>JAQPPZ010016890.1:30000000-35416519 GCA_028583015.1 Wollemia nobilis | reverse complement strand
AGGATTCAAATTCACAGCAACAATACCTATAGGAATATGGGTTTGGGAGGCCTGGGTATAATCTAAAATATTATTAACCTATGTATTACAATCTACAATATTAGAAGACTGAGATGATTCTAATGTGTTTTCTATAGTAACATTTAAAAATTCATCTACAATAATATTAGCAACAACAGTGCTTTGAATTCTACTTTTCTTTACGTATTTCTCACTGCTAAAATATGATTTATTCTCATATACGGTACTCTTAAGAAGTGGGATTTTTTGGTTATGGGTAAATACTTCTGGATTCTCAAATTCAGAAAACAACTCCTTACCGCTTCTCCTGGTGTGCACCAGCATATTCTCCTCCTTCTTTCTTGATTTTTGTTTTTTGGGTTCGTCCAGACAAAGTCGCCAGCACCGGTAGTGCAGAAAGAACATATGTGCTTATCAAGATTGCTTGATATTTAACACTCAGCCTCACAAGGGATGTTTCTTGGAGTAATTCAAGAAAATCAAGAAACTCATAAACTCACTTCAAAAGTAATTGAAAAACATGGGCAAGAAAGAAAATAAAGAACATAAAAATGTAAAATTAAAATGAAGGTTCTTTATTCTGACTGGTCACCCGTTGATTAAAATATAATTATTGAAAGAAAACTATTAAGAAGATAATCAAATATTTCTATTAAGTCCTCCCCAGCAATGGCACCAAAAATTTATTGGAACCATTTCCTGTATCCATAGGATTCGATTATCAAGCTACAAGAAACCGTTTGAAACCAACGAGCTATTATAGGCTCTGGTCAACCTGCCTCTTCATTCTAATTTAAACAACTATTGCTACAAGAGAAACTACAAAATGGGTAAGGAAACCCCAACGGTAATCTTATGACTTTACGATTATTACACGCTCCAGATTAGAATTATACTATATGCATTAATAATGACCAAGCAATAAAAATAACCAATTCTTATGCCTTATGTAGACTGATGCCTAGATTCATTACTTTGTTATAGCAATTTAACAACGTTTTTAATATGAGAAAGAAAGAAATATATTGAGAAAGAATCGACTCTATCATGTCCATTTGAATATCATAACAGACGTAATAGTTGGCTAATGATAGAAACGTACGTAACACATTCAAATAATGTAATATTTTACATAGTAACACACAAAACTAAGACAAGGAATTTAACATGAATGAAACTTAAAATTGTATTGATTTTCCAATAAATTACATGTAGAGTGGGCAGAATGCCTTTTAATTCTATTTTTCTCAAAGAAATGTATCAATACGATGAATCTATACTTAGGTACATTCTGCTACTTCTTTTTCCAGATATATTCAGCACACTTATTTTTCTTCTTTTGCTTAGTTATGCAATGCATCTATACTTAGGTACATTCTGCTACTTCTTGCTTGCCCTGGTCAAGTGTATATGCAATGGAAATTCGACCAGGCAGCCACAAATCAAGATGATGGAGGATGGACCCAACGTGATGGTGAAGGGAAGAGGTGGTGTGCTAAGGTCAGAAGGATAGGATGGCATTGGTTACATGGTGGTTACGAGGGAGGAGAGAGCGAAGGGGGTGGCTTCACACAATGGATGGTGGTGAGATGGTGCTATGTGGGGAGAATGATGGGGATGGTCAAGAGAGAATGCCTAGAAAGAGGGGGGCAGTGATAAGTAGGAGGAAGGAGGGAATGGAAAATAAGATCTGGAAGCACATATACGTAGCTTCTCTATCTATACTCCATCATAGTGTCCCTTATGTAACTATATTCCGTCAAAGCACAGAGTGAAAGGCTAAATGCATTAACTTGCTCTTCGCATGCTTTCTTCGTCTTTTGAAGTTGCAAAGTAGGAAACAACTGTACTCATGCATTGTTGACTCTATAATTTTTCTCTATGATCCCTTTTATAAGCTGAAGACCTGGGTATGAGCTCATTAAAAAAGGTTTATTTTATTTTATCATATGATACGTCATTGTCCTCATAATTTGATCCTTGGCTTGAGTGTCAGGATCTATTTTTGGATTAGTCCGTATTAGGCTTGTCTTGGTACCATATACTAGATTTTTTTTGACTGTTCAAACCTTTTCTTCCCTGGTCATTACCTGATTCTATGGTGTCCACTGGCTTTTTATTGGTACTATGCATTTTTCCTTGCTGCAATGATTTTGTTCTTCTTCGTAGGACCCCTTTTTTTCTTGGCTTAGTGTATGTTCTTGTGAACTGGTAATCATCTAGTTTTTTGTATTGGTCCTTGTTTCTGGTGCCTTAGGGAATGGCCATCCTATTTTGGGATATCTAATCGTATGATTCATTCACTGGGATGCGAACTTATGAGATTTTTCAACTCGTGATTACCTCTAGACGTGGATATGCATTGGGCATCCTAGCTCGATACTTTCAGATCTATAAAAATGTTAGCCCTATAATATCAAAGGTATGCACCAATAATGATCGTGCATAGTATAGAGGATATCTTGGCATTTTACTGATTAACCAATCTTATAATAAGCGTTAGATCAAGGCTTCCATCCTATTGCGTTTATTAATTTTTGATTTAAAATTAAGTTTGGGCCTTATCCTTATGTTGAATACTAGTTATGAAAGAATAATCAAACCATTGCTAACCTTCGTTTTAATATACGCTTTTAATAATCATATTACCTCATCGTTGGGTTACCATTCGATCAATTATGTAACTGTGCGCTTCTGTTCGATTAGTTCTTAATGTCCAGGTAGATTGGCCAAGTGCGGCCATCATATATGGTCGAGATTCATCGCGATCGTTGGATCTGATAGATTCATGCTCTTTTTATCAGCCCTTAGTTTCCTCTGATGGTCTCGATTTAAGCATAACCATTGAATTAAATCGAAAATAGATGTGACCATTCGATCTTGGTCAAAGACCACTTGGTCAATTGATCATTAGAACATTGTTCATATTTTTAATCCAATCAACACCATTGGATCTGATAGGCAAAGGCACAACCGTTCGATGAAGATATAATCACCCCCTTCTTAAAGGATGATAGCTTTGATGGAGCACTGTCATCAAATCTTTCTTGGTACAAGCACAATCGTTGGATCGATCAACAATGGATGCTCTTGTTATTTGTATGGCTTCGATTAGATCATGGTCGTTATATTTAGATTAGTCAAGCGCTACCATCAGATTGTGATGTAATCGTATTCCTTTAATGGGAACTTGTTCATATAAAGCGTTACCATTAGATATTTTCTTGATTGCATGCGACCGTCGGATTGAATTTTTGTCTTAATTCGACTTGTCCATCTATAATAGCTTTGTAAAATATCATTCGTTGGATTTTGGTGAGGTCAAGCGCATCTGTCGATCTTTGTTGATTATTACTTTAATGAACCCTCTTTTAACCTTCGAGTAACTCTTTTGAAGCACAACCATTATATCAATCATGCTCAAGTGTAACAGTTGGATCTACTTGTACGTGGGGTGTATTTGATTTTGACTTGGATAGGGTCCTTTCATGGGTTGACCACTTTGTGATATGCACTATCGTTGGATTATCCCTAGCGGAAGCATTCGTTGATATTCTTTAAACCTGCACAGGCTTTAGTCATGAGCACAGTTAATGTTCTTAGACTTACCCTTGGTGTTTCATGACTAAGCGCAACCGTCAGATTATCTTTTGCTCAAGTGCGACCGTCAGATCTTTTGTGACCTGCGAGTTAGGTAATCGAAAGGTGTACGCTTTTGATTTTTATTAATATTGTTTAGGGAGAAAGGGAGATGATTAGTAACGTGTTAGGGCCCTCACTAAACATGATTAAACTTGACTAATCATATCTTTTCTTACCGCTTGATTTACCTTTATTTATTTGAAGCAAGCGCTACCATCCAATTTTTTTGTGAAAGAGCGCATCCGTTGATTTCTTTTCATTTCATGCATGGTTTAATCATAACCTTGTGAAAATACCTTGGTTTACCTTGGTGGTTTATGGCAAACATGCATCTATTGAATCAATCCTTGATCAAGCACGACCGTTGGATCTTCCTTGACCATCGTACTTAGGCTTTTGCATTTTTATACCATGGTGTTTATCAAATCGAGCGAATTTGTCTAATTTCTCCTTGATGAGGCACTACCCTCAGATCTCCTATAAATATGCACACTTGATAACCGAAAGGGGTGCATCATCCTATTCCATTAATATTAGATTAAGCCAAAATGGAGGTAATCAGTAATGTATTAAACCCTTTCTAATGCATGATTAATCATGGCCCCAACTTATGTTACCCGATACTCTTACCATTCAACGTTTGGATTTTGGTTTGAGTGCAACCATCGGATCTCGATCGAGATTGGCACGGTCGTTGATCTCTTTCAACCTACGGGGTTAGTTACTAAGGGGTACTTGATTTTAAACTTTGATTAAGATGAAAGGGGGATAATTATCCAATGCATTAGACCCTCGCTAATCTTATTTATCAATTTTAATTAATTTTGCGGTCTTTAGCATTTTTTAATGCATCTTTCATGAGAGCGTTGTCGTTCGATCAGATCTTGATTAAGCACTATCATCGTATTTACTTGATTAGCTCACTTCTTAATTAAATGGGGCACATACCCTTAATGTTTTGATTAATTTTTATTTCAAAACTTTAGACTTTAATTCCTTTGACCATAACATTTTAAAGAGTTGTTTAATCAAAGCAAGTGCGTCTATTGGATTTTCTTTGATGGAGTGCTGCCCTTAGATCTGTTTTAAGGTGCTCGATTTTTAATGCAACGGGGTGCATACCCTTGAGGATATTAATTAAGACCTTTGTTCAAACCTTATATTTTTAGACTTTAGACCATGGTGTTTCATCATTAGGCCTTGAATTATCTTTTTCTAATACTTTAGGACTTAAGAATTTATTCATTAGGCTTAGGTCCAATTATTGTGATTGCCATGACCCTTACTTTGAAGTCAGGTATTTTTATGATTTTGCCATGGTACCGGGTGCTCAAAAATTTTGACCTTAATGATTTTTTACATGATAAAACAATGGCCATAAGGTCAAATCAAAACCAAAAAGGCTTAGGTTAATTTCAAATTTTCAAAAATACGAAAGTCAACTTCTCAGATGAAAAATGCAACAAAGGCTAGCAATCTTCTGTTAATTTTATTGAAAACCAAAAATTTAAATTTGGGGGTTTTCAGATGTTGAGTCAATTTTAGCTCCAACAATTAGGTCATGGCCACATCAAATTTTAGACCATATACTGTATTTAGGTCCTCACGTCCATTAACAAAACCTTATCCCTTTAATTTTCCCTTGTCCGCCTAAGTTGACCGACGAATTAAATTTTCATAGGCCTAGACCATATTCCCTCAAGGTTAAACCATGAAATTTATACTATGGCCATTATATTTCCCCAAGTCCTAAAGTATTCATCGTCGTGCACAAATTTTCCCTATTCAAATTCCCTAAGGTTACAAGCAAATTTTCTCATTGATCCGCTAGTCGAAATCTTGCTAGCGATTGGTCTGCTAGAACTTGGTGCAGGTTGGGTGAGTTTTTTCTCCCTTATATTAGGTCATGTCCACATCAAATGTTAGACCATATACTGTGTTTAGGTCCTCACATCCATTAAGAAAACCTTATCCCTTTAATTTTCCTTTATCCACCTAAGTTGACCAATGAATTAAATTTGCATAGGCCTAGACCATATTTCCTCAAGGTTAGCCCACAAAAGTTATACTATGGCCATTATATTTTCCCTAAGTCCTAAAGTATTCATCGTTGTACACAAATCCACCCTATTCAAATTCCCTAAGGTTACAAGCAAATTTTCTCATTGGTTCGCTAGACCTTGGTGTAGGTTGGTGAGCTTGTTTTCCCCTTATATTAGGTCATAGCTACATAAAATGTTAGACCATATACTGTGTTAAGGTCCTCATGTCCATTAACAAAACCTTATCCTTTTAATTTTTCCTTGTCCACCTAAGTTGATCGACAAATTAAATTTTCATAGGCCTGGACCATATTCCCTCAAGGTTAGACCATGAAAGTTATACTATGGCCATTGTATTTTCTCTAAGTCCTAAAGTAGTCATCGTTGTGCACAAATCTTCCCTATTCAAATTCCCTAAGGTTACAAGAAAAATTTCGTACTGGTCCACTAGCCGAAATCTTGCTAGCGATTGGTCCGCTAGACCTTGGTGTAGGTTGGTGATTGGATGATACTAATAGATAAGTAACATACCCCCTCGGTAAGTTATACCAAGGAAAGCACGAAGTAATTAAGTGCTAATTATAATTGGTCCACCATGCGATGATAGAGAATAGCGATTGGTCTGCCCCTTACCATGCTTGACAGTGACTGGAGGAGGTGAAAAGTTTGTACCACAGAGACATTGAGAAGAACCAAAATGAAAGCCTAAAGTCGAAGTCCAAATTTGATTGGTTCACCCAAGGATGATGGCAATTGGCTAACACAAAAGGATAAACTAGTTATCCCCCTTGGCATTTGGTATCATTACGAGCACAAAGTGAAGATAACAAAAATATTAAATAATTTATGAAGAAAATTTCTCATTGGTTCATTGATTGGAAATTTGCTGGCGTTTGGTTCACTGAATCATGGTAGAAAGTAGCAATTGGGTGATGCTAGCGGACAAAACAAAGCCCACAAAGCCCACCATGGTGATGTTACACACAAAGAGAGCAAGATAATTAATCACTAATTCTAATTGGTTTTCCAGCGAAGGAAATGAGCAGTGATTGGTCTGCCAGCCCTAATGCTTGCTGGCGATTAGCCAGTGCTAAACGACAAAGAAGGAAGCACCATGGGAATTATGTTGAGTTGCACTATGGACAAGTTAGAAAGAAAAAAAGGAGGAAACAAATATTCATTAGCGCACTAATTCAAAGGTCAATGGTGATTGGTTCGCTTAGTCCTAACAAAGCCCAATGATTGGCTAATGCATGAAGATAAACAAGTAAACCCCATTGCAGATGAAGTCAAATTTGCACTAGGGTGGAATAATTTCAAGATTGTATACTATGGTTCCATGAATGAATAAATTTTAAAGCATCTAACTTAGTGATCGTAGATCATTGGTCCACCAAGTAATAACACCTATTAGCTGGTGCTAAAATATAAAAGAGGTGGCACCATGCTAATAGATATTTAAGTCTATACCACAAAGAGGAAAAGTAAAAACATAAATATACTTGTCCTAAGAATGCTCGATCATTATTGGTCCACAAATTGAAGAGATCGCTAATGATTGGTCCACTAGCCTCTAGTGGAGAGTGGTAATTGGTTAACTCAAGAACAAAAAGGGGAGACTCCAACAAGAATATTGACTAGTCCATATCACCTGAGGCTTGATAACTATTGGCCCGTCGCATCTTAATGCCCATTGGTTATTGGACCCCCTTTCCACATCGCACACAAAGGCAGATGAGTGTACACCATGGCAAATCAAATTTTAAATTATGCCATGGAAGAGATTAAGAGGTTTATGACCTAGCATATTTTTAAAATTTGATTAAATATTTTATTGGTCCACTAAACAATGGGCACATCAGTGATTGGCTCACCAAAGATGGATAAGGGTGGCGATTAGTTGGCGTGTAATGATAAATGACTCAATACCATAGGAAAAGAAAAATAATTTTGTATGCAATAAAAAAGAGGTGCCCAAATAAAAAAAAACTTATTGGTCTACCAAAATGCAAAGATGACTAGCGATTGGTCTGCCCTATTCATACTACTGGTGATTGATCACTTCTAAAGACAAGGAATTTCTTCTCCCTAAATTATTTATACCATGGTATTTTATAAATGATAAAATGGATAAGGCAAATGGTTGACCAAGCCACCCTCCAACTCATGGCATCCCTAATGGCAATTGGTCTGCTTCCTTCATAAATACTGGTGATTTTTCTATGTGCCGACTATGAAAGATCAAACATTTCTCTTGATTAAAGTTGTTTAAACTAAGAAAGCTTGTGAAAATATGCCAAAGATCATATAGTTACAAAAAGAAATAATTAAAAAATAAAATCCTCTTAATCAAACAAAATCCAGATGTTATGCACACTATCGAGAAAATGATAGTCGAGGCACGAATGAGAACTAATGACATTCAGACCAAAGTACATAGGTATACATATCAAGAGGAATAAAATCTTTCGAATGACACATATTTCACCAAAACTCCAAATCAATAGTTTGTGATTGGCTAAGTAATCATACGATGATACTCTTCATAGTTAAAGTAGTTATAAAGAAGCTAAGTAGGTGGATGATATAGCCAAAATAAGCCATAATCAAATGGAAAAAATAATTATAGCACAAACCTAGTACTCACCTACCAATATTATAAAATCCTAAGTACTACCACTTCTCGCATTACACTCACAATAAAGTAGAGTAGCCGAAGATAAACTAAATAGATAGAATTGTGTAAGGTTATGATAGAAAAATAATAGCTATAATGAAGCGTCGAGCAACAAATCCTTCCATATCCACAACCCAATTTTTGGTTATAAGGTCTAACTTGGAAAAACTCGTTGAAGATGATCCTTTAGAAAAATTTCTAGGCCTGGTATCAAGCAAAAATATTGAAGATTTTTTAGGGTTGTCCAAGTTAGACAAATGATTTACTCTTGAACAACACTACACTGTCGAACATATAGCTATTTTTAGCTACTATAGAATAAAGGAAAATCGCCAAAGGCACCTGGTGTTGTTGAAGTCCCCATATAAGAAGGCACATGTTGCCTGAAATGCACCAAGCCCTTACAACAATAGATGGGCATGTAATTTAGCCAGGTTATATGCCCACGAGTACATTTCTCTTTAGACATACTGTCCTAGTTGGCACTAGTATACAACCCAAAGGCTAGGACAATCAAAGACTCTAACAACCAAACCTTATTCAGGATCACTCTAGAGAGCATGGTCAAAGTTTTCAACCTCAAGGACGCAACCAAGATCATTGACAAAAAGGTGCTAGAAACCCAAGAAGATAGAAACCTCCTTCTTCATCAGGATTTTTGGCTACAGAACCCAGGTAACACATGTATTTTTAATTCATATATATATGCATTACATTTATGGGCAGAAGATCACGTTGATGTGATAAATCTATTAATGGGGAAAGCTGATTTAAACTGGGTAGAGAAAGAAACCATGTTTTTAATAGAATAGTGTAATAAAATCTACCAGTCGACCATGTATAAATGAGAGAATTTACTGTCTGAGACCATAGATAGAGAACTACAACACTTGTAAAGGACCATTTCGAACAAAGATGAAGTAGTGGCCCCCTTCAAAAAGATGAAGTAATGCCTTTTCAGTATCAAGACTTTTGTGGCTTCTTCTTCAAGGCTCCTATGACCTTTTTGTAGTAAGGCTTCTATGGCATGTTCTTCAACTATGAAGTTTTTCAATCCAGCAATGGAGATCTTCAATCCTCTGACTTCACCACGACTCTTCACTAGAAGTCTTCTTCCACAATATTCTTCTCTTGCACAAAGAACTAATCTCTGCACTATGAAGGCACGTCGACCTTCGGGCAACGAAGTTGGAGTCTCCTAGCTTTTTGTTGTAGGAGCTCCAATCCTCTAAGAATTAATTTTCTATAACAAAAGAAAATTTAGGCAATAGTTAGCAAATTCTAGATATCCTGTATGATCTTCACTAGATGATTTGTCAATCTAGTGGACTGAATGTTGAGTCCTAGTCTTCATGATTTTTTCTTGTAACTTTGTGGAAAAGACTAGTCAAATGTAATCTCAGTATTTTTGGAGCTGATATTTCTTTTAGTCCTAACTTTATGACTCTCCCTAATTCTACCACCTAGACTCTTCTAAGATTTTTTGACAATGGCTGGTCCAACAACATCTTAAGTTGATAAACAACTCAGGCTCAATAATAATGGTGGTATTCATATTGATCTATACAGGGTAGATCTATCATGGCTCTGATACCATTGTTATATTTTGATGTAATGAGCACTAGGAGATAGCAATCACAAGATGTAGAATAATATGAAAGAAAGTAAATCTTCTAGATGACTAAAATATGTTGTAAATAGAAATGACATAAAAATACAATGTAGCTATGGAGGAAATGAACACTCCATTAATAAAGCTACTAAACTACATTACACCCATCACCAATAGATCGTGATCTACACAGAACTGTACTACACTCTAAGTTACACTATCTGACTATGGCCTTCGACTCTATATCTGTATTATAATGAGGCCTTTATTATATAGGAAAATAGGTTCCTTAGCCAACACTCTACCTAGTTGTGCAAGCAACAACTTGCACATATACATCTTGCATGTTGACACTTGTGCATTTATTACATTGCATGAAGTAGTAACTAGATAACTTTCCCCTAAAATAATATAATATCCTAAGTATGTACTTTGGAAGATACATTTACATAACGCAAATGACAGAATAAACTCTATTTCTAATACTTACCATGGTCAAGTGACACTTGTCAATAATTTGGCATACATGATTGCTAGAGAATATGATGTTTAATTATAACTTAAAGAGTGTATCTATCACTTGAATCAATTTATTTACATTTCTAGCCTTATGGAGAACTCACTTTCTATGGAAACAATTGCTTGATTAGAATTTGCATATTGAAATTTTGAAAATAGGTGCAAAGAAACTTTGTCTCATTCAAGATAATTCCAAAGGATTTACTATCATTGGTTGTGCTACTAGAATAGGGAAGATGTTTTATCTTATGATTGTAATGCAAGACAACCAAGCATTGGCAAGTCACTCCTAAATTATGACATGGTATGTGGGCATACATCTTTAAGGATATCACTTCTGCATTATGACATGGTATGTGGACATACATCTTTGACGAAGCCTCATGGCCTTTGTATGAGTTTTTTACATAGAAAATACCATCTCATCCCATTGGTCTTAACCAATCGTAGAGTAGTTGGTCCACTCAACTTGGTGCATATTGATTTGTATAGACCCATGGGTTCAAGTTTTAATGGGTATAAATATTTTCAATTGCTTATTAATAATTATATATGATGAATGTAGGTGTATTTCCTAAAACTAAAGGATGAAGTTTTCCACTATTTCTAAGAGTTCAAATCTTGTGTGGAGAAGGTTGCTAGTCGTTACATTACACTCTACTCAGATCAAGGGGGAGTACACTAGTAATAATTTTCCTACTTTCTTGAAGCTACATTACATCAAACAATAGATGATGAATGCATACAAGCCTCAACAAAAAGAAGTTATAAAAAAGAAAAATTATATTATTCAAGATATAGTGTAATGCATGTTGAGTAATATCAATTTATCACCAACTTTTTGGGCAAAAGTTATTCGTACTATGATCCACTTGTTGAATTGTGCACCCACACTTCCATTGAATATTGTCACACTTGAAGAGGCATGGACATGAAATAAACCTTCCATGGCACATATCTATGTGTTTGAATATATTTCATTCATATACAATCCAAAGTAGAAGTAAATAAATCTAGAGGAGAAATCCAAACAATGTATCTTAATTGGATATAATAGTGGATCGAAGGGATATATTCTCATGGATCCTAACACCAAGAAATTATATATTAATAGAGATGTTATATTTTATGAGAAGAACAAGTGTATCTCTTCTTCTAAACCACATATTGGCAAAGCATCTATTATTTTCCTATTTGATGATGATAATGAAGCCTCTAAAAGAGAGGATGTAGATTTTTATGATGATGGAGATGTTCCTAATCAATATAAGGGGGATGATGACCCAAGACCATCCACTTTGAGTACCACTCATAGACCCAAGTGGTATCTTATAGTTCATGATGTAAACTTGGATTGTGTTCCAGAAACATCGAGTTTTGGACTGATATCTCAAAGTAAAGTTTAAAATGAGGTCAACCTAACATTGAATAGCACTATGATGCAAAAATATGAACCTTTAATAGTTTTTAAAGATGTTGTATCAAAGGAGTAGAATGATGTCATTGACATCGAGTATCAAGCATTGATTAAGAACAAGATATGGAAACTTACTAATATTCCACCTGATAAGAAACCCATTGGTTACAAGCAGGTATTGAAGACTAAATACAAAGTAAGCATAAAAAATATAAATCAAATCTTGTTGCAAAGGGTTATTCACAAAAGAAAGAAATTCACTATGATGAAAATTTTGTACTAATAGCAAAGATCAAGATCATCCATATTGTTTTTGCAATGGTTATACAATTTAGATGGAATTTGCATCAAATGGGCATGAAGAATGCATTTCTAAAAGGTGATCTCAATGAAGGGGTCTACATAATACAACTAGAGGGATTTATTGTATAGGTTCATCAAATCTTTCTATAGGTTAAAGTAAGCACCCAAAGCCTGGTACATGAAGATAGATGAGCATATTCTATGATATAGATTTTTTCATACTCCATATGATCTAAACCTATATGTCAAAAGGAAAGGAAGAGAGGTCGTTGTTGGAACTGAAAATATTTTTAATAAATGAACAATAACAATCCATCCACTCAAATATTATAAAAAAAGCATAAAAGGATAAAAGAAAATAAAATATACATAGGGATGGGGGGTGCTCATAGGAACCATAAATTATCATTGTATAATTCATAGATTATAATAACAACGCATTGATAGTCAAATAAAGAGTGGAAGGGGGTATTTATACCAATACCAAAACCCCAATTACATAATCAAGTTTAACCTAAGCCAACATAACAAGAAGGATTAAGGTTAATTACAAGTTATAAAGAGGGTTTAACCATAAAAAGGTTAAGCACAACCCATGGGGATCACATAACCATTACAATAAATTAATACATTGTAAAATGAATTCCCTTAAGCCTATCAATATTACATCATGAAATATTAGCCTTGACCATGAATCAAATTATAATTTCAACACCTCCTATAACAACCCAGATCTATCACACTTGGTTGTCCATTTCAAAAAACATATTGGAATCACAAAGTAAATTTTTTTGACTGATTTCAAGGTCTAGATATGGCATAAGGTGGGATTTTGATGTAAGGGTTTAATGATCACCCAATATTTTATTAGTATGAGGTATAGAAAATCCTACTTTTGGAAATATTGATCACTATAGTTAGTCTCCCAAGTGGTCGAGATTGATCAGATTCTGTGAAAAGGTGTCATTTTGTGATCCCATCTTCTTCTTTCCTAGAGGTCATGGGTTCATAGCTAGGGTTATCCTCTAGGGCCCACAACACCTAGAGAGTGGACACATAATTCCCCATCCCTTAGCATGAAGAACTTAGGTTCCATTGATCTAATTTTTGTCTTAAGTTTTTAGACATACAAGAGGATAGCGTAAATATGCCTTGTGCCTAGTTGAGAGTCCAAATTATTTTGGAGTTAACTAGGGCCCACCATTACTTTGGCTCGGGACCTGGTACCTCTTATCACCGTATGATTAACGAAGAGTTATCCCATATCAAATTGTTGCTAAGTACACTAGCACCAATATCTTGCTAGCTATCTTCTAGCATTGATATTATGCCATCCATATCCTAATTGCACGATGAGCAAAAGATCCATTACCGTACTACTCGTCCAATGACCTAGAGCTGACATCCCATTATGTTCCTCGTCATTTGTTCTTGGTAGAAGGACCACTCATCCCAGGATAGTTTGTCAAAAAGTGGTCATCCTTGAATAGCAGTGATTGCCTAACTCTTAATCATTAGCGTTGGGTGGATGTTCATCCTTCTTGATGAGAGAAAAGAGTATCTTAAATTCTATTTTTTAATATTACATGCAGTAATATCCCTTGGTAGGAATTTTATGATCTTCTCATTAACCTAGTACATAAGAATTTGGTCCACAACTAACAAAAATGACAACATAGAAACACAGGCTTATTTTATTGTAATTTACCTTTTCCTATTGTCTAAGCAAAAACTTCATTTGTTTTTAACATAAGCTAACTATTCAATTTACGTTACCGTAACTAAATTTATTATAGCAACTATTGATTGACAAGGTGAAGCTTAAATATGGCTGAAACTTTATACCTCTTTCAAATTAAAAGACTATAATTTTAATGAATATAAGCTCCCACTTGACACATTTCCATTAAAAATAGTTAATCCACCCTTAAAAAAAATACTGGAATATCATTAATGAATGAATATAAGCTCCCACTTAGCACATTTCCATTAAACATAGTTATTCCACAACCCTTAAACAAAATATTGCAATATAAAAAATGTTCGACGATGAACGCAGTCATAATCATGTTAAGTCGGGTTTGGTTGGACATTACTTTATAATCTAAATCTGCTGCAATGCATCAACAAACAAATGACTCAACTAGGATCTTCGATTGATTTACTCCTCACATAACTGAGAGGCAACATATTTGGTTTCCACCCACAATAACTCTTCTTCCCTGATTCATCACGAGCAAGATTTTCTCTCCAGCTTCGGTAGAAAGAACAGGGTGGGTGAAAGTGCGGGATCAACATGACCCAAATATATGCATCTAAATGGGTTAAACTATGAATGCAATCTCACACATGCAAGCATATTAAAAATAAAATGATGAATTCTTATTTTCAAAGATAAAGTAATTGAGAGTAGCATCATCTATCCGTCCCATTAGAGCTCACCCACAATACATACAGGTGGATACAAGAATGGGAAGCATTGAAATTCATTTATAAAATAATTAAACTTATGTTTCCATTCCTTAATATACATACTGATGCTCCAATTCGAATTGCACTTTATTTTACTTATAATATTTTATCTATACACCAATTTTAACACATAGTCTCAGAAGCTCTACTCATTTTTAATACTTATGTTTACAATCATAGACTTTACTCAATTATATCACATATATTCATATATCATTTATAATATGCATACAACAGGTGAACAATCGATAACACACATTAATCACAAGTTAGTACATGGTCTGGTTGGTGGCTACGTAGGTATATTTAGAGACATTTCGGTTGACAAAATTAGGATAAACAATTTCACAGCAAAAAGAAATAAAAAGGAGAATCATTCTAAGAATATCCGAACAATACACAACACAGAAATCATCAATCTAAAAGTAATGAAACTTTGACCTGATAGGCTTTTACGTTGTTTTGCACTTCCTACTCTACAAATCGTACCTCACTCCAAACATGAGAGCACGTGAAAATATCAACCAAAACAATCAATACATCTTAGACAAACTGTGATAGAACTGATCCCTTGAAAGTCTTAAATCTATACATAAATAGAAAACAAGCATGGAGAACAATTGACATGTAGGTGGAAACATGTATAAACAATTGTAAGGTGGCATCTTATTTTGTGAAAGCAATAAGGTTTGGAGGAAATATTAGAAGGGGAATATTGATTATAATAATAATTTATATTTTTATGTTTTATATAACTTAATGTAATTTTTTATTTAATTTAATTATAGTTATATTATATTATTTTAGTTTATTTTATTATTATTTTTCATTATACATGGATATTTTATTTATTCGGTATATATACATATTATAATTCTTTTATTATTTCATTTTCATTCAAAATTTATTTTAAGTAACAAAATATAAAATTTAAGCATAATAAATCAGATAAACTAATTATTTTTTCCCTTTTTTTTTCCTTCTCCAGGAGTTCGAGATAATTCTTAATTCGTAGGTAAACAATTTAGCAAGCCAAAGCATATATACAATAATACAAGGCAATTACCTAAAATAGAACTACATGAATGCAGCTACATGAATGTGATTCTTGTGAGCTTCCATGTACTCACGAGTCATGGTTCTCCATTATATCCTTCCTTACCTCTTGCGGATAACCCAACCCTTATATTTCTACCTGAAGGAGGATACTAGGTTCTCTTGAACTACTTGCCTACGGATTGATACCTTCTCCTACAACCATAAATCCTTAGTAATACCATAGGAGCAAAAATAAACTAAATTATCATAATTAATAATTGTTGTAGTATGGTTGTTACATTCACTTCTACTAGGAATAAACACGGTCCCTATGTCTAAATGCATTTTCCAACCTAAGATTCATACACTACTGCATCAAGTAAATTCACATACATTCATAAATCTACATCAGATAAAATAAGTCATAAATTTCATCATAATGCCTCATCGATTCAATTATAAAATAAAAATATGTTATTGTTCATTCAAATAGATAAAGAAATTGTTCTTTTCTATCAGCCACATTCTTCCATGTGGCATTATTTTTTGAATCCTAGTCCCACTAGACCTTACATTGGTTAATTTTATTTTTTCTCAACTGTTTGGTTCTAAAACCAAGGATCTTGACTGGATGAACTTCAATGCGGTAAGCTTTTATGATCTTCTCATTAACCTCCTAGTACATAAAAATTCGATCCACAACTTATGAAATGACAACACAACAACACAAGGTTGTTTATTTTTTAATTTGCCTTTTTCGATTATCTAATCAAATACTTCATTTGTTTTTAACATAAGCCAACTGTTCAGTTTGCATCACCATAGCTAGCTTGATTATAACAATTATTGATTGACAAGATGAAGCTTAAAGATGGCTAAAACTTTATACCACTTTCAAATTAAAAGGTAAGAATTTTAATGAATATAAGCTCCCACTCGGCATATTTCTATTAAACATAGTTAATCCACAACCCTTAAAAAAAATACAACAATATCATAGTTAATCCACAACCCTTAAAAAAATACAACAATATCATTAATGAATGAATATAAGCTCCCACTCGACACATTTCCATTAAACATAGTTATTCCATAACCCTTAAACAAAATACTGCAATATCATTAATGTTCGACAACGAACGCAGTCATAATCATGTTAAGCCGGGTTTGGTTGGACATTAGTTTAGAATTTGAATTTGTTGCAACGCATCAGCAAAAAAATGGTTAAACTAGGATCTTCTACTAGTTTAGTCCTCACATAACTAAGAGGCAACATCTTTGGTTTCCACCCATAATAAATATTCTTCCCTGATTCATCACAAGCGAGATTTCCTCCCCATCTCCAACAGAAAGAACAGGGTGGGTAAGAGTGCGGGATTAGCACGACCCAAATATATGCATCTAAATAGGTTAAACTATGAATGCAATTTGTAGATTAAAAATCAAATGATGCATTCTTATTTCTAAAGACAAAGTAATTGAGAGTAGCATCATCTATCATCCCATTAGAGCTCAACCATAATACATATAGGTGGATACAAGTATGAGAAGCATTGAAATTCATTTATAAAATAATTGAACTTATGTTTCCATTCCTTAATGTACATAGGGATGCTCCAATTCGAATTGCACTTTATTTTTATTTTTTAAAGCAAAAACCCTTTGCGGGGCCGCCTTGGTCTGAGACCACGACCAAGGGGTTCTACACTTTATTTTACTTATAATATTTTATATATACGCCAATTTTAACACAATTTTTTAGAAGCTCTACTAATTTTTAATACTTAAGTTTAAAGTTAGAGGCTTTACTCAATTATATCACTTATATTCATATATCATTTATAATATGCATATAATAGGTGAACATTCGATAACACACATTAATCACAAGTTAGTACATGGTCTAGTTGGTGGGCTATGTAGGTATATTTAGAGATTTTTTGGTTGACAACATCAGGATAAACAATTTTATAGTAAAAAGAAATAAAAAGAAATAACATTCTAAGAGCATCTGAACAATACACAACACATAAATCATTAATCTATAAGTAATGAAACTCTTACCTGATAGGCTTGTATGTTGTTCTGCACTCCCTACTCTACAAATCATCCCTCACTCCAAAATGAGAGCACGTAAAAATATCAAATAAAATAACCAGCACACCTCAGACAAACCATGATAGAACTTATCCCTTGAGACTCTTACATCCATACATAAATAGAAAACAAGCATGGAGAATGGTTGACACATAGGTGGAAACATGCATAAATAGTTGTCAAGTGGTATGTTATTTTGTGGAAGCAATAAGGTTCAAAGGAAATCTTAGAAGGGGAATATTGATTATAATAATAATTTATATTTTTATATTATATAACTTAATTTATTTTTTTATTTTATTTTATTTTAGTTTATATTATATTATTTTATTATTTTTTTTTTTATTATATATTAATCATAATACATGGATATTTTATTTATATGAGTATATATACATATTATAATTCTTTTATTATTTTATTTTCATTCAGAATTTATTTTAAGTAACAAAATATAAAAGTTAAGCATAATAAATTAGATAAACTAATTATTTTTCCTTTCTTTTTTCCTTCTCTAGCAGTTCAAGATAATTATTAATTCATAGGTAAATAATTTAGCAAGCCAAAGCATATACACAATACAAGACAATTATCTAAAATGCAACTACATCAATGTGATTCTTGTGAGCTTCAATGTACTCATGAGCCGTGGTTTTCCATCATATCCTTCCTTACCTCTTGCGGATAACCCAACCCTTATCTTTCTACCTAAATAAGGGTACCAGGTTCTTTTGAACTGCTTGCTTGCGAATAGATATCTACTCTTGCAACCACACAGACATTAGCAGCACCATATTCTAAAAACAAAAATAAACCAAATTATCATAATTAATAATTGTTGTAGTAGGGTTGTTACACCCCCATAATCTAAACTAAGAAACCATGATAAGACATTAATGATAATAATATCTTTCCCCCCAAAATGGATTCTCTAGTGGGCCTCTAAATTTGAGGTAGATCATTTAGAATCTCCCTCAGACATTCACCGATCTTTAGAAACTTAGCTTCAATCCTTTGTAATTTTAGCAAGCAATTTTTCATTCCATTTCCCTCCCTCTTATAGTATCTGCAAGTGGTGTTTGACTTTTATCCCCTAGGTATTAGCTTCCTTAGATTTGAATTCCTTTACATGAGCTTATATTTGTGGAGTTCCAATACAATTCTGCATTGCCACTTGAAAATAAACTAGGAAAAAAAGAGTTGATCAAGAGTATCTTTTGAGATTCCAAGAACATAGAAATCATATAAACTATTAGGTTCAACATCTAAAAATAAGGGGATATATTAGCAAGGAAATCTTCATGCAGTTTATATCATCTTACTCTTTACCTCTAGAAGATGAAATATCCATCCTCAATGCCTTGAATCTTACAATATAGTCCTCATTGTCATCAAGCTAAACTAGTTTAAGGAAAGCTCCAATTTGAAGTAACTTAGTTTAGTAGTATTTACTTTCCCAAAAGCTCATGCAATTTTGACCATACCTTGATAAGGTCACTCACCTTTTTGATATGAAAAAATAACTCTAGTTCAATTACCAAGGATAATAGACCAAGAGCCTCTTCTTCTCTTTGATGGTGATTTTCTTCATCAAGGACAATTATATCCTCTTGAGAGATGTACCACAAGTTCTTATTGTGTAATAGACTAATCACTTGGATTGACCAAATGCTATAATCATTCCCATTATGGCAAGTAAGTAGAGCTTTGCGATCCATCTTATACAATCCACTACCTTTGATCCTAGCATTTATGAACTAATGCCACCTATGTGTAGAGCTCAAAAAATTATGTGATTCAAAAAATGGGCTCAAAATGCTCTTGTATGCAAAAGCTATGGCTTCTAAAATTTTTTCCCTAATGGACCCCAAAAAATAAAAAATTAAATGCTCAAACCTTAGGAAATAAGAAATGAATCCTGAGATACCACTTGTCTATCCCTAGTTCATTAATGTGCTTCACTTTTTTTTAGTCAACTCATCTCCTCTTTGCCAATGCACTATCAACTCTTTCCTCCTTTTGAATGGTCAAACAAGTACTAAAATTTTGGTTTAATGTGGCACAAGAGAAGTCCACATCAGTTGCTCATTGGATTGAGATCTAGTTTATTCAGAGCCTTGTTGTAAATAAGGCAACAAGACTTCTTTTGGAGAATAGGGACCAAGACATCATTGAAAATCTTGACTCCCTAATCACTTCAATAAAAAGATGCTTGTATGGAGGCTCAACCCTGTTACTATAGGGTATTGAATGCTATAGAGGGGGTATTACCAATAGATCATGATCACTTGCAATGATAACTTCACTGAAGACACTATAGTAATCACGAAATGTGCTATCTTATTTGAGCAAAAAGGTTGTCATGAATGCTCAAACCTAAATCCTTTCCCTTTTCACTCATTTGCATTCATTCTACTAGCCACTACGCCATGTTGTCAGTTGGTGCCAAAATTTTGTAGAGAAAGCTTAGACTCTACTTCACTCCTAGGTGCAATAAAAATATATCACATGAGGAATAAAACCCTTGACACTCCATAGTATTAATAGACTTCCACATAACCAAGGTTTTTCTTCTTCAATATTATCAAAATAGGCACATCCCCCATAAAGAGCCTATACAAGTCATCAAAGAAAATAGCACTAGCTACAAGGCGTGCAAACACATGAACACACATGAACTCCAACAAGCAACAAGAATTTTTAAATTCAAATTCACATTGTTGCTTTCCCTCCATTTTGTCATGAATTTAAAAGGAAAAAATGAAGCAATGCATAATATTATCTAGATCCTTGGATGGAGAGCTAAAAATACTTTGATGATAATGAAGTAAGAAGATCTAGTAAGAAAATTTTAAAATTATAAAAAAAAATTGAAGAGAAGAAATTTGACTTAAATTTTAGAAGGATCCAAAGGCACCAAAGAAAAATTCTACATGACCAAGTAATGCCACTTCATACTCGATATGATATCATGTTGAAATTCACAATATTTTCTATAAATGAACAAAAGGAACCCATTTACTCAAATATTATAAAAAAATCATAAACAAACAAACAAAAAGAAAATTTACAAAGATTTTGGGGGTGCCTATAGGTACCATAAAAATTCATTATACAATTCATAGGTTATATTCACAATATTGATAATAAAATGAGTGGAAGGGAGGTATTCATACCAATACCAAAACTCTAATTAAATAATAAATTTTAACCAAAATTAACATAACAAGAGGGCTTAAGGTTAATTACAAGTTATAAAGAGGGTCTAACGATAACAAAGTATTCATTGCCCATAAGGCTTACATAATAAGATATTAGAATAAATTAATACATTATTTATTGAATTCCCTTAGGCCTATCAATATTCATACAATGTCATCCTTGGCTATGAATCGGATTATAATTCCAATACTTATGATCATTGTTGTGCATTTTGACAGCATGGTCATCACTGAGAGTTTGCTAAAACTGATTAAAGAGACCAAAAAATCATATAAGCATTTGTTTGACATGACTAATCTCATTGTAATGCATTATTATCTTGTCTTGGAGGTGTGGTAAACTAAGAACCATGTGTTCATATCACAAATAATGTATGCCAAGACATTGCTCAAGAAGTTTTGGATAACAAATTGTAAGCCCATGGACATTGCCATGGAGGTAGGATTACAATTGTCACACAATGATCGATATCTATCAGTTAATTAGAATTATAATTTATCTAACACACACCATAACTAATATCATCTATGGTGTGAGCTATCATTTACAATTCATACAAGAAGCAAAGGCATGCTAATGAAAATAAGCAAAGCAAGTACTCAAGGATATCCATGGTATGACTGAGTACACTCTAGAGTACAAGAAGAATGATCAATTTCTCTTGACAAGTTTCAATAATGCAAACTATTACGATCCATTGATGATAGGATATCTACTTCTAGATATGTATTCTTTCTAGGATATATTCTAATTTCTAGGGGAATTAAGAAGCAACATGTTGTTGCTCATTCTTCCACTGAAGCTAAATATTGTAATATAGAAGTTGCCCGAGGAGATATGGTTACATCGTATCTTGTCAAGAATGGGGGTCAAAAAATCATAATTTTGTGGTATAGCCTATTGCAATCATCTCTTCAAGCTAATCGTTTTGATATATAATACCCATAAGCTTTTTTCAAGGGCCAATATTTGTCATTTTGTGGCATAGCCCATTTTTTTTTAAGCAAAAAACCCCATGCGGAGCCGCCTTGGTCTGAGAGACCACGAACAGGGGGTTCTACACCATCAAAGTCACTCAAGAGTCGCACCCAACCCTACCCGCACAAGCATTATCAATTGGATTTTGGATACCCAATTCAAATTTTTGGTAGGGTGGAGATTTGAACCTGGGACCTCCCTTAGAGGATTGCCCTCTCCTCTTCAAATCACCTACAACACCTGGGTGGCATAGCCCATTTTGATCTTCTCTTCGAGCTAATAATTTTGATATATAGCACCCATAATATTTTTTAGAGGCCAAAATATGTTAGTGTTAGAGCCCATTTTGACAATTTGTTCAAGCTAATAATTTTGATATATGTTACTCGTAAGTGTTTTTGGGGAAACCTAGGGTACCAAAAAAATAGTCGAAGCTCCTAGGGGTGCCCAAATAGAGGAATTAGCTAACCACATAAATCAAATAGGTGAAAAATTGAATTATGTAGTATAATAACAAGCCTTGGACATGACACAATAGACTATATAAAATTGAGAGTTATTTATTGATATTGAGTCACAAATGTGACCAGTTAGGTAACAAAGTTATGAATTTAAGGAAGGTAGTTTAAAGGGTGGAGTATGCAATATGTTAGACATCATCCTAATATTATTATGTATTTATCATATTATTATGTAATTACCCCTTTCCAATGTGGGGACCCCATTATAATGATATTTTATAATATTATGTAATGGTATGTTATAATTGAGGTGCCTAGACAAGCGGGACCATTTCATGTAACCATTATCAAGAATGTAATTGTTATTTGGTAGAAGATTCTAGCTTGAGTGACACTTTGCATGTAAGCAACTCTTGAGCATTAGGTTAGGGTTGCATGAAGTGTATCTTTAAAAGACAAGGGTCCATAAACATATGTATATTTTTCATATTAAATAAAAGTATTGAATGAGGTTGCCCCTTCAAAGAGGCCCACAATTTTGTGTTGTGATTTATGATATTAACATCTTTTACATTTTGTATTCTAATATTCTCTCTTTTCATGAATTTTTGTTTTTATTGCAATATTTATGTGAATGAGCTTATTTTGATTAGAGGTTCTTAACAAGTGGTATCAAAGCTCTTTCTAGGATCGTGTTCCCACTATGAATATGACAGTTCTTGCCCTATCATATCGGTTGTTAGATATAAAATTTTCATGTTTTCATTTTTCTACTTGTTTTCTTATTAAAAAAAAGAGAAAAATCAAGCCCATTTTTTGTATTAGTTATTAGGTTAGAAACCTTGTGTCGTGGATGTTAAAATATCATGGAGGAGTTGTCATTATTGGTTAAGCTATATTCCATGTAAAGTATCTAGTGAAGTGAGGGATAATCAAGCTCCAATACCCAGGCCTCAAAAAGTACCTATATATGGAATTGAGCTCCTATATATCTTCAAGTATCTCAAGACATCCCCTAGGATTAGGAGAAACCTTTAGCCCTAAGAATATTTTAATTTTTATATTCTTCACAGTACATCGGATATAACATCTGAGAAGATCACCCTCATGTACTATCAAAGATGTAGGTAGCGTTCTTAAGGGTATGTGTGTAATCCTTCTTGAGTAGTGGCCTAAAATATTGGTCCAAGCACTATTGTGGTATAATAAAGGGGTTATGGGTAGTACATACACCTTGGCATAGAGTACCATATTTTTGTTTATCCTGCATGTCAAAAAACTACATTAAAAAATGAGCATACTAAGGAGACTACACTATCCCATAATTAACTGAACACAAACAATCAAAAAAAAAAAATGTTGAGAATAACAGTCACAATAAGGTTTGTTAGTAACATTCAGATAACAATCAATAATAATCAAGATAGAGTCTACCAACATCAGTAACAATTACTTGTAACATTCATGAATTATAATAGATAAAATATGTTAGTAACAAAGTCAGTTAAGATAATTGTCAAAGATAGTGAGCTACAGTGTGAGTGACAGGACAATGTTAAACAAAAGAGAATCAGTAAAACATAGTGCAAAGTGTAGTAAGGGGTTGTCCAACAAAAGTTAACTTTTTAAATGAACTAAGACTCTAGGAGAAAAATGGACAACATTTGAAGACACCCCCCTAGAATAAAAAATGTTTAGGGTGCTAAAAAATGTCATTATGAGACCTAGTCCGTTATGCTCATATTTTCGAGCTAATCATTTTGATATAAAGCACCCAAACATTTTTTCTAACCCATTACTAAATATAGTAACTCCTAAAATAATATTGCTATTTTTAGCAAGTTAGTGGGAGTGGTTTATATCGTACCTAAATTGCTAGTGGTACTAGAGGACACCAAAAAGAGTTAGGATAAGGTAACCTTATGGAGCAAATGAGTGTTGCACTCACTAATATTGGAAGAATTTAAATAGAAGAGGGGAGAAGTATCACTTATGAGAGGTGAGCATCTTATATCTAAAGCTGCATTTGAAGAAAAATTTCTAGAGGTTGAGGAGAGATTAAGGGAAGGCCCAAAGGTGTTTGAGCATCTTAACATTGAAAAACCAAGTGGTAGTTCAGGCAATAAAGAGAAGGGAGTCCATAAGGAGAAAAAAGGCTATCATTCTCTTTTTGACATAGATACTCCATTTAAGAAGCCTAAATTAGAATTTCCTAAGTTCAATGGAAATGACCAATGCCAAGCAGATTAGTTCTTCAAACTTCATAATGTACCTAAATATTTGTGGGTCACCATGGCATCTTTCAACTTTGAATATAAAGCCTTATAATGGTACCAATGGTTATAAAACATGACTCCAGACCCTTGGAAATTTTTTGAGTCACAATTACTCTCTCGTTTTGGCTCTAGTGAGTATGATAAATTTACGGAAGCCTTAGCCAAATTAAAACAAACCTCTATTGTCCGTGACTATCAAATCCAATTTGAAAAATTGGCTAATAGGACAAAGGGATTAAATGAAGAATTTTTTTAGAGTTGTTTTATCAATGGATTGAAAGATGACATTAAGGCTAACATCAAAATGTTCAAAATGCAGACTATGATGAAGCCATAAGATTGGTGAGATTAGCAAAAGAAAAAAATTTAGCTCAAAGGAGACCACCAAATTTCCATAGGCCAAACCCATATTTTCTTCCATGTTCACACCAATTTTTGGCAATAAATCCAACCTGTACAAGTGTTTGACGATGGAAGACATGGATGCCCATCAAGTACAAGGATTATGTTATAATTATAATGAGAAATATTCACTAAGGCATAAATGCACTCAAAATAAGTTATTTTTGTGGGATGTAGAGGAATCAATAAGCAATGAACAACTTGATAAAAAAATAGAACCATTAGAGGAACAACTTAAGGATGAGGGTGAAACACAAGAAGAACCATAGCCAAAAAAAATGTCCATACTCTTGCAAGAATTTCTACCCCTTAGATGATGAAGGTAATAGGATTCTTCAAAGGACAACATATTACGATTCTCATTTATTCAAGTAGTATGAATAACTTTATTGATCTCCAAGCCACCAAGCAAGAAAATTGTTACATACATGCTTGCAACTCCTTTGAGGTTATGGTGGCAAATGGTAGAACATTGCCTTGTAAAGGTAAATGTCGTAATGTTAAGTTGAAGATAAGGGACTATAAACTTAAAATTGATATGTTTGCTTATCAATTGGGAGGATGCAATGTTATGCTAGGAGCTCAATGGCTAGGTACCTTGGGAATAATAGCTTGGAACTTTACAAAAATATGAATGCACTTCTCATAGAATGGTAGGTCCTACACTCTTCATGGTTCACCAATAGGATTTTCACATATTATTAGTTCAATTTGTATGGAGAAGTTAAAAAAATATTCCCATGGGGTAGTAGCTCAAATATTTGTAATTCAACCACAAACTTCAATCGAAGGCAAGCCCCAAGAGGATTTGCAACTCATTCTGACTAAGCATGATGCATTTTTTGTGAATTCAAAAAAATTACCTCCATGTCGTTCCCATGATCATGCAATACCATTGGTACCTGGTATTGTTTCACCTAACATTAGACCTTACCGGTACCCCTATGCCCTAAATTCAAAAATTGAAAAATTGATATAAGAATTGCTATAAGTAGGAGTCATTCGGCCTAGTAAAAATCCTTATTCTTCTCCAGTCCTATTGGTTAGAAATAAATATGGGTCATAACAATTACGTATAGATTTTTGTTAGCTCAATAAGCTCACCATTAAGGATAAATTTCTTATTCTTGTGGTCAATGAATTGTTGGATGAGCTACATGGTGCAATGTTTTTCTCCAAGTTGGATCTTTGCTCGGGCTATCATCAGATAAGGCTCAAGGAGGAGGATATTCCTAAAATAATATTTCAAACTCATGAGGGCCATTATGAATTTTTGGTTATGCCATTTGGCTAACGAATACACCATCCATATTTCAGGACCTCATGAATAACATTTTGCCCATTTCTTCGCAAATTTATTCTAGTTTCCTTTGATGATATTCTGATTTATAGTCACTCTTGGGAGGAGCACCTCATACATTTGGATCAGACTCTACAACTTTTGTCTCAGAATAAAATTTATGTTAATAGGTCTAAGTGTTCTCTTGGGATGATAGAAGTGGAGTATGTGGGATACATTGTCACCAAAGGAGTTAAAGTTGACCCTAAAATTATTCAAGTTGTTCAAGATTGGTTGAAACCTCACACTTTCAAGGGAATTCAAGGATTTTGGGACTCACAAGGTATTACCACAAAATTTTCAAAAAATATGGAAAATCATAGCTCCTTTAACAACCAGTAAAGCACTTTCAAGCCAAAATTTGGTTCAATCTACTTATACAAAGGAGATGCTAGCTATTTTGCATGTGGCTAATCACTAGAGACCCTATCTCATTGGTTGTCATTTTTTCATCAAAACTAACCACCAAAGTCTCAAGTACTTCCTGGAGCAACAAGTCACCACACAACAAAAGTGGGTCCCTAAATAAATGGGCTATGACTATGAGATTTCATATAAAAGGAAAAAGGAGAAAATTATGGTTGATGCACTCTCTCAACAATTTGAGGATCATAGTATATTTTATGTTATCTCTTCTCCCATACTTCATTCACTAGATTAATTCTCTCAGAGAGGATATGATCAAGGACTCAGGATTGTAAACTTTGATCACCAAACTTCAAAAAGAGCCTAACTCATGCCTGAGATACACTTGGGATGGACAAGATTTGAGATTCCTTGATTGCCTTGTTATTTCCAAAATTTCATAACTGTGAAAACTCAACTAGAAGGAAATGCATGCTTCACCAACCGTAGCATATTATGGGTTTCTCAAGACTTATGAAAGGATTAAGCGTACTTTATTTTGGAAGGGAATGAATAAGGATATTAAAAATTTTGTAGATGAATGTAACATGTGCCAAAGAATAAAAGAAGAAAAGGTGTATTCCCCTAGAACTCTTCAACCCTTTCCCATTCCAAAACAAGTATGGATACCGAAGTCAAGAGGCAAATCAATTATTTTTGTGGTAGTGGATCATCTACAAAACAAGTATGGATACTTTATTTTGGAAGGGAATGAATAATGATATTAAAATATTTCAATGGATTTTATTAAAGGGTTACCGAAGTCAAGAGGCAAATCAATTATTTTTGTGGTAGTGGATCATCTCATCAGTTATGCTCATTTTTGTTCCCTCTTCAATCACTACATAGCTTTAGTAGTAGCCCAAATCTTTCTAGACTCCATTTTCACCTTCATGGCATGCCTGCATCTATTTTGTCTAACAAAGACCCTACCTTCACTAATAACCTTTGGTAGGAACTATTTAAGTTGTAGGGAACTTAGCTCAAAATGAGTTCATCCTATCATCCATAAATGGATGGCTAAACAAAAATTGTTAACAAATACTCATAGGCCTATCTTCATTGCTTTGCCTTTGAACATCCTACACAATGGGTAAATGGTGATATTATACTTCATATCATACCATGACCAAGGTTACCCCTTTTGAAGCAATTTATGGTCATCCTCCATCAAAACCTCCTACATTCTAGGAAACTCCAAGGTTCATGTTGTTGACACTACACTCAGCCAACATGTTGTAGTCCTCTATCAATTGAAGATGAATTTGGAACTAACCCAGAACCCTATGTGCCAACAAGTTGATCATCATCATTCTGGGTGTAACTATGAAGTAGGAGATATGGGTTTTCTCTATCTACAACCTTATAAATAGTCTTCACTCCAGCTCTGCAGATGCCAAAAACTAACTACCAAATACTATGATTCCTATCAAGCCTTATAGCTGTTTGGTGCAACGACCTACAAATTGGCCCTTTCGACTACGTCAAAGATCCATCATGTCTCCTATCTGAAGAATATTGTTGGTAATAAGGTAGAGGTTCAATTTTTTTTACCAAAATTGGATGAAGAGGGTTCTATCTTGCTCAAACCTGAACAAATTTTGAACCACAAATCGTGCCCTCTTCAAAATTGTGTTATCATTGAGGTTCTTTTTTAATAGCATGGATTACAATCGAAAGATACCACTCTGGAGTCTCTCCAACAACTATAGCACCAGTTTCTCCATCTATAGCTTTAAGGACAAAGCTAATTGAAGGGGAAGGACATGTTAGGACCCCATCCTAACATTATTAAGTATTTCTCATGTTATTATGTAATGACCCCTTTGCAACGTGGGGACCCCACTATGATAATATTTTGTAATGGTATATGGTAATTGAGGTACCTAGAAAAAATGGGTCATTTCATGTAATCGTTATCAAGAATGTACTATTTGGTAGAAGATTCTAGCTCGAGTGGTACTTTGCATGTAAGTCAACTCATGAGCATTAAGTTAGGGTTGCATGGAGCATATCGTTAAAATACAAGGGTTCATAAATGAATATATCTTTTGCATATTGAATGAAAGTATTGAAGGAGGCTGCCCTCTCGAAGAGTCTTGTAATTCTGTGTTGTGATTTGTGAGATTAACATATTTTTGCATTTACATTTTGTATTACAATATTTTGTTCTTTCATATATTTATGTTTTATTGCAATATTTATGTGGATGTGTTTATTTTTTAATTAGAAGGTTCTTAACACAATACCTTTCCCAACAATAACCTTTATAAAATGCCTAAGCTAGACTTTCTAAAATTTGGAGAGGATCCCACGAGTTGGTTATATTAGGCTTAATAGTATTTTTCCCTTCACGATTTTCCCCAAAGTCTAAGCCTCACAATAACATCCTTTAATTTTGTATTGGAAGCACTTCAATGGTACTAGCGATTGAGGAATATGCATTGAATATGAGATCCATTTACTCACCCGCTTTTGACCTAGTGAATATGAGGTTTTCGTAGGAGCCCTTACCAAATTGAAACACACTACAATGGTCCAAGACTATAAAAGAAAAATAAAAAATTGGTAAATTACACAAGGGGCTTAAGTGATAATTTTTTCGAAATTGTTTCATCAATGGGTTAAAAGAAAATATTCAAGCAAATATGGGGATGTTTAAACCAACAACCATGATGCAAGATAAATTTGTTGCTTAGTGACATACATCCAAAGCCCCTCAAAATCAACATCCACTTCCATCTCAACCAACATCAAATTCTACCAATAAATTATCCCCAATAAAACGTTTGACTAGAGAAGAAATGGAGGCACAAAGATCACAAGGTCTATGCTATAACTGTGATGATAAATACTCCCTCGACTACAAGTCCGTGTAGCAAAAACTATATATACTTGATGTAGGCAAACCTTCCATTTAGGAATCTCATGATGAAGAGGAGGTCAAAAGATAAGATCTACTTATAGAAATTGAAGTAATATAGGAACAACTACTAGATATTTCCATACAAGCCTAATACAAATTTCCACTTCCCAAACCATGATAGTGGAAGGGCATTTCAAGGATCAACACATCATAATCATCATTGATTTAGGAAGTATACACAATTTTATTGATCCTTGAGTGGCCAAATGAGTAGACTGCTACATATGCAATTCTTTTGAAGTCATGGTAGCCAATGGGAGAGAGTCTTGCCTTGCAAAGGAAAATACAAAAATATAAATGTGCATATGGGTGACTACAATCTCAAGATAAACATGTTTGCCCTTCCTTTGGGGGGTTGTGATCCAGTATTGAAAATTCAGTGGCTTTATATATTGGGTCTGATAATATGAGATTTTTTGAGCTTTGGATACAATCCACCCAGTAGGGAAAGTAATACACTCCTCGTAGTATTTCCACCGATACTACCCAACCTATAGGTTCTCATCGAACATAAAAGTTTTCAAAGTCATTTCATAGGGTAAGGGCATAGATTTTATTACCACTAATACAATTTAGCCAACCAAAGTACAAATATGTTTTCAAAAAAATGCATCCATGCTTGCCAAACTGCAAAGATTACTATCATGGTATATTCTTGCTTTAGAATAGATTAGGATAGATATTTCTAGGCATTTTAGTGAAGGACTTCCAAACTTTCAAGGCATAGTCATTCTGGAGGTGGTAGATCATTTCTCTTAGTACACTCACGTTTGTTCTCTAGCTCATCCCTATAATACCCCTATTGTTGCCCACATATCTCTAGATCCCTTTTTCACCTTCATGCCATGTTCCACTCCATTGTTTTTTCCATCTTCATTAGTTATTTTTGGCAACAATTGTTCAAACTACAAGACACCTCAAACAACACTTTCAAGTTGAATACAGAACAATCAATAATCTTAAAGCTCAAAAGTATTTTGGAATGACAAACACATACATTATGAATGATGCTACTTCTTCAACTCTAGCATATTTTTCTCAAGCTTTGAGGACAAAACTTCTTGAAGATGAAGGGCATGTTAGGATCCTATCCTAATATCATTATGTAATTTTTGTATTTAGTGCACATGGGACACTATGATGTAACCGATACTTATTAATAAAGATGTAATCATTTCTTTTATTAAGAGTTAATAGCTCAAGTCCCTCACTTGCATGTGGACTAACCCTTGAGCATTAGCATTAGGGAAGACAAGGGGGGAAACATAATGGATTTTTCTTAAATTGTAACTCAGTTATGCTTCCAAAGAGGTTGCCCCCAAAAAGGGGCCTGCGATATCGGATTCTCCTTTGATTAATAAGGTTGTTACATTTATTTTCCATATTTCTCAAACACTTTATTATTTCATTTCTCACGTTTTTTGTTAATTTATGCAATTATTGTTGTGAATGTGTTTGATTTTAATTGAAGGTTCCTAGTGTAGTCCCACAAATTTAATCTCCCTAAACAACTCCAATTGGTATAAAATATATTTTAAAATTATATATATATATATATATATATATATATATATATATAAATATATATATATATATATATATATATATACATACATAAAATATCAAAGAGACAACATTTCATGTTATTGCAAACACAATGTTAGTGGTTGGGCATCAAACCTTCACCTCTCCATCATATCATTTCATATATATATATATATATATAACATTTACTAAAATGTGAAAGAAAAAAATCTAGTATCACTCTAACCTCACTTCTTAAAATTTGTAGTACAAAGTATCCACATGGGTTTAAAAATTTCTTTGGATCTTAACTAATTTTCTCTCTTTTTTTCTGAATCATCTATTATTCTTCTATTCCTACATGTTATTTTGGAAATTAATTTGTTACTAACTACATTGCAATAGGAAGCCAATTCATAGACATTATTTCAAGGAAAAGACGAAAGAGAAGGGGGGATTTTTTTGAAGAGACCACTTTCATCCGTTAGAGTAAAGACCCCAATTTACTACATTCTCATTATGAATCAAATGAACAAGAGAATGTGAAAACCTTCTAAAATTCTTTGGAGACCAAAGTCTAAGATGTAATGTTTCCACTAGGGGCATGCTTGAACAATGGTGCAAAGCTCTATCATATGTAGGATATCTTCATTTGTATCATTTAAGTTTTCATTCTCTCACGCCTAACTTGGTCGAGGTCATTATATTGTGACGAATAGGATAGGTGCTAGGTAGTAGCTTCATTACAAGCCATTTTATTGCACACTAAGACAATCGAGCTTCTACAAGGTGAAGTGCTAGGTCAATCGTGACATTTCTGTCTAGATTTGATACCTTATCTCGTCATTTTTCAAAATGGATTGATGATAGATTGGTGCATTGAGTAGAGGCTTTCTTGAAACCAGTTTGATGTAATTCTTGACTTGACAATGGAGAATCACCCTTGAAGGTGATAGTGAAAATAGCTTGGTATGCCAAGATCACTTGATTCATTTGGCATTGTTGTCCTTGGCAGGTGTCTACAATGGATTGGGTAGTGGCAACAACCACCTACTTTGCTTGTTGAGGTTGGATCATTTACATGCTTGATAACCTTGTGCCACTACTTAACATTGATCAAGGAAACCCTGGTAGGTTGTAGTACTTGAGTGTGATGATGTTGCTTTAAGCTCTCAACTTGTAGACCCCATGTTGATGCTACTTTAAGCACCTTGTCCTTGAAGGGCTTGATGGCAAAGAGAAGGCAACATTATTATGTGTTACAAATGACTTTTCCTTGTTGGAGCCACACCACTTATGGTTGAGAAGGTGGCCAATTACATCTCTTTGACTATATCTATAGAAATCATGTTCCTTTAACTATCATTGTCTAAAATAAAATGCAAAGGCTCTCACCACTTATGCCTTTGAGTCAAAGAGGTCTCTTCTTCTCTAGATTGTCTAACACCTATTATGACAATGATAGTGTCTACATATTCAGTGATGATTTGCTTCCCTATATCTTGTCATGAGGATGAAGATGGCATCTACTCGATGGTATAGTAGGTGTTTGTCCTTTAGCTGACAATGACTACTAGATATGGCATTTATTCTGATTGCAAAATGGGCACTTGCGATAAGCATGCAACATGCCAAATTTCTTCAATGGTTTCTTTCTAGATTGGTTCTATCGTATTTATCCTTTGCCCTCAAATAGTGACTCTTCGATAGAGTCACTTTCCTTTTGCACACCTTTACTTTGTTAACTTTGCCTTAATCTTCACACAACTGTATTGCTTTTCCTAGTGTGGTCATATTGAAAAATAATCCATTTTTGTCTAGATCAATCTCTAAAGATAGTGTATGGTTGTTGTAAATCTTGTGCCAATCTACATCTTGTATATCCAATTTTGCCAACAGATTGTCGCAAGCATTGATAGTCTTTGACAGATTTATCGGTCTCAACACAACTATTACCATTTGGGGCACTACTCGTCACAATTGCCTAATGGATCACATTTATCCTTGATGTCAACATAAACTCTGACGAAGCAAGCATGCAGTCAAATATGCTAGCATCAACATTATCTTTTCTAGCATAAATGACATATGCTTCCCACCATTTTGCAAATAGCCATTGTGGCTCTCAAGAGGTCAAATGCTATCTTCTCAATGTTTGAGAAGTTATCCCAAAAATATTGTTGCAATTGATCTAAACCATATCTGTATAGCTTCAATGTATCACCTTCAAAAGTAATATCAAAGTTTACCTAAACATTAAAGGGTATAAAGCTTCCAAAGGCTCTTCTGTTGCCTAAAGGTTGAGTTGTAGCATGGATGTGCTGGACAATTTGTACAAAGTGATTAAATATTTTTGTTCTCTGTTTAAGCAAAGGCTTCATGAAACACTTTCTAGAAATGATCATACATCCTGATGTCCCTCATCATCCAAAGTCATCAGGGCAAAGAAGGTATGCAAATGAGTAACTTGGTGCAAGACCACTCTTCAAATGGACTTAACTAATGCTAGCTTGTATACATGCAAACATCTTCTCTTATACCACCACTTATACATATGGTTTGGATGGCCTGGAATCTCACTACTTTAATAATCAGAAGGACAAGAACAAAAAGACAATACAATGAATTATACGCTACAAAGGTAAATTTTTTGTACAATGATATCTATGGAGAGATGTGGAACATGTACAAGAATCTCTATAGGGGAGATCTCTCTCCTGTATTATCCTTCCTGACATACACTGTAGTAATAAGCAACATGCAAAGAAGTCACATATATACAAAAAAAGTGAAGACACTACAGAAGCAACGACTTTCATCTTCTAACAGATACAAGAAATGGCATGATAACTACAAAACTGGAGACAATTCATGTTCCTTGTCATGCCAAGGGTTTGCACTTGATGATGTCTCTAGCATCAGGTGCTAGATGTACAAGCAGCAACGCATGGTGACTGGCACAATGCTGGCATTAGAAACTGTCAGTGCTTGTGCCTGCATCTACTGGCCCTTGGATGAGAAGGATCAATACTAGGTCCAACGGCTAAGGTCAGGTGTTTCCAAGATCTTACTCATGTTACATCTTCCCTTCTACAGGCCATCATAACTTCTATAATAGCTAAAATGTTGATATTGTCTCCTGAATATCTATGACTCACTTGGCACCCTATTGGAGGTATGAAAGTGCTTGGAAAGTACATTATTATCATAATCTAAGGAAGTAAATGCTTAAAACAACTGGCCTGGCAAATGTAGGCCCATGACGTTCGGCAATTCAAACAACTTTGCCATTTAATTCAATACACTACAAAACCTGTTTTAATTTCTGATGAAAAGTATACTAAAGTTTACATAGACAGTTGAAAATTGAATTTTATAAATAGCAAATTGGTCAAGAAATTAAAGGAAAAACGGTGATTGCAATGAAATCATTGCTTGCACTTGAATTAGGCCATAACTGATATCCCTGACTGCCCCCCGAAAATGTAATCATTGTTATGCAAATTTCAAAACTATTGTACAATATTGCCAACACCTATGGTTACTTTTAGGTGTTTACAAATTTCTTGGCAGGGCTACTAGGTAGAAACTGCCACAAGTAAATTACTGCAAAACCTGTTTTAATTTCTGCTGGCCCTTGGCTGAGAAGGATCAATACTAGGTCCAACGGCTAAGGTCAGGTGTTTCCAATATCTTACTCATGTCACATCTTCCCTTCTACAGGCCATCATAACTTCTATAATAGCTAAAATGTTGATATTATCTCCTGAATATCTATGACTCACTTGGCACCCTATTGGAGGTATGAAAGTGCTTGGAAAGTACATTATTATCATAATCTAAGGAAGTAAATGCTTAAACAACCAGTCTGGCGAATGTAGGCCCATGACGTTCGATAATTCAAACAACTTTGCCATTTAATTCAATACACTACAAAACCTGTTTTAATTTCTGATGAAAAGTATACTAAAGTTTACATAGACATTTGAAAATTGAATTTTGTAAATAGCAAATTGGTCAAGAAATTAAAGGAAAAACGGTGATTGCAATGAAATCATTGCTTGCACTTGAATTAGGCCATAACTGATATCCCTGACTACCCCCCGAAAATGTAATCATTGTTATGCAAATTTCAAAACTATTGTACAATATTGCCAACACCTATGGTTACTTTTAGGTGTTTACAACTTTCTTGGCAGAGCTACTAGGTAGAAACTGCCACAGTAAATTACTGCTAATATGGTACATATGAGCCTCAATCATGCTTCTCTTTACATATTCCCTTTCTAAGGCAAAATACAATGCAAGCCCTCTAGAACCAAGTAAATTTTGAACAGTATAACTAGGTTGATGGACTTTCAGTCTCTCAACATCTTTGTTGTCATAAGCTTCCGTTTCTTATGAGCTTGACGCTTCCCAGCTAACTTTCTATTCTTTTGTGCATGTCGCATCGGGTTAACAAGTGCAGTTATTTTTTCAACTTGTTTTCTCTTGTCACGGTTTGCTTTTGCCTTATGCCTCACCAAATTGTAGGCTTGTATAAAATTCTCAACTCCCATGATGTCTTTCATGTGGTTTAAAACTTCATCAGCCATCAGCTTCAAATCCTCTACATAGAGGACCAAATAGTCTAAGAAATGATAAAGATAATTCAAGTTTTAGAAAATGGAAGACTATCAACAAGGTAAAGCAAAAAGATCATCTTTCTCACCAGAAACCACATTACCTTGATTTTATACAATGGTAGCAATATCGTAGCTCCATAGCATTGAATTCCTTCATGGCCCAGATGGGTGCAAATAGCTTTATACCACCTGAGCACAACTTTTGTCTGCAAATAGAGTTTAATGGTTCAAAATTCAATACACAAAAATAAAAACATAGAAGGAACATGAATTAAACTGAAGTGTCAACTGATTATACCAGTATATCTTGAACTTGACAAGCAACTTTACCCAACTTCTTGACAATGGGGGCAAATAATGATGATTCAAGATCTAGAAAATCATGTTTATCCTCGAGTTCGGAAACATATCTGCTTTGTCTATTGACCAAACATTCACATACTCTTTTGCATGCTTTTGAACCAAAGCAATGCGAGTGCTTCCAATAAAACTGACTGATTGTGAGTATCAAGAGTGAAAAACACTCACTCAGATCTGTTCCTGACTTGCTTTTCACAAAAGAATACAGGGTACAAGTGACATATACAAGATTCTCTATGACCATATTGATATCACAAAGCGGTCATCAATAACATCTGCATCAATTTGGTGACAAAAAGATGCAGATAGTAGGAGTCTACTTGGTTGCAAAAGCATTGCAGTCTTGCCACTTCTAATGGTTGTCTGATACCCCAAAACTGTTTCAGCTCCACAAGCAGTAAAGTATACAGCTACAAGACGATCACATATATTTCGCAACCACATATGCGGGTGAACTAAAAGTGAACATATCAAAGCCCATAATTCCTACATAAATAGTTTGTCAGCACAACCAATAAGTAAACATATTTTTCTATGCATTGAATATGTTTTCCAACATCCCCAGAAGAATTACAGTGAATTCAATTTGGAATGATACTAAGAAGAGCACAACTATATTAGAATTGCAAATTAAGTGGTTTCTTGAATCTGTTTTAAGGAAATACATTATGCTATTCACTTCTTCAAAAGCAAAATACAGTATATTTATCTTATTTGACATGAAAAAAGTATTTGAAAAACATTTGTTTGTTGAAATTAAATTTTGAAAGAGCTTCTTATTCAACATTGTGCATTTACACATTCTACCTTTTAAAAGTTGAATCATTCCTAAAAACCTTCCCCCTAATCATCATTAGTCGCCAAGTGTGACATTTTTAAATGCTATAAACTTTCATTAAATATTGCAATTTGAGGATGAATTTCAATCATATAGGGACTGACGGGAGGCTTCTGATGTGTGCAAAGCAGTATTTGTGATATAAAACGCATGTGGTAGGGAATCATGGTAACAAAGGCAATATCCATCTACCTTTGATTATCTTCTTTAACTTATATTGAATGTGTAGTGTGTAATCTTTATGCATAACGAGAAGTAGCTTCACATAGAATGAACTTGGAACTGCAATGACAAACATGCTCATAAAAAATTATGCCAAAATAGTTTAGACACTATTTGATAAGGTCACTACATGAGTTAAAACTTTAGAGCTTGGATGACTAGTAGGAAAACACAGAGCACCAATATAATATGGTTCCTCATCAATTTGATAGCAAGAAGCTAGCTGTCAGTTTAATCCCATTATATCCAATAGCTAGGCAACTTACTTTCATACAATTGCCTAAGCCCTTTTAGATGTTAAGACATACACCTAAATCTAATACCTCTGACAATAAGCACAATCATTGCTTCCACTCAAAACATTCTGCTATCTTACCTCTTTCGTTACAATTACCACTCAACCCCGAAAGGAGTTTTCACAACTTAAATATTAACTAAAAGAAATAATTTCTTCAAAAACTCTTGCCAATTGTTTAGTGAGAGTCAAAGTCACACCCCAAAGAGACCAATAGCAATTCCACCAAGCTTCACTAAAGGCCTTAAATTTTCATAATAACACTTTGCAAGGAAGAATTGATATGATGTCACCCCAAAGTCTTTTCTTTTCATGATGGTGCTACTCTAAAACTTTTCTATTTACTTTTTCGAAATCGTATGAATCTGTTCATCTCAAATTTCACATTTCAAATGTGGAACTGTTTCATATGTTGGAAATGCATGCCAGGCATATCCAGAACCTGGGAAAGTTTTAGGGAAGTGGGAAAGTGCCTCACACTAGAAATTGGTGATTCCAGGGGCAATTCCTGAATAAGTCCTCCCATTGGTGATACCAATGACTTTGGCAAAAATTAACTTCACAAACATGCACACAGCCAACAAAAGTATACCTTACACAACCAAAAAAGCAGGGAAAGGGCTGTTTCAGTACCCTGCCATATATCAATCCTAATATTGTGAACTACAAAATGTAAAAAGTATATTCTATATATGAAAATTTAACATCATCATAAAGGAGTGAAAAGAATGAAGGTCCCTACTCACAAGAAGGTTTGTCAACTTATATTTTATATTGGTTACATTTTGAAGGGCATTATTTAGATAAGACTATAAATTGTTTGGACCTCTACATGTCATGTAGTTATCGTCTAAGCATGGGAAGCCCATTATTTTAATATGTTATTATGTGAGAACTAGATGGACCCTTTTATGGTTACACAACATTATGTACAAGACTATCTATCGTTAATGATATTAGCATGATGTCAAATAAGTAAGAATGGGGGAGAAGATTCTCCGTCCAGGCCCATCTGCCCAATTTGTCCACTCAACCAGAGACATAATGTAGCACTTCATAGGAGAGTGATAAAATACTTGCTTTTTCCCTAATTCTGTGACGGTATGGATTCTTTGTTTTTCTTTTTATTGGCCGCACAAAGCATGGAAATGCATCTCAATGCCAAGAGACATCAACTAGTGTCCTATGGCATCCCCTAGCATTTTTGAGCTAAGTTTCACAATGTTGAGTTCCTGCTATATGTGTATTTGCTCATTATCATTCAGTTCCAATGAAATCGATGCTTTATTTTATTTTAAGCATACACTCCTTGAGTTTGAAGATGGTGCAGTTAGAGGACATTCAAAATCTCCGTTTGCATATAGATTGTACTTCAGCTAGAGAAGCCAAATCCAGAGAATAAAGGAGTCCCCTTGAAGTTATATGCAAAGAGAGGATGCTGCAAATGAAAATTCAAAAAATACAGGACTACACAGAAACAGACAGAGGAGAAAGAAGTCAATGCCCTGTTAAGAGGGGGTTTTCAAGAGGCATCAAATTTTTCAGGTTAGTTAGCAGTAAACAGAACCATATGGATGCAATGACTGGCAGAAGAATGTTCAATGGTCATACACTTCGGTGCTTGAGTATATGATATTTGTAGTTATCAGAGTGATCGCATATGGCAGGACTTCTGTCTCCTATTTCGTTATGGGGGGGTTAGTGGGATACTTTTATGGTTGCCAGCCATTATGTACATGACCACTTGTCCTGTGAGATTTTAGAATGTCATCGACTAATATTAGAGATTAGTCTCCACTGGATGTTGATTGATCCAACCGTCTTTGCAAAGAAAGAGAATACATATTTTCCATACAAAAGTTATTGTGCTTATTAAAAAAGATGGTTTAGAATTTTAAAATTTATATAAATTATATGTAGACTGAGTAGGTTCATTGTCATGTTGTTTGCTTATCTAAACTAGAATAAAGATAGCTATAAATTTCTTATACAAATTAATATAGGGTTTGAAAAAAAAAATGAAGACATGTTCAGCACCTCTTGCTAAATATGTAACCAGAGTCGAAACCAAAATCATCATTTAATGACAATTTTTTGTTCATTTTCATCATAGTGACTTCTTCTGGAATCCTTCCTTAGTAGCAAAGTCACCAGGTGAATATGTCGAGTACTTCAGCAAGCTAATGAACACAACCTTCATCGGAATCACAGTTTGACTTCTTGATCAAGGGATAATTTTGCAATTCAAGTCCCACCGGGCATGCCAGTTTGAATTTTTGGGGGCTTGAAATGACCCCTTGCATCCTTGGCAGGGTTCCATGAGGACGCGTCCCCCCTGGGGAACGCGTCCCCTCGTCCCCTGCATCCTCGGGGACAGGGGGACGGCATGGGGGACGTTTCCCCCCGTCCCCCTTTTAGGGGACGGCAGGGCAGCCATCCCTGGGACGGCTGGCCATCCCAGGTGGCCATCCCTTTTTAGGGGACGTCCCTGGGCGGGCGTCCAACCGTCCCCCCCAAAAAAAAAATTATACAAACTTAAATTTTTTAAAAAAGGTTGTCATATTTGAACAGTTAGGAGTAACTGTCATTGCTTACATGGTGGGAACTGAACAATGGTGGTTGTCAATGTTTAAATATTATTTTAGTGATTGGACAACAGTGTAGAATTGCTAGAGACTGAACAGTAAAGTTGTCTTGCTTTTATAATTTATATTGAGGGCTGTAAACTGATAATTGTCTTAATTGACCATTGATGGCTGAAAAAATAGATAACTATCTTGCCTGAGCAGAGAAAAATGAAAACCAATGACTATCTTGCTTAAACATTGATGGCCAAAAAGTAAAAACTAAGAACTGTCTTTGTTTGAACATTGGTGACTGAAAATTAATTAAAAAATGATCTTTGCTTAAACATTGATGGCTTTAAAAATGATGATTGTTATTGTTTGAATGTTAAAAGCTGAACAGTGTGACATTCATTACTTGAGCAATAGCAACTATTTTGGTTAACTATTAGAGATTGCACTTGATATCCTTGGTCGAACCTTCAAGTTACATTTATTGAAATGGCTGCACTTAGTAATAGGCTAATAGTTGAGTTCATTTTAGATTGAAACATGTTTTAAGAACATGCATACTTTTTAAGTTTTTAGTATTTTCATTTTTTTTTTGTGTAGAATTTGTAGATTATTCTAAATTTCTAAAAAAAATTATAGTATTATACCAATTGTTCCCCTAGTCGTCCCCTAAAATCGGCCTGTCGTCCCCCACCGTCCCCAAAACGCGTCCTCCTGTTCCCCAGGCTCGTGGAACCTTAATCCCTGGGCATTGTGACCCCCTCACGGTTGCAAAATAGGATCTTCGTCTATGCTAAGCGGGTGCACCTAGTGCCCTACACCTCATGCGGGAGCGCCAATCCTCGGAAGTTCGAGGAAAAGTGGGACACGGCTTCACAGGATGACCTCCAAGATTTTTATCAAGCCCAGTTCCTTGTTAAGATGCAGCCTTTTGACGCTCGTCTTTATGGTGCTATGCTAGCCTATCCTACTTGACTTCTTCGAAAAAAGGGAAAGAGAGAAAAGAAGAAATAACACAAAGTAAATTACTGAAAATAAATTGCATAAAGCAAAACCTATCTAGCCTATCTAAGGGCGGTGATGCACCAAGAGAATGCAATACCAATATTACAACTCAGTGGGATGAATGAACACATGAACCAAGCAAGATAGTGAAATTGAATACAAATTCGACCATACAAACTTACAATATATTATGCACAATCAAAAGAGGCTCAGCGGTCTGTACATGCAGCTAGCCCAAGGCTCAAGTCCAAATTGGGAAGCAAAATGAAAAAGGGAGAGAGACGATGCCACGGGTCAGATACTTGACACAATAACAAAAACCAACTCCCTTTTTTGCCTACAAGAACATTTATAATATTTACAAGCAAAGTTTTAAATTCAAAATTTACCCTAAAAAATGGGATGGGCGGGTTCATCAACATCAGCTTTGGTTGCAGGATCAAGAAAATTGCGCCGCATTAATCTTTGGAGAATCTAGAGCTGAGTGGGGTTAAATCACATAAATTCCTCCACAGGTGGTATGGTCCTCTTTTTAGGGGTGTCATTTAATGCACCCACCTTCTTTCATGGAGAAACTAGTGACAAGGTCATTCTGATGACCATGGCCTTATGTTTCCTTGGCTCTCGACCCTTCTCAGTGATCTACATATTCTTTGCGTTAGCCCACTGGATCCTGATAATGGTTTGGTCATAGACATCCCATTCAATGATGCGATTACACCAATGATCCTTCCCATTGCTTCCAATTAGCCCCTAGTCCGATTGTCGTTGTCCTTGATGTTCCTTATTTCCATTGATGATTTATTCTTTTGAGGACACCCTTGTGCAAGATTACACTGAGATTTTTTTAATGGGTACGCTTTTGGTCCCTAGTGCTTTTTCCATGCTCTTCTCACCCCTCCCACCTCAGAGCCTCTGAGGGATCTTTGTGAGGATCAACAAGGCATGCTAGCCTTATTGAGTCCTTACTCTTTTATTTCTCCTTATTCTTTTCTTCCAAGGCCCTTGGGTTTCCCTTGATGGGTATGTTGCTCAAGCCCTTGAGCAATTTCCCCTAGGTATATGGAGTGTTGCAACCTAATTGTCGAAGGAAGGTAGCTCGATTTTAGGGCCCTTCCACAAGTTAGGTAGGCAAGTTCCAGTGAACTAAATTTTTAGAGGCCTCATCATCAAGAGAACCCTTTTAGTCACCACCAAAAAGGTTCCTCTTGATGCTAGGATGAGGCTTAGTCAACATAAAAAAGGTTGAAATTCCTTGTTGGCTTGATCAGGGTGGATAACTTTACCTCAGGATGAGGGGAGCTTCGAGCATGCTATCAGTATTTGGCGCAAACCATCCTTTGCATGTGTTCTATTTGAATCAACTACTAGGTACATGGATGGAGCTTCAAGGCCTCTCTTATGGGGTAGGAATTTATCCCACTGTAGTAAAAACTTCACTACAAGTAGTATGGGCTTGACAACAAGTGCAATATCTTGAACTCTGTAGTCAACGTCTGGATTATCTCATTGACAAAGTGTCCACCTCTATCACTTGTCAACTGCAAGGGTATGTCAAACCCATAGATGCATAGATGTTTATTTGGTTGTAGCTAGAAAATCCATTCCAAAATGAATAAATTTCATGTCAAGCAACTTCCTCCAAAATCGAATCAATAAACAAGATAAAAAAGAAATCATTTTTTGTTACAACATTTAGATTTTGAAAATCTATAGAAATCTGGATTTGATTTGTCTCTTTCTTCAAGGTGATAGCAATCGATGACACTCATTCACTCACCATAACCTTGAAGATTATCCCCACATCCAACATCTTCTGAATCTTCATATTCACCAAGGCCACATGCTTTGGGTTCATCCTATATGACCTTATCCTCACTGGTAGTGCACCCAAAATCAACTGGAATGCACACATAGCTCCAATGGAATCCATTTCAAGTCCTTGTATGTCTATGCAAAGATATCTTTGTACTACATAAAAATTTTAAGTGTTGTTGCCTTTAGCGCTGGGCCCCAATCGTCCTCGTAATGGATTATCTTTCCTTCATATCCTTTGCCAAGGTTCACCTAAACCATCTTTGGCAAGGGTACTTTAAGGTGTCAGGTTCACTTGTTTCTTTTACCACATCCAATGGGTGTGTTGGCTTCTCATCAATCACAACTTCACTAATGGTATATTTTGCAAAGTTATTTGGGAATGTCCACTTTTCCTCCTCATTCTTAGCATCATATACCATCCTTTCTAGGTCCTTTCACAAGTCATCCCAATCACTATCTAAAACTACATCTCTATAGTGACTTAATACTGTTAATCTCTACTTTGCTTTACTTTCTAGTTTAATTGCTCTATCAAAATCTTCTTGATAGGTAGTCGATGGTGCTACCTTCATCTTCTTCTTGTGTATCTTGGTAGCAACCCATCTAAGAACCATCGCCTCTATAACGCGTTTGTTGGTATGATGTACCAATATGCATTCTTGGTCCTTCCCATCACTTCAAAATGGTGGGCACTTTTGTTTATTCGTTGTTACTGCAATATTGGCCATGTTCGCCATCAGTGGTTGATTTTCTTCTCTTCTCACTTCCTCATTTCACAATTCTTCCCTTGATAATTCTTTGTCTTGAACATCCTCACTTGTGAATAATATTTGACTGACTTCTAGTGACCCACACTTCGCAACCAACTCTGTGAATATATGTGTGTTGGCTCTGGTCTCCTACCCCACACACTCCTACAATTGCCCTTGTGCTTGACTCTCATCCTCCACACTTCTTGACAATCTCCCTCGCTCTTGTATCAACATTACCAACTAATCAACCTTGTCTCCTCATGCACTCTCCATATTGGCACCTCCACTTGTGCAAATGTTCTCCATGGTCCTACCTTCATTTCCTCATGCTTCACCTTGAACTTCTTCTGTTGTTATAAACAACATCTACCACCTTTTGTGTGACTCACTTGGAATATTCTCCTCTTGAAGATTCTGTAGGTTAAAAATTTCACACCCTTTCCCTCAAGCTAATGGATCCATTCCTTTAAGGGGGATGGGAAGTTAGAAGCCTACACCTGGATGTGAGGGGTACCTAGTGTCGTACCTCCTTTGGTGATGCTTGACTGATTTGGGGCTTCACCAAAAAACGTTTAAAGACCATTTCTATGTCTGGCCAAGGTGTATGTTTGGATGAGTTCTTTTACTTGCAAGCACTTAAGTTTGGGACAAAATGCAGCTAATATTAAACTATATGCAATTCAATTTTCCTTGCAAATAAATTATCTAAATTAAATAAAATGCAATTCCATTCTCTTTTTGATATTTTCTTATGTTTTTGACAGTAATCTGTAAATAAAACAGATATGAAACTGACAAGAAATAGAAATATGAAATGACACAGATCAGATAGAAAGCCTACCAAGACCGGATGACTGAGCAAAGCGAATTCGTGGTTTGTGAGCGATTTTGTGATCTGTCTGAAGTTTGGCGAGCTACAAGCAAATTCAGTCATTTGATGTTGTAATGGTGATGGTAGCAAGATGAATTTTACCAGCAGCAAAGCAAGCTCTAAAAGCAATCTCCAAGCAGCAAATAAAACTGTTTCAGTCACTCAACTTGCAACAAAAATGTCAGTTCTCCACTTCTCTCAATTAAATCATAATTGTTCTTAATTTGCCCAAAATATTGTTCAATTCACCATTAGACTGATTTGGGAGGCATTTTGTTGTTTTAAAGAATTCAATCGATGTAGGATAAGTTAGGGTTGTGAGATTTAAGGTATCAAATCAGATCGGTTCGGGCAAATTGGGGAAATTCCCAATTCAAGCGAATTCTTTAGGGGTGGGCTATTAGGCCAATTTCAGACCGAATCAAAATGGTCACCTGACAGGTAGGCATGTTTCCTATTTTTGTGAATTCACGGGCTAGATTCGTTAGGCATGAATTCACTAAAAATGATGAAAAAATGCACGTGGGGATTAGCAAGTAATTTTTATGGCATAGAAAACGAGGTGGACTGATGAGGGATAGGCTTATGTATGTTAGGGAAGAGGGAATTATGATTTAGGGCAAAAATTCCTTGTCTACATTTTTCCCCCTCTTTGGTGCATTTATGAGTAATAAATGCATCAAAGAAAGATGTAGATGCTTAAGCAAAAATGATAGAAAGTAGAGATGGGCGAAAAATGATGAACGGTTTTGGACGGAATGTTAGCATGAAAAGGTCGTTAGAAAAAAATTATTTTATTTTATTATTTTTTTTGCATGCAAATTAATGCGTAAAAGTTATTTTTAATTTTATGGTCAATGTACCCCCCAAGTTTCAAGAGGAATATGACATTCCTTGTGGAAGTCGAAATGACACGGTGAAAAGGGAAAAAAAGAAAATGCAAGGATGGAGTAAAAATGGGGTTCAAATGGAGAGTAGGGTAAATACCCTAATTCATTTTGCACGAGTTTTTTTTTTCGAGCTTTGGAAAAAATGGGGCTTCCGAATCATCAGACATAATACATGTGAACGAGTGACGACGACACTAAACCAAGTATACGGGTAAGCATTTTTTATTCTTTTGCTTGAATTTCATTCTTTGTTTTCAATTTCTAATAGATTTTTTCTGGATTTTCATCGAGAATTGCGTTGCGCGACGGACACGACAAATTCGCAATGATAAATTTACCTCACTAGCGAATTCGTGGGTTTTTCACAACACTAGCGAAACCCTAATGAATTTGCGAGGTGCGCTTGTTGTGGCGGAAAACCCATGAATTTGCTATTTTGGTGTTGTTTTGCAATTTTATCTTGATGTTTGTTTTATTTTTTTGATTATTTTTTATGTTTTTATGATTAATATGGACTAATGATATGTAATTTTGATGTTTTTGATTGCAATATGGTACTCTTGAGAATCAAGAGTGGCAATGTAGAGATTTTGAGGACCAGGTGAGAGATTTGTATCAGGTAGAGAAGGATATGTTGCAGTGGATGGGGCTTCATCATGTGGAAAAGATGCCCAGGATTGAGGTAGACTCAGCTCTGTTGACAACATTAACAGAGTGATGGTACCTGAAGTCATTGACATTTTGATTACCTATGAGAGAGATGACTATGACCCTGGAGGATGTATAATGGATCATCCAGATTTTGATCAGAGGGATAGGGTATACTAGTATTTGGCACAGGACAGAGCCTTGGAGTGGTTGATTGGAGATCCACACTTTTTGGTAAATTAGAACGGTATTAGTGTAGAGCACATGGTAGAGACACAGGGTATCTCTACACTGATAGTTGTCTTGAGTGGAGTGGTTGCAGGGTTACTAGCCAAGAACATGAGCAAGCAATATCTACCATGATACTTGGCTAGGGTTTTGGCTCAGATGAGGGATACAAGGAGGTTTTTTGCATGGACCCGTTCACATTATATCGCTTATACAAGACATTATGGAATGTTGTCCACAAGGGATATAGCCACATCATTGTCACTACTCTACTCCAGGTATGGATTTGGGAGCACATAGCAGTTAGTAGGCCCTATGGATTACCTTGGGGAGATATGGATGCAGGGCGGCCAAATGTATACCAATGGGTTCTTGGGAGTGGAGGATGCAGCCTGCGTAGTGAAAGGCTAGATGCAATGAGGCAAGTGATAGATGACCTACTACCTCGTCAGATCACATGGAGGTCTTGCAGGATACTTCCATATTGGGATGAGGACCATGTAGAGCTAACTCAAGTGTGACGAATATAGTGGTTGCATTCAAATAAGGGAGAGGTGGAGTTGTACTATTTTGATTAGGTGTAGTGTCAAGGAATACTAGAGATGAGAGATGTCTAGTTTTGATGGGTGACTAGAGATTCTTCAGCTGTGGGATTTGATCCTGACATCACACGGTTTAGGGAGCTTGAGGAGGATGATCCTCTTATAGTGAGCCCCGGGGTGGATTACATAGGGGTTGAAGATGAATACGAGCAGTGGTATGAGGGTGTTAGACCTCAAAGGATCACTGTGGCTCAATGACCAGTAAGGGATCTTCGGATAGTGCTAGTGGTGCGAGAGGCTACATGACAGAGGGACGCATAGGGAGTTATGGCAATACCTAGATCGACAGAGGTACCTAGGCACAGACAAACAAGGTTGCACCGAACTAGAGTGAGAGGAGACATCCTGAGACAGGAGGAGACCCCTCAACAGGAGGAGGTATTGATGCAGGACACATTCACAGGGTGATGCAGATATGAGTGAGGTGGGTGGTGGAGGAGATGGAGGGGATGGCCAGTGGATCACGAAGCTAAAGGTAGAGATGGCTACCCAAAATATAGAGATAGCATGTTTGAGGGCTCAGGTGGTGACTCAGACAGGTCACATCCAATCACTTGAGGCTTAGTTATCACAGACACACATGCATCCAACTACAATAGTAGTAGGTTAGGGTTGTGTTCTCTTTGAGAAGACCACCACACTCTTCGAGTAGTAGCATGTAGTGCTACATCCAGGATGAGCTAGCAAGAGCCCATCGACGAGATGTATTCTATCAGGCTCTAAACTACAAGGTAGTGCCAGAGGGACAAAGGGTAGCCTTATTGACAGAGATGATGTCGCAGAGTTAGTTCATGAACATGCATCTATACTAGAGAGAGCCTATTGATGAGAGGTATTCTATCAGGCTCTATACTACGATCTAGTTCACGAACAAGGACTTAGTCTATGAACATGCCTCCACCAAGACCACCAAGGGATACGAACGAGGGGCAGGGATAAAGGGGTGATATACCAAATTTTCTCTTTTTGTGGCATACTTCCTCAGTGACTGTGTATGTTGAGGTTTTTTTTATTGTGGCATACTAGTTGATTTGTTATATGTACCTTTTTTTTAGATTAGTACCATACTACATTTTGTATTTTTATGTGTGTTTATGCAAATTATTTTTGTTGTTTTTAACCTTTTATGAATGATTATGGTAAATGACCTAAATAAATAGTCATGCATATTGAAATGCTTATAATTATGTTTGATGATTTTTAACACACATTTATCATGCTTGTCAAAATGTGATCTATGAAAATAGAATGTGATTTGATGAATTGTAATGGACATTATAAGGATGATGCGTTGGGTGGCATATCCTTACGACTATGAGCTTTCAACAATAGCCCTTGAGGATATATACACCTAATACTTGAATGGATGCTGCTCCTCGCTTGTGGTCATGAAGCAGATCCTATGTGAGGGATGTTATGCTGACATCGCAGGTATATGACCCAAAAAATGATTGAACTTGATGGTCAATATGATATTGTGGATGATGGATAGTGTATACCCTTAAAATTAATTTTGATTAAAAATTAAGGGTGTGAAGAATGATGTGAATGACTTAGCATGAAGAATGCAATTTATCTTATGTAGGGGACTTGTGCTAGGCATGAGACTCCTAGCATGAAATGAAGTGTATATGAGAAAAAAACCTAACTAGGTATTTTCCCATGCCATCATCGCAAAGTCCTTATGCAACTATTCAAACAATGGATATGCAAAGTGTGCAAAATGTTTAACCCTAATAGGCTATTGTGCAATGTGACTAAGCAATCATGGAAATGCTTATATGCAATGGAGATGGATATGAAATGCGAGACTAATGATTGATTTGGTGACAAATGCTTGTGAGAATGGTCATACATGCCCATGAATATATCATGACATTGGCTATTCAAGCTCATCAAAAATATTGGATGTTTCTCGAAGTGAGGTTAGATTGTATCAAGAACTAGTGTGTGATTCGTGAGTTATTTTCCTATATTGATCTTGAATGTGACACAATTATTTCAAGAACCAGTGTGTGTGGTTGTCAATTTCATTCACCAATTTTAAGTAAGTTAATAACACAAGCCAATCAAGAACCAATATGTGTGCAAGTGAGTTCATTGACCAACCTTGAGCAAGGTAGGAGTAAACCAGTCATAGAGAGAAGCATGATTATAGTTCAATATTAGGGTCTTCAAGCTTTGGGGAATCATATTCTCAACCATTCGAATCGAGTCCTGATGATAATTTTACCCTATCCTTACTACTTGGAGGCTTTATTAGTATTATGTGTTTGTAAATATTATTAGGGCTTTGGGGAATCGGATTCTCAACCACTCGAATCGAGTCTTGATGAGAATTTTACCCTATCCTTACTACCCATTTTATTATTATATGTTTTTCTGAAGAGATTTAGGGCTTTGGGGAATCGGATTCTCAACCACTCGAATCGAGTCCTGATGAGAATTTTACCCTATCCTTACTACCCACTTTATTATTGTTTTTGTGAAAAGAGTTAGAGCTTTGGGGAATCGGATTCTCAACCACTCGAATCGAGTCCTGATGAGAATTTTACCCTATCCTTACTACTAGCTCTTTTTGTTTTTGTGAATTATTTTATTTTGTAATGAATCTATATATATTTTTATTTTGATTGTTGGACTATATGCATAATGGGACAAGTAATAATAGCTTGTCCTTATGTGCGTTCAGAGGTCTCTTCAAGAGAGACGTGTCATCACGCATGATTATAGTCCAATATTAGGATCTCCAAGTTTTGGTGAATCAGATTCTCAACCACTCGAATCGAGTCCTGATGAGATTTTACCCTATCCTTACCACTTGGAGGTTTTATTAGTATTATGTGTTTGTAAAAAATTATTAAGGCTTTGGGGAATCGGATTCTCAACCACTCGAATTGAGTCCTGATGAGAATTTTACCCTATCCTTACTACCCAATTTATTATCAGATGTTTTTTGAAGAGATTTAGGGCTTTGGGGAATAAGATTCTCAACCACTCGAATCAAGTCCTAATGAGAATTTTAACCTATCCTTACCATTTTATTATTAGATGTTTTTCTAAAGAGATTTAGGGCTTTGGAGAATTGGATTCTCAACCACTTGAATCGAAACCTGATGAGAATTTTACCCTATCCTTACTACCCACTTTTATATTGTTTTTGTGAAAAGAGTTAGAGCTTTGGGGAATCATATTCTCAACCACTCGAATCGAGTCCTGATGAGAATTTTACCCTATCCTTACTACCCGCTCTTTTCATTTTTGTGAATTTTTTTTGTAAAGAATGTATATATATTTTTATTTTTATTGTTGGACTATATGCATAATGGGACAAGCAAGAATAATTGTTCGCTTCGAGGTTCTATCCAATCATGGCGTCATCTTCCCAGATGCAAGATTTTATTTATAAAAGTGATAAGTGCTTGGTTCAAAAGTGACATGGTCAAGTCCCAAAACTCAAAAAATTTTCCTTAGTGAAAAAGTGTGCTTTGGTTCAAGAAATATTTTTAAACAATATCAAGAATCAAATATTTTATTAAAATATGAATCATGTGATTGGTTCAATTCGCTTGAGAAAAAACAAGATAAACTATGAACCTGTCAGTGCTTGTCTAGAAAATAATGACGAATATATATGACTATATGATGCAAGCAATTGGGCTAATAAAAATGCAAGGTGCAAACTAAAATTGTAGGATGCCTAATGCAAACTATAAGATGTATGATGATGATGCAATGCAATCTGAAACTAGGAAATGATCTATGTACAAGATGGATTTTAGGCATAGTGATTTATGTCTAAAATGATGATTTGTGTAAAATATATACAAGATGTTTTAGGTATAGTTATGCAAAATGAATCATGCATAATATTTCCTTGGGTGCATAGATATTCATTGGCTCTTTAAGTTCTTTGCCTTCTAGCGTAGCCAAACGATATGCACCTGACCCAAACTTGGTCGTTACAAAAAAGGTCCTAGCCAATTGGGCTTAAATTTACCTTTAAGGTCTCTTTGAGCATTGATGTTTTTCTATTTTCTTTGAGAACTAAATCACCAACTTCGAAGGACCAATTGTGAACTTTCTTCGAATATGACCTTTTAAGCTTTTCTTGGTAAGCACGAAGGTCCTCTAAAACATTGATGCGCTTTCCATCAAAAAGTTCTAATTGACTTAAGCATCCAACACGATACTCATGTCCTACTTTGGTGTCTTGAAGCAAGATCCCTTAAGAAGGTACTTCAAGCTCAAAGGGGAATACTGCTTCTACCCCATAAACCATGATTGGAGATGCTCTTTCTTTGTAAAATCATATAAAATATGCGATGGTTAAACCATTGTTTCTTTTTGAAAAGTTTTAGCTAGGTGCAAGGATAAGGTGCAAAACAAGGAAGAGCCACATTATGTAACAACATATCTTCATTTCCATTATTGAGCTTTAAGAGGTAAGCATTTTAAACCTATAGCTTAGATCTTGAATGCGCGTCAATGAACTATAAGTCTATATACTATGAAATGACGAGAGCATTAAAATCTAAAATTGAAATATTGTCTATAGGTTTGAATTATTGGGCATATTCTAAATCTGACGGAATGGTTATTCCAACTAAATTTAGGCATAGGGTAGAGGATTTTACTTAATGGGTAAAAGGTAATATAAACCAATAAAACCCCTAAATATAACCCAATAATGGTAGTTGGATTAGGTTAAATTTTTTTTTTGAAAAAAAAACAATGAAGGCTTCCAACACAACCACCGTCTCGTTAATGGTAACCCGACATGAGATGGGGACCGTCGGACGCACAGGGTTCGCACCGTCTTCGTCAGTCTGGTTCAAACACATGGCATGAAGGTAGAGGGACCGCCGTACAAGAAGGAAACAGATTGCCGTCTTCAGACAAGTGCAACATGCAGAGGAGTCGGATCGGGCTACTAGCTATGCATGGGCACGCTCGTGAAATTAGGTTAAATTTAGTGTACTATTAATTAACTTGGTTATGGTTTTCAAATGGTATAAGAGCTCAACCATTGATATTAGATATGGAAATCGAGTTTCAAATTTTGTCAAATGATACATATATGTATAATTACCAAGATACCACTATATGGTTTTTGAAATATCATGCTATCACAACGATGATGTACGGTGCTTGCCACACAATAAATTGAAAACAAAAATTAATTGTTATTAATATTTTAGGGAAGGAAAGAAAAAAATTATGCGGATTGGACTTAGTTTAGTGGAAATTATTACATATTCCTGATTATTATATAGTTCATGAGGTACCCTATCATTTACACAAGCTGTAAACCAATCATTTTTTTGAAATTTGCATATAAAATATTTACATTTTGTGAAAGTTACAAAATTGTTTATTTTTTATATTTGAAAAAAGTTTCACACGAACACGAAATATTTTTTATGGCAATATTAAGTTAAACAGACATATTGAGAAACAAATGATATATTAAACTTAAGTTATTAATTATTTTTAAAAAATGACACTATGCAAAATCATGGTCTCATTCTGTTTCCACTGCAGCCCACACCTTGAATTGATAAAATATATTTATTTAGAGCAGAGTATGAAACATTAGGAAAGAGAGTGGGATGATGAAAACTATGCAACCTTTGACATGACTATTGTGGGGCAGATGCAAAGAACTAATTTTAGCTTAAGTTTAATACGAGTGATTATATAATATAGTTTTCAACTAATTTTAGCTTTGATAATGTGTCAAGGTCGATTGGTCGATTATCCAAGCAACACCTATTAGAAATGGTTTTGGCCCTCATCACTTGAGCTTTAGGATGTTACAAAATGGTCTGCAATGCACAATGTACATCAATAAAGTGCTACCCAGCTGTAAAAGGCTAATATGGTTCTTAAAACCCGAAATATAGCAGGAAAGCAACAATTCAGACAACGATAAAGTTAGCAGAGGACCTAGAAGGGTACTAGTGAATATGAAATTATCACTTAAGAAAATTAAAAGGAACAAAATCACGAGAACAAGACTCTTTTAAAAGGAAATGACAACAGATAGTCTGGCACATGATTTTAAGGCCTCTCAACAGCTCAGATCTGATTTCCAGAGATCAACAACTAATGTTTAATACGATGTCGCATGCTGGCCTATGAACAGAAGATCTTCACCTAGGACTTCGTTAAGACTTTGGCACATATTCTAATACAACTCATACCAAGCTAATGGACCAGATTAAAACTAACACCCATATCAATGACCCCAGATTAACATCAAATCAAAAGAGCGTTGCACTACGACAGTTAATACCATTATGGACGATGAGGTGGTGAAACTAGAGTGGCAAAAAAAAGGACGTAGCTGATAGTTAATACCATAATGGATGGTGAGGTGGCAAAATTGGATTGGCAGAACAAAGGACGTAGCTGACAATAATAAAAGCTAAGCATGCAAAGCCATCCTCGAAAATACTATAAATATCTGTACCAAATCTTTGAATTTCACTCACATTAAATATTTACAGAGAATTGAGCGCTGAAATCGTTGTCTTTAGGAACCTTAGTGTTAAGAGAGCTTAAGGAGGGTTTCCTCATGGTATTTTAAAAAATAATTCAGTAACAGTAGCAACGACTTCCACAAGCACTTCTTTGACTGTTTCCACTAGCATTGTGGCTAGTATTAAAAAATTGACTGAAGGTATACCCTATGATCCAGTACCAGGGAAGATTGACCTCGGCAAGGAAGTATTAGAATTCTCCAAGAAATTGGAGAACGATAAAAAAAACTCACTCCCGCACAACAGTGAGAACTGGAGAACATAACAATTTTTAGCTTTGAACAAACAAAAGAGGATCATCAATGCCATCCAACTCTACTTAAAGGTTTATTTAGAAGGGAACAAAGTGCACAAGGTAGACCTATTTCTTACTGCAACAAATGGAATAGCAAGCTAGGAAAATTGGTGTGTCCGAAAGTTTACTACTCAATAGACCTTCTAGCTTGGCTGGTGGTGGCTTATGACCCAAACACTAGGGCTTTCAAATACGTTGATTACTAGAGCTTTTGAAGAATAAGAGTGATGCTTCTAAAATATGCAAGGGCTTAAAAGCCATACTAAAGAATGAAAGCAGATATAGAAACAAAACATTGAGGACCGACCAAGATGGTGAATATTGTTATGAGAACTTCACTCGGTTTTGTGGTGAGCATGGGATAAGAAGACAATTGACAACAACCTATATACCTCAGTAAAATGAAGTCACTGAGAAGAATAATAGAGCAATCATGAAGGACTTATTTATGCAAGCATCAAAACAAAAGGGGACTCATGTGCGTTAGGGTTCTAACTTATGATGGAGGTCGTAACAACCCTCTGCCATTTGTGAAACAAAGCCATTGCTTGCATAGATTTCACAGGGTAAAATTGAATCTAGGACAAAAAGCTTTTAGGCAAGAACTAAAACCCCAAATAGCATAGGGTTTTAAGCTGACTTATTTATGCAGGGATGAAAATAGAAGGGTTCTTGTTGTTAGTTTTTAATAACAATTTTTTTTTGTGTTTTTAAGGATTTCAGAAAGTTTAATGGTTAAGATTTATTTTGTGCCCTCAAGGAAGGAGTAGCCATGAGATTGCTTCATTCTTCAAGAATCCTGCCAATGAGGCTTTTTTTTTCTCTCCCAACCGCCCTTGTTTGATCAAGGGAAGCTAGAACACATGGCTCAAGCGCTCAAAGCAAGACGTCCAGTCCAACCACAAACAAGTACAAGGAACACCTTTGTACCCAAGCTTGATAAAGCTCTCACAGTTGAGGCCCCCCTTGACTTTATCCAAAGTCCAATACTCACACTAACAACACAAGCTCTTACATGCAAGTTTGTGGGTATTTGGCCAAGTCTAACATCCATCCAAAAATGGATAGCATCTACCTAGGGATCTAAAATCTCCAGCTATGAGCTAATGATGGCTGGAAGAGGCTATTTTGTGGTCATATTCTCCTCAAGAGAGGAAAGAAACTCAATCTTCCATGGAGGGCCCTAGTTTTTAGGATCAAGCCCTTTATACATGACCCCATGGTCCACAAGCTTTGATCCACAAGCAAAAGAACCATAAGAGGTTTCTATATGGGTCATGCTCCCATTCCTACCTCTAGATTTATGGAACAAACAATGGAACTTATAGATAACACAATAGGCACATTTGTAGATTGGGCTCCCCAAAAAGCTAATAATGCAGTTTGTGCTAGAATGTGTGTACAAATGAATTTGAAAAAAACCTACCAAAGAGTACAGGAGTCAAAGTACTTGATTGGATCCACACACAACCACTAGACTATGAGCACATTCCCTTCAAGTGCATCTCGTGTCATCAACATGGGCATTTCTCTAGGAATTGTCCATGCCAAAGCTCAACAGGAAAAGAAAGGTGAGGAACAAAAATTTCAAACTGTTAGAAGAAGACAAACGAGGAGATCTAGAAGCCAAGGAGGAAACCAAAATAAATAGAGAAGAAAAACATAAATATGTACTCTATTTTATCAAAAGAGGAGGAGAAGACTCCTCCAAAACAACAATCCCCTAAAGACATCACAGCACAAAACAAAGGGAAAGCCCTAATGAAAACAAAATTTGAAGAGGAAGTTGAGGACACGCAGACAAGAAAGGACAACTCCCCAAAAGATGAGAATGAGAAAGAAGTAGAGGAGACTCAAATTGCAATGGTCACCATCCCTAGAGGTACTCCACCAACTAGATCCACAACAAGGGGGAGGAAGACAAATCAACAGACAAGAACAGAACAGGCTAAAATGGAAATTCAAAAGAAAACTCACAATTGCAACGGTCAGCATCCCTGGAGGTACTCCACCAACTAGATCCACAAAAACGAGCAAGAAGACAAATTACGAGATAAGAACAATAGAAGCTAACATGGAAATTCATAGAACACTCAAACAGTCTTGGACTTCTCCAAGACTAAAAATAAAAACTTGGAATGGAAGGGGATTCGGTAGTCCCTTAAAGTAAAACTACCTAAGATCTTTAATAGCTTAGCAAAAGCCATATGTAGTCTACATATAAGAGACACAATTGTCAGAGCAAACAATCAAAACACCGAGTGGTATAGAATATGGAAAACTCTGCACTGGAAGCAACTAGCTCATCTTTTTTAAGGATAGAGCATCAAGAGCATGACTAGCAAAGAAACAGAAATATTGAAAAATTCGGATCTCCAAGATCTCTTGGAAACCAATGACATTAGAATCAAAATTAGCCCACCCAACATAATGTATCCCCCTCTCTTTTTGGATGGAGCCTCCAAGGTTTAAGTCTGTTAAGTTTTTGGGACAACATATTTAGTTTTTGTACAAGTTCATTTAGTTTCTATTCAATTTTGTTAAGAATTTGGGTTGGCATAACAATTAGAGTCTATCAAGAGTTGTATCAGTCTATCTCTTACAAACTCTTAAAAAACACATTCGTTGGCTAGGAGCATAAAAGCAATGCATGTAATTGTGTATCCAAAAATTAATATAAATCCTTTCTTTTAGGGTAAAAAAATAGGGCAATCATGGAGACGCAAAAAGCATGGTACTAACAAAAGGTTTGCACAATCATTTGTGGTCTAATGTAATTTGCAACAACAATGTACATCCTCGATAGAAGTCCCACAAATGAGGTGAAGGATATGACTCCTCATGAGGTAAGGTATGGAAACAAGCCTTTGGTAAGTCACTTAAGAATGTTTCCCCTTATCATAAAATAAAGGGGAAACTAAGTTGTACCCAACTTTTATTTCTTATTTACCAAATATAGATACAACATAACAAAGACACGAGCAAAAAATAAATTTGCATAAAAAACTCCATAAAACACTAAACACTTCTTCTACTCTTGAAAACTTCTCATAAAACTTCAACATACTGCAATGTGCATATATATATATATAAAAGGATTCTCAAACCCATCACATTGTAACTAGACTTGGTAAATAAGAAACAAAAGTTGGATACAACTTAGTTTCTAGATCTAACAATAACTATGGGTTTTCAAAAAAGAACATATTTTAATTTTGTCCATCATAAGACTAAACAACACTTCAGTTTTTGTTTGAAAGACATTTGTTCTATCAAATTCTTTTACATTATATTATAATAGAAATTTCAAGAATGAAAAATAAATTTGAACTGCACACTTTACCCAAGGCACATGATCAATATCAAATTCTTTGAATCCCGAGCTTAGATCCTTTGCCTCCCTACTCAAGTCAACAATGTTTTCAGATCTCGTTTTCCATTCACCTTTGACATGTACGTATATTAAGTGGCCTTTAAATTCCATTACACTTATGTACAAGATAATAATGCAGCAACTCAAACTAATCATAAACAAAGTTAATTAGAAACTGCAGAAAATATTCCTTAATACAAAAATAAACACAAACTAGAACACAATTGACCTTCAGAAACACTGCAAAGACCAGAAACACTAGACCAAGATAAAAAGAAGGCAGAATACAAGAGACTAATTTATCCAAAATGGCTACTCTACTAGAGTGGCCAATGTGATCCATACTCAAAAACAGCAAGACTTCATATCCAATTGAGTTAGAGAATTTAAAAAAGAAAGATATAGTTTAATGTCTTTGGATATAGGTCAATGGGGCTCAAGTACACCCAAGTTTCCAACAATTAAGTTTATAAAAGAAGTTCCTCAAGCATCTCCCACATAAAATGTAACAACATCAATGGAGTTATATAAAATCTAAATAGTGTATGTCGACAAGAATAAGTGTCCCCGCTACAACATACAACAATCACAACATATACCAAAGACAAGAAAATGGTGAGAAAGCTAATCCTTATTAATAATTTGATTTGAGTAAAGTAATTTGTAAAAATTCTTCAACCTACAAGTGATATAAGGTTATTAAGGACAATTGTTTTCTGCACTAGGTGATGATAAGAGTTGGTGTCAAAATATTCCATTGTGTGGGTCATTTTCCTATAAAATTTCTATGGACTTTTTTTTTTTACTGTTGTCTATACTTTTTTGATTGAAAACAATTATGTTCTAACTAGAGAATATATTAACTAAAATGAATGGTCAATGGTCTATTTTAATCTCTGTGCTTGATTGTGGTCAATGTTATTGGTTACTGTAAACAACTACTTGTTGAAAGTCACTACTATTGTACTGTTTGGGTGCTAAATATTGCCTACAAGCAATTTGTTCCTTATCTGTTGTTTCAACCTTCATATTGGACAAAAAGATTGGGTAAAATTTAGGACCAAAGCTATTGGTTTTTTCTTGAGGGGACACTCCAATTGTATAATCATGCAAAATTACTTTATAAACAAGAACATTGTGGGTAAGAATAAATTGATTTCACAGTGTAATTTATATAGTTGCTTAAACTACATATGATGTAATGGTATTGAGGACAATTGTTTTCTGCACTGGGTGATGACAAAAGTTGGTGTCAAGATATTTCTTTTCTGTGAAATTTCTGTAGACTCTTTTTGACTATTGTGAGTGTTTTTTTATTTAAAATAATTTTATTTTAACTAACATATATACCAACTATAATGAAAGGTCATTGGTCTATTTTATGCCGTTTTTTATTGTGGTTAACGTTATTGACTACTGTAAACTACTTATTGAAAATTACTACTATTGTACTGTTTGGAAGCTAAATATAGCCTACAAGCAATTAGTACCTTATTGTTGTTTCAACCTTCATATTAGACCCTATTATTGAGTAAGGTTGAGAGCCAAAACTATTATTTTTTTCTTGAGGGGACCCTATGATAGTATGCAAAATTTCTTTAAGAAGAACCTTGTGGGTAAAAGCTTAAAATGATTTCATACCTTAAGAAGCACTACAAACATACATCACTTGGTAGAAAACTAACATTATTATTAATGTCAACAATGGAAAGAGAGCAAGTGCAAGAAAGAGCAACACTGAATGCATGTTAAGGGGGGGCAGAGAGACTTGCTTGCAAACAAGTTTTGAATCACCTCGCACATGAATGCAATCAATTCCTTACACATGAATGTGATCAATTCCTTGGTCTTGAGCATACTTCAATCCTCTATTCAAAGCCCGATATTCAGCTTGATTGTTCGTGGTCTTACCAACACCCTCCTTTATCTTGCAAGCCTATGTAAGTTTACAATGCATATGTGAAGAACATTTTCCCTAATAATTACACAATACCAACAATGCAATAGGTGATAAAAATTTGATATTTATAATGGCATGAATAAGTTACAAAGTGTGAATTTTGAAACATAATACCACTGAGCCATATGGATTCCGTAAAACCACTCCAGCACCCGATCTGCCTGGGTTTCCTTTGGAAGTACCATCAAATTCAAGATAATATGGATTTTGATGAACAAAATCATAATAGCATATCAAAGAACTATGAAACGTTAATTACAAAACACATTAAACAAACTTTAAAAAAAAAATCAATGCAGTAGCATAAAAAGAAAAAGGAAGGAAACTAGAATCCAACAAACATAAAGAAAATCAAAATAGTATATGACCTGAATAACAATTATTTGAGAAAAAAATCACAATCATAATAAAATGAAAATTAACTTAATCAAAGTCAGTATAATATTAAAACTCATTATCAAATTCCATTAGCTCAAAGGACTAAAATCCTCAAGTTTGAGGGAGGAGACCCAAGTTTGAATCTTGCCAAACTGTTATAATACCACTATGTGGTCATTATATAGTACAGGTTGGGCCCCCTTCAATCTCACAACCAGTTTTTTTTAAAATAAAATAAAAATAGAAATTTAAAAAATAGAAAAATATTTAAACTCGTAAAATAAAATAAAACTAAAATAAATTACAAACCAAGTACAATGAATGTATAAAAAGCAATACCTAGATAAATCAGCAATATCAAGAAAACAATGAAGATGCTAAACAATTCTAGAAAGCTAATGAAAAAATCATTTTAGACACAAGTTTCTTTTCATTGCTAGGCATCTATAGGATCGTTTGACCTCCATTGCTTTGGAATCATTATTGAGAGGCTAACTTGAACACAAGAAGATAGAAATCCTAAGTTGCAAGTATGATTTACTAGATTCATAGCTTATTTCTTAACTTAAAATAAATAATAGATTTGAGTGACTTGCCATAATAGCTTTTTAACAAACAGACCTTATGTCATTTCAAATTCCATAATAATTAATCATTTTGTTTATAATAAAAGTATATCCACTCTAATTTTGGTCGTCAAGTAACAAATTTGTAAACTGCATCCTCATGCTAATAATAAAATGAAATGATAATCTAGGTAAATTTTCTCACGTTATTCTACGAAAATATATATTGGTAAAAGTTTAAATTGAATAAGAGAACTATTGAATCAAGTCCACAACTTAGGTAGGTCACATAAAGAAAATTAAGTTGCCTTATTGTTTTATGTTTTATGACCCTAAACCCCCCCCCCCCCCCCCCCCGCCCCCCCCACCCCAAAACCCCCCCCCCTTAAAATGTCCCCACCCCCCGAGATAGAATGGTCATAATGGTCAATGTGGGAAAAACTCATTTGTATTGGTCAACAAGTTAAATAAAAATTATAGTGTTTGGACTCTCCTTGAATCTACAAGTCAAGTGACCTTGGACAAGTCATTTTGACCCTGGGTGAGTCTCTTACTATAAAATGTCGTGTATGTTATAGTTCTTCTTATTTGTTGAGTCTTTGACAAGTTTTCCCCCAAGTATTGATTCCAGCCCAATTTTGAATGAAAAAGAGGATTACCAAGTTCGAGACAAGTCTGAGTCTTGACATTATGAGTTAAATGCAATAAACAATTGTTATGGTTTAATGTTTTAGTGCTATATTTATTTAAAAGGAAGGTATCAAGGTCATATAAATAGTTTATAAGTTAATGAAATCCAATAAGCCTTCAACAATTACAGTAAAAAGATAAAGGCAACAAACAAAAGCACTTTCATTAAGCCTTATAAAAGGAAGCAAACATAGAGCACACTAAAATATAGTGCAAAAAATTGGCAAAAGACCATTATAGCAGTATAAGAAAATGAGTTTGTTAAACAGATAATTGGAAATAAAGTGATTGAAAAAATAAAATCACAAGGAACAATGCATTTATAATGAAAGGGGATGAATCCTATGCAAACAATTGGCAGCTACTTAAACACATGCAAAACATTATGCCAATAATTGGCAGCTATTTAAACACAAACAAAACGTTCTTTCACAACTATTGAGTTACAAGCTTCTTTATTACTGCTTCCCCGTTAACACCTTTGATCAAGCTTCTTTATAATCGTCCATCATCCATGATTGCATATACTCTTTGAATAAATACACCTTAGGATAGAATGGTGTATATATCATATATACTAGAGACCGGGTTTGTGTTACATGGTGTTAAGTGAGTAATTTGCCACTTCTACAGAAAGTTACCCTTCCAACAATAATAAGCTAATGGAATTTTAATCACTTATGAGAGATGAAAAGGACAAAGAAAATGTGAAAATCGCTCCCCCTTCACACACGTTCTTGACTACCAAAAGCATGTTAAAATCAATTCCAATGTGGTTGAGCATTAACATATAATAACTTTATGATCATATTACATACTCCCAAAATGTATATACACTTCTATATATGGGCTTACTTGTGTCAAATAGGAGAACCATCACCAATACCTTGGTCAATAACTTTGCCCTCTTTATCTTTCATTCAAAGACAAATATTCTATAAAGATTACAGTTGTTCCAAACCATTTTATCAAGTTGTCCTTCTACAAAAGCTTGTCATATGAGATCAAAAAGTTTAATGGTTTTATTAAAGGTTTCAAAACAAATTATTCAAAAGCAACAAGTAGACTTCTTAATGTGATTACAATGGTGTCTTTTCAACCCTTTTATTAATGGCATCCAACTTATCCTAAACATCCTTGATATTCATAAAATCTCTTATAAAGCAAACTCCTTTCAAGAGAAAATAGTAGGTTCTTAAAACAAAAGATCCTTTCTTTATCTAAAGCATGGCATTTATCCTTCAAATTCTTCCAAACCTCCGAGGCCACTCAAAAACTCGAAACCTTGTGGAACATTCGATCTATCCTTGAAGGATTCAAAAGTATCAAGACCTCATAATATTTGGTTTTGAAGTACTCATCTTTCTCAACCACTTATCCATTCTCAATAGAATTTTGTCCTTCCCTTGTAACAAGTTGTCTCTCTACTATAATAATTATGTCTCAACATACAAATTTGCCTACCATTTTACTTTTATGTAAATTTTAATTGAGACCATTATATTTATGAGCCTCTATACTAAACAAACAATTAAAAGACAACACCAAATGCCAATTGAATTTGTAGTTTCTCATTAATATTAGTAGTTACCAACAATTGAATTTGTAGTTTCTCATTAATATTAGTAGTTACTAACAATTACATCATTGAGACATGGCTAGACCCTCTAATCTGTTAGAAAATAATGGAAGGAAACAACATAACATGGTACTTAGTCCTAATTCATTGAGGTCTAAGATAAGATCCACAGTTTCCACATGTTTGTTCTGTGCTTTGCCCTATTTCTACCACCACCAATCACTACTTATTTGTCAAAAAATAGATAACTGACTCTATTAAAAAATGCATATATACATGATTGAATGATTGATCAAATTATTCATCCTACTAGAGGGCTATTTTCCTTTTATGATTTATCGGCACAAAAGTTCAACACACATAAACATAATAACTTCTTTGTAATCTAAAAATAAATCTACACATCTGAATTCTGAATTACTATTTTTGTAGAACTCCCCAAAAACTCCTCTACTTCCAAGGCTAACATATATGAGTTTCATCTCAATTATAAAAAATAAAAACACTCCTCTTTTTTTATCTTTGCATTAACTAGGTCATTTCCTCCACATATGTAGTCCTTCTAGCTTGATGCAAAACTAGGTCATTTCCTCCACACATGCAGTCCTTGCAACTTGACGCATACTTATTTATGATTTGCCAATGCCTTTCCAAGTCTAGTAGCTTAGAACATCTAAGCAATCAAAATCACAAAACCCAATGCCTTCCACACACTAGTCTAGGAGCCCTTTTGTTTACCTCCTCTTAAATTTATGCCTTTAGTCCATCCCTAGTTTGCTTCTAGAAATGTAGGCCTAAACAACCAAATATTACCTCAAATTGATTAATATTGGTTCAATGTCTTCAAATCCACGCTTCAAGATATTCCTAAATCAAAGTTGTTATCATCCTCTACTTCACTTGTTTCAACCCTCTAGACCTACTAATTTTCTCAAGTCCATCTTGTTAACGTTCATAAACTAATGACAACTATTGGTTGTCCTTAGATCGATATTGTGTATGTAAAGAGTAAACACCTTTAAAATATTTAACAATACTCTTAGGGCAGATTCAAATTTCTTGTCTCATTATTGATAATTATCATCTATTGTGGGTAGCTCTACATCCTTTCGTGTGATAACTTCGATCATTTGAATGTTTCCTACCATCCAATCTTTGGCTCCATTACCTGTAACATAACTATGAAGATTTTGCATCTGATATAATTCTTAAAATTAAATTTTAATTCCATCCTCAAACCTCTTATAACACAAATACCTCTTCTTTCTAATCTTTGAGAAAGTTTGAAAGATTATTTAAGTTCTCCAAATCCCAATATTTCAATTACCTTCAATCATGTTGTCACCTTTGAATCTTGTCGCCTTAACCTAGGTAAGTTCTTTTCATGGCACCCCATCCATTATTCTCATCCCTATTCTTAATATCTTTGTTCTTTAATAATTCAATAGCAAACAATAATTTAAAGAATTGCAATGCATCATCAAAAAGATGGCATAGTGAACATATTCAATGTTTTGAATTTGAAAACAAATAAATTATCTTATCTCTTACAAAGTACCAAGTTAAGCTTTGACTCCATCATGTCTTAGATTCATGTCCTCATATACCATAGACTTTAGCTTTGGCCTTAACCCCAAAGACCTGATATTGAATTTTAATAAAACATGAGATATGATTCACAAAACAAAATGTGATTTGATTTACTTAATTATACATTCAAAAAAGTCACATGCACACCTTGTATAATAGACAGCCATAACCACCATGTACCCAACTCCAAGATGATTAACCTAAACCCTATAACTTAACTACTTTGAGATGTTTTAACTATTAACCCTATAATATAACAATCCAAAGTTCTCTTATATTACAACTGCCAAAATATTTGAATGTGCCAACTTTAGTAAGATAATCAACATAATAAAAAAGGTGAATAGATAAAAGACAACACTTTAGCCTTGGTCATAATTGGAAGTTTAGGTTAACTTGCTTGTCCCACATTTATATTTGTAATTAGAGGCCAACTTTTTAATTAGAACTTGCAATTGTTACACCACACACTCGGCTTCATCCATGCATTCTAAGATTACACTAGTGAAGTCGTAGTCCTCTTGTATATTTATATTCATAACAATTAAAAAAATAATATTTGCACAAATATGGAATAAAATATTCATTTGGTTAAAGCCATTTGTGCCCATAATGCAAATCTATATGGAATAAAATATTCATTTGGTTAAAGCCATTTGTGCCCATAATGCAAATCTATATGGAATAAAATATTCATTTGGTTAAAGCCATTTGTGCCCATAATGCAAATCTATAAAATTGTGCCTATAGTAGTAATTAATATTTATCAGACCACGTAAGGGAAAGGTGAACAAGAAAATAAAATCTAGGAGTCACACGAGCATTACCCCTAAAATCAAAGAATCTACCAAAGGAGCAATTTCCATTTCTTATCCAGGAGACTCAAAAAATTAGCTGAAGATATAGTAGAAACTAGACATTATCTCTCTCAAAAAGTCATATGATGATCTCAAAGCTATATCCTTGGTTCAAGAAGTTACTAGATAACATGGTAATCCACAATTGTAGGTCAATACCATCAGCTAGTTATAGATTAAAATCATGAAATATAAAGGGAACTATTTGTATTTATTTTACACATTTTATACACACTTTGTGTTCTAGTAAGAGCAAGTGGTCTTTAACTTCCAATCTCCTTCAAAGTTTGAAAAAATATGTTAATTAATTCTCATTATCTTGTGTTAAATGTAATAAACATCTGCAATTAAGTTCATGGTTGATTACATAAACAAAACTAAGGAAAACAATTGTGATTCAACCAACCTTTTAACAAAAGGGCACATAAATATCACAATGCACAAAGCTAAATAGGGTTATCTTGCATTGAAGCTTCATTATAACACTCGATTATCAATATTTCACAGTAGGTTTTTTTTTTTTTTAACAATGACACACTCTAGAGTCATATTTCACATAACAATTTTATAGCTTAAATTTAAGGGTAAAAGGGACAATTCTTTTTGGCATAAAATATTTTAGAGAGAACATAGAATAAATATGAAACATTAGTTTAAAATCTTCCTCAACACAATGAAACAATTGATAATAAACTTTAAAGAAACTTAATAAACCTAAAATAATTAAGAAACATCCTATAAAACCCATTAAATAATTAAATAATATCAAAATAATAAAGGATTGATTGCAATACAATGGTCATAGGCAGAAAGGCCAAGACGAACATGGAATAACCAAAAAACAACTCAAACAGAAAAATGTTCGAAGTATTCCTTGAAGTAGCAATCACACTTGTCTCCCATGTCTAGTCTAGATGTAATCTTGTGCTCCACTGCCGCTATAACCATAAACCTGTATTGGAATGCATTGGCCATAGGCAGAAAGGTCAAGAAAAACATAAAATAACCAGAAAATAACTCAAACCATAAAAGCAACAGTGGCACTTTAGAAAGTCCAAAATAGTCCTTGAATTAGGTAGCAAACACACGTCTTCCATAACTCCAGTCTGGATGTAATATTGTGCTTCCCTCAACGATGAAAAGATTTCATAATGATCACCGCTATAACCATCAACATGTATTGATACACTTTTTCAGTAGTTTCTATGTTAAATGTTTTGAGAAATATTTAAGAGATATCAACAATATGAAAGATGTATGTTTATGATAAAATTTCATACAACCTTTCTCACACACACAAATAATATAATGCATTGTAGCAACATTGATAAACTGTCACTTTCGCACATAAAATTCTTGCATGGTTATTTTCCATCTCATCAACAATGGCCATTCCTAAATGCTCCGTAGGCTCCAACTTTTGAAAATTCTCAAATTCTTAATCTTAGAATGTTACAACAGTGCATGTACTTGATCCAAATGCGTATAATGGTAATAAAAGACACTCATAAATAAATGACTCAAGTACAAACCATTCTCACCACAATAAGGTAGCCCATTATCCCTAACAATATATGGCAAGGTTGTTTTGTAACAAATACCGTGATAGAACCACAATAGGGAACATTCAAACATGACCTAGATTTGAAATCTCAAAAATGTAGCCAAAGATTGCCTAACACAAGAATGCGAGCAATGTGGGGCTTCTATTAGGTCATGGCTTATAACCACAACCACTTATGATATAGTACATGTTATGATTGGTGAATATCAATTATTCATTGATAAATGGTGTAGCAGTAATTTAACATTATATGAAAAATATTGTATATTTTGAATTCTCACATATTGCTCTCAATCTCAAACACTATCTGTGAGCAATGTTCTTTGGACTGATTCTTGTTGGTGTTATGCATTTAAAGGATTTAAATTCAACCTCTTTTAACCAAGTGATCGAGGAAAAAATTATAGTTCAACATGTTCTATTGTCTTTGCTAGCCACTCAACCTAATAAAACCTACTCTTACAAAACAATTCACTATATTATTCCTCCATTAAGGTCCTTTACAATACATGAGTATAACTGAATAAAGACTGTACAAAAGTCATCAAAACCCCAAAACCTCAATACATGAGTATAACTGAATAAAGATTGTACAAAAGTCATCAAAACCCCAAAAACCTCAATACAGGCATATAAGGACTTTACTTTGCAATTGCTTAGAATAATCTGATACAAATATCTGGATATAATTCAAATCTGCTTGAATTTCTACAAGCAATCAAACAATAAATTCAGTCAGACCAGACAAGATAAATTCAAGCCGAGTTTCAATATTTAACAACATCTATCTTGAAAAATAAAAAATAAATTTGATGAGAGAATATAACTTGTTTTGCTGGTTACAAAATACAATTAACTCCAACAAGATTTTGATCAGATTGTATAGTTTTAAATTTAATCCATTTTTTTCTAGATGCATCATATGTTATCTAAATATAAGGTCTTCACAAAAACAAACAAATGCTGCCCATGATTTCTGATTTGCTGCCACTTTCAATTCTAAATCCCTCATTGCTTAGAAAAAGTTGCAGTTTTAAGTTTAATCTAACTTTTTTTAAAGTGCATCTTATGTTATCTAAATATAAGGTCCTCATAAAAACAAACGAAATTTGTCAATGATTTGCTGTTACTTTCAAGTCTAAAGCCCCTTCATTACTATCAAAAAAAACTCAAATGCTCCCTATTTTATTTGTTACGTTTTATTAAAATTTGAATTTCCGGTTGAGAGGTCCAAGGTTCAAACCCCACTCAGTATGAGGGGACTAGGACCCCTCATAAAAACCTGTGAAAACTAATTGAAAAAAAAAGGAAAAAACGAAGATAAGTCCTATATTAAAGGCTTCAAAAATTTTAAATCTTTTGATATAAAATCAATTCTTACATATGCTGAATAGATCATGAAAATTTGCTAATAAGAAATGTAGACCTTCATTATTCATATTGATAATAAAATGTGAAAAATGACTGTAGAATTGAAGTCCAAAAAACTGAAAGCCAAATTTTGGCTAGGAAAAAAAGGTACACTTTTAATATTTGAAAGACAACCCTAGATCTTCACTGATCCAACAGTCACAAGCCCACTAGGATTCAATCAATCTTATCAATACATATAAAGAGATATACTCCTTTAGAAGGCAAATGCTTCTCATTAGTCTTGAAAAGAAATGGTAAGTCTTACAAATAAGAAGTAGCCAATTTTTCAAATGAATAAACAATGCTTGTCATGAAGTTTAACTCTAATATTCAACAATACACCAAAGCTGGAAACAGCTAAAACAGTGAAAAAATTGCAAAAACAAAAGCATAGCTAACATATTCATGACTATGACTATGATATGAAAACAAAAAAAATGTAAAAAAAAAGAAAATGGATTTTCTGATATTTTAGAACATAAAAATTCATAAGATCATATTTATTGATCTTTAAGAAAGAAGCAAAGGTCCCATTTATCATAAGTATACTCGGAGAGTTGAAACTCAAAAATGAATTTAATTTAGATCCAGTAGTGTTGGCTAGCTTTGGGCCTAAGAATCCACCTTAACATCATCCTTTCTTAAAGAAATTAATGAAAAAGTTATGAGGTACTTAAACACGGATATAAATTTGATATGAAGTTCCATTGAAAATAACACTGTCAATTTTTTTTATAAATACATTTAATATATTTATAAAAAACCATTTAAGATATGATATTTGAAGTATATGTAAAAATAATTTTATTACCTTCGGATTTGCCTCTTATTTCGAGTATCAAAGTTATCACTTTAAAGCCCACTAAATATGAGGCTATGATCATAATAGAAATCAAAATCATTTCAAACACTAAAAATATTTATAAAATAAATATAAATAATTATTTATAAAAAAATATGTAAATATTTTCAAATACAAAATAAAATATAGCTCTAACTAACTAAACCCGGGGTTTAAAGGGTTTAAGCGATGAAAAGAAAGCCTTAACATGCATTCCTTTCAACCTACCACCCACTTCAAACATCTTTCAAATCCTGACCCACTTTAAACATCTTCCAAGATTGTACTTCAGGCTGAGACCGATTGAGACTAGAGGTTTACCATAAGTTGGGTCAAAGTATGGAAACCCAAGTAATACAAATTTAAATTTCAAAAGATAAATCCAAACTAATACATAATTAATTTAAATCAACTTAATATTAAGATAAAATAAAAAAGGTTTTATATAGTACCATATTTATGCTGGATTGCTACAACTTAAAAACTAAGTGGCCTAATTGCGAGGGAAAAAATAATATAACCCAATATACCTTTTATAATTTTTATATTAATTAAAAAAATAAAGTAATAAAATAATAAAATATTAAATAGTAAGATTTTTTAACTTTTAAAAGACTTAGATTTTAATCTTGAATTTTTCATGCAATACATATATAATATTTGAGCTGTTATAATACAACTGCCTCAACATTTAAGGAAACTTAGGTTCTAATATTGTATCTTGTTATACCAATATAATATCTGAGCTGTTATAATACAGCTGCATACTAATGATATAAGGCCTTATCATGCGATACATATATATAATATCTGAGCTGTTATTATAAAACTGCATACTAAGGATATAAGACCTTGACATGAGATAAATATATAATATGTAAGCTGTTATAATACAGCTGTACACTAATAATATAAGACTTTGTCATATCATACATATATAATATCTAAGATGTTATAATGCAATTACATATAAAACAGTCATGTGACATCATTTTAATCTCATATAAATTAATTTATAAAAGATATATTAAAAATAAATATACATTTCGCATTTTAAGTTTGGATGATTATTACAAATTAATCATTTAAACGTCTCGCGATGAAATAATAATAATTACTTGGTTTTCAACTTAACAACTGGAGATAACGCCACATAGATAACGAAGCAAAGAACAACAAAGAACATTCTTCATGGTGGATGTCAACTCCCATCATAAAAACGTTACACTAAAAACATTAAGATAACACCCATGCAAAACAAGTATCGTCTCACGGCGGTTTCCCTCGACGGTCATTTCACAACAATACAAACCCTCCCTCGGTACAAACTACAAAAAGCAAAGCCAAGAACAGCAGAACTAGCAAAGAAACCCACACTTCCAAGAAAAACACGGAGGCCCTGCATGGAAGACCATGATCAGTTTGATTTTAAAATAATCAGCACCACTGCACTACAATTTCAAGTAAGCTGCAAAATAAGTAAAACCCTTACAAACTGCGACGAAGAATGTGACAATCCATATGCATAAATTCAATGCGTCACATAATGCATTGATATTATCAAACGTAATGCATGGCTATTATTAAATGATCTGAGTGCATTTCGCTTTGGAAATAATCAGTAGTACAACACTGTAATTTTGAGCTAGCTCCAATAAAAGTAAAATCACTTACAAAATGTATCCAGGAGTATGACAATCCATGCATAAATTCGAGGTCAACTAAAGTGAACAAGATTCAAGCCACTCTAATGCTAAATAAACAATATAATCATGGCCATTATCAAATAAGAAAAGTACATTTTCCATTCACTGCTCCACTGCAACTTTAAGTTAGATACAAAATAAGTAGAAATCCTGACCAAACGCAACGAAGAGTGTATAAATTCAAAGGTCACATAACGCGAACAAGATTCAAATGAGTGTAGAGCTCTTAAGTAGTGTAATGGCTGTCCATTTATCAGATGAAATTTTCGAAAAAAAATGACAAAAGTGCGGTGACGTTAAAGATTGACAAAATTCAAAACGCTACAAAGCTTGAAAGCTAGATCCATGGTAAATTATCAAAATTAAGGGGACCTGGTTTTTGTAGTCGTTCCACTTATTGTAAACGCCAGTGGACCTTCCATCGCGCACCGCATAATACTTGAAACCCATACTTTCTCTTCAGCTCAGGCCGTCGCTTCACCTTACCCACTCCACTCCGCCAACTCAACGCAAACTTCGGAATGGGAGCCTCTTCCAACTTTACATGAAATACGACTTTTAAAATTTGACATCCAGCTTGTTAGAGACGGAAGCATACTTTTCCAAATTTAAAGTCTCAATAATTTACCTTTAACGTATAAGAGACCAAACTCACTAGGATCTATACTTACTTGTGGCTATCCAATTTTTCCAAATTTATTTAAAGTCCGAACAATTCAAACTTCAAAACATATAAGAGACGAAACTGACTACGGTCCATAATCGTGTCACTATCCCTCCCGCACCCAGTAGGCCTCTCTTTGTATGTAAGTAAAAATATATATATATATTTTTGATCCGCAACATGTGGCGGGAGAGATTTGAACCTGGACCTCTCGATAACTGGAGAGCTTTAACTACCCAATTGAACAAGAGGAGCTATTTGTACGGGTTATTATATAAAATATACATATTTTACTTTTCATTTTTTAATCATAAATTTTTAATTTTGATTTTTTTTGTATAAAATTGAGAAAAAGTAATGAAGGCAGTGTTTTTGAAAATAATAAAGATAATATTTTTCTTATTTTTTCATTATTATTGTATGAAATTTCAACTAACAACCATGTAGAGGTTAGAACACTTCTTTTAGAGATTAAGATTACTATTGAAAAAATATATATATTTTAAATTAGGGAGGATTCATAAATTTTTATTAATGTTATAACATGGGGATTAAATAAAAACCAACTTATTATTTTTTATGTCAAGTTATTATTGAAAGCTTTTTGTTAGAAATGACACTCAATTTAACCATATATTCACAAGTAACAATTTCACTATATTTTTTTGATGATAAACAACCATCCTTTGTTTCGAATTTCAAGAGATGATTTTCATTTTTTATCCTTGTGAAAGTCTTCCTTCCTCTTAAATTCAAAATTGTTTGTGTTCCAATTGCAATTTATCTTGTTGCTTCTTTGTTTCTAGTTTGGCTTCAACCTCTACATTTGTTGCTTTTTTAGTATTCCTAATGAGTCTCATTAAATGCACACAAAAGTTACCTTTGTATTATGCTGAAAACAACCTTCAAACCCACTTATATAATATGAATTTGTAAATGATTATTATCTCTTTTAGACATATACTCAATATAACTCTTTTTATCTCTCACACTAAAAAGTAATTATATTTATATTTAGATATTTATAATAAAAGTATTAAAGTATATTAATTACTACTACCAAAACCTTAATATTAAATAAAACTTATTAATTAATTGGTCTTAATGTCACATCAAATGCCTTTAGCTCAACTAGTTAGATTCCTCAATATTCAAGGACGAGGAGACCTAGGTTCAAATCTTGCCAAAGCGATACATGGATATATCCAAGTTGTTGTAATACCACTAAGTGGTGATGATGCAATATGGGTTGGGCCCGCTTCAATCCTATATAACCAATTTAAAAAATGGTCATCATGTCACTACATTAGGAAACCCTACCTTCCTCAATACATTCTTTATGCAGAGATTTTCATGCAAAAGATATCATGTGGTAATGCAATGATTGTTGTGCATCATGCTTGTTTGCACAATGTATATCCACAACCCACAATTCATGAAAGTACGTATGAGAATAAATTATGGGAATGTATTGTGGGGCATAATAAGTAAAGGTTTATTTTTATTTAAATTAAATTTAAAAGTGGTAAATATGAATGTTTAAATAAATGTGATATATTTGCGTTAGTTTTTAAATAACAAAAATTATTTTTGTTGAGATCTATAAAAATACAAGGTTTACTTGAGGAGTTACTTAATAGAGTAAAGGTACAACCTTGTCAGGGTTGTGTTTACTTGGCTATTTGAGATGTTAGTTGTTTATATGAACTTAACAATACTACAAGTAAACAATTACAAACTAAACCATTGGCATAAAAGTCTTATGTGCTTGTATATTAGAAGAAACACTTTTTGATGCAAGATTTTTAACGTCTTGTCAAAAACTCACCATAAAATTTTTGTACATTCTTGTTTGTGATTTTTCAATTATAATTTGATTAAAGCTATTAATTGTTCCATTGCTTTAGCTATACCTACTAGAATATCTTCATCTCATAATTCCAATTAAAGCCTTTGTAGGTAGACCCAAACTAGAGCCAAATTTATATTTTCAAAATTTGGTTTTAAATCTGGTCTCCACTTCCTTTGAAAAATGTCTCTCTTCCTATAAAAAAGGGGGTATGTCTTCACAGTTATAAAGGAAAAAGGCATAAAACCCTTTGAGAGAGTTGCAATATCGATATGCCCCTTTGGCTTCCATTTGTCAGCAACCCATTTCCTTATCGTGTATGTATATATATATATATATATATATGATTGGGCCCTAATAAATTTTCCAACAAGGTTATTACATTTCTAGTTCACTAGTCTATTTGCTAGTTTTTTTGGGATTTTTAAGTAGAGTTTCTCATCTATATATTTTGGAGCAATTTTAAATTACTCCTCCCGCTAAATATCACCATCAAGAGTTTATATTTCAGAGCCATATCTCCCCTCCGCTGATACAAATCGAAAAGTGAAATGCCACATGGGCTACGTTAACATTGCACCCTGCTATAACTATCATCAAGACCGTAGCCACTGCTCAACAAGAACCCTACCATAGAACAATAACCCTAGCGAGATTTGTTTTTCAATAAACATGATATCAAAAAATATTTATAAAAACATGGAAATTTAGGAAGAGTAAGAATATTTTTGATAGACATGCAAGTTGAATATGGTTTAATTGACTTGACAACAAACATAATGTTTTGTTATTTTGATAGGAGTAGCCCCTAATAAAGCCACATATAGCTTATTAAAAATAATATTTCATCTAGTGGGTTTAGGAAAAATTAGAAATAATTTCTATTTCCATAGAATAAAATAGAAAGTTCAAGTTATTTCAAGTAGTGATTCTTGCAGTCATATAGCATTGTATTTACAAAAATAACGGGCTGGAGATAAGCGGACTCGAACCGCTGACATCCGCCACAGGGTAAACCACTGTCTCTCAGGCCCCGGCTTATTTTACCATGGAGGCCAACGATAGACAATAACTCCCCCCCCGAACACAGCTCACAAATTTCAGCAAAGGGTTTCACATCTCAATTCTATATTCCAATCTTACAAGCAAGTACCTTATGGAACCAAGAGGACATATGAAGGTAGGGATCAAATTTATGGCTATACATGGATCCAACTCAAGTGGTCATAGACCTTAGATCAAATGTAATTGTATTATGAATCCAAATCTGTCATCGTGTTCTATATGAACTTTGCCCAACGTTAACATTAGACTTATGGAGTTTGGAGTTAGTAATTAGAACTAAGAAGTTTCACACTTTAAACCAATGATGTAATTTCACTTGTGAATCTTAAAGTTTCACACTTTAAACCAATGATGTAATTTCATTTGTGAATCTTAAAGTTTCACACTTTAAACCAATGATGTAATTTCATTTGTGAATCTTAACATTATGAGAGAAATGGTTTGGAGTGAAGAAATTCACGCCATGAATGAAGGTTCTCTTCCAACATATGAAGCTTAATATTTTAAACCTTAATTGGTGTGAAGAAAAGAGTTTTAAATCACAAACTAAGGGTTGAATTATATGAACAAGCCTTAACATTTTATATTTTATTAAATTATATAAAGCTCAAATGATAAAAATATGAATGTGCATACCCAAGTTTGAATTGTTTCAATTTCATAAATAATGATAATGAAATTATATAATTGATTACACATAATTAAACCAAACTTATTATCATGATTTGAAGTAGACTTGCACTTGATCACATATGATTTACCACTTATCCATAGTACTTTTAATTTATTATATACATTTATACAAATAGAAATAAAAACATTGTATCATATTTGCTTTCTATCTTAATTAATTTTAGGGGAAAAAATTCACCACTTTTAGAAAAGTATTTTTAAGCACTATTTTAAAAGTTAAAAACCTTCAAATAGTTAAAATCATATACATGTTTTAGTGTGAGTCATAAGTAAGTGCAAGCCAAGAGTGAACCTCATATTTTTATTTTTTAGAAAGCAAACAAGTGTTATGGATATAAGCTAGAAAAAATAGCAAGCAAGGAGGGAATGTCACTTCTTTTTGTTCTAAAAATTAGGAGAAACTAAAAAACTAAAGCATTAATGTGGAGAAAATTTAGGTAACATGGCAAGAAATTCATTTTTTTCAAGTCCTAACTAGAAGTAAGGATGCCCTAGTTGGTAGTATGAATTTCTTAGTTAGCAATAAAAGGAAGAGCAAACTGATGGAAAACCCTATCTAGGGAGTGGATACTACAATAAAAGTGATTATCAAGGATAACATGATAGAGCTTGATATAATGGTTCTTAAAAGCAAAGGGTTATTATGTAAGTTTCATGGACATTGGCTTAGTTTTTCAAAGATTTAAAATTGGATCAAGTGGAACTAGGGATTGAATTTAAATTGCTCCATGATTTATTTAATTTTTTGATTAGATATATGAAGGGGTTTTTAAAAGGGTCGAACCTTTTACATCAAGTAAAACATTGCAAAAAATGACCAAAAAGCCAAAATCACATAACTCAAATCAACAAAATAGATCTATCTATTGGGCATCTACCAACCAAAAACCAATACCCACACCAACAAGAGAAGCAAGGGATAAGGAAAGAAGACAATAAGAACAAAGATCAGTCAAAACAAAGAGACCTAATACAGACCAGAGAACACAACCAAAACAAAATAGAGCCTAAACGATAACCTAAAGGCTCACACAAGATATGATGATAGAAGGTCTCACACCCTAGAAGAGCCTTCACCCCTTTCTTCCAAATAAAAAAGTCTAAGAGTCGCTTGGTTCCACAACAAGATGGCCTTAATATCCTTTGTACAAGAAATAACAATATTTAAAGTCCTGATGAGAGAAGACAGGTAATCTACCACAAAAATGAGGAAGGAATTCATCGTTGAAGGATCCGATTGCAAGATAGAAATACCTTTATCCCTGCGCCTCGTCGATCCCAAGAAAAATTTCACTTTCTTATTTAGGGAAAAGGGTCCTCTACCTCCGAAATCTCAACATACACTAAAGTTTTTTTTTAGCTTTGATAGCTTTCATAAACAACCATTTTGACCTCATCATTTTCTCCTCCCCACTGTGAGAAGATAGAGTTTCTCCATATCCCTTCAGATTTTACTTTTATTTCCTTCCAAAAAATACATGGTTGGATAAAATCTCCTTTGTAGGCTTCAAATTGATAGGTTCAAAGCAATCCCCATTGAACGATTCCTCAAAAACCATAGAATTTGACTGAGGGGTCATCGAGTTGGGGGTAACCCTCCTTACCCTATCCTTGGTACTCACCATATGTTCGAAGATTAGTAATGCTAGCCCTTGGTGTAATAGGTCAGTGATTTTCCTCTCTTTAACTTATTCAATATATTTAGCCAAAGAATTAAACAAAAAAGTAGGGATGTTCATCACCCTATTATGCCACCTATGGTTTAGGAACATTATGTGGTAACTTTGTAGAATATTCTTGGTCCCATCCAATGTGAAATAATCCATAATTACCTTTGTCACCATATCCTAGGGATCCTTGAGCATTTTTCTTTTGTACCCATTCTAGAGCTTGGGCAATTTTTCTCCTTCTTTCAAAAAGTGCCTCAACTCTCTTACTAGAGAATGATTTTTCTTTGTTATGACTCAAACCATCCATATGTAGCCTTATCACTTATACGACTAGTGGGATGTTGATTTCAAAATCAAGACCTCCCACTTTCACCACCCCTTGCTTATAGGAGTGCACCATCTACCGTGAGATATCTCTGTTGTAACCATGAAATTTCAACAGATATTGCAAGATCCCTCCCTTTGCCAAGATCTTTTTTATATCCTCTTCAACACATAAAATTTTTGGTTCCAAAATTGCACCTTCCTTTCTCCTTCAAGTTTTCCATAGGAAGGACTTGGGCAAAGGAAAAATACTTAGACCACCAACAACTCTCTTGAAGAACGAAAGCGAATCAGGCTCAGAGGTTTCAGACTATGGAGTCTGAAACCTCTGAGTCCAACTTATTATCAAATCAACAACTCTAAAAGCCTCAAGAACTAGCAACAATTGACAAACATTTTTGCCAATCCCTAGAAATTTGGGGCTCATGATCCAAATTAAGGATGCCCTAGAATTCAGATCCTTCTCATAGTGTCACCTTACAATCTGAAAAGATTTTTCTTAAAATAAATTTTCTCATTATCTTCCTAAGTTTATAAATAAGGGATAAAATAATGGATGGTGTCCCTTGGTTTAAGGGCAAAGCATAATATTGAAGAACATGGAGAGAAATTTTTTCTATAGAGATAGAAACTATCAAAAGGCTTTCAAAGTGGAATATGATTTTTAGACTTCCTTATCGGCTTATCAATAAGGAGGCTTTGAAGAAAATTGATAATAATCTAGGAGAGTTCACCAAGAAGGTACCAACTAGTTAGAAGAGAAGGCATGTCATATACACTCAAATATGTGTTGCCATTGATATTTCAAAACCTTTAGCATAGTCCATTAGGATTAAATCTGAATGAAGAGAATATGATCAATAAGAAGATTATGAAAATATTGAATTTCGATGTCACAAATGTTATGAGATTAGACACATGGTAAGTGATTGCAAAGTGAAAATAATAGAGAAAGAGATGACAAGTTTTGGACATGAGACAAACTTCAACACAAAACAAGAATATCATATCATAGTAGAAGTTGAGTTAAATCAAGGTCTTTTCACTCATAAGGAACTTATCATAAAATGACAAAGACAATTATAGTTCACTAGAATCAATCATCAAAAGAAAAATTACACAAGGGATGAGGACGTACAATATGCAAGTTTAAATTCAAAAGGAGTTTAATGTGTGAAGGAAGATCAAAAGGAATGTTTTAAATTCAATGAGGTGAAAGAGGTCAAAGTTATTCTAGGTAAATCATCTTAATTTTCCTCAAATAACATAAAATATTCTTGCAATATAAATTATAGTATAGAGTGTATGTGTTGCACTTTAGGTTTTCAAGGGTAGCATAATAAAGAGGTGCATATGGAGGATATCCATGAAAATTTAAGGTTTTTAGGGCAGCATGAGAAAGTAAATACTATGGAGGATCATTCTTATACTTTAGGGTTTATGGGGTAACATAAATGAAAAAAATGTTTATGAGGCTATTCCTTGCATTTCATCCTCTTTAGGGAAGCATAAATCTTGAGAAGATAAATCTCATTTTGAATAATATGAAAAAATAGAAGAGATTGATGAAGATGAAAGTGTTGGTGGGAATGGAAAAAAAGAGAGGAAGGTCATCAAAGCATGAATTAAGAGAAGAAGAAACTCAAAGGAATATCAAATTGGAAAACCAAATAAAAATGTTGCAGGTGTTAATAAGTAGTATGACTATGGCCACTAATAAAAATAAAAAGTGATGATAAAAATGGTTTCATGGAATCAAATGGTATTAGATCAACCGACTAGATTCCTCAACATTCAAGGAGACCTAGTTTTGAATCTTGCCAAATAATACATGGATAATTTCCAAGCTATTGTAATATCACTATGTGGTGATGATTTAATACAGGTGGGGCCTATTCTAATATCATATAACCAGTTGAAAAAAATAGTTTTATGGAATATTAGGGATATTGATAAGATCCCTAAAAAAAGAGTTATAAAGGAATTTAATCGGTTGTTATAATCCTAAGTTTATTTTAATACTGTAAATAAAATTAAATAATGTGGAATGTAAGGATCCTTTTAAAAATAATTGGAATATGGGTATTATATGACAATTTCTATAGGAGATCCTAACAATATTGTAATAATATGGGACAAATACAAATGGGGTGAACAATTGTTAGAATCAAAAAGTAATTGGGTTGTTGGACTATTTTCATGAAAAAGGAAAACTTCAAGGTGTTGAGCAAGGCGTAGCGACAGTATTGTCATTATTGTCAACACAGTCAGATAGATCGGTTGATGCAGTGGATAGGAGTTCAGAGGTTATTCAAAGTATGTACAATGATGTTAAATGCTTATGAGGATGTTTTTGATGTTTGGGTGAAGTTGTTACAGGTTGTTTGTGCAAAGTTGAAAAAATCATCATGTTGTGGCTGCTCCACAACGTATCCCAAAATTGGGGACCCACCTTTTTGCATATTTTCCAAGAATACTGAAGTGGCCCATATGCTAAAGATCAAAGAAAAAGCAAAACAAAGCAAGGAGAAAAAAGTGTCGTGATATCCCGACATGTTGCATTTTCGCGGCCAAAAGAGAAGAGAAAGAACAAGAAAGAAAAAGTGTCGCGATATCGCAACATGTTGCATTTTCGCGGCCAAAAGAGAATAGAAATAACAAGAAAGAAAAAGTGTCGCGATATCGCGACATGTTGCATTTTCGCGGCCAAAAGAGAAGAGAAAGAACAAGAAAGAAAAAATGTCGCGATATCGCGACATGTTGCATTTTCGCGGTCCAAAGCAAAGAGAAAGAACAAGAAAGAAAAAGTGTCATGATATCGCGACATGTTGCATTTTCGCGGTCCAAAGCAAAGAGAAAGAGCAAGAAGGAAAAAGTGTCGCGATATCGCGACATGTTGCATTTTCGCGACTCAAAAAGGGCAGGCAGGCAGAGAAACAAAAGTGTCGCGATATCGCGACATGTTGCATTTTTGCTAAAGGAACAGAGTAGTTGACAGTGCGTCTGATATTAGTGATGAACACCGGGATAGTGAAGCGAAGACGCATAGTGACGTGGACCTATAAGGAATAAATCAAAGATTGAATAAGGTAATTTTTCACATAAGGAAAAAATTCAATGAATAAGACAAAATGTTACATAAGGAATCTTTAATGATTTGAAATCATTTAAGATGGTCGTTACACATGGACAGAAGCCGACGCATGCCCATGTGGAGAAAAGAAAACGAAGGGCCACAAAATAGAAACAAAAAGCCTTTTTGGAAACCAAAACACATGTATGCACAAGGGAAGGAGAAAACGAACAATCATGGATGAGAGTCCAAACAGTCATTTTGAGGATGTAGCCAAATCGGTGAACCTCGGTACATCTTGTGTTGTGTGATGTTCTCTTGTTATACTTGTTTTATTTAGTTTCAAGTTTTCATTGTTTCGGCTTTAAGAGTTGAAGATTTAAGTTTTAAAAGAGCTACACTGATTCATCCCCCCCTCTCAGTGTTATTATGAGACTACAATTGGTATCAGAGCGAGGTTCCTGAACAAGTTTAACTGGCTAGGGTGATCTTGGAGGTGACACAATGGCAGGTGGTGAAGGCTTCTCATCAAACAAAGCACCATTGTTTGATGGAACTAATTACACATTTTGGAGACTCGGGATGCGGACATATCTTTGTGCTTTGGGATATGACATTTGGGATTCAGTAGATAGTGGATACACAATACCCACCACCTCCAACCGATGCTTGTCGGTAAGAAAGCTGTTTGAGAATGACTCAAAAGCAAAGAATGCTATCATGTGCGGATTAGTGGACGAGTGAACTAGTAAAGATTATGAGTTGTAAAATGGCAAAAGAAATATGGGACAAACTGAAGAGCATTCATGAAGGAGGCGTTAAGATCAAGGAGGCCAAGTTACAAACACATCGAGCTCAGTTCGAAGTATTAAAGATGAATGACGATGAGAACATAGAGGCATATATGCTGAGAGTTAATGAAGTTATTAATGTGATTAGAGGACTCGACGAGGAAATCAAAGATTTTGTCATCGTGAAAAAGGTATTAAGATCTCTTCCCCAAAGATTTGATTCTAAAGTTTTAGCTATAGAAGAAGCTAAAGATCTAAATTCTTTTAGTATGGATGAGATGCATGGTTCTTTGACTGTATATGAGATGAGAATAGGAAAATCTAAACCCAACAACAGAGAAGTTGCTTCTAAAGCCCATAAAAATATGAAAGCAAAACAAGAATCCGAGGAAGAAGAGACATCAAATGAAATGGAAGCAAACTTTGTTTGAAAACTAAAAAGGGGAAAAGGAAAATACAGAGGAAAGTTACCATTTAAATGTTTCAATTGTGGAGGCATTGGGCATTTTGCAGCTAAATGTCCACTTAATGAGAAGAACAAAAGTGATGAAGGATTGCACCAAGAAAGAAGTGACTGGAAGAAAAAAACAAATTTCGAGAAAAGGCAACTTCAAGAAGAAAAGTTTCATCTCCAAGAATGTCGGTTCATCGAGAAGACAAGCTGCGGTGAGGATTCCGAAAAGGAAACAGTGAAGCTCTTTTCATGGCACTCAAAGAAGAAAAAACAGAAAAAGAACAGGAATGTGATGAAGAAGAAATTGATGCAGGAGTAAATTTGGAAGATGAACTAATTGCAGCTCTTGATGAATTGAAGATAGAAAGAAAAAAAAATAAGAAAATTTCAAGAAAGCTTGAGGATGTAAATGAAATCATAACCAATTTGAAAGTACAGATAGAAGAATCCAAGAAAATATCCGAAGATCTCAAAGTGCAAATAACCATGAAAATATATTATTGCAGCAAGCTAGAAGAAGAGACTGTTGGTTTAAGGATGCAAATAGAAGAGATGAATCGTAAAATTAGTTGTTATCACAAACGTGAAGAAAGTTCTATGAAGCTGGATAAGATCATAAATAACCAAAAGACTACGGGCATCAAATTTGGTTTGGGCTTTGACGAAGGAGAATCATCAAATGGATCAAAGGCCATAAATGAAGAATTCATAAAGAATGAAGATAAGAAACAGGTTGATCCAAAAAAATTGACTCATGCAAAAGAAAGCAATAACACAAGGCACGAAAGGAGAATTGACAATGATGGATTCACCAATGTCACACATCAAAGAAGAAGAAGATTTATGACTCTTATGACAACATGGCAAAGACCATCACCCAGGTTCAATCATCTCTTTTACGGTTCTTGTTTTAAATGAAATGGTTATGGACATAAGATTTCAGATTGCAAGTATAATGTAGGACCAAGGAATTTTAACAGTAGAAATATTTTTTCACCTTTGATGGATTATGTAGTAGAATGTTAGAACTGTCATAATTTTGGGCACATTGCAAGAAATTGTCGAAGTACATTTGCATCAAATCAATTTCAAGGAAGAAAATTTCAACCAAATGGAATGAGACAAAATAGAAAATTTCCTGAAAAAACATGCACAAGCTACTGAAAAAGAAAATTCAAAACAAGAGCCCAAAACGTAATCAAACCGAGTGGAAAGAAAAAGAGCGATCTAAGGAAGAAAAGGAATCCCCGATCGTACAAACAACATTTAAAGCACGAGAATAAATCTGCACCATGGATACTTGATAGTGGATGCTCCGGTCATATGACGAGGTGACAAACATAAATTTGATAAATTACAACAATATGAAGGTGGTTCAATCAAATTTGGAAACAATGATGGAGCTAAGATAGTTGGCAAAGGTTCAATTAAGATCAGTAACGGAAAAATCAAGTCAAAAGAAATATTGTTTGTGGTTGGTCCGAAGCATAACTAGTTGAGCGTAAGTCAGATTTGTGATAGAGGTCATGAAGTGATTTTTAAGAAGCAGGGTTGTGAAGTCAGAAAAGCAAACAGTGGAAAGTTGATAGCAACTGGATCTAGGACATCTGGAAACCTGTACACTCTCTCATAGACTTTAGAAGGAGCTTGCTTGATTGGAAAGGAAGAAGAAAATTGGTTGTGGCACAAGAGGCTCGGTCATATCAGTTTTGACAATCTAGTAAAAATCAGCTCAAAAAAGGCAATGAGAGATATTCCCACCATTGGAAAACCATCAAATAGCATTTGTGCTTCATGCCAAAAGGGGAAGCAAACTAGAGTCTCATTTAAAACAAAAAAGTACTACACAAGCAAACCTTTGGAACTAATACATACTGATTTATGTGGACCCATGAGAACGCAAAGCATAAATTGTGACAAATATTTTATGTTGTGTATAGATGACTATTTCAGGATGACATGGGTATTATTTTTGAAGCATAAATCAGAAGCTTTTGAGATGTTCAAGGTTTTCAAAAACCAAGTTGAGAATCAAACGAGAAAAAAGATTAAATGTTTAAGATCATATAGAGGAGAGTTCATTTCAGAGGATTTTACAGAGTACTATGAAAAATATGGTATTAGGAGATAGTTTTCAGCAGCCAAGACACCTCAGCAGAATGGTGTGGTAGAAAGAAAGAACAAGACAGGTGCGAGAAATGACACGGACTATGTTGATCGAGAGCAAAGTAGATGACATATTTTGGAAAGAGGCAGTCCATACTGCGGTATACATCCAAAATAGGTGCATGTTGAGGACGCATGAAATCAAAACTCCTTATGAGTTGTGGTTCGGTAAAAAGGCAACAGTAAGATACTTTAAAGTTTTTGGCAATAAGTGTTACATCAAAAGAACTGAAGAAAACCTTGGTAAGTTTGAATATAGAGCGGATTAAGGTATTTTTCTTGGCTATTCGTCAAAAAGCAAAGCTTACAAATGCTACAACAAGAGGCTAAGGAAAATTGTGGATAGTGTCGATGTTAAAGTTGATGAAGGTAGGGAACCAGTAATTAACTATGAACACAACTACCCAATTTATGAAGAGGTTATTGAAGGAGATGAGGAAAAGGAAACAAAAAAGAAACAAAAAATTGACTCAGATGATTCAAACAGTGATTTAGAAGTGGAAGAAAATAAGAAATTCAAAACAGTGAAGTGGCAGAAAGATCATCCTAGAGAGCAAATAATTGGAGACCTCACAGTTGGTGTTCAGACAAGAAGAATAGTAGTAACTACTCTCTATTATCCAACATTGAGCCCAAAAATGTTGCTGACGCAAGCAAAGATGAAAGTTGGATGAAGGCAATAAATGAAGAATTAGATCAGATCGAGAAAAACAAAGCACAAGTAGTCAGGAATAAAGCAAGATTGGTATGTAAAGGCTATGCACAAGTTGAAGGTATTGACTTTGAGGAAACCTTTGCACCTGTGGCTAGACTAGAGGCAATTAGAATGTTTCTGGCTTTAGCGAGTTACAAGAATTTCAAAGTTTATCAAATGGATGTGAAATCAGCATTTTTGAATGAGAAACTTGAAGAGGTTTATATTGAGCGACCGAGATGGTTTCCAACTTGGTGATGATCCCAACTTGGTTTGCAAGTTGAAGAAAGCATTATATGGCTTAAAACAGGCACCCCGAGCATGGTATGCAAGGCTAGACAACTATCTTACTCAACAAGGGTTCAAGAAAGGTATGGTGGATAGTAATTTGTATGTCAAAACAAAAAATGGCCATATTATTGTTCTTATTGTATACGTAGATGATATCATATTTGGAAACAACAAAGATGAGTCGTGTAAAGATTTAGCAAATAAGATGCAGAAAGAATTTGAAATGTTAATGATTGGTGAACTTTCGTATTTCCTCGGGTTGCAAGTTAATCAAAATGAGAAGGGCATATTTATTTCTCAAATTAAATATGTGAAAGAGATGCTAAAAAAGTTCACAATGGAGGATTGTAACCCGATTAGCACTCCCATGACGACGAGGTTGCAAGTTGAGCAAGGATGGAAAATCTCCACATGTTGATCAAACCATGTACGGATCTATGATTGGGAGCTTACTGTACTTGACGGCTACTAGACCGAGATATTTTGCGGGCGGTATGCATGGTAGCACAATTTTAGGCTAGTCCCAAGGAGACTCATGTGACAGTAGTGAAGAGGATTCTTCGGTACCTCAAGGGTACTATGGAGTATGGGTTATGGTATCCGAAAGGTAAGGACTTCAACCTTATTGCGTATTCAGATGCAGATTGGGCAAGATGTGTAGATGACAGAAAGAGTACCAGTGGAGGTGCATTTTATCTTGGAGACAGGTTGGTCGTGTGGCATAGTAAGAAACAAGAGTCAGACTCCTTATCCATAGCAGAGGCAGAATATATTGCAGCGACAACGTGTTGTATGCAGGTATTATAGATGAAACAAACCCTGAAAGATCTTGGTATTAACTCGGTGAGCCAATTTCAGTTAAGTGTGATAACACCAGTGCCATTAACATCTCAAAGAATCCGGTTATGCATTCTCGCACAAAACATATTGCTATCCGATATCACTTTTTGAAGGAGAAAGTTGCGGAAGGTGAGGTTAAGTTGGATTTTGTTCCAACAGAGCAAGTAGCAGATATCTTCACAAAACCGTTGCCCAAGGAAGTCTTTGAGTACCTTCGCAATAAATTGGGAGTGGTCACGCTTCCCAAGAATTGACTAGCTATCGGGACCACATTCTCAAGGGGAGCATTTGTGTATTTGTTTATCTTTTTGCTCATGTTTGTGATTTTTGCCAAGTGTAATAATTTTTGCCCGAGAATGTTGTGCATGGACTCGGGGGGAGTTTGTAGCGACCCTTTGGTATTGTTGTCAAAGGGGGAGAAGAGTTACAGGAAATTGCACGTGTGTTGCCAATAATTCCAAAGGGGGAGATTGTTGAGCAAGGTGCAGCGACAATATTGTCATTGTTGTCAACACAGTCAGATAGATCGGTTGATGTAGTGGATAGGAGTTTAGAGGTTATTCAAAGTATGTACAATGATGTTAAATTCTTATGAGGATGTTTTTTATGTTTGGGTGAAGTTGTTACAGGTTGTTTGTGCAAAGTTGAAAAAATCGTCATGTTGTGGCTGCTCCACAACGTACCCCAAAATTGGGGACCCACCTTTTTGCATATTTTCCAAGAAGACCGAAGTGGCCCATATACTAAAGATCAAAGAAAAAACAAAACAAAGCAAGGAGAAAAAAGTGTCGAGATATCGCGACATGTTGCATTTTCACGGCCAAAAGAGAAGAGAGAGAACAAGAAAGAAAAAGTGTCGCGATATCGCGACACTTTGCATTTTCGCGGCCAAAAGAGAAGAGAAAGAACAAGAAAGAAAAAGTGTCGCGATATCGCGACATGTTGCATTTTCGCGGCCAAAAGAGAAGAGAGAGAACAAGAAAGAAAAAGTGTCGCGATATCGCGACATGTTGCATTTTCGCAGTCCAAAGCAAAGAGAAAGAACAAGAAAGAAAAAGTGTCGCGATATCGTGACATGTTGCATTTTCGCGGTCCAAAGCAAAGAGAAAAAACAAGAAATAAAAAGTGTCGCGATATCGCGACATGTTGCATTTTCACGGTCCAAAGCAAAGAGAAAGAACAAGAAAGAAAAAGTGTCGCGATATCGCGACATGTTGCATTTTCGTGGTCCAAAGCAAAGAGAAAGAGCAAGGAGAAAAAAGTGTCGCGATATCGCGACATGTTGCATTTTCGCGATCCAAAGCAAAGAGAAAGAGCAAGAAGGAAAAAGTGTCGTGATATCGCGACATGTTGCATTTTCGCGACTCAAAAAGGGCAGGCAGGCAGAGAAACAAAAGTGTCGCGATATCGCGACATGTTGCATTTTCGCGACTCAAAAAGGGCAGGCAGGAAGAGAAACAAAAGTGTCGCGATATCGCAACATGTTGCATTTTCGCCAAAGGAACAGAGTAGTTGACAGTGCGTCTGATATTAATGATGAACACCAGGATAATGAAACTGAAGATCGCATAGTGACGTGGACCTATAAGGAATAAATCGAAGATTGAATAATGTAATTTGTCACATAAGGACAAAATTCAATGAATAAGACAAAACGTTACATAAGGAATCTTTAATGATTTGAAATCATTTAAGATGGTCGTTACACATGGAAAGAAGCGGACGCATGCCCATGTGGAGAAAAGGAAACGAAGGGCCACAAAATAAAAACGAAAAGCCTTTTTGGAAACCAAAACACATGCATGCACAAGGGAAGGAGAAAATGAACAGTCATGGAAGGAGAAAACGAACAGTCATGGATGGGAGTCCAAACAGTCATTTTGAAGATGTAGCCAAATCGGTGAACCTCGGTACATCTTGTGTTGTGTGATGTTCTCTTGTTATACTTGTTTTATTTGGTTTCAAGTTTTCATTGTTTCGGCTTTAAGAGTTGAAGATTTAAGTTTTAAAAGAGCTACACTGATTCACCCCCCTCTCAGTGTCATTGTGAGACTACATAAGGATGGAGTTATAAATGTATATGCTCCAACTATAGTTAGTCACGAAATATGTTTGAAGGATCTTAGCAAATTGGTGGTCTAAACCACTATAAGATTTTGTTTTATTTGTCAATTCAAATAGACTTTGGGATGTTATTATTTTAAGTTCTCAATATGCATAGGATAATAGACACATGGGGTAAACCCATATAGTAGAATGTTTGGATAGTTTGTTGTAATCCAATACATAGTTACAAATAGTTTATACAATCTCTTTAGATATTTTATTACAAGTAGGAACAGATCACAAACCATTCTTTAGACTTGTGATTTACTCAATAATGATCATCCAAAGTCATTTCACTTCTAGTCTATGTGGCTCCAACACATTAAATTCTTATATATGGTTATGTTATGATGGGATGAAACAAATTTGGAAGGATCATTTATGTACAAGTTTATTAAAAAATGAAATATGTAATGGACGAAGATTCTTATGTGCAAGAAAATAATTAATTTCTTATTATCACAATGCATTGAAAAAGGAGTCATATTGGTTCCAATAATTTAGGGATAAATAGCTCAAGGAAAGAGATAGAAATACTAAACTTTTCATGCTATAGAAAAATCATTTTTTTCCTTTCATCACATCAAAAATATTTTAACTCTAGATGGAAGAAATATTGAGGAAGAAGAAGATATTAAAAAATAATCAATTAATTACTTTAAAAATATTTTGTTAGATACTAGGCAATATAAGGAGGCACAAGAGTGAGTGCAAGCACAATCGAAAGTGAGTGTAGCCAAAAGCGAGTGTGGAGGAAGTGAGCGTAGCTGAAAGTGAGTGTGAGCACAATCCAGGAGTGAGTGCAACCAAAAATGAGCGTGAACACGAGTTGGGAGTGAGTGCAACCATAAGCAAGAGTGTGAGTGAAAGCAAGGAGTGAGTGCAGCCATAAGCGAGAGTACAAGCGTAAGTCGAGAGTGAGTAAAACTAAAAGCAAGTGTGAGTGCAAGCCAAGAGTGAGTGAAACCAAAAGTGAGTGTGAGCATGATTTGGGAGTGAGGAGGAAGCATGAGAAGGAAAGTAGAAAGTAGAAAGCAAAGTGTGATCAAGAAATAAGTGCCACTTCTTATTCCAGATCTTAGGAGAATTTTGAGGATTCATTTGAATAAAATCTAGGTAACATGGAAATAAAGTCATTTGTGAAAGTCGTTACTAAAAGTATGAATGGCCAAGTTGGATGTTTGGATACCCTAGCTAGTAATAAGTGAAGAGAGAATTTATGGCAAACCTAGTCTAGGTAGCAAATTCTACACCAAAAGTGATTATCAAGGATGAGATGATTGAACATGATATAATGATTCTTAAAACTAGAGGGTTAATATGTAAGTTTCATGGATATTGACCATGTTTTTTTTAGATTCAAAATTGGATTAAGTGGAAGTGGGGATTGAATTCAAATTACTCCATGGCTTTTCTTCCAAAAGGATTTTTCCTCATTATTTTCTCCAATTTAAAAATAAGGGATAAATTAATGGATAGAGACCTATGGCTTAGGGGTAAAGATTCATTATATTTAAGACCTTGGAGTGAGATTTTTTTTGTGGATACAAAAACTTTTAAAAGGCTTTCAACATGGATTAGGCTTTTTGGACTTCCTTATCAACTCATCAATAAGGAGTTTTTGAAGAATAATGGTAATACTCTAGGTGAATTCATATAGGAGGGACCAACTATTAAGGAAATAAGACATGATGTATACACTCGAAAATGTGTTGACATGGATATTTCTAAACCTTTATGGGTAAAGTTATGACTACAGAGTAGAATTTCAAAAATTATGTGCCTTCATCTGTCATAAACCTCACTAGGAAAGAATTCTACAAGAAGTGGAAGAACTAGCCAATGATATGGGCAATAAAAGAAAAATAGAATGTGTCCTGATTAGAGAGCCAGTTATAGATTAGAATGTAGATTATCTCATCACAAAGAAAATAGAAGAATTTGAATGCATTGAAAAATATGAACAAAAATTGGGATAGCAATTAAAAGAGCTAACTCTATTGGTCCATAACATTATCAAATTCACCAATGAGAATCAATCTGGGTTTAAAAAGCATATCAATAAAATGATGATCATTGAATGGGAAACAAAGTCAACAACAAATTTTTGTGATGAAGCATGGAATCAAATTCTCATTCTTTCAGGACTAACATTGCCAGAAAAAGATAAAAATGGAGATGTTGTTGGACCCACCACATAAGTGAATAAATAACCAATACCATAAATTCTAAAAAAAAAAAATTTTGAAAGCAGCCAAAGCCCAAAAGCTCAAATGTCACTAATGGAAGACAATTGGATTAATTTTGGGGACAAATGAAAAAAATTTCTCAAATTTTGGATAATCTAGAACAACCTGTAACACACTAAGAGAAACACATGGCTAGAGAAGACTCATGTGGAGGCATCTACACCAAGTGTCTATAACAGAGTTTGGCAAATTAGGCTACATAAGGAGCTGCTCGGGTCAAAATTCATCATCAAGCATCCAATTTCAGACTTTGCAAGAAAGGTATACTAGAGTACCCTATTTTTAGGTAGTTGTATTTCTGAGTTTATCTTTTCCCTGTCCTAGTATTATTCTTCCCTCATTTATATAGCAATTCTAGAGGATGCATCCAACCAATTAAGATTATTTCCAATGACTGGATCAAAGATCAAAAGCTCTTACTCACTTCATTAGGATTGAGAGTAGATAGGCCCTCTGTTACATCATTTGAACATAGAGCAATTGTATAGGGTTTCATAGAGATCTTGGCAATCTACTAGACTCTTATTGTAATATTTTTCATGAAACTTAATACAAATTATGGTCTCTTCCTTCTTGCATTCCATTGTGCAATGTGTGTGTTACCTTTTTATGTGTTACATAATTTGAATATATGAATAGCGCTTTATTTCATTGGTCAGTTGTTCATATTCATTACATAATTTGAATGGGTGTAAACAAACAAATTTCTCTCTTTTTCAAAATTTCCATGATAATTTTAATTCCTACTACAATTACCCAATAGATAGGCACCGATATTGTTCTTAAGGCTAAGGCTGAAAATTGCTCGATAAGCTTGGTCATAAATAAAGTTCCATGTAAAATTTGTTTTATCTAGTAGATCTTAGAAAAACATAAATACACTATTAACTAGGCTCATTGCGGGGTGTCCAGACCCAACCTGTTTTTGTTAGAATTTATTAGATCCAGCTTGAAGAGGCAAGTCTACCAGAGCTTGCATATTTGTTTGTGATATAGGAATTTTGGTAGCGTGACAACCATTTATTAAGGATACCAAAATTTCTCACAACAATTTTCTGGCACCGTTGTTGGAGATAGACTATCTTATTGTCTATATGTTTTCGTAGTCTGTCTCCTCACGATATTATCATCATAATTTTTTGAATTTTTTTGTGTCCTAGATACATCCTTGTATATATGAGATATTGAGAGGATATAAAGGCTGAGCAATCTTGGCCAGAATGAGATTCTATTGCACTAAAGTGCCGATGACTCTGAACGAACCTGAAAGATAGAAGATAGAAGAATCTGGCCTGATGCATATCAAACGAAGTGAAAAACAACTCTTCTCAAAATTTGAAGACCTAGAGGTATTTACCTATATTCAAAAAGTTACAGTTCCTAAAAACCTATGTATGACAATAAATCTTATTTTTGTAGAAAATCTGTAAAAATGTATACACCAGTAGATAATTCCTCTACTAGCACACCTATTGTTAGCATCCCTGTCCATTTTGTTGTTATTACTCTTGTAGTCAACATGGCCAACCCACCACCAAATTAGAATAATCAAAACCTTTAGTCTTGGAGAACCAAGAAATATAGGCCTTTTCAATTGCCTCCAGATTTACATGACTTACCTAGTAAGGTTCACAAATACTTGCCCATATTCCAAGGTAATAGTGCACTTATAGGGGAATATCATATTAAAAGTTTCCTCTTTGCATTATACAGTCTCAAATTTGAACATAAGGATGTAGTTCTTAGATTATTCCTCCAAACCTTGGAGAAGTATGCAAGAGATTGGTTTAACTGCCTTCCACCTAATCAGATTGTTGATTTTCAGACTATGGAAGAGGTTTTTCTAAAAAAGTATGGGAAAAGAAAAAATGAGCAGTCCTTGCTAACAAAACTTGCAACAGTAAAGAAAAAGGAGAATGAATCGGTAGAGGATTTTAACAGGTGGTTTTTCAAGACTAGAAATAAAATCCTCACAACTTTGAGGTCGACTGACCACCAAGACATATGTTTCTACAAAAATGCTTTTCCTGGATAATTTAGCTATGAGTTGAGACAACATAGAGCCAACACCATTGATGAATGTATGGAGAAAGCCCTAGAGATAGAAATAAATATGATAGATAGTGGTAAATTGAAACCATACGCATCTAAGTCAGGCTCAAGTCAGGTGAATAAGAAGCCCAAAAAATTTGAATACTCATTTTTAAAGAAAACCGAGAAAGACCCTACAGAAAAATTATCCAGCCAACTTACTAAGATGTTCAATTCAATGAATAATAGGTTATCTAGAATTGAAAGAGAGAAATCAACAAATGATGAGTCACCAATCCAACCAAACAATGATAACATGCCTTAATTTAGAAGGAATTTTAACGAAAACCAAGGTAAAAATGATATAGATAAAGGCAACATGAATGGAAATAATAATAGCAGTTGGAAGAAAAAGGAAGGACCAAAAGACATAGATTTAGTCCCAAACCCCATGGCCACAACTAATATGGTTTCAAAATTTCCATTCTATTTCCCTGTATGTGATGCCCCACACAACCCAGCTGCGCGTGGCATATATCTAAGTATATACACCAATATAAATTTAGAAGAAGAATCAAATGAGAAAATAAGGATGAATATTTACTATACAAAATATGATGAAGACAGAGATGTTCAATTCAAGAAAGATAGAATGAACTGCCCACTTCAGAAGGAAATCCTAGGGTCCTTGTCCTTGAAAACATAGAAATCCTCAAGAAACTTCCAAAAAATATATTTGAAAGAATGAAACAAGGTAAGATAACACCCACAACTAAAGAAATTGAGGCCTTAGAAAGGATCCATGCTGTCAATTTAAGAAATAGGATAGTTCTTGATAGGATTGACACAAATCAATACAGCCAAAACAAAGACAAAACTTGCAAAAAATAAAACAATAATAAACAAGTAGCCCCTGAAGTTGAAATATAAAATGATTCCCAAGGATAGTTAGATTTCGATAAAAATACAAATATTAAGAAGGTTGAATTCGATGCTAGTCATGAATTGGCCAAACAACAAAATAATATTACTTTTAGGGAATTAATGACCATTCCAAAGTACATAAACCAAGTATGTAAATCTTTTTGGTTGATAGAACAGTCAAGTAATAATATCTGCAGTGTTTTAGCAATAGATAAGACTGTAGACACCAAAATCTAGCCACTTGTCATCCATCCATAACTTCCCACCACAATTATCCATTATTTATATATATTTAAATAATAATATTTTATATATTATATTTAATAAATATATATATGTGTGTGTGTGTGTATGAATTAACCCTAGCCATCCATCATGTTTCAATCTTAGTCATCCATTCGCCTCAATCCATGTCATTTACCCAAATTTAATCTCCACCCTTCATCATGTTTTAATCTTGGCCACACAAATTGTGTTGTCGAAACCCTAACATGCCTAAGGTAAGATTATAAAGAGGAGTCATTTTGATGACTCAACCCCTATGTTTTTGAATCCACTAAGTCCCCTAAGTTTTTTGAGTTCTCTAAGTTCTTGGATTCCTTAAGTGCCTGAGTTCCCTGAGCCCTTGTTCCCTAAGTCCTCATGCCTCCTTGCCATAATTTCCATCCATCATCGCCCCATCGCATCCTTTGCATCCACCATCGTCCATATCGCACGAATCAGATATGCTCTACAACTTTTGCCTCACACTGTCGAATGCCCTCCAGAGCTTCACGAGCACCCACTGCAGTCTCCCGAGCGCCCTTGGGTGTTCTTGATCACCATCGAGAGCCCACAGGCGTTTCTCATCCCTAATATGAAAACCTACGATCCTCGGGCACCGTTAGGGTACATTTGTATAACCGCCATCTGCATCAACCACAAAGACATAAAAAACAAGTCAGTGTAGATAAGGTAAATTGTTCATTGCACTTATTTTCATATTTTTAGATTTGTTTATAGCTTTTATACTAGGCTTTTTAGTGATTTCATTTTTGAGGATCTCACACACTGAAGCCCTCATAGGTGTTACTAACCCTTGTCATTATTTTCTGTGTAGGTCTAAGAATCACATGCATTGATAGCTGTTGAAGCTGGAGTGGCCTTGCATAGGATACCAAAGCCCACTCACCACACTGTTGGAATCATAGATGAGCAAGAAGACACCATTGTTCATTGGATTAAGGCCTAAAAAAACCTAATATTGTAACAACTGTATCAAGAGCATTATAAAATTCCCCACATTGGGGCACATTATTTGTACAATTGGGAGATCCACCCACATTCAATAAAATAATATCTATTTTGTGCAATTCTGTGTTATTTTTGTATGCTCTTGTTACTTTTATATGTATAGTATTGGTGTTTCATTTTTGCATTCACAAATGGTGATCATAGTGGGATCCACAAAGGGTTATATATTTTAAATTATCTTATCACTAACTTGTTGCTTTTTATTTTTATTTTGCAAGTTTTCAAAATAACAGATCGTAAGAATTTCATAGAACTAAGGTTTCTGAAGACTTGCAAAAGTTGTAGAAGGTGTGCAGACGCTCGATGGTGCTCGTGGGATGCCCTCCATTGTTCAGGAAATGCCTAGGTGCATTTTAGAGATGCTTAGAGGCATTTTCCAAAGAGAAAGAGGAATACGTAGGCTTATCTGTAAGTCTGCCTCAAAATCCTAACCCCTATGTTTTATGTAATTTTATGTTTTTATAGATAAATTGCTAAAAAGAACATCATTAAATATCTGTTAAAAAAAAGCATGTTTAATCTGCATTCTAGGCATTTAGAATAGTTTTGCATCCATCTTCACAATCACAAATTTCACATTTCAAATTAAATTTCATTATTTTCTAGTGTGTTGCACTTAAAATCCTGCATTCTGTTTTCATATGAATTGTTAATTACATGAAATAGTTTGCATTATAGGGTTAGGAATCTCTCTTTTTGCTTGTCTAAGTAGGAACAATATCAGGATATTAAAATTACTCCCACATTTGGTGATTCAAGGCAGAAGAGTAGACAAAACCCCCACTATTCATAGAGGGATTTAAGCAGTGTACTCTACTTCTTTTGAGGAAATTGATATTTTTGCTATTGGCTTCTGATTTAGACTAGTGAAATTAGTTATTTCTGACATTGTATGTACACCATAGAAAACTAGAAATCTTAAAAGGAATGACACACAACACATCACATTTTACAGTAATGAATTGGATTTCATTACCAACCATTACTTGAGATTTGGTGATGGTGGGCTTCATCTCCATCCACCAATCTCTGCCCTTAGCCATCATAGGATACCCCTGAGCAAACTTTTTGGAATTCATCACCAAGAAGAATCTCATTGCCCAGCCAAGCCATAGATTTTACCCATTATAATTTAGATTAGTGAATCAAAACACACACACAAAAAAAAGTAAAAACATTAAAATAAAATTAAAAAAAAAGGTAAGACGCAGTTGTTTCACAAACATAGCATTGATTGTATTTACTTAATTTTATGAATTTTACTTTTGCATTTTCTTCCTGTACATTGTAAATTTGGTTTATTAGCTTATGGTCTTAACTTGAAATCAGAATAAAGAATTAGACCAAAACACTGCATCCATGGACTGTTCATCATCCTTTCCCACCGCTTATGTGGTCGACCCCCCCTAGTGTGATACAAACAAGTTCAGATTTGTCTACGAGTCCATCACACATTGTGCAAACTACTGATATTTTACATAGATCCATCCACATAACCATTCCACAAACTAAACCATCTTCACCTACCATTAATCATAACATAACCCACATAGACATGGCCAAAGTGGAGGCTTTTCAAAAATTCATTAACTATGTCTTAGAACCAATTCATAGTCCACCTAGGCATGACCCTTATTTTTAGTAGGATTTTACCACTTCCCAACCCTCTAGCCTTACCCAAGTGTATAACAAATCTCTTTTTGAGGTCTCAGTTGCACCTTCCCATAATTTCTCCATCCTTCAATAGTAAGATGCTTGTAGCAGTTCTATACCATCTTCTTAGACATCCACCTATAACAACCTTTTGTATGAAGCACATGTCAATGTTGCTTCACAAATGCCAACATCCAGCTCATCCAATCCAGTTGTAATTTCTATTACAACTTATCCCCCACCTATATAATCCATTCCATCCATATCTAGCCATCTACCTTAGATTTGGAAATATATGAAGCATGGGAACACCTTAACAAATTGCTTAAGAAATAGTAGAATGCTCAACAACAAGTCCAGGTGGTCAATCCTAAGCCTCAACCTATTTATACTCAACCCACTTTTGTCACCCAAAATCCATCATGGGTTCCACAATCTTCTATGGTTTCCATTCCCACACCACCATCCACCCATACCCATATCATTCTCATAAATCATCATGTTCATAGCCCCCACACATCATCTCCCTTTCAAAATTCACCATCATTTCTTCACACCAACCTCATCATCATCAATTTCAATCCTCTACCACATCATCACCATCTCATTACACCTCAACATCTTTCCACCCCACCTTCACAGAATTATCAAGTGATTCAGGGCTTTCACATTATGAGGGAAGATCCTAGGATCTAAACTATGCAACAACAGATTGACAGTCTAATGCAACATACTCTTGGTTTGATGAACCAAAAGCCCACTTTACATTAACTAATCAATCAACCAGTTCATCCTTCGGTACCATCACTGTCATATTCGATAGACTTCACAGTACCAAAGTGTAACAAATTTAAAGGGACTTATGACCCTAAAGAACATGTGAGCACATCCATCCATTCATGCTTCAGAATTCAAAATAATGATGCTCTAATACTTTAAACTTTTCCTCATACATTGGCAAGAGATGTTGTAGAATGGTATAACCATTTGCCTCACCATAGTATTTATACTTTTGAGCAATTGGTTGATCAGTTTCTTGAAATATTCTCCCTTAAAATTTTCATTAACTGACTTATATGGCCTAAAGTAATATGATGATGAGTCAGTTTATGATTTTGGCAACCGTTGGAGGGTCGTCATTACCAAATTTTCATTCTCCCTCCCAATGAAAGAGCTTACTAGACTATTCACTAAAAGTTGCTTAAAACCCATCTCTTGGTTGTTACAATTGCAACAATACCAATCATTTTAGGAAGCTCTTGCCTAGACTAGTGTCATTGAGGAAATAAAAGTCCAAGAGGGTATGCTTAAGCCTAAAAAGAAAGAACGAAAAATTAAGGGCCAATGTAAAAGTAATTATTCTGGCCAAACCAAATCAAATCAAGTCAATCCATCCAACCAAGCTAATCATGTTAATCAAGTAGTCATGAGCCAGCTGATAATGGCTCAACAACAACCACAACAAATTGCATATCATGCGGTTCCCTCACCACAATAACCAACCCAAAAGACAATGTCAACTATGGAAAATTGCCCACATTGATAATATGTTTGACAAAACTGCCAATACACCCCATTAGCTAAATCATACGCTTCATTTTATGAAGGTTGTATGACACCAACCAACTTGCCTTACCTGAGGTAAAACCAGATGATCCCACCAAACATGGTAAACACTACTAGGAGCATTTATTATGTCCTTATCATAGGCAAATTGGGTATGATATTAACAACTACCATGTATTTAAGAGTAGAGTACAAGATCTCATTGACTTGGGGGCATCAAGCTTGATAGTACCTTAGCTCAATAAAACCAAAACCTTGGTGTATTTCAAACACCACTTCCTCATCATGAGGAGGTGCAATCAACAATAGGAGGATCTAACAACAAGACTCCTCCAAATCAATTTAATCATGTGCAACAATACCAAGGTTTTGTGGGTGTTATTCATATAGTAACATGAGGTCAACAACAATGCACCAATCAACAAAATGCACGACAATAACATGCTCAATTGCCAATTGCATCTCAGATAAGTGTGTCTCAAACTACCACATCATCATTACCCATCCAAAATTCCACCAATCCTTCTCTTCCAATTCATATTCCAAGCCATCCAAATCCACCTATTCGTCTCATCAACCGATCCCAAAGATCACTCATCTCCTTGAGTAGTCGGCTAACCACAAGCCTAAAAATAGCTTAAACTAAACTATCGATATATGAGCTCATTCAACAATCTCCCCCATATCTAGAGGCATTAATGGATATTATAAAGTCCATTGAAATTCAATCCCAAGATAGCTTTCCATCACATTTTTATGATTTTTAGATCAAACCAATCTCGTCAGAATCTGTGGACCCTCCATTGCATATCATGGCTCCAATTGATAGGAAGCCATTCAAAAGAGTTTCAATTGATACCAGCTCCTCCATCAACATCATCACCACATCCAACCTTCATCATCTCAATCTTCCTCCATACCATATCACCAAATCCACTTTCACCCTAAAAGCATTTAATGATGCTCTTTACTCTACAGTTGGCACTATCATTTTGCCCATTGAAGTGAGTGGGGGTCAAAATGTTGCACACCATGTTCCACATATGGGAGGATCCATGGCGTATAATGTACTCCTTGGATGAACTTAGATGAGGGAAATGAGATGTGTCCCTTCTATACTCCATCAATGTTTAAAATACGTATATGAGGGACAAGTTCATTGCATACCAATAGATTTTGAACCGTTCAAGTATTGCAATTTTATCTCTAACCCCTATGAATCTATGTTGCCTTCCACTCATATTTTCCTCATATCATCAACCACATAACCAACCTCATCAACCACTCCATTCACATCTTCATCAAAAGCTACCATTCCTGAGGAGCTTCCAATCACCACTTCACATCAAACATCCACTTCCATGCCCCCATCTTCATCACCATTGACTACATGTACATGTGGTCAAACTCAATCAACATTAGCCACATCATCATCTACAACAATTATTCCTTCCACATCATCATTACTAATCCAACAATCACTTCAACCAAATTCATATCCATCCACATCAACCAATGTCTCAAAAGTTGAATTGATAGATTATGATATGTCCACACCTCTTCCATTCCCCAAACCATCAACCAACCATGAGCTTCCCACATCCAAATCCACCTCATCCACCACCACATCATCCCAAGTCGAGGTCTACCTCACTAATCCTGGTATTGGTAAATATGTGGTTCAAGACATCACAGTCACACCGCTCAACATTCAAATTATTAAGGATTACGATCATCCACATGATCCACCCTTATCTATAGGAGTGGTATATAACATGGATTCAACACCCAATAGCATAAATTTTGTGTATGGGGGAATTGATTCTTTTTCCAATCTATCTCCCCTCGAAGAACCCAAGCCACCAACACCTACCAACATACAATACATGTCGGGATTTCCATCCCGTTATTTTAACATAGTTAATTGGAAAGGACATGGCCTAGGATGGCATGAACAGGGAATACACGAAATTATTAATGTTTCATATTGATAAATGCATGACCATTCACGTTTAGGATATCGTCCACTTTCATCCACTTCTCTTGAACAAGCCTTTAAAAATCTTAATTTGAATTTAGGAGAAGACATTCATCACCTTGATGACTCTGAAGATGATTGTTATGAAGAATTTGACCTCCTGTCGATACCTTCTGATGAATATAAAGAGGAATCAGAACCCATCATTCCACACATTGAACATGATAACTTTTACCTCAAAATATTTCCCATCCATCAACCCATCATTTGATTGCTTCTTCCACAAGAGCGAGATGAACCAATTGGTGAACCACCACCTCCATCTCATTAATCCACATCACCGACCAATTTTGTAACATATGTATATAAATTCAAAATCACAAAAAAAAAACACACATTTTACATTGCATTCATTGTGTTGCTTGTAACTATTCAGGTTCTAAGAGCTCTAGCATCAAGTTCTAGCAAACAGGATCCATCTACCCATCTATTCACCCTTTACCAATTACCCATTTTTCCCTTAAGTCAACATGAATCCTACTAACTTATTCACCCTGCTCTGTAATCCATACGATTTGGCAAATCCAATTCCAATTGATATGAGCCTTATTGATATGGAATGGATTTCCTCACCACCATCCTTTTTCAATTTTGTCCTATCCAAGGAATTATTAAGGGCTTTCACCAACTACATTCCTCCATCACCCCCATATTTGCCTTCACCTTAACCTTCAGATCCTGAGGTTTTTCAGGCATACATAGATGAGGATAAGTTAGAAGAGTTTGATAACATCATAGATGACATTCATATGATCCCAATGCCCTATCAACTTGAGGAAGGTTCTCATATGTGAATTGTAGATACTATCGATGTGAACCTTAGTTTAGACACATAAAATCCCAAAATTGTTAAAATATGCAAAATTTTATCTATCGATGAACAAGAGCAATTAATTACTCTCCTCAAGAGAAAGAAGGGTATTTTGCATGGTCATATAAAGGCATGCCTGGTCTTGACCCCAACTTGGTTGTACACAATCTCGCCTTACATTATGATGCTAAGCTGATCAAACAAAAATTGAGAAGGATGAATCCTACCATTGCCCTCTTGGTCAAAGAAGAGCTTCAAAAGCTTTTAGATGTGGGTTTCATTATCCCCATTGACTATCCTGAGTGGCTCTCAAACATGGTGCCCATTCACAAGCCTAACAGGGTGATATGCATTTGCACTAATTTTTGAGACTTTAACAAAGTGTATCCTAAGGATGATTTTTCTCTTTCAAATATTGATACTCTTGTCGACACTTGTGCTGGCCATGAAATGTTTTTCCTAATGGATAGTATTTTAGAATACAACCAAATTCGAATAAATCCTTATGACCAACATAAAACAACATTCACTTCACCTTGGGGGACTTTTTGTTACAAGGTGATGCCCTTTAGCCTAAAAAATGTAGGCGCCACTTATCAACAAGCCATGACATACATCTTCCATGACTACATGCATAAGATCGTCGAAGATTATGTGGGTGATCTCTTGGTAAAATTTAAAACTCAACAAGAGCACATTGGTGTATTGGAAAAAGTATTTGATCGACTTCTAGAGCATAATGTAAGGTTGAACCCCAAAAAGTGTGTCTTTGGTGTTACCTCTAACAAACTACTAGGATTTAGGCGAAGGGTTCGAGGTGTAGACCAATTGGTTCATCCAAACCCCATAAGGGGGCGGAGGTCCAAGGTTCAAATCTCGGGCCTCACCGGACTGAACGCTTGTCCCTTTCCTGGTGCTTTCAGCGGCGTAAAAGGTTTAAAATGATTGTGGCATGGTGGTTATAGGGGTGGACTGCGCGAAGATCTATGTGGCGGCTTCTAGGGCGGACAATGCAGAATACTGTGGCGGCCATAAAAAGCTAGACACCTTGCTCGGATTCGTGGCGGCTACCGATTCCACCATGTAAATTCAAAAAAAAAAAAAAAAAACAAACTACTAGGGTTCATTATATCCAAAAGAGGCATTGAGATGGACCCAAAAAAATTCAAGGCCATTATGGATATGCCTCCCCCAACAAACTTGAAGGAAAAGTGTAGTTTATAAGAAAATATCCAATCAATTCATCGTTTCATTACGCAACTTTCTAACAAATGCAGGCCATTCAATCACCTGCTACAAAAGGGGGTGCCATTTTCATAGACAAATGATATCCAAAAAGCCTTTGATGACATTAAGCAATACCTAGCTTCTCCACCAATTTTAGATCCTCCCTAATTGGGGGTTCCCTTCCATATTTATGTTTCAACAATAGAATTTGCATTAGGGACAATGTTGGCACAAAAGAATGAAGATAATCAAGAGCAATTTGTCTACTACATTAGTCGAACATTGGTAAGCTATGAAACCAGATATGCTTATGTGGAAAAATTGTGCTTAGAAATGGTTTTTACCACTAAGAAACTTAGATATTACATGCTTAGTCACACCACATATGTCATAGCTAGAGAAAATCCTCTACGTTATATGATATCTTGCACTTACAATAACACCCGCACCACTAAATAAAAAATGCTTCTTAGTGAATTTAATCTTGATTTCATTAGCCAAAAATCCATTAAAGGCCAGGTCATAGCCAATTAGCTTGTGGAAGCGCCACTTCCTAGTGATCAACCCTTGATTATTGAGCTCCCAGATGATTCAGTATTCACTATCACTGAACAAGAAGAGGATGTCATTCCGAAGGAATACATTGATATCACACTATTCTTTGATGGTTCTAAGTGCAAAAAAGGTCAAGGTGTTGGAGTTGTCTTTCATACACCACAGTGGGTACCTATCTCCTTATCATTCAAACTAGACTTCCAATGCATAAACAACAATGCAAAGTATGAAGCCTTAATCTTAGGTCTTCAAGGAGCTATAGCTATGGGTATAAAACGTATCAAGATATTTAGTGATTCTCAACTTATTTTTAGAAAAATCAATGGAGAATACCAATGCAAAGAGCCTACCATCAAATTGTACCATGAAGTAGCAATATTATTACTCTCTAAGTTTTATTGGTATGAAATCGATAGTTTGCCATGTTCAACTAATAGATTTATAGATGCAATGGCCTCTCTTGGATCATTGATTCCAAAGGACTCCTTAGGAGAGGTACAACCACTCATTATCACAATCATCTCTAAATCTACAATTGTTCATGTTGAATCTAAGTATGAAAAGGATGTTTTCTTTATCCATTAAAAACCATATGAGCCTTGGTCAAACCATATAATAGCCTTTCTCAAGTTTGGAATACTCCATATGATATGTCACGGACTGCTAAACACACTTTCAAGCAAAAGGTAGCTCGTTTTACTCTCTTGGGGATGTGTTATATAAACATGGTTATGATGGAATCCTCCTTCATTTTCTTGAGTCTGCTGAGGTACAAAGAGCCATAGCTGAAGCACATGATGGCACTTGTGGTGGCCATTTTAGTGGAATGGCCATTGTAAAACGTATTCTACGCATGGGTTATTATTGGCCCACCATGGAATGATATTATTGCACTTATGTCAAAAATTGTAAGCGATGTCAAGAGCATGCTAATTTGACTCATGTACTATCACAAGCCTTATAGCCTATTCAAAGCCTTTAGCCCTTTTCAAAATGGGGTCTTGATTTGATTGGCAAAATATCACCTCCTTTCTTGGGAAAACATGCATTCATCATCACAACCACTGAATATTTCACAAAGTGGGTTGAGGCAATTCCTCTAACCAGTACGACAAGACCTAGAATTATGGAGTTTATACTTCATCATATCATTTATCATTTTGGTATCCCCTCAAAAATCATCTTTGACAATGACAAGTCTTTCAAGAACAGGATGTTCGAGCACTTTACGAGAAATATAATATTCAACATAGTTTCTTGACTCCTTATTACCCACAAGCAAATGGACAAGTTGAGGCTACCAATAAGACCTTAATTACTATTTTCAAGAAACTAGTCAACAAAAATTATAGAGATTGGTATAATAAAATCCCCTTGGCATTATGGGCTTATCGAAAAATCATCCGCACTCCTACTGGGAAACACCATTTTCATTGGTCCAATATGTTGCCTTGATTAGGGGCACATTCAAAACATCATCCATTCCATTGCATCATTACATAAAGGTAAATTATCATTAGCAGAACCACATGTTCATAATTCTTAGGTGTTTTTAGTCACTCAGACACTCCTAGTGTTTTAAGCAAATCACAAATACACGTTGAGTTTTCTTTAGGACCAAGACACATTTTCACTAAGAAAATCTTGAGTTCTAGGAAGTGACTCCAAAAAATTCTTGAACCAAACATAATTACACGTCTTAAAAACATAGTGTCAAAGAAAGATAACACCATCCTTGGGTTTTACCTTGAAGTAAAAAGGGTATTCCTTTCTTGTCCCATCAGGCAACATAGTCCACAAAATAGTGGTTTTCACCACTATCACAATATCAAAATAAAAGAAAGAGAATGCAAAAATTTCTAAAAACTCTAAATATTTTACACATCATACACCACAGATCCTCAATTTGAAAGGATAGTACTACTTTTCCAGTCAAATGGTTAGGTAGTCATCCCCAAAACTTAGAGATCAAAATCTTGGACTATGGAGCTAATCTCCATCGAGCTATAGACGCTTGACTAGTAGTGGAGTACACTCATGCATGGTGACACGTCTCTTTTAAAGATATCTCTGACCACACATAAGGACAAACTAGCTTCTTGGTCTTCTCCATAATAGGTTTAACCCAATTTACTCAAGATGGATTAATGAACTCACTTGCACACACATTGGTTCTTGATTACCTTGATTCATTTCCATGCTCATGATTCGATAAGTAAATTCACTGCACACACATTTGGTCCTAGAGTTATTAGGCAATATTTAGTGAGTTTGTTTGATATCACTAGTATGTCTGAGTCTCTATAAAATAGTTAGTTTTCCATATCAACATTCTTATCTTCTTCCATATCAACATCCATATTTTCTTCCATATCAACATCCATATCTTCTTCCATGTCTTCTTCCATGTCAACATCCATGTCATTACATTAGTCTTCCATTTCACACACCACCCATTTTGTGCCTCTAATTAAACAACAATGCTAAACATGGCCAAGCAAAATCTAAACTATGAATGATCATTAGAACATTTGCTTTCATACACATTATCATTGCATTAATGATCCATATACACATGCATACACACAAAAGCATCCACACATAAGCATTAACACAAAAGTATAATCCATGTATATATATATATATACAATGGATCACCAAGGCTATATACGTTGGATCACCAAGGCTATAATCACATGTACAATAAATGTCCAAAGGCTATATACAATGGATCACCAAGGCTCATATACAAAAAGTGCATCTAAGCACTAGCAAACACCTATGAAAGGACCCATGTGACCCTGAAGGAACCCTAGACCTAGAGCTATGCCTAGACTCACTATACCTAATAGACCCAGATATGGATGACGAGGGTGTATCTAGAAGCCCAATGTTGTGCTCCATCAACCAAACCTCCAATAGATGGATATATCCCTCTCATGCCTGAAGGCATAGTACGTTGTGTCTCTGATTATGATCCCTCTCATGCAAATCTTCTTGGAGCCTCGTAATCCTATCCTTACCCGACATCAGCTATGAAATGAAGCTCTTCTCCTTGTGAACTAGGGTTGTATCACTAGATTTTTTGCTCTAATTGATGTTCAAGAGTCGCTTGTTGTATCTGGTACACTAATGGACGATGAAGAATAAACGAATATGAGAGAAAGTGTGTAGATGTAGCTCAGTTAGATAGTACTTCGCTGCTTCTCGAAGGTGGTGTGGATTCACTCTGTGATCGGCCAAGGCTTCGCTACACAAAATTTTGATATTCATGGATCTTTTTCTTTGCTTGGGAGAGTCCATATGTAGACCATCCCTATTTCAGATCTAGATCTGGATCTTGGCTTCCTGGAAAAGCCAAAAACCAAATTTGCATGCAACTGACCATCCCAAGGGGAAGGATCAGTCATAAATTTGCATTGAAGGGGTAGTCAGGGAGAGCTTTGGGAATTCCATGCCAAAATTCGCTTGCAAGCAATGCAAGGTGCAGTCAGACTACATGATCTAGGTCCATATTCATGACCAAACTATATTTTGGTGCTAGCCGCTATCCAGAGCAACAACTAGATCTGGTCGCTCTCAGCTTTAGCGACCAATGTTGGCGGTCGCTTTGATTGATAGCAACTAAGCCTATATGGACTAGAACTACCTTTTTTGAGTGGTTAGGACCACTGCTAGCTCTTGGAAAGGTCCAAGATCATTCATATGGTCTTTGGATGTATCTATATGAGTAGTCTCCTAAACATGACACATTTTAGGTATCTACAGTTTATACCATTGAAATTTGTTGACCTCTTCTGTTGACTCTACACTCCCTTCTATGGGGGACCCAACACTGACTTCTTCATATTTGTATTTTTGTGAACTTTGTACCCTTTCTTATTTTGGGCCTTCTATGGCCATAGAGAATTTGAGGATAATTTTCCTAATGTATTTTCCTTTGTTCATCTCATTTTGGAGTTCTTTCATTTCTCTGGCCAATTCTTCTTCGTCACACAAATCATAGTTGAAACTTTAAATTTTATTTCTGATCAAATATTCAATATTAACCACTTGCAAGCATTCTTCCAAAGTAAACTTTGCCTTAGAAAACTCTTTGTTTAATCTGATCTCCCATTCTACTACTTTTCTCTCCCAAACTTGTCATTCTGGTCTACCTATCAAAAACACTAAGATTTTTTTGTGCAAATTCTTTGGTAAAACTATCATCATTTGCTAGGTAGCCTTCACTCATTACTTCATAATGTTCTTTGAACATTTAAAATATGGAAAATATTTTGTTCATTCCTTGGTCTACCTTTTCTAGTTGGATCTTCCAGTCATCTGCAGTGACTTTAATCACAACAATGTTGTAGAATAATTCTCTTTGATCTCCTAGTCTACCTTGATTAGTGATAGGATTCTAATATATGCTAGGTACTATCAAAACTAGACCTTATCTTCCGCTAGTGAATATGGTTTTCTACAAAGTTTGATAAAACCACTAGGTATGGCTGAATGACCGAAAAACCCTAGTATATTCCTTATAGCAACATGGAGGGGTTGTGTTGAAAAATACAGTTACTCACATGGGTTATGGATGATGATGGATTTTGATGATGCATGATTGAGGTACAAACGTGGTGTCATTTGTAAGGTTGTAAACATGACCTATCCTAATGCAAGTGCAACGGATGGAAATGCCTATATGCAATGCAACTATATGAATGCAAATGTTTTTGTATATTTGATACTTTCAATTGTTTTTTTTTTTTGTATTTACATGGTGGAATCGGTAGCCACCACGAATCCGGCGTGTCCATTTTTATGGCCGCCACGGGTTCTTTCCAGCCGCCACACAGATCTTCGCGTAGTCCGTCCCTATAACCACCATGCCACATTCATTTAAAACCTTTTACGCTACTGAAAGCACAAGGAAGTTTTCAATTGTTTTTGAGTTTTGATTATTCTAAATATTTTTGAACTTTTTGACTTTAAACTGTTTTTGTGCTTTTCTATTTTGATTTTGACCAAAGGACTTAATATGCCTTTGGAGCCTTTTATGATGTGACCAAATGGCTTTAAGATGCCTTTGGGGCCTTTTGTGATGTGACCAAAAGGCTTATGATGCCTTTGGAGCTTTTTGTGATTTGACCAAAGGGCTTATGATGCCTTTTGTGAGTTGACCAAAGAGCTTTTGATGCCTTTGGAGCCTTTTGTGATTTGACCATAGGGCTTTAATATGCCTTTGGAGATTTTTATGAGTTGACCAAAGAGCTTTAAGATGCCTTTGGAGCCTTTTGTGATTTTACCAAAGGGCTTATGATGCCTTTGGAGCCTTTTGTTTGTGCATTTTTCTATTATTTTTGTGATTTTGCAATTTATGAATGTTTTTGATAATTTGTTGGTTTATTTGAATGTTTTTGTGTTTTGTTGTGCTTATGTATGAAATGCCCTTAGATGAATAATGTTGAGAGGCTCTGGTTCCTCAACACCTTCTAGCGATGTTAGGCGATATGTCCCAGGTCCAATATTCTCATAGATGATGTAAGGACCTATCCAATTGGCTACAAATTTATCTCGTAGGTGTAGGGGCAGGTTTGAGTTCTATTGGTTTTCTTTAAGCACAAGATTCCCAACCTTAAAGTCTCTCAGATGGACTTTATTGTTATAAGCTTGTGTTAGACGATCCTAGTAAATTTGAAGATGCTCAAGAGCATTGATGCAATGTCATCTAGGAGGGTCAATTGATCTAAGCGAGCTTGCCATGCAATGTCATCATTGATGAACTCTTTCAATGCGATGTGCAATGTTGAAATTTCCAACTCTAAGGGTATAATGGCTTTAGTGCCATATACAAGCAAAAATGGGGTTGCCCCAGTGGGCATCCGTACGCTAGCCCTATAAGCCCATAATGCAAGGGTTAATAGCATATGCCAATCCTTATGATTTTCTTTCACCATCTTCTATAAGATGGCTACTATTGTCTTGTTTGAGGTCTCTGCTTGCCCAATTACCTACGGATAGTATGGTGTCACAAACTATGTTGAATTTTGTATTTGAATGTTAAAACCCACACGTTTTTGTTTTGGAATGATGGACCATTATCCAATATTATCTTGAAGGGGACCCAAAACAATAGATAATGTTGTGTAGTATGAACTCCGCAATTCATGGTCTGATTATCGATGTTAAGGGGACTACTTCCACCCAGTTGGTGAAGTACTCAGTGGATGTTAAGATAAATGTGTCAACCTAAATATGGGGGAGAAATATTTTTGATTAGATCGAAACCCTACTAAGAAAATAGCCAAGCTGCTTGAATGGGCTATAAGGCCTGTCATGGCAAGTGTATCATATTTGCATAATGTTGACATTTAATGCATTTCCTAACATAATTGTAGCAATCCTTCTCCATGATGGACCAATAATAACCCATTTAAAGGATGCACTTGATAATGGCCATGATGTTGAAGTGGCCACCACATGTACCGTCATGATCTTGCAAAATCACCCAAGCTAATTATTGGGGCTCTAAGCAATGAAGGAGGACTCCATCATAGCTTCGATGATACAATATGCCTCCTAGCAAGACATATCTTGTCGCTTTCTATTTAAATGCCCATATTTTTGCATGCAATAGTCCTTGTGGAATAATTCCAAGTTTTAAGAAATCTTGTAATTGGGTAGCCAATCCTGATAAGCTACAGCCTCCACAGATAAGATGACTTGTTTCTCTTACGATTCGATGAGCACAAATACAAACTGAGAAACAAACTTGTGGTGAATGGTGGTACCATTCTTCGTAGAACCCTATGAGATCAAGGATCTTCAAGGTACCTTCTTTAAAAAGTCTTTGGCTTTATAGAACCAATTGTGGTCTGGTTCTATATGAATCATGTTGACTGATTCTTTGTTATCAAAATCCTCATGCCACATCACTGAGTGAGAGAGCGTTTTCACATGAATGGTAGTGAAATTAACAAATGGATTCTGAGGGATCAAGGATCCCAACAATGCCATGGTGTCTACGAATCTATTTGATAAATGAGGGATTGCCTCAATGTTGTACCATTCTAGTTGGGCTAGATAGATGTCAACAAGCTCATTGTAATATTTCAGGATTGGATCCCTATAGTGAAATAGTCCCTTGACTTGGTTGATTATGAGGAGGGAGTCACCAAAGATATTTAGCCTTTTGATCTTCATAGCGATGATTGTTTAGAGATCCAAGATTAGGTCCTCGTATTCGATGTTGTTATTAGTGCAAGGGAAGTCTAGCTTAAATGACAAGGGCATTAGAGCATCTTGTGGTGTAAAAAAGACAATCCCTGCATCACCTTCTTGCTCATACTTTGAACCATCAAAGAACAAAGTCATGTTAGCTTCATTTTTAGGTTCTTCGAGTTTGGGTGCTTCTGATAATGCAAAGACTGCATCATCAATAAGTTCTATGGTGATGGGCCTACTATTTTGAAGAGGTGCCTCAACCATTTGATTAGCTATGACTTGTCCCTTGATGGACTTTTGGCTTAAGAATTCCAAGTCAAATTCTATCAATAGCATGATCCACTTTGTAGTACGTGTATTATGATATATTTTGCTCATCATATACTGCAAAAGGATTTTGTTTGGATATTACATACATCATATGGCTCAGCATGTATTGGTGCAATTTCTTAGTTGCAAAGACCACTTCTAGGCAAAAATTTTCTATGTATGCATATCCTATCTCATAGCTCACCAAGGTGTGGTTGATGTAATATATCGCTTGTTCTTTATCTTGCATGTTCTTTTGAGCCAACATGGTGCTCAAAGAAAAATTGGTAGTGGATATATATAATAGGAATGACACGTTTGGCCTTGGTAGAGCTAGGATTGGTGGTGTTACCAGGTACTTCTTGATTCAACAAAGGCTTGCTGACATTCTTCATCCCACTAGAATGGGATCCCCTTGTGTAGCAGTTGATTCATGGGTCGATATTTGTTCGATAGTTGTGCGATGAATCACTTTATGGATGCTACTTTGCCCTATAAGCTTCTCAACTCTTTGATGTTAGTGGGTGGGGCCATTTCTAGGATAGCATTTACCTTTGCTAGATCTATCTCGATGCCTTGTTTAGAAATGATGAATCCCAAGAGTTTTCTAGAAGTTATTCCAAAGATGCATTTCTTGGGATTCAACCTAACATTGTGCTCAATCAGGCGATTGAATACCTTTTTGAGGATCTCAACATGCTCTTCATGTAGTAATGACTTGGCCAGTAAGTCATGGAAAATGTATGTCATAGCCCGCTGATATATGGCATCAATATTTTAAAACCAAATGGCATTACTTTGTAGTAGAACGTTCCCCATGGAGTGGTGAATGCGGTTTTATGTTGGTCTTTGTGTTTAATCTTAATATGATTGTAACCAAAAAAACCATCCATTAGGGAGAGCATCTCATGACCTACAGTTACATCTATAAGAGCATCTATGTTAGGCAACATGAATGAATCCTTGGATGTTGCCTTATTGAGATCTCTAAAATCCATGCAAATGTAGATTCTTCTATTAGGTTTTCCTATGGGCACCATGTTTGATACCCATTATGGATAGTCGATGGGAACAATAAAGACTACATCCAACATTTTATGCAACTCATTCTTTACCATCAAAGCGATGGTTGGATGCATCTTTATAAGATTTTGCTTGACTAGTTTCTTCATGGGGTCTAGTGAAATATTATGGATAACCAATTTTGGATCTAGTCTCAACATATCTTTGTAGGTCCAAGCGAAGAGACCTGGTCTCTTTTTCAATAGAGGAATAATGCATGTTCTTCTGGAGATAATATTTCTTTGAACTTGAATTTATTTGGATGATAAGGATCATCGTTGATGTCCACCTTGAAAGTCTCCTCTATTGCCATATGTGAAGCCTCCTCAAGTTGGTGAGGAGTGGGGATTAAGTGGATGTCATCTACTGGGTTTAAAGGTTCATGATAGACATCATGTGCACAACCTAGTGCAAAATGGAACAGTTGTAGCATCTCTTCATTAGGGAAGAAATCCTTAGGCTCTAGGGGTGAATCAGTGTGATCCCAATCGATAACATCTAAGTTAAGACACAATGGTTTTGTAGGATATGCTAATTTATGAAGTGGAGTGGTCAAATCAATGGAGATCATGTTGATTGATGGGATGAAATCTCCAGGACCACATGGGTGAAACTCTTAATTAATGATTGGTCTTCCATACCCTAGATGTGGCTCTAGGGATATGGAGATCTTAGGATCTGGTGTATGGATAGATGATATGATAGGATCAATCTACTATAGTAGCTCTCTAAATATTGGTAGATCTAGGAAAATCATGTGATAGATGATGTCTGGATTTGTTGGTCTTCCTAGGAAGCGAAGGTCGGGATCAATGGTGTAAAGTATCACCTCTCTTTCAACATGTTGATTGACTTGACGTAAGTGATGATGCCCAAGATAAGCCATCTCGATCTCATCCTCAAAGTTGCCATCGCTTATGAAGAAATCCTCATTCCTGCTCACTGGAATGGGGTGGTGACTTGCTTGTTGATGCCTAAGATAGGCCATCTTAATCTCATCTTCATAATCATCATTGCTTATGAAGAATCCATTAGCATTTACTGTTAGCCCTATGATTTGGTGTGCATGTCTCAAGAAGGCCATCTCAGTTGAGTCCTCTGACTCATAGCCACTCTCATCCAAGATGTATCCACTCTTTGCATTGCTAGACTAAATGAGGTTTTGCAGATATTGGGGCCCATGATGAGCCAAGCCAGTTTCATCTTCATACTCACTCGAGACATATTTTCCTCTCGTTCATATAAATGGATTGGCTCATCCTCCCGTAGGATGGTTCTTTATGGGCACGCTTCAAGAGAGGAATTAGGGTGATACTCATCATGTGGTTCAATATTGACCATAGATACCCATCCATCACCCAAGTAGTTTTTGCTAGGGGGTTGATAGGGATTCCAATCAATGTCTTCCCCAAACCCCAAGCTTAGCCTATCTAGGGCTACTACCAAAGAATTATTGTGGTTCTGTATTTGATACCTTAGACCCCACCCATCAGTAGGCAGTTGGTACTATGACTGGAATGGAAGTCGGTGCCTTTGCTTATACAGACCTAAGCCATAGCCATGCTAATGACATTGCTCAAAGTACTTTAAACAAACTCAGGATTTGATAAGTAATGAACATCCACATCCAGACCTAAGCCACATCCATGATGAATGGTTCATCCTCATCCTCTTCAATATCAAAAGTAGTATGGGCACAGTACAAACCAGTATAGATGAAGTTGGTTTGGTTAGGGAGAACCCCTAACAGAACTACTATCCCTACAAGAAAATTTGGGACTCTTGGTCATTCCATATCTTGCGCAGACATAATAATAGGTATGAAAGTCATGTTTTGTACAAGATATTCACCTAACCCTATGTTGGCAAAGTGAACTATCACCTACAATGCATATGATGTTGTGATGAAGTAGGTGAGGCAGGTTGAGGTACCTCCTCGGCTATGTCCTAGGAATCTTCCTCCTCCATGAGATTTGGAATTTTTATAGTTGCTATAGTTGGAAGTTCTTTAGGTCCTTCCTCCACTAGGGGTGCTTTTAGCTTTTGAGTATCTTTTGCTTTAGATGTTGAAGGATTCTCAAAAGTACCAATAGATTTAGATGTCAGAGGTGGTGTCGATGTGGATGGGTAATCTCGCATTAATTTGTTCTTGTTTTTTGGTTGTGTGGTTGGGGATGAAGGCCTTTTATACAAATGTGTTGATAGAAGGACAAAGTCTCCCAAAAAGTCAACTTGATGCACATATTTAAACAGCTCTTCATCGGATGGAACCACATAAACTTGTCCCTCATGCATGTACTTGATGGATTGGTGCAATATTGAGGACACGCACTGCATGTCTCTTATCCAGGGATGCCCTAGGAGGATGTTGTACCGCATTGACCCCTCTAATACATGACACATCACAAAGATAGTCTTTTGCCCTACATAAATAGGCAGAATTACTGTACCCACTATGGAGAATAGTGCATAATTGAAAGCCCTTAATGTGTAGGAGGTTGGGACAATATTGGACCTAGGGATCTTCAAGTGCCCTATAGCCTTTTTTGTGATAATATTGATTGATGAGCCTGTGTTAATTAGAACCCGCTTGAAGGGTATGTCATTGATTGATGCGATGATACGCAATGGTAGGTATTCTAAGGTAGTAGGCACTACCTTAATTTTGTGATCATAGAAATGGATCATAGGATCTTGGCACAATTGCTCTTGCCCCACAAAGTGTGTGAATGCATCCAGGTTCTAGGGTTGGAGCTCGATCGATCTCAAGATCTCCATCAAAGTCTCCCTTTGTATAGGAGATTTTTGTATGATCTCATAAATTGATAATTTGGTTGGAGTTATTTGTAGATTTTGTTTCAGTCTACTCTAGACAATTACCACAGGTGCACTTTGGTGAACTTGGAGGATTGTTTTGCACCTGTCTCTGTTGAGGTGTAGTTGGGATATGAATAGGAGCCACTGGAGGCTCTGGTTGACCATATCATCGATTCCTAGTTGCCACATTGACTATCTCAACCATTTTGATGCACCCTTGAGTGGGTGGTTTGACTCAGACTTGGTTGACTTAGGTGCTCTGATCTCTAGGGGCCTCATGATTTGGCAATGGGTTCCTAAATATACCTATGTCTCTATTATCGGGTGTTAATAGGTTGTCAACTTTTAGCTCACCCTTCTTAATCATGTTTTGGATAACATTCTTGAGTTCGATACATGTTTCGATGTCATACCCCTGTATTATGTGATATGGATAGTATTGATCTTCCCTATATCTCTAGGGCTTGGGACGATTAGGGTTAACAAGTTGTGCATCAGGAAATCTGATTCTTTATGCCTCACTTAGATGATTAAATATCGATTGCATTGATTCAGATAGAGGTATGAAATAGCGAGGTAGTTGATGCTCCTTGTTTTGGCTTTGGTTGTTCTTTGGGTCGTAATTAGCCGATGGGGGGTGAGCCTGATAGTTCTACAATTGCTAGTCATTGCCTCCCTTTGGCATGCTTAAAACAACCTGGTTGACTTGAGTAGGTTTGTCCTACTTTTGTTGATTCTTATTATGGTTGGAATTATTCCACTCCTTGTTTCAAAGCTTGAGGCATCCTTCGTCAACATTTATATCCTTTATAATATTTGCTTAAGCCAAGGCTTCTTCAAATGATTCATAATGTTGCAGTTGCAATAACAACAAGATGTGTTTGGCATAGCTCTTTGTGAACATTCAGGTGAGCTCTTCAGTGGGAATGAAGAATGGTAGTTTCACCATGATTTTCCTCCATCTATTCCCATAGTCCATAACTAGCTCATCGTCATATTACTTTAAGTTCTCCAGATTAGACAAGTTCACCTTCTTCTTAACACCGAAGGAGAAGCATTCAAGAAATGCATTCATCAATTGCTCAAATATGATGATGTTGTGCTTGGGCAGTTGATTAAACCATTGATTTGTTGCACTTGACAACATCATGATGAATGTTCTTAGCATTAAGACATCGCTCTACCCAAGTTGGAAGTACGCATTCATGAAATTTGTAACGTGTTCTTGCGTGTCTTCCTCTCATTTAAACTTATCTAGCCTAGGTATCTCAAAGTGCCTAGGGTATGTAGGACTTGGTATTGAGGGGAACAGAGGTTGGTTGTGTATTTTTCTCAAAGTCAGCTTTTTCCCAATCGTGTCCTGCTTCTCGAGATATTTGACTCTCTCAATGAGTATTTGGTATGCCTTCGAGGAAATAATCTCCTATTCCTAAAGGTTTACCCATGGTGGTAAGGGAGGTAATATAGTGTTTTCCCGATTTGGGCATATGTATTCATCCCCCATGACCACGTATGGAGGTTCAGGATATGTCTTCTCCTGATCTTCCATCCATGTATGTTCCTCATTAAGTTGTATTTGTTCAGGATCCAGGCATTATCGATGTTGTGAGGTATGATGAGTGTGCTTGTATCTTTATCTGGTGCATCTCTTATGTTGAGAATCGACACATCTATCATGTTGGTATTCCTCACCACCTATGTGTAGGTCAGCCTGAGCCAAACTATTGGTTTTATCGTCACACTCAACCCTTTCCTCTCTTGAGCATTGCTCATGTAGGTGTAGGCACCTTTTCCTTCATGCTTCTTGCTTGAGAGTTGTTAAAAACTCTTGCTCAGCATGCAACGCTTCTTCCAACCTACGTATGTGATCGGACTAACCTGCCACTGAAGGTTCATGCCTCTTGGATAAACCTCTTGGAGAGACCCATGCTATGTTCTTGCCCTTGTCTAACAGGACGACTTGCTCTATGCACTGTGATCTGTGTTGTGTACCCCCATGGTCGACGGTAGTATATGTGCTACGGGGTTGCTTAGAAGCTTCTCCTGTGCAGAGACACTTCTGCAGGTCTCTTAATCTTAGGATGTAAATTATAATTAAATTGCAGAAAACCTTCCAACAGTCCAGTAACAATTGCAAAGATAATTGGTAAATGGAAAAAATGGAATTAAATGTAACAATCGCCACTCTGGGAGGGCACGTCCCCGCCGTGAAGGCCAAAGTGCGATTACGCAATGAATAAAAACAAAGATGAGATAAAATGAATTAATGAAACAACTACGCTAATAAATATGAAATTTTATGCACTTGGAGAACCTAGCCGACGGCTAGGTTTGGTATGTAGCATGACTCCCCTCCTCGGAAAGCTTTGTCCTCAAAGCTGGAAATGTCTGGAAAATACTTTCATGTTCCCATGTGGCATCTTCCTCTGGTAGGTCTTGCCATTTGATGAGAAATTCTTGAATCTAGCGCGATCTTAGTCTTCGTATTCTGTGTTGTAATATATCTTCAGGTTGGAGATGTATGCGTCCTTCCTCATCGAGCATTGGTAATTCTGATTGACTTTGCACTTTCTGACCAATTACTTTTTTGAGACATGAAACATGAAATACCGGGTGTATTCGTGATGATGAAGGTAGCTCTAACTGATAGGCTACTTCTCCAATGCGGCGCACAATTTTGTAAGGACCATAGAATCGTGGAGCCAACTTTTGACTGGTCTTTATCCTTAACGATGCTTGTTTGTAAGGTTGCAACCTTAGGAAAACCTTGTCACCGACATTAAAAGTTCGTTCTGATCGGTGCAAGTCTTGTTGTTGTTTCATGCGATTTTGTGCTTGGAATAAATTCTCTTTGAGTATGGTGAGTGTAGACTGCCTTTGTTGAAACCAATCATCCACTTTGGCTACTTTGGATGAACCCGGTACGTAATCTGCTACAATTGGAGGCTTGGTTCCATACAATGCTTCAAAGGGAGACATCTTAATTGAGTAATGGTAAGAAGTGTTGTACCACCATTCTGCCATTGCTAGCCATTGGCTCCATTGATATTGTTTATCTTGAACGAAACATCGTAAGTACGTACCCAAACATTTGTTAACTACTTCTGTTTGACCATCGGTCTAGGGATGGTAAGCTGAGGACATGTTCAATTTGGTACCACTAAGTCGAAATAATTCTCGCCAAAAGTTACTAGTGAAGATGGGATCTCTATCACTTACAATATTTTTTGGCATACCATGTAATTTGAAAATTGAATCCATAAATACCTTTGCCACCTTGCTTGCGGAAAATGGATGTTGTAAAGCCTGAAAGTGAGCGTATTTGGATAACCGATCTACGACTACGAAGATTATTGTCCCGCCTTCCGACTTTGGAAGACCTTCAATAAAATCCATGGATATATGTTCCCACTGACGTTCAGGGATGGGTAATGGTTGTAACAACCCTGGTGATTTGACTGTTTCTCCTTTATTGCGCTGGCAAACTTCGCATTCTGCTACCCATTGTTTGACTTCGGCTTTTAATCCTTTCCAACAAAATGATTGTTTGATCCTTAAATATGTTTTCAAAAATCCTGAATGTCCCGCTGATGGAGAAGCGTGCGATTCGTCGAGGATCTTCGATTTGAGTTCTGAGTTGTGTGGAATGTAAATGCGGTTCTTCTTCCGGAGGATTTTATCTTCATAAGAGAACAAAGGGTGTTTAGAGGACCCTATAGATAATTCTTGAATTATCTGAGCAGTTTCGCTATTGGACAACCATTCATCTTGTAATTGATTCACCCATTGGGAGCAAGGACCTGAAATAGCGTTAATGACTACTTCGTCTTCATATTTCCTGGATAGCGCATCGACGGCTACATTTTCCTTCCCCTTCTTGTATTCGATAACAAAATCATAACCCAATAGTTTGGTTAACCACTTATTTTGTTTCGGATAGGAAAACCTTTGCTCAAGAAAATGTTTGAGACTACTATGATCTGTTTTTATAATGAAGCGGCTACTGATTAGGTAGTGTCTCCATTTTTCTACCGCGTGAAGAATAGCCAACATTTCTTTTTCGTATGTTGATCTTCCCAAATTTTTCCCCGATAGCTGTTTACTTTCAAATGCCAACGGATGACCGTCTTGCATTAATATAGCCCCAATTCCTGTTCCTGATGCATCACATTCGATAATAAATGGTTTGTGAAAATTGGGAGTTGCTAAAACTGGAGTTGTACACATGGCCTCCTTAAGAGCTTCGAAGGCTTGAGTGGCCTCTTCCGACCAACGAAAAGCATCCTTCTTTGTGAGTGTTGTGAGAGGTGCTGCAATCTTACCATAATTTCGTACAAACTTGCGATAGTAGCCCGTGAGACCCAAAAAACCACGAAGTTTCTTGATGGTTTTAGGTAAAGGCCACTCTTGAATTGCCTTAATCTTATTGGGGTCGACTTTGACGCCCTCGTGTGAAACTATATGACCAAGATACTCGACTTCTTGGACACCAAATGAACATTTGGAACGTTTGACAAATAACTTTTCTCTGTGTAAAATGTGAAGGGCTTTATCCACATGATGTAAATGGTCCTTCCATGTTTTGCTATATATGAGAATGTCATAAAAAAAAACTAACACAAACTTACGGAGGAGTGGACGAAACACTTGGTTCATGAGACTTTGGAATGTGGATGGTGCATTGGTGAGACCAAAAGGCATGACCAAAAATTCGTAATGACCTTCATGAGTACGAAAAGCAGTTTTGGGAATATCTTCTTCTCTGACACGGATTTGGTGAAATCCCGAGCGAAGGTCCAATTTTGTAAAAAATTTTGCACCATGCAACTCATCTAGTAGGTCATCTATGACAGGGGATAGGAAATTTGTCCTTGATAGTGAGTTTATTGAGAGAACGAAAATCAGGACACATACGCCAAGAGTTATCTTTTCGTCGAGCCGAACTACAGGTGAGGAATAAGGGCTAGTGTTGTGACGAATGACTCCATGATCTAGCAGATCCTGAACGATCTGTTCGATTTCTGTCTTTTGTGGTTGAGGATAGCGGTAAGGACGATTGTTAGGTGGGACACTCCCTGGAATCAAATGGATGGCATGGTCATGAGATCGTTTAGGTGGTAATCCTTTAGGTTCTTGGAAAACCTCTTCGTAATTTGTTACGATGTCTCGTAAATCTGGAGCGATAATATCCGAAGTTGCTCGAGATTGTTTTTCCAAACAATTAATTTGAGCTATAAATCCATATCCACCCTTTTTTAACATCTTCTCCATACTATGAGAGCTCACCATTTGTGATGGAGGAGTAGTAATGCCTTGTAAGCGAATGACTCGTCCGTTTTCCTTCCATTCCACAAATAATTTTTTGAAATTGAAGCTAACCGTGTCTAATGTTTCCAACCATTCAACTCCCAAAATGACATCCGAGTTCCCTAAATTCATGACGAAAAGGGATCCAAACCAGGTATAAGTTCCCATTTTTATGGAAACTTGAGATGTTCGACCAACACATTGCGCGTTCACCCCGTTGGCTACTAGAACCTGGAATTTGTCTTTGTTGGAAGAGTTAATGAATAAATTCAAAGCTTTTGTTGTTTTGATGTCGATAAAATTGTGGGTACTTGCCGAATCAATTAGCACATTCACCTTTTTCTGGCGGAGAAATCCTGGTACCTTGATGGTATGGTGGGCGGTTAACCCCATGAGGGCATGCACGGAGATCGCCATTGTATCCTCTTCCTTCTCTTCTAGAGTACTTGGTAGTTCTTCTTGCATAGGTTCTTCTTGGTGGTAAGTTTCTTCCTCTTCTCCTTCATATTGATCGCATTCAATATGAAAGTTTTGTTTTTGGGCACATGCTTGTTCCCTGGGATGATGAGTGCGACATTTATAGCAAAAGTATCTTGATGGTTGATCATTTCTACGAAAGGAATTGTTGCGATACGAAGGACGACTATAAGTTTCACGCCGTGCATACAACTGAATTCTCTTCTCATCCAGCTTGGCTATTCTTATACAATCGTTCAACGAGGTTGGATTTTGAATGTCCACCTCCACCCTAATATTTTCTTTCAATCCATTGCGAAAAGCTCCTACCACTGTGTCGGGACTGAGGTCTAATGTATATGGTAGTAAACTGGTGAATTCCGAGACGAACTCGCTAACCGATCCTTCTTGTTTAAGAGATAACAATCTTACTGTGTATGACGATGTAGCTCCTTCATCAAATCTTTCTAAAAAATAGGTAGTGAATTTTTTCCAGTTAATAGTAGCTCCTTTCTCTCGCTTAAGCCATACGAACCATTGGTAGGCCTCAGTGCCTAATTTTGATGCAACGAAAGGGACTTTATCAAAATCCTTAATTTGGTATAAGTCGAGAATGCCTTCCATTTTGGCTATCCAACCACGAGGATCATGACCCTCAAAAGTGGGCATATCAATGCGTGGAAAATTATTAGGGCCTCTCGGTTGGTGATAACCCATATCCCTTTCCTGATCTTGGTTATACCGCTGTCTATGATAGCGATCCCTGTAATTATCCGGATTGCCTCTTTGCTGCTCCCAATCGTCATCCTGGTCGTCATTTTCTTCATTCCTTTGTGCATGGGAGTGATTTTGGGGATTAGTATTGGGATTAAGTCGGTTTTGTGCGCTCAATAGGTTAGTTAGGTTGACACTAATTTCGCGCATACCATCTAGTAAGAGTCGAAGAGTTTCATCCGTGGTAATGGCCGAGTTACTTGAGTCTCCTTGTGTGATGTTTTCGTGAGTTGGGGGAGGGTTAGTAGCCATAGGGTCTACCAATGGATGATGTGGATTATAACTACCAATTTTGAAAGGAGAAGGAGAATTTTTTGTACCTAGGCTTCGATGAGGTCTTCTTGCGTTGTTATTGGTCGTCTCCGAGCTTGATAGTCGACCGTCAGGTCCTTTGGTCCACTGTTTGGTCATGCACTTTCAAAATCTTGCTTAAAAAATGTTGGCTTCAATTTCTCCAATAATAATTTGATGAATTTGCCAAAATTTGTGTGTTCCGCTTCAACTGTCGCGCCAACTGCGATGCGGAATTTAAGGTAGCGCTGCCCCTTGACTACACGGAATTTAATGTAACTCACCTGACCACGATTGGTAACGATAGGACACTGCTGACACGACAAACTGACCGACACGACCGGACACAGACTGACACGACAGACCGACAACGAGGACACAAGACAAGGAGTGGACTCGACCGACGAGAGAGGCGCGACAGCGAGGACACGGACAACAAGGACACAGACAACAAGGAACTAACAACGAGGAACAGAACCCTTGGTAAACGGACAAGACAGGACAGCTGGACGACGAAGGATTGGTTAACAGAGAAGCTGCCAAACGACGCGTGGAGTTCGTTGGTGTGCCTTGTGGTTATGCTACGTGAACTTCCTAAGATAGAATGTGCGGTAGCAATATTTCTTTGAGCTAGTCTCAAGGGAATTCGATCCAACTCATCAAGCTATCTGGTCCTCCATGGTTGATCTCATGGAGTCCCATTAGCACCAATGAGCTCATAATCTAGAGGTATCCTCAAATATATAGGGAGGCTATAGGATTCCCTGGATCTATGATTAGGTGTAGCCCTAATGTCTTGCCCCTTAGTGGGATGATATGTCCTAAGTGTATCATGTGAAGTTTGGGGCCTTGCAACCCCTACATGCCTATGTGATGATGGAGGCCTTGATGCCTCCTCATGTCTATGTGATGATGGAGGCCTTGAGGCCTTCGCATGTTTATAATATGATGGAGGCCTTGAGGCCTCTACATGTCTGTGTGATGATGGAGACCTTGAGGCCTTCACATGTCTGTGTGATGATGGAGGCCTTAATGCCTCTACATGTCTATACGATGATGAAGGTCTTGATGCCTCCTCACATAAATGTTATGATGGAGGTCTTGAGGCCTCCACATATTTTTGCAATGATGGAGGCCTTGAGGCCTCCGCATGTCTACCATGAGAGGAACCAAGATATGGCTCTCTCATTGGGGTTTCTCAAGGACTCCCCCAAGGGTTGAGTTGTCACCCCTAAGACTTGCTAAACTTCATCCAGTGACACTGTGGGTGGGTGGCTCAATGCCATTGTGATTGCTTCAGTTTTTGCCTTGATGTTGGACCGAGATCAGGTGCTTTGCGTGTATACCATGATTACTATGAATTATCTTCTTATGTCAATTTCAATCCACACAAGCAAAGCAAACAAATTTTTATCTCATTTAAGGATTAATGTGTGTTCCCTAAGTATTTTATGTGTTTTGATGCATTATATATAAAGAAGACCTTATGTCACGTGTTTTACATTTTTTTGGATGATATTCTTGTGTTCAAATGGATTTCACCTATATATGAGTAGCTCAAAAACCCGGTGATGAATTTCAGGTCATGTAATCCAACCTATAATGTGTGGTAATGAAGTCCATACATGGTTAGGAAGTACAGGTCCTCCTGGTCCTCACTATCAACAATATACCTCTTTGAAGAGAGATACGTGCAAATTTTTCACAAGTTATGATGGATCTTGGAGTAGGTATTGGCCAATAATAATAGGTACACAATATTTGAGGTATCGGGTGGAGATGAAAGCCACCTCGTTGATCTCTACTAGTGGTTGGTCATGACCTCCAACTCACTAGTGTTAAAGTGATATGTGGTGTGTGGGGTTATTTTTAGATTTTTATAATGGAAAGCTATGCATCAAAGAGCATTCATGATTATTTCCCTATATGCCTAAAAAGAATGTTTGATTTCAGAAAATGCATCTCTAACTAATCTAAATGACTTTCATACAATGCAATTTCTACTTTGTGATGTAACGACCTCTAGTTGGGCCACATGCAAGCAAGCTTAAACACACAAAAAATGTAGACCGCTGGAGACTAGGTTATACCTCAAAAATAGAGATCCATTATTCCTAGTAATGACTAGAGGAAAGCTAAAAAAATCTAAGAAGCTTCAAATGCATTTTTCTTCCATATTTTCTTATTTTTCCTTAATAAAACATTGAGAACTTAGAAGTATATGATGATTCAAAATTTATCATCAACCAAGAGAATGATATCTACCAAACCAAAAATATGATTTAAGTTGTTTTCTAAAAATAAATTGTAGATAGAGAAAGACAAAAAATCAAGGAATAGCACCAACCTAAAATCCTCATCTGATGATGAAAGGGCTGCCCTCTGTTGCACTTTTTATCCTATCTGCTATCAACTAGAGTGATTGTTGCTAGCCACTGATTGCACAAGTGATCAGGCTCTACTAGACGCTATCGACTAGAGCGGCTAAACCTGCACATAAAAACACCCAAAAAAAATTAGTAAAATGATCAAAATAAAAAACCAGGTGGGGGTCCCACTGTGATCACCATCTGTGCGATCTTGGGAAGCATGCACCACTTACACTACTTGCAATATTATATCAAATGGAAGACCAGAAAGCAATATATAACATAACTCAAAAATGATAAAAATAAAGAAAGATATTTTATTAATTTCTTAGCACAATTCTGGTTACATATTATTCCCTCCGAGGGATGTCCGGTTTGATACAATAATATACAACTAGAATAACGATGCAAAAGAATATTGTCCCCCTTGCAAAGGGATGGTGCACTTTCGTAGGCCTCCCGATCTCACACATAAACTTGTATGAGGGCTTATAGACACCTTAGATGCCTTGAATCGATCCTATAAACCTATGACCTACATGCATAGAAACAAAAAAACACTATCATTAGCATGGGCAACAACTTTGGATGAGGTTCTTATTAGCAGATCTGATAAACATGATATATGAACATGATAATATTAAAATGTAAGCATAAACTAAGCGATAAATTCATAGAAAAATTAGAAATACAGTGTAAATGTGTTAATAAAATCATATCTAAGTCAGAACTAATTAATAAATCAAAGCAATAATTAGATCTAAACTAGAACTAGGAAACTAATGTCTGAAAACCCTAGGCTATGCCTGCGAGCCACTATCAATGACAACGACCATGAAATGAAGCTCTTCTCCTTGTGAACCAAGGGCTGTATCACTAGATTTATTTCTCCAATTGATGTTCAAGAGTCGCTTTTTGTGTCTGGTACACTGATGGGCAATGAAGAATAAATGGATATGAAAGTAGGTGCATAGATGTAGCTCAGTTGGACAGTGCTTCACTGCTCCTCAAAGGGGGTGTGGACTCACTCTTTGATGAGCCAGCGCTTCGCTACACAAAATTTTGATATTCGTGGATCTTTTGCTTTGCTTGGGAGAGTCCATATGTAGACAATCTCTATTTCAGATCTAGATCTGGATCTTGGCTTCCTGGAGAAGCAAAAATCCAAATTTTCATGCAACTGACCATCCTAAGGGGAAGGATCAATCATAAATTTTCATTGAAGGAGAAATTAGGGAGATCTTTGGGAGTTCCATGCCAAAATTCACTCGCAAGTAATGTAAGATGTAGTTAGATTGCATGATCTAGGTCTGTATTCATGACCAAACTATATTTTGGTGCTATCCACTATCCAGAGCAACGGCTAGATGTGGCCGCTCTCAGCTTTAGCGACCACTATTGGTGGTCGCTTTGATTGATAGCGACTAAGCCTAGATGGACTAGAACTACCTTTTTCGAGTGGTTAGGACCATTTCTAGCTCTTGGAAAGGTCCAAGATCATTTATATGGTCTTTGGATGTATCCATATGAGTAGTCTCCTAAACATGACATGTTTTAGATATCTACAATGTCTACCCTTGAAATCTGTTGACCTCTTCTGTTGACTCTATACTCCCTTCTATGGGGGGGACCCAACACTGACTTCTTCATGTTTGTATTTTTGTGAACTTTGTCCCCTTTATTATTTTGGACCTTCTATGGCCATAGAGAATTTGAGGCTAATTTTACTAATGTACTTTCCTTTGTTCATCTCATTTTGGAGTTCTTTCATTTCTCTGGCCAATTCTTCTTTGTCATACGAATCATAGTTGAAAATTTGAATTCAACCACTTGTAAGAATTCTTCCAAAGTAAAATTTACCTCATAAAAAAAAATTGGTCATCAAACAATGTAATCAGGCCATCGAATAAGGCAATTTGGTCATCAAGAACCGTAGTGTGAGCATGTCTAAAAAACTACTATGGTAGATCAAAATGATCATTGATCAGGTACACCAAAAGTAGAGGACCACCGAAATGCACACGAGGTCATGACTTGGCTATCGTTAATGAACTAGCTACCGTGCGTTGGTCATCGATCATCGGTGGAAGCTATCATTGGGGTTCGTTGATGGTTGGTTGCTTGTGCTTCGATTGGCCACCATTTACCACTATCGTCTGGTTGTCGACAACGATGGAATTGGCTACCTCAAGCACTTTAATCGGGCAAAATATTGCCATATTTTTCCCAAATTAGAAAAATTAAATTTGAAACAAAAAAACATTTTAATTAATATTAATATTATAAATATTAATATTAATTAAATTTTATTTTTAATGCAAAGGAGGTAACACTTTGAACTTGGAGTAAACAACAACTTTACACTAAAAACCCTTTCTGCACAATTTTCAACTGAAGACAACTAAGGGAAGACCAATTTTAAATCATAAAATTAGAATTTTGAATGGAATTTTGCAAAGGGATTTCACACCTAATTCCTATGCAACTAATGGCTTCCTAGATAAACTAGAAGTCCAACTAACACAATCTTGATCACAGGCTCTCATACTAGTGACGAGGGAACTAAATTGAAAACACACTAAGTAATCTTATTTTCAAGTTGTGCTTAAATAGCACTATTTACAACAATAATCTTCCAAATTAGGAAGATGCTCATCCATAACTATGACTAAGCATTCAAACTCAAGTTGCTAACTCTCACTAAGCTAACAAATCTAATCCAAGACTATGCCATCCAAATATTATCGACATTTACAATTTGGAATTAGATATTATTAAATCATTCCTAGACTTAGGACTTAATACTTAATTAAATAAGTAAAGCTAACACCTAGTCTAGAACTCACATTCTAACTTAGACTTAAGACTTTAGGCTTAAGTAAATGATAAAATAAACTAAGCCTAATAAACATTAGCCTAGATCTAATGATGTCCACATCAGCCTAAGATCATTTTATAGTCCTTTCTAGCTTTGAGTACAAATCTTCTAAGGAGGAAGCCATGCAGAAGATCCAAATAACCATATCAACTATCTTTATTTTTACTAGATTGGGTCCTATGTTTAGATAGTCAACTCTTGGGAATTAGGGTTAGGATTAATTGTAGATTTAATCTATATATAGAAAGAGTTAAGTAGAATTTGAGGTTATATTTTATATTTGAATCTTAATCATGTCTATTATGCATATGAGACTTTGCCCTCTCCAAGTGGGAGACTTTACCCTCTCTAAATGGTTAAGGATTTGCATTGATTTGAATCTAGAATTTAATTGTTGCCTATTTGAATTTTTAGCAATTGGATATAAATTATTATTATCATTTTGGTAATGTCATTTACACGGTTATAACATTACAATTTCTATTGCTATAATTCTCGAAGTTGTTTTGTAACATTTTGGGTGGTAAACATGTCATACAAGTGGTAAGATGTTTTTTCCACTTCTCAACATGGCATACCTATACAATCAACTATAGATATTGGTTTTTTATCTAGTCCAATATGGTTTAGATATATAGGGAAGGGAACCACTCTTTCTTTTGCTACAAGATGATCCAAACGAAGTATAATGTGTAACTAAACTTATCAACCTTGAAATCCTTTAGTTTTTTCATTTGGTCAACAATATATCTTGCATAGACTATCATATTTGAGTTGCCTAGGTAGTTTTCAACAACATGAATAAGTGCAATGAATGGAGAGGGAGTGCCTAAGTAACCTAGCATAAGGTTGTCATTGCATAATCAAGCTACTAGAAACATGACAACAATGAGGTTGATCATTTATGGCACATTGGTGAACTATAAAGGATCATACATGGAGTTAAAATTTATTCATAAAGAAAGGACAACCATTTTGTCATTGTATGCACAAGGAGAACATGAAAATACATTTTATCCAACAACCATGGAAATGTTGTAGATATACAAGCACCAAGAAGGAATGTAGACCATCACCAATGAGAGATGAGCATTCCAAAGCAACAACAAATGGGAAAAACTTAGTCCATTCAAGTGGGAAAATATTACTCTTCTAAACATTTGTGGGTATGTTATGGGTCATTTATTATTTCAGCATATTGAAAGGTTTTCTACTTCATGTGTCATCACTAGGACAATTTTAGAGTTGTTCACTTGGATGTGAGAGTTGATGTGTTCGGTCTTTGTAATAAATATTGTACACATTTGAGAAACTAATATTGTAATTCGTGATACATACTTTTTACATGTATGATTTAGGCTATTAACATTCATATTGTTGCTTATAGTGAATGTTATTTGATATATTATAAGCCTAGATTTACATATTAATTTTCTCATATTATTTTACTTACATCATTATCTTGATCATACTATATTATGGCTATATTATATTTGATCTTATGGAATTTATCTTGTGAGTTTTATGTTACTATTAAGGCTTAAAAAACCATAAGTGGTATCAAAGCTACTATGAGTAGTTTCTTGCATAGGTTGAATTTATTTAGCTACATACAAAAATTGATTTTATTCAGCTTGAAATAATTGGTGTAGAGTCTATCTACTTTAAATGTAGTTAGACCTGGACTCTATTGTAATATCAAATTAAGTAGAAGAAATAACTAGTGAAGACTAGGACTCAAACTATAGGGTCTTTCCATGGGTGCATGATAACTAGTGAAGACTATGACTCATCTATAGGGGCTTTCCATAGTTACAACCAATGAAGATAAGGACTCATCTATTAGAGGGTGAATCAACTTCAAGATAGTTGATCATTAAAGAACATAGCCAACCTTTTGTTAGAGTTACTATGCTACAATAACTATGATTATTACCTCATTTAGTAATTTGTAAGATTCACCTAGGTAGATTTTATTTACCGCATGGTAAAAAGTAGTTTGTTACTTTTACCATTAGGTTATTTCTTTTTACTTTTTACCTAGGTTGTTTGTTTAAAGTGAACACATTAAAACTTTTCTTGTATATCCTAAGGAGTCTCCTTCTCTTGTATCCTGAAAAGGATTTGGAGCGAGTCCTAAAACCATTCCTGGTGAACCCCCCCAATACTTGTTTAGCTAACCGAGTGTAGAGTACAACATACCCCCATGGTTCACCCCTACAAAAGGACTCCTTCCCATAGGATCCATGTATCCTCTTTGTTTAGGGAATCGTATGTGGTAGGGCAATTTTCCCCCTCTACATCATGCTCCAGTAGCTATGATTATTACCTCATTTGGTAATTTGTAAGATTCACCTAGGTAGAGTTTATTTACCACATGGTAAAAAGTAGTTTGTTACTTTTACCATTAGGTTATTTCTTTTTACTTTTTACCTAGGTTAGTAAGTTAATCATTGTAGTCATTTTGACTACGTTAGTTGTTAGTGGTTAGCACTTAATTAGCTTAGTGCATTTGTTAGCTAAGTTAAGAGATAATATATTTTTATTATTTCCTAAGCTATTCTTAGCTTTCTATTGTCCTATTTAAACCTACCACTATCAATAATATTACGCTCAATAATTTATCATGGTATTAGAGCATTGGTGAAGAAGCTTACCTGGCCACTCAAAGCAAAACTAGACAAGGTGGGTAGCGACCTATTCCAACTGGACTAGCGGCCCAAATCTTGAGACTCAGCCATTTCTTGAATCACATTCTTTTTTAGAACCTACATGGATCTCAAGGTGGATTTAGCATGGAATCTAGGTGTGGCTTGACTGGTGAGCGTTGAATTTCGGGTGATCTACTATGGATTCGACATGGAAGCTCTTTTGTTAGAGTTAAATTCAAGGTGATCTACCCACAAAAGTTGATAGGCCTGCAACAGGTAGGCACTATCAGATCTGATAACATAGCGCTATCCGAGCGACTGTCCCTTCTACAATAGCATGATTTTCTAGGTGTAGACAAACACAAATTCAAGGTGGGGTGTAGACCACACTCCATCGGGAAAGCAACCCCTCTAATTGGTGTGCACTAACTATGCTAAACCTGGTGATATCCCTAATAGCGCATAATGAACATGGATCCTATGCGATCGAACCATATGACAATGGGGCACTAACGCCCAACTTGGAACACTTGACAGTGAGGCATTGATGCCTATCCTGACCACCTGACAAAAAAGACTGATGTGCATGGATCTTGAAACCTACACACTAGGCGATTGGCACAATCTCAAGGAACATGTGACATAGATGTGTGTAATCTGATGCTTCTAACCTAGAAAAAATTGATATGACCTTGGACATTAATCTTGAGGTATGGACCTGGAAGAACCCTGCTAACCTCGCACTGACTGAGTAGACACATGGAACATGACGTGGCATATCTCACGTGACTTGGCATCAACTTGCTGACGTGGTGGATCCTGCATGACCTAGCATTGACCTATTGATGTGGTAGATATTGATTTGTTTTCTTCAGTTCATAAGTGTGCTGATGTGGAAGACAAAAATTATGATAGTTGGTACTTGTTGAGGTGGCATGGATGTTGAGGTGGTGTGGGTCAATTGGTTGAAGTGCACGTGATGTTTCATGTCCTCGTTTGTGAATTGGCATGCAAAAGGTTCGTTGAATTCTGTGATTACCCACAGACAATCAATAGTAGAGGGAGGAAGAATTATTTTTATTCCACTTCCACTTTGTCATGGGATAAATGTGGGACTAAAAGTACCACATTTTTTTCCTATCGTACGAAAGGGAAGGCTTCAAATTGAAGTTGCCTTCCCTTCATATTTGTCGGGCGCTGTAGCCCAATCGACGCAAGCGGTCGATGGTAAGTTACCCAACAGGAGGTCGAGAGTTTGACTCCTATCGGGTGCCCTCCCACCATTTATTTTTCATAAATGGTACAAGTAAAAGGTCCAAGGTCCATTTTTTTCTTTTTTATTTTTAATTTATTTTTATTTAAATTAAAAGTTTTTTTATATATTTGTTTTAATAATTTAAATATAATTTCTATTTTTAAAATTCATTTTTTTATAAATTGATTTTTTACTTAAAATATTAATTTATTTGTATTATTAACTAAATTTATATGATTAAATTTTTTTAAATTTTTGCAAATTAAAAATTAAAAAAAAAGGAGACCTTTTTTTTTTTTGGCAAAATATTAAACAATATGAGTGTTTTTGTTTTCTCCAAGTGGGGATATAAGACAAATAAAAGCACCATTTCTTTTGCAAAATTAGGGAACCTAAAATCTTCTCAATACCTTGTTAATTTTTCAAACAATAAAGGATCAAACTTGAATTCTTTTTTGCCAAATTGTAACACAAGGAGACACCAAATTTGCAAAATCAAAAGTTCAAATTTGTGCATTTGTTTTCTCCAAGGAGGAATATAACAATAGAAATTGCACATTATATTTTTTACAAAACCATTGAGCCGCTGCTCGCAAGCTTGCGGTGAGAAGAGATTGAAGACCTTGGGTCCACAAAAACCAAGTCATGTGTCAACTGGTTTTGGAAAGCCTTTCAAATGTGGGTCGTGTGTCGACTTGACTTGAAAGGAGTGCTATTTTGTTAATTTTGCAAATCAAAAGGAGAAGACAAGAAATTGTATTTCTTTGCAAAATTGTAACACAAAGTGAGGAGCACTTAAAAATTAAAACTTGTTAATTTTGCAACACAAAAAGGAAAGGCAATTATTTTATGCCACATTCTTTGTAAAATTGAAAAACAAGAGGAGACATAAAATATCAAATTTTTGCACAACACAAATCAAAATTTTGTTGCAAAAGTTGGTGATAAAAAGGTGCATTTTTGGATGCATCCAACACCTAAGTGATAATAATTTTGTGGGCACTCTTTGATTGATTATTGCATTTAATTTCTTGTTCTTTGCAATTATAAGTCATCAAAATCAAGAGCACTCAAAACCCCAAAATTTTACAATAAATTGTGTAATTCATTTGCACAAGTATAAGCCATTTGTAAAATTGATATTCTCTCATTACAAATCCTAAAATTCACTCTTATTTGTTTGGCTCAATATCCTCAAGTTGATTATTCCTCTTCAAGAGGATTTTTCAAGCAAGTGCCATTAAATATCTTTTTGAGTGAATTCTCTTTCACTTCTTATTTGTTTGGCTTAAATATCCTCAAATTGATCATCTTTATTCAAAGATATTTTTCAAGCAAGTGCCATTAAATACCAATTACAAGTGAAAGAAAGATCATCTTAGTACAAATTCTAGAACCTTCATCATGGAAACTATCAACAAATACCTAAATGATACACAATTTCTTAAAGGTCCTAACTATTCAACATGGAAAACTAAGATGAAAGCCATACTTATTGTAGAAGAAATATGGGATTTAGTGGATGGCACTAAAACAAGACCCACATTAATAGGATCATATCAGAAAGCATGGGATAAAAAGAACAATCGTCTTCTCATGTTGATTATCCTAGCTACTATTGATGAGATCTAGCCTCACATAAGTGAACCTAAAAATGGTAAATATGCATGGGATGCACTTTGTACCATTTTTGAAGGCAAGAATCAATAGACTATTCTAAACCTTTAAACACAACTTCATACACTCTATATGAAGTCACGAGAATCAATAGAACTATTCCTCTACAGAGTAGCAGAACTGAATTCAAAGCTAAATGCTTTAGGATCCAAAGTAGAAGTTATTGTTCTGACTTCAGTTATATTGAGGGCTCTTCCAGAATCCTACAAGATGTTAATCACATCTCTTAATGTATCTCAAAGAATATTCACCTTTGTGGAGTTAGTCAATTTGCTTCAAATGAAGGAAGCAAATCAACTCCAAAGCGATGAAGTGTCGAACAATGCACTTTACTCAAACAATCAAGGTGGCAAGAAGAAAGGAAACTTTCAAAATGGAGGATCATATTCAAAAGGTAAGGGAAAGCAACCTCAAAAGAAGTTTTTCTTACATTGTAAAAAGGACAACCATGATACCAATCAATGTTGGTTTAAAAACAAGCAAAACAAAAATGGCAAAGGCACATCACAAAGAAGAAATGTTGCTAGTGAAGCATCTAACTCCGATTCTGATTTTTGTTTAGAAAGAGCACACAAAGTTCTCATGGCTCAAACAACATTGTAAAGGGAAACAAATTTGTCACCCTAGACAAGCACCTTTACAAACCTCTTTTTAGGCTTCATAAATAGTATAAGTTTTTTGTTTGAAGTACTTTCAATAAAGGGATGATTGTACCTCTTTTAGACTTCATAAATAGCAAACTCTTTTTTGTTTGAAGTAATTGTAATAAAAAGGAGGGATTTTCTGGTGTAAATTTGCCTAGGAGGTAATCTTTGTAACTCCCTTAAACAAGCTTCATGAGTTGCACATACTTTGCAATTAATGGGGGATAAACATTTCTTTTCCTACTTCACACATTTTTTGTAAAAATGGAAGAAGACTTATAAGGGTGCATTTTCAGTAGCGACCGACACCTTAGCTACCTTATCAAAAACAAAATCAAAATCATATTGTAACCAAATGAACCTCATATGTAGTGATCTACTCTAATACACCTAGTGGTTGTAGTAGCTGGTTACCCATGCAATTTGGTTGGATGACAAGATTACAATAAGGACATTCTTTTATGTGAAGACAAAGTGAGGAATGATCTATTTTTTGCTTAGAGCAACCAGAGCACTGTGACAGAGCCTAAGCAAGAGCAAGAACCAATAGATCAACATATTTTTCACTATATTGGGATAGTTATATACATTACCCAAATAATGTAATAAGGGGGGATGTTAGAGTTACTATGCTACAGTAACTATAATTATTACCTCATTTGGTAATTTGTAAGATTCACCTAGGTAGATTTTATTTACCGCATGATAAAAAGTAGTTTGTTACTTTTACCATTAGGTTATTTCTTTTTACTTTTTACCTAGGTTAGTAAGTTAGTCATTGTAGTCATTTTGACTACGTTAGTTGTTAGTGGTTAGACTTAATTATCTTAGCACATTTGTTAGCTAAGTTAGGGGATAATATATTTTTATTATTTCCTAAGCTATTCTTAGCTTCCTATTGTCCTATTTAAACCTACCACTATCAATAATATTTTCTTAATTATTACGCTCAATGATTTATCACCTTTGACATTAAAGGTTTGAGTTATTAGGTGCAACCTAAGACAATTGTAGTAGATATTGATTGAAAGAAGTGTGAGAAGCTTCCTACAAAAAATAGAGAAGAATTTTATCTTCTAAGTGCAAGAGAAAGTAGAATAGGAGAAGAATATATCAAGAAGATATAACTATATTAAAGTAAGCTTTCATCAAGTTGAGATTAATTAAAGTTGCAATATATTGAAGTTTTAGTTCATAGAGAAATTGACCTTGACATAAGGATTCAATTCTTGAAGATAGAACTTGACATAAGAGGTAGTGGATTCAGGTCTTGAAGATACACCTTGACAAAAGAGATAATGGATTCAGACCTTGAAGACAAGCCTTGACAAAACAAAGGATTACAAAAAGTTTCAAGTCATTTGGACCTTGACATAGGTAGCAAGAAGGATAATGATAAAGAAGCAACAATAAAGATTCAAGAAGCTTCCAAAGAATAGAAGACTCAAGATTAAAAGAAAGATATAGCAAGGTAAAGAAGATTCTATCCTGAAAAATGAGTACACAGTGTAGTCTTAACAAGAAAGCTATTAGGTTTAAAGCAAAACAACATTCAACACTAGTAGACAAAGTTATTCAAAGGCAACATTCGGTAGAGAAAGTCATTCAACTCTGAAAGGAAAAATTCGATTATAGTAGACAAAGGCTTTTGACTCTTGAAGGCAACTTCCTTCGACTCTAGCAAAGCAACATATTTGGCTCAAGTTGTTATTCTATTCAACACAGAGAAACATCAAAATGTGAACATGGCAAAGATTTATGTGTAGGAAATGACAAGAAAGATAGTTAACAATTCAAGGAGGTTAGCATTCAAAGTTTGATAGTGCTTGGAATATAGGACAACAAAACCCTCATATTGATAGTGCTCAAAATATAGGATAACAAACATCCTAAATTTGATAGCACAACGTCTGAAGACTAGAAAGCTTTCTCAGATTTGGATAGCGCTCAAGCATCTAAAGTGCCTACACCAACACTCAGGTTCAAATAATACTCCGTTGCAATGAATAACAAGTTGGATAGCACTTAGAATCAAGCACTCTACATCACAATAAACAACAAGTTGGGTAGCACTCAAAATAAAAAAATAGTGAGGAAGGTGAAACACTTTTTGCAAAGGGAAAACACTTTGTCAAACATTGGTTCAAGAATGTGAAATGATAGTGAAACATCTAGATTACCGTAAGGTTTTTACTTGAGTACCAAGCATTATTCAGTGTCCTTGGTAATGCTCAAAGCATGACAATACGATGCAAGAATTAGGTTTATCAAGGCTAAGTAACACCTTTGCATGCATGGAGATAGAATGTTCTAACTAGATCACCCAGAGACACGTGTCAATGATACTAGCTAGTTAAAGGGTCTTCACATGAGTTCTTTTGAAGGCAATATATGTAGAGCAAAGTCGTGGAGATAAATGCAAAAGTACGATAATTATTTAAGGTAATTTAATTTTAGGATTTTACATTCTAAGGTTTTATTTTTTATAGAAGTAGTAAGGTTTTATGATTTATTTATGGTATGTAGTGGTAAGTAATATTAATAAGTGTTATTAATTTTAATTAAGTTCATTTGGAGTGATAAGGTTTGTTTAAGATTATTTAATATTTTATTAGTTTGATTAATTTTCAAGTTGGAGTAATAAGTTGTTTAAGTTGAATATTTATTTATTGAAGCATTTGATTAAATATGGAGTGATAAGGTTTATAAATTAGTTTGTTTAAATATTTTAATGTTTTTAAAATATATTTTTTGGTCTACTATTTTTTGAAAATATTTGAAAAACAAAGTATTTGTAAATTTATTTTTTTGGTAGTCAAAAGGATTTCTACACCAAAAACTTAGGAAATACATAATTTGCAAATTTTATTTTCTTAGTTTCTAAACATTAGGAAGACATAAGGATTACTACTTCGAAGGTTTTATATTTAGAAACATTGATCTAAACCTAGGGAATTATAAGTTTTTTCAAACAAAAAAGTACAAAAAAGGATAAGTTATCAAAAAGAACTTTTCAAAGAATAAGATATTTTCAAAATATAAAACCATATTTTTCAAAAGGAAAAGTTCAAGAACAAAGTTCATTTAATGAGCAATATCATATTCTTCAAAACTCTTGTCAACAATGCAAAATAGTCTCAAGTAAATCTAATCAAGTGATTCAAACAAAAAGATCAAAGAATTAGAAAATTCAAAATTTGTAAATTTCTTATTTCAATTAATTTTGGAGATACAAGAGGAAGAGATGGTAAGCGAACTATCAGGTGGTGCCTCAGTAGCAGACAAAAAGCAGAACAAAGTTATTGATCGTGCGGGGAGCTACGCACAATCGTGCGGCGTACCCAACCCTCATGCGGAGGCAAACGATGAAGAGGACAATCCGCTTACCGAGAGAGGAAGTATCCAAAGTGGGATCGTCAAGGGGAAATACCCCCCTGACAAGCCAAGTAACAACGGGGAAGAAATGCGGCCAAACCTCCTACGCAGAGCTCCTCCAGAGCAAACCTAGATAGACTTCAACCACTCCGAGTAACTTTGTAACCCAGGGATACGATGTTTTGTGCCCTAAACAACTCATGGATGGGTATGCCACCCGAGATTCCTTCTCCCTGGTAGGGAAATTCGTAGGGGGACGCCCGAACATGGACTCAATCCGACGTTGGGTGACAGCCAAATGGAAAACCCTAGGAAGTCTGGAGTTGTCCGCAATGTCTAGGGGGTTTTTTATGATCCAACTCAACACGCGGGAAGATGCAGAATACATTTTGTTGGGGGTCCTTGGTTTTTCGGAAGGTGAAGCCTTTTTCTCAGAATATGGGAACCAGAGTTCGACCCAGAGACCTAGAGCATTAACTATGCTCCCATCTGGGTCCGACTCCCAAATCTCCCTGCCCACTTCTTCTACGAGGATGCGCTCCAAGGATTAGCCCATGCATTCGGGGAATTAGTCACCATAGACCCAACTACCCGTGCCAGGACCCGCCTCACCCAAGCACGCATTTGCATCAATGTGAATTTGGAATCTCAGCTTCCAGATCACCTCAACCTAATCTATGGAGCTTTCAGATGAAGACAACCGTTGGTGTTCGAGAATAAACCCGCTTTCTGCTCGAAGTGCCAAAATCAAGGGCATCTCCCACCCTAGTGTCCGAAACGTAAAATCGTGAAGTCTGAACTCCAGACCACGGTTCACCCAGACCAACCTGACAAATAGAAGACTAACACTGGTATAGGACAGAGCCTGAACCTCAAGAACAAACAACAGATTCGACCACCGTCAATCGGAGATGCACAAAAGGCAAGTAGTTTGTTCTCTATCTCTAACAAATTTAATTTACTCAATGATTTTGGTTCCATTGAGATGATTGAGGAAGGAGAGCTCCCTGTCGAGGGTTTCCCTGGTCCAAACCTAGTCCCCCAACCGTGCCCTAGCGCCAGCTCTCCCTAAGAAAATTCCTTTCCCCCTCCTCCTCCGCATCCGTCACCCCCCTCTAATAGCACCGTCCATCGAAGCCCACCTCCCAGACCACCTCGGCCCTCCACCCCCCCGTCCTCATCGCCCCCACCTTCTGGGAATGAATCCCCTGCCTCCTCGGCCAAAACAAACATCGTTGAGTCCGACAACGAGGAGTCTGCCCAAGAATCCCCAGATCATTGGAGCCCAAAACAAACCCGAAGCTTCAAAAAGTCCCAGATTGATGTAGGAGGTGATAGAAAGAAAGGCAGGCCTTCCGGCACAAAACGGAGAAGCCGTGACACTGTCGAGGACATAGCCAACGGCACGCAGAAAACCCTGTTCTAGGAAATTGGAAACATCATCAAGGAAGAAAGCAGAAAACCCAAACCCCCCACGCAGCAAGGCAAAGGGGGCAAAAAACCCTCCAAAAGTTCCAAATGAAAGTCCTCTCCTGGAATGCGAGAGGACTGAATGGGGCAGCCAAACAAAGGTTGGCTGCCGCCATGAGGAAAGACTCTAACCCCACAATATTTCTCATCCAAGAAACCAAATTAGATGACCAGTGGTCACCAAGGGTTGCCAAGATCATCTGGAAAAATATGACTTCATCTACTCACCGACTTTCGGCTCCTCAGGTGGTCTCCTCTGCCTATGGAACCCAACCAAAGTCGAAGGCAGATTCATCTCAGGACAAGACAGGCTATCCAACATCCTCTTTCATGATCTCAGTTCCCAGCTCTCCTGGGTCATGACCAATGTTTACGCCCCCAACACTCCGCAGGGTAGATTGGCTTTGTGGAATACCATCACTCAGATGAGGCAAGCGTTTGTCAACATCCCATGGGTTTTAGCAGGGGATTTCAATTCTCCCTTGCACCTTTCAGAAAAGAGAGGAGGAAACGCCATAACCCATAGATTAACAAATGATTTGGGGCAGTTCGTAGATTCCAATGCTCTTATGGACGTCCAGCTATGGGGGTCCCAATTCACATGGAGCAATAGAAGGAAGGGAGATAACCTCATCCAAGAGCGCCTTGACCGATTTCTGCTATCACAAGAGGCTCTTCCCCTCTTTGGAGATGCCAGCCTTCAGGCTCTCCCGAAGATAGGGTCTGACCACAGCCCGCTCATTTTTGAAACTGTAAGCAGGCCTCAGTTCAAGACACCTTTCCGTTTTGAGTCAATGTGGACTCAACACCCTGACCTCAAAAACCAGATTGTTGAATGGTGGAATAGAAAATTCTCTAGGACTACCACCAATCAGGTAATGCAAAAACTTTGGCTGGTCAAGGAAAATTTGAAAGTGTGGAACAGGGAGACCTTCGGGAATATCTTTGAAAACAAGCATAACATCAAAACCAGGCTTGAACAGATCGAGGATAGATTTCAGAAAGGGCAGGGGGATGACAGTCTCAGGGATGAGGAGCGAAGGCTGCTTTCAGACTACCACAATACCCTTCGCAAAGAAGAAATATTTTGGCACCAAAATTCAAGGCAGCTTTGGCTCAAGGAAGGCGACTCCAACTCCAAGTTTTTTCATATCTCTACTCTCAAACACAGGGGAGCTAACAGGATAAAAGGTCTCATCAGACAAGATGGGTCTTTCACCTCCGACATCCACCAGATTCGGGATGAAGTTGTCTGCCACTTTGAGAATCTCCTTGCCCCCCTCATTCCCCGATCAGGCCATGGATTCCCTCCTTAAGAACATCCCCAGATCCATCTCCGAGGCTATGAATAATCTGCTCCTCAGCCCTCTTTCCCACAAGGAAATCCACCAGGCCCTATTTTCTATGCAGCCTGACAAAGCCCCAGGCCCCGATGGTTTCTCCCCTAGGTTCTTCCAAACCTATTGGGACATTGTTGGCCCTGACCTGTGCCGTGCCATTGCTGAAATGCAGCACACCGAAATCATTCCCAGAGATGTTAATTCTACTTTCCTGACCCTGATTCCCAAAGGGTCGAATTCCCAGTCCCTTTTTGACTATCGCCCCATCAGCCTATGTAATGTCATCTACAAAATTCTATCCAAAGCCCTGGCCAGTAGACTCACTGAGATCCTCCCCTCCATTATCGACCCCTGCCAGGGCAGTACGATCAAGGGGTGGAATATTCTTGATGGTGTCATCACGGTCCATGAGCTTATCCATTCAGCCCACAACTCCAACTCCTCTGCCTTCTTTCTCAAGCTTGATATGAACAAAGCCTTCGACAGAGTTAACCGGGAGTTCCTGACTAAAATCCTCCTCAAGTATGGCTTTCACGAAAACTGGGTTAACCTGATATCAAACTGCATCTCCTCCTCTTGGTTCTCTGTTCTTGTCAATGGGTCAGCAGCCGGGTATTTCCCTAGCACCAGAGGTCTAAAACAAGGGGATCCCCTCTCCCCCATTCTCTTCATCATCCTGGCTGAGAGTCTGGGAAGAGCCATCAAATGTGCCTGCACCAGAAATCTGATCTCCGACATCAAGGCGGCCACCGGCCTCCCTCCTTCCACCCACCAACAGTTTGTGGATGATACCCTGTTGGCCACTGCTGCCTCGGTTTTTGAGGCCAAAGTCATCAAGTCCATCCTCAACCTCTACGAGGAAGCTGTTGGTCAGAAGATCAACTTCACAAAGAGTAAACTCTACTTCATCAACACCCCCATCAAGTGGTAGGGCAAAATCATAGGCATTTTGGGTTGTACCATTGCTGAACTCCCGACCACCTACCTGGGTCTCCTAATGTTCAGAGGAAGACCAGTCAAGGCTATGTGGAACAGTGTCACAGAAAAAATCCACAAGAAATTGGCAGGCTGGAAAGGGGCTCTCCTTTCCCAAGCAGGCAAAGCGACCTTGGTTAAGTCGGTTCTCTAGAGCATCCCAGTGTACTTCCTATCCATCTTCAAAATCCTAGTTGTTGTGGGAGAAGCCATAGAAAAAATATAGAAGCACTTCCTATGGGTAGGGAATGATAACCAAAGGAAGTTCCACCTGGTGGCATGGGACAAGGTCTGTACACCAAAAAATAGAGGTGGGCTGGGACTGCGCCGAATAAGTCTCATGAACCAGGCCCTCCTGGCCAAACAGGCATGGAAGGTTGCCACCAATGCCAACCTGGAATGGGTGTCTATTGTCAAAAGAAAGTACTTGCAACATCATTCTTTCATGGATGAAGGGATCCCCTACAATGGCTCCCACTTTTGGAAATCCATAATCCACACCAAGCAACTTCTCCAACGTGGTTCAAGGTGGCTGATGGGTGATGGTTCTGACATAGACTTCTGGAATGACTCTTGGGCCAGAAATGATCCCCTCATCAAAGATCCTGAAGTGGCTACCATCAAACACCTCACAGATAATAAGTTTGGTCCTAGAGTAGCTGATTTCATCACCATAGAATAGGGGAGCCGACGATGGAAATAGATCCAGTTCAGATTGAAAAATGCAGTCATTGACAGAGCCATGGCAACTCTTCAGGCTGTCCTCAGGGCAAACTTCGTTCCACAATCCCAAAAGAAAGATGAGTTGTGCTGGAAAGGGTCCAACGATGGGTTGTTCACCGTTAGATCCGTAGCACAGATGATGGACTGCTCCCCTAAGAATCCCAAGACCATTGACAACCAGGCCTTAGCCAGGATTATTTGGCTCAAGCATCTGATCCCGAAAGTGGCACACTTCTGCTGGCTCGCAGTCCATAACAGAATCCTGACCATGGACAATTTGATTCAAAGGGGCGTCATAGTTCCCAACAGATGCTACCTATGCACCCAAGCGTGGGAATCCACCCAACACATCCTCCTTGAGTGCCCCTTCGCATGGGATGTTTTCTCATCCTTGATCAGTAGATTCCAGGTCAACTGGGTATGGCCCAAGTCTGTCTTGGACCTGTTCATCCAATGGCCCAGGGTCTTCAAAACCCAAGACTCAGCTTTCTATGGAATTCCCTGCTTCACCATGCGGTGTGGCAAATATGGTTGGAGCGCAACAACCACATTTTTAATGAGAGCCCAAGAAATTTGGATGTTGTTGCCACTAGAGCTCTATCCTTTGCCATTGAGAATAGTAGCCTCATCCCCTGCACTGACATCCCAACCTTTGGGATTGAATCTCTTCTGTTTGTCTCTCTTGGGATTCCCTCAGAATGCACCAAAGCTCAGAATCCCCCTAGCTCCAGGACCAATGCCAAATGGACCCCTCCCCCCTGGGATGGCTCAAGGCCAACTTTGATGGAGCATCTAAAGGCAACCCAAGGAATGCAAGGGCTGGAGGCGTAATCAGAGACCACTTCGACAGCATCATCCTAGCTTTTGCCAAAAATTTGGGGTCCCAAACAAATAACTACGCAGAAGCCCGTGCGCTGTGGAGATGCATTGAGGCAAGCAAAGCCTTGTCCAGACCAATCATCTTCGAAGGAGATTCGGCTTTTGTAGTTGGCCACATCACCAACAACAGCAAAGGAGGATGGAACATCCAGAACATCATTCAGGAGTGTCAATCCTCCCTTAGTCACCACCCCCAAAACACGATCAACCATGTGTTTTGGGAAGCGAATAAGGTAGCTAACCTCCTAGCCAACAGAGTTGTCAACCAAACCACCCTGATCGTCTGGGAAGAAGACTTCCCTCAGGATGTCATCACTAAAGCCAATCAAGATGTGGAACGCAGCCACAATATGCAGTGTTAGCTACCTTGAAGGTATTTTGTCAATACCAATGGTGTTTGTTTTTAACACCAGCACTCTTCGAAAGAAAACCACAAAAGGTGGCTCTTGCCACCATAATGGTGTTTCATCAACACCACGGGTGTTTTCTCTTAACACCATAAACCTTTGGAACTCCACCACTTCCATCATTCTCTGGATTGATGTCAGTACGGGTTTCAGTGCAGGGCGCTCGGCTCGTGTCATCTCCCCCTGCCAGCCCAATGGGCCTCCTTCTCTGCCAACCACCAGCTCGTGTTGCCTCATTTTCACTCCCCGAGCGATGCCCATTCGCCTCACTTCCTTCATTTTCCCTCCACCCGCTCCTCACGCCGCCCTTTTCGTCCTCTCCCCCACTCCTTTCCACTCTGGCCCATTTTTCACGAGCCATGCCAAAGAAACTACCATCGCCTCTATTCCCCATTGTCGGTCAGTAATCCCCGTGACCTTCGGTTGGCGCTCCTTTCGCCTCACCAGGCCTTTTAATCTCCGCTTTGTGGTTTTGGAGAACATTCGTCAAAAGCAAACCAAAGACGACGACAAAAGTTGGCCCTCCAACTCTGTTTACCCTGGTCTAAGCAACACCATGGCTTACACCGAGCCAACTAATTTGCAGCTCGAGCCAGGGACCGCGGCCCTGCTAGACGCCAAAAAATTCATCAACTTCTTCAAATTGTTCTCTGGGATAGACGAAGAAGTCACCAGAGACTTCGTTGAATCGTGGGATGAGGGGGAAGTTCAGGTTCGAGGACTATGATTCGAGGTAAGTGTTCACTCTATCGCTCAGGTCTCTGGTATCTCTCCTGTTGGTAGGGTAGTATGCAGGGATAAACACAATTTTAAGGAAGAAATAGACCAATTTCCTAGTGCTCGCTGTGCTACTATTGATCGCACCCTAGCACCTCATCCTGGTGCTCATCTCCCTCAACCTGAGGCTCTTGCTCTGCATCTTGTTAGGGTCCATGGCTTTCACATTGACCATCTTCCTAAGCGTGAACCTCTTCCTGCGCATAAATTTCTTCCTGCGCCTGAACTTCTCCTTGCGTCTGGATCTCTCCTTACTATTGAGGAGGCTCGGGTGGCGCGAGCTCATCCTGAATGCGATCGTAGGTCGCTTGGACTAGGCCCCAATCATCTTGGTCTATTGCCTCGTGCTTCTGTAGTTCCCGAATCAGGTACCCGAACCTTTCAAGCTGGCGAACGTTAGCATAATTAAATTTGTCATTGAGGTCGACAAGACAAGCTTCCATCAACGCGAATCTAGCCGTATATTGCATCACCTGAAGCTCAGTAATGGGCTCCTCCCAACTATCAATTTTTGAAGTATACTTTTCAAAGGAGTCACAGACTGATTGCAGCTCTTCTTCTGTCAAAATACGGTCTATCTCATCGGTGAAGCTCAGGAAATCGTTATGCACCAGAGTCTCAAAGTACATTAGAGAAAGCTTTCTTTCTCTCTCAAACATGTCCATCAGATCTCAGGCCTTTCGGTCCACCTTGGCCTTCTTGAAGAAAGATCTCAATGTTATACCCACAGTCGCCCATGACCGAGCAAGGTCACACATTGGGGCAAGTTGGATGCCCGATCTGTCTAGGGTTTGTGCTTTCATGGCCAGCTCTAAACATTGGTCAGTGTCTGCCTCGGCCTCCTCTATAATAGAAGCGTTGTGGGAAAAAAAATCCTTGGCCTCCTAGATGAATGTCAAGAGTGCAGTTGCCCTTCGCGCTCTGATTTTGAAGTTGCCTAGGAAGCGTCTGCGCACCTCCTTGACACGATCCTTTGACAGGACCTCTGTGGGCTCTTCTTTTTTCGTCAATGTAGCCTATAGCTCCTGAATTTGAGCGTCCAACACTTGCAGCTGGCCCTTTGCCTCTTCCTGAACCTTGAGGCTTTCCTAAAAATCTTTCTTGCAGTTTTCCATCTCTTGCTCCATAATGATTATTCGATGCTGCAACTGCTTCACTTTGGACTGCTGCTCCTCAAGCTGCCCCCTTGTGAGCACTAGGGTCTCTTCAAACTGTATATTTTTGGCCTCAACATCATAGTAGGGATTTTTAAAATGCTCCACCTGGATATTTTCGGCCTTTTTCGCAGGATCGACAATCTTCAAAGCTTCCATCATATGGCAACAAGAATAATCTGCTAGCGTCATCTCTTCCAACGTCTTCTAGACCTTATTTTGAGGATAAATCACGACCCTCTTCTCTGGTCAAGCCAGTGCTTGGCAGGCTCGTAGTCCACTGGTGCACAGGCAGTGCTTTGCCCTTTTCGTCCGTGCGGCTCGTGGCAATAAAGGCAAAACGACGATGCGAATCCAGGTGGTAGAAGAAATACCACACCAGGAACGAGCAGCTTGAGAACGCTATGTTTTTGACCTACATCCCGCAAAGCTAGATATGGAGTTGCCGAGACACCCAGCTTCCCCAGTCAAAAAAGATAGGTTTTATTCCCTATTTCACAACATTGGAAGCATAGAACTCTCCATGGGATACGTACTCGGCAATTGTTGCTTGCCAGGCATTCACCTAGGTGTCTGAGGCGAGCTCAGTGATCCACGCCAGCATGGAGAAGAGCTCAATATTTTTGAATCTCCTCAAGGACAAGGGGAGTTGTGGCAAGGTTTCGGACGCAGAATTCTCTGTTAGCTGAGCATCCATAAACTGCCCCATTCGTGTTGTGTTGGTATATCTCTCAATCTGCTCCTTACTATTAATTTTTCTGATGATGACTTCACCAGAAGGTCCCCACCCATAGGTGAAATCTTCACAAATTTTGTCAGTAGATATGGAGAACAACCTTTTTTCATTCGCATCCCGAACTGACCTAGTCTTGGGGTCGTAAAATTGGGCAATTGTGCATACCAACCTCGGTCAGGGGTGCACAAGCGTGCACAACTACCAGTACAGGTAGGAGTGGTATGCAACTATCCGATTACTTTCTGCGGATACTTTAGTTATCATAAGATCAATATCTTCGTGGAGCTTCTCTATACTTGTCCTGGTGAGGATACAGTCTCGAACTCTAATCAACTTGTCTTCGAGCGGAGGTGGCGGGAGTTTTTCCTTCTTTTCCTTCTTTTGCATCTGCTCCACCTTCTTGCCCATATTCACTGGTCAATCGTTCAAGTGCACTAGGGATGACAGTGCTTCGATACAGCTCACCCGGGCTGCGTCTTAGTGATAATTTGCTTGCGCCCGAATAGCACAACGCTCCACTAATGCTCTCTGTCTCTTACCTACAACAACCGCTCTTTGAAACTCGACAATGGCGAATGTCGCACAGCTTAAAGATTTCACTAGGCATACTTGGTGCACAACTTCTTCTTATAGCTCAGGTATGCACCCACCTACATTAATGTCGCTTGGGCAGAGTAAATGTCTAGATCGATTTAGAGGTGCTGCAGAAGATCTCCTACGCGACAAACAATGGTGGAGTGCACATCCCAATGCTAATTGAGTGGGTCACAATATTTCTTGAAGGACGAGAAGCATCGCACCTGTTGCATTTATTTCTTGATATGTCCCGCATTGGACAATGCACCTGAGATGTTAGGGAAAAGTGCCCAGCGCTTGGGAGAGAATGAAAGCTTACTTCTCCAAATGTACTTTCACCGTTTTACAGGCCAATGAACGACCTTTGCTCAAAAATTGGGGCACAAGGTTTATTTGCCCTTGGAAATCCCAAAGCCTGGTTGAGCCTGCAAACCGAAGCACAACTTCCTTGGGATTGGTATCAAAGTCAAAAAAAAAAATCAAATGCTGATGTGCCTTTTCCTTGGTTCCATTCCTACCTTGCGCACCGCAACCCGAGCGCAACAGCTTGGTGCACAAAAACGGAGTGCAAGGCCTTGGCGCACTTGAGACCGTACGCAATGCCTAAGCGCACAAAATTGGTGTGTAATGCCTTGGCGCATTCGCACCGATGCGTAACACATTGAAGCACACTTGAAAATTTTGCTTGAAATTAGCGCTGCACGTTGAAAATTCAAACGTTTAGGTGCTCATTTTTGTTGCACTTTGGCTTGGCGCATGTCACTTGGAGCGTAAGACCCTTCTTGGCCTTCGGGACTGTGTCGAAGCTGACCAGTCAAAGTCCAAAGCGCACTCTCTAGTTGCACTTTGGACTTGCATTTCGCATTTGGAGTGCAAGACCTTTACCTTACACTTAGGCTCTTTCAATCTGCATTAAACATTGCCCTCTAACTAGTCAACGTGGGTTGCGCACCTAAGGAGAGGCGCAAAGGTGTGGCGCATGTTTTGGTGCGCTTTGACTGTTCTAAAAGGAGTTACGCCTGATCTTGCATGAAGTTCACCTTGAGCCTTTCAAATGGAGTGAAAAAAAACACTTTGCGCTCCTCAGAACGGGCGCAAAGGTATTGCGCCCTTTGTTACTGCGCTTTACCCTGTAGACGCTTAGCATGTTGGAGTGCAATCTTTGCCCTTGCAAGAGAGCTGAAATCCTATTCCCGGATAGCAGAGGCACTTGACTGCTTGTGGTATTCTCTTTGACAAGAAACACCAAGTTTCCCGGAAATGCTACTCGCTTTTCTGTACATGGCTCAACAAAGGAAAATAAAAATTGCATTCCTCAAAACCCTTATGCCAGTTAGGATTATGGCCCCAAAATTGCGCTATTGCTAGCGCAGGAGGAGGCGAAGAGAAATACTTCGAAAATAAAACTAATATACATAAGGAAAATACAAAAATATATACAACCGGACAAAAACTCTCGTACTACTACTCACTAGTAGTACGCCTTCAGATGAATACCATTAACCAACAATGGCAAAGTAAACCCATCCAGATCTTGCAGTGTGAAAGAGTTTACCAGACGGACCTGAGAAACCCGAAACGGGCCCTCCCAGAACATGTCAAATTTGTCGTGGTTTTCGGGCTTCGACTACTTCTCATTCCATTTAAGCACCAAGTTGCCAACCTGGAAAGTGTGATCAGAGGTCTTTTTGTTGAACCAGATTTTTGTGGTAACGACATGCTTCATGAAAGCCTCATAGGCTTTCTCCCTTTCATCTTCCAACTACAACAGTTGCGCAATTCTGACGCTAACCGGGTCAAATTCTTCACCCTCACCATCCAACGACCGGAGAGACTGCAGCGCTGGCAACTCAATATGCACAGGAAGCATTGCTTCCTTCTCGTACACTAGGGAGTATGGGGACATCCTGATGGATTTCTTGATGGAAATTTGGTCAGCCCATAACGCAAAATCTAAAAGCAGATGCCAGGTCCGCTTGTCTTCCAACGTCCTCTTCAGGATCTGGAGCAAGTTTTTGTTGGTAGACTCCGCCAAATCGTTGCCCTGCGGGTAATAGTTTGACGAAGTTTTTGAGTAAATACCCTACTTACTGGTGAATGCACACATCTTGGCCCCAATAAAATGGAAACCATTATCAGTCACTATGGCATCCGGTATTCCGGAACGGGTTATTAGCCGTTCCAGAAAAGCGATGACGTCTTGATTAGCCCGCGTGGTGGGCACCGCTTCTGTCCATCGAATGAAATAGTCTATGGCCGTCAAGATATATTTGTGCCCTGCTGAAGAATTAGGCTCGATTATCACGATGACGTCTAAACCCCATTGCTGAAACGGGGTCTCAACCTGAATCGGGTGCAAAGGCAAAGAAGCATTCTTAATACGGCCAACATATATTTGACACTTATCGCACTTTTGGCTTACACTGAAGGAATCGGCAAAAATGGTGGGCCAATAATAACCTGCCCTTGTTATTTTTAAAGCCAACAGCCTTTCGACGAGAGGGCCCCCAGACATTTCAGAATGGAACTCATCCAGGATTTTTGGCTTTTTTTCGTCCTGACACATCTCATGAGGACGCCATCGATATTTTGATGAAACAACCTCTCGGGTAGCAACACATATCTGTAGGCCTGAAGCCTAAACCTTTTTCTTTGTGACATGTTGAGGCCTGAAGGACACCGCCCACTTGCATTTCTCTTCTTGATCATCATCGTCTTCTTACTAGCTACTGCATTTTCCCTTGGTCCAATTTTTGTCAAGGGGGCTACAAATACCCAACGTAAAATAGTGGACACTCCTTTTGGTATCGTCTAAGGAAGACCCAAACTAAGAAATTGAATCTTCTCATACTCCTTTGCATCTAGAAGTATTGCAATAGTGTGAAATGCTATGGACAAATTCTTTGTATATTGCAACAAAGTTTTTTGTGCAGTCAAACAGAAAAGTTGCCCAATCATACTTTTCTCCAACCATAACTCCTTCCATATACGGTATGATCCCAGTGAGCATATCTGAGGCTCTTTGTTCATTGAACAACCTGTTAATCATATCCGAGGCTCTTTGTTCACCGGACAACCTGGACATGATAACATTCATTGTGCACCTTAACTCGTCAAATTTTAGGTGTTGCATCTTCAACCCATGACTCTCATGCTTGGTCAACTTTGCATCTTTTGCTAGACTAAGATTAATGACCTTATCTACAACATTCTTCAAACAGTAGGGCTCCACTCCCTCCTTTTTCACCAATTTGTTGTTACTAGCAACAGGTAAACCAAACACCCCCCAAAAACTATTTAGTGAAAAAGATACCCATACCTCTCTATCACTTATTATTACCCTACTTTGTTGCTTCACATCATAGGTCTGCAACATCTCTAGCAGTTACTCTTGAAAAGGTCTATCAAAACCAGGAACTTGCAAAATATGTTGTACTACCACATTACGAAAATTTGTCTTTAGTGGGTGATCCTGTGAAATTTCCATCCACCATGTCCTTCAAAACTCTACTATACACATCATCCAAGTAATTTCTTTCAAAGGGAATTTACATTCACTCTTTCCCTTTACTTCGTGGTGTTGTGAAGCTGCTACAGGCTCCTATCCTCTTCCTCCCGGTCTTTTGGGGTTCTGGTTCTTTACCTCGATATCGATTGGCTGCCTCCTCCATGCTATCGTATCCTCCCTTGTTTGGCATCCATTTCACACACTTTCCACTCTCTATGGAGTATACACTCCTCGTGGTACTCTAGGACTGTTCCTGGTGTACTTCCATGCCCACGAATTCGCACACAGCTTTGGGCATTACAGAGGTGGCGGCGCCATAATCAACCATGCAACTATGCATGACCCATCCTTCCATCCTGAGAGATAAAACGGCGGTGGCCTATTATTACCGATGGTGAAGTTAGTCAGCGACGGTGTTAAGACGGTCTGAGTTGGTCTCCCCTTGCCCTTGATGGACTTGAGGGATTCTTGCAACAAGTTCACCTGACCAGGTAGTTGGAGCACATCGAAGAGGCTTACCTTAGCTGGAGTCTTCCTTAGTTCTTCAACGACATTGTATGCTCCTGCACCAGACTCGCCTCTCGCCTAATATTTTGCTTCCATTAGGGGTTGAGAGGTCGAAGCTTGCGTCTGAGGTGTCCTTGCTCTTGCCCTCTAGGGAAGATAGTCTCTTAAACGAGCATTGTTCGCAGGCTCTGATACCTGAGCTGGCTCTTTTTCTAGTGGTGCGACTGCCTTCTCACTTGGCAGTTTGGGATTAGTAGGCAACTTGAGTGGTTCCATCTGAACCGGATCAACTTCGATTGGCCTTTTTCCTGTCCTCATCAAAACGGAGACCAGCTCGATAGGGGGAATCATGAAATTACAGTCAGCTTCCCTTATCATATTTAACTGTTCGCCAAGCGCATCGTCTACAAGTATCTTCACCTTATAGGTGGAGCATCAGTAGGCCTTGTCGGATGAACCGGCTTTGTCCCTTTCCAACATCGCGAAGTTCCTCTCAAGGGTTCTCCTAGTTGGTGCTGCTTGCTCCCTAATGATTGGGTGAGGGAATCTCTTTGGCTGATAGTTCTGATCATTCTACCTCCTTTTCATGACGGCCATGTCATTTGCAATCGTCTTCACGTATACACGTAAATCATGCAACTCTTTGACTTGATCCATATTTAACATTGTCCGAGTCACGGGCGCAAGTAACAGCAGCAGTGCCAATGGTGCAGGCAATGACGGGTACTGAGGAGGACATGGGGGCTGAGGAAAGGGAGGCACCTAATATTTAGAGGTAGGCACCTAAAACGGTGGAGTGGGTACCGCCTAATTTTATGGGTTGGGAGCCAAGGCCTGATTGGGGTACATCTGAGGTGCAGATGAAGCGGATGCACTTGGATACATGTTCTGCGGGAAATCCGGGTAAAATCGGAGGTCGCCTTTGGAGGCAGCTTCCCGATGGCTACCAGGTCAGCTTTCGCCTTCTGTGCCTATTGGTACAATTTTGGAAACGAGTTGACATTAACATGTCGAATGCTCATGCTAATATCAGAGTGGAACGCTCATAGGTAATAAAACGTCGCTTTCTCAACTGTCGACAGAAGATCGTCGGTGACTCTTTGCTAGGTTCAGGAAAACCTGACATTGAAGTCGGCTATCTCCTCCTGAGGGTGCCTCTAGATAGAGGTGAACTGGTGCAGCAGAGAGAAGAGATCGGCTTGTTCGTTGAATCCCATGATAAGTTGCCCCGCCAGTTGGTCCCACGAGGTGATGGTACCGATCGGGAGCGATCGGTACCAGTAGAGGAGCTTACCTCTTGGTGAGAGAACCAGCAGCTTCACCATAATGTTTTCTTCGTGATCTTGTGGATAGTTGTTAATCCTGCAACGTCTTGAATGTGCTCATTTGTCGTCTTTCCCGTGCCAACATAAGTAGGTAAACCTTTCAAAGTTGCGACTGGTATTGAGTGTTGAGCTTGTAGGGCAACGGGGCCCGTATGATTCCAAGTCAGGAACTGCCTGGATAGAGCTGGTTGCGCCTTCTAGGGTGGCAGATATGTGTGGACCGAAGGAGTCGGTAGAATTTTGCTGAGCTGGAACAATGGGAACACTCTGAGCACCTGGTGGAAATTTAGGTGGAACCAGAATATTCTAATGATCCGAGGAATTCGGTGGAACTGGGGGCAAGCTAGTCGTTGTGATGTCGGGAGTCGGAGTCCGTGTAGCAACAACCGCTTCTTGTGAAGATGTCTCGTCCAACGAAATATTTGGTTTGACCACTCTAGGATGTTCTCCTAGAGCGTCGATGTCAAGCTCAAAGAACTCAACTTCTTCTGTATTTCTAATCTACCACCTCGTACGCATGAAGGCATGATATTTTAAGCTAGTCTACGAAGTTCGGAGATGTTTGAGTTCATATGAGTCGCCAAATGTTCATATTTGTCAGCAATAAGACGAACATCAACTTCTTAATATTGCTTTTGCAGTGGAAAGTTGGGTCCCCCCGGGTGTGCCAGAAACTATTGGTCAGAGATCTGCCTTAGGTAAGGTTTTGTTTATTCGTGTGTCTTAGACTCGGCCAACATTGAAAGACCAAGAGGAAGAGATGCCTCCCATGCCAATCTCTAGAGATGGGTTGGTTCCCTTGCTATTATAACTGGGGGGATTTGAGATTAAGGAACTGGAAAGGAATGGGAAATGATCGAAAGGAATGGGAAATAGGGCCACAGGCCAGATAGAACAGGGGTGAGGGACTAACAGCATGATAACTCTACTGCACACCGAATAAAATAGCCCTTAAATATAGACAACTAACAAAATTTAAAAGCAAACATCCAATATGCGTAATCTCCAGGGCTACTCTAGGGTTCCCGTTTTTATCAGAAGCTAAATTTAGATACTAGAATTCAAGCCTACAAATAAAGCAAAGAATTAATAGAAGATAAGCAATAGAAGACATACACACAAAATAGAAGTCCAGAGTTAGAGCCAGAGATCAGCTGTATTGATAGCAGAATTTGGATTACATCGAGCTTCTAGCAAACATCCATCGTTTTTACAATAAAATAGCAGGCTTATATAGCAAATTATGTCGCTTGGAATATTAAATGCACACCTACAAAATATGGTGGTGGCAGCCAAGATAAGAGTTACAAGAGAGTACAGTCATGAAACATTAATCAAGCATGGCTAGGACTAATGACTCCTTGGAAATACAGTTGAACTCCTTCAATGCCCTGATAGGCTTGGCTTGCTGGCACTGCCTCCTCACTCACGAGGACCACTTCCATGGAAGATAGGCTTAAATTCCCGGAACGTCTAGTCTGGAAACTTCTCAGAATGGCTGTGCTTGGACAAATAAGGATGCACCTTAAATTGTTGATGTGGAGCGCTTCTGGTAAAGACCAGCGCCAGAGTTGAAAGGGTCGGAGGTGAAGCGTAGTTAACCTAACCCATTGTGCAGCTGCTTGGTGCAAAAAAAAGGAGCCCAAGGCCTTTCACAGGAGAAAAGGAGTGCAAGTGTATGCGGCCTCGGGAGTGGTGCAGGCGTTGAAAAGTTAGCAGGTGAAGCACACAAGCATGAAGCACAAATGCCTTGTGCAACGAAAAAGGAGCGCAACAGTTTGGGCATTAGGAGCGCTGGGGATGAAAAGTCAAACACTCAAGCACTCTAGAATGGTGAGTGAATGCCTTGCGCTGGAGAGGTGGAGCGCAACAGTCTGGGCATTGGGAGATGCATCGTTGTTGAAAAGTCAAACACTGAAGAGGACCAATTGATTGCGCATTGGCCTTGCGCAGGAGAGAGAGAGAGAGCGCCATGTCTGGATGCCTCGAAAACAGTGATAGGTTGAATAGTCAACTAGCAAAGCGCAAGGGGCTTGCGCTTGGATTGTAGTGCCCAACATCTTTGACTTGGAAGATGTGCCAAGTTGGAATAATCGACAGACGAAGCGCAAGCGTTGGGTGCAAAATGACCTTGCATACGAAATGTGGTGCGCAATAGCCCTGCCAATTGCACTTTGACTGGTCAACAGGCCTTGCGTACGAAATATGGTGCACGATAGCTTTATGCTTGGAGAAACTTGCGCAACATCTTCATCAATACTTAGTCTTTTTCCGTCGAAACTAGGTGCTGCATGTTGACTGGTCAATCGGCGTTGCACTCTTGAGGAAGAGTGCATGTAATGTCCCCTTTTTCTAGGCAGTCAGTGTGCAGAACAGTTTAGCCTACTCACGGGTTCCCGTAGGCTAGGGCAGATTGCAGGGGAGCCTAACTGGAGTTTTGGGAGCGGATAATTGAGCGAAATGGGTATTCGAATCCACTCTCAGATGTTGAATCGGATGGACAGAGCCTTGACTTACTATTTTTAGTAAGTTAGTTTTTAGGGTTTCGGGCAAAACGGACGGTGCAGTGATATTCTTCATCGAAATGGGTGTCCGTATCTATCCTCAGTTTGCGGATCGGATAATCGGAAGGCCAAGTTTTTAATGTGCGAAGGTTTAATTATATAAAGTAAAATTATTTAAATACTTTATATAGTTTAAAACCTTATTTTATAAAAAGGGGACGTGGGACTTAAAAAAGAGTTATGTTTCATGATTTATCCCACATTGAGCGTGCAAAAGGAGTTTGTTGTGGAGGAGTCTATTTATTCGGTGGCTTGGTCTCATTTCATTATATTCTGGATTTTAGTTATTTCCTCTAGAGTTTGAGGCCAGTGGCTGAGACTTCTTCTCCGAAGGGACGGAAACCCCAACGGTGTGGCTGAGGACGAAACCCCTCAGATTTTTGGAGCTGGACGAAACCCCAGTTCTCTGTTGGTGAATTCACACAGGATTCACACTTGGAGCTTCATCAGTCTTCAGAGGTATCTTTCCATGTTTGCTGATTTAGTATATTTCAAGGGTTTGCAGACATATTGTGGAAAGATTATATTTTTAAAATATTGTAATCTGAACCCTATTTTGAAAGAAATTTGAAAAATAAAATTGCTAGTTATTTCTTGTTTCCTGGAGTTGTATTTTCTGATTTTAAGAAACAGTATAGTGTCCCAAATATTAAAAATATCAGAACAGGGGGGGACATTACAGTGGTATCAGAGCTGGTTTTTCCTGCTAGCCTGTTCAGGGTTTGATGAAAATTTCAGAAATGATTTCAGTATTGTGTGAAAAAAAAAAAATTGTAGCAGCAGTGAGTATTTTTCAGACTTGGAAGTTAGGGTTTGGTTGCCGTTTCAAATCTAGGGTTTCCAGTTTCTGGGTATTGGTGATTTGAATACCCATTTGGTTGATTTGGGCTTTAAGAGTTCTGGGTATTGTTAATTCAGAGCTCAGCTTATTCTGCCAGCCTGTGGAAGCCTAAGTAAATTTCAGATTCATGGAGTCTTATAATGATTGGTCTAGGAGACAGCGTGATTGGGATAGGACTCAGAGTGAGATACAAAAATCCATCAGTCAATTAACTGCAATGATGCAAATTTCTCTACCTACAATTCTTCCTAAGGTAAAGGTTGAGCCTATAGTCATTGAATTATTTGATCAGTTCCAGCAAGAGTGGAGGGCTCATGATGATGATTTTCGTGCCCTTATGTCTAATGAAGATTATATTGATATGCGTATGAGGCAACAACCCAATGGAAATAAAAAAATGAACCTTCTTGAGAAGATCAAAAATTCGAAACACAATGAAGAGCCTGCTGTCCCAGAAAAGTTGGAGAAGCCAGTTGATAGTGACGTAGATTCCCAATCAGCTCATGATGATATTCACCCATCACATTTTAATGGTGACAGTTCAGAAGAACTTGGGTTGGATATTCACACTGAACCCATTATGATGCATGCACCGGATAGCTATATCTTCTTCGGAGATTTGCAGAGTGAGCTGAATATGGAATCAGTTATGCATGATACACATGATGGTGTTGTTACAGGTTACGTGGCAGCCCTTTCTGATGAAGACAGACATGATTTTTCAGATCATAACACAGTTGAGGTTGTTGCTGATTTTAAATCAGCTTATGATGATATTTCATCTCACCAGGACAGCCATGAAAATTCAATGCATGATGAGTCTAGTGCTGATTTACAAAATTTGAAGGCAGCCTTAGAAACTATGAAGTCAGACTTCATGAGCACTCTTGCAGAGAGATCACTATGCCAAGCTTGTTGAAGAGACCCCTAGTGCATACGAGGAGCAAAGAAGAAGTTAGTCAGCTAAGCTGAAGAGCTTGAGCTAGACTAGAAGCTCTTTGTCGGAGGCTCGTCTTTCATTGCATGAGACAGAGTTGAAACTCAATTCTGTTTTAGAATCCACTGAACAACTGAATCAGGAGAGAGCCAGGGAGATTGGGCGGATTGTTGTCGAACTAGATTGCATTCGGGAGGACTATAACTTAACACATTGTCCCATGAGATCAGATTACACAATTTCGGATCAGTGGATTGGCTGTGATAAGCACGAGAGTGATAATAATTTCTCATGGACTGACAATCCGCTGTATGAGATGGATCATGATACATCTTTTGATAATCCTCTTTTTGAGATGAAGAGTGTTGATTCTTTTCCTGTGATAGATCATGAGGATACATTGTTTGAGACAGGGTGTCTATTTCGACATGAGTCTGAGAGTGATTTCATGAGCATTTTCCAGCCTAATCATGATGATCGGGGATTGAGTTCTCTTACCCAGGATCGTATGCTTGCATTGATGAGCATCGAGGGCGATGGTAGGAGCATTATATGGGTGATAGTTGATCATGGGTATGAGAGATATGTCGTTGTTCGCTTTTTGGGCAGCCATAACATTTACTTGATGGAGGTTGGTCAGCAGTTTGGTTGGCATTATATGGAGTATCCTACTTCTTATTTGAACACCATGTTCTCTCAGGGGGTCAGCTTAATCAGTGAGCAGGTAGGCCTGGTTGAGTCACCTATGCATCAGATGTTTCTTGGCACAGAGTTCAGTCATTATGGGCATACCAGTTTTGATTATGAGGCTGAGCTTCTTATGGAGTTGCAGGAGTGGAGTATGGATGGTCTTTCAGGAGTCTCACAGATAAAATTACACCCTACTTGGTTGAGTATGATGAGGGACGTCATCTTTCCAGAGGATATTTTGTTGACTGCAGTAGATTGGGCTACATGGGATTATCTGGGTTATTCCAAGAGTGTGAACGCTGAGTTGAGCTGGTCAGGTGATGACTATGGAGGCACTTCCAGCATTGTATTTGCAGTGGTTTATGATGATGATTTCTTGGATATGACGTGGCACATGATATTTCATCTCAGTTTAGATAGGCGGACTAGTGCCAGGTTGGGGAGAGATTTCATCATGCTATTGCAGTTGAGACTTCAACAACTTAACCATGTCAGAGGGACAGTGATGATCAGAGTAGCGCAGCGTCGGCGTGGCAGTTACTTTCTGAGATTGTTATGGGATCCAGGGATTTGATGGACCTTATCCAGGATGCAGACACTTGACTGGAGTATGTATGCATATTGCTTGAGGACAAGCAATCTTTGGGAAGGGCGGACTGTAATGTCCCCTTTTTCTAGGCAGTCAGTGTGCATAACAGTTTAGCCTACTCACGGGTTCCCGTAGGCTAGGGCAGATTGCAGGGGAGCCTAACTGGAGTTCTGGGAGCGGATAATTGAGCGAAATGGGTATTCGAATCCACTCTCAGATGTTGAATCGGATGGACAGAGCCTTGACTTACTATTTTTAGTAAGTTAGTTTTTAGGGTTTCGGGCAAAACGGACGGTGCAGTGATATTCTTCATCGAAATGGGTGTCCGTATCTATCCTCAGTTTGCGGATCGGATAATCAGAAGGCCAAGTTTTTAATGTGCGAAGGTTTAATTATATAAAGTAAAATTATTTAAATACTTTATATAGTTTAAAACCTTATTTTATAAAAAGGGGACGTGGGACTTAAAAAAGAGTTATGTTTCATGATTTATCCCACATTGAGCGTGCAAAAGGAGTTTGTTGTGGAGGAGTCTATTTATTCGGTGGCTTGGTCTCATTTCATTATATTCCGGATTTTAGTTATTTCCTCTAGAGTTTGAGGCCAGTGGCCGAGACTTCTTCTCCGAAGGGACGGAAACCCCAACGGTGTGGCTGAGGACGAAACCCCTCAGATTTTTGGAGCTGGACGAAACCCCAGTTCTCTGTTGGTGAATTCACACAGGATTCACACTTGGAGCTTCATCAATCTTCAGAGGTATCTTTCCATGTTTGCTGATTTAGTATATTTCAAGGGTTTGCAGACATATTGTGGAAAGATTATATTTTTAAAATATTGTAATCTGAACCCTATTTTGAAAGAAATTTGAAAAATAAAATTGTTAGTTATTTCCTGTTTCCTGGAGTTGTATTTTCTGATTTTAAGAAACAGTATAGTGTCCCAAATATTAAAAATATCAGAACAGGCAAAGGAGTTGCGCCTGGCTGACAGTGCACAAAGGCATTGTGCCATGTTGGTAGTGTGTTCCTTGAAGCCGAGCTTATCTATTTTTTGTCCTGAGATAGGGTTGCGCTCTTCCTTCTCCTTGGAGCCAAAATGCATCAGGGGACTAGGCGTGAAACACCATCGCCGTCCAAAAGATGATTTTCCTGCATGGTCAATAGACAAAAACAACTGCACACCGCTTCAGGCGTTGTAGAAAGAGTTTGACAGTAAAATTCAAGAGATAAAAATATATTCGAATTATAAGAACAGAGTTTCTGGGTAGCAGAAATTACTGGACAACAAAATATACACCATGTTGCAGAAATGACAACACAACTATCAATGCGTAAACTCAACAAGGTTGAATCGGGACTCCCCTTCAAAAACTCCTTTCTACACCTAAATGCAGACAAAGAAAAATTCAGTTTAGATAGTGAAGGTATTAGTGGTGATCCTATTGGTCATGATGATCAAGGTGATGATACGGCTGATTGAAGAAGTGGAGTGAGCAATCATATAACAATGGGTTAAGGGCAGCAGTTTGAAGTGATGCTAGTTGTAAAAGATGTTTGGAATAGGAGAAAGCAGCAGCAACAAGAGCCTCTCTTTTCAATAGATGATTTTGAAAGTATAGCGTAGTTAGTGGCAAAGGCATAGGAAGAGGCACAAACACAAGCACAAAGAGAGACGACTAGATCTTTTGCTAGGGAAAAGGGTAAAGAGGCATTGCAAGACACTAGATAGTGGGCGTACTAAGGCATTTTGACACATTTTGTAATTTGTACCTTTGTTTTTCAATGAGTTTACATAGGTTTTTAAGGGATCCTGGTTCCCTCATACTGAGTGGGGTTTGAACCTTGGACCTCTCAAAGAGAGGCCAAAGCCCTTACCACTGCAATAAGCTTGCAACTTAATTTGTACCTTTTTTTTTCAATGGGTTATATGGCATTGAAACGGGCCCCACCCATATTACATAATCACCACATAATGGTATTACAACAAAGCTTGAATATTATCCACGTATCGTTTGGCAAGATTCGAACCTGAGTCCCCTCGAAATGTTGAGGAATATAACTAGTTGAGCTAGCGCAACTTGATTAATTTGTACATTTTTATATCATAAGCAATACAAGAATATTTGAATTTTGGAGGCACTAAAATTTCTTTAACTCAAGTGTCTTTTTTTACTTTCATGTGTAGCTTAAGCTTGTATCTCTTGCCACTTTCATGTGTAGAATGAGCTTGTATCACTTACAATATTAATTTTTTATTTGTATAATGTTAATTATTTTTTTTTTCAATTGGTTACATGGGATTGAAACGGGCCCATCCATATAATATCATCACCATATCGTGGTATTACAACAAAGCTTGAATTTTATTTAGGTATCACTTGACAAGATTTGAACTTTGATATCCTCTTTAAATATTCAGGAATCTAACCGGTTGAGCTAATGCCACTTGATATATAATGTTAATTAATTGTGATATGCATGAAAAAAACCTTTTTCAATGAAATTTTGCATTTTCTTCTTTTTTTTGGTGGGGGGAGGGGCAGGGGACGACAGTGGGGCTGAGTTTTTCTGAGATTTTTGCTGAGACCCGAGTGGGTCTTGCCTTATCTGAGTTCCTTTACTATGATATGAATGATAGCAACATAAACAAGAAATGCCCCCCTGCAAGAATGATGTGGTTTGGTAGAGTAGAAAAATAAAATACAAGAATGATGTGGTTTGGTAGAGTAGAAAAATAAAATATTGTTTGAATATTAAACAAGTCAATTTATGATAAGAAATGGCCCTAGGAAATCATGGACAAGAACCAACTTGAGAGGCCATCTAACAACACTAGAATTATATAAGACAAACAGGGTCTTTGTATGTTTCCCTGAGCAAAATTTTCATTTATTAGTTTACGACATTAAAGGAGCAACAATGAATTGATCAAATCATTGTCAACATAATAAATAATGCAATTTGAGACCTAGTTTGTCTAGCTACACTTATTCCTATTTCTATTACAGTGGAAGCAATAATTTATTAGTAATTCAAACCTTGATAAACAAGATGGTTAGAGACATACAATTGTCCAATTACAATATTTATTTCAAAAGTCATCTATAGTCATCAACTCATCCAAATGACTTATCGCAAAATATGATTATTGTTCATTAAATTGCAGTACTCTTAACAAACATAGTTTATAATCACCAGATTCACCACTATGATGTCAATAAACAATGCTGGATAGACATTTAGAAGTTGATATCCTGCCGTGGAATCAGGTGGAAATAACTTTCAAGATTAAGCAGGAATTTGTTCGCTTCTAATTGAGAATAGATAAATTTTTGTAGGTACCTCCAAGAATCAACTGTTTTCTAGAAGGCTTTGTCATCATTATTAGAATGACAGATTGAGAAATGACACATCTGTATAGAGACAATCAACAATAAACAACCAACAAGCAAGAATCCTTTTGGAAAATGATCTAACAACAATGATGATGGAGTCAACCAATCATAGATGAGGAGTTGGACCAAGTCAAATGACAACTGTGAAGCACGATCACTGTCATGAGGATATGTTGCCTTCAAATTGCAAAACCTTTTATGGCAATAGAAAAATATAAGAAATTCATTCCAACATGTTTATAAACTTCATTATGGACAATCACACCCATTAGACAATGTAATGTTAGACACGCTCCCAGTCGCCAACCTCAATATCTCGTGGTATGGATAAGCACTCACCACCTCTTAATCAGATCCATCCTTACATGTCTTTAGGGACTACCTTTCCTTTTTTTCTAACATAATAATTAGATCCATCCTTTAATAGTTTTAGGGATGTCCTTTTCCATTTTTGCAACAAAAAAATATTGAGTTCTAATAATCTGACAGGTCCTTCAATGTCTGATAATGCTAGATGAGACTTTACAACCTACAACTCAAGTTTGGATTCCCCACTGAAGCACAGGAGTGGTATTTTACAATTGAAGGAGCAGATAATAAAGGATGACAAGGGAAATCAGCAACACATGACGTCAACATGCAATTAGGAAAACAACCAAATAGTCTAGAATTCTCCCTCAAATGGCCTGCACAACGCAATACATAACATGCCTTGACGGTCCTGCACACACAACATAAGTTAAACAACCTTGCTAAAGAGTCAAACGGCCTTGTTCAACATCAGATGACCTAGTTCAGCAGTCCAAATGACCTAGTATCTTAGTCAAACGATGTGGTCTAGAGTCAAACGGCTTTGTCTATCTATTTTCAACAAACATATAACAATGCAAATAGTCCATATGGTCATCTACAACATTGCTTAACTACTATAACAATTCATAGGAACATGCACAATGATCACATAAGTCTGCATAACAATGGCTGAATGGAAGTATTCTTATTGTTTGCAAGAATACATGTCTGGTTATATCTTCATACAATGCATACACTTCTACAAATATCTCCCGATGCACACACATGAACATACATACCCCAAATGAATGAATGAATGGGTTCCTTTTTATACAACTTGGGAGGTAGTTGCTCTCTCAACTTCCTCCAACTAAACACCTCATCATTTTCTTGAATTACATTTGACATGCATTTAACTTACATTTCATTTCATGACTTATTAATTATACGTACAAGCATCAAACATTTATTGTACGAATAACAAAACAACTCAAAATATCAAAACATAACAAAATTTCTTCTACAGTTCTCATCCACATCTACAACAGTTTACCTCCCTTACATCCACATCCACATTTAGATGTTCTCACCCACATCTACAACAGTTGGTGTTTCCTGCACATTCCTCGTTTCTTCTACAGGTTGTCTTTCGTACACCGTACTCCTTGCACAACTGCTCCCGCTTGCTTCGACTACAGTCCTCCCTTGGTAACCTCTGGTAAAGCCACTTTTCTATTACCTATAATAGCATCTATAGTGCCTCCTTGCACAATTTGACCTCTTGATTGCATGAGAGTGTCCAATGGAAATGCAACATGTCTTTTTTCGCAGCTTGTAAGGTTGACCCACCACCAATCCTTACATATTCTCAGCAACTATCCTTACCATGGTGGCATCTTGTGGGGTCCCCGAAGGTGGAATAACCTTGATATTCTAATTAACTAAATAATACTGAGGATGTTGCTACAAGGGCTATTGTTGCAATTATTGTCCCATTTGTTGTCACTATTACTCCAACTGCTTTTGTCGCTTCTTGTTGGCATTCCTACAACATTGATTTCCTTTGTATATATATTATTGTTCAGTAATTTATCCTTCCCTGAAGCTCTGTCCTTTGTTCGAAATGTATTATTTCTTTCCTGCTTTTGCTGTTAAAATTTGTTGGCTATGCCCAAGGGCTGGTGCAGTCTTTCTATTCATTCATCATGCAGGGTCCTTATCTTGTCAAGGGTGAAGGTAGTTTCGCACCATGTCTCCAGGCACAAGTTAGTTTTGGGGTAGATGCAAAGCGTAGGCCCATTTTTGGCCAGAGAGTAGCAACACCCAACTTTGGAGAAGCAGACGTAAGTAGCGCCCAGGTTGTTTCGCCACTGAGTGAGCGCAAGGCAATTTCAAGCCCAAACATCGAAGCGCAGTTGCAGTTTAGAAGAACAATGCTAAGTGGACCATGGTGTTTTCGCCTTGTTAGTAGAGCGCAATGCCTTTTCGCCCTGACTGGAGAGCGCAAAGCCTTTTCGAGGCTAAACTGGGTGAAAGCGCCTTCATGTTGTTCTAACACTTAATGAAAATCTGCTTCAAAACAGTGTGGGGCCTAGTTCCGTTTTGCCAATCTACAAGAGCACAAAGTATTTTCGGACTAAGTGGGAACGCAAGCACTTTTGACCCGTCCTCAAAGTCAGCAAAAAGCTTGCTTCAAACTCCCAAGGCAGTGTGGGGCCCAAAGTCTTTTCGTCCAGATTTGCAAGCGCAATTTCATTTTGGGGTCAACCTGAGTGAAATATCCTTTGACTTTTAGTTTTCAAGGAAAAATGCTAAGTATGGCCTGCCAAAAGTGCAAGTGCTTTTGATTTTTCAACTCCAGCACTGCTCCCGATGCTCCAAGGTGTTTTCACTCTGATCTACAAGCACAAATCAAATTCGGAATAAGTGGGAGCACTAAGGCCTTTGACTTTTCCACTCAAGCATTGATCCCAATGCAGCAAGGTGTTTCGCTCCCTTTTTCCAGCGCAAGGCCGTTTCGAGGCAAGTGGGGTGAAATGACATTTGACTTTTCCATGCCAGCGCACCTCCTGAAGCTCCAAGGCATCTTCACTTCTTTTTTCTAGCGCAAGGTATTTTCGGGACTAAGGAAGAGCATAATGACCTTTGACAACGCCAGCGCTGCGCCCAAGATAACTAAGTCATTTCGTTGTTGGTTTTGGAGCGCAAGCCCATTTCGGGTTAGGAAACAGTGAAACGTAGGTTGGCCTGCATCCGCAAAACGCCTGTTTTAGTCTAGCTCTCCTTGCTTCAGCCAGAATTCCTCATAAATATTCCTCATCAACAAAACAAGGCGCATCCTTATCTATTTAAATGCAGTCGATCTGAGAAGCTTCCAGACTTGATGTTTTCGGATTTCAGAATCCTATCTTTCATTAAGGCGGTTCCAAAAAGCAAGGAGACAATGCCACCAGCTAAACCTGTCAGTGCATTGAAGAGGTGTAGCTGCATTTCAGTGAGTCATCAATTTCACTCCATCCTTCATTTTTGTTTGATGAGTGCTTATTTCTCAAAATCTATCCTTCCTGCCACCGCGATGTTTTGCGGGTGTGCATTTATGTTTCAAGCGACAGAATTCTCTATAAAAGTCGGCAATTCTAATGTAATATGATGGACATTTTGCTAGAGACTTGTTGTACATGAATTATGCTATCAGTACAGAGAATACTTGGCTCTAATTCTGGATTCTTATCTATGTGTATGTTTTCTATATTATATTTCTATTAAATTCTCCGCTTTGTCTGTGGGTTATAATTCTATGTCTGGATTTAGCTCCTGATAGAGGATGAACACTGGAATAACTCTGGAATTACATATAAGGCATCTAGTTTTAATTTTGTTACATTTTATGTGTTGAGTGCTATTGATTTAGAGTTAAATTAAGTTATCGTGTTGCTTGTCCATCACCCCTGTTCTACTTGGCCTGAGCACATATTTCCCATTCCATTCAGTTATTTATAATTTCTTTCTTGTTCCTTAATCTCAATCCCCAAGTTAGAATAGCAAGGGAACCAGCCCATCTCTGGAGATTGGGACGGGAGGCATTTCTTCCTTTCAACCTTTCAATGTTGGTCGGGTCTAGGGCGCATAGATGAAACATTCCATAGGCGGATTTTTGACCAACACTTCTCTTTTCTTACCCACTCCTCTGCATTCAGCTACTTACTCTTCTCCCTTGAAATATGCACTTTCCTCAACCAGTGTATTAGTGTCTCCTCCTTTGTCTTTGTCAAACAACTCCAATGACAACACCTTCATTGCCTTTCTCTTCTTGATCGTCATTGTCTTCTTACTAGCAACTGCATTTTCCCTTGGTCCAATTTTTGTCAATGGGGCTACATATACCCAATGTAAAATAGTGGACACTCCTTTTGGTATCGTCTAAGACCGACCCAAACTAAGAAATTGAATCTTCTTGTACTCCTTGGCATCTAGAAGTATTGCAATAGTGTGAAAGGCTATGGAAAAATCCTTTGTATATTGCAACAAAGTTTTTTGTGCAGTCAAACAGAAAAGTTGCCCAATTATACTTTTCTCCAACCATAACTCCTTCCATATACGGTATGATCCCAGCAAGCATATCCGAGGCTCTTTGTTCATCGAACAACCTGTTAAGCATATCCGAGGCTCTTTGTTCACCTGACAACCTGGACATGATAACATTCATTGTGCACCTTAACTCGTCAAATTTTAGGTGTTGCATCTTCAACCCATCACTCTCATGCTTGGTCAACTTTGCGTCTTTTTCTAGACTACAACATTCTTCAAACAATAGGGCTCCACTCCCTCATTTTTCACCAATTTGTTGTTACTAGCAACAGGTAAACCAAAAACCCCCCAAAAACTATTCAGTGAAAATGATACCCGCACCTCTATGTCACTTATTATTACCCTACTTTGTTGCTTCACATCATAATTCTGCAGCATCTTCAGCAGTTACTCTTGAAAAAGTCTATCAAAACCAAGAACTTGCAAAATGTGTTCTACTACCTCATTACGAAAAGTTGCCTTTACTGGGTGGTCCAGTGAAATTTCCATCCACCATGTCCTTCAAAACTTTGTTATACGCATCATCAGAGTAATTTCTTTCAAAGGGAATTTGCATTCACTCTATCCCTTTGCTTCGTGGTCGTGTGAAGCTGCTACAGGCTCCTATCCTCTTCCTCCCGGTCTTTTGGGGTTCTGATTCTTTACCTTGATCTCGATTGGTTGCCTCCTCCATGTTGTCGTATCCTCCCTTGTTTGGCATCCATTTCGCACACTTTCCACTCTCTGTGGTGTATGCGCTCCTCGTGGCTTCTCACAATGCCAACGTCGAGTCCTCCACGAGTTCGAGGTCCTTGCTGCAACAATGCTTCTAGCATGAATCTTGAAGGATGCTTCCACTCATTCTATTTGCTTAGCAATCCTTGGCCATCACTACATTCTCTTTACAAATTGCTTCCTTGACTTTGGATTTTTAACTCCTATTGCAGCAGTTACTCCCAACGGCCCCAACCGTTTTCCGACAAACTTGGTTTCCAACCAAAACTCTAAGTGGCCCACTCACTGTCTATATAGTTCATTTTCTTGGTTTGCATTGTGATGAGCCAAAATAAAGTAAATAAATAATACCTCTTTCACTTGTAAATATTTATATTTGGGTGTTGTGTGGAAGGGGGATAATGTGTTAGGAGACTTAATATTAGTTATTTCATATTTTATTTTTTAAATAAAGGCCTTAAGTGATTGTAAGTGCTTAGGGAAGTGTCAACGAAGAATTAGAAGAAAAGGCTTTGTAAGGAGGCTCAACGTTTCATTTTGGGAGGCTTTTGATTATGTTATTGTGAGTTTGGAGGATCCAAGTGATTCTTGTGGAGACAAGGCTGATCCTTGCTCATTCTTTCTAAGGATTGGTGATGATCCCTCTTTTCAAGAAGCCCTAATCAGATAGACAAGTGATGGCCCTTGCTATTTGATTGGATATAAGGGTTGATCCCTTAGTTTTGAGAGGCAAATTTACCCAGGGTTTGCTACAAAGCTTCAGTGGATTTAGCAGCTAGGGTTTCAGTGTTCGTGTGCAGTGTGATTTGGTCAGTTTCAGTGTTTGGCAGTGTAGAAGAGTCAGTGGATAACAACATGGTATTCGTGGCATCGTAGTTTAGCAGTTTTTTGGTGTGTTGCAGCTTCTTGTAACCCTAGAAGGGTGACATCAGCCTCTAGGAGGCCTTGTTTTGCATGTTTGAGGGTTTTCAAGGCAGATCATAAGGGTTTCAAAGCAAATTCTAGTATCTTAACAATTTGCAACCAAATTTAATATATTGTTTTGTTGAATTCCCAGAAAAAGGACATTACAAGTGGTATCATAGCTTGGTTCTTGCCAGCGTGTGGAGAGAGCAAAAATATCCAAAAAATTTCAAAGATTTAGAGTTAGGGTTTGGTGTAAAAATCCAGTCGTTTTTAGATCTAGGGTTTTGGGCTTCTGGGTATTGGTGATTTGACATCCCATTTTGTTGATTTGAGCTCTAAGAGTTCTGGGTATTGTAATTCAGAATTGATTCATCAGAACTAGCAATTCTAGGTTATGCAACCAACCCACCATTATAATACCAGAAGAAATACGTAGAATATCAATCCAGAAGAAAATCCCACTTGGGAGATAGATCCACAAGAAGCAGCACTTGAGGAAGAGGCATTAGCAGAAATGGCAGAAAGGGCAAAGAATGGACAAGTCACAATCTTCCCAAGACGAAATAGAAAAGAAATTCGATAATTTGTTGCAATTGATGACTAAAATGGTGGCTTCCCAGCAAGAAAGCATGACCCATTTGAGGCAATTAGTTACCAAATATGCCATGAAGCAGAACGTTCCACATCAAGGTGAATCCTCTTCACATGGGGGTGTAATGTTGGGGCAAGAGACTGAAAAATCTACAGGTTACTCTCATATCAACAATCCTTTGCCTAAACCTACTAAACCCATGTTTACACAACTACCTCAAGTCAACAATATTCACGATGATTTTGATGAATTATTTTTGAAATATATCGAAAAACCAAGAAATTTCAGAACTGTTGTGAGTTTTGACAGGTATTTGAAGATCATAGGAAAGAAAATTTCAAAAAAGAAGCATGGGGATAAAAAATTACAACAAAAAATGCAGGTTCCAGTTTTTAATGGCAGTGAAGGGTTAACAGCAAGAGCATGGCTTCAGAAATTACAGACATATTTTGCACTTGATCCAATGCCAGAAGAGGATGCCATTCAACTTGCTACTCTTCATCTTGATGGTGTTGCCTATGATTGGTGGTATCATGGACTTGTCACTCAAGGACATGGGCAAATCGCTTCCTTTGATGAGTTTTGTCAAAATATTTTAAACAGATTTGAAAGAAAGGATGTAGAAGAGTATTTCAAGGAGCTTGCTACTCTCAAGCAATCTTCATCCTTGAGAGATTATATAGAAGAGTTTGAACAAGTGGTTGTCCAAGTACAAAATATTTCACCAAGGAGAGTCATATTCTTATTCATAGATGGATTGATGGAACCTTTGAAGGGACTTGTCAAAGCTTTTGAACCAGCCACCTTGGAAGATGCAATCAAGAGGGCACTAAATTTAGAAACAATCCTACCACCGAGGCAAAAGCATGTTGCATATAACACACCTGTAAAGCTACCATTTTCAGCGAAAAATACAGCAAATTGGCAGCCTAGAAACATGACATCAAGGGATGATAAAGGGAAGGATATGACGTCAAGGGTAGAGAGCAAGGTGGGAGCATCAAAACCACCATTTAAGCCATCCAAGACTCCTACGTCAGCCTCCAAAGCTATTTCATATGAGCGTAATGAGCTTAGGAGGAAGCAATTGTGCTTTACTTGCAAAGCACCATGGACACCCGGTCATAGATTTCAAGGAAAATGCCAAATTCATTATATAGAGGTCATTTCAGAAAGTGAAGAATCTGAAGAAGAATATACTTCCTCTGATGACAAAGAGATTGAAGAGCCTACATACCATGAGGACATCCAAGGAGTGACATTAGCTACCTTGAGTGGGTTAAATAATTTCAGAACTATCAAAGTGCCAGGAAAAGCAATGGGAGAGCAAGTGCTTGTGCTTATTGATGGTGGAGCTACTAACAATTTCGTGGTTGAAAATTTTGTGGCCGAGAAGAAGTTCAAAACTGAACTATTTCCAGGTTTCAATGTTGCAATTGGAAATGGTAGTCTTGTTCCTTGTAATAAAATGGTACAAAAAATAAAAATCAGTTTTGGAAATTATGAAGTAGAAGATAAATTCTTTGTATTTCCTTTGGGAGGTGTACCACATATGGTTCTAGGAGTGCAATGGCTTTGGACTCTTGATGATTACATCACAAATCATAAAAAATTAGAACTCAAATTTAAAGTGGATGGAAAAGAAATAGTGTTGTGTGGGATCAAGGAACATATGAAAGAGGATGCATGCAAGATACATGAGGTTTCCTACAAACACATGGAGAAGATCATTCATAAAAAGGACACATTATGGGCCGTTGTTATATATCGTACAGAAGGTAACAAATTCCCTAATTCTCATCATCAAATTCAGTTCATTTTGCATAAACATAAAAGAGTGTTTGAAGACTTACCAAAAGGAATATTGTTGGTTACGAATCTGCCACTAGGAAAGGATTTTAGTCTTTTGCGTCCCAATCTCTAGAGAAGGCTGGCTCCTATACTACACTACTTTGATTTTTCAGATAAAGGAACAGGAAAGAGATAAACAAATACAAAAAGAGATGTAAATGTGTGATTTAACGGTGGGAAAGAACAAGCAGCGCAGTAACTAACTAACTCAAACTAGCAGCAAGCAATAGTAGGGCATGTAACAGAAACCAGCACTATGATTCCTTCCTATGTATCCTTCTATGTTCATTCCAGGTTCACTTAATTGCCAATGTTGCGATCCAGAATGCATAATGACAGCAATCAAAAAAATAAATGAAACTTTCAGAATTGTTTAATGAAGCCAACATAAAAGAAAGAGACATTAAATGGAGCTAAAGATGCCTTGTATTGATGCAAAATGTTTGCTTACAGTAGCTTTCCTAGCAATATGTTCCCCCCTTTTACAATGAAGTTCATCTACTATTTATAGCAGATTTTTTCCCCCAAGTTACAATTAAGCACAGAAATCAAGACACGGCAAAAGCTGTAAAAAGTGTCGAGATTAGACCTCTATTGACCGTGAGTGTACCTACAGCAAGATCTACCTAGAAATGGTACAGCTCTGGGCTGATCTGGTGGGTGAGATGTCGGGTCTGATGAATGCAGTAGGTTTAGTACAATTAGACATTCAATGCTGACCTACTCTGTATCTCTGCAGCACAGCTTCTATCTCATCCTGTCATGTTCGAATCTCAGGAACTGCACACATTTGGCCCAGGTCTGAAGTTCACTGATGAAAAGGGGGGATGCCCAAAGTCGCCTGCTGAAGAAAGCGCCCCCGGGACTCGCTCCAGGATGGAGCGAAATTGGGAGACACCATGACTTAGAATTTTCAACGACTTGGCTCTTCTTCTCACATATTCACTGACTGGTGGGGACGGTTGTCGTTGGAAACAGGCAGCGACGACAGGCAGTGCTCAAAAAATGAGCAACCGTTGTCTGTCGCTCCCTTGAGGACTTAGCCATATTTTGGGCCTCCTTGCTTGCTGTCGTTGAAAAAATGGCAGCGACGCTGGGCATCGCTCCAAAACGAAGCGATGACAGACGGCGCTGGTGAACTTGGGCGATGGAGGGAGGCACTGGAAACCTGAGCGACAGCGGGAGTCTCCATACTTAGAATTTTTTGGTCTCCTTTTCTCCTTCTTCTTCCGCCCATGGTCACTCAAAAAGGGGAGTGACGACAGGAGTCGCTCCAAAATGGAGCGACGATGAGAGTTGCTCCCAAACCAACACTCAGAATATTTTGCAATTTTTTTGTCTCTCCGTCGAGTTTCGCTCAGAAAGTGAGCGACGACGGGCGACGCTCGAAGAAATGAGCGACGACGGGCGTCGCTCACTTCAACACTTAGAAAATTTTGGGCTTTTCATCAAGCCTGCACAAGCTGCTGGAAATTTTGAAAAACAAGGCTAAAAACAGAAAAAACTGAACAGATAGAAACTGGAAACTACATGAAAGAAGTTGTAAAGGGAGGAAGGAGTAAAGTAAATAGCAGCAACCTTCAGGTTTTTTTGAATTTGTACCACTTTACAAAATGTGACAACATTCCTGGCGGCTCACGGGGTATCGAGCTCGCCTCGATGCAAGAACACATGCTTTCATCCTTTGGGCGCAAAGTCATCTCTGGTCCCTACTTCCTTCTGCTGCTGCTGCTGCTCATCTTCTGCGCTGAATTCTGCAAATTTTTCCTCCGAATCCTCTCCGGACTGCTCATCTCCCTCTTCTTCTTCTTGCTCTGAGGGGTCAAGGTGCTCTTGGACATGCTCATAAGCGGTTCGAGCCTGGGCCCAAGTCGCTTCCTGGAAGGGCTCTAAGTCGTTGATATCCTTCATCATGCACTTGAACACCACAACCTAGAGCATGTCAATCGTGTTGAAGCTCTCCCCCAATTCATGGAGGCAGGTGTGTTGATTTTGCAAAATCTAGACACCAACTATGTGACCTGCTCCTGAACCGGATCTACCCAGTTGTCTATTTCTGAGGTGTTAGCCTCGAAAGCCTCCGAGATAGGCTTTAATGTCTCTTTGGGCAGGAAATTTTTGTCTTTGATGAAGCTCGAAAACCCGAGCGAATTAAGGGCTTGGAAAGGAATCAGGCAGATGCTCTTCTCTTTCTCCAATGCATCCAGCATCTTCCTGGCCCTTTTGATTCTTTCAGTTTTATCAAAATAAGATTGCAAGGTTGCCCTTGCATCGGCCCAGTCTAGGGCGATCTGCGACATGGGAACAAATTGGAAGCCTTTGCGCTCACATTCTTCAAGTTTGACCGCCAAGTTCAGCCACTGCTGCGCTTGGCGTTCGGCTTCCTCTACCACAGGCTTACCCTGGGCAGATATCTCCTGAACCTTGGATATGAAATTAAAGACTGCAAGCGACCTGGAGATGTTGGTCCTGAATCCCTTCAGCAGGCTGGCTCTGATTTCTTTAACCCTGTCCTTTGAAAAAGGCAGCGACCTGGGACGCTTTCTCCTCTAGTAGTCTTTGAGTCTCCTGAAGCTGATTTTGCAATTGGGCAACATGCGTCAGAGCTCTTTCCTTCTCCTCGGCCAACTGATCAACAACCGCATTTTGATCTATTGTCTCTTTTTGTGAGGTTGCAAATTGGTCTTTCAATTTTTAGACCTCCTCTTGGGCAGTCTCCAGCTGCGCTTGCGCTTTCGCCAAATCCTCCTCCAGCTTCCTCTTTTCGTCTTCCACCTCGTAGAGGTGCTGTTTTGCCTTCTGCTACTTTACGAACAGAGTATCAACCCTCCTACGGATCCCGCCTATCTCATTTTCCACGACTACATCATCCAGGATTTTATCTTTGTGGTGATAGTCGTAGTCGTCGGTGGTCATATCCTTGATAGGATTCTTCACTTTGGGGACCCTTTTCTCAATCTGGATCACCTTCTTGTCCAGGTCGAACCTGGCGCGCTTCTCCACCACAGCTAGTTCTTCACCTCTCCTCTTCCTGACTCCTTGGATAAACCTGCGAGAGGCTTGAACCGCCTTGGCCGCTATGGGCTGATCGTCTATCATCTGCAGTTGTCGTTCTACAAGCTCCAGCTCTCCATACAAGACAAGTCCTGTTGAGGCATCTTCTCAATCACAAACAGAGAAATGGGAGCGGCGGTTAGTGATTGAGTCGCTTTTGAGGGCAACTTAGCTTTGGAGACAGTAGGCGGTTCTCGAGGAGGGGGAGATGGATTTTCAGGAGCTACGGCTACGGGAGATGGATGATGAGGGAATGAAGGGACTTCTTCAGCGACGTTGGCCAACTACAAATGACCTAGGGTTTTGAAAGCATTAGGGTCTTGGGCAAAATGGCCAAACATCTACAAGCCTAGTTGTGTGGAAGCAAGGGGCTAAGTGATGGGGGAATGAGAGGAAGCGGCGACTACGGGTTCGACGTATGAGGAGGAAGGTGCGATGGGTAGAGGGCCAGAAAACTGTTGAGGGGAAGGGGGAGACGTACCTGCATGCTCAAAATGAGTTGGCATCTAGATAACTTGGGTCGCCCATGTTTCTACCTCCTTCTCTGGGTTGTCCTCGACTAAAGGTACGATTTCCCTGACAGAGACCTCTTTCTGCGGAGTCAGCCTGGTCTGTTGTACAGTCTCCTTTCTGAACGTGGACCGCTTCTCCTTTGTCTTTTCAAACCTCTTCCTCTTTTTCTCTCTAGGTGCAGTTGCTTTTTTTGGTGCAGTGGTAGCGGTTGAGGCTGGGTCACCGGGTGCCGTAACGAAAACTGTGAATCTGAACTTTGGCTTTGACCTTGCTGGCTTCAAACCCTTTTCAGCTGCTTGGGTGGACTGTACAGGTTCCCGCTCGGACTGCTACGAATTTTCAGGAGTTGAATGCAACATGGGGCCTACTCCTTGGCTCCTTAGTACTTCACTGCTTGGACTCCCTTGCGCAATTGACCTTTGGCGTGGGGTCCCCTTTTTATACTTGCATCGGATGCCTCGGGGTACGATGTCACAGAAAACGAGCGACCGCCACGTGTCAACGTTTTTGTCATATAGGTCAAAAAACTCGTAGTCATTGGCCAACAACTTTTTTGACTTGTCTTTCTTTGTATGGCACCTCGTTATCCAACATTTCACTATCTTGTCATCATTCCAACCCAGCACCTTCACTTTTGATAGAATCTTCCTGTAGCCCGCAGAGTCTGTTTTGTGATCGTCGTCGTGCTCAAAATCATATTTCGCCTCAATGCAGTAAAAATCTAGCCACAGTAGGAGCGACTGCATTTTTTCAATATGCCACTCCAGGTCGCTCCTTGTTGGGTTGTTCCTCTCTCTCATTATTTCTAGTCATAGGCAGGAGTGTGGGAATTTCTTTATCGCCTCGATCGGGTCGTAATTCCAGCGATGGGGAAGCTCCACTAGGTCGAAACTCAAAAGGGTGGTTGTTAGAGATTGATGCTTCCTGCACACATGGACCTCAACGTCGCCCTAGATGATCGAATATTTGAAGATGTGGCATTTTCTTCGCCCTTGACCATATTCCTGTTCCACATAATCCATCTGTCACGCTGCCTCTAGGGCAAAGTGATACTCAGTGCAGAAGCACGACAGTCGAAAGGGCTTGCCTTTGAATCCGAACACTCTAATGACACTGCCCTGCGTCAGCTTGAAGGTGTCACCAATTTCTTCTCGGACCAAATAATTCCTCATGTCTAGAGGAGGGCACGTCATTATGCCGTTAAGGAGGGTTGGGGCAGTGCCCAAGCATTTGAAATTAAAATGGTAGTGTGATTCCCTCTTGTACGACATATTGGTCCACTCATAGACCGGAAGTTGCATGCCATCTTCATCCCTGGCCTGAACTGTAATTGTATTCATTTTGTTGTGCATTGGAACAAGAAAAGCCATGCCAGGAACGAACATTATTTGAATTTTGTGCTCCTTCCCTCCTTCAGCTCCACGAGGCTTGAATGAATTCCATAGGCGACCCAATCTGCCCAGTCAAAGAAGACTGGCCTCGTTCCTGATTTTGGTGCACTGGGGTCATAGAATTCCTCGTGTAGGATGCACTCCGCCAAAGAAATTTGATACGGGTGCACCATTGCGTCAGTGTCGCAGCCTAACACCCATGCTAGCATGGCGTAGATAGCTCGGGTTTTGAAGCGCTCCAAAGGTATCGGCCACGTCGGCCATTCTTTGTCTGGCAATGGTTGCTTCAGCTGGGCATTGAGGAATTTCCTCATTTTCTGATTATCTATGCACCTGTCTCTCTGCTCGCCTAGGCTGACCCTTCTGACGATGTTATTTCGGTCCAGTGAATGCCCTAAGATGAAAGCCATCTGAACGATCTCCTTGTAGAGGGAAAACAACACCTTCCCCTCGTGGTCGCAAACTTGTCGGGTGTTTGGCTTGTAATATTTGGCGACTGCCTCAACCAGCTTCGCGCAATCGTGAACAGGTGGGCATAGGAACCAGGATAGGTTCGAATGGTATGATGCACCGAAAGGATGCGAGATCGGGACCTTGTTGCACCATTCCTTCACTGTGAGTCGCAGTTGCGTAATGTTGAGCGTGTAATCGCCATATGTGTATCCCCCCAATCGGTCTACAGGCGACGAAAGAGGATCTTTGCTTGTTGCGCTCTTCTTCTTTCCTTTGCTCTTCTTCTCCTTTCGCAATTCGATCTCAGGCGAGCTCGAAGCTGCCTGCTCCTACGACTCACTCTGAGACATGCTAGAACTTATCTGCATGGGGGCTTTCCCCTTTTCGACGCTAGACTTCTTACCCATGGCAGCGAGATAATTTTGATAATTCAATTGACTGTTGGTAAAATTCGTATTTTTCTCTCTTTGGCGCAGCTCAGATTTTAACTGGTTTAACAATGGCAGTAAAATGAGCGACTGAGCCCTTTTTATGGAGATAGGTGCAAAATTTGGCATTAATGGCGAGCGCTGGAATTAAAGATGCAGTGCGCAAAGTGGGTGTGGGGCATCGTTATTCTTTGTGGGTGCGGTGCGCGGTCGCTCGAAAAATGAGCGACCGTGGGCGGCGCTACTGTTACACTTAGAAAATTTTTGGCTTGCCCTTCCTTGTCGCACCTCCCAAAATCGCAAATTATTCGAAGCAACAGTCGTCGTCACCGAGTTTTGGAGCAACAGCGGGCGTGAGGCCTTACCTTAGTCAATTTTTTCTTGTTTTCACCTTCCGAGGTCACTGAATTTGGAGGGCGTTTCCCGAAGTCGCTGGAAAATTGAGCGACGATGGGCTCTTAGGGAGTTAGACAAAAATTTTCCCTCTTCCCATTGATTGAGACGCCTTTAGCCCACGACCAGATTTCGCTCGAAAAGTTGCCCACGATGGTGAGCGTCGCTAGCTGAATTGGGCGAAACTTGGCATCTCTCTTTCCATGGAAACTTAGTGAAATTTTACAATTTCTTAATCCTCCATGATTTCTTCAGCCTTAGAAAATTTGCTACTAGGCACTCAACCTACACAAAACACTTGGCTCTTTTTTCTTGAATTAAGAACTAAAAACTACCTCTACTGAAAGCAATATTTACATTTAGGAAAAGAAATGCACTTAAACAGCAGAAAATAAAGTATGTACAAGGGAAACCTTCAGAAATTTTCAATGATGATAGGCTTTCAGATGAAAGCCATTAACTAGAATCGAAAGGATATGACCCTCCATGTCTCTCAGCACAAAGGAGTTTCTGGTTCACCTGGGCAACTTGGAAGGGTCCTTGCCAGAAGGCATCAAATTTGTCATGGTTGCCTGGTTTTGCCTTCAAGGCATCCCATTTTAGCACTAGATCGCCAATCTTGAAGGTTCGGGCCGTAGTCCCTTTTGAGAACCAGTTCCGTGTAGTCTCGGTGTGCTTGGTAAAATCCTGATAGGCTTTTTCTCTTTCCTCTTCTAGATACAGCAACTGAGCCAGCCGAGCATCAACAAGATCCATGTCGCCCTTTTCATCCTCTAACAACCAGAGCGCGGGCATCTCAATATGGGTAGGCAAGACAACCTCCTTCCTATAACCTAGCGCATATGGCGTCGTCTTGATTGATTTTTTGAAGGAGATGTGGTTTGCCCACAACGCTCGGTCCAGGTACAGGTGCCAAGACCTCTTGTTCCTCTCTAGAGTCTTCTTGATAGTCTTCATCAGATTCTTGTTTGTAGACTCAACTAGGTCATTTCCCTGCGGGTAGTAGTTGGAGGATATTTTACGATAAATCTCGTATTTGCTGGTGAATTCTGTCAGTACAGCTCCTACAAACCATGGCCCGTTATCAGTCACAATGGCCTCTGGGATCCCAAAGTGAGTGATCAGGCTTTCAAGGAAGTTGATGACTGTCTCCTAGTCGGCGTGCTTGGTGGGTATCGCCTCCACCCATCGAGTAAAGTAATCCATGGCAATCAAGATGAATTTATGACCTGCCGAGGAGTTAGGCGATATGGTCCCAATGAAATCGAGGCCCCATTGATGGAACAGAGCCTCAACCAGGATTGGTTGGAGTGGCAATGGCGCATTCTTGTTTCTACCAGCAAACCCCTGACATTTTTCACATTTCTGGCAGACTGCATACGCATCTGCAAATAGGGTGGGCCAGTAATAGCCTGCTTTGATTATTTTTAAGGCCGTAGGCCTTCCAGAGAAATGTCCTCTTGACATTCCAAAATGGAACTCGCCAACGACCTTCCGTTTATCGGATTCTTTGACGCATCACAAGAGGATGTCGTCCACGTTCTTGAAACATAGCCCCTCCGGGCGCAATACATACTTCAGAGCATTGAGCTTAAACCTCCTTTGTGAGGTCGTGAGTTGATTTGGACATCTCCCTGTGTTCAAGTACCACACTATATCATCGGTCCAGTCAATCTCCTCTGATAAGGAGTTGCAAAAGTTACCTTCCATCACTGGATCTTTCCATTGACAAGCAAACACTTTGATGGCAGCACTTCTGGCTAACTCCTGGCATAGAGCCCGACCTCAGATTAACTTGGTGGGTCGCACCTCTATGTCGAATTCTTGGAATTTAGCAATCCATCCTACCCTCTTGTGACCCGGTTCCCTTTGAATGATAAAATTTCTGACATCGGGGTGTATCGAAAAAACTATAATCCGGCTCTAAGAGACAAAGTGCTTAAACTTTTTCAAGGATCTCATGACCGCATGCACTTGTTGCTCAATGAAATTATACCTTTCCTCATGCGGCTGGATTACTTGGCTCAAGAAGGCAATCGGCCGCTCTTCGCCATCATCCCCTTTCTGTGTCAGGACTGCAGCATAGCTTTCGGGCTCCCCCACGGCATAAAGGATGAAATCCTTAGAGTAGTCTGGGTTTATCAACACGGGCGCCTGAGCAATTCTGGCCTTGATCTCTTCAAAGGCCTGCTTTCTCTCCTCCATCCAGACAAACTCAGCATCTTTCTTTAAGAATTTGACCATAGGCTTGATTACCTGAGCGAAGTCGGGCATGAACTTCCTCACAAAGTTAATCTGGCTAAAGAAGGACTGCAACCCTTTCTTGTTTATTGGGATAGCCAAACATTGAAGATCCTATGCTCTATCAGGATCAACTGCAAGGCCCTTCTTCGATAAAACGACAGTTTGCCATCAGGAGGACAACAAAATAACAGGCCATCAGGATGATGACAGTGGAAGACGCTAACAAGAGGGTAATGTCGACAACTGTCAACATGACGGTAAGAGGGTTGGCCATAAGTAAGACAACATAGCTAAAAATCGTTAGCAAGGTGTTGATGATGAAGACAGATAGAAATATGGCAATGTCCAATGCAATCAAGGGATAGAATGGAAAGAGGTCCATGTGTCAAAGAAGAGATGAGGCATCGTTAGCAAGAAGAAGATATGGCAAATTGGTGAATAATACAGAGAACAGACAATGTTCTTAGAGATGGCCATCAGGGAGAACAACAGACAACACCACCTCGAAGCTGAGGAAACCGTCCAAACAGATAGCAAACGAAAACAATGGATAACGAAGATGGATCAACAAGCGAAGGGAGTCATCGTCATAGACAGGAGGATGCATCGTTGGCGAAAATGTTAGAAATTTGCATTGAAGGTGACACGTGGCAAGAGCCACAATGTACATAATATAAATAATAAAATAATAAAAAGCAAAAATAAAACAATAAATAAAAGACTACGAAAAAGACAAAAATAGAAAAAGGGCGATAAGTTCATGCAAGGTGACGAGGTGGCAAACATGCGATAGTTAGAACATGCAATGGCAGTTGGGCAAAAATTTGTATGGGGCAGCAACTGCATGTGGAGAAGGGTATAAATAGAGGTTTCGATGAAGGCAAATGCACAATGCAAACATTGTTGCAAAAGGAAGTGCAAAACTAAGATGCTTCGAAGGCTCGTCAGTGTTGCAAAGAACAAATGACATCAAAAACAAACAAGGGTTTGCAGACCAAGCCAACAGAAAGTACCTGTGCACCAACAATATTGACAAACCAAACAAATGATGACATAGTCGTAGACATGGACAACACGAAGGAAGTAAAGGGCTTTGTGAGACTTACAATAAATTGTGCACAAAAGGGTAACTTTGATGTCAAACTCGCAGTCAAATGAAGACCAACTTGGGGGTTGCTACCAGAAAAGTATCGACAGAAGCCTAAGGTCGGAGGAGTTGCTATCAAAGGACGACAAGTTGCCATATGCATAGTGCTCACTACGGTAAAGGAATACAAAGCGCCATCGTCAAAGGAATTTCGTCTAAAGATCGCAAGAAGAATGGAAGTCCAAAGATTGGGTCGTCTGAAAGAAGCTACCACCATCGTCATCAACAAAGAAAATTCCCACTGCCATCATTGGTTGTAAATATTGATGCTATTATCATCAACTGGAGGGAGTCGTCATAATTGTCGACCAGGAGGGTGCCGTCACAATCGTCAGCAAGAAGAGTGTCGTCATAGTTGACATCGACCGCTATCATAGACAAATACGATCTACCATCAGAAATTAAGCAATTACTTTAGTCACAAGCAGTCTGTTCACTACCAAGGTCAGACAAGTGTCGTCTAAAGGACAAAGCGTTTGACGTGGCGTCATCTGCTATTGCTTAAAATGAGTAAGAGATTGTCGATTCATGAAGGGATCACACGAAGACCAATAGAGAGGGGTGCCACAAGAGTCTGAGTTCGAAAAATGACTTAGGCATCATCAGGAACATTCCCGCTCTGTAGCAAAAATCATATCGAAATCACAATTCCGAGAAGATTCGATTAAAATCGCATCGGAATCGGTAGTTTTGAAAAAATCGGAATCGAGATTTTTCAAAAAAAATCATAATTTTTTGGCGAAAAAATCGCCTGTGGCAGCATGCGTAGAAGAAACAGGATAAAAAATGTTTTTTGTTTTTTATTTTTTCTATTTTCCTTCCTCCAAGCTTGAGAGAAAGGTCTGCCTACCTGCTACCAACTAAGGAATACCCTAAAACGCTTCAATACATCGAAATTTTTGAAGATTGAAGGAGTCTGGTAGTCACCAACAACCACCAACAGTGGATTGTTTTGCAATTTTAAGGATCCCAACAACTACCAACAACCACCGAAAGGATTCATTTGAGGTAAGCAAACTGATTTTAGGGGTTTTTTTAAAGTAATTCTTTGTTGTTAGTTGTTGCCAGTTGAAACATGAAGGGATTGCAATGAGTAAGAGATTGTCGATTCATGAAGGGATCACACGAAGACCAATAGAGAGGGGTGCCACAAGAGTCTGAGTTCGAAAAATGACTTAGGCATCATCAGGAACATTCCCGCTCTGTAGCAAAAATCATATCGAAATCACAATTCCGAGAAGATTCGATTAAAATCGCATCGGAATCGGTAGTTTTGAAAAGATCGGAATCGAGATTTTTCAAAAAAAATCATAATTTTTTGGCGAAAAAATCGCCTGTGGCAGCATGCGTAGAAGAAACAGGATAAAAAATGTTTTTTGTTTTTTTTTTTTTCTATTTTCCTTCCTCCAAGCTTGAGAGAAAGGTCTGCCTACCTGCTACCAACTAAGGAATACCCTAAAACGCTTCAATACATCGAAATTTTTGAAGATTGAAGGAGTCTGGTAGTCACCAACAACCACCAACAGTGGATTGTTTTGCAATTTTAAGGATCCCAACAACTACCAACAACCACCGAAAGGATTCATTTGAGGTAAGCAAACTGATTTTAGGGGTTTTTTTAAAGTAATTCTTTGTTGTTAGTTGTTGCCAGTTGAAACATGAAGGGGTTGCAATGAGTAAGAGATTGTCGATTCATGAAGGGATCACACGAAGACCAATAGAGAGGGGTGCCACAAGAGTCTGAGTTCGAAAAATGACTTAGGCATCATCAGGAACATTCCCGCTCTGTAGCAAAAATCATATCGAAATCACAATTCCGAGAAGATTCGATTAAAATCGCATCGGAATCGATAGTTTTGAAAAAATCGGAATCGAGATTTTTCAAAAAACATCATAATTTTTTGGCGAAAAAATCGCCCGTGGCGGCATGCGTAGAGGAAACAGGATAAAAAATGTTTTTTGTTTTTTTTTTCTATTTTTCTTCCTCCAAGCTTGAGAGAAAGGTCTGCCTACCTGCTACCAACTAAGGAATACCCTAAAACGCTTCAATACATCAAAATTTTTGAAGATTGAAGGAGTCTGGTAGTCACCAACAACCACCAACAGTGGATTGTTTTGCAATTTTAAGGATCCCAACAACTACCAACAACCACCGAAAGGATTCATTTGAGGTAAGCAAACTGATTTTAGGGTTTTTTTTAAAGTAATTCTTTGTTGTTAGTTGTTGCCAGTTGAAACATGTATGCAAGTCTAGGGTTTAGTTTTTTTTTTTAACTAGGGTTTAGTTTTTTTTTTTAGGGTTTAGTTGAAACAAGTATGCCAGTTCACACTAGGGTTGAGTTTTTTTTTTAAACTAGGATTTAGTTGAAACAAGTATGCCAGTTCAAACTAGGGTTTAGTTTTTTCTTTAACTAGGTTTTAGTTGAAAAAAGTATACCAATTCAAACTAGTGTTTAGTTTTTTTTTTTTAACTTTTGTTGAAACAAGTATGCCAGTGCATAGTAGGTTTTAGTTGTTATTCTTTAACTACGATTTAGTTGAAACAAGTATGCCAGTTCAAACTAGGGTTTAGTTTTTTTTTTTTTAACTAGGGTTTAGTTGAAACAAGTATGCCAAGGTTTAGTTCTTTTTTTTAATTAGGGTTTAGTTGAAACAAGTATGTCAGTTCAAACTAGGGTTTATTTTATTTTTTTAAAGTAGTTCTAGGGTTTAGTTTTTTATTTATTTAACTAGCGTTTAGTTAAAAATTGAAACAAGTATGCCAGTTCAAACTTCAATCTAGGGTTTGTTTTTTTTTTTTAGTTTTTTTTAATTAATTGTTTGTTTGATATTTGCTATCTAAAATTTGTATGCAAGTGCATGTTTTCAACTACCAACGTTTAAAGTTTCAAACTAAGGTTTAGGGTTTAGTTTTTTTTTTTTTTTAAGATTGTTTATAACTTTATTGTTACTTGCTGCCGAAAATATATATGCAAGTCCATCTTTTCATATTTGCAGTTGCACTACAATTTTAAGGTTTCAAAGTTCAAACTAGGGTGTAGGTTTTTTTTTTTTTTTTGAAGTAATTCTATGTAAATGTTTGTTGTTATTTGTTATTATGTGCAACCACAGGAAAATGTCAAGCATCTTGGAAAAAAGATAAAAAAGATATAGCATGGAAGTATGGAGAAGAACAAAGAGAGAAAGTAAATATTTTTGGCAAATTTTGTAAAACTATTATAGCTGGAGGAGTACATCGCTTCAAATTTCATTTGGCAAGAAAACCGGGTGAGAATGTTAGAGTATGCCCAAATGTGTCAATTGATGTTGAGAGAGAATGCATCGCAGTTGTCACTTCAAAACCAAAGAAAAAAAGACAAAAAAAAAGAACATTTGAAGCCATTTCAACCCCCCTCTTCTCAGCCTCATACAACAACTAGTGGGACCAACCCCTTTGGCTTTAGGGGATTTCAGCATGAAGGTTCAAGTACATCAACTGCACAAACACCGGCACCAGCAAGGAATGGGATAGATGAGTCCAATTTTAGGGTAGGGACACAAGCCACACTTGATGGTATGGCCTCGTGGAACCAGGACAAGCATAGGGCAGCCAAGAAGGCCATTGGTAATTTTTGGTATTTTTTTGAACTTCTCTTAAATGCGGCAAGGTCTCCATACTGGCGAAGCATGGTGGATGCCATCACAACTTGCGGGATAGGATTTAGGCCACCAACTTATGATGACATTAGGGGCCCTCTCCTTCATGAATGCATGCTTGACATTAAGGTTATTCTTGAGGAGTAACGCAAGGTGTGGAGCACTAACGATTGCACTATCATGTTTGATGGATGGACCAATGGCAAGGAGGAGTGGCATTCCTCAAGTCAGTAGATGCATCGACAAAAGTTAATGTAATATTCCACCCCAAATCTGGATAATAATTTTTTTTTTGTGTTTCGATTTGTCTTGCAAAACTATGACTTAATTTGCTACATGCATTAATACCCAGGTGAGTAGAAACCATAACTATAACATGCAATGATACCCAGATGATTTAAGCACTGAATAATCAATTTTATGCAATACCCATAAACATGCAATAGGTTTAATAGCATAAATACTGAATATTTAGCTTTCTTGAGGAAACCCTCAATCAAGAATCTTATAATTTCAAATCTACAAGTTTACAACAATTATTTAGAATACTCAGATGGGTAAATGTCTTCAAAATATCAAATTAAACATACCCATTTGTTGTTGTTGCAACTCTGTCAATACGCACATGCAAAATGGTGTTTTTTTCAGCCCCAAAACTTTCACATTAACTGCTAAAACTGTACTGACAGGTAGCAAAAAAGTACAACAGCAAAGATGATACTCAAATATGCCCGAAAACCCTTGAAATCAACTTCAAAATCCACGCTAGGTCTGTAGGAGAATGGCACCCAAATTAATGCTTACAAACCCTAGCTCGAATCTCAATGAAATGCTCTGAAAATAGGCTAAAATGGTACGACCTTCGCTGTAATGATGCCAATAAAATGTATTTGCAATTAATCTGATGTTTTCTCCCCTAAAACCCTCAAGAATCACCTGCAATCGAAGCACAATACATTCCCTGTCACGAAAATGCTCTAAATCACTTTGAGGATGTCTTCCAATCCCGAAAGTGATGTCCTTGCTGGAGGATTTCGTCTCCGAACAAGCTGAAAACCCTTGCCAAAAAACTCTGCAAGTCTCCACAATGTTTGCTCCAGTAAATAACAAGCCAAGAATACCCAAAATGAAGCCTTGGATGTGCTTTTATAACTTCTCCAATGATTCGACCTCCTTGGTGGGTAAAATATGAATTAATAATGTTTTTTTTTTTTTAATTTCACTTTATTTACATAATAAAACATTATAAGATTCATATGAGTGGCATCCCATTTTTTTGCTAGGAAAATAAGTCACTTTATAACATTATAATATAACTTAAGTGACTTTTTTAATAACCTCATAACTCCATTTTATAAAAATATTAAAGTAAACTATATTAAATTAAATATTTAATTTAATTTAATATAATTAAAATTCGTCCATTAAAAACTCTAACCTCTGCCACTCCAATCCACAAACTAGAAGTAGATTCGGACACCCATTTAACCAAAGAGTCTCACTTTACTATCCAATATGTCTAAAACCCTAATCCACTGACTTACTATAAATAGTAAGTCCAAGGCTCGAATTGACCCAAAAAGTTGGCAACTAAAAGCATTCTGAAGACTGAAGATCACTGCAAACCCTCCAATGGGCTCCCCAACACCTGACATAGCCTAGGGGAACCCAAGAGTAGGCTAGCTCCATGTGATCCACTGATTGGCTAGGAAAGGGACATTATAGTTAAGAGTGTCGAAATGCTCGTAGGGTTGTTGAGGAATTTGTGATCGAGGTTGGGATGAAGAATGTTGTCCAAGTCGTCACAAACAACCCAGCAGCATATGTAGCACCTGGCAAACTATTGGAGGAGAGATTTCCCACCATTTTTTGGTCCCCATGTGCAGCCCATTGTCTTGATTTGCTCCTTGAAGACATTGGGAAATTACCTTGGGTGTCTGAGGTTATACAAAAATCTAGGGCATTTACAAGATTTATCTACAACCATTCTTGGGTCCTCAACCTCATGAGGCAATTTACTGGTGAGAGAGAGGTAGTGCGGCCTGGAGTTACATACTTTGCAACAAACTTCGTAACATTGCAAAGCATGTATCATGCAAAAGGGTCACTCAAGCAAATGTTTGTGAGAAAGGAGTGAAATTTTGAGCAAGCTGCTAGATACCGATTCTCCAATGACGGGGTCGAGGTATATGAAAATGTGTTTGAGGAGCCCTTCTGGTAAACCATGAATGAGGCCATCAAGGTACAAGATTAAGTTTTTATTATATTTTAATTATATATTTTTTAACTTAAACTTTAAAATACTTTATTTTTGCAAATCTTGTATTTTTAAATATTTTTATAAATTTTATTTAAATAAATTTTTATTTTTCTCAGGTGACAAAGCCTTTGGTGAAGGTTCTTCGTCTTGTTGATGGAGATGAATCACCAATGGCATATATATATAAGAGGCTATGGATAGGGTAAACGAGGCAATTACCTCATTTTATAGACATGTCCATTCCAAATATGGTCCCATTTGGGATATTATTGATAGGCGATGGACATCTAAGCTCCATAGCCCTCTTCAAGCAGCGGGGTACTACCTCAACCCCAAAATTTTATACTCCAACCCATTCCATGCTGACTATGAGGTGATGGCGGGCCTTCGATTATGTGTTGACCGTATCTACCCTGATGAAGAAATAAGTGCTAAGATACAGATTGAGATGCATTCTTATGATAGATGTGAGGGCATCCCTTTCCCATCGCCAATGTGCATTTGATCAAGGTCAACTATGAGGCTAGGTAACCGTCATTGAATTATTATTTATTTTGTCAGATGTCTTTTGTATTTGTTTTAAAAAATAATCTCAATTTAGAATTTTACATCTGAATTATAATGTTGGCATGGGTTATGGGACTCTCCACGGACGCCCTAGTGTATAAGTGGCGGGTTTCACTTGCCGAATGTATTTCACGTAGTGAGTTCTTTTCTCTAGATGCCATGACGTAGGGGACAAAACCTGTGTTTTTCGAATGGGCAGACTGGGTGTCACGACAACGGCATATCCAGCAGAGTGAGGTGAAGAGCGAACAGGACATGTCATTTCGAATCTGCTTGTTCATGGCGTGGTATTTATTTTACCACATGCACGGTTGTTTTGCCTTCATCGACAAGAGCCACAAAAACAAAAAAGGCAAAGCGCTCCTTGTTTATCAGTGGACTCAAAGCCTGTCAAGGCGTGAGTCCTGCTACTGCTTCAATAGTGTTCCTCGGCCCAGCTCCGAAGATCATCCACGGCGCTTGCGAACAAGTGTCGAGGCGGATGAGAGATTACATAGTGCAGGAGCAGCTCGGTGACGTTTTTCAACTGATGCAGGGCCTTGTTGTCAAAATCTTCGGGTTTACCAAGAAACCCTTTTTGTTGTCGTACTACACCACTGAGTACCTGTTCGCCCTCGACGCCACTCGTCAAAGTGACTTCGCTGATGACACGTATGGCCATGGGCGAAGGAAACCACACACCTGCCCTTGACCCTTCCACCTCAACGACATTAAGGTATCAGTTAACAGGCAGAACGCCTTCCTAGCGGTAACATTGTACGAGTTTGGCCTGATTGATCTCCCTAGTGATGGAAGTACAACCCACAACACATTGATCGGGATAAAGAGCTTCCATAGTTGTCCGCGCCCAGACATTGAAGCACGGCGCAACAAACCCTCAAGGTGCGAACTGGAATGGCACGTGGAGAGGATGATGTACCTTCCTCCATGGCATGGATTCTATACAATAGAGGCAGAGTATGACCCTGCAAAAAACCCGGCACATGACCTCGATGACAAAGTGTTTAACGCGATAAAGAACAAAGTGCCCAACTGGTCGGATGAAAAAATTGCAAACTAGTGCATCATGAGGGTCTACAATGGAAAGAAGGCATTTGATTCGTCGCTTGTATTGGACCAAAATTTCTCCGAAGTGTATGACGCTCAGCACACTGATCAAGGCCCACTTGTCAGGGTGAAAGGCAAGCAACCGCTCTTTAAAGAAGGCATCCCTTTGAAGAAGAGGAGCGTTGGTGCAAAAATTTTGCTCCCCCAAGCTGCAAAAAATCCTCGGTCTGGTCTTGTTCGACCCTTCGACACAAACCCTCCTTCAGCATCAATAGCCATGGTTGCAGTCATTCCTGAAATTCTTGTTCAGGCGTAGCAAACGCAACAAATGTAGCAAGCGCAACAAGGGGTGGAGTTCATCGACCTAGAAGCAGAAGCATCCAAAAAAGAAGAAGGGAGAGCAAGCCCTATCACACAACAGTTCACCATTTCGGCTCTGGAAAATCCTGAGCCCTCAGGTGCATCTCTCCTTGCTCTCTCTCTCAAATTTGTAGCTCTGGCAACCATCCCTTCCAATGCCAAAACCCTCCTTTTTGCCCAACTCGCGTTCGGCATACTCATGTCTGCCATGGTTTTCCCTGCATCCCAGTCGTCATCCCCTCAATGTTCTCACATATTTCTCAAGCGTTTAGTTCCTATGCATTTTTTTCCAACACATTTGTATTTCCTATAATGTCTACCCCTGCCTCTCAAGTTTCCATCAATCTAGTCATTACATCGACCACTGCTGTCAATCCAGACTTGTTATCATCCCCTTGTACCTCCTCAGTAGCAGTAATGACACCCCTCAATATTCTGCCCCTAGATCCTCGTGCCTTGGTTACAGCAGTTCAAACATCGTTGTCTCCCAAAGTTACTGTAGGTGCTGCCCTAGCTATTCTTGATTTATCTATCGAATCAAGCCCTCAGCGGGCTCTGTTCCCCTTCATCCTCTTTGGATTGCAAGAACCAATGGAGATGGATTTGGAGTTTTTATAGGAGAGCCCATTTGTGGAGAGTATATGTTAGGCACAGTAGAATTCCTCGACCTGGCTTAAGGATTGAAAAAGAAAGAATGCGCAGGCTCTGGCTCAAGTGGAAAAAAGGGCTATGTTCAACTCGTAGAACATGCAACTCCACAAGATGGATAAAGTGCCCAAGGTCCAAAAGCCATTAAAGGAGATGATGACAACAGATTATTCTTACCGTCATACGGTGGAAGATATGAGGACGATCGATCCCGTGAAAAAGGTAGGAAACATCCAGGTTGAGGTGGGATCCCTCTATTTCCACATGGAGCACTTCAAAGCTCATTGCTATGAGGTTGAGTCCAAAAACATAGAGCTTGAAGAAACCTTGGTGCTCACAAGGGTGCAACTTGAGGAAGCGTAGTCCAAATCTGAGCAGTTGCAGTAGTGCGTGACCAATCTGGAGTAGGAGATGGAGAATTACAGGAGGGAATCTGAGTAGCACCTCAAAGTGCATGCAAAAGTAGAAAACCAGTTGTAGGTTTTGAATGCTCAAGTTCAGGAACTACAGGCCCAATTGATAGCAAAGGTAGGGCAAGCAGAGGTCTTGTCAAAAGATCATGTTAAGGAGGTTCACCATCACTTCCTGACCAACCTCCAAACTAGGGCATGCAAAGCATTGGCGGTCCTAACATTCATCTAGGAGGCCAAGCAGTAAGTCACCTACGGCACTTCCATCATAGAGGATGCTGAAAGGAACATTGACCAATGGTTGGAGTTGGCCATGAAAGTGCAGACCCTAGAGAAAATGGACCTCGAACTTACTCCAATGTGCCCGCTTGCTCGGTCATGGGTAACTACCAAGATAACATTGTGGGCTTACTTCGCAAGGTTGAAAAAATCCCGAGAGGCACGAAGGTTGATGGATGCGTTTGAGCAGGAAGGACGAGTTTAGCTGATGTATTTAGAAACTCTCGTGCAGATCAGTTTCCTTGGCTTCACTGACAAAGAAGACCATATTTTGTCAAAAGAAGAGCTGAAGTCAGTTTGGGACGCCTTTGAAAATGATACTTCAGAGATTGATAGTTGGGAGGAGCTATTAGAGCATTAGGTGATGCAGTTAATAGCCAGGTTCGTGTGGATTGAAGCCTGTTTGGTAGACCTTAGCGAGAGATCTAACTACGTTGACATAGATCAGCTCGAGACCTTCAGGTACCTAGTTAGGGAGCTCCAAGATCGAGGCACAACCAAAGAAGATGCCTGGGCCCTGGTCCAAGCAACTTATGAATGTATTCAAGTTCGTCTCCCACCATCGCAATCCGAGCCCCCTAGCAACATGATGATCAGGCGCAACATGGTGATCAAGAGCAGGAAGAAGGAGGCCAAGGAGAAGAGGGGGATCATGAGTACCAAAGAGAAAAGGAAGAGGAAGAAAGGTAGAAGTTGGAGGAAGATTCTACTACCATCAGTGAGCATTCGGAAAGGGATAAGGATGATGACTCTGAGCCCAATAGATAAGGCATGGGATCTCAACATTGAGGTGAGCTCAATTCCTCCGCGAGCCGCTAGAGATGTTGGCATTCCTGCAACATTGATTTCCTCTGTATATATTTTATTGTTTAGTAATTTCTCCTTCCCTGAAGCTCTGTTCTTTGTTCGGGATGTATTCTTTCTTTCCTGCTTTTGCTGTCAAAATTTGTTGGCTATGCCCAAGGGTTGGTGCAGTTTTTCTATTCATTCATCATGCAGGGTCCTTATCTTGTCAAGGGCGAAGGTAGTTTCGCACCATGTCTCCAGGCGCAAGTTAGTTTTAGGGCAGAGGCAGAGCGTAGGCCCATTTTGGGCCAGAGAGCAGCAACACCCAACTTTGGAGAAGCAAAAGTAAGTAGCGCCCAGGCATTTTGGGTCCAGACATTGAAGCGTAGCTGTAGTTTTATAAGAACAATGCTAAGTGGACCAAGGTGTTTTTGCCCTGTCAGGAGAGCGCAATGCCTTTTCGCCCCGGCTGGAGAGTGCAAAGCCTTTTCGGGGCTAAATTGGGAGAAAGCGCCTTCATGGTGTTTTAACAATTAATGAAAATCTACTTCAAAACAGTGTGTTGCCCAATTCTATTTCACCAATCTACAAGAGCGCAAATATTTTTAGACTAAGTGGGAGTGCAAGAACTTTTGACTCGCCCTTAAAGTCAACAAAAAGCTTGCTTCAAACTCCCAAGGCAGTGTGGGGCCCAAAGTCTTTTTGCCCAGATTTGCAAGCGCAATTCCATTTCGGGGTCAACCTGAGCGAAACGTCCTTTGACTTTTCCACGGGGTGCAGTAATAGTTTTCAAGGAAAAATGCTAAGTATGGCCTGCCAAAAGCGCAAGCGCTTTTGACTTTTCAACTCCAGCGCTGCTCCCGATGCTCCAAGGCGTTTTTGCTCCGATCTACAAGCGCAAATCAAATTTGGAGTAAGTGGGAGCGCTTAGGCCTTTGACTTTTCCACTCTGGCGCTGCTCCCAATGCAACAAGGTGTTTCGCTCCTTTTTTCCAACACAAGGCCATTTTGAGCCAAGTGAGGGGCGCAATGACATTTGACTTTTCCATGCCAGCGCACCTCCCAAAGCTCCAAGGCATCTTCGCTTCTTTTTTCTAGCACAAGGCATTTTCGGGCCTAAGGAAGAGCGCAATGACCTTTGAATTTTCAACGCCAGCGTTGCGCCCATGATAACTAAGTCATTTCGCTACAGTTTTTGGAGCACAAGCCCATTTCGGGCCAGGAAACAGTGAAATGTAGGGTGGCCTGCATCCACAAAGCACCTCTTTTAGTCTAGCCCATCCTTACTTCAACCAAAATTCCTCATAAATAGTCCTCATTAGTGAAACAAGACGCATCCTTATCTATTCAAATGTAGTCGGTCTGAGAAGCTTCCAGACTTGATGTTTCCGGATTTCAAAATCCTATCTTTCATTAAGGCGGTTCCAACAAGCGAGGAGACGACGCCACCAGCTAAACCTATCAACGCATTGAAGAGGTGCAACTACATTTCAGTGAGTCATCAGTTTCAGGCCATGCCTCATTACTATTTGATGAGTGCTTCATCCCTCATTACTGTTTGATGAATGCTAATTTCTCAAAATCTATCCTTCCTACCACCGCGATGTTTTGCGGGTGTGCATTTATGTTTCAAGTGGCATAATTCTCTATAAAAGTCGATAATTCTAATGTAATATGATGGACATTTTGCTAGAGACTTGTTGTACATGAATTCTGCTATCAATACAAAGAATACTTGGCTCTAATTCTGGATTCCTGTCTGTGTGTATGTTTTATATCTTATATTTCTATTAAATTCTCCCCTTTGTCTATGGGTTATACTTATAATTCTATGTCTGGATTTAGCTCCCGATAGAGGGTGAACACTGGAATAACTTTGGAAATTGCACATATAAGGCGTCTGGTTTTAATTTTTGTTGTATTTTCTGTGTTGAGTGCTATTGATTCAGAGTTCAATTAAGTTATCGTGTTGCTTGTCCATCACCCCTGTTCTACTTGGCCTGAGGCCATATTTCCCATTCCTTTCAGTTATTTATAATTTCTTTCCTATTCCTTAATCTCAATCCCCAAGTTAGAATAGCAAGGGAACCAGCCCATCTTTGGAGATTGGCACGGGAGGCATTTCTTCCTTTCAGCCTTTCAATGTTGGTCGGGTCTAGGGCGCATGGATGAAACATTTCCATACCTAAGGTGGATTTTTGACCAACACTTCTCTTTTCTTACCCACTCCTCTGCATTCAGCTACTTACTCTTCTCCCTTGAAATATGCACTTTCCTCAACCAGTGTATTAGTGTCTCCTCCTTTGTCTTTGTCAAACAACTTCAATGACAACACCTTCGTTGCCTTTCTCTTCTTGATCGTCATCGTCTTCTTACCAACTGCTGCATTTTCCCTTGGTAAAATAGTGGACACTCCTTTTGGTATCATCTAAGGAAGACCCAAACTAAGAAATTGAATCTTCTCGTACTCCTTTGCATCTAGAAGTATTGCAATAGTGTGAAACACTATGGACAAATTCTTTGTATATTGCAACAAATTTTTTTGTGCAGTCAAACATAAAAGTTGACCAATCATACTTTTCTCCAACCATAACTCCTTGCATATATGATATGAGCCCGATGAGCATATTCGAGGCTCTTTGTAAACCGGACAACCTGTTAAGCATATCCGAGGGTCTTTGTTCACCAGACAACCTGGATATGATAACATTCATTGTGCACTATAACTCGTCAAATTTTAGGTCCTGCATCTTCAACCCATGACTCTCATGCATATTTTGCTAGACTATTATTAATGACCTTATCTATAACATTCTTCAAACGGTAGGGCTCCACTCCCTCCTTTTTCACCAATTTGTTGTTACTCGCAATAGATGAACCAAACACCCCCCAAAAACTATTCAGTGAAAATGATACCCGCACCTCTCTGTCACTTATTATTACCCTACTTTGTTGCTTCACATCATAGGTCTGCAGCATCTCCAACAGTTACTCTTGAAAAAGTCTATCAAAACCAGGAACTTGCAAAATGTGTTGTACTACTGGATTACGAAAAGTTGTCTTTAGTGGGTGGTCTTGTGAAATTTCCATCCACCATGTCCTTCAAAACTCTGCTATACACATCATCCAAGTAATTTATTTCAAAGGGAATTTGCATTCACTCTTTCCCTTTGCTTCGTGGTTGTGTGAAGCTGCTACAGGCTCCTTTCCTCTTCCTCCCGGTCTTTTGGGGTTCTGGTTCTTTACCTCGATCTCGATTGGCTACTTCCTCCATGTTGTCATATCCTCCCTTGTTTGGCATCCATTTTGATATATATATGGTCAGAACAGTGCTATATGTAGGACATTTTAATGCTATCTAATGAGGAAAATAAATTATGCAGCCTTAGTTTAGTACTGCAATATTTTGATATCCTTTTTACTGGGGGAACTACTTGGAATCAAAATAAAAACTCCGACTGAAGAATTAGGTGTAAAGAATGCAATTTATCTACTGACCAAAAAAGATGGAGTTTCACTAGGACATGTAAGTAGGGGCATTCGTAGACATTTCATGGATTTTCAAAAGGCATTCAGCTGTTATTTTTTACCATCAGATTTTGCTCAGCCAATCCTCACTTTAATCCTTTTTCTTTGGAATGAAATTTGTGTGTTTCAAATCTCCATATTTACAATCACTCAGCTACAAGATCAATCAATAGTGAGACACTAATAGGTAGCACTAGATGAGAATTTGCTTAAAAGTAAGAATGCATTCTTCCTTTACTTCTGTTGGACTGAAATTACACCCATTAAAAGCCTTTTTTCAATGATGGTTAATAATAATAGGAGCATGCACATCCTTTCAATTATGCCACTAGATAATTATAAACTACACAAGTTTAAAATGCATTTGTATGTATATCAAACTCACTCCCTTAACTTACACTACAATATGTAATACCCCTCAAAGAAGCATAAACTAAAAATGGTAACCGTAGATGCAAAGGTGTCCCAATAGGGAAGTGGCAGTTCTATGTAGTCATTTATTTAAGGTCAGAAGTATAACCCCATACCAGGGTAGATATACACTGCAATATGTAATACCCCTCACAGAAGCATAAACTAAAAATGGTAACTGTAGATGCAAAGGTGTCCCAATAGGGAAGTGACAGTTCTATGCAGTCATTTATTTAAGGTCAGAAGTATAACCTTATACCAGGGTAGGTAATAAAGGAGGTCAGAAAGCAACAATGCTACAGACTCCAATGACCCTATAATAAGCAGCAAAACAAGAAGCAGAAATGACCCTATGAACCCCAATGCAACACAATAATGGCATGCAACTGCCATGTTGACAGGGACCCAAGAAAGCACCATACAACGCCTAATACCTATATACTGTATTTCTGCTTTAATGGAGATTGCTTAGGACCAGTATTAAAGTGAGCACATTGAACATCTACTGCGCCTTTCTTGTTGACCATCCAAACAAGAAGTCCATGGTTACACCCTACAACAAAATACAAGGCCATAAACTAAACTCCTATTCATGCATTCCACATCAAGTAATAACTAAAACATTCTTAATGTGGTATGAGTGAGACCATCATCAACCCATCTCTTGCAGAAAGGCATTCTTTAATATCAATTGCCATTTGGCATCACTAACTAAGAAATAAAACCACCTCTGCCTCTACTACTTAGCTATAACAAGATATTATTTCAAAAATGTAAATCACTTCTAAAAATGCAATTTAAAGTTAAACAATTCCACTTCAACTTAAGAGTCAAAACGGGTTAGAACGGGCCAAAACAATCTCGAACATGCTAAAATGGTCAAGATGGACCAAAACATGCTCGGGATATCCCGGGAAGGCTAGACAGGCCAAAACAGGCTAAAACAAGTCAAGACAGGCTAAACCGGATAGATGGATCATTTACTATAGATGTGCAATTTTTTGGGCTACGGTTGGTGGGCGAACCGACAAACAGGTCGGTCAAGAAAACAAGCAAGCTTGGATGGGATGGGCAAGGACGTGTTGTGTCGGGCCAAGTTGGCATGGGATCGGGTGGGTGGTCAATTCATTCATTTGGCTTGCTACTACTCCCACCATCCTTTTCAAAAATGATTGCTTTATAATCACCCACTCAGCATGTGCGTCTTCAAATACCCTTTGTGTAACTTGGTTGGTTGATTGCTCATCTATTAAGTATGGGCATCATTAAACACTCTAACTAGAACATAGTTCTAATTCATCCATTGAACATGGGCATCATCAACCACCCAAACCAGAATTTAGATTACTTACAAGTGACTCTTTGAGCATGGGTATCATCAACTACTCTAGTTGGAAGTTTCTTGGCTCAGAAATCATCAATGGCCTAACACTCATCACAAGGTCACTAGATGCATAGGCATGGTTGAAACTCAGCGAGTTCAAAAACTCGTCAACACCAAGCACAACTCGCTTGAATGTTCTTTTTAAACTGAATCGATGAGTTTTTCTTTCTTTTTCTTTTTGTTTAATTGAAAAAAGCTACATGTGGTTCTTATTGGGCACCACTCCCATAAAATTACCAAAATATTACATTTGTTGTTAGGTCAATTACCCCATATCCATCTTGTCTTTTTATCATAGATATTTTCATTTCTTTTTCTATCAAATATATTCTTAATCTTCCTCAAAGTGCTATGTTTCCACAATCAGCTCCTTGACATCATTTTCATTAAGAGATAAAATCTCACTCAGCAAGTTGTCTTATAAAATTTGAATTTCACCAAGACGAAGATCAACACCGCAATTGGCTAAATTATCTGCTACCCAAATTCCTTCTCTCTATATATGCTAACACTTCCAAGAGATTGCCTCCAGTACTAGATGACGAACATCAACAATAATATTATTTTTTATCCAATCCCCACATCCATTTTTGTTGATAGCATTAATGACAATTTGTGAATCCCCCTCAATTGAAATATATTTCCATCCCTTTTTAATTGCAATTTTAATCCTTGTAAGAAGTGTCCTACCCTCTACATAGTTGTTAGTTGAAGTTCCATATGATTCAAAGTAAGTGAGGAGAATTTTGCCCTCATTAATTCAAAAACACCATCTCCACCGGCTTTTCCTGAATTTCCTTTGTAAGAACCAACAAAATTAATTTTGATGAACCCAATTTCTGGACATTTCCATTGTACCCTAGATAGAAACAGATCCTTTGTTTCAATGCCATTTTTGAAGATGACTCTTTCGTGTATGTTCAAATCATGGTAACCAAGCTGTTTTACCATTTTTACTTGCCGACAGCGAAAAAAGTGCAGCAAACAGCATAATTTTTTTTCCACCTTCACTCAATTCTCCCTGTCAAGGAAAACACCAGAAATGAACCCAAATATGGGAAAAAAAAGGCAAAGACCAAAAAAAAACACACACACATTTGCATCCTCACACAAAATTTTCCTAGATTTGAGGAATCTAACAGCCACCCAACAATTGGAGTTGAGGTAAAAAATGAAATTTGAGTTGTCAATGCTCAAAACCTAGAGTTCTTTTTTGTTTTGAGTTTCTAATTCCTTCATGATTGTCTCCATTTGAAACCACATTGAAAGCAAATGTCTAAGAAGAGAGACCCAACTTGGAAGCATGCAAGGGAGGATGCAAATAAGGGGCAACTTTACTACAACTATTCTAATACCATATATTTTAGAGGTATAAATCACCTCAATTACCACTTCGCTATGATAATTGGCCATAATGTCACACCATGTAAACAGGTGGAGGCTGAAGTTATGAGGGAATGCAATGCCCTCCTAGAAGATTATGATATGAAGAAACAATTGGGGAAAAGAACAAGCCAAGCAATGGCTAGTCCTCCTCCTTGAGCTCCTTTTGTGGAGGGTTGATTCTTTGGCTTTGGCCCTTTCCAACAATGTCATACATCGAGATCATCAATGACAGACCCAATGAGTGGGACAAAATCATCCTTTTTTGTGGAATGTTCCACTCCAAGGTCACAAACCTCACTCAAGGCATGACTACGTGGAACCAAGAGAAGCACAAGGCTATGAAGAGGGCTTGTGCGAGCTTTTGATATTTTTCCAACATTCCCTTCAATGTGGCAAGGTCTCCATATTGGTGGGGAATGGTCGATGCCTTCACCATTGCGGCCTAGGATTTAAGGTGCCCACTTATGATGATTTTAGGGGCCCTCTCCTTCAAGAATCCATGAAGGATATCCAATATTTGGTTGAAGAACAATGCAAAATATGGAGAAAAAGGGTTGCACAATCATGTCCAACAGGTGGACCAATGGGAAGAATTGGACATAGATCAAATTTTTTGGTTGCTTCTATAGGAGTAGTGTTCCTCATGTCATGTATCCAAAGAAAGTTGTATGATTGTTTTTTTCATTCTCACATCAAAATGGGTTACTCACCAATTCTGGTTGCATAGTTAGAAAACGGTTTTAACCAGGATCTTATACTTTGCGTAGAGCTTCCATATGTCCTTGTTTTTAAAACAATTACCATTATCTAAAACAATCATTGAAAGGATCCCAAATCTACATATGATTTGGTTGAACATGTATTTGAAGACTTTAACCCTTGTGCACGAGGCTAATAGCATGGCCTCGACCCACTTAGTAAAATTAAATGATCTTGTGTTTGTTCACTACAACCTTCGCCTCCACCATAGGAAAATTACAGGAACAAGTACCGAGGCTTTTGACCTAGACGAGATTGATCCATCTAATGATTGGATCACACAAGAGGAGGAGCAACAACGAGATGTTCTCTTCAGCATGGATGAAATTGAAAACTTAGAAAACCTAGCAGAGGAGATGGCAGCAAAGACACAAAAAGAGGCACAAGCCTCACAACCAAGGCACCAAAGTCAAAGAGAGACTAGAGCTTATAGTAGGGCAAAGGGAAAAGGCATTCAAAGACATTGATTGACAGTTGACTCATGACACTTTTTGTAATTAGTAATTTTGTACTGTTACAAACTTATATATTATAAGTATTAAGCAATACAAGATGTGTTTTGTCTCTTTCGTGTGTTACTGTAGTTTAAAACTTTAATACTTTGGCTTTAAACTTGTGGGACTTGCCATTTTCATGTGTATTTTGAGCTTGTATCACTTACAGTATTAATATTTGATTTGCGTAGTGTTAATTCATAGTGATGCATGAAAAAAAAATTACCTTTTCTTCGTTTTTTTTTCACGATTTTTTTTCGATTCCCGATTCGATCCGATTTTTTCCCAGGCCGATTCCAATTTTCAAAACTATGCATTCTCGTGCCAGTGGAGTATGTGAATAGGAACACGATCTTGTGATGGTAAGGGCTCAAGGAAGGCAAGCATGGCGCCAGGAAGAGAGCATTTCGAAGGAAAAGGAAAGGAGATCAGATAGAGTGAACAAGAGCAAGTACCCCTTAAAGATATCACGTGGATACATGCCATAGGGAAGTACTACTAGATTCGTGGGAAAGAATACCAAAAGAACATGTTTTGCGGAAAGGTTGTAGGAAACAATGGTCAATTTTATCCCGCAACTACCAAATTTCGACAAGGATTTCTATAAACAATACTTGTGCAGATGTTGTAGACCTATGATCCTAGAAGGAATGCGAGCACAGTATAGGTTGGAGAAAGGCAGCTAACTGTTGTCTTCTTTGAAGAAAACTTCACAAGAATGTTCCTGCTGCCAAGGAAAGGAATTACAGTTGTCAACAAAATGGTGAACTCCAAGAAGAGCAGGTAGCCAATTTAGAGCATAACTCCTCTGAAAGAGGAGGTGGACACACTGTTGTCGCATGGAAGTCAAGTTAAGCAAACCCAGTTGATGGACGTGGGCTGAAATGCATTATGAATATTTTTATGGCAAGGTTGTCTAGAGAATAGAGGGCCTTGGAGTTGCCTATTTTGCTGATACCATACCTGCAAGGTATATAAAAGCGTAAAGTCGACAATTGGGCAACCTATCTGTCATCACGCATTAAGAACTTCTTGATGCGTACCATAGCAAACTTCTCAATGGTATTCCACGCTATCGGGTTGTTGTTGGATGCGACATCTCAAGAGGGTGTTGAGATTCTTGGACTGGATCCTCCCAAAATGTTGCTAGAGTTGGCACCAACCATGTTGAGGTGGATGAATGTAAAACCTTTTAAGAAGACCACTCCAAAGAAGCAGCCAAAGATGAAGCAAATGTTCAAAAAGGAGACACTCTTGGATGATCCTTTGGAAGAGGAAGAACCACTAGCCAAAGAAGAACTACCTCTGAAAATAAGGAAATATGTGCCACTAGAACCATCACAATATCCACAACACGATTCAGTCCTGCAGATAGCAAAAAAACAAATTGCAAGGAGCCATGCTATTATGCGAGGAATACAACAAACTTTGGAACAAGCACACCAGCAAACAAAAGAAGAAGGAAAAATTGGTGTAAAAGAGAAAATGGAGGAAGAAAAGGTGGTAGAAGGGAAGGAGTTAGGAACCAGGTAGAATGTGTTTGAATTGGAAGAAGGGCAGGAGTTAGAATAACACAAACCACCGAAACAACTGAAGACAAACCCACATGAAGGTGGATTCTTCGATAAAGCAGAATTAGTTCAATGAGAAAGCAGTTAAAAAAAAGACAGACTAACTGAAGAAGCAAAGCAAGCAATTACTTAAGAAAAATGCGACCAAGAAACAAATTGACCTCTCACAAAAAGGGAAGGAGCACGCATTAATGAGTAATTTGTTACTTGTTTCACTAAGTTGACCTAAGTAATGGATAGAATAAAGTTTGCATTTGAGGTAGGTTGTATTGGATAGTGGAAACAGTAACAATAAAAACTAATGGTGAACTCCAAGAACAGCAGGTAGACAATTTAGAGCATAACTCCTCTAAAAGAGGAGGTGGACACACAGTTGTCGCATGGAAGTCGAGTTAAGCAAACATAGTTGATGGATGTGGGGTTGAAATGCATTATGAATATTTTTATGGCAAGGTTGTCTAGAGAATAGAGGGCCTTGGAGTTGCCTGTTTCACTGATACCATACCTGCAAGGTATATAAAAGGGTATAGTCGACGATTGGGCAACCTATCTGTCATCACGCATTAAGAACTTCTTGATGCGTACCACAACGAACTTCTCAATGGTATTCCATGCTATCGGGTTGTTGTTGGATGCGACATCTCAAGAGGGTGTCGAGATTCTTGGACTGCATCCTCCCAAAAAGTTGCTAGAGTTGGCACCAACAATGTTGAGGTGCACGAATGTAAAACCTTTGAAGAAGACCACTCCAAAGAAGCAGCCAAGGATGAAGCAAATGTTCAAAAAGGAGACACTCTTGGATGATCCTTTGGAAGATTTGGAAGAGGACGAAGCACTAGCCAAAGAAGAACTACCTTTGAAAATAAGGAAATATGTGCCACTAGAACCATCACAATTTCCACAACACGGTTCAGTCCTGCAGATAGCAGCAAAACAGATTGCAAGGAGCCACGCTATTATGCGAGGAATAAAACAAACTTTGGAACAAACACACCAGCAAACAAAAGAAGCACCAACAAATATGGAAGAAAAATCTACAGTTTATAAGCACCAAAACGAGGACTTCATGATCGAGGAGCCTATTGACACGTAAGCAAAGAATGGAAGTGGGGATATACAGATTGGACTAGCTCAGTTTTTCGTAGAAGCTCAACATACAGAGTCAGTGGCATCACCTATACTGCAAGGAGAATTCCATTTTCAAAAAACATCGGTCACAGAGGAGCTGCAAGCTCAAAAGATGGCCATATCTGTTGAAGTACCCGAAAAGAAGAATCCAACTGAATTGGAGAAACAGAAGGTGGTGGAAAAAGAGAAGGTGATGGAAGAAGAAAAAGTGGTGGAAAAGATAAAATGGAGGAAGAAAAGGTGGTAGAAGGGAAAGAGTTAGGGACCAGGTAGAATGTGTTTGAATTGGAAGAAGGGCAGGAGTTAGAATGACACAAACTACCGAAACAACTGAAGACAAACCCACAAGAGAGTGGATTCTTCGATAAATCAGAATTAGTCCAACGAGAAAGCAGTTAAAAACAAGACAGGCTAATTGAAGAAGCAACACAAGCAATTACTCAAGAAAAATGCGACCAAGAAACAAATTGACCTCTCACGAAAAGGGAAGGAGCATGCATTAATGAGCAATTTGTTACTTGTTTCACTAAGTTGACCTAAGTAATGGATAGAATAAAGTTGGCATTTAAGGTAGGTTGTATTGGATAGTGGAAACAGTAACAACTAATGACAAAAGAACTTAAGAAGCTGGTGAAATGGACTCGAAAAGCACAAGGAAGGACTAAAATTTCTAGCATATATGAAGAGCAGCCATGGGAGTTGACAACCAAAAGCATCAAAACCATGGAATGAGTAAAGAAGTTGCTACAAGGAGTACCGACATCATACATAAAAACTAGCCTGTGTATATGTGCATGGACATGGACATCACTGTCTATCAAATCTAGCTAGTAAGGAGATGGTGTAGCAAGTAGAGCTGGTACCTAAATTGTTAACAATGTATGCTCAAATGAATTTTCTGGCACACTTGGTGCAGTGGTTAGCTAAGGCGATAAAGAAGTTGCACACTATGAAAAACAACCAAGCAAAAAAATTGTAAATTTTAGAGGAGAAATATCAACGAGTAGAACAACAGATAGAAGAAGACATAGCTCAGCTGATAGAGCAACTTAAGAAGGTCATGGCAGATCAAAGCGAATTGGACAACATGAACAAGCAATTAAGAGAGAGAAAATATTATTGTGATTATGGAGGAACAACTGATACAACTAAAATTTGCAAGCTCACTTCAACAACAACGAGAGGAGGCATTGTTGAAAGAGTTGGACCAAAAACAACATCGAGAAGAAGCATTGTTGAAGGAGTTGGAGCTAAAGAACCAATAGGAGGAAGACTTGATAAAGGAGTTGGAGCAGAAGAACCATTGCGAGGAAATGTTGATAAAGGAGTTGGAGAAAAAAATCAACGAGAAGAAGCACTAATGAAAGAATTGGAACAGAAGAACTGACACATTGCAACACTGATGCACGGGACTACAAACAAGGCCTTTGCAAAGAGGGAGGAGGAGATCTAGACATAGTTGGCAGTGATGGAACAAAAGGCCAACCATTATGGTGTGGAATGGGCCAAACATCAACTATGCCAAGAGACTTAGGGACAACAAAGAAGCCTTAAAGTTGCAAGCCACTGATTTGGAAGGTATGCATGATCCAACACAGAAAGCAATCGAGACCTTGACGGAGCAAAGAAGGAAGTCATTGAGGATAGTGTCTGGTCTAAATGGGAGGACATATGTAGGCAACAATTCCAAGAATCAGAAATAACAGTGTTTATGAAAATGTCCAAACACTAAAATATAATGTAATGAAATACAATTGAAATAAAGTGAAATGCACTCAAAATGAAATGTAAGGAAATGCACACAAATAAAATGTAAATGCAATTGTCATTGCAATATTTAATAAATAAAACTAATTATCAGGTTGCTAAGGTTGACAATGTAATTAGTTCGGGCAGTTTTGTAATGACATCCTCGGAATTGGTTATGTCAACCGCTAGAACATTGCTTTAAATAGCCCTCCTTACTTCATTTTTGTAAACCATGCTATATGTAGGCAATGCAAGGCTGTAATGCGTGAATGTTGGTTTGATAAGTCACATCGCAGTCACAATAACTAGAATATCTATTATTTTGTATATTGTGCCATTTTGATAATGAAGATGAATTCATTGTGTCTAGTGTTGTGATGATGATTGTAATAGAATGTTAGGGTATTGTGCAAGTGTTGATTGGCTTAGATGCAGAGAGAATTACAATAGTCGTCTGAATTCCAAGTAAAATCACAATAATAATCGTAGACATCGCCAAGAGTGTCGATGTCGTCATAATGATTGTCGTCTACGACTATAACTACCGTCACACGAAAGTGTCGTCTGATGTCTGTCGTCTAAGCTATGATGTTGTCTGAAGACCGACATACTGATTGAAGCTAGATTTGCCATCACAATCACAATGTCATCTTGGATAAAGTACTCTCCTAAACACTGCAATTCGTTGGTCTAAGAATTATCATTCCCTCATCCCTGGGAATCCTCATTGCTATGCTACATACTATTAAAATTGTCGAGTGAGTTACTTTTTTATACTTGTATACTCCTCGTAACTTCCTCCTCCGATGCATCATCAACCATCCTAACCAGAATTTAGATTACTTACAAGTGACTTTTTTGAGCATGGGTATCATCAACTACTCTAGATGGAAGTTTCTTGGCCTAGAAATCATCAATGGCCAAACCAAGATCTGATTGGCTCATCACAAGTTCACTAGATGCATAGGCATGGTTGAAACTCAGTGAGTTCAAAAACTTGGTAAGTCCAAGCACAACTCGCTCAAATGTTTTTTGTTTTTAAACTTTATCGATGATTTTTTCTTTCTTTTAATTGAAAAAAAACTACATGTGGCTCTTATTGGGCGCCACTCCCATCAAATTACCAAAATATTACATTTGTTCTTAGGTCGATTACCCCATATCCATATTGTCTTTTTATCATAGATATTTTCATTTCTTTTTCAATCAAATATATTCTTAATCTTCCTCAAAGTGCTATTTCTCCACAATCAGCTACTTGACATCACTTTCATTAAGAGATAAAATCCCACTCAAAAAGTTGTCTTATAAAATTTGAATTTCACCAAGACGAAAAATAGAAGCACCAATAAATATGGAAGAAAAATTTGTAGTTGATAAGTACCAAGATGAGGACTTCAAGATTGAGGAGCCTATTGACACGTAAGCAAAGAATGGAAGTGGGGATGTACAGATTGGACTAGCTAAGTTTTTCATAGAAGCTCAATATATAGATCCAGTGGCATCACCTGAACTGCAAGGAGAATTCCATTTTCAGAAAACATCAATCACAGAGGAGCTGCAAGCTCAAAATATGGCCATATCTGTTGAAGTACCAGAAAAGAAGAATCCAACTGAATTGGAAAAAGAGAATGTGGTGGAAAAAGAGAAGGTGATAGAAGAAGAAAAAGTGGTGGAAAAGAGAATATCGAGGAAGAAAAGGTAGTAGAACGGAAGGAGTTAGGAACCAGGTAGAATGCGTTTGAATTGGAAGAAGGGCAGGAGTTAGAATAACACAAACCACCGAAACAATTGAAGACAAACCCACAAGAGGGTGGATTCTTCGATAAAGCAGAATTAATTCAATGAGAAAGCAATTAAAAACAAGACAGACTAACTGAAGAAGCAATGCAAGCAATTACTCAAGAAAAAGGCGACCAAGAAACAAATTGATCTCTCACAAAAAGGGAAGGAGCACGCATTAATGAGCAATTTGTTACTTGTTTCACTAAGTTGACCTAAGTAATGGATAGAATAAAGTTCGCATTTGAGGTAGGTTGTATTGGATAGTGGAAACAGTAACAGGAACAACCAAAGGTCGCATTTGAGGTAGGTTCTTTGACACGAATCACATGCTACCACAAAATTCTTTGCATTGTGAAAGAGGGTGGGCCACCATAGACCTACCAACAACACTTTCCTGGTTGTTGCATCTGGTCCCATGTGTCTTCCTGCCAATCCCTCATGTGTCTTCTTCAGGTTTGTTGTACTTCATCCTCCATTATACATCTTCGCAATACGTGGTCCTCCCCCATATTATAAAGTAATCTTGCAATCAAGGTGAGGGGTGCTGATTTCATGATTACTTTTCTCTGTTCGGCTGTCGTTAACTCTTCTGGCGGTTGTCCTATCGATAGATATTCCCCTATACGCTTATACCATCCTGGTATAGCATTAATCATGAATAATTGTGCATCGGGGAATTCATCTGGTATTCATCCCTCTGCAGGTTCTAATGAGCGAATCCTTGACAACTGGTCTGCTATTACGTGTTTCTTCCCTGGTCTGACTACCACTCTAAACACATTCCTGTAGAGTGATGAGCCATCGACTTACTCGTCTGTAGATTGTTGGTTTGTTGATCAAGTACAACAAAGCCTGGTGATCCACATAAAAAGCAAAGGGGTTAGCCAGTAGGTAGTGTATGTACTTCTATACTGCATACACCATTCCCAGTGCTTCCCGCTTCGTTATGCTGTAATTTTTCTTGGCCCTGGACAGTAGCCGACTTGCAAAGTATATGGGTTGATCCAACCCGTATTGGCCTTCTTGTGCCAATGCACATCCAATGGCAAAATTTGAGGCATCCACATGCACATGGAATTCTTTCTCCCAGTCTGGGTAAACCAGAATAGGTGTTTTCACCAAGTACCCTTTTAATCCATCAAATGCTCCCTGGTGTTCCTCTGTCCATCTGAATGGAACACCCTTACGTGTAAGCACGTCTAGCGAATGAGATGTTAATGCATAATTCCGGATAACCTCCTGTAATATCCGACAGTTCCCAGAAAGGTCTTAACCGAGCTCACATTATGTGGCTCCTCCATCAGCAATACTACCCTTATTTTATCTGGGTCGGACTTCAAACCCTCTTAGCATACTATATGCCCCAACAGCATTCCGTATGGTACCAGTAATACGCACTTGCTTGGGTTAAGCGATATTTGCGCCTTCCTACATAAACCCATGCATTCCTCCAAAGCCTTTAAATGTTCTTGCGTCTTCCCATACAGTGACCAATCATCTAGGAAAGCTTTAAAATTTCTTGTGGACATCTTATCAAAAATATACAATATGATCCTCTTAAAAGTAGTTGGCGCATTGCATAGTCCAAATGGCATGCGATTGTATGCATATATTCCATTTTCTACCACAAAAGTAGTCTTCAACTTATCTTCTTCTGGTATGCTAATCTGATTGTACCCCGAGAATCCATCTAGAAATGAATATATCTTGTGGCCGACTACTGCTTCCAGTATGGAGTCTATGAATGAGATTGGGAAGGGATCTTTTACAGTTACGGCATTCAAACTTCTAAAATCCACACAGATTCAGATTTTATCTACTTCTCGTTTTAGAGTGATCACAATTTGTGAGACCCACTCGCTTGTCGTAACTTTGTTGGGATTCATTCTGTAATAACGTCTTCTTACTGGTTGTGCACCTTCTATCAGAGGAATCTTGTGTATGCAGAGTTCGGGTGGTACTCCTTTCAAATCTTTATATGTCCAAGCAAAAACATCCTTATAGTCCATAAAAATCTTGAATCCTGCTGCTTTCAAAACTGGATCCCAATCATCTCCACATTTGATCATCTTCTCTTCGCCTTCTTCTCCCAAGTTGACCTAAATCATTCTTAAGCCTTCATATTTGATTGACTCAGGTTCATTTGCTGCCTTTAGTGCAGCGATGGAGTGTGCTGGTTTGTCTTCTATGACTGCCTCCCCATCATAAATTCTGCAAATTTCTAGGGAAATGTCCACTTTTCCCTTTCCTTCTCCTTCTCTGTTGTTGTTTGTCTTTGTTGCTGGTTTCATTTTCTGGTTCTTGCATCTCATCCTCTTGAATCTCTTTTTCCGCATCGATACAGAGACATTGGGGAGGGAAGATCTCATAATATTCCAACTGCCAGTGTAGTAAACCTTTATCTTGGTCATACTCATCTTCCGTGCAGTCGTCAAGGTGCAACACTCCCTCCTCATTTGGTTCATATCCCGTTTCACCATCTGACGAAGAGGATCCCGAATCATATAAAGTAGCTATGTCCTGACTTATTGTTTGATTCTTCAGAATGATTATATACTTGTGTTGCCCCTGCTTGAAAGATAGATGTTCTTTCTCCCAATTGTGGTTGACTTTTGTTGTCCTCAGCCATCCTCGTCCAAACAGTGCATCATATGTGGGTTTCTACATAGGAATGACAATAAAATCCAAGGTGAAGTTCTGCTCTGCTATGCATACCTTCTGATTCATCAAAATGCCTATTGTTCCAATGCCATATTGATCAGCACCATATAGTTTGAAATTTGGAGACCGTAAGGCGGGTTGCCCCAGAATCCACCATGTCTTCTTTGGCATCACGTTCACACTAGACCCTCCATCTACAATCACTTGATTCAGCCTATGGTTCAAAACCTCCATTTGAACAATAGTTGGCCTTCGCTCGGCTTCAATCATCAGGATTGTTGCATCGATAAATCGTCCTCGCTTGATAGTTGCTACCTGTCGGGTTTCATCCTTCTTCTTGATGACTTCCCTGATCATAGCATACAACTCCGGTATTACACTAAACAGGTTGACGACCTTCATCTCCACCTTCGTGTTTAGTACCTCTGTTACCAAGCCTTCTACTGATGACTTCTTAATGATTTCTGGTCTCTCTAATACTTTCTCCATAACTAGTTATTCATGTTTCTGCTTTGCTAGTTTTGTTTCAATTAATTTTTGGGCTTCCTGCCATCGTTCCTTTTCCTTGGTAGGGTTAGGATACTATTCCGTTTTCTTGGTTTGTGCTCTTGTTAAATCCAAGACTTCTTTATCAACTTCTGTCACTTCTCCAATACCGATGAGGTTGATATTCTGGGTTCCACTAGTACTTGCCTTGTTCGGGCAATTAGCCTCCTTGTGGTTTCCTGGACCACACCATTTGCACATTTGAGTGGTGTTGTTACCACTGTTATTACCTGCATTTTGGGGTTTGGAACAATTCTTCGTAAAATGGCCCCATTCTTGACAATTCCGACATTGAATAATCGACCGACCGTTAGATTCGTATTGTAGTAGACTCTGACCTCCTTGTCTTCCTCCTCAGTGACTATTCTTGTATCCTCTGCTAGTAGCCCCTTGTCCATTCCTTTGTGCATTTGGCTGCTCCTTCTGTTGTATTGCCAAATTCTGATGTCTCTTGCTTTTCAGGTTGAATGGACAGTCAACGACAAGATGTCCTGCAATTTCACATGTATTGCAATACGCTTTCTTTGGATAGTTTACGTTTGAATGTCCCTCTGCCTTGCAGTCTGAACACCAAATTTCTTTTCGATCCTTTTGACCTTCTCCTTTTGCTTCTTTTATAATTTTATCAAATTCCCTCCGAAAGGTGTGGATCGTGCTTTGTACTTTGTCTTCAGCTTCACTGTTTGAATCTTCGGTATGCTTTAAGTATCCTCCGATACCTGCGGTCATTTGTTTGCCTTCACTTTCGAAGTTTTTAGCCTTCTCCAGTGCTTCTGCATACGTTGAGGATGGTACTGCCTTCATTTTCTTCTTGAACCTTAGTAGTAGCCCATCCAAAAACCACCACTTTATCATATCGTCGGCAGGTGTCATCTCCATTTTATCTGTCAGTTGTTTCAATCTTCTATTATAGCTTTTGACATCCTCATCTGATTTTTGATTAGTGACACAAATTTCCGTAATTATGTCAATGTCATCCCTCATGGGTTGGAATTCTTCTATGAATGCATTCTTCAGGTCGTCCCATTGTGTAAATGCTCGCGTACTTTGTCTCTTCAAGTACCAGTCTATCTCCATACCTCGCAATGTGGCTGGAAACAGTTGCAACCATTGTGTCCTGTGTGATCCCATTTGCTCCCCAAATGGTAATGCAAGTTCCCACATGTCGTGATGGATCCTACTTCCCTTCACCTGAAAAGTGTGGGCATTTATGTTGTATCGTCGTATTGGCGGGATTCGCCATGATATTCTAATTTCCTGGTGTTGGTGGTTGTAGTGGTTGATTCGGTTGTCTATCTACTGTTGGTGGTGCAACGTTGTACTCAAATAGCCTTCTTCCTGTCTCCAAATGGTCTCTACTTCACGACATCCTTCGCAAATATACCAAATGTGGCTCCGGCCTTCCTCCCCACGAACCTCCGCGTAGGTGCCTTGATACAAGGTTCTCTCCTTCAGTATCCTTGGCCAACCTTCCCTCGCTGGTTCTGGAGTTGTCCAGTCTTCAATGATGGGCTCTTCCTCAACTATTTGTTCTCCCTTGTTTTCTGCAGTCACCAACAATGTCTCAATGCTTGCGTTATTCTCCTCTTCAATGTTCCATAATCTCTCCACCTATGGGTGAGACACCTTTGCGACCTCGTGTGCCCTTAAGTTTGCTAGTCGTGCGCTTCTTCTTACCGGTATTTGCTCTTTATTCTGTGACCTAAAACCAGTCATTCACCTATTCTTCCTATCACTTGTCGCTAAACTCGGGGTTTTTAATTAGGCAACGGTGCCAAATGTAGACAGGGGTGAGTACATTCCCGAGATGGGGTGATGACAAGTCAATGTCGGGCTCCAAGCAATGGTTATACAAGTTTATTAGTTCAATACTCTAACTCTGCTAGTTGATGGCCAGGAGTCTACACGTCGGAGGAACAGGGCTAGACATCAGGAGCAATCATTAAGGTACCAGACGTCAGGTACGGCTCAGTCGTCAGGCTGTCCTAGACGTCAGGCCTTGGGTCTAAACGTCAGGTTTAGGAGGTGATGCCTGCCAAACATTAGGGCTAGACGTCAAATATCTGGTTCGACATTTCGTCTAGGAAACCTGCAAATACGCCTTGTTTTTCCCTGCTACAACACTTGCTCTCAGCAATCCTCAATGGCACAAACCTGCAAGAACAATTAGTATGGAAATACCTGCAAATCTTCCATTGATATGTATCACAACCTGCAACTCGTCACACAATCACCAATTCACCATACACGCAGATCTTGTAAACAACATAACAGCATTGGCATTTACGTAGAATGAATAGCATCAATAGCATATACAATGTTTGGAAGGGGTTGTTTAAATAGGAGTAATTGGTTCCCCAACCGATTCCCAAAACCACCATAACAAGGTGCTTTTAACCATGGTCAATTATTTTGTCGATGTCATTGTGATCAATATTGTTAAACAAAATGAAATTTATGATCATAATTAATGATTATGTTGTGTCAAGTGATGTAATACAGGATGATAAGGTCATCTATTCCATTTGTCTCCTGATTTGGATATTCTCCTTGTCCATAGACAATCGTCTATTATGTTCAAGATGTCACTTTTTTGTGTCTTGAAGATGCAACTCATGACTTATTTTTTAACTTAAGGCATGTTTTGCAACATAACACTCCCTTTCAAAGACTCATCATCCTTGAATAGGTTGACTTCTCTAGCAATAGCCCAAGTTTTTCAAGCTACTTCTTTTATTGATTTGTCAAGCCATTCAATTAGCTATTCTTTCATTTAGTGATTTCGTAACTTTCTTAATCCTTCTTATAAATCTTATTTGGTCATGTGTTTGTTCTATTTCTTCAAAGTTGGCATAAGAAAGGATAATGTTGGATATTGCAATTGCATCCTCTAGGAAGCTTCCATGAAATATCTAGTTTACTGCAAGATTGTAATTCTAATTTATATGATACTTCATTAATTTTCTAAGACTCTAACAGGTCTCCAATATATAGATATTGCTTGATACATGTTTTAGTTGATACATGATGTTTGGCTTTACTCTTATACATGTGTTTTATGTTGGACTAGATAGATTCTTTCTTTGACTTGAGCTCCCTTCATAATTTTTCTATATTCATTAGTTTACACATTTATCGTTAGATTTGGTATAAGGCATTAGCTTTTCCTTGAAATCATCAAGGATTCATATGCATAGAATACTTTTAAATGGATCATCCCTACGGTCTGAGTGCAGACTATTAATATGTGTAAGTTATAAAGGTTAACTTTTCTTCCCATTGTGTTTTTCTTCCTGCCACATGGGATCTTTGTTTTCATCCATTCTCCCAATTCATCTATTAGATTGTGTACAAGTGCTAGAGCTACATTTTAATTGTGTCCCTATATTTTAAAAAATATCTAACACTACATTTTGTGTAAATTTGAGGTCTAATATCATTTACATTATCTTTTAGTATATTATATTTCACAATAGATTAGTAGAAGTAAACCGGAAACTTGAGGATTGTTTTACAAGGAATGAATTTGGTCCTCTTAGTTAAAATTTCTATTACCACCAATACTTGATTGTTTTGCTTTAGGATTCTTCCAAGTAGTAACAAAATGTATTGAAATGTCTTCCTGCTAGTAAGGACATAAGATTCCTATCTAAGATATTCTCCTTGCTTTGCTAACTTGATACTTATAACATGGTGTTCAACATTTATCCATATTTTTCCTAGCATTTCCCTAATACGTGTGCATTTTGGATGCTTCAAGGTATTATTCTTTTTACATAGCCTACAAATATGATGGCACGAGACTCATTTAGAAGTTGGTATATATCGAGATCGTTGTTAGGTACTACAATTGCAAGTTTGTAATAGAAACTAAATGATATTCAATATTGTACAGTCATATCATTTCATTTCTATCATATTTCTTCCCTTGGGCTTCCTTTCATTATCGAGAATTATAAAACTCTCAATAGGACATTTGCTAAATATTGATTTTTCCTACTTTGTAGACTAGCTTGGGCCTATCCTCATCAAAATTTTGGATAGTTTATGTTGCCTACTTAAAAGGTCTCATTTTGGTTCATGGAATGTTAAAAGTTTTCATTTGTAAGATAGCATCTCCAACTTTTAACATGAATAATAGAAAGTAGTTATTGGTCAAATACTAACACCATTTGTCTGCTTACATTTGTAGGCTATTAATGTTCCATATTTGTCATAGAGTGACTCCTATAGCTTAATTGCTAGTGTTGGTATGGATTGTAAAAAAATTTGTATGGTCAGATAATATTAGGATTAGTGCTCCTTTTGGTGCCTTTTAAGAGTTCTCAGAGATTTTTGCTGGCTATCTATTTGTTCAAATATTTTTAGCTAGAAATGGGATACCAGGTTGTAGCTAAATGCTCTTTTTTTGCACCTCTTTGGTCTTCATCGTGTTTCATATGTATTAAAATGTTAAGTCCTTACGTAAATATCCAACCATGCAATTTGACATGTAATGATTTGTTTTGTTACAAGCATATAGATTGTAGTGTACCCATAAATTAATGTTACATTACCTAGTTATTTAAAGCATGTTGTGGTTGGGTCAGATGCCTCCAAGTAGATTAAGTGAATTAGTTATTTAGGTTCAAGTAAGTGGTTTACTCCACAAGCTATCCTCTCATTATTTAATTTGTCCATCTTCATTATCAATAAAAACCTTTGTGTTTACACATACAAAGAAGCTCATTGTTGATGTTATATTTTAAAGAACAAATGCCTAATATTTCAGGAAGCATTTTTCTCAAATAAAAGGATTGAATTGGCACAACTATTGTGCCATTTGAAAGTACAATTACAGTGTTCTTTCAAAAGGTGGTCATACGAAGGGAAAAAAAACCCATGTGATATTGAGATCAATATGACCTTGGAAGCTGACCTTCTAAAGCTGCACTATTATTTTTCCAGTCATAACTTGCACAGAAAGCGACCCAAGTGATCAAGAAACCAATAACCAATTAGAAAATATCCTAAACCAGAAAAGCTTCATTTTGGCTGCTACTTTTTGCATAGGAAATTCCAATTCTCGATAATGTTCTTAAGCAAACCTGTTTGGGTTGGCCATTTCTGCCACCAATTGTTGTGGCTATAATGTGGCCTGCCTATGCACTCATACCATCAACAATAGCTGGCTCAATATCCTGCAATTCATATACTCTCAGCAAGTTACCAAACAGGCATTGATACACAAGCTTACAACAAAAGCAGCCATATAAAAGCTCATATTTCAAATTCTTGCTTAAAAGTGTTATTATCTTAGACAGAAAACCACTAGCTTACTTTTTCATCATCAAGGTCCAATTTATTGTCTCTTATCCTCATTTCAAGCATCTCCTGCCCAAGCCAGTCAACACAGCTGGATGGTTTCAACCTGTTGACTGTCCTTGAACTCCCTACACCTCCAGTGTGTCCTAAGCCAACTGATGCCATAAATGGCTTAAGTTGAGACAAAATTAATTCTAGTGTGCTTTCACCCTTGGTCTTGTACTCCACACCCTCATCTCATTCAGTTCTCAATTGCCGAGCCCTCTCTATTTGTGGCAACCAGCCCGTCATAACCTTGATGAGAACTGTAGCACTTCAAAAGCAATTGGAACCCTCTCTATCTGTGGCAACCAGCCTGTCATAACCTTGATGAGAACAGTAGCACTTCAAAAGCAATTGGAATGATATCTGGAGAGAAAATTCCAAAGGATCATCAGAATCAGTAAACATATTTTGAAGAGTTCAGCCCCAAATGATAAACCATGATCATTGTTAGTGCAATAGTGTCATTATGAAAAAACATTTCATTGAAGGTTAAGTCAAAAAGTATAATCTCTTGCTGAAATAGCATCAGGCATAAAATAGCAGTGTGCAGAGATAAGTTAAGTTATACAAAAAAGCTTAAAACATCAATCAAAATAATAGAAAATTACCTGTTTGATAAACACAGAGCCATCATTTATCCACAAAATATTTATAACAAGGGAAGTGATCAAAAGCACTAGCCCATAAGGTTTAGAGCAAATGGAAGAGAAAGAAAGTCTCACACCCTTAACCAAGGTTCAAATCTCATGGCATTAGCTCAACTGGTTATATTCCTCACCTTTCAAGGAGGACACCCAGGTTCGAATCTTGCCAAGCTATTTATGCATAATTGTCTAACTGTTGTATTACCAATATGTGGTCATGATATAATATAGTTAGGCATTGTTTCAATTGTATATAACCAATTTTTAAAAGATAACATCAAAAGCACTGACAGTAAAGTAGGCATCACCCCTGATTAGTGAAGCACTAAAGATATATACCAAACATAAACCTACACACTACACATGCAACAGTTATGAATTACCTACTCAAGTTTCCCAGCTATACTCAGTTTGAAATCTTCAATGTGCTCTTAATTCTATGGCATTCGGACCCCCGCCTACAACTGCCATCCATTCAGATTAAATGACTCCTTTTTATAATCTTCCCTAGGGCATATTAGGGTTTCAATGACACATTTTGTGTGGTCAAGATTAAAACATGATGAAGGGTAGAGATTAAATCCGGACAGGTGGCATGGATTAAGGTGGATAAATGGCTAGGATTAGATCATGATGGATGGCTGGGATTAATTTATATATATATATATATATATATAAAACAAATATATAAATATATGGATAATTGTGGCGGGAAGCTACAGATGGATGACAAGTGGCTAGATTTTGGTGTGTACAGATGCCCCTTTTTGTACCGTGTTGCGTGAAACACAATGCAGTGCAAAAATACGAGACACTTGGTTTGGCCTGATGCAAAAGCAACTTTTTCTTGTTGGAATGAAAAGATGAACTTGGAAACAAAAGAATTTTGATTGTGTAGCTTACCCCCTAAAATTGGCGAATGAGTGACGGATGCATCTCACGAGCCAATTGACAAATTTATGCAAATGATTATGTGAAATGTATGGTGCAATTGTGGACGATATGAATGATGTAAATGTAATGTCGTTTTTGCCCCAACGGTGGAAGGGGGTTGTTGGAAAAATGCAAGTGATTGATTTTGTTTTTGCCCTAACAGAGAAAGGGGTTTTTGCCAAGTGTAGATGCCATGATCATGTAAGATGTATCCTGTTGTGGGAGATCAAAATCAAATTTTGTTATCCCAAGTTTGGGGTGATTCCATGTTGTTGAAGAAATTGTCGTATGGCGTCATTGAAATGCAAAGTGATGAATATGTAAAATATCAGGATCCAATCACCCTAAGATCGGATGATTGCTAGGAAGCGTATCCTAGTTGACTCTACGCAATTCCTAAGTGTTAAGGAGAATGATGTATTGTAATTTGTCCATGTTTCAAGCCCCACGGACAAGGCCATCAATGACAATTGTTGAGCAAATTGGTCTTGGTATAGTTTCACTCAAAAGGTGAAGTACCAAAATTGATTTTGTTTTCAAACAATGAGATATTGGATGATGATGGCCAAGTGTCCTTATGGTGATTCATTCATCTTACCGAATTGAATAGATGCAAATCGTTGCAATCGCCAAGGAGATAGAATAGACCACTAGATACAAGGTGCACTTGAAATTGTATGACTTGGCAAAATGTGCAAATGCAATGATTGACGGGTGAAAATGATGTTGAAATGAAGATGTGATGATGAGGAATTTATTGATGATTGAATTGAGCAATTTTGTGAAATTTTGTATTGATTTGGAGCATTTTGAAGCAATTTGAACAATTTTACACCTTTTGGGTGCAAATAAAAGTTAGCTATCCAAATCAATTCATATTATCACAAAAATGAATGCAATGATGGAATTGATGATGAGAATGATGAAAATTTGTCGTTTTGTGAAAATTTGGACCGTTTTGGAACATTTTGTAACTTGTAATGTGATTTTGCAACTTTTGGTCACAAGCAAAAATTATGAATCCAAATCGATTTTGGTTTTCACAAAACATGAAACTATGATAAAATTGATGTATGGATGCAATTTGGAATGATGTGGTGGAGGTTAGCTACCTTTTTGACTCAGATTATTCTTTTTATCAATGTTGACACCAAACGCTGGTGGGCGCCTGCGAAAGGTACAAACGCTCGCCAGAGTTTGATGTTCTTCAAATGCAGGGTTTCGTTTCAATGTGCCAGGAAGCGCCCATGGGCGTTTGAATGCGCCTGAAACAGGTATAAAAATCCTGCAGAAGGGAAAATAGGTTCAGTTGTGCGTTTACAACTTTTTTGAAGTTGCGTCTGAGGGAGTGGAGTGGAGTGGGGGTGTTGCGGAAGCTATGGCGACGGAGGGTGCGGATGCGGCGGCAGGAGCAGACGTGCGTTTCTCCAAAGAAAGTATCATTGAAGTTCTTTGTTTTGTGCAAAACTTTGTTTATTTTTTATTTTTTTTAATGTATGTAACATTATTGTTTTACAATGTGAATTGTGTTGCAATTGAGGATTTTGGAGGCTCAACATCGATTCTCACCTCTCATCCTGAGGATGAGGAAGGCGGTGCAGGAGGACCAGTGGAAGTTGTTGGAGGTTGTGGGGTTGGCTGGGTAAGCCCGGGTAGATGTGGTGAGGGTGGATGAGGGGTATGGGATCCTGATAGGGGGACAATTTTGCTCCTGCTTTATTGGAAGCTATGGCGACGGAGGGTGCGGATGCGGCAGCAGAAGCAAACGTGCGTTTCTCCAAAGAAAGTATCATTGAAGTTCTTTGTTTTTGTGCAAAACTTTGTTTATTTTTTATTTTTTTTAATGTATGTAACATTATTGTTTTGCAATGTGAATTGTGTTGCAGTTGAGGATTTTGGAGGCTCGACATCGGTTCTCACCTCTCATCCCGAGGATGAGGAAGGCGGTGCGGGAGGACCAGTGGAAGTTGTTGGAGATTGTGGGGTTGGCTAGGGAAGCCCGGGTAGATGTTGTGAGGGTGGATGAGGGGTATGGGATCCTGATAGGGGGACAATTTTGCTCCTTATTCGAGAGATGACCGTGACACTTAAGGATGTATGCCGCATCCTCAAGTTGCTAGTGGAGGGCTTACGTGTCGAGGTTGGACACAATAGGGGACGTGAGCTGAGCCGGTTGTTTGGAGATGATTGGCGAGATGTGGAGGTGACGGGTGGAGGGATTACATACTTGTCCATGTATACGGACAAGAAGTTGTTCATGTATACGAACAAGAAGTTGGATGCCCTTACTGCTTTGGTGATGTTCGTGTTGGCCAACATTGTGGCCCCGAATAGCACTAGTTGTTGGTTCCCATGGAACCTTATCAGGTTGGTGTGCGATATGATCGCTACACCTCGAGTGTATGCATGGGCTCCTGCTTTATTGGTGCAGTTGTACCAAATGTTATATGAGGTGAGGAGGTGGAGGCGGAAGGGTTTGGGGTGCAGTGTGCTACTACGGTGTTGGGGCTGGGAGCACTTCAGTGTGGCTCGACCTATGGGCTTGCCTACTATGGGATGGGATAGGGATCAGCCCTATGCTATGAGGTGGCCTATGGCAAAGGAGGTGCAGTCGAGCCATCCTGTTCGGACGAGTTAGTGGTACAAGGATTTATGGGCTGGACTAATGTCGGCTCAGGTGATATGGAGACCATGGCGAGGCGCCATGTGGACGGCGGATGCGGCACTCTAGGTGGGTGGTTGGAAGGCATACGAGTGAGGTGGAGCTAGTCTAGTTCTCACGGGTGTTGTGGCAGTTTGGACAGAGGTAGGGGGTTCCTGAGGCACCAGTGCTTTATAGTTGTCATCGGGATGAGACAGGTCTCCCTTGTGCCAAGGCATGGAGGGCCACTTATGAGGATGACGAGGAGATGGATCTCCCCGATGTGGATGATGCAGGGACTTCTATGGAGTACGATGCATGGTTCGGGACTCAACCGCCTTGGGTACCGAGTCCGACAGTAGATGGGGGGAATGGGGATGAGGCAAATGTCGAGGAGGTCGAGGAGGCTTCTAAGCATCGGAGACACCTTCGAGCTAGCAGTCGAAGGAGGTGATCTAAGGGTACAGCAGAGCAGGCACCTGAGATTGGAGCGGATAGAGTGATATAGAGCTATAAACAACACACAACAAGAGTGCCGAGATCAACAATGCACCGGCCAAAATTCCAGCAAGTTTCATTAAACAGAGGTCTTAATTCGAATACACAGCAATTCCCAAAAAAAAAAAGGCCAGGAGTCCCCTAATACAATGCATGCGCGGTCTTTTTATATCACCGGCCCCAACTTCTTTCCATCATTACATCAAGTGCGGGATTCCCTGTAACCCTTCGCACGAATGTCCTGTGACCGCCTGCAACATGTTGCCAGGTGCCCCGTATTATCATGGTCTGGGGTGGCGGAGTGCGCTGCGGCCGCCTGTCAATCCTTTCGCCAATTCATCATTCAAAGGGATGCGTCACAGCCGCTTGTAATTTGATGCCACGCGTCCCCTTGCCGCAGTCCCCCGTAACCGCTCCATACTCTCGGGCCACCTGTAACTTCACGCCACGTGTCCCTCTGCATTGGTCTCTGCAATCGCCGGCTGGTCAACGCCGTGAGAGCTCTGGTCGCGATATCGCGACGTTTTTGCTCCAATACTTTCTCTCTCCTCTTTGGTCGCGATATCGCGACGTTTTTGGCGTTAGGCTTCTCTCTCCTCCTTGGGGCCGCGATTCCGCGACACGTCGCGAAATCGGGACGTCTAGGCCTTTCTTACTCGCTTTCCTCCTTTGGGCCGCGAAACCGCGACATGTCGCGATTTCGCGACATCTTTGCATTCCGTACTTGCTGCTTCGTTCCGGGCCGCGAAACCGCGACATGTCGCGATTTCGCGACCATTTCACGCCCTTGAGTCTTCGGCTCGGAAGTGTCGCGATTTCGCGACCACTTTGCGTTTAAGAACCTTTCTTCCGAAGTGTCGCGATTTCGCGACGTCTTTGAGCTCTGCCTTCGAAGGTGTTGCGATGTCTTTATGCTTTCAAGTCTTGCCTCCCAGAAGTGTCGCGATTTCGCGACGTCTTTTGAACTTTGTCTTCGAAGGTGTCGCGATTTCGCGACGTCCTTTAAGCTTGCCTTCCAAGGTGTCGCGATTTCGCGACCATTCTTGTGCCTTAGAATATTTTGCCGAAGATGTCCCTGTGCTTTCAAATCTTGCTTCCCGAGCGTCGCGATTTCGCGACCATTTGGCGCTCAAGTGACTTTGCCTCGGAGTGTCGCGATTTCGCGACCGTTGGGCGCGGTCGCTTTCCTCTGGAATTGTCGCGATTTCGCGACCGTTTGGCGCTGAAGCTGCTTTTCTTCAAAAATGTCGCGATTTCGCGATAGTTTCACGCCTTGGCCCTTTCCATGAAAAAGCGTCGCGATATCGCGACGCGACAGTTTTAGTACTTAAGGAAAAAAATACATTTTGGGTGATGCAAGATTGCAGCTTCGCCACCGGATGCTCCTGCATCAGACACCCGGGGTGAGTTTGAGAAGTGACCTCACTTCTGATCTTTCCGAGGTAGACCCAGGCGATCAACCTCTGCCTTTGATAACCAAGTCGCATCTTCCATGGGTCTGCCCTTCCATTTGACTAGATACTCAGAGTAATTCTTGTTCCGAGTACTTCGGCCCTCGCGCGTATCTAGAACTTCTTCTATCTCGTCCGCAACTGGAATGACTGCTGGAATGCTCCACAAATCTGGATTGGGTATCTCACTGCTTTCTCCTTCATGATACTCGGTCAAATCCGAGATGTTAAACACGGGGGAGATGTTAAGTTCGCTTGGTAACTCCACCTCGTAGGCATTACCCGAATCCCGTTTGCCAATGATCTTACATGGCCCAAATTTCTTCATTTTCAGTTTGTTGTAGGTCTTGGCAGGAAACCGTTCCTTCCTCAGATGGACCATGACAGAATCTCCTACTTGGAACTCCTTAGCTCTACGTTTTTGATCCGCCCTTGCCTTGTACTGAGCATTCATCTTGGCAATGTGTTTTGTCACTTCCTCATGCACTCCCTTCAGGTGTTCAAAGAAAGTCTTCCGCTTCAAGATCGCATTTCTCCCTCGGATCTATCCTTCTTAATTCCGAAGCGTTTCTTGGGCTGCTCCCATAGATAATCTGGAATGGGGATTTATTTGTGCTCCTATTGACCGAGCTGTTATACGTGAATTCTGCTTGCGGCAGAACTAGATCCCATCCCTTGGGCTTGTCCCCTACCAAACATCGCAGTAGGTTGCCCAAACTCCTATTAACCACCTCTGTTTGGCCATCTGTTTGGGGGTGGTATGCAGAACTGAACTTTAACTCCGTCTTCAGTTTCTTCCACAGGGTCTTCCAAAAATAACCTACAAACTTGGTATCCCTATCCGACACAATGCTTCTTGGCAGCCCATGAAGGCGTACCACTTCCTTAAAGAACAAACCAGCTACATGGACCGCATCGCTAGTCTTCTGGCACGGGATAAAGTGTGCCATTTTCGAAAATCTGTCCACTACCACAAATATGGAATCGTGCCCCCTCTGCGTCCCGGGCAAACCAAGCACAAAATCCATACTAATATCTTCCCACGGTCTTTCAGGTATAGGTAGCGGTTGATACAAACCAAGTAGGCTGCCTCATACCCTTTGCCATCTGGCAAATCCTGCAACTCTGCACAAACTTTGCCACATCCTGCTGCAATTGTGGCCAGTAATAGTTTTCACTAACCAGTGAGATGGTCTTGTCACGACCAAAGTGTCCAGCTAAACCCCCACTATGCTTTTCTTTAATGAGGTTCTCTCTCATTGAGCTCCTCGGAATGCACAACTGGTTCCCCCTAAACAACATTCCATCTTGAATCAGGTAATCCAACCATTTAGTCCTGTCCAACGCAACAGGCGCAGTGCAGGCTTTCCAAGCTCCTCGAAATCGGGGTCTCAGGGTATAAGTTCTTGAGTTCAGCAAACCCAACAACCTCCACTTTCATTTCTAGCATCAGACATTGCCTCCTACTCAGTGCATCTGCCACCCTATTGGATCTTCCACTCCGATGCTTCAGCACAAAGGTATAGCTCTGCAAGAACTCTACCCATTTCAGGTGCCTCTGATTCAATTTTCCTTGACTGTTAATATACTGCAGCGCTTGATGGTCGGTATAGAGAACAAACTCCTTGGGCAACAAATAATGCCTCCATTTCTTAAGCGCTTGGACTATGGCGTAGAACTCTTGATCATATACCGAATACTTTCTCCTGGCATCATTGAGCTTCTCGCTGAAATAAGCTACAGGCCTACCCTCTTGGCTCAATACGGCTCCTATCGCACTGCCACTCGCATCGCAGTTACCGAAACACCTTATTGAAATCCGGAAGTGCTAAGACGGGTTGTTCGGTGACCTTCTTCTTCAGCATAGCAAAGCTTTTATCTGCTCCAACCGTCCACTGGAATTCCTTCTTGTTCCCCTTCATTGTCTCCGTAAGAGATGCACAAATATTGCTGAAGTTTCTAATGAATTTTCTGTAGAAACTGGCCAGACCATGAAATGATCTAACCTCGGTCACACTTCTTGGGACAGGCCATTCTAGGATAGCCTTCACCTTTTCGGGGTCCATTTTGAGACCATTAGCTGATATAACAAATCCCAGGTATACCAGCTCCTTCTTCACAAAGTTGCACTTCTTCGTATTGATCAGTAATCGCTCCTCCCGCAGTTTCTCAAAAACCTTCCCGATGTGCATCGGGTGCTCCTCTAAGGTTCTCGCTAAAAATCAGTATATCATCCAAGTAAACAATAACAAATTTGCCCGGAAATTCCTTCGAACCTCATTCATTAATCTCATAAAGGTACTAGGTGCATTGGTTAATCCAAATGGCATAACCAACCACTCATACAACCCCTCTCCGGTTTTAAAGGCTGTCTTCCATTCATACCCTTCTCTAATGCGAATCTGATGGTACCCACTTTTCAAGTCAATTTTTGTGAAGTACTCGAATCCACTCAAGCGATCCATGATATCATCCATCCTTGGCAGTGGGAACCTGTATTTAATGGTGATCTTGTTGATTGCCCGAGAGTCGGTGCACATCCTCCATTCTCCATCCTTCTTGGGTGCTAATACTGCTGGTACAGCACATGGACTAAGACTCTCCCTAATCAGTCCCTTCTTCAACAGATCCTGAACTTGCCGATTTAGTTCCTCAGTCTCCACAGGCGTCATTCGATGTGCAGCCTTGTTTGGCAAGCTCGATCCAGGCACCAAATCTATGTGGTGACTGATCTTCCTAACAGGCGGTAAACCTTCAGGAACATTATCTGAAATGATATCCGGGAATTCTTCTAACAGTCCCATGACTTCCATTGGAATTTCCTTGCATCCTTCTTCCCTAACCCTGGGGATTATAGCATAGCACATATGATCCGGCTTCAGGCCTTCCAAGAATCTTCTGCCATCAACTAGACAGACTCATGCACTGCTGCATACTTTCTCATCCGCCTCCTTCAGGGGTTTTAACTTGTGGCGAACTCCATTCTTTGACAGAGAATATGTGTTGGCTCGACCATCATGGACAACACTTCGGTCAAACTGCCATGGTCTCCCAAGCAGCAGGTGACATGCATCCATAGGCAAGATGTCACACAAAACCTCATCTTGGTAAGTTCCAATATTGAACTTCACCATGCATTGCTCACTGACCAGCACCCGATGGTCCTTTTGCAACCATGCAATCCGATAAGGGTGCGGGTGTTTTCTCCTCTCCAACTGCAGCTTGGCAACCATTTCCTCAGAAACCAAATTGTCAGTGCTTCCATTATCTATGATGATGTTACATACCTTGCCTGCGCACTTGCATCTTGTTCGAAACAGGTTGTTCCTTTGGTCTCCCCTTTTCTCTTCATTTAACAGGACTCTTCTGATGATCATCGCTTCTCCTCTTTCTGCCTCCTCTGAGTGCTCAGACTCTACACCTTCGTCTGCTACAGCAGCTCGGGCCTGACCCTCAGGTCTTCGATTTGGCCTCTCTTGATGCTGCGGGCAGTTGTATGCCCTGTGTCCTTCTTCTCCGCAGTTGAAGCAAGTTCCTCGAAAGACACCTCTGCCAAACCCTCGCCCAGACCTACCTCTTCCTCTTGGGTAGTTGTTCTGATTGCGTGGGCGTTGGTCATCCTCCTCTTTCACTTCTTTCTGTTTTCGGCTACTGCTAGCTTCACCGGTTTTCCCAAAATCTTTGTATCTTCCACCACCGCCTCTTCCACCGCCTCTTCCACCCCTCGTCCTTCCCTCTCTGCTTACCATCAAACCTCCTATTCAGTTTCTCCTCCACTTTTAATGCAAATTGATATGCATCCTCTACTGTGCTCATTCTAACCAGCCCCAGCTCTTCTTGAATACTGGTTCGCAATCCATTGATGTAACGTGCGACCTTCTCCTTATTCGCCTCCGAATGGCCGGTTCTGATTGAGATTTGATAGAACTCTTCAGTATATTCCTTGACAGTCTTACTAGCTTGTCGAAGACTCTGCATTTTCTTTAACAAGTCCAGCTCATAATCTGAGGGATGAACCGCCTCTTTAGTTTCTCTACCATCCTATCCCACCCGGTGATCCTTTCCTTTCCCCTCCTGTTCCTTTCCAACCGCACTCCTTTCCACCGGATGCTAGCATGTCCTTTCAGCTTGGTTTTTGCGAACCTGATCCGATTTGGATCTGATAGCTCTTCGTATTCAAAATACTCCTCCATGTCGTTGATCCAGTCTATCAACTCCTCAGGGTTGAGGTTCCCCGAGTAAGTGGAGACGTCAAATTTCGGCTTCTTCCCGATCTGGGAGATGGCCCTATACAGCCTAGCCTCTGCTGGATCCAAAGCCTCTTCTTCGTCGGATGGAACCTCTTCTTCCCACACTTCATCTTCGCTGGGTTCTTCCCTTCTCGGCTCGACTCCTCTTCGAATTTCCTCTTGCAGGGCCTCAACTTGCCTCTGCAGGGCTCTTAGATCGACCTCCTCCCTTCTTGCTCGCCTGTGCCTTATACCACCACGGTCTCTACGCGGAGGCATCCTGCTTCTTCTTCGCAACCCACAACCACAATCCTGGCGCAAACTGCCTCTCTGTTCGGCGATCGGTTTGCACTCTCAAAACCAACCAGCTCTGATACCACTTGATATAGAGCTATAAACAACACACAGCAAGAGTGCCGAGATCAACAATGCACCGGCCAAAATTTCAGCAAGTTTCATTAAACAGAGGTCTTAATTCGAATACACAACAATTCCCAAAAAAAAAAAGGCCAGGAGTCCCCTAATACAATGCATGCGCGGTCTTTTTATATCACCGGCCCCAACTTCTTTCCATCATTACATCAAGTGCGGGATTCCCCGTAACCCTTCGCACGAATGTCCTGTGACCGCCTGCAACATGCTGCCAGGTGCCCCGTATTATCATGGTCTGGGGTGGCGGAGTGCGCTGCGGCCGCCTGTCAATCCTTTCGCCAATTCATCATTCAAAGGGATGCGTCATAGCCGCTTGTAATTTGATGCCACGCGTCCCCTTGCCAGAGTCCCTGTAACCGCTCCATACTCTCGGGCCACCCGTAACTTCACGCCACGTGTCCCTCTCGCACTGGTCTCTGCAATCGCCGACTGGTCAACGCCGTGAGAGCTCTGGTCGCGATATCGCGACGTTTTTGCTCCAATACTTTCTCTCTCCTCTTTGGTCGCGATATCGCGACGTTTTTGGCGTTAGGCTTCTCTCTCCTCCTTGGGGCCGCGATTCCGCGACACGTCGCGATTTAAATCGCGACGTCTAGGCCTTTCTTACTCGCTTTCCTCCTTTGGGCCGCGAAACCGCGACATGTCGCGATTTCGCGACATCTTTGCATTCCGTACTTGCTGCTTCGTTCCGGGCCGCGAAACCGCGACATGTCGCGATTTCGCGACCATTTCATGCCCTTGAGTCTTCGGCTCGGAAGTGTCGCGATTTCGCGACCACTTTGCGTTTAAGAACCTTTCTTCCGGAAGTGTCACGATTTCGCGACGTCTTTGAACTCTGCCTTCAAAGGTGTTGCGATGTCTTTATGCTTTCAAGTCTTGCCTCCCAGAAGTGTCGCGATTTCGCGACGTCTTTTAAACTTTGTCTTCGAAGGTGTCGCGATTTCGCGACGTCCTTTAAGCTTGCCTTCGAAGGTGTCGCGATTTCGCGACCATTCTTGTGCCTTAGAATATTTTGCCGAAGATGTCCCTGTGCTTTCAAATCTTGCTTCCCGGAAGCGTCGCGATTTCGCAACCATTTGGCGCTCAAGTGACTTTGCCTCGGAGCTGTCGCGATTTCGCGACCGTTGGGCACTGAAGCTGCTTTCCTCTGGAATTGTCGCGATTTCGCGACCGTTTGGCGCTGAAGCTGCTTTTCTTCAAAAATGTCGCGATTTCGCGGCAGTTTCACGCCTTGGCCCTTTCCATGAAAAAGCGTTGCGATATCGCGACAGTTTGGCCCGCTGGCGACCTTCTTCAAAAAGCGTCGCGATATCGCGACGCGACAGTTTTAGTACTTAAGGAAAAAAATACATTTTGGGTGATGCAAGATTGCAGCTTCGCCACCGGATGCTCCTGCATCATAGAGATGGCACAAGGGATATGGAGGATATTCTGGATGGGCCTCCTGGTCGGAGTGAGGAGTATTGGGCGAGGTTGGAGCAACTAGTGGTAGAGCGAAATGCTATGGTAGCGGCTCAGGACATAGAGATAGCTCGGTTGCGGGATGTGGAGATAGCGACTTGAGGTGTGGAGGTGGCTCGACTACGGGTGGAGCTAGGGGCACAATCGACTACAGGTGGAGGTGAGGATAGGATTGCGAGGCTCCAGGAGAGATGCTAGAGAGGAGTCGTTGGTAGAGACATGATGTACATCGCCTTCGAGCTTGAAATGGATAATCTGATTTTTGGATGATCGGTTGATGGAGCATGACATTGGGCTTCTTCCTTGTCCATATCTAGGTTTGTTAAGCCTATTGAGTCTAGGCATAGCTCTAGGTCTAGGGCTCCTTCAAGGTCACAAGGATCCTCTTATAGGCGTTAGTTAGTGCTTAGATGCACTTTTTGTATATGAGCCTTGGTGCTCCATTGTATATAGCCTTTGGGCATTCATTGTACATGTGATATATACATGGATTTTACTTTTTGTCTTATGCTGCTCTTGTGTGAATGCTTTTGTGTGGATGTATGTGTATATGGATGATTAATGCAAATGATAATGTATATGGATGCAAATGTATATGGATGATTAATGCAAGAGATAATGTGGATGAATGCAAATGTTCTACTGATCATTCATAATTTAGAATTTGCTTGGCCATTTTTAGCATTGTTATTTAATCAGGGGCACCAAACTGGTGGTATGTGAGGTGGAAGACTCATGAAATGACATGGATATTGACATGGAAGAAGATATGGATGTTGATATGGAAAACCGATTGTTTTGCAGAGACTCAGACATACTAGTGGTATCAAACAAACTCACTAAATGTTGTCTAATTTCTTTAAGACCAAATGTGTGTGCAGTGAATTCATTTACCGAATCAAGAGCATGGTAATGACTCGAGGCAATCAAGAACCAATGTGTGCAAGTGAGTTCATTGACCCATCTTGAGTAAATTGGGTGAGACCTGTTATGGATGAGACCAAGAAGCTAGCTTGTCCTTATGTGCGGTTAGAGGTCTCTTTAAAAGAGACGTGTCGCCACGCATGAGCGTACTCCACTACCAGTCAAGCGTCTATAGCTCCGGTGGAGACTAGCTCCATAGTCCAAGAATTTGATCTTTAGGCGTTGGGGATGACTACCTAACCGTCTGACTGGAAATGTAGTACTATCCTTATAGCTTGAGGATCTGTGGTGTGTGATGAAAGATTTAGAGCTTTGGGGAATCGGATTCTCAACCTAAGTGTGATGAGAATTGTACCCTATCCTTACTACTCTGTCTTTTAAATTTAGAAGCAACTGTGATAGTGGTGAAAACCACTGTTTTTGTGGACTATGTTGCATAATGGGACAAGCAAGGATTACCCTTTTCACTTCGAGGTTCAAACCAAATATGGTGTTATCCCTCTTTAACACAAGATGTTTTTAAGATATGTAGTTGTGTTTGGTTCAAGAATGTTTTGGAGTCAATTTGCAAAACTCAAGATTTTCTTAGTGAAAATGTGTCTTGGTCCTAAAGAAAACTCAACATGTATTTGGAGGTTGCTTAAAACACTAGGAATGGCTGAGTGATCGAAAACACCTAGGAATTATGGACATGTGGTTGCAAATGACAATTTTGACTCAATGACATGGTGCGATGGAATGGATGATGTTTTCAAGGTGCCCCTGATTAAGGCAACATGACTGTATTGGACCAATTAATATCTGAACTGAATAAATGATCCCTAATATGAAATGGAATATATGAATGCAATGTATGAAATGCAATTTGTGCAATGGAATGAGTGTAATGTGGCTTGGGAAATGCAATTTTATGAAATGAAATGAAATGTGTACAAAATGCGATGTATGACATGCAATTTTGTTTTTGTGTAATAACCATGTATATATACATATATATTAATCACATTATGCATAGAATGCTTTCAAATGGATAACATTAAGTGGTTCGGGCTCTTCAAATCCCTCTAGACTGGCAAGCCAATAAGTACCTTTACCCACTTTTTGAGTAACAATGTATGGACCTAACCAATTAGCCACGAATTTATCACGAAGATGCGGCAAAGCATTGGTATTTTGTTGATTCTCTTTAAGAACAAGATCTCCTACTTGGAATTCATGTAGATGAACTTTGGTGTAGTAAGCACGCTTTAGGTGGTCTTGATATACTCGTAAATGCTCTAAAGCATTGACTCGCCTCTCATAAAGGAGTGTGAGTTGGTCAAGACGTGCTTGTCTAGCAGTGTCGTCATCTATGAATTCCTGCAATAAAATTCGCAAGGAGGGGATCTCAAGCTCAAGAGGCATGATTGCTTGAGCTCCAAAGACCAATGAAAACGGTGTTGCCCTAGTAGGCATGCGGATGCTTGTTCGATAAGTCCATAGTGCCAAGGGAATTTGTGTATGCCAAATCTCTATGATTTTCTTTAACAAGTTTCTTGAGAATAGCAATTAAGGTCTTATTGGTAGCTTCAGCTTGTCCATTTGCTTGTGGGTAATAAGGAGTCGAGAAACTATGTTGGATATTATATTTCTCACTAAGTGCTCGAACATCCTTGTTCTTGAAAGACTTGCCATTGTCTGAGATGATTTTTGAGGGAATACCAAAACGACAAATGATATGGTGAAGGATAAACTCCACAATTCTAGGTCTTGTCGTACTGGTTAGAGGAATTGCCTCAACCCACTTTGTGAAGTATTTAGTGGTTGTGATGATGAATGTATGTTGTCCCGAGGAAGGAGGCGAGATTTTGCCAATTAAATCTAGACCCCATTGTGAAAAGGGCCAAAGGCTTTGAATAGGCTATAATGCTTGTGATGGCACATGAGTTAAATTAGCATGCTCTTGACATTGCTTACAATATTTAACATAAGTGCAACAATCTCATTCCATTGTGGGCCAACTGTAACCAATGCGTAAAATACGCTTTGCAATGGCCATTTCACTAAAATGATCACCACAAGTACCATCATGAGCTTCATTTATAGCTCTTTGTGCCTCAACAGACTCGAGACAATGAGGGAGAACTCGATCATAACCACGTTTATACAACACGTCCCCCAAGAGAATAAAACGAACTACCTTTTGCTTGAAAGTGTGTTTAGCAGTCCGTGACATATCTGATGGAAGTGTTCCAAATTTGAGAAAGGCTATTATTTGGTTTGACCAAGGCTCATATGGTTCCGAATGGATAAAGTAAACATCCTTTTCATCCTTAGATTCAGAGCGCGGATAATTGCAAATTTAGAGATCATTGTGATTATGAGTGGTTGTACCTCTCCCAAGATATCCTTTGGAATCAATGATCCAAGAGAGGCCATCGCATCTGCAAATTTATTAGTCGAACGTGGCAAACTATCAATTTCATACCAATCAAACTTGGCAAGCAATTTCATTGCTACTTCATGTTAAAGCTTTATGGTAGGTTCTTTGTATTGATATTCTCCGGTTACCTGTTTTACAACAAGTTGGGAATCACCAAATATCCTGATACGCTTAATGCCCATAGCCATACCTGCTTGAAGACCTAAGATTAAGGCTTCATACTCTGCATTGTTGTTTGTGCATTGGAAGTCTAGTTTGAATGATAAGGGGATAGGCATCCCCTAGGGTGTATGAAACACGACTTCAGCACCTTCACCTTTTTCGCACTTGGAACCGTCAAAGAATAGAGTGATATCGGTGTATTCCTTCGAAATGACATCTTCTTCTTGTTCAGTGACAGTGAATACCGAATCATCTAGGAGCTCAATAATCAAGGGATGATCACTAGGTAGTGGAGCTTTCGCAAGTTGATCGGCTATGACCCGACCTTTAATGGATTTTTGGCTTATGAACTCAAGATCAAATTCAGTGAGAAGCATTATCCATTTAGCGGTGTGGGTGTTGTAGTAAGTGCGAGACATCATATAACGTAGAGGATTTTCTCTAGCTATGACATACGTTGTATGACTAAGCATGTAATGTCTAAGTTTCCTAGTGGCAAAAACCACTGCTAAGCACAATTTTTCCACGTAAGCATATCTGGTTTCATAGCTTACCAATGTTCGACTAATGTAATATACAACTTGCTCTCTATTGTTTTCATTCTTTTGTGCAAGCATTGTCCCTAATGCAAAATCCATTGCTAAAACATAAAGATGCAAGGTGACCCCCAGACGAGGAGGAGCTAATACTGGTGGAGAAGCCAGGTATTTCTTAATATTATTAAAGACTCTTTTTTTTTTAGTAATACTTCTTATACACATCCACCATGGGGATTGAACCCGGGTCACAACACCGATAATGCAAGTGGCATCATTGTGGGTCATCAAAGGCTTTTCGACATTCATCTGTCCATGAAAATGGCACCCCTTTTGTAACAAGTGATTGAATGGCCTACATTTCTCAAAAAGTTGCGTAATCAAATGACGGATTAATTGAATCTTTCCTTGTAAATTCCGCAATTTCTTTAAGTTTGTTGGGGGAGGCATCTCCATGATGGCCTTGACTTTGTTTGGGTCCACTTCAATGCCTCTGTTGGAGACAATGAACCCTAGTAGTTTGCCAGAGGTAACACCAAAGGCTCTAGAAGTCGATCGAAGACTTTTTCCAATACACCAATGTGTTCTTGTCGAGTTTTAGATTTTGCCAAGATATCATCCACATAATCTTCGATAATCTTATGCATGTCATCGTGAAAGATGTATATCATGGCATGTTCATAAGTGGGACCTGCGTTCTTGAGGCCAAAGAGCATCACCTTGTAACAAAAAGTCCCCCAAGGTGTAGTGAATGTTTTTTTGTGTTGGTCATCAGGATTTATTCGAATTTGGTTGTATCCTGAAAAACCGTCCATGAGAGAAAGCATTTCATGGCCACCGCAAGTGTCGACAAGAGTATCGATGTTTGGAAGAGGAAAATCATCCTTAGGACACGCTTTATTGAGATCTCGAAAATCAGTGCAAACGCATATCACCCCGTTAGGTTTGCGAACGGGTACCATGTTTGAGAGCCACTCAGGATAGTCAATGGATACAATGAAACCCACATCTAAAAGTTTTTGAAGCTCTTCTTTAACCAAGAGGACAACGGTAGGATGCATCCTTCTAAGTTTTTGTTTGACCGACTTAGCATCAGAGTGCAAGGTGAGATTATGGACAACCAAGTTAGGGTCAAGGCCAGGCATATCTTTGTAAGACCATGCAAAAATATCCTTCTTCTTGAGGAGAGCAATTAATTGCTCTTGTTCATCTACGGATAAATTTTTGCCAAGTTTGACAATTTGGGGATTGTCTTCGTTTGAACTAAGGTTCACATCGATAGTATCTTCAATAAACATGTGAGAACCTTCCTCAAGTTGATGGGGAGTTGGGATCAAATGAATGTCGTCTATGATGTCATCAAACTCTTCTGACTCAACCTTGTCTATGTTTGCCTGGAAAACCTCAGGATCTGAAGGTGAAGGTGAAGGTGAAGGTTAAGGTGGAGGTGATGGAGGAATGTAGTTGGCTGAAGCCCTTAACAATTCCTCGAAAAGGACAAACACGAAAAAGGATGGTGGTGAGGAAATCCGATCCATATCAATAAGACTAATGTCAATAGGAATTGGCTTTACCAAATCATATGGATCACGGAGTGGGGTGAATAAGCCAACATGATTCATGTTGACTTAAAGGGACAATGAATGGTTGGCAAGGGTAAATGGATGGGTGGATCCTGTTTGGTAGAACCAATGCTAGAACTATGGTAAACCTGAACAGCAACAAGCAACACAAATAAATGCAATGTACAAGCAAAACATTTTTGTTTTCGTTTTTGTTTTTTTTTTTGAATTTTTTTATTTTTTGTTATGTAAATATGTTACAAGTAAAATGGTCGGTGATGTGGATCAATGAGATGGAGGTGGTGGTTCACTAGTTGGTTCGGCTTGTTCTTGTGGAAGAAGCAAGCGAAAGATGGGTTGATGGATAGGGAACATTCTGAGGTAATACTCATCCTGTTCGGTGTGTGGAATGATGGGGTTTGATTCCTCTTCAGATTCATTAGAAGCTATCGACATAAGGTCGAATTCTTCGTAGATTTCATCTTCGGAGTCATCTATGTGATGGATGTCTTCTCCTGAATTCAAATTTAAGCTTTGGAAAGCTTGTTCAAGAGAAGAAGTGGATGAAAGTGGATGATAGCCTAAACCTGAATGGTCATGTGTTTCTCGATATGAAACATCGATAATCTCATGCATTCCCTGTTCGTGACGTCCTAGGCCATGTCCTTGCCAATTAACAATGTGAAAATGCTAGGATGGAAAACCCGACATATGTTGTATATTGGCCGGTGTTGGTGTTTTGGGGTTCATCTAGGGTTAACTAGATTGGACGATGAATCAAGCCCCCCATATACAAAATTAATGCTATTAGGCACTGAACCCATGTTATATACCGCTCCTATAGATAAGGGTAGGTCACGTGGGCGACGATAATCCTTAGCAGTTTGAATGTTGAGCGGTGTAACTGTGATGTCTTGGACCACATATTCACCAATACCAGGATTAGTGAGGTGGACCTCCCTTGGGATGATGTGGATGGATTGGATGTAGATGGAACTGACTCATGGTTGGCTAATGGTATCTCACAATCCGTCATTTCGACTTGTGAGACATTGGCTAATGGGGATGGAAATGGATTTGGTTGGGTGGATAATGATGATTTGGCAGGAGTGATTATGGAAGGTGATGATGTTAATGATGTGGCTAATGTAGATTGAGTTTGACCACATGTGCATGTAGTCAATGGTGATGAAGATGGGGGTATGGAAGTAGATTTTTGATGTGAAGTGGTGATGGGAAGCTCCTCCAAAATGGGGGCTTTATATGAAGATATGGATGGGGTGGTTGATGAAGTGAGGAATAGATGAGTGGAAGGTAACATGGACTCATAGGGGTTTGAGATAATATTGCAATACTTGAACGGTTCAACATCCGCCAATATGCAATGGACTTGTCCTTCAAGTACGTATTTCAAGCATTGATGCAATATTGAAGGGACACATCTCATTTCCCTCATCCAAGGTCGTTCAAGGAGTACATTATACGCCATGGACCCTTCCAAGATGTGGAACATGGTATGCAATGTTTTGACCCCCACGTCTATGGGCAAAACAACAGTGCCAACTGTGGAGCAAAGAGCATCGTTAAATGCTTTCAAGGTGAAAGTGGATTTGGTAATGTGATTTGGTGGAAGCTTGAGATGTTGAAGGGCAGATGTTGTGATGATGTTGATGGAGGAGTCGGTGTCAATTAAAACTCTTTTGAAAGGCTTCCTATCAATTTGAGCCATAATATGTAATGGAGGATCCACCGATTCCGATGATATTGGTTTTATCTCAAAATCATAGAAAGAGATGGAAGGTTCCATACATGTTTGGATACTCCCCACAAAATTGCTAAAGGCATTAGGATCTTGGGATTAAAGAGGAGATTGTTGAATGAGCTCGTATATAGACAGTTTTGCTGAAGCCATTTTTAGGCTAGTAGTTAACCGGCTGCTCAATGAGATGATTGGCCTAGATGGACGATTGGAAGGATGACTAGGTTGATTTTGATGGCTAGGAATATGGATTGGTGGTGAGGGATTAGCGGAAAATTGGATGGGAGATGATGATGTGGCGGGTTGAGACACACTTGCCTATGGAGGTATGGGCGGTTGAACAAACTGTTGTTGAGCGTTTTGTTGATTGGTGCGTTGTTGTTGATCTCGGGTTACTACATGAATAGCACCCACAAAACCTTGGTACTGCTAAATATGATTAACCTGGTTAAGAGGAGTCCTGGTATTTGACCCTTCTGTTGTTGGTTGTGCTTCCTCATGATGAGGAAGTGGTGTTTGATAAATCCCAAGATTTTGATTTTGTTGAGCTAGAGGATTGTCAAGCTTGATAGCCCCTAACTCAATAAGGTCTTGCACTCTATCTTTGAATTGATGGCAGCTATTGATATCATGCCCATTCTGTCTATGATAAGGACAATTCAAGAATAATTTCCTTTATATTGGCCTTTGTTTTGCCATTCTTTCTTCTTAGGCTTAAGCATGCCCTCTTGAATTTTTATCTCCTCAATTGTGCTATCCTGGGCAAGAGCTTCATCAAATGATCTATATGTTGTAATTGCAATAACCAAGAGATGGGTTTTAGGCAACTCTTAGTGAACAATCGGATCAGCTCCTCCATTGGTAGGTCAAATGGCAATTTGGTGATAACGGCCCTCCAACGGTTACCAAAGTCATAGACAGACTCATCATCATATTGTTTTAGACCATATATATCGGATAATGAGACTTTCTTTCTTACATTGAGGGAGAATCTTTCAAGAAATTGGTCAACCAATTGCTCAAAAGTATAAATACTATGGTTGGGCAAATGGTTATACCATTCTACAGCATCTCCCCCTAATGGTGAACTCCAAGAAGAGCAGGTAGCCAATTTAGAGCGTAACTCCTCTGAAAGAGGAGGTGGACACACTATTGTCAAATGGAAGTCGAGTTAAGCAAACCCAGTTGATGGATGTTGGGTTGAAATGCATTATGAATATTTTTATGGCAAGGTTGTCTAGAGAATAGAGGGCCTTGGAGTTGCCTATTTCGATGATACCATACCTGCAAGGTATATAAAAGGGTATAGTCGACGATTGGGCAACCTATCTACCACAAAGAACTTCTTGATGCGTACCACAAAGAACTTCTCAATGGTATTCCATGCTATCGGGTTGTTGTTGGATGCGGCATCTCAAGAGGGTGTCGAGATTCTTGGAATGGATCCTCCCAAAAAGTTGCTAGAGTTGGCACCAACAATGTTGAGGTGGATGAATGTAAAACCTTTGAAGAAGACCACTCCAAAGAAGCAGCCAAGGATGAAGCAAATGTTCAAAAAGGAGACACTCTTGGATGATCCTTTGGAAGATTTGGAAGAGGAAGAAGCACTAGCCAAAGAAGAACTACCTCTGAAAATAAGGAAATATGTGCCACTAGAACCATCACAATCTCCACAACACGGTTCAGTCCTGCAGATAGCAGCAAAACAGATTTCAAGGAGCCACGCTATTATGCGAGGAATACAACAAACTTTGGAACAAGCACACCATCAAACAAAAGAAGCACCAACAAATATGGAAGAAAAATATGCAGTTGATAAGCACCAAGACGAGGACTTCAAGATCGAGGAGCCTATTGAGACGTAAGCAAAGAATGGAATAGGGATGTACAGATTGGACTAGCTAAGTTTTTCGTAGAAGCTCAACATACAGATCCAGTGGCATCACCTGAACTGCAAGGAGAATTCCATTTTCAGAAAACATCGGTCACAGAGGAGTTGCAAGCTCAAAAGATGCCCATATCTGTTGAAGTACCGGAAAAGAAGAATCCAACTGAATTGGAGAAAGAGAAGGTGGTGGAAAAAGAGAAGGTGATGGAAGAAGAAAAAGTGGTGGAAAAGAGAAAATGGAGGAAGAAAAGGTGGTAGAAGGGAAGGAGTTAGGAACCAGGTAGAATGCGTTTGAATTGGAAGAAGGGCAGGAGTTAGAATGACACAAACTACCGAAACAACTGAAGACAAACCCACAAGAGGGTGGATTCTTCGATAAAGCAGAATTAGTCCAACGAGAAAGCAGTTAAAAACAAGACAGGCTAACTGAAGAAGCAACGCAAGCAATTACTCAAGAAAAAGGCAACCAAGAAACAAATTGACCTCTCACGAAAAGGGAAGGAGCACGCATTAATGAGCAATTTGTTACTTGTTTCACTAAGTTGACCTAAGTAATGGATAGAATAAAGTTGGCATTTGAGGTAGGTTGTATTGGATAGTGGAAACAGTAACAACTAATGACAAAAGAACTTAAGAAGCTGGTGAAATGGACTCAAAAAGGACAAGGGAGGACTGAAATTTCCAGCATATATGAAGAGCAGCCATGGGAGTTGACAACCAAAAGCATCAAAACCATGGAAGGAGTAAAGAAGTTGCTACAAGGAGTACCGACATCATACATAGAACCAGCCTGTGTATATGTGCATGGACATGGACATCACTGTCTATCAGATCCAGCTAGTAAGGAGATGGTGTAGCAAGTAGAGCTGGTACCTGAATTGTTTACAATGTATGCTCAAATGAATTTTTTGGCACACTTGGTGCAATGGTTAGCTGAGGGGATAAAGAAGTTGCACACTATGAAAAACAACCTAGCAAAAAAATTGTGAATTTTAGAGGAGAAATATCGACGAGTAGAACAACAGATAGAAGAAGACATAGCTCAGCTGACAGAGCAGCTTAAGAAGGTCATGGCAGTTCAAAGCGAATTGGACAACATGAACAAGCAATTAAGAGATAGAGAAAATATTATTGTGAATATGGAGGAACAACTGATACAACTAAAATCTGCAAGCTCACTTCAACAACAGCGAGAGGAGGCATTGTTGAAAGAGTTGGACCAAAAAAAACATCGAGAAGAAGCATTGTTGAAGGAGTTGGAGCTGAAGAACCAATAGGAGGAAGCGTTGATAAAGGAGTTGGAGCAGAAGAACCATTGGGAGGAAGTGTTGATAAAGGAGTTGGAGCAAAAAATCAACGAGAAGAAGCACTAATGAAAGAATTGGAACAGAAGAACTGACACATTGCAACACTGATGCACGGGACTACAAACAAGGCCTTTGCAAAGAGGGAGGAGGAGATCTTGACACAGTTGGCAGTGATGGAACAAAAAGCCAACCATTATGGTGTGGAATGGGCCAAATACTACAACTATGCCAAGAGACTTAGGGACAACAAAGAAGCCTTAAAGTTGCAAGTCGCTGATTTGGAAGGTATGCATGATCCAACACAGAAAGCAATCGAGACCCTGACGGAGCAAAGAAGGAAGTCATTGAGGATAGTGACTGGTCTAAAGGGGAGGACATATGTAGGCAACAATTCCAAGAAGCAGAAATGAAAGTGTTTATGAAAATGTCCAAACACTAAAATATAATGTAATGAAATGCAATTGAAATAAAGTGAAATGTGCTCAAAATGAAATGTAAGGAAATGCACACAAATGAAATGTAAATGCAATCGTCATTGCAATCTTTAATAAATAAAACTAATTATAAGGTTGCTAAGGTTGACAATGTAATTAGTTCGGGCAGTTTTGTAATGACGTCCTCGGAATTGGTTATGTCAACCGCTAGGACATCGCTTTAAATAGCCCTCCTTACTTCATTTTGGTAAACCATGCTAGATGTAGGCAATGCAAGGCTATAATGCGTGAATGTTGGGTTGATAAGTCACATTGCAGTCACGATAACTAGAATCTCTATTATTTTGTATATTGTGCCATTTTGATAATGAAGATCAATTCATTGTGTCTAGTGTTGTGATGATGATGATTGTAATAGAATGTTAGGGTATTGTGCAAGTGTTGATTGGCTTAGATGCAGAGAGAATTACAATAGTTGTCTGAATTCCAAGTAAAACCACAATAACAATCGTAGACGTCGCCAAGAGTGTCGATGTCGTCATAATGATTGTCGTCTACGACTATAGCTACCGTCACACCAAAGTGTCGTCTGATGTCTGTCGTCTAAGTTGTGTTGTTGTCTGAAGACCGACCTGTTGATTGAAGCTAGATTTGCCATCACAATCACAATGTCATCTTGGATAAAGTACTCTCCCAAACACTGCAATTCGTTGGTCTAAGAATTTTCATTCCCTCATCCTTGGGAATCCTCATTGTTGTGCTACATACTATTAAAATTGTCGAGTGAGTTAGCTTTTTATACTTGTATACTCCTTGTACCTTCCTCCTTCGGTGCTATGTTCAGTGTAGTCTGGACCTCTTCATCCATATCTACTAGTTCCTGCTCCTACTGTGTAGTCCTCTCCAACTATTGCACTCTCGTCTCTATCTCTAGTCTTGCTTGCGAAACAAAATCCCTTGGCTATTGTTCACCCACTATATCCCTCTTCAAAGTCATCCACCTGGTACTTGGTTTGGAACCTACAGTGCCTTCCTACACAACCTAACTCTCGTGTTGTGCAGGAACTTCCCCTTGCATTGTTGCCTGTGGCATCCATTCCTTCTTGCTCCGACCCTCCATTGCCACTCACTCTTGTTGTGGCCTATTGTGAGGGTTTTGTCTATGACTATTGCCTCTCCTCCTATTGATGTTGAAGTTGAGCACCCATCCACTACTACTCCAGCCTCCTACGCCTCTTCTCCTTCTGCACCAACTCCTTTGTTTGTGTTGGCTCCTTAGCTCCCTGTGAATCTTCACTCGCCCCATCCTCCAAAGCCTCCCGATCATTCCTCTTCCTCAAGGTACCCTTCTTATTAACTAGGGTACTCGGCTTTGTTAGTGACAACACATGGATCCACCTAAACGTTATTGATGCAATGCTCTAGAATCACCCTAGGCGGACTCAATCCCAAAAACCACAGCTTTTGTGTCATAACATTCATCATGATCGCAATGGCATGGAAAGCCATTGAAAATTTCTTGTTGTACTGCATTAGAAAATTATTGATGCAGTATGACAAGTAAGATGCCCAATCATATGCTACGCCAACCATTATCCCTTCCATACACAGTATGAACCAGGTGGGCATCTTTGAGGCTTCTGCTCTCCTAAGAGTTTTGACATAACTACATTCATTGTACAATGCAATTCCAATGTCTTTAACTGTAGCATCTTCAGTTCACAACTCCCATGCTTCAACAATTTTGTCACCTCTTCTAGACTAAGATCGGTAACCCTACCCATCAATTTTTTCCATTGGTGTAGTCAATTGCCTCCTTTCTCACCGATGCTCCCAAACTTGGCAATCCAAACGTTCTTCGAAAATTGCTAAGTGAGAACACTACTTGCACCTTCCAATCACCAATCAATGATTCTCCTCATATGTTGTTGTTGATCATATGCTTGCAACATCTGCAACAAGTACTCCTTGAAAAACTTCTTTTCAAAATTAAGAATTTGCATAATATAATTCACACCTGCATTCTTGAATGCAGCCTTCAACAGGTGATCTAGTGAATTCTTCATACCTCGTTCTCTCTCCCTGTCGCGCATGCAAGGCCTCTTCTTGCAGCTACTCCAATGCCTTCTCATGAACAAGACCCCAACTGCAACTTCGAATCAGATGGAGTTTTTCTCTATTGTTGCTCCACCCAATGTATCCTCTTCATAGTGCTTGGCCGCTTCTACATTCTGTCAACCTCCAACACTCCGACTGCAACTATCTTTGCACTTGTACAACAACTATTGTACACGTCCCCTACTTGTACAACACATGTCGTACACTTCCCCTGCTTGTACAACACTCTTCTTACCTGGTTGGTACGACACTGCCATCAAGCCTCCACTTGTATGACAATGTCAAATGTTTGCTTGTACGACATGATTTCTACAACAACACAGCAATCCTCTCACACAACTTGTATGACAGTCCTCTCACACAACAATCTCCTCATAATTTTTCCCTCTACATGATGCAGACCTGCATCACTTTGTCACCGGACTCAATACTCCCTTCGTATGACACTCCACTACAACTTTGAAAACCCTCATGCGCATCTGCAACTACAACCCTTCGCTTCAACAGTTGTCCATATGATTGTACGACCTTTGTTCGTACAATTGCAATTACAACTTCCCTTCTCTCAGCAACTCCGTCCTTCAATGTCTTCTACTCCCGGTACTGCAACAGCTTCCACCTCAGGGCACATCTGTTAGTCTTTCACCTCCTTCCATCAGTAGTTCCTTCCACCTATGTTGGCCACTCTATACGCCTTGTCTTGCAACACCTTCCCTCCGTACATGTTGATCTGCTTCTCCTTGCTCTTCATGGAATGCCCAAGCCTTCCTCAATGTGTGTATTTATAATGATGGAGGGCAAAATTTAGTTGGCGCCCATGCAATAACTGCTTGTAACTACCACTTCTATGCAAATTTCGACTTGAATTGCATCTCCTGTTGGTGAATCACCTTCTCCTTCATGATGATCACTCTCAATCTGCTCCACCTGTACGATGACTTTCCTCACGTGCTGCATTTGTACAACATGTATTTGTATGGCTACCTTCCTTGCTTGTATGACAATGTGCCATACAAGCCTCACTTGTACCACAATCTACCATACAATTGCTATATCCGGTTCTTCCACTTGTATGTCAGTGGCTCTGCGACTTCTTCCTTTATTTTGTCGTCGTCTTTACTCCTACCCCCTTGTTTGATCCAATTGTGCACTATCTTGCCTTCTTGATTGTCTCCATCGTCATCTTCGCGACGGTCCTTCAAACTCAAACATATTTCTTCCACCATTTGCTCCTCCCGAACAATCCTCCATGACTTGGGATTGTCTACCCTTTTCTCAAACTAACCAAGGTTCGTTCATGCTTTCCTTTTGTTTCTTTGTCTCCGCATTCTCCTATTTGGGCGACAACCATTACGTGGTCCTGATGGGCCAACCTAATGGTTGTGTGAAACTTGGTTGATTCTTGCATAATCAGAGGGTAGTCCTGATGGGTGATACCACTGACTACACAACCTAGGGCTAGCCAGAGGAAAAAATCTTCCACTCAGATTACCTGGAAAGAGGCCAGCCAACCTCACCCCTTGGCTAGGAAAACTCAGTCAGCACAAGGAACTTGACAGTCCTCCCCGACTACCTAAGTTACCTACTCCATACACACGTCCTAGGTTGCCTAACAATGCTTCCAAACTACTTCAACTCCCCAAGGAATCATTTATACTTGTTGGCGGACCTCCAATTCTTCCCCTTGTACACCTTTCTTCCTTAGAATTGGTTTGTTGTGTCTGATTGCTCCTCTCTTTTGTTTGGTGAACTTGTTGTAGTACTGGTGTGTCTCCTCTCCCCCATCTTTTGAGTCTAGTACTTGAGTTGTCACTACTTTAGTTGTCTCCATTACTTGTAAAGGACACACTACTGGAGTTTGTTCTCCAATTCCTTGCTTCACTTTTCAAATATATCTCTCCAAAGTGTTTCATTTGTTGCATGCCTTCTTTGTCTTCTAGCTTGAATATCATCTCGTAATCTCACCACCTCATGATCTGCTTGTACTCTTAACTATTTATATCTTCGTTGTAGTTGCTCGTATTGTTCTTGCAACTGCTACATTTCTCTACGCATTCTTTGTTGTTGGCAACCAATTCTTGCCAACAAACTCATATCTTCATCTTCACTCTCATCACTCTAATACTCCTAATTTGGTGCCTCTTCTCCCATTACCACTGCTCTCTATGCATCTTCATTTAGTGATCTCATTCTTCTTTCTTCTTTTGTATCTAGGAATCTTACATGCACCGGTAGTCTTCTTTGTTCTATGGGGAGGGGTTCCAATTCCTCCTGCTCAATTACAAGTTGTTCTATCCAAACTAGAATTGGATTACTATCTTCTTAATTTGCACCATCTTCTGCTTTGGTCCGACTTGACTCTCCTTCCTCCTAGACCAATATTCCTTCGAATGATTGCAAAGACTGATTTGGTGTTGCAATCAGCCTTCCTACTTCTTCTCTTCTTCTTCCAATAGTTCAAGACCAACAATGTTCACCTGTGCCTTCACCTTGTATGGTTTTATGTTAGGACCCCATCCTAACATTATTATGTAATTACCCCTTAACATGGGGACCCCATCTTAATAATATTGTGTAATGTTTTGTAATGTGTATGTGGCTTTTGAGACGCCTAGACAAGTGGGGCCATTTAATATAACCATTATAAAGAATGTAACTGCTTGTTAGGTAGAAGATTCTAGCACGGGTGGCCACTTGCATGTGAAGCCAACCCTTGAGCATTATAGTTAGGGTGACGAAGAGTCTTTAAAAAGGCAAGCGATCATACATGAAGGCATCTCATATTTTTGTTGTAACGAATCTCTGCTTCTAAGGAGGTTTCCCCCCTCGAAGAGGCCTGCAATTCTGTAATGTGCTTTTGTTTTCTGCAATATAATCTGTTGCATTTCCATTTCATCTTGCAGTAATAGTTGGGAACAGATGAGACAGGGCAGTTGTCAGGGCAGTAATCAATGATAGATGAAAACAATGTCATATAGACAGTTGTCAATAATAGTCAAAACAGAGTCTACCACGATAGTTGTCAGTAATAGTCAGTAATAGTGTCAGACAGAGCAATGTCAGTGACAATCTAACAAGGTACTTGAGGATAACAGATGCTCCTGCTTGCTTTTGCGACTTAAAACATTAAGCAATCAATCTTAGCAAGAGTAAGATGATGATGATCTTAAACAAATCAAAGAATATTCTAAGTTCCAATTCTTCTATAAGGGGCAGTTCATTGAGATCACCACTACTTACAACTACATGGGGGTTCAGTTTACAAGCCCTTCCCTTAATCTTTGGCCAACTTCACATCATGCCTTTGCAAGGGATATGCATCTCTCGTAGTCTTGAAACGCCAATGCTTCCAACAACACTTTAAAGACATTCCTACAATGATGCACTTCTTTGATTAAATCATCAAACCTAAAGTCCTTTATGGATCTGAGATTTGTGGTCCAAGTCTAGGGTGTGTTAATTGGGCTCACATGGAGAGGGTCTACACCATATTTGAGAAAATTGGAATCAACATTTTTAAAAATTGGCCAAAATCGGGGAAAGAATCGTCAAAAAAAAAAACGAAGAAAACAAAAATTTTCATTGAAAAAAGTTTTTTTCATGCATATTACAATGAATTAACATTATGCAAATCAAATCTTGCAATAATTCATGTCAAGACATCATACAAGGCTCAAGCTTTAAGTACACATGAAAGTGACAAAACACATCTTGTATTGCTTATAATATGAAAAGGTACAAAGTTACACGTAACAAGAAGAAAAAAAAGGTTTCATTTTTTTATATGCTTGCACATGGAAACAAGTAACAACAAAGTTACAATCACTTGAAAAAAGAAGAAAAACCTAAACCCTAAACCAAAAGGCTAACAAGGTACTTGAGGATAACAGATGCTCCTACTTGCTTTTGTGACTTAAAACATTAAGCAATCAATCTTAGCAAGAGTAAGATGATGATATTAAACAAATCAAAGAATATTCTAAGTTCCAATTCTTCTATAAGGGGCAGTTCATTGAGATCACCACTACTTACAACTACATGGGGGTTCAGTTTACAAGCCCTTCCCTTAATCTTTGGCCATGGCCAACTTCACATCATGCCTTTGCAAGGGATATGCATCTCTCGTAGTCTTGAAACGCCAATGCTTCCAGCAACACTTTGAAGACATTCCTACAATGATGCACTTCTTTGATTAAATCATCAAACCTAAATTCTTTTATGGATCTGAGATTTGTGGTCCAAGTCTAGGGTGTGTTAATTGGGCTCACATGGAGAGGGTCTACACCATATTTGAGAAAAATGGAATCAACATTTTTAAAAATTGGCCAAAATCGGGGAAAGAATCGTCAAAAAAAAAAAAATCGAAGAAAACAAAAATTTTTATTGAAAAAAACTTTTTTTCATGCATATTACAATGAATTAACACTATGCAAATCAAATCGTGCAATAATTCATGTCAAGACATCGTACAAGGCTCAAGCTTTAAGTACACATGAAAGTGACAAAACATATCTTGTATTGCTTATAATATGAAAAGGTACAAAGTTACACGTAACAAGAAGAAAAAAAAGGTTTCATTTTTTATATGCTTGCACATGGAAACAAGTAACAACAAAGTTACAATCACTTGAAAAAAGAAGAAAAACCTAAACCCTAAACCAAAAGGCTAGGGTTTAGGGTTCAAATTTGAAACATTGACAACTGAAAAACGGGCTTGCATACATAGTTATCAGGCAGCAATATATACTTAAAAAGAGGAGGAAAAAAAAAACTAAACCCAAAACCCTAGGGCCTAGACTAGGGTTTAGGGTTTAAACCTCAAGTTCAAAGTTCAAAGTTTCAATTTCAAACAGTAACAGCTGAAAAATGGGCTTGCATACATAGTTACCAGGCAGCAATATTTACTTAAAAAGAGGAGGAAAAAAAAAACTAAACCCAAAACCTAGGGTTTAGGGTTTAAACTTCAAAGTTCAAAGTTTCAAACATTAACAGCTGAAAAATGGGCTTGCATACATAGTTATCAAGCAGCAATATTTACTTAAATAGAGGAAAAAAGAAACCCAAAACCCTGGACTAGGGTTTTGGGTTTAGGGTTTAAACTTTAAATTTCGAATATCAGACATTAACAGCTGAAAAATGGAGCTGCATAAAAAAAAAACCCTAAATCGGCCACATCCTAAAAAAAAAATTGCAGATTTTTTGAGAAAATCTTCAAAAAAAAAGTTTGTATCGCCGATAATTTACCGATTGCATTGGCTTTTTCAAATTTTAGGATTCTGCCGATTTTTTGCTTCAACAATTTATCCCATGTAAAAGAACAATTCCCCAACATATTGTTCAGGCTAAGTTTGTTGTTCATCCTCTTCATATTGAGAGCATCTTCAAAATCATTTTTCAACTTCATCACCTTAGATCCATGGGTAACTGCACCTCAAGCTGAGAGAAACACCCATATTTGGTGCTTTGCTCCTTAGATAGCAATTACCTCTAGGGGTTCTTTTGGTCCTCATCGTGGATGGTACTCGAAAGTTATTTCTCTTCTTTAGTTACTTGGCATCTCCATAGATCAATTACCTCCTTTCAAGTACTCTTTAAATTCTCCATACACCTTCCTGATAAAAGGGTAATTAATCAAACAATCAAAAATGATGTTTATGGAAAATATATTCAGATCACTTGGGTCGCTCCATTTCAACCTCTTAGTCCTAAGTTGGCCTTTTACACTAAGCATTTAATGAGGATTAAGAATGGCACTATTACTCATCCTAATTATGTCGAGCGACATTGGACAACCTTAGGATTCCTCTTGGTCAACTCTAAGTGTGCTCACATCAGTTGCTGGTGGAGACAGACCACCATATTCTTCGAGAGGATAGGGTATGTCGTCTTCCCACTATTCGGGAGGTGGAGACTAAAGAACATTTCATCTTCAGGTGTCCTATTTATTATGAGATTCAAGGGAGGTACTATTCAAGGGAGGTATTATTGCTTGTACAGAGACTTAGGTGGATCACTAGCCACATTTTTCAGCTATCCTAACTAAAGATGCTTGGATCTTTACCTCAAGGAAGCTATCATTCTTCAACATCAGTTATTACAAGGGAGATAGACTATTACTCAACTAATCAGCACATTCTTTCACCCTATCTCTACAGTCAAAAGTAACTGTCCAAAATATTAATGACAGATCTATGCTCCATTGTCTGCATACAAGAGTGGCTACTAGGGCTTCAGTTATTTTTCTTGCTTGCGACAAGACAAGAATACAGTTCTTCGGTGTTGGGTTTCAGCCAGCCCTCACATAACAAGGAGTTGTAGATAGGCACAACTTACTAGTTTCTTGTCCTCTTCTATTGGTTCCACAACCATGAATGCTAAAAGTCTTAAGGGGTCGAACTCCATGTCCACCTAGGATTATCCAACCAGACCCTCTTAGTCCTGGCCATTCTCCTAGGAGCATTATTAGATCCTGTGTTGGCATTTTTGGGATAGTTTGTGGTGATGACGACTGTGCTTCTACTTTACATCCCACTATAGAGTAATGTTGGCGCTTAGATCCATTGATGCTTCTTTCTATCTTTCTTGTACCTCGACTTCTAGATCTCTCTTATTCATTACTTTTAGCATGTTAGAGTTTATCCATTTTGGATAACCCTCGATGCTGTAATTTTATGCCATACAGTTCTTCCACTTTAGAGTAGTTTACACTAAATTCTTTGCTCTAGTTTATTTTATTTTCATAGTACTTTGTGGTTACTACAATGCATTGTAATTTGTAACACCTCTTTTCAACTAGTCCCATTGGCCAAATTTGGACATCTATGGACATTAGTAGAATTATCTTGTCTTATCTACCCATTTTCTCAATCTTCCTAGGAACTATCTTTGCATTGCTAATTTCATAGTTATACTCAACTGTTCATAATCATTAACCATTAGGGTGCATTCTGCATGTTACAATTCAACAAGAAACAGACCATTTAAGAAAGCTCACCTCCTTATAAAAGGCATCTGAGAATCTAGACATAACTCGACAAACACTCTGATATTCTTCAGAATCAGGATTGTAGCATGCAAGAAGAAATGGACCAAACCTGCTATTCAACAAATTACGTTTCTTAGTAGAAACATAATGGTTCAAAGTAGATATTGATCCAAAACAAAAAGCATGACAAGTCACAGTTACTCTCTTAAGGACAAAAGTTAAAACTAATAGAACAAGAAGTATAGTCTGTTACCATCCAGCTTTTCTCCCATTTCCATGCCAAGCTCCAATTGGCACCAAATCAAGTGTTTCATGCAAGCCTTCCACGTAATCCCATTTAACCTGAAAAAGCCAGGCACAAGATCTTAATATTCTACTTTCCAAATTCTATCTGATTTTTACTTCTAATTATTTTCCAGTTCAAGTTTTTAATTTAAGTGTGAACTCAACTTTGGGGCAACTCATATCTGTCACCAAGCGCTGACAACCTATTTGCATGCTAACGCCATGGAACTGAATTTTACAGACTTTAGTACATAAGAACAGACCTTTAGCCATGAATAGAGCACTGAATTAGTATCAAGAGCTTTGACCATAATTCCTTCACATGAGCATGAAATAGCTTCTGCTAGAAATGCATCCACCTTACTTATTGCCAACGTAAAGCTTGGATGTGCTTCATCAGATTCAACCTTGCAGAGAGAATAACTACTAGAACTCATTGATGCAGGAGCATCCGGTGGCAGCAGAGCAATCTTGCATGAGTGTTTGCCTGGGTGTCCCGATATCACGACCGAAAAAGAGTCGCGATATCGCGACATGTCGCGTTTTCGCGACGCGGCTAGGAGAGAGAAGGTGCGGGGCGAAAATGTCGCGATATCGTGACATGTCGCAATTTCACGACAACGCGGCCAGGAGAGAGAAGGTGCGGGGCGAAAATGTCGCGATTTCGCGACATGTCGCGAAATCATGACTAGGAGCAGCCAGGGCTTCGTACCGAGGAGAATGTCGTGAGCGACATGTCGCGAAATCGCGACCAGGAGCAGCCAGGGGAAGGTCCCGAGGAGAATGTCGCGAAGTCGCGACCAGGAGCAGCCAGGGCTTCGTGCCGAGGAGAATGTCGCGATTTCGCGACATGTCGTGAAATCGCGACCAAAAACAACCGAAAGATGATGCCGATAAAAATGTCGCGATTTCGCGACCAGCAACAGGAGGGAGAAGACGCCAAAGAAATTGTCGCGATTTCGCGACATGTCGCAAAATCGCGACCGGAACAGAAAAGCGGAGGCGTCCGAAAGCAATTGTCGCGATACTTGAAGATAAGAAAGGCAGTGAGGAAGGAAAATGTCGCGATATCGCGACGGAAAGGCAGAGAAGGAGCCAGAGACAGAAAAGTGTCGCAATATCGCGACGGAAAGGCAAAGGAGCCAGAGAAGAGAAAAGTGTCGCGATATCGCGACATGTCGCATTTTCGCGACGAAAGACAGAGAAAGAGCCAAAGGCGGAAAAATGTCGCGATATCGCGACATGTCGTATTTTCACTCGGCGAAAGGCGAGCGAAGAGAAGAGTCGGAAAGGGAGACGTGTCCGGACCGACGAAGCGACACGGGGAGGCGAAACGAAAGGTTCTGGAAGAGTAAACGAAGGGCCGCCAGCTGGAAATGGAGCGTCACCTAAGAACCTTTATAACGGAGAGCAAAGACATGCACAGGGGGCTGGAAACTTTGGGAACGATAATATATTTCTGTAATTCCGAATTAAGATATACTGTAAAGCGCAACTCTTCTGCTGTGACTGTAAAATTCTGCTGTGACTGTAAAATTCTGCTGTGACTGTAATATTCTGTTGTAACAGTAATTCTCTGCTGCATTTGAATAAAATACAACTGTTTTTCTTCTCGGTAATTTGGTTCTCTATCACTCATGAAAAGAATAATGTAACAATCTTTTAATTATTGGAATCATATTTCATCCTAAGCTGCTAGTGTAAAACAAAATTTCATCCTAATCTGCTAGTGTAAAACACAATTTCATCCCAATCTGTTAGTATAAAACAGAAATAGCTATAGACTTACAGTTATCTCATTTGCAAACTCCAGATTTACAGTTCAATTTCCTACATATCCTTTTGATATTAAGTCCAGCACAAGCTAAATCTGTCAATCCCATTCAAGCTGAATTCATTCCATTTTTCTGTGATTTGCTATATTTATTTGTTAGCTTCTTATTGATGCCATTGTAATAGTCTCCAATTTCATCTGAGGGAACTGAGTAATAGATGTAGCATTTTAACAGTTTCTTTTTGCTGAAGTCTGAAAATCAGCCTTCAATTGTAATTCATCTTTCTGATCCAGAGAATCCAGTGATTATGTAATAAATCACAGTAACTATTAGGAGGAAAAATAGCTTCTCAATATCTAATCTGTCCTATCTATTGCTCAAGCATATAAAATGTCAAAGATTTTAGGCTACAGAATGTATCTTTCTTATGCACTGATACAGCTAAATTTTTCAATCCATGGTTCCAATTCACCGATACTATACTTCATATTAAAGCAAGCATAGATTTAGTACTCTTACAACTTTGATCTCTTCCCGCACTCTAAATCTCCTTAAAGAATAAGCTCCAACTAAAAGTAAAATGCTATTTTCCAGCTCATTCAAAACATACCAACAACATTCCTTTCTTTAAAAAAAACAACAATGGTACTTCATTCTTTAACCCTCTAAATTGCTCCCCAACTGTCTTAAATCATTTTGAGCCTCTTAATTGCTCCCTGACTATGTTACTTCATTCTTAGAGCATCTAAATTGTTCCAACTTCAATAGATTGTTGTTAATACAGATCTCGTTCCTTCCTTGGCATTGCCCACACATTTCAGCGCTTGTGTTTTTTTATTATTAGTTTGTGTCATAACTTCACATTGACCTGGGCATCACGGTGGTTTTAATAGCAAGGAATGGCACCAAAGTGCATTAAGGACAATTATATGAATCCACAATAGTAGCATAGATTCTTCAATAAAATTTTATCGAGCATGAGACAAGTTCATCAACATATATAGTAAGCACAACTATGAAATATTATGGAGGCGCACCCTGTAGGGAACTAATGTGAGGGCATCTGCTGGCCAATTGAAATGACAAGGTCAACTGAAACAGGGGTAGTCTAAACAAATAAAATGATCCCCATGAGAATAAACTACAATATTCCACAACTATTCTTATTCTGAATTATAGCAGCACCACAACAATCACTCTTTTTGGGGGTGAGTGAGTTGCCATGCCAGCAGGGATTTCATTTCCAACTTCCACAACCTTCTTCAAAAATCAATCATGAAGCTGAGGTGGTGGGTCAGCATTTTGAAACAAATTGGAGCAAGGGGGATACCGATTTAACATGCAAACAAGCTACAAGTTCAAGCAATATTTGATGAAACGTCCTTTCACTGCAAGAAAGACATTGGATGGGGCTTTTATTGCTAAGTGATCTATAGAACATGAAAATAAATAACTGATTATTAGACTAGAAAGAGTTAAATAGCAGGCAACGACATCCACTTCCATACAAAACCCAACTTCTAGATGTACAGCATCGTGCAAATGTAGTTGGATGCTCAAGAACATCAAGGGAAGAATTGGATGTAGACTTGTTCTAAACCCCTGTATTAGGGGCTGTCAGTAATAATAAACTAGATCATGGTGGGGGTTTTGATTTTTAAACATCAAATACTACCAAATGTTTGAATTTCAAGTTCAAAACTGCATGCTGCAATCAATAAAAACTATTCTTTGCACGTTTCTTTTTTTCCAATTGTTTATGAGATTAAAACGGGCCCTACCCATATTATATCATCACCACATAGTGGTATTACAACAAAGTTTGGATATTATCCATGTATTGCTTGGCAAGATTTGAACCTTCGTTTCCTCCTTAAATATTGAAGAATCTAACCGATTGAGCTAATGCCACTTGATACTCTTTCCACATTTCTTAAATATCATGTTGCAAAAATATAATTTGTATTTCACAACAATTTTCAGAGATTGGAGAAATTATCCTTGAATTCAATACATTTTTGACAAATATAACTGCCAAACTTTTGAAATCCTCGCCCTAAACATAATCAATATGCAACTAAACAAAGCACATATCGTGTTCAACATGATTCATTTTTTAAATTCTAATATATTAGATTTTTTTCCAAACCCCTTGATATATTTTTCTGAGCACAAACTTTTCTGGCTATAAATATCAGCCAAACTCATATGAACATGGTAATCATGGCTGCTATAGCATAAACAACTATTTGTTAACTGTATTTGTTATCCTCATAAAGAGGTGTGTGCATTCATTCATTAGCATGTAACATCAATGAAACATGTTGAAAATACAGTGTCTCTTTACAACTTCAACAAACTGCTAGTCAACAATAATAACTCTAGAAATATGCAGATCTCATAACTCCATGCAATAATAACTCTAGAAATATGCAGATCTCATAACTCCATGAGATAATAACTCTAGAAATATGCAGATCTCATAACTCCATGCATCAAGGTAGAATGATGAAGAACCTACCAAAAGTGTCTCCACAAAAATAGAAGATTTCCTGAGGGGATTAAATCAAAGATTATCAAATAGTGAGGCTTCCAGTCACCATGTCAGTAGATTTTTTGGTTATAATGTTATGATAAAAATTCTACCTGGTCAAAATAAGAGTTTCACACCACAAAATAAGTTTCCAATCCCATTGGAAAACTTTAAATATTTTGTCCGTTGAATTGAGCTGGAGTGGTTGATAAGGGTTGTTTTCCACAAAGAAGGCTTATGTTCAAGCCTTGACGGGCATGGAGGCCCCATGTAAATAAGTGGTGGATACTTGATCCCAAGTGAGTTGTCTTGGCCTCATTATTAAAGAAAAAAAACTATGGTAGCCCTATTGTGACCCAAAGGGTTTTAGAGCAAAGTTTCACACCACAAAAGACTCGGTTGTATTCAGATGTCTGTAGGCATATTTGCCTACAATTTACATTCTATAGTCTACCTTAGAGGTGTGTTTTTTATACATGGTCATAGATGTGTCAATTTGAGGATTTTCCTTGTCCACCCCTTAAGATCTTGAGTATTTTGATTCGAATCTTTAACTTCTTAGTTTCATAACATTGAAGAATCACCAAATACCAGTGCTACAAGGTTGCATGTGCCTGGTTCTTAGTATATTTGGGTTCAATCAATTATTAGCTGATGTTGTCCTCAATTTATTCTTTTCAGTACATCTAGATAAGATAAGATCTTTCTATTATTGTCCACAAATGGCCAAAGTAGGCCAATGGGACTCATTGAAAGGAGCTGTTACAAATTACAATGCATTGTAGTAACCACAAAGTACTATGAAAATATGCTAAACTAGAGTAAAGAATCTAGATTTCAAAGAAATGAATTTTGGGCATAAAAGCTAATATTTCCTCTTATGTTTTTCATCACTTAACAAGGGAGCACTGCAGTTATTGTGTTTCCCTATTCCACACTGGATTTCACCATATCAAGTTTTGTTGGGATCCAAACACATTAGACCCAAAAATTCCCCCAACAAAGGTTAAAAGCACATGGGACTTAGCAAATGGTCAATTGTCTTGGCATTCAAAATTCTTCCAACAACCATATAATTAGAAGCATTACAGTAATGTGCACGACAAGTCCTATCCTCGTCTCCCAAACAAGAGATGCTAGCAAATCACATAATGATCGGCACTTTTGACTTCATTTGCTGCATTACCAGTATAATAAACATAATAGCCTTAAGGACAAGAAGGAGGAAATCTGAATTGGTCCTATTTTTTCCATCATTTTGCCTGTCAGACATAGAAGTGCAACTGGTTTTCACATAGGAAGTGCATTGTTTAGCATTTATTCTAACATCCCCAAGCACAAAAGTCCATATTATAATCATGAGAGTTTTAGAAGGGCCTTTAGATCTAAAGATTACAAAGAAACATTGTTGATGATGACCAAGCGTGAATAACATCAAATATGATGAGATGATAGGGCTTTTAAATCTAAAGGTTACATAGAAACATTGTTGATGATGGCTGAATGTGAATCACATCAGATAAGATAAGTTTATTAATGTCCACGGGTGATCTGATACACGAAATGTTTGTGGACCTTAAAAGTTACTTAAGTATAGCTTAAGTGAGCCTGACGAGGAAGGCTTGGGTACCCCAGATAGGCGGTCCATAATTCAAATCATAAGGGGGTAAGGTATGTATGCCCATGGGCGGATAGCACAACATGAGTGCCTCCTCCCACTCATTGTGGAACTAGAGGAGTTTATGATAATCTAATGTGCATAATGCTCACAGACCTTAAAAGGTTACTAAGTAATCCTCGCCTCCATCTTCCCAGCCGCTGAACCTATCAAAGCACAAAGGTGGATTCAGGTTTCAGTCAACATGATTTCTACAGTAACTAATTCCACTTATAACAGAATCAACCCTAGATGCTAATCAGTAATCCTTCCCGCGTAGTGGACAACGAGTCAAAGATCCTCGATCCTATATCAAATTAACTGCCCCAGAACCATACACATGATCTCCGTTACAGGGTTCAACCTAATTCTGCACTCTGAAAACTGCAATGCATTACATGGCCACAGCTACTTTATCCACGTCGCAAATGAGCAGACCACAACACTAACCAGCTCTGCAGAACCAATACCAACCTAGCAAAATTTCAATTCAAGGCCATGCATAACCGCCATTAATTCACCCCTTCCAAATAAACCAAAACAAAAAAAGAACATAATATCCAAGACAGTTAAGTCGATCGTAGCTTGCTCTGCATACCCTAAATTTCTTGCAAACCATAATGTGGCCAAACCCCCATTCCACAATAATAACAATAACAATAAATGCAAAAGTCCAGGAACCTTCTAGAACCCCAAGGTCATCCAAAACACATCAAACCCTGGATCATCTCAACATAAACCCTGGATCCAGCTTCAAACTAAAATACTGTAAACATGTGGTAATAGCAGCAGCATCAATCAAAAGAAGAAAAAGAAAAATCTAGTTTCCACTTACCATAGATTTTCCCAGAAGCATTTAAGAACCGTACAATACGCCAAACAAGCTCGATTTCACAGCTCAGGGGTGCAAATTAATCTGCTCTTTTCTCATTCCATCATGGGCCGGCACTCCGCGGACGGTTCTATGGGCGCCATGGGACCTGCGGCTCCGAGCTTCCAGAAGCTCCCTCGCTTGCTACACGCTTTTCGGGCTCCGGGCTCGCTTCTGTTGTTCCTGCTGCTGATGCTCCTCCTAATACACCACTTCTACTCCTACAACGACAGCTACGGCAAATGTTGGATTGTACGTTCGTCCTCGTCATTTGACGAACAAATAAAAGTGAAGGCCGCGCCGGCCGACTGACGGAATGTCGTGATTTCTGATGGAACCGCCTGCGATGCTCGGTTGCCGCTTGGACAGCCCTTGGTCCCTGTCGATCCCTTTTTCAAATGACATTTTGACCGTTCACGAGGCAAACAAGTCAAATGACGTTTTTACCGTTCACGAGGCAAACAAGACCAGGAAAGCCAGGTGGAGGATTATCAGCGGTCTATCTGGTGTATGACGTGGATAAAAAATTTGCCTGCCAGCGTGGCCGAGAAAGCTTTGGGGAAGACCTGCGCTCCCTTTCATGTGCTGATCATTTAGTTTATTCTCGATTGCAGTAGTTCACAGAAATGATGACCCACTCCACGTCACCATTTGAGAGTTGAGAGCACACACTTACCTTTCCCCATGTCGGAGGCCTAAGTACGGAATCTGTCGTGGGAGCCTGAAGGCTTCTATTCCCATGGACACACAAATATCATGGAATCAAATTAAGGGATGTCCCTATCGAGACACCTAATGGTATTTCTTTTCAAATTTAGAAAATTCAAGATTCAAGTTTTCACGTGGTTCATTTTTTGAATTTCATTGAGGAAATCTATGTTTGAGTGGTTTATTTTAAGATTCTTATCTACCATATAAGTTTCGAATGGTATGTCTAACTATCATCCACAATATCCAATTTCCGAGTAATATGTTGCTAAACTATCGTCCTAAAGGATAGCTCAAATCAAATCTATTTGGGCAGTTACTCAGGGCCACAGGAGGATAATTCTTGAATCTGATTCTCAAATTCTGGTTGGAGCTCTAGACTGCATGAGGAACTTTTCGTTGAACGCTTGGAGGTTGAGGATTACGGTCTCTCAAATCAAGGAATTATGGAGAGAATCGGATGATGTGATTCCAGTATATGTGAGCAGAGATTTAAACAAAGCGGCCGATTTCCTGGCTAAGATGGGTGCTGCGAAAGAGGTAGGAGTGCAGTTGCACAGTGACATGCCTATTGAAGATGAGGTGATTAGGCAGGGCCTTGAAAGATCCTTGCGCCAATGATCAATGAAAAAGCTAAGGGTGGTTTTTGTCGCGATTTCGCGACCTATTGCACCATCACGACCATTTGAGGTATGCTGCTGCTGGAGAAAAGTTGTCGCGATATCGCGACTTGTTGCATCGTCGTGGCCGCTGTGGGAAAGTTGTCGCGATATCGTGACATGTTGCGTTGTCGCGGCTGCTGGAGGAAAGTTGTCGCGATATCGCGACATGTTGCGCCGTCGCGGCCGTCGAGGGAAAGTTGTCGCGATATCGCGACATGTTGCGCCGTCGCGGCCGTCGAGGGAAAGTTGTCGCGATATCGCGACATGTTGCGTCGTCGCGGCCAAAGGAGGAAAGTTGTCGCGATATCGCGACATGTTGCACCGTCGCGGCCAAAGGAGGAAAGTTGTCGCGATATCGCGACATGTTGCGTCGTCGCGGCCGTCGAGGGAAAGTTGTCGCGATATCGCGACATGTTGCGCCGTCGCGGCCAAAGGAGGAAAGTTGTCGCGATATCACGACATGTTGCGCCGTCGCGGCCGCCGAGGGAAAGTTGTCGCGATATCGCAACATGTTGCGCCGTCACGGCCGCTGTGGGAATGTTGTCACGATATCACGACATGTTTCGCCGTTGCGGCCGCTGTGGGAATGTTGTCGCAATATCGCGACATGTTGCGCTGTCGCGGCCGCTAGAGGAAAGAAGTCGCGATTTCGCGACGTGTTGCGTCGTTGTGGCCGCTGGCGGAAAGTTGTCGCGAAATCGCGACATGTTGCTCCGTCGCGGCCAAGAGTGGATTATTGTCGCGATTTCGCAACAGGTTGACTTTTTGCGGTCAGAGGAGTCTTGTGTCGCGATTTCGCGACTTGTAGCTTTTTCGCGGCCAGAGGTGAAGTTGGTGTTTGCTGCGCGTTTTCGCGATAAGTTGTTGTAACAGATTTATCAGCTCTCTCAGCTAGCTTGGTTTTGGTTCAAGAGATTTGGATCTATTGCAAATCTTCCTCTTCTCTTGTAATCATGTGCTTTCATTGTTTTCGGCTGGAATGTGTCTTCTCCCAATTGTAACTGATCTTTGTTTTAATACAAGTTTTTTTCAATTTTTTCAAAAAAAAAGAATAGCTCAATTGATCGGGCTTTGGCTCTATGCATTTAGTCGAGTTTTGGTTCTTCAAACTGCTGTGTATGGTTGTATGTTAAATTATCTATTGATAAGTTCAACTTTTTGCCTTATAAAAGTTATGATGGGTTGAAAATACCCAATCTTAAGTGTCGTTCGTAAGGGTTTATTACACTAACCAAATAAAAAAAAAAATGTCGTTGAACTAACATTCAAGATATCCAAGTCTGGATCATGGAACGATGATCCCCATTATGCTCCCGAGAAGATGGCTCTAAGTTGTGTCTCACTTGTACTTTAGAAATAAAAAGATAAAAATTAAGCCATAAAATAGTTTTATGGTCTCTATAATTTTAGGATTTATTTATTTTAAAAATCTAATCCTTTATTTATTTTTATTTTTTTAAGTAAAATACTTTGGTTTGAATCTGAGCATACAATTGTCAAATTGTTAAAAATACTATTATATGGTCATGATGTGACATGGGTGAGGCTTGTTTCAATTTATAAGATAATATAGAATACAAGGTTTTTAATGGACAAATGGAGGCTATGGGACATGAATTTTACAAAATAAAAAAAATGCACTTATGTTTGCTAAGTTGTTATAATATTATTTTTTTGGTTAGTGTGAGAAACTCCTACGACCAACGCACAGGGTTGAGCAATCTCTTCCCAACCATGATCCCTCGTAAAGTCGAGAGTTATGCTTATCAATAAGGAATTTAACACACAACCATCACATACCCACCCCCTCACACACTCGTCCACACCGTGGTTTGAACCTTAGACCTTCCGAAGAAGAGCCAAAGCTCAAACTATTGCATTGTTTCAATATTTTTTTTTATTTGGTAAGTTGTTATATGGTCGGATGAGGTTCATTTTAATTTATATAACAAAATAGAATAGAAGGTTTTTAACATCCATAATGTAGTATGTGGGACATGAATTTTATAAAGAAACATGGTTAACAACCTTATAAAATCTTGTTTTTATAATATTGATTTTTTTGCTATTGATTTTGATGATGAATTTTCTTACTTTCCTTACTTTCTTCTTTTCAAAAAAATTTATAATGATTTCATTACTATAGTGCCAGCATACCTGCTTAAATATCAATATATGTGTTGCATGTCAAAATAAATGCTTCTATATCTCCATTGTCCTTAATGTGCTTCTATGTTTCAATTGTCGTTAATGTACAAAAAATATCCTCCCATTTTATTTGGTCTCCCTTAAATTATAAAAGGTACAATCCTCTCCTCATATTTTTCTTTTGGTCTCCCTTAATGTATAAAAGGTACAATATTTTGTCCTTTCATTTTCCTTTTGGTCTTTTTCATATACCTATTTCATATCTAAGTTGATGTCAGAGCATCTTCATTCTTCCATTAATGTCTATCCCATTATAGGCATTTTGGTGGTAATAGTACTAGAGTTAATATAACAAGATGATATTCTTTCTTTCAACATATTTTTCCATGTAGTTACTTATAAAAAAAATTAATATATGTCTTTATATTTTTGTTGTTATATGGGCATTAATTCAAGTATATGTTTCTTTTGTTTATTCAATTTAACTCTTGAATTATTTTCTCTTTCAAACCACTGGTAGTGCATTGGAGATAACAAGAAATGACAAACATTAAAAATTTCAGTTGAAATCATAACAATGTTGTCTTTTTGTGGATCAAATTGCCCTTCAAACCCAAACACAATTGGAATTGGTGGAGACCACTAGGTCATGTAGTGCTTTGATCCTATGACTATTGAGAACATAATAAAAGTATAATTTTTTTGCAAGAGTCGCAATAGTGTCAAAAATCGCAAGCCCTCTATCTAAAATATGGTGATGCTAACATGAGGTTCTTCCACGCTTCCACCTTGAGGAATCGAAGCACAAGCAAAATCAAAGAGCTCATTCTGACTGATGGAACTTGCTCAAGAGACATCTTCAAAATCAGAGATGAAGCCTCATCCTACTTTAGCAACTTGATGGGAGCCACACCCCCCGAACATCCTGAAGCCCAAGAGGTCCTCCTATAGAACATTCCCCTTCTAGTTACTCCTAAAATGAATTCCTCCCTTATCCAACCCCTAAGCAAAAAATAAATCAAGCTCGCTTTGTTCTCCATGCAAGCTGACAAAGCCCCCGGGCCAGATGGGTTTCCCCCCGTTTCTTTCAAACTTTTTGGGATATCCTGGAGGAAGATATTTGCAAAGCCATCATGGAACTACAACGAACAAAGATCATTCCTAGAGGGACGAACTCTACTTTCATTGCCTTGGTCCCCAAAACCCCTCAATGCAAATCCATGGCGGACTTCAGACCAATCAGCTTATACAACATCATCTACAAGATTTTAACCAAATATTTAGCCATGAGGCTCAAGAAAATCCTTCCCATGATCATAGATCCCTGTCAAGGAAGTTCAATGGAAGGCAGATCTATTACTGATAGCATCATCTCTCTTCACGAAACTCTTCACTCAACATTATGCAACAAAAAAGCGGCCATGTTTCTAAAGTTGGACATCAACAAATCTTTTGACAAGGTTAACCAGGATTTTCTTTTAAAAGTCCTCTCCAAGTTCGGGTTTCATAAGGAATGGATCGACCTCATCAAGGGTTGCATTTCCTCCCCTTGGTTCTCTATTTAGTTAATGGATCAGTAGCAGGTTATTTTCCCAGCTCTAGAGGCATTAGACAGGGAGATCCCCTATCCCCCTTCCTTTTCATCATTCTTGTTGAATCCCTAGGAAGAGCCTTCAAATCTTCCAGTGCCTTAGGCAGTGTTTTCGGTATCAAGGCTTCATCTAATTTCCCACCTCTATCTCACCAATAGTTTGTAGACGATACTATCATCGCTACCCTGGTCTCTGTTGTTCAAGCTAAGTCCATTAAGTCTATCCTTAATACCTATGAGTTAGCATCCAGGCAGGAAATCAACTATCTGAAAAGCAAATGCTACTTTCTCAACACCCTTGTTAACAGATAACGTAAGATTACTCGTATCCTTCAATGTTGCATTGTTGATCTCCCCACCTCTTACTTGGGTCTTCCCCTGTTCTTCAAAAGCCTGAAAGAGTCCATGTGGGACAATTTCATAGAAAGAATCACGCGAAAACTTGTAGGATGGAAAGAGTCTCTTATGTCTCAGGAAACAAAAGTAACTCTCACTATGGTAGTTCTCCAGAGCATCCTAGTATACTTCATGTCGGTGTTCAAAGCTCCCGCTGCTATGCATGCCAAGATCGAACAAATTCAAAAGAACTTCATTTTGTCGGGCCTAGAGGATAAGAAGAAATTTCACCTAGTAAACTGAGATAGAGTTTGCCACCCAAAATCCTAAGGAGACCTCGGGCTTAGAAGAATCACCAACATGAACCTCGCCCTCCTTGCTAAGCAGGCGTGGAAAATATTCATTAGCTACAAAGCAGATTGGGTCTCCATCATTCAAGACAAATATCTCTGAAACCTTTCCCTGTTGGAGAACAACATTCCCACCAATGGGTCTGCTTTCTGGCATGTTATCATTCAGGCTAAATCCCTCATCATCAAAGGCACTCGATGGCAGCTAAGCAATGGTTCAAATACTAATTTCTAGGATAATGTATGGATAAAAGACAAACCTCTCTCAAAAGTCCCTGAGATCTCCATCCTTAGACCTATTCTAGATAGAAGGTGGGGTAGCCAAGTGGTGAGCTTCATTGACAATCAACGTAGATGGAAAGCCATTCCCACTGCCAATGAAAGTGACCAAGTTGTTAGAGCTAGGAATATCTTGTCTCGCTTACTCAAAACCACCATCATCCCAACCATAGCTACCCCTGACTACCCTATCTGGAAAGGAAATGACAATGGGGATTTCTCTATCAAATCAGCTTACTCTCTCCTACTCAATTCCTAGGTCTCCACTATTCCCTTTAGGTTGGTGTGGGTCAAGCACCTCATTCCCAAGGTTGGCTTCTTTTCTTGGACTGCCATTCAAAACAAAGCCCTTACTACCGATAATCTTATGAAAAGGGGCATCCCTATTCCGAATAGATGCCACCTGTGTCTATCCAATTGGGAATCCATCAATCACCTTTTCTTAGATTGTGAGTTTACCAAGGAAGGGTTGAGTCACATTCTGACTACCTTTCAGATTCAATGGGCTCCTCCCAATTCCCTCTTGGACCTCTTTATCCAATGGCCAAACCCGTTCAACCATCCCAAAGTCTCTTTCCTATGGAAGGTTTACCTCCATCATTTTTATGGTAAATTTGGTTAGAAAGAAATCGTAGAATCTTCTCCATCTTGTCTAACGACCCTGTGTCCACAGCTACCAAAGCCATCACCTATGCTGCTAAAAATTCCCATCTTCTTTCTTGCCCCAATCTTCCCAGTTGTAGCTTTGAAATTGAGATTATCCGATTCTTGAATATTCTCATCCCTTCTAATGTGACCCCTCCCCTACCCCATCCCAGAAAGAAGGCTCATTGGAGACCACCCCCAGAAGGATGGTTGAAGCTAAAATTTTATGGTGCATCCAAAGGGAATCTAGGTTTAGCAGGAGCGGGCGGGGTTGTCAGGAACCACAAAGGTGAAGTTGTCATAGATTTTTCCAAGAACCTGGATCACCAAACGAATAATGTGGTTGAAGCGTGGGCATTATAGTGAAGTATGCATCTCATCAGGGAGTCCAAAATCAATCTCCAAATCAAAGGAGACTCCCTCAATATTATTGGGTACATTAATAGTGATAAAAGTCCACCATGGAATATTCGTGCCCTGATCCAAGAAACCAAGATCCTCATTGGTCAACAAAATCAGGTCCATGGCTGCTCACGTGTATCGCAAAACCAACAGGCTTGTTGACGATCTTGCAAATCTGGAAATCACCCAACTGACCATCTCCATGTGGCGTAATTTGATCCCACAAAGTGTTCTTCACATAATGTCAATGGATTGGTCGAGATAGACCAGGTGCCTTTAATCCTTTCTTCGTTACCCCATGGTTTTCCTAATTATTGTTTTACAGGTCTCACGATGCAAATTTCCTCAGGCGATTTTTCTAATCCGTGTGCCCCCTCTCTCTCGTGTGATTGGCCACCCACCTGGCTCATTCGATCATGATTTTTGAAGTTGGTTTCACTTTTTAAACTACTTCAGAGTTCAAGGCAATTTGTGCAGTCCCGACCATGATTACACCAAAGCCACCTCACCTAAATTGTCACCTAGCCTCATTGTCCCTAAGTGCCACTGGTGTTATATCTCCACCCGTGTGGATATCCGTTTGAGGCCCTCCACCAATCCCCAATCCCATTTCCATCATATTTGCCTCCTCACCTGCTATCACCCCTGGGTTACCAACATGAGTAATGTCTTGCATAATATTTATTTAAGATGGAGGTGGTCTACCATGGAGTCCTACGTTCTTCATTTCCGTCACCCCAGTCCCATGTCTAGCCTCTCTACTGCCATCCTTAGGTGTTGAGAAATGTAGCTCGGACAGGAACTTCTTGCACAGGCTTTAGTATGAACGTGCTAGAAGTGGTTCGAGACATTTCTAATTCTATTTTGAAAGTGATTTTCTATTTTTAAGTTCACTTAAGTGATTCTATTTTGTAATTCACTTAAGTGATTCTATTTTGAAATTCACTTAAGTGATTTTCTATTTTTTAGTTCACTTAAGTGATTCTATTTTGTGATTCACTTAAGTGATTCTATTTTGATATTCACTTAAGTGATTTTTTTATTTTTAACCTTACATCTCAAGATGAGATGAGATCTAATCTTAGGGTTAGAGAGATTAGGGTTACCTTTTTCAAGGATAAAAGGAGAAGATCAAGAGTGTTTTAGATACACATAAAATAATGGGAGGAGAATAGATTATTGAAGGAAAAATACAAGCTTAGGAGGAGAAGAATAGTGATTGTTGTCTAGAAAAGCAACAAGAGAGCAAAAGTGTTCTGTAGATGTAGCCTCTTTTATTTGTAATATTTTAGGTTCAAAAATATATTTAACTTATGTTGTTCACGCTGTTTATTTTTTCCAGCCATCTGTGTGATTGTTGCATGTTTGAATAAATTATTCTCAGATCTGATTTATTTTAAAATAACATAGGACAACAGTTATCTAGGGCTGGAAAATTTACATGGTATCAGAGCTAGGTTTTGTGATTGAGATCCTCAAGGGTTTATAGTAGTAGATCACCGTTGGATATTAAAAAAAAAAGCAGTTAGGGTTTCAAGAAAATAAAAACAATAGTTAGGGTTTATATATATATATATATATATATATATATATATTGGCTTGAAGGACTAAGCTTATTTGCAGGACTATTGTTTTTGAGTCATTAATATTTTAGCAGATCTCAAAGATGGCAGCAACTAGCCTCAAATTTTAGGATAGATTGGAAGGTGCCTCGAATATTTTGCCCTAGAAAGTTAGGGTAATGTTCTTATTGGAAGATAATGATCTCTAGGATATTGTCAAGGATGATGTGACTTTACCTACAAATCCGCAAAAATTGGTAGCTCACAAAAAGAAGGAAGTGAAGGCCAAGCGAACGATCTTGGATGTAGTGAAGGATCACTTGATTCCTCACATATCCGAGAAGACTAAGGCAAAGGAGATGTTCAATGTCCTGGTTAGCCTCTACCAGAGCGAGAACATAAACAAGAAGATGATATTGCGAAACAAACTCAGATCTATGGAGATGACCAGATCTGACATCGTTACTAGTTACTTGATGAAGATCATGCAAATTCGTGATCAACTGGCAGTAGTAGGGGAGAAGGTTGAAGACACAAAGTTGGTGAACATGGCACTTAATGGTTTCTCAACTTCATGGGAACCATTTATCGAAGGCATTTGTGCTCGTGAGAACCTTCCCAAATTTGTAATGTCCTTTTTCTAGGGTTCTAGAGATTTCTAATAAAATTCCAATTTTATTGCAGGTAATAAAATTACAATAAAAATGATTTAATTCTAGATTGCAGAACAACAATTTCTAATAAATTCTCAAGGCTAAATTTTATTAACATTTACAACACAACAATGCTTCAACAATCTACAATCTAATTTTTATTAAAATTGAAGGCATACCAGATTTACAATGACAAATCCCATTCAATAAGTTTTGATTTAATACTTGAATGCTATCAATATATTACCAAGAATGGGATGTTTGCCTCTAGGAGATGAGAAAGTGTTGGCTGATCTTCAAAATATGCTTAGGACAACTACCAGATGGGATGCTAGATTGATTGGGGTCTTGTAGTACTGAATTTATCCTCAAAATTGCTAAAATACTTTGCCAAACTGGGATGTTGCTCTCTAGATAGGAATTAATGTTGAATCTACTCAAAATCACCTCAAATACAACCCCAATATGGGACGTGTAACCTGGAATGACAGTTAAATCTGATTTTAACCCCAAATATGCCTTGTATGTTGTCTTGGAGTGGGACGTTGGGTCCTAATTAGCTTAATGGCAGTCCACAACTCCTTCAATCTGCAGATACACCTCTGAAAGTGGGACGCTGCCTTCTACAAAATTCAAATACTGAGAATAACCCACTAATCTGCTAATGTATGGCCAGTAGATGGGACGTTGGGTAGGTAAGCCACCCAATGGCTGATTGAACCCTCACAATGTGAAGATATGAGCTTGGTAATGGGATGTCAGGTTTCTAGATACTTCAATCTATTGTTATAAGTCTTCAAACCTGCTAATACTTCCTCTAGATGTGGGACGTCCAACTCCTGAGCTGTAGTAACTTCAAAATTGACTCCAAGTTCCTCAACTAAAATCTCCAAACTATCCAATTAACCTCCCAAAATTGCAATGTTCCTATCACAAAGGTTGAATGTTGATAACAATAATGATATTTACCTCAAACCAATAACAAACCCTCTCCTAGGGCAAATATGAATGAAGAACAATGCAATAACCCTCTCTTAGGGCAGAATGCAATTGAAGAGCAATAGAGACTCCAAGGTTTTCGTCTTAGAGCTCCTCAACTTAAAGGGTTTTTCGTCCTTCAACTGACTCCTGCAGGGTTTCATCCGTAGAAGGGATCTCTTGTAGGGTTTCATCCACAAGAGAAGAGTAATTTAGCTTCTCAACCAAATTCCACAAGAGAAAGAAATAATCAAATGTCCAAGATACCAAATGAATGCTCCAATCCTTCTTTTATAAACTCTAAACCCTAATTTGTCGTTGAGAAGCTTTTATTTTTATTTTAATAATAATAATAATAAAATGGAGTTAAATTATTATATTATTATTCTTAATATAACACATACCCCTTTTACTCCCCCTTTTATTATTATTTATTTATTTTCCCTTTATATCACACCAAACTTTATAAAAATAACATTATTACTAACACACACCACACCACATGTATGTACAAGGAGAATTCGAAAAATGGGTCAATACAAAATTTGAGAAATTGTGGGATGATTTCATCTAGGAGGAGACTCGGATGGAGTCAAAGGCCAATAAGAAAGGTGGTGATGATAACCTAGTTTTTTTGGGTAAACCAAGAAGGGCAAAGGTAAAGGACCCAGTAAGGGTAAGGTAAAGAATGAGGAGTCAACCTCACTGTCAGGGAAGAAGGACTTGAGAAAGATCAAGTGCTTCATTTGTCATAAGCATGACCATTATGCATCACAGTGTCCAGATAAGAAGGGTAAAGGGAAGCAGCAGCAGATGTAGGTAGTAGCCTCTGCAAAAACTCAGATGAGTGAGTTTGCTATCAAATTCGAGAAGGATTTCTCATTGGTCTCTTGCCTTTCTACCAGCATGGTTCTAAGGAATGCTTGGTATGTGGATAGTAGGGCATCTTGGCACATGACATCAACCCGACAATGTTTTACCAATCTACAAGAGCAGGACTCAAGGGTTCAGGTTGAGCTTGGTGATGATACCAAATATCCAGTTGTAGGAATTGGTACCATTCCTTTTCGACTCCAGTCAAGGAAATCTTTAGACTTTGATGATGTTTTGTTTTTTCCAGGTCTTAGGAAGAACTTGCTTTCAGTTTTGGTTATGGAGGATAAGGGTTATGCAATGGAGTTCAAGAACCAACATGTCCTTATTAGACCAAAATAATCTAGCCCAAAAACAACACAAGTAATAGGGGTTAGGGAAGGAAGTTTATACAGGTTGCAGGGTGAACCTATTCGAGCCCTAGTTCATAGCAGTAATAACTTATGGGATTTGTGGCACAAGAGGATGGGGCACCTACATCATAGAGCATTGCCTATTCTGAGGGAAATAGTCACAAGTCTTCCAGAGTTCAACATTGAGCAATAGGGAGTATGTAGAGGGTGCACGCTTGGAAAGCACGCCAAGGCTGTTTTCCCAAACAGTGAGCATAGGTCTAAGAAGATACTAGATCTAGTACATTCGGATATTTGTGGACCTATGTTAGTAGCATCAACTTCAGGTAGCATGTACTATGTTTCCTTTATTGATGATTTTTCTTGCAAGACATGGATCTACTTTTTAAAGACCAAGGATGAAGTCTTTAGCAGGTTTCAAGAGTTAAAAGCTCTAGTTGAGAACCATACAGAGAAGAAGATCAAGGTATTGAGATCAGAAAATGGGGGTGAATATACCTCCAAGGATTTTGATGGTTTTTGCAAGTAGGCAGGAATCAAGAGGGAGCTGACTATTCCATACAACCCAGAGCAGAATGGGGTTGCAGAGCGAAAGAATCAATCCATCATAGGGGTTTCTAGGGCCATGATTCATGACCAGGGCTTGTCGATATTTCTTTGGGCAGAAGCATGCATCACAACAATCTACATCCAAAATAGGTATCCTCATAGGATCTTGGAGGACAAGACACCAGAGGAGGCATTCACTAGTGTGAAACCAGAGGTGAGTCATTTTCGCATCTTTGGATGTCCAATTTATATCCATGTTCCAATAGAGAAGAGGACCAAGTTGGAGCCCTCCAGTAGGAAGGGTTTATTTGTAGGATACAATGAGACTTCAAAAGCTTACATGGTTTATATTCTAAAGAAGAGGAAGACAGTAGTGAGCAGGGATGTAAAGTTTGAGGAGGACGTTGCATCCAGGAAGTCCCATGAGCCTATTCCAATGATAGATAATGAGGAGCAAGAAGCTCCGAAGGTTGAGCCAAGGTCACCAAAGATACTAGTGGTTTCCAATTCAGAACAACAACCTTCAAGTGAGGAGGTGGAGACATTAGCCCCTTCTAGTTCTATTAGGAGATCTCAATGGCTTACACAGACATTAAGGGATGATGAGGAGTATGTTGAGGCTCCTAAAAACATGATTAGGGAGAGCAGACCTCCAAGAAATTTTTCAAGCTACATGGCATTGATGAGTAACATCATAAATTCAAAGCCTACCAGTTTTCAAGAGGCAACAGACCAACAGGTTTGGTGGGATGCCATGGTGGAGGAGTACACCTTGATCATGAAGAATGGTGTTTGGGACATAGTGCCGAGAGTGAAGGGGAAGTCAGTTGTGAGTTCCAAGTGGCTCTACAAAATTAAGCATGTTGCAGATGGAAGCATCGAGAAGTTCAAGGTAAGGTTTGTGGCGAGAGGGTTCTCCCAGAAAGAGGAAGTGGACTATGAGGAGAATTTTTCTCCAATCGCCAGATACACTTCCATTAGAGCAGTTATATCTTTAGCTTCATCTATGGGATGGTGGATTCATCAAATGGATGTGAAGACAACTTTCCTTAATGGGATCATTGAGGAAGAAGTGTACATAGAGCAACCTTAGGGCTTTGAGGTAAAAGGGAAGGAGTCCCATGTTTGTAGGTTAAAGAAAGCCTTATATGGACTCAAACAGGCACCGAGAGCATGGTATTCCAGGATATATGGATACTTGCAGAGTGTGGGCTTCGCCAAAAGTGATGCAGATCCTAATCTATATTACATATTTGTTGGGACTGATCTACTTATTTTGGTGCTATATGTAGATGACTTATTTCTTACAAGTGCATATAAGCTCATTGTAGGGTGCAAAGCAAATATGGCAACTGAGTTTGAGATGAAGGACATTGGCATGATGCATTACTTCTTGGGTTTGGAGGTTTGGGAGAGACTAGGGGAGATATTCCTTGGGCAAGGTAAGTATGCAGTTGAGATCCTGAAGAGGTTTCGGATGGAGGACTGCAAACCTATGACCACACCCATGATCACTAATCTAAAGAAGGTGACAATTTCAGATTTAGAATTGGTGGACCCTACGTTGTACAGGCAACTGATAGGATCCTTGATGTATTTGGTCAACACTCGACCAGATATATGTTTTGTAGTGAACACCTTGAGTCAGTTCATGGTGGAGCCAAGGCAAGAGCATTGGGTAGCAACAAAACATGTGCTCAGATACTTAAGGGGCACGATGGAGTATGGTCTAAGATATCTTGGAGATGGTGAAGTGAGGTTGAAGGGGTATACAGACTCAGATTGGGCAGGCAATGTAGCAGATAGGAAGAGCACCTCAGGGTGCTGCTTTAGCTTGGGATCAGGCATGATATCTTGGTTTAGCAAGAAGCAGACTTTTATGGCACTTAGCTCAATAGAGGTCGAATACATGGCAACCAATATTTCTAGTTGTGAGGCCATTTGGCTTCACAAGTTGCTTACAATATTGATTGATCAGGAGTTGGATCCCACGGTGATATACTGTGATAATCAGAGTTGTATCAAACTCTCTGAGAATCCAGTATTTCATGACAAGTCCAAACACATAGACATCAAATATCACTTCATACGAGACAGGATTCAGAAGGGAGCCGTAAAGCTCTAGTATATTCCCACAGATCAACAGGTAGTTGATATTCTGACCAAGCCCTTAGTGAAAGGGAAGTTTGAAGCATTCAGATATAAACTTGGATTGGTGTAGAATTCCTTCCTCGCTAAGAGGGAGTGTTGAGAAATGTAGCTCGAACAAGAACTTCTTGCACAGGCTTTAGTATGAACGTGCTAGAAGTGGTTCGAGACATTTCTAATTCTATTTTGAAAGTGATTTTCTATTTTTAAGTTCACTTAAGTGATTCTATTTTGTAATTCACTTAAGTGATTCCTATTTTGAAATTCACTTAAGTGATTTTCTATTTTTAAGTTCACTTAAGTGATTCTATTTTGTAATTCACTTAAGTGATTCTATTTTGATATTCACTTAAGTGATTTTTTTATTTTTAACCTTACATCTCAAGATGAGATGAGATCTAATATTAGGGTTAGAGAGATTAGGGTTACCTTTTTTAAGGATAAAAGGAGAAGATCAAGAGTGTTTTAGATACACATAAAAGAATGGGAGGAGAACAGATTGTTGAAGGAAAAATACAAGCTTAGGAGGAGAAGAACAGTGATTGCTACCTAGAAAAGCAACAAGAGAGCAGAAGTGTTATGCTATAGCTGTAGCCTCTTTTATTTGTAATATTTTAGGTTCAAAAATATATTTAACTTATGTTGTTCACGCTGTTTATTTTTTCCAGCCATTTGTGTGACTATTGCATGTTTGAATAAATTATTCTTAGATCTGATTTATTTTAAAATAACATAGGACAACAGTTATATAGGACTGAAAAATTTACATTAGGCCCCCTATTTCCACCACCATGGCCTTTGTTGAGCCTAGCAACCTTCAACTCAACACCCTTTCAGCTTCCTTCCTGCAATCGTAGAGGCTTATTCCTTTCATATTCAAATTCAAGGGTGCCAAGGTAGACATTACCATTGATTTTGTTAAATCGTTGTCAAATGGCCATGTTTATGTGTGCAAAATTCACTTCAAGGGTATCACAGAAGTGTCTAGCCTTCCTTTGATGGGGTGCTTGGTTCGGCGAGACAAGCATAATTGGGACCAAGAGCTCGATGGATTCCCCAATTACTAAGAGTTTAAGTGGATCGGAGTCGCCCTCGACCATGAATCCCTCCCCTCACCGTGGCCTATCATAATTATCCCTCTACTCCAGTACCTCACATGCGATGACCCTTCCAAGCGCTTATCCAAATTTTATCTTGCCTTGGTGAATCACTTACGAGGGTTCAAGCCTATGAATATCCCAACTTTCCTCTACCGTTCCATCCAACTCTCTAATATCAACACCCGCAAGAAGAATTTGACTCCCATCCATTAAGGGTTGTTTGTATTCATCATCCACCATGTCGTCGCCTCTACCTCGTCGTCCATTTTGGCCATCCCCCTCCATTCCAACCCTCCCCATCCCTTGTCTGCTCACAGTCCTTCCCACTCCCTTTCTAGTGAGCCTTTAGTTAGCGATGAACCCCAAGAATTCCAAACTCCTACTTCTAAGAAGGGTTCCCCGGCTGTTGAGACTCCCTCTTCCATCAAATCCCTTATCGCGAGTGGGAGTAAATCGATGCCATCTAAGCGAAAACCTAAGGCTGAATAGAGCTCTACTCATGTTCGAAGGTCATCCAGGGTTAAAAAAGCTAAGGTGGAGACTAGTATCGTTCCAAATTTTTTGCATCCTTACCTTCAGGCTAAAGGATCCGTGCCCGAAAGGAGGATGGGAAAAGGATGGGACAATACCTCGGACTGAGAGGCCCTTTGAAGGTCCCGCCTCTCGGGGAGGGGTATTAAGGTGATTTTTCGATGGATGGTGGGGTTCACCAGGAAACGTTTAGTGGCGGTTTCCACGCCTAGGTTGGGAATGTGTTTGATGTGTTCAATTTTAGCTTTAAACATCCAAGTCCTAGGTTTGGCCAGATGAATCTAAGTTGTTCTATTATGAAAATGCAAATTAAATGAAGACAAAAAATAGATTTAAACAGAAAACACAGAGAATAATTAAGTGAAGAGATCCATACCTGGTTTCGGATGTCTGATGGAGGTTCTGATTTTTGAAGCAGTCAAGATCGTCTGGAATTTGACAGAATCGTCTCCTATCTGACAGGATCGTCTGAGATCTGACGAATTCGTCAGAGACCTGCAATCAGAGAAATAGATACAAAATACAGAAAATGCAGCTATGCCAACAGAGGGCAATGATGTAGAATGACAGTAATAATGTTAAAATGATAATAATAAACAAAAACATGAGTGCATTACAATGATTTAATGACAATTTATGATTTTATTATGCATTAAGACTATATGGGTGAACTCCGGGATGCAAAATAATAATAAGTTTAACTAATGCAAAGCAAAAAAGTAAAAAATGGAGAAAGAATGCAAACTCAGGGCACTGATTGCCCCCAATGTTGACTACAGTCGAAATCATCTCGGATTGGTACGAAATCATCTCGAATTGGACAGGATCGTCTGCGACGATCTGAGCTTGCTCCGGCTGAAGAATAACAAAGTTCCTGCAAGAAAATTCGAAAAGAGACAAAGGCAAACAATGGTCTAGGATATTCTAATGCATGTAAAACTCGAAGTGCAAAAAAATTCAGCCAGGGGGATGTCAAGGGGGGTCCTAAGGTTTAAATAGGCTTAGGAGGGAGGTTAGGAGGTTGGAGATCATCCTAATCTGGAAGATCTCCAACGGGGAGGTCTCTAACGGCGCAGACACGCTTCTGCCCAGATTAGAGACGTCGTTGAAACAGAAGCTAATTATGAAAAATCAGTTTTGGGACGAAATCGGCTGGACGTTCTGCTCCAGATGAAATCGTCCGATCTGAGGCGATATCGTCTGATCGGAGACGATATCGTCCAACGGACGAAACAAACTCTAAAAATGGCACAGAAAATGAGGAAACGGGTAGCAGGCGGTTTGGGAGCAGTTTTGGGGTTAAAATTTGAATTTGAATTATTACTAAGGTAATTTTAATTATTTGCTAAGGTTTATTGCGCCAATTTTAGGGTGCTACATTTTGCCCCCTCTTTAGCAAATTTTTTGAGGAAAATGCGTTAAAGATGAGTTCTTCTCGATCTACGAGAAAGCAAAAATTATTCCCATTTTTAGGCGACGATTCTTGGTCGAATCGTACGACAACTTATTATGGTGCCCCCTCCGTGTTTTTACCCAAATCGAACGTTTGAGGTAAAAATGCGAAAAAGCAAAATTTTAAAATGTTGTTAATTGTTTTTGAATAAAATTAAGAAAAATAGGGAAAAACCCTAATTCATTGTTACTGTTCATTTTCATTTTCTGGTTTCTGGAGCTCTGCAAACAAAATGGTCGAGACAGCGCACAGATCGACAGAGGTCCGACGCGGGCTACGGGTAAGAGTCTAACTTAGTTTAGAATGCTTTAATTTTGATTTTCTATGCTTTTTAGATTAATTTTAAATGATTTTTGAGCATCGTGGCCATTTTTTGGGCCGTCGACGTCATCGAGACGAAATCGTCTCGATATCGTCGATTTCGTCTAGAGGCGAAATCGATGAAATGGGGACGATTTCGTCAAATAAGGGATGATTTCGGCTTGCAAAATCGGAGATGAATTTGCTCAAATTGAACTTGTGTTACTTGTATTTTTAATCACTGTTTGATTAATGATTTTTATTGTTTTGTTGTTTATGTTGCAGAGAGGATTACTAAAGAGCAGAGAATGGAAATACGATGGGCTGAGGGATGACTTGGCCGCTCTATCTCAGGCAGAGCGAGATCAGTTGGCTCAAGTCGGCTTGCAGCATGTGGCAGATATGCCATAGGTTTCTATAGATATGGGGCTATTGATAGCCCTAGCAGAGAGGTGGTATCCGGGTTCTTCTTATTTTTGGTTATCGATAGGGGAGATGACTCCCACATTGGAGGATGTATGGAGGATTTTGAGGATCCCCATACAAGGATGGCTAATAACTCCCATGGCCAATCAGGGCCACGTGATGATGCGACTGTGCGGAGATCCGAGCTTCACCCTGGAGAAGGGCGAAGTGAACATCGAGTCGCTATGCCAGATGCCTAGGGCATCTAGACTGACACAGGTTTTGGTTGGGGTTGTAGGTGGTCTGTTGCTATGCCATCAGAGTGGATGCAGAGTACCATGGCTATTGACAGATGTGGTCTACGACATGAGAGACCATGGGTATAGGTTTGCTTGGGGGAGCTATGTACTATGCCGATTGTATAGGATCCTGCATGGGGTCGTATACAAGGGCGATCGATGTCTGGTTATGACATCACTACTACAAGTTTGGTGTTGGGAGCACATCATGGTGCGGAGGCCGGTAGGGCTCCCACTGATAGGGATTGATGGGGAGAGGCCCCGAGCTTTCTACTGGTGGCTCCGAAGAGGGTCACAATGGCGGATAGATCTGCCAATGTCCCGGAGACTACTTGACGACCTTGTCTCCGACCAGATCACCTGGAGGCCTTGGAGAGATCATCCAGGGTGGGCCGAGGATGGACAGGAGCTGGCTCACGTTAGGCGAACCTGTTGGCTGAGGATGGAGAGGGGAGAGGTGGAGCTCCACCGCTACGACCGAGTTTTGAGGCAGTTCGGTCTACAGCAGGGGATCCCATCTCTCAGAGACTACGAGTTTTCTCGGACCGTCCGGGATAACACTACAGTTAGCGGGGCTCCAGATATGCAGCGCTTCTGGAGTCAGGACGCAGATGATGCCCCGATCCAGCTAGTGGATGGGGATGACGTAGGGGTAGCCGACGGCTATGATGCCTGGTACACAGGCATCCGCCCTCCTCGGATGACGAGGGCTCAGGGTCCGATTCATGCAGTTGTGCATCGGATGGGGAGGCGGTGCCAGGCGGCCATTGAGGCGGCACAGGGTCACGGCGGGAGAGAGCAGAGGAGGCCACAGGCTCAGCAGAGGCCAGGCAAGGGAGAGGAGGGAGGAGAGACCCCCTTCTCCATGGAGAGAGAGGCCACCATCGCCCGATAAGGGCAAGGGTGTGGACACAGGAGAGAGTAGTGAGATGGCTACTCTCCGGGCGGAGACTGTCCGTCTCTAGGCATAGGTGCAGACTCTATAGGATGAGGCTACATGCCATCGAGCTGAGGCTACATAGCTCAGAGATGAGGTTGCATGCCTCAGAGCATGGAGCGGAGGGCGAGCACTCGGGACCTAGCATGGGCTATTGCCCAGGTCACATTCTATCAGACACTATACCACCATATGGTGCCATAGGGGCAGAGGTTACCGTTGTCGGCCCATATTGTGGAGCCTATCATGATGAGGTCATCGAGGACATCATCACGATCAGAGTCTAGGACTCATAGCACCACACGGACTACGATGGGGCCACCTCGTCCACCTCAGGGCGGGGAGGAGATGAGGCTGAGAGCTCGAGGGGTTCTCGAGGCTAGCTGCTACAGATTGCACTGCACAGATTGATACATAGTGCTTATTATTATTGATAGGGGATTGAGTATGCCGAGGTACAGATTGTGGCATACCGATCCAGTTTTGAGATGATGTATATATTGTTGATATATATATAGATGAGATATTTTTGATCATATGACTTGTCTTATGTGTTTGTATGATGCTTTAATGTTTTGATTTGTTTGATTTGATGATTCATGTAATTATGTCATTTGGAAATATTATGGTTTGAATGTCATGCTTGTAAAATTTAAATGAAATAATCTGATGTAAACAAATTGGTTGTTTGTGATGTGATAATTTGATAAAAATAAAAGGGGACTTTTAACAATAATTTCAAAGGACATTGTCGCTATTATAGACCATTTCATGGAGTCGCCGCTCACTCGGTCGTCAAGCTAATCCTGGTATAGAAATATTGCTAAAAGTAAAAGAGTGCTTAAGAGACTGTCTTAAGACTTTGTTGTGATGATGCAAATGATGATGATGATGATGATTTGTTTTCAGATTTCCATGAAAATATTATGCATGAAATATTTTAAAATGATTTTTGCTAGGCATAAATTCCTAAGTGTGATAAAATTTTTGAATAATTCCCTAGGAATTATACCATCATTGCAAAGTTGAAGTTTGACATAATGACATGAAATAGAATAAGTGTTTGTTTGTTTTAAAGCATAATTGTGTAACATAATGATTTAAGTCACATGTTTTGATGCTTTTAAATAAATGGAAAATAAAATTGGTACAATGGTTTGCGCTAGGCATAGAATTATAGGTATAGACTTATACCATCATCACGAAATCCAAAGAAGAAAATAGATTGTTTTATTGCATGGTTGATTTTTAATTTTTGAAAATAGTCAAAAAATATGAAGATGAGGACTTGCGCTAGTCATAAAATTCCAATTTTGGTTTTGGAACTATACCATCGTCGCGAAAGTCAAAAGTTATATATAAATGTAACTTGATTGCATGTTTTTGAAAATGATTTTGATTTTTGATAATGCATGTAGTTGTCTTTATACTAAACAACTGTTCTTCAAAGAAGAAAATGAATTTATTCCAAACAATTTGCAAAAATATTTCAAAGTATCTTAAAGACAAAAGTTAGATTTATAAGGAATCCCATGTGCGTATGTGAGTTCATTACCAATCTTGATTTATCATAATGATACACAAAATCTCTCAAATACAAATGTGTGTGCAATTGCATTGTTCATTTACGAGTTTTGAGCAAGATAATTTGATACAAGTGATTTGAATGAACCAAATAAGTGTTCATTAACCATGATTTAGATGCATATAACCATACCAGACTACTATGTAGGTCGGGTTATCAAGAGCTAGCTAATCCATAAGCAGACATAGGTCTGTACAAAAGAAGGTCGCTAATGTGACAGACATATCACCACGCTAGGAGTTACCCAAGGCCAAGCGGGTTGGGCACAAACCACTTGTTATGGGGCTTACCTCACAGTTTTCGAATAATTGAGAATTCCAGGGATTCAAGCTCATCAACCCTTCTTTTCTTTTCAATGGGTAGGGAAAGGGATTTTATTGCTTTTGCTTTTGCTTTTCTCTTTTGCTCTTTTTTTTTTTTTGTATTTTTGTTGTACTTTTGTATTTTGGCTTGATATTTGAGATAACGCTGAAATAACTTTTTTCTTTTTCTCTTTTTCTTGAACTTTTCTTTTCTTCCTATGCTAGGGATACTTGCTCGGATTAGTTGTAGAGCAAGGGATTTTTATTCCGGGTAGGGGTGAGCTTGTCCTTTTGCCAATTCTCAAAGATTCTAGACCATGTGCATGATAGGATAGCAGGGGAAACTTTTCGCTCAAGAAACCACTTCTACTATGTAGCATAGTATGGACATTACAAATATAATCATTTTATTGTGAAAAGATATGCTTGGTTTAAGTAAATAACAAGATCAATTCTCTATGCTCAAACTTTATTTAATTAAATTTTGTGGACTTTGATATAAGAGAGATTAGTAATCATGCCAGATAAAATCAAGATATTTATTTTTGTGTTTGTGATAGTGAGGGATTCCAAATAAATGCTAATTTATCCAAAAATAATTTGAAAATATAACTGCAATACTTTAAGAAGAAATATATACAACAAATATTTTTGAGGAATTTGATAATTTTGATGTTTTTGTATTTTGATCTTAATTGAGGAATTGAAAGAAATACAATGTGATTGTTTTTTTTTTTGAAACTTTTTATATAAGAGAAAAAAAGGAAATAATATACAAAACAAATATATACAATGATGGAATAACCAAATTTTATGCGTAATATCGCTTAAGATGCATAATATTCATAGGTTCTTTTAAATATTTACCATCTAAGGTAGCTAATTTGTATGCTCCTGATTCAAATTTAGTAGTGATAATATATGGTCCAAGCCAGTTGGGCTCAAATTTACCTTTAAGGTCTTTAGTTGCATTAGTATTTTTTTATTTTCCTTTAAAACAAGGTCGCCGATCTCAAAGGATCGATGACGAACTTTCTTGGCATATGATCTTTTAAGCTTGTTTTGGTAGGCACGAAGATGCTCCAAAGCATTGATGCACTTTTCATCTAGGAGTTCCAACTGACTGAGTCTCCACTCGATATTCATCTCCTACTTCCGTGTCTTGAAGTAGTAGAGCCAAAGAAGGAACTTCTAATTCAAAGGGAAAAACAGCTTCAGGCCATAAACCAAGACAAAAGGTGAAGTACAGTGGGAGTACGCACACTAGTGCGATATGCCCACAAAGCTGGATATAATTGAATGTGCCAGTCGCGGCCAATTTATTGACCAATATTTTAAGAATTTTGATTAAGGTTTTGTTAGATGCTTCTGCTTGACCATTACCCTGAGGATAATAGGGAGTGGACCAACGATGTTGAATCTTATATTTTTGGCATAATTTCTTAACATCTTTATTTTTGAAACAAGTTCCATTGTCTGAGATGAGATTTGCAGGAATTCCGAACCTACAAATAATTTGATTAAAAATAAATTTAGAGACTTGTGTTCCAGTGCAGGAAGCTAAAGGCATAGCTTCAACCCACTTCGTGAAATACTCAGTGGCGGTTATGATGAATTTGTGTCCATCAGATGACACAGGATTAATTTTGCCAATAATGTCTAAGCCCCATTTTGAAAAGGGCCAAGGAGATGAAATAGCTTGCAGCTCTTGTGCAAGCGCATGGACAAGGTCAGCATGTTTTCGGCACTTGTCGCAATGGCGCACATAATCATGTGCATCCTTTTCCATGGTAGGCCAAAAGTAGCCTATCCTAAGGAGCTTTTTAGCAATGACACTACCACTGAAGTGTCCTCCACAAGATCCATCGTGGGCTTCACTTAAAGCTGATTTGGATTCTTCTAGATTCAAACATCTCAATAGGATACCTTCAAAAGATCTCCTATATAAAGTATTGCCAATTATTACAAATCGACTTGCTCGTCTACGTAATAACCGATGTTGGTTTCTATTAGAATTGACAGGGAAAGTCCCATTTTGAAGAAAATCAAATATTTCCGTATACCAAGGTTCAGGAGTAGTTTCATTGATTAGAAACACATCCAAAGGTTCTAAACATGACTTATTTGAAGCGGGTTCCTGGAGTCGACGAATAATGATGGTGGCATATTCGTCATCTAACTCCAAGGGCAGAAGAGATGCAGCTACGGCCATAGCATCAGCTGCACGGTTGCTAGTTCGAGGAATAGCTTCCAAAGTGACTTTATCAAACAAGGATAACAATTGCAAAACATATGCTTTATATGGGCATAATTTATCATCTCTGGTTTGATAAACATCATTAATTTGGTTTATAACAAGTTGAGAATCACCAAAAACTAGCAGATGTTTGATTTTTAACGCCAAGGCAGCTCGTAATCCAAGGATTAGAGCCTCGTATTCAGCAGTATTATTGGTGCAAGCAAATGTTAATTTGAAGGACAGAGGAATGATGTGTTTTTGCGGAGATATTAAAATAATGCCCGCACCAGCCCCACTCATGCATCGGGCTCCATCAAAGTATAAGGACCATTGTTCAATATGGTCTGCCTCTAATTGAAGGCATTCATCAGGAAACTCAATGATGAGGGGATGGGTAGACTCTAAGGGTGCAACAACTAACTGATCTGCTATGATTTGACCCTTAACAGACTTCTGTCCTATGAATGTGAGTTCAAACTCACTTAGAGCAAGAACCCACTTTGTTGTACGACCCGATAAATAAGGTCGACTCATGAGATACCGCAAGGGATCATATTTGGCAATGACATAGGTTTTTTGACTGAGCATATAATGGCATAGTTTTTGTGTAGAGAATACGACTGCTAGACATAATTTTTCTAATGTTGTGTAACGGGTTTCATAACTGATGAGGGTTCTGCTAATGTAGTAATTAGCACGTTCTTTCTTCTCATCATCAAGCTGAGCTAACATAGCTCCTAAGGCAGAATCAGAAGAAAAAATGTACAAGATAAAAGGACGATCAGATTTAGGCGGTGAAAGCACAGGTGGGTTAAGGAGGTATTGTTTGAGAAGTTCAAAAGCTTCCTTACATTCATCATCCCAATTAAAAGGGACATCTTTCTTAAGGAGCTTAAGAAAGGGACCGGTTTTGTCCGCCAGCTTATCGATGAAGCGACGGATGGCTTGAAGCTTACCTTGTAAACTTCGTAACTCAGAGATATTGGTAGGTGCGGGCATATCAGTGATAGCCGCAATCTTGAGAGGGTCGATTTTGATACCACGTAAAGAAACTAAAACCCCTAATAGTTTACCGGACTTGACTCCGAATATACATTTAGCTGGATTTAATCGAATAAGGTATTCTCTTAACCGATTAAATACTTTTCTTAAATCATCTAAATGATCATCTTCTTTAATAGAGCGAGCTATAATATCATCTACATAATCATGTAGGATATCATGCATCATATCATGAAAGATATAAGTCATAGCTCGTTGATATGTTGCACCTGCATTCTTTAAACCAAATGGCATCACTTTCCAACAAAAGGTACCCCAAGGGGTAATAAAGGTTGTTTTAGCCTGATCTTCAGGAGCTATCCTGATCTGATTATAGCCAAAAAATCCATCCATTAGGGACATCATTCCACTCTCGGCAGTAAATTCAATGATTTGATCCATGTTTGGAAGAGGAAAATCATCTTTAGGGCATGCAACGTTAATATCTCTAAAATCTGTGCAAACCCTAACTTTGGTAGCTTCTTTCTTGGTGATTGGAACTACATTTGAGATCCATTCAGCATAATCAATAGCTTGTATAAAAACAACATTCAGGAGTTTTTCTAACTCCCCTTTGACTAGCAAGGCCACTTTGGGATGCATTTTTCTAAGTTTCTGTTTAACAGGTTTAGCATCCGGATGGACTACTAGATGATGCATGACTACAGAAGGGTCCAAACCTGGCATGTCTTCATATGTCCAAGCAAAGACATCTTCATAATCTTTAAGAAATGCAATGTATTCATTTTGTTTTTCTTGACTTAATTCTGATCCAATATTGATTATGTGAGGATTATCCTCAGTTCCAATGTTAACTTTAATGACGTTTTCTACTTCCATGTGTAGATCTCTTTCAAAATTAGGTGGGGCGGGTGAAACGCCCAATTCTTGTAATTATTTTAAGGTTAACTTGGAGAATTCATCTTGAGGAGTCGTGGCCTCAAGTTGGGCTATAGTAGGTATAGAACCATCAAAATAAAAACCATTGTGTAACAACTCTTCAACGGAGACATCATGGAAAATATCTCCTTCCAACTCATCATCGGATTCAACAATCAATTCAGGGTAAGCTATGGATAGCATATTGCATGTAAAGGGATTATTCTTTGGACACAAAGAATCTTGTTTATCTAGATAATCTTGATAACATATGAGTTGATCATCACCTTCAAAAGGGAAGGGTTGACCCTTACTAGGAAACAGGCCCACACCACATCGGGCGGGCCATGGTTCTACCTCGATAGGTTCTTTCATACCATTTTGGAAAGGTCCCAAGCCTTTCCCTTTATATCCCATTTTAAGCATTATAGGTTTAGCTTTAATATATTCATTAGCAAAATAGCATCGAGCATATCCATCACAATGCGTCTTGATGTTTCGGGGTATTCTTCCCCAATCATATCCTTTATAAATAAAAGCACAACTCCCGACTTGGTAAGTACTTCCCATAGGTTGTGGGAGGCCCAAAGTACGAGGAGATGGCGGCAAGTTATTTAAAAGAATTGAATTTTGCATAAAAGCATTTGTTTTTGCTGATATTAAAATTTTAGATAAATCCGGTAAAAGCTCATCAGAAAGAGCATAAGATGTAGAAGGATCATTCCCTATATCTTTAGATGTGGAAGGTATGATAGATGTAGATAATGTGGAGGTGTTAATAAATGGGTCTATAGGTTTTGAAATTATAGGGATGGAACATGAAGGATTGGTTGTGGATTTAAGATCTTGTTGAGGTTCTAGTGTGGTTTGTTCAGAAGATTGTTGAGGTAAATGTATAGGTGTAGTTGAGGGGGTAGATGATGTTATGGGTGTGTGTTTCACACGTTTAGATGAAAAATAAGAATTAGGATGTGTGGATGACAGAGCGGGGAAAAATTGCACTCCAACGAGGTTCCGCCAAAGCACACATATCAAAGGGTCTAGGGTCACCATGGATAGTGACCAACTGATTTTTAAATTCAAATTTAACACACTGATGTAAAGTGGAGGGAACCGCTCGCATCGCATTGATCCAAGGGCGACCCAAAAGTATATTGTACGATGTTGGGCAATGTACAATAAACACGGTTGTATCTAGGGTTCGAGGACCAACTTGCAAGGGTATAGTAATGACTCCACACGTTTCTTGTGTCTCGTCATTGAAAGCTTTGATAATCATATCCATTTTTTTCATTTCATCACTTCTAAAGCCAAATATTTGGTAGAAGTCAAAAGTGCATATGTTTAAAGATGAACCATTATCAATCAAGACTCTTTTAACAACTACATCTCCAATTAGGGCAGTAATATATAAGGGGTTATCCTTATGTAAACTATGTTGTGGGATATCTTTATCTCGAAAGTCAATACAATCGACCTCTCGAGTGATGATAGTATTGGACATGGCTTCGGGTTGAATATTTTGTGGCACCATCATTTGGCTTAATGTGAGCATTAATTCATCTCTATGGGTAGGAGAAGATCTTAACAAGTCCAAAAGGGAAATTCTGGCTGTAGTATTGGATAATTGTTCATTAATATTGTAAGGAGGCTTAGGTTGAACATTAGACATATGATTCCCTTTATTGGGATTTTTCAAAACAAATGGAGCTGATCCATCATTCTGAGTTTGATCCTGTTGAGAGTTTTGAGCCTGTTGTCTGGTAACAACTCCGATGGTACCTACAATGTTATATTGAAGACGTTGAACTGGTCTTGGTTGAGCGTTTATGGCTTGTTCATTAGGAAGGAACTGATTAGAAGAGGGTCGAGTAGTAACTCTTCTAGGAAATGGTTCTTCTGGAACCATAGCATCTGTGATAGGTTGAATAGGATCTGATTCATTTTCAGAACTATTCGATTGGTTTGAGGTGATGTCTACTTCACTTTCAGTATCCGATTCTACATCACTAGGATCGGGAGTTTGAATATTATGTAGGGGCCTGGTCGTGACTATGGATAAAGTTGTGCCAAATATTTGAGGATCCTGAACAGGTAATTGTCCGCTAATAGTCCCTACATATCGGGTAGGAGGGGGAACATTATGATGTTCGATTTGATTAGCCACTTCTTTACCATGGTTTGGTAAAGGATGTTGAAATATATCTAATGATTGATTGGCATTCTGATTCTGATTTTGAGGAATGGTCTTTTGAGCGTTATTAGGAGCATTTTGTTTAGGTTGGAAAGCTTGCACCTCCATTTCATTATTATCAATCAGATCTTGTATTTTATGTTTCAATATTTTGCAAGAGTTTGTAGCATGTCCAGGTCCTCTATGAAAATCACAATGTAAATCAGCTCTGTATCCGGGTATAGTTGGATCAGGTTCCCGGATAGCTGGTAATTGAATCAAGCCTCGTGCTAGTAATTGAGGTAGAATGGTTGATAAAGGTTGATTCAATCTAGTAAATTCTCGAGGAGGTTTATCAGGAGGTTTTAATATAAATTTTTTTGTTGTCTTCGTTGTATTGATATTAGCAACGTTTCTACTATCAGTGACTCCGTCACCTACAACTTGTTTGTTTTTATACTGATTTTTGGATGTTTTCTCATCATCTTTCTTTTTGAGCTGACCTCTCCTAATGAGAGCATCTTCTACCCTTCGAGCTAAGTCTATAGCTTGATCGAAGGTGGTTAAGGTAGCAATTGATAACTCATAAGATATTTGTTCTTGCAAATTATTGATAAAAATATCCAACATTTCCCTATAAGGTAGCACAAAGTGCAGTTTTCCTGTCAACTGCCTCCATCTAGCTAAGAAATCAGCAAAACATTCATCTTTGTCTTGTTTTAAGTTGTATAAATCTTTAATGGTGACATGCCTCTCGATGTAGGCACTAAATTGATGGACAAAAGATTCAGTTGTTTCTTCAAAATTTCTCAAAGAATGAGTGGGCAATTGATAGTACCACTCCAATGCCATTCCTCCTAAACTTTTCGGGAACATTTTTAGTAATAGCAAGTCATCATGTGATATATCATGACATGCTATCCTAAACATGCGAAGATGCTCTATGGGATCTTCAGTTCCTTTATATATAGGCAGGACGGGCATGGGAAAGTGTTTAGGGTATGGTTGTGCTACAACTATGGGATCCAGAGGTTGACTACATATCTCTCGATAATTGTACGAGGGACGGTAGGGATCTATCTGGTCCATACGCGAAGCTAACTGTTTCACCATGGCTTCCAGATTACTGGTTTGCCCACCATATTGATTCGGTAGGGCATTAATATGGGATTTGTGAACATATGATGGAGGGACATGAAGATTAGATGCTATGTTGCTATTGTGTAAATTGTTGGTAGGAAGGGTGTTATGAAGAAGTTTTGAAGTTGTATTATGTTGTATCCCCGATTGTTGAAAATTGGTGTTTGGCTTTATTTTAGGTTTTTGTCGATTTGAAGCATATTGATCAATAGTTTGGCGAAATAAAGCAGTGAATGAAGGTTTCTTTTGTGTGGGAATGATTTTAGGCTCAATAACGGGTTCCTTAGGGGGTTGGGTAACCTGTTGTTTTTGCATGTTCTGAATCATAGTGACCATATCTCTATTGGATGGTCCAGCCTTATCACTTTCTTGATCAACAAAGGACAAGGGATTAGTGTGTATGTTAAACATATCTTCCATGGCTGCTTGAGTGTCACTAATTTGTCCTCTATCAATACGAACTGCCATATTAAGAGCACCAATGTTATTATTGAAAAATTTCCAGAAATGATCTAAGTTATCAAAAGCAATAGTTCCATCTGGAGCCATTCTAGGGGATGAGGATCCTTCCTCTTTAAGATTTTCTTGTTGTTCATTTTCTTCAGCCGACTCATCTTCCGGCTGTTCTAGAGTTTCTCCTTCCGGAATTGATTCCTCAGGAAGGACATTTGGGTTTTTTGTTTTGTCTCCTAACCAATCTTCTTCTTCTTCTTCAGTTTGTTTACCATTCCTAAGTCTAGGCATTGTGCTTAAATTTAGATTTCAACAAATATATATATATATATATATATATATATGCAACAAGCTTAAGAGGTATATATTTTAATTATATACCTACTATAGTATTTGAAATAAAATGTTTTAGTTTTGTTATATTTTGGTTTTTCTTGTTTTTTTTTTTTTTTTTTTTGTTTTTGTAACAATATTATAAAGATAACAAACAACACACTAAATGCAAGAAATAATAATAATGAAAGCAATGATCTAGTCTTCTATAAACAATTTATAAATATCATTAATGGGCTCGAGTTCTTCAGGAGTCATGAAGTGTTCTTCTTCAAATTGAAAATTTTCTTTCAAGAATTTAACAAAAAGTGCTATAGTGATATTATCTATCTCAGATTCTGGTTGGTAGAAATAAAGCTCATGGCAATACTCTCGATATAACATAGCTCTAGGAACTCTCTTCCACCTTTCTCTAATCATAAGATCAGCTTCTTGATCTTCTATATGAGCTAGAAATTGATATACTACAGCTGCGTTCTCGAGGTATTCCTCAAAGGTGTACAATTCGAAGACACAAGAGCTCTCCTATAAGCTAACCACCTATGGCAGGCTCTCTGAAGTTCATGATAAAAAATGAGTTGATGAGGATCCAGGATCCTATCTAGGGCAAACCTCTTGATTTGTTTAAGTTGTATTGATCTAGATGAAATGATACCTAGCCTCCTATCAAGTTCTTTCCACAAAAGTTGGTTTCTATCTGTTTCAGGCACACTAAGCACATAATTAACTTCTATGGCTGCTAATTGGTTTTCAACATTTATAGTGACAGCTAGTCTTTTCTTAGGAGCTACCATCTAGACATGATATGCAACTTAGTAGTTTTCTAATGATTTCAAATGCATCTATGTTTTTGTTTTTTTTTTTTTTCAAAAGGTTTTAGTTTCACGTCGGGTTCACCAAAATGTATCGTTCCAAATTTTTTGCATCCTTACCTTCAGGCTAAAGGATCCATGCCCGAAAGGAGGATGGGAAAAGGATGGGACAATACCTCGGACTGAGAGGCCCTTTGAAGGTCCCGCCTCTCGGGGGAGGGGTATTAAGGTGATTTTTTGACGGATGGTGGGGTTCACCAGGAAACGTTTAGTGGCAGTTTCCACGCCTAGGTTGGGAATGTGTTTGATGTGTTCAATTTTAGCTTTAAACATCCAAGTCCTAGGTTTGGCTAGATGAATCTAAGTTGTTCTATTATGAAAATGCAAATTAAATGAAGACAGAAAATAGATTTAAATAGAAAACACAGAGAATAATTAAGTGAAGAGATCCATACCTAGTTTCGGATGTCTGATGGAGGTTCTGATTTTTGAAGCAGTCAAGATCGTCTGGAATTTGACAGAATCGTCTCCGATCTGACAGGATCGTCTGAGATCTGACGAATTCATCAGATGAATTCGTTAGAGACCTGCAATCAGAGAAATAGATACAAAATACAGAAAATGCAGCTATGCCAACAGAGGGCAATGATGTAGAATGACAGTAATAATGTTAAAATGATAATAATAAACAAAAACATGAGTGCATTACAATGATTTAATGACAATTTATGATTTTATTATGCATTAAGACTATATGGGTGAACTCCGGGATGCAAAATAATAATAAGTTTAACTAATGCAAAGCAAAACAGTAAAAAATGGAGAAAGAATGCAAACTCAGGGCACTGATTGCCCCCAATGTTGACTGCAGTCGAAATCATCTCGGATTGGTATGAAATCGTCTCGAATTGGACAGGATCATCTGCGATGATCTGAGCTTGCTCCGGCTGAAGAATAACAAAGTTCCTGCAAGAAAATTCGAAAAGAGACAAAGGCAAACAATGGTCTAGGATATTCTAATGCATGTAAAACTCGAAGTGCAGAAAAATTCAGCCAGGGGGATGTCAAGGGGGGTCCTAAGGTTTAAATAGGCTTAGGAGGGAGGTTAGGAGGTTGGAGATCATCCTAATCTGGAAGATCTCCAATGGGGGAGGTCTCTAACGGTGCAGACACGCTTCTGCCCAGATTAGAGACGCCGTTGAAACATAAGCTAATTATGAAAAATCAGTTTTGGGACGAAATCGGCTGGACGTTCTGCTCCAGACGAAATCGTCCGATCTGAGGCGATATCGTCTGATCGGAGACGATATCGTCCAACGGATGAAACAAACTCTAAAAATGGCACGAAAAATGAGGAAACGGGTAGCAGGCGGTTTGGGAGCGGTTTTGGGGTTAAAATTTGAATTTGAATTATTACTAAGGTAATTTTAATTATTTGCTAAGGTTTACTGCGCCAATTTTAGGGTGCTACAAAGACTAGTTAGAATTCCTTGATCCACATCTCTGAGGATAATAGTGAGAATTTGAACCCTAATGTTGCAATTTCTAATAAAATTATGAGAATGTTCCTCAAAAGTTTCATTTTGGCTTTCGATAGCGCCAGTGCAGCCCTGAAGCAGTCCCTCTAGCAGAATGTAATCAACTCTAAGGAGGACTCCCCGAAAGCCGAGCTTCACTAATCATCCAAAGCTAGCCCTTGGGTTCACGTTTTTTGATGCTATTGTTTCGGGGTTTTTTGTTTGTTTTGTTTTTTGATTCTGGAATTTCTAACAAACATTGCTATTTCTTCTCTTGTATTCTCTAAGTCTGTTAATTTTCCCATCTTAAGATGGCCCCTGCGTGGGAATTGGTTAGTTTTCTGTTGGAATGTAGTCTCTGTGGTCATTTGCCCCCTGCATGGGCAGTTTTGTTATTATAACTGGTTCTATCATCCCTTGCATGGGAAATTTTGGTCCTATCATCCCCCTGCATGGGAAATTTGGTTTTGTTTACAACCATCTTCCCTGATAAGGGATACTTCAGTAGAATTTTCCCTATATCTATCAAAGTCTCTTGTATATCTAGGATTGGGACCCAGCCAAAACTCGTATAATAGAACCATCAAATTAACAAAAAAAATAGTAACCAAAGAAGAGTTGGAAGAAGTTATATGTTCACTTCCCAAGGACAAAGCTCTAGGACCAGATAGCTTCAATAATTTTTATCAACAATTTTACATAATTATAGGAGATGACTTGTTGGCAATGATAGAAGAGACAAGAAGAAGAGGTAAGCTATTTGGGGTGATCAACTCCACTTTCTTAGCTTTAATTCCAAAAGAAAAAATGCACTTACTTTTGATAGATTCAAACCTATCTCTTTTTGTAATCGTTCTTATGAGATAATGACTAAAATAATAACAAACATAATTAAAAAGAATATTAATGATTTGATAGAGCCAAAACAAGGGGGTTTTATTCCAGGGAAAAAATATATGACAACATTATAATGATTCACAAATCCCTACACTCAACTGCCAAGTAAACAAAAAAGAATAGCCCTTAAACTTGATATGGCTAATGCCTTTGAGATAGTAGACATTGACTTTCTAAAACAAGTGTTAGCTAAATTTGGATTTCCAATTCAAATGATAAATTGAATAAGTGCTTGTATAGAGGGACCTTGGATATCCCCTCTAATCAATGGGGAACCTAGTAACTTCTTTAAAGCCACTAGAGGATTAAGGTAATGTTGTCCTCTCTCTCCTTACCTTTATATCCTTTTAGCTAAAACTTTAGTGAGGACCCTAACCAAATTGAGAAGAAAAGAAATCCTAGGAATTAGAGTAACTATAGGATATAGAACAATCACTCATGCTCAATTTATAGATGACGTTGTTTTACTAGAGGAAGCCATAAAACTAAATGTTAGGTTGATCAAAGAAGTTTTAGATTGCTTCTCTTCAACCACACGGGTAGGGATAAACATCCAAAAGAACAGATTTTACACTATAAATATTTTAATAGCAGAAGATAGAGGTTTATCTCAAATTTTGGGATTTCACAAAGGCAATGATACCTTTAACTACCTAGGTATCCCTATGGGCTTTCATAAAAAATAGGAAACATGAAATGTAATTCTAGAAAAGATGTCAAGAAGAATACAACAATATAACAATGGTTGGTTAAGCTTGGCTAGAAGAATTATTTTAATCAAATCAATACAAGCAAGTCTTCCCATATATCAATTATTGGTGTATCATGCACCCTTATATATCTTGCAAAAGTTAGATGCAATGCTAAGAACTTTTCTAAGGAAATGAGGAAGGCAATCAAAAAGGAAAAGTTCCATTTGGTCAATTGGAAGACTGTTACCAACCCAAAGGAACAGGGAGGTTAGCAAGGCACTAAGTGCTAAACTACTTTGGAATTTACTCACTCCACCAGACTCTCCATGGAAGCAAATCCTAATTCATAGTTATATTCACCATTTACTTCTATCATCACCAATATCAAATAAACATAACAAAAGTTTGGCATATATTTACTTTTTTATATTAAAAATATTATATTTATTTGATTTAAAAATAAATAATGTTATTATTAAATAAATAACATCAAATTGCATCAGTTCAATCGGTTAGGAGACTCAAGTTCACTAAACTATACATGCAAAATAGTATATATATTTTCAATTGATTGTATAGGATTGGAATGGGTTCACTCTTATTACATCATAACTACATATAGTGGTATTACAATAACATATATATATATATATGGTTATATATATATATATATATATATATATATATATATATATATATATATATATATATATATATATATATATATATAAGAATTGTGCATTAGCTTAGCAGGCTATATTTCTCAAATTTCAAGGAGGAGACCTAGGTTCAAATCTTGCCAAATAATACATGCATAATTATCAAATTGTTGTAATACCATTATGTGGTCATGATGTCACATGAGTGGGCCATTTCAATCTCATATAACTAATTAAAAAAAATTGTAATATATTGAATAAGTGATTATTTAAAGATTTGTTATTATACATTATGCACCTTTAAGATCTCGATTCCTTATGTTGTGGAATAAAGATATCAAATATTAAATATTTAGGTAACATATTCAAAAATAAAAGAAAAATCTGCTTATGTAGAGGAGTGTTGGAACCGATTCTTGCATCCATAGGATTTGAATTATCACGCTACAAAAATCCATTTGAAACCAACGAGCTATTACAGGCTCTGGTCAACCTGCTTCTTTGTTCTGTTAAACACAAATATTGCTAAAAGAAAACTACAGAACGGGTAAGGAAACCCCAACGGTAATTCTGTGATAAAATATTGATTACGCACTCCAGATTAATATAACACTAAATGTATTAAAATGACCAAGCAAGAAAATAACCAATTGTTATGCCTTATGTAGACCGGTGCCTAGATTCATTGGGTTGTTATAGCAATTTAACAACAATTTTAACATGAACAGAGAGAATAGGGAAAAGAAAATTGGCGCTCTTAGACTTATTCGAATATCGTAATAAAACTAAAAGTTAACCAACGAAAGAAACGTATATAATGCGTTCAAATAATGTAACCCATTACACAACCACACATAGTACTAAGACAAAGATATAACAGGAATGAAACTTAGAATTGTATTGATTTCATAAAATATTACATGCAGAGTGGGCAGGATGCCTTTTAACTCTATTTTTCTCAAAGAAATACATCAATACAATGAAGAAGACGTTGTTCAAATAATGTAGCAGGTCTCTCTTACTCTCCTTGTTCCAATCCGTAATGAGAGAGTTTCTGAATCTCAAGCTCAATAAGACAGGAAATAATCTCAACTTCTTGAACACTTTCCTATCAAAATCTTGCACAATAAAGGGAAGAAAGAAGAATGAATGAGAAAAATAGACACAAAAGGAAGATACAACATCACAACTCTAAAGGGCACTCAAGTATACCTCTTAGCAAAAATGCTATTCTCTAATTGCTTTATGATGAATCTGAACCTATCTACTTCCTTTTATAGTTGTTGGTTCTTGATTCTATTATTTTTGGTTTATTTATGGCCTTACACTTGTCTTCATATGATTGAAACTATTATGTATGTTGTCCAACTGGTGTGTCTCTGAACTGATTGTCATGGTCTATTCTTGGACTGAAGGGAGCTCTTCCGATGAATAATTTGGCCATTTTTGCTCTCTTGTTGGCCCTAGAAACTAAGGATTCATTATTATATTATTTGTTTTTGTTTTGTTTGTCCTGGTCACTATGGTTTGTTGTTAAGGATCGACCAGGTTGTTATCATGAAATTTAGATGAAGGACGAAGGGGGACCCGACACGATGATGAAGACAAGGGGTGGCGTGCCAGTGGCAATCGAATGGAATGACATTGATCACATGATAGAATGAAGGGAGAAAAGAGGAAAGGAGGTGGCTTCACATAATGGAAGGTGGTGAGATGGCACAATGTTAAGAAAAATGTCAGGATGGTTAAGGAAGAAGGCCTAGAAAGAGGGAGGCAGTGATAAGTAGGAGGAAGGCGAGAATGGAAAACAAGATCTGGAAGCATCTATAAGCTGATTCTATAACTATACTCTGTCAGAGTGTTCCCATTGTAACTATATTCCATCGAAGCATGAACTGAATGACTTTCTATAAGTCGAAACCATGTTTATTTTTCACGTGCTTTCTTTGTCTCGAGTATCTGTAGAAAAAAAAATGAATACGTTCATACTCCTTGTACTCCATTGTTTCTCTTATTGATGCCTTTCAGCTCCCTGTTAGTGCCCTTATTTATAAGACAAGAGTTTTGGGCAAGAGCATTTGAGTAAGATTATTTTAGTCTTTCGCACAACAAGTTATCATTTTCAGTTAATACGTATGATCTGATCGCACGCTTGAGCATCAGGGTTTATCTTTTGCTCAGTCTACATTGCTCCTTTAGGTGTACTATCTGTGGGATTTACTCTGATTGTTCAAATCTTTCCTTCCCTGGATATCATCTCGACTCACATTGTTGGTGTGTATTAATTATTTGGCTTAATCTCTGTTGTTGATTTTCATATCGTCCCTTGGTGTACCTTGTTGCGGATGAGTCACTTCCTTGCTTTCTACCTCAGTATTGATTTCAAGTATTTTGGAGAGTGGTCGCCCTTTTCTTGGGAGTCCAGACTATTAAATCTTCTTCTTGGAACACGATTTTAGCCGTTTTCTTCGATTCCTTTTATATGTCCTAGATCAATCTATTGTCGTTGGATATTTATAAAGGATTAATCGTATCCCTTGATCTCCATAGTGTACAACTCATGCCTCTCTCGGGATGTAGGTTTGCATTGGGTATCCTGGCTTGATACTTTTAGACCTGAAAAATGTTAGTCCTATAATAACAAAGGTACGCACCAACAATGATCGTGCACAGTATAGAGAATATCTCAATATTTTATAGTTTAACCAATCTCAAAATAAATGTTAACTCAAGGTTTACCTCCTATTTTATTTATTAAATATTTGATTTAAAGTTTAATTTGGGCCTTATCTCTATATCGAATATCAGTTATGGAGAAATAATCTAACCATGGCCAACCTTTGATTTTTTTATAACCTTCTGATTTACCTTTGAAATGTTTGCCACCGTTGGATCATTTCGAGATGGAGCGTATCCATTGGATTATCTGAAAGATACCCATTGGATTAGCCCTGCTTGTATCTTTTTGTTTTGATTTTGACTCGATCGCTATCGTCGGATCCTTTATCCTCAATGGAGCACTATCGTTGGATTTTCATGGTCGATTCATTACTTAAATCTTTGATTTGTGCACTATTGTCGGATCTCGAGGAGGGTTAACACAACCATTGATGTCTAAGAACCTGCATGATTGTTAGTCTACTACTTAATGTACATCTGGGCTAGGTTAATCAGATTAATCACGTTTATAAGGTTGAAAACTCCTGGTTAGTGATGCTTAGACCCGAAGTTAATATAATGCGTTAAAATAATGTAATCCATTTACCCTGGTTAATCTAGTGATTAAAACCTTAATAATATTACATTAAACATAGGCATTCGTATAATCAGATCATTTCTCTATGCGCTTACCGTTAGATCATACTATGATGGGGGTGCGACCGTTGGATTCCCCGTATATGCATAAGGTTTAGCAAAATGGAAGGGGGGAGATTATCCATGTATTAACCTTATAAAACTTGATTAAGGAATTTTCTTAGCCTTGATAATGCATTTAATCAACTATTTGACCAAAAACCTTGTGAGTTAGCCTTCAATCATTTTTACCAAAGTGCTGTCGTTGGATCCGAGCAGAGATGGGCGCTGTCGTCAGATCTTCATGTTGTTTCACCCCTTTGTTTGACTTTGACTCATTCACCGCCATCAGATCTTGTCAAGGGCCTTCGCATCTATTGATTCCCTTTTTACTTTAAATCTTCATATGGTAAAAGGAAATCGTGTCCGTTGATCTTTGAGCTTGTTCTAGTGTTGTCGTTAGATCTCCTGCAAGTTGTATACTCGATAGCCGAAAGGGGTGCAATATTACATTTTATTAATCTCGGTTTAAGCTAAAAGGGAGCGATTAGCAACGTATTATACCCTTACTAATACATAATTAATTTTTGCTTTACCTTCATTTTTCTCGACATCTTACCATTTCTTCGTTTGGGTTTCAACTTCGACGCAGCTATTGGATCTTGATTGATGTTGGCACGGTCGTTGATCTTGATTGACCTGCGAGGTTAGTTACCAAGGGGCACATGATTTAAAACTTTGATTAAGCCGAAAGGGGGATGATTACCCAATGTGTTAGACCCTTATTAATCTCATTTAGTAGATTTAATTAATCTCATGGGGTCTTTGACCTTTTTGATGCACCTTTTATGAGAGTGCCACCATCAGATTAAATCTTGATCAATTGTTATTGTCAGATTTATCCAATTAGCTCTATGTTTAATTCAAGGGGGCACATACCCTTAATACTTTTGACCATAGTTTTTTTTTACGAGTAGTTTAATCAAATCGAGCGCATCCGTTGATATTTGCATCTCATTTAAGCACTATCGTCAGATTAAATGACACATGTTTTTAAATTTTAAACCTAAGACACATCTTTTATTTTGAACATTGCCTTTGACTTGTTTGACTTATCCCTTAATCGATTATTTAAAGTGCTATCGTCCGATTAAATCGGATTCGAACGCGGCCTTTGGATTTGATCTAAGGTGCTTTATTTTTAACTAATGGGGCGCATACCCTTAAGCCTTAATTATTTTTTTCAACATTACTTATGCTTTTTAGGCTTTAGACCAAGGCATTTGATTAAACTTCTTCCTTACTTTAGAACACCTTAGGGTTTAAAGATTTATCATTTGATTTAAGCCTAAGGGAGAATTTATTTATTTGGAAAACTAAACCTTGTATTTCAATGGTTGGATTGAAATGGGTTCACTCTTATTACATCATAATTACATATAGTGGTATTACAATAACTTATATATATATATATAAGTTAGCGGGCTATATTTCTCAACTTTCAAGGAGGAGACCTAGGTTCAAATCTTGCCAAATGATACATGCATAATTATCAAATTGTTGTAATACCATTATGTGGTCATGATGTCACACGAGTGGGCCATTTCAATCTCGTATAACTAATTAAAAAAAATTGTAATATATTGAATAAGTGATTATTTAAAGATTTGTTATTATACTTTATGCACCTTTATGATCTCGATTCCTTATGTTGTGGAATAAAGATATCAAATATTAAACATTTAGGTAACATATTCAAAAATAAAAGAAAAATCTGCTCATGTAGAGGAGTGTTGGAACCGATTCTTGCATCCATAGGATTTCAATTGTCACGCTACAAAAATCCGTTTCAAATCAATGAGCTATTACAGGCTCTGGTCAACCTGCCTCTTTGTTTTGATCAGTTAATACGTATGATCAGATCGCACGCTTGAGCATCAGGGTTTATCTTTTGCTCAGTCTACATTGCTTCTTTAGGTGTACTATCTGTGGGATTTACTCTGATTGTTCAAATCTTTCCTTCCCTGGATATCATATCGACTCACATTGTTGGTGTGTATTAATTATTTGGCTTCATCTTTATTGTTGATTTTCATATCATCCCTTGGTGTACCTTGTTGCGGATGAGTCACTTCCTTGCTTTCTACCTCGGTATTGATTTCAGGTATTTTGGAGAGTGGTCACCCTTTTCCCAGGAGTCTAGACTCTTAAATCTTCTTCTTGGAACATGATTTTACCCGTTTTCTTTGATTCCTTTTATATGGCCTGGATCAATATGTTGTTGTTGGATCTTTATAAAGGATTAACTATATCCCTTGATCTCCATAGTGTATGACTCATACCTCTCTCGGGATGCAGGTTTGCATTGGGCATCCTGGCTTGATACTTTCAGACCTAAAAAATGTTAGTCCTATAATAACAAAGGTACGCGCCAACAATGATTGTGCACAGTATAGAGAATATCTCAGTATTTTATAGTTTAACCAATCTCAAAATAAATGTTAACTCAAGGTTTGCCTCCTATTTTGTTTATTAAATATTTGATTTAAAGTTTAATTTGGGCCTTATCTCTATATCGAATATCAGTTATGGAGAAATAATCTAACCATGACCAACCTTTGATTTTTTTATAACCTTCTGATTTACCTTTGAAATGTTCATCGTTGTTGGATCATTTCGAGATGGAGCGTATCCATTGGATTATACGAAACATACCCTTTGGATTAACCCTGCTTGTATCTTTTTTTATTTATTTTGATTCGATCGCTACCGTCGGATCCTTTATCCTCAATGGAGCTACCATTGGATTTTCATGGTCGATTCATTACTTAAATCTTTGATTTGTGCACTGTCGTCGGATATCGAGGAGGGTTAATGCAACCGTTGATGTCTAGGAACCTACATGATTGTTAGTCTACTACTTAATGTACACATGGGCCAGGTTAATCAGATTAATCACGTTTATAAGGTTGAAAACTCTTGGTTAGTGAAGCTTAGACCCGAAGTTAATATAATGCATTAAAATAATGTAATCCATTTACCCTGGTTAATCTAGTGATTAAAACCTTAATAATATTACATTAAACATAGGCATTCGTATAATCAGATCATTTCTCTACGCGCTTATCGTTAGATCATACTATGATGGGGGTGCGATCGTTGGATTCCCCGTATATGAATAAGGTTTAGCAAAATGGAAGGGGGGAGATTATCCATGTATCAACCTTATAAAACTTGATTAAGGAATTTTCTTAGCCTTGATAATGCATTTAATCAACTATTTGACCAAAAACCTTACGAGTTAACCTTCAATCATTTTTACCAAAGCGTTGTCGTTGGATCCGAGTGGAGATGGGTGCTGCCGTCATATCTTCGTGTTGTTTCACCCCTTTGTTTGACTTTGAATCATTCACCACCATCAGATCTTGTCAAGGTCCTTCGCATCCGTTGATTTCCTTTTTACTTTAAATCTTCATATGGTAAAAGGAAATCGCGTCCGTTGATCTTTGAGCTTGTTCTAGCGCTGCCGTTAGATCTCCTGCAAGTTGTATACTCGATAGCCGAAAGGGGTGCAATATTACATTTGATTAATCTTAATTTAAGCTGAAAGGGGGTGATTAGCAACGTATTATACCCTTACTAATACATAATTAATTTTTGCTTTACCTTCGTTTTTCTTGACATCTTACCATTTCTTCGTTCTCGGTTTTGATGGTCGTCTCGATCAATGTGGGTGTTTGATTGATGGTTGTCCAGAATGTTTACTTTTTGCGGGGGATTAATGTGTTGCTTTTTTATTTAGTTTTTTAATTGGGTTGCCTTTTGTGTGCTTATGTGCCTCGGTTAAATCTTGATCGAGCGCTATTGTCAGATTTATCCAATTAGCTCGATGTTTAATTCAAAGGGGTGCATACCCTTAATACTTTTGACCATAGTTTTTTTTACGAGTAGTTTAATCAAATCGAGCGCGTCCGTTGATCTTTGCATCTCGTTTAAGCACTACCGTCAGATTAAAGGACACATGTTTTTAGATTTTAAACCTAAGATATATCTTTTATTTTGAACATTGCCTTTGACTTGTTTGACTTATCCCTTAATCGATTATTTAAAGTGCTATCGTCCGATTAAATCGGATTTGAACGTGGCCTTTGGATTTGATCTAAGGTGCTTTATTTTTAACTAATGGGGTGCATACCCTTAAGCCTTAATTAAATTTTTTGACATTACTTATGCTTTTTGGGCTTTAGACCAAGGTATTTGATTAAACTTCTTCCTTAATTTAGAATACCTTAGGATTTAAAGATTTATCATTTGATTTAAGTCCAAGGGAGACTTTATTTATTTGGAAAACTAAACCTTGTATTTCAATGGTCGAATTTCATTTAAAGGGACTAACTTTGGCAACCCTAAGATATATCAATTCTTCAAAGGTGCACATGACAGCAATGTTTAAGATTAAACTCATGGAAAACCAACTTCTCTAATAAGATGCAAAGTGACTAGCTATGCTTGCTTATTTTGATGAAACCAAAAATTTAAATTTGGGTGTTTCAAAGTTTGAGTCAAATTTGGCTCCAACATAGGCTCTAACTGGGACAATGTGTTGAAAACATGAGGCACTTGAGAACCACAGAATCTCTTGGTTTTATTTGCAATTTGGATACAAATTCAAATCATCAAGACTGATAAACAAAACTTAAAAACAACAAAACATTACAATTTTAAAACTAAAAAATTGTACAAGTGACAGGACATCAAAGTCAGAGAGTATTGAAAAATTGTAATTTCCTTTTATTCACTTTTTGGAAAAATAGGGCCAGAATTTTAGAAATAGATGAGCTTTTTAGATATATTGTAATGCTTGTTCTAGCTAAGTTATAAGATATGATTACACAAATTTTATCAAAAGCTTTTTGTTCCACCATGCTTTGGCAATGTGTGTGTTAGTGCATTCATTTTGATTTTTGAGTCTTTTAGAACCTTGCCATATCTGAGCAAAACTATTAAGCCTAATATGTGATTTCACTCTTTAAAAATTTTCACCATTCTGCAGGGCTCCACTACCAGTCAAGCATCTATAGCCCCGGTGGAGTTGCTTCTAATCCCATCTAGTTTTACCCTACTGCCAGTCAAGCGTCTATAGCCCCGATAGAGGTTTTCCAAGATATCTCAGGCAGTGACTCAATTTTACTTTATTTTTTATTTTTCTTTCTCGTTTGAGAAGTACTTAGATATATAAGAAAATTGTGCAATGAGTATGCCTGAGTTGAGGATTAGTTTTTGGCTATAAAAGATGAGTGTAATGATTTTTGGCTCAAACACCCTCTCAAAGATTGGACCTTTGAAGTCACCTTAAATATCATTTGTAATGTGAGGCTTTGATATGATGTTTCAATCAACTTTATTTTCCTTCTGTTTTATCTCATATCAAACAACTATTGCATAAACACTCATATTTTGAAAATTGTAAACCTCATTAGAGTCTAAAATAAATCTTAGTTTTTCTTATTATTTTTGGTGGAATCAATAGTAATATATACTCGTCAAACTAAGAATATCATGTGTACAATAAACTCAGAATTATTCAAACAACAGAAGGAAAGCTTGTCTAGTATACAAAATAATCAAAACACATCACTCTATTTTTGGGATTTTTGTTTTTCCACTTTTTTTTTATTTTCTTTTATATATATATATATTTTATTTTTCACCTTCAATAAGGATTGTACATTTTGAGGTGTTGGCCATTAATAGGGATAGCCATTATTTCTCCTTGCAAAGTCTACAACTTGTAAGTATTTTGTCCTATGACATGAGCTATCTGGTATGGACCAATCCATTTTGGTTCGAACTTTCCTTTTTCTTACGTGCTTATCATTTTTAGGATCCCAATAGATGACTACATCTCCTTGAGAAAAAGGAGTACCCTTGGCTTTTTTATTAAATAATTTCATGGTTTTCTGGGTTTGTTCCATCATTTTATTAAGGGTCTCTCTCCTTTGTTCTTCTAATAGGACAATTTGGTCAAGCCTTCTTTGTATGGGATTAGGGTTTTCATGGTCTTGCAATAAGAGGGAAAGTGCCAATTTTTCTATTCTTGAAGGTAATAAGGCTTTCTCTCCATATACCATCTCATAGGGGGTTCTCCTTGTGTTTCTTTTAATAAACAACCTATCAGCCCATAAAGAAAATTTAAGTTCACTGTCCCACCCTCTCTTGTTCTTACCCAATGATATTTTTATTCTAGTTATTACATTTTTATTTGATGACTCAGTAAGACCATTTCCTTGGGGGTAATAATTAGTAGAATGGGATAATTCAATTCCATATTCAACACAAAATTCTACCATTTCATATGAAACAAAATACTGTGCATTATCTGTAACCAATTTTTGAGGAACTCCAAACCCGTTTAGAATGTTTTCTTCCAAGAATTTGATGATAGTGGCAATAGTGGATGTTCTCAGGGGTGCAACTTCTACCCACTTTGTAAAGTAATATATTGCAGTTATGATCCACTTGTGCTGGTCATATGAATTAGGCTTGATCTCTCCAATTAAATCAATATCCCATTGGGTAAATGGTGCTTCAATGATTATTGGCTTGAGGGGCATGGCTGCCAACTACTTCTTTCCTACAAAAACCTGGTAGTTATGGTAGTTCCTAACATATTTATATACATATTTAAAAATAGAAGGCCAATAATATCCTGCTCTCATAATTTTATTAGTTGTAGCTCTTGGAGCAAAATGTCCTCCACAGAAACCATCATGAAATTCATTGATTATTTTTGGGACTTCACTTTCATATAAACAGACTAATAATACTCCATCAAGGTGTTTCCAGTATAACACACCATCTTGCATAAAATATTTTTGGGCTTGTAGTTTGACTGACCTCATTCGGTTTGTTGACATCTCTTTAGGGAATGACAGAGTTTGCAAGTATGACAATATTTCCTCATACCATTTGCATTCAGTATTATTGATTCTTCTAACATCATGTGCCTCATCTATTGTGAGGACATTTTCAAATCCTTCTTCTTCTTTTTTGGCCAACAATTTAGCTAAACCCTACCCTTTGATAGTTTTAACTATTTTGAATTCAACATCATATTTCAGAAGCTTTACCATCCATCTTGTTGGTCTTCCTAATGGCTTTGATTGAGAAAAAATATCTTTTATTGCTATAAAAGGGATACAACAGTAAACTTTATTTGACCCAAATATACCTTTGAAATGTTCTAAAGATTGGATGACTGCATAAGCATATTTTTCTAGCAAGGTATATTTAAGATGTGCTCCTTTCAGACCTGAACTCATGAAGGCTATTGGCCTTTCATTATTTTCATCATCTTTTCGTGAAAGAACTGCAACAATAGAATGTTCAGATGCATAAGAATAGATATTAAAATATTTTGCATAATCAAGACAACTTAGAGTTGGAGTGGTTGATATGGCTTCTTTGATTTTGTTAAATGCTTCCATATTTTCCACTGTCCATTTTATTTCTCCAATTTTCTTAACCATGTCATTTATAGGTTTGGTCATCTCTGCAAATTTTGGGACAAATCTTCTAATAAAATTTATCTTGCCAAAGAATGACCTAACTCCTTTTAAGTTCTTGGGAGGGGGAATTTTAGAAATAACTTCTATTCTTTTTGGATCAATGCTTATTCCTTTTTCTGAAACTATATGTCCTAACAACTTTCCTTGTGTAGTCCCAAATATGCATTTCTTGGGATTTAAAGAAATTCCAAATTCTTTGCACCGGGCAAAAACTACAGTCAAGTGTTCTAAATGGTCTTCTGGATTCTTAGAAAATACTATGATATCATCTAAGTACACAACTACAATTTTGAACATTAATCCTTTAAAAGCAAAATCCATTGCTCTCTGAAAAGTAGCACCTACATTCATCAGTCCAAAAGATATTCTTAAATATTCAAATGTGCCCCAAGGTGTAGTGAATGTTGCCTTATGTCTATCTTATGGATTTATCTAAATTTGATTGTACCCTGAAAATCCATCTAACAAAGACAATCTAGTTGAACCTACTACCGCTTGTAGGAATTGTTCCATATTGGGTAATGGGTAATTGTCTTTTAAAGAACTCTTGTTTAAATTTCTAAAATCTACACAGAGTCTAATATCCCCATTCTTTTTTCTAATTGGTACTAAATTGGATATCTAGGAAGAAAATCTTACCTTTTTGATTATTTTGGAATCCAACAATTTTTGTACTTCTTTTTGCATTATTGGATGCAGAGTTGGGTTGTACTTCCTCTGTTTCTATCTAAATGGCTTGGAATCTTCCTTCAAGGGTATTATGTGTGTCATTACATCTTTTATGAAAGTTTTCAGATCTTCATAAGTCCAAGCAAAATGCTCTTTGTTATTTTTCAAGAAACTAATATATCCAGCTTTTTCTTTAGTAGGTAAGGCCATATCTACTTTCACTATTCTAGGTTCTTTCATTGTTCCAATATTAATGTCTTCAGATATTACTTCTCTGCGTAAAGGCTTGTAAGCTTTGTCAAAATCATCAAATAGACTCTCAAGAGACACCAATCCTTTGGGTATTCTATTAGTTTTCAACTGGATTACTTCTATTGGCTCTCCTATTTGGTCTTTTAGCTTTTCTTCATCCTTTTCATCATAGATCACATTTGCATATTGATTTTGCAGAGTCATAAAATATTTTATATCTATATCATCCTGAAAGACCTGTAGATAGACTAAGTTATCTAGCATAGAAGGTTTATAAACCGAGATGGTTGGGAATCTATCCATATATTTTGTAGTTATCTCTAGGTGATCTAAACCTGAGGCATTTACAACTAAAATATTTGCAACATGATTTTGTTCTCTAGGGATATATGAAATATTGAAGGTTATGAATTTATCAATTTCTTCCAATATTGCATTTCTATATTGCTTAAGCCTAGGATGCTTGGTCTAATATTTACCTTTGATCTATTATATAATAAGCTCTGCATCTCTTGTTACAGTCAAGTAATTAATTCCTAATTCTTTTTCTTTCCTTAACCCTAGTAGTAAAGCTTCATACTCAGCTACATTGTTTGTGCAAGGGAATTCTAGTATGATACCAAGGTAATTTCCTTTAATATCAGTCAAATTTACACCTACACCTACTCCAGACTGTGATTTAGCTCCATCAAAAGACATGGTCCATATTTCTTGAGTCAAAACTCTATCTGATTCAACATCTACTATTTTCATAACTTTTGGATCCATATTCTTTGCTTCTAGTACCTCCACCAAGAATGGGTTGTGCCATATTGAATAAAATCCCATCCCTTTTTCTTCCATAGAGTTTACTAAGTTAATCATGGTTTCATCTATTTGAATTAACTCTACGAAGTGTTTGTTGAATGGTTCACTTCTCAAAATTATATTCTCCTTATTTGATATTGGGATTGTGGCATAGGACCAATCCAATTGAATTGAAGCTCCTAGTTGTTCTACCCAATGTCTATTGAGTAATAGTGAGAAGAATGGGTCAACATCAACTACTGCAACATCCATGACTATGCCCTTTTTGGGGTGTTGATCCAAGAAAACCAACAATCTTGTTATTACCCCTACACAAGGAATTTGTCTGCTATCCATTACTAAAACAGGGGGATAATCTCTTGTACAGATTAATCCCATTAGATCAACTATTAATTTAGGTATGATATTGTGTGATGCTCCACTATCTAGCATGCAATTATGGATGACATATCTTTCTCGTTCATGTGAGTTGTATCTTAATGATACATAAAAGGGTCTGACAAAGGATGGTGATCTTGTATCAAGTCGATTTTGTCTAGCAGCATGGCAAGTAGGGTCTTCTTTTTGTTCCACTAATCCAAATGCTCTGTAGACTTATTCTCTGTATTGTTGAAATTTCATAAGTTCTCCAAATGTGATGTTGACCTTTTGCTTACTGAAATCTGACCCAACATCAAATTCTATTTTCTTTATATCCAATGGTTTATTACTTTCTTCTTTGAGAATTTCTTCCTCTAATTCTATTACTTCAAGAGTAATATTTTTGAGGCTTTTATCAGTTTTTCTTTACTGACATTCTTATTAGTGAAAGTTTATTTTCTTGTTTCACTTGTAGAGGCTTTCTCTGTCCTATCTGGGACATTCCTGTTTCTTAAATTCAAAGTATGGGTAGCCTCTAATTCTTCAACTTATTGAGTAGTGGGGATTAATTTCCCTTGCTTCATCTTGTCATATCTTGACTCATGTGATTTCTACAAGATTTTAGTTCCTTCAGTTACTAAAATTTGAGGATGATGATTTGAAGCATACTTATCCATATCCTCTTCAAATAACCTTTCCTTGGATTCATCTTCAACAAACCAACAAGCATTGATTCTTATATCCTCTTCTGATTCAACATGTAAATCTACATAGTGTTGGTCACTCAAATGAATTCCACATGCATCAGGGTTATGAGGTGCATCACAAGTTAAGCAAAAATAGGGAAAGCCTTCTGCTATATTGGTAGATGGTATGGGATTTGGAACACTGTTCTGATCTCTGTTAGATTTTCGATTTTCCTAGTTATTGTTTCCATTATTCCTACTCCTATTTTCTTCTTCAGAATTTTTTCTTAAAGGGAGGATGGTTCTTTTTGTGAAGATTCACCATTATTTCCATTTCTTTCTATTCTTGCTAATCTATTGTTCATGGTATTGAACATATAAGCCATTTGACTAGTCAATTTCTCCATTGGGTCAATTTAAGTTCTTCTTTGTATATCAAATGCCACTCTTTTAGGTTTTCTTTCAAGTAGGTTGAATTCTAGAGAATAAGGCTTCATCTTACCACTGTCAAGCATATTTCTTTCTATATCCATTGTTTTTCCATACAACCATCAATGGTAGTGGTTTTTTCTTACCTCAACTCATAGTTAAACTCTCCTTGAAAGGCATTCTTATAAAAATAAATAGACTGAATATCACTAGGCCTAAGGTTGGCAGGGATTTTATTTCTGGTTTTTGAAAATCTTCTGTTAAAGTCACTAATAGCCTCATTCTCTTTTTTCTTCATGGTGGCTAATTTGGTTAATAGAGATTGTTCATTTTTTCTTTTGCCATATTTCTTTAGAAACACAACTTCCATTTTGGTGAAGTTTGGGATATCATTGTTAGGAAGGGAATTGAACCACTCTCTAGCATCTTTTTCTAAAGTCTGTAAAAATAGTCTCAAAACTACATCTTCATGTTCAACCTCTAGACTATCCATGGCATACAAGAAACTCTTGATATGATCTTCTCCAGTTATTGCATTATTTCCTAGGAATTTTGGAAGGTATTTGTGTGCTTTATTAGGCAAGGTATTAAGATTTACCGATAACGTAAAAGGTCTATATCTATTAGTTCTCCATAAATGAATGTTAGCCTGGGCCATAGTTACTGTAGGATTCAAATTCACAATGGCAATGCTTACATGAATATGGTTTTGGGTAGTTTGATTGTAATCTAATGGATTATTTGCCTTTGTATTACTATTAATAATCACATATATTTTCTATAACAGAATTCAAATGTTCATCTATAGTGATATCAATAGTAATAGTATTCTGATTTTTCTTTACGTACTTTTTACCGCTAGAATTAGATCTACTATTATAAACAGTATTCTTGAAAAGTGGAGTTCTTTGGTTATGTATAAATACCTTTGGATTCTCGAGTTTCGAGAATAACTCCTTTCTGCTTCTCCTTGTGTTCGCCAACATGTTCCACTCTCTCCTTTTTTTATTTTATCTTTTGGATTCGTTTAGTCAAAGTCGCCAGCACCGGGGTGTGGAAATAACAGCGTATGCTTTGATCAAGAATGCTTGATAGTAACACTCATCCTCAAAGGAGTCGGTTCTTGAGAGAATTCAAGAAAATCAAGAAACTCATAAACTCACTTTAAAAGTTAATTGAAAAACATAGGAAAGAAATAAAATAAAGAATATAAAAGATGTAAAAATGAAGGTTCTTTATTTTAATTGGTCACTTGTTGATTTAATAAATATCGTAAAAACCTGGTCTAAACTCGTGAAGAGTCTATCCTCGACAACGATACCAAAAAATTGTTGGCATCTATTTGATGGGCCAGTTTAAAAAGCTAGCTAATATATATTGTTAAAGCACATAAAAATATCGTTGGGAAATAAACTAAAAATATATGTACTCAACATATAGGTCCATTCCCCGACAACGACACCAAAAAACTATTGGAATCGATTCTTGCATTCATAGGATTTCGATTGTCACGCTACAAAAATTCATTTGAAACCAACAAGCTATTACAGGCTCTGGTTAACCCACCTCTTTGTTCTAATAAACATGAATATTGCTAAAAGAAAACTCCAGAAACTACATAACAGGTAAGGAAACCCCAATGGTAATTCTATGATAAAACGTTGATTACGCGCTCCATATTAATATAACACTAAATGTATTAAAATGACCAAGCAATAAAATGACCAATTGTTATGCCTTATGTAGATTGGTGCCTAGATTCATTGGGTTGTTATAGCAATTTAACAATAATTTTAACATGAACAGAGAGAATGGGGAAAAGAAAATTGATGCTCTTAGACTTATTCGAATATCGTAATAAAACTAAAAGTTAATCAATGAAAGAAACATATATAATGCGTTCAAATAATGTAACCCATTACATAGCCACACATAGTACTAAGACAAAGATATAACAAGAATGAAACTCAAAATTGTATTTTAAAGACAACATGAGAGACAACATAACCAAGTATATAGGAGGAAACATGAGAGACAACATAACCAAGTATATAGGAGGAAACATGAGAGACAACATAACCAAGTATATGGAGGAAACATGAGAGACAACATTCTTTTTTTACCTTTATAAGGTGCTTGGCCCTAATGGATCTCCTATAATTTTCTTTTAAAAATATGTTCTTTTAAATCATCTCTTAGTATAGAATTTAAATCAATATTATCATCATTACGAGAAATTTGTTGGATGATTAGTTAATATGACAAGATCCATGACATTTTTAACTAATATTGTTCTTTATTTAGGATAAATAATTATGTATATTGCATATTTTAAAGTTGGAAAAGTGTCATCATCATGTCTAGGTATTCTCTTGTTTGATGAAAGGAAAAAGAAAATTTGGAACTCAATTTTGGATAGAATGAACATTTTTATGCTATGTGAAAAGGTAAGATTCTAACCATGACTAGAAGACTACAACTCATAAAGTCAATATTGTGCTCTATCCCTATATACATGATGCCACTTTCAAGATTACTAGGAAGTGTAACATCCAAATTTGATAAAATTCATAAATATTTTATATGGATTAAATGTGAGGAAATATATGTTTCCTCTTTGCAAAGGGTTTGTAGAATTATATGGGTAGGCATCAAATTATAAAATTACAATTTTAGTATTAGCTTTTAAAACTCAATTAAATATTATTCAAAGATTAATGGAAGAGTTGGGAAAAAGGGTTATTTAAGAATACTTACAAGTTTTATGAATGTTATAAAATTGTCAAGGAATAATAACCTTAACTAGGTGTTTATTAACATTGAATTTCATACCAAAAAGTTTCTAATTAATCAAAAAAAATATTAGGTGGTCAGCCATATGGGGGATTATGCATATTTTTGACATGACACTTGGTTAAAACCTTGCTATCTTAGTTTTTAATCTAAAATAACATCTCTCTCTGATAAATAAATTTAGATGCAATATTCTAGTAGCAATTATTTATGGGATAGAATAGGATATCATGGACATGTAAGATGTGACTTATAGAAGAAGGAGCTAGGAACGTCATTGCTTCTTTTCTTCCACCATTTGAGGATACTTTTTAAAAAATAGGAATATATTATTTGCTCCATTGACATCAGAAGAGTTTATGAAATGTTAGATTGGTCCTATGGAAAGGAATTTGTGATTGATGAATCTATGGAAGATTTATCTTTCCATTTTTTATTGAAATTTGTGGTTGGAAAGGAATCACATCCAAGTTTGGATTTCTACTAGTTCTTCTCTTATAGAATATTTACAAGATGGTGCTCATCACTTGGTTATTACATGTGGAAAATGTGTTAGCCACTTGGTTATAGTATTTGAATATACATACATAGGTTAATTGTGACAACAAAGTTAATGCAAACAATCTAAACCGATCTAAGTAAAGTAAAAATGTCTCATAGTAAGGTTTATCAAAATTAATTTTGATGGTTCTTCCAAAGAAAAACTTTTAAAGCTGGTAGTGGAGGTAAAATTATCCTTGCATACTCATAATAGTATGAAACTTCAATAAACAACTATGTAGATGTTGGGGTACTTCTTACTCGAAAAGAGATAACCATGGAAGAAGGATGGAGATATATTCCAATTGAGGGAGATTCACATATTATTATAAATGATGTCAATAAAAATGGATGTTAGGATTGAATCAACATGATCAAAGCAAAGCAAGGGCTTCTCAAAGTCCCAAGGAAGTTAATACCAATGTACTTTTAGCTCGTAGGCGTTGGATCATATATGGGATTTCTTGTTAGATAGACTAATATCAATACTTAATGCAATGCCAAACTTTGACATGGTACTAAATTGACTTATGATGACATGACCTCTTGTTGAGTGATACATCAACCCAATTGCCAACATACACCAATGGTTAGAACAATGATTGTTCTCTCTTGAAAGGGAATATTTATCCCCCAAGGTTTGGGTGATAGGGTATGTTATTGTCAAATCTTAAATCAAAATATTAAAAAAGGATGGTGGATGGATAACTCAGGTTTACATATAATTGCTACAAGAGCGAGTATTGATTCATTGTATAAGCTTGTAGAAACATATATTTGATTCAATTATTCAACAAATTATCAAAATATAAACATTTAAAATCAAATATTGCATCAAAGAAATCAAGAAAAACAAGATTCTAGGCTTGTTTCCTTAAAATATTTAATATACATCATTCATTGCATCATAATCATGATTATTATAGCACAAAGTAATGTATATTCTGAAACTTATAAAAATATATCATGTAAAATAAGATTCAAAAATGAAATTGGACTAATCTACTCCTAATCTAATTAGGTTTAAAAAAATTCAAAAGGAAATGGTTAGAGAAAGAAAGAAAACAAGCCACTACATTTTGAAGCCTTAAACTGAATCTATTGAAGCAACAATTCTGAATCAAACTAGCCTTAGCCCAAACAACATTCACACAATCTAAGACTAAGACAGTGTTATCTTCAAAGGAGAAAGAAACAAGAGACTAAAATTAACTCAAATGTAACCACCATCATCATGTGTAAATTACACCAAGAATTTTAACGTGTTGCATTGATAAATATATTCCATGATTGCACTCAAACTTGCTAGCATCATGTCATTGCAAGGATAAATCTCCAAGTATAATGATAGGGTTCAGATATCCACCAACTACAAAAAAAGAAAGAAAACCTAAAGTATCTAATGCTAACAGTGGATTATGACCCTTTGGAATGGGGTCTTCATGCCTATTTATAGCCTTACAATCTTGAAATTTTATTGCTTTATAGTTGTATTGGTCCAACTGTACATGGATGATGTGTCAATCTAGAAATTTTCTTGATCTTGATTTGTAATTTTATCCATTGATTCATTTAACTTCTTTGGTCGCTTCTTTGTGAAGATTAGGTAGTTGAACCATAATACTCCAGGTGATATGCATTGTCATGCACCAGTGGTTAATATTCAATCCAAGTATAGTGTATTTTTTAAAATCCTCATGTAGATCTTTCTCAACCTTTTGCATTGTTATTCTATCACCTGTAAATCACATAATGAAATAAAAAATTAATTCAAATTTGTTCTTGGTGGTAAAATTTCCCTTGCAATGGTTGGTGAATAGTCGTTTTAATATAATTAGTTGATAGATCATTTATTTAATAAAAACTTTAGAGTTCAAATAAATCCATTCGCTTTAATTTTATATTCAAAATATTAGGTCTAAAGTATCCAATCTAAGACATGGTTAGGCTTTCATTGGAAACAAGTTTTCATTTTTAATAATCTAAGGTTATTTACTTTACTTTCATACTGCCATGGTTCAAAGTTTAAAGCTGAAACTAGGGCTTCGATATGAGGGTTCGACCCATGTGATAAATGTTTTCCTCATTTTGTTTTTAGTATATATTTATCGAGGTCCTTAGTCTAAAGTTCCATCATTTTTGAAATCAAAGTATTAACATTGATATTAAGACTTTCGTTATTCATTTTATATTTTTTTTTTATATATATATATATATATATATATATATATATATATATATATATATATATATATACTATTACTCTTCTTCAATGAACCTCGGCCAATCCTTTTCTTTTTAAATATACTTCAGGCTGTAGATTTATATGGTAATTCTTTTATTAATATTTTATTATCTTTTTTTTTAATTTGGTTAGTGTGAGAAACCTCTACGACCAAAGCACAAGGCTGAGCAGTCTTCTCCCAAGGATGACCCGTGTAAAATTAAGAGTTATGCTTATCAATAGGGAATTTAACATACAACCATCACACACCCACCCCCTCACACACTTGCCCACATCACGGTTTGAACCTTGGACCTCCCGAAGAAGAGCCAAGGCTCGAACCGTTGCACTGTCCTCTGGGACATATTTTATTATCTTTCATGTATTGATTGATTGTTATTGATTTTATTTTATTTATTTATAATTTCTTGTAAATGAACCCCAACATGTAATTAGTCTTTGAGAGAATTTCCTAACCGTTATATTTCTTGGATAAATTTTGAGCCATTGATTTCTTTATCCAATGAGATGTAGTTTAGTGCTCTTTTGACTTCAAAAAGTTTTCTAACCGTCAAATCTCTCGAAAAGTTTCCTAGCCATTGGATTTTTAGAGACAATTCCAAGCCCTTGGATTTAGAGTCATATAAGACAAAAAAATTATGATTATTTCTCAAAAAAAATTCCTGACCTTTGGATTTTTGAAGATAATTCTAAAGCGTCCATTTTGTGGCCAATAAGAGAATTTCATTTTGCTATAAGCCTTAGCAAAGGCTATATTTTTTTTAAATAGTTAAGACATATTTGAAGGGGTGGATGAAATACGAGCCACTTAGGTTGGGCACTTACCAAGAAGAGACCTAGGTTCAAACCTTGGGGTGCCATTTAGCAAAGGAAGTAGTCTGATTTGAATCCTCTTAGTGTGTACCATACTGACAACGACGATATGAACCCTAAGCGATCGGTGGTCTTCATATCACGTCGGGTCAACAACAACGAGACGACTAGGCTTGTTGGCAAAAAACCCTATGGTTTGAAACCTGCACTTACCAATTACAAAAAATAGTTATGTAACAAAAAATATATGAGCCACACAATTTTTTAATATGGATACATAGGGGAGTTGGTTACATCCATACTATTTTTAGTAATTACCAAGTGCAGGGTTCAAACCATAAGGGTTACCCCCAACAAGCCTATACCACCTAGTTATTTTATAATCTGACATGAAGAGGACCACCTATTACTAAGATTCGTACCATCATCATTGGTATGGCAAGTACTTAGAGGATTTGAAATAAATTACTACATTTGCAAACAAGAATGTCCCCAAGGTTTGAACCTAGATCTCTTCTGGGTAAGTGCTTGACCAAACAGACAATTACCAATCCACCTAGCTCTTGGGGACAAGCCACAAAATTTATTACTAAAAAAACTTAGGGTAATGATCTAGCTAAATAACATATTTATTAAAGGTGCAGATGATGCCCAATTTTATTTTAGTACAATGCCAAAATTTTATTAGCTAAGTAATACCACAACTTTAAGCGGATATTTCCAATTTGAAAAATTATTCTCACTGCTTATGACTTTAAATATTAGAAAAATTATGCTGGAAAATAAGGAAAGGTATAGATCTAAAATAAGAGATCGAATGAGCTCCAGACATAGGAAGAAGTAAAGATTTTATCATCCAAAAACCTTAGGCCAGTAGTTTAATTAATAGACAATATTAAATTTGCAATATTAAATCAACAATATTAAAGGCGGATTTGACCTTTAGACTTTAGACATGACTTTAATAATTTCGAGTGGCTAGGATCGCACATGGTGGTAGGAGTAAATCCGATCCACACACTATCCTCAGTGGAGAATATAAGAGTGGGAAGTAAAATTCATGGTCAGGATTCTTCAGTGGTGAGGAAGGAATGTGAGCTACATATTGGATTTCAAGTGAATTTTGTGGACACGTGGATGATGTGGATTTATTCTTGTTTACAGGCTTTTTTAAACCATTAATTTTACCAAAGATATAGGATTTTTAATTGATTATCGAGACAACCCTAAGATTATTTTATGAATTATATTTTCACAGAGATAATTTTAAAATGAAATGACATCATTACTTTTGATTTCATAGCTTGTCAATTCAGATTTTGAAGAAAAATTTCATGCCAAAAAGTATTTATACTTGGCGATCTAGAATGGAAGACGATTGAACACCAGAAACTTGGGGTAAATTTATACTAAAAAAAATTATTCCAATAATAATCCTATGTAGAAGTTAAAATATCTTATTGAAACCATTATAATGGAATCAATGCGATTGAAGTTCAATCCTTGTTAAAAACATTCAATGCAAACAAATGTAAAACATGAATGTTGGCAAGTTTAAAATTTTGATGTAAGCAAATTTAAATCAAAATTAAAATTTTCAAGTGGGTCCCCAATTGGGGTGGGTTGTGCAATAGCAAAAACACCTCTATGTTGCCAACCTTCCTCTAATGCCAATCTTAGTTGCATTAATAATTAGAGACAGATAGGCCTATGGCACCAACTCCATGTATCATCACCCAATATCAATATGCATTAAGTATCTTCTAATGCTAGTGTCAAGCCAATCTTTATGCTCATCCAAGCTTGTCACTTGGCATCTCTTGGTCTAGTGTCAACTATAAAGGAAGCAAAAATGTAAGTTTTATAGTTATTGCTTTTTGATGAGTTGGAAGTTGAATCATTTTATCTTCTAACTATTGTATGTAATGTTTAAAGCTTAGATTATAGTCTTCTCTTCTTATGTTCCTTTATTCTCTTATCTCTCTGATTCCATTTCTTGATTCCTTACCTTTCTCACCCTTTAGATGTGGGCTATTCTTATTTTCTAATATTTTTGTTTACTACTTATTTTTATGCACTTGAACAAAGAATAGCGTACCCTACAACATCTTGCACATCATGTGTTGAGTATTTATATTATTATCAATAAATTTATACAAACCTTGTTTTTTGAAGCATATTTCTATATTTGTAACATCTATGAATAAAGTTTTCAATTTTGTGGAAAGAAGTGTTCTATTACGCCTACATCCTATTACATAATTTTAAAGCACAACTTCACAGATCAAAAGTTAGTTCTAGGAGTTTTCCTTTATGCCACCACATCTTAGGCCTTGTGATGTTGATCAAGATCACAACATGTTTCACATTCCTTGATTTATTTTATTTTCATTATATACTTTGTGCATTCACCATTGTTCATAATAGGATTGCCAGTACACTTTATCATTGATGCCTACTCATACACATTCATGATACAAAAGGTAAGGTGTCACACTAGGTTCCATGTATGAGAACCCCGAAGCATGTTGCACCTACAAATAATTATAATAAATGGAGAAATTAGCATCACAAGTAGAGACTAAGACATAGGACATCGAGAAAATCATCTAAGATTCCCTAAAATAATAGAGGAACACACTCTTTTGGTAGTTTGGGAATCTCATTGTCAATATAGGAGTCTCAAACACAATTATAAATCCTACTTCTCTCTAAAGCCATAGCCCTCTAAAGGTGCAAACCAACATTGATACTTCATTCTTCTTAATCTAGATAAATATTGATGAGTTAGACACATAGATATAACAACTACAAGCCTACTATATAGGCAATATATTCTTTAACTCTAACAATATTTCTTTTATAGACTTAAAGATGTCAAAATTAAATTACGTATTTGTGGGAAATCACTAGCAATAGGCTTGCAAATAAAGGAGACAATCACTACGTGGACAACATTTGTGAAGGTAATATGTAAAATATTTTACACTTTGCACCACTATGAAGGTGAACACATGTGTTTCTAATAATTATGTTGTTGTAGACACCAGTCTATCCCACAATACATTGATGAGTTTAATAAACTTCTCAACCACTTACATATTGACAACAATGAGAAGCATTAGGTCCTAAAGTACACTAATAAATTGTAATATCATATTTACTTGCATAAAGAGTTTCTTCTAATGGACTCCTTGGTGCAAGCATTTCAATTTGCATCAAAGTTGGATGACAACTCAAGAGACAAATAGAAGGGACTAATATTAGTTCCGTATAAAATATTGACACCATAGCCAAAGCCACTAGTTTTTTGACCACCTATAGAACTAGTTTCCAAGGGACCCATAATGCCATCCAAACCCAAACATATTGCAATAACATAAGATGAGGGTAAACAAAAGGTGAGAAGCAAGTGGTGCCATCACCATAAGACTCATAGTGATGTAGAGTGTTAAGTGCTATAGAAGACTTTGGTGGTTTAGCCAAAAGCAAATGATTGTTCTTCTCCATTAGATAAAAATAGAAGGTAGATGTCATATGCTTAAGTGTAAGAAACAAAAAAGCAAGTAATATCTCAATGTTAGACATCTCTACATAAATATAGTACCTTTTTCACATTCATTGTTGGGTAAAAGTTAAGCCTTTAAGTATCATCATTGATATAAAGAACTAGAAGAATATCATAATGTATGACACTATTAAGTGCCTTGACTTCTATACTAAAGTGCACCCCTGTCCTTACTCATTAGGTTGGCTTCACTTGGATGAAGACATAAATATTTAGTGCTAATATACTTTTGAGCATGACATCAAGCCAATATGGGACTTAATCACCTATGACATGGTGTCATTAGACATCTAAAATGTTTTTCTAGAAAAACCTTACATTTTTTATCACCAAGTGATCTACTAAGTCTATTTACAAAAATAATTTATGTAGATGACCTAAAAATACTAGAATGCTTGCCTTAGAAAGAAGGTGATACTAGCAATAACAAAGAAATATACGAAATTCATTTCATACCTAAAACTTTATTTTATTGATGGTTTAACCCAAGAACCACAATGCCAAGAAGTTTAGCCTTGGCCTGGTAGTTATAACTTGTTTCACAATCTCAAAAAATAGATAATCTTCTTTATCCATATTAAGATGTTTTCTAGGATCCCAAGGGTGTCCCACTCTACTACTCCATGATGCATCAAATTAATTTGGTCCATAGATCAACACTTCTTAGTAGTCCACTAAATTACCAATCATTTTGGTTAAATGATGAGATTTGGTACTAGATACAAGAGTTGATTGATTAAGGGAAGATCATACCATGCGTGTCACCATGTGGAAGTCCTATTATGGAACTTTGTATCAACTATAGACATTAAATAAAATCATAGTGAAGAACAAGTACCCATTGTCATGCATTAATAATTTATTATACCATATTTAGGGGATTTGATACTTCATAAATATTGACCTTAAACTAATTTACCATCAAGTGTCAATCAACTCTATAGACATTTGAAACATGACATTCAAGACCAAAGAATAATTGTAATAGTTTTTGGTTATGCTTTTCAGTTTGACCAATGCTCTACCTACATTCATACACTTGACAAACATTATATTATGTTCATTCATACATCCTTCATCATTTTCTACTTGGATGACATTATCATTTTAAGTAGAACATAGGAAGAACATTTGTAACATGTGTATTGGGTATTCGACATTCTATACCAACATAAGCTTCAACCTAACCTAAACAAGTGTACTTTTGACATACAAGTAGATTTAGAGAAGATCTATATAATTTAACACTTAGGAGTTTTATTGATGCTACCAATTTAAATTGTATATTTATTTTGGGTTTCTCACATGTCTTATGGCTTCTCCATTAGGTCATGCATGGGAATGTGAAGTTCTATTAGACTTATCAATAGTATTAGGTTTGATGAATTGAAACAATGCATTCGTTCAATGCTAATGCTTGCCATGCCAAACACCACTCAATCATTTGAGGTGTAGACTAGTGGTTTTTAGTATGCATTTGGTACCATATTAATCTAGAATGGTAATTCAGTATCATATCATTCTAATATACCATTAGATAGAGCTCAACAATACTCAACACATGAGAAGTTATATAGCATTGTTCAAGTTGGAGGATAGTGGCACCACTATATCAAGTTTATCATGACATGGAGATCATGGCATCATGTAAGAAAAGCATTGAAGTTGTTGATATTGCCTTTATTATTTTAATAGGTTTAGGTCCAATATGGTCTACTTAGTTTAATTATATCAGATTAGGATTCTAGATTTATCAAAAATTTCTAGCTCTATCTTTAGAACTACTTAGATACCAAGTTGTATTATTCCACTGCATTTCATCTATAGATAAATGGATAAATTAAGGTTGTGAATAGGATGCTAGCATCTTATCATCATGTACAACTATCAACATCCTCAAATATGGATGAGGGTCTACAATACATCCAATAATACTACAATACGAATTGCACACTTCCATAATTCATAGTCCTTTCTATGCATGCTTTGAATTCCAATATAGCATCCTATTGAATATCACTTTCCACATCTTGACTAGAACCATGATGCTAATATAATTCAAGGAAGCAAACAGGTGTAGAAAAATAGGCTTAGGTTATAGATAGGGTTTGGATGCAACTAAATAAGGAATGCTTCCTATCCCATGCCAAAATATCAAACCTTTGTGCAATGGTCGATACACCATTCAACACAAGGAAGATGAAAATGCTTTTTTTCTTTACTTACCACATTTCTTGGGATGCATCATACATATTTTTTAGAGCCTATGATAGTATTACATCAAATGGATTTGAACCCATTCAGTTGGAACATGTATCAAACAACTAGTTGATTGATGCTACCAAAAATACTTACCAGGAAACACATAAGCTATTTAGTGTTATAAAATAAGGTCAAATTTCTTTTTAGGCTAAGTGGGACATGCTTGATCAATTCAATTATTCTTTTTCATGATTGGAGGCTAATGTAATGGGATATTTTTGTACCAAGTGGGATGAATGACTTGAGCAAAGTAGGAATTGCTCAAATTCATAAGGAAGATGATGCCAATGTAATTTCATCTTGCAGTCCTTCATGCCTATCTAAGATATTTGTTAAACAGGCTAGAGTCATTCCTTCTTGTGATGTTAGACTTCAATATGGAACTAACTCAACTTTTACCATTATGACCTCTATGGTACCAATGCTTAGAGATAGACAAGCCCATGGCACCAACTCCATGTGTCATCACCCAACATTAGGATGCATAGAGGATCTTCTAGAATCAAGTGCTAAGCACATATTTACACTCTTCTCATCTTGCCATTTGGCTTCTCTTCCACTGGTGCCAACTATAGAGGTGGCATAATGTGTGGCTTTATAGTTGTTCTTAAAATTACTTCTTGATTAGTTAGAAATTGAATTTTTTTACCTTCCAATTACCTTATAATTGTTGTACACAATTATTGAACTGAGAAATTGTCCTAACATCTAATTAAGTATTTGTGCCATCAATCAAATGTCAACAAGGTTGAACAGGATTGCCAATGGCTTATTTTGATCTTTGAATTTAGGCTAGCTCCCCACTATCCTCACATAAAACCCCTACACTAATCTAAATTATCTTACACTAAAAAAATCATGGAAGGGGAAAACACATGAAAAGTATAATTATTTAGAAGTTTAGAATGCAAAATTTTTAAAGCAAATATATCTTTTACATTGTAGAGAGGAAAGTGTACAACCAATAAATGTTGGAATATATTACATTATTTAGTACAAGCTAATATACCATCATACGTATATATTTAGATTAGGAGTGTGCATTAGATTAGAGTTTGAGTATTTACTTAATGTAATGTATTTGCACAAATGTTAGAATGTGCAAAGTACTTGATGGTGTAAATGTGCATGTTGTCCATGTGTACATGAGTCCATAGAATAGGAAGGTGAAGATTCATAGGAAGATGGAAGGTCAAGAGTCACCTCACATTATATATATGCTTTTGTATGGATATATGAATAGGTAAGAGAGACACAATTTTGGTGTGCACAAGGTAGAGTAGTAGTAGTTGATATGATAGATACAACGTAGAGCATGTATAAAATATGGAGAGCTTGAGACCTCCATTTTATAGCAATATAATATTTTTATGAGCTTTCATTAATGGCATTTTTATGAGTAGTTGCAGAAGTTTCTCATGATATTTACATGCTTAGTATATTGCCTTTTTCATATATTTAATATTGCATGCTCATTTTATACCTTGTGGTTGCATTTCCTTAAATATCTATCATAAAAAACTAACAATCAACACATGAGAAGTCAAATAACATCAATGTCCACCTGTTTGTTTGATTATAAAAATGATAAATGAATGATAAGATGGGCTAGCAGGTCCATGCCACAACTACTACACACATAGCAAACTAGGAAGGTGGTGGTGTCACTAATGGAATGCCTGAGGACTTGCCAATTTTTACAACCTCATGAGTACAAAGCACAATATGGGTTTCATAGAGTGTAGTCTATATTCTTATGGCCAAAAGATAGATGCAATGAAGGTCCTAGGCCCTTATCTATAGTAAATGTTTATCCCTTAGTTACCTGATGTGAAAAAATTACTCTTAGCAAAAGTAGAGATTTGGGGGTAACTATAGCAAAATTTTGCACCTCTAAACATTACATGCCTCTAATTATGCCTCTAATAGGCTTAGAATGCTTTTAGAATGACTTAATATGCCACTATATGCCAAAATATTGCTTTTCAAAATATTTGCCTCAAGATTTGCACCTTTAATTTTACCCTTGTGATTTTTTTTGTATTGATAAAAAAGGGCGGTGAAGGGTCTCGATTCTTTACATAGAGCTCGAAAGATGTACAGGAAAAAACAAGAGAAGACCAAATAAATGCAAGATAGTCCTATCTTAGTAAAACAAACAAACAAACCTGGGTTAAATCTACTAATCGAGAAGTTGAAATAATATCCCTCCCACTATCCTGAAATAATATCCCTCCCACTATCCTTTTATTTGACATGGCTTATGCAATACTCAATGCTTTACATAACTGATAAAGAAACTACTAACAATAATGTAATTTAGTGTGCTCAAATCCTTCATCGCATGATCCCAATAAGTATTATGCTTTGCGCTACCCTCTTTAATTGCTAGCATCATTATCAATTCTTATAATATCTTCCAATTCCATGGGGATGTATGACCAGACCTTGAAAATCTTATGTTTAACTGCCATATTCACCATTTTATCGACAACTTTGTTTCCCTCTCTATAAATATGTTTAACTTGACTTTCTTCTAGGTTTACATTTACAAGTAAATTGACTCCTTTTGTTGAGTGAATTGCTCCCTCAAGCCAATCGACCCTTTTTGACAAATGAATCAATTAAAGAGTGAATTAACTAGTTTTTGCAAGTAGATGAGTCCATGTCTATACTTAGATTTTAAGAATTTTTAGGATGTTTTTGCTACTTGATCTCTATTGCTACATTCTCCTTCAAATTGGAAAAAATTGTAAAGGTAGTGTTGAGGTACTACATTTATGGTGACTTCATATGATGCCAAGCTCGATTGGGATAAGATCTAAGATCCTACATTTATCCTTAAGCATAAAGTCTACAAAATTGGGATGTTCATGACCAAATTGTCAAATTGTTGGTTTTCCTTTAGCCATTCTTTGGTGGTGGCAACCCCAACAACTTCTACCACTTATTATCATTTGATACTTGCACTGCTCCAAGCTCTTTTGCTTCCCTCTTAGGTCCTCACAATGGTTTTTTGATAGCTCTTTCTATTTCATAGCTAGCTCCTCTAGTTTTGCCTAAAATGGTCTTATCCTCTCATAGGTTTTAGCTACATTTCCTTGGTTGGATTAGTCCTTCTCTTCATCGATCATATTACTTATGACATCACCATCCATAGTGTGTTTTCATTCATAAAATCTATTAAGTATCCAATAGTAAACAACCTATGAATTTCTTTATTCATTTCTTGCACTTGGGTTCTTAAGGATTATGGGTTATCCTTGCACATCTAAATATTCCTCTAGACATCAAAGTTTTTTTTTATTTTTTAACTAGGTATTTTTGGTCTATCCCTTGCTACTGTGTCTGCATTATGGTCATCGATGAAAGGAATTTTAAGACCTCCTAATATTTACTCTTACACATAGCTCCCTTTCTACATATTTAATAGTATTATTAACTTGTTCCAAAATTTCTTCTATGAATGAGGTCAATTAGAAGTATTTGTATGTATTATTCATTTTGGAGGTATTACATTGTTTAGTCTCTTTGTAAATTTTTATATTAGGGTGTGTGTTTAACATTTGAGTCCATCGTATTTGTCAATTTATTTAGTGTATGTGTCATGTAATTTTGGACTTATGAGTGTGAGGTGTCATGTGTGTAAGTGTGAGTTATGAGTGTGAGGTTTCATGTGTGTAAGTGTGAGTTATGAGTGTGAAGTGTCAAGTTTAGAAGTAGGGAGTTATGAGCAATAATGAGAGACTTTATATTTATGTAATATGTGAGATTTATTATGTAAGAGGGAAATATGAAAGGTTAGATCTTCCATGAGTTTGAGGAGAGCAAATATCAAGAGTCATGTAATATGAAGAGTCTCATGTATCTATATATTGAAGACAAAACCATGTAATATGCAATCGAAATAGAATTGAATTTATGGATGCTATAGGAGATGTATTCTTAATAATATTTTTGTTAGTTTGATGTTCATTGACTTATACATGTTATGGTAAGATCTTGTGAATTTATCATATGAGGTAATATTTATAATTTGCTAGCACTTCATCTCCTCCTTGATATAGTCCTAGTGGAACTTGAGCATTTGAGTTTTTTAGTCAACTTTTGGTTTGTAGCTATCTCTATGGGTCTTAAGGCCATCAACTTTATAATCTACTAGTATTCCTTTTCTAGGATCTCTTGGAGTTAATTTTATTCCTCTACGAGCTATTGTAGGAGGTCTTCAACTTTAGAAAGTCAAGTTTTGAGGTCCCCAACTTGCTTATTCAACTAATATTTCTCAGACTTCTTTCTTTAGTACCTCATTCTCTTATTGGATTCAATCCCTAGATGCATTTATTTATGGTAATTCTACTTTCATATCATTCTTTTTTAATTGTCTTTCTTTATCCTCAACTATAAGGCAGTTATATTTCATTGCCTTACCTAGTGTGAGTTGGTTAGCTAATTAGACCATTTAGTATAGGTCCATATTATATAGGTCAAACTAGGAGACCCTAACAATCAAGTCAGTAATATTTATTACTACTATAGTGGGGCTACCTTCAATTACCTTTGCAAAGCACACATTATTTCCCTTTCTTAATATTTATGACTAGAAAAGCATTGAAGCCTTAGAGGTTCTTTCACTAAGTCTCTTATATTCCTTCTATCTCTTCTCCTTAGTGACAAGGACCTCCAATGTGTTGACATATATTTCTCTATTCTTATGATAAAATCTTGGCCTAGGCCTTCCAATCATACTTTTTGACAAGGAAGCTCCTATAGGCTTAACTCCTTGAGCAGGGGTGGTATGTGTCGTTTCCTACTAGATAAGTTATCATGCTTGGGATGGTGGGTGTGTGGAGATGGATGGTAGAGTGAGAGGGATGAATTACATGGTGACAATGAGGAATGGAATATAAGTGGTAGGAGTGGGGTGTGACACTATTTTAACTAAATTGGTAGAAAGTGATGACAATGCATGGAAATAATGGTTGTAAAGTGATGGCTTAGATGAGGGGATATGGAAAGAATGTATTGGGAGTGGTTCCTACTATGACCATGGTTGTTGGAGATTATATGTCTCTTGAAGAACAATGTGCTACATTGGCGAATAATAAGAGAACTATAGTGGAATAATAGGAAGGGGAAGAAGAAAGAATAGAGGAAGAGATAAATATAGAAGGAAAATTGGTTGATAGTGATAGGGGAGTGAGAGTAGGTGCAATAGTAGCCATCGAACTAGTCATTCACAATTTGGGATGGGAGCCTCCTTTAGGGATTTCCCATTCTTCAAGTTAGATTATCTATCTATGTTGTTGCTACTCTTATACTAATACCATCTATCTTAACATTAACCCATATCTCTCAAACCTCTTTTGACCTTTGATGGCCATTTGCATTATTATTAAATTGACCATTGCTATAGTTGTCGATGAGGTTGAGATGGTAATTACTGATGCTACTTGTTTATTGGGTTTGAGGTTGTAAGGGGTTAAGGTTTTTAGTACTACTTCACTTGTGATATTGGACTTTTTTTTCTCTCTTCAGATGCCTTTTATCTCAAGAGACAAAGAATTTAGTATGGAATAGACCATATCTGATAGACTTCATGATTGTGTCCATTTTATACCTCATCCATGCAAGGATTTTGTGATTTGTATACCCAAGATACTAGAGTGCCTCTAACCTTTGATGGTTCAACTTGATATCAGGGTTGAAGTCATTCTTCCTCTAGGTATATAAGGCATACCAATTTGAGGGGTTTAGCTCACCAACTATGAACCTTATATTTGTACCCTTGGTTGCTTTCCAAAGTGGCAAGGATTGTCTCCTCATTCAAGTTAGCTTACTACTATACATTGTACCTTTTCTCATGTGGATAAAAGGTACCCAACATTTTGTCTCTTAGGGTTTGTTTGAAGATCCCTAAGTTATTTGAGATCCATCTCCCTCAATCATGTCTCTACTACTAAGTGGAAACCATTAAACTTAGGAATTGTACTCATCATTTACTACTTGAGTGGGTAGAAGGTGGTTTTATTTTCCCCTTTGAAATATTTCAAGTCAACACGGTCTAGTTTTTTCACATATACTTTGGTGCTCATGTAGGAAACTCAAAATGTATGGCTGAGGAGACATAAAGATAGATTAAAGACCTAGTACTCACCAAGTAGAAATCACCTCTCGCCATTTCTCCTATGTCAATAGTTACCTTTTCTAATTTGTTATCCTTGATGATCTTATCCTAAAATTCTCCATTATGACCTTGAACACCTCATTATAGAAGTAGTAGGAGGTTTTTCTCACTTCCTGGCAAGCTATATCCATGCACTCAATAATAGTTAGTTGTTCATTTACTCCTACTTGGTCTAGTTGGAGAGTGGAAAACCAACTTTTCTTCTAACAAAGGATTAAATAGAAAGAGTAGGAGGTATAGTTAGACTTCCTCTTCTATTTGAACTCATTAAGTTGGATGTCCATTTGGTTTGATATGTACTTGGCATAGTCAATAATTTGTAAGTACCCTGAATAGGCTTGTACTACATGCAATAGGGCTATATGATCATTATAGAGCCTTTGACCACTCTTCTCCCATAGGAACATGACTATTCTTGACATCACCATTTCGAAATTTGCCTAGAATTGGCTTAACTTTGATGGAATACTGAAGTTGGCTAGTAGGTTTGGATTTTCTATGTAAGGGTTCAGGAAGTCTCGCCAATAGGAATTAGAGTGATTATAGCAGTCCTTTTGGGTCATAGGGCTATAGAAGACCCACATTATTATGCCATTGGTGGCCTTCAACATGCTTCTTATGACTCCATACTTGATATAAAAAGTATCTTTTGTCCATTGAGGGAGCCTAAAACTCCTTGGTGTTAGGTCATATTTATTTGCCATTACTTTTATCAATTTTGGGCAGCTCCAAACTTATAACACTAGATTCATTGTTTACCCCAAGGTCCAAATTTTGTTTATGCTCCATGAATCCATCTAAGGACCTAGGTTAAATCTTCATAGGGCTTTCTTCCTCACTTGCCCTATAGACTGAGTGTTGTTGTCCTCCACTCTCTAGTATGGGTTATCAATATACTCTTTTATTCTCTTTGGATATGGGAAGCCCTATCGATTCATCTTTTCCCTCTTCTTTTTCTATGCCTATTTATCTAATGGTCCTACCTCCCCTTATGTGACTAGGATTAGTGACAGCAAAAAATAAAGGGTGGGGTGATAGTGGTGGAATATGGCAAGATAGGTTATACCTCAAGCAATGAGGGCTACTTGATGTAGATGTGATGTCCATGGTGAGGAAATGGTAAAAAATTAGCTAAAATATCAAAACGTTGGGCAGAATGAACAAATATGGCATTTTTGGGGTAGTTTGGTGCAATTTGATTATTAAAAAAGGAGTGATTCACTTGCTAAAGATATTTAGAAGAGTGAAGGATGAGGGGGTGATTTTCTCAAGAATTTAGAGCATTTCATTTCAATAAATGGAATTATTCACTCTCTGGTTTGAGTAGGCAAAATATGAGAGTAATTCACTTGTTAATAACAAATAGTTCACTTGTTTAGTCAAAGCAACTTGCTAATTTTTTTACACTTAGAAAAACATTATTTGAAATATTTAGAAAACCATAAAAAATGAGAATACTAGTAGGTTTGACTTAGTTGAGGTTTCAAGCAAATTGCAAAGGAGGGTATGTATAAACTGCACTATATTTTTCTCTAGGGCACACATGTGACTTTTGGACCCCAGGAATTTTAAATCCCCCCATAAATGCACACCCTACCCACACTTTGGTGTGGTCCTTCCAAGAGGGGTGATACATACTTTAATATTTGTTTCACCCCTACTCATGATTGGCATGGGGTGCTCCTTTGGGAAATTTTCCACTTGTTTTAGTAATAAATTCACTCGCTTATAGTGAGTTGTGTGTTTCATTTTTTGGAACATAAACATAGTCCTTAGTGGACTTGATGAAGTACTAAGTATGACAGAAAGGTAACTATTGAAAAAAATTAGGAAATAAATTAGAGGAAAAGGAAGAGATGAAAGGGACTAATTAAAGTAAAGGGGAAGATGCTTTCCAAATTAATAGTTGATACTATGCACATACATATTATTTTGGTGAAAATTCTTGTTGCTATACAAAGAATGATGTTGCCTATTTAAAGCTAGGCAACATTACTCTCTCAATGGAGGTAATCCTTTAGGCATTTAGGCTTACAATCTTAGTGATTTAGTAGGGACCACTCCATAATGATAAAACTTCTAGTGTACCCCTAATTTTGATAAATACTCATCTCATTTGAGTACGAGGTCTCCTTATTTATACTTTTCTTCCATGGATCCTTTATCAAAACATCTTTTAACTGTTTCTTGATTTTGGATGATACTTTTGAAGGTCTTTTGTCTTTCTTCCTCTTGGATTAGCACTATATTTAACCTTGCTTGCATGGATTCAATATCACTATCTTTTGATTCAGGTTGCTATGATATTTGGAGGCAAGGAGCTTAAGGTTAATCAGTGACACCACTTCCTTACCATAGACTAGCTTGTAGGGAGATGACCTAGTAGATGCCTTCAATGTTACTCTATATGTTCATAATGCTTTGCACAATTTTGCATGTCAATCCCTTTATGACTATGAGATTATTCATTTTAAGATCTTTGTGATTTTTTATTAGTCTACTCGACCAATTCATTTCCTTAAGGATAGTAATTGGATGATATCTTGAGAAAGAATCCGTACTCAAGGGTAAATTTTAATACCTTATCCCCTTAAAGTAGGTGGCAAATGCCCCAAATCTAGTGATGATATCTTTGAGAAATTGCACCGCTATCTCTTAATTGGCTTCTTTGGATGGGGCCACTTTTGGTAAAATAATACTTATTAGTGAGGATCCATCCATGGCCTATACTTGAAAGTAGATTAATTTTACCCATTAAATGAAGACCCCATTGTTAGAATGGTTTAGTCATGATGACTAGTTTCAGAGGAATTGGAGATCTTCCTCATGCTAAAATTTCAATAAGATTTAAAATCCTTAACCCACTGGTAACAAATGATGAAAATGGTAGGCTAATACTATCTATATTTCAAGATGTTATGGGCTATCGTGGGTGTATAGTAGTTTTCTCCATCATGGTATTGCCTGATCAAGGATCCCTCCGCACTTTCTTCTATACAATAGAGTAGAATGCCATCACATCCTTTCCTAAACAAGACATCACTTAACAGATTATAGTGTGTCATCTTTAGTATAAATTTGTCCCTCTCTTTTGTTGTTAATCCTTTTGGGACCTATCCTTGATCCATGTATTTGCACATGTTTCCTATTTTCCACTGATATCTATCTCTTCAACTAGAGCGACCTATTATTTAGGGATTGTCCTCACCAGCCTTTCACATAAAGCCCTTCCTCTGACCACTTTGGTGGACTTGATCTCAATATCAAATTCCTAAATTTTATCTATCCATGCAACCCTCTTTTTTTTCCAATTTATCATGTAGTACAATAGACTAGACATTGGGATGTACCACAAAGACAATAGTCTTGGTTTGTGATAGATATTATTTGAATTTTTTTATAGCTCCTTCATGATGGCAAATACCTATTTTTTAATTAGGGTACACTTCTCCTCATAGTTGTGAAGGGATTATCTCATGAAGGATATGGGATGCTCCTCATCTTGATTATTCTTTTGGGTTAAGATAACTATAATATTATCATTATTACCAAATACATAGAACCTAAATTTTTTGGAGAAATCTAGATCAATTAGGAAAGGAACATTCGTGATGGCATCTTTGAAATCCTAAAAAGCTTTCTTTCCTTCATCGATCCACTCCAAAGAGGCATCGTTTTTTAAAATCTTGGTTATGGACTTGACCATTTGAGAAAAATTAGTAATGAACTTAGCTACAAACTAGATTTTACCTAGGAACAACTTGATCCCTTTGATTGAAATAAGAAATGAGATCTTGGATGACTCTTATTTAATTAGGGTCAATGGCTAAACCTTCTTTTGATAGTATATGTCCTAGAAATTTGCCTTCTTAGACTATGAAGATGGATTTATTAGGGTTTATAGAAATACCAAAATCCCTCCACCTTTAGAAGATTGACTCAAGATGGCTATTGTGCGTAGGTAGTTTTAGAAAATACTGTTATATCATCAAGGTATATGAGAATAGTCTCTCCTATGATCCTGATAAAAGCTATGTCTATTGCTCTCTAGAAAATTGCCTCTGCATTCGATAGACTGAATAACATTTGTTGGTATGCAAAAGTTTCCCATTTAGTAGTGAAGGTTGTTTTCTATTGGTCTTTGTATTTAATCTATATTTTATTATATCTTGAGAAGCCATCTAGGAGTGACAACATTTGTGACCCAACTACATTTTATGATATTTTATCAATGGTGGGAAATGGATAGTGATCCTTTAAATAAGCCCTATTCAAATTCTTGAAGTTGACACATAGCCTTATATCCCCTATTTTATTGTATACCAAGACCAAATTGGCAACCCATATAGAGTGTTTGATTAGGAACATAATTTGAGCATGCAAAAGCCTCAATAACTGGTTCTTCATCCCTAATTATACATTATCAGATTTACAAGTTTTTATTTTTTCTTGAAAGGCTTGATATTAGTCTATAATTTGATAGTATGCTCTATGATATTTGGTTGTAGACATTAAGGTCTTTATATAAACAAGTAATAATGTCTTTGTACTTTCCACAAAGCTTTTTTAAAAGGTCATTTTCTTCCTGATTTCAATATCTCCCAAGTAGTAGACTAGGCGATATGAAGAATAGTTTACTATGAGATTAATTTTCCTCGTATTGTTGTTAGGGTTAAACAAACTCTCTAGGGTGATTAGGCCTTTGGGTAGCTGATTTGATTTTAGTTGTATGACTCCATATTTAATTTCATCCTCATACTCATTCTTTTCCTCAACATATTAGGCTTCTTTGATTAGGAATTCTATGATTTTCTCATCTTTATTGAAGTCATACAATTAATCAGAGTTATTAGGTATTACTGGTTTGAAGACAACCTCCAATTATTTTGGTTTCTCCCACATATCATTCATTAGTGGGATCAAATTGGGCTACCATTCTCACTAACTCATCTACCTTTGTGTTGAACTTTTTAGGTATTTCTTTGATTTCATATGAATCAATTTGATGTTTTTAAGACTTTAGGTGCTTGCTCTTCTTGGTGCACTAGGAATTAACTTGATTTACAATTAGTTCAAAGCTACTTTTGGCTTTTCTCAATTGAGAAATAACTTGCAGGTATAATGCATCTTCATACCTTACAGATCAATGAACTACATACCAACACATATTATATTTCTTATTCTAGTACTATTAAAGCATATAGCCCACATCTTGTTAACTCCTTGAGTTCTTAGAATGGGAATATTTGAAGGAGTCTCTATGATAAGATAGTTTTATGACTTAGTTTATTTATACTCAACCTCAGGGTTTTTGTCATCTTGTCATACATTGATTATCATATCTACCTCTTGAATCTTGGTCGTCTTATAGATATTCATCATATTCTATGAATTTTGGTAGCTCATTCTAGTTTATGATATTTTTATCCTTAAGCTTATGAAGGAGGCAATTGTAAGATGGTTCATTCTCAATATTGATTATTTTCTCATTTTGTGCACCTTCTTATGAGTATAGTCCATCATTAGCTAACCATCCCCAAACAACTTATGTGTCCACTCTCTAGACATGAATAACATCCCAAAGTATGAGGGCAGTTCCATGACTATCACTTCCTATACTACCACAAACTCTGGGTACTTGACTATAGTCTTGATCATATCTTTGAGTACCTTAACTATGTTTTCCCTTATACCATCCATTTAGATTGGATGTCTAGTCATCTTAGTATAAGATCCATTTATTCACAAATTTCTTTGGTTATAACTATGATTTCTACACCTAAATCAACTATGCAACTTTTGGAAAGAACAATCGCGTAGGTTAGCTCATGATGAGGTACCCATGCCTAGCACTTATCGACAATAAATCGATACGAGGTGCACTACGCAACACCAAGAGTTGCCATCTAGGCCAACCAATAATCGTCCCCTTCACGTCTCTATTCATCATTCTTGGCAAAGACAATGCTAAGTGCCAAATATGTTGGAGTATGAGGTCTATAAAGAGATAAAAGTAGATGATCAAGACAAAACATATCCTGAGTCATCTTGCGAGGATATGGTAGATGATTACAATATTCCATATCGATCCAATAGGAACCTTCCACCACCTCCTCCCAAGAGATCTCTTTGGGAGGATGAGATTATCTCATCGTAGGCTTACAAAGTCCTCATAGAGCGAATCTAATCGCTCGAGAAGCAAGGGATGGTTTATCAAAAACCTACATTACATAAACTGTATATTTAATCCTTTAATCCATCAGTTCCTTCTCCTACTTATCCATAGCACTTCAAAATGCTGAAGCTGGACAAATTTAGAGGGAACGATGATGCCCAAGAGCACGTCACAAGTTTCTTGAACTTGTGTTTTTAGCTCCAAGACAATGATGCTTTACTATTAAGAATTTTTGTGATAACACTCTCTGGTGCCACCTTAGAGTGGTATAATCAATTACCTAGACATAACATCTCTAGCTTTGAACAACTAGCTAACACCTTACTGGTGTGGAAAATTTTGATATCCTTAAAATAATGGTTGTCATGCTACCAAAATTTTGAGAATCACAACAATATGTGAGATCTAGTGGACTCACCACTTTGATCTAATGTGGCTTGATAACTAAATAGGTCAGGTTTGGACACTCTAATTTGAGCCTATGATGATGGTATTTAAAAAAATGTGCTCAACCAGATTTTTGATATGTAAGAATGATGACCAAGCATACAAATGAAGCATTTCATACGTAGAAGCAGAACGATGCCTTGTCCATTGAATTTCAGTTTTGCACCTCATCCATATCAAAAACATTCTTTTTGCCTATTATACTCTTAAAATTTATGGCCATCTTGAAAAACTCTTGTGGCTACAAGTGATTACTGTTTAACTTCATCAAATTTGATATTAGAGGTTCTAGGATAATGTTGCTCTCTTTTGGATATTAAAGCACTATGTTCTTGATGGACTTCAATATCTCCTTTAAGATGTTTATCCTTGCACTCTAGGTTGGTCCTGACTCCTTTACTAGGTTGTTTCTTAAGGATTATGCTGGGATATGAAGCTAAATAGATGGCATATGTAGAAGGAATATGGGGTGAATTGCAGGTAAGGCAATAGAAAGGGAATTTACTACTAATCATATTCCTTTCTACGTGAACAACCTTATTCATGCATTCATCAATAGTGTTCACTTACTCTTTTCTTAGTTCATCATTGAATTCTGCAGAGAAAGCACTCTTATAAAATCAAATGTAATGTTGATCACTAAGAGCTAATTTATCAAAAATTTTGTTTTTAACCTTGATGAATCTTTTGTTGAATTTATTAACCGATTTATTTTTCTCTTTTTTCATTGTAGCCATTTCAATTATAAGCAGGAATTTATTTCTCTTCTTACCATACCTTTCTGAAAAGACTTCTTCCATTTCTTGGAAATCTAATATGTAATGTGAGGGTAGACTATTGAACCAATCTGTAGAATCCTTCTCTAAGGTAAACTGAAATAGCTTAAGGGCCATATATTCTTTTTCGACTTCCAATTTATCTAAGGTGCACAAAAATCTTTGGATATGTTCTTATCTAGTGACAACATTGTTACCTAGGAATTTAGGCAAGTATTTAGGGGCTTTAATGGTTAACTAATGAAGGTAAGGGGCAACCAAAAAGGCCTGTACCTATGGGTCCTCCAAGTATTAAGGTATTGACTACTGATTATTCATAATGATCACAAAGGTGATGATTGAAATATTCTTATCAAAACAACTTAAGATGCTAGAACTACTATCTAAAGGAACATTTCTTGTTAACAAAACCTTACCACTATGATACGATTCAATTCTATAAATTGGGTTTTTTGATTTCGGATAAATACCTCTGGGTTCTTCAATTCTTGAAATATTTTCTTACCACTCCCTCTCGTATGTGCCAGGTCATATTCTTCTTTCTTCTATATTTTGGGTTCATTCAGAGTCACCAACACTTTGGTGCAAAAAAATCTCACTCAAGCCGATTTTGCTCGGCTTTTAAATTTTCTCAATTTCTCAAATGTGCATAGAGGTATCAACTGTGCCATAAATTGTAGCATTGGTAGTTTTTTTTTAATTTATCGTGAGGAGATAGACTATAAAAACATATACATTAAATAACCTATCCTTGAAAAAGGTCCCAAAAATTGTGGTGTTAGTTAACGGGCCTATATGTATAAAATATCATGGAATTCCAGGTCTAAAATCATGAAGATCATATCCCTAGCAACGATGCTAAAAAACTATTGTAGAAAATTTTTATATCCTTAAAATAATGGTTGTCATGCTACCAAAATTTTTAGAATCACAACAATATGTGAGCTTTAGTGGATTTATCGCTTTGACGTAGGATGGCTTGATAACTAAAAAAGTCAGGTCTAGACACCCTAATATGAGCCTATGATGATGTTATTTAAATAAATGTGCTCAACCAGATTTTGATATGTAAGAATGATGACCAAGCATACAAATGAAGCATTTTAGATAGAGAAGTAGACCAATGCCTTGTCCATTGGGTTATTATAGCAAATTTCAATCAATCACATGAAATAGAAAAAAGAAAGGAAAACTGATAAACCCACATTCATTCAAATATCACAAGCAACATGGATTTTTAAATGAGCAAAAGAAACATTACATGTAGATTCAAATAATATAATATACAGACAAGTAACACACACATTGCACTAGAATACGCCAAAGAGCAGAAACCAAAATTATGTATTATATTCGATGTCTAATGATTACAATGATAGATCCTGGTAGTGTGCTTAGGTATCCCAAAGAACACAACACAATATTCACCCCATTCAAATGTCGTAATAGGGAAATGCAATCTACTGTCCTAATTGTAGTGATATATAGACTTTGACTCCTCAAGCAACTCCCAAGAAATGATCTCAAGTGAGCTACTCAACTCTTAGCAGTACTTGTACAAAGGTGAGAAGAATCAAGATATGGAAGACAAAGATGACATAGGGGAAATACAACCAACCCGAACAAAACACTCGAAATACCTTCTGCAAAATTTTGCTATTCTGATACCCGATAATTAATTTTGGCTTGAAAGGCTTATTTTATAGTTTGGATTCTGTAATTATGATTTGAATACTTGATGCATATGTAGCCACTTGGCATCCTCTCTGCCACTAATTTTTATGAATGTATTACAACAAGAGTTGGGCTATCACAAGTTGTCAAAATTAGAGAAATTGTGCCACCTGTCCTCAAATATCTAGGTTGTTCTTGTTCTATTACCGGCTCTGATTTCTTTTCTCCTTCAGTGGTGGGTCTTGAGGTAACTTTTAATTCAGGTTTGCAATTTCAACCCTTAATCTCTAACTAATTAAAAACTTCTCCATTAAGCTTTAGGTAGTTGAAACATCACATTCCATTTGATCTGATATATCATGCACTAGTTAGTTAGATTTCAGTCCAGGTTCAATGAATGTAACCCCAATGATCTATCTTCTGGTATCTTTCATAGCCTGGTTTGGTTATCTATGAGTCCTCTTTATCTTCAACTTTTTACTGTTTGATCTTCATCTGTTGCTTGTACATCAAAAGATAGTCAATATTAGTCTTTATTGCTCTTGGTGGGAAAATGAAATCAAAATTTATTATTATTATTATTAATATCGATGATTTTAGATTTATTAAATGAATTCCTCAGGTTTAACATCATGTCTCTCTTTAATATTTTTTAGTAAGTAGTAATAGGTATATTAAGTGGGTTTTGACTAAGACCCAAAAACAGAATACATAAGATTATAGCTAAACAATCGTAGGGTAGAGATCACAAGAATACAAAAAATACCCATGGTAGATAAACCACAAAACATAACAAAAACCAAAACGTTTGAACAACCCATGCAAGGGGATCAGGGACTAATACAAAAACATACTAAATATTGTAGGATAGAATTCCCATGCAGGGGATTTGAAACCTTGCAGTGCAAAGGGAAATCCATAAAACAACAACGTAATATTATTATTGCCGATAAAAATACAGGAAGCAACATAAACTAAAGAGTGAAGTAGAAGAAAAAGGAAAATCCATGTAGGATTACATCTGGGCCAAAGCAACAAAACCAGGAACCATCAGGTATGGTAACATCAACTTTTACTGTGTTGTATTCTGCTTTTCCTTTGAGAAGATGCTTGAGGGAGTCACTTAGGTTGTCCAGGAAAATGATATTATTGGAAACCATGATTGATGAAACCTTGATGTGAAGAAGCATTATGGTGGGGCCGAAACTCCCACTTAGAATTCCACCTAGTTTGCCAAATCTGTAGTAGCAGCATCAAGAATATCTTTGGAAAAGTTTTTTTGTCATGTTTGAAAAGCATTTTGGACCGCACCAATGTTAGCAAGAAGTTCAACGGGTTTATTAGCCTCCCTTTGACTAGGTATGACCTTGGTTTGATGACTAATACGAATTCTAACTTCTCGAATAATATTTCTAATATTCCATGAGGCCAAGCTTGAATTTTTGATATAATTGATGATATTTAGGGAATCACCTTCGATTTCTAGATTGCCCCTATAGTCTCTTACAACTTCAAGACCCCTCCAAAGTGCCCAAGCCTCTGCAAAGTGATTGGTTTGACTTCCCACATTTTTAGTGTAAGTAATGAGGACTTTGCCATTGTTATCTCTGATAAACCCTTCCGCACCTGCAATTCCTGGATTTCCCTTAGAAGCCTCATAAAAATTAAGTTTGAGCTAAACTTCTGGGGGAGTTTTCCATTGGGAAAAAATTCAAGGATTGAAAGGGAAAGGGTGAGAATTAGAGTCAATATGAATATTAAGAGAGGCAAAAAGGTTCAGACTTTAATACTAGATTTAAAGCTTTGGAATAGAGGAACAATAGGGAATTTTCAAAAGCAAAACTCAGGGTATTTTTGGTAATAGATATAGGGTCCTTGTGAGTATATAAGAAGGTTTTGTTGTTTCTCTCAAGCCAATACTGCCATAAGTAATTATGTAACCAAAATTTCCATAGGGAATGGAGTTTAGAATTATGAAAAGGATTAGGCCATTGAATGAAGAACTGTAAAAGGGAATGAGGTAAGACCCAAGAAATATGAAAAGTGGACATAAGAATTCCTAAGACAATTCTGAAAAAGCTACAATCAACAAAAATGTGATGAACATATTCTTAGGAATCAAGACATAAATAAAACTTGTCGAGAATGATCATTCCTTTATTAATCATATTATCAGTGGTAAGGATTTTATTTTGGATTGCAAGTCAAGAGAAAATGCGTACTTTAGGAATAAGGTGCTTAATCCAAATATGATTGGGAGGGAAGAGTACATGTTGGGATTCAAGCAATACATGATAAGCTTTTTTAATAGAAAAATCCCACTATATTCTTCTTTCCAAATAGGGAAATCAAAAGGCATCCCTGAAGGAATAATTATTTCTCTAAGTAGCTTTGTGATCTCAACAATAATATTGATCATATGATTACTGGGATTCTTAACATTTATTGGTTTTCAACATTTGGATCTATTTAAAATAGCTATAAAGTTAGCAATCTTACTACCTATAGATTTGTCAAGAGTAGGCTTAAGGGTTGCAAGGTTGAGATCTTCAATTAGAAGTTGGTCCATGATCCACCTTTCTTCCCAAAACCTGTTGTTGTTGCCATTTCCTAGGATACACCTAGTTTCTTTTATGATAAGATCTCTAGTCTAAATTATAGACTTCCAAAAGGTTGACTTATCTCTAAAGATATCTGAGCTCATGAAGTCTTGATGTTGCAGATATTTTCTTTGAATTATGGAAACCCATTCAGACTTTGAATCTGTAAAAAGTTTCCAAGCACGTTTGGCTAATAGTGCTAGATTCATATGATGAATTCTTTGAAGTCCAAGGCCTCCTTGAGGTTTAGGAGAACAAACTTTTTTCCAGCAGACGATATGGAATTTTTTTTGATCAATAGTTCCTTCCTAAAGAATTTTTTTTTGAATTTATTCGATTTTATTGTATACTGATGAGGGTGCTTTGAAAGTTGATAAGAAATAGACTAGAATGCTTTGCAAACAAGCTATTGCCAATGTTGCTTTAGCTGCTTGGGATAACATAATTTCTTTCCACCCTGCCAATTTCTTATTGATTCTTCAAATGACCTTAGTTCACAAAGTGCCAACAGGTTTGCAAAAAAAGAGAGGAAGACCAAGGTAATAGGTGGGAAGATCATTAATGGAGCACAAAAGAATGTGAGTAATTTTGGTCTGTCTTGTAATAGGAGTGTTGATAAAATAAATTTTTATTTTTGCATTATTGATTATCTGACCAATAGCTTCTTCATAGAGATTTAGAATTATTTTGATAACTTTGGCCTCCAAGACAGAAGACAGAGTGGACATAATTATATCATCTACAAATTGCTTATGTGATAAAGGAGTTAAATTAGTTGTAACTTTGATACCTAAAATGATGTCCAAATTGTTGGCTGCCTTGATAGTTCTACCTAATGACTCAACAAGAATAATGGATAGAATGGGAAAAAGGGGATCACCTTGTCTTAATCCTCTACTGCTTGGAAAATAACTTGTAGGAGACCCATTGACAAGCACTAAAAACCAAGGATTGGACATGCATACTCTGATAAGATTGATTCAATCACTATGTAATCAAAATTTGGCAAGTGCAACAATGAGGAATTCTCTGTTGACTTTGTCAAACACTCTATTCATATCTAATTTCAGGAACAAAGCAACCTTCTTGTTGCGAGAAAGAGAATGGAGAACTTTGCAATGTAATTATTCCATCAATGATTATTCTTAATTTGATAGAACTTCCTTGGCAGGGATCTATAATATTGTGCAAGATCTCTTTAAGTTTGTTAGCCATGGTTTTAGTTAAGATCTTGTTAATAACGATGCATAAGCTGATAGGTCTGTAATCAAACATAGAAATGCTATTAGGGCCTTTTGGTACAAGGGCAATAAAGGTTGAACTAGTGCTCCTAGGAATATGCTTGGACTGTTGTATTTATTTGACAACTTGGCAAATATCCTACCCAACAATATCCCAAAAACTTTGGAAGAAATGAGGGAAAAACCATTAGGTCCTGGTTCTTTATCTAGATGCATGGAGAAGAGAGCCTCTTTGATTTCTTCAGTCAAAAAATGTCTAACAAGGGAAGAGTTCATCTCCGGAGTAACCAAATTTGGAATATGAAATGGAAGGCATTATTTGGCATGGTTCGAACTAATAGGTGCTGCTCTTATAGTTCTTCAAAAAATAGAGTTTCTTCAGCTCTGATATCATTCATGTTTGTGATCACTATGCCATAAATTTTTTTTAACTTTTTTATTTTATTGGAACTTTTGTGGTGTAGGGTAGAAGCATGGAAAAACTTGGTATTGAAATCCCCTACTTTGAGCCAGAGAGCTTGAGATTTCTGTCTCCATAAAATTTCTTCTTTAGCTAGGATGTTGTCGTAATCTACAAGGAGTTGTTTTTCTTCATTCTTGATTTGAGAATCAACCTGTCCCATCTAGATTTGTTGTTTAATAGTTATTAGTTTTTTGAGAATTTCCTCTTTGTTTTCAAAGATTTTGCTGAAAACTTGCTTGTTCTAAATTCTAAGGTTATTCTTGATGAATTTGAGTTTTTGAATGATCTGATCAGTAGTTGTTCTGGGGAAGCTCTACTACCACCATTATGTGATTTGATTTCGGATGTTAGGATGTTGGATCCACATAGCTTCAAATATGAATGGTGTTTTGAAAATGGGAGGTTCAACCACTTCAAAGAGAAGGAGGCAATGATCAGATCCAATCCTTGGTAAAGTATGAAGGGTGCCAACCCCACAAATGGGAATAGCCTTCTTGAATAAGAAAAATCTGTTTAACTTGACCTGAATATGGTCAGTTCCAATCCTTCTATTACTCCAAGTAAATTGTATTCCTTCTATCTGAACATCCACTAATTCATGGCTCATGATAAAATTAAGAAAGTCTTCCATGCTTTTTGTGGGAATAAGACTTCTACTTTTTTATCTGAAGGGAATAAGGGAGACTTGAATTCTCAGCTATTATCCATGGAAAATTGTTGAAGGATTCTCTCATTTGACCCAGAGTATTACACAATATATTCCTCGCATGGGGGTTGTTTGGGGCATAAATATTGGATAAAATCCATGAGTCCTTTGTATCTTTGCAATGAAATAACATGTTGATTATCCTTTTAGAAGAAGAAATAGTTCTACCTTCAATTTTGCTAGAATCCTATAAGTAGAGAAGACCTACAGAAGTACCTTGGGCAAGGTTGAAAGTAAATTCACTATTTTTCCATATAGAACTAAGAATATTATGAATTATGGACTGGTCGATTTTAGATTCTTGAAGGATGAAAATTGAACGTTTACATTCTTTCCTTAAAGTTCACACAGGTCTTTGCTTAGCAGAACTATTGAGGTCTCTCACATTCCATGAGAGGATCCTCATTTAGATGATTTGGAAGATTTCTTCCCCCCTTTATATTGTTGTAAGGGGGGTTTAGGGCATTTTGAATCATCCTTGTTTTGGCTGAGCAGGTCAGGGAATAGGGTTTTTTGGATTTCATTAGCTATCTCTTCTTCAGTTTCTTTTTTATTTTGATCCATGGTGGAGGGCCTACCACTCTTTTTATCATAACCAACATCTAAGGGTGCTTTTTTGAAGCTCTTGGTGATTTTAGGATTGAACTCAGTTTTGGCTAGGTTGGAACTGAAATTCTCAATAGAAGATGGAGGGTTGGAAGACCTCGACCTGATGGGGGATTGGGGAATTTGATAAAGCACAATGGAATCTAAGAGGATATCTAGTAAGTCATGTAAGAGAGAAGTATATTCTATCGGGATATCAAAGCGATTCGAAAAAGCATAGAGTAAAGAACATGCCTTGGCTTAACTATCATGGGACTTTGGTTCAGTAGTTTGCTTGCTTTAATTTTTAATTTTTTATTATTATTATTATTATTAATTTTTTTTATCATTTTTAATGTTTTTGGCTTTTAATTTTAATTATTAAATTTCACATTAAGGTTCATATCAACATTAATCCTAAGGTTTTCTTTGGATATTAAGCTTATAATGCCCAATAAAAGTATTTACGTTAATATCAAATATCTCCAAAGTATTCGTTCTCCTTTTAATTCCATGTCCTCAATTGTCAATGTTCTCTTCCTTGATTTTAATGTTTGAAATATTAAATTTGGATGTTTAAAAGTCTTCATCATTTTATTAAAATACCTAGGATCTCATATTTCATGCTAATATCATTTCTATAGTTAAGACTTCACAAAAAAATCCCTTTTAAATATCATCGATGATGCAAAACCCTTGTCGCTCATGCATTAGCAATGACCTTGTTCTATTGACGATGGAAATTAAATCATTAAATTTGTATTGCTCATGCAAATATTTTATTTTATGGAAGAGCGATGGCTTTATTATATCGACGATGAGTTCTCATTGGTATTAAATTTATGCTGAATCATTTAGGTTTAACTAAAATGATAATGATGATTATTAGCAAAAAAATACTTTGTCGATGATGTGCAATATCTATCAGAGATACATCAACAATGACCTTCTATCGGTGATGAGATATCATTAGATTTCAGTAATGCATGATTTTATTAGTGATGGAATTTTACTGGCCAAATTATTTATAAATCATTCAAATTAAATCATTCCATAAATTTTTATTAAAGTACTCAACATTGGGGTTAATTAATCATTATATCCGCTGAAATCTATAAAATATTGTTTTTATCATTAATGCCTCGAATAGCCCACTATAAACCTCGTCACTAATGAAAAACCTTTGTCATTTATACATCACCAATAGGCTTTCCTGAAGGGCGATGAAGACTGCTAAAAATGCACGGTCATTGATGTAAAACCATTGTTGTTGATGCATTACCGATAGGCTTTCCCGAAGAGCAATGAAGACTATCAAAAATACACGGTCGCTGATTTCCTAGAGCTATCACTGATTAAAGAGTAATGAATCTTTCATAAGGGTGATGAACAAAAACCTTGTCGCTGATGCATTGGCGATGAGGCTTTTGCAAGAGCGATTGTTAATTTTTCTTTATGCCAAGACTTTATGTGGTCGTCGATTGAAATATTCTTTGCTAATGTAAGAGTGATGGATTTGGTCTATCAATTAAAATTGCTTGAAGTCATATATTCCTTTAACTAATGGAAGATATTTGTTGTTGATGTAAGAGCAATGGCTTTGATATATCGACGATAAGCTTTCCCGAGATTTGAGTCTGCAAACTTTGGCACCAAATTAAAAATGAATAATTTTGCATAGAAGAATGGGAGGTTATTACAGATATCATAGAAATTTTATACTCATCCAAGTACTGATTTTAGGCCTGGATAATGGAGATCAAATCTGACCCAGAGCTCTGAGTTGTCCCGTAGTGCCAAAAATAAGGTAAAATCCAAAGTGCTTAGAATATTATGAAAATTTCTAAGCATCTAAATGGGCCAAATGGGTACTCAAATCCATTGAGATAATAAAAATATTCATCTTGGTTCATGAGATAAATAATTTTAATATTCACGAGCTGCTACTGTAAACTGCTATTTTTGGATAAACTTGATAGCTAAAACTTTGAAAATTTAGTGCCATTGTGAAGATGAGATCAATATATTTCCACCAGTTTTTGAATCACCCTAAACAGAGTTTTCTAGCTCAAGTTATGGCCATATCAATTTGCATCAATTTGTAGGGCAAAAGTGACGAGATTGGAGTAACCCTAAAATGAAATTTAATTATTTAGACCTTTGAAAAACCTTAGGACTCAAATTTTATTAATTAATAAAGCCAAAATAATACAAGTTATATGCAAATATTCAAATATATTGAATTTAAATAAACGCAGCTAAAGCTCAATCTTCAAGAATGCAAAATGCCAACAATTTCAAAACTCCAATGCAATCAACATTCTAAAAATCTTGGTGTAAGTGAATTTTCAAAGATCTTGATGCAAGAAAAAATTCAAATTTAAAATCAAAATTTCAAGTCTTTGGAATCATCAAAAATTGACCGTTGCAGCCTAATTTCACATAGACATCGATTTTGATATTTTTTGAAAAATTAGGATAAAGATCGAGTTGTAACTGTGGGGTACAATAGTTCCTTGAACACCTCTTCTTTATAGCCAAGAAGAAGGTAAATCTAACTGACTTGTAAAGCTACGTCAATTCGATGACAAGTCAGTTATGGACTATGGAAACAGAAGGTAGAAGGTCATGTCAAAAATTTCTTTCACCATTCTTGAACTAACATGGATGTTTATCAAGAGTTACGTGAAACATATTTTGCTACTTTTACAGTTGTAGCAATACCAAAAATTTAAAGAGGCTTTGGCTCAATCCAAAGTAATTGAGGACATTAAGGTCCAGGAGGGAGACTTAAAGCTCTGTAATATAGAGTGGAACATAAATACTCGTAATAACAATCATTAAACTAAACTGAATCCGATTAATTAGATTGTTCTTAACGTTCCTAAAGCGTAAAAATCACAACAACAATTATCAGGCTCAACTCTCTCCAACGCAGTACAAAAAATAGCACCAAAAAAATCAAGGTCAAGATAAGTAGCATCGTCCTCCTCACACATACATGTCACTCCCAGAGTCTTTGGAATCCCTCTTTAATATACTATACGAGACCAAGGTGATTACCTTTCCAAGAATCTGCTTACTGGATCCTGCCCGTCTGAAACTAAAAGGGTATAGAGAGGATTAGTATTTTTCTTATCATAGGAAAAATGGGCATGACATCCATACGTGCTATGGTTTCAAAAATCTAGTATAGAATATTCTTGATAAGAACTAGTTACAAATAGACAATCCTCTAGCCCCAGACAATCAACAAATGGGTATATTTAAATATCCCTTGCTTACTCATGAGGTCAAGGGTAATTAAATGGGGCATGTCAATGAGATTCATATGGATCCATCTACACATGGGTTCGTTGGTATTATTAACATAGTAACCCAAAATCGAAGGTACAACCAAGTCGAGCCGCTTGTAGCTCCTATTAGTATACCTTTTGCACCATAGTAAGCACTAGTTCAAAACCTGTTGTCAGGTCCATCGTCACAACTGGTGATTACCATTAGAAATAGGCTTACTCAAATCTAGAGGATGACCTCGACACAGATTTCAACTTATGAGCTTATTGTACAATCCCCTAGAAATAGAGAAGCACTCATAGATATTCTCAATTCTATCGAGCTTCAACCCTAGGATCCTAATGCGTTCACTAATTTTTTGGGGCATGTCCGAAAATACAAAGAGCTTATGATCACCTTTTATGACCACAAAATCAAACAAGAACCAACTAATGTAGTGGATCCTTCGTTACACATAATCTCTTGTATTAATCGTATTTTGTACAAGCGAGTGTTGATCGATACAGGCTCATCGATTAGAAATAATAACAACGATAACTTTGGAACATTTGAGCATTCTAGATTCACACACAGTGGCATCTACATTTACATTACAAGCATTCAATTATGCATTATGCTCAATGGTTGGTACCATAGTATTACCTATTCAGGTGGGAGTGAAAATCATTTCCATTTTATGCAATGTGTTGGAAGGAGTGATGCAATATAATATATTGCTCAATCATCCTTGCATCCAAGACATGAAGTGTATCCTTTCTATTTTACATCAATGTATTAAATATATGCACGAAGAGTAGGTTCATGTCATCTTATCGGATGATGAACCCTATAAGTACGTTAATCAGGTTAGTAATCCAGGGGAGTTCGTCTTACCATTAATGCATATGGACATCAGACCTAGTTTACCCATTAAGCATCCAAAGTGAAAACCAAAATCAATACGGGCTGATCCATCCACCTTACCACCACTACCCTCACCTAAACCAATAGGTACTTCTGATAAACCTTCATCATCTGACCCAAAGATCAAACAGAAGTTGAAAGCACCCATGGTAGATGATCCTGAAGTCATCCCAAATGTATCTACAATGGAGATCTTGAATCCCATGGAGGAGGAAGAATCCCATTACCTAATGGATGCTGTGCCTCAGCCTACATCTACTTCGTCTATTGCATCATATACACCCTAGGTGACTATTTATTTAGTCAATCTCGGGCTTGTAGAGTACTTGGTTCAATATGTAACTTTTACACCAATTATCGAATCCACATAAGACATGGGAAGACCTTGTGATCCTCCCTTGCATATTGGAATGGTGGTACCTTTAAGCATGCTACCAAACCAAATTAACTTCATATATGGGGATTTTGACTCAACCACGGATCAATATCTAGTTACCCATCACAATAATGAGTTGTTTGCATGTAACGTTTACTATATGTCAAACCCTGAATTTGTTCTCAGATACTTCTATCGTTGCCATTGGCACGATTATGGTTTAAGTTTATATGAGTAGGGTTTCAAGACACCCTGTCAACCATAGTACTAATTACCTACTTTTAAGGTTGGTTTAGGGTATTCCATATGCATGTTGGATGAGTTTTTAGCTAGTTCCCTAGAGTGGCTAAGCCTAGGATTTGGGGTGGACATCAACGAGAATGAATACGGTGATCCCAACCCTTTGCATTTATGGAGGGACCATATCCAATCACCATGGTTATCGTAGAACCTTCTGTAGTATATCATGAGACCATTTTAGAAGAGTAATCTAAACTTAGAGGATATCCCTGAAAACAATTAAGTAGATGAAGACGATGGCTATGAGGATACAACTGAAATTGCATACTTAGATCCTACCCACCTTCATTGCTCAAATAACAACACAGAAGATGTTGAGCCTACTAGGCCCCTTGTTGACACAGATGACATCTATAACAAGGTTTTTACTCAATTTCCTAACTTGAGGTAACTGCTCCCACTTGAGGACCTAATTATCTTATCTACCCCTAGATCAGACCCAGAGATCCCAATGACTCTGAATCCACACCTTGAGCATCTAGAGCAATCAAGAATATACAGGTCCTACCATTGCAGTCATGAAGATCACCATCCATCCAATATTATGATTTCCATTGATTTAACCACACCCCTTCACAATCCAAGCAACCCATCAAAGTTGTTGTACCTCAACCTTGAGGCCATTAAATTTGATCACATTGCATCAACACCAACACCTAAGGAGTTGTTACCATGTGAAGAAATGTTGCACCCATTTCATTTTGCTCTAGGCCATGCTAGGGATGTTTGTAATGTTGAGGTCAAATATGAAATGATAGATCATTCAAACCCAGTGGATGATATCCACTTGATCCCTATGCCTCATTAGCTAGAGGAGGGATCCCATATGTCAATTGAGGATAATTTTGATGTGGATATTGGTACTGATCCTAACCATCCTAAGAAATTTAAATTTGGATAAAGTCTATCTCCTGAGGAGTGTGCCATCGTCATACCTCTTTTGATAGAGAAATCTAACATTTTTACTTGGTGGTACAAAGACATGTCAGGTCTTGATCCAAAGTTGATTACGCATAACCTTTCATTGGATCCCAATATGAAACTAGTCAAGAAAAAGCTAAGAAAGATGCACCCAACAATCACCTATGGTGAAGGACGAATTACAAAAATTGTTGGATGTAGAATTTATTCAGCACATCGACTATCTAGAATGGATATAGAACATGGTATCTATAAGCAAACCTAATGGGAGGATTTGTATTTGTATGGATTTGAAATACCTCAATAAGGCAACACCCAAACACATGTTTTCATTACCTAACATAAACAGTCTCATAGATGCAACTACAGGTCATGATATGTTATCCTTTATGGATGGATTTTTAAGATATAATATGATTCGGGTCAAACCCAAAGATCAAATAAGACAACCTTTACCACTCCATGGGGTAATTTTTGATATAAATTTATGCTTCAGCCTTAAAAATGCTAGTACCACTTATCAACGGGCCATGACATACATTTTATATGATTACATGCATAAAATTATAGAGGATTACATTGATGATTTGCTTACCAAATCATTACTGCATGAAGAGCACGTAGAAGTTCTGCGTAAAGTTTTCGATCACATGAAAGAGCATAATGTCAGGATGAATCCTAAGAAATGTGTTTTCGATGTTACATTAGGAAAAATCCTAGGATTTATAGTCTCCAAAATAGGGATCGAAGTTGATCTTGTAAAGGTCAAAGCTATTCTAGAAATGCTTCCTCTACCGAACATCAAAGAGATTCACAGCCTACTGGGCAAAGTAGCATCCATAAAATGCTTCATAGCCAATTTTTGGATAAATATCAATCCATGAATTGATTGCTACACAAGGTGGTCCCATTCAATTGGGATGAAGACTGTTAAAAGGCCTTTGATGAGATTAAATAGTACATGGCATCGTTGGTAGTTTTAGCTCCACCTTGACCAGATGTACCTTTCTTGCTATACATTTTAGCCATAAAATTTACTTTGGGAACCATGTTAGCCTAGAAGAACAAGGAAAATAGAGAATAAACTATCTATTACATTAGTCGCACCTTGGTCAGTTATGAGTTGAAGTATGCATACATTGAAAAGTTCTGTTTAGCAGTGGTGTTTGCTACCAAAAAGTTGTGCCACTACATGCTAATTCATACCATGTATGTCATATCAAAGGAAAATACTTTGCGGTACATGATGAGTCACACATCATAATATGCAAACTATAAAATGGATCATGCTATTGATAGAATTTGATCTTAAATTCATCAGTTAAAAATCTATTAAAGGTCTAGTTATAGCAGATCAATTGGTAGAGGCACCTCTTCAAGATGATAATCCTCTCGTTATAGAACTACATGATGATGTAGTGTTTGCATTATCTAAGTCACTTGAACATGAAGATCTAGATAACAAAGTAGACATGACTTTTTTCTTTGATGGTTCTAAGTACGAGCAAGAGGGTGGCACAAGGATCATGTTTTTCATGCTACAAGGAGCTCTTATACCCTTGTATTTTAAACTTAATTTTTTTGCACCAATAATAACATGGAATATGAGGCTTTAATATTGGGTCTGCAAATAGCTATCACCATGAAGATTAAAAAGCTCAATATCTTTTGTATTTTTTTGCTCATATTCAACCAAGTAAAAGGAATTTATCAATGTAGATGTCCCTTCTTAAAAGCTTACAAAGAGCTCATGGATACATTATTAGCCAAATTGGATTGGTACGACATCAAGGTAGTCCCTCGTACATCTAATCAATTCACAAATATAATGCCATCTTTGGGATCCTTAATCCCTCATAATCCTTTTTCTAATTTTATTACCATCCATGTTAAAATGCTTTCACAATTAACGATGTTGCATGAGGCTTCAAAAAAGAAGGAATCAGTCCACATGATTCAAATAGAACCAAATCATGAATGGTTCTACAAAGCATGATACTTTATGATACAAGTATCCTGGGGATCCTTGATCTTGCAGGGTCCTTTAGAGAATGTCACTACCATTCATCATAAGATTTGTTTCAATTTATATTTGTGCAAATCGAATCACAATGGGAACAAGTTGTTCAAATAATTGAAGCTCAAGCTTACCAGGATTGGCTCGTCTAATTAAAATATTACTTGAAACTTGGTTTTATCCATTAGGGATTGTTGCATGCTACAAAAAGAGCATTTAAATAGAAAGAAACTAGGTATATCTTGTTAGGAGATATTCTATATCGACGGAGCTATGATGGACTCCTCCTTTGTTGTCTTGAGCCCCAAGAATCTACTTGGGTAATCTTACAAGCTCACGATGATACATGTGGTGGCCATTTCAACGATATGGCTATCATCAAGTCCATCCTCATAATGGGATATTATTGACCCACAATGGATAAGGATTGCTGCTCATATGTTATAAAGTGCATAAAGTGTCAGTATCATGCTAATATCTTGCACCTGCCATATTAGGCCTTATAATTGATTCAATCGGCTTGGACAATTTCTCAGTGGGGATTTGATCTAATTGAGAAGATCTCTCCTCCATATTCAGGCTACCACATGTTCATCATAATGACCACTAAGTATTTTACTAAATGGGGTGGAAGTAATCCCTTTGACCACTACGACTAGAGATCATATTGTGAAGTTCATACTTCACAATATTATGTCATTTTGGTATTCCATCCAAAATAATTTTATATAATGGAACATCATTCAAGAACAAGGATGTGTGGGCTTTAACGTCTAAATATAACATTCAAAACAACTTTGCAACATGATATTATCCACAAGAAAATGGGCAAGTAGATGCCTCTAATAAACCATAGTTACCATATTGAAGAAAATCAACAAGGATAATCATAAAGATTGGTACCTTCAATTACCTCTAGCTTTATGGGCTTATCGAACTAGCATTCGGGCCCCCACTAGGGCAACCCCATTTTTTCTAGTATATGGCATTGAGGATATTATACCTTGGAATTATAAATTCCATCATTACGAGTCTCATAGAAAGAGTTCATCGATGACGATACTTCGTGACAAGCTCACCTCGATCAATTGACTCTTCTTTATGAGTGACGAGTGAATGCTCTCAAGCATCTTCACATTTATTAGGATCATCTTAAATGAGCTTATAATAATAAAGTCCATCCAAGAGAATTTAAGGTTGGGGATCTTGTGCTTAAAGAGAACCAACATAACTCAAACCTGTCGCCTCATCTACGAGAAATTTACGATCAATTGGTTAAGTCCCTTCATCATCACAGAGAATATAGGACCCAAAACTTATTGCCTAACTTTGCTAGAAGGTGTTGAAGAGCTATAGCCTCTCAACATTCTTTATTTATGGGTAATTTTTATTTAATTCATAAAACAGTCAAAAAAATAAAAATAAGAAAAATCATCAAAATTCCAAACAAATCAGAAAACACAAAAACACAAAAACAATACAAAACTTTAAAATACAAAAACATCTGCATTTTCATCATATGCACTCATCATTTTCATTGCATTAGATATATTCATCCATTTCACTTGCATTAGGATAGGCCGTTTTTACATTCTTATGATTGACACCATGTTTGTATGTCAATCATGAGTTCGCATATCCTTATCATTCATATTTTTCTCGTGAGTAACTGTGTTTTTCAACACAACTACTGAGTTGCTATAGGGTGTATACTAGGGTTTTATGATCATTCAACCATCCCTAGTTATCTCTTGAAATTTTGTAGAAAGCTATATTAGCTTTTAAAAGGTAAGGTCTTGTTTTGATAGTACGTTGCATATGTCAACATCCCAACACAATTTTAAATATTAACAATCCTAGTTCGAACAAGGAAGGATGATACTACAAAGTTGTCCTTGTCATCGTAAGTGAAAGGTTTTCCTTTCTCATCCTATTATGTGCATGGTCTAAGCTCCCCTACCCAAACAATCCCCTTGCTCTTCCACAAAATGATCAAATTCCCAAAGCAATACAAGATAAACAATGATTTTCATCACTAAGCAAATCCTTTGCTTAAAAAAAGATAGTGGTTATCACCACTAAGCATGAGAAAGTATCCCAAGCAATTAAAAGAAAATAAGGGGGTAATGAGCTTGAATTCCTATAATTTTTAGTATGCAAAAGCCATGGCGTGATCTCCATTACAAAAATGGGTTGAATGAAACTCACCTAGAAATGGAGTAGTCTTGCACATGGTGATATGCCTATCATATTAGTGACCTTTTATACAAACTAGTGTTAGCTTATGGATGAACTAGCTTTAGGTGGCTTGTATTGCCTAGTAGTCTAGTCTAACAACATCCAAACTTAGGATCACGATGACCATAGGAGACCCTCATTACATCAATGGGTTGAATTAAACTCCTCTAGCAATGAGGTAATTTTATGCTTCATCTAATATATTCATGATGCACACACAGGGATAATGAATATCTCGGTCTTCCTAACAAACTTTTATCTTTCAGGAGTCTTGTGTAGTTATTATGCAACTTTTGAATCGATCCACTAGGGTGTTTGTGTCTCATGGAAAATCTCAAAAATTCCCTCATAGCAACAAATCATCTAACCAAAAATTACAGTTTTCCTTATGAAATTTTGTTTATTAAGGGGTCTGTATAGAATAGGATATAAACCTAATGGATATTAGCAATGATATTTAGATGACCACTAACTATTTTATGCATACCTTTTAGTTTGTATAAGCTTATAGGGAAAGGCCCTATATCTCACATCATATCATCTCACATATGGATGTATAAATGATTAATTCTTATGATAAGGATTAACATTTCAATTTATGATTTTTATACATTCTATGGTGTCTGCCATTAGTCTATTAAATACAAATTAGATTCAGTTATTATGTTTTAAATGATTAAAGCATACATGTACATTTGCATTAGACCATCCACATAAAATTAATGCATCACATACACATTACACCTGCCATATCATATAACATAAATTAATTGCATAAACAATTAAAAAAATCTAAACCTGCATTTAACATTAACTACTGCATCCATATACACATACATAGTAGTATATCAATACATCTAGATCATAAAATCTAATCATACATCCATCATCTAACTATTGCATGTCATTCGTACAATGCATATATAGAACATCACATCATCATGTAGACACCAAAACAACACCAATCCGATTATGTGACTACAAGCACTGACCGAATTGGCATACATACCCCCTAGGGCAGCCTCCAGAGGTTAAAAAGTGGTCCTAACCACTCCCAAATCAGTTTTGGAAGGTCAGAGGTCAGTTTTGCACCTTTTAAGCACTTTTATCCCTATTCGTCCCACCCTGGGATGATTAGAATCCTATTCGTCCCACCCCGGGACGATTAGCAGCAATCGCTCCAGGGTGGGACGATTAGCAGGTTTGATTGGCAAAAAGTCAAACCTTGACAAATGGCAGCCCAAATCCACCACCTAACTCTGCCTTCAAGGCATGGGATTGTGAGGGAAGGTTTCAAATTAGAGAGGCTTCAATCAAGCCTCGCCCGATCATGGAGGCCTCAATCAAGGAGGCCCTAATCAGGGAGGAATCTTCTCTCCCCCAAAAAGGCATAATGAGCCAAGTGGCGCCCTCGCATGCGCATTCAAAGGAGACCCTTAGGTCTATAAAAATGTGAGCCTCCTCACCCCAAAAAAAGGATAGAGCTGGAGCATTTGGAGCAATGAAGTGCTGCCAAACTATACCCCCATTCCTCTTTGTGCTTCCTACATCCCTAATCTCTCTCTTCCGGAAGAGAGGTTATCGGGTGAACACTAGGAATGCAATCCAGATCCAAAAACCCAAGAAATCAGCCACAATCCCACCCCAAACTCATCGACACAACCCCCTAGGAAGTTTTGGACCCATCCCACTTGGATTGGTGTCAAAACTAGGCCCTAAACGGTGGGCGTCCCACCCCCGGGTGCCCCCCAAACTGCTGCAGTCCTAATCGCCCCACCCCGGAGTGATTAGAAATCTATGCATGGTTTTGTTACTATTATTTTTGCATTCTTTTATATCTAATGTACTTATGCTGTTGTCCAAATTTCATTGCTTTCTAACATGATTTGACCTGGTTTCTGTCATTTTATGCGTCTACTAACCTACAAGGAGCGCCTTCGGATACAAGATAACCTAGGTAGAATCTGCCAAATATGACCTTCTGGGTCATCTCAAAATGCTGTTTTTAGTCTAACCACAAGTTTGCAGGAGTTTTGGAGGCCTCTAGGTAGGACATTTGCAAGGTCACTTTTTGCAGGTTTTACGATAGTCCCCAACGTCCCACCCCAGAGCGATTAGAAATATGTGCATGATTTCCTTACTATTCCTTTTGCAATATGTCCTAGATGATATCCTAATGCCTCTGTTAAATTTTGAACTCATTCTGACATGATTTGATGATCATTTTATTATTTTATGTATTAACTAGCTCGTAGGGCGCCCCTGTCACATACAGGAGAATCTGGGTAGGATATGCAAATTATGAGCATCTGGGTAGTCTTAGAATTACATATAATGCCTAACCCATGAGTTTTAGGTGATTTGGATAAGCATAGGTGGGACATTGGAGCGCTCACTTTGGAGAGGCCCCTGACGGGCAAACGAGCATAACGGGGCCGTTCGACGCCGCTTCGATGCAAAATCAGGTGATACCAATTCTAGACATTGTCCTTTACATTTCCATATCATTCTGTAATCTACTTATCAATCTTATCACTGATATCTTCTAAGCGCCCACTGGAGGCCTTGGGGATTGCATGTTTTTCTAGATACGCATATGCTATTAATGATTTGTTGTCTTTCTGTGCATAGGATCTCACCACCAGGAATACTAGAGGGGCATCAAGGAATGATGAACACATGGACACAAGCGGTGACAACTTTTAGCCCACCCACTTCGAGTGTGGGCACGCGGAAGACGCTGGAAGCGTACCGTCCGATCTTGGAAGCGCGACTTCTTTCGGGCATCCATTAATGTAACAAATTGTATCAAATGTTCTGATCCCTAGAGGGGGGATGTATTGTAATCATATTAAAAGCAATATCAATAAAGGAGGCCCCGCTTTGTTTGCTCACATCTCGTTTCTACGTCATTTCCTTCATGCATTGCTCATCGCATTCGTAGGACTTAGCATCTATATCTATTTTTGTTTGCATCATATCGGTATGCCATTTTTCTACTACTTTCAGTGGCGATCATGGTGGGACCCTGTCCCCTATTGTTAGGATCAAGTTTTTGATCCAAATTTTATGGTTTTTCTTTGCAGGTGTTACTCATTCGGGCACTGGACTGCTACTCGTGCCACCCCGAGATGAATACGTATTCATCCCACCCTATGATGAATGTAGACCTGCTATTCATCCCACCTCGGGATGATTAGAGCTCTATGCATTTTTTGAGCAGAAACTCAGAGGCATCTGGTTTAGACAGAGAGGAGGTAGGCCTTCTGAACATCCTCTATGTTTTTCTACTTTCTGTTTCTGCAATTTTCTGTTTTCTTTGCTTTATTTTCAAACACTTGCATAGAAAGGTTAAGTAGTTTGTTTTCCTTTCTTGCAATAAAGAAAAAATAAAATAAAAACATAGAGTAAATTAAATGGAAGGAACTTGATTAGGAATGCATTTTTCTCTGGTTTGCTTGCATGATACTTGCACAAATGGCAAGTCCTCATTATAGGTTTCAGTTCTAGTTAGGTTTTGTGATTTCCTTTTTGCTACTAATTGTCTCTGAAAGATAAAACGTACTTTAAAGCATTGCATTAGTGAAAATCATCTTTTGCTGTATGTTTTCTTTCTTTACACAATTAAAAGGAACCACACACACCACCTAATAAAATTAACATCAAGGAGTTGGTCTTAATACCCCAACACTTGATCAAGACCAACGGTGGGTTTCATCACCACCTTGGCTTGGATTTTGCATACATATACCCCGATCACGATTGTTGCTAGACGTAAATCCTGATGAAAGTTGACCAAGTGTAGCGGGGGTGATTCCCCGTGCATGAGGATAAGTCTTCTAAGGTAGGTGTCAAAAATAGAGCGATCCCCCTTCCGTACCGCCTATGTTCCACTTACTGTTCTGCTCTCGCGTACCAATAGTTTCCCTCACGTAAGGGCGGGTATATTGAGAGGTTCGGTATAATGGCTTGGCAATGGTATATTGAAGGGGCGACCATTTTGGAGATACAAGAGCCCTCATTATGCATGTATAACAAAGTTTTCTTTACAAGATTTACATAACAAAAATCAAACACACTGAACCAGATCTAGGACACACATTTAATCTGTAAACAAGATAATCATTTCTTTGTTTGTGTGGTCCCCTTTTGTTTGGTATAGCATAAAAATTGTAAAGGAGATAAAAATATACATATCTTTTTAGAAAAACCACCACCATGGTGTATACCCGTAGCCAAGCCCAATCACGGGCAGAAGCTACGGAAAGTATGCAAGGAGGCACAAGTCACCTCCGTTATAGCCCCAAGGACTTGGTTATACCACCTTGGCAGCTTGACCCACAACATAGTCCACACTATACCACTACAGAATAGGACTATAGAGGCACCCCTTTGAGGGGCACTCCCGTTCAACACAGACCCTCTCAGGAGGAGTACACACATGGGAAGGCCCCCTTAGACACTCATTATGAGTGGCCACTATGCGATGAAGCGCTAGAGCAGCATAGGGTTCATAAGGAGGGCCCACATGATTATATCATTCCCCCTCCACCCCTCATTACTGTTAGAACTAATAGGCCAAATCTAGAGCGCAAGGCTCTTCAGATAGGGTGAGCCAACTCTGCCCATCCCTTTCACATGTACGAAAGGGAGCATGAGGAAAACTAGTATATTCCTCAAGAGCAATACACCGCATGGGGGCAATGCACCTCCGCACCTGCTGATTATCAAGATCACCTATTGAGGCCAGAGCCTCGGGTGAATGCTGCTAACCTCGATAGAGGAAAGTGACCCATAGAGATCTCGGATCACCATGACCGAGATAGATATGTAGGGGAGGCATCTAGGCCTCCTAGACCTAGGACGATGAAACAAATCGACTTGGCATTTTCCAAACATGCCGCCCGCCAAGCGCAAATCACGCAGCTTAGGCAAGATCAACAATAGTTAGAACAACTGTATCATCTTAACAAAGAGCGCATTCAATGCTAGATAGATGAGTTGTTCTAGAACACTATGCATGAGAGGATTCCAACCCCTCACATGCATAGGATAGAAATTTATGAGAGGCACAACCCCTTAGTATGAGATAGGTCTCCACGACCTTATCAAGCATTGCCTCCAAGACCTCCTAGACCTGAGCGGGAGGCCACTCCTAGAACCAATGATGGGCACCTTCCTCGGGCACCCATCCATGTTTATAGGTCATGCCCAGAAACTCCTCAAGAGGCCTATGAGGAATTTGAGCGAGAAGAAGAGCGGGCTAAAATGCCCTACCAAGGCATGGGGGCGCTATCCGGCTACCCCTCCATAGGCCTCAAGTTCCTCACAATTCACAATGGGAACAAACCAAAGAAGAGGAAATCAAATCCTCCCGATGCATACAAAGCACTCGCTAGAGCGCTTAGAGTCTATGGAGACTAAGACTTCGGGGCCCCAAAAGCCCACCTTACGCCAACTCCGTAGTCACCCTGTGCATCCTTCAGTTCCGGCACCCCCATACCCCGACCACTTCAAAGTGCCTCAATTGGCAATTTTTAGAGGGGATGAGGATGCCCAAGAGCATGTAACAAGGTTCCTGAGTCAATGCTTTGGCATTCAGGACAATGATGCATTGCTTCTAAGAATGTTTATAACCACGTTCGTAGGCCCTGCCTCGGATTGGTTTACCCAGTTGTCGAAGCATAGCATCAATAATCTAGACCAGCTAGTGGACGCGTTCCTTGAACATTTTGCCTTCAACACCAAGAAGAAGGCATCCTTAAGTGACCTAGCTGGCCTTAAGTAGTATGATGATGAGACCATGGCTGCTTATGGGAATCGATGGAGGACATTGCTTTCAAAGCTACCTTACCTCCCTCCCATGGCCGACATGACTCAAATGTTTTCAAAGAGTTGCTTAAGGTCGATCTCCATGCTATTGTAGCTGCAACAATATGCCACCCTCGAAGAAGCCCTAGCGCAAGCCAGGATAATTGAGGAGATCAAAATACAAGACGATGAGATTGCCAAGCCGCACAAGAAAGAGTGGCCCAAAAATGCTAAAACTGGGCCCATGCAACCGAAACCCATCGCGGTCAATCAGGTTGCCATAACTATACCAAAGCCTGCACAAATGACACAACCCCCAAAGGCTAATTATCAGGCAGTTCCTCTTGATAACTATGAAAAGGAAAATCATAAACAAGAGCAAAATCAGCAGTATCGCCCTAGGCGACAATTCACACAATTCACGAAGTCTAGAGACTCCTTGTTTGACCGCTTGTTCATGGCAAACTTGATAAACTTGCTAAAAAGTCGACCCATAGACCCCAACATGCCAAAACCCAAGGGCTATAGGGAAGACTTATATTGTAGATTTCATCGATAGAAAGGACACGAAATCTCCACTTGTTGGAAATTCAAACACTTAGTGCAGGACTTGATAGACAACAAAACGCTCATGGTAGATAGTCCCGTAGCGTTGAGCAACCAATATATGGAGGTCTTCAAAGACCCCCTGCCTGCCCATGATGTGCAAGCAAAGACTTTACAAGTGAATGAGGTAACACAAAACTACCCCATGCAAGGATACGTAGGGATGATAAGCATCGTGACATGAAACAAAAGATACCCAAACACGGCTGCACCCACTGTAGCTACAGGAGATGTTTCATCAATGTCACAACCTCCACAACACCCTACGCAACCTCCCCCACCTAGACCAGTGGCCATGATTCGGACTAAACTTACTCAAAGTTTAAGGACCAATGCGGCTAGGCTCTCCATTTATGAGCTCATCCAACAATCACCGCCCCATCGGGAGGCTCTGATGGAGATACTCAAAGCCATTGAGCTACAACCCCATGAAGCCAATTCTTTCAACAATTTCGTGGGACATGTGAGACAATGCATAGAACCAGTCATAACCTTCAGGGAAGATGAACTGAAATCGGTGATTGGTGATATGGTGGATCCACCCCTGCACGTCATTGCATGGGTCAACGGGATTCCATTCAAGAGGGTGTTGTTGGACACTGGCTCGTCCAACAACATAATCATGACAATGGCATTAAAACACCTTAAGCTGCCAACATCCCACATTGTGGCATCCACTTACACTCTTCGAGCATTCAACGACGCGTTATGCTCGATGGTTGGCACAATTGTCCCGCCCATCCAAGTAGGACAAAAGACCATTCCTACATTGTGTCACATCCTTGAGGGTGAGATGGCCTACAATATCTTGCTAGGCCGGCCTTGGATCAGGGACATGAAGTGTGTCCCTTCGATAGCCCATCAATGCCTCAAATACACATACGAAGGGCAAGTACATGTAGTCCCAACGGACTTAGAGCCCTTTAAGTTTTGCAATGCGGTGCAACTGATGCCACAATCGACCCTCCCATCGACACATTTGGACTTTCAATTGAATCCATCCACACAGGGTCCGATTCTGCCTACATCCTCATTGTTGAGTCCCTCAACTCACCAACCTGGCCCATCTTCATCATCTGTTCCTTCACCAATGATGCCACCTATGGTGGCCACACCGAAGGACAATGGGAAGAAGCCCCTAGAGGAGGTACCACCATTAGTCTCAACCATCTCTATCGAAGAGGTGCCCAACCGAATGGAAGTCGAGACACCTGGTTCACCCAACATGGAGTGGACTCAGGGAGAACTCCCATTCCCTCCCCCTCAACCATCGATGATTACCATTGAGATGGCCAATACGGGCCTAGGGGAGTACCTAGTGTGGAATATTGTGGCAACACCCATGCTCGAATCCATGCAAGACATGGGGAGACCTCGCCTCCCCATCGACACTATCGTCCCTTTAGGCTACCCACCAAATCAGACCAATTTTGTATATGGGGGCCTCGAGAATGACATTGAACCCTACCTACAAGAGGAAGAGGATGAAGAGCCATTTGTTGAGAATGTTGACTATCTGTCCAACCCAAAATTTGCCTTGAAATACCTAGACCAATGTAATTGGCATGGATATGGATTGGGCAGATATGAACAAGGAATGCACATTCTTTGTCAACCGAGATACCAGATGCAATATGATAAATCAGGAGTAGGGTTCAACCACCCTTTGCCCCTCGACATCTTGGTAGAAACCATGCAAGGCCTAGGTCTAGGCAACGAGGATGGGTTGGCACAAGATCCATATGCCAATCCCAACACAACATACACATTGGGGGATTATCTCCCATTGTTAACAACAAACCTTGTTGACCTCAACAACCCCTCCCCTTTGATCGAGGAAGGGGAAAGTTCAAGAAGTAACCTCCAAGAGGGATATGAACAAGATCAAGGGGGGTCTTCTGAAGATGAGTCAGATTATGAGGTAGCACCTTGGGACCCTTTTGAGTCCGATAGCAATCACTCGCAGGTGACACCCATTGACGACTATCAGGAGAACTTCATGGCAATGTTCCCCTTTAATGTTCTGATCGGGCAATTGCTACCTCCAGAGAATCCAACCCTCCCTCAGAGAGCGAAACAACCTAGAAGGGACCAAATCAACTTGCTCAAACAAAATGAGCCTCCCATGCCGGCCATAAGGCCAAGTGATCCACCGAAGGAAGAAGATCCAAATATCTTCTTCAACATCGACTACCTGCGTGCTAGATTTTTGGTTTTCATAGAGAGTGAGGATAGTGATCAAGAAATGCCTAGTGGGAGGCTATACCAGCCAGAGGGGCACATAGTTGTCGGAGCCAATGAAGGCCTATGGATCTCCGATAGCGACTATGAGGATGAGACTGAGATGGCATATCTCAACCATATGAGGCAACAGGAATACCCCATAGACATCGATGATATGTTTGAACATCTAAATATGGGACCAAGGCATAGGTGGCATTTAAACCAAGTATAGTTAAACCAAGTGCTTCATCCACCACTTCGGGCATACAGGGAGCACCTCCCACCTAGAGACCCTATAGGGCCATCGGTGCCAAGGGTAGACCCTATCCTTCTATCCGCACATAGGGCCGATCCTTTTGTGCCAGCACCCACAGAGCCAGATCCGGGGTACAAGGATCACCAAGGATGTCCGAATCAACACCCACGTGGCAATGGAGACCAAATTCATTCCATCAACATGATCTCCATTGATTTAACCACCCCCATCCACAATCCAGCCGATCCAACATGACCATTGTATCTAGACCTAGATGCCATAGACTGGGATCATGCTGACTCACCACCATCCCCATCAGAGTACTGGCCTTGCGGTGAGATGTTTCATTTCACCCCAGGACAGACTCAGGATATCTTCCATGTTGAAGAGGAACCCGACATTCCCAACGTAGATCTAAATTCAGCAAATGATATCCACCTGATCCCAACTCCACACCAGTTGGAGGACGGATCCCACATGTCAATCGAAGAGATGATTGACGTAGACATCGGTTCTGATCCAATGAATCCACAAATCATCAAGTTGGGGGTAAGTTTATCCCCCGAAGAGCAAGCCGATTACATTGCCCTTCTCAAAGAGAAGAAGGAGGTTTTTGCATGGTCCTACAAAGACATGTCGAGGCTAGACCCGCAGCTAGTCACGCATAATCTAACACTTGATCCGACAGTCAAGCCAGTCAAGCAAAAGCTACGTAAGATGCACCCAACAGTGGCCTTAATGGTCAAAGACGAGCTACAAAAGTTGTTGGATGCACAGTTTGTCATCTGCGTAGATTACCCACCATGGTTGTCCAACATGGTACCCATCAAAAAGCCTGACGGGAGGATTCACATATGCACCGATTTTCGAGATTTAAACAAAGCGAGTCCCAAGGATGATTTCCCCTTGCCTAGCATCGACGCATTGGTAGACGCTACAACAGGCCACGAAATGCTTTCCCTCATGGATGGTTTCTCGGGATACAACCAGATTCGTATCAATCCCGATGATCAACTAAAAATGGCGTTCACGATGCCTTGGGGGACATTTTGTTATAAGGTCATGCCCTTTGGCCTTAAAAATGCTGGCGCCACTTACCAACGCGCTATGACATACATCTTCCATGATCACATGCATAAAACTTTGGAAGATTATATGGATGATTTGTTGGCCAAATCTCTTTTGCACCAAAATCATCTCGATGACTTACGCAAGATCCTTGATCGCCTCATCGAACACAAGGTTAGGCTAAACCCCAAGAAGTGCGTATTTGGCATCACATCTGGAAAACTCTTGGGTTTCATAGTCTCAAAATGAGGCATCGAGGTAGATCCAAATAAAGTCAAGGCAATCCTTGAAATGCTTCCCCCAACCACCATCAGGCAGCTCAGAAGCTTGCAGGGTAAGGTCGCGTCGATCAAGCGCTTCATAGCGCAGTTATCTGACAAGTGCCGACCCATGAATAAATTATTACACAAGGGGGTAGCATTTCATTGGGATGACGAGTGCCAATCAGCCTTCGATGACATCAAACAATACTTGGCTTCACCACCAGTATTGGCACCACCTAGACCAGGAGTGTCATTCTATTTATACATCTCAGCTACTGAGGTGGCACTGGGCGCCATGCTAGCCCAGAAAAATGAATTACATAAAGAACAAGCTAATTATTATCTTAGCCGCACCCTGGTCAGTTATGAACTTAACTATGCATACGTTGAGAAGCTATGCTTGGCGGTGGTATTTGCCACCAAAAAGCTATGCCATTACATGCTGAGCAATACGACGTATGTTGTGTCTAAGGAGAATCCATTGCGGTACATGATGAGTCATACTTATCACAGTAGTCGCACGACGAAATGGATCATGTTGTTGACAGAGTTTGACATCGAATTCATTGGACAAAAGTCCATCAAAGGTCAAGTCATCACCGATCAACTAGCAGAGGCTCCTCTCGAAGATGATCAACCTCTGACCGTAGAGCTTCCCGATGATGGGGTCTTCCATGTCTCAAAATCGCCAGATTCTGATGAGCCTGAGTCACAAGCCGACATAACCTTATTTTTTGATGGTTCTAAATGTGAGCAAGGGGGTGGCATGGGAATCATGTTTTTCACACCGCAAGGGGCTCCAATGCCTTTATCATTTAAACTTGATTTCTCATGCACCAATAACAATGCTGAATACGAAGCCTTGCTCATAGGTCTTCAAACAACCATCACCATGAACATCAAATGCTTGAATATCTTTGGTGATTCACTGTTAATTGTCAACCAAGTGAAAGGGGTATTCCAATGCAAATGCCCAGTTCTACAGGCCTACAAAGCCCTTGTGGATAAATTCCTGGCAAATCTTGAATGGTACGACATCGAGGCACTCCCTCGATCATCGAATCATTTTGTAGACACTATGGCCTCCTTGGGGTCACTAATCCCGCAAGACATTTCTGGTGAGATGACAACCATTCAAGTCAAAATGTTATCGCAATCCATGATGGAGCGTGCAAGCTCTACATAATGCCAGGAATCCACCTGATCCAGATTGAACCATCTCAGGATAGGTTCTCTCGAATCCATGATAGTCTGAATCATGCCAACTGGGGGTCTTTGTTCTCTCCAACCCCTCTTAATAGCAACACAATACTATTTTTACAAGTTCTTTCCCACTCAACTTTTGCTAGGGATGAACTTCAAGAGGGATCGACCATTCATACCATCGAGGTTTCTGATCAGCAGGATTGGTACACACCCATAAGAGACTATCTCAAGTTAGGTAGCCTCCCACTTGGATTGTCACATGCCACAAAAAGATCATTCAAATAGAAAGCGGCAAAACATGTCTTGCTAGGAGACATTTTATACCATCGAAGCTATGAAGGAATCCTCCTCCGTTGCTTGGACCAGCAGGAGTCCACTTGGGCGATCACCCAAGCGCACGATGGTACATGCGATGGCCACTTCAGCGGTATGGCCATCGCAAAGTGCATTCTTCGCATGGGCTATTATTGGCCATCTTTAGAGCGAGATTGTTGCGCATATGTGTGAAAGTGCATGAAGTGTCAACACCATGCTAACTTGACACACGTACCTTCTCAGGCCTTGCAACCGATCCAATCGGCTTGGCCATTTTTGTAGTGGGGCTTAGATCTCATCGAAAAGATCTCCCCTGCATCGTCAGGTCATCACACGTTTATCATAACGGCCATAGAGTACTTCACTAAGTGGGTGGAAGCAATTTCGCTTACCTCTACGACTGGGCCCCGCATTGCGGAGTTCATTTTACATAACATCATATGTCATTTTGGTATTCCATCCAAGATCATCTCGGATAATGGGACGTCATTTAAGAACAAATATGTGCGTGCTTTGACAACAAAGTACAAAATTTAGCATAGTTTTTTGACACCTTATTATCCGTAGGCAAATGGGCAAGCAGAGGCGTCAAACAAAATGCTAGTTGCCATCCTTAAAAATATGGTCGTAGATAGTCATAAGGATTGGCACATCCAAATACCACTTGCCCTATGGGCTTATCACACTAGCATTCGGACGCCCACTGGGGCAACTCCATTTTTGCTAGTGTATGGCTCCGAGGCAGTCATGCCTCTCGAGTTGGAAATACCCTCCCTGTGCATATCAATGCAAGAGTTCATCGATGATGACACTGCATGGTAAGCCCAGTTAGACCAGCTTACGTTACTCGATGAATGACGCATCAATGCTCTCGAGCATTTACGTATCTATCAAGAGCGACTTAAGAAAGCATACAACATGAAAGTTCACCTGAGGGACTTTCAGGTCGGTGACTTGGTCTTAAAAGAGAACCAACAAAATTCTAACTTGCCACCCCATTTAAGGGACAAGTTCATGGCAAATTGGTTAGGTCCTTATGTAATCGATAGTAAAATAGGACCTGGAACATACCGACTCACCTCTCTTGAAGGAATCAAGGAACTAGAACCCTTGAACATCAGTCATTTGAGGCCATTCAACATTTAGAGAGCCATGGCCCACTCCAAAAGCCCCAAGGGTTCTCGCCATCGCTTGGTCACCCAAAATGCCCCAAAGGTATCTATAATCCCTTTGGTCAAACCAAAAGCTCCAAGGGTTCCCACAATCTCTTGGTCAACCAAAATGCCCCAAAGGTATCTATAATCCCTTTGGTCAAACCAAAACTCCAAGGGTTCTCGCCATCGCTTGGTCACCCAAAATGCCCCAAAGGTATCTATAATCCCTTTGGTCAAACCAAAAGCTCCAAGGGTTCCCACAATCGCTTGGTCAACTAAAATGCCCCAAAGGTATCTATAATCCCTTTGGTCAAACCAAAAGCTCCAAGGGTTCCCACATGCAGCTTGGTCACCCAAAATGCCCCAAAGGTATCTATAATCCCTTTGGTCAAACCAAAAGCTCCAAGGGTTCCCACAATCGCTTGGTCAACCAAAAACACCCCAAAGGTATCTATAATCCCTTTGGTCAAACCAAAAGCTCCAAGGGTTCTCGCAATCGCTTGGTCACCCAAAATGCCCCAAAGGTATCTATAATCCCTTTGGGTCAAACCAAAAGCTCCCCAAGGGTTCTTAAAATGTTTGCCGTCACCTTGAAGGTCACATCCCTCCCCCAAGGGTTCATCCGCTTGGTCAACCCAAAATGCCCCAAAGGTATCTATAATCCCTTTGGTCAAACCAAAATCTCCAAGGGTTCTCGCAATCGCTTGGTCACCCTAAAATGCCCCAAAGGTATCTATAATCCCTTTGGTCAAACCAAAAGCTCCAAGGGTTCTCGCCAATCGCTTGGTCACCCAAAATACCCCAAAGGTATCTATAATCCCTTTGGTCAAACCAAAAGCTCCAAGGGTTCTGACAATCGCTTGGTCAACCAAAATGCCCCAAAGGTATCTATAATCCCTTTGGTCAAACCAAAAGCTCCAAGGGTTCCCACAATCGCTTGGTCAACCAAAAATATCCCAAAGGTATCTATAATCCCTTTGGTCAAACCAAAAGCTCCAAGGATTCTCGCCACCGCTTGGTCACCCAAAATGCCCCAAAGGTATCTATAATCCCTTTGGTCAAAACCTCCAAGGATCCGTAAGAATCACTTGGTCCACACCCATTCGGGTTAAACCATCCATAACGAATATTCAAAAACAACAGATAATCAAAAATAACAAAAAAATTGCATCTCACTTTCATGCATAATCTTAAAAATCAAAACACAAAAAAAAAAAGCTGCATTAGGCATCGCATACATACATTGCATATTTGCTGGTCATACATGTCAAACGCACCATAGACTGTAATTACTCGGCAATTCCATCATTTTCCACATTTGTCCATTTTGTAAATGATCCAACAAGAATAACGCCATTCACATTTTTGCCATATCATAGTCAATTGTCTTCTAATGTCTTTAGGGTTTTCGTCATTCAGCTGTCTTTAGATTTCTAGCCAAATGTTGTACAAAGTCAGACCGATTTTTACAAGGTAGAGTTTTACTTGGATCACGCCTTGTTACATAGCATCCCAACACAAGCTTAAAACACATAAAAATTCCCAAGTTGTGTGAACGAAAGACGAAACCTACATAGTGGTCTAGGATGCCATAAGTGAAACGTTATCTCGCTCATCCCCCTGTGCGAATGACCCTAAGAATGCTGAGAATTGGCAAAAGGACAAGAAAACTTCCTTCAATTCCCCAAAATAAATAGTGGTTTTTACCACTACAAAGAATTCAAACTCCAAACATGAATATCAAAAGTGCACAAATCAAAAAGCACAAGAAATAGTGATTCTAATCATTGATCAAAATCCCAAGCTCAAACAAAATAAATAGTGATTATCATCACTACTGAGAAAATATCCCATTAAAAGAGAGGGAGTAACTATTGAATCCCTAGAATTCTTAGCATTCGAAAGGTCATGAGGTGATCCTCAGTCTCGGTTTGGTGGATAGCCTGTTGGTCACTAGTGGTAAACCTCTCGCATGATGATATATCTATCGCATTAGTTGTTGGGCATATGTACAGATCAATGTTTGCATGTGGATGAGCTAGCTTATGGTATCCTAGATTGCATCATAGATTAATCCTACTAAATGCAACAAAGGAGTTAGTGGAGCTAATTAGGTGATCCTCAGTACAAGTTTGGTGGACAGCCTATCTGGCACTGATGGTATCCTTACGAATACCACATAAACGAACTCAATCGCACACACAGGGATGTGAAATAACTTGGTCAAACTCAAGTCTGATTCGTACCTTGTTCGAAAGTCTTGTAAGATAATGTACAGTCTTGACTAGTTAGTTAAAGCATCCGAGTCTCAGAAAAACCTTAACTACATTCTAAAACAATTGTTGTACATTTCATTACTTACATCACCATCAAAAAATACAAAACAAAATATTACAAATGCAAAAGTTATTTCATAAAGCAATCACATAGTACAGAAAGCTAGTAAATCCTATACAGTCTATGGTGCCACCACTTGTATACCAACAAATCATTCCATCCATTCCATATGCATACATCTATATCATATAGTTAAAATCATCCATAGTAATAATAGCATATGCATACATCAACATAAATAAATGTGCATAAAGAACAATAAACCATGACAAGTATATAATCAAACCAAAAAGAGTCATGTATATATATCAAGTCAAAATGCCCTCAAGGCTACAATAAGAAGGTCCTCCGACCTCACAAAAACCAAAAACTCAAAATCCCCAAAGCCTAGGGAGTCGACCACCATGATCATGTAGGATCGGTGCGACTGGAACTACCCCTAGTAGTATGGGTCCTATGGGACCTCTCAGGTCGACTGCTATCAGCCCTCACACCCTGCCCACCAACACTACCCTCACCTAGCCACCTGCGATGAGATGATGCAGACTGCTCAGTCTCACTACCTCTCGTACGACATGATGAACCACCTCCATCAAGCACAGGCAACTATCCATCGAGGCGAACAACCTCTATCTCTAACTCTATCCGGTATCGACCCCACTCCATATCTCATTGGTGATACACAACCAATGCACTATCCCATTGTGCCAACTGAGTCCGTAGGAGATCCCTCTCCTACGTTACCTCCACCAAAGCATCTCTATGCTCCTCCTCCCATCTCCGTAGGAGACCCTCCAATCATGCTATCTCAGCATGAAGCCCAACCTCCACATCCCCTGAGATAGCCTGAGGCATGGGCACCTCCGGGATGGCCTGTGGCTCTAGCACCCACTACTCCGGGACATCCTGTACATTCGACTACTCCAGAACCCCCAAATCATCTCCATCATCGATGAAGTCATCGACCTCCACCATGTCAACATCATCAAGCGGAGCCCCCCAACCCTCCATCGGTGCCTCTACACCCCCACCTCCTGCTGCTGTAGTATCCATGCCTCCTAGAGGCCCCTCACTCCACCATCACCACATAATCCACCATCGATCATACTCTGTAGTCACCCCGACATCATCCATGTTGGGTACATCAATAACTGCATCGGACCCCTCACCCAACTGCTCAATGGTAGGCCAGACTAGAGTCTTCTCGTCATCATGATGTCGATAGATCAAGGGATCACCAGGAAATCCCTGGCACACCCCAAACTATCGCATGTCACCTAGACATATGGGAAGTACTCCTACTCTGTCCCATGTCACCCAATCAACCATCTACCCCTATGCACATATCGGAGCCACTCTCCAGCCTCAGGCTAGGCTGGATAGTCCCGATACGGCTACCAGAACACCTGCCCTGGCACTAGATGAGAGAAGGCATCAGTATAGTGACCTACGTCACCTACCCACCATCGACTCTATCCATGCTCCTCTGACCTCCACCATAAATTGACATATCCAATTTCTCGATCCACCATCTCACCTCGGGTGGTCCAAGGCAAACCCTACGGCCGCTCCATAGCTATGTGCTACCACCCCCAACACTGCAAGAGATAGCTGCACCCGATCCCCTTTCACTTTCGATAGCGGACCTCGTACAACTCATCGTACAACTATGCCAATAACGTCTGACCCCATCTCATAATAAGTGGAGATGATGTAGGACACTCCACCAATGTGAAAACCAACTCAAGCAGGTTCCAAGGGAACCTCACACCTGAGGAGTCAGGAAGTAGCATATTGGAGATGAGGGTCATGATCAAAGCATGCCTCACCCCTAATACGCCCTTCTCCAGCCACCATCACACCAGAATACCGCCTATCTGGCAGTCAGCCTCTACCCTCTCCATAGCCCTCTCCACCCCCTCTCCACCACCGGACCAAAACATCATGTCAATACCATTGTCCGTTGGTCATGGTGGGTCATCCGGATAGGCAGTCCATCTATCAAAATCCGTAGAATCCGATACACATCCTCTAGAGTAATAGTCATCTCCCCTATTGGGAGATGAAAAGTGTTGGTGCGGGGATCCCACAGATTGATCAGGGTAATCAAATATGCCCGATCCCCCACCACAGGCTCCAGATGCGTCACGTGCTTGAGCCCAAGGGCATCAAGCCACTCCCAATCCACAACTATCAGGGCATCCCGAGCATCAGAGAAAATAGTCGACTGGCGGTACCGACTCTTCACAACCTGAAACAACAAAATAAAATAAAAAATATATTAAGTACATACTTAATATAAACAAAAACATTAAAATAAAATTGTACAATAAAAGTACATACTACAATTTACAATTGTACAACAAAAGTACAACATAAGAAGTACATTAAAATAAAACTGTACAATGAAAGTAAGAATCATTAAAATAAAATTGTACAACAACAACATACATGAAAATAATTGTACAATCAACAAAAAAAACAAAAATCATATTAGGGTTTCAACCTTAATGTGAACGCAAAAAAAAAAAATAAAATATTAGGGTTTCAACCTTAATATGGCAAAAACAAAAATGAAATAAAACATATTAGGGTTTCAACCATAATATGAACAAAAAAACAAAATAAAGCGAACAAACATTTTATATGTGAGTTTTAAACTTCATATAAAACATGCATGAATAATAGGTAGAGAGAAGGAACATCATACCGGTCTCACCTCGGCTCCTCCACTCGAATATCCGGTTCTCGCACTCATGATGTCCATGAAATTTTAGTAGTGCTCCGCTACGCACACTCGCACTCCTCCTCCTCACTGCTCCAAATCGCCAAGAAAAAAATATTGCAAATGAGCCCAAAACCTAGTTTTGGTCCTTATATAGGTTGTTAGGCCTGTAATCGTTCCACCCTGGGATGAACGCTCTAGTTAGCGCTCATCCCACCCTGGGATGATTACAAAATTGGTATTCGTCCCACCCTGGGACGATTACAGAGCAAGAAATAAAGCAACAAAAATTGCATCCAAAAAATGCACCAAAAACAACAATAAATCTGCCGAACAAAGGTGCCTTTGCACCTGACATTCATGGCATGAAAAACCATCGTCGGGGTCACAAATACTCACTATCCTACTCCCTAAGAAGGCTAGCATAGCCGGACCGCTCCACGGGAAGGAGGATTTTTGATAATTTCTACCCCAATAGGCGTAAAAAAAAGGGTCAAAACCCACCAAAAATAGGTCCGATGGTTGGAAAACTGCAATAAGCGTTCAACGAAAACAACTGAAGGCACCCTTACAAACGTCATCTTGGGTCAAGCGACTCATCGCTTTTCTCATTTTTGGTCATTCCCTCATCGATTCGTCGCTTGAGGGGGTAGTCACACTTAGTCACCAATCAACAAATACACACCCAATCAAGGAAATGGCATGCATTCAAAGAATCATTGACAAAGACAATCACGCTCCTGCTTGGGGCAGCAAACAAGCAATAATCACAAGCTAAACAAACACTTGGCATTCTGGAAGCATGAAGAAAAGGTTCCTCGAACAAAAGGTTGTGCCCTTTGCCTATTCATGTCTGAACAATGTCCAAGATCAAGTACACCTCATTGAAAAAGGTTACACTTGAGTTAAGCTCCTTAGCTCGTCAGAAGCAAGGATTCAAGAATGCGTGCCCTTTCCATACTTGGGGCATCAAAATTTGGTTAGGTTACTGAGAAACCCTAATCATTAAGTGCTTTGGTCATCTATTTTTGCTCAGAACTGCGCCACACACAACGCATCCCAAAAAGGGGCATCTATAGACACCAAAACAACACCAATCCGATTATGTGACTACAAGCACCGACCGAATTGGCATACATACCCCCTAGGGCAGCCTCCAGAGGTTAAACAAGTGGTCCTAACCACTCCCAAATCAGTTTTGGAAGGTCAGAGGTCAGTTTTGCACCTTTTAAGCACTTTGCTCCCTATTCGTCCCACCCTGGGACGATTAGAATCCTATTCGTCCCACCCCGGGACGATTAGCAGCAATCGCTCCAGGGTGGGACGATTAGCAGGTTTGATTGGAAAAAGTCAAACCTTGACAAATGGCAGCCCAAATCCGCCACCTAACTCCACCTTCAAGGCATGGGATTGCGAGGGAAGGTTTCAAATCAGAGAGGCTTCAATCAAGCTCGCCCGATCATGGAGGCCTCAATCAAGGAGGCCCTAATCAGGGAGGAATCTTCTCTCCCCCAAAAAGGCATAATGAGCCAAGTGGCACCCTCGCATGCGCATTCAAAGGAGACCCTTAGGTCTATAAAAAGGTGAGCCTCCTCACCCCAAAAAAAGAAGAGCTGGAGCATTTGGAGCAACGAAGTGCTGCCAAACTATACCCCCATTCCTCTTTGTGCTTCCTACATCCCTAATCTCTCTCTTCTGGAAGAGAGGTTATCGAGTGAACACTAGGAACGCAATCCAGATCCAAAAACCCAAGCAATCGGCCACAATCCCACCCCAAACTCGTCGACACAACCCCCTAGGAAGTTTTGGACCCATCCCACTTGGATTGGTGTCAAAACTAGGCCCTAAACGGTGGGCGTCCCACCCCGGGCGCCCCCAAACTCGTTGCAGTCCTAATCGCCCCACCCCGGAGTGATTAGAAATCTGTGCATGGTTTTGTTACTATTATTTTTGCATTCTTTTATATCTAATGTACTTATGTTGTTGTCCAAATTTCATTGCTTTCTGACATGATTTGACCTAGGTTTCTGTCATTTTATGCGTCTACTAACCTACAGGGAGCGCCTTCGGATACAAGATAACCTGGGCAGAATATGCCAAATCTGACCTTCTGGGTCATCTCAAAATGCTGTTTTTAGTCTAACCACAAGTTTGCAGGAGTTTTGGAGGCCTCTGGGCAGGACATTTGCAAGGTCACTTTTTGCAGGTTTTGCGACAGTCCCCAGCGTCCCACCCTAGAGCGATTAGAAATATGTGCATGATTTCCTTACTGTTCCTTTTGCAATATGTCCCAGATGATATCCTAATGCCTCTGTTAAATTTTGAACTCATTCTGACATGATTTGATGATCGTTTTATTATTTTATGTATTAACTAGCTCGTAGGGCGCCCCTGTCACATACAAGAGAATCTGGGTAGGATATGCAAATTCCGAGCATCTGGGTAGTCTTAGAATTACATATAATGCCTAACTCATGAGTTTCAGGTGATTTGGATAAGCATAGGTGGGACATTGGAGCGCTCACTTTGGAGAGGCCCCCGACGGGCAAACGAGCATAACGGGGCCGTCCGACGCCGCTTCGATGCAAAATCAGGTGATACCAATTCTAGACATTGTCCTTTACATTTCCATATCATTCTGTAATCTACTTATCAATCTTATCACTGATATCTTCTAAGCGCCCGCTGGAGGCCTTGGGGATTGCATGTTTTTCTAGATACGCATATGCTATTAACGATTTGTTGTCTTTCTGTGCGTAGGATCTCACCACCAGGAATACTAGAGGGGCAGCAAGGAATGACGAACACATGGACACAAGCGGCGGCAACTTTTAGCCCGCCCACTTCGAGTGTGGGCACGCGAAAGACGCTGGAAGCGTACCGTCCGATCTTGGAAGCGCGACTTCTTTCGGGCATCCATTAATGTAACAAATTGTATCAAATGTTCTGAGCCCTAGAGGGGGGACGTATTGTAATCATATTAAAAGCAATATCAATAAAGGAGGCCCCGCTTTGTTTGCTCACATCTCGTTTCTGCGTCATTTCCTTCATGCATTGCTCATCGCATTCGTAGGACTTAGCATCTATATCTATTTTTGTTTGCATCATATCGGTACGCCATTTTTCTGCATTGCTTTCACATCATATAAGCATTACATCCATTAATGCATCCATGAACATAAAATCAAAACCATAACACATAATGAGCCATAAAAGGAGATCATATATATACATATACATATATATATGTGTGTGTGTGTGTAAAAATAATAAAGTACTTCATGGTACAAAATGGCCCATAGGCTACAACTATTTAGGACCTTATACTAAAAAAGATAAATACATGATGGTATATCAAGGGGGCCTACACCCCAGAGTCACCTCCACCCTTGGTCGTATCCCTGCAAGGCTATCTAGATCTAGAACCACTAGATGTTGACCTCTCTGATCGAGATGAGGACCTATGGCTAGGCCTCACTGACGACTGCCCAAACTCACTCTGCCTACTCCGTTGAGAGCCCCCTGCTATAGATATATTTGGAAGACTGCCTCCACATAGCCTAACTTGAGTCTCTAGGTCCACTATGTAGGTTGCATCAGACCTACACTGAGCCATAACCTTCTCTAAGAGGCACTATAGTCTGCTCATCTCTTTATTCCTCCCTGATACTACTGGCCCCTATATAGCTAGAGTTGAAGGTGCACCTTGACCTACAGTCATGGCTGCTAGTTGAACCTGAAGAGTGACTCATTTTGCTATCCTGGCATCCCTCTCGACTATCATGGCTATCAATTGAGTATGTAGAGTGTCCATCTCCATATCGTTCTGAGTTATCGCCACCTAGGCCTTAAGGAGATCTTTTTCGTTAGCATACCCCTATAATAGCTACTATCCAACGCTCAATAGTGAGAGATGTATCTCGCTCCACCAACCACCCTTATGTAGTCTATAGTTGTGCTTGTGTAGCCTGTAGCTGTACTCGCAACTAGGCCACCTCATCCGATGGGGCATCCTCCTCACCCTCATCCTTAGCCTGGGGTTCCTTTGCTTGTCCTGAAACCTACTCCCACTCTCCCTCTATCCTATGATAAATCTATCGCTCATCTCCATCGCCACCTTCCTCTGTTACCACCTCTCTAGGCATACCCATAGGACCGCCTTCCTGACATAATCGGATAACCCACCAGGTGTCATACCCTACATCGATCTTAGGGTTAGCTACACCAGTCTATACTACTACAATATTCTCCTCAGCAAGTGCCTCCACTCGAGGTGGATCCAGATATGTCTCATCACCACAATAATGATGGAGGACAGCTTCTCAAGCACATCCTCATATATACCAAACTATCGAGTCACTCAAGAGTAATAGAAGTAGTCTCGCTACATCCCATGACACCCAATAAGCCATATTCCATGTCTGATCCTAGCCAGATACCATGTAGCCTCTATCTAGTCAAGGTAATCCAAGTAGGGTCTCCATACGATCTACTCTCACTGCAGTATATACAATGATCCATTGTAGTGTGCTAGTATCCCTAAATATGATCGACTCTACCCAATATCTAGATCCCATGGCCATCGAGTTGCATAGCCAATGTCCTCATCTCCTAGATCTGCTCAGGGCACTAGGAGTCCTATGGGTTGATACACTCGAATGTGCTCCCATCCCCATATTTGAAGGAGCAAGTTGTAACCTAATCTAACACATTTTTGATGCTGAATCACATATAGCTCATTGTACAGATGAGCCAGCAGTGTGCTACCCCATGCCATAATAATCGGGTGTTGAAGATTGCACTTGAGAAGATCCTGCAACATGTCCAGGAGGTTCCAAGGGAACCTCGCTCCTGAAAAGTTGGGCAGCAAGATGTTATAGATAATATGCATCACCACCGCTTGTCATTGAGAGAATACACGTGCATCATACCACTCGCTGAATAGAACTCTACCATGATCCATCTTCTTTAAAACCTCATCTGCCCTAGCACTAAAGATCCTCTGGAGCACTCTCATATGATCCCGAAAGGGAGTAGAAGTGATGGCACATTTGTCAATAGGGATCTCAAAGATCTGATATACATCCTCTAGGGTGACTATCATCTTACCATTCGGGAGATGGAAGGTGTTGGTCCTGTTATCCCAATGATGAGCGAGGATCATCAAATATGCCTTATTCGACATCACAGTCAGCAGGTACACCACTTGTTTGAGGCTGATCATCTCAAACCTTTTCTATTTCTCAGTCAATTGGGCCCGCATCTCTACCAATAAAGTGGGTTCCCTACCACAAGCCATCAAAAGTTGATGCCCAATAAATCCACATAAAAAATAATAATAAAAAATAAAGCAAAAACGTCACAAAGATCATTAAATATCAAATTTATTAACAACCATTCTACACCCCGATGGTCGATAGGCAAGCCATTGAACCCTATGATAGCCTCCCCAATGATTAAATTTTGACCGTTGGAATTCGAACGTGATCGCGATGCCTCATGATGACCCCTTTCCCACCAAAGGAGAGTCACCCTTGCCTAAGAAAACCCCGCAGTGACACCTAATTGGCATACAAACCAATCCTAAAAATGCCAAAACAATTTTTTAACCTATCTTTAAGCTAACCTAATATACATTCCTAACTAGGGTGAGGTTCATTGCATATAGTTTAATGAGGTTCCTTTAGATCATTACTTAGTGAGTTTAATTTTAATTTGCAAAATTCACGAGAGATGAATTGAGAGTTCTATCTTACTAGCTCTAGCTCCTCCACTTGTTGATGCTTTTGGCTGATCTGCCATGGTGATGTCTCAGAATTTTAGCAGTGTTCTAGGTAAAAATATCTCTTCTCCACCTCACATCTCAATTTTCTCTCATTGGTAGCTATAAAAATGACATTAAAAATTGCCAAAAATATTTTTATATTTTCCATATTTTGAAGTCGTTCTCTTGAAGGGCGATTGCATTTTGATGCGACCGTTATACCTTATGATGACCCAAAAATTTGTAAAGTTCCACCATTGTACCCTAGGATGACCTTCCACTAGAGATAAATGCATACATTCTATGAGCCTCCTAAGCCTCAAATTGGACATTTAAGCACATCTAATGGTCCATTTTCATCAAAAATTACAAAATCAATAAAAAATCAAATAAACAAAATCTCAAAAGCACCTCACACCTAGTAATTTACCCTATACACTTTGGTGGTTGCAGTGACATGCTATCCATGCAATCTGGTAAGATGAGTAAGTTACTATAAGACCATTTGAACCAAATTATTCATTGATGAACCAAAATTTCTTCACTTCAATCCCTAAGCAAGCCATGAGGTCGAACTGCTCCATGGGAACGAGGTGTACATTTCATTCTTCGTTGAAGTTTTTTTTGAATTGCTATCATCTTGATTCCCTAAGAAAGCCATGTGGTTGGATTGCTCCATGGGATAGAGATGTAAAATTACTAATAATATTTGAAATCACAATTGTAATAGGATTGTAACCAAAGAATTGAACACAAAATAAAAATGCACATAGAGATAAAGTATTGAAAAAATTGTTTTTTATATTGATCTCTTTTTGATACAATGTTTACAATATTTGAATTACCCCAAGTATCTTGAGAGTAATGTTTTAATATGTGTATGTCTCCGTATGGTATAATCTTCTTTTGATGCAATGGATGGGGTCTTCCAAGTCTTCAATAGGGTACGATGTTCTTTAGTCCTCAGCTATAGATTCAAAAGGTGAGTGGGCTTTGGTATCCATCTTGGGACCACTTCAGCTTCAAAAAATTCTCCAATGTACTTGTAACCTGCACACAAGGAAACCAACAAAGGGGATTAGTAGCACCTGCAAATCAGGATATAAAACCAATGCTAAGTCTAAGCCCTAAGTAAATAACCAGATAATACAAATAATAATAGCATACAATAATAAAAGCCTTGCAAAGCAAAATCTATTGATCGTATTGGTGTCACGCTCTTAGATCTATGAAATCACGGGCATACGATGGTGCCTAAGAAACCGTGGATGCACGGCCTATGTTTCCAACTATGGAACTATGGATTGGCAATTTATTTTGAAGGGAAAAATGCAAAATGGGACCTCTGAATTAGGGATGCATCTTCTCCTTGGGATGCATAAAATATCTGGTCCTATTTTGGTGGCCTAGCGGTAGCAAATTTCAACTCCCTTTGTTTGGTGGGGAAAGGATGCCTTTATAGGCCCCTTAGGGTTTTGGAGGGAAATGGGAGGTGGTAAGCCTAGATTACCAAGTGGTAATTCTGGGCTGCCAAATGGAGGGAACAATTATAGTGAGTCACTCAGTGTGCCTCACTTAACTAGGGTCATGTGGCTGCAAGTGGAGTGGTATGTGGGACAAGAGTGGATGAGATGTGGTAAGGGTGTTGGGTGAGGTGTCTAGGACACATGTCTAGTGGGTAGGTAGGGTATCCTAGGTTTATTTTCTAGATTTAACAAATTTGGAAAATAGGATAATGTGCAGGGTCTTATAGCCCTAAGTCAAAACTTAGGCATATAATTTTATTGTGCATTATTTTGTGGTGGGTGGTAAATGTGACTTTATGGGTGTTGGATTTTTGTGCCTACAAAGAAATTCCCTTTTACATTTGTTATCATCTTGCACCGATCAAATAAGTCATCTTGGTCAAGTGACTCATCACTTCCATCACTTGCTATTTCCTCATTGACTCGTTGCTTTCATCACTTTCTATTTCCTCATCGACTCGTCGCTTGAGGGGGTAGTCATAATTAAAGAATTCATAATAAAAATCAACAATTAAATACTTAATCATGCAAATTACGTTCATCTAAGAATCATTGCTAACAACTATCATAAGCTTCCCTATTTTCTAGGGTAAAATGCAAAAATGATAATACAAACCTTTGTTAGTCTAAACTTACGGTCCTTATAGCTTGACAAAGCTACCCGTATGCCTTTCAGATTCATCAAAGTTTTACTCAAATTAAGCCTACCACTTTTTTGGAGGTAATGATTCAAAGATGCATGCTCTTTCCATGATTAAGGCATCTAAAGTTGACCAAGTCAATGAACATCAATCAACCTATAATGTGACGTTTGGTTGTCTATTATTGCTCAATGTTGTGCTTTCACACAATGCATCTCAAAAAGGGATATCTATAGACACTTAAAACACATCATGTTGAGGAGGCTACTCATATGGACACCTTTTCAGGTCATATGAATCATCTTGGGCCTTCCCAAGATCTAATAGTGGTTCTAACCACTCAAATAGGGCAATCTAACCCTTTGCAACTTAGGTCATGGTTTCCCATAATGACCCCACAATGGTCAGTGTACCCTTTGATGGCCCGCAGTCTTGGCTATCATAGCTTATGACGGTTGTGCCTGTAACAAACTCGGGCTTCTCAAGTTGAGCCAAATAAATTATGGGGCAGTTGACCTTAACGAATTGAGCACGAGAAGGTTCTAGAAGGTGACGTTTGGGTTACCCAATCTTAAGTGAATCTTGATCTTGGCTTCCTTGGCAAGCTAAGATGGTAATTTGGGAAATCTATAAAAGGTGCCCAAAAACTTCATAAAATATAGATTTGAGATTGAAATCTAATGCAACGAAGTGTTGTCAGTTTGCCTAACAGAGAGAAAAATCTCTCATAAGCATCAAGGTGCTATCAAAATTGCATCATGAAGTTTGCATTTGCATCAATGGTGGCTATTGAATTTTGAAGAGCCAATTTAATCACTTTTACCATCAAATTTCTAGATTTAGAGCCAATATTTCCTAATTCAAAATTTATCTTTTTGTGTTTTCTTAGAAATAGTAGATTAACAACAGTTCATTTTCTGTCTTAGCATAGTTTATTTCAAGTTATCATGCATTTCTTTACTATTTTATCTAATTTCCTTTCATTTGCATACCTTGGAAATGGACCTCATCTAAAGAGGTTTTATATTTACTACTAATATCTTGTAAGTGCTTTTGTGTGCAGGTCTCAGGTTTTGCAAATCATCATAAAGATTCCTCAATATTTTCATCATCAAGTAGAGGTCGCTAAGAAACCCTCCATAATTAGTTTTGAAGATTACAAAGATCTTGTGAAGACACCTATCATTGGTTCATTGATGTAATTTGTATCAATTTGGTGAATCCCTAAGAGGGATATTTTGTAACCTCTTGTAAAGATAATTTAAAAATATCAATGAGAAGGGCACTTTATTTTCTCTATCTTTTTGTCATGATGGTTACATAATTTGCATTTTCAATTTGATTTCATGTTACATGTTTAGGTGTTAGATCTTTTGTACATCTTACAACCACTATTGCTTTGTAACATTGTTCTAATTTCTTGATCACTTCCATCATTTTGTTCTTTGTAAAATTGTTGTTGGACTCATTACTAGAGTTGGATGGAGCAAGGAGGGCTGCAAGTTATGGCTAAAAGTCTATAAAGGATGACACATTTTGGCTAAGATGAGCAATATTACATGGTGATGTTGAAGGATGAATGGAAGTGTTTGGTTGAGTATAAGGAATGGTAAAAAGTTAGGCTTAGAATTTGGTATAGATGTGTTCTATAAAATATGGGCCACATAGGCCATTGATGGAGTAAAGGGTATACTCCTATTTTTATGAGAAGATCCCCTTATCTAGTTACTTTGAATGTTGCACCCAATGTATGATGATTAGCATTTTAAACAATTAAAGCTAAATCAAATTGTAAGCCTTTCATGTAATATGGAAATGCTTGTTCTTAATTCAACCTAACATTTTGTGAAATTAGGTGTAGGGTCCTCAAGAATCTAGTACTCAAATTATGGATGTTTTCTTGAAGGTGTCTTTTCATTGTATTTAAATGAACTAAAATTGAGTAACCATTTCCCATGCTAACAAAATCTATGATTGAATGTTTCTACTATTTATACTTAAATAGTAACTAAATTATCTGGTAATCATGTCCATAAAATAACTTTATCATGAAGGAAATAGATTAATAAGTGAATCGTTATGTCCTCCTAAATGTGATAAATTTATTCGAGCATCAATAATTCACTGAGGTGATTTAGTGTAATCCTGTTCCCATTCCTATCAAAGGTGGGTAGTCATTTCATAACTGTTGGGAGAATAAAAGAATAGACCAATAAATTCAGCCATCCTTAGTAGGTCCAATTAGGAAGTTGGTTTTATGGCCTAGGAAGCACTCCCATACTTTTCTATTGAGGAGGGGGTTGACCATGCCATTGTTGGTATTAGAATATTTATGTGCACTTTTCCTATCAGGGTTAGGGTTAGGATTTTTCTTTCTTCAAACCCTAAAGCCTCTTGCTATATATATGTACTCATCCTTCAATAATAACACAATATCTCTTTTAATTCCAATATTTGTTATTAGAGAAAAATCCCTTCCTACTTGAAAGATTGAGGGGGGAATTACCTCTTTGGAAATTCTCTACTCCCCTATTGGTGGTGGAAAATTCCCCTCTCCTTCCTTCTCCAAAGCTTAGGGAGTATGCTCTCCACTTTCTAAGTGGATTAGAAACCAAAAAGCTAATGGAGAAAGATTCATGGTTGCCCCTAAAGCTTAAATGCTTGGAGCCATGAATATGACCATTCTTTTTAACCAAGTTCCACACCAGCTGTGTTGGTTGTAATATTTTTTGCTACTGCAAACTTTCTCAAGTACTTCCCTTCCATAGTTCTGGGATACACACAACAAAGAAAGGGTCACTGCTAATATTTCATGGTCATGGCGAGGAATGAGCCACCATGTTCTTCGTATGAGTGGAGTTTAGAGTTTCAAGCAAATAAAGAACCCTTAGAGAAAGTATTTTTTTTTGTCACTACAATTTTTCCTTTTGTAGATCAGAGAACCCTTGGCTATCAGATTGTGAGCAAAGATCCCAAATTTTTTAACCATTGTGCCAGGAGGATTACGTAGTCATTTTTGCAAATTTTGCCTTAGCCATGATGGCTCCATGATGTGCTTGATCTTGGTCCTAGACCACATCCATTTATGTGGTTATGTGGTGGTGTTAAAGTCCAAATGCAAAATTGTTTTTATAAGGAACACCATATCCAAAATACTAGCATATTTCCAGTTTTGATGCATCAACACCAGTGCCCTCTAGAGGCCCCAACAGGCCCACAGAGGCCCCCAATAGGCCCATAGAGGCCCATAGCAGAACCCTAGAAGCCCTCAAAGGCCCACAATAGGCCCATAGAGGCCCCCAAGAGGCCCATAGAGGCCCTCAATAGGCCCATAGTAGGTCTACAATAGGTTAAAATAACCTTTCAAATTTTTATTCTCATTATGTTGATTATAATGAAAAGAACATGGGGCTATGCCTTATTGTCCCATGTTATTGGTGGGCAAGTGAAATTCATTTTTTTTCATGTGTAGGGTCCATGTAATTATTCCAAAATAAAATTCTCAAAATATTCCCCTACGAGGGAAAAATTACAAATTGTAATGATGCAGAATATTCACAAATTTATTTCTACTAGAGGGAAAAATTACTCTCCATTTTATTTTTCCCAAGTTCTCCAAGTTTTTCAAGGGCATCGTGAGTTGAACCACGTAAATCAATACCAACATTGTGAGCTAAACCATGTAAACCAACTTTCTCTTCTTTGATCATAGACTACAAAAATTTGACACTCTACATCAAAATTACCATAGGGACTACAAAATCTAGATCAACACTTTGGATCTCATCACCATTTGAAGACTATAGATTTTTTTTAACACTTTAGATTTTCCCAACTTCTTTCTTTATTTGTATAAAGGATCATTTTCGGCAGAGTTCAACACCTTTTACACAAGTTAGACTAGAGTGAAACTCATAGTTATTTTTAAATTTGTGTTAGGTTTATTACATCATTTGGGATTTTGACTTATTTTTGTATTTATAAAATTCCACAAAAGGGGATGTTAGAATATTAATGTGAACTTTACCTATTAGGGTTAGGTTTAGGTTTTTTCTTTCTTCAAACCCTAACACCTCTTGCTATATATATGTACTCATACTTCAATAATAACACATATCTTTTACTTCCAATAGTTGAGGAGAGGGATACATCGCATAGCCATGAAGCAAGTATGGAGGGTATGGGGATATGTCTATGGAGGATAGTAGGACAAAGGATATTAAAGTGGCTAATTCTAGTAAGCCCACCACTAGTTTGAAGGTGGTTGAACATTCCACTATGGAGGGGGATAATTTAGCGTTGTCTATGGAATTTATTGATTTTTAGGATGTGGATCTTGCACATATTAATATGCTTAACTAGATGGAGTTTGTGTTAACCCATGGGGTCTCCTTGGGACACCTTCAATCCCATTTTCTAGTCACCACTTGTGTATTATGAGGAATATTTAGATTTAAGCTTGATGACCCTATAAGATATAAGGATTGACCTAGAGAGATGTTTGATGTATTTAATAAACTAGATTCAAGTGGGCTTTAGGTTAGAGGGGTACTTATAGGAGGGATATTTGTAGACTAGAGGTTGGTGATAGGTTGTGGGTTATTTGTAAGGTTGTTCATGTTAATCAATATCCCATATAAAAGGTTAGTGTGAGCTAGGGTAGGGGATGGATTAGACCAAGTTTGGTTTGTTAGAGTTGATGAATAACTCATTTGTTGGCTTAAGTAACCAATTTGTAGTAACATGAGATTTTGACTAACCAGATCAATCATGGGACTCTTACATTTTGATGGGAAAATATTGGATACCATAATTTATTTGAATTCATCCTCTTGATGCACCCATGTAGTGGTTTGTTCTTTTCTCTTTTCTTTAGCACTTCTTCGTTGAGTGATTCACTTGTAAAATTGGAGTGATTTATTGTAATTTTAGGGTGATTTGCTAGCAAGAATCAATTTTGTTAAACATTGCAAACAAAGCACTTTGTCTAAAAAATACAAAAAATTACTTGCAATTTTTTAGCAAATTGCTTACAATCTTGATTTTTTTTGTAAGAAAAAAGGGATCCAACCATATCATAGAGAATGAATCATTTTTTAGATTGGAATGAATCACCTTCCTATAAGGGAGAGAGGAAGAAACTTATCTTTCTTAGTGAATTATTTTTAAGATCTGAAGTGAATTATTCATCGAATCTATCTGAGATGATGTTAGAGCAGATTGCTTATTTTGTTAAGTAAATCATTTGCTACTTTATCATTAGCAAAAATGGCTTAAAATATGCTTTAAGTGCTTTTTGTCCATGCTAGATGCAGATGCACATACAAGGTCTTATTTGAGTTTTAAAGATGCTCAAATGTCATTAGAGTCATTATCTTTGCAAAAATTTTAAATTTTTAAGTTTTGTTAGAGTCTCCATTCACAAAGTAACTATAAAATTCAAGCACAAATAACAAAAAAATGATCAATTTTCAAGTGAAATTGAGATTAGAACTGAACAATTTAGTCCCTACCCTCGACAAATCACTTTGGCTTTAACCTATAAAAATGTAAATATTCTTGAGTGAATTTTCAAGTCTTTCAATCAAAATAGAGTGAATCACACTAAATTGTAGATCAAATTGCTTGCTAATATTGATTTAGCAAAAAAAATTTCCAATTTTGAGCCAATCACTTTGTTTGTAAAGGATGTATTTTTGGCATGGAAATTGAGAAATTTAATACAAAGATGAGAAAAATGAGGGTGGTCCCACTAGGCATGCTAGAAACTATGTTGAATGAGAGAATTGCCTTGACTTCTAATTAAGGTTTTGTAACACCAATTTGAGTTTCAATAAGGTTGGATAGGATTGCTAGTGGCTTCTCTAATCTCTAGATTTAGGCTGGCCCCCACATTGTCCTTACATAAAACTCCTATACTAATCTAAACTAATTTACATGAAAGTAAATTGTGGAAAGGGAAAATGTAGAAATAAAATTGTTTGGAAGTGTTGGGATTCAAAAATCCCAACTTAATTCTCACCCCTAATTTTCAAAAGTTGGCTAAAATTGAGTGACTAGGTGATTTTAGGAAGAGGTACTAAGTCTAGAAGCGAAAGTCTTGAAGAAGCCATTTCAAAGCAAAATGGGGAATTCTTGAAAACATAACTCCAATTTTAAGAGAGTCTTCATGGTCATTAAAGGGGTAAGTCTAAGTCTTATAGTATTGCATTTCACCCTTCATGAGTCCATCCCTTTTCATCCTTTCATTAGTAAGGTCATCATTTCCATATCATCAAGCCATATCATATTTTTTATTTCAATCGTCTCTAGGTCGCCTTCATTATATAGCCCATGCCTTTTAAAATATGCATTTAGTCCATAAACATTTCCATCTCCATAGCCCCATTTAATCCATATCACCTAAGACCACCTAACAACTTCATAACCCTTTAAAAATCCATCTTATAAGGTCAAAAATCATGAGGCATCCCTAAGTTAGACCACGATCGAAAATATTTCCAAGTCTACCTTGATTAAATTTCCCTAAGTCTAAATTCCTAAGTCCGCCTAGACATTCACTTTATTTTTCCTAAGTCATTCGCTAAGGCTAAAAACAACCATTAGTCTTGGTCGCCCCTCCAAAACCCCCTTCGTTGATCCGATCCGCGACTACAATAAGCCATCGACGACAAACTTAACCTAGCAAAATATTGTTGGTCATCCAAGCGCCCTGTCATCGATTCAAAACGTGACCAAATTCAGCCTTCAATGATAAGCCTAAGTCCTAAAATACATTTGAAGACTATAGATTTTTTAACACTTTAGATTTTTCCAACTTGTTCCTTTCTTTGTATAAAGGATCATTTTTGGCAGAGTTCGACACCTTTTAAACAAGTTAGACTAGAGTGAAACTCATAGTTATTTTTAAATTTGTGTTAGGTTTATTACATCATTTGGGATGTTGACTTATTTTTGTATTTAGAAAAGTCCATAAAAGGGGATGTTATAATATTAATGTGCACTTTGTCTATTAAGGTTAGGTTTAGGGTTTTCCTTTCTTCAAACCTGAACACCTCTTGCTATATATATGTACTCATCCTTCAATAATAACACATCTCTTTTATTTCCAATAGTTAAGGAGAGGGATACATCGCATAGCCATGAAGCAAGTATGGAGGGTATGGGGATATGTCTATGGAGGATAGTAGGGCAAAGGATATTAAAGTGGCTAATTCTAGTAAGCCCACTACTAGTTTGAAGGTGGTTGAACATTCCATTATGGAGGGGGATAATTTAGCATTGTCTATGGAATTTGTTGATTTTGAGGATGTGGACCTTGCACATTTTAATAAGCTTAACTAGATGGAGTTTGTGTTAATACATGGGGTATCCTTGGGACACCTTCAATACCATTTTCCTAGTCACCACTTGTGTATTATGAGGAATATTTAGATTTAAGCTTGATGACCCTATAAGAGATAAGGATTGACCTAGAGAGATGTTTGATGTATTTAATAAACTAGATTTAAGTGGGCTTTAGGTTAGAGGATTACTTATAGGAGGAATATTTTGTATACTAGAGGTTGGTGACAGGTTGTGGGTTATTTGTAAGGTTGTTCATGTTAATCAATATCCCATATAAAAGGTTAGTGTGAGCTAGGGTAGGGGATGAATTAGACCAAGTTTGGTTTGTTAGAGTTGATGAATAACTCATTTTTTGGCTTAAGTAACCAATTTGTAGTAACATGAGACTTTGACTAACCAGATTAGTCATGGGTCATGGGGCTCTTACATTTTGATGGGACAAGATTGGATACCATAATTTATTTGAATTCATCCTCTTGATGCACCCATGTAGTGGTTTGTTCTTTTCTCTTTCCTTTAGCACTTCTTCGATGGTACATGATGATGTTTACTATTTGATGATCTTTCCCATTTTTTGAGCCTTCAATCATGTATTCATAAGCTTGTGTATTTGTACCTACACAAAGAGAGTTTTAGGATCAAAAATTAAAATTTTATTTGTTGAGTGATTCACTTGTAAAATTGGAGTGATTTATTGTAATTTTAGGGTGATTTTCTAGCAAGAATCAATTTTGTTAAACGTTGTAAACAAAACGCTTTGTCTAAAAATACAAAAAAATACTTGCAATTTTTTAGCAAATTGCTTACAATCTTGAATTTTTTTTTGTAAGAAAAAAGGGATCCAAGCATATCATAGAGAATGAATTATTTTTGATATTGGAATGAATCACCTTCCTATAAGGGAGAGAGGAAGAAACTTATCTTTCTTAGTGAGTTATTTTTAAGATCTGAAGTGAATTATTCATCGAATCTATCTGAGATGATGTTAGATCAGATTGCTTTTTTTGTTAAGCAAATCACTTGCTACTTTATCATTAGCAAAAATGGCTTAAAATATGCTTTAAGTGCTTTTTGTCCATGCTAGATGCAGATGCACATACAAGGTCTTATTTGAGTTTTAAAGATGCTCAAATGTCATTAGAGTCATTGTATTTGCAAAAAAATTAAATTTATAAGTTTTGTTAGAGTCTCCATTCACAAAGTAACTATAAAATTCAAGCACAAATAACAAAAAAATGATCAATTTTCAAGTGAAATTGAGATTAGAACTGAACAATTTAGTCCCTACCCTCGACAAATCACTTTGGCTTTAACCTATAAAATGGCAAATATTCTTGAGTGAATCACTTGGCAATTCCAAGAAAATTGCTCGCATTAAATGCCTTAGTGATTTTCAAGTCTTTCAATCAAAATAGAGTGAATCACACTAAATTGTAGAGCAAATTGCTTGCTAATATTGACTTAGCAATTTTTTTCCAATTTTGAGCCAATCACTTTGTTTGTAAAGGATGTGTTTTTGGCATGGAAATTGAGAAATTTAATACAAAGATGAGAAAAATGAGGGTGGTCCCACTAGGCATGCTAGAAACTGTGTTGAATGAGGGAATTACCTTGACTTCTAATTAAGGTTTTGTAACACCAATTTGAGTTTCAACAAGGTTGGATAGGATTGCTAGTGGCTTCTCTAACCTCTAGATTTAGGCTGGCCCCCACATTGTCCTTACATAAAACTCCTATACTAATATAAACTAATTTACATGAAAATAAATTGTCGAAAGGGAAAATGTAGAAATAAAATTGTTTGGAATTGTTGGGCTTCAAAAATCCCAACTTAATTCTCATCCCTAATTTTCAAAAGTTGGCCAAAATTGAGTGACTAGGTGATTTTAGGAAGAGGTACTAATTCTGGAGGCAAAAGTCTTGAAGAAGTCATTTCAAAGCAAAAGGGGAAGTCTTGAAAACACAACTCCAATTTCAAGAGAGTTTTCATGGTCATTAAAGGGGTAAGTCTAAGTCTTATAGTATTGCATTTCACCCTTCATGAGTCCATCCCTTTTCATCCTTTCATTAGTAAGGTCATCATTTCCATATCATCAAGCCATATTATATTTTTCATTTCAATCGTCTCTAGGCTGCCTTCATTATATAGCCCATGCCTTTTAAAATATGTAATAAGTCCATAAACATTTCCATCTCCATAGCCCCATTTAATCCATATCATCTAAGACCACCTAACAACTGCATAACCCTTTAAAAAGCCATCTTATAAGGTCAAAAATCATGAGGTATCCCTAAGTTAGACCACGATCGAAAATATTTTCCAAGTCTACCTTGATTAAATTTCCCTAAGTCTAAATTCCTAAGTCCGCCTAGACATTCACTTTATTTTTCCTAAGTCATTCACTAAGGCTAAAAACAATCATTAGTCTCTGTCACCCCTTTGAAACCCCCTTTGCTGATCTAATCCGCGACTACGATAAGCCATCGATGACAGACTTAACCTAGCAAAACATTATCGCTCATCCAAGCGCCCTATTGTCGATTCAATCCATGACCAAAGTCAGCCTTCAGTGATAATCCTAAGTTCAAAAATGCATTTTTGCTTGTCCAAACCCTTCGTCATTGATCCATATTTGATAAAAAAAAATTGATCGACGATCGCATAAATTTAGACACAAAACAAAGTCCGTCATCGCTCTTGCAAAAGTTTCATCGCCAATTCATCAACAACCACTCAGTCTCATCCGTGATAGCAAGTCTTAAGTCCAAAGCAAGGGTCTTACCATCATTAGCCTAGTCAATCTTCCTCCCAACCTAAATTTGGTCAAGTTAAGTTGTTTTAAAGTTAGAGTTATACGCCCGAAGTCTCTATCGTTGATCCATCCATGATCGTAGTAATTCATCGATGATAGTCCAAAACCCACATAAGTATTCATCACTCATCCAAGCCTATCATCATCGATCCACCTCCACTCCATCAACAACATTCAAATTCATCAACGACGCTTCAGCCCTGGGTCACATAGTTTGTTGTTTGGTTGTCATCCGCCTAAGTCGTAAGCATAAGTTTTAGCATAAATCTTAGCCCCAAGACCTGGTTAGTCTATTGTTGATCAACAGATTACAAAGCATGTTCAAGTGCTTGGCCCACCACTATTAAGAGCCCCCTTCAAACCAAAAGCTGTTAGAAATAAAGAAGCCAAGAAGATAAGTTGCAGTATCAGATAGATTAGTCTTGAGCAAAAAAATAGCCTTACAAGAGTCACGATAGTTGGCACCAACTGATTATTTTGTAACAAACTCAGGAAGCTGAAGTGACACAAGACCAAGGAGAAAACACGTGGACATACCAGGACCAAGCATTTGCAACAAATTTTGGATAGCCTAGTTATAAAAGGAGTCAAGGTAGCCAAGCTTCATCATCAAGAAAATCACGTAGCAAGCTTATATGAGGTATTCTGAGTGTTTCACTTGGGTTATCGTATCTCCTTTGTTTTTCTTTGTTTTAGTCATTTTCTTAAGTTCATCCCACCCTTGTGTAGGTATAGCCAAAATTTGAGCAGTCTGTTTGAGATCATTTCGAGGAGTTGTTCTAGAGAGCCAGAGTCTGTGTCACTACAGTTAGGATAGTAGATAGTAGTCCCCTATTATATCATTCGAATGGGGTGACTCATGTATTGTATTTATTAGAAGACCCGAGTATTCTTCCAGGCTTAGTCATTGTAAACATTTCATTTGAATATAATACAAAATATTTGGTTCTCGCTTTCTAGCAAATTTTTTGTGCAATGTGTGTAAATTATCTTGTCTACATATTATATTATTTGAATCTATAGGCAATTTTTCTTCATTGATTTAAGAACCTATGTTGGTTGCGATATTTGAATGAATGTAGGTTTATCCATATTTCTTTCCCCTTCTATTCTTTTTTATGTGGATGATTAAAATTGCTAAGATAACCCAAATGGACAAGGCATCAATCTACTTTAATTGTTAAAATAATTTCATTGTATGCTTGGTCGATATTATTTTACAATTTATATTAATATGGTTGGGCTATTTGTTTAATGAATACTATTATAAGCTCATATTAGGGTGTCTAGACCTGGCCTATTTAGCTTTCAAGCTATCCTAGGATGAAGTGGTGAGTCTACCAGAGCTCACATATCTGCTTGTGGTCTTTAAGGGATTTGAATAGCATGACAGACAGTAAGGATATTCAAATCTTTCCACAATAGTTTTAGGACACCATTGCCGAAGAGGAACCTTTAAATTTTTTTATTATCTTGCCCCCCATGACATATTATTTTACTAGCTATTTATACTAACTTGTCAAACTTATGCCAACAATTTTCTGACATCGTTTTCGGGGATAAACCTTCGTGTGTCATCTTCATCGCTTTTATAGGGTTTATCTCCTATGATAATTTTTTTAACAAAACCACAATTCTCTAGAATTTGATTATTTTTCTTTGATAAAACTTTTAATTTTTTAAGAGTCTATGTTTTCTGGAAATTTCCAAGCACATCTAAGAGATTGAAGGAATTTAACAACCGAGCAATCTTGGCTTGAGTGAGATTCTACTTGCAGCAAAAGTGCTAGTGACTTTGAACGAACCCAAAATAAGAAGGAGAATAATACCTGGCACACACCAAACACAATGACAAAGCGATCTTCTTAGAATTTAAAGACCCAAAGGTATTTACCCATACCCAAAAATCCCTAGTCCTTAAAAAAAATGTTTATCAGAATAGGGCATATTCTATTGGTAATAAGTCTGCTAAGAAGTCTATCTCTATGATTACTCTTGCTATTAGCATTCCTATGGTTAGTATCCTTGTCATTCCTATGGCACAGCCAAATTAGAACCTTCAAGTATGGAGGACTAATAGGTACAGACCTTTTTGATTACCCCAAAATTTACATCCCTTGCCAGCCAAAGCCCATAAATATTTACCTAAATTCCAAGGCAACATTGTTGTCACTGGATAAGAGCACATCAAAAGCTTCCTATATGCATTAGATAGCCTGGAAGTTGAACACGAGGATGTAGTTCTCAGACTGTTCCTACAAACATTAGAGAATGATGCAAGAGATTAGTTTAATTATCTCCCAGCTGACCAGATTCTTGACTTCCAAACCATGGAAGGGGTATTTTTAAAAAAATATGGAGAAAGAAAGAATGAATAGTCCTTGCTAACAAAGCTTGCAAACAGTAAAGAAAAAGGAAAATGAGTCAGTAGAAGATTTTAATAGATGATTTTTCAAAACTAGAAATAAAATCCCCACAACCTTGAGACCCACTAATCACCAGGTCATATGTTTTTATAAGAATACCTTTTCTGGAGAATTCAACTATGAGTTAAGACAACATAGAACCAACACCATTGACGACTGTATGGAGCAAGCCTTAGAAATTGAGAGAAATATGTTAGATAGTGGGAAAATGAAGCCCTACACTTTTGATTCAAGCTCCAATCAAGTAGATAGGAAGCCTAAGAAAGTTGGGTTCTCAATGTTGAAAAAGGTTGAGGTAGATCCCCTAGAGAAATTATTCAGCCAATTTATCAAAATGTTTAATACAATCAATAATAGGCTATCCAGAATTGAGAGGGATAAATCTACAAATAACGAGCAACCTGCCCAAGTGCAGTCTGATAACAAATCCCAATTTTGGAGAAATTTTAATAGAAACTAGGCAAGAAATAATGGGGAAGAAGGAAGTAAAAATGGAAATAATGGCTGGAAAAGGAGAGAAGGGCCAAAAGACATGGATGCAGTCCCAAATCCCATGGCCACTGCAAATACAGTTTCTGACTTCCCATACTATTGTAGCGAATGTGATGCACCACATAACCCAACTGCCTATTGTATCTATCTGAGTGCACATCCCAATGATAATGTGGAGGAAGAATCATATGAGGAAATAAGAATAAATGCTTGTTGGACTAAATAAGATGAGGAAAGGAAAATACAGTTTGAAAAGGAAATGGATGAATTGCCTAAGTCAGAAAAAGAACCTAGATCTATGGTCCTTGAGAATGTGGAAATCCTAAAAAGACCTCAAGAGAGTAGGTATGAAATAATGAAACAAGACAAAATTACTCCAACTACTGAAGAAATTAAAACCCTAGAAAGAATGCATGCTATCAACTTGAGAAGTAGAATAGTACCGGATAAGGCTAAATCTGACAAGGCTGATACAAACCAAAACAACCAAAATAGAAACAAAATTACCAAGAAATAGAACAATAATAATCAACAGTCAGTCTCGGAGGTTGAAGTCAGGAATGAGGCTCAAAGACTTTCAGATCTTGACAAAAACACAAAGGTCAAAAATACTGAGTTTGATGCAGGTCAGGAGTTGACCAAACAAAAAATTAACATCACATTTGGAGAATTAATGACCATACCCAAGTACAAAGGTTAGGTGTGTCCGGAATTTGGTTTGGTTGAACCATACAATAGTCATATATGCAGTTTTTCAGCTGTAGAAAAACCCAAGCTCATTCCCAGAAATCCATCAGTAGTCAGACCTTTCTATATATCCTAAAGATATAATTCAGACTTTGGGGACCAATATGTAATTAAAAATTGTATGTTAGATAGTGGAGAATCACAAACATCATGCCTAACAAGTGGCAGATCAGTTAGGTCTAATATGCTCTAAAGAATCTCCCTCAATTTCTATCATGAATAATAGATAAATTTTGTGTGCTAGAATTATTACAGGATTGCTAGTCTATTTAGACCAATACCCCAAGAAAGGAATAGTTATGGATGTAGTTGTAGTTGATGTAGACCCCTTTTTCTCCCTATTGTTGTCAAGACATTGGGCTGAACAATTAGGAGGATCTATCCAATTAGACTAGTCTTATGCCACTATTCCTCTGATATCCAAAGAGCAGGTCACCCTTAGAAGAGAAACCCTTTCATAGGTATTCTATAGAGTTAAAAAAGTTTGATAACACCACTGTAAATCTATTTTAGTCTTTTGAAGAGAAAGAAATAGGGGTATATTCTATCTGGCATTCACCCTTCCTAGCTGAGGTGCCCAAAGTAGTAGGCATGAACCCACAAATAGTTGAAGAGATTGATATTGAGTCTACAAGAATACTGATATTTAAAATGTGGACTTTGACATTTGATGGAGCTAAGTCCCACACTGGAGTAGGGGTTGGAGTAAACCTGACTGATATTAATGGAAACTATTTGGGCATACCATACAGACTACACTTCCCATGCACAAACAATGTGATAAAATATGAAGAAGCATTATTGTTAGGCTTAAGAAAAGCTAAAGAACTAGGAATCAATTATTTGACTATATATGGAGATGCAGAACTAATAATACAACAAATTAAAGGTAAATATCAGGCCAAACATCCCAGGCTAAAGCAGTACAAACAAGCTATTCAGGAAGAGATCAATAAATTTATGGCTTTCAATATCACATATATTCCTAGGGATCAAAACCACATAGCCAATTTGTTAGCCATAAATGCCTCTGGTTCAAACAATCTAAATATAGACACAAAATATCAAGAAAAGTTCCCTACCATTTCAGTGTATCATCCGTCTGTCCCAGACAACATAGTGTATCTGCAAGTTTTCCAAGATGACATAGACATCAAAGATTTTATAACATTACAAAATCAATATGCTGAGATTATATGTGATGAAGAGGATGAAGAGAAATTAAAAAAGGTAATCGAAGAGCCTATGGAGGTAATACAGTTGAAGACTAACAAATTGTTCAAAGGTCTGATTTCATTGGAAAGTTTGTTTGATGATTTTGATAAAGCCCATAAACCAACCTTGCAAGGATTAGAAGCCGAAGAAATCAATATTGATACTGAGCAAGAGCACAAAATGGTGAAGGTTGAAAAATCCATGTCAGAGAAAGATAAAAGAGACTACATAAAGTACCTAAAAAAACATAAAGATTCTTTTACTTGGAGCTATGAAGACCTTAGGACTTTTAATACAGAGGTAATGAAACATATCATTCCACAAAAAGAGGGTACTAAGACACATAGACAAAAATAGAGGAAATTTAATCCAATATTGCACCCTGTAATGCAAAAAGAAGTCCAAAAGCTACTAGATGCTAAGATTATCAGGAAGGTTAGATTTTCCATATGGATAGCAAATTTGGTGCCAGTGAGGAAGAAAAATGGAGATATCAAACTGTGTGTAGATTTTCAAAACTTGAACAAAAATTGCTTGAAGGGTAATTATCCCCTGCCCAATATGGAACAATTACTGCATGTTATTGCAAGATCATCCATGATGTCTTTATTAGATGGATTCTCTGGCTATAACCAGATTCAAATTAATCCAGAAGATAGGCACAAGACAAATTTCACTACTCCATGGGGAACTTTGAGTACCTTAGAATGCCCTTTGGTTTGATGAATGCAAGAGCCACATTCTAGAGAGCTATGGATTATTGCTTTAAAGGGCCTGATGTTTAATATGGTAGTAGTCTACTTGGATGACATAAATGTTTTCTCTAAAAATCCTGAAGATCATTTTGAACATCTCACTCAAGTATTTGCCAGGTGTAAGGAGTTTGGTATCTCACTGAACCCCAAGAAGTATATCTTTGGAGAAAATCAAGGCAAGCTATTAGAAAACATTGTCTCTAAAGAAGGAATTAGTATTGATCCTCAAAGAAATGAGGCCATTGCAAATATTCCTCCACCCAAGAACTTGAAAGGAGTCAGATCATTCTTCAAGAAAATAAATTTTATCAAGAGATTTGTTCTAAATTTTGCTCAAATTACAAAGCCTATAAATAACATGATCAAGAAAGAGGGCATTATTAGATGGATAGAGGAGAATCTATAGGCTTTTCAGAAAAATAAAAGATATTATCACCCAAGGTCCTATATTAGACTACCCAGACTATCATAGAGACTTTAATATCTATTCTTTAATTTTAGAAGATATCATTGCTACTATATTGTCACAAAAAGATACAAAATACATGGAGAGGCCAGTGGCATTTATGATCTTAGGGTTAAAAGGATCCCAGTTGAAATATACCATGATATAAAAGTAGGACTTCACACTTACAAAAGCTTTAGAGCATTTCAAATGGGTTTTTGGATCAAATAAAGTGATAGCTTGCATCCCTTACACAACCATCAAGGATATCTTCACTCAAAATGAACCTACAGGCAGTTCAGCCAAATGGATGGTTTTATTGCAGTAGTATGGAGTGGAATTTAAGGCTGTAAAAACTATTAAAGGACAAGGTTTGGCCAAATATATGGCAACTAAAGGGGGTGAAAATTTCTATATTATAGTGGAGATAGTTAATGTACAACAAACTGCTAAAAAGAAAGCATTTGAAGATGACTGGTATAAAGACATCATGAATTATTTACAGATATTAACTTTTCCTACTGGCCACACTCAAAATAGAATGAGAAGTATCAAATTGCAAGCACACAAATATTATTTTTAGGAAGATAAACTGTATTGGAGGCACCCAATCGGTGTATTTCTGCTATACCTCTTCCATAATGAGGTGTCTCGAATAATTGAAGAATTTAATGCTGGATTTTGTAGAGGATATTTTGCATCAAAGGAAACTGTTAACAACATCATGAGGGCAGGCTACTATTGGCCTTCCATGTTCAGGGATGAGCATCATTTGGTGAGAAGATGTCAAAACTATTAGATATTTTATAGCAAGAAAAATCTTCCTGCAATGCATTTAAAGTCTGTGATAGTAGAAGCTCCTTTCACTCAATGGGGCCTAGAATTGATAGGGGAAATTAACCCAAATTCATTAGGAGGCCATCGATGGATAATAACTGCTACAGACTATTTCACTAAGTGGGTGGAAGCTGCCCCTTTAAAAAGAACAAATACTAAGGTAATCATCAAGTTTTTAGAGGAGAATATCCTTACCAGATTTGGAGTACCCAGAAAGCTAGTGACTGAAAATGGTAGCATTTTTTTTTCTTATGAAATGGTGGAGTTCTGCATCAAGTACAACATTGAACTGGCTCACTCAACCAATTACTACCCTCAATAAAATGGCCTAGCAGAGTCTTCAAATAAAAACTTCATAACCAAGTGGAACCAATTTTGACAAAGCACCTTATGTGTTCAAAATGATCTATTTGAAGTTTTACTTGAGGAACATACTTGTCAAAATATATGGCTTAGAATTTTCAAAAATAAATTTGAGGGGGTTTTACAAAATATTATTAATTTAGTCAAAAAAAGAATATGATAATTGAATTTAAAAAAGGATTATTTATGATGTCCATTAGCCTTTGTTGGAAGCAATATCTAAAGAGAATGGAATAAGTGTAAATAATTTAGTAGATCACAATGTTGATATTTATCTTAGAAAAGTTAAAATTTTAGGTGGCACTTAACCAAGAGATGTTTGCTCTCTTATTGAAAATGATATCAAGGAGTCATCAAAACATAACAATTTGAGCAACATTAAAAGAACCTTTGATAAAAGACAAGCTAGATATGGTTCAATTGACCTAACAATGAAATGTTTTATTCTTGTGATGAGATGACCCCAAAAAAAACCTTGCATAGCTTACAAGGGAAACAAGAACAAATCACAATTTCTAAAAATGATATTTCTTGTTTTTTTATTATTTTTACCTTGGCAACCAAGAGATATTTGCTCTCTTAATGAATATGATATCAAGAAGTTGTTAAAACATAACAATTTAAATAACATAAAAAATACCTTTAATAAAAAAACATAGAGTATCTTTGATAAAAGATAAGCTATATATGGTTCAATTGACCTAACAATGAAATGCTTTATTCTTGTGATGAGATTGATCCCAATAGAAACCATGCAAAGCTTACTAAATAAAAACATACTAATAACAAGCTTTATACATATTAATCTAAAATCCATGAAATTTCTGCATTACAAACAACAAAATTAATTCATATAAAATTGAATTCTTTTTCACTCTTCCCTATGCCTCAACAACTGCTGGTGCTTACATAAATAGAATAAATTCCTCTAAATCCTTACCAAGATAAATCATTTTTCCTTTCCTTAAAAAACTTCACTATAAACTTAGTGACAAAACTATTGGTTGTCCAATGAACCCCACGCTACCATTATCAATTTACTAATATTTTATAACCAATCAACACCACATTTTAGGCTGATTGAATGATATTGTGTAAGGTAAAACTAACATTCCAAAGAAGAATGTTGTAATACATTCAACTAAACAATTTCCACCCAATTCATTATCCATCTCACACTACCTATAGACCTATGGACCTAGTTTAGAATGTAAGTCATACAAAGAGATGTCTATCATTGCATGATATTAGTGAAGCTTTTTCCATTACCTAAGAAAATATCTCATATAAAAATTAAACAAAGCCTGAATTTTTGCAATTGATATATATATTTTTGGATTATCTTTAATCATTCAATAAATTGGTGACAATAATACTATTTTATTTTTCAATTTATTTGATACTTACAAATAGGCATAAACCATTAAAAAAAATTAATAAAAAATAGAATAGTGAAGATTGTTTTTTTTGTATCCCACCATTCTATAAAGTCAATTATGTGATGTCTGCCATACACATTTGCCTATTTGTGATGTTTGTACATTTAATGAGACCTAATGGAGACTTTCTAGTCAGAGGCCCTTAAAATATATGTCTGAATGCTTTTGGTTTATTGAGAACATATTGGTCGCCATTACATGAAATTACTTCTTATAAGCCATTAAACAAAGTGTTTTTGCAAGGGAATGCAATTTTTCATTTGTCTTATCAAACACAGTATTGCTAACCTAATATCAAATTCTATATTTTACATTTATTAGATAAAGGTTCTATTTTTTTTAAGGGCTGCAAGATATAAGTAACCCAGTCAATGATTAGATCTCACTGTATTTAGGATTCTCAGTATGATATATGGTACATTGAAGGCATTACATGATTATTCATTATAGTAATGATCCCATAAGGCCATAGGTATTTATTAGACCAAGTTCTTAAGTTTGCTACCCTTTTTAATATTTTTGTTCTCATATTTTCCTTTAATATTGCAGGTGTAGGAAGCTAAGACTTCACCATAAAACATTCTTACAAGATTTAAACTTAAAAAATCATTATATGCAAATATCGTGATTATGCAATGTTCTTTGCTTGTCCAATTTTCCCTTTAATGCAATCTTCTTGAAGTCTTGAAATGTTGCCAAACTTATGTTGTTTTAATAATGTCTTCTTCCTTTCTTAGTAATGCTATGTATGTTGTATTTTATCTTGAATTACAACTTTCTCTTCTACTATCAAAAGGTGATCTCTATCAACCTTCAATTCTACCTTAAAATTCGATGTTATTTGATGTCTACGCTTCAAATTTGGTAAGATACTTGTCATCCATATGCTTTTACTAGAATCTCCTTCTATAGGTTTCTACAATACCTTATGGGCTTGTCGTTGAATAGTGACAATTGTCCCAAATCTAGTAAAACTCCTTTGTCTCTTGAAATTCTTCTCTATTTTTCTCTTTATCTTCAATGTTGTTCTTCTAGATTTCAGTATTTTTCTTGATTGAATATGTTGCTTTTTCTAGCTTCAGTTCTTCTTGTTGTGATGCTATTATGACACTTCACTTGCTTATGGCAATACTATTAATGTTGCCTTGTGTTCTCTAAACTTGTTGTTCCTTTTATTTAATGTTGCCCTTGTGGCTTTCAAATGCTACCTTTCTTATCCCAAATCTAGTAAAACTCCTTTCTATCTCTTGAAATTCTTCTCTATCTATTTCTTTATCTTCAATGTTGTTCTTCTAGATTTTAGTATTTTTCTTTATTGAATATGTTGCCTTTTCTAGCTTTAGTTCTTCTTGTTGTGATGCTATTGCTTATGGAAATACTATTAATGTTGCCTTGTGTTCTCTAAACTTGTTGTTCCTTTCTTTAATGTTGCCCTTGTGGCTTTTAAATGCTATCTTTCTCTTTAATATTGTATTTGAACACTTTCAATATTGCCCTTGTGGCCTTCACTCTTTTCCTTCCAAATACTACCTTGCTCTTTTGCTATTCTAAATTCTTTGGTTTTTTGTTGTCCAATGTGGACTACTAGTATGTTGCCTTTGATGTGCTATGTGTTGTCCTTTAGCTAGGACTATCCTCAAGACTCTCTACTGTCTTGAAGTTTTCTTTCTTTTATCTTTAATCTTCAATAGGACCTTCTTCTTGGGTCTTTGAATCTGCCTTCAATGGGACTTATCTTCAGGAGTCTCCAAACTCTTATCAATCTCAAGGTCTATCTTCAAGACCTGAAACTATGTTGTAGATTGCCTTCTATTTTGAATTTATTCTTGGAATAGGTAAACTCAATCTATCTGAAAATTTTCAATATTGAATCTTTAATCTTCACTGGTTGTCCTTCAACCTAGTGGTATTAATTCTTGCCTTCACTGCTTTTTCTTCAACTTAGTGGAAATACTTGTCTTCATTGGTTTTTCTTATCCAATGGTAATATCCTCAACTTCACTAGTCTTTCCTTAGCCAATGGAAATGTCCTTAGACTATTTGCAACTTTTTCTAAAAACTTGTGTAAGTAAACTTGTTGTGGTGATACCACTGTTAGCTTTTGAGCCCTAACACTTAATGTAAATATAACAAGAAAGTAATTACAAGATCAAAATAAAGTTGCAATATAAAAAACTCAATAAATATAATAATGATAACAAAAATAACTTTGAAATACTCATAGAATAATCACATATAAATGCTCACAAAAAACTAAAAATAATATAGAATAAAGGTATACTAATGCATGCTATGTGTTATGCATTTTCAATACCGATTACAATGCTTTGTCACAAATATATAATAGTATGTGACTCTTCATATGAAGCACTCTTGACCTTCACTCTTCTTTGTTTTCCTATTTTAAGGAAACATGTGCACTCTTACATAATGGACACTTGTGCACATCCACACTCACAACACTTGCACACTTAATTACATGACACTTGTGCATTTCTTCCACATTATTACATTACATGAAATATAAACTCACACTCTAATCTAAGACACACACCTAATATAATTTTGTATAAATATGGTACATTGGCATATACCAAATAATGTAATATTCTCCAACAATATTGACCATGTTGTTTTGAACCAAATTTCTAGAATTATAGGCAGTTTAGCAGGGTATTTGATCTTCTATAAGATAAGCAATCCTCCTCTATTATTAGTTCCTTGTCTACTATCATTCCCTCCCTGCTATGTATTTTGGTTCTACCTCTTTTCCAAATTGGTCTGATTTATGAAAACTTTCATGGCTTTCTTAAGTTTATTTACTTGTGCTTGGATCCCATCTACTTGGATTTAGAATGTGGGATTAATGTTTTGGCTACAGGGTTGAGGTGGAGTAGGCAAAGAAGGTGGTTGAGGTTGAATTGGTATTAGGTGTACTTGGCATGGGAAGTTTATCATGCAAGGAGAATTGGGTTGAGGATATGTAGGTGTGCTAGGTTGTGTTAAGATGGATTGGACCTAAGTATTTGGGATTGGATTGATATTAGATGAAACTCCTAGTAGTTATGGGTTAAGTGTAGGGTTTACATATGTGGTATAAGGCCATGGGTGGTGTAGGAGGTAGTTTTTCCACTTGGAACAATACATATTCTATTTGGGTGGCTTCCTCAAAGGCTCTTTATAAGGTAAAAGGCTTAGGATCACAAACCATCAAAGACAAATTGGATTGTAGATCTTTAATATAATAGGGCAAATATTTCGCATCATAAGGCCTTATTTTAGGGGTATTATATGCAATATCCTCACAAATATAATGACATAGTTATGTATATTCTCTTGGGGATGTATTTGAATTACATTAAACTTAAATAAGATAGAATACCCATTCCTAAAACTTCCAAATATTCTAAGGAATGGTTCAACTATGGAAGCCCGATTGATTTTATAGGCCCTACAAGATGGTTCATCACATTAGTGAAGTGGCACATCAATTGGAGCTTCTACCATCTTCCTACATCCATCTTATCTTTCATTTATCTTGTCTCAGGTTATTGGCCATAAGGTATAATCCCATATGAAGCTTCTAGTACTTGATGAAGAAGGTCAAATCACTCTAGCCTAAAGTACTGTTGTGGTCTAAAGTTCGTTATCTTCAGTCTAGACAAATTTAGGAGTTCCTTATCAAGTGGTAATACCTTCAAGAAGAATATGTTACATTGGAGCCTAAGATCATTTTATAGTCCTTTCTAGCTTTGAGGACAAAGCTTCTGAGGAAGCCATGCAAAAGCTCCAAATAACCATATCAACTATCTTTATTTTTATTAGCCCGGGTCCTATGTTTAGATAGTCAACCCTTGGACATTAGGGTTAAGGGTTAATTGTAGATTTAATATAATATAGAAAGAGTTAAGTAGAAGTTGAGGTTATATTTTATATTTGAATCTTAATCATGTCTATTATGCATATGAGACTTTGTCGTCTCCAAGTGGGAGACTTTACCCTCTCTAAATAGTTAAGGGTTTACATTGATTTGAATACAGAATTTAAATGTTGTTGATTTGAATTTTTAGCAATTGGATCTAAATTATTATTATCATTTTAGTAATGTAATTTACACATTATAAGATTACCATTTCTATTGCTATAATTCTCAAAGTTGTTTTGTAATAGTTTGGGTGGTAAACATGCCATAAAAGTGGTAGGATGTTTTTTCCACTTCTCAACATGGCATATCTATGCAATCCACTATAGATATTGGTTTGTTATCCAGTCCAATATGGTTTAGATATATAGGGAAGGTAACCACTCTTTATTTTGCTACAAGATGAGCCAAACCAAGTATAATGTGTAACTAAACTTATAAACCTTGAAATCCTTTAGTTGTTTTTCATTTGGTCAATAATATATCTTGCACAAACTATCATCTTTGAGTGGCCGAAGTAGTTTTCAACAACATGAATAAGTGCAATGAATGGAGAGAGAGTGCCTATGTAACCTAGCATAAGGTTGTCATTGCATAATCAAGCTACTGGAAACATGACAACAATGAGGTTGACAATTTATGGCACATTAATGAACTATAAAGGTACATACATGGAGTTGAACTTCATCCATCAAGAAAGGACAACCATTTTATCATTATATGCAGAAGGAGAACATGAAAACATATTTTCTCCAAAAACCGTGAAAATATTGTAGATATACAAGCACCAAGAAGGAATGTAGACCATCACCAATGAGAGACGAGCATTCCAAATCAGCAACAAATGGGAAAAACTTAGTCCATTTAAGTGGGAAAATCTTAGACTTCTAAACATTATGGGCACGTTATGGGTCATTTATTATTTCAGTATATTGAAAGGTTTTCTACTTCGTGTGTCATCACTAGGATAATTTTAGAGTTGTTCACTTGGATGTGAGAGTTGATGTGTTTGGTCCTTGTAATAAATATTACACACATTTGAGCAAGTAATATTGCAATTCGTGCTACATACTTTTTACATGTATGATTTAGGCTATTGACATTCATATTGTTGCTTATAGTGAATGTTATTTGATATATTATAAGCCTAGATTTACATATTAATTTGCTTATATTATTCTACTTACATTATTATCTTGATCATACTATATTGTGGTTATATTATATTTGATCTTATGGAATTTGTCTTGTGATTTTTATGTTACTATTAAGGCTTAAAAAACCATAAGTGGTATCAAAGCTACTATGAGTAGTTTCTTGCATAGGTTGAATTTATTTAGCTACATACAAAAATTGATTTTATTTAGCTTGATAGAATTGGTATAGAGTCTATCTACTTTAAAGGTAGTTAGACCTAGACTCTATTGTAAGATCAAAGTAATTAGAATAAATAACTAGTGAAAACTAGGACTCAACTATAGGGTCTTTCCATGGTTGCATAATAACTAGTGAAGACTGTGACTCATCTATAGGGTCTTTCCATAGTTACAACCAATGAAGACAAGGACTCATCTATTAGAGGGTGAATCATCTTCAAGATAGTTGATCATTCAGGGACATAGCCAACCTTTGACATTTAAGGTTTGAGTTCTTAGGTGCAACCTAAGACAATTGTAGTAGAGATTGATTGAAAGAAGTGTGAGAAGCTTCCTACAATAAATAGAGAAGAATTTCATCTTCTAAGTGCAAGAGAAAGCAAAATAGGAGAAAAACATATCAAGAAGATATAACTATCTTAAAGTAAGCTTTCATCAAGATGAGATTAATTAAAGTTGCAATATATTGAAGTTTTAGGTCATAGAGAAATTGACCTTGATATAAGGATTCAAGTCTTGAAGATAGACCTTGACATAAGATATAGCGGATTCAGGTCTTGAAGATAGACCTTGACAAAAGAGATAATGGATTCAGGCCTTGAAGACAAGCCTTGACAAAACAAAGGATTACAAAAAGTTTCAAGTCATTTGGACCTTGACATAAGTAGCAAGAAGGATAACTACAAAGAAGCAAAAATAAATATTCAAGAAGCTTTCAGAGAATAGAAGACTCAAGCTTAAAAGAAAGAGGTAGCAAGGTAAAGAAGATTCTGTCCTAAAAAATAAGTATACAGTGTAGTATTAATGAGAAAGCTATTAGGCTTAAAGCAAAACAACATTCAACACTACTACACAAAGTTATTGAAAGGTAACATTCGGTAGAGAAAGTCATTCAACTCTGAAAGGCAACATTTGATTATAGTAGACAGAGGCTTTCGACTCTTGAAGGCAACTTCCTTCGACTCTAGCAAAGCAACACATTTGGCTCAAGTTGTTATTATGTTCAACATAGAGAAACATCAAGATGTGAACATGGCAAAGAGCTACGTGTAGGAAATAGCAAGAAATATAGTTAACAATTCAAGGAGGTTAGCATTCAAATTTTGATAGCACTTAGAATATAGGACAACAATGTCCTCATATTGATAGTGCTCAAACTATAGGACAACAACATCATCAATTTTATAGCATAACGTCTGAAGACTAGAAAGCATTCTCAGATTTGGATAGCCCTCAAGCATCTAAAGTGCCTACACCAACACTCAGGTTCAAATAATGTTGCAACATGTTAAAATATTAAAGTACACTTTGCCTAATTTAATATGCTTTTTGCTTTTTAGGGTTAGGATTAGGGTTTCCTTTCTAAAAACCCTAATATTTTCAAAATCCTAATTGCTCCCTATATGTACTCATTCATGTATTATAATTTATGATAACTATTGGTTCTAAAAATTGGTATTAGAGTGGTAAGATCCACCTGTGATCCGCCAGTGATTCGTGTGTGAGGGGGAATTTACCTCAAGGAAATCCTTCCCCCTCTTCCTTGTTCCACAAGATTTCTATTTTTTTATTTGTTTTTTGGTTCAATATCTCTCAGGATATTGAGTTATTTGTAAGAGGATCATCAACTCATAAGAGAATGAGCTAAGGCATTTTTATTTAAAGCTAGGGTTTTCTATTTGTGGTATTAGTAGGAAGGCCTTGTTCACAATGTTGGATATACGATGCATGACTTTGGTGGAGAATTTACTATCTCTTTTATGAGAAAAGGGTTTGATTTGTTTGATGGTGATCAAGGATCAAGAGATTCAAAATTTTATTTTTAAGAGCATAGTGTTTACGATTTTTGAGTTTGTGAATATGTTTGGTGGTTTTACGTTTGGAGTTCAAATCTCGCAGCGCTCTTAGAACCCTAATCAGTTAGTAGTGGAGGGTGCATAAATTATTTTACAAGTGATGAAGGAGGCCATAATAATTGTAGCATGGTGGTAGCAATAGTGCACGCTATGGAGGGATCTCAAGAGGGTCCTCCTTGGTTGACGTCGTCGAGGAGGTCGATGACACAATAAACGTCGAAGATGCAGTCGCATTGCCTCATCATCAGAATCCACACCCCACCACTACGTCTCAACAAGTTTGATGAGGCCCACATGGAGAGCTAGATGATAGCAAAGAAGAGCATGGGATCTTTGAGTGGTGAACAAGGCTGCAGTGGTAAGGAAAGTAGTGGTTGCAAGGGTTTGGTGAACAAAAGAAATTGAACCCTCTTGATGGGAAACATCCTTCCGTCTGTTCAACTACGCTATTCTTCTTCCAATTTGTGGATTTCCTACATAGATTTCATATAAATCATGGCTACCCTATAGGATCTAACGTATCCTATAATATTTTCTATGAATGTTGGATCAATAATATGGAATCCGAAGCATATAAATCTGATTCTCCTGCGAGAAGTGGGACTTGGGAGATAATAGATTTTTTTTGCTTCAACTTTAGTAGTCATGGCGAGAGACAAATGTGATCGCTTGTGTGTCTTGCATGTTTGCCATAAACAACATAGTGGCCAACATCTTGACCAAGCGCTCACCTGCTCTTTCCAAACTTCTTCGCAAATTCTTTGATCTGATAATGGCGACACTTCTATCGATGGGCAAAGGTGCAGTGCTAGCCATTGGATACGTCGCTCGCAAAGGAAATTCTCACATTAATTGGAACTCGATCACAGCCTTTAACCACCATGAGTAGCGGGTAGGCGACAAAAGACAATGAACAAATGGAGGAAAAATCAAGGAAAACCCTAAGGTTTAATCAACCAATCAGTGTCGAAGATGTGGCATCATCTTAGAGGTAGGTTTGGTTTGTGTGCAATTTGGTGGGAGAACATGTTTATTTTTTTTGCAGTTCTTCTACCCCATATTCATAGTGGGATGGTGCTAGAAGCGCCTTAATATGGTGGAGCCCACATAATTGAATGACCACCGGTTGGTGGTCATGGGGCCTCCTATGTGCGGCTACCAACGTGGCGGAGTGCGGTAGGGCCCACGCCACTTGGTGGAGGTACATGTGGCCAGTTGGCATTGATGAGTTGTTGACTTGCAGACCAACTTAAGGGACCGTTGATTCTTGCTCAATTTTTGTTTAAATTTTTTTGATAGAATATTTTCAATAGAATATTCTTGAGAATATCCTTTAATGCTAATAAGCTATGACCTTTTTATTTTACTATCGGAGAGCCTTATTATTTTTCTCACTTTTGGAGGCTTTGTTCTACACCGAAGATATTCATGTTTGTAGTCGTTGGAAATATTTTTTCGAGTTGAACACAATGGAGGTGTCCATTTTCAGTTTTGAGGTTGTTACATATGCTTTTTTGGGCCTCAAAGTTTGTTGTATAGGGAGTGCACTATCAATTGAACCCGACACTCCTCCAATCCACTTTTGTCATCAGAGACTATTTTGGAAATAATTTTTCTTCATGACCATGGCCCTCTTAAGATTCCATCATGATTTTGGGTGCTCCTACAGTAGGAGGTATTGTTTTTCGATAATGGGAATTTATCGGGTACTCTAGATTGGGAGTTGTCATTGTCACTTCACAAGACCATGGCTCTTTTTTATGTGATCTTAAAAATCACATGGGTACTCCATGCATTGGAGTTGTCTTTGCCATTTAGCGACTTATCTCTTAGTGGATTTCAGTTTTTCATATTGGCTCATGTCTTCATCAACAAGATTTCCAACATCACGAGGTGAACCTAGTACCTAGTCATCTTCTCTATAGCACTTGGCGGATGCAACGACTAGTTATCCATGCATTCCGGTAGGATGAGAAGGTTACCATAAGGATACTTTTGATACTTCGGATAGCACCACATCAAGATTTCAACATCATATTCTTGGCTATTTTAGCATAACTTTTGGATGGCTCACATTATTGTATAAAGGTGCATTTTTGGCATAGACCGAATGAGCTTCATCATTAAGGGGGATATTATAATTTGAATGAGTATTTTGTACTTAGGAAAGTGCAAATTAAAGGGGGATGTTAAAATATTAAAGTGCACTTTATCTAATTTAATGTGCTTTTTGCTTTTTAGGGTTAGGAATAGGGTTTCCTTTCTAAAACCCTAATATTTTCAAAACCCTAATTGCTCCCTATATGTACTCATTCATGTATTATAATATATGATAACTATTGGTTCTAACACAAGGGACAACAAGTTGGGTAGCACTTAGGATCAAGCACTCTACATCGCAACAAACAACAAGTTGGGTAGCACTCAAAATCGAAACACAATGAGGAAGGTGAGACACTCGTTTCAAAGGGAAAACACTTTGTCAAGCGTTGGTTCAAGAATGTGAAACGTCTGGATTACTATAAGGTTTTTACTTGAGTACCAAGCATTATTCAGTGTCCTTGGTAATGCTCAAAGCATGACAAAACGACACAAGAATTAGGTTTATCAATGCTAAGTAACACCTTTGCATGCATGGAGATGGAACATTCTAACTAGATCACCTAGAGACACGCGTCAATGATACTAGCTAGTTAAAGGGTCTTCACATGAGTTGTTTGAAGGCAATATTTGTAGAGCAAAGTCATGGAGATAAGCGTAAAATTAGGAGAATTCTTTAAGGTAATTTAATTTTAGGATTTTATATTCTAAGGTTTTATTTTTTTATAGAAGTAATAAGGTTCTATGATTTTTTATAGAAGTAATAAGGTTTTATGATTTATTTATATATTCTATGGAGTAATAAATTGTTTAAGTTGAATATTTATTTATTGAAGCATTTGATTAAATATGGAGTGATAAGGTATACAAATTAGTTTGTTTAAAGATTTTAATGTTTTTAAAATATTTTTTTTGGTCTACTATTTTTTGAAAAGATTTGAAAAACAAAATATTTGCAAATTTAATTTTTTAGGAGTCAAAAGGATTTCTACACCAAAAACTTAGGAAATACAAAATTTGTGAATTTTGTTTTCTTAGTTTCTACAACATTAGGAAGACATCAGGATTACTACTTCATAGGTTTTATATTTAGAAACACTGATTCAAACCTAGGGAGTTATAAGTTTTTCAAATAAAAAAGTGCAAAAAAGGATAAGTTATCAAAAAGAACTTTTCAAAGAATAAGACATTATCAAAATATAAAACCATATTTTTCAAAAGGAATAGTTCAAAAACAAAGTTCATTAAATGAGCAATATCATATTCTTCAAAACTCTTGTCAGTAGTGCAAAATAGTCTCAAGTAAATCTAATCAAATGATTCAAACAAAAAAAGATCTTTGGTATATAGACTCAGGTGCTAGTCATCACATGACTAGTAATTTGCAATGGTTTGATTGTTTAGAAGTCAAAGATAATTTCTATTTGAATATTGTTGATGATGTATCTAGTTCATGGAAGTGACAATGTGACACCTAGTGCACCATTTTAGATTTTGTACTAAAAAATGTTATGTTCTAGGAATGTCAACCAATCTCATTTCATTACTAAATTGATTGAAAGTGGAAGATCAATTGAGTTCAAATGTATAAATGGACACAATAAATGCATTATCAAAGACAAGAATATAACAAATGCTACAAAATCAATTAAGAATGGGATTTATGCTTTAGATTCAATCGATTTTTCTCAAGAGCTTATCTTATTTCAAGATAATATTGTTGAATGTTCTGAAAGCAAGGGAAATGGAATTCAAGGACCTTTCTATCAATGAAAGCATTAAGTGAATCCAAATTTCAAGATGATGAAACAAATGTCAAGACAATAGAAGGTTACTTGCCTTGCAAGGTCACTTACAAATTGAAGATGAAGAACGAAGACCATGATTAAAGTCTTCAATAACCAATTAATGTAATACAGAGTGTGTTGGAGTATACTACATTATTTGATACATGCTAATGTACCCCCATGGTACCTTCATGGTATATATTGTAAATATTAGATTAAGATTGACTTAGTTTAGAGTGTGAGTAATATTTTATGTAATGTTGTAGTGTGTAGGAAATGCACAAGTGTCATGTAAGTGTGCAAGTGTAACATGATTTTATGTGCACAAGAGTCCTTAGATTAGAGTGTGCTAAGTGTGCATACAAGATAGAGTCATGTGTATGCATGTGTCAAGTAAAGAAGCCAAGATTCATGAAACTTGGCATATGGAAAGAAATGGTCAAGTATCCAAAGAGTCATTCTACTGTGGCTATATAGTACTCCATAGAGAATCATATCACATCCCATGACATCTCGATATATCCCAAATATCATATCATATATGCAAGAGGAAGAGGAATAATAAAGATTGCATACATTTGAGCAATTAATATTGTAAGTCGTGCTACATGCTTTTTACATGTATGATTCAAGCTATTGACATTCATATTGCTGCTTATTAGTGAATGTTATTTGATATTATTATAAGCCTAAATTAACATATTAATTTGCTCATATTATTCTACTTACATCATTATGATCTTCTTGTATTGTGGCTATATTATATTTGATCCTGTGGAATTTATCCTATAAGTTTTATATTAATATTATGGCTTAAAAAGCCATCAAGAAAGCAAAAACAGGTCATTAAATTGATGTCACCAATGTAAGAGCTTGAAAATTTGTGTAATTGAAAAAAAAAGACCCAAAATGCCTCGATATGCAAAAGTTATAGCCTTCAAAAGTTTGGGCATATTAGACCTAAAATAGAGCAAAAAATTTAAATAATAGACCCTAGCGAAAATTTTTGGCCAACCAAAGACCACTCATGTGCAACCTCTACTAATGTCATTCATTGATAGGTCAACCAACTAGGACAATAAACAACGAATAGAACTACAACATTTGGTGAAATAGAGTTGGTTAACTTCCATATAAATATAAAAACTAAAGTAATTCCCAAAATTTGGGCTATGTCATTAATAAGACTCAATCATAGGTCCTTAAAGTAATGAGTTCCTTAGGCTTGCAAGCCTAGCCACTTGCAGTTTTCAAGCCTTCAAGATATTGGACTCACACAACTCACCCTTGTCCTCTCAAAGGAAGCAAAGCCCATGAAAACCAAAAAATACACCTCATACTTAAACAAGTACCACACTAGATCAAATCTAGGTCAATAGTGAACACTAAAGCATTACACTTCTCTCAAATGAGTCAAGGCACAATCCACTTAAGGGAGTGCCAATGCTAAGATAGCTTAAAAAATGTTGACGTCAAATAATCTTGCTAGTGAGACTTGACCTTGGAACCTCTAGGATTCAAAGACAAGGCCTTAGCATTGCACCACCAATATGGATGAGCTTCAAAGGAAAAAAAACACTCCCTTGGAATAGAATAAAAAGGACCCATCATTGTCAAATAGTTACCTTTAGCAAGGACCGAACACATCAACTCTCACATCCAAGTGAAAATCTAATATTATCCTAGTGATGACACGAAGTAGAAAACCTTTCGATATGCTGAAATAATAAATGACCCATAACATGCCCACAATGTTTAGAAGACTAAGATTTGACCCTAAGATTAATCACAAACAAGTGAAGACCCCAATTGTTGCACTATATCACAAGGATGGACAAAACAATCTCTCTCAACATTTTATTGTGTGAAAGACTTCAAATGTGCTTGCCGCACTAGACCTTCCCATAGTTTTTCCTACGAAATAGCAAAATACTTTGTAGAATATTCTATTTCTAAACTTTAAATTCTAGAAAGAAATAATATTAATATTCAAACACAAAATCAAGAGTCATGATGGCAAAATCACTAAAAACATTGAACTCAAACTCCCCTTAAAATTTTGCAATGAATCCATTGGAACTGATGGTTCATCCATATTTGCTACGGTTTGTCTTGTATAACATTTTTATGTGATTGGGTGAAGTTGCTCTGTTTTTGCTCGATCGGATACTACATCAAAATTCACAATATTTTTCATAAATATCTCGAAGCATACACATACCATAATCATTTGAAAAAAAAAGAAGAAAAACAAAAAATAAGAGCATATAGATTAAAAGAGAGAGAGAGAGAGATAAATGACACGAAGGAAAGAAGGATAAGAGATAGGCACTATAATATCTCACAAGCTAATACAATGGATCAATCATTGGGGGTATTTATAGTAATACCAAAACCCCAACTAGAGTTAACTTGACTTTGAGGTTAAATTACAATAATATAATAATAAATCACACCCTTCAATCAAAGTTATCCATAAAGGTAGATTAACCAATATCACTAAGGGTGCCCTTAAACTTACTTTGAGATGCTCATAGGTTTACATAGAAGAATATCTATAGGCTTACACAAAAAGATGCTCGTAGGCTTACATTGTACTTACCCTTAGGCTACATCAAGAGTAACCATAGGTACTTCATCATTGTTGGCCTTGGCCTCATAAGGCTAGATTACAAATATTTCAACACTGATGAGCATAAAAGAGTTTTCAAAATAGAGGATTTTACAAGTGACTAGTAACTAGTTTTATTATAATCCAAGTGGAACCAATTTTGACAAAGCACCTTATGTGTTCAAAATGATCTATTTGAAGTTTTACTTGAGGAACTTACATGTCAAAATATATGGCTTAGAATTTTTAAAAACAAATTTGAGGGGGTTTTACAAAATATTATTAATTTTGTCAAAAAAAAAAAAAAGAATATGATAATTGAATTTAAGAAAGGATTATTTATGATGTCCATTAGCCTTTGTTGGAAGTAATATCTAAAGAGAATGAAATAAGTTGAAATAATTTAGTAGATCACAACATTGATCTTTGCCTTAGAAAAGTTCAAATTTTAGGTGGTAGTTAACCAAAAGATGTTTGCTCTCTTATTGAAAATGATATCAAGGAGTCATCAAAACATAACAATTTGAAGAACATAAAAAAACCTTTGATAAAAGACAAGCTAGATATGGTTCAATTGACCTAACAATGAAATGTTTTATTCTTGTGATGAGAGTGGCCCCAACAAAAGCCATCCATAGCTTACAAGGGAAACAAGAACAAATCGCAATCTCTAAAAGTGATATTTCTTGTTTTTTAATTATTTTTACCTTGGCAACCAAGAGATATTTGCTCTCTTAATGAAAATGATATCAAGAAGTTGTCAAAACTTAACAATTTAAAGAACATAAAAAATACCTTTAATAAAAAAACATAGAATATCTTTGATAAAAAATAAGCTATATATGGTTCAATTGACCTAACAATGAAATGCTTTATTCTTGTGATGAAAGTGATCCCAATAGAAACCATGCAAAGCTTACTAAATAAGGGAAACAAGGACAAATCACAATCTCTAAAAATTATATATATACATATATATATACACCTTGGTATATTAGGTGGAACATACAATTCACATTACTCTTACCTACCATATCTAAAATAATATTAATATAATATATATACATAGTTTATTTTAATGAAAAACCTACATAATACAAGTATAATAAAAACATACTAATAACAAGATTTATACATATTAATCTAAAATCCATGAAATTTCTGCATTACAAATAACAAAATTAATTTATATAAAATTGAATTCTCTTTCACTCTTCCCTATGCCTCAACTGCTGTGCTACATAAATAGAATAAATTCCTTTAAATCCTTATCTTGATAAATCATTTTTCCTTTCCTGAAAATCTCCATTATAAACTTAGTGACAAAACTATCGGCTGTCCAATGAACCCCAAGCTACCATTATCAATTTACTAATATTTTATAACCAATAAACACCACATTTTAGGCTGATTGAATGGTATTGTGTAAAGAAAAACTAACATTCCAAAGCAGAATGTTGTAATACATTCAACTAAACAATTTCCACCCAATTCATTATCCGTCTCAGACTACCTATAGACCTATGGACCTTGTTTGGAATGTAAGTCATACAAAGAGATGTCTATCATTGCATGATATTAGTGAAGCTTTTTCCATTACCTAAGAAAATATCTCATATAAAAATTAAACAAAGCCTGAATTTTTGCAATTGACATTTTCTTTCCTTTTTTTTCTGGATTGTCTTTAATCATTCAATAAATTGGTGACAATAATCCTATTTTATTTTTCAATTTAATTTGAGACTTACAAATAAGCATAAACCATTCAAAAAAATTAATAAAAAATAGAATAGTGAAGATTGTTTTCTTTTGTATCCCACCATTCTATAAATTCAATTCTGTGCTATCTGCCATACACATTTGCCTATTTGCGATGTCTGTACATTTAATGAGACCTAATGGAGACTTTCTAGTCAGAGGCCCTTAAAATAAATATCTGAATGCTTTTGGTTTATTGAGAACATATTGGTCGCCATTACATGAAATTACTTCTTATACGACATTAAACAAAGTGTTTTTGCAAGGGAATGCAGTTTTTCATTTGTCTTATCAAAAGCAGCATTGCTAACCTAATATCAAATTCTATATTTTACATTTATTAGACCAAAGTTCTATTTTTTTTTAAGGGCTGCAAGAGATAAGCAACCCAGTCAATGATTAGATCTCACTGTATTTAGGATTCTCAATATGATATATGGTACATTTAAGGCATTACATGATTATTCATCATAGTAATAATCCCATGTAAGGCCATAGGTATATAATTCCATTAAGAAATTCTTCTACAATTCACAAAATATCTCAGTTAAAACATTCTAAAAAACCATAAATATGATTGCTCTAGTTTGAAATGGAAGGAAAAAAGGTAGCTTAAATGCAGATATTGGAAGCTCATCAAAATGGATTGCCCGGTGTAAAATTAGAAAAAATGATTGCTTTGGTTTGATCTGAAATAAAATTGAAGAATTTATTGTGAAACACAGGCCCTGACAATTGGACAAAATGGATTGCTCCAGGGTTAGCTTATGCCCAAAATTGTGTACTATATAACATACAAGTCTTTGCATAAGATGGCAAACTTCAATTAGCAGTTCGCAAAAATTAGCAAAGCATAAATGCATAACAAATACAAATTCTCCAGCAATGGGGTGTTATACATACATGGATTGTTTAATTTAGCTTTATTTCCATAAATAGATCACCAATTAGTGCATAGCAAGGCTCTCCACTTAGTGCAAATGGCAATCAACCTTGAATTTTGAAGTGTATACATGTTCTTGATCCCTTTGGACACATTTCTTGTTTAGGAATGCTCTCGCAACAGACCATTCATAACAAAAAAAAAACTCCATTTATGCTTAGTGTCAATCATTAACTTGTATAAACCTTCACAAAAATATCTCAAAGTATCAATATGGTAAGCTTCATCTTACCTTGCCCCCATCAGCTCTTCCATGTTAGCTTAAGTTCCTATCAGCCATAAACACCCTCAGATTTATCATCCACTGAATCAAACATAACCAATTGATTATACAATAAAAACAATATTTACTGCTCTGACTTCTGACCATCAATGGAAAAGTCCAACTTGCGTGTCTGACGGTGAAATAAGTCTGCTATATCAAAAGAGGTGCTGCTATCTTCCACATTTTTATCGATGCGTTGATGAATAAATCTAGGGAATCGCATGGATATTCCACGAGAAGGATGGACCAAACCCACAACTACCTGATGAACTGGAGATACTGTGAGATCTGACACACAAACATATGCAAGCTCTGATTCCTCTTTAACATATAGGAATATTTACATAAAGGCCCTTCAATCGAACTTCAGATTTCAGTAAAAATCTCACCTGCACCTCTGATTTCCCAAATCAATTCTGGGGCAAACCATACATCTGGCTCCTCAAGGGTCTGGTAGTAAGCAGGTTTCTTTGTCAAAATCCTTTCTCCAGAAAAGAACTCTTCCATATGAAAGAGGTTTTTGGGTTAGTCATTAAATACCATAGAACACATCAAACAAATTTTCCACAAATGAAGCTTTTTCTATGAGCAAATACCCAAACTATACCAGCCAGTACAAGGACCATATTATAGCGAGAACACTTCTGTAGAAGGTACAGATCCACAGCGTTGCAACCCCTTATGAAAGGGAAGTTCAGTTTTAAGCAAAGGAGATCTTAATTTACAGAACAATGGAACAAGTTGTGCTTTTGAAGAACATGACATGGATCTCTAGAATGAAAAAAAGAGTTGTGGCTGATGCTAAACAGTTTGACGATAGGACAACAAAACATTTTTCCTCAGAAAAATGCTGTTAGACAATGAGATTGACAAGTGATCTGCCCAGAACTGGTAAAGCAAAGGCTAGAAAGATAAGTCTTCCTGGGAGTTGGAACTAATGATGTACACAAGAAGTCCTAAGTAAGAACGAGAATGATAGCTGAAGCCACTAATATCTGCATTATTGGAAGGATATTCCCCAAAATTATATCAATCAGAAACAGTTGTCATAGTCTGTCAACAGATTCAATGAATTTTATCAAAAATCCTTGAATTTTGATGACTGTCTACTTTAGATGAATAAATTCAACATATGCAGTTGGAAAGCAAATATTTTTTTTTTTTTGAAAAATTAATATGTCGTGAAACTCATTCCCACATCTACAAAACTAAAGGTTGAAACAAAACAACCAAGGGAAAAGTTAAGATAATCTCAATGAGACAAAATGATCTTAGGGTGATTCATTCATAGATGCATTTGCAAGATCCTAATGAATCTCTTGTGCACAAATTTAAAAATATTACATTTCATTTCATCAAGGCATGTGCAAGTCCATCTTATTCCTGTAAGAAACGTGAAGAATTTCATACATTATTGCGTGTGTATATATAATTGATTATATGGGATTGAAATGAGGCCCATTCATATTACATCATAAATGTTACTAAGGTATTTCAACAAATCACATAGTAGTATTTTACGATAACATTTTTGACAACTAAGCATATATCAATAGAAACATCTGGACCTAGGTTTTTGCATCGGAAGTCTGAATTAACCACTTGAGCTCATGCCATTTGATAAATTTTAAGGTTCACCCATGGGATTCGAACCTTGGTTTATGGTGTGAAACTCTTGGCTTCCCACTTGTCCCAAACTCCTTAGACAATGTTAAGGTTTGTCCATGAGATTGGAATATTGGTTTATAGTGTGAAACTCTTTAATCCCTACTACTTGTCCCAAACCCCTTGGGCATATACATTTAAAATAGTAAAAATATTTATTTCTATTTTTTTTAAATTCCTTGACAAAATTCAAGTGGCATTAGCTCAACCTGTTAGATTTCTAAACATTTCAAGGAGGAGATCCAAGTTCAAATCTTGGTAAACAATACATGTATAATATCCATAGTACCACTCTATGGTGATGATGTTATACGATTGGGGCCAATTTTAAGCCCATATAACCCATTAAAAAACAAAATCCCTGACAAATTTTATGGCTGATTTTCTCAATGATAATTTTTTCGATTTTTATCCTTTCCAAACTTGAAAACAAGCCCGAGCCTGATAACTTAGGTTGTAGATAGAGATCCCTAACTTGCTAAAGCAGTTTAAAGCTTGAGCTGATAATTTTAAATCCATTTGGATGCATACATGTAAAGAACAAGAGACGAGCAAGATCAATTAAATTCCACTCCTAACAGATATATAATCTAATCCTAATGTTTTGTTATTGATTCTTCTATAATTTCTGTTGGGGTTTGAGTTCTGGCTATATAGAGAGACAAGCACTAAATTGTGGCCCGCTTTATCAAAAATTTAATGTCACCTAAGAGTCATTCTATTTATTTTATACATTTAAAAAAGTAGAAATATTTATATCTATTTTTTTTTAATTCCATGACGAATTTTATGGCTGATTTTCTCAATGATATTTTTTTCAATTTTTATCCTTACCGAACTTGAAAATGAGCCTGAGCCTAGTAACTTAGGCTGTAGATAGATATCCCTAGCTTGTTCAAGCAATTTAAAGCTTGAACTGATAGGATCATAGGATTTTAAATCCATTTGGATGCATATATGTACAAAAAGATCCATTAAAATCCCACTCCTAACAGATATATAATCTAATCCATATGTTTTGTTAATGATTCTTGTATACTTTCTGTTGGGGCTTGAGTTATGGCTATATAGAGAGAGAAGAACTAAATTGGGGCCTGCTTTATCAAAAATTCAATGTCCCTTAAAAGTCACTTTATTTTAATAGGATTGTCTATGCTTGTGTGGAGAATGTGCCTTAAGAATCTTGTCTGCTCTCTTGTTTATAGCAGTAATCAGAGCCAAGAGACGCGATCAAATTTGTATAGTTGTTTTCCATTCTTAGAATCTGATGGCATATCAAGATCCACCTACTATGTTTTTACTCTTATTATGTTGTTAGTCTGCCACTGGAAAGTGTCACAGACTACTCATATCTAGCACATAGTAAAAAAAATACCCCTTTCTGTGTATGGGAAATTGAACTAGCTAAATATTTAAGAAAAAAATAACTTTAACTACATTTTTGTAAGAGACCTGTCTGATGATATGACATAGTTGAGAAAATAGGAATTGGATGGGAATCGGCATGGAAAACAAATTGGTAAAAATCGGTAATCGACAAAAAAAAGGGAAAAATCGGCAAAAAAAAAAGGGAAAATCGGCCAAAAAAACAAAAGAAAATGCAAATTTTCGTTGAAAAGGAGTTGTTTTCATGCATATCATAATTTTTCGGAAAAATTTGGGATTCCAACGCAATTTAAATTGGCAACTTTGCTGATTTGATTAAAATTGGATTGGATTGGTGATTAAATCAGGATTTTCGTAACTACAACATGAATCATAGCAACGAAACTTGACAAGTCCAGGTCTGAGTCGGTCTTGCCGAGTCACTCGGGCCCAGACTCGTAAGTTTTTCAAATTCAGTTGAGTTTTCTGAACACTTGCTGAGTACTAGAGACTTGCAAGTTTTTGTTGAGTCCTAAGAAAAAACTTGGCCGTCTGCACATGGGTATAGAAAAATGGCATAGAATTTTTTTTCAAAATCCCTCATTTTTGCTATTTCCAGTTGGAGAGTGAGTAGAGACAAGCTGAGATCAGATTGGCAACAACAATAAACTGCATCCCAAATCCAAACTTATTTAGTTTTGAAGAATCTAATAGCCACCCAACAGTTACGTTTAAGGTTAAAAAAACTCGGTTTCAGCTTGTTGGTAAGAGATCTGCCTTAGGTAAGGTTTTGTTTATTCGTGCACCTTAGACCCAGCCAACATTGAAAGGCCGAGAGGAAGAGATGCCTCCCATGCCAATATCCAGAGATGGGTTGGTTCCCTTGCTATTCTAACTGGGGGGATTTGAGATTAAGGAACTGGAAAGGAATGAGAAATGACTAAAAGGGATGGGAAATATGGCCATAGGCCAGATAGAATAGGGGTGATGGACTAACAACATGATAACTCTACTGCACACCGAATCAAATAGCCCTCAAATATAGACAACTAATAGAAATTAAAACTAAACATCTAACATGCGTAATCTCCAGGGCTACTCCAGGGTTCCCATTTTTATCAGAAGCTAAATCCAGATACTAGAATTCAAGCCTACAGATAAAGCAAAGAATTAATAGAAGATAAGCAATAGAAGACATACACACAAAATAGAAGTCCAGAGTTAGAACCAGACATCAGTTGTATTGATAGCAAAATTCGGATTACATCAAGCTTCTAGCAAACATCCATCATTTTTACAATAAAATAGCAAGCTTATATAGCAAATTTTACCGCTTGAAATATTAAATGCCCACCTACAAAACATGGTGGCGACAGCCAAGATAAGAGTTATAGGAGAGTACAATCATGAAACATTAATCAAGCATGGCTGGGATTTATGATTCTTTGAAAATACAATTGAACTCCTTTAACGCCTTGACAGGCTTGGCTTGTTGGCACTACCTCCTCACTCACGAGGACCGCTTCCTTGGAAGATAGGCTTAAAATTTTGGAACATCCAGTTTGGAAACTTCTCAAAATGGATGTGCTTGGATGGATAAGGATGCACCTTAACTTGTTGATGTGAAGCGCTTCTAGGAAAGACCAGCACCAGAGTTGAAAGGGTCGGAGGTGAAGCGCAAATAATCTAATCCATTGCGTAGTTGATTGGCACAATAGAAGAGGAGCGCAAGTGTATGCGACCTCGGGAGTGGTGTAGGCATTGAAAATTCAGCATGTGAAGTGCGTAGCATGGAGCGCAAATGCCTTGCGCAACAAAAAAGGAGTGCAATAGTCTAGGCATTGGGGATGAAAATTCAAACACTCAAGTGCTCCAGAATGGTTTACGAATGCCTTGCACTAGAGATGTGGAGCGCATAGTCTAGGCATTGGGAGATGCATCCTTGTTGAAAAATCAAACAGTGAAGTGCACCAACTGATTGCGCATTGGCCTTGCACAAGAGAGAGAAAGAGAGCACCACGCTTGGGTGCCTCAAAAACAATGATAGGTTGAATAGTCAATAGGCAAAGTGCAATGGAGTGGAGCGCAAGTGCCTTGCACTTGGATTGTAGTGCACAACACCTTTGACTTGGGAGATGTGCCTATTGATAGTTTTGTCACATTTTGTTAAGGGGTAAAATTTTGAAGTGTTGTTCAATTTTGTGTTAAGTTTTTCTCATCCTCCATGATTTGTTCCCTTGCTTTTTTGTCTTTTCATGGCCCCTTGGTGCCATTAGTATCTGCCCTTATATTCATTTCATATGCACAAGTAGCTTCACCAGCAAAAAATAGACAAAAAATGGCAGCTTTGCAGAATGGAACAGGTACAAGTCCAGTTCGGACTTAAAATTAGCTAAGGCATGGCAGACACTTTGCTCACGAGGTTGGCTAAGGGCGATATAGCTGCGAACCTCCCGTTTTAGTTTGATTGTAAAATTTTAGGGCAACCAGGCTACTTTGCTAGAAATAATTCTGAAGTTTCACTTCGGCCCACTTCCCCCACGAACCATCTCCTGGAGGGCGCCAGTTCGGGCCTTAACCCAGCGAGGCATCTACTTCGGGTGCTTAGCCTGCGAACCTCCCACTTCAGCCGCAACATTGTCGAAGCTTCACTTGAGAAGTGGGAAAAATGCCCAAGGTAGAAGGGGCAATTTGACCGAAGCTCCCCTAAACTAACACTTTGGGACCTGATCACTGTGAATTGCCTATCCAGTGCGAAGCATAGAAGGAAGAAGATTTTGTTACACTTCGGGCAAACTTCCTGTTGAAGCGGCACTCTAGGCCCCTCCTTCAATGAAGTGTCCATTCTTAGGGAAGCGGTAGAGCAAAGAATTGGCCTACCTCATCTTCTACAGCGCAGATGGCTGCTTTAGCCGAAATCAGATTGAGTGTCCGCTTCGGCTAGTTTTTCTTGCGAAGCCACTTCTGGAGTATGATTTCGGTGAAATATCCCCAATGAAGCCATTTTGACTTGGGAAATTTTGTCTCCCCTACTGGCCTTCATTTCGGCTCAATACCCTTGTGAAGCTGCACTTCGGGTGCAACGGGGCGAACCTCCCCCTTAGTCGCGATCCAAGCCAGATTCTAGCGAAGCTCCCTCGAAGCTGCTTTTGACAACGGTGCTACTCTCGAGGGGCACACATCCAAAGACCGGGTATGAATCCTAGGCATTCTCGTGACGCATAAATGCAGTTTCTTGGCCCAAAGTGGTCCTGTATCTAATTGTAGTAATAAAATGGGGGGTTTCAATTATAGAAGGTGGCGAGCGACTTTTTTGGAGCCGCCTTATCGTCCTTGTAGATCTGATTCATTAATGGCTCAGAGGGAGGGTCCTCTATAAAAACCCATGCATTGTAATGAAAAAAGGGGGGGAACATATTGCTAAAGAGTTGTTGTAGCTAAGCACTTTGCATCAATACTAAGGATCCTTGACTCTGAATCTGCGTCTTCTTTGTATGCTGCCTCTGGCAAGTATTTCTGCTTTTACATTTAATTTTTTGATGGTTGTAATTCTGATATCTGGATTTTAGCATTAGAAGATAAGTGTGTTTGGAATTCTTTTAGAGGATACATAGAGAAGCGTATGCAGTTTCTATTTTTGTTACATTTTCTGTATTGATTGTTGTTGATTTGGATATAGACACGTTATTGTGCTGCTTGTTCTTTCCCACTGTTATCGTCAGGCTAATTATATTTCTTTCTACACTTTTTTCAATCTCTTTCCTACACCCTTATATTAAAACCCCAAGTAGTTAGTAAAGGATCCGGCCTTCTTCGAAGATTGGCACGGAGGGCATATCTTCCCTCTGGCCTTTCAAGGTTGGTCTAGGTCTAGGGCACGTAGACATACAAAAATCCTTTCCTATGGCGGATCTATGACCAACAGTTTTTGGCATGCCTAGTGGGACCCGACAAGTCTCACCTTGTGAATGGTACTGAGAACTGATGCTCGTCTCAGTGCTGTAAGTTTCGGGCATCTGGCGACTCTGTTATCTCTAGGTCTTAGAGATCGGTACTAAAATATCCGTGCCTTCATGCGTACAAGATGGAGAGTTAGGAACACCAGGGAAGAAGCTGAGTTTTATGAACTTAACATTGAGCATCCTAGGCTAATCAGGCAAAATACTTCTCTGAATGAGAGGTCATCACAAGAAGTTGTCATTGCCCAGTAAGGTCTAACTTCAAACAAATACTGCCACTAGTGTCCCCCCAAATCCTCTGAACTCACCAGACCACCAGAACTCTTGGAACCCTCTAGAGTTTCAGACAGGAGCTTCTAATGCTCCAGGTGGTCTAATTCCATAGGCTCTGTCAGTATAATAAAGCCCACCATAGTTGATCGCTTTACAAGAACATATGGCACAACAAAAACAATAACAATAACATCAGCACCACCAACCTGCCGCTAGGCTATTTCTAACCTGGAATTCTATAGGACCATTGAATCTAGTAGGGCATGAACAAATTTCGGCTGCTGCCCTATAGTATATACCCATGTATGATGGTACTAGGCAAATGATCTACAAACATATTCAGGACATCGCCTCTCTAGCTGCACTTCACAACATCACAAAGGAGAATTTTATGGTTTGGTTGTTAGTTTTATCCCTCTGGGGAATAATTTTGCATTGGTACAGATCCCTGCCACCCGACACTATCATCGGGTAGGATCATTTGGTGGGACAATTAATGAGAGGATTTAAAGAATCAATAGACCCTTCCTCCCTACTGCACCAGTTCATGTTTATCTAAAGACACCCACAGGAGGAGATAGCCGATTTCAATGTCAGGTTCGCTCGGACTTGGCAGAGGGTACCCGCCAACCTATGACCAAGTGAGGAACAAGCAACCTATTATTACCTCAGGTCCTTTAATTCTGATATCAATATATTTATTAGATTCTCCAACATTAAAATGTTCCTTGAGCTGTATGAGTTGGCTCAAAAGGCAAAAATGAATCTAATCACCATTGGAAAGCTCCCACCTAGAATGTCGGCACCGATATTCCCTGATTTCCCACAGTCGCAGCATCCTAGCGCTGCTGCGCCACAGCCTATAGAATCTTTCACATACTCTATTCCACACCAACTGTCTCTCAGTTTTCCACCTTGCAAGTACACTTTCCTAAGCCTCAGGTACCACAACTTCTGACCCCTCCACAATATCCAACATTACCTACACCACCATAATATCCTGTGTTGCACCCAGTTTCGTTGATAACCCCGTTGCCGCCTCCAACATTGCCTACACCTGCAGCTACTGATGTGCAAGTTAAGTTGTTACAATAAGTGCAGTCCCTAAACTCCACTGCGGGGACATTGTCTAATGATATGGTTGTCATGAAAAAGAAGCAAGCACAGTAAGAGTTCCTACCAAGGAGACCCTATCCTCCCCCGATGCTCACAAAATACCAAGCAACTCAATCTGGCAGACCTCCTTCAAGGAATGTTGCTATTAATGAAGAGCCGAGTACCTCTGATTATGTGCACTGGTGTTCCATGTGCAATGACCCGCATGGGGAAGATACTTGTATGTTACATCAGCATTACGCTCAAACGTTGGAAGGCAACACCTCTGGTGAACAAGTCAACATGATTAGGGAGGCATATCATAATCTAGTTATCTCAGAAGAGGAGCAAGTCTCAATTCTCACCAAGAGTGGGAAAAGACCAATCGAGGTGGATGCAGCCCAAATGGGACCCCTAAAAGTGTATACTCATCGTAAAAAGGAGCAACCTTTGAATAAGGCTCCTGATAAGATTCCCCAACCACCACCAGCAAAGGAAAAGTACCAAAAAGCTTCAAAAGCTCAACCACAGGCTAAGACCAAGGAGCAAGCCAGTGAAAAGCTCAAGTACCTGTCATTAACAAAGTGGCAAAGAGTTGAAGCTATGCAGCAATATCGCACTAAGTATGAGATTATGAAGGAGCCAGAGGTGTCCACTACCACATTATTTAACATTGTTGATGAGCTAAAGAAGACTCCTACCAAGATCAGCCTCTATGATGCCCTACAACTTCCAGGACAGGTGGACCTACTACAAGAATCGCTGAAATCAGCAAAAGCGATAAAGTCAACACAGCCTGTCCTAGCCCAGACCTTGCCCACTTTGGCTATAGGAAAAAATAGACCTCCTCCATTCTATCTATCTCTTCAAATTAAAGGATGAAATGTTCATAACTTCATGATCGATTCAGGTGTAGCAAGCACCATCATGCCGAAGGCAGTCTACAAAGAAATAGGCATGGAATACACATGAAGCAGCTAGGGCATCCTGCAACTTGATCGCACTCCCGTAAAGACAATTGGCATCATCAAGGATATACCCATCCGACTACATAAGGTACCCCAAATAGTAGTGATACAGGAAGTGGTAGTTGTCGACCTGGAGCCTTACTTTAGCATGTGCCTCTCAAGGGAGTTCACAGCTAAGCTAGGTGGATACATTTCTATGGATTACTCACACCTAGAAGTCCCATTCAGGGGGAGGAAAGTCAAAATCTATAACAAAAATCCCTCTACGTTTCTTGTAGAAAAGATGACCGAGGAAGGGGAACATGATGATTCGGTTCGCTTGATGGCCGAGGAACTAGAATAGGTGGACCTAGGGGTCTTTGGTAGAGTTGTGTATGGAAGACAAATTTTCATTAGCAGATTTTAATGCTATGATCGAGACAGAAATGGGGTGTTACTCCATCAGTAGACCCAAAAATCCATGGATCTGATTCAAGAGAACAAAAACCCTACCCAAGACGAGTTATGGAAGCTATTTTTTGATGGTGCCCAATGTAAAAATGGCATCGGGGTAGGAGTGCTCCTAGTTTCACCCTTCGACGAGCAAAAGGATTATTGTTACAGGCTCACCTGGAGCTGTACCAACAATGCAGTCGAATATGAAGCATTATGCCTAGGATTGAAGAAGGCTGAGAAATTGGGAATTAAGCACCTACAGATTTTTGGGAATTCGGAATTGGTTTGCAAGCAAATCACTAATAAGTGCATCTCCAAAAAACACTATCTCAAGGCATACCGTAACAGAGTGTGGGACCTGTTGCAGCATTTCTAATCACTGAACATTTAGTCCATCCCATGAGAAAAGAACAAGCATGCTGATATCTAGGCCTCTATTGGAGCTAAATACTCCCTAGCTGAGAAAATGGTGCAAAATCCAAAGGCGATGAGGACTATTTACAGACCTTCCATGCCTGATAAAGATAATCACTGGCAGGTGTTTGACAGTGATGAGCAGATTATCAAATTTATGGTTTAAGAAGCAGCCACCATTGGGGAGAAGCCTCGAAGACAAAGAATATGAGGGACTGATACAGTTAAAGAACAATCATGTCCCAAAGGGACTAATCACCCTAGAAAGCCTGTTTAATCGGAATGACAAGGCAATCTCTCACAGAATCAAGGTTGATGCAAGGCAGTACTGGGATATCGAACTAGAACCAGGAAAGGTAATCAAAGTTGGAACAAACCATACCCCAGAAGAGCTAGGGAAGATTCGGTATTTATGCAAAAAATACCCAGATATCGTAGCATGGTGCTACCAGGACCTGAAGTATTATGATCAAGAAATCATCCAACATACAATTGAGTTGCAAGAAAGGGTTAAGCCCTGCAGGCAGAAACAAAGGCCCGTTAACTTGAAGATAGAAGTCCTAATTAAGGCCAAAATCTTGATGCTCGAAGCTAAAATTATCTACTCGATAAAGCATTCTTCTTGGGTCGCAAATTTGGCTCCTATCAGGAAGAGCAGGGACATTCACCTGTGCATCGATTTTTGCAACCTAAATCATAACTTTTTGAAAGATCACTACCCGCTCCCTCATATTGACCAGATTCTCCATATAGTGGCAAGAGCATAGCACTTTTCCCTACTGGATGAATTTTTAGGATGCAATTATATCTGGGTCAGGGATGAAGATCAACATAAGACGTCATTCACTACCAAATGGGGGATGTTCACTTATCAATGTATGTCATTCAGTCGGTCAAACACGGGGGCCACGTTCCAAAGGGCCATGGACTTAGCATTCAGCGAGCTGTTAAACAAAATTATTGTCATCTATTTAGATGACATGACTGTATTTTCGCATAAGAGAGAAGATCATGCCTTGCACTTGCAGTAGATATTTGAAAGATGTCGGGAGTTCGACATCTCTATTAACTCGAAGAAGTCTGTCTTTGTGGTGAAAGAAGGAAAACTTCTAGCCCATGTCATATCAAAAAAAGGACTCGCGGTTGAACCTAATAGAGCATAGTCACTCCTCAAGCTCCCACTCCCAATAAACAAGGGTTGCAATTAACTTCGTGAGGAAATTTATCCCCAATTTCGCCCAAAGTTGTTCTCACTACCTTCTCTATTCAACTAGTCAAAACTAGAAAATATGACCAAATCCTAGAAGGCGAGGTGGCCACAACAGTCCCAACCAAGTAACAAAGGCTTCTTTGTTCCTAAGTTGGATGATGCTCCAGTGGTAGAGATCCCTCCATATTCATGGTTTGATCCTCACCCTAACTAAGAGAGATCTTGCTTGCAAATTTGTGTGTATTTGACCCAACCCAACAATCATTCAAAGATGGATCACTACTTCTTGGGGATCTAGAATATCTAGCTATGAATTCATGATGGCAGGGAGAGGATATTTTATAATTATTTTCTCCTCCACAAAGAAAAGAGATGCAATATTTCGAGGGTCCTGGTTCCTTGCATCAAGCCCTTTACATGACCCCTTAGGCAATTTTGACCCATAAGTGGAATAACTATAAGAAGTCTCAATTTGGGTAAGACTATCATTTTTCTACTTACATTTATGGAATAAATCGACTCTTGAGATGATAGGTAACTCTATTGGCACATTTGTAGACTGGACTCCTCCAAAAGCCAATAATGCAACTTATGTTAGGTTGTGTATTCAAGTAAATCTAAAAAAGGGCTTCCTAAAAACATAGGTATCAAAATATTGGACTGGATCCATACCCAGTTGTTGAATTAAGAACACATTCCCTTTAAATGTATTACATATCATCAATATGGTAATTTCTTAAGGAATCATCACACTAAGGTACAACAAAAGACAAAGGTGGCAACACCCGCACTAGCACCCAAAAATAGAGAGATAGATAGGAGTGCATCTCAAAACCTAAGCTTTTAGAAACTCTGAGGTCTACTATTTCCCAAGTTTCCCAAAAACTAAAGGCTATCAAGGAAAACCTCAAAATCTGGAACAAGGAGGTGTTCGAGAATATTTTCGAAAACAAAGAATAGATCTTAAGCAAGCTCAAAACCATTGAACAACAAATCTAGCATGACCAATGGACTCCTCAGTTGAGAGAAGAAGAAAGGCAACTTCTGTCAGAATACCACAACATTCTGGCCAAGGAGGAGACCTATTGGAGACAAAAATCCCGAGCCCTCTGGCTAAAATATGGTGATGCTAACACGAGGTTCTTCCATGCTTCCACTCTACGAAATCGAAGCACAAGAAAAATCAAAGAGCTCATTCTGACTGATGGCACATGCTCAAGAGACATCTTCAAAATCAGAGATGAAGCCTCATCCTACTTCAGCAACTTGATGGGAGCCATATCCCCCGAACATCCTGAAGCCCAAGAGGTCCTCCTATAGAACATTCCCCCTCTGGTTACTCCTGAAATGAATTCCTCCCTTATCCAACCCCTAAGCAAAAAATAAATCAAGCTCACTTTGTTCTCCATGCAAGCTGACAAAGCCCCTGGGCCAGATGGGTTTCCCCTCATTTCTTTCAAACTTTTTGGGATATCCTAGAGGAAGACATTTGCAAAGCCATCATGGAACTCCAACGAACCAAGATCATTCCTAGAGGGACGAACTCTACTTTCATTGCCCTGGTCCCCAAAACCCCTCAATGCAAATCCATGGTGGACTTCAGACCAATCAGCTTATGCAACATCATCTACAAGATTTTAACCAAATATTTAGCTATGAGGCTCAAGAAAATCCTTCCCATGATCATAGATCCCTGTCAAGGAAGTTCAGTGGAAGGTAGATCCATTACTGATAACATCATCTCTCTTCACGAAACTCTTCACTCAACATCGTGCAACAAAAAAGTGGCCATGTTTCTGAAGTTGGACATCAACAAAGCTTTTGATAGGGTTAACCAGGATTTTCTTTTAAAAGTCCTCTCCAGGTTCGGGTTTCATAAGGAATGGATCGACCTCATCAAGGGCTGCATTTCCTCCCCTTGGTTCTCTATTCTAGTTAATGGATCAACAATAGGTTATTTCCCCAGCTCCAGAGGCATCAGACAGGGAGATCCCCTATCCCCCTTCCTTTTCATCATTCTTGTTGAATCCCTAGGAAGAGCCTTCAAATATGCCTGTGCCTCAGGGAGTGTTTCCGATATCAAGGCTTCATCTAATTCCCCACCTCTATCCCACCAACAGTTTGTAGATGATACTATCATCGCTACCCTAGCCTCTGTTGTTCAAGCTAAGTCCATTAAGTCTATCCTTGATACCTATGAGTTAGCAACCAGACAGGAAATTAACTATCTGAAAAGCAAATGCTACTTTCTCAACACCCCTGTTAATAGACAATGCAAGATTACTCATATCCTTCAGTGCTGCATTGTTGATCTCCCCACCTCTTACTTGGGTCTTCCCCTGTTCATCAAAAACCCGAAAGAGTCCATGTGGGACAATGTCATAGAAAGAATCGGGCGGAAACTTGCAAGATGGAAAGGGTCTCTTATGTCTCAGGTGGCCAAAGCAATTCTCACTATAGCAATTCCCCAAAGCATCCGAGTCTACTTCATGTCGATGTTCAAAGCTCCTGTTGTTGTGCATGCCAAGATTGAACAGATTCAAAAGAACTTCCTATGGTCGGGCCCAGAGGATAAGAAGAAATTTCACCTAGTCAGCTAGGACAGAGTTTGCCACCCAAAATCCCAAGGAGACCTCGGGCTTAGAAGAATCGCCAACATGAACCTCGCCCTCCTTGCCAAGCAGGCATGGAAAATCTTCATCAACTACAAAGCAGAGTGGGTTTCCATCATTCAAGACAAATATCTCCAGAACCTTTCTCTATTGGAGGACAACATTCCCACCAATGGGTCTGCTTTCTGGTGGGCTATCATTCAGGCTAAATCCCTCATCATCAAAGGCACTCGATGGTAGCTAGGCAATGGTTCAAATATCAATTTCTAGGATAATGTATGGATAAAAGACAAACCTCTCTCGGAATTCCCTGAGGTCTCCATCCTTAGACCTATTCTAGACAGAAGGTGGGGTAGCCAAGTGGCGAACTTCATTGACAATCAACGTAGATGGAAAGCCATTCCCACTACCAATGAAAGTGACCAAGTTGTTAGAGCTGGGAATATCCTGTCCCGCTTACTCAAAACCACCATCATCCCAACCATAGCTACCCCTGACTACCCTATCTGGAAAGGAAATGATAGTGGGGATTTCTCCATCAAATCAACTTACTCCCTCCTGCTCAATTCCTAGGTCTCCACTATTCCCTTCAGGTTGGTGTGGGTCAAGCACCTCATTCCCAAGGTTGGATTCTTTTCTTGGACTGCCATTCAAAACAAAGCCCTTACTATCGATAATCTTATGAAAAGGGGCATCCCTATCCCGAACAGATGCCACCTATGTCTATCCAATTGGGAATTCGTCAATCACCTATTCTTAGATTGTGATTTTACCAAGGAAGGGTTGAGTCACATTCTGACTACCTTTCAGATTCAATGGGCTCCTCCCAATTCCCTCTTGGACCTCTTTGTCCAATGGCCAAACCCGTTCAACCATCCCAAAGTCTCTTTCCTATGGAAGGTTTACCTCCATCATTTTCTATGGCAAATTTGGTTAGAAAGAAACCACAAAATCTTCTCCATCTTGTCTAACGACCTTGTGTCCACAACTACCAAAGCCATCATCTATGTTGCTAAAAATTCCCATTTACTTCCTTGCCCCAATCTTCCCAGTTGTAGCTTTGAAGCTGAGATTCTTCGATTCTTGAATATTCCCATCCCTTCTAATGTGACCCCTCCCCTACCCCATCCCAAAAAGAAGGCTCGTTGGAGACCACCCCTGGAAGGATGGCTGAAGCTAAACTTTGATGGTGCATCCAAAGGGAATCCAGGTTTAGCAGGAGCGGGCGGGGTTGTCAGGAACCACAAAGGTGAAGTTGTCATAGCTTTTTCTGAGAACCTGGATCACCAAACGAATAATGTGGCTGAAGCTTGGGCATTATGGTGAAGTATGCATCTCATCAGGGATTCCAAAATCAATCTCCAAATCGAAGGGGACTCCCTCAATATCATTGGGTACATTAATAGTGATAAAAGTCCACCATGGAATATTCGCTCCCTGATCCAGGAAACCAGGATCCTCATTGGTCAACAAAATCAGGTCATGGCTGCTCACGTGTACCATGAAGCCAATAAGCTTGCTGACGGTCTCGTAAATTTGGGAATCACCCAATCGACCATCTCCATTTGGTGCAATTTGATCCCGCAAAGTGTTCTTCACATAGCATCAATGGATTGGTCGAGATAGACCAGGTGCCTTTAATTCTCTCTTCATTACCCCATGGTTTTCCTAATTATTATTTTTTAGGTCTCACGATGTAAAATTCCCTAGGCAATTTTTTTGATCCATGCACCCCATCACCCTTGTGTGATTGGCCACCCACCTAGGTCGTTTAATCATGATTTTCGAACTTGGTTTCACTTTTCAAACTGCATCAGAGTTCAAGGCAATTTGTGCAGTCCCGACCATGATTACACCAAAGCCACCTCACCTAATTTTTTGCCTAGCCTCACTATCCCTAAGTGCCACTAGCGTTATATCTCCACCCATGTGGATATCCGTTCGAGGCCCTCCACCAATCCCCAATCCCATTTCCATCATATCCACCTCCCCACCTGTTGTCACCCCTGGGTTACCGGCATGAGTAATGTCTCGCATAACGCTTATTTAAGTTGGAGGTGGTCTACCATGCAGTCCTACATTCTTCATTTCCGCCACCCCAACCCCTATCTAGCCTCCCTACTGCCATCCTTAGGCCCCTTATTTCCACCGCCATGGCCTTTATCGAGCCTAGAAGCCTTCAACTCGACACCCTTTCGACCTCCTTCCTGCAATCGCAGAGGCTTATTCCTTTCCTATCCAAATTCAAGGGTGCCAAGGCAGACATTACCATTGATTTTGTTAAATCTTGGTCGAATGGCCACATTTTTGTGCGCAACATTCACTTCAAGGTAACAACAGAGCTAATCATAGAAGTTTCTAGCCTTCCTCTGATGGGGTGCTTGGTCCGATGAGACAAGCATAATTGGGACCAGGAGCTCGATGGGTTCCCCAATTACCAAGAGTTTAAGTGGATCGGAGTCACCCTCGACCATGAATCCCTCCCCTCACCGTGGCCTATCGTCATTATCCCTCTGCTCCAGTACCTCACCTGCGATGACCCTTCCAAGCCTTTATCCAGCTTTCATCTTGCCTTGGTGAATCACTTGTGGGGGTTCAAGCCTATGAATATCCCAGCTTTCCTCCACTGTTCCATCCGGCTCTCTATTCTCAGTGCCCGCAAAAAGAATTCGACTCCCACCCATCAAGGGTTGTTTGTAGTCATCTTCCACCATGTCGTCGCCTCCACCCCATCGCCCATTTTGGCCACCCCCCTCCATTCCAACCCTCCCCATCCCTTGTCCACTCACAGTCCTTCCCACTCCCTATCCAATGAGCCTCTAGTTAGCGATGAACCCTAGGAATTCCAAACTCCTACTTCTAAAAAGGGTTCCCCGACTGTTGCGACTCCCTCTTCCATCAAACCCCTTGCCACGAGTGGGAGTAAACCAATGTCAGCTAAGCGAAAACCTAAGGTTGAAGAGAGCTCTGCTCATGTTCAAAGGTCATCCAGGGTTAAAAAATCCAAGGTGGAGTCTAGTCAGAATTCCCCTGTCCACATCTCTGAGGATAATAGCGGGAATTCGAACCCTGATGTTGCAATTTCCAATAGAATTTCGAGAATGTTCCTCAAAAGTTTCATTTCGACTTTCGACAACGCTAGTGCAGCCCTGAAGTAGTCCCTCCAGCAGAACACAATCAACACCAAGGAGGACTCCCCGAAAGTTGAGCTTCACTAATCATCCAAAGCTAGTCTCTGGGTTCGCATTTTCTGATGCTACTGTTTCGGGGTTTTTTGTTTGTTTTGTTTTTTGATTCTAGAATTTCTAATAGACATTGCTATTTCTTCTCTGTATTTTCTAAGTCTATTAATTTTCCTTTCCTAAGATGGCCCCTGCGTGGGTTTTGGTTAGTTTTCTATCGGAATGTAGTCTTTGTGGTCATTTACCCCTGCGTGGGCAGTTTTGCTATTGTAACTGGTTCTGTCATCCCCTGCGTGGGAAATTTTGGTCCTATCATCCCCTGCATGGGAAATTTGGTTTTGTTTACAGCTGTCTTCCCTGGTATGGGATACTTCAGTAGTATTTTCCCTATATCTATCAAAGTCTCTTGTATATCTGGGATTGGGACCCAACCAAAACCCGTATAATAGAACCATCCAATTACCAAAAAAAATAGTAACCAGAGAAGAGTTGGAAGAAGTTATATGTTCACTGCCCAAGGACAAAGCTCTAGGACCAGATGGCTTCAACAATTTTATGAAATTATAGGAGATGACTTGTTGGCAATGATAGAAGAGACAAGAATAAGAGGTAAGCTATTTGGGGTGATCAACTCCACTTTCTTAGATTTAATTCCAAAAGAAAAAAAATGCACTTACTTTTGATAGATTCAAACCTTGACTAAAATAATAACAAACATAATTAAAAAGAATATTAATGATTTGATAGAGCCAAAACAAGGGGGTTTTATTCCAGGGAAAAAATATATGATAAAATTATAATGATTCACAAATCCCTACACTCAAGTGCCAAGTAAACAAAAAATAATAGCCCTTAAACTTGATATGGCTAATGCCTTTGAGAGAGTAGACATTGACTTTCTAAAACAAGTGTTAGCTAAATTTGGATTTCCAATTCAAATGATAAATTGAATAAGTGCTTGTATAGAGGGACCTTGGATAGCTCCTCTAATCAATGGGGAACCTAGTAACTTATTTAAAGCCACTGTAGGATTAAGGTAATGTTGTCCTCTCTCTACTTACCTTTATATCCTTCTAGCTAAAACTTTAGTGAGAACCCTAACTAAATTGAGAAGAAAATAAATCCTAGGAATTAGAGTAACTATAAGATATAGAACAATCACTCATGCTCAATTTATAGATGACGTTATTTTACTGGAGGAAGCCATAAAACTAAATGTTAGGTTGATCAAAGAAGTTTTAGATTGCTTCTCTTCAACCACATGGGTAGGGATAAACATCCAAAAGATAAAGGTTTCTCTCAAATTTTGGGATTTCACAAGATAGAGGTTTCCCTCAAATTTTGGGATTTCACAAAGGCAATGATACCTTTAACTACCTAGATAACCCTATGGGCTTTCATAAAATAATAGGAAACGTGAAATGTAATTCTAGAAAAGATGTCAAGAAGAATACAACAATATAACAATGGTTGGTTAAGCTTGGCTAGAAGAATTATTTTAATCAAATCAATACAAGCAAGTCTTCTCATATATCAATAATTGGTGTATCATGCACCCTTATATATCTAGAAAAAGTTAGATGCAATGCTAAGAACTTTTCTAAGGAAATGAGGAAGGCAATCAAAAAGGAAAATTTCCATTTGGTCAATTGGAATACTGTTACCAAACCAAAGGAACATGGAGGTCTAAGAACCAAGAAAACAATAATTGTTAGCAAGGCACTAAGTGGTAAACTATTTTGGAATTTACTCACTCCACCAGACTCTCCATGAAAGCAAATCCTAATTCATAGTTATATTCACCATTTACTTCTATCATCACCAATATCAAATAAACATAACAAAAGTTTGGCATATATTTACTTTTTTATATTAAAAATATTATATTTATTTGATTTAAAAATAAATAATGTTATTATTAAATAAATAACATCAAATTGCATCAGTTCAATCGGATAAGTTCTAAAACTTTCAAGGAGACTCGAGTTCACTAAACTATACATGCAAAATAGTATATATATTTTCAATTGATTGTATAGGATTGAAATGGGTTCACTCTTATTACATCATAACTACATATAGTGGTATTACAATAAATTATATATATATATATATATATATATATGCAACCACAATGTGGGCGAAGGGGTGGGTGTGTGGTGGTTGTGTTAAATTCCCTATTGATAAGCATAGCTCTTGGCTTTACAAGGGATCATGGTTGGGAGGAGACTTCTCAACCTTATGCATTGGTCGTCGGGGTTTATAATACTAACCAAATAATATATATGAATTGTGCATTAGCTTAGCGGGATATATTTCTCAACTTTCAAGGAGGAGACCTAGGTTTAAATATTGCTAAATGATACATGCATAATTATCAAATTGTTGTAATACCATTATGTGGTCATGATGTCACATGAGTGGGCCATTTCAATCTCATATAACTAGTTAAAAAAAATTGTAATATATAGAATAAGTGATTATTTAAAGGATTTTTAATATACTTTATGCACCTTTAATATCTCGATTCTTTATGTTGTGGAATAAAGATATCAAATATTAAATATTAAATATTTAGGTAACATATTCAAAAATAAAAGAAAAATATGCTCATGTAGAGGAGTTGGAGATCAAGTGGGTAATTAAAACTCTGCAGTTGAAATCGAGAGGCCCCAGGTTCAAATCTCTCCCCTCACATGCTGCGGATATGTTATGTACATAAGGAGTTACAAATAATTAAAAAAAATTAAAGAAAAAAATTAAAAAGAAAGTTAAAATGGACCAACAAGTTTGCATGAAATAATAATTATAACTATAATTATTATAATATAGTCCCCAAGGGCTAGGTGGATTGGTAATTGTTTGTCTGGCCAGACACTTACCAAGAAGAGACCTAGGTTCAAACCTTGGGAGCATGTTTGTTGCAAAGATAGTAGTCTAATTTGAATCCTCTAAGTGCGCATTATACCGACGATGGTAGCACGAATCTCAAGCAACCAATGGTCCCTATCACATCAGGACAACAATAACAAGGTGGTATAGGCTTGTTGGAAGCAACCCCTATGGTTTGAACCCTACACTTAGCAATTAATAAAAATAGTGTGGATGTAACCAACCCTCCTATGTATCTTAAATAATAATAATAATATTATTATTATTATATTGTCATATTAAGTCCAAAAAATTATGGAGATATGGCTTTAAAAAACATGATAGAAATATAAACAAAATTTATGATATTATTTAAACATGTTTGTTCTAGATCTTTTATTGGATAAAAATTATTTCAAATTCACATGGAAGAACTACTAGGAAGAAGAAGAGAGAAAAAATCCATTATTTCAAATTATATTTCATCAAAAGTTAGACATAACAAGGAGGCTCAAGATGAGCTTTTGTAAAATATTCCATTAATTACCATACCAAGATAGAATAAAATCTTGATGAGAAATATCTAGATGGAGGAAACATGAGAGACAACATTCTTTTTACCTTTATAAGGTGCTTGGCCCTAATGAATCTCCTATAATTTTCTTTTAAAAATATGTTATTTTAAATCATCTCTTAGTAAGACCATAGAATTAAAATCTATATTATCATCATTACGAGAAAGTTGTTGGATGATTAGTTAATATGACAAGATCCATGATATTTTTAACTAATATTGTCCTTGATTTAGGATAAATAATTATGTAGATTACATATATTAAAGTTGGGAAAGTGTCATCATCATGTCTAGGTATTCTCTTGTTTGATGAAAGGAAAAAGGAAATTTGGAACTCAATTTTGGATAGAATGAAATATTGTCAGGCTATGTGAAAAGGTAAGCTACTAACCATGACTATAAGACTACAACTCATAAAGTCAACATTGCGCTCTATCCCAATATACATGATGCCACTTTCAAGATTACTAAGAAGTGTAACATCCAAATTTGATAAAATTCATAGATATTTTATATGGATTAAATGTGAGTAAATATATGTTTCCTCTTTGCAAAGGGTTTGTAGAAGAAAATATATTAGATGGGTAGGCATCAAATTATAAATTTACAATTTTAGTATTAGGTTTTAAAACTCAATTAAATATTATTCAAAGATTAATGGAAGAGTTGGAAAAAAAGGTTATTTAAGAATACTTACAAGTTTTATGAATGTTATAAAATTGTCAAGGAATAAGAACCTTAACTAGGGATTTATTAACATTGAATTTCATACCAAAAAGTTTCTAATTAATCAAAAAACATATTAGGTGGTCAGCCATATGGGGGATTATGCATATTTTTGACATGACACTTGGTTAAAACCTTGTTATCTTAGTTTTTAATCTAAAATAACAACATCTCTCTCTCTGATAAATAAATTTAGATACAAGTTTCTAGTAGCAATTGTTTGTGGGAGAGAAGAGGATATCATGGATATGTAAGATGTGACTTATAGAAGAAGGAGCTAGGAACATCATTTATATACTTCTTCATTGCTTCTTTTTTTCCATCATTTGAGGATACTTTTAAAAAAATGGGAATATATTATTTGCTCCATTGACATCATAAGAGTTTATGAAATGTTAGATTGGTCCTATGGAAAGAAATTTGTGATTGATGAATCTAGGGAATATTTATCCTTCCATTTTTTATTGAAATTTGTGGTTGGAAAGGAATCACATCCAAGTTTGGATTTCTACTGTTGCTTCTCTTATAGAATGTTTACAAGCATGGTGCTCATCACTTGGTTCTTACATGTGGAAAATGTGTTAGCCACTTGGTTATAGGATTTGAATATACATACATAGGTTAATTGTGACAACAAAGTTAATGCAAACAATCTAAACCGATCTAGGTAAAGTAAAAATGCCCCATAGTGAGGTTTATCAAAATTAATTTTGATGGTTCTTGCAAAGGAAACCTTTTAAAGCTAGTAGTGGAGGCAAAATTATCCTTGCATACTCATAATAGTATGAAACTTCAATAAACAACTATGTAAATGTTGGGGTAATTCTTACTCGAAAAGAGATAACCATGGAAGAAGGATGGAGATATATTCCAATTGAGGGAGATTCACATATTATTATAAATTATGTCAATAAAAATGGATGTTAGGATTGAATCAACATGATCGAAGTAAAGCAAGGGCTTCTCAAAGTCCCAAGGAAGTTAATTCCAATGTACTTTTAGCTCATAGGCGTTGGACCGTATATGGGATTTCTTGTTAGATAGACTAATATCAATACTTCCTGCAATGCCAAAATTTGACATGGCACTAAATTGACTTGTGATGACATGACCTCTTGTTGAGTGATACATCAACCCAATTGCCAACATACACCAACGGTTAGAACAATGATTGGTATCTCTTGAAAGGGAATATTTATCCCCCAAGGTTTGGGTGATAGAGTATGTTATTATCAAATCTTAAATCAAAAGAGTAAAAAGGGAAGGTGGATGGATAACTCAAGTTTACATATAATTGTTACAAGGGCGAGTATCGATTTATTGTATAAGCTTGTGAAAACATAGATCTGATTCAATTCTTCAACAAATTATCAAAATATAAAAATTTAAAATCAATATACATCATTCATTGCATCATAATCATGATTATTATAGCACAAAGTAATGTATATTTTGAAACTTATAAAAATGTATCACATAAAATAAGCTTCAAAAATGAAATTGGACTCATCTACTCCTAATCTAAGTAGGTTTAAAAAAATTCAAAAGGAAAGGGTTAGAGAAAGAAAGAAAACAAGCCACTGCATTTTGAAGCCTTAAACTGAATCTATTGAAGCAACAATTCTGAATCAAACTAGCCTTAGCCCACCAACATTCACACAATCTAAGACTAAGACGATGTTATCTTCAAAGGAGAAAGAGACAAGACACTAAAATTGACTCAAATGTAACCACCATCATCATGTGTAAATTACACCAAGAATTTTAATGTGTTGTATTGATAAAGATATTTAATGATTGCTCTCAAACTTGCTAGCATCATGTGATTGCAAGGATAAATCTCCAAGTATAATGATAGGGTTCAAATATCCACCAACTACAAAACAAGAAAGAAAACCTAAAGTATCTAATGCTAACAATGGATTACGACCCTTTGGAATGGGGTCTTCATGGCTATTTATAGCCTTATAATCTTGAATTTTTATTGTTTTATAGTTGTATTGGTCGAACTATACGTGGATGATGTGTCAATCTAGAAATTTTCTTGATCTTGATCTGTAATTTCATCCATTGATTCATTTAACTGCTTTGGTAGCTTCTCTGTGAAGATTAGGTAGTTGAATCATAATACTCCAGGTGATATGCATTGTCATGCACCAGTGGTTAATATTCAATCAAAGTATAGTGTATTTTTTTAAATCCTCATCTATATCTTTCTCAACCTTTTGCATTGTTATTCTATCGCCTGCAAATCACATAATGAAATAAAAAATTAATTCAAGTTTGTTTTTGGTGGTAAAAATTCCCTTGGAATGGTTGGTGAATAGTCATTTTAATATACTTAGTTGATAGTTCATTTATTTTATAAAAGCTTTAGAGTTAAAATAAATCCATTCACTTTAATTTCAAATTTAAAATATTAAGTCTAAAGTATCCAATCTAAGACATGGTTAGGCTTTCATTGGCAAAAAGTTTTCCTTTTTAATAATCTAAGGTTAATGTATTTACTTTACTTTCATACTGCCATGGTTTGAATTTTAATACTGAAACTAAGGCTTAGATATGAGGGTTTGACCCACGTGATAAATGTTTTTGCCCTTTTCTTTTTAGTATATATTTTTCAAGGTCCTTAGTCTAAAATTCCATCATTAATTTTAAAATCAAAGAATTAACATTGATATTAAGACTTTCGTTATTCATTTTATTATATATATATATTTTATTACTCTTCTTCAATGAACCTCGATCAATCCTTTTATTTTTAAATATACTTCAGGCCATATATTTAAATGGTAATCCTTTTATTAATATTTTATTATCTTTTTTTATTTGGTTAGTGTGAGAAACCTCTACGACCAACGCACAAGGTTGAGTAGTCTTCTCCCAAGCATGACCCCTGTAAAGTTGAGATTTATGCTTATCAATAGAGAATTTAACACAACCATCACACACCCACCCCCTCACACACTCGACCACATTGTGGTTTGAACCTTGGACCTCCCAAAGAAGAGCCAAGGCTCAAACCATTGCATTCTCTTGAGACATATTTTATTATATTTCATGTATTGATTGATTGTTATTGATTTTATTTTATTTATTTATAATTTCTTGTAAATTAACCCCAACATCTAATTGGTCTTCGAGAGCGTTTCCTAACCGTTATATTTCTTGGATGAATTTTGAGCCACTGATTTCTTTATGCAATGAGATGTAGTTTAGTGCTCTTTTGACTTCTAAAAGTTTTCTAACTATCAGATCTCTCGAAAAGTTTCCTAGCCCTAGATTTAGGGTCATATAAAACATAAAGCCCTTTTGGGGTTGGTAAATATTTGGGAAATTTTCCTAGCCATTGGATTTTCAGAGACAATTCCAAGCCCTTGGATTTAGGGTCATATAAGACAAAAAAATTATGATTATTTCTCAAAATAAATTCCCGACCTTTGGATTTTTGAAGATAATTCTAAAGCATCCATTTTGTGGCCAATAAGAGAATTTAATTTTGCTATAAACCTTAGCAAAGGCTAAAATAATTTTTTTAAAATCATTAATAATTATTTGAAGGGGTGGATGAAATATGAGCTACGTAGGTTGGGCACTTACCAAGAAGAGACCTAGGTTCAAACCTTGGGGATGCCATTTAGCAAAGGAAGTAGTCTGATTTGAATCCTCTGAGTGCACACCATAACAACAACGACGATATGAATCCTAAGCGATCGGTGGTCTTCATATCATGTTGGGTCAACAACAACAAGACGACTAGGCTTGTTGGCAGCAAACCCTATGGTTTAAAACCTGCACTTACCAATTACAAAAAATAGTGGTTGTAACCAACTCCCTTATGTAAAAAAACAATATATGATCCACACAATTTTCTAATCTGGATACATAGGAGAGTTGGTTACATCCATACTATTTTTAGTATCTGCCAAGCGTAGGGTTCAAACCATAGGGGTTACCCCCAAAAATCCTATACCACCTTGTTATTTTATAATCCGACGTGAAGAGGACCATCGATTGCTCGAGATTCATACCATTATCATTGTGTGGCAAGCACTTAGAGGATTTGAAACAAACTACTACATTTGCAAACAAGCATGTCCCCAAGGTTTGAACCTAGGTCTCTTCTGAGTAAGTGCTTGACCAAACAGACAATTACCAATCCACCTAGCCCTTGGGGAAAAGCCACCAAATTTATTACTTAAAAACCCTAGGGTAATGATCTAGATAAATAACATATTTATTAAAGGTGCAGATGATTAGTATAATGCCCAAATTTTATTAGCTAAGTAATACGACAACTTTAGAGGGATATTTCCAATATGAAAAATTATTCTCATTGTCTATGACTTTAAATCTTAGAAAAATTATGCTGGAAAATAACGAAAGGTATAGATCTAACATAATATACTAAATGAGCTCTAGACATACGAATAAGTAAAGATTTTATCATCCAAAATACTTAGGCCAGTAGTTTAATTAATAGACAATATTAAATTTACAATATTAAATTAACAATTTTAAAATGCGGATTTGACCTTTAGACTTTAGACAAGACTTTAATAATTTTGAGTGGCTAGGATCGCACACGGTGGTAGGAGTAAATACAATCCACACACTATCTTCAGTGGAGAATATGAGAGTGGGAAGTAAAATTCATGGTCAAGATTCTTCAGCGGTGAGCAAGTAATGTGAGCTACATAATGGATTTCAAGTGAATTTTGTGGACATGTGGATTTATTATTGTTTATAATATTTTTTGAACCATTATTTTTACAAAATATATTGGATGTTTAATTGATTATCGAGACAACCCTAATATTATTTTACAAATTATATTTTCACAGAGATAATTTTAAAATGAAATGACATCATTACTTTGATTTTGTAGCTTTTCAATTCAAATTTCGAAGAAACATTTCATGCCAAAAATTATTTAAACTTGGTGATCTAGCATGGAAGATGATTGAACACAACAAACTTGGGGTAAATTTATACTAAAAAAAATTATTCCAATAATAGTCCTATGTAGAAGGTAAAATATCTTATTGAAACCATTATAATGAAATCAATGCGATTGAAGTTTAATCCTTGTTAAAAATATTCAATGCAAACAAATGTAAAACATGAATGTTGGCAAGTTTATAATTTTGATGTAAGAAAATTTAAATCAAAATCAAAATTTTAAAGTGGATCCCCAATTGGGGTGGGTTGTGTAATGGCAACAACACCTCTATGTTGCCAACCTTCCTCTAATACCAACCTTAGTGGTATTAATACTTAGAGACAAATAGTCCTATGGCACTAATTCCATGTATCATCACCCAATATCGAGATGAATCAAGTATCTTCTAATGATAGTGTCAAGTCAATATTTATGCTCGTCCAATCTTATCACTTGGCATCTCTTGGTATAGTGTCAACTATAAAGGAAGCAAAAATAGAAGTTTTATAGTTATTGCTTTTTGATGAGTTGGAAGTTGAAAAGTTTTAGCTTCTAACTATTTTATGTAATGTTTAAAGCTTAGATTATAGTCTTCTCTTCTTATGTTCCTTTATTCTCTTATCTATTTGATTCCATTTCTTGATTCTTTATTTTCCCTTTCTCACCCTTTAGATGTGGGCTAAACTTATTTTCTAATCTTTTTGTTTACTACTTATTTTTATGCACTTGAACAAAGCATCGTGCACTCTACAAAATATTGCACATCATGTGTTGAGTATTTATATTATTACCAATAAATTTACACAAAACTTGTTTTTTGAAGCATATTTTTATATTTGTAACATCCATGAATAAAGTTTTCAATTTTGTGGAAAGAAGTGGTCAATTACACCTACATCCTATTACATAATTTTAAAGCACAACTTCACAGACCACAAGCTAGTTCTAGGAGTTTTCCTTTATGCCACCACATCTTAGGCTTTGTGATGCTGATCAAGATCACAATATGTTTCACATTCCTTGATTTATTTTATTTTCATCATATACTTTGTGCATTCACCCTTGTTCATAATAGGATTTCCAATACACTTCATCATTGATGCCTACTCATAAAAATTCATGATACAAAAGGTAAGGTGTCACACTAGGTTCCATGTATGAGAACCCCGAAGCATGTTGCACCTACAAAGAATTATAATAAATGGAGAAATTAGCATCACAAGTAGAGACTAAGACATAGGATATTGAGAAACTCATCTAAGATTCCCTAAAATAGCATAGGAACACACTCTTTTGGTAGTTTGAAAATCTCATTCTCAATATGGGAGTCTCAACCACAATTGTAATTCCTAATCCTTTCAAAAGCCATAGCCCTTTAAAGGTGCAAACCAACATTGATACTTCATTATTCTTAATCTATATAAATATTGATGAGTTAGACACATAGATCTAACAACTACAAGCCTACTATATAGGAAATATATTCTTTAACTCTAACAATATTGCTTTTATAGACTTAAAGATGTCAAAATTAAATTACCTATTGGTGGGAAATCACTAGCAATAGGCTTGCAAATGAAGGAGACAGTCACTACGTGGACAATATTTGTGAAGGTAGTATGCAAAATATTTTACACTTTGCACCACTATGAAGGGGAACATGTTTTTTTCTAATAATTATGTTGTTGTAGACACTAGTCTATCCCACAATACATTGATGAGTTTAATAAAATTCTCAACCACTTACATATTGACAACAATGAGAAGCATTACGTCCTAAAGTACACTAATAAACTGTAATATCATCTTCACTTGCATAAAGAGTTTCTTCTACTGGACTCCTTGGTGCAAGCATTTTACTTTTCATCAAAGTTGGATGACAAATCAAGAGATAAATAGAAGGGACTAATATTAGTTCCATATAAAATATTGACACCATAGCCAAAGCCACTAGTTTTTTGACCACCTATGAAACTAGTTTCCAAGGGACCCATAATGCCATCCAAGCCCCAAAATATTACAACAACATAATATGAGGGTAAACAAAATGTGAGAATCAAGTGATGCAATCACCATAAGACTCATAGTGATGTAGAGCGTTAAGTGCTATAGAAGACTTTTGTGGTTTAGCCAAAAGCAAATGATTGTTCTTCATCGTTAGATAAAAATAGAGGGTAGATGTCATATGCTTAAGTGTCAAAAACAAAAAAGCAATTAATATCTCAATTTTAGACACCTCTAAATACAAAGAGTGCCTTTTTCACACTCATTGTTGGGTAAAATTTAAGCCTTTAAGTATCATCATTGACATAAAGAGCTAGAAGAATATCATAATGTATGACACTATTAAGTGCCTTGACTTCTAGACTAGAGTGCACCCCTGTCCTTACTCATTAGGTTGGCTTCACTTGGGTGAAGACATAAATATTTAATGCTAATATACTTTTGAGCATGACATCAAGCCAATATGGGACTTAGTCACCTACGACATGGTGTCATTAGACATCTAAAATGTGTTTCTAGGAAGACCTTACCTTTTTGATCACCAAGTGATCTACTAAGTCTATTTACAAAAATGAGATGACCTAAAAAATACTAGAATTATTGCCTTATAAAGAAGGTGATACTAGCAATAACAAAGAAATATAAGAAATTCATTTCATACCTAAAACTTTATTTTATTGATGGTTTAACCCAAGAACCACAATGCCAAGAAGTTTAGCCTTAGCCTGCTAGTTGTAACTTGTTTCACAGTCTCAACAAATAGACAATATTCTTTATCCATATTATGATGTTTTCTAGGATCCCAAGGGTGTCCCACTCCACTACTCCCTGATGCATCAAATTAATTTGGTCCATAGATCAAGATTTCTTAGTAGTCCACTAAATTACCAATCATTTTGGTTAAATGATGAGATTTGGCACTAGATACAAGAGTTTATTGATTAAGGGAAGATCATACCATGCTTGTCACCATGTGGAAGTCCCATTATGGAACTTTGTATCAACTATAGGACATTAAATAAAATCATAGTGAAGAACAAGTAGCCATTGCCATGCATTGATGATTTATTATACCATATTTAGGGGTACTTCATAAATATTGACCTTAAACTAATTTATCATCAAGTGTCAATCAACTCTATAGAAATTTGATCATGACATTCAAGACCAAAGAATAATTGTAATAGTTTTTGGTTATGCTTTTCAGCTTGACCAATGCTCTACCTACATTCATAAACTTGACAAACATTATGTTATGTTCATTCATACATCCTTCATCATTGTCTACTTGGATGACATTATCATTTTCAATAGAACATAGGAAGAGCATTTGTAACATGTGTATTGGGTATTAGACATTCTATACCAACATAAGGTTCAAGCTAACCTAAACAAGTGTACCTTTGACATATAAGTAGATCTAGAGAAGATCTATATAATTTAACACTTAGGAGTTTTCTTGATGCTACCAATTTAAATTGTATGTTTATTTTGGTTTTCTCACATGTCTTATGGCTTCTCCATTAGGTCATGCATGGGAATGTGAAGTTCTATTAGACTTATCAATAGTAGTAGGTATTCGATGAATTGAAATAGTGCATTCGTTCAATGCCAATGCTTGCCATGCCAAACGCCACTCAATCATTTGAGATGGAGACTAATGGTTTTTAGTATGCATTTGGTACCATATTAATATATAATGGGAATCCAGTATTATATCATTCTAATATACCATTAGATAGAGCTCAACAATAATCAACACATGAGAAGTTATATAGCATTGTTCAAGTTGTAGGATAGTGGCACCACTATATCATGTTAATGAAACTATAATTCATTCTAATCACAGGCCTCTATAATTCTTCCACTCATAAAGCAAATTATAATATTCACACCACATTAAATGAATGACTTATCTACAATAATTACACCTTGTAATAAAACATCACAAAGGAGAGAAAAATAAAATAATAGACTATTTAAGTCATCCACTAGTATAGACATTGTTGATTATCCATGCTAGGGGACATGACATCAATGATTGGTAGAAATTTTACCCTAAAGATATATACTTTGTTGACATCCATCAATAACTGATATAGGATAATTTTGCACTAGATTACCACCTTGAGTATGGGAGGTTGTACCATCTTGGAAAGCTTTATATGTAATTTGGTACACCATGTCAACTGCTTATCTAGGAGGCTCACTACTTCAAGATGGCTACATGCTTTATCAATAATAAGATACTTATAGTGCTACAATAATACTTCCACTAGCCACACATGTGGTAGGAAGTAAAGCTTTGTGTGATCTTGTGCATCCTTTAAAATTGTAAAACTAGTAAATTGAAATCTAAGGCTCTATACACCTATAACAATTCCTTCCAAATGCTATGTCCATATGCATAGATTTTATCTCAAGGTTATCAACCACCAAGCATGAGCATGATTACACCTTTGTAGTTATGCACAAGTTTATCATGACATGGAGATCATGGCATCATGTACAAAAATAATTGATGTTGTTGATATTGTCTTTGTTCTTTTAATAGGTTTAGGTCCACTTTGGTCTACTTAGCTTAATTATATCAGATTAGGATTCTAGATTTATCAACAATTTCTAGCTCTATCTTTAGAACTAATTAGATACCAAGTTGTATTATTCCATTGCATTTCATCTGTAGATAAATGGATAAAGTAAGGTTGTGAATAGGATGCTAGCATCTTCTCATCATGTACAACTATCAACATCCTCAAATATGGATGAGAGTCTACAATACATCCAACAATACTATAATAGGAATTTGCACACTTCCATAGTTCATAGTCCTTTCTATGCATGCTTTGAATTCCAACATAGCATCCTCTGAATATCACTTTCCACATCTTGACTAGAACCATGATGCTAATATAATTCAAGGAAGCAAACAAGTGTAGAAAAATAGGCTTAGGTTGTAGATAGGGTTTGGATGTAACTAAATAAGGAATGCTTCCTATCCCATGCCAAAAGATCAAACCTTTGTGCAATGGTCCATACACCATTCAACACTAGGAAGATGAAAATGATTTTTTTCTTTACTTACCACCTTTCTTGGGATGGATCATACATATTTGTTAGAGCCTATGATAGTATTACATCAAATGGATTTGAACCCATTTAGTTGGAACATGTAGCAAAAAACTAGTTGATTGATGGTACCAAAAAATACTTACCAGGAAACACATAAGCTATTTAGTGTTATAAAATAAGGTCAATTTTATTTTTAGGCTAAGTGGGACAAATCAATTCAATTATTCTTTTTCACGATTGGAGGCCAATTTAATGGGATATTTTTGTACCAAGTGGGATGAATGACTTCAGCAAAGTAGAAATTGCTCAAATTTATAAGGAAGATGATGCCAATGTAATTTCATCTTGCAGTTCTTCATGCCTATCTAAGATATTTGTTAAATAGGCTAGCGGTATTCCTTCTTGTGATGTTAGACTTCAATATGGAACTAACTCAACTTGTACCATCATGACCTCTATGGTACCAATACTTAGAGATAGACAAGCCTATGATACCAACTCCATGTGTCATAACCCAACATTAGGATGCATAGACGATCTTCTAGAATCAAGTGCTAAGCACATATTTACACTCTTCTCATCTTTCCATTTGGCTTCTCTTCCACTGGTGCCAAATATAGAGGTGGCATAATGTGTGGATTTATAGTTGTTCTTAAAATTGCTTCTTGATTAGTTAGAAATTGAATTGTTTTACCTTCCAATTACCTTATAATTGTTGTACATAATTATTGAACTGAGAAATTGTCCTAACATCTAATTAAGGATTTGTGCCATCAATCCAAATGTAAACAAGGTTGAATAGGATTGCCAATGGATTCTTTTGACCTTTGAATTTAGGCTAGATCCCCACTATCCTCACATAAAACCCCTACACTAATCTAAAATAACTTACACTAAAAAAAATCATGGAAGGGAAAAACACATGAAAAGTATAATTATTTAGAAGTTTAGAATGCAAAATTTTTAAAGCAAATATATCTTTTACATTGTAGGGAGGAAAGTGTACAACCAATCAATTTTGGAATATATTACATTATTTAGTACAAGCTAATGTACCATCATAGGTACATATTTAGATTAGGAGTGTCCATTAGTTTAGAGTTTGAGTATTTACTTAATGTAATGTAATAAATGCACAAGTGTTAGAATATGCAAAGTACTTGATGGTGTAAATGTGCATGTTGTCCATGTGCACATGAGTCCATAGAATAGGAAGGTGAAGATTCATAGGAAGATGGAAGGTCAAGAGTCACCTCACATTATATATATGCTTTTGTATGGACATATGAAGAGGTGAGAGAGACACAATTTTGTTGTGCACAAGGTAGAGTAGTAGTTGATATGATAGATACAACGTAGAGAATGTACAAAATATGGAGAGCTTGAGACCTTCATTTTATAGCAATATACTATTTTTGTGAGCTTTCATTAATGGTATTTTTATGAGTAGTTGCAGAAGTTTCTCATGATATTTACATGCTTAGTATATCATAATTTTCATATATTTAATATTGCATGCTCATTTTATACCTTGTGGTTGCATTTCCTTAAATATCTATCATCAAAAACTAACAATCAACACATGAGAAGTCAAATAACATCAATGTACACCTATTTGTTTGATTATAAAATTGATAAATGAATGATAATATGGGCTAGAAGGGCCATGCCACAACTACTACACACTTAGCAAACTAGGAAGGTGGTGGTGTCACTAATGGAATGCCTAAGGACTTACCAATTTCTTACAACCTCATGAGTACAAAGCACAATATGGGTTTCATAGAGTGTAGTTTATATTATTATGGCCAAAAGATAGATGCAATGAAGGTCCTAGGCCCCTATCTATAGTAAATTTTTACCCCTTAGTTACCTGGTGTGAAAAAATTACTCTTAGCAAAAGTAGAGATTTGCGGGTAACTTTAGCAAAATTTTGCACATCTAAACATTACATGCCTCTAATTATGCCTCTACTAGGCTTAAAATACTTTTAGAATGACTTAATATGCCACTATATGCCAAAATATTACTTTTCAAAATATTTGCCTCAAGATTTGCACCTTTAATTTTACCCTTGTGATTTTTTTTTGTATTGATATAAAAGGGGGGTGAAGGGTCCCGATCCTTTACACAGAGCTCGAAATATGTACAGGAAAAAAACAAGAGAAGACCAAACAAATGCAAGATGTCCTATATTAGTAAAACAAAAAAACAAACCTGGATTAAACCTACTGATGGAGAAGTTGAAATAATATCTCTCCTATTATCCTGAAACAATATCCCTCCCACTATCCTTCTATTTAACATGGCTTATGCAATGCTCAATGCTTTACATAATTGATAAAGAAACTACTAAAAATAATGTAATTTAGTGTGCTCAAATCCTTCATCGCATGATCCCAATAAGTATTATGCTTTGCGCTGCCCTCTTTATTTGCTATCTTCATTATCAATTCTTATAATCTCTTCCAATTCCATGGGGACATATGACCAGACCTTGAAAATCTTAGATTTAATTGCCATATTCACCATTTTATCAATAAATTTGTTTCCCTCTCTATAAATATGTTTAACTTGAATTTCTTCTAGGTTTACATTTACAAGTAAATTGATTCCTTTTGTTGAGTTAATTGCTCCCTCGAGCTAATCGACCCTTTTTGACAAGTGAATCAATTATAGAGCGAATTAACTAGTTTTTGCAAGTATATGAGTCCCTGTCTATACTTAGATTTTAAGAATTTTTAGGATGTTTTTCCTACTTGATCTCTACTGCTACATTCTCCTTCAAATTGGAAAAAATTGTAAAGGTAGTGTTGAGGTACTACATTTATGGTGACTTCATATGATGCCAAGCTCGATTGGGATAAGATCAAAGATCTTGGTTTTATCCTTGAGCATAAAGTCTACAAAATTAGGATGTTCATGACCAAATTGTCAAATCATTAATTTTCCTTTAGCCATTCTTTGGTGGTGGTAACCCCAAAAACTTCTATCACTTGTTATCATTTGATACTTGCACTGCTCCAAGCTCTTTTGCTTCCCTCTTAGGTCCTCACAATGGATTTCTGATAGTTCTTTCTATTTCATAGCTAGCTCCTCTAGTTTTGCCTAAAATGGTCTTATCCTCTCATAATTTTTAGCTACATTTCCTTGGTTGGATTAGTCCTTCTCTTTATTGATCATATTACTTATGACATCACCATCCATAGTGTGTTTTCATTCATAAAATCTATCAAGTATACAATAGTAAACAACATATGAATTTCTTTATTCATTTCTTGCACTTGGGTTCTTAAGGATTATGGGTTATCCTTGCACATCTAAATATTCCTCTAGAAATCAAAGTTTTTTATTTATTTTTTAACTAGGTATTTTTGGTCTATCCCTTGCTATTGTGTCTGCATTATGTTTTAAGACCTCCTAATATTTACCTCTTACACATAGCTCCCCTTCTACATATTTAATAGTATTATTAACTTGTTCCAAAATTTATTCTATGAATGAGGTCAATTAGAAGTAGTTGTATGTGTTATTCATTTTCGAGGTATTACATTATTTAGTCTCTTTGTAAATTTTTAGATTAGGGTGTGTGTTTAATATTTGAGTCCATCGTATTTGTCAAGTTATTTAGTGTATGTGTCATGTAATTGTGGACTTATGAGTGTGAGGTGTCATGTGTGTAAGTGTGAGTTATGAGTGTGAGGTGTCATGTGTGTAAGTGTGAGTTATGAGTGTGAAGTGTCATGTTTAGAAGTAGAGAGTTACGAGCAATAATGAGAGACTTTATATTTATGTAATATGTGAGATTTATTATGTAATAGGAAAATATGAAAGGTTAGATCTTCCATGAGTTTGAGGAGAGCAAAGATCAAGAGTCATGTAATGTGAAGAGTCTCATGTATCTATATATTGAAGACAAAACCATGTAATATGCAATCGAAGTAGCATTGCATTTATGGATGCTATAGTAGATGTACTTTTAATATTATTTTTTTCAGTTTGATGTTCATTGACTTATACATGTTATGGTAAGATCTTGTGGATTTATCCTATGAGGTAATATTGATAATTTTCTAGCACTTCATCTCCTCCTTGATATAGTCCTAGAGGAACTTGAGCCTTTGAGTTTTTTAGTCAACTTTTGGTCTGTAGCTATCTCTATGGGTCTTAAGGCCATCAAATTTGCAATCTACTAGTCTTCCTTTTCTAGGATCTCTTGGAGTCAATTTTATTCCTCTACTAGCTATTGTAGGAGGTCTTCAACTTTAGCAAGTCAAGTTTTGAGGTCCCCAAATTACTTATTCAACTAACATTTTTCAGACTTCTTTCTTCAACCCCTCATTCTCTTATTGGAGTCAATCCCTAGATGCCTTTATTTATGCTAATTCTACCTTCATATCATTTTTTTTACTTGTGTTTCTTTGTCCTCAACTATAAGGCAGTCATATTTCATTGCCTTACCTAGTGTGAGTTGGTTATATAATTAGACCATTTAGTATAGGTCCATCTTATATAGGTCAAACTAGGAGACCCTAACAATCAAGTCAGTAATATTTATTACTACTATAGTGGGGCTACCTTTGATTACCTTTGCAAAGAACACATTATTTCCCTTTCTTAATAGTTATGACTGGAAAAACATTGAAGCCTTAAAGGTTCTTTCACTAATTCTCTTATATTCCTTCTATCTCTTCTTCTTAGTGACAAGGACCTACAATGCGTTGACATATATTTCTCTATTCTTATAAGAAAATATTGGCCTAGGCCTTCCAATCATTCTTGTTGACAAGGAAGCTCCTATAGGCTCAACTCCTTGAGCAGGGGCGGTATGTGTCGTTTCCTACAAGAGAAGTTATCATGCTTGGGATGGTGGGTGTGTGGAGATGGATGGTGGAGTGAGAGGGATGAATTACATGGTGACAATGAGGAATGGAATATAAGTGGTAGGAGTGGGGTATGACACTATTTTAACTAAAGTGATAGAAAGTGATGGCAATGCATGTAAATACTGGTTGTAAAGTGATGGCTTAGATGAGGGGAGATGGAAAGAATGTGTTGGGAGTGGTTCCTACTATGACCATTGTTGTTGGAGATTAGATGTCTCTTGAAGAACCATGTGCTACATTGGCGAATGGTGATAGAACTATAGTGGAATAATAGGAAGGGGAAGAAGAAATAATAGAGGAAGAGATAAATATAGAAGGAAAATTGGTTGATGGTGATAGGGTAGTGAGAGTAGGTGCAATAGTAGCCATCGAACTAGTCATCCACAATTTGGGACGAGAGCCTCCTTTAGAGATTTCCCATTCTTCAAGTTGGATTATCTATCTATGTTGTTGCTAATCTTATACTAATACCACCTATCTTAAAATTAACCCATATCTCTCAAACCTATTTTGACCTTTGATGGCCATTTACCTGATTGTTAAATTGACCATTGCTATAGTTGTCAATGAGGTTGAGATGGTAATTACTGATGCTACTTGTTTATTGGGCTTGAGGTTGTAAGGGGTCAAGGTGTCTAGTACTACTTCACTTGTGATCTTGGACTTTTTTTTCTCTCTTCAGGTGCCTCTTGTCTCAAGAGACAAATAATTTAGCATGGAATAGACCATCTATGATAGACTTCATGATTATGTCCATTTTATACCTCATCCTCTACCATGCAAGGATTATGTGATCTGTATACCCAAGCTTCTAGAGTACCCCTAACCTTTGATGGTTCAACTTGATATTAGGGTTGAAGTCATCCTTCCTCTTGGTATAGAAGGCATACCACTTTGAGGGGTTTAGCTCACCAACTATGAATCTTATATTTGTACCCTTGGTTGCTTTCCAAAGTGGCAAGGGTTGTCTCCTCATTCAAGTTAGCTTGATACTATGCATTGTACCTTTTATCATGTGCATAAAAGGTATCCGAAATTTTGTCTCTTAGGGTTTTTTTGAAGATCCCTAAGTTGTTTAAGACCCATATCCCTCAATCATGTCTCTACTACTAAGTGGAAACCATGAAACATAGGAATTGTACTCATAATTTACTACTTGAGTGGGTAGAAGGTGGTTTTATTTTCCCCTTTGAAATATTTCAAGTCAACATAGTCGAGTTGTTTCACATATACTTTGGTGCTCATGTATGAAACTCAAAATGCATGGCTGAGGAGCCATAAAGATAGATGAAAGACCTAGTCCTCACCAAGTAGAAATCACCTCTCGTCCATTTCTCCTATGTCAATAGTTACCTTTTCTCATTTTTTATCCTTTATGATCTTATCATAAAATTCCATATTATGACCTTGAACACCTCATTATAGAAGTAGTAGGAGGTTTTTCTCGCTTCTTGGCAAGGTATATCCATGCACTCTATAATAGTTAGTTTTTCATTTACTCCTACTTGGTCTAGTTGGAGAGTGGAAAACCAACTTTTATTCTAACAAAGGATTAAATAGAAAGAGTAGGAGGTATAGTTAGACTTCCTCTCCTCTTTGAACTCATTAAGTTGGATGTCCATTTGGTTTGAGATGTGCTTGGCATAGTCAATCATTTGTAATTACCCTGGATTGGTTTGTACTACATGCAATAGGGCTATATGATCATTATAGATCCTTTGGTCACTCTTCTCCCATAGGAACATGACTATTATTGACATCATCATTTGTACATTTGCCTAGAATTGGCTTAACTTTGATGGAATACTGAAGTTTCCTAGTAGGTTTGGATTTTCTATGTAAGGGTTCAGGAAGTCTCGCCAATAGGAATTAGAGTGATTATAGTAGTCCTTTTGGGTCATAGGGCTATAGAAGACCCACATTATTATGCCATTGGTGGCCTTCAACATGTTTCTTATGACTCCCTACTTGATATAAAAAGCATCTTTTGTTCATTGAGAGAGCCTAAAACTCCTTGTTAGGTCATATTTATTTGCCATTACTTTTATCAATTTTGGGAAGCTCCAAACTTATGACACTAGATTCATTGTTTACCCCAAGGTCCAAATTTTGATTATGCTCCATGAATCCATCCAAGGACCTAGGTTAAATATTCATAGGGATTTCTTCCTTAATTGCCTTATAGACTGAGTGTATTTACCCTCCACTCTCTAGTATGGGTTATCAATGTACTCTTCTATTCTCTATGGATATGGGAAGCCCTATCTATTCCTCTTTTACCTCTTATTTTTCTATGCTTTTTTCTCTAATGATCCTACCTCCCCTTATGTGACTAGGATTAGTGACAACAAAAAATAAAGGGTGGGGTGATAGTAGTGGAATATGGTAAGACAGGTTATACCTCAAGCAATGAAGGACTAGTTTATGTAGATGTGATGTCCATGGTGAATAAATGATAAAACATTAGGTAAAATATCAAAAAGTTGGGCAAAATGAACAAATATGGAATTTTTGGGGTAGTTTGGTGCAATTTGATTATTAAAAAAGGAGTGATTCACTTGCTAAAGATATTTAGAAGAGTGAATGATGAGGGGGTGATTTTCTCAAGAATTTAGAGCATTTCATTTGAATAAATGGAATGATTCACTCTCTAGTTTGAGTAGGCAAAATATAAGAGTAATTCACTTGTTAAGAACAAGTAGTTCACTTGTTTAGTCAAAGCAACTTGCTAATGTTTTTACACTTAGAAAAAAATTATTTGAAATGTTTAGAAAACCATAAAAAATGAGAATACTAGTAGGCTTGACTTAGTTGAGGGTTCAAGCAAATTGCAAAGGAGGGTATGTATAAACTGCTCTATATTTCTCTAGGGCACACATATGACTTTTGGCCCCCCAAGAATTTTAAAGGCCCCCATAAATGCATACCCTACCCACACTTTTGTGTGTTCCTTCCAATAGGGGTGATAAATACTTTAATATTTGTTTCACCCCTACTCATGATTGGCATGGGGTGCTCCTTTGGGGAATTTTCCACTCGCTTTAGTAAGAAATTCACTCGCTTATAGTGAGTTGTGTGTCCCATTTTTTAGAACTTAACATAGTCCTTAGTGGACTTGATGAAGTACTAAGTATGAAGGAAAGGGAACTATTGAAAAAAATTACGAAATAAATTAGAGAAAAAGGAAGAGATGAAAGGGACTAATTAAAGTAAGGGGGAAGATACTTTTCAAATTAATAGTTGATACTATGCACATACATATTCTTTTGGTGAAAATTCTTGTTGCTATACAAAGAGGAGATGTTGCCTATTTAAAGCAATAGGCAATATTACTCTCTCCATGGAGGTAATCCTTTAGGCATTTAGCCTTACAATCTTAGTGATTTAGTAGGGACCACTCCATAATGATCAAACTTCTAGTGTACCCCTAATTTTGATAAATCCTCATCCCATTTGAGTACGAGGTCTCCTTATTTATACTTTTCTTCCATGGCTCCTTTATCAAAACATATTTTAACATTTTCTTTATTTTGGATGATCCTTTTGAAGGAATTTTGTATTTCTTCCTCTTGGAGTAGCAATATCTTTAACCTTGCTTACATGGATTCGATATCGCTATATTTTGATTCAAGTTGCTATGACATTTGGAGGCAAGGAGCTTAAGGTTAATCAGTGACACCACTTGCTTACCATAGACTAGCTTGTAGGGATATGACCTAGTAGATGCCTTCAATGGCACTCTATATGTTCATAATGCTTTGAACAACTTTGCATGTCAATCCCTTTATGACTATGAGATTATTCATTTTAAATATCTTTATGATTTTTTATTAGTCTACTCGACCAATTCATTTCCTTAAGGATAGTATTTGGATGATGTCTTGAGAAAGAATCCATACTCAAGGGTAAATTTTAACACCTTATTGCCTTGAAGTAGGTGACAAATGCCCAAAATCTAGTGATGATATCTTTGAGCAATTGCACTGCTATCTCTTAATTGGCTTCTTTGGATAGGGCCACTTTTGGTAAAATAATATTTAGTAGTGAGGATCCATCCATGGCCTATACTTGAAAGTAGATTAATTTTACCCATGAAATGAAGACCCCATTGTTAGAATGGTTTAGTAATGAAGAGGTGAGAGAGACATAATTTTGATGTGCACAAGGTAGAGTAGTAGTTGATATGATGAATACAACGTAGAGCATGTATAAAATATGGAGATCTTGAGACCTCCATTTTATAGCAATATAATATTTTTGTGAGATTTCATTAATGGAATTTTTATTAGTAGTTACAGAAGTTTATAATTATATTTACATGCTTAGTATATTTCCTTTTTCATATACATAATATTGCATGCTCATTTTATGTCTTGTGGTTGCATTTCCTTAAATACATATAATCAAAAACTAACAATCAACACATGAGAAGTCAAATAACATCAATGTCCACCTGTTTGTTTGATTAGAAAAATGATAAATGAATGATAAGATGGGCTAGAAGGGCCATGCCACAACTACTACACACTTAGAAAACTAGGAATATAGTGGTGTCACTAATGGAATGCCTAAGGACTTGCCAATTTATTACAACCTCATGAGTACAAAGCACAATATGGGTTTCATAGAGTGTAGTCTATATTCTTATGGCCAAATTATGGATGCAATGAAGGTCCTAGGCCCCTATCTATAGTAAATGTTTACCCCTTAGTTACCTGGTGTGAAAAAATTACTCTTAGCAAAAGTAGATATTTAGGGGTAACTTTAGCAAAATTTTGCACCTCTAAACATTACATGCCTCTAATTATGCCTCTAATAGGCTTAGAATGCTTTTAGAATGACTTAATGTGATACTATATGCCAAAATATTGCTTTTAAAAATATTTACCTCAAGATTTTCACCTTTAATTTTACCCTTGTGATTTCTTTTTGTATTGATAAAAAAGAGGGGGTGAAGGGTCCCAATCCTTTACACAGAGCTCAAAATATGTACAAGAAAAAAACAAGAGAAGACCAAACAAATGCAAGATGGTCCTATCTTAGTAAAACAAACAAACAAACCTGGGTTAAACCTACTGATGGAGAAGTTGAAATAATATTCCTCTCACTATCCTAAATAATATCCCTCCCACTATCCTTCTATTTGACATGGCTTATGCAATGCTCAATGCTTTACATAAATGATAAAGAAACTACTAACAATAATGTAATTTAGTGTGCTCAAATCCTTCATCGCATGATCCAAATAAGTATTATGCTTTGCACTTCCCTCTTTATCTTCTAGCTTCATTATCAATTCTTATAATATCTTCCAATTCCATGGGGATGTATGACCAGGCCTTGAAAATCTTAGATTTAACTGCCATATTCACCATTTTATCGATAACTTTTTTTCCCTCTCTATAAATATGTTTAACTTGACTTTCTTCTAGGTTTACATTTACAAGTAAATTGACTCCTTTTGTTGAGTGAATTTCTCCCTCGAGCCAATTGACCCTTTTTGACAAGGGAATTAACTAGTTTTTGCAAGTACATGAGTCCCTTTCTATACTTAGATTTTAAGAATGTTTTAGATGTTTTTCCTACTTGATCTCTACTGCTAGATTCTCCTTCAAATTGGAAAAAATTGTAAAGGTAGTGTTGAGGTACTACATTTATGGTGACTTCATATGATACCAAGCTCGATTGGGATAAGATCTAAGATCCTGCATTTATCCTTGAGCATAAAGTCTACAAAATTAGGATGTTCATGACCAAATTGTCAATTTTTTGGTTTTCCTTTAGCCATTCTTTGGTGATGGCAACCCTAACAACTTCTACCACTTGTTATGATTTGATACTTGCACTGCTCCAAGATCTTTTGCTTCCCTATTAGGTCCTCACAATAGTTTTCTGATAGTTCTTTCTATTTCATAGCTAGCTCCTCTAGTTTTTCCTAAAATGGTCTTATCCTCTCATAAGTTTTAGCTACATTTCCTTGGTTGGATTAGTACTTCTCTTCATTTATCATATTACTTATGACATCACCATCCATAGTGTGTTTTCATTCCTAAAATATATCAAGTATCCAATAGTAAACAATCTATAAATTTCTTTATTCATTTATTTCACTTGGGTTTTTAAGGATTATGGGTTATCATTGCACATCTAGATATTCCTCTAGACATCAAAGTTTTTTTTTTTTAACTAGATATTTTTGGTCTATCCCTTGCTATTGTGTCTGCATTATGGTCATCGATGAAAGGAGTTTTAAGACCTCCTAATATTTACCTCTTACACATAGCTCCCTTTCTACATATTTAATAGTCTTATCAACTTGTTCCAAATTTTCTTCTATGAATGAGGTCAATTAGAAGTATTTGTACGTGTTATTCATTTTGGAGGCATTACATTATTTAGTCTCTTTGTAAATTTTTAGATTAGGGTGTGTGTTTAATATTTGAGTCCATCGTATTTTTCAAGTTATTTAGTGTATGTGTCATGTAATTGTGGACTTATGAGTGTGAGGTGTAATGTGTGTAAGTCTAAGTAATGAGTGTGAGGTGTCATGTGTGTAAGTGTGAGTTATGAGTGTGAAGTGTCAAGTTTAGAAGTAGGGAGTTATGAGCAATCATGAGAGACTTTATATTTATGTAATATGTGAGGTTTATTATGTAAGAGGTAAATATGAAAGGTTGGATCTTCCATGATTTTGAGGAGAGCAAAGATCAAGAGTCATGTAATGTGAAGAGTCTCATATATCTATATACTGAAGACAAAACCATGTAATATGCAATCAAAATAGCATTGCATTTATGGATGCTATAGTATATGTATTCTTAATAATATTTTTGTCAAATTGATGTTCATTGACTTATACATATTATGGTAATAACTTGTGGATTTATCCTATGAGGAAATATTGATAATTTGCTAGCACTTCATCTCCTCCTTGATATATTCCTAGAGGAACTTGAGCCTTTGAGTCTTTTTAGTCAAATTTTGGTTTGTAGCTATCTGTATGGGTCTTAAGGCCCTCAAATTTGCAATATACTAGTCTTCATTTTCTAGGATCTCTTGGAGTCAATTTTATTCCTCTACTAGCTATTGTAGGAGGTTTTCAACTTTAGTAAGTCAAGTTTTGAGGTCCCCAACTTGCTAATTCAACTAAAATTTCTCAGACTTCTTTCTTTAGCCTCTCATTCTCTTATTGGAGTCAGTCCCTATATGCCTTTATTTATGCTAATTCTACCTTCATATCATTTTTTTTACTTGTGTTTCTTTGTCCTCAACTATGAGGTAGTCATATTTCATTGCCTTACCTAGTATGAGTTGGTTAGATAATTAGAAAATTTAGTATAGGTCCATCTTGTATAGGTCAAACTAGGAGACCCTAAAAATCAAGTCAGTAATATTTATTACTACTATAGTGGGGCTACCTTCGATTACCTTTGCAAAGCATGCATTATTTCCCTTTCTTAATAGTTATGATTGGAAAAGCATTGAAGCCTTAGAGTTTTTTTTCACTAAGTCTCTTATATTACTTCTATCTCCTCTCCTTAGTGATAAAGACCTCCAATGCATTTACATATTTATCTCTATTATTATAATAAACTTTTGGACTAGGCCTTCCAATCATAATTTTTGACAAGGAAGCTCCTATAGGCTCAACTCCTTGAGCAAGGGCGGTATGTGTCGTTTCCCGCAAGATAAATTATCATGCTTGGGATGGTGGGTGTGTGATGTATGGTAGAGTGAGAAGGATGAATTACATGATGACAATGAGGAATGGAATATAAGTGGTAGGAGTGGGGTGTGACACTATTTTAACTAAAGTGGTAGAAAGTGATGACAATGCATGAAAATAATGGTTGTAAAGTGATGGCTTAGATGATGGGAGATGGAAAGAATGTGTTGGGAGTGGTTTCTACTATGACCATGGTTGTTGGAGATTAGATGTCTCTTGAAGAACCATGTGCTACATTGGCGAATGGTGAGATAACTATAGTGGAATAATACGAAGGGGAAGAAGAAATAATAGAGGAAGAGATAAAGATAGAAGGGAAATTTGGTTGATGGTGATAGGGGAGTGAGAGTAGGTGCAATAGTAGCCATGAAACTAGTCATTCACAATTTGGGAGGGGAGCCTCATTTAGGTATTTCCCATTCTTCAAGTTTGATTATCTATCTATGTCGTTGCTACTCTTATACTAATACCACCTATCTTAACATTAACCCATATCTCTCAAACCTCTTTTGACATTTGATGGCCATTTGCCTGATTGTTAAATTGACCATTTCTATAGTTGTCAATGAGGTTGAGATGGTAATTACTGATGCTACTTGTTTATTGGGCTTGAGGTTGTAATGGGTTAAGGTGTCTAGTACTACTTCATTTTTGATATTAGAATTTTTTTTATCTCTTCAGGTGCCTCTTGTCTCAAGAGGCAAATAAGTTAGCATGGAATGGACCATATCTGATAGACTTTATGATTGTGTCCATTTTATACCTCATCCTCTACCATGCAAGGATTATGTGATCTGTATACCCAAGATTCTAGAGTGCCCCTAAACTTTGATGGTTCAACTTGATATCAGGATTGAAGTCATCCTTCCTCTTGGTATAGAAGGCATACCGCTTTGAGGGGTTTAGCTAACCAACTATGAATCTTATATGTGTACCCTTGGTTGCTTTCCAAAGTGGCAAGGATTGTATCCTCATTCAAGTTAGCTTGATACTATGCATTGTACCTTTTCTCATATGCATAAAAGATATCCAATATTTTGTTTCTTAGGGTTTGTTTGAAGATCCCTAAGTTGTTTGAGACCCATCTCACTCAATCATGTCTCTACTGCTAAGTGGAAACCATGAAACTTAGGAATTATACTCATCATTTACTGCTTGAGTGGGTAGAAGGTGGTTTTATTTTCCCCTTTGAAATACTTCAAGTCAACATAGTCGATTTTTTTCACATATACTTTGGTGCTCATGTATGAAACTCAAAATGCATGGCTGAGGAGCCATAAAGATAGATGAAAGACGTAGTCCTCACCAAGTAGAAATCACCTCTCGTCCATTTCTCCTATGTCAATAGTTACCTTTTCTCATTTGTTATCCTCGATGATCTTATCCTAAACTTCACCTCATTATAGAAGTATTAGGAGGTTTTTCTCACTTTCTGGCAATGTATATCCATGCACTCTATAATAGTTAGTTGTTCATTTACTCCTAATTGGTCTAGTTGGAGAGTGGAAAACCAAATTTTCTTCTAACAAAGATTTAAATAGAAAAAGTAGGAGGTATAGTTAGACTTCCTCTCCTCTTTGAACTCATTAAGTTGGATGCCCATTTGGTTTGAGATGTACTTGGCATAGTCAATCATTTGTAAGTACTCTAAATAGGTTTGTAATACATGCAATAGGGCTATATGATCATTATAGAGCCTTTGGTCACTCTTCTCCCATTGGAACATGACTATTCTTGACATCACCATTTGGACATTTGCCTAGAATTGGGTTAACTTTGATGGAATACTGAAGTTGGCTAGTAGGTTTGGATTTTCTATGTAAGGGTTCAGGAAGTCTCGACAATAGGAATTAGAGTGACTACAGTAGTCATTTTGAATCATAGGGCTATAGAAGACCCACATGAATATGCCATTGGTGGCCTTCAACATGCTTCTTATGACTTTGTACTTGATATAAAAAGCATATTTTGTCCATTGAGCCTTGTTGTTAGGTCATATTTATTTGCCATTACATTTATCAATTTTGGGCAGCTCCAAACTTATGACACTATATTCATTATTTACCCCAAGGTCCAAATTTTGCTTATGCTCCATGAATCCATATAAGGGCCTAGGTTAAATATTCATAGATATTTCTTCATCACTTACCCTATAGACTGAGTGTAATTGCCCTCCACTCTCTAGTATATTTTTTTTTTAAGCGAAAAACCCCTTGCGGAGCCGCCTTGGTCTGAGAGACCATGAACAAGGGGTTCTACACCGTCAAAGTCACCCGGGGGTCGCACTCGACCCTGCCTGCACCAACATTATCAATTGGATTTTAGATACCCAATTCAGCTTTTTGGTAGGGTGGAGATTTGAACCTGGGACCTCCCTTTGAGGATTGCCCTCTCCTCTCCAACTCACTTACAACACCTGGGAAATGGATAGTGATCCTTTAAAGAAGCCCAATTCAAATTATTGAAGTTGACACATAGCCTTATATCCCCTATTTTCTTGTATATTAAGACCAAATTGGCAACCCATATAGAGTGTTTGATTAGGAACATAATTTGAGCATGCAAAAGCCTCAATAACTTGTTCTTCATCCCTAATTATATTATCAGATTTACAGGTTTTCTATTTTTTCTTGAAAGGCTTGATATTAGTCTATGATATTTGGTTGTAGACCTTAAGGTATCTATATAAACAAGTAATAATGTCTTTGTACTTTCCACAAAGATTTTTGAAAATGTCATTTTCTTCTTGATTTCAATCTCTCCCAAGTAGTAGACTAGGCGATATGAAGAATAGTTTATCGTAGATTAATTTTCCTCGTATTGTTGTTAGGGTTAAAAAAACTCTCTAGGGTGATTAGGCCTTTGGGTAGCTGATTTAATTTTAGTTGTATGAATCCATATTTAATTTCATCCTCATACTCATTCTTTTCCTCAACATATTAGGCTTCTTTGATTAGGAATTCTATGATTTGCTCATCTTTATTGAAGTCATACAATTAATTAGAGTTATTAGGTATTACTGGTTTGAATACAACCTCCAATTCTTTTGGTTTATCCCACATATAATTCCTTAGTGGGATCAAATTGGGCTACCATTCTCACTAACTCATCTACCTTTGTGTTGAAATTTTTAGGTATTTCTTTGATTTCATATGAATCAATTTTTTTTAGCAAATCCAAAATTTTATGTTTTTAAGACTTTAAGTGCTTGCTCTTCTTGGTGCACTAAGAATTGACTTGATTTAAAATTAGTTCAAAGCTACTATATATTCTTATATCTTGAATTCCCATATTTTTGGATTTTCTCAATTGAGAAATAACTTGCAAGTATAATGCATTTGCATACCTTACAGATCAATGAACTACATACCAACACATATTCTATTTCTTATTCTAGTACTATTAAAGCATATAGTCCACATCTTGTTAGCTCCTTGAATTGTTAGAATGGGAATATTTGCAGGAGTCTCTATGATAAGATAATTTCCTAACTTAGTTTCTTCATACTCAACCTCAGGGTATTTGTCATCTTGTCATACATTGATTATCATATCTGCCTCTTGAATCTTGGTCATCTTCTAGATATTCATCATATTCTATGAATTTTGGTAGCTCATTCTAGTTTATGATATTTTTACCCTTAAGCTTATGAAGGAGGCAATTGTAAGATGGTTCATTCTCAATATTTGATTATTTTCTCATTTTGTGCACCTTCTTATGAGTATAGTCCATCATTAGCTAACCATCCCCAAGCAACTTATGTGTCCACTCTCTAGACATGAATAACATCCCAAAGTATTGGGGCAGGTCCATGACTATCACTTCCTATACTACCACAAACTCTAGGTTCTTGACTATAGTCTTGATCATATATTTGAGTACCTCAACTGTGTTTTCCCTTATACCATCCATTTAGATTGGATGTCTAGTCATCTTAGTATAAGATTCATTTATTCACAAATTTATTTGGGTATAACTATGATTGCTACACCTAAATCAACTATGCAACTTTTGGGAAGAACAATCACATAGGTTAGCTCATGATTAGGTACCCATGCCTAACACTTATTGACAACAACTCGATACGAGGTGCACTACGCAACATCAAAAGTTGCCATCTAGGCCAACCAATAATCGTCCCCTTCACATCTCTATTCATCATTCTTGGCAAAAACAATGGCAAGTGCCAAATATGTTGGAGTATGAGGTCTATAAAGAGATAAAAGCAGATGATTAGGACCAAACATATCCCGAGTCATCTTGCGAGGATATGGTATATGATTACAATTTGTCATCTCGAGCCAATAGGAACCTTCCACCACCTCCTCCCAAGACATCTCTTTGGGAGGATGAGATTATCTCATTGTAGTCTTACAAAGTCCTCACAGAGCGAATCTAATCGCTCGAGAAGCAAAGGATGGTTTATAAAAGACCTACCTTACATAAAATGTATAATTAATCCTTTAATCCATCATTTCCTTCTTCTGCTTACCTATAGCACTTCAAAATGCTGAAGCTAGACAAATTTAGAGGGAATGATGATGCCCAAGAGCACGTCACAAGTTTCTTGAACTTATGTTTTTAGCTCCAATACAATGATGATTTACTATTAAGAAATTTTGTGATAACACTCTCTGGTGCCACCTTAGAGTGGTATAATAAATTACCTATACATAGAATCTCTAGCTTTGAACAACTGGATAACTCCTTCCTGATGTAGAAAATTTTGATATCCTTAAAATAATGGTTGTCATGCTACCAAAATTTTTAGAATCACAACAATATGTGAGCTCTAGTGGACTCACCACTTTGACCTAGGATGGCTTGATAACTAAATAGGTCAGGTATGGACACTCTAATTTGAGCCTATGCTGATGGTCTTTAAATAAATGTGCTCAACCAGATTTTTGATATGTAAGAATGATGATCAAGCATACGAATGAAGCATTTCATACGTAGAAGCAAATTGATGCCTTGTCCATTGAATGTTATTTTTGCACATCATCCATATCAAAAACATTCTTTTTGCCTATTGTACTCTTAAAATTTATGGCATGGATATTTTGAAAAACTTTTGTGGCTACAAGTGATTCTTGTTTGACTTCATCAAATCTGATATCAGAGGTTCTAGGATAATGTTTCTCTCTTTTGGATATTAAAGCACTATGTTCTTGATGGACTTCAATCTCTCCTTTAATATGTTTATCCTTGCACTCTAGGTTGGTCCTAACTCCTTTACTAGGCTGTTTCTTAAGAATTATATAGGGATTCGAAGCTAAAAAGATGGCATATGTAGAAGGAATATGGGGTGAATTGTAGGCAAGGCAATAGAAAGGGAATACTGATCATATTCCTTTCTACGTGAACAACCTTATTCATGCATTCATAAATAATGTTCACTTACTCTTTTCTTAGTTCATCATTGAATTCTACAGAGAAAGCATTCTTATAAAAGCAAATGTAATGTTGATCACTAAGAGCTAATTTATCAAAAAATTTGTTTTTTACCTTGATGAATCTTTTGTTGAATTTATTAACCAATTTATTTTTCACTTTTTTCATTGTAGCCATTTCAGTTATAAGTAGGAATTTATATCTCTTCTTACCATGCCTTTCTAAAAAGACTTCTTCCATTTCTTGGAAATCTGATATGTAATGCGAGGATAGACTATTGAACCAATCTGTAGCATCCTTCTCTAAGGTTTACCGAAATAGCCTAAGGGCCACATCTTCTTCTTCAAATTCTAATTTATCGAAGGCGTACAAAAAGCTTTGAATATGTTCTTCTCCAGTGACAACATTGTTACCTAGGAATTTAGGCAAGTATTTAGGGGCTTTAATGGTTAACTAATGAAGGTAAGGGGCAACCAAAAAGGCTTGTACCTATGGGTTCTCCAAGTTTGAAGGTATTGATTACTCTGATTATTCATAATGATCATAGAGGTGATGATTGAAATATTCTTATCAGAACAAATTAATATGCAAGAACTATTATCTTAAGGAGCATTGCTTGTTAACAAAATCTTACCACTATGATATGATTCAATTCTATAAATTGGGTTTTTTGATTTCGGATAAATACCTCTGGGTTCTTCAATTATTGAAAGATTTTCTTATCACTCCCTCTCGTATGTGCCAGGTCAGATTCTTCTTTCTTCTATATTTTGGGTTTGTTCAGAGTCGCCAACACTTTGGTGCAAAAAAATCTCACTCAAGCCAAGTATGCTTGGCTTTTAAATTTTCTCAATTTCTCAAATGTGCACAAAGGTATCAACTGTGCCAAAAACTATAGCGTTGGTAGTTTTTTTTAATTTTTTGTGAGGAGACAAACTACAAAAACATAGACATCAAATAACCTATCCTCGAAAACGGTACAAAAAATTATGGTGTTAGTTAACGAGCTTGTATGTATAAAATATCATGGAATCCCAGGTCTAAAATCATGAAGATTATATCCCTAGCAACGGTGCTAAAAACTATTGTTGAAATTTTGATATCCTTAAAATAATGGTTGTTACGCTACCAAAATTTTTAGAATCATAACAATATGTGAGCTTTAGTGGATTCATCGCTTTGACCTAGGATGACCTGATAACTAAACAGTTCAGGTCTGAACACCCTAATATGAGCCTATGATGATGTTCTTTAAATAAATGTGCTCAACCAGATTTTGATATGTAATAATGATGACCAAGCATACAAATGAAGCATTTCAGATAGAGAAGCATACCAATGCCTTGTCCATTGGGTTATTATATCAAATTTCAATCAATCACATGAAACAGGAAAAAGAAAGGAAAATTGATAAACCCATATTCATTCGAATATCACAAGCAACATGGATTTTTAAATCAGTGAAAGAAATGTTACCTATAGATTCAAATAATATAATATACAAACAAGTAACACAGACATTGCACTAGATTACGCCAAAGAGCATAAACCAAAATTATGTATTATATTCGATGTCTAATGATTACAATGATAGAGCCTAGTAGTGTGCTCAGGTATCCTAAAGAACACAACACAATATTCACCACATTCAAATGTTGTAACAGGGGAATGCAATCTACTGTCCTAATTATAGTGACATATAGACTTTGGCTCCTTAAGCAACTCCCAAAAAATGATCTCAAGTGAGCTACTCAACTCTTAGCAGTACCTGTACAAAGGTGAGATGAATCGAGATATGGAATACAAAGATCACATAAGGGAAATACAACCAACTCGAACAAAATACTCGAAATGCCTTTTGCAAAATTTTGCTATTCTGATACCCAATAATTAATTCTAGCTTGAAAGGCTTATTTTATAGTTTGGATTTTGTAATTTTGATTTGAATACTTGGTGCATATGTAGCCACTTGGCATCCTCTCTGCCACTAATTTCTGTGAATGTATTACAACAAAAGTTGGGCTATCACAGGTTGTCCAAATTGGAGAAATTGTGCCACATGTCCTCAAATATCTAGGTTGTTCTTATTTTGTGACTGGCTCTGTTTTCTTTTCTCCTTTAGTGGTGGGTCTTGAGGTAACTTTTAATTCAGGTTTGCAATTTCAACCCTTAATCTCTAACTAATTAAAAACTTCTCCATGAAGCTTTGGGTAGTTGAATCATCACATTCCATTTGATCTGATATGTCATGCACTAGCTGGTTAGGTTTTAGTCCAAGTTCAATGAATGTAACCCCAATGATCTGTCTTTTGGTATCTTTCATAGCCTAGTTCGGTTATCTATGAGTCCTCTTTATCTTTGAATTTTTATTGTTCGACCTTCATCTGTTGCATGTACATCAAAAGATAGTCAATATTAGTATTTATTGCTCTTGGTGGGAAATAAAATCAATTATTATTATTATTAATATTGATGATTTTAGATTTATTAAATGACTTCCTAATGTTTAACATCATGTCTCTTTTTAATTATTTTTTAGTAAGTAGTAATAGGTATATTAAGCAGGTTTTGACTAGGACCCAAAACTAGAATACATAAGATTATAGCTAAACAATCATAGGGTAGAGATCACAAGAATACATAAAAGACCCATGGTAGATAAACCACAAAACAGAACAAAAGCCAAAATTTTTGAACAACCCATGCAAGGGGATCAAGGACTAATACAAAAACATACTAAATATTGTAGGACAGAATTCCCATGCAGGGGATTTGAAACCTTGTAGAGCAAAGGGAAATTCATAAAATAACAACGTAATATTATTATTATCGGTAAAAAAATAGGAAGCAACATAAACCAAAGAGTGAAGTAGAAGAAGAAGAAAAACCCACGTAGGGGTACATTTGGGCCAAAGCAACAAAAACAAGGAACCATCAGGTATGGTAACATCAACTTTTACTATGTTGTATTCTGCTTTGCCTTTGAGAAGATGCTTGAGGTAGTCACTTAGGTTGTCCAAGAAAATGATATCACTGAAAACGGTGATTGATGAAACCTTGATGTGAAACATTGTGGTGGGGCCAAAACTCCCACTTAGACTTCCACCTAGTTTGCCAAATCTCTAATAGCAGCATCAAGAATATCTTTGGGAAAGTTTTCTTGCCATGTTTGAAAAGCATTTTGGACCGCACCAATGTTAGCAAGAAGTTCAATGGGTTTATTAGCCTCCCTTTATATGTGACTAGGTATGACCTTGGTTCGTTGGCTAATAAGAATTCTAACTTCTCGAATAATATTTCTAATCTTCCATGAGGCCAAGCTTGAATTTTTGATACAATTGATGATATTTAGAAAATCACCTTCGATTTCTATACTGCCCCTATAGTCTCTTACAACTTCAATATCCCTCCAAAGTGCCCAAGCCTCTGCAAAGTGATTGTTTTGATTTCCCAAGTTTTTAGTGAAAGCAATGAGGACTTTGCCATTGTGATCTCTGATAAACCCTCCTACACCTGCAATTTCTAGGTTTCCCTTAGAAGCCCCATCAAAATTAAGTTTGAGCCAAACTTTTGGGGGAGTTTTCCATTAGGAAGAATTTCAGGGATTGAAAGGGAAAGGGTGAGAATTAGAGTCAATATGAAGATTAAGAGAGGCAAACAGGTTGGACTTTAATCCTAGATTTGGAGCTTTGGAACAGAGGAACAATAGGGAATTTTCAAAAGCAAAACTTAGGGTCTTGTTGGCAATAGATAGAGGGTCCTTGTGAGTATATAAGAAGGTTTTGTTGTTTCTCTCAAGCCAACACTACCATAAGTAATGATGCAAACCAAATTTCCACAGGGAATGGAGTTTAGAATTATGAAAAGGATTAGGCCATTGAATGAAGAACTGTAAAAGGGAATGAGGTAAGACCCAATAAATATGAAAAGTAGATATAAGAATTCCCAAGACAATTCTGAAAAAGCTACAATCAACAAAAATGTGATGAACAAATTCCCAAGCATGAAGACATAAATAACACCTGTTAGGAATGGCCATTCCTCTATTAATCATATTATTAGTGGTAAATATTTTATTCTGGATTGCAAGCCAAGATAAAATGCTTACTTGAGGAATAAGGTGCTTAATCCAAATTAGGTTGGGAGGGAAGGGGACATGTTGGGGTTCAAGCAATACATGATAAGTTATTTTAATAGAAAAATCCCACTATCTTCGTCCTTCCAAATAGGGAAGTTAAAAGGCAACCCTGAAGGAATAATTATTCCTCTAAGTAGATTTGTGATATCAACAATAACATTGATCATATGATTACTGGGATTCTAAACATTTATTGATTTTTAGCATTTGGAGCTATTTAAAATAGCTATAAAGTTAGCAACCTTGCTACCTATAGATTTGTCAAGAATAGGCTTAAGGGTTGGAAGGTTGAGATCTTCAATTAGAGACTGGTCCATGATCCACCTATCTTCCCAAAACCTGATGTTGCTGCCATTTCCTAGGATCCACCTAGTTCCTTTTATGATAATATCTCTAGTCTGAATTATAGACTTCCAAAAGGTTGACCCATCTCTAAATATATTTGAGATCATGAAGTCTTGATGTTGTAGATATTTTCTTTGAATTATGGAAACCCATTCAGACTTTGAATCTGTAAAAAAATTCCAAGCACTTTTGACTAATAGTTCTAGATTCATATGATGAATTCTTTGAAGTCCAAGGCCTCCTTGAGGTTTAGGAGCACAAAATTTTTTCTAGCAGACCATATGGAATTTTTTCTTATCAATAGTTCCTTCCTAAAGAAATATTTTCTAAATTTTTGACCGTTGGAATTCGAACACGGTCTCCATGCCTTATGATGGCCCTTTTCCCATCAAAGGGGAGCCACCCTTTCCTAGGATGACCTCATAGTGACACCTAATTGGGATAGGACCCAATCCTAAAAATGCCAAAATAAATTTTTAACCTACCTTTAAGCTAACCTAATATACATTCCTAACTAGTTTGAGGTTCATTGCATACAGTTTAATGAGGTTCCTTTAGCTCATTACTTAGTGAGTTTAATTTTAATTTGCACAATTCATGAGAGATAAATTGAGAGTTCTACCTTACTAGCTCTAGCTCCTCCACTTGTTGATACTTTTGGCTGATCCACCATGGTGATGTCTCAAAATTTTAGCAGTGTTCCAGGTAAAAATATCTCTTCTCCACCTCACATCTCACTTTTCTCTCATTGGTAGCTATAAAAATGACATTAAAAATTGCCAAAAATATTTTTATATTTTCCAGATTTTGCAACCGTTATCTTGAAGGGCAATTGCATTTTGATGTGATCGTTATACCTTATGATGACCCCAAAATTTACAAAGCTCCACTGTTGTACCCCAAGATGACCTTACATTGGAGATAAATGCATACATTCTATTAGCCTCCTAAGCCTCAAATTGGATATATAAGCATATCTAATGGTCCATTTTCATTAAAAATTACAAAATCAACAAAAAATCAAATAAACAAAATCTTAAAAGCACCTCATACCTAGTAATTTACCCTATACACTTTGGTGGTTGTAGTGGCATGCTATCCATGCAATCTGGTAAGATGAGTAAGTTACTATAAGACCATTTGAACCAAATTATTCATTGATGAATCAAAATATCTTCACTTCAATCCCCAAGAAGGCCATGAGGTTGAACTGCTCCATGGGAACAAGGCGTACATTTCATTCTTCCATGAAGTTTTTTCAAATCATCGAACATAGTGATTCATCCCAAGCTTTAATTGAATTGCTATCATCTTGATTCTCTAAGAAAGCCATATGGTTGGACTGCTCCATGGGATAGAGATATACAATTACTAATAATGGTTGAAATCACAGTTGTAATAGGATTATAACCAAAGAATTGAACACGAAATAAAAAAAACACAGAGACAAAGTATTGACAAAATTGCTTTTTATATTGATCTCTTTTTTATACAATTTTTACAATATTTGAATTGCTCCAAGCATCTTGGGAGCAATGTTACAATATGTGTATATCTCTGTATGGTACAATCTTCTTCTGATGCAATGGATGGGGTATTCCAAGTATTCAATAGGGTACGGTGTTCTTTAGTCCTTAGCTCTAGCTTCAAAATGTGAGTGGGCTTTGGTATCCATCTTGGGACCACTCCAACTTCAACAACTTCTCCAATGTACCTATAACCTACACACATGGGAACCAACAAAGGGGATTAGTAGCACCTACAAATCAGGATGTAAAACCAATGTTAAGTCTAAGCCCTAAGCAAATAACTAGATAATACAAATAATAATAGCATACAATAATAAAAGCCTTGCAAAGCAAAATTTATTGATCATATTGGTGTCACGCTCTCGACTCTATAAAATTGCGAGTGTGCAATGGTGCCTAGGAAATCGTGGATACGTGGTTGTGAAACTGTAGGCCCGTGTTTCCAATTGTGGAACCGTGGACAAGCGATTTAGGTTGAAGGGCAAAATGCTCAAAATGGGACCTTCGAATTTGAGATGCATCTTCTCCTTGGGATGTGTACATATATATATATATATATATATATATATATCTGGTCCTATTCTGGTGGCCTCGTGGTAGCAAGTTTTAACTCCCTTTGTTTGGTGGGGAAAGGATGCCTTTATAGGCCCCTTAGGGTTTTGGAGGGAAATGGCAGGTGGTAATCTTGGATTACCAAGTGGTAATTCTAGGCTGCCAAATGGAGGGTACAATTATAATGAGTCACTTAGTGTGCCTCACTTAACTGGGGTCATGTGGCTACCAGTGGAGTGGTATGTAGGATTTTGCCCCATGTGAAGGGAAAATGGGGACAAGAGTAAATGAGATGTGGCAAGGGTGTTGGGTGAGGTGTCTAGAACACATGTCTAGTGGGTACGTAGGGTATCCTAGGTTGATTTTATAGATTTAACAAATTTGGAAAATAGGATAATGTGTAGGGTCTTATATCCCTAAGTCAGAACTTAGGCATATAATTTTATTATGCATGAGTTTTTGGTGGGGTGGCAAATGTGTCTTTGTGGGTGTTGGATTTTGGTGCCTACAAGGATATTCCATTTTACATTTGTTATCATCCTACACCGATCAAATAATTCATCTTGGTCAAGTGACTCATCACTTTCATCACTTGTTATTTCCTCATCGACTTGTTACTTTCATCACTTGTTATTTCCTCATTGACTCATCGCTTGAAGGGGTAGTCATAATTAAAGAATTCATAATAAAAATCAATAATTAAATAGTTAATCATGCAAATTACATTCATATAAGAATCATTTCTAAAAACTATCATAAGCTTCTCTATTTGCTGGGGTAAAATGCAAAAATGATAATACAAACCTTTATTAGTCTAAGCTTACGGTCCTTATAGCTTGACAATGCACGCACATGGGCCAAATCATGATGGAACGAATAGCTTTGAAAAATTATATGTAATCATATCTTATGATCTAGCTAAAACAAGCATAATAATATATTTATAAAAAAAAACTCATTTGTTTCTAAAATTTTGATCCTAGTTTCCAAATTGAATAAAAGGAATTACAGTTTTCAATGCTCTATTACTTTGATATTATGTTGTTGTTATAGTTTTTCAATTTAAAAAGTTGTTATGTTTTATTTTTTAGCTTTACTTATCAGTTTTGATGATTTGAATTTAGTCTAAATATTACAATAAAATCGAGATATTCTATAATTCTCAAGTGCCTCATGTTTTCAACACATTGTCCCAGTTAGAGCCTATGTTGGAGCTAAAATTGACTCAACATCTGAAACCCCCAATTTTAAATTTTTTGTTTCAATAAAATAGCAAAACTTGCTAGCCTCTATTGCATTTTCACCTAAGAAGTTGACTTCCTTATGTTTGAAATTTGAAATTAAGCTTAGCCATTTTGTTTTGGATTGATCTTCTAACAGTTGTTTTATCATTTGAAAAATCCTTAAGGTCAAATCATATAAGCATCCAATACCATGGTAAAATATTAAAAGTACCCAACATTTTAAAGTAATTTTTATGACTCATGAAGTTAATAATCAAAATTGGTGAGCCTTAGTCAAAAGAATAAACCATTAAGTCCCAAGGTACCTAAGAGTATAAATAAAACATTTTGGACCAAGCCCGCATTTCTACTGAAGTAAAGTTTTAATAAAATCATTAAAAGAGAAAGGTAAGCACCATGGTCTAAAGTCCAAGAAGTCAAAGTATTAAGCCAATTGCTAATAGTTCAAGGGTATGCACCCCCTTTAATTAAAAATTGAGCTAATCGATTAAATCTGATGGCAGCGCTTGATTACGATCTAATAGAATGACCGCACTCTCATAAAAGGTTCATTAAAAGGGCTAAAGTGTGAAAGATTAATTAAAACTGTTAAACAAGATTAGCAAGGGTCACGTTGGCTATTACACACTTTCTCTCTAAATCAAAGGTTAAAACAAGTGCCCCTTGGTAACTAACCCTGCGGGTTGGAAGAAATCAAATGGTTGTGCCAATCTGATCAAGATCCAACGACTGCGCTTGAGTCTAAACCCAAACAATAGAATGGTAAGAATATCGGGTAACATAAAGGTAAAACTAGAATTAATGGATGAATGTGCTTGATCCCACCCAAATACAAGGACTGCTATTCCATGAAGCCATTAAAGGTTGATGATTCAAATAAGGATAAAATGAGATCCAACGATCGTGTGCAATTAGGAAAGATCGGATGGTAGCGCTTTATCAGAAAAAGCACTCATTAAAAAGAATATAATTGTGTCCTGATCTGATGGCAACACTCGACCCACTAAGATCTAATTTCCACGATCCAATAAAGGCTTCATAAAAGACAAGAGCACACATTGAGGGTTAATCTAATGATTGTGCTCTTTCCTACTAAGATCCAATGATAGTGATTGGATTTAAAAAGGGTGAACAATGTCTGAATAGTCATCTTTTAAGAAGGGTTTGACCAAGATCAGATGGCCACGCTTATCCTTCAGTAAATTCGATGACTGCGCTTACTCACGACTATCAAAGGGAAATAAGATCCAGTAACAAGAGCATAGATCTGCCATATACGATGGTAGCGGTTAATCTTGACCAGATCTTATGGTCGCGCATGACCAAGTTACTTGAAGATTAAGGGACAATGGGACAAACACATGGAATCACACATTTGATAGAACAGTAAACCATTGACAAATGTAACATGATCATTAAAAGTCCTTTATTAACCAAAGGTTAGTGATTTTGATTACTCTCAAATAGCCAAATATCAAACGTAGGATAAAGCTCTTATTAAATTTTGAAAAAAAGGTTAATATACTCAATAAAATAAAGGCATGAATTGACTAACCAATTAAGGTTAAAATATCTCCTATGCTGTGCATGACCACCATTAACATGTACCCATTATATTACAGAGCTAACATTCTTACAGGCACAAAGGTATCAAACACGGGTGTACAATGTGAATCCCATCCAACGGTCTTCATCAGTTGATGGATTCGATAGGCATGATCTCCCATGTGAAAATCTAGTAGACTACGACCAAAGAAAAAGAGTAATACAATAACAATGCAAGATGGACTAAGGTGGTGAATCATTAACAAGTAGAACCAATTAAATAGGAGTAAGTTGCAACAAATAGTAGCTACTGCAAGGCAAATTGGAAATATAGGCAAAAGGATCAGGGGAAATGACTTATTCAAGTAGTAACCAAGAGACAAAATAAGCATACTATCGAATAAAATCACACGGACTGTACCCAAGCAAAGATGATACAAAATTTTTGAGTGACGATTTTTGTACAAAAGAATAAAATCATATCTTTTAAGTGCAACCATGTTCTATACAGACAACAAGATAAACCGGTCTAGAAACCATGCATGTGTCTGCTCGATTTATATATAAGGATGGTAAAAGGTGATCCATACAAAGAGGTAATGGAGTGCGACATACATTAATTTGATCGTTTCCTATTCTACATATTTAGAAGATGTAAGAAGCGCAAGAAGATCAAGATATTATTTTAGCTCATCAAAGGTTGCACACTTAGCGCTTTGATGGAATATAGTTATAGAGGGTTCACTCCAATAGAATATAGTTATGGAAGTGCCATATAGGTGCTTCCAGATATTGTTTTCCATTTCGTCCTTCCTCCTACCTATCACTACCCTCCTTCTAGGCATTCTCCCATGACCATCATCATTATCCACTCCACATAGCGCCATCCCTCCACCATCCACTGAGCAAATCAACTCCCATTGCTCTCTCTTCCCTCATGTCCATCTTGTTATCAATGTCATTCCATCCTTTTACCATCCACACTCCATCTCTTCTATTCACCATCACATCGAGGCACCCTCTGTCTCACATCATAATTCACTATAGTAGCCTAGTCAACCACAGGTATCATAATCCAATGACTAGGTTAAGCATAAAATGAAAAATTATATATATGTATAAGATCTCTGTTTAGCTGTACAAAAGAAGAAAAACAAATATCGCCTGATCCATTCAGTATGAGGACCCCCTTCAAACCAAAATCAAAATCATGATAAGAAATCCAGGATCATAATAGCTGGACAACATACAAAAATATTGAACCAGACGATGACAAGTGTAAGGCCAGGATTAGGCCAAAAATAACATATTCAAGAACTAGAGGCTATAAAAGGAAGTGTCTAGGGCTAGAATCTACATCAAGCATTTAGAGATAGCATTTTTGCTAAGAGGTATACTTGAGTGCCCATTTGAGTTGTGTTGTTGTATTCCCATTATGTCTATTTTCTTTGCCATCCCTTATTATTCCCTTTGCTATGCAAGATTTTGATAAGAAAGCACTCAAAAAGTTGAGATTATTTCCAGTCCTATTGAGCCTGAGGTTCAAATACTCTATTGTTACTAGACTAGAACAAGGAGAGTAGGAGAGACATGTTACATTATTTTAACAAAGTGTCTTCATTGTATTGATGTATTTATTTGAAAAGTAGAGTTAAATGGTATCTTGCCAACTCTACGTGTAATATTCTATAAAATCAATACAATTATGGGTCTCATTCTTATTAATTCTTTGTCTTGGTATTGTGTGTTACTACGTGATGTGGTACATTTTTTAAACGTATTATGTACATTTCTGTCGTTGGCCAACTGTAATATCTCATTATGATATTCAAATGGATATGATAGTGCTAATTCTTTCTCAATCCCTTTCTTTCTTTCTCATTTTACAAATGTTGTTAAATTGCTATAACAACCCAATGAATCTAGGCACCGGTCCACATAAGGCATAATAAATGGTTATTTTCATTGCTTGGTAATTTTAATACATATAGTATAATTCTAAATCTAGAGCGTGTAACCCGTGCATAATATCAAGTTTACCGCTAGGGGTTTCCTTACCCATTTTGTAGTTTTTTCTGTTGGATCCAAAATTGACTCAACATCAGATACCCATAATTTAATTTTTTTGACTTAAATAAATTTACCCAAATGATGTTGGTCTTGGTTGCTTTCACTTCTAAAAATTTGATTTTCAATGGTTTGATCCCTAAGAAAAGTTATAAAAATGTTCATCAAAATAAAGCCTAAAGTTGTGGCCTTAACCGTTGATAATTTACATTTTTTATGACCGTTAACCTTAGTCGATCATCTGAAAACTTATAAAATTTGAAAAATCAAATGTTCACTAAAGTACCCTATTGGAGCCATTTCTTGCATCCATAGGATTCTAATTTGTCACGCTACAAAAAATCGTTTGAAACCAACGAGCTATTACAAGCTCTGGTCAACCTACTTTGATTAACGAAATATTACTAAAAGTAACGTACATAATGGTAAAGGAAACCATAATAGTAAACTTACGATTTTACAAATGTTGCACACTCCATATTTAGTTATACATTATCTATATAGAATTGACCAAGCAAAGACAACTTAATTATTATACCTTATATAGACCTATGCCTATCCAATTGGGTTGTTATAGCAATTTAACAATATTTATGACATGGACATAAAGAATGGGAAAAAGAAAAATCAGCACAATTAAACTCATTTGAATATTGTAATTAGTCTAAGGGTTGACCGACGAAAGAAATACTCACAACAAGTTCGAATATCGTAACCTATTATGAGGAAACACACATAAATGAAGACAAAGAAATAATAAAGCTAAAATCCAAAATTGTACTAATCTCTTTAATAATGATTACATTTAGAGTTGGCAGAATGCCTATTCTGTTTTCACAGCTTAATATAATGAGAAAGCCTTGTTCAAATGATGTAACAAGACTTCGTCAATCTTCCTTCTAAAATGTTAGTAAGGAGAATCTCTGGACTTCAGGCTTAGAAAGACTGGAAATATTCTTAGCTCTTTGAACGTAGCATTATCAAAACCTGCACAGCAAAGGGAAGAATTAGGGATGACAGAGAAAAATAGACACAAGGAGAATACAATGACACAACTCAAATGGGCACTCAAGTATACCTCTTAGTAAAATTGCTATCTCTAATGCTTAATGCATATTTTGACCACAAATGGTGTCTTTATAGCTCCCAATTCTTGTATCTGTTATTTTTATCCTAATCTTGGCCTTACACTTGTCATCAAATGATTTACCTCCAAAACTTGTACAACTGGCTCCCATTATTCTTTTTCTTCATACTGTACATCCTTCTTTGACATTTTTGTTTTAAAATTTTCAATCGATGATATCAGTGCATTGAGAGCTTCCTTCATCTATTCTTCCCTCCTAGGTTCTTTCTTTTTCTATTTCTTGCTAATCATTTGATTGACCTTTTGCCTTGGACGTCTCCCCTTTCTGAACAACTTGTTCTTCATATCTAGGGGGGAACTCATTTCTAGTTGTAGGCTGCATATTTTAACCTCTTTTCCCTTTTTACCCTGCTGCAACCATTTGACCTTTTTTCCAATCATCCTCCAAGCTTCAATGTTGAAAGTTACAGCAAATATTAACATGTTCATTTCCTACAAAATTCTATTTTTATGTATGCTAATATAGTTTTTGCTTTTTTCATATGGGTGATCAATATCTCCACAGTATTTACCAAGAAAGTAGTTTGTCTGGTCATTTCAGGCTCGTCATTAGGCTCATAATCAAAGTCATCTATTTTTTCTTTGAGGAGGTCTTCTACACTGGCAGCTTCTAAGAATTTCTCCAATGATAACCCTATATCTACCAATTTCTCTGCTATATCATCCAATAGACTAAATATTTCTGCAACATTATTGTGCCATCTCCCCATGTTTGATGTGAACATAACTCTACTTTCATGAATTCAATGTTACTTTTGACCTTAATCCCATCATTTAACAGTACTTCTTGGTTCTACATCTCTTCAAAATATTTTGACATTAAGTTTAAGAGTAGAGCGAATGATCTCAAGGTCTTCTTCCTTTTGGGTGGTAACTCAAATTACCTTAATTTTCCTGAACATATTAGTGATTCCATTGATCTTGTCTCAAATTTTAAGAGACATCTCCCTTTTTATAGTATTCAAGTAATAAGTATAATTGAGGATTTTCACCACCAAGGGGGACTAAGCTACTAAGGTGTTCTTCTGTGCCAACTCTTCCCTTAGTTTATTTATCAAAGCTTGCATTTTTGCTTTTCCTTTATCACTTGTTTGGCTTCTTAGTTCTATTTTGCTCTGATGTAGCTGGTCCAAGGTTTGCTCTTGCACTACTTTGGCTACCTTGACTATATCATCTTCTTTTCCATGAACAACAGGGTCTTGTAGGGCAGGTATGTGCACCTCTGCCATATCCGATTTGGGAGTTTCTATTTCTACTCTAGTTGCAAAATCATCTCCCCTGCCTCCCATTCTTACTACCATTTACAGATCATGCTCCTCGGTAGCACTAAAAATTGTTTGTTCTTCAGATCTTTCCAACACAACCTTCATGGAGGGTAGTGACAACCTAGGCTTCTTTTCTTTCAAAGTAGATAAAATTATTTGCTTCTTAACTTTGAGATCTCTGAATATACCTCCAAAACCACTTTCTCTTTTCATATTCATATGAATTACTGATGGAATTTTTATCTCCTTGTCCTTTATCTTCAAAGAGTTGGGAATGACTCTAGGAGCTAACTTCATCACACTAGTTACTGCTAATAGCTGTATGGAAATGGGAACTATAGCTTGCTGGGGAGAAGTCAGCTTCTGAGTAGGTGCAATAATAGCTTCCTTTTCTTTTTTTGTACTCAAGCTTTTGGAGACTTCCTAGGAAGTACCAAGTGTTGTATCTAGTCTAAGGGCATCATCAGGGGCTTTGACTTGTTGTTCTACAATATCTGCAAGCCTCATAGTAACCTCCATCTAATCGATGCCCTGATCTTCTATCAATTCTAATATATGGTCTTCTCTGATTTCCTAGGTTGCTTTTGGTAAGAGGGGGGCCGTAGATTCCACTGAGAGTCTTCTAACTGTAACTAATTCTAGGGGATAATCGTATGCTTCTTATCCCATATCGTCTTCAAATATTTCCTCTTTTCTATAGCATCTAATAACTCTTCTTTGTAAGTATCTTTCCTGTGCTCAACCCAGGTGTAATCATGATTTTTCATTAACCTCTCATACTTCTTATCTGGATCATAAGGTCTCCAAGTTATCTCTTCAAAATCCATGAGATCTAAATCATACATTCCCTTGAGTAAATCTGGATATCCCAGAAACATATAACTTCCAAATCTACAAGGGACACTGAGCCATGGAACTCGGCTGTGCCTCTTTACTAGTCTCATTTTAGCCTCTTCGGCCACTTGTCTACATAGCTCTAGGGCAACGAGAGATAAGGGACAATACATACAAAACATCTTAGAGGGAATCTTGGCTCCATAGAGTTGAAAATATGTGAACCCCTTAGAGAAGAAATAATCTCTTATGTCCTTTTCCTCTATGAAAGCTCTTACTCCAGGCCCTAGTCTCTCAAGGAGGAAACCAATTAGGATCCAATGAATTTCAATCATGAAAATATCACAAAACCAACCTATGTGAGTACGACCTTCATGTATCCTCCAAAAACTAGTCTGAACATAAGGACTCTCAAACTACCCCAACTCTCTTTCGGATTTCTTCTCCCAATTGCCCTACTAGCAAGAGTATGAGGATGGAGTAGTTAGAAAACACAGGCATTTCCTATCTCTATTTCAAAATAGCTTCCTTTAAGTCTGACAATTGTGAGTGCATTTGATCACTCAACTCTCTCTCCCAAGTGTAAACTGGGGTGTCTATTGCTCGGTTACACAATGCTACTAAATGTAACACTTTCCTACCCACTACACTGAGGTCTTGTACTCCTAAAAAAATGTTAGCCATATCACAAAAGTCTTTGATCCATGGTTTGAAAGCAGTTTTTCTGATGAGAAACTTATCAACTATTTTCACATGTTCTTCAAAAAAATATTTAAAAATATCTAAATTTGTCAACATTTAAGACTGCCTTTCAATTACCTATTTTACTAGCCGAGTATTGATGGGTGCCAGTTTGAAGACTTGCACGATGTGTCTAGCCGCGATACTGAACACTGGTCTATCTTTATCATATCAAAATGTCCTGGTTTTCTCATCGTATGCCACATCTAACTAGGCTAACAAGTTGGAGGAGTAGTATACCCTCGAACATATCAACTTTCCAAGATTACTGGTCCACCTAGTACTCTTGGAGAAGCCCTTATGTTGCTATCTCCTTGCTTTATGAAATAGGCCTGCTAGCAACTAAGGGGCTCAGTCATCATTTTCCATTGTGTAAGAAAAGCTTCAGATGCAAGTATTTTCCATCTCGTACTATTGTTCGAGAGTGAGGTTTTTATCGAGACCACTTTTTTGAGCAAATTCATACATCGTACTCCTAGGCACAACTGGTCCAGGGAGCTCAGCATATGTCAATTGGTTTGTGACAAACTTCACTACTTCCTCTATGTCTTTGGGTATGAAATCAGTTCCCCAAGCCTCCATCTTACTCTTGGTAACTATTTTAGCTTATTGAAATGAAGCTCTCAAATATCTACTCACTTTCTGCTCTTTTGAACCAATCCTTTGCTCCAGATCACTAGGGTGGTAATGTTGTTCGATACAGTGATTTTAAATACTTGATGGAAAAGTGGGTTCACTGTCCTCGCATAACTTGTCATTAATATCACATCACCAACTGCATTTTCAAATTCACCAATAGATATTTTTTGAAGTGTATTTTTTTAATGTCATACAGTTATGGTAGGTGGCTTTCCTTTTCCTACACATCCGTGGGACTTTGATTTGTGTACTCGCAATCATTCATAGCTTCCCAATGGGTCACCAAACTGATCATCTCTCTGACATGGAAATACAAACATGGCAGTGGTGGCCTTTCGTGAGAAAGTGTTATGCCCTTTTGGTCTTGAAAGAAATTTGGCTTCAAAAATAGTTATACCATTAACAAGGTGGTGATTATTTTAGGGATCTATCATCATATTTGGTTATTAAAATGTCTTCCCATTAGATCCATCAACTGATGATGACCATTGGATGGGATTCACATCATACACCTGTGTTTGATACCTTTAGACCTTTGGTCAATAGACAACCTTTTATAGCCAGATTTCCTTGCTAATGGTTTATCATTTGATCAACCATGTGATTTTGCACATTCGTTTGATCATCCAAAATTGTGTCGATGTTTAGGTAGATTGGTCACACATGACCGTCAGATCTGGTTGGTATTCATCGCTATTGTTATATCTAGAAGTGTTGTGTGCTTCTTACTAGGCTTTATCTTCCTTTGATGGCCTTAATTAAGTACAACCATTGGATTAAATTGAGGATAAGAATGATCATCCAATCTTGGTCAAATACCACTTAGTAAATCAACCATTCGAACATTGTTCATATTTTTTAATTCAATCACGACCGTCAGAGCCGATTTGTAAGAGCACGACCATCTGGTTAAGACATAATCACAACTTTCTTAATGGATGTGGCACCAATAAAACATTGTCGTCGGATCTTCTTTGAAATGAGGGTAATCGTTGGATCAGCTTCCACTATGCACTCTTGTATTTTATGGGGCTTTGATTAAATTGTAGCCATTGGATCTAGGTAGGATCAAGCAAATCCATTGATTTTATTGGCTTTGATTTGTCCTTTGAGCAAAGCATCGACATTGGATCTTTCTAGATTGCACACAACCGTCAATCTTTATTGATTATTTTTTGAAGGAGCCCTCTTTTAATCTTTGAGCAACTTTCTTGGAGCATGACCATTAGATCAACCAAGCTCAAGTGTAGCTGTCATATCTATCTAAACACGGGGCGTCTGTCTTTGACTTGAGCAATAATTTTTTAATGGTTGATCATTTTGAGATGCGCACTACTGTTGGATTGTCCTTAGCGATGGAGCATCCATTGATGTTCCTTGGTCTTGCACATGCTTTAATCGTGAGTGTGAGTAATGACTTTAAACTAACCTTGGTGATTCGTGGTAAAAACGCATCCGTCGGATTGACTCTTGATCAAGTGCAATCGTGGATCTTCTGTAACCTGCAAGTTAGGTAACCGAAAAGTGCATGCTACTAATTTTCATTAACCTTGATTAAGCAAAAGGGGGATGATTAGTAATATGTTAGGACCCTCACTAAATATGATTAAATTTGACTAATCAGGTGTTGACTTAGTCTTACCAATAGATTTACCTTTGTTTACTTGAAGCGAGCACCATCGTCAGATTATCTCGAGATAAAGCACATCCATTGATCTCCTTCGAATCTGTGTAGACATTAACAATAAGCTGGACTATATTTGGTAATTTATGGAAATTGTGCATCCGTAAAATTATATGTGAGTTGTACATGACTGTTGGATTCAACTAAAGATGTTCTTTTCTTCAACCGATAGAGTGCATGTTTAGAGTTGTTATCTTTGGGAAAAGTGCATCCATTAGATTAGTTCTTGGTAAGGCGCAATCGTGGATCCTCCACAACTTGCTAACTTAGGTTTTTATACTTTAGACCATGGTGCTTTATTAAGTTGAGTGCATCCATTCAATTTCTCTTTGATGAAGTGCTGCCCTTAGATCTCTTGTAATCTGCAAGCTTGATAACCGAAAGGGGTGCATCATTTTATTTTGATAATATTTGATTAAGCCGAAAGGGGGTAATTAGTAACGTATTAAATCCCTTGCTAATGCATTATTAATTCTAGGTTTACCTTCATGTTACCCGATACTCTTACCATTCCATTGTTTGGATTTTGACTTGAGTGTTGCCATTGGATTTTGATGAGGATCGGCGCAGCCGTTGATTTTTCTCAACCTGCAGGGTTAGTTACCAAAGGGGCACTTATTTTAACCTTTGATTTAGTGAAAAAAGGGGAGAATTAGTTAACGTGTTAGGCCCTCACTAATATTACGTAACAACTCTAATTAATATTTTGACTTTTAACCCTTTTGATGATAACTTTATGAACTTTTAAGGGGGCGCGGTCGTCTGATTAAATTTTAATCAAGCACTGCCCTTGGATCTCTCAAAAAAAACTCAATATTTTATTAAAGCAATAACCACTATACTTAGGCTTTCAAATTTTAGACTATGGTGCTTTGAAAACTTGATTTATCAAATCGAGTGCATCCGTTCGATCTCACATCAATGAAGCACTACCCTTAGATTTGCTTAAGGTGCTCGATATTTAATGCAAGGGGGGTGCATACCCTTGAACAATTAATATTCCACTTAAGACCTTGGGTTTTCACACTTTAGACCATGATTTATTTCTTTTTGATACCTTCGGGCTTAGGGGTTTATTCCTTAGGCTTAGGTCTGCGAATTATGATTATTATTTTTAAAAGGAAGGCTCACATTAAATTCATGGATCATAACCCTTACTTTTAAAAATTTAGGTATTTTAATGATTTGACCATTGTAGTGGATGCTTATATAATTTGACCTTTATGGATTTTTATAGGATAAAACAACGGCCATAAAATCAACCCAAAAATGGCTAAGGTTAATTTCATAAATCAAACATATGGAAGTCAGCTTCTCATATGAAAATGCAATAGAGGCTAGCAACTTTTGTTAATTTATTGAAAACCAAAATTTTAAATTTGGGGGTTTTCAGATGTTGAGTCAATTTTAGCTTCAACATAGACTCTGACTGGGACAATGTGCTGAAAACATGAGGCACTTGAGAATTACAAAATCTCTCGGTTTTATTGCAATAATTTCAAATCAAGACTAATAAGTAAAGCTTGAAAACAAAACATAACAATTTTTAAAATTAAAAACTGTAATAGCAACATAATATCAGAGTAATAGAGCATTAAAAACTGTAATTCCTTTTATCCAATTCGAAAACTAGGGTCAAAATTTTAGGAACAAATGAGTTTTTGAGATATATTGTTATGTTTGTTTTAGCTAGGTCATAGGATATGATTACACATAATTTGTCAAAGCTATTTGTTCCATCATGCTTTTTCCCATGTGTGTGTTTGTGCATTCATTTTGATTTCTAAGTTTTCCAGAACATTGCCATATTTGAGAAAAAAAAGTTAAGCCTAATGTATGATTTCACTTTTAAATATTTTCACCATTCTGTAGGGCTTCACTGCTAGTCAAGCATCTATAGCCTCGGTGGAGTTTCTTCTAATCCCATATGGTTTAACTCTCCTACCAATCAAGCGTCTATAGCCTCGATAGAGGTTTTCCAAGATATCTCAAATAGTGACTCAATATGCATTATTTTGATTTTCTTTCTCGTTTGAGAAGTATTTAGATATAAGCAAATTGTACAACAAGTATGCTTGAGTTGAGGATTAGTTTCTGGTTAAAAAGCATGAGTGTAATGATTTTTAGCTCAACCACCTTCTCAAAGATAACTTTGTTCCTTGGACCTTGAAGCCACCTTAAGTATTATTTGTAATGTGAGGCTTTAACATGGTGTTTCAATCAACTATGAGTTCATTCTATTTTATCTCTTATCATATGACCAATGCATAAACATTCTTTTTTAAAAAATTGTAAACATCATCAAAGTCTAAAATAAACCTCCTTTCATATTATTGTTTTTGGAGGAACCAAAATTAATATATACTCATCAAACTAAGAATACCATGTAAAACAAAAAACTCATAACTATACCAACAAGAAAAGAAAATCATATTTGGTAAACAAAATAACAACAATATACATAACTTTATTTTTGGGGTTTTTTTTCTATTTTTTTTCTTTTTTATATTTTTTCTTTTATTTTAGTTGACCCCACCATAGGGATTATACATATTGAGGTGTTGTCCATTAATAGGGATAGCCATTGGTTCTTCTTGCAAAGTCTACAATTTGTATGTATTCTGACCAACACTACATCAGAGCAATACAGAGTTAAGGAGCCAACTAGAAATAAGTGATAAATAAAAGGCAGAGATGCAAGCCTTGATTAATAAACTGAAAGAAGAGTTGGCACAGAAGAGCACCCCAATAGCACAACCTCCCATGGTGATAAAAATCATCAATTATTCAGATTATTTGAATAAAATAAAAAGAGAGATGTCATTCAAAATTTAGGATAGGATCAAGGGAATCACTGAGATGTTTAGGCAGATTAAGGTAATCCGAGTTACTGCTCAAGAAATGGAAAGCCTGATTTACCAGAGAGAAGAAGACTTCGAGGCCATTCGCCCTACTCTGGACTTAATGTCAAAATATTTTGAGGAGATGCAGAGCAAAGAAGTAATGTTGAATGATGGCACTGAAATAAAAAACAATGTTGAGTTCATGAAAGTGGTAATGTTTGGGACCAACAAGGAAGGATGGCTTAAAGATGCTATAGAGATGTTCACTTTATTGGATGACATAACTGTTGGAACCATTTCTTGCATCCATGGAATTCTATTGTCATGCTACAAGAAATATTTTGAAACCAATGAGCTATTACAGGATCTGGTCAACCTACCTCTTTATTTTGATTATATTGCTAAAAGAAACATACATAATGGGTAAGGAAACCCCAATGGTAAACTTATGATTTTACAAGTATTTACACGCTCTAGATTTAGTTATACATTATCTATATAAAATTTACCAAGCAAAGACAACTTAATTTTTATGCCTTATGTAGACTGGTGCCTATTCAATCGGGCTATTATAGCAATTTAACAACATTTATCACATGAATAGAAATAATGGGAAGAAGAAGAATCGGTGCCATTAAAATCATTTGAATATCATAATCAGTCTAAGGGTTAACCAATGAAAGAAATGCTCATAACATGTTCGAATATCATAACCTATTATGAGGAAACACACAGAACTATAGACAAGAAATAATAAAACTGAAATCCAAAATTGTATTATTTTCTTCAATAAAGATTACATGCAGAGTTGGAAGAATGCCATTAAACTCTATTTTCATAGCTTAATACAATGAGAAAGCCTTGTTCAAATAATGTAACAAGACTTCATCAATATTCCTTCTAAAATGTTAGCAAGGAGAATCTCTATACTTCAGGCTCAAAAAGACTGGAAATATTCTCAGCTCTCCAAATGCAGCATTATCAAAACCTGCACAACAAAGGGAAGAATGAGGGATGGAAGAGAAATTAGACACAATGGGAATACAACAGCACAACTCAAAAGGGCACTCAAGTATACCTCTTAGAAAAAATTGCTATCTCTAATTGCTTGATGTAGATTCTAGCCCTAGATGCTTCCTTTTATAGCCTCTGGTTCTTGAATCTATTATTTTTGGCCTAATACTTGGCCTTACACTTATCATCATCTGGTTCAAACTTTTTGTATGATATCCACCTATTATGATATTGGATTTCTTATCCTGATTTTGATTTTGGTTTGAATGGAGTTCTCATACTGAATGGATTATGTGATATTTGTTTTTCTTATTTTGCATAATTAAATAGAGATTTTATACATATATATAATTTTTTCATTTCCCTCTTAACCTAGTCATTGGATTATAATGCTTGTGGTTGACTAGGCTGCTATAGTGAAATTTTGATGTGAGACAGAGGGTGCCTCGACATGATGGTGAAGATAATAGATGGAGTGTGGATGGTAAATGGATGAAGTGGTATTGATAACAATATGGATATGAAGGAGCAATGGGATTTGATTGCTCAGTGGATGGTGGAGAGATGGCGCTATGTGGAGTGGACAGTGATGATGGTTGTGGGAGAATACCTAGAAGGAGGAGGGCAATGATAGGTAGGAGGAAGGATAGAATGGAAAACAAGATCTAGAAGCACCTATATGACACTTCCATAACTATATTCCATCATATTGAACCCTCTGTAACTATATTATGTCAAAGCACTACATGTGCAGCCTTTGATGAGCTAAAAAAATATCTCGATCTTCTTGTGCTTCTTACATCTTCTGAATATGCAGAACAAGAAATGATCACATTCATGTATCTTGCACTCCATTTCCTCTTTGGATGGATCACCTTTTACCGTCCCTATTTATAAATTGAGCAGACACATGCATGATTTCCATATTGGTTTATCTTGTTGTCTGCATAGTAAATGGTTGCCCTTAAAAGATATGATTTATTCTTTTGTACAAAACTCATTACTCAAACAGTCTGTATCATATTTCCTTGGGTACAGTCCAAGTTATTTTATTCGATATTTTGCTTATTTTGTCTCTTGGTTGCTGCCTAAATTAGTTATTTCCCCTGGTCCTTTTGCTTGTATTTCCAATTCGCCTTGTAGTGGCTATTGTTTGTCGCAACTTACTCCTATTTAATTAGTTGTACTTGTTAGTGATTCACCACCTTAGTTTAGCCTGCATTGTTATTGTATTACTCTTTTCCTCTAGTCGTAGTCTACCAAATTTGCACATGGGAGATCATGCCTATCGGATCCATCAACTGATGAAGACCATTGGATGGGATTCGCATCGTACACGTGTTTAATACCTTTGAACCTGCAATAATGTTAGCCCTGTAATATCGAGGGCATGTAAATGGTGATCATGCACGATATAGGATATATTTTAACCTTTAATTGGTTAGTTGGTTTTTATTTTATTTTACTAAGGATATTAACCTTTGTCTCAAAATTTAATTAGAGCTTTATCCTTCATTTGATATTCGTTTATTAGAGAGTAATCAAAATTACTAACCTTTGGTTAATGGATGACTTTTAATGACTAGATTACCTTGCCAATGGTCTACCATTTGATCAACCATGTGATTCTATGCATTCGTCCGATTATCTAGACATGTGCTAGGGTTTATCAAGAATGGGGGATCATTATCAATGTGATCAAACCCTTTTTAAACCTTAATCAATTGTTCAACAATGAAATGGACCATGTCTCTTAACCTCCAAGTAAATTGGTCATGCACAACCATAGGATATGGTCGGGATTCACTACTGTCGTTGGATCTGGTAGATCTATGCTCTTTGTTATTGGACATCATTTTTATTAAATGGTCCTGATTAAGCGCTATCGTTGGATTTAAGTCAAGAATGGGCCCGACCATTTGATCTTGGTCAAATACCACTTAGTCAATCAATCATTAAGACATTGGTCATATTTTTTAATCCAATCATCATTGTTGTATCCAATAGTTAAGGGCATGACTGTCCGATTAAGATATAATCACACTCTTCTTAAAGGATGATTGTTCTGATAAAGAGTTATCATCATATTTTAACTTGGAATGAGCACGATCGTCGGATCGACCCACAATGTGTGCTCTTGTCTTTTATGAAGCTCTAATTAGATCATGGTCGTTAGATTTTGGTAGGCCAAGTGTTGTCGTCAGATTGAAAAGTAGTCGTATTCTTTTTAATGGGTGTTGGCTCTGATAAAGCACTACCATTGGATCTTTCCTGATTTCATGCGACTGTTGGATCCCCTTTTGTCTTTATATGAATTTTAAACCTTTGGTGGCTTTGTGAAATCGTAGGTGTTGGATTTAGGCAGGATCAAGCACATCTATTGATTTTATTGGCTTTGATTTGTCCTTTGAGCGAAGTGCCACCTTTGGATATTTCTATATTGTGCACGACCATCGATCTTCATTGATTACTCTTTGAATAAATCCTCTTTTAATATATGTGCAACTTCCTTGATGCATGATCGTTAGATAAATTAGGCTCAAGCGCAACCATTGGATCTACTTGGATATAGGGGTATTTGACTTTGACTTGGATGGGATCCTTTTATCGGTTGATTGCTTTGTGATGCATGCTACCATTGGATTACCCCTAGTGAGGGCACATCCATTGATATTCCTTAGACCTACACATGCTTTAGTCATGAGTATGGGTAATGAATTTAAACTAACCTTGGTGATTCATGGTGAAGCACATCCATTGGATTTTACTTTGATGAAGTGTTGCCTTTAGATCTCCTGTAATTTGTAAGCTTGATAACTGAAAGGGGTGCATCATTTTATTTTGATAATCTTTGATTAAAGCTGAAAGGGGGTAATTAGTAACGTATTAAAGCCTTTGCTAATGCATGATTAATTCTAGGTTTACCTTCGTGTTACCCGATACTCTTACCATTCTATTGTTGAGCGCAACCATCAGATCTTGATCAGGATTGGCGCAGCCGTTGATTTCTTCCAACCTGCGAGGTTAGTTACCAAGGGGAACTTATTTTTAACCTTTGATTTAGCTAAAAGAGGGTAATTAGCTAACGCGTTAGACCCTCACTAATCCTATTTAACAATTTTAATTAATATTTTGGCTTTTAGCCCTTTTAATGAACCTTTTATGAGAGCGCAATCATTTGATTAGATCGTAATCAAGCGCTGCCATCAGATTTACATGATTAGCTCAATACTTAATTCAAGGGGATGCATACCCTCAAGGCTTTAATTATGATTTTACCATTGAATCTTAGGTTTTCAGACTTTAGACCATGGTGTTCTCTCATTAGACCTGGAATTATCTCTTTTTAATACTTTTAGGACTTATTGGTTTATTCATTAGGCTTAGGTCTGATTATTATGATTAATGTATTTGAAAAGAAGGCTTCTTTATTATTTTACCACGGTAGTGGATGCTTATATAATTTGACCTTTATGGAATATTAAATGATAAAAAAATGGTCATAAGATCAATCCAAAAAATGGTTAAGGTTAATTTCAAATTTTCAAACATATGGAAGTCAACTTCTTAGATGAAAATGCAACAAAGGCTAGCAACTTTTGTTATTTTTATTGAAAACCAAAATTTTAAAAATGGGGGTTTTCAGATGTTGAGTCAATTTTGGCTCCAACATAGGCTCTGACTGGGACAATATGTTGAAAATATGAGGCACTTGAGAATTACAGAATCTCCCGATTTTATTGTAATCTTTAGACTAAAATTCAAATCATCAATCCATGGAGGGGGAGCAAAGCAAAGCGGCGAAAGCGAGCGGTTTAGAACCTGAAACATACGGATCAAGATCCAGCGAACCGGCCAAGGAACCATTCGAGAATCAGACATGCATTGACTCAACCTGGCACGACGAACGATCTGTGAGCCCCTAAGGAAACAGGTTCAGGATCTTAAAGCCCGTCATATTAAAAAGAAAGCTTTTATAGGGTTTCTAAGAAGGGCCAATTTAGAGCATATCTCGGGACGGAGCCTCTCTATTTTAAAAGCGCGGAAATACCACTTTGCTTTGCTTTAGAAGTGGTGGTTCTTCGTCAGCAGGAGCAGCGAGCTCCTCCTGATCCTTATAAAAGCTTTTCAAAGGACAAAAGCATGTGAAATGCCTCCAGAAGCTAATCTAAAAGGATCTTTCAAAAAGCTTTCGAGAGCTCTCCCTATCCTCTCTCTATCTATAACCGAGGGGCAGACCGACTTCTTCAAACGAATAGATAAAAGTGCGCGATTTTAGTTTTCCCCCTTTAGATAGATAGAGGGCATTCCAGCACAGAATGCCGGTCGATTAAACCATAAGCCCCATTCTCTCAATCCCACTTCGCGCTCTCTATCTATAATCCAGTGAGCGACAACGATCAATGAAAGGATCCGGGCTTTTCCCATGTGTCCCGCTTTAGCAGTTGTCAAATTCGATTGATAAGTAGGCTCTCTATCTATAATCGGGGCCACCGCCCTCGAAAACTGATCGATCCTAGGGCCGAGTTTAAAATAGAGAGCCTCTACCTCGTTATAAATTTCAGCCCTTGCACTGCCATATCCCAGAGCCAGTGAAGATCTCTTTTTCCGGAAAGCCCTCTATTATTAAAGGAGGCCTCTCCTCTCCCCTACCCTCCCCCACCATTTGAGAGGCAAGGCAAACCCTTTTTTGGGCCTTTTTAAAACAGAGAGGGGAATCCATTTCGACAAAAAACTGATACGCCGTGTCTCAGTCCCAGTGTGATTCGTTAATGATTATGTCCAAGCTCCCCTACTGCCGCCTCTAGCCCGTGTTTCAACCAGAGAGCTGCTTCCGCGGAGATTTTAAAAGGAGGGGCTCTCCACCGGTAGCCCTCTCCAAAACTTCAAGGTGTTGGAGGAGAGGTTAGGCACTCTTAAGATAGTATTCCCTCGGCGAGCTCTTGAGATAGGATTCCCTCTTCAAATTGAAAGGGTGAGCTCCATTCCTCTAGTTTTGATTTAATAAAGGTCCAAGTCCCAAAGTGGCGTGGCTATTATAAGCTTTCAAAGGGGCGAACTTGAAGCTCCTTTTGAGATAGAGGGCTCCTCTCCATCCCTAGCTTTAGAACTTTAAGCCTCTCTGATAAATAAGGAATAGTTCTGAGAAAGGTCCTCTCTATCTATAACCGGGGGCGAGTTTTCTTAGAACAAGCGAGTGCTTAGGCTTAAGAGTGCTTGGGATCCTGTTTTAGAAGCAAAAGGGGGAACTATTGTACCCCATAGTTACAACTTGGTTTTCACCCCAATTTTTCAAAAAAAAATTCAAAATTGATGTCTAGGTGAACTTAGGGTGCAAGGGTCAATTTTTGATGATTCCAAAGAATCGATATTTTGGACTTAATTAAAATTTATGGCTTGCATCAATTTTGTTTAAAAATTTCTGATTACACCGAGGTTTCAAAAGTGTTGAGATTTTTGCATCTTGAAGATCTATTGAGTGGTAATTTTACCCAATTGCAAAATCACCATCACAGTCAAGGTATTGAAATGAAAACCCTCTCTTGCAAAGAAATATAAAATTTCTCCAAGGTTCCTTTTAGCATAAACAAAGATGTTCTTGATAATATATGCAAATATGTAAGTCTATATAAACTTAATGCTAAAAATACCTTAGTGATTGCAAGTAAATTGTTAACAAGGGGCCTATGGTTTATGTGATTTTTGCGATGTTTTATCAATTAGGAGGGCTTTATTTCCCTTATATGCAGAAATAAATGATGAATGAGGCTGCTCCTAATTCCTTTTATCTTTGGATTAATATGACTTATCCCTGAAAACCTTGTTAGTGGATTCCTTTTACTTCATATTAAACTGTGAAAGTTAGAAAGTGTTGTGGAGAATCCACTTCATTTTATTTATGCCTTAATGTGAGATTGTAGGTTAGTATTTGTTGTTAGTAGGTTTATTTTATCTTCAAATTAAAATATTTCTGTTAGCATGTTAGCAAGTGTTGTGGAAGATCCACTTCATTTTTATCTACACCTTAATATGAAATTGTAGGTTAGTAAACCCTCCCTTTGAGCACAATTTTTTATCTTGATCTTTAATGAGTGTTGAAACTTGTGCAAAACGAGTTCATTTTAAAAATTGAAATGAAAATATGTCCAATTAATTATCTACCTTAATGCCTTTTAAACTAATTACCTAGATTACTAGTGACTGCAAAATCCCTTGGTTGAATTTATGGGTAAAATAAAACCCTAGGATTCTGAGTATTTGATAATGCTTTGGAAGAAAAATAAATAAAATAAAGCAAAAATAATAAACAACAAAAGTAAATGCTGAAAATATTAAAATATAAACTACTATCAGTATAATGTTACCCTATCCTCCAAAACCAGAGATGTGAAATTTTTTTAATGTAACCTAATTTAATCGAAGTTGCATTCACATGGTCCAAAATAAACTAGGTGCAATCTTCTAAGGAAAAAAAATAAATTCCATGTTTCTAAACATTCGATAGTGCAACCATTAAACTACATTAAACACTATCTATAAGCCTAAAAAACATGGAAGGGAAAGATAAACAATTAGCCCAAAACACTCAGAAAATTTCTCCTCCGATTCTACTTACAAGGTGTAAGTTTCTGGAGTATTTTGCATTTACAACAAAAAATATAATGTCCTTGTTTTTCAAAAAATTCCAGCCTCTGCTCTCTATTTTGATAGTATATTTAAAATTTTCACTTATGAATTTTTGTTTGGTTTTCTCCTGCTCGATTTGTAACTCCTTCTATGAGCTTCCCTTCTATTGTAACAGACACACTTGATTATTTCTATTTTTCATTTGGTAATGCCTTTTGTCTATGGTGAGCATGAATATATTACATCATTAATTATAATTATAACCATATTCGAATTGGAACTTTAATCCCAATGAAAATTTATATTTAACCACTAATAATTGGTTTCATTTATAGTTATCTCACAGTTAACTTATTTTAGTGTCAAATGAGATGAATACTAGATGGCATCCCTCACCACAACTTTTCACAAATCCTTGTACCATTATATGATTGCTCGTGTGGATTATGTGTATTTTTACGACTGTAGTCATTCACGAGTCTCTGATGGACACCCAACCTCATACCTCCAAGAAAAGCACCTTTAGACATAAAATTTTTACACCTCAATAGCCCCTCGTACTGGCACGTCAATCTCTAGTTGTGAGAGATGTAAAAAAATAAATCAAATAAAATAAAACTATCCATAGCACAAGCTATATCTTGCAGATAGACATGAATGTTCTATGAACTGAAATTGTTCCTTTTGTGCATATCTAGACTCACAGTGGTTATGTCACCACTGACCTTCATGCCTGATACATAGGTCATTGTCTGATAAATTGATAGTGTGTGAAGTAGTTCATAATAGTCTCAAGGATAACCCTTTCTTCAACCATTGATAAGTCTTCACAAACTTCAATATCTCACTAAATCAATGTAATAAATATTTGAAATCTTGGTCATTGTTCATGTCTTTATTGTGTTATCTCCACCTCATCATCTGCATGTAGTGTGCCCACTTTCTAGCACACTATCAATCCCAAACATGCCTTCAATCTACTTGTACTACGAATGGAACACCCATGTCCACTAGTGATGAGGGAACTAAACTTAAAATCACACAAATTATTCTTATTTCCAAGTTGTGCTTAAATAGCACTATTTACAACAATAATCTTCCAAATTAGGAATATGCTCATCCATAACTATGACTAAGCATTCAAAAGTATTTTGTTAACTCTAACTAAACTAACAAATCTAATCCAATGACTATGCCATCCAAATGTGCCGACATTTACAAATAGGAATTGGGTATTATTTAAATCACTCCTAGACTTAGGAATTAATACTTAATTAAATAAGTAAATCTAACACCTAGTCTAGAACACATAATCTAACTTAGACTTAGAACTTTAGGCTTTAGTAAATAATAAAATAAACTAAGCCTAATAAACAATAGCCTAGATCTAAAGATATCCACATCATCCCTCTCCACCATAGAAGCATTGGACTCCAATGCTTTTACAATAGGGGTGAAGGGGTGAGATACAACACACTGAAAATAAAGCTGACTGAGATGTTGAACAAGATCATGTGGACCACGAGTCGCAATCGATGCTGGAGTAGAATATCATGGTACATATCGATCACTAATTTGTGTAGTATCTCAATGATGTAAATATTAAGCACCAATAGTCTACTGTGGAGCCGATGAATGCTACTAAAAATAAGAATTGGTGAAGATGGCAATGAATATGGTTGCTCTAAAACAAATGGAAGAGGAACTAGAGCAGTAAGAGGAGGTGTCGATGAATAACTTGCCTTCATAATATGAGGTAATACAACAAAATATGATGATGATTCCACCTTAGAAGGAGGCATTTTAGTGAAAGCAAGTGTGTCATGAGATCTATTGAAGACTAAGTCTATCTTCTCTAGTATATAAAAATTAGGTATAAGTGTGGTCTATGGCTGGGAATGAAGATAAAATTGCCTATGCTTATTATGCAAAGTGTAGGTCTGATGATATGCATCATAAATAGCCCTCTTATCAAACTGATAGGGCTACCCAAGAATAAGACCACAATAATCCATGGGAGTCACATCACAAGTGAATCGATCTACATAATGAGGCCCAAAAGAAAATGATATAGTGTAAGTTTGTGATGTAGGAGTTAGAATTTGTATCCTTCCATCCTAATGGATAAAAATGAGGATGTGGTTCATAGGTAATTTGATCCTGTTGAAAATAGATTATGTAATTAGATCGGTTTGTGATCCATTGTCGATAATACAATCCACAAAGAAGTCATGTGTGAGGTGGGCTTTGGTGATAAATAAATGGTTACGATTATATTTTTGATGTAGCAGTGTAATATTTTTCTATTTTTATCTCAATTCATCATATGCTCTCCCTTATCCCATAACCATAATGGGGGTCTTTGGAGGTTCCTCCACTATAGGTTGTACAAGTAAGTTCTTCTATTTCCTAAAACACTCAGATTCTAAGTATCCATGTCTCTTACAATGATTACAATATTTATTTGCATTATAAGACTTTGGATAAGAAGAGGAAGAAGAAGAACTAGGAGAAGAAGAAGGAGAAGAATTGGAAGGCATCTTGGCCTTCGAAGACTACTGCTAATTTGAAGAGCGAGAAGCTTCATGTGCTCGAGTGGTGAACTTCTCTTTGGCTAATTGTGCATGGTTGAAGGCCGCATCAATAGTTTCCAAGGGAGTATATTTGAGCTCCCTATACAAGTGCTCTTGAAGGCCACTTGTAAACTTGAAAATCAATTCATTTGCAGGATCTTTTACATGAAGCAAAATGTGTAACCTTTTGAAAGAAGAGACATATTCCTGCATAGACATATTAGAAAGTTGGTGTAATCTACACCATTTCACTCTCAATTCTCTAGCATAATCAGAAGGATAAAAGGAATCCTTCAATGCTTGAACCAATTCTTCCCAAATGGTAATGGGATTTTGGTCTTTTTGTCTATCCATGATGACTAGTTTTGCTAACCCAGTCAATTTGAGTTTAGCAAAAGAAACTTGATCATTGATAAAAACTTATGTGTATGTAAACTAGGTTTCCATATCCATGATCCAGTTATTTAATACATCGGGGTTCCAAGACCCATAATACAACTTTAATTCATATTTTGTGTGAGCCTTAACATCTCTAGTGGCTTTTTCTTTAGGAGCATAACAAACTGAAATATCATCCACTTTGTTGGCCAAATTGCCAATAGTTTATGCTAAAGCAAACATTTGGTCAGCCAAGTTTGATGCCATTTGTGATCTAGTGTAAGCCATATCAATTAAAAAATAATAACCTCTCCTAGGCTATTACAAAAATTCTCAAAATTTTGTCTTCTACAAGAGGGATTACAAAAAGTTACAAAAATTCATCCTCTCTTGTTTACAATTTTTATGCCCTATTCCCCAAGCCAAAATAATGAATTTGTGCTTTTACAATGTCAGGGGAATCAATAGAAAACTATTGGCACAAAAATAATTTAATTAATAAAAATTAATTAATTTGAAAGGACAACAAAATAATAATCAAATTTTATCAAAAATTTGGTTTTGCTTTCTACCAATCAACGGGTAAAATTGGTTTTTCTTTCTGCAAATCAATGGGTGCTTCAACAAGGATCAATATAGGTTAGTGATAATTCAATGATCACACAAAATTCCAAGATAGATCAATAGCAATCTCAAGTCAATGAGCACACTCAGAAAGCACTAGCTATGCAATGAAGTCAACTTAGAAGTCAATCAAGTGTGTAGTGCGCTCTAGCTAGCCCTTGCATGCTACCTAAAATATCTTAGGCATTTAACACCTTTTGAAGCATCCGCACCTACCAACACTAAAAAAGTGGGATTAATGTCTTGCTATAGAAATAAACAATATCAAATTTTGTTTTAGCAAGCACAACAACCACTCGATGAACAACACGTGATATTGACCAAGAAATCCTCAAAAACATGTGTCAGTCAGAAACTTGTCAAAACCCCCTACCAATGGTAGCTAGCTAGTAACATCTCTGCATGGAAGATTTGAAAAATATTGGACATCACCTATGTGTCCCACATGTGGTAAAATGCCTACCAAGATAAAATGCACAGTAAACTGCAACTGGTTGTGTGGGTCACGTCTAACATCATCAGAGAACTTTAGCCATAGGAATAACCTATAATATCATCAAGAAATCAAATAGATCATTGTGAATCATAGAAAAACTCCGAGGAAACATAAAAAAATCCATAGAATCGAGTGTTTGAACTTTAAAAAGTGCTTAATCGATAGGATTCAGGGCATTGAACAAAATGGCATCATAAAATGCATGAAATTACCAGGAAAATATGAGTTTATCCACCAAAAAGGATTGAAAACATAGATCACCAAGGCAAATCACCGTCAATTTGGAGTTACAATTGTTTCCATCAGAAATGCTTCACCGGGTAATGGTCGAAAAGAGATGCTATCGGTAGGCCCATAAAAAAATCAACCACTATTGAAGGAAGCTTCGGTCGATGTGGAGGTGCCAACTGGTGGCCACCGATAGGCCTATCGGCCATTGGTGACCAGGCCAATAGGATATTGGCTGGCCAACGTCGAAGATGGTTGGCAAAAGGCTAAAGGCTGATCGGGGCGACCATCGAAAAATTAGGAGGTTCACACACTTGATGGCCTTAAGTAAGGCAATAACAAGGGTTATAAAAAAATAAATAATAATATTAATATAATTAAATAATAATATTAATATAATTAAATATTAATATTAATATTAATATTTAATTTTAAACCCTTTTATAACCTTATTTGATACAAATTTGGTGCATGAAACCAAATTAATTTTAACTAAGCTGACATAGATCAAGTTTGCACCTAAAATTGATAATTTTGAGGAGAATTTTGTAATAGAATTAAGAATCTAATCCTATGCAACTAATGGCTTCCTAGACCAACTAGGAGTCCAACTAGCACAAGCCTGATCACAGGCTCTGATACCAGTGATGAGGGAACTGAACTTAAAATCACACTAAATATTCTTATTTCCAAGTTATGCTTAAATATCACTATTTACAATAATAATCTTCCAAATTAGGAATATGCTCATCCATAACTATGACTAAGCATTCAAAAGCATTTTGTTAACTCTAACTAAGCTAACAAATCCAATCCAATGACTATGCCATTCAATTGTATCGAAATTTACAAATAGGAATTGGATATTTATTAAATCACTCCTAGACTTAGAGCTTAATACTTAATTAAATAAGTAAATCTAACACCTAGTCTAGAACACACAATCTAACTTGGACTTAGGACTTTAGGATTTAGTAAATAATAAAATAAACTAAGCCTAGATCTAAATATATCCACATCAACTAGTTTGGGTGGAACATGGGATTTAGTGCACCAATCATTGGTATCATATTACACTCATTGGTGCAGGCCAAGTCCATCCATGGGTGAAACACCATCACTTTACCAGTGAGATCGTAGCTTTGCACTTCGGTGACAATGTGGGATACTATAATATCCATTTAGATGTAAACCTATAAAAGAAAAATTCATCATAATCGCATATAGGATAAATTGATGACCACAACATCCATGATTTGGCTTCCCATTTTATACTTTGATAGACTAAACCAGTAAAGAAACCATCATCTTCACTCACTTTCATTCACCCAGGTGTATTTATGTATGTTTTCCCCATTGCGTGCACATCGTGTTATTGATACATTCTTTCACATTCATCTTTTCTTCTCATTGTAGGTCTTCTAGAGCATGTATCCCTATTCACGCGATGCTCATAGGATAAATCATCTAGTTGTAGCCCATCTATCACACTACTCTAATAGCGACAATCACCAATCCATTTCCTGTATTATTATTTTTAACTTTTATGGCTATGACTTAAAATGAGGAGGTAGCTACAATAATATTTTTTTGACATATCATCCGGTTGGAATCATGACAACATTTTGGATATACGTTGATCCTCATCCACTAGACAATCATCTTCCAGTGACTATCATTTCAAAAACCATCGACCAACAAAGCTATCATTTGACTTTCTCTGCTATTAGCGTACTTCACATCTGATTCTCCTTATCAAGCCTTCGGACCTACGTCACCCACTATGCCAAGTATACCAAAACTAGATTATCCCATACATCCACATCAGCCCCGAGTGTCACCATGTCACCATCGTGATGACCACATTCATTTGTGTCATCTCACATCTGCCATGTGTCATCCTCTAGTTATTCCTATAGAATGTGTTCGCTTGGAGACTATCCTCATGCGCCTGCTAATTGGTCCCTGCATATTAAACTTTTGCACCCTTAGAATTTAGAAAAAATGTATGAAAAGGAGAACCTTTATAAAAACATGAAAACCTTTTATATATGAAACAAAAAAATGAAAACATACAGTTTGATTTATTTTATTTATTTGTTATATATGTATTTTTTATTTTTTTTTTTTATTATTTTTTATTATATATATATATATAGACATACCCATATATATACATTTACACATATAGATATCTTTTATTTTTATAAATTTTATTTTATTTATTTATTTAATTTTATTAAATTTATTTTAGCTTTTTATTTTATGTCTTCATTAAAATGAGATGTTCAAATTGATTTGCTTTAAAACATTAACACCAACATTAAAGCTCACACATTCAACCTCTATCTAATACATTACAACTAACAAAGAGATGAACAATAAAAAAAAACTAACCAACATCAAAGACAATTAAAAAAAAACAAACAAGGATACCTTTAGCCAACACTAAACCTTGGAACCTATCAGAATTAGCACTCAAAAAACACCCAAAGCAATAAAATTTAAGGTGGGTTCCCAAATTTAGGGCAAGTTGTGCAATGGCTACAACAAATGGCAACTCTACTTGAAAATGCTCTTGAGCATTTTAGATGAAGAACCTAGTTCTAAAACCAAAATAAACCAAATATTAGAGGAATATACGTTATCTAGCAACATTAAAAAAAATGGGGTTAGATAGCTTCAATGAAAACAAATGAAACATTTTCCTTTGCTCAATGTGTGGAATGTGATTTATTTTGCATTCTTGAAACAATCTAGATTCCATCATCTAATTTGCATTCAGGCTAAAGAATTTTACTCATAAAATGTGCCTCTATATTGCTTCACTGCGAGTCAAGCATTTATAGCCCTAGTGGAGATGGCCTTGATCTCTTCTAGACCTTGCTCTACTACAAGTTGGGCATCCATAGCCCTGATAGAGATTATTTGAATCACCCAGGTATTAGGTTAATTTTTCTTTTACCTCTCTTTTTTATAAATATTGCTCCACTGTCAATCAGGAATCTATAGCCCTAGTGGAGATGGTCTAAGCCTTTTGATTTATTTGGCCTCTCTTTCCTTCTTTTTTATTGAGCATTATTGCTTTGCAAAATTTGCCTGCCACCAGGGTTAGAGACCATTCAACGCTAAATATGGAGTCTATAAAAAAAATTGCCTTAATTTGCAAACCACAATGATTTCATTCCTCAAGATTTCAAGGCATACCCTTTAATATTATGTGTTTATGTGTAGCTTTAACAAAATGATCCATTGTTCCAAAATTCACTATCTTAGTCCAAAATCTAAGAATGATTACTAAACAATTTTGTCCCCATTTTCCTTGATTCACATGACTCCAAGATAGGCAATTCACCCTTCATGACAAAGGAACACAAAAAAAAACATTCAAGAGGCCATAAATTAGTAGCTACCACAAAACACTACCTCAAATGGAGGACCAAATAAAAACATAAAACTCAAACACAAATTAAATACTAACCTAAAGCAAACTAGCCAGAAAGTAAAAATAAAACTTGCCAACAAGAAATTAGGGACAAAGCACAAAAACAGAAAAGATATCCAGAAAAACATGAAAACCAAAGCTATATACAATATATGTACAAGGTGATGCAAAATTTAAGCTATCATTTTCCTAGATACCAAACACGATTATCATAATTTCAAAGAAATATACCATGATATGCATGCAAAGCCTTATAGGAATCCAAACAAAATAATATTAGGCCAAAGAATAAAATTTTACATTTCTCTCCCCACCAATTTAATTCAAACCCATTACTACCATCTTTGAAATTTGACTCACTAAACTCATGAATCCACAAATGGTTTTGAATTATTTTATGTTTATTAGGTGGGATGTTTATCATAATTTTTCTTGACATTGTGTGAGTTTCCATTTTCAATTCCTTGTTCAAAATACTATCCTCATTGTTATGATTAATCATGAGTTCATCCAAGCTTGACCCTATTTCTGAAAATTTGATTATCAAACTATCATTCATGTTTTTAGACCAATCATAACTATGTAGTATTTTACAAGCATCTAGGATATCTAACATGTGAGGATCATTATAACTTTTTATCCTAGATTCCATTATCAATTGTTGATGCATTTGATTTAGTAGCTCCAAAGCATCTACCTTTGTTTTGTTTAACAAAGCAAGCTTATTATTGGTTCGAGGAGAAACTAACTCAAATTCTTTATCAACCACAAACGACATTTCATCATTGTGAACATTTGAATCCCATAGACAATTAGGCAACTTTCACCTAGAGTTCGAATGGTTGAACACAAAGGTGAGATTCTACCTTTTGTACACTTTCATTTACCATGACTTGATGAGCATTTGTACCTTCTTTTTCTTCATGGTCTTCATCATCATCATCATGTAACCCTTTACCTTCATCAATGACCTGTTTTTCAAAAACACCAAAATTAGGAACCCAATAAAAAATGTGTCCATCCTTTTCAAACCATAAATCTTGCTGATTAGGGGATGTGTCAAATAACATATCTTCCTGATCATATTTTTCTTCTAATCAAGGGATGATTGCTTCTAAAATCAAGGGATGAAATTCTATCGTGTATTCTACATAATCTTTAGATTCAACAATTGATTCCTTTTCAAATTTACTTTCCTCCACTTTTAAAGGTTCTGGTGTTTCTAAAATTGAGTCAATACCTATACTTGGACTAACTTGATTGCCACAATATTTTTTTATGAAAAATAACTCTAAGAACATCATTTCCTTTTGGTCATTATTTGAAACATGTTGAATTTTTTGACCATTTATTTTAACTATTTCATATAAGTTTTTGGAGGCTCCTAAACTAGTGTATATTTCAATGCTAGTCATATATAGACCTTGTCCATTATCTAAGAGAGTATCAAATGGAATATCATTGAAATTCGTATCATGAACTTGATTTATAGGATGATTTGGAAGCATACTTTGAGGTGCTTGTTCTTGTAATGGAACCATATCTCTACTAAGTTGTTGGACCAACCTCTCCAGGTCTTTTACCTTTGACTCAAGCTCATTGGGTTGAGTGGTAGCAGTGGTAGGATTAGTTGGGTTCCAAAAACCTGGAATGTTTTGATTTGGTACCATGTTTTGATTTTGAACATTTTGATCTTGTAAGGTGTTTTGAGCTTGAAAATATGGATTTGAAAAGGGATTTAAGCTTTGTAAATCCTGAGCATTCATTGTTGTGACTCCATGAGTGGCCAATTGATTCTCTAACTGTAATTGAGTGGTTGGATGGATATATGTATTTGGATAAGTGATCGTGGGAGGATAGTGAGCATGGTAGGATAAAATTGATTGTAGGGCAAAGCATTCAACATTAGATTCTATTGTACCCATACCTAGTTTATCATTGGGGTTTGATTGTAAGCCCCTAACTATCCTACCATAGGTAATTTCTCCATCCCAAAACCTTGTGGCCTTAGTTGTTGTTCTACAGTTATGGTCTCCATGTAGGCTAAGGCAAGATTAGTGACCAAAGGATTCATCCTAGTGAACATGGTGGTCAAGGGATCCAATGCTCCAAAGTATATCTGAAGAGTAATATTTTTTGTAATAGCAAAGGGAGAAGTCAATCTCGCATAAAGCTTTTGAAATCTCATGTTGAACATTCTCAATGGTTCATTAGGTTCCCTCCTGCAAGAAGCAAATTGATGATAGATTATGGCAAGATCTATGGGTAACCTAAACTGATTGACAAAAGCAATTTTTAACTAGACCTAGGATGTAATAGAGCCCATGGGTAGATTGATGTACCAATCATATGTTGTGTTATCTAGGCTCAAAAGGAAACAATATTGAAGACACATCCTCATGTTTGAATTTCAATCTAATTAAGGTGTCCACATAGGCCTGAATGTGTTCCTCTGCTAATCTTGTGCCATCGTGTTTATACTTGGGCAAAAATATCTCTATGTTCTTGGGTAGGTCATGAACATCTCCAACAATGTTCAAAGGATTGTTGTGCACCCCATACCACTTTCTAGCATTTGTAGCCATTGGATTAGGTTGTGGTGTGATTAAAAATGACAACAACAAATGCTTATTAACAATGGATCAACTAAACCATCATACTAAGAAATATTCTATAAAAAAATGGCTAGCATCAATATATTATCAATTGAAACAATTTCCAATCAATGAATACCATCACCTATCAACAAAATCTCATTAGTCCAAACCAATACCTTCAAATAACCTTTCAATTTAGCATTTAAGTAGCAATAAAATGACCAATTCAAGTCCTCCTTCTAGCACCAATTGTGTTGAGTGGTAATTTTACCCAATTGCAAAATCGCCATCATAGTTAGGGTATTGAAATGAAAACCCTCTCTTGCAAAGAAATATGAAATTTATCCAAGGTTCCTTTTAGCATAAATAAATATGTGCTTGAAAATATATGCAAATATGTAAGTCTGTATAAACTTAATGCTAAAAATACCTCAGTGATTACAAGTAAACTGTTAACAAGGGATATGTGGTTTATGTGATTTTTGTGATGTTTTATCAATTAGGAGGGTTTGATTTCCCTTATATGCAAAAATAAATGATGAATGAGGCTGCTCCTAATTCCTTTTATCTTTGGATTAATGTGAATTATCCCTAAAAACCCTATTAGTGGATTCCTTTTACTTTAGATTAAACTGTGAAAGTTAGAAAGTATTATGGAGAATCCACTTCATTTTATTTGTGCCTTAATGTAAAATTGTAGGTTTGTATTTGTTGTTAGCAGGTTTATTTTATCTTCAAATTAAAATCCTACTATTAGCATGTTAGCAAGAGTTGTGGAATATCCACTTCATTTTTATCTGCACCTTATTGTAAATCTGGAGCGTGTAACTCGTGTATAATAATAAGTTCACTGTTGGGGCTTTCCTTACCCATTCTATAGTTTTTCCTGTAGCAATAGATGTTTTTAATCATAATAAAGAGGTAGGTTGACCAGATCCTTTAATAGGTCATTTGTTTCAAATTATTTCTCATAGCGTGACAATCGAATCCTATGGATGCAAGAAATGGTTTCAACATGCCTTTTCCTTATCTCTTATCTCCAATTGGCTCCTCAATTCTTTAGTCTTCTGGTGTAGATGATCTATAGTTTGTTCATTCATAGCTTTATTCATCCTGACCATATCATCTTCTTTTCCATGCATTGAAATATTTCTTGTTTCATCATCAACTTTGAAAACAAAAGGTTCTTGTGGAGCAGGTATGGATATCTTTGCCATAGATGCTCTGGACATGTCTTCCTCTACCCCTAAAGTAGAACTTTCTTCCATGCCACCTATTCCTACTATTATCTATAATTCTTTCTCATTGGCAACACTAAAAACTATTTATTCCTCTACCCTTTCTAGTATAAATTTTATTGAGGTTGGAGCCAACTTAGACTTCTTTGCCTCAAGGGTAGACACAACTTCTTACCGTTTAACTATGTGTTCTCTTAAGAGATCCCCGAAACCACCTACTCTCCTCATATTCATTTGTACCACTAATGGAATCTATACTTCTATGTTGTTGATTTTCAGTGAACTAGGGATGGCCCACGGGGCTAACTTTTTCACACTAGTAAGAGCTAGCAGTTGGTCAGAAATAGGGGCTACAACCTTTTTTCTAGAATTGTCAATTCTTGGGAATATTCTATAACAATTTATTTTCCTTTCTCTATATGAGGTCTTGTAATATTTTCTAATGAAGTGTTAGGTGTTGCCTCTATTATGAGGTGATGGCTCTTAGGGACTTGAATCTGGTGTTCCACTATATCTGTTGTAATCACTGTAACCTCCATTTATTCAATGCCCTACTCTTCTATAATTTCTAGTATAGGATCTTCTCTGATTGCTTGAGTGGGAGTAGGGAAAATAGGGGTTGTTGAATCCACACAAATACTTCTTATTGTGTTAAGTGTCAGGGGGTATTCATATGGTGTTTCAACTTGTGAATTACCTCTTTTATCATAATGGAATTCCTTCCATACTATGTTCAAATATTCCCCTTTTTCTATGTCTTCTAGGAGTGCTTCTTCGTATTGGTCTTTCCTATGTTCGACCCAAGCATATTTTTGGTCAATCATTTCTCTGTATTTCCTTGTAGGATCATAGGATCTCCAATTTATTTCTTCAAAGTCCAAGCTTTCTAAATCATACATGCCTTTGAATAGGGTTGGATGCCCTACGAAGATGTAATATTTGAATTTTTAGGGGACATTGAGCCAGGGGACTCGACCATGCTTCTTTGCTTACCTCATTTTAGCTTCTTCTATGACCTACCTTACTAGTTCTAGGGTGGCTAGGGAGAAATGGCAATACATAGGTAACATCTTAGGGGGAATTTTGGCCCATAAAGCCTAATATATGTGAAGCCTTCTGAAAAGAAGTAATCCCCTATCTTTTTTCTTTGATGAAATGTTTTATCCCAGACCCTAATATCTCAAGCATGTCACCTGTTAGGATCCAGTGAATTTCCACCATGAAATTATCACAAAACCATCCGAAGTGAGTGTGCCCCTCATGTATTCTCCAAAACCTATTCTAGACATATGGACTATCACTGGCTCCTAGCCTAACAGGTGCATGAGAATTGAATAGTGAGAGAAATGGGGCATTTATTTCCTCTACTCTAGGACTGCCTTTTTTAACTCTATCAACTTGGAGTGCATTTGTCTGCTCAGCTCTTCTTCCCAAGAATAAATGGGGGGATTTGTTCTCATATTACTTTGTGTTACTAGGTGCAAGACATCCCTCCAAACCACATTAAGTTCTTGTACTCCCAACAAGATACTAACCATGTCATAAAAATCCCTAACCCAAGGTTTTAATGTAGTTTTTCTAATTGGGAATTTAGTTTCTACATTTGCATATGTATCAAAAAGCATTATGAATGAATCTAAATCAATAAGCCAGCAATATTACCTTTCAATTACCTGGCAAATGAGCTTAGTGTTCGAAGGCGCTAAGTCGAAGACCTTCTAGATATACTTGGGCATGATGCTCAACACTGTTCAATCCTTATTGTCTCTGAAGGTTCTAGTATTCTCATCGTAGGCTACTCCCAACCATGCCATCAGGTCTATAGAGTAATACGCTTTGGGATATATTAATTTCCCCACATTACTAGTCCACCTATTACTTCTAGGAGCACCCAATTACTGTGACTTCTTCGCTTTATAGAACAAATCAGCTAGCAGGTGAGTTCTTCTCGATGGATTCAAAACTTTGAATACAAGTGTTTTCAATTTTGTACTGTTGGGCTGGTTTCAATTTCTTCTTTTGCCTAGACTACCTAGAGAAGTCATACATTCCCATTACAAAAACTACTCCTTTAGGAAGCTTGATATACATCATCTGTTCTGTGACAAATTTCACCACCTCTTGGGTGTCCTTAGGCATGAAGGTAGCTCCCCAGGTGGCTATTCTACTCACAAAAAATACTTTAAATTACTAGAACACAACCTTCTGAGTTCTCTCCAACGCTTTGCTCATTCACACAAGTTCTTTTCTTGAGATAACCAGGGTGGTAGTGGCATTTGACAATGGGGGTTTAAACAATTTAGGATGGAGTAGCTTCACTATCTTCACACAGGGTGTTATTAATATAGTATACCTTTTGAATTTTGCCAATGAATGCTTGTCGTTGCATTATTTCTAAAATAAGGCAGTTATGTGTATGATATTTTTCAACTTGTATATCCATGATGGTGTAGTCTCACAATGACACTGAGAGGGGGGGTGAATCAGTGTAGCTCTTTAAAACTTAAATCTTCAACTCTTAAAGCCAAAACAATGAAAACTTGAAACCAAATAAAACAAGTATAACAAGAGAACATCACACAACATAAGATGTACCAAGGTTCACAAATTTGGCTACATCCTCAAAATGACTATTTGGACTCCCATCTAAATCTAGCCTTTGCAAAGCACCAACTTTACAATCAATTTACTAGCACCCACTGGAAGGAGCACCAACCCCTGATTTATCTACACCAACAGAAAGGAGCACCAACCCCTAATTTATCTGCACCAACAAAAAGGAGCACCAACCTATTATGGCCTCTTTGAATGGCGTATTTAAAACCTCTAAAAAAAAAATTGTTTCTCCTTCCATGACTGTTCATTTTCTCCTTCCATGACTGTTCGTTTTCTCCTTCCCTTATGCATGCATGTGTTTTGGTTTCCAAAAAGGCTTTTCATTTCTATTTTGTGGCCCTTCGTTTCCTTTTCTCCACATGGGCATGCGTCCGCTTCTTTCCATGTGTAACGACCATCTTAAATGATTTCAAATCATTAAATATTCCTTATGTAACGTTTTGTCTTATTCATTGAATTTTGTCCTTATGTGACAAATTACCTTATTCAATCTTTGATTTATTTCTTATAGGTCCACGTCACTATGTAGTCTTCAGTTTCACTATCCTAGTGTTCATCACTAATATCAGACGCATTGTCAACTACTCTGTTCCTTTGGCAAAAATGCAACATGTCACGATATTGCAACACTTTTTTTTCTCTGCTTGCCTGCCCTTTTTGAGTCACGAAAATGCAACATGTCGCGATATCACAAAAAAATTTCCTTCTTGCTCTTTCTCTTTGCTTTGGACTGCGAAAATGCAACATGTCACGATATCACAACACTTTTTTCTCCTTGCCTCTTTGCTTTGGACCACGAAAATGCATCATGTCACGATATCACGACACTTTTTCTTTCTTGTTCTTTCTCTTTGCTTTGGACTACAAAAATGCAACATGTCGCGATATCGCAACACTTTTTCTTTCTTGTTCTTTCTCTTCTCATTTGGTCGCGAAAATGCAACATGTCGTGATATCGCGACACTTTTTCTTCTTGCTTTGTTTTGTTTTTTCTTTGATCTTTAGCATATGGGCCACTTCGGTCTTCTTGGAAAATATGCAAAAATGTGGGTCCCCAATTTTGGGGTACGTTGTGGAGCAGCTACAACATGACGATTTTTTCAACTTTGCACAAACAACCTGTAACAACTTCACCCAAACATCAAAAACATTCTCATAAGAATTTAACATCACTGTACATACTCTAAATAACCTCTAAACTCCTGTCCACTGCATTAACCGATCTATCTGACTATGTTGACAACAATGACAATACTATCGTTGCACCTTGCTCAACAATCTCCCCCTTTGGAATTGTTGGCAACACACATGCAATTTCCTGTAACTCTTCTCCCCATTTGACAACAATACCAAAGGGTTATTGCAAACTCCCCCTGAGTCCATGCACAACATTCTCAGGCAAAAATTATTACACTTAGCAAAAATCATAAACATGAGCAAAAATATAAACAAATACACAAATGCTCCCATTGAGAATGTGGTCCCGATAGCTAGTCAATTCTTGGGAAGTGTGACCACTCCCAATTTATTGTGAAGGTACTCAAAGACTTCCTTGGGCAACGGTTTTGTGAAGATATCCGCTACTTGCTCTGTTGTTGGAACAAAATCCAACTTAACCTCACCTTTCGCAACTTTCTCCTTCAAAAAGTGATATCGGATAGCAATATGTTTTATGCGAGAATGCATAACCGAATTCTTTGAGATGTTAATGGCACTGGTGTTATCACACTTAACTAAAATTGGCTCACTGAAGTTAATACCAAGATCTTTCAGGGTTTGTTTTATCCATAATACCTACGTACAACACGTTGTCGCTACAATATATTCTGCCTCTGCTGTGGATAAGGATACTGACTCTTGTTTCTTATTGTGCCATGCGACCAACCTGTCTCCAAGATAGAATGCACCTCCACTAGCACTCTTTCTATCATCTACACATCCTGCCCAATCTGCATCTAAATACACAATAAGGGTGAAGTCCTTACCTTTCGGATACCATAACCCATACTCCATAGTACCCTTGAGGTACCGAAGAATCCTCTTCACTGCTATCACATGAGTCTCCTTGGGACTAGCCTGAAATTGTGCTACCATGCATACTGCATGCAAAATATCTGGTTTGGTAGCCGTCAAGTACAGTAAGCTCCCAATCATAGATATGTACATGGTTTGATCAACATGTGGAGATTTGTCATCCTTGCTCAACTTGCAACCTATTGTCATGGGAGTGCTAACTGGCTTACAATCCTCCATTGTGAATTTTTTTAGCATCTCTTTCACATATTTAATTTGAGAAATAAATATGCCCTTCTCATTTTGATTAACTTGCAACCCGAGGAAATATGAAAGTTCACCAATCATTGACATTTCAAATTATTTCTGCATCTTATTTGCTAAATATTTACATGACTCATCTTTGCTACTGCCAAATATGATATCATCTACGTTTACAACAAGAACAATAAGATAGCCATTTTCTATTTTGACATACAAATTACTATCCACCATACCTTTCTTGAACCCTTAATGAGTAAGATAGTTGTCTAGCCTTGCATACCATGCTCGGGGTGCCTATTTTAAGCCATATAATGCTTTCTTCAACTTGCAAACCAAGTTGGGATCATCACCAAGTTGGAAACCATCTGGCTGCTCAATATAAACCTCTTCTTCAAGTTTCCCATTCAAAAATGTTGATTTCACATCCATTTGAAAATTTTTGAAATTCTTGTAAACTGCTAAAGCCAGAAATATTCTAATTGCCTCTAGTCTAGCCACAGGTGCAAAGGTTTCCTCCAAGTCAATCCCTTCAACTTGTGCATAGCCTTTACATACCAATCTTACTTTATTCCTGACTACCTGTCTGTCTTCATTCAATTTGTTTCGAAAGACCCATTTAGTACCGATTATATTTTTATTTGCAGGTCTTGGTACTAACTCCCAAGTTTTGTTTTTCTCGATCTGATCTAATTCTTCATTTATTGCATTCATCCAAATTTCATCTTTGCTTGCGTCAACAACATTTTTGGGCTCAATGTTGGATAATAGAGAGTAGTTACTTACTACTATTCTTCTTGTTTGAACGCCAACTGTGGGGTCTCCAATTATTTGCTCTCTAGGATGATCTTTCTGCCAGTTGCTTGTTTTGAATTTCTTATTTTCTTCCACTTTTGAATCACTGTTTGAATCATCTGTGTCAATTTTTTGTTTCTTTTCTGTTTCCTTTTCCTCATCTCCTTCAATAACCTCTTCATAAATTGGGTAGTTCTCTTCATAGCTAATTACTCGTTCCCTACCTTCATCAACTTTAACATCGAAACTATCCACAATTTTCCTTAGCCTCTTGTTGTAGCATTTGTAAGCTTTGCTTTTTGATGAATAGCCAAGAAAAATACCTTCATTCGCTCTATCTTCAAACTTACCAAGGTTTTCTTTAGTTCTTTTGATGTAACACTTGCTGCCAAAAACTTTAAAGTATCTTACTATTGCCTTTTTACCGAACCACAACTCATAAGGATTTTTGCTTTCATGCATCCTCAACATGCACCTATTTTGGATGTATACCATAGTATGGATTGCATCTTTCCAAAATATGTCTACTACTTTGCTCTCAATCAACATAGTCCGTGCCATTTCCTGCAATGTCCTATTCTTTCTTTCTACCACACCATTCTACTGAGGTGTCCTGGCTGCCGAAAACTATCTCCTAATACCATATTTTTTACAGTACTCTATAAAATCCTCTGAAATGAACTCTCCTCCTCTATCTAATCTTAAACATTTAATCATTTTATCTATTTGATTCTCAACTTGGTTTTTGAAAACCTTGAACATCTCAAAAGCTTCTGATTTATGTTTCAAAAATAGTACCCATGTCATCCTAGACTAGTCATCTATACACAACATAAAATATTTGTCACCATTTATGCTTTGCGTTCTCATGGGTCCACATAAATCAGTATGTATTAGTTCCAAAGGTTTGCTTGTGTAGTACTCTTTTGTTTTAAATGAGACTCTAGTTTGCTTCCTCTTTTGGCATGAACCACAAATGCTATTTGATGGTTTTCCAATGGTGGGAATATCTCTCACTGCCTTTTTTGAGTTGATTTTTACTAGATTGTCAAAATTGATATGACCGCTCTTGTGCCACAACCAATTTTCTTCTTCCTGTCTAATCAAGCAAGCTCCTTCTGAAGTCTCTGAGAGAGTGTACATGTTGCCAGATGTCCTCGATCTAGTTGCTATCAACTTTCCACTATTTGCTTTTCTGACTTCACAACCCTACTTCTTAAAAATCACTTCATGACCTCTATCACAAATATGACTTACACTCAACAAGTTATGCTTCAGACCAACCACAAACAAGACTTATTTTGACTTGATATTTCCGTCACTGATCTTAACTGAACCTTTGCCAACTATCTTAGCTCCATCATTATTTCCAAATTTTACTGAACCACCTTCATATTGATGTAACTTCTCAAATTTATGTTTGTCACCTGTCATATGACTGGAGCATCCACTATCAAGTATCCATGGTGCAGATTTATTTTGTGCTTTAAATACTGTTTATACGATCAGGGATTCCTTTTCTTCCTTAGATCACTCTTTTTCTTTCCACTCTGGTTTGATTACAGTTTTGGGCTCTTGTTTTGAATTTTCTTTTTCAGTAGCTTGTGCATGTTTTTTGAGAAATTTTATATTTTGTCTCATTCCATTTGGTTGAAATTTTCTTTCCTAAAATTGATTTGATGCAAATGTACTTCGACAATTTCTTGCAATGTGCCCAAAATTATGATAGTTATAACATTCTACTGCATAATCCATCAAAGGTGAAAAAACATTTCTATTGGTAAAATTCCTTGGTCCTACATTATACTTGCAATCTGAAATCTTATGTCCATAACCATTGCATTTAAAACAGTAACTAGAAAAGAGATGATTGAACCTGGGTGATGGTATTTGCCATGTTTTCGTAGGAGTCATAAATCTTCTTCTTCTTTGATGTGTGACATTGGTGAATCCATCATTGTCAATTCTCCTTTCGTGCCTTGCATTATTGCTTTCTTTTGCATGAGTCAATTTTTCTTGATCAACCTGTTTCTTATCTTCATTCTTTATGGATTCTTTATTTATAGCCTTTGATCCATTTGATGATTCTCCTTCGTCAAAGCCCAAATCAAATTTGATGTCTGTAGTCTTTTGGTTATTTATGATCTTATCCAGCTTCATAGAACTTTCTTCACATTTGTGATAACAACTAATTTTACGATTCATCTCTTCTATCTGCATCCTTAAACCAATAGTCTCTTCTTCTAACTTGTTGCAATAATCTATTTTCATGGTTATTTGCACTTCGAGATCTTCAAATATTTTCTTGGATTCTTCTATCTGTACTTTCAAACTGGTTATGATTTCATTTGCATCCTCAAGCTTTCTTGAATTTTTTTTTTTTTCTTTCTATCTTCAATTCATCTAGAGCTGCAATTAGTTCCTCTTACAAATTTACTTCTGCATCAATTTCTTCTTCATCACATTATTGTTCTTTTTCTATTTTTTCTTCTTTGAGTGCCATGAAAAGAGCTTCACCTAGTTCCTTTTCAGAATCCTCACCACAGTTGTCTTCTGATGAACTGACATTCTTGGAGATGAAACTTTTCTTCTTGAATTTGCCTTTTCTAAAATTTGTTTTTTTCTTCCAGTCACTTCTTTCTTTGTGCGATCCTTCATCACTTTTGTTCTTCTCATTAAGTGGACATTTAGCTACAAAATGCCCAATGCCTCCACAATTGAAACATTTAAACATTAACTTTCCTCTGTATTTTCCTTTTCTCCTTTTTAGTTTTCGAAAAAATTTTGCTTCCATTTCATCTGATGTCTCTTCTTTCTCAAATTCTTGTTTTGCTTTCATATTTTTATGGGCTTTAAAAGTAGCTTCTATGTCTGTGGGTTTAGATTTTCCTATTCTCATCTCATATGCATTCAAAGAACCATGCATCTCATCCATACTAAAAGAATTTAGATCTTTAGCTTCTTCTATAGCTGAAACTTTAGAATCAAATCTTTGGGGAAGAGATATTAATACCTTTTTCACGATGACAAAATCTTTGATTTTCTTGCCAAGTCCTCTAATCACATTAATGACTTCATTAACTCTCAGCATATATGCCTCTATGTTCTCATCGTAATTCATATTTAATACTTTGAACTAAGCTCGATGTGTTTGTAACTTGGCCTCCTTGATATTAACATCTCCTTCATTAATGCTCCTCAGTTTGTCCCATATTTCTTTTGCCATTTTACAACTCATAATCTTTACCAGTTCACTGTCCACTAATCCGTACATGATAGCATTATTTGCTTTTGAGTCATTCTCAAACAGTTTCTTACCAACAACATCGGTTGGAGAAGTGGTGGGTATTGTGTATCCACTATCTACGAAATCCCAAATATCGTATCCCAAAGCACAAATATATGTCTGCATCTTGAGTCTCCAAAATGCATAATTAATTTCATCAAATAATGGTGCTTTGTTTGATGAGAAGCCTTCACCACCTGCCATTGTGTCACTTCCAAGATCACCCTAGCCGGTTAAGCTTGTTCAAGAACCTCGCTCTGATACCAATTGTAGTCTCACAATGACACTGAGAGGGGGGGTGAATCAGTGTAGCTCTTTAAAACTTAAATCTTCAACTCTTAAAGCCGAAATAATGAAAACTTAAAACCAAATAAAATAAGTATAACAAGAGAACATCATACAACACAAGATGTACCGAGGTTCACCGATTTGGCTACATCCTCAAAATGACTATTTGGACTTCCATCCAAATCCAGCCTTTGCAAAGCACCAACTTTACAATCAATTTACCAGCACCCACTGGAAGGAGCACCAACCCCTGATTTATCTACACCAAAATAAAGGAGCACCAACCCCTGATTTATCTGCACCAATAGAAAGGAGCACCAACCTATTATGGCCTCTTTGAATGGCATATTTAAAACCTCTAAAAAAAAAAATTGTTTCTCCTTCCATGACTGTTTGTTTTCTCCTTCCATGATTGTTCGTTTTCTCCTTCCCTTGTGCATGCATGTGTTTTGGTTTCCAAAAAGGCTTTTCATTTCTATTTTGTGGCCCTTCGTTTCCTTTTCTCCACATGGGCATGCATCCACTTCTTTCCATGTGTAACGACCATCTTAAATGATTTCAAATCATTAAAGATTCCTTATGTAACGTTTTGTTTTATTCATTGAATTTTATCCTTATGTGACAAATTACCTTATTCAATCTTTGATTTATTTCTTATAGGTCCATGTCACTATGCAGTCTTCAGTTTCACTATCCTAGGGTTCATCACTAATATCAGACGCACTGTCAACTACTCCGTTCCTTTGGCAAAAATGCAACATGTGGCAATATCGTGACACTTTTGTTTCTCTGCCTGCCTGCCCTTTTTGAGTCACGAAAATGTAACATGTCGCGATATCGTGACACTTTTGTTTCTCTGCCTACCTGCCCTTTTTGAGTTGTGAAAATTCAACATGTCGCGATATCGCGACACTTTTTCCTTCTTGTTCTTTCTCTTTGCTTTGGACCGCGAAAATGCAACATGTCACGATATCGCGACACTTTTTCTCCTTGCTCTTTCTCTTTGCTTTGGACCGCGAAAATGCAACATGTCGTGATATCGCGACACTTTTTATTTCTTTTTCTTTCTCTTTGCTTTGGACCGCGAAAATGCAACATGTCACGATATCGCGACACTTTTTCTTTCTTGTTCTTTCTCTTCTCTTTTGGCCATGAAAATGCAACATGTCGCGATATCGCGACACGTTTTTCTTCTTGCTTTGTTTTGCTTTTTCTTTGATCTTTAGCATATGGGCCACTTTGGTCTTCTTGGAAAATATGCAAAAAGGTGGGTCCCCAATTTTGGGGTACGTTGTGGAGCAGCCACAACATGACGATTTTTTCAACTTTGCACAAACAACCTGTAACAACTTCACCCAAACATCAAAAACATCCTCATAAGCATTTAACATCACTATACATACTCTAAATAACCTTTGAAATCCTATCCACTGCATCAACCGATCTATCTGACTTTGTTGACAACAATGACAATATTGTCGTTGCACCTTGCTCAATAGATGGACTTTGGTTTGCATACTACTAATAATTTATAGTGCTCTCATTGGTCGTCAGCTGGCACCACTGTCTGATGTGGTATTCAGAATGTGTTGTTTGTGGAATTTCCAAGAATTTCCTTGTAAACACTTAGCCACCTTGGTGTTATGCAAGAGATAGCTTGAAAAGATACACTTGTTAAAGAATGATCATCTTTCTGAGTGTTGATCATCAAATCTGATCATTGAAGCACGTGCCCATTGAGATTTACCAACCTACCATTTGATTAGTCCATAGGAATGGTATATCATAACTGGGTTATCTTAGCCTAAATATGATTATTAGAATTAATCAGAGTTTAATTGTCACTTAAGACACCTTATCCGTAAAACTTACCCTTTAAAAATTAGTCCATCGGTCATAACACTCATTGTTAGATCTTATATGCTTTGAGCACCACTATTGATGTCTTAGAACCTACATAACTATTAATCTAATGACATAATAATTGTATGCTAAGTTACCCATATGCGTAAGGTCAAAAAAACCATGGTTAGTAGCCAATTAATTAGAAATACTTAGGCCAAAATTAATAATCATTGTGTTCATTAATCAAGGTATTAAAACTGTACATAATCTTGATTTATTTAGATTAATCAATTATTAAAAATGTTAATGATCCTTCATCAAAACATAGGCCTTTGTAATCCGATTATCTTCTTGCACGCTCACCGTTAGATCAAGTCCAAGTCGTGCGCGATCGTCGATTTCCTTCAGACCTATGCAAATATTAGTAGGATGAAAGGGGGGATTAACAACATGTTACACCCTCATTAACCTTGATTAGACATTAATATTAGTCTTATTATCCTTTAATTAATCGTCTAACCAAAAGGGCTTGAATTGATTAACCTTCGAATGCCTTGGAAAAACATCGTCATCAAATATGGGTGGGACCAAGTGTTGTTGTTGGATCAACTGGTGATGCGCACTTTATATCCCAAGGGGAAACCATTAATACATGCTTAAAACCTTTTTAATCATGATTAACATTTGCTTTAACTCTTCATTAATGAATAACTTTAGCTTTATTATCTTTCAGTCACCTTGAGAAAGTGTTATCGTCAGATTTGGGTAGAGATGAGCATGATCATCAGATCTTACTTTGACCATAACTCCGTTGAATTATTGATTTGCTAGTCTTTGACCACTTTGAAAAAGTCTACGTCAGATCTGATAATGATTGGCACCATCATTTGATTTGAATAAGATAGATGGTAGTTAACCTCAGCTCAAATGATAGCTTTTAATGGTCGGTCAATCTATTGTGAGCATTGTCATCATATTAATTGATGATCAGTGCAGTCGTTGATATCCCTTAACTTGCGAGATCATTAAACATGGGGCACATAACTTTATGATTTAAAACATTATGATATAATATTTGATTTATCGAAGGAGGAAAATTTTAGCAATGTATATTAAAACCCTCATTAATCTTGATTATCATGGTTTGATTAAACATTAGTTGTTGATCGCTAAAAACCTTATGTCATAATTTTTCCTTAGGCCTTGGTACCTTTTCAAAGCAATGATTAATAAAGGGGGAATGATTAACCATGCACTTAGAACCCTCAATAATCATGATTAGCTTAGATTTAATCATGCTTTGACTTAGCTTTATCGAAGAAAATTGACCTTCATTAATTCTCGATAACTTCAATAAAGTGCTATCATTAGATCTGATGGAGATCGTGCACCATTGTCAGATCTGGTGAAGATGCAAGCCTTTTGTCTACCACTTGAAGTCGATGCTTTATTCGTAGGTCAACTTCCTGTATTCGCAGTCATATAATCTTCTCAAGCTTAGGTGCGACTATTGATCTCTTTAGATCTGCACAAACTTTAAACAATGGGTGCATACCCTTAGTTTCAAATAATCTTTGATTAAAAAAAGGGGGATAGATTAGCAATGTATTAAGATCCTCGTTAATCATGATTATCAAATATTTAAAATGGTTTAATTATAATTAATCTTTGCATGCTTAAACCCTCTGATTTTAAAGTTTTGACATTTTGAGTAGTGTGCGGTTATCGGATCTTCCTGAGATCAAGTGCAACTGCCCATATTTAGGAAGGTGCATATCTTTTAATCGTTTAGCTTTATAATGATGCGTTTTAGATTAAACCTATGTTTAACCATCGAATTAATTGTATTAAGCTTTGGATTACCTATTAATAAATCTTTATGATTAACCCTTATTTTCTTTAGTGAGCATGCATCCATTGGATCGAGATGGAGTGAACGTTGCCATTTGATCTTTTGAATTTGCCCGATATTTAACCAAATGGGTGCATGACTCAAGTTTAATTTAATAATACTTGTACTATGACCATTGCTGACTTTTTTGCTTTAATGATTTGATATTTTGGAGAGCGCACATCCATTGGATTAGCCATAGATCAAGCGTAGCCACCCAAATTTGTCAACTTGTCCAATGCTTAACCAAAGGGGGTGCATACCCTTACTTGGTCTTAATTAAAAAATTTGTTATAGACCTTAGGTTTTGTGATTTTGATCATGTGCCTCTGTGACTTAACCTACAAGTTGCTTATATGAGCGCATCCATCCAAATATCATGGGATGAAGCGCTACTGTCCAAATCTTTGGACTTGCTTGAATTTTAACACAAAGGGGCACATAACCCTTACTTCGATTTAATTAATTTGATTTCCTTTATACCTTATATTATAATCCTTTTGACCATGGCATTGTTTGACTTAAACCTTGATTTAACCTTTGGGTTAATTGTGAAAGCGTATTTATTTAGATCTTGTGGGAGCACGCACATCTATCCATATTGGAGACGTTGCTCGATTATTACAATGATGGTGGCGCATACCCTCAAATTCCCACGATATTAAATTCAAACCTTAGACTTATTTTTTTTACTTAGGACCTTATGCTCTGATATATTTTCTTATAAGGACCAAGGACTTAGGGGGACTTTTAGTGAACATTTTATTTACCCTTCGAGAATTATAAGCCCTTTGGTTATCGGATAAGGTTAACGGTTACTTTCTTAACGGCTAAAGGTAATTAATCGACCGGTTAAGGTTATGGTTTTAATTTTTTATTAAGATGAACATTTTAAAATGACTAATTAGAGTCAAAAATTAAAAACCAATTTTATAGAAGCGAATGCAACAAAGACCAAAAAATTTAGACAAAGGCTTTGGAAATCCAAAAATTTAAATTTGGGGGTATCTGATGTTGAGTCAATTTTAGCTCCAACACATCCCAAAGATATGGAAGTCCACATTTGTTTACTAGTTTTAAATGCTTTATTATTCCTTTAGCCTCAGCTTCTAACTCCTGGAGGAGTTTTACCCCTTGGTTTACAAGTTTAAATATTTTAAAGAAACTTATGGCTGTAATTTAGCGTGAGACCAGGCTTCACTTTAGATCTTGGTAGTGATGTTCTCGGGCATATTATCAGATGAGACTTGAATTTTCATTGCAGCATCTAATCTTGCCTGTAAAAAGCTTACTGAAGCTTTTAAATCATCTGTGACTGCTTCAAGAACTTCCTTTACTTTGGTAAAATATAACAACATAGGCCTTGTTCTCAGACTAAGTAGTAAGATATATTCAAACATTTATTTCCTTACTGCTTTAGCCTTTTCTTCATGTGCTTCATTCTGTTTCTCCAGGACCTGTCGTTGAAGTTCCTATATTGTAGATTCAAGGATTGAATCTTTTCAGTCGCTTTCTCAAGTTCTTCATTGTATTTGGTTGCCTCACTCACAGCTTCACTGAATATGTCCTCCCATATTTTAGCCTCTAGTTTCAAGGCTTTCTCCACCAGTTTTTGTTCTTGCAAGGCAGATTCACACTCTTTTTTGGCATCCTGCTCTTTGACAAATTTTTCTTTAAAATATTCTCCATGTAAGTAAATAGTTCCTAGGTGAGCCCGGGCCATTCCCCATTCGTCTTGCATATGAAGATACATAATGTATTAGGTTACACTCTTCGCTTGATAGTCCTCTATCATTATGTCACCCTCAGGCTTCTTTACCTTCGAGGTCAACTTCACCTTCTACCACTGCATAATGGTGGGGTCAAGTGCTATCATTTCCTATGTGCGGTATGGATCCTTAGAGGCTTCAGCAGAGCGAGATGCTCACCAATCTAAGGAATTTTTGTTTCCTTTCCTTAGATATTTCAAATTTGAAAATTTTGGATGACTTTCAGTAGCTACAACAGAGGTGGACCTCCTAGTTGGGATGCATACACCATGGAGAAATGGGGTTGAGACCAATGTGGTACTTCCATCCAAGGGGGCAACTATAGGATGAGTAAGTAACTTTGAATATTGGCCAAATTTAGATTGAATCTATGAAGATGATGTTGGTTCTGGAGAAAGAAACCATTATTTCAAAGGAAACATTATATCCTTCTTTGGAATAGCATTAGAAGGATATTTAACTCAAGAATGAGTAGTAAGAGAAGAATGAGAGAATAGAGAAGCCATACCTGATACTGTTGGGAGTATGCATTGGTTTTCATCTTCTACTATGTGATCTTTATTAATCTCATCCGTAGCAAAATTTTCAACTTCATCTTTGTTGAGAGGATTTCATTACTTCTCCTCTTCCATCATCTTTATCTTCAACATATGTATCTTCTTCTAGGTCTATTATTTCAACATTTAGGGGAATCTCCCCACATTGGTTCATGTTGTGTTCAACAATATTTTTTTTAACAATCACATTTTTAGAAATGGCTATGTTTAGTATTTCTTGAGCAAAGTAGGCACTATTATCAAATGCTTCATTTTGAGCTTCTTCTTGCACATTGTCATTTCTACCTATTTAAATATTTGGAACAACATCTCCCTTATTCTAAGTGATTTGCTCAGTTTATTTGGAAATTTCAACATATTCAATAGTTTCCTACTGTTGATATCTACCATATTGAGTGGCATATTCATATTTTAGATCCATTTCAACTTCTTGACTCTTACTTTGTTGGTTCCCATCTATAGATTTTAGCTTCCTCTTCTTGTTGACAAGGGGCACTTCATTTGATTTAGTATCCGAGGGGGAAGGGAAAACAAATTTTAGGGCCTTTGAAGATGCAAATCTACCTCTCTATGGGTCAACACCGAGTGCCAGATGTTTTCCTCTTTTCTCCACTTGTAAGGGCTCTATGATTCCTTGCCCATGCTTTCCTAGTACCTTGCCATTATAACCCATCTTTGCCATCATATGAGTTGCTTTTCCATACATTTTTCTTTGCTCTTCTATGAAGATATTTTTAGTGGACCTCTTTTTATATGACCTAAGCCTTGTCTATGTATGGGATTTTTGTTGCTCAACTACAACCTTCTTGCCTTTACTCTGGCCTGCTTTCTACTTTTTAGTAGCTTTAGGGCTTACCTCTTTGCTGTCATCGATGCTTGAGGGTACTTTTTCGATGAAAATTCTCGACCAGGTATCTTTATAATGGTCATGGAGGACCAAAAATTTGTGATCATTTTTAATGGGCCACCTCAAGTCAATCATATTAGTTTGGACCCTCATCATCCACCATTCATGGACTTTCCCTACTATCCATTCTACCCCCTTCTTTTGCATCTTATTGATAGTCTTATCATCCAAAATGTGTTTAGGATTGTTCTTGGGGTCATAATCAACCACATGCTCATAAAAATCATGCCATGGAGGTAGTGGTTGCATTATTTCTACATGTCATTCTAATGCCTCATCTTCGACATTATTTTTGCAATCTTCAATGTCCTGCCTGGGGGACATGTGGTAGTTTTTTACAAGAGTTTTGTTCAGAACCGCTTACCTTCTACAAATCTATTGATGGGGTCATAACTCCATCATTGTGGCATTTCTATCAGCCCCAATTCCCTTAGAGATTGAGCAATTTATTCATGTTGCCCTTTCTTTGAAACAATAATGCCCTCAAACTAGAATGACATTGTATATAAAATTATACCTATACCTGTACCGTATATACCTATACCTGTACCGTATATAAAATTATTATTTTTTGTTTGTCTAACATATTCTAAAGCAAATAATCCAATAGTGACATAATATGGAAGCAAAAAGGGTTTTCCAGTCTAATAACAACCCCCTGATTGAGGATGAACCAGTCACCCTCCTCTGCATGTTTGTTCTACAAAAATTTTACGGCCTTTGCGGTTAACCTTCTTATTTCTCCATACATAATATTTAGGGCTAGCCACAAAAATTCTTTGTTGAAATCATAATATGATTCTATCTTATACAAAACATTAGTCCATTCATATACGGGCAATGTTCTCCCTTTCTCATCTTTATCATTTATAGAAATTAAAGCTAGCTCTCGAGCCATAAAATAAAAGAAAACCTATACTAAATATGAAGATAATTTGAAAGAATACTGAGAACCCTTTTTCATCGAAGACAAACCTTCATGAACTTGATGAAAAATGTATCCCATTTAGTCAAAAAATAGGGGCCTGATGCACCCATCCATAACTGAAGAATCATAATTTTTAGGGTTTGATAGGCAATTGACTAATGTAATCTACCATCCATAAACCTTTTCATCGGTCTTCATGCCTACCACCATAGCTAAAATGGAAAATAGCCCTGGATTTTTGAAATCCATCAGAGGAATGGGGGTTTCAGGTATGGTCCCTCTAGTAGGTGGTTTCTTTAATTGCGTTCCTAGGAAATTTTGATCTTCTCACAAGAACAAAATAATTTTCCTGGTCTGCAAGGTCAAAAGTTTTTGGCTCAAGAGCAAGCACATGATTGGGGGAAAAAGTGGCAATGAAAGCATTTGGGCTTAGGGTGAAAAGGGTTCTACTCTGGGAGTTCTTAAAAATAATTTCTTAAGTATCGTAAAAACTAGCAATAGCTTTAATCAACTCGAGATAGGGATGAATAGGAATATAAACATACCAATAGAGTAGAGCATTGAAGGTAAAATTAGTAGGAGAAGATGCAGTGATACCTGTAGCCATTCTCTCCTCGATATCCCTTTGAATTTGCTCTGGGGGTTTCCATGTTACAATAGTATCACCGATTCTTGCATCCATATCGATAAATTTCTCACCTACTTCATCTTCGCATCTCTTTGTCAGGCCATTGCTACCTTCTGGCTATTTTTCTTTGGAGCCATAAGAAAAAACTTGTAGAGATTGTTTATACTAGGTTCAAGCTTGAGAACAAAAATAGAAGGTAAGTTGCAGTAGAGAAATTTATTCAAAAGTGAATTAGGGTTTTGTACATCGATTTGAAAGATCATGCATTGATTACATTAATTATGGTTGGTGATCTCGTATTTCCTGAATCTTCTTGCACGTTGTTCCTGCCACTTTATTGCATGCTAAAATTTCTAGTCAATCATTGACCGTTGCATTAAATGAGAAATTATGCTCTTCAAGGTCTCGATCATTTGCGAAAGAAGTGCTTTCCTACCAATCATCGGAAGGCTACATGGAAAATTTTGAGTTTTAACTTTTAATTCCAGACAAGATAGCACTTTTTTTTTTTTTTTTTTGGTTGGTTGACCTTGGATGGTCGTGAAATGGTGATAAAAAACCATTATAAGCCAAAAAATTTGAAATATTTACAAAATACTATATAACATACATAATATATAGGAAATTTTATTTGTTTATTCAAAGTAGAGTTCTAAGTGAAAAGCATTCACTGTTATAGGTTGAATTACACCTTGTTGATATTTTAGCTAAAATGAATTAAATTGCATCTCAAAAATTATCTCAAAGGGACCTTACCAAAAGGCATCAAATTTTTGGTGTTGCCCTAGCTTGGCCTTTCTCTCATTCCATTTTAAAATCGAGTCCCCAACTTTAAATTTTTTGAAGGTAGTCTTTTTATCGAACCACCATTTTTTGTTAGTCATGTACTTTTGATGGTGATTATAAGCCTACTCCCTCTGTTCATCTAGTTGTAGGAGCTGCATCAACCTAGCCTCCATTGGTTGAATTTCTTTGACATCAATATGATTGAGTAACTTTAAAGTTGGTATCTCCATATGTATGGGTAGAATAGCCTCTTTGCCATAGACCAAGGAATAGGGTGATGTATCAATGGATTTATTAATTGAAATCCTATCATCCCACGGTGCTTGGTTTATTAAGGAGTTCCAACTCCTCTTGTTATCTCTCATAGTTCTCTTTAAAATTTTGAGAAGATTCTTATTTGTAGATTCTGCCAAGTCATTCCCTTATAGGTAGTAGTTGGAGGACGTCTTCAAGTATATACCGTATCTACAAGCAAATTCAATCATCTTAGTGCCAATGAAGGTTGATCCATTATCTATAACCAGTGAATCTAGTATACCAAACGTTGTAATAAAGCTTTCTATAAACTCAATCATGACTTCTTGATCAACTTTCTTAGTGGGAATTTTTTCAACCCACTTATAAACTAAATCTAATGGCAGTACTTGATTACAATCTAATCGAACAACCACACTCTTATAAAAGGTTCATTAAAAGGGCTAAAGGGTGAAATATTAATTAAAACTATTAAACAAGATTATAAAGGGTCTAACACATTGGATAATTATCCCCTTTCTTGCTAAATCAAAGGTTAAAAACAAGTGCCCCTTGGTAACTAACCCTGCAAGTTGGAAGAAATCAAACGGCTGAGCTAATATGATCAAGATCTGATGGTTGCGCTTGAGTCAAAACCCAAACAATAGAATGGTAAGAATATCAGGCAACATCCACATGATATGGTCTACTGGCAATGCCGCCACTTGCATTATCGGTGATGTGACCCAGGTTCAATCCCCACGGTAGATATGTATATGTATAAGAAGTATTTACTCAATAAAAAAAAGAATATCGGGTAACATAAAGGTAAAACTAGAATTAATCATGTATTAGCAAGGGTTTAATACGTTACTAATTACCCCCTTTCTGCTTAATCAAATATTATTGAGATAAAATAAATGCACCCCTTTCAGTTATAATGCTTACATATTATAGGAGATATAAGGGCAACACTTCATCGAAAATAAATCGGATGGATGTGCTCGATCTAATAAAGTACCACTCTAGGTACAATGGTCATGAAAGATCCTATGGCTATGCTTGATCAAGAGTCAATCCGACGGATGCGCTTTGCCATGAATCACCAAGGTTAGTTTAAAGTCATTATCCAGGTCAAATTCAAAAACCCTTGTATCCGAGCAGATCCAATAGTTGCGCTTGAATTTGGTTGATCTAACGGTCGCGCTCCAAAAGAGTTGCTTAATGATTATAAGAGGGCTTGTTAAAACAATAATTGATGAAATCGATGGATGCACTTGATCCTACCCAGATCCAATGACTGTTATTCCATAAATCCATTAAAGGTTGATAGGTTAAATAAGGACAAAATGAGATCTGATGATTGCATGAAATTGGAAAATATCAAATGGTAGCAGTTTATCATAACAAGCATCCATTAAAAAGAATATGATTGCGTTCCAATCTGATGGTAGCGCTCGACCCATTGAGATCTAATGGCCATGATCCAATAAAGGCTTCATAAAATATAAGGGCACACATTGACGGTCAATTTGACAGCCGCACTCTTTCCTACTAAGATCCAATTATATCGATTGGATTTAAAAAGGGCAAACAATTTTCGAATAGTCATTAGTTAAGAAGGGTTTCACCAAGATCGGATGACCATGCTTATCCTCGAGTAAATCTGATGACTGTGTTTACTCATGACCATCAAAGGGAAATAAGGTCCAATAACAAGAACATAGATCTACCATATCTAACGACATCAGTTAATCCCGACTAGATCTGACGGTCATGCATGACCAAGTTACCTAAAAATTAAGGGGTAATCGGATGAATGTGTGGAATCACATAGTTTATAGAATGGTAAACCATTGAAAAAGGTAATATGGTCATTAAAAGTCCTTCATTAACCAAAGGTTAGTGATTTTGATTACTCTCAAATAGCCAAATATCAAACGTACTATGAAGCTCTTATTAAATTTTGAAAAAAAGGTTAATATTCTCAGTAAAATAAAGGCATGAATCAACTAACCAATTAAGGCTAAAATATCTCCTATGTTGTGCATGACCACCATTAACATGTACCCTTTATATTACAGGACTAACATTCTTGCAGGTCCAAAGTTATCAAACACAGGTGTACGATGTGAATCCCATCCAACGATCTTCATCAGTTGATGGATCCGATAGGCATGATCTCCCATGTGCAAATCTGGTAGACTACAACCAAAGGAAAAGAGTAATACAATAACAATGCAGGTTGGACTAAGGTGGTGAATCACTAACAAGTACAACCAATTAAATAGGAGTAATTTGCGACAAACAACAACTACTACAAGGCAAAATACAGGTAAAAGTATCAAGGAAAATGACTTATTCAGGGAATAACCAAGAGACAAAACAAGTAGACTATCAAATAAAATCACACAGGCTGCACCTAAGAAAATATGATATAGATTGTTCGAGTGATGATTTTTATACAAAATAATAAAATAAGATCTTTTAAGTGCAACCATATACTATGTAGGCAGCAAGATAAACCGGTCTAAAAACCATGCATGTGTTTGCCCGATTTATAAACAGGGATGGTAAAAGGTAATCCATCTGAAGAGGTAATGGAGTTCAAGATACATGAATGTGATTATTTCTTATTTTGCATATTCATAATATGTAAGAAGCGCAAGAATATCGAGACACTGTTTTAGCTCATAAAAGGTTGCACACTTAGCGCTTCGACGGAGTGTAGTTACATAGGGTTCACTCTGGCGAAATATAGTTATGGAAGTGCCATATAGGTGCTTCCAGATCTTGTTTTCCATTTTGTTCTTCCTCCTACCTATCACTACCCTCCTCCTTCTAGGCATTCTCCCATGGCCATAATCACTATCCACTCCACATAGCGCCATCTCTCCACCATACACTAAGAAAATCAACTTCCATTGCTCTCTCCTCCCTCATATCCATCTTGTTATCAATACCATTTTGTCCATTTACCATCCACACTCCATATCTTCCCTTCACCATCACATTGAGGCATCCTCTATCTCATATTAAAATTTCACTATAGCAGCCTAGTCAACCACAAGCGTCATAATACAATAACTAGGTTAAGTAGGAAATGAAAAATTATATATATGTATAAGATCTCTATTTAGCTATACAAAAGAAGAAGAAAAAATATTGCCTAATCCATTTAGTATAAGGACCCCCTTCAAACCAAAAGCAAAATCATGATAAGAAATATAGGATCATAATAGCTGGACAACATACAAAAAGATAGAACCAGACGATGACAAGTGTAAGGCTAGGATTAGGCTAAAAATAATAGATTCAAGAACCAGAGGCTATAAAAGGAAGCATCCAGGGCCAAAATCTGCATCAAGCATTTAGAGATAGCATTTTTGCTAAGAGGTATGCTTGAGTACCCATTTGAGTTGTGTTGTTGTATTCCCATTGTGTATATTTTATTTGCCATCCCTTATTCTTCCTGTTGCTATGCAGGATTTTGATAAGAAAGCGTTCAAAAGGCTAATATTATTTCTAGTCCTATTGAGCCTGAGGTTCAAAGACTCTACTATTACCAGATTGGAACAAGGAGAGTAGGAGAGATCTGTTACATTATTTGAATAGAGTTTCTTCATTGTATTGATGTATTTATTTGAAAAATAGAGTTAAATGGCATCTTGCCAACTCTGCGTGTAATATTCTATAAAATCAATACAATCTTGGATCTCATTCTTATTAATTCTGTCTTGGTACTGTGTGTTACTACTAGATGTGTTACATTATTTGAATGTATTACGTATGTTTCTGTTGTTGGCCAACTGTAATGTCTGTTATGATATTCAAATGGATATGATAGTGCCAATTCTTTCTCAATCCCTTTCTTTCTTTCTCATTTTACAACTGTTGTTAAATTACTATAACAACCCAACGAATCTAGGCACTGGTCCACGTAAGGCATAATAAATGGTTATTTTCATTTCTTAGTCATTTTAATGCATATAGTATAATTCTAAATCTGGAGCGTGTAACTCGTGTATAATAATAAGTTCACCGCTAGGGGTTTCTTTACCCATTATGTATTTTTTCCTATAGCAATAGTTGTTTTTAATAAAAATAAAGAGGTAGGTTTACCAGAGCCTATAATAGCTCATTGGTTTCAAACGATTTCTCGTAGTGTGACAATCGAATCCTATGGATGCAATAAAAATGGTTCCAACAATTTTTGGCACCGTTTCCAAGGATTGAACTTATATGTTAAGTTCATATCTTTTTAGTTCATTTTACAATGACATATATTAATCAACGAGTGACCAAGTTAGAATAAATAAATCGCATCTTGGTTTTTGTGACTTTTGAGAGTTAAAGTAATCAAGAAATCTTGATTATGCATTCTGTTCTTTCTGCACCAACATGCTAGTGACTCTATCTCGACAAACCCAAAAATTACAAATCAAGAAAGGAGCAGAATGTGCTGGTGCACACCAGGAGAAGCGGTAAGGAGCTATTCTCAAAATTTGAGAATCCAGACGTATTTATCCATAACCAAAAAATCCCACTTCTTAAAAGTACCGTATACGAGAATAAATCACATTTTAGTAGTAATAAGTACGTGAAGAAAAATAGAATTCAAAACACTTCTACTACTAATATTATTGTAGATGAGTTTTTAAATGCTATTGTAGAAAACACATTAGATTCATCTCAGTCCCATAGTCTTGTAGATTATAATATAGAGGTAAATAATTCTTCAAATTATACCCAGGCAACTCAAACCCATATCCTTGTAGGTGTTGCTGTTGTAAATCTAAATCCCATTATACCTACAATAACAATGGCTCAGGCAAATCAGAAAAATCAGGCTAATGTTCATTTGTGGAGAACCAATAGATATAGGCCTTTTGTATTACCTACGAACTTAAATGTCTTACCTAGTAAATCCCACAAATACCTTCCAAAATTCCTAGGTAATAACATAGTAACTGGAGAAGATAACATCTAAATTTTCCTATATGTAATGGATAGCCTAGAGGTAGAGCATGAAGATGTAGTCCTGAGACTATTTCTACAAACCCTGGAAAAAGATGCTAGGGAATGGTTCAATTCTCTCCCCAACAATGATATCCCAGATTTCACTAAAATGGAACCTATTTTTCTAAAGAAATATGGGGAAATAGAAAATGAACAATCTTTGTTAACTGAGTTAGCAACTATGAAGAAAAAGAAAAATAAGGTTGTTATTGACTTTAATAGAAGGTTCTCAAAAACCAGAAACAAAATCCCTGCTAACCTTAGGCTTAGTGATATTTAGTCAATTTGTTTTTATAAAAATGCTTTTCAAGGAGAATTTAACTATGAGTTAAGGCAAGAAAAATCCATCACCATTGATAGTTGTATGGAGAAAGTAATGGATATAGAAAGGAACATGCTTGATAGTGGAAATATGAAGCCTTATTCTCTGGAATTCAACCTACCTGAGAGAAAACCTAAAAGAGTAGCATTTGATATACAAAGAAGAACTAAAATAGATACAATGGATAAATTGACTAATCGAATGGTTGAGATGTTTAATACCATGAACAACAGGTTAGCAAGGATTGACAAAAACAATGGTAATAATAGTGAGACATCACAAACATAACGACCATATGTTGATAATTGCTCTCCCTTTAAGAAAAAATTCAATAGAAATTGGGGAAACAACAATGGCCCTAAAGAAGGAAATCAAAATAGGAATAATGAAAATAATAACTGAAAAAATAGAGAATCTGACAGAGATCAGAATAGTGTTCATAACCCTATACCATCTGCTAACATAGCAGAAGGAGTTCCCTATTTTTTCTCTACTTGTGATGCACCTCATAACCCTGATGCATGTGGAATACATCTAAGTGATCAACGCAATGTAGATTTACATGATGATTTAGATGAGGATATAAGAATTAATGTCTGTTGGTATCTAGAAGATGAGTCTAGAGAAAGGTTGTTCGAAGAAAATATGGATAAGTATTCTTCAAATCACCATCCTCAAATTTTTGTGGCTAAAGGAACTAAAATATTGCAAAAACAAAATGAATCAAGATATGACAAAATTAAGCAAGGGAAGCTAATCCCCACTGCTAAGGAATTTGAAGAATTAGAAGCTACCAATACTCTGAATTTAAAAAATAGGACTGTCCCAGACTAGACAGAGAAAGCTTCTACAAGTGAAACAAGAAAGCAAACTTTCACAAATAAAAATATCAATAAAGATAAAACTAATAGAATCTTCAAAAAGATTACTCCTGAAGTAATAGAATTAAAAGAAGAGAAACCCTTAATAGAATGATGGAACAAACTTAGAAAACTATGAAATTGTTTAATAAGAAAGCCAAGGGTACTCTTTTTTCTCAAGGATATATAGTCATCTATTGGGACCCTAAAAATGATAAGCATGGTGAAAATGGAAAATTCGAACCTAAATAGATTGGTCCATACCAGATAGCACATGTTATAGGTCAAAATACTTACAATTTGTAGGCCTTTCAAGGAGAAATAATGGCTATCCCTATTAATTTCCAACACCTTAAGATGTTCAATCCTTGTTGAAGGTGAAAATGAAAAAAAAAAACCAAAAATAGAGTGATGTATTTTGTTGTTGTTTTGTTTACTAGATAAAGATTTTATTTTCTTGTCTATATAGTTCTGAGTTAACTGTTTCACATGGTATTCTTAGTTTGATGAGTATACATTACTGTTAATTGCTCTAAAAACAATAAGAAGAAAGGAGATTTATTTTAGACTTTGATGAGATTTACATTTTTTCAAATATGAGTGTTTGTGCAATGGTTATCAAAATGAATTTAGAGTTGGTTGAAACACCATGTCAAAGCCTCACATTATAAATGATATTTAAGGTGACTTCAAGGTCCAAAGAAAAGAGTTATCTTTGAGAGGGCGATTGAGCTAAAAATTATTACACTCATCCTTTTTAGCCAAAAACTAATCCTCAACTCAGGCATACTCTTTGCACAATTTGCTTATATCAAAATACTTCTCAAACGAGAAAGAAAAATCAAAATAATGTACCGAGGCTATATACACTTGATTGGCAGTAGAGTAAAACTGGATGGGATTAGAAGCAACTCCATCGAGGCTATAGACGCTTTACTGGCAGTGGAGCCCTATAGAATGGTGAAAATTTTTAAAGAGTGAAATCGTACATTATGCTTAACTATTTTTCTCAGATATGGCAAAGTTGTAGAAGACTTAGAAATAAAAATGAATGCACAAGCATGCACATGGACCAAAGCATGATGGAACGAATAGCTTTGACAAATTATGTGTAATCATATCTCATGACTTAGCTAAAACAAACATAACAATATATCTTAAAAAAACTCATTTGTTTCTAAAATTCTGATCCTAGTTTCCAAATTGAATAAAAGGAATTACAATTTTCAATGCTCTATTACTTTGATATTATGTTGTTGTTACAAATTTTCAATTTAAAAAGTTGTTATGTTTTATTTTTTAGCTTTACTTATCAGTCTTGATGATTTGAATTTAGTCTAAAGATTGCAATAAAATTGAGATATTATGTAATTCTCAAGTGCCTCATGTTTTCAACACATTGTCCTAGTCAGAGCCTATGTTGGAGCTAAAATTGACTTAACATCTGAAACCCCCAATTTTAAGTTTTTGGTTTCAATAAAATAGCAAAAAATGCTATCCTCTATTGCATTTTCACCTGAGAAGTTGACTTCCTTATGTTTGAAATTTGAAATTAAGCTTAGCCATTTTGTTTTATCATTTGAAAAATCCTTAAGGTCAAATCATATAAGCATCCAATACCATTGTAAAATATTAAAAATACTCGACATTTTAAAGTAAGGTTTATGACTCATGAAGTTAATAATCAAAATTGGTGAGCCTAAGTCAAAAGAATAAACCATTAATTCCCAGGGTACCTAAGAGTATAAATAAAACATTTTGGACCAAGACCGCCTTTCTACTGAAGTAAAGTTTTAATAAAATTATTAAAAGAGCAAGGTAAGCGCCATGGTCTAAAGTCCAAGAACTCAAATTCTTAATCCAATTTCTAATAGTTCAAGGGTATGCGTCCCCTTTGATTAAACATTGAGCTAATCAAGTAAATTTGATGACAGTTCTTGATTACGATCTAATCGAACGATCTCACTCTCATAAAAGGTTCATTAAAAGGGCTAAAGGGTGAAAGATTAATTAAAATGGTTAAACAAGATTATCAAGGGTCTAACACATTGGCTAATTACCCCCTTTCTCACTAAATTAATGGTTAAAAACAAGTGCCCATTGGTAATTAACCTTGCATGTTGGAAGAAATCAAACGACTATGCCAATCTGATCAAGATCTGATGGTTGCGCTTGAGTCTAAACCCAAACAATATAATGGTGAGAATATAGGGTAACATAAAGATAAAACTAGAATTAATCGTGTATTAGCAAGGTTTTAATACGTTACTAATTTACCCCTTTCTGCTTAATTAGATATTATTGAAATAAAATAAATGCACCCCTTTCGGTTAGAATGCTTGCAGATTACATGAGATCTAAGGGTAGCACTTCATCAAAAATAAATTGGATGGATGCACTCAATCTAATAAAACACCATGGTCAAAATTTCAAAAGCATAGGTATAATGGTCATGAAAGATCCTACAACTATGCTTGATCAAGATTCAATTGGATGGATGCGCTTCACCATGAATCACCAAGGTTAGTTTAAAGTCATTACTTGCGCTCACAGTTAAAGCATGTGCAGGTTTGAGGAATATCAACGGACGCACCTTCACTAGGGGTAATCCAACGACAGTGTACACTATAAAGCAATCCACCAATAAAAGGGTCCCATCCAATTCAAAGTTAAAAACCCTTGTATCCAAGCAAATCCAACAGTTGCACTTGAGCTTGGTTGATCTAACGGTTGCGCTCCAAAAGAGTTGCTCAAGGATTAAAAGAGGGCTTGTTAAAATAATAATCGATGAAATCGACAAATGCGCTTGATCCCACCCAAATCCAATGACTGCTATTCCACAAATCCATTATAGGTTGATGAGTCAAATAAGGACAAAATGAGATCCAACGATCACGTACAATTGGGAAAGATCGGATGGTAGTGCTTTATTAGAACAAGCACCCATTAAAAAGAATATGATTGTATCCTGATCTGATGACAACACTTGATCCTCTAAGATCTAACATACACAATACAATAAAGGCTTCATAAAATACAAGAGCACATATTGAGGGTTAATCCAATGACTGCGCTCTTTCCTACTAAGATCCAATGGTAGCGATTGGATGTAAAAATGGCGAACAATGTCTGAATAGTCATCAGTTAAGAAGGGTTTGACCAAGATCGGATGGCCACACTTATCCTCAAGTAAATTCGATGATTGCACTTGCTCATGACCATCAAATGGAAATAAGGTCCAATAACAAGAGCATAGATCTTCCAGATCCGATGGCACCGGTTAATCCTGACCAGATATGATGGTCGCGCATGACCAAATTACCTAAAACTTAAGGGACAATGGGATGAACACATGAAATCACACAGTTGATAGAACAATAAACCATTGACAAAGGTAATATGGTCATTAAAAGTCCTCTATTAACCAAAGGTTAGTCATTTTGATTACTCTCAAATAGCCAAATATCAAACGTAGGATAAAGCTCTTATTAAATTTTGAAACAAAGGTTAATATCCTCAGTAAAATAAAGGCATGAATTGACTAACCAATTAAGGTTAAAATATCTCCTATGTTATGCACAACCACCATTAACATGTACCCTTTATATTATAGTGCTAACATTCTTGCAAGTCCAAAGGTATCAAACACAGGTGTATGATGCAAATCCCATCCAACAGTCTTCATCAGTTGATGGATCCGATAGGCATGATTTCCCATGTACAAATCTGGTAGACTACGACCAAAGGAAAAGAGTAATACAATAACAACATAGGCTAGACTAAGGTGGTGAATCACTAACAAGTACAACCAATTAAATAGGAGTAAGTTGTGACAAAAAATAGCTACTACAAGGTAAATTGGAAATATAAGCAAAAGGATCAGGGGAAATGACTTATTCAAGCAACAACCAAGAGATAAAATAATCAGAATATCAAATAAAATCACATGGACTGTACCCAAGCAAATATGATACAGACTGTTTGAGTGACGAGTTTTGTACAAAAGAATAAAATCATATCTTTTAAGTGTAACCATGTACTATGCAGGCAACAAGATAAACTGATCTAGAAACCATGCATGTGTCTGCTCGATTTATAAATAGGTATGGTAAAATGTGATCCATCCAAAGAGGCAATGGAGTGTGAGATACATGAATGTGATCGTTTCCTATTTTGCATATTCATAATATGTAAGAAGTGCAAGAAGATTGAGACATTGTTTTAGCTCATCAAAGGTTGAACACTTAGCGCTTTGATGGAGTATAGTTATAGAGGGTTCAATATGATAGAATATAGTTATGGAAGTGCTATATAGGTGCTTCTAGATCTTGTTTAACATTTCATCCTTCCTCCTACCTATCACTACTCTCCTCCTTCTAGGCATTCTCCTACAACCATCATCATTGTCCACTCTACATAGCGCCATATCTCCACCATCCACTAATAAAATCAACTCCCATTGCTCTCTCCTCCCTCATATTCATCTTGTTATCAATGCCATTCTATCCATTTACCATCCACACTCCATCTCTTCTCTTCACCGTCACGTCGAGGTACCCTTTGTCTCACATCATAATTTCACTATAGCAGCCTAGTCAACCACAAGCATTATAATCCAATGACTAGGTTAAGCAGGAAATGAAAAATTATATATATGTATAAGATATTTGTTTAGATGTACAGAAGAAGAAAAACAAAGATCACCTGATCCATTCAGTATGAGGACCCCATTCAAACCAAAAGCAAAATCATGATAAGAAATCCAGGATCATAATAGTTGGACAACATACAAAAAGATCAAACCTGATGATGACAAGTGTAAGGCCAGGATTAGGCCAAAAATAACAGACTCAAGAACTAGAGGCTATAAAAGAAAGTGTCTAGGGCCAGAATCTGCATCAAGCATTTAGAGATAGCATTTTTTCTAAGAGGTATACTTGGGTGCCCATTTGAGTTGTGATGTTGTATTCCCATTGTGTCTATTTTCTTTGCCATCCCTTATTCTTCCCTTTGCTATGCAAAATATTGATAAGAAAGCACTCAAAAATATGATATTATTTCCAGTCCTATTGAGCCTAAGGTTCAGAGACTTTGTTGTTACCGGACTGGAACAAGGAGAGTAGGAGAGACATGTTACATTATTTGAACACAGTTTCTTCATTGTATTGATGTATTTCTTTGAAAAACAGAGTTAAATGGCATCTTGCCAACTCTGCATGTAATGTTCTATAAAATCAATACAATTGTGGGTCTCATTATTATTAATTCTTTGTCTTCGTATTGTGTGTCACTACGTGATGTGTTACATTGTTTGAATGTATAACGTACATTTTTGTTGTTGGCCAACTGTAATGTCTGTTATGATATTCAAATGGATATGATAGTGCCAATTCTTTCTCAATCCCTTTCTTTCTTTATCATTTTACAAATATTGTTAAGTTGCTATAACAACCCAATGAATCTAGGTACCGGTCCACATAAGGCATGATAAATGGTTATTTTCATTGCTTGGTCATTTTAATGCATATAGTATAATTCTAAATATGGAGCGCGTAACTCGTGTATAATAATAAGTTCACCGCTGGGGGTTTCCTTACCCATGCTATAGTTTTTACTATAGCAATAGTTATTTTTAATCAGAATAAAGAGACAAATTGACCAGAGCCTGTAATAGCTCATTGGTTTCAAACTATTTCTCATAGTGTGACAATCGAATCCTATGGATGCAAGAAATGGTTCCAATAGGTGTATTGCTAAAAGAAACCAAAATGGGTAAGAAAACCCCAATGGTAAACTTAATATTTTACAAGTTTTACGTACTCTAGATTTTAAATATACACTACTTCTATTAAATTAACCAAGAAATGATAACAAATCTAATTATACCTTATGTGTAGACCGGTGCCTATTCATTGGGTTGTTACAACAAATTAACAACGCTTTCAATATGAACAGAAAGAAGGAGAAAAAGAAGAAATTTGTGCTATTAAACTCATTCAAATATCGTAATAAATCTAATAGTTAACCAATGAAAAAATATTCATAACACATTCAAATAATGTAATATACCATGAAGTCACATACAAAACTGAAGATAAAAATTGACAGAACTAAAACCCATAATTGTATTAATTTCCACAAAAATTACATGCAGAGTTGACATAATGCCATTAAACTCTGTTAAAAATTTTAATGCAATGATAAATCCTTGTTCAAATAATGTAACAAGACTACTTCAACTCTCTTGTTCCAATCTGGTAACAAGAAACATCTCTAGACTTTAGGCTCAATAGATCTGGAAATAATCACATCTTCATAAGCACTATTCTACAAAAACCTGCACAACAAAGGGGAAGAATAAGGGATGAACAAGAAAAATAGACACAAAGGGGATACAAAAACACAACTACAAGACACTCAAGTATACCTCTTAGCAAGAATTTCTTATCTCTAGAGCTTGATGTTCATTCTAACCATGGTTGTTTCTTCTATAGTTTCTGGTTCTTGATTCAATTATTTTTGACCTCATCTAGACCTTACACATGTCATCTTCTGGTTTGATCTTCTAAAAACTTCTATAGATATCTTTCACTATCCCCCTCCGCTTATATTATAGATTCTATCAAGACTTTTTTTATTTGATTCTATTGGTTCACTAACCAGTTGACTCTATTTCTGATGAATATTCTTCCTTTGTTCCTACTTCATCCTCTGGCCGACTTCTTTTTTTCAAGCTTTGCCCTATTTCAATGATTTTTATCTCCTCCCTTAGAGGAGTATTCAAATTTATCTAAAGACCACGCACTTTGGTTTCCTTCATGTTTTTTATTTGCTAGAGTTTTTGGATATATTTTTCAATAATCTTCTATGCATCAATTCGAAAGGATACAAAAAACCTTACTAATTTCATCTCTTGTAGGAATCTAGTCTTTTGTATGCTGATGAAAACTTTGTTTTTCTCATACATAGTAATAATGGAATCCATAGTATTGACCAAGAATGTAGCTTGTTTAGCCATATCTCTATAATCATCTGGTTGATAGTCAAACTCTTCTATTTTGTTCATGATGAGATCCTCGATGCTAGCAGTCTCTAGGAATTCTTCTAGAGATAGATAGTCCAACATCTACTAACTTTTCTCTTATGTCACCCAATAAAGATCTCATTTCTACTACATTATTGTACCACTTCCCTAAGTTTCCATCAAACATTGATACCTTTATGAATTCAAAATTGTTTCTTATCTCAGTGCCATCACCCAGGATCACCTCTTTATATTGCATCTCTTCAAAATATTTAACCATCAGTAGGAGAGTGGGATAAATGACTTCTAAGTCTTGTTCCTTCTGATATAGTAGGCTTTCCATCTTGTGGATAGTAAATTTGATCAATATGATTTGTTTAAACATTTATGTGATCCCATAAATCCTATCCTATATCTTAAAAGAGATTTCTTTTATGATTTTAGAGAGGCAGACTGCATAATCTACCTCTTCCTTAGTTTTAGTAGGTGGTGCTTGTGTGGTAGTTGCTTGAGATAATTTATCCTACAAATTATTAATCATGGCCTATATTTTTGCTATTTTATTATCCTTTATTTCCAATTGACTCCTCAAGTCCTTAGTTTTTTGAAGCAAAAGATCTATGGTTTTCTCTTGCATAGCTTTGTTCATTCTGACCATGTCATCTTCTTCCCCATGCATTGAAATCTCCCCTGTTTTATCATCAATTCCAAAAACAAAAGTTTTCTATGGTGCAGGTATGGATATCTTTGCCATAGATGTTCTGGATATGTCTTCTTCCACTCTTGTAGTAGAACTCTCTCCCATGCCACCCATTCCTACTATTATCTATAATTCTTGCTCACTAGTAGCACTGAAAATTGTTTCTTCTTCCACTCTTTCAAGTGTGACCTTCATTGAAGCTAGAGCCAACTTAGGCTTCTTGGTCCCAGGGGCAAGTATAACTTCCTAAATTTTAACCCTATGTCCTCTAAAAATATCCCCAAAACCACCTGCTCTCCTCATGTTCATTTGTATCAATGGCGGGACTAGAAATTATTTGTTATTTATCTTCAGGAGGGAACGACTCTTGGGGCTAATTTATTCATACTGGTAAGGGCTAGTAACTTATCAAAAATAGAAGTTATAGCTTACTTCAAAGTTGTAAGTTTATGGAAAGGTATGATGGAAATCTCCTTCCCTTTCTCTATATTCGATTCTACATGAGTTTGCTATGAATTGTTGGGCGTTGCTTCTATCCTAAGGTGAGGGCTCTCAAGAACCTGAATTTGGTGCTCTACTATATCTTCCATATTCACTATAACTTCCATTTGATAAAATACCCTGTTCTTCTATGATTTCAAATATAGCATCCTCACGAATCATCAGGGTGACCATAGGGAATATGGGGGCTATTGCATCAACATAAACCCTTCTCACTGAGACTAACTCTAGAGGGTAGTCGTATGGCCTTTGAATTTGTGAATTACCTCTAAGTTCATAAGGGAACTTCTCTCATACATTGTGTAAATCTTCCCCCTTCTCTATGGCTTCTAAGAGTGCTTCTTTGTACTGGTCCTTTCTATGTTTGACCTAGGCATAGTTGTGACATTTCATCACCTTTTCATATTTTTTATCAGGATCATAGGGCCTCCAAGTTATTTCCTCAAAATAAATGTTTTCCAAATCATACATGCCCTTGAACAGGGCTAGATATCCAACAAAAATGTAATATCCAAACTTGCAAGGAACATTGAGCCAAAGGACCCTACCATGTTTCTTCACTTGTCTTATTTGGCTTCTTTGATGACTTGTCTCGCTAGTTCAAGGGAAACCAGAGAGAAAGTGCAATACATAGGTAACAACTTAGGAGGAATTTTGGACCCATAAATCCTAATGTACATGAAGCCTTATGAGAAGAAATAGTCCCCTATTTCTTTTTCTTTGAGTAAAGCTTTGACTCCAGGTCCTATTCTCTCAAGGAGGTTGCCCGTTAGGATCCAATGAATTTCCACCATGAAATTATCACAAAACCATCCCAAGTGTGAGCATCCTTCATGTATCTTCCAAAACCTATTCTAGACATAGGGACTCTCAGTGGCTCCTAGCCTTCCTTTACTTTGGTCTCCTAATTGCCTAGCTAATAGGTGCATGAGAATTGAATAGTGGGAGAATGGGGGCATTTGTTTTCTCTACTCCAAGACAACCCTTTTTAACTCTATTAATTGTGAGTGCATTTATCTGCTCAACTCTTCTTCCCAGATGTAGGTGGGAGGATTTATCCTTCTGTTACTTTGTGCTACTAGGTAAAAATTACCTTTTCCTACCACACTAAGTTGTACTCCCAAAATGATGTTAATAATGTCACAAAAATACCTGACCTAGGTTTTGAATGTAGTCTTTCTAATGGGGAAATAAAATTGTACATTCTCATATGTATCAAAAAGCATTTTGAAATATTCTAATTCAGTTAACCTATGAGACTATCTTTCATTTACCTGGCGAACTAGCCGAGTGTTCGAGGGAGCCAAGTTGAATACTTTCTAGATGTGCTTTGTCACGATGCTAAACACTGGACAATATTTGTTGTCTCAGAATGTTTTGGTGTTCTCATCATAGGCCACTACCAGCGATGCCATCAGGTCTGCAGAGTAGTGTACTCTAGGACATATCAAATTTCCTATGTTTTTGGTCCATCTATTGCTTCTAGGAGCACCCTTGTTTTGTGATTTCTTTGATTTGTAGAACAAGTTAGATAGCAACCACGAGGAGCGTTACAAATTTTCCATGGTGGATTTGAAGCTTTGAACACAAGTGTTCTCTATTTCATACTGTTGGGTTGGTGTGAGCTACTTGTTTTGGCTAGAATTTTTGGCGAAATCGTACATTTCGATCCTAGTAATAGCTTCTTCGGGGATATCAATGTACGATGACTAGCCAGTGATGAATTTTACAACCTCTTGAGTGTCTTTGGGCATGAAGGTAGCTCCCTAGGTGGTAATTATTCTTATAGAAAATACTTCAATTATTTGAAATACACTTTCCTGACTTCTCTCCAACTTTCTGCTTTCCAACACCAGTTCTTTAGTTTGTGATAACTAGGATGGTAGTGGCATTCGAGAGTGGGGGTTTAAGTAATTGAGGGTGGAGTGGCTTCACTATCCTCACATAGAGTATCATTAATGCAATATCATCAAATACCTTTTGAATCTAGCCAATGATAGCCTGTCATTGCATCATCTCTAAAATCATACAGTTATAGTATGCAATCTTTCTCAATCTGTATGTCTACGAGGACTTTTATTTGTGTACTTTTAATCATTTGTAGTATTTTCATTGGTTATTGGTGCACCTTCTTATGATGTGCAATTAAAAATGTGGTGGTAGAAGCTTTCATAGGAAATTCATCGTAAAAATTCCACCACCTTGATCTTGTGCAAGAGTTAGATCAAAATATATATTGTTAAAAAGCAATCATCTTTCTGGGCATTGGTCATTAGATATGATCATGGAGGTGCGCATCCATCAAGATTCTCTAACCTGCATGTTAGTTATTCCGAAGAAAAAATATATTGCAATTGGGTTATCTTAGCCTAAGATTTATTATTTAAATTTTAATCAAAGAATAATCAATACTTAAGTTGCCTGGGCAAAAACACTTAATCCTTTAAAATCTGTACAACATGATTGGTAGTCTAATGACGCATGCTAAAATAACTAGATTAATCTTGAACCTTAGATCCTAAATATTAGGTTAGCAACAATTTGACTAAAAATACTTAGGCCTAAATCTTTATAATCCTTATAATTTATGTATTAATACCTCACATAATCTCGGTTTATTAAGATTAATCGGTGTTTAAAAATATTCAATAACCTTCGATTAAACCACTAACACTTATAATTTGATCATCTCCCTATGCACCCACCATTAGATCAAACCAATATCGTGTGTGCTCGTTGAACTCTCTAGATATGCATGAACGTTAATCGAAAAGAAAGGGGGTCATTAACAATGTATTAGACCCATATTAATCTTGATTATGCATGGATATTAGCTCTTAATAAAACATTTTAATTAATCATTTGATAAATCTTGCATAATTAACCTTTGGATGCTTTGGGAAAACGCTTCCATTGGATATGGGCAGGGATGAGCACTATTGTTGAGATCTACGAAGTTGTGTAACTTTTATCTAAAGGGGGAACCACTTATCATGCATTTAAACCCTTGATAATCCTAATTATATTTGCTTTAATCTTGCTTTGACCTTAGTTTTGTCGATGATTGACTTGTTAATGCTTGAAAACTTTGGTGAGTGCACTACCATTAGATCTACTAAGGATCATGCACGACCATTGGATCTGCATAGCTGCAAGACATTTATTCATCACTTTGATGGAAGCTTTAATGGTTGGGCAATTTGGTGCACGTGTTGCCATTGGATAAATTGAATATTGAGCACAATCATTGAGATCTTGAGATCTGTATGATCTTTAACCAAAGGGGCATGTACCCTTACCTTTTAAATGATTTGAAACTTTATAACATAATATTTCTTTGATAATTTTTTAAAAGCATTTATTAGAGGGGGAATGATTAACAATGTAGTTAGGACCCTTACTTAATCAAGTTTACCAATATTAAATCGGTTTAATTAAGAATTAATTTTTTTTTGCACTTTAAACCCTCCGATGCTAAATATCAGTTATTCTGAGTGGCACGCGACCATCATATATGATCAAAGTTATGCATCATTGCTCAGATATAGGAATATGTATGGTATTTAACATCAAATTTTATAATGTGGTTGACTTTAAACCTATGTTTAATTAAATTTTATTAAGCTTGGATTATTTGTTAATCATGCTCGTAGTTTAACTTTGAATTTCTTTGATGAGCACACATCCATTGAATTAGGACAAGAGCGAGCACTACCCTTAGATTCTTCAAACTTACCCAATGTTTAATTGAAAGGGGCGCATGACCCTTGATTATATTTATGCTAAAACTTAGGTTATGACCAAAGTTGGCTTTAGCTTTTTAAATGTCAGACAAATTAGAGAGCATGCATCCGTCATATTAGCCATGGACCAAGCACTGCTATCTAGATCTTAAAAATTGTTTGATACTTAACCAAGGGGGCGCATGACCCTTACTTCAGATTTAATTAATTCAATTGCCTTAGAACTTATATTATATGATTTTGACCATGGCAATTATTTAGTTTAATATTTGAGCTGCTTATGAGCGCGCATTCGTCTCGATCTTGGGTGATGAAGCGCATCCGTCCAGATTAGTGGAGTTGTACGATTTTTACCACAAAGAGGGCACATACCCTCAATTGGTCATTTGATTTTAATCTAAACCATAGGAATATTTATTTTTACTTAGGACCCTATGTTTCGATTAATTTTCTTTTAAGGTCCAACAGACTAGGGGGACCTTTTTAGTGAACGTTTTATTTCTTCAAATTTTAAGTTTTTTAATAATCAGAAAACATCAATGGTCACTCTCTTAATGGTTAAAAGACAATTAATCCAATGGTTAAGGTTATGACTTTAGACCTAATTTATATGGATGTTTTTATAACGACTCATAAGGGTCAAAAATTAAAAACCAATTTTTCATAAGTGAATGCAATAGAGACCAACAAATTTGGGTGAAGGCTTTGAAAATAAAAAATTCAAATTTGGGGGTATCTAATGTTGAGTTAATTTTGGCTTTAACATAGGCTCTGACTGAGACAATATGCTGAAAACCTGAGCCACTTGAGAATTCTAGAATCTCCTGGTTTCATTACAAGCTTTGGACAGAATCATAAACCATCAAACCTGATTAGAAAAATAAAACATAAAAAAATTTAAACTAAAAAGATACAATAAAGCAATAATAAACATGATATCAAAGAAAAATAGAGTACCCAAAAACTGTTATTCTCCTCAGTCAATTTGAATCAAAGGGTAATAATTTTAAGATCAAATGAGCTTTTAAATATATTTTTATGATTTGTTAGCAAGGTCCTAGGATATGATTATACATAATTTATCAAAGTCACTTGTTCCATCATGTCTTGGCCTAAGTGTGTGTTAGTGCATTCATTTTGATTTCCAAGTCTTCCAAAACTTCATCATGTTTGAAAAATGGTTAAGCCTAATAGATAATTTCACTCTTAAAGGTTTTCACCATTTGTAGGGCTCCATTACCAATCAAGCATCTATAGCCTTTGTGGAGATGCTACTGATCCCATATGGTTTTACTCTACTGCCATTCAAGTGTCTATAGCCCCGATAGATATTTTCCAAGATATCTCAGACATTGACCCAATTTGCATTATAAATGGTTTTCTTTCTCTTTTTGAGAAATATTTTGATAAATGCAAATTGTGCAATGAGTGTGCCTGAGTTGAGGATCAATTTATGGCTAAAGGATTGAGTGTAATGATTTTTGGCTTAATCATTTTACCAAAGATAATTTTGTTCTTTGGACCTTGAAATTTCTTTTAGTATTGTTTGCAATGTGAGGCTTTGTCATGATGGACCAATAACTCTGATTTTACTCTATTTTATTTCATACCATATGACAATTGCACAAACATTCAAATTTGTAAAATTGTAAGCAACATCAGAATCTAAAATAAATTTCCTCCTCTCTTGCTTGTTTTTAGAGAAATAAATAGTAAGGAATACTCATCATCCTATGATTATCATGGGAAAAAAAACAAACAAAACCATACAAAGCAAAACAGAACAAAACAACAGTAAGGAATAAAACAACACAGTGTTCTAGAAAAAATACAATTTTTATTTATTTATTTTTTATTTTTTAATCAGGGAATTTCCTCCCTTATGACCCCATAGTAGGAGTTATAAATCTTGAGATGCGGGCCATTTATAGGGATTTTCATCAGTTCTCCTTCTAAGGTTTGCAACCTATAAGTATTTTAACCAATAATTTGGGCTATCTGATATGGACCAAGCCATTTAGATTCAAGATTTCCTTTCTTGGAATGTTTTTCATTTTTGGGATCCCAGTAGATTACTATGTCTCCTTCAAAGAAGGGAGTACCTTTTGCTTTTTTTTAAAATGATTTTATGGTTTTTTGAGTTTGTTCAATCATTTTGTTAAGAGTTTCTCTTATTTGCTCTTGTAACATGGCAATTTGGTCTAACCTTCTCTACAAGGCATGAGGGTTCTCATGATCTTATAATAGTAGGAAAAGTGCTAATTTCTCTATTCTAGGGGGTAACAAGGCTTTTTCTCCGTACACCATCTTGTAAGGAGTTTTTCCTATATTTATTTTTGGGGATAGCCTGTCTGCCCACAGAGAAAATTTTAATTCACTATCCCAACTCTTCTTATTCTTACCCAATGATCTTTTAATTCTGGTAATTAAGTTTTTATTTGATGATTCAGCAAGACCATTTCCTTGAGGGTAATAATTTGTAGAGTGGAAAAGTTATATTCCATACTTAGCACAAAATTCTACCATATCCTCCGGACCGGCTAGGGTTTCCTTGGTTGTTTTTTCGGACTGGTGCTTCCCAGGGATCCTTGTTTGGTTGGGGATCCCTTCCCTTTTTCCCTCAGGCTTCCCCCTAAGGTTTTTTGCAGGTTATTCGCGTGGATCTGGTCCCCTGCGTTTCTCGGTGCGGTGGAGGTGACGGTTTAGGGTTTGGATAGCTTCCCCATTTTTCTTTTGAATCCTTGGCGGGCTCTGTGCTTAGACGGGATTCTTCGTCCCTGCTGCTGGGATCCTCTTCTATTTTCCCGGGGCGGGTTCCTTGTGGTACAACTCTTTGGTCACTTCCTGATGGGCTGGATCCTCTCTGTGCTGGCTGTTGGCTTCCTACAGGATGGCTCTCGCTGAATGGAATGTTTTCTTGATGGGCGGTTGGTTTCTCCACAGGGCGAGATCCGCCAAATCCGCCGGTTTTCCTGCGAGGCGGGATCCTTTCTTTTCTGCTGGTTTCCCGGATGGCGGGATTTCCCCGTTGCTTCCCGCTAGGCGGGACTGTTTGTGGTGGTTTTGACTGCTTCCGCGAGGCGGGATTTTATTGTAACGATTTTTCTTTGCTTCCTGTTGGGCGGGATCTTCTCGATGGTGGTTTTTGGCTACTCCCCGTTGGGCGGGATCTCCAAAACTACTTTCTTTCTTATTTGTTTGTTTCCCGCTGAGAGGGATTGTTTCATGCTTACTGTTACCGCTGGGCGGGATTTCTTTTTGGTGTTCAGTTTCAAGGGATTGATGCCCTAGGCCCATTGCTTATGTAATCAGGTTTTGGGATCCTTGTTAAAACCCGATGTAAATACAAACACTACTTACCAAAAAATTCTACCATCTCAAAGATATAAAATATTTCTCATTATTTGTTACTAATTTACGAGGAAAATCTAGTTAGAATACTTTCTTCTAAGAAATTAATAATAGTTTGAGATGTAGAGATTCTTAGAGGAGCACCTTCTACCCATTGAGTTTAGGACTATAGGTTTTTTTTATTTTATCGGTCAAACTTATGCAAATAATGGAATACTAGGGGGATTTATTTTAATAAACATAGGGGTTTAAAACACCTAATGATTTAAAATTTTATGGGGTCATGAATTAATATAAGGGAAAAATGCGGATATTTTAATATGCTAACAAAATTATATAGTATATATGGTCTAGTGGGGTGTATTTAATAGATATAAAATATTTATGGAATTATGGAGTGAATGACTAAAGTGTGTGTTTATATTGTATAATAATGTTCATGAATAGAGTGAATATAATAATTATGAATGGATGAAGGTGGATCATGGATGGATGGTGGTGTGGGTTTATGAAGTGAAAAATTTGGTGGAGATGAATAGTAACATGATAATTTTATGGCTAAGTGGAAATGATAGGAATGAATTTGTGAAGGACAACCTTGAATGAATTAGGCACAAGATGACCAAGACCTATACCTCCCATGACCATGGAGACTCCTTTGGAACAAACATGACTTCCCTAAGACTTTTAACTTTTGAAAAGAACCACCACATCCTACAATAACCTAGGCATCCCATTCTTGACAACCTTTGAAAACTTAGGGGTGAAAATTTAGGTTGGAATTTTTGAAGCCCAACAATCGCTTTGACTGGGACAAGAGAATTATTTAATGATTAGAGGTAAAAACAATTCTCTTGAGGACCCTAGACTCTCTGGTTGACTTGACTATGCACACTCTAACTTCTTGGTGTGGTAAACCACAAACTCCAAGCTAACTGTGATAATTTTTTATTCTCCTAACTTACATAAGGACATATAGAATGACTCAAAACTCAGAGTTCGACTCATAAAAAAATTATAATCACCTAAAACTTATTCACCTAATCACTTAAAATACTAAAACATACTTTAAAAAAATCAGAAGTGAAAACAAATACTACCAAGATATACTAAAATGTAGTTTTTTTTTTAAAGAGGCAAACAGAAATAGTTCATATGAACTAATCCCCATCACGGGATGGTACAATTTCAGATTATGGCCATTTATCTGAAACAATATTTGTTCATATTGTAGGGTCTGCAACTTCTAAGTGTGTTGGTCTGCTTTCTGGATGATCTAGTAAGGGCCTAACCCATCCATTTAGGCTCAAGCTTTCCTTTAACTCCTGGTGTATCATTATTCAGATCCCAATACAACACTATATCTCCTTTAGAAAATAACTTTCCTTTAGCTTTCCTATTAAAAACCTGAATTATCTTTTCAGTTTCCTAAGTCATTCTCATCAAATCTATCCTCTTCTAACTTGGCAAGTTGATCCATTCTCCTTTGCAAGGTATTCAAATTTTTGTGGTCTTGAAGCAATAAATACAAAACAAACCTTTCTACTTGTGAAGGTAACAAAGAACTTTCTCCATAAACTAGTTCATACGGTTTTTCTTGTTGCTCTCTTAATAAAAATCCAATCAGCCCATAAGGCAAACTTCAGTTCATTATTCCAATTTCTTTTATTCTTGTCAAGTGATCTCTAAATTCTAGTGATGAGATTTTTATTAGAAGACTCTGTCAGGCCATTATCTTGAGGGTAGTAATTGGTTGAACGTGCTAATTCAATACCACATTTATTGCAAAATTCCACCATTTCATATGAAATAAAATCCTTCTCATTGTCTATGACTAGCTTCCTGGGTACTCCAAATCTGGTCAAGATGTTTTCTTCCAAGAATTTAATGATCACTTTAGTGGTTAATCTCTTCAATGGAGCAGCCTCTACCCATTTAGTAAAATAACCAGTCGTAGTTATTATCTATCTATGACCCTCTGAGGAGTTTGGATTAAATTCACATATCAGGTCTAGATTAAAATGACCACGCAAAGACACTACTTATATTAAAATGACCAAGCAAAGTCAACAACAGTGTCTAGATTCATTGGGCTATTATAGCAATTTAACAACACTTATAATATGAACAAAGAGAATGGGGGAAAGAGAAATTGGTGCTATTAGACTCATTCGAATATCGTAATAAATCTAACAGTTAACCAACAAGAGAAATGTTCATAACACATTCAAATAATGTAATCTACTATGAAGTAAAACACTGAACTGAAGACAAAAATGACAAAATTGAACCCCATAATTGTATTAATTTTTCAAAGAATTTACATGCAGAGTTGGCAAAATGCCATTGAACTCTGTTACAACTTTTTAATACAATGAGAAAATCTTGTTCAAATAATGTAACAAGACTTCTTTAATTCTCCTATTCTAATCTGGTAATAGGAAGAATCTCTGGACTTCAGGCTAAAAAAAAATTGGAAATATTCTCAACTTCTCAAGCACAGTTCTACCAAAACCTGCACAACAAAGGGGAAGAATGAGGGGTGAATATAAAATAACACAAAGGATACAACAACACAACTCACAAGGTACTCAAGTATACCTCTTAGCAAAATTTGCTATCTCTAAAGCTTGATGAAGATTATGACCGTAGTTGGTGTCTTTATAGCTCCAGGTTCTTGAATCTATTATTTTTTGTCTCATATGGGCCTTACACTTGTCATCCTTTGGTTTGATCTTCTTTGTGTCCTATACAGTTGTTCTAAACTACACGGGGCTACATTTCCTATATCAATTTTTCTCTAGGCTTGAAGGGAGCTCTTAATATATGGTGGGTCGAGCAATTTTTATGGTTTTTCCTTTTGTGTAGACAACTGGTAAACTGATATATACATATATTTTGTTATTTCCTATTTGTCCTAATCATCTAATTCTATAATTTGAGATGAAACTAGGCTGTTGTAGCAAATTCTTGACGTAAGCCAAAGAGGGACCCAATGTGATGGCGAAGAGAGAGAAGGTGGTATGGAAAACAAATAGATAGAATGGCATAGATTACATAATGTTAATGAAGTAGGTGGGATCAATGAGAGTGGATTTGTGAGCGGGATGGTGGTAAGATGACACTCTATAGAATGAATGGATACAATGGTCAAGAGAGAATGCCTAGAAAGAGGAGGGTAGTGATATGTAGGAGGAAATATAGAATGGAAAACAAGATTTGGAAGCACCCATAGGTGTTGGAAATTTTGAGTAGTTTTGTTGTCATTGATGTCAAAGGAATATTGGTTTAATATCATCGTCATTAAGGACATCAAGTGGTTTTTCCAAAAGCAAGAAGTTCTTGGAAAGGAATAGGATATAATATTTATTTTTAATATTATATGACTAAAAAGGGTCCAAAGGATGAAATCCTGAGAAAGAAGAAATAAGCTTAAATTAAATAATAATATTTTATTATTATAATATTTTGGGCCAAATAACAAGGTGAAGAAAAACGAAGTCCAAATTGAAAAGACCCATGAGCAAATTTTCAAAGGTTTAATTTAAATTAAAATTTTAATTTAAATTAGTAAAGGAGGCAAAGGTTTTTAAATTTAATATTTAAAAATTAAATTCAAATTTTTAAATTCAAAAAAAGGGCCGACGTGAGAAATCAAAAGAGGAATGAGTATTTATATAGGAAATTATTTTTATTTCCTAAGTCTTTATCATCACACCTTCGAATACGAATTGAGGATAATTGTGCACTGTGTTTAAGAAGAGAGCAATTTGAGTTTAAAGTGTTTTGGAGGGAAACAAAAAAAATAAAGGTTGCGTGCGCATTGGGTTGACTTCCCACCAACGATGGTAGCGCAAATGGCAGTTGGAAGAGTGTTAAAGTTTGCATGGAGGAGATCGTGGTTCAATCCACGTGATCGACATTTTTGGAGTAGAGAGCCCTTCATCCGTTTTGTTTGAAATTTTTGAGAGGCGACAATATTTGTGGGATAGAGTGTACGTTGTGTTTCATGTGGGTGTGCAACCCACTTGGTGGCCTAGCTTGGAGCTAGGGCGTTGGGACTGCAAAGGTCACATGTTTGAATCTACCGAAGTCCTCTTTTGTAGGCAGAACAAACAAAAGGTATGCCATTCGATTTTTGATGTTAAAAATTAAATACTCTCATATTATCGTGGATGGTAAGTGCTTAGGGGAGTTATAAGGTAAATAAAAATTAAAATATTATTTTGATTTTTGGTGATTAAAATTTATAAAGTGTGGAGATTATAAGGTGTATAAGGGTTTTTCTATGCATGTTGTTTTTAATGAAATTATTGAGTTGAATATTGTGAGGATGGAGATTTTTTTTTTTTGGTAAATAAAAGTCTTCATTAATTACCGGGTTTTGCAGGTTAACCCAAAACCTATTACAATATCCAGCCTTCTGCTGAGATTGTAGATCCTAGTCATCTTTGAAACTTTCTTACCAGAAATTGTGTTGAATCCCCTAAAACACCTTACTAACAAAGCACACCCATACCTAAACATAATCGTAAACATTACTTACATTGACGGGAATTGAAGTTTGGAACTTTGCACTTGTGAAACCCGTTGCTTGCCCATTTCCTATTCTCTGTCGAAATCTTCCAAGGCTTACACCCTATTACCTTCATTTCCAATTTGGTATGATTTAGAGGGAAACCCCATAGTTATTACCAGCTCCATGGGAAAGAACACCCATTCATCTTTCTCCTTAACGGGTATAAGGTGTGAGGTTGGAGATTATAAGGTGTATAAGGGTTTTTTCTATGCATGTTGTTTTTAATGAAATTATTGAATTGAATATTGTGAGTTTGGAGATTATAAGGTGTACAAAAGGATTTGTTATTTTATATGAAGAATAATATTTGAGAAAAATATTTTGTGGAGACCTTGAGAGAGGTTGTGGTAACTGTTGGAGCCAAAATTGACTCAACATCTGAAAACCCCCAAATTTAATTTTTTTTTTTTTTTTTAAATAAAATTAACAAAAGTAGCTTACCCATGTTACATTTTCATCTGAGAAGTTAACTTCCATATGTTTAAAATTTTGAAATTGACCTAAGCCATTTTGTTTTGAATTGATCTTATGACCTTTTTTTTGTCATTTGCAAAGTCATTAAGGTCAAATTATTTGAGCATCCAGTGCCATGGTAAAATCATAAAAATACTTGAATTTAAATTAAGGGTCATAAAAATCATAATAATCAGACCTAAGCCTAATGAATAAACCCCTAAGTCCTAAAGTATTAAAAGAAGATAATTCGAAGCCTAATGATGAAAAACTATGGTCTAAATTCCAAAACCTAAGGTTTGAAATAAATATCTTAAATAAAACTACAAGGGTATGTGCCCCCTTACATTAAGAATCGAGCACCTTACACAGATCTAAGGGCAGTGCTTCATAAGAGTAAAATCCAATGGATGCGCTCACTTTGATTAATCAACTCTTTAAAATGTTGTGGTCAAAGGAATTAAAACCTAAGGTTTCAAATGAAAATTAATCAAATATTTGAGGGTTTGTGCCCCCCTTAATTAAACATCGAGCTAATCGGCTAAATATGATGGCAGTGCTTGATTAAGGCCTAATCGAACGGTCGTGCTATCATTAAAGATTCATTGAAAGGGCTAAAAATTGAAATATTAATTAAAAATTGTTAAATAATATTAGCAAGGGTCTAACACATTGGCTAATCACCCCATTTACCACTAAATAAAAGGTTAAAAACAAGTGCCCCTTGGTAACTAACCCCGTAGGTTGAAAGAAATCAATGGCTATGCCAATCTTGATCGAGATCCAATGGCTGTGCTCGAGTCAAAACCCAAACGATGGAATGGTAAGAGTATCGGGTAACATAAAGGTAAAGCTAGGATTAATCATGCATTAGCAAGGGTTTAATTTGTTACTAATTACCCCCTTTCAGCTTAATCAAATATTATTGAAATAAAATAATGCACCCCTTTTGGTTATCAATCTTGTAGATTACAGGAGATCTAAGGGCAACGCTTCATCGAAAAGAAATCGGATGGATGCACTCATTTTAATAAAGCACCCTGATCTAAAGTATGAAAGCTTAGGTACAATGGTCATGAAATATCCAACGGTTGTGCTTGATTGAGAGTCAATCTGACAGTCGTAAATCGCCAAGGTTAGATTAAAATATTACTCACACTTGTGTTTTGAAGTATGTGCAGGTCTGAGTAGATATTACGGATGCGTTGTCACTAAAGATGATCTAACGGTGGTACGTATCACAAAGAAATCAATCAATAAAAAGGTCCCATCCGAGTCAAATTTAAAAATCATTGTTATTAGAGTCTTCTCCTTTATATGCTAGGTACTTCTTAAGCCCTGCCCTCTTACAGTTTTGACTATTTTGAATTCAGCATCATATTGTAAAAGTTTCACCATCCATATTGATGGCTTTCCTAATGGCTCAGTTTGAGTAAAAATATTCTTTATTGTTATGAAAGGTATGCAAAAGTAAACTTTATTTGTACCGAATATACCTTTGAAATGTTCCAAAGATTGGATGACTGCATAAGCATGTTTTTCTAACAAGGTATATTTAATATGTGCTTCTTTCAAACCTAAACTCATGAAGGCTATCAACCTTTCATTATTTTCATCATCTTTTTGTGAAATAACTATAGCAATAGAGTGTTCAAATGCATATGAATAAATGTTAAAGTCTTTAGAATAATCAGGGCAGCTTAGGGTTGGAGTAGTAGAAATAGCTTCTTTTATTCTATTGAATGCTTCCATGTTTTCTACTGTCCATTTTATTTCTCCAGTATTTTTAACCATGTCATTTATGGGTTTGGTCATCTTTGCAAAATTTGGAACAAATATTCTAATAAAATTTATCTTGCCAAAAAATGACCTAACTCCTTTTAAGTTCCTGGGAGGAGGAATTTTGGAAATAGCTTCTATTATTTTTGGGTCAATGCTTATTCCCTTTTCTGAAACTATGTAACCTAATAATTTTCCTTGTGTAGTCTTGAATATGCACTTCTTGGGATTTAGGAAAATTCCAAATTCTTTGCACCGAGAAAAGACTGCAGCTAAATGTTCTAAGTGATCTTCTGTATTTTTAGAAAAAACTAAGATATCATCCAAATATATAACCAATATCTTAAACATTAATCTCTTAAAGGTAAAGTCCATTGCTCTCTAAAAGGTAGCATGTGCATTCATCAAGCCAAAATGCATCCTCAAATATTCAAATGTACCCCATGGTGTAGTGAATGTTATCTTATGTTTATCTTTTGGATTGATTTGGATCTGGTTATATCTCGAAAAACCATCCAACAAGGATAATCTAGATGAACCAACTAATGCTTGCAGTAGTTGTTCCATATTGGGCAATGGGTAATTGTCCTTTAATGAGCTTTTATTTAACTTTTTGAAATCTACACAAAGTCTAATATCACCATTCTTCTTTTTTAATGGTACTAAATTGGATATCCAAGAAGAAAATCTTACCTTTCTTATTATTTTGGAATCCAATAATTTATGTACCTCCTTTTGCATTATTGGGTGCAAAGTAGGGTTATATTTCCTCTGTTTCTATTTGAATGGCTTGGAATATTTCTTCAGGGGTATTATGTGTGTCATTACATCTGTTTTGAAGGTTTTAAGGTCTTCATAAGTCCAAGAAAAATATTCCTTATTCTTATTTAAGAAACTGATGTCCAACCTTTTATTTTACTAGCAAGGCTATATCTACCTTCACTATTTTGGGCTCTCTCATTGTATGAATGTTAACGTCTTCAGATATTACTTCTTTGTGTAAAGGTTTGTAAGCTTTGTCAAAACCATCAAATAGACTCTCTAGAGAAATAAATCCTTTGGTTATTCTATTTGTTCTCAGATATATTACTTCTACTGGCTCACCTATTTTATCTTTCAGTTTATCTTCATATTTTTAATCACAGATTATATCTGCATACTGATTTTGTAGGGTCATGAAATATTTAATGTCCACATCATCTTGAAAGACCTATAGGTAAACTATATTATCTTGGCATAGAAGGCTTATAAACTAAAATAGTTGGGAACCTCTCCATATATTTTGTAGTTATTTTTGGATGGTCTAGGACCAAGGCATTTATAGCTAGAAGATCTGCAACATGATTTTATTCTCTTGGAATAAATGAGATATTGAAAGCTAAGAATTTTTTAATTTCTTCCAATACTGCATTTTTATATTGTTTTAGCCTAGGATGCTTGGTTTGATATTTACCTTTGATTTGTTGTATAATTAGTTCTGCATCCCCTATTACAGTCAAGTAGTTAATACCCAATTCTTTTGCTTTTCTTAATCCTAGAAATAAGGCTTCATATTCATCTACATTATTTGTGCAAGGGAATTCTAGTCTGTAAGGGATACCAAGATAGTTTCCTTTTATGTTAGTCAAATTAACTCCTGCACCTACTCTAGATTGGGATTTAGCTCCATCAAAAGTCATGGTCCACATTTCTTGAGTTAACACTCTATCTGATTCAGCATCAACCATTTTCATAACTTTTGGATCCATGTTCCTTGCTTCTGGCACTTCCACCAGGAATGGGTTGTACCATATGGAATAAACTCCCATCACCTTTTCTTCCATAGATTTCACTAAGTTTATCATGGTTTCATCTATTTGAATTAACTCTATGGAGTGTTTTTTAAATGGTTTCCTTTGTAAGATTACATTTTCCTTATCTGACATTGGGATAGTAGCATAGGACCAATCCAATTAGATTGAACCTCCCAGTTGTTTTACCCAATGTCTACTTAATAATAGTGAGAAGAAAGGGTCAACGTCAACTACTACAACATCCATTACTATTCCTTTCTTGGGATATTGGTCTAAGAAAACTAATAATCCAGTTATCACTCCCACACAAGGAATTTGTCTACTATCCATTACAAAAACAGGGCAGAATCTCTTGTACAGATTAACCCCATTTGATCATCTATCAATTTAGGCATGATATTATGTGAAGCTCCACTATCTAGCATACAATTATGAATCACATACCTTTCTCCTTCATCTAAATTATACCTTAATGATACATAGAAGGGTCTAACAGAGGATGGTGATCTTGTATCATGTTGATTTTGTCTAGCAACATGGCAAGTTGGATCTTCTTTTTGTTCAACTAGTCCAAATGCTCTACAGACTTGTTCTCTGTATTGCTGAACTTTCATAAGCTCTCCAAATATGATGTTAACTTTATGTTTACTGAGTTCTGACCCAGCATCAAATTATCCTTTTTATATCCAGTGGTATGTTGCTTTCTTCTTTGGATGTTTCCTCTTCTAATTCTACTATCTTAGGAATAATATTTTTGAAGGTTCTATCAGTTTTCTCTTTACTGATATTTTTATTTGTGAAATTTTGTTTTCTTATTTCACTTGTAGAAGCTTTTTATGTTCTGTCAGGGATAGTTTTTTTCTTAAACTCAGAGTATTGGTAGCTTCTAATTATTCCACTTCCTTAGTAGTGGGGATTAATTTCCCTTGCTTCATTTTGTCATATCTTGACTCATGTGGTTTTTGCAAGATCTTAGTTCCTTTAGCTACAAAAATTTGAGGATGATGATTTGAGGAATACTTATCCATATTTTCTTCAAACAACCTTTCTCTGGATTCATATTCTAAAGATCAAAAAGCATTAATTCTAATATCTTCCTCTGAATCATCATGCAAATCTACATTGCATTGTTCACTTAGGTAAATCCAAATGCATCAGGGTTATGAGGTGCATCACAGGTAGAGTAAAAATAGGGAAAACCTTCTGCTACGTTGGCATATGGTATAGGGTTAGGAATATTGTTTTGATCTCTTTCAAGCTCTCTATTTTTCCAATTATTATTTCCATTGTTTCTATTCTTGTTTCCTTCATCGGATCCATTATTGTTCCCCCAATTTCTATTGAAGTTTTTCTTGAAGGGAGGGTGATTATCAATATGTGGTCATTTTTTTTGTGATGTCTCACCATTATTACCATTATTTCTTTCAATTTTTGCTAACCTGTTATTCATGGTATTAAACATATCAACCATTTGATTAGTTAGTTTTTCCATGGGATCTACTTCCTTTCTCCTTTGTATTTCAAATGCTACTCTTTTGGGTTTTCTCTTAGGTAGATTGACTTCCAGAGAGTAAGGCTTCATCTTACCACTATCAAGCATGTTTCTTTTGATATCCATTGCCTTCTCCATACAACCATCAATGGTGGTGGCTTGTTCTTGCCTTAACTCATAGTTAAACTCCCCTTGAAAAGCATTTTTATAGAAACAAATGGACTGAATATCACTAGGCCTATGATTAGTAGGGATTTTATTTTTGAATTTTTAGAACCTTCTGTTAAATTCACTGACATCCTCATTTTTCTTTTTCTTCATAATGGCTAACTCAGTTAACAGAGCTTGTTCATTTTTCCTTTCATTGTATTTAGGAAAACAACTTCAATTTTAGTGAAATCTGGGATATCATTGTCAGGGAGAGAATTGAACCACTCTCTAGCATATCTTCTAAATTTTGTAGGAATAGTCTCAGGACTACATCTTCATGCTCAACCTCGAGGCTATCCATTGCATACAAAAAACTTTTGATATGATCCTCTCTAGTTACTACATCATTTCCTACAAACTTGGGAAGGTATTTATGGGATTTATTAGGTAAGGCATTCAGATTTGTAGGTAAGGCAAATGGCCTGTATCTATTTGTTCTCCATAAATAAACATTATTTTGATTTTGTTGATTTGCTTGAGCCATTGTTACTGTAGGTGTAATGAGATTTAAATTTATAGCAGTAATGCCTACAAGGATTTGGGTTTGGGTAGCCTGAATATAATCTAATGGATTATCTACCATAGTATTACTATTAATCAAATAATAAGAATAATCACATGTATCTTCTACAACAAAATTCAAATTTTCATCTACAAAGATATCAGCAGCAATAGTATTCTGATCTTTATTTTTTCTTACATACTTTTTACCGCTAAAGTAAGATCTATTCTCATTAACCGTACTCTTAAGAATGGGGATTTTATGACTGTGGGTAAATACCTCTGGATTTTTGAATTTCAAGAATAGTTCTTTACCGCTTCTCCTAGTGTGTGCTAGCATGTTCTGCTCCTTATTTCTTGATGTTTGATTTCTGGGTTTGTCCAGATAGAGTCGCCAACACGGAGGTGCAGAAAGAACATAATGTATGATCAAGATTGCTTGATATTTAACTCTCAACCTCATAGGGGATGGTTCTTGGAGGAAATCCAAGAAAATCAACAAACGTAAAAATATTTTAAAATAAAATTGAAAACTACAGGCAAAATAAAATAAAGAACACTAAAAAGTCATAAAAAACAAAACATAGGTTCTTTATTCCAATTGGCTACTTGTTGATTAAAATATAGTCGTTTGAAAGAAAAATTTTAAAAATACAAATCATCTAATTAATAAGTCCTCCCCAACAATGGCACCAAAAACTATTGGAACCATTTCTTGCATCCATAGGATTCGATTGTCATGCTACAAGAAATCATTTGAAACCAATGAGCTATTACAAACTCTGGTTAACCTGCCTCTTTATTCTGATTAACGAAATATTGCTAAAAGAAACGTATAGAATGGGTAAGGAAACCCCAATGGTAAACTTATGATTTTACAAGTATTACACACCCTAGATTTTAGTGTTTTATATATATATATATAATGACCAAGCAAAGACAACTTAATTATTATGCCTTATGTAGACCGGTGCCTAGATTCATTGGGTTGTTATAGCAATTTAACAACATTCATAACATGAATAGAAAGAATGAGAAAAGAAGAATTGGTGCCATTATACTCATTCGAATATCGTAATCAGTATAATGGTTAACCAATGAAAGAAACGCTCAAAACATGTTCAAATAATGTAACTTGTTATGAGGCAACACATAAAGCTAAAGATAAAATTAATAGAATAGCACCCCAGAATTGTATTAATATTCCAACATTCATTACATGCAGAGTTGGCAGAATGCCATTGAACTCTGTTACAATTTTTAATACAATGAGGAAACCTTGTTCAAATAATGTAACAAGATTTCTTCAACTTCTCCCATTCCAATCTGGTAACAGGAAAAATCTCTGAGTTTTTGGCTCAAGAAGACTAGAAATATTCTCAGCTTCCTAAGCTCAATTCTACCAAAACCTGCACAACAAAAGGGAAGAATAAGGGATGATAGATAAAAAGAGACACAAGGGAATACAACAACACAACTCTCAAGGCACTCAAGTATACCTCTTAGCAAAAATGCTATCTCTAAATCTTGATGCAGATTCTGATCGTAGTTGGTGTCTTTATAGCCTCTGGTTCTTGAATCTATTATTTTTGGCATGATCTTGGCCTTACACTTGTCATCATCTGGTTTGATCTTCTCTGTATGCTATCCAAATATTGTGACCCTAGATTTCTTATCGTGATTTGCTTTTTTTTTTTTTGATAGGTAACAGTATATTTACAGTGGGTTTTTTAAATAGGATCCCAAAACCTTAATTACAGTAGTGGCCGAAGCAGTGAAACTTTAAAACCAAAAATAACGTCCCCATCCCGGGGCCCTGGAAACATAAAACAAAAATAACGTCCCCGTCTTGGGGCCCTGGAAACTACAGAAAACAAAAGTGCCTGAATAAACTTCGCAGCCGAGAATCTCCAAAAAAAACAAACCCAAAAATAAGACACATTGAAAACGGCGAATTCCAGGGGCCAAGCTAACTGGGCCCTGATCCGTCCTCGGCCCGCTCAGTCTGTCACTGGCCCTTGACAGCGCTTTCCTCCAGCTTGCGACGGAGCTCGAACAACGCCTTGGCGGCATGAGACGCAGCTTGGGCAGCTGTGTTGAGAGCACTGACCGCAGTATCCAGGAGGCCATGGAGTGCCAGCTTCTGCAACGCATCATCTGACTCAGAGCTGATCACAGTGGGCTCCGGGTTCTCTGGTTTGGCATTCTTGGGGCTTTCTGCAGTCCAGCTGGGTCCGAGGGAGGCCCTTTTGCGCCCTGAACTGGGAGGAAGGGCCCTGTCAGGGCCTGTGCTCGATGCCCTGCACTTGCGTGTAGGCCTACGATGCTTCAGGGAAGCAGAATCGACAGGAGCGGGGGAGCCTTTGGCGGCAGGGGAACCAGGGGGAGAAACACCAATTTCGAGGGGCGGGACAGAAGAGAGGGGGGGAATGCTATGCAGCTAGGGCTGGTTGGCCAGGGCATGTCTGTAGAGAACAACCATGAGCCCCTGGTGTAAGGGCCGAGAATGGTTCTTGCGGGCACGCTCAATGGTCAGACCCAAAGAGTAGAGGAGGAAGCGGGGGGTGCTGATGAGGGTAGCTCCGCGGAGGTGGTTAAAATAACTGAGATGGAAGCTAAACAGCCGCTGCTCGGGATCGTCATAGGTAATATATTGCATTACCGGGACAATGGCTTCGTCGAACGGCGTCGGGAGGTGAGAGCGGAGTAAGTTGGCTTTGTCCCACTGGTGGTCTGGGAAGCGGGAGAGCTCCTCTTCCCAGTTGTGTTTATCCCGTCTGACGACACGGCCTTTCTCCTCGTGGTGGAGGTCGGTGACCTCTGTGAGGAAGTCCTTGGAGATTTTGAAGTGCAAACCCTTGACTGTAACTTCCCCATCGTTCCACGACTCCAAGAACCCCTGGGTGATCTCGTCGTCATGGCCGACGAATTTGCTAAAAAATGGCATAAATTTCTTGGCATCGAAGAATAAGCGAGCAGGGCCGCTCAACTCGAGGACAGGGGGCTCCAAAAAAATAGCTTTGGACGCCATGGGGGATGAGCTGGCAAGGTGGGGACAGAGGGGGCAGAAAATGCCAGATCGGGGAAGAAAGAGCAGGGGAGGGGGAATGCGACAGCGGGATGGGACAGGGAGGGGAATATAAAGGCCGTGCGATGGCTTGAGAAGGGGGAGCGCCGCCAGCTTTGGAAAGTAGCACACGCGGCTGGGATCGACACGACGGGGAGGGGGCTGAGGGGGCGCACCAGGCTGCTGACACGCGAGGATGGGAAAGGCCCACTGCCAAAGCGCCAGTTGGCGAACACTGAGTGGAGGAGCACCGGGAGTGAGCCGCGCCGAAGTTGACCTCGAACGGGTTGGCATGGCACGGGAATCAGGCGGTGCAGAGATCAAAGCGGGAATGATGGGGAGGTCCACCATGCACAAAAAAATGGGGCTGCCAGGGCTGCCAGCTGGCCAGTGCGGGTAGCTGACAAGGCAGGGGGCGTGGGCCACTGCGGGGAGGACTTGGGCGATCCTCATGAGGACAAGGTGGCGAGCCGACGGGTCGACACGGGGTCGAGAAGCACTGGACAGCGGATGCACATGCCGGGGGGACTTCGCCGCCCAGCCACGGGGAAGACTAGACACCCGAGAGAACATCATGATCGGGGTGGTCCTGCATCGCAATTTGGATTAGGCCTACAGGGAAGTGCGAGGTCCAGGTGGTGAATTCTCCAACAGTGATGCCTAGATTAGCCATGAAGTCAGCAGCCCTGTTGCCTTCTCTGAGAACATGCTGGAAAGTGTGATCGGGGAAGCCCTGGAGCAGGAAGAGGGCCTCTCGAATGGAGTTCTGGAATCACCAGGAACAGGACTCGGGCTTGCTGGCGCCTCTGATAATGACTTGGGAGTCGCCTTCAATAATAATTTTTGAGGAGGAGCCCCTGAGAGCCGACAGGCCACTGAGCAGGCCGGCAGCTTCGGCAAAGTTGTTAGTTTGCCTGCCCAGCGGGACCGCGAAGGCAGTGACCAGATTCCCGAAACCGTCTCTGATAACCCCGCCAGCCCTAGAGGGCCCGGGGTTGCCTTTGGAAGCGCCGTCGAAATTGAGCTTGAGCCACCCGGGGGGGAGTCCATCTGATCAGGGAGCGGCGGGAAGGGGTGGGAGGGGAAGCAGGGGGGTGATCTGGAAGCCGAGGGAGGAGAGAAGGGAAGCTTCGCTCGACCGCCTGGGTTCCATAGAAAGGGGAATGAGGCGGGAATTCTTAGTGGCAAAGGAGACTGCTTTGGATACCAACCTCTGGGGGGAGCAGGCCGAGGAGGAAAAGGCTCTCCGGTTACGCTCGAGCCAAATTTTCCAGAGCAAGTGAGGAAGGCAGGCCTTCTAGAGGAAGCGGAGAAAGGGATGGGCAAAGGGGGTGGGCCACTGAGACAGGAGGTCAGAAATGGAATTGGGGGCCGCCCATTGAACGAAAAAATGGGAGAGGATGAGGCCCAGAGCTTCGGAAGAGAAGGCACAGTTTAAGAAAAGGTGGTTGGTAGACTCCCAAGCGGCACAGCAGAGGAAACATCTGTTGGGGATTTGGAAACCTCGCTTGATCAGATTTTTGATCGTGAGGATTTTGTTTTGGATGGCCGCCCAAACGAAATGGCTAATTTTGGGGATCAATTTCTTGGCCCAGACCAGCTGAGTCGGGAAGGTGGTTGCCCCCGGGGTTCTCTGAATATGGTAAGCAGACTTGACTAAAAAAATGTCGCTGGGAGAGCCATGCCACACGCATCTATCACTGTCACCGAAAGAAGGGATGACTGTCGCACTGAGGATGCGCTGAAGTTTGGCAGCTTGAAGCGGGAACCTAGGGTTTAGGATGGGTTTCCAGGTGGTCCGCCCCTGACACTGGGTCATGTAGTCAGACACTCTGGGTCCACGGTCCACAATCCCAGGTTTGAGAAGAAGGAGTTCTCTGTCCGAGCTCAGGGCCTCGTCGAGGATCCATCTATCCTCCCAGAAGTCAATCTTGGCACCGTCTCCAAGGATCCATCTGGTCCCTTGCTGAACAATATCTCTAGTGGAAAGTAGGGCCTTCCAGAATGTAGATCCATCACGGGGCTGGGTATCCCCAAGGAAAGGGTGATTGTGGCAGTACTTCCTACGCACAATGCAAACCCATTCGTCGGGGGTATTGGTATGAACCTTCCAGGCATGTTTGGACAGAAGGGCCTTATTCATGGGAACCACCCGTCTGAGCCCGATCCCTCCCTCATATTTGGGGTGGCAGACCAGGGGCCAGGAGACCAGGGGAATCCTTTTCTTGTCTTCGCCTCCCGACCAGAGAAAACGTTTCTGAATTTGCTCAATGAGAGTAGCAATGGAGGCCAGAATTCTGAAGACCGACATGAAGTATATCGGAATGCTTTGGAGAACGGACGCCAAGAGAGTGGCTCTGCTAGCCTGAGAGAGAAGGTGGCATTTCAATGGGGCGAGTTTTCTTTGAATCCACTCAATCACCCCATTCCACAACACCTTGGAAGATGCCCCTGTGAACAGAGGAAGCCCGAGGTAGGAGGAAGGGAGGGAGCCGGGGGAGCAGCCCAGGATCCGCCCGATTTTGATTTGTCTAGCCACGGGGGTGTTGATGAAGTAAATCTTGCTTTTTCGCAGGTTAATTTTTTGCCCAGCCGCCTCCTCGTACAGGGTAAGGATGCTCTTGAGGGCCTTAGCCTGAGGGACCGAGGCCGAGGAGGCAAGAATGGTGTCGTCCACAAACTGCTGATGGGACACGGGGGGGAGGTCCTGTGTCGGTCTGATGCCCGAGATAAGACCGTGAGTAACAGCGTTCGAAATGGTTCATCCCAGGGCCTCGGCCAGGATAATAAAGAGAATCGGGGATAGGGGGTCACCTTGGCGGAGACCTCTGGAACTGGGGAAGAACCCGGTCGGGGAACCATTGACCAGGATAGAGAACCAGGGGGAGGACACGCACTTGTTGATGAGATGGACCCAGGAGGGGTGAAACCCAAATTTGAGGAGGACCTTGGATAGGAAGCTCCAATCGACCCTGTCAAAAGCCTTGTTCATATCGAGCTTGAGCAGGAAATGGGCCTTTCTGGAAAGAACAGTTGAGTGAATGGCCTCATGCATGATTATGACCCCGTCAGTAATCAGCCTGCCTTTGACGGAGCTTCCCTGGTAGGGGGAAATGATCAGGGGAAGAATGTCTTTGAGGCGGTTTGTCATGGCTTTAGTCAGAATTTTATAGAGGACGTTGCACAAGCTGATGGGGCGAAAGTCTGACAGGGACCTTGCAGCCTGGGTCTTCGGGATCAGGGCTATGAAGGTGGTGTTGATGCCTCTGGGAATGGATCTAGCAAACTGTAGGTCCCGGATGGCAGCGCACACATCAAGGCCCACAATGTCCCAGAAAGCCTGGAAGAAGCGGGGAGGAAACCCGTCCGGGCCCGGGGCTGCCTCAGCCTTCATGGAAAAGGTGGCAGCATGGATTTTTGAGTCCGACAAGGCTTGAACCAGCTTTGCATTAGCCATGGCCGGGACGGACGCCGGGATGTGCTCCAGAAGAGAGTCGGCCGCCTCCGAGGACATAGGAGGTCCATCGCCCAGGAGCTCTTGGAAGAAGTGGACTGCCTCGGCTTGGATGTCCTCTTCCTTGTTGATGATACTACCATTGCTATCAACCAGCTTGGCAATTCTATTGGAACCCCTATTTCGGAGGGTCGATGCATGAAAGAACTTGGTGTTTGCATCGCCATCTTGGATCCACAGAGCACGTGACTTCTGCCTCCAAAAGGTTTCTTCCCTGGCTAGGATATTGTGGTACTCGCTGAGGGCAGTGCGTTCCTCTTCCCTGAGGCCGGGCTCTTGAGAGCCAGCTTGGAATCTGGACTCAATCTCATTGAGTTTATTTTTGATAGCCTCCTTGCTTTCAAAGATATTACCGAACACTTCTTTGTTCCAAGTCTTGAGGTGTTCCTTGAGGCGTCTCAACTTGAGGAAGACCTATTTGACAGGGCAGCCAGGGACAAGGGGAGCCCACTAGTAGCCGACCTGGGCCCGGAGGTCGGGGTGGTGAAGCCACATGGACTCAAACCGGAAGGGTCTCCTGGGGGGGCGATGATCAGTCTCGAGGAGGAGGGGGCCGTGGATCGGACCCGATTTTGGGGAGGGCCAATAGGGAGGCGTCGACAAAAATGGGGAGGGCTTCCTTAGACAAGAACACTCTATCTAACCTTACCTGAATGTGGTTGGGTCCCGCTCGCTTGTTGGACCACGTGAACCGGGCACCCTTCAGGCTGACATCCATGAGCTCATTATGGGCGGTAAAGGCCCCAAAGTCGTCCATGCTTTTGGTTCTGACCTCCGAACCCCCGCATTTGTCAGAGGAAAACAGGGGGCTATTGAAATCCCCGAACAGGATCCAGGGCAGGGGAGCGAAGGCTTCTCTCATCGAGCTGATTTCCTGCCAGAGCCTTGCTTTCTCAACGGGACTGTTGGGGGCATAGACGTTGGATAGGATCCATGATCGCTTAGAGTTGAGGTAGTGGACCAGAATGTTCATGATCCTAGGTGATGAGGAAATGAGCCTTCCCTCGTAGGATCGAGGGTCCCACATGCACATGAGGCCCCCAGCTGAGCCAGCCACGGGGGTGGAGAGAAGTTCACAGTTGCGCCAGGTAGCATGGGCAATTCTCTAGGCGGCGGCGTCATCTATCTTGGTCTCCTGTAGGAGGATGAAGGACGGGCGGTGGTCCCTACGGAGTTGACCGAGGATCCTTTTCTTGGGGACCCCATTGAGTCCCCTGATGTTCCAGGAGATTAACTTCATTTGGCACCCTTTTGGGGTCGCCTGCCCCCCTTTCCAGCCTGGGCGGGAGGTTTGGATCGGGCGTCGTCCGCCTTGCGAAAGCTCGTGCCAACGTCAGGTAGCGTAGTTTGGGAACCGCTAGCAATGTCGTCCTCGGTGATCCTAGACCGTTGTTCGCACCGGGTGGGCCGCCCTCGTTTACCTTTGTTGCCAAAATATGTGGTAAAGGATCTGCTCCGGGTCATTTTGGGGCTGACTTCGTCGGACTCGAAAGGAGAGCTGCCTTCGGTCTCATCATTAGATCGCTCGGACCCACACACCAAGGGGGTAGGTTTCGGGAAGGATGCCTGGGGGGCCGGGGTCAGAAGGGGGTGGGGGGGAGGGTTGGGTCCCGGTAGCAGTCGGGGCTTGCGAAGGAGCCAGAATGGGGTGCGGGGGGGATCTGGGATCGGGTCCCCGGAGGGGTCACTGGGGGGGATGCCCTCCGAACAAGCCTCGAGGGCCTGGGGGCCCGAAGGGGAAACCTCCTTGAGGGGAGTGCTAGGGTTGGGACGAGATGGATCCTGGGAGGGGGCCCGACCAGAGCTGGGCGGGGGATTGGGATTAGGGCCTTCCGCCTTCCTGGAAGCCGGGCATTGGTGAGGGAGGTGGCCTTGAGAGCTGCAGGAGGTGCAAAAGGCAGGTTTATTTTCATAAATAAGGGTTTGGCACCAGAAGAAGGACCCAGAAGAGATGGTCACCGAGGAGGGGAGCTCAGATTCGAGGTTGGCATTGGCACAGAACCTTGCATGCACCATGCGAGAGCCAGCCTTGGTCATAGGATCAAAGGCCACCAGGTCTCCAACCGACTGGGCGATGAGCTTAAGAACGTCTTCGCGCCACAGATGAAAGGGGAGGTCCGGGAGGCAAACCCAGATCGGGGCAAAGTTGATGCTTTGGGTGCTGGGATGAAAATCTGCACCATAGCATCTGAGAAAAAGGCTCTTGCGACCCAAGAACCAGGGCCCGCCCGACAGGATCTTCTCAGCATCCTCGTTGTTGTTGAGTTTGATAATGAAAAAGCCTCTGGACAGGGCAACCAGCTGGATATGGCCGGAGACCTTCCATTTGGTGGCCGCCCATTTGCGGATCGTCTCCATGTCTGGGCGCCCGCCCAGGAACTTCCCAACCAAGGAGGATGAAGAATCAGAAACCAGGGAAGAGTAAACCTCCTCCTGGATGGAAATGTGGGTGCCTTGGAGGGAAATTCCGACACCCAGGGCCCGTGCAGGGGTCCTGGAGCCCACCAAAACCTGTTGGTAGGAGGGTTTAGGGCCTCCCGAGGCCCGCCCTAGCCTCGGATCGGGGGTTGCCTTCCCAAGGCCATCCGACGTGACAGGGCCAGGCAGGGGGCGCGGGCCCAGAATCCCGACCCCACCAAACCCAATGCACTGCTCGAGACCCCCGTCCGACCCCACCGTGGATCCGCCTGGGCCCAGCCAGGGCCCGGACGTACCTGAACCTCCTGGATCCGGGCCCGCCCAGGATCCAGCGCTCTATTTTGGATCCGATCCCGGCCCTGCCTCCGCTTTTGCTCCAAACTGCGCTCCTGTTGTTGCTCCCGCCATCGTCCAGCCATCGTGATTTGCTTTTGGTTTGAAGGGAGCTCTCATATTAAATGGATTAGGTGATATTTATTTTTCTTCTTCTACATAGTTAAACGATGATCTTATACATATATATAATTTTTTATTTTCTTCTTAACCTAGTCATTGGATTATAATGTTTGGGGTCGACTAGGCTGCTATAGTGAAATTTTGATGTGAGACAAAGGGTGCCTCAATGTGACAGTGAAGAGAATATATGGAGTGTGGGTTGCAAATGGATGGAATGACATTGATAACAAGGTTGATATAAGGGAGAAGAGAGCAATGGGAGTTTATTTGCTTATTGGATGGTGGAGAGATGACGCTATGGAGAGTGGATAGTGATTATGGCCAAGGAAGAATGCCTAGAAGAAAGAGGGCAGTGATATGTAGGAGGAAGGAAGGAATGGAAAACAAGATCTAGAAGTGCCTATATGGCACTTCCATAACTATACTTCGTTGGAGTGAACCCTTTGTAACTATATTTTGTCGAAGCACTAAGTGTCTTTGATGAGCTAAAACAATGTCTTGTTCTTCTTGTACTTTCTATGTCTTCTAAATATGAAAAGAAGAGAATGATCATGTTTATGTATCTTGCACTCCATTGCCCCTTTGGATGGATCACCTTTTATCGTCCCTATTTATAAATCGAGCAGGCTCATGCATGATCCTATTTCAAATCGACTTATCTTGTTCCCTATGTAGTATGTGGTCACACTTAAAAGATCTAATTTTATTCCTTTGTACAAAGCTCATCACCCGAACAGTCTGTATCATCCTTGCTCGAGTATAGTTTGTGTGATTTTATTTGATAGTCTACTTATTTTGTCTCTTGATTTTTGCATGAATTAGTTATTTCTTTCGGTCCTTTGCTTGTATTTCCAATTCACCTTGCAGTGGTTGTTGTTTGTCATGGTTTACTTATGTTTAATGGTTGTACTTGTTAATGATTCACCACCTTAGTCTAGCTTGCATTGTTATGAAGTTACTCCTTTCCTCTGGTTGTAGTTCACTAGATTTGCACATGGAGGCTCGTACCTATTGGATCTACCAACTCATAATTATAGTTGGATGGAATACACATCGCATACCTTTGTTTGATACTTTCACACCTGAAAAAATTTTAGCCCTAAAATATAGTAAATATATGTCAACAATGGTCTCGTGTACCATAAAATATACCCCAATATTTTATCGGTTAGTCAATTTCATACTTTTATTTTACTAAAAATAATAATCGTTGACTCAAAATTAAATTAGAGCCTTATCCTTCATTTAATATTGATTTATTAAAGGTTAGTCGAAGTGATTAGAAAAATTACTAACCTCTAGTTAATACATAACCCTTTATAATCCAATTACCTTGTCAATAGCTCACCGTCTGATCAAACATATAGTCTGGTGTGTTCGTCCGATTATCTAGACATGCACTAGAGATTATCGAGAAAGGAAACCATTATCAACATGTTTAGACCCTCAATTAACCTCAATTAATTATTCGATGACAAAATAAACCATGTCTCTTAGCCTTCAGGTGTATTGGCCATGCACTATCATCAGATCTGGTCAGGGTTCACCACTGTCATTAGATCCGATAGAGCTGTGCACCTTTTATTGGACCTTATTTTCCTTTGGTAGCCATGAGTAAGCATAGTCATCAGATCAAATCGTGGGTAAGCACGACCGTTTGATCTCTTCTTAACATTTGATATCTTCGATAAAAATACGTCGTTGGATCTTTCCAGGTCGAGCGCTACCATCAGATTCCACTTTGTCCTTTATTTGACCTTGGTTAAATCATGGCCATTATATCTTGGTAGATTAAAATGCCATCGTTGATTTCCCTTTGGCTTGTAATTTCCTTAAAATGAAGCACCATCATCAGATCTGGGCTAGTTCTAGTGCTATCATTAGATTTGTCATTTGCATATTACCTTTCGATTATTATGACGAATCACAGCCATTGAATTCAAACACAATTTAGTGCTACCATCAATTTACTTTATCTCTTATTCATCTTTGATGGCTTTGTGAGATCTTAGTCGTTGGATCTTTTCGATTGAGTGCCACTGTCGGATCGCATTTTGACCATCGATCTTTTAACGAATTTTATTTAATCCTTGTCTACTTTGAGTAAAGTGCTACCATATGATTTATGGTAGATTAGCACCACCGTCAGATCTTATTGAATGTGGGGGATCACTTTGCAACATTCTGATTGGTTGCATAAGTGGTTGTAGGCGCTGCCATTAGATTAACTCATGATCACACGCTATCGTAGATCTTTATTTACCCTTTTTCAAAGGAGGTCCCATTTAATATTTGAGCAACTTTCTTGGAACGCGACCGTTGGATCAACCATGCTTAAGTGCGATCGTCAGATCTGCTTGAATATGGGGGTATTTAACTTTGACTTGGATGGGACTCTTTAATGGTTGATTGTCTTGAGATGTGCATTATCATTGGATTATCTCTAGTGAGGGCACATCCGTTGATGTTCCTCAGACCTGCACATACTTTAAAACATGAACGTGAATAATACTTTTAGGCTAACCTTGGTGGTTTCTGGTAAATGTGCATCCGTTGGATCAGGTGCATTTGGGCATAGTCATCGGATTGGATATGCTCATCCTTTACTTGACATGGATCGTGCATCTATTATATTTTATCATGATGAAGCGCAACCATCGATATTTGATAACCTTTATGTTACTCGATACTTCTACCATTTAATTACTCAGATTTTGACTCGAGTGTAGCCGTCAGATCCTGATGGGGATTGGTGCAGCCATTGATTTCTTCCAACCTACAGGATTAGTTACCAAGGAGCACTTACTTTTAATCCTTGATTTAGCGAAAGGGGGGAATTAGCTAACGTGTTAGACCCTCACTAATATCACTTAACAACTTTAATTAATCCTTCAGCCTTTAACCCCTTTAATGGTAACTTTATGAACCTCCAAGAGAGCATGATCATCCGATCATATCATAGTTGAGCGCTATCCTTGGATCTCTTGAAATAGCCTAATATTTAATTTAAAGGGTGTATGTACCCTCAAGTATTTAATTTAAATTTCCTTTCCAAACCTTAGATTTTATTTCTTTTGACCATGATGCATTAGAGGTTTGACTTGTCAAAGTGAGCGCATCCGTTGGATTCTATCTTGATGAAGCGCTGCCCTTGGATTTATTAGTTTTGCACAATTTTTATTTCAAAGAAGCATGTAACCTTCAACTTGGTCTTATTAGACTTTGATTTACCACCTTTTGGTACTTTTAGATATACATCTTTTATCATGGCACACACCTTTGCCCTTAAATTATTTTATTAAAACTTTACTAAGGCTAGAGGTGACCTTGGGTCCAAATACTTTAATAATACATTCATAAACCTTGGGACTTAGGGGTTTATTATACAATGAGGACTCATATCAGGGTATTTAAAGGTTTAACCTTTTTTTAGTGGATGTTCATTTAAGTTGACCTTTATAGACCTTTAGGATAGAACAACGGTTATAAAAGCAATCCAATAATGGCTAAGGTTAGGTTCTTAAATCAAACATATGAAAGTCAACTTCTCGGATGAAAATGCGACAGAGGCCAGCAACATTTGCTAAATTTGTTTAAACTAAAAATTTTAAAATTGTGGGTTTTAGAAGTTGAGTCAATTTTGGCTCCAACAGTAACATAATTTGGGATTTTTTTAAGCTGAACAAGGACGTCAAAACTAATGGCTTGCAACTATACCACATTCTAAAATTTTTACAATTTAAATTTTTGAAATATAATTGTTTCCTCTCCAAGGCAGTTAGAGGATGCATTGTTGTTTTCTTTTGTTGTTTATCTCCTTTTTCCACTCTTCCATATCTTAGAGAAGATTCTCCCAATAAGGTTTTTTATGGATGTAAGTGCATAGCTTCTGGAATTCTACTTGGTAGTCATACCTCCATCCATCTACAGTGGTGACTTGTCTGTTACCAATCTAGCTATGTTCTTCTTTATATTTCAAGTAAACATATTTAATGGCCAATGCTCTTTGGTTTGTATTCTGCAATAAGATTTTTGTGGTTTGGGTGATATTCATTATTTTTATAAGATCCTTGAGTATTTTTAACAGAGATTTCACTTTTTACTTCATTTACTTTATCAATTCTTATTTGTAGCTTTTCACAAAGTTGGAAGTATCAAATTTCTTTCTAGTTTGAGCCTGAGATATCTCTCTTTTCAGTTTGTTAAATTTAGCTTGTAGTCTCTAATTTTTAGCTTGTACCTGATCTTTTTTAGCCTATAGTTTATCTATTTTGGAACTCAATGCTTGATTTCTCTTGTATATATTCTCCACTGAAGCTACTTGAGCTTGGGCTTGAGTTTTAGCAAAATTCAAGAGATATTCTTGATATTGAACTAATGCTAATAGAGTGGTGGGATCCACTTTCATGGATGTTATTTTATCCATTGGAATAGTTGGCTCTATTATCATGAGAGGTTCAGTAGAATATCGAGGCTCTTGAGTTTTCAATACTTTTATTGAGTATTACATTTTTCTAGGATCTTTTCCTTGTTCCATTGCTTATATTTGTAAATATTCATTCGAATAAAAAAGCATAGCTTTTTCAATTGGGCAAGAGTAAAACTCTTGGACTTCATAGTGCCTTCAATTTTGGGCCTCTTATGCTCATGTGAGCTTGTTAGATTCTTGGGGGATTAATGGGGTAGAATTATCCACTAAGGTTTACCTCAATATATTTAATTCTCTTAAATAATGGCCAACCATTTTAATCTGAGTATAATTCATGTTATCTGCATACTCTTTCCAAAAATTGGTCGATGACTTTCCTTTTCTCATGGATTTATACATCTTGTCTTTAAATTTATCTAACCGATATATGACCATGGAATTGGGGACCTTGTTAATTGCATCTTATTGTAATAATCAAAATGATTATATGGTCGCCAAGTAATTTCAAATAATCCAAACAGGTCCATCTTCTCCAAGGCATCGATTAAGCTTAACTACCCTTTGTAAGTGTAATGTCCCATCCTACAAGGGAAAGCTATCCAAGGTAGTTTTACCTTTTTCTTAGTGACTCTCATTTTTATCTCCTTAGCTATTTACCTTATTATTTTTACAACTGCAATTAACATGGGATAAAATTTTGGTAGTGCTTTGGGAGGAATTATGGCCCCATAAATAATAATAAAAGTGAAATATTCTATGAGGAAATAGTGACCTATGTTCCTCTCATTTAGAAATGTAGTTATTCCGACACCCATCCTATTGGGCTCATAGTCACAAATTTTATGGTGAATTTATGGAAGAAATTCACTGAAAATTGAGCATGACTGGACCAGCCTTCGTGTATCCATGGGATCCTATCCTGGACTAATTCTTCATATGCCCCACCCCACTTATCAATCAATATATTGGTCATATGACCTACTATTAGATGGATCAGGAAGGAGTAATGAGAAAATTGGGGTATTGTTTCTCTTTTTTATTGAATAGCTTCTTGTAGTTCTTAGAATTCTTTATCCATTAGGTTACTGAGAACATCTTTCCATTTATACATAGCAGGTAGATTTCTACTATTCCATTGGGTTGCTAGATATAATACTTCTCTATGGATCCAGTTAAAATATTATTCTCCCATTATAATATTTATCATATCGTAATCCCTAGTCTAAGGGTGTAATTCTAATTTGTGTATTGGGAATAAATATGACACTTGTGCATTGTAATCAAATGATCTAGTATAAATTGAAGTGCCAATAAGATGGTATTGATGTTTAATTACCTCTATTTTGAGAGCCAATGTAGCCTTTTTTAGCCTAAAGACTTCAGTAATTTTCTTAGGGATGATCTTGAAAATTGGTCGATTTACAAAGTTTCTAATCGATCGAGTCTTCAAATCATACGCCACAACTAGCTAGGATAGGAGGTCCAAAAAAAATACACTCTAGGATTCCAAGGATGATGGTTGTAAGCATCCCTTATTTTCACAAATTGTAGGTCCACCTATTGTAGTACGGGCTCTTTGAGTTTCGATCTCTCTAGGCTCTATCAAACAACCCCATGAGTATCCAAGGATGATGGTTGTAAGCATCCCTTATTTTCTCATAGTTGATTTTTGAATTCCCACTATTGTGGAGGAGTAATTTTAAAATTAGACCCAGACTTCTTCGTGGATGCCTTTATATCAATGGTGGATGCTTTCGCTTTGAGGTGTTGATAAGATGAGTCATTAGTGAGTTTTTGAATTTTCTCTACTACTGAAAAGAGTGGGGCTTGTTGAGCCAAGCTTGAGGAAGCCATGGTAACACTACTCTATTATTTATTTTTATGTTGGTATGCTTTGGTTTACCTTCTATAACTTTTAGGTACTTTCCCCCTTTTCACTGTAAGCATTGATTATAAGTGAACTGGAAATATTTTTGACAAGAAGCAACTTTTGGGTGTATGAGATTTTATTAATCTCAACCAAATTCCTTTGAATTGTGCAATCAATTTTTGCCACCTATTAGCCATATCCTTGTCCACTAACTACTTTTAGTGGTCATGATGACTCTATTCTACTTCATGATTGGTTGGTGAGCTGCATTCATACTTGAGACTAGGTGATCGATCCTTTTTGAATATTTAGTTATAAACTGGCTGTCAGATTTTGGTATGCACACTATGCAATCTTAGATTTGTCTTGTCTACCATAGGTGTTAGTGTAAAAATAAAAGAAGTTTTATTCAAAAAACCCTTACAATTTTTTCCATGGGGCACAAGTCATTTGCCACGATCTTTGAAAAATCCAAGTCGTTCACTTATCTTTGAAGAGATAGTCTGCATCGTTTATTTATAGTATGTGTATTTTAAGATTGTTGGCCAAGGTTCCTTTAGAAGATATAAATTGGTCCTGGGCATTTCTAGACTTAGGACAATGAAGTGTGTTATGAAAATAATCAAAGGCATGACTTTAGACATGATTTTGGTAAAGGTTTATGGGTGGAGGAAGTGATCGAGGACCCTTACTTTTTATTAATCTTGAGCTCTTAGAAATATATTTTGCAAAAATTTCCCTAGGTACAGTGGTAATAAGGTAAAATTGATGGAAATTAAACCCTAGGACCTTAGAAAAAACCAACTTCATTAAATTCTGCCCAATCGAGTGCACTTGCTCAAGATGGTCATGCCAATCAAAAGTGATAGGCTAAGATAGTTATGGAAATGAGACTATAGTAGCTAAGCTTAGCTTAATATGGTGAGGGAGAAAATTATTTCATGTGAGAGCAAAGAACTTAGGGCCTTTGATAAATTTTGACCAATCAGATGCACTTGTTTGAGGGGGATGCACAAATAAAGCATAATTGCTTCACTCGGCCAAGCCAACAAGGTTACGCCAATTTTATTAAACACAAATCTTTGGCATCATTTACTTTTTCATGGTTTATGGGACTTAGGCATATGAACCTTAATGGACTTTAGGGTTTTTTAAAAAATAATTATCAAGGGGAATCATGGCATATAACTTTAATGGTAAAAATAAGTGTATGCACTAGGGAACCCAAGGACTCATGAAAGGGGTAAAAGACTTTTATGTTCATAGAACCCTTAAGAACTCTGGGAGGAGATGCACTTTTGATAGCCAATGGAATGCAGTTAGTCAAGATAAATGCTCCAATGGAATGCAATTGACTAAGAGATTCGTAGCATGGAATTTATTTTTTGGTAAAAACTTAGGCAATATTTTTTTGAAAATATTTAATGCATGCATTATCCTCAGGAACCTAAGAGGAAACATTAATTTTTTGGTAGCCAATGGGGTGTGAACAGCTATTTCACTCAAGCCAATGGGATGTAGTCGACTGATATAGCCAAACCAATGGTATTTAAGTGGAAAAATTAGGCAACAATTATTTTAATTTTGAGGGCCTTGGTGATCAAATTTATATTATGTGAAATTTCCTAAGGCATGACATGATTTCATTTTGGGGTCAAAATGGGTAGACATTGTCATGCAGATGAGACCATTAGACCTTAATAAAGATAAAATTATTGTTTCTTTGTTTTTCAACCAATCAACTATTTTTTCTCTTTCGCTTGAGCCAATGGATCACAATCAACAGAGATGGTCGAACCAATGGGATATGGTCAGATGACACTGTCGATTAAATTTTTATCGACCAAACCTTAGGAACGATGATTAAAACTTATGTATGGGGTCAACTTTGGGACTTAGAGAATATGGAATGGATAATTCATTTTCGAAGTTGGTATTCGATAGGGGTAGACATAATGAATAAATTTTTAGGAGATTATGGTGTAACGAAGGGGGGTATAATGAAATATTACAAGGGAATTTAATGGAAGTTAATATATATAGAAAAATAAAGGTGATGGATAGCTTTAGTAAATAAATGATAATGGGCTTATGAGATGAATGATTTATTTTGGGGGCTAAGGTTCAATGAAGGTGAATAGTGATTAAGTGTCTTAGGGTACCAAATTTTTACGAAAACGGGTGAATGAAATATAATTATAGCAAGGGTTAACACATGGAAATAAATGGTATGAATGGGGACTTATAATAGTGAAATTATAATGGATGGGATATGTAGTTGATATGGTAGTAGAAATGGCAAACCTTTTTAAATTTTATTTACAAAAGGAAAATGACCTTAACCTCCCTATGACACCAGACTTTTTTGGAATAGCACACTTTTATGCCACTGCAATTATTGAAACAAATTTCCTAACACCACCTAGAAATTTGACTTGGTGGTTTTTTAAAATATTAGGGGTATGAACCAAGTTAGGATTGAGCAATCCAATAGAGACCAAGGTTCAAATTTTTCCAAGTGATACATTGATAATATTCAAGCTTTGTTGTAATACCATTATATGGTGATGATGTAATACAGATGGGGCCCATTTCAATCCCATATAACCAATTGAAAAAATAAATAAATAATTAGCCAACAACTTGATATAAGTGTCACAATTTTTGAATAAGGGCTACATCATCAAAATATGATTCATTAAAAGAAAATATTTGAAACTATTGGTTCTATCAAAAATGACATATTTGCTTTGGATATGATATCACTCTCTCATAAACAATTGAATCAATTACTACCATGAGAGAAATATAAATCACAAATGCAATATCAAAGAAGTATAATTATCAAAGACACAATATAATTAATACACATGTTGCATGATGAAATAATAAGTCAAGATTGTAAAATGAAAAAGGAAAGCTCAAAACAATATCCCAAATGACTCTTTTCAATGTCCTGACCAATGGGATTTAAGTGGAAGACTTAGGTGAAAATTATTTTAATTTCGAGGGCCTTGGTAGTCAAATTTATATTATGTGGAATTTTCTAAGGCATGACATGATTTCATTTTAGGGCCGAAAGGGGAGATATTGTCATGCAGATGAGACCCTCAAACCCTAGGAAAGACAAAATTATTACTCCTTTATTTTCAACCAGTTCACCTCTTTCACTTGAGCCAATGGAATGCAATCGACTGAGATGGCCGAACCAATAGGATATGGTCGGATGACATGACCGATTAAATTTTTATTGACCAAACATTAGAAATGATGATTCAAACTTATGTATAGGGTTGACTTTAGGACTTAGGGAAAATGGAATGGATAATTTATTTTTTGGGGCTAGTATTCGATAGGGATAGACATAATGAACAATTTTTTATGAGATTATGGTGTAACGAAGGGGGTATAATAAAATATTAAATGGGGATTTAAAGAAAGTTGATATATAAGGAAAAATAAATGTGATGGATGACTTTAGTAAATAAATTATAATGGGATTATGATATGAATGATTTTTTTTTAGGCTAAGGTTTGGTGAAGGTGAATAGTGATTGTCTTAGGGCACCAAATTTTGATGGAAGCAAGTGAATGAAATATATATAAAAACTACAGTGAGGGGTTAACACATGTAAATAAATGGTATGAATGGGGACTTATAATAGTGAAAATTTAATGGATGGGATATGTAGTTGATATGGTGGTAGAAATGGTGAACCTTTGAAAATTTGATTTTTAGAAGGAAAATGACCTTAACCTCCCTATGACAACAAAGACTTTTTTGGACTAGCACATTTTTATACCACCTAGACATCTACCTTGGTGGTTTTTTAAAAAATAGGGGTTGTGAACCAAGTTGGTATTGTGCAATACAACATTGGCTCTGACCAAGACAAGAGATATGATTGATCTATAAGGATTAAGAATTCTCTTGAGGACCCTATGATCTCTGGTTGCTTACATGAATGGGTACTTGAATTTCCTAGTGACCTAAGACAAAATATAGGTCTCACAAATACATCGTCATACAATCTATAATAGACCTTGCTCACTTAATATTTCTAAAGGATATCTACTTAAAAGGACCGACTCAGAGATTGAGAGTTGATTTCCAAAAAAACTTATAATTACCTAGAACTATAAAATAAAAACTAAAGGAAAATGTTGGTGTAAATGACTGTTTTCCTAATCACCTATTAACAAAATGAAATGACCAAGATAAAAATGGATTCACCTACCTAATCACCTAAAGGACATGATAAAGACTAAAACACAAACTCTTTTTTTTTACATCAAATGCAATTCCTCATATTTCTCCACCCTCATGGTGAAGATTGAAAATATTTATATGTTGACCATTAAATGGTATGGATAATTTCTCTCCTTTCATATCTTACAATCTATAAGTGTGCTTGTCAACCTTTTGGGTAACCTGGTAAGGACCCAGCCATTTGTGCTCAAGTTTTTTCTTTTCACCCTGTCTATCATTTTTTGGATCCCAATACAACACTACATCTCCTTCTGTAAATGGAATTCCTTTTACATTCCTATTAAATAACTAAGTTATTTTTTGAGTTTCTTGAATCATTCATATCAAATATTCTCTCCTATCTTCTTCAAGCTTAATGATTTGATCTAGTCTTCTTTGTAAAGCATCTAGTTTCTCATGATCCTAGAGAAGCAAGGATAAGGCAACCCTTTCTATTTGACGAGGTAATAATGCTTTTTCTCCATAGACCAACCCATATAGTGTCTTCCCTGTTGCTATTTTAAGAAAGAGTCTATCTACCCACAAATCATACTTCAGTTCATTGTCCCAAATTTTCTTGTTATTTCCAAGTGATCTTTTGATCCTGGTGATGAGGTTCTTATTAGAAGTTTCAGCCAAACCATTACCATGTGGATAGTAATTGGTAGAATGATCTAGTTTAATACTATATTCAACATAAAAATTTGCTATTTCAAATGAAGTAAAGTACTTCCCATTGTCTGTTATCAATTTCTTGGGTACCCCAAATTTGGTCAAAATACTTTCTTCCAAAAATTTGATGATCACGTATGTAGTCAATTTCGTTAATGGGGTATCCTCTACCCACTTAGTAAAGTATTTTTTTGCTATTATTATCCACCTGTGATCTCCTAATGATTTTGGGTTGATCTCCTATATCAAATATATTTCCCACTGAGCAAATGGAGTTTTAACTATTATCGACTTTAATGGCATAGAAGACAATTTTTCCTTACCATAAAAAATCTAATAGTTTTGGCATTTTTTGATAAACATATGCACATATTTAAACATAAATAGCCAATAGCAGCTAGCTCTCATTATACTATTTGTTTTTAGGAGCCATATCTTCATGAAGAGTTATCTAATTTAGATGATTCTTGGACCAACTTATGCAGAATTTGAATAGCTTTAAAATGAGTGGTCATATGCAAAAATTCAAGCAATATTGAGGGAGATACACCCCTATGAATTCAACCATTTAAAACAAGGACAGTGACAATTTTTCAAGTCATGAAAAAATAAAATTGTAAAGTACGAAGGATTAGGATTTTTTCCTAAAAAATATCTCATATTTTAGGAGCCATATCTTCACAAAGAGTTATCCGATTTAGCTGATTCATGGACCAAATTGTACAAAAATTGAATAGTTTTAAAATGACTGGTCATATACAATATCCAAGCAATATTGAGGGATCTACAATCCTATGAATTCAACCATTTGGAACAAGGGAAGTGATGATTTTTCAAGTTGCAAAAAATAAATTGCAAATATTTTCCAACTAGGGTTCGAACGATAGGAAGAGCAATGAAGGGCTAGGACTTTAGTTAGGCAAGAAATTCTATGTGGACAAAGAATTTTTCAACTAAGTTTTTGTTTCTGTTTCTTTATCTTAGAAATTGTGCATGAAAAATTTATAAAGTTTTTATCAAATATTATATTTATTATAGGACTTTCAGATAAATTTCAATAAATTTTGAGTTTTAGTTTCCTTTCCATGGATCGATTTATAGTTAAATTCTTAGAATCATCCCTAGTGGTAGAGGTTAGTGAGCACACCTTAGAGAGATCCTCATTGCTCCAAGATAGGGTAGTTTTTCATAAATTTAATGGGTATTGGCCAGGGGCTTCAGCCTTGATAAAATAGATTGATAGGAGTTAGAAGTCTCTAGGAGTGATTCTATAATTTCTTCCTAGCCATTTTTTGTTCTAGGGAAGAGAGAAAGAATACTAAAAGGGGGTCCTTGGTTTATAGGAAGAGCAGAGCTCTTCCTTACCCACTGGTATGAAGGCTTTTCACCTAAAAATGTAAACCTATCCCTAGTACCAATATGGGTTAGGATTTTTGGGTTACCCATTGAATTTTAGGAAACAAATACCTTCAAGAAAATAGGAAACACTCGAGAATTACTTGAGATTTGAGATACAACAAAAGATGGATTTTTGGCTATTTATTCTTGAATAGGTCATGATTGATATAAGTAAAGCTTTACCAAAATCAATCATTCTTAAGTATGGGGATAAAATGTGGATCCAAATTATAGATTATGAAAACATAACTTCTATATGTAGAGGATGTTATGAGGTGGGGCATATTGAGAGATCATGCCCTAAGAAGAACCCGACATAATCATTTGTAGAAAATCGAAAGAGAAATTTACAAATGGTTATGGATGAAGATGGTTTTCAAATTTTAAAAAATAGATCTAGAAAAATAAAAGAAAATGAACAGTGGATACCAATAAGGAAGGATATTGGAAGAAATATGAACTCTTTTGAGGCTTTAGCCTATGAAGAAAAAAAATCAAAACTTAGAGGACACAATACAAAAATTTTAACATATTAGCAAGGAACCGTCTATTCAATATGATCCTAATTTAAGGAAGAACATTCTCGATGAACCTAAGGAATGTGTCTCATCAGATTTTGAAGACTCTCTTGAAGTACCATGCTCAATTTAGGAGAAAATAATTGGTAAAGAAAATGTAGTTTTAGAAGTTAATAAGGAAGTACTATAAAATGAGCAAGACAAGTCAAAAACTTGTCTAATAAATCCAGAAGAGGATAAACATGTTGAAAAGAAAAATTGTGAAAGAATATTGAGGAATAGAATAATAAGACCTAAACTTGATTGTTAGAAATATTAAGTTGTCATTAATTTCAAAGGTAGAAATATACATTGATGTCAAAAGCAGGAATATATTCAAGAATGGAATTGTAAGTTATCAATATTAACAAGGGCAAAAACATTAACAAGGGTGAAAGTATGAATGGAAAATATTATGGTGCTTGAACAAATAAAATAGTGATATATATCTCAAATATCAATTAGTGATGTATACTTTGATATTTAAATTAAATATTTAAATATTGAGGTAAGATTTTAAAGGTGGGATATATTTAAATCAAAAGGGTTTAAATATATTTAAAATAATTAAAAGGTCAACCTTATGCTTAAGATTCAAAAATTTATTTTTGAATATATATACATGGTGCTAACTTTATTGGAAGTGTGATTTGGAGTGAGCGCCTTCACAATTACCTTTTGATAAAGAAGAAGACCTTTCATTTGTATTCTTTGTCTTCGTTCAAAAGAGAGAGAGCTCCAGGGTGCACCTTCATTGGAGAAGTAAGACTTCCATTTATTGAGTACAATGAGATTTTTGTTTGTTGAGTGTAATGAGATTTTTTTTTGTTGAGTGTAGTGGCATTTTAATTCATTGAGTGCAGTAGAATATTTTTTTATTGAGTGCAGTGAGAGCTCTATTTTCTAAGTTTCATGAGTGTGTCGATTGCTTGAGAGCTTCGTTTGTTAATTGTCATGAGTGTGTCGATCACTTGAGAATTTGTGTTCGAAGGAGTGTACTTTGCATATGAGTTGATTCAGTGTTTGTATGCGAAGAGTGTGCCTTTATTTATGGAGAGTGAGCACTTTCAAGAAGTGTACTACAGTATGCACTGGGAAGAGAGGTATGTGGCATAGTTGGAGTGCACACAGTCTAAAGGAAATATTGGTTTTAGTGAAGAAAAATCATCAATATTGTGAAGTAAAATCATTGACTACATCTGACCTAAGCTTAAGAGACTAGCACATTAATCGATACATAGGTATCATACCGGTTTATTTATTTTCATTAATGTTTATTAACGTTGTGAGAAAGTTTTGGTGCTTGTAGAAAGATAAATAAGGATACCAAGTCATATTATTTAATTACAATAGCTCGACACTCTAATCCAGTGAATTCCAAGGCATTGGATGTGGCAGTTGTGTAATATTTGAACTAAAACTTAAAGCAAATGAAAATATAGTAGTGTGAGAAGTCCAAGCATTGGATGCATGAGAGATAAAGCAGAGTTGGAATGTTTGAGTTTGATGTGCACCTGAGTACATTTTAGATTATAGGGCAACATCAACATCTTCAAGACTAGAGGTGTCGAACCACCTTGCATCTGGTGGTGTAGCTTGGTTGGTTCATGGCTAGCCAATAAGAGTTGTGGATGAAAGAACAGGGTTCAAGTTGTAGCACCATGAAATATTTTGAAGAGATAAGTGTCCTTTGATTATACATGAGAATGAATATTTTGTTGATAAAATGTGATTGAAAGTTTTTTCAAAAGGACAAAACAAAATAAAGTGAGAATTTATTAATGCACTATGGTTTTATGAATGAAAGTTCTTTTTGTTAGAACAAGATAATAAGTGCATAATCTTTTGAACAAGGTGTGGCAATAGAAATTCCAAAGACAAGTATTTTATGAGGGCAACTATGAAAGTGTTATGAAATATTTCTGTATGATATGATTATGATTTGTTGATTGTGTCAAGTGGGAGATATAAGATATTACTAGATGTATGAACTTAAAATATGAATTTAATAAGGGTTGAGAGCAAATATGTGCATTGGTTTTGAGTGATATTGGGAATGAAAGTGCAAGAGTTATAGATCAGTTTTGTGAAGCAAATTTGTGTATTGTTCATGATTGATTTTGAGAGTAGAATAAAAGGACATATTTGTGCACGATGATTGTTTTTGAAGTGAATGTGGAAATCAAAAATTACCAGATTTGAGCAGGTTTTGGTGAGTAGTGTAGACACCTAAAACATGTCATGTTTAGGAGACTACTCATATGGGCACATCCGTAGACCATATGACCAATCTTGGACCTTTCCAAGAGCAAGAAGTGGTCCTAACCACTCAAAAGGGGTAGTTCTAGCCCATTTAGGCTTGGCTTCTATCGACCAGAGAAGACCACCAATCCTGGCCACTCAAGTTGAGAGCGGCCATAGCTAGCCACTTTTGATGACAGTCGACTAGCACTAAAACATGAACTGCCATGAGGGATTGCCCAAATCATGGGTAGTAATGGTAGTTTGCATGCATTTTGAAGGGATCTCGATGAGGAACTCCCAGAGTTCCTCCTGACTACCCCTTCCATGCCAAGTCAAGACTGAACCTTCCCTCTAGGATAGTCAGTTGGCATGCAGATCTGGAGCTTGGCTTCCCCAGGAAGCCAAGCCCTAGATCTAGACCTGAAACCTAGAATTCTATATATGCAGACTTCCAGGAAGGCAAAAGATATAGAGAAGTTCAAATTGTGTGCAGTGGAGCCCTATCAAAATAGAGAGCCAATCTACACCCCTTTGAGGAGCATTGGAGCACCATCCAGTTGAGCCACGTCCACGCATCAGCATTCAGATCCATCATTCCCAACCACCAATCAGTGTAGGAGACACACCTAGTGACCCTTGAACATCAATTCGAGCAAGGGATCAATTACCATATCCCATAAGACCTGAGGTAACCTTTAAGTCAGAGGTCGCTATCTTTGACAATGGCCCATAGTCATAGCTAGGTTTTAAAATGGTTGATTCCTTTGTTCTTAGTAATAGATATTTATTTATTATTATTTCATTTACATATCTTTAGCATAGATCTAAATATTTTATTGTATTTAGATTAATATTCTTGGTTTCCATATGCATATTACTTATATCTACTTTATTTTAATGCATTTCATGCTTATTTATCTAGATTATCATATGTGCTAATAAAAGGCCTCATCTAGGGAGGTTGCCCATTCTACTTATTATGCTTTGTTGTTTCCATGAATGTAGGTACAGGTCTACAGGATTGGATCAAAGCATTAGGAGCACAAGGATCCCTCCAGGAGCAGATCTAGAGAAGGAGGCATCTGTAAGCCCTCATACAGTTTTGTGTGCGAGATCGAGAAGCCTACGAAAGTGCACCTCCCCTTTGCGAGGGGATATATTCCACCACCATTTGTGCCCTACTTGTAATTTATTGTATCAAAATGGGTATCCCTCAGAGGGATGAATATGTAACCATGGATTGGAAATATCAATAAAAAATATATTTATTTGTTTTTCTTATTTACATGTTATATGCATGTTCATTCCTTTCAATTTGATATAATAATAAATACATTGCAAGTAGGGTAAGTGTGGTGCATGCTTCTCGAGGTCGCACAGATGGCGATCACGGTGGGACCCCCACCAAGTTTTTATTTTTGGCCATTTTACTAATGTTTCAGGCATTTTTTTGTGTGCAGGTTTGGCCGCTCTGGTCGACAATGGCCAACAGATCTTAGTTGTTGTAGCTATCAATGGCTAGTAGATATTAGCTGTTGTAGCTATCAATAGGAAGATCTAGCTTTGTAGTTGTCAATGGCTAGAATCAACTACTTTAGTCAATAGTGGCTAGCAATAAGTGCATAGAAGGTAGAATTTCTCATCAAATCATAGGATTTGAGGTTGGTTTCACTCTATTTTTTTCCTATGATTTTCTATCGTAATTTATTTTCAAAAATAGCAAGCAAAAACATAGTCTAATTAGGGAAAAATGAAGAAAATGAAAAGAAATTTGCATTTTAAGTTTCTTAGATGTCTTTAGTTTCCTCTAGGTATTGCTAGGAACAGTGGGCCTCTGCTTGTAAGGTCTTCCCTAGTCTCCAGCATGCTAGGCTTCTATGTGATTAGTTTGCTTGCATGTGGCCCAACCAGTGGCTTCCCATTCACAAAGTAGGAAGTGCATTGCATGAATATCATCTAGATTAAATTAGATATGCATATTTCTAAAGACAAACATTCTTTTTAGGCATGTAGGAAAGTAGTCATGAATGTTGGTTGATGCATCACTTTCTATTTCAAAATTCTAAAAAGAACCCCACACACTTGCATGTACTACAATAACATTGGTAAGGTTGGATTTCATCACCAACCCCCAATTCAGATCGATGATGTTGGAATTCACCTCCTTCCATCGGCTTGCCCCCTAGATGTCCTTAGATAGAATAGGGAACTCCTTTAAGTTGGTGCAGGTCACTTGTGTTCAAACTGTCTCCCACTATTGGAGCAATTATTGATTCAGAGTGGAAGAGCTAGGTGAACCCCCCACTGGGATTTAAGCGGTGTACCCTAGACTCTTTTGAGAAATCATGTTTGGCACTAGTGTTCCTAGTCACCACTTTGATTGAGTTCCCTCATTCTAAGTCCAAAACATGAACAAGAAAGCAAGAGCAACAACACATCTAAACACACTAAAACAAGTTCTTAGGACACACATTTAATCCTTAAAAGAGATAATCATATTGTCTACTTTGTGTGTTTCTTTATTGTTGGGGTAATCAACCTAAGACCAAACCCTAACCCTAATTTTTCAAATAAATTTATTAAAAAATAATTAAAAATATTTTTTATTTTGCATCCAATGGATTGATAATCATGCAAATTAGAGCTATAATAAAAATTTTATTTTGGTTTTATGATTACTCTATTTTTGAAGCTAAAAATAGGGAAAAACTACACTAAAATAGTCATAAAATGGGCTAGACAACTCCAAAAATTGCCAAATTTATTTTGTTGTCTTAGTTAGCTCCTTGTGCACCTCTCATAGAAATTTTGAGTCCTAACTCTTCATGATTCAAAATTTCCTAAAAATTCCTAAAAGTGGGCATTTCCCCATGGGCCCTGGTTGGCCAATTATTTCAAAAATACAAAATTTTGACCCAAAAGTCACTTTTTGGAGTCATAGCCCATTATGATCAACTCATCGGCTTGATCATTTTGGTATATAACACCCACAACCTTTTTTGGAAGTCAAATTTCACAAGGTTATGGTCAATACATGGGGCCATCCCTGGTCCAAGACTGAGGTTGCACCCAATGCACCAGAGGGTCCAGACCACCCTAGAGGTAGCACACCTACCCAAAATATACCTGAATAAACTTTAGGTAGTCTCAGGGGAGACAACACCACTCATAATGGATCTCACCAAGAAACCCCACTCAGGAGAACCAACACTAGATCTTCTCATGACCTAAACGAGAATACTTCCAGACCCACCACATCTCATTACACTGAGAGTTCAAATCAGCCCAATGAGGGGCAAGATAGAGGGAAGGCAACCATTCGCATGCCCATTGTAATGCCAAATCCTTCCGAACATGGGGGATGTCATTTGTCTGACCATAGTATTGGCGAGGAAGGAACTCCTCTTGCTCAACCTTGGAAGACCCATCACCTTGACTTCTTAGATCAAGGTGCTAGAAGATCCCAACATGGGACATTTGAGCATGGTAGCATATATCGTGATCGTACCCCTCATGGATCTACTAGATCTACTAAAGAATACATCATGGATGAAGGAACTATAACTCAGTTGCATCCTATCCGTACCCATGGTGAGTGTTCCTAATGAACATGCGACACCCCCACAACATCCTTGCATGAAGATTGCACCCCTAGGGAAGAGCATAATATCAATGCAATCTCGACTCATCGAGGGAAGAGAGTTTCCAACCTTGTTGCACAATTCAAAGCAAACAAGAACCCTCGCATGGAGTTGTAGAGTCATAGACCCAACATAGCAAACCGATCAAATCGGTCACATAGGTCAGATGCAATTCAGAGAGAACAAATGCTCCAAGATCATTTAGAGGATTTATGCATTGAGCATGAGCATTTAGAAAACATAGAATGAGAAAGCGCAAAACAACAATGGTTGCACCAACAATGATTATATGAACACCACCTAGAAGAGCAGCGTCTCCTTGATCTAAAGGAGCATGAAGAGTGATCAAATAGATTGGCTCAATCAAAATTACCTCCCCATAGTGAGTATAGGTAGTAACACAATGAGAGACATGCTACTTCACACCTTGAGCTGCATAATAGGTGAGTAGATGATTATATTCACCATACCTCTCAACATGCTTCTCGGCCACATGAGCGTTTAGTGCCAAACAAGCCCGAGCATAGGCATTATGAGAGATCAAAGTTGGATGACCAGGATCAGCAATATCTTGAACCATCTTCTATAAACATGGTCGATGAATACAATCGACCACCCCGTACTCAAAGAAACTTACCTCCGCTTGCACCCTAGAGACCCCTTCGGGAGGAAGAGATCATTTCTTCTCAAGCATACAAAGTGCTAGCTGAGAGAGTCAAGTATCTCGAGAAGTAGGACATAGTTGGGTAGAATCCAACCTTGAGTAAGATACATAATCAACCTTTGTGCCCCTCGGTACTGAGTCCTGCTTATCCTAGGCACTTTGAGATGCCTAGGTTAGAAAAATTCAAAGGAGAGGAAGACGCACAAGAACACGTGACCAACTTCATGAATGTGTGCTTCCACCTTGAGTAGAATGATGCCCTAATGCTGAGAACATTCATCATGACGTTCTCGGGCACAATGACTCAATGGTTCAATCAGTTGCCCAAGCATAGCATCACTAGTTTTGAGCAACTGGTGAATGCGTTCCTTGAACGCTTCTCCTTCAGTGCCAAGAAGAAGGTGAACCTGTCTGATCTGGCCAATTTAAAGTAGTATGATGATGAGCCAGTGATGGACTATGGGGATAGGTGGAGAAAAATCATGGCAAAATTATCATTCTTCGTCCCCACTGAGGAACTTATCTGAATGTTCACCAAGAGCTACGCAAAGCACATCTCTCTATTATTGCAACTATAGTAGTATGAATCATTCGAAGAAGCCTTGGCTCAAGCCAAGCTTATTGAAGATATAAAGTTGGAAGAAGGAGACCTAAAGCTCCATAGCAAGGAAGAATGGAACAAGAGCATGCGACATCAATCACAATAGGCCCAGCCTACGCATGTCAACCAGATCATGTTAAACATTCCAAAAGTAACACAGAGCCAACAACAAGAAAACTATCAGGCTCAACCTCCTCCTATGCATTACAACCAATGCAACAGGAATCAAGGCAAGGACAAATAGAAACATCCACCTCGCAACTATACACCATTGCTTGAATCTTTGGCATCAATTTTCAACCACCTTTGTGAGGCCAAGGTTTTAAACTTGCCTAAGGTGCGTGCCCTAGATCCTAATTGCCCCAAACCTAAGGGGTATAGGGAAGATCTCTATTGTGTTTATCATCGAAAAAATGGCCATGATATCTAGGATTGTGTTGCGTTCAAGAATGTAGTGCAGAATATGTTGGATAAGAATGAATTGCAAAACATCGACATATTCAAAAATCTTCTTCCCAATCATGGGGCCAACAACAATCAAGTTGAGCACATCAATGAGGTGCACATAGCCCCACCTAATGAGGGTTTTATTGGTATGATCAATACTACAATAGGAAGCAAAAGATGCCTTGATCAACCCAACATGCTAAAAAAGTCAACTAAAGCTGATAATCTATCATAGTCCACACCAACAATGAGTTCAATTCACTTACAAAAGGACCCTATGATTACCTTTCATAGATAGGAGATTAAGCCAATCTCTAAGGATGAATCCGATCCTCCACTACACATCATAGCAAGCATCAATCAGATTCCATACAAGAGAGTCTTGATTGACACTGGGTCATCTATCAACATCATCACAGCTATAACTTTGAAGCATTTAAATTTACCACCTTCACGCATTACGGACTCAACATTCACATTGAGGGCCTTCAATGATGCTACTTCCCCAATAATTGGCACAATAATCCTACCTATACAGGTTGGGATAAAGATGATACCTACATTGTGCCATATCTTGGGGGTGAGAGGTAGTATAACATATTGCTAGGAAGACCATGGATGAGGGATATGGAATGTGTGCCTTCCATAGTGCACCAAAACCTAAAATTCATACACCAAGGACAAGTGTATGTGGTCCCCCATGATCCTGAGCCATTCAAGTATTACAAGAAGGTCGATGAGACACAATAAAAAGTGCCTTCTCAAGAGTTTGTGGTAATGGTCAATAGCAAGATAGAGGACCAAGTGACTCTAAAGTAGATAAAACAAGATATGGTGCAATCAGATGTTGCTTCCACATTGAAGGGGTCAAAACCATTGGCATTAGTCACCCCTGACTCACTTCTCATGGTGCCTCCTCAAGAACAAAAACAAGTGTTCCCCCACATCATATTGGGGGTACCAAAGCTAGCATAGTGCAACACCACAAGATGAAACAGAAACATGAATTGAGTCATAAACATGAGCATGTGGATACCACTAATGAAGTGGATCATCATGAAGCATCCACATTGACTCAAATAAAGGAAATGGGTGAGTTACAATTACCTGGTGGATCTTTAGCACCTACTTTATCACCTCCTTCAATAGAAAATGGTATTTCGAACCAATCATTAGAAATACACATGACATCCTTGTCAGTTGTGCAATCCATTCTAAGTCGTATAGATAGAATGGAGTACCAAATGGAGCAACAAAATGAGGCATTGCACTTTATCATGAAACAACTTGAGAGCCTAGAATTACAGAAGCAACCTTCATCTGAGGTCAAACTATCTCCTGTGCAGCCATAGGAAAAGCCTCAACCAGAACAAGCACCAACTCGACCACCTCAACAACCTAGCAAGCATCCCTCATTGCCTGAGCCTGTTGTATCAATTTTCAATCGGTTAATTTCTACAAATGCCATCACCCTACCTGAGGTGCAACCTTTAGATCCAAATCATCCAAAACCTTGAGGGTATGAGGAAGAGTCACACTATCTATATCATAGGCAAAATGGTCATGATATTCAATCATGTCAGGGTTTTAGAGCCATAGTATATAACATGCTTGAAAAGAAGCAACTTCGGGTTGTCGACCAATAGATGATCTTAGTCAACAATCCATCTCTTGCATCAAAAAGGCAAGAAGAGCCCCCTGAGCCAGCAAGTGACATACCTAGGGCTCAACCTGGTCCTCATACCAGGCTAAAGCATGCTAAACACTCAAAATAGTAGCAACGTATTTGGACTCCTTTAAATGAGTCTATGTCTGACATTTTTCAAAAGTTGTAGGAAGCTAAGGTCATCACCTTACCAAACATCAGTCCTTTAGACCCAAATAGAGCTAAACCTAAGGGTTATAGAGAGGACCATTACTATCTCTATCATCGAATAGAGGGCCATGGCATTCATAATTGTCATGGATTCAAGAATGTGGTTCAAGATCTCATAGATAGTGGGGCTTTTCCCATAGATGGTTCATCCATAATACCTCAACCTATCAAAATAGAGGCTACATCATCCCAGATGAGACCCCAAGGTCAGTCGTAGCCTCGTAGGTCTAACAAGCTACCTCAGCAAGAGGTAACATTTGAGATGACTACTATGACTTTATTTCAAAAGTTGTACAAGGCAAATGCATTTATATTGCCCGAGGTCAAGCAAAGAGAGCCCAAGCATGGGTCCACTAATGAAAGCCTCTATTGTATGTATCATCGTATACAAGGGCATGACATCCATAACTGCCATTCATTCCATAAGGTGGTCCAAGACCTATTAGAATGAAATGAGCTCCATGTAGATGGTTCACTCATTTCTCCCCATCAAGATAGGGTACCCTTGCAGAGGTCCATGCCCCAATTGGGAGAGTTGATTTTTGTCACTCTTCCTAAGCAATATGATTACATTGTAGTGGACAACATACACACTAGGGGTCTTAAAGGTAATATACCTTCCCCATCATCCACATCAAGTTCAATGAAGTAAAGTGAGGATTCTAAAGGTATCACACCTTCCTCACTTTCATTGAGTAGCACACATAGGGGATACCTAAGGTATCATACCTTCCCCCTTTCAAAACAATAAAATTCAAAATTTCAAAAATATTAGAAAACATTAAAATAAAAAAATCAAAAGGCTCCAAAGGCATCTCAAGCCTTTGGTCAAATCACAAAAGGCTCCAAAGGCATCTTAACACCCTTTGGTCAACTCACAAAAGTCTCCAAAGGCATCTCCAAGCCCTTTGGTCAATTCACAAAAGGCTCCAAAGGCATCTTAAAGCCCTTTGGTCAAATCACAAAGCTCCAAAGGCATCTAAGCCCTTTGGTCAAATCACAAAAGGCTCCAAAGGCACATTAAGCCCTTTGGTCAAAAATAAACAAAAAGCACAAAAACAATTTAAAATCAAGAAAAGTCAAAAACATTTGAAATAATCAAAATTCCAAAAATAATGGAAAATATCAAAAATCAATAAGCAATAAAACTATAAACATTTGCATTTGCATCCATATAGTTGCATTGCATATAGGCATTTCCATCCATTACATTTGCATTAGATAGGTCATATTTGCAATCTTACAAATGACACCACGTTTGTACCTCAATCATGCATCTTCAAAATCCATCATCATCCATAACCCATGTGTGTAACTGTGTTTTTCAACACAACCCCTTCCTGTTGCTATAAGGAATATACTAGGGTTTTTCGGTCACTCAACCATACCTAGTGGTTTTATCAAACTTTGTAGAAAGTTATCTTCGCTTTTGATAGATGAGGTTTAGTTTTGATAGCACCTAGTATATTTTAGAATCCTATCACTAATCAAAACACTAAAATCCTAGTTGAAATAAGGGAAAGATGAATGCCTACGAAGTGGTATTAGGTATCCTAAGGTGAAAAAGGTTATCTTGCTCATCCCCCTGTGTGACCGATTCAAAAATGCTGAGAATTGGCAAAAGGACAAGTTCACCCCTACCCAAAGAAATCCCTTGCTTTAATCAAAACAAGCAAAAATCTCAAACAAAGCAAAAATTCAAAAACAAAATAAATAATGATTATCATCACTACATAAATCCCTTGCTCAAAAGAAAAAAAAAATTCAAAATAAACAGTGATTTTCATCACTAAACATGAGCAAGTATCCCAAATAAATATGAAGAAAAGAAGGGAGTATGGAACTTGAATCCCTAGAATTCTTAGTATGAAATAAGGTATCCTTACGCATGATGATATGTCTGTCACATTAGCATCTCGCTTTTGTATAGACCAATGTTTGCATGTGGAAGAGCTAGCTTTAGGTGTCCTGTACCGCCTAGTGGTCTAATCCAACTGAGTCCAACTTAGGATCAGGATAAACATTTGAGGATCCCCAATACAGCAATGGGCTGAATGAATCCTGCCTAGCACTGGGGTATGCTTATGTTTTATCTAATATATTCATTTGCACACACAGGGATAATGAGTATCTAGGTCTTCATAACAAAAACTTTATCCTTCAAGAGTCCTGTATGGTCAGTATACAACTTTTGATCGAGCAACTAGGGTGTTTGAGTCTCATGGAAAACCTCAAAAATTCCCTAACAAGCAACAAATCATTCCATATCATAAATCATTGCACATACATATCATATCATCTCATCTCACATTTGGATGCTTAAATGATTAATTCTTATGCTAAGAGTTATTATTTACATTCATGATTGTTATACATTCTGTGGTGTCACCCATTAGATTGTTAAACTCATATTACATTCATTCCTTATGTTTTAAAAGTGCTTAAAGCATATAGGTTCATTTGCATTAGATCATCCTCATGTGATTAATGCATTACATATCATTTACCATATCATAACATAAGTTAGATGCACACAATTAAATCAAAATTAAACATACATTTAACAATAAGCATTGCATCCATAAATGCATACATCATAAGTAGTCCATCTATACATCTAGATCATAACATCTAATCATACATCTATCATCTAGCTAGTGCATGTCACCAGTACATTACATACATATAGCATAATCAAATCATTATCTAGGCATAGCATCCATCATTGCATCCATAACATAAAATCAAAACAAAAATATTTTCTAAACATCAACTAGGGCATTATTGGTATCATACCTCCCCTAATCAACAATCAAACAGTTAATCAACCAACCAAAAAGTCCCAAAGGTATCATAAGCCCTTTGGTCAACTCAAAAAAGCCCCAAAGGTAGCATAAGCCCTTTGGTCAACTCACAAAATGCCCTAAAGGTATCACAAGCCCTTTGGTCAATTCACAAAATGCCCCAAAGGTATCATAAGCCCTTTGGTCAATTCCAAAATGCCCCAAAGGTATCATAAGCCCTTTGGTCAACTTACAAAATGCCCCAAAGGTAGCATAAGCCCTTTGGTCAACTCAAAAAATGCCCCAAAGGTAGCATAAGCCCTTTGGTCAACTCACAAAATGCCCCAAAGGCATCATAAGCCCTTTGGTCACCTCAAAAAATGCCCCAAAGGTAGCATAAGCCCTTTGGTCAACTCATAAAATGCCCCAAAGGTAGCATAAGCCCTTTGGTCAACTACAAAAAGCCCTAAAGGTAGCATAAGCCCTTTGGTCAACTCACAAAATGCTCCAAAGGTAGCATAAGCCCTTTGGTCAACTCACAAAAGGCCCTAAAGGTATCATAAGCCCTTTGGTCAACTCACAAAATGTCCCAAAGGTATCACAAGCCCTTTGGTCAACTCACAAAATGCCCCAAAGGCATCATAAGCCCTTTGGTCAACTCACTACCTATAACAACAAAGTAACCCTCTTCAAGGGTCCAAATCAATCATATTGGTCAAGCAACTCATCTCTTTATTCATTTTCCTTTCCTCATCAACTCATCGCTTGAGGGGGTAGTCAAAAAGTTCAAACAATCATAATCAAAGTCAACAAAGGATCACTCGATCTTGTCAAATTACATTCGTCTTATGAATTATTGTCAACATCTATCATAATCTTACCCTTTGTTGGGACAAAAAGCAAACATGATAGTTAAGTTTGTAGCTCTTCTCCTTTCAAATCTATAGTAGCACTGAAGCTATCCGATTGTCTAATGAATGAGTGCAAGCTTTTGCAAATTTAAGCCTTCCATTATGTTGGAAGCAATGATTATAGGATACACGTCCTTTCTCATGACTTGAGGCATCCAATGTTGATCAGATCAATGATCATCACACACCCTACAATGTGGCCCTAGGTGGTCTATTTTTTTGCTCTACGCTGTGTTTTCCCACAATGCATCCCAAAAAGGGGCATCTATAGACACCTAAAATATGTCATGTTTAGGAGACTACTCATATGGGCACATCCGTAGACCATATGACCAATATTGGACCTTTCCAAGAGCAAGCAATGGTCCTAACCACTCAAAAGGGGTAGTTCTAGCCCATTTAGGCTTGGCTGCTATCGACCAGAGTGGCCACCAATCTTGGCTGCTCAAGCTGAGAGTAGCCATAGCTAGCCGCTTCTGATGACAACGACTAGCACTAAAACATGAACTGCCATGAGGGATTACCCAAATCATGGGCAATAATGACAATTTGCATGTATTTCGAAGGGATATCGATGAGGAACTCCCAGAGTTCCTCTTGAATGCCCCTTCCATGCCAATTCAAGATTGAACCTTCCCTCTGGGATAGTCAGTTGGCATGTAGATCTAGAGCTTGGCTTCCCTAGGAAGCCAAGCCCTAGATCTAAACCTAAAACCTGGAATTCTACATATGCAGACTTCCAAGAAGGCAAAAGAGATACAAAAAGTTCAAATTGTGTGTAGCGGAGCCCTATCAAAATGGAGAGCCAATCTACATCCCTTTGAGGAGCATTGGAGCATCGTCCGGTTGAGCCACGTCCACGCATCAACATTCAGATCCATCATTCCCAACCACCAATAAGTGTAGGAGACACACCTGGAAACCCTTGAACATCAATTTGAGCCAAGGAGCGATTAATTACAGCCCATAAGACCTGAGGTAACCTTTAAGTCAGAGGCCACTATCTTTGACAATGGCCCATAGGCATAGCCAGGTTTTAAAATGGTCGATTCCTTTGTTCTTAGTAATAGATCTGCATTTATTATTATTTCATTTACATGTCTTTAGCATAGATCTGAATATTTTATCATATTTAGATTAATATTCCTGGTTTCCATATGCACATTACTTATATCTGCTTTGTTTTAATGCATTTCATGCTTATTTATCTAGATTATCATATGTGCTAACAAAAGGCCTCATCTAGGGAGGTTGCCCATTCTACTTATCGTGCTTTGTTGTTTCCATGAATGTAGGTACAGGTCTATAGGATCATATCAAAGCATCAAGAGCACAAGGATCCCTCTAGGAGTAGATCTAGAGAAGGAGGCATCTATAAGCCCTCGTACAGTTTCATGTGCGGGATCGAGAAGCCTGCGAAAGCGCACCTCCCCTTTGTGAGGGGATTTATTCCACCATCGTTTGTGCCCTGCTTGTAACTAATTGTATCACACACTGGGTATCCCTTAGAGGGATGAATATGTAACCATGGATTGGAAATATCAATAAAAAATATATTTACTTGTTTTTCTTATTTACGTGTTATTTGCATGTTCATTCCTTTCAATTTGATATAACAATAAATACATTGCAAGTCGGGTCAGGTGTGGTGCACGCTCCTCGGGGTTGCACAAGTAGATTTGAGCAAGCCTTTTGTGTATGCTTAGAGCATATTTGAGCAGGTTTTGGTGAGCATGTTTTAACAAGCCTTGTGTGTAGGCTTGGGACAGATTTGAGTAGGTTTTAGTGAGCAAATTTGAGCAGGTTTTGTTGAGCAAATTTTTAGCAAGCCTTGTGTGTAGGCTTGGAGAAGATTTGAGTAGGTTGTGGTGATAAGATTTGAGCAAGCTTTGTGTGTAGGCTTGGATCATATTTAAGCAATTTTTGGTGAGAAAATTTGAGCAAGCCTTGTGTGTAGGCTTAGAGAAGATTTGAGTAGGTCTTGGTGAGCATATTTGAGCATGCCTTATGTGTAGGCTTGGAGCAGATTTGAGCAGGTGTTGGTGAGTAGATTTGAGCAGGTTTGGTGAGTAGATTTGAGTAGGTGTTGGTGGGTATATTTGAGCAAGCCTTGTATAGGCTTGAAGAATATTTGAGCAAGCCTTGTATAGGCTTGAAGCAGACTTGAGAAAGCCTTGTGTAAAGGCTTGGAGTAGATTAGAGTAGAGAGGATTGGTGTCTCCTGTTGATAGAGGTCCATGAACCAGAGCAAAGGGGATTGGTGTCTTCTATGGATAGAGGCCCACAAACCAGAGCAAAGGGAACTGGTGTCTCCTATGGATAGAGATCCACGAACTAAAGTAAATGGGATTGGTGTCTCCTATGGGTAGAGGTCCATGAAATAGAGTAGAGGGGATTGGTGTCTCTTATGGATAGAGGTCCACAAGCTTGAGCATAGAGGATTGGTGTCTCCTTTGGGTTGATGCCCATAAATATTGTAATAGTAAATTGGTTTCCAAGAGATTTTTTGAGAAAATTTATAAGAAATATTTTCTATGTGGACGTAGTCCACATTGGGTGAACCACGTTAAATTTGTGTCTCTCATGTGTGTGATGATTTTTGCATTGTTTTATTTATTGCATTGATATTATTGTTGTTATCATTTGGAAAGAAAATTAAAAGTTTTGATCTTATACTGTTCACCCCCTATTAGTATAATCTTGTGTTCTTCAATGAAATAGGCAAGACAAAAAGAGGAAAACCCTCAAATTATCAAGCAAGATCTAGGGAAGCAAGAGCTAAATAGAGAAAGGAACACAAACTAAGTTGGTTGAACTTCTCTTTACCAAACAATAAAATAATATTGGTAATATGCAAGATGGGACAAAAGCCCCTAATTATACATGATTATCATATCATGGAATATAAGGGGTGCTAATGCCCCCTCAAAGCTAAGACCAAGAAACCTGATTCATGATTATTGGTTATTTTAATGTCATAACCAAGCTAAATGAAAATTTTTGGAGAATTAGGAAATTGACCCAAAGTATGAAATATTTCTTAGCTTTTATTCAAAACAATAATCTATGGGAATTTGAGTTTGAAGAAGACAACTATACTTGGACCAACAACAGGAGAGGCCAAAACCTAATAGCAAAAAAATTATATAGATGTATTCTCTTAGATCATTGGCTAGATGAAGGAACTTGTGCTAAAATTAATACCTTAACAAGGATTGGTTCATATCATTGGCCAATAAGAGTTAAAATTGTGATAAGTGAATTCAAAAAATATCAAATTTTAAATACGAGAAGATGTGGGAAGACCATCCTTAATTTGTTGATACGATAGATCAAACATAAAATTATTTAGGTAATGGTGGGTTGCATGCTCTTCCAAACCAAATTAAAGCTATGACATCTAGATTAAAATAATGGAACAAGAACACCTTTGGAAATATTTTTGAGAAGAAAGAAAAATTTAAAGATAAAAATTTTTAATTCGAAAAAGGTGATGAAAATAATACAAGCTCAGAGGAAAGGGAGTTTCTTAGTGAATATCAAAATATTTTGAGTAAGGAAGAAAATTTTGGAGATTAAAATCAAGGCAGACTTAGTTAAAAGAAGGATATAAAAATATAAATTTTTCATAGGATGGCTATAGTACAGAGATCATCTTCTAGAACTAGTAGAATTAAATCAATAGAAGGGATTTGGATTGAATATTAGAGTGTAATTAGAAAGAAGCAAAGTTTTTTTATCAAAATATTCTAGGTTCATAGGAGACCAAAGTTCTTAGAGATAAACTTCTTCAATATGTTCCTTCAATTATAACAAATGAGACAATAGGAAACTGATGGAGTCTATTACTCTAGAAGAAGTTCATTTAGCTCTTTTCTCTTTTAATAAGGATAAATCCCTAGGTCCAGATGGGCTCTCTGTATATTTTTACCAACATAATTGGGATATAGTGAAGGATTCTTTATTGGTGGTAGTGGAACAATCTAGGGTAAAACAATGCATTCCTTATAAAATAAATGCAACTTATCTTACCCTAATTCCAAAAAAAAAATGTTGAATTGTTTGATTCTTTTAGACCCATAAGCCTATGTAATATGATATATAATATTATTTCCAAAGTGATGGCAAATAAATTAAGGCCATTGTTAGACAAAATTATTTTAGAAGAGCAAGGAGGATTCATGAAAGGGAGGCAAATTCTAGATGGGATCATAGTAGCTCATGAAGTTATACAATCAATAGATTCAAGAAAAGAGAAAGCTATGATCTTAAAACTTGATATGAGTAAAGCCAATGATAGGGTTAAATGGGATTTTATTTTTGTAGTTTTAGATAAGTTTGGTTTTGGAAAGAAATGGGTTAGATGGATTAAATCTTGTGTCTCTACAGTTTCTTATTTAGTGTTGATCAATGAGTTAGTGACAAATTATTTTAAATCCAAGAGAGGCCTTAGGCAAGGATATCCTTTATCTCCTTATTTATTCATTATTATGGCAGAATTTTAGAGTAGGAACTTAAATAAGGCTTCCAAATATGGGCTTATAAGTGAACTTAAGGTTAGTAACAACATCGATAACATCACCCATCAAAAGTTTGTAGATGATACAACCCTTTTTAGAAGGGCAAGTATAAACGAGGTAAAAGCTTTAAACAAATTTTTAAAATAGTATAAAAGAGCTTCAGGGCAAAAATTTAATAGGACTAAATCCAAAATTTACTTCCTTAACACTCATGCTAATATCAAAGCCAGAATTTATAGGTTGCTTCAAATGGAGGAGGTAAATTTACCAACAACTTATATAGGGATGTCTTTATTTGAGGGGAGATTGAGGATAGATTTATGGAATCCAATTATTAGTAAAGTTCAAAATAAACTTCCAACTTGGAAAGGTAGTTCATTATCGTTAGCAGGAAGAGTGTAGTTAATTAAGTCAGACTTACAAGCCATTCCAACATATTATATGTCATTGTATTCTATGCCAAAATAAGTTGAAAATAATTTAATCTATATTATACGATCCTTTTTATGGTTAGGTTTACATATTAAAATAAAATTTCCTTTGGTGAAATGGAGCAAGTTGTGTGAAGACAAAACTAGGGGAGGTATTGGTTTAAGAGCTCTTACAAATGTAAACTTAGCTCTTAGGGAACATTTTATTTTGAGATTATACAAAGAGAGTCAAAGACAATGGGCAAGAATTCTTCTAAGTATGTTGATCTCAATGACCCAAGTTTAATATTTACTACATTCTCTCTTCCAAATGGTTCTACTCTTTGGAATGGTTTAAAAAATATATTGATCTTATGATTGTTTAAGATGGGTGGTGGGAACTAAAGAAAAAAATTATATTTGGATGGATACTTGGTGTGATAAAAAACCACTCAATTTAGATCTAATTTGGAAACCTTGGATGATATTGCTTCAATATAAATACGGTTATAGGGTTTCAAACATTTTTTACAAGGATCGAGAAGGAAGATACAAATGGAAAGAAGATTTTTTTACAAGTATACAAGACATTGATGCTAGAAAGCAATTGAGTAGAAATATAACAACTGTGATTATTCCAATGGGTGCCAAGGATAAATTGATTTGGGAGTTGAATAGCTCAAGAGAATACACAATAAGAAGTGGATATAATGTTCAACACCAACATAATAAAAATATCACTAGAATATAGAGAGATATTTGGGATAGCCTAAGCATTCCTAAAGTTAAAATATTTGATTGGATAGTAGGTCATAGAAGAATTTTATCCTAGGATAACCTTATGAAAAGGGGTTTTCATGGCCCCTCTCAATGTGTTTTTTAATAAGGAAGAGGAGAATATAGACCATCTCTTGGGACATTGCTCAATAGTCTGGAATCTATGGCAATGGATTATTAATATGTTTGGTAAATGCATGGTGATGAATAGCAAAATTAAAGATTGGTTAAAGCAATGGTAGAGAACTTATAAAAGTGAGACTTTACATACACTATGGGATATATAAAAATATGCAATACTTTGGACTATATGGCTAGAAAGGAATAGAAGAATATTTAAAGAAAAGGAAATAAGTTTAGCTATTGATGAGTCTATACCAACTCTATCGACTCATCCAATCCCTAATTTGGAAGCAAAGAGTCTTTATAGATGGAGTCAAGTCATTAAATGGAATTATGATGTTGGGTACAAGAGAAGCAAAATAAGGTAAAGAATATAAAGTGGAAACCACCATATTTGGAGTGGGTTAAATTCAATTTTTATGGCCCATCTAAATAAAATCTAGGACCAATAGGAGGAGGAGGAATAATTAGAAATAATAGAGATATTTTATCTTATTATGCTTTTAATAGTGGATTTAAGACAAATAATGAAGTTGAAGCTTGTGCAGCTTTAGAAGGATTAAAAATATGTAAATAAATGAAGTGGAATAGAGTATGGATGGAACATGATTCTCTCATAGTAATAAATACAATTATGAGGAAAGCAAAGTCTTCATGGAACATACAAGAGATAATTATGAAAATTCAAGATCTTGCTAAAGAGTTTGAAGAAATCAGGTTTACACATATATTAAGGGAAGTGTTGTGGAAAAATTTAAATATCCTTATTATCTATCATGCTATTCAGATTCCCTAAGACCCACAAGCAGATATGTGAGCTCTAGTAGACTCACTACTTCATTCTTGGATAGCTTGATAGCTAAATAGACCAGGTCTAGACACCCTAATATGAGCTTATGATGATATTATCAAAAAAATATGCCCAACTAGATTCTAATATATGCATAAAATAATATTGACCAAGCATACAATGAAAGCATTTGAGTAGTTAAAGCAGACCAATGCCTTGTCCATTTGGGTTATCATAGCAATTTTAATTGTTCACATGAAAAAGGAGAGAAGAGGAAAGAAATATTGATAAACCCATATTCATTCAAATATTGCAATCAACATGGATTTTTAAATCAACGATAGAAACATTACCTACAAATTCAAATAATGTAATATATAGACAAGAAAACATACACACATTGCACCAAAAAATGCCAAAAAGTGGAAACTAGATGATTTGTATTATATTAAAATTAAAATGAATACAATGATAAAATCTAGGAGAATTCTTAGGTCTTTCAACTAATACAATATAGGGTTCACCCCGTTCAAATGACGTAATAGGGGAACTACTATCTATTGTCCTAATTATAGTGACACAAACTCTGGCTCCCGAGAACAGCTCCTGGAAATCATCTCAGATAGACTATTGACTTTCAAAAATACCTGCACAATGGTGGGAAGAACATAAGAGAATGAAAAAAATAAAGAAAAATAAGTAAGATACAATAACCCTCACAGAAACACTCAGAATACCTCTCACAAGCTTGCTACGTCTTGATGATGAAGCTTGGTTGCTTCGGCTTATTTTATAACTTGGTTGTCCAAAATCTGTTATGAATGCTTGGTCCTAGTTTAGCCACATGTGTTCTTATTGGTCATGTGTCTCTTCAGCTTCCTGATTTTATTACAAAAAAATCCAATTGATGCCAACTGTCAAAATCCCTGTGAAGTTATTGTTTGTTTGAGATTGCACCACCTATTACTGCAACTCGTCTTCTTGACTTCTTTATTTATAATGACTTTTGATTTGAAGGGGGATCTTAATAGTGGTGGGCCAAAAATTTGAACATGACTTATAATTCATACAAAAGGTAAACTTATGTATATTTATTTTATTTATGTTATCCTAGTCATCTATATCTTTATATTTAGATGATCTTTGACTAGGGTTGATGCAAATACAGTTTTAAGGTAAAACAGAGGAGGATCCAATGTGACGATGAAGGGAGAAAAAAAAACACAATGAAATAAAATATTATGGGAAATAGTATGGATGGTGGTGGGAATAGTTGGACACAATGGACATGGAAGACTATAGACAATGGTGGTGATATGGTGCTTTGTGGAATGAATGGTGATGGTGATCAAGAGAGAATACCCAGAAAGAGGAGGGCAAAGGGGAATGAGAGGAAATATAGAATGGAAAACAAGACTTGGAGGTGCACAAACTAATAGAAATTACAGTAAATATGCACCTCCATAACTATATTACGTTGGGTGATACTTCTGTAACTATATTTCATCAAGACACTTGTCTCTTTCCAAAGCTAGCAGTATGTTGAGGCTTCAAGATTTTCTTCTTTTTAATACACCTTCTATGTATTTTAGTTTTGAAAATAGGAAATTTTTACATTTCTTTCCATATTTTATGATTACTACCCTTTACACGCTTTGGCTCATTTTTTCTAGTGAATCCTTTACTCTGCCCATTGCCTTCATATAAAGCCACATACAGATTATCCATTTCATTAGCTAATGGCGGTAGCATCATGTTCTGTTGATATGAATGGATTTGGATATCTCATACATGTGTCAAACCTGCCCTTTGAGTTGCTTGTTCCATAAGCTCTCTTTTCTTAGTATATTTTTTTGGTTTTTTTTGGCTTGTGTGGTAAATTTTTACTCACATGGTTTGATACTTTCTCTTTTGAGCAATTTTTCAGTCCACCAATATTTGTTGCTCATATTTTGAACACCCTCAAGTTGATGTCACTCCTTTTGTGCTTACTTGGCTTTTGTACTTTATTGTAGCCATAGTTTTGAAACCTACCTTGAGTGATTTTTTGATATTTGCATGCTTCAAAAATATATGTTCATCTTGGGATGCCTTCTAATTTTACTACTTTTGGACCCTAAACCGTCCAACCCTTCATGCCTCTTGTTATTCTTCGAACAGTAAGCCACACATATTTCTAGGTGAAGTACACATTTTCAATCTTCTCTGGAATGACCTGAGCCATTGATTCCTTCATCACTCTTCATCTTGTCTTATCACTGATGCATCACCGATCGGCTTCTTGGATGAGCGATGAAGATTTCATGAAATACACGATCATTGATTGTCTAGGGTTATCATTGATGAATTGATGATAATGTATTTGCAACGTTATGATTAAAATTTTATCACTAATGGAATTATGATGTCATTGATGGATGAGCGAAGGAGACTTTTTATCAGCAACAGGTAACTTTAAGGAATTCAAACAGACTTAGGCAGGTTACTTGGTAAATACAACATTTATTCAATGTGTGATGAGAGGGAGAAAACTAAGACAGTTATGGTCTAACCCTTGTATAATATTGAAATCAACTTTGTCATTGATAGTACTAAGTCATCACTGATGGAAGAGTGAAAGGGGAGAGCAATCGACGATAGGCAAACCTTTTTAGGGTTAAGTATTTTTGAAATTACTGATGGGTGAAAACTTTTTATAATGGATGAGCGATGTATTTAAGATATCAACAATAGAATAAACTTAGACTTGGGGGCTAAGAACTTAGACTTGAGGACTAACCATTTAAGTGGAATTTTTAATCTCATTTGCTTAGGTGAATCGAAGACCAAGCAACGGACTATATGGCCTAGGGCTAAGGCATCGTTGAAGAAATTTGGCTATCATTAATGGATCGACGATAATGGTTTTTGGATGAGCGATAGTGTATTTTGGGCTTAGGTTATCGTTGATGGTTTACTTCAGTCATGGATGGATCAATGAAGGGGACTTTGGGTGGATAATCAGGACATTAAAATAACTTGTTGTGATTGACTTCATCAAGAGGAGGAAGGCTGATGATAAGATCCTCACTTTTGGACTTAATACATTCTATCACTGATAAGGATGAGTGATCGTTGATGGATTGACAATGAATCTTTTGCAAGAGTGATGATTGATTTTACTTTATGTCTAGGCTTTACAAGGTCACTGATTAAAATAGTTTGTCGAAGATGAATCGACAATGGCAGGTTTGGATGAGCAACAATGCATTTTAGGCTTAGACTATCATCGATGGCTTATTGTGGTCATGGATGGATTAGCGATGGGGTTTTAGAAGGGCAACGATGACTTAGGATGGTTAGAAATTATGAATATTTTCAAAAAAATAAAGACGAATACCTAGGCTGACTTGGGGACTTAGGGAAATTTAATCAAGGTGGACTTTGGGGTATTTTTGGCCATGGTATGAGTTAGGAATGCATCATGATTTTTGACCTTATAATATGGATTTTAAAGGGTTTTTGTAATGGTTAGATGACTTAAATTATGTGGGGTAAATGGGGGTTAGGCACTTTTTAGAGGGCATGGACCAAAAATGCATGTGGACTAGATGATATGAAAATGAATGGATAAATTTGCTTATATAGGTCTTAAAAATGGATGGAAAGGCTAATATGGTGAGGGGTGATGATATGGACATAATGATTTAAGCATTTCAAGCCTTAGACCTACCCTTTAACTGACCATAAAGGCTTTTTCAAGTTGAAGTGACTTTCTCAAGACTTCTTTCTTTCTAGACCAACCACCCAATCCTATAATCACCTAGACACTCAATTGTGCAACTTTTGAAAATTAGGGGTGAAAACTAAGTTGGAATTTTTGAAGCCCAACAGGAATAAAACAAATGTGCAAATAATCTAGCCAATAGAGGGATTTTGATTGAGGATTATCAAGTTAAATTCTCCTTTCCATGGTTAGAGGAAGTAGAAAGTTTAGTTGAAGTGACAAAAAAATGTTGATTGCCTAAATCAATTAATGATTAAGATTTACTTTAATGTTTTCTATTGGTAATATCTATTTTATTGTGTAACAATAATGTGTTTTCATTTAGACTATTTATTATAATTTTTGTGGTTGCACTTGTATTTTAGGAAGGAAACTAGCAATTCAGATTTGGTAAAGTGGACTATGATAATGCGATGTTTTAGAAATATTATTCTACTAAGATGCAAGGTATATAGTAGAGGTGAAGTGTTGGCATTGTGAAGGTTTCTAGAGGAAAATGTCAAGAAATATGCTAAATTATAGAGTAATTGTATTCATATAGAGATTTGAAAGATCTAAAAAATGAAAATGAATTCAGATATTTTATGTAAAATGATGTAGGTTTCTAGCTATAGCATCTCAATTGAGATGAGAGGTGTATTTATTTGTAAACTCTAAAGCTCCAAAGAAGAGAGATGTAATTTGTCAAGGGTGGGGGACCGAGTACAACCCCTTATTATCCAACAAAAAAAAGGAGATGTAGGTGGTGATGTATATGCATTAATTACAATGACAATAAGTTGTAACTAAGAAGAAGAGCGTGTGCATGATAAGAGGTGGATAATTGTCAGTTTGCATAAATGAAAAAATGTGACTATAGGAAGTGGGGATATGTATAATATGAGGATACAAGAGAAACTATAGGATGATCCTATGGTTAGGAAAAACATGGGTATATACAGAGGAAATCAAGGGTATATACAAAGTAATATAAATTATCATATTTTATAAATAAATAGAATATTTTACCTAAATCACTTTAAATTTTGGTGAGTAGATTTGTAGACACCCAATTTTGACACACCCTTAAAGTAAAATACACCAGACAAGATACCCAACATCAATAGACACTCAATCAACCCAAACCTAGAAATTTGGGTATCATTTTCAAACCCTATCAAATTCACCACTCATCGGAAAATTTACCAGTGGAGAATTTGATCATGACTGGAAAATCTGTAAAACAACCATTTTTTGAACCTAGGCTAGTCAAATTGACCACCGGTCAAATTTACCAATTAGTGTCAAAATTTCCATTGGTGAATTTGACCATTAGTGGCAAATTTGAAAAATGACAATAATATTTTGGCACTATTGTGGGAAATTTAAACATCCTTAAAATATTGTTATCACGCTGTCTGATTTTATATGTCACAAGTAGATACACAAGCTATGGTAAACTTACCTCTTCAACCTAAAAATTGTAAATTCTAAGAAAACCAGGTTGGGTCAGGATACCCCACAATGAGCTTAATTAATGATGTGTCATTAAACTTTACACTCAACCAGATTTAGTGAATTATAAGATTTTTATATTGACCAAGCTTACTAGACTTAAATTTAAGAGTGTGGACTGGTGCCTTATCTATTGGGTAGTTATAGGAGAGATTTAAATTGTCATGAGAGATAGACTGAAAAATAAAGGAGAAACTAAAGAATGCACTATTTATATATTCAAATTATGCAACATACAAATGGGCAACATACACACATTAGAAAACGAATTGCAAGAAGGAATAAATTAGAATTTTGTATTAAACTTCAAAATATTTTATAATATGAGTCTGGTAGAGTGCCAAGATCTCCATGAAATTCAATACAATTACTCACTCTATTCAGATGATGTAACAGAGGAACTATAACTCTTCATCCTAACGAAGTGACAAAGAGCCTTTAATTTCTAACCCTATTGTTGGAAATTATCTCAATCGACTGGATACATTCTTTGGAATTCTTGCACAAATGGAGGGGAAGAATAAGACTGGAACAAATAAAATATAGACTAATGGAATACAATTGACCTAAAGACAAGGCACACTAGTATACCTCACTTGCAAAATTTTGTTATGTAATGCTTGATGATGAATTCTGGTCGTGACAGCTCCTTTTGTAGCTTGGATTGCCAAAATTCAGTTACAGGTACTTAGTGCAGGTTCACCCATGTGTGCTCTCCTATGCCCTTCATTCTTCAAAATGCATTCCAGCAAAAACTATGTATCCCAAACTATACAAAATATAATTTTTTTCCATATATCCAAAAACATATCCAATAGTTAATAGAGGCCAACATTTCAGCTTTCTTGGTTCTTACTTCCTCAAAATGAACTCATTGATCATCTAGCCTAGTAGCTTACTCAGATCCTTTGTCATTTTTTATGGTGGACCCAGTGTTGACCTCACATTTTTTATAGTTAAGTCTTTAGACTTCTTATCCAAATCCTATAGTGTGCATCAGATGTTGGTAGGAGGGCACGCAGAGTATGGGAATCCACAAGAAAACAAGAGAATATGGCCATAAAGAAGCAAAATGCAGTGTCTTTACAAGCAAGTTAGAAGAAGAAACACAAATATACTAGAAGCAAGGGAGAATAGGAAACTAAAAAAGATAACTAGAGGTACATAAATTAAGAAAACTACCAACAATGTACATCCATTACTATATTCTATCATGGTGTAGGGACATTTCTAAGGTAGATAGATTACCAAATCTTCGATATTAATCTATCTTTATAAAGCTTTTTGTATTTTCTAATGTTGCTAAATATAAGCTTCTTGCACCATCTACATTCCTCTCTGTAGCCTCCTAATTGCACACTCAACTTCATTTATGATGTTAAAATCTTCTCTTTATTATCGGATGGGTGTTCTTCCTTTATACAGAGTTGAGTTAAGGTATAATATTTCATCAATTATTGATTATATAATCATGCCTTTGGATTTTTAAGATATTTGGCTTGCTTCATAATGGCATTTACACATTTCTACTCTTGTCGAATACATCCATGAGATTTCATCTTGTTCATCAACTTTGCCCAAGTGATTTGAGACCTTCTTTCTTGTTGTCTTTGAAGTCTTACAAGTTTTTTGAATTTGAGTCTATTTTCACCATGCTTAACATGGACTTGACTTCGTAGTACTTTCCTCATGCTTAGGATATCAGGTGATTGAGGTATGCTGGGATACGCCATGATTTTTTTTGCTTGTAACTTTTACAATATGTATAAGTTGAAGTGCTCAACTTCTTTGAAACTTGATTATATTCCTTGAGCTCTTGAAACACATATTTACACCTTGAGCTACTACTTGATGGCCATGTTACAAGAAATTAATATTATGATTGGTTTGGTAGATCTGCACCTCATCATGTAAGATCCTGATTGGTTCCTGGTTGAGTTAGTAAGATCTTAAAATTGTATGCTTTTATCTTACATACTTTTATTGGATGGAGGGCTCACCAAATATTTTTATTTTAAAGCAACTTCAACTTTATGCACACCATTGATCGATCGATCTTTGCTATCCCTCTCCTCGATTAATCATTTCTAACTGTCAATCTACACTCGACCAAATGGTCTTTACCCACTTATCCCCGGTTATATACATGGTCTTTAACTCTCTTTTCCTTCCAATACTTTTGATTGAATTATCTTCATTGCAATGCATATACTGATTGACGTCTTTTTATTCATTCATTTGTGTTCAACCGATTGCTCCCAAGCATTGATCAAGTTCTGATCGAATGGCCTAGGTTGTCCATCGATTTTTGGTTGAATGTCCTTAGTTTTCTTTTTGCATTACAAGGAGGAAATGTATATTGACATTATTGAACCTTAAGGATTACACATGCAATTTCAAACCTTTGACCTTAGGAAAATTTATTACATCTCAGGCTTACAGAGGACTTATGATGTGGTTATCTTAGAAGTGGTGAATGGGGTTGGACTCTTGACAAACCTTAGGATATTATCATGACCACCTCAATATTGTATTTAGAAAGGGGAAAATATGTAAGGATATATCAAGGCTTCAAATAAAATTTCATTGACCTTAGCCTTAGAAATATTAAGTGGGTATATAAAAAGGTAATGATGTACATAGAACCATGAGCACCTATAGAATTAGGGATTTGGTATTATCAATGCAAATAGGGAGACATATATAATGTTATTATGGATACCACAAAAATAAAAATTTTGTGTACCTTAGCACTTCCCTTTTTTACCTTCATTGACTTCATCTTAGTCGGTAGACTTCAGTCATTGACATTGTTTGACCGAAATGCCCTTCATCATTTCACACCCTTTGTATTGCTTAATTGAATGGCCTTTCCTTTTATTCCTATGGTCATCTGATGTTATTTACCCCTTTTCATTGTTCAACCAAATGGTCTTTGTCTTATTTCTTTGGTCAGTCAAAAATCTTGTCCTGTAAGTCTTTTTCAGTTGTAAACACCCTAGCCACTTTTTTACAAGTGCAACCTTAGTTTGGCTAAAGAAATTTTTGGCTTAGGGGAACATGGAATGACATAATGGAGACCTTTATAACTTATTGTTATGATTAGTTTTAACTTAGGCACATGATTGATCGTATGAGTGTATAGACCTAATAACCCCAACTTAGAATTATGCTTAGAAGACTTAATGTGACAAAAGAGGAATGACGTATATAGAGAAATATGCTATCATTCGATCAAAACCTTATGACTTGGCCTCAAAGAGGGACTTCTAGGTTTGTGGGGTTAAACTTAAACACTTTCATGGACCATGTCTTAGATCGACATATAGAATGAAGGGGAATAATGTTGATGACAAAGACACCCTTGAGACCTATTGTGGGAAATTTTGATATCCTTAATAATAGTTGTCACACTATCAAATTTTCTAATTCACAATCAGCATGCAAGATCTGGTGGACTTGCCTCTTTAACCTTAAAATAATAAATTCTAATAGGTCGGGTCTAGACATCCCAAAATAAGCCTATTTATTGGTGTTTTTCAAACATTATGCTCAACCCATTTTAACAGTGTTTATTATGATTATAATTGTGACTAAGCATTAGTGAAGTCAACCTAACTCGAAGAAGATCGGTGCCTTATCTATTGGGTGGTTATAGATAATTTTAATTGGTTTAATAAAACAGAGAGAAAGAGATAGAAACAACTGGCATACCCACATTCATTCGAATATTGCAATCAATACAGGTCTTAAATTAGTGAGAGAAAGTGTTATTTGTGAATTCAAATAATGCAATGCATAAATAAACAACACATACACATTGAGATAGAATATACCAAAGAGCAAAAACCAGAATTATGTATTATATTCAATGTTAGATGATTACAATGATAGATCCTGGTAGTGTACTCAGGTCTCTCAAAGAATACAATACAATATTCACCTTGTTCGAATGTCGTAACAAGGGAATTATGATCTATTGTCCTAAATGTAGTGACATATAGACTTTGGTTCCTCAAGAAACTCCTAGAAATGATCTTAGGTAGCTAAATGAACTCTTTGTAGTGCCTACACAAATGTAAGAAGAACTAAGAGATGAAAAATAGAGATACACAAGGAAATACAACCAACCCATACAAACACTCAGGATACCTCTCTTGCAAAATTTTGCAGTAGTTGTTTGATGATGAATCTTGGCCACTTCAGGTCCTTATGTATCTTAGTTGTCCAAAAAATTTTGTAGATGCTAGGTGTAGGTGCCTCCACATGGGTTCCTCTCAGCCATTATTTATCTAAGTGCATTACAGGCTATTACATACTTTCCAAAACTGAGAAAACAGGTCATCTATCCCCAAAAATGCACTAGTTGTTGTCCACTAGTGATGCTTGATTTTCCTTGAATAATTATATTCCAAAAATAATATTCTTCATTGAAAATTCAATTTGTGAAATTTTCAAAATGAGGTACAACTGTGTAGCCTTGTATTTGACTTTTCTTTAGCTTCTTTCTTCCTCTCCTTCTGTGGTGGGCCCAGGTCTGACTTCTTCTTATTTATCTTTTTGTGAGTTTTGTCCTGTTTCTGAAGGTCTTATTTTTGGGTCTTACGTAGTGAAAAAATACTAAGGCCACTTTTTATAATATCTTTCTTCTTGTTGAATTCGCTCTAAATTTATTTTACTTCTTTGTCTATGTTGATCCATACTTCATCATTGAAAGCGATAGCTGATTTTAAAGGGTTGAAGCTTTGCATAATCCTATTCTTCATAATTTTTGACCATTCTTTGTTACCTTATGCAAAATTCTAAAAATGATTTATGACCAGTGCAAGGGATTTAATTTTTCTAGCCAGCTCTTCATCATAATCAAGATTTGTGTTGAGGTTGTCTATTCTGTTAAGGATCATATCTACTATATTGGCTACCTGTAAGCACTCTTGTAAAGTGTATCCAATTTTGTGTAATTCTTGATCGATTTTATCTTCCATTTCAGCTACTTCATCCTTCCATGCCTTTCACTTTGACCAGTTGGTTGTAATTGTTGATACTTTAATGAATTCTTCCATGTAGAATGTGATAGAGCTATCCTTATGTACTAGATATCCTCCATTCATTTCTTCATAGTACTAATAAAATAGCTGGAAGTTGGGAAATACTTCTTCAAACCTCTTTTAAGTCTCTTGCATCTGAGTTTTGATTTTGGTATTTGTAAGCTTTATCATCCCTATGTTGTAGAAAATTTCTCTCAGATATCCTAGCTCCTCTTGAATCTTGTGATTCATAGATTTTTTACAATTTTTGATGACAAAAATAAAGTTAGTGGTTAAGACCACTTTCATTGATTGAGGGATGGGGACTGTTGCTTCTTATTGAGCCATTTTTTGTTTAAAAGTGTCCAGTTCTACCTTTAATTTTTGGTTTTTAGTTCACAACTAGGTATTTTCAGCAACTATCATTTGGCTATTATTGAATAACACTTCTACTATATCCATCTGAGATTGGGTTTGTGCTTTTAAGTGCTCCAACAAATTTTACTTGTATTTCACTCTTGCTTCTCCTTTAGATGTATCAACTTGGAAAATAGTGACTCGATCTACAAGAAATTTTTATTTTACTATCATAAGCATCTCTCTAGAAACTAGTACATTTTTGCAAGGAGATTCTTCAAACATATACTAAGTCTCTTTAGGATCTCTTCCTTCCTCTATAGCTTGTATTTGTCTTTCTTTTTCAGAGCTGAACACTATTGCCTTTTCTTATTTCTATGAAAGTGTGAGGTTTTGTTGTGTAGCTAGGGAAGGTAAGCTTTTGTTTTTCGATCTTTTATTTGGAGGAGAGCTTGAGGGGGATGGAGGTGTGAGCTAAAATACTCTTAATATAATTTCTAGGCCTCTTTCCTATTTGATCCTTTCAGCTATTTTCATAGAAATATTTCTTTCTTGATTATTTATTACATTGTTTGTGGGGATCATTCAGGGCTGATCACTTATAACATATTACCTAGGCCAGGAGACCATAATAGCCTTAGCTAAATATGGGGTGGTGATTTGCATATATGAGGAAGTCGTAGTGACTATCTCTTTCCCTTTAGATGAGGTAGAGTCTATACCTTGAGTTTCTATAGGATGTTCAGTTTTATATTGTCTTGGATTTAAAATTTCTATCATGATTTCTACCTATTATGGTTCTTTGTTAGCCATTTCTAGAATTGAATCCTGGTACTCCTCTAGTAGAGTTACCATTGCTAAGGTGGAAATTAGGTCAACTGTGGATGACCTAAGTCTTACTAGGTCAGCAGAATAATCACCTACTACTTCTATTTTTTAATGTGGTATTTCTTTTGAATCCCATATTTTTTTAAAGGGGGATCTCCTACTTTGATGGCAAACAAAATGATTTCTTCAAAATAATCTCTCCTATGTCTTACTACCTAGTATGTTGTCTTATATGTGAGGCAAAAAATGTAATGACCATCTTGATCATAATATCTCCAAGTTATCTGAGAAAATAAATATGCATCCATCTAGTCTAAAGAACTTAGCATTGCATGATAGCCTTTGTATGAGTGATGCCCCATCATACAGGGTAAATTAACCCAAGATATTTTGGCTTCTCTCTTTGTTGCCCTGCATTTGGTTTCTTCTAAAATTTACCTCATTATTTTGAGTCCAACTATTGATCTTGGTGGGGTCCTCGAGATCTTGTATTATTCTTGTACTTCGACCCATGTGCCATTAGTTCTCATTCGTCCTTGCCTAAATTTTAATTATCATTTTCTTGATCATGGGTCAAAAATCAAGATTTTATCTAATTTGAAGGCCTTTGGATTTTTTATGCAGCTATATGATCTTTTGGAATAATCTCACAAGGAAAAACACTTTGTTAGTCTAAACGGTCTTAATTAAAAGAAATATTTAATCTTACACTGTCAACATGATGCCACTTCATTCGTTGTGATCCAATTGTCATCGTCCATCAAAGCCTAACGATCCAATTGCTAGAGCTCACCAAGATATGGTGGATGAATATGAGCCCTCTATCTACTTCTATCTTGATCGTTCGATCTTGTCCAAACATCATTTTACATCATGGTGTAGCAAACCAATTGCTACTCTTTGTTGCTTTCTAGTGAACCAATCGCCATCAAGGATGCCATGAGATGGAAGGTGGACCAGTCAACCCATATTTCCTTTTTATTTTTGTTTTTGTAAGCCATCATGGTATAATTTACTAAGGGAGGTAAATTCTTCTTATTCTAGCATCGTCCAATTACTAGCAAGCATCAAGAGGAGCGAACTAATCATTGTTGATCTTTCCAAACCAGTGGCCACTAAATAAATTTTCAATCAACCATAGGAAAAATGATAGGCTCCAATATTCATAACCTCCACCATGATACAACTAAATATTTCATCCACCATGGTGACTACTGGTGTGTCTCTATGTGTCAACCAATCGCTAGGCTTCGTGGGACGAACCAACCAATCGCTAGTAAATGCTAGGATTTGGCAAAGCAATAAGAAATTTCCTTTTAACCTTGGGAAAAATGATATTTTGAACTTTGGTTAGGTGAAATGGATGAATGAATGGGGTGGACTTGCTATGACATAGACTTAGATTAGGTGAAATATTTTTGAGGTCCCAAAGGGGGAAGTCAAATTTATGTGGTCATGACCCTTAATACCCTAGGAAAATAAAAGATAAAATATTTGATGAAAAACGAGGGCTAACCTAAGGTCTAGGGGGAATTTATAATACTTCCACACTTTTTAATTCATAACCAATATTTTATACCTAGGAAAAATTAAAATTGTAATGCCTTCTATTTTGTCTTCATGTGACAACCAATCACTGCTTTCCACCAGTGCCTAGCAGACTAATAAAAATCAAATTTTCCCCTTAGGCTCTTATTTTATTTTCCTCTTTAGCCCAATCATGGTATTAATTCCCTCCACCATGGTGTCCATTTCTTTGTCATAAAGTGATATCCAATAGCCTCCTTATGTTGAAGTATAGAGATTCAATCACTATTAAGCGATTATGACCAGTGGACCAATCGCTAATGAGCATATTCTTTGATGGACTAGTCAAATTAGCGATAAAGGTTTCTTTGTGATCATCATGTATAACATTTGTCGTGGGGTATTTACTTTATCTTTTATCTTGGGTCAATCATCACCTCTACTAAGACATAGCGGACCAATTGCCAACAATATTTGAATCAATGCACCAATGAAAAATATTTGCTTTTATCTTGGGCCATTTCTAATATTTAGACTTATGAATGTAAAGTAAAATGATGAATGTGGGCTTAAGTTTGCTAAATTTAAGGCTTAGGCAACATGAAGTTCACATGGGTTTAGAGGGAGGAAATATTTGTTATGTAGTCATGGCCCTTATTACCTTAGGGAACATGAATATGTCGGGTGGATTTATGCATAAGGGTGACTATCGCTAGGACTTTGGGGAAATGTAAGGCCATGGTAACATTTTTGTGAGTTAACCTTAGGGAAATATGACTTAATAGTATGGGGATTTAGTTGGTTGGTCAACTTAGGCACACGATGGTAAATTTAAAGGGGCAAGGCTTTAATCAATGTGGTGGGGCTAAACACATTCCATGGTTTAATACTTGATATGGATATATGACCTAGTGGAATGAATTTAACGAATACGATGTATTTTATTTGATGATATCATGGGTTAGGGGTGATAAAATGATATATGAAGGCAAATATAATAGTGTATGAGGTGATTATAATAATTATGAATGGATTAAGGTGAATTTGGCAAAATGGATGGGTGGTGATGTGGATTTATGAAGTGAAAACTTTGGTGAAGATGAATGGTAAAATGATAATATTATGGTTAAATGGAAATGATAGGAATGAATTTGTGAAGGATACCCTTGAATGAATTAAGCACAAGATGACCAAGACCTATACCTTTCATGACCATGGAGACTCCTTTTGAGCAAATCATGACCTTCCTAAGACTTTACAACTTTTGAAATGGACCACCACATCCTATAATCACCTAGACACCAAATCTTGACAACCTTTGAAAAATTAGGGGTGTAATATAAGTTGGGATTTTTTGAAGCCCAACACTGGCTCTGATTGGGACAAGAGGAGTATTTGAATTTCAAGGATAAGAATCCTCTTGAGAACCCCTAGATCTCCGGTTGACCTGACTATGCACACACTTTGACTTCTTGATTTGATTACCATGAACTCCAAGTTGACTGTAACAATGTGTTAACTCTATGGCTTACATATGGATATATACAGAGTGACTCAAAACTTAGAACTTGACTCATAAAAAAATCCTAATCACCTAAAAAAAACTTATTTTCCTAATCACCTAAAAAAAATAACAGACTAATAAGGCTAATGACCATAACTGAAAACAAATACTATTGACACAAACTAAAACATAACACTACTTTTTATTTTTGTAAGAGGCAGACAGAAATAGTTCATATGAACTGATCCCCATCATAGGGATGATACAATTTCAGATGCTGGCCATTTATTGGAAACTACATTTCTTCTCCTTGCAGGGTCTGCAACCTATAAGTATGATGGTCTATTTTTTGGATGATCTGATAAGGACCCAACCATTTTGGTTCCAATTTTCCTTTGTCTCCTGGTTTATCATTCTTTGGATCCTAGTATAACACTATGTCTCCTTCAACAAATGGCTTTCCTCTAGCTTTCCTGTTAAAAACCTGAATTATCTTTTGAGTTTCTTGAATCATTCTTATCAAGGCATCTCTTCTATCTTCTTCTAGCTTGACAATTTGATCCATTCTCCTTTGTAAGGTATCTGGATTTTTGTGATCTTGAAGTAACAAAGCCAAGGCAGGTCTTTCTACTTGTGGAGGTAGTAGGGCATTTTCTCCATAAACTAGTTCATATGGTGTTTTTCCTGTTGCTTTCTTAACAAAAATCATCTAGCCCATAAGGCAAACTTCAATTCATTGTCCCAGCTTCTTTTATTTCTACCAAGAGATCTCTTAATTCTGGTGATAAGGTTTTTATTGGAAGATTCTGCCAGGCCATTACCTTGAGGGTAGTAATTGGTTGAGTGTGCCAACTCAATGCTATATCTACTACAGAATTCCACCATCTCATATGAAATAAAACCTTTGCCATTGTCTGTGACTAGCTTCCTGGGTACTCCAAATCTGGTCAGGATGCTTTCTTCTAAAAATTTAATGATCACTTTAGTGGTTGACCTCTTTAATGGAGTAGCCTCTACCCACTTAGTAAAATAATCAATTGTAGTTATTATCCATCTATGACCACCATTGAGTAAATGGAGCTTCCACTACTACAGGCTTTAATGGCATAGCAGATAACTTTTTCTTACCATCAAATATTTGGCAGCTTTGGCACTTTCTTACAAACATGTGTACATCTCTGAACATGGATGGCCAATAATAACCTACTCTCATTATGTTATTAATAGTTGCCTTGGGTGCAAAATATCCTCCACAAAAACCAGTATGAAATTCTTCAATGATTCCAGGAACTTCTTTCTGAAAAAGGTAGAGTAATAACACCCCATTTGGATGCCTCCAATACAATTTGTTATCTTGAATATAATACTTTTGTGCTTGTTGTTTAATGCTCCTCATTTTGTTTTGAGTAATTCTAGCTAGGAATATCAATATTTGTAGATAATTGACAATGTCTTTATACCAGTCATCTTCAAAACACTCTATCTCAGCATTCTATTACATATTTGTTATTATAACTATGTTGTTGAAGTCTTCTCCACCTTTGGTTGCCATATACTTGGCCAAACCTTACCCTTTGATAGTTTTCACAACCTTGAACTCAACATCATACTATTGTAATTTAACCATCCACCTGGTTGAGCTACCTGTAGGTTCATTTTGAGTAAAAACATCCTTGATAGTTGTGTAAGGGATGCAGGCTATCACTTTGTTTGACCCAAAAATTCCTTTAAAATGCTCTAAAGCTTTTATTAATGAGAAGGCCTATTTTTCTATCATAGTATACTTCAGTTGAGCTCCTTTTAAGCTTGAACTCATAAATGCCACTGGCCTTTCATTGTTTTCTTGATCTTTTTGTGATAGAACAACAACAATAGTGTCTTCTGAAGCAAAGGAGTATATATTAAAATCTCTAAAATAATCAGGACATGCTAATACAAGGGCCTGTGTAATTGCATCTTTTATTTTTTGAAAGGCTTCCAGGTTTTCTTCTGTCCATCTAATATTCCCATCTTTTTTTATCATGTCATTTATTGGTTTTGCAATTTGAGCAAAGTTCAGGATAAACCTTCTAACAAAATTTATTTTTCCAAAAAATGACCTGACTCCTTTCAAGTTCTTTGGTGGAGGAACCTTTGCAATAGCTTCAGTCCTTTCAGGATCAATACTAATTCCTTCTTTAGAAACAATGTGCCCTAGTAACTTGCCTTGTCTTGCTCCAAAAATACACTTCTTGGGATTCAATGAAATGCCAAACTCTTTACACCTTTCAAACACTTGAGTCAAATGTTCAAAGTGATCTTCAGGATTCTTAGAGAAGACAATTATATCATCCAGGTAGACTACCACTATTTTAAACATCAAGCCTTTGAAAGCAAAGTCCATGGCCCTTTGAAAGGTGGCTCCTGCATTCATCAAACCAAATGGCATTCTGAGGTATTCAAATGTTCCCCATGGGGTAGTAAATGTTATTTTGTATCTATCCTCAGGGTTGACTTGAATCTGATTATAGCCTGAGAATCCATCAAGTAATGACATCCTAGCTGATCCTGCAACTGCCTGCAATAACTGCTCCATATTGGGCAAGGGATAATTATCTTTTAAAGAATTTTTGTTCAGATTTCTAAAGTCCACACACAGCCTGATATCCCCATTTTTCTTTCTAACTAGCACCAAATTAGCTATCCAAGTAGAGAACCTCACTTTTCTGATAATCTTGGCATCTAGCAATTTTTGAACCTCCTTTTGCATTACAAGATGTAAAGTGGGATTGAATTTTCTCTGTTTTTGCTTGTGTGGCTTAGTGCCTTCTTTCAATGGGATAATGTGCTTCATTACCTCTGTATTGAATGTTCTGAGATCTTCATAACTCCATGCAAAGGCTTATTTATACTTCTTCAGATATTTTATATATTCTCTTTTCTTTCTCTGACATGGACTTTTCAACTTTCACCATCCTAGGCTCCTGTTCAGTTCCAATATTGATTTCTTCTACTTCTAATCCTTGAAGAGTAGGTTTGTGAGCTCTATCAAAATCATCAAAAAGGCTCTCTAATGAAATCAGGCCTCTAGGTAGTTTGTTAGTCTTCAATTGTATAACCTCTACAGGCTCTCCAATTATATTTTTTAGTTTTTTCTCATCTTCTTCATCACATATAATATCAGCATAGTGATTCTGCAATGTCATAAAATCTTTGATATCTACATCATCTTGAAAAACTTGTAAATACACTATATTATCTGGGATAGATGGATGATATACTAAAATAGTTGGGAACTTCTCCTGATATTTTGTATCTATCTCTGGACTATCTGAACCAGATGCATTTACAGCTAACAAATTGGCTACATGATTCTCATCTTGAGGGATATAAGATATATTGAAAGCCAGAAATTTATCAATTTCTTCTTGAACAACCTGCTTATATTGCTTTAACCTAGGGTGTTTGGTCTGATATTTTCCTTTAATTTGTTGTATTATTAATTTTGCATCTCCATACATAGTCAAGTAATTGATTCCAAGCTCCTTAGCTTTTCTCAAACCTAATAACAAGGCCTCATACTCTGCTACATTATTGGTGCATGGAAACTATAATTTGTATGGTATGCCTAAGTAATTTCCATTTATATCAGTCAAGTTGACCCCTACCCCTGCTCCAGTTTGTGATTTTGCTCCATCAAATATCATGGTCCACATTTCAGATGTTAATATTCTGGTAGACTCAACATCTATCTCTATTGTTGTTTGTGGGTCCATATTTACTACTTCTGGTACCTTAGCTAGGAATGGTGAATGCCATATTGAATAGACTCCCATTTCCTTTTCTTCAATAGAGTGAACTAAATTTACTGTAGTATTATCAGATTTCTTCAACTCTACTGAATACCTATGAAAAGGTTCTCTCCTGAGTGTGACTTGCTCTTTGGCTGTCAATGGGATAGTGGCATAGGACCAATCTAACTGAATAGATCCTCCTAATTGTTCAGCCCAATGCCTTGATAATAGTAATGAAAATAAGGGGTCTACATCAACAATAACTACATCCATAACTATTCCTTTCTTTGGGTACTAGTCTAGGTAAACTAATAGTCCTATAATTATTCCTGCATAGGGTACTTGTCTACTATCCATGATTGATATTGGGGGAGAATCTCTGGTGCACATTAAACCAAGTTGATCTGCTACTTGTTTGGGCATGATATTGTGTGATGCTCCACTATCTAACATACAATTATGAATCACATATTGATCTCCTAATTCTGAATTATACCTCAGGGATATGTAAAAGGGTCTGATTGATGATGGATTCCTAGGAATAGGCATGGGCTTGTCTACTACTGAAACATTGCATACATGATTATTTGGTTGCTCAACTAGACCAAAAGCTCGACACACCTGATCCCTGTATTTTGGGATGGTCATCAGTTCTCCAAAAGTAATATTAATTTTTTGTTTGGCCAACTCTTGGCCAACATCAAATTCAGCTTTCTTAACCTCTGTGTTTCTGTCAGAATCCAACTATCTTTGAGATTCATTTTCTACTTCAACCTTAGGGGTTGCTTGTTGCTTATTACTATTCTATTTCTTGGAAACCTTGTCCTTATTTTGGACTTGTTGACTTGTATCAATCTTATCAGACTTATCGTCTTTATTAGGGATTATTTTGTTTCTTAGATTAATGGCATGGATCCTTTCTTTTCTTTTCTTTTTTGTGGAAAACATCCCAAAAGGGATGCCTCTTTCGGGTAAGACCCAAGGATGCAGGGGTATCTATTCCACTAAAAACGCCTAGGACTCGAACCTGGCCTACCACCTTTGACATACTCAAGGAGCAAACAAACACACAAAACCAATTTAAAAATAAATAAATAACAACAAAAATAATAAAATAAAATAAAAAGCATGCTCCTTAAGTGTGTCAAAAATAAAAGTACAACCAAACACGCACAATAAGATAAAAGAAACCAAAACACAAACCACATAGAAAAACACAAGAACCACATAACAAAACACAATTAAGACAAAAACAATAGAACACTACAAAGACATAACCCAAAAAAACATGAAAAATAAACACAACCAAAACCTAAAAATTTAAAAAATTAAATAAAAATAAAAAACAACCAACAACAGACAATAAACAAAAACAAAAAACATAGAAAACACTCATACATAAAAACATGAAATAACACAAACAAAGAGAAACCCAAGAACAAGAACGAAAAAAAACAAGAACAATAACAAAAAGCATAAAAAAAAAAACACAAAACAACAAAAACACATGAACAACAAAACACAACACAAAGAACACAAAAACAAAACAAAACAAAAGAACCCACCCACCTTAAAAAACTAAACCAAAAAAAAAAGAAAAAAAATTGAACATAACAATGACCTATCTAGACCAGAAGACTATTAAGGCAAGAATAAATAGAGGAAAAAAAATAAAGAATAGAATCATCTAGGGAACTATAAAAAACTGAATGAACCAAAGAGAAGCTAAAAAAAAAAATCAAGAAGAAACTAGGTATCTTCAGAACTGGAGCCATCTAAAGAAATGATAGAAAGAAGAGCTTCCCTAATTTGAGAAGCCCACCATATAGGAGGGTGGCCATAACAAGTAAGATCACCTTTGTCCAAAGCCCAATTAGCTAAAGCATCAGCACTCTTGTTTTGATCTCTGACCACATGATTGTAATCAACTTTCAAAAATCCCATCCGGATTAATTGAATCTTCTCAATAATTCTTTTTATTCTCCAATCCACCTTATGATTCTTAGGAGTCTTCAAGAGATTAATCATAAGTTGAGAGTCAGACTCAACTAACACATTTTCCCATCCAACCTTAGTAGCCTCCTGAAGGCCTTTGAGGATACCATACCCCTCAACAAGGTTATTGGAAAGAATACCCAAATTCTCAGCAAAAGTAAAAACCAGGGAGCCATCTGAAAGTCTACCAATTCCTCCCACACTGGCAGCATGGATCCTTTCTAACACTTTGATTTCTTCAGCTATTAGAATGATCTTACCTTACTTCATCTTTTTAAACCTGTTGTCTTGAGGTCTTTTTAATATTTTCACATTTTCCAAAATAAAGGCTCTTGGCTCTTTCTCTAAATTAGGTAGCTCATCCATTTATTTTTCAAAATGTATCTTTATTTCTTCATCATCCTTAGTCCAAAAAACATTTATCCTTATTTCTTCATCTGATTCTTACTGTATATTTACATTGGTATGTGTACTTACATATATGTCGCAACCAGTTGAGTTGTGTGGGGAATCATATGCAGTATAAAAGAACAAAAAGTTTAAAGCAATATTAGCAGGTGCTACTAATTTTTTCTGTTTCTTTAAATGCAGGTTTCTGACATCGGAGGGTCTGGAGGTTTGGGACTAAATCTTGATCCTTCCTTTTTCTTCCAATTTCCATTACTATTTCTATTTTTATTCCCTTATTTTACGTTATTTCTAATCTAGCTTCTGTTAAAATTCCTCCTAAATTAAGGTTTGTTATCATTCTGTGGTTGAGCATATGGCTCATCACTTGTTGACTTTTCTCTCTCAATTTTGGACAGCCTACTATGTATTGTGTTGAACATTTCAATGAATTGACTAGATAATTTCTCTATAATATCTATCTCATTTTTCTTCAACAATGAGAACCCCACCTTTTTAGGCTTCTTATCCATTTGACTAGAACCTAACTCAAATAAGTATGGTTCATTTTGACACTATCTATCATATTTATTTCAATATCTAGGGCTTGCTCCATGCATTCATCAATGGATTTGGTTCTATGTTGTCTCATCTCATAGCTAAATTCTCTAGGAAAAGTATTTTTAAAGAAATATATGGCTTGGGGGCTAGTGGACCTCAAATTAGTGGGGATTTTATTCCTAGTCTTAAAAAATATCTATTGAAATCCTCTATAGATTCATTCTCCATTTTCTTTACTGTTGCAAGTTCTATGAGCAAGGATTGTTCATTTTTTCTTTCCCCATACTTTCTTAAGAAGACTTCTTCCATGGTTTGAAAATCAAGAATATGGTCAGTAGGGAGACAATTAAACCAATCCCTTGCATCTTTATCCAGATTTTGTAGAAATAGTCTGAGCACTACATATTTGTGTTCAACCTTAAGGTTGTCTAGTGTATAAAGGAAACTTTTAATATGATCTTCCTTAGTAATTGTAGTATTATCTTGGAATTTGGGTAAGTATTTATGATCTTTGTTGGGTAAGTCATGCAAATTTTGAGGTAATCAAAAGGACTTGTACCTATTGGTTCTCCAGGTCTAAATATTTTTATTATTCGGTTGTGGTGGTGGATTAAAAGTGGTCCTCAGGATTCTTAGAGAAGATAGTTATGTCATCCAAGTAAACTACTACTATATTATACATTAAGCCTTTGAAAGCAAAATTCATGGCTATTTGAAATGTGGCTCTTGCATTCATTAAACCAAATGGTATCCTCAGGTATTCAAATGTCCCCCATAGGATGATAAAAGTTGTTTTGTATCTATATTTAGGATTGAATTAAATCTAATTGTAGCCAAAGACTGCATCTAACAATGACATCCTAGTTGATCCTGCAATAACTGCTCCATATTGGGCAGAGGTTAATTATCTTTTAAGGAGTTTTTATTCATATTCCTAAAATCTACATACCTAATATCTCCATTGTTCTTTCTTACTAGCACTAAATTGGCTATCCACGTAGAGAATCTCACTTTCCTGATAATCTTGACATCCAATAATTTTTTAACCTCCTTTTGCATTACATGGTGTAAAGTGGGATTAAACTTTCTCTATTTTTTCTTGTGCAACTTAGTGTCATATTTTATTGGAATAATATGCTTCATCACTTATGTGTTAAATGTTCTGAGGTCTTCATAGCTCCATGCAAAGGTATATTTTATGCTTTATCAGATATTTTATGTAGTATTTATTTTCTTTTTCAGACAGACTTTTCAACCTTCACCATTCTAGGCTCCTGTTTGGTTCCAATATTTATTTTTTCTACTTCTAATCCTTGAAGGGAAGGTTTGTGAGCTCTATCAAAATCATCAAAAATGCTCTCTAATAAAATTAGGCCTTTAGGTAGTTTATTAGTTTTTAATTGTATCACTTCTATAGGTTCTTCAATTACATTTTTTATTTTTTTCTCATTATCCTCATCATAGATAATATCAGCATAATGATTCTGCAATGTCATAAAATATTTGATATCTATATCATCTTTAAAAACTTGTAAATATGACCATTTTTTATATCTTAATATATTATTCAAAAATAGGAGTGGGGGAGGGTGAGGGTCCTGCTCCCTCTCCCTGCTCCCCCTCCCCTGGTTCTTGCCCAGTCCCTGGCTCATCTCGAGTCATCCCACTCTAGGAATGCTTTGCAGCAAATGATCTCCTTGGGGGGAGATCCTTCTGCACTTTTTGATCCTTTCCCAATAGTTTTAGGGTTTCCCTACCCAATCCCAGGGTATGGTGCTTCCCAGGGGTCTCCTAGAGTTCCATGTATGATTTAGGGATCCCTTTCTCGATCTCCCTCAATATTACCCCTGGGGTTTTTTGTAGGTTTTTGCTTGGATCCGATTCCTAAGGCTTCCTCAATCGGTGGTGGTGGTAGGTTGGGTTTTTAACTACTTCTTGGTGCATCCTGTGAGGTCCTCTCTACTTCGAGGTTGGTCTAGGGGGCAGTTTCCTCTTCTTCTAGTGACTCCTCTCTGGGATGCCCGTGGTTGCTATTGGTCCCATCCCTTTGGGTAGGGCCCTTTTTGGTTTCTTGTTCGGAGGCTTCTTCTTGCTAGATCTGCTTTTTGGTGGACACCTAGGGCATTGGTTGGCCATCGGGGTGGGCCTCTTCCTCTGCCTGGGTTGTTCCCAACCCTAGTCCCAGTTCCCTGAAGCTTCCATGAGCAAGGATGGGGGGCTCTTGGTCCCTTCTTTTGGGGTTCCTAGGGTTTTTGTTGCATGTATAGATCTTGGGGGGGGCATGATCAGTGCATGCAAAACCTAGTTCTCCCAGTTTAGGCTTCTAAAGATCCCATATTTGTGCTTGTTGTCGCTCCTCGCCTGGGATCCTTAGGTTGTTCATTTTAGTTCCTGCTCAGGGGCTTCTGGTCCTAGTTCCCTAGATCTGTTCATGAGCAAGGATGGTGGTTCTTGGACCTTTCTACTAGAGTGGTGGGGGTTTCCTTCTGTATTCTCTGGTCTAGGGGGGAGATCAGTGAGTTTACAATTGTGGTCCCTCCTTCCTCCAATTTTGGCTTCCAAGATCCTATATTTGCAGTTGTTGCTATTTTCCCTTGATCCTTTCGACTTCCTTGTATTTCTCCTTGCTATGCACAGGGATATATTGGCCTGTAGATATCCCCAGTAGTGTTGTTCCTCTTTTCAGGCTCAAGCGAAGGCATCCCATTTTTTCTTTGTGGACCCTGATACCATTTCCCAGGCTGTCCCGCTACTGATCCCTGGCCTGTATTCCAATGCTGCTTGCTGCTTTACTCGTGTGGCTGCTTGCTTCCCCGCTGCACCCGAATTGCATTTCATGGCATCCCTGGGTAAGTATCCTCTCCAATTTTCTAAATTTCCCTGCTTCAGGTTTTCGGGCAGGATTTCTGGTTGCAAGCTATCCTTGGCCTTCCCGCTCTCCCTGCGCAAGTCTGGGCAGATGTTTTTTTACCACCCCTGGGAGGATCCCGAACTGCTGTATCCACCCTTGGGTGGATCCCAGACTACTGTATCCATCCCTGGGATGATCCCAGTCTTCCAGCAATGGGAGGATGATACCTTGGCGAAGCGGGTCTCACTAATGGTTTTTAGAATCTGGTCTTTTTGTTGTATCAAGGGTTGTTTCTGGCCCTTTCCCTTTTAGTTTTTGTTTATTTTCATGTACATAGAAATTGCTTTAAATCTCGGTACTATGGCCATTTTCGTTATAAGGTTTTGGCATCCTCTTAAAAAACCCTATTTGTATATAAAATTCTAGTTACTTATAAAAAAACTTGTAAATACACTATGTTATCTAGGACAGATGGAAGATATACTAAAATAGTTGGGAATTTCTTCTGATATTCTACATCTATCTCTACACTGTCTGAACTAGAAGTATTTATAGCTAACAAATTGGCTATATGATTTTAATCTCTAGGAATATAAATGATATTGAAAGCCAAAAATTTATCAATTTCTTTCTAAATAGCCTGCTTGTATTGTTTTAGCCTAGGGTGTTTGGTTTGATATTTTCCTTTAATCTATTATATTATTAATTTTGCATCTCCATATATAGTCAAATAATTGATTCCCATCTCTTTGGATTTTCTCAAACCTAGTAATAGTGCTTCATATTCTGCCACATTATTAGTACATGGAAACTGCAATCTGTATGGTATGCCCAAATAATTTTTGTTAATATCAATCAAGTTGACCCCTACCCCTGCTCTAGTATGTGATTTTGCTCCATCAAATGTCAGGGTCCACATTTTAGATGTTAGTATTCTTGTAGACTCAACATCTACCTTCATTGTTGTTTTTGGGTCCATGTTTACCACTTTTGATACCTCAACTAGGAAAGGTGAATGCCAAATAAAATATACTCCTATCTCCTTCTCTTCAAAAGATTGGACTAAATTTATAATGGTATTATCAGACTTCTTTAATTCTACTGAATACCTATGAAAGGGTTCCCTTCTGAGAGTAACATGTTCTTTGGTTGTTAGGGGAATAGTAGCATAAGACCAATCTAATTGAATAGATCCTCCTAATTGTTCAGCCCAATGTCTTGATAATAATAAAGATAAGAAAGGGTCTACATCAACCACGACTACATCCATAACTATTCCTTTCTTTGGGTACTGGTCTAGATAAACTAATAGTCCTATGATGATCCCAACACAAGGTATTTGTCTACTATCCATGATCGATATTGGGGGAGAATCTCTGGTGCACATTAAACCTAGTTGATCTACCACTTGTTTAGGCATGATATTATGTGATGCTCCGCTATCTAACATGTAGTTATGGATTACATATTGATCCCCTAAGTCTGAATTATACCTTAAGGAGATATAGAAGGGTTTGACTAATGATGGGTTTCTAGGAATGGGCTTGGGTTTTCTATTGCTAAAACATTGCATACATGAGTGTTTGGTTGCTCAACTAGACCAAAAGCTCAACACACTTGATCTCTGTATTTTGGGATGGTCATCAGTTCTCCAAAAGTAATATTGATTTTCTATTTGGCCAACTCCTGACCAACATCAAATTCAACTTTCTTGACTTCTATGTTTTTGTCAGAATCCAACTGCCTATGAGCTTCATTTCCTACTTCAACTTCAAGGGCTACTTGTTGTTTATTGTTATTCTATTTCTTGGTAGCTTTGTCCTTATTTTGGATTTGTTGATTTGTATCAACTTTGTCAAACTTATTGGTCTTATCAGGGATTGTTCTATTTCTCATACTGATGGCATGAATCCTTTCTAATGCTTCAATTTCTTCAGCTATTGGAGTGATTTTTCCTTGCTTCATAATTTCATACCTATTTTCTTGAGGTCTTTTTAAGATTTCCACATTTTTTAGAACAAAATCTCTTGGCTCTTTTTTTAATTTAGGCAACTCATCCATTTCTTTTTCAAACTATATTTCTCTCTCTTCATCATCCTTAGTCCAACAAGCATTTATTCTTATTTCTTCATCTGATTCTTCTTCCAAATTGACATTGGTATGTGTACTCAGGAATATGCCACAACCAATTGGGTTGTGTGGGGCATCACATGCAGTGCAAAAGAATGGAAAATTAGAAACTATATTAGTAGTGGCCATGGGGTTTGGGATTGAATCCATATCCTTTGATCCTTATTTCCTCTTCCAACCATTATTATTACTTCCATTTTTATTTCTTTCTTCTCCATTGTTTCTAACCTAGTTTATGTTAAAACTTCTCTAAAATTAGGGTCTGTTATCATTTTGTGGTTGAGCAGGTGGCTCATCATTCACTAATTTTTCTCTTTCAATTCTAGATAACCTACTATTAATTGTGTTGAACATATTTGTAAATTGGTTGGATAATTTTTCTATGGGATCTATCTCAGTCTTCTTTAGCAGTGAGAATCCAACCTTTTTAGGCTTCTTGTCCACTTGACTAGAGCTTGACTCAAATGTGTATGGCTTCATCTTTCCACTATCTATCATATTCCTCTCAATTTCTAGAGCTTGTTCCATACATTCATCGATGGTGTTGGTTCTATGTTGCCTCAATTCATAGTTGAATTTCCTAGGGAAAACATTTTTATAGAAACATATTGCTTGGTGGTCAGTGGGCCTTAGAGTTGTGGGAATTTTATTTTTGGTTTTAAAGAACCATCTATTGAAATCTTCAACTGACTCATTTTCTCTTTTCTTGATTGTTGCAAGTTTTGTTAATAAAGACTACTCATTTTTCTTTTCCCCATACTTTCTTAAAAATACTATTTCCATTGTTTGAAAATCAACAATCTGATTAGGTGGGAGACAATTAAACCAATCTTTGGCATCCTTTTCCAAGGTTTGCAAAAATAATCTAAGGACTACATCCTCGTGTTCAACCTTAATACTATCTAAGGCATAAAGAAAACTCTTAATATGGTCTTCTCTTGTAATTGCAGTATTACCTTGGAATTTAGGTAAATACTTATGGGCCATGGTAGGAAAATCATGCAAATTTGGGGTAATTTAAAGGTCCTATACCTATTTGTCCTCCAGGTCTGGTTCTGATTATTTTGGTTTACCTAAGCCATGTTGACTATGGGAGTAGCAACAATAGGATGGACAAGGGTGCTAATAGCGAACATAATAGTAGAATTATTCTAAAAAGAATTATCTACAGGAGTATATTTTCTAGCAAATTTCTTACTGTTAAAATAAGATTTATTCTCATATATTGATTTTTTAGGAAGTGGAACTTTTTGGGTATGGGTAAATACCTTTGGGTCTTTGAATTCTGGGAAGAGATATTTACTGCTTCATCTGGTATGCACCGGGTCAGATTTTGCTATTTTCTTTTTCCAGGTTTGTTCAGATTCTAGCACTTTAGTGTAATAAAATTTCACTTTGACCAAGATTTCTTGGCTCTTATATCCTCACAATCTCTCGAATAGAGTTTCTTAGAAAACTATGATGTTAATTTTTTAAGGAGACAAACACAGAGATTATATATATATAAAGGTCGTATAGAGATAACCCACAAAAATATGGATAATTGTAGAAGGCTATCCTTGGCAATGATGCCATAAAACTATGATGTTGACGGGTTAGTATGTAAAGCCTATAAAAAATAAATGTCATGAGGGGGAATGAAATCAAAGGTTTGATCCTTGGAAACGATGCCAAAAAACTATTATGGAAAAATTTGAATATCCTTCAGATTTGTCATGCTATCTAAACTTTTGCTACCCACAAGAAGATATGTGAGCTCTGGTGGACTCACTGCTTTGACCTAGGATGGCTTGATAACTAAACAGGTCAGGTCTGGACACCCTAATATGAGCCTATGATAGTGTTCTTTAAACAAGTGTGCTCAACCAGATTTTTAATGTATTATTGATGTGAAAAAATGATGACCAAGCATACAAATGAAGCATTTCAGACATAGAAGCAGACCGATGCCTTGTCCATTGGGCTATCATAGCAAATTTTAACCAATCACATGAAATAGAGAGAAAAATAAAGGAAAACTGATAAACCCATATTCATTTGAATATCGTAATCAACATGGATTTTTAAATCAATGAGAGAAAAATTATCTACAAATTCAAATAATGCAATATACATACAAGTGACACACACACATTGCACTAAAAATATGCCAAAGAGCAAAAACTAGATAATTTATATTATATTCAAAGTATGATGACAACAATGGTAAAGCCCAGTAGAGTGCTTGGATCTTTTAATGAATACAATACAAAGCTCACCCCATTCAAATAATGTAACAGGGGAACTATGATCTAATATCCTAATTATAGTGACATATAGACTCTGGCTCCTTGAAGCAGCTCCTAGAAATGATCTCAGGTGGGCTACTTAACTCTTAGTAGTACCTGCACAAAGGTGGGAAGAACTAAGAGATGGCTAAAATAGAGAAAACATGGAAGAGGATACAATAACCCTCGACAAAAGAACTCATAATACCTCTAGCAAGTTTGCTATATGATTGCTTGATGATCTTTCTAGCTACTACGACTACTTTTTATAATCTAAATTGGAAAATGTCATTGAGAATACTTGGTGCAAGCATTGCCACTTGGATTATCCTCAGCCATTACCTCTGCTAGGTGCATTACAGGTTGTCTTGAGCTATCTTTCACTGATAAAATTGATAATACTCTACCACCTATTCTTGAGACTATTATTTATGTTGTTTTGGTTCATTGGTCGGTTTTGTTTGCTCCTTGGATTTCCCTGTGGGACCCACTAGGGTGTCTTCTCTTTTGTCTTCTTATGAGATTTCGATTTTTAAAAGGTCAGCAATATATTTCTAGGATTCATCAAAAAAGGTGGAAGTTGACTTGACCTCATGTTCAATGCTCTTTATCTGATTGAGATACCTTTTTTCCAGGGACCCATTTTGATTGGAAAATTGGATTGCTTCTATGCTCACTGAGGACAAGTCTCTCAACTGCAAAGCCAATCGTTGCTCATCTTCTCCATCACATCTGGAATCCATTATTTTATTTGTGATCAATATTTCCATATCATCTACCTTGGTTATTTATTTGAGCATCGCAACATCTTGTAATCCCACATCATCTATTTCCTTTGTCCACTCATCTATGCTTGATATAATATTTTCCCAATGGAGTCTTTCACGAAGGTAATTTTTCAATTTTTGATATTCTATTTGATAGTCATACATTTGACCATCTGCTATGGTGATTTGGTGCTCTTTGACCCACGTATATTCTTCCTCATATTTTGGTATATGGGAGAGATCTTCATAGCTCTACGATATTTTTCTTGCATAAAATGTTTGATTAGTTGAGTTGTGTTCATGATTTCTAGGGTGTTTTTTAATATATTAGGCATAGGTTTGACTCGATCTTTGGCTAACTCAACTAGTCCTAACTTGAAATGATCAATGAGATCCCCTCTATCAATTGCTTTCTCAGGTAGAACTGGTGGCCTTTGCTCTCAAATTTTATCCATTTTCTTTTTTAGTCTGTTTATCTCATCCCGGAGTGCCTGATTTTCACTTTGCAGTTAATATTTTTCCTTTTTTACCTGCATGAATTAAATTTTTTGTGCTCTTAATTCTTTGAGTTCTTCTTCAATGGTTGCAGTTGTCTGTGTGTGAACTACCAAATCTATTTTCATCATCTCAATGGTATCACCCTTCCACTTCATTTGTTTGGCTTTGGGGTCAATGAAGAATTCTATAGATTTTTTTGGTAAAGGTAGCGTAATGGTAACTTCAGAACTTGCATATGTGATGCCTTGTTGAGCCAACAATTGTTTGGTAGCTTCCTCATCAATGACCTACTCGAAAACCTCTATCTAACATTCTTCTTCGATGCTAAATGTATGTCATTTTCCTTCACTCTTGTCAGTATCACGGAACGAGAAGTCCCAAAGGTTGAACCAGATTCGATGCGAGCCCTTTTAGTTGGTAGAGAACTAGGAGGAGAAGCTTCTTCAGGTACATGTTCTCTCAAGGAGTTTCCAAGTCCTCTAGCCTGAGTGATTTTCTTCATAGCAGCTAGGGGAATTTTGCATTTTTTATTATTCACTATCAAATGCATGATGGTGGTGCTCTTCGGTGTTTTTACCTGAGAGCTTATGAGCGCCCTTCTAGTTTCTTCTAATACTTGGGGTTTTGGGACATGAGGTAGCTTCTATTATTGTTTAAGGGCTTGTAGCCTATGACATAGTCGACTCTTCTTTCTCTTCAACCAAATGAATTTCTTTTGGAGAGCTCATTTGAGGAGTCGGCTCAATCCATGGTTGGTTTGTTTCATCGACAGGTGTTTCCTCAATGACTATTTCTAATCATTCTGTGTCATTTTTAGTTATCTATAGGAAGGGATATTTGAGCTCTTTAGGCCTGGTTTCTAGAATTAATGGAGCATAGAAATCAATAGTGCCCAACCTTAGCATATTCAGATTTGTCTGATATCTTCCCACTTCTTCTAATTGAGTATAGGGTCTCTCTATTATTGCCTAAACATATTTAAGGTTTTCTCTATTCTTGATAGCAATCTGCATGACATATTCAAAAGGATCTAGTTCATGCCCCATGTGTAATTTCATTACTTTCTATATTTCACGGTCATATTCCCCATCTGGATCATAGGCTCTCCATGTAAGCTCGGCAAAGCAGTAATCATCCATCTTCCACATAGCCCTGAGAAGGCTAAAATATCCTTTATAAATGTAGTGCCCCAATTTGAAAGGCAATTTGAGCCAAGGGACTCTTGCTTTACCCCTGTTCACTCTCATATTTACTTCTTCAACTACCTACCTCACAATTTCTAATGCGGCAATAGACATCGGGTAAAACTTTGGGAGTGCCTTAGGTGAAAGCTTCACACCATACAATCTGATATACATAAAATCTTCTGCAAGGAAGAAATTTTCAAACTTTTTCTGGTTTAGAAAGTTGATTATTCCTATGCTGATCCTTGGAGGATTTTCACCACATAGCTCATTATGAATGGCCACCATAAATTTTTTGATAAACTCATTAAAGCTAGACCACCCTTCTTGAATCCAAGGCAGCCTTTCCTGGACGCATTCGACATTGACCCCTCCTAGCATTTGAATGACATTGGGGCTCAATTGGCCTATAATGAGATGTATGAGAAATGAATACTACATAAATTTTAGCATTATCTCTTCCTTTTCTTTGATAGCCTTCTGAAGTGTTGTTAGCTACTCATTCAAATTATTCTCTAGGACCTCTTCCCAAGCATACATAGGTATTTTTCCAATTTTATTTAATTGCATAGCCATGTCCATTACTTCTTTTTTCACATTATGTAGATCTCTATTCCCCAATACAATGTTAATCATATATACATAGTCCTTGGCCCATATTCTGAGAGTAACTTTCAGGATAGGGAATTTGTAAGATACCTAATAGTCTAGACCCAAACATTCTCGAATAGAAATTGGTATTGAGCATACATGAGGATTGTATTTCAAGCACTTTACTATTAGGGACTATTTGAGATGGAGAGATTTTAAATGCCTTGTGAATGGCTTCCTTGGTGATTTTGAAGACTTTTTGATTCTTGTGATTGAGGATGGCTTTTGAATTCAAGTCGTACATAGCTACTAGCCAAGAGAGCAGGTCTGATGAATGTTGAACTCATGGATAGATAAGTTTCCCCAAGTTGTTATTCCATTTGTTGCAAAAGGGACTATCTTCGTAGTGGTTGTTCCTGGCCCTCCGAAAAATATCCTTGAGCAAGGTCTGATGCCTCTGGTAATCTTCCTCTATGTGTTCAAAATAGAAAATAGTGGCATCTTCATATTCTTGCCTTTGCTCTTCTGTAATCTCTTTAACTGGAACTTTCTTCTCTAGAGTCTCTTATTGTTTTTTCTTTATGGGTTTGCTAGATAGCTGCTCATAGGGATAGGCCTATGATACCCTCAATACTCTATCTATAATTTTTACTTTGACCTCTTGAATGGTTTTGGTGGGTTTCTTCTTGGATGAGCTAGTAGCTTTCTTGGGATTGCTGGAAGAAGCCATGGCTTAGGAATGCAACATCACCTGTACTTTCTTCCTTATAGTTGTACTCGATGAATTATTATCTCAAAAAGGTTCTACGAGGGAATTCAAAACCTGTGGAGGGGTATTTGAAATAATGTAGGAGTACACACATGCAACATCTTTATTTCACTTCCAACCACCCTCTTTTGGTCATTCTTTAATAATCATGCCCATAAAATCTATATAATGATAATGTTTGAGGAAGTCCCTTTTATGATTAGTCCACTGAGACCTGTATCTCTTGGTGTCACTTCTTCACTAGTGCCACATTATTTGTATCTCTCCATGACCATAAGCTTGAAGCTCATCGTGGGTGTTTTACTGCTCTTTTTTTACCTCAAAGAGATACGTTCATGCCTTGGGTCATCTTCTAATTTTACCACCCTAAATGGGATCACCGCTTTTGGATCTGGGATCATCCACCTCATCATGCTTTCTATCAGTTCTCAGAATATGAGCCACAAACCTTTCTAGTCTCTTATGTGAGGCGTAGCTAGTGAAATGTGCATCGTTGATCTCTTTGGGGTGATTTGGACCATTGATGTGCTTATCACTTTTTCTTTTGGCTTGTCACTAATGCATTGATGATGGGATTTTTTGAATATCAATGAAGATATCTTCTTATATTGCAAAAATGCATGATCTTAGATTGCCTAGAGCTATCGCTGATTGAAGAGCAACGAGTCTTTCATAAGGGTGATGACTAAAAACCCTGTAACTGAAAAGAGCAAGATTTGTCAAGAAAATAAAAGTTTTAAGTCCTCAAAACATTACAAAATGGCCCAAATAAAAAAATATATGAGTCAATTCTCACATATTCTTCAATCAATAAACAAATGAAATCATCATTTTTCAGTTCATCTCTGACATTGGGTGTCCTCAACATAGCAAAATAATTAAAAATATAAGGACATTTAGAAGGTTGCTAAAGACAACTTTAGCTATAAAAAGGAAGTCCTAAAACACATGGATTAAATCAATTAGGCAATTCAAGATCTCACAAATTGTACCAAGTGAAGTGAGCTCAATAGTAGGCAACACCATTGATAGATTTAATTAATACCTCAATGCTAATTCAAGCAAGCCAAATTTTTCAAATATGCATAACATAATTGCATTATCATCGGATGATGAAATACCTTTTCTTAATATGGGTTTATATAAAGGTAGTGGCCAAGGTAAAGGTTTAAGTGATGAAAATGGACTAGAGTGTGCAAGTAGAGAGTTTCAAGAAGAAACATGGCTGGTGTGATAAAATCCTATGTATTAAGGTTAAAATATGTAAAGGGTGTAACAAAAGCAAGCAAATGTTAGAGTCTCAATAATCTATCTACATTGGAAGCAAATTGTTAGCTTTTTATGTAATGAGCAATGGGAGATAACAATCACAAGATGCAGAATAATATAAAAGAAAGTAAATCTACAAGATGACTGAAGTATGTTCAATAGAAATAACATAAATGAATACAATGTAGCTATGGAGGAAATGAACACTCCATTAATGAAGCTACTAAACTACATTGTACCCATCACCAATATATGGTGATATACACAACACTGCACTACTACCTATGACTATGTTGTAAGCAACTCTATCTATCTATGTCCCCCTTCTCATATCTATCTGACAATGAGGCCTTTCTTATATAGGAACACAGGTTCCTTGGCCAACACTCTACCTAGATATGCAAGGGACAACTTGCACATATACAACTTGCACATTGACACTTGTGCATTTATTACATTGCATGAAGTAACTAGATAAATTCCCCTTAAAGTAATCTAATATCCTAAGTATGTACCTTGGAAGATACATTTACATAACCCAAATGATGGAATAGACTCTATTTCTAACACCCCCTTGTATTACATTATTTGGGTATTGAAGACTTTAGTCTTCAATATGGATCTTCCTCCAATGGATAAAGGAATTTGTATTCTCCTTCATTGCTTACTATATTCAGGTTCTATAGGTAATCTATGTCTTCTATCCAGCCATCATTGTAGTTCTCCTTGCAAGTATCTTCATTTGGTTCTGATTGTTGATGAATGAGTAAAGCATGGTGCAATTGTCCTCTCATATTCTTGATTCTTCTATGCTTACCTTTTTTGTGTACTGGTTCTCCATTTTTTTTTTTTTTTTTTTGTTTTTCTTTTTTGAACACCAATATCTTGAGAGATTTCCATTGCGTCTAGGACGTATGTATTTTCATGGATTGTTCCTGTTGCTTTTATTCCATATTGATTCATAATGAGGCATGTATTGATCCCATCCATATATCCAAAGTTGATCATATAGTTGTTTTCTACTAGCTTGCTCACTGAAATGAGATTGAAAGTTAATCCAGGAACATACAATACTTTTTGTAGTAGAAGATCTGGAAATGATTTGCTAGGTGTCACACATCCATATCCATGTATAGGATAGGTTTGGTTATCTGCAATTCTTAGTCTGTATCCTCTAGAAACTTCAAGACAGTCAAACCATTGTATATTTCTTGTCATATGATGATTGGCTCCTGAGTCAATGTACCACATGTTTTCATATTTTGTAGATTGGTTCTTGTTGGAGCAAGTTTTACATTCATTGTATGATATTCCTTTTCCCATTTGAAGAAGTAGAAATGAAGAAAAAATATAGAATTGTAGTCTACCTTATGGCTCCCAATATTAGAATATATAAGCTTGATTTGATAAAACCTTAGGTTTGTAGACTTCCTTATGTCTCCCTAGTGATGAGAGTATGAATACCTAATTTTTAGGTTTTTGTAGAAAGCTTATATCTTCCCAACTTGATAATCTTTGAAGGATATTATTATCAAGTTTTGTAGAATGCCTTATGACTCCCTAGAGATATAATATAGTGCTTTTGTAAAGATATAGTTCAATTTTGGTTGATTTTGTACAAATTTTGTAAAGATAAAAAATCAACTTCTTAACACCTTATTACTCCTATTGAACTAAGCACTTTTCAATTTTGAAGAGGTTTTAATGTTGGATTTATTTTATCCCTTTAGAGAAGTTTTTGAGATAAGAATATTATATTTTTCCAACCTTAAAAATCTTTAATAACCTCTTTTTATATCCCTTGGATTGTTTCTAATTTCCAATAACCTAGTTTGGAGTTGTAGCCCTTATGACTCCCAAATTTGGAAAATTAGAATACATTAATATTTGCAAATTTTAAATAAAATAATTCCAAGTAGTATTCCTTATTTCTCCTAGGTTATGCTTTACAAATATTAGACAATTTTACTTATATTTTATCTCCCTATGTCTTTTGGTTTCATATTCTCAAAATTTATCCTTGATTTTAAACCTTATATCTCCTTTATTTGAAAGCAATATTAAATTCGATAATATACTTACTGTAACTCCTTTATCACCACACTTGAATGGCTCTGATTTGGCTAGATATAACAACTACAATATGTAACTTTTGGTGCTTGATATGATGAGTGTGAATTAGGTCAACCTTATCTTCAATGTTGGAGTGAAGAGCACTACAGATTTGAGAAGGTTTGACCTTATTTTCTAGAAGCCTTTAATGCTCCTCCTTCATTCCTTCCACGTTGTCCTTTGAACATGTTTCAATTTGTTATTCTCTCCTAGATTCCTTTGACTACGTTATTCTTTCTTCTTCACACTATGTTGCTTCATGTTTAGTGGATTTTAAGTCTTGAAGTTTTTGACAAGTGTCATTGAGAGTTACGTATGATGTCTCTCCTTTTTAATGTAACAATCCTTTAGTAATGCTCTGCTAGCTTCTTGGTCACCTTGTAATGCATGAACACTTGTGTGAGCACTTGTAACTCCTTCGTGAGTTTTCTTGGATGTTAAGAAATGGGATGGCACCTTAGAGAATTTATGCCAAGTGGCTTTCAACCTTTCTGCATGGAGTTCTTTCATTGTAACGCTTCCAAGGAGAGTATAACTCCTTTTTGTATGCCTCTTCTTTGCTTGCTACATTTCTTGGAGTGCAAGCAACCTCTTCTCTTGTTGGTCGATCGTTGAGGTAATTTTGGAGCTTCGAATGGCATTGTAGGTGATTCTTTTGGTGGAAAATCTTCACCAAGCTAGCAACCTCTAAATATATCACCTATTCTCCTCGTTCCTTGTTCCCTTCAATGTGCTCCTTTTATGTTGTTCATCCATGTTGATTGAGGTAGAATCTACCACCTTTTTTCTTGTAAAAGAGAGCTCCCTTTTTGTCTACGTAAATGCAAGTTGATGATCGACTGATATGTGCATTGCCTTTTGCAGGTTCATCCATCCAAGATGTGAAGTGTGAGCCCCTTTGAATGGCTCCTTGTGTCGTGGATGAGGAGTGCTTGACGTTCGGCCTTTCTTGCTTGATGTTTGACCTTTCTTGGCTGGATTTCCCTATAGTTTTTGTGCCTTTAGTGGCACCTTCAATCTGCCCTTTTCCTATGAATAATGTAGTGCAATACCTTGTAATATTCTATGAGAATAATACGTTCTTATTGCACCCTTTTTGCACTCCTTCTTGCAGGTCTTGTAGTCTGATTTTGTAGCATATTTTGAATGCACAAATGAGGGTTTTGAGGACGTCCCTTTGGATAGACTCCTTGCCCTCTTTGCTTGGATATTTAATGATAGATCCAAGCTTTACAAATGTTGTAGATAGAAGATTTTTTTTGCTGCACTTAACCCTGTAGTGCTTTGGATTTGAGACTCACCAAGTCTCAATATTTGAAGCTTCTTTTAGTTAGTTGTATTATTCAACAATTTTTGTAGGATTCTAACCTGATTTGGTGGATTCACTTGGCCACTATGAGTTGCATATTTTTGTGCACTAATAGTGTCTTTAGACACTTTGATAATTTTTGATTTTGTGCCCTTCTCAAGTACACAAAAGCTAATATTTTGAGAGCAATAGAATAGTGCAAATGAATCTAATAATATTTCACTTTTAATGCACTAAAAATTTCACCTTATCACTCCAATCAACTCTCAAGAACATGCACTTAATCAAATTTACTACAACTAATCAAGAATAATCTGAAATGAACCTTCAATAATTATTCTGTAATTTCACTACAATCAATATTGTAGGACTTAGTCTTCTTTTTATTTTTCCAAAGTAGATGATAGGTAGTTGATAGAAGTAATTCAAAAATCTAATCAAATCCTAATCAATGTGCAAATGAACCTTAAAAATAACCTTTCTTTTTGCACTTTTGAAGACTATAATCTAATTGCAACTTTAATCCAAATTTAGGTGCTTTAACAAATCTGATAAGTAATCCAATTAATGAATCTACTTGCACCAAGAAGTTGCTTACCTTTTTTCTAAAAGCTTCTGTAGCTCTTTTGCCACTTCTATAGAGGATGTAGATCTTGGTGTCTAGGATCACCAAGTTGCTGCTTCGAGTAGGATCTTGTAGCTCTTTGTAGACTATTTTGAACAACTCCTTCTTCACCAAATGATGGTCTCAAACTTTATTTCATGAGCCTAGGATTTGGTGGCTTGTTCTCCTCTTGTGTTCTCCTCCTTCTACTGTAGATTTGGAGAAGTATTTTATCTCTGAAGTGGTGCCTTCTTGCTGTGGGAGGTAATCTTCAAATCTCTAATATTTGGTGAGCTTCTTCTATCTTCAAGTCTTCTTGTCGAATTTTAACTTCAAGCAGGATCTTCTTCTCAAGATTCTGAATATCTTGAGGTCTTCACTGGATTCTTCTTCTGCTCAAATTTGGCACTCCTTGCCAAATTCTCCTTCTCTTGGGCTTGTTGTCGGATGGTGACAATTGTCCCAAGTCCTTCACTATTAGGGGCTTCTCCTTGGTAGTGGATTTCTCCAATGATGAGTTTCTCCTTTGAGAATTTCTTCAGTCAGGCTCTCCTAGCCTTTTTTTGGATGCTCGATGAGACCTTCCCAAGGTCTTTGATCTTGCAACTTCTGTTGGTCTTTCCTTGAGACCTCTTCAACCTTCTACTCCTAGAAGTGTTGGTGGTGAGATCTACTTCTAGATCTCTAATTCTACTGCTTCTATATTCGAGCAAGACTCTCCTAGTCCTTCTTCTTCCAAGTCTGGAAGTCCTTCAATGAGATCTTCTCCTGATCTCTTTTGCTTCAGGTGCTGAATTGATTCTAAAGAAGATACTCTTCCTAACTTTCTTGTAGGAAGTTTCCCAACTCACTGAATCTTCTTTCCCTGCAACAAAGTATTAGTACTAAAATATTTAGTCTACTTCTGAATCAGATATTCTCTTCAAATTCTTCTTTAGGATCAAGGCTTTTATGGCCTTTTTCAGTATCAAGGCTTCTATGGCCTTTTTCAGTATCAAGGCTTTTGTGGCCTTTCTAGTATCAAGGCTTCTATGGCCTTTCTAGTATCAAGACTTCTATGGCTTCTCCTTCAAGGCTCCTATGGCCTTTTCTTCAAGGCTTCTATGGCCTTTTTGTGTCAAGGCTTCTATGGCTTGTTCTTCAACTTGTGAAGTTCTTCGATTCAGCAATGGAGATCTTCAGTCTCCTGACTTCACCATAGCTCTTCTCTAGAAGTCTTCTTCCGTAGTGTTCTTCTCTTGCACAAGGAACCAATATCTACACTATGAAGGCACGTCGACCTTAGAGCAATGAAGTTGGAGTCTCCTAGATTTCTATCGTAGGAGGAGTCCCAATCCTCTGAGAATTAATTTTTTGCAACAAAATAAACTTTAGGCAATAGTTAGAAAATTCTAGATATCCTGGATGATCCTCACTAGATGATTTGTCAATCCAGTGGATTGAATGTTGAGTCCTGGTCTTCATGAGTTTTTCCTGTAACTCTGTGGAAAGACTCTAGTCAAATGCAATCTCAGTATTTTTTGGAACTAAGATTTCTTTTAGTCCTCACTCATGACTCTCCCTAATTCTACCACCTAGATTCTTTTGAGAACTTTTGATAGTGGTTGGTCCAATGATGCGTCAGTTTGACAAAATACTCAGGCTCAAAGATAATGGTGGTTTCCCTATTGACCTACATAGACTAGATCTACCGTAGCTCTGATACCACTGTTAGCTTTTGATGTAATGAGCAATGGGAGATAACAATCACAAGATGCAGAATAATATAAAAGAAAGTAAATATACAAGATGATTGAAGTATGCTGAATAGAAATAACATAAATGAATACAACGTAGCTATGGAGGAAATGAACACTCCATTAATGAAGCTACTGAACTACATTGTACCCATCACCAATATATGGTGATATACACAACACTGCACTACTACCTATGACTATGTTGTAAGCAACTCTATCTATCTATGTCCCCCTTCTCATATCTATCTGACAATGAGGTCTTTCTTATATAGGAACACAAGTTCCTTGGCCAACACTCTACCTAGTTGTGCAAGGGACAACTTGCACATATACAACTTGCACATTGACACTTGTGCATTTATTACATTGCATGAAGTAACTAGATAACTTCCCCCTAAAGTAATCTAATGTCCTAAGTATGTACCTTGGAAGATACATTTACATAACCCAAATGATGGAATAGACTCTATTTCTAACACAAATATACACCTCAATAGATATAGTTACAGAGCTAACACCCCAACAAAATATAATTATGGAGGTACTTTATTTTTTGTGGTTTTATTAATTTTTGTACCTCCATATCTCGTTGTTCATTCCCATTTCCTTTTTTTTCCTAGCACCTTAGTGCTACTTCCACCCTCTCACCTGTAAATATATCATAGCCCTACTCCTTTTGGGTATCTTCCATCATTTCTCATGAGCGTCCATTCCACATTTCACCTCCATCATTCCCATCATTCCATTGTAATATCACTACCACTTCATTTTTTTGTGTCTTATTTTGTCCTTTCTTCTTCTTCTAGTGCATTGGTTAACCCTCCATTTCAATTTTAAAATATATTTGCATCAAAACTAGTCTAAATCTAGTAGAAGACCCGATGACTAGGATAAATAGGAGTTTAATTTTTTACACAATAAGAAAAAATATTCTCTTTTTTTCATACAATAAAACAAAATCAGAGTCAACACTTGGTCCACCATAGAACCAAACACAAAAGTTGAACAATCGCTCCTTCAACATAGTTCTTGAACTCCCTTCAAATCAAAATTTTTTAGAACTAGGGAAGCTAAAATGATGAAGTGTGGTAACAAATGCTAGTATTCTGAGACATATGGTAGGAATTCAAAGTTTTGATAGTCTAGGAACAATTTGTAATGCACTCAAGAAAATACATGGCTGATGAATATCCACGTGGAGGTACCTACACTAAGTATCAATAATAAAATTTTGGAACCTAAGTTATATAAGGAACTACTCATGCTAGAATTTGGCATCAAGCATCTACAACAAAATTTTGCAAGAGAGGTATAATAGAGTGCCCTATATTTAGGTTGTTGTATTCCCCTGTGTTAGCTTTTCTTTGTCCCATTCTTATTCTTACCTCATTATGCAAGAATTCTAGAGGATGCATCCAACCAATTGAGATTATTTCCAGCAACTGGATCAGATATTGGAAGCTCTTGATCACTTCATTAGGATTGAGAGTAGTTGGTTCCTCTGTTACATTATTTGAACAAAGAGAACCATTGTATTAGATTTCATCAAGATCTCGGCACTCTGCAAGAATATTGTTCATGAAATTCAATTCAAATTCTAGTCTCTTCCTTCTTGTAGTTTACTATACAATGTGTATGTTGCCTATTTATATGTTACATAATTTGAATATATGAATAGCGCATTCTTTCATTGGTCAATTATTTGTATTCATTACATAATTTGAATGGGTATAAAACTAATTTCTTTCTCATTTTTCAATATTTCTATGATTTTAATTCCTACTACAATTACCCAATAGATTAGATATCGGTCTACTCTTAAAACTAAGATTGAAGATTGTTCAACAAGCTTGGTCATCATTTAAAATTCATAAAACACCCTACAATTTGGTTGAGCATAGATTTGATAACGATTATTGTTTAAAGCTCTTAATGGGGTATCCTGACCCAACCTAGCATGATTAGAATTTTTAACTTTCAAGTTAAAGAGCTAATTTTACTAGAGCTTTCATATCTATTTGCGATATAAGAAATTTGATAGCATGATAACCATTAATTAAGGATATCAAAATTTCCCATAATAGTTTTTTGGCATCATTTTTGGGGATTCGAACTATTATATTATTTTTGTATCATTTGGTTTGTTCCCTTATGACATATTGTTCTTTCTTATTAGCAATAGTCATACCATAGACTATGAATACTTTTACCCACCAACTTACACCAATAGTTTTCTAGCACTGTTGTCGAAAATAGCCTTCTACCATTATTTGTATACTTTTTGTTGGTTATCTTCAAACAACATTTTTAAATTCTTTTACCCACCCATTTAATGCCATAAATTTTTGGGCTAGACTATTTTACTATTTATAATCATCATAATCTTCTAAAATGTTTGGTCTTGAGATACCTCTTTGCATTTTCGAGAGAGTGAGAGAATATAAGGGTTGAGCAATCTTGACCATAGTGAGATTCTGTTGCACTGAAGTGCTGGTGACTTTGAATGAATCCAAAATGTAGAAGATAAAATAATCTAACTTGGAACATACCAAAAGAAGTGGTAAACAACTCTTCCTAGAATTTGAAGACCCAGAGGTATTTACCTGTATTCAAAAAGTTAAAGTTCCCAAAAACTTTGTGTATGAGAACAAATCTTATTTTTTGGTAGGAAATTAGCTAGAAAGAATACACCCTTGGATAAGTCTTTAGAATAATTCTACTAGCACACCTATTTTTAGTACTCCTATCAATTTTGTTGTTATTACTCCCATAGTTAACATGGCCCAGCCAAACCAAAATAATCAGAACCAAAACCTTAAAACTTGGAGAACCAATAGATACAGACCTTTTGATTTACCTCTAGATTTGCATGACTTACCCAGTAATAACCACAAATACCTACCTAAATTTCAAGGAAATAGTGCAGTAACAAGGGAAGATCATATTAAGGTTTTTCTCTATGTGTTAGTCTTGAGGTTGAAGAAGAAGACATAGTTCTTAGATTATTCCTCCAAACCTTGGAGAAAGATGCAAGGGACTGGTTCAACTACCTCTCACCTAATCATATTGTTGATTTTCAAACTATAGAAGAGAATTTTCTTAAAAAATATGGGAAAGAAGAAAACTTGCAATAATAAAAAAAGGAAAAAAAATCAATAGAGGATTTTAACAGATGGTTCTTCAAGACTAGAAATAAAATCCTTATAACTTTGAGGTTGATTGATCACCAAGCCAACTATTTCTACAAAAATGTGATTCTTGGAGAATTTAAATATGAATTAAGGTAACATAAAGCCAACACCATTGATGAATATATGGAGAAAGCCCTAGAGATAGAGAGAAACATGATAGTGGTAAGATAAAACCATACACATTTAATTCAGGCTCAAGTCAAGTGGATAAGAAGTCCAAGAAGGTCAGATTCTCATTATTTAAGAAAACTGAGCAAGACCCTATAGAGAAATTATCCAGCTAGCTTACTGAGATGTTAAACTCAATGAATAATAGGTTGTCTAGAATTGAGAGAAAAAAATCAATAAATGATGAATCATCAGCTCAGTCATAGAATGATAACAAACCTCAATTTAGGAGGAAATTTAATAGAAACTAGGGTAAAAATAATACAGAGGAAGGAAATAAAATAGAAATACAATAATGTATGGAGAATAAAAGAAAATCAAAAGGATATCAATTCAATTCCAAATCCTATGGTTTCGACCAACATAATCTCAGATTTTCCATATTTCTATCCTACATGTGATGCTCCTTACAACCCAGTTGACTATGGCATATATATGGGCACACATACAAATGTAAATTTAGAGGAATAATCAGATGAAGGAATAAGAGTAAACATCTGTTGGACTAAGGATGATGAAGAAAGAGAGATTCAATTTGAAAAAGAGATGAATGAATTACCTAGTTCATAAGGAATATCTAAAGCTTTTATCCTAGAAAATGTAGAGATCTTGAAAAGGCCCCAGGACAACAAATTTGAAATAATGAAATAGGGTAAGATAACCCCAACAGTAGAATAAATAGAAGCCTTAGAAAGGATTCATACCATTAATTTGAGGAATATGACAATGTTCGATAAAAATGATAAGGTCGATACAAGTCAACATATCCAAAATAAGGATAAAAATACCAAAAAATAGAGTAGTAACAAACAACAAGTAGTCCCTAATATTGAAATAGAAAATGGTCCTCAAAGACAATTGCATTCTAGAAAAAGTACAAAAATTAAGACTATTGAATTTGATGTTGGTCAAGAGTTATCCAAACAAAAATCAATATTACTTTTAGAGAGCTGATGATCATCCCAAAATATATAGACCAGGTGTATAAGGCTTTTGGTTTGGTAGAGCAACCAAATAACCATATCTACAATATTTTAAAATTATAGAATCCCATGCCCATACCCAGGAATTCTTCTTTAGCCAAACCTTTTTATATATTTCTAAGGTATAATTCAGATTTAGGAGATCAGTATGTAATTCACAACTATATGTTGGATAGTGGAGCATCACAAAACATCATGTCCAAACAAGTAGCAGACTATCTTGGACTAATGTGTACTAAATATTCTCCCCCAATATCGGTTATGGATAATAGACAAGTGCCTTGTGTAGGAAAAATTATAGGATTGTTAGCTTAGCTAGACCAGTATCCAAAGAAAGGAATAGTTATGGATGTAGTTTTTGTTGATGTATACCCTTTATTTTTACTACTATTATCAAGGCATTGGGTTGAATAATTAGGATAATCTATTCAGTTGTACTGGTTATATGCCACTATCCCATTGATAACCAAAGAGCATGTCACACTTAGAAGATAATTCTTCCATAGATATTCAATAGAGTTGAAGAAATATGATAATACAATAATAAATTTAGTTCACTCTATTGAAGAAAAATAAATGGGAGTCTATTCAATTTGGCATTCACAATTCTTGGCTAAAGTACCAAAAGTTGTTGATATGGACCCATAAATAGCAATAAAAATAGATGTTGAGTCTACCATAATATTGACAACTGAAATGTGGACCATGGTATTTGATGGAGAAAAGTCATAAGCTAGTGTAGGGGTTGGGGTGAACTTGATTGGTATTAATGGGAACTACTTGGGCATACCCTATAGATTATAATTTCCATGTACCAATAATATAGTAGAATATGAGGTCTTGTTATTAGGTTTAATAAAGGCTAAAGAGCTTAGAATCAATTACTTGACTGTGTACAGAGATGTATAACTAATAATACAAGAGATCAAGGGAAAATATCAAACCAAATATCCTAGATTGAAATAATATAAATAGGTTGTTCAAGATGAAATGAATAAATTGTTGGCTTTCAATAAATCTTACATTCCTAGAGATCAAAACCATATAGCAAATTTGTTGGCTATGAACGCATCTTATGTTGATTTTCCAAAAATAGATACAAAATACCAAGAGAGATTTCCCACTATTTTTGTTTATCACCCTTCTATTCCAGATAACATTGTCTACTTGCAGGTTTTTCAAGATGATGTCGATATTAAAGATTTTATGACTCTGCAAAACCATTATGTTGATGTCTTGTGTGACGAGTCAGATGAAGAACAACTAAAAGAGATCATAGGAGAACCTATAGAAGTAATACAACTCAAGACCAATAAGCTTCCAATTCCTAGAAAGTCTTTTTGATGACTTTGATAGAGCACACAGACCTATTGTGGTAGAATAAAAAGTAGATGATGTTAACATAGGAACAGAACAAAAGCCTAAGATAGTAAAGGTCAATAAGGCTTTATTAAAAAATGAAAGAAATCAATACATAAAATTCCCCAAAAACAACATAGAATCCTTTGCCTAGAGTTATGAAGACCTCAGAACCTTCAACACTGAAGTAATGAGTCATATCATCCCCTTGAATAAAGGAATAAATCCTCACAAACAAAAATAGAGGAAATTTAATCCTACCTTATACTCGGTAACGCAAAAGGAAGTTCAAAAGTTGTTAGATGTAAAAATCATAAGAAAGGTGATATTTTCTTCATGGATAGCCAACCTGGTTTCTGTAAGAAAAAAGAACGATGATATAAGGTTGTGTGTAGATTTCAAAAACTTAAACAAAAATTCATTGAAAGATAATTATTCGTTCCCAAACATGGAATAGTTGTTACAATCAGTGGTAGGGTCAACCAGGATGTCTTTACTAGATGGATTTTTAGGTTATAACCAAATAGTAGTAAATCTAGAAGATAGGTACAAAACAACCTTCACCACACCATGGGGCACATTTGAGTATTTAAGGATGCCATTTGGGCTTATGAATGCTGGTGCAACATTCTAGAGAGCAATGGATTTTACCCATCATGTTCAAAATAGTGGTGGTTTATCTTGATGACATAACAATGTTCTCTAAAAATCTTGAAGATCATTTTGAACATCTCACTCAAGTTTTTGAAAGATGCAAACAGTTTGGTATCTCCCTAAATCCTAAAAAGTGCATTTTTGGAGCTACTCAAGGTAAATTATTAGGCCATGTGGTATCAAAAGAAGGAATCAGTATCGATCCATAGAGGACTAAGGCTATAGCCAAAATACCTCCTCCAAAGAAATTAAAGGGAGTGAGGTCATTTTTTGGGAAGATTAATTTTATCCGAAGGTTCATCCCAAACTTTGCTCATATCACAAAACCTATCAATGATATGATAAAGAAATATGGGAATATTAGCTGGACAAAAGACAATTTGAAGGCTTTCAAAAGATAAAAGATGTAATTTCGTAAGCCCTTGTGCTAACATGCCTAGATTATTCAAAAAACTTCAATATCTATTTGTATGCCTCATAAGATACTATCACTGCAGTTTTATCTCAAAAATATCTAGAGCACAATGAAAGACCTATTGCCTTCATGAAATTTGGAATGAAAAGAGCATAGTTGAAGTATACTATGATTGAGCAATAAGCCTTTTCACTGATAAAAGCTTTGGAGCATTTTAAAGGAATTTTTGGGTCAAACAAAGTGATAGCATGCATTCCTTACACAGATGTCAAGGATGTATTCATACAAAATGAACATGTAGGTAGCTTAGCTAGGTGGATGGTTAAAATACAATAATATGATGTTGAGTTTAAGGCTGTGAAGACTATCAAAGGGTAAGGTTTATCCAAATATATGGCCACTAAAGGTGGGTAAGATTTCAACAAAACGACTATAACAATGAATGCACAATAAAATGCTAGAATGAAGTGTTTTGAAGATGAGTGGTACAAAGACATAGTGATTTACTTGAAGACACTCTCTTTTCCAACTAGCATTTCACACAATATAATGAGAAGTATAAAGCAGCAAGTGCAAAAATCGTATATTTAAGATGATAAATTGTACTAGAGGCACCCAAATTGAGTATTACTACTCTACCTTTTTCAAAAAGAAGTTCATAGAATTATTGAAAAATTTCATATTGGCTTTTATGGAGGGCATTTTGCACCCAAGGTAACAGTTAACAACATAATGAGAGTAGGTTATTATTGGTCGTCCTTGGCCATCCATGTTCAGAGAGGTTCACCTATTTCTAAGAAAGTGCCAAAGCTACCAAATATTTGATGAAAAGAAGAAATTGTTTGCTATGCCATTGAAGCCTATAGTGGTGGAAGCTCCATTTACCTAGTGGGGTATAGACTTGATAGGTGAAACAAATCCAAACTCTTTAGGAGGTCATAGATGGATAATAACTACAACTGATTATTTTACCAAGTGGGTAGAGGTTGCTCCATTGAAGAGATCAACCACTAAAGTGGTCATTAGATTCTTGGAAGAAAGTATCCTGACCAGATTTGGAGTACCTAAGAAGCTAGTCATAGATAATGGTAAATGTTTTATTTCATTTGAAATGGTAGAATTCTACAGTAAATATAGTATTGAATTGGCACACTCAGCCAATTATTATCCCCAAGACAATAACATGGCATATTCTTCCAATAAAAACCTTATCACTAGAATCAAGAGATCACTTGGGAGGAATAAGAGAAGCTGGGACAATGAATTGAAGTTTGCCTTATGGGCTGATAGGATTTCTATTAAAAGAGCAATAGGAAAAACACCATATGAACTGGTTTATGGAGAAAATGCCCTGCTACCTCCACAAGTAGAAAGATCCACTTTGTCTTTGTTGCTTCAAGACCACAAAAATCCAGATACCTTGCAAAGGAGGATGGATCAAATTATCAAGCTAGAAGAAGATAGAAGAAGTGTTCTAATGATAATGATTTGGAAAACTTAGAAACTATTTAGGTCTTTAACAAATTAATAGGAAATCCAAAGGAAATCCATTCATGGAAGGAGATGTAGTATTATATTGGTATCCAAATAATGATAAGCCAAGGGATAAAGGAAATATAGAACCAAAATGGTCGGGCCCTTACCAAATCATACAAAGAGTGGGTCAACATACTTATAGGTTGTAGACCCTACAAGGAGAACAAATGCAATTCCCAATAAATGGCCAACATCTAAAATTGTATCATCCCTGTGATGGGGAATAATTCAAATGAACTATTTGTATCTACCTCTTTCAAAAAAAAAGAGAATTTGCATTTTAGTTTGTGTCAATAGTATTTGTTTTTAGTCCTAGTCATTTTTATCAGTATGTTATAAGTTTTTATCTGATATTTTAGGTGATTAAGAAAATATGTGTGCTTTTAGGTGATTGAGATATTTTTGTCTTAGGTGAACAAGTATAAGTCAGGTTCTAGTTTCTCAGTTAGTCAGTATATGTCCTTTATATAAATCAAAAAAATGAAATTGGCTATAGTCAGATTGTATTTTATCGTAAACCATATTGAGGAATCAGGTTAACATGTACATGGTTAGGTCAACCATAGAGTCTAGAGTTTCAAGAGATTTTTTTTGTTATCCTTGAGTATTAAACAATTCTCTTATCCTAGTCATAGCCAGTGTTGGGCTTCAAAAAATCCCAATTGCATCACTAATTTTTCAAAGGTTTTCAAATTGGATGTCTAGGTGATCTTAGTATACATTGATCATTTTTAAAAGGTATGATGTCAAAGGAGGGTTGGATTGGCTCGAAGGGGTTTCTATTGTTCTAAGAGAGTATCTTTGTCCAAATTTTGTGCTAAATCTATTCAAGCATCTCCTTAACAAATTCGTTCCTATCCAATCCATTTTTAATCATTTTCATACCATTCACTTCCATTATAGTCTTCCATTCCATATTGGTTTAAATCATAATCCATCAAGTCCACTCCACATCCCCTTCATGAAACCATTTATAATTCACCCATTTTGGTAAATCCACCTTCATCCATTTATATTTATTATTAGGTCTATATTCACCCCATATACTAACACCCTCATACACCCACACACCTAATCCATCCATTGATTATTTCCCCATTCATTACATTGGCCTTATAAAAATCATTCGCACCATACATCATAATTCCCCCACTAAATTGTTATAACTCACTATAAGGCCTAAGTCAACCCATTCATGAAGTCTTATCACTTTCATTTTTAAAATCGCCCCCCTTTAATACTTTGTATGATCATACCCGCCTATGTGTGACCAAACAAAAATTTTAACATCCATACCATCGTATTCCCCCTATGTCCCATGGTTGACCTTTATATTCATTAAACCCTCCTCACCTCTATTTTTTTTAGGATATTGAGGATCATGACCACATGATAGAATTTCCCCCCCCCTTTTTTGGCCTTAAAATATTCCCTCTTCTCCTAGGTTCATACTTTGGAGTTCCCAAGTCTACATTGACCATCATACCCTAATCCTTCCAAAGCAAAGTTAAAGCAATCTCCTTTTGTGATAAAGTCTCCCCACCTCCACTAGACCTGATGGTGCACGCTCATTAGACTTAAATTGGATGATGCGCACTTTCCCTTATTTCTCACACCCTTGTCTAAGATCACTTTGTTATTCCATGGCTTAGGTTTCACAATATGTTTTTAACCCTTGCTTAATGTTTATCTTTGCCTAAATTTACAAAACCCTATGTCATTTCACCATATGCACATCATGTCCCTCTTTTAGTTAAACACCATGCATATCCCTCAAAATGAATGTTGCACAATACCATCTTCTCGATCTGAAGGTATATACATCATGAATACGCCCAGTAGTTAACCAATCTGCCTTTAATCAGTGTATGTGCCCCTTTTTTTAAGTATCACACATCTTCCCAAAGAAGAAAGATGTGCACATGCTCCTAAAGTTATCCAAAGGTACGCATGTCATAATTTTACCTGATAATTAATGTTAGAAGTCAAAGTCATATATTTTCAAATCTATATTTAAATAATAGGTAGCTCTCACAAAATCGTACGACACTTATCGATCCAAGCAAATCTAACGATGCTCACATCCAACAGTGCACATTGATCTTACTCTTTAAAGCAAAAACCACTCTTTGACTAAATTGATGACACTCATGGATCTAATTCGATCCAACGGTACACGTTCATTCTCACAAAATTAACTCCTAAGTCTGATGCACTAAGGTCAATGTGCATTCCCCCAACTAAATGAATATACACCTTTACAAATAATAAATAGTGTGTGTCAATCTTGTTGGATCCGATGATGCATGTTCATCCAAAAATGGGAGATTGAAAATATATTCAACTCCATGGTCCAAAAAAGCATATGTTGTATCATGTTGTGTCAACCTAACTATGTTATCTCTCTAATGTTCTAGGGGGCCTTACACCTTAAATCATGAGCATGTCTATAAGGATAAACTGTGCGCACAAACCCTCGAGTACATCCGACGGTGGCACACTCGAAGCCAAGTTGCTCAAGTCAAAAACTGGGATACTATTGTTGTTATAAAAACTATAAAACCTCAATCACCATGGTAAAAGTTCAATCGAAATCTTCCCTAATGTTTATAATTCACTCTACTTTCTCCTTATATTGAACACCTTTTGTTGAGAAGGCTTAGCAACACATTAAGGATGAATTACCCAGATCTTATTAAGCTACATATTTTGACCTAAAGTCCATCACACCCCCTCTCATTCATGTCCTCCTCGATCCCTTAATTTAAATGATGAGCATGTTCCATTCAAATGGATGGCACATGTGAGCCATAAGTCAATCCAAAAGCACGCTCAAGCTAGAATTGGTCTAAGTTTAAAATCTATTGGTGGATACTATAAGACAAAGGAGTAAACACCATGGTAGGTGACACAAAATTTATACTATAGAGAAGAAAAATAAATAAAGAGGACATCCTGAGAGCACATAAATTTCATTGGTTTTCTAATTCAGAGTGATAAGCAATGATTGGCTGGCACTAAAATATGATAAAGAGGATCCCACGATGGACGATATTTTTAATTGTACCATGGTGGAAATATTAAAATAATAAAGAAGTCCTCCAAAAAATAAACCAAATCTACCATTTCTATGACTTTAAAAAAAAAGAGAATCTAAGTCCGCTAAGTTATTCAAAAAAATGTATTCATATTGGTTCACCCAGTCTCAACAATTACTAGCAGTTGGCTAGGCTTAGAGGGCCCAAATTAAATCTACCAAAAGGTAAATAGGGAAACTCATATCTAAACATCATTGCCTCAAAAACATTCAAAAGTCCAATGGGTTCAGAATCAACAGTGTGTTGTGAACTACCATGAGTAGGTAGAGGGACCAAATTTACTCAGCTTTGAACACGTACACAAGATAGGAAAAGAGCAATACTTGTCAAGAAAATCAAAGTGTTAAGTCCTCACAACATTACCAAATGGCCCAAATAAATAAATATATGAGTCAATTCTCACGTATTCTTTAGTCCATGAAAAAATGAAATCATCATTATTCAGTTTATCTCTGACATCAGGTGTCCTCAACACATTAAAAGAATTAAAAATCTAAGGATATTTAGAAGACTGCTAAAGACAACTTTAACTATAAAAAGGAAGTCTTGAAACACACATATGAAATCAATCAGGCAATTTGATATCTCACAGATTGTACCAAGTGATGTAAGTTTAGTAGTAGGCAACACCATTGATAGATTTAATTAATACCTCAATGCTAATTCAAGCAAGCCAAATATTTTCAAATCTGCAAAACATAATTGCATTGTCATCAACTGATGAAATGCCTCTTCTTAATGTGGCTTTATATGAAGGCAGTGGCCGAGGTGAAGGTTTTAGTGATGAAAATGGACCAGAGTGTGAAAGTAGAGAGTTTCAAGAAGAAACATGATTGGTGTGATAAACTCCTATGTATTAATGTTAAAATATGCAAAGGGTGTAACATAAGCAAGTAGATTCCAGAGTCTCAGTAATTTATCTGCATTAGAATTAAATATACACCTCAATGAAATATAGTTATAGAGGTAACACCCCGACGAAATATTGTTATGGAGGTACTTTGTCTTTTATGGTTTTCTTAATTTGTGTACCTCTAGATCTTGTTTTTCATTCCCATTTCCTTTTCATTCCTTGCACCTTAGTGTTGCTTCCACTCTATCACTTGTAAATATATCGTAGACCTCCTCCTTCTGGGCATCTTACATCATTACTTGTGAATGTCCATTCCATATTTCACCTCCATCATCCCTCTCATCCTATTGTAATGTCACTACCACTTCATTTTGTTGTGTCTTGTTTTGTCCTTTCTTCTTCCTCTAGTACATCGGTTAACCCTCTATTTCACTTTAAAAATATATTTACATCAAAACTAGTCTAAATCCAATAGAAGACCTAATCACTAGGATAAACAAGAGTTTAATTTTGTACACAATAAGAAAAAGTATTCCATTTTTGTCCATACAATAAAAAAAAATTAGATCCAACGCCTGGACCACCACACAACCAAACACAAAAAACCAAACAATCACTCCTTCAACATATTTCAAGAACTCCCTTCAAATCAAAAGTAGTTAGAACCAAGGAAGCTGAAATGATGAAGTGCAGTAACAAATGGTAGCATTTTGAGAGAGATGGTACGAATTCAAAGTTCTGATAGTATGGGAACAACCTGTAATGCACTCAGGAAAATACATGGTTGAAGAATATCCACGTGGAGGCACCTACACCAAGTATCAATAATGAAACAATTTTACATAAAAAGGCAGAGGAAGGCCTAATACCATCTTATCATAATCAAATAATTTTACATAAAAAGAAGTACCAACCAAATTTTTTACCTATGCAGAGATAATTTTTGCATCATACATCAATGAGGCTCTTTCTAGTTGAAATACCTGGCCAATTTTCTCAGGCATAAAATTGTACAGGGCTTTGTTCTTGTTATTCAATATGGCTCTGGTCTTTAGATCGTATGACACAACCAACCATGACAATAAGTCATATGAAAAATACACCTTGGGACACAATAACTTTACGAAATTGGTTCTCCACTTATTTTTGAATGGGCTATTCTCATCTTTGGCTTTGTAAACTCTTTGGAAAATACTTTTGAGTATGTTTTGAGGGTGCTACCATTCTTCCAAGATTGAATTCAAGGTGAATTCTAAGAGGTATTCTTCACCCCATACTTTCTTGGCGATGATTCTTCTTGGTAGCTTTATGAACAATATTTTATCCTCTAGCACTTCAATCTTGGTTTTGGGAGCATCAATGCTTCAAGAAGCCATTTTTCTCTTGCAACTCTGGAAATTTTGAACTTCTGCAACTAGGCTTAATTTCTTTGTACATTGTAACTTACATCAATTCTTAGCTCAGGGTGTTCAGTGTGATCGTTGATGCATTTTTAAACTTACTTCTACATGAAACACAATTAAGACCATAACAACTGCATATGTATTTCTACCACACTCAATCTACCACCTCACTTCCCATAACGGTCTAACTTGTCATGAGTTTTCATCTCTTCTAGTTGGTTTGTGTGATTTACTATTGGATTGAGCATCTATTTAATTTTAATCATTTTATTAACTCACATGGTCTTAAAACATGTGTCTGGGGAGATTCAAGAAAAATATCATACTTGACCTATGTGCCTGCGACTCTCTGATTGGTCCCTAACTAAATTAGCAATATTTTCTTTAAATTTTATGCTTTTATTCTAGCTACTTTTCTCGGATGGAGGGACCATAAAATATTTTGATTTTAAAGTAGCTTTGACTTTACGCACACCATTGGTTGATCGATCTTTGCCATCCATCTCTCCCTAGCTAATTATTTCCAGCCATCAATCTCCACTCATTTGAATGACTTTTACCACTTATCCCTAGTCAGTTGAACGGCCTTTAACTCTCTTTTCCCACCAAGACTTTCGATTGAACAATCTTCATTGTAATGCATGGACTAGCCGACATCTTTTATCTGTTCATTTGTGTTCAATCGATTGCTCCTGAGAATTGATCAAGTTTCAACCAAATGGTCTGGGTTGCACATTGACTTTCAACCAAATGGTCTGAGTCATCTTTTTGCATTATGGGAGGGAAAGTATATTGACATCTTTGAACCTTAGGGATTACACATGCAATTCCAAACCTTTGACCTTAGGAAATTTTATTATATCTCAGGCTTGCATAGGGCTTATGGTGTGGATGCCTTAGAAGTGGTAAACGGGGTTAGACTTTTGATAGGCCTTAGGAAATTACAATGACCACCTTATGTTGGACTTAGATAGGAGTAAATATGCAAGGATATATCAAGGTTTAAAATAAAATTTTCTTGACCTTAGCCTTAGAAAAATTTAGCAGGTATATAAAAAGGTAATGACATACATAGACCCTAGGGTGCCTTCAGACTTAGGGATTTGATATTATCAATACAATGAGGGAGATATATATAATGTTGGCATGGATACCATAAAAGTCAAAATTTTGTGTACCTTAGCACCTCCCTTTTTGACCTTTGTTGACTTTGTCTCGATCGCTAGACTTCAGTCATTAACATTATTTGGGTGAATCATGATCAAACATTAAAGACCTTTATTATACATTTTTGTCATTCATTCCATATTTCCCTAAGTTTCCATAACCATTAAATTCACCCCCACTAGAGTCCACATTATATTATTTTTTTCAATACACTAAACCATTGTGTCATTCCCCATTTTTTAGACCATGGCCCCATGTAACATTTCATCATATTTCCCCCAAGTCTTGCCACCCATTTTAAATGTTTTATTATCTCTGCTTTCACCTAGGACCAACCATTATTCACCTTAGTATGCCTAATTAGTTAATCTTGATATGATTCACCTTAGTATACCTAATAACAAAAATTAAAGACTTGATTATTATGGAGAAACATAATTACTCCATGTTTTGAGGTGAACACATTGAGACAGAATATGCCAAAGAGCAAAAGCCAAAATTGTGTATTATATTCAATTTTAGATGATTATAGTGAAAGAGTCTAGCGGTGTGCTCAAGTCTCTTAAAGAACACAATACAAAATTAACTCATTCGAATATCATAACAAGGGAATTACAATCTACTATCCTAAATGTAGTGACATATAGACTTTGGCTCCTTGAAGCAGCTCCTAGAAATGATCTTAGGTGGGCTAGCTCAACTCTTGATAGTACCTGCATAATGGTGAGAGAGACTGAGAAAAAGGAAAAACATAGACAACACAAGGAAATACAACCAACCCAAATAAACAATCAGGATGCCTCTTTGGCAAAATTTTGTAGTAGTTGCTTGATGATGAATCCTGGTTGCTTCAACTCCTTATGTAGCCTAGATTTCCAAAATCTGTTATAGACACTTGGTGTTGGTTCATCCACATGGATTCTTCTCAGCCCCATATTTTTTTGAGTGTGTTACAGGCTATTATAGACTATCCAAAATTTGGAAAATAAACCATCTATCTCAAAATTTGTGCTAGTTGTTATCCAGTGTGGATGTTTGAGCTTCCTTGGCTCTAATTGTTTTATGATTAAGTGGTTGTATTTCAAAAGAATAGTTATTCTATAAAAAAATTATTTGTAATCATTCTGAGTAATGCACAACTGTATGACATTAGTTTTGACCTCCTCTTCATCTTATTTTGTTATTCCCTTAGTGGGCCCAGGCCTGACTTCTTGTTCTTTGTCTCCTTGTAAACTTTGTCCTCTTTCAATGGCTCTTACTTCTGGAATTTGTGTGGCTGAAAAAAATTCTGAGATTACATTTCTTGATGTGCTTGCCTTTGTCGACCTTCAAATAATCTTATATTTGCAGTACCTTATCTGTTCTAAGAGTGCATGATGTTAGCAATGTACTAGAGAATAATTATTTCATTTATTTATAGTTTGAAAATCTGAGAACTGATCCTCTTCCACATCACGAGCTTATTTGGCAATGTCATAAGAACTTACCACTTCAAATCTATTAGATATATATTCTTGCTATATTATGCTATTTTATTGTTTTGTGTACAATTTTTTTATCTATGTTCTTTTAGCCAATAGCCAAGTAAATTTGGGTTGTTCACCAACTTTCGGTATATCGTAATACACCATTGATTCAGAACCAATTTGTCTTTGAGTGATAAGTCAATGACACTTCAAATGTGGGCCTTTAGATTTCTTTTTTATATGGGTCATTCAAGTCTAACAAGTTGTCAACCATCGTTGACACTGGGTGGACCAATAAGAATATTTCGAATAACTTTTATGGAGGAATTTGATATGGTCATGAGTAAATCAAACTTTATTTTTAGGAGACCTCTTAACATTTTGGCATGAAGAATGATGACGAAGATATATATCACTAGTTATGGTATAAGCGGAGGAACAAATTTTAAACCTTACAAAATTTCAAGAAATAATATGGACCATAGGAAATCTGAGGGACTTAATGAAAAAGGGGGACAACCTTTCATTTCCATACAAAATATATATGAACCTTTGAAGAGAAATAATGAAGCAAAAATTAAAATTAAAATTAAAATCTTATACCTTTATACTTTTAATATTTCTACCATGAACCAAGAGGATAGATTTTCCTTTGCTTTGAGCCCATGGTGCAAACTATTTTATCATCTTCTTTTAGACAATCATTTTCCAACACCAAGCCTTGGCTACCCAATCGGTAAATCAGTCCAAATTTCTTACCGAGGCTTCTCTCCATTTTTATTTTATTTTATTTTTACCATGTGTCCAGGGTACATTTTCAAACTTCATTCACTGTGGGGTCTTCTATTTTATCTTTTAGTGCCCACCAATTGCCACAATGTGTTACATCTTGGTGGACCAATAAGTATATTTTTCTGGAAAACTTAGTGGAAGACTTTGATTTTTCTTTTAAAGAATGGAGGGGTATGGATGGTTCAACTTTTATTTTTGGGAGGCTTCTAAACACTTTGGCATATAACAATTTAAAATTTATTAAAAAAAGAGGGGGAATGACTATTGGATCTTAAGTCATAAACACTTAGCAAATGGTGTGTACCATGAGGAACATGAACTGAAAAAGGGCAGAGATTTTAATCTTTACGAAGATACATGGACCTTTGAAAGGAAATGAAGCAAAGGATATATTAAAATTTGATACCCATCCCCTTTATGTTAGCCATGTTTCTACCATAGTACAAAATCCTTGTTTTATTTTACACGGTGCACTCTTCTTTGTCTCTTGTGCCAACCAATTGTTGCTCTCCACTAACATCTAGTGGCCAATCACTGTTAAGCATCTGATGGGGTGGGCCAATAAAATTTATTTATTGTAGGTATTTTTACCTTTATTTCCTTATAAACATTTGTACAGTGTATAAGTTGAATGCTTCATCCGTCGTGGTGCCCTCTTCTTTATCCTTTTGCTTTCTTGTATTTTTACCTTTATCCCATATGCATTATATAAACTTCTTTGTATTTTCTCACCAAGGAAGGATCTTCTTTGTTTTGTAGCATGGACCAATCAGTGCTCTCCGTCAGCACCTAGCAAACCAATTGCCATGAAGTTCTGAGGTGGAGAAAGCCAATCAAACTTTGATTATTTCTCTAATTTTTTGTCTCCTTTAACTCTAAGCTGCCTCCCATGGTACCGAATTGTTTGTCTCCTAGTGCTGACCAATATCCAAGTCGTGCAAAAGGGGTAGACCAATTGCCAACGTATACCAAGAACCAATGGACCAATTATCTATCGGGGTACAACTCCATTATCTTTTATGTAGTGGGGTCTTCTCTTTTTTGTTTTTGTAGCGGAAGCCAATAGCTAGTAAGCACTAAGACTTGGTGAACCAATCACCTCCGAGCATCCTTTGACCTAGTATTTTCCTTACCTTTCATCTTTGAAGTACAGATCTAAAATTCATCGTGGTACCGCCACTTTTATCCTCTAGCACCAATCAATCACTGCTTTTCACCAATGCCTAGTGGATGGGGAACAAGCCTTCAAATAGCAAACAAATGGAAAATTTACTCTTTAGCCTTTGGGAGTATTTAATAATTTTTGAAACTAAGTTTTAATGATGATGGGGCGGGTACAAAATTTTCTAAGGCAAGGTTTTGAGTCAGGTCGAAAAGGAGGAATATTTAATATGTGCTCGTGACTCTTAGCACTCTAGGAAATAAAGGTGAGGTATATTCATGAATAATGATGGCTAACTTATTACTTTAGGAGAAAAATGGCATATGGCATGGCCATGGTGGGAATTTTTGCGTGCTAACCTTAGGACTGAGGAAAAATATCACTATGAGTAATTTTGAAAGGCTTTAATCGATGTGGGGACCTAAAAACATTCAATGGTTTAATATTGATGGGGTCGGGAAATTGTGTATATTTTAATATGCTAGCGAATTGATATAATATATAATGATCTAGTGGGGTGTATTTAATGGATACAAAGTATTTATGGCATTATGAAGTGAATGACTAGAATATTTGACAATATCATGGATTGGGGTGATGAAATGAGTGAATGGATTATGGGTGACTATATATGAGGGTGTTAATTTATGGGGTAAATATAATAATTATGAATGGATTATGGGTGACTATATATGAGGGTGTTAATTTATGGGGTGAATATAATAATTATGAATGGATGAAGGTGGATTTGGCAAAATGGATGGATGGTGGTGTGGGTTTATGAAGTGAAAAATTGGTGGAGATAATTGGTAAAAAAATGATAAATGGAAATGATAGGAATAAATCTGTGAAGGATACCCTTGAATGTATTAAGCACAATATGACCAAGACTTATATATTTCATTGCCAAAATTTGCACATGTAGATACCCAAAAGTCACACATTACCACTTCTCACATCTTCACGGCCAATCAATTTGCAAAACCCTCAAAAATTGAATAAATTGGCTTTGAAATACTATTCATTCATCAAAATCACTATTCATAATCCCTAGCCTCCTTAGTCTAGTTAATATCCTTCCTACACTTAACTATGGGTCCTCATGTGACCTCATCAATAACTCAACAAAGGTTGAATTCTCCACCATGGTCAAAAAGCAATTTATGGTCAAAAGTCAACATTTTTGGTCAAAACTTGCTTTATGGCTAAACACATGCTTAGTTAGATCTAACTATGATTTAAGCTAAGCCTGTCACCTCACCTAGTCTATTTTGAGTAGCCTAGCCTTTCCATATCTCATCCATCTCACACTCTCCTAGGCAATAAATGAGAATTGGAGACTTTTGCACATAAAAAGGAATATCAAATTCAAAGATATTTCCAATTCAAATCCAATTAATGCCATTTGGAGACTTTCCTCCAGGTCATCATGGCATGTGGATGGGTGAGGGATTATCTCACCCAATTCCATTTATGAGGTAGGACACCTCAATGGACACCTCACAAATGACCACCTCACAGGGACACCTCACAATGCACACCTCACAGGGGACATCTCATGGGATACCTCAATCCCTCCCTTAGCCTTGGCCGGTCATTTTCTCCATCTTTAGGAGATTTGATTTAGCTTGCAAAAAATCTGTTGAAATCACTCTAGACTCACATCATCCATCACACATCCATCATATCCATTTAACTTTAGAGTCTCCATTAGATCTACTATATTCTTTGTGATTTAGAAGGTTATCGATAAAGAATGTGACTTCTAAAGGTGACCCTATGACAGATCATAGAAGCAACAACATCAGGACATCTATTTCATGTTTGGCAAGTTCAGCCAAAAACAGACAAGTTTGCACCCTCCATGCGAACTTCTAGGTCTATACAAGTTTGTACCCCCCATGCAAACTTTTGCCACAGTAATTATGAGGTCATCAGATAAGTAAGTATGGCTTCTTTTATGGTTTTTCATGGTTTTTTACAGTTTTAATCATGTTTTAATTAGAGTCTTTTGTCTTTATAAATACAGTATTTGACCAAGGCAAGCCCCCAAACACTCTAATTCCGTTTTGCAAGTCTAGCAGGTACAAAGGACAAATAAAACCTATGGTGGCCCACGCGCAAGAAGCCCACCTACACTGAGGAACATCCAAAAGGTGAATCCAACTGCCTTCAGATATATTGGATAAGGCTTCCTCAGGGAAAACCCATTTGTAGCCTTTATGAAAAATTTGTAAAAGGATTTTGTCTTGTAGCCCTCTATTTATTCAATATAAAGCAGTTATTCTACATTTAAATATGTGGTCTTTTGAATGGTTTCAATTAGATATTCATTATCTAGTTGGAAGAGGAAGATAAGAAATAAATATTGTATACATTTTGAGCAATTAATATTGTAATTTTTCTTCATGTATAGTTCATGAATGATTTAGGCTATTTACATTCATATTTGATTATATAAATGAATGTTCATTTCAATATTATATAAACCTTATACATATTAATTTGCTCATATTTTCTACTCATCATCATATTATTATCTTGACCTTTAATATTGTGGCTATCTTATATTGGGACCTATGTGATAATGTGTGATATTTGTCATAGTAAGGCTTAAAAAGCCAATAGTGGTATCAGACTACCACTTGAATCTATCCAGTTTGATAGAGTTATCTATTAGCCACTTTTATTAATTAACTTTGTCCACTTTTGATAAATTTAATTTATATTCTATCCACTTTAAAGGCCACAATTTGGACTCTAATTTTAAAGGTCTTATTGAGTAGAGTAGGCTAGGGTCTTTCCACTTGGTTGAAGGAAAACTAGTGAATACTAGGACTTAGTTATATTGAAGAAAAGGACCAACTTAGAAGAGAAGTTGGACATTGATAGGCTGAAATAATCTATAAGGAAGTTGGTCATTTAGGAATAGAGACATCCTAACATTGATTTGAAGATTTGAAGAATTAAAGATTTGAGAATTTGCAGTTTGAAGATTGAGGCATAATTAACTCAAAATATAGTTAATGATTCAAGGATATTTAGTGCCACCCTAACATTGATTTTGGGTTCTCTAGTAAGGAGGATAATCATATTGGATTCTCTAGTAAGGAGGAGAATCAAATTGGGATATCAGGTGCGACCTAAGATATTGAAGATTTTTGAATTGAAAGAGAAACAATAGAGATTAAGTCAAAAGTTTGAGAAGCTTCCTACAAATGTAGAGAGAGAAGAATTTTAGCTTCTTGAGATTAAGAAGTATCTAAAATTTCTTATATAGTTTTGGTGTAGAGGAAAGAAGCAGTCAAAATAGAGTAGAGAGAAAGCAAGTAATATAACAGGGAAGAAGAAAAGAAATCTAAGAGCAATACAAAGAACAAATGCAACATAAAAAGAGATATATAGACAAGCCACCGGCTTGAAAAGAGATATAGAGACAAGTGGCCAAATTGAAAAGAGAATTAGAGATAGGGGTCCAACGTAATGGAAATGTAAGCTTATCTATAAAATAGAAAAGTTAAATAATCTAGTGTAGCTAAGGAAATATAAAGAGGGGATATAATATAAGTCATAGTATAGTATAGCCAAGTCACAATGCAGTGTAGTATAGCCAAGCAATGTAGTATAGCCAACCCATAGTACTAAGCCATAGTATAGTGTAACAAGTACAACAAAGCTAGAGTGTCATTCATTCATTGTTTGAAGTGTTGTAAAGCACCATATTTAAATCACTATACATATGATTGTGCTAGGAGAAGTGCCACCTAAACATAAGTGTTATAGAGCACCAACCTTCATCTGGTAGTAATCACTGGTGAGTGTCATCCTCTATCTAGCTGAGAGCACCACATTCTCCATAGCCATTAGTGCTAGAAGAGCACCTTCTTACAGTAGATATTTGGATATCAAGTGCTAGGAGACAACTATACAAACTATAAAGCTTCTCAATTCACAAGCCAGGAGAGTACCTAAAAGGTGAAACATTATAGAGAAAGACTGAAATAGTCTAGCAGTAGATAATTTCAAATATTTTCTAGCCAAGTGGCACCTAAGGAAGATAAAAAGCAAACATTTGGAATCTGGAGGGTAAAGTATCATTTGCAATAGGTAGAGAACATAGAAAACAAAACATCAAGGAGTGTTGAAACCCTAAGTAATGCCATGTTGAACGTAATGGAATATCGTTGAGGATTCTAAGGTAATGTTTAACGTTATTCTTTCAATGAATAAGTTAATTGATAATTGGAGGGAAATTAGCTTTTGAATTATTTTTGAAGACTGGCATATTGGAGTAATAAGTTTTTATGAGTTATTTAATTTTTGAATGCTAGCATAATGGAGTAATAAGGATTTAAGTTATTAAAGTAGTGATAAGGTCTTTTTTAAGTCTTTTTAAGTTTTTAAAATCATTATTTGAAAGTTTAAAATTATTATGATTTAATTTCTTAGTGGAGTTATAAGGTGTGAAGTTGTTTTGAAATTAGAAATTTTTTTTATTTAAAAGTTTTTTAAGAAATATTTAGTTATTAAAATTTTACAAATTTAATATTTGGGAGTTAAAAAGTTTTCTGCATCAAAATTTACAAAATTTATATTTGAGTTATTTTAATTTGGGATTTATAAGATTTGCTACTTCAAAGTAAATAAATCATTGAATTGGACCATAACATTAATGAAATTATTATAAATTCATTCAATGGGGATAGTGAAGAAATAATAAACAAGTTAAACCTTTGTTTCTAAATTTTGATAGAGGATATTGATATGAAAAAAATAACAAGATCATCAGATGCTCTTGAAAACTCAAAATTAGATCTTGTTGCTACTAAATCTCAATTTCATAGAACAACTATAGATTCTAGCACATAACCTATATCTACTCAAAAGGTCATAGGTTATCGAATCTTACAACTTATTTATAAGGAAAATAAAGAAAGGGTAGCCTTGGTTGTGCATAGGAGGTTACGTTGTGTCCTTAAAAAGAACTTGAAGCACTAACAAGGAAGCATAAATTAAAGAAAAGACATTTGAAGTGCAATTCTTGTAATAGAGTTGGTCATCAAAAGGTAATTGCTAGAATATTTTTTCATGTAGATATTGTGGAATAAAATCTCATTCTCCAACATTTTGTTGGTACAAAGAAAAATATTGTGGAATATTTGAAAGGACGCTATTATTCAGATTAGGTAATATTTTTCAAAAACTTATTTCTAAAGCAACTTCTAACAATAGAGCAAAGTGTTCAATTTTTGAAATATAGGAAGGGAAAACATTTTATGATAAAATGTTTAGAAAACAAGGAAAAGAAAAATGGATCAAATATGGTCCAAATTTATCTTACATAGTAATAAAATACAAAGAAAAAGTTCAAGTCATTCATACAAATGAACCTGAAACCAAAGAAGAAGGAGCTCAAGTAGTTTGTGATCCAGATCATGAAGATACAAAATTTAAAGAATCAAATAATGAAGATGAAAAAGAACTTGGAGCAGAACTCAAAGAATATGAAGATGAATCTCAACCAAAGGTTCATGAACAATGCAAGGTCACTTGAAGATTGAAGATAAAGATAAAGACCAATATTGAAGACTAAAGTCTTCAATAACCAAATAATGTAATACAAGGGGGTGTTGAGATATATTACATTATTTGGTACATGCTAATGTACCACTATGGTACATTCATGGTACAATTATAAATATATAATAGATTAGGGTTGAGTCTATAGTTTAGAGTGTGATTTATATTTCCCCTTATGTAAGTGTCAATGTGTAAGAAATGCACAAGTGTCATGTAAGTTAGAGTGCAAGTGTAGATTGAGATAATGTACACAAGTGTCTTGTATGTAAGAGTGCAAATATGTAATGTGAGGATGTGCACAAGTGTCCTAGATTAGAAGTGCATGTAGAAGTGTAAGAGTCATGTAGATGTGTGCAAGTATTATAGATTCAAGTGTCCATCTAGTATGCAAGTGGCAAGTTGATAAGCCAAGAGTCATGAGACTTGGCATATGGAGAGCAATAGTCAAGTACTTGAAGAGTCACATTACTATTGCTATATTATGGAGACAATGCTCCATATGAAAGCAATCAAAGAGAGAAGAAGATTAAATATTCATTATCTGGTTGTAAGAGGAAGAGGAGGAATAAAGCTTGTATACATTTTGAGCAATTAATATTGTAAGTTTTCTTCATGTATAGTTCATGAATGATTCAAGTTATTTACATTTATAATTAATTATATAAATGAATGTTCATTTCAGTATTATATAAACCTTTATATACATATAAATTTCCTTATGTTTTATACTCATCATCATCATATTATTATCTTGACCTTTAATATTGTGACTATTTTATATTGGGACCTATGTGATAACCTATGATATTTTGTGGTAGTAAGGCTTAAAAATCCAACACATGTTGGTATTACATGCTTGAACATTTATGGTCTACTAAGGTCTTCTCCATAATGAATCAAAATTTGTATGTTGTCCTGGCTTGTTCATATCCTCATCCTGCTTCATTACTAGATCCCATTTTCTGAATTGGATATTTGTGGCCCTTCTATAAAACCATCTTTTCACAATTACTCTAGTGATGCATAAATTACTGGAAAGCCTTCTTCTTTTCTTCTTTTACTTATAGTAATGCATTTAGGTGGGATTGCATTGGTGATATATCTAAATTCTTAAGCTCTAGCTACTAGAATATTTGTAGTGAAGGGAATTCTAAATTTATGGGTAGCATCACTTCCTTCCTTAACACTAGCTTGTAAGGAGAGGTCCCAATTGAAACTTTGGGGTAACTCTATCAATCCACACTAATTTATTTAAATTATCATGTCAATATTTTTTTCACTCAATAGTTGTCCCTTTCGAGATTATATCCATATTCTTATTTGTAGGCTCAACTAATGTAATAACCCAATTCAACCCACTTGGTTTCAAAGCATCAAAGGGTGAAATTTTCAAAAAAATCCAAACCAATTCTACCTAGTATAAGCATGCTTAATCTTCTTGGATGCCATTTTGTTGCAGTCAAAATATTCGAGAGAATGATATTGGCCACTTCTTGGAGATTTACCTTTTATACTTCCTCTCCTTCCCGAGATTCCAAGCATAGGTAGAAGTTTTCACTTCCAAGGCCCATATCACTTGGAGATCGAACGCTTATTTTCCCATATCTTATCTCAAGATATTTAGCGTACGTATGCTTGGGTTGACGCAAATTCACCTCCCTGAACTACATCACGAGCTTACCACATCTTGGCAAAGCTCTAGAAGTCTTATCTTACATAAAGCCCATATCAGTATGTAAGTGTCTATAAGAATTTTTTCCCATGTACTAGTGGATTTGCCTAGGAATTATGCCCATATCATAATCCCTACACCTTCGTATATTTCCCTTTTCCATTTGTGATCGACAAATCATGGCAGGGTGTGAGCTTTTTACCCCTTAACAATCTGTTGGTTGAATGTAGAAAGTATTCCCACATTCTTTACATAGGTTGTCTTCCCACATCCATATGATGATATATATAAGTTTGCTTGCCCACAACCGTTTCTTTTTTATCTTTCCTTCCATTTATATTGTATTTGTCATTAATAGGTTTGGGCATTTTAAGGTTCTATTAATAAGAATTTTAAAGATATATCTAAACGACTAATAATCTTATTAAAAAGAAATCCTGTAGCATAGTATAAAGGATTCAATATTCAAAGTAAAAAGGCTCTAATTTAAAATAATAAAAATAATATAAAAGTTTCAATATTTAAAGTAAAAGTCACTATCAAAATTCTTTAAACCTAAATTTTATTTTAGATCCTCTCTTACTAAAAGCAAGAGCGCTAGTCTTCATTTTAGTTAACCAACCAATACAGACATTATAACACTATTCTATTCCCTATACGCTTCTTTTAAAGAAACATTTAAATTCCATAATGATTTCGCTATCTATTATGAGTTTCACCAACCTATGAAGCGCGTGCCTTAGTTTAATTAAGGTTCACAAAGGATTTGCTTAGATTTACTTTAGCTACTAAGAGCTATGAGTTTAAGCACTTGGTGGCACATATTTTAATGCTACAACCTAAATGCAGCTTATAATCTCTTTCTCTATGTGCTTAATGATTTTCAGAGCTTTTAACCATATCTTATCCCTAAATTCCATATAAACATCTTAAGTTTTTATTTTAATTTTTGTCTGATGATAAACTCATTTCATTTTTCCAATTCGTTTGTTTTTAAGTTATTAATTTAGGGTCTTATGGTTCATATCACTGCATTATTGAAAGACTCACGTCGGCATTATTTTCGTCTGCTTCCATAGGCGAAAGGAAGGTGAAAGTTCTATTTTATTTTAATAACCTCCATATTATGAAAACATTAACAAATATTATCAATCCCAGCAGACTTGCATCTTTAACAACATTGAGTGCAATTGCTCCATCGTCGCCATGCTCGTGGGAGAAGGTTTAAACAATAAATATGGTTGTTTCTTCCCAAAGGTTTAGGGTCTGATGATAATGCTTCCTAAGACGATTTCTAATGTTTTAGAAAATAAATATAAATTATCCTCACACAGGTTTTGGATAGGATTAAGAATACCTTCGTTTTAGTTTTGCTACGCTTCTAATCGTTTCATCCTATATTTACAAATATTAGATATAACGATATCGCCTCACACTTCTAACCATAATCTCATACCAACTTAGTGACATTTACATTTAATAGCCAATAACCCATTTCAATACATAGATGTTGGAAACAAAAACTTTCTTTTATTCAAAAGTTATACTTTCTCACTTCAAATCAAACAATAGCTCGTCAATGAAAAATTATACATCAATCTTGCGATGAAGAGACTAAAAATTCAGCAAATATTTATATCATTGAAACTCTACAATTACACAAGATACACTGCATGTATTGTTTTAAATATAAACTCATCACTCACACGCTGGCAGTCGAGAACTTCAAAGAGTGATTATACAATGGAAGTTTATAATAGCAAAAGAGACACAACATATATATTTTCTTCAGTGTCTTCTCAATTCCTCACCATTGGGAACCGATGGTTATCAAGGGTCAGAACGACCACGACAACAATGCAATGCATCTATTCCTAAAATGCAAACATATTTTACCATACAATAATTTTCAATGCAAGTTCATTGCCTTATCATCTGGTTTTATAAATAAAATGGTTTAATTCTTTTCTACACACATATTACCATCCACAGAATAACCTTCATTCATTTTACACAATTGTCTTCATAAATTTGGGAACAAAATAGTAAACACTGCATAACAAAGACTAGAAAAGAGATAGCTTCATAGCAATGGAAATTCGACCTCTCATTTCACAGCCCGCTGGCAATACTGAAGACCTCAATTCCTTTCTCCCAATAATTCTCTCTGCTGCAAAGATCTTTCTCTGAATGTCTTTCTCCTCCTCCATTCCCTTTTTTTTATAGACAGGTAGGTTATTTTCAATTTCAACATTTGTTGGGCTTGTGTAAGCTCTCCTCCTTTTCACTTGTCATGCCATAACCGAATCATCACATTATACTTGTATAATTATTAATATAAATTTCTTCTATTGTTCTTTGGTTAAAACATCATATAAAGTTTCGATTATATCCTCAGTAAAATTAACACTATTAATCATAATTTTATTGCTTATTATTGTTGTTATATATATTTCTATATTTTAATTTATTTTTACTTTTATTCTTATATATCCTTACTTATATACTTTTATTATTTTATTCTATTTTATTTTACTTATTATTTTATATATAAGTTTTATTTATTATTTTATTTCATATTTTAACAAAAAAATTCATAAGGCAAGACATACACAAAATTCCTAAAATGCAACTATATGAAATGCAACTAAATGCGTCGTTGGTGGATGCATTGCCAGTAGGAATTTTATGATTCCTTTTTTTTAAGTGAATACCCCACCGCTCATCATTTCCCTTGACTTACCTTTCGTCGACTAACAATTTGTCGAATCATCCTTTTTGCTTGCCACCTGTACCTGTACCCATAGAAAATTCTTAGCAGTATCTCATTATTACATATGAAATAATGGATTAAATTTGTAGGGTTGTTACATACTTCCTCCCTAAAGTTAAACATATTCCCCGTGTTTGCAACACTTGAAAATAAAAATTAAATCTTTAAGCAAATACCTTACAATAATTTAACATTTCATTCAATTCAAATCATTATGGCTAAACATCATCATCATTATATAACAAAAAGATTTTTTATCAATCAAAATTTGTTCTTCAATGGTTACAAACATATATTTTCATCATTGTTCAAACAAAAAGGGAAATTGTCTTTTCATCATGTCCACATCTTCCCATGTGGCGTTGTTTTCTGAACGCTGGTCCTATTGGACCCTACACTAATCAATACTTCTTTTTCTTAGCTGCTTTGTTCTATATCCAAGTATTCTGATGAGTAGTACAATCAGTTTTAGGATGGTATGTAGATTTGATGTTAATTTTCGTTCCCCATGCTTGATGCAATACTTTCCAAAACTCAAATGTAAATCGGGAATCCCTGTCCGATATAATGGTTCAGGAAAACCATGCAGCCGCACCACTTCCCTAGAAATTTTTTGAGCTATAGTAGGCGCTCCATATTTAACATTTCCAGGTATAAAATGTGCTACTTTAGCCAGTTTGTTGACTACCACTAGAATAACATCATGCTGGAAATGGTTTTTAGGTAACCCAACTATGAAATCCATGGTTACTACTTGCCATTTATATTCTGGAATTACATGAGAATACAAATTTCCTGTGGGATGCAAATATTTTGCCTTTACTTTTTGACATTCTAGGCAATTTTTCACATATTCAGCAATATCCCTTTTCATTCCAGGCCAGTAATAATTCTTTCTTAGGTTTTCATGAATTTTTACATAGCCTGGATGGGCAGAGTATGGAGCATAATGTGCTTCTTGTAGTATTTGGCCCTTAAGGTTATGATCATTAGTACCACCATTATGTTCCAAAAAAATAGGATGCCTTCCTTGATACTGAATTCCTTGGTTTTTTTAGATCCTTGTTGCACCATCAATCAAAATTTTTGGGAAAATTCACCCTATATTTGTAGGTTCCTTATTTGTTCAACTAAATCAAATTGACATCGTGTTATAGCAGAAATGTGTCTTCTTCTACTCAGAGTGTCGACCAATTTGTTCTCCTTCCCTTTAATATATTCGACATTAAAATTATACTTAGCCAAGAATTCCATCCAACGTCTCTACGTGGCATTGAGCATTGGTTGAGTGAAAATGTACTTTAGACTTTGATGATTAGTTCGCAACTCAAAAGGTTTACCTAACAGATAATGACGCCATATTTTAAGAGCATGTACTACTGTTGCCAATTCCAAATCATGTGTGGCATAGTTCAACTCATGTTTCTTAATTAATCATGACTCATAGGCTATTACTCTTTCTTCTTGCATGAGGACTCCTCCAATTCCTTCTAAAGAGGCATCTGTGCATACAATAAAATATAGTTTAGGATCTGGAATTTTGAGAATTGGTGTCGTTGTTAACTTTTCTTTAAGTATCCTGAAAGCCTCTTCAAAACGTTCAGTCCACTGAAAAACCTTTCCCTTATTTTGCAAATTGGTTATAGGATAGGCTATTTTGGAGAAATTCTGAACAAATCACCGGTAATAACCAGCCATACCCATAAACTTTGTACTTCAGACACATTTGTAGGATCTAGCCACTCAATGATGGCTTCTATCTTCTTAGGGTCTATAGAAACTCCTTTAGCTGTAATAACATGACCCAGATACTGCACTCAGGGGTGTAAAATTCACATTTGTACATTTTCCCATACAGTTGATTCTTCCTTAATATTTCAAGAACAATCCTCATATGTCAATCATGCTCCTCTCTACTTTTGAAATATATTAATATATCATTCAAAAATATTAGTACAAATCAGTCCAACTGCTCCCGAAAAACACTATTCATAAGATTCATAAATGTTGTTGGGGTATTTGTTAAACCAAAAGGTAGTATTGTGAATTCATAGTGACCATACCTAGTTTGAAAAGTTGTTTTATAGGCATCTTCTTCTCGAATTCTTAACTGATGATAGCCAGACCTAAGGTCAATATTTGAAAATATTGTAGCCCCCTTCAATTGGTCAAACAAATCATCTATTCTGGGTAGAGAATACTTGTTATTAATGGTCATCTTATTGAGAATCCTATAGTCAATACAGAGTCTGAAGGTTCCATATTTATTTTTCACAAATAGAACCGGTGCACCCCATGGAGAAACACTTGGCTTTATGTGACCCTTTTCCAACAAATCTTGTAGTTGAGTTTTGAGTTCTTGCAACTCTATTATGGTCATTCTATAAAGAGATTGGGCTATTGGTGTAGCACCTGGAAGAATTTCTATTGAGAAGTCAAACTCTCATTTGGGAGGTAATCCAGGTAGGTCTTTAGGAAAAACATCCCAAATATCATCTACCAATGGATAGGTCTAAAAAAGACTTGTTTCAGACTCTATTTCCTCTTTCTTATTAAGTTTTACTACAAAGACCCTACTTCTCTTCCTAATGGCTCTTTTAACCTGCATAGCTGATAGAAAATGTGGCTCTACTGACTCACATCCACAATGAATTCGAATCCTTTGTTTGGATTTGTTAGTGAAATCCATCCATATTTCTTCAAAATTTAGTAATGCCTTATGAGCCTTGAGCCAATCAATCCTTAAAATTATGTCAAAGGTATGTAAAGGTGCTACATATAGATGCCAACTAGTCTTTCCCTAAGGTAATATTATCTAAGGGTCAAATAAACACTGATCTACAATATAGGTTTACCCAGAGCCATACTCAACCTTCCACCGATTGGCCATAAATACAAGTTTTTTTGGTATGTCTCTCAATACATTTGGTGAAATAAAACTATCAGTGGCTCCTAAATCAATTAATATTCTTACATTCTTATTGTAAATTTTACCATTCATCAGAAAAGGTATAGCTTGACCACTGAGTTTAGGGTTACCTATTGCAGCATAAATATTATGGGTTGGCTCTATAGGTTCTTGTCTCCTATCTGCTCTCATGGGACATTTGTTAGCATAATGTGGCTCCTTATAGATCTAGCACCCAGTTCGAGGTGTTTTTTCTCTCTTATCTCCATTGTTACCTTCTTGAGCATCATTTCTAACTTTTTTATCATATCTATTATAATTCCCCCTATCCTGACCTCCCTGGTTGCTTTGATTTTGGTTCCCTTGAAATCTATTCTTACCTTTATCAAATCTATTTATGTTCTCATTCTGCCCCTTATTTTCCTTGTTCTTCTCCCATCTGGTTGAGCCAGTATTCTTCTTTTTTTACAGTTCCTCCCTGTCAGAGGACTTTTGGTAATAAGCCTTTTTGATCTTGTAATTTTCTTCGTGTTGATGGGCCAAATCACAAGCAACAGTTAAAGACACAGGTTTAAGCATAAGAAGCAGGTTTCCAATTTTTGGATAAAGTCTTAACAAAAAAATTTGAACTTTGATTTTAGTCCTTTACTCATACTCGAGCATGTATTTGAGCAACTGCATGAATCGTTGGTAGTATTCGATGACAGTCATGCTACCTTGATTCAGTTTAGCAAATTCTACGGTCTTCTCAAGATAAAATTGATGAGACAAATACCTCTCCTTAAATACTGTCACAAAATAATCCTAAGGCACATTTGCAGCTTCTATATTATGCGTATTTTTGTATGCATCCCACCAGTCAGTAGTAGCCCCAATCAAACGGAAGACTCCATAAGAGGTGTTAGATTTGGAGGAAAGAGTCCTAATAATAAAATATGCTTCCAAATTGTTTAACCACCTTTTAGCCTCTTTCCCATATCCTTTGCCATCAAATTTGGCTATATCAATTCTACGCATGTCTTTATCAAGCTCAGATCCTACTTGTTTTCTTTCGATATTTGCAAACGACTCATCCCCAACAACTACTATTTCTTTTCCTTTGGTTAGGTTTTCTATTATCTTTTGTTGTTGTGATATCATCTCTTGCTGATGTGATAATTGAGCTCTCTATTGTTCCATATGTTCTAACATTTATGCTTTTTGTTGAGCCATATGTTCCATCATTTGGGCTCTTTTTTGGTCCATTTTCTCTTTTTGTTGACTCATTTATTCTCGTATTATCTACATCATTCGAGTCATCTTATCATCTTTCAGCATAGTCTCCTTTTCCCTCCTTACCACTCAAGGGGGTTATGTTGTTTCCTCTATAGCTCCTATCCTTATAAATTTTCTAAGGACCCACTTAGGGTCCTCCACCAACCCTTCTCATTGTACCGTTACCGGTCTCTTTGAGGAACTATCTCTCAATCCAGATGCCATTATAGAAAAGAGCTTTGTTAATTAATTTTTGGTTTAATTTTGGTTTTTAAACCTAGAACTACTTACAATATTTGATTATTACATTCTTAATGGTTTTATTTATCTAAGAATTCATATGCTCTGATACCAACTGTAATAACCCAAGTCAACCCACTTGGTTTCAACGCATCAAAAGATGAAATTTTCAAAAAAAATTCCAAACCAATTCTACCTAGTATAAGGATGCTTAATCTTCTCGGATGTCATTTCGCTGTAGTCAAAATATCTGAGAGAACAAGATTGGCCACTTCTCTGAGATTTACCTTTTATACTTCCTCTCCTTCTCGAGATTCCAAGCATAGGTAGGGGTTTTCACTTCTAGGGCCCATATCAGCTGGAGATCGAACACTTATTTCCCCATATCTTATCTCAAGATATTTAGCGTACACATGCTTAGGTTGACGCAAATTCACCTCCCTGAACTACATTACGAGCTTACCACTACCCCGAAAAAGCTCCAGTAGTCTTATCTTACATAAAGCTCATATCAGTATGCAAGTATCTTTAAGAACTTTCGCCCATGTACTAGTGGATTTGCCTAGGAATTATGCCCATATCATAATCCCTCTACCTTCGTATATTTCCCTTTTCCATTTGTGATCGACAAATCATGGCAGGGTGTGAGCTTTTTACCCCTCAATAGTCTGTTGGTTGAATATAGAATGTCTTCTCATATTCTTTGCATAGGTTGTCTTGCCACATCCATATGATGATATATATAAGGTTGCCTGCCCACAACCATTTCTTTTTTATCTTTCCTTCCATTTATATTGTATTTGTTAGTAATAGGTTTGGGCCTTTTAAGGTTCTATTAATAAGAAATTTTAAAGATATATCTAAACGACTAATAATCCTATTCAAAATAAATCATGTAGCATAGTATAAAGGATTCAATATTCAAAGTAAAAAGGCTCTAATTTAAAATAATATAAATAATATAAAAGTTTCAATATTTAAAGTAAAATTCTCTAATAAAATTCTTTAAACCTAAATTTTAAAAGATCTTATTAAAATAAAAAAAATTAAACCTAAATTTTATTTTAGATCCTCTAGATTGAATAGTCTCTTACTAAAAGCAAGAGCGCTAGTCTTCGTTTTAGTTAACCAACCAATACAAACATTATAACACTATTATATTCCCTATACACTTCTTTTAAAGAAACATTTAAATTCCATAATGATTTTGCTATCTATTATGAGTTTCACCAACCTATGAAGCGTGCACCTTAGTTTAATTAAAGTTCACAAAGGATTTGATTAGATTTACTTTAGCTACTAAGGGTTATGAGTTTAAGCACTTGGCGGCACACATTTTAATGCTACAACCTAAACACAACTTATAATCTCTTTCCCTATGTGCTTAATGATTTCTAGAGCTTTTAACCATATCTTATCCCTAAATTCCATATAAACATCTTAAGTTTTTATTTTAATTTTTATCTGATGATAAACTCGTTTTGTTTTTCCAATTTGTTTGTTTTTAAGTTATTAATTTAGGGTTTTATGGTTCATATCACTGCATTATTGAATGACTCACGTCAGCATTATTTCTATTTACTTCCACAGGCGAAAGGAAGGTGAAAGTTCTATTTTCTTTTAATAACCTCCATATTATGAAAACATTAACAAATATTATCAATCCCAGCAGACTTGCATCTTTAACGATGTTGAGCGTAATTGCTCCATCGCCGCCATACTCATGGGATAAAGTTTAAACAATAAATACGGTTGTTTCTTCCCAAAGGTTTAGGGTCTGATGATAATGCTTCCTGAGATGCTTTCTAATATTTTAGAAAATAGAATATAAATTATCCTCACATAGGTTTTGGATAGGATTAAGAACACCTTCGTTTTAGTTTTGCTATGCTTCTAATCGTTTCACCCTATGTTTACAAAGAATAGACATAATGATATCACCTCACACTTCTAACCATAATCTTAGACCAACTTAGTGACATTTACATTTAATAGCCAATAACCCATTTTAATACAAAGATGTTGGAAACAAAAACTTTCTTTTATTCAAAAGTTATACTTTCTCACTTCAAATAAAACAATAGTTCGTCAATGAAAATTATACTTCAAGCTTGCACCGAAGAGACTAAAACTTCAACAAATATTTATATCATTGAAACTCTACAATTACACAAGATACACTGCATGTATTATTTTAAATATAAACTCATCATTCACACGTTGGCAGATGAGAACTTCGAAGAGCGATTATACAGTGGAAGTTTATAATAGCAAAAGAGACACAACATATATCTCTTCTTTAGCGTCTTCTCAATTCGTCACCATTGGGAACCGATGGTTATCAAGGGTCAGAACGACCACTACATCAATGCAATGCATCTATTCCTAAAATGCAAACATATTTTTCCATACAATAATTTTCAATGCAAGTTCATTGCCTTATCATCTGGTTTTATAAATAAAATGGTTTAATTCCTTTCTACGCACATATTACCATCCACAATAATAACTTTTATTCATTTACACAATTGACTTCTTAAATTCAAAAACAAAGCAATAAACACTGCACATCAAAGACTAGAAAAGAGATAGCTTCATAGCAATGGAAATATGACCTCTCGTTTCACAACCTGCTGGAAATACTGAAGACCTCAATTCCTTTCTCCCAATAATACTCTCTGCTACAAAGCTCTTTCTCTGAATGTCTTTCTCCTCCTCCATTTCCTTTTTTTATAGACAGGTAGGTTATTTTCAATTTCAACATCTTTTGGGTTTGTGTAAGATCTCCTCATTTCCACTTGTCATGCCATATCCGAATCATCACCTTATACTTGTATATTTATTAATATAAATTTCTTCTATTGTTCTTTGGTTAAAACGCCATATAAATTTTTGATTATATCCTCGTTAAAATTAACACTATTAATCATAATTCTATTGCTTATTATTGTTGTTGTATATATATTTATATATTTTAATTTATTTTTACTTTTATTATTATATATCCTTATTTATATATTATTATTTTATTCTATTTTATTTTACTTATTTTTTTTTGATATATAGAAGCAATGGTTACAATCATGATTTTTAGTAACTACCAGCATAGTTGGTAGGGTTCAAACTATCTACGAAGGCTCCCAGGACTTCCATCGTCTCGATACATGGTAACTCGACGTGAGATGGGGACCGTCGGATGCACAGGGGTTGCACCGTCGTCATCAATCTGGCGCACCACTCAGAGGAATCGGATCTGGGCTACTGTCTGTGCATGGGCAAGCCCGCGGGATTGGAACCTAGGTCTCCTCTCGGTAAGCGCCCCAACTTACCAATCCACCTAGACCCATTTTATATATAAGTTTTCTTTATTATTTTATTTCATATTTTAAAAAAAAGTTTCATAAGGCAAGACACACAAAATTCTTAAAATTCAACTATATGAAGTGCAACTAAATGCGTCGTTGGCAGATGCATTGCTAGTAGGAATTCTATGATTCCTTTTTTTTTAAGCGAATACCCCGCCACTCATCATATCCCTTGACTTACCTTCCATCGGATAACAACTTATCGAATCATCCTTTTTCTTTGGACTTGTTCTTGCCTAAGTGGCCACCTGTACCTGCACCCACAAAAAATTCTTAGCAGTATCTCATTATTACATATGAAATAATGGATCAAATTTGTAGGGTTGTTACAACTAAGCCATTGCCTAATGGATAGTAATTTGAAGAGGTGTGATGGAGAAATTCATATTCTACTATAAATTAAAGTAACTTTTTCCCAATAAATGGAGTGGCATTATCTATGATGATTACTTAAGGTACTCCATATCTAGTTATTATATCTTATGTTAGTTAGAAGATAGATTCTTAGTTTGCAGTCTTGACTAGAATGACTTCTATCTATTTGGTGAAAATATTAGATATTTGCAAGAACTAACCATACCCTACGTTATATATAGGATATATCTTCTTATTAAAATCTAGCTCCCATTGCTAAAAGGTTTCATCATCATAATAGGATTTAATGGCATAGGGAATTTCCTCCTTCAATCAAATATATAGCATGGTTTATAAATAATTACCCATAAGCAAAAATTTATAAATATAGATAGCCAATAATATCTTGACATCTTATAAATTGATTTTTTAAGCAAAATATTGACCTCATCATGATATTTGGTTGAGATATCTTTGGTTCTCCCTTCCTCAATGCACCTTAGCAACGCATCATCATAGCTTCTCCTAAAGATAATATTATCTAGCCATGCATAATCTATAAATTTTTATTTGACTATCAATCTCTTCATAATTATCCTATTAGCATGTACTACTTGATATCACCTATCCAACCATTCAATTTTCCTACATCAACTTATTTGACCAATGCTATTTTTTCATATGCACAAGCCATATCTAGTCTCTAATAAAGGGATCTACCTCTTACTAGTTTGGTTGGTTTGATATCTATATCAAATTCATAAAAATATTGACCTATCCTACTCTTTTTTCTCCTAGTTCACCATGGATAACTATTTCCCTATCATCTAGATGTACAACAAATATGGTTGTCTTACCTTAAGATAGGTAATGTCTTCATCATGTCAAACAACTACTTCTCTATGGAGTGTATTTTTATTTGTAATTATGGAGCATCTAACTCATGAAAGAAATGTGTTTTTCTTCATATTTATTATCATTTTCCATCAATATTGTAGCTATAATCTCATTAGTACCAAATACATATAGTTAGAAGCCCTCTTTGTTTCTTCTACCAAATATGCTTATGAAACTTGAGGAATAATTCATATTGAAACTCGAAGAAGAACTAGAGGTTTGAAGTTGAATTTTTATTTAACTAAATAGTATTGCTCCATACCCATTCTAATACCATGTTGAAATTTATACCTACTTTCAAAAAAGAACAAAAACAATCCATCCACTCAAATTTTATACAAAACATAAAAAAAAATATAATGGGCACCCATAGGCACCATAAATAATAATTGTTTTATCTATAGATAAGAATCACAAAACTTTGATGCAATGGATGGAATGTTGGGGGTATTTATATCAATACCAAAACCATAAATACATAAATAAACTTAACATAAGCTAACATAACAAGGGATTTAAGGTTAATTATAAGATATAATATGGGTTTATCCATAACAAGGTTAACCATAATCTATAGGGATAATATAATAAATATTATAATAAATTAAGTATATTGTACAATAATTTACCTTAGGCATATACAATATTACATCATACAATATTGACCTTGTCCATGTTTCCATTTGGATGGTGTGCAGGTTGGTTCACTAGCTTCTTAGATGGAGATGGTAGTAGTTTACTTCTTTTTCTTTATGCCCTTTTTTATATAAAATGAGCTCCACTACTCATATTTCCTTTCCAAATAATTATGCCTTAGATATCATATTTTATAATCCTAAGTCAAATATTGTTTACACCTACACATGTAAAAATTTTGGTTCATAAGTCAAATATTGCATGAGGATTTCATGGCCTGTGGAATTTCTCAATATGCTGCTTCATATTTCAGGTGTTCAAGGGATTAGTTTTTTCCTGTTTTCATGATCCTTTGCCATCTCTGGGTGTTCCCCATCCCTATTTTGGCAGGATTTGCATATTTTTTGTTCCTTTTTTCTACCCATTTGTTTAGGCTGGGTGTTCTATTTCAGAATGGTTTTCCCCTGCGTGGGAAGCATTTTCCTTTCAATTTCTAGTTTCCCAAGGGTGGTTGCTAGTTTTCCCGCCCTTGAGAGGATTCAAATTTTATATTCTAGCACTCGTGTTCTTTTCCTGCCTGTGGGATGTTTCAAATTATTTTTTGGTAGATTAGGCAGTTTGGCACTTTTTACCGTCCTTAGAATGCTTCAAATTTCATGTGTAGCACCTAAAATTTTAATTTCGTTGTTTTGACAGGCTTTCCTTTCTTGCACAGTTTTCTTGGCTTCTATCATATTCTTGCTTCCTTTGCGTTATCCTTTGCGATTTCCTAATTTTTTTTCTCTAGCGCTTTCCTGAATTAGCTCCTTCTGGCTTTCCTTAAGCCTATCTTGTTGTCCATCCTTGGACATCTTCCTTTTAATGTAATCTTATTTTAATGTAATCAGGTTTTGGGATCCTTTATAAAAACCCATATTTAACTAATAAAAAAAAAATTGGTTCCATACCATACAAAAGAATAACAACTAATGCTATAATCATTGAACATTATGTATAATTGGGTATGCACATATGAATTGACAAGAAATAACACAAAATTAAAAGAAATGCTTCTCTTATTAATATTTCGAATCAATCCAAATTACATAGCCATCCCTATTCGGGATACCCTTTTGATACAACAATTACAACATAATAAATTCCCTTCCAAGGTAGGTGTAATCCCAATGTCTTCCACAAAGACATGAACTGCTCTAAGGTGTCGATGACCTTCTTCTCCATGATTAGAGTTATTTGTTGCCTTGCATCCCAAAACCCTGTTAGTCCTGCGTGCAATAAACAACAAGAAGCATTAGATATAAAGGAGGCCTCTCTTGATGAGGCTTTTAAGAGAATCTTGCATAAAGGATGATGTAATTAACATGAAATCAAGAAAGTGCAAGAAACATATTAAACCTATGTTAAGCATGAAATAGCACCATAAAACATGTAAAGGAAAAGCATATGCATCTATCTAATGGTCTAATTATAGAATTGAAAGCATGGAAGCATGAAAAGATCCATTAGTAGAATACTTGCACTAATGAAAGAAAATGACTAAAAACCCTAATTGCACCGGTCAAAGTCCCTAATAAAGCTAATTAACATGAGATATAACTAATCTAATAACAATAAGCAAATCCTATGGCTAGAAAACAAGGAAACTGAAGATGACAACCTAACCATAGGTCTGCTTCGCGGTGAGCACTATCCACCGCAGCTGATAGCCGTGGCTAAGCTTGACTTGTTTTTTCCCTCCCAATTTGGTGTCCAATATTCAATTCTCCTTGAGGAATTTATGATCAAGGGTCGCCATTGTGTCCTCTAACATATTTGGTGGTTGAATTGCTCAGTTTCATGATGGAATGGGCTCAATTGGTTTTCTTGATTATAACTAACCCTCCATAGCATCCTTGACTCCAAATGCCATGTGATATCCAATTGGGCAGCCAAAGTGTTCCTCTCAATGCATTTAGGTGAGTATGCAATTTGAAAGGGCTTCACTGCATTTCAATTTGAGATTCATCTATATCTTTCCCCAATTTGATGGGGGGTTAAATAGCATTTGCCAAGGGCTAGGGGTAGCTTCATGAGGAAGCCAAGAACAAGATTGGGCAGTTGAGTTTTTTGGATGGAAGGATCTGGAACCTTCCTCACTCAAATCGCTCCAATCCATAATCAATTGGTCATTACAATAGATTTTGGCTCGGATGAAGACCAACTGATTCTGAGTGTTGACCACAATTTACATGCACAGTTAGCTCTACTAACCGCAGGTGTCAACAACGTCTAGAACTGACTAGGAAAATGTGCCCAAATTGAGTGGTAAAAAACCACTGCTATACCTTGGAATCTATCCAAGGTCTTCCATATGGTCTTCTAGCATGTTCCATATGAGTAGTCACCTCAGCATGATGTATTTTAAGTGTCTAGAGATGCCCCTTTTGAGATGCGTTGTGAGATTGAAAAACACTAAGAAAAAATAGACCACCTAAAATTATGTCATAGGTTGCATGATGATAATTAGTCTGATCAACATTAGGTTCCTGAGTCCTGTAAATAGGACACATCCTAGAATTATTGCTTCCAACTAGATGGAAGGCTTAAATTTGAAAGAGTTTGCACTCGTCATCAAACATTCGGGTAGCTTTGGTGCTACAATAGGAGTTAGGCCTATATAACCAAAATGAAGAGAGCTACAAACTAATTGTCATATTTGCTTTTTTCCCTAGTAGAGGGTAAGCTTATGATAGTCTTTGACAATGATTCATAAGACGAACGCAATTTTGACAAGATCAAGGGATCTACGATCAAGGGATCTTTTGTTGACTTTGATTATAATTATTGATATTATGACTACCTCCTCAAGAGACGAGTCAATGAGGATAATGGCAATTAAATGAAGCAACGAGGTCGCTTGACCACTATGAAATATTCTGAACAGATTAAGATTTAGCACTTGAATATTGGCATGGCCTAATCAACTATGATTACAACTATTAATAGTAATTGTCTATTTCTATCCCATGGAGCGGTCCAGCCTCGAAGGTCTTCTTAGGGAATTGAAATGAAGACAATGTCACCGATGCTTGTGTTGAATCATATTATCAATGATTTAGTTGAAAATATCATAGGAGAATTGTGTTGAATATCTCATTTCCCTAGAGCAGTCCAGTCGTCAATGCCTTCTTAGAGATTGAAATGAAGCATACAATTTAGCGATGATTAATTTACCCCAAATGTCCTTATGGTAATTTACTCATCTTGCCGGATTGCATGGATCGCAAGTCGCTGCAATCGCCAAGTGTATAGGGTAAATAACTGGATACAAGGTGCATTTGGCTTTTAAATTTATTTGATTTTTTTTGTTAATTTTGTAGATTTTGAATTATATGGTCTGGTGAGTATTTTAATTTGTTATTTTATAGCTCTCCATGGTTGGAATTGAGAGTATTAATTGCAATTTTCTGACCGTGCTTGTCAGAAGCAATTCAGAAGGTCAAATTCCTTGACCGCGGATCAGACCCGCGGGCAAAAAACCCTAATTCGGGGACCGCGATTGTCAGACAAGATCCGAACCAAATTCGAAAAAGGTATAAAAGGCTTTTCCTAATTAAAAATTTTCATTATTTACCTAAAATTACCAATAAAAATAAGAGCTTTGAGAGGTAAAAATGGAATTCTGATACAGAATGTTGCCGTAAACTTCACTGATTCTCTTCTATCCACACCGATGGTCGACCAGCTAGAAGCTTCGACCAACGGGGGAGCCGGTGCATCCAAGGTAACACACAAATCGAGACCACGCTTGCAAATTATTGGATTAAAATTAACCACACTAAGTAATGGGTTAAACAAACCACATTAAACTATCGGTAACGAACCTCACCCTAGTTAGATTTAGCATAGGTTAGGTTAGAGGGGAGGGTTTAATTTCGAGGTTATTTTGGGAAGGATGTGATCCTAAAAGGGTCATGCTCCTTAGCCACATGTGGCAGATGCAGTCCCCAATTGATAAATTGGGGGTCGCGATAGGATTTAAATCCCAACGGTCACATTTTTAACCATCGCGTCGACCACGGTTCTAACCCGCGGTGCGCAAACTTTAGAAAAAAATTCAATTTTTTTAATTTTTTTGGGTTTTCTGGGAAATTAATGCCATTTATTGCATTTTTGAAGTGTTTTTTTTTAATTTTTTGATCATATGTATGCATGTTTTTGCTTTTTCATGAGATATTTTATTTATTTATCATTTTTTAGTTATCTTTAATTATTTTTCATATTTATTTGATTGCTTTCACTGAGGCCTTAACGAATAGAGCGAGGGAGATTGATCTCCTTCAGAACTTATGCCGCACTCTCACTACCGTGGAGTGGGGTTGGTTTCCTTCCGTGGGGTTTGGTTACGTCCTGAATCTCCCCACCATCAAAGTGGATAAGTCATACATGACTGCCTTGGCCCATCATTGGGATGTGCAAACCAACACATTTCACTTGCTGATAGGTGAAATGACTGTTACTCTAGAGGATGTCTACTACATCTTCCACCTACCTATTGATTGCGAACCCATCACTTTCTCTTCTACCATGATGAGGAAGACCATTTTTTATTCGATATTTGGTAGATGGAGCATTGAGGCATAGGGATGCATTGATCATGGAGGCATCCACATTGAGGAGTGGTTCCAAGTTGGATTATTCTCACAGCGAGAGGCTGTATTCATGCACCTGATTATCCAGATAGTCCTCCTAGACTCATCAGGTGTGAGGTTCCCCTAGAACCTCCTAGCTAGGACCAGGGATGTTATGGTTAGTTTGACCAAGCGACCTCTCATTCTAGTGCGGGGAAGTACTCTTCTAGCATAGCTCTATCACGAGTTGTATTAGATCACACGTCGTAATAGAGTGGGCATCGATTATAGCATAATTTTGTAGATTTGGGGTTGGTAGCACATTTTGATAGAGTGCCCTATTGATTTACCCCTAGAGGTTACTACTATCCTTGCAGATTCTCAGTTCTATGTAGCCTGCTAGCCTTGGAAGCAGAAGGGTTTCAGGAGTAGGTCTCATGCTAGAGACCTGACCCACTATATCTCTTGATTTGCACAGCTCTGTCCTTAGCACATTTAGTGGTGACCATACATGGGCTACCCGTCCTGGATAGAGGTGAATAGGTACTTGAATCAAACGCATCGAGATAAGTGGATTATCGATCGAAAGAGTGACATACGCGAGTATCAATACTTCTCTCATGTCTTGAGGTAGTTTAAAATTTGACATGATGTCCCAGAAGTGCCTACTATCTACAGATACCTGGTCCTAGAGAGGGACCTAACCTGGCCCCAGGTGACTCCACTGGGGGATGCTGATGATGACTTCCAGGATTCGGGCCTAGTGGATGTAGGCATGACTTCTAATTATGATACATGATGGTTTGGCTTACAGTGGCACATAGAGGGACTTCTAGGTCAACTAGTAGATGGATTCATAGTAGAGGGTACATAGGGTGTAGAGGTGGACCCTCATGGGTGTAGGACCCATCAGAGGACAGTGGGCACATGGGGTATAAGGGCCGCTATAGGGGAGGGCCCACAGGTAGAGGCAAAGGAGGAGGCACCTCCTAATAGTGAGGTAGGGCAGTTGAGGGCACAGGTTGTCGATCTCTAGAGCCAGGTTAGGAGACTTAAAAATTAGCTCATGAACAGGGATACTACTATCGCTACTTTAGAGGTGAAGTTATCTCACGACCAGATCTAATGGCGTGACTACGAGGGGGAGAGATCCACTCTACAGGTGAGGATTGCTATGGCGGATGTAGAGATATAGAAGCTCACAAGACAATGCACTCTTTTGCAGTCCCTCGTAGAAACTTCTGTAGTACTGCTCACCGCTTACCAGCCTAGGGGATCAGCTCCCCCATCTTCATAGGTTGCTTTAGCGCCCCCAGCTGTTCCAGAAGTACTACATATTATTTTTTTTTTGGTACAGATATATATATATATATATATGATCTGACATTGAGACTCATTATATGTGCGGTTTATTATGATTTTTTATTGTTTATGTTTTATGAGATGCATATGGATGCAATGCGCTATTTGTTATGCTATATGATGTGATGTATGGATGACATGCACTAGCTATATGATGGATGATTTGATGCTATGAGTTATGTACACAGATGTACTACTTATGATGGATGCATATGAATGTCATATTTTGATGTTATATGCATGTATACTTTGCTTCACTTGTATGCATTTAATTTATATTGCTATGACATAATCTATGCCATGTATGTATTGCATGTATTTCTTTGTTTCTTTGATAATGTGTTTGTGAAATGGACATGTATGCTTTAATCACTTAAAACATAATGTATGCAATATGATTTTTAACAATCTAATGGATGACACCACCGAATGTATAACAATCATGTATTGTATTTACTTTATATTTTTATGAAAGATAGTACACCCATATGTGAGATGCAATTATATATGTTTTCTATTCATAAGCTTTTGTAAATTAAAATAATATGGATAACATAGTCAGTGGTCGTCTAAATATCATTTTTGACATCCATCCGATATCTAACATATATTACAAATAGTTTTAATAAATAAACTCTCATAAAATAAATTGATGTTTTGATGATTGCATTAAAAATTGGTTGTTGCTATTTGGGAATTTTTGAGGTTTACCATGAGACTCAAACACCCTAGTTGACTTATCAAAAGTTGTGTACTAACCATACTAGACTTCTGAAACATAAGGGTTTCATTAGGATAGGCCCTAACTGTTCATTATACCTATAGGTGCAAATGTGTGTATTTAGATAAGGCATAAGCATACCCCGATGTCAGGTGGGATTCTTTCAACCCATTACTAAGATTGGGGATCCTCAAATATCTATCCAATATTAGATTTAGATTTTAGTTGGACTAGGCTACTAAGCGATGCAGGACACTTGAAGCTAGATCTTCCACATTCAAACATTGGTCTGCACAAAAGCAAGATGTTATTGTATCAGACATATCATCATGCGTAAGGTACAGTAGTGCTGACAATTCCAAGGATTCAAGTTTGCTCCCTTCTTTTCTTCAATTGATTGGGATACTTACTCATATATGGTAACAAAAATAACTGTTTATTTTGTATATACTCTTTTTTTCTCTCCTCTTTTCTTTTTTTTTTATTTCTTTTCTTGAGCAAGGGATTTGATACTAATTTTATTTTCTTTGTACAACTTGATCTTCATTTGATTTGACTTTCTGGGATTTACATTTTGTAATTTTGTTCAGAAAATTCCTTTGGGGATTTTACTTTGGGGAACTATTTTTGGGATATCGATTTAGGATATCGATCTTAGGGTATCAATCTGGAGGATTGATATAGGATATCACTCTAGGATATTGCTCATTTTAACGTAAGGGATTCTAGGTAGGTAATAAACCTATCCTTTTTCCAATTACCAACATTTCCTATACCGTCCGCATAAGGGGATGAGTAAGAATAAACTTTTTACCTCAGGATACCTGGTCCTGCTTCGTAGCTTTCATCTTCCTCCTATCCTTATGTAGACACCTAAAATGCATCATGTCGATGGTGACTACTCATATGGGACATGCTACAAGACCATATGGAAGATCTTGGATAGACTCCAAGATAGAGCAATGGTTCTAACCACTCAATTTGGGCTCCTTGGCCTAATCAGTCTGAACCACGGTTGAGACCTACGGTCTACAGTCTGAACCATAGCTATAACCTGCGGTCTAAACTGAAGTTCAGTTGGCCTTCATCCGAGCCAAATCGGTTTGAATGACCATTTGTTCTAGAAGAAGGTGGTTAAAGGATGGAAGCTTCCAATCCAACTGTCCTAACCACCTCTTCTTGATCTTGGCTTCTCCATGAAGCCACCCCTAGCCCTTGGGTAATCCTATAAGTACCCCTTCAAATTAGGGCAAAGATATAGCAAGAGAGAGAGCATTTTGAGTAGCGAAGCCCTGTCGAATTGTAGACTCACTTGAGTGTACTGAGAGAGTTTAGTTGCCATTCACTTGCCAATTCACCAAGCATCATGTCAATTTGTGCCATGGATGCCCTAAGGAGCTAGAACGCCAAGAAACGCAAATCCGGGCAAACGGAGGCCCAACTATGCAATTCAACCACCAATCCAGTCAGAGGACACCAAGGCGACCCTTGATCATCAATTTGACAAGGAGGATCAAGCCCACAACCCTAGATTTGGAGGGTAAAGTTACTTTATTGCTCATCACGGTTGACAGCCATGGTGTACAGTGCAGACCGCTCATTTGAGCTATGGTTTGCAATCGGTGATAGATCTCCTTACTATTTCTTTTGCATTGTGCTTCATTAGACTAGATTAAGCATTTTAGTAGTTTATTTCATATTTTAGAGACTCTAACTAACCAAATTAAGGATTTCATTAGGATTATTTCATTATGGCAAGTAGGACATAATTAGCTTATTTTCATGTTATAATGCCTCATTTCATGCAATTAATCCACTAGATTGATAGTTGTACTTTTTGTTTATATGTTTCAAGCAATATTTATGAGTTTTGCATAAGTCTAACATGATTTGTTCATTTTCTTGATTTCATTAGTGTTATGGCATTTTCATGTTCATATCCTTTAAAGGGCCTCATCATGAGAGGCTGCCTATGCTATTAATGCTTTTGTGTTGTTTCTTGACCATAGGAAAGCAGATTTGAAGGAGATTCAATCATCTAATTCCTTCCTCAACATGAAGAAGAGGGTCAACTCCACCCTAGAGTAGTTCGTGTCACCCCAAATGGCTTGAAACTCACATTCACCCTTGAGAGGGATTTCATATGCTTTTCCTACTGTAATAAGAGTATCAAAATGGTATCCCTAAGAGGGACGTATTTGTAATCGGAATTGGCTTCTTTCTAAATGGAATAAAAGCGTTCTTTTCTTTCCAATTTGTTGTCAATATTGCAATGCATTCTTTTGTATCTCTTATTTCTTTTATACAGTAGGAATCATAGGTGTGAGGCCATTTTGGTGGTCATAGAAGGCGATCATGGTGGAACTCCACAATTCATGCCCCTGATTTCTGATATTTTTGGTGTTTTCTTATATCAGGTGCAAACCGTAGCTTACAACTGCGGTCTCATTGTTGGCCCACGGCTGCAAAATGCGGTCTATAGTAGCAACCGCGCCACAGATCTACGGTTTACAGTAGACACAATAGACAACAGGAGTTAAAATCTAGATCAAATGAGGACCTGAGGTAGGCCCTTCTGACATTCTCTATCTCTGTATTTTGCTTCTGTGTTTTCCTAGAATAAAAAAATTGAAACCTAAATTGATTAAGGATAAAAGGAACATGAGAATGAATTAGGTCCTTAGGGTTTCTTTTTCTGAGTTTTGGCTAGGCACTGCTAGGAACAACGGATCTCTGAGTGTAGTCCACCCTAGAATCCAGCGTGCTAGAATATTTTATGTGGTGGTTTTGCATGCTTGAGGCCTAATCAAAGGCCATTAGTCATCATAAACTTGCATTGTCAAAAGGTCATGTAGGATGTAGCATGCATGTTTCCTGAATATCAAACATTCTTTTTATGCATATCATGTAGGAAATGATCATGTGAGTGCTATATTATGCATCTTTCCTTTTATGCAATTTAAAAATAACCACACACACCATGTTTCAATTAAACGCTAGTGAGTTGGGAGTGACATCCAACCACTAGTAGGGTTCAACGACGGTGGGGGTGATTTCCATCCATTGGCCCAAATCCTACGTACCCTTGGATACTAGACCAATACCGGATCTGAGAACCTTTCGTACCCTAGAAAATTTACATGTATTCTCTTCGGAGGGTATAACATTGACTAGGGGAAAATGGGTGAGGATCTGGGAGGACCTGTGCTCCCTGACCATGTGTGGGCTTCATTACCACACATTATAGGTTGGATTACGTGACTTGGAGTTCATAGCCAAGTTGTCGAGCTACGAGTATATAGGTGAAATCCAATTAAACTGAGATTATCATCCAACAAGCTTTCAAACATGATAAGAGTTCTTTACTGATACAACAAATTTGAAACAACATCAAACAATTTAGGGCTCACATTTAAAATTTAATTCAAGATAATCACCATTGTATACCTTGTTTGCATAATAAAAGATAAATCTAGACACTAGGTGCACCATGGTGGAGACACGGGGAGGTCAGCAAAGGCTTAAGCCTGATGCTATTGACCAAGCCCCACTAAATTCACAATAAAATGTGTCGAACCCTCACCCACATGAGCTTCTCGGACATCATTCGGTGAGCATCAGAGGAGATAATTCGACATGAGGGGACACCATTGAGCATACCCCTGATAGAGGAGCTTCTGTACACTCTTCTAGACATAGGATAGAGCATGGAGCCTCTCAACATGAGGGTACTCCACTCGGAAGCCATTATCGAGATCGCACTGCACGTGCATCCATGGGATCGATCGATGAGTATGTCATACAGGGGGCCAAGTTGGTACCCCTACATAATAGGTCTACAGGAGGTTCCATACCTCCAACTTTAGAGTATAGAAGAGATCGAGATCCACCCATACAGGGGTATGCAGATAGACCCACTTTTGAGCATAGGTCTGTTCACACTCCCATGCATAGTGAACCTCGCAAGATCACTATCGACATATCCAAGGTGGGAGCCAATGGTACACCATCGCATGAGCTATGGTGATCTAGATAGTTGGATGGTTTAGGTAGCATCCTCGAGTAGTTAGGCTACAAGCCTTCAGCTCCACCCACTCGTGCTCCGAGTGAGCATAGCGAGAGCATTATTAGGACTACCAAAGAACATGGGGAGGCTTCCAAGCACCCTCATGGTTCACATCCACCATCCATGCATGGTGGCACACAACATAGGACTCAACATGATGCCAATGTTATCTTCATGGACAAAGGCAAAAGCATAGCGAATCCATCATAAGGGTACATAACCCATAAGGTCACTCACACGGAGCACACATACTAGAGGCCTCTTATGACCGATCACATTGATAGATCACATAGACTGGTATCCGAGCAGAGATGACAACTCCTCCAAGATCAATTGGAGGATGCTCGCCTAGAGAGGCAGCATATTGAAGATGAGAATCTTCAATCGTAAAGGCTCATTAGACAAAGATTATATGAGCAGCGTATGCATGAGGAATACATCCTTGCCCAAAAGGAGCATGTGGAACAAGAGGATAGGCTAGCTAGGGCTGGTTTATACACTCATGCTGAGCACAGAGAGCGCATTCATAGGAAGGATTTTTCACAAGTCGACGTGCATCAGGAGCGTAGAGATGCTCACACTCATATTAGTGCCCAACAAAGAGAACGACCACCACCATTCGAAGATCAGAGGCAATGACAATATGAGGAAGAAGAGGGAGATGGAGCCGATCATGGATATCCTAAAAGCTCCCAGGTTGAGGAGGAGGAAGAGCAACGTCCTCCACCTCGATAGAGGAAGAATGTACCTCCAAGACCGCCCCCACATCAGCTTAGGGAGGAGGACTTTCTATCCTCGCAGGCCTATAAGGCCTTAGCAGAGAAAGTGAAAGCAATCGAGAGGCAAGGCGCGACTTTTCAAAAGCTGACATTGAGAAAGATTCATAATGAGCCTTTGGACCCCTCGGTGCCTACTCCAGCATATCCTGAGCATTTTGACATGCCCAGGCTAGATAAATTCAAAGGTGATGAAGACGCGCAAGAGCATGTCACAAGATTTTTGGATGTATGCTTCCAGATTGCAAGCAACAATGCCTTGCTTTTGCATACATTCATCACAACCCTCTCAGGCCCATCCCGGGAGTGGTTTAATCAGTTGAAGAAGCACAATATCACCAGTTTTGAGCAATTGGTTGATGCCTTCCTTGAACGCTTTTCTTTTGGCATCAAGAAGCAAGCTAACCTTTTTGATCTGGCTGCGCTAGCTCAGCGCGATGATGAGCCAATCCTAGAATACGAAAAGAGGTGGAGGAGATTAATGGTAAAGTTGCCATTCCCCATTCCTACTACAGAATTGACCCGAATGTTCACAAAGAGTTGTGCCAAGCACATCTCATTATTGTTGCAACTGCAATAGTACCAGATATTCGAGGAAGCTTTGGTGCAAGCCAAAGTAATTGAGGATATCAAGTTGCAAGAGGGCAACTTGAAGCTCAAAAATAGGAAAGAGGGATACAAGAAGAGCTCCACGAAACATCAGGGCAAGCAGGCCCATGTCAATCAAGTGGTGTTAAACCTCCAAAGAGAGGATAAGGGGCAACAAAAGCAGAACTATCAGGCCCAACCTCCTCCTACGCAATACGAACAATGCAAGAATAATTACAAGGGCAAAAATAAGGAACAACGCCCACCTCGCCAATTCACGCCTTTGATGGAATCATTGACATCGATATTCCATCAATTGTGCGAGGCTAAGGCAATCAGGTTGCCCGAGATTAAGCTAGTCGATCCTAACTAGCCCAAGCCAAAGGGGTATCAGGATGATCTATTTTGCATCTTCCATCGCGCGAAGGGCCACGACATCGAAGTGTGTTGGTCCTTCAAACATATTGTGCAAAACATGATCGATAAAGGTGAGCTTGTAGTGCCGAATAATCCACTAGCACCGACAACCAAAACATGGGGATTTATAAAAATCCATTGCCAAACCATGAGGCACCACGCAACAATGTTGGCCAGGTCAACCAAGTGTGCATCGAACCACCTACCCAGGGGTTCGTAGGTATGGTTAATGTTGTTACTAGACATGGGAGGTATGAGCAGCCAAATCAACCTCACGCTCCCATCAGGATACAAGCTACGCCGAATCAACAACCAACTCAGAATATTCTAGGCCCACCAACTAGACCGGTGGTGACCATACGAAGCAGGTTGGTTCAAAACCTATAGACAACTCCTACGAAGTTGTCTATTTATGAGTTGATACAATAGTCCCCTAGGCATAGGGAGACTCTCATGGACATTCTGAGGTCCATCGAGGTGCAGTCCCAGGATGCTCAAGCATTCACCAATTTTGTGGGACACGTACAATAGTGCCAGGAACCTACGATCCAATTCTACGATCATGAAATCAGGACGGTTCCTATAGATACGGCTGACCCATCGTTACATATCATCGCATGTGTCAATCACGTGCCATTCAAGAGGGTCTTGATCGACATTGGTTCATCGATCAATATTATAATGACCAAGGCATTAAGTCCTTTAAAGTTACCCAAGTCACATATTGTGCCCACCGCATTCACATTGAGAGCGTTTAATGATGCGCTATGTTCGATGGTTGGCATGATCGTCCTACCTATTTAGGTGGGCCTAAAGACCATCCCCATGATGTGTCATGTGATCGAAGGTACCATGCAATATAACATCCTTCTAGGGAGGCCTTGGATTCGAGAAATGCATTGCATTCCCTCTATACTACATCAATGTGTAAAGTACATTCATGAGGGATAGGTTCACGTGGTGTCGTCAAATGAAGAACCCTTCAAATTCATGAACATAGCTGATTTTCCAAGGGGTTTCATACTCCCATCAATGCACCTGGATGTCCGACCAATGTCATCGATTAAGAATCCAGGAGGTAAACAAAAAGTGCATGCTCAACCATCGACATCTGTATCGCACAGATCTGAGCACACTATAGCAACTTCTTTGAAACCGACACCATCAACAATGCTTCGGGATGAAAGGAAGCTAAAGGTGAAAATGGGTGAAAAGGAAAAGAAGCATGTGCCCAAACTAGTCGCCAATGAGGCTCCCACTCCTATGGAAGTAGAGGAAGCCCAAGACAAAGCTGAGGAGGTACCTCAGCCTGCCTCACCTGCATCGTCAGTAGGGTCATCCGCACCATGGGTGACTATTCATCTGGCCAACACAGGGTTAGGTGAATATATTATGTAGAATGTCACCTTTGGACCAATCCTAGAGACTACACAAGAGATGGGCTGACCCCATGCTCATCATTTTTTGGTTGGATCAGTAGTGCCATTGGGAGAGCCACCCAATCAAATGAACTTCATCTATGCTGGGTTGGATCAACTTCCTACTCGAATACCTATGGATGAAGATGATGATGAACCATTCATAGTGAATGTTCGTTACCTATCCAACCCTGAATATGCCATGCACATTTTTGAATTATATCATTGGCATGGGTATGGCCTTGGTATTTTTGAGCAAGGACGTAGGACTCCGCTTGAGCCACATTATCAATTGGCAACTGATAGGTTTGGGCTAGGGTTACAAATATGAGGATAGGATGATTTACTTGCAGCATCTTTAGATCACTTGTACCTTAGTCTGGGGGATAATGTGGATTTCAACCCATATCACCCTAATCCTTCTACGTTCTAGAGGGATAATCGGATGGTGTCTTACATCACCATAGCACCACCCGAGTCATATCATGAGGATATCTTGGTGGACAGTGAGACCTCACCCAACAATTAGTCGAGGAATGAGGTTGAGCCGGTTTATGAGGTAGTATCGTATTTACGGTGTTTATACCCAATTTTATCGGATAATGATGATAGTGATCAGGAGATAGCCTATATGGGGCCACATTTTCTAGAGCATCCCATGCTAGTGGATAGTGGTGAAGGATTGTATTATGATAGTGATGATGAGGATGAAATGGAGAGAGCCTATCTAGGACCTCCCTACCTACATCACCGTAATGCACCTTATACGGTTGAGGACATGCGCAGAGAGATCAATCTCAACCCTCACCTTAGGGGAAGACCACCGAACTTCGATGTGATCTATCACATGGTGTTTCCCGACCCACCTATGTACATGGAGCTCATTGAGCCGAATGATCCAATCTTGCAATCAGTGCATAGAGAGGACCCAGTCATCCGTAGCCCACATAGAGAAGACCCATTTGTGCCCGTGCTGCTAGAGCCATATCTCGGGTATGGGAGCTGCATCGATGATTTAGATGTTTGTCCGTGTGGTCTTGGAGATCAATTCCATTCCATCAATATGGTCTCCATTGATTTGACCACTCCACTCTACAATCTAACCGATCCATCCAAGCCATTGTGTCTGAATGTAGATGCTATCGATTGGGATCACGCTGACTCACCTGTTGAGCCTGAAGATTTCTTCCCTAACGAAGAAATGTTGCAACCATTTCATTTTGCACTAGGTTATGCTTATGATGTCTATCATGTTGAGGATACTTCCAATGCGGAACCTATAAACCCAGTAGATGACATCCACTTGATCCCTACGCCTCATCAGCTTGAGGAGGGATCACACATGTCAGTAGAGGAAACCTTCGATGTGGATATCAGTAATGATCCCACCAATCCAAGGAAGGTTAAATTTGGAGAGAGTCTCACTCTCGATGAGCGTGCCACCCTCATCCCTCTACTAAAAGAGAGACCTAATATTTTCGCTTGGACTTACAAAGATATGCCAGGTCTAGACCCAAAATTGGTTACCCATAACCTTTCGCTAGATCTATCAAAGAAGCTAGTCAAGTAGAAGCTTAGAAAGATGCATCCAATAGTAGCCTTAATGGTGAAATATGAATTGCAAAAGTTGTTGGATGTAGAGTTTGTTATCTCCATCGACTATCCAGAATGGGTATCCAATATGGTGCCTATAGGAAAACCTGATGGAAGGATCCATATTTGTACGGATTTCAGAGACCTGAATAAGGCAACACCAAAGGATTCATTTTCATTGCCTAATATTGATGCTCTTGTAGATGCAACTGCAGGTCATGAGATGCTCTCCTTAATGGATGATTTTTTTGGTTACAATCAAATTCAGATTAAGCCCAAAGACCAGCATAAAACCATGTTTATAACACCATGGGGGACATTTTGCTATAAAGTTATGCCATTTGGCCTCAAAAATGTTGGTGCCACATATCAGCGGGCCATGACATATATCTTTCATGACTATATGCATAAGATCCTAGAGGATTATATGGATGACTTGTTGGCCAAGTCATTACTACGTGTTGAGCATGCGGAGGTCCTGAAGAAGGTCTTCGATCACCTGATAGACCATAATGTCAGGTTGAATCCTAAGAAGTGCGTATTTGGCGTAACTTTAGGAAAGCTCTTAGGGTTCATCATTTCAAAATGAGGCATCGAAGTTGACCCAACAAAGGTCAAGGCTATTTTAGAGATGCATCCCCCCACAAATATCAAAGAATTAAGAAGCCTTTAAGGCAAAGTAGCATCCATAAAGTGATTTATCACTCAATTATCGGATAAATATCGACCCATGAATCGACTGCTACACAAGGGGGTCCCATTCAACTAGGATGAGGACTATCGAGTAACCTTTTCCAAAATCAAGCAATACCTGGCGACACCACCAGTACTAGCTCCACCAAGGCCAGATGTGCCATTTTTGCTATATATATCGATAACCAACTTTGCATTAGGGACCATGTTAGCCCAAAAGAATATGCAAGGCAAAGAGCAAGCCATATATTATATTAGCCGAACCTTGGTGAGTTATGAGCTAGGATATGCATATGTGGAGAAATTGTGTTTAGTAGTAGTGTTCGCTACAAGGAAATTATGGTACTATATGTTAAGTCATACGACATATGTAATATCAAAACAAAATCCTTTGTAGTATATGATGAGCAAGACATATCATAATACACGTACTACAAAGTGGATCATGCTATTGATAGAATTTGATCTAGAATTCATAAGCTAAAAGTCCATTAAGGGACAAGTCATAGCTGATCAGTTGGTTGAGGCACTGCTATCAAACAGTAGGCCTCTTACCATTGAGCTTTCGGATGATGCGGTCTTCATCATATCCGAAGCTCCCAAACCTGAAGAACCAGAAAATAATGTTGATATGACCTTGTTCTTTGATGGTTCAAAGTGTGAGCAAGGGGGTGGTGCAGGAATAGTGTTTTTCATGTCACAAGGAGCTCCAATGCCCTTGTCATTTAAATTAGACTTTCCTTGCACCAACAACAATGTTGAATATGAAGCCCTACTTCTGGGCCTCCACACAGCCATCGCCATGAACATTAAAATATTAAACATCTTTGGTGACTCCTTGCTCATAGTCAACCAAGTTAAGGGGCTCTTTCAATGTCGATGTCCCATACTGAAAGCTTATAAAGATCTTGTTGTTACATATTTGGCTAAGTTGGAATGGTATGACATCGAGGCAATCCCTCGTTCATCAAATAGGTTCGCAAACACCATGGTATCTTTGGGATCCTTAATCCCTCAGAATCTGTCTACCGATTTTACTACCATCCATGTTAAAATGCTCTCGCATCCTACAGTAGAGCGTGCAGCCTTTGATAATAAAGTGTCAATCAACATGATTAGCATGGAACCAAAAGTTGAATGGTTCTACAGAGCTGAAGACTTTCTAAAGAAGGCACCCTAGGGGTCATTAACCTCTCAGAGTCTGATGGGGAGTGGTACTACCATTCACCACAAGGTTGTTTCCCAGTCTGCATTTGCACATGTAGATACATAGGGGGAGCAAGTCATCTTGGCAGTCAAAGCTGAGGCTTATCAGAGTTGGATGTCGCAAATCCAAGACTTCTTAAAACTTGGTCTGATCCTAGAGGGATTGTCGCGTGCCGCAAGATGCACATTCAAGTAGAAAGTGACTAAATATGTCTTTCTAGGAGATATTTTGTACCGATGAGGTTACGATGGAGTTCTCCTTCATTGTCTAGAGCCCCAAGAGTCATCTTGGGTGATTTCACAAGCTCATGATGGTACGTGCGGTGGCCATTTTAGCGGCATGGCCATCGTCAAGCGCATCCTTCGAATGGGTTACTATTGGCCCACTATGGAGAAGGATTGCAATGTGTATGTCAAGAAATGCATCAAATGTTAGCATCATGCTAATCTTATGCACTTGCCATCGTAGGCCTTATAACCCATCCAAGCGGCTTGGCCATTTTCTCAGTGGGGATTTGATCTCATCGGTAAGATCTCTCCCCCGTCATCGGGCCGACATACATTTATTATCATGGCTACTGAGTATTTTACAAAGTGGGTGGAAGCAATACCCTTAACAATGACTACTGGAGCTCGCATAGCAGAGTTTATACTCGAGCATATCATATGTCATTTTGGGATTCCATCCAAGATAGTTTCGGATAATGGAACGTCATTTAAGAACAAAACTATGAGAGCTTTGACGTCTAAGTATAGAATCAAACACAATTTTGTGACTCCATACTATCCACAAGGAAAACAGGTAGGCTGAGGCCTCAAATAAGACAGTGGTTTCCATCTTGAAAAATATGGTACAAGAACACCACAAAGATTGGCATATCCATCTACCCCTTGCATTATGGGCTTACAGGACTAGCATTCGGACACCCACTAGGGCAACTCCATTTTCACTAGTATATGGCGTTGAGGCCATTATGCCCTTAGAGTTGGAAATTCCAATGTTGTGCATCGCATTGAAAGAGTTCATTGATGATGACACCACGCGACAAGCTCACCTAGATCAATTGATGCTGCTTGATGAACGTCGCATGAATGCCCTTGAGCATCTCCATGTTTATCAAAATAAGCTTATAATATCAAATTCCATCAGAGAGACTTTGAGGTTGGGGATCTTGTGTTGAAAGAGAACCAACAGAACTCTAATTTACCGCCTGATATGCGAGACAAATTCATGGCTAATTGGCTAGGACCTTATATCATATCTAAAAATATTGGTCTAGGTACCTATCACCTAACATCGCTAGGGGTGTTGAAGAGCTTGAACCTCTCAACATCATCCATATTAAGGCATTCTATGCTTGAGAGCATAGTAAAAGGCTCCAAGGGTTCTTAAAACTACTTGGTCATGTCAGTTAAAGGCCCTAGGGTTTGTTTAAAATCGCTCGGTCATCCTAAAAGGCTCCAAGCTCCCTCATGAGTAGTTTGGTCAATCAAAAAGCTCCAAAGGTGCTCATAATCCCTTTGGTCAACCTAAAAGCTCCAAGGGTTTCTAAAAAATCGCTTGGTCACTCCTAAAGGCTCCAAAGGCATGTACTCATCGTTTGGTCAAATATAAAGGCTCAAAATCCATAAAAAAAAAAAAAATTGGTAAAGCATAAAATTCAAAAACATTTGCATTTCATTTGCATCATTGCATTTCATGTTCCACATGCATTTCATCGTTGCATTGCATATAGGCATTCTTCATCCATTGCATTCTGTAGTAGAATGAATTGTGTTTTTCAGTCTTACAAATGATGCCACATTTGTGTTTCAATCATGCACCTTTGCATTTATCATAATCCATCATTCATGTGAGTAATTATGTTTTTCAACACAACCCATAATGTTGCTATGAAGAATATACTAGGGTTTTTCGGTCATTCAACCATACCTAGAGGTCTTCTCAAGAGTTGATAGAAAGCTTGCTTTGCTTTTGTAGATGAGGTCTAGTTAGTATAGCCCTTAGCATATCAGAATCCTATCACTAATCAATAAATTAAACAATCCTAATAAGGACTAGGGGAAGATGAAAGCCACAAAGCAGGATCGGGTATCCTGAGGTGAAAAGAGTTATTCTTGCTTATCCCCCTATGTGAATGGTTTGGGAAATATTGGTAATTGGCAAAAGGATAAGTTTATTCCCTACACATAATCCCTTGCTTATGATAAAATGAGCAATATCCCACATCAATCCTCAATATTGATACCCTAGATCGATATCATAGATTGACATCCTATATTGATATCCCATATTGATATCATAGATTGATATCCTCAATCGATATCCCAAAAATAGTTCCCCCAAAGTAAAATCCCCCAAAGGGAAGTTTTTGAAGAAAATTATCAAATGTAAATTCCAAAAAATTAAGATCAAATGAAGATCAGAAATCAAATTTCAAATGAAGATCAAATGAAGATCAGAAAGCAAGTTCAAATGAAGATCAAAAGAAAGTTCAAAGTCAAAGTGGAATCAAATCCCTTGCACAACTATATATGAGCAAGTATCCCAAAAAATTGAAGAAAAGAAGGGGAGCAAACTTGAATCCCTAGAATTGCTAGCACTATTGTACCTTACGCATGATGATATGTCTGATGCATTAGCACCTCGCTTATGTATAGACCAATGTTTGAATGTGGAAGAGCTAGCTTCAGGTGTCCTGTATCGCCTAGTGGCTTAGTCCAACTAAAATCTAAACCTAGGATTGGATAAACATTTGCAGACCCCTAATATTAGCAATGGGCTGAAAGAATCCTGCCTGACATCGGGGTATGCTTATGCCTTATCTTAATATATTCATGTGCACACACAGGGATAATGAACAGTTAGGGCCTATCCTAGCAAAAGCCTTACATTTCAGAAGTCTAGTTTGGTCAGTATACAACTTTTGATAAGTCAACTAGGGTGTTTGAGTCTCATGGAAAACCCTCAAAAAATTCTCTAAAATAGCAACAAAATACCAAATATCACAAACCATCAAAAATAAAAGTCATTCAATCATCAAATTGCAAAGTATCGAATCAGTGATACATCATTACATTGAGCACAAAGTTTTCAAGATATAGGATAGATACCGGATGGATATCAGAAATGATATTTAGACGACCACTGACTATATTGTGCATATCTCTCAAATTACAAAAGGAATATAGAGTGACATATTATATCATTCGCATCATACCACTGCATATCATTGCATTTCATATATGGGTGATTAATTGATTAAATTCTTGTAATGAGGATTTTCAATTACATTTATGATTTTTACACATTCTGTGGTGTCATCCATTAGATTGTTAAACACATATCACATTCATTCCTTATGTTTTAAGTGATTAAAGCATACAAGTTCATTTACATTAGATTACCATCGTGTAAATAAAGCATTACATACATTACACCAGCATAGCGTGACATCATCATAAATTAAATGCATACAATAAAGCAAAATTAAATATGCATTTAAAAGTAAATATCACATCCATATGCATCCATCATAAGTAGCACATCTAAGCATCTAGATCACTGCATATCATCATCATCATAAATTAAAAATAGCTATCTAGTGCATGTCATCCATACATCACATCATATAAACATAGCATCAATATGAACATCTGCATCCATGTGCATAAACATAAACATAAAATAAAAATATAAATGACAAGTACACATAATGAGCCAAAATGATCAATATCATATATATATATATATATATATATGTGTGTGTCAAATGAGTACATCAGAGGTATATCAAATTGTCGTAGGCTACATCTATGTAGGTCCTCGACCTTACACTCAAAAATAGTATAATAAATATCTCTGAAGATATGTACTAAGGGGCCTGCACCCCCAGCCTGTGAGTCACCACCATCACCCCCGCCATCCCTGTGGCTCCTATGCAAGCTAGCTCCATGTGTGCTAGAGGACCTATGTGTCCTCTCGGTCCTGTGGGTCCTGTGACTAGAACTAGCAGAGGACTGCCCTATCGCCTTGGTCCTAGATTGGCTCTACTGAGTATCGAAAGCATGTGGATCCTCTAGAACCTCCCCACCTATCAATCTGATATGCCCCTCTAGCTGGGAGATCTGAGCCGTGCGCATTGTATCCCGCTCATTACCCTCCTCCATGAGGGAATGAAGCCTCCTAATCTCTGCCATGGGGTCATGACCTACTGGCAGTAATGAAGATGGTGTGGTTGGAGGTCCCATGATGGCTTGGGAGGATGAAGGATCCCCCTCTATACCCAAAACAAATCCCTCTTTATAGTAGCTACACTCAGTCGCACCTGTGCTAGATCACGCTCATTGGTGAGATCATGGACCTATGTCTCTACCACTATAGCTCATGCTGTGAGAGCTATCCTCTCCTCTTGGGCCTATTATAGCTACCTCTCTCTATGAGACAGCTTCACCTCTAGTATGGTGATAGAAGTGTCCCACTACAACTGTTGGGTCTGTAACCTCCCAACCTGACTCTGAATATCAATAACTTGAGCTAGTAGCTACCCCACCTCACTATCAAGAGGTGCCTCACCCTCCTCTAGTGCCTCCTCCTTGGCCTCAACCTATGGAGCATCCTCTACGCTGGCCTCTGTACCCCATCCACCCTCGGTCTATTGGCGCACATTGCACCCCTCTGGATCAACCTCTGCCCCATCGTCTATCCAGTCGAGGGGCCTTGATCCCTACCACTATAGTAGGGACCACCAAGTATCATATACTAGGGTGGTCCTAGCCCTAGCCATGCCTAACTCCTGGAATTCATCGACCTCATCTCCAAGTGGTGTCGATTGAATCCAGGGCAAATCCCTCTCTAGTACTAGGCATCGGTAGATGGTAGGCAGCACTAAAATATCTTGTACGAGCCCAAACTATCGTAGGACCCATGAGTAGTACTGATACTCATAGATCTTGGCCTTGTAATTGAGTAACCACCTATCTCTCCTAGCCTGGTGTAGTCACTCGCCAGCCTCCTCCCATGTAGGACAATCCATGTATGGATGCCACTCTATGTCATCTACCCAAAGCTGTGCAAATCTAGTGATATAATGGTCCATGTCCCTAGTATGGGACCTACTTTGAAACCCCTCCTCCTCATGAGGCTAGCATACCACATAGCACTGGCACACATCAAGAATAGTAGTGATGATGAGTGGTAGGTCGATCGATCGCTCGATCTTGATATGTTGCCAACCCTAGATCTGAAGTAATAGGTTGTAGTTGATACCAACTCGACTCCTACGCGTAGCCTGGTACAACTCTTGGTATAGCTGACATAATAGAGTGCTCCCCCAAGCTAAGAGTAGTGGCTACTGTGTGGAGCTCTGTGTAACTCTCCTGACAATGGCTAGGAGGTTCTAGGGGATCCTCGCACTCGAGGAGTTTGGAAGCACAATCTGAATAACTAGGTGCATGAAGATCACCTCTCAGATGGAGAAGATGCCCTTCTCCTACCAATATCCGATGTGGACGCCCCCATGATCAGCCTTGCCCTAGGCATCCTCACTGTGGTCACCAAAGATATCATCAAAGACATCCTCCTTGCTCCGAAAGGGAGAGGAGGTGATGGGCTCACCATCGATCGGGATCCTGAAGATCCGGTAGACGTCCTCCAATGTCATAGTCATTTCACCTATGGGTAGGTGAAATGTGTTGGTCTGCACATCCCAACATCGGGCCAACGCAGTCATGTACGCCTGATCTACCCTGATCGTAGGTAGATCAAGCACATAGCCAAAGCCAACCGCATCGAACCACTCCCACTCCAGGTTAGTGAGCTATCTATGGAGGGTGCATAGGAGATCCGGCTCCTTGGCTCTAGAGGTCAATTTCTAAAAATAAATAATACATAAGGGAAAAATATAACTAAAAACAACTAAAAATAGCTAAAAAATGACCTAAAAAAAGACAAACAAATCTAAAAATTGCTAAAAATACAAAAACATGCAAAAAGTGATCAAAATTTTCAAAAAAATTAAAAAATGCATCTCAGAAGTGCAATAAATGGCATTAATTGCCAAGAAAAATAAAAAAAATCAATAAAAATTTGAAAATTATTTCTAAAGTTGGGAACCGTAGGTCAAAGCTGTGGTCCACATAATGGTCAAAATTTTGACCATTGGGATTTGAATCCCATCATGGCTGACAGCTATGGTCCCCAATCTGACAATTGGGAACCGCATCTACTAGCTGTGGTCTAGGAACATGACCTTTTCTAGGTCACTTCCTAGCCTGGCACCCAAGAAAATTAAATCCTAATCTAGCCTAGACTAGTGTGAGGTTCTTTACCAATAGTTTAGTGAGGTTAATTGAACTCATTTCTTAATGTGGTTCATTTTAAACTAGTAAGGAGTGTGAGGACTCGGTTTAGAGTTACCTTTCCCACATCGATCCCTCTATTGGATGAAGGTTGTGAAGGGTCCACCATCAGGATGTGTGTGAGGTCATTGGAAGTGGTTTCAACAATATCTCGCATCAGTAATGCTTCCTCACCTCTCAAAGCTCTCCAGTTGCAATTCCTTTCAAGGAATAATAAAGAAATTTTCAAATGGGAAAATTTATATACCTTTTCCTAATTTCGTCGGACCGTAGCTAACAATCGTGGTCCCAAAATTAGGGTTTGTCGACCGTAGCCCTGAGCCATGGTTCCCAAAATTTGAAATACCAACCGTAGGCCATGCGCGCGGTTTGCAACTGGCATTAAATGCACTAAAATCCCATCGTGGGAAGGTTTTAAATGATAAATTAATGATTCCTAATGGATCAGAATCTCAATAAGAGCAATCAATTTAACAAATTTGGTGATTTTCAAGCACTAGGATCAATTAAAAACTCAAAAAATTTATTAAACAAATCAAAAGCCAAATGCACCTCGTATTCAGTTATTTACCCTAGACACTTGGCGGTTGCAGTGACTGACACTCCATGCAATCCGATGAGATGAGTAAATAACCATAAGGACATTTGGGGAAAAATTGTCATCGTTGATTTGATATGCTTCTTTTCAATCCCGAAGAAGGCCTTCGAGGCTGGACCGCTCCATGGGAACGAGGCATTTCATGTCATTTCCCCTATGACATCTTTTCAGTAGATCATCGACAAATTGATTCAACATAAATCTAATTGGATTTGTATCATTTTGATTCTCTAAGAAGGCTATTGCAGCCCGACCACTCCATGGGATAGGAATGTGCAATTACTATTAATAGTTGTAATCATAGTTGAACTAGGCCTAGCCAAGTAATTAAATGCTAAATTCTAAGCTTGTTCAGATCATTCATAATGGTCAAGTGACCTCATCGCTTCATTCATCATCATTACCCTCATCGACTCATCGCTTGAGGGGGTAGTCATGCTTTCAAATCATAATCAAAGTCAATAGAAGATCCTTGAAATCGTAGATCCCTTGATCTTGTCAAAATTGTGTTCATCCTTGCGAATCATTGTCAATAGCTATCATAAGCTTACCCCTTTGCTTGGGGTAAATAGAAAATATGATAGTTAGTTTGTAGCTCTCCTCCTTTCGGTTATATAGGCCTAACTCCTATTGTAGCACCAAAGCTACCCGAATGCCTGATGATGAGTGCAAACCCTTTCAAATTAAGCCTCCAATGAGTTGGAAGCAATGATTCCAAGATGCGCATCCTTTTTGCAGGACCTGGGGCATCTAATGTTGATCCGACTAATGATCATCATACAACCTTCGACATCATTTTAGGTGGTGTATTTTTTCTCATGCGTTGTTCGATCTCACAATGCATCTCAAAAGGGGCATCTGTAGACACCTAAAACACGTCATGTCGATGGTGACTACTCATATGGGACATGCTACAAGACCATATGGAAGATCTTGGATAGACTCCAAGATAGAGCAATGGTTCTAACCACTCAATTTGGGCTCCTTGGCCTAATCATTCTGAACCATGGTTGAGACCTATGGTCTACAGTCTGAATTGCAGTTTTAGACCTACGGTCTAAACTGAAGTTCAGTTGGCCTTCATCCGAGCCAAATCGGTTTGAATGACCATTTGTTCTAGAAGAAGGTGGTTAAAGGATATAAGCTTCCAATCCAACTATCCTAACCACCTCTTCTTGATCTTGGCTTCTCCATGAAGCCACCCCTAGCCCTTGGGTAATCCTATAAGTACCCCTTCAAATTAGGGCAAAGATATAGCAAGAGAGAGAGCATTTTAGAGCAGTGAAGCCCTATCGGATTGTAGACTCACTTGAGTGTACTGAGAGAGTTTAGTTGCCATTCACTTGCCAATTCACCAAGCATCATGTCAATTTGTGCCATGGATGCCCTAAGGAGCTAGAACGCCAAGAAATGCAAATCCGGGCAAATGGAGGCCCAATTGTGCAATTCAACCACCAATCCAGTCAGAGGACACCAAGGCGACCCTTGATCATCAATTTGACAAGGAGGATCAAGCCCACAACCCTAGATTTGGAGGGCAAAGTTACTTGATTGCTCATCATGGCTGACAGTTCTGGTGTATAGTGCAGACCACTCATCTGAGCTATGGTTTGCAACCGGTGATAGATCTCCTTACTATTTCTTTTGCATTGTGCTTCATTAGACTAGATTAAGCATTTTAGTAGTTTATTTCATGTTTTAGAGACACTGACTAATTTAATTAGGGTTTTACATGAGTTCTTTCCATTATGGCAAGTAGGACACTAATTAGCTTATTTTCATGTTATAATGCATCATTTCATGCAATTAGTCTATTAGATAGAGAGTAGTACTCTTCATTTCTATGTTTCAAGCAATATTTATGAATTTGGTATAAGTATAGCATGATTTGTTCATTTTCTTGATTTCATTAGTGTTATGGCATTTTCATGTTCATATCCTTTAAAGGGCCTCATCATGAGAGGTTGCCTATGCTATTAATGCTTTTGTGTTGTTTCTTGACCGTAGGAAAGCATATTTGAAGGAGATTCAATCATCTAATTCCTTCCTCAACACGAAGAAGAGGGTCAACTCCACCCTAGAGCAGTTCGTGTCACCCCAAATGGCTTGAAACTCACATTCACCCTTGAGAGGGATTTCATATGCTTTTCCTACTGTAATAAGAGTATCAAAATGGTATCCCTAAGAGGGACGTATTTGTAACTGGAATTGGCTTCTTTCTAAATGGAATAAAAGCGTTCTTTTCTTTCCAATTTGTTGTCAATCTTGCAATGCATTCTTTTGTATCTCTTATTTCTTTTACGCAGTAGGAATCATAGGTGTGAGGCCATTTTGGTGGTCACACCTTATTAGGATTGTTTAATTTGTTTATTAGTGATAGAATTATGATATGGTATGGGCTATACACATTAGACCTCATCTACAAAAGTAAAACAAGCTTTCTATCAACTCTTGAGAAGACTTCTAGGTATGGTTGAATGATCGGAAAACCCTAGTAAATGCTTCATAGCAACAATTGGGGTTGTGTTGAAAAACACAATTACTCACAAGGGTGATAAATGGATGAAAAATATAGTGCATAGATGCATGATTGAAACACAAACGTGGTGTCGTTTGTTAGATTATAAACACAATATATCCTAATGCAAGTGCGACAGATGTATATGCTTAATGCAATGCAAAAATGAAATGCATGCAGAAAATGGAATTTAAAATGCAAATGAGATGCATAAATGCAAAATGAAACGCAAATGTTTTTTATTTTTGATACTTTTTCCAATTTTTTATGGATTTGAACATTTTGACCAAGGGATTTTAAAAACCATTGGAGCCTTTTGTGCTTTGACCAAAGGGATTATAAATACCTTTGGGGCCTTTTTGGAGTTGACCAAAGTGCTTATAGATGCCTTTGGAGCCTTTTTTGAATGACCAAAGGGCTTACATATGCCTTTGGAGCCTTTTATGGATGACCAACGGACTTACAAATGCCTTTGAAGCCTTTTTATGGATGACCAAAGGGCTTACAGATGCCTTTGGAGCCTTTTCATGGTTTAGGTATAAAACGCTTTAAGATGAAGGATATTTAGAGGTTCAGGCTCTTCAACTCCTCTGAGCGATGTCAAGCGATATGTCCCAGATCCAATCTTCTCTGAGATCATATAAGGACCTAACCAATTAGCCATAAATTTATCTCTTAGTTTTGGCAGTAAATTTGAGTTCTATTGGTTCTCTTTCAGCACACGATCACCAACCTCAAAGTCTCTCAAATGGACTATGTTATTGTAAGCTCGTTTTAAGTTCTCTTGATAAATGTGGAGGTGCTCCAAGGCATTCACGTGATGTTCATCAAGTAGCGTTAGTTGATCTAGGTAAGCTTACCGCGCAGTATCGTCATCAATGAACTCTTTCAATGAGATGCGCAACATTGGAATCTCCAAATATAAGGGCATAATAGCCTCAACACCATATACTAATGAAAATGGATTTGCCCCAATGGGTGTCCAAATACTAGTCTTGTAAGCCCATAGTGCAAGGGGCAGCTGGATGTGCCAATCTTTGTGGTGCTCTTGTACCATCTTTTTCAAGATGGATACCATTGTCTTATTTGAAGCTTCAGCTTGCCCATTTGCCTACGGATAATATGGAGTCGTAAAACTATGTTTGATTCTATACTTAGACGTCAAATATCTCATAGTTTTGTTCTTAAATGACGTTCCATTATTCAAAATTATCTTGGATGGTATCCCAAATGACTTATGATATTGGTGAGTATAAAATAAACAATACGTGCTCTAGTTTTTGTTGTTAAGGGAATGGCTTCCGCCCATTTAGTAAAATACTCAGTAGCCATAATAATGAATGTATGTCAGCCCAATGATGGAGGAGATATCTTACCAATGAGATCAAATCCCCACTGAGCAAATGGCCAAGCCACTTGAATGGGCTGTAAGGCCTATGATGGCAGGTGCGTAATATTAGCATGATGTTGGTATTTAATGCATTTCTTGACATACACATTGTAATCCTTCTTCATAGTGGGCCAATAATAACCCATGTTATACCGTTGAAATGACCACTGCATGTACCATCGTGACCTTGCAAAATTTCCCAAGATGAATCTTGGGGCTCAAGACAACGAAGGAGAACTCCATCGTAGCTTCTAGGGTATAGGATATCTTCTAACAAGACATAGTTTATTGCTTTCTGTTTAAATGTGCACTTCACAGCATGTAATAATCCATGAGGGATTACACTAAGTCTAAGAAAGTCATGTATATGTGATATCCAGTTATGATAAGCTTCGGCTTCGACTGACAAGACAACATGTTCCCCCTGTGGTTCTACATTTGCAAATGTAGACTGAGAAACAACCCTATGGTGAATGGTAGTACCACTTCCTGTCGGATCCTACAAGATCAAAGACCCCTAGGATGCTCTCTTGAGAAAGTCTCTGGATCTGTAGAACCATTCATGGTTTGGTTCTACATGAATCATGTTGATTGACTCTTTGTTATCCAGTGCTTTGTGCTGCACAGTAGAGTGTGATAATGTTTTTACATAGATGGTAGTGAAATCAGCAGACGGATTCTAAGGGATTAGAGATTCCAAAGATACCATTGTGTCTGCGAATCTATTGTATGAACGAGGGATTACCTCGATGTCGTACCATTCCAGTTGAGCTAGATAAATATCAACAAGATCCTTGTAATATTTCAATACCGGACATCGACATTGAAATAATCCCTTAACTTGGTTCACAATGAGAAGGGAATCACCAAAAATATTTAGCCTTTTTATCTTCATGGTGACAACTATTTGGAGACCCAAAATTAGGGCTTCATATTCAAAATTATTGTTAGTGCAAGGAAAGTCCAACTTGAATGACAAGGGCATTGGAGCTCCTTATGGCATGAACAACACTATTCCTGCACCACCCCCTTGCTCACACTTCGAACCATCGAAGAACAAGGTCATATCGGCTTTGTTATCCGGTTCCTCGGGTTCGGGTGCTTCTGATAAGGCAAAGACAACATCATCAGGAAGCTCTATGGTGAGGGGTCTACTATTTTTGAGAGGCACTTCAGCTAGTTGATTAGCTATGACTTGTCCCTTAATGGACTTTTAGCTTATGAATTCCAGATCGAATTCTATCAATAGCATGATCCACTTTGCAGTACGTGTATTATGATATGTCTTGCTCATCATATACTACAAAGGATTTTGTTTGGATGACATACATCGTATGACTCAACATATAGTGTCGAATTTCTTGGTAGCAAACACTACTGCTAAATACAACTTTTCAATGTATGCTTATCCTAGCTCATAACTCACCAAGGTTCAACTAATATAATAGATGGCTCACTCTTTGTCTTACACATTCTTTTGGGCTAACATAGTTCCCAATGCAAAGTCAATTGCCGATATATATAGCAGAAATGGTATATCTGGCCTTGGTGGAGCTAGTACTGGCGACGTCACCAGGTATTGCTTAATTTTAGCAAAGGTTACTTGACAGTCCTCATTCCAATTGAATGGGATTCCTTGTGTAGCATTTGATTCATGGGTCAACATTTATCTGATAACTGAGCTATAAATTACTTTCCTAAAGTTACACTGAATACGCACTTCTTAGGGTTCAACCTGACATTAAGCTCTATAAGATGATCGAAGACCTTCCTTAGGACCTCAACATGCTCTAAACGCAGCAATGAATTTGCCAATAAGTCATCGATATAATCTTCTAATATCTTATGCATGTAGTCATGAAAGATATATGTCATAGCCTGCTGATATTTAGCACCAACATTCTTCAGACCGAATGGTATAACCTTATAGCAGAATGTCTCCCATGGTGTTATGAACATGATTTTATGCTAGTCTTCAAGCTTAATCCGAATTTGATTGTAACCAAAAAACCATCCATTAAGGAGAGCATCTCATGACCCGTAGTTGCATCTACAAGAGCAGCTATGTTTGGCAATGGAAATTAATCCTTTGGTGTGCCCTATTTAGGTCTCTAAAATTTGTATAGATACAAATCCTTCCATCAGGTTTTCCTACAGGCACCATGTTTGATACCCATTCCGGATAGTTGATGGAAATGACAAACTCTACATCCAGCAGCTTTTGTAATTCATCCTTAACCATTAAGGCTATTGTTGGATGCATCTTCCTGAGTTTTTGCTTGATTGACTTCTTTGATTAATCTAGTGAAAGGTTATGAGTAACCAATTTTGGATCTAGACCCAACATGTCCTTATAAGTCCAAGTTTAGAGATCAGGTCTCTCTCTCAATAGAGGGATGAGGTCGACACGCTCATTGAGAGTCAAAATTTCTCTAAATTTAACCTTCTTAGGATTAGTGGGATTATTATTGATATCCACTTCAAAGGTTTCCTCTATTGACATATGAGATCCCTCCTAAAGCTGGTGAGGCGTATGAATCAAGTAGATGTCATTTGTTGGGTTTATAGGTTCCTCATTGGAAGTATCCTCATCATGATAGACATCATGTGCACAACTTGGTGCAAAATTGAAAGGTTGCAACATTTCTTCATTAGGGAATAAATCTTCAGGCTCTAGAGGTAAATCAGTGTGATCCTAATCAATAGAATCTATATTAAGATACAATGGCTTGGAAGGATCAGCTAGATTACGGAGTGGAGTGGTCAAATCAATGAAGATCATATTGATATAATGGATCATGTCTCCAGGACCACGTGCACGTGACTCAACATTAGCAAAACTTCCATCCCTGAGATATGGTTTTGGGGGTATGGGAATCTTTGAATATGATCCATCAACAGACTATCAAATGGGATCATTGGGCCCCAGGAGCTCCATGTACATTGGCGGATAGGGAAACACCATGTGATAAATCACATTAAGATTCGGTGGCCTTCCCCTAAGGCGAGGATGGAGATTGATCTCTCTGTACATCTCCTCAGCAGTATATGGCCCATTATGATGGTGCAAGTAGGGAGGTCCTCAATAGGCTCTCTCCGTTTTATCTTCACCATCACTATTGTAGTACAAACACTCACCTCTACCTAATGGAATCAGTTGATGTTGTACTATTGTAGGGCTCTTTGCTCGTATTCATTGATTCCAAAGGTAAAATATGATGCAAGAGTGTAGGGCCCAAGCAGGCCAACTCGATTTCATCCTTGGATTGCTTATTGTTTGAGGATAACTCAACGTCATCTGTTCTAGAATCGTAGTTTGGTCCATCACTTTCAATGATGGATACTGCATGAACGTCCTCAGAAGCAACTTTTGATTTGGTGTCTATAGTTGTATCTAGATTTTGAATGCGTATACCAATATTGTTGGTAACTCCATGATTTTGATTGTCTAAGTTAGTTCTTGGAATGGGTTCTGGGTTGGTCTCCACCAAGATGTTTGCATGATATCCCGCAGGTGGCTCCACAATGACATAAGTCACTAGCCAGTTATCCATCTGAAACACGAAAGGATTAGGGTGATAAGGATTGAAGTCAACTTCACCCCCCATAATAAGGTATAGGTGATCTAAAGATATTGCGAGAAGTTCATCCTGACCTCTGTTGTAAAATCCTAACCCAAACCTATCAGTAGGTAACTAATATTATGGTTTTATAGGCTTCCTGCATCCCTGCTCGAATAGTCCAAGACCGTAACCATGCCAATGGTAACTCTAAAAGTATTAAATGGTGTATTCTGAGTTAGAGAGATAATTAACATTCATGGTGAATGGTTCATTATTGTCCTCATCCATGGGCATGGAAGAATCAAACTACTCTAGCCCTCCATAGATGAAGTTGGTTTGGTTAGCTAGTACCCCCAATGGTTCCACCGCCCCTACAGTAAAGTGATGGGCTCACGGTTGGACCATATCCTATGAAGTCTTGATAATCGGTGTGAATGTGACATTATGCATGATATATTCCTCTAATACAAGATTAACCAAATTGATGGTCACCTATGGTGCAGATGATCCTGCTAAAGATGCAGGTAAGGCAGGCTTAAGTGCCTCTTTGAATTCTCCTTGAATTTTCTCTACTTCCATGGGAGTAGGGGCTTCAATGATAACTGTCTTGGGTGTTTGTTTTGTCTCTCTTTTAGCCATCTTTGCTTTCAACTTCTTATTATCCCAATGCATCATAGATCCAAACGGTCTGGCGAAAGCAATTGTTGTGTTCTTCGATCATTGAGATGCAGACATTGCAGGTTTAGCACACACATTTTTTATTTTACCTCCTGGCTCTTTGATTGGTGACATTGGCCACATATTCAGGTGCATTGAGGGGAGCACGAATTCCCCCGAAATATTTGCTAGATTCACGTATTTAAAGGGTTCTTCATCTGAATGCACCACGTGAACCTATCCCTCATGAATGTATTTGATACATTGATGTAAAATAGAAGGGATGCAATGCATTTCTCTAATCCAAGGCCTCCCTAGAAGTATGTTATATTGCATAGCATATTTGATTACGTGACACATCACTAGGATGGTCTTCAGTCCTACCTGGATAGGTAAAACTATAGTACTGATCGTTGAGCATAATGCATCATTGAAAGCTCTCAATGTGAAGGTAGAAGGGATGATATGCATCTTGGGCAACTTAAAGTGAGTTAACGCCTTGGTAGTTATGGTATTTATTGACGAACCCGTGTCAATAAAAACTTGCTTGAATGGTTTGTGATTCACACACACAATGATATGCAGTGGTGGGTCTGTTATAACAGTGAAAATAGTCTTGACTTCGTGATCATGGAATTGTATGACCGGTTCTTGACACTGTTGCACATGCCCCATGAAGTGTGTAAAGGCTTAGGGATCCTAAGGCTACACTTATATGGACCTTAATATATCCATAAGCATCTCCCTATGCTTGGGAGACTGCTGGATCAACTCATAAATCGATAACTTTGGTGGAGTCATCTGTAGGTTTTAGACCAACCTACTTTTGATGATCACCACCGGTCTAGTTGGTGGGCTTGGCACATGCTGGGATGGCATTGGAGGAGGTGTATCTTGGCATCTAATGTGTGTTGGAGGTTAATTTGGTCATTCACTTGGCACAACGTTGACCATTTCGATGAACCCTTGGGTTGGTGGTTCGATGTGTACTTGGTTAACTTGGCCACCATTATTCTTTGGTGCCTCATGTGATTCGGTAGAGGATTTTTGTAAATCTCTATATTTTAATTATCAGGCGCTTATGGGTTGTCAACAAGAAGCGTACCTCTTTAGATCATATTTTACACAAGATGTTTGAAAGACCAACATGCCTCGATGTCGTGGCATTTCGATCGATGAAAGATGCAATATTGATCATCCTTGTAGCCCTTAGGCTTACGCTGATTAGGGTCCATTAACTTGACTTTGAATAAGTTTATAGCCTTCACCTCACATAATTGATGAAAAATTGAAGCCAACGACTCCGATAATTGAGTGAATATGTGAGGTGGGTGTTGTTCCTTATTTTTACCCTTATAATTGTTGTTGCATTGCTCATATTGCACAGGAGGAGGTTGGGCTTGATAGTTTCATTGTTGTTGCCCCTTATCCCATTTCTGGAGGTTCAACACCACCTGATTAACATGGGCAAACTTGACCTGTTGTCTCTCAGTGCTTTTCTTGTACCACTCCTTATTCCTAAGCTTCAAGTTACCCTCCTATAACTTGATGTCCTCTATCACCTTGGCTTGCGCCAAAGCCTCTTCGAATGTTTGGTATTGTTGCAACTATAGCAATAACAAAATGTGCTTGGTGCAAATTTTCATGTTCATGTTAATTCAGAGGATGGGATGGAGAATGGTAGCTTTTCCATCATTTTCCTCCATCATTTTCCATAATCCATCACTGGCTCATCGTCATGTTGCGTTAAAGCAGTCAGGTAGGATAATTTTACCTTTTTCTTGACATCGAAGGAAAAGCGTTCAAGAAACGCATCGACTAGTTATTTGAAACTAGTGATGTTGTGCCTCTTTGATTGGTTGAACCACTCCTGAGCTGGGCCTAAGAGGGTGGTAATGAATGTGCGTAGGAGCAAAGCATCGTTGCTCTCAATCTAAAATCACATATCTAGGAAACTCATTACATGCTCCTGTGCGTCTTCCTCTCCTTGAAACTTTTCCAATCTAGGCATTTTAAAATGCTCAAGATAGGTTGGAATAGGCATTAACGTGCATAGAGGTTCATTATGGATTTTGTTCAAGGTAGGCTTTTGATAAGTTGTTCCTTGCTTCTCTATGGCTTGGACCTTCTCTGCTAAGGTCTTATAAGTCTACGAGGAAAAAAACTCCTCTTCTCGATATTGCCTTGGAGGGACCTTTAGAGACATTCTTCCTCGGTTGAGGTGGGGGGCAAGGCTCACCCTCCTCGAATTAGGAGATTTCTAGATATTATTGTTCTAATTCCTCTCCCACTTCTTCCTCATAATTCCTACACTCATATTGTTCGGATGCTGGATGCTGATCTCTATGTGTGAGTTGCACGGTGAGTATGTGTGTTTATGTACTCAAGGTGTATCTTAGGTTGTGAAGCCACTCGTCTATCGACCTGCTCCCTGGTCTCAGTGCGAGGAGGCAAATTGGCGCTAGCCAATTGATACTCTCTCTCTACATGCTCCTAATCAAGGATGTGTTGTTCATGCATGCACTGTTCATATAATTTTTGTCTTATGAACGTTTTGCTCTGAGAGTTCTTGTTTTCGAGGCACTCTTTCTTTGTACGAACATCCTTCAATTTGTCTTGGAGAATTTGTTGTCTCTACTTTGACACCAATTTACGAGCTCTATCAACATGATCGATCGTTTGAGGTCTCTGGTGTATACGCTCTGTTCGAGCGACTTTATGGGTGTGTCCTCCAATGGACTAATTTGCCACACTCTTGCCTCTGTCTATAAAGATGATATTCGTGTCAGGCTGTCTCCTATACTTTGTTCTTGCATGAGACGTATGAGCACGTATGTCACAAGAATTCTTGGAGCACTCTCCATGTTCTCAAACGATCCTAATGGTACTTGCACTATACTCACTCACAAGTCGAGAGGGTGTAGGCATAGGCTTATATACTAGATGCCCTAGGACTCTGTCTAGACCGTTTAACTATTTGCTATGCCATGGATCATGAGGCGACATACCATTAACTCCCACTTTGGATATATCTATGGTGAACTTAGAAGGTTCACCCCTATAGAGAGTCTGCATGGGCCTACGCTCGAAAGTGATCCCATCTACTTGCCCCTAAATGGGCAGATCTCAAGCCTGTCTATACTCGTATGGCGAAGGTCATGAGCCTCCCTTAGGTATATATTGGAGGGGTACCAATATGGATATCTCAATGACATATTATTTAGCAAAACCCATGGATGCCTACGAAATATGGTCATGGTAAATGCTACCATGTGAGAAATCCCCATGCTAGGAAGTCATATGCTTTGAATTGTGTCTAGAGGGATGTCTAGTACTTCGTCTAATCGGTGTATTCTCAACAAAATCCCCTCATGTGGAATTATCCCCTCTAATACTCGTTGAACGACATCCAGAAGAATTTTCTGATTGAGGACGCTCTACATCGTGTTATGCATTAGGTGGAGCTTGGGCTTCGATCTCGAGTCTATGCCTAGATTGACCTCTTCGTGTTTGCACCATTATGTATCCTATGTCTAGATTTAACTTTTAACACACAAATAATACAATGATGATTATCTCCTTTTATAGTTTTAAAATGAGCCCTAAACTATTTGATGTGTTTTCAATTTGTTGTATTAGTAAAGTAACTCTTGTCGTGTTTTGCAATATGTTGATGATTTTCTCAATTGTTTAATGGATTTCACCTGTATGATCGCAACTCGACAACTTGACGATGAACTCCAAATGCGTAATCCCCCCGAAATGTGGTGATGAGGTCCACACCCGGGAAAGGAGCACAGGTCCTGCCAGACCCTCACCTAATATCACCCAGTCAACGTTATACCCTTCGAAGAGAAGTACATGCAAATTTTTTGGGCTACGAATGGTTCTTGGATCCGGTATTGGTCTAGTAACAAAAAGGTACGTGGGAGTTGGGCTAACGAATGGAAGTTACTACCATCGTCGTTGAACCCTACTAGTGGTTGGATGTGACTTCCAACTCACTAGCGTTTACAATGTGTTGTGGTGTGTGTGGTTCCTTTTACTTTGCATGAAATAAAAATGCATAAAACAACACTCAAATGATTCTACATGCTTTTCAAAAGAATGTTTCACTTTAAAAGAATGCACAACTATGCTAGATGATATTTAGAGAATGCAACTATCTATGATATAAATGGCCACTGATTGGGCCTCATGCATGCAAACTATAAATAAGCAATTTCCTAGACCACTGGAGACTAGGGCAGACTGTAATCAGAGATTTGCTATTCCTAGCAACGACTAGTAGAAAACTAAGAAAACATCTAGGATTTTTCTATTTTACTTTTTGCTATGTTTTCCTAATTAGCATCCATCTATTGCATTCTGCTTCTATAAAAATACAGACATAAAAAGACAAAGATGGAAAAATGATCCTACCTCAGATCCAAGTCTTATGAAGGTGTCTGGTATCTGCTTTTTTCTATTTTCTACTGAAAATGTTTGTCAGGCGCGGCTGCTACTATTGCCCACGGATGTCAGCCACGACAACAACTGTTAACCATGGTTTTCAATCACGGTGAGCACCTGTCATCAAGAAATCACAGAAGTCAGTTATCCGTGGCATGAAATGTGGAGGTTTCACCGTGATCACCTCTTGTACCATGCAAAAGACTAACACCTAATGCTATAATCATTGAAATTTATGTATAATTGGTATGCACATATGAATTGATAAGAAATGACACAAAAGTAAAATAAATGCTTCTCTTATTAATATTTTGAATCATTCCAAATTACATATTTGTCCCTCTTAGGGATACCCTTTTGATACAACAATTACAACATGATAAATTATCTTCTAGGGTAGGTGTAATCCCAATGTCTTCCACAAAGAGACGAACTGCTCCAAGGTGTCGATGACCTTCTTCTCCATGATTAGAGGCATTTTTTGCCTTGCATCCCAAAACCCTGTTAGTCCTGCGTGCAATAAACAACAAGAAGCATTAGATACAAAGGAGGGCTCTCTTGATGAGGCTTTTAAGAGAATCTTGCATAAAGGATGGTGTAATTAACATGAAATCAAGAAAGTGCAATAAATATATTAAACCTATGTTAAGCATGAAATAGCACCATAAAACATGTAAAGGAAAAGCATATGTGTCTATCTAATGGTCTAATTACGAAATTGAAAGCATGGAAGCATGAAAAGATCCATTAGTAGCATACTTGCAATAATGAAAGGAAATGACTAAAAACCCTAATTGCACTGGTCAAAGTCCCTAATAAAGCTAATTAACATGAGATATAACTAATCTAATAACAATAAGCAAATCCTACAACTAGAAAACAAGAAAACTGAAGATGACTACCTAACTGTGGGTCTAATTCACGGTGAGCACTATCCACTATAGTAAGGAGCAACAAAAGAGAAGACCAGTTAGAAAGTGAAATAGATCAAGAGAAGAAAAATACCAGGAGAAGACCAACTTGGAGGATAGTCACAACGAAACAAAGTGCAAACATAATCTATGAGACAATAGAGAATAAGAAGGTTAGATAACGTAGAAAAATAATGTTAAGGTAACAAGTTCCAAGGTGACATTGCATTTTGGAAGAACCAGAGAAAGGTAACAAAGGAGAATCTAATGTTAAGTAATGTCACATTCTGAAAGAAATAGAGAAAGGTAGAGAAGGAGAATCTAATGTAAAGTAACATTGCATTATAGAAGAACTAGAGAAAGACAACAAAGAAGAATCGAATATGAAGTAACATCACATTAATAAGAGAACTAGAAAAAAGTGATGAAGAAAGAAAGAATGTGAAGCAACGTCACATTCTGGTAGAGGAACTATGTAAAGGTGATAAAGAAGACCAAAGTGAAATGTTGAAGTATTCTAGAAGGAAATCAGGCAAAGGTGACGAAGGAGAGCGAAGGTGGAACACTGAAATCTTCTAGTAGAGGAACCAGTGCACAACAATGAGGAAGAGCAAAGGTAAAGCAATAGTAGAATCAGTGAAGATGTCAAGCAAGTGGAAGGTGAAGCTGTCATAATGCAAACTCAATTAGATTAACCAACGAATAGTTAAATAGTACATTAGTGGCTTAGATTAGCCCATAACCAACGGAGCTAACTAGCCAACTTAGGTTGTAGTTATAACAAAGCTAACAACTAACCTAATAATGTAGTAAAGCATATAACATACGCTAACATCCCCCCTTAGTACATTATTTAGGTAATTGAATAACTACTAGCTATGCTAATATCCCCCCATACAACAATATTTGGGTAAAGTATATAACTGCCCCAATACAGTGAAGAAGAAGAAGAGAAATGAAAGAATGGTGGCTCATGCTTTGTCTTCGACTCTGGCTCTGGCTCATGGCTCTGGCTCTGGCTCTAAGCATACCTCTGGAATTGTACCTCTGGGTCTATCTCGGGATCTACCTATGGATTATCGCCTTTGGATCTGCCTGTAGATCTGCCTCTGGAACTTTGTCTCTAGGTCTGTATTTAGGTCTGTCTCTGGGTCATTATCTTTGGGACTGCCACTAGGTCTGTCACTAGATTTGCCTCGGGGTCTACCATAGGTTTTACCTTTTCGATAGAAGCCATACAACATTTATTTCATTATGGTCCATTGTGTGAAATATGTCCATCCACGATCTATATGAACCTTGTTGGCCATTTTTACTTTGTACCAACAACTGGAAGAAGAGTGATTCGTACATCCACATGAATCACAAGGATGTAATTTCCAACACTTAGCTGCAACATGTCCTATCTTTCCACAGTGACTGCAACAATGTTTTTTAGGAGTTGTAGGAGATTTAGGTTTTACAAACATAGAATTACTGGTACTTGCATGTCCAGTATAGCCAAGGCCTTCATTCTTTGCCCTGACATTTAGCATTATAGGAGTTTTAATGCCTTGTTCCTATTTACCTAATCTCTCACCATTGAATCCCATTTTCTTCATCATTTTGGAACCAAATCCTTTGGTGTGCTTTTCAAAACACTCAATTTCATCATCTTCATTAATGCTTTTAACAATATTGCATTTGTTGCTATTGATGAGATTATGGAGCTCTTTTTGAGGAGGTTCAGTTTTTAAGTCACTAGTGTCACAAGCAAAATTTGCTACTAAAATGAGATCACCTATGCTACAACTGATATCTACCATAGAAGGTATGAGGTCGCCTGTATCACAACAAGCATGTGCCACAATGGGCTGAAGGTCACTCGTGTCACAACAAGCATTTGCCACAATGGGCTGAAGGTCACTTGTGTCACAACAAGAGTTCGCCTTTAGGACCTCGCTTTCCTTATTTATTTCCAATTTACGTTGGGCACGGTCAAGTGCAACAAATACCAGGTATATGCCCCTTAGAACGCCAATAGGAACTTGAGCACCATTTGTCTGAAGGTCTATACAAGACTCAGAATCATCGAGGAGAGCTACTAAACCATTGTTTAGTGTGAGGAATGTGCCCTCCTCATAAAAATCCAACCCATCCATCTCTGGTGGAAAGTATGGGTCTTTAACTGATTTAGCAACATCAGTTTTTAGGGCTATCTTTTTCTTTGATCTACCCCTTCTTAAGGTGTCGGTCTCTGTCGAAAATGCACCTTTTACAATAATTTTTTTCAAAATAATTTGACTAAGGTGTCGGTCACTGCTGAAAATGCACCCTTATAAGTCTTCCCCCCTTTTTTTTGCAAAATTATAATGTATCCCCCCTTATTGCAAGAGAGGAGATGGAGGAAAAAAAATGCAATCCCCCACTTTAGTGCAAAAAAAATGCAACAAAGAAGCCTCAAAAGGCTCTTACAAAGCTTGCCTCGTAGGCAGATTAGCACAATATGTCAAAAAATCCCCCCTATGTGAAGTACTTCAAACAAAAAAAATTGCTATGTATGAAGCCTAAAAAACAGGTTTGGACATTTGATGATTTTATGCCTTGTTTAAATGCTTTGACAAGGTTTATCTTCCTTTGTTTTTTTTAAAAAGGTATCCCCCCTTGAGATTGCAAAATAAAGTGGGAGGAAACGTTCAAAGGTATTGAAACAAGAATTATTTTGAAAGCAAAAAAAAAAAATTTAATGATAAAGTTTTAAAAATAATTAAATAAAAAAAATTTCTTAACTTAATTTATAAAATTAAGAAATTAATATTTAATTAAAGAAAAACTTTAAGCATTAAAAAAAATGAAATGCTTTTTCAAAATAAAAAATGTTACCTTTATGCTGCTGTCGATGGGATTGGATCCCCCGACCTCACGGGCGCTAGCCTGGCGCTCCTGCCAGCTGGGCTAGCGCGCCCGATGAGAGGGAGAAGGGAAGATTTTCCCTTTCATCCCTTGCGACCCTCGCAAGGAGCAAAAACAATTGTGGGACTTTAGTCCCACATTGCTCCCACAGAGTGCATGAGGGGGGAATAAAAGGCAAGATTCCCCCTTTATATGTGATTGCCTTCGGGCAATCACGACACCCCTTTTGCCGTGCCACATGACAGGGGTCAGGTCCACGTCGGGTCACATGGCTGCCACGTAAATCCAAGTGGCGGTCCAGTCTAGTCCAACGTCCAGGTAAAGCTGCCATGTCAGTCCATGTGGCGGTTCTGCTAGTCAACGTCAGTCCAGTCAGCTACCACGTGTCAGTCCAGGTGTCGGTTTGACCTTGAGAAATGTGTCGAGTCAGAACCAGTCTAGATCAACCTCGAGATCCGTGCCCATGTCCAGTCAGGTCCAACATCGGTCCAGTGTCAGTCGATCTAACCTCGAGAAATATGCCGAGTCGGATCCAGTTCGAATCGACCTTGGGATCCGTGTCCAATCAATCACAGTCGTCAAATCTCGAGATCTATGCTCGGTCAAGCCAGTACAATCGTCTTCATTTCGAGTGCAGGTCTAGTTCTGACTCCTCGAGATGCATGCCCGAGTAGGTCCAGCCCTACCTCGAGAAACGTGCCTGTGTCTACGCCTGTGTCCTCTCAGATCTCGAAAAAAATTCCCGAGCAGGTCCTGCTCTGATACCATGTCATAATGCAAATTCATTTAGATTAATCAACAAATAGTTAAATAGTACATTAGTGGCTTAGATTAGCCCGTAACCAACGGAGCTAACTAGCCAACTTAGGTTGTAGTTATAACAAAGCTAACAACAAACCTAATAATGTAGTAAAGCATATAACATATGCTAATAGAAGCACCTATAACAGATTTGGGTTTTCAAAAAGCAAACAACGCATTATTGCTTGACAACATAATCAGGTGAAGTGAAACGTTTAATCCCTAGCACTTTGCATACAATATTCCATGCAGAGGCATTAATATTTTTAACTTGAGGTACGATAGAAGAATGCGAATCAAGATTGACAATGAATGTTGAATCCAGCAGAAGAATACAAATCTAGATTGGCAGTAAACATTGAATGCAAGAGTGAAATATAAGTCAAGGTTGGTAGTAACATTACGTGCAACAGTTAAATGTTAGTCAAGCCAATTCAAGCCAAGGTTGAGTTAAAGTGCATAAGGATGAGATTAGATTTTAGCTAATTCAAAGCTATTGGAGTTATATGATAGGATTAAGGTTTAATTTAAAGGTGGAGTGATAACGATTTCTACATTGCTAGTATTATTTTAAAGTGTTTTTTTAACTTAAAAGATTTATTGTGAGTTTTTCAATCATAGAAGTTTTTATTCTTAAAGAAAATTAAAAACATTAGAAGTTATTGAAATTTTACAAATTTATAATTGAGTTATTTTAAATTAGGGAGTTGTAAGGTTTTCTACTACGAAGGAAATAAATAATTAAATTTATTTATATTATGGAAGATATTATTAGAAATATGTTCAATGAGGATAGTGAAGAAGTAGTGAACAACTTAAAGTTGATAAATGATCTTTATAAAAAGAATAAAATAACAAGATCGTTGAATACTCTTGAGAACTCAAAATTAGATCTTGTTACTACTAAATCTCACTCTAGTAGTTTATCCAAAATAGATTCTATCACAGAAATTTACAACTGCTCAAAATGTCATAGATTACCAAATTTTACAACTTATTTATAAGGAAGATAAAGAAAGAGTAGCCTTAGTTGTGCATAAATGGTTATGTTACTTTATCAAGAAGACAAAAGAACTTGAAGCATTAACAAGCATGAATAAAACAAAGAAAAGATATTTGAGGTGCATCTATTGTAATAGAATTGGTCATGAAAAAGCTAATTGTTGGAATCTTTATCCATGTAAATATTGTGGAAGAAAGTCTCATTCATCAATATTTTTTTGGTATAAAGAAAAGTATTGTATCAGATTTGAAAGGGCACTATTGTTCAAATTAGGCAATATTTTTCAAAAACTTATTTTTGAAGCATCTTCTAACAATAGATCAAAGTGTTCAATTTTTGAAATATAGGAAGGGAAATTTTTTTATGATAAAATGTTTAGAAAAAAAGGAAAAGATAAATGGATCAAATATGGTCCAAACTTATCTTACAAAACAATTAAGAATGAAGCACATGATCTAGAAGAACCTGAGTTCAAGGACAAAGGAAAGATTCTTATTCATGAACATGATCCATATTTTGAAGATACAAAGAATAAAGAAATAAACAAGCTAAAGAATAAAGATAAAGAAGAACACAAAGTTGAACCTAAAGTTCAGGATGATGAAGTCTATTCAAGAGAGGTAGAGGTTCATGAACAATGCAATATTACTTGAAGATTGAAGACAAAGATGAAGACCAATATTGAAGAGTAAAGTATTTAGTAACCAAATAATGTAATACAGGGGGAAGTTTTATCATATTATATTATTTGGTACATTCTAATGTACCCCAATGGTACCTTCATGGTACATTTGTAAATAATAGATTAGGGTTGAGTCTATAGTTTAGAGTGTGATTTATATTTCCTATTTTTATGTAAATATGAATGTGTAAGAAATGCAAAAGTGTCATGTGAGAGAGAATTTGCACAAGTATCTTGTATATAAAGGTGCAAATATGTAATGTGAGGATGTGCACAAGTGTCCTAGATTAGGAGTCCAAGAGTCTTCCAAGTATTGTATACAAGTGGTAAGATGAGAAGCCAAGAGTCATAGGAAAGCAATAGTCAAGTACTTGAAGAGTCACATCACTATTGCTATATTATGGAGACAATGCTCCATAGGATGCAATGGAAAATCAATCAAGAATCATGTATTGATATTCATAGTTGTAACAGAAAAGGAGCAATAAAGCTTGTATACATTTTTGAGCAATTAATATTGTAAGTTGTTCTTCATGCATAGTACATGAATGATTCAGGCTATTTACATTCATATTTTAGTATATAAATGAATGTTATTTGATTTATTATAATCCTTGATATACATATTAATTTGCTCATATTATTCTACTCATTATATTATTATTTGACCTTTATTGTGGCTATTTCATATTTGAGATCCTATGTGATATTGTTGAGATAACCTGTGATATTTTGTGGTAGTATAAAGGCTTAAAAACTAACAAAATTTGCCTCCCCATTTTCCTTTGCTTTGAATATTTGCATTCCTCTCATCCTTCACACCTTTATCTCCTATACTTGAACTTGCGCATTGTACTTCCTCATACCTCATATCATTTATTTATTCGAATGGTTGATTCAAGTGAACTGTAATGACCTTTGCCATATGATGATGTAGAGCGGTTTTTCTAGCCACTTTATTAGCAATTGAAAATCCTTAATTAGACCTAGCTTCTCTTGTTATATGATCCCCTTGTTTCAAATTTAAGCTAACCTCATGCCCAAAAATTTCCATCTCTTTCTCCATTATTTTTACTTTGTAGTTTCTTGCCATGTGCCCCATTTAATGATATTTACAACATCATAATACTATATTTTTATAATCCACTTGTTGATCTCATTATCTTGATTCAATTTTAATCCTAATTGATTGTAGTAAAGGTTTTGAAATATCCATGGCAACACATATTCGAGTGTATACAACATGCCTTCTCTCCTTAGTAGTTGGTCCCTCCTGGATGAATCCACCTAAAGTATTACCAATATTCTTCAAAACCTCCTTATTGATAAATTGATAAGGAAATCCAAAAAACCTAACTATACCAAAAGCCTTTTAGTAGTTTTTGTGTCCACAAAACAATTCTCACTCCAAGGTCTTAAATATAATGCATCTTTATCCCTAAACCATGGACCTCCATCCATTATTTTATCCCTTATTTATGAACTGGAGGGAAAAATCCTTCTAGAAGAAAAGTCAGGGAGTAATTTGAATTCAATCCCCACTTCCACTTCATCCAATTTTAAATCTTAGAAAAATCCGACCAATATCCATGAAACTTACATATTAACCCTCTAATGTTAAGAATTGTTATATCATGCTTAATCATCTCATCCTAGATAATCACTTCCGATGTAGAATTTGATACCTAGACGGGGGTTGCCATAGATATTCCTCTTATTGCTAGCTAAGGCATCCATACTTTCAACTTGGTCATTCATTCTTTCAATAAGGACTTTCATAAATGAATTTATTTCCATTTTACCTAGGTTTACTTCAAATGAAGGACAATTGAGGGGAGGATAGTGGTCAATTTGAGATGGTTCATCATAATTTTTTGTCATAACCTGGAGTCTAAGGAAAATTGGATTCTAACCAATGTGTACACCCCAAACACAATTGTTGGTAGAAGGTAATTATGGAATGATCTCAACCAAATGAGGACTACATTCAAAGGGATCTCATGGATCTTAGTGGGGGATTTCAACTCCCTTCTAAATCCTTCAAACAAAAATGGGGGCTCTTCAATCCCTTCAAAAGGTATGTAGGATTTTAGGAACTTCATAAATGCTAATGAATTGATGGATATAAATTTAAGAATATTTCAATTCACATGGAGCAATAGGCATTTAGGAGATCAATTGATTCAAATACACCTAGACAAACTTTCAGTCTCTCAAGAAGGGTTAGTAGCCTTTAGGGATTCAAATATCACTGCCCTTCCAAAAATCGGGTCAAATCACAACCCAATAGTTTGGGAGGTAGTAAAGGATGAAGAAAGTAGAACAACCCATTTAGGTTTAAGCTAATGTGGCTTGGACATGAAGACCTAACTCTAAAAATTGAAGACTGGTGGATAAAAACCTTTATAGATTCTAAACTGAGTCAAGTAGTAGGGAAATTGAGACATGTCAAACAAAATTTGAAAGCGTGGAATAGAAATATCTTTGACAATTTGTTTAAGAAGAAAATTGAAGAGATGAATTATCGAAGATGGAAAAGAAAATTACTAGAGGGGTCTTGACTGAAGATATCATATTTAGGGAATGAGAGCTGCTTTTTGAGTATTACAATGTCCTTGCTTGTGAGGAAATCCATTGGAGGTAATATTCGAGAATTTGTTGGCTAAAATAGGGGGACATGAATACAAATTTTATTCATGTCTTTACCCTCCACCATTGGAGCTGCAACAAGACTAGAGATGGAGCCCTCACTAACAATCTTGATGAAATAAGAGAAGAGGTAGTGGGTTTTTTTGAAGAGCTATTGGGGGTTTCTAATATTAGGGAACTAGAGGAGGAAGACTCTCTACTTAGGCATATCCCAAATCTAATCAATGAGGACCTCAATACTTACCTTCTTAGCCCCTTCTCTAAAGAAGATATCAAGAAGGCAATTTTTGACTTGGGAGGGGACAAAGCTCTAGGTCCGGATGGATTCTCAATTGTCTTCTTTCAACACTTCTAGTAAATTGTGGGATCTGATGTTGTGGAAGCCATTAAATAAGTACAAGTTTATCTATAGATTCCTACGAATGGTAATTCTAATTTCTTGGCCCTAATATCCAAGATCGCTAGTGAAAGAGACTTTAAGCAATTTCAACCTCTAAGTTTGTGCAATACACTTTATAAAATTCTTACAAAGACCTTGGGAAATCATCTCAAGACGATGCTTCCCTTGATCATATACAACAATCATTATGGGTTTGTGGGAGGCCATCAAATTATATATGGAATTGTAACTATCCATGAGGTCATCCTTCTATGGACATAAATGAAGAGGCCAAAATGCTTTTAAAGTTAGATATGGATAAAGCCTACGACTAGGTTTCCTAGGAGTTTTTGGGTAAGATTATGAGAAAGTTTGGGTTTCATAATGATTGGATGGACTTGATCTTCAGTTGCATCTCTACTGCTAGGTTTTTTTGTCTTAGTGAATGGTGCAACAACAAGTTATTTTGGTTGTAAGAGAGGGTTACGACAAGGTGATCCCTTGTCTCCTTTTTTGTTCATTATCTTAGTAGAGGTCCTCGATCATAGTATTATTGCAGCAATAAATGATGGAGGGTTAGGGGATTTCAAGCTAGCTTCAACAATTGATCTAGTGTCACATCAACAATTTGTTGATGACACTATAATAGTTTTCAAATCTTCAGTTTTCTAAGCATGTGAACTTAAACTTATCTTGACAAAGTATGAACAGGAGGTAGGAAAAAAAGTAAACTTTGAAAAGAGTAAAATTTACTTCATCAATTACCCTGAGATAACGCAAAGAAGAATCTCTCAAATATTTAGGTGTGAAGTAGGTGATCTCCCTGCTACTTATTTAGGCATGTCATTTTTCAAAGGTTGCATGAAATCAGAACTCTGGAACCCAACATTGATAGGTTCAAGAAGAAATTGACAGGGTGGAGAGGTAGTCTCTTAAGCAAGGTTGAGAAGGAGCAGTTGGTTCAGTCAATCATACAAAGTATTCCCATATACTTTGTCTGTATTTAAAATTTTGACGAAGATCATGAACAATTCCAACAATCCTTCCTCTAGTTAGGATTTGAAGATAAGAAAATATAGTGTCTAGTGGTTTGGGAGCAAGTGTGCTCCAAGAAAGAGTATGGAGATTTGGGTTTCAAATGATTGAAGGTGATGAATGAGGCTCTTATTGGTAAGATGGGTTGGAAACTTCTAAATAACGATCAGTTGATCTAGGTCAAAATCCTTAAAGCTAAATACATGAGATATAGACAAGACTTCCTCAACTCATAAGATCTTTCAAGAGGATCCATTTTTTGGAATAACTTGATGAATTGCAAGGCCCTTTTGAGGAAAGGGATCAAATGACATAGAGGGAATGGAGAAAGAGTGGACTTTTGGAAGGATTTTTGGCTGAAGGAGACCTTCTTGAGTGTGATCCATAACTGAACACCTTGAAGCTAAAAACTATAGAAGCCTTTGGAAGAAAGGTTAAGGACTTCTTGGATTTTAGAGAGGGGAGCTGGCATTGGAAAGGTATAAATATGGCAGGTCTAAATGAAACCCAATCCAAAGCTCAAAAATCCTTGATGGACCTGTTGAAGATGTTTCCCACTAACTTGGTAGGAGGGAGTGACTCGATGATTTAGAGCAAGGATAGTAAAGACCTATATACAGTGAAAATTGGATACTTTGTGATTGACAAGGATGGGTTGGATTGGATTTCGATAAAAAATATTTGGGTTAAGAACTTAATTCCTAAAATAACCATGTTTTGTTGACTTGTTGTTCAAAACAAAATACTGACTATTGACAATTTGTGTAAAAGAGGCTTCAACATTGTCAATAGGTGTGCTCTCTGTGAGAAAGAGGCTGAAATCGCTCATCATCTCTTTCTCGGGTGTGAGTTTGCTTATGAAGTAATTTGTCTTATTCTAACCAAATTTAAGATTTATTGGGATTTTACGAATAATATGGCTAATGTGTGTCTTTAGTGGATATCGCCCTTCAAGAGTAAGCGTCTAGGGGACATGTGCCAGCTTGATCTACACACTTCCTTTAGGGGGTCTAAAGAGAACACAATAATTGGATCTTTAAGGATAATAGAATGGATGCTTGTTCAATTGGGGCTCGTATTGGCAATGCATTAGTTGAAAATCATAAAGCATTATTAGGAGAATGTTTTTGTCCAAGAGCAAGATGTTTTCAAAGCTTGGTATTTAGATTTTAGTTCTCTACCTATCTGCTCCAAACCTTCTAAGGAAGATGTCATATGGAAAGCCCCTCATAAATATTGGATTAAGTTGGATTTTGATGGGTAGATTAGGGTAATCCGAGTGTTGCTGGTGTAGGGGGAGTAATAAGAGATGAGAAAGACACCATCATGTTAGCCTATGTCGAGCCATTGGGGAAACAAACAAACCACTTTGCAGAGGCAAGAGCCTTATTGTTGGGAACTAAGTATATTTTACAAATAGGGGCTACGAACGTGATAATTGAAGGAGACTCGTTAAACATCATCAAGGTTCTAAAGGAGGAACATGAGGCTAGCTGGTCTATTGCTGAACTGATTTTGGAGAGTCGACTGAACCTGGAGAAGCTTAGGTAGGTGAAAATACAACATATCTACCATGAAGGAAATCAAATAATAGATTGGATGGCAAATTTGGGAGTCGAACTCAAGGAAAAACAAGACTGGTATGTAGAGTTCCCTCTAGCTCTGATGGATTTGGTACTAAAGGATTGACGAAGGGATGAACACTTGTTGGAGCAACATGAGGTGAATAGACCCAATGAACCAGTCACTTGATTCCCATCCGATAGATCGAAGTATACCTGCCATGCTTACGAGACAAAGTTGCACAAGTCAAATCAAAGGAGGCTTGGACACACTCAATTATCTAGAATGGGTTGGCTAAGTTTCTTCTATATTATGCTACTATTATGGTCTTACTATCTTGTTTTGGTGTTGGGTTGTTTTTTTCTTTAGTGTTGTCTACGTCTATCATGGTTTTACTGTTATGTTTGGATTGTGTATTGTGTTAATAATGCCTTCAACAAAAGTGTTTTTTTTCAATTTTTTTTTTGTTTAAGCCAAACAACTCGCTTTATTCTAAGGTTCAGTCAATGTTAATAGTTTGATTTTGGACAAACTGCTATTCCATATTATAATACTTTTTATCATTGGGTATAAGGATTTGGGAACCCGAAAATCCTTATTACTTTAATAAAAAAACAGATTTTCTTCAAATAAATTATTTAAATTTTCTTAAAATTTAAAACAAAAAATAACACTTTCTTAATTACACTTTCATTTCTATTATTTTTATTTTTATTTTTTTTCATACCCTTCACATTTTCACTCTTGACTCGTACCTATTCTAAAAACAGCTCGTGCTTTTAATTATCTAAATCTTTTCATATTTTAAAACTTGTTGAACGTGTCTTTTTACTTATTTTAGTTGCAAACTTAATTAAAAAAAATTAAAACATTAAATTATTTTATTTTAAATTTTGTAAGGATGACTAAAAATGATTTAAATCCAAACATTGCTAGGATATACATAATAAAAATATTGAACCACTTTTAAGTCCTAAATAATAAAAATATTGAACCACTTTTAAGTCGTCAGTGTAAGAAAAATAATATTACTCGTAGACGTCAATTTAATTGTGGTGGCGGATGAAATTTGAGTGTGAAGCCTGCAAGATGGAGGGAAGTTTTCCCGCCATTTGTTTACAAACCTCACTCCCAGTCCGCAGTCCTTCCACTATAAATGTAGCGCCGCAACACCAATCAGAAGCTTCGTTTATTCACGAAACGGCCGCACATTCACAAGGTCTCTGGCCTCTGCTTCACGGATTATTTGTCTTTCATACTCTCCCTCTCCGTGCTATCAATGGCGGCAATCGATTTTGGTGTTGGTGTGCAAACTCCGGCGAACGAAAAGAAGCAACAGAAGGGCTCTTGTAAATCTTCAAGCGCTAGTAAATCCTCTAGGGCATGCCCGCTCACGCCGGAGGTCACCACTCCTCCGTCTCGTCGCGTAACGAAACGTCTCTCCTTCGGCAGGGAAGATAATCCCAAAATACCATCGCACGAGTCGCCGACCAAGAAATCCAGACGCCCCGAAAATGGTAATAAGATCGAAAACGAGAAAACACCCTTAACTGGCGTCACCAAATCCGTAAGGCGCTCCACTCGCCTGCAGAAAGCGGAAGAAGTGGAAGCTCCCGTTTCACCGCCGCGCATGGAACCCGAAAAGAAATCCATCAGGAAAAAATCGGGGAGAACACCGGCGAAATCTGGCGCTAAAACCCCTGGGAAGAAGAAGCCGCCTCCCAAAACTCCGTCAAAGGCGCCGAAATCCAAGTGCGTTGCCCGGAAAACTGCGCCGGAGGAGAGAACTGCCGATAAAAATAAGATTAAGGGGGAGCCCAAGTTTTTGAATAAGGTTGTGTTCGATGGAGTCGAATTCAGGGTCGGGGATTGCGTTTATGTGAGGCGAAGGGATTCGAACTCCGAGTCGGACGATGATGAGCTGGAGTGCGAGGAGTGCCATATTTGCAAGAAGACTGGCAGGGGGGTCATGGTGGAGTGTGACGAGTGTCTAGGAGGGTTTCATTTGTCTTGCTTGAAGCCTCCCTTGAAGGAAGTGCCCAAGGATAAGTGGTTGTGCCCCTTTTGCCTTGGGGACAAGGTGGCCAAGACCATTCAGCGAAGCCAAAGGAGGAAAGTCAAGAAAACTGCCAGGGAGAAGCTTCTTTCGTCACAAATGTGGGCTGCCAGGATTGAGAGGTATGTTTGCTTTTAGCTGGACTTTTTCTTCTCTTGGGGAGGTGATGGCTATTTGGTTTGTTCTTCTATTTAGTAAAAGAGAGGTGGTTAGATGGTAACCTCAATTAGTTGTGTGTTTTGCTACGGGCAGCAACGTGACCAGAATGTGGAAACTTTGTTTTCATTGTAATAAGCACCTTTTACTTCGGGGGTGGGTTTCAGAGTGTATTGTTGGTTGTTGCTGGGTACTAGGGTACATGTCAATAAGATATGAATTTTTTTTTTTTTTTTTTGGTTAGGAAAGCTATTCCGCTTCACTTAATATGGTGCACATATAGTTTGCACGTGTGTGGGATTGTTGATCTTTTTGCTTTCTAACCTGTTCAGTGTAATGTTCCTTTTATACAAGTTGTTTATTTTGGGTGGCATATTTTATGTTGGAATTTTTTTCCACTTTAATACCTCCTCTTCTTCTGTGGAAAGAAGATGTAGGTAGCAAATAAAATTAAATAAGTTTGGATACCAAGTTTGGGATTGCTAGATTAATAGGCAGACAAAACTAGTGTAACTATTATCTAAGTGAAAAAATGTGCAAAATTTGGTGCATACTCTGAAAGTAACTGCATAGAATATGCTGGATTATAAAGGAAAGTTAAATTATCAAGATTTTGCCTATAAGAAGCAACAAAATGGTGCTTATCACTCCGCAAAGACAGGCTGGCAAATGCTTGCTATAAAGCTTAATTAGCTGAATACAAATTATAGTATATGCACTCTTTTTCTAGGATGAGCTTTATACAACAGGCATCAAACAAGGGACATTCACAAGGTATTTACTTTCCAAGTTATTCAACAACCTTCTTACCAAAGGAAGAAAGAAACAAACTTGTAAAAAATGATTGCTATAGAGTAGTAGCTCCACAATTTAGATGGAATCAAACACATAATTTTGTACTAATGAAAAAAGATGAGACCTTTACTTTTGAAAATAATTTTATGCTTCATGTATCTGTTTTGCTCTATAGAATAACATATGCAAGTTTGTGGACTTCCATGCTGGTCTGCACCTTTTTGAATCTTTGTCCTCATTTAGTTGTTTTTTGCATGTGTAATTTGTCTTCTTCTACTTAGCACTTACAATACCAGTGAAAAGGCATATGCATGTACTACACTAGGGTAAATTATCTTTCTGTGGTTCCTGTTGTAACAATTTTCTAGTACAGCTGCTGAGATATGAATATCTTCATAAATGATTAGAACAAAAGAGTTACAAGGATTGCATTTTCACAGTTACACATGAGGCCTATGTTTTGTTTTTTATCTTGTAATTGCTCCTATAGTTTAAAAGAATAAAAGTGTAATAGAGCAACAAGGAATTTAGAGCTCCTCGAATTCCTCATGGTTGCTATTAATGCCCACCTTGACCTGGATTTCATTTATTGCCTCTAGTTTTCTTTGATGGTCCTTAATTAGATGGAGCTATTTTGCACTTTATTCACTTCCCTTCATAGTGAATTCTGCTTGGTCTTTACTGTCCTATTTTAAGAGAGGCTTGAGTTACTTAGAAACTTGCATTGTGTATACTTGCATTGAAGGCTTTGATTGAGGGCTTCAGCTCTTTCAAGTATTTTTCACCCATATTAGTTTTTACTCTATGTTGCAGAAAACTCCTAGGATGTCCTTGCTTCCCCGCTCTTAAATATCTGAAACTCCTTGCAAACATCTATAAACTTGTCATCTTGAGTTCCCATGTTTCTCAGCATAATTAAGAGATGTTTCCAATATTTTCAAGGGTGTTTCCAACATTTCTTGTCATTTTAAAATTAATGAAAATTAAAGAATTGAGATTCTTAGAAGTTTCATGGGTATTGCATGAGGCGCCCATGGGACACACATGACCTGCCTTAATAAAAACCAAGTTACTATTAAGAAAGCTCTAAGATGAGGAAAAAGAGAACAAAATAAATGATAAATTTAAAAAAATTATAGGTTGGGATCAATGACGCTAGAGGATCTAGAACATTCTTTGGCAACAAAGAGGCATTAAGCACATGTGGCTTTACCCACTTTGTGAAGTGAAACAAGAAAGACAGAGGATATAGTTTTTTCGTATTCTAATCTTCATCTTGTATCTTGCAAACAAGAATAAAACATAAGAGAGCAAACAAAATAATGGGATGTGGATTCATAAAATCTTGACTTAGACATATCCATGTCTAAACTTGATCTTGAGGATAATGAAAGTCCTCATATACCTATTGTTGAAGCCATAAGACTTGGGCCTTCTTTAAGTTTTGGTATTAATTTTGATGATTTTGAGGATTAAGAACTAAGTTTATAATGTATCCCATGTGGTTTAGTTTTGCATAATATGCATAGCCTCATTTATAAAATCTGATCTTTAGCATTAACCATTGTACTTTACATGAGAGTTAATAATTAAATGTGTTTTCATCTGTTTGTAATCTCTTTAATTTAATTTTGTCTACAAATTTTAAAATTATTCCGTGTCTTTTATTTAGGTATTTTCTTTTTCCAAAGGCTTTAAGGACTTGCATTTTCAAAGGTTCTTCTGTTTGAAAACTATGCCTGTTCCAAGTTTTATGCAACTTAGCTTTTACTACTCAAACTGTGCAATAAAAAAAGAAAGTAGACATAATTGCTCAAGTGGTTCAAGGGCCATAGTGATAGATATTAGATATTTTAGGATCCTGCTCAATTGCTATAGTGGCAATGGTGCCATATTATATCCTCTTAGACCATGTAAAAAGTCAGGATGCTCAAAGAAGGGAAATAGTTAAAAAAATGTGCAACATTACTCTTGAGATAAGAGCATCATAATTGAAATATGCATATTTTGGAAGCTTGATGTCTAAAGCCATATCCTATATAGGTCAGTCTTGCCATGTTGATTGCATGCAACCGCTGTTGCAAATCTCTTTATAGAGACTTCAATGAAGAATTTTTTTTTTTGATTCTTATTAACCTAACCATTTGCTGACCAAATAAATCAGGCTATATTTTTGATAGGTCTATTCTATCTTCGGGGTTTGGCAATCACTAAGTTTGGAACCTTTTTTTTTTTGATATTGGTAAACCAGGGTTGTTGAAAGGGTTTGAAGCCTTTTACAAGCCTAGACTGTTCCACCCAGTCCTACATTTTGTTTTTCCTTAGCTGCCAAAATTTGAACACATTCGAGTGCATTAAATCTTCAATTTGTTTTGGTGCAAAAACATTGCATCATGCCATGCTGCATCCCTATTGTGAATTTTTTGATATGATCTGCTTAATGTATCCGGACACACTTCTGAAATAGATATTACCAGTGCACTCAATTGCTTAATAAACCGGTGCAAGTTCAAGCATGCTTGTGCAATAATGCATTGCTCAAAAGAGAAGCAAACCTTGTTAGGCCTGAGAAAAACAACTTATAGGAAATATAGTACTACCTTTCTTACTTTGTACAAGATGAAACCCCTTTTTTATTTACAAATCAACACTTAGTTCTCACTTTGCACCTTTCAAGATTTTGCAAAAAGGAGCCCGTGTTTGTACTAAATTCATATGCTTGGGAACATAGATTAAATAATATAGACTTCATAGCATGCTCTATATGTGCCATAAAAACTTCAAGAATTAGGGAAACAAATGTAAGCTAAGTATTGGCTAAGCTCTCCACCAAAGCAACAAAGATGTTGAATCCAAGAACATATGATGCAAGAACTGCATGCCTTTACATCGATTGTAGACCAATCACTAGAAAATTTTGAAAGTCGCTATATCTTAAGTTTCAATCTTTTGCAAGATATCCAAAACCCGCACAAAGGCATTAACAAAATATCGTTCAGGACCCAAAACTTGCATATATCCATCTCTTTGTCATTCACACTAAATTCCTTAATCAAAACATTGCAACCCTAGCATAAAATTAGTAACAGGGTAACAATCAACAACCAACGCTTCCAAATTTCCCTCTCTAAACAGCTTTTTGAAAATGTTATATATTACCCTTGATATCAAATCTTTCCCTTTCCACTAGCTGAATTATGTTTGAATAAACAATATCTGGGGGAACCCATTTTTTGTCTTATTCATGAAGAGCCCTATAGTTTGCTAACCAATATGTTGCCCCATTTCCTTCTTTGAATACATGGGCCATTTCAATGTTCTCTAATGAGTTTGGAATCCTTACAGTATCTGCTATTGAACTTAAGCCCCGCCAACTCACCATAGCCCTCTTATTAAGACAATTGATTATGAATCTCCCTCCACTATCAACTTTCTCACTCCTAGTTGCCTTGCCAATCTCTAGCCAATATTGCTCAAGATTTTGCTTGATGACTTGTCATAGTTCTTACTCATTAACAACTCTAATTAAGGTTCCCTTACTATCCCTTATCATTGCTCCACCCCCAACCTTACCAAGATTCCCTTTAGATACCCCATCAAAATTGAGCTTTAGCCATCCCTCCTTGGGTGCTTGCCATTTTACACTTTTTGGATCTACTTGGGGATTATTCTCCATCCCTATTGGGCTTAGATCCTATTGTTCATTGATCCTTGCTTCCTCTACTTATTTTTGTTTTACCTTTATCCTCAAGGCTTTCACGTTTTCCACTATAGTAGCTTGGATAATCTGACTATTTTTGTATGTAGCTCTCTTTTCCCCTTAAATATTCTTCTATTTCTCTCCAACCATACACCCCATGCATAATGGAAAGGAATCAGGTCCCATATTTGATTCAATCTAGTACTCTTAAAGGGATTTTCCCACTGCTCAATCCACCCTACCATATTGTTTGGCATAACCTATTTAATCCCATCTCCTTCATTAATGTTTGAAGCATCTTAAAGGAGTAGTTATAGTTTAATATTATGTGTTTCATTGTCTCTTCTTGTGCTTCACAAAGGTAACACCTATTTGGAAATTGAAACCCTCTCTTATGCAAGTTATCTACTATAAGGATCTTGTTTTGTACAACCAACCATAGAAACATTGCTATCTTAGGTGTAGCCTTCCTTCCCCACAGTCTCCCCCATTGAAATCCCCCTTCTTGATATGATGTTAGTAATTCATAGGCCAATTTAACACTATAAGAGTCTTCTTGAGTTGCTCCCCATACTATGTTGCCCTCCCTCGTATTAAGATCTACATGGTAGGCTCTTAGTTTGGCTTTAAGCTTACTTAATGCTTCTACATTTTGGTTAGTTCCTTCCACCTTACCTCTCCATCTTCTCGATCCAATTAATCACTAACCAAACTCCCATACCTTTGCTCTAGATCTTCTCAAACTTTGACTATCTCCTCATCCTTACTTAGAGGGTGGTTTTCCAACCATGCATCCTCCCAAAAGTGGACCGACCTGCCATTACCAATTATCCATTGGACACCTTTCCATAACACCTTTCTTCCCTTTAGCGTATGGTTCCATATAGAAGAGCCATTACAGGGATCTAGTGTGGTTATGAATCTTATTTCTTCTTGGCTGTCTAAGTACTTATTCTTTAGAATTCTAGCCCATAGTGATTGACCTTCCTTCATTATCCTCCATCCTACTTTTGTAGCTAGGACCTTATTTATGTCTCTTATTCTCCTTAATCCCAATCCTCCTTTTGATTTTGGCCTACACACTTTCTCCCATGCAACAAGGTGTAAATTTTCCAAACCCTAGATAACTGTTGTCCTATGTTCTTTTAAAATAAATCAGATCTGAGAATAATTTATTCAAACATGCAACAGTCACACAGATGGCTGGAAAACATAAACAGCGTGAACAACAGAAGGTAAATATATTTCTGAACTTGAAATATTACAAATAAAAGAGGCTACAGCTACAACAGAACACTTTTGCTCTCTTGCTGCTTTTCTAGCCAGCAATCACTGTTCTTCTCATCCTAAGCTTGTAGTTTTCCTTCAACAATCTGTTCTCCTCCCATTCTTTTTTGTGTCTGTGTCTGTGTATCTAAAACACTCTTGATCTTACCCAGGTGTTGTAGGTGGGTTGGAGAGGAGAGGGCAATCCTCCAAGGGAGGTCCCAGGTTCGAATATCCACCCTACCAAAAAGCTGAATTGGGTACCCAAAATCCAATTGATAATGTTGGTACGGGCAAGGCTGGGTGCGACCCCGGGTGACTTTGACGGTGTAGAACCCCCTGTTCGTGGTCTCTTAGACCAAGGCGGCCCCGCAAGGGGTTTTTCTCTTAAAAAAAAAAACACTCTTGATCTTCTCCTTTTATCCTTGAAAAAGGTAACCCTAATCTCTTTAACCCTAAGATTAGATCTCATCTCATCTTGAGATGTAAGGTTAAAAATAAAAAATCACTTAAGTGAATATCAAAATAGAATCACTTAAGTGAAGTACAAAATAGAATCACTTAAGTGAACTTAAAAATAGAAAATCACTTAAGTGAATTTCAAAATAGAATCACTTAAGTGAATTACAAAATAGAATAATTTAAGTGAACTTGAAAATAGAAAATCACTTAAGTGAATTTCAAAATAGAATTAGAAATGTTTCGAACCACTTCTAGCACGTTCATACTAAAGCCTGTGCAAGAAGTTCTTGTCCGAGCTACATTTCTCAACACTCCCTCTTAGCGAGGAAGGAATTCTGCACCAATCCAAGTTTGTCTCTGAATGCTTCAAACTTCCCTTTTACTAAGGGCTTGGTCAAATATCGACTACTGTTGATTTGTGGGAATATACTGGAGCTTTACGGCTCCCTTCTGAATCTTGTCTCGTATGAAGTGATATTTGATGTCTATGTGTTTGGACTTCTCATGAAATATTGGATTCTCAAAGAGTTTGATACAACTCTGATTATCACAGTATATCACCGTGGGATCCAACTCTTGATCAATCAAGATTGTAAACAACTTGCGAAGCCAAATGGCCTCACAACTAGCAATACTAGCTGCCATGTATTCGGCCTCTGTTGAGCTAAGAGCCACAGAAGTCTGCTTCCTGCTGAACCAGGATATCATGCCTGATCCCAAGCTAAAGCAACACCCTGAGGTGCTCTTCCTGTTTGCTACATTGCCTACCCAATCTGAGTCTGTATACCCTTGCAACCTCACTTCACCATCTCCAAGATATCTTAGACCATACTCCACTGTGCCCCTTAAGTATCTAAGCACATGTTTTGCTGCTACCCAATGCTCATGCATTGGCTCCACCATTAACTAACTCAAGGTGTTCATCGCAAAACATATATTTGGTCGAGTGTTGACCAAATACATCAAGGATCCTATCAGTTGCCTGTACAATGTAGGGTCCACCAATTCTGAATCTGAAGTTGTCACCTTCTTCATATTAGTGATAATGGGTATGGCCATAGGTTTGCAGTCCTCCATCCGAAACCTCTTCAAGATCTCAATTGCATACTTACCCTGCCCAAGGAATATCTCCCCTGGTCTCTGCCAAACCTCCAAACCCAAGAAGTAATGCATCATGCCAATGTCCTTCATCTCAAACTCAGCTGCCATATCTGCTTTGCACCCTTCAATGAGCTTCTCTGCACTCGTAAGAAACAAGTCATCTACATATAGCACCAAAATGAGCAGATCAGTTCCAACAAATATGTAATATAGATTAGGATATGCATCACTTTTGGCAAACCCCATACTCTGCAAGTATCCATCTATCCTGGAATACCATGCTCTTGGTGCTTGTTTGAGTCCATATAAGGCTTTCTTTAGCCTACAAACATGGGACTCCTTCCCTCTTACCTCAAAGCCTTGAGGTTGCTCTATGTACACTTCTTTCTCAATGATCCCATTAAGGAAAGCTGTCTTCACATCCATTTGATGAATCCGCCATCCCATAAATGAAGCTAAAGACATAACTGCTCTAATGGAAGTGTATCAGGCGACTGGAGCAAAAGTCTCCTCATAGTCCACTCCCTCTTTATGGGAAAATCCTCTCGCCACAAACCTTGCCTTGAACTTCTTGATGCTGCCATCTGCAATATGCTTAATTTTGTAGAGCCACTTGGAACTCACAACTGACTTCCCCTCCGGTATTGGTACTATGTCCCAAACATCATTCTTCATGATGGAGGTGTACTCCTCCACCATGGCATCCCGCCAAACCTCTTGGTCTATTGCCTCTTGAAAATTGGTAGGCTCTGAATTTATGATGTTACTCATCAATGCCATGTAGCTTGAAAACTTCCTTGGAGGTCTGCTCTCCCTGATCATGCTGCTAGGAGCCTCAACATACTCCTCAACATCCCTCAATGTCTGTGTAAGCCATTGAGGTCTCCTGATAGAACTGGAAGGGGCTAATGTCTCCACCTCCTCACCTGAAGGTTGTTGTTTTGAACTGGAAACCACTGGTGTCTTTGGTGACCTTGGCTCAACCTTCGGAGCTTCTTGCTCCTCATTCTCTATCACTGGAATAGGCTCATGGGACTTCTTGGATGCAATGTCCTCCTCAAACTTTACATCCCTGCTCACTACTGTCTTCCTCTTCTTTGGAATATAAACCCTGTAAGCTTTTGAAGTCTCATTGTATCCTACAAATAAGCCCTTCCTACTGGAGGACTCCAACTTGGTCCTCTTTTCTACTGGAACATGGATATAAACTGGACATCCAAAGATGCGAAAATGACTCACCTCTGGTTTCACACCAGTGAATGCCTCCTCTGGTGTCTTGTCCTCCAAGATCCTGTGAGGACACCTGTTTTGGATGTAGACTGCTGTGTTGCATGCTTCTGCCCAAAGAAACATCGGCAAGCCCTGGTCATGAATCATGGCCCTAGTAGCCCCTATGATGGATCAATTCTTTCGCTCTGCAACCCCATTCTGTTGTGGGTTGTATGGAACAGTCAACTCCCTCTTGATTCCTGCTTGCTTGCAAAAACCATCGAACTCCTTGGAGGTATATTCACTCCCATTGTCTGATCTCAAGACCTTGATCTTCTTCTCTGTCTGGTTCCCAACTAGAGCTTTGAACTCTTGAAACCTGCTAAAGACTTCATCCTTGGTCTTTAAAAAGTAGATCCATGTCTTGCGAGAGAAATCATCAATAAAGGAAACATAGTACATGCTACCTGAAATTGATGCTACTGACATCGGTCCACAAACATCCGAATGTACTAGATCTAGTATCTTCTTAGACTTATGCTCACTGTTTGGGAAAATAGTTTTGGCGTGCTTGCCAAGCGTGCGCCCTCTGCATACTCCTTGTTGCTCAATGCTGAACTCTGGAAGACCTATGACTATCTCCCTCAGAATAGGCAATGCTCTATGATGCAGGTGCCCCATCCTCTTGTGCCACAAATCACACAAGTTGTTACTGCTATGAACTAGGGCTCGAACAGGTTCACCCTGCAACTTGTATAGACTGCCTTCTCTAACCCCTATTACTTGTGTTGTTTTCGGGCTAGATTCTTTTTGGTCTAATAAGGACATGCTAGTTCTTTAACTCCATTGCATAACCCTTATCCTCCATAACCGAAACTGAAAGCAAGTTCTTCCTGAGACCTGGAACAAACAAAACATCATCAAAGTTTAAAGATTTCCCTGATTGGAGTCGAAAAGGAATGGTACCAATTCCTACAACCGGATATTTGGTATCATCACCAAGGTCAACCTGAACCCTTGAGTCCTGATCTTGTAGACTGGTAAAACATTGTCGGGCTGATGTCATGTGTTGAGATGCCCCACTATCTACATACCAAGCATTCCTTGGAACCGTGTTGGTAGAAAGGCAAGAGACCAATGAGAAATCCTTCTCGAATTTGGCAGCAAACTCACTCTCCATAGATCTGAGTTTGTGTCGCAATATCATCTTCCTGTTTATGTTCTCGCTCTGGTAGAGGCTAACCAGGGCATCAAACATCTCCTTTGCCTTAGTCTTCTCGGATATGTGAGGAATCAGGTGATCCTTCACTGCATCCAAGATCATCCGCTTGGCCTTCACTTCCTTCTTTTTGTGAGCTGCCAATTCTTGCGGATTTGTAGGCAAAATCACATCAGCCTTGACAATATCCCAGAGATCATTCTCTTCCAATAAGAACATTACCCTAACTTTCCAGGGCAAAAAATTGGAGGCACCTTCCAATCTATCTTCAAATCTGAGGCTAGTTGCTGCCATTTTTGAGATTTGTTGAAATATTAATGACTTAAATAAAACAATCCTGCAAATAAGCTTAGTCTTTCAAGCCAAAAAAAATATGAAACCCTAACTGCTGTTTTTATTTATTTTTATTTGCTTGAAACCCTAACTGCTGAAATATTAATGACTCAAAAAAACAGTCCTGCAAATAAGCTTAGTCCTTCAAGCCAAAAAAAAATGAAACCCTAACTGCTGTTTTTTTTTCTTTAATATCCAGCAGTGATCTACTGTTGTAAACCCTTGAGGATCTCAATCACAGAACCTAGCTCTGATACCATGTAAATTTTCCAAACCCTAACTGTTGTCCTATGTTCTTTTAAAATAAATCAGATATGAGAATAATTTATTCAAACATGCAACAGTCACACAAATGGCTGGAAAACATAAACAACGTGAACAACAAAAGGTAAATATATTTTTGAACCTGAAATATTACAAATAAAAGAGGCTACAGCTACAGCAGAACACTTTTGCTCTCTTGCTGCTTTTCTAGCCAGCAATCACTGTTCTTCTCCTCCTAAGCTTGTAGTTTTCCTTCAACAATCTATTCTCCTCCCATTCTTTTCTGTGTCTGTGTCTATGTATCTAAAACACTCTTGATCTTCTCCTTTTATCTTTGAAAAAGGTAACCCTAATCTCTCTAACCCTAAGATTAGATCTCATCTCATCTTGAAATGTAAGGTTAAAAATAGAAATCACTTAAGTGAATATCAAAATAGAATCACTTAAGTGAAGTACAAAATAGAATCACTTAAGTGAACTTAAAAATAGAATCATTTAAGTGAATTACAAAATAGAATCACTTGAGTGAATTACAAAATAGAATCACTTAAGTGAATTACAAAATATAATCACTTAAGTGAACTTAAAAATAGAAAATCACTTAAGTGTACCAAGGTGTTGTAGGTGAGTTGGAGAGGAGAGGGCAATCCTCCAAGGGAGGTCCCAGGTTCAAATCTCCACCCTACCAAAAAGCTGAATTGGGTATCCAAAATCCAATTGATAATGTTGGTGTGGGCAGGCTTGGGTGCGACCCCCGGGTGACTTTGACGATGTAGAACCCCCTGTTCGTGGTCTCTTAGACCAAGGCGGCTCCGCAAGGGGTTTTTCGCTTACAAAAAAAAAAAAGAAGATCACTTAAGTGAATTTCAAAATAGAATTAGAAATGTTTCGAACCACTTCTAGCACGTTCATACTGAAGCTTGTGCAAGAAGTTCCTGTCCGAGCTACATTTCTCAACACAAGGGGGATTCTACTTTTCTCCTTAGATCTTGACCATAATTTTTTTGAATAGTTTCTACTATGTTTGCAACTTTAGCTAGAATCATAAACACAAATAAGAGATATACTAGTATGATTTGGAGAGTGCACTTTAACAATTGTAGCTTACCTGATTTAATAAAATTTTCTAGCTTGCTAACTTGCATTGAAATTTATCTATCAATGTGTCCCAAACTTGACTTTGCACACATCGGTAAACATCGACATCCCCAAATATATTTTTGGAAGGGTTGGGATATTACATCCAAGTACTTTTTCTATCCTTCTTTGACGGTTCTCTACAATGTTAATGAAGAACACATTACTCTTTTCCATGTTAATCATTTGGTGGGATGCCTTTACATATAGATTTAGAATCCTCTTGAACTCCTTGGCTTTTGTCATAGAAGGTTTCCCAAGCAGAGTGGTGACATCTACAAACTGTTGGTGAGTGATACCCCTTATGGCTATGGAGGGTTTTAGCTTCCCAATTAATGCTCTTGAATTTTGAGTTGCAGTTATACATCTACCTAGAGCTTCTGCCATAATAATAAAGAGATAAGGAGGTAGAGGATCCCTTGGTCGTAGACCCTTATTGCTCTTGAAGAACCCTATAAGAGAATTATTTAGAATGATTGAGAATCTTGGCCCTCCATAACAATTACTCACCCATATTCTCCATCTCCTACTAAACCCAAACTTAGCAAGAACTTTGTCTAGGAAGCACCAAGAAACCCTATCATAAGCTTTGTTCATGTCTAGCTTGAGCACCATTCCTTCCCTCTTACTTGTTTCCACCGAGTGCAAAGTTTCATGAAGTGTAATGACTCCATCCAAAATCTACCTTCCCTTCACAAAACCCCCTTGTTGTTTTGCAATTATCTTTGGGAGGACATATTTCAACCTTAATGCTATTACTTTAGATATGATCTTATAAACTACATTACATAGGCTAATCGATTTAAAGTCCTTAAACCCTTTCACCCCATGTTTCTTAGGAATTAGCACTAAAAAAGTGTTGTTATACTCTCTTAGCACTTTGCCTAAATGGTGAGATTCTCGGACTATTGCTATTACATACTCCTTCATTATATTCCAAAAGGCTTGAAAGAGTCCTACCTAGAATCTGTTTGGGTTTGGAGCTTTGTCTTTCCCCAAGGACAAAACCGCCTCCTTCACCTCCTCTTCACTCACATCTTTCTCAAGCTTTGCATTCATATCTCTTGTCATCAACGTTGGGATATGTTGAAGTATATTTTCCATAGCTTCTTGGTCATCCTCCCTATCCTTTGTTAGCAACGACTTGAACAACGACTTGAAGAAGTCAATTGCCCCTTGCTTGATCTGCTCTTCATATTTGACTACTTCTTTGTTCTCTTGTAGGATTTTAGAGATCCTACCAACACTTTTATGTTTTATGGTTGAGACATGAAAACATTTCATGTTTTTATCTCCTTCCATAAGCCACTTATTCCTAGACTTTTGTCTCTAGTAAGTTTCCTCTTGAGCCATTAAAGTATGCATTTTCGATTGCATCTCCTTCTCTCTCATGTAGAACACCAAGTCCATCCCATTTTTATTTAGTTCCTCCTCTAGCAAGTTCAATCCTGCCTTAGGCTTTCCTTTTGTCTAAAGATATTTCCAAATACTAATTTATTCCATTTTTTTCACCTCTCTTTTCACATATTTGAGTTTCCAAGCCAATATATACATCTTAGATCCTTGGATTAGATGCCTCCACCATGTCTCCATTTCTTCATAAATTTTTGGGTGCTAAAGCCACATATATTCAAATTTGAATGGGATTCTACTCTTCTTTACTTCCCAATTGCACCAAAAAATGAGAGGATTATGGTTTGATCCCATCCTTGGCATTGGTACTAATGAGTGCTTACAATATTTCTCAAACCACTCCATAGATAGCAACACTCTATCCAATCTCACTTGGATCAAATTATCCCCTAATCTCCTATTTTTCCAAGTATAAGTATTGCCACTTAATTCCACATCAAAAAGACCCAAATCTGAAATAAAATTGCTGAAATCCTCCATGCTCTTTGAGAATCCTTGAGGACCCCCTTTCTTTTCACTATCCACTATCACCTACCACTATCCATCTTATTCCTCTGCCCCATTTGCTCCATCTCCCTCCACAGATTCTTTTTTGCTCTACGTACATTTGGAACATAAATATTAGTGACAAGGAAGGCATTTGAAGATTCAGAAGAGAAAAAATTGTCAAATGGTGTTTTTTTTTTTGAAATGATTTCTCCTTCGTAGATATCAAAATTCCATAATACTAATATTCCTCTTGAAGACCCCCTAGCTTCCACTTGGCAACTACTGCCCTTCTTCCATATCCCTTTCTTGATATTATTCTAGTTTGCACCATTCAATTTTGTTAATTGCAACAATACTATATCAGGTTGGTGATTGTTAATCATGTATCTCACTAACTTGAGTTTGTTAAGGGCATACATTCCCCTAACATTTCATAATATAATCCTCATTTCCTATTTCTTTTGGTGGGCTTTTGCCCACTCGAGACTAAGATAATTTATGACCCCATGTTGATATCCTTCTTTGTTTCCTTTTTGTGCTTTTCATTTGAAGATGGTTTTCCCACCTTCTTTGCCCTTGTTGCTCCCACATTTGGGGTCTTTTTTCCGCTTCTTGTTAATCTTAGATTCAAAATCTCTTATTTTCTTGATATTCCTTTTGTCATTGACACTTCCTTCACTCATGAACATGGAACCACTACTAGTTTTCTTCTTGGTCCAATATTTCCCTCATCACTTCTTTCTCTTTTTCTTCTATTTGTTGTTGAACCATAACTTTTTCCCCTTTCTTTATAACACTTTGTTTTGGCAATGTAGAGCTTTCACTTTGTAGATTCTCTTGTATATTTTCGTTATCTAACCCAAAACTTGGGTTTTTCTCCAACATTTCTCTCTTCATAGTCTCCACAACCTTTTGTTTGATTTCCACAACTTGCTTGTAATCTTCAGCATTGCCAACTTCCTTGGGATTCCCTCCCCTAGATTTGACTCTTTCCTAGCTATTTCTTCTTGATTTTGAAGCACTTTATCATTGCTTTTAGAGTTCAGCTCTTTTTTTTCCACATTTGTCCTTTTTTCCTACTTTCATTACTACTATGGCTTTGTTTGGAGCTTTTCTTTATAGGTTGGGGCAATCCTGTGCTAGATGACCTGTTTTAGCACAAAACTTGCAACTAAAAGGGTCATTGTAAACAATATTTTGAAAACAAACACCCCACTTGGAAACCAACTTTATCTCATCTAGGAGCTTCTTTCGTGGTTCAACCATTACACACATCCTAGCAAAGAATACCCTCTTTCTTTCCCTAATGACATAATCTATGGAAAGAAATCGGCCAAAGGAATTGGTTATTGTTTCAAAAATTTCTTCCTCCCAAATTTTTAAGGGTAAAGTAGGAAGCCTTAGCAAAATTGGGGTCACATCTATCTTCTCAATATGTTGATTTAAACCTGGTGCCAATTTCTTGAGATAAAGATTGGATCTTGCCATGGACCATGGGCCTCCTAAATGGACAGTAATACAATCTTCTTCATCCTAGGAAGAATCCTTTTGAAAGGAAGGAAAAGTCCACATGCCCTTTAATTCTCCATTGGTTATTAACCCAGTTATTTATCTGGTCACCAATTGGTTTGGAATCTATAAATTTACATATCAAGGTATTATTTATCCTATGATGTACTCTTCAAATACTTTATTTGGTATGTTCAGATTATTCCATCCTCTTTTGTTTCAGTGGAGATTAGTATTCATTGTCCTTTATTCTCATCCACTATTTTCTTCCCATTCACCCTCTTAGCCCAACTTCTATTGCCTTTTCTTTTTGCATTCATTGGGCTACTACTATCATTCATTGGCTTAAGAGACTTTCCCTTTAAAACTCCTAGTAAATATTTCCTCAGATCTACTAAACCAATTGACTTGCTACCAACTCTTCTTCATCTTTATCCTCCCTCCATTCCTTACTTCTTTTGGTGCTTGAATCAAACCCATTAAGAGGGGCCTTCTTAGAGTTTGAAACCTTCATTGAACCAAGATTCTCATTCTCCTTTCTAAATACATCCTCCCACTTGCCGCTAGCCCCTTTCTTGTTGATCAGGCCAATTGCATCTCCTATTACGTTGCTCTACAACTTGAGCTGATCGATGCCTTGCTCTCTTGCCTCTTGCAACTCCTTCCTTGCCTTTTGCAACTCCTTACCTGACTCCTTTATCCTTTGTTGCATGGAAGGTAAGCCCTCCTTCCATTCAACTCTCTTAATTTTTTCAAAATTGTGAGAGGATTCAAAATCGTTCTCAATATCTTTCCCATTGAGGGAATTCATACCCCCACAAAGCCAAAGGACCAAATGTAGCATCGATTCCTTTTGAATGTTGTAATTTGCAAGCGAAAGTCCATCCATTAATTGCTTTCTTGCAAATAACAATCTTTGTTGATCTGGTAAAATATCCTCTTATCACTTGGATTTTGGCCTTCATATTTTCGGTGGAGTCACTACTCTCCACTTCCAAAGTGATGGTCTTTCTTGTTAAATACTTTACAAATATTTGCATGGTTATCAACTCCCCTCGTCCCAAAAATTTAGAAATTAACTTGGTAATATTTTGACAATCACCACACACTTTGAGATTCTTTGTGATCCTTATAGAAATATTATGCTTATGTTTTATAATATCAAATGCAAAAACCAACCTCTCACTGTGTTGAGCAAGTATTCCCACTTTATCCTTCTCATCCTCTATACCATCAAGCACAAAGCTTGTCTCAGGCACACAACTCAAAACTTTCATTTGTTGTTGCAAAACTTTATTCCTTGGGTTATGTGCGGCCCATGCCAACCCTTATACAATATAATAATATATCCCCAAATATCTATTTCTAGATCCCCAAATATCTATTCCTAGGTACCCTACCATTTGTCTAGATAACCTCTCCAACATTTCTTGAGATTTTGGATGCGATGCATCACCTCCAACAAATGCATGGACTCTATTATTAACGCCAATCCAGTTGCACCTTGGCTTCTTTTTCAATCCTTTGTCTCTCATCATTACCCTCACCTTAGCCACCCCATCCCATCTTCCTGCCGTAGAATAGATATTTGCTAACAAAACATAGTAGTTTTCATTTCTTGGATCTAACACAAAGAGGTGTTTTGCCACATGTTCTTCAAGCTCTATATTGTCATGGATTTTGCAAGCACTAAGCAAGGCCCCCCTTATATTGAAATTGGGCTCCATTGGCATCTTGAAAAAAAGATATACGCCTTATCTAGGTGCCCATAACAGCCAAGGACTACCATATAGGCATAAAGCTCCAAACCAAGAGTTATGTTAGGGTCAAGACTCATAACCTCAAAGCACTCCCAACCTTCTCTAAGTAGCCCAACATGATTGTAGGCAAAGAGAACGCCAACAAAGGAGACGTGATCTAACTTCAAACACAAATCTCTCAAATGATCAAAAAGGGTGGGGACATCCTTGTTTTGCCCAATAAAACCCTATCTTGCAATCACTACAATCCATGAAACCAAATATTTTTGGGACGTTCTATCAAACACTTGGTGTGCAACCTCCATGGTTCCACAATGCATGACCTCAAAGCACTCCCACCCTTCTCTACATAGCCCAACATGATTATAGGCAAAGAGAACAACATCAATAGAGACGAGTTTTTTCTTTTTATTTGTGGAAAACATCCCAAAAGGGATGCCACTTTCGAGTAAGACCCAAGGAGGCAGGGGTATCCATTCCGCCAAAAACGCTCAGGACTCGGACCTGGCCTACCACCTTTGACATACTCAAGGAGCAAACAAACACACAAAACCAATTTAAAAATAAGTAAATAACAACAAAAATAATAAAACAAAATAAAAAACATGCTCCTTGAGTGTGTCAAAAACAAAAGCACAACCAAACACGCACAATAAGATAAAAGAAACCACAACACGAACCACATAGAAAAACACAAGAACCACATAACAAAACACAAACAAGACAAAAACAACAAAACACTACAAAGACATAACCCAAAAAAAAACATGAAAAATAAACACAACCAAAACCAAAAAAATAAAAATAAAAATAAAAAACAACCAACAACAGACAATAAACAAAAACAAAAAACATAGAAAACACTCACACATAAAAACATGAATTAACACAAACAAAGAGAAACCCAAGAACAAAAACGAAAAAACACAAGAGCAATAACAAAAAACATAAAAAAAAACACAAAACAACAAAAACACAAGAACAACAAAAAACAAAAAACAAAACAAAACAAAAGAACCCACCCACCTTAAAAAACAAAAAAGAAAAAAGAAAAAAAAATTGAACATAACAATGACCTATCTAGATAGAAGACTATTAAGGCAAGAATCAATAGAGGAAACAAAAGAAAGAATAGAATGAGGTAGGGAACTAAAAAAAACTGAATGAACCAAAAAAAAAAAAAGCAAGAAGAAACTAGGAGGGTGGCCATAACAAGCCATCCAAAGAAATGAGAGAAAGAAGAGCTTCCCTAATTTGAGAAGCCCACCATCTAGGAGGGTGGCCATAACAAGTAAGATCACCTTTGTCCAAAGCCCAATTAGCTAAAACATCAACGCTCTTGTTTTGATCTCTGACCACATGATTGTAATCAACTTTCAAAAATCCCATCTGGATTAATGGAATCTTCTCAATAATTCTTTTTATTCTCCAATCCACCTTATGATTCTTAGAAGGAGTCTTCAAGAGATTAATCATAAGTTGAGAGTCAGACTCAACTATAGAGACGAGTTTGACTTCATGCTCAAATCTCTTATTCGATCAACAAGGGCAAGGAGACCTTGCTTTGCTCAAGCTAACCATATCCCATAATCATTGCAGCCCATGAAATCAAAATTTTATGGGACATATTGTCAAACACTTTACTCCTCATGACCTCCATGGATCCACATTTCATAACCTCAAAGCACTCCTAACCTTCACTAAACATATTGGCATGACGATAAGCAGATAGAACGACAACAAAGGTGATGTCATTCGACCTCATGCCCAAATCTCTCATTTGATTAAAAAGGGTGAGGACATCCTTGCTTTGCCCATGAAATTCATATTTTGAAATCACTACAGACCATGAAACACATAGCGAGCAACCTCCATGGTTCCACATATCATGACCTTAAAGCACTACCACCCTTCTCTCAACAGCCCAACATGAATGTAGGAAAAGAGAATGACAACAAAGGAGTTGCGATCCAACTTCATGCTTAAATCTGTCATTTGATCAAAATGGGCTTGGTCATCCCTACTTCGAACATGTAAACCAAATCCTGCAATCACTACATTCCATGAAACCAAATCTTTTTGGGGCATTTTGTCAAACTCTTGGCGTGCAACCTCCATGGTTCCAAATTTCATGACCTCAAAGCACTCAGAACCTTCTCTAAGCAGCCTAGCATGATTGTAGGCAAAGAGAACGAAAACAAAGGTGACAAGATTTGGATTCATGCCCACATCTCTCCTTTGATCAAAAAGGGGGAGGACATCCCCTCTCTACACATGAAATCCAAATTCCGCAACCATTGTTGTTCATGAAACTAAATCGTTTTGGGACATTTTAACAAACACTTGGTGTGCAACCTCCATGGTTCCACATTTAGCAAACATGTCTACAAGACCCCTACCCAAAACAACAATTGAATCGAACCCACTTCTCAATATATATGCACGAACAACACTTCCATATTTTATAAGTGCCAATGGGGCACATATTTCCATAATGCATTTCACGAAAGAGAGAGTGATTCATCACAACCATTGTGCCCATATCTTGCACTCATGGCATTCCACAACACCATGTCTCTGTGAGGTATGGCATTCTATGACGTTGCACATCTCTTGTTAAACATGGCAATAAGCGAATTCCCCATGCAAAATCTTGATTCAAATCTCCTTTTAATAAAGTGGGTGTGGATCTTTCTCCCTTGTCAAACAATTGATATCTTTGCACACACCTTGTCAATGAGAGAAAACACGTTAAAATTTTGGGATGCTCCCCTAGTTTGCATCTTGTGATAAAAGGCAACAACCTCTCTACACAACCTGATTTGAACACATCTTTTGATCTTTGCATTCCAAGCACTTGAGTTTGGATTGGGTATTTTGTCAAACATTTGGCCTGCATGAACCATGGTAGTGTCGCTCATGGCATACACAAATATAATTTTTGTTTGAAAAAAGGCATGGATTTCTTGAGCATGGCCTAAGGTGAGGGCTCTCCTCTTTCCACAACCTTCCATGACCTAGGCACACCTCTCTACATCCATTCGACTCAACATTGGAATACATGACTCCAAAATTTCTACATGCAAAAAGTTGTTCCCCATTAGCAGCTCTGTCAAATTCAGAAATATGTGGATCTCTTGGAGGGCCATTGTCTCAGGCCTTTCTTGGCTGATCACCCCTTCAACTTGAATGACCCCTCTATCGCCTCTATTCTTAGATCCATGAAACCCTTACGGCCAGACTTGTAAAGTTTTTAGTAGACTGCAATCTTATTCTTCTTTAATGGCTGCCCATACCTTTGTACGACTTTGCACATTATAGGCATTGCAAGGTTGTGTTGCAACTTTTGCTGCCTCTTCCTCCCAATTTACATTTCTATTAAATAATGATAGAAACCCTAACTTTCATAGACTGCTGCCTATTTGAATGGCTAGACCTGGAAATGACAAAGTTTAGATCATTTTGTGCAATTTTCCATGGCTGACAAGACTGCCTTGATCAGAGAGCCGTAGCTTGAAGGAACTCCTCACCTTTTCTTTGAAATTGTAGGGTATTCCCATAGCTCGAAGGCACTGCCATTGGCTTGCACTTGCTATGTTTTTGGTTGAGCTCCCTCTTCGCATGGGGAATTTAGGATGCTTGTCTTAGATCTAGGTCGTCTTTCTCCTAGGGTTTCAAGATAGACATTTTTTGTTCTTTCCTCCTATTTCCTTGCGTACTGCCGAGGTTGAAATCTGCTGTCGCTGTGTTTCTAGTTGAGCTCCCTTTTCATAAGGGGTTTTGTGATGTTTGTCTTAGATCTGGGTCAACTTTTTCCAAGGGTTTCAAGACATTTTTTCTTTTTCCTTTTTCTCTGTGTACCATCGAGGTTGAAATCTGCTACCGTTGTGTTTTTGGCTGAGTTATTATGACCTTTTGGTCTTAAAATTTGGAAATCATCATAATTTCTTTCCTCCTTTTTCTCTATGTACCGTCGGGTCAAAATTCGTTGCCGTTGTGTTTTTGGCTGAGCTTCCTCTTCACGAAGGGTTTTGCGATGCTCGTCTCAGATTTAGGTTGACTTTCTCCTAGAGTTTCACGATAAACATTTTTTTTTCTGTCCTCATTCTTTGCATATTGCCATGGTCGAAATTTGCTATTGCTGTGATTCTGGCTGCCGTTGTGTTTTTGGTTGAGCTCCCTCTTCACAGGAGGTTTTGCAATGCTTTTCTCAGATCTGGGTCGACTTTCTCCTAGGGTTTCAGTCTGACTTTTTTTTTTTCCTTTCTTCCTTTTTCTCTGCATACTGCCAAGGTTGAAATCTGCTACTGTTGTGATTCTGTCTGCCGTTGTGTTTCTGGTTTCACAGGTGGTTTTGTGATGCTTGTCTCAGATCTGGGTCGAATTTCTCCTAGGGTTTCAAGATAGACATTTTTTTTTTCTTTCCTTGTTTTTCTCTATGTACTGCTGAGGTCAAAATCTGCTACCGCTGTCATTTTGGCTGCCATTGTGTTTCTGGTTGAGCTCCCTCTTCACAGAGGATTTCATGATGCTCGTCTCAAATCTGGGTCAACTTTCTCCTAGGGTTTCAAGACAGACTTTTTTTTACTTTCCTAGTTTGGAACAAATTTGACACAAGGAAAAATTCAGAAAAAAGTTGGAGTTTGAGATTTAAAAATAGAAATATATTTGTAATGTCATACTTGAATTAAAAAAAAATAATTTAATTGACTTGATTGCTGAATTGAATCATATTTAAATGAATGTCATCAAATTTCTTTGAATTTGTCTGGGACTTGGGTAAAATTGACAAATTTTCAAATTTCAAAGATGAAGTTTGCCAAATCTTGTGAGGTTCTATTGTGAGATCATTGAACAGATGCCATGTTTGTTTGTTTGACATCTTTCTATTAGAGAGTTTTATGAAAAGTATGTATTTTGGACCGTATGGATAAAGCACAATTGTAGCAATTTGTAGTACAAATCTTGAGTTTCTCTTGACTTTGTGTGCAGGTTGTGGAAGGAACAAAATGGGTCTTATTGGTTTAGAGGACGCTGGTATATTGTACCTGAAGAAACAACAATTGGAAGGCAACCTCATAACCTTAAGAGGGAGCTTTTTCTAACTAATCATTATGATGTCAATGAGGTATGTCAGGTGTTGTTGAAACATTTTATATTATCAAGAAGAATTTCAGATTCAACAAAACATTTAGGTGACATAATTCTATCACTCTTCTAACTTGCACAATCTTCAACATAGAATCATAAGATGTATCTTCTGTTCTAATGTGAAAAAAAACCAAACTTTTAATAAGTCACAGTTGTGCATGGGAGTTTTTCCAGCCCCCTGATTTATTACAGTAGTTGATATCTGTGTGTACACACAAATAACTGAAGAACAATGGTTGGATAAAATTATCTAATTTACAGAAAAGGAAAAGACCTGATGTTATTTTCAAGTTTATATTTATTATTATTATTTTAAAAATCTTGTCCAAAGTTTTTTGATTTTTTCCTTAATTTTTCCAGTTAATTGTTAATCTGATTTTTGTTGGCCCTTGTTGATAAATGATGATCATGTTTTTCAAAAATTTCAAACTTGATCTGTTCAATGACATGCAATTCATAGGTTTTCTTGGAATAGGACATTGTTGATACATCTAGTAGGACAATTGGTTCCTTAGTTTGGAATTCATTATTGTTGAAAAGTCTAATCATTCACTTTTGTCATGATCAACTCTCGTATTTTACTATATTTTGTGAAGGGCCTATAGGCTCATATTCACCTTGTAAGGTGATCCATGTATTAATTAAGAGACCAATAAGTTGTCATGTGATATTATTGGGATTTATGGAATTTATTGTGGAGAGTATAAATACCTATACTTCCAAATCATTATAATCACTTGGGTATATTATCCTTTCTATCTTAGTGAATTAGTGGTGTATATGAACACCACCCCCATATTTGTGTTCTCTCTTTCTTTTATGAATTTGTATGATATGTTGAATTTGTTTGTTATTATTTTTATAATTTTTAATTTTTTTAATAAGTTATATGTGACTTCTATTGGGGACTGCTCCCATCAAAATGCCAAATTTTATGATATATCCAACATACCTTTTATCACAAATCTTTTCCATTTCTTTTTCTATTAGATATATTCTTCAACCTCCTCCAATTGTTGTGTTTCCACAATCAGCTCCTTGACATCTTTTTGATTAAGAGATAAAATCTCACTTGGCTAGTTAGCTTTTAAAATTTGAATTTCACCAAGATGGTGTGAGCAAAGGAAATGGTCTAATGTTTCTAAATCCTTTTCACGCAATGCACATTTGAAAGGTCCATGATACCTCTTCTTTCTAGACTCTTTTATAAGAACCTTTTTTTGTTTGCTAACCAAAGGAATGTTGAGGCCTTAGGGAGAGCCTCTAATGACCAAACATTTTTCCAAGGAAAATCTTTGGGAGTTGGAAATTTTGATTGCTCTAAATTCTTATATCCCAACTTGATCGAGTATCCACCATCCTTTGATAGAATCCAAACCAACTCATCCTTTTCTATAAAAATTGACAAATAAAACTCTTGAAGCATCTTTTGAAGTTCATTTGCAATTTGTTTGAGTTCCTCTTCTTCAACCAGGTTACTAAAAGAAATCCATGATTTGGAGTTGTTGCTCATAGTAATATAGTCTTTAACCTTTGGACCTTTACAAGCTAGGCATGCTTGAGCCAATGGTTGCCAATTTGAGTTAGATATAGGAGGATAAGGCTTTAACTAAGCATTTGACCAAAAATTTGCATAATTCCCCTATGCGTAGCAAGAGTAAAACATAATCAATACATATTAGACCTATCATAAAACATTTCACTCACAGGTCATTATAATCATAAAACACATTATCTTCTATTGGTGTTAGAGAACTGTCTATGCAAGCCAACCCCATATTTTTTTTTAATTCTTTTGTGAATTTGGATGATGTATTGATTTTGTTCAAGCCTATCTTGATTGCAATTTTGTGAATTAATATGAGTAACAACCTCTTTGTTGGTATTAAAGTTCATAACCTTAGTCTTGCTAAGAAATGAACAAGAACATCAAGTTGCAATGAAGGCTTTGTAGAGCATGAAAGAGGAACAAATGATTATTAACTAAGAACAAAATGACAATCAAAATATGTTGTAACCTGTAACCATCATCAACATGTGCATGTTGTTTAAGACACTCCTCCAACTCATCAAAATACATACCAAAAAATGTTGACAAGAGAGGGGACCCTTCCTTGATGTTGATAGTGCTGTTTATAAAGTTAGAGAAGTCATGGTGAGTACAAAAGTGACCAACAACAATTTTGTAGTTTGATGATGTCAACAATCAAGGATTTTGAAATCCTCGCGACTTGAAGTTTTTGAAAAGTAGGTGTCTCATCATAACAAGTTAAAAAGCCTTTGTAAATTCAAGAAATCTAGCATTAGATTTTAGGTCATGAGAAACCCTACTCAAAATTGTTCACAGAGTAAGGATGTGATTGATTGTGTAAGTGCTTTCAAACTTGCCTATTATTAACTAAGAGCATGAAAGAGGAACAAATGATTATTAACTAAGAGCAAAATGACAATCAAAATATGTTGTAACTTGTAACCATCATCAACATGTGCATGTTGTAAAAGAAATTCCTCCAACTCATCAAAATACATACCAAAAAAAGTTGACAAGAGAGGGGACCCTTCCTTGATGTTGATAGTGCTGTTTATTAAGTTGATAGTGATGTTTGATGAAGTGGAAAAAAATTTCAAAAGAAATTTTTTGAGGAAGAATGGAAAAATAAGATTTGTGATTTTTTGCGAGGGGAAGCTTCAAAACGGTATGTGAGCTTTAGATTGGACTATAAATTTTCATATACACGAAAGAATTTGAAGTTGCATTTTTAAGCAAATGGGGATTGGAGGAAAAAGATAATAATATGCAGGTAGAAAGAAGCACATCTTTGGTGTTAGATAATCCAAACAATGGTCAGAAAGATTTATTTGAATTTAAAAATTCTATTTTGTGGGTTTAGGTTGCATTTAAATTAAAAAAATTATCGTCTCCATAAACCCTAGCAACAAGTGTAACTTTTTTATTTTTTATTTTTTTATTTGTGGAAAACATCCCAAAAGGGATGCCACTTTCGGGTAAGACCCAAGGAGGCAGGGGTATCCATTCCGCCAAAAACGCCCAGGACTACAAGCGTAACTTCATTAGCAAGGACTTGGCGAACATTTTTTAGGTTCCAACAAAGAGTATCAAATAGGGATAGTTTCAAGGAGAAAGATCTCATATTTTTGAAGACTTGAAGCTTTCCATGGATGAGTATATTTTGCATGCTAGTGAGATGGATGATGTTGATATTGTTCTTGGTTATCCTTGGTTGCATTCTTTGGGTACTTTAACATTAATGCGCAAAATAAGTTTATGAGTAGAAAAAAGAAGATAACATTGCAAGATATTTCTTAGCTTAAGGAGCATGATCAAGGGACAAATAGGAAGCTATTGCAGGAGAAACAAAAGAACCTGAAAAATAGTGTAAGAAGGAGGTAGTAATAGAAATCAAGGAAGAAGCAAAAGCAAGGGATGAATCAAAAGAGGGAGGCAATAAAGAATAATCAAAGAAAGTCAAACAGTAGACTAAGGTTGTAGCATATTGCCATTCACACCATCATGAGAGGCTACAATCGTGGAGACATGAACTCCAAAATTATGGAGGACATACATGGAACTAGAGGAGCCAAAACTTTGGACATGCTAATAATTGCAAATGTAAGCAAATATGGATGAAAAAGAGTAAAATCTACTCATGTGGCAAAATGGCATATTGGCATCAACAAAGACCACCACCAATTAAAGTATTACTAGGATGGAGGTATGATCAAGATTGGTACCAATTATCAGCATTGCTTTCTTATGTTTCGAGATGAAACATTTTGTAAGGGGGGTGGAATGTTACATATCGAGGGAGAGGAATATGGGATCCAAGTGGTATGGCCTATTATGATGTAACCGTTACCTTATTGTAAGTAGGAGTTATTAGTAATGATGAGTTAGTATTGTAAGTAGGAGTTAGTAGGGTGAGGGAAAATAAGAGTCTATATAAAAGTAGAAGTGGATAAGTCATATCAAGCATTCTTTGTAATAGTCTTGGCTCATGGAGTGGAGATTGGAGTGATTCCTTCCTTAAGAAGTAATATTTGGTGTTGCTCTACCTCAAGGGTATTATCTATCTCTATTTTATTGTGTGGATTGTTTTTGTGGATGCATATTTGATATTTTTGCATACTGGTGAATGATTTATTATTAATGAGAATAGAGCATTTATGGTTACATCATAATGAGCCATACCACTTGGTGCCCATATTCCTATCCCTAGGTGTCTAACAAAGGGTTGCTAGGGGGGTGGGTTCTAGTGGAAGAGAACATGTCAAAGTGTTGTTATGGAATGGCGAGGGCTTCAAGGAGCTTTTGTTGCTAAGCGAGTGGATTCCTTGGAGGAAAGTATGCTAACTTTTTTAGAGAATGGTAAGGGATTCAACGAGCTCATGTTTTTGAGTGGGTGATGTGTTCCTTGGGAGGATTGTATGCCAAAAAGATTTTGGGGAATGGTGAGGGCTTCAAGAAGCTTATGTTAGCTATGCGCAAGGAACTTAGGGAAGGAGTGGGTCAATGGAGAAACCAATGGATTGGAGGAGCAAATTGACCTTAGACTTTGATAATGTTGGTTCATAATGGAATCCAGTTGGAAGAATAGAGGGCCAAATAAACATATTTGATGTCTCACGACTAGACTAGTTATACAAATAATGAAATCTATGAAGCTAGAACACTAGCCTGGAAATGGTCTTAAAATTGGAAATTATAAGATTTTGATGTTATTAGAATTTGTTGATGGTCATTGACAAAAGTTTGACACAATAGTGAGAACAGCTTACACAAAAGTGACTGTGCAGTACATGGAAACAAAGTATGACAACAAGACCTGGATACATGAAAATACCTGGTCATAATTCTCTGTTTAAGAAGCCATTATTTTGAGATAAATAAATGCAATCAAGATTGGTGGATGAAATCAAGGTCCAACCAGATCCTGTGTAAGTTGGTTTCTATGACGCTGTCTTGATGTAATAGTGAAGTTTGCTCTGCACATTTCTTATGTGTTTTTTGGAGGATGTCTACTTCATTTGTGTGCAATTTATGTTAAGTGTCTATATCATGTCTTTGCCACTAGACAATGAAGAACAAAGACCTTAGCTATTGTGTTTTGTAGACCTATTGGACTCAAAGTAGAAGAAATGTAATGTGTTTGTGGACTGAATAACTCCTTTTAAAGCAAAGAGATGTGCAAGGTTTCAGGGTCTTAATGGTAGGAGGGAAAGGACTGCAACTAGTTGGATTAAATCAGTGAAAAGGAGAGAATATTGACATGAGTTGCAGATAGGAAAACAAATCTATTGAGTAGTGGTGAATGTTAGGATATCTGAGTCTATCAAAGAATCTTTAATCTTTTGGCAGGTTATATTGGATTGATGTGTCCACATATAGGTATTAAGGATGCTAAAGATATAATTTTCAAGTGTAAAGATGTCAATAAGTGTGACTGACATGTTTTTAAGTTGCTACTGGCGATGCTCATATGTTACTTCATTTTCTTGTAATTTGCATTGAAGAAAACTTCTTATCATTATTTTGTTACTCTGTATATGAACTAACACCGAATATTGACTCTGTAGATGGAGTCTATCCTGAGACATTGCTACGTTAAAGGCCCCAAAGACTTTGAGAAATGCACCGTGGGTGATGATGTATTCCTTTGCGAGTATGAATATGATGTTCATTGGCAAAGTTTCAAGCGTTTGGCAGATGCTGATGTTGATGCAGAAGTAGGCTTCAGAAAGCTTTTCATTAATGTTAATTTTATAAATCGGTGTGAAATAATGAAATATTCTGTTAGTAGAACTTTGCTAGTCTGAATTTGTTTCTTGTTGCAGAGTCTTGGAATGACAGATAGTGAAAATGATTGGGATTCTTCTGAGGATTCTGGAGAAGATGAGGTTGATGAAGAAGAGAAGCAGTCCCCCAAGCAAGTAGTGGGCAGATCAACAGCAACGGCCTCATCTAGTCAGAAATCATCACTTTCTTCAAAATCTGTGGTACAACCTTTAGAAGCTTTCTAGTGCTTAATTGTTGTGGATTTGCATGCATATTCTTAATATTCGTAAACACAGAACACATACAGGGGGCGTATCTTTGGATTGGAAAAATTCGGCACAAAGAAAATTCCTTATAGTGCAAGATGTCGTCAGCAGACTGATCTTGATAAAGCAAAGGGAACTCTTATGTTAGCTGCTTCTCCTGGATCACTGCCTTGCAGAAACAAGTATGTAGGCTTTGCCACAGTCATGCTAATTGCCATTATGATAATTTTCGTTGCAACTGTATGACAATGGACCTCTCACATTTACTTCTGTTGCTATCAGGGAAATAGATGAGATAACAGGATTTGTGACAGGAGTCCTAGCTGCTGGCAATCAATGCCAGGGTCGATGCCTTTATATACATGGGGTGCCAGGGACTGGCAAGGCAAGTTATTTTGCAAGTAGCAAATTGCATGTTCATTTATGGGGCTTGAGTAAATGTCTTTTCTTTGTTGATTGTACATTCTTTTATATATGCTGATATTGTGGTAAAATAGCATCTGATAGACACTGATTACAACAGACAGCAACTGTCCTAACGGTGATGAAGAATCTTCGTACTAAGGTTGATGCCAAAATTATTCAGCCCTATCGCTTTGTGGAAATAAATGGGCTCAAACTTGCCCAGCCAGAGAACCTCTATAAGGTATAGTACGTGTTGTTTAGATTTCTTAGTCACTATTGAATCCAGTATTTTGTGGCTGTATCTCTTTGCTTTGCTTCTTTTTCAGGTTCTCTACGAGGCATTGACTGGACATAGGGTGGGGTGGAAGAGAGCCCTTCAGTTGCTAAATCAACGATTCTCAGAATCAAAGCAGACCAGGAAGAATGATGACCAACCCTGTGTTCTGCTTATAGATGAGCTTGATCTTCTTGTGACTCGAAACCAATCAGTAATTTTAAACTTTATCTCCTCTTTTATGTTTAATTGTAGATAAAGGGAAGCAAACTAGAAAAGGGATATTGCTGAGAAATGCTTTAATCCATAATATTAGATGTTACTTTTGTCAGATTTATATCTCCATCTAGAGTGTTTTTTATACATGATAGATGGAATAGCCAAAGTCTTAACATTACATATTTTGCTCTGCAGGTTCTGTACAACATATTTGATTGGCCCACTAGAGCACATTCTCGGTTGATAGTTATAGGTACTCAACTATCAATTTATTATTTGAATTTCCATTCCATAGGTGTTGATAAAAGAATTGCATGATGGTTGGATTGATTAGAGGTTCATTTTTATAATTGATTTAATAGGTATAGCAAATACAATGGATCTGCCAGAGAAATTGCTTCCACGTATAGCAAGTCGCATGGGAATGCAAAGGTTGTGCTTTGGTCCCTATTCTTATCAGCAGCTGTAGGAGATTATTTCTAGTCGTCTTAATGGGATCGATGCATTTGAGAAGCAGGCTGTTGAGTTTGCTTCACGGAAGGTATGCTGTATAGTGACGAAGTAATCCAGGATGCATGTATACTACAAAAATCCTATACGGTCATGAAATGATCCCAAATGCACCAAATATTATAAAAATATATAGAAGATTTGCTTGGTTTCTGCAAGCATAAGAACATATTGTCCTTTCTCTAAAGACAGGTCACCGACATATTTTTTTCCTCTCCAAATTTTTTGTGGATAAACATATATTGCAGGTTGCAGCAGTTTCTGGGGATGCTCGTCGAGCATTGGAGTTATGTAGACGCGCTGCAGAGCTTGCAGAGTACAGGCTTAAACAGTCTTCTAACTCTCTAAAAAATGATATAAATAAATTGAATAGCAATGGTGATGATGCAATAAAAACTTTGGTAGGCATGGCAGATATTGAAGCTGCAATACAAGAAATGTTTCAAGCTCCTCATATCCAGGTCTGTTGGTTGCCTTTTGTGTTTGGTATTCTGTCATAATTAATGGTTTTATTTACAATGGATTTGGGTTTGTAAAAATATGTTATCATGTATATGAGCATGTAAACAAGGTTGACACTTCATCCAGATAATGAGGAGATGCTCCAGACTTGCCAAAGTTTTTCTTATAGCAATGGTTTATGAATACTTCAAAACAGGAATGTCTGAGACGACATTTGAGAAGGTAGTTTTCATAATCTTCTCTAGAAATTAGATTATTTCTCCATCACATTTGTTTATTCTGTAGGTTAGGGATTAGGGGCTTGACTAAGAGGCTTTATCTTATGGGTTATTCTATTGCAGCTTGCAATCTCTATTTCATTCCTTTGCACAACTAATGGAGAACACTGCCCTAATTGGGACACACTTTTCTCTATTGGGTTAGTTTATCTGACAGTCTTATTAATAATTTTCATTGTCCATGTTTACTAGAGATGCATTGTATAATGTGTAGTGTATTGTTGCTGATTGTCCCTCATTTTGCATGAAGGAATTCACATCTACTTGTGTGTTTAGTATGTTACAAGCTAGTATTTATTTTGAAAATTTGTGAATGGTTCTTCAGTTGTAGGCTTGGTGCCTGCCGGATACTTCTTTGCGAACCAGGTTGTCGGCATCGTTTGCAAAAATTGCAACTGAACTTTCCTAGGTAATTAAGGTTATGTCCTGCTCATCCTCATAAAATTTCTAGTGTTTGCATTTTGTGAGATGCGAAGAATTGCTTGCACATTAATGGGTGCTTATTTCATAGTTTACTAAGTAACAAAAAGAATGTTGAAGGTAACACTTTGAAAGCAATTGATGTAAACATAAAGAATGTTCAATTTGTAATGCAGAGCAAAATTTTGTGAAAAATCATTATTATATATATATTTTGACAATCTGTAATCTTGCAAAAAATGCTTTTGGAAAAACATGACATCACAAAGCGAATTGTCATCGATGTTTCAGATCATGTTTTGTGATCCATAACCAAAATGAGATGAAAAGAATTGCAATGATGAGCTCTTTATGTATATTTCTCATTACGACCAGGAGGTGGGAAGATCAAAATTCAAATTAATAAACTGTTTAATTTATTATATTATCCTTCGGGTTTAGGCCTCCTATATTTTGTGAATGATGAATCTCCAAGATTAGATTAAGTCCATCTATTATCCCTGTTCAAATTGTTTTCATATTTTATACTTTCAACCATAATTGAGAAAATTGGAATCGGCAAAGAATCTTCAAAAAAAAGGAAAAAAAAATTGCAAAGAATTGGCAAAAAAAGTCCCAAAGAAAACGAAAATTTTCATTGCAAAAAGTTTTTTTCATGCATATTACAATGAATTAACATTATGAAAATCAAATATTGCAATAAAAACAATAATTCATGTCAAGACATCATACAAGGCTCAAACTTTAAGTACACTTGAAAGTGACAAAACAGTAAACACATCTTGTATTGTTTATAATATGAAAAGGTACAAAGTTACAAGTAACAACAAGGAAAAAAAGGTTTCATTTTTTATATACCTGCACATGGAAACAAGTAACAACAAAGTTACAATCACTTGAAAAAAAGGAAAAAAAAACCTGAACCTTAAACCAAAAGGCTAGGTTTGGGGTCTAAAATTGAAACAGTGACAGCTGAAAAATGGGCTTGCATACATAGTTATCAGGCAGCAATATTTACTTAAAAAGAGGAGGAAAAAAAACCCTATACCCAAAACCCTAGGGCCTAGACTAGGGTTAAGGGTTTAAACTTCAAGTTCAAAGTTTCAAATTCAAACATTAACAGCTGAAAAATGGGCTTGCATACATAGTTACCAGGCAGCAATATTTACTTAAAAAGAGGAGGAAAAAAAACCCTAAACCCAAAACCCTAGGGCCTAGCCTAGGGTTTAGGGTTTAAACTTCAAAGTTTCAAACATTAACAGCTGAAAAATGGGCTTACATACATAGTTATCATGCAGCAATATTTCCTAAAAAAGAGGGTTTCGGGTTTAGGGTTTAAACTTTAAACTTCGAATTTCAAACATTAATAGCTGAACAATGGGCTTGCATAAAAAAACCTTAAATCGGCCGCAGCCAAAAATAAAAAAAAATTGCAGATTTTTTTGAAAAAAATCGGCAAACAATCGGCGATGCTGATTTTTTTTCAAAAAAATCTTTGCATCTCCGAGAGTTTGCCGATTGCATCAGCATTTTATAATATCGGTAAAAAATCGGGATTCTGCAAATTTTTTGCAGATTTTCTCAACTATGCTTTCAACTATGTCTCTAAGGCTTCTTGTCATGAAATTGTCTTTTATGGCAATATTTACTTTCTTAATGCAAATATAAGCAAATTCTTTGCAAGAGTTGATTTGATATTCTTTCTCCTTAGGAGCAGGCTTTTTAGAGACCCTCTCAATTTATGGTAGAAACATAGTTGAGAAAATAAAAAAACGGATTGGAATCAGATTGGAAAAAGAATAGGGAAAAATTTGGAAAAAAAAGAAGAAGAAAATGCAAATTTTCATTGAAAAAAAGTTATTCTTCATGCATATCACAATGGATTAACATTATGCAAATCAAATATTAATAATCATTTAGTCATCAGCTAGCAATTGCCATTTGGAAGTTTTTTAATACTGGTGTGAAAACTTTCAACTTGGAAGCATCTGCTAGCAATTCCTCATACACAATCTGCAGTTTGTAAGATGCAATCTTTATATCAACATGCACAATACTAATGACCTGTACTCCAGAAGTCACAAATTCTAATGCAAACAGGTCCTTATCATTTGTGTCAACTTCAATATCATTCCCTCTATGTACATCCTTTGGCGTGAAAAGACCTTCAAACGTAAGAACAGATTTGACAGAAAAGGTATCAGTAAGACAAATATACACATTTGTCATGTCATTCACATATTCTTCTTAATGATAACCTGAAATGTAAAATAGGAAAACCAGTTGTTCTGCCCTTTGGGGGACTTTCATAAATCTTAACTTCATAAAGGACTGCTCTTTCGTATAAATCTACTGCAGACTTATCAGAATCAGCAAAATCCTACCTAACTGCATTAATGCCATTATCTCTACATTGTGGTTGCTTAGCCTCCTTCACATAGTCACTTGCATCATTATTTATTAAACTGTTTACATCCTCAGGAAGTTTTCAAGTTTCAGTGAGCACTTCTTTTGATCTGCTTCATAGTGCTCAACATAGGAATGAGAGGATTTCCATGCCTTCAAGAGATTGTTCTTTATAACCTTCCCATAAGCCCATATATTGATCAATGAGGGCTAAATGATGTTGTACCAGACATTATTAGGGCTTATCCATGAAGGCATGAAAGTTGCCTGATACCATTGATGTGTTCCAAGATTGAAAACTGAAGCTAAAACCAAGCAAAATTTGATCTAAAAACCCACTCTGACACCGCTGTTGTATCCCTAATATGAAACTGACTGGGAATATGAAACTATAGCAAAACTTGAGCAGAAAAAACTGAAAATCTAAAACTAGCAAATTCTGATTTCAAAATCTGAAATTTCATCTTATTATTATTTAATTTTATTGTTATAAAACCAGAAATTGGAAACAAAATTACATTAGGGCAAATAAAAAAAGTTAATAGTGTTTTCTCTACCCGTGTGGCTGTGGCTGATTTTTTTGAAAAAATTGCAATTCCCGTTTTTTTTTTTTTTTGAAAAAGATTGCAAATTCCGATTTTTTTTTTTCTTTTTTGCAAAAATTGCTAATTTTTCCAAAAATTGATTTCTGCTGCGATTCAATTCGGAATTCTTGATGAATCTGAAAAAATCAGATTGGCTTGTGATTTAATTGGGATTTTCATAACTATGGGTAGGAATACTTGGGGTTAGGCATTGATATCAACTGTGTTTTGATCATGGTGTTAAGACTTAGAAACTACTTGGACCTGGCATGCCTCTTTCTTTTGACCCGGACTTGAGCTCAAGGAATATAAGTGATAAAAAGCCTGGCAAATAAGAAAAAATAGAATATAGTAGATTAAAAGAGGAGACTTTGCAATGATCAAAATGATTTGGCTGGGGTCACTCTGTTCCCAGACGTGCTAGTACTTGCAGACATGCGGAGAGTATGAACATTATTGTTTTGATGGCATTTGGAGCTCTCCTTGCAAGTGTGAAACTCGTGTACCTGTTTTCTTCATATAAGCATTTTTTGAAAGACTTTAAGGTGTTTTCTCATACCTGTTTTCTTGTCCAGTATGGTCTTGATTTGCAATTTTGAAAGCTCTAGTGGAAGAGTCTTTAGCACACCATTTTTTTTTGAGCTGTATGGTCATGTAAAGAGGCTTGAAGTTATAAGTCTGTTTGAGTAGCCCTCTTGATTGCTGGATGAGACATATCCACAAAAGCAAGCAACCATTGGTTTTTAATTCCTTTGCACATTTCATTTTGCTCTACATATTATTGAAATGTAACTTAAATTATTTAAAACTTTGATTGTTCTTTTGTTATTAAGTAGTCTACTGCATTAGATTCTTGTGCAATTTTGGAAGTATATACTCTTAGCCTTGTGAAATGAGAAGCTCCATTATAAATTAAAAGATTGAAACATCCACAAAGTGATAATAAATGCTTTTGCATTTTTGTGTTATCACTTGTGTTGGATGAAATATTTGACCATTGGTTACTTCTAATATCCTGTTTATCGAATTCTTCCATCCAATAAGGAACTCAAAGCTGTTTTAACATGTACAATAACCCATCCCACAAACTACAATCAAGGAAAGTTCTTTGGTTCAATTTTCCTTCTTGTAAAGCAACAATGATTGTACCAAACCGATGATTTGTGGAGTGAAGCCACTCATTGTAAGTTGCATGCTTAGCATCCAAGATGCTATGCACATGAGGATAACTAAGAATATCTGCCACTCTAATGGTGATGCATGCCCTTTTTGTATTTAATCATCAAATGAAACGATTGAATTTAAGTTGCCTCTTCAAATGCTGATGTTTTGTAATTTCAATTGAGAATTCAAGAATTGAAGGGATTTGTGATTCATATCCAAAATGACCTTATCAAGAAGGTAATCACACCCTTGTCTGAATGCATTGACTAAGGCATAACGTTCCTTATTGTAGGTTCTATGACAAAGCCTTAGGATGATAGGCTATTTGATGTCCTTGCTTAAGAACCACACCTATGGCATATTGAGAAGCATGAGTCTCAAGCTGTAATGGTTGTTAGAAATTAGGAAAGACAAGCACATTAGCGGTACAAAAAGTATCTTTGAGGTGATGAAATGCTTGATCAGTCTTTGGACTCACTGTACAAGTTTTTTGATGAGTGAGCTGTTAAGTGCTTGATACGTGTGAGTATTATAAATGAATATTCTATAGAAGTTCATGCTCTCAACTAAACTCTTTATACTTTGGATGGAGTGGGCCACCTGCAAAGTATTGTTACTTTATTTGGAGACACATGTACGTCATTCTCATTGATGAGGAAGCCCATGTACTTGATTGAAGCTTTTTCAAAGAAGTATTTCTTCATTGTCACTTGTAGTTCGTATTGATAAAGAAGATTGAACACTGTCTTGATATGCATTGTGTGGTCATCTGAATTCTTGCTACAAATCAAGATGTCATCTAGATAGACAACAACAATGTCGCCAAGATGGCTTGAAGACATCATCAATGATGTGCATAAATGTGACAGATGCATTAATGAGGCCAATAGGTATGACAACCACTCGTAGAGTCTTAACTCTGAACTATGTCTTGAAGGATGTCTCCCATACATCCTGGGTTTCCATGTGGATTTTGTAATATCCAAAACTCAGGTTGAGCTTATTGAAGTAATTCCCTTCTTGAAATTGATCCAGAATAATATCAATTTGAGGAGGCTACTACTGGTTCTTCATTCTGATTTTATTGAGAGACTTATATTGTGTAACTTTCACTCATTATACTATTTCTTTGTCACTAGAAGATTAGGGCATCCATAAGGCATTGATTGTCATTGAATCTTGCCATCCTTTAGCAATTGCTTAGTTTGCACTTTATCAAGACGCTTTCAATGGATAAAATGTGATATGATGGTCATTGGGAAATTGAGATCCTAGTACAAGCTTAATGGAATGCTGAATGGACCTCAAAGGATAAATTCCTTTAGCCCCCTTAAAAACATTAGAGTAAACATGAATAAGAGATTGGACTGCTGACGGGGGCACCTTGTTAGTATTGTCTTTCTTGTCTTCTCTAATGATACTAAATAAAAAAAAATTGTGCAAATTAACTTGTCTAACTATAGGTCTACTCAAAAGCAAAAGACTAACAAACAAAGATGTGGATTTATGCACTTTACGATCCTATTGTAGCTGTTAGGTCTTGTGAAAGCTGTCAGAAAAAAAGGCTATATAGTCATATTGATATCGTGTTTCAAGTAGCAAACATAAGCAATCTAATGGAGTGACATTGCATGCCATTGTTTTTTGGAATGGCTTGATCACGAATGTTATAGAATATTAGTGAGTGATAACTGTTGGTTTTGTTGACCATCCCAACTAGTATGAGATATTCTCCACCAACTTCTATGAGATCTGATTCTTTTGATTACCATTACCAAAAGGGTTAGCTTCACCAATATGTTCTTGATCTAGTAATTACCTGTGAACAAAGTTTTTCAACTTTTTGTGACTTAAAACTGACCTTGAGAACATATTGAGCATTAGAAGTGTTGGGATTTGTTACCTCAACTGTAGAATCTTCATGGTGCAATTGTGATTGTGGCTTAGGAAGGGCCTTGGCCTTCTTTGATTTCAAGACAATATTTTTGTAGAACTTTTGGTATCCCTATGATAAACACAATTTAATTTTCCCATTGCCAAAACCCGATCTACATTTGGAAGAATTCCAATTCTTGTATAGGTGACAGGTGTAGAGTTGGTTGGGGTAGATATTTTATTTTTATTGAGATGTAAGTTATTGATTAGTCATCTTCTTTTGTTGCCTAGCTTCCACCTTTAGAGCAAGTTGGTAAGTGTGCTTTAAGTATTGGTGATAAGCTCTGTCCTCTTAAAAGATGAGAAAACAATCCAAATACAATTTTGATGCGAAGCACATCATTTGGTTCAACCACCTCTAACTTGATGGAGAACTGGTCAAACTCCTTGATGTATTTCTTGTTTGATTGGCCAGTTTTTTTAACAAGGATGAAGCCAATCAGCCAAGAGCTCCTTTGCTTACTTGAGACAGTTAAAGTGTGCCCAAAGATTTGTTTTAAACTCTTTCAAGTTTCCACATAATTTCTTGCTGCTTTGTTGTTTGTAGAAGCATGACTTGGGATTCCCACCAAGCGAGGGTTTTGTTGTCCATATGCAGCTCAATGCAGATGCCTTTTTGTTCCTATGTGAGCTTTGGTTGCATTGTGAAATGCGCCTTCAGATCATGAATCACAAGCATCCATTGTATCCCCCTTAGTCATGCCATCAAAGCAAGGAATGTATATCTTGGTTTCCAACTGGAATGCATGAATTGGTATGGGTGTCGGCGTAAAAGTAGCAGATTGTTGTCCCATGACAAGTTCAAATATATTTGCTGTTTAATCCATGAGTTTCAGCTGGAACTCATTTTTTTGTTACCATTGATCATTTAGCACTTGAGTCAAAAACTGAATCAAGTTGGAGTTGCCTTACTAGCCATCAAAATTTTGTTTTTTGTTTTATTTTGGTGGGGGGAGGGGGAAGATAGAGAACAAAATATTTAGTACAATGAAGGGGAGAAAACACCTTATAAAAGAAGTATTTTTTCAAGAAATAGATGGAAGAATTTATTTAGTTGATGTCCACTCATGACCAAAACAGGTCAATGTGATTCACTGTAAAAAACTATTATAATGCACTGCAGTTACCAAAAACTATTAATGAACAGAACTAGAGACTACAGTGAACTTCACTAAAAGTATTTAACAACATATGAGAACATCCTTGAGGGGTGAACCTAGAAATGGGTAAACCCTCACCTGTTGTAAGTGAAAATGAAGAGATAAGAAAACCAGTAGTCAAGGGAAAAGAAAGAAATAGAGAAGAGCTCAAGAGGATCCAAACACCAACTTTAATTAGTAGTAGAATGCCGATTAGAAGCAAGCAGAAGCAGATTATCACCAACTATCCCAATAGAGCCAACACACTATCTAATCATGCTCCCAAGAGAATGACTAGTGCTAAGGGGACTTGGCTGGATAATATTGGAGGACACATTAAAGTCTGACTCCCTGAAACTTGTCTAGCATCTATTGTCGAGGAACTGGTAGAAAAGGGCAAGAAGTTACTCTTCATTAGAGAGTTATAAATAGATTTACAAAGATGATATCAAATGGTTACGAATTGCATTAAATTGGATGAGCATGTGCACCTCATTAAGTCTAACCTATATGCAGTTAGCATATTGTACATGCTTATTGACACCTCATTCAGTTAAATTGAGAGGGATTGGACATGCAAATGAAGATTCTAGTTTGTAACTGAAATGAACTAGATATGCAAACTAAGGCTTGGTTTCTTTTGAGATAATTACAAGAAGGGAGATGATTAAGGAAATTTTTTCATATATATTTTAGCACTAGATGAATTAGAGGGAGCCATGTTGACTGCAAATGTGTTAACTTTGTTAATAACTGACATTTTTCATCAAAAATGGGAAAAGAGGGATTATTGTTCAGCAAGGTTGAAACAACAGGACTGCTCTGATCATCTCCAAACTTGTGTTAGAGTTAGGACTTAACTGATACACACCTAATTAAAGTTTAGTATGCCCCAATACAACAGTAGGTATGGCCTGTCTCGGCAAATCATTAATAATTGTGCATGCAGATTAGATGCAATGAGCCGAGTGATGCATTGCGGTACTGTTGAAAATGAAGGCGATTTAATTACAATCAACTCCCATATTTTAGTACTTGGAACTTGGAGAAACAATTACTATCAGTTGTACTTGGAATTTAATTGAAATACCATGATCCCCTAGTTAATTGCAAGTCTTTGGTGTTAATAATATCTAATTTGTCCTAGGTTGATATGTTGTTAGTATGCATAAAAGTTGTACGAAATCACAAACCAATATTTTAGATTTTATTATTGCAAGCAATTTAGGTTAAGGTAAACAATAAATCAAGTCATTTAGATTCTATACAAAATTATTTGAATATGTTTGTTGAATTTTGTCAAAATAATTATTTTTTAAAATGCGAATGGAGGGAATAATAAGACTTTGATGGTTCTCATGTCTTCTTTTCATGACAGTGATGATGTATCTTTTGCCTTGAGGGATGACAAGGATCTTCCATGGGCATCAAAATATTTGTGAACAGACTTAAAGATTATGTTCCAGCAGTTTAAATTTTATAGGGCATTCAAAATTTGTCATCTATAATCAGTTAGTTACTTGGCTGAGATATTTATTTCTTTTAAAGCATGTAGTCATTGCTTTAAGATGAATTTAATAAACAATGGGATAACATTATGGTTTTTATTCAAATAAAATGTTTGCTTTTTTTTTTTTTTTTTTTTTTTTTTTTTTTTTTGTTTTTTTTTTTGTTTTTTTTTTTTCTCTTCTTATTTGTTCTAACTCCCTTGTGTTTTTGAGATTTTTTTTGCTTTTTAGACTTGTTATTTTATGGTTTTAATATTTTTTTTTTTCTTTTGCCTTGGAAAACGTTTTAGTTTATATTAACAATAAGTAAGTTAGTTTAGTTATACAACCCACTAACAAATTGTACCATTGAAGTCATAAACTGGGTTGATAGCTGTACTGGGTTGAAGCTGTAAAAATCAAGCTAAACCTCACAGAACTAGCTAAAATTGACCTTATAATAATTAGGGCTAAAAGCAAACTTTATAAATGATATTTTTGTATTATAAGCTCAGTTTCTAGAAAGTTTTTTCATGGTGATATAAATTCAACAAAAAAATTTGATGGTAAATTTGGAATTATATATATATATATATACACATATATAATGTTTAAAAATAAGCTATGGCTTCTATTTTGGGCCACTTCCATTAAAACAAAAAAATATTATATTGCCACCATTACATTGTTGGCAGGTCAATTAAATCATATATAACTTGTCATTTTGTTGAAGATACTCGTCATTTGCCTTTTTATAAAAAATATTCTTCCTCGATCAAATGACATTAGTTGATTCGGTTGGATTTATTGACTTTTATGGGAGTATACTAAGGTTTGAATCTTGTGAGATGATACATGCGTGATTACCAAGCTATTGTAATACCACTATGTGGTCATGATGTAATACAGATGAGGCCTATTTCAATCCTAGCCTTTTGAAGAAAAAATATTCTTCCTCAAATAATGATGTTTTTGGAATCATTATTGACATCATTTGCATTCAAAGAAAATTCACTTGGTCAATAGCCTTTTAAAATTTGAATTTTTCTAAGATGAAGGTCAACACCGCAATTGAATAAATTGTGTGTTGCCCTATCTCCTCTATAGATATATTGACATTTCTAAGATATTGCCTCCAACAATAGTTAATGGACATATTGCTATTTTTGATCAAATTCCCACAACTATTTTTTTTGATAGCATTAGTAATGATTTGTGAATCCCTTTAATTGAAATTATATTTTCATCATTTTTAATGACAATTTTGATTTTTGTAAGTGTGGTAGCCTTTGCACAATTGAAGTTCCATATGATTTTAAGTGGAGGATTTTGCCTTCATTATTTTGAAAGACACCTCTATCCACTTTTATTGGATTTTCTTTGGAATAACCATCAACATTAATTTTATTAAACTCAACTTTTGAACAATCCCATTTTATCATAGATTGAAGCATATTATCTATGTTAACTCCATTATCATAGATGACCCTTTCGTGTATATTTAAATCTTGTAACCAAGATGGTATCATCGTTTTTTCCTCTTTTGAAACTTCTTGTGATGAGCACCATGCTTGTCAACATTATAAACTTGGGTATGGTCTTGAGATTTGTTTTCAAAAATTATAAGTTATAATTTCTAACAAATAAGAGTAGGACTAATCTTACATAGAATGTATAATGCTTAGCATGAAACAATTACTCCATAAGTTTATAAACTCTTTCAATGTTAACGGAGTTACTTAACATATTCACATGTTTTTGGAGAAGCAACCCCAAATGGTGTAAACTAAGGGACACCAAAGTAAATTTTCTAAAATTGAGTTCAAGAGCTTCTTCTTTCCTTCTTTTACAAAGGGATAGCTAGATATGTTGATAATAACTTTCTAAGCCTTAAAATCTTTGCAACAATCCATTGTAAATTTAGGGTAGTGTTATCAAATAGCATTAGCTTAACTAGTTATATTCCTCAACATTTAAGGAAGAGACCTAGGTTCGAATCTTGCCAAGTGATACGTGGATAATATCCAAGTTGGAATACCACTACGTGATGATGATGTAATATGGGTGGGCCCCATTTCAATCCCATATAACCAATTGAAAAAAAAATCTAGGGTAGCGGTGATGAAAAAGATCTTGTATTTTATCATTAATTGATTAATAGCCTTTTCATAGCACAATAATATTGATTATAACTCCATAGCCTCATTGAATTTGGGATGATCCAAAAGAAAAGTACAATCAACAAGTTGGAGATGAGATTTGGAGGCATCGACCATTTGTTCCAACTTCAAAACCTTAGACTTTTCTTTCATTTTTGTCTTTCAAAATGCTATCTCCAATGCCTCAAGAAGAGTTAATAAAAGAATAGGTAGATAGTGGGTCAACTATCAAAGTCCATGTAATGATTTATGTATCTATTGTATCTAAACATAATATTTTGGAGTGCTATAACATCTAAACTAACCTTGACCAAAACCTTTTATTTATTTTTTTTAATTTTTTTAAGAATATAATGTAGAACACTCCAACGAACCCTATCATATGCTTTTTTCATGTCTAATTTTACAAGCTTACTTGGTTTTTTCTTGGAATGAAGAGAATGTATGGCCTCTTGTGAAATGATTACAACACTAAGTATTCGTGTACCATGAATAAAACTACCATACTCTTTTAAGATGACACAATCTAGAATGTTTTCCAATCTATTTGTCATAAGTTTTGAAGTTATCTTATAAATCACATTACAAAGGCCAATTGGACTATTGTCATAATTTTTGAATTTGTCTTATATATCATATTACAACAATCTTCAAAAATATTTTCTTGCCTTTCTTGGAAACTAATATAATAAATGTAGCATTTATTTCACTAGTTAAAGCCTCCCTTTTATGTTCTCTTTAATTGTAGCAACATCACTCATAAACAAAAAGACCTATTAGGGCCACGTGCCTTGTTAGGGTGGGATGAGAAAATTGTGTGTTGTAGCTCATCCATATAGATCTTCGTCATCAAGATTTCATTTTGTTCTTTTGTGATAATTGATGGAATGTTTTGTAAATGCTTACCTTGAACCTCCTTGTCTTGCTTAACTTTTGACATAAATTGCTTTCTTTCGAATATCTTCTTCTTCTTCAATACTTCTTCCATCTAAAGTTGAAATATTTTTTATGAAACAAAAAGACAAATTATTTAAGCCCATTCTTTAGACTATCTCTTCCTAGATTTTTTGGAGCAACATGGATTTTATAATATATTATGATAATTAGAAAGTAATAATTTTTCTTTCACATAATTATCTTAGTTCATTCCATTGATTTCAACTAGAAGTTGTTGAACTTCTTTTTCTAAAATATGTTACCAAAGGATTTGGTATTCAAAATCTTCACTTGTCTATTTATATATTTCATCTTTTAAACAAACCTTTATATACATAATCCTTCAAAGCTTTCTTCATCCCTTTATAACATAACCATATGAAAAAACCATCTTGTCGCTATATAGTCGAAATGCGAAATGGCTTTGGATGACCATTATTGAGTAGATCACATCTTAAAAGAGTGGGTTTGTGATTTTATCTAGCTCATAATAAAATATTTAATGAGATTGTGTGGTTTGCCTACAACCATGTATTAGATAACAAAAACATGTCTAATATTTTTTATGAGTTTAATTAATGTGTCTACTATTCCACTTATATTGGAATCTTGAAGGAATAATATCCTAAAGGCCATGTCTTGAGGGGGACAACACAACAGTTTGGGGTTTGGCTATTCTTCGAGAGGTCCAAGGTTCAAACTACAGTGTGTGTAGCTCTCGCCCTTACGAGGGATCATGGTTGGGATAATAATGCTCAGCCCTAAGTGTTGATTGTAGGGGTTTCTCACACTAACAAAAAAAAAACCCAAAGGCTATTTGAATTGAAAAGTAAATCAAAACCATTCGTTGATTTAGACCATTTAGGAGTACCACCCTTCTATGAAGGAGATAGAACTTTGATGAAGTCCCCAAAGAATCATTTGATCACAATTATGAATCTACATTGAATTGAACATAAATAGACTAAGGTCCTTTCAATATCTTATAGAGTAACAATAGTTGGATAAAAAGAGGAGACCAAGGTCCAAATATTGCCAAGCGATACATGGATAATATCCAAGCTTTGTTGTAATACCACTATGTGGTTATGATGTAATACAGGTGGGACCCGTTTCCTATATAACCAATTTAAAAATATATGACCAAATTAATATGTATGTCAAGGCCTATATAATAAGGAAAATAACATTCATTTATATACAATCCAAAGAGACCTAATTAAATGGTTGCTAATTTTGATTGAAAATAAGGGGATAAGGATTTAACCAAATATTAGACTAGAAATATATCAAATCCCCCTTATTGATTGACTACCTAATATATTTTTTTATTAATTACGAACTCTTTATTATAATATTTTATGTTGTAAATCCCCTATGAAAGGTTCATTTTATTAACGATCTTATTACATTCACAAAACCTATATATTTTTGAAATAATGTTTTGTGTGACTTGTTCTTTGATATTTGACTACCTCAAACTAAAATTTTCCCATGATAACAAATTCATAAAAATATTATTTTACAATCTCACCCTTTTGATATTCATTCATTTGTACATACTATTCCCTTTGCAAAGAGGAAACCTAAAATTCTTAAATCATATTCTTTACAAATAAAATCACTTTAAATTATTTTAAACTCAAAGTCTATACCTATTAGTAATATTTGAAATGACATGATGTATAGAGATAAATTACAATGTAGCCTTTATAAGTTGCAATATTCCAACCATGGTTTAGAACTTACCTTTCAAACGAGCTAGACAACTTTTTATTCTATCCAAAACTGAATCCCAAAGAATCTCATTTTTTATTAGACACGGGAATCTGTAGATATGTTGATAATAATTTACAAAATTTAAAACCTTTAGCATTATAAAAATCCATTATAAATCACGAAAAACATTGAGAAATATCTTGGATTTAATCATATTAACCAATCATTTAATATCATTCTTATACATTGATAGGCTTGATTTAAATTCCATGGTGTTAACTAAATGTGGTAGACTGACCACTACCTTAGAATTTATTATGTTTAGGAATATTGAAGAAATAAGCAATAAAGCAATTGAGACCTCTATAACCCTTGATAAAAAATAAGACATCAATAGGTATGATGTGTTTAAGGATACATTTTTTTTACACTAGTAAATCACTCTTTTGCAAGAGTAGTGAGGCACTCATCATTGGGCCAAGTGGGATAACGAAGCACAAAGTTTAAGGCAACCAACTACAAAATAATATTTTATTAATTTATACCATCAAAAAAATGTTAAAATGTTAGGTGTTATTATCTTTGAATGCACTGGCCTATCAGGGTGGAAATTCGACATGCCTAGCACACATATGCCTCATGTAGAGTGGCACAGTAAGAAGCACCATGGGTGAAGGGATCACCTATAGGGCAACCTCCAAGGTTTTTTGGTGAGGCCAACTCCTTGTAAGATTAATATTTGATGCACTAATGCCTTCACAAGCTACTTAGTCTACTTTTCTTACCGCAGGGAAAGGAATTATAATGAAAGTAAAAATATAGAAAATATAAAGGAACACGAAAGTAAACTTTGTAGAAAATAAAACCTAAAGCTATAGGGACAATGCACCAAGATTAAAGTTTCCCTCTTGACTGTATAAAAAATAAATAAATGAACACATGCACCATAGTCTAATAGCTAGAAGTTAAACACACTACAATATACATAACCCAAAATTAGAAATACACTTACAGAGGACAAAGAGAAATTAGTCATAACTTCCGTTCATATATTGGAATGATTACAAGGCATCTGACCTAAAGGGGGTCGATGCTCATTACATAGTAGCTCAAGGTTTGAGCCCTACTCATACAACTAAGGAGTGAAAGGAAGATCTCTTAAGGCCAGGTAATAGGCATGCACAATTAGCTCCCACTACCTTTATAATGCAAATTCAGGATTATAAAAAAGCTAGGAGGAGAGTTCTTTCCTCTAAACTCTTTGCAAAAGGTTTGAAAATTCTTCTTTGTCCTATAACCAAAATATTTCTACAACAACGATTGGAAGCTTCAAGATCTCTATATTTGGAGCTATCAATGCTAGAGGTTTTTGGGCCTTTGGATGACAAATCACTACTGGCATATCTTGTTGTTTTATTGGGTGGTTGTGCCATTAAATCTTGCCAAGCTTCCTCTGGAATCTTCCACTTGCTGATGTAGTGGGCTTGGTCTCCTTAACTAGTACAAGATGATAGGGTAGGCTCACCCATGTGAGAGGTGGTTACCACACTAACACAAATAATTCTAATAGGCCCAACCACAAAAATCAAATTTGGAAGCAAATAGCATATGTTTCTTTAAATGCCCTTTAGGCTACCTTCTTGTTCACATGAACAATTGCCACATATCCCTAGCTGAGATGAGATCTCCTTCAGCCAATGGTAGGCCTTATTTGACTGTGTCCTAGAGCTTTCCTTCATCTACTTTTGATTGGCCATAATGTGCTTGACCCATGCTATGATAAACCTTATCTCTTCTTTGCTCTTGCTCATTGGAGAGCTAACACGAGCTTTGGATGGGAAAATCAATGGCCTATAGGCCTTGGTGCCCTCTAGCTGCTAGCCTTAGGTAGAAAAGGGGTGCTAACCATTGATGAAATATCCAATGACTAACATGGATTTGGGGCTTGTCTACCTTTTCCTTAACATCTATCCTCCTGATTAAAAGTAGGATGTTCCTTCCAATTGCCTTCTTCAGTCTATCTTGCTTTTGATTGAGATTTTGAGTGAAGCAAAGATTGCAGAAAAAATATCCCTATAGTATTGGTGGCTTTTAGGGCTCTTTAGCCTACAAAAGTGAACAAATACCAAACTACTTGCATTGTCCTTGTGCATGGAGTTAAAATTAGAAACTAGAGAAATGAGAAGGGGAGTGAAGAGAATTATTGTCTTATACTTTGAAACTCCTGGGTGGAGCATTGCCTTTTGGATTCTGAGTAAGAAGAGCTCTAAAATATTATGATCTTTGTCGTAGTTGTTAAGGTAGCATTCTTGACCTTGGATGATTCTTTTGGCTTTGATTATTAGTTGAGGCTTTTGTTTGGCTCATCTCCCATGTTCTAGTGAATGCTATTTTTTATCATGACCTTATTTCCTATTTGGCTTTTGATGCTTTAAAATTTCCTTGGCATAGGATTACCGAAATTTCTCTTTTGGTGAACTATATGCTTTGTCCAAGTTGGAAAACTTGCTCCTTTTGATTCCAAATTAAAGATGTAAACATTTTTAGAGTCCATAAGGCTTTTTTTTCTTGTCATCCATGACCAAGATGACCTCTTTATGGATCAAGAGGGCTATATGATTTGTAAAATTTTAACAACTTGGAATTGTTAGCATAGAGGTCATCATATTAATGTTAGCATAGGAGTTATCATATTACATTATTGCATTATTAAACATTGTAAAATAAGCGCTAGGCACTTATCCAATTGCGGGAACGATTGGGTAGTTGGGTAACCACCCCAACCACTTCCCATATGTATTTAAGCTTATGAAATCAATGAATGCAATGTTGTTCATCGCTATTCTGACATGGTATCAGAGCGAACGGTGGAAGGGAGAAGAACGTGATCAGTTACAACACGTTTCTCAAGGCGACTTCGAAGGAGGCGACTTGAAGTGGACATAACAACACATTTCTCAAGGCATCCTGAAGCATATAGGACAAGACAGGGATACTTGCACAAGACAGTGATAGCAAACCTGACGTGACTTCAAACGAGACAGGATGACCATCTGCAACACACTTCTCAAGGTAGGGGTGGACTATTTGTTCGTTTGATTGTAGATAACAGGACTATCATGGATGGGTATGGATCTCGAGAAGACACGTGGATCTGTGGAGACCAGGCAGTCTGACGTGGTACTGAATCGATGGGTGATGTGGCGCTGACTCAACGGGTGATGCGGTGCTGACTCGACGGGTGACATGGACACACCTAGGTGGGCACGTGAATCAAGATAAGACACTTGGTAGAAGTTCGACGGGTGACGTGTACTGCAGGGTTGGTTTATGATTGGCAAAACGAGAGGATAGGTGACTGCCCGAAGGTAGTCATCCTCATATGGTTGCCATCTTACTTAAAAAATTAGTGCATCGCTTGGATGCATGTGGGATATATCCCACTTCATTTTTAAACAAAATATATACCCAAATACCTCAAATACATGCTGATGTGCCCTTGTTCCCAGCGGCAATCGTAGCCCGTCTGGTTTGGACGCTCGGTGGGCTGGCAGTGGTCGTCTGTTCGAATCCTGCAGAGGGACGTGCAATTTCCAAATTTTTTTCAACAAATTAATAAAACATTTTTTTGGCACTGCAAAATTATAACGTCTTAAAGTTATTGCTCCTCCCTTCCCAGCAGAGCCCGTAGCCCGTGTGGTTTAAGCGCTTGGTGGAGTAGCGACGGTCGTTGGTTCAAATCCCTTCGAGGGGTTTCAAAAACAAAATATTTTTTTCAAGATTCTGCCCAATTTAAAAACAAAACAACAAAACAAAAAGTTGTTTTAAAAAAAAAAAAAAAAAAAAACAAAACCATTTTTTTTTGCAAAGTTGAGCAAGAATGTGACATTTTTTGTCACAGCAAGTTTTTTTTGCAACCTTTTAAAAACATAGGGGGGCCTCAAACTTGTTATAAGGACCTTTCACCATGGATTCTGTTCACAAATATCTATCAGACTCACAGTTGTTGAAAGGTTCTAACTTCACACCATGGAAGAATAAGATACGTGTTATTCTTCAAGTGGAATATTTATAGGATGTCGTCACTGGCACTACAACACATCCTAAAACAACGAGAGTAGATCAAGAAGAGTTTGATAAGAAGGACAAAATATGTCTCATGTTCATCCTGCTTGCTACTACAGATGAGATCCAACCTCATATCTGTGATGCCAAAAATAGTAAGGAAGCTTGGGACGCTTTAATTACTATTTATGAAGGTAAGAATCAATCCACTATTCTACATCTTCAAACTCAACTTCATACACTCAGTATAAATTCAGGTGAGACCGTTGATCTATTCTTATGCAAAGTGGCAGAATTGAAAGTCAAATTGAATACTATGGGCCAACCAGTGGATTATACTCTCTTGACCTCTGTCATCTTGAGAGCATTGCCCGAATCCTATAAGATGATAACATCTCTTAATGTATCTGGCCGCCAGGTCACTTTTGTGGAATTTGTGAATTTGCTTCAAACTGAGGAGGCGAATAAGTTTTAGACGGATGATGTGCTAGATAATGCCCTTTACACAAAACAAAGGGATAAGAAGTAAGGTCAGTTTCCAAAAGGAGGTTTTTCATCAAAAGGCAAAGGAAAACAACAGAATGACAAACAATATTGCAAAATTTGTGATATGAATAACCATGACACCACAAGTGTTGGTTTAAGAACAAGCAACCAGATCATAAGAAGAAGAACAAAGGGAAATACAAATCTCCAAAAAATAATAAGCAACCCAAGGGGCATGTTGCTTATGTCGAATCAAATTCAGACTTCGATTCTGTAAAATCTGCCTTGGACTCAGATTCTGAGAGAGCACACAAGGTGCTCATGACTCATACTCCATCTACATAGATAGATGCTGTATGGTATATTGATTCTGGTTCCAGTAAGCATATGACTGGCGATAAATCGTGGTTTGATACCTTTGACGAGAAAGAAGGTAAGCCAGTCACAATTGCTGACAATCAAGTCTACCAAGTGAAGGGTGAAGGTGATTTTTCTGTCACTCTTCTAGATGGAAAATGTCAGATTGAACAGGTACTCTATGTTTCTGGATTGGCTAATAATTTGTTGTCAGTCCCTTAGATGTTGGATCGAGATATAGACATTGTGTTTCGTGTTGCGAAAGGTAAGAAGAGATGTTTTATAACCAGAAAATGAAAACATATTGCAACAGGATCATACAAGTATGGCTTGTTCATTTTAGATGTTTCAACACCTCATATTGCCTTGGCAACAACTACAACAAAGGATACATCTCTGTGGCACAAGAGATATGGGCATCTAAGTTCAGGATATTTGCTTGAGTTGAACAAATCTGAGATGGTGAAGGGACTTCCCCACCTTTCATCCCCATTACCATTTTTCTCAAATTGCTTAGTAGGGAAGCAACACCGAGTCCATTTTGAAGCTAGCTCTTCACAAGCTAAGAAACCATTGAAGTTGGTACACACCGATCTGTGCGGTCCTCTGCCAAACAACTATAGTGGCAAGAGGTATTTTAGTTGTTCATTGATGATCACTCACAAAATATGTGGGTTTTATTTCTTCAATTGAAATCTGAGGCATTTATGTACTTTCAACAATTCAAGAAGCTTGTTGAGAAGGAGTCCATGAAGAGACTTTTGCTCCTACTGCAAAAATGACTACCATTCGAATACTTTGTGCCATGGCAGCTTAGTTTGGGTGGAAGTTACATCAAATGGATGTTAAAAGTGCCTTCTTAAATGGTGATCTACAAGAAGAAGTGTACATGACCCAACCCGAAGGATTCATGGTTGAAGGGCAAGAACAAAAAGTTTGCAAGTTAATAAAATCCTTGTATGGGCTCAAACAAGCTCTTCGAGCTTGGTATATCAAGATAGACAATCACCTAGTGTAGCATGGATTCAAAAGAAGTCCTTCAGATGTAAATCTCTATATTAAGAACAATGATTCTGATATAGTGATTTTGGTGTTATATGTAGATGATCTGATCATAACAGGGAGTTTAGAGAAAATGATTGATTCAATGAAAGATGATTTGAAACAATATTTTAAAATGACAAACTAGGACTTCTTCACTATTGTATTGGTTTGGAAGTGACTCAGAAAAACATCATATCAAGGTAACACAAAAAAAGTATGCCAAGACATTAGTTGAGAAATATCGGATGACTAACTGTAAGTCTAAAGCCACTCCAATGGAGCAAGGACTTAAGTTATCACGATATGATGAATCACCTCAGGTAGATGGTACTCTTAATCAACAGTTGATTGAGAGTCTCATATACCTAACAAATACCAGGCCTGATCTTAGTTTTGCTATGGGCTATCTTTCAAGGTTCATGTAGGAGCCTAAACTGTGTCACTAGAAAGCAACAAAGAGAGTTCTTCATTATGTCCATGGTAGTACAGACTATGGTCTGGAGTACAAGAAGAATGAGAAGTTTTTCTTACGAGGATACACGGACTCTGACTATGCCAGATCCATGGATGATTGAAAGTAAACTTTCGGATATGTTTTTCATATCGGATCTAGACCTGTCTCATGGCACAATAAGAAGCATCATGTGGTTGCTTTATCTTATGCAGAGGCAGAATATCGTGCAGCTAGTGAAGCAGTATGCGAGATAATGTGGTTGAGTTGCATTATTACAAACATGGGTCTTCCAAAGAATCTTACTCTTAATTTATTTTACGACAACCAAGGTGTTTTGAATCTTGTCAAGAGTTTAGTTTATCATGAGCGTACCAAACACATTGATACTCGATGCCATTTCATTCGAGATGAAGTTCCAAAGCACCATATTCAGCTTCAATACATTCCCACTGATGCAAAAGTTGCAGATATTTTCACCAAGGCACTTGCACGTGTCAAATTTGAATTATTTCACAATGCTTTATGTATTTACCAATAATGTAATAAGAGGGGATGTTAGCATAGGGGTCATCATATTAATGTTAGCATAGGAGTTATCATATTACATTATTGCATTATTAAACAATGTAAAATAAGCGCTAGGCGCTTCTCCAATTGCAAGAATGATTGGGTAGTTGGGTAACCACCCCAACCACTTCCCATGTGTATTTAAGCTTATGAAATCAATGAATGCAATGTTGTTCGCCGCTATTCCGACAGGAATCCTTAGGATGCTTGTGTTTATGTAGATTGTAAGCTCTTTTGGAATATGCCAATACCTTAGTCACCTTGGATCCCTTCTTGTTCTAAAATTGTTCTTGAATTTCATTTCCCTAGGGACTCTATTGATGTTGCATTAGTGATTTCCCCAAGTATTAGTGAACCTAGTCACAAACAGAAGGGGGTTTGTTTTCAAAACCACCCGCTAGGGCGATGGGGAAGTTTATGACCACTGAATAAGAATGGGTCTTACTAAAGTTAGAGTCCTTTTAGCCATCACAAAAAAGCCTCTAGGACTCTTGGTCATAACAAGATTCAACTTAGATACCATTAGAAAGGCTAGACATCATCACCTTTCTAGTTTGGTGGGTTAGCAAAACTTTATGGCATAGGAAGTTTTAGATTTGATAGTAGTTTCCTCTAAAGGCCCTCTTTTGTCAACACCTTTAACAATTTCATGATATTAGCTACCTAATATATTGAAGGAGCTTTAGGTCCTTTCATCTTGTTTAACCTTTGAACAACAATTTTTTCTCCAAGCACCTCCTTTTGGTCAACTTTTCTTGTTGTAATGAAATCCTAGGGACAAGGATTTATTCCTTAATGAGTGACCTTTCTCGGGAGCATATGAAGCATAGTGGAGGGAACCCTTCTATTTATAGATATCTCCTATCAAGCAAGTCATCAAAGTCTCTTTCCTTATCAAAACTCCTTTCTATTTTCCCTTCTCTAACAAACCAATGGGAAATGATCTTCCTTGCATAGTTGAATCAACAAAATGTATGATTATCCATCTCTCCTTGTGTCCCATTATGATAGTCATCTCGACATGGATCTTATAGGTTCTCTAGATGATGTGTTATAATTCACAAGTACTAAAGGGTGTTGTCATCCATTAACTATATTTGGATTTCATGACCAATTTTCCCTAATCTAATCCATATTTAAGTGCATCACTAATTTTGTTAAAAATCTAGCATTGTTGCTTGCTCTCAATAAGTTTGGTCCATGTGCCAAGGTATAGGACTCACATGCATACTTTTGATGGGTGGTTTATTGAGGTGTTAAATGTTAAATGCTTCTTGGTTATTATGAATAAATTTCATCCATCAGATTTACATAATTACTCTATAGATTTTTCCTATGCTTTTGGACATAACTTATAATTTCTAGTTGTCAACCATCATGGCCTTGTAAGCAATTACCTCGTGGAAAATACTAGGGAATATTTCTATAAGTAGGGATTAAGCATCAATGTCTCATGATATCCTAAACTTAAAATGTGTGCTTCTTGGATCTCTCATGAAATTGGGTAGTTTTTTGCTAATAGCCATTAATAATGCTTGATCTAATGGTGGATGATACTAGACCCTTAACATACTTTTACTCTTGGTTCTAGGTTGATGTGAATTTACCATGTGTATGGATTGAGGGTGAGTGTCACCTTGCTAATTGAAAATATTCATCCTCTACTGATATTTAATCAAATGATCAACACTCATTTGGTGAAAGTCTCATACTCATTTATAGTTTATCTTCAAGACTGAGCCATATGTCTCCTTAGGAAATGATTCCTCTCGATCAAGAAAATAAAGAGGTCATATTAATCTTTGCTTCATAGGTTGAATGATCTAATTTTTACTTTGAAAAGATATTTTTATTCAAAAGGAATCCCATTTTGTATATATATAATTTAGAATATATACATAAAACCTAGGGTGATGGGTAATCCCAACTAGCTCAAATGATTCATTAGATTATGACCCTCATGTATTGGATACCCATTACTTTAGAGGATCATTAGGGATGTATGGATGCTCCTCATCCACAAAATAGTCTAATTCCAACAAAACTTATTTATCTATGTAGGCTTGCTCCTCTTCACTTCTCCTAGATAGGACTTGCTCTATATGATGCGTGTGGAAGGGATTCAATGGGATTATGAGTTTGGTCCTATACATTATTTGGAGTAGCATATGAGTCAATTTAAGAGATAAGTACCCTCTGATATTGATGATTAAATATCTTGAAAGATATATTTTTAATGTGATCGGTAGATCGATCATCATTATGTCTTGGTGCATCATTAGGTTAGTGTATGCTTGGAGGGCCAAAGGAAGGTCCTATAAAATTTTGACTAGTACTAGAGTGCTATCTAACTAAACTACCTTGTTGTTGGTATGCTCACATGTTAAGCCAAGTGCCTCTACTACCCTTTTGGACATGAATGATGTGCTTGAACTCAAGCCCTCCAGGCAATGGTATATCAACTTGTCCTTGTATACTACGGTAAGGTAGAATAGAATAAGCTAGAGACTTGTAGCATGAAAAGTGTCCCTTGTCCACCTAGCCCTTTCTGCTTCCTTAGGACCTATTCTAAATTCTTCATCTATTCAAGAATTGATAGGGCATCCCAAAGAGGTATTCTATGGTTGAATTCCTCAAGTGCTCTATGATATTGAAGGTTCTGATAGAATAAGCCTTTAAAAATGGTATTCAATGATGTCATAGGTCCTTTATTCTATCAGAGGGAGTATTACTGGATCTACCACAAGCTATTTAAAAGGCTCTAATATTATCTTGTGATCTACTACAGGCTATTTAAAAGGCTTTACTTTGAGACCGATGAATTGGCAATCAATTTCATAGTTGAAGGCTATGAGGCAAGTTCTAGGCTCATCATGTAGGATTCCAACTAAGAAGAATGTGCACTATTATGGTTGGAAGGAGCTGTCATGACTACTTAAGATCAATTTTAACATAATAGTTAGAAGGGTAATAGTCAATAATAGGATAACACCATCCATAGGGATATCTAACATAGTTTTTTTGCATGGAAATTAAGTCCCTGACTAGGTTTGTAGATGGATGTTGGAATGATACTATCATGGGTACTATCTATTAAGTCGAAGCCTAAGATTGATTGAGATTTCTATTTGTAAAAATATCCATTTAGAGGTGGTTGGACATTTATATTTTCCTGTTGAAAAGGAGGCTTTAGGTAAATTTGGTAGGGAAACCTTTGGGAATTATACTACCTCTTTAGGATCGTGATATCATTAAATAATGTCTTCATCATATTATATATATAATTCATCAATTTTAATAGCTAAAGGAGCAAGAATCTAAGCTTGCTCTAGACATGTGGTTGGGATAGACAAAATGGTGATGGGTTGTATAGTTAGAAAGGGGTGATACAAGGGTTAAATGAAAGGAAACAATGGTGGAGGGAGGAACTAGCCTTCCTATCTAGGTTAGATTTTTTTTAACCTAGATGGTTATCTCATAGGCTTTTAGTAATGAGTTCATTCCCTTACACTTGATCATCATGAAAAATTTAGAATTATAAGCTTTCAAATTATAGATAAATACCATATCTAGAGGTGGTTGGATCTCATTGGGGATCCTTTGCCAAGTCTTGTGGAACTAAATATTGAAATCTTCCATTACTTATATGGGTGCCATTTTTATGGTCATGAGTTGCTTTAGGAGGGAAACTTTGTTTTTCTCCTCTCCAAGTATACTTATTAGGTTTTTTGCTAGTTGGTCATAGCTTTTGATTAATTATGGATTAAGGCTAAAGTACCATTCATGAGCCCTTCCTCTAAAAGAGGCCACAAAAAACCTTAGGGATATATATTGCTTCTTAATAAAATGTACTATGCATAGGCTAACTAAGTGGTGCAAATGGTTTATCGATGTAAAACATCCTCTCTTGAGAAATAAGGTAGGGATTTGAGCATTGAGGTGGAAATTGGGTCCCATACATCAAGTGGACTAGGTGGGATCAATCGTCCTTTATTGTTCCATACTATTTTTTTTAAGGAATTTGGTTCAACAAGACCACCTTGTTGCACTGTCAGTTCCTCCTCCTTCTTCAATTTAGTGGTAGCATCGATTCTTGCTGATTAGCTTAGACAAAGGCTGTAGTTATAAGAATTTTGATCATATAATATTAGGTCCTTTCCTTAAGGAAAACGTTGCCAAATGGAGATATAGTACTTCAACAAGCTTATGATATAGAGACCCCCACCAAAATATTAATCTAACTTTTGTTGGATGACTTCTTTAATGTCTTACCTTTCAACAAAATCACCAGGTGAAACTCCCAAGGCTTCTCTATGAGTAGATTTCCTATGATCTTGACTAGGATCATAGATGTCCTCTTCTTTATTTTGTAGGGTGAATGTAAAGCTCATCCTATCAGGCACACTAGATACACTATTGTCATCTCTGAATGCACTGGCTTATTAGGACAAAAATCCTAACATGTTTGAGGCCTCTATGCCTCATGTAGAGTGACACAATAGGAAGCATCATGGATGAAGGGATCACTTACAGGGAAACCTTCAAGGTTTTTTGTCAAGGCCAACTCCTAATAGGATTAATATTTGGCATACTAAGGCCATCATGAGCTAAGACCTACTTTTCTTGGGGGTTGTAGGGAAAGGAATTACAATGAAATTAAAAATGGATAGAATATAAAGGAACAAAAAAATAAACTTTACAAAAAAGAAAACCTAACCTATGGGGGTGATGCACCAAGTTTAAAGTTTCTCTCTCGACTACATGAATAATATATAAATGAATATATGCACCATAGTCTAATAGCTAGAAATTAGTCACAACTTTCATTCATGTATTGGAATTATTTCAAGGCATAACGACCTAAAGATGCTTGATGTTCCTTAGACAATAGCTCAAGGTTTGAGCCCTGCTCATATAATCGAGGGGTAAAAGAAAGATCTCTCAAGGATAGGTTATAGGCATGATAAGTCAACTTCTAATGCCTTTATAATAGGAATTTAGGTTTATTTATAAACCTAAGTGGTTACACCATTAAATTTTTTAAATATTCCTCTAGAATATTCCACTTGCTAATGTAGCGAGCATGGCCTCCCTGACTAGCATAGGTTGGTAGGGAAGGCTCACACATGTGATGGTAAATCACCACACTAACACGCTGATGGTTCTAATAGGCCCAACCAAAAATGTCAAATTCAATTACCAATAGTAGATGTTTCTTTAAATACCCTTTAGGCTACCTTCTTGTTCATGTGGGTGGTCACCACGTGTCCCTATTAATATGGGATATCCCTTGGCCAATGGCGGACCTTATTTGATTGTGTCCTAACCCATACCTTCATCTACTTTTGGCTAGCCACCACATGTTTGATCCATGTATTGGTAGGCCTTCTATATTCTTTGCTCTTACCCATCAAAGGATTGGTGTGAGCCATTGGATTGAAAAATTAATGGTCCATGGGCCTTGGCACCCTCTACCTATTGACTTTAGGTAGAAAAAGGTGATGTTGACCTTTAATAAAATATCCAATGACCACTGTAGCTTTGGGGCTCATCTACCTTCTTATCAACAAAAGGGTTGGGACTAGGAGCAATAGTAAAGAAGTTTTTGAGCATAAGCCATCCAAGAAATAAGCTAAACCCAATACTAGTATGATATTGTTAAGGAAGGGTAGTTATTATTTGCATGTAAAGAGACAAAGGGTTAATGGCATCTGAGCAACTAGCTACAAAAAAAGAAGGTATATAAAAAACACTAACAATATATCCATATATCATTACTATAACCAAAATAGAGTAACAAATCCAAGAGGAGGCAATGTTAATTGATAAAAAATATAAAAAATAGAATCTATAAAAGAAATTTCAAAACTAGTTGAGTACCCATTAACAAGCAAAGGATGCACAATTGCAATAAGAAAATATAGAAAATTTATGTCGCATAGTGAAAGCAAAACTATTGAATTAAGATTCAATTTTGTTGAATAAATAAATAGAACACTAAGGTTAACATGTTATAATTTATAGCCTTAATAGGAAAAATATTTGCTTCAAGAAACCCTAAAAGAACAAGAAAGAAATTATGCAAAAGATAACTCAAGGGGGCCTTCTGGCCTAAGACGCATTAATGTCACCAATGACTCGATTTGCATGCAAAATATTTAAGGGGGTAGTTTGCCATTTAGGGTATCCTTAGGAATTTGGAATTCATTTCAAAACTCGAGGGGGCATCCCAACCTAAGAGGTATTAATATTTCTAATGCCTCATTTTGCATGCAAAATATTTAAGTGTCTAGAATGACACCGTTTTTGCACCACCTTTGTTTTCTAAATCTTCCACCTTTTTTTTGTGTTTGCTTTTTTTACCCATAAGTGTATACATATTTTTTTGAAACATTTATTATGCTATAAAAGCATAAAATAGGGGGCAAAATGTAGACGTGGAAAATTGACCCACTAAGATGAGTCATTTTTCTTAGATCCTTAGTTTTCCTCTAAAAAACGTAAGGTCATATTTAAGCTAAAATTTCCCCTATAAAATCTTCTCCATTATTCTCAAAAATACTAACATTATATTAGGCTCAAAAAGAGCTTTTTGACAGTATAATTTTTGTTCCATTTTGACATTGTTTGGTCCTCCAAAGTGCAAAAAAACTACACATGGGTCTAGTTGTCTCACCCAAGTTTCTGGTCAACCTTTGTGACGTCAACCTTTACCCAAGTTTAAGTTTTTTTTCCCACAAAAACCTCTTATAAATAGAGGGTTTGGTCTCCCTTTTTCTTAAACCAAGTTTTCTAAGTTATCTTAGTGCGACAAGTTGTCAAGTTCTTCTTTTATGAAAAGTGCTCTTGATGAATCTTTGTTTTTGGATTGTTGTGCTGCTTTACTTTTGTGCTTCTTGTGGTTGGTTACCCTTGGTGGATAAGTGTTAGAGCCTTGAGGAGGAGTATACCATTTCATGGAAGTCTTCATCATTTTTTTCTATTCTTTTGCTTCCTTTAGGTGTCTTCTTGCATTTTGTTCTTCTTAGGACATCCATTGTGCATTATATATTTTTATTTCACATTGTTAATTGCTCATTTACATCTGTTGCAAAATTGTGCCCCATACATATAGGGCATGATTTTGACAACGCTTAAATTTTGGTCACCCCTTACAGGGCATGCTTTTATATTGGGCTAATTTAAGGGTAAATATTTGTTCCTAAACCCTTAAATTACATTTGCATGCTTCATATAGGTCATAATAATATTGTTTGTATTATGTAATTTGTATTGTTTCATTTCAGTACATCTTATCTTATTTGTTTCCAAAAATTTCAACAATCACTTTTTTTTTTAAATGGTTAGCTAAAAGGACCAAGGGGGCTTGATTGTTGTGCCTACAAGCTCAGTCTTACAATTGTTAGATTTTGAGAATATATGCTGTGGAAAGATCTAACATAGATCCCAATGAAATACAAGAAATATGAAAGAAAGTGAAACAAAAATATCACTAAAATATGTTATAAATAGAAATGATGAAAATACAATGCTATATGGAGGAAATGGTCACTTCATTAATATGAGCTAAAGAGGTACATTGTACTCCATACACGAGTACTTGAGAGATGAGAAGAGATATGAGATGATATGTGTATATCTTATGTTCTGATCTACTACTATGAGGCGCTTTATATAGGAATATGGATTCCTTGGCCAACACTCTACCTAGCTATACAAGGGGACACCTTGCATATACCTCTTGTGTATTTATTACATTGCTTGAAGTAACTAGATAACTTCCCCCTAAAGTAATCTCCTATCCTAACTATGTACCTAAGGTGGTACATTTACATGATCCAAATTATGTAATATACTCTAACTCTAAAATCCCCCTGTATTACATTATTTGGATATTTTAGATTTCAATCTTCAATATAGATCTTCTTCTTTGAGATGTTCTTCAGCTTGCTTAGAAATACCGTACTCTTCTATCCATCCTCCTTTGTATTTGTTTGGTCTTATTGCTTATTCAGATTTTAGATGGTTGAGTAGAGCATAGTGTTGTTGACTTCTCATCCTTTTAATTTTAATTCTTCTATTCTTCTTTTTATCAAGCATTGGTTATTTGTTTTCTTCAACCTATTCTCAAAAAATATTTTAGTTTCCTTTTGAAATACAACAATGTGTTGTGAGATTTCAATTGAATCTAGAATACAGGTATTTCCATAGATTGATCCTATTGCTTCTATCCCACTTTGGTTCATGATAAGGCATGTATTGATCCCATTCATATATCTGAAATTGTCTGTACAATTGCTTTCTACTAATTTATTTACTGAAATGAGATTGAATGCTAATCCAAGAATATACAATACTTTTTGTAGTAGATATTTTGGAAATTATTTGCTTGGTGTTACACATCCATATCCACGTATAGGATAAGTTTCACTGGCTACAATTCTTAGTTTGTAACCATTAGTGATTTCAAGACAATCAAACCATTGTAAATTTCCAGTCATGTGATGACTATCTCCTGAGTCAATGTACCATGTATCTTTTTGCTTTGTTGAATTATTCATGCTAGAGTTATTTTTGCATCTATGGTGAGATGCAATATGTGTTCCTAGTTCTTGAGAATATGATCTAATTTCCATTGTGATATAATAGAATCCTTTATAGTAATCTACCTTATGACTCCCTAGAAATATGATCTTAGATAGAATATTTTAGATCGTAGGCTTTGTTGGCTTCCTTATATCTCTGTAGTTAAGAGATGCAAATCAAAAGAGTCCTTGTAGACTTTGTAGAGATATTAGTACTTGAAAATATTTTATGAATGCTATTGTTATCAAGTTTTGTAGAATGCCTTATGTCTCCTTAGTGATTTTGAATATGCTGAATGGTAGATAAAGTGCTTTTGAGAATTATAGTTCAATTTTTGAGTTGATTTTGTAGAGTTTTATAAATAGAAAAAATCAACTTCTTTTACACCTTATTACTCCTATTGAAATTTAAGCACTTTCTAATTTTATGAGGTTTTAATAGTTGGATTCTTATTGTCCCTTTAATGTATTTGGAGACAAATATGCCAATTAATTTCCAACACTTAATATTCTTTAATTAACCTCTTTTTATAGCATTTGATAATTTGATGTTTATTGTTTCTAATTTCCAATTTCCTACTTTGATATAGTATTCCTTATAACTCCCTAATGTGGGATATTAGAAAATAATTATTTGCAATAATAGAAATTCTAATTTCCAAGTAGAATTCCTTATTTCTCCTATGTTATAATATTGTAAATATTAGGCTATTTAATATGTGTTTTTTCCTTTTATATTGATTTGAAATATGGTTGATTTCCTTTAATATTTCAACCTAATGTTATACCTTATAACTCCTTATTAATGAAAGAAAATATTAATAAAGTAGAGACCTTACCTTTGATGTTGTATTCTCTACGTCTCTATCGTAGATCTCGGATGTATATGATAGTCCACTTCTTTGCCTTTCCTTTGAATGCTTATGGAGAATGATGTGCGTTGATTTTTCTTTGGCTTCAATGTTGGACTTCTTTGACCTCCTTGACTAGAGCTTTTAATTCTCTTTCACCTTTCTTCCATGTTGTAATTCAGCATGCATTATGAGTAAATGCTAGAATATTAAATACATCCACTTCCTTGGTCTTTGGCGCCTTTTAATAGAAGAGAGTTCTTATGCTATGTAACAAGTGTCACACTGATTACTTATTGAGTGCTTGGAGGGAATATCGATGCTTGTAATATATGGGCATTACAACATTGTATGAGCACTTATTGTGTTGTATTTTCTTCTAGATTTGGCTATCCAAGACATAGACGATATGAGCCTTTCAAGAGGATTCTTTACTTTGCTCAAAGTGTTCTAGTGTTCAGATACCTTCAAATTTTGCACCTTTTGAATAGTGTGCCTTTGAGACACTTTAAATTCTGCCTTAATTCCTACATAGAACATATTAAACTAGTGCGCCAATATGTAATATATTTTGTATATAAGAATGCCCTTATTGCACTCCTTTTGCAGATCTAATTTTTATGATTTTTATGGTAGCTTTCATGAAGAAAATGGGGGATTTTGAGGTTGTATTTTGATTAGATAACTTTCCCATTTTTGCTTGGATATTTGGCTAATGAACCCAATCTTGTAACTACATATATAGAAGCTTCCTTTTTGTAGAAGTAATTTCTGCACCCCTTTTTGGTGCACTTTAAATCTTGAGACTCACCAAGTTTTAATTTGAAGCTTCTCTTGCTGATTTTAATGGTGGATTTATTCTCCACTCCTTGGAGGAATTTGATCTAATTTTGGTGGCTTATTTGGACCATGAAGTGTTGCAGGTTTTGTGCACCAAATAGTGTCTCTAGAAACTTTGAATAACCTATTGGTTTTTGTGCTCTTGATCCTTAACTATCAAAAAACACAAACTAACCTTATTTGAGAGTAATTAGTGTAGTGCAAATTATTATAATAATACTACCAATTTAATGCATTAACAATTTCACCTTATCACTCCAATAAAATCTCAAAATAATTTTAGATGCACTTAATAATCTCTACAACTTTTAAGAGTAATATGTAATGAAACCTTAATAAGTATTCTACAAATATTCACTACAAAGTTGTAGGATCTAGTATTATCTTATTTTTCCAAAGTAGATGGTAGGTAGTTAATAGATAGTTGTAATTCTGAAATCTATTCAACACCAAATGTGAAAATAATCCTTAAAATAAACTATTCCTTTTTGCACTTTCTTGAAGACTATAATGCAATCTATTCTTATGCAACTTTTAATCCAAATATGGTTCTTAATGAAATTTGATAATGAAACCTAATATGAAGTTCAAATAGTTGCACCTTAGTTGCTTATATTTTTTTATGGATTTTTAAGTAGATGATGAAGATATTTCTGCTTTTGATTCACCAAGTTGCTGCCTTGTAGTAGATGGATATGCAACTTCCTTGTTGGCTATCTTGAATATATTTCTTCTTCACCAATATCTATCCTTTAAATTTCTTTCTTGAGCCTTGAATTTGGTGGATTAATCCTTCTAGTGATATTCTACATTCTGCTATAAATTTAGAGAACTCATTTCTCTGATCTGTGCCTTCTTGATGTAAGAGATAAGCTCCAGGATTTGGTAGGCTTCTTCTATCTGAATCTTCCTTCAAGATTCTTGAATTTATAACTTCAAACAAGATCTTCTTCTTCTAAAGATTATATTTTTCTTAAGGTCTTCACTGGATTCTTCTTTAGGGATTTAAAACTCCTTGCCAAATTCTTCTTCTCGAATTTATAACTCCTTGGTAAATTCTTCATCTTAAATTTAGCACTCCTTATCAATTTATTCTTTTGTTGGGAATGTTGTTGGATGGTGATAATTATCCCAAGTCCTTCACTATCAGGAACTTTTCTTGATAGTGGAATTATCCAACAATTTCTCCTAGGAACTCTTTTGAAGATGCTTTTGCGAGCTCTACAACAAGACTCTCCAAGACTTCTTTGTCTCCTTGAGACCTCTCTTCTATCTTACAACTTCTTTGGTCTTCTTCCTGAGATATTTTATTCAACCTTATGCTTCTGGAAGTGTTGGTGATGAGATCTTCTTCTCGGATCTTTGATTCTACAGCTTCTAAATTCTAGAATAAGACTTTGTTGGTCCTTTCTCTTTCTTGCAATTTGTAGGCTTTTATGGAGATTACAAATCTCCTATTTCTTGGACTCTTATTTGGAGTTTTCTTCAAGAACTCCTTTATGGAGTTTTCTTCTGAATTCAAAAATATATCTTCTAAATCAGGATAGCTTCTCTGAAGTTTTCTTCAGAATTAAGGCTTCTATGATCTTCAAGGATTTTATGACCTTTTCTTCTTCTAGGTTTCTCTGGCCTATTCTTCTTCTAGGATTATTTGGCCTATTCTTCTTCTAGGTTTTTTTTGCCTATTCTTATTCCAAGATTCTTTGGCCTCTACTTCTTTTGCACTATGTAGATATTGATCTTGAATGGAGATCACAAATCTCCTATCTCCTCCTATGACTCAACTTCTGGAGTCTCTTCTTCCTTGAGTCTGCTATAAGGCTACTGTGACCTCTTATTTACTTTTACAATTTGCAGGATTGCATCTCTTATAATGGGACTTTTCTTGAGGTCGTTGAAATTTTTAGTATTCTACATTATTACTACAAGTGCTGGAATAATTATTGAAGATGTTCTTCCTAAATATCTTGTAGGAAGCTTCCCAAATTTTTCTTGAATCTTATTTTATTGCAAAAATTTGTTAGAAATTGGAATGAAAGAACTTATAAATGTGGAGATAATAATATTCACGAGTTGATTTTTCAAACTAGTGGCTATAATGCTAAGTCCTAGTCTTCATAAGTTTTTTTCTGCAACTTTGTGGAAAGAACCTAGCTAGATGTAATCTTAGATTTTCTACAGCTGAGATTTATTTCAGTTCTCAATTTCCTAATCCTACTAACTATTATGGATTTTCTATCGATTAATTCTAATGGCAACTTTTACATACAACACTAAATGGTAGATTCAATTTTCAAAGATGTAGGCCAATAGAGGTAATGGTGACTCTCCCTATTCCTCTTGACCTACTGGAATTTTCTTATGATGGATGTAGGTCCTCATATCTTGAAGCACCATGGCTTTGATACCACTGTTAGCTTTTGAGGATATATGCTGTAGAGAGATCTAACACAGGTTCCAATGAAATACAAGAAATATAAAAGTGAAACAATAATATGATTGAAATAATTCTATAAATAGAAATAATGAAAATACAATGATATATGGAGGAAATGGTCACTCCATTAGTATGAGATAAAGAGCTACATTATACTTTATACATGAGTACTTGAGATATGAGAAGATATATGAGATGATATGTGTATATTTGATGTCCTGATCTACTACGATAAGACTCTTTATATAGGAATATGGATTCCTTGGCCAACACTTTACCTAGTTGTACAAGGGGATACCTTGCACATTACAACTTGCACATGCCACTTGTGCATTTATTACATTGCTTGAAGTAACTAGATAACTCCCCCCTAAAGTAATCTCCTATCCTAACTATGTACCTAAGGAGGTATGTTTACATGATCCAAATTATGTAATATACTATAACTATAACAACAATGGCCTAAGTAGGCCCTCGAATGCTGATCAAATTTTCTAGGGTTTTGTGAAGCTGTTTTGTAGGTGTGAAGTTTTTTGGATATTATGGTCAAAATTTAAATCATGGATCAACCACCAAATCAGATAAGTGCCCTAGATAATATTTAGGTTGTTTGTTGTTTTCTTTATATTTATCTTTATTCTAGATTTAAATATATATAAAAAAATATTTTGATTTCAATTATAGGCATTTGAAAGAGAGAAGACATGTAGTTTACATTTTAGGTATAATTCTATTTGTGCATTCTCTTAAAACCTTACAAAAAAGAAAAGGACTATTTTGCTTGTTGTTTGTCTTACACTATTCTTTAATTTCTTAGCTTAGATTTTAGAAAGGCCAAACATAGGTGTTTGCTAAATATACACATAAAACATTCCATCCTGTAGGCAACAAATCCACCTCTTAGAAGAAGAATTGACAAAGAGGATTTGCCTAGTTTTGACAATTTTAATAGTTTTAGCAAAACATACAAAGCAGGAGTAAAACTTACAAAGCAGAAGAAAAATGTACAAAATGGAAGCTAAAACGTACAAGGAATGATATGATACATTGAAATACAGATGAAATACAATTTGAGTTGTATTTGTGAATGAAGTTGATAATAAATGTAATTAGACTTAGTAAAGAGGTGTAATTAATATTTTCATTATATAGTTGTAAATAAATAATTTCTCAAGAAATCACTTGGAATGGCATATGAGATATTATATAATGCCCCCTTTTCAATTTCTTAGGTCTTTCTTAGGTCTCTTGTTAGTCTGGTTATTGAATGCATCTATCTGATTATTGTGTGGAGTTACTGGTTCATTGAGTACCCTTGTTGAAGTTGTTGGTTATTGTAATGTACCATTGAAGAGTAATGAATGAAGAACCAAATTATATAGCATTCTATCACATAATTATACGATTATGGAATGATGGATTAGTGTTTTACAGTATTTGACTATTGCATATTACTTTTCTATGTCTATGGATGATGTTAATGCACTAGTATGAATAATGGAATTTAATCACCAGTGGTGTAAGCCTTGGGAGTGATATGTGAGGAATATTTCATCAAGAAGTATATCTTGGGAGCTCTTGTATTATTTTTAGAGATTGCTATTGTGAAGAAATTTCTCAAACCCTAAAGATAGAACTTGCATGTTGGTAAAGATGGAGTAATTTACATTCCAAAACTTTCTAAAACTTGTATGAGAAATATTGGTAAATAAAATCATCCAATTTGTTACCTTTTTGAACTTTAAATTCAAACAAATGGTACACCAGATGCGCTACAAATCATAAAAAAGAACTTTACCTAATTTTGCAGTTATGCGATTGAAGAAAACTTACCCGATTTGGAAAAATTGGTGAATTGGACAAATTAGTTACAAAACTGTGTACGACAGCTTACAAAACTAAATATGAAGGATTGGATAAGTTTCAAATCATACAAGCACTGATACTATATGATTTGGGATCATAAAATTATATGATTTGAGTCTGTATAAGCTATTTTGTGGTCGCATATCAATTGTTGGAAAGATTGTACGGTTGTACGATTTGGATATTTGAATAAGAATAGTAAATTGATCATTCCAAACCTCTTATAATCATCTTCCCATCAAGAATACTGCACCCTTGTGCTAAATTTGGTACTCTTACCTTATCAAACTTGGAATTTTTGTTAAAATGGGTCAAACTAACAAAGTAAGAATATTACAAATTTGGAGGTGAACGATAGATACCCATGTGTAAAGATGTAGCATATAATAAGTATGAGAGAATATTATAGTGAGAAGGAGAACACAAATTTATTTAAGATGGAATGAAAGTAATTCTAACCATAATACACATGAACCAAAAATAGAGTAAGTTTAGACATTTAACGAAGGAGATTTCAAGGCGCTATTAATAGAGACAGAAGAGGAGGTACCAGACCACCTAATATAGAGGAGCAAGTTGATGTAGAAATGGTACATGGAGAAGGAGAGTGGATGGTGAAACCTAAAAAAGTGATGGAAGGGTTGCAAGGGAGTGCAGAGAACAAGAGTCAGGCACTAGGGCAAAAAATCATGGGGTCTTAGAAAGAAAGACCAAGACCATCTCCCTCACATTAGTAAAGGAAGTTGTGGAGTGAAGATGCATGTGAGTTTGGTCAAAAACTAGTGGGAGAGTACAAGATACCTTAGATAGAAAATTTTTATGATGAGCATAGTGAAACACCCCCAAGGAGGAATCAAATAGAGATTCCACGTGACACCTCAAGTGACGAGGATGATTCACCAAAGATAGCTAATAAGATAGCCAAGCAAATATGTCCACCCTTTATAGGTGAGGGTGAGGAAGATCCCACAAGACATATCGAAACTTGCATAACCATTTGGAGGGAAAATGACGTAGACCATTTGGATGACAAGGATCTTCCATGGGCATCAAAATATTTGTGAACAGACTTAAAGATTATGTTCCAGAAATTTAAATTTTATAGGGCATTCAAAATTTGTCATCTATGATCGGTTAGTTACTTGGTTGAGATATTTATTTCTTTTAAAGCATGCAGTCATTGCTTTAAGATGAATTTAATAAACAATGAGATAACATTATGGTTTTTATTCAAATAAAATGTTGCCTTTGCTTATGATTATTTCTTAAGGTTATTGCTTAAGTGTGTATATCTGTAAAGTTATTTCCCATCTTAAATGTTCTGAAACACCTAGGTAATTGAGATATTTATTGCATTTTAGACTTTTTATTTTATGGTTTTAATATTTTTAGGTTTCTTTTCTTGGAAAACTAGTTTATATTAACAATGAAAGTTATAGTTATAACCCATAACATTACCATTGAATTCAAAACTGGGTTGAAGCTGTAAGAATCAAGCTACACCTCACAGAACTAGCAAAATTGACCTTATAAAATTAGGGCTAGAAGCAAACTTTATAAATGATATTTTTGTATTATAAGCTCAGTTTCTAGAAAGTTTTTTCATGGTGATATAAATTCAACAAAAAAATTTGATGGTAAATTTGGAATTATATATATATATATACACACATATATAATGTTTAAAAATAAGCTATGGCTTCTATTTTGGGCCACTTCCATTAAAACAAAAAAATATTATATTGCCACCATTACATTGTTGGCAGGTCAATTAAATCATATATAACTTGTCATTTTGTTGAAGATACTCGTCATTTGCCTTTTTATAAAAAATATTCTTCCTCGATCAAATGACATTAGTTGATTCGGTTGGATTTATTGACTTTTATGGGAGTATACTAAGGTTTGAATCTTGTGAGATGATACATGCGTGATTACCAAGCTATTGTAATACCACTATGTGGTCATGATGTAATACAGATGAGGCCTATTTCAATCCTAGCCTTTTGAAGAAAAAATATTCTTCCTCAAATAATGATGTTTTTGGAATCATTATTGACATCATTTGCATTCAAAGAAAATTCACTTGGTCAATTGCCTTTTAAAATTTGAATTTTGCTAAGATGAAGGTCAACACCGCAATTGAATAAATTGTGTGTTGCCCTATCTCCTCTATAGATATATTGACATTTCTAAGATATTGCCTCCAACAATAGTTAATGGACATAATGCTATTTTTGATCAAATTCCCACAACTATTTTTTTTGATAGCATTAGTAATGATTTGTGAATCCCTTTAATTGAAATTATATTTTCATCATTTTTTAATGACAATTTTGATTTTTGTAAGTGTGGTAGCCTTTGCACAATTGAAGTTCCATATGATTTTAAGTGTAGGATTTTGCCTTCATTTTTTGAAAGACACCTCTATCCACTTTTCTTGGATTTTCTTTGGAATAACCATCAACATTAATTTTATTAAAATCAACTTTTGAACAATCCCATTTTATCATAGATTGAAGCATATTATCTATGTTAACTCCATTATCATAGATGACCCTTTCATGTATATTTAAATCTTGTAACCAAGACGATATCATAATTTTTTCCTCTTTTGAAACTTCTTATGATGAGCACCATGCTTGTCAACATTATAAACTTGGGTATGGTCTTGAGATTTGTTTTCAAAAATTATAAGTTATAATTTCTAACAAATAAGAGTAGGACTAATCTTACATAGAATGTATAATGCTTAGCATGAAACAATTACTCCATAAGTTTATAAACTCTTTCAATGTTAACGGAGTTACTTAAAATATTCACATATTTTTGGAGAAGCAACCCAAAATGGTGTAAACTAAGGGACACCAAAGCAAACTTTCTAAAATTGAGTTCAAGAGCTTCTTATTTTCTTCTTTTACAAAGGGATAGCTAGATATGTTGATAATAACTTTCTAAGCCTTAAAATATTTGCAAAAATCCATTGTAAATTTAGGGTAGTGTTATCAAATAGCATTATCTTAACTAGTTATATTCCTCAACATTTAACGAAGAGACCTAGGTTCGAATCTTGCCAAGCGATACATGGATAATATCCAAGTTGGAATACCACTACGTGATGATGATGTAATATGGGTGGGCCCCATTTCAATCCCATATAACCAATTGAAAAAAAATTTAGGGTAGTGGTGATGAAAAAGATATTGTATTTTATCATTAATTGATTAATAGCCTTTTCATAGCACGATAATATTGATTATAACTCCATAGCCTCATTGACTTAGGGATGATACAAAAGAAAAGTACAATCAACAAGTTGGAGATGAGATTTGGAGGCATCGACCATTTGTTCCAACTTCAAAACCTTAGACTTTTCTTTCATTTTTGTCTTTCAAAATGCTATCTCCAATGCCTCAAGAAGAGTTAATAAAAGAATAGGTAGATAGTGGGTCAACCTATCAAAGTCCATGGAATGATTTAAAGTATCTAGTGTATCTAAACATAATATTTTGGAGTGCTATAACATCTAATCTAACCTTGACCAAAACCTTTTATTTATTTATTTTAATGTTTTTAAGAATATAATGTAGAACACTCCAACAAACCCTATCATATGCTTTTTTCATGTCTAATTTTACAAGCTTACTTGGTTTTTTCTTGGAATGAAGAGAATGTATGGCCTCTTGTGAAATGATTACAACACTAAGTATTCATTTACCATGAATAAAACTACCATACTATTTTAAGATGACACAATCCAGAATGTTTTCCAATCTATTTGTCATAAGTTGTGAAGTTATCTTATAAATCACATTACAAAGGCCAATAGGACTATTGTCATAATTTTTGAATTTTTCTTATATATCATATTACAACAATCTTCAAAAATATTTTCTTGCCTTTCTTGGAAACTAATATAATAAATGTAGCATTTATTTCACTAGTTAAAGCCTCCCTTTTATGTTCTCTTTAATTGTAGCAACATCACTCATAAACAAAAAGACCTATTAGGGCCACGTGCCTTGTTAGGGTGGGATGAGAAAATTGCGTGTTGTAGCTCATCCATATAGGTCTTCCTCATGAAGCTTTCATTTTGTTATTTTGTGATAATTGATGGAATGTTTTGTAAATGCTTACCTTAATCCTCCTTGTCTTGCTTAAATTCTGACATAAATTGCTTTCTTTCGAATATCTTCTTCTTCCTCAATACTTCTTCCATCTAAAGTTGAAATATTTTTTATGAAACAAAAAGACAAATTATTTAAGCCCCTTATTTAGACTATCTCTTCCTAGATTTTTTGGAGCAAAATGGATTTTATAATATATTATGATAATTAGAAAGTAATTATTTTTCTTTCATATAATTATCTTAGTTCATTCCATTGATTTCAACTAGAAGTTGTTGAGATTATTTTTCTAAAATATGTTACCAAAGAATTTGGTATTCCAAATCTTCATTTGTCTATTTATATATTTCATCTTTTAAACAAACCTTTATATACATAATCCTTCAAAGTTTTCTTCATCCCTTTATAACATAACTATATGAAAAAACCATCTTGTCGCCATATAGTCGAAATGCAAAATGACTTTGGATAACCATTATTGAGTAGATCACATCTTAAAAGAGTGGGTTTGTGATTTTATCTAGCTCATAATAAAATATTTAATGAGATTGTGTGGTTTGCCTACAACCATGTATTAGATAACAAAAACATGTCTAATATTTTTTTACGAGTTTAATTAATGTGTCTACTATTCCACTTATATTGGAATATTGAAGGAATAATATCCTAAAGGCCATGTCTCGAGGGGGACAACACAACAGTTTGGGGTTTGGCTCTTCTTCGAGAGGTCCAAGATTCAAACTACAGTGTGTGTAGCTCTCGCACTTACGAGGGATCATGGTTGTGAGAGGAATGCTCAGCCCTAAGTGTTGATTGTAGGGGTTTCTCACACTAACAAAAAATAATCCAAAGGCTATTTGAATTGAAAAGTAAATCAAAACCGTTCGTTGATTTAGACCATCTAGGAGTACCACCCTTCTATGAAGGAGATAGAACTATGATGAAGTCCCCCAAGAATCATTTTATCGCAATTATGAATCTACATTGAATTGAACATAAATAGACTAAGGTCCTTTCAATATCTTATAATAGTAACAATAGTTGGATAAAAAGAGGAGACCAAGGTCCAAATATTACCAAGCGATACATGGATAATATCCAAGCTTTGTTGTAATACCACAAGCGATACATGGATAATATCCAAGCTTTGTTGTAATACCACTATGTGGTTATGATGTAATACAGGTGGGGCCTATTTCCTATATAACCAATTTAAAAATATATGACCAAATTAATATGTATGTCAAGGCCTATATAATAAGGAAAATAACATTCATTTATATGCAATCCAAAGAGGCCTAATTAAATGGTTGCTAATTTTTATTGAAAATAAGAGGATAAGGATTCAACCAAATATTAGACTAGAAATATATCAAATCCCCCTTATTGATTGACTACCTAATATATTTTTTTATTAATTACAAACTCTTTATTATAATATTTTATGTTGTAAATCCCCTATGAAAGGTTCATTTTCTTAACGATCTTATTACATCCACAAAACCTATATATTTTTGAAATAATGTTTTATGTGACTTGTTATTTGATATTTGACTACCTCAAACTAAAATTTTCCCATAATAAAAAATTCGTAAAAATATTATTTTACAATCTCACCCTTTTGATATTCATTCATTTGTACATACTATTCCCTTTGCAAAGAGGAAACCTAAAATTCTTAAATCATATTCTTTACAAATAAAATCACTTTAAATTATTTTAAACTCAAAGTCTATACCTATTAGTAATATTTGAAATGACATGATGTATAGAGATAAATTACAATGTAGCCTTTATAAGTTGCAATATTCCAACCATGGTTAAGAACTTACCTTTCAAACCAGCTAGACAACTTTTTATTCTATCCAAAACTGAATCCCAAAGAATCTCATTTTTTATTAGACAAGGGAATCTGTAGGTATGTTGATAATAATTTACAAAATTTAAAACCCTTAGCATTATAAAAATCCATTATAAATCAAAGAAAACATTGAGAAATATCTTGGATTTAATCATATTAACCAATCATTTAATATCATTCTTATACATTGATAGGATTGATTTAAATTCCATGGTGTTGTTAACTAAATGTAGTAGACCGACCACTACCTTAGAATTTATTATGTTTAGGAATATTGAATAAATAAACAATAAAGCAATTGAGACCTCTATAACCCTTGATAAAAAATAAGACATCAATAGGTATGATGTGTTTAAGGATACATTTTTTTTACACAAGTGAATCACTCTTTTGCAAGAGTAGTGAGTCACTCATCATTGGGCCAAGTGGGATAACGAAGCACAAATTTTAAGTCAACCAACTACAAAATAATATTTTATTAATTTATACCATCAAAAAAAGGTTAAAATGCTAGGTGTTATTATCTTTGAATGCACTGGCCTATCAGGGTGGAAACTCGACATGCCTAGTACACATATGCCTCATGTAGAGTGGCACAATAAGAAGTACCATGGGTGAAGGGATCACCTGTAGGGCAACCTCCAAGGTTTTTTGATGAGGCCAACTCCTTGTAAGATTAATATTTTATGCACTAATGCCTTCACAAGCTACTTAGTCTACTTTTCTTAGGGGTTGCAGGGAAATGAATTATAATGAAAGTAAAAATATAGGAAATATAAAGCAACAAGAAAGTAAACTTTGTAGAAAATAAAACCTAAAGCTATAGGGACAATGCACAAAGATTAAAGTTTCCCTCTTGACTGTATAAAAAATAAATAAATAAACACATGCACCCTAGTCTAATAGCTAGAAGTTAAACACACTACAATATACACAATCCAAAATTAGAATCACACTTACGGGAGGACAAAGAGAAATTAGTCATAAATTATGTTCATATATTGGAATGATTGCAAGGCATATGACCTAAAGGGGCTCGATGCTCATTACATAGTAGCTCAAGGTTTGAGCCCTACTCATATAACTAAGGAGTGAAAGGAAGATCTCTTAAGGACAGGTAATAGGCATGCACGATTAGCTCCCACTACCTTTATAATGCAAATTTAGGACTATAAATAAGCTAGGAGGAGAGTTATTTCCTCTAAACTCTTTGCAAAAGGTTTGAAAATTCTTCTTTCTCCTATAACCAAAATATTTCTATAACAATGATTGGAAGCTTCAAGATCTCTAGATTTGGAGCTATCAATGCTAGAGGTTTTTGGGCCTTTGGATGACAAATCACTATTTACATATCTTATTGTTTTATTGGGTGGTTGTGCCATTAAATATTGCCAAGCTTCCTCTGGAATCTTCCACTTGCTGATGTAGTGGGCTTGGTCTCTTTAACTAGTACAAGATGATAGGGTAGACTCACCCATGTTAGAGGTGGTTACCACACTAACACAAATAATTGTAATAGGCCCAACCACAAAAATCAAATTTGGAAGCAAATAGCATATGTTTCTTTAAATGCCCTTTAGGCTACCTTCTTGTTCACATGAACAATTGCCACATATCCCTAGCTAAGATGAGATCTCCTTCAGCCAATGGAAAAACTTATTTGACTATGTCATGGAGCTTTCCTTCATCTACTTTTGATTAGCCATAATGTGCTTGACCCATGCTATAACAAACCTTCTATCTTCTTTTCTCTTGCTCATTGGAGAACTAACACGAGCTTTGGATGGGAAAATCAATGGCCTATAGGCCTTGGTGTCCTCTAGCTGCTAGCATTAGGTAGAAAAGGGGTGCTAACCATTGATGAAATATCCAATGACTAACATGGATTTGGGGCTTGTCTACATTTTCCTTAACATCCATCCTCCTGATTAAAAGTAGGATGTTACTTCCAATTGCCTTCTTCAATCTATCTTGCTTTTGATTGAGATTTTGAGTGAAGCAAAGGTTGTAGGAAAAATATCCCTATAGTATTGGTGGCTTTTAGAGCTCTTTAGCCTACAAAAGTGAACAAATACTAAACTACTTGCATTGTCCTTGTGCATGGAGTTAAAATTAGAAACTGGAGAAATGAGAAGGGGAATGAAGAGAATTATTGTCTTATACTTTGGAACTCTTGGGTGGAGCATTGCCTTTTGGATTATGAGTAAGAAGAGCTATAAAATATTTTGATCTTTGCCGTAGTTGTTAAGGTAGCATTCTTGACCTTGGATGTTTCTTTTGACTTTGATTATTAGTTGAGGATTTTGTTTGGATCATCTCCCATGTTCTAGTGAATGTTATTTTTTATCATGACCTTATTTCCTATTTGGCTTTTGATGATTTAAATTTTTCTTAGCATAGGATTACCAGAATTTCTCTTTTGGTGAACTATATGATTTGTCCAAGTTGGACAACTTGCTCATTTTGATTCCAAATTAAAGATGTAAACATTTTTAGAGTCCAGAAGGCTTTTTTTTCTTGTCATCCATGACCAGGATGACCTCTTTATGGATCAAGAGGGCTATATGATTTGTAAAATTTTAACAACTTGGAATTGTTAGCATAGAGGTCATCATATTAATGTTAGCATAGGAGTTATCATATTACATTATTGCATTATTAAACAATATAAAATAAGTGCTAGACGCTTATCTAATTGCAGGAATGATTGGGTAGTTGGGTAACCATCCCAACTACTTCCCATGTGTATTTAAGCTTATGAAATCAATGAATGAAATGTTTTTCACCGCTATTCTGACATGGTATCAAAGCAGACGATGGAAGGGAGAAGAACGTGATCAGTTACAACATGTTTCTTAAGGCGACTTCCAAGGAGGTGACTTGAAGTGGATAGAACAACACGTATCTCAAGGCATCCTGAAGCAGATAGGACAAGATAGGGATACTTGCATAGGATAGTGACAGCAAACTTGACGTAACTTCAAACGAGATAGGATGACCATCTACAACACACTTCTCAAGGCGAGGGCAGACTACTTGTTCATTTGATTTCAGGTAATAGGACTATCATGGATGGGTACGAATCTCAAGAAGACACGTGGACCTGTGGACACCAAGCAGTTTGATGTGGTACTGAATCAATGGGTGACATGGTGCTGACTCGATGGGTGATGTGGTGCTGACTCGATGGGCACGCGAATCAATAGAGGACACTTGGTAGAAGTTCGATGGGTGAAGTGGACTGTAGGGTTGGTTTTTGATTGGCAAAACAAGTGGATAGGTGATTTCCTGAAGGTAGTCATCCTCATATGGTTGCCATTTTACTTAAAAATACAACTAGTGCATCACCCAAATGCATGTGGGATATATCCCATTTCATTTTTAAACAAAATATATACCCAACTACCTCAAATACATGCTGATGTACCCTTATTCCTAGCGGCACTTGTATCCCGTATGGTTTGGACACTCTGTGGGATGGCAGTGGTCGTTTGTTTGAATCCTACGGGGGGACGTGCAATTTCCAATTTTTTTTCAACAAACTAATAAAACATTTTTTGGGCACTACAAAATTATAACATCTTAAAGTTATTGCTTCTCCCTTCTTAGCAAATCCCGTAGCCTGTGTGGTTTAGGCGCTTGGTGGAGTAGCCACGGTCGTTGGTTCAAATCCCTTCAAGGGGTTTCAAAAACAAAATATTTTTTTCAAGATTCTGCCCAATTTAAAAACAAAACAACAAAACAAAAAGTTGTTTTTAAAAAAGAAAAAAGAAAAAAACAAAACCATTTTTTTTTTTTGCAAAGTTGAGCAAGAATGTGACATTTTTTGTCATAGCAAGTTTTTTTTGCAACCTTCTAAAAACATAGGGGGGCCGCAAACTTGTTATAAGTACCTTTCACCATGGCCTCTGTTCATAAATATCTATCAGACTCACAGTTTTTGAAATGTTCTAACTTCACACCATGGAAGAATAAGATGCATGTTATTCTTCAAGTGGAAGATTTATAGGATGTCGTCACTGGCACTACAACACGTCCTAAAACAATGAGAGCAGATCAAGAAGAGTTTGATAAGAAGGACAAAATATATCTCATGTTCATCCTGCTTGCTACTATAGATGAGATCCAACCTCATATCTGTGATGCCAAAAATAGTAAGGAAGCTTGGGATGCTTTAATTACTATTTATGAAGGTAAGAATCAATCCACTATTCTACATCTTCAAACTCAACTTCATACACTCAGTATAAATTCTGGTGAGACCGTTGATCTATTCTTATGCAAAGTGGCAGAATTGAAAGTCAAATTGAATACTATGGGCAAACCAGTGCATGATACTCTCTTGACCTCTGTCATCTTGAGAGCATTGCCCAAATCCTATAAGATGTTGATAACATCTCTTAATGTATCTGGTCGCTAGGTCACTTTTGTGGAATTTGTGAATTTGCTTCAAACTAAGGAGGTGAATCAGTTTCAGATGGATGATGTGCTAGATAATGCCCTTTACACCAAACAAAGGGATAATAAGTAAGGTAAATTTCCAAAAGGAGGTTTTCCATCAAAAGGCAAAGGAAAACAACAACAGAATGGCAAACAATATTGCAAAATTTGTGATATGAAAAACCATGACACCAGCAGGTGTTGGTTTAAGAACAAGCAACCGGATCATAAGAAGAAGAACAAATGGAAATACAAATATCCAAAAAAGAATAAGCAACCCAAGGGGCACGTTGCTTATGTCGAATCAAATTTAGACTCCGATTATGCCAAATCTGCCTTGGAATCAGATTCTAAGAGAGCACACAAGGTGCTCATGACTCATACTCCATCTCCATAGATAGATGCTGTATGGTATATTGATTCTAGTGCCAATAAGCATATGACTGGCGATAAATCATTGTTTGACACATTTGAGGAGAAAGAAGGTAAGCTAGTCACAATTGCTGACAATAAAGTCTACCAAGTGAACGGTGAAGGTGATTTTTCTGTCACTCTTCCAGATGGAAAATGTTAGATTGAACAAGTAATCTATGTTCCTGGATTGGCTAATAATTTGTTGTCAGTCCCTTAGATGTTGGATCGAGATATAGATATTGTGTTCCATGTTGCGAAAGGTAAGAAGAGATGTTTTATAACAAAAAAAGGAAAACATATCACAACAACATCATACAAGCATGGCTTGTTCATTTTAGAGGTTTCAACACCTCATATTGCCTTGGCAACAACTACAACAGAGGATACATCTCTGTGGCACAAGAGATATGGGCATCTAAGTTCAGGATATTTTCTTGAGTTGAGAAAATCTGAGATGGTGAAGGGAATTCCCCACCTTTCATCCCCATTGCCATTTTTCTTGGATTGCTTAGTAGGGAAGGAACACCGAGTCCCTTTTGAAGCTAGCTCTTCACAAGCTAAGAAACCATTGAAGTTGGTACACACCGATCTATGCGGTCCTCTGTAAAACAACTATGGTGGCAAGAGGTATTTTAGTTATTTTTTGATGATCACTCATGAAATATGTGGGTTTTCTTTCTTCAATTGAAATTTGAGGCATTTATGTACTTTTAGTAGTTCAAGAAGCTTGTTGAGAAGGAGCCCATGAAGAGACTTTTGCTCCTACTACAAAAATGACTACCATTCAAATACTTTGTGCCATGACAGCTTAGTTTGGGTGGAAGTTACATCCAATGGATGTTAAAAGTGCCTTCTTAAATGGTGATCTACAAGAAGAAGTGTACATGACCCAACCAAAAGGATTCATGGTTGAAGGGCAAGAACATAAAGTTTGCAAGCTAATCAAATCCTTGTATGGGCTCAAAAAAGCTCTTCGAGCTTAGTATATCAAGATAGACAATCACCTAGTGTAGCATGGATTCAAAAGAAGTACTTCAGATGTAAATCTCTATATTAAAACAATGATTCTGATATAGTGATTTTGGTGTTACATGTAGATGATCTGATCATAACAAGGATTTCAGAGAAAATGATTGATTCAGTGAAAGATGATTTGAAATAATATTTTAAAATGACAAACTAGGACTTCTTCACTATTGTATTGGCTTGGAAGTGACTCAAAAAAACATCATATCAGGGTAACACAAAAAAAGTATGCCAAGACATTAGTTGAGAAATATCGGATGACTAACTGTAAGTCTAAATCCACTCCAATGGAGCAAGGACTTAAGTTATCACGATATGATGAATCACCTCAGGTAGATGGTACTCTCAATTGACAGTTGATTGGGATTCTCATATACCTAAAAAATACTAGGCCTGATCTTAGTTTTGTTGTGGGCTATCTTTCAAGGTTCATGTAGGAGCCTAAAGTGAGTCACTGGAAAGCAACAAAGAGAGTTCTTCATTATGTCCATGGTAGTACAGACTATGGCCTGGAGTACAAGAATAATGAGAAGTTTTTCTTACAGGGATACACGGACTCTGACTATGCCGAATCCATGGATGATCGAAAGTCAACTTTCGAATATGTTTTTCATATCAAATCTGGACCTGTATCATGGTACAATAAGAAACATCATGTGGTTGCTTTATCTTATACAGAGGCATAATATCGTGCAACTGGTGAAGCAGCCTGTGAGATAATGTGGTTGAGTTGCATTATTACAAACATGGGTCTTCCAAAGAATCTTACTCTTCATTTGTTTTACGATAATCAAGGTGTTTTACGATAATCAAGGTGTTTTGAATCTTGTCAAGAATCCAGTTTTTCATGAGCATACCAAACACATTGATACTCGATGCCATTTCATTCGAGATGAAGTTCCAAAGCACCATATTCAGATTCAATACATTCCCACTGATGCGAAAGTTGTAGATATTTTTACCAAGGCACTTGCACGTGTCAAATTTGAATTATTTCACATTGATTTATGTATTTACCAATAATGTAATAAGAGGGGATGCTAGCATAGAGGTCATCATATTAATGTTAGCATAGGAGTTATCATATTACATTATTCAATTATTAAACAATGTAAAATAAGCGCTAGGCGCTTCTCCAATTGCGAGAACAATTGGGTAGTTGGGTAACCACCCCAACCACTTCCCATGTTTATTTAAGCTTATCAATGAATGCAATGTTGTTCGCCGCTATTTCGATAGGAATACTTAGGATGCTTGTGTTTATGTAGATTGTAAGCTATTTTGGACTATGCCAATACCTTAGTCACCTTGGATCCCTTATTGTTATAAAATTGTTCTTGAATTTCATTTCCCTAGGGACTCTATTGATGTTGCATTAGTGATTTCCCCAAGTATTAGTGAACCTAGTCACAAACAGAAGGGGGTTTGTTTTCAAAACCACCCGCTATTGCGATGGGAAAGTTTATGACCACTGAATAAGAAGGGGTCTTACTAAAGTTAGAGTGCTTTTAGCCATCACAAAAAAGGCTCTAGGACTCTTGATCATAACAAGATTCAACTTAGATACCATTAGAAATGCTAGACATCATCACCTTTCTAGTTTGGTGGGTTAGCAAAATTTTATGGCATAGGAAGTTTTAGATTTGATAGTAGTTTCCTCTAAAGGCCCTCTTTTGTCAACACCTTTAAAAATTTCATGATATTAGCTACCTAATATATTGAAGGAGCTTTAGGCCCTTTCATCTTGTTTAACCTTTGAACAACAATGTTTGCTCCAAGAACCTCCTTTAGGTCAAATTTTTTTGTTGTAATGAAATCCTAGGGACAAGGATTTCTTCCTTAATGAGTGACCTTTCTCGGGAGCATATGAAGCATAGTGGAGGGAACCCTTCTATTTATAGATATCTCCCATCAATCAAGTCATCAAAGTCTCTTTCCTTATCAACACTCCTTTCTATTTTCCCTTCTCTAACAAACCAATGGGAAATGATCTTCCTTGCATAGTTGAATCAACAAAAGGTATGATTATCCATCTCTCCTTGTGTCCCATTATGATAGTCATCTCGTCATGGATCTTATAGGTTCTCTAGATGATGTGTTATAATTTACAAGTACTAAAGAGTGTTGTCATTCATTAACTATATTTGGATTTCATGACCAATTTTCCCTAATCTAATCCATATTTAAGTGCATCACTAATTTTGTTAAAAATCTAGCATTGTTGCTTTCTCTCAATAAGTTTGGTCCATGTGCTAAGGTATAGGAATCACATGCATACTTTTGATGGGTGGTTTATTAAGGTGTTAAATGTTAAATGCTTCTTGGTTCTTGGTTCTTTTGATAGGTTCTCTAGATGATGTGTTATAATTTACAAGTACTAAAGAGTGTTGTCATTCATTAACTATATTTGGATTTCATGACCAATTTTCCCTAATCTAATCCATATTTAAGTGCATCACTAATTTTGTTAAAAATCTAGCATTGTTGCTTGCTCTCAATAAGTTTGGTCCATTTGCTAAGGTATAGGAATCACATGCATACTTTTGATGGGTGGTTTATTAAGGTGTTAAATGTTAAATGCTTCTTGGTTCTTATGAATAAATTTCATCCATAAAATTTACATAATTACTTTATAGATTTTTCCTATGCTTTTAGATCCAACTTATAATTTCTAGTTGTCAACCATCATGGCCTTGTAAGCCATTACCTTGTGGAAAATACTAGGGAACATTTCTATAAGTAGGGATTAAGCATCAATGTCTCATGATAGTCTAAACTTAAATTGTGTGCTTCTTGGATCTCTCATGAAATTGTGTAGTTTTTTGCTAATAGCCATTGATAATGCTTGATCTAATGGTGGATGATACTAGGCCCTTAACATACTTTTACTCTTGGTTCTAGGTTGATGTGAATTTACCATGTGTATGGATTGAGGGTGAGTGTAACCTTGCTAATTGAAAATATTCATCCTCTACTGATCTTTAATCAGATGATCAACACTCATTTGGTGAAAGTCTCATACTCATTTATAGTTTATCTTCAAGATTGAGCCATATGTCTCCTTAGGAAATGATTCCTCTCGATCAAGCAAATAACGAGGTCATATTAATATTTTCTTCATAGGTTGAATGATCTAATTTTTACTTTGAAAATATATTTTTATTAAAAAGGAATCCCATTTTGTATATACATATAATTTAGAATATATACATAAAACCTACGGTGATGGGTAATCCCAACTAGCTCAAATGCTTCATTAGATTATGACCCTTATGTCTTGGATGCCCATTACTTTAGAGGATCATCAAGGATGTATGGATGCTACTCATCCACAAAATAGTATGATTCCAATAAAACTTCTTTATCTATGTAGGATTGCTCCTCTTCACTTCTCCTAGAGAGGACTTGCTCTATATGATGTGTGTGGAAGGGATTCAATGGGATTCTAAATTTGGTCCTATACATTATTTGGAGTAGCATATGAGTCCATTTAAGAGATAAGTACCCTCTGATGTTGATGATTAAATCTCTTGAAAGATATATTTTTAATGTGATCGGTAGATCGATCATCATTATGTTTTGGTGCATCATTAGGTTAGTGTATGCTTGGAGGGCCAAAGTAAGGTCCTATAAAAATTTGACTAGTAATAGAGTGCTATCTAACTAAACTACCTTGTTGTTGGTATGCTCACATGTAAATCCAAGTGCCTCTACTACCATTTTGGACATGAATGATGTGCTTGAACTCAAGCCCTCCAGGCAGTGGTATATCAACTTGTCCTTTTATATTAGGGTAAGGTAGAATATCATAAACTAGAGACTTGTAGCATGAAAGGTGTCCCTTGTCCACCTAGCCCTTTCTGCTTCCTTAGGACCTATTATAAATTCTTCATCTATTCATGAATTGATAGGGCATCCCAAAGAGGTATTCTATGGTTGACTTCCTAGAGTGCTCTATGATATTGAAGGTTTTGATAGAATAAGCCTTTAAAAATGGTATTCAATGATGTCATAGGTCCTTTATTATATCAGAGGGAGTATTACTGGATCTACCACAGGCTATTTAAAAGGCTCTAATATTATATTGTGATTGTCAAAACTACTCAATATTAGCTTTCTAGTGGAGCTTAAGTTGGGGCACTCCTCTGATTATTTATTTTACTTCTCTAGGATCTAGCATTCATTATACTAGAATTCCCCTATTCTTGAATGGACCTTCTCTTAGCCATGGTGATACATTTTGATTGAACTTGTGGTCTCCTAGGAGCTAAGGAGCTTGCTTTGTCTAATAAAACATATACTTTTACCTCATCCTAAGTGATGAAGGTCTAATTTGAGACCGATGAATTGGCAATCAATTTCATAGTTGAAGGCTATGAGGCAAGTTCTAGGCTCATCATCTAGGATTCCAACTAAGAAGAATGTGCACTATTATGGTTGGAAGGAGCTGTCTTGACTACTTAAGATCGGTTTTAACATAATAGTTAGAAGGGTAATAGTCAATAATAGGATAACACCATCCATAGGGATATTTAACATAGTTTTTTTGCATGGAAATTAAGTCCTTGACTAGGTTTGTAGATGTATGTTGGAATGATACTATCATGGGTACTATCTATTAAGTCGAAGCCTAAGATTGATTGAGATTTCTATTTGTAAAAATATCCATTTAGAGGTGGTTGGAAATTTATATTTTCCTGTTGAAAAGGAGGCTTTAGGTAAATTTGGTAGGGAAACCTTTGGGAATTATACTACCTCTTTAGGATCGTGATATCATTAAATAAGGTCTTCATCATATTATATATATAATTCATCAATTTTAGTAGCTAAAGGAGCAAGAATCTAAGCTTGCTCTAGACATGTGGTTGGGATAGACAAAATGGTGATGGGTTGTATAGTTAGAAAGGGGTGATACAAGGGTTAAATGAAAGGAAACAATGGTGGAGGGAGGAACTAGCCTTCCTATCTAGGTTAGATTTTTTTTAACCTAAATGGTTATCTCATAGGATTTTAGTAATGAGTTCATTCCCTTACACTTGATCATCATGAAAAATTTAAAAATATAAGCTTTCAAATTATAGATAAATACTATATCTAGAGGTGGTTGGATCTCATTGGGGATCCTTTGCCGAGTCTTGTGTAACTAAATATTGAAATCCTCCATTACTTCTATGGGTGCCATTTTTATGGTCGTGAGTTGCTTTAGGAGGGACACTCTGTTTTTCTCCTCTCCAAGTATACTTAATAGGTTTTTTGCTAGTTGGTCATAGCTTTTGATTAATTATGGATTAAGGCTAAAGTACCATTCATGAGCCCTTCCTCTAAAAGAGTCCACCAAAAACCTTAGGGATATATATTGCTTCTTAATAAAATGTACTATGCATAGGCTCACTAAGTGGTGCAAATGGTTTTTCGAGGTAAAACATCCTCTCTTGAGAAATAAGGTAGGGACTTGAGCATTGAGGTGGAAATCGGGTCCCATACATCAAGTGGACTAGGTGGGATCAATCGTCCTTTATTGTTCCATACTATTTTTTTTTAGGAAGTTGGTTCAACAAGACCACCTTGTTGCACTATCAGTTCCTCCTACTTCTTCAATTCAGTGGTAGCATCGATTCTTGCTGATTAGCTTAGATAAAGGCTGTAGTTATAAGAATTTTGATCATATAATATTAGGTCCTTTCCTTAAGGAAAATTTTGCCAAATGGAGATATAGTACTTCAACAAGCTTATGAGATAGAGACCCCCACCAGAATCTTAATCTAACTTTTGTTGGATGACTTCTTCAAAGGCTTACCTTTCAACAAAATCACCAGGTGAAACTCCCAAGGCTTCTCTATGAGCAGATTTCCTATGATCTTGACTAGGATCATAGATGTCCTCTTCTTTATTTTATAGGGTGAATGTAAAGCTCATCCTATCAAGCACACTAGATACACTATTGTCATCTCTGAATGCACTGGCTTATTGGGGCAAAAGCCTAAAATGTTTGAGGCCTCTTGCATCATGTAGAGTGACACAATAGGAAGCATCATGGATGAAGGGATCACTTACAGGGAAACCTTCAAGGTTTTTTGTCAAGGCCAACTCCTAATAGGATTAATCTTTGGCATACTAAGGCCATCATGAGCTAAGACCTACTTTTATTAGGGGTTGTAGGGAAAGGAATTGCAATGAAAGTAAAAATGGATAGAATATAAAGGAACAAAAAAGTAAACTTTACAAAAAATAAAACCTAACCGATGGGGGTGATGCACCAAGTTTAAATTTTCCCTCTCAACTACATGAATAATATATAAATTAATATATGCACCATAGTATAATAGATAGAAATTAGTCACAACTTTCATTCATGTATTCGAATTATTTCAAGGCATAACGACCTAAAGAGGCTTGATGCTCCTTAGACAATAGCTCAAGGTTTGATCCCTGCTCATATAATCAAGGAGGAAAAGAAAGATCTCTCAAGGCTAGGTTATAGGCATGATAAGTCAACTTATAATGCCTTTATAATCAGAATTTAGGTTTATTTATAAACCTAAGTGGTTACACCATTAAAATTTTGAAATATTCCTCTAGAATATTCCACTTGCTAATGTAGTGAGCATGGCCTCCCTAACTAGCATAGGTTGGTAGGGAAGGCTCACACATGTGATGGTAAATCACCACACTAACATGCTGATGGTTCTAATAGGCCCAACCAAAAATGTCAAATTCAATTACCAATAGTAGATGTTTATTTAAATACCCTTTAGGCTACCTTCTTGTTCATGTGGGTGGTCACCATGTGTCCCTATTAATATGGGATATCCTTTGGCCAATGGTGGACCTTATTTGATTGTGTCCTAACCCATACCTTCATCTACTTTTGGCTAGCCACCACATGTTTGATCCATGTATTGGTATGCCTTCTATATTCTTTGCTCTTACCCATCAAAGGATTGGTGTGAGCCATTGGATTGAAAAATTAATGGTCCATGGGCCTTGGCACCCTCTACCTATTGAGTTTAGGCAGAAAAATGTGATGTTGACCTTTGATAAAATATCCAATGACCACTATAGCTTTGGGTCTCATCTACCTTCTTCTCAACAAAAGGGTTGGGAATAGGAGAAATAGAAAATAATTTTTTGAGCATAAGCCATCCAAGAAATAAGCTAAACCCAATACTGGTATGATATTGTTAAGGAAGGGTAGTTATTATTTGCATGTAAAGAGACAAAGGGTTAATGACATCTGAGCAACTAGCTTTAAAAAAAGAAGGTATATAAAAAACACTAACAATATATCCATCTAGCATTACTATAACCAAAATAGAGAAACAAATCCAAGAGGAGGCAATGTTAATTGATAAAAAATATAAAAAATAGAATCTATAAAAGAAATTTCAAAACTAGTTGAGTACCTATTAACAAGCAAAGGATTCACAATTGCAATAAGAAAATATAGAAAATTTATGTAGCATAATGAAAGAAAAACTATTGAATTAAGATTCAATTTTGTTGAATAAATAAAGAGAACACTAAGGTTAACATGTTATAAGGTCTAGCCTTAATAGGAAAAATATTTGCTTCAAGAAACCGTAAAATAACAAGAAAGAAATTATGCGAAAGATAACTCAAGGGCGCATTCTGGCCTAAGAGGCATTAATGTCACCAATGACTCGATTTGCATGCAAAATATTTAAGGGGGTAGTTAGCCATTTCGAGTATCCTTAGGAATTTGTAATTCCTTCCAAAAATCGAGAGGGCATCCCAACCTAAGAGGCGTTAATATCGCCAATGCCTCATTTTGCATGTAAAATATTTAAGTGTCTAGAATGACACCGTTTTTGCACCACCTTTGTCTTCTAAATATTCCACCTTTTTTTTGTGTTTGATTTTTTTACCCATAAGTGTATACATATTTTTTTTGAAACATTTATTATGCTATAAAAGCATAAAATAGGGGGCAAAATGTAGACGTGGAAAATTGACCCACTAAGATGAGTCATTTTTCTTAGATCCTTAGTTTTCCTCTAAAAAACTTAAGGTCATATTTAAGCTAAATTTTCCCCTATAAAATCTTCTCCATTATTCTAAAAAATACTAACATTATATTAGGCTCAAAAAGAGCTTTCTTACAGTATAATTTTTGTTCCATTTTGACATTGTTTGGTCATCCAAAGTGCAAAAAAACTACACATTGGTCTAGTTGTCTCACCCAAGTTTTTGGTCAACCTTTGTGACGTCAGCCTTTACCCAAGTTTAAGTTTTTTTTCCCACAAAAACCTCTTATAAATAGAGAGTTTGGTCTCTCTTTTTCTTAAACCAAATTTTCTAAGTTATCTTAGTGCGACAAGTTGTCAAGTTCTTATTTTATGAAAAGTGCTCTTGATGAATCTTTGTTTTTGGATTGTTGTGCTGCTTTGCTTTTTTGTACTTCTTGTGATTGGATACCCTTGGTGGATAAGTGTTAGAGCCTTGAGGAGGAGTATACCCTTTCATGGAAGTCTTCATCCTTTTTTTTCTATTCCTTTGCTTCCATTAGGTGTCTTCTTGCATTTTGTTCTTCTTAGGACATCCATTGTGCATTATATTATTTTATTTCACATTGTTAATTGCTCATTCACACCTGTTGTAAAATTGTGCCCCATACGTACAGGGCATGATTTTGGCAATGCTTAAATTGTGGTCACCTCTTTCAGGGCATGATTTTATCTTGGGCTAATTTGAGGGTAAATATTTGTTCCTAAAACCTTAAATTACATTTGCATGCTTCATCTAGGTCATAATACTATTGTTTGTATTATGTAATTTGTATTGTTTATTTTCATTGCATCTTATCTTATTTGTTTCCAAAAAATTCAACAATCACTTTTGTTTTTAAATGGTTAGCTAAAAGGACCAAGGGGACTTGACTTTTGTGCCTACAATCTCAGTATTACAATTGTTAGCTTTTGAGAATATATGTTGTGGAAGGATCTAATATAGATCCCAATGAAATACAATAAATATGAAAGAAAGTGAAACAACAATATGACTAAAATATGTTATAAATAGAAATGATGAAAATACAATGCTATATGGAGGAAATGGTCACTTCATTAATATGAACTAAAGATCTACATTGTACTCCATACATGAGTACTTGAGGGATGAGAAGAGATAAGAGATGATATGTGTATATCTGATGTTCTGATCTACTACTATGAGGCATTTTATATAGGAATATGGATTCCTTGGCCAACACTCTACCTAGCTATACAAGGGGACACCTTGCATATACCTCTTGTGTATTTATTACATTGCTTGAAGTAACAATATAACTTCCCCCTAAAGTAATCTCCTATCCTAACTATGTACCTAAGGTGGTACATTTACATGATCCAAATTATGTAATATACTCTAACTCTAACATCCCCATGTATTACATTATGTGGGTATTTAAGATTTCAATCTTCAATATAGATCTTCTTCTTTGAGATGTTCTTCAGCTTGCTTAGAAATACCGTCCTCTTCTATCCATCATCCTTTGTATTTGTTTGGTCCTATTGCTTATTCATATTTTAGATGGTTGAGTAGAGCATAGTGTTGTTGACTTCTCATCCTTTTAATTTTAATTTTTCTATGCTTCTTTTTATCGAGCATTGGTTATTTGTTTTCTTCAACCTATTCTCAAAAAATATGTTAGTTTCCTTTTAAAATACAACAATGTGTTGTGAGATTTCAATTGAATCTAGAATATAGGTATTTCCATAGATTGATCCTATTGATTCTATCCCACTTTGGTTCATGATAAGGCATGTATTAATCCCATTCATATATCTGAAATTGTCTGTACAATTGCTTTCTACTAATTTATTTACTGAAATGAGATTGAATGCTAATCCAAGAATATACAATACTTTTTGTAGTAGAAAGTTTGGAAATTATTTTCTTGGTGTTACACATCCATATCCATGTATAGGATAAGTTTTGCTATCTACAATTCTTAGTTTGTAACCATTAGTGATTTCAAGACAATCAAACCATTGTAAATTTCCAGTCATGTGATGACTAGCTCCTGAGTCAATGTACCATGTATCTTTTTGCTTTGTTGAATTATTCATGCTAGAGTTATTTTTGCATTTATGGCATGATGCAATATGTGTTCCTAGTTCTTGATAATATGATCTAATTTCCATTATGATATAATAGATTTTTTTATAGTAATCTACTTTATGACTCCCTCGAAATATGATCTTAGATAGAATCTTTTAGATCTTAGGCTTTTTTGGCTTCCTTATATCTCCCTAGTTAAGAGATGTGAATCAGAAGAGTCCTTGTAGACTTTGTAGAGATATTAGTATTTGAAAATATTTTATGAATGCTATTGTTATCAAGTTTTGTAGAATGCCTTATGTATCCTTAGTGATTTTGAATATGTTGAATGGTAGAAAAAGTGCTTTTGAGAATTATAGTTCAATTTTTGAGTTGATTTTGTAGAGTTTTTATAAATAGCAAAAATCAACTTCTTTTACACCTTATTACTCCTATTGAACTTTAAGCACTTTCTAATTTTATGAGGTTTTAATAGTTGGATTCTTATTGTCCCTTTAATGTATTTGGAGACAAATATGCCAATTAATTTCCAACTCTTAATACTTTAATTAACCTCTTTTTATAGACTTTGATAATTTGATGTTTATTGTTTCTAATTTCCAATTTCCTACTTTGATATAGTATTCCTTATAACTCCCTAATGTGGGATATTAGAAAAAAATTATTTGCAATAATAGAAATTCTAATTTGATACCCCTGCCTCCTTGGGTCTCCCTTTTGGTTCCTGGGTTTTTTTTTAAAAAAAAAGTAAATTAAAACAAAAAAAAAGAAATTCTAATTTCCAAGTAGAGTTCCTTATTTCTCCAATGTTATAATATTGTAAATATTAGGTTATTTAATATGTGTTTTTTCCTTTTATATTGATTTGAAATATGGTTTATTTCCTTTAATATTTCAACCTAATGTTATACCTTATAACTCCTTAATGATGAAAGAAAATATTAATAAAGTAGAGACATTACCTTTGATGTTGTATTCTCTATGTCTCTACCATAGATCTCGGATATATATGGCAGTCCACTTCTTTGCCTTTCCTTTGAATGCTTATGGAGAATGATGTGCATTGATTTTTCTTTGGCTTCAATGTTGGACTTCTTTGACATCCTTGACTAGAGCTTTTAATTCTCTTTCACCTTTCTTCCATGTTGTAATTCAGCATGCATTATGAGTAAATGCTAGAATATTAAATGCATCCACTTCCTTGGTCTTTCGCGCATTTTAATAGAAGAGAGTTCTTGTGCTATGTGACAAGTGTCACATTGATTACTTATTGAGTGCTTGGAGGGAATATCGATGCTTGTAACATATGGGCATTACAACCTTGTATGAGCACTTATTTCCTTTGAAAATAAGTGCCTCCCTTGTTCTAATGTACCATATTTCTTGCTAGCAATGTTCCTTTTGTTCATGTTGTGAACGTTAGGATTTCTTTTCAAGTGACAAGTGTCACTTCCTCCTTATGCATGGGCTATTTCTTTAACACTTATTTAATGTACCTTTAGAGAACCTTTAAACATTGTAATATTCTCAACTCTTTATTTCTTTGATGACACTTGCTTATGATTTGGTTCTAGCTGGAGTGACAAGTCATGCTTTGGTGGGGCTTTGGTGAACCTACAATAATTGTATGGAATTCTCATTGGACGTGCATCAAATATAGTCTCCTACACCTTGATTTTCTTCATTTCCAAACTTGTTATACTCACCCTTTTTGCCCTTGAATATAATGCTTTCTTTTGCCTTGTATTGTGTTGTATTTTCTTGTAGATTTGGCTATCCAAGACATAGAGGATATAAGTCTTTCAAAAGGATTTTGCTCAGAGTGTTCTAGTGTTCAGATACCTTCAAATTTTGCACCTTGTGAATAGTGTGCCTTTGAGGCACTTTAAATTCTTCCCTAATTCCTACATAGAACATATTAGACTAGTGCACCAATATGTAATATATTTTGTATATAAGAATACCCTTATTGCACTCCTTTTGCAGATATGATTTTTTTGATTTTTATGGCAGCTTTATTGAAGAAAATGGGGGATTTTGAGGTTGTCTTTTGATTATATAACTTTCCCATTTTTGCTTGGATATTTGGCTAATGAACCCAAGCTTGTAACTACATATATAGAAGCTTCCTTTTTGTAGAAGTAATTTTTGCACCCCTTTTTGGTGCACTTTAAATCTTGAGACTCACCAAGTTTTATTTTGAAGCTTCTCTTCCTGATTTTAATGGTGGATTTATTCTCCACTCCTTGGAGGAATCTGATCTGATTTTGGTGGCTTCTTTGGACCATGAAATGTTGCAGGTTTTGTGCACCAAATAGTGTCTCTAGAAAATTTGAATAACCTGTTGGTTTTTGTGCTCTTGATCCTTAACTATCAACAAACACAAACTAACATTTTTTGAGAGTAATTAGTGTAGTGCAAATGATTATAATAATACTACCAATTTAATGCACTAACAATATCACCTTATCACTCCAATAAAATCTCAAAATAATTTTAGATGCACTTAATAATCTCTACAACTTTTAAGAGTAATATGTAATGAACCCTTAATAAGTATTCTACAAATTTTCACTACAAACAAGTTGTAGGATCTAGTCTTATTTTATTTTTCCAAAGTAGATGATAGGTAGTTAATAGATAGTTGTAATTCTAAAATCTATTCAACACCAAATGTGAAAATAATCCTTAAAATAAACTTTTCCTTTTTGCACTTTCTTGAAGACTATAATGCAATCTATTCTTATGCAAATTTTAATCCAAATATGGTGCTTAATGAAATTTGATAATGAACCCTAATATGAAGTTCAAATAGTTGCACCTTAGTTGCTTATATTTTTTTATGGATTTTTATGTAGATGATGAAGATATTTCTGCTTTTGATTCACCAAGTTGCTGCCTTGTAGTAGATGGATATGCACTTCCTTGTTGGCTATCTCGAATATATTTCTTCTTCACAAATATCTAGCCTTGAAATTTCTTTCTTGAGCCTTGAATTTGGTTAATTAATCCTTCTAGTGATCTCCTACATTCTGCTATAAATTTAGAGAACTCCTTTCTCTGATCTGTGCCTTCTTGATGTGAGAGGTAATCTCCAAATCTCCTGGATTTAGTAGGCTTCTTCTATCTGAATCTTCCTTCAAGATTCTTGTCAATTTATAACTTCAAACAAGATCTTCTTCTTCTAAAGATTATATTTTTCTTAAGGTCTTCACTGGATTCTTCTTTAGGGATTTAAAACTCCTTGCCAAATTCTTCTTCTCGAATTTATAACTCCTTGGTAAATTCTTCTTCTTAAATTTAGCACTCCTTACCAATTTATTATTTTTTTGGGAATGTTGTTGGATGGTGATAATTATCCCAAGTCCTTCACTATCATGAAATTTTCTTGATAGTGGAATTATCCACCGAGTTCTCCTAGGAACTCTTTTGAAGATGCTTCTGCGAGCTCTACAACAAGACTCTCCAAGACTAATTTTTCTCCTTGAGACCTCTCCAAGGTATTCTATCTTACAACTTATTTGGTATTCAACCTGAAATATTTTATTCAACCTTATGCTTTTGGAAGTGTTGGTGATGAGATCTTCTTCTCGGATCTTTGATTCTGCATATTATAAATTCTAGAGTAGGACTTTGCTGGTCCTTTTGATTTCTTGCAATTTGTAGGCTTTTATGGAGATTACAAATCTCTAATTTCTTGGACTCTTATTTGGAGTTTTCTTCAGGAACTCATTTATGGAGTTTTCTTCTAAATTAAAAATCTATCTTCTAAATCAGGATATCTTCTCTGAAGTTTTCTTCAGAATTAAGGCTTCTATGGTCTTCAAGGATTTTATGACCTTTTCTTCTTCTAGGTTTCTCTGGCCTATTCTTCTTCTAGGATTATTTGGCCTATTCTTCTTCTAGGTTTTTTTGGCCTATTCTTCTTCCAAGATTCTTTGGCCTCTGCTTATTTTGCACTCTGTAGATATTGATCTTGAATGGAGATCACAAATCTCCTATCTCCTCCTATGACTCAACTTCTAGAGTCTCTTCTTCCTTGAGTCTGCTATAAGGTTACTGTGACCTCTTATTTACTTTTACAATTTGTAGGATTGCATCTCTTATAATGGGACCTTTCTTTAGGTCTTTGAAATTTTTAGGATTCTACATTATTACTATAAGTGTTGGAATGATTCTTGAAGATGTTCTTCCTAAATATCTTGTAGGAAGCTTCCCAAATTTTTCTTGAATCTTATTTTATTGCAAAAAATTGTTAGAAATTGGAATGAAAGAACTTATAAATGTGGAGATAATAATATTCAGGAGTTGATTTTTCAAACTAGCTGTAATGCTAAGTCCTAGTCTTCATAAGTTTTTTTCTGCAACTTTGTGGAAAGAACCTAGCTAGATGTAATCTTAGATTTTCTACAACTGAGATTTATTTCAGTTCTCACTTTCCTAATCTTACTAACTATTATGGCTTTTCTATCGATTAATTCTAATGGCAACTTTTACATACAATAACACTAAATTTCAAAGATGTAAGCCAATAGTAGTAATGGTGACTCTCCCTATTCCTCTTGACCTATTGGAATTTTCTTATGATGGATGTAGGTCCTCCTATCTCGAAGCACCATGGCTTTGATACCATTGTTAGCTTTTGAGGATATATATTGTGGAGAGTTCTAACACAGGTTCCAATGAAATACAAGAAATATAAAAGTGAAACAATAATATGATTGAAATAATGCTATAAATAGAAATAATGAAAATACAATGCTATATGGAGGAAATGGTCACTCCATTAGTATGAGATAAAGAGCTACATTGTACTTTATACATGAGTACTTGAGATATGAGAAGATATATGAGATGATATGTGTATATTTGATGTTATGATCTACTACTATAAGACTCTTTATATAGGAAGATGGATTCCTTGGCCAACACTTTACCTAGTTGTACTAGGGGATACCTTACACATTACAACTTGCACATGCCACTTGTGCATTTATTACATTGCTTGAAGTAACTAGATAACTTCCCCCTAAAGTAATCTCCTATCCTAACTATGTACCTAAGGTGGTATGTTTACATGATCTAAATTATGTAATAAACTCTAACTCTAACAATAATGGCCTAAGTAGGCCCTCAAATGCTGATCAAATTTTCTAGGGTTTTGTGAAGCTGTTTTGTAGGTGTGAAGTTTTTTAGATATTATGGTCAAATTTTAAATATTTGATCAACCACCAAATAAGATAAGTGCCCTAGATAATATTTATGTTGTTTTTTGTTTTCTTTATATTTATATTTATTATAGATTTAAATATATATAAAAAAATATTTTGATTTCATTTATAGGCATTTGAAAGAGAGAAGGCATGTAGTTTACATTTTAGGGTTAATTCTATTTGTGCATTCTCTTAAAACCTTGCAAGAAAAGGACTATTTTGCTTGTTGTTTGTCTTACATTGTTCTTTAATTTCTTAGATTAGATTTTAGAAATGCCAAACATAGGTATTTTATAAATATACACATAAAAAATTCCATCCTGTATGCAAAAAATGCACCTCGTAGAAGAAGAATTGACAAAGAGGATTTGCCTAGTTTTGACAATTTTAATAGTTTTAGCAAAACATACAAAGCAGGAGTAAAACGTACAAAGCATAAGTAAAATGTAAAAAATGGAAGCTAAAACGTACAAGGAATGATGTGATACATTGAAATGTAGATGAAATACAATTTGAGTTGTATTTGTGAAGGAAGTTGATAATAAATGTAATTAGACTTAGTAAAGGGGTGTAATTAATATTTTCATTATACAGTTGTAAATAAATAATTTCCCAAGAAATCACTTGGAATGGCATATGAGATATTATATAATGCCCCATTTTCAATTTCTTAGGTCTTTCTTAGGTCTCTGGTTAGTCTGGTTATTGAATGCATCTATCTGATTATTGTGTGGAGTTACTGGTTCATTGAGTACCCTTGTTGAAGTTGTTGGTGATTGTAATGTACCATTGAAGAGTAATGAATGAAGAACCACATTATATAGCATTCTATCACATAATTATACGATTATGGAATGATGGATTAGTGTTTTATAGTATTTGACTATTGCATATTACTTGTCTATGTCTATGGATGATGTTAATGCACTAGTATGAATAATGGAATTGAATCACCAGTGGTGTGAGCCTTGGGAGTGATATGTGAAGAATATTTCATCAAGAAGTATATCTTGGGAGCTCTTGTATTATTTTTAGATATTGCTATTATGAAGAAATTTCTCAAACCCTAAAGATAGAACTTGCATATTGGTAAATATGGAGTAATTTACATTCCAAAACTTTCTAAAACTTGTATGAGAAATATTAGTAAATAAAATCATCCAATTTGGTACCTTTTTGAACTTTCAATTCATACAAATCATACACCAGATGCGCTACAAATCATAAAAAAGAACTTTATCTAATTTGACAGTTATGCGATTGAAGAAAACTTACCTGATTTGGCAAAATTGGTGAATTGGACAAATTAGTTACAAAACTGTGTACGACAGCTTACAAAACTAAATATGAAGGATTGGATAAGTGTCAAATCATACAAGCACTGATACTATATGATTTGGGATCATATAATTATACTATTTGAGTCCGTATAAGCTATTTTGTGGTCACATATCAATTGTTGGAAAGATTGTACGGTTGTACGATTTGGATATTTGAATAAGAATAGTAAATTGATCATTCCAAGCCTCTTAGAATCATATTCCCATCAGGAATACTACACCCTTGTGCTAAATTTGGTACTGTTACCTTATCAAACCTGGAATTTTTGTTAAAATGGGTCAAACTAACAATGTAATAATATTAAAAATTTGGAGGTGAATGAAAAATACCCGTGTGCAAAGACGTAGGATATAATAATTATGAGAGAATATTCTAGTGAGAAGGAGCACAATAATTTATTTAAGATGGAATGCAAGCAATTCTAACCATAATACACATGAACCAAAAATAGAGTAAGTTTGGACATTTAACGAAGGAGATTTCAAGGCGCTATTAATAGAGACAGAAGAGGAGGTACCAGACCACCTAATATAGAGGAGCAAGTTGATGTAGAAGTGGTACATGGAGAAGGAGAGTGGATGGTGAAACCTAAGAAAGTGATGGAAGGATTGCAAGGGAGTGTAGAGAACGAGATTTAGGCACTAGGGCAACAAAGCACGGGGTCTCAGAAAGAAATACCAAGACCATCTCCCTCACATTAGTAAAGGAAATTGTGGAGTGAAGATGCATGTGAGTTTGGTCAACAACTAGTGGGAGAGTACAAGATACCTTAGATAGAAATTTTTTATGATGAGCATAGTGAAACACCTCCAAGGAGGAATCAGATAGAGATTCCACGTGACACCTCAAGTGACGAGGATGATTCACCAAAGATGTCTAATAAGATAGCCAAGCAAATATGTCCACCCTTTATAGGTGAGGGTGAGGAAGATCCCACAAGACATATCAAAACTTGCATAACCATTTGGAGGGCAAATGACGTAGACCATTTGGATGACAAGGATCTTCCATGGGCATCAAAATATTTATGAACATGCTTAAATATTATTTTCCAACAGTTTAAATTTTACAAGGTATTCAAAATTTGTCATCTATGATCAGTTAGTTACTTGGTTGAGATATTTATTTCTTTTAAAGCATGTAGTCATTGCTTTAAGATGAATTTAATAAAAAATGAGATAACATTATGGTTTTTATTCAAATAAAATGTTTCCTTTGCTTATGATTATTGCTTAAGTGTGTATATCTGCAAAGTTATTTCCCATCTTAAATATTCTAAAACACCTAGGTAATTGAGATATTTATTGCATTTTAGACTTGTTATTTTATGGTTTTAATATTTTTAGGTTTATTTTTTTGGAAAATTAGTTTATATTAACAATGAAAGTTATAGTTATAACCCATAACATTGCCATTGAATTCAAAACCGGGTTGAAGCTGTAAGAATCAAGCTACACCTCACAGAACTAGCAAAATTGACCTTATAAAATTAGGGCTAGAAGCAAACTTTATAAATGATCTTTTTGTATTATAAGCTCAGTTTCTAGAAATTTTGTTCATGGTGATATAAAATCAACAAAAAAATTTGATGGTAAATTTGGAATTATATATATATACACACATATATAATGTTTAAATATAAGCTATGGCTTCTATTTTGGGCCACTTCCATTAAAACAACAAAATATTATATTGCCACCATTACATTGTTGGCAGGTCAATTAAATCATATATAACTTGTCATTTTGTTGAAGATACTCGTCATTTGTCTTTTTATAAAAAATATTCTTCCTCGATCAAATGACATTAGTTTATTCGGTTGGATTTATTGACTTTTAAGGGAGTATACCAAGGTTCAAATCTTGTGAGATGATACATGTGTGATTACCAAGCTATTGTAATACCACTATGTGGTCATGATGTAATACAGATGAGGCCTATTTCAATCCTAGCATTTTGAAGAAAAAATATTCTTCCTCAAATAATGATGTTTTTGGAATCATTCTTGACATCATTTGCATTCAAAGAAAATTCACTTGGTCAATTACCTTTTAAAATTTGAATTTTGCTAAGATGAAGGTCAAAACCGCAATTGAATAAATTGTGTGTTGCCCTATCTCCTCTATAGATATATTGACATTTCTAAGATATTGCCTCCAAAAAAAGTTAATGGACATAATGCTATTTTTGATCAAATTCCCACAACTATTTTTTTTGATAGCATTAGTAATGATTTGTGAATCCCTTTAATTGAAATTATATTTTCATCATTTTTTAATGACAATTTTGATTTTTTTAAGTGTGGTAGCCTTTGCACAATTGAAGTTCCATATGATTTTAAGTGGGGGTTTTTGCCTTCATTATTTTGAAAGACACCTCTATCCAATTTTCTTGGATTTTCTTTGGAATAACCATCAACATTAATTTTATTAAACTCAAATTTTGAACAATACCATTTTATCATAGATTGAAGCATATTATCTATGTTAACTCCATTATCATAGATGACCCTTTCATGTATATTTAAATCTTGTAACCAAGATGGTATCATCATTTTTTCCTCTTTTGAAACTTCTTATGATGAGCACCATGCTTGTCAACATTATAAACTTGGGTATGGTCTTGAGATTTTTTTTCAAAAATTATAAGTTATAATTTCTAACAAATAAGAGTAGGACCAATCTTACATAGAATTTATAATGCTTAGCATGAAACAATTACTCCATAAGTTTATAAACTCTTTCAATGTTAACGGAGTTACTTAACATATTCACATGTTTTTGGAGAAGCAACCCCAAATGGTGTAAACTAAGGGACACCAAAGTTAACTTTCTAAAATTGAGTTCAAGAGCTTCTTATTTCCTTATTTACAAAGGGATAGCTAGATATGTTGATAATAGCTTTCTAAGCCTTAAAATCTTTGCAACAATCCATTGTAAATTTAGGGTAGTGTTATCAAATAGCATTAGCTTAACTAGTTATATTCCTCAACATTTAAGGAAGAGACCTAGGTTCGAATCTTGCCAAGTGAAACATGGATAATATCCAAGTTGGAATACCACTACGTGATGATGATGTAATATGGGTGGGCCCCATTTCAATCCCATATAACCAATTGAAAAAAAAAATCTAGGGTAGCGGTGATGAAAAAGATCTTGTATTTTATTATTAATTGATTAATAGCCTTTTCATAGCACAATAATATTGATTATAACTCCATAGCCTCATTGAATTTGGGATGATCCAAAAGAAAAGTACAATCAACAAGTTGGAGATGAGATTTGGAGGCATCGACCATTTGTTCCAACTTCAAAACCTTAGACTTTTCTTTCATTTTTGTCTTTCAAAATGCTATCTCCAATGCCTCAAGAAGAGTTAATAAAAGAATAGGTAGATAGTGGGTCAACTTATCAAAGTCCATGGAATGATTTAAAGTATCTAGTGTATCTAAACATAATATTTTGGAGTGCTATAACATCTAAACTAACCTTGACCAAAACCTTTTATTTATTTATTTTTTATTTTTTTAAGAATATAATGTAGAACACTCCAACGAACCCTATCATATGCTTTTTTAATGTCTAATTTTACAAGCTTACTTGGTTTTTTCTTGGAATGAAGAGAATGTATGGCCTCTTGTGAAATGATTACAACACTAAGTATTCATTTACCATGAATAAAACTACCATACTCTTTTAAGATGACACAATCCAGAATGTTTTCCAATCTATTTGTCATAAGTTTTGAATTTATCTTATAAATCACATTACAAAGGCAAATTGGACTATTGTCATAATTTTTGAATTTGTCTTATATATCATATTACAAAAATCTTCAAAAATATTTTCTTGCCTTTCTTGGAAACTAATATAATAAATGTAACATTTATTTCACTAGTTAAAGCCTCCCTTTTATGTTCTCTTTAATTGTAGCAACATCACTCATAAACAAAAAGACTTATTAGGGCCACATGCCTTGTTAGGGTGGGATGAGAAAATTGCGTGTTGTAGCTCATCCATATAGATATTCCTCATCAAGATTTCATTTTGTTCTTTTGTGATAATTGATGGAATGTTTTGTAAATTCTTACTTGCTTAACTTCTGACATAAATTGTTTTCTTTCGAATATCTTCTTCATCCTCAATACTTCTTCCATCTAAAGTTAAAATATTTTTTATGAAACAAAAAGATAAATTATTTAAGCCCATTATTTAGACTATCTCTTCCTAGATTTTTTGGAGCAACATGGATTTTATAATATATTATGATAATTAGAAAGTAATAATTTTTCTTTCACATAATTATCTTAGTTCATTCCATTGATTTCAACTAGAAGTTGTTGAACTTCTTTTTCTAAAATATGTTACCAAAGGATTTGGTATTCCAAATCTTCATTTGTCTATTTATATATTTCATATTTTAAACAAACCTTTATATACATAATCCTTCAAAGCTTTCTTCATCCATTTATAACATAACCATATGAAAAAACCATCTTGTCGCCATATAGTCAAAATGCGAAATGGCTTTGGATGACCATTATTGAGTAGATCACATCTTAAAAGAGTGGGTTTGTGATTTTATCTAGCTCATAATAAAATATTTAATGAGATTGTATGGTTTGCCTACAACCATGTATTAGATAACTAAAACATTTCTAATCTTTTTTTGAGTTTAATTAATGTGTCTACTATTCCATTTATATTGGAATATTGAAAGAATAATATCCTAAAGGCCATGCCTCGAGGGGGACAACACAACAGTTTGGAGTTTGGATCTTCTTTGAGAGGTCCAAGGAATGCTCTCGCCTAAGTGTGTGTAGCTCTCGCCATTATGAGGGATCATGGTTGGGATAGGAATGCTCAGCCCTAAGTGTTGATTGTAGGGGTTTCTCACAGTAACAGAAAAAAAACCCAAAGGCTATTTGAATTGAAAAGTAAATCAAAACCATTCGTTGATTTAGACCATCTAGGAGTACCACCCTTCTATGAAGGAGATAGAACTATGATGAAGTCCCCCAAGAATCATTTGATCACAATTATGTATCTACATTGAATTGAACATAAATAGACTAAGGTCCTTTCAATATCTTATAAGAGTAACAATAATTGGATAAAAAGAGGAGACCAAGGTCCAAATATTACCAAGCGATACATGGATAATATCCAAGCTTTGTTGTAATACCACTATGTGATTATGATGTAATATAGGTGGGACTCGTTTCCTATATAACCAATTTAATAATATATGAAAAAATTAATATGTATGTCAAGGCCTATATAATAAGGAAAATAACATTCATTTATATACAATCCAAAGATGCCTAATTAAATGGTTGCTAATTTTGATTGAAAATAAGAGGATAAGGATTCAACCAAATATTAGACTAGAAATATATCAAATCCCCCTTATTGATTGACTACCTAATATATTTTTTTATTAATTACAAACTCTTTATTATAATATTTTATGTTGTAAATCCCCTATGAAAGGTTCATTTTCTTAATGATCTTATTACATCCACAAAACCTATATTTTTGAAATAATGTTTTGTGTGACTTGTTATTTGATATTTGACTACCTCAAACTAAAATTTTCCCATAATAACAAATTCATAAAAATATTATTTTACAATCTCACCCTTTTGATATTCATTCATTTGTACATACTATTCCCTTTGCAAAGAGGAAACCTAAAATTCTTAAATCATATTATTTACAAATAAAATCACTTTAAATTATTTTAAACTCAAAGTCTATACCTATTAGTAATATTTGAAATGACATGATGTATAGAAATAAATTACAATGTAGCCTTTATAAGTTGCAATATTCCAACCATGGTTAAGAACTTACCTTTCAAACCAGCTAGACAACTTTTTATTCTATCCAAAACTGAATCCCAAAGAATCTCATTTTTTATTAGACAAGGGAATATATAGATATGTTGATAATAATTTACAAAATTTAAAAACCCTTAGCATTATAAAAATCCATTATAAATCAAGGAAAACATTGAGAAATATCTTGAAATTTTTAGTATTCTACGTTATTAATACAAGTTTTGGAATGATTCTTGAAGATGTTCTTCCTAAATATCTTGTAGGAAGCTTCCCAAATTTTTCTTGAATCTTATTTTATTGCAAAAAGTTGTTAGAAATTGGAATGAAAGAACTTATAAATGTGGAGATAATAATCTTCAGGAGTTGATTTTTCAAACTAGTGGCTGTAATGCTAAGTCCTAGTCTTCATAAGTTTTTTCTGCAACTTTGTGGAAAGAACCTAGCTAGATGTAATCTTAGATTTTCTACAGCTGAGATTTATTTCAGTTCTCACTTTCCTAATTCTACTAACTATTATGGCTTTTCTATCAATTAATTCTAATGGCAAAATTTGCATACAACAACACTAAATGGTAGATTCAATTTTCAAAGATGTAGGCCAATAGTAGTAATGGTGACTCTCCCTATTCCTCTTGACCTACTGGAATTTTCTTATGATGGATGTAGGTCCTCCTATATCGAAGCACCATGGCTTTGATACCACTATTAGCTTTTGAGGATATATACTGTAGAGATATCTGACACAGGTTCTAATGAAATACAAGAAATATAAAAGTGAAACAATAATATGATTGAAATAATGCTATAAATAAAAATAATGAAAATACAATGCTATATGGATGAAATGGTCACTCCATTAGTATGAGATAAAGAGCTACATTGTACTTTATACATGAGTACTTGAGATATGAGAAGATATATGAGATGATATGTGTATATTTGATGTTATGATCTACTACTATAAGACTCTTTATATAGGAAGATGGATTCCTTGGCCAACACTTTACCTAGTTGTACAAGGGGACACCTTGCACATTACAACTTGCACATGCCACTTGTGCATTTATTACATTGCTTGAAGTAACCAGATAACTTCCCCCTAAAGTAATCTCCTATCCTAACTATGTACCTAAGGTGGTATTTTTACATGATCCAAATTATGTAATATACTCTAACTCTAACAAAAATGGCCTAAGTAGGCCCTCAAATGCTGATCAAATTTTCTAGGGTTTTGTGAAGCTGTTTTGTAGGTGTGAAGTTTTTTGGATATTATGGTCAAAAGTTAAATCTTGGATCAACCACCAAATCAAATAAGTGCCCTAGATAATATTTAGGTTGTTTGTTGTTTTCTTTATATTTATCTTTATTATATATTTAAATATATATAAAAAATATTTTGATTTCATTTATAGGAGTTTGAAAGAGAGAAGGCATGTAGTTTACATTTTAGGGTTAATTCTATTTGTGCATTCTCTTAAAACCTTGCAAAAAATAAAAGGACTATTTTGCTTGTTGTTTGTCTTACACTATTATTTAATTTCTTAGCTTAGATTTTAGAAAGGCCAAACATAGGTATTTTATAAATATACACAAAACATTCCATCCTGTAGGCAACAAATCCACCTCGTAGAAGAAGAATTGACAAAGAGGATTTGCCTAGTTTTGACAATTTTAATAGTTTTAGCAAAACATACAAAGTAGGAGTAAAACGTACAAAGCAGAAGTAAAATGTACAAAATGGAAGCTTAAATGTACAAGGAATGAAGTGATACATTGAAATGCAGATGAAATACAATTTGAATTGTATTTGTAAATGAAGTTGATAATAAATGTACTTAGACTTAGTAAAGGGGTGTAATTAATATTTTCATTATATAGTTGTAAATAAATAATTTCTCAAGAAATCACTTGGAATGGCATATGAGATATTATATAATGCCCCCTTTTCAAGTTATTAGGTCTTTCTTAGGTCTCTGGTTGGTCTGGTTATTGAATGCATCTATCTGATTATTGTGTGGAGTTATTGGTTCATTGAGTACCCTTGTTGAAGTTGTTGGTGATTGTAATGTACAATTGAAGAGTAATGAATGAAGAACCACATTATATAGAATTATATCACATAATTATATGATTATGGAATGATGGATTAGTGTTTTACAGTATTTGACTATTGCATATTACTTTTCTATGTCTATGGATGATGTTAATGCACTAGTATGAATAATGGAATTGAATCACCAGTGGTGTGAGCCTTGGGAGTGACATGTGAGGAATATTTCATCAAGAAGTATATCTTGGGAGCTCTTGTATTATTTTTAGAGATTGCTATTGTGAAGAAGTTTCTCAAACCTAAAGATAGAACTTGCATGTTGGTAAAGATGGAGTAATTTACATTCCAAAAATTTCTAAAACTTGTATGAGAAATATTGGTAAATAAAATCATCCAATTTGGTACCTTTTTGAACTTTCAATTCATACAAATCGTACACTAGATGCGCTACAAATCATAAAAAAGAACTTTACCTGATTTGGTAGTTATGCGATTGAAGAAAACTTACCTGATTTGGCAAAATTGGTGAATTGGACAAATTAGTTACAAAACTGTGTATGACAACTTATAAAACTAAATCTGAAGGATTGGATAAGTGTCAAATAATACAAGCACTGATACTATATGATTTGGGATCATACAATTATACGATTTGAGTCCGTATAAGCTATTTTGTGGTTGCATATCAATTGTTGGAAAGATTGTACGGTTGTACGGTTTGGATATTTGAATAATAATAGTAAATTGATCATTCCAAGCCTCTTAGAATCATCTTCCCATCAGGAATACTACACCCTTGTACTAAATTTGGTACTGTTACCTTATCAAACCTGGAATTTTTGTTAAAATGGGTCAAACTAACAAAGTAAGAATATTACAAATTTGGAGGTGAATGATAGATACCCGTGTGCAAAGACGTAGGATATAATAAGTATGATAGAATATTCTAGTGAGAAGGAGCACAAGAATTTATTTAATAAGGAATGCAAGTAATTCTAACCATAATACACATGAACCAAAAATAGAGTAAGTTTGGACATTTAACGAAGGAGATTTCAAGGTGCTATTAATAGAGACAAAAGAGGAGGTACCAGAAAACCTAATATAGAGGAGCAAGTTGATGTAGAAGTGGTACATGGAGGAGAGTGGATGGTGAAACCTGAGAAAGTGATGGAAGGGTTGCAAGGGAGTTCAGAGAACGGGAGTTAGGCACTAGGGCAACAAAGCATGGGGTCTTAGAAAGAAATACCAAGACCATCTCCCTGACATTAGTAAAGGAAGTTGTGGAGTGAAGATGCATGTGAGTTTGGTCAACAACTAGTGGGAGAGTACAAGATACCTTAGATAGAAACTTTTTATGATGAGCATAGTGAAACACCCCCAAGGAGGAATCTTATAGAGATTCCACGTGACACCTCAAGTGACGAGGATGATTCACCAAATATGGCTAATAAGATAGCCAAGAAAATATGTCCACCCTATATAAGTGAGGGTGAGGAAGATCCCACAAGACATATCGAAACTTGCATAACCATTTGGAGGGCAAATGACGTAGACCATTTAGATGACTGGTTGACTTTATTTCCTACTACCTTGAGAGGATTGATGATGAATTGGTATCTAAAAAGAGAAAATACAGTAGATTTCTGGACTTGGAATCAAGTGAAGGAGAAATTCATTGAAGAATTTTATCCCTTGAAGGATGATGGAGACATTGTCATAGAACTTTGTATGACTAAGCAAAAGCATGATAAATATGTAAAATAATATAACCATAGACTAAAGTAGTTAGTATACAAGATGCAGATGCCTGTTACAGATGTATTGGTAAAGCAATGGTTTATAGATGGATTGCTACCAAAAAATAAGTAAAATAAGGCAATACCATAAAAATGTATGATGAAGCTTTAAAGCATGCAAAGAATTTTGAAAATGACTCGAAGTAGATGTATATAGGAATATTATCTCATCCCAAGTCCAATGATTCAGATAATGGATAAGACGACACTATATAAAGGACAATAGCATCATTCCATCAATAATTTGACAAGATCATAAAAAGGACAAAGAAGTAATCCTGCCAAGAATGATATTTGGTGCATAAAATGCAAAACCAAAGGCCATACAAATGTAAAGTGTCCATAAAATTATTACTATCATATCTGTGATGTGTTGGAACACAAGGTGATGCTATATCTATATAATGCAAGAGTGTGCCCATAGGTCCTAATAATCCATGAGCAGGAAGAGAAACTAAAGACCCTAGGAAGCGGACAATAAGCAACAAGTAAAAGTTATAGAAATAGCCAGCAAGGTGGAATGCTGAACCAGGGCAATCAACAAGGAGGACAGAGTCATTTGCAGTATGACTTAGAAGAGAGGCCGATCATACAATGTTGTAATTACCAAGAGTGGGGGTATTTTACAAAAAATTAGCCTCACCTTAAAGACAAAAGATGCAACAAGCAAAAACTACATGTATGTGTAGGTGGTGTGGTTTGAGTAACCACAAGGAAGAAAATTACCCCAAGCAAATGAGTTCAAGTAACCCATAAAATGTAAATTATTTGGATATTGAGGTTCCTCAAGTTAAAGAGGAAACTCAAGAAGTTTTAGCCATGACAAGAAATCAAGCTAAAAAGGATAAGTATCCTAAGCCAACAAAAGAAAAGCAACACTCGCAAGTAGAAAAGAAAGTACTAGAAGATGAAGCACATAAAGCTAAGAAAGTAAGATTAGCAGAAGAGAAGGAACTAAAAAACCATTAGAATATAAGATAGTTGTACAAAATTTGGAAGCACATGTTTTGAACATCATAGTAGAAATAAAAATGGCTAACTTGTTGGAAGCTATTCCATTAATATAAAAAGTGATGGTAGAAGAGATACAACCCCACAAGGTGATGGAAGTTCAGAGTCAACCGATTTAGGAGAAGATAAATTTATGGATCCCATCATATTAATGATTGATGTGGGAAAGAAACCTACATTAGTTCATATGAATATTTTAGGACATAAATTGATGCAAGTTATCATAGATAGAGGATCCAATATCAATGTGCTACCTGAAATGACTTGGCTAGAACTTGGCACTCCATATCTATGGGAATCGAGATTTCAACTATATGGTGACCAATATGGTATCAAGACAAAGGGAGTCTTGATAGCACAATGAGTGGTGATAGTTGACCAAGAGTTCATCTTGGATTTCATTGTGATTACTATACAGAAGCCTGCATATGATGCTCTATTGGAAAGAGGATGGCTACGTATAGCAAAAGTTAATCACAACTGGGGATAGAATCATATCACTTTTAAAAAGGGAAAGCATAAGTATATGATTAATTTGACTAATCAAAGGTTCATTGAGGATGTAGCCATGACCAATGAATCAGAAAACTCTTCAAGAGATGAAGGATATGAACCTAAAAAAGAAGGAATGTTGTACCTTAATGAATGTAGTAAATATGAAGCTAGATATGATAGCAGACTTCTTCATTGACAAATGGAGTACAAAATTTTTTGGCCAACTGCCTCTGTATTAACTCAAAGGAGATCAAGGAAAAACAAGATGAAATCAAAGTCAAAAAGGAACCTAAAAAGGAAGAGAAAGAGAAATGGGCGTTTCCAATTTTTTTTTTGAATATACAGTAGGAGATGCAAAAATTAATGCAAGACTAGCACACCCAAAGAATATGGAGAAAGCAATGAGTGAGCCAAATATCAAATACGAAGGATACTAGATAGTGGACATCAATCTAGAGATGGAGGAGGAACCTAGGATGATTCACTATGGTGATTATAGGAATCCTGTATTGAAAGCGATAGCCTTTAAGATATTCTTAGAATATAAGGATGTCTTTGCATGGACATACAAGGAATTGAAGGGAGTACCACATGAGTTATGTGTCCATAAGATCACACTGATACCTAGAGCATAACTAGTAAGGAGAAGATCATATAGGATGAATCCAAAATATGCTGCATTAGTGAATGCAGAGATAAAGGAGATGTTGGATGTAAGAATCATCTTTAGGATTACAACCAGTGAATAGGTATCACCTATAGTGGTCACCTTGAATAAGGAAGTAGAAAAAATCAGAATATATGTGGACTTTAGAAGGCTAAACACAGTAACCATTAAGGATCCTTTCCCTGTTCGCTTCACAGATTCCATCCTAGAGGAAGTCGTAGGACATGATATCTATTCATTTTTGGATGGATTTTTGGGTTACAATCAAATAAGCATAGCTAAGGAAGATAAGTTGAAGACCACATTTATTGTGGAGAATGGTATCTATGTGTATAATTGAATGCCATTCAAGATATTTAATATCCCAACTAAATTTCAATGCATTATACTGTATATATTTTATTAGTTGGCGACGAGGAAGTTCAAAGCATTTTTGGATGACTGGTCCATTTATGGCAAGATAAAGGAGCATATTATTACCCTTAGTGAATGTATGAGTAAGTGCAAAAATGTTCAGACCTCATTAAACCCTAGAAAGTGTTACCTTATGGTATCGTATGGAAAGTTGTTAGGGAACATAGTGTGCAGTGAGGGGTTAAAAATAGATCCTGATAAGATCCGTGTGATATTGCACATGGAAGAACTATATGACATGAGTTCAGTTAAAACCTTCCTTGGATCGATGGGGTATTACTGAAGGTTTATCAGGAATTATGCACGTGTCTTATCCATTGGATTTGTTGACAAAGAAAAATAATCCTTTCATATGGACAAAGGAGCACCAAGGAGCCTTTGAGGATTTGAATACCAAGCTTGTCAGTAGCCCAATTTTGGTGTTTCCAAATTGGGATAAGGAATTCCATGTCCACATCGATGCTTTAAATTTTGTAATTGGATGTGCTTTAGCACAATAAGGATAGTTCAGTCTAGATTAGCTTATTTTCTTTGCTAGTCACCTATTATCAAGGGTGGAAATAAACTATAGTACAATAGAAAGAGAAGCCTTGGGAATGGTATATGTAGTTCAGAAGTTTAGACATTACTTATTAGTGAATCCCTTCACTTTTTATGTAGATCACCAAGCTTTGTTGTACTTGATAAATAAATTGATGATACAAGGATGGGCCAGTAGGTGGCTTGTCACCCTACAAGAGTTTGTATTTTGAGTGAACTGAGAACTGGTAAGAAGCATGTAATTGAAGACCAACTATCTCAGATACGATCAAGAGAGCCTACAAGAACAAGGATTTTGAATTAATTCCCTGATGCACAGTTATTCACCATCAATATTGTTCCATCGTGGTATAAGTTTATTGGCCAGTATATATCCACAAGAGAGTTGCCACAAGAGATGATGACAATCGAGAAGAAGAAAGTAATTATGAAGTCAACACCCTTCCAGTTGATAGCAAGATTGTTGTATAATATGGGAAGTGATGGTATCTTATGAAGATGCATGATGGAGGAAGAAGTTAAAGTGGCATTGAAATAAGCTTATGAAGGCTTAGCAGGAGGGCACATAGGACCAGATGCCATTACTAGGAAAATATTACTAGCAGGATTATGGTGGCCCACACTGTATAATGATGAAAAAGAGTACATAAAAGCATGTGATACTTGTCAAAATATAGGGAAGCCAGAGAATTTGTCATTGCATCCATTACAACCCTAGGAAATATTTGAAATATGGGGATTGAACTTCATCAAACCATTTAAAACATTTTGAATAAGGAAGTGCAGGTACATTATGGTAGCAATAGAGTACTTGAAAAAGTGGGTCGAAGCGAGAGCACTACCTAATAACTCAACTAAAAGTACAACAATATTCTTGTACGAGCAGGTAATTACAATATTTGGTATTCCATTATAAATAACAAGTGATCGGGGAGGATACTTTGTAAATAATATCATTAAGACTTTGACAACCAAATTCAAGATTTTGCATTCATTATCTAGTCCATATTACCCCAGATCCAATGGGCAGGCAAAAGCAACAAACAAATTCCTGGTATATATTTTGTATAAAACCTATGGAGTAAAATGAGCGGATTGGGAGGAAATATTACCATGTGTTTTGTGGGTATACATAACACCTTTTAAACCAATAACAGAGCATACACCTTTCTAGTTGATGTATGGATAAGAGGTAGTGGTGCCAGTCGAATTATTGATACCAAGTCTGAGAGTTGCAGTGGAGCATCGCTTGGGTTATCAAAAAAGTTTGTAGGAGCAACTGATAGAAATTATTAAGTTGGATGAAATAAGAGTCATGGCAAAATGGGTAATTGAGGTAGACCAAAAAAGAAGGAAACTGTGGCATGAAAAACACCTGAGGAAGCTAGAAATTAGTTTGGGTGACTTAGTTCTAAAGTTTAATGGGAAGAGAGAAATCAATCCTGGTAATTTGAAAAATTTATGGCTTGGTCCATACAAAGTGGTGTAAGTAATGAATAATTGAGAAGTAAAGTTGCAAAACTTGAATGGGACTGAGGTACCCGACATTGTAAATGTCTCAAAGTTGAAGCCCTACAAAGTACAATGCTTATTCATTGCTTCGAAAGATATTGAACGAAGAATATGAGTAGGATATCAATGGAGAACTCAAGATGAGCAAGGTCCATCGCAAGAAGAGCCTAACATGAGACTCACATGCTTATTTGAAAAATAGGAGTCACAACCAACTATAAAATAGGAGTTGGTACCTCAAACTAGATAAAGAAGAATATTATGGGTGCATGTCAGATTTATAGATGGGATCGAATGAGTAATAGAGGAAGATAAAGAGTGGATTCCTCCAAATAAAAAAGGATATCAAGAGATAATACTGTTACCCAAAAATAGGAGAAGGCAAGAAGAAGCACCTCAAGTAAATTGAAACATGATGTATCCTAGGGTGGAACATAGAGAACTACCCCAACAAGCAGAAGGATGAAGAAGAATAGTTAATAGTACGATATGAAGATAGAGTGGATACTTTTGAAATGAAAGTTCCAAAGGAGAATGGGAACGAGACCATTGATGAAGAATTGGTTGAACTTAATTCATTAGCTTAGATAAGGCTATTGCAACAAAGAATGCGACTACAGATCCAACAACTACAAGAGGAATATCAGAGGTTACAAGGTCATAATGTAAGGTTGAGGAAGCAAATCATCCAAGATTTGGATGGTACAATACACATGCTAGATTAAAAAGAGTAGCTAGGCTACAGGAACTAGAAGAGGAAGCTAAGGACAATGAGAAGATAACTCAAAGAAGTGATATCAAAAATTATTGTGCAAGCACAAGTGAAGGAAAAAGATCACAAGTAACATCAATTGATCCACCAATGACAAATGAAGATGCAAAAATACTTTAGCGAGACATTGAGGAAGCAACCACATCACATGAACCACAAGGCAACACACGAGTAGATTCGAGTGAATCTAGTGATGAAAGAATGCCTTGGCTAGTAAGGAAACCTAGCACAAAGAGTAGTGGTGATGATGAATGAATAAGAAGATCCTAGAATCCTCAATATAACCTTGATTCACAATATTATACAATAGCCTATCAAAAACTAAGGAGACAAAGGAGAGAAGTAAGGAGATTGGAGAGATTGATAAAATTACTAGCAGATTGGTCGAAGCAAAGAGAGGATAATCAAAATGACTCAAGTTTTGATACAAAAATTTTTGATGCTTTGAGGAAATAAGATGGATACATCACTTAATACATGCAAATCGTAGAATCAGAGCACTGCGATAATTGTCACCAAGCATAAGACGAAGTAGAAGTCGACTAGAAAATATTGAATTGGTAGATATAAATCCTAATAATCAAGCAATGAGAGGGAGCAATCGACAAGGACCCCTAAAGCTTTAGCCAGGAAGAGGAGGAGGTATTTTACCATGGAATGAAAGAAGTCAAGGTGATGTTACACCAAGAGGAGGAAGATGACAAGGAATGTTTCAATCCCCTACTCCTAGATGGTTGGGAGACACACCTTTAGCATGTTTGAACTGGATAAGGAATCTACAAGGTATACTACGGATAAGAGGAATATTACCAAATCCTACAGGGTGGTATCGATTGGGATGACCACCACTAATTTGATGAGGACCTTGAAGAGTGAAAGGAGGTAAAGGATTACTCCAAGGAAGGGAGGAACCACCAATTGTTTAGAGAGGTTATATGTCTATGGGAGTAGGACGTGGAAAGCACTTGCGAGGTAGAGGTCTTACTGGTAGAGGAAGAGTGTATTTTGTAGATGAAAGAAACCATGGCCAGTAAAGGATTCGATCGCCAAGTCTAGAGATAGAAATGATCAAATAATATAAGTAGATAAGTCACTCAAATGATAGTAGAATAGTGAGAGCACCACCACCAAGGGATACATCACCTGTATGACAAGAGGAAGAGACATCAGGAGAAGATACTCTAGCTTGCAATTGTACAATTCCAAATTGCACACATGGTAGTGTGTGATCCCGGGAGGTGTGCACCCTAGCTTCCCTACTTGTGATTTTTGATTTACTACGTATAATAAATTACTTGCACAAAATAAAAGTACTAAAAGCACATGCAAGATGAAAGTAAGAAAATAAATAAAGATGCTTTATTTATTGATATCTTAGTCCTCGATTACAAGTTCGTCCCTCTGAGGGATACCCATCATTTTGATACAAAGAGTTACACAATATAGGGTGACGATTGGATGTATTCCCCATAAGAGAATGGTGCATCTACGCAGGCCTCCTGGTCTTGCACACAAAACTGTATGGGGGCTTATAGATGCCCCCTTCTCCAAATTTGGTCCAAGAGGGATATTTGTGCTCCTGCTGCTTCAATATGGTCTTGAAGATATGTACATATGCTCATGGAAACAAAAAAGTACACTTAGAAGGATGGGCTGCCTCTCCATATGAGGCCTTTATTAACGGATCTGAATAATCATGATAATAATGACATACAAGTATAAACAAAATAATAAATGTATTAAAAACTAAGAAATACGAAATAGATGCATTAATAAAAACATATCTGAGCTATGACTAACTAACAAATCAAGCAATAATGAGTCTAGACTAAAGCAAAAGTAAATAACATATATGCCCCAAAATATGCCTATGGGCCACTATACGAGATAGTGGCTACGATCTGAAGCTCTTCGCTTTATGAATCAGGGGCTGTTATGCTATACTATTTGCTATAATTGATGTTCAAGGGTCACCATGTGTGTCTCATACATTGATTGGTGGTTGAGAATATTGAATCTAAAAACTAGTGCATGGTAATAGCTCAACTAAACGGTGCTCCAAGGCTCCTCAAAGAGACGTAGCTTGGTTCTTCATTTCGATAAGACTTCACTACATAACTCTAAAAATTTTTAGATCCTTTGCCTTTTGTGGGAGAGGCTATATGTAGAATTCCTTCTTAGATCTAGACTTTAGATTCTTAGAGAAGCATTAGTCCAAATTGCATATGACTAACCATCCCGGGTGAGAAGCATCAGTCACAAAATGGCATGGAAGGGGTAGTTATGACGAACTCAGGGAGTTCGTCACAAAAATCTGCTTGCTAACCATGTAGACGTGTAGTCAAAATGCATGATCTGGGCCCGTATTTATGACCAAACTATGTGTGATGCTAACCGCTATCAGGTTTAGCGATTAGGTGTGGCCATTGTAGTCTTCAACAGCCAGGTGTGGTCACTGTAGACTTCAACAGCTATGTGTGCTATCCACTTTGCTTGAGAGCAGATAAGCCTGGATGGGCTAAAACTGCCCTGTTTGAGTGGTTAGGACCACTGTTTGCTCTTGGAGAGATCCAAGAGGGTTTATATGGTCTGTGGATGTGTCCATATGGGTAGTCTCCTAAACATGACAAATTTTAGGTGTCTACAAATATCCCTTTTTGGGATGCACTATGAGAAAAACACAACACAAAGCAAAAAAGTAGATCACCTAGGGCCATATTGTAGGTTGGATGATGATCATTGATCTGATCAACATAGGATGCCCTAGTCATGCGGGAGGACATAAATCCTAGAATCATTGCTTCCAACATAATGGAAGGCTTAAATTTGTGGAAGTTTGCACTCACTTATCAAATAATTGGATAGCTTCAGTACTACTATAGGTCCAAAAGGAGGGGAGCTAAAAACTTAACTGTCATATTTGCTTTTTGCCCCAGTAAAGGGTAAGCTTATGATAGTTGTTGAAAATGATTCATAAGATGAACACAAATCTATCATGATCGAGATGATATTTTGTTGACTTTGATTATGATTGTTGAAATTTTTTGACTACCCCCTCAAGCGACGAGTTGATGAGGGAAAGGAAAATTAATAAAGCGATGAGTCGCTTGACCAAAATGAAAGCTTTTGGACCTCTTTAGAGGTTTGCATTTGTTGTTATAGAGTAGTTCCCATCGTAGTGTGATTTCAAATCTATTTGGTAATTGTACATATTTATCCCATGGTGTGGTCCGACCACAGACCACACCATGGCCTTATTAGGGTATCAAGGTGATAGCAATTCTAATTTAGATTGTGTTGAATCACTATTTTGCTATAGGAGAATTGAGATGCATTGTTGCTCTTGTGGGGTGGTCTGGCTATTTATAGCCTTCTTTGGGTTTGAAGTGAGGCGTATAAATTCTACCATAATTTTTTTACCCCAAGTGGCCTTATGGTGATTTGCTCATCTCCCTGAATTGCATGGAGCACTAATCACTGCAATCATCGTAATGTATAGAACAAAATACTAATTACGAGGTTCATTTAGGATTTTATTGCTATTTTATTTTTTTATTATTGAATTTTATGATGTTTTTGAATTTTGATATATATAAATTTTTGGTGTTGGTTGAGATTTTGGATGCCTCTGACCAATAGGTTTTTTTTATGGCTTGTTTTTAGATGCTCTATGGTGAAAATTTGATGAAATTCCTCCTTATTTACTAGTTACTATCGGGTCTACCAACCCCTAATTGCTACTTCGTGGTCGCTGTTAGGTCCAATAGCCAAGAAGTGTGGGCCACTGACGTCAAAAGCGACCAAGTCATGAATTGGAGAAATAAAAGGAAAATTAGGGTTTTGAGCTGTCATTGTTGCTAGTTGCCAGTTTACATATTTTGGAGCTCTAGAGTGTGTTTGTGTGATTGTGACACAGAGCACTACCAATTTTCTATTGAGAAGACACAATGGTTGAGCAGGGAGAAGCCTCAACCAACGGAGGAGATGAAGCTTCATGGGTACCTTTCAAAACCCTAGCCTTATTTTATTGTGGTAAAATAAACCAAATTAAATAATTTGGTAAAGGAACCTTATTAACCCTGTTGGCAATCAATTGAACTCATAGATAGGCTTAATTTAGGGTTTAAGTAGATGGGTTTCCTTTAGATTTAGGTTTTTGTAATTTTTTTGTTATTTTTGGGCCTGGGGGTCCGCTGGCCACTGCCACTCAGAGTGGCCAATTTTTTTTGTGGCTAGCCGCTGCTACTGTCAACAGCTGATTTGATTTCCAATGATCATATTTTTAACTGTTGGAACCTGGCCACTGTAAATTCCAACGGCTGCTTGGTGGCCACTCCTAGCACGAGCGACTAGGTTGATTTGAGTAGTTTACTTGTTTTTAAAGTGTAATGTTCGATATTTTTTAGATAATTTAGTGCATTTAGTTAGCATGTTGCCTTAGGTTCACATTTAGCTTGCATCATTTTTCAAATTTAAGCATTTATTAGTTTGTTAGTGCATTTGATTTAGGATTTATTTTGCACTCTTAGATTTTGTCTACTTGGGATTGGGACCCTAAGCTACTTTGTGACCTTTTGCATGAGATGGATGATACAGACTGGACCTGGCTTAAGGCTCATGGACTCCAGTATGTCATCGACTTGCCCATGATCATGATGGATCAGGCCTACTTGACTACCCTAGCCCATAGGTGGAATCCTAGGACCAACACCTTCCACCTTTATACCGATGAGATGACCATTATGCTGGAGGATGTCTACAAGATTTTTAGGATTTATTTTGATGGAGTGCCCATTATCTCTTCCCCTAATGATGCCCGAGATGCAGTGTTTGTGAGGGTCTTTGGGAGACATGCCACCACTGCCTTCAAGGATACTCATTCTGGGGGATTTCTATTGCCTGTTGGTGCCATGTTGCTGATGGTAATTGACAACATCCTCATACCCGACTACTTTAAATTGAGGTTCTCATGGAACCTCTTGGTGATGGTACATGATCTGATTGACAGTGTGAATCCTATTATCTATGCCTAGGGGAGTGCACTATTGGCTCAGTGCTATGACAAGCTATATTGCATTCAATGTCACATATGGGCTAGTATTGCTTACAACATGCTCCTTCAGATCTAAGGATGGGAGCATATTAAGGTTGATCACCAAGCAAGAATTCCAGTGGAGATCATTGCACTAGATGATTACATCTAGTGTTATGAATCCAGGTGGTCTAGAGTGCTCGATGAGTGTAAGAGCCAATATTTTATAGGGAAGATATACCACTACACAACATCCTTTACTAGTTTACGGGATGATGATATCATATGGAGGCATTATCATGAGTGCCCTACCTAGGAGGATCTGACCAGCTTCATAGCGAGGACTCGACGCGATCGATGGTTGATCAGTTGCAAGGATGACATCAAAGAGTTCTACTACTCTAGGGTGCTTTGACAGTTTAGCATTCTATAGGATGTACCCCTTGAACCAATTGTCTATCATTGGATTACCATAGAGAAGAACCTTCCACCGCCATGAGTTATCGTAGTGCAGTTGATACTAATGTGGTCGATGTTGGGTTTGTAGAGGTGTACACCCATTGGTGGGGTACCCAGTTGTGGTAGGGTGGTGGCTGCCTAGGACAACATTTGGATGAGGCTAAGGCAGAGGATCATGATGGGCATCGAGTGTGAGCTCAGACAGACGATTGGGGATAGGCATGTTAGTAGGAGTAGGTGGTAGAGGAGTCATTTGCATAGGATCAGGTTGCCCCTAAGGAGTAGGAGCTAGCTCTTAAGGAGTAGGAGTCTCCTCTCTGGTCTTAGTTGCACTAGGATGAGACTGAGCTATATATATCATAGATTTAGGTGCAATAGAGGGATGCTACCATTATCGACCTTCAAAGATTGGTCATCCAACTTACTACTAAGTGAGATACCGCTTGAAGCCAAATTGTGCCACCTCCTACAGTACCTCAAGGACCTATGGTCTACATGCAGGTGCATAGATTCATCGCATGCATGGATTACTAGAAAATTATTTGGCAGAGCGCACCCGAGATGCCTCCTACATCCTGGAATTGGAGCACAAGATCAAGATTTAGGAAGGTCATCTACCAGAGAGGCCCAGGGTAGGAGGGTCATAGAGGACCGACAAAAGCACTTCATAATAGTCATCAGCTTGGTCAAGACACAAGATCGAGTCTCGAATAGAGCGGACCGAGGATGCCAGTTCTATACCACATCCTAGAGGGGGAGGTGATGCTAGTGGTGCGAGCCACTCTTGAGCACTATGGCTCCTTAGACATTTTATACCTATTTTTGGGTGTAAGGTCAGCTGACCTACATAGTTGTAGCCTTATTGGTGATTTTTGTACTTACATGTACTTATTTGGACACACATTTATATGATATCTAGACTTTGAGACTCATTTTGTGTACCTCTTATGATTATGCTTTTATGTTTATGAATGCAGTATCATGATTTTACGTGATATGATGTGATGTGATGCTTTAGATGTTATGATGTGTATGTGTAGATGGACTACTTTATGATCTTATGCTATATGGCTTACATAACTTATGATTTATGCTTTGTGGATGCTTAGATGTTATGATGTGTATGTGTAGATGGACTAATTTATGATCTTATGCTATGTGGCTTACATGAATTATGCTTTATGCTTTGTGTATGCTTAGATGGCATGATCTAGATGATGATGATGGATGCATATATGGATGCAATGCTTATTGTTACATGCGTGTTTGCTTTTGATGTGTTTTATGCATCTAACCTTATGTTTCTCTGATATGGTAAATGAAATATGTTATGTTATGTTGATGATCTAATATGGATGAACCTATATGCTTTAATCACTTAAAACATATGGTATGATGTGGTATGCATTTGAAAATCTAATGGGTGAAACTGCATAATGTATACAAATCATGAATAAACATAGGTCCCATGGATTTCTTTATAGGTTTCTATAGATATGCATAGAATAGTCAGTAGCCATTTTATTATTATTTCTAACATTTATACGATATTTATCCTATCTGATGCACTCGTTTAGCGAATAAAACCTCCTAAAGAAAGTTGATGTGATTGATGATATGGCTCGTTGCTATTATAGGACTTTTGAGGTTTTCCATGAGACTCAAACACCCTAGTTGCTTCATCAAACAGTTGTATACTGATCATACAGAGCCTTTGAAGGATAAATCTTTGTTATGCAGCCCTAGATATTCATTATCCTTGTGTGTGCAAATTAATATATTAGATAAAACATAAGCATACCCCAATGCCAAGCGGGATTCATTCAGCCAATTGTTGTATTGGGGATCCTCAAATGTTTATCCTGATCCCAAGCTGGACTCAGTTGGATTAGACCACTAGGCAATATAGGACACCTAAGGCTAGCTCCTCCACATGCAAATATTGGTCTATCCAAAAGCAAGATGCTAATGTGACAGACATATCGTCATATGTAAGGATACCTTACGACTCGTTCATGCTGAGAATTCCAGGGATTCAAGTTCATACTCCTTTCTTTTCTTCATATTTTTTTTGGGATACTTGCTCATGATTTAGTGATGGAAACCACTATTTATTTTGAATTTATGTTTTTCTTTTGATCAAGGGATTTATGTAGTGATGATAATCACTGTTTAATTTGTTTTTGAATTTTGCTTTGTTTAGGATTTTTGTAGTGATGATAATCACTTGTTTGCTTTGTTTGTGAATTTTGCTTTGTCCAAGATTTTGCTTATTTTGATTAAAGCAAGGGATTTATTTGGGTAGGGCTGAAATTGTCCTTCTACCAATTCTCAAAATTTATGATCCGATCACACAGGGGGATGAGCAAGATAAAAATTTTCACCTTAGGATACCTAATACTACTTTGCAAATTTCATATTTACCTTGTTTCAACTAGGATTTTAGTGTTTTGATTAGTGATAGGATTCTGAAATATACCAGGTGCTATCAAAACTAAACCTTACCTATAAAAATCTAAGATCACTTTCTAAAAAGTTTGATAAAACCACTAGGTATGGCTGAGTGACCAAAAATTCCTAGTATATTCCTCATAGCAACAGGAGGGGTTGTGTTGAAAAACAAAGTTACACACAATGGGTGATGGATGATGATGGATTTTGAAGATGCATTATTGAGACACAAACATGGTGTCGTTTGTAAGATTGCAAACACAATTTCCCTAATGCAAATACCATGGATGGACATGCCTAAGTGCAATGCAACTATGTGAATGCAAATGCAAATGCATAATGCAAATGTTTTTGTATTTTTGATGCTTTTAATTGTTTTTGAGATTTTGATTATTTTGAATATTTTTGAACTTTTTGCATTTTGAATTGTTTTTGTGCTTTTTGTTTATTTTTGACCAAAGGACTTATTGTGCCTTTGGGGCTTTTTGTGGATTGACCAAAGGGCTTTAAGATGCCTTTGGAGATTTTTATGATTTGACCAAGGGGTATTAGGATGCCCTTGGAGCCTTTTGTGAGTTGACCAAGTGGCTTGGAGATGCCCTTGGAGCCTTTTGTGAGTTGACCAAGTGGCTTGGAGATGCCCTTGGAGCCTTTTGTGAGTTGACCAAGTGGGTTGGAGACGCCCTTGGAGCCTTTTGTGAAAAGACCAAGTGGCTTGGATATGACCTTGGAGCATTTTGTGAGTTGACCAAGTGGCTTGGAGATGCCCTTGGAGCCTTTTGTGAGTTGACCAAGTGGCTTGGAGATGCCCTTGGAGCCTTTTGTTAAATGACCAAAGGGATTTAATATGCCTTTGGGGATTTTTGTTAAATTATCAAAGGACTTTAAGATGCCTTTGGGGCTTTTTGTTTAAATGACCAAAGGGTTTTAAGATACCTTTGGGGCTTTTTATTTTTTATTTTAATGTTTTTCGATTTGTTTGGATTTTTATGATTTTTATTATTTTTGAAATTTTAAAATTATTTGAATGTTTTTGATATTTTGCTGATTTATGTGTGAAACACCTTTAGATGAATGATATTGAGAGGCTCTGGCTCCTCAAAACCCTCTAGAATTGATAGGAAATATGCCCCAGTCCCAATATTATTTGAGATGATATAGGGAAATATCTAATTGATCGTAAATTTATCTCACAGATGTGACGATAAATTTGAGTTATGCTGGTTTTCTTTAAGCACAAGATAATCAACTTTAAAGTCGCTTAGATGGACTCTATTGTTATAAGCTCATATTAGATGATCCTGGTAAACACGAAGGTGCTCAAGGGCATTGATGTTTTGTTCATCCAGAAGAGTCAGTTGATCCAGGCGAGCTTGCCATGTAGTATCGTCATTGATGAACTCTTTCAATGCGACATGCAATGTTGGAATTTCCAACTCTAAGGGCATAATGGCCTCAATGCTAAGGATAAAATATACCAAGGAAAAAATTCAAAATATCAAAAACATAATGGCCTCAATGCTAAGGACAAAATATTTTAATGGCATCCGTACGCTAGTCTTGTAAGCCCATAATGCTAAGGACAATTGCAGATGCCAATCCTTATGATTTTATTTCACTATCTTCTTTCAGATGACTACTATTGTCTTGTTTGAGGCCTCTGCTTGCTCACTTGCCTGCGGATAGTATGGTGTCACAAAACTATGTTTAATATTGTATTTGTTTGTTAGAGCTCACACATTTTTGTTTTTGAATGATGGACCATTATCCGAGATTATCTTGAAGGGTACCCCAAAATGACAAATGATATTGTGAAGTATGAACTCCATAATTCAAGGACCAATTGTCAAGGTTAAGGGGACTACTTCCACCCATTTGGTGAACTACTCAGTGGCCATTAAGATGAACATGTATCAGGTCAAATATGGGAGAGAAATCTTTCCAATCATATTAAAACCCCACTAAGAAAATGGTCAAGCCACCTGAATGGGCTGTAAGACCTAAGATGCCAAGTATGTCAGGTTTGCATGATGTTGAAATTTAATGCATTTCTTGACATACTCACAGTAATCCTTCTCCACGATGGATCAATATTAGCCCATTCAAAGAATATGTTTGAAAATGGCCATGCCATTGAAGAGGCCATTGCACGTACTGTCATGAGCTTGAAAAATCACCTAAGATGATTCTTGGGGCTCTAAGCAATGTAGTAGGACTCCATCATAGCTTTGAAAATACAATATACCTCCTAGCAAGACATATCTAGTCATTTTTTTCTTGAATACTCGTCTTTCATCATGCGATAGTCCCTGTGGGATAATTATAAGTCTAAGGAATTCTTGTAATTGGGATAGCCAATCCTGATAAGATATAGCCTCGATAGATAAGACAACTTGTTCCTCTTGTAATTCAATTTGCACAAACGAAGATTGAGAAAACATCTTGTGGTGAATGGTAGTACCATTCCCCATAGAACCTTGAGAGATCAAGGACCCCCAAGGTGCCTTCTTTAATAAGTCTTTGGCTTTACAGAACCAGTCATGGTCTGGATCTATATGGATCATGTTGACTGATTCCTTGTTATCAAAAGCCTCACACTGGATTGCTAAATGCACAAGAATTTTGACATGAATGGTAGGGAAATCGACGAATGGATTCTACGGGATTAAGGGTCCCAAAGATGCCATGGTGTATACGAATATATTTTATGAATGAGGGATTGCCTTAATGCCGTAGCACTCTATATTGGCTAGATATGTATTAACAAGTTCCTTGTAAACTTTTAGGATTGGATATCGACATTGAAAAAATCCTTTGACCTGGTTGACTATGAGGATGGAGTCACCAAAGATATTTAGCCTATTGATTTTCATGGCTATGGCTATTTGGAGACCCAATATTAGGACCTCATATTTGGTGTTGTTATTAGTGCAATGGAAGTATAGCTTGAATGACAAGGGCATTGGAGCACCTTGTGACATGAAAAAGACAATCCCCACACCGCCTCCTTACTCACACTTTGAACCATCGAAGAAAAAAGTCATGTCCACTTTGTTTTCCAATTCTTTGGGCTTGGGTGCTTTTGACAGTGCAAATATCGCATCATAAGAAAGCTCTATGGTAAGGGGCATACTATTATGGAGAGGTACCTTATCAAACTGATTAGCTATGACTTGTCCTTTAATGGAATTTTGGCTTATGAATTCTAAATAAAATTCTATCAATAGCATGATCCACTTTGTAGTACGTGTGTTATGATATGTCTTGCTCATCATATACTGCAAAGGATTTTTCTTGGATATTACATACATATGTTGTATGGCTCATCATGTAGTGGCATAATTTTTTGGTTGCAAAAACCACTGCTAAACACAAATTTTCTACGTATGCATATCCAACTTTGTAGCTCACTAGGGTGCGGCTAATGTAATATATAACTTGCTCTTTATCTTACGCATTCTTTTGAGCTAACATGATACCCAATGCAAAATTTTTAGCATATATATATAGCAAAAATGGTACGTCTGGCATTGGTGGAGCTAGAACTGGCATCATTGCTAGGTACTCTTTGATATCTGTAAAGGCTTGCTAAATTCTTCGTCCCATTGGAATGGGACCCCTTGTGTAGCAATCGATTCATGGGTCGATATTTATCTGATAGTTATGCGATTAATAACTTTTTGGACACTAATTTGCCTTGTAAGCTTCTTTGTTCCTTGATGTTCATGGGCGGGGCCATTTTTAGGATAGCCTTTACCTTTACGGGGTCTACCTCGATGCATAATTTAGAAATGATGAATCCCAAGATTTTTCCAAAAGTTACATCAAAGATGCATTTCTTGGGGTTCAACTGTTGGCAATTTTGGGTACTTTGGGTACATTGCCCTTGCTCAAATGTATAAGTTGTCATTGATGTCAAAAGGCATTTTTGTGTTGATATCAAAAGAGTGTGATGTCAAGAATATCTTGAGAAGCTTCTTTATGTTAAAGGGTTTTTATTAAAACCATGGTGACAAGGCTAAAGGTTTTTCTTAAAACCATTTGGACTCATTAAGGGTTTTTTATTAAAACCAAGCTTAACTTAATGCAAAGTCCATGTTTATTATTAATAATTAAATTAACTCAAACCTTTGTCAAAGGTCCAAGTTTAATTTATTATTAATAAAATAATAATAATAATTATTTTAATTATTATTATAGGGTCTTTCAACCCTTAAGCGACGGAAGTAAAAGAATTCTTTCGTCGATATGATGCCATCATTGGAGGAGCGCCGACGTCAAATTTTATGAAGAAATGGCTATATAAGTGGGGATGTTTTTCCAAAGTGAGGACCATGAATTATTAGACATCTGCGATTTATGATTGGCTCTGTATCTTGCAATTTGTGCTTGGCATCTACGATTTTGCGTTTTCTCTATTCTTTCAAACAACACTTTGTGTTTTTGATCTCTGATTGACGTCCTTGAAATCGTGCTTGTTATGTGTTGGAAACTGAAACTGAGTTTGGGCTGCATCCTTACCTTTATGCTTGACGCTGATGGATTGGCAATTGCACCTGGACTGCATTTTTTAGACTGTGCTGTGAGATGATAAATGCAAGCATTCTGTGACTTACGTTTTGGACAACGCTCACCAGTTTGCATGTGGCTTGTGGAAGACGTTTACGTTTTCCAGTTTTGTAGCATCAACGGAAGATAAAAGAGAGGGTAGTGCTGTATTTCTTCGTTGGGCACTTGTGACCCAACGGCGGAGGCTTTTAAGCAAAAGCGCTAGACGGTAGAGGTGTCGAGTTTGATTATCTTTGTTGGGAATTTCTTTTTGGTCGCGGTGTGCAAAGGATAGTGGCTGTGAATGCACGGGAGGTATAAGGTTAAGGTATCATATTTGTTTTTGACATTGTTTTATTGATGTTTAATGTTTATGTGGAGTAATAAGGTGTAAAGAGGTTTTACTTTGTATGTATATTGTACTTTGGTGTTTTTACTAAGTTGGAGAAATAAGGTGTTATTTTGGATATTTATTATTGTGTATTATTGTATAGTTGCTAACTCTAATTAGTGGAAAATTGAGAGTTAGTGTTGTGACAGATTTTGAGTTCTCCTTCTTCATCAAAGTAAAGGTATGGGTAACTTCTTCCATGTATGTTGTTGATGGTATATTTTCTGAAATTGAGTTTGGAGTGAAAAGGTTGTCTACTAGGTATCTTTGGTGTAAATCTTATTTTCTGGATATTGAAGTTTTTTTATGCATTAAAATCATTGATGAGTGTTTGGGTGAATGCATAATTCTGGTTGAGGAAGAGGAAGCATTTTTGCACTAGGGTTTATGTTAGTAAGTCTTGCTACTTGCATTGAGATGATGAAACCCTTAGTTGGCTATTTTGATATTGATGGATGAGTTGCTTTCATAGAGGTTGTTGTTGATCAAGTTAGTGCTTTACTTGATACATGATATTGGGCTTACTCCATTGAGTTGATTTGAACAAGTTATTATTTGCAATTGGTGATATTGTGTTGGTGGCTATTTTGTTCAAATATCCTTGGAGGGAAAATGATTTCTACTTGTTTCCTTTTCTTGTGATGATTGGTTAATGCTTCAAGGTTGATGTTGAGTTGAATGTGTTGGTGGTCTAAACCTTGTTTGATGAGCATTATTGTTGAAACTCTAATTGTTGGTAAAAAGAATATGAGTATCATTGTTATATGAGATATTGCATAGTTGGCAATTGTTGGGTTGTGTTTCATATTCTTGAGAAAAGCATACTACATCTATATTATTCTTTTGAGATTGAGATTGAGTTGATATTGAGATTGGGAGTTAAGTATAGAACATATTGGGTCTCTAACAATTCTCTTTATGTTTCTATGAGATTTGAGATTGAGATTGGGAGTTAAGTATAGAACATATTGAGTCTCTAACAATTCTCTTTATGCTTCTATGAGGTTTATGAATCACATTGGGTCTCTAAAAATTCTCTTTGTGGGTTCATGCTAAGCAAGTTTTTCTTGGTGAGCTTGCTGAGGTTTTTGGACAGGTTTCGGTGGGGACTTGTGAGCAGATTTGGATAGGTCCTAGCAGAGGACTTGTGAGCTGAGTTTTTGAGAGTTCTATCAAAGAACTTGAGGACAGAGGTGCATTGGTTCTTTGAGAAGAACCTGAGGACATATTTGGAAAGTCTTTGAGAAGGCTTGTATGCAGAGGATTGATTTGTTCATAGAGTTGGATAGATCTGACAGACAGAGGAAGACTTGTACTAGACCGGCTGACTGTGTTTGGTACAGGTAGCTGAGCTGCTATGGACGTGATCATAGAAGGTAGAGGTCTCTTAGGCTAAGCATTGAGGATAGGAGGTCTTTGGTGGAAAGGAGTTCCACGTGCTGGCAAGAGGTAGAGGCAGTTGATATTTTGAGGGATCATTTCCAGAGTAGAGGGGAAGGTATCTCCTTTGAGCAGAGGCTCATAAATTCAGATTGGGGGAAGGTGTCTCCTTTGAGCCGAGGCTCATAAACATTGTAATTGGGAAGGTTTCCCAAATAACTTTGAGATAAATTTTAGAGAAAAGTTTTGTGGACGTAGCCCAGGATTTTTGGGTGAACCATGTTAAAATTGGTGTCACTTTGTGGATGATTTTGTGCATTGCTTTGATATTGCTTTGGGTATATTGCTTTACTGTTTTGAAGTATAAAAGAAAAAGTAAAAAGAGGTCTTATACTGTTCACCCCCCCCTCTCAGTATAAGCTTATGTTCTTCATCAACCTAACATTATGCTCAATCAAGCGGTCGAAGACCTTTCTGAGGGTCTCAGCATGCTCTTCTTGTAGTAATGACTTAGCTAGCAAGTCATCAATGTAGTATTCCAAGATTTTATGCATGTAGTCATGGAAAATGTATGTCATAGCCCACTCATATGTGGCACCAGCATTTTTTAGGCCAAATGACATCACTTTATAATAGAATGTTCCCCATGGAGTGGTGAACGCGATTTTATGTTGGTCTTCAGGCTTAATCCAAATTTGATTGTAACAAAAAAAGTCATCCATTAGGGAAAGCATCTCATAACTTATGGTTGCATCTAAAGAGCGTCTATGTTGGGCAATGGGAATGAATCCTTTGGGGTTGCCTTGTTGAGGTCCCTAAAATCCTTCCATTAGGTTTTCCTATGGGCACCATGTTTGATACCCACTTTGGATAGTCGATGGGAACAATAAAGACTACATCCAATAGTTTTTGAAACTCATTTTTAACCATCAAAGCAATGGTTGGATGCATATTTCTAAAGTTTTGCTTTGATAAATTTATTTGTGGGGTCTAGTGATAGGTTGTGGACAACTAACTTTGGATCTAGCCCTGGCATGTATTTGTAGGTCCAAGCGAAGATATTTGGTCTCTCTTTTAGCAAAGGAATTATGATGGCATGTTCTTCTGGAGATAAGATTTCTTTGAACTTGAATTTATTTGGTTGAGAAGGATCATTGCTAATGTCCACCTTGAAAGTCTCCTCTATTGCTATATGTGACCCATACTCAAGCTGGTGAGGAGTGGGGATTACAAGAATGTCATCTACTGGATTTATGGTTCCCACTAACTCTGGATCAAGACCATCATGATAGACATCATGTGTGTAGCCCGATGCAAAATATAATGGTTGTAACATCTCTTCATTAGGGAAGAAATCCTCAGGCTCTAGGGGTGAATCAGTGCGATCCCAATCAATAGTGTCTACATTAAGACATAATGGTTTTTCAAGATCTAGTGAGTTATGGAGTGGAGTGGTCAAATCAATGGATATCATTTTGATGGATAGAATGAAATCTCTAGGACCACGTAGGTGAAACTCTATAGCCTGAGTGTGCTCTCCATACTCACGATGAGGCTTTGGGGGCATAGGGATATTAGGATCCGATCTATAAGTAGTCAGGATGATGGGATCGTTAGGCAATAACTACTCTCTAAAGGTGGGTGGATTCGGGTTGACCATGCGATGAATGGCCTCTAGGTTTATTGGTCTTCCTAGGAAGTGAAAATTAGGATCAATGTATGGAGTGCTACTTTTCTCTCCATAAGTAGATCGACTGGTCCTAAGTGTTGAGGTCCAAGATAAGCCATCTCGATATCATCGTCAAAGTCATTGTTACTTATCCAGAAGACATTGGAATTGGTTTCTAGTCCTAGGGTGGTTTGGTAACTGGCTTATTGATGCCCCAGATAAGCCATATTGATTTCATATTCATAGTCATCATCACTTTTGAAGAACCCATTGGTGTTTGTCTCTGGCCCAACAATGTGGCTCGTATATCTAGGTTGTAAGTAGGTCATCTCTGTTGAGTCCTCTGATTCATAGCCACTTTCATATGACATGTATCCACCCTCATCCAAGATGTATTAACTCTCATTTGAGATGTAACCACTTTTTGCGTGGCCTGTCTAAGTAAGATTTTGCACATATCGAGGTCCATGGTAGGCCAAGCCAGTTCCATCTTTGTCCTTGCTAAGAACATAATCATTCTCCTCTTGCTCATAGCCATGCATTGGCTCCTCCTCCCATAGGATGGATCCTACTAGTGGCACTTCAAGAGAGGATTTAGGGTGATACTGATCAAGTGGTGCAACATTAACCATCGACACCCATTCATCACCCAAATAGTTTTTATTGGGGGGTTGATAGGGGTTCTAGTCGATGTCCTCCATGAACCCAATGCTTAATATGTCTAGGGCTACTTCCAAAGAGTCATCATGACCCTACATTTGATAGCTCAAACCATACCTATCATTAGGTAGTTGGTACTGTGACTGAAATGGCAACTAACACCCTTGCTCATATATGCCCAAGCCATAGCCTTACCAGTGACACTGCTAAAAGTACTTTAGAGTGAACTCTAGATTCAAAAAGTAATGAACATTCATGGTGAAAGGTTCATCCTCGTCGTCCCTTTATATATCGAGAGCAGTGTGGATGTAACTAAACCAACATTTATAAAATTAGTCTGGTTCGGTGGCATTCCCAAGGGAACCACTGTCCCTACTGGCAGACTTGGGACTCTTGGCCATCCCATGTCTTGTGAAGACTCAATGATTGGAATGAAAGTTATATTCTACATAAGATATTCACCTAACACTATGTTGGCTAGGTGAATTATCACCTATGGTGCAGATGACATTGTTGATGATGCAGGCAAGGCAGGTTGAGGAACCTCCTCGAATGTTTCTTAGGAATGCTCCTCCTCCATGGGAGTAGAGATTCCTACAGCTACTATGGTTGGACGTTCTTAGGATCCTCCCTTCACTAGGGGTGCCTTCAACTTTTGTTTGTCCTTTGCCTTATCCTTAGAAGGCTTTTTAGAAGCTCTAGTAGCTTTGGATGTAGGAGGTGGTACCGATGTGGAGGGCTCACCTCGCACTGATCTAATTTTGCTACCTAGATGCATGGTTGGAGATGAGGGTCTTATGTAAAAGTGTGTTGATGAAAGGATAAAATCCTCTAGCAAGTTGACTTGATGCACGTACTTGAATGGTTCTTCATTATACGGAACCACATGAACTTGTCCCTCACACATACTTGATGCATTGGTGCAGGATTGAGGGTACGCATTGTAAGTCTCTAATCCAGGGATGCCCTAGAAAGATGTTATATTGCATCACCCCTTCTAACACATGACACATCATGAGGATGGTCTTATGTCCTACTTTTATAGGCAAAATGATCATACCCATTGTGGAGCACAATGCATCATTGAAAGCCATGAGCGTGTAGGAAGTCAAGATGATGTTGGACTGAGGGATTTTAAAGTGCCCTATAGCATTAGTGGTTATGATGTTGATCTATGAGCCCGTATCAATCAGAACCTGCTTGAAAGGAATGCCATTTATTACTGCAATAATGTGTAGAGGCAGGTCTGCTGAGGTAGTAGGGACTACCTTAATTTTGTGATTGTAAAAATGAATCATGGGCTCTTGGCATTATTGCACTTACCCCATAAAATATGTGAACACATCTGGGTTCTAGGGTTGGAGCTTGATTGATCTCAAAATATCTATTAAAGTCTCCCTATACCTAGGGGACTATTATAGAAGCTCGTAAATGGATAACTTAGCTAGTGTCATTTGTATATTATGTTCTAGTCTACTCCGAACAATCACCACAGGTCTTGTTGGTGGACTTGGAGGGTTGTCATGCACCTGTCTCTGTCGAGGTGCAATTAGGATATTGATGGAAGCTACTGGGGATTGTGATTGCCCATATATCCAACTATTTGTTGCCACATTAACCAAATTGACCATTCCAATGCACCCTTGAATGTGTGGTTCAACCTAGACCTAGTTAACTTGGGGACCCTGATATCTAGGGGACTTGTGATTGGAAAATGGATTCCTAAGTATCCCCATGTCTCTATTGTCAGGAGCTAGCAGGTTTTCAACTATGAGCTCTCCCATTTCAATCATGTTTTGTAAAATATTATTGAATTTGATGTAATTCTTGATATCATACCCCTGTATCCTATGATAGGGGTAGTGTTGATCTTCCATGTATCCCTTTGGCTTGGGATGATTAGGGTCAATAAGTTGTATGTCAGGAAACCTTATCCTCTATGCCTCATTCAGTTGATTAAACATTGATTGCATTGATTCATTCAAAGGCATGTAATAACAAGGTGTCCATATTTCCTTGTTCTAGCTTTGGTTGTTCTTAGAATCATAGTTGGTTGGTGGAGGGTGAGCCTGATAATTTTGGGATTGTTTTCCATTCCCCTCCTTTAGTGTAGCCAATACAACTTGATTAACCTAAGTAGGCTTGGACTACTTCTGCTTGTTCTTATTATTCTGATTGTTTTTTCTCCATTCTTTCTTGTTACAGAGCTTAAGGTCTGCCTCATCAACCTTAATGTCCTAATGAGCTTGGCTTGAGCCAAGGCTTCTTTGAATGATTCCTATTGCTACAGTTGCAATAGCAGGGATATGTGCTTTACATAACTATTTATGAACATCCAAACAAGTTCCTTTGTGGGGACAAAGAATGATAGTTTTGCCATGATTTTTCTCCACTTGTCCCCATAGTCCATCACTAGCTCATCATCATATTGTTTCAAGTTAGCCAGATCATACAGGTTCACCTTCCTCTTCTCTCTAAAGGAAAATCATTCAAGGAATGTATTCAAAAATTGCTCAACACCGATGATGCTATGTTTGGGTAATTGGTTGAACCATTATGTTGCCACGCTCGAGAATGTCATGATAAATATCCTCAGTATTAGGGCATCATTCTTCTCAAGGTGGAAGCATGCATTCATGAAGTTGGTCACATGTTCTTGCACACCTCCCCCACTTAAACTTGTCTAACCTAGGCATATCAAAGTGCTTAGGATATGCTGGACTTGGGACTAAGGGACATAGAGACTGGTTGTGAGTCTTGCTCAATATCAACTTTTATCTGCCTGTGTCCTATTTCTTGAGAGTATTGACTCTCTCAACGAGTGTCTGGTATGACTTCGAGGAAATAATCTCATGTTCCTGAAGGTTTTCTCATAGTGGTAAAGGAGGTAGCCCTGTGTTGGCCCAGTTTGGACGTCTATACTCATCTCCTATAACCATGAATGGAGGTTCAATATATGTTTGTTACTGGTCTTCCATTGCTACCATTTCCTCATTGAATTGTATTTGTTCAAGGTCCAGATGTTGTTGATGTTGTGAATTATGGTGAGCACACTCATTTTATAGTCTAGTGCTTCTCTCCTATTGAGAATTGACATATCTCTCATATCGATATCTCTCAACACCTATAGGTGCATCTGTTCAAGCCAGTCTCTCTGCTAGCTCCTTATGATCAACTCTTTCTTCTCTTGAGCATTGTTCTTATAGGCGCAGGTGCCTATTTCTTATCTCTTCTTGTTCAATATCTTCTACATGCTCTCGCTTGATGCATAGTGCTTCCTCTAACCTATGTATTCAGTCAGAATGACCTGCTACTGAAGGCTCATGTCTTTCTAACTCTATGTGAGGAGTTCTAATGCTTAGGCCCTTCAAGGAGGCTCCCATTGTGTACTTGCCTTTGTCCACTAAGATGACCTACTCTGTGTACTATGTTATGGGTTGAGTAACCTCATGATATGAAGTAGTGTACATGCTACGAGTTCACTTTGAAGCTTCCCTTGGTTCACTGGTGCATCTAGTGGCTATGCTCCATGAACATCCTAAAGCAAAATTGTTAGTAGCAATTCTTCTAGGAGCTAGCCTCGAGGGAACTTGATCCAACCCATTAAATTATTAGGTTCTCCATGATTGATCCTTTAGAGTCCCATTGGCACCAATGAGCTCATGGTCTAATGGTAATCTCCCATCTGTAGGAAGGTTGTAGGATGTCCTAGGTCTATAATTGGGTGCATCCCTATGGTATCAAACCTTAGTGGATGGATCTATCCTATGTGTATCCTATAAAGCTTGGGGTCTTGTAATCCCTCCATGCCTACATGATAATAGGGACCTTGATGCCTCCTCATTCTAGTGTGATTATGGAGGCCTTGAAGGCACTACATGTCTATGCAATGAGGGAGGTCGTGATGCCTCTGCATGTTAGCATGAAGAGGGAGGTCGTGATGCCTCTACTTGTCGATGTGATGAGGAAGACCTTGAGGTCTCCTCGTACCTGTGTGATGAAGTAGGTCATGATAACTTCATGCTCCTAAGAGAAGAGAGAGGCCATGAGGCCTCCTCATGCCTATGTGATGAGGAACCAAGATGTGGTTCTCTTGCTAGGGATTCTCGTGGAGTCCCCCCAAGGGTTGAATTATCACCCCTAAGACTTGCTAAACTTTATCTGGTGACACTATGGATGGGTGACTCAATGCTAGTGTGGCTGTGAGTGTGAGGAGTATTAGTTTCCCCCTTGATGTTGGACCAGGGGTAGTTGCTCCATGTATACACCATTCTGATTATGTGTTATCTTGTTAATTAGTTTCCAAATTACACAAACAAGACAAGAAAGTGTTTATCTCTTTTAAGGATTAGTGTGTTCCCTAAGCTGTTTGGTGTGGATTTGTTGTTGATATTGACTTATTGTTCATACTTTGGAATTAGAATGAGGGAACTCAATCAAAGTGGAGACTAGGAACACTAGTGCCAAACATTATTACTCAAAAGAGTCTAGGGTACACCACTTAAATCTTAGTGGGAGGTTTACCTAGTTCTTCCACTATGAAATAGTGGGAGACAATTTGAACACAAGTGACCAACGCCAACTAAAAAGGAGTTCTTTATTATAGATAAGGATATATAAGGGGTAAGCCGATGGAAGGAGATGAATTCCAATGTCATCGGTCTAAATTGGGGGTCGGTGATGAAATCCAACCTTACCAATGTTATTGTAGAACGTGCAAGTGTGTGGGGTTCTTTTTATATTTTGAAATATAAAATGATGCATCAACCAACATTCATTCTTTACATCACTACATGCCTTAAATAATATTTTGCTTTCAAAAATATGCATATCTAATGTAATCTAGATGATATTCATGCGATGCACTTCCTACTTTGTGAATGGGTGACCACTGGTTGGGCCACATGCAAGCAAAATTACACACAAAATCCTAGCACACTGGAGAGTAGGGTATACCTTACAGGTAGAGGCCCACTATTCCTAGCAACACCTAGAGGAAACTAAAGATATATAAGAAACTTAAAATACAAATTTATTTTCATTTTCTTCACTTTTCCCTACTTAGACTATGTTTTTGCTTGCTGTTTTTGGAAAATAAATGCAGATAGAAAATCACAGAGAAGAAAAATATTGAAACCAACCTCAAATCCTACTTTGGTGATGAAAACTTTGAGCTCTACTGCACTATGTTGCTGGCAGATGTCGACTAGAGTGGTTGATTCTGGCCATTGAAAGCTACAACAACTAATATCTACTGGCCGCTATTGACCAGAGTGGCCAAACCTACACACAAAAACATGCTAAAAAAATTAGTAAAATGACAAAAAACAAAAACCTGGTGGGGGTCTCACCATGATCCCCATCTGTGCAATCTTAGAAGACACGCACCTCGGTTGCCCTACTTGCAATTTTTGATTTACTACATATATTAAATAACTTGTACAAAATGAAAGTACTAAAAGCACATGCAACACAAAAGTAAGAAAATAAATAAAGATGCTTTATTTATTGATATCTCAGTCCTCGATTACAAGTTTGTCCCTCTAAGGGATACCCATCATTTTGATACAAAGAGTTACACAATATAGGGTGACGATTGGATGTATTCACCACAAGAGAACAATGCGTCTATGTAGGCCTCTTGGTCCTACACACAAAACTATATGGGGTCTTAAAGATGCCTCCTTCTACAGATATGGTCTTGGAGGGATCTTTGTGCTCCTACTGCTTCAATTTGGTCCTAAATATTTGTACCTACGCTCATGGAAACAACAAAGCACACTTAGTAGGATGGGCCGCCTCTCTAGATGAGGCCTTTGTTAATGGATCTGAATAATCATGATAAAAATGACATACAAGCATAAACAAAATAATAAATGCATAGAAAGCTAAGAAATACGGAATAGATGCATTAATAAAAATAGATTTGAGCTATGACTAACTAAAAAATCAAGCAATTATGAGTCTAGACTAAATCAAAAGTAAATAATGTCTATACCCCATAATATGCCTATGGGCCACTGTCCCAGATAGTAGCCATGATATGAAGCTCTTCACTTTGTAAATTAGGGGCTATTACACTATCCTCTTTGCTGTAATTGATGTTCAAGGGTTGCTCCTCTTTGCTGCAATTGATGTTCAAGGGTTGCCAGGCATGTCTCCTACACTGATTGGTGGTTGGATATATTGAATCTGAAAACTGGTGCATGGTAATAGCTAAACTGGACGATGCTCCAAGGTGTTGAGTGGTAATTTTTCCCAAGTGCAAAACCACACTCACAACTAGGATTTTACGTTAAATAAAACCCTCTATTGCAAAGAAATATTAAACTTATCCAAGGTTCTTTAAATTTGGTCTATGAGACAAAGCTAAGAATATCCCAATAAAATATGCAAATGACCATTAACAAGGGGCCTACTGGTTAGTGTGATTTTTATGCTTTAAACAATGGAAGGGCTTGAGTTCCCTTGTATGCAAAAATTAAAAGCTGAATACTTAAGAATCAATCCTAGCATATTTTTCATTTTATTTAATTATGAGATTCACCATGGCTTTGTTAACAGTTCTTTTTATCCTTTTTTTAAGAAATATTCTGCTAACTAGTGATGTGGAATAACCACTTCCTTTTATCTTCGTTTAAAAATGAAATCTGTGTTAGCATTTGGAGTTAGATGGTTCATTTTCACTTCAAATTTACATGTATAGTTAGCCAGTGCTGTGGGAAACCCACTTCATTTTATCTATGCTTTAATATGATACACAAACGTAAATAACTCCCTCTCTGCCTTACAAATTCATTTTATATTGATCTTAGATGATAAAAGGAAATGTTTAAAACTAAAACATACTAATAATAATAATAAATGAAAAATATACAGTAAAAAAAAGTGGAAAATAGAAATTTGGAAATAAGGACCAGATGCTTGAAAATTCTGGAAGATGACCAGAAGCTAACAGTTCTAGAAAAGGACCAACAATTTTACAAGTTTTAGAGAAGGACCAGAAACAATTTGAAAAATTTGGAAATAATAGAAATGAAAAGCAGAATCTGGATGAGGACTAGATGTTTGAAATAATCAATGAATAGATAAGGAGCTAGCAAATATGGAATAGGACCAAAAGTTAACTTTCTGGACAAAGACCAAAAATAGAAAATCTTTGGAAAATGGACCAGATGATAAAATACCCTATAACTAAAGAAATAACCCTATTAAATATCTCTTAGTGTTGCTATAACATGCACAAATTAGATTAGCAGAATACACAACCACGTTAGACCTATAGAAGCACAATCCCAATAATGGTTATGGCGAGAGTCAAAGGTTTTCTTTAAAACATATTGAAATTTTAAGCATTGACACAACCATTTGTATGGATAAACATCAACTAAAATCTAATATATTAAAAAATGACATCAGATATAATAGAAAAAAGTCATTTTATAGCCTACAAATCTACTTTGGATTTCTTGTTTTTAATACAAAGAGAGCAAACTGGGATTTCACAGCAGCAAAAATCTTTATTTTGATCTTTTTTCAAAGTTCTCCTCCACTAATTTTCCAACCCGTTCTCACTGTCTCACAACAATATTTAAAACATTTTTTCTCTCTTTCGTTTCCTCTTCATGTTTACAGTCGTTACCATGCTGCACATTTTCCCATAATGACGACCTTCTGGCCATGTAATGTCACTGTCTCCCATGCATTTTTCCTGTCTGTAACATGAAATATGTATCATGCATCTAGATCTTCCATAATTCCTCCAGCGATCCTTTCTTTAGTGATCCTCCTCTTAGTAGTCTACCATGATGCGTCATCGACTGCCTGTCTTCATCGTTACCCTTGTTTGAACCATGCAGAACTACGAGTATTCTCACCAACAATGCTATTCATTATTCATCATTGAGGGTGTCGTATGTGCCTATCCAACACTGAGTCTGACATATGGGATTTTTCCCTGCTCCAAAATTCCATAAGCCACTCTCAACCATATCATGTATGCAACTACGCGTGTTATGCTTGCTCATACAACGTGGCACATTTGCGACAGGTAAATTACCCCTACTATCTTCGATCCTTCACCTTGACCATTCCATATAAATATAATCATTCGATGGGTGACTAGACTTCGCTGCCACTGTAAAAACTTAACTTTACCATTGTCATCGTATGTTTCCTTTAGTTACCAAAATTATATAGCTATCACCGAGGAGTTTTGAATATTTATCGGGGGTTTTCCTTTCAATTACCCAGTCGGATTATCCTAACAAAAATCACTAACTAAAACAAAAATAAAGACTTTTGAACCATACAAATTATAAAATAGAACCTAATTATCTAAAATAAATTAACTTCTACATCATGACCAAAATTGACCTAACCTAAAGACAAAATAACCTACTTTAAAATTATATTAAAAGCAAAATCAAACCCAAAGGTCAAGGAAATTTTTATTTTTTATTTTTTTAAATTATTTATTTATTTATTTTTTATATATGTATTTTTTTATGAATGTTTATTTATAATTATTATTATTATATATGAACTATATAATGATAATAAATATATTTTTATTTTATTTTAAAATAATGATTTAATTAATTTTAAGCTTACAAAAAATTAAAATTAACTAAGTATCATTAATCTAAACAAGATACTAAAACTAAGAACACAAATGAAACATAGCGACACAAACCTAGGACTCTACTCTCTTGTGCATCACAAAATAGTCCTATCACACCAACTAATCCTACCAAACCAATGGGAACATCAAAGACCAGCAAGACGAAAAACAATGCAACTGAATGCTTTCCAATGAAGAAGTTTAGAACTTGTAAAATTATCATTCAAGGCAACCAAAAAATTTCGAAAACCAAAATCGGAAGATGGGTTCCCAACTTTTGGGGAAGTTGTGGAGAGGCCACAAAAAATGGTGAATCTACCGGGGAATGCTCCTGAGCATTCCAGATGAAAACCTAGAATCTTCTGTTCTGAAACCAAACAAACCAAAGGTTAGAAATAATATTATTCAGCAACATCCAAAAATTATGGGGATGGACAATTTTAATCAAAAATGCATGAACCATTGCTTTAGCTAAGTGTGTGAAAGTTTTTTCATTTTTAGCATCCCTAAAATCTATTAAGAGTCCATTGCTCGTTTTGCATTAGGCTATAAAAATTTCTCATTAAGGATGTGTCTTTGCATTGCTCCATAGCTAGCCAGGCATTTATAGCCTTGGTGGAGGTGCTTCACTCACCCAGGTGTTGGATCACATTTGCACTTGACTGTTTATTGGCATTACTCCACTGCCAACCAGATGTCTATAGCCCCGGTGGAGATACACTAAGCATTTTGATTGATTTGGCTCTCTTTTTTTTTTGATAAACATGGTTCTCGGCGAACTTCCCCTGCCACCTGGGTTAGAGCTCAAGTAAGGTTAAATATTGAGTATATAAAATATTTTTTCCTTAATATGCAAAACAAGTAACTTCCTCTTTCAAGTTTCCAAAAATGCACCTTAATATGATGTGTTCATGTGTAGCTTTAGCGAAAATGATTCATGGCTTCCAAAATTCACTATCTTAGTCCCCACAATCTAGGAATGATTACTAAATAATTTTATCCTTTTATTTATTTATTATTATATATATTTTTGGATATACATGATAAGCATTCCATCCTCCAAGAGTCTGTGAGTTAATGACCACATAGAACACAACCACCTATATAGGGGCCAACCCAAAATATAAAACTTGCACACCAAAAACTGTAAAACAAGCTCAAACCTGACTTAATACAAACTGACCAAAAATCAACACAAACTAACCAAAAACAAAACTTGAGACAAAACTCAAGGTAGAAAACCAAAACCAAGACACGAAAACCCAACAACAATATACACTATTGTACAAGGTGCCACAAGATTTGGACCCTCTCATGGGTGAAAATAATGCTTCAAAAACAACCCATTTACATGTAAATGAACATCTTCTCCACTTAGAGTTTTTAGACGGAAAGTATTTTCACCAAAAATATAAAAAATTTGGTAAGGACCTAGCCAAAGACAATCAAACATTTCATGATCACCTTTATTTTCATGTGCTTTATCCCAAAGCAAAACCAGATCAAAGATTCTAAAATCCTTAATTTTTTTCTTTTTGTCAAACCACCTTTTGACCACATCTTGATGTTTACTAAAGTGAAGCAACACCTCTTCTCATTTTTCATCCAAATGCATTAAATGAGTGAGGTATACCTCGATTTTATCATCAATATCAAGATATTCCTTCATAAATTGTAGAGTATGCAATTTAATATTAGTAGGAAAGATTGGATCTTGGCCATATACCAAATGGTAGGGTGAAGTTCCAATAGATTCCTTCATTCTTATCCTATTGACTCACAATTCAAATTTTAATTTACTATGCCAATCTCTAGGGTTGTGTTCAAGCAACTTTTTAATAACAGATTATAAGTTTTTATTTGAAGATTCAACTAATCCGTTACCTTGAGGGTAGTAATTAGACGAATGCTTAATGCTTACCTTGTTATCATATGCCCACTCTATGAAATGTGATGAAATAAATGCAGACCCATTATCACAAACAATAGAGTGAGGTATTCCAAACCTGGTCACAATATAGTCTTCTAGGAATTGAATGACAACCTTTGTTGTACAGTTTTTAGTAGGGATGGCCTCGGTCCATCTAGTGCAATAATCAGAGGTAGTGAGAATATACATATGGAGGATGAATGAATTAGAATTTATAACCCCTAAAAAATCTAACCCCCATTGGGTGAAGGGTCTCATTTCTATTACAAGCTGTAATGACATTGGTGTATGTCTCTCCCTATTGGCAGCAACTTGACAAGTATGGCAAGACCTCACATGAGAATGGGCATCTTTGAATACATGGGGCCAATAATAACTAGATCTTAGAATATGATGAGCAGTGGCATTCACTGAGCCGTATCCCGTCCCATACTTATCGTGAAATTCTTACAAAACCTGTGTATATTCTTCTTTATTTAGACAACGCAAAAATATTCCTTCATGATTCTTTATGTACAAAATACCCGCATTAATCATAAAATTTAAGTAATTTAAGCATAAAGCCCTTATTTGTGTGAAATTTAAGTTCGGAGGACACTTACCATTCAAAAATAAGTAGATAATATCTACATACCATTCATCTTGGGTAATATACCCTACATTGTAATGTTGGTAGGAAATTTGAGGGTCTATTTCTACCAAGGTCTTGGTCAATCCTTGACCTCAAAAAAGCTTCATCAGATGAATTTCGAGATTGAATTATTGAATAGTAGACATCCATTTCCCTCTTCTTTCACCTAGTCCATTCTGCATCAACATATTTTTTACAGTCGAGTCAGGAACAATAGCAAAAATTCTACTATGTAAAATATAATGTCTAACCTTCTTAATAGTTTTAAATAGAGCATAAGCTTGCTTGTCTAGAATAGTATATCTTACTTGTGCATATTTCAGTGGCAAACTCAAGAATAAGATTGGGTTTTCAGAATTACCTTTGCTCTTTTGTGTTAACACACTAGAATATGAATGATTAGATGCAAAAGTGTAGAGAAAAAATGGTTTTGTATAATCAGGACTCACTAACATAGGCGCATTAGAAATAGAATCCTTCACACCCTAAAAAGTAATCCTTGCCTCCCGTATCCATTTGACATTCACATCCTTTTTCAGCATATCGTTTATTGGTTTGACTATCTTGGCAAATCTGAAAATAAATTTCCTGAAAAAAATGATCTTCCCAAAGAAAGACCTAAGCTCCTTTTTACTACCTGGGAAAGGTATGTTCTGGATGACCTCTATTCATGTGGGATATATAGAGATGCCCTCTTTCGATATCACGTGTCCTAACAACTTCCCTTCAGTCACTCCAAAGACACATTTTTTTGGGTTAAGTGATATTCCATACTCTCTGCATCTCTGAAGAACCTTTATCAAATCCCCAATATGATCCTTTATTTTCTTTGAAAACATAGCTATGTCATCTACGTAAATGACATACACTTACCAATAATATCTCTAAATGCATAATCCATGGCTCAATAAAATGTTGCACCTGCATTGAGAAAACCAAAAGGCATCCTTCCATAAGCAAACATACCCCATTTTATGGTAAAAGTAGTTTTCATTCTATCCTTAGGGTCAATGAGGATCTGATTGTAACCAAAATATCCATCCAAAAATGATATCATTTCAGACCCGTTGACCATTTGTAAGATGCTATCAATAGAAGGAAGGGGATAATTGTCCTTTTGGGATGCTTTGTTAAGATTCTTGAAATCGATGCATAATCTAATTTCACCATTTTTCTTCCTAACAGGCACTATATTAGCAACCCAAGTGGAATGGAAAATAGAAAATATAATTCTAGCATCTAGTAATTTCTTTATTTCCTTTTCAATCAGGGGTTCCAAAAAAGGGTTGACCGTACGTTGTTTCTGTCTAAAAGGTTTAGAATCAAGATTCAAGGGAATAGTGTGCATAATAACATTTTGATTGTAGGTTTTCAAATCATCATATGTCCAAGCAATACAATCCATATATTCTCTAAGAAAATGTGCTATTCCCTCCCTTTCTTGAGGTGTACAAACCTTTCCAATGAGGACATTATGTGATTCACCCTTACCTCCAATATTGACGTTCTCATAGGCATCATCCTTTGGTGAGATTTTGATCGATTTCTTACCTTGATAGTCAATATCAAACAACTTCTCAAGAGATACAATACCCTTTGGGATGGAGTTAGCTTTCTTCAATATTTTCTCTTCTTCTTCATCCTCCTCATGCAACCTTTCATCTTCATCAATGACCTGGTTCTCAAAGACACCTAAATTAGTCACAAAATTGAAAATATGTCTATCACTTTCAAAAACTTATAGATTTTTAACGTTGTCAAGTATGGATGGACAAGGAACAAACTCTATTAAAAACTTCTTCAGTTTCCTCTTATCAATGGGTTTTAAAGTGCCTGCCACAACTGCCAAAGAATACACCACGCGATTGCCTTTTCTAGAGATTAGAGCAATATTAAAAGCATCAAACTCATCAATCAAATCTCTAACTCTAGTTTTATAATAGGATAATATTTCATCATGACATGTATATTCTCCTTTTACCTACTTAACGACCAATGCAGAATATCCCAATACCTTCAAGCATTTTATGTTCTTGTTCAATGCCAATCATAAACCATAAATCAGAGCTTCGTACTCCACCACATTGCAAGTGCATGGAAACTACAACCTATACACTACAAGAAAAGACTTTCCTTTAGGGCTTATGAGCTCTACTCCAGCTCCACTACCTTGTTTAGATCTAGAACCATAAAATTTTAGAGTCCACACAATATTATCATCAATAGAAGAGTCACAATGTAAGGTTTCAACATCCGACTCTTTTGTGACCAAACTAGTATCCAACGTGAAAATGCCCAACTCTGGCTCGTTGTACAAAATCTCATTAGGTTTATTGTAGTCTGTGATCATCTCTTTTAATCTAGGCTCCCTTTCCACCTAGATTTGGTTAGCTACCCCTTTCCAAGGTAACCACATGTGTGAGAAATCCATGGCAAGATAACCATTTAGATTTTTGCTCCAGTCCCTAGCCAACAACATACCGTATTTGTCCAAAATATCAACCATGTGAATATCTATATACTATTGAATCCTCGGTTCAGATGATACTTGCATAAAAATATTGTGAAGCATCCCAACTACATTCACTTCAGTCCTATCCAATTGGATGACTATTCTGTTCGAGGGGTTAGGCTTCAAGCCTAGTCTCTTACAAATAACATATGGCATGACATTTCCTGAAGCGCCCAAATCTACCAAACAATTATGCAAATTCTTTCCTATGATTCAAACTATCAATAGAAAAGGAGGAACCTCTCCTTTATCCTTTTGTAAGGCAAAATGGACTTTTGTGGGCTTCTTTGCATCACTTCTACCCAAATTTCCCAATGCTTTAATCAACGAATCTTGTTGATTTGTCATCTGTGCCACCTCAAACAAAGTGATATTAGCTTTCATATTTTTTAAATCCTCAACAATGTCATAAGCTATTTTATCTCCCCTTTGCTCCTTTTGAGGTGGTTTAAATGAATTTGTCCTAGTGGGAGGTGCAGGATTATTATTTGCCCTAGCATCTGGTGGAATGATAGAGCTATTAGGTGGAGTAGACGATGTATTCGGGGACTTATTCCTACTCCTCAAATGATAATTGTGATTCCCCTTTTGGGCATGTCCAAATGCTTGAACTTCTTCTTCTAAAAGCTCATCTTCCTCGTCTATTTCATCATTTTTAGGAGCACTTATTTCAACCACCAATGCATGGCTTTTGCCTTTACTTGAACTAGCTTCATGAGAACAATCATTAATAGTCACAATTTCCAATTCATCGATATCCTATTGTAAAATACCCCTAGCCTATTGGAGTACCAAACATTCATTCTCATTATGCTCACTTGTAGAGTGTACTCTACACCAATTACTCCTAGCAAAATCAGAAAGATTAACTATTGCTTGAGATTGGTTAGTACCACTTGGATTAGTGACAGGACTAGGCACTCCTCCATTGTTGGGCTTGGTATTCCATTGTTTCCTCTGGAAACTGAAACTCCTATTTTGGGATGTCTGTTTTTGAGATTGAACCATGTCACTGCTTAGCTTTTGAACCAATCTCTTTAGATCTTTAACTTTCGATTCAAGTTTCGTTGGTTGGCTATTAGTTGCATTGGGCTTGGCTGCATTCCAAAATTCTGGAATGTTTTGATTTGGTGCAGGAAAAACCTGAGGATTTGTCACTATGGTCCTTTGAGAAGCAAGATGATTCTCTAATAGAAGAGGGGCTATTTTGAATGGGTGTATTTTGGTAAGCGACTAAGGTGGGATTAGTGAGCATATTTGGGTAATCCTGATTGTAAGGTATAGCATTCAACATGGGAGTTTGATTCAACAAGGCTTGATTTATCATGGGAATCTGATTGTATGCTCCAAGTTGTCCTACTATAGGTAGTTGTCCTATCCTGTAACCCTGAGGTATTAATTGTTGCTCAATGGTCATGGTTTCTGTGTAAGCTAAGGCCAAAGAAGTAACCAAAGGATTCCTTCTAGAAAACATGGTCGTCAAAGGATCTAAGGCCCCAAAATAAATTTGGAGAGCCACATCTACTGTCACAACAAAATGACCCATTAACCTGGTGTAAAGATTTTGAAACTTGGTGTTAAAAATTCTTATGGGTTCATTAGGTCCTCTCTTACAGGTCACAAATTGATTATAAATCACCAAAGGATCTACAGGTAACCTGAATTGATTAATGAAAGTTGTTTCTAGTTGGGCCCATGATGTGATAGAACCTGTAGGTAAACTGATGTACCAATCATATGCTAGCTCATCTAAGGTTAAAGGAAATAACCTACAAGCTACGTCTTCATGCTCAACCTGCAATCTGATCAATGTATCCTTATAAGCATGAATGTGCTCTTCAGCCAACCTAATACCATCGTGTTTATACCTTGGCAAACTTTTATCTATACCCTTAGGTATATCATGGGCAGCTCCTACCAAGAGTAAAGGATTATTGTGTACCTTGTACCAAGCAGCATTAGCTGCTACATTTGCTGCCATAGGATTAGGCTAAGGGGTAACTAGAGGAACAATGGGTAAAATAGGAACACTAGGGGAACCGACTGAGACCCCACTAGATGGGATGACCACTACCTGAGTTTGAGTTTTCTTTGGTCTATAAGTGGGTGATAAGCTTTGAAAAATGGTATTCTCTATAGCTTTGGATTGAGTAATGATATGCTTTGGATCCAGTTTAACCTTAGTGATTGAAAAGTTCTATCAATGATGCATCAAACCATAACATGGATAAACATTTCAAAACAAATTGTTAGTCCCAATGCATTGTAAAATGAACATCTCAACAATAATCACACCCTGTGAAAAGAGAACAACATTAGTCCAAAACCATATGTTCAAAACCACCTGTCACAAACAAGTTAGCATAAAAATCATTTCAGGCCCTCCTTCTAGCACCAAAATGTTGAGTGGTAATTTTTCCCTGTTGCAAAACCACACTCACAACTAGGATTTTACGTTAAATAAAACCCTCTCTTGCAAAGAAATATTAAACTTCTCCAAGGTTCTTTAAATTTGGTCTATGAGACAAAGCTAAGAATATCCCAATAAAATATGCAAATGACCATTAACAAGGGGCCTACTGGTTAGTGTGATTTTTATGCTTTAAACAATGGAAGGGCTTGAGTTCCCTTGTATGCAAAAATCAAAATTTGAATACTTAAGAATAAATCCTAGCATATTTTACCTTTGATTTAATTGTGAGATTCACCATGGCTCTATTAGTAGTTCTTTTTATCCTTTGCTTAAGAAATGTTCTGCTAACTAGTGTTGTGGAATAACCACTTCCTTTTATCTTCATTTAGAAATAAAATATGCGTTAGCATTTGTATTTAGATGGTTCATTTTCACTTTGAATTTACGTGTATAGTCAACTAGTGCTGCAGGAAACCCACTTTATTTTATCTATGCTTTAATATGATACACACACGTAAATAACTCCCTCCCTACCTTGTAAATTCATTTTATCTTGAGCTTAGGTTATAAAATGAAATGTTTAGAACTAAAACATACTAATAATAATAAAAAATGAAAAAGGTACAGTAAAAAAAAGTGGAAAACAGAAATTTGGAAATAAGGACCAAATGCTTGAAAAGTTTGGAAGATGACTAGAAGCTAATAGTTCTGGAAAAGGACCAAAAATTTCACAAGTTTTGGAGAAGGACCAGAAAAAAATTGAAATCTTTGGAAATAACATAAATGAAAAGAAAAATCTGGATGAGGACCAGATGTTTGAAATAATCAATGAATAAATTAAGGAGCTAGCAAATCTGGAACAGGACCAGAAGTTAACTTTCTGGAAAAAGACCAAAAATAAAAAATCTTTAGAAAATGGACCAAATGATAAAATGCCCTAGAACTAAAGAAATAACCTTGTTCAATATCTCCTAGTGTCATTGTAACACACACAAATCAGATTAGCAGAATACACAACCATGTTAGACTTGCAAAGGAACAATCCCAATAATGGTTATAGCAAGAGTCAAAGGTTTTCTTTAAAATATATTGAAATTTTAAGCATTGACGCAACCATTTGTATGCATAAACATCAACTAAAATCCAATATATTAAAAAACAACATCATATATAATAGAAAAAAGTCATTTTATAGCCTGCAAATATGCTTTGGAGTTCTTTTTTATAATACAAAGAGAGCAAACCAGTATTAAAATATTTATTTTGATCTTCTTTTAGAGTTATCCTCCTTCACTAATTTTCCAACCCGTTCTCACTGTCTCACAATAGTATTTAAAACCTTTTTTTCTCTCTTTTGATCCTCTTCATGTTTACATTTCATGCAAGTATTCTCTTTCGCTTGGCCTCTTTGTAACCACTTTGGAATATTCCCTTATTTTTTATGGGCTTTATACAATATTTTCAATCATTGCCATGTGGTAACAACTTTATACCATTATATTAATATTGTTTCTCCACCAAATGTCTCATTCCACTAAGCGTGGTGGACCAACTACTATGGTTATTCACTCATCCATTACTTGCTTCCATAACATTCTATTCTATGATAACATCCAGCCCTAAAGTCCTTCATTTGGCTCTACCGTTAGTACCGTCCACTTCATACTGCTTCCATGTGAATGGGCACTCCCATTAGGTGTTGTTGCCATGCTGCACATTTTCCCATAATAATGACCTTCTGGCCATGTAACACCGTTATCTCCCATACATTTTTCCTGTTTATAACATGAAATATGTATCATGCATCCAACTCTTCCATAATTCCTCTGGTGATCCTTCCTCTGATGATCCTCCTCTTGGCAGTCCACCATGATGTGTCATCGATTGCCTATCTTCATCGTTATCCTTGTTCAAACCATGCAGAACTACGAGTATTCTCACCAACAATGTTGTTCGTTATTCATAATTGAGGGTGTCATATACGCCTATCCTGTGTTGAGTCTGATGTGTGGGATGTTTCCCTAATTCAAAATCCCATAAGCCACTCTCGATCATATCACGTATGCAACTACGCATGTTCTACTTGCTCGTATAACATGGTACATTTGCAGTAGGTAAATTACACCTACTATCTTTGATCCTTCACCTTGACCATTCCATATAAATCTAATCATTCTATGGGTGACTAGACTTCACTCCCATTATAACAACTTAACTCTGTTGTTTATGTCGTATGTTTCCTTTGGTCATCGACATTATCTAGCTATCATCGAGGAGTTTTGGATATTTATCAGGGGTCTTTCTTTCAATTACCCAGATGACTTATCCATTCAAGGCCTTATCATTCATTTAATATTACTAGTTGCATATAAACCATATTACCCCAATGAGTTATGATATGGTCGCATCTGACTACTAGAAAGGATCTCAAAATATGAAAATTTCACCCTACATTGGCTACCATGCTGATTCACTCATTGTTTGACCTCCAGCTACATCGATGAAAATATTGCCATTGATTATTGTAAGACAACTTGGCTACCACTGTTCGAATTATTCTGCCAGTAAAGCCAATAAAGCTGTGGCAAAATTTTTGCTCTTCTGGCTTGCATGTATTTGTTTTGAATCTCATTCGACAGTGTTAGATTCCAATGCACATTCATCATCAGAGGGATTGCATAATTTTTGCAGTGCAAATGCTGAATTCTTTGTTCGTTCAACTTGTCCATGCATGGCATGTGTCTTGGTTCTAGCTCACTGCTATGTCTACATGCTGACGTGTTCTATGATTTTACCCTCCTCCTTGATCTACTATTTAGGTATCATATTTTCAAATTTAGAATCCACCATTCTCTTTAATCCAAAGGTTTTGTCCATGTGAGATCATTTTTGGGGTGACGTCTTTGACTGGATTCATCTTGCACGAACATGTTCACAATTCAAATCCAGATTGTCCTTCAAAATTATGCTAACCATGACACTCCTTACACCTATTTTTTGCCTCATTACCATGTACTACCCATGTTGGCCTTGTCGCTATGTCACGTCACCAATTATTTTGTTTGGATCATCCACCTAGATGTTCACATCCTAGTGCTCGCTAGCCGTTGTGTAGCTTTCCATCCTAATAAACACCAATGTGTACTACCCGATCCACACTTGTGTTGAGCTCATCTTGAGAGTTGTGCCTACCACCAAGTCATTCCTGCATCCCATCATATCTAGTTGTTTCCATGTTGGCATCTCGTCGATGTTCGAAATCCTACGATCAAAAGCATTAGGGCTATCTTACTTTAAAATAGTCAAACTATAAATTAAATCACTAACTAAAACAAAAAATAGACTTTTGAACCATACAAATTATAAAACAAAATCTAATTATCTAAAATAAAATCGACTTCTAAATCAGGACCAAAATTGACCTAACCTAAAGACAAAAGAACCTACTTTAAAATGATATTAAAAGCAAAATCAAACCCAAAGGTCAAGGAATTTTTTTTTTTTATATATGTATTTTTTCATGAACGTTTATTTATAATTATAATTATTATATATGAACTATATAATGGTAATAAATATTTATTTTTATTTTGTTTTAAAATAATGATTTAATTAATTTTAAGCTTATGAAACATTAAAATTAACTAAAGATCATTAATCTAAACAAGATATTAAAACTAAGAACACAAATGAAACATGGCGACACAAACTTAGGACTCTACTCTCTTGTGCATCACAAAATAGTCCTATCACACCAAATAATCTTACCAGACCAATGGGAACATCAAAGACCAAGAAAACGAAAGATAATGAAACTGAACGATTTCCAACGAAGAACTTTGGAACTTGCAAAATTATCATTTGAGGCAACCAAAAACTTTCAAAAACCAAAATTGGAATGTGGGTCCCAAAATTTTGGGGAAGTTGTTGAGAGGTCACAACACAAGGATCCTCAAAGAGACGTAGCTTGGTTCTCCATTTCGACAGGGCTTCATTGCATAACTCTACAACTTTGCGGATCCATTGCCTTTCATGGGAGAGTCTATATGTAGACTTCCCTCTCAGATCTAGACTTTGGATTCCTAGAGAAGCTTTAGTCCAAATTGCATACGACTAATCATCTTGGATGAGAAGCATCAATCACAAAATAGCATGGAAGGGGTAGTTAGGAGGAACTCAGGGAGTTCCTCACCAAAATATGTCTGCTAACCATGCAGAGGTGCAGTCAGATTGTATGATTTGGGTCCGTATTCATGGCCAGATTATGTGTGATGCTAGCCGTTATCAGGTTTAGTGGCCAGATGTGGATGTTGTAGTCTTCAACGACCAGGTGTGGCCACTGTAGACTTTAGTAGCCAGGTGTGTTGATCTTTCTGCTTGAGAGCGGCCATGCTTGGATGGACTAAAACTACCTTGTTTGAGTGGTTAGGACCATTGCTTGCTCTTGGAGAGATCCAAGAGGGTTCATATAGTCTATGGATGTGTCCATATGGGTAGTCTCCTAAAAATGATGTGTTTTAGGTGTCTACAGGTAGTGGAAGCCCAGGGAATTTGGTAACATCACAAGTCAAGATGAATCGCCCGAGAGAACAAGTGGTGCCAGAAAATACAATCACTTGTAATATCATGGTCGAACCTCCAAGAGAAGAATCATATGGGACCATGCAAGTGAATATCACTGTGTGATTCCCATGACGACAAGTGTAAATAGTATTAGGAAATGAAAAAAAGAAAAAAAAGAGAAAAAGAAAAAGAAAAAGAAAAAAAAAAAAGAAAAAAAAAAGGAAAAGAAAAAATAAAATTCCTTAGTCATGAAAATCCCTCAAGATACAATTAAGAAGGAAATGGGTTGAAAACTAGAAACGAAGGCCTCTTCAAGAGAAAAATGGAAAAATTTCCTAAGTGATAAATCGTACAAGTCAGTTAGAAGTGGAAAAAAGTACAAGTTTGAAATCGTACAAGCAGAAATAGAAACAACACAAGAAAAAATTGTACAAGGGAGTCTATTGTATGATTTAAATTGTACATTGTACAATTTGATCGTACATATATACGATTTGCAACCATCGTAATTAATGTTTGCATGCATAAAACGATGAGTTGTTGAGAAAAGCAGGAAAAATATGAAATCACATGCAAAAAGTAGTGAGTTTTTTATCATTCATGCAAAAGAAGATAAAAATACATGTAAAGAAGGTAAAATGACATATTTTTAAAAATTGAATTATTAGGGTTTTGCAGCAATTTAAATAGAGGACATTTGAAGAATTTTTACAAATCATACAAGAGTAAGTTCAAAATTTTGAGAGCAAAGGTGAAAAACATGCAACTAGATAAAATATTCTGCATGGGCATGGAAATTCATTAGTAGAACTACATATTGCATGACCCATTTTAATTTTGCACCAAGGAGACTTTTTGCATTCAAATAAATCAACTAAAAGAGAAAAAATGAGGGTTTTGACTGCATTAAAAGAAAATTTCTAATTTGCAGTAGAAGGCATCAAAGTAGATATAAATTGTTGAAAAACATCCACCCAAGGTTCAAAAATATTGTAGATTGGAGCCAGAGTGAAGAAATTGCAAGAAAAAGGAGAACTTACAAGCCCAAATTAGAGAAAAAGTAGTAAAAATGAATTGTAGAAGGTAGAAGAAAAAGGGAAAATGACCGTACAACCTTGCAACACAGCCAATAAATTTTTTTTTGGGAGAAATTGCACCAAGCAAAGGAAAATTGTATATTTGCTCCAAAATTGCACTAGAAAGATAGATCGGGACATTTTGGCAACTAGGTCAGTGATAAATCATGGAAAGGGAGTGAAAAACATAATTTTAAGGAGAATAAGGGTTTCATAAGATGTGTTGTATGATTTGGAGGATAGATTGTATGATTTTAGGGAGAACTTGTACAATTTCAAGCAGTTCGAAGATCAATTTAAGCCTTTTCAAGTAAATTGTATGGAATAGTATATATTCGACAAAGGAGAACATGTGGAAAGGGATGTTGTATAGATTTGTATGGACCCTATATGTTTTGGTGCAACTGATGTATGATTTGTTGTTTTGGAATAGTTTGAAGTAGTTTGAAGGATTGTACGATTTGGAGGTTGTTGTACAAACAAAAAATGTACATGAACGGTTTGGAGGGTGTACTATATGATTTACGATAGCATTGTACAATTTTCAAAAAACTTCTAGTTGTATGATGGTTGATGTCCAGAAAGCAAATATAACCAAAGGAATGGTAGAAAAATGATTTCGGTCGAAGAGTTTGGATACCGGTTAAGAAGAATTATAGCCAATAGAGTTGAATGGTCACTAGGACCTCTACACAAGAGGGAGTCACATCCACAACAACACCAAGGGTGATAGTTTTAGCCCCACGGTTAGTGTGGTAATCATCCTTGGAGGAGAGGAGGATACAAGATATGAAGAGAGCATAGGTATTGGAGGGTTGATTGAAGAAGGACACCATCAAGGTTTCAAGAGGAGGAAATGACATAAGAAAGAGCCCCGAGGAAGGAACTGCATAGTGAAGTCCATTACGTGGATCCAGAGGAGAATCTATGTAGTGAATCTGAGGAGGACCAAGTTGATATAACAAGGATATCATTTATACAACATGGAGGAGATACATGCCAAAAGTGGTGGAAGAAAGAAGAAAATAAGAACCACCCATGGATAAAAGAATTTAAGAAGACTGATGTAGCTGTGATAGCACAGGTGCCACCACACTAGAAGACCTTATTTTATAACTATATATTGCAGATTGTTCAAGCATATGATCCGGCAAGCAGACTTGCCTATGTTAATATGGGTAAACAGACAATGAAGGTAGAATTAATAGTAGAGGTGTTCATAAGAATATTTGAATTGCTAGAAAATGATATTGAGATAGTCAAGAAGTTTCTTGATTCGATTGAGACACATCATATCATCACTTAACTCACCAATGTGAAATCATTGTTTAAAGAAAATATCTCGAGTGCAGGAACTCAAGGGATTAAATAGATCCAATTGATAGAAAACGATTGGCCATGCACCATGAATATTGTAATGGCTCAACTATCGAGAAAAATACAAGCCATAGAGATGCCAATCTGGATGGATCAATACATGAAAGGTATTACGAAAGGTACCTATCTAAGGAGAAAAATGCATGATGTATTGAAAAAAGACCAAGGAATTTTGGGATGAATTTCCATACCATTGAATTGTTATTGAACGCTGTTACACAAATGGGAATTCATTTTCTAGGCTTGATGTAGGTAAACCAACCATTCTACGATGGGAAAATTTAGTGCTAATTCAGAAGGAAGTCTTGGGTAAATAAATCACCTAAGAATTAGGCCACTACAATGCATGAGGATATTTCTTTGGATGAGGAGGTACACCATAAAAGGAAAATACCTAAAAAGTTGCAACCTAAACTGGAACAACAAGCACTTCAACAACAACAACAGGAGTAGCCATCAGTTTAGGAAAGGGAGGAAATTGTGCAAAGTAAATCCATCCCAGTATGGATAAGAAAAAGAAGACAACGAAAGAGAATGGCAAACAATCATGTTCTATAAAAAACAAGTCAAGCTTGTATAGAAAAATCAACAAGGGGAAGGACAGTCAAACTTAGAAAAGTTGGATTTACACAATTGGGATTGGGCAGGTGTATAAGAAATGGTAGAGTTCCCACAAATTTTCCAGTCTATTGATCTTAAAATTTTAGACTCTTCTAAAATTTTGGACGATATAGAAATGAGGCAAATAGTACAATAAGTAATATCCACTACATAAGAAGTAAGAAATAAATCCAAGGTGATAGTGGAAGCCTCAGAAAAATATTCAAGAGAGAAAAAGAAGCTCCACTTTAGATTCATGATGGGAGGAGGCACTAATAAAACTAAACAAAGTGATGCACAAGAAGATACGAAGGCATCATAGGAATAGAAAAATACTATTGTTGAAGAGGTCACAGTGATGGAAGTTCAGTAGAATCAGGAAGAAAAGTAGGTGACAGAAGAACAACAAGTGGACTTGCTTGAACAGAAAAAGGAAGTCCAGGAACCAGCAAGGAAACTGCAATCTCATCCTAAGGTTGTTGATATTGAAGATGATATAGAGGTTGAGAGACCTACAGTACAAAATCCACTGTAGGAAAAGATAAACATAGAGAAAGTACTAATAGAGCTTGGGGGAAGCTCTAGTTATCACTTGGAAGAAAAAGAAGAACAAACTCCTACATAGGAAGAACTAGAGAGGATGCAGAGAAGCTACCTACTGGAAATACTGTAGTTATCAAAGATTGAAATAAAAGAGGATGCATAAAGGGTAGAGGATCAGGTGGACCATTTATTCTCTTAGATGGGCAATTCCATGACTAGCACCAAACTACAATTTTTTATTGGACGCGTAGGAGAATTGAAGCTATGGAAGGAACAAGTGTTTATCAAACTGGAAAAGATAACATAATGGGTGAGTAGTGAGGATCGTACAAGAAAAAATATTGATATCCATGTACATCACCCATGGAGGTTACCCAAGATAGAGGTAACACTGGTATTAGGAAGAGATGACTTACCAGAAGGAGTGAGAACCAACTAGAGGTAGCATTTGAGGTTGTACTTGGATAAAGCCAATTATCTGACTTACCCCTTGAATACAGTAGAGTTGGCACATAAGAGGGTAAACTTAGGCTTGACTCTAGAAAAGTTGAACTTCCTAACACATTGGATAGAGTGGTTGAGCATAGGATTGGAGCAGATCTATTAGCTCAAGGAAGCTCAAAAAGAAGAGACAAAGACCACTCAAAAGGAAATGGTTGCAATAGAGGAAGAATTGAATAAGATCAAGGCTATGATAAAAGAAAAGTTAAAGAATTTGGAAGAAGAAATGCTAAATAACAAGGCTATTTTTGAGGCCAAAATCATTTTTCTAGAAGAGAAGAAGCGACAGGTCTCACAAACGGTAGAAGAAAGGATCAAAGAGTTGGAAGCTCAATTAATAACAAAAGAACAATTACAGGTGAAGGATGAATAGCTAAAAACATAATTGACTATGAAATATGAGCAACTGACAATGAAGGATAAGAAGATATAAGATATTACAAAAGAAAATAAGTAATATAATGATATGATCTTAGAGAAGAAAACACAATTGAAGATTAAGGAGGAGACTATTTGAGGCTGATATTAATCACCATATGAAGAATATTATAGATAAGAATGAAGGGTTAGCAGAAAAAAATCAAATAGAAGCACATATATAGGAGAATATTAAGAAGAGTGCTACTGAGCATGAACAATAATTATGATAACTCCTAAATATTGCCAAGGAGACATCCAACTGACATTGTATAAAAGTAGTAGAAATGGGTAACTATGCAACCTAGTTGCATAATCAACGCGTAATTCTTCATACCCAACTGAAAGATAGTGAAGCCTTGGTCAAAGAATATTAGGCCCAGCTAAAACAAAAAAATTATTTGATGAGGATACTAACCAAAGTAAAGGGGAGGGTAGATGTAGATAGCAAATCCACCTTCCAAAAGAAGAAGTGACAAAGAGGATTTACCTAGTTTTGATAATTTTGATAGTTTTAGAAAAATGTACAAAGCAGGAGTAAAACATACAAAGTAGGAGTAAAACATACAAAGTGGGAGAAAAATGTACAAACTGGAATCTAAAATGTACAAGGAATTATTTGATACATCGAAATGTAGATGAAATGCAATTTGAGTTATATTTGTGAATGAATTTGATAATAAATGTAATTAGACTTAGTAAAGGGGTGTAATTAAGATTTTTGTTATACATTTGTAAATAATGAATTCCTTAGGAACCACTTGGAATGGCCTGGGAGATGTTATATAAGGCCCCCCTTTCAATTTTGTAGGTCTGGTTATTGAATGCATCTATATGATTATTGTGTGGAGTTGCTGGTTCATTATGAATGCATCTATATGATTATTGTGTGGAAGTTGTTGGTGATTGTAATGTACCATTGAAGAGTAATGAATGAAGAACCACATTGAATAGCATTCTATCACATCATTGTATAATTCTATAATAATGGATTAGTGTTTTACAATATTTGACTATTGCAGATTACTTTTATATGTCTATGGATGATGTTAATACACTAGTATGAATAATGGAATTGAATCACCACTGGTGTGAGCCTTGGGAGTGATCTATGAGGAAGAATACATTAGGAAGGATGTATTGGGAGCTATTGTATGATTTTTGGAGATTACCATTATGAATAACTTTCTCAAACCCAAAAGATAGAACTTGCATGTTGGTAAAGATGGAGTAATTAACATTCCAGAACTTTCCAAAACTTGTATGAGAAATATTGGTAAATAAAAGTATCCAATTTGGCACATTTTTGAACTTTTAGTTTGTACAAATTGTACACCAGATGTGCTACAAATCGTACAAAAGAACTTTACCCGATTTGGCAGTTATGAGATTGAAGAAAACTTACCCGATTTGGCAAAATTGGTGAATTGGACAAATTTATTACAAAACTGTTTACGAAAACTTACAAAACCGAATCTGAAAGGTTGGTTGAGTGTCAAATCATACAAGCACTAACACTGTATGATTTTGTATCATATGGTTATAGGATTTGAATCTGTACAAGCTATTTTGTGGTTGCATATCAATTGTTGGAAAGATTGTATGGTTGTACAATTTGGGTATTTAATGAAGAATAGTAAATTGATCATTCCAAGCCTCTGAGAATAACCTACCCACCAGGAATAATACACCCCTATGCTACACATACAAGACTTAGAATAAGTCCTTAAACCATTCCTGGTGAACCCTTTGATCCCCAAGCCCTCGAGTGTAGATAATATAACACACCCTCATGGTCACCTCGGATCTTAGCGAATCCATTTGAGAATCGTACGTGATAGGATACTTTTTCCACTCTACATATTTGGTGAACCCAACATGAAACATGTTCGTAGTGGCTAAATTAGGAAGCCTCTTCCTTTTTGTCTCTTTTATTTTTTCTTTTCAACTATAAGCAAGACCATTAAATCTGTTTGTATAGAGTTAGAACATGAAAACACTTAAAAATACCTTTTGTGTGTCTTTCCTTATTTTAGATCTCTTTTTCTCCCTTGTTATTTCTCTTAATACTATGGATATAAACCTTAGGAATATGTGAAAGCTTTCAGAATTTGATGTGAATCCTCAAAAGGATGATCAAATTGACAAGGAGAATCTTGATCTAGAGAGAAAGGAGTACGTGGAGAATAATGATGATATTAATTCTATTGAATGACCTAATGGTAGGCTAACATTCACATCATTTGATCATATTTAGAATTTCTATAACCAACACAGGTAAACCTTGAATAAGACCATAGATGAAGAGACCCCTCTCGAAGAGGTTGAGACATCTCATCATCAAAACATTTCTTATCAAAACATTCACATCAATCCTTTGTTTCAACCTTCTCATAATGTTAATATATTTCATAAACCTACATATTCTACTCCTGTGACCACCAATATTGGAGGAATTCCATAAGTTCCTCCAACTAGTAGTACATCTCATGATTATACTCAATTTTCTCCTCATTCTACTCATCTCAACATTCATACTTCTATTATGCCAAATGTGAGTTACCTCCTATATCAAGATACCACACAAAATATTCCCTTCCATAAAATATATCATAATAGTGTTCATACCTTCAATATTAGCCAGGTTCCCTTTCAAAAACCTACCTATAGCCCTCCCCTAGGGAATCTAGGGGTATTGCACAACAAAAATCTTGATATGTAAATATTTACAAATATGGTGAAATAATTGGATTCAATAATAGATATGCTTCAAGTGCCAAGATTCACCTACAACTATAAAGAAATGTGCAACCAACCCTTAGACCCTATCATCACCTCTAGGCCCTACCCTAAGTATTTTCCAATGCCAGTTTTACCTATTTATAAGGGAACAAAGGACCCAATTGAGCATTTAAAGATGTTTAGGACAACATGCCATGCTATTATATATGATGAAATATTGTTACTAAATATTTTTCCTAAGAGCCTTGGTGGTATGGCATTGAAATGGTATTATCAACTACCTAATCATTCTTTGAGAAATTTTGAGACAACAAAATTGTTCGTTACACATTTTAGAGCTTATGTGGAGAATAATGTGACTATAAAAATTTTATACCTTTTGAAGCAAGGTAAAGATAATTTTTTTGGACTTCTTGTCTCATTGGAGAATTCTAGTTGGATGATTAAGGTACACCTTACCTCCTCGAGACATGTTGGAAATATTTATTGGAAATTTATAAGAATAAATATCTTATGAATTGGAAACAACTATTACCTATTTTGACCAAATGATAGATCTAGCAAGAAGGTTAGAGAAAACCCTTATTTGAAAAAGATAAATTAAGCCAAAGAAAGAAGAATATAGAACCATGAAAGCTTAGTATAAGAACAATCATGTAGTTGGTGATAGGGTAATAGATAGCAAACCTATTAAAAATGTTATTAACTCCCTACAAAATATGGTGCTTAGTGCACTTGAAAAACCCCCACAAAATAATTTTACAAGACTCAACCAACCTATTTTGTTGATCCTAAAGAAAATTTTGGAAGCTAACATGGTTGAGTTACCTCCCAAAAGGTAACCTGATACCAAAACTAATTGGTATAAACCTGATCAATATTACGAGTATCATATAGTGGAGGGGAACATGAAAAACTCATGTAAGAGGTTGAAACATGTGGTTCATGATATAATTTATGAAGGTTGCCTTATTATAGAAGGTCCTCAACCCAATCCTCCAACAAATAATCAACCTCCTACTCAACATGCACCCATAACTAATCAAGACATGAGGATATTCCAAGACCTCCTACCTAAGCATGGGAAACAAAAAACTAATCAAGTGTTATATTGTAATATGCCACCTCCCTACAAAAATATGGTTGGTATGGTAGAAATAACTACAAAACAACAAGCTCAAGCTCAATTGAATTAACAATCTTAGTAAGAGATGAGTTCTACATCTAATCAACCTTCAAAATTATACTTATTTTTGAAGAGTACCCAAAAAATGAGCACAAGAGTATAAAACCCACCTTTAGTGTCGAAAGCTCAATCTAAAGTCTCCTTCGACATTCAACAATAGTTAGCTAGTACCCCAACCAAAATCTCCCTCTTAGAGTTTTGCAAACTTCTCCTATCGATAGGGAAGTCTTGTTGAAGCTTCTAAGTCAACAATATATTCCTCAAGATATTTCCCATAGTGGTATAGCCAATGTTGTAGGTTCCTTTGGGATACATCTTATCACATTTTTAGATGATGATATTTCTTCCTCAGACTTGTGAGGGGATTATTACCTTTACATCACTATATTTTTTAGGGAAAATTTTATCAAGAGAGTTTTGATAGATAATGGTTCCTCCCTCAATCTATGCACTTCTAAATTTCTCCAAAATTTTGTGTTAAAAGAGAAATATTTAACTAGATCTGATGTCATCCTAAAAGCTTTCAACAATGAGTTCCAAGAGGCCTATCACATTATATCCCTCCTTCTTAGGGTTAGACTTGAGATCTTAGATACCTTGTTTTATGTGGTGCCTTGCCCCACATATTTTAATATTCTTCTTGGACATCCTTGGGTTCATGCAATGAGGGTTGTCCCTTCTACTTTGCATCAATGCTTGAAGTTTAAATTCAAAAATCAACTTATCATTATTTTGGGCTATCCTCGTCCATTTCAATATTGTTCAATGGTTGAGCAAGCTCAATCAGATCTCAATTTTTTATCTTTAAATCTCTCTTTCTTCTTCTTCTTTTTTAGTTTCTTCTTCTCACCTTATCGAACAAGTTGAAAATTTAAAGGAGAGAAACTACTAATCAAAGTTTCATCATAGGATCAAGTCAATCCATTTCTTCAAGAAATACTCTTTTGGATCTTACCAAGCTATCACCTTCACCAAGGACTATGGGTTTACCTCATAAGAAGGGTGAATTTGTACACATTGGAATGTGTACCTTTATATTTGTAGGTACAACCCTCAAAGATAAGATTTGTGGTAGAAACCCTCTTCATGTAAAGTATTCTTTTAATCGTTGTTACCTATACAATGATTACACACTTCCAAAGCAAATCATGTCTAGTATGGGATATATAGGTAAATATTTGAGACCACAACAAAAAAGCATTCAAGAGCCTTTAGAAGTTGGGATTTGGCCTGGGAGATGTGGCATAGGCTACATACCCAATAAAAACCAACCTTTACCATTTGATGATGATGATCACCTGATTACTTATGCCAAATATTTAGATAATCAAGGCTTGGAGTGGAGTGATGAGGATGAGGGACCGTATTATACCACTAAAGTGTTGTTCTAGAATGTGATAATTTTGGTGCACCCTAAGTTGGTTCTCCCTTGGATGATAAAGAACTTAAAGAACCAATAAACATAATGCATCTAAAAAGATACTATGCATGACTACATTTTTATTTTCTCATACTGCATTTAACTTAGCTTCCATACTACATTTAGCTTAGTTTTCATATCTCACACACACACACTTATTGCTTCTCTCTTTGTTTTGTCTTCTTCTCACACATACATTATCACAACCTATAATTTTCCATCCAAAACTTGAGCATTTTTTTTGAAATATAACTTGCTAAGGATTGATATAAATCCTTAGTTAGAGAACTATTCTAAAACTCTTAGGTTCTCCTAGCTAGGATGCATGCTCACCACTATATTAATTTTCCATATAGACCCATCTCGAGGTACACCCATCCCTACAACTTATATATGTCTAGCTATTTAAGTGTACTAGGTGTAGTACTTTATTTTGAAGCTAACTTTCTCATTATCCTCCATGAGCTAGCTTATCCCCCCTTTCATGATGTCGAAAGGAACACACTAACACCACACACTAAATAATTCCATATATGTAGGTGCTATAAGCGTATAGGGATTTGACTATCCTTCTCATCTCCGTGATGAGCTATTTGTCTCACTGATACGTCTCTTTTCCAAAAACTTATTTTGTGGAAACATAATGTAGTCCCTTCTTCCTCTGATTAGATCCATTATGATTATGGTTCCTCATATCCAAAATTATTTAAAGATATTGTATTTCAAAATCCACCTATTAAATCAAGTAGATTTCATCCTATCCAAAGCCATTTCAAGGTAGCATAATTGAAAATACCATTCCCCCATTTAGTTATCCCTTCTTACTTCTCAAAGAATCTAATAATTATTTCCATCAAGATTCTTTAAGATGTTTTAAAGAATAATCCTAATCTCATTCCAAATAAGATGATTTCATAAATCCTTCAGTAAAACTTATGAAAAGCTAACCAATTATCAATATATAAAACTTTCCCACTTAAACAAAAGAAAACATCCACTCATAAGTATTTAATCCAATTATCATAATTTATTTCCCCTTATAAAGCCATGGTAATAGTAATAATATCGACCACTCTTACAATGAAATAAATAGACCAAATTGTAATTTATATTGACCCAAGTCTATTTTTCTTCTTTCAATTTCTATTATTAATTCAATAATTACAAATCTTAAAGAATTTACCCTCTACCCAAGAGAATTCAACATCAATGCTTATTACATATATACACTAAGTATCTCATAATCGCACATATATCTATACCGGTTGTATAAAGACTCGTTTCTAGCATTTCACAATAATGATGACTGTAATCTTCTTTTGCTGCTCGTTTCTCAAATCCACCCTCAATGCAACCTTCTTCAGGATATTTTTTAACCATTGAGAAGGAGATATATTTTGAGGGATCTGAACAATTTCCTAGCATGAGAAATGCAATCCCTATATGCACACATATTTTTCTTTCTCAATGCAAGCATAAATTTAGATTAAGTCAAGATATTTCTTTAATCAAGCTATTTAGGATAGCAACCATTATAAGTTACTCTTGTCTTTAAAAGAGAATCTTAAAATACAATACAAAGAAATACTTGTAATTTTAATTTGATACTAGTGGCTCTACGTCTTATAAACTAGAGCAAATTATAACATTAAGGATTTACTCCAACCTAGCACGAACCCCATATTCCGTTGCTCCTATTGGGTTCTACGTCTTCAGTTTTTAACTTAATAAAATATTCTATCTAATGTCAACCAAAGATCAAGCATAAATCACTCATTTTCCAAGCAAAATTTGAATAGCATGCTAAATATAATTTCTCTACGGACTTCTCTTATGATTTTATATTAAGCAATTACACCCATCACAGCTATGGAGTACCATAACACACTCACATAACAATACTCAGTTTTTACACCTGATATCATTAATAAAATCCAATATTGAAAGTTTCCTTCAAAGAGAAATAATGGTCTTATTTAAGCACTACTAACATACACAAGCTCACACCATAATATTACTATCCAAAGCAAAAGATAAAGTCTTAGTTTTATTTAACCCAAATTCCTAGAATGGAATAGATATTAAGGTGGTTCCTTCTATTAATTCTCAGACCCAACATAATATTAGGTTTTTAAAATATAAGAACATTGATCTCAATTCTTCTTATATTGGCGGTCTTAATGCTAAGAACACAAGACTATTTGCGTCACCCTAAAACCAAGCAATTAAAAATGCAAGAAAATTTTATTCGTTCTTAAAAAATTAGAATGTTCCACAACATTATCACTGATGAGCACCAGAAATGCTCATTTTATGCATGTTTAAATGGGGTATTATGTGGCATTACTAACACTAGAAATGTATTTTTGTATATTTATTGCATTTATTTGATGGAAATTAATATATAATGTTTGATCGGTGTTTTTAATTTAAAATGTGTCTAGATATAATTTTTTGTTACTTTTTGCATATCTTTCAATCGAGGAACTGCATGGACCTGACATTGTACAACAATCGTAACATGTTTGAAGAATGAAGGAGATTGTAGAACCAAGAATGGACATCTAAACCTTACTAAGGGATAGTGCCTATATCCTGGGTGTAGGCTGGTGCCTATATCCTGGGTTTATGCCAACACCTATATATTGATGCCTATATCCTAATGGTAGAAATACACCTATCTCCCAATGCCTATCTTTCGGTGACTATATCCCGATGACTATCTCTTGACAGTAGAAAAGTGACTATCTTTTGATGGTTGAAAAACACTTATCTCTCGGTGATAGGTCGAAAGATGACTATATCCAGGTGATAAGCCGATAGGTGCCTATATATGACAAGAATAAAGTGATTTTATTTTATGCATTGACTAATTGACTTGGAGACCACATAAAATTTAGAAATAAATGGTTATGTAAACTTAGGGAGTGCCATAGTTATCTTGCACGATTAATTTAGACATGGCCACTCTTTTATTAAAAATCGATTGTAACTATGCATGAACTAACCATAGTGAATCATGTCGCATGATTAAATTAGAACAACCTATTTTTGTAATAAAGGATGACCACATTCTATATAAAATGTAAGCCAATCCTTATACAAAGGATCCTAATAATCCAATCTGCAAAGTGTTGTTATTTTGTACTGCATAATTAATAAAGTTTCATTTTTTTTCATTTGTGTATATTCAAAAGAATGCGTATTACATAACAATATGGGTGGACCATTTGTGGGAGATTGGGCCCACTCCAGGTAGTAATCCTCCCTTATTATTTTATTGTATTTTCTAATTTCTTCATTTTTGTAGTGTGTTTATTTTTTGTTTTATTTAATTCAGTTGTGTGTTTAAAATTTTACAACTTCATTTCAAGTTGTATGTTTAATTTCAATAATTTCCCTTTCAGTCATGTGTTTGATATTAGTATTTTAATTTCAACCAATTAATTCTTGCAATTCCTTTCAGTTGTTTTAATTTTTTGCATTTAGTTTTTATTGGTTTGGATAAAATTGAACTACACAAACAAACACGCCCCCACCAAACCAAATGATATATAGGTTTCATATCCCGATTACTACAAATATATACCATGCACTCATAAAGTTTATGAACTTTTATATTTATAAATTAAATGGAAGGAAAATAATTATTCAGGAACATTTTTTGCTCACCACTCACCACACAATTCAATTGAATTTGAAATAATAAGATCACTACTGGGTTTTACAAGATATAAATTATGACTGGGATGATTTTAAATTAAAAATCTATTTGAGCAAGACAACCGGTTATAGTCCTATCTCAATCTTCTAACTCTTCACCCATTTACGTTTGAAGAAATTCTAATTTTGTACTTATACACATGCAGTCCACTAATGGCGTTAAGGTTCACTGAGTTGGAGGTTCCCAGGGAAATATTTTAGAAGATCATGATGCCCAACGGGGCCTGTTGGACAACCTAAACCATACCCTCAATTTTTTAAAATCGGTAAGATTAATGTCTAGGTGATTTAGGGTACAATAAAAAATTTCTCATGTCATGGAAATGTTACATTAGTCCAAGGGCTCTTTGTTGTCATAAGGAAATTTAGGTCAATGTCATACTGGTTATTAAAATAAAGTTAAATTTTGAAAAGGATCTCCTTCACAAATTCATTCATCCATTATTCATTATTTCATAAAGTTCCACATTCCATTCATTACCACTAAAGATCTCATTCATACATTATGCTCCATTATCTCATAAAACCCCCATTCACTTCATTCATTACTCCCATTTATTTTTGCTTCATACATTAACCATCATTGGAAATCCTCTTTTCCTTGTGTTCAACCTCAAGGTTGTCTAGTGCATATAAAAAGACTTTTATATGATCTTCCCTAGTAATGGTAGTATTGCCTTGGAATTTGGGCAGGTATTTGTGAGCCTTGCTAGGTAAGTCATGTAAATTTAGGGGCAGTCGAAAGGGTCTATACCTATTGGTCCTCCAGGTTTGAGGATTTTGATTTGGCTGAGCCATGTTAACTATAGGAGTAATAACAATAGAATGGACAAAGGTGCTAACAAAAAGTTTAATGGTAGAATTATTCTAGAAATAATTATCTATAGGAGTGTATTTCCTAGTAGATTTTTTACTAGCAAAATAAGATTTATTTTCATACACAACTTTCTTAGGAACTGGAACTTTTTGGATGTGGTTAAATACCTATGGGTCTTCAAATTCTAGGAAAAGTTGTTTGCTGCTTTTTCTGGTATGCACCAGGTTATATTCTATTATATTCTATCTTTGAGATTTGTTCAGAATCGCCAGCACTTCTAGTGCAATAGAATCTCACTCTGACCAAGATTGCTTAACTTTTAAATCTTTCAATCTCTTAGATATGCATAGAGGTATCCTAGAAATTCTCAAGAAATTATAGTGATTATGTTGTATGGAGATAGATTATGGTATATAGATATAAAAATAATATCTCTGACAACCGTGCCAATTAACTATTGTGGAAAATTTTGATATCCTTTATTGTTGTCACACTATCAAATTTTCAAAATTCATAATCAGCATGCAAACTCTGGTGGACTTACCTCTTTAACCTAAAATGATAAATCCTATCAGGAATAGGTTGGATCTGGACACCCCAAAACAAGCCTATTAATTATGTTCACTAAACATTACAATCAACTAGATTCAAAAGGGTTCATTATGATTTTAATTATGACCAAGAATTAGTAAATCCTACCTAACTCAAAGAAGACCGGTGCGTTATCCATTGGGTGATTATAGCAAATTTTAATTAACTCAGTGAAATAGAGAGAAAATGAAAAAAACTGACATACCTGCATTCATTCAAATATCATAATAAATACAGGTCTTAAATCATTAAGAAAGCATTTTTTATGGATTCAAATAATGTAATACACAAATAAAAAACACATACATAGCAAGACAGAGTATGCAAAAGGATGGAAACCAAAATTTTATATTATATTCACTGTCATATAATTACAATGATAGATCCTGGTATTGTACTCAGGTCTCACAAAGAATACAATACAGAGTTCACCTTGTTTAAATGTTGTAACAAGGGAAATATGATCTACTATCCTAAGTGTAGTGACATATAGACTGGCTCCTTGAAGTAACTCCTAGAAATTATATTAGGTAGCTAGATCACTCTTGGTAGTACCTACACAAAGGTAAGAATAACTGAGAAATGGAAAACATAGATAGCACAGGGAAATACAATCAACCTAGACAAAAACTTAGGATACCTCTCTTGCAAAATTTTACAGTGATTGCTTGATGATAAATCTTGGTCACTTCAGATCCTTATGTAGCCTATTTGTCTAAAATCTATTACAAATTCTTGGTGCTAGTTCAACCATGTGTATTCTTCTTGTCCATGTGTCTCTTCAGCTTCCTGAGTTTTTTACAACAAAAACCAGTTGATGCCAACTGTCAAAAAAAATTTCAGACTATTTTTGGTTCAAAACTGCACCATTCGCTACTGCAACTCATCCTTTCAGTTTTTCTTCTCTAAGTGCTTTTGATTTGAAGGGAGCTCTCAAACTGTGGTGGTCTAGGCATTTAATTGTGCTTTATATTTTGTACAAAATATAAACTTATATGTATATATTTTTTATTGTTTGTATTTATCCTATTCATCTATTTTTTCTATCTTTAGTTGGACCTAGACTAGGTTCAGCACATATATTTTTAAGGTGAAACAAAGGGGGACCCAATGTGACGGTGCAGAGAGAAAAGAGAAAAGATGAAAAATAGGATACAATGGAAAAGGATAGTTGAGATATGTACATTAAGTGGTGGTGATTGGACATGGAAGCTACAAATAATACATGAGAAGAAGCCCTAGAAGAAGGAGATAATGGTATATTTACAGGTGAGAGGGTGAAAGCAACACTAAAGTGTTGGGAATGAAAAGGAAAAAGAATGGAAAATGAGATTTGGGGGTAAAAAATCAAGGAAACCATAAAAAATACAGTACCTCCATAACTATACTTTGTTGGGGTGCTACCTCTATAACTATATTCCATCGAGGTGCTTGTATCGTTCCAAAGTAGATAAAATAATGCAGCTTTGGCATTGGCTTTCTTTTGCTATGCCTTTTACGTCTTGCAGTGATGATACACACAAACTTTATTGTAGTGCTCACATTTCTCTTTGAAAATATCTTTTTGCACACTTTGGCCCATGTTTGTCACTAAAATATTTTCTTTGACAAATTCCTTCATATAAAGTTATGTTGAGATGATTCATTTCATCAGTTGATGATGGCACAATCTTGTTTTATAGATATGAGAGGATTCAGCTTGCTTGAACTAGTATTGAGTCAGACATTTTTATTACTCGATGTTTTGAGTACAATTAGTGAGATATCAACTTGTGTGGTAAATTTCATTCATGTAGTTCAACACTTTCTCTTTCAAGCATTCTTCAAGTTTCATAGATTTTATGGTTAGGTTCGTATTTGCCTATCCTTTGTGTTGAAAGTGCCTAATGATAGAATTGTATTGGAGGATATTTATGTACTGATAATGAGAACTGACTCTCTTCCAATTTTGATTAATTCTATTTAAATCTCTATCACCAATATTTACTTGTATTCATTAGAGCAATGAGAACCTATTTATTTGATCTACTGTGACTTCATTTTTATCTTTGGATGATCACCGAGGAATGCCAGCATTAGATGCTCTATCAAGTGCCTTTTATAGGAGGCTTTGGTTTTCCTTTATTTTTCATTTTTTGTATAATAAATCATTGGTATATGTTATAAACCGGTGGGCCAATCACTAAGAGTGCTAAGTGAAGTAGGTCCAGTCAATAATTCATCCTTCCCCTTCTTATTTTCATTTTTACTTTTCACTAGGGCACATGGTTAAATTTCTCTTACCATGATACAAAAATATTTTTCCTTTGCATCATGATGTTAATTTATTTTTCCTCATGCATCAACCAATAGCCATCATACATCAAAATTAAGCAAGCCAATCATTGCTTTTTTCCAGCACCTAGCGGGCTAGTAAATTTTGAATTTTCCTTTTAAGTTCTTATTTTATTTTCCTCCTTAGTTGGCCCATGGTACAAAATTTTCCTTCATCTACCTTGGTAGCTATTTGCTTATCCTTATATGTCGATGAATTTCTAGTCTTCATGAAGGGAGCAGACCAATAATTGTCGAGTTTCCAGAACTAACGACCAATAAAAATTCAATTCATCTTAGGAAAAATACTTTAAAATTTGTGTCTACCATGGTGAGCATTCATTTGTCATTTTGTGCCTTTCAATAAAATTTGAGTGTAGAGACTTGGTGGGTCAATAGTTATCAAGCGCTAGGTGAGATGGACAAGTTAACATCCATGCTGGAGTCTCCCTTTTTTTGTCATCAAGTGCTAGCCAATAGCCAACAAGTGCACTGAAAAGGGTGCACCAATCATTGCTCTTCATCGAAGACCAATGAACCAATCATTGATGAGTTGCAACCTCTTTTATCCTCAGTCACCATGGGAGGCTTCTGTTTGCCTGCTAGCATGGTCCAATTGCTACGTTCTACTAGGATTCAACGAACTAATCACCATTGATTTTCCAATCGATGAACCAATGAGAAGTTTATTTTACAAATATTTTAATATTTTTTATGTTTTTACTTGGTACTTGCCATGGTACAAAATCTTAAAATTATTCCATTGTGGTGCAATTTTTACTTTCTCTTTGAAAATCACTTTTTGCACACTTTGGTCCATGTCTGTCATTGAAATATTTTCTTTGACAACTACCTTCATATAAAGCCATGTTAAGATGATCCATTTTATCAACTAACGATGGCGCAATCATGTTCTATAGATATGAGAGGATTTGGCTTGCTTGAACTAGTATTGAGTCAATCATTTGTATTGTTTGCTCCATGAGCTTACTGTTCTAAGTACAATCCATAAGATCTCAACATGTATGGCAAATTTTGTTCATGTAGTTCAACACTTTCTTTTTCAAGCATTCTTCAAGTTTCATAGCTTTATAGCTAGGTTCGTATTTGCCCATCCTTTGTGCTGAAAGTGCCTAATGATAGAATTATACTAGAGGAAATTTATGTACTAAAATACTATGAGAACTGACTCTCTTTCATTTTTTATTATCTTATTTAAATATTTGTGATCAATATTTTCTTGTACTAGTTATTCGTCATAGCAATGAGAACATATTTCTTTGATCTGTTGTAACATTTTTTTTTTTTTATTTGATTGATTGTTGAGGAACGCCAATATTCAATGCTCTATCAGGTGCCCTTTACAAGAGGTGATGAGCCCTAAAAACACTCATATTTTTGTATAAAATTTTCATATATATTGTAGCATTATTATTATAGAATGTATGTTTTATGAAAGTTTTATATATATTTAATAGCAAATTACGTATGTTGTCTAATATTTGTTTTTAAGTGAATTGTGTGTAGATTCAGTGATTTTTACTACCTTTCAACATGTTTATGTCAAGGTCCCATTCGGACCTGGCACTTTCTATTTTATGATGGAAAATCAAAGGTAAAAGTAACCGCAACACAAATAGTGATGAATGCTAAGTTTGGCACCTAGCTTCTGTTTTGGTGCCCAACTTCTATTTTGGCACTCGACTTTAGTTTTGGTGCCCAAATTTAGTTTCGATGCTCGACTTCTATTTTGGTGTTTGACTATTGTTTGGCACCCAACTCCCATTTGGTACCTAACTCCCATTTGGTGCTTGACTCTCATTTGGTGCCTGACTCCCATTGAAGCAAAAGTACAACACGACCCCTGTTGTCGGTAGAACAGAACAACGATTTCAGTGATGGATGTGGATGAAGGACAATGTCATAAAGTAGATGTCATCTATTTTTTAGCAAATACATAAATATCCATGTAAACCGATAAGCATAATATCAGATGTATTCTATTATGATAAAAACATAATACACTTAATTAATCTGGCAATAGATGAAATTGATTGTATATTCACTTTATCCTCCCTATTTCTATGTATTTGTTGTAACAAAAAAATCTAAAATAGATTTACCTCCAAATGTAATAGGGTATGGCTGCATATATTATAAATATGCAGGCCACCCCTGAGAAACAGATCCTAGATTTTCTCTGTTAAAATTTTTTGAACTACAATACAATACAATTCATTTGAGTATTTTATTAATCTCAAACTAGCATCCGGTGAATGAATTGATTCGGGTAGAATCTGCTGGAAGCTTGGGCCCACTCTCAACAGTATTCCTCCCACTTTTTCCTTGCTTTCTATTATTTAATTTATTTCCTATTTTTACTGTATTTTTTGTAAATTCATTTAATTTTGTAGCTTCCCCTGTTTTCTATATTTTTCCAGCAAGTATGCATTTTACTTTTTGTAGTTTATTTCGATCATGTCTTTGATAATATGAAATAGGTTAATGGTTTGGAAAAAAACAAAAACTCCAACGCAACAACACACCCCCCAAACCATAGAATCTAAGGGACTCATCTTATTAAGGAGATTATAGGCATATACTGTGCATGGTTTTTCACAAGTTTATGAGCTATCCCGGGTTGACAATTAAATGGAGGTAATGAATTTAATCGTAGAAAATTAACCAATGTTTTACCCAACATTTTGGCACCATTGTTAGGGATTAACCAACTGTAATATCCTGTTCTGAAGAAAGTGCATCTAAAGTAGTTCAGGTTACTTTCTATAGAACTAATCCATTTTAATTTTGTATGAGTCCACCTAGAATTAGAGGACCGGATGGTCATTTTATCAAGAGCAAAAATGTTGTTTCTCAAGAAGCCTCTATTTCAATTGTACCAAATCCTGATATTGATATCTCCCCACCATTGTCTCCACCTGTGCATTGGAGTCAACATCCACTTTTTGCACAGGATCCTTCTAAACTAGACCAACAAAATCTTAGGGAAGGATCAGTGGTAGGAAGAGTTCAATCTGAGGAATATTTACTAAAAATTCAACGTTGGCAAGCAGTTGAAGATGGGACTATTTCAAACACTAATTTAGTAATCCTTCTAGAGGATAAAAGAAATGAATTAGAAGCTTTAGAGTCTACCTTGAAAGCAGTAGGTGTAGAAACCCTGTTTACAGATAAAATGGCTGAAGTAGAAGAAGCATCCACTAGTTTTAATTTTTTGATAGAAGAGGCAAGAGGAGACCACAAGATGAAACATATCTCTCCTACCCACCTTCCAATATTCAGAGGATTTCAAACATAAGATCCTAACCTGTTTCTTTTCAAATTTGATATTCTATGCAGGTCGGTAGACTATAAAACCGATGCTCAAAAATTAAAGTTGTTTCCCTCAACTTTAGATGATTCAACCCTACGTTGGTTCATCAATTTAGGAAATAAATATATAACTACCTGGGAAGACATGAAAAAACTCTTCCTAGATCAGTATCAAGACTTTGGTAGGGCACGAGATTCTAGAGAAGAAGTCTTGGATATGACTCAGAAGGAAGGTGAGTCATTGGAAGAATATTGGGATAGGTTTAGCTTTAACTTGCAAAGATCTCCCCATGCAAAACTAGGAGATAGGTCCTTGAGAAGTATCTTCTTAAAGGGGCTTACTAATGAATCTCTTGATGCATTAAACATGATTTCTAGAGGAGACATTTATCAGCACCAAATATCTGATATCCGATAGTTATGCCAAAACTATTCAAGGAGGAAGGGTAAATTAACTTCCAAAAATGTCAAACAATCAACCACAATCACTAAAATAGAGATAGGAAATATGCTAGAAGACCTCAAGAGTGAGATGTTGTCATCTCTTGCACTTCAAATGGACACTCTTCTGCTTCAGAGAAAGAAGTAGGAGAATGAGGTAACATTAGCCTATTTTTGTCCTAAATGTAGGGGAAAGCACCCTAAAAACGAATGTCCTAAAAATAAAGTTAGAGTATGCATTGTGTCAAAAATATCATAAAACTAAGTTGTGTCCACAATTACCAAAATCTAGAGAAGATCTTGAAGTAACAAAAGCATATTTCATGGGCAATAGGAGAAACTGGCAATAGTCTCCTATGGGAAATAACATGCCAATAGGAATGCCATCCTATGGGGGCAACAATTATCAGAACCAAGGTCAAGTTCAGCCACCCAATATGGGTTGGTGGGGATAACAACCTTGGACACATACCCCTCAAGGAGAAAACCCTTATAATCCTTACCCATGGATGCCATATCAACAGCCTGGACCACAATGGAGAAATCCCAATGCTTGGAGCCCAACTCCACAACATGCAACACAAGTCCCACTACAATAGAGTTTTCTAGCTCCCCTGCTTTGAGACCTACTCAAATTTTAGCATAGCCTATGTCTAATCCAAAAAATAAAATACAACCAACATACCAGATGGAGAATGAGATGTACCCCATGTATAATATCAAAGTAGATTGTAGTCCTATACAATTGAGGTTAGGTAAATATGTAGGTGCAGAAATAGCTCCTTTGTTAGAAGAGGAGGAAAAGGTAGATTTAGAAAAAGAGGAATCACCTCTTATAGAAGAAATAGAAGATGAACCAATAGCTATAAATACTAAATAAGGGGTTCCACCTTTCCCAAAAAGGTTGCAGGAACCCAGAAAGCCAATACAACCAAAATTTGATATTCTTTCCAGTCTAAAAAATTTGATAGTCACAATCCCTCTTTTTCAGGCCATAAGAGACATTCCCATCTATAGCAAGGCCATAAGAGAATTGTATCTGAGAAAACTAGGGAGAAAACTAGTAAAGGCAATCAATTTGGTAGGTCAGTTAGCTGATCTTATGCTAGGAAACACCTACAACCAAAAATATTCAAACCTAGGAAGCCCTATTTTAACTATAAAAATTGGAGGCTATGTTTTACCCAACACATTAGTAGATCTAGGGGCTACCATTAATATCATGCCCAAGGATACCATGCAAAAACTTATATTGACCAACTTGAAGCCAACCAAAACTATCCTTCAGTTGGTAGATAGGTCTACAGTGCTCCCTGAGGGAATGTTGGAAGACATAATAGTCATAGTGGATGCATGGGAATACCCAACAGATTTTCTAGTGTTACAATCCAAGTCTAGGTTGGGTGGTTATCCACTCATCTTAGGTAGGCCTTGGATGGAAATAACTGATGCCTACATAAGTTGTAGAAATGGGCAAATGACCATTTCTGATGGTCATAATGTGAAAAATATGATCATCCATCCACTTGCACAATCTATAGATTTGTTGGGAGAACCTGAATGTGGAAACCAGAACATTGGTGATTTATCAATGATTCAATCCATCATGGCATTTGATGAGTTGGAGGATGAGAGTGATGAGGAAAGAGTGATATCAAACTTTTTCCAAGGAGAACCCTCCTATCCTCCTCTAGAACTACCACTTGTTGGAGGTAAAAATCACCATATTAAGCAAATTGAGGTTGCACCTAGGAGGGTATTAAACATAGATGATGAGTTGACATTTGATCAACAGATCAAACTGAAAGAAACATTAGTCAAACATCAAGGTGCCTTTGCTTGGGAGTATTCAGACATGAGAGGAATAGCTCCTAAAACTTGTACTCGTCGCATATATCTAGAAGATCAAGTAAAATTGGTAAGACAACCACAACGTAGGATGAATCCAGCTATGAAGGAGATTGTTAAATCAAAATTGCAGAAACTCCTGATAGTTGGGTTTATCTACCCTATTTTAGATAGTGAGTGGGTATCACCTTTGGTGGTGGTGCCCAAGAAAAATGGAAAGTGGTGTATCTGTGTTGATTATAGGTTGCTCAATAAAGCAACCAAGAAAGACCACTTCCCCTTACCTTTCATAGATCAGGTCCTTGATACCTTAGTAGGAAAGAAATACTTTTCTTTCCTGGATGGGTTCAATGGATATAATCAGATTCAGATTGGGGAAGAGGATCAAGATAAGACCACGTTCACTTGTCCATGGGGAACCTTCACTTACCGAGTTTTACCCTTTGGTTTGTGCAATGCACCTACCACATTTCAAAGGGTAGTTTTGAGCATCTTCTCTAATATGATTAGAGAAACTATGGAAGTATACATGGATGATTTCACTATTTATGGTGAAACCTTTGAAGAAGCCACAAAAAATTTGGAAAGAACACTTCAGTGGTGTGAGGAAACCAATCTGTCCCTAAGAAATGAAAAATATTTTATGTTAATGCAGGAGGGGATAGTATTAGGACATCATATTTCTGTAGATGGGATCAAGGTAGATAGAAAGAAGATAGAGGTAATCCAAAATCTGCCCACTCCCAAAACTCAGAAAGATATCCGAAGTTTCCTTGGCTTAGTTGGTTACTATAGGAGGTTTATAGCAAACTTTAGAAAAACTACTAAACCCCTAAGCACATTGTTATCAAAAGATATAGAGTTTGTCTAGACAAATGAATGTGAATAGGCATTTAACATTTTGAAAGAAAAAATGACTACTGCTCTAGTCCTGAGGGGTCCAAATTGGACCATCCCCTTTCACATATATGCAGATGCATCCAATAATGCGATAGGGTCAATTCTGGGATAGAAGGATGGTGATGATTTCTATGCCATTTATTATGTCAATAAACATCTTACAGGTATTGAGTTCAATTATACTATCACAGAAAAGGAATTTCTTGCAGTCATACATGCTCTTAACAAATTTTACCACTATATTACAAGTTATCAAGTTTTTGTACACACTGATCATTCAACTATCAAATACTTGACAAAAAAACCTGGCATTAGTGGTAGAATTATCATATGGTTATTACTTCTATAGGAATTTGATGTGACAATTATTGATAAACTAGGTAAGGACAATGTGGTGGTAGATTTCCTTTCCAGATTGACACCTCCTGATCATACAACCACAGAAGATCAGTTTCCAGATGAGCATTTATTTGCTCTGAATGAACAGATACCATGGTACATAGATATGGCTAATTATTTAGCCATTGGTAAAGTATCCCCTGCACTTTCACCATGTGAGAAACAAATATTAATTGAGAAAAGTGTAAATTTCTCATGGATTGATGGGTGCCTGTTTAAAATAGGGCCTGATCAAATCATGAGAAGATGTGTTGTTGATAATGAGATTATAGAAATACTAAAATATTACCATAATGAACCTTGTGGTGGCCATTTTGTAGGAAAATGAACTGCATTCAAAGTATTATAGGTTGGATACTTCTGGCCTTCACTATTCAAAGATGCAGCTAAGCATGTGAGCCAATGTGACCAATGTCAGAGGATGGGTAGACCAACTCTCAGAGATGAAATGCCACTCCAACCACATGTGCACATTGAGCCATTTGATAAATGGAGGATGGACTTTGTAGGACCCATTAATCCACAGTCAATAGGTAAGAGATATATCTTAGTTTACACTGACTATGTGACCAAGTGGGTTGAAGTGCAAGTATTGCATGATTCTAAAGAGAAGACTGTAGTAGATTTCCTATTTTCATCTATCTTTACAAGATTTGGGGTTCCAAGAGAGATCACTACTGATCAAGGGCCTCAATTTACCTCAAAGTTGATCCAAGAAATCATGCAACAATATAAAATTAGGCATAACAAAACCACTCCTTACCATCCATAGGCAAATGGGCAAGTAGAGGTAACAAACCGTGAATTGGAGAACATTCTCACAAAGATGGTATAACAACATAGGAAATACTAGGCCACAAGATTACTAGAAGCAGTGTGGGCTTATAGAACCACCTAGAAAACTACCACTGGTTTTACACCATTCCAGTTGGTATATGGGAAGAATGCTATGATGCCCATAGAATTTGAGATTAAGACTCTTAGAACTGTAGTAGATTTAGATTTGAATCTGGATAAGGCACAAAAGGAATGGATTTAATAGCTTAACTAGCTGGATGAATACCGATGTGATGCTCTACATCAGATATAGGTCATCCAAAAACAAAGAGCCAAGTGGCATGATCATCACACCAGGCCAAAGCAGTTCAAAGTAGGGGAATGGGCATTATTGTATGACTCTCAGTTCTAGGAGAGGAAAGGGAAACTCATGCAACATTGGATGGGGCCATATGAAGTAATTGAAATCATCAATAATGGAGTTGTTAGAGTTAGAATAATTAATGATAACAACATTACATTAACATTCAATGGTCACCGACTACGACCATATCATGTGTCTGAGACTTATATGATGAAGTCTAGATTAGGCATGGGGGAGACCCCAATTTATTCATGTAGATGCAAAATCGAACAACACCAAACAATATACTTAAATAAATGAATGAATAAAGAAGAATAAACACATATGATTGCACAAAAATAAAATTTTATTCTTATTACTAGGTGGATCTCTGATATTACAACCAAATGTACCCCAGATAAGGGTTTTACAATGCTTTATTATTCAATACAACAATTTCAATATGCTAGGGTTCTCTGAAACCCTAGCTAACAAATAAGGGTGGTGTCTTCATGCTCAACTTGATCTCAATAGTAAGGTGAGTGGGCTTCAGATATCCATAGGCTAGACCACTCAAGTGCTTCAACAACTTCCAATGAACTTGATCTCTAAACCTACAAACAACAAACAACAATATAAAGTCAATAATATTTGCGAGGGCTCCACTATGTGAGGCCCTCAATAAGAAAATTACTAACCCTAGTTGCAAAAATAAAGCTATAAATAGATCTAAAGAATAAATAATACTTGCAATAAATAAATTACCTTGTCACACTAATTTGCTATTCTCTGTTCTTCATTGTTGCTATAAAATTTGGTGCATAGATGCCCTAGCGACACCCGAGGGATTGCTAGACTACAGAACTAGGGTTGTGAATGCCTATGGATGCTCGATGATGGTAGGAGGTACCCAAAGGCACTCGATGATGGTAAGAAATCACCCAAAGGTACTTGATAATGATAGGAGGTGCCCAAAGGCATTTGATAATGATAGGAGGTACCTAGAGGTGCTCAAGGAACTCAAAGGGGTATTCTAGATACTGAAGCAAAATCTGCAGAAGTAGATCTTGATTCAGGTAAAGTAGATAGAGAAAAATGTGGGGGTGATAGTGAGAGATAGAACTTAAACTTCAGAAAACCTAAGGTTTAGGAAAGTTTTTTTTGGGGTTGAGTCATCAAAATGACTCCTCTTTATAATCTCTCCTAGGGCACATTAGGGTTTCAACGACACAATTTGTGTGGTCAAGATTAAAACGTGATGGAGGGTGGAGATTAAATCTGGGTATGTGGCATGGATTAAGGTGGATGAGTGGCTGGGATTAAATCATGATGGATGGCTAGGATTAATTCATATAAATATATATATATATATTTAAATATATATAAATAAAATATATAAAATATTATTATTTAAATATATATTAAACAAATATATATAAATAATGGGTAAATGTGATGGGAAGCTATGGATGGATGACAAGTGGCTAGATTTTGGTGTCTATAGATGCCCCTTTTTGTACCATGTTGCGTGAAACACAATATGGTGCAAAAATACAAGACACCTAGTTTGGCCTGATGCAGAAGCAACTTTCTCTTGTTGGAATGCAAAGATGAACTTGGAGATAAAAGAATTTTGATTGTGTAGCTTACCCCCTCAATTGGCGAATGAGTGATGGATGCATCTCATGAGCCAATTGATAGATGTGTGCATATGATTGTGTGAAATGCATGGTGCAATTGTGGATGATATGAATGATGTAAATGTGATGTCATTTTTGCCCCAACGGTGGAAGGGGGTTGTTGAAAAATGCAAGTGATTGATTCTATTTTTGCCCTAACAAAGAAAAGGGGTTTTTGCCAAGTGTAGATGCCATGATCATGTAAGATGTATCCCATTGTGGGAAAATCAAAGTCAAATGTGGTTGCCCCAAGTTTGGGGTGATTCCATGCTGTTGAAGAATGTGCCTTTCGACGTCATTGATATGCAATATGATGAAAAATGCAAATGAAAAAGAGTCAACTTCGGAGGGCCAACTAGTGACTATCAGATAATTCCTATGATTAGAACCAATCACCCTAGCTAAGGCCAGTCACCATGATGATTATCATGAAAAAGAAATGATGAGTTATAATTTTGTCCATGTTTCAAGCCCCATGAACTAGGCCATCAATGACAACTTGAGAGCAAATTGGTCTTGGCATAGTTTCACTCGAAAGGTGAAGTACCAAAATTGATTTTGTGTTTAAAAATGAGATATTAGATGATGAAGATGGCCAAGTGTCCTTATGGTGGTTTATCCATCTTACCGAATTGCATGGATGCAAATCATTGCAATCGCCAAGGAGATAGAATAGACCACTAGATACGAGGTTCACTTGAAATTTGTTGAACTTGGAAAATGTATGAATGTAATGATTGGAATATGATGTGTTAATGAGTGCAATGATGGAATTGAGGATGCAAATGATGAAAATGGTCGTTTTGTGAAAATTTGGACCATTTTGGAGCATTTTGTAACTTGTAATGTGATTTTGCGACTTTTGGTCACAAGCAAAAATTATGACTCCAAATCAATTTTGGTTTTCACAAAACATGATATTATGATGATTTTGATGTATGGATGCAATTTGGAATGATTTGATGGAGGTAAGCTACCTTTTTGGATTAGTTTGTTCTTTTTGTCAAAATTGACACCAAATATCGGTGGGCACTTATTGCATGCGCAAACGCCCACCAGAGTTTGGCACTTTCCCAAATGTAGGGAGGCACCTCAATGCGCCAGGAAGCACCCATGGGCATTTTAGTGCACTTGAAATAACTATAAAAGACCTATAGAGAGGAAATCAAGCTCATTTGTGCATCCATAAATTTTGGAAGTTGTGTCTAAGGGAGTGGAGTGGAGTGAGTGGAGTGAGTGAGGTGGAGTGAGGTGTGAAAGCTATGGCAATAGATGGAGTAGATGTGGATGTAGGAGTAGGTGTGCACTTTTCCAAGGTAAGTGCTTTTGAATTTTATTTTGTTTATTTGTGCAAAAATTTTTTTTTGAAATAATGTAATGTATTTGACATTAATGCTTTGTGTTGTGTTGCAGCTAAATATTTTGGAGGCTCGACATCGATTCTCACCTCTCATCCTTGGGGTGAGGAAGGTGCTATGGGAGGATGAGTGGGATTGGTTGGAGGTAGTTGGGTTGGCTGGGGTAGCCAAGATAGATGTGGTGAGGGTAGATGAGGGGTATCTCTCTGCCTTGGTAGAGATATGGGATCTATATAGGGGGATGTTTCTGCTCCCTATTGGTGAGGTGACTGTGACACTTGAGGATGTATATCACATCCTCAAGTTTCTAGTGGAGGGTTTGCATGTCGAGGTTGGACATGACAAGAAGTATGAGTTGAGTCGCATGTTTAGGGATGGATGGGAGGATGTGGAGGTGATTGGTGGAGGGATTACTTACTTGTCCATGTATGTGGACAAGAAGTTGGATGCCCTACCCACTTTGGTGATGTTCATGTTGGCCAACATAGTGGCCTCAAATAGTACTGGCTATCGGTTCCCATGGAACCTTATCAGGTTGGTGTGTGATATGATCGCTACACCTCAGGTGTATGCATGGGCTCTTACTTTATTGGTGTAGTTGTACTAAGAGCTATATGAGGTGAGGAGGTGGAAGTACTAGGGACTAGGTTGTAGTTTGCTACTACAATGTTGGGGTTGGGAGCACTTTAGTGTGGCTCGACTTGTGGGTTTACTAGCTAGGGATGGGATAGGGAGTAGCCTTATGCGATGAGGTGGCTAGTGGTAGAGGAGGTACAGTCGAGTCATCCTATTTGGATGAGTCATTGGTATAGGGATTTATGGGCTGGATTGATGATGGCTTAGGTGGTATGGAGGCCATGGTGAGGTGCCATGTGGATAGGTGATGGAGAGCATCTACGATGGGTGTGGTAGGCTAGATGGGTAGTTGTGAGGCATACGAAGGAAGTGGAGCTGATCTAGTTCTCATGGGTGCTGCGGTAGTTTGGATTGAGGTAGGGGGTTCTTGAGGCACCAGTACTCTATAGGCATCATCAGGATGAGATAGGTCTACCATGTGTCGAGGCATGGAGGGCCACACTCGAGGATGATGAGGAGATGGATCTCCCTGATTTGGATGATGTAGGGACTATGAAGGAGTATGATGCATGGTTTGTGACTCAACCACCATGGGTATCAAGTCTGATAGTGGATGGGGATGGTGATGGGGATGAGTTCGAGGATGTCGATGAGGCTCTTAAGCACTGGAGGCACCTTTGAGCTAGTAGTTAAAGGAGGTAGACTAGGAGGACTATAGAGTAGGCTCTAGAGTTTGGAGGAGATGGAGGTGATATGGTAGAGTAGGTTCCTAAGATAGGGGGAGATGGAGGGAACATGGAGGATAGGGAGGATATTCTGGATGGGCCTCCTAGTCGGAGTGAGGATGATTGTGAGGGTTGGAGTAGCTGGTGGTAGAGCGAGATGCTATGATAGTAGCTCGGGATATAGAGATAGCTTGACTGTGGGGTAGGGAGGTGGTTTGAGAGGTAGAGATAGCTCGATTGTAGATGGAGCTAGAGGCATAACCAATAGTAGGTGGAGGTGAGGATAGGATCATGAGGCTCTAGGTAGAGCTGCTAGAGGGGCATCGTAGGTAGAGGTATGATGTACATCACCTTCGGGCTCAAGATGGATATATCCAGGTATTGGAGGATCGGTTGATGGAGCATGATATTGGGCTTCTAGAACCACCCTCCTCATCCATATTCGGGTCTGCTAGGCCTAGTGAGTCTAGGCATAGTTCTAGGTCTAGGGCTCCTTCAGGGTCATAGGGGTCCTCTCATAGGCATTAGCTTAGTGCTTAGATGCACTTTTTGTATATGAGCCTTGGTGCTCCATTGTATGTAGCCTTTTGGGCACTCATTGTACATGTGATATTTATATATATATATACATGGATTTTACTTTTTGTGTTATGTTTTTTGATTTTTTGTGGATGCATGTGTATATGGATGATTAATGCAAGTGATGGAATGCAAATGTTCTAATGATCATTCATAGTTTAGATTTTTCTTGGCCATGTTTAGCATTGTTGTTTAATCAAGGGCACCAAACTTGGTGGTAGGTGGGGTGAAAAGACTCATGAAATGACATGGATGTTGATATGGAAGAAGAATATGGAAAAATGACTATTTTATAGAGACTCAGACATACTAGTGGTATCAAACAAACTCACTAAATACTGCCTAATTTCTCTAAGACCAAATGTGTGTGTAGTGAATTCATTTACCGAATCAAGAGCATGGTAATGACTCAAGGTAATCAAGAACCAATGTGTGTGCAAGTGAGTTCATTAACTCATCTTGAGTAAATTGGGTAAAACCTGTTATGGATGAGACCAAGAAGCTAGCTTGTCCGTATGTGCAATTAGAGGTCTCTTTAAAAGAGACGTGTCACCATGCATGAGCATACTCCACTTCCATTCAAGCATCTATAGCTTCGGTGGAGACTAACTCCATAGTCCAAGATTTTGATCTTTAGGCTTTGGGGATGACTACCTAACCATCTGACTGGAAATGTAGTACTATCCTTACAGCTTGAGGATCTGTGGTGTGTGATGAAAGATTTAGAGCTTTGGGGAATCGATTCTCAACCTAAGTGTGATGAGAATTGTACCCTATCCTTACTACTCTATCTTTTGAATTTGGAAGTAATTGTGATAGTGGTGAAAACCACTATTTTTGTGGACTATGTTGCATGATGGGACAAGCAAGGAGTACCCTTTTCACTTCGAGGTTCAACCCAAGTATGGTGTTATCCCTCTTTGACACAAGATGTTTTTAAGATGTGAAATTGTGTTTGGTTCAAGAATGTTTTGGAGTCAATTCCTAGAACTCAAGATTTTCTTAGTGAAAATTGTGTCTTGGTCCTAAAGAAAACTCGACATGTATTTGGAGGTTTCTTAAAACACTAGGAGTGGTTGAGTGATCAAAAACACCTAGGAATTATGGGCATGTGACTTTGCTAATGATAATTTGGCTTTATGGAATGATGCAATGAAATGGATGATGTTTGAAGGTGCCCCTGATTAAGGCAACATGACTTTATTGGACCAATTAATATCTAAATTGAATAAATGATCCCTAATATGAAATGTGAAATGTGTTGAAATGCTAGTGTAAATGCAATGAATGAAATGTGAGTTTTGAAAATGAAATGTATGCTAATGAAATGTATACAAATGAAATGTGTGTAATGCAATTTATGTAATGCAATGTGTGAAATGAAATGTATGAAATGCAATGTGTGTAATTGTTTTTGTAATAGCCATGTATATATATACATATATAAATCACATTATGCATAGAATGCTCTCAAGTGTATAACATTAAGTGGTTCGGGCTCTTCAACTCCCTCTAGACTAGCAAGCCTATAAGTACCTTTACCCACTTTTTGAGTAACAATGTATGGACCTAACCAATTAGCCATGAATTTATCATGAAGATGCGGTAAAGCATTGGTGTTTTGTTGATTCTCTTTAAGAACAAGATCTCCTACTTGGAATTCATGTAGATGAACTTTGGTATTGTAAGCATATTTTAGGTGGTCTTGATATACTCGTAAATGCTCTAAAGCATTGACTCACCTTTCATCAAGAAGTGTGAGTTGGTCAAGACGTGCTTGTCTAGCAGTGTCATCATCTATGAATTCTTGCAATGAAATTTACAAGGAGGGGATCTCAAGCTCAAGAGGTATGATTGCTTCAGCTCCATAGACCAATGAAAATGGTGTTGCCCTAGTAGGCATGCATATGCTTGTTCGATAAGCCCATAATGCCAAGGGAATTTGTGTATGCCAATCTCTATGATTTTCTTTAACAAGTTTCTTGAGAATAGCAATTAAGGTCTTATTGGTAGCCTCAACTTATCCATTTGCTTGTGGGTAATAAGGAGTTGAGAAACTATGTTGGATATTATATTTCTCGCAAAGTGCTTGAAAATCCTTGTTCTTGAAAGACTTACCATTGTCAGAGATGATTTTTGAGGGGATACCAAAATGACAAATGATATGATGAAGTATAAACTCCACAATTCTAGGTCCTATCGTATTGGTTAGAGGAATTACCTCAACCCACTTTGTGAAGTATTCAGTGGTTGTGATGATGAATGTATGTTGTCTCAAGGAAGAAGGTGAGATTTTTCCAATTAGATCTAGACCCCATTGTGAAAAGGGCCAAAGGCTTTGAATAGGTTGTAATGCTTGTGATGGCACATGAGTTAAATTAGCATGTTCTTGACATTGCTTACAATGTTTGACATATGTGCAACAATCTCGTTCCATTATGGGCCAATAATAACCCATGCATAAAATATGCTTTGCAATGGCCATTCCACTAAAATGACCACCACAAGTACCATCATGAGCTTCAACTATGGCTCTTTGTGCTTCATTAGACTCGAGACAACGAAGGAGGACTCCATCATAACCACGTTTATACAACACATCCCCCAAGAGAATAAAATGAGCTACCTTTTGCTTGAAAGTGCATTTAGCAGTCCGTGACATATCTGATGGGAGTGTTCCAAACTTGAGAAAGGCTATTATTTGGCTTGACCAAGGCTCACATGACTCCAAATGGATAAAGCAAACATCCTTTTCATCCTTAGATTCAACATGGACAATTGCAGATTTAGAGATCATTGAAATTATGAGGGGTTGTACCTCTCCTAAGGTATCCTTTGGAATCAATGATCCAAGAGAGGCCATCGCATCTGCAAATCTATTAGTTGAACGTGGAAAACTATCAATTTCATACCAATCAAACTTAGAGAGCAATTTCATTGCTACTTCATGGTAAAGCTTAATGGTAGGCTCTTTGCATTGGTATTCTCTAGTTACCTATTTGACAACAAGTTGAGAATCACCAAATATCCTAATATGCTTAATGCCCATAGCTATGGCTGCTTGAAGACCTAAGATTAAGGCTTCATACTCTGCATTGTTGTTTGTGCATTGGAAGTCTAGTTTGAATGATAAGGGGATAGGCACCCCCTGGGGTGTATGAAACATGACTCCAGCACCTTGACCTTTCTCACACTTAGAACCATCAAAGAATAGTGTGATATCGATGTCTTCCTTCGGAATGACATCTTCTTCTTGTTTGGTGATAACGAATACCGAATCATCTGGGAGCTCAATAATCAAAGGATGATCACTAGGTAGTGGAGCTTCCACAAGTTGATCGACTATAACTTGACCTTTAATGGATTTTTGGCTTATGAACTCAAGATCAAATTCAGTGAGAAGCATTATCCATTTAGCGATGCGAGTGTTATTATAAGTGCGAGACATCATATAACGTAGAGGATTTTCTCTAGCTATGACATATGTGGTGTGACTAAGCATGTAATGTCTAAGTTTCTTAGTGGCAAAGACCACTGCTAAGCACAATTTTTCCATGTAAGCATATCTGGTTTCATAGCTTACCAATGTTCGACTAATGTAATAGACAACTTGCTCTCGATTGTTTTCATTCTTTTGTGCAAGAATTGTCCCTAATGCAAAGTCCATTGCTGAAACATAAAGATGGAAGGGGACCCTCGGATGAGGAGGAGCTAAGACTGGTGGAGAAGCTAGGTATTGCTTAATGTCATCAAAGGCTTTTTGACATTCATCTATCCATGAAAATGGCACCCCCTTTTGTAGCAGGTGATTGAATGGCCTGCATTTTTCAGAAAGTTGTGCAATGAAATGATGGATTGATTGAATATTTCCTTGTAAACTATGCAATTCCTTTAAATTTGTTGGGGGAGGCATCTCCATGATGGCCTTGAATTTGTTTGGGTCCACCTCAATGCCTCTTTTGGAGATAATGAACCCTAGTAGTTTGCCAGAGGTAACACCAAAGACACATTTCTTGGGGTTCAACCTTACATTATGCTCTAGAAGTCGATCAAAGACTTTTTCCAATACACCAATGTGCTCTTGTCGAGTTTTGGATTTTTCCAAGAGATCATCCACATAATATTCGATGATCTTATGCATGTAATCATGGAAGATGTATGTCATGGCATGTTGATAAGTGGCACCTACATTTTTAAGGCCAAAGGGCATCACCTTGTAACAAAAAGTCCCCCAAGGTGTAGTGAATGTTGTTTTGTGTTGGTCATCAGGATTTATTCGAATTTGGTTGTATCCTAAAAAACCATCCATGAGAGAAAGCATTTCATGGCCAACGTAGGTGTCGACAAGAGTATCAATGTTTGGAAGAGGAAAGTCATCCTTAGGACACGCTTTGTTAAGATCTCAAAAATCAGTGCAAATGTGTATCACCCTGTTAGGCTTGCAAATGGGTACCATGTTTGAGAGCCACTCAGGATAATCGATAGGAACTATGAAGTTCACATCTAAAAGCTTTTGAAGCTCTTCTTTGACCAAGAGGGCAATAGTAGGATGCATCCTTCTAAGTTTTTGTTTGATCGACTTAGCATCAGAGTTTAAGGTGAGATTGTGGACAACCAAATTAGAGTCAAGACCAGGCATGTCTTTATAGGACCATGCAAAAATTTCCCTTCTTCCTCTTGAGGAGAGCAATTAATTGCTCTTTGTTCTTTTGATAATATTTAGGCAAGTTTGACAATTTGGGGATTGTTTGCATCTGAACTAAGGTTCACATCGATAGTATCTTCAATAGACATGTGAGAACCTTCCTCAAGTTGATGGGGAGTTGGGATTAGATGAATGTCATCTATGATGTCATCAAACTCTTCTGACTTATCCTCATCTATGTCTACCTGGAAAACCTCAAGATCTGAAGGTGAAGGTGAAGGTGAAGGTGGGGGTGATGGAGGAATGTAGTTGGCTGAAGCCCTTAAAAATTCCTCGAATAAGACAAACTCAGAAAAGGATGGGGGTGAGGAAATCTGGTCCATATCAATAAGGCTCATGTCAATATGAATTGGCTTTGCCAAATCGTATGGATTACGGAGGGGGGCAAATAAGTCAACAGGATTCATGTTGACTTAAAGGGAAAATGGATGGCAAAGGCAAGGGTAAATGGAATGGGGGATCCTTTTGGCTAGAACTAATGCTAGAACTCTGTTAAACCTGGAAAACAACAAGCAACACAAATAAATGCAATGTACATGCAAAATATTTTTGTTTTTGTTTATGTTTTTGAAATTTTTTTTAATTTTTTATTTTTATTTTTATGTACATATATTACAAACAAAATGGTTGGTGAGGTGGATTAATGGAATGGAGGTGGTGGTTCACCGGTTGGGTCGGCTCGCTCTTGTGGAAGAAGCAAGCGAAATATGGGCTGATGGATGGGGAATGTTCTGAGGTAAAACTCATCCTGTTCAATGTGTGGAATGATGGGGTCTGATTCCTCTTCATATTCATCAGAAATTATCGACATCAGGTTGAATTCTTCATAGATCTCATCTTCGAAGTCATCTATGAGATGGATATCTTCTCCTGAATTTAAATTTAAGCTTTGAAAAGCTTGTTCAAGAGAAGAGGTGGATGAAAGTGGATGATAACCTAAACCTGAATGGTCATGCATTTCTCGATATGAAACATCGATAATCTCATGCATTCCCTGTTCATGTCATCCTAGGCCATGTCCTTGCCAATTAACAATGTGGAAATATCGAGATGGAAAACCCGACATATGTTGTATATTGGTTGGTGTGGGTGATTTGGGTTCATCTGGGGTAACTAGATTGGATGATGAATCAAGTCCCCCATATACAAAATTAATGCTATTAGGCATTGAACCCATGTTATATACCACTCCTATAGATAAGGGTGGGTCACGTGGGTGACCGTAGTCCTTAGCACTTTGAATGTTGAGCGGTGTGACTGTGATGTCTTGGACCACATATTCACCAATACTAGGATTAGTGAGGTGGACCTCGACTTGGGATGATGTGGATGGATTGGATGTGGATGGAACTGACTCATGGTTGGTTGATGGTATCTCACAATCCATCATTTTGACTTGTGAGACATTGGTTGATGTGGATGAAGATGGATTTGGTTGGGTGGATTGTTGAATTGGCAATGATGTGGAAGGAGTGGTGGAAGATGTTGATGTTGATGATGTGGCTGATGTTGATTGAGTTTGACCACATGTGCATGTAGTCAATGGTGATGAAGATGGGGGTATGGAAGTGGATGCTTGATGTGAATTGGTGATTGGAAGCTCCTCAAGAATAGGGGCTTTAGATGATGATATGGATGGGGTGGTTGATGAAGTGGTTGATGAAGTGAGGAATAGATGAGTGGAAGGTAACATGGACTCATAGGGATTTGAGATAAAATTGCAATACTTAAATGGTTCAATATCTGCTGGTATGCAATGTACTTGTCCCTCATGTATGTATTTCAAGCATTGATGTAATATGGAAGGGACACATCTCATTTCCCTCATCCAAGGTCATCCAAGGAGTACATTATACACCATGGACCCTTCCAAGATGTGGAACATAGTATGCAATGTTTTGACCCCCACTTCGATGGGTAAAATAATAGTGCCAACTATGGAATAGAGAGCATCGTTAAATGCTTTCAAGGTGAATGAGGATTTGGTGATGTGGTCTGGTGGAAGCTTGAGATGTTGAAGGGTAGATGTGGTGATGATGTTTATGGAGGATCCGATATCAATTAAAACTCTTTTGAAAGGCTTCCTATCAATTTGAGCCATGATGTGTAATGGAGGGTCCACTGATTCCGATGATATTGGTTTGATCTCAAAATCATAGAAAGTGATGGAAGGCTCCATACATGTTTGAATATTCCCCATAAAATTGTTAAAAGCATTAGCATCTTGAGATTGAAGTTCAATGGATTTTAGAATATCCATTAATGCTTCACGATGTGGAGGAGATTGTTGAATTAGCTCATATATGGATAGTTTGGCTGAAGCTATTTTTAAGCTTGTGGTTAACCGACTACTCAATGAGATGATTGGCCTAGATGGATGATTGGAAGGATGAATGGGTTGAGATGGATGGGCTAGAATATGGATTGGATGAGAGGGATTGGCAAAAAATTGGATGGGAGATGATGATGTGGTAGGTTGAGACACACTTTCCTGTGGAGGTATGGGCAATTGACTAGACTATTGTTGAGCATTTTGTTGATTGGAGCATTGTTGTTGACCTCGGGTTACTACATGAATAGCACCCATAAAACCTTGGTATTGTTGAACATGATTAACCTGATTAGGAGGAGTCTTGGTATTTGACCCTCCTATTGTTGGTTGTGCTTCCTCATGATGAGGAAGTGGTGTTTGAAAAATCCCAAGATTTTGATTTTGTTGAGCTAGAGGACTGTCAAGCTTGATAGCCCCTAACTCAATAAGGTCTTGCACTCTATCTTTGAATTGATGGTAGTTATTAATGTCATGCCCATTCTGTCTATGATAAGGATAAAATAAATGCTCCCTATAGTGTTTACCATGTTTAGTAGGATCATCAGGTCTGACCTCAGGCAAGGGAAGTTGATTTGTGTCATATAACCTATGGAAAATGGAGGCATAAGATTCAGCCAATGGGGTATATTGATGGGGTTGTCAAACAGATTATCGACGTGGTCGGTTGTCCACAGCTAGCACTATGTTTTGACTTGATTGAGTAGTTGAGGGAACCACATGATATTCAATTTATCATGGTTGTTGTTGAGCCATTACTGGTTGGCTCATGACCACTTGATTTACTTGATTGGAATTGACTGGATTGGCTTGATTGGATTTTGATTGGCCAGAATAATTTCCTTTATATTGGCCCTTATTTTGCCATTCTTTCTTCTTAGGCTTAAGCACTCCTTGGATTTTTATCTCCTCAATTGTGCTAGCCTAGGCAAGAGCTTCATCAAATGATCTATGTTGTTGTAATTGTAATAACCAAGAGATGGGTTTTAAGCAACTCTTAGCGAACAATCGGGTCAACTCTTCCATTGGTAGGGAAAATGGCAATTTGGTGATAACGGCCCTCCAACGGTTACCAAAGTCATAGACAGACTCATCATCAAATTGTTTTAGATCATAGATATCAGATAATGAGACTTTCTTTCTTATATTGAGGGAGAATATTTCAAGAAATTGGTCAACCAATTGCTCAAAAGTATAAATACTATGATTGGGAAAATGGTTATACCATTCTACAACATCTCCCCCTAATGTTTGAGGGAAGGTTCTAAGCATTAGAGCATCATTGCTTTGAATTCTAAAGCAAGAATGAACAAATGAGCTCACGTGCTCTTTAGGGTTCTCCGTCCCTTTAAATTTATCAAACTTTGATATTGTGAAATCTATTGGATATGGCGATGATGGTACCGAAGGATGAATTGGTTGATTGATTAGTTGACATAGGGTAGGCTTCTGGTTTATCATGCCAGGAGTATGTTGCATCAAACTATCAATCTATTGTTGCATAGCCTGGATTCTAGGGTCCTCCCCAAGAATGTGGAAACCCTAAATCACTTGATGATTTTGTGATGGTGAGGTGGAAAGATGTTGAGGTGTGATGAGGTGATGATGACTTGGTGGAGTTGATTGATGTTGATGATGATGTGGTTGATGAAGGAATGATTGTGAATGAAGATATGGAGATGATGTATGAGGGCTTTGGATAGGTTGGCCAATGGGAATAGAATGGGTATGGGTTGGCGGTGGTGTTGGAATGGAAACCACAGAAGATTGTGGTACCCAAGATGGACTTTGGCTAATGAAGATGGGTTGAGTGGAAATAGGTTGAGGCTTAGGGTTCACCTAAACTTGCTGTTGAGCATTCTATCACTGCTTAAGCAATTTGTTGAGATATTCCCATGTCTCATGTATTTCCCTATCAGTGGTTGATGGAGTGGATGTGGATGGGATTGATGAGGTAGGTGGGGGGTAAGTTACAATGGGAATTGCAACTTGATGGGAGACACTAGATGGTATGGATGTGGGCACTTGTGAAGCAACATTAACATGTGCTTCATACAAGGGGTTACCATGGACTGAGGTATATGAGGATGGGATGGATGTGCTTTGAGCACATGATGATTGGGGCATGGAAAAATGTTGGGAAGGTGCAGCAGATACCTCAAAAAGAGGGTTATTGTACACCTGGGTAAAGCTTGAAGGCTGGGAGGAGATAAATTCCTATTGTAAAGAAGGATCATGTCTAGGTGAGTTGGGGACTGACTCTAAGATATAGTTAGTGGATTTCATAAGAGCTTCCACTCGTGCCATGTCTATGTGGGTGATGTGGTGGTCAATGGTTGGTGAAGATGATTCTATTTGGGGCATGGCCATATGAAATGATGTGGATGACACAGTGTGTGAGGGACCTACAGACAAATCTGAATGACTTACCTGTATCACACTAGGGGGATTGATCATGGAAGTGGTGGTGGAAGGTGATGATGAACACTCCATTGCTAAAGTGGTTTGGTTGGTGGATATTTGATTCATTATTTTAGCTTGATTTCTTGTTAATACCATAAAATAATGAACCAAATATAAAATGTGCTAGAAAATAAAATGCGGAATGAAAAACTCACAAAATCAAACAGGCAATCCAATCCTATGTTTATGCAACAAAATGTGTCTTACCTGGTTCTTTGATTATCTCGTGTTAATGTTTTCTTTTTTTGGTTTTTGTGTGTTTCAATGTACTAATCTGAATTAAAATGGGTGAACACTATGGCTAGGATGGGCAACGAGATTCTTACTGGTGATGAAATCTAGCAAGTTTTCTCGAGGGTAACCTATGGTGTCTAGGGGTAGAGATTGGTGGATGGAGATGAAACCCACCATGATCACCATTTGTAGATGCAAAATCGAACAACACCAAACAATATACTTAAATAAATGAATGAATAAAGTAGAATAAACACATATGATTACACATAAATAAACTTTTATTCTTATTTCCAGGTGGATCTCTGATATTACAACCAAGTGTACCCCATATAAGGGTTTTACAATGCTTTATTATCCAATACAACAATTTCAATATGCTAGGATTCTCTAAAATCCTAGCTAACAAATAAGGGTGGTGTCTTCATGCTTGACTTGATCTCAATAGTAGGGTGAGTGGGCTTCAAATATCCATAGATCAGATCAGTTAAGTGCTTCAATAATTTCCAATGATCTTGATCCCTAAACCTGCAAATAGAAAATAACAAAATAAAGGTCCATAATATCTGCGAGGGCTCCACTATGTGATGCCCTCAATAAGAAAACTACTAACCCTAGTTGCAAAAATTAAGCTATAAATATATCTAAAGAATATAAATACTTGCAATAAATAAATTAGGTTGTCACACTAATTTGATATTCTCTGTTATTTATCATTGCTGCAAAATTTGGTGCATAAATGCCCTAGCGACACCCGAGGGATCACTAGACTATAGAAATACGGTTGTGAATGTTCGTGGGTGCTTTACAATGGTAGGAGGTACCCAGAGACACTCGGTGATGGTAGGGAAGCATCCATAGGTGCTCGGTAATGATAGGAGGTTCCAAGAGGTACTCGATAATTATAGGAAGTACCCAAAGGTGCTCGGGGAACTCGGAGGGGTGTTCTAGGGATTGAAGTAGAATCTATAGAAGTAGATATGATTTAGGTGAAGTGGATGGTGATGGATGCAGGGTGATAGTGAGCGATAGAACTTAGACTTTAGAAAATTTGAGGTTTAGGAAAGTTTTTATTTAGGGGTTGAGTCGTCAAAATGACTCCTATTTATAATCTCTCCTAGGGCATATTAGGGTTTCAACAACACAATATGTGTGGTCAAGATTAAAATGTGATGGAGGGTGGAGATTAAATCTAGGCATGTGGCATGGATTAAGGTGTATGAGTGGATGGGATTAAATCATGATGGATGATTGGGATTAATTTATATATATATATATATATATATATATATATATATATATATATATATATATAATATATAAATAAAATATATAAAATATTATTATTTAAGTATATATTAAACATACATATATAATGGGTAAATATGGCGGGAAGATATGGATAGATGACAAGTGGCTATATTTTAGTGTCTACAATTCCATTTTTAAAATTTATTAGTAATATGTGGACATTGTCCACATGATCCAAAAACAATTATTCTTTTAAAGTCCCGCAGTTTTTCTTTCTTTAGTTGTATTTTTGTTTTGCAGGAACGATGCCCTGAGTGCAATCGTTAGGTAGCTTGGGAGATCTAGGCCTAACAGGCACAAGATCCATGAACCTACGCATTTCCAATTTTCTAGGAGATAAACATTTTAGTAGAAGTAGTTTATCCCCACTCGGAGGGGGATACCACATCTGAACACGTGTATGGGTGTTTATTTTTGGTCTTCATGGAGAAAAATGCTCAAATGTTGGTTCAAGTAGTGGATGTTGATTCTATCCTTATCCTTCAAAATAGAATGCCAAAATTTTGATCAACTATAGGCGTACACCTATGGACACATCAATAGACGTTGAAATAAAGGAGGAGCACCTACCTTTCATTTTCTATAGGGGAAGGCATCCAATTCTTATTTTCTAAAGAGAAAGACACCCAACTCCTATTTTTACAATGGAAGGCACCTGACTCCTATATTTCGAGGAAAAGGCACTCGACTCCCATCTTTATGATGGAAGGTGCTCGACTCCCATATTTTAGGGAAAAGGTGTTCGAATCTCGTATAGCAATGGATAGATGCATGATTCCTATTTTTCCAAGGAAATGGCTCATGAATTCTATTTTTAGGGAGAGCGACACCTTATTTTCTTGATAAAAAAGTGTATTAATTTTGTAAGTACGGTGCCTGATTGTCAGTAAAATGCATCTGCTTTCCATTTTAAGCACGACGCCCGATTGTTAACAAAATGCACTTGCTTTCCATTCTAACGAGCACCTGCATGCTTTGATTTTAGGGAAGGCACCCGATTTCCATATATGAAGGCACCTGCTTTCTATTCTAACGGGTGTTTGTACCTTGTATGAATAAATCTTTAGCATTGGGAAGTTACCCGAGCCACGTAAGCATTTCATCCATGTGTAAAAAGTTAAAATTCTCATGGATAAAATTAATTTCATTTTTTCCATGAGATTTATGCACGTTCCAAGGTCGTTAGCGAACAATTTCCAATGGAGGTATGTGTGTCATCCCATGAAGACATGTTCTTTTTAAAATTTTCTTGAAACCTTGTAGGAATCCTCAAATGAATCAAATTGCAGAAATTGAGAACCAGTAATACAGAGAAAAAATATACCGCATGGGAAATGCGCACATCATTTTTTTATGATACACATGGTCATCATAAGGCAACCAATACAAGTGAACCATGAGTGTCTGCACATCATATATGCATTAAACATAATATAGGTGCGTACTTAATTTTATATTTTGTATATATATACAGTTTTCATATATGTATATTTATATAAACTAGTGTTGACACAATCCCCATTAAATTGTCCATCCAACTATTTTACCCCATTTGGCATTTTTCCACATGTAAATACTCTGTTGGAAGAATACTCATGATCATCATTCACTTAAAATTTAGCACATGCTTTAATGAAATCTTGCACTGATAATTGTAATTATTTCTAATTACAGTAAAGGAGCACCTGTGTTCACGGATGCAATCGATTTAAAGCCATGTATTAGCAAAAATATGTGCGATAAAATAATAGTTGTAGAAGATAAAAACTAGAGAGTGAGAAAGTGTTGCAGACAAAACTCAGAGCCAAGGAAAAATAAAATTCTCTATGGGGGGAAATCGAGCAATCATTTACTAAAGAAAAATGAGCCCAGTGATTGTTCAAGAATTAATGCAGATGTGTGGAACCCGTTCAAATCCATCAGATGGATGGATTATTGTTGTCTGGTTAGACAAAACGAAGATACAGAGGTGGCCAAGGAGTTTGTAGCATCTCTGAGGGATGAGGTCGTCAAAATGTGTGGACTAGAAATTCTAGTTATAGAAGCCTACATTGCTACTATTATAGGTATTCCTCAAATAGGGGAGCTCATGTACAAGGAGGATAACCCTACACTCTACACACAATGGTTCTTTGGACACCCAATTCCACACCTGATGCATTCTAGTTTGTCGAAACAACACATCTCAAAATTTTGGTGACTAGTCTTCAAATAGATTGCTCGATTCTTCACATGCATGGGTAGTTTTTTTGGCTGAATTCCAATCATTTCTATTTCCTCAACCATTTACTTCATGGGGATAAAATCAATGTCCTTCATTATCTTGCATGTGTTCTCAAATACAAGTCCAACCGATACCAGGTAGGAATGACTTCTACCCTGGCTCACCATGGGCTGATTTTGGCCTTAGTGAGACATGTCAAGGCACAAAGGGAAGTGTTAGTTGAGGAAACTGAAGAATATAATGTTGTTCCTAAGGAAGAGGAAGAAGCAGCTACACCTAAAAAGAGTGAAGATTTAGATGCTAGGGCATCAGAACAAACATAGACACCTTCTTTCCAATTTGAGAAAATAACATAAGATGCAGGGTAGGCTTCATCCCATGTTTTTCTCCAATTTTATGATGATTTAGGGTCGAGTCTATCAAGCCTTACTCACATGCCAATCTCCAAAAGGACCAAAAGCAAGAGGACAAAGGCGTTTATGGTTATTTTTAGCTCATCATATGATGAGGAGGAGGAGATTAGGGAATTAAGCAAAGATGAATTTATGGCCTAGATATTACAAGATTTTGCTAGTGGAAAGTCTCCTCAGTAGAAAATACAAATGGAAGATCTACATCAATAGCTACATGTATTGAAATAATAGGTCTGTACTTGGAAATCCAAGTATAAAGAAGAGTAGACTATTTTTCAAGAGTCCTGTTGGTCCGACTTTCATACACACCCCATGAAGGATGAGCATAAACACCGATAACACCCACGGGATGAATCCCACTCACTTTAGGATCTAGCTGGTTATCCAAGGTGCGAGTTACAGAGTCGGGTCGAATGTCTATTCACTCTTTTCCGCTTCTGGAATAGATTTCAATATGGACTGTCTGTTACCTTACAGGGGGTTCTTGAACTTGTTCAGTAGTTGCAGAAGTTGTTACTTGTTAACAATCAGATTTAACTTGATTCTTGATCTAGCTCTCATGGGTCAACAGATTCAAATAAAAGACAAATAAAGAAAGTAAAAATGGATCATTCATCGAAAGCAAAGAGAGGGTAGGGTAAGGCAGAAAGGGAAGTTTATCAAAATTTAAACTGTAAAACTTAAAACTACCAATTTTATCTATACTACCAGCTTCACAACAGAACAAATCAAAGAAGAAAGTGTCCAGATTTCTAAGATCACTTTCAACTAGGAGCACAAGGCAAAGTGGAACAGATCTAGCAAAAAATTATAAATCCAAGGGCAGCTGGTTAAAACTGGTATCTTTCACCGACAACCTAGCTCACACAGTGAAGACAGAGCAATTAGAACAAACTTAACCTCAAATCTATAATTTCCCCTAGCAGACAATAGAACAACTGAAGCCTAACAACATATTTAAACTTGATAATGGCAGATTTACAGCATATATCTAACAAACTTTAATGGAACGGATAACAGAAGAAGATACACTTATCACAGATCTGTAAAATATTAGGCTCCTGGCCATGCTACCATAGAAAACAACAAAAGCACATCAACTCCCAGTCCAAAAAACAAAGGATTTCACAAAATTTGCAAGAAATTGCTTATAAGCCTTTTATTTCTAAGTCCCCGCCTCCTGCGATTACATTTAGAACTTGTATTTATAGACTCAGGACAGACCCTGATCTTTTCAAAATATCTTGCTCAAACCCTAAATCTTATCACACTTAAACCCTAGGACCGGGTTTTACAATATAAAGCCACTTTAAAATCAAAGTCCGGATAGAACTTAACCCCTCTGCAAATCAGTGCGGTTAGCTGCCATAAATGGAGAAGATGAAATTCGAATGCCACTTGCATTCACCCGCAACTGCAAATAAATGCTTTCATTAATTCCTGCGGGTGAGCCGGATGAGTCATCACTTCTCCGCTATTCCATCTCTCGCATATCCATCCTTGAGTTGAAATGGTCTTCAAGCTATTAAGTCTGCAATAAATCTCCATTGAATGCTTTTATCGGCCTCCTCTCCTCTAGCATGGCGGTCCTTGATTAAATCTGCACTTTAACTTTGTCTTTACGGCCTTTTTCCAGTTGTCCCGTAGGTGACAGATGGCTTCCTATATGAAAGACAAAAAGATGCATTAGTATTTTAAAATCATTAAATTAAAGCTTTAACAATTAAAATCAGATTAAAACCGCAAAGTAAACTTGCATGTCGGCCTCTGTTTTATCTGATACGCTCTTTGACACGTGTCACTATCCCAGGACGCCTTTCGTTTACAGCTGTTTTGCATTTTCAGGCCTTTCATGTAACTTTCTCTCTCCTATCGCGATTCTACGACATGTCGCGATTTCGCGACATGTCACGAAATCGCGACGTCCCTGGCGCTAGCAGCTCTTCTTCCCAACTTGGTCACGAAAATGCGACATGTCACGATTTCGCGACATGTCGCGAAATCGCGACACCTTCCTGGCCGCCGCACAACCTTTCCTTTGCAAGCCGCGATACTGCGACATGTCGCGATTTCGCGACATGTCACAAAATCGCGCCTGCCCTTGCACTTGGCTTCCCCTAGATTGTTCATGCAACTTGATTTTGCTTCCTGAGTACGATTTTCCTCTCTCTCCAGAAAGTGTCGCGATTTCGCGACATGTCGCGAAATCGCGACCATTTTCATACTTAGCCAATTTTTTATTCTTGCAACCCTTCTTCTCTCTCCTGACGCGAAATTGCGACATGTCACGATTTCGCGACATGTCGCAAAATCGCGCCCTTCCGCACAACTTTCCTTCTCTCTCCTCCTGTCGGTAGCGATTTCGCGACGGTTTCCAAAAATGGAAACGTCGCGATATCGCGACACTTCCAAAAATGGAAAGTGTCGCGATTTCGCTACACTTTTCCGACTTAGCTGCTTTTGCCAAAATTCGTCGCGATATCGCGACATTTTCGAAAATGGAAGTGTCGCGATATCGCGACACTACCAAAAATGGAAAGTTTTGGTTTTCAGTGAATTTATGCAACTGTTTTCTAGATTTTTTTGGTACCGGTGCGAGATTTTCTTTGTGCATGAATGATTCTAGCATGTAGAAAGTTAAGCTTGAAATAACAATGCTAGAAAGACTTGGAAAAAGGCACAACTTTAACAAAGAGGCAAGCAAAATTGGATTTAAACCTGAAAATTATCAAGAGGGTCCCTGCTGCAAAAATGGAAGTTCAGGGCTTTCTAAGGATGGAATCTCATTTTTCAGTGGGGGTGTGTTGCTTCTCAACAAATGGCGATATCTGCGGGTAAAATAGTAGCACTATTTTAGAACCCAGGACTCTAGTTTCAAAACAAAAAGACCATGCATCATGCCTTGCCACAGACATTCTTCACAATAAATTGACTGCCAACTGCTAGCTGTTAAAATTTCCCAAGGACATACTAGGCTGAAATACTTCAAGGAAGATTTCTGATGTGCAATTACAAAGGGTATAAAACTTTCTTCAGGATGACTGGATTGAATGATGAACTTTGGACTGATCAGCTTTTCTAAATTGTAAAAAGGGGAAACCGAGTAGAGCTCTGTTTACTAGTTTAGCCTTTTACAGCCTAGACAGAGTTACCCTTTAGATTTACACGACCCAAATTTACAACTGTAAGGAAGGATCTTCAACTTGGTAAAAGAAAAATAGCTTTTGGAATCTGGCTGCCTCTCTCTCATATAACTCTTTTTTTCTTTTTTTTCTTTTTTTTTTTTTTTTATATATCAACACCTGAAAGGCATTAGAGAAATTACAATTTTCTTTTATCATTTGATCAATCTGGAACTGTTTCAGTCTAGGCACTGATAGCCTCTGGTGACACCCAAATAATTGCATGAACCATAGTCCCCTCTTATAACCAGCTTTTCTTGGATTCCCCGGGAGTTCCTCCAACCAAACAGCATAGCAGTTTTTCTATCATTAAAACAACTGTGGCAAGCAAGACACAAAATCCAATCATCTCTCTACCTTTGTTCTGACTAACAAAATAGTTCCACTGTTCAATTTAAGCAGACTATCTCAATTTTAATAATGAACACTGGGTGGAGACTGGGTTGATCAGCTCAGAATAAAACAATTTTCAGCAGGCTGACTTTTCATTGATTGCTCAGGCAGAGGTTAAAGGACAGATTTCAAAAGTTGAAGAACTTTGGACAGACCTCCAAGGAAGAACACAGGCCTCTAAAGCAAAACAAAAATAAAACTGCACAGACTTTTAAAATTAAAACTGAAGCAAATAAATTAAAACTGCACAGGCAGCAAAATAAAACTAAAACAAAAGACTGGACAGGCATTAACAGCAAGCTGACATAAAAAGACAAAGAAAGGAAATAAAAAGCACTGACAAAAGAAATAAACTGCACAAGCTAAAACTGTACAGACAATTAAAGATTAAAAATTAAGATGAAGCAACTAAAAGAACTGCAGAGCATTAAAATTAAACTGAAACAGATTAAAACTGTACAGACATTTAAAAATAAAACTGCACTGACAAAGAAATAAAACTGAAAAACTTCAAAGCTTACTTACAATGTATACATATGTTACAACTTCTTTGATCATTCAAAATATGTAGCAGATGGAAGAGCAGAGAAATGGTGCCTTAAAAAATTTTTGACCATGTGCAAGTAATTTAGAAAAATTACCTTTCAGGTCCTATTGACGAAATGCACTCCAGACTATGCTTCAAAAATTTGCTATCTGGGAAAGACTTGGGTTTACCGTCTTCCCTGTCCCATTTGAAAAACAAATCTGCAACTCCTTCAAATTAAACAAATCATATAATAACAAATCATATGATAACATGTTTATGCTTCTAATTGAAGGGTTTGCAGAATTCTTTCAAAAGGACCTGAATGCAAAAACCCCGAGGATCAAATACCTTAAAATCTTGACAGACCCCGACCACCACATCTTCAAAATTATGTGACACCTGAAAGAAATCATGTTTTATCTGTATGCCCTGGTTCTTAACAACTTGAACATTTTGTGGTTGTTGTATCGCTTCAATATCCAGGACTTCAATTTTTATCCCTCTAGCAGAATGCTTACAATTTGCCTTTTCACCTGAGCCTTGCTTAGATTTAACCTCATCAATGTGTAATATCCAACTCATCACTTGTTGTGATGGTTTAGAGTCATAACTGTTCTCACCTTCTCGATTTGCCAAATTATAAACTCCAATATTTACATCAACATGATTTACAACCTTTTCTTTGACATTATGTTCAGAAGTTGCAAGCTTATGTTGAGACAGTTCATCAATTCCAAGTTGGCTGACCACATTCATATTTACTATCTTTTCCTCCTTTTCTTGAAATTCAACAGGTGGTCCAGAGTAAGCCTCAATCAAGCTATCCTTCTGTTCAACAATCTAGGGCAGTTCATAGAGGGTGATGTCAGCTTTAAGTTCCCTCATATCCTCAATGATGTTATCCTCTTCTCGCTTACTTCGCATAGTGACATTGAATCTCACTTTCATCATCCTCTGATGAGGAAGGATCATTGTTAGGTTCTGGACTCTGACATCTCAAATTATAACTGTCCATTTTGAACTGTTGAAAATCTTGCATTTCATCCACAGGAGTCCGTACAAGACTTTCTGTCTCTTCAGGAAAAGTGAAAGAATCTGAAACCCTGGTTGTACTGTTTTTGGGTGAACTAGAAATATCAATATTTCTTTGATCTCTAGGAAAATTTAACTCACCAGGAAAAACTTCAGATTTGGGTAATGCTAGATCACAAGTGTTTACTTCAAGCACTTCCACTTTGAGCTTGTCAGAACTTTTCTCTATATTTTGCACATGCTGAGTGGATGTCACAGTTAACGGAGTCTCCTTGGGTAGAGCATGACATGTTGGCACTAACTCATGATGTGGAATGGGATTCAAAATAGGCATGTTCTGTGTAACATAGGATATCAAAGGACTGCTCAGAATTTGAGGCCCTAACTGTCTTTCAAGAATTAAGGCTTCTTTATAAGCCCCTGCCAGGGTTGTGATATTAATGTCTCTCTTGAGGAAAATAGAGGTCACCGAATCCAATGCATTCTTGTAGATTTCTAAGGCCAGATTTGCATTTGGGATGTAATGGCCAATCATTCTACCGTAAGCTCTTTGGAACCTCATATTGAAAGACCCGACAGTTTCTCCCGACTCTCTCTTGATGCTGGAAAATTGTTAGTATAACACACTCGGGTCTATCACTTCCCCAAATTGTGATATAAAAGCTTTCTCTAGGTCATCCCAGCTAGTAATGGAATTGCTGGTGAGGTTTAGAAACCAGTCATAAGCTCCCTCCTGGAGAGTGAACGGGAACAATCTGCAGGCAACATCTTCATGCTGTATATTCAACAATTTTAAAGCATTTTTGAAAGCTAGCAGATGTTCTTCTGCAGTTCTTGTCCCATCATGTTTATATCTGGGGAGATACCTTTCCGGGCTTCTGGGCAGGTCATGGGCTATACCCGGGATATTCAAAGCAGTGGGGCCCAACCAATTTGCCATTATTACTTGGCTGACAGTGATATTCTGAGTTGTAATTGGATAACTGCAAGTGGTGATAAAACTGCTCTTAACTTGAGGTCTTCTCTGGCAATTTTAAATACTGTACTAACAACTAAATGTTGGTGATAAGTGTTGTTGTTCAGGCAAAAACTCTAACCATAGAATTTTAAATCAGCACTCACAAACTTACAATACTTGAACTGAGTTCAACAGGCCCTCCTTCTAGCGCCAATTAGATGTTGGTCCGACTTTCATACACACCCCGTGAAGGATGAGCAGAAAGCTCCGGTAGACACCCACGGGATGAATCCCACTCACTTTAGGATCTAGCTGGTTATCCAAGGTGTGAGTTACAGAGTCGGGTCGAATGTCTATTCACTCTTTTTCGCTTCTGGAATAGATTTCAATATGGATCGTCTGTTACCTTACAGGGGGTTCTTGAACTTGTTCAGTAGTTGCAGAAGTTGTTACTTGTTAACAATCAGATTTAACTTGATTCTTGATCTAGCTCTCATGGGTCAGCAGATTCAAATAAAAGACAAATAAAGAAAGTAAAAATGGATCATTTCACCGAAAACAAAGAGAGGGTAGGGTAGGGCAGAAAGAGAAGTTTATCAAACTTTAAACTGTAAAACTTAAAACTACCAATTTCATCTATACTATCAGCTTCACAACAGAACAAATCCAAGAAGAAAGCGTCCAGATTTCTAAGATCACTTTCAACTAGGAGCACAAGGCAAAGTGGAACAGATCTAGCAAAAAATTATAAATCCAAGGGCAGCTGGTTAAAATTGGTATCTTTCACCGACAGCCTAGCTCACACAGTGAAGACAGAGCAATTAGAACAAACTTAACCTCAAATCTGTAATTTCCCCTAGCAGACAATAGAACAACTGAAGCCTAACAAAGATATTTAAACTTGATAATGGCAGATTTACAACATATATCTAACAAACTTTAATGGAACGGATAATAGAAGAAGATACACTTATCACAGATCTGTAAAATATTAGGCTCCTGGCCATGCTACCACAGAAAACAGCAAAAGCACATCAACTCCCAGTCCAAAAAACAAAGGATTTCACAAAATTTGCAAGAAATTGCTTATAAGCCTTTTATTTCTAAGTCTCCGCCTCCCGCGATTACATTTAGAACTTGTATTTATAGACTCAGGATAGACCCTGATCTTTTCAAAATATCTTGCTCAAACCCTAAATCTTATCACACTTAAACCCTAGGACCGGGTTTTACAATATAAAGCCACTTTAAAATCAAAGTCCGGATAGAACTTAACCCTCTCGCAAATCGGTGCGATTAGCCGCCATAAATGGAGAAGATGAAATTCGAATGCCACTTGCATTCACCCGCAACCGCAAATAAATGCTCTCATCAATTCCTGCTGGTGAGCCGGATGAGTCACCACTTCTCTCACATCTGAACTCCGCATATCCATCCTTGAGTTGAAATGGTCTTCAAGCTATTAAGTCTGCAATAAATCTCCATTGAATGCTTTTACCGGCCTCCTCTCCTCTAGCATGGCGGTCCTTGATTAAATCTGCACTTTAACTTTGTCTTTACGGCCTTTTTCCAGTTGTCCCGTAGGTGACAGATGGCTTCCTATATGAAAGACAAAAAGATGCATTAGTATTTTAAAATCATTAAATTAAAGCTTTAACAATTAAAATCAGATTAAAACCGCAAAGTAAACTTGCATGTCGGCCTCTGTTTTATCTGATACGCTCTTTGACACGTGTCACTATCCCAGGACGCCTTCTGTTTACAGCTGTTTTGCATTTTCAGGCCTTTCATGTAACTTTCTCTCTCCTACCGTGATTCTACGACATGTCGCGATTTCGTGACATGTCACGAAATCGCGACGTCCCTGGCGCTAGCAGCTCTTCTTCCCAACTTGGTCGCGAAAATGCGACATGTCACGATTTCGTGACATGTCGCGAAATCGCGACACCTTCCTGGCCGCCGCACAACCTTTCCTTTGCAAGCCGCGATACTGCGACATGTCGCGATTTCGCGACATGTCACAAAATCGCGCCTGCCCTTGCACTTGGCTTCCCCTAGATTGTTCATGCAACTTGATTTTGCTTCCTGAGTACGATTTTCCTCTCTCTCCAGAAAGTGTCGCGATTTCGCGACATGTCGCGAAATCGCGACCATTTTCATACTTAGCCAATTTTTTATTCTTGCAACCCTTCTTCTCTCTCCTGACGCGAAATTGCGACATGTCGCGATTTCGCGACATGTCGCAAAATCGCGCCCTTCCGCACAACTTTCCTTCTCTCTCCTCCTGTCGGTAGCGATTTCGCGACGGTTTCCAAAAATGGAAACGTCGCGATATCGCGACACTTCCAAAAATGGAAAGTGTCGCGATTTCGCTACACTTTTCCGACTTAGCCGCTTTTGCCAAAATTCGTCGCGATATCGCGACATTTCCGAAAATGGAAGTGTCGCGATATCGCGACACTACCAAAAATGGAAAGTTTTGGTTTTCAGTGAATTTATGCAACTGTTTTCTAGATTTTTCTCGGTACCGGTGCGAGATTTTCTTTGTGCATGAATGATTCTAGCATGTAGAAAGTTAAGCTTGAAATAACAATGCTAGAAAGACTTGGAAAAAGGCACAACTTTAACAAAGAGGCAAGCAAAATTGGATTTAAACCTGAAAATTATCAAGAGGGTCCCTGCTGCAAAAATGGAAGTTCAGGGCTTTCTAAGGATGGAATCTCATTTTTCAATGGGGGTGTGTTGCTTCTCAACAAGTCCAAGAAGGCAACTGTAGTGAAAATGCAAGATTTGTACCAAACCATCCATCAACTGTAGGAAACGATATTAAAATTGTAGCTGCAAGTCCAATAGATTGAGGTCGAATGGCCAACCAAGGTGGATGCAATAATTTAAATAGATTGGATTATAGATGTATCCACTACCTCTCTATATTTAGAGGAGAGAATTACCTCTTCTGGCCCTTTTCAATCTTATGCAAGGAATGCCAACATTGAAGCTAAGGTAGGGGACCATTCAAAGACCTCTACTAAAAATATTTTTGAATAGGGGAGTCCAAATTCTCAATCAGGGACCCCTACAATTATAATTGATGATAGTGATATTGAATAGTCTTCACTAAATGCCCATGCAAAAGTAGAGTAGGAGTCAAATGTAGTAGTGGAGGTTGAACAACCTCATTTGACATCACATTCTGCATACCAAGGGTAAGAAAAAAATGCTAAGGTAAATGTGAAGCAGTCTCCAGCATCATATCACTCTCCAGATAGAGAGGTCAATCAAGAAGATGAAATTAAGGTTGAGGAGCCTCAAATTTTAGCAAAATCTACAAAGGAAGAGATAAGGCAAGAAGATGAGATTGAGGTTGAAGAGCCTCAAATTTCAACCAAGTCTATAGAGGAAAATCAAAAGGTTGAAGAGCCTCAAGGGTCAACACACTCTGCAAAAAAAAATTAGAAAAGGATGTAGAAATTGAGACTGAGCAACTTCAGATAGAAAGGGAACCCTCAATAGGTCAGTCACCAGATGATCAAAATGTGACTAATGAGTCACCTGAACAGGTACCTACAAAATAGGCACAGGTGAATCAGAAGTCTACATCTTCTAAAAATTAGGGACAAACATCAACAACAGCAGTAGAAGATGAGAGCCCTCTATTTCAACTATTCCCATAGAAATACAATTACAACCCAAGAATTTGAGGGCTAAGAGAAAAGTTGTAAGAGAGCCTCAACGAATACCCAAAACTAGGGTGAAAACTACATACCTTAAGGAATTAGGTATGAATTCTAACAAGGAATGGGCAGAATCTCTAAAGATGTTTGCTGAGCAGAAAGAGAAATTTGAATAGCTCAAAGCAGACATAAAATCACATAAGAAGGAGTTTATGAAGGCCTCTAAAAATGTGGCCAAGGAATCCAAGGAAGAAAATCACCTTTGCCCAACCTGGCCAGTTCTAGGATTTGTATGGGTCTACTGGTAATCAACCTTCAAATATGATGGCATATTTTGATAAAATGGGAATACTAGGACCTATACCACCTGCAGCCCAAGCAATAATAAGTAAAGCCCCTCTGGTAGAGGAAGAAAATTCTGATGATGATGTTGAAATTGAAGCAATAGTGGCCAGATTTCCTAAGGCCAAGATTGCTGAAAAATATAGTGTTCCATTTGGGTATGATTCAACAATCCCAAAAGGAGAAATTTTACCCCCTTACCATGAGTACTAGAAGCAGGATGATCCAGCATTTCAAAAAGAAGCCTCAACCTTTACTGGGTATTACTAGAGGAATGTGGCAGGCAAGAAAAGTTTAGATACAAGAACAACCAAGTATAGGAACTGAACCAAGTCAGCCAACTCGATGTAGTAAGTTCCTGAAGTAGTTGTAGTAGGAAGTGAGAACCCCTAAGGCACGAAAATGGTGAAAACTCATAGATAAAGAAAAATCCAAGGTCGAAACCAAGAAGAGGAAGGAGAGAAACAAGGCTTACTAGAAAGTTATTAATGAGACTAGCAATTATTAGTATTGGGTGGCATAGGGACATGTCAATCCTTAGGCATGGGGGAATGATGAGCCTTGAAAACGCTCATATTTTTGTATAAAATTTTCATATATATTGCAACATTATTATTATAGAATGTATGTTTTATGAAAGTTTTATATATATTTAATAGCAAATTATATATGTTGTCTAATATGTGTTTTTAAGTGAATTGTGTGTAGATTCAGTGATTTTTACTACCTTTCAGCATGTTTACATCAAGGTCCCATTTGGACTTGGCACTTTCTATTTTATGATGGAAAATCAAAGGTAAAAGTAACTGCAACACAAGCAATGATGAATTCTAAGTTTGGTGTCCAATTTTAGTTTTGGTGCCTGACTTTAGTTTTGGTACCTGACTTTAGTTTCGGTGTCTGAATTCCATTTTGGTGTTTAACTGTTGTTTGGCACCCGACTCTCATTTGGTGTCTAACTTCCATTTGGTACCTAACTCCCATTGAAGCAAACGTACAACATGATCCCTGCTATCAACAGAATATAACAGCAATTTTAGCGATGTATGCGGATGAAGGACAAGGTCATAAATCATATGTCATCTATTTTTTAGCAAATACATAAATATCCATGTAAAAAAATAAGCATAATATTAGATGTATTCTATTATGATAAAAATAGAATACACTTAATTAATCTGGAAATAGATGAAATTGATTGTATATTCACTTTATCCTCCTTATTTTTGTGTATTTATTGTAACAAAAAAATTTGAAATAGATTTACCTCCAAATGTAATAGGGTATGGCTGCATATCTTATAAATATGCAGGCCACCCTTGAGAAATAGATCCTAGATTTTCTCTATAAAATTTTTGAACTGCAATACAATACAATTTATTTGAGTATTTTCTTAATCTCAAACTAGCATTCGGTGAATGAATTAATTCGGGTGGAATATGCTAGAATCTTGGGCCCACTCTCAACAGTATTCCTCCCACTTTTTTCTTACTTTCTATCATTTAATTTATTTCCTCTTTTTCTTTTATTTTTTGTAAATTCGTTTAATTTTGTAGCTTCCCCTATTTTTTGTATTTTTCCAGCAAGTATGCATTTTATTTTTTGTAGTTTATTTTGGTCATGTCTTTGATAATATGAAATAGGTTAATGGTTTGGAAAACAAACAAAAACTCCAATACAACAACACACCCCCCAAACCATAGAATTTAAGGGACTCATCTTATTAAGGAGATTACAGGCATATACTCTACACGATTTTTTATAAGTTTATGTCTTGTCCTGGTTTGACAATTAAATGGAGGTAATGAACTTAACCAAAGAAAATTAACCAATGTTTTTTCCAATAGGAGGCTTTGGTTTTCCTTTATTTTTCATTTTTTGTATAACCAATCACTAGAATATGTTATAAACTAGTGGGCCAATCATTGAGAGTGTTGATTCAAGGAGGGCCAGTCAATAATTCATCCTCCCCCATATTATTTTCATTTTTACTTTATGCCAAGGCACAAGGTTAAATTTCTCTTACCATGGTATAAAATATTTTCCCTTTGCACCATGATGTTAATTTATTTGTCCTCATGCATCAACCAATAGTCATTGTGCATCAAAGTTTAGTGAGCCAATCACTGCTTTTTGCCAGTACCTAATGGACCAGTAAAATTTGAATTTTTCTTTTAAGTTCTTATTCTATTTTCCTCCTTAGCCCACCCATGGTATACACTTTTCCTTCATCTACCTTGGTGGAAAATATCTTGTCCTTATATGCCAATGAATTTCCAGTCTTCATGAAGGGAGCGAACAAATTATTGTCGAGTTTCTAGAACTAGTAGCCAATAGAATTTCAATTCTTCTTAGGAAAAATGCTTTAATTTTTTTTGCTATTGTGAGCATTCATTTGGCATTTTGTGCCTTCAAATCACCTTTGAGCATAGAGACATGATGGGTCATATTTACCAAGTGCTAGGTGATATGGACAAGTCAACATCCATGCTGGAGTCTTCCATTTTTTGCTATCAAGTGCTACCCAATAGCTAACAAACGTTGAAAAGGGTACACCAATCGCTGCTCTTCACTGAAGACCAGTGATCCAATTACTGATGAGTTGTAACATATTTTGTCCTCAATCACCATGGGGGAATTTTTTTTATCTGCTAGCATCATCCAATTGCTACATTCCACTAGGATTCAACGAATCAATCACGAGTGACTTTTCAATCGATGAACCAATGAGAAGTTTCCTTTATAAACATTTCATTTTTTTTCTATTTTTCCTTAGTACTCATCGTAGTACAAAATATTAAAATTATTCCATTGTGGTTCAATTTTGATTTCATACACTGTGGGGTCCACTAGTTTATTTTGTAGTATGGACCAATCGCTGGCTTGCATTGCTCATTAGTGAGCCAATCTCCACTCTTCAAAAATTTTCGACGAGCCAATTAGATTTATATCTTCTCCTTAGATTTTTGTATTAAACTCCCTCTAGTGGTGCCACCTCTTTTATCTTCTAGAGATGACTAATCACCATCACGCATCACATTTTGGTGGACAAATCCAAATTAGTACTTGATTACCTTGCATTCTTTTGTGATTTAAGTTTTCTAAAATGAGGAAGCTTCTTATCCTTTTGTATCATCAAATAATCACTCTTTGCAAAGGATTAGCAAACCAATCGCTAGCATCCTTTCAATTGACGAACCAATAGGAGTTTCTTTTGCCTTCAAATCTTAGGAAATTTTCTAATGATAGGACTTTGGTTTAATAATGGATACATGTTTAGGTCTTCCTAAGGTTAAGATTTTAGGTGATGTAAGAGAGTTTATGGGTTGAAAGGGGAAATATTTATTATGTGGTTGTGACCCTCAAGACCTTAGGAAAATGATATAGGATGAATTTATGAACCATGGTGACTATTGCTAGGACTTAATGAGTAAAACACGATGGCTATGGTGGGGTTTTCATGGGATAAGCTTCAAAAACATGGCTTGGAATTATGGAATTTTAATGTGTCGGTCTACTTAGGCAATCGAGGGAAAATTAAAAGGGATTTCTTTTTTAATTGACATGGGTGGTTAAAAACAATACATGGTCTAATATTCGATATGGTCATGAATTATTGTAACAGACAATTATGTGTTTAATATGGTATAATATATATATATGGCCTAATGGAATAAATTTTAATGAATATAGTGAATTATGAAGTGGATGCTCAAAATATATGTTAATATCATGGGTTAGGGGTGATAAATGATATATGGGGGTGTTTAATGTATAGGGTGAATATGGTGGCTATGAATGGATAAAGGTGGATTTAGGCAAAATGGATGGATGGTGGTGTGGGTTTATGAAGTGAAAACCTTGGTGGAAATGAATGGTAAAATGATAATATTGTGGTAAAATGGAAATGATAGGAACGTATTTGTAAAGGATAACTTTAAATGAATTGAGCACAAAATGATCAATACCTACACCTTTCATAACCATGGAGACTCTTTTGAACTAACATGAACCTCCTAGGAGTTCTCACTTTTGAAACTAACTATCACATCCTAGATTCACCTAGACACTCGTTCTCGACCACCTTTGAAAAATTAGGGTTGTTATATAAGTTGGGATTTTTTTGAAGCCCAACACAGGCTCTGTCTAGGACAAGAGGAGTATTTGTCTTTTAAGGATAAGAATCCTCCTGAGAACCCTGAATATCTGGTTGATCTGGCTATTCATACACTTTGATTTTTTAATATGATGGACTACCAACTCTAAGTAGATTGTAACCATGTTTTTTTTATGACTCACCCAAGAACATATATAGACTAATTCAAATCTTAGGACTTGAGTAAAAAAAATCCCAAACACCTAAAATTTTTAGACTAATCACCTAAAATACTAGATAAAAATACTGAAACAAACTTTAAAAAATGATCAAAATTAAAATCACATACATTAACAAAGACTTAAAACCTTAACACAGACTAAAACATGATACCCTTTTTTTTAACAAAGGTATACAGATATAGTTCAAGTGAACTAATCGCCATCATAGGGATGATACACTTTTAGATGCTGGCCATTTATCAAAAACTACATTTCTTCTCCTTGCAGAATTTGCAACTTGTAAGTATGATGGCCTATTTTCTGGATGATCTGATAAGAATCCAACCATTTTGGTTCTAATTTACCTTTATCTCCTGGTTTGTCATTCTTTGGATCCTAGTATAACACTTGTCTCCTTCAGCAAATGGATTTTCTCTAGCTTTCTTGTATAAGACCTGGATTATTTTTCGATTTTCTTGGATCATTCTTTTCAAAGCATATCTTCTATCTTATTCTAGTTTGAAATTTTGATCCATCCCTCTTTATAGGCTATCTGGATTTTTATGGTCTTGAAGTAACAAGGCTAAGTCAAGACTTTCTACCTGTGGAGAGAGTAGGGTATTTTCTCCATAAACTAGTTCATAAGGTATTTTTCCTATTGGTATTTTAATAGAAATCTTGTCAGACCATAAAGTAAGCTTCGATTTATTGTCCTAGCTTCTTTTATTTTTGCCAAGATATCTCTTAATTCTGCTAATAATATTTTTATTTGAAGACTCTACCAAGCCATTACTTTGAGGGTAGTAATTGGCTGAGTGTTCTAGCTCAATGCTATATCTACTGTAAAGTTCTACCATTTCATATGAAACAAAACCCTTGTTTTCAGTGACTAGCTTCCTAGGTACTCCAAATCTGGTGAGGATACTCTCTTCCAATAATTTGATAATCACCTTAGTGGTTGACCTCTTTAATGGGGTAGCCTCTACAAACTTAGTATAGTTAGTTGCAATTATTATCCATATATGACCTCTTAAAGAGTTTAGATTAATTTATCTTATCAATTCTATATACCCCACTATGTGAAAGGAGATTTTACTACCATAATTTTCAATGGCATTGCAAACAATTTTTTTTTACCATCGAATATTTGGCAGCTTGGGTACTTTCTTACAAACAAATGTACATCACTAAATATGGATGGCCAATAATAGCCTACTTTTATAATGTTGTCAACAGTTGCTTTAGGTGCAAAATACCCTCCATAGAAACTGGTATGAAACTCTTCGATTATTCTAGGAACTTCCTTTTGAAAAAGGTAGAGTAATAACACTCCATTTGGATACCTCTAATATAATTTGTTATTTTGGATATAATACTTTTGTGCTTGCTATTTGATACTCCTCATTCTATTCTAAGAAATGTCAGCTGGGAATGTTAATGTTTGCAGATAATTGATAATATATTTATACTATTTATCTTCAAAGCATTTTGTCTCAACATCCTATTGCACATTTGTTATTATAACTATGTTGTTAAAGTCTTCTCCACATTTTGTTGCCATATACTTGGCCAAATATTTCCCTTTGATGGTTTGTACAACCTTGAACTCAACATCATATTGCTGCAATTCAACCATCCACCTGGATGAGCTACCTGTAGGCTCATTTTGAGTAAAGATATCTTTGACAACTGTGTAAGGAATGCAGGTTATCTCTTTTTTTGATCTAAAAATTCCTTTAAAATATTCTAGAGCTTTCATTAATGAGAAGGCATGTTTTTCTATCATTGTATACTTTAGATGAGCTCCTTTTAAGCTTAAACTCATAAATGCTAGTGGTCTTTCATTATTTTCTTGATCTTTTATGACAACACAATGATAATAATATCTTCTGAAGTAAAGGAATATATTAAAATCCTTGAAATAATTTAGACATGCTAAAACAAGGGCCTATGTAATTGCATCTTTTATTTTCTAAAAAGCTTCTAGGTTTTCTTTTGTCCATCTAATATTTACATCTTTTTTTATCATGTCATTTATTGGTTTTGAAATTTGAGCAAATTTTGGAACAAACCTTCTCACAAAATTTATTTTCCCAAAAAATGACCTGACTCCTTTCAAGTTATTTAATGGAGGAACCTTCGTAATGGCTACAATCATTTCAAGAGCAATACTAATTCCCTATTTAGAAAAAATATGTCCTAATAAATTACCTTGCCTTACTCCAAAGATACACTTCTTAGGATTTAATGAAATGCCAAACTCTTTACACCTTTCAAACACTTGAGTTAGATGTTTGAAGTGATCTTCAGGATTCTTAGAGAAGATAGTTATATCATCCAGGTAGACTACCACTATCTTAAACATCAAGCCTTTAAAATCAAATTCCATGGCCCTTTGAAAGGTGGCTCCTGCATTCATCAACCCAAATGGCATCCCAAGGTATTCAAATGTTCCCCATGGGGTAGTAAATGTTGTTTGTGCCTATCCTTAGGGTTGACTTGAAACTGATTATAGCCAAAAAATCTATCAAGTAATGACATCCTAGCTAATCTTGCAATAGCCTGCAACAACTTCTCCATATTGGGCAAGGGATAATTGTCTTCTAAAGAATTTTTGTTTAGATTTCTAAAGTTCACACATAACATGATATCAAAATTTTTCTTCCTGATTGGCACTAGATTAGCTATCCACATAGAGAACCTCACTTTCCTGATAATATTGGCATCCAATAATATTTGCACCTCATTTTGCATCATGGGGTGTAAAGTAGGATTGAATTTTCTCTATTTTTGCCTGTGTGGCTTAGTACCTTCTTTCAATGGGATAATGTGCTTCATCACCTCTATGTTAAATTTTCTGAGATCTTCATAACTCCATGAAAAGGTATCTTTATGCTTATTCAAATATTTTATATAGTATTTCTTTTCTTTTTCTAGCATGGACTTTTCAACCTTCACCATCCTAGGCTCCTGTTTAGTTCTAATATTGATTTATTCTACTTCTAATACTTGAAGAGTAGGTTTGTGAGCTCTATCAAAATCATAAAAAAATACTTTCTAGTAAAATTATGCCTCTAGGCAGTTTTTTAATCTTTAATTGTATAACCTCTACAGGTTCTTCAATTACATTTTTTATTTTTTCGTTGTCTTCTTCATCACATATAATATCAGCATAGTGATTCTGTAATATCATAAAATCTTTGATATCCACATAATCTTGAAACACTTGTAAGTATACTATGTTATCTAGGATAGATGGATGATAGATTGAAATAGTTGGAAATTTCTCCTAATATTATGTATCTATCTCTAGGCTATCTGAACTAGATGCATTTATAGCTAACAAATTGGCTACATGATTCTCATCTCGAGGGATATAGGATATATTAAAAGCCAAAAATTTATCAATTTCTTCTTGAACAACCTATTTATATTGCTTTAACCTAGGGTGTTTGGTCTGATATTTTCCTTTAATCTACTATATTATTTATTCTGCATCCCCATACATAGTCAAATAATTAATACCAAGCTCTTTAGCTTTCTTCAAACCTAATAATAATGCCTCATAATCTGCTACATTATTGGTGCATGGAAACTATAATTTGTATGGTATGCCCAAGTAATTTCTATTTATATCAGTCAAGTTAACCCCTACCCCTACCCCAGTTTATGATTTAGCTCCATTGAATGTCATGGTCCACATTTCAGATGTTAGTATTATGGTAGACTCAGCATCTACTTTTGTTGCTACTTGTGGGTCCATATCCACTACCTCTAGTTACTCAACTAGGAATGGTGAATGCCAAATGGAGTATACTCCTTTTTTTTTTTCTTAGAAATATTAGAATAAATTTATAGTAGTATTATCAATTTTCTTCAACTCTACTAAATACCTATGAAAGGTTTCTCTTCTGAGAGTAACTAGTTCTTTGGCTATCAAATGGATATTGGCATAAGACCAATGTAATTGGATAGATCCTCCTAATTATTCAACCTAATGTCTTGATAACAATAATGAAAAGAAAAGGTCTACATAAAAAATGGCTACATCCATAACTATTTCTTTATCTGGGTACTGGTCTAGATAAACTAGTAGTCCTATGAAAATTCCAGCACAAGGTACTTATCTACTATCCATAACCGATATTGGGAGAGAATATCTGGTGCACATAAAGCTGATCTGGTCTGCTACTTGTTTGGTCATGATATTATGTGAGGATCCACTATCTAAAATAAAATTATGAATCATGTACCAATCCCCTAAATATGAATTATACCTCAGAGATATGTAAAAGGGTCTAATTGATGATGGATTTCTAGGAATAGGCATGGGCTTTTCTACTACTGAGACATTGTAGATATGATTACTTGGTTGTTCAACTAAACCAAAGTCTTGACACACTTGGTCTTTATATTTTGGAATGGTCATCAGCTCTCCGAAAGTGATATTAATATTTTGTTTGGCCAACTCTTGACCAACATCAAATTCAGCTTTCTTGACCTTTGTGTTTTTGTCAGAATCCAACTATCTTTGAGATTCAATCCCTAATTTAGCTTTAGGGTTTACTTGTTTATTATTATCCTATCTCTTGGAAGCCTTATCTTTATTTTGGACTTTTTATCTTGTACCAACCTTGTTAGAATTATCAGTTTTATCAAGGATGGTTTTGTTTCTTAGATTAATGACATGAATCCTCTCTAATGCTTCAATTTCTTCAGCTATTGGAGGGATATTAACTTATTTTATATTTTTAAACATGTTATCCTAAGGTCTTTTTAAGAGTTCCACATTTTCTAGGACAAAGGCTTTTGGTTCTTTTTCTGACTTAGGCAACTCATCCATTTATTTTTCAAATTGTATCTCTCTTTCTTCATCTTCTTTAGTCCAATAAGCATCGATCCTTATTTCTTCATCTCATTATTCTTCTATAATTACATTGGCATTTGTACTTAGATATATACCACAACCAATTGGATTATGTGGGGCATCACATGTAGAATAAAATAATGGAAAATCTAAAACCATATTAGTTGTGGTCATAGGGTTAGGGACTGAATCTATATCCTTTGATCCTTCCTTTTTATTTCATCCATTGTTATTTCTATTTTTATTCTCTTCTTCTGCATTATTTCTAACCCAAGTTCTATTAAAATTCCTCCTAAATTGAGACTTTTTGTCATTTTATGATTGAGCAGGTGGCTCATCATTTACTGATTTTTCTCTTTCAATTATGGACAACCTACTATTAATTATGTTGAACATCTTAGTGAATTGGATGGATAATTTTTCTATGGGATATATTTTAATTTTCTTTAACAATGAGAATCCAACCTTTTTAGGCTTCTTGTCCACTTGACTAGAGCTTGAATCAGATGTGTATGGCTTCATATTTCCACTATCTATCATATTTATCTCAATCTCCAGGGCTTGTTCCATACATTCATCAATGGATTTGGTTCTATACTATCTTAACTCATGGTTGAATTCTCCAAGAAATATATTTTTATGGAAATATATAGCTTGGTGGCCAGTGGACCTTAAGGTTGTGGGAATTTTGTTCCTAATCTTAAAGAATCATCTGTTAAAATCCTCTACTAATTTATTTTCTCTCTTTTTTACCATTGCAAGTTCTATAAGGATTGCTCATTTTTTCTTTCTCTATATTTCTTTAGAAAACTTCTTCCATAGTCTAAAAATCAAGGATCTAATCAGCTAGGAGATAATTAAATCAATCCCTTGCATCCTTTTATAGTTTTTTCAAGAATAGTCTAAGAATTATGTCCTTGTGTTCAACCTCAAGGCTATCTAGTGCATATAAAAAGACTTTTATATGATATTCCCCATGGCATTATTGCCTTGGAATTTAGGTAGGTATTTGTGAGCCTTGTTGGGTAAGTCATATAAATTTGAGTAAAATTCAAAGGGTATATACCTATTGGTCCTCCAAATCTAAATATTCTAATTTAGATGAGCCATGTTAACTATGGGAGTAATAACAATAGAATGCTAACAACAGGTGTAATGGTAGAATTATTCTAGAAAGAATTATCTACTAGAGTATATTTCCTAGTAGATTTTTTACTAGCAAAATAAAATTTCTTTCATACACAAATTTTTTAGGAACTGAAACTTTTCATATGTGGGTAAATACCTATGAGTTTTCAAATTTAGGGAAGATTTGTTTTTTGCTTCATCTGGTATGCTCCAGGTTATATTCTATTACCTTCTATAGTTTGGGTTTTTTTAGAATTGCCAAAACTTCTAGTACACTAGAATATCACTCCGACCAAGATTGCTTGACTTTTAAATATTTCAATATCTTAGATATACGTAGAGGTATCCTATAATTTATAAAAATATTATAGTTATTATGTCATAAGGAGACAAACTATGGTGCACAAATATAAAAAATATATATCCCTGACAATGGTACCAGTCAACTATTGTGAAATTTTTTGATATCCTTTATTGTTTTCATGCTATCAAATTTTCAAAATTCACAATCAACATGCAAGCTCTAGTGGACTTGCCTCTTTAACCTAAAATGATAAATCCTAACATGAACAGGTTGGGTCTAGACACCCCAAAATGAGCCTATTAATTATGTTCACTAAATATTACGCTCAAGGGTGCAGGCTTCCATTCTAGCTATAGTACTAGCTGCCTACTAATAGATGGGGTTTAGGGTATCAAATACAAATCCATGATGATTCTTTGGTAGTAGCTATATATAGGCTAATATTGGGTTTCAAGGAAGATATTGACTAGAATCCCTATCAACCCCCTAGCAGAAACTACTTGGGTGACATATGGGTGTCTATGGTCAATATAGAACCACCCGATGAGTATCACCCTAATTCCTCTCTTGAAGCATACCCATAAATAATTATCCTATAGGAGGATGAGCCAATCCATGGATATGAGTAAGAGAAAAATGATTATCTCAAGTGAGGACAAATATGAGATCGGTTTGGCTCATCATGGGCCTCAATATTTGCAAAACATCGCTTGGTTCGGCTATGTAGAGAGTGGATATATTTTTGATGAGAGATGCTATGAGTCAGAGTACTCAAATGAGATGGCCTTCATGAGACATGCACACCAAATTGTAGGACCAATAGTAAATTCTAATGAATTCTTTATAAGTGATGATGATTATGAAGATGAGACTGAAATGGCCTATCTTAGGTATCAACAAGTAAGTCACCATCCAATTCCAGTAGGCAAAAATAAGGATTTCTTCATAAGCGATGATGACTTTGAGAATAAGACCAAGATGACCTATATTGGGTCCCATCACATACGTCAAGTCAATCTGCTTATTGAGAGATAGGTGATACTTCGCACCATAGATCTCAAACTTCACTTCGTGGGAAGACTAGCAAATCCAGATATCATCTATCGCATGGTCCTCCCTAATCCATCGACATTTAGAGAGCTACTGCAACCTAACAATCCCATCATCTCATCTATCCATAGACTAGATCCTGAGATCCCCATACCCCTAGAGCCACATCTTGGGTATGGAAGGTAAATCATTAATAAAGAGTTTCACCCACGTGGTCCTGGAGATTTCATCCCATCCATCAACATGATCTCCATTGATTTGACCACTCCACTTCACAACCCAACAGATCCTTCTAAACCATTGTGTCTTAACTTAGATGCTATTGATTGGGATCATGTTGATTCATCCCTAGAGCCTGAAGATTTCTTCCCTAATGAAGAGATGCTACAACCATTCCATTTTGCACCAGGCTATGCACATGATGTCTATCATGCTAGTTTTGACCATGATTTAGTGGAACCTTTAAACCCAATAGATGACATCCACTTAAATCCCACTCCTCACCAGCTTGAGGAGGGGTCACATATGGCAATAGAGGAGACTTTCGAAGTGGACATCAGTGATGACCCTTCTAATCCAAAGAAAGTCAAGTTCGGAGAAATCTTATCTCTAGAAGAACAGACCATCATTATTCCTCTATTGAAAGAGAGACCAAGTCTCTTTGCTTGGACCTACAAAGATATGTCGGGGCTAGATCCGAAATTGGTTTTCCACAACCTTTCACTAGACCCCACAAAGAAATCGATCAAGTAAAATCTTAGAAAGATGCATCCAACCATCGCTTTGATGGTAAAGAATGAGTTGCAAAAAATTTTGGATGTAGTCTTTATTGTTCCCATCGACTATCCAAAATGGGTATCAAACATGGTGCCCATAGGAAAACCTAATGGAAGAATCTGCATTTGCATAGATTTTAGGGATCTCAATAAGGCAACACCCAAGGATTCATTCCCATTGCCAAACATAGATGCTCTTGTAGATGCAACTGTAGGTCATGAGATGCTCTCCCTAATGGATGGTTTTTTTGTTTACAATTAGATTTATATTAAACCCGAAGACCAACATAAAACCACATTCACCACTCCATGGGGAATATTCTGCTACAAAGTAATACCATTTGGTCTTAAAAATACTGGTGCCACATATCAGTGGGTTATGACATACATTTTCCATGACTACATGCACAAGATCTTAGAAGACTATATCGATGACTTATTGGCCAAGTCATTGCTACATGAAGAGCATGCTGAGATCCTCAGAAAGGTCTTCGATCGCCTGATTGAGCACAATGTTAGGTTGAATCCCAAGAAATGCGTCTTTGGCATAACCTCTAGAAAAATCTTGGGATTCATCATTTCTAAATGAGGCATCGAGGTAGACCCAGAAAAGGTAAAGGCTATCCTAGAAATGGCCCCACCCACTAACATCAAAGAGCTGAGAAGCTTACAGGGCAAAGTAGCATCCATAAAGTGATTCATTGCACAACTATCGAACAAATATCAACCCATGAATCAATTGCTACACAAGGGGGTCCCATTCTAGTGGGATGAAGAATGTCAACAAGCCTTTGCTAAAATCAAGAAGTACCTAGCAACACCACTAGTCCTAGCTCCACCAAGGCTAGACATGCCATTCTTGCTATATATATCCACTACCAATTTTGCTTTGGGCACCATGTTGGCTCAAAAGAACATGCAAGATAAAGAACAAGTGATATATTACATCAGCTACACCTTGGTGAGCTATGAGATAGGATATGCATACGTAGAAAAGTTATGCTTAGTAGTGGTCTTTGCAACCAAGAAATTATGCCACTACATGTTGAGCCATACGACGTATGTAATATCCAAACAAAATCCTTTGCAGTATATGATGAGCAAGATATATCATAATACATGTACTACAAAGTGGATCATGTTATTGATAAAATTTGACTTGGAATTCATAAGCCAAAATTCCATCAAGGGACAAGTCATAGTTGATCATCTGGATGAGGTGCCTCTTCAAAGCAATAGGCCCCTCACCATAGAACTTCCTGATGATGTAGTCTTTGCATTATCAGAAGCACCCAAACCCGAAGAACCTAAAAATGAAGCTGACATGACTTTGTTCTTTGATGGTTCAAAGTGTGAGCAAGGAGGTGGTGCAGGGATTATCTTTTTCATGCCACAAGGTGCTCCAATGCCCTTGTCATTTAAGCTAGACTTCCCTTGCATGAATAACAACACTGAATACGAGGCCCTAATATTGGGTCTCCAAACAACCATCGCTATGAAGATCAAAAGGCTAAATATCTTTGGTGACTCCCTCCTCATAGTCAACCAAGTCAAGGGACTATTTCAATGTAGGGATCCAATCCTGAAAGCTTACAAGGAGCTTGTTGACACCTATCTAGCCCAACTAGAATGGTACAACATCGAGGCAATCCCTCATTCATCAAACAGATTCGTAGACACCATGGCATATTTGGGATCCTTGATCCCTCATAATCCATCTACTGATTTCACTACCATTCATGTGAAAATGCTCTCGCACTCAGTGATGCAGCATGAGGCTTTTGATAACAAAGAATCAGTCAACATGATTCATATAGAACTAGACCATGACTGGTTCTGTAAAGCCAAATACTTTTTAAAGAAGGTACCTTGGGGGTCCTTGATCTCGTAGGGTCCTACGGAGAATGGTACCACCATTCACCACAAGGTTGTTTCTCAATCTACATTTGTGCACATCAAATCATAGGAGAAACAAGTCATCTTATCTATTGAGGTTGTAGCTTATCAGGATTGGCTATCCCAGTTACAAGATTTCCTAAGACTTGGAATTGTCCCATAGGGACTATCGCATGTTGAAATATGAGCATTTAAATAGAAAGTGACAAGATATATCTTGCTAGGAGGCATATTGTATCATCAAAGCTACGATGGAGTCCTCCTTCATTGTCTTAGAGCCCCAAGAATTAGCTTGGGTAATTTTGCAAGCTCACGATGGTACATGCGATGGCCACTTCAGTGACATGGCCATTGTCAAGCGCATCCTTCGAATGGGTTATTACTGGCCCACCATGGAGAAGGATTGCTGTGAGTATGTCAAGAAATGCGTTAAATGTCAACATCATGCAAATCTGATGCACCTGCCATCATCAGGCCTTACAGCCCATTCAGGTAGCTTGGCCATTTTCTCAGTGGGGTTTCGATCTAATCGGAAATATTTCTCCCCCATATTTGGGCTGACACACATTTATCTTAACGACCACTGAGTACTTCACCAAATGGGTGGAAGTGGTCCCCTTAACATCGACAATCGGACCACGAATTACGGAGTTCATACTTCACAATATCATCTATCATTTTGGGGTCCCCTTCAAGATAATATCGGATAATGGTCCATCATTCAAAAACAAAAATATGTGGGCTTTAACATCCAAATATAACATTCAGCACAGTTTTGTGACACCATACTATCCATAGGAAAATGGGCAAGCAGAGGCCTCAAACAAGACAATAGTAGCCATCTTAAAGAAGACGGTGAAAGAAAATCATAAGGATTGGCATCTGCAATTACCCCTTGCATTATGGGCTTACAGGACTAGCGTACGGATGCCCACTAGGGCAACCCCATTTTTGCTTGTATATGGCACTGAGGCCATTATGCCCTTAGAGTTGGAAATTCCAACATTGCGCGTCACATTGAAAGAGTTCATCAATGACGACACTGCATGGCAAGCTCACTTGGATCAGTTGACCCTTCTGGATGAACATCACATCAATGCTCTTGAGCATCTTCACGTTTACCAGGATCATCTAACATGAGCTTATAACAATAAAGTCCACTTGAGAGACTTTAAGGTTGGGGATCTTGTGCTTAAATAAAACCAACAGAACTCAAATCTACCCCCGCACCTACGAGATAAATTTATGGCCAATTGGATAGGTCCTTACATCATCTCTGAGAAGATTGGACCTAGGGCATATCGCCTAACATCGCTAGAAGGTGTTGAGGAGCCAGAGCCTCTCAACATTATTCATCTAAGGGTGTTTCACACATAAGCACAACAAAACACCAAAAACATTCAAATAAACCAACAAAATATCATAAACATTCAAAAATTTCAAAATCACAAAAACAATAGAAAACTTCAAAACAAAAGGCCCCAAAGGCATCTTAAAGCCCTTTGGTCAAATCACAAAAAGCCCCAAAGGCATATTAAAGCCCTTTGGTCAAATCACAAAAGGCTCCAAAGGCATCTTAAAGCCCTTTGGTCAAATCACAAAAGGCTCCAAAGGCATCTTAAAGCCCTTTGGTCAAATCACAAAAGGCTCCAAAGGCATCTTAAAGCCCTTTGGTCAAATCATAAAAAGCTCCAAAGGCATCTTCAAGCCCTTTGGTCAAATCACAAAAAGCCCCAAAGGCATCATAAGCCCTTTGGTCACATCACAAAAGGCTCCAAAGGTATCTTAAAGCCCTTTGGTCACATCACAAAAAGCCCCAAAGGCACCATAAGCCCTTTGGTCAAAAGCAAAACACAAAAGCACAAAAAAAGTTTAAAATCAAAAAGTTCAAAAAACATTCAAAATAATCAAAACTCAAAAACAATTGAAAGCATCAAAAATACAAAAAAATTTGCATTTGGCATTTGCATCCATTAGTTGCATTGCATTAGGCATTTTGCATCCATTGCACTTGCATTAGGATAGGTTGTGTTCACAATCTTACAAATGACACCATGTTTGTACCTCAATCATGCATCTTCAAAATCCATCATCATCCACAACCCATGTGTGTAACTATGTTTTTCAACACAACCCCTCCTATTGCTATAAGGAATATACTAGGGTTTTTCGGTCACTCAACCATACCTAGTGATTTTATCAAATTTTGTAGAAAGCTATCTTCACTAGCGAAAGATGAGGTCTAGTTTTGATAGTACCTGGTATATTTCAGAATCCTATCACTAATCAAAACACTAAAATCCTAGTTGAAACAAGGAAAATATGAATGCTACAAAGTGGTACTAGGCATCCTAAGTGAAAGGTTTCTACTTGCCCACCTTGTGATGCGCATGGTCTAGGATTTTGATCATTGGAAAAAGGACAAGCTCCCCCTACCCAAATAAATCCCTTGCTTTCATCAAAACAAGCAAAAATCCTAAAACAAAGCAAAATTCAAAAGCAAAATAAATAGTGATTATCATCACTACATAAATCCCTTGCTCAAAAGAAAACAAAAATTCAAAATAAATAGTGATTTTCATCACTAAAGCATGAGCAAGTATCCCAAATAAATGTGAAGAAAAGAAGGGGGTGAAGAGCTTGAATCCCTAGAATGGTCGATCTCCACAAGTCGTTGAGTGATCCCTAATACAACAATGGGTTGCATGAATCCCACCTGGCATTAGGGTAAGCTCTAAGAAATTTGCAAAAAGGGCTAGCTTTAGGTGTCCTGTATCGCCTAGTGGTCTAATCCAACTGAGTCCAACTTAGGATCAGGATGAACATTTGAGGATCCCCAATACAACAATGGGCTGAATGAATCCCGCTTGGCACTAGGGTATGCTTATGTTTTATCTAATATATTCATTTGCACACATAGGGATAATGAGTATCTAGGTCTTCATAACAAAAACCTTATCTTTCAGGAGTCCTGTATGGTCAGTATACAACTTTTGATGGAGTAACTAGGGTGTTTGAGTCTCATGGAAAACCTCAAAAATCCTCTCATAGCAACAAATCATGTCATCAATCAAATCATCAACTTTATTTAGGAGGTTTTGTTGATTAAAGGGTGTTAATAAAATAGGATAGATACCGGATAAATGTTAGCAATGATATTTAAATGACCACTGACTATTTTGTGCATATCTTTTAATTTACAAAAGCTTATAAAGAAAGCACATACATATCACATCATCTCATCTCATATAGGATGTTAAATGATTAATTCTTATTATAAGAGTTATTATTTATTCATGATTGATTTACATTCTGTGGTGTCACCCATTAGATTTTTGAACTCATATCACATGCATTCCTTATGTTTTAAGTGATTAAAGCATACAGGTTCATTTACATTAGATCATCATCATATAACTAATGCATTACACATATTGCATTCACCATATCATAACAACATAAGTTAGATGCATACAAATAGATCAAATATAAACATGCATTTAACAATAAGCATCGCATCCATATATGCATACATCACCATAATGCATCTATACATCTAGATCATACCATCTAAGCATACATCCATCACCTAGCTAGAACATGTAAATCAATACATCACATCATATAGCATAAAATCATCATACTGCATCACATAAACATAAAAGCAAAAACATATAAATACACATAATGAGTCTCAAAATGTAGATATCATATATATATGTGTCAAATAAGTACATAAGGGTACAAAATTGCCCATAGGCTACAACTATGTAGGTCATCTAACCTTACACTAAAAAATAAAGCTAGTATAATCAGAGTCATCAGCCTGCACCTATGCCTTCAGCCTCACCTCCACCCTTGGCTCCATCCCTATGAGTGTGATATGAGCTAGTCCCTGCGATCTACTCTATTCGAGTCCTAGTCCTATGACTTGGATGTAACGATGATTGCCCTGATGTGATCCGCACACTCCTATACGATCCTCCTATTATGGGCTTGTCTGGTAGATGACCTCCCCAAATATTGACCTCATGATCTAGTGTAATAATGTAAGCATTATCTCGAGTGCACTGCTCTAAGTCCTCTGACAGGAGTCCATGTAGATATTTGATCTCCACATCTACATCTAGCCCACTCGGTCTCTGAGGTGCTGGCATAGCTAGTACAACCTATTCTTGGGTAGAATCCCTCTTGATTGTAAGCTCATATATCCTAAGTTATGCTGAGTCTATCTATGTCTGGAGAGTGATCCTCTCCTCATCAAAGCTCTGAACTTGTGCCTAAAGCCCAATAATGGTAGAGTCCCTCTGCAAGATTTGGATCTGAGCTGATTGAAGCTCAACCTCCATGTGGTGCAGTTGAGCTCAAATAGGGGACTCCTACTCCTCTGGAGCTAACTCCTCCTCCTCCTCCTTAGGAGCAATCTACTCCTCAACCACCTGCTACTCTACATCCTACCCCTAGTCTTCTATTTGGACCCGCACTCGGTGCCCATCAGGATCCCCTTGATAGCTACCTCATCTCGATCTTGGCCTAAGCTACCATTACCATGCCATAGATGTGTAACCCACCACTGGGTATAGGCCTCTATGACCCCACCATCTATAATTCTAGCATCCACTGTTGGAGGATCATCATCCTCTATAATTGTTGTAACTCAAGGTAGTGGAAGATCCCTCTCTATAGTAATCCACCTATACAAAACTGGGCTCTAAGAGGTATGTCCTACTGTAGACCAAACTATCAAAGCACCCTAGAGTAATGGAAGAACTCCCTGATGCCACCCTTGCGATCGATAACCCATCGATCACACCAAGTTTGAGCTATGAACTTGTCTACCTCTGCCTAGGTGGGGCACTCATGATAAGGTCTCTAGATGATATCCTTGGCCTACAAGCCGATTAGGGAGGTTAGTGTAATGGGGTAAATCCCCTACATGATGTCGAATCATGTACTCCTTATGCCCTCGAGGCCACCTAGATCTATAGCACTAAGCAACATTGGCTATGATAGTAATCTCAATAGGTAATCCTCTTGGGTGGTCCACCTTGATATGCTCCTAGCCCTAGATCTGTAGGAGTAGGCTACAAGCAATGCTAGCTCATCCTCACCACTGGATCTTGTAGAGCTCATCATAGCACTGAGCCAATAGTGCACTCCCCAAGCCATGATGATAGGCTTCACACTATCAATCAAGTCTTGAACCATCACCAAGAGGTTCCATGGGAACCTCTCTCTAGAGTAGTCAGATAAAAGCATATTACATATAACCATCAGCAAAATGGTATGTCTCTAAGAAAATACATCCTTCTAATACCACCGAGCCATGGAAATCCCACCAGATCGAGTATCAAAGAACACAGTAGCTACATGTGCTCTAAAGACCCTCAAAAATACTACATCTCTGGCATCAGTAGGGGAAGAAACAATGGGGACTCCATCAAAAGGGATCCGAAAGATCCTGTAGACATCCTCCGGTGTGATGGTCATCTCGCTTGTAGGGAGATGAAAGGTGTTAGTCCTAGAGTCCCACCTATGTGCTAAGGTAGTAAGGTAGGCCTGATCCGACATGATCATCGAAAGCCTAGTAATGTACTAGAGCCTGCAAGCATCAAGCCAATCCCAGTCCGTGTCATCCATGTCGGGCAGAAGATCCATGAGCAATTTAGGGTCCCAAGCCCATGCAGATAAAATCTAAGAGTGTAAAGTAAATGCCTAAATTAAATGCACTTACAAGCTAAAAGGAGGAATAAAACAAAAATGGTGTAGAATTTATCTAAGATAAGCTTAAGGCTATAAAAAATGACTAAATGCACCTAAAACATTCAAAAAAATCAAATTCTACACTTCAAAATTGTAAAATAATCAAACCTTTTAAAATTCAAAAATTTCAAAAATAAGCCTAAGGTCTCGTAGCCGCTCATGCTAGGAGTGGCCATGCAGTAGTCTCTAAAGTCGATAGCGACCAGCTACCAACGGTTAAAAAATTAATCATTGGAATTCAAGTTGATCGTTGACGGTGATAGTGGCCCCTCTTTGGCCATTTAGGGGTTTCTCTGAGCGTCAGTAGCCACAATGAGGCATGCCAACGACGTCCCCCCTCATCCAAAAAAGCAAAAAAATTGAAAAATCCTAAAACTAGCCTAGACCCACTAAAATTAACCCTAACCTAGACCTATTGACTGGTTCGGTTCGTTGCCAATGAGTTTAGTGTGGTTCATTCACCGATTACTTAGTGAGGTTCATTTTACCAAATAAAACAAATAGAAGGCTAGGGTTTGAGAGATACCCATGAGTCATCGGCTCCTCCACTTGTCGAAGCCTCGCCCTACTCAACCATGGTGTCTAGTTTTGGTAGCATCTCGGGTCATAATCAATTTCTCTCACCTCAGAGCTCAAAAGGTGCAATTGATAGCTAGAATAATGAAAAGTCAAACCCTAAAAATTGCTTTTATATTTTCAATTTATGCCTCGACCACTATTGGCATTAGTGGCCCACACTTTCTGGCCACTAGACCTGACAGCGGCCATGAAGAGGCAATTAGAGGTTGTCGAACCTGACAACAACTAGGAAACAAAGAGTAATTCACTCATTTTCTCACCATGAGACACATCAGAATGGACCACTAAGCATACCTATCAGTCCAAAACAATCAAGAATTGCACAAAATACCAAAAAATTACATAAATCAAAATCCAAAAATAATACAAATTCAAATTAACAAAAAAATCAAATAACAACAAAATCTCAATTGAGCCTCGTATTCAGTTATTTACTCTATACACTTGGTGGTTGTAGCGACTTGCACTCCATGCAATCTAGCAAGATGAGTAAATTACCATAAGGCCACTTGGGGCAAATTAGTTATGGTAGAATTGAGACGCTTCACGTCAATCTCGAAGAAGGCCATGGTAGCCGGACTACCCCACGGGAACGAGGATTCATCTCATTTCTCCTATAAAAATTATTCAAATCATCGAGCGTAGTGATTCAACATAGGCTAAAATGGAATTGCTATCATCCTTGATTCCCTAAGAAGGCCATTACGGTCGGACCGCTCCATGGGATAGAGATGTACAATTACTAGAAATGGTTGAAATCACACCTAAAATGGGACCTACCCTATAACAACAAAGCAAACCTCTAAAAGGGTCCAAATCATTCATCTTGGTCAAGTGACTCATCACTTTATTCATTGTCCTTCCCTCATCGACTCATCGTTTGAGGGGGTAGTCATAATATCAATAATCATAATCAAAATCAATAAAATATCACTCGATCATGTCAAATTGTATTCATCTTATGAATCATTGCCAACAACTATCATAAGCTTACCCTTTGCTGGGGAAAAAATAAACATGATAGTTAAGTTTGTAGCTCTCCTCCTTTTGGACCTATAGTAGCACTGAAGCTACCCGATTGCCTGATGGACGTGTGCAAGCTTTCACAAATTTAAGCCTTCCATCCTATTGGAAGTAATGATTCTAGGATGCGCACCCTTTCTCATGACTAGGGCATCCAATGTTGATCAGATCAATGATCATCACACAACCTACAATGTGGCCCTAGGTGGTCTATTTTTTCTCTACATTGTGTTTTCCCATAATGCATCCCAAAAAGGGGTATCTGTAGACACCTAAAATACATCATGTTTAGGAGACTACTCATATGGACACATTTGAAGACCATATGAATCATCTTGGACCTTTCCAAGAGCTAGCAGTGGTCCTAACCACTCAAAAAGGGTAGTTCTAGCCCATCCAGGCTTAGCCGCTCTCAAGTAGAGCGACCGCCACATCTGGCCATTGAAGCTGACAGCGGCCACACCTAGTCACTACTTTGAATAGTTGCTAGCACCATGCACAATCCAGCCATGAATATGGGCCTAGATCATATAGTCTAATTGCACCTTGCATTTCTTGTGGGTAGATTTTGGTGAGGAACTCCTAGAGTTCCTCCTAACTACCCCTTCAATACCAATTTATGACTAATGCTTCCCCTCGGGATGGTCAGTTGCATGCAAATTTGGATTTTGGCTTCTCCAAGAAGCCAAGATCTAGATCCAGATATAAAATAGAGATGGTCTACATATGGACTCTCCCAAGAAAAGCAAATAATCCATGAATATCAAAATTTTGTGCAGTGAAGCCCTAGCCAATCAAAGAGTGAATCCATACCCACTTTGAGGAGCAGTGAAGCTGATACAGAACTTAAATTATAAATCCTTTTTATTCCAACATATGCATAGTATAAATACAAACCAGAGAATCACAAATGGTTCAGAGGTTACAACATCCTAAAATAATATGCTAAACAGGGACACTCAAACCAAACCAATGCAAATACTGCTAGAGACAAACAACCTACTAACAGACTAACAATGCAATCTACATGGGTAGATAATGCCAAATCACGTAATACAATAATGCACAATAATAATAAATAATAAATACTTAGGTTAAATAAATAACCCTAAGTATCCTCATCACTCCTCCCAACCATATAAGCATTGGACCCCAATGCTTTCACAAGAAAAGTGGGAGCGAGCTTAGGAGTGTCGGGTATGACCAAAATTGCACTCTAGATACAAAGAGAGGAAGACCAATAATGATATAGAATAGGACTCCATAAAATGTTAAAATAAGTACACCAATGAGTCAGGATCGAAAAGAGCTTTCCAACAACTATAAACCCACCTATCCTTACAAATGGATGAATAAGCCCTCCCGGTGACATAATAAAATACGCCCACATGCTCTCTCTTTTTAATTTATTTAAATAAATAAATTAAATTTTTAATTTAATTATTTAAATAAATAAATTTAATTTATTTTAAAATTAAATTGAAATGGCTTGCACAATCAATTTGATCGCATGGCCTATGTGGAGCGCAGCACTCATAAGCATGATGTGCCCACGTGGGCACACACTCCCACGCATGTCCAGCATGGGCACACATGCATGAAGCATGTACACCCATTCACTGGGTATGCACAGAGGTGGCCACTCATGGGGGCTCACATACAATATTGCACACGAGCCAAGGCACACAACCAAATTTGGTTGTGCACGGCCCGCAAGGGCTTGGCCGCGTGTAGGGCTGCACCAACCAAATTTTGGCTATGCACGCAGGCTTGCATAGCCAAGCTAGCATGAGAAGCATTGTTCGTAGTGTAGCACACTTGCATGCTACCTTATGGGGTAACGTGTGAGCGTTTCTCATAGTACAGCACTACGTATCATAGCGTGCTCACGCGTTGCCTGGTGGGGCAGTGTGTGAGCTGTATGATGCACATGGTAGTGCATAGAGTCAGGTCCTAACGCTTTTTTTTTATATGTGCATAGGGTCATGCATGTGTTTCCTATGCATGTAATATTTTTTTTATTTGCATGATTTGAATCTTCCTTCTCCAACTTCGTGCAGGGGTTGGATCTAGAGCTTTTAGGCAATGGGACAATGGTGGAATCTACAACAACAAATAATTCACAACGATAGGTAATTCATAGGAAATTTTATAGCAACATACAGTGAGTCTGGTATCTACAATGGATCTGGAAAAAAATGGGAATATTGAGCAGTAGAGGGCAGTTGGTTGCAGGTGAGCCATGGAGACAAGGTGGTAGCAACTTCTACAAACTGTTGGTCTGGATCAGGTAACCCTTCAATTTCTTCATCCTGAACATTTTCAATTTTATTGATTTTTCAACAATCAGAGGTTCTTCTATAGATACACCTTCAATTTTTGCATTCATAGCAAAATATTCCAAAGGAAGGATGATGGGCTCCATGCCCATAGATCCTGGTTCGATTCCAGGTACTACTTCAAGATTTCTTTCAATAGAAATTTTTGCAGCAATTTCTTTTGTAGGAATTTCTTCTGCAGGAATTTCTTCAGTACTTTCTTCCATAAGAACTTTCTCTTCTACAACATTTTCTTCTTCTGTAGGAAGAATTTTTTCTTCTTTTTTATCAACTTCTTCCATTTCAACAGGAAGAATTTCTTCTCCAACTGATGCTTCTTTTGTTGTCATTTCTTCTATGAGTTGGGCAGGTTGAATCTGTTGGAGATTAGCAACAATCATATTGAGTCATTGCTTCAAGTTTAAAAAGAAAAATTCATCTTGAGTAGACAACATGGTGCCTTACCCAGACAAGAGCAGAATCTACTACTCTAATACCAATGATACAGAACTTGAATTATGAATCATTTTTATTCCAACATATGCATAATATAAATACAAACCAGAGAATCACAAACTGTTCAAAGGTTGCAACATCCTGAAACAATATGCTAAATAGGGAGCAACCACTCGAACCAAACCAATGCAAATACTACTAGAGACAAACAACCTACTAACAGACTAACAATGCAATCTACATGGGCAAACAATGCCAAATCACGTAATACAATAATGCACAATAATAATAATAAATAATAAATACTTAGGTTAAATAAATAACCCTAAGTATCCTCATCAAAAGCGTTGTCTAGTTGAGCTACGTCTACACACCTACTTTTAGATCCGTTTATTCTTCACCACCCATCACTGTACCAAACACAACAGGCGACCCTTGAACATCAATTGGAGTAAGGAATCTAGTGCTACAATCCTTGGTTCACAAGGAGAAGAGCTTCATTTTGTAGTCGTTGTCATTGATAGTGGCCCGCAGGCATAGACTAGGGTTTTCAAACATTAGTTTCCTAATTCTAGCTTAGATATGATTATTGCTTTGATTTATTAATTAGTTTTGGTTTAGATCTGATTTCATTATGTATTTACACTGTATTTCTAAGTTTTCTATGCATTTATTGGTTTGTTTGTGCTTGCATTTTAATATTATCATGCTCATTTATATTGCTTATCATATCTGTTAATAAGAGCCTCATTTGGCGAGGCAGACCGTACTACGGATAGTGCTTTATTGTTTCTATGCACACAGGTTACAAGTTTACATGACAAATTCAAGGCATCCAGTACATAAGATCCCTCCAAGGCAAGAAAAGGAGAAGGTATCTATAAGCCTTCATACAAGTTCGTGTGCGAGATCGAAAGGCCTACAAAAGTGCACCACACCTTTGCGAGGGGGACATCATTCTTCTACACCATTATTTAGTTTGTAGCTTATTATATCGAACTGGGTATCCCTCAGAGGGACCAATATGTAATAGGGATTTTCCAAAGAAATTAATAGTAAAATATCTTTATTTATTTTGTCATTTCCATATTATGTTATCTATTGCTTTGTGTTCTTTCATTTGATATAATATCACGAGTAGCATAAGTGGTGCACGCTTCTCAAGGTCACACATACATCCTAGTAGGAATATCTCTTCACCTTTGACCATCAGTGAGTGCCATGTCCATAGCGGGTACCGCTCCACACCTTGACCATATTTGCAAGTGTAACACCCCTATAGGATAACTTCATGGTCACTAGTGAAGGGTACATCCATTCGTTCATTTACGAGCATACATCCTTATAGGGTTTCACTCCATTTCTTTTATTTTTATTTTCTTTTGACCTTTTGAAGCTTTGGTTTTATCCTTTCATCTTTCTTTCTCCTATCATCGTTTTTTTTCTTCTTCTCTTTTATTTCCTTATTTTCTTCTTTCTATCTTGCTTTCCATTCATCTCGTTTGCATTCATTTAGTTAGTTTTCATGCATTTCATTAGTTAAGATCATTTTTCATTCATTTAGTTAGGATCATTTTACATTGCATTCATTATGTTTGTGATTATTATGCTTAAAAAAAACTTAAAAATTTAAGTAAAACCTAATATTTTCGTTTTATATTTTTTCTCTCTCCTCTTTCTTCCTTTTAGTGTTTTTTTCTCCTTTTTCGTTGTTGACGCTCTATTTTATTTTGAGTTATTCATTTTTATTTTTCTTAATAATTTTACATTCCTTCCAAAATTTGAGTGGGCATCTTGACCTAATAGGCATTTATGTCACTAATGCCTCATTTTTCATGTAAAATATTGAAGTGTCTGAAATGACATCATTTTTGCACCAACCCTTTCTTCTAAACCTACCACCATTTTTTTGTTTACTTTTTTTTGTCCATATGTATCTACATATTTCTTTGATGTATTTATTAGGCCATAAATGCATCACAGAGAGGGCAAAATGTAGACATGGAAATTGACCCATTAATATGAGTCATTTTTCTTAGATCCTAAATTTTACTCTAAAATAAAGTAAGGTCATCTTTGAGTTAGATTTTCCCCATAAATTATTCTCCATTCTCTCAAAACCACTACCATTAGATCAGGCTTGAAAATATATTTTCAAAGGTATACATTTTATCCCATTTTGACACCTTTTGGTCCTGCAAAGTGTAAAAAAATTAAACATGAATCTAGTTTTCTCACCCAAGTTTTTGGCTGACCTTTGTGACATAGATCCTTACCTAATTTTAACTTTTTTTCCACCCAAAACTCTTATAAATAGATGGTTTGGACTCCATTTTTATTAAACCAAGTTTTCTAAGTGATTTTAGTGTGGCAATTTATGAAGTTCTTCTTTACGAAAAGTGCTCTTGACAAATTTCTACTTTTGGATTATTGTGCTACTTTGCTTTTGTGCTTCTTGTGATTGGCTGCCCTTGGTGGATAAGTGTTAGATATTTGAGAAGGATTCCACTCTTTCATGGAAGTCTTCATCCTTTTTGCCTATTCTTTCATTACCACCAGGTGTCTTCTTGTATTTTATTCTTCTTAGGACATTCATTATGCATTATATTTCTTTATTTTGCATTGTTAATTGCTCATTCATATTTGTTGTGAAATTGTGCCCCATCTATATAGGGCATGATTTTGGTAGAGCCAAAATCATGATCACCCCTTATAGGGTACGATGTTGGCCTAAGCAAGTTTGGGGGTAAATATTTTTTTCTAAACCCTTAAATTACATCTGCATGCTTCATATAGGTCATAATACTACTATTTGCATTCTATTTTTTGCATTTTTTTATTTCATTACATCTTGTCTTGTTCATTTCTAAAAAGTTCAATAATCACTTTTGTTTTCAAATGGTTAGCTAAAAGGACCAAGGGGGCTTGATTGCTGCACCTCCAAGCTCAGTCTTAGAGTGGCCTAAGTAGGCCCCTAAACACTGATCAAATTTTTTAGGGTTTTGTGAAGCTATTTTGCAGGTGTGAAGTTGTTTGGTTATTCTAGATAAAATTTAAGCTTGGATCAAAAACCAGATCAAATAAGTGCCCTAGATAAGCTTTAGGTTGTTTGATTTTTTCTTTCTATTTATATTTATTCCATATTTTGTTTTTTTTTAAAGCGAAAAACCCCTTGTGGGGCCGCCTTGGTCTGAGAGACCACAAACAGGGGGTTCTACACCGTCAAAGTCACCCGAGAGTCGCACCCCGACCTGCCCGCACCAACATTATCAATTGGATTTTGGGTACTCAATTCAGCTTTTTGGTAGGGTGGAGATTCGAACCTGGGACCTCCTTTGGAGGATTGCCCTCCTTTTTTATTTTATTTATAGGCATTTGAAAGAGAGAAGGCATATAGTTTGTAATTTAGGGTTAATTCTATTTGTGCATTCTCTTATACCCTTGCTAAAAAGAAAAGGATCTATTTTTAAAGTTAGGGTTTAGTCATCATTGAAAATCAAGAATCATTCTAGGGTTAGTCCTTGCTTACTTGCATTGTTGTTTGTCTTGCATTGTTCTTTCATTTCTTATCTTAGATTTTAGAAAGGCCAAACATAGGTGTTTGCTCAATATACACATCAAACATTCCATCATGAAATTGGAACAAGTCCTTAAATCATTCCTGGTGAATCCTTCTATCCCCAAGCTCCCAAGTGTAGATAATATAACACATCCACGTGGTCAACTTGGCTCCTAGCGGATCTAGATGAGAATTGTATGTGGCAGGGCAATTTTCTCCTGCTACATTGATATGCTAAATACCTCTAAAATAAAGGTATTAAAGACAACACCATTCTATATTACTCTAAATATAGAAAATATATATTCAAGGGCAACTTGAATGGTGATGCCAAAGGCTATGGGTAAAGAGATGAGACTGCCATATACTAAAGCCTTTAAAATTCTATTTAGATGGATTGGACTAGGGTAAGTGCTATGGGATTTTTGAAAGATTTAGTAATGATAGTATCAAATCACCTATAATTGGTAGTTTTTCAAGAAGATATTATGGTATATCTCCATCCTTACATTGGGAAGCTACTATTAAGAGTATGTACTGGCTACTAAATTTTTGGTTACTAAATAATGTGATCACATATCATGTTGTTATTTAATGCTCTGGTGCTACTCTTATGCTATTTTGAAACTAATCTAGTGCTACTCCATAAGCTTTAAAATGTTTTTTCCAAACCTATAGCATGTTGATCTTTCTTTCCATGCCATGATATCCATCAATTAAATATCAAATATTATATTTTTATCTCTAAAAGCATATAATGCATTCTATTCAACTTAGTATTGTATTCCTCCTATTTATTATGCTTAACTATAATATTTATATAAAATATAGTCTAATACATAGTTAAGTGACACAAAATAGGCTTAAGGATTGTACCACATGAGGTTTTTTAGGGCCTCACCATCTTCAATTAAAGGTATGAAATAATTCCTTAGGAATACCAAGTTCATAATAAACTTTGCAACTAGTTCAATCCATCATAAAAATGCAAAATAAAGACACTACTTTTGCTTGGATCAAAAATATAAATAAGTTTTTTGAAAGGATAAAGGATGAAGTCACAAAGGCCTCGATACTAATTTATCTAGACTTATACAAAGATTTTATACTATATGTATTTGAAATTGATGGCAGTATTGTCATTGTAATAAATAAATAATATGATAACGAATAAGAACATCCAATTTCTTTTCAATTTTTCTTATGGTTGAATGACCGAAAAACCCTAGTATATTCCTTATAGCAATAGGAAGGGTTGTTTTGAAAAATATAATTACTCATAAGGGTGATGGATGATGATGATGTATAGATGTATGATTAAGATACAAACGTGGTGTTGTTTGTAAGATTGTAAACACAACCTATCCTAATGCAAGTACAATGGATGAAAATACCTAAATGTAATTTAATTAAATGAATGCATATGATGCAATACAAAATGTAAATATTTTTTATGTTTTTAATGTTTTGCAATGTTTTTAACTTTTATTGCTTTTTTGATTTGTTTGGATTTTGATGATTTCAATTGTTTTTGAAATTTTTATTTTTCAATTATTTTTGAATTTTATGTGTGGACCATCTTGAGATGAATAATATTGAGAGGTTCAGGTGCTTCAACACCTTCAATCAATGTTAGGTGATATGTTCCAGATACTATCTTCTCTGAGATGATATATGGACCTAACCAGTTGGCCATAAATTTGTCTCGTAGGTGCAACGGTAGGTTTGAGTTTTTTTATTTTCTTTCAGCACAAGATCCCCAACTTTAAAATTCCTTAGGTGGAATTTATTATTGTAATCTCGTTTTAGGTATTCTTGATAAACACAGAGATATTCAATTGCATTCACATGACGTTCATTAAGAAGCATCAATTGGTCGAGGTGATCTTGTCGCATAGTGTCATCATCAATGAACTCTTTCAATGCAATGCGTAGGGTTGGAATTTCCAACTCCAAGGGCATAATGGCCTCAGTGCCATATACTAATGAAAATAGGGTTACCCTAGTGAGCATCCGTATACTAGTTATGTAAGCCCATAATGCAAGGGACAGCTATGTATGCCAATCTTTGTGGTTTTCTTGCATAGTATTTTTCAAGATTGCTACCACTATCTTGTTAGAAGATTTTGCTTGCCCGTTTGCTTATGGATAGTATGGAGTCACAAAACTATGTTGTATATTATTCTTGGACGTTAAAGCCCTTACAATTTTATTTTTGAATGACGTTCCATTATCCAATATGATCTTGGATGTTATCCCAAAATGACATATAATATTAAAGTATGAACTCTATAATATGTACTCCTATTTTCATTGCCAAAGGGATTGCTTCCACCTATTTTGTAAAGTACTCAATGGTCATTATAATAAATGTATGTTAGCTCGATGATGTGGGAGAGATCTTACCAATTAGATTAAATCCCCATTGAGAAAATGGCCAAGCTGCTTGGATGGGTTGTGATGGCAAGTGCATAAGGTTAGCATGATACTAAAATTTGATGCATTTATTGACATACATTATACAATCCTTATCCATAGTGGGCCAATAATAACCCATTCGAAGGATGCATGTGAGGATGGCCATGTCACTGAAATGGCAACTGCATGTACCATCATGAGCTTGTGATACTATCTAAGATAATTCTTGGGGCTCAAGGCAATGAAGGAGAATTCCATCGTAGCTCCAACAATACAAATTGTCTCCTAGAAATACATACTTAGTCACTTTCTCTTTGAATGCTCATTTTGTGACATGCGATAATCCCTGTGGGATTATACTAAGTTTAAGAAAATCACATATTTGTGACATCCAATCTTGATAGGCAACAACTTCAATTGACTGAACGACATGCTCCCACTATAGTTTGACTTGTACAAAAGCTTATTAGGAAATAACCTTATGGAGAATAGTAGTACCATTCTCTGCAAGACCCTACGAAAGCAAAGATCCCTAAGGCACCTTCTTCAAAAATTCTCTAGCCTTGTAGAACCATTCATGATTTAGTTCTATTTGAATCATATGGACTAATTCTTGATTGTTCTATGCCTCAAGTTGTATCATAGATTGTTATAGCATTTTTACTTGAATGGTAGTGAAGTTAGCAGATGGATTCTGAGGGATTAAGGATCCCAAAGATGCCATGGTGTCTGCAAATATGTTGGATGTTCAAGTGATTTCCTCGATGTCATACCATTCTAGTTGGGCTAGATATGTATCCACAAGCTCTTTATATGCTTTCAATATGGGACATCTACACTAGTAGATCCCCTTAACTTGATTAACAATGAGTAAGGAGTTACCAAAGATATTTAGCTTTTTAATCCTCATGGCAAGCGCTATTTGGAGACCCAAGATTAGGGCCTTGTATTCAACATTGTTATTTGTTCAAGGAAAACTAATTTTAAATGACAAGGGAATTGGAGCAACTTGTGGTGCAAAAAAACAATTCTTGCACACCCCTTGCTCGTATTTAGAATCGTCAAAGAACAGAGACATATTTGCTTGATTATCAGGTTCTTCAGGTTTAGGTGACTTTGATAATGTAAATACTGCATCATCAAGAAGCTCTATGATAAGAGGTCTATGATTATAAAGAGGAGCCTATGCCAGTTGATCTACTATAACTTATCCCTTTATAGACTTTTGACTTATGAATTCTAGATCACATTCCATCAATACCATGATCCACTTTGTAATATGTGTATTATGATACGTTTTACTCATCATATACTACAAAGGATTTTGTTTTGATACTACATAAGTCATGTGGCTTAATATGTAGTGGTACAACTTCTTCATTGCAAATACCACTACTAAGCATAGTTTTTCCACATATGTGTATTGTATCTCATAGCTAACTAGAGTTTGACTAATGTAATATATTACCTGTTCATTGCCTTGTACATTCTTTTTGACTAGCATGGTTCCCAATGCAAAGTTGGTGGTAGATATATATAGAAAGAATGGCACATCTGGTCTAGATGGAGCTAGTACCAGTGGCATTACCAGGTATTTCTTGATCTCAGCAAAGACATTTTGATAGTCCTTATCCCAATTAAATGGGACTGCCTTGTGTAGCAGTAGATTCATGGGTCGATATTTGTTTGATAATTATGCGGTGAATCACTTTATGGATGCTAATTTGCCCTGTAGGCTTCTCAACTCCTTGATATTCATGGGAGGATACATTTCTAAAATGACCTTGACCTTCGTTGGGTCAACCTCGATCCCTCATTTAGAAACAATGAATCCCAATATTTTTCTTGATGTTACGTCAAAGACATATTTCTTGGGATTCAACCTGACATTGTGCTCTATCAGGTAATCAAAGACTTTCTTGAGAACCTCGTTGTGCTCTAAACACAATAATGACTTTGCCAATAATTCATCGATATAATATTCTACAATCTGATGCATGTAGTCATGGAAGATATATGTCATATCCTGTTGGTATGTGGCACCAATATTTTTAAGATCGAATGTCATAACTTTGTAGCAAAATGTTCCCCATGGCATTGTGAAAGTGGTTTATACTACTCTTTAGGTTTAATTCAAATTTGATTGTAACTAGAAAAACCATCCATAAGGGAAAGCATTTCATGACCTATAGTCACATCTACCAGAGCATCGATGTTAGGCAATGAGAATGAATCCTTTGGTGTTGCCTTATTAAGGTCTCTAAAATCCATACAAATATAGATTCTTCCATCAAGTTTTGCTACGGGTACCATGTTTGATACCCATTTTGGATAGTCGATGGAAATGATAAATTCTACATCCAATAATTTTTGTAACTCATCTTTAACCATCAATGCAATGGTTGGATGCATCTTCTTGAGTTTTTGCTTTACTGGCTTCTTGGTGGGATCTAGCGAAAGGTTATGAGTAACCAATTTTGGATCTAGACCCAGCATATCTTTGTAAGTCCAAGCAAAGAGATCAGGTCTCTCTTTCAATAGAGGAATGAGGGTGGAGAATTCCTTAGAAAATAATATTTCTCAAAATTTATTCTTCCTTGGATTTGTGGGATCTTCAATGATATCCACTTTGAAGGTTTCCTCTATTGACATATGTGACCCCTCCTCAAGTTGATGAGGTGTAGGGATCAAATAGATGTCATCTACTAGGTTTAGAGGTTCCACTAAATCAGAACTATCCTTAGCATGATAAACATCATAAGCATAGCCTAACGCAAAATGAAATGGTTGCAACATTTCTTCATTAGGTAAAAATATTTAGGATCTAAAGGTAAATTGGTGTGATCAAAATCAATGGCCTCGGGATTGAGGAATAGGGGTTTCAAAGGATCAAATAGATTATGGAGTGGAGTACTCAAATAAATGGAGATCATGTTAACAAAATGGATGAACTATTCAGAACCACATGTCATAGAATCCATATCTCTAGATGGTTCTCCATACTTTAGATGTATCTCAGGGGGCATGGAGATAATTGGATCCTCTCTAGGAATATATGGGATAATTGGATCATCTAGTGGAGACACTTGCCTTTTATTCAAAGGATCGAGGAAGACCATGTGATAGATTTCATTCAAGTTCCCTGGTTGCACCAGGATTTGAGGTCCTAGGAATACTATACGGTACACTTATTCCATATCCACCTGGGATAACAGATGATGTAAATACCTAGGGCCTAAGTAAGCCAACTTGGTCTCATCTTCCTATTTGTCATCTTCGAAGAAGTACTCACTCTTCTCCTCTTTAGAATTACATTATGGTCCACTACTTTCAGATATGGATTTTGTTTTAGGCTCTGTGGTTGGATAAAAACTTTGGTGCTCCATGTTAATGCCATCAGCATATATGCAGCTTCTGACCAATCAATCAATTCTTTTTATATCCTCTAGACTAACCTCCACAAAAATATTGTCCTGATAGACCAATGGTGGTTCTATGGTAACTATGGTCATCGACCAGTTACCCCTTTGATAGTATTAAGGGTTAGGATGGTAGTGGTAGGAACCTAGGGTTCCTAGCACATAAAATGATAAATAAATAATAAATATACCTAAAACTAAAAGAATCGCCTTTTGTATTGTCAGGAAGTCCCTTCAATAAATTGTATTATATTTCATATTCATGGATATATTAAATGATAGAATCACATAGTGTCTTATACCCCTTTAGGGTTATGAGTGAAGAGTCACCATGCTTCCTAACCCTAACCCTAATCTTATAATAATATAATAATTAATATAATTAATAATTATATTATTTATTAATATAACCATAGGATAACATGTATTATTATTATTAATTAATGTTAGGATAGTATCCTAACATGCCATCCCTCTTTGAAGAGCTTTGTCCTCAAAGCTAGAAAAATTTAGAAATATGCTTCTACAAAGTTCGCCAATCTCAACATCACAAGATTCTTGTAGTTAAGTTTGTCTTTTTTTTTTTTAAACTCAATTGTCACCTATAATGCACATTAACATCGGCCACTTCTCATCTATTCACAACTTCTTTCTATCAATGGCTACCTGCGTGACATCTATGCACAATCTAGATGGATCGTTGCATCAGATTGTACGCACAGAAGCCCAATGCGAATGCATCTTATGGCTTCTTCATCGGAGTAACTTCCCCTAACTGTCCAATCCATGATATTCATAACATTTTCTTCCTCGTATAGTTTCTATGCCCATTCTAATAGGATTTGAATTTCCCAAGGAATATTGATATAATCTCTTACTTGGAACTCCAAGGAGAAATGCGGGCAGTGTCAGAATCACACCTTCTGCAACCCCCAATATTACGAGTAAATTCTTTGAGGACTTCCAATGTGGTCCTAGGAAAATGTGACAAGTGAGGAATGCTATAAAATGAGTATGACAGGTATTGAACTCCCTCTTTTTTAGAATAACAGTGCTCTATATTATTTAGTGCATAGGACAAACACGATGTGCAATCTTCTATGGAGATGGTCTTTCTTCTAAGTTGTGATCATGATAGTTGGTGAATTTGATTGTGTGATTCTCCTCCATAGTATGTTTGATGAAATAAAAGGGCTCTATGAATTTGTTAAGTGTGGCCATCTACCAAGTTTTTGTTACCAACTTGAGTGCCATGTGCCTATGAATTTCTTCAATGTGGCTTGATGCTTGTAAGCTTACATGTCGATAAGTTGTACACATAATACCTGCAAACTACGTACACTTTCAATGAAATGAAAACAGGCCCATCTATCAACAATCATCATTTCCATTAGTAGTCACTACTCAGTAGTCTTTATATCATCTTATTTTGAAGTTCATCTCGTATCCAAACAAAATGGAACAGTTTTCACTTCAGTTTTTTTTTTTTGAACGTAGACAAAATATGATATAGATACCTAATTGTCCTTCTAAATTGTATACAAAAGCTTCCATTTTAACCTTATAAGAAGAGACAAAAGTTAGAAAGCTTCTCTTGTAACTTTATTGATTTTAACCGCCAGTGATATAAGAGTCCATCTTAAATCTTATTGATGAACACCGATAATAACTAATGTTCACCACAACAAAAAAGGGTGGCCTTTTCTGCACGTAGGCTACGATATATTATTTTTGAGATAATTTGTTGTCATTCTGATTCAACTTTAGTGTATCCCATCACTTATATGTTATCATTGAACTAATGCTCTATTGGCACCTCCATTAATCTTTTCTTCTCAAACTCGTTCAAAATTTTCAATGATCATGAGATGCCGCAAAAAGACATCCCTAGGATGAAATCCATGAATAGATAGAAAAAAATATTTTGAATAGACAAATCCCTCGTTCGTTCTCCATGTATGGCAGAGTATGCGCACAATAGATATTATCACCCATAACTTAATCGATGTGTTTTAGAACCGACTACTGTGTTTGACGTTCGTTCGCAACACAGGAGTGTGAGAGCTTGTAAGGAAGAACTTTTTCATGGCACTTAGAATTTAAGGGAAGCCAAATGTATTTTTGTTTTTAATTTCTTATTTTACGTTTGAGCAGTCATCTAGCTTGGCAGTGTGGTTGGTGTGGTATGCAGTTGGCCTGCAATTTCTGGACTGAGTTGCTGCTAGATTTCATCTTTGAAGTGGAGAGATCGTTCATCAGCACTGGTCTCCTAGTTTGGATGGTCATGGTGGGCTTAGGATTTGAACATGGCTTCGATGATGTGATTCCCATAAATCCTGTGGTTCCTCACATTTTTAAACACATATGTTTTGTTATATTTCAGGCTCGATTTCCCTTCCGAAGAAGAGTAAGCTTGAGTTACTGACAAAAATCTACCCAACAAAACTCTAAAAGATGGCATTGAATTTGAGATGGACGCTCACAAAGCTTTATATTTTTTCCATTATCTGTGATTTGTTCCAGGTTTTTGTGAACCGAATTAAAGACGTGAACCACTTGATAAGTACCAAAAATGCTCATTTTATATACACGGTTAAGGAGAATTATCACTGGTTCAATTAGCATATGAAATGTATTTTATATAACTTATGCATATAATTGATAGAAAATCTGGTATTATGCTTGATTCGTGTTTTTAGCGAGAAATGTGTATAAATGCAGGTATTGGTACTAATATGGTGTTTTCCAGTCTACATCCACTTGGACCCGGCATACTTCTGCTTACAGATACTAAGGCAAGAGTGTAGGCACCTTCCTCTTCAAGGAAGGCACCCAACAGAAGTAGGCACCTTCCTACAATCAAAAGGCACCCACAGAAGACGAGAGCCTCCCTACAACCATAAGGCATCGACAGAAGACGAGTGCCTCCCTACAACTGGAAGGCACCGACAGAAGACGAGCACCTCCCTACAACCGAAAGGCGCCAATGGAAGACAAGCACCTCCCTGCAATCGGAAGGCACCAATGGAAGAAGAGCATCTCCCTACAACTGAAATGCGTCGATAAAAGACGAGCGCCTCCCTACAACCAGAAGATGCCAGTGGAAGACGAGCGCCTCCCTGCAACCGGAAGGCACCAACGAAAGACGAGCGCCTCCCTACAATCAGAAGGCACCAACGAAAGAAGAACGCCTCCCTACAACTAGAAGGTGCCAATGGAAGACAAGCGCCTCCTTGCAACCGGAAGGCACCAACGGAAGAAGAGCTCCTCTCTACAACCGGAAGGCACCTCCATGCCTTCATACTTTGCAAGATTTACCAAGTCAACTTTGACTAGTTGACCAAGGACTATGGAGGAGGTTGCACGTGAAGACAAAGGAGATCTATTTTAATCATGCATTTATTAAATAGAATAAAGTGTTTGTTATTATCAACCGATTGGTCGGTTGACCTTGTAAAGCTCTTAAAGCATATTATTATTTTTAGGATGCATTAGTTTAGGATTTGTTGTTACGTACACCTAAGGATATTTATATTTATCCTTCTGTGAACGAACATACTTTCAAATAGAAGAATAAAATATGTGTAGAATAAATTGTAACTAAATCACATCACGTGATTAAAATAGACCGATTTGTTATTGTAATGAGATCTGGCTGCGCTTTATATAAAGACGCAGGCCAGATGAACAAAGGAGATCGAAGATCAATGATTAATTTTACACAACTTATTTTATTTTATTGTTTAATTAATTAAGAGTGCAACTCCTCTTATTCGAGCAAGCTCTACGTAGCTAGTCGGGCGGACTATCTGCGGGAGCTTGGGCCCACTCCCTGTAGTAGTCCTCCCCTATTTATTTATGTTCTTTATTTTTTGTAGATTATTTTATTGCTTTAGTTCTTGCTTTATTTAATTTAGGTGTGTGCTTTTATTTTCAGCATTGTATTTTATTTATTTAAATTCTCTGCACTCAGTTTATTTGGTTTGGCTGGAATCCAATTACACAAACCTCCCCACCAAACTAAATAAGGTACAACCAGATTTGTTCCCCAACACTGCAGGCATATACTGTGTGTGACACTCATAAGTTTACGAACTTACCGGATTGATAATTTATGGAAGAGAAATGAATGTTTTTCGGGACATGAATTTTTGCTCACCATTTTGGCGCCGTTGTCGGGGAGTGTCTAAACTGTAGTGTTCTAATTTACAGGTCAAATAAAAAGCTTATTTGAAATTACCTGTAAATATTTTATCTGAGAAGCATGAGTCCACCAAGGAGCTTTTTATAAAGGCCAAAAATAGTTGTCGGCACAGTCAGAGCCACATCCCATAGGCAATTATTTATATTTTTTTTTTAGCTTCTCAGGTAAATGCGGGAATGAACCTGATGTACCATAATTATGTGTAGAAGTAGAAATAAAATGTGTTGTTGAAAAAAATTAGAAAAAATATGGCATTGAAGGATTTCCATCATGTTCTAAATGGTTTCAAGAAATCAAAAGAAAAAAACACAACCCAAGTCTGATTGAAAATTTTTAGGGACATGTTTTTATACGAAAACCATTGAAAAATTGTGCCTCTAGAAGCTTGGTTTTAAATTAAAAAATTTTACAGGCTGGAAACTTTTGCAACGTATTGGTAAATGTTTTTTATGATGAAATTAATAATGCAGGGAAAATGATAGAGCATAATTTAAAAAGAACATCTTGTTATGGAGTATGCTCTTCACTTGAGGCTTAAGGACCTGGTGAATCAGAAACTAGCATGTGTTTTTAACAGACTGGTATGCCATGTTTTCTTCAGGTTGCTAGCTCATGGATAGTCATTTTCTGGCCTGCACACTTTGCCATTACGTTGAAAGAATTTTGGTTGTGAGGCCATGAAGGAAAATACTCTTCTCATGCTACAGCATATCAGACTAGTTGGGAAAAAAAAAAAAGGATTTCGAGAAGACTAGTTTAGATGTAGGCATGGGGGAGACCCCACCTTCATCAATGCCGCAACAGCACAATGAACGCTATTTATAGTGTTCATGAAAAAAAATAAATAAATAAATCATCTGCTGAAAAGGCTCCAAGTTAATGAAGCAAATCAAAAACAGAGTTTTATTCTACTACTTGTTGAAAGAGAGTATCCTCTTTCCCGAGGACCAGCTTGGTCCAGAAGGGAAATGAGAAATCTCCAACCGGTAGCTAAATAAAATAGGGAAAGAGCTTGGAGGAGATCAGATTTAAAATGTTTGCACAAAGGCCAGATGGTGCTTGAGCACAAAAAAAAAAAAAATGTGTGAATGGAGCTCAAGGTGGCTAGAAAAATAATAGCACATAAATCTCATCGAGGCATTTTATGAAGGCGTCACACTTGAACACCCAACACATGTTGATTGTGGAAAATATTTATTTTTTTATTCTCACTTTGAGAAATAGAGGATCGTAGGGCCACTCTAACTCCACCTGCGATGGAAATAATTCAAAGTGGGAGATTATTCAGATGCACATGTGTCAGGATTGTGTAAAGATTACTTAATTGAAAAAGTGATGCGTTCAGGGCCACACGATGAGAAAATGGTGCACAAAGATTAATCCCTACAATACATACGGAGAGTCCAATACTTTGGATATGCATTAAAGCAAGATTAACATTTTTTTTATGTGCTAATAGAGGAGGAGCTTGGTGTTTCAAAAATGTGAGTTGTTGGTTGTCATAAAATCCTTTCATAATGGTACATGGAATGTAACTTTCACACAATAGGCTGCGTAGTTACCTGACTCACACAGCCTCCACTTTTGAATGCACAATTCCAACATTACAGTTTTTATGGTAGCATTCTCATTCTGTTAAAATATGTGAAAATATATATATATACAAAAGAGAGGCAGAGTCTCACTATGGTGGAAGATAACATCAACTTTGAGAGGATCTGAAACTATGGAGAAATCTGCTTTTCACAAAAAGTGTGAGGGCAAAAATGTTTCAATACATGGCACATTTTGCCAAAGTCTTAGGATGGATCATTGACAAACCTCCAGATGTGAAAATCACCAGCTCAAATGGTCGAAGTTGACATTACGTTCTTTGATGTAGATGATGGGAAAAAAAAAAAACGATGATAATCCAAGATCTGTTCTGGTCAAGGCAGAATAGACCAAAAAAAAACACAAAGAAAAAAAAAAAATAGTTAGAATTTTATTTTAACGTCTTTAGTTTAGATTTTTCTTTTATGTTTGGAAGGACAACATGAAGTGCGAAGTAGACAAATAAGGAGGTGTCTGTGAAGATATCATGAATTGAGATTCATACGTGGAGTTTGTAATAGCACTATACGAACTGTCTCGTGTACCTGATTGTGTAGCATCCAATACAACAGGTGAAAGTTAGCAGAGTTTTGCCTTGGAAACATTGGCACTTGAAGGCAGGCTAAGTAACCCTGATCAAGCGAAAGGCTTCTAGCCCAAGGTGCTCATGGAATTTGGGGGAAAATTTGCTGCAAGGTGCATGATCGTTACAGCCTAGATAATAAACAAAGTCAGATATGCTACACCAAGTGCAAGAGAAGAGTTTCGAGACAACGTTCAAGTAATGGTCAACGAGCTCCATTAACCACTACCTCACATTCACAAGAGTGGATCAGTCATCGGCATGGGGGAGACCCCATACCATACCAGTAGCTTGGACGAATGTTCAAACATTCGTCGGGAAAAAAAAAAGAGAAAGAAAACGAAAAAAAAAAAAAAGAGGAAGAAAAACGGGAGGATGCGTGAAAAAAAAATAAAAAAAATAAAAAAAAATAGTGAGAGACGCCTTGTTCATCAAGAAGGCACCTTCCACATTAAGAAGGCGCCATACATTGAAGACGCCTTCCACCAAAAAAAAAAAATGTGAATCCTCCTAGTGAAAAAAAAAAAAAAAATGCATAGAACATGTCCTGCCTAGCATAAAAATTGCTTTCTTATTGCTTTGCAAGAAATCATGAACCGAATGCAAGCTGCAGGCATCCTGAGAGCCAGGGCCTAACAGGCACGAGTCATGACTCTGTTTCATCGCTTTCATGTGTGCGGTTTTTGTAGGTGTAGTTTCGCAGTACACAACCATGAGCATGATCTATAGGTGGAGCCGGCTTAAACTAGGCCTAACAGATGTGACATTTTGTGCCCTGCAATTAGGAGTGCGACGAAGCGAAAAAGGCACTTACTAGGAAGAGAGTGCCTACAATCATCCCAATACAACAATGCCTTTTTCCACCTGGAGGAAGGCACCAATAAGCAATTTTCTTCTCCCTTGGATGGGGGTACCTGTTGTTCAGTGTGGGACCTGACGTTTGGAGGGCTGCAGACCTGTTGTGCAGAGGGACCTATTGCTGGCGATAAGGGCATCACCAATTTAAGTGGTGGAAGATGCGGGTGAATCAGAACCTCCCGTTAAAAAAAAAAAAAAGGGGGAGTTTGGAAGGTTATTGTCACAAGGACGTGACAATTTTTAGACATGGGGGGAAAGACGCCTTATTGTCGACGCCTAACTTACTCCTATGAATTAAAAAAAAAAAAAATTGGTGCAGTTCCAACTCTACGGCATGTAGGTTAATTTGGGGATCGCACCAACGGATGAGAACATCCTACCAACGCCAGCACATACAACACATACATCTCAGCAATGCACCGACGGATGCCATGAATAATGAAAGAAATACTATTTTTCCTCACTCCAAAAAACAAAGGAATGTAGTGTTGTTTCAATTATGCATGCAAAAGAAATAATTCAGAGGGGAGATCATTTTGGACGCACACGTGTCTGGTATAAATTTTAATATTCATCTTGTAAATGCATTCGGAGAGAGATACGTCAATGCAGGATTAAAATATTTTGTGTGCTATTGAGAAAAAGCTGTGTATTTCAAAGTTTATAGTCACCAGCTCAGTTGTTGCGGATTGACTCTGTTCTTTGATGCAGAGGATGAAAAAAAAAAAAATCGGGAAAAAAAAAAGAGAAAAAAAAAGAAAAGAAAAATAGAGAGTCAAGATCTATTCTGTTCATGGCAGAACAGATAAAGATACATATAAATAAATAAATAAAATCTCCAGGAGCACCAACGTGAAGACGTCTCACACCACCGGCATCATATATATCAAATTCTACGAAATTCAATCGGGTATGTACTGATTTTCTTATTAATTATGTGTATAGTTATTTTAAAATCATTTCTATGCTAATACCAGTTGACGCCTCCACAGTTTTTCAAAATCTCCCATTAGAATTCAAACACATGATGTGCCTTAAAAATATATATAATTGAAAAAAAAAATATAGTGCTGAATAAAAAAAATAATACTAAGAAATAGTAGTGCTGAATGGAAAAAATAGCAGCACTCAGTGGTAGAGAAATAGAGATGCTGAAGGCCATTAGAAAAAAAGACAGTAGTGCTGAATGGAAAAAAATAGCAGCACTCAGCGACAGAGAAATAGAGATGTTGAAGGCCATTAGAAAAAAGACAGTAGTGCTGAATGGAAAAAAATAGCAGCACTCAGCGACAGAGAAATAGAGATGCTAAAGGCCATTAAAAAAAAAAAAAATACAGTAGTGCTGAATGGAAAAAATAGCAGCACTCAGCGGCAGAGAAACAGAGATGTTGAAGGCCATTAAAATAAAATAAAAAATAGGGGAAAAATATATATATCCAGGGGGTTGTTGTCATGAAGACATGACAAAAATTTTGGCAGGGTCAGCTTGTGAGAGGGATAACTTCACCTTTTGGTGCCACGAGGGCGTGGCACATGTTAGGCATGGGGGGATGATGAGCACCAAAAATGCTCATTTTATATACATGGTTAAGGAGAATTATCACTGGTTCAATTAGCATATGAAATGTATTTTATATAACTTATGCATATAATTGATAGAAAATCCGGTATTATGCTTGATTGGTGTTTTTAGTGGGAAATGTGTATAAATGCAAGTATTGGTACTAATATGGTGTTTTCTAGTCTACATCCACTTGGACTCGGCATACTTCTACTTACAGAGACTACGGCAAGAGTGTAGGCGCCTTCCTCTTCAAGGAAGGTGCCCAACAGAAGTAGGCGCCTTCCTACAATCGAAAGGCACCCACAGAAGATGAGCGCCTCCCTACAACTAGAAGGCACCGACAGAAGACGAGCACCTCCCTACAACCGGAAGGCACCGACAGAAGACAAGCGCCTCCCTACAACCGAAAGGCGCCAACGAAAGACAAGCGCCTCCCTGCAACCGGAAGGCACCAACGAAAGAAGAGCACCTCCCTACAACCGGAAGGCATCGACAGAAGACGAGCGCCTCCCTACAACCGAAGGCGCCAGTGGAAGACGAGCGCCTCCTTGCAACCGAAAGGCGCCAATGGAAGACGAGCGCCTCCCTGCAACCGAAAGGCACCAATGGAAGAAGAGTGCCTCCCTACAACCATAAGGCGCTAATGGAAGACGAGCGCCTCCTTGCAACCGGAAGGCACCAACGGAAGAAGAGCGCCTCCCTACAACCGAAAGGCACCTCCATGCCTTCATACTTTGCAAGATTTACCAAGTCAACTTTGACTGGTTGACCAAGGACTATGGAGGAGGTTGCACGTGAAGACAAAGGAGATTTATTTTAATTATGCATTTATTAAATAGAATAAAGTGTTTGTTATTATCAACCGATTGGCCGGTTGACCTTGTAAATCTCTTAAAGCATATTATTATTTTTAGGATGCATTAGTTTAGGATTTGTTGTTACGTACACCTAAGGATATTTATATTTATCCTTCTGGTGAACGAACATACTTTCAAATAGAAGAATAAAATATGTGTAGAATAAATTGTAACTAAATCACATCACGTGATTAAAATAGACTGATTTGTTATTGTAATGAGATCTGGCTGCGCTTTATATAAAGACGCAGGCCAGATGAACAAAGGAGATCGGAGATCAATGATTAATTTTACACAACTTATTTTATTTTATTGTTTAATTAATTAAGAGTGCAACTCCTCTTATTCGAGCAAGCTCTACGTAGCTAGTCGGGCGGACTATCTGTGGGAGCTTGGGCCCACTCCCTGCAGTAGTCCTCCCCTATTTATTTTTGTTCTTTATTTTCTATAGATTATTTTATTGCTTTAGTTCTTGCTTTATTTAATTTAGGTGTGTGCTTTTATTTTCAGCATTGTATTTTATTTATTTAAATTCTCTGCACTCAGTTTATTTGGTTTAGCTAGAATCCAATTACACAAACCTCCCCACCAAACTAAATAAGGTACAACCAGATTTGTTCTCCAACACTGCAGGCATATACTATGCGTGACACTCATAAGTTTACGAACTTACCGGATTGATAATTTATGGAAGAGAAATGAATGTTTTTCGGGACATGAATTTCTGCTCACCACCACTGTTTTATATTGTCCACATTTTTCAAAACCAAAAATTGATGATGAAAGGATTCATGCTGAATGTCACTAAGAATGAATGACAGTGCATGGCATTGGTCCTTACATGTAGATTCAAAAAAAATTGACAAGTCCTTCACTTTATGTGCCCAATTGTTTGAATTACCACCAAGTCGAGCGACCATTTCAATCAAATAGAAAGGATGGTAATGGTACTTTATAATTTTTAAATACAAATTCAACTGCAGCCAAACAATTCCACAAAGAAGGATCATTGACACTGCATAGGAAATGGGAAATGGCGGAGGTGGCCATGGAGGCGGACGGGCAGGGCTGCATTCCTTAGATTTTGTTTCTTTTGCTTTTGCAATCTGAAATTCACCTACAACTAATTTGGATCTATGAGAATACCCAAATGTAACCTTGCTGGGAATGATGCCCTTCACGAGGATTGGACCTCCTAAATTTTGAGAAACAGTTTTAGTAGCACCAGGTGAAGGAGAGAAATAAGGAGCTTTAGTGGATGTTAGTGCAATGGAAATAACTTTATGATACTGAGAACCTTGAGCCTCTATTTTGTTTGCATAGGTGATACTAGGTTGGCTTCCACTTTGATATGCATTGTAATTTTTAGAAACTTTCGTTTCTTCCTCTGCATTAAAAAGAACATTGCAAACAACATTGGAGATATTGCAAACAATATTGGAGATATTTTTAGGGTTTGGATTTTTTTCGTTCTTGGGGAGTGCAATGGGTACCCTCTAGGATTCCCTGGTTATGGGCTCTTCCTCCACCTGGGATTCCATGGCTATGGGATCCTCCTCTACTTGATATTCCATGGCTAGGGTCTCCTCTTGCATTTCCATTAAATATTGTATAATACGATCAGAACGTTCCATTTGTTTTTTTTGTTTTTGTTCAATCATTCTTCTAATTTCTGCAATGTCATTTTTTCCTTGACCAATGTGGTTGGATCCATAAGGCTCTGATACCAGATGGTAGGAACCTAGGGTTCCTAGCACATAAAATGATAAATAAATAATAAATAGACCTAAAACTAAAAGAATCACCTTTTGTATTGTCGGGAAGTCCCTTCAATAAATTGTATTATATTTCATATTTATGGATATATTCACATAGTGTCTTATATCCCTTTAGGGTCATGAGTGAAGAGTCACCATGCTTCCTAACCCTAGCCCTAATCTTATAATAATATAATAATTAATATAATTAATTATTATATTATTTATTAATATAACCATAGGATAACATGTATTATTATTATTAATTAATGTTAGGATAGTATCCTAACAGGTAGGGGTTCCAATCAACATTGTCTACCCCCATGCTTAGATTTAGGTAATCTAGAGATATATCTAGAAGCTCATCCTAACCTCTTATATCATAACCCAATCCAAACCTATCATATGGTAGCTGATAGTGTGGTTGATACGGGGTTCGACACCCTTATTCAAATAGACCCAAATTGTAACCATGCCAATGGTAATGCTCAAAATATTGAAGGGTGAACTCTAGGTTAGACATATAATGAATGTTCATGGCAAATGGTTCATCATCATCTTCCTCTATAGGCATACGATCTACAAGTTTATCTAGACCTCCATAGAGAAATTTTGTTTAATTGGGTCGCACAATAGGAAAGTGATGGACTTGAGGCCTATCCATATCCTGTGCAGATTTGATGATTGGTGTAAAAGTCATATTTTGTACCATGTATTCTACCTGGAATTGACTAAATGAATTATCACTTGTGGTGCAGATGACCCAACTGAAGACAGAGGTGAGGCAGGTTGAGGTACCTCCTTGACTTTCTTATGTGATTTTCCCTCCATGGGATGGTAGTTTCTACATTGGGTATTTCTTTAGACTCTTTTTCATCCATTACTACCTTTAGATTTTTATCATTCCTAAGCATTGTCAATGTCATAGGCTTCACAAAAGTAGTTGTTGTATGTGAAGTTGGTCATGGTTTCGATGTTGAAGGACCGATGCACACTTCCTTTGATTTGCTCATTGGATGCCTGATAGATGATGTAGGTCTTACATCCAAATGCATTTATAGAAGAATAAAATATCTTAGCAAATCTACTTGATTAACATACTTAAATGGCTCCTCATCTGAAGGAACCACATGCACTTGCCCTTCGTGTACATATTTAATACATTGATGTAATATCGAGGGTACACATTGCATTTCTCTTATCCATGGCCTACCTAAGAGAATGTTGTATTGCATCACACCTTCAAGCATGTGACACATCATAGGGATGGTCTTCAATCCCACCTGAATAGGAAGGATTATAGTGCCCACTATCGAGCATAATACATCATTGAATGTGCACAGTGTGAAAATTCAATATACAATTTAGGCAATTTTAAATGTGCTAAGGCCTTTGTGGTAATAATGTTGACCGAATATCATGTGTCGATCAACACCCATTTGAAGGGTATGTGGTTTACACATGCAATTATGTGAAGCAAAGGGTTCCCTATAGCAGTAGAGATTGTCTTGATTTCATGATCATAGAATTGGATCACAGACTCTTGACACTACTGCACATGTCCCACAAAATTAGTAAATGTTTTAGGATCTTGGGACTATACTTCTATGGACCTTAGGATGTCCATTACCATCTCCCTATGCCTAGGATACTACTATATTATATCATAAATTGATAGCTTTGTCGAGGTCATCTGTAGACTCTGAATGAGCCTATTTCTTATTGTCACCACCGATATAGTATGTGGGTTTGGCAAGTTATTTTATGTTGGCCTTTGTGGGGGTATAACATAAATTCTAATTGGTGTAGGAGGAGGATCTGGCTGATTGTACCTCCTATTTTTGGTGACCACATTCACCATGCTGACAAAGCCTTGCATGGGTAGTTTGATTTGTACTTGATTAACTTATTTGACATTATTTCTTGGAGGCTCATGATTTGGTAAGAGATTTTTGAGTATCTCCATATTCTGGTTGTTCGAAGCTAGAGGATTGTCAATGATTAACTTGTTTTTATCAATCATGTTCTATACCAAATGCTTGAAGCTATGGCATGCTTCAATATCATGCCCCTTTTTCTATGGTATGAACAATATTGATCTTCCCTAAATCCTTTCAATTTAGGTTGATTAGGATCAAGTAATTTAACTTCGGGTAAAGTTATGGCCTTAGCCTCACATAATTTATTGAACATCGATGTCATAGTATTGAATAGTGGTGTAAATTTGTGAGGAGGGTGTTGCTCTTTGTTCTTACCATGCTTCTTGTTATTGCACTGATTATATTGTGTAGGGGGAGGTTGAGCTTGATATTTGTGGTTGTTGGTCCTGATTCCCCTTTTATTGATTTAACACAACCTAATTCATGTGAGCAGGCTTGGCCTGGTGATTTTGGTTCTTTGTGTTCTTATTATTCCACTCCTTTTTCATCTGGAGTTTCAAGTCACCTTCTTGTAACTTGATATCCTCTATAACCTTGGCTTGCACCAAAGCCTCTTTGAATGTCTGGTACTACTACAATTGTAATAACAATGAGATGTGTTTTGCATAGCTTTTGGTAAAAATTTGAGTTAATTTAGTAGTGGAGATGGAAAATGGAAGCTTAGCCATTAGCTTCCTCCATATATTACCAAAATCCATGATTGGATCATTGTCATATTGCTTTAAAGTTGCCAAGTCAATCAAATTGATTTTCTTCTTGACACCAAAAGAAAATAATTCAAGAAATGCATTTTTCAGCTATTCAAAGCTGGTAATGTTGTGCCTGTTTGGTTGATTAAACCATTCTAGGACTGGATCTGAAAGGGTCATTATGAAAGTCATCAATAACAAAGCATCATTACTCTATATCTAGAAGCACATGTTCATGAAGCTCATCACATGCTCTTGTGCATCTTCATCACCTTGGAATTTATCCAGCTTGGGCATCTTGAAGTGATCGGGATACACTAGACTAGGAACTGAAGGGCATAGAGGCGCATTGTGAATTTTGTTCAAGATAGGATTTTGTTAAGTCATGCCTCATTTCTCAATAGCTCTCACCTTTTTAGCCAAGACTTTGTACACTTGTGAGGATAAAATTTCCTCTTCCCTAAGGCATCTCTATGAAGCTATTGGAGGTAGATTCTTTTTAAGCTAAGGTGGAGGATTTGGTTCATCATCCATATCTACTACGGAGATCTCGGGATACTATTGATCTTTCTCATCTTCTTCTAAATCTTTGTACGAGGTACACCTAGGTTGTTCTATCGCTTGGCATTGTAGCATGTTCTGTGTTATACGATAAGTATGATTTTCAACTTGTTTAGGTGCAACTCAGGCTGTGATATAGCATGTCTTTGGTTGCACTCCCTATACTCACTTCGAGGGGGTAGATTGACTTGATTTAATTTATCCTCTCTATCCATTCTCCATTTTATCAAGGATGCATTTATCTCATATGTGCTACTCATATAAATTCTACCTAAGCAATATTTGCCATTAAGAGTCCTCATGCTCAAGGCGTTTGTGCTCTACACGCACATCCTCCAATTGATCTTGGAAAATGCATCATCTCTGCTCTAAATCCAGCCTCTGAGATCGATCTACAATATTGATAGTGTGAGGCCTTTGACTTCATAGATCTGTATGTAGGGATTTATTAGTATAAGCCCCAACATACTTATCTACCATACTCTTGCCCTTGTCTGTGTAGATGGCATGTGTGTTGTAATGTAGCCCATTTTTTGTGCCCACCTATGTGGATGGGGTACGTGTGATATAGGAGCATTTTGAGCATTCTCCTAGCTCATGAGTATGCATCTATATATCTTCACTGTATGAACTCTTGGAAAGAGAGTGAGTTGTAGAGGGCTTATAGCCAAGACTTCCTAACACTTATTCTAGTCCATTGAGCTGACTAGTCTTCCAGGGTTTGTTAGGAGGTGTGCCATTGGATCCAAGTATGGTAAGATCTATTGTGAACCTTCTAGGTTTATTAGGGTTTATATTCCTTAGGGATCTACATTCTGATGCAGCCCTATCTTCTTACCCCTTATTGAGTGGTTTTTCTCTATGTCTACCATGGGATGATGGGGGCCTTGAGCCACCCTCAGTTCTATCTCACGAGGAGTGTTTGTTATGTCTTCTCACTGGGGTATTCTAAATAGAATCCCCACACACCAAATTATCACCTTTGATACTCACTGAATATCCTTCAGGAGGATCCTATGGTATAGGTTCCAACACGTTATCTTGTGTGTGTCTTGGAGCTTTGACCTCCAACTCGATTGTGTACTGAGGTTGGCCTTTCCATGTGTTGACCATAATGTGAATCATCTCTTTTATAAATTTTAGGGAATACAAAGCATACAAGGGTATTTATCTCTTTTAAATATTCTTTGTGATTTCTAAAATTGTTTCATTAGTTTTAGTTTTTTGAATACATAAACTATCTATCATCGTGTTTGCATTTTTGTTGATGATATTCTTATATAGTTTAAGGGTTTTCTATTGTATACTCACATCTTGACAATCGACAATGAAATTCTGGTTACATAAAACCACAAAAGTATGGAGATGAAGCCCATACCCGGTCAAGGAGCACAAGTCCTACTAGTCCTCACCTAGTCTCACTTGGTTAGCATTATACCCTTCGAAGAGAAGTACATGCAAATTTTCCAAGCTACGTCAATTCTTGGAGCCGACCTTGGCCAAAAATAGGGTTTGTAGGATTTGAGCCAACGGGTGGAGATGAAGCCCACTGTCATTGGTCTCTATTAGTGGTTGGTGATGAAATCCAACTCACTAATGTTTAAGTGGAACATGGTGTGTGGGGGTTTATTTTAATTTTGCATAAAAATAAAATGCATCATAGAGCATCCATGATTCTTCCTACATGCTTAGGAAATTGATATTTAATTTTAGAAAGGATACAAAACTAAATACTATTTCCCAAAAATATAATGCAAAGTTACATGAAAAACTAGCCTTTAGACAGGCCCCAATCATGTAAACCCTAACACATAGTCTAAATGCTAGTTGTTTTTCTTTACCGCAGGCAACAAACTCAGCCATAGAATAAAAATGTAGCTAGAATCTTAGTTGCGGGTGACAACCACAGCTAAAAGAGTTGGCTATGGTTTCCAGACGTGGCTAACATTAAACAAGATATTTTCATATATTTTCCCTCTAAATTTTGGCTAGATGAGCTAATTAGAAGCTATCGATAGGAAAAACATAGAAAACAATAAAACACAGAAGAGGATATCTACCTAGAATCCCTCATCTAATGAAGAGACAGATTGCCTACTATCTTTTCCTTTGCTCTCTACTATCCATGGTTGTTAAACGTGGCTAAAATGCTAGCCACAGGTGTTTACCATGACTGATATTGTGCGTTGTGGCTTTTAAGCACGGATAAGACCTGCAACACAAAACAGAGAAAAATCAACAAATTATAGCAAAATTTGTGGGGTTTTCATTATGAACTCCACTATAGAAGGCTATGAAAACCACACAACTATAGATATTGCAACATAAAGAATCAAAAGAATGTAATCTAAGCAATCATTTGATAAAAAAAAATAACAAAGGAAGCTCTCTTTTATTAATTAAATGAATCATTTATTACAGATTCATCTCTCTTAGGGATACCAAAGTTTGATACAATTTTACAATATGTAAATGACCCCAAAATAGGGGAATTTGTGCTTCACAATGATCTTCATATCTCCACCAACTCTACTTGAGGGCTTATAAGGATACCTCCTTCTCTACTTGTCAAGAGGAATTCGATATTGAGAATGCTTTGAAAATTGAAAGAACCTATAACCTGCATACAAGAAATAACAAAGCACATTAAATGCATATGAAGCCTCTCATGATGAGGCCATTATTCAAGAAATGCAATAAATAAGGCTAAACTTAAAATAAGCATAAAGATATGCAAATATGCTTATAAAATGGCTAAATTAATGTAAAGCATGCTTGAAAACATATAGATCTAGCTAATCTAACATGTAACTTGAAACATAAAGCATGAATAAAGCTAATCTATGAAGATGTATGGAAATAGGTAAATGTGACAAATATTAAGGTAAAGCTACCTATAATGTTGCTAATTAACCATGCAAATATCTACTACAATGCTAATTTATGCTAGATTAAACTACTTGCATAACTAGAAATGGAAATCTATTGCTAAAATAGAGGGAAAAGAGCATCAAACCCTAGCTACGGGTGTTAAATGTAGCTAGATCTATTAGCCATGGCTGACAGCCATGGCTATAGGAAAACTTCTCTTTCTCTTGAAACTAGGGTCAGAAACTCTCAAATCCTCCAAGGAATTTATGATCAAGGGTAACCTCGATATTATGGAATAGATTGGAGGTTGAATTCATTGGAATTGGAAATGGAAGTGTGTCAATTGGTAAGCTTGCTCCTCAAGCTCTTGAAATCTCCATTGCTTCAAACACAGGTATGATTCTCCAAATGGACAACATGTAAGCACTCCTTAGGGGTTACAAGTGGCTCTCCAATTCGGTAGGGCTTCACTGCATTCAAATTCGGATCTCATCTAGACCTCTCTCCAATTTTAAGGGAGTATTATAGCCTTCCTAACTCCTCATCCTAGCTTCCTTGAGAAGCCAAGATCAATAATTGATAGGTTGGGGCAGTTGGGAGGAAACATCCAAAAGCTTCCTCACCCAAAACCACCTAGGATTAGTTGTACATGGTCATTACAACTGATGTGGCTTAGCTCGGGAGGTCAAGACAATTATAGAGCTAGCCACAGCTCCTAAATGTGGTTAGGACCCTAGCCATGGGTGTCAAGCATGGATGAGATATTAACTATGGATGGCATGCATGGCTAAGGCTAAATAGGTCTAGGATGCTTAAAATGAGTGGTTAGAACCAATGTTTAGCCTTGGGAGGGCCCAAGGTCATTCATATGGTTTGTAAATATACCCATATGAGTAGTTTTCTAAACATGATGTGTTTTAGGTGTCTACAGAGTCTTTATAAAGACATGTATGGAAAAGAAATGATCATCTCATATTTTATATTGTCATGAAGCTTTAATTCAAAGGGGGTTTCCCCCTAAAAGAGGCCTACAATAAAATAAGTTTGCTATATTTCCTTTTAGTGATTTCTATAATAATTTGTGTTATTTCATTTAATTTCTACATTGTTATTTTCAATTATGATTATTTCTAATATGAAGGTTCCTAACAATTAGTATTAGAGCTCTTTCCAAGGTCATTTTGTTCCATAACAATGGCAAAAATTCATATCCATCCGTCTATTTTCTATTTTGAAACTTTTCTATTTTTCTCTTTTTCCACTAAAAATATTATGCAAAAAAAACCATATATTTTTTAATTCTTAGTGTATTAGGTTAGAAACCTTGTGTTAAGGGTTTTAAAATATCACAAAGCAACTATCATTTTTGGCTAAGCTAAATTATCCATAAAGCATCTAGTGAAATGAGGGGTGCTTAGAATCTAATATCCAATCCTTAGATAGCACTTGTATATAGCTAAAAGCTCCCATGTACCCTTGAGTATATAGGGAGACCCCCTAGGAATAGAAGAAACCTTTAGTCATAGAAATATATTAGTTGTTTGTGTTTTGTGGTGCACTAATAAGTAGTTAGCCCTTGAAAGTAGATATTGGACCAACCACCAATCATGACCAAAGTTTGTATATCATAGATCCAAAAAAATAAACACATATTGGTCTAGAATGTTCCTATTGAACTTGTTTTCAGTTCTTTTCTAGCCAAAACCAAACTCATATTTGAGCATACTATAGAGGAGTCTATTCACATTATATATTGTTAGGTCCTAAACACTAGGTGCGATAAAACAAATAACATACAATGATAATACAATACAACTAATAATATAGGGGATATCATAATAATCAATTGTTAGTGTCAACGAATATGTTAGAATAGTTATCTGAGAGTTGCAAGAGTGGTCAATGTGAGTTTAGTCATTGTTAACAATTAATTTTATGGTGCAAAAAATATCTAGTTTGACAATCATAATAGTTGGTTAGTAGCAATTCCCCCCCAAAAAAAATCCAAAAAAGCCAAAATTTACCATTTTATGGTATAAGTCCATTTTGATCCTCTCTTTGAGCTGATTGTGTTGTTATATAGCACCCATAAATACTTATAGAGATTCCAAAGTGTTTAAAAATGGCCAAAATTACTAGAGTTATCTAAGAAATGGTGATATTGGGTGAACAAGTGAGACACTAGAAGTGTCATGACCTCCCTTGGAAAACTTTTCATTAGGTGGATTCATGATATGCTATGTTATCTTGTTGATGGAATGACAGCCTATTTTATAATTATTTTTTGTGATATATATACATATTATGAAAAAATATGATGTTATTAATGGATTTATACTTTTGTAGGAACATGTTCTCTCGTGGGTGGAAGAAATAATTACCACCAAGAATGGGAAGTCATCAGATAAAGAAATGATGTGGTGGTTTATTTATCAAATAGCCGAGGGCAATATGGATGAATATTCATTTCATGTAGTTACATATCATGAATTTTCCTGAGTTAAGTAAACTAAGACAGATGAAACTCATTTGTTGCATGATAAGTTTGTTTTAGATGAAGTTATATCCACTAGATTCATTGCTAGAAGAATAAATGATAGAGTTATTAGAATAAATGGTAGAGTTATTGTTCTTCCTTCCAAAAGATGATATAGGAGAATTTATTGTGTTAGACATGATTTTTTAGCATAAATAAGGTAAGGATATGATGTTATTTATTTGAATTTGAGAATGAATAATATTTTTCTGTTCATTAAAAATTTCTAGCATGAATTACTATTTCCATTCATCATTGAAAAAGGAAAAATATTGCTTGTAAAGAAAAAAGGATCAATTAAGCAGAGGCTTAGTGAGTTTATGTGGTTTAGTGGAATAGTACCTTACTAAATGGTGGGTACGTTGCTCAGCTAGAAATCAAGAAAAAAATATCAAAACACCTATGTGAGGTTCTAGTGTAAAACTTTGGTTTAGTTTTATGCAAAATGAATATATGTTTGTTGCAAGTTGATTTGCTTTACTTCTTCATGCCTCAACGAAGGAGGAATATGTGTGTAGTGGATGCACACCCTCAACATCATGCCAATGAAACCATATTATGGGGAAAGTAATTGTTATTTTTCTTTTGAATGGAAAAAAAATGAGGCAGAAGGAGGATTGTGATCTGAAGGGGGCACCAGGGGAAAGGAGAGGAAATAAAGTTTCTAAAGAAAATATATCTGGTGTAATTGAGATAAGCTTGCAGTATCTATCTAGTGTAATTGAGGTAAGCTTCAAAGAAAATATATTGATGTATACTAGAGCTCTATTAAATGTTTCTTTAAGTGTTATTTTAGACTGAAGTGTGTTTTTGTAACAAGGTTTTGTCTGTTAAAACATTTCTTTATAATTTAAAAACCTTTCTATGCATAGAATCATGAGTTGCTAAAATTTAATAGGAGTACTGAGCGAATGACTAATCCAACATAAAATATCTTTGTCTTATCAAATGACAACCATAACCATTTGAGAGCTCAAGGTTTTGGTTTTGGAGATAGAGCAATACCTACGAAGTTCTTCTAGTTTTTCAAGTGTAGTCAGATGAGATGTCGAAGCTTTAGAAAAAAAATTTCCTGAAAGGTTAACCTTGGACCTAGATTGTGGTATTCTTGTTAAACTATAAAGTAATATAACATAAATATGTTAATGGGGAAAAATATATCTTATATGGATTGTATACTGAGTGTTTTAGAATTACATTATTGTAAATTAAGTGGTTTAGTTTTAAAGAAAATAAGTGAATAGTGTTTGTTTATAGTTTAAGGTTACCATGGGAAGATAATAGCTTTGTGCTATTATATTAAAACCTAGGACATACCTTGGTTATAATAATATAGCATTGGCATTTTAGCACACGTATGAGATAATAATAACATGCATGCTGCTACAACCAATAACAAAACAATAGAATTACCTTGTTTTCTCTTGACGAAGTTACCTTGGTTTTATGGATGGATATCGTCAAACTTAGATGGAAGGAATTTAATCTGTGTGGGGTGTAATACGAAGTTACCTTCTAGTATAGGAGGCAAAGGTAAGAATAAATACCATTCTTGATAAAAAAAAAGGTCGCTCATTTGCACAGTTTAATATTATATTAATATATATCAACTATGGAGATAGTCGATTCCATATACTCTATGCCGCCCTATGACTATGAAGAGACTGAATTGTACTTTATAACTAGAGAAGGAGACTACATTTTTAAAACTCGATTAGAGCAATTTGAAATTACTAATTAATAAATTCTTGTGGGACATTAGCAAGAGTTTATATCATTGTTTAAAATTAAGAACAAATTAAATATTGATTGAATGTTTCGGTTTTTATCTAGGCCATTATATAGAGAATATTACAATGATAAGATGTGATAGATTTATTATTTTATTGTAGAAAATATTTTTGTAATTGATTTACAATATTTTTTTTATCATTATAGCATTGTTGATTCCAAAGAATGCATGTTGATTAAGGAATTACTTTAGTGATAAGTGGATTGAACACCAAATGGTATTTATAGTGTATGATATTATTATGTGTCACCTTGGAAACATATCCTTGGGAGAAATCATTTTCATGTATCAAAGTGTTTAATTAGGGACTTAAGCTATATTTTATTATGGAAATAATGTTAACTCTATGTTGAAAGGGCATTATGGGGTGTCCTTGGCATAAGTGTTTGGAACCAGACTATATGTATGAAATAAAGAACTTATTATTTGTAATGACATAAGATAAAGAAAATTTTTATGTTGCTGGAAATGGGCACTATGGTGTGTCTTGAATTAGAGGTTTGGAGTATTTGTATTTGTGAATTAAAGGATTTATTCATAAGTATTGATGATTTCATGTGCTCATGAAAAAGGACATTACATAATACCTTTATTTCAATGTATAGAATCAAACTTCTTTTGAGATTAATAAAGGAAAACATTTTAAGGTTGGCTTTATTTCTCATGAGGATTCCCAGGATATTTGAGATGTTGTGTGACCATGCGTGGACTCTCTTTATCTATGGAATGCATCGATTTAAATGCTGGTGAAATTTTTATGCTTTTCAAATGAATGGGTATTTCATTATGGACTCATATTTTCATTAGTGATGCATTATTTACTTGATATAAATTTCATGGGATAATGATAAACCTTGCATGATAAATCTTAATAGTGAAATTGGAATAAATTGTGTCTAGGTTTAGAAGAGAACTTGTTTTGTTCCATACTAAGATTTGGTTGCTAGTTTCAATAGGGTCATACAATGTACTCTTGTGAAGATAATTCACTTAAGGAAGAATTTATACTAATATATTCTACTACAGTAAAGGTAGTAGAGGGAAATATTAGGTAACACTTGTTACACTAGTAATAAGATCTTTCACAAAAAACCCTAGTGGTGTGGAGATGATTTAGGATGATTAATAACCATGGGTCAAGTTTTGGAAATAAACCTAATGACAGGTAGGCCAGCTCATTGCAGAGATGAGAAGGATGGTCTAAACCCTACACGCTTAATACACCCACATAAATAGACTTATGTAAGGTGTAGCGATTAGCATGATCCTTTTTATGGAATAGAAGGAATGAGCTAGCTCTTTTTAAAAAAGTGAATGATAGCTTGGAAATTGATACCACACCTAGTGCACTTACATAGATAGACTTATGTAAGTTGTAGGGATGGGTGTATCTCGTGAAGGATCGATATGAAACAAGACTTAATCATTACTATGGTGGGAAAATAAATTATTTAGAAACCCTAATATATTTAGCTAAATATTAGGAGAGTTTGTTGATAATAAGGGATAGATCAATTTCCTAACAAGCATAGGAGTTGTCTACTCAAAAAAATAATCGCTATGAGGATGGAAATTGGATTGTGATATTTCGTATCAGAGTGCTTAGTCATAGGGATATAAGATTTTTTGCTTAAGATTAGATGGTGGTGTGTATTAGGATACTATGGGTGAAATATTGCATCTCTTCACCCACTCTTTTGTAAGATGATGATATTAAAATATTGGCTAAATTTTGGAGCCAAGCTCTGACATTGATGGATAAAGTAGATTTTAAACATGGGACGACTACAAAACATATATGGAATGGGTAGAAAAATAAGTAGCTACCAAGCTAGGAATAATTTCAAAATCCTACTAGGGCCACATAAGGCAAAGAATTTGCTCAAGTTTAAGGTCGGATGGATAATTGGGTGAGAAAGCAGTAAAGGTGGATCCCAAAACCCCACCCAATAGATGGGTAGAAATATTTTGTCCATTCCTAAAAAACCCACCTCAACAAGGGTGAAGTTTTAGAGAATGGTGGAGCCCCAATTAAATATATGGCTTGGGTAGAGTTTAGGGAGAGCAAAAATCAATGGTAGAACCTTATTCTCTTCCCCACTAAGTTGCATTGGGAAAAAATTTGGGAAGCTAATAAATGAGGATGAGCCTGATCATTCACCCTATACCAAAATCATCACCAAGTACTGAGATTCTCAAGGAAGGTGCATTAATAATCTCAGCTACCCAAGTACAAGCTCTCAATGGATGGGAAAGTACTAATTTAAAATGCATAGTCTTCAAGATAATTAATTCCAATTGCTTCCACCTGACCAGAGGCTATCACCTACTTGAAGGGGTAAAGTAGATGAAAATTGAATGCCCAATAGAACTATTATAAGGATCAAAGGCCTAGATTTATACAGAAGAACCTGACAACCCTTTGGATAGCCTTCATTATTCTAAGGGGTAATGTACCAACTGAGAATCCATCTGCTTTGGCAATCTCTTCCTACCTAAAAATATTAATGAGTAAAATTTAAATTTATTGTAAAAGGCTCTATAAATAGTTGGATGCTAGCCATCCCAAAGGGTGGCTTTGTAGCTATTACAATTCATATGTAAAGTCTTCTTCATTTTGTAAATACAAGTGTGTCATTGTTTGGTCTCCGAGTAGTGCTCTTACATATTTATGTTGAATGCTAATACATATTTTTATTATGGCTATTTGAGTGTTCTCATTTAATTTTGCTATCTAGATTTTGTGAGCTTCACTTGATAGTTCTGGAATTTGCATTCATTTCTGGGTTGGGATTTATTTTTTCTAAAGTTGGTTGGGTGGGAGCACTCTAATTTTACATCCTATATTTCAAGCACCCATCCATCGATTCTAGAATTCACTTTAAATATATCAACAATGAGTTCTAGGTAGGAGCACCGTCGATTGATTTTTTAGGTGGTGCAGCTGTGTTTCCATCTATGATATTGATGGATAATGTGTCTTGATGTGGCTATACCTATATTTTTTAGTTCTAGTTGTGGCCTCTTCTTATTTATTTCTCACTCCCTTTTCTCCCCCCCTTTAGGATAGTAGCTAAAACCTTAAAGGAACCAACCTTCTTCGAAGATCAACCACCCTACCTTCCATAAGGTGTAGTGGTCATTCAATGTTGGTGTAGCTCCATAGGTGCATCAGGCTTTTGAAACCCACCTTCCTGTTAGGTTTTAGATCTACAACCAATATTATTTAGCTCACCTAGTGGGACCCAAAAGATATCATCCCCTATTTCAGTAGAGTCTAGTGAAGCTTGGCTATACTATATCTAATTTTTCACCAATTTTGGTGACTCTACTGGAGACTCCTAAGGTCTCCATTGTGTAAGGAAATTAGAGTTCAATGATACTCTGGTTTACCCTTATCTTCCCAAAATCACCTAATGATTCCTCTAAAAAAATAAGATCCAGATCTGAAGATAAGTTGCCTCTCTATACCTCAAATTATTTGAATATCCTAGAGGACACAAGATTTATTGAGTAGTCTTGACCTCATAGATAGAGAAAGTATGCTCATATGGTGGCCCTGACTTTGGTAGAAGAACTAGAAATCCTAAATACCAGCACCACAATGGCCCAATAGCACTATCCTCAATGGAATGATGTGGGCCCTCTCAACCTTATTGATTTACACAATATCTCCAAGGCTGCTCTCAGTACCTTACCAAAATATGATGGTATTAGAGGTATTATGAGTAAGCACCTTAAAAGTGTGGCTTCCTTGGCTATCATATATAATATCACACATATGTAATGGTCAGGCTGCTTGTTATTTCTCTAGAGGGTAGAAAATTTCTCTAGTATAAAACCTTACATTTTGGAAGCATCTCTTCATGGGTGGGTTTAGTTGATCTTCTCCTAGATACATTTGGGGGATTCAAGGACCTTTTCTAGTTATTAACTTAGTTCTCATTCATCAAGAGGAACCCTCTTAAGAGTGTGGTGGACTTCAATGTATGATTTGAAATGAGTTGGAAAATAATCCCTCATAAACTCCTCCCATCTTCTTCCCAATCGTATCTATACTACATTCGAGCTTTCAGCTCTGATATGGGTCTCCTCCTACATAAATATAGGAAAAGCATATTACCTCAACTCTATGAGGAGGTTTTCAAAGCTAAAAAAATTTTGATGGGGAGCTATGGATACTTTGACCTTGCATAACCCCCTCTCCTCTAGATCTAGTTTCAGGTCAAGTAATAGGTCCACATCAAGTAGAGGACTGCTTTGACATCCATACAGTCAAGGACAACTCAACAAATCAGTTCCAGATCCAATTGAATCCATGGGATGAAAGTATGGATGCATGCAGTTAGAAGAAAGGCTGAATGATGGAGAAGAAGCCTAAAATAGGACTGATGTTGCAATTCAGTCTTGATAAGGAATAACATCAAAGTCTATTCCCTAACATGCCACCACCAAGGAGGTGGAATGAGGTAGCAAAAATGGTTGTCATGCTGGTTTTTTATGGCTTGAGTTCCAAGGTACTTAGACAAGATAGAAGAATAAATAATCATGACTAATCATGATTTTAAGCCACTATGGATGGTGTCAGATGGAATAAAAGCAATGACTCAAATTTAGTGTAATCTAGTCTGGTCATTGTAAATTTACAAGATAATTTACACAACCATCCTTGGATCAGGTGTGTATGGCATGTCGTAATTTTATGTAAATATACACCAAGTAAATAAAATTGTGTGATGAACATGGTTGCTCTAGTAGCATCATCATTTTGCTCGTGACTTATAATGGAAATGCTCCAGTAATGAAGTGCCATTTATCTAGGGCACTAGAAACTATGAAGTAAAGGGCATGAGATGTTTCCTAGGCATGGCTTTGGAAAAATGACACATTTTCTTAATTGTGCTTCCCTTCTTATCTTCCATGGTTTTTCGTGTCCTATAGTGACCCCATAGCCCAATGGATGTAGAGCAACAAGTACCAAAGGCTTTATCTCTAATTTCTAAATAATTTACCGCTAAATAAAGCAAAAATGACCTACCACGACATGATTTAGAGGTATTTCAAGAAGGAAATATAGATGCATCTGGGTAATTAGTGCCAAATAAATACTATGAGTGCAACATCGATCCCCTTAATTAGCAAAATAAATTGACCTATAAATATAGCCTCAATGTACAATAGAAGGTGTAAAGATGAAAAAGTTAAATCCAACTCGACTTGAGAGGATTTTTAGTAAGTACGTTGTTCCTGCTAGATTGTGTGAAGAAACAAAGCTATGAGAAGATAGATGATGATCACAAGCAATCTATCTACTCTTGGAATACTTTAGATACTTGGTGGGCTATGTGTAGGGGGATGCAATCCTTGGGGGCATCCCATGGAATATGATTTCCATCCTGTCAGTTTTATATGATGGGCCTCGGGTTGCTTTTCCCTTCATGTCTCTCCTCTTCTATGTTCTATTTCTTCCATCTTCCCCTTGAGTTTTTTATCTACAAATTTTTGGGTTGCTATCCTTCACCTTCTTGATCCTGATGTTTTCCATATTCTCTCTTTTCCCATTGTTTTTGCTTTCTTTTCGTTGTCATGCTCCTTTGCCTCTGCTTCTTGTATCCTTTCTCTCCTACTTCTTCTCAGTATTCTACCATTTTGATTGTGTTGCTTCCTATTACATATTCCCTTATTCTACAACCTTCCTTGGTTTCTTCCATCTATGCATCTTCCTTTCCTCTCTGAAGTTTCCTCTTCTTCCTTGTATTTTTATCCAAGCTATCATATTTCTTTTTTTTTTGGGTTCCTTTCTTTCATAAGGTGAAAAACCCTTGTAAGTCACCAAGAGTGTGGGTAAAATTTTGCATCTCTTCACCCACTCTTTTATAAGATGGTGATCTTAAAAGATTGGCTAAATTTTGGAGTTGAGCTTTGGCATTGATGGATGAAGTAAATTTCAAAGCTGGGATGACAACAAAAGCAAATATTGAATGGGTGGAAAAATAGGTGGCTACTAAGCTAGGAGTAATTTCAAAATCCTTCCAGGGCCACAGAAGGCAAATAATTAGCTCAAGTTTAAGGTTGGGCAGATATTTGGGTGAACAAGCAGCAAAGGTGGATTACAAAACCTCACCCAACATATGGATAAAAATATTTTATACCCACCTGAAGAACACACCTCAATATGGGCAGAGTTTTAGAAAATGGCAGAGCCTCGATTAAAGATATGTCTTGGGCAGAGTTTAGGGAGAGCGATAATCAAGAGTAGAACTCAATTCCCCATCCCATTGAGTTGCATCGGGCAGAAATTTAGGAAGCTAGTTATTGAGTATGATCCCAATCATCTACCTTGTACCAAAATCACTACCAAGATCTAAGAATCTTAAGGGAGGTGCATTAATGATCTTAGCTACCCAATTATGAGCTCTTAATGGGTGGGAAGGTCCTAATTTTAAATGCATGATCTTCAAGGTAATTAATTTCAATCACTTCCACTTGACCAGAGGCCATCACTTACTTGAAGGGGTAAAGTAGATGAAAATTGAATGCCCAATAGAACTTTCAGAAGGATCAAAGACCTAGATTTATGCAGAAGAACTTGAAAACCCTCCAGATAGCCTCCATTTTTCTAAGGGACAATGTACTAACTGAGAATCCATCTACTTGAACAATCTCTTCCCCTCTAACACCATTAAATCTTGAAATTTGAATTTATTGTAAAATACTTTATAAATAGTGGGATGCTAGCCATTCCAAAGGGTGGATCTATAGCTATTACAATTCATATGTAAAGTCTTCTTCATTTTGTAAATACAAGTGTGTCACTATTTGGTCTTTGACTAGTGCTCTTACATCTTTTTGTTGAATGCTAATGCTTATTTTTGCTATGGCTATTTGAGTGTTCTCATTTAATTTTTCTATTTGGATTTCATAAGCTTCGCTTGTTGGTTCTGGAATTTGCATTTATATCTAGGTTGGGATTTCTAACTACTAAAGCTAGTTGGTTGGGAGCACTCTAATTCTGCATCCTAGATTTCATGCACCCATCCATCGATTCTGGAATTCACCTTCAACCTATTAGTGCTAAGTGCTATGTAGGAACACATTAGTTGATCTATTAGGTGGTGCACTTGTGTTTGCACCTATGGGGTCGATGGATCATGTGTCTTGATGTGGCTATATTTGTCCTTATTAATTTTTGTTGTAACCACTTCTCATTTATTTCCTGCTCTCTTTTCTCCCTTCGTTTTAGGCTAGTAGCTAGGACCTTAAGGGAACTAACCTTCTTCAAATATTGGCCACCTTGCCTTCCATAAGGTGCGATGGTTGTTCAATTTTGGCCCAGCTACGTGGACACATCAAGATTTTGAAACCTGCCTTCCCATTTTCTCATTATGAGGATGGAAAATTAGGTTATGATATTTGGTATCAGAGTGCTTGGTCATAGGGATATAAGCTTCCTTGCATAAGATTATATGGTGGTGTGTATTAGGATACATACCCATGAATAGAGTATCTACTGAAAATTAACCCCATTTGTCTAGTTAAGATAACTAGGTATTTAGTTAGTAGTAGGAGGAACAATTCAGAAGAAGTAATTGTGACCTAATCCCTACTATCTCTCTTATGTGTGGCTAGGGATAATACCACCAAAGAGGAGGAGAGGGAGTGTTGCCCCATCAATGAGGTAGACACGATGAACTAATGTTGAGGTCAGGACCCCAGATGTAGGTACAGATAATCCTAATAATGAGAGGGAAGACCTCACTACAATAGTTGCTCTACTTCGTGAATAGATGGAAACACAAAAGCAACTATTGGAAACCATAGTGAATCAGGATTCATAGGTTGGGAGCTCTAGGGTTAGATAAGCTAATGAACCCCTTACAGAGGCACAATAGGCTAGAATTTGGTTAGAGGTAGAAATGGGTAAGGATTTGAAGCATGTAAAATCCTCCAAGTTTAATGGAGAGGAAGGTGGTGATGCAGCCGAAGCCTGGTTGAAGGAATTGGAAACCTTCTGCAATATGAAGAATTACTCCATTGGAACCCGAACGTCCTATGCCACCTTACATTTATAGGGTGTTGGACTAGATTGGTGGGAGACTTTTAGTACAGAAAGAGGAATTAAGGTAGCAGTTGATCTAAAATGGGAGGACTTTGTGGTAGCCTTTAAAGAGAGGTTCCTCACAGAGCATTTTTATGCCAAGAAATTTGAAGAATTCACCAATATTCGATAGGGAAATAAGATGGTGGAGGCTTATTACCAGAAATTTGTTAAGTTGTTGAAGTATGTGCCTGCGTATAATGAGAAGATGAAGATTCATAAATTCATATTAGGAGTAGATCCTAGGATAGGGCATGAAGTGAACATGCGAGAGCCTAATACTCTTCAGAAGGCCTATGACTTGGCTAGGAAAGTTGAGACTTATCTTAAGCCCTATTTTGATTATGAAGGAGCTTTCGAGCAAGACAAATAGGCACTCAAGAAAAGAAACAGTGCAGGTTTCATGAAATGGGAGAGAGAACAGACAAACAAAAGTTCCCAAGGGTAGGACAAAAGAAATGATAGGAAACAGGGAAAGTTTAGGAAGAAATTTTGGGAAAGAATAACAATCCTAACAATCACAACAATGGTAATAACAAGCCACCACCGCAAGGGTAGCCTAACCCTCCACTAGTAGTGAAAGTAGAAGGATAAAAGCAGAAAACACATCCAGGACCCAAGGGTGGATGCTTTGATTATGGAGGTCCACATTATGCCAACCATTGCCCACTTAGAGTAGGACCGAGTTTGAAAGGAAAAGAACCCACTTACAAAGAACCTACACACAAGGAACCTACTCACAAGATCTATGCAGTGATAGGGAGTCAAAATATGGAAGGGCAAGCCACTCCTTTGCTTATAAAGGGTAAGATTTTTGGTAGAAATGTTAAAATTTTGATAGATAGTGGAGCTACAGATAGCTTTGTTTCTACTAGTTTGATCAAGGATATACCAAAAAGGCCAGGAATCTTGGCACATGGGTGGAAGGTCGAGTATGGTTCAGGATAAACCTACTCTATGGATCAATGCTATCCTATGACCAAAATTACCTTACCTAGTGGTATGACCATTGGATGTCTTTATGTAGCACCGCTACATGCTTTTGATGTAGTCTTAGGAATGGATTGGTTACAAGCACATAAGGTTGTGATCAATTTCTAGGATAGATGGATTGAGTATTCTGAAGATGGTAGGAAAATATAGAGGGTGTATAGCCTACAAGGGGCTTTTCAACCCTAGATCCTCTCGACAATGCAACTTAAGAAAGCCATTAAAAAGGGAGGAATAATTTATGTAGTTAAGATAAATAAAATTGAAAAGGAAAAGAAGGAAGAGGTGTTTGGGAAACACCCAGTACTTCAGGAATTTAGGGATGTATTTCCAGAGGATTTACTTGGACTACCTCCAAAACATGAATTTGATTTCATAATTGAGCTTAAACCCAGGATAGAGCCTATTCATAGGGCTCCTTATAGAATGAATCCCATTGAGATGCAAGAGTTGAAAGTACAACTACAAGGGTTGCTAGAGAAGGGATTAATTAGACCGAGTGTGTCACCATGGGGTGCACCTATGTTGTTTGTTAAGAAAAAGGATGGTTCCTTGCGATTGTGCATAGATTATAGGATGCTCAACAAGGCAACCATTAAAAATAGATATCCTCTACCCAGAATTGAAGATCTTTTTGATCAGCTAAGGGATGCTACTATCTTCTCAAAGATCGATCTGAAATTTGGATATCATCAATTGAGAATCCATGAAGAGGATACCCATAAGACAACATTTAAAACTCGGTATGGACACTATGAGTTTACAGTTTTACCTTTTGGACTAATGAATGCTCTAACAACATTCATGAACTTGATGAATAGTGTTTTTAGGAAGCATCTGGATCGATTCATCCTTATATTTTTGGATGATATTTTGGTATATTCTTAGAATAAGATAGAGCATGACAGACATCTTAGAATCATGCTAGAGTTACTAAGGAAGAATCAACTATATGGAAATTTATCTAAGTGTGACTTCTATGTGTTGAAAGTATAGTACTTAGGACATATAATATCATCTAAAGGGATAGCAATGGATCCCAAGAAGATAGAGGCTATACTAAATTGGTCGGCACCTACAAATGTGACTAAAGTATGGAGCTTCATGGGTTTGACTAGATATTATAGGTGCTATGTGAAAGATTACTCCAAGATAGCATCTGCAATAACTAATCTCTAGAGGAAGGGGAAGGAGTTCAAGTGGATAGATAAGTGTGAGGTAACTTTTGAGTTGCTCAAGAAAAACTCACTATGGCACCCATATTAAATATTCTAGACCCTCAGGGTAATTTTTTAGTATGCACGAATGCATCTTTGGAAGGTTTGGGTGGAGTGCTCTCATAGGATGGAGCAGTTGTAGCTTATGGCTCAAGAAAGCTCAAGAGGCATGAGGTCAACTATGCTACTCATGACCTAGAATTGGTAGTAGTTGTATACACTCTCAAAGTTTGGTGATATTATCTAGTGGGAAGACCCTTTGAATTGAGAATCGACCATCAGAGTTTGAAGTATATATTTACTCAACCTTTGCTTAATGCTAGGCAAAGGAGATGGATGGAGTTCCTCATCGAATATGATTTTGGGATTGAATACATCAAAGGAAAGGAAAATAAGGTTGTCGATGCTCTAAGTAGGAGAAGACACATTGCTACCTTGACCCACATCCATGTAGACTTGATGGATCAAGTCAAAGAAATGCAATATCAGGATGTGTATTGCAACCAAATTTAGGATAAAATAGAAAAGAAACTAGAGGAAAGCAAGGATTTTGGCATCAAGGATGGTTTCTTATGCTTCAAGGATAGGGTAATAATTCCTGAGGTAGGTGATCTAAGGAAAATGATCATGAATGAAGCACATAGATCCCCTTACTTCGCTCACCCAAGGGGAGCCAAGATGAGGGAAAACATGAAGAAAACTTTCTACTAGCTAGGAATGAAGAGGGACATCACTAAATTTATTGCCCAGTGCCTTGAATACCAAAAGGTTAAGGCTAAACATAGACACCCTATAGGACTATTGTATCCACATGATATACCTATGCAGAAATGGTAGGTGATTTCAATGGATTTCATTGTAGGTTTGCCTAAAACCAGGTTCCAACATGATGCAATCTTTGTTGTGGTCGATAGATTGACCAAGGTTGCACATTTTATACCCAGAAATACCAAGGATGATGTCATGATTGTGGCTAATAGATTTTCCAAGGAAATATTTAGGCTTCATGGTTTTCTTAAGGTGATTATTTTAGATAGGGACTCTAGGTTCACATCTAAGTTTTGGCAAGCTCTACACCGTGCCATAGGTACCAGGTTAAATATTAGTTCTGCATATCACCCAGAAACTGATGGGCAAACTGAAAGGGTGAACCAGGTGTTGGAGGACATGCTTCGCATGTATTGTATGGATCAAAAGTCTCGATGGGAAGACTATCTACACCTGGTAGAATTTACTTACAACAATGGTCACCATTCGACCTTAGGCATGGCTCCTTTCGAAGCTTTGTATGGTAGGAGGTGTAGGACACCCTTGTCATGGGATAATCTAGAGGACCGGGTTGTGCTTGGGCTAGACATGGTTAGGGAAATGGAGAAATAGTTAAGGATGATCAGAGAGAGGCTTAAGGAAGCCATGGATCATCAAAAAAGTTATGTCGATCTTAAGAGGTCACCAAGAGAGTTTTCAGTGGGTGATAAAGTGTTTCTGAGGGTGAGACCAAAGAAGAGTGCCATAAAGTCCATAAAACTAGATCCTCATTTTGTTGGACCCTTCAAAATCATAGAAAATATTAGTCCTGTGGCGTATAGACTCGCCTTACCACCCAGTTTGTCGAAGATTCATGACACCTTTCATATATCCTTGCTTAGAAAATACATTGCTAACCCTGATCATGTATGGGATTTTTCTAAATTGCAGATGGTGGACCCAGAGGCCATTGAGGTGCATCCAATGAAGATCCTTGAGTTTCATTCCAAATCGATGAGGAAGGGGACTCTGGAGCAATGTAAGGTCCAGTGGGACCACTATTCCAAGAGAAATGCTACTTGGGAGAAAGTGGCAGATATGCAGAGACATTTTCCATTCCTGTTTGAAAATGATATGTAATTATTGTTTAATGTTTGAACTTTGATGAAACATAGAGGACTGTGTTAAGCCTAAGGGGGGTAGGATGTCATGACCCTCCCTTGGCAGACTTTTCATTGGATGGATTCATGATTGGCTATGTTATCTTGTTGATGGAATGATTGACTATTTCATGATTAGTTTATGCAAGATATATATATATTTTATGGAAGAATATGATGTTGTTAATGGATTTGCACTTTTGTAGGAACATGTTTTCTTGTGGGTGGAAGAAAGAATTAACCACCAAAAATGGGATGTCATAAGATAAAGAAATAATGTGGTGGTTCATTTATCAAATAGCCAAGGGCAATATGGATGAATATTCATTTCATGTAGTTACATATCATGAATTTGCATGAGTGAAGTAAACTAAGATAGATGAAATCCATTTTTTGCATGATAATATTGTTTTAGATGAAGTTATATCCATTAGATTCATTGCAAGAAGAATAAATGATAGAGTTATTGTTCTTCCTTTTAAAAGAGGATATAGGAGAATTTATCTTGTGTTAGACATTATTGTTTAGCATAAATAAGGTAAGGATATGATGTTATTTGTTTGAATTTGATAATGAATAAGGTTTTTGTTTTGTTCATTCAAAATTTCTAGTGAGAATTATTGTTTCCATTTATCATGGAAAAAGGAAAAATATTGCTTGTAAAGAAAAAAAGACTCATTAAGTAGAGGTTTAGTTAATTTGTGTGGTTTAGTGGAATAGTACCTTACTAAATGGTGGGAACATTACTCATCTAGCAATCAAGAAATATATATATATATATATATATATATATATATATATTAAAATACCTATGTGAGGTTCTAGTGTAAAAATTTGGTATAGATTTATGCAAAATGAATATATATTTGTTGCTAGTAGATTTGCTCTACTCCATCGTGCCTCAACCAAAGGAGGAATATGTGCATAGTGGATGCACACCCTCAATGTTGTACTGACAAAAATAAACGATGGGTGAAAGGAATTGTAATATTTATTTTGAGTGGAAAAAAATGAGGCAGAAGGAAAATTATGATTAGAAGGGGACATTGGAGGAAAGTAAATGGAACAAAGTCACTAAAAACATAGACTTATCACTTGGAATATTCTTGTAGTGTAATCGAGGTAAGATTTGAAGAACATATCTTGATGTGTACTAGATTTTGATTAAATAAAATTTTCTTTAAGCACCAACTTATACTTAAGTGTGTTTTGGTAATAAGGTTTTTTTTGTTAAAACCTTTTCTTTATAATTTAAAAACCTTTTTATGCATGTAACCATGAGTTGTTATAGGAGTACTAAGGGAACGACTAATCTAGCATAAAATACCTTTGTCTTAGAAAATGAGAACCATAACCATTTGAGAGCTCAAGGTTTTGATTCAGGAGATAGAGCAATACCTGTGAATTACTTTTAGTTTTTTAGGTGTAGTCAAATGAGATGCCAAAGCTTTAGAAAAAGAATTATCCTGAAATATTAACCTTGGACCCTTCCTTTCGTTGCAGTATTTATTTGGAATGTAATATTGTGAAGGATGTGATTGTGTTCTTGTTAAAATATAAAGTAATAGAACCTGAAGACGTTATCGAAGAAAAATTTCTTATATGGCTTGTATATCGAGTGTTTTAGACTTACATTGTTGTATACTGAGTGCTTCAGTTTTAAAGAAAACAAGTGAACAATATTTGTGTATAATTTAAGGTCACCATGGGAAGATAATATCTTTGTGCTATTATATTAAAACCTAAGTCATACCTTGGTTATAATAATCTAGCATTGGCAATTAGGCACACATATGAGATAATAATAACATGCATGTTGCTACAACCAATAGCAAAACAATATAATTACCTTGTTCTTGTGATGAAGTTACCTTGGTAGTTGGATAGAGATAGTCAAACTTAGATGGAAGAAATTTAATATGTGTGGGGTGTAATACGAAGTTACCTTCTAGTATAGGAGGCAAAGGTAAGATTAAAAACCAATCCTGATAAGAAAAAGGTTGTTCATTTGCACAATTTAAGATTATATTAATATATATCAACTATGGATATAGTTGACTCCATATACTCTATGTCACCCTATGACTGTGAAGAGACTGAATTATACTTTATAACTGGAGGAGATAATACGTTTTAAGAAACCAATTAGAGTAATGTGAAATTATTAATTAATAAAAAAATTTGGGGTATTAGATTTAAATTTGAGCTCCAAGATTTTATATCATTGTTTAAAATTAAGAACGAATTAAATGTTGATTGAATGTTTTGATTTTTTCTCCAAGCCCTTGTATAGAGAATATTACAATGATAAGATGTGACAGATTTGTTATTTTCTTGTAGAAAATATCGTTGTAATTGATTTACAGTATTATGGTTATCATTATAGCATTGTGTATTACAAATAATGCATATTGTTTAAGGGATTACTTCAATGTTAAGTGGATTGAACACCAAATGATATTATAGTGTATGATATTATTATGTGTCACCTTGGAAATAAAATATTCTTGGGAGGAATCAATTTCATATATCAAAGTGATTTCTTAGGAACTTAAGCTATATTTTATTATGGAAATAATGTTAACTTTATGTTAGAGTGAAAGGGCATTATGGGGTGTCCTTGGCATAAGTGTTTGAAACCATACTGTATGTATGAAATAAATAACTTATTCTTTGTAATGACATAAAATAAAGGAAATTATTATGGTGGAGGAAATGGGTACTATGGTGTGTCTTCGATTAGAGGTTTGGATTATCTGTATTTATGAGTTAAAGGGTTTATTCATAATGTAATGACATAAGTACTAAATATTTCAAGTGTTAATGAAAAAGTGTATTATAGAATACCTTCATTTCAATGTATAGAACCAAACTTATTTTGAGATTAATAAAGAAAAATATTTTAAGGCTGGGTTTATTTCCTATGAGGGTTCCCAATATATATGAGATGTTGTATGACCATGTGTGGACTCTCTTTATTTATGAAAATGTATTGATTCAAATGTTGGTGAAATTTGTATGCTTTCAAATGAATGGGTATATCATTATGGACTTATATTTTCATTAGTGATGCATATTTTACTTGATATAAATTTCATGGGATAATGATAAACCTTGCATGATAAATCTTAATAGTGAAATTAGAATAAATTATGTCTTGTTTTAGGAGAGAACTTGTTTTGTTCCATGCTAAGATTTTGTTTCTAGTTTCAATATGGATATACAAAGTTCTCCTATGATGATAATTCATTTAAGGAAGAATTTATATTAATATATCCAATACTGTAAAGCTAGTAGAGGGAAATATCAAGAAATACTTGTTATACTAGTAATAAGATCTTTCACAAAAAACCCTAGTGGTGTGAAGATGAGTTTGAATGATTAATAATCATGGGTCAAGTTTTGGAAAGAAACCTAAGGACAGGTAGGCGAGCTCATCATGGAGATGAGAATGATAGTCTAACCCCTACACGCTCAGTACACCCACATAAATAGACTTATGTAAGGTATATCGATTAGTGTGATCCTTTCAATGAAATAAAAGGAATGAGCTAGCTCTTTTAAAAAAATATAATGATAGCATAGAAATTGATACCACACCTAATGCACTTAAATAGATAAACTTATGTTAGTTGTAGGGATGGGTGTATTATGTGAAGGATCGAGATGAAACAACACTTAATCATTACTATGGTGGGAAAATAAGTCAGTTGGGAATCTTAAGATATGTAGCTAAAGGTTAGGAGAGTTCATTGATAAGAAGGGATAGATCAATTCCCTAACAAGCATAGGATTTGTCTACTCAAAAAACAAATTACTTGCTATGATGATGGAAATTTGGGTTGTGACAAGAAGAGTAGCAAAAAGCATTCCAATATCTACTATATAAACCAGAAAAATTGGATAGATTAAATGATATTTAGAATAAATTAGAAGGCCTAAATACTATATACACAGACACAGCGAATATATCAAGAAATCAAAAAGAAAATTTTGAAGGTAGACTAGGAAATACCTTGCCCAAAAATATAAATCCTATAATGCAAAAGCTAGATTTTTTTAAATTTGATGATGATAATCCAACAATTTGATTGTAGAGGATTGAATAACATTTTTCTCTTTATACCATTCCCCATAATCAAAGGCTTGCAATGGCATCCTTCAACCTTAAGCATGAAGAAATTCCATGGTATCAATAATTCAAAAATATGCATTTGCATCTTGATTAGACTAAATTTAAAATATAGTTAATCGTTAGATTTACATCTAATGAATATAAGAGCATCACTTTTACTAACCAAATAAAAATATACAACCACTATCTACAAATATCAAACACAATTTAAAAATTTGGAAAACCACACAAGGGGATTAAGTGCAAAAGTTTTCCAAAGTTGTTTTATTAGTGGGTTAATGGAACAAATCCATGTGGAAGTCAAAATATTTAAGCCAACTAGCATGATGGTATAGTTGTAGGTTTGGCCAAGTTGGTTGAAGATAAATTCATGGCACAAGTATGTACCTTTAAATCTTCTCAAGCTTGAATATTGCTTCCATCCTAGACACCATCAACCCTAGTCACTAAAAAACCTCCAATAAAATATTTGACCCAAGAAGAAATGGATTCATTGTAGGCACACGGGATGTGTTAAAATTGTGATGAAAAGACTTCCTAGACCATAAATACATGCAATAAAAACTATATGTAATTGATGTGGATGAACCTTCCACTATAAAATCTCATGATGAAAAGGAGGATTGTAGAGAATATTATAAACTAAAAGTATCTAAATGAATAGAGGATCAACCATCCAAGATCATATTACATGATCTAATAGGGATTATGACTCTATAAAACATGAATTTAGTGGGGCACTTCAAGGGTCAATAACTCATAATACTCATTGATTATATTAATACACAATTTTATTTATCCTTAAGTGATCAAAAAGCAGATTGTTATATTTACTTATGTAATTATTTTAAAGTCATGATAGCCAATGAGGTACCCTATCATGTAAGGGTAAGTGTAGAAATGGTAAGGTATAAATTGAAAAATCCACCCTCAAGGCTGACATGTTTTCCCTTAATTTGGAAGGATGTGACATTATCTTAGGAACAAAATGGCTTTGTACCTTAGGTTTGATGGTCTAGGACTTTTATAAACTTTGTATGTAATTCACTCATGGGGGAAGCAATACACTCTCCATGGTATGGCTACAAGTTCTACCCAACTTATTAGCTCCCATTGCATGGAGAAATTTTTGAAGAAATTATCTCAAGGAGGCACAACTATTTAAAATACAAGTCTTGCCTACCAATGACACAATTTAGCTGACTAATTTATATGTAGTTATGGATAAGCATTCATATATTTTTGTAGAACCCCATGGTTTATCACCATAGCACACCTACAATCATGTTATTTAGTTGATCCTAGGAAGTATACCACCCAAAATCCATCCTTATAGATACGAATATGTATAAAAGACAAAGATTGAACAAATGATGTATGAATTATTAATAGTAGGGGTCATATGACCAAGAGTCACCCATATTCATATCCTATACTATTGGAATGTAATAAGGATGGGTCTTGGAAGCTATGTGTGGATTTTTGTGAATTCAACAAAATTACCATCAAGGATAAATTTTCCATTCCATTAATTGATGAGTTGTTGGATGAGCTCCATGATGGTTTTTTTCCTCCAAGTGGATCTTCATTTAGGATATCATTAGATAAGAGTAAGGGTAGAAGAAATTACCAAGATAATATTTAGGACTCATGAAGGCCACTATGAATTCCTTCTCATGTCCTTTAGTCTTATTAACGTGCATTCAATTGTTTGAAGTCTCATGAATGTAAACTTGACCCTTATTGCAAAAATTTGTTTGGTATTTTTTGATGATATCCTAATTTACAATCACACATGGGAAGAACATTTGCAACATTTGGATTGGTCCTTGCAAATCCTGACCAATAATCAATTGTGCAAAATGACCCAAATGTTCTTTTGGAATGTAGGAAGTGGAGTACCTTGGCCACATAGTTTAAGGGAATAAAGTCAAGGTGGATCTACATAAAATTAAAATCATTCAATAATGGCCCAAGCTGCACACTCTTAAAATTCTATGAGGTTTCCTAGGCCTCATTGAATACTATAGAAAATTTATCCATGATTATGATAATATTGCCTCATCCATGATAGTTATGTTGGAGAAAAACTCATTTATATGAGTAGAACTAGTTGAATATACCTTCCTACACCTCAAAAATCCATGCTATTGATACCCATTCTAGAGATGCCTAATTTATCTAAGTCATTTTTGGTGTAAATTTATGCTTCAAGAAGTGGAATTGGCACTATGCTTACACAAGAAGGATGGTCATTGGCTTTTACTAGCAAAGCATTGTTAGGAAAAAACTTAGAAAAATCAACCTATGAGAAGGAAATGATGAAAACCGTACATGATATCAATTGCTACAGGCCTTACCTCACTAGGCAATATTTTTCAATCAATACAAACTACCCTAGTTTAAATTACTTTTTTAATCAATGTGCCTCCATACTAGAACAACAAAAATAGGTCACCAAACTACTTGGATATGAATATAAAAAACTTTATGAGAAGGGTAAGCACAATATTTTGGTTGGTGCATTATCATGCCAACATGATGACCCAAGGTATGTTTAGTATGATCTCAATTTCACTTCCTCAATAAATCCATCAACTACAAGATGAGGTGACCCAAGACTTTACCTTGCAAGCCTTAATTTGGAAACTCGAACATGATCCTAACACTTGTCCATGATATACATGGAATGGAAAACATTTGAGATATTGAGGCCACCAAATCATGAATCTATCTTATAATAACTGCATGCTTCTCCAATTGTAGGATATTTTGAGTTTCTAAAAATGTAGGAGAAGGATAAGTGCACATTTTTATGGGTAGGTATGAAAAAAATATTTAGACATTTGTGGCAAAATGTGATACTTGTGAGCATATGAAAGGGTAAACTATTATACATACTACAACCTCTTCCCATTTTGGAGATGATTTCCCATTCTATATTGTCTCTCTAATCATGCTAATTTATGTACTCTAGCCAACCCCTACAAGGCCTCCATAGTTTCCCAAATATTCCTTGATACAATTTTTGTCTTCATGGCATGCCACACCATGATCCCACTTTCACTAGTCATTTTTGGTAGGACTATTTAAGATTCAAGGACACAACTCAAGATGAGCTTCACAAACCACCCTCAAATGGATTGGTAGATAAAAATTGTTAACAAGTGCTTAAAAATATACCTCCGTTGCTTTGAATATGAGAAACCAACTTAGTGGGTCAAATGGTTTCCATTGTCTAAATGATGGTATAATACTTATACCATTCCATAAAAAAAAAGACATTATATGAAGTTCCATCCCCCATAATCCTCTTATCATATGTTCTAAGAAGTTCTAAGGTTTAAGATATAGATTCCACTCTTAGGAAATGTGAATAACTTATTGAAGGTCTTAAGGATAATCTAGTTGTGGCACATGATTGTATACATCAACAAGCTAATCAACATTATTGGGAGCATAGCTATAATGTTGGGGACATGGTTTTCCTATGCTTGTAGCCATAAAAGTAGTCATCATTGAGACTCTATGGTTGTCAAAAGATCGTAACTAAATTTTATGGATCATATAAGGTATTATAGTGGATTTTCCTTGTAGCCTATAATCTCAAATTGCTAGCCTCCTCCACACATCTAGCTTTTCATGTCTCTTATTTGAAGTGGGCATTGGTAATTGTACACAAATTCAATTAAAAATTCCACAATTGGATGACTAAGGTTAATAATACTATAACCCAAATGTATTTCAGACTAATAATGTCCATGCACACTCCACAACCACACTCTCATGGGTGTTTTAGTACAATTACAATTATTACAACCAGAAGATTTCATCTAGAAGCCACTCCATCAACTTTAGCAATAATTTCCTCACCTCAATATTTGAGGACAAAACTTAAATAAGGGGAGGGCATGTAAGGACCCTATCCTAACATAACTATTATTATATATTATTGTACCTTAGGTGTCTATTATATATGGGTTTGTTATATTGTAACCACTACTATAAGAATGAGTTTTTTATAGGCGATGAAAAATGGTAGTTGTTGGCAAGGGTTTTGATTAAAATTTTGTGGTATTGAAACCATAGCGATGAAACATGTGATGGTAGAACCATTGTGGCTTGATTAAAATTTCACAAAAAATGAAGGAACCATAGATGGTAGCAAAACCATGATAGTTGTTGGTAAGGGTTTTGATTAAAATTTTATAAGCGACGATGAAACCACAATGGAAAGACAAGCAATGATAGAACCATGGTGGAATGGATTTTGGTTAGAATTTTATAGATGATAATGGAACCATAGCGATGGAACCACAATGGCATAGAAACCATAATAGTTGGTGTTACCACAACAACTATTGGTAAGGATTTTTATTAGAATTTTATAGGTGGTGGTGGAACCTTAGTGGCAAAGGAAAAATTATGGTAGAGGAACCACATGCAATGATAGAACCATAGAGGTAGAGGAACCATGGCTATGGAGGAACCATGAGAGGTGGTAAAACCACAATGATTGCTGGTAAGGATTTTTATTAAATTTTACAGGCGATGACGAACCAATGACAATGAAGGAACCACATGTGATGATAGAACCAAGGTGGTTGTTTGAAATATCCTTGTGGTGGACACTATAACAAAGGAACCATAGGTAGTGGCTATTAGTAATATCCTTGTGGTGGGTACTACAGTGGAGGAACCACAATTAGTAGTTTTTGGATCAAATGGAGACCTCTAGGGCCAGTAACCTTCAAGGCGAGTAGGATCAGATGGAGATATCTGGGGTTAGTAATCCTCAAGGTGAGTAGGATCAGATGGAGACCTATGGGGTCAATAAACCTTAAGGTGAGTCTTTGATCACGTCTAATGGGCACCAAAAATACTCATATTTTTGTATGGATTAATAACATATTGTGTGACATTATTTTGATAGAATGTACTTTTTATGAAGGTTTTATATATATTTAATAGAAAATTGTGTATATTCTATAATATGTGTTAGTGTGTGATTTATGTGTAGATTCGATGAATTTGCTACTTTTCTGCATTTTATGTTGAGGTCCCATTTGGACCTGGCACTTCATGTTTTATTGTGGAAATCTAAAGGCAAAGGTGATCACAATAAAAAAATATGTACATTGAGTTAGGCGCCTAACTTTCAACTACAAGCTGGAAGGCACCTAACTCGTCTTTCAAAGGAGTGGCACCTAACTCTCGACTTTGGGGTCAAAGGCACCTGACTCCTAACTTTCACATGATGGATTCTCATTTATAATCAGATTGGTGCAACATTAGCATGATGGGTTTTTTTGTGATTGATTTGGGACTCTAGGATCACAGTTGGTTTCAGTTTGGCTCAATCAGATGATGTTGAGGTTGTGCTGGTATTGCTTGAAGATAAGCAATATTTGGGGAGGGTTGATTGTAATATCCCCATTTTTGGATTCTCTTGCATGGCAGTTGGCACTGACATTTTGGGTGTATTTCAACCTTATCAAAGGGGTTATTTGAGTTTACCAGTGAGCTCAAATGGTTTAGAGGACCCATATGACATTTTTAGATGTTATTTGTGGCTTTCGATGTGTTCTCCAATATTCTTAGAGAGAGAGTATATTTATAGTAAGTCATCCAGTCGGGTCCAGTGGCTTTCGATGTGTTCTCTTTATTTATCATCGGTATCGCTCCAGTGGATTCATTTTAAGATTTCGATGCTTTTTGACTATTTTTATAACTTGGGTGTTATATTGAGCTTATTTAGTTATTTTAACTAAGGTTGTTATTTTAATTAAAATAATTTATTAGGCACCCTTGTATTATAGCTCGTTGGAAATAGAATGAAAAGTTCTAAATGATGGGATGTGGATAAAGTGGGTTTTAAAGTCGAAATAATTTAAATAATGGAATAAAGCACTTTTCAGAGATAAAAGGTTTATTTAATTAATAAAGTGATCTATTAATTGTGCTTTCTAGAAATTTTTATGGGAAAAAGTTATAAAAGGGGGTTTGTGAGCTCATTTGGGAATATGCATGCTTATTCTAATTTTTGGAGGTGGATTTGGAGAGCTTTTTTGAAAGAAAAACCCTCGGATGAAACCTCGTGGGCAACCAGGTTCGATAGTGAAAGATTCTGCCCTAGTTGGTTTGTTGGAGAGATTGTTCAAATTTCTCATAGTGCGATTAATAGCAAGGATCTTCCAAAATTTGTAAAGTATCATTTTGAAATAAATTTACAAAATAATAGATATATCAGTCATTTACCTCATTGATAGCATGGAGAATATAAAATATTATAGCAACTGCTTTCGCGTATAACACACCCAATATTTAGTCAATGTTGGGTGATTTTGGAAGGTGAAATTGTAGGGTTTGTGAGTGCATATTTGAAGATACTATTGTTGTTGTCAAAAATCAGAATTTGTTGTGTTTCTCATTGTTGGCTATACCACATAACCTGGTTGTACAGTTCCAACCTATGCGTAGAAAATTGTGTGATGGTCACTGCCCTTTTTAGAGGGTCTTGGCTATCATTTTGAGCGTTGTAAGTCAAAATGACTACATCAATGGGACTAAGGAGATGTATTCTTAAAATTTTACTAAGTGTAGAAGAAACATCACAATATCACAATATTTTGGAGCTCACAGACTAAGTTAGAGGAAAATGTCATGATATCACGATATTTTGCAGCTCACAAGTTAAGTAAAGGAAAATGTCATTATCTCATGACATTTTGAAGCCCAAAGACTAAGTTAGAGGAAAATGCCATGATATCATGATATTTTGGATCTCACAGGCTAAGTTAAGGAAAAATATCATGATATCATGATATTTGGAGCTCATAGGCTAAGTTAAGGGAAAACATCATGATATCGCGATATTTTGGAGCTCACAGGTTAAGTAAAGGAAAAAATTGTGATCTCGCAACATTTTGAAGCTCAAAGGTTAAGTAAAGGAAAAATTCATGATCTTGCGATATTTTAGAGCTCACAGGCTAAGTTAGGGAAACAATGTCGCTATATCACGATTTTGAATTTCATAGGCTAAGTTAAGGAAAAACATCATGATATCATAACATTTTGGAGTTAATAGGCTAAGTAAAGGAAAAACATCATGATATCATGATATTTTGGCACTCGCAGACCACCTCCATGAAATACATCATGATTTTGTGACATGCCATGATTTCACTGGCCGAAGAACCAAAAGCAAAGAAGTGGAGGACAACTGGGCCATGATGTCTCCAAGAATATAGAGGTGGATATGCATTAACAAGAAGATCTCAACCATTTGTTGTTGAAGATCCCATACTATCTTAACCACCAATTTACCAGAATGAGCCTACGGGTAGATTATTGTAACATTTTTTATTTTTTATGTTATGTAAAAGATATATATATAGGATGAGCGACCCTAACAAAAGGTCAACTCTTAGATGTTTATAAGGCAATGTACACAGGCTTCTGAAAGCAAATAAAGATTACTCATTATGGTTTTTGGCTCACTAGTGTTTTTTCAAGTATGTATGAACTGTTGATTTCGATATAAACTACATTGAATACAAATAACCTTAATTCTCATTATGGATTTCTACATTTTAAGTTTCACTAGCTCTAAATTTAACAGTTCTAATGGGTTTAAGCTTGTTTAAATTTGTACCATAGGATTATTTATCCTAAGTTTTATGGTTCAAATAATGTTTATCTACAAAATGTTGTAGATGTTTCTTTGTTGTTATCTAATCTGCACCATCTAATCATTCTTAGCAATAGCTATATTTCCCTCTCTTTATGCACTTTACTCTACCCCATTTTCTAAAACAAAGCAACTTCTCTAGATATTGAACCGGGTAAACTCTGTTTTAAACCTGATCTTTCAATGTTGGCAAAGTCTTGGGTGCAAACATAACCAAAGGCAAATTTTACACCAATAGTTTTTGGCACGATCGATGGGACTTAATCCCACGATATATATAGACCAAAGTTTTGTTGGAAATTTTGAGTAGTTTTGTTGTCATTGATGTCAAAAGCATATTGGTTCAATTTTGCCATCATTAAGGACATCAAGTGGTTTTTCCAAAAGCAAGAAGGTCTTGAAAAGGAATATGATATAATATTTATTTTTAATATTATATGCCTAAAAAGGCCCAAAGGATGAAGACCCAAGGAAGGAGAAGCAAGTTTAAATTAAATAATAATATTATATTATTATAATGTTTTGGGTCAAATAACAAGGTGAAGAAAAACAAGGTTCAATTTAAAAAGACCCATGAGCAAATTACAAAAGATTTAATTTAAATTAATTATTTTATTAGTAATGGGTGCAAAGGTTTTTAATTTAATATTTAAAATCTAATTCAAATTTTTCAATTCGAATTTCATCAATGTGTAGAAGACAAGAGCATGTGTATTAATATAGAAAATAAATTTCATTTCCTAAGTCCTTGAATATACACACCTTCGAATAAAAAATTGAGTGTTGCATTTGTTGGAGAAAGAGAAGTTTACAAAGTGATTGGAGGTAGACTAAGGTGTAAGGCCATCATCGTGGATAGAAATATCCACCGACGATGGTAGCACAGGCGATAGTTGAGATAGTGCTAAGGCTTGCAAGGAAGGGATCATGGGTTCGATCCACGTGATAGACGTTTTTCTAGTGGAGAGGTTTTCATTTTTTGTGGGCACCTTTGTGAGGAGAATAAAGTGGAAAACATGCGCCTAAAGTCTTATGTGGGCACGCAACCCACTTGGTAGCCTAGCTTGAGGCTAGGGTGTTGGAGAGGCTACGTCGTGTGTTTTATTCTCACCGAGGACGTTTTGGTGGGTAGATTAGTTGAAAGGTATGCGAAAAATATTTTTGCTTCTCCAAAGGTTGTGAATTTTGAAAATTGCTTAGAGGTTTTTGTAAGTTGGAAACTATAAGGTTTTTGAGGGAGTTATAAGGTAAAGTAAATTAAAATATTTTTGTTTTAATTTTTGGTGATTGAAATTTATTTTATGAAGTTGGAGTGATAAGGTGTTTAAAGGAAATTATTGTGTATTTTATTTTTTCATGAAGATGTTGACTTATATTGTGTAAGTTTGGAGATTATAAGGTGTACCCAAAGATTTGATATTTTTGTATGGTAAAATAATTATTGGGAAATTTATTTTGTGGAGATTTTGAGATAGGTTGTGGCTACCTAACGCTATTGTTGGCAAAGAAAATTTGATTGTGGTTACGATAGATTTTGAAGATATATCTCCATCAAAACAAAAGGTATGGTTACATATTCCTTGTGAGTAAAATATTGTTGGATTGGATGTTGTGAATGCTGAGTTGGAGTGAAAAGGATTATTTGATAAGCATTGTTGAATTTGGTTTTGAGATATCCAATATTGATTGATGAGGGTTTTTCTGGAATGAAGGTTGATGCTAGAAACCTTGTTTGATAAGCATTGTTGGAAATATTGAGTGAGCCTTCATGTGCTTGAACTAGGGTTTGTGAAATATCATGAGTATCATTGTTATGTGATCCTTCATGTGCTTGAACTAGGTTTTGTGAAAGATCATGAGTATCATTGTATGTGAGGTTTGTTTGATAAGCATTGTTGACTAAGCTTTCATTGAGTGATTGTTTGAGTGGAGTTTATTGAGCTTAGTTGACTGGAAGTGTTGGAGTGATAGTTCAAATTTTGTGAAACAAATTTTTCTTTACTAATTTGAGAAAGAGTTTGAAAATGATTGAGCATTGTTAAAACATATTGAGTCTCTAATAATTCTCTATATGTTTTTGTAGTAAAGCAAGAGAGATTGAAAGTGATTAAGTGTTTGAGATTGTGAAACATATTGAGTCTCTAACAATTCTCTATATGCTTCTGTGGATAAACAAGATTTTGAGTGAAACTTGTGAGTGTGATTGAAAGAGGTTTTATGTGAAATATTGAGTTAAGTTTTGTGTGCAAGTTTTGTAATTGATTTGAGTAAGCTTTTGTGAGAGCTTGTGAGCAGATTTGAGTAAGTCCTAGAGAGGACTTAAGAACAGAGTTGAGGAAGCTTTTGTGAAAGCTTAAGTACATATTTGTGTGAGCTTTTGTTGATCAGATTGGATAGAGTTGAGGTAAGTCTTGGTGAAGACTTGTAGAGTAGATTTGAGGTAAGTCTTGGTGAAGACTTGTTGAGCAGATTGAACAAGTTCTAGTGAGAACTTGTTGAGAATATTTGAGGTAAGTTTTCGTGAAGACTTGTGGACATATTAGTGTGAGATTTTGTGGAATATTACAATGCAGATTTGAGGTAAGTCTTTGAGAAGACTAGTGAGTAGATTTGTATGATTGATTTTTTCAAACCTTGAGTTGAGGTTTGGAAAAGATCTAGCAGAGTTGATTTGTGATTAAATCAAGTTTTGTGTTAAGGCTTGAGGACAAATTTGAGGATAGAGTATGGTGCAGATTTAAGGATAAATTTGTGACATAGCAGAGATAAATATTGAGTAGATTTATGCTAGATTGAAGGATTGTATTTAGTGTAGATCAGAGATAGATATTGAGCATATTTGTGCTAGACCGAAGTACTATTTTTAGTGTAGATCAAAGACAGAGATTGAGCAAATTTGTGCTAGATCAAAGGATTGTGTTTAGTGAAGATTAGAGATAAATATTGAGAATATTTATGCTAGATCGAAGGACTATGTTTAGTGTAGATCAGAGATAGAGATTGAGCAGATTTATGCTAGATCGAAGGACTGTGTTTAGTACAAATTTGATATAGAGCTAAGAGTAAGCTTTGGAGGTGACAGAGCAGAGGACAGTAGTCTCCAGTGGATAGAGATCCATTAGCCAAGGTAGAGATGATAGAGGTATTTGGTGAGCAGAAATTCATGTCCCAAAAAACATTCATTTCTCTTCCATAAATTATCAATCCGGTAAGTCCGTAAACTTATGAGTGTCACGCACAGTATATGCCTGCAGTTTTGGGAAACAAATCTGGTTGTACCTTATTTAGTTTGGTGGGGAGGTTTGTGTAATTGGATTCCAGCCAAACCAAATTAACTAAGTGCGAGAAATGAAATAAATAAATTATAAACAAAAAGTAAAGTGCTAGAAAAAAAATGTGGAAATAAAATGCGAGGAAATAAACACACATAACTAAAATTAAATAAAGCAGTAAACTAATCTACAGAAAGCAAATGCACAAATTAAACAGGGGAGGACTACTATAGGGAGTGGGCCCAAGCTCCCGCAAATAGTCTGCCTAGCTAGCTACGTAGAGCTTGCTTGAATAAGAGGAGTTGCACTCTTAATTAATTAAACAATAAAATAAAATAAGTTCTGTGTAAAATTAATCATTGATCTCCCCTTTGTTCATCTGGCCTGCATCTTTATATAAAGCATAGCCATATCTCATTACAATAACAAATCAGTCTATTTTAATCATGTGATGTGATTTAGTTACAATTGATTCTACACATATTTTATTCTTCTATTTTAAAGTATGTTCGTTCATCAGAAGGATAAATATAAACATCCTTAGGTGTACGTAACAACAAATCCTAAACTAATGCATCCTAAAAATAATAATATGCTTTAAGAGATTTACAAGGTCAATCGGCCAATCGGTTGATAATAATAACAAGCACTTTATTCTATTTAATAAATGCATGATTAAAATAGATCTCCTTTGTCTTCACGTGCAACCTCCTCCATAGTCCTTGGTCAACCAGTCAAAGTTGACTTGGTAAATCTTGCAAAGTATGAAGGCATGGAGGCGCCTTCCTTATAATGAAGGTGCCTACTTTTGTTGGGTGCCTTCCTTATAAGGAAGGCACCTACTTCTGGGGGTGCCTTCCTTATAAGGAAGGTGCCTACTTCTGTTGGGCGCCTTCCTTGAAGAGGAAGGTGCCTACTTCTGCTTGGTACCTTCCTTGAAGAGGAAGGTGCATACTTCTGTTGGGCACCTTCCTTGAAGAGGAAGGCACCTGCTCTCATGCCTTAGTCTCTAAAAGCAGAAGTATGTCAGGTCCAAGTGGATGTAGACTGGAAAACACCATATTAGTAATAAAACCTATATTTATACACATTTCCCACTAAAAACACCAATCAAGCATAATACCGGATTTTCTATCAATTATATGCATAAGTTATATAAAATACATCTCATATGCTAATTAAACCAGTGATAATTCTCCTTAACCGTGTATATAAAATGAGCATTTTTGGTGCTCATCAGTCTTCAATGGAGAGAGATCCACAAGCCAGTGTAGTGGAGGTAGTAGTCTTCTAGAGGATCACTAGCTAGAGAAGAGGAGAAGGAGTTCTCCTGTGGATAGAGATCCACGAACCAGCTGAGGGGATTGGTGTCTCCTGTGGATAGATATCCATGAACTTGATTAGGGTATTGGTGTCTCCTTTGGACAGAGGTCCATAAACATTGTAATAGGGAAAGGATTCCCAAGAGATTTGTTGAGAAAATTTTAGTGAAATATTTTCTCCGTGGAGTAGCCCACATTGGGTGAACCACGTTAAATTGGTGTCTCTATTGTGTGTGGTGATTTATGCATTGATTTGATTACTACTATTGATATTGCCATTGATATATTGCATAATATTATTTTGGAAAAGAAAAGTAAAAAGTGGTCTTATACTTTTCACCCCCCTCTCAGTATAAGCTTGTGTTCTTCAATTGGTATCAAAGTGAGTTCCTTTGAAAGAGTTTAACAACTTGAAGGAAAAGCTCACAAGAACACAGATGGATTCTTAGAATGGATCTTCAAGAAATTCAACACCATTGTTCGATGGGAATAATTATGCACTTTGGAGTACAAGGATGAAGTTTCATCTAATGGCACTTGGAAATGAAATATGGGAAGCAATTGAGAATGGATACATACCACCAACAACTCCACCTACAGATAAATATGGTAAGCTTCTACAACTGAGTAATTCAAAGGCAATGAATGGAATTTTAAGAGGCTTACATGAAATAGAGTTTATAAAGGTTATGCATTGCACATCAGCAAAGGAAATTTGGGATAAGTTGCAAGGCATATATGAAGGAGATAAAAAGGTCAAAAGGGTAAAGTTGCAAAATTACAAGAGAACATTTGAAGACCTAAAGATGAAGGATGAGGAAAACATTGTTGCATATCTACTTCATGTGGACGAGGTTGTTAACTCCATGCAAGGACTTGGACTTAAGGTTGAAGAAATAGATGTTTGTGATAAGATTTTAAGGTCACTCCCAAAAAGGTATAGTGAAAATATTTCAGCTATAGAAGAGTCAAAAGATATTGAACTTTTGACAAGGGATGAATTACATGGAATTCTCACAACTTTTGAGATGAGAATAAAAGAGGAACCTATTCCCCAAAAAGAAGCAGCCTTCAAAGCTACTAAGAAGACAAAGGGTAAGAAGTTAGATTCAAGCAATGAGTTATCCAGTGATGAAGAAGCAAATTATGGCAGAAGGAACAAGGACTCAAGAAAGTATAAAGGTACAAAATCAGTTAGATGTTTTAATTATGGTAAATATGGTCACTATGCAACTGATTATCCAGAGGCTAGAAATAGCAATGATGATGAGAAACAGGATCATAAGAATAGGGAAGCAAGAAAATACAGGTACCAAAAGAAAAGTAGGGATGGACAAGGTACACAAGGAAAGAAGTTTTTCCAAAGGTATAAGAAGAGTTTTTATGCAAACAAGGCAAGTAAGAGTTCAAGTGATAGTGATGGAAGCTCTTCAAGTAATGAAGAAGAAGAAACCCTATTTATGATAGTAGAAAAAGAAAATGTTAGAAAGAGAGGTCCAATGATTCTCAAGTGTTTTAGATGTGGTAACTTTGGTCATCTTGAAGATAGTTGTACAAGGAATGGATTCAATTTCAGTGATGATGAATATGAAGATACACTTGAAGGACCAGAAGAAAGTCTACTTTTGGAAATAGAAGAAGAAGGAGGTGATCCTATAGAAGACAAATAAGAAAGGAATAAAGATGGTTCCAAAGGCAAACAAATAGAGGAAGAATCAGAGGAAGGAGAAGTTGATCTTGAGGGTGAACTCATTTTTGCCCTTGATGCATTAAGAGAGGTAAGAAAGCATAACTCAAAACTCAAGCTTAAATTTCAAGAATGTGATGAAGAGAAAGGAAAGCTTATAGAGGATCTAACTAACTCAATAGCTAAGACAAGGAAATTCAAAGAGAAGTTAGAAGCTAAGGTTTTGGAATGTGAAAAATTAGAGCATGAGGTAGCTTCACTAAGGAAGGAAGTAAAAGAGTCTAAGGACAAGTTACACAGGTTTGGGAGAAGCTCAAAGAACTTGGATAAGATTATCAAGGTACAAAGATCTTCATCAAACAAAATAGGACTTGGTTTTGAATAGGTACAAAGAAAACAAGGAGAGGAGTCAATCTCAAGCTCCAAAGAAGAAGAAGCTTCAGAAGAAGAGAGTGTAAGAGAAAGTGAGACTTCTGAGGATGAGTTGGACAATAGAAAGTTCAACAAGGAAAGGAACAATGCACAAATGAGGAACAGATGGAACAGGAAGCAACACAGGGTAAAAGAGACTAAGAGACCAATGGGGTCAAGGCAAGGTAGTTTCAATGGACGATGCTTCTCATGTCACAGGTTTGGGCACAAGGCTACATAGTGCAGGACACATGAAAGACAGGAATATGGAAATTTTAGAAACAAGTAGCTTTTCAAGGGTATTGCTACTCTTGTAATCAGTTTGGTCACAAGGTAGTAAATTGCAGGGTTCATGATAGGAATGGATATGGCTTCACCAAGAGGAACCCCAAGATATTTGCACCTTCAAGGAATCACAACATTAAGTGCTATAAGTGCAATAATGTTGGGCACATAGCTAAGTGGTGTAGAGCAGAACTTCCAGAGACAAGCAGGAACAGGAATAGTCAGAGGAATCAAAAGGATCAGTTGAGGAAGAAGGTGGACAAAGGTAAAGATCAGTGTATGTTGGGAGTAGAGATACTCCCACCCCAAAATTAACCACCTCAAGAGGAGGTGGGAGAGGGGCTAAGCTAAGAGTCTCATTCTTAGCCCCAAGCCCCAAAGGTGGCCCTTTGCCATTGATGACAAAGGGGGAGAGATTTGAGTTAGGGGGAGAGCATTCAATCAGGGGGAGTAGTTTCTCAAGGAAAGCAACTTTTGAAAAGGAAAAATGAATGGTAAAAATAAAGGGGTTGCCATCAATGACAAAGGGGGAGATTGTTGGAAATTTTGAGTAGTTTTGTTGTCATTGATGTCAAAAGCATATTGGTTCAATTTCGTCATCATTAAGGACATCAAGTGGTTTTTCCAAAAGCAATAAGGTCTTGAAAAGGAATAGGATATAATATTTATTTTTAATATTATATGCCTAAAAAGGCCCAAAGGATGAAGACCCAAGGAAGGAGAAGCAAGTTTAAATTAAATAATAATATTATATTATTATAATATTTCGGGCCAAATAACAAGGTGAAGAAAAACAAGGTTCAAGTTAAAAAGACCCATGAGCAGATTACAAAAGATTTAATTTAAATTAAAATATTTTAATCTTTGATTAAAATTTTAATTTAAATTAATAATGGGTGCAAAGGTTTTAAATTTAATATTTAAAATCTAATTCGAATTTTTAAATTCGAATTTCATCGACGTGTAGAAGACAAGAGCATGTGTATTAATATAGGAAATAAATTTCATTTCCTAAGTCCTTGAATACACACACCTTCGAATGAAAAATCGAGCGCTGCATTTGTTGGAGAAAGAGAAGTTCGTGTTTCAAAGTGATTGGAGGTAGACTAAGGTGTAAGGCCATCATCGTGGATAGAAATATCCATCGGTGGTGGTAGCGTAGGTGGCAGTTGAGATAGTGCTAAGGCTTGCAAGGAAGGGATCGCGGGTTCGATCCACGCGATTGACGTTTTTGCTAGTGGAGAGGTCTTCATTTTTTGTGGGCGCCTTCATGAGGAGAATAAAGTGGGAAACGTGCACCTAAAGTCTTATGTGGGCACGCAGCCCACTTGGTAGCCTAGCTTGAGGCTAGGGTGTTGGAGAGGCTACGTCGTGTGTTCGATTCTCACCGAGGATGTTTTGGTGGGCAGATTAGTTGAAAGGTATGCGAAAAATATTTTTGCTTCTCCAAAGGTTGTGAATTTCGGAAATTGCCTAGAGGTTTTTGTAAGTTGGAAACTATAAGGTTTTTGAGGGAGTTATAAGGTAAAGTAAATTAAAATATTTTTATTTTAATTTTTGGTGATTGAAATTTATTTTATGAAGTTGGAGTGATAAGGTGTTTAAAGGAAATTATTGTGTATTTTGTTTTTAATAAAGATGTTGACTTATATTGTGTAAGTTTGGAGATTATAAGGTGTACCAAAAGATTTGATATTTTTGTATGGTAAAATAATTATTGGGAAAATTATTTTGTGGAGATCTTGAGATAGGTTGTGGCTACCTAACCCTAGTGTTGGCAAAGAAAATTTGATTGTGGTTAAGACAGGTTTTGAAGACATATCTCCATCAAAACAAAAGGTATGGGTACATCTTCCTTGTGAGTAAAATATTGTTGGATTGGATGTTGTGAATGCTGAGTTGGAGTGAAAAGGATTGTTTGATAAGCATTGTTGAGTTTGGTTTTGAGATATCCAATATTGATTGATGAGGGTTTTTCTGGAATGAAGGTTGATGCTAGAAACCTTGTTTGATAAGCATTGTTGGAAATATTGAGTGAGCCTTCATGTGCTTGAACTAGGGTTTGTGAAAGATCATGAGTATCATTGTTATGTGAACTATCTTGAACTAGGGTTTGTGAAATATCATGAGTATCATTGTATGTGAGGTTTGTTTGATAAGCATTGTTGACTAAGCTTTCATTGAGTGATTGGTTGAGTGGAGTTGATTGAGCTTAGTTGATTGGAAGTGTTGGAGTGATAGTTCAAGTTCTATGAAACAAATTGTTCTTTACTAATTTGAGAAAGATTTTGAAAGTGATTGAGCATTGTTGAAACATATTGAGTCTCTAACCATTCTCTATATGTTTTTGTGGTAAAGCAAGAGAGATTGAAAGTGATTAAGTGTTTGAGATTGTGAAACATATTGAGTCTCTAACAATTCTCTATATGCTTCTATGGATAAACAAGATTCTGAGTGAAACTTGTGAGTGTGATTGAAAGAGGTTTTCTATGAAAGATTGAGTTAAGTTTTGTGTGCAAGTTTTGTAATTGATTTGAGCAAGCTTTTGTGAGAGCTTGTGAGCAGATTTGAGTAAGTCCTAGAGAGGACTTAAGGACAGAGTTGAGGAAGCTTTTGTGAAAGCTTAAGGATAGATTTGTGTGAGATTTTGTGGAAGCTTACAATCAGATTGGATAGATTTGAGGTAAGTCTTGGTGAAGACTTGTAGAGTAGATTTGAGGTAAGTCTTGGTGAAGACTTGTTGAGCAGATTGAGCAAGTTCTAGTGAGAACTTGTTGAGCAGATTTGAGGTAAGTCTTGGTGAAGACTTGTGGATAGATTAGTGTGAGCTTTTGTGGAAGCTTACAATGCATATTTGAGGTAAGTCTTTGAGAAGACTTGTGAGTAGAGTTGTTTGATTGATTTGTTCAAACCTTGAGTTAAGGTTTGGGGTAGATCTAGCAGAGTTGATTTGTGATTGGATCAAGCTTTGTGTTAAGGCTTGAGGATAGATTTGAGGATAGAGTATGGTGTAGATTTGAGGATAGATTTGTGCCATAGTAGAGATAGATATTGAGCAAATTTATGCTAGATCAAAGGACTATGTTTAGTGTAGATCAGAGATAGATATTGAGCATATTTGTGCTAGACCGAAGGAATGTGTTTAGTGTAGATTAGAGATATATATTGAGTAGATTTGTGCTAGATTGAAGGATTGTGTTTAGTGTATATTAGAGATAGATATTGAGTAAATTTGTGCTAGACTTAAGGATTATGTTTAGTGTATATTAGATATAGATATTGAGCAGATTTATGCTAGATCGAAGGACTGTGTTTAGTACAGATTTGAGATAGAGCTGAGAGTAAGCTTTGGAGGTGATAAAGTAGAGGACAGTAGTCTCTAGTGGATAGAGATCCATTAGCCAGGGTAGAGAGGATAGAGGTCTTCAGTGGAGAGAGATCCACAAGCCATTGTAGTGGAGGTAGTAGTCTTCTAGAGGATCACCATCCAGAGCAGAGGAGAAGGAGTTCTCCTATGGATAGAGATCCATGAACCAGTTGAGGGGATTGGTGTCTCCTATGGATAGATATCCATGAACTTGATTAGGGGATTGGTGTCTCCTTTGGATAGAGGTCCATAAACATTGTAATAGGGAAAGGATTCCCAAGAGATTTGTTGAGAAAATTTTAGTGAAATATTTTCTTCGTGGAGTAGCCCACATTGGGTGAACCACGTTAAATTGGTGTCTCTATTGTGTGTGGTGATTTATGCATTGCTTTGATTACTTTTATTGATATTGCCATTGATATATTGCATAATATTGTTTGGGAAAGAAAAGTAAAAAGTGGTCTTATACTGTTCACCCCCTCTCAGTATAAGCTTGTGTTCTTCAAGTTTCAGGTGGTTATCTTTGTCCTATTCAATTTTTATGAATCACCTAGTGACTCCATCCAAGAGAGAAACCCTAAGAAAATCCTTATCTATTTTTTGGTTGAATACCATTTTTTATGAAAACCAGATCTAAGGCAAAAAAATTTGAAGAACCCATTGAGTTCTTTGAGTTACACCTTGGTAGCCTCAGAGCTAATCCTGTATTAGTTGCTAGGACAACTTCTTCTTCTACCATCACTACAAGATCTACAAATCTTTCCCCTATAGCTCTCCCTAGTATTGCTACTAGTGGAATGTTAACTCTAACTACCCATATTCCTATAATATCAGTCAAATTTGTAGCTACAATGGTCATGAATCAACCAAATCTACCTTACCCTTCATGGAACCATACAGGCCCCTTGAATCTGGTAGCTCAACACCCAATTCCAGTAATAGCCTTAAAGGCATTACCCTAGTATGATGGCATTGGGAAGATGACTTATGAACACTATCAAGATGTAGCCACACTTGCACCGATACATAACATCACTGAGGAAGATGTCATGATAAGACTATTAGTCATTTCCTTAAAAGGGAAAATGCTCTACTGGTATAGAGCCCTCGCCAATCAAACCATATCCACCTAGGTCCAACTTGTCGATAAGTTAGTAGAAGAGTTCAATGAACATGTTGACCCATTTTCTCTACTAAATTAGTTCACCATCATTCAAAAGCACCCTCAGGAGGAAATAGTCAACTTTAATATCAGATTCAGTCAAACTTGGCAGAGAGTACCTAATGGATTAAGGCCAACAAATGAACAATCAATGTATTATTACTTAAGAGATTTTAACTCAGATATAAGCATGGCTATCAAGAAATCCCAAGTATTTACTTTCCTAGATATTTTCCAAGAAGCTCAAAAAGTAGAAAGGGATCTAATAGCTATCGAAAGGTTCCCTACAAAGATGATAATGCCTATCTTCCTGGATCTACCACAAGCATCCAATATTACTTTCCCAAGTCCTACTTCTACTTCTAATATGAGTCTCCCCAAATGGACCGAGCAACCTACTATCCCAATGATATAGGCACCCCTCACTCCTCCAATGTTACCTGTCATCCCTACACTTCTTGTGGTAGCAGTTTCACCAACTCCAGATCCTCAACTTGCAGCTTTACAAGATCTACAATCAACCTTGAAAACTCTGATGAATAAGATGACCTCAATGGAAAGAAGAGAAGCAGAGAGAAATTTCCAGCCAAGGAGATTTCCATAGGTAACAAGAGACCAAGCTTCCATGAGTGGTAGAAATCATGACAAATCAAATGTGATTTACACCAATGAAGATAGTGAACCCACTAATACTTCAATAGAGTCAAACTTCTGGTGTTCTACATGTAATGATCCACATGATGAAAACTCATGTATGATCCATCAACATCATGTCCAGAAGATAGCTATTGAGAAGGCAGAGAAAACCCTCAAAGGATAGATAAATATGATCAGGGAAGAAAATAAAAATCTCATGATGCCTTCCATGGAACAAGTAGTCATTCTAACCCGATCAGGAAAAAGTCTTTGCAGGTAAATCCCTAAGAACTTAATCCCTTGAAAGTACCTTCACCTATGAAGAATCAGGTTGAGAAGAGAGTTCCCTATGAGAAAGTACCACAAAACCCAAGTCAGCATGAAGTAGAGCCATGCAAGGAAGCTCCTTTATAGAGAGAAGTCGAGACACAAGAACAAGCAAGAGATAAATTGAGATACCCCTCATTGACTAAGCATCAAAGGATAGATGCTACTCAGGGGTATAGAAATAAGTATGACACTATTGTAAAAGAAAAAGAGAAAAGTGTCGAACCTCTCCCTTTCAACATAGTCAAGGAAATGAAGAAGACTCCCTCCAAAGCGACTATGTATGATGCATTGCAGTTTCTAGGATAAATTGACTTATTGTAGGAATCCTTGAGATCTATAAAAAATAGGAATAGAACCCCTGCTCAGTTGAATTCTATGCAAGCTAGTCTGACATCCACTATAGGAAAAAATAGACCTCCTCCCTTCTATCTATCTCTTCATATGGAAGGATGGGTGGTACATAATTGCATGATAGACTCAGGAGCTGCAACCACTGTGATACCCAAAGTTGTATGTGACATCATGGGGATGGAATACACAAGGAGTATCCCTGGTGTCTTGCAACTAGAAGAAACCCCTGTCAAAACCATAGGGGTAATTAAATACATCCCAATAGTTCTACATAGATTACCTCAACTCACAGTTATACAAGAGGTAGTGGTAGTGGATTTAGAACCTTATTTTGGTATGTGTCTCTCCAGAGAATTCACCACCAAAATAGGAGGATATTTATCATTGGATTACTCACACTTGGAAATCCCATTCAAGGGCAAGAGAGTAAAAATATTCAATGAGAAACCTTCAACCTTTCATATTGAAAAACTTGAAGAGGAAGGGAAACATGCCACTATAGTAAACATGATGATCGAGGAATTGGAAGACTTAAACTTAATGGAGGAAGCTCTAAATGTACTACAAGAAGAAGACCAATTCTCTCTCCAAGACTTCAATGCTATGATTGAAACAGATCTTGGAAGCTACTCAATCATGAAACCTAAGAAAAGCAACCCCACTCCTCTCCACCAGGTAGACCCATCTACCGATCAACTATGGAAACTTTTCTTCGATGGTGCTAGATGCAAAAATGGAGTCGAAGTAGGTATTGTTTTAATCTCTTCGATAGGTGAAGAGAAGGTTTTTTCTTATCGGTTAACCTGGAGCTGTACTAACAATGCAATAGAATATGAAGCACTCTACCTAGGCCTTAAGAAAGCTGAGAAGTTGGGTATTAAACAACTCCAGATTTTTGGAGATTCTAAATTAATAGTGAATCAGGTCACTGAGAAATGTGTGAGTAAGCAACACTACCTCAAATCTTATAAGAATAAGGTCTAGGATTTGCTAGAAGCTTTTGAATCTCTAAACATCAAAGCAATCCCTAGAGAAAAGAACACTCATGCTGATTTATTGGCATCAGTAGGCGTAAATTTTTGCCCCATCAACAATGTCATCCAGAAGTCTAAAATAGTTAGACTGATCTATAGGCCTTCTATGCTAGATAGAGATACCTTTTGGTAGGTATTCAAAAATGATGAATAGATAGTGGACTTCCTTGTCCATGAGATGAACTGCTCAAATGATAGAGTGTCTAAAGATGAGGAAGATGCAAGCATGATCCAATTGAAAAATAACCATATCCCAAAAGGATTGATCACTCTCAAAAGCCTGTTTGATAATAATGATAGGTCAACTGGCCATAAGATGAAAGTTGACAAACATAGATACAAGGAGGTCCAAATGGAATCAAAGAAATCTATTAAAGTGGGAGTGAACACTACAGAGGAAGAATTGGACCAAATTCAAGGATTATGCAAATAATTCCCTGACATCATAGCCTAGACTTATGGTGATCTTAAGGTCTACTCTAAAGAGACCATACAACATACCATCGAGCTTGAAGAAGGTGCAAAACCCTTTCAATAAAAGCAAATATCGGTGAACCCAAAAATCGAAGCTCTAATGAAGTAGGAACTGCTGAAGTTGCTTGAAGCCAAGATTGTCTACCCTATCAAACATTCTACTTGGGTAGCTAACTTGGTCCCGATCAAGAAAAATAATGGAGACATTAGATTGTGTGTCAACTTCCAAAACCTAAACAAAGCTTCACTAAAATACCATTATCCTCTCTCACAAATCGACCAGACTCTGCATAGCGAGAGCAGAAATATTCTCACTCTTGGATGGGTTTTCTGGGTATAACCAGGTGTGGGTCAAAGATGAAGATCAATTCAAAACCACATTCACCACCAAGTGGGGAACATTCGCTTATCATAGGATACCTTTTGGATTATCCAATGTTGGAGCAACTTTTCAAAGGGCAATGGATGTGGCTTTTGGAGAACTCATCAACAAGATCATAGTAATATACTTAGATGATATGACAGTGTTCTCTCATCACAAAGAGGATCACATTGACCATCTTAGAAGAGTTTTTGAGAAGTGCAGAGAGTTTGGTATCTCTTTGAAATCAAAGAAGTCTATATTTGTTGTGGAAGAAGGGATTTTACTAGGTCACATCATTTCTAAGGTCGGGCTGGCTATAGATCCTAACAGAGTGAAAGCACTGCTAGAACTTCCTTTACCTCCGAACAAAAAGGGCTTGCAATCCTTCTTCGGGTAGATCAACTTTGTACGCAAATTCATAGCAGATTTTGCGCAAATCATCAAACCTATGATCGAGTTGTTAAAAAAGGATGTTGAATTCAAGTGGATGGACTTACGAAAGAAGGCTTTCAAATAGATAAAAGAACAGATAGCCCAAGCACCCATCTTAGTAAATCTAGACTATTCCAGAGGTTTCATCTTGTATGTTGTAGGTGAGCAAGAGAGTTACACTACAGTACTTACTCAGAAAGGGTCTAACAATGAAGAGAGACCCATAGCATTTCTAAGTCAGACCATGCAGGAACATGAAGAAAAGTACAACTTCATCGAAAAGCAAGTTTACGCGATAATGAAATCGTTAAAAAAGTTTAGGCATTTTCTTTCATAGAGTAGGACCATTGTGTATGTGGTCCACCCTGATGTTAGAAATTTCATCATACAAGGGGAGCTTGGTGAGAAAAGAGTTGGTTGGGTATCAAAGATACAAGAGTACGATGTCGAGATCCACCCAACCAAGCTAGTGAGGGGTAGAGCATTATGTCAAGAACTCGCCAAACAAGCCTCATCAGAATATGTGGCCTACCAAATGCAAGAAATAGCCCTAGGGGATGATCAACCCTTGGAAAGTACTGATTGGGCTGATGAATTGATCAGATATTTCTAGACTAGAAAATGTCTAGTAAGTTTGAATGCTTCATAGAGGAGGAGATACATGATCCAAGCTTTGAAGTACACTTTACTACCTAAAGGATTGTATAAAAAAAATCTGGATGGGGTATTACTTCGGTGCATAAAATATGATCAAAAGCAAAGGATCTTGGATGAGTTCCATGGAGGTCCATCAGGAGGACATTACTCAAGGAGAACCACTACTTTAAAAATTATTAGAATTGGGTGCTATTGGCCAACCATTTTCTCAGATACTTTTAGAGTGACCAAAAATTGTGAGAAGTGCTAGAGGTACATTGGGAGAAATAGAAATGCTTCAATGCCTTTGAAATCTATTCAGGTTGAAGAACCTTTTCAACAATGGGGTTTAGATTTCATTGGGGTAATAGAACCCAACTCATCTTCTGGACATAAATATATTCTAACCACTATAGATTATTTTACTAAGTGGGCTGAAGTAGTACCCACTAAGAAAGTGGATCAAGAAGTTGTGATGGAATTCATTGAGAGTTTGATCACAAGATTTGGTATCCTAGATGCATTGGTCATAGAAAATGGCACATCTTTCATAGGTGCTAAAATGATTGATTTTTCTAGTAGATATGGGATCTATTTGAAGACATCTTCAAATTACTATCCACAAGGAAATGGATTAGCTGAATCAATGAATAAAAATCTACTTCGAATCTTAAAGCGGACTCTAAAATATAATAAGAGAAGTTGGCACTCTTTGATAAACCAAGTGTTATGGGTTGATAGGATCACTATCAAGAAATCCATCAACACCTCTCCCTACTCATTAGTCTATGGTAAGGAAGTAGTCCTCCCGATACACATAGAAATACCTACTTTAAAGTTGCTCAATCAAACTAGCACAGAAGAAGCAGAATCGATGGAGAATAGGTTGATACAACTCCTACAATTAGAAGAACAGAAAGAACAAGCCTACAACCATTATCAGAAACATATGGGAGACATAAAGAAATGGTTTGACAAAAAGGCTACTCTTAGGAATTTCGGGGGTTTGTTTTTGGGGGGAAAAGAAAGAAAACTTGGAAACCATCAAAAATTTGATGTTTTTGGGAAGGACCCTTTGAGATAATTGAAGAAAAACAATAGAATTCTTTCCAATTAAAAATGAATAGGATCAAGTTCAGCCCATCCCTATCAATGACTTCCATCTAAAGTTGTACTATAAGTAATATGTTGTTTCTTTTCCACTTCACATGAAATATATATGTTTTTTTTTTTAGGCCACTTAAAGGAAATTTTGATTTCGAATTTGGTTGAGGTACTTAAGAAATTGTTGTTCAGATATTTTGCTTTAAAGGCCACTTCAAAGAAAATTGTCATGATTTCATGACATTTTGGCACTCAGAGGCCACTTCAAAGAAAATTGTCATGATTTCATGATATTTTGGCACTTAGAGGCCACTTCAAAGGAAATTGTCATGAGTTTCATGATATTTTGACACTAAAAGGCCACTTCAAAGGAAATTTCATGACATTTTGGCTTTAAAGGCACACTTCAAAGGAAATGTATTTTGAATTTGTTAGCCTTAAAGAAATTAGATTTTATGATATTTTAAGCGTCCAATGGTCAAAGTCAAAATTTTGGTAGGAAAATTAGTTTTCTTGAAATTTTAAATGTGCTCCTCTCAAAGTACCATCGTACAAAGTTATTGGCTTAGAGGAGAGGTGACACAAAGTTATTACCTAGAGGAGAGGTGAGAATATATAAAAAAAATACATGGTGGTTGGTTTTTAGAAGGTGGCACATGAAACAAGGCATCCAACAATATTCAAAATTATTCATGGAATATGCACCACCAACCATAATTAATGCATGGCACCCTAATGCATGCATGCACATCTACTTATGCCATAGAAGCTTTTTCTTCACCTCTCTGTTCTCTAAAAATTTTCCTCTACATACGATGTTCCTCGAATTCTTCCAAGATCTCTGAGCTTCTTTGAGTTACTTCCAAGGTTTTTGTGTAACAGAATCATAGTAAATAGCCATGGTAGCATCTTCTTCAGTTCTAAGGAAAAGCATAAGGCTAAGAAAAGTGAGAGCAGTTTCATAGATCCAGATTCCCACATCATCGATACCATCATAACATGGAAAAATCTGGAGAATATTCGAAGAGATGTGGAAGCCAAGGTAGCGAAAGGTATCACCCCATCGACTTCGAGTACATTCTCTTTTCACTCTCTACTTTCTTGGTATATATGCACCCTTGTTCATCCCTACCCTAAATTAGTCAGAGCTATGGCAACGTTTTATGATGTAAAACATAGAATTGTTAGGAATTCCAAGGGAATATCATTTTTACCCTAGATACTGATACAATTAGGGTCATCTTCAGTTGTGATAGAAGGCCCATTGTAAATCCCATAGCATTTGATCCAATTATATCTACTAAATATTATACCCCTACTCTCAATATCAAGTTATTTCTGCAAGAGCATATGTCAGAACCCCCTCCTGATGGAACCCTACCAGAATCACCAATTCCTCTATCAAAATTCAAAAATAAGGAGCTTTTCTCCATGCTAGCTATGGTGGTAGGGTTAGAATCAGATGCACAAGTATATGGATGGCAGATTGTGGTAGCATAGTGTATGTCAAATCCTAAATTCTATGACACTTCTCGTGTAGATAAAAATATAGTGCCAATTTTCTTTGATTGGCTAGCATATCTGGCTCAATAGATACATGCAGGCTTGTTCAAGATATAGAGGGGTTCTCAAGAAGCTTTTAGGTATTCTTCTTACCTAATATGGATTTTCCTTTTCTTTCAATCGAAGAATCTAGAGTTCATTTCTATAACCTAGAAAGATAAAGAAGGAAATCTTTTGCTTGTATATGAATGGACAATAGTGCTCTCAAAAGTAGAGTCATACTATTATTTTAACATGGAATTCCTAGGCCCTACCTTGCAAATTATGTATGGCATAGTACAGATAATTCCTCAAAAAATGTGAGATACTCTGCAACACCCTCATGCGAAAGAAGGAGATTGGTTCATTTTAATGCAGGGAGTAGTCATCAGACTATACGACTTCATAGGGAAGCCTTTCTTACTCCCATACTATGTCATTGAGTGATTGTTCACCTTAGAGTATGTAAGGCAAATTGAATATATCAATAGTAAATTTGGCATAGGGATTGGCAAAACTGGCACATGCCTTATGCCTTTCCAGTTTGGAGGAGTCATTGTAGCAAAGAAAGGGGACCATGAGCGAATCACTCGAGCTCTAAAAATCTTGAAGTTAATAGAATTGCAAAGATATGGAGGTATGACCCCATTGATAGGTTTGCACAAAGATAAGCTTCTCTCAACTAGACTCCTTTCAAACAATTTCATTCATCAAAAAGATAAATTGACAAGCAAGGCAGGAACAATGAAGAAGATGAAGCACTAGAATGGCATGTAGAACAAATGTAACCATTGGCCCCATGGCATGACTTCTATGAACATCTGATGGATTGGAACCCCAAAGTTGATCCGAGCCACAAGTTAGATGAAAATGTTATTAAAAGAATGAAGAAAAAGGGAAAAGATTGGACACATGCAAAAATCCTAGCTTGGTGGAAGATGAGGATCCAAATTGAAATGAACTCTAGATGGGGAATAAAAGCTGATAATGAATTTTTCAAGAGATATGACAAATATCATGCCACATGGTCTGAGACTCTTGCAGATAAAGTCCCACCAGGTATCAACGACATCTCAGTTCCACTCACCACTAAAAAGGGGGAACCTAACCGAGGTAAAGGAAAGGAAATTATTGTTGAACAAATAGAAATCCCAAAAAAGGTGGCTCACAAATTCATTCCCCCTTCCACATCAGACATAGAATCTGATGATGATGTTTCTCTCATCTAGAGAAAGAGAAAAGCAGAGTTGGTAGAGGCAAGGGAACAAAAGAAAAGAAGGCAGGAGGAACTACATACTGATCCTGAGGTAGGGGATAAGGAAAGAAATATAGAGGAAAATGTAGAACAACTCTCTAAGCAGTAGGATACCAGCAACCAAGAGTTGAATAAAGTGACTAAAGAGTCTATTCCTACTAAAGAAACCCCTGCTGAAGAACCGGTCCCCACTAAAGATGCATCGGATACTAGAGGTACGAGCCCACAAAAGATATCAGGTATATCTCCTATCAATCTTAGTACATCTTCTTCTTCTCATCCCCTAGAGAAACTCCCCTTCCCATTCTACAAATCAAGATGATGCTTCTTCTCCTTCTAATCAACAACCTCCACCATCACCATCATCAACCCAACCTGACCCAAAAGCATCCTCAACTACTCCCCTAGATACACTCATAGGACTACCAAATGTGGATGCCTCAATAGCCACCATTCCTTTCCCTTATACCACCAATTTCCCTAACTTCCAATCTATTCTCACCTCCTCTTCTAAAAGTCACCCTACCATTGCTAAGCTAAAAATATTGAAGAAAGCAACCTTGAATGCTTCAGACTGGTTGAAGTCTTGCAATGCTCAAAATTCCAAGAGCATAGCTCATGCTAGAGAAGGAATAGCTCTAGATCCTATCAATATGCAGTGTTCAACTATGAAGATGATGCCCTTGGTTTAGAATCTGAAAGGAGAAATGACCTTAGAGGATTATCAAGCTGAGATAATCACTGAAGATATCACTCAGCTACCTATGGAAGATGAATGGGGAAAAGCCCAAGCTCACATGGGGACTATATACTTAAATGTTGAGTATTATAAGGAGAAATACCTCAGAGTTGAATAGGCAAGGAAATATTTGGAGGAGGCCTTAAGTGAGCAAAAGATAATTGAAAAGGCTCTAAAAAATGAGGTAAAGAAATGGGAGCAGATGTTCAATGAAGCGGCACCATATAAGGAAGAAGCAAAGAAGGTCGTTGAACAAATCCAGGTATTGAATAAATAGGTAGAAGACCTCTAGAAGCAAATCCAAGATGACACTAGCAAGACCAATGGGCTGTCCAAAGAAAGGGCCAAGGCGGTCAAGAAAGAAATATTCAATGACATCCAGAATATGGGCTTAAAAGCAAGGCCTACGTTATTATACTTGGCCAAAATTAAGGAGACATTGGGTCGAGTGGAAGATGAATTCACTGCATCTATCAACTTCCTAAAAGCAAGGCTATCTACAACAACAAAGATCCAAGTTCTAGCAGAAAGCACACAAGGAAAATTTGGATATAGAGCCCAAGATGAAAAATGGTCCCAAGCCAAAATAGTTGCCAAAAGTTTCTTCAAAAGGCACAAGTTGGTGATAGAAAGTGCTAAAATAATGTGAGAACTCAAAGTAGAAGCTAAGGGAATTTTAAAACATGTGAGCATAGCAGAAAACTATGACATGCCGAGCTTCTGGGATAAAAATTCAAAATTCTTGGAGGAAGATGAACTGAAAGCTTCTTGGAAAGCTTTCATAGAATATGAATCAGAGATAGACAGCTAGGAAGAGCCAGTCCAAGAAGACCAAATATTTAGTATGGCTCAAGACCTTACCCAGATCAACTCCTGTCTGCATGAGTTGTACATGAGGTCAAAAGTTCTATCCTATGACAAAGTGGAAGAGTTAGAGTATTTATACCTAACTTTCATGGAGACTTCTGACCTAGATGAAGAGACTTGGAAAAGGGCTTGTGCCACTTATAATGAAGTTGTTCAGGAGATAGAAAAACATGAAAAGGCTAAAAAAGCTTCAACAAGCAGTACAACGACACCAAGGCAAGAAGACATAGAGAAATCAACTGAGGAAGACACTCTTGATGAATGATTACATAGAGCAAGAAACACAATTTTTCTCGGTATCACTCCCCTTTCTCTCTTTTTTTTGTTCTTTTTACTCCATTCCCCAATGGATAAAGGCTCTAGATTCTAACATTCAACTAGCAAAATTTCCCTAGGAGGCACCAATAATGTAGGTCAAAATGACTACATCAAGGGGAGTAAGGAGATGTCTTCTCAAAATTTTGCTAAGTGTAGAAGAAACATCATGATCTCATGATATTTTGAAGCTCACAAGCTAAGTCAAGGAAAAACATCATGATCTCATGATATTTTGAAGCTCATAGGCTAAGTCAAGGAGAAACATCATGATCTCATGATATTTTGAAGCTCAAAGGCTAAGTCAAAGAGAAACATCATGATCTCATGATATTTTGGAGCTCAAGATAAGTCAGGAAAAACATCATGATATCATGATATTTTGGAGCTCATAGGCTAAGTCAAGGAAAATGAAGTGATCTCATGATATTTTGGAGCTCAGGAGATAAGTAAAAACATCATGATCTCATGATATTTTGGAGCTCAAGGTAAGTAAGGAAAATATGATATCATGATATTTTGGAGCTCAAGTAAGTAAGGAGAAACATCATGATATCATGATATTTTGGAGCTCATAGGCTAAGTCAAGGAAAAACATCATGATATCATGATATTTTGGAGCTCACAAGGCTAAGTAAAGGAAAAATATCATGATATCGTGATATTTTGGTACTCACAAGCCACCTCCAGGAAAACATCATGATTTCGTGACATGCCATGATTTCGTTGGTCGAAGAACCAAAAGTAAAGAAGTGGAGGATAGTTGGGCCACGATGTCTCCAAGAAGATAGAGGTGGATATGCAGTAACAAGAAGATCTCAACCATTTGCTGTTGAAGATCCCATACTCTCTTAACTACCAATTTACCAGAATGAGCCTATGGGCATATTGTTGTAACAACTTTCAGTTTTTCTATTATGTAAAATATATATATAGGATGAGCGACCCTAACAAATGGTCGGCTCTTGGATGTTTACAAGGCAATGTACACAAGCTTCTAAAAGCAAATAAAGACTACTCATTCTGGTTTCTGGCTCACTGGTGTTTGATCAAGTATGTATGGATTGTTGATTTCTATATAAACTACGTTGAATATAAATCACCTTAATTCTCATTCTAGATTTCTGCGTTTTAAGTTTCACTAGCTCTGAAATTAACAGTTCTAATAGGTTTAAGCTTGTTTAAATCTGCACCAGAGGATTGGTTATTCTAATTTTGATGGTTCAAAGAATGCTTATCTATAAAAGGTTGTAGATGTTTCTTTGTTGTTATCTAATCTGCACCATCTAAACGTTCTTAGAAATAGCTATATTTCCCTCTCTTTATGCACTTTACTCTCCCCCTTTTCCTAAAATAAAGCAAGGAACCAACCTTCTCTGGAGATTGAACCAGGTAAACTCTATTTTAAACCCGGTATTTCAATGTTGGCAAAGTCTTGGGTGCAAACGTAACCAAAGGCAGATTTTGCACCAAAATGCATCTATATTGTATTTTTCATTCTCATACTTTGTTGTGGTGGAGAAACATTATTTGTATGAGTTTCAGTCCATTTTATGTGGTTGTAACAACATATTATTTCATTAGAAATTGTTATAACAACAACTGGGTATGGTTTGTATTTGATTTATTTCTTGTAAATCTCTTTGTAGATGTTATTGTTATGATATTATCTATCATTTCCTACCATTTGAAGCAATTTCAATTAGTTTTCAAAAAGTTGTTTGCATTTTACCTTGTGCATTGTCAAAAACTCAAAACACAAAACAAAAATTGAAAACAAACAAAAAAATTAGAGAAATAAAATCCATGTTTGGGGTGTGACATTACACTTGGTGAATCTTGGCCTTTAAACTCTGCCCAATCGCCATCGTTTACTCTGCTTAGCGGACCAATCATTGGAAATTTCTCAACCAATGGACCAATAATTTTTCTTTATAAACATTTTAATATTTACACCATTTTCACTTTGTGCTTATCATGGTACAAAACACAAATGGGGGGCAACTTCTTTGTATTTTATCGCTAACCAATCACCAGCGAGTGTTGAGGCTAGTGAAAAAATTGCCATCAACCTTGATATCTGGTAGGCCAATTAAATTTTGTTCTCTTCCTTAGGCTTTCCTCCTAACTTTCTCCCATGGTGTTGCCTTCCTCTTCTTGTAGTGTCGACCAATCGCTGGGCTCTGCCAGTGCCTAGCGAATCAATCGCCAGTGAGTCTTCAAACAATGGACCAATAAGAAATTTTTTTTTGGACTTATGAAAATTATTAACCTTGGGCCTAGGTTTATGGACTAGGAATGAATGGAAGTGGGTGTGGATTTTCTAAGGCTAAGACTTAGGCAACGAATTACTCATGGTATTGAAGGGGGGAATATTTACTACATGGAGATTACCCTCACAACCTTAGATGAAATGGAAAATGGTGGACTTATGCATGGTGATGGCTATCACTAGGATTTAAGGGAAACATAATGACCGTGGTAACATCTTGTGGGTTAGCTTTAGGTAAAAAAATGTTCATGACTTATAGAATTTTAAATTTTTGGTCGATCCTAAATGGATAATGAAATATTTAAAAGGGTATGGCTTTAAATAATGGGGGTTGAAACACATACTATAGCTTAATACTCTTCGTGGCAATAACCTAATATAGTGGATAATTATGGATTTAATGTACTTTATTAATAGTATAAAATATATTTGGCCTAATGGGAGTGGACTTTAATGAATAAGATGAATGTATGGGATGATAAAGCGAATGCCCACAATATGATTTAATATAATGGGTTAGATGTGATGAAATGATATATGAGAATGATGGTAGATTTGGTGACACAGATGGAGTGGAGGCTTTAATGAAGGTGGGTGGTAAGATGATACTCTATGATAAAATGGATATGACATGAATGAATTTATAAAGGATATTTTTGAATTAATTAAGCACAAGATGACCAAGATCTATACCTTCATGATTATATAGACTCTTTTGGACCTTCATAAGAAAATCATCACATTCTATAATCACCTAGACACTCAATTTCCTTTTGGGGGTGTAATATAAATTGGGATTTTTGAAGCCCAACAGAGATTTATATTCCCTTCAAGTGGAAATTACAATTGTACATGGATAAGATAAAAATAGAGATTCCAATGCATAGATTTATATTACTCACTATATGAACAATTCATGTGGTAAGCACCAATGCAACAAATAAGCTTTGGCCAAGAAAAAGTGTAGGGAAATAAGTCAAGGGTTGCATCTCGTAACACACAGACTATCAAATCATATCTAATAGTTTTGGTGGTGGAATTAAGAGAATAGTATTGGAACATCAATAGGCAAATATGAGCAACATATTCTTTGACCAAACATGGATCAAAATGAATCATGGGATGGTTGATAGGACCAAGGGATGGAGGAGGAAAAGATAGAGAGATAAAATAGGAGGAACTCAGAGATAAAGACAACATTGCATGATCAACCAAAGGATGTTGACTCGCTACCTAAAAAATCATGAATATTAGAAAGCAAAGTCTTATTGGTGATGACACAATCAACAACCCTTGCACCCCTGCATGCAAAAAACAAAATGAACCTAGAGAAGTTAGAAATTTGAGGAATCCTATTTTAGAACTAGGAGTCCATGTGACTACCATGATTGAATCAAGTATTTTCCATAAGCTATGATAGGATGCGTCTCATCTACAAAATTCTACAAAATGCAAGATCCTTGGGGTTGAATTTGAAGAGACAGAACTTGTCCTCTGTTAGATCATCAAAAGGTGCTTGGTGGGTCAATGTGTAAGCATTGAAGTCACCTAAAATAATGACATTACCCACTAATGAATATGTAGAAATCTCCAAGTAGAAATTATTTACCCCTCTTTTTTTCACTCTAGGTCTCCACACTACACTTCTCCCTAGAACCACAAAGTTTATAAAATGCTTTGTTAAACCCCTTTTTCACACCCCAAGTTATCATCGTCAATGAAATACTCTCATTGTTGGTTAGCCAACGATGGCGTCGATCAACCAATGACTAGCCCTCTCCCATCATCAACCCGAGGGCCTTGTTGCCAATGCATTAATGATAGTTCGAGTTGATCAGTGACAAGCCCATTTGTACAAATGAAGATTAATAGCCTAGATCTATTCAAGCAGATCAACAGTCCAACCTACATTAAAAATCAAAGATCGAAGATCTCACATTAGGTGGTGAAACCAAATGATGGCTCAAGGTACGTATGTATTTTCCCCAAGGACTAACAAGATAAAAAATGTGCTTGCAAGGATATCAAAAGTGGTCATCCTAGGAAGGCTTAATTTAACGTGGCACCAATAATATTCCAACATGATAAATTGGCAGATCTACCAGACCAATCATCATAATGAGTTCTTATAATAATACCATTGTAGCCATTACAAAAAGGTAAGGTGGATACGATAACAAAGCACTCTGCTAAATATGGTAGTTGGTACTAAAATTAAAGCCTCACATGTAAACTTTATCCCACGTTGTCTTAAATACCACACTCAAAAGATCAGAGACCTCATCACAGTTGGATTTTAGTATGAGAATTTGAAAAGGATGACTGAGGAAGGAGGGTTTAAGTGTTATAGTCATGGCTTCTTCTAGCGCTTCTAATAAGTCTTCCAAAGCTCCTAATATGCTCGATGATGAAATTACAGATAGAAATCTAAAAGTTGTCAAAGCATATCCATACAAATATTTCTCAAGTAAATAGACTAATAATAAAAAGGAAGATGTTTTAGCATAGATAGGACCCGATAAGGTGATAATAGAATATTAAAGACAAGATTTCAAAGATGATACCATCTATTAGTTTGAGAACACACAGGAAGACTACAGGTGACACTAGATGCTGCTCAAAGATCTCTTCAGGAGAGCAAAGAGAGACCAATATGCAGACAATCCATATTGTAATAAGTGGAATAACAACCTGGGGAAACTTATCTACCCCAAGGTTATCATTCATCTAATCTCTTATCATGGTTTGCAGTAGCATATGACCTAAAATCTAGGGCTATCCTCAATCACCAAGATCAGGTCTTCAAAATTATGAAAGAAGCCTTTCAAAAGGTGTTCAATATTTCTCCAACAAAGTTAGTCCCTAGAGCTAAGGTACTTGAATTGCAGTCTTCCTTTATGCTCAATACTACGTTTTATCCAAAGATATTTGGCTATGATTACAAAGTTTCTTATAAATTCTCCATTGAGAAAGTTACTCTTAGAACTTGGGCCAAGGACTATGTGGACATGATCAACATCGCATTGGGGATAAGAGACTTGGAAAACATCATAAGAGAGATAATGTATATGGTAATGCAGTTGAACAAAATAAGATAAACACCTATGTATCTGTGAGAATAAATCATAAAATAAAACTTACATAGACAACTCACAATATTACAAGAAGCCATTAAATAAAAAAGGAGGTAATGTTTGATTTCATGTACTACTCTTTCCTTATACATCTTATCGTAGGCTAGTTGAATGCTCAGATAATTCAAGCTCTAGAAGGAGTTAACATCGAGTTAGTTCAAGAGATATTACCTTAGATTCATGAGGGGTTGGTCTAGTTTTAGTGAATTCATCAGGAGGTATATTTTTATTCATCATGAGCTATGTGGCCAAAACCCACTGAGAATCAATACTGGGATAACTAATTTCCAGTGTAAAACTAAGTTAGGAAACTTCTTTTTTATTGAATAATTTACATATATCAGGTTATACGGTGCAAAATGTCCCATGAAAGCACTTTCAAAGTACTGCCCAATGTCTGTAACTGCACTAGAATTTACTAGGGAAATAGTCAAAGAAGTAAAAATGAGGGTTAATAGAGGTAAAGCAAGAGTCCCTTGGCTCAAGTTGCCTTTCAAGCTAGGGCACTACATTTACAAAGGGTATTATAGCCTGCTCAGAGCCATTTGGAGAATGGATGACTATGGCTTTGTAGAAATTACTTGGAGAGCTTATGATCTGCATGGAGAGTATGACAGAGAAATACAAAAGTTAATGAAGTTGCATATGGAGCATGAAAAATATCCCTTTAAGGATGTTATGCATATTGCTATCACCCATAGAGAGAATTTAACAAGAATTTGGAAGATAAAGAAAAGACCTTACACATCAACAGAGGAAGTTGTAAAGCATAGGTTTGATCTTAACATGCTTAGATTGGGTACCATAGAAGTTTATGCTCCATTGATCCTGATGATCCAACCCAATGAGCTCAAATATCCTTTCCTCTAGGTACTTGAGAATGATCCATAATGGATTGAAATAGTCATCCAGGAGGCCCCACCTAAAAAAGTGAATTTTCAGCAAATCAAACAAGCTCCTCAAGAGGCTACTCCTAGAGATCTGTAGGAAGAACTGGCCATCTTGACTGCCAAACCTAAAATAATTGAAGAAGTTGGTAAAATTTTGATCAATCCTCAATAGCAAGTGAAACTAGTGAGCAATAACCCTAGCATGCATCTGGTCATCGATGATGAAAAGCATAAGATCCCGTAGATAGCCATGAAAAATATCACTCAGGTTGGAGGACTTGGAAATCTCCTAAGAGAACATGTTCCAGAAGAAGCATCTCCTCCTTGTTTTCCACCGTCCAAAAATTCCCTAATAGAATTTGGATCAACCTCAAAGGCATCCAATTCCATGATATTAGTCAAGAAAAAGGATATGGATATTCAATTCAGTACTAAAGAGGAAGAGCAGATAACTACCATTGAACAAGTAACTGATGAGGAGTTAGCTTAGCAAGGAGTTGCATCAGAAGATTCTAATATTACTATTACATTACCTTTGCCCCAAAAATTGGTAGAATTATTTATCAATCCAAGAGCTAAAGAGATGAAGTTAAAAGGAGACACCATAGACAGGATGAAAACTGATATTGCAGTTCAAACTCAAACTGTTGTGGCTATAAAAGTAGAACTCAAAGATTTAAGAGCCCAAAGTTCTCAACTAAAATAGTTAAAAGGAGAGAGGAATCAGTGAGAACTAAAAATAAAAAATTTCTAGCTGAAGTAAGTAAATTGCAAGAAGAAATCAATAAGTTACAAGAGCAAAGGCCACTAGTCCAGGCTGAGCGACAGTTTGATAGTATTGAAAATTATAAACAAGGGTTGATTGAAGAAGTGAAAGCACAAGTGAAAACTATACCTAATATATTCAAGGAATTGTCAGAAATAATGAGTATATCTCAAACTACCAAGAGCCTATTGTATAATACAGACCAAAAAGCACTAGCTATCTATCCCATCTATCATAAATACAAGCAAGAATACAGCCAGATCAAAAATAAATAGGTCACAGCTACAGATGGATAGAATTATGATTGTTGAACAAAATTTTAGAAGTTGAGTACTTACCTTCGTGAGAGGCCATACTAGGAGAATTTTCTCCAATACTTGAATGAATGGACAAAATAAATGGATGATATAAGAATACAATGTTGTGATTCCCTTAAGGAGCTTGTGAAAGTAGATAGTTGTGAAGAACTCATAATCAATAAAATAATAGAGTTTGATTGAAATGGAGAAAATGAGTAGGATTTAGCACAATAATTAAAAGAGTTGATCCAAATGAGTCAAGAAGCAATCAATTTTGCTAGCGAAGATGGGCCATTGACTAAAAATTTTATCAATAGACTAATGGGCATAGAACACGAAGTTAAATCAAGTTCTTCTTTTTGTGATGAAGCATGGCATCATATTGTAGATATATTGGGAGTTGTGATTTCAAAAGAAGACAAATAAGAAGTTAGCACTGGGCCCACCACTACAAAAAAAGAGAAAGAAGTCAAATCGTTCACAAAACAAGAAAAACCGAAATAACAGTTTTGGGTACAGATGGCTAAATTTTCTAATTTTGACAACTTGTGACAGCCCAGTTTTTGTTGTAGTACACTCATAGAAATAAGTGAAGAGAGCTCCAAGTGTTTGCATTTGCACCAAGTATTCATAATAGAATTCCAATTTTCAATTTATAAAAGAGGCCTCCAAAGAGAAAATGATCATCAAGCAGTAGAATAGGAAAATTTTGCAAGAGGTATTCTAAGTGTTTTGTCTAGGTTGATTGTATCTTCTTTGTTATCTTTGTGTTCCCATTTCTTAATTCTTCTCACCTATGTGCAGGGATAGCCAAGAGTCGAATCAGCCCACCTAAGATCATTTCTAGGAGCTATTTCTAGGAGTTGGAGTTTCTATGTCACTACTATATTTAGGACAAGAATGTTTTATTCTCTTGTTACATAATTTGAACAAGATGAATGTTCTATTGTATTTTTGAGAGACCTGAGTACACTACTAGGCTCTAATATTGTAATCATTTAATGCATAATATAATACAAATTCCAGCCCTACTCTTTGGACTTTCCATAATCATTGTGTGTGTTGCTTATTTGTGTATTACATAATTTGAATTCACAAATAAAGTTTTCTTTTTGCTGATTTAGTGCTCATGTTGATTACATTATTTGAATGGACATGGGTATGTCATTTTTTCTCTCCCCTTTCTTACTAGTTCATGAGGTCATTTAATTTCTGCTATAGTTGCCCAACAAATAAGACACCGATCTACGTTCTTGGAGCTAAGGTTGGAAATGCTACATTGATTGCTTGGTCAAAATAAAATCCATTTTAATTTTTATTTTTAAAATGGTTGAGCTATTGATGCATAATGTCGAATTATTAATTGAGCTCATATTGGGGTATCCTGACCTGACCTATTCCATCATAAATTTATATGTAAAATCTATTTCCAGGTTAAAGAGGCAAGCCCACCAAAGATTGCATTTCTCTTTGTGAGTCTAAAAATCTGGTTAGCATGATAGATATCTTAAGGATACCTGAATTTTCCACAAAAGTAAACAACAAACCAATTTTTCTTTACCTTTCACAATGTAGTGCTATAATTGTGGCATACATCTCCTCCTCCAAATCTCCACATAAAAAAGTTTTTTTCACATCCATTGTTCAACTTCCAAGTCATATGAAGCTACCACTAAAAGTAGAAGTCTAATGTAGGTCAACTTCACAACTGGAGAGAAGGTCTCACCAAAATCTATTCCCTCAACTTGGGAATTTTGCAATCAATATTGCTTTGTATTTGTCTACTTTTCCACCCGCCCCTTGTTTCCTTTTGAAAATCCACTTGCATCCAATGATCTTTCTTCCCTTAGTTAAATGAACAAGGTATTAAGTGCCATTTGTCTTAAGTGCAGCCATATTCTCATCCATGGCATCTTTCAATAAATTATTGTCCTTCATCCGCAAAGCCTACTTTACACTAAGAGGCTCATCTAAGTTAGTTGACAAAGCAAAAATACAATTTAAACTAGGTGGGCTATACCTTTTTGGTTGTTGTCTTGGTCGTGTGGACCTCCTAACCCAATGGGATTGAGGTTGAGGCTCCTAATCCTCATTGAACTCATCATGACTATCCAAAACATACTCCTCATTAGGCCCATTAGAGCATCATGCTCATCATCACCATCATCTTCATGTGCAATTTCTTTGCTTGTTTCTGGTTCAGTTGCACAACCTATTTTGATGTTTTACTTTTATTTTCCTCCTTTGAAGAATCCTTGATCTTCCTAAAGATCACATCTTGACCCCAAAAAACCTTCTTCGTGAATGGGTTCCAAATCTTGTATCCTTTTATCCCATTGCTATGGCCAATGAGGATATATTTATTTGCTTTGTAATCAAGTTTTGATCTCTTCACCTTAGACACAAGCACATATGCATCACAACAAAACACTCTAAGGTGTCTCAATGAGGGCATTTTGCTCATACAAACCCCCTTAGAGGTTTCATCAACAAGATATAATGTAGATCTATTCAGACCAGAACTTATATTCTAGACCTGCACTGCTTAGAATACTCCTAGCCCTCTCCATCAGTGTCATGTTCATCCTTTCATCAACTCCATTTTGTTGAGGTGTATAAGGAGTTGTCTTACACCACTTAATTCCATGCTCCATGAAAAAACTATCAAATTATTTGCTACAAAATTATCCTCCATTGTTTGTTCTAAGAGACTTAATATTTCTTCTTGTTTGGTTCTCAATAAGAGCTTTAAACTCTTTAGAATTATAAAACACTTTATATTTTCTCCTTATAATATAAACCCATGTCATTCATGAATGATTATCAATGAAATATGCATAAGACAATAATTTAGATAATGAAGGTACATCAATTGGACCTCATACATCATTATGCACTAGTTCAAGTAAATCCCTGTATTTATGAGAGCTTGAGTAAAATTAAACTGATTTTTGTTTTCTATTAAGACAATGTTCACAAACTCGAAATCAAAGGAAACATCATTTATCCCCTCAACAAGATTTTTACTCAACAATATTTTAAGAACTTTATCACCATTGTGACCAAGCCTATAATGCCATTGAATAGTCTTATCTATCAGTGAACTGCTATATGAAACTGATGTATTGTTGCATGCAATCATCTTAGCATCAAGATGAAACAATATACCATCATCTACTCCTTTAGCAAGCACTATTTATCCATGAACCATAGTGACTCCTTGTTAAATATCACTTACAAACCCAAGTCATTCAAGCTACTCACAAAAATGAGATTCCGTGCCAAACTAGGAATATGCAAGACATTAGTCAAAGTCTTAATTATAACATTTGAGAGTTATAAAAAAATTATCCCTCTACCAGCAACCTTGAGAGACAAGTTTTCCCCTAAGTACACACTACCACTATCATCATATTGGTACTTCATGAAGTATGCTCAATGTGTATTCATATGGTATGATGCTCCTAAATCAATCAACTAAACATGAGTGGAAAAGGCAACTACAAATGCATCTCCTGCGTCCTCCCAAAAATACTTAGAATTAGAATCCTCATCATATTCATGCTTGTTCTTATACTTATTATCCTTGAAATCTTTCTTCACATGCCTCATCTTCCCACAATTCCAAAATTTGATCTTTGTTAGAGTGGGAATCTTGAATCTCCCCTTGGAATTGGATCAGTCAATTTTCTTCTTTCCCTTGTTTCTTTCTTTAGATCTACCATGAAAAACCAACAGATCCTTGATACCTTACATGGTTTCCCTCTATAAAACATTATTAGTCAATTGCAAACTACACAACCTCCTCAATATTTTGTGAATTTTTACTTTGAAATTTAAAAAAATTGATATGAATAGACTACCCTTCTAGCTAAACAAAAATATCACCAAGAAGCATCAACTACACAGATCCAAAAATTTACCTTCCAATAATCTTGGGTTCAGGTTGTAGCTGGAAAGAAAAACCCCCATCCGATAGTTGAGCTGATTTTCCAGGCTAAATTTGAATAAATGATTCATAATGCTAAAGCGCTCAATCTCAGGATTTGTGGAGTGCCTAAACCTACAGTTCTACTTCAAGCTAGCAATGCCTTCATTCACAACACTCTTGATTGAACACATGTTACTCTTGAGAAAGCATAGGTCTCTCTCGATTTCACTTTGATCATATGCTTCAAGAATGTGAAATAGTGTATGAAGGTGTTGAGGGATAAACAAAAATTATTTAATCTTCAAGACAAGATCTACCTCGATGAGGACCTTACATGACTCCAAGTTGAAGAATTGAAGAAAGCAGGGGAATAGGTAGTCGTAACTAGGAAATCCAATAAATGGATAGTTATTTGTAATATGCATGCAGTGATCAATAACTCTCCCCCACAATGGTGGTCCAAACCCTTGCCTAATAATTGACTCCATCGACATGGAATGGGGTGATAGATAAGCTAGCTATAGCTTGATGGAACTATAATGGTATGATATGGTCTACCCTAGGGTTCAATTTTTGATGTGATTAATGAACACAACATCATTCTTATTTGCGAGATACATAAGAGTCATCAGCGGGCCCTACCAGTTATTTCTAGTTACTTCTTGTGGTCTAGTTATTGACAACTCACTCGATGCTATAGGGGAGTTTGAGGATTAGGAGATATTGCTTCTCTCATCAGGGATAGGCTCCAGGGTTTGGTATCCTTAGTTTTTATTGATCCTCACTCTAGATTTTTATGGATTAAAATCCATTGTCACCCACCTCTTTGGAATATCTACATTTCCATCTATTACTTTCTCCTCATCACATCCAATTTTTCTATTCACATAGATGGGTACCCTTTCCAAGATCTCTATAAGGACATTACTAGATACTCAGCTTCAGGGGAGATACTTTTGCTAGGAGACTTCAATGCTTGTACTAGATCTATGTAGGTTTCTCTTCATGACCTCATAACAGATGAGTTGTAGGCTCAATAATTGGATTCTGATGACCTTGGTTTTTCTCAAAACTCCATTAAAAAATAGGTCACTACTCATGGTAAGCATCTTCTTAAGTTGGTTGAATCCAACAGGTTAGTTATTTTCAACAATATATCTTGATTTATAGATTCTAATGGGTTTACGTATTTTCCTCATAGTGGTGGTGTCAGTATCATGGACTATGCTATTTCCTCTACCACCCTCATCCCATTCATTTCCTGGTTTAATATCTATGATAACCCTCCCCCTTACCGATCGTTTAGTTCTTTCTTTCACTTCAACCATTATTTTCCTTCCTGTTATTCCTCCACCTCCTCCCTCCTCCCTCCACTTCAGTCCCTTGAGCCATTATAGATTTTAACTATTATTATTCATTTACATGGATTAATTGCATTAGGTTCTCCCTAGAATGTCTTCTCTCCTTGATGTTTCCAATCATTCTGCTTCCTTGGTCCAAGCTATCTGGAAGGTGGTTTTGCACTTGTACCCCCACACCATTTTTCCCTGGCCCCGCCTCTCATCCCCCTTGTCATTACCCCATGAACATCTGGTATGATGAGAAATGTAATTCTGCCCATCGAAGGTTGAAATATGCCATTCAAAATCCTTCCCAACCCTATACCATTTCTCACAAATATTATTGGATGCTTCTTCAAAAGAAGTGTCTCTTCCTCTCTTAGCATATAATTGATCTTATTCACTCCCTTTAGAATTCTAAATCTGGCACCCTATCCTCTCCCGTGATCATATTACTCATGGAATCAATCTGTAGACACCAAAATTCAACACCCTAAAAACCACATTTTGTCACCCCACCACCAGATTCTGCATAATAAAAATATGTGCCTAAGTTCTAACTTAGGGATATAAAATTTGACATGTACCCTATTTTTGAGATTTATAAAATCTGGAAAATCAACCTAGGATACTCTACCTAACCATTGGACATGTGTCCTAGACACTTCATCTAACATCCTTGCCACATCTCACCCACTATTTTCCCCCTTGTCCTTGCACATGGGGTAGAGTCCCGACACCCATGTCACATCTCATCCATTTTGTCTTCCTTGTCCCTTCACATAGGATAGGGTCCCATATTCCACTCCACTTACGACCACATCACCCCAATTAAGTGAGGTACACTGGGTGACTCACTATAACTGTTCCTTCCACCTGGCAGCTCATATCTGCCACTTGGCAAGTTGTTGCCACCTCCTTCCAAAACCCTAAGAGGCCTATAAATGCACCATTATTCCACCAAGAAAATGGATCTGAGTTTGCATACCGACAGGCTATTAAATTGACCCTAATCTAGAGCAAAATCACGAGCACATTCTCCATTTCATGTTGCTGGTTTGATTCTCGAGGCATCCTATTTCTCAACCAAGATCGCCCGTTCGTGGTTCCACAATAGAAAATGTGCATTCACGATTTCACAACCGTAGGTCCATGGTTTCAGTTCACCATCATGTATCCACGGTTCCACAGTCCTGAGAACAAAATTTTGCATAGCAAAGATAAAAAAAATCATTCATCTGTTAGCAAGACACTTTCAATTACTGTTTCTATGTTTTCAGCAAACATTCTTTCAAGGGTTATTATCTATATTGGTTTTACTCATATATGCAGGTGCTACTAACTCTTGTTTGATTTTCATGTGTGCAGGAGGTAGGTATTTGAAGAGCTATTGAAGTTGGAGTGGTCCCCTCATTGGATACCAAAGCCCACTCATCCCTTGAAGCTGTAATAAGAGAACGAAGAACATCATATATTTCTAAAGAGTCAAAATATCTCACCTCTTTTATCAGAAGCATTGTATTTCAGAGAGACAAGAAGCATTGTAACATTGCTCCCAACACACTTGGGGCAATTCAAAATATTTTGTAAAAATTGTATCAATATCAATACAAAAGAGCATTTTGGCAATCTGCTTCTCTTTCTGTATATCTTTATTTGTGTTCAGTTATTTTGTTACAAAAAATGGCTATAACGGTGGGACTTTCAACTTCCGCTACAGTCGAGCCAACACCACCCGCGCCAACGTCAACACTGCCACCACTTCCCTCGCCAATCTCCATCTCACTCATCAACTCAAACGCATCAGGAAAAAAAAATCAGGAATGAAAATGACAATGCAAATGGTCTATTTATAACCGCATTTTGCGACGAAAAATGTGCATCGCATTGTGAAAATGCAAACCCATGATTTGCGGCATACAAAAAAAACCCATAAGTAGTGTGAGTAACCGCTAGCATGCGGTTATCAAAACAGTAACGCGGACCCGCGATTCACGGCTTACAACCGCAGACACGCGAGTACCTCGATAAATCGTAAGTGCACAGTTTTATAAACACATAACCACCCAAACGCGATTATATTAAAAAAAACAACAACTAATCAAATCGCACTTGTGCTTCAAACTTGAGTAACCAATGTTCAACTAGAGCAACCCAAAAGTGAAATTGATGCCTACTCCGTGAGGTAAAAAAACACGGTTAAATTCAAACTCAATCAACTTGCATTAAGGAATTGCTAACAGTCACTAGGACAAGTCCCTAGGATGATTGATTTTGCGCAGTATAACTGCGTAGTTAGACTGCGCAGTCTGCACAGTGCACTGCGCAGTTAACTGCGCTAATAAAAGAAAAAAATAAAAAAAATTCAATATAAAAAATTTCAATAAAAAAAACAAGTGAAAAAAACATTAAAAAAAATCAAACATAAACTTTAAAAAAATAATAATATAAAACATTTCATAATACAAAATATATATATATATAATAAAATACAGAAGAAACCAAAACATTAAAAATAAAATCATTTTAAATTTGCTAAAAAAAACATTATTTCATTTTTTAATTTGCTTTTAAAAAAAAAAAACAATAAAATAATTGTTGTTCAAAAGATGTTTAAAAAAAAAAAATTGTGAAAAATATAAAAATAAAAATTGTCAAAAACATAAGGAAAAAAAAACAATAAAAAGTCATTAAACAAAAAAAAAAACATAAGAACAACAAAAAAATGAATAACAAATTCAACAACATTGCATTTTCATAATAAAAGCATTTTAGGTAAACTATTTATTTGCATTGTATTTTGCATCTTAGCTTCCATTTTGCATTTTACAAAAGCATTTGCATTATATTAGGCATTAAACACCAACCTCCAATTCAAACTGGTGACATTGGAATTCATCTCCTTCCACCGGCTTGCCCCTAGATATCCTTAGATAGAATAGGGAACTCCTTAAGTTGGTATAGGTCACTTGTGTTCAAACTGTCTCCCATTGTTGGAATGATTTTTGAATCAGAGTGGAAGAGCTAGGTGAACCCCCTATTGGGATTTAAGCGGTGTACCCTAGATTCTTTTAAGAAATCATGCTTGGAACTAGTGTTCCTAATCATCATCTTAATCGAGTTTCTTATTCTAATCCAAAAAAAAAAACTTCTTCAAAATTCCAACAATATCAAAACACATTGAAATCAAAACAAAAAATCAAAAACCTCAAATTACAAAAAGAACAAAAAACTTCAAAAATCCAAAAACAAAAAAAAAAAAACCAACATCAAAAACAAGATTTGAAAAAACTTAGAAAACATTGTTTTTTTATTTGATTTGTATGTTATTCATATGTATTTCCATCACATTTTCACACACATACCTTCACATTCGCCACCTCATTTCACCTGAACCACCTCCCACATTCATATCAAAATTCAAAAAAAAAAATCAAATCAAAATGCTCCAAAGGAATAAAACTCCTTTGGTCAATTCAAATCAAAAGGCTCCAAAGGAACCAAACCCCTTTGGTCAAATCAAATCAAAAGGCTCCATTGAACATATATACATGCTTCATAGGGGACACTCCTTTGGTCAAATCAACAGGCTCTAAAGGGGACACCCCTTTGGTCAAATCAATCAAAATGCTCCAAGGGGGGATACCCTTTGGTCAATACAATTCAAAACGCTCCAAAGGGGACCACCCTTCGGTCAAATCAAAAAGGCCCCAAAGGAACCTAATCCCTTTGGTCAAATTTCATTTCAAAATGCTCCAAGGGGGACACCCTTTTGGTCAATTCAATTCAAAACTCTCCAAATGGGACACCCCTTTGGTCAAATCAATCAAAAAGCCCCAAAGGAACTTAACCCCTTTGGTCAAATTTCATTTCAAAATGCTCCAAGGGGGAACACCCCTTTGGTCAATACAATTCAAAACCCTCCAAAGGGGACACCCCTTTGGTCAAATCAAAAGGTCCCAAAGGAACCTAACCCCTTTGGTCAAATTTCATTTCAAAATGCTCCAAGGGGGGACACCCCTTTGGTCAATTCAATTCAAAACACTCCAAAGGGGACACCCCTTTGGTCAAATCAATCATACAAGCCCCAAAGGAACCTAACCCCTTTGGTCAAATTTTATTTCAAAATGCTCCAAGGGGGGACACCCCTTTGGTCAATTCAAATCAAAATGCTATAAATGGGACACCCCTTTGGTCAAATCAAATCAAAAGGCTACAGAAGATAAAACCCCTTTGGTCAATTCAAATCAAAAGGCTCCAAAGGGGACACCCCTTTGGTCAAATCAATTCAAAAGTTCCCAAAGGAACCTAACCCCTTTGGTCAAATCTCATTTAAAAATGATCCAAGGAGGCATTCCTTTGGTCAATTTCCATTTAAAAGGCTCCAAGGGAACCAATACTCCTTTGGTCACATGAAATTCAAAAAGCTCCAAAGGAACCAAACCCCTTTGGTCACATTTCATCTCAAAAACATCAAAAGACAAAAAAAAAACAATAATAAATATAAAACACAGAAACATTTTTATACACATTGTATTTATAATAAATCACCTTCACAATCCATCTTCCATTGCATTCACACATTCCAAATTTCATAGCATTTGCACATTCATACCATTCGTATTCATTAAAATCAAGAATAATTTATAGTGCATTATGTCTTGTTGCCTTAATCAGGGGCACCTCACATCGAACATCACCAAAACCATCAGTAATAATAATAAATTGCTTCCTAAGAAAAATCCTAGGGGTTTTCGGTCACTCAGCCACTCCTAGTGTTTTAAGCAACCTCCAAAAAATATGTCGAATTCTTTTAGGACCATTGCACATATATACACTAAGAAAATATTGAGTATTGGGAATTGATTTCAAAAATATTCTCGAACCAAACACAATTTCACATCTTAAAAACATCTTGTGTCAAAAATGGATAACACCATACTTGGTAGGAACCTTGAGGTGAAAAGATTCATCCTTGCTTGTCCCATTATGCAACATAGTCTATGACAATAGTGGTTTTCACTACTATCACAGTTGCTTCAAATTCAAAAGATAGAGTAGTAAGGATAGGGTACAATTCTCATCACACTTAGGTTGAGAATCCTATTCCCCAAATCTCTAATTTCTTTACATCACACACCACTAATTAATTGGGTTTTAAGGATCGTACTACATTTTCAGTCAGACGGTTAAGTAGTCATCCCTAAAATTCAAGAAATCAAAAATAAAAATCATGGACTATGGAGTTAGCCTCCACCAAATCTATAGATGCTTGACTGGTAGTGGAGTACACTAATGCATGGCGACACATCTCTTTTAAAGAGACCTCTGACCGTACATACAGATAAGCTAGCTTTTGGATTTCATCCATAATAGGTTTACGCAATTTACTCAAGATGAGTTAATAAACTGAATTGCACACACACTAGTTCTTGATTGTCCCGAGTCATTACCAAGTTCTTGATTCAGTAAATGAACTCACTACACACACATTTGGTCCTAGAAGAATTAAACAGATTTAGTGAGTTTGTTCAACACACTAGGATGTTTGAGTCTTTGCAAAACAACTCTATCCCTAAGGACAATAAATTCATAAGCAAGCCTCCATTCCATACCACCATCACATAGTCATAAATATCATAATCCATGTGGTCAAATCATAGTATCACATTGGTGCACCTGATTAAGCAATAAAGGCAAAGCTTGGTAAAAAATGGTCCATAACTTCTTTGAATGATAATTAATAAGGTAAAACCTTCATTAATTTGCATACATCACCACCAATTGCATTCATTTATAAACACATTCATTTCATCACATGCACCAAAAAAAAATCAAACAATCTATCATTACACATGTACATAAATAATCATAAAAATACCAACAAGGGGGAGTTTAAGGTCTTATACCTTCCTCAATAATCACATCAAGTAGTCAAGCAACTTGGGGGGGTTCAAAGTCTCACACCTACCCCAACAATCACATTAAACATTCACATTTCAAATCATCTACTAGGTTCAAAAGGTTGCACCCTTTGCCTCACATTCACAAACACAATGCATCCAATTCCATTTATATCCTTGAGTGAACCTCGTATCTAGTGATATACTCTAGTCACCTAGCGATTGCACCGACTAGTTATCCATGCAATCCGGTAGAATGAGTAGATTACCATAAGGACACTCGTAATTACATCAATGCAAAAAGATCCAAAGGAACCAATCTCCTTTGGTCAAATTCACTTCAAAAAGCCCCAAAGGAACCAAAAATCCTTTGGTCAATTCAATTCAAAAGGCTCCAAAGGCACCTACCCCTTTGGTCAAATCAATCAAAAAAAAAATATCCAAAGGTAACACAATTCCTTTGGTCAAATTCAATCTCAACAAGGCCTTCGAAAGAATCAAAATACTATAATCTCAACTCCATAAAAAAATCCATGTGGCTAGACTACTCCATGGGATAGAGATACACATTTCCTTATTTCACTTAGCCTTAATCGATCCTTGTATCTAGTAATTTACTTTAGCACCCTAGCAGTTGTAGTGATTGCCTATCCATACAATCCCGTAGGAGGAGTAGATTACCATAAGGAGAATTATCATTAAAACAATTCAAAAAGCCCTAAAGGCATAAACCCCTTTGGTCAAATCAATCCAAAATGCTCCAAAGGTACTCAAATTCCTTTGGTCAAAAAAAAAAACAAACATGAAAACATAAAAACACAAAAAAAAACATCTTGTGCTTTCTTTCCATTTCAAAAACATCAAAACACCAAAAATATTTCCATGCATCTTTTGTCATACAAAAACATAAAAACACCAAAAATATTTCCATGCATATTTTGTCATACAAAAACATAAAAACACCAAAAATATTTCCATGCATCTTTTGTCATACAAAAACATAAAAACACCAAAAACATTTCCATGCATCTTTTGTCATACAAAAACATAAAAACACCAAAAACATTTCCATGCATCTTTTGTCATACAAAAACATAAAACCAAAAACATTTCCATGCATATTTTGTCATAAAAATGAAAAAGCACCAAAAACATTTCCATGCATCTATTGTCATACAAAAAAAAAAACACAAAACAATCATGCATTCTCCAAAAAAAAAAAAACACAAAACAATCATGCATTCTCCAAAAAAAAAAAAATCCAAGGATATCTCAATTCCTTTGGACAAAAACAAATTCAACAGGCTCTCGAAAGAATAGAAGTGTTCTCATCTCAACTCCCTAAGAAGGCCATGAGGCTGGACTGCTCCAAGGGATAGAGGTGTATATTTTCTTCTTTCACTTAGCCTTAAGTGATCCTCATATACAATAATTTATCATATATACCTAGCGATTGCAGCGACTGGAAATCTATGCAATCCGATAGGATGGATAGGTTACCATAAGGCCCTTGAAAAGTGTTTCACCTCATGCAAGAAATGAATGTTATCATCTCAATTCCCTAAGAAAGCCATACGGCTAGACTGCTCCAAGGGATATATAAGTGCACAATTATCAATAATTATTGAAAACACAGTTGAACAAAAACAAAAACATTCATATCATCAAAACCATTATCATTTGTTTCATCATTTTAAATATTGCATATCTTCTCCATCGACTCATTGCTTGAAGTAAAAGATAAAATCAACAAATTCAGTTTCATAATCAAAGTCAACACTCAATCATGCAAATTACACTTATTAAAATGAGCATATTTTCCATGATTGAGGTAACACAACTTGACTTTTATTTGTGGCACCTTACACAACTCCCTTGCGAATGCAAATGGCTACAAAAACATTGTAAACCCCTCAAAATCATCATCTTACATCAGCATCATCACAAGTGAATCTTGTATCTAGTAATTTACCCTAGAAACCTGGCAGTTACAACGACTGGCAATCCATGCAATTCGGTAGAATGGATAAATTGCCATAAAGATACTTATTCAAAATCATTTCACATCATAATGTTCGAAATTAAACCAGGTTGGTCCTTCAATTTTTGAGTGACCTGCATTCAAGTAGATTTATCCAATATTGTCATTGACGCCTACTCCGTGGGGTTACAAAACATGAAAAGTTTATACTTCATCATTTTGCATTAAGAAATTGCTAACAGTCACTAGGACAAGCCCCTAGGGTGATTGGTTCCTTTACTTCATCATCTTGCATGTCAATCAAACCAAAAGGTAAATTTACAACATAAGTCCACCCCAAACTTGGGGCATCCAACTTGATATTGATTTCCAACATTTACATCAATCACATCATGCATTTTCACAAACATCATCATCATCATCACATCATTTAGTGAATCTTGTATCTAGTGGATTACCCTATACACCTAGCGGTTGCAACGACTAGCAATCCATGTAATCCGGTCGGATAGGTAGCTCACCATAAGCAAACTCATTCAAACATTCAATATCAAATCACTATGACATTAAATCAGCTAGGTCCCTAAATCTTTGAGCTTAGATATGTTCAAAATAGATTTTTGCATGAGGTTATCCTTCAACCCCTTTCGTTGGATCAAAAGTGAAAAACAACCAAAAATAATTTGGTAATAATCAAAAATCACTCGAGTATCAAATTCTCGAATGACTGGTTCCTTGAACCCATCATTTGGAAGGAATTTCTAAAGTCGTAGTGGAACAAGAACTCTAAACATGGTTGAAGATTTTACCACACATTTTGCACATCAACGAAACCAAAGGTAAATTTGCAAGAACACAAATAATCCTAAACTTGGGGTATCAAGTTGGTCAAAATGACATACATTTGCATCACATCCACATAATTCAATCATCCACCTCCTTTCATTATCCACATTTGGTCAATTGGCTTGTGGGTTTCATCCTTTACCCATTTGCCAATTGAGGGGGTAACCAAACAAATAAAAATTTTCAAAAGTCATTTGTTCTTGTGCATCGAAAAGATTTGAGTCTACTCCTCCATCAAATAAAACCCAAGTGTCTTTTGTTTTTGCACCACATTGTGTTTCATGCAATGCGGTACAAAAAGGGGCATCTGTAGACACCAAAATCTAGGCATTTGCATTTCATCAAACAATTTTGCATAGTAATATATGTCTAAGTATAAACCTAGGCATATAATTCTTGCACATCATTCACCCACATTGCACATCACAAAATTGCATAATAATATATGCCTAAGTCTAAACTTAGGCATATAATTCTTAAATATTATTCATCCACATTACACATTTTAGTTGTGCATGACATTATGTGCCTAAGTTTTGACTTAGGCATAAAATCCTGCACATAATTATATTTTCTAGATTTCATTAATTTTGGAAAATATCCTCCTAGGATACCCTATCTCCTCACTTGACATGTGTTCTAACCACATCACCATCACTCCTTTGCCACCTCTTGTACACCCTTATCCCCTTTTTACCTTCACATGGGGTAACCCTCCACACTTCACTCCACTTCCAACTACCCACTTGCCACATCTCACAACCCTCCACACTTCACTCCACTTCCAACTACCCACTTGCCACATCTCACACCTCACTCCACATTTCACTCCACTTGCACCTACCCACTTGCCACATCTCACACCTCACTCTACACATCACTCCACTTGCACCTACCCACTTGCCACATTTTCTCTATTAAGTGAAATACTTCTAGTGACTCACTACAACTACCCAGGGTAGGTGGCTACCCAGTCCCTACCACTTGGAAGCATTGGGTTGCCACCTATCCCTCCCTCTAAAACCCTCAAAGGCCTATAAAGGCACCATCACATGACCAAAAAGAGGAGAGAGAAGGGAAAATAATATTGTTATGTTGCTCGTATTATGCTATGTAAGCCACATTCATTGTTCATATTCTTCTATATTCATTTTATATTAGTCATTTTCATTACATTTATCATTATCATTGTGACAGGTACTACTAAACCCTTATCCGTTTCCATGTGTGCAGATTCCAAGTTCAACTTCAACAAGCTCAAAATCCAAAACGATGGTCATGAAAAACCCACCTCCCACATTGTTGTAGCATGAAAAGATGAAGACACCACCCTTGATCTATAAAAGGGACCCCCCTTTGGCACATCTCTTTGTAAAATGCACCCTAAAAGGGTCAAAGTGTATCAAAAGGGACATTTAATAAAATATGTCATTTTTATTGCAATGGTGTTTTTCTTTATGTATACACAATCTTTCCTCTTGGACCACTCATGCCTCATCCCTCTATACCACCCCAAATCAGCCTCCTAATACTATTCCCTCTTCCCCTTCTTCGTGCCACCTCTTTTCTACTGGGCTTATCAGGTAGGCTATTAGGAAATTTTGTACAAGAAAAGCAATAGATTTGGATGGGCTACAGGTAGAATTTTTGAAGCATGGCATTGACCCTCTTGTTGGGCCCCTCACTGATATCTTTAATCTCTCTATTTGCTCTAGTTTTCCTGACTCTTGGGATCATCATATAATTTATCCCATCCATAAGGTAGGTGACCCCCATGAATCCAATAATTGTAGGACTTTCATGATTGGGCATATCTTTGCCAAGTTCTATGCCATAACATTGGATGTGCTTCTCTCCCGAAGTTAGAGAAGGAAGGTCACAGGGCTATTGACCAAGCTAGTTTTTATCAAGATCACCAAACCATAAATCACATTCTAGTCCTCATAGCTATTATTGAGGAGGCACATTCCAAGCCCTCAAAGATTTACTATTGCTTTGTGGACTTCAAGAAATATTTCGACATGGTTCCTCAACATTTACTTCTTGAGAGACTTTGGTCAGTTGGCATCTCTAGGCAACTTTTGACAATGGTATCATAGTTTTATGAGACTATAAAGGGTATTTTTCACTCTCCTCGGGGGATTTAAACTAGTATTCTTAGCACCATAGGAGTGAAACACGGTTACCCCCTTTCCCCAACACTTTTGGGGTCTTCATCAATGAGATTGAGACTTTCATTAGGGAGAACGCTCATGTAGAGGATGGTTGCCTTCTCCAATTTGTGCTGATTTCTATTCTCCTCTATGTTGATGACGTTGTTCTTTTAGCCTCATCCCCTAAGGGGCTTCAACAACATTTGGACACAATTACCACTTTCTGTGACTCAAGATAGTTGACGATGAATATTTCTAAGACCAAGGTTATGGTGTTTAGTACTACTAAAGAGGCTCTATTCCATATCCACTTCTTTTTTTAAGGTTAGGAGGTTGAGATCACCACCTCATATGTGTACTTGGGGATTATCTTCACTAGTCCCACTTTTGTTACAAATCTCGCAACCTAGGCTTGGGTGTGTAAGGGGTATGTAGCTCTATTATTGCTCAAGAGGAATTTCTTCAAAGAATATTATAAGGATATATCTATGAATATGAGGATCTTTTATGGCTTGGTCAAGCCAACTATTACTTTTGGATCAGTGGCTTGGGGTCCTTGTCTTGGTTCGACTAAGTGGTAACAAGTTTAATGAGTACAGACACTCTTTCTTCGATGGTTCATTTATTACAAGGGCACAATCCCTCACTCTATTATTCTAGCAAATTTTGGGGCCTCTCCTCTCCAACTTGAGATTATCTTCTTGATTATTGGTTATCTTCATAGGATTTGTATTTTAGGAGATACCCCTACGAGTTGCAGCATTACCCTTACCTTACTCTTTGCTCCTCAATGGAACTCTCTTTGAGTTTTTGGGGAGACTGAAGGAGCTAGTAATTTTAGGTCTCTACCCTCCTGGCTAGCATTTAGACATGGATAGATAGGCTTCTTCTTATTCCTTGAATTTTATCTCCCTTCTCAACATAGTAAGGAGAAGATACTCCATGATATTTGAAAGGATGTTAGTCTCCAATACACTAGATGGACATGGATATCTCTTATTTTATCCCTTTTCCCAAGTTGTCTTTATACCGTGAGTACTTCTTATAAATTCAAGAGGACAAAATAGTTCCTTTGTAATACCTTCAACAACACGCAATGTATAGTTTTTGAATTCTGAATGGGTAACTCAGGGTGTGTTCTCACCAACTCCATATTGAGTCAGATCACCATCTTCCGACGGAGGAGTGGGTTTGCTTGTTTTTCTCCTTGGGTGAAGCTAAAACCCTACATCACTTTATTTTTATTGTCCCATCTATTACAAGAATCGAGGTATATTCCATTTCCTTTTTAGGGAAAACTCTCGATCTGTTTATACCTTCTTCAGATACCCAAACAAATGGTGTCTCACACTCTATTTTAAAGAGATAACTTAGTTTTGTTAATATAAACGCTCTCCTCCAAATGGATCTCACCCCCCTCAACATCGTCTTATTATAACTTACTTCACTAGATTCGAAAGACCAAGTGACACCAGCCAAAAATGCTCCACTTCATTTAGTTCGAATGACAACAACGTCACTAGACGATGCACCCACATCTTGTTAGTATCCCAAATTAGTGATGGATAGACATATATCATGGACTTCTTCAGCTCAGATACTTCAACCTCGATTGTAGAGAGATTAGTTTCAAGGGGTTCTTGGATCTTGCCCTTCCTGGGCTGCTTCCTCCCCCCTCCCTCTCTTTCTTCGTTCTTCTTGGTGTGCACTTCACTCTTCTATATTGCAACCCCCCCTCTTCTCTCCCTTCTCTTTTTCCCTTCTCTTTTACTCGATTTTTGGGTTACGTCTTGTATTTAAATTAGTTTTTTTCTTTGTTGGGATTTTGAGCTTGTTAGTTGGCAATAATTATTGTCCTTATAGTTCCTTGGGTCTTTTTTTAGCCCACCATGGACATTAATAATATTTCATTTCATTTATGCATCTCTTATGAAAGTGTCGTAGAGACTATCTCCTCTATCTTCAACTAGGTCCTAGTGGAGATGATAGCCATTACTATATTATTCCAAGAAGTAATAAATATAGTAAAGTGATACAATGGTCCTCCTCATCCATATTTACTCTGATGGATCTTAGCTACGAAATGATAATGTTGAATTTGATCAAGTGTGCTACTATGGAATCTCCATCCCTCATCCTTACAAAATATAATTTCTTCCTCAAGAATAATTTTCCCACAAGGGATTTGGCTTGGTATATTAAATCCAACCTATCCCACAAGATTTTCATAGTAGGGCACTCACTTACATTCAAGAGCACGGAGTTGGCCAAGAATAACTGAATGAGGTGTCATACCTTCTTATCCATCACCATCCATTCATCCTTGTCCATCGCTTTCATTTGTACTTCAATAGCTGTCACTTTTGCCCATAAATTTCAATCAATTAGCATGTCCTCCATATTTAATTTCCAAAACTTAAAACTTGAGCCATTGAACTTCTCGATCTCAATTCTATGACTTCCTATGTGTGAAGACATCTACAATCTATTCCTGTGCCACAACCCACCAGTTTCAAGATCAAATCCATCTTGAGTATCACACTAACTAGGTCTATCCATATTCTACATAGACCTTACACAAGCGTTTTCTCTTGTCCTTATGAGAAAAATATGGAATGGGCCTATAGACACTAGTAGAACCTCACTCTGATACCAATTGTAAGGAATTAAAATTGCATAAATAATTCCTGAACATTCAATATTCTAAGGAGAGTAGCAATCAGTCTACTGTAAATTCATGTACAACATGTATATTAAGAAAATAGTCTATTGTCTTACATTTACAATCAAATAGAACATGCAAAAAAATTACTGTAAACTTATTTACAGTTAACAAAACATGTGATAGTCTATTGTAAATTCATTTCAGAGGTCTAAAATGATTTATAATCATATATATTTTTATGGGTAGTCCTTAATTTCTAAATATTTAGCCTCTATATAGTTGCATTTAATTTATACTAGCAACATAAAAAGAATATATACAAAATTCACACACATATAGAAAAAGAGAGAATTTTGACAAAGAAAACCCTTTCAAGAAAAAACCTCAAGAAGAAAATCAGGACCAACCTCCTGTGTAGAGATTTATTACCAAATGTGCAATCAACAATCCTCCTACACAAAGCTCCAAATCCTCTATTTTTTTTCCTTACATAAAACCTGAATGATGAAGATAATACAAAATGAATCCCAAAGCCTCCTTATATAAGTAAAAGAGTTGTGCATGGATAAGATAAGATGGAATAGTTAACTCAGCTCTGACTATTCCATTTATATCCATAAAGTCTCCAGTTCCACCTTCAATTAATGGAGTTGCATCACTTAACTCCACTACCCAACTCATCCTTATCCTAATAATGGGCTCCACATACTTTAAGTAATCTCAACGTCCAATTATGATGTTAATTCTCAAGTGCCTTAATTTAATACACTTTTTTTACATAATTAATTGATAATTATATACTTTTGGGACCTATTACAAAGTTATTAAATATTAGAATTTACATTATATGAGACACCATATTCTAACACTGTGGAGGAAAAAACCCAAAAAACCTGATTCTAATTTTACCTTGAGAAGCAAACCGTAAAAACCTTTGGATCCTATTCCTTGTCAAAGAAGCAAACCCAAACAATCTTGGCTCTAGTTCTATTTGGAGAAGCAAACCCAAAAAACCCTAGATCCACCTTTGGCTAAAGGAGTAAACCTAGGAAACCTCGGCTCCAGTTCTTATTGGAGAAGCACACCCATAAAACCCTGGCTCCAATTGCATTTGGAGAAGCAAATCCAAAAGTCCTTGGCTTTGGTTTCAACACCAAAGATTGATGGTGCAAAAGGAACAAGTTGGGAAGAAACCAAGCACCTCAAAGAGCTAACAAGGTGCAACAAGTGGAGGATACCAAAATTATCATCAAGGAATAAGAGGTGCACAAAACCAAACTAGTAACAGTTATGGTGGTGGGGAAAGATTGCAATATGATTCTGATGAAAGGCCTATCATACAATGCAAAAGATGCCAAGAATGGGAATATTTTGCACATAAATACATGAATGTACTAGTTGGAATCTATAGCATGTCGACAATGTGTCAATGGTGCAAACCTAGAAACCATAAGGAAGCAAACTACCTAAAGAAAGCAAGCAATAGTAATGCCCAAAATGTCAACTTCATTGATATTCAAGAGGTGTATTTAGGGGAAGCATGTACTTCTTATCACATGCACATAGGCTAAGAAAAAGGTAGAGTATCCAAAACCTATTGAGGATAGTAAGAGGTTGTAGGAAGCTTGCACAAAGTAGAGGAAGAGATAAAAAGTAAGTGTGGTGACAAGCAAAAGGAACCCATCACAAGGAAGGAAGAATATTTGTTAGTAAATAATTTGGCAATGTAGATATCAGACTAGAGTGTGTCTATCAAGATGTCTAATTGCTTTGCACAATACCAAAGCTTCATGATATTTGAAGAGTTGATACACACGATAAGGAATGAGGATGCACTATGCCAAGTTGCAACACAATAAACACCCAAATATTAGTATATTGACCCCACAATATTGATGATTGATATCAGAAAGAAACCTACACTGATCCACACTGAGTTGCTTGGGCATACATTGGCATGGGTGATTGTTGACGATGGTTCAAGCATAAATATTTTACTAGAAATGACATGGAAGGAATTGGGTGCACCATTATTGTGGTCATAAAATGTTAGATTGCATAAAGCAAACCAATATGAGATAGAAATAAAAGAAGTGTTGACTGCCTAGAAAGTAAAAGTCATTGAGCAAACATTCATTTTAGATTTGTGGTCATTGTCATAAAAAAACTGATGTAGGACATGTTGCAACACAGATGGCTACACACAACAAAGGTGGCTCATAATTGGGAAAACAACCAAAAACCACCTAGTATTTAAAAGGGGCCAACGTAAATACATAATCAATTTGAAGAACCAATTTGTTAGCAAAGATATGGTGTCCTCCAATGACTTAGAATCTTCTTCATCTTATGACAAAGTGGGGATAACCAAGCTAGAACCCAATACAAAGGAAAAAGTGTTGGGACTATAAGAGTGTATGGAAAGATAAGGGGCACTTAAATAGGGGTTTGTTACATTGACAAATGGACTACAAAGTCTTCTAACCTTCATGTTTGTGTCTCCACATAGATAAAGATCAAGAAGACACATCCCATAACACCTACGAGGTAGATTAGTTGAGACACAAGGTAGAGGAAAGAGCAATGAATCACACATAAGTTGAAGGGGAGGAGGAGGTGTCATTCCCTTCCAATTTTATAGAGTATAGTGGTGGTGACACATAGAATGATGAGAAGCCAACACATTTATTTCATGTGGCAAAGGCAGCAAAATATCATGATACCATCAAGTATGAAGGCCCAAGGATGGTGGAAGAAAACCTTGGCAAGAAGTATGAAGGTAAAATGATAAATTATGGAGATGATTGGGACCTAGTTTTGAAGGCAAAAGCTTTCAAAATTTTCATGCAATATAAGAATGCTTCACATGCATGTACAAGGACTTGCAAGGGATTATGCATTGGATTTCTTAATTACTTGTGCACAACTTGGGAGGAGAAGACCATAAAAAACCTAGATTATGCATCCTTAGTGAATACAAATATTGATAAGATGCTTGACATGGGGATAATCTTCAAAGTGGTTGTTAGTAAATGGGTGTCCCCCATTGTAATTAGCATGAAGAAAGTACTCATATTTGTAGTTGTGTAGTTTTGAAAGTTTAAAAACAGTCACTATCAAAGACCCCTTTCCAATTATGTTCACATATTCTATTTTGGAGGAAGTAGTTGGGCATGAGATGTATTCTTTTTTGGCTAGATTTTTGAGCTATAATCAAATAAGCATCTTTGACAAGGATATGTTAAAGCTAACTTTCACGGTTAAAAATGGAATATATGCATATATCCAAATGCTCTTCAATTTGTGCAATGCACCTTCCATATTTCAAAGGATCATTTTGGACATTTCTTAACAAATATCCATAGGTAAGTTCAAGGTATTCTTGGATGTTTGATTGTTGTACAAAATAAGGGAAGAGCGCTTGAAAGCATGGAAGGAGTGAATGACATTGTGCATGAATGCTTGACTTTCCTTGAATTAAAAAAGGATAAGTTGTTGGTGCCCTATGGGTATGTCAAGACAAATTGAAGATGGATCCTGATAAGATTTGAATCATGATTAATTCCTTGAAGTCCTTCAAGCATGTTGGGTATTATAGGCGTTCCATAAATAATTCCACCCAAATATCATATTTTTTTTATGCATTGACTCGCAAAGGTGTTCCCTTCAAGTACATGGAGGAACACTAGTAGGACTTTGAGAAGTTGAAGGTGAAGTTGATTTGTACACCCATTCTTGTTCCTATATTTGGAGAAGTTCATGTCCATATTGATGTGTTCAATTTTACAATTGGATGTAGGTTGGTGCAAGAGGGACAATATGGGTTGGACCAACTCATATATTTTTCAAGTTAGTTGTTGTCAAGGATGGAGTACGAACCATCACGAATGGTACATGTATTGTATAAGTTTTGTCATTATGTATTTGCAAATATATTCCTATTCTTTGTCAAAAATCAATAATTGATATATCTAATTAACACGTCGATCATACACAGTTGAGTTACTAGGTGGCTCATCACATTGTAGGATTTTGTGTTCCAGGTGGCAAGACCTAATAAAAAGAATGTGATAGTGAATCAATGGTCAAGGATTCACTTGGAAGAACCTACATAAGGAGTGTCAAACAAGTCTCCAAATGCTCAATTGTTTACGATAACAACGTTATTATCTTGGTATGAGCACATTAGGACATACTTGTCCATCGACGACCTACCAAGAAAATTGTCGACAACATAAAGGAGAAATATTATGTTTAAAGCAACCTTATTCCAAAATATTGGTAGTTTGTTGTACACCCTAAGTAGTCTAACAGTGGAGATTTTGGAACTCTAAATAGAGGTCAAAGATTCAAATCCTTTTGGCGGTAGGGTTGTACACCATATTTCATTAACCAAGGTATGGTTGGGGATAACCATATATTGGATAAAAAACATCCGTCTCATATAGCCTATGGCCTCACGAATATTAAAAACTACTTTACTCTTTTTACCCTTCATAAGACATGAGCTAATGGAAAATTGTGATGGTATGTGGTGGAGGAATAAGTGAAGTCAACATTAGAGGCAACACAAAAAGGACTAGCAAGAGGGCAGATGGGACTAGATGCAACTGCAAGGAAGGTGCTTCTTGTAGGGTTGTGGTGGCCCACATTATATTACAACACGAAGGAGTTTGTGATCACATGTGATACACACTATAGGGTAAGGAAGTCATTGCACTAAAAATTCATGCCACTATACCTGTTGTAGCCATAGGAGTTGTTTGAATGTTGGGGATTAGATTTATTAGGACCACTAAAAACTATTCGAAGAAGGAATTGCAAGTAAATCATGTGGTGACATATACCTGATAAAATAGGTCGATGCAAGGGTAACACTTATAACTCCATGAAGAGTATTACACTCTTCGTATATGAGCAAATCTTCATAAAGTTTGGTGTACCATTACAGTTGATGAGTGATCATGGAAGACATTTTGTGAATGAACTATTCAGAAGTTAATGAGAGTTCAAAATATTTTAGACTATCAAGTCCATACTATAGTGGTGGAATTGTGTGTGTCTTATTGTATAGTTTTATGCGTGATGTGATGGACAACAACAACAACATCACCCTAACCATCTCGAGCAGTGAAGAGAAGGACTGGAGTAGAAGCTTGAGCTCAGGGGTAAATAGGTAAGTATATGTGAGGAGTCCACTGAACTACCTCAATTATGATAACCTTTTGATTTCTTTACTCCACATGCATAATTTTTACCGACACAGTGTTCCACGAACAACACTCTTAGTGAATATTAACAATGTAGTGGAATTTTGTTTGATGAATGATAAAGTGTTTGCATGAACACGAGTCGATAGGGTGAAGTCTTGGTCGAGATGCATGTTGATGAATGACAAAATGATTCATGTAGTTGGTCATCTAGTGATGGGGTATTCACCTTAGTGACATTTGGGCATTGGTCATCTAGCCCATGGCCCAAGCTGTTAGACAAGCTTGATGATAAGGACAACGAAGGACTTAGGTTGAGTTGAAATCCTAGCTAATGAACAGCTAAGTGAGTCCTCCACAAGAAAATAAAAAAATTGGCTTAGTGTTTGCATGATAGCCACTACCTCCTTGGGTCATTTGGCCAACCATTGAGGATTGTTTGGCAACACTATGATAATAGAAGGATTGTCCAAGCTATCTAGCAATCAAGCCAAACAACTACAATTGTTTGGCTAACCAAATGACCATAGGTATTTGGGAGAGTCATCAAGTCAAGAATAGGTTATCCGTTGTCTGATCATCGACCCAAGCTACCTAGCCCTCAATTTGTGTATGCCAAACATGGGACCATATAGTTGTCTAGATGATGGGTCCCGTACATTTTCCACCCCCTTGTCAAATAGGAAGTCATTTGGCCAAGTTGTCGAGTAGACAAACACCTCTCATAAGGCATTCCCTTTCCCCCACTAGTTGTTTGGGTAGATTGTTTAGCCTCTTGGATGAACAACCAATTTTAATTGCAATTTTAGATAACGATTTGAGGAGTCATAGGGCACATGTGTGCCAAGTGTCCCCTTCCTTGAATTTTTATAGAAAGAGCATTTGAATTAAATTTAGATCAATTGGACATGCATGGGAGAAGAGAGAACCAGATCCAAGTAGTTCAAAGAAGCAAATCTAAAAACTAGAGGGAGCAAGTTAGGGCATAAACTACAGTTTTACAAAAGTGAAACCAAGTTTTCTAAGGGAGGAGAAATCAACGACAACAATGTAGAAGCGAATCTCACTGTGGAAATGGAGCTCAAGTAAGAAAAAATGGTAGAAGAAGAATTTAAACTCCTATGAGAATTTGGTGATTAAGGACGTTGTCAAAGCCAGTGAAAAATAAAAAACCTAACCATTCAAATCAAGGAATTTGACAATCTAAGAGGAAGAAATTGTTGTTTTGACCATCCAGATGAAGGTAGCCTATGTTTGAATAAAGATCACTACATAGAGGAGAGTGTCGCCTGCTTGAAATTTTATTTTTCTTATTATAACAACTGAAAGCAAGGGGAACCCATATTGATGGCCATCTGGAGAAAAAAAACATCCAAGAAGAAGAAAAAATTATTGCATAAGTATAAGATAAATTGGGAGTTGTTTGAGGCATACCCATGGTCACTTGAGGTATGCTTGATGCAAAAACATGATTGTTGGGCATGTTGAAGAGACATCACTCAGATGTAAGGGATTGGTTACATTGACCGGGATGTGAGCAATGTCATCCGTGTGAAGATAGGAGATGTTTATGTGAAGCAAGAAGGTGGTCGATGGTAATTGAGAGATATAGAGGTTTTACATCTATATAGGATATGACAAGTATCAAACCACTGGAGGTGGGGTTAGATGGTAGCTAACAGTCTCAAATAAAAATTTGGTTGTCTAAGACTACGACAATATTTTCTAAGGTGGTAAAAAGAACAACCAACACAGGTTTGTTATCAAGAGTGTGACAAGAGTCATCCAAAGTATGGAGAGGGTTGTCTAGGCTAAATCAACCATCCTCACAGGAAGAAAAGCTAATAAGAGCTTGTTGTCAAGAGTGTGACAAGAGTTATACAAAGTATGGAGAGGGTTGTCTAGGCTAAGTAATCAACCATCCAATTGAGGAGAGGAGGGGTCCAACAAAATTTTGCTATCTAAAATAAAATAAAGTTACCCAATTGGAGGATAACACTTGATGTTAATAATTCATCTAAATCATGGACTTAGTTTTCTAACCAGTGGAGCATGACATCCAACAAGGAAAGGAAGTTGTCCAATACCACTTTGTTGTCTAGAGCATAATGCTAGTCATCCATGAAGTGAGCAAACTAAACAAGGTCATCCAAAGTGTGGAGTAAGTAGTCCAAAGCATGAAGTGAGTCTTCCAAAGGGTGTTTTTGAGCATCACAAAGTGAAAAGAAGGGAACTAGGCCATCTAAGAGGAAACCCTAGATGGCTAGGAAAAGAAATGATAGTTTAAAAGAATTTCCAGTGTGCCTTAACTATCCAAGAGAGAATATGAGGTAGCAGAGAAGGGTTAATTTGGTTTCACCAGTTATGGCACACCACAAGGAGCACTTATCATGTGTTAGTACCAATTTGAGGTGTCGACACTATAGGCCTAAGGGTTTTGGGGTAGTTGCCACAAATCTAGTGGGTGGAGAAGGACATAGATGATTATTGTTATAGAATACTATATTATTTGGTAGAAATGTAAATGTACATACAATATAAATATTAGAATAGGGTTTGAGTCTCTAGTTTAGGAAGTGTGATTTATATTTCCCTTTATGCATGCGTAGTGTAGGATGTGCACAAGTGTCATAGTGCAAGTGTGCATGTATAAGTGTGCAAGTGTCATATAGTAAAGTGTGCAAGTGTGCATGTAGGAGTATGAAAGTGTCATAGAGTAAAGTGTGCAAGTAAATAGAAGGTCAAGACTAATGTATACAAGTGGCAAGATATGAAGCCAAAGGACATATGAGATTTGTCTTATGCATGGAATAGGAAAGGTTGCATCTATTGGATGTGTGAGGAGAGCAATAGATAAAGTATCCTAAAGTCACATTTTTAAGGTTATATTATGGAGATAAAGCTCCATGAAATGTATCGAAGAACACATTCAAGTATTGATATTATTGAAGCTTGTATGCATATTTTGAGCAATTTTACTAAAAAAATTCTTCATATTATTTCATGAATGATATTGGCCATTTTATTCATATTATTATTATTTTCATGAATGTTATGTTCATTGATTTTGGTCATTTAATATATTGATTGCTCTTATATTTGAGGCTACTCAAGATCCTGAATATTGGGACTCGAGATAATCTAGCTAAAATGATAATAGTGCTATCAGAGCTACTTTGAGTAGTCTCATCAGCATTAGATTTTTTTTTGGTGTGAATATTTAAAGGAATTTGGAGTGATAAGTTCCAAGTTTGAAGTTAGAACTGAAGGAAGTCTTATGTGTGAATTAAATATTGAATTTTAGGAGCCACATGAAGGAAACGTAGGCCAAATTTTGGATATTATATTACCCTAATAATATTTAATATTCGTAGTTTGATAGAACCAGCAGAAAAAGATAAAAAAAAGAGAGGTCAAAGGAGCCACCTAAGTTGGAGAATCTCCAACCATATCCTGCCTAGAGTAGAAGGGACTACAAGATACATTCCAATAGAACATATATATTAAGTGTCATCAAGGGCACAAGATTAAAAGACGTTTGAAGACAAGATAAAGAGACATCAAAAGAGATTAAGTGCTTATGAAAGCACAAGATTAAGGTCCAAAAAGGACTGAATAATTGCTTCATTTTCAAGACATGGATAGCAGCAGATATAGGAGCACCTCCAAAGATATGAAATATCCAAACAAGAGAGATTAAAAGAATGAAGCAACAAAGTGTTTCTGGTTGAAATCGACCAAGGCAATCTGAGAAATTCAAATAAAAATAATACCTGAGAGATATGAAAATGTTCTGATTTCAAACTGTAAGCCAAGAAGAGTTGAACCGATTTGCACTTGTACATACAACAAAAGGTAAAAATTGAAAGAGAAGCATTTCTAGACTAAAATCTTGAGGAGTAATGTTTGAGGGAAAGAGAAGCATTTATGATCTGGATAGAGGAGCATCGACTATGAAAAAAAGAAGCATTTCTAGTTTGGATAGAGGAGCAGTTCCTAATGTTTTGCATAACGTCTGAATGATGCATAACACCTAAGAAAATGCCAAGTGGATAGTGCATGCAACAAGGTACTAAATTTACCTTCCATTTTATGAGTGTGCATTTTTGCTTTTAGTAAATTTGAAAAATTAAGTTATGCTAAAGTTGAATAATGGAGGGATAAGATTAAAGTTGATTTTGAGCACCATTTTGGAGGACTAGAGTTCTTTTTTAATTAAAAAAATTATTTATTGATTAATTAGGGAGTCAAAAGGAATTCAACTCCAAAAAGTTTTTTGAATTTATTGAAAATTTGAAAATTTTATATTTGCAAATTGATTTTGCAATTTGATTTCAAAAACTTGATTTTTGAAAAATTGATTGATTATTAAAGTTTGGAGAGATAAGGATTTCTACTCCAAAAAGAAATTTTAAAATTTAAATATTTGATTAATGTAAAGAATTTACAAATTTGATAAATTGTTTACTTACAAATTGGGAGACAAGGTTTTCTACTTCAGTTTAAATTGAAAATTTTAATTATTGAGTTTGCAAATTTAATTGAAGAATTTGAAATTTTGTTTTTACAAATTAAAAGTTTTTTTGATAATTTGATGAATTTGATTTGCAAATTAAGTTGGGAGCCATAAGGTCTTCTGCTTCAACGGTGTCAAAAGTTTTGAAATTTTTGATTATTGATTATTGAATTTGAAAAATTAAAAGAATTTGTTTGATTGAAATATTGGATATAGAAGGTCTTCTACATGAAATGATTACATTATGGAAAAAATCATAAAAATGCATTAATGAAGAGAGTGAAAAAATGATGAACGTTAAAATTCTACACAGAATTTGATAGATGATTTTGATGGAAAGGAAATGTCAAATGAATTAAAGATAAATTTATCTTTATTTCTCAAAAATGCAAAAGATGAAAAGTTCACTACACTTGTCAGCTATCTTCATGAAAAAAAATTTAGAGCACGATGGAATTCACAAAACACCATTATATTTTCCAGTGAAATATGCATAGTGATATATATGGCTTTACTCACCTTTGAGATCTATCAAGAGAAAAGACAAGAGAAGAAAGATGTCAGCTATGACACATATGATTTGAATGAAGCATATGTTAGCTTCAATAGAGAATATTTAAATTCCAAATGTATTATTGTGATGACTTACTAACTCCTTATTCAAAATTTATGCCAATAGCCATACCACAACTAAAGATGAAGACAAGGAAGTCAAACAAGAAGAGTAAAGCAAAGAACAAAAGACATGAAGCAGAAATTGAAGATAAAGAAGAATATAAAGCAAAGCAAGTTTTTGAAGAACAAAGTAAAAATCCAAAGATATAAGAACTGAAGGAAGAAGAAGAAAAAGTAAGCACCATAATATAAAATAGTGCGAGAACAAAAGTAGAAGAACAAAAGCAAGAATCAAAGATTAAATACTAGAAGTCTTCAATAAAAAAATAATGTAATATAGGGGGTGTTAGAGAATATTACATTATTTGGTAGAAATGTAAATGTACCTATGGTACAATGTAAATATTAGAATAGGGTTTGAGTCTATAGTTTAGGAGTGTGGCTTATATTTCCCTTTATGTATGTGTCTATGTGTAGGATGTGCACAAGTGTCATAGTGCAAGTGTACAAGTGTCATATAGTAAAGTATGCAAGTGTGCAAGTGTCATAGAGTAAAGTGTGCAAGTAAATAGAAAGTCAAGAGTCAAGTATACAATTGGCAAGATGTGAAGCCAAAAAACTTATGATATTTGTCTTATGCATGGAATAGGAAAGGTTGCATCTCCTGGACGTGTGAGGAGAGCAATAGACAAAGTATCTAAGAGTAACATTTCTAAGGTTATATTATGGAGATAAATCTATATGAAATATATCGAAGAACACATTCAAGCAATGATAATATTGAAGCTTGTATGCATATTTTGAGTATTTCTACTTTAAGTTTTCCTAATGTTATTTCATGAATAATATTGGCCATTCTATTCATATTATTGTTATATTCATGAATATTATGTTCATTGATTTTGGCCATTTAATATATTGATTGCTCTTATATTTGAGACTACTCAAGATCCTAAATATTGGGACCTAAGATAATCTGGCTAAAAAGCCAAAAATTGTTACAATAGTTATTATTAACTATTGAAGGAGAGCATTAAACAATGTGAGGGAGCAATTTCATTGTTCAAAGCAACTTGCAAAAAGAGGAATGCATCAAATATCTTGATTTGCAAAGATAGTACAAAATTCGGATCCAGAACCTTAGAGAGAGTGCCTTCGAGATTCGGTACGTATTAGAATAGCCTAGTGTCATAACACAAAGCAAAGATGCAAAGGAGCACATTGAGTGAGAAAAGATGCAAGGAGCACATAGAGTGAGCAAACATGCAAGGAGCATGCACATAACCCTTTGAAAGAAAAATTTGATGTAAATATTATAAATAACCACATTTGGGGCTAAGGAAAATGGGTGGAATTGTTGTGTCTAGTATCTGACCTTGATCAATTTTGACTCCTCTATTTGTTTTGTATATAAGTTTGGACTTTAGCATTGATTCATAGCATGTACAAGTTGTTGAGCCTCTTTCAAACATATTTGAATGTAATTTGCTTTTAAACATGAATGCAAAGAGTTGTGAATATTCCATAATTTCTATCCTAGTCTTTGTATTTGTGTATCTTTTTGTGGAGTCTATGACTAATACTTATCCTAGTTCTCACAAGATATTTTTTATTTGCAATCATACATGGTTGGGACCATGTTCAATTTTAGTTGTCAAGTTGTAATGCATATGCTCATTAATCCCACTAGTATGCAAAATGAAATCTATAATATTTTGCACATCACCATCCATTGCTTAAGCTAGTTAGGCTAGTTAGATTTTATTGCTTTCTCTCTTTTCACTTTTCATTGGTAAGAACCCATAGATTAAGCTAGTCTAAGGAGCGAGTGCATTGAAGATCACATCCAAACAAGGATCCATCCTTGGTAAAAAATATTGAAGGTCATCCAAAGGAGTCATATCCCACACTCCTTAAACTTCCCAAACTAGTGCTCCATGTGAGGTGCAGGCACCGAATGTACCCAATGAGAACCACATTACAAGAGGCTGCAACACATAGTGTAAGGACCATTTTTGGTCCCCAAAACTAGGGTTTTAGATTCCATAAAGTTTTCTACATCATTTTAGGCTTTTCTTCTAGTAAAGTTACTATGACCTTGGTTGAAGCCTTATTGGTCAAAGATAGGTCCATGAGGTCACAAGAACCCTTGTTCAATGGGAGGGGTTTGGGGTAGCATCCATAACTTTTTATTTTGCCCTCTTTTTTTGTTATTGTTGAAATAAAAATAAAGCACAAATTTCAATATAAACCACACTTTTAGAACCATAGCAAAGTGCACTTTAGGCAAAAATATAGAACATACTTTAGATAGAAAGATGATGAATACTTTTTATTGATTTCATAAAAAAATTCATGAATTTTGAAAGATTCTTATGGATTCAAACCACACTTTTGCCTTTGGAGAAGAGCACTCTTTAGCTTTCAAAGTGGATTGCATTCTATAGGGTAGAGCACAATAAGGAAGACAAAGCATCCTCTAGGTGACTTAGTGAAAATTCTTGGACTTTCAAGGTGGGGTACATTCATATTTTGGGTAGACTGTATTTTAAACTTTGGGATGGATCACCTCCATAAGGACTGAGTCAAACTTTTACAATCCATAAGGTAGGCTTCTTTAAATTTGTAGATATGGGTAGTTTTGATCCTTTCCTAAAACACAAAATTGAGAGTTACAACAATTCTAATAAATAATTGATGTAATTTTAGTCAAGGATTTATATAAAACTTATGATCTAATTAAATAATTGTGTTCATTTTTAAACAAAGTCACTATTTACTAATAAATCTAAAAATATATTTTTGGTTTTGTTCACTTTGGTATTTTCAACAAATATTTTAATAGATCTAAATAAATTTAAATGAGATTTTTGTAGATCTAAAAAATAAGCAATAGAATGATAAGTCCATTTAATGCAAGTGGGACAAATTTGATCTCATAAAAAATCAATTCAATGGGTTCCACCAAGCATGTTGAAACTATTGATTTACAAAAACATATAATTTGATTATGTGATTAAGAGTTCATAGTTCAATTTGGAAAAAGATATGCAAGAAAATAAAAGTAAATTTTAGAAAATAAAATAGGACCATACAATCGTTGCAATATTATGGTTGATCCAATTAAAGTATTTAAAAGAGACTTAATAGCTTTGATGTAATCAAATACACATGTACCCTACTATAACAAAGTGAGAGAATTAATAGGGCATGGGAAGCAAAGCCACAAGTATCATATGTTCATGAATGAGGTCAAAGTACACGACTATTATATAGAAGCCATGCACAACCTCTTCTTTAATTACAATTTGAATTACAATTACAAGTTTTTTTTTTTTTTTTTTTATTGGTGGTGGCCACAAGGGGTAAACAGAGTGTGACCACGAGGGAACCATTACATAACATATCCGCAACATGTGAGGCGAGAGATTTGAACCTGGGCCTCTCAGCAACTAGAGAGGTTTAACTACCCACTTGCTCTCCAACTCCTCTACATGGGCGGATAATTACAATTACAAGTTTACTAAGAAGATGTAGCTCTAATATTCTTAAAATATCCAAAGGATCCTTTGCAATAAGCATCAAACTCTTATTTATAGAAAATGTAAATCTAGCTCTACTCCTAACTATAGTAAATTAAACTCTAACTCCTAGTTACATTAAATTAGTAATCTCAAAATAACATGACAAAAGGTTATACATCTAACAAAATTTATCACTAAAGTCCATTTTAAACACATTAACAACTCCATTTTAAATCCATGGAATCCCCTTAATTGAATCACTCGCATAGATTTCTCTTTGCATAAAATTAGACAACATAAAAAAACAGCTTTGATCAATGCATAAAAACAAGAGCAAACATAGTTGGAAATCACTTTAAAAAAGCAATGAACTAAAACAACCATTAGCAAGGAAATCAAACCCAATGAAACAACAAGAACACCATGATTTATGTGGGGAAAACCCTCTAGGGGAATAAAACCCACGATAATATATTAATATAGATTATACTATTGAAGTGCAATTGAGAGTACAATGTGAATAATCTAAGCAAAGTCTCTCCTAGAGAAAACATTGAGAGCATACAAAACCTTATACAACTCCAAATTACACCCAAACGTTTTTGCCTTTTGGCTAGAAAATACAACACATTCAAGTTACGCTTTTCTAACAATTGGAAAGGAAAGTGGGGGATGGAAGACCAAAAATCATGCCCTTTATCTTCAACTTCTTCTCTTATAACATTTCATTTTCCATTTATTTTCAAATTTGAATATAAGAATTTTTGTACTTGATCAACCTTTAATATTAATCACGCCTCTCCAATGAGAATTTTTTGGTCCCAAAAATATCACTTAAAGAAATTGATATTTACTCAGCTTTGATAGATAGAGTTCAATTTCAATGTAAGCTTAATATAAAAAATTGATATAAACATGACTATGAATACCTTTAATGTAACAAAACTAACAAATGGGGCCAATGTTGTATGGCCTCTTATTGAATATCAAAGTTAATTATATCACAAAGGCCAATATTATGTATTCAATTTTACAATTTCCACACAAATAAAATCAAATAATAATAAATGCACAACCTCGCTACTATGGAACATTACATCCTCCTAAGGATAAGAAAATAAATCAAAGCAAGACTAAAAATAATTAGGAAACCATGGTTGGGCAAAATTTAAATCAAATGTAGGTTACCTTTGCCAAAAAGTCCTCTCATTGTAGGAATGGTTATGAGCATGTGGTAAAGTTTGCTTATTACTATTCTCTAGTCCACTCTAAAGCAAAAAATACATGGCAACAATGAAGAGCTAGGAGCTACATTCAAATGCAACATAACTTGCATAAATTGGTAAAACTACAAACAATACCTATACCATGTGTTTGTCCATTAAAATTGCCAAAACTATATCATCCTCTAGTAGAAAACAAATCAAAATACCAAAATACTTTTTTTTTTTTTTTAGGGTGGTGGGGGTTTATATGCCATAATAAAAGAGTGGGTATGTTTATTAGAAAGTGGACGATAAATTAATCTATGCATAATAGAATATGAATATCCTATAAAATGCGTTCTTTTCAATAAGACTTCTTTTTTTGGCATGAATAGATCTTAACAAGAACCAAAATAACCAATACAACCAAAAATACAAACCCGTCACAACTAGCATGGTGAAATGAACAACCAACATAAACCAATCCTTCATATAAATTTATGTCCTTTATTTTCTCGTTGTTTGGTAACTAAGAACACCAGGTTCATAATACTTCTACTATATACTATTGTTACACAAAGATAATACCAATCTCTTATCCAAACTATAGAAGTTGCTTGTTTTTTTCAATGTTAACTAAAATATTCCTCCTTACAAGAAAATGTCAATAACCGACGAGTGAACAATCAATTGTGCTCCACTCTAGTAATAAATCATAAAGGTACATATTGGTTCCTCCTCTTATCAAACTCATTTTATAATCTATAAATAACCCTAATATATGAAGAAATCTAAAATCAAAAAATGAAATTAACCTATCAAAAAAATCTACAAATATTTTTTCAATACTCCTATTCCCTTGGATTTCTCCCTTGGTGTTGGATTTCATGCTTTACTACATTCAAATTATTCAATAATAATACCATAAAATTATCTTCAAATTCTAAATTTGAGTACTACCAATGAAACCTCATTGCCACCATTTTGTGAAAAATCTAAACAAAGTTCATAGTTGGTTAAAATGATTTGGTTGAAATGCATTCATGCATCATGTATAGGATGAAGTTTCTTCCACCACCTAAGATCTCACAATATTTTAACTCGTAACAAATGTCAACTATGTTATATAGAAGAAGTAAAATAGTTGGCTAAGGCAAACTTAATGAATGATTAACCCCATTTGATGTTTGACAGAATTTTTGCTTCATATATGGTAACTCCACAACATGAGGGTTGTGTCATAAACTACTTGCAATAGTTTGAAACTTATAACTATCACATTCTATTTGCTTGGGTTATATATCCAATCATATTCCAACCCCATGAGATTTATAATAAAATGATGAAAAACTTCATCAATCTTTGCTTTTCCTTTAAAAAGCTCTTTTCTATATTTAGAAATCAACAGCTTCCTACACATGTTGTAATGATTTTTTTACCACAATACTTACAAGGGATAAGGTCCCAAAAAAATTGAGATATATGATCTTCCCTTCCACAATAACCCCAACAAAATGGAAAATCAAAAGGTAGATTATACCTTTTTCATGGGTGCATACTTGATTATGGTTTTTTTCCCCAAAGTTTATAATACACTTTTGTTGCACTTCTTGTTTGATGTTTTGACTCCCCTTTTTATGTAAAGTGTGGGCTAATGGTGGTTTCTTCTCCTACACATTCAAATACATGCCTACATTTTTTATGGACAACTCCTCTTTACCATAATATCCAAGACCCATATATTGAGGTCAGAAGAACACCTCAATAGGATTCGTCATTTCTTGGACATGTTTTCCAAGTCCTTTGCCTTCATAGCCCATATTATCCACAATCTTGGATACTTTTCTTTAATATGCACCATAAAACTAGCAAATGAAATATTATATTTATCCAGATATACAAAATGAAAATCGAATTTGCTTACTTTGCTTATGTATGTGATTATGCTTTCTTTTATAGAACAATAAGAGACTCTTCTATTTCTTGATATCTTCATACTTGGCTTGGAGTTGGGCTAATAACTCCTCTTTGGAATGTATCTTTTTTTACAAGTTTTCTCTTATATGCAAACATTTATTTTCTACTTGTAGGATTGATTCATGAGCAATACCAACAATTTTAATACATTGGCTCTTGATATCGAGAAACTACTTTGCAACCATAGAAAATAGCTCTTCTTTTTATTGGAGATTAAATTTCAAACATTTTTTTCTCTCAACTCTATATGCTCTTAGGCTTGAGGGCCCATTACGTTGGTCAAAGAACTCCCTTGGGAGGGTGGAGACCATGGTTCAAATCCCTCAAGCCTCATAGAACTAGAGGGCATGTCATGCTAGCATCATTGACTACGTTAAAAAGTTTACCCAACGCAACTAGAGGTTATAGTGGTAGCATGGAGGAGTAAGATTTGAATCCATGAATAGTGGTGAGTAGAAATAATATTATGAAAATAGTTATTTCCATTTCATTTTACTATCAATCTGGTAGTTCTTAAACTTGTGAGTGCCACGCATAGTATATGCTTGTAGTGTGGGGAATGAGTCCCTTTGTGCCTATCAATTTGGTGGAGGATTGATTTGTTCGTGTATTTACAGTTCAACCAAACTTCATAAAACTAATACATTTAAATAAAGCAAATAAATAAAACATTCAAGAAATAAATAACACACACTACAAAATTAAAATAACAAAAATAAAAATAGAATTAAATTGTGGAAATAAAATGCAAGAAACTAGGGAACTCTAAAAACTAGGGAAATAAAATACAACTTCCTTAAAAATCATATGGTCAATTAATCAAGGAGTCAACGTTGAATTGGTCAATTGATCAACAAAATATTATGTTGACTCACCAATAAACTAGGGAACTCTAAAATGTTTAGCTATCGATTGACCAGTTGATTGGGTAGCCATGGAATATTCAATCTTTGTTTGACCAGCTTACTGGGCAATAATAAAATATTAGGCTGACTTACCAGTAGATTGGATAGGTACAAATTGCTTAGTTGTTGGTTGGCTAGTTGATTGGGCACCAGTAGAGTGATCTGTTGATACACTGGTTGAATGGGTTACTTCTGGCTAACTGGGTTGCACAAATTGTTGTATTATTGCCATCAATTGTTGCACAATGTGACTAGATTTTCTACTACTCAACTACAACAACTTACTAATATTATTCAAATTTTACCTATACAACGTAATACTTTTTCTCCCAATTGAAGGCCTGAGCATTTTTCCTCTTTTATTTTTTTATTATATTTTTTACCTATAAGCCTGAGTAATGTTGTATGAGAACACTTTGTGGTGGATGCAAAGCAAGAGTAACTCTTCCTCATTATTTCTATTTTAGCCTGTTGTCACAGGAAATGTTCCCAATTTCCCAAGGTTCTAGTCATGTTATGTTGGCAAGCTAAAATAATGGTAGAGTTGTTAACTATGAGTTTCCTACTGGTGTTTCCTCTTATTTTGGGTCTTTCGAATCTCACAACAGAGTTTGGTCAACATTTTCTATGTATGAACACATAGACTCTATGTGAGTCTAGTCAACATTTCTTTTACTTGGACTTTGGTTGTTAGGCATACACAAATGATTTAACTCCTTTTTACATGCTCCCCAGTCCATCGTGTGGCTTTGTTCTATTGCTTATTTTCCTTGTACTCAATCAATCATTGCCTAATCTGCACAATTGTATCCCCCATGGATGTTGCAAACTCATGGGCCATAACAATGTCTTGGCCCTAACTATCAAACTGCAATATTCTAACCAACTCATAGACACAAAATGTTTTCTTGTACTACACATGTTACTGTCGTGAAATCAACAAGTTCATTTATTTTTTGGGTATAGTTCTGGATTGTCCTCCCATGGTTGTTGCACTCATTTCTCTATTATGTTGTGCTGCTATATATAATTTTTTCTTTCCCCTTTTTTTCATTGTTTTCCTTTTTGTTTTTCTTTCGTATTTTTTTATATATACAGTTACTACACCTCTGGTTGATAGCATGTCGATTCTTCCTTCCACTGTTTAAATAATATTAGTTCACCCAAGCAGTAAATTTTTTTTCTTTCATAAATACGTGCCTAGGTGTAGTAATATCGATTACTATTCTTATCATACCCAATGCCATATGGTTGATTGTTGATATTGACTTTGCATGTATGGACAACAAACATATGGTTTGTTTTGACATTTAACACAGAGATATCTTTTGTAATAATTATGCACATAAATAACAGAAAACTTGGTACATACCTGGGTGAGTTTTTGCAGATCATGATGTGTATGACATCGGGTGGTACAACATAATTGGTTGAACTATGTGTTGCAAAAAATTGGTCACTTGCGCTCTTCCATGTGTTGTGTGATTCGTCGAAGGTGATTTGGCTTTGATTGTTAATTTTTTTTTTCTTGTGTACTGCATACTTATTAGTTTTGAGATCTCGTGATAAAAATAAAAAATATTAATTAACTTGCGTGGGAAGACACACTTCCCTATTGGAACTTGGTCGTGGATGTCCTCCATTATTATCATCTTGGGAGTACATGTAATGTGTTATCAGCAACTAAAAAGTCAACATACTCCATCTGCCAAAAAATAGATATCATCATGCTCGCATGAATATATACATTGCCTTTTCAATGGAAATTAGGTACCTATGACTGCTTCTGGATACAAATGCTACCCTTGTGGTGGGAAGGAAGTGTCATTGCTGCTACTGGATATAGGTGCTACCCTCCTGGTGGAAAGGAAACACTTCTACTATCTTTGAATCATAGATGTTGCCTCTTTGTAGGAGAAAAGTGCCTCTACATTGGGCTAGATATAGGTACCTCTCTCTTGGTGGAAAGTGGGTACCTTTGTGGTGGCCTGAATACATGTATCGCTTCCCATGATGGGAAACAAGCACTGTTGTGTTAGCCTAGATGCAAGCGTCGTCTTCCTAGTGGAAAATAAGCACGTGCCACCTGGCCCGAATATAGGTACCTTCCTCCTAGTGGGAAGTAGACACATTTGCACTGGTTTGAATTTAGGCATCGTCTTCTTGATGGGAAGTAGGTGTCTTTTTCGCATTGCTACACTTTAAGAAAGCAAGAAAAATGCAAGGCAACATAGCTTCATGCCTGATAGGCCTAGTTTGACCCGGCTACCTACATATCTCTTCTAAGTCCACGTGGCCCTGCAAAAATAAACACACAAAATAAAAGAAAAATAGGGATCATGGCTTTGTGCCTTATAGGCCTAGTTTGACCCGGATACCTACAGATTGCATCTGAGTCCACATAACCCTACAAAATAAAAAACACAAATAAAAGAAAATTTATTCTAACATTGTTAAGCAAAACAGGTTCCATGCTTCTTTTCCTCATTAATTTTTATATTTTATATTTTTATTTTTTCATCTCTTTTTTATTTTTTATTTTTTTTCATGGCTCTTTTTTTCTTTTGTTTTCTTTTCTCTTTTTTTTCCACGATGAACACGTGGGTGTTCATAAACTGCTGATATGGTATTAAAAGATGGGGTCTCCCCCATGTCAACATTTGATTTGATCTCTCGAATGTGAGGTGCATGGTAAGACCATAAATGGTGCCCGTTGACTGTTAATATTATGTTGCTGCCATCAATTTGAAGCTTAGAGATTGGGTCTATGCAGATCAATAACCAGGGTTTAGGGCTGAAGTGGCAATAGTCATATTGATTTCTCTGATATGCTCAAAAATCTTGAAATGATATTCTAGTTTCGAGAATAATTCGTAAAACTCTATATCCATCCAAATTTGGATGGAGTTTTCTCGTATCTCCATTGAAATAATTCCCCATCACATAGTTTTGAATCCATAAAATCCCATTCACATCTTGTCCATATTACCTTCATAGTTTTTGAAACTTCTTATTTTGTCATTTTAGTTTCTTGGATACAAATATCATGCTTATTACTCAAACAAAGGTCCGTGATACACCTCTACTTTGAGGGGGTATTGACACCCATTATATTCCATGAGATGATAATTATGTCTCACAAGGGGCTACTGGCCCTATCTGCATATTATCAATATTATTTTGTTGTTTGGTAAAGAGAAGTTCAACCAACTTAGTCTGTGTTCCTTTCTCTATGTTTGCTCTTGCTTTGTTGAATCTTGCTTGATAATTTGAGGGTTTTCCTCTTTTTGCCTTGCCTATATTAGGAGTAGGTCTTATTATTCTATCCCTTAATATTATTTCACAAATTTTTTCATCATAATTTTCCTCTCCTAGATCTACTACAAAAGCTTTTGACTTGTCCTACTATTTTTTTGGTATTTTCTTATTAATGGCAGATGTATTAACTTCTAAAATTACATTTTCTTTACCAAATTTTTTCTCCTGAATGGTGCATGGTACTTGAAGAGAGTCTTCAAAATCTGATGAGATACATTCCTTAGGTTCATTGAGAATGTTCTTCCTTAAATCAAAGATCATATTGAATAGAGGATTCCTTGTTAATATGTTGAACCTGTTGTACTATGTCCTCTAAGTTTTGATCTACTTTTTTTCAGAAGCTAAAGCCTCAAAAGAGTTGGTATTTCTTCCAATATCCTTCCTTATTGGTCTCTAGTGTTTACTTTTTTCATTTTTCTATATCTATTTTTGGAAGTTAAAAACCATCTTCATCCATAACCATTTGTAAGTTTCTCTTACGATTTTCTACATATGATTATATTGGGCTCTTCTTAGGGCTAATCTCTTAATTTGCCCCACCTCATGGCATCTTCTACATCTAAAAATTATGTTTTCATAATCTATGGTTTGGGTCCACATATTATCCCCATACTTAAGAATGATTGATAATGGTAAAACTTTACTTATATCAATCATGATCAATATCCGAGCATAAATAGCTAAGAATCCATCTTTCGTAGTATATGAAATCTCAAGGAATTCTCCTAGAGTGTTGCCTATTGCCTTGAATGTATCTATTTCCAATAATTGAATTGGAAACCCAAACATCCTAACCTAAACTGGTACTAGGGATATATTTACATTTTTAGATAAAATACCTTCATACTAGTGGGTAAGGAAGAGTTTTGCTCTTCCCATAAACCAATGACCCTCTTTTAGGATTTTTTCTCTTTCTTTCCTAGAACAAAAAATGGTTAGGAATAAACCTTTGGGAAGAAATGATAGAATCACTCATGGAGACTTCCAACTCCTAACAATCCATTTTCTCAAGGATGAAGCCCTTAGCCAACACCCATTAAATTTACCAAAAATTACCCTATCTTGGAGCAACGAGAATCTCTTTGAGGTGCGCTCACTAACCTCTACCACTAGAGATGATTCTAAGGATTTAACTATAAATCGATTCATGGAAAGGAAACTAAAACTCAAAATCTATTGAAATTTATTAGAATGTCCTATAACAAATATAATATTTGATAAAAAATTATAATAATTTGCATGCAAAATTTCTAAGATAAAGAAGGGAAAAAAATTTAGCTGAAAAATTATCTATATAGAATGTCTTGCCTCACTGAAATTCTAGCCCTTCATATCTCTTCCCATCATCCGAACCTTAGCTGACAAATATTTACAATTTTATTTGTTTACAACTTGAAAAATTGTCACTACCCTTGTTCTAGATGGTTGACTTCATAGGATTGTATCCCTTAATATATCTTGGATTCCTTCATATGACCGTTCATTTTAAAACTATTCAAATTTTTGACAAGTTGATCTAAAAATTAAGTAAATTAGATAACCCTTCGCGAAGATATAACTCCTAAAAAATAAAACATTAAAAAACTAAATTAAAAACATCATTGTTAATACCAGTGTCTAATTTATTTTTAAAAATTATACATCTCTCCCCTTCATAACTAAATAAATAAAAAAAATTAACATACATTATAAGTACCACATAATTTATTTATTTTTCATTTTTATATTTTTAAAGGTTAATTTTATTTTGAATAATTTTATGAACCCTACTATAAATGAAACATACTTAATATTGCTTTTGTTTTCAATACCTCTTTGTCAAGAAATAACTTTATCAGTGTAGTAACCAGTAGGAGACACCCCCTACTATCATTGTCAAGAAAGAACTTTTCACAATTGAAGACATTATTCAAGGGATAAAAAAGTTAGCAACTGGAAAAGCCCGTGACATAGACAATCTTCAAGCAGAGCATATAAAATGGGGGGTAGATATCTTGGCACCGCAAATCAAAGAAATTTTCAATGAGGTCATACAAAATGGCTTCCCTACCGAGTGGACAACTAGCTTGACCATTCCTTTGTTTAAAAGTGGAGATGTAAATAATCCCTCAAACTATCGAACTATCATGATCAACCCTCTCTTTGCAAAGTTGTTTGGGAGTATGATAGAGCGTAGGATCAAGCATATGGGCGTGAAGAAAAGGGAAAGAGAGCAAAGGGGCAAGCGGGTTTTAGGCCCAAACACTCAACTATTGATCACTGTATCACGCTTAGACACATAGTGGAAAAATATGGGACAAAAAAGAGGAGGCTTTTTGTTGTTTTGTAGACTTCAAAAAGGCATTTGACACAATGCCAAGGAAAAAAATATGGAGCAGAATGGAAGAGCTAGAGGTTCCAATTCACTACAAGGCAGCAGTTCACGGACTATATGAGCATGTAAAAGCTAGAATCGTGAACACGGGAAGGGTTATCTCGAATGTTTTGGTAGTGACATAGGTGTCAAACAAGGTTGCCCTCTATCTCCGACCTTATTTGGGCTGTACATTGACAAGTTAGAAGAATGGATAAACAAATTTGGGGGAGAGGGTGTGCATTTAGCCAAATATGTGGTAAAACTCCTCATGTATGGAGATGATGTAATTCTTGTGGCCAAAATAGCCAAAGATCTAGAAGATCACCTTCAAGCTCTAGAACTCTTTTGTAAAGAAGTTGGGATGCAAGTGAACATGAGCAAAACAAAAATCATGATTTTTTCAACCAAAAAGAAGAAGCAACAACTCAAATTTTAGTTTGCAGGAGAACCGCTTGATGTAGTAGTAGAATACAAATACTCGGGCATAGACTTTCATGACAAACTTAATTGGAATACATGTAGGATGAAAAGAACTCAAAGTGGGTGGAGAGCACTATATGCACTTCAAAACGAGTGTAGGAATGCCGAGTTGTGGGACTGGAAGACCACCAAGGTCTTATTTGGCCTACTTGTTACACCGGTTCCGTTGTATGGTTGCGAGGTGTGGGCTAGTGGCACAACAAATGCAAAATGGAGGCAAATAGAAAGGATTCAAAAATATCTAATCACAAACTTTCTCAAAATTAAGGCCACAACCCCTTATGAAATTATTCTAGCTGAAACTGGAATGTTCCCTTTAGAAGCAATTGCTATGACCAAGTTGTTATGTTACTTGAAAAAAACGAGAAAACATGACAAATGATAGATGGCCTAGAGTAGTTAGGGACGAAGAGTTGCATAGGCGAAAGAATACGTGGATGAAACAAAATCGAAATGGATGAAACGTTGGGAAATCAACATAAATGAATGCCCAAATGTCAACAAAGACATTAAAAATTATGTGAATGAAAAGTTCGTAAGTGGAATGTGGAAAAATGTAAGGAGGAAAAGACAATATTATATTGCAAATTTTAACCCAACGTATGACCACAAGGAAAAAGCGTATATAGGCGCTGAAATCAAGTGGAAGGAAAAAATACTCATTGCTCAGATAAGGACTAGCTCTCATAGGCTTAGATGTGAAACAGGGAGATGAACAACGCCCAAAGAACAATGGGAAGAAAGGATATGTACTCTATGCAAGCACAAGGCGGTAGAGACAGAGGAACACTTCATCTATAAATGCCCGAGTTTTTCAGATATCCGTGACAAATACAAAGAAACACTTGGGAACGAGTTTATTACAAATTTATTTGAAGACAGGAAAATAAAAAAGGTTGGAGAATTGCTAACACAAATCAGCAGGAGAAGGAACAACCTTCTCAAAGATATTAAAGATCATATGATATGATTTGAGTAGTTGTACTTCCATATTTGAGGTCCCATAAACCATATTTGGGTCTCGCGGACGTAATTAAAATCTTTCATTCTTTCATTCATTCATTCATTTGCGTGATGTGGTCTACTGGTAAGGACACCACTTGCATTATTGGTGATGTGACTTGGGTTCAATCCCACAACGTATGTGTATAAAAAGTATTTTTCAATATAAAAAAATAAAAATAAAAATCATGATTCTCTCGTAATAATAATAATAACTTTTTTAATTATGAAAAAGTTTTTATACTATAAATACCAGATACCAAAATATAATTAATCCCGTGAGTTGTGGTCTATCGCAAAGACGCCACTTACATTATCAATAATGTGACCCGGTTTCAATCTCCATAATGAATGTGTATAAAAAGTATTAAAAAAAAAAATAATTATTTATATTAAATAATAATATAAACTTTAATTAAAACCAATAATACTATTCAACTAAAATATTAACATCAATTAAAAAACCTTTTACAACATAAAAAAATAAAAATAAATTTTAACCCGTACACTAAACTTTCCCATACATATAGTGTGCTACTTTTACAAATAAAATTATATATCTAATTAAAATTTTAATTATATTTTTAACGATTAAAAAATTATTTAAAATCTTGTACTATTAATTTTATCACAACATTGCCATCATATAACCTTATTGTTATGTTAAATTTTTTGGATATGCTTTACGTATTTCTATAATAAAAAATAACTAGTTATTAATTATAAATTCGTTGCAGTTACATGGCATGTTATTAAAATGTGATATATTTAGACCAATGCATGCTAGTGGTGTGTGATGTGCTTGGCATTTGGCATTTGGCAGTCAGCCCTGTCCATGTCCATGTCCATCTCTTTCTCTTGTACTGCCAATTGCCAAACCTTCCACCCTATCACCATCGTTTAATCTTCCTTTGTGATCATGAATTTTCCCTCCAATTTCTTTTTATATCTACAAAATTATTTCCGTTTTGGTTTTGGTGTTTTTAAAATTATGATATCCTATCAAGTATCAACAACAGAAGAAAATAGAAAACAGGAGGAGGTAGAATTGTATTCTATTTCTTTCGGGCGGAGAGGACAAAGAACCGGTCACATGTCAACCTTGTAATCCGCGTACGACTGAAAAACGGGGAATTCATTCGTCTTAATTGCAATCTCAGAAATTTTTATTACGTATCCAATGGTTCAAGGATTCACCCCAACCAAGGACAGGTCCGTGGGGCCAACATTACAACATATATCACTGTATTAGTATCTTCACAGTTCTGGACATCACCCATATATTCTTCCCTTGAAAAGCATGAATTCCGGCAACACCCAATTGAGATCTGTGAAAGAGGAATATGGAGGAGGGGAACGGGAAGGGGGACCCAGAAGGAAATTCAGCTGTGTTTCTCCTGGAGTTGCTGTGGTGGATCTCAGCAGCAGCAGCAGCAGCGACGACGACAGTGAAAACGAAGGGGTCGATAGTAGCTCAGGTAGAGCGCAGGGGAGGAAGAGGAGATCCGCAGGCAAAGATGTTGATGGGAATAAAAGAAGTAAGGGAGACGGAGACAATGGAACAGTTGTTTTGCCCGCTGGGTTTTTGGATCCTCTGCCACCGGTGGTGGGACTTGAACATACACCAACACCACCACCACCGCGGCAACAACAAAATCTTACTCAGCAAAGGCAACAGAATCTCCAGAATCGAGGGCCATCAGCTAGTGCTCAGCAAAGCGCAAAGAAGCGCAGTCAGGTGGCTACAGCCTCACAACCTCAACCTGTTGGAATATCTGGTTGTAAGCAGTTTTGGAAGGCAGGAGATTATGAAGGAAACTCCAAAACGACCCGCCCTATGTCAGGTATATTGGCCGTCGTGGAATTCTATACTGAACAATCACAGTCTAGATTGTATCATTCCTCTTGAAGAAACACCCTTCGATTAGACCGAGCACAAAACATTGATCTTCACGTGATCTTTGGCATAACACTGATAGGAAACTCCACATATAACGGTGAATGTTTGAACCTAAGCCATCAAGCTTTTGACTTGTTAGCTGTTTTCCGTCAAGCCACCTATGAAGAAAGAAAACAGCTTGGCATTCATATTAGGCTCATGGATCTTTTTGTATTTGATCTAGGAATTTGACAGATATCCATGCTAATCCAAATTGTTTCGGCTGAGAAATCACCTTTGTATAGTACGTATTCATCACTGAGTTAGAAGATAAGATCATCGAAAGCAACTGTAAACTTATTATAGAATCTATCCTCGTGCAGAGATTACTTTTATTGGAGAGGATCATCTCGGGGAAGGAATTTGGGAACAGTAACTTGATCAACAACACAGCTTTGTGATGAAAACCATGGATTTAAAAGAGCTAATCGAGAAGCGTATATACATATACATATACATGGACAATGCATTATCAAGCTTAGAACACCTTTACGCTTAGAAGCCGCATCTGAAGGTTATTTGTTTCGTCCCATCGACAGCTATTTAAACACTAAAGCCTATTGGTACAGAGAGAGGTACAGGACACAACCACTTAAAACAATGAAGCCTTACGATGTGTGTGTGTCTATATAGACACACAAGAGAGAGAGGGGGGCTTAGGAGCCACATTAAAAGGGTTTCTGCACTGTGATATTCACATAGTTGCTTAAATACATGGCATAAAACTGGGTTAACATTATGGTAATGACTTTGTCTTCTTGGTCCAACGATAGCTAGAGTGGTTGTGACCTTTACCGCTATTTGGGGGACTTTAATTCCATACCAGGGACCTTTACCGCTATTTGGGGGACTTTAATTCCATACCAGGGACAACATAATTTAAATGTAATGAAATGTTGAAAAGGAGTTCTGTAACCTCTTCAAAATTTAGAAAGGGGTTTGCCATATATATATATATGAATCATCTTTGCCTTTTTTTGTTTTACAATATAAAAAATTGCAAAGTTGTATGGATGGTATAAGCCGTTTTGAAGTATATTGAAGGCATACGTGTTTAAATTTCTGCTGCTTAATTTCATTTAGTACAGTTTGAAATTGCGCTTAGGGCTTTGCCAGTGTGTGTCCCAATGAATCCATTGAATCTCAATTTGCAAACATCTTGATTATAGCTATCCACAAATCCATTAATAAGAAAATTCATATGTGCAATGGTTTCCTTGTTTCTTTTTACTTTGCCAAATTGAACCAGAGCTTTTTTCAGGCAACTATAAACCACTCACTATACGCTCAACCTGTTTCTCTTCTTCGTATTCAATGTCCAGTTCATCATTGGTGTGCAGGGTGCTATTATAATTTAACCACAGTTTACATCTATGGTATCTAATTTGTGCTCAATTTTGAATTCGCTTATGATAAAATTCAGATAAATGTTTGTCAGATATGAAATGAAAAGAAATTACATTAATGTCCACAAATGGCCAAAGTAGTTTAATGAGACTCTAACGTTGTAATAGACTTTTTTTTGGGGATCATGATATATTCTGTTCTTATTAGAGGTTGCATTTTTGTTTTGTCATGTTATATTTTATTTGCATTAAACAGTGTATTCAATTTGGGGGATTGACCACTGAACAAAATGAAGAAGGTAAGAACCTGACTGAGAGGTAGTCCATTACACTAATTGGCGAGGGAAGACTGTTTCAAAGGAAGGAGGCGGGTGAGGGGTGAAGTTTTAACGCTTGTAGGAACGAAGGAGGCTTCTGACTGACTGAACATCGTGAGGTAGTCCATCCCCCCAAGGAGGGATGGACTACTGAGCAAAGTGAAGGAGGGAAGAAGCTGACTGAATGACTACAAGCATTAAAATGAGGGGAGGTCCCATCCATCTCCTGGAGGCTTCTTACCGACTGAATATAGTGAGGTAGGCTCAGAATCAGATTTCTAGAAGTATTCAACAATCCCACCATTTAAAGTTTAGGGTTTCAAATATTTATAATTCAGATTTTGTTCATTTTCAGTTTTACAGTAGCTATAGTTTTGAATACAACAGTGATATGAGAGCCACGTTTTTGGCCTTGTGGATACCCCATACTCCTTTTAGATAACTACAGTACCCCTTAGGTCTTTTTGATCAGTATCCAGGCTTCTGGGAAACGTATAAAGAAAACTCTTTTGAACACCTTGACACCTTGAAGACGACTTCTTTTCATAGTGCTTTGAGCTTGATGAAGATGGTCAAAAAGGTAATTATTGGAACTCGAAGTGCTAACTGAAGCATGGGCTGGCAGTGGAGATGAATATTGTAAATAATCTATTATTGCCCTAGTGCTTGCGTATTTGTTGAAGTAGAATGGTGCAAATAGACAGAATTCTGTGCCCATGTTTGCTAGGAATGAGAACTGGATGTTTTAGTGGGATGTGACCATTCATTGAACAATTAAGTTTTGTAGAGGTTGGGTTTGGATTGTTGCCAGGGCAAGGAAAGGAAGGAAAAACCAAACCCAACTTATGCTTCAACAGTTTATACACGACTTAAAATTGGTCCCCTTTAATGATTCTAAACAAGAAACAGTTAGTGAGGTTGAGTGTCATCTAGAAATATGCGTATTGGGTGAAAGGTGTTTAATTCAAAGAGTGTGTGCATTGTCTTGTTGATGAGGATGCCCCTTTTGGATTCTACTTCAAATATCTAAAGGGAAAACACAAATTACAAAAGATTTTTGCCATTTGAGATTAAGTTGGAATCTTATGGAACTCAACTTTCAAATTTGAAAGAATTTTGTAGGAGCATTTAAAAAAAAAATCAATTCCAAGTATGGATCTCATGGAAGAGGTAATCTCTCAAAAAATTGAGGGCTGTGTTTATTTTCTTTTCCCCAATGGACTTGGTGTTAGAGGAACTGGTTGTAATCATGAGAAGTATGAAGAAATGAAAAGTCTCCAAGTCTTGATGGTCTCTCAAGAGAATTTTAGAAAAAAGGTTGCATGTTGTTTAATCATTTATTTCTCAAAATGTGTTAAAAATCTATCAATATGGGGTTTGAGATTGAGTTGGTTATTTTAGCCATCATGAGAAGAATGAAAAATGAAAATTCATTAGGTCTTGATAGTTTTCCCATGAAATTCTACAGAAAATGTTGAATGTTGTGCAGTTTTTTTTTTCCCGCTGTGTTAAAAATATAGCACTACGGGGATCAAGAGTAAGTTGGTTGACATAGGTCTCATTAGACTTACTCCTAAGGATTGAGAGAAATTATTGGAAAATGCCACCCCATTACTTTCTTCAATTTCTCGTACATACTCCTAGCCAAAATTCATGTTAAGATATTATACTTCTAATGGAAAGAATGGTTTTTTAGTAGCAAATTGGCCTTATTAAAGGTGGGTTCATTTTCAGAGCTGCGGCTGTGGAGGTTTTTTTTTTGGAACTAGGGTTTTCGAAGTTGCGAAGCTGCAACTGTGGAGAGCTTTCAAAGCTGTGGTTGTGGAGGTTTTTTTGGAGCTAGGGTTTTCGAAGCTACGAAGCTACAATTGTGGAGAGCTTTCAGAGTTGTGGTTGTGGAGGTTTTTTTGGAGCTAGGGTTTTTGAAGTTGTGAAGCTGCGATTGTGGAGAGCTTTTAGAGCTGCAATTGTGAGGGGTTTTTTGGAGCTAGGGTTTTTAGAGCTGCAATTGTGGAGAGCTTTCAAAGCTGCAGCTGTGGAGTTTTTTTTGGAGCTAGGGTTTTCGAAGCTGCAATTGTGGAGAGATTTCAACGTTGCAGATTGTGGAGGTTTTTTTTAGAGCTAGGGTTTTCAGAGCTGTGATTGTGGAGAGCTTTAAAAGTTGTGGTTGTGGAGGTTTTTTTGGAGCTAGGGTTTTCGAAGTTGCGACTGTGGAGAGCTTTCAGAGCTGTGATTGTGGAGAGCTTTCAGAGCTACGATTGTGGTGGTTTTTTTGAAGCTAGGGTTTTTGAAGTTGCGAAGCTGCAATTGTGGAGAGCTTTCAGAGCTACGGCTGTGGAGGTTTTTTTGGAGCTAGGGTTCTCAAAGCTGCGAAGCTGCGATTGTGGAGAGCTTTCAGAGCTATGGCTATGGAGGTTTTTTTGGAGCTAGGGTTTTCGAAGCTGCGACTGTGGAGAGCTTTCAGAGTTATGGTTGTGGAGGTTTTTTTGGAGCTAGGGTTTTCAAAGTTGTGAAGCTACGACTGTGGAGAGCTTTCAGAGTTGTGATTGTGGAGGTTTTTTGGAGCTAGGGTTTTTAGAGCTACGACTATGGAGGTTTTTTAGAGCTAGGGTTTTTAGAGCTGCGACTGTGGAGAGCTACTATGGAGGTTTTTTGGAGCTAGGGTTTTTAGAGCTACAATTATGGAGGTTTTTTAGAGCTAGGGTTTTTAGAGCTACTTGTGGAGGTTTTTTAGGAGCTAGGATTTTTAGAGCTAGGGTTTTTGGAGCTGCTACTATGGAGAGTTTTCAAAGATACGACTATGGAGGTTTTTTTGGAGCTAGGGTTTTTGTGACTGTGGAAAGTTAGGGTTTTCAAAGCTGCAACTATGGAGGGCATTGACAGAGGTGCGTAAAGTGGAGGTTCCATGGGAGGAGCAGGATCTGAGCAGCAACATCGGGAGATCTAGCCCTAGCAGTTGTAGAGGAGATGGCATCAATTTTGAATGGAATTTGCATGGGCGAAGGGGGTGCAGGGGCTCGAGGGGGAAGGGTAGCATGGAAGATGTGCAAAGTGAGGCAGGCATTGATGGCAAGGGGGACATGGTAGGTGGGCCCTTGGGGCTCTATCTAGGTTTTGATGTGTTTGACCCAAGCATTGGGGGTCCAAAAGCTCTGATGTCTTCTGCTCCCTCTATGGACAATTCAAATTATTCTTGGTCTCGAGTGTTATTGGGAGCTGACCCTATTGTTAAGACTCACTTTGATCTGGTTCTAGAGATAGAGGTTGATATTCCTTCTTTGTCGACAAGTGGAATGAGCAAACTCCTTGGTTGGGAAGTTTATTGGGGTTTGACTAGATTTGGACTCTATCAAAAAATGGACTGCTAAAAAATGGAGGCCAAAGGGGGATTTGGAAGTGGTGGCATTGCCCAAAGGCTTTATGCTCTTTAATTTTAAGACCTCAGAAGACATGCAGGTTATGGTTATGAAGGGACCATGGTTCTTTGGTCGAAAAGGCCTCTTTTTGAGGAAATGATCCTCAAACTTCAATCCATCCATCGAGAATGTCAATAGGGCACCCCTTTGGGTGCATCTACCTAGGTTACCTATGGTCTTCTGGGATGATGACATCCTTAAGGGTATTTCTAAATCAATGGGCAACTTGATTACGGTGGATCCGACCACTCAAGCAAAAACAAGGATGGTTTTTGCCAGGTTTTGTGTTAACATTGATCTCTCTAAGCCTCTTCCTTCTTCTATTAAGTTGGTTTCAGATTCTAGAGTTTGGATCTAGGATATAGAATATGAAACCTCTATGCCCATTTGCATTGACTGTAAAAGGGTTGGTCATTTATGGACTAAGTGTCTTGAGAAGAAACCTCCTCAGAAGCAGGAGGCCCAGATCTGGAGAAAGAAAAAAGAAGACTGCTCTAAAGTTGTTGGGGTTTTTCTAGAAGTTGATGGGCATTCCAAGGGTGCAGAGGTGAATCCAAATAAATTTGTTGTATTAGGAGAGTTGTTGCCTTCTGGTCTTGAGGTTAGGTTGGATGCTATTCTAGATAAGGGAGTTGAGATCCTAGATCGTCAAGGGGATCAACTGCCTTCTGCTCAGGTTCCTTTGTCCCCCCTTCAGGAGGCTCATGTTGAGGTGTTTTTGGGAGCAACTGCCCTATTTTGTATAATAAGAGGGTTGTTGCCCCTCTTGATAAGGAAAAATATGAAGCTATCATGGAGTCTCTTTGGGATGTAGAAGTGGGAGAGATTTCTACAAATGCATTGGATAAGGAATCAGAGGAGGTCTGGTCTTCCTCGAAGGAAGATGGCTTTCAAGAAGTTCTAAATAGGTGAAATATGAAACTAAAGAAGATAGCTCAGCAGTAACAACTCCTTCCTCAATCAGTAGAATCAAGCAATAAGGGAATGATTGGCTCTATGCGGCCCATCAAAAACACCCAAAAAATAATGAATCTAAGTAGTGGGAAGGGGCTAGGAAGACCAAAAAATTTGAGGTGCTCTTAAAGAAAATGACTCAAGATGTGGCTAATGGCTCCCAACCTACATTACCTTTGAGTGGAGGGAAGGCTCCACAATCCTTGAAGTAATGAAGATTATCTCATGGAATATTCGGGGTCTGCATGCCCCGACTAAACAAAGAGTGCTAAAATATTTTAGAAAAAGTTTCAATCTTGATATTCTTTTCTTACAAGAAACTAAGATGGGTGATGAGGATTTTGATAGATTACGAAGGTTTGTTTGGAAGGGGTGTGAAGGTGTGAGTAGGGCTGCTCATGGTTCTTTTGGAGGGTTGTGGATGCTTTGGAATCTTGATTCTGTGGAGGGCAAGCTCATTCATCAGGTTGATAGGTTCTCTTCTTTTTTATTCTGTTGTAAAAAACTAATTTTTCTTGGATTTCTACCAATGTGTATGCTCCCAATGTTGTTGTGGATAGAAGGAAACTGTGGGTTGACTTAAAAGCCCTTGGTTCTTCATTTGACCTTCCATGGCTGCTTGTTGGTGATTTTAATTCCATTCTGCTCCCTTGTGAGAAACTTGGAGGCTCGACTATTTTTTTGGATAATATGGAGGAGTTTGGTGAGTTCTTGACCTCCATGGGACTAGTAGATATTGATTTGCAAGGTTCTAAATTCACTTGGTCCAATAGAAGAAGGGGAGGGGGTCTGATTCAATCTAGGATTGATAGGGCCCTTGCTTTGGTGAGTTGGCTTACCATGGTTCAAGATTGCTCTTTGAGGACTTTACCAAGAATTGCTTCTGACCACAACCCATTACTGTTAGAATTCATGGAGGAGAAATGTTCGAAAGGTTATCCTTTCAGGTTTGAGATAATGTGGCTTTCTCATCTAGATCTTGAAGGCTTGATTAAGGCTTGGTGGAATATGGATGTCTATGGCACTAAGATGTTTCAAGTGGCCAAGAAGCTAAAAATCATCAAAGCTAACTTGAAGAGGTGGAATCGAGAGGTTTTTGGGAACCTCTTCCATAGGAAGCAAAAAATATTTCAAGAATTGTAGGAAATTGAGGAAAAAGGCCAAAGTGAAGGTTGGTTAGAGGAGCTGGCCAACAAAGAGCAAATTACTCTTGTAGAATTTCATAATATTCTTGCTAGCGAGGAGTCTTTTTGGAGGTAAAAATCTCGAGCTACGTGGCTTAAGGAGGGGGATAGGAATACCAAGTTTTTCCACCTCTCAACCTTGAAACATAGGAGTGCTAATAAAATAAGAGAAATTACATTGGACTCCAGTGAATGCCTTAAATATAAGGAAGAAATTGCTACTACCATGGTATCCTTCTTTCAGGATTTATTTTCTAGAGACAGGGAGGAAGATGGGGATGCTTCGGAGGAACTTCTCAGGAACATTCCCCAGGTGGTGATGATTGATATGAATAATGCTTTGAATGCCCCCTTTTCTAATGATGAGATCAGGATCAACCTATTTAGTATGAATAAGGACAAAGCGCCTGGGTCGGATGGGTTCCTTGCTAGTTTTTTTAGAGGTTTTGGCACCTTCTTGGTTTGGATATTTTGGAAGCCTTAAGAGAATTCCAATCTTCTTCCTCTTTGTTGTAGGTATGGAATACTACCTTTATTGTTTTGGTTTCGAAGAAACATGGTGCCTCTTCTCTAAGGGATTTTAGACCTATCAGCTTATGCAATACCCTATATAAGTTGCTTACTAAGACACTTGCTAATAGGTTGAAAAGGCTTCTCCCCATCTTGATTTCTCCTCTTCAAGGTGGTTTTGTTCATGGTAGGTAGATTGTGGATGGGATCATTATGGTTCATGAGACTTTACATTTTATGTCCAAAAGTAGGTTGGCTGGAATGCTTCTTAAACTTGATATGCAGAAGGCTTATGATAGGGTCTCTTGGGAGTTCCTTGACAAGGTGTTGCAGAAATTTGGCTTTGGGGATCTATGGAGGAAGTGGATTAGAGTTTGTATTTCCTCTACTAAATTTTCTATCATCATCAATGGGATTTTGAGTGGTTTTTTGGGGGTCAAAGAGGTATTAGGCAAGGTGATCCCTTGTCTCCATATCTTTTCATTTTGATGGTTGAAGCTTTAGGAAGATCGATTCTTGTTGCTACCTTGTCCTCTAAGATTAAGGGTATTAGGCCTGTTGGTATTGTAGAGGTAGTTTCTTGTCAATAGTTTGTAGATGACATTGTACTTCTTGGTGAGGCTATTGTGAGAGAGGCTAAGGAATTCATGAATATTTTGCAGTTGTATGAGAAAGCTTCTAGCCAACAAATTAACTTCCATAAAAGTCAAATATTTTTTGTGAATACTAGGGGGCAACTTTAACATAGAATTGTAAGGATTTTTGGTTGTGGCATTGCTAACCTTCCTTCTTTATATCTAGGTATGCCATTGTTTATTGGTAGGATGAAGGAGGAGTTGTGGTCTCCTGTGTTGGATAGGATTCAATGTAAGTTAGTTGGGTGGAAAGGTAATCTCTTGAGCCAAGCAGGTAAGTTGCAATTGCTTCAAGCTACCCTCCAAAGCATTCTTATCTATTATATGTCTCTTTTTAGAATGCCCTTCAAATTTAGGAGGAGGATTGATCAGATATTTAGGAGATTTTTATGGGTTGGGGTGGAGGATAAATAGAGGGTGTCCCTTGTCTCTTGGGATAGGGTCTGCTCTTCTAAGAAAGAAGGTGGTCTTGGGATTAGAAATTTGTTGTTGTTCAATAAGGCATTGATTGCAAAAATAGCTTGGAGATTATGTGTTGAGGAGGATCAACTATGGAAAGATATTATGAGAGGTAAGTATCTAGAAAATCACATTCCTTTTTTTAGAAGTGTTGCTCCTCCTAGGGGCTCTATGATTTGGAATGGTTTGTTGGGGGTCAGAAGTTTGGTTATGGAGGGGATGCGGTGGTAGATTGGGAATGGCAAGGATGTGTTCTTCTGGGAGGATACTTGGATTCTTCCTGAACCCCTCTTTCTTAGTCCTGAGTTTTATGAGTTGAAGGCTCCTTTGTCACTGAAATATGGAGAAAAAGTAATTGATTATATAATCATCACTAATGGCAAGAGGATTTGGAAGCATCTGACTTTACATACAACTGATCTTCGGATCCTTCAGAGTTTGGCAAATTTGAACATGTTGCTGCAATAATACTTTCTTCCTCAACAGAATGATAGGGACTTCCTTCTATGGACTCATTCTCCTAAAGGCCTTTTTTCTATCAAGATTGCATATGAGGCCCAAACATTGTCTAGGGGAGGATATTTTCTGGTGGAAAGGGTTTGGTATCCTCATTTGATCCCCAAGATTGCATTTTTTGTGGTTGTGTTTGCAAAATAAAATTTTGATTATTGATAATTTATGTAAGAAAGGCTTCCATCTTCCCAATATTTGTCTCTTGTGTTCTAAGGATGTTGAATCTGTGGATCATCTTTTCATCCATTGTGATTTCTCAAATAAGGTGCTCAATGCTTTATTGGATTCTTTTTCTATCAAGTGGACGTTACCTCAAACTTTCAAGGAACTTTTCACTTAGTGGAAATCCCCCTTCATCAGTCACAACCTCACTAGGGTGTGGGATCTGGTTCTTCCTCATTTTTTATGGGGTATTTGGTGGGAGAGGAACAAAATAACTTTCAAGGATATTGCTAGGGATGAATCCTTTGTCTTTAGAAGGATTAAAGTTGCTATTGAGAATAACTTGGTTGTCTTTGCTGTTGGAAATGGTAGGGAGAAAGTTGTGGAGAAAGGGGTTGTTGTTAGTTGGAAATTGAATCTAGGGTCTTCTGCTTCTGTATCCACTATTCAAAAAATATTGGCTACTAGATGGCATAAACTAGCTAAAGGGTGGGTCATTCTGAACTTTGATGGGGCTACCAAAGGTAACCTTGGGAGGGTTGGTGGAGGGGGTGTTGTCAGAAATGATAATGGTGAGGTCATTTGGGCTTACGTTGAATATTATGGTATTCAAACCAACCACCTAGCTGAAGCTAAGGCACTTTTCTCGGGTGTTCATCAGGTTTTTGAGAGGGGCTTCAGAAGACTTCTCGTACAAGGTGACTCCTTGAACATCATTCAGGATTTGCAGGCTGGAAAGACTGATAATTGTTTCATCTTGAATATTATTAAGGACACCTCAAAGATTTTGGAAGGTATGTTAGAAGTTAAAATTGAGCATATTTATAGGGAAGGTAACTAGGTTGCTGATGTTATGGCCAATTTGGGGGTGGATAGTGGCCAATTCAGAATTTGGGAAGACAATTTCCCTCCATGGTTAATGATAATTGTTGCTTTGGAAGCATTGGGCCTACCTATCCAGTAGGCCTTTTTATTGTCTTTCTGCTTGGATGAGGTCTCCTTTGTGTTGTAGTGATCCTCTCTCTAGGGGGTCTTTTTTGGGGGCTGGTCCTTTTGCTCCCTGGTGGTTTCCATTCTCAAGGAATATGCTTGGTGTATTGCCCTCACCCTTGCTCTCTGGGATTGGGGTTTTGTTATCTGCATCTTGATGTATTTGCTGCCCTTCCAGTCTTATGCAAAAATAGAGCAGGATCTTTGGTGCCTCTAAAAGAAAGTTGAATAAAAATTCTCCTTTATGCCCTGTTGGGTGGTGGGCTGGTCTATGCTCTTGGGTGGTTGTTGGGTTTAGTTTTTGTTCTTTTGGCCTTGGAGGCTGGCCTGTGCTTAATTGGCCTTCTCTTTCTCTGCCTCCTCTAATGTAAAAGGTTTTGGGACCTTTCAAAACCCTGCTTTTTCACCATTAATAAAAAAGGTGGATTCATTCTTTATAATTTGATTAATGCTTGGGAACATATTGAATAGAATTGTGAATCTGGTTAGGAAGCCCTTCCTTGAAAATTTTCCAAGGCCATTATTTGTCAAGCACAAGTCTGAGGTTCTTTTAACAAACCAGCCTTCAGATCAATCCCTGGTGGCAGCCTTTTTAAATTCCATCTGCAGTATTCAAGACTTTATTGGAAAGAGTGGAAGTGGGCAAACGAAAAGGCTTTTCAAAATAATGAAACAAGTAATTTATATGCCCAAGTTACACACTCTTTCCATTGTTCCTTGTCTGAAAGACTGGTTGAGAGTTAATGATATTGAAGTTAAATGACAAAAATGCTCTTTTCCCTTTGAAAAGCTCAATCTTTCTTTAAATATGTACACTTAAGCTGGTTTCTTCTACATCAAGGGCTACCTGACAAGAATTGTCTATAGAAAATTGGTATGTCAGACTCAATTTGTGTTCAATGTGGGCAAGAGGAAATGATCAATCACATCTTTTAGCAATTCTCAGTAGCCAAGAGATTTTATTCTTGGTTTTGAGGTGAATCACTTTTTTTGTAATCTCTTCCCTCCAATGGTGTGGAGTCATCTTGGGGGAATTGTGCGGCTATTTGGGGGATTTGTAAATATTTATGAAAGCGTTTCCATTTTGCTGCCATTAATTTCCTGTGGAAGGTTTGATGCAATGCTAGTTTTAGTTCCTTAGTCAAGGGGACTTGAAGATGTTAAAGCAATTCATTCAAGCCACTCTCGCCTGGTTCTGAAAAGATGTTTATTCCCTACCTCTTGGCGCTAAAGCTAAGGCACTGTCTTTGCTTCTTTTAGAGGGATATAATTTCCTAGTCATGGTATCATACGTTTGATTTTTAGGTTCTCTTGAAGTAAAATATATTTTCCATTTTTCAAACAATTATTACAATTTCTAAAGTTGAAGTGTTGATATACAATTCTATGATTCTTATAATAAAATACTAGAATATAGCATTTACATTTAATCTTTTATGAAATGATAAGATTGGTCAACAATTCCATACTTTCAATCTTTCCCCAGTACTAAACTTTTCTGCGTACCACCTCCTGCTTACAATTTCTTTGTTGTTACTCTAGAACCAACTAAAGGAGGTCATGCCTCATGTGTCTCACATTTATAATTATGTATCTGCTCTTCATAATTCATATGGCATTCAAGTTTAAATCAAGTATAGAACTGAAGGTCATGCAAGGGCCATGCAGGTCAAACTTCATCTAAGGGTCAAAATTGCACATAAACAACTATGGATGCAGTCTGGGAGCCTTATAAATTTGACGAAACTGTAACAAACATTGATAACACACAATGTGCAGCAACAGGATGAACATTGCAAGGAAATTAGAAGGACATACCTCTAGAAGCGAGTTGATAGTGTCAAGAGTGATTCCCCACACAGTGTGATGGCCTTGCTACCTGGTTGTGCTGAAGGAGTACACAATAGTTATATATGATAATGGCATGCTGCTATTATGTATTCTAGGAAGCAGAGATGATGATGTGAAAACATGAAGTGGGCCACTCTTTTTGGAGCATTGATGATTCTGAAAGAAATGGTGCTTTGTGCGATCTAGTGGATGCTGCATCCTACTAGCAAATTTGACAATATTCAATCCCATTATCTGTTGGATGGACCATTGCCATATAAGAATTTGCTATAAAATTTCTATGAGTGTACAATAGGACTCATCAATGTAATACATCGCATTGAATTAGATTGAACTTCATATATACTCTATTTTCCTTTTGTCAGTTGCTTATAGGTGCATAAGGAGCAGACAATAGAGGTCAGATTGGAAGTTGGTGGAATATTTCCTGAAAATTTCCAATTGTTCTATTGGAATAATTGCAGTGTTGAATAGAGAGGAGACAAAAAATAGCATGAAAACATTATTATAAAGGCGTATAAGGTAAACTAGTGTTAAAATTGATTGATTGAGCAGGATATTGGTTATCTGAAAGTTGAGGGTAGCACACAGTGGTATTGTTATTTGTAGCTCCAGCTAAAGAACTGTTTATATCCTTTGGTGTTGGGAGAAGAAGAATGCCTTAGAAAGTTGGCAACTATTAATATTGGTTTGAAACAATCCACAAACAGACTACAAGGGGGTAAAGAATACAAGGACAAAGGTTGAAGAAGTATGATTTTTCAGCAATCCAAGGTAGATTGCTTTTCGTCTCTAATTAATTATTATTGTAGTAAAGACAACATTAGCTTGGAATCTTGAGGATTAAATGGATTCAAAGTAGGATTTGCTGAACAAGGATGACTGGACACAATAATATCTATCAAAAGATGCTCCGGCAGAATGATGATAATGGTCTTCCTGAACTTAAAGAAAGGAGATTAGTTCTTTAGTTTCTATAATCAAGTGAAATGAAGAATGAATTGATACTTCCATATGTATGCTGAAGCTGTCTTTAGAATAAATATGAAGTGATGGACTTGAGAAAGTCACTGCAAAATCTGTGCAATGTTCAATGAAGAGCACATGTACTTTAATTGTGTTTGCCAATGGAAGTGAGTGCGACTCTTCTGGCTCACATATTCACAAACTGAATTTTGTTCTTTGTAGCAATGCTCTATAATAACAATATTAATGCTTTTTACTTTGTAGCACCATGATTGTATTTTAAATCTGAAACTTGAAGAGTGCTTAAATGCAATGTGCACTTTCTTGGTAGTGTCACGTGATCATGCACCATTTTTATCAATTATGTATGACAGTTTACAAATCTACAAAATTGTGATTGTGTGTCTTGCATGGTTTGTTACCCAAAACTTGTTTCTTGACATACTTGAGGATGAATAGACCTTGAGCAATGCGAAAGACCAATGACAAAAGTTGCTAACTCAAGGGAAAATGCTGCAGATTCCTTGATGTGCATTCTAAGGGAGAGAAAATTTACTTAAATCAATTTCTTCTTATTCCTTTTAAATGGATGATTACAACTGTGAAAGATACCATAATTATATAGAACCGCTAAAATGGCAATAATGGATTAATTCATTGGAACCTCTAAGTCATGCCTTTCTATATCTAAGTTTTTTTTTTCCCAACTGCTTTTGCATTTTTTCCATATATATTAGAACATTTTAAAATTTGCTTTTTTTTCACTAAGAAAACTCTACATTACTTGCATGTTTTTTCAGTAAGCATTTTTTTCCCCTCAACTTTCTTCCTCTTAATGCATAATGGTCCAAACTCCATATTGGTTGCAAGGTAAGACAAATCTCTCTCTAGGAATTGCCTTTGCAAAAATTTCACTTGATTATTTGTCTTGCAAAATTGAAGTTGTATTGGTCCTTGCTGAATTAATTCTCAAATGAAGTGATAATAAATCTTTATCTGCTTGGTTCTTGTATGAAAAACAGGATTCTTTGCTACCTGAAACGGGGTGTGATTATCAGTGTATGACAGTGGGGGAATTGAATTGTTTGATTCAAATCTTCTAGAACTCTTTGACCATACTGCTTGCGAATATGCTTATGTTGTTGCTATATATTCTGTGTTTGCTGTAGAGAGAAAAATTGTTTGCTGCTCCATCGAACTTTATGCCTTAAGGCGACTCTTAAGACCGAAACATTATTCTGAAATCAATTTCCGACCATCTACTGAACTGGCCCAATTTGACTCTGAAAATTCAACTAACTCCAAACTTTTTATTGTTATGTGATGAATGCCATGATCCATTTCCCCTTTTATATACTGAACTGCAAAATTGATAGTTGATCTAGTAGCCATTTGAAGGAGACTGAATAACAACAATCTGAATTTATCTCAAGCATGCAACAAAAACGAGGACTAGTAGGCAAATGTAGGGCATCACCACACACACACATACAAAGAGAGGTCCGACCATTTGGGACACAGTCTTGTATGAAGGCCAAGCAAAATTTTCCATTATTTGAAAAATGAGAGATTAGAATCAGGGAGCGTAGTTATGGAATTTCTCAAAATGGCCAAAAGGTGTTTATAATGAGCCCAAGGCTCTTATTTATAGTAGGAGATTTACCCCTTTCATCCTATGTGAAATTATTTCATTATTACATTTTACAATAAAGAGACAGAATGTAGCTTTTAGTCTTCAATCCTCCTTGCAGGCTGCGGTGTCGTCGATTCATTGGAATTTGATGGATCGACAGTTTGGCAGATCACAGTTTGACGGATCGTCAGTTGTTTGGCTTGGCTCCTTTTGCTTCTTCACTGCTAGGGTCTCATAAAAACAACAGTGGTTCCAAAATTGTCAACTCCTCCCTCGTTTTGCTTGGAGCTCCTTGTTGTCCATGCCTAGCTTTTGTTGTCAGGCCGCTTGCTATGGATCAAGGTAATACCTCGTACTACACCTAAATGGATGGCACACCCTCAATAGATGACATACCCTAGATGAACAACTCTCTCTTGATGGAGAACATGCCCTTTGATTCAATGAATCAAGTGTTGGTGCCATACAACACCTTTGTGGTTGACGACATGGTGGGAATGTCAGATAACTTCTATTCAGGTGACATGGGTACAATTGCTAACAACAAAGTCCTTGTGATAGCGACTAATTGGTGTGGATGAGATGGTCTATTGGCAGGCAAATTGACATATGTGTAATTAGTGAATAAGTTTTGTCATTTTGTGCTCGTTAGCAATTTTTTTTGACAAAATGTGCATACATATAATAGTATAGTGGTGATGTAATATTATATGTGATAATGTGTTATGTGTAATGAACCTGTCTAAAATGCAGAATAAAAAACACACAAAAAGTAGACTGCAACAAACTGATTTTTTTGTCTTTTATATTTAGGAAAGAAAACACAGAAATAAGTAGAAATAATAAAGATAACAAATTTCAAAATTGCAAAGAACACAGAATGTTCATACAAATTCCAGCCAGATGAGGGTTTCTGTCCTCAATGGCCTGCAATCAACACTTGGGGTTTTCGTCCACAAATGCCTTGGAAAAGGGCTCAATGACTTGACATGATGAGAATGAATCCTCCCTTCCCTATCAGCCCCTTTTTATAACTTTCCTCTCCTTATCCTAATTGTCACCAGCTGTCAAATCTACCTTAACAACTTTCTATTTAAGATTTATTCCAACTAATTGCAACTCCATCACCAGCTGGCACCAGCTGGCAAATCTGCCTTATTAACCACTTGCTATTTTAAGATTTATTCCTCTGTTTTATCTGAGCTGCTGCCACCTGGCAAATCTGCCTTATTAGTTTACCTTCTATTCCACTCTTTTCTGCCTCAGCTGGGTAGAGTGGACCCAACATATGAATATCTCAAAAAGGGGATATTACAAATCCTCCCTCCCTAAATTTGCTTGTCCTCAAGCAAGACAAAGCTGGGTGATCAAGTATCTCAGCCGACTCCCAAGTGGCATCCTCCTGTGGCAGCCCTTTCCATTGTAGTCCATACACAGTTTCACAGTTGTTTCTCCCTTGTGCTAAGGACCTGTTCCGGAATAAGTACTAGTTTTCCTTCTTTTTGTGCAAAATGTTCTTGCTTATTCCTTGTATTATATATATCGTACATGTTATCGTTCTCACTATCAAAACCTGTATTCATTTGCCATCTCCTTTCCTCTATAGGGTCCAAACTAGACCCTGTCGGCTGAGAGTGACACTTGGACTAATGTTTATTATGTCTAGATGCATGCACTTCAGAATCATCTACAACATGCCTCCCAGTGTCTCTAGTTCTATATAGGCTATTTCTTGGGTCCTTCTTGTGTTTCTTTCTTCTTTTGGAATGTTCACTGGACAAACAATGGTCATATTCACTTGTTGAATAACTTTGTTTCTTATGATGAATTTTGCTTGACCTTCCATCTTGAATGCTTCTCTCTAATTTCTCCTCCTTGGGAGAAGGGTACTCATACAGTGAGACAACCCTATTATCCTCTTCAGTATAATCTGGACTTGCATATTTCTTGGCATCCTTTTTATGAAAGGATACATGTTTTAGGTCTTCAGAAGCATCTTTTCTGCTCTTATGATGACTTGCATAACTGCCACTGGGACTTCCAGATTCCCTGAGCATGATATTTTTCCCACTTTTTTTTGAAACACCATGTCTTTAAATGTCCTGAATCCTTGTGCCTTTTGTTACAAGTTTCCACAGGTTCCAGGCCATATTCCTCTAGCTCTAGCAAACAGGGTTTGAAGACTGTACTAGCTGAGTGAAGAGATTGATTAACTGCTGCTGTCCATCCTGCAAGGATTTCAGTGTGCTAGAAAACTCTTTCTCTCTGTTGGAATTTTCTATAACTTTTCTTGTTCCTTTTGGTATCACTGTAGCTTCATTTGTTCCCTCTGCCTCAGTCTTTGTGTTCTAATGCTGTCTGGCATGCAATAGCTTTTCCTCTTATATCTCCCCTAGGCTGGCCAGATCTAAGCTCTGATACCACTGTAATGAACCTGTCTAAAATGCAGAATAAAAAACACACAAAAAGTAGACTGCAACAAACTGATTTTTTTTGTCTTTTATATTTAGGAAAGAAAACACAGAAATAACTAGAAATAATAAAGATAGCAAATTTCAAAATTGCAAAGAACACAGAATGTTCATACAAATTCCAGCCAGATGAGGGTTTCCGTCCTCAATGGCTTGCAATCAACACTTGGGGTTTTCGTCCACAAATTCCTTGGAAAAGGGCTCAATGACTTGACATGATGAGAATGAATCCTCTCTTCCCTATCAGCCCCTTTTTATAACTTTCCTCTCCTTATCCTAATTGTCACCAGCTGTCAAATCTACCTTAACAACTTTCTATTTAAGATTTATTCCAACTAATTGCAACTCCATCACTAGCTGGCACCAGCTGGCAAATCTGCCTTATTAACCACTTGCTATTTTAAGATTTATTCCTCTGTTTTATCTGAGCTGCTGCCAACTGGCAAATCTGCCTTATTATTTTACCTTCTATTCAACTCTTTTCTGCCGCAGCTGGGTAGAGTGGACCCAACATGAATATCTCAAAAAGGGGATATTACATAATGTTTAGTGAAGTATTAGTTATGTACGGACAATGAGTCATCAAATGAAATGAAATTGTAAGTCAAATACATGTCAAATGTAATTTAAGAAAATGATGAGGTGTTGGGTCTACTTTTTAGTTGTATAAATAAGACCCTTCCCTTACTTATTGAGGGAGTAGTTGTTGTTGGCATCGAAAAGTGGTGGGCTTGGAAGGAAGGGTTGACTGGGTACGTTGGGTATTGTATGTAAGAAGAATGCCATACGTGTTCCACCATATAGGCCATTGTTAATGCAATATATACTCATTTCTATCCTTCATCTATTGCCATTGTATGTTTCCTGTATGTGTTGACATGGTTTATTGCTGCAATAGGTAGATCTGTTGTTCTTTCCAAGTTTTGTATGCAGGGTTAAAATCATAGTTTGAGTGGTCGACAAGAAGTGCAGTACATGTGATTGCTGTACATATGAAGTGAAGTACATATGAACTGCCATAAAAGGGAAAACAACTGTCATACATGTGAGTGCTGAATTGAGTTGTTATCAATTGGAGAGATAAGCTGCATATTGAGTGTTAAGGTTGGATTGTAGTCATTGTTGATTGTTAAATCTGTCATTAAATTGTTCCTCCAAGAGTGGAGTGCAAACCGCTATGCTACATTTGGCACTGTAGTTGTTTAAGTTTGAACCAACATTGTGTGAATATGTTGTATTCCATTTCTACATGGTCAAACATCAGCCCTAGACCGCGGTTACCAACCTTAGATGGTGCTAGCTTGGCTCTAGATGACATCTACCTTGCCTTTGTTGGCATGCATCTAACTCCAAATGGCATTTGTGATGACAACCTACTTGGCTTTGGAGTAGATGGCTCATGTTTAGGGTTCAATGAAAATATTTCTTTGGTAGGCGACAACATTGTTGCTCGTGATGGCAACCCCTTTCACTAGACGTGAAGTCTCCAAAATTGTCGACTTCTCCCTCATTCTGCTTGGAGCTCCTTGTTGCCCATGCCTAGCTTTTGCTGTTAGGTCGCTTGCTATGGATCAAGGTCCTGTAGACAGATGGCACACCCTTGATAGATGACATACCCTAGATGAACAACATACCCTTGATGGAGGACACGCCCGTAGACTTGACAAATCAATTTTTGGTGCCATACAACACCTTTGTGGTTGACAACACGATGGGAATGTCAAATAACCTCTATCCAAATGGCATGGGTATAATTGCTACCAAATTCCTTGTAATAGCAATTAATTGGTTTGGATGAGATGGTCAAACAGCGGTCCGCGACTATGCTTACCAACCTTAGATGGTGTTGGCTTGGCTCTAGATGACATCTATATTGCCTTCGTTGGCATGCATCTAGCTTTAAATGGAATGTGTGATGACAACCCCTCTTGTCTTCGGAGTAGATGGTTCTATTTAGGGGTCGATGAAATTCTTTTTTTTGTAGACGACAACATTTTTGCTTGTGATGGCAACCCCCTTCACCAGATACCAAGTCTCCAAAATTGTCGACTCCTCCCTTGTTCTGCTTGGAGCTCCTTGTTGCCCATGCCTAGATTTTGCTATTAGGCTGCTTGCTATTGTAATGTCCCTTTTCTGGGAATTCAACAAAACCTAGCAGAAAACAATGTTTTCTTCCAAACAAATAATTTTTACTTAAATAAAATGCAAATATTTAATTTCGGGATTACAAAACTATGCAAGAATTTGCCAAATCACACCCACAATACGAAATTGCATTAAATCTGAAGAGCAATGACAATTACATGAACAAATCTGAACAAATCACATGTAGAACAACTCACAATACATTAAATCTGGCTGCAAACTGTTAAAAGACTGGAATTTGCTTTGAAACCCTTCTGATCTGCCTTGAAAACCCTCAAACATGCAAAACAAGGCCTCCTAGAGGCTGATGTCACCCTTCTAGGGTTACAAGAAGCTGCAACACACCAAAACACTGCTGAACTACGATGCCACGAATACCATGCTGCTATCCACTGACTCTTCTACACTGCCAAACACTGAAACTGACCAAATCACACTACACACAAACACTGAAACCCTAGCTGCTAACTCCACTGAAGCTCTGTAGCAAACCCTAGGTAGATTTGCCTCTCAAAACTAAGGGATCAGCCCTTAGATCCAATCAAATAGCAAGGGCCATCACTTGTCTATCTGATTAGGGCTTCCTGAAAAGAGGGATCATCACCAATCCTCAGAAAGAATGAGCAAGGATCAGCCTTGTCTCCACAAGAATCACTTGGATCCTCCAAACTCACAATAACATAATCAAAAGCATCCCAAAATGAAACGTTGAGCCTCCTTATAAAGCCTTTTCTTCTAATTCTTCGTTGACACTTCCCTAGGCACTTAAAATCACTTAAGGCCTTTATTTAAAAAATAAAAGATGAAATAACTAATATTAAGTCTCCTAACACATTATCCCCCTTCCACACAACACCTAAATATAAATATTTACAAGTGAAAGAGGTATTATTTATTTATTTAATTTTGGCTCATCACAGCTATATATCAAGGTCCTGTACTACACCTAGACATATGGCACAACCTTGATAGACAATATACCCTAGATGAACAACACACCCTCGATGGAGGACATCCCTTTGACTTGACGGATCAAGTGTTGGTGCCATAACCTTTGTGGTTGATAACACTGTGAGAATGTCAGATTACTTATCCTATTTAAATGGCATGGGTACAATTGCTAACAACAAAGTCCTTGCAATAGTGACTAATTGGTTTGGCTGAGATGTTCAAACATCGGCCCTAGACTGTGTAGATGTTGTTGGCTTGGCTCTAGACGACATCTACCTTGTCTTCGTTGGCATGCATCTAACTCCAAATGGCATGTGTGATGACAACTTCCTTGTCTTTGGAGTAGATGGCTTCTGTTTAGGGTTTGATGAAATTCTTTCTTTTGTAGATGACAACATTGTTGCTTGTGATGGCAACCCCCTTTCACCAAACGCCAAGTCTCCAAAGGGATTCCTCTTTGACGACCATGTGCTTGGTTTCATCAACCTCTAGTTGGTCCTAGTTGACAACATTTTTTGTCTTGAACAACATTCATAGGCAAGACAACCTTCATGTTTTAGTAGATGACTTGCTTTGTTAGTCGAATGATCGGTTGTTGGCTTCAGACATAATTGTTTTCCCTCAAACAACATTTGATTGACCTCAAATTGCATAGGACTCCTCTTAGTTGGCTAGGATGCTTCAAACGACATCCCACACTTAAACAAAATTTATTACTCTACTGTTTGTCCCTGATGGCAGATAAGCTACCCTAGACGAGATATATTCTTTCTTTGATGGTGCTTGTCTAGTCTCAAGTCACACTTGTTTTAGTTTAGATGGCACTTACATTGGGCTTGATTGCAATGCAATTTTGATGGACAATGTGCTTGACAACTTAGATGAGAATCTCTATATGCCCGTCGATGGTCTTTATTTAATGATTGATAACTCCAACTTCTCAGAGGACCTCCACTAGGTGTCGGACAAAATATTTTGACCCTCTATGGCGTGCTCGACCCTTTGGCAATCCTCCTCTAGCTGACATTACATTCTCCTTGACAACCGGTAGTCGATCTTGTAGCACAAGCGACGGTATTCCTTGTAAGGGAGGTGGTGACAAACTCAGGTATGCAATCTCAAACCCTTCATCTTACCCAACATACAATGGATACTACCAAAATGTACAATGACCGGAATCATACAATTGTATGATCTCAAAACGGACAATCCACAACTTTAAAATTAGTGCAAACGTACAGTCTTCACTAAATCGTACAGTTTATGCAAAACCATTCAATGGTATAGTTATATGGTTTAGCAAATCGTACAAGGGGTCAATTTCACCATCCTTGGGTTTCTAGATTTTGACATTTGTTGATTGTAAGATTGATTAGTTTAGTAATTTACCATAGCTATAGTAAGTTCTTCGACTGAGCATAATATTCACAGCAGTTATGCTTCTTGTACAGTTACCATTCTTCCTAAGCTTTGGTTTAAACTGTACGTTTACAAACAGTCTGCATGATTTACTTAGCACTTGAATTTACTGCCAACACTTAAACGACACGATCCATGCAACGCTACAAACCATATTGAACGTTTCTGTTGGATATTATATCTACTGCAACATAGATACAGTTTCTGGTAGTAACCCTGGTAATCGAAACCTGCAATAAACGCTTGCTCTAAAAAAGACTTTTACCTGCACTATCCATTATATATGGCATAGAACAATGCCAATTATACATAAAAACATTCAATTCCCATCACATGCACACACAGTTGTGGTCAAAGATAGAATTGCATTGATAATGACTGCAGAACGCAGCATGCACAGACAATACAAACTAGCCAGGTCCATTGACCCTGGTAACTCTCCAATTGCATACAATAGTATCTTGTACTCTATACCGTTGTTCTACTACACGCACAACAAAAGGATAACGTTCAAAAATGGAGAGGGGGCTATATAATTCCTGTCTAGGCCATTCCAAGCGGTTCTTGGGACAGCGCATTATTCACAACTGCCACCCCGCAACCGTTGTATAACATGCACCTTTAATTTTCCTAAAGTTACTTTTTAATTTTTATTAAACTCAATTTCACTTTCATTTTCCTCATTTCGGCTAATTTCATGTCTAATTTCATTTAAGCCTAATTTGCATTTCGTATTAATTACACATCATTTCATTTACATTTCATTTTTCAAAACTTTATCAAATTTGTACAAAACTTGACAAAAATTTGTAAGTTACATAGATTTTTTATTTTTTTTTCTGAGGGGCAGATTTACCGCCTACATCTGCCCTCCCCTTTTAATTAGTCGGCATCTCCGTTGACACTTGCTGTTTTCCTTTAGCTGGCTGCTCCTGCTTCTGTTTTCCAAATTGGTCATTCATCCCACAATTTGGACACACAGTTGCCGAGTTCTAGCACCTTTAATCCATATTTATTGGCTTTTTCCTCTGCTTTGGGTAAGGTCTGTAATAATTGCTTTTCCCAAACTGAGGTGCCTTTCCGCAGTTTTTAAAATTAATAAACAAAGGTACACAATGGGGAAAACTTCCAGATACATGTGGATACACTGCATACACACACAACATGTATCCTTCACAACTCAATTATTTGTAATACATCATGGTCCGATCAAGTGACACACACAAACTTGCCTTAACTAGCATTGACTACCAACATACTTCAATGAACCACTCTGATCAAAATCATAAGTGGAATCTCCCATATAGATGTGTGCATATACGTATTATGGGACTGGTAGGTGTTTGGAAATTCCCCAACTACCACCAGACTATTTGTACACATCAAAACATTAAAATACCCTCTAGCATTACGTTACATTACGTATTTTACACACATTTATCTTTTTGTCTCCATGTAAACACATGTACACAAGTACAACACTACGTGACAATACTTACATTTAAGAACTCTATTTATGCATCATTGACATGTGGCACATATGTTCGTGCACTTATGCAGATGCAACGTTCATTCATGTGTCAATTTGTCTACCTACAATACTTGCTCTCAAAATGGCATTGGTTATTCCTCTTATCTACAAGATGATGTCCATGACCTCCACCTCCATGGAGGCCTCTTCGTCTTCCGCCTGAATAGTTTGATGACCTCCTTCTCTCTTGAGGGAATATTTGTATAGCTAATTCATCCTTCAATTATTGCAAAAGCTTGTTCTATAACATTTTGCAATTATATCCAATCTACTTCCATGAGATAACAATGATCCCCTTAGATGATCTAGCTGCAATTTTGTTAAATTCTTGTTTTCTTCTGTTGCAATCACCACTATATTCCCTTTCCTTGGTTAAAGATCTGAGTACTTTTGCACAAATTACCTGATTTATCACGTTCTCTCCATGGCTGTTCAATTGATTGATAATGTAAGTTATTTTGTTGCTGTCCTTCTGAAGATTCTCAAATTTTCTTTCCAAACTCTGCTAGCAAACCAATTCAACTTTTTATGTGCCTTGGTAAGCAGAGTGCAATGTTTTGTAGCTTTGTTGGTATCTTTTTACTTATGCAATTTTGGAAAAAATGCTCACATCTAGAACACTCTGGATTGAAACATGGCCAAGGCATCCTTCATCTTTGCCTCTTTAATGATATTGTCTCTTTCTTTTTGTTTTTCTCAACACTAACTGTGTCCTCAGGATTTCACTATTAGTGCAGATGAGTTGTTGGGGAGGCCTAGGACAACAGACGAAATGCTGGTAACTCAAATAAGGGAACTGAAGTAGGGAACTGTTTATAGACCATATATCTTGAAAGATCTTTCTGGATTTCTTTAAAAGCTTCAATCCAATAAAGGGTTAGGGGTCTGTGTGTGTGTGAGAGAGAGAGAGAGAGAGTTATGGTATAACAGTAGTTATTTATCTAAACCAACTTATTCCTCTAAATTCAAGGGTTTAATAAAGTCCAAACACATTAATTTATATTAACAATGAACTTGATATCAGTAAATGGTTAAATACCTATATTGTAATTGATTATAATATCTTCTATACAGCATCAAACTCAACAAATGCTTCTTACCGCTGGAGCAACTCAAAACTCTCTATAAGATAATGTTTATCTCATGGTGACCAGTATAAATTTTAGGAACACCCATTGGTGTTATGTATCCAGGGTCTACCTCTTTCTTATGTATACTGTTATCCATTCAATTCTTGAACTATAGCTAAAGTTCCTTGCTCAAACCAAGATACACCCATTCCAGCTATCCTTTACCAAAATTAAATAATGGAAACATATGCAAGTGTTATGTGGAATTAATGAAGTTAATGCATTGCCAACTTTTTTTGTCCCTTAGGCATTCTCTACATTCCATCTGATAAATTTAAAACAATTTACTAACACTGGAGAATTATTCACTGCTTTTTGCGTCTTTTGAGCCCTTATTGGTTGCTTCAGATTTCATCTCTTTAAGGCACCTTCATTGGGGTGTGCCATGTCAATCATTCATATTTGTATTTCATATCTCTCCCCATTTTCTCGACACAACATTCATTGATTTGCATAGAGTTTTTCTGGATCTTACTAGACATAAGGTTTTCATTTTGATGTGTTTGTAAGTCTTCACCAGCAGAGAAAAAAGAGTTATGATGGTGAGTGAAAAAGACACACAAAATATGAGAACTAAAACATTTTTCCAAGTTGAATTCAGAGAAACTCTAAGAAAGAACAGCTGGGGAAACCCTCATTCTTTAATTCCTTGATTTGTTGATGGACTGTAATGTCATTTGCATTGCATTTCACCATGTGACCTTTCTTAGCTCATGTGATGTATGGGTTGTAATGCGTTACAATCTGCACGGTATGTTTACTACAATCACTATAGTGTAACCAAATGCATGTATTTATTGCATAATAAGATGTGGAGCTCAAGACACAGGACTTTCAGGTAATGTTCTCTAGGATCATTTGGATGTTATTTACTTGAATAATAACACATTTTATTAATGACTATAAAAAAATATCAAAGAATCTTAGAATATAGTCAATTAAATAAATATATCAAGAAAATAACAAAATATCAATGAATAATACAAAGTACTTGGGATCAGTTGATTTGGTTGCATGGGTTTGATAATAGAATCGAAGTTAACATTTGCATTGGACATTGTTTTTAACACAATCCAAGGCAAACCGCTGCAAGCAATGCTTACAGAGATTACAAGACGTATCAAGTCATGTCCTCTAGGAAAATATGGAGGTTGTCTACTTAAATGGTAATATTTATTGACTGTTAGATATAAATACATGTTTAAAATGAGCTAAATCTACCTTGCAAATATTTTTCGAGGTTTCTCCTATACTAGAAACAATATTTAAAATTGTTTTAGCTAGGGCTTGGATTGATGATTTACCTACTCTCTTTGATGCATACTTTAGTCCCACATTGTTATCTATAATAAATATCACAAAGTATAACGAACATATTTAAGATGATCATTTAAGATAGATCCACTTTGTCAAACATCTATGTAGTTTAATGCCAAGCACTTTTTTGTCAACAATACTAAATTGCACTTGACATACGAAGGCCACATGGTTTGGGGACAAAACATTGTTTCATATTTCTTGAGTAGGGACTATTCTTTTATTAATATATAAAGTAATAGATCATAACTTTGTTCTTGACCATGTTTTGTTCTTTTTCTTTCCAGGTGCTATTGATCATGTTCGTGTTCATCCTAAGTTTTTGCATTCGAATGCAACTAGTCACAAATGGGCTTTAGGAGGTGCACAATTCATTAAACATTCCTGGCAAATAGCTTTTCTTGTGCTGTTGCAAAATATATGGTAGTACATAAGTGGTTAGCTGACCAGGGAATATATTGAGGCATTTCAATTTTTTCGTAAAGATCAAATGTAAGTTGATCATTATGTGAAAACGTCTATATTCTAGTCTGATATTAATGGTTTTTCTTTTGATGTTGCAGCTTTTGCTGAGCTTCTGGACAATTCATTAGATGAGGTTGTTGCTTTAACAACAGTCCTTTTTCTTTTGAACTTTCATTTTATGGATTGACATATTGCTTTAAGACAATTATATGATAGAAATTATTTGACACAGGCTTGTAATGGAGCAACGTTCGTGAATATTGATATGGTATTGAACCAGAAAGATGGCTCTCCTATGTTATTGATTGAAGGTAGATAAATTATTTGGTGGCCTTTCCTTGTTATCTATTTTTAAATCATTTAGGAAGGGCCTCCAAACTAGTAGATCATATCAATCAGATATTACTCCTCTTTTTAGTACCACCAGAAGTTCATTTCATGCCAATTTTAAGATAGTTCCCAGAAGAGGATCATGGATGATGACTTGAAGCTCCTTTAAGTCTTCTATCACTTGGTGAAATCATGATAGATTGTATCACCATCTGGCATTGGCAGGTACAAATGCCTGTTAGTTCTTGCTACTGTGTAGACAAATCCTGGGAAGGAATACGATGATTTGGATAAGGCATTTTTTCTAAAACTTCAAATGCCACTACATATTGTTAGTCATCTCTTTTTATTCCAGCATAGAGATTCATCTCTGGTACACCACTGCCTATACCACAGGAAGCTCCTTCCTTTTGTGAGCAACTTCAAGAAGAGGATAACTGAAGGTTACATTGGTGGCTATTACCTTGAATATTAATACCAATTGATTGATATCTTCAATGTAGCATGCATCTCTGTTGGTGTTGGCAGGAATAATTTTGGGCAGATTTTCCATAGACCTTTGTGCTTTTTGGTTTCTATAGTGGTTTGCAGGAGAGGGAGAAGGCCAAATCCTGTCACCCAAATTGGTCTTTTGAGAAGAACCTTTCCTTCCTGTCTTTTACCTCTGCCGATCAAATTAAATTAATTTAACAATAAACATCAAAGGAGGAATAAATTGGGAATCAGTGCATCATATTATGTATCCCTATTATTAGTATACACAATTATAAAAAAATATTGTTGTGATGCTTTGTGTCTTGTGTCTGCATATCCTTTGATGTATGTTCATATCCATATTGTGTATAGAAATGTATAATTCATTCATCTTATTCAACACATTTATATCATCTTATATTGATATTACCTGATATGACCATTGTCTTCTAACAGGTATTATCCCCACTCTAGATTGATTGATGAGGAATGGATCTGGGATGTGTTTTTACTATTCTCTTGGTAACCCCCCATGTTTTTGTGCTTTTTCTTTTCTTATAGCACATACTTGTCTTATGTCAATGTAATATATATATATATATATATTCATTCCATAGTAATTTTCCCATAATCCACTTAATCGGGTGAAATTCATTTTATTTGTCAAGTATGAAAAATATCCATCCAAATGCAACGATCTTTTTTCCTGCTTTTTTGGCTTATTTTTTTGGTTTCTTTCTTCTATTCCTTTCATGCATTTGTTTTCCAAAAGTATAAAGCTTACTTTGAGAGGAGTTGTCTCCCTTCTTCCTGCCTTTGGTTGTCTGATTGTAATTTAGTTGATCTTCATTATTGTTGAAATATTCACCATGACTGGATTTCTTCTTCTTGAGGCCCATGGAAGTCAGATGTGTTGAATTATAGTGTTTGCTTCATGTGACATGATTTGTTTGGGGATCATAAGTATCATGTTGTCCCTGTATTGGGTGTATAAAAAGTCGAGCTAGTGAAACTAGTTGTTAATCAAGTACTTGCCTACCCATTCATCACTTGGTCTTCTTATGATAGATTCTATTTGCAAGCAAGAACTTTTTCATCAGATATCTCATTTTTCTTCATCTTCCAATAAAAAAGGATATTGTCTATGAAAGATCATCCTCCAAACAATTTAGTGACATCAATACTCTGTCCATTAGTTCAACGTGATTGTTTGACAGCAAATTGGACAATTTACTTTGCATTTTTATAAAAATTTGCTATGGAATTGAAATGGGCCCCATTGGTGTTACATATTGACCCCATTTCTGCAGTATTTCATTGAACCCCATATTAGTATTACACAAACCGTATTGTAATGACACTCATGAGAAGCGAACCATGGTAGGTTCTTTGTGAGTTACTCTCATTAGGCGGACTTCAACCCCATGGGCGATTTACTTTGCAAATATCTTACCAGCGTATATCTTTTTGAAGTCAGTGTAGCCAGATCTTCACTTATTACATTAATCTTCAAGTCATTGGAGAGCTTCCTCTCACCTTGTTTGATTACCAAGATATCCTTTCCATAGTCTTGAATTACCTTTGCTTGCCTTATCCACGTCTGCTGAAGTAATGCTGCAAACATTTAAGGGAATTGTGCAAGAGGAGGAATAAGGAATCATTAAAAAATCAGCAAGAATACGGCAGTTGTCTTTATGATTGGAAATGCCATATTTATACATTAGTAAATGGTAGGCACATGTCCACCAGCCAGCTCTGATTTATTAGTGAAGTATCGGAAACTAATTATTACACTCCAAACATGAATAGTTCTAAATCAACATTATTTGTAATGCCCCCGCTTAATGTGAACTTAGGCAGTCCCATAATAAAATCATCCTTGAACTTTCTGCCTTATTTGAAGTATTTAAAATATATATATCATCTTTGTCATCTTCTTCCTTTATCAGTTCTGGTAGAAACCGAATTCACATGGCTCTTGTGGGAAAATAATTCCTACTGAACACAAAATAGAATTTAGGAGAAGTATTCCAGCAAAAAGGTTTGCTGTTTCACAATCAGATGACTGATTCTTTTATACAAAGGAAGGTATCATAATCTTGTACTGAGACCATGAATCCACCTAAGTAGACAATTTAGGAAGCTTCATTAAAAGGCATTAGATAATAGAAACACATTGCAGTCATTGAAGAAGTTTATAAAAATCCATTTATCAAGAACACACCACTGACTTTCATTAATTTATTTATTTTAAATTCTCAAATGTACATCATCTAGAGAAATTGTCATTTATCTTTAGGGCCTCTCCTTAGTAGAGCATTGGTCTACACAAACATAAAAAGCCTTAATAAAGACATCTTCATAGCTTTTTTTTTAATTCTCAGAAATTATCCTTCAATAGTTCCTACTTTTTGCAGTTAAATGAACAAACCAAAGTTTTCAAAATCAAAATCAAATATATCAACTTGAGGCAGGCCTATGCATGACCTCAAGATTAATTGTAATTTTTCCTCTGTCCAAGACTCAAGAGTTGGTACTGATGGCAAAGAAATCGATCCACCAAGTTTTGATCCTCCCTTCAATATTGCCGATAATCCATTAAACAATTTCCCAGACAAAGTTTAAACTTTAAAAATGGTTAATTCCCTAGATTTGCATCCACAAGGAAATGAAGGCCTTGGCATTGATTAGATAATCCTGCACTTTGTACAAGTTTACATTGAAATTTAACCTCATTTATATGAAGTTTGGAAGAATCTGAAAGATCTATTTCACAGATTGAGAGAACATCTAAAGGTTGATTGGCATTGCCAACTTCTCCAAGTCAGACTCCCAGAGGGTGGCAGTATGATTAAATATTTGTCAAAGATTTAAAATATTATAGGATGTAATGAGGAAAAAAAACTGACAGTAGAAAGATTGATGAATGGTTATTTGTGAGCAAATCCATGGAACGGTTTCCTACAAAAAGACATTTTCTTGTAATGCTCCAGATTTCCATGAGACTAGACCATATCAAATTTGTTGAGTTTAGAGCCTCTTCTCAAAAAGCATGACAATAAACTCCATAAACATACATAATTTATTGACGATGCATTCACTGTAAATTCCAAGATACGTTCTTCAGACGGGTTCAAGATCTCACAGAAGAAGTGGCCACAGTAGAGGCAGAAGCAAAGATCAAAGGATTGGTCACCACACCAGGGCAAAGGTTGAGGCAGACATTATACAAACAAACATGAAGACTACAATGAATAATGAAAGAAAGGAGAAGCATCAAGCAAAAGTTAGACTGGGAAATGGGATCTCATCTAGTGGAAGTGGCAATCATGATAAGAGGTTGTCACTGGTTTTTTTTAATGGGTTATATAGAATTAAAACTGGACCCACCTCTATTGCAACTTGGCAATTATACATGTATTGTTGTTGAGCAAGGTGCAGCGACAATATTGTCATTGTTGTTAACACAGTCAGATAGATCGGTTGATGCAGTGGACAGGAGTTCAGAGGTTATTCAGAGTATGTACAGTGATGTTAAATGCTTATGAGGATGTTTACCCACCTTTTTGCATATTTTCCAAGAAGACCGAAGTGGCCCATATGCTAAAGATCAAAGAAAAAGCAAAACACCGCAAGAAAAAAAAGTGTCGCGATATCGCGACATGTTGCATTTTCGCGGCCAAAAGAGAAGAGAAAGAACAAGAAAGAAAAAGTGTCGCGATATCGTGACATGTTGCATTTTCGTGGCCAACAGCAAAGAGAGAGCAAGAAGGAAAAAGTGTCGCGATGTCGCGACATGTTGCATTTTCGCGGGCCAAAGCAAAGAGAAAGAGCAAGGAGAAAAAAGTGTCGCGATATCGCGACATGTTGCATTTTCGCGGTCCAAAGCAAAGAGAAAGAGCAAGGAGAAAAAAGTGTCGCGATATCGCGACATGTTGCATTTTCGCGGGCCAAAGCAAAGAGAAAGAGCAAAGAGAAAAAAGTGTCGCGATATCGCGACATGTTGCATTTTCGCGGGCCAAAGCAAAGAGAAAGAGCAAGGAGAAAAAAGTGTCGCGATATCGCGACATGTTGCATTTTCGCGGGCCAAAGCAAAGAGAAAGAGCAAGGAGGAAAAAGTGTCGCGATATCGCGACATGTCACATTTTCGCGACTCAAAAAGGGCAAGCAGGCAGAGAAACAAAAGTGTCGCGATATCGCGACATGTCGCATTTTCGCGACTCAAAAAGGGCAGGCAGGCAGAGAAACAAAAGTGTTGCGATATCGCGACATGTCGCATTTTCGCGACATGTCGCATTTTCGCGACTCAAAAAGGGCAGGCAGGCAGAGAAACAAAAGTGTCGCGATATCGCGACATGTCGCATTTTCGCGACTCAAAAAGGGTAGGCGAGCAGAGAAACAAAAGTGTCGCGATATCGCGACATGTCGCATTTTCGCGACTCAAAAAGGGCAAGCAGGCAGAGAAACAAAAATGTCGCGATATCGCGACATGTCGCATTTTCGCCAAAGGAACAGAGTAGTTGACAGTGCGTCTGATATTAGTGATGAACACCAGGATAGTGAAACTGAAGACTGCATAGTGACGTGGACCTCTAAGGAATAAATCGAAGATTGAATAAGGTAATTTGTCACATAAGGACAAAATTCAATGAATAAGACAAAACGTTACATAAGGAATCTTTAATGATTTGAAATCATCTACGATGGTCGTTACACATGGAAAGAAGCGGACGCATGCCCATGTGGAGAAAAGGAAACGAAGGGCCACAAAATAAAAACGAAAAGCCTTTTTGGAAACCAAAACACATGCATGCACAAGGGAAGGAGAAAACAAACAGTTATGGAAAGAGAAAACGAACAGTCATGAAAAGAGTTACATAAAGAAGGTGTTACAATTGACAAGTGGCATATGAGAATATGAAAGGAGTTACAATTGATAGGTGGTATGTGAGAATATGGAAGTTACAAAAGGAGTTACAAAGAGAAAAGATAGTTATAAAAGGAGTGTTGCTTGGAGAATTTTAGTCGGGGGATTTTATTTTGTGAAGTGAGAAGAGTGTGTGGAGAAAAATAAAGAGTGAAAATCCGTGTTTTTGGGAAAAAGGTGAAAAACGTCACTTTAGTATTTTGGGCATAACTTTCTCATACGATATCAGTTTTGGCTGAAATTTTGAGAAGAGGTCATAGACAGAGTTCCGCACAATACCCAGAAAGCGTTTAGCATTTGACAGAACGAGCTAAGAGAACGGTCAATTTTTTGTGAGAAGAGAAGATTCATATATGTCATTTTATTATCAATATCAAAATCAAGTGGGTGCTTGGTAGAGGGGTTGGTGCTCCTTTCTGTTGGTGCAGATAAATCAGGGGTTGGTGCTCCTTTTTGTTGGTGCAGATAAATCAGGGGTTGGTGCTCTTTCCAGTGGGTGTTGGTAAATTGATTGTAAAGTTGGTGCTTTGCAAAGGCTGGATTTGGATGGGAGTCCAAACAGTCATTTTGAGGATGTAGCCAAATCGGTGAACCTCGGTACATCTTGTGTTGTGTGATGTTCTCTTGTTATACTTGCTTTATTTGGTTTTAAGTTTTCATTGTTTCGGCTTTAAGAGTTGAAGATTTAAGTTTTAAAGAGCTACACTGATTCATCCCCCCTCTCAGTGTCATTGTGAGACTAACAATTGCTTGGCAAGATTTGAGCCTGGGTCTCCTCCTTTAAAGTAGAGGAATTTAACCGGTTGAGCTCATGCTATGTGATAAGAGGTCTCCTCTTATCACTGGGTTGAGCTCATGCTATGTGGGAAATTTGTCCTTGTGCAGCTGAGTGCCAAACTCTAGAAGACAAATTGCAGAAGCACTTAGCCCAGTTTAGTAAAACTTGTCACAACAAATTATGGTTATGCTTTAATGAACCATAGTGGAAATCAAGATTTGTGAGATGTGTGAATACTGGATACTAGTGCCAGTTGATATATGGCTTATCCTTGACAGTGTTCCTGGATACATAAAGAAATAGAATTATACAGAATAAGGAATAGATGATGACAGTTTCCACATCATCGAAAAAGTCAATATGTTCAAAATTAAATTTTGCTAATATTATTGTACAGTTCCTTGATCATGATTTGTTTGTACCCACTTCAAAGGAAAGCATCCTCTAAATGATCACAATTTAATAGAAAGGATGCTAGATTATGATGGAAGATTGTATATACAGAATCATTAGACATTGGGAAGGGTATTGTACAAGTATAATTGGGAAGGGTATTGTACAAGTATAACTGGACATCGAAATAATTAGAACTGCATGATAAGGTCATTATTTGTCAGCTTGTTCCAAGCAAATGCAGATGATTTTTTAGGCAATAGATTTTGGCATCTGTGATATATACATCTTAATTATTCAATATTGGCCCTCTTGCAAAAAAATTAGTTGTTTGAGGGTCTATATCAACCCAATAGAGTTTATATGTGAAGCTAGTACACTTTAGAAATGGAACATAGAACCATATGCACAAGTATGGCAGGCCCATTACAAATTGTGGTCGACATAAATATGCATGAACTCACAATCACTTCTCTTGATGGATCTGACTATTTCAGTTTTATTCATTGACAATTTTCCTTGGATGTGCGGGGTGGGTCTGTTTTCTTCATACAAATTAAAGTTGTTTAAATTCTTCACAAAGTTAAAGGTACATCTTGAAATAGAGATAGGCACTATAGTATGTGGGAGCGTAGTTGAGAAAATCTACAAAATCCTGATTTGAGCCGATTTTTCCCCATTCACTGCCTGGATGATTTTTGCTGATTTTTCCAAAAAACAAATGTGATATGCATGAAAAAGCTTTTTTTCAATGGAATTTTGCATTTTCTTTGGTTTTTTAATGAAAACTTGACTCTTTTTTGCCGATTTTTCCCCTTTTTTTTGCCGAATCCTGATTTTTCCCGATTCTTTTTCCATGCTGATTCTGATTTTCTCAACTATGTGTGGGAGTATTCAAGTCATGCAATTTATGATATACCAGACAGTAATACACAATGCAATAAAGTATAAAGCAATGAAATACTATGCAAAGAAAGACGACAAAATGAAATATCAACTCACATGCACAAAGCAGAACTGAAGATAGATCAAGGCATTAACCTATTGTATTCTCCATTTAGTCTGCAGTACAATCTAGGACAATAGCTGTAGTTGAGTCAAACAAGCATACCCTCAAGACCAAGATGACTGGGTGCATATAGGGTGGGTTGGAGCGGGGTGGAGTGCAAGCATTGCATCTGTCTAACTATCTGCACAGAACAGAATTAATCTACCCCAAAATGATCTTAATAATTACATAGAAATCATGCCATAATTTTATCATGACATAATGACATAATAAAACATACCACATCATGTACCAACAATATCAAGCCTAATGACTTTGGTCAACCTTACTGGCGATAGGCACCGAGTTATTATGCTTTGGTCATATAATATGGTTACATTCATTTCAAATGAGTTCCAGGCCTTGCACTTGATATTCGTTAAGATTTTATCAAAGACATGAATATTGGTGATCTTTTACTCTTCACAGGCAAATTTGGTGAGTGTAATTGGACAAACAACCTTCAATGTCAAAATGAAATAAAAAGAAAAAAACAAATTTAAAACTTGTACCGTTTGCATAATTCATACCCATCTCTACTTGATTCCCTTCTACAAAAACTAAAAGTTGAAAAAATGACCAAAGAAAACATTAAAAAAATACCAATAGGGCAAAATGATCTTAGGGCAATTCATTCATAGAGGCATTTACAAGTCAACCTCTTTCTTGTATGAAATCTGGAGTTCTTTATACATATTTATATTTATATTAGATGGGTATTTTTTAAAATTGGTTAAATGGGATTGAAATAGGACCCACTTGTATTATATCATGATCATGTTACCACGGTATTCCTTATAGCGTTATCATAACAAAGCATATTATCACGGCATGACATATTGCTTGGCAAGAATGTAGAAATGGAATACAATACATTGCAATACAATTCCATTACCACTTATATAAACAAAAGTACACAACGAGGATACTTATAGATACAAATAGATACACTATGCACACATGTATCCTGCACAACAACTATCTGCAATACATCATACTTCGATGAACAATCTACCAACAATACACTTTAGCCGACAACAACAAGCTCTTCCCTTCGACATCTCTCACATAGATACAAACATATAGGTAAGAAAATACTGGTAGGCAGTTGGCAACTACCAACTACCTCCGAACTATCCATTTACATAAAACATTAAAAATACCTCATTACTTCACATTATTACAAACACACTGCCATGTGCACATTATTACAAACACTTTGCATGCTCGCATTATTACAAACACTTTGCATGCTCGCATTATTACAAACACTTTGTTACGTACGCACAACACTACATGACAAATTATTACGAAGACTTTGTGCACACACATTGGCACATATATATTCGTACACTCAAAATGCATTCATGTAAATCAAGCTGTCTGCCTACAAGAAAGTGTAAATGACTCAGCAGCAGGGGTTTGGGAAAGAAAAGAAAAAAGTTAAAAAAGAAACAATGTCTTGCTAATAATCCAATCCTTCTATGGACTTAATAGACACCTTAGGCATGGTACGAGAAAATCAATAAGTACATTTAAAACAGAGCAAATCTGATGGAAACCCATATGTAAAAAATCAAAGAATACATTGTTTTAAAGATGCATTATATGTTGATGATGTGATTGTCGTGAGTGTCGATCATGACCTAATTAACAAACAAAGAAGCATATTGAAATGAGAGTCTTGGGACTTCATGTTGCTGTCTAGGAATTGAAGTTTGGTATGCATCTCAAATTTGCAACTGAGCTTCTGCAGTCATTCAAAATGGACAGAACAAATGCCACAGTTACTCCCTTGGAAGAAAATCTAAAACTTTCACGTGATGAGAAAGGTTCTTTTATCGATGCCACAAAGGAGAAACAGCTGATTAACGTCTGATTTATTTAACCAGCACGAGACCTAATATCATGTTTTCAGTCAGTGTTTTCGCAAATATATGAATAGGCCCTTTTGAAATGTCATTATATATAATGAAAAGAGTAATATAGAATATCAAAGCTACCATAAAGCTTGAATTGGCATACAACAATTTCACTTGATTGGTTACAGGGATGCAGATCATGGTTCCAATATAGGTGATAACAGATCCACAATTGGCTATGCTATGCACCTTGGCTCAACAATTGTTTGTTGGAGCACTGAGAAACTTTCAGTTGTAGGTGTGTCCTCTACTGAAGCAAAATAAATTTCAAACTTTCATGCAAGCAGATAGATTGTGTGACCAGATTTGTTTGAAAAATCTTCCAGATACACCAAAAGAACAGATAGTTTTGTGGATAGATAACCGGAGGGTAATGAAAATTTCATTTTTTAATTCCAAAACGAAGCATATGGATATGAAGTAGCACCACATCAGGCAATTACTTGTAGACCAAATTGTTGAGAAATAGTTGATTAATATTTGATCTATTTAACCAGCATGAGACTTAATATCACGTTTTCAGTCAGTCTTTTCTGCAAATATATAAATAGGCCCTTTTTGAAAAGTCATTATATATAATGAAAATAGTTATACAGTATATCAAATCTACCACAAAGTTTGTATTGGCATAGAACAACTTCATTTGATTGATTATGGAGATGCAGATTATGGTTCTAATATTGGTGACAGAAGATCCACAATTGGCTATGCCATGCACCTTCGCTCAACAATTGTTTGTTGGAGCACTGAGAAACATTTAGCTGTACATGTGTCCTCTACTGCAGCAAAATAAATATCAGCCTTTGATGCTAGCAGATAGATTATGTGACTGGGATTTGTTTGAAAGATCTTGGACATACACCAAAAGAACCAATAATTTTGTGGATAGAAAACCAGAGGGCAATGAAGATTTCAGTTTTTCATTCCAAAACGAGCATATGGATATGAAGTACCATCTCATCAGGCAATTACTTGTTGACCAAATTGTTGAGTTGAAGCTTTATATCTCAGCACAATAGCCAATAGATGTGTGCATGAAGTCATTACCCAAGTTAAATTTTTGTAAATTTCAAGAAGTATTTGGATTTAAACAAACCCACCTTATGATAGCGAGGGAATGTTGGTTTATCAGCCATAAACATAGAATTGAAGGTTAACTGAATGCTAGGTTTAGGCTAGTAATTAGATTCTGGCCTCCGTAATCAAATAAATTCATGTAATAGAATTTTTTTTTCTTTATAACATATATGCCCCTTAGTCATCTTACATTGAAAGATTTCTTGGACTTTCTTCATGAATATGAATTAAAGGGCAGTAGTTGAGCAGTTATCATCTTGCAAATATGAAAACAAAAATTTATGAAAAGTTTGGTTTCATATAGAGGTGTGTGATATTGGTGAAGCCTTTTTTTGTGTTGTGTTGTGTTGGTTCTATAAAAAATAGTTTTGGTAATGATTTGCAAAAGTTCAAGTCAAGATTAGCATTGTGAAATGTACTAAAAATGGCCAAAACTACTTCCTAAAGATACTATGTTTTTTGTTCTGAATAGTATTGTCTGCAGTGATGTATATATGATGATTTAAGATGTGTATATATGTAGGTGTGGCTGTTTGTTTATTCATGACCATGCTTCCATGAATCTCCGTGGTTAAAGTAAGCCTTGAATTAGCATCCATTGTGTGTTACCAAGAGTCATGCAACGAGTCCATGAAAGTGCTGATTAAGATGTATGTTGGATCATACCTTTATGTTATAATTGGTTAATAAGAAATGTCATATATATGTTTTATGGGCTGAGTGAGAAAGAAGCATATGATGTTAATCAAGAAACCTTGATGTTGGAAGCATGGGGAGAAAGAAATTCAAGGTTCCATGCTATCACTGAAAGTAAAAAATGAATGGTTAAGTCGTCTGCAAAATGTGGTGAAAGGTAGTGTGGGGGAGGAGTCTAGCAAAAGAGGATAACTCAGATTTGCTGTCAAGTTAGGTTCCATGGGAGGTTTGGGCCTTGACCATATGAGTGGGATCTAATAGGTGGCATATCATAATGTTTTCATGTTTATCAAAATGTTTCTTTTTGGTGTCAAACTTGCATGTATATTCTTGTGTTGCAATTCTGAAGTTAGCTGGATAAGAGTAAGAAGCAGGTTCATAACATCTTTTTCCTTGGCTTCATATATTAAATTGAAACAAAAATTTCCTGTTATGGCTCTCCAATATTACTTTAAATCTCATTCTCCCTTTAGCTTAAAAGAAAACAAGGCCTTGTCATTGACAATTACTTTAAATTAGGTATACTAGATGATGCTTCTGGTTCTGGTTGAAGAACACTATCATCAGTGCTATGTTCCGTTAAATTCTGGGATGGGGGTGATAGGATGACTTTTTGAGATGGGAGGACGTGTTTGCGACAGTGGGACACCTTTTTGGGATGTCAAGATGCATCTTGGAGATGACCCCAAATTCCAGTAGGAATCCCTGTGGAACATTAGTATTGTGTTATTATGCTTCTTTTCATCAATAGTTTTGCAGGGCCTCAGCTTTGAATTTTTCCTTGGGAGGCTTGTACCAGTAAACATTTGGAGGATTTTGTTAGTGCCCTTAGTCAGGAAAGGCTTGCTTGTTAACCTGATATGGTTTGGAAACTTACTAACCCGATATAGTTTCTTAGACTATAAAATCACGAGTCTTAGGTATTTGATTGTCAACTTGTGGTCCTTTGGGATCCATTGAAAAACTTTTGGCCTAAATAATCTTCGATACTCGTCAAAGTCTTCATGGTGATCATTTTCTTAGACAAAATTGGTTGACAAATTCTTCCTTTTCAAATTTCCCTAGATAATTTGAAGTCCTCTATATGCTCTGATTTGTTCACAGTTGAAGAACAGAACATCCTCCAAGAATACAATCACATTTTTCCTTGGTCCAAAAACACTATTCATTAATTCTATGTATCATTAAAGATGGAAATCCTTGAGTCAAATTGAAATGCATCTCCGAATATTCATCATGGTCGTCTTTACTATTCAATTGTAACTTTTCAGAATGGCATCGTGACAAGTTCAATTTCTGAAGAGCATAAACTATGGTTTTCAATCTTGCATCCATCATATTTTTTGATACAAAGTTATGAAAATATTTGTGCACATCACATTTTGTGACTTATCACATTGCTTTAGTTTTCTTCGTTGTGACAGAATGTGTCATACATTGATCATTGTTCACTGATCAAACCATAATATGACATATTTGGCTTTGCAGATGATGGAGGTGGGATGGACCCTGATAAAATGCGAAGTTGCATGTCACTTGGATATTCAGCCAAGAGCAAAGTAGCAAATATGATTGGTCAATGTGAGTTGTTTGTTATTGGTTTTGGCACGCTTTAATAGTATGTGGAATTTTCATTCTTTCCTTTGTTCTCATATTTATTTCATGTGTTGGTACTATATTGTAAAATGTTCCTATGTCTCGTGGATTTTCTCTTTGCTGTTGAGTTGTGCCTTCTTAGCAAGTTTAATGGTTTTTGCTGTTTGGAGGTTTTGCTAGTTTTTGAAATATATGCATGTGGCTGCATGCTGAGGAAATTATAAAGTTTTCTGACCTCCATTGATGGTAGTTTTTGGGAGTTTTAACACCTTTACTATAATGCTTCCAACAGATGGCAATGGTTTTAAAACGAGCACTATGAGATTGGGAGCAGATGTCATTGTGTTCTCAAGATGTCGAGGAACAGGAGGAAAGAGGTTGAATTTTCCAACCAACATATTAGCATTAATTTGTATACAAGATGATCTCTCTATATGTTCTAATGATCATAGATGATCCTTAATTTTCCGACCAATATATTAGCATTAACTTGTATGCAAGATGATATCTCTATATGTTCTAACGATCATGGATGATCTTTAACAAATTTGTTAATGTATTTTGGTATTAAGGATAATTCCCAAGAAAGGTAGACAACAAATATTTTGTTGTTTGACTGACTTCTCAATCAATTCAATAAATTACTTTTCAAACCTGCTTGATTGTCTAGTTGTTAGTGGACACAATAATGTCCTCATCCATATGTGTGATAGTTGTTTTCTTTCTGTTAGAAAAAAAATGGCATAAGCCATATAGAAGCAAAGTGAGATGCTTCAGTAAGCATTAGACATTATAGATGAAAATATGTTTTGAATATTGCTTTTAGCTGTCTTTTTTCCCTTTACTATCATTTGGTCCTGTCAATATTATATGAGATAGACATCCGGCATCTGTTGAGAGCTTGATAAAGCATCGATTTTTTTTTTCTATTTTCTCAGAATGTCGTTATATGATATGCCTAAAGCAATACAATGGATTTTCTTTATAACCTAACAGGTGATAGGAGTTTTAGTAGATTTCTCTTTGAAGCATCTTATTCTTAGGATATTTTTCCCCTCATTTTGGGCTCATTGGTCATACTTAATCATTTTACAGTTGCACTCTATCTTACACATTCTTGTGGATTACGGGGCTGGAAGATATAGTTGTCCCTATGGTAAGCGGCTTTTAGCTTTAAGCCTTCCATATTTGCTTTTAAATTACTGACAGACCTCATGCTTGTAATAATTTTTTACATAGAGCTCAATGCAAAATTTGTACATATGGGATGTGAATGTATTAGATACTGAGACTATTATATACCCAAAGTGTGTGTGTGTTAGGATTTACATATTAATACAAATATAATAGATGAGTGAGAGTAAGGTAACGAGCAAGTGGATACATGTATGTGTGTCAATGGATACGAGTAGAGATTCATAACCTTACAAATATGTCTTTAATAATAAATAATGCGCATAATCAGGCAAATTACATGCCTTCCCTAGTTTTAAGGCTTTGTCTTCAAAGCAATATAAAAATTCATCAAACTAGGGATGGACATCATCTTTGTGATGTGATCCCTTCCATGAGTTGACTGAAAATAACTTCACTTTAGAACGATTGGATTTTGAAGCATATAAAGATGCATTAATATACAATAATCACAAAAATTGAGCATGTTGCCACCTCATTGAATCTGGGATAGTCCATCCCAAATTAACCTTGAGAGGTGGCATATTTGAAGATGACCTTTGTGTACAACTTTCATCTAGAGTCCATGTAGATCTTTTAGAATTTGGAATGTAAGATTGTTTTTCTTTTTTGAAAAAATCAAAACTTTGTTGCCGGATGATGTGGGTTTTGATAAACTGATTGTTGAAGTTAGTGATTCTGATGAGTAGGATTGAAACAAGGCTCCTTATTCTAATATTTGACGACATAACCATTTGTTGTATATTGAAGAACATCATATTACAACGTTGGCTTCAGAGTTTGAATTGATATTTTGGTAACATCATGAACATTATATGGGATCTCTGTGACTGATGCTGGTTTAGTTTGAACTCCCTTATTTAATGAATTGTAGGAGTCATAGTAAAAGTTTGATTATCAACAAAAGCTGATTCTTGCTTTTGTAATTTGAAATGCTTAACTTAATTGAAAAGAATGTGATTATAGTGTAGCACGGTGGTGGTATTCCACCCTTGGAGGAACAATTTGGATTGATGGATTAACTATCTACAACTTGCAGTGATTCAGCTGTACGACCTGCATCATCTACTTGTTTTTGACAGCCTTACTCACTACTCCAGATGGCCTATTCTAAGAATCAGACGGTCTACACTCTTCCTAGACAGCTGGCACTAGCCGGATGGCTTGCCTTTAGTCTTGATGGCCCTATACGGCAGAATGTCGAAAAGAATACAAATGACAGGATTGAAACTAATTTATTGCAGCAATCAATCAATAGCAATACATGCAAATCACACACAATAGCAATAGCAAATGATGAACAAGTATGAACAAATATTGCATTGATGATAGCTTGTTACGGAATTCTCTTACATACACAGTATCTGATCTTGTGCAGAATACCTCTAATGCACTCTACACTCTCTCTTGGCATACACAATGCAAGTACAATGGACTCTCTTCGACATAAACAATGTCTCCCTTGTGTTTGTGTATGTACGTGTGTACCTTCTCAAATGAATGAGGGAGGTCTAATTTAAACTATGGGTATGTTAGTTACAAACAACTACCACCTGTTAACTACAAGACAAACTCGATGTCAACTACCCTTACATGACTATGTTTGCACATATCTCCAACTTGAGTCCTTATTACATGTATTATTACAACATACAACTTTAACTAAATTACAAAACTTTGGTATATGTGTACTTGACTTCCACGCATATTTTATTTCCATCTAGTCTATTTTCTCTACTGAGGTGGCACGTTAGAACTAGTGCCTAGATATGGTTATGAAGAGGAGTAATTTCTTCACCCTTTTCAGATAAGAGTTTTTCATAATTTATTGACTTTATTTGATGTGTTTCATTTGCATTTTTTTCGTAGCCCCTTCCTCAATAATTCTTTCAAATTTATCCCAATTTAAATTTGTTTCAAGTTCAGAGTTCATAGGAAGTGACCATATGTTTGCTTTGTGGTCTATATGTAACCAAACAAAGACAAAAGCATATTAGAATTTTTTAAAATAGTGAATCAAACTCTTGAATCCTAATTGCCAGTAAATTTTGGGATGGATTAGGACTCCTTTTTATTTTTATTTTATTTTTTAAATTGGTTATATGGGATTGAACTGGCCCCACCCATATTTCAAGAAACCACATAGTGGTATTTGAATAGATTGTCTTATTACAATACCTATGGAAATTGAGCCCTAGTGGCCTCTTTGTGAGCTAAACATTCTCACTAGTTGGACTTCAACCCCATCAGTGAAACAACTGGATTTAGTTACTTGTTTTTTTTTTTTTTTTTTTTTGGGGGGGGGGGGGTGTGCCCGCGGGGCGGGGGGGGGTTTTTGGCTTTTTTTTTTTTCTCGGTGTTTTGCGTTGTTAGCCCCCCCCCCCCCCTTTTTTTTTCCGCCCACTTTTTTTTTAAACTTTTACGTTGTTGAAAGCACTAGGAAAGGGACAAGTGTTTAGTCTAGTGAACTTGAAGAGGAATTAAAAACATTTTTAGTGTTTTTTAATAAAAATGTTTCTGGTCTCTTTTTTAGAATCCCCCCATTCCTCTTTAATGTGTATATGATTGGCCATTAGCCAAAGAAATGGGCTTTGCTAGTAATGCTTATGTTACCAAAGAGAGAGAGAGAGTAAATATAATATAATGGATATGTGACGAAGTATAAATAGAATATAATGGATGAGTAAGAGTAAGACAATGAACAAGCAGGTATATTTATATGTGCTAAGTGGTCATAACCTTACCAATATCCCCTTTAATAATAAAAATGCTCATAATTAGATACAATATAGAAACGATTTTTGAATGAATTGAATGAGTTTCAAATGAATTGGTTTTCCTTGGTGCTAAGTTATAATCATTTGCATCACAAGTGCAAATAATCTTACTGGACAAAATCTTGAAAACTAGGTGCTATCATTTTTTTCAAACATATTCAATTGTGTGCACTCACGTGCAAAATTGTTTGTTTGTGTGTGCGTCTTTGCCTATTGAAACTTGTTTGTTTGTGTGTGTCTCTGCTTGCATGAACTTGTCCATCTATGCTCGTGTTTCCACCTGCACAAACTTGTTTGTCTACTCATTTGCACATACTTATCCATTTGCATGCACATCCTTGCCTATGCAAACTTGTTTGTTTGCATGAACTTGCTTGTGTCTATCTATGCGAACTTGTCTTTATATGCCAACTTTCCCTATTGTGCGTACTTAACCATCTCTGCAAATGGCTTCACCTCTACATATGTTACTCACATACGGCCACATACGGCATACATGGCCGTACATGTCATCACACACTTTACCACACATTTGGCCATGCACGTGCATGGGGCCAATGAAAGGGAAGAGGATCCACAAAAACAAACTCTCTCCGAGGAAGTATGAGGAAAATTTACATAAATATTGTGATATATTTGCAATGTAAGAAGTGGAATTGAAGAAGTTGAGTGTCCATGCAAAGCATCAACTTAAGTTGCAATTGTTGAGAAATGAAGAGTACAAATGTGTACTTGATTTGGTGTAGTCAAAATTGGTGGGAAAGTTAAGGGCATCTGATATTTCTAGCTCATTGACACATTACTTGCAAGGAGTCCTCTATGGGTTCAAGTATGGGTTAAAGCCTAGGGTGAAACTTGATAATTTAGAAGAGTCAACAAGGTCCATGGAGGAAGAATTGTGAGAAGAGCATTCATGGGAGTGACATCAAAAGACTAAAGTGTTGACATAATACTAAGTACCCTTTGAGGAGATTTTTCTTCTCAAGTGATAAATCTCCCTCAATTTGATTAATGATGATGATGTATCAACACCATTTGCCACTAGATCTAGTAAGGGTTGTGATTCCCTAGCCTATATACCCCCTTGCCCATTTTTGTACAATCTATTGACAAACCAATCAATCCATAGAGTGATAGCAGGCCACATTTCTCTAGCTCGTTAATTCAAAGATATGTAAGAGATTTGCATTCTTTAAGATTTTGTGAATGCCATAAAGGTGGGAGTGCACAATTTGAGCTTAGTATGTAATAGTGACTAGTTGGGAAGGGGATGGTAGCACCATTGAGGGTCGCCTTAGAGGAGAGGTTGCCACAAGCTGGAGTCAATATTGAGACAATTTTAGAGGGATAGACAAAGTCTACCAAGGACAAAGTGGGTGCCATAAATGTGACTCATGATGAGGAGAAGCCTTATCAAAAGGCTGAGGAGGATAAGGATGTGCTTGAGGAGGAATACGATGATGAGTACACGAAGGATGCCGACTAAGATGGAGTGGAATATGTTCGTTTTGAGGCACAAACTCCACAAAATGAGTAGGTGTTTGAAGAGAGTTAGAAGTAGTATCTGGCCATCTCTACACTCAATAATCCTAATGTGTTTGAAGGAGTTGGGTATTTAAGATTGATGACATTTTTGATTAGCTTATATAGGTGTTGGGTTGAGCTTAGGATGAGATTACTAGCAATTTCTTCCTATAGTGACTGTTGTGGTCCATAAGGGTTACTTGTTAGATTCACATGTTTTATAAACGTGAGATATAGGGTAGCCAAGCATGACTGGATGCACTAGGGGAGACGACATATATTCTCAATTGAATCTAGAGGATGCATGACGTAATTATGTGGGGCATGTTGCTAGAGGACAAATTGGTCTTCCATTACAACTTATCAATTATGTACCTCATATTTTTGACCCTGTGGTCTTTTAATGTTGGAGCAGTCCTTGTGTAAACTCAATTTCCTTGCATATGAGAGCCAACATTACTTCACTAGTCTTTAGGTCAATAGTTGCATTCACGTATACGAGAAACAAATATTTGAGCAACGTCAAATTGAGGTTGAGCCTTGTAGAGAGACAATGGTGGAGATGGCTAAGCATGAAAGGCATTAAGGTTATGCATTGGAATTACATAGAGGTTGCAAGTAGAGGTGTAAAGGAAGAGTGTAGAGTTGCAAGAGCTACATCAATGGCCTAGTGACAAATTTAGAATCACGACTTGGTGACAAGGAAAAGGAGTGGGTCAAGTGTTTCAAGCATGATAAGTGGATGCAACAAAGATGCACTTAGGCTTCTAAGATAAGATAAGATAATTTTGTTAATGTCCTCGAATTGCTTAGGCTTGTTAGATAAGATAATTCTATTAATGTCCTTGGATGACCAAAGTAGGCAAATGGGACTTGTCAAAAATAGTTGTTACAATGCACCATAGTAAGCAGAAAGTATTACAAAAATAAGCTAAGCTATAGTAAATAAACTAAGGTAAACTACATTAAATTGGAGCAACCTTGTGGCATTAATCTCAGCCTTAAGGGTTGGACCCAAAATGGGTAGACCCTAACATGTTAAAAGTAATGATGAAGAGAGAGCCAACAATCAAGGTAAGAGAGAGATAGAGAAAAGCTCTAGTGGATATAAGCACCAACACTAAATTGTAGTGGGATACATAGCAAAAGCTTAGTCGTCATCATCACTAACCATTCCAAAGGGGCCAACATAGGATCTAAATGATGCTTCGAGGAGATGGTGGAGACTAAGGGATCCTAGTTGGAAAATCCTTAGAGGACATGGAGTTCTACCCCATAAGACCAATAGAAGAAGATAAGATACTGTTAAGTTGTTTCTATTTACAACTCTTGGGTATGTGAGGGGTGGCCAAAACTTGACATCCAAGAACTACAGTCTTGTCTTGCAACTTGCAAGAAAAAGAAAGCATTGAAGCCCAAGTATTTGTTGTTGTATGTAGACAAGGATGTACAAATTTTTCATTAACATTCTGGAGTCATAGTTTCAAATGAACGCTTGTTTGGCAATAGAGATAGGGTGAATTGTCTATCTCCCTTGTATTAAATGACGTTGAAGAGTGATAGCTAAGGAAGTAGCTAACTTTAAAAATTGGCAAGCAAATTCAGTGGTCGGAGGTAGGCCCAATGGGACCATCCACTTCTTTTCCTGTTGCCACTGTCTTAATTTGTTTGGTTTTCTCAACCTCTACTTCTAACACACATGTGGCTACCTCTTTCATTGATTTAGCTGGTCTATCAATGGGGAGGCCAGCTGGTTTATTGGAGGGGGTGGATATAGGTAACCAACTTGGTCCACACGAGTCCTAGATGGTTGACTATGATATACTTACGTTTTGTTGTGTTGTTGTATTGATAATAAAAGATGCAATATTGTTTGTATATCGTTGTTTTAGGTACATTTAATTTTTGTTAGTGTATGTGGTAGATGGATGGGTGGTGATTGTATTTTGCCAATTCTTTGCCCACGGGACTATATTTACTCAACTGTTTGGTTTGGGGTAGCATGCATATTCCACCACAACTCTTCTCCGAGATTGTATTGGAAACTTATCAGAAATGAAATATTATTAATGTCCACGGTGGGCCAAAAAAAACCCAATGGACATGTTGCCACATTTTGCACGGGGTGCCATGTCTTCATTTTTCTTGTAAGTATGCTGCTCTCCCTTCCCTCTTCCTCCTTTCCCTTTCTCCACTATCCCCTTTCTCCCCTTCCGTCAGTTTCATCCCTTAATTTCCCTTTTTCTTTCCTATTTTACTTTCTTCTGTCAATTTCCCAAAAAAAAGAGCAAAAGGCCCCTAAAAATTCTAAGTATAAGAGCGCAACCCGACTTCGCAGCGAAGTCGGGGTGTGCCCTTAAGTTTGAGCGCACTCGGGGAGCCGAAGTGCGAAAAAATGATCAAAACTTGGCTAAGTACAAGAGCGCAACCCGACTTCGCAGCGAAGTCGGGGTGCGCTCTCATTTCTGTGCGCACCTGGGAAGCAGCGGACCCCTGAAAATTTCTAAGTACAAGAGCGCAACCCGACTTCGCAGCGAAGTCGGGGTGCGCTCTCATCTTCATGCGCAGTCGGAGCGGTGAGCAAAATGAGCTAAGTGTTGGGTGCGCAACCCGACTTCGCAGCGAAGTCGGGCTGCGCAGGGCTGCGCCCGCTTACTTGTGCGCACTCGGGCAGAATGATGAAAGCAGCCCAAAAATTGTCTAAGGCACGGAGGCCTCCCCAACTGCGCTACTTCCCCCTTGCGCTTTCTAATTGCGCTCCAATTCCGAGCGAGGTCAGGCATGAAAGAGAGACGAGATTCCAAGGCAGATTCGTCCATTATCAGATTTTGACAGGTGTCCAGCCTCGGGATTCGAGTCAGGGATATGAGGGGTGGAGTGCAAGCGTGAACCAAATTATTGTACCGCAGCTACCCTAATTCAAGATGACTCAAAGTTTCATCTACCACAACTACCCTCATTCAAGCTGACTCAAAGTTTCATCTACCGCACTGCCACGTAGCTGCCAAGTTTTCAGGTGGACCTTGCTGCAAGTACAGTCCATATCTGCAGAGGTCAACATCAGCAGCTTTTTTGCCGCTTTTGTCAGCTTTGTCAGCTATTGTCAAGTCTGGGATCCTGTGCCCAGAATTGTAATTAGGGGGAAATTGCGCTATAAATAGCCGCGCCATATCATTGTAAAGATGTGGAAGGGGGATATACTGCTAGGGAACCATTGTAGCTGTGCATTTGCTTCTGAATACAAGATACACTTGGCTCTATTGACTGTTCTTGTTCTTTATGCTGCCTCTATTTAGCATTTCTGCCTCATGTTGCTTATGTTATTGCTTACTGTTATTCTGCTATCTGGATATCGGTATTTAATAATTAAGTATTTCTGGAATGCATAGTTAGAAAATACATAGAATGAATGACATTGGTAGTTTCGGTAATGTATTATGTATTTAGTTGCTGTTAGTAGTGGTGATTGATAGTTGTTGTGCTGCTTATCCTCCCCACCCAATACAAATCACATTTATATTTCTTTCCGCATTTCTAATTTCTTTCCTGCACTCTGAGCTTAAAACCAATCGAGAAAACATAGGAAGCCGACCTTCTCCGGAGATTGGCACGGAAGGCATTCCTTCCTTCCGGCCTTTCAATCTGCTGGGCAAATCTAGGGCGCATTACACTAAATCCTATCCTAGTGGCAGATTCGTAACCAATAGTTTCTCTGGCACGCCCGGTGGGACACGAAAGTTTCCCACCTCAAATAGAATCGAAGCATTGGTGTTCGCTTCATTGCTGTTAAATCAGAACACCTGGCGACTCTGCAAGTACCTGAATATCATCTGAGTCCGTGAGACCGGTCCAAGCGCCTTCATGCATACAAGAAGGTGGAGAGCAAGGAATCCAAGAAACCAGCCTGATCTCTATGAAATTGACATCAACGCTCCTGGAGAGCGCGTAAGGCTGGCTGACTACCAAGCCCGCATAGACGAATCCGAAGCCGAAATCGAAGAGGCCGAAGTTGAAGAGCAACCTACATCTTCGGACAACACCGATACCGAGTACACGACTGGAGGGGAAGAAGACATGGCTGCCCAGCAAAATGATGACGACCTCTTGCCCGCGGTTGACTCCACAGGGCCCTTGGCTCTAGTCGGACAAGAGGTTGTGCCCCCCGCTGCCTTGAAGTCCATCCCTACTTACGATGGCTACGGCAAAACGGCATATGAGCACATCCAAGACATTCTGGCCTTGGCTGCGCTACATTCTATTACAAATGAGAATGTCAAGACCTGTCTATTGGCTCTTTCTCTGAGGGGGAAGCTTCTCTATTGGTGGAGATCTTTGCCAGAAGGATCCATCACAGGGTGGCCTCAGTTGGCAGGCAGACTCGTAAAAGGATGCAACGAGTCTGCCGACCCCTCTTCATTATTGCATCAGTTTCAGAGTATCCAACGTCACCCATGAGGAGATATCAAACTTCAACATAAGGTTTGCGAGGTCTTGGAAAAGAGTACCTTGCGAACTGCGACCTTCGGCGGGTCAAGCTGCACACTATTACCTGAGGTCTTTCAATTCAGATATCTACCTACTTCTCAAGATAGCCCGAGTTGATACTTTCCCTGCCCTATACGAAGCTGCCCAACAAGCAGAATTAGACATAATCTCTATAGGCAGACTTCTGCATAGAGTGCAGTCCCCCATTTATCCTGATTTTCCTTAGTCCCAGTATCCATCGGCCTCTGGTGTGATGCCATCATCCTAGCACCCCCAGCAGCCATGGAATCCAGCACCAGTTATAAACCCCTACGGTCAGCCTCAGATTCATTATCCTAATCCACCACCTTCGCCTCCGCAGTATCCCGCACTCCTAGCTCCCCCTCATTACGCGGCGTATTCTGCATCTCCGTCATTAGCTGCAATACCTCTGCCAGCTCGGTTGGCGCCTGCAGATAACGATATTTAGAATAAAATCCTTCAAGAGGTACGCGCTCTGGCCTCTGGGTATCATACTATTTCCAATGATATGACGATAATGAAGAAGAAGCAAGCCCAGATGGAGTTCCTTCCAAGGAGACCATATCCTCCCCCGACGCTAACAAAAGATCAAGCTATACAAGCTCAAAGACACCCCCCGGCAAGGAATGCTGTCAATGAGGTTCAACCTAGCACTTCTGACTGATTTAATTGGTGTTCCACATGCAACGACCCACATTTAGAGGAGAGTTGCACGCTGCATCAGCATTATCTTCAGACCCTTGCGGGCAACGCCATAGAGTATGAAGCATACATGATCCTGGACGATGAAGGCAACTTTGCGGTCCTAGAAGAAGATCCTGCGTTGCTCTTGACCAAGGAAGGCAGAAAGCCGATTGAGGCTGCCACAGCCCAAGCAAAGCTATTGAAGGTATACGCCAGAAGAGAGAAGGCGCAACCTGCTGGGCTACCACGTGACAAGTCACCTTGGCCTCCTACACCCAAAGAAAGGTTTCCTACGCTCAAGGCTCCCGCGGTGAAAGCTCCCGCAGCTCAACCTCTAGCCGAAACAAAAGAACAAGCTCAAGAGAAGCTGAGATATTCGTTGCTGACGAAGAGACAGAGAGTCGAAGCCACGCAGCAATACTGGACCAGGTATGAGCCGGCGGAAGAAATAGAGGGAGCCAACACTTCAACCTACAATATAGTTGATGAGCTTAAAAAGACCCCGACGAAGATAAGTATGTACGAGGCTCTTCTGCTCCCGAGGCAAGTTGATCTGCTGCAGGAATCCTTGAAAAGCGTAAAAGAGCGAAAGCCGACGCAGCCTGCTGTGTTAGCTCAGCCCTTGACAGTTTCTGCCACCGAGAAAAACAAGCCACCTCATTTCTATCTGTCATTGCGGATGGAAGGCTATATAGTACACAACTGCATGGTGGATTCTGGTGCTTCCACGACTGTCATGTCGAGAGCCGTCTGCGAATAGATCGGTATGGAATATACAAGGAGCAGCCAAGGCGTACTGCAGCTAGACGACACCCCTGTCAAGACAGTTGGTGTCATTAAGGATATCCTGATCCGACTGCATAAAGCCCTCGACATAGTGGTCATCCAGGAAGTCGTTATGGTCGACTTGGAACCCTACTTCGGCATGTGTCTCTCCAGGGAGTTCACGGCGAAGCTGGGCGGATATCTGTCTCTGGATTACTCACATATGGAAGTGCCCTTCAAAGGAAGGAGATTAAAGATCTATAATGAAAAGCCTTCCACATTTCTGGTAGAGAAGATACCCGGAGAAGAGCCGCAGAATGGCATGGTCCAGCTGACAACTGAAGAACTGGTAGAGGTTGATATGACAGAAGAGGCCCTTGAGCTGTTACAAGTGGAGGATGAGTTCTCCTTGCTAGACTTCAACGCCATGATTGAGACCGAGCAAGGCTGTTACTCCTTCACCCAGCCTGAAAGACTTGACCAGTCAGCAAGAAAGGAGGTTGGGCCCGCACCAGAAAAGCTATGGAAGCTGTTCTTTGATGGCGCCTGATGCAAAAATGGTGCCGGTGCAGGTGTACTTATGGTTTCCCCGTCCGGAGTCCAGAAGGACTACACTTACAGGCTGGCTTTGAGCTACACTAACAATGCGGCGGAGTATGAAGCTTTGTGCTTGGGTTTGAGAAAGGTAGAGAGACTGGGGGTGAGACATTTGCAGATCTTTGGCGACTCAGAGCTGGTGTGCAACTAGATTATGAATAAGTACGCCTCCAAGAAGCATTACCTCAAGGCGTACCGTAATCGTGTCTGGGACCTGATGGAGTCATTCGAGTCTTTGAATGTCAAAGCCATATCACATGAGAAGAATAAACATGCTGACATTCTGGCGTCTGTTGGAGCCAGGTACGTTCCGGCTGATGACATTGTCCAGAAGCTGAAGCCGGTTCGTACTATCTACAGGCCTTCTGTGCCTGATAAAGATAGCCATTGGCAGGTGTTCGACTGTGACGAGGATATCGTCACTTTTTTGATAAACGAAGCAAGTATGATAGAAGGTAGAGACCCTGATGACGAGCAGTACTAGGGGTTGGTACAGTTAAAAAACAATCATGTCCCGAAAGGACTGATTACCTTAGAAAGTCTCTTTGATCAGAACGATAGGGCAATATCCCACAGAATCAAAGTGGACCCTAAGCAGTACATGGACCTGGAACTGGAACCTGGAAAAATGATCAAGGTCGGGACAGACTGCACTGAAAAGGAACTGGAGCAGATCAGATCTTTATGCGGAGAGTTCCCTGATATTGTGGCCTGGTGCTACCAGGACTTGAAGGGGTATGACAGAGAGATGATCCAAAGATACTATAGAGTTGGAAGATAATGCAAGACCTTTTCGGCAGAAGCAAAGGGCAGTGAACCCAAAAATTGAAGCTATGATGAAAGCAGAGCTCTTAAAGATGCTGGAGGCCAAAATCATCTACCCCATCAAGCACTCATCTTGGGTTGCAAATCTGGTCCCTGTGAGGAAAAAGAATGGAGACATCCGCCTCTGCGTGGATTTTAGAAACCTCAATCAAGCTTCACTGAAGGATCATTATCCGTTTCCCCAAATTGATCAGATCCTCCACATCGTTGCTGGAGCACAGAGGTTCTCTCTCTTGGACGGATTCTTTGGATATAACCAAATATGGGTAAAGGACGAAGATCAGCACAAGACAACGTTCACCACCAAATGGGGAACGTTTGCATATCAGCGCATGCCCTTCGGCCTGTCTAACGCCGGCGCTACGTTTCAAAGAGCTATGGACTTGGCGTTTCGGGAGCTGCTCAACAAGGTCATTGTCATCTACTTGGACGATATGATTGTATTTTCACATAAGAGAGAGGACCATGCTTCCCACTTGCGGCAAATATTTGAGATATGTCGTAAATTCGACATTTCCATCAACCCGAAGAAGTCTGTCTTTGCGGTGAAGGAAGGTAAGTCGCTAGGACATGTCATTTCGAGAAAGGCCTTGCAGTGGATCCTGATAGAGCAGAAGCCCTTCTTCGCTTACCCATCCCAGTTGACAAGAAGGGGCTACAATCATTTTTCGGCGAAATCAACTTTGTGAGGAAGTTCATACCGGACTTCGCACAAGTAATTAAGCCCATGGCCGAACTCCTAAAAAAGAATGCCGAATTCTTGTGGACCGACGAAAGGAAGCAGGCCTTCGAAGAGATCAAGTCCAGAGTCGCGCAAGCTCCAGTGTTGATAAATCCAGATTATTCCAAGGATTTCATCCTGTACGCGGTGGGAGAGCCCGAGATTTACGTCGCAGTCCTGACTTAGAAGGGAGACGATGGCGAGGAACGCCCCATAGCGTTCTTAAGCCAGGTGATTTAGCCACATGAAGAAAAGTATAATTTTATTGAGCGGCAGGTGCATGCAGTCATGAGATCCCTCAGGAAGTTCAGGCACTTCGTCTCCCAGAGCCGGATAACTGTCTTTGTAATACATCCGGACGTCAGGAATTTCATTATACAAGGGGAGCCAGGACACAAGAGGGCAGGATGGATAGCCAAAATCCAAGAATTTGACATCGAGGTACGACCAACGAAGATGATCAGAGGCCGAGTCCTGTGCCAAGAGCTGGCCCGAAGTGCTGCAGCTGAAATCTCTGCCTGCCAGTGGGAAGATCCAATGGCGGAAACTAACCTTGCCAACTCCTTATCAGAGGAGAGTGATTGGACGAATGACATGGAGCGGTATTTTAGCACAGGGAGATGTCGAGATCATCTCAATGCCTCACAAAGAAGGAGGTTTAGGCTGAATGCCTTAAGATATGTACTGCGCCCTGAGGGGCTGTATTTCAAAAATATTGACGGCATCCTGTTGCGATGCGTCAGAGAATCAGATAAACCAAAGGTCCTCGGAGAATTCCACTCCGGGATGCCTGGGGGACATCATTCAGGGAGGCCTACGGCCTTAAAAATTATCAGAGCCGGGTATTATTGGCCCACTCTCTTCACAGACGCACATGCAGTCTGTGTTAAATGTGAAAAATGCCAAAGGTTCGCTGGTAGGAACAGGAAGGCACCCTTGCCCCTCCAACCAATTCAAGCCGAGACTTCGTTTCAGCGGTGGGGTCTGGACTTCGTCGAAACTATCACGCCTAACTCTGCAGCGGGACATAAGTTCATCCTTACAGCCACCGATTATTTCACTCGGTGGGCAGAGGCGATCCCCACTAAGCACGTAGACCAAGAAACGGTCATTGGTTTCCTTGAGGGCCTCATCACCCGTTTCGGGGTCCCAGAGGCAATAGTTACAAACAACGGTCCGGGGTTCGCAGGTGTTGTACTCACGGAGTTCACCAGCAAATACGACATCTATCACAAGATGTCCTCAAACTACTACCCGCAGGGGAATGGCCTGGCCGAGTCCACTAACAAGAATCTACTGAAGATTGTTAAAAAAACAGTAGAAAGGAACAAGAGGACGTGGCACCTACTTCTGAACCGGGCGTTATGGGCGGACCGCATATCTTTCAAGAAATCTATCAAGACATCCCCCTACGCGCTCGTATATGGCAAGGAGGCAGTTCTGCCTACCCACATAGAAATGCCCGCACTCTGGATGTTAGATGAAGAAAAAGGCGACGGGGATCCAGTGGAAGCCAGACTTTGCCAACTATTGCGGTTAGAAGAGGAAAGGGAGAAGGCATACCAGGCCTTTACTAAACACGCCGAGGTAACCCAGAGCTGGTTTGCAAAAGGCACCACAGCCCGAGTTTTCAAAATCGGGGACCTAGTGCTAAAGTGGGACTCACTCAAAGCAAAGCCGGGCAACCATGACAAATTTGATGCCCTCTGGGAAGGTCCCTATCAGATAGCTCGGGTAAACCAATTCAATGTGTTCGTGCTCAGGGACATGGAGGGACAACTTCTCCCCATTCCTGTCAACGGTTTCCACCTAAAAACCTATCACCATTGAAGGTGCCCAAGAGGTCCTTCCTTGTACATATTATTTTCCTGCATTTTAGTTTATGACAGAATGTACATATTTCTTTTAGCATTATGCTTTTAGTTTTCAAAGCCGAAGTGGGCTAAGTGTGAGAAAAGGAGCAAACTTTGGCTTTTAAAAAAAAAAAATTTTAGTAAGTGCTGGGTGCGCAACCCAACTTCGCAGCGAAGTCGGACTGCGCACCATCTTGGGAGCGCAGTCGGGCAGCAGAGAGCGAAAATTGGCTAAGTGTGGAATCCCTACTGCGCAACATTTTCCGGGCGAAGTCGGATTGCACACGTTTTTTGAGCGAAGCCCGAGTGCGCTCTTGATTTCGAGCTCACCCTGAACGACCTGTCAGGGAAAACAAGGGGCATAATGGCGAAAAATTTCTAAGTGTGGGCCTAGGCGGCGCAATGTGCATAGCGCGAAGTTAGGTTGCATCCCTCCTTAAAACCCTGGGCCAAAGTCTCCCTCGAAGTGTATGCCCAAGCGGCGGCTGTGACGTCATTGAAAGCGCGACCAAGGTGCGCCTTCCAAGGAAAAGGCCCACGCACGGCCGCAAAAGAATAACGGCGTTCCCCACCTACTTCGAGCAAATCACTTTAAACCCCCCCCTCCCCGTGCCATTAATGCTGCGTTTTTCCTAGAAAAGCGGCCCTAGCATACTCAGAACATTCGAATTATCAACCTAAGTCTGAGCTGCAAGGTGCAGAATTGAAGGACTAGTGACCGTAATCCCCGTCTCTGCCACCACGAACAGAAAACAGAGAATGGACAAGGGAAAAGCGCCAATGCAGCCGCAGTCCAGCGATACAGAGCAGGAGGCTGAGGAACACACAGAATCCAGCGCTCATGAGAACGAAGCGCCACAGGAGCAGACAAGGTAATCCAGGTCAAAAAGAAGCAGAGGGCAAGCTCCACTGCCCCCCATCAATCGCCTGGTCGGGTATAGGGACGGCGAGTACTCCATTAGCCTAACCAAGCTGCTGCCAAATATAGCAAAGTGGGCAGGCAAAATCTCGCCCTCGCGCCATGTTGGAGCTGCATACAAGTCGAACCTGTACTGGTTCTTATGCCCTCCCGTCCACCATTGCCCGGAGCTGGTTGAGTCTATTGTGACAAATTACAAACCAGCTACCCGACAAGTTTGCGACAACCAAGGAAGGGTGTTGTTCACCCTCTTCAAAGAGAGCGTCCAACCAGCCTTCGCCCCGAGGCTCCAGTACGACCCCAACGCCATTGTCAGAATAATTAACTTGGATGAGCAGGCGGGCAGATTCGCTCAGAGCAGAAGGATGAGAGAGTTTCTTGACTCAGAACTGAAGACCCCGCTGCCAGCAGGACAATGGCCGACAAGCCCTATACCCTTGGAGAGGTTCGAGAATAAATACATATATATTATCCTGGCATGGGTACTCGGCTGCGGCACGGATAGAATGGTGCACCCGTACCAGCTGGCGCTCGCGGAATGCATCTTGCATGGAGAGTTTTATGACTCCACCGCGCAAAGGAGCGGAAGACGCCCTATTTTATTTGATTGGGCAGATTGGGTGGCGTACGCCATACATTCGAATCTGGTCAGGATACAGCAAAAGCAGACAATAGAGTTCCGACACTGCTCGTTCCTCACATGGTTATGCCTATACCACACGCACTACCGGATTAAAGTACCTGACCTAAAAAAGGTAAATGAGAAGGGAGCGCCGCTGCCTGTGTATGAGTGGACAGAAACCCTGTATAGGAGAGGGTCTTACTACGATTTCAACTTCAAATTTCTAGGTATGACCCTGGCGCTGTTCAACGGCAAAACATCTCGCCCTCCACTGGCCATGACGAACTACCTGAGGAAGTACAAATGCGGAGATACCTTCCGGTTGACTCAGGGCATTGTGATCAGAATCTATGGAGTCAAAGGGAAGCCGTTCCTGCTGCCTTATTTTTGCACTGAGCATCAGTTCGGTATAGAGATATTGCGCCAGATGGACTATGTATAAGAGGAATTCGGCCGGGGAAAGAAGAGGGGCCATATTTTCAAGTATCCTATTACCTGGGCGAACATTCAAGTGCATGAGATTGGGCAGCATGTCTACCTCGAACAAGAACTCAACATGGGCCTGATACAGCTACCTCAGCGCTGGAAATACGACCCAATTGGGGTCAGGGGAAAATTTGTACATATTTGCCCCCGAGCGGAAATCATGGAGGAGAGGTGCAATAAAACAGGTGCAGACCTGGAATGGCACATCGAGCGGATGCAATCATCTCCACCATGGTAGGACTTGTACTGTGAAGAAGTGGAGTATGATCCGGAGCGCAATCCAGACCACAGGTTAGACTCAGCAGGCTTCAAAAAATTCCTCTCAAAGGTGACACCCCTCAGCTGGGAAAAGGACAAAATTATTGAATGCTGGAAAATGAGGTGTCGCATGCAACACGATAAGTCTAACCGAAAGACATTGGCCGTAGATGATGAATTTTCGGCCTTATATGATAAATATGCTGGCAAATGGGAGTCGTTCGCGTTTCGAGATTGCGTTCCCCTAGTCGCCAGAAAGAGATATAAAAGGAAGCCCCCATCCCAGCAATTACCCATTCAAGAAACCCCCAGCGCGACACCAACAAGCAGTCAGGTGGGCTCGATGTTGCCTCCAGCTCCTGAAGTGTCACCTCAAAAAGGATAGGAGCTAGAGAAGTCAACTAGTGAAGCGGCCTCCCAAAAAGAAAAGGCGCCAAAAGGGTCAACCGATGGGCCTTCGGCAACAAACATTCCTCCGTCAAAGCCCAGGTACAAGTTCACCGTGGGAACACCGCTGCCAGCCGCGCCAACCTCCTCCGCCTCCTTTGAGCAAACTGCAGCTTTGGAAGAAAAGAAGAGAAAAAGGAGCGAAAAGACCAAGCGGCCTAAGGAGTTCACGCGCAAGAACGGCCGCAAGCACGGACACAGACAGCCGCGTCGGAAATCATCTCTGTGGACAGCCCAGGGAAAGAAGCAGAAGTTTGGGCAGCAGGCGTCCTCCAATCAGGGGCTCAGGCGGAGCCCGCAGGTACGTCCTCTTCCCCGGTTTCCCAGATCCCAGTTGGCCCTGCCGTAACACTGTCCCCCACTGTATCAGGGCAGCCTTAGTTGCATCTTCCTTATCGCATATCTCCCAATCCTTCCACAGTCCCCATTCTTTCGAACAGTTTGCCCAGGACCCGAACGTTTTCCAAACTCTGAGTCAAACCCTAGACCCCTCGCCCGCGGCCAGTGCTGAAGCTGTACCTACATCGTCGTGCCGCTCACCTTCATTATTCAAGACCCCGCCTTCACCTCCCACTCAGCCGCCTGTTTCCCCTAGGACCCAGTCGCCCTTGAAAGTGACCACACCCTCTAGGATATCTCCTGCTTCATTGTTTGCGGGAAGGATGCCGCGACAGGATTTAAGCTTGGCGTATCCTATGTTGGCAGAACTTGACTTCGTGGGGGAGCAGCTGCAGATTACAGATGATCAGCCTCTGGCAGCGAAGGTCATAGGGTGTTCCGCCTCTTTCCTCCAGGGCGTCAAACGAAGAAGAGCCGAGGAGATAGCTGCCCCGGTGAAGTGCACCAAGTTCGACTTGGACAGGAGAGTGCTGCGAACTAAAAAATTGATCCCTAAAGTAAAGAAGCCTCTCCGAGAAATGACCGAGGTTGACTATGAACATCGGGTCAAGGAGAAGAATTTTGATGATATAAGCGAAGAATATGAAATCAACGGTATTCGCCGTAGAACTGACAATCTCCTAGTTAAGCGACTCGAGAATCAAGAGAAGCTGTTTCAGCTTCAAAATAACTCGAGACAGCTGGAGGAAGATCTGGCCAAGGCCACCACGCGGCTGGAGTCTGCCCAGCAGGAGATTAAGGACTTGAAAGCATAGCTCGTCGCCTCTCAGCAGGAGGCTACAACACAAAGAAGGACGGCCGAACAACTGTCGGAAGAGAAGAGGGCGGCATTGGAACATGTATCTTAGCTGCAGGATTTGTTGAGGCGAGCCCAATCTCAGCTGAAGGAGAAGGCGTCCCAGGCGGCGGCATTTTCGAAAAACAAGGTCAAAGAGATGTGGGCTGGTTTGTCGCGAGGATGCAGGGGCTAATGTTGTCGAGTCCTCGTCCGTCCCGGATTTCGCATCCAGGATCCAAGATGTATCCGCCAGGGAAAGCCTCGTGGTAGAGGAGGCCGAACACCAAGCGAAGCAGTGGCTGGACTTGGCAATAAAAAATGAAGAGTTCGCGCGCAAGGGCCTCCGATTTCCCCCCATGTCCCGAATTGCCCTAGATTGGGCAGATGCAAGGGCAACCTTGCATAATTACTTCGAAAAACAGAAAAAACAAGGGCCGCCAGGAAAATGCTGGACGCTTTGAACCATGAAATGAATATTTGCCTGGCCCCTTCAACACTCTTTCTGAGCTCGGATGCCCGAGCTTCGTCAAGGATGGGGAGTTTCTACCCCTTGAACAAGTAAAGCTGGATTGGCTGTCTTTCGAGGCAGACACATCAGAAATTGACAATTGCGCCGAGCCAGTCCAGGAGGCACAGGTAACTCAAATGGTGTCAAGATATTGCAAGATCAACACCTCCCTTCAGGAGTTGGGAGAGAGATATGACACCATCGACGTACACATGATTGCGGCATTCAGAGCAGCGCTGAAGAATGTCAGCGATTTAGGGCCCTTCCAAGCAGCAACCTCGGACCAGGCCAAGACTGCGTACAATCATGTTCGCGAGCGGGAGCAGCCGGCCGAGCAAGAAAGTGACAGTGGTGAGCATTCGGATTCAGAAAGAGGAGGAGAATCAGAAGAAGAGACTGCTGAGAGTGAATCCGAAGAGGAGCAGTTACCCAAGAAGGGGACTCAGCAGCAGCAGGAGCAGGAGCAGCGGGATGCAGGGGAAGGGAGTTCCTCTGTGCCCAAAGGATAAAGGCCTGGTTCTTTGCGTCGAGGCGAGCTCGACACCCCGCGAGCCGCCAGGAATGTTGCCACATTTTGCACAGGGTGCCATGTCTTCATTTTTCTTGTAAGTATGCTGCTCTCCCTTCCCTCCTCTTCCTTTCCCTTTCTCCACTATCCCCTTTCTCCCCTTCCGTCAGTTTCATCCCTTCATTTCCCTTTTTCTTTCCTATTTTACTTTCTTCTGTCAATTTCCCAAAAAAAAAGAGCAAAAGGCCCCTAAAAATTCTAAGTATAAGAGCGCAACCCGACTTCGCAGCGAAGTCGGGGTGCGCCCTTAAGTTTGAGCGCACTCGGGGAGCCGAAGTGCGAAAAAATGATCAAAACTTGGCTAAGTACAAGAGCGCACCCCGACTTCGCAGCGAAGTCGGGGTGCGCTCTCATTTCTGTGCGCACCTGGGAAGCAGCGAACCCCTGAAAATTTCTAAGTACAAGAGCAGCAAAGTTGGGATGCGCTCTCATTTCTGTGCGCACCTGGGAAGCAGCGGACCCCTGAAAATTTCTAAGTACAAGAGTGCAACCCGACTTCGCAGCGAAGTCGGGGTGCGCTCTCATCTTCATGCGCAGTCGGAGTGGTGAGCAAAATGAGCTAAGTGTTGGGTGCGCAACCCGACTTCGTAGCGAAGTCGGGCTGCGCCCGCTTACTTGTGCGCACTCGGGCAGAATGATGAAAGCAGCCCAAAAATTATCTAAGGCACGGAGGCATCCCCAACTGCGCTACTTCCCCCTTGCACTCTCTAATTGCGCTCCAATTCCGAGCGAGGTCAGACATGAAAGAGAGACGAGATTCCAAGGCAGATTCGTCCATTATCAGATTTTGACAGGTGTCCAGCCTCGGGATTTGAGTCAAGGATATGACGGGTGGAGTGCAAGCGTGAACCAAATTATTGTACCGCAGCTACCCTCATTCAAGATGACTCAAAGTTTCATCTACCACAACTACCCTCATTCAAGCTGACTCGAAGTTTCATCTACCGCACTGCCACGTAGCTGCCAAGTTTTCAGGTGGACCTTGCTGCGAGTACAGTCCATATTTGCAGAGGTCAACATCAACAGCTTTTTTGCCGCTTTTGTCAGCTATTGTCAGGTCTGGGATCCTGTGCCCAGAATTGTAATTAGGGGGAAATTGCGCTATAAATAGCCGCGCCATATCATTGTAAAGAGGTGGAAAGGGGATATACTGCCAGGGAACCATTGTAGCTGTGCATTTGCTTCTGAATACAAGATACACTTGGCTCTATTGACTGTTCTTGTTCTTTATGCTGCCTCTATTTAGCATTTCTGCCACATGTTGCTTATGTTATTGCTTACTGTTATTCTGCTATCTGGATATCGGTATTTAATAATTAAGTATTCCTGGAATGCATAGTTAGAGGATACATAGAATGAATGACATTGGTAGTTTCTGTAATGTATTCTGTATTTAGTTGTTGTTAGTAGTGGTGATTGATAGTTGTTGTGTTGCTTATCCTCCCCACCCAATACAAATCACATTTATATTTCTTTTCGCATTTCTAATTTCTTTCCTGCACTCTGAGCTTAAAACCAATCGAGAAAACATAGGAAGCCGGCCTTCTCCGGAGATTGGCACGGAAGGCATTCCTTCCTTCCGGCCTTTCAATCTGCTGGGCGAATCTAGGGCACATTACACTAAATCCTATCCTAGTGGCAGATTCGTAACCAACAGGACTATAAAAAGGACAACAATAACTGCTAGTGAGCGGGCCAAAACACCCAACAAAGAAAGAGACTAAGATAAATACAAAGACGTGACCCAAGAAGCAGGCCAAAGGGATGGGAATGCAGAAGAGGGGAAAGGGGTGGGTTGTAGTCCAAAAGAGTGGAGTGCACGCCAAGAAGAACGAAGAGAGAGAGAGAGAGAGGGGGGGGGAGCAGCCCTAAAGGGCAAACTCCAACTCCCCCGTAAAGTAGTCTCTCATAACAGTTGAGGCCGAAGAATCTATGCTAAAGAAATCCATGATCTGTCTCTATCCATCACTAACTTGGGGCCCCAAAAAATTGTGGGTGCGCTGTCTAGTGACCTTGCCTCCGTCCGAATGGGCTGAAATGGGGTGTTTCTGTCCGGTGTCACTCGGTCCATCAGAGCTGGTGAAGTAGGTTGTCATGGGACGATGGTGGGAGGGGCGAGATCCATCTGTAGGAGAGCTTCTTTGTTGACGAAACTGAGTTGTCTCCCTAAAAAAGAGTGCGAGACACTGTTGGTCCGAGTATCTAAAGAAGGTGGATAGAGATCAAGAGTTATCACTAAGAGGCAATAAAATCTGCCTCGGATCTCATAGTAGATGGGACATCGAAAAATAAAGTGATGTAGGATTTCAACTTCTTGTTAGAGTATATCATAATATATCCTAAGTTGTTACTAGGATAATTTGTGTGGCTGAGATTAACTCAGTTGGTTATGACGAAAGATCTGTGCAAAACAATAGAAACTCCAGGATGCATCAGCCTTCCTTTTCAAGGGGGGTCAGAAATGGGCAGAAACCAACCACTCCTTATAGGTCTACGGGAATGATCTGCCAGAAAAAAAATTCTGCAGCGCCACTCCACGTTGTATCAACCCCTCTTAAAAAAAAACTAGCACATGACTTGGTTTCTTCATGGCACAGCAATGAACCCATAACTTTGCTCGGAAGCTACCCGTGCGATCACAATCAGTCGTTTGTGGGCTGGGGCACCAAGTTTACAGCGCTGCTGTGATGTTGCCGGTGTATGTGGCCGTCGAGAAGTGGGACATGCAGTGGCACGACTCCACCAGGGCCACGCAGTGGTTCAGATCTCGTGACTTGTTGTGCAGAGTCTTCATAGACAACATAGCAACAACACAACATCAAAAAATATTCACGGGAGAAAAACAGATCTGCCGAAAACTGAAAAACTCCAATGCTACAGAATCTGCAACCCTCTTTCAGATGCAGATAAAAACAGTAAAATAGTGCAACTATGGCACTAGGAAGAGGTCGGTGCATCCAACAAAATGCCAAATACCAGGTAAAAAATAAATCTGACTCTACCAGAAGTTCCAGCGGTGAAAAAACACATATCACCATGCCTGAAAGATGCAGGAGATCAGATCCATCACCAAAGAGGAAAGGCCTGTGCAGAAGGCCAGAGGCGGCATTGCAAATCAGAGGCGTAAATTCTTCTAGAGAACCTCCATCAACAGATCCCAATTGAGCAGGCTTAAATACAAGGGAGGGAATCAATTGCTGCATGATGGCACCGTTCTGCAAACCCTAAAAAAACTAAAAAGAAAAACATCCCAAACTAAATTTTTTTTTAACCATCTGGTTTCTGATCCATCAAAATATGGAGAGCATACTCCGTCGCTAAAAAAAATTAGGGAAAAAAAAGAGGGGGGGATTTCCATGAAGGAAATCTCCCCATGAGGAAAAGCTTCTCAGGCTCACAGGGCAGGGAAAGCCTGCTCTGATTATGATATACTCTAACATCCCCTCTTAAGTGGTACTAGGATATCTCTAACACTTCTCCCAAGGAACAAAGAAGGCAAACCCGCTCCTCCATCGGAAGATGGTGATCTAACTCAACTCGGAGTTGGTGGGAGCACACCCTGAGTTCCCTAATCGGGATCCTTATGTTATGCATTGTGTGCTACTGAAGGTATTGTGGAGGAACTATCTTTCCGTCTTGAATTTGGAGGACGTGCTCATGGTAAAAAGACAGTTTGGGGGAAAGAGGGGCAGCGGGAGAGATCAATGTGCAACTGGTATACTTGAGACTAACCTCCTTCCGGATCTCGTGAAGCACCTTCTTCTTATTTTTTCGAGAAGGGGGGAGAGCACCCAAGAAATGAGGAAGCCTATCAATCTGTATATAAATGCTGGCCAGAAGTGTGGAGACCTGAAAATACCAGCTCCTCCGACCTCCCCGAGAACTTGGAGAGAGGTCCATCGAAGAGTGAAGGGCAAGGTAAGGGTACCGTCTACAACCCGAGGGGATATCTCCCAAAGTACGAACCCTGTGAAGATAGGCAATAATAAAAAATATGATCTCAAGCCAAAGAGGAGAGGCCCCAAACTCTGCTAGAATAATAGAATAATATTTTCATGCCTTAACTATGTTTGCATATATTAGTTGAGCTGATTTTGTTAACTTTCTTTTTTATTGCATAATTTTTTATTACTTTTACTTTTTTATTGCTTGACTTGTTTTGTGTTATGACTTGAATACTTGCCTATACTACAGAGCATAATCAGGCACCCATTTACAACATGGAAGCTGTATCACCTGTCACTTTGGGGCTTGTGGCAATAGGTCAAGCATGCCATTACGATTATTTAATCTGCAAACTTAAGGGCTGATTAGTTCAAGCAATGGTTAGTTTACAGCCTTAAAGGCTGATTAGTTAAGTTCATATGTAACAAATCAATAGTTTTAGAATGGTTTTGTAAGGGTTACAATGAAGAACCCCTTCAAAAGGGTTGCATAGAAGTGACATGCCCTTCTTGCAAACATGTTTACCACTTAAAATGTTATTCACCTTGGCTAGTTTTGGCACAACACTCCAGTAATGAACTATATAGCAGTTTCGGTTCAGATGTAACTTGTAAGTATGAGTGTAATGTATGTTTTAAGATGTATGTATGCCTCTCTGTTGTTGAGACAGAACACCTTCTAAGTAGGGAAACATTGGTGAACCTCACTTACTACTACTAAATAAGTTAATTTTGTTAATGTCCAATGATGGCCAAAGTAAGCCAATGGGACTCGTGAAAAGAGCTGTTATAATGCACTGCAGTAACAAAAAAGAATTACGAAAATAAGCTAAACTAGAGTAAAGAAACTAGAGCAAACTCCCCTAAAGCGGGACAACTGTATGTGAAATTACAGCCTCGAAGGTTGGACCCAAAATGGATAAACCCTAACATGCAAAAAGTAACGATGAAGAGAGAGCCAGCAATCAAGGTAAAAGAGAGAGAGAAAGGAGCTCCTATAGATCCAAGTGCCAACATTAATCAGTAGTGGGATGTAAAGTAGAAGCAGAATCAAGCAGTCAAGGCCAAAGGAGATAAAAAGGAGCTCCAATGGATCCAAGTGCCAACACTAATCTGTAGTGGGATGTAAATTAGAACCACAGTCATTGTTATCACCATCTCAAAAGGCCATCACAGGATCTAATGATGCTTCCAGGAGAGTGGTCAGGACTAAGGGGACCTAGTTGGATAATCCTGGGACGACATGGAGTTTGACCCCTTAGGATTGTTCTAGCATCCAAAGGAGTAGAGAAAAGAAGGAAGCTATGTTACTGAATCTTGATAACATACAAAGTGAACCAACAAAGTATTCAAGAGCACATACCTGACGAAATCATGCTCTAAATGCAAGTCTGGATGTCAGTTCAGTTGTGGAAATAAGAACACCGAAAAGACTTCAATATAAGTAAAATACTTATGTTAGGGGTAGACATTGCAAGAATCTTTATACATTTTGGCCAGTTGTCCATGGAGGAAGGTCTTTTTTTGGCATATGGAACAATTTTGACTGCAGGAGAAGAGAAAGGGGTGATTGTTTATACCCACAGAAAGAGAAAAAAACCTTTGCTTGCACCAGTGCAAGTTATGCAAAAGAGACCTTTAGTTCCAATTTGTGATCAGTGATAGACATTCTCTATCAAAGTCAATCAAGTTCAGTGGGACAAAAATGAGGATCCTGTTATACATTGTCTCAATTGAGAATATTATTGGGAGGTCAGTGATACAATAGATGATAGACAACATGTGAAACCTTTTCCCAGCACATTGGAGGGCTATGTTGTCGTGTGTATGGCAAAGTAGATGACAGTAAGAAAGAGACATGGGACGGTTAAAAACCTTCAAAACACAATTTGAGTCATGGCACAATAATTAGCAAATTATCAACGAATTAGCATAAGTCAAGCAAAATAAGGATAAAGCCATTAAGGATTGCAATAAATGAATGCTCAATCTGGTCGAAGTGTTGAAACAACCCTTGTCCAATGATTTGAAGTGACAATACTTCGTTCATGGATTGCGGAAAGAATTCCAGAAAAGTCTGATATATGTACCACCATCCACATATGAGAAGACATAAAAATGAATGTTGGATGTAGAAAAGCATAATTACTTGCTAGATGATGAGGACATATTCAACATCAAGCTGATTGCAAACATTTTCAACAGATGTATGCAGTAAAAACAAAATGACATGCATGTTAGGAATATAAGATGTATGATGTCTTAAGTGTTGTATCAAAGGCCAGACAGAAGACATATGTCCAATTAGACTTTGCACTATTTGTAATATAAAAAGCCATGATGCTGAGGACTGCCCATTCATTTTGAAAAGTATGCCAAAGGAGAAACAGGTTTGATGGCAAATCCTGCGACTAGCAGAGGGTATAAAAATAATAGTAATGAAAAAGAAAACACAACAACATAAGAATGAGTGAAGCTGTTTGATAGCCAAAAATATTAAACGGCATCCTATGGTGTGATGTTGGAAGTCCAAAAATTGGGGACACTTATCTTGTGATTGCCCAACCGTCCAAAACCAAAGATATTGTAGCTTGAACAGGGAATTGCAAGCAGTTAAAACAAATATCAATAATGTCAATACAAACATGACAGATTTAGAAGGTAAGGTTGCAAGCATAGAGAAGTCAACGGGTACCATAACAGCAGAGTTGCAACAATTAATATCCAAATTGCTACACCTAATATGACCAATAATTCTACTTGTAATAAAAATCCAAACATGGGTCAAAATAAAAATCCAGGCCATATTCAATCTCAAAATCAGGTTCACAATTTATGTCCCAGACCCACTTCAAATAGCCATCACTCAACATTTATTTTAGTCTGAAAGATCATATATCTTATAGTGATTAACTAATTGGAAAGGAAATGAAGAGTTTAATTTTTTCTAATCATCCACGGTCATCAAGATCTTGTGCATAGGTTTGACATGTGGTTACTGATTGAATTTGATCAAGTTGGTTTTTTTATTATTTATTTTTAGGGTAAATTTGTTAAAGTTAAACCAAAAAATGTTTCATCACTTTGGAATGAATGGTAGCTAAGAATCCCAGGACTTCCAACAGACTAAAAAATACACTGTTGACATTATACCAGGAAAGTTTCTAGGTTAAAACATTATGGTCATACCATAGTGAGTTTTGAATGGTCTCCGATATCACCACCGCTTTCTTTCCCTAATAGTTTGCCACTACCATCAAGGATCTGAAAGACATACATTGGAGGGAACACATTTCTTAAATATAGGTAAATAGGTTATACTTATTATCTATATTTGCCCATTTAAATTTGACAGATAGCATGTAAATGGGTAGTAGTTAGTACTTTTTAGTTTTTTATCTGTTGCTTGGTGTTTTCAGATGATGTCCTTTGCATTATATTTATTCTGATGTGCTGGTTGTATTTTTGAAATGGCAGGTTGACTATGAAATTCAAAGAGATGGACCAAGGCAACTCATACGTTCTACTGCTAATGATTGGTATCAGAATTTAGAGACTCTCCAACAGTGGTCGCCATATGCGAGTGAGGCTGAACTCATAAGACAGGTTCTGCCTATGTTGGTCTTGTGTGCACGTCTTGAAACCCTTATTCACATGTGTTGGCTACATCTTTTGTCCAATGATATATTATCCCTATTTTCAATAAAATTGGTTACCTACTCAATCAAATTTGAAGTGTACAATTTGAACAATCTATACAAAAAAATATCTTAATAAAATTTCCAAAATGGTTATTATCCCTTACTTCAATGGAATTGTTTAGCTACTCAGTAAAACTAAAACTGTAGAACTTGAACAATCTACGTGAAAAAGGGAAAAAAAATCTTAATAAAACTTCCAAAATGGTTATAAAGATTTTACCTCTTTTTGTTGCATCATATTCATAAGAATAACTAACCAAGATAAAGAAAGAAAGAAAAAAGAAAAAAGGAAAGAATAGGAAAAATTATCCATGGGCATGCCTTCGTAATTTTGTTGCTTTTTGATGTTTTGAACAAACATCAATGTTATTTTCCTACATGTGAAAAAATGATATTAAAAAAATAAGGTTATTCACTTGCAATTTTATTTCCATCTAGTATTAGAAAGTAATAGGAACTATTAGTTTAAAATTCTTGAGAAATAGTTTATTCATCTATGGTCACTGACAATTTAAAGGTTTCAACATCATAAATCATGAAAAAAGGTTGTGATTATGCTATTCCTTGATTCATAGGTAATGATTTCCAAAAATAATTTTTCTAAAAGTTTAGAAATCTCAATCGAAACATAAGTTCATCATTAGTTTTATAAGTCTATTGAATATTGGATAGATGGGAGTGCATGGAAAATCTGACATCTATGTCAGATCAATAAACAAAAGTCTTAATGGTAGTTTATTGTGCCCTGTGCCTTACAATTTGTCCAACTGATAACTTTGAATGAAAAAATCCCTTAATGAAGATGGTAGTGCTATGTACCTATAGTAGCTCACTACTACCATCATGCTCTGGATGGAGATCCGTTGCACAATCTAAGGCAAAAGACAGAGTAGGGCAAAAGTCCGTGAAAATTGGCTAAGTGTTTGGAAGCAGTGCACTTGCTTTTTGGAGCGCCTCGCTTGGAGCAACTTCCCAGAGCACCTTGCTTGGAGTGAGTAGCACACCCTGCTTCTTGGACCGTTTGGCTCCAGGATCACCTTGCTCAGAGTGCCTTGCTCAAAGTGAGTTTCCTGAGTGCCTCGCTCGGAACAAGTTTCCCTAGTGCCTCGCTTGTAGCACCCCGCTTGGAGCGAGTTTCTAGGACCGCCCTGCTGAAAGCGACCAACACCTTGTTCTAGTTGTGCATCTATTTTTGGGCATTGTGCTCGCATGAGATTGTAAACTACTAGTTCAAAATTAGATTAGGTTTTTACTTTTCAAGTATAAATAAGAGATTGATTCTCATTGTAAGGGTCCTTTGGAACCCAACAAACATACTAGAGCTACTCATTGGAGTAATATTGTACTTGACATGTTTCAAAAAACAACAATCAATAAAAGAATGTGCAAGACATCTTAAATCAATTGTCTCCAATGTCACCTTGTTTATGCCATTGTCTATGTTGTCACAACAAACTAGTATGCTTGTCCTCATCAGTCCACAGGCTATTGCATGACAATGACACTCTTCCCTCCAACAACACTAGCTTTGCTACGAGACTTCCTCAATTTTGACTCACCACCCAAGAACAAGGCACAATCAGGGATCTTTTGTCAATCAAGATTGATATCCTTGTGAGTAGCCAAAATTTTAGTAGCTCCTACTACCAATCTGCCTCACAAACTGAGGTGGAAGACAGAACAGGGCAGAAATCAACAAAAAATGGCCAAGTATTTGGATGCATTGTGCCTTGCTTCTTGGAGCACATGACTCAAAGGGACCAACATGTTGAAATTCACACCTATATATAGAAACAAACAAAAGCAATCCATCTACTCAAATCTTATCCAAAAAGCGTAAAAGTGGACAGAAGAGAAATAGATAGTGGGCTCCTGTAGGCACCATAAATAATCACTACATTATTTGTAGATAAGAAATACAATGGATGGAGTGGTGGGGGTATTCATACCAATACCAAAAACCCCATTTACATAAATGAGTTTAACCTAAGCCAACATAACAAGAGGGCTTTAGGTTAATTACAAGTTATAAGGTGGGTTTAACTATAACAAGGTTAACCGTGGCCCATAGGGCTTACATAATAAAATAATACAATAAATTAAATACAATTGTACAATGATTGCCCGTAGGCCTATATAAGATTACATCATACAATGTTGGCCTTGGCCATAAGTTAGATTACACTTTCAACACCCCTTCATAATCTGAATTGAGGGGCCAAGGAGAGAAGATATTAGTAACAATAATATCTTCCACCCCATAATGGATGCTCTAGTGGGCCTCCGCACTTGGGGAAGATTTATTTGGATTCCCCTCTTCATATGGAAATCTGCTGATGCGAAAGCACCTCTGCAAAAGAATCTCCTTAGGCTGAACCGTTGTCATCACAACTAATATCAAATACTTCTGCACATATCGAAAGAACACCTTTGCTATGACTCCATATGAGGAAGAGAAGCCAAGAGTACTCCCTCTAAAAAAATGCTTCAATCTTCTATAATTGCATAAGATAAGACTTGGAAGCATAGCTTTCCCTTTTACAACATACATCACCTTGTTTGGAAACTTCAACTTGCCCTTAGGCCACCTGATTTCCATCACCAAAGAGGCTTTGCATGGACCTATTTATGAAAAGAGCCATTACAAAATTCCAAGAGTACCTGGACAAAGAATAGGAGGAAAGAGATCATGAAAGATTAGATCTTCATGAATAAGTTGAATCAATAGCCCAAAGAAGGAAGAGGGATTGACTAAAGCATATTTTGAATCCTTTTCCTATATGCCTCCAAAAGACTCAAAAACTATTGCAATTGTCACAAATCCAACTGTATCTCCCATAAATGTAGACCAAAGATTTTCATTGTTGTAATAGTTTACTTAGTAATGAGTGGGCACACCCTTTTGAATGTAAGGGTGACCCTTGATCATTAGGTTTAGTGTTAGATAGCTCAGATAGCTATTTTGGGTTTAATCTATTTTTGTGTTGTAAGCTATTTGGGCAAAGTTATTTTTGCCTATTGCATTGTAAGAGAGGTAAAGGCATCCTGAAGAATTATATTACTCATAAAGGAGGTTGCCTCCTCGAAGTGGCATGTGATACTTCGCAAACTCTTCATTATGATTAATAAAATAATCTCTATCTTTGTTCAGTTCGCAGAATTGTGTTTCAATACGAATTTATTTCTAGTTCCAATTAATTCATGCAAGTAGAATCCTTACACTTGGTATTAGAGCTCAATCTAGGGACGGTTCCGTTGCGGCAATGAGGCTTGTATTACAATGTCTTTTTTCCATGACCATAGCAGATCCATCTTGGTAATCTGTTTTTTCCATTTCAGTGCATAACCTATTTATTTTCATAATTTGTTTTGTAGCCATCCATAGCACTCAATTTTTTTCGTCTAGATTCATTAGGCTAGAAACCCTTTGCTGGGGATTTTAAAATATCACGGAAAAGTTGTCATTACTGGCTAAGCTAGACTACCTATAAAGCATTTGGTGAAGTCAGGGGTGATACGACTCCAATACCCAAGCCGTAGATATCATCCGTATATGGCTGTGAGCTCCCACATACTCTAAGGAATAAAGGGAGACACCACCAGGAATAGGAGAAGCTTTTACCCCTAGGAAGATCTTGGCCATTTGAATTTTGTGGCACACCTTAAGCGGTTAGCCCTAGGAAGGTATTCACATCATACCTTGGAGATGAGTAGTGTGGCTATTGGTACAGTGGAATCCTCCGTAGTTAGTGCCTTGAAATATCCGACCGGACATTTTCTATGAATGAGATAAGTATATCTATGAGCTCCCAAATTAAACAAACCTAGCCTAGCACACTTGCAAAAGAAAAGCCCACAAGGACTTTTGAGCATACCGAGAGAGCAATTTGGAAGATGCCAAAATCCTGACCTAAGAAAAGTGCATTTTCAGAAAAATATTTTGGGGTTTTCAGCACTAAAAAACAGAAAATCTTCCGCCAAGACTTTTGGGCATACTGAGAGAGCGATTTGGAAGATGCCAAAATATTGACCTAAGTAGAGTGCATTTTCAAAGAATATTAAGGAGTTTGTAGAACTGAGCGTTAGAGGCACAGTTAGAATATTAAGGGATTATAGGGGTTTTCGTCAAGACACTGAATAGTAGATGAAACGTTTCGGGCCAAATATCTTACGAACTATGAAGAATTTTGTGATTCTGACAAAATGGATTGCTCTAAAGGGTTCACTAACTGACGATCAGAGGCATGTGTGAAATTAAAAAGAAAGAGTACCAAGCACCAAAAATCGTCATTGAAGGGTGGCATGATTGAGGGTCAGAGGTGCATGAGAGAAAAGAAAGAAGTGTACTAGGTGCAAAAATCGTTATTGAAAGGTGGTGTAACTAAAGGTCAAAGGCGTGTGATTTTTTTTTTGCTGCAGGTCGACAATCATAGGATAGTTCTTGAGAAAAAATGAGTGAAGAGGTAAAGGAACAATTCGGGGATCAATTTCAAAGTGTTGACTGGGACTTATTGATTAATGGGATAAAAAAGTTGGACATGATGGATCAAATGCAACACTATATAAAACATTCAGACGTTCACCACCTGTCTCTTCAACACCGTCGAAGAAGTACAAGAAGCTTTGCAACAAAGTGAGCAAAAACTCACATCCACTAAAACTGTAGGAAATCCACAACATATTGTGGGTGGACAACATACCTTACCCATGTGAGCCAGTTTTGACTAGTCAAAGAAGTAGTGTACATAGTAGGAGTAAGTGTGAGATATACACATATGAAATATAAATGTAAATGTAAATACAAATGAAATCTAAATGTAATGCAATTTTGTAGTGTGTCGTCAAGGGTGATGACGTCATTGTTTGATTAATTGCAAATATAATATGCGCCTAATGTATGGAGTAGGCATATGTGAATGGGGAAGTAGTTATGGGTGAGGTGTCCTAGGTGGCAGTTGTTAGCAACTGCTAACCCCCTATATAGGACCCCCCATTTATTTGTGCAGTTTCATGTATTGAATGATGACACCATAGTACCAAGAGACTACGTTGTACACCAAATAGAGCATCTATTATGTATAATTTGTGTATCCATTGTTGCATTGTATTGCCAAGGCAAATGTCCTATAATGTGAATGTCGTAAAGGCAAAGTAATACAATGAATCATCCTTCATTTGTGTGATTGCATGTGATCTATGTGATGTTATTGTTGTTGGTAGTTTCGTAGGTTGTAGTTGTATCAAGTTTCTGTGTGCAAGTGTGAAGTGGAGTTGCAGCCAAGACCATTGTACGAGGAGTTGTAGTCCAGATCGCCATATGAGAGTTGTCGTATGAGTGGAGTTGTTGGAAGTGTCGTTCAAGTTGATTGCATAGTTGCTGTACAAGTGACTATCATACAAGTCACTTGCTAAGGGTTGAACAAGTGAGCAAGCTAGTTGTCGTTCAAGTGCCACCATACAAGCATTAGTCATACAAGTGAAGATTTCAACCTGTCATATAAGTGGATCACTTGATTGCCATACAAGTGTATTGTCTCTTGATTGCCATACAAGTGAATGACCATTTGATGTCGTTCAAGTGGAATGTTGAGTCAGTGTGGAATTGCATTGATTGCATTCTTGCTTGGCCTCTAAATCAGTCATTTTGTTCCTCCACCATTGGAGTACTTACCACCATGCTACAATTGGTGCCGTTGTTGGGGATCAAACCCAGGTTGCCCGTGTGACAGGCATGAATACTTACCGCCATAGTTGAGAAAATCTGCAAAAAATCCCGATTTTTGCCAATTCCTGCCCTTGCCAATAAAATCCTGATTTTTTGCTGAAAAAATCTGCCACGGTAGCATGGGTAGAGGAAACGACATAAATAGCTTGTTTTTTTTCATTTTGCTTTCCAAACTAAAGAGAGGTCTGCTTACGTGCTACCACACCAAACAAAACACTAAAGCACATTTTAAAAGTGGAAATTTTGCAGTTTGAAGGAATCCAACATTTTCTTTGGTTTACTTTTTTGCCGATATTTTGCTGATTTTTTACTGATTCCCGATTGTCTTTGATTCTTTTGCCTTGTCGATTTTTGTTGTTTCTGATTTTCTCAACAATGCTTACCACTATACTGCATTTGGTGTCGATGCCATTGCTGTTTCAAGTCAAACCAACATGCGTGTGGTGTGGAAGTGAATGCTAGATTACTTTCCACAAGGATGTGGTAGACAAGGTCGTGGAAGAAGTCAGAATCCTGTGAGGAGTTGGATGATTGCCTAATAATGTCGTGCTGAACAAAGCAGAGATCCAAGTATCTCCAACCAAGTACTGCAGTTGCAGGTGATGAAACTTGAAGATCCGAAAGTAGAATGTGTGTGGAATATTCAAGAGGAGAATAGTCCAAGTGAGTCACACAAAAGGTGGCAGATGTTGTTTCTACCAATAGAAGAAGTTCAAGGTGAAGCATGAGGAAACGAAGGTGGGACCATGGAGAACATTTGTGCAAGTGGAGGTGCCAATGTGGAGAGCGCATGAGGAGATAAGGTTGATCAGCTGCTAATGCCGATACAGGAGCAGGGGAGATTGTCAAGAGGTGTGGAGGATGAGAGTCAAGCACAAGGGCAACTGTAGGAGTGTGTGGGCGAGGAGACCAGAGGCAATGCTCGTATATTTGCGGAGGTGGTCGCGAAGTGTGGGTTAGTAGAAGGCAGTCAAAGATTGTTTACAAGTAAGGATGTGTGAGGCAAAGAATTGTCAAGGGAATTATGAAATGAGGAAGTGAGAAGAGAAGAAAATCAGCCACTGATGGCGAACATGGCCAATCTTGCAGTAGCAACTAGCAAGCAAAAGTGCCCACCATTTCTGAGTGATGGGAAGGACCAAGAACGCATATTGGGATGTGTGTGATGATATGGCGAGCAAATGAAGTAGATGATGAAGGATCATGGTTGAGATTGTTTCTGGCAACATTGTGAGGGATCACAATGGATTGGCATTTGAAGAGAGCAAGAACAAACCTCTTCACACCATGGGAACAACTGACAACTAAATTCATCAAGGAATTCAGGCTACTCCGAGATTATATAGAGATCATCGGAAAAATCTATGCCACAAAGCAAAAAAAGGATGAAGATGTTAAATCTTACAATAGAAGTTTGAAGGAACTCATCAATAAAATGGAAGTTACACCAGTAGACGGGTTGCAGAGGCGATGGTTCCTGGATGGGTTGCTACCAAGATACAAGAAGAAGATGAAAGTAACACCACCGACTACCTATCAAGAAGCTTTTGATAGAGCGATTAATCTAGAAAGTAAAGCAAAGCAGACGTCAACAGGATTGAGTCAATATAGAGATGAAGATTCAGATAGTGACTGGAATGACTTGCGGAAGGACCTGGAAAGGATGGTATATGATGCTAAGAATGAGGAGGAAAAGTGGACATTCCCAAAGAAATTTGCGAAATATACCATTGGTGATATTGTAATTGATGAGAAACCAATACACCCATTGGATGTGGTAAAAGAAACAAGTGAATCTGACACCATAAAGTACGAGGGGCCAACGATGGTTTAGGTGAACCTTGGCGAAGGAGACGAAGAAAAGATAATCCATTGCGGGGACGATTGGGGCCCAGTGCTAAAGGCAACAACACTTAAACTTTTTATGCAGTACAAAGATATCTTTCATGGACATACATGGACTTGAAAGGGATTCCACTGGAGCTATGTGTGCATTGGATCCAGTTGATTTTGGTTGCACTACCAATGAGGATAATGCTGTATGGGATGAACCCGAAGCATGTGGCCCTAGTGAATGCGGAGATTCAGAAGTTGGATGTGGGGATAATCTTCAAGGTTATGGTGAGTGAATGGGTGTCATCGATTGCTATAGCCTTGAAGAAAGAGGCAAATCAAATCCACATTTCTGTAGATTTTCGAAGTCTGAATGGTGTAACAAAAAAGCATTTCTTTTCGATCCCGTTCATTGATTTCAGAGGAAGTTGCTGGACATGAAATCTATTCATTTTTGGATGGATTTTCTGGCTACAACCAAATAAGCATCTATGCATCTATGGGTTTGGCATACCCTTGCAGTTGACAAGTGATAGAGGTGGACACTTCGTCAATGAGATAATCCAAAAGCTGACTATAGAGTTCAAAATTTTGGACTTGTTGTCAAGGCCATACTACTTTCAGTGAAGTTTTCACTATAGTGGGATAAATTCCTGCCCTAGAAGAGAAGCAAGCAAGAATTGCCGCCTAAGCCAGCCAGATGAGAGGCCTTGAAGCTCCATCCACGTACCAAGTAGCTGATTCAAAGAGAACACCTGCAAATGACAGTTTGCGCCAAAGCCTGATAGCATGCTCGAAGCTCCCCTCACCTTGAGGTAAAGTTATCGACCCGGATCAAGCCAACAAGGAATTTCAGCCTTTCCGATGTTGACTAAGCCTCATCCCATCATCAAGAGGAACTCTCGAGCCTTTCTGGTGGTGACTAAAAGGGTTCCCTTGATAACGAGGCCTCCAACAACTTATTTCACTAGGACTGGCCTACCTAACTGGTGGAAGGGCCCTAAAACTGAGCCACCTTCCTCCGACAATTGGGTTGCAGCAGTCCATATACCCAGGGGAAATTGCTCAAGGGCATGAGCAACATACCCATCAAGGGAAATCCAAGGGCCTTGGAAGGAAAGAATAAGGGGGTTAGAAGAGTCAAGTAAGGACTCAATAAGGCCAACATGCCTTGCTGATCCTCACAAAGATCCCTCGGAGGCTCAGAGGTGGGAGGGGCGAGAAGAGCATGGAAAAAGCACCAGGGACCAGAAGCGTGCCCATTAAAGAAGGCTCGGTGTAATCTTGCGCAAGGGTGTCCTGTTGTGGAAAAATTTGACATCCTTCAGATTTGTCATGCTGTCTAAACTTTTGTTACCCACAAGCAGATATGTGAGCTCTGGTGGACTCACTGTTTTGACCTAGAATGGCTTGATAACTAAACAGGTCAGGTCAGGACACCGTAATATGAGCCTGTGATAGTGTTCTTTAAATAAGTGTGCTCAACCAGATTTTGTAATGTATGATTGATGTGCAAAAATGATGACCAAGCGTACAAATGAAGCGTTTCAGACATAGAAGCAGACCGGTGCCTTGTCCATTGGGCTATCATAGCAAATTTTAACCAATCACATGAAATAGAGAGAAAAAGAAAGGAAAACTGATAAACCCATATTCATTCAAATATCGCAATCAACATGGATTTTTAAATCAGTGAGAGAAACGTTATATGCAGATTCAAATAATGCAATATACAGACAAGTGACACACACACATTGCACTAAAAATATGCCAAAGAGCAGAAACTGGATAATTTGTATTATATTCAAAGTATGATGACTACAATGGTAAAGCCCAACAGAGTGCTTGGATCTTTTAATGAATACAATACAAATCTCACCCCGTTCGAATAACGTAATAGGGGAACTGTGATCTACTGTCCTAATTATAGTGACATATAGACTCCGGCTCCTTGAAGCAGCTCCTGGAAATGATATCAAGTGGGCTACTTAACTCTCGGTAGTACCTGCACAAAGGTGGGAAGAACTAAGAGATGGCTAAAACAGAGAAAACACGGAAGAGGATACAATAACCTAGACAGAAGAACCATAATACCTCTAGCAAGTTTGCTATATGATTGCTTGATGATGTTTCTGGCTGCCGTGGCTGCTTTTATAGTCTGAATTGGATAATGCTGTTGAGAATACTTGGTGCAGGCGTTGCCACTTGGATTATCCTCAGCCATTACCTCTGCTAGGTGCGTTACAGGCTGTCTTAAGCTGTCTATTGCTGACAAAACTGAAAATACCCTGCCACCTGTTCTTGAGATTGTTATTTCTGTTGTTCTGGTTCAGTGGCCGGTTCTGTTTGCTCCTTGAATTTCCCTGTGGAGATGACATCAGTGGTTTCTCCTTGGTCTTCTTCGGTGGGACCCATTGGGGTGTCTTCTCTTTTGTCTTATTCTGAGATTTCGGTCAACAATATATTTCCAGGCCTCATCAGAAATGGTGGAAATTGACTTGACCTCATGTTCAATACTCTTTATCTGATTGAGATACCTTTTTTTCAGGGGCCCGTTTTGATTGGCAAATTGGATTGCTTCTATGTTCACTGAAGACAAGTCTCAACTGCAAAGCCAATCGCTGCTCGTCTTCTCCGTCACATCTGGACTCCATTATTTTATTTGTGATCAGTGTTTCCATGTCATCTGCCTTGGTGACTTCTTTGAGCATCTCGACATCTTGTAATCCCATGCCATCTATTTCCTTTGTCCACTCATCTATGCCTGATATAACATTTTCCCAGTGGAGTCTTTCACGAAGGTAGTTTTTCAATTTCTGATATTCTGTTTGACAGTCATACATTTGACCATCTGCAGTGGTGATTTGTTGCTTTCCGCCCCAGGTATATTCTTCCGCATATTTTTGGTAGACGGGAGAGATCTTCATAGCTCTACGGTCTATTTCTTGCATCAAACTTTTGACCAGTTGAGCTGTGTTCATGATTTCCAGGATTTTTTTGAATATATTAGGCATAGGTTTGACTCGGTCTTTGGCGAACTCAACCAGTCCTAACTTGAAATGATCAATGAGCTCCCCTCTGTCAATTGCTTTCTCAGGTAGAATTGGTGGCCTCTGCTCTCGAAGTTTATCTATTTGTTTTTTTTAGTCTGTTTATCTCAGCCTGGAGTGCCTGATTTTCGCTTTGCAGCTGATCTTTTTCCTTTTTTACCTGCCTGAATATAACTTTTTGTGCTCGTAATTCTCTGAGTTCTTCAATGGCTGCAGCTGTTTGTGTGTGAGCTGCCAAATTTGTTTTCATCATCTCAATAGTATCACCTTCATTTGTTTGGCTTTGGGGTCAATGAAGAATTCTGTAGATTTTTCTGGCAGAGGCAGCGTAATGGTAACTTTAGAACTTGCCTGTGTGATGCCTTGCTGAGCCAACAATTTTCGGGCAGCTTCCTCATTAGTGACCTGCTCGACAACCTCTATTTGACGTTCTTCAGCGCTGAACTGTATGTCAGTTTCCTTCACTCTTGTTAGTATCACGGAACGAGAAATCCCGGAGGCTGAACCAGATTCGATGCGAGCCCTTTTAGTTGGCGGAGAACTAGGAGGAGAAGCTTCTTCAGGTACATGTTCTCTCAAGAGGTTTCCAAGTCCTCCGGCTCGAGTGATTTTCTTCATAGCAGCTGGGGGAATTTTGCGTTTTTCATTATTCACTATCAAATGCATGGTGGTGGTGCTCTTCAGCGTTTTTACTGGAGAGCTTATGAGCACCCTTCCAGTTTCTTCCGCTGCTTGGGGTTCTACGAATGAGGCAGCTTTTGTTACTGTTTGAGGGCTTGCAGCCTGTGACGTAACCGACTCTTCTTTCTCTTCAGCAGGATGAATTTCTCTCGGAGAGCTAGTTTGAGGAGCCAGCTCAATCCGTGACTGGTTTGTTTCATCGGCAGGTGTTTCCTCAACGACTATTTCTAATCGTTTCGAGTCTTTTTCAGTTATCTGCAGGAAGGGATCTTCGAGCTCTTCAGGTATGGTTGATGGAATTAATGGAGTATAGGAATTGATAGTGCCCAACCTTAGCATATTCAGATCTGTCCGGTATCTTCCCACTTCTAATCGAGTATAGGGTCTCTTTGTTATTGCCTAGATGTCTGTAAGGTTCTCTCTATTCTTGATAGCGATCTGCATGGCATCTTCGAAAGGATTTGGTTCATGTCCCATGTGTAATATCATTACTTTCTGTATTTCGCGGTCATATTCCTCATCTGGATCATAGGCTCTCCACGTAAGCTCGGTAAACCAGTAATTGTCCATCTTCCACATAGCCCCGAGAAGGCTGAAATATCCTTTATAAATGTAGTGCCCTAGTTTGAAAGGCAATTTGAGCCAAGGGACTCTTGCTTTACCCCTGTCCACTCTCATCTTTACTTTTCAGCTACCTGCCTCACAATTTCTAATGCGGCAATAGACATCGAGCAAAACTGTGGGAGTGTCTTAGGTGGAAGCTTCGCACCATACAATCTGATATATGTAAAATCTTTTGCAAGGAAGAACTTTCCCGACTTTGTTTGGTTCAGAAAGTTGATTATTCCTATCCTGATTCTCGGAGGATTTTCACCACACAGCTCATTGTGAATGGCAACCGTAAATTTTCCGATAAACTCATTAAAGCTAGACCACCCTTCTTGAATCCAAGGCAGCCTATCTTGGACGCATTTGACATTGACCCCTCCTAGCGTTTGAATGACACTGGGGCTCAATTGGCCTATAATAAGATGTATGAGAAACGAATAGTACGTAAATTCTGGCATTATCTCTTCCTTTTCTTTGATAGCCTTCTGAAGTGTTGTTAGCTGCTCATTCAAATTCTTCTCTAGGACCTCTTCCCAAGTATACATAGGTATTTTTCCAAATTTATTTAATTGCGTAGCCATGTACATTACTTCTTTTTTCACATTGTCCAGATCCCTATTCCCCAGTATGATGTTAATCATATCTACATAGTCCTTGTCCCATACTCTGAGAGCAACTTTCGAGACGGGGAATTTGTATGATACCTCGTAGTCCAGACGAAACATTCTCGGATAGAAATTGGTATTGAGCATACATGAGGATTGTATTTCAAGCACTTTACTATTAGGGACTATTTGAGAGGGAGAGAGGTTAAATACGTTGCGAATGGCTTCCTGGGTGATTTTGAAGACTTTCTGATTCTTGTGATTGAGGATGGCTTTTGAATTCGGGTCGTACGCAACTACTAGCTAGGAGAGCAGGTCTGATGAATGCTGAACTCGTTGATAGATAAATTTCCCCAAGTTGCTATTCCATTTGTTGCAAAAGGGACTATCTTTGTAGCAGTTGTTCCTGGCCCTCCGAAAAAGATCCTTGAGTAAGGTCTGATGCCTCTGGTAATCTTCCTCTGTGTGTTCAAAATAGAAAATAGCGACATCTTCATATTCTTGCCTTTGCTCTTTTGTAATCTCTTTAACTGGCGCTTTCTTCTCCATAGTTTCTTGTTGTTTTTTATTTATGGGTTTGCCAGATAGCTGCTTATAGGGATAGGCCTGCGATACCCTCAGTACTCTATCTGTAATTTCTGCTTCGGCCTTTTGAACGGTTTTGGTGGGTTTCTTCTTGGACGAGCTTGTAGCTTTCTTGTGATTGTTGGAAGAAGACATGGCTTAGGAATGCAACATCACCTGTACTTTTTTCCTTATAGTCGTACTCGACGTATTCTTATCTTAGAAAGGTTCTGCGAGGGAATTTGAAACCTGCGGAGGGGCATTTGAAATAATGCGGGAGTAGGCGCATGCAACGTCTTTATTTCACTTCCAACCACCTTCTTCTGGGCGTTCTCTAATAATCGTGCCCATAAAAACTATACAATGGTAATGTCTGAGGAAGTCCCTTTTATGATTAGTCCACTCAGGCCTGCATCTCCTGGTGTCGCTTCTTTACAGGTGCCACATTATCTGTATCTCTTCCCGACCATAAGCTTGAAGCTCGCCGTGGGTGTTTTACTGATCTTCGCGTGCCTCGAAGAGATACATTCATGCCTTGTGCCGTTTTCTAATTTCGCCACCCTAAATGGGATCACCGCTTTTGGATCTGGGGCTGTCCACCTCATCATGCTTTCTGTCAGTTCTCGGACTGTGAGCCACACGCCTTTCCAGTCTTTTATGTGAGGCGTAGCTGGTGAAATGTGCATCGTTGATCTCTTTGGGGTGATCTGGACTGTTGACGCACCTGTCGCTCTTCCTTGTGGCTTGTTGCTGATGCATCGACGATGGGCTTTCTTGAAGAGCAACGAAGAGACCTTGTATTGCAAAAACGCATGGTTGTTGATTGCCTGGAGTTGTTGCTGATGGATGAGTGAAGGGGGAATGCTATCGGCGACGGGTAGGCTTTAAGAATTTCGGAAATGCTCAAGGGCAAATGACTTAGCAGACTTTATAATAGCCATGGCGCAAGGTTTATTTAATGCGCGACGGGAGGGGGAACACTTGGGATCAACGGTAGTCGGACCCTCAGATGACTCAAAAGGCTGGTCGCTGATGGATTAGTGACGGGACTTTCACATGAGCAACAAGGAATAACCTTTTTAGCTGAAGTCATTTTACGGTCGCTGATAGGGAAACCCTTTCGCTGATGCATCGGCGACACGGTCTTTACATTGGCGACAGACCAAACTTGGATTTTGGGACGAATTGCTTAGACGAAAGTTTAGGCTCATGGGCTTAGGCAGGTGAAGACCAAGCGGAATACTTATGACCTGGGGCTAAGGCGTCGCTGATGGATTATGGTTGTTGTTGATGGATCAACGGCAATGAATTTGGATGAGCGATAGGTTTATTTCTATGTTACTTTTTTGTTTACACTGTCGTCGATAGCTTGGAGGGGTCGCTAATCAATGAGCGATGGGGTCTTTAGAAGTGTAATTAAGGCTTTAGTGAAACTTGGCGGGACTTATTCCATAGGGAAGGGGAATGACTAGGGCCAACAATGACTATACCCTCAATTAGGACTCGGAATACTCAATCGTTGATGCATCGATGACAAGGCTTTTGCAAGAGCGACAATTTATTTCACTTTTATGCCAAGGCTTTTCGCGGTCGTCGGTTGAAGGAAGTTGTCGCTGATGGATCATTGACAGTGGGTTCGGATGAGCGACAAAGTTTTTTTTTGAGTTTACGTTGTCGTCGATGGTCTAATGTGGTCATGGATGAATCAGCAACAGGCGTTTTTTGGAAGGGCGACGATGACTTTGGATGGGCAGACCTTAGCAAGGAAGATTTTTGGCGAAAATTAAGCGGGGGAAATTAGGCTAAGGCTTTATGTCTAGGCATACTTGGAGGCTTAGGACTTAGGAAAAATAAAAGCAAGGTGGACTTCGGGAATGAAAATGAATTAATGGAATGGTGACGAATGGACTTTAAGTCGGACCTAGGCGAAGGTAAGTATAATGAAACATGAGCGGGGACTTATGGGAGACTATAATGATTAATCATTCGGTGTGCGCTAACCTTATGGAATACCTTACAAGGCCATGGTTTGATTTTGGATGTAGGTGGACTCTATGGTATTTTCAGCCATGGTCTAACCTAGGGATGCAAGATGAATTTTACTATTATATCATGACCTTAAAAGGGAAATGCAACGGTTAGATGACTTAAATGATATGGGGTAAATGGAGGGATATGTGTAATGAAAGTGTCAATGAATATAATGGTAATTTTGAAGGGTATGGACTAAATAACGAAAGTGGACCAAATGATATGTAAAAGGGTAAATTTGAAAATAATGGTCTTAAAAATGGATGAAATGGATAAGATGATGAAGGGTGATGATATGAAAATGATGACTTTATGTATGAATGGATGGATAGGGATGAATTTGTGAAGGACATTTCTTAATAGATTTAACACTAAATGGACGAAGACCTATGACCTTTCATGACATAGAGACCTTACAACGTTTTTTTATTTATTGACCAACATTCCTAGAATCACCTATACCTTTCACCTTGATCACTTTTGAAAAATTAGGGCTGTGGAAACAAAACAGTTGTGATTTTTTTTAAGTCACAACATGTCCTCAAAAGAATCAGCCATCAAGGGAAACAGGGAACATCAAGGACAATGGCAATTGCACTAGGGGCTAACCGGAAGCAGGGGAAGGATCATTGGAGTAACCGCATCAACGAAGGGGAGGTCCATGACCAAACCTTTACTGGGATCCGGTGGGCTAGCACAAAGAAGATGTAGATCGCCGAGAAAGGTCGAGAGCCAAGGAAACATAAGGCCATGGTCATCGGAATGACGTTGTCTCTAGTTTCTCCGTGAAGGAAGGTGGGTGCATTAAATGATCCCTTTGAAAAGAGGACCATACCACCCTAGGAGGAATTTATGTGATTTAACCCCACTCAGGGAGCTCTGGATTCTCCAGAGATTAGTGCGACGCAATTTTCTTGATCTTGCAACCAAAGCTAATGTTGATGATCCCGCCCATGCCCATTTTTGGGAGGAAATTCTGAATTTCAAACTTTGCCTGTAAATATTATAAATAGTAGTTCTTGTAGGCAAACAAAGGAGTTGGATTTTGTTAGTGTCAAGTATCTGACCTGTGGCATTGTCTCTATCCCTTTTTCATTTTGCTTCTCAATCTGGACTTGAGCCTCGGGCCAGTTGCATGTACAGGCTGCCGAGCCTCTTTTGATTGTACATAATATGTTGTATGTTTGTATGGTCGAATTTGTGTTCAATTTCATTGTCTTGCTTGGTTCATGTGTTTATTCATTCCACTGTTCTTTCTCTTGGCGCATTGCCGCCCTTAGATAGGCTAGAAAAGTTTTGCTTTATGCAATTTATTTTTAGTAAGTTACTGTGTTATTTCTTGTTTTCTTTCTTTCCCTTTTCTCGAAGAAGTCAAGTTGGATAGGCTAGCATAGCATCATAAAGACGAGTGCCAAAAGATTGCATCTTAACAGGAGCCGGCCTTGGTAAAAATCTTGGAGGTCATCCGATGAAGCCATGTCCCACTCTTCCTCGGACTTCCTAGGATTGGTGCCCCCGCATGAGGTGCAGGGCACTAGGCGCACTCGCTAAGAAGAAGTGAAGAGCCTAAACCGCAATCGTGAGGGGGTCACGGTGCCCAGGAACGGAAGGGGTCATTTCAAGCCCCCAACAATTCAAATTGGCATGCTCGGTGGGACTTGAACTGCAAAATCTGTCCCTTGATCAAGAAGTCAGACCGTGGTTTTGGTGAAGGTCGTGTTCATCAGCTTGCTGAAGTACTCGGTAGATTTACTTGGTAACTCCGCTACTAAATAAGGACCCAGAAGAAGTCACCATCACCAGCGTTTAGACTTTGTGGATTTGGTTTGCCTCCTCCTTCAAGGTGATGACAACCGGTGACACCCACTCACTCATCGTAACCTTGAAGATTATGCTTGCATCCAACATCTTTTGAATCTCCGCAGTCACCAAGGCCACATACTTGGGATTCATCCCGTACGACCTCTTCCTGAATGGTAGTGCGCCTAGAACCAAATGAATCCAATGTACAAACTATAGATAGGTAAAGTGATATGTCTGTGTTTAATGAATAAGTTTTGCTATTTTGTAGTTTGTACAGAAAGTGTTCGATAAATTGTGTGTATATATATTTAATTAAGTTATAAAGTTATAATGTAATATTTCATGCAATGTGAAGTGATGTACGGATAAGTCATAAGTTAGTTTGTCTTGTATTGGGAAATAAAATGTAAATGTAAGTCAAATGCATGTCAAATGTAATTTAGGAAAATGATGAGGTGTTGGGTAGTTGGAGGATGCAACTACTTTTTAGTTGTATAAATAAAATCCTTCCCTCATTCATTCATTTTGGAGATGTAGGTTGATAGAATGGTTGTGTGGTATGGTTGTGGAGTTGGTCGATGTGTGTGGTAAGAGGTTGTGGGCATTGTTGGCCAAAGTGTGGTCGTTGGCATGAAGGAGATTTTGCACAAGGTTGTAGATTGTGTATGTAATGCAAGTGCTATACAAGCAGAAGTTAATGCAATATCCATTCATATTCATCCTTCATCTATTTGCATGTATATTGTGAGTATTGTCATTGCTGATTGTTGTAGTAAATAGTTTTGTGTTGTTTCTTCCAAGTTTTGTATGCAGGGTGAACATTGCAGACCAAGGGTTGCAGTACAAGTGAAGAGTTCTGGCTGATTATTAAATCTGTCATTCAAATTGTTCCTCCAAGAGTTGGAATACTAACTGGTGTTCTACGTTTGGCGTTGTTGCCATTTTAGATCGAACTAGCACCACATGAAACTTAGAGAGGTGGACGACAAATAATTTATCAAGGATGTGGGAAAGTATGTTGTATTCCCTTTCTACAGAGTCCAGCATAGGCGCAATTGCGGTGTGGTGCACCTGATGCTGTGTGTGAAGGGGAGATACGTGAACAAGCACTGCCAAGGTTAAGTCTATGTGTCACAACAAAGGCCAATTTAGGCATATCGTGTAAGTGTCCAATGTTTCATGGAGGAGCAACAGAAGACCGAACCAAGCATTGGAGAATCTGCCTCACAATGTGGAAGGCGAATGAGGTGAATAATGACGTAGATCGGAGGAGGTTCTTCGTGCAACATTTTGTGGAGATGCAATGGACTGGTACATGAGATTGCCAAAGGTCGAGTACCAAACTTGGGAAGAGTTGCGTGATGCATCCGTGAAAGAAATCTGGTTGTTCCACAATGACAATGCGGTCATTACTAAAATTTATTGAATGGAACAAGGTGAGAAGGACCTTGTTCATTCATACAACTAGAGGTTGAAAGGGTTCTATACCCATCTGGAGGTTGAAAGGGTTCTATACCCATCTGGAGGAAGACCCATTAGACTCATTGAAGAGGTGGTTCATAGAGGGACTTCTTCCTATGTATAGCAAAAAGATTAGGGTGATCCGTCTGACATCATATCAAGAGGCATTGGAGCGAGCTTGAATTTGGAAATTGATGCAAAGACATCACTAAAGTGTTGGGGTCATGGTAATGCAGACAAGAGTGACCCTGAGGATGAAAGTGACTTTGATAGTGAGAGTGTTGATTAGGAATGAGAGTAGTTCATTGTTCAAGTGTTGGGGTCGAGATGTCAGGGAAGGAAACGACTTTGAAGAGAACAATGACTTCGAGGATGAGTGTGACTCGGAGAGCGCAAGATCATTGCGACAGGAATATGCAACACAAAGGGAGATTGTACCAAGGAGGGATGCTACTTAGTATTGGTAATGCGGTCTGTGTCAACTGTCGAAGAACTAGAAGATGTAGAATTAAGTATGATTTTGAGGGTAGATTCATGGTGCAATGTGGGCGATGCCAATTGTGGGGGCACTTTGCACGTGAATGTCAAAGTGCTGCAAGTCAAGATGAATTAATGATGCGTAGAAAGTTTGGAAAGTTAGGGAAGAGTCATAGCCCTTGCTAAGAAGCAAAAGAGGTAAACTTGATGAACTTGATTGGAACTAAGGAGCTGAACTTGATTTCAATTGAGAAAGTAGAAATCCAATAGGTAGTGGAAGTTGCACAAGAAACAGTTGTAGAAGTGCCAAAGTCGTACTACAAGTTGCCAAGGCCGTATGATGAGTTGTCATTTGAGGAATTGCCATACAAGTTGAGTGTCATAGAGCTGCACTATAAGTTAAGTGTCATGGAGCTATCGTTCAAGTTGAGCTACCATACAATTGGAGTATTGAAGCAGCTACTATACAATTGGAGAATGAACAATTGTTGTACAAGTGGTGCCAACGAGGATTGCTGTGCAAGGGGTGTTGATGAGGATCAGTCATTTGGAGCCAAAGAGAAGTATATTGGAGCCGAGGGGAATTTGTTTAAGTGGGTTGGGTGCTATTGAAGTACAGATGAAGAGAAAAAATTCGTTCAGATAGTGAAGGCCTCAATGATTTTGCCGTTGAGGTTTTGGGGCATTGCCCCGAACCTCGCGAGGACATTGCCCCATGACCCTGCCCTATATTGCGATAGGGTAGACTTGAAGGGCATTTCCTTTTGCCCCACGACCCCCGAGACAGGTGGTGATGGGTGTTGCCTGTCATGTTGGTAATGTTGGCCATATAGGTTATGTTGATCATGTTGGTGCTGCAATTGATTGTAGAAAGTGGATCGAGCAATCGGAGAACAATGTGTTGTGGGGAGTAGTTTGATGTGAAGTTTGTTGCAGACGATGTATGGAATATGAGAAAGAGAAAGGAGCACGACAAGATATTCTAGTACGTTGTTCAATTCTTCTATCCCTAGTGTCCAACTCATGTGTCATCAAGGACGTTGACAAGTTACAAGGAGGGGATAGATGTAGGCAGGCACACTGATATGTTCTATGTTTTATGAATAAATTTTGTTATTTTGTAGTTCGTATGCAAAGTGTTTGATGAAATGTGTGTACATATATTTAATAAAGTTATAAATTCATAATGTAATATTTCATGCAATGTTAAGTGATGTACGGATAAGTCATGAGTCATAAGTTAGTTTGTCTTGTAGTGGGAAATGAAATGTAAATGTAAGTCAAATGCATGTCAAATGTAAATTAGGAAATTGATGAGGCGTCGGGTAGTTGGAGGATAGAACTACTTTTTAGTTGTATAAATAAGACGCTTGCCTCATTCATTCATTTGGGACATGTAGGTTGATGGTACGGTTGTGTCATATGGTTGTGGAGTTGATGTGTTTGGTAAGAGGTTGTGGGCATTGTTGGCCAAAGTGTGGTCATTGGCATGAAGGAGATTCTACATAGGGTTGCAGATTGTGTATGTAATGCAAGTGCCATATAGGCAGAAGTTAATGCAATATCCACTCATATTCATCCTTCATCTATTTGCATGTATATTGTGAGTATTGTCATTGCTGATTGCTGCAGTAAATAGTTCTGTGTTGTTTCTTCCAAATTTTGTATGTAGGTTGAATGTTACAGACCAAGGGTTGCAATACAGGTGAAGAGTTCTGGCTGATTATTAAATCTGTCATTCAAATTGTTCCTCCAAGAGTTGGAATACAAGCAGCTGTTCTACACACACAATCCTTCTATGTCTATGAGAAGATGTCTTTATATTGCATAAAGATTTTTAGTGTTGTTGCCTTCAACATTGGATCCCAATCATCTCCGCAATGGATTATCTTGTCTTCATTTCCTTCGCCAAGATTTACCTTAACCATCTTTGGCTCCTCATACTTTATGGTGTCAGGTTCAATTGCTGCTTTTACCATGTCCAATGGGTGTGCTGGCTTTTTATCAATCACAACATCAACAATAGTATATTCCACAACATTCTTCGGGAATGTCCACTTTCCTTCTCTTTGTCCTTTGGTTCATATTTTTCTTTCTTACTGTTTTCACCAACCTCGTACACACTTTTCCCTCATTCGCGATGTTATTCCTCATCTTCATCTGCCTGAATGCAGAGAAAGTTTGGCAAAAACACTTCATAATCCTCCATTTGCCAATGGAGAAGTTCGCCATACGAATGCTCTTCATCCTCCATGCATTCTTCCAACTGCAACACTCCATTTGGTTCACGTCCATTATCATCATCCGAAGATCCTCACAGACTGATTCTTGAAATTTATCATATATTTGTGCTGCCCCTTTTTGAATTTCAGGTGATCCTTCTCCCAGTTGTGATTTACTTTTGCCATGCGCAACCATCCGTTTCCCAATAGTGTGTCATGTCAGTTTTTGCATGGTGATCACAACAAAATCCATGATAAACTCTTGGTCAGATATGTTCACTTTTTGAGCCGTCAAGACTCCCTTCATTTTGATACTGCATTGGTTTGCACCATACAATATGAAATTCGGACACCATAAGAATGGTGCTCCAATCTCTTGCCAAGTCTTCTTGGGCAATACATTCACACTCGACCCTCCATCCGCGATCATCTGGGTCAACTTATGGTCTAGCAACTCGATATGGATTAATGCTGGCTTTTTGCCAACGTCACAGTTGGATCAATAAATTGATCTCTTGTCCTCATAGTTGCTTCTTGCTGACATTGTGGCTCTACTAGTCTCCTTGGCCGTGTCATCTCTTACATCATCATATAGAGATCCGGTATGGCTCTAAGTAAACTTGAGACCTTCACTTAGACCATCATATTTAATACTTGTGCTGCCAGTTGCTGTGTTGACAACATATCTTCTTCTTCGGTGATTGACTTCAACTTTTTCTCTTGGAGGAGTTGCTCTTGCCTGGCCTTTTTCATTTCTTCCTCTAGTGCATCATGTGCTTCTTGCCATCTCTCCTTCTCTATGGTAATATTGGGCTATTGTTTAACCTTCTTTGCTTGACCCCTTGTCACTACAAGCACATTGTTATCCTTATGCTACTGGTCTATTGGAGGCTCCTCAATGTCAATGAAATTGATATTCTTCGAGTTACCCGAACTTGTCATTGGGTAATTTGCCTCCTTATGATGGCCTGGACCACACCATCGACACATCAATCCATTGTTATTGCTATTTCCTGCATTGTCCCCAATTGGCTGATTGTATCAGTTTCTTGTGAAGTGCCCCTACTCTTGGCATCTTTGACACCATATAATGGGCCTCCCGTATTGCAATTGACTTTGTCCTCCCTATTGTCAATTGCGCCTTTGCAGTTGTCTTCCTCCTGGGCGGTTATTTTGGTATCTTCAGCTCATCGTTGTTTGCCCAATATTTGGCGTACTTGGTCTCTCTTCTTTTGTAATAACCCTCCCTATCTAGTTCTCTAGGGGTTTGCCAATTCATGTGCAACAGTGGAAGCAACCAAGTCTTGCCTCCAAACGTCCAATAATATTGATAAGAGTGGTTGGTAAATATAATCACTTTCATTTATAATCAAAATCATAATGTCTCTCATAGCTACAATAACATTATTAGCATGTTCTTTTCTAGCTGAAGCAATGAAATGATGAAACATTTCGTAAACCAACTCATCCATGTCCAAATCTAACAAGATGTTGCCCATTCTAGTTTTTGCAAATAATTCAAGTATGGAAACTCTCCTAGAGAAATGAGAACAAGTAACATCCTCCAAACTTTCAAAACTATCAACAAACAACTGAAATATTGTTCTCAATGTGTCATCATTATAAGGAGCTTTAGGAGCTGAAATTCTCAAAATTTCACTCAAGCAAGAAGTAACCATGAGTCTTACTTATCCGTGTGTTTCAACCATTTAGGCTTGCCCAAAGACTTCACCACCGGAGTCTGCTTGTAATATATGAGAAGGTGATGAATCCATCATATACAAACAATCTTCTACCTCCCCTAGGACACAGTAGAGAACATCTTTTGGCTGAGATATGAATCCAAGTTTTCTTCCTACATTAGTAAGCCTTTCGACCAACTCGTTTTACCCAATAGTGCCATGATCCACAATTAAAAATTTAATGTTGAAGAACCCTAGGTTTCATTTCAGCCCACAAACCCTTCAAAAGTGCCCAAAAAATTTCTGAATGCTGATCTACTCAGGGATGCTGAATCCTACTCATGAAACCCTAATTCATATCTGATCACAGGCTGGCAGGAAACCAACTCTGATATGACTGTAATAACCCTCCCTATCTAGTTCTCTAGGGGTTTGCCAATTCTTAACCTTTTTCGTGAATTTTTGATATACAAAATCACAAACACAGAGCAATCCAGAATTCTCGAAAATATTGTTTTATTCTTGTATCAAAACTAGGGCACAAATTACAATGCAAATACCTCAAATGCTGATGAAACCCTAGCTGCTCCGTACTCTATAAATGATGATGAAGGCTCAGCCCTTCTGATGTGAATATTGTGTGGTGTCCTAGCTCCAAATATTCCTTGTATAATCTCTGAATGACCCTGTGTGGTAACCCAACTCCGAAGTCTTTAAAACTGAAGTCCAATCGCAATCCTTGTGTGGAAATGCCCGGATTGACTCGAGGGTAATCTTGCAACCTCAAAGCCAATGTCCCTGTAAGAGGTTGTCGTCTCTCACAAGCTCCAAAATCTTTGTAAATGGCTCTGTCAAAGAGTCCTCCAAAAACCAGAGAGAAAAATAATAATCTTTGCATATCTCCAAATGGACTCAAAACCTCCTTTTATCTCCTCCATAGGTCGACCTAGGGTTAGGTCACTTTTAGGGTGAGCAAATATAATTTTATCAATTTTTTATTCCACCTTATTTCTCCTTAATTTATTCACCCCCTTATGCCTACGCTTAACGACTTTTTAAGTCGTCACTTAAAATGGCCCCTTTTAAGTATACAATGATTTTATAATAAAATAAAGTCACTGACTTTACAAAATTAAATTAAATAATCACTTTATTAATTTTATCTTCGGCCATTAAAATTTCCAACCTTTGCCCATCCGAATTGAAATCCGCGAATGGTTTTGGACATCCATTTCACTGAAGAATATCACTGCATTTTCTGTTGTCCACCGAAACCCTAAAAACGGACATGGCTAAAAATAGTAACTCTGATCAAACATATCTCCGAATGAGCCCAAACAACCATCAATCAATAGCTCTCTGGGTACTGACAAATATTCTGATATCTCCAATGGCTCCCCTCCATCCGACTTAGCCTACGGGAGCTCGTGTATAGGCTAATCTGCTCTGCACCTGACTGCGTAGAAAAGGGGACATTACATCTTTCTCCTCTTTTTGCACCGACAAGGTTTGGTGCTTCGAGCTTCTCAAATTAAATGGGCATTCTCCAACTGCATGCCCTACAACCTCACATATGTTATAGAAGGCATTCTTTGGATAAGTGATATTTTATATCCTTCTGTCTTGTAGTTTGAACACCAAATATCTTGTTTCTCCTTGTTTTCCTCCACATCTCATACCATCCTTTCCGCATAGCCTGGATTGCCATATGTAAGTCATTTGGGTCACTATCGGAATCTGAATCTCTATAGTGACTCAACCTTGCTGGCGTCTATTTTGTTTCACTCTCCAAATTGATAGCTTTGTTAAAAGCTTCTTGATAGGTAGTTGGTGGGTACTACCTTCATATTTTTCTTATACCTTGGCAGCAATCCATCCAAGAACCATTGTCTCTGCAACCCATCTGTTGGTGCAACTTCCATTTTGTCGATGAGTTCCTTTAATTTTCTATTGTAGGTTATAACATCTTCATATTTTCTTTGCTTTGTGGCATATATCTCTCCAATGACCTTGATATCATCTCGAAGTAGTTTGAATTCCTTGACGAACTTAGTTATCAAATCTTAACATGTGTTGAAGGGGTTTGTCCTTTGTCTCTTCAAATGCCAATCCTTTGCAACGACTTTTTGGAGTGCCCTGCTTGGAGCGAGTTTCTTGGAGTGCCCCACTTGGACCGAGTTTCTCAAACTGCCCTATTGGGAGCAATCCATGCCTCGCTTAAGTTGTGCGTCTATTTTTGCGTGTTGTGCCGGCATGAGATTATGAACTACCAGTTCAAAATTAGATTAGGCTTTTACTTCTCAAGTATAAATAAGAGATTGATTCTCATTGTAAGGGTCCTTTGGCTACCCAACATACTAGAGCTACTCTTTGGAGATCATTGTACTTAGCAATTTCAAGATCAATAAAGTGAAGAATTGTGCTTGACATTCATGAGTGATTGTGTCTATGACTTTTGATTCATGGATGTATGGAACTAGTAGCCTTGCTCTCCAACCCTCTATTAGTCCCTAATAATATTAATGATTTCCTTTAAAGATTTGATTGCTTTGAAGTTATCTGTCCCTTGCTAGGTTTTTTGGTTTGTACCACTACGAAATCTCATTATGACTTCTGTCATATTTCTTTTCTTTCTTCCACTCTTTCCCTCACAAAGTAGGTTATATTTACTTTTATGCACTTAGATTATAATTCATTGCATAATCAGATTAGTTTCTTTCTACATTTTCAGCAAAGTTAAAAGGGAACAGGCCTTAAATCCAAAGGTTGGGAAGGGTAAAACCCTCCCATCAATTTGTGGAACTGGGGTCATGGGTGCAAACCACACTTGCTGATTTTCGTGTTCAAAAGTACCAAAGAAAGTAAAGGAATAAATTGGGAAATCCATTAGATAGCAGCTGTGCTTTGGTACCTAGGAATAGGTATATGGGGATATGATATTATATTATTTAGGTATTACTGATAGTTGGCATGGGCCTTATACAATCCAAGGTTGATTGTATTAATAATAATAAATTGTAATAATGAGTGGGATAGGGGTTTAGGAGTTGGCTAGGGTTAGGGTTATACCCTCCCCAAAGTAGCATTAGAATATGGGTATATAAAGAAGGATATTGTCATAGTAATGAGAATCACTCATATCATGTATTACTTGTAATTGTCTTTGCCCACAAAGTGGCTTATGAGACTTTGTTCTCTCTAAGTGGCGCTCCCATCTTGGGAGATCTTGTGGAGTTATTCCGTCTTTAAAGAGTATTATTGATGTTGCCCTACCCTAAAGGTATTATTTGTCTCTGGTTCATTGTGTGGATTGTTATTGTGGATGAATGGTCTAATATTTCTGCATAATGGTGGATTATTTATGTTTGTGAGTAAAGCTCCATAACAAGCAATATCAAAGCAATGATTTTGGCAAAGTGGGGATTGTAATTTTGTGGATTGCAGAATTTGGGCAATTATTTTTATCTAGAAAACATCTCATCTTTCGAGTACCACATGCTTGCATAGAGTTGTTCTATTCAAATGATTCTAGCTTGTTCAAAATTTTGGTCATATGAAGGAATCCGAGAAGTATTGTGGGAGACACGACCTAGTGAAGTTATTCGTTTGGAATAGGGGTAGTGACATTTTTTCAAACCGTTTTTTTTTTCCAGAAAGTGAAATTTGAGATATCTTTAGTTGGGTTATGCTATGACCCATAATTATAACCAGGCTTGTGAAGAAGTAGAGCAAGCATTTTTTGAGTAAATGAGAATTGAAAAGCAAGGATAGGAACGTATCCAGGTTGAAGGATACTATCATAGAACTTGAAGAAGTCAAGGGGCTCAAGGAAGAAATGAAATGAAATATTATTAATGTCCCTGGTGGACAAAAATAAGACCCAAGGGACTATAAGAAGGACAATAATGATTGCCAACTAACGGGCTAAAAAACCCAACAAAGAAAAGAGCTAAGATAAATACAAAACCAAACTCGACAACCGGGCCAAAGAGAAAAGGAGAAAGAAAAGGGAGAGCAGAGGGGGGGAGGGTTGTAGTCTGAAAGAGAGAAATACACTCCAAGAAGAACGAAGAGATAGGAGGGGGGAGGGAGCAACCTAGGAGAAGCTCCAAGAACCCCTCAAAGACTAATCTCTCCTAACAGTTGAGGCCAAAGTACCAGAGTTGAAGAAGTCCCTGAAGAAATTCGAACAGAAGCAGGGTCACTAGACAACGCACCAACAGTTTGTCAGGGTTCCGAACTAGTAATGGGTAGAGACATATCATGGACTTCTTCAGCTCCAATACTTCGGCCTCGACTACTAGGAGAGATTAGTTTTTTGGGGTTTCTCAAAGCTTGCCCAACCTGGGCTGCTCCTCCTCCCTCCTCTCTCTCCATTCTTCTTGGCTTGTACTCCTCTCTGTTAGTCTACAACCCTCCCCTTCTCTGCTCTCCTTTCTCTTTCTTTTCCCTTTCTCTTTGGCCCGTTTGTCGGGTTTCATCGTATTTATCTTAGTTATTTTCTTTGTAGGGAATTTTAGCCTACTAGCTGGATGTCATTACTGTCCTTCTTATAGTCCCTCGGGTCTTATTTTGGCCCATTGCAAACATTGATGATATTTCATTTCATTTCATTTCTGTCCATTGATGGTTCGGAACCCCGACAAGCTGTGGGTGCGCTGTCTAGTGACCCTGCTCTTGTCTGAACTGGAAGATATGGGGCGTTTCTGTCCAGAGTCACCCGAGTCGTTGGAGCGGGCGAAGTATGTTGTGATGAACCGATGTTGAGGAGGGTGAGATCCATTTAGAGGAGAATTTTTATGTCGTCGAAGTTGAGTTATCTCCTTAAGAAAGAGTGCGAGACATCGTTGGTTCGGGTATTCGAAGAAGATAGAAACAGATCGAGAGTTATCCCTGAAAAGGTAGTGGAGTCTACCCCGGATCTCATAATAAATGTGACAACAAAAGATAAAGTGATGAAGGGTTTCAACTTCACCTAATGAGCAAAACAAGGAAATATGCTCCTCCGTTGGAAGATGGTGGTCTGACTAAATCCGGAGTAGGTGAGAACACACCTTGAGTAGCCCAATAGTGATCCAAAGACTATGCATTGTGTGTTGTTGAAGGTATTGTGGAGGAACTATTCTGCCCTCCTGTATTTGTAGGAAGTGCTCATGGTAGAAAGATAGCTTGGGGGAAAGAGGGGCAACAGGAGAGATCCATGTGCATCTAGTGTATTGGAGACTAACATCCTTCCGGATCTCATGGAGCATCTTCTCCTTACTAAGCCGAGAGGGGGGAGAACACCCAAAGAATAAGGGGGGAGCTTGTCCATCCGTATCTGAATGCTGGCTAGGTGTAATGTCCCCTTTTTCTAGGCAGTCAGTGTGCAGAACAATTTAGCCTACTCACGGGTTCCCGTAGGCTAGGGTAGATTGCAGGGGAGCCTAACTGGAATTTTGGGAGCGGATAATTGAGCGAAATGGGTATTTGAATCCACTCTCAGATGTTGAATCGGATGGATAGAGCCTTGACTTACTATTTTTAGTAAGTTAGTTTTTAGGGTTTCGGTGTGGCTGAGGACGAAACCCCTTAGATTTTTGGAGCTGGATGAAAGCCCAGTTCTCTGTTGGTGAATTCACACAGGATTCACACTTGGAGCTTCATCAATCTTCAAAGGTATCTTTCCATGTTTGCTGATTTAGTATATTTCAAGGGTTTGCAGACATTGTGGAAAGATTATATTTTTAAAATATTGTAATTTGAACCCTATTTTGAAAGAAATTTGAAAAATAAAATTGTTAGTTATTTCCTGTTTCCTAGAGTTGTATTTTCTGATTTTAAGAAACAGTATATCGTCCCAAATATTAAAAATATCAGAACAAGGGGGGACATTACACTAGGAGGGTAGAAACCTGAAAATACTAGCTCCTCCGGCCTCTCAGAGAACTCAGAGAGAGTTCCATTGAGGAGCGAAGGGCGAGGTAAGGGTACCGCCTGCAACCCACAGGGGTATCTCCTAACCTACAGATCCTGTGAAGATAACCGATAATTAAGAAGATTGTCTCAAGCTAGAGAGGAGAAGCCCCAAACTCTGCTAGAATAATAGAGCTGGGGATTGTACCCTTGCAACGAATGAATCGTCGAAGAAAGAGTGTCTAGACTCGTTCAACCCATGACCACTCAGTTGGGCCAAGACTAGGACCCCAAACCATTGACCCATAAATAATAGTTGGCTTGACCAAGGCATAAAAGATCCTCATCTTCACAGGTATATCCAGAAAATGTGCTTTGAAGCAATTCCTCTCTAGCAAAGATAAAGTTGCATATCCCTTACACACCCGGGCCTGGGTAGCGGGTTTCATACCAAAAGTGGGACCGGTGAAAAGAACCCCCAAGTACACATAAGAGTTCGTGATCTCAACCTCCTGACCTTGGAAAAAGAAGTGGATATGGGATAGGGCCTCTTTGGTAGTATTGAAAACCATAACCTTGGTCTTAGAAAGATTCACCGTCAATTGTCTCGAGTCGCAAAAAGCGGCAAGAGTATCCAGATGATGTTAAAGCCCCTTAGGAGATGAGGCCAAAAGAACATCATCAGCAAAGAGGAGAATAGAAATCAGCACATAATGAAGAAGGCAACCATCCTCTGGGTGAGCGTTCTCCTTAATAAAAGTCTCAAGCTCGTCGATGAAGATCCCAAAAAGTGTTGGGGAAAGGGGACACCCCTGTTTCACTCCTATGGTGCTAAGAATACTGGATGAAAGCCCTTGAGGGGAGCGAAACCAACCTTTCACCATCTCATATAACCGTGTAACCGCTGTGAAAAGCTGCCCAGAGATGCCAACTGACCGGAGCGTCTCAAGAAGTAAATGCCGAGGCACCGTGTCGAAAGCTTTCCTGAAGTCTACAAAACAATAATAAACCTTCGAGGACCTGGAACGGGCCTCCTCAATAATAGCTTTGAGGACTAGAATGTGATTTGTGGTCTGGTGATCTTGTCGAAAACTAGGTTGGCCAAGGACCCTAAAATCCTCCTCCTCCAAACTTCGGGAGAGAAGCACATCCAATGCTGTGGCATAGAGCTTGGCAAAGATATGCCCAAACATGATAGTCCTATAGTTATTAGGTTCATGGGATCACCTACCTTATGAATGGGGTGAATGATATGCTGAGTCCAGGAATTAGGAAACCCAGAACAAACAGAGAGATTAAAGAGATCAGTGAGGGGCCCAACAAGAGGGTCAATATGATGCTTCAGAAATTCTGCCTGTAACCCATCCAAATCTGCTGCTTTGCTCGTACAAAATTTCATGATAGCCTGCCTGACAAGACCAGTAGAAAAGAGGTGGCACGAAGAGGGGGGGGAGGGAACAGTAGTGGGAGGCTGATTTGGGATGGTATAGAGGGAAGAGGCATGAATGGTCCAAGTGGAAAGATCGATCCCATGAACAATCCGATCACGGGGGAGGATAAGGCACCAAAAGGATTTAGGAGATTGCTGAAGGGAGTGGATAAGATCAAGTCGATGTCGAGAAAGGAAAAGACCCTTCTTCTTTCGAAGAAGCATCCTGTAGTCTTTGTGAGAAATAGCATAGAGCTGGGAAGGATTCTGAATGGCATATTTCAACCTTCGGTGGGCAAACTTACATTCCTCATCATACCAGATATTCATCGGGCAATGACCAAGGGGACGAGGATGGGAGGGAGGACGAGTAGTGTGGGGGTATGAGTCCAAAGCAACCTTCCAAATAGTTTGGACCAAGCAAGTAGAACGATTGGAAATATCAGGAAGGGAAGACACTTGCGGAGAACTTGATCGGTTCATGTAGGTAAAGGAATAATAATAGTCAAAGTCTATAATGACTCGAGGGGCAGAAGGGGAGGGAGGAGGGGGAGGAATAACAGGAAGGGAAACTGCAGATAAAGTAAGAGAAAGAATTGAATGATCGGTAAGGTGGGGAGGATGATAAGAGACGTTGAACCGGGAAATGAATGGAGTGAGGGTAGTAGAGGAAATAGCATAGTCGATGACACTGGCTCCATCACTATGAAGAAAGCAAGTAAACCCATCAGAATCTGACAATTTTTTGAAGAATGTTCATATTGTCGAGCCATGGATTACCGGTCAGGCAGGAGATAGTAAATCAGAACTGTTGGAATGAAATAGTCCATGAGATCACCAATATAACACTAGAGGAAGCAGTGAAGTTGATGAAGCATGGAAGCTGTGGAGTAAGGCAACAACAATTGAAGACAATAGAATTGCAGTGTGCCATGAGTGTAATTATGTCCAAGTTGTCAGGAGAACAACGATGTTCAGAGATGCCTGCCTAGCTCATACCATATGTGCAAGGAATCATTGAAGGAGTTGTGTATGACTAGGCATCGTATCTGTTACAAACTCACAACGCATTAAGAATTTCTTGATGCAATATCATAAGAAATTTTCAATGGCATTTCACACTATTGCATTTTTAATGAATGTTGTGGCACAGGAGAAGTTGCAGTTTCCTAGACTGAATCCTCCAAGGGAGATAATGGAGAAGGAGCCAACGATCTTGAGGTGGATCAATGTGATGCCACTTACAAAGGCAAATACTCCAGTGAGAACAAAAAAATATTGAAGAGGAATGACCTGCTAGATGATGAAGTGAGTGAGGATTTAGATGATGATGAACAACAATCGATACAAATAGAAAAGAGGCGTAGAAGGTTGGTACAACAGGAGACCCATGAAGAAGCTATAGTGAGAGAGCAACAATTTGTGGAAAATATTGCGCAAGAAGGAATTGTGTAGCAGGAACAAAAATTAGCAGGATTGGTGGATGTTGATAGAGAAGTATAGGATGCAGTTGGAGAAATGCGAATTGATTCACCTGATATTTTTGCAGAGTTTTAGCAGCAAATACATCCATGTGCATCACCTCCATTGCGGGAGGAGGTACAATTTGAGATCACATCCATAGTAGATCAGATGGCAAGGGAAGGGAGTGCTAGCAGAATTGACAGAGAAAGGGAAGTAGCTTGCAGGAAAATTCTTATAAGGAGAGGAGGTAACAGCCAAAGAATGGAATGGTTGGTTGAACAAAGAACTAATAATTTGGAGCAGCCAATAACAAAAGCCAACGCAACAAAGAAAAACATCTAAGAGGTGACTGTAAAGGAGATAGAGAGGAGATCCTCACCGAGGAAGAAACAGAGGTCGAAATACTGCGGGACTCAAGTGAGCGTTTCATGATTGAAGTGCCAAATCTTAGACAACCACCAGACCTAGGAGATCATGTGAAGGAACAAATTGATAGCAGCTGATGATATATGAAGAGATAGATAAATTTACACAGTGGGATCAAGATGAAGAGGTGAAAGTGTTGAGAGATGTAGCTCGGACAGGAACTTCTTGCACAGGCTTCAGTATGAAGGAACAAATTGATAGCAGCTGATGATATATGAAGAGATAGATAAATTTACATAGTGGGATCAAGATGAAGAGAGGTCAAAGTGTTGAGAAATGTAGCTCGGACAGGAACTTCTTGCACAGGCTTCAGTATGAACGTGCTAGAAGTGGTTCGAGACATTTCTAATTCTATTTTGAATTTCACTTAAGTGATTTTCTATTTTTAAGTTCACTTAAGTGATTCTATTTTGTAATTCACTTAAGTGATTCTATTTTGAAATTCACTTAAGTGATTTTCTATTTTTAAGTTCACTTAAGTGATTCTATTTTGTACTTCACTTAAGTGATTCTATTTTGATATTCACTTAAGTGATTTTCTATTTTTAACCTTACATCTCAAGATGAGATGAGATCTAATCTTAGGGTTAGAGAGATTAGGGTTACCTTTTTCAAGGATAAAAGGAGAAGATCAAGAGTGTTTTAGATACATAGACAAAGACATAGAAAAGAATGGGAGGAGAACAGATTGTTGAAGGAAAAATACAAGCTTAGGAGGAGAAGAACAGTGATTGCTGGCTAGAAAAGCAGCAAGAGAGCAGAAGTGTTCTGCTGTAGCTGTAGCCTCTTTTATTTGTAATATTTCAGGTTCAGAAATATATTTAACTTCCGCTGTTCACGTTGTTTATGTTTTCCAGCCATCTGTGTGATTGTTGCATGTTTGAATAAATTATTCTCAGATCTGATTTATTTTAAAAGAACATAGGACAACAGTTATCTAGGGTTGGAAAATTTACATGGTATCAGAGCTAGGTTATGTGATTGAGATCCTCAAGGGTTTACAGCAGTAGATCACTGCTGGATATTAAGAAAAAAAAAGAGTTAGGGTTTCAAGGAAAAAAAAAAAGCAGTTAGGGTTTCATTTTTTTTGGCTTGAAGGACTAAGCTTATTTGCAGGACTGTTTTTTTGAGTCATTAATATTTCAGCAGTTAGGGTTTCAAGCAAATAAAAAAAAAAAAAAGCAGTTAGGGTTTCATATTTTTTGGCTTGAAGGACTAAGCTTATTTGCAGGACTGTTTTTTTCAGTCATTAATATTTCAGCAGATCTCAGAAATGGCAGCAGCTAGCCTCAGATTTGAGGATAGATTGGAAGGTGCCTCCAATTTTTTGCCCTGGAAAGTTAGGGTAATGTTCTTATTGGAAGAGAATGATCTCTGGGATATTGTCAAGGCTGATGTGACTTTGCCTACAGATCCGCAGGAATTGGCAGCTCACAAAAAGAAGGAAGTGAAGGCCAAGCGGATGATCTTGGATGCGGTGAAGGATCACCTGATTCCTCACATATCCGAGAAGACTAAGGCAAAGGAGATGTTCGATGCCCTGGTTAGCCTCTACCAGAGCGAGAACATAAACAGGAAGATGATATTGCGGAACAAACTCAGATCTATGGAGATGACCAGATCTGACACCGTTACCAGTTACCTAATGAAGATCACACAGATTCGTGATCAATTGGCAGCAGCAGGGGAGAAGGTTGAAGACACAGAGTTGGTGAATGTGGCACTTAATGGTTTCTCAGCTTCATGGGAACCATTTGTCAAAGGCATTTGTGCTCGTGAGAACCTTCCCAAATTTGAGAAACCGTGGGATGATTTCATCCAGGAGGAGACTCGGATGGAGTCAAAGGCCAACAAGAAAGGTGGTGACGATAACCTAGCTCTTTTTGGGCAAACCAAGAAGGGCAAAGGTAAAGGACCCAACAAGGGTGAGGTAAAGAATGAGGAGTCAACCTCACAGTCAGGGAAGAAGGACTTGAGCAAGATCAAGTGCTTCATTTGTCATAAGCACGACCATTATGCATCACAGTGTCCAGACAAGAAGGGCAAAGGGAAGCAGCAGCAGATGCAGGTAGCAACCTCTGCAGAAACTCAGATGAGTGAGTTTGCTGCCAAATTCGAGAAGGATTTCTCATTGGTCTCTTGCCTTTCTACCAACACGGTTCCAAGGAATGCTTGGTATGTGGATAGTGGGGCATCTCGGCACATGACATCAGCCCGACAATGTTTTACCGATCTACAAGAGCAGGACTCAGGGGTTCAGGTTGAGCTTGGTGATGATACCAAATATCCAGTTGTAGGAATTGGTACCATTCCTTTTCGACTCCAGTCAGGGAAATCTTTAGACTTTGATGATGTTTTGTTTGTTCCAGGTCTCAGGAAGAACTTGCTTTCAGTTTCGGTTATGGAGGATAAGGGTTATGCAGTGGAGTTCAAGAACCAGCATGTCCTTATTAGACCAAAAGAATCTAGCCCGGAAACAACACAAGTAATAGGGGTTAGAGAAGGCAGTTTATACAGGTTGCAGGGTGAACCTGTTCGAGCCCTAGTTCATAGCAGTAACAACTTGTGTGATTTGTGGCACAAGAGGATGGGGCACTTGCATCATAGAGTGTTGCCTATTCTGAGGGAGATAGTCACAGGTCTTCCAGAGTTCAGCATTGAGCAACAAGGAGTATGCAGAGGGTGCACGCTTGGCAAGCACGCCAAGGCTGTTTTCCCAAACGGTGAGCATAGGTCTAAGAAGATACTAGATCTAGTACATTCGGATGTTTGTGGACCGATGTCGGTAGCATCAATTTCGGATAGCATGTACTATGTTTCCTTTATTGATGATTTCTCTCGTAAGACATGGATCTATTTTTAAAGACCAAGGATGAAGTATTTAGCGAGGTTTCAGGAGTTCAAAGCTCTAGTTGAGAACCAGACAGAGAAGAAGATCAAGGTCTTGAGATCAGACAATGGGGGTGAATATACCTCCAAGGAGTTCGATGGTTTTTGCAAGCAGACGAGGAATCAAGAGGGAGCTGACTGTTCCATACAACCCACAACAGAATGGGGTTGCAGAGCGAAAGAATCGATCCATCATAGGGGCTGCTAGGGCCATGATTCATGACCAGGGCTTGCCAATGTTTCTTTGGGCAGAAGCATGCAACACAGCAGTCTACATCCAAAACAGGTGTCCTCACAGGATCTTGGAGGACAAGACACGAGAGGAGGCATTCACTGGTGTGAAACCAGAGGTGAGTCATTTCCGCATCTTTGGATGTCCAGTTTATATCCATGTTCCAGTAGAGAAGAGGACCAAGTTGGAGCCCTCCAGTAGGAAGGGTTTATTTGTAGGATACAGTGAGACTTCAAAAGCTTACGGGGTTTATATTCCAGAGAAGAGGAAGACAGTAGTGAGCAAGGATGTAAATTTTGAGGAGGACCTTGCATCCGGGAAGTCCCATGAGCCTATTCCAGTGATAGAGAATGAGGAGCAAGAAGCTCCGAAGGTTGAGCCGGGGTCACCAAAGACACCAGTGGTTTCCGGTTCAGAACAACAACCTTCAGGTGAGGAGGTGGAGACATTAGCCCCTTCCAGTTCTATCAGGAGACCTCAATGGCTTACACAGACATTGAGGGATGTTGAGGAGTATGTTGAGGCTCCTAGCAGCATGATTAGGGAGAGCAGACCTCCAAGGAAGTTTTCAAGCTACATGGCATTGATGAGTAACATCATAAATTCAGAGCCTACAGTTTTCGGGAGGCAACAGACCAACAGGTTTGGCGGGATGCCATGGTGGAGGAGTACACCTCCATCATGAAGAATGATGTTTGGGACATAGTGCCAAGACCGGAGGGGAAGTCAGTTGTGAGTTCCAAGTGGCTCTACAAAATTAAGCATGCTGCAGATGGCAGCATCGAGAAGTTCAAGGCAAGGTTTGTGGCGAGAGGGTTCTCCCAGAAAGAGGGAGTGGACTATGAGGAGACTTTTGCTCCAGTCGCCAGATACACTTCCATTAGAGCAGTTATGTCTTTAGCTTCATCTATGGGATGGCAGATTCAGAAGGGAGCCGTAAAGCTCCAGTATATTCCCACAGATCAGCAGGTAGCTGATATTCTGACCAAGCCCTTAGTGAAAGGGAAGTTTGAAGCATTCAGAGACAAACTTGGATTGGTGCAGAATTCCTTCCTCGCTAAGAGGGAGTGTTGAGAAATGTAGCTCGGACAGGAACTTCTTGCACAGGCTTCAGTATGAACGTGCTAGAAGTGGTTCGAGACATTTCTAATTCTATTTTGAATTTCACTTAAGTGATTTTCTATTTTTAAGTTCACTTAAGTGATTCTATTTTGTAATTCACTTAAGTGATTCTATTTTGAAATTCACTTAAGTGATTTTCTATTTTTAAGTTCACTTAAGTGATTCTATTTTGTACTTCACTTAAGTGATTCTATTTTGATATTCACTTAAGTGATTTTCTATTTTTAACCTTACATCTCAAGATGAGATGAGATCTAATCTTAGGGTTAGAGAGATTAGGGTTACCTTTTTCAAGGATAAAAGGAGAAGATCAAGAGTGTTTTAGATACACAGACAAAGACACAGAAAAGAATGGGAGGAGAACAGATTGTTGAAGGAAAAATACAAGCTTAGGAGGAGAAGAACAGTGCTTGCTGGCTAGAAAAGCAGCAAGAGAGCAGAAGTGTTCTGCTGTAGCTGTAGCCTCTTTTATTTGTAATATTTCAGGTTCAGAAATATATTTAACTTCCGCTGTTCACGCTGTTTATGTTTTCCAGCCATCCGTGTGACTGTTGCATGTTTGAATAAATTATTCTCAGATCTGATTTATTTTAAAAGAACATAGGACAGCAGTTATCTAGGGTTTGGAAAATTTACACAAGAAGGGAGTGCTAGCAGAATTGATAGAGAAAGGAAAGTAGCTTGCAGGAAAATTCTTATAAGGAGAGGAGGTAACAGCCAAAGAATGGAATGGTTGGTTGAACAAAGAACTAATATTGTGGAGCAGCCAATAACAAAAGCCAATGCAACAAAGAAAAACATCTAAGAGGTGACTGTGAAGGAGATAGAGAGGAGATCCTCACCGAGGAAGAAACAGAGGTCGAAATACTGCGGGACTCAAGTGAGCATTTCATGATTGAAGTGCCAAATCTTAGATAACCACCAGACCTAGGAGATCATGTGAAGGAACAAATTGATAGCAGCTGATGATAGATGAAGAGATAGATAAATTTACACAATGGGATCAAGATGAAGAGAGGTCAAAGAAGCCTCTTGAAATCCATCAGAAGCAGTCATGGGGATTGGAGGCTAGTGATGTACAAAATATATATGGAATAAAAGAATTGGCAGCAAGAACGAGGGCAATATACAGGCAACCAACCAAAATATATATGGATGAAGTTGATATGATGCGTTGTCCAAAAGATTAATTTCTTGATGTATGTATGCAAGATTGCATTTGAGTTGGTTAGGATGTATGCAAGAATTAATTTCTTGGCATATTGGATTGAGTGGTTAGTGACAGGATTGGAAAAGATCCACCAATCACAGGAAGAGCAAGCTAACTAGTATAAAGAAATTAAGAAGATGAAGGAAGGAGCTGAGGCAGAACTAGTGTATTGGAGGAAGTAGGTTGAGTTGAAGACAAAGGTTCACCAAGAACAGAGTGAACTAATCGCACAACTTGCGAGTGTTCAATCAGAAAATAGATGGTGGAATCAAAGAATAAGGAGTTGAAGCACAAGAATAGCTAATTGCAGAGAGAGATGAGCAGCTTGTAGAAGCGGGTAATAAAGGAAGGAAAGAAGCTGAAGATGCCTTTGCAAAGAGGGAGAAAGAACTACTCTTGGCAAAACTAGCTAAGATGGAACAAAGGGGCAATCATTATGGTATAGAAGGTAGATACCATAATTATGCCAAGAGATTGAAGGATGAAAAGGAGGCATTGAAGTTGCATATCATGGAGATGGGAGTACCTTTTTGTACACCTCAATAGCAACTACCGAGCCCCCAGGAGTAGACACAAACATTGACCAAAGTAAAGGGGAGGGTAGATGTAGGCATTGGTTTTGGACCTCACAAGAAGAAATAGTGTCAAAAGTAGGAATGAGTGTAAATAAATTGTAATGAAATGTAAATGCAAATGTGAGTCAAATGCATGAAAAATGAAATGTAAATGCAAGTGAGATGACAATGTAATGCAATTTGTTGATAAATTGAAATAAAACAATAGTATGCATTAAGGGTGTTATGTGAATGTCCGAATGGGGAGACGGTTGGGTAGTGAGGTGTCGTGGAAGCCATTGTTGGCAATGGCCAAGACACAAGCATAAAAGGAACCCCCCTCCTCCATCTGAGACAATAAGAGAAACCGTGTATTGGCAGACCATATGTATGTGTAGACGGTGTAGCATGTATGCATATGTGTGTGTAGGAGCAGATGTAGAGCATGTGCTAGGAGAGAGACTATGTGCATTGTATTGTTGTATGAGACTCTGTAATGCTGTATAATTGAGTAACGCAAATGACTTATCTTCTATCCATGATGTGTGTATGATCTGTTTATAGTGTGATTGCCATTGGTTGTTGGTGGTTGTGTGTTGGATGTTGTGTGTAGGTAACATTGTTGTAGTCAGAGCATAGAAGAGGGGAGTTGCTGTCCAGAACGCCGTACAAGTGGAACTGCCAAAGTTGGCATCCCAGTAGTGTTGAGCACACCATTCTGGTAGATTGATTATGGCCATTCTAGTGCAAGTGCCATTCAAACACTTGTCATTCTATTAGAGTTGACCTTGCTATTCAAGCAAGTGTCATTCAAGCACTTTGCTGTTCCAACACATTGCCATTCTAGTGCTTGTCGTTCTAGTGCTTGTTGTTCAAGCACTTTGCCATTCAAATCATATTGCCATACAAACTGATGCCGTTCAAGTGTAGAATGTCGAGCAGAACTATATTGACAGCAGTCTTGTTTGGCCTCTAATCTGTCATCTTGTTTCTCCAACCTTGGAATACTCACCACTGTGCTACAATATTGACGTCAACACACCAATTTTGCAGTAGGAAACTGATGCCACCAACATATCCTCTTCCCTCAAATCCCTTTCGATGGTAGAAAACTGTTGAATAATTTATGAATGATATGTGGGAAAGGGGTAGCTCAATAGTTTTGCTTTCATTATCCTCAGCGGTGCTGTTACATCATTCGAGTCAGCCTTATAATTTGATAAAATTCCAAATTTCATTACTTGTTGTTTGGGCCAAAACAGTGATTATGTCAAATATAACAAAAAAAAAGATAATGAAGAATAAAGTTTACAGAGGGTTCATTGTCCAGATTTAACCTCCCTTGGTGTTTAAAATACAGTCTATGAGATGAGGCTCTAACTAAGTTGGCACCTTCAGTTCTTGCAACTGGGGTTGTATTACTGACACCATGTATAAGATATTTTATTTATAAAATTTACTTCTCATTCTTGAGGACATGTTTTGTGCCTTTATGTAAAGCAACTCTTCAAACATTTTGAAGAATTGGACATATTATATGCTTTCTCCTGGTCAATGGTTGCTTGTAAACAGAACACCAAGTTACCATCTATGCAAACTATGTTGATATGTTATAAAATATTATCTACCATCAACTTCAGAAGCAAGCCTTATTACTTGAAGGTATAATTTCTAGAGTAAGTTTATCTGTCTTGAATAACACTGGATGCTATGTCTTTCTCAGTTTGATGGAATGCAGGAAGAAGGGACACGAATTATTCTCTACAATCTCTAGGAGAATGATCAGGGTGAACTAGAACTTGATTTTGATACGGATGTACATGTAAGTATAAAAATAATTTCTACTAATTACATCAAAATCATACTATTTTCCAAGTTGGATTTTGTCTGTTTATCACCTATTATAGTTACCAAGTTGTTTGTTTCCTTTCCCTTTTTAGTGGGATGACAGATGATCCATTTATTAAGTTGTTGTGATGTGCCAAAGATCCTTTGATGTAGTTACTGTTCTGATGTTACGTCATGATAAAAGATGAATGTATTTAGTTCTTTTCCCTCTTTTCTTTTGTACTTTGGTTTACAAATGTTGTTATAGACTTGGTGCTTGTTTCAATTTTTGAAATTTTCATATTCTGATGTCCTTCCTACCATCCTTTTTTGTTGCCTTGTTTTTTTTTCTCAAATTGGTTATATGGAATTAAAACAGTTCCCACCCATATTATATTGTGACTACATAGTGGTGTTACAACAACTTGGCAATTATGCATGTATTGCTTGGCAAAGATTCAAACCTGGGTCTCCTCCTTAAAATTTGTGGAATTTGTTTCCTAATTGTTACCATTCTTATTCTTATTTTTAATTTGGTTATATGGGTTGGAAACTGCCCCACCCATATTACATCTATTTTAATGAATCACATTATTGTCAAATTGCAACAAACTATATTATCAGGGGCTGCCATATCAGGGGAGTCTCCATCACAATGCAAGATTTTAGCTAGTGTCGTGTCCATACATTTGCATTGCATTTACTGTTGCTCCGCAATGCCTTGGACAATGTTATTAAAAATTTTGTGTTTCATATTTTTCTTATATTTGGGATTCATTGCATTGGCTATATGGATGACCTAACCTCAGTCCTAATGAGGCTGGTAGTTGTTCTGCTACATTTTGGAAGCTAACTGTTTTAACAATTTCAGAATCAAAAATGTTTTTGGCCAATAAAGTAATGTTTCTTCCATTCCACAGAAGCTAAAGTTGTATAGTAAACATAATATGTTGTTGGAATATGGCTTATGTTTAAACGTTTAGTTAAGGTTGGATTGATTTTATTTATTTTAGTTGGTTCTTAGCACTCTACTCATGGGAGGTAAGGAGTTGCCTTATAAGCACTTAAGATCTGGTGGTTAATATCTTTCAAGTCTGCAGATTCTCTGATTCACTCCAATTAACTATTCTCTGGCTGCTTTAACCATTTTTGTTATTTGGTTAAGCTTATCTTTGTAAGGAATATTTTCTTTCACAACCTGCACTATTCTACAAAGTGCAGTTTGCATAAATGGAAATCCATATCGTGGAGCATACAGTTTATTGTTGGTCAAAGTGTTTCAATGATAATTGTAGTTTATTTTATTCTGGCAGAGTCTGTATCTCGAGTTAGATTCTTGGTTGTACAATGACTTGCCATTTTGAAAGAGGTGAATAACCTTTTATGGTATCAGAGTCATAAATATCTAGCTCCAAATTTTTTGGGAACAAAGCTATGGGGTTTAGATAGTACATTCCATGTATAGGCCATCATTACTCATCTGTAGTATGAATCTGATTGCATCAAGTAAGAGGTGGAAAAACAAACAAAATTACCTACATCAGGACAAGAAATATCATGCCTCAAGATCCAGGCAGTGAAGAGATTATTGGCTGATCCATACGTGTAGACAACTGTCCATGTCATATGATGCAATTTCATTGAGAACATATTCATACTGTTAAGTCTTGTGATTGATATTTATTGTTGTTTGTGAGACATTTGGTTGCTTCCCATTTGGTTACAGTTGTAGCACATCAATTCTCTCCTGCTCCAATGGTTTTGTGATGATCAGCACTGCAGCCCACACAAAATATGTCATTAGATAGTGCCCACTATCTTCTTTAGCTGCTGACTGTTTTATCAGTCTGTTGCAGCAGACAAAAACACATCACATCTTTCCTGGTGCCACTGCCTCTATGTTAATTGATCAATATCACCCAGTTCTCAAGCAGTCACATGCTGTGTTCTGGTGGATCCATATTTGCTCTATATAACAGTCAGGGTATCTACAGCCTTTTTCTGCAGCACCTATTGTTAAGAATCAGTGTAGCAGGGTTTGCACTGCACCCATACCCGATACTTGGATTCAGGCCTGGGTGCTTTCTGGGTACTGCAAACAATAACTCCATGAACCAGGTCCACTTTCCATGTACATCCGGTGCAGATTTTTAGCAAAATCCTGAATAATCTGGTTGGTGACATTAAATCCGATAGATGGGTATGTGGCATACACAGCTGCAGACTGCTACATTAGATAGGAATATAAATAATTCAGACTGAGTGATAAAGACAAATGGCAGATCTGCCGTTCACTCGTCTGTTTTCTCCCTTCTTATTTTGCTTGTCTTTTCAATTGCTTCAGGCTGGAAGCTACACGGTATGCTGGTTGGAAGTTCCACAGCATAAACAGGTCAGTGACCAAAATGTTGATGACACTAAGTTGGGTAACAACCTTGAGCATGACGGCCTTGCAGATATGCCCCCCTTGTGCACCCTCGAAATGAGCCAGCGCTTGAGAGTAATGACTATTGTGAAAGTATTTTGTTTGAAGTTGCCAATGATGTTGATGACCAAATGTTTGCTAGTACTAATGAAATAGGACATAGTGGTCTTGCAAATGTAGATTCAGGACTTTGATCATTAATCTCGACATATGAAAAAGTAGGCTGTTATGTATGCCATTTGTTTCATTTAGAGAAAATTTTAATCTCTGAAATTCTGAAACAATGAATCTTTATGTTCAATATCTATTCTTGATTTTGATCTTTAAGAATTATGTGAATGATCAAGGTTTTTTTAGAATAAATTATTTTTTTTATAATATAAATTAATTAAATAGGATTGAAATGGGCCCCACCTGTGTGACATCATGACCATATAGTGGTATTACAACAACTTGGCAATTATGCATGCATCGCTTGGCAAGATTTGAACCTGAGTTTCCTCCTTGAAAGTCAAGGAATTTAACTGGTTGAGCTCATGCCATTTGTTCAATGGGTAATCTTGTTGCTTGATTCATTAATTAAAAAAAATTGTTAAATGCTTTATGATTTTATTGTATGTTATTTTTTAAATACATTTAAATTTTTCGTACCCTGTGCTCACACACCCAACTTTCAAAAGTGTTGCACCTGATACTCTCACCTGCACCACCTGCACCCACGAATCCTGGTAACTTCGTTAAGAAAATTACATAACAATGTTCAGCACATTCGTTCTCCTATGTAAGTTGCTGCCTAGTTAAAACCTCAGGTTGTGATCCATGCAGTTGGGGGTGATCAATTGCCTTTTTTTTGGCATAAAATATCTGGTGTGTTCCCTTCTTGTTAGACTTTTTCCATGTGTGTTGGGATTCAAGCATTTGATCTTTTTTACTTTTTCTTTAAAGCAACCATGATCATCTCAAAATTTGATGGACTATTGATAGCTAGTTTGTATTCTAACAATTTTGGTGACAAACATGCTTCAACTAATTTTAAAGTCGTGAAATTCTGTATGCCAACCATTCTCAAAAGCATATTTATGTCTCATTGCATGCTGTTCACCTACCATTCTTGTTGATATGTTTTCAACTGCTTGAATTGTGAAAACATTTTTCTCAACATTTTTGGTCTTGCTTCACCATTGCTGTTTGATAGGTCAGTTAGAGTTATCCCTGAAGTAATATTTAGTTTGAAAATATCATTCTTATTTCCGAATGCCTTAAAGGCTGTATTATGTGTCCACCATTTTTTGTTTCCCTCTTATTTTTAATTTGGTTATATGGGTTTGGAACTACCCCATCCGTGTTACATCTATTTCAATGAACCACATTATTGTGATATAAGAAGAAACCAAATTATCAGGAGCCGCATTATTCGGGGAGTTTCCGTCATGATGCAGGACTTGAACTCATGTCGTGTCCATATGATTGCATCCAATTTACTGTTGTTTCACAATGCCTTGGACAATGTTATTATATTTTTGTGTTTCATCTTTTTTCCCATATTTGGGATTCATTGCATGGACTATATCGATGACCTGACGTCAGTCCTAATGAGGTTGGTAGTTGTTTTGAAGGTAGCCATTTTAACAAATTTGGAGTGGAAAATATATTTGGCCAATAAAACAATGTTTCCTTCCTGTTAGGAAGTGAAGTCACTATGCAGTATAGGCAACCAGGAAAAAGGATTGCAGCAGGCCAAAGCAGGCCAGACGTCTGACCTGCTAGATGTTTGGGTCAGACGTCTAGGCAGCAGGCTAGACGTCTAACCTGCTAGACGTCTAGGCCAGACGTCTGGGCTGCCAGATGTCTAGGCTGGTAGACGTCTAGGCCAGACGTCTGGGCTGGTAGACATCTAGGCTTGATGTCTAACCAAGTAGACGTCTAGGCTAGATGTGAAACCAAGTAGACGTCAAGCCAAGTAGACGTCAAAGCAGTGGATGTATAGGTAGACGACAATTTGCGGAAGACGAACCGTTTTGGTTTCGTATGAAGACGAACAGTTTTGCGGAGGTCTCCTCGGGGAGAGGAAACGAATGGTTGGGGCCTTCCTTGTCTGCTCTATAAAAGGGACTTGATCCCTTGCATATTGAATGGTTGAAACGTGAATGTAAATTTGCTGAAAATAATAGAAAGAGAAGTTGCCATTGCCCCGTGGTTTTTCATGCACATTGTAAGTTTCCACGTAAATCTCTGTGTCACTTGTGTTGCTGTTTCCGTGTTTTCTATTTTTGTTATTGTGCTTCCTCTTGCAGGTGTAAAATCTGAAGTTTTTCCTAACATCTGGTATCAGAGCTAAGTTTTTGTGCGAGTGGCAGCTGCAACAATGACAAAAGGTGTAACCAAGTTCGAGATTGAGAAATTTGATGGCAGGAACTTCGCTCTATGGAAGATGAAGGTGGAGGATTTGTTGGTTCAGAATGACCAAGATCAAGCCTTGAAAGGGGTCGCGAGTAAACCGAGCAACATGAAAGATGAGGAGTGGGTAACACTTGACAAGAAGGCGGTTTCTACAATCCGTCTCTGCCTAGCAGACTCCGTCTTGCTCAATATAGCTGAAGAGAAGACCGCGGAAGCCCTTTGGCAAAAGATTGAAAAGTTGTATGAAACAAAATTAACAACCAACAAGGTTTTTCTGAAAAAGCAGCTTTATAGCTTGATGATGAAAGAAAGTTCATCCGTGGTAGATCATTTGAATGAGTTTAATACTCTAATTAGTAAACTGGTTTCAGTTAATGTGAAGATGGAGGATGAAGATAGAGCTATCACCCTACTTTGTTCCCTCCCGGACACTTGGGATCATATGGTGATGACCATCAGTAATTCATCATCAGGAACTCTCAAATTTGATGATGTGGTAGCCGCTTTGTTGGCAAAAGAGTTGAGGCGAAAAACGTCTCTGGAACCCTCGACCAATGAAGCCCTATCTACGAGAGGTCGATCCTTCGAGGGGAGTAAACAAGGTAGAAAACAGTCCAGATCTAAGTCTAAAGGACGTAAGCAGAAAGGGAAGTGCTGGCGTTGTGGGAAGCCAAGACACTCCAAGAAGGACTGTTGGCAATTAAAGAATGGTGAAAAGCAAATTCAGCCATTAGTTGAGGCCAGTGTAGCAGATTCAGGAGAGACGACAACATGTGAAGCCTTCTGTATCAGTAAGAGAAAATCGGTTTTATATACCTGGGTTTTGGACTCAGGTGCGTCTTTCCACATGTCTCCCCACAGAGACTGGTTTGCAAATATCAACCATACTATGGTGGAAAGGTCTATTTGGGTGATGATCACCCTTTAGAAATTGTGGGAAGAGGGGATATAAGGATCGAGTCGGACGATGGTAGAGAAAGGATGTTATGTGATGTACGACCCGTGCCCGATTTGAGGAAGAATTTGCTCTCAATCAAAATGATGGATAAGCTAGGGTATTCTGTCACTTTCAGTAACAACTACTGTAAGATTACCAGAGGAGCTCTTGTAGTAGCAAAGGGAGAATCTTATGGGACCTTATACCATTTATGCGGTGATATGGTGACAAACCATGCAACGTCAGCTTAGGATGCAGTAATGCTATGACATCAACACCTAAGCCATATGAGTGAAAAAGGCCCGAAAATTCTGCATGACAGAGCTATGCTTTCTGGGATTATGTCTTGTAATTTAGACTTATGTGAGCACTATATTTTTGGTAAACAAAAGAGGGTTCGGTTTACTGCAAGTCCTGGTAAGAGTTCTGATTTTTTGCAACTTATACATTCGGATATATTTGGATCAGTCCCCACTTAGTCCTTGAATGGCGCCATCTATTTTCTGTCTTTTATAGATGATTATTCTAGGAAAGTGTGGGTTTATTTTCTGAAGAAGTTGGAAGCTTTGCAGAAATTTAAAGAGTTCAAAGCACGGGTAGAGAAGAGTTTGGGCAAATCGATTTTATGTTTCAGGTCAGATAATGGGGATGAATATTTCTCCAAGGAATTTGATAAATTTTGTATGCAGGAAGGTATTAAGCACCAGAAGACTGTACCATACACTCGACAACAAAATGGTGTGGCTGAGCGGATGAATCGCACAATCATGGAACGTGCAAGAAGCATGCTTAGCGCAGCCATGTTGGAGAAAGAGTTTTGGGCGGAGGCTGTTAATACAACTGTTTATCTTATTAACAGGTCACCTACAACTACGTTGGATTGACAGATTCCGGAGGAGGTTTGGGGTTGTAAGCCAGTTGATTACTCTCATCTGCGTACCTTTGGCTGTGATGCGTTTGCCCATGTACCCAAAGAAAAAAGGTCCAAGCTTGACCCGAAGTCAAGCAAATGTGTTTTTCTCGACTATGGAGATATAGTGAAGGGGTATAGACCGTGGGATCCTACGCCCACAAGGTAATTATTAGCCGGGATGTAATTGTTGATGAAAAATCCATGCAAAGGAAGGAGGTACAACAAAATCCTAATGTTGTACCTGTTGAAGTAGAATTGAGTGAAGATGACTATGAAAATCAACATGCTGAAGTTTTTGATCAGCATGCAGAACTACAAGTAGAACAACAGGTAGAGCAGCCACAACGGTCACAAGACCAAGAGCCACAATTGACGAGATCATTGGGTTAGAAGATCTACACGTCCACAAAAGTGTCCGAAAAGGTATTCTCATGTGTATCAGTCCTCTTTTGCTTTGTTAATTGATGATGGTGAACCTAGTTCATTTAAGGAAGCTAGAGAGTCTGAAAATGCAGAAAAGTGGAGGAAATCCATGGAGGAGGAAATCAAGGCACTTAGCAAGAATAAAACATGGGAACTTGTGGATCTTCCAACCAGTAAGAAATACTGTTGGAAACAAGTGGGTGTACAAAGTGAAGAAGAACAACGATGGGCTGTTGGAATGCTATAAAGCTCGCTTGGTGGCAAAGGGCTATGTGCAGAAGTCAGGTGTTGACTTTAATGAAATTTTCTCTCTAGTTGTGAAGATAACTACTATTAGAGTTCTACTTGCACTTGTAGCTGCACAGGATTTGGAACTGGAGTAGCTTGATGTAAGTACCCCACTTCTTCCACAGTTAAAGTTGTCTTCCAACCAGTGTCCTAGAACGGAAGCTTAGAAGACAAGCATGTCTCGTGTACCGTATTAATCAGCAGTAGGAAGCCTCATGTATGCCATGGTGAGCACTAGACCGGATATTGCCCAAGCAGTGTGAGTAGTCAGCCGGTACATGGCAAATCCTGGTAAGGAGCATTGGAATGCGGTGAAGTGGATATTCAGATATTTAAGAGCTGTTGCCATTTTTCAAGGGGTGCATAATTTTATTTCTTTTCTGAAAAATCAGTTATCTCCCAGATTCGTCCCTAAATCGCAGCAGCTGGGCAGCAATCAGAAGCAAACCTTCCGGTTTAGGGTGCTGTAGAGCAAATCTGGAAAAGTTTTAAAATTTGATGTTGCTTGTTTGTTTTTTTTGTTTAAGTGTAGAATCCTCCCCAAATCGCTGCAGTTTGGAGCGCTTTGGGGTAATTTTGCCGGCCAAGAGCGCTATGGAGCATTTCCGGGCAATTGGGAGCAAGGAGGAGAAAAGCAGCCCTAAAATATTCTAAGTCAAAAGTTGCCCCAGAGCGCTGCATTTCGGAGCGCTTCAGGGCAGATTTTCTTTCCCCGAGCGCTTTGGAGCTTTTTTCGGCTGAATTGCAAAAAGTGAGGGAGAAGTCCTTTTTTGGCTAAGTGTGGAATTCCACCCTAGATCGTTGCAGTCTTGAGCGCTTTCGGGCATTTTTTCCCTCCCGGAGCGCTCTAGGGCAATTTTGGTGTTGTCGAGGAAAATGATGAAAATGCCCAAAAATCTTCTAAGTCTGGAGTTTTGCCCCAAATCGCCGCAGCTCCGAGCGCTTCCGGGCATTTTTCTATCCTGGAGCGCTCTAGGGCAATTTTGGCTGCACCAAGGAAGAAGCAAAGAGCGCAAAGTTTTCTAGGTCAAAAATGCCCCAGATCGCTGCAGTATTGAGCACTCCAGGGCAAATTTCTTGAGGATGAGCGCTCTGGGGCCATTTTCCGGCACTTAGTGAAAAAGTTGGAAAAGGGATAAGTTTTGTTAAGTACTCAAGTGTGCCCTAAAGCGCTGTCATCTGGCAGCGCTAGAGGGCAAGTCCCTCCTTCAGGAGCGCTTCAGGGCAAACTTTTCCTTGTTCAAGATTGAAGCAGCCGGGCGGCTCCAGGGTAGCAAGCAGTGATATTTTTGAGCATTTGGAGGTGGTTTCCCGCCCGAAATCTGCCAGTTAAGCAGCTATTTTCCCTTGAAGTAAAAAGTCAAGATTTTTCGGGATCAGGGCTCGTTTAAGTACAGCCAAGGCCATACTTCAGCGACAGCGTGGGTCACCATTGAAGACAAACAGTAGCAGGCATTTGAGTCAAAATGCAGCTACACCCACCACATTGATGAGCCGTTCTCTCCCAGCTACCCAAACTGTCAGAAGCCATACCGTGCTCAAGGAGGAACATGCTGCAAGTGCAGATACGGCCGACAAAGATCAAATCTGGCCGCTTTTTGCAGCTTTTGCAGGTTTTGGCATCTGTGCCTACATTGTAATCTGGGGGGAATTCTGCTATAAATAGCAGTTCTTTCTATTGTAATAAGGGGGGGAACATATTGCTAAAGAAAGCTCCTGTAGCTAAGACCATTTGCTCCAATACAAATGCTTTGGCTCCAATTGTGTCTCTTTATTTTATGCTGCCTTATTTGTGTCATTTCTGCATTTACTCATTTATTTTTCTGATTGCTGTCATTCTGAACTCTAGATCACAACATTGGCAATTATCTGAGCCTGGAATGCATGTTTAAGGATACATAGGGAATAATTTCATAGCTGGTTTCTGTTACATGTATTGTTTTGATTGTTGTTGGTTTAGTTGCTAGTTAGTGACTGTGCTGCTTGTTCTTCCCCAAAGCTGAAACTACCATTTCTATCCCTTTACTCTTTTATTTCTTTCCAGTTCTCTTATCTTAAAATTGAAAAGTTACATAGGAAGCCGACCTTCTCCGAAGATTGGCACGGAAGGCATCCCTTCCTTCCGGCCTTTCAAGCTGTTGGGCGAATCGAGGGCGCAACGACAACAAATCCTTTCCTCATGGCAGATTTGTAACCAACAGTACTTTTCTGGCACGCCTAGTGGGACCAGTCCCACCGCATAAGCAGCATTGAAGGTGTTGATGTTCACTTCATTGCTGACGGTTTTTTGAACATCTGGCGACTCTGACTCTGTCGAACTCAGACATCCTCCAAGTCTCGCAGATTGGTCCAAGCATATCTTGTGTTCATGCAAACGAGATGGAGAGTAAGAAATTTTGAAGAAGAACCCGAGTATTACGAGCTCGACATCGACGCTTTGGAGAGCGTCCCCGGCTAGTAAGAACACACGTTTCTCGAGACGGATCATCATCAAGGGAAGCTGAAGTTGTCGAGCAAGGTCCAACTCCAGATAGCACTGCGACCGACTACCCTCCAGGTCCTCCCAACTCTCCAAATCATCCGGTTCAACCAGACCCGCTGCAGCCTCCGCCATTACCGCAAAATCAAAACACCAATATGGCTGGTCAAGATCAAAATCAGCAGAATGACCTGTTTCCCGCTTGGGATTCTGCTTCTCCGCTGAACCTATTGGAAGATGATCCACTTTCGCAAGCGGCCATGAAGGCCTTGCCCACGTTCGATGGAAACGGAAAGACAACCTATGAACACATGCAAGACATTGTAGCTTTGGCCGCATTTCATCGCATCACAGACGAGAGCGTATTGGTTCGATTGCTCTCTCTTTCACTAAGAGGAAATCTCCTGTACTGGTACCAGTCCTTACAGCCCGGGTCCATCAACAGCTGGGCCGAGTTGGCCGAACGTTTGTCCAGGAGTTTTAATGAATCCGCTGATCCAACGTCCCTCCTGCATCAATTTCAGTCAATCCAAAGACACCCGCAAGAGGAGATACAGACTTTAATGTAAGGTTCGCTAGATCATGGAAAAGGGTGCCCAAGGAGCTGCGGCCAAGTGACGGTCAAGCGACGCATTACTATCGTAGATCTTTTAATGCCAATGTGGCCATGCAAATCAAGGCCGCTCGCGTTAATACCTTACCTGCATTGTATGAGCTAGCTCAGTTAGCGAAACAGGACTTAATCTCAGTCGGCAAGCTTCCACATAGAATGCTGACACCGATTTATCCTGATTTCCAGCAATCCACTCAATATCCTAGCGCATTCGCTCAGCCATATTCAACACCTTCTTCCTCTTTGCAGCCTGCTGTGCTATGGAATCCCGCGCTTGCAATTACTTTCCCTCTCAAATCCATCAGTCTACTCCACCTCCACCGCCGCCTACAACGACCCTGTCGTATCCCTCATTGCCTCCTCCCGCTGCTCCGCTATACCCTCCATTGCCTTCGGCCCTGCCGTTGGCTCCATTGCCACCACCCGCTTCGGCGACTCCTCTAGCCGTTGATATCCAAGCAAAGTTGTTACAAGGAATGGAAAATCTCAGTTCTGTCTGCCGGACGCTGTCCAACGACATGGCAATCATGAAGAAAAAGCAATCTCAGATGGAGTTTGCTCCCAGAAGGTCCTACCCTCCTCCGACACTGACAAGAGATCAAGCGACAGCCCAAGATAACAGACCTCCTGCGAGGAACACGACCATTAACGAGGGACCGAACACTTCTGACCCTGTGCACTGGTGTTCGACCTGTAATGATCCTCACGGCGAAAGTACTTGCATGTTTCATCAACATTATGTGCAGACCCTGGCGGGTACTCGGCCGAGCAGTGACCTAGAGGACCAAGTGAATATGCTTCGGGAAGAGAATCACGACTTAGTCGTCCCAGAGGAGAAAGTGTCCTTTCTGACCAAAGATGGCAAAAGGCCAATTGAGGCAGATGCGGCTCAAATGCAACCGTTAAAGGTGTACACGAGGAGGAACAAAGAACAGCAGACGGCTAAAGCTCCCGACAAGGACCCTGTACCGCCGTCGGCAAATGAAAAAGATGCCCCTTAGAAGGCTTTAGCTCCTGCGGCTCCACTTCAAGTCGAGACAAAAGAACAAGCGAGGGAGAAACTCAAGTACCCCTTCGCTGACCAAACGGCAGAGGGTTGAAGCAACGTAGCAGTACCGTAGCAAGTACGAAGCTGCAAAGGAGATAGAAGGGCCTGCCGCTTCGGCCTACAGCATTGTTGAGGAACTCAAGAAGACCCCGACCAAAATTAGTATGTATGATGCCCTTCAGCTCCCTGGCCAGGTTGATTTGCTGCAAGAATCTTTGACGTCTGCGAAAGGAGGTAAAGCGCAGCAACCAGTACTGGCCCAACCATTAACCAGTTCAATCACTGGGAAGAATAGACCACCACCGTTCTATCTATCCTTGCGAATGGAACGATACGTGGTGCACAATTGCATCGTCGATTCCAGCGCCTCCACCACAGTCATGCCTAGGGCACTTCCGCCACAGTCATGCCTAGGGCACTTAGTGAAAAAGTTGGAAAAGGGATAAGTTTTGTTAAGTACTCAAGTGTGCCCTAAAGCGCTGTCATCTGGCAGCGCTAGAGGGCAAGTCCCTCCTTCAGGAGCGCTTCAGGGCAAACTTTTCCTTGTTCAAGATTGAAGCAGCCGGGCGGCTCCAAGGTAGCAAGCAGTGATATTTTTGAGCATTTGGAGGTGGTTTCCCGCCCGAAATCTGCCAGTTAAGCAGCTATTTTCCCTTGAAGTAAAAAGTCAAGATTTTTCGGGATCAGGGCTTGTTTAAGTACAACCAAGGCCATACTTTAGCTACAGTGTGGGTCACCATTGAAGACAAACAGTAGCAAGCATTTGATTCAAAATGCAGCTACACCCACCACATTGATGAGCCGTTCTCTCCCAGCTACCCAAACTGTCAGGAGCCATACCGTGCTCAAGGAGGAACATGCTGCAAGTGCAGATACGGCCGACAAAGATCAAATCTGGCTGCTTTTTGCAGCTTTTGCAGGTTTTGGCATCTGTGCCTACATTGTAATTTGGGGGGGAATTCTGCTATAAATAGCAGTTCTTTCTATTGTAATAAGGGGGGGAACATATTGCTAAAGAAAGCTCCTGTAGCTAAGACCATTTGCTTCAATACAATCCATACTTTGGCTCCAATTGTGTCTCTTTCTTTTATGCTGCCTTATTAGTGTCATTTCTGCATTTACTCATTTATTTTTCTGATTGCTGTCATTCTGAACTCTGGATCACAGCATTGGCAATTATCTGAGCCTGGAATGTGTGTTTAAGGATACATAGGGAAGAATTTCATAGCTGGTTTCTGTTACATGTATTGTTTTGATTGTTGTTGGTTTAGTTGCTAGTTAGTGTCTGTGCTGCTTGTTCTTCCCCAAAGCTGAAACTACCATTTCTATCCCTTTACTCTTTTATTTCTTTCCAGTCCTCTTATCTTAAAATTGAAAAGTTACATAGGAAACTGGCCTTCTCCGAAGATTGGCATGGAAGGCATCCCTTCCTTCCGACCTTTCAAGCTGTTGGGCGAATCGAGGGCGCAACGACAACAAATCCTTTCCTCATGGCAGATTTGTAACCAACAAAAGCCACTTTAGATGTTGCCATTTACTTTGGATCGGTAGATTTGCAAGTTACAGGTTTTGTGGACTCTGATTATGGTGGAGATAGAGATGGGAGAAAATCCACTACATGATATACCTTCACTCTTGCAAGAGGAGCAGTGAGTTGAGCTTCTAAGTTGCATTCTGTTGTGGCTTTATCAACCACTGAAGCAGAATATATTGCAGAGACTCATGCCAGAAAATAGGCAATTTGGCTAGAGCGATTGTTGGGTGACTTCAAGGTAATGCAAGAGAAAATTAGGCTGCATTGTGATAGCCAGAGTGCTATTCAGTTAGTGAGGAATCCAACATTCCATGATCGCACAAAACACATTGATGTCAAGTACCACTTTATTAGAAATTTGGTGGAAGAAGGTAGGATCCCGTTGCAAAAAATCGACACTGAAGTGAATCCTGCAGATATGCTTACAAAGCCGGTCAAGGTAGAGAAGTTTGAATGGTGCAGAACTTCTTTGGGCTTGCTGAAAAAGTAACAAGGGCAACATTGGGCAATTGGCACTGGATGAAGATCTTTGGAAGAAGAATTCTTGAATATTGACTTTAAGTGGGAGAATGTTAGGAAGTGATGTCACTATGCAGTACAGGCAGCCAGGAAAAGGGATTGTAGCAGGCCAAAGCAGGCCAAACATCTGACCTGCTAGACGTTTGGGTCAGACGTCTAGGCAGCAGGCCAAACGTCTGACCTGCTAGATGTCTGGGTCGGACGTCTAGGTAGCGGTGCCGGACGTCCGACTTGCTAGATGTCCGGGTCGGACGTTTAGGCAGCAGGGCTAGACATCCGACCCGCTAGACGTCCGGGTCGGACGTCTAGGCAGCGAGGCTAGACGTCTAGGCGGCGGAGCTAGACGTCTAACCTGCTAGACGTCTAGGCCAGATGTCTGGGTTGCCAGACGTTTAGGCCAGATGTCTGGGTTGCCAGACGTCTAGGCTGGGCCAGATGTTTGGGTTGCCAAACGTCTAGGCTAGACGTCTGGGTTGATAGATGTCTAGGCTAAACGTCTAGGCTGCCAGACATCTAGGCTGCTAGACGTCTAGGCCAGATGTTTGGGTTGCCAGACGTCTAGGCCAGATGTCTAGGCTGCCAGACGTCTAGGTTGGGCCAGATGTCTAGGTTGCTAGACGTCTAGGCCAGACGTCTGGGCTGCCAGATGTCTAGGCCAGACGTCTAGGATGCCAGACATCTAGGTTGCCAGACGTCTAGGCCTGACGTTTAACCAAGTAGACGTCTAGGCCAGACGTCAAACCAAGTAGACGTCAAAGCAGTGGACGTCTAGGTAGATGACAGTTTGCGGAAGACGAACTGTTTCGGTTCCATATGAAGACGAACAGTTTTGCGGAGGTCTCCTCGAGGAGAGGATATGAACGGTTGGGGCCTTTCTTGTCTGCTCGTTTGCATATTGAATGGTTGAAACGTTGTGAAAACGTGAATGTAAATTTGCTGAAAATAATAGAAAGAGAAGTTGCCATTGCCCCGTGGTTTTTCTTGCACATTGCAGGTTTCCACATAAATCTTTGTGTCACTTGTGTTGCTGTTTCCGTGTTTTCTATTTTTTTATTGTGCTTCCTCTTGCAGGTGTAAAATCTGAAGTTTTTCCTAACACTCCCTTCCATTGTAGCTAAGTTGTACAGTAAACATATCATTTTGTTGGGATGTGGCTTTACTTTTAAACATTTATCTAAGTCTATTTTTTTTTTTTTAATTTGGTTATTTGCACACAGCTCATGGGAGGTAAGGAGTTTTTTATAAACACTTCAGATATGGTGGTTAATAACCTTTCTTCAGGTCTACATATTCTCTGAAACACTCCAACTACCTATTCTCTGCCTGGTTTAAACAATTTTGTTATTTGGTTAATCTTGTCTTGATAAGGAATATTTTCCTCAACAACCTGCACATTTCTATGAATTGCAGTTTGCATAAATAGAAATGCATCTCTTGGAGCCATTGTTGATTGAAGAGTTTCAATGATAATTGTAGTTTATTTTAATCCGGCAGATTCTGTATCTTGAATTAGATTCTTGGCTGTACAATCATTTGCCATTTTGAAGGAGGTGAATACCATTGTCTGGTATCAGAGACATAAAAATCTATCTCCAATTTTTTTGGGAACAAGCTATAAAGTTCGAATAATTCGATATATTGGCTGTCATTATTCATCTGTAGTATGAATCTGATTGCATCAAATAAGACGGAAAAAAATTAAAATAAAAAGAAGTTATCTACACCTGGATGAGGAACATTATGCTTCGGGATCCAGGTTGTGAAGAGATTTATTGCTCATCCAGATGTGTAGACAACTGTGTGTGTCATATGATGCAATCTCATTGAGAACATTTTCAGATTGTTGAGGCTTGTGAACAATTTTTATTGCCGTTTGTGAGACATTCAGTTGTTGCCCATTTGTTTACAGTTGTAGCACATCAATTCTCTCTTGCTCAATGGTTTTTTAGTGACGAGCAACTTTGCAACTTATTTTTTCTAAAAGCCCAAGCAGATGATGTCATTGGATAGTGCCCACTATCTACTTCAGCTACTGACTGTTTTATCGGTCTGTTGCAGCAGACAATATCACATCTCGTCTTTATTGGTCTGTTAGAGGTTTCTGGTAGGGGTTAGTGATTATTAGAGTTCAAAACTTAGTGATGACATTATTCCTTTGAGCATCTTTTTTTTCCTTTCCCTTCCCCCCTTCGTTCCTTCCTTGCCACAAGCTTATAAGTATTGCACTTTGGGTCACCTATACAAATTTGTGTGTTGGAATGGCTTCAATGGTCATTATTCATGGTGAGGTTTGGTTGATCATTAGGCTTATTTTTTCCATAAGCTTTTAAGTGATGTACTTTGTGAGGTTTGGTTGACCCGCACTATCTTCTCTTGGAAATCCTATATGGAGAACCTGGTACAGAGCAGAAGACTGTACTGGATAGCAATGTGTGAAGAATTGAGTTTTGAGGATGGAAAGAAGTCAAAGTGGCCTGATAAGGCTGATGATGCACATGAGGCCTAATCAGCATGTGCAGGAGTATACAATAATTTCGTATAATTCACAGGATCTTATCACCTGAGAAACTAGCCCAGAATTATGTCATCAAGTGCAAATTTGCAAATCTGTCAAAAATTAAACCTTTAATGCACAGGGATATCCATTTGAGATATTACAATGAATTTTAGAAGTCCATCTAGCCATGGATGTCTGCATCATTTTTATATTATAGACCATGAAGATTCTTTCCATGTGTTAGTCAGCTTAATTGCTTATTTGGATTTTAGCCAGAATAAAGATTTGATTAAAACGAAATCTGAAACAGATTGAATTCCAAATAAAGAGTTTGTGCAAAACTCCAAAATGAGAATTGCACTATAAGGTAAATGACACTTACTCACCATAGTAGAATCCAAGTACACCAACATCCATCTTTAAGCTTAACTTGGGTTGAAGGAAGGAAGGAGGAATTCCACAAATATTTCCCCTGATGAACTACTTCATTCACTCCAATATGGATGAAAGAATGACAGCTGATTGTGTTGACTGGCAGCCACACAAGAAAAGCTCTGCCAAAATCTCCAGGAACACATTGATTGTCTCTCATCCCTCATTTTAGCTGTCTTGCATCTTTTGAGGATGATTTCACAGGCATCGTAGAATTTGACAAGGCACTCATAGATCGTGGCCAAACTCCACAAAAGAATAAGCAAGCCCAAGATGAGTGGAAGTAATGTAGCACTACTTTATCTTGTGTTTCAGCAGAGACATGAACCAACCGGGAAGCCAGACAAGGAAAGTCCATCAGTTGAGTTGTGTAAGTGCACAAGCTGATATAAGCTGGCAAATTCATGGCTTTAAGTAGGAGTTGAAATTGAAATTGGAGCTTTCTTATTGGGGAGTTGCTCTAACACCTTGTAGGATTGTGCAATATTTCTGCATAAGTCATAGGATTGTATCACATGAGAAACTAGCTCACAATCATGTCATCAAATGAAAATTTGCTAATACTTGAAAGATAACAACTTAAATGCATAGGGATCTCCAATTGAGATACCATGAATGTTAGGAGTCAAGCTAACTATGGATCTCAATACCTCTTTTGTAGAAGAGGCCAGAAAGATCCCTTCCAAGTTAAGCTTAACTGCCTACTTGGATTTTAGCCAGAATAGAGATTTGATTACAACCAAATTTTACAAGAGAATTAACCTTCAAATGAAGAGGTTGTGTAAAAGTCAAGAATAGGATTTGCACTAGGATACAAATGCTACTTGCTCACGATAGGGGAATCCAAGTACACCAACAAATTTTGATGTTCTCTTTGGTAAACAAAATGTAATCTGTACAGAATAGTTGGAAAGTGAGCTCATTGGACTTTATCCACATGATTATCTTGGGATTGGGGACTCTTCAATGTCAAGTAGTTATGACTACAACTTAGTAATTGTGAGAATACTAAGTGTGATGATAAAGTGAATTTTGCTTTCCTCTCCAACTTGAGAGGAACCTACTCTGTATTTGTTGCGACATTTTACTTCTTGTGTGATGCTTCTTACGTAGCATTCACTTTGGATGAAATTTGGAAACAACTAACTCACAAGTAGGACAATTTCCCCACATTGGTGCACTTGATTCTTCAGGTACCATAAACTATAATGGACCTAGTTACTACCTTATTAGAGTCACACTCTGAAACAGTGGTTCAACTTTTGGTCAGTGACTATAAATGCTTTTGGGGCTTGTAGCCTATACTCGTTTTGGCTTATGGCCAAGACAATTTCAGCTTGTGGCAGTTTTTTTCAAGTGGATATTTTCAACCAGTTCTTGTTGGTATTTATCTCGCCCACTCAATTGTTGTCCAACATTTAACAATTTTCTACCTAAGATGCAAAAGGGTGTAGTTTGAGACATCAATGGTTGTGACCTGAGAGTGAAAAGATGCAAATCTAAGATGTGAAAGGGTGTGACCCAAGAGTGACATGATGTGATCCTAGACGTGCAAGACCTTTGCTACGAAGCAAAACCTTAGCATCAGAATCAAGATCATGGAACCATGTCTAATGAAATTGGGAAGTTTTTGCAAAGATCTTTCATTTGACAATTGTAACCTCAAGAAGACACTATATCACAATTGTTGTGGCAAAGATGGGCATTTGGAAAATTGTTGGAAAAAGTTGGATGATCTGGAGTCAACAATGAAAAGACAGAAAATCAAGCTCTCTTCACCTCCACTTCTTCCTCTTCTTCTGACACGAAATGATACACCCTCTCTGCCCATGTTCACAAAGCATTGTAATTAATTTCCTTTTCTCCATTAGATGAAAGGGTGATAAACTCTAGGCTACTTTGTTAAAGCGCCTTGTTAGTGATTTTGCCTATTAGCTTTTGATGTGTGATTTTGTAAGCTCATTTTGGCTTTCCAATCTTCAGGTGACATGGATGTTTTTTATGCTTGTTGTGGTCTTGTTTTGGTGTCGTGATCTTTATGTGACACTAGTGGTTTGTATGCTTATTGTGAATGCTTTGGGACTCTTTACCCCGCATCAGTTTTTGTTGAAGCACTTTTGGAGTTCCAATACTTTTGTTTACTCTGCTGTACTTCAGCAGCTTTATCACATGGGTTTTTCCAATTTCTATGGTGTTTTTGTGCATGCTTTGTTGTTATTGATGCACCCTTGGCACCCTTTAATCAAAGCGCATTAGTTTGTTCACATGTTTCCTACCCTGTCCAGGAATATTTGTCAGATCACATTAGCTTCGATGTCAGCCATACACTGCTGCTTTTTTAACTTTTTCTGAGTTACTGTCTTACATATGATATTGGAGTGAAGAAACTTGTCATGAAGGGGAGATAGCTAGTAATTCCTTCGCCTTGTCCCCTTTGTCTTCATTTTAAGCTTAAATGGGAATGTCATGATATTTTAATATTTTAGTTAGAATATTCTTGTTCTTTAAATGTTTATATAAGGTTGGAATTATTTCAATATGGTTATTAGCACTTAACTCAGAGAATGTGATGAATTTCTTTAGGACCACTTCAAATTTGGTCGTTAGTAGTCTCTTTCCAAGTTTAGAGATTCTCTAAAGATTGTTTCTCTTATTCTTGGTGTGACTATGCCATAGCAAGTCTTTCACCAAAATATTGTGAGTAACCTAGAAAGTGGGTACCATGCCATGGCCCCCAGTTTGATTTTAAACCTCTCCAATAATCTATTCTCTGTTTGGTTTAAGCAATTTTGTGATATGGTTAAGCTTAACTTGGTAAGGAATATTTTTGGATGGCCACTGACACTCTCTTATATAAGTGTAGATTGCTTTCATGGAAATTCATCTCTCATATGCCTGCATTGTAATATCACTTGAATAGTTTCAATAATATTTTGAATTTGTTTTATTCTGGCAGAGTGTGTACTTTTGAGTAAGATTTTTGGTTGTACAACCCTGCACCCTTGTGAAAGGGGTAAATACCCGGCGACATTTGGCCAGATATGGAAAAGAATAAATGTTTTTTTTTTTTTTTATTTTTTTTTTTTTTTTTTTATTTTTTTTTTACGGATACACCGTGGGGTGAGTGCCGGGCGGCCCCCCCTGGATAAATGTTCTTTGTACATGGACACTAAGTAAATAGAGAGAAAATTTCTTTTGAAAAACATGGCGTTCTGATTACAAATTACAAATTTACAGTGATTTTAAGGTCTCAATTGAGCGCCTTTAGGCTGAATTTGTTTTACAAGTTGAATGGTATTAAAATAAGTTGTTTTTATTCTTTCACAATGTCTTCATATTCCAGGACATTTAAGTCAGAGGAGCAAACGGTGATGAGAAGATGATAAAAATGGCTCAATCTTTCCCTAATTCCAGACATTATCTCACCTACAAACACTCACTGCGGGTATTCTCATTTCCTTATTATCATAATTTTTTGTGTTAGTTTTAGCCCATAGGGATCTAAAATATTTTAAGCAAGACATCATATAACTTTATTTGAACATAGACGGAGAGTATCATATGATTAAACAAAGGCCTATGCGATTGAAATGGCATCTTCAGCTTAATTGGAATTTCCATTGCCTTCTATTGCTCTCTCATTTAACATATGTGGTCTGCTGTTTCAGAAAAATTTTCATACTTAGTATGTGTTTTACCAAAGCTGTGGCCACAATTCTAATTGGCCTTATTGTTTAATATAAAATACAAGACACTGCACTTCCATACAGACACTTCATCTGGAGTGTGCTTTGTAGGTAACTTCTGTTATGAATTATTTGATAATCAGGCCCATTAGATGTGACCTGTTATGCTAACTTTTGTTCTATGTTTGTATGGTGTTTTTCTTTCTTTGAAGGGTTGCTTGCATTTATGATTTTACTAATCCGTTTCCAATTTTTGCTGTTAGCCTGCATCCACTGAATGACTGTTTCACAACATGAAAAATTTGATTTAAATACCATTGTCAATGGCATTAGAGGGTTTAGTCAAGATATTAAAATGTAGTTCAAGATGAGTTCCAATATTCATTACTATTTATTAAAGTCATTGTATACGCTTAATTGCTGACATACATTTGATACAAAGATATTAGTTAGGCTAATTCATCTATTAGTTCAGATGGGTCGTGACATTGGATTGCAACCCTCTAACATGTGCTCTCAGTGTAAGTTATCTTTTGTGGTCTCGCACCATCACATCGCAACTATTTCAGTTCCTTGCTCTGCAAATATGGAAATCTATGTGCATTTACAGATTAACAATTACTCTTTGCTGTTAACAGAGACCCCTGCACATGTTAACAGCCATCTTAGCTGTACATGTGTGAAATTTTCATAAAGATTTGTTATGAAGTGAATGTATTATATATTGCTTTGAACACTTGAGTGAAAACATGAGTTCTGTTGCTTATCTAATGTGAAGTTCTGCACATTTTTTTCCAGAGCTATGCCTCCATTCTATACTTGCGACTCCCTGTTGGATTCAGAATTTACGTGGGAAAGATGTAGAGCATCACAATTTGGTGGATGATCTAATGCATACTCAATAAATCACGTACAAGCCTCAAGGAGGGTCAGGTATCAACTATAAAGAAAATAATGTTATTGTCTAGTCCTTCGTATTTGTTTTTCAATATCGGATGCATTTTTCTTTGATTATGTCAAACTTGCTCACTAGGGGACAATATTGCCAAACTTGAAAGCAAAATTTTTCCAAGTAACAATGCAAATTAATACAATGTACCATGTTGCTTTTGGCATGTCTGTTGTCTTTGAAACATGAAGAAAACATATTTTCTGTTAAATTGCGTGTCACATGGATTGACCTCAGTGATATAATCACTTAGATAATCTCGAGTCTTAGAAAAATTTTAGCATCGTCCTTTATTCTTATCATGAAGAGGCCAGTGAAATGTTCTACCAAAAAGCACACTTTGCTTTCTAATGTTTATTGCTTTGTTCTTTGTTGACAATTGCTGCTCAAGGATTTTAGTAAACCAAATTGCTCATGAAGGTTTATTAGGAGCCGTATTTCTGGCTCTCCTCAACCTACTGTAACCAAGTGTGACAGTTGAGCCCCATCAACCTACTTTAGTCACTAGTGGTGACTCCTAAATTTTGTCTTTATTTTATTTGGTATTTGTCATACACTAAAATCTCCAGTTAAAGTAATTTAGCACTGAAGATAATATATGCACAAGTTGCATTATACAGGCTCATTTATTTTTTTTGAATTTAGAAAAAAACCCCTTGCGGGGCTGCCTTGGTCTGAGAAACCACTACCAACGGGGCACCGCCCGTCTCCGTCAAAATCACCCGGGGGTCGTGCTCGGCCCGCCCCCCTTGCAACGGGGTTGGGGGGGGGGGGGGGGGGGGGATTCGAAGGGGCCCCTTGGGGGATTGCCGAACGTGGGTTACAAGCTCATTTATTAGTTTTCTTAATCTTATAAATAAATTTATTTAGCAATTCTCTTAATCTATAAAGTAATTTTGTTCTCAATTGGTTATATGGAGTTGAAACAGGCCCCACATCTATTTCAACAGACCACATTATCGTGGTACTATAACAAATTGTATTATCATTGACCACCTTTCGCATGTGTGTCCATCATAATGCGATGACTTGAACTGAAGTTGCATTCATACAATTGCATCCCATCTACTGTTGGTTCACAATGCCTTGGACAAAATTTAGTTGGTCATATGGGGTAGAAATGTATCCTGATGTTTAGGAAATATTGGTGCTTGGAGTTGTGCTTGATACAAAGACCAAGTTGTACAACCTATAAAATGGATCCTGTTCAAGTAAGGCCCTTTTTATTTATAAAGTATTATTTAAACTTTAGTAGGTAATATTACTCATTTATTGTATTTGTAATTATTATTTTTTTATTTTTATAATTAATTTTGTGGATGATGGGTTTTCAAGTTTGGCTAACGAACCCATCATCATCTCTATTTAGATGGTCTTGTGTTTCTCTATTTCAATTGATTTGTTTAGATGTCATTTTTTAACAATTGATATTGGCAATGACTCATATCCTCAATGCAAATATGATGTTTTCTTGCATGATTGCTGTACCAAAGCCCATTTTTCCATAAGATTGTTCATAAATTTGTGGAATACTCTTTGATGCATGTTTGGTTTGATCCTCCAATGTCATCTATGTACGGGTGGGTAGAAGTGAAAGGGATGAGATAAACACCACAATGTCGTTTTGTATCAATTGCGTCTTGTAGTGATAGGTCACTACCTTAGGAATCTCAATTTTGAAAGGCTACAAAATAGTGGAATTAGTTTGTTGATGCCTTCCAAAACCTCTCAAATTTTGTCTAAGTTCAAGGACAAGTGCCAATTTGCTCGTAAGTGCATATTGGTTTAGGAGTGATCCATTAGCAAAGTGACTTGATTGGCTTGCAGGAGCGAAGTGCTAGGAGTTGCTGACGAATCGCTAGCAAAGTCGAGCGATTCGCTCACTTCCTTGAGGGAACCATTCACAAACTTGTAGAGGGGTAAAAATAAAGGCACAAATCCTATCGAGAATATTTGGAAAGTAACATTTTCGCATATAGTGGCACCATAACTCATTTTAGAAGCCTTATAAGCCTTTTAGAGGTATATTTAGAGGCATGTAATATTTCAAGATGCATCATTTTGTTAGAGATGCCCCCAACTTTTTACTTCTAGGAGTAATAGTTTCTCACCCTAGGTATTTTAGGGGTAAACTCCTATAAATAGGAGCCATGGGCTCAATTATAAACATATTTTGGCCATAAGATTCAGAGCTACACTCTATGAAACCCACATTGTGCTTTGTAACTCATGAAATTGGTGAGAATTTGATAAGTCTTTTGCTCTCCATCAGTGCCATTGCCCTCTTGGGTTTCAAAATGTTTAGTGATTGAAGCATAGCCCTTTTGCCTGTCTTGTCATTCACTGCACAATTTCATATTATTCTAATGGGAACATTGTTGTTATCTGGATTTTCATGTGTTGATTGATCCCGCACTTTTCTTGCTACGGTTACAACCGTATTTTCATTCAGATCCCTCACACCCTAAACTTATAATTTTACATTGCATGCATTTTAATTCTTGCATTTACTTTGTGTATTTTAATTTAATGCAATTAGATTAGATTAGGTTAGAAATTAGCAAGGATAGTGGGGAACCGATTTAAATCCGGAGGTTGGAAGAGGCCAAAAACCCTTCCATCCAATAACTTGTTGAAGGGCAAAAATTAGTAGCTTGCACATTTTCATCCTTTTCTTTTGATGCCCATTTGCTTAAAAATGCAACTTCAAATTCTTCCCATGTTTCACTAGAAAACTCTATAAATCAAGATAAAGTAAGATAGAGCTTCCCATGTTTTGATGCCCGGATTGAAAGTTATGAATTTTTTCCCCTTTTGCCGACAACCCCAAAAACAACACCAAATGCCCAACTTGCAACAACTATAACTCCCTCATTACTTATCAGAATTTAACAAGTAAGTAGTCATTTTTGTAGTACTCAAAATAACCTACATGCTGATGCAAAAATATTCTGAAAATGATTGCTAAAAAATTTAATATGAATTTTTTCTTTTTGAAAAAAAAATCGCACAACCAAAAAACAGCTTGAACAACCCAACTTCAAACAACTGTAACTCTCTCAAAACTTATCAGAAATCCACAAATGAGCAGTCGTTTTTATAGTACTCAAAATAATCTATATGTTGGTGCCAAAATCTGCTGCAAATGACTGCTGAAAAAGTTAATACGAATTTTTTTATTTTGAAAAAAAAAAATTGTGCAGCCAAAAACAACAAAAATAACTCAACTTCAAATAGCCATATCAGAATTTAACAAATGAGCAGTCGTTTTTGTAGTACTCAAAAATATCTACACAATGGAGCAAAAACCTTATGAAAATGACTACTGAAATAAAAAATATGGCCTCTGCAAAATGTTACATTTTTTTGAAAAAATGTGCCCTAGCTCTTCAAAAACAAACCCACTTTGCTAAAATCACTGCTCTGATATTAAATGTTGTGAACCTCTCTTCTCATTTTATAAATCATTCAACAATTTGCATAAATATTCAACATGCATCCACAAATAAATTAATTGCACAATAAATTGCTCAATAAAATAGAGATTGATTATACCCTTGAGGTAGGGGAACACCATACAATGCTCCTTTTGGAAGGAAGCCACTCTACAAGATATCTAGCTCCACGAGCCAAGACTTCTCCAAGAATATATCATAGATACCTTTCACAATGGAGGTACATCCCTTTTTATACAAGAGTGTGATGGTTCACCTTCCATGAGTTACAAGATCACACATGTGGAGGTTCACCTTCCATGAGTTAAAAAATGCATAATAATATGACAATATTCCTTTAGGCTGATTAGGGATGGTATAGAGAATAGAGGCATGAATGGTCCAAGAGGAAAGATCGATCCCATGAGTAATCTGATCATGGAGGAGGATAAGGCGCCTGACGGATTTAGGAGATTGCTGAAGGGAGTGGATAAGATCAAGTCGATGTTGAGAGAGGAAGAGACGCTTCTTCTTTTGAAGAAGCTTCCTGTAGTCTTTGTGGGAAATGGCATAGTGCTGGGAAGGATTCTGAATGGCATATTTCAACCTTTGGTGGGCAGACGTACATTCCTCATCATACCAGATGTTCATGGGGCAATGACCAGGGCGACGAGGATGGGGGGAGGGCGAGTAGTGTGGGGGTACGAGTCCAAAGCAACTTTCCAAATAGTTTGGACCAAGCAAGCAGAACGATTGGAAACATCGGGAAGAGAAGACACCTTGGGGAGAACTTGACGCAACCGATCCATGTAGATAAAGGAATAGTAATAGTCAAAGTCTATTTTGACTCGAGGGGCTGAATGGGAGGGAGGAGAGGGATGAGTAATAGGAAGGGAAACAACGGATAACGTAAGAGAAAGAATTGTATGATCGGTAAAGGGGGGGGTGATCAGAGACGCTAAACCGGGAAATGAATGGAATGAGGGTGTTAGCGGAAATAGCATAGCTGACGACACTGGCTCCACCACTATGAGGAAAGCAAGTAAATCCATCGGAATCCGGAAAACAAGATATACCATTGAGAAGCACTAGCCTGTTGGATTCACCCAACTCAATAAGATGCTTACAGTAAGTAGTAACTTGTGTGTTTCTAGAGGTTCGAGCAAAACCAATGTCCTTAGGATCCAATTCCCGAGTTTGCAACTCATTGGTTGTGAGGTCATGAAGAGAAACTTGCATAGGTCTGGTCCGAGCATTGAAATCTCCTAGCAAAAGTATCTCCCGTGAAGCTGGGTATCTAGAAATGTCCTCATAGAGATCTTGGAAAGGGTCCTTGTCCATGTGAATAGCAAAATTGGACGTGGTGGGGGGAAAGTAACAGGTGGCAATGTATATATCCCAAAGAGGTGGGTGACAGTGGATTCTAATCCATAAAATCCTGGAGTGGGGGTCAGTCGAAACCAGGGATACCGAACCCTGGAGCCTATCCTTAATAAGAGAAACAACACCTCTTGAGTCTCGAACCCCCCCAAAGCGCCGAGTGAGTTGTCGACAACTTGACCACCAGAAGTAACTTGAGATAACTGGTAGGGCCCGCTTAGGACTCTTGTGCGTCTCACAAATAAGAATGATGTCATGTCTACCAATCACATCAGAAAGGGACCCTGGGGTAGACCACATCATACCATTGCAGTTCTAGCAAGCTACAACTAGCTTATCTGCCACCCCCCTTCCGTGCCAATGGTGTCATTTTCTAGGCAAGGGTTTGGACCACCCAGGTGGGGGAGAGTTCCTATTCATTGCACGCAAATTACAAATAACTGCTCATTTGTTGGCTTTGCTGGCTGCGGCTACCTGTTCCCTTGCTTTCTTCAATTCTTCAACCTGGAGTTGCGTAAGGTCCTCATCAAGGTATATCTTGTCTTGAAGAGTAAATAATTTCCATTTGGCCCTCAACGCCTTCATGTGCTCTTCCGCATTTTTGAAGCGTATAACCAATGTGGAGTCGGGAGAAAACCGTGCTCTCTTGAGAGTAAAGTCTGTTAACTCAAGAGTGTTGTGAATGAAGGCATTTTCAGCTTGAAGCGCATTAGTAGGTTTGGGCACCTCACGAACCCTAAGATTGAGTGCTTTCGCATTACGGATCCTTTCTTCTTCAAATTTAGCCTGGACAACCAACTCAACGATGGGGGGGGGGGGGTTCTTTCTAGCTACAACCTGAACCTATGATTGTTGGTTGGCTAGTTTTTGGCTTTGTGCAGTTGACGGTTCCTTGAGACATTCCTGTTCAGCAAGAAGAACAGTCCGTTCATCTCGAATTTTTAAAATTTCAGAGTGTAAATTCGTAGAATTCAGAGGAGGTTGTTTGGTCTGTGCAGTCTGCAATTGAGTAATAATTGCTTGCTGATCCTGAATTTTATTTTGGAGGTCTATGATAATGCGGCTACCACCTTTCACGTGTCTTGCAAGGAGAGTATAATGCTAGCTTGTGTGTCTAGCTGTTTCTGAAGAGAATTAATTTGTTTAGAAAAACGCTAATATGAAACTGTAGTGTGAAGGCATTGGACAAATTTAAGGGGAGAAGCCCACGTCTCATCCATTCTTCCTTCATCAAGAATCCCCATAACACTAGGAACACAGGGTTGCCAAACGAGTCACTGTGAGGATTGTAGAGAAATGCTTAGGGGCGCCTACAAGTTCCGTTCGAGCACTTCTGAGGACATGTGCAAAAAAACCCTGTAGAAGCTGCGCAAGGGCACAACAGGGGCTGCGCTAGGGCACGCATAAAAACCCCACAAAGACTGCGCTAGGGCATGGCAGGGGCTGTGCTAGGATGCACTAGGGGATACGCTAGAAGCTCTAGGCCCGCTCAAGAAACGACAACGTTAGGGCTTGCTATCAACAACACAATGCATAGTCTTCGGATACTATTGGGCAACTCAGGGTGTGTTGTCACCAACTCTGGATTGAGTCAGATCACCATCTTCCGACGGAGGAGCGGATTTGCTTGTTTTGCCCCTTGGGTGAAGTTGAAACCCTTCATCATTATATTATTTGTTGTCTCGTTTATTATGATATCCGTGTTAGATTCCATTGCCTTTTCAGGGACAACTCTCGATCTGTTTCTACCTTCTTCAGATACTCGAACCAGCGGTGTCTCGCACTCTTTCTTAGGGAGATAACTCAACTTCAACGACATAAAAGTTCTCCTCTAGATGGATTCACCCTCCTCAACATCGACTCATCACAACATACTTCACTAGCTCCGACAGACCAGGTGACTCTAAACGGAAACGTCCCCACATCATCCAGTTCGGATGGAAGTAGGGTCACTAGACAACGCACCCACAGTTTTTTCCGAACTAGCATTGGTCAGAGACATATTGTGGACTTCTTCAGCTCCAGTACTTCTACCTCGACTGTTAGGAGAGATTAGTTTCTAGGGGGCTCTTGGAGCTTGCCCCTTCTGGGCTGCTCCCTCCCCCCTCCTCTCCTTCCGTTCTTCTTGCCGTGCATTTGTCTCTTATGGACTGCAGCCCTCCCCCCCTCTGTTCGCCCTTTTATTTTCCCTCTCTCTTTGGCCCTGTTGTCAGGTTTCGTCTTGTATTTATCTTAGTTCTTTTCTTTGTTGGGCTTTTTAGCTTGCTAGCTGGCAGTCATTATTGTCCTTCTTATAGTCCCTTGGGTCTTATAGAGGTATTTATATAAGATGATTAGGCAGAGTCTAAGGCATTGTGGAAAATCGGTAACTAGGATGCAATGGTATGAGCACAACTTGAGTTCAAGTCTCTGCATTGTGATGGGATAAGGCATCTTATGATAATACAGTTTGTTGTAATACCACCATAATGTGGTTTGTTCAAATACCGCTCCAATGCAATCATGATGTAATACAGATGGGGCTTGTTTCAACCCCATATAACCAATTGAAAGAAAAGGTATAAAAGGTACAAAACCTAGTAGGTTCGGCTGAACTTTGTCTAGGTTCAGTTCAAACTAGACTTTTTGGGATGACCAAACTGGTTCGTTTCAGTTCGGTCCAATTTTTTAAAAGCCTTAAAGTCGCAAAATTTTCAGTTTTAAAAAATGCAAAAATGAAAGAAGCAAACTGCATAAAATATATGAACCCTAAACGACTAACAAAACCATTGAAATTCCTTTCTTAAGTCTTAAGTTAGACACCATCTCATCATGGAGGGTGCAAACTGCAAATGCCATTAAGCTGAGCCACTTATTCTTCATGTTATGAACTTGTGTTTGCATATTTTTATAGTTTCATGTGTATATTTTATTTATAAACTTACACATATACACGCAAATGCGTGTGTTTTCTGAACCAAACCTGACTTTTTCAGAAAAATAGAACCTCCATATTCTTCCCTCTTCCATTTGGACCAAACTTTCTATCCCTAGTAACTGTGGTAGAGAATAGGTCCACCACATTTAGCCCATGTTGAGAAGTTTCACTTTCAGCCTCGAAACTTCATTGAAAATATTTAAAGTGGGAATGCATATTTTCTTTTGCAATCTAACTGCTTCCATACTTCCATCAAAAATAAGTTTGCAGAAGGTTTATTCGTCTTCATAGTGCAAGGAGTTGCATCAAGATTTGGTTGTTGCAAGCACTGATATTAAGAACTCATTGAATTGTGACTAATCCAACCCAAACCAACAAGGACCCCACATCAAGGATATTAGAAATAATAGTCCGCAAACATAGGAAATCAACATTTTTTCTAATATATTGGACACTTTCCACATATGCATACAAGGGTAGTGCATGTGAGATGCTTGTCTTACATGCAATGTAAAGGGATAACATAAACATAGTAACCTAAATTCACTAAGTGGTACAACATTAAGTTGTGATCCCTCTAATTTATAATTTATTGTTTGTAACATTATGTCCTTTGTCATCCTCATAATAAGTCACTTATCTCGAGGTATTACAACATTAAGTTGTTACACTTGTGACCCTCTTAATAACATAAAAGGTATTAGGTATATTAAAGTGAGATGCCAAAGTAAACATAATCATTTCTTGTATTGTGAGGGGATCCATTTGCCTTGTTCCTTTTTTGTTGCATGCAGGTATGGACACATGAATGCGTGTCACTTGTATATTGTTAAGGGATTTTTGAGTTCAGAAAGATCTTATTTCATCTCTTTTTGACAAGTGTGCAGAAGGTCATATCTGTACACATTGAATTTGTTAAAATTCACCTTGTATTGTTGTGGCATTGAATTGGCACTCACCTTTATATGTAGCTGGAATTGTAGGTTTTTATGTTTGTTGAGGATGTTCAACTAACTAGATTATTAATTAAACCTCATATTATCTTCAGAATTTATTGATAAATTTGCGTGTTGCTTTCTTTTTGCCAAGTCGTCGTTGTAACGTTAGAATTTGTGAAGGATGCAAAGGATCATATTGATATCCAAGGGTTCGATGTCTACGACAAGAACCGATTAATAAAGGTGCATCTCTCACCTACTTCTTCCACTTAAATAATGTTGGTTTGTAATAAATAATTAATGATTTTTTAAAATTAATTAATTAATTAATTTTATAATTTTATAATTTTTTGGATTCTTTTCACACTTCTCTACTTACATTTTTGTGCCTAAATCTATAGTTTTTAGTAAAAGGAATACTAGTTAAAAGTTTACTTTTTACTCAATCTCTCTTTCCTTTTGCTCAATTCTTCGGATCACTATTGGGCAACTCAGGGTGTGTTCTCACCAACTCCGGATTGAGTCAGATCACCATCTTCCGACGGAGGAGCGGATCTGCTTGTTTTGCTCCTTGGGTGAAGTTGAAACCCTTAATCACTTTATTTTTTGTTGTCCCATTTATTATGAGATCCGAGGTAGGTTCCATTGCCTTTTTTGGGACAACTCTCGATCTGTTTCTACCTTATTCAGATACCTGGACCAGCGTTGTCTCGCACTCTTTCTTAGGGAGATAACTCAGCTTCGACGACATAAAAGTTCTCCAAATGGATCTCACCCTTCTCAACATCGACTCATCACAACATACTTCACCAACTCCGATGGACCAGGTGACTTCAATTGGAAACGCCCCACATCATCCAGTTTGGACAAAAGTAGGGTCACTAGACAACACACCAACAGTTTGCCAGGGTTCCGAACTAGCAATGGGCAGAGACATATCATGGACTTCTTCAGCTCCGGTACTTCGGCCTTGACTATTAGGAGAGATTAGTTTCTGGCGGGTTCTTGGAGTTTGCCCCCCCTGGGCTGCTCCCTTCCCCCTCTTCTCTCTCCGTTCTTCTTGGCGTGCACTCCTCTTTGTTGGATTGCAGCCCTCCCCCCCTCTGCTCTCCCTTTTCTTTTCTTTTCCCTTTCTCTTTGGCACATTTGTTGGGTTTCATCTTGTATTTATCTTAGTTCTTTTTTTTTTTGAGCTTTTTAGCCTACTAGCTGGCAGTCATTATTGTCCTTCTTATAGTCTCTTGGGTCTTATTTTGGCCCATCGCGGACATTAATAATATTTTATTTCATTTCTAACACTAATATAAACCTTCAACAAGGACAAGCGGAAAGTACCTCAAGCAGATATGAAACTAGTATATAAATGTTTCTACAACATATTTGTGATTTATCACCTTAAATGGAAGGTAGCATGGCAAGGGTAATTCATGAGAGGTGGGCGACATATATCTGTATTGAGCTACTCATAGGACATAGGTTTGTGCTTTTGCTAGATATAAGTTGCCACTTCAACACTATTATGGAGAGTATCAATCTAGAACCCTTGTCCTTATATACTTCAATTCCTTGCCCAAAGGCTTTTGTTTTCCCCTTTTTAAACCGACAATCCAATGTGTCTCTCAATTAACATGGACAACTATTGAATAAACAAAATAAGTCTTTTTTCTATCCTTAGACCCACTCATAGAAATTGGTTTTCGGTTCATCCCCATTTCACCTGGTTCATAGGAGTTTTGCATAAATAGATGAATTGTTAGATAGATACACTATACACAATATATGTGACACAAGTTTAATATAATGCTTTTCTTGAAATCATTTACAACAATGTAATGCATAGACACATGCACACATCCATATATCTCTAGTTATATGTATAATACTGTAGTAGTTGACTGCTTCCATCATTTCTAGACCGAGTTTTGTCACACAAAACGGTACAAAATATGTGAAGAGAGGAGGTTGAGACCTCATAGATGCTTCCCTTCGGGCACATCCCACTCCCAAAGCACTTTGCTTGGCGAAGCGCCCCTGCTTGCCAAGTGCCTTGCTTCGTGTCTATTTTTGGCAAAGGGATAAGGTGATGTGTCATCTTGTAGTTATCACCAGGGTACATTGTATGTAGTCCATTTTGTGTCTACACTTTCAAGTATAAATAATAGTTTGATGCTCATTCTGAGGGTCTCTTGGCCTTTGAATCATACTAGAGCTACTCTTCGGACTAAGATTGTAAAAAAAAGAATTCAAAATTGAAAAACCAATAAACAGTTGCACGTGGCATTCCAATTCAATTGTATTTAAACTTTTGTTAATGAATGTGTGGGATCAGGGGCTTTGCCCTCCTCTTCCCCTATTAGTCCTTCTATTTGCTTGATATTGTAGATTCTTCAAAGATCTTACACAATGTAGTTATTCAGTCTTTGCTGAAAATGCCATTTGCACCAAACCTGAACCTTGCTATGACATTGGCCATATTTTCATTTCCTTTTCTCGTGCACCCTTTTCTCCCAAAGCAAAAGTAGATCAGATATATTTTCTGCGCATTAAATCAATTTGCTTTCCTAGTTCTTACTTTATTCGTTTTTTGCATATTTTAGATTAGTTTCTTTCTCTGTTTCTTAGTTTAGATAGGAGGTAGAGGGTTTTGACTCAAGATCCGGAGGTTGGAAAGAGTAAAACACTCTTGATCCATTTGTTGAACTGTGGTCAAACGCGCAAATTGCATTTGCCAATTTCCGTTTTCAACAAGTTTGGCATGCCTGATGTGACAAAAGTACGATTTCAATACGAAATCAATCTTAAACCCACTCGCATGTATGTTTGCAGATTTGCATATGTAGATCACATATTTCTCAGATCTGTTAAAAGTGTTTACATGCTTCACTAATGTGCATGGTACCCGCAAATATTTTGCATGAAAGTCTACGAGTTGTTTCTGTTTCAAATTTCATGCTTAGTAATTTTTCATGCAAATGACAACTCGTTTTTTAATCTAGAATCTTGCCTAACTTGTGATTTGTGAATCTTGTTTTTTCAAGGAAAAATGCCAAGTGTTGTTGTAGAGCGCCCTGCTCGCAGAGTGTGAGCTTGCCCATTACCCATATTGGTTCGCCACTTTTCAATGTAAATTTTGTGGTCTTCTCCTTGGCAACTGAATCCATTGACACAACTCCAACAGACGATTCAAAACCCTAACGCTGCTCAAAACCCATAGGTACAAATGGGCCAGCCCCTACAAACTGCTCCTCTCCAACAGTTCCAACCATAGTAGATTGTTCAAAACCAACCAAAACAATTTGTGCAGGATGCACCACATCAATTCACACAATATCGTCAACAACCACCCCAAAATTTGAATCATGTTAGAATTTTTAGATGCCACAACCTTCCACTACAAGTGTACGGATGATGGCCTACATACCAAGCATCCTACGAACAAGCAACCCATATAGTATGACCAAGGGTAACAACCCTATGTGATGTAGGTATAGATGAGACCTCAAATACGAGGTTCCTTTGCACCATTCAACTAATACCATTTAATGTTAGACTATTAAATGAAGGAGCTTTGATTTAATATGTGGGCCTTTCATTAGACTTGGCTATGATGGTGCGGAATGCAAATCCGGTCACTTTTGCCACAACATTTGAAGAAGCCGCTCATGCTAAGGAGATTCTCATCCAACTCCCCCCATGACTTATGTAACACATCTAACCCCAAGTTGTAATGACCCTCCCCCGGTCTAATTTTCAATCTTTTTATTTTGCTGATACAATTTGTGTGAAAACACAGACAATCCAAAAATATAGAGGTATTTTGTTTTTTATTTCAAATACTGAACTAGGGCACAACAATTACAATGATTTCAATTCTGGAAACATTAAATCAATACAATAAAATAAATACCTCTGTAAACCCTAGCTGATCTGATCTCTGTATAGATAAATATGAAGGCTCAGCCCTTCAGATTGGAACTCTGTGTGGTGTCCCCGCTCCAGATATTCCCCTGTATAAAGCTCTGTGTCCCTGTGTGGAAACCCCAACTCCAGAAGACTGAATAATGAAGTCCGAATGTATTCCCTGTATGGAAATACCGCTGATTGGCCTGAGGGTAATCTTTCAACCCCGAAGTCAATGTCCCTGTAAGAGGTTACCGACTCTCACAAGCTCCAGAATCTCTGCAATGTCTCTGCTAGAGAGTTCTCCAAAAACCCAGAGGGAAGGAAGAAAAAATAATCCACGCATAATCCAAAATGATCTCCCAAAAGCCTTTTTAATCTTTCCTTTTAGGGTTCTCCCAAATTAGGGCAAAATTAGGGTTGTGCACACAAAATAATTTAATTTCTAATTTTCTCTTATTTTCCCTCAACGGGCCCCCTTGTGCACTAGGTTCAACCACTTAAAGTTATTTTATAAAGTGGCCCCTTTTTACAACGTTATAAGTGACCCTTTATAATATAAAGTACAAACTTTATAAATATTAAAATAATGTCACTTAATGAAATTAACTTCGGCCATTAAAATATTGGACCTCCGCTTGTCAGAATGAAAAACGTGAACGAGTTCTGGATACCCAATTCGCCGAAGTGTAATCCTGGAGTTGACCCGTTGACCGAAACCCTAAAAACGACCACTGCTAAAAATAGAAATCCCGTCAAACGACCTCCGAACGAGCCCAAACGACAGTCAGAGATTCTGATATCTCCAAAGGCTCCCCTACATCCGATTTAGCCTACGGGAGCTCATGTATAGGCTAATCTGCTCTACACACTGACTGCCTAGAAAAGGGGACATTACAGTCCGCCCTTCCCAAAGATTGCTTGTCCTCAAGCAATATGCATACATACTCCAGTCAAGTGTCTGCATCCTGGTTGAGGTCCATCAAATCCCTGGATCCCATAACATCCTCAAAAAGAAACCACCACGTTGACGCTGCGCCACTCTGATCACATCTGGAAATCCACTGTGCACAATTAGCTCAAGGCTAAACTGCAGCACCATAATATGATCATTCTCCAGCCTGAAAATAAAATGCCTGTCTAAGCTGGAATGAAATATCTCACGCCAAGTAATATCTGTGAAATCTCCATCATAGGCAACTGCAAGAACAACTCTGAAACTGTCTTCATAATCACCATCTAACAATCTCAACTCAACGCTTGTCCACCTGACGTAAATTGGGTGATCCCATGTCCCAAAATCAACTACAACCAACAAAGCATCCTCTGAAAAGATAGCGTCCATCATCATAACTAGATTGTAGTGATCGCTACTCAACCAAGTGGGGTGTAAATTAAACTGCATGTCACCTGAAAAATTACCCACACCCATGACGACCCAATTGAGATGCAAATCAATCTCCTCTCTTTGTGGTGTGTCCACAAGATCCCTCACCATGCCACCATGATCATGATGCATCTCAAAAAGTGGGTTATCAAAAGATGTCTCATGATCCATTTTAAATAATGGATTGTCGACCCACTGAAAACTGTCATTATCCTTATGCTCATCCCAATCAACCTGCTGATCCACAATAGTATTCTCTGACTGAACTAATTTGAAGTCCTCCCGTATGCTATCCAGTTCTTTAATTACTTGTTCAATCTCCTTTGCTCTTTCCTTGTTCTCTTGATCTCTGAAATTTATGATAGCAGCAAGTTCCCTTTTTGTTTCATGTAACTCCATCTGAACACCTGTCAAGGAATCTCTAACTGTGCTAAGCTCAAGAGTGAGCTCATCCACCTCAACCTGAGTTTCCCTGTCATGAAATAAGGCCTCATCTGCAATCCTGATAGCTGTATCCTTGTCTTTGATCATGTGCAAGAAGACTGATTTCATTTCATGCATTGTACTCTCAAGTTTTTGTAAATCAGCAATGGAAATGTTTTTGTTTGATTGGGTTTTAGGTGTCTTTTGGATGAGAGTTTCAACAAGCTTCATTGATTCATCCAAAGTAGATAACATGTGCACTTCATTTTCAGCTGACACCAACAACTTGTTCTTCCAGTTATCATCAAAATTATCAAGATCATGCAATATAAATGGACTGCTGATATTATTTAAATCATAATCAGAATTAGTTTCATACCTTTCAGCAGTGTCTATAAGGCTGCCCTGATCTTCAAGTGTCTCTTCATGAGGAATTACCTTACTAAAAAATTTGTCCTTCAAATCAAGGAAGGTGTGACTATCCTGAACTCCCTTATCCACATGCTCTATCTCATGAGAAATGAATTCTTCTTCAACACAATCTTCTGATTTGATTTCTTCTTCAACAGTAGTCTTTGAATCTTCAGCTTCATCATCATTGTGTTTGGATTCTTTGTTCATCTTCTCAAGAAGTTTCATTTTTTCATCTCCATTTGGTTGTTGCCTCATACGTAAATCAATGTAATCTTCACAAGTCATTAGGGCACGAAAACCATCATCATGAGCCTTCCACTCCTGCTGGAACTGATCAAGTAATTCAGTGACTGTAGGCTCCACCTTTACCCAAGGAGGAATTGTAGGTGGAGAATCTGTCATCATAGCAGCCAACTGATTGATGGATTTCTGCAACTCTCTCTGACCCTGCCAAAACTCACGCTGAAACTTATTCCAATCACTGAGTGGCTCCATCTTCATACCGGACTAACCAACTCTCAGCTGAAGAAGTTATGAGAAAACACACCAGATATGAACCCAAACAGGCTGGCAGAATAAGCTGAGCTCTGATACCATTGTAATGACCCTCCCCCGGTCTAATTTTCAATCTTTTTATTTTGCTGATACAATTTGTGTGAAAACACAGACAATCCAGAAATATAGAGGTATTTTGTTTTTTATTTCAAATACTGAACTAGGGCACAACAATTACAATGATTTCAATTCTTGAAACATTAAATCAATACAATAAAATAAATACCTCCGTAAACCCTAGCTGATCCGATCTCTGTATAGATAAATATGAAGGCTCAACCCTTCAGATTGGAACTCTGTGTGGTGTCCCCGCTCCAAATATTCCCCTGTATATAGCTTTGTGTCCCTGTGTGGAAACCCCAGCTCCAGAAGACTGAATAATGAAGTCTGAATGTATTCCCTATATGGAAATACCGTTGATTGGCCTGAGGGTAATCTTTCAACCCCGAAGTCAATGTCCCTGTAAGAGGTTACCGACTCTCACAAGCTCCAGAATCTCTGCAATGTCTCTGCTAGAGAGTTCTCCAAAACCCAGAGGGAAGGAAGAAAAAATAATCCACGCATAATCCAAAATGATCTCCCAAAAGCCTTTTTAATCTTTCCTTTTAGGGTTCTCCCAAATTAGGGCAAAATTAGGGTTGTGCACACAAAATAATTTAATTTCTAATTTTCTCTTATTTTCCCTCAACAGGCCCCCTTGTGCACTAGGTTCAACCACTTAAAGTTATTTTATAAAGTGGCCCCTTTTTACAACGTTATAAGTGACCCTTTATAATATAAAGTACAAACTTTATAAATATTAAAATAATGTCACTTAATGAAATTAACTTCGGCCATTAAAATACTGGACCTCCGCTTGTCAGAATGAAAAACTGTGAACAGTTCTGGATACCCAATTCGCCGAAGTGTAATCCTGCAGTTGACCCGTTGACCGAAACCCTAAAAACGACCACTGCTAAAAATAGAAATCCCGTCAAACGACCTCCGAACGAGCCCAAACGACAGTCAATCAAGAGCTCTCTGGGTTCTGTCAAAGATTCTGATATCTCCAAAGGCTCCCCTACATCCGATTTAGCCTACGGGAGCTCATGTATAGGCTAATCTGCTCTGTACACTGACTGCCTAGAAAAGGGGACATTAAAGTCCGCCCTTCCCAAAGATTGCTTGTCCTCAAGCAATATGCATACATACTCCAGTCAAGTGTCTGCATCCTGGCTGAGGTCCATCAAATCCCTGGATCCCATAACTTTCTCAAAAAGAAACCAACACGTTGACGCTGCGCCACTCTAATCACATCTGGAAATCCACTGTGCACAATTAGCTTAAGGCTAAAACTGCAGCACCATAATATGAGCATTCTCCAGCCTGAAAATAAAATGCCTGTCTAAGCTGGAATGAAATATCTCACGTCAAGTAATATCTGTGAAATCTCCATCATAGGCAACTGCAAGAACAACTCTGAAACTGCCTTCATAATCAACATCTAACAATCTCAACTCAACGCTTGTCCACTCAACGCTAGTAGATCAACATAAATCAATCACAAAATAACATGGTATACACTAACCTCGAGATTAATTCTCTGTGGTGTTTCACCTATAATGCTGGGCATAACCCGGTTGAGTGTGTTGTTGCAGACTTGCAGTACATTATGCGAAAAACATGATTGACAATTAGCAGTGCCAAGCCCAACATGCGACAATGGCTCGTCTAGTGATGAGAAATATGTCCATCGAGGTTAATCCATTGTTGACAAATTAGCAAGTTGTTGACCAGCAATGGACAAATCAGGAAGTCGTAGGTGTGCTTCCAATGCTGATGGCTCTGAACATGAATAACGTTGTACTAATAAATTTCACTACATTCGAGAGGAATTTTGCTCTTTTGAGGAGCAAGCCTTATGGATGAACCAACAACAAGATGCGATCTCACGCAACAAGAGGAGGCTTACTAAATATCCACCATAATTGGATGTTCTCAATACACACAATCTGATGCAAGTGCCAAATTGAGTCTAGGAACCACAATCTTGAAGTGAGGTCAAATGTCAGTGCAAACCCTAGGTTTGGACCTAATGCCATCAACACAACATGGGAAGTAGGAAGAGGCCCTCCTCAACCAAATGCTACAACACCACTAAACAGGGTACCTAGGAGTGGAGGACTTGAAGGGGTCGTGAATAGGGCTCAAGCGAACAAAAGAAAAGTGACGAAAGAATTGAATAGGGTAGGCGAGAGAAACACAAGATACCCCTCTTGGACATGTGGGGGAAGGATGACTATAGTGAAGTGGTATAGGTGATTTACACATGGGGCAAATGGATAAAGAATCCAGATTTAACATATGCAATGAATTGAAGAAGACTTCTGCTAAAGTAAGCATATTGGAATCCCTATTGCTACCTAGTCAGAGAGATTTGCTGCAAGAAGCTCTAAAAGAGGAAGAAAGACCTATGCTACAGCCACATAAACAAGACAAATCCCGACTCAAGCAACGACCATTGGCGAATAGAACCTAATGTTAGAAGATCCAACAGACATACCAGTAAGTGTAATAGATATTATTAATGCCCCCAAGCCCAAAGACATGAAGCCGTTACCCTTCTACATCACTTTGAAAATCAAAGGCTACCTTCTTAGCAGTTGCATAGGTGACTCAAGAGTTGTGACAGTAATGTCGAGAGCATATGCAAGGTTATAGGTCTAACGTATACCACTATTAGAAGAGCACCCATTCAGATGGATGGCAACAAGGTGAACGTTGTATGAACCTTTAAGGATTATGTCATGACAATAGCCTGACACCCAAAATGAAGGATTGTTTGAAGAAATGAAATGGGTAATAACCTAGTTTTTGAGGAGCCATGCAATGTCCCCTTCTAATCAGCTAGTGGGAGCACATAGAGACTAGCCTATACACGGGTTCCCATAGGCTATGTCATATGGATGAGAGCCTTTGGAGATATTTGAGACAGCTTTTGGATTCTTAGAGCTTAGTTTTGGTGGTCGTTCGGGGTCAAAAGGAGCTAGGATACTGGAATTGCTATTTTTAGCAATGTCGGGTTTTAGGGTTTCTTGCCGAGCGGAAAGGGGGATGTTGTTATACAACGAAATGGGTATCCGGAACAGGTTTCAGTTGGTCATTCGGAGTTTCATAAGGGAGAGTTTTTAAAGCGCAAAGCTTGGCTTTATTAAGTGAATTATTAAATTCATTTTATAAAGTTAAAACTTTATATTATAATTAAAGGGGAAGAAATATGTTTATCCCACATTGAGCGCAAAAAAGAGAGTTTGCCAAGGAGGAGCCTATTTATCCATCTGGAATTTCTAAACATTGTTGTTAATTTGCTGATATGAATTAATAAGCTATTTTTATCGTGGGTTTTGCATAAAAATCGATTATTCAATGTTAAATCCATCTGGGTCTCATTGCATGCTTGTTATTGGCTTCTTTCATTTGGGTATTATTGCATGTTCAAATTAATCCATAGTTATTGCAAAAACACCAAACACAGAACAGGGGGGGACATTACAGTGGTATCAGAGCTGGTTTTTCCTGCCAGCCTGTTCAGGGTTTCATTGTGAATTTTGTGAAGTCTTCTATCGAAGACAAAATTCTCAGGTTTGATTTGGTGGAAATAATTCTTTGTCTAAAATTATATTGCTTGAAAATTTGCGGAGTATAGAAGATTAGCAAAAGTTAGGGTTTGGTTGCCGTTTTCAAATCTAGGGTTTCCAGTTTCTGGGTATTGGTGATTTGAATACCCATTTGGTTGATTTGGGCTTTAAGAGTTCTGGGTATTGTTAATTCAGAGCTCAGGTCATTCCTGCCAGCCTGTGGAAGCCTCAAATTAATTTCAGATTCATGGCGTCTATTAATGACTGGACTAAGAGACAACGTGAGTGGGATAAGACCCAACATGAGATAGAATAGGTCCTCAAAAATTTAGCTGCAATGATGAAAATTTCTCTACCAATAGGTGCTCCTCCGGTCAAGATTGAACCTTTATACACTGAGTTGCCAATACAAGTTGGAATTAAAAGAGATGAGCTTGCTGTCCCAGCAAGAAATGACAAAGGAAAACAGAAGTTGGTAGGTAAAATAGTGGCTTCTGAAGTTTCACAAGATAGAGGACCTCCTCGTATAAGCAGGAACAGTTGAGGAGAGAGAACAGGTGTCTCACATGTCACCAGACTTGGACATTTGGTCATGTTTGTGGAACCAGTAATGTTAGTAATTTATTGCAGCCACACATAGTTCAGGACAGCGGAACAATTGAATTTATAATAGATGCTTCATCTCAGGAGGTAAGCAGGATAGAGACTCAAAATGATTTGGGTGGTGATGAGCTGGTAGAAGATGGTTTGTCACAGGTTGAATCCATATCAGATTTTCAGGATGACCTGGTTAAGGAATATTTTGATGATAATAGTGATGGGGCAAAAATTGTGGGTTTACATGCAAAACAATCCATTGACAGTTATGGGATTTCTTACAGCAGGTTGAGTAGCCATTTGTCTGTGCATAATGATGACAATTATGATGTTCCTAAAGATCCTAAGTACGATGAATTGGAAACCCATGATGATTCTTCTTTGAGTTCAGAGGTAGAGAGGATCAACAGGGTGTTGGATGGTGAACCGGATAACCCACAGGTCCCAGGATTGGAGAGCGGAGATGAATTTCCTTGTGATCATGGTACTGTTTTCGATGAAGATGAAGTTAATTCATCTTGTGGGTCCACTTCCGGAGAGATGTACAATGGAAGTAAGAAAGTGGAGAATGCTGATTTGGTTGCTAAATCAGCAATTGTTGACGACTCTTGGGTTGAGAATGAATCAGTTATAACTTCGATACACGAAGTTGGCGAATGTAGTGTTAAAAGGGATGCTAATATTGATCATTATGCTAAGGTGGTCAAATCAGAAAAATTCTTGTGTGCTGTTGATCGTGAATTAGAACCTGAAGCAAAGCAAACTTGGAAAGACAAATTGCAGGTCACAGATGGGCAGATTGTCCAAGCCTTAACCCACTTGGACAGCACACATAAGTTGGCTGAATACCTCCTCTGGATTGCCCAGCGACAAGAGCGACAGGAAGGTTTGACAAAAAGCGTCTCTGTAAAAAGCATGCAAGCAATTAAAAATGCTTTAGAGAAGATCAAATCAGATTATTTACAGTTGTTGTCTGATAGGGACTTGGCTGTTCGTTTTGCTGAGGAGTCTTATCAAGCACTCAGGGGAAAGGAGAAAATAATTGATGAAAAATTGCGCAGTAACGACAGTGAAGTTGATGCATTTTTTGAAATTGGTCAGACATCTCCCGATTCATGTATTGTTAATAGTGAGGTCGATTCTTCCGAGCTTTCCATGGAACCAGTTGGTGAAGTTCAGATGGACTGTATAGTGAGGTATGCTCATAGTTTTTCTTTCAGTCCACATGTTGATGATTTGACCATGTCATATATGAATGGGAAGAAGGGTTGGTATAAGGAGTTATATGTATCACCTTGGCATGAGGTGCTCTTCCCTATAGTTGTAGAATCAGTTTCTTGTTGGGTTCCTCGTTTGTCAGTCCAGAATGGGTACTCCGTTGAGCTGCAGAATAATTCAGTTGTAGTCAGAGTGGCACAGCAGAAATTATTAAATTTCGGGAATGACAAAATCCCTATTTGGCTATGGGATCCAGGAATTCCTCTGAGGGATGGATTGTTTTATAGAGTGGCAGAGCTCGACAGTGTTATCGGGGCCGGTTGTATCGGTTTGGTGACAGAGCTTGACAATGTTTTCAGTTTCTGGGATGACAGTTCAGGGCAATGTCTTCATCATGAGACATTCTTCAGATTTATTTGGGATCCTGGCATACAGATCATATTGCTTGAGGACAAGCAATATTTGGGAAGGGCGGACTGTAATGTCCCCTTCTAATCAGCTAGTGGGAGCACATAGAGACTAGCCTATACACGGGTTCCCGTAGGCTATGTCATATGGATGAGAGCCTTTGGAGATATTTGAGACAGCTTTTGGATTCTTAGAGCTCAGTTTTGGTGGTCGTTCGGGATCAAACGGAGCTAGGATGCTGGAATTGCTATTTTTAGCAGTGTCGGGTTTTAGGGTTTCTTGCCGAGCGGACAAGGGGATGTTGTTCTACAACGAAATGGGTATCCGGAACAGGTTTCAGTTGGTCATTCGGAGTTTCATAAGGTAGAGTTTTTAAAGCGCAAAGCTTGGCTTTATTAAGTGAATTATTAAATTCATTTTATAAAGTTAAAACTTTATATTATAATTAAAGGGGAAGAAATATGTTTATCCCACATTGAGCGCGAAAAAAAGAGTTTGCCAAGGAGGAGCCTATTTATTCAGTGACTTGGTCTCATTTTAGACATTCTGGTTTATGTTATTTCTTCTCTTGGAGATTAAGGCCGACGGCTGATATTTCTTCATCGAAAGGGACGGAAACCCCAATCGATAACCCGACGGACGAAACCCCGAAGGGCAGATCGGTTCCATTTCAGGGATCGAAAGTGTGCAGATTGTTGAAGTTCTGAGGACGGAAACCCTCAGTATTGGAGAAGGGAGCTGGACGAAAACCCAGTTCTTGGCTGGTGAATTCACTCAGGATTCACGCTTATGTGATTCAATCAAAGATTCAGAGGTTTATAGTCCATCAGTTGGAGATAATAGCAAATTGGTATGTTTATAATGATATTCTAAAGACATTTATCCATCTGGAATTTCTAAACATTGTTGTTAATTTGCTGATATGAATTAATAAGCTATTTTGATCATGGGTTCTGCATAAAAATCGATTATTCAATGTTAAATCCATCTGGGTATCATTGCATGCTGCTGTTATTGGCTTCTTTCATTTGGGTATTATTGCATGTTCAAATTAATCCATAGTTATTGCAAAAACACCAAACACAGAATAGGGCAGCACATTACAAGCCAAAACAATTACCAACATTGACTAAGGGGCATATACATGGTAGAGGACAACCTTGGGTCATGAATTTTGATGGAGCAAGGACTTGAAATGGTGTTGGTGAAGGGATTCATGTGATAAGTCCTCAAGAAGAATATCTTAGTTTTGTCTGTTGATTGCTCTTCAACTGCACTAACAATATGTTTGAGTATGAAGCTTTATGTATAGGACTATGCAAATTTGAACAATTCGGGGTCAAGCATTTGAAAATCTTAGGCGACTCCAAATTGGTGGTCAGACAGGTTAACTTTGAGTGTGCTACTAAGAACAAGCAAATGAAAGCATACAAGCACAAAGTTTGGGACCTACTAGAGAGCTTCAACACTTATGAAATTCAAGCAGTGGCCAGGGAGGAAAACACAAAAGTTGATGAATTGGCATCTTTGGCTACCGAATTAGACCCCATGATGGATATATGGACCAAGCCCAAGGAACTATAGATAGTATATAGACCAGCAGTGTTGGACAACTTAGAACACTAGGAAGTATAGTATTCAATAATGATGAACAAATTGTCGAGTTCTTGATTCATGAGGCTCAACATGCAAAGAACAAGAATCAGTACGATGTCAATGTCAAAGATGGGATCATTTAGTTGAAGATCAATCAATTGCCAAAAGGTCTGATCACTCTCAAGAGTTTGTTCAATCCAGACAACAGTGTGAGAAGGTCTAGTCTTGAAGTGAAGACTTCGGATTACCAACCAATTGAGATCATTGCAAGGAAGTCCCTCTTGCTTAGGAAAGAATGCACAAACCAGGAAACACTCCTTTTTAAAGAATTATGTGCCAAGTACAATAATGTCATGGCATGGAGTCATCAAGACCTAAAATTTTATGACAAGAATGTGATCAAGCACACTATTGACCTAGAGCTTGGAACCAAACCATTCAGGTAAAAGTAGAGGCTGGTCAACCTAAAAATTGAGGTTGTGTTGAAAAGGGAGTTGCTAAAGTTTCTACAAGTGCAACTCAACTTTCTAATCAAACACTCTATCTGGGTGGCAAACTTGGTGCCTCTTAGAAAGAAGAATTAAGATATTTGGCTGCTTGTAGATTTTTGGAATTTGAATAAAGCTTCATTGAAGTATCATTACCCCCTACATTCGGCAGAACAGATCTTACAAAAAGTTGCTAGCTTGCAGATGTTATCCCTACTTGATAGATTCTTGGGGTACAATCAAATTTGGTTCTAAGATGAAAATCAATACAAAACGACATTGACAACAAAATGGGGGACATTTGTATATTAGAGAATGCTTTTTAGATTTTCAAATGCAGGGGCTACTTTTTAGAGAGCCATGGACATTGCTTTTGCAAGTTTGTTGGAAGATATCATCTTGATATACCTTGATGACATGATAATTTTTTGATGAAAAAGTTGTGATGAAAAGGGAATTGGTAAAGCTGCTACACACACAAATCATCCTTCCGATCAAACACTCTATCTGGATGGCAAACCTGGTGCCTATTAGAAGAATGGAGATGTTCGACTATGTGTAGACTTCGGAACTTGAATAAAGCTTCATTGAAGGATCATTACCCCTATCCCTAATGGAATAAATCTTATAGAAAGTTGCAGGCTCGTTGATATTATCCTTGCTTGATGGATTCTCTGTAATGTCCCCTTCCTAACGAGTCAGTGATATCGCATGGGACTAGCCTACTCACGGGTTCCCATAGGCTATGATAGATGTGTGGGAGCCCACTTGGGATGTTGAGTTGTCATTTGGACAGGCAGTGTGTTCTTTTGCCAGTCTTTCAGTTCGTTTTGGATAGCTTGACAGAGACTTACTATTTTTAGTAAGTCAGTCGGGTTAGGGCTGGTTGGAAATGGATGGTACGACTGGATTCTTTGGCGAAATGGGTGTTCGTTTCTATATTTTGTTTGGTGATTGGATATTGGGAGGCCAGATATTTTAATGTGCAAAGTTAATTATATTAAATTAAATATTTAATATAGTTTAACTTTAATATTTTAATATTTTGGAGATATAAGGTTATTTTTTGGAAGTCACTTATTATAATGTTTTTTTAACATAAAGTGACTTAATACCATGTCCAAGGGGGACGCCACTTTAAGTGGCTATGGTAATTAAATAAAATAAAATCAAATTCATTGGAAATGAGGAAATGGCCGACCCAACTTGAGGAAAGGATAAAAAGGGTTGGAGACTTCATTTGGCATCATCTTTGGCTATCTTTCATATGAAGTTTCTTGGAGAGCAGCTTGCAAAGATTTTTGCAGGGTTGTATTGCTTGTTCGGAGATGAAAACCTCTAGCAGGATCATCATTTTCGAGATTGCAAGACATCCTCAGAGTGATTTTGGGCATCTTCATCACAGGAGGTGCATTTGTTCTTACAAACTACAGATTTTCAGTGAGTATTGAGTGAGGGTTTGTAGATATATTGATGAATATTTTATTCTACTCACTCCCAGCAGTGGCTGTACAAATCTAGCCAGCATTGTATGCAATTTGGACGATTTCTAAGGCAAGGGTTTCGAAGTTATTGGCATCACTTATTAAATCTACACCCATCGGCCAAATTGAGGGAGGTTTTGGAACAGAACATAGGCAAACAACGTTGGAATTGGTGTTTCCATTTCTCTTCATTTTTGGCAATTCCATCACTTGGAATAGAGGTGTCCAACTTAGGAATGCAATTTGGGAGACATTGTTTATACGGAGAATTCATCCATTTGATGCTTGTAATTAAAACTCCAAGTTCTGTATCTGCTGTCAAAAAAAGCACAGTCAGCAATATTCGGCACTTCATATTTTCCGGATAATTTGTTGTTTGTTAAAAAGCTTCAATGGGTTGTTATATGTATATATCTAGTACTTGCGTTTCAAATTTCAAGTGGTTTGGATTATTAGTTTGTGAGTTACAGATTTTTGAAGTTAGCAGTTTAGTATTTTTTCTGCATTTTACATTTATATGCAAAAACACCAAAAAAAAAAAAATCAGAATATTGTCAAAACCTTCAAAAAAAAAATCAAATATCCCAAAACCACAAAAAACCAGGGTGGGACATTACATTCTCAGTTAACAATCAAATTTGGGTCCTAGATTAAGATCAATGCAAAATGACATTTAATACAAAATGGGGGACATTTGCATATCAGAGTTTTGGGATCTTTAACTAAACTGGTTTGATGAAGAATAGAGGCCACGACCGATGTGCAATTGGACCAACATTTGTGTTAGGAGTAGAAAGCGAGATTGCTACGAGTCCTATGCCAAAATATATGCCCCCATAGTGCAAGGATTGGAAGGGGAGGATGTCAATATTTGCTAGGACTTTGCTAAGACCCCAAGGGGAAAGACCATTGGTTGATTTCTACCTTGGGAGATATGGTTCTTTTGTTTGGATATATGAATATTTAGGACAACCGTTTGAGTACAAATCTATGTATCTGATTATGTTTGTAGCCATGAGGGGGTTTGATAGCTTGATTGTGTTGATCAAAAGTTCTTTACAAGATAGAGAAAGACCACTCTATACAAAGTGCTAGGGAAGTATCTATTAATCATGGCAGAACATAAAAAGTATAATCTGCATTTGGTAGTGAGGCTAACATAGTTGGGATTGAAACAAATGTCCGACTTTTAGTCTTACAACCCAGATACAGTTTTCATGCAAATATTAGCAAGTTGTAGGATTAATAGAAAGTACACCCATGAAAGGAGGATAGACTTAGAGGCCGAGAGAAACATGGAGGGTTCTCTTGCAAGGGCTAGAATCAATGTTCAAAGGACATACAAGAACAAACTAGAAAGATGGTATAGAAAGCCACTAAAATGGCACGGTTTTCATACTAGAGCAAGAATTGGTTTTGAGTCTTTTGACCTAGATGTGAAAGTCAACTCCATAGTTTTTAAGGTCCTCATAGGGAAATGCAAGTGGAGCTTGGAGAAAATGCTCGCATGGAGATGTATACGTTTCAAGCTTGATGATGTTGATGCTCTTGTATATAAATATTAAGAAGACCATGTTTTCTTTGTGATTTGTGAGTATTGTCATCCTAATGAGAAAGGGCTAGAATGGGGAGATTCGCTTGGAAGAGTAAGAGAGAATACATCTTGACTAGAAATGAAATATTATTAATGTCTCTGGTGGGCCAAAAAAGACCCAAGGGACTATGAAAAGGACAACAATGACTGCCAGCTAGCAGGCTAAAAAGCCCCAAAAAAAGAAAAAAGCTAAGATAAATACAAGACGAAACTCGATAATCAGGCCAAAGAGAAGAGAAGGGAGGGAGGCTGTAGTCCAAAAGAGTGGAGTGTATGGTAAGAACAAAGAGAGAGACGGAGGGGGCAGCTTAGGAGGGGCAAGCTCCAAGAACCCCCAAAAACTAATCTCTCCTAATAGTTGAGGCCAAGTACCAATGCTGAAGAAGTCCATGATATGTCTTTGTCTATTGTTAGTTCGGGACCCTAACAAATTGTGGGTGTGCTGTCTAGTGACCTTGTTTTCGTCTGAACTGGATGATGTGTGGCGTTTCTGTCTGGTGTCACTTCGTCCGTCGGAGCTGGTGAAGTAAGTTTTGATAAGCTGATGTTGAGGGAGGTGAGATCCATCTGGAGGAGATATTTTATGTCGACGAAACTGAGTTGTCTCCCTATGAACAAGTGCGAGACACCGCTGGTCCGAGTACCTGAAGAAGGTAGAAACAAATTGAGAGTTGTCCTTGAAAAGGCAATGGAATCTGCCTCGGATCTCGTAATAAATGGGACAGCAAAAAATAAAGTGATGCAAGGTTTCAGCTTCACCCAAGGAGCAAAACAAGCAAACCCGCTCCTCCATCGGAAGATGGTGATCTCACTCAATCTGGAGTTGGTGAGAACACACCTTGAGTTGCCCAATCGGGATTCGAAGACTATGCATCGTATGCTGCTGAAGGTATTGCGGAGGAACTATTCTGCCCTCTTGAATTTGTAAGAAGTGCTCATGGTAGAAAGATAGCTTGGAGGAAAGAGGGGCAATAAGAGAGATCCATATGCATCTAGCGTACTAAGGACTAACATCCTTTCGGATCTCGTGGAGCATCTTCTTCTTACTATGTTGAGATGGGGGAGAACACCCAAGGAATAAGGTGGGATCCTATCTATCCGTATCTGAATGCTGGAAAGGAGAGCAGAGACCTGAAAATACCAGCTCCTCTGGCCTTCCCGAGAACTTGGAGAGAGTTACATCAAGGAGCGAAGGGTGAGATAAGGGTACGGCCTGCAACCCGCAGGGGTATCTCCTAAAGTATCTCAATTGTTTGTTACCATGCAAGAACAGGTAGAGAAAGAATGGAATCAAAGGAGACAAATGCAAGAAGAAAATGAGTGTGTTTTACAAGTGCAAATAAAACAATTGAAAGCCACCATCCAAGATATAGAAGAGTAGAAAGATAAATAAATTACATGGCTCACACAAGCATGGACCAAGGCAGAAGGAATGATAATAGAGTTGAAGTTGCAAACATCAACGCCTGAATGAGGGTAATTCCTTTGAGATGAAATTGACAGAGAGATTCAATGTACCAAGGGATATTTTTCTTACCTTAGGGAGTGTGAGGAGCTAATAGACCAAGTGGCCCCAATTACATAACATGATAGGATACTGGAAGCAAGAAAGGGATATCATGAGATCATCCAATAGGTTTGAAAAATGATTGTTCATCATGTGAAGTAGCAATGTATGATGGATAAAGCTGCTATTATTAGGCAACTTAAGATCATACCTTATAAGCTAAGTAGGTTGGAGATCTATGAAGAGAACCTTGTCAAATTATAAGCAGTTGTTCATGCACAAAAGAAGATCAATGAGATGATTGAAAAGGGGTTGCCAAATCTTAATGTGCTTATGATAGAGCAACTTTCTAAAATCATCGAAGAACAAAAAATAATGGATGTTCAATCAGATGACTTGCAAGAAGTTACAAGCAAGCTTGAAGAATTGCATGAAAAATAAAATAGGTGGGACCAAAATTGGAGGATCTTCATGACTTTGATGCATTAAATGGTTGTTTGATTACCTTTGACAGGACTAGGAAATCTTGTGAGCGATGATTCGACAAAAATAGGTAGGTTATAGGAAGTCTTATAGAATATTCTATGGGCATCATCTAGGATCTTTCGTTGATCACGATTGATGTCCCCACAAGTCACCAAAATTGTAGTAGTTGACTACTACCATCGCTTCTAAACTAACTTTTATGAGAAAACGTGACAAAAGATGTGAAGAGATGATTTCATAGATGCTTCACTTCAGGCACATCCCACTCCCAAAGCACTTTGCTCGGTGAAGCACCTCACTTGGTAGAGTGCACTGCTCTTGGAGTGCCCCTCTCGTTGGAGCACCCTCCCTTGTCGAGTGCCCCACTCCATGTATATTTTTGGCAAAATGATAAATATGATGTGTCACCTTATAATTATCATGGGTACATTGTATGTGGTCCATTTTTTAGCTACACTTTCAAGTATAAATAAGAGTTTGATGCTTATTGTAAGGGTCATTTGGCCTTCAAAGCATAATATAGCTACTCTTTAGAGTAAGATTGTAAAAAAAAATCAAAGTTGCAAAATCAATAAAGAGTTGGGTGTGACATTTGAATTCAATTATCTCTGACCTTTCAATTATGAATGTGTGGAATAAGTGGCTCTGCCCTCCTCTCCCCCTATTAGTTCTCTTTGCTTGATATTGCAGGTTATTCGAATCTTACATGCTGTAGTTGTTTGGTGTGTGCTGAAAATGACACTTGCACCAAACTTGAACCTCGCTACGACTTTGGCCGTATTTTCATTTCCTTTTCTCCCAAAACAAAAGTAGATCAGTTTGCTTTCCTTTTCTGCACTTTAGATCAGTTTGCTTTCCTTGTTCTGAGTTTATTTATTTTCTGCATATGTTAGAGTAGTTTATTTCTTTGATTCTCAGTTTAGATAGAAGGTAGAAGGGAACCAGCGCAAGATCCGGAGGTTGGGGAGAGGGAAAACCTCCCCATCCATTTGTTGAACTGACGTCACTAGCACAAATCAAATTTGCTGATTTCTGTGTTCAACAATTACTGATCTACATAATTTATGCAGTCGTTGCTTTCTTTCGTGCAAGTGTAGATGTTATTGAAATTATCTTATAAGCAAGTGATGTCTTAAATAATTACTCCAAGGACAATTTCCAAAGAAATAAAAAATAAGCTATTAATAGTTGTTATTTGACATATGAACTATCTTTTATGGGTATACACATGTACAATGTATGCACACATGTTTGTTGTATATGAACATATATATGACACATAGATGCATAAGATTATGCTTGCAGTTATACATGGTTATGTCCATGACTATATACACAAACTTGTCTGGTTATTTGGGACATGTAAACATCATTACCCATCTATTTTGCAATGAGTAGTTAGTTTGGCTTATGGGATATATAGTACAGCAGAAATATATTAAAGCATCGTTAATTTATTCTTCAAATAAAAATCTGCAAAGGGCATTTTATTAAATACTAAGTTTAATTTTAATATATATGCTTGGATGCTGATCATCTCTTCATATCATCCTTGTCATCTTTTTACAAGTTTGTTTACTGTTTGGAGAAGAATTTGTCATGTTCAATTAAAACAAAAAATCTGATTGCATGTCTATTGTTTGCTGAATATGTAACTTTTATTTTGTGATTGTTAACTATTTATTCCTGTACTCATTGGTGTACAAGCATTAAAGGTTTATTAAGAACTTGGGAGACTATAAATGTACACTTCATGGTTCTTTTGTGGTGTCTCTAATGAATATCTTACATGATAAAGTTTTGTAGCCATTTTGGAGAATCTGGAATCCTGCAGGAAGCGATGGACGAGGGGTCATTGGTACACCTTTTTTCTTTGTTTCCTACAATATTGGATAGTGTGCTCAGAATCAAGTATAACGTATTTTTGTGTCTTATGTACATATCCCTCATACAGAAAATGTCTATGTATCAAGTATAAAAACTTGCAATTTCTGGAATTCAGGCATTTTAGAGGCAAATTTCATTGAGCCTGCGCATGATAAGCAGGGATTTGAACGTACAACTGTCCTGGCACGACTCGAGTCCAAATTAATTCAGATGCAGAAGAACTACTGGTTTGTGCATGCATTTCAATTTTCTAATGGTACGAAGATGCATTCACTTCATTAGTATTTAATCTTGTATTGATGTTTTAAATTTAATTGTCAGGACACACAATTGTCCGTTGATTGGCTATTCTCCCAAGCGAGGAAAGAAGAATGAAAAATATTCACTTTCAGCAAAAGGTATACGTAATGTCAGCTTTGTGGTTAGGCAGTTACCTTCTGTTTACATGATGTCGACTTCCAATGAAGCCTGTAGTTAGTTTTTTCTTTTTTCACACTTTGGTTATGCCACATGGTTATAGCAGGTTATGGTCTAGATGCTTTTTGGCCATGGAGTATATTAGATGGATTATAAATGCTTTTCCTTTGACAACAAGGATTATGGACTGTATTGCAACAGAGACTGAGGCATCTGAAATGCGTGTCCTCTCTTCTACCAGTGGAAAGAAGGCTGAAAAGACATCAGTTTCAGCCATGAAAGGTATTACATTATGCGAACTTGCTATGAAACCCATAATTAGTCCTCTCTTTTTCACACTTTGCTAGTGACATAGCTTTATTTTAGTTTATGCTCAGCATGCTTTTCCTCTATCATGGGAATATTTTAGATGAATCATATATGCTTTTTCTTTGAGTATTGTTGTTATGGACTATGCTATTGCAGATGTTAGGTCAAATGAAATGCCCATATCCTCTTCTGCCAGTGGAAAGAAGGCTGATAAAATTTTGGTTTCAACAACAAAAGGTATGTCTAATGACTGCTCTGTTGTTAGCTGGTTACTACTTGTTTACATGATGACAACTTGCAATGAAGTCTGTAATTAGTTCTTCCTTTTATGCTTTGGTAATTATAACAAAGAGTTATGTGCATTTATGGCCTTCATGCTTTTGCTTTATGTTACAGTGTGTTAGATGAATTGTAAAATGCTTTTCCTTTAGCTATTAATGTGATGGACTGTACTGTTCCAGAGATTGGGGCAACTAAAATGCCAATGCCCTCTTCTACTAGTGGAAAAAAGGTTCAAAAAAATTCAAATTCAGTTGCAAGAGGTATATGCAGTGAAATCTTTGCTCTTAGGCAGTTACTGTTTGTTTTCATCATGCCAACATGTTGGAAAGCCTGTAATTAGTTCTATTTTACACTTTGATAATGACATGAGGTTGTATTAGTTTATGGTGTACATGCTTCTCTATGGTGGATTGTTGTAGAGGAGTTATGTGTGCTTTTCCTTTAACTACTAGTATGGACCTGTATAGCTATGGAGATAGTGCCAAGTAAAATGCCCATGTCCTTTTCTTCTAGTGGAGTAGAATCTATATCTTACTCAGATATCCTGTCCCTGCAGTAACCCAAGTTCAAAGTATGGAGCATGTAATCCAGCAATCTGATGATAACATTGTGCAAGCAGAAAGGCAAAATGCTTCTTACCAAGCACAACCTGAAGTTATGAACTTACCCCAGGAAGAGGTTCAACAACCAGGTTGTGTAGGGCCATCACTACAAAGGCTAAGTAAATCCAATCAGAGAATTCCAGAGTTGCAGAAAAGATCACTGCAAGACAGAAATTATATTGTTGGAACAACAAGAAGCTCTTCAAAAGAATTTAGTCTCTTCTGAACTGCATGCCAAAGGAAATTACCATCTGCTTGAAGCACATTCCATCTCATCAGAGTCTCCGGAGCAACTGCAGGTCATTTCCCTTGTCAGTTTAGTGCTGTATTCACCCTTAAATGATTTTTCAGATAGTGTTGCATCTTCAATACCTGTCTTTAGACTTCCCAATGAACTTGATGCAACCCAGCTAAATAGAGTAAATAATTTTGTAGTTACTGCAACAACACAAATGTCAAAGGTCTGTGCTTATCTTCTATATTTCTTATATTTATTTACTGTGAATCTCAATCAAATGTTATGTGGTAGTCAAAATATCTTGATGCGAATTGTTGCCCACTATATAAACTACTAGAGGTGCTTGGCTGGTTCCTTCTTATATGCTTATCATCCATGTTTTTGTATATTATTATCTTTCTCAATGTATCTTGGCATCCCATTTAGGATGTAAAGAGATTTGCATGCTAGAAAAAGCAGAGTTTTGTTAAAAGTGAAATATATAGTTTTGGTTCTTCAAATTCACAATGTACTTTTGATAATCCTTTTCCAAGGTGAAGAGGTCTTGCTTTCAATTGTTGTTAACCTTGGCAGTCTACAACCATCCACAACAAAGTAGGCATTCATACAATGTCTTTTGCAATGTGATAACCACAAAGTCCATAAAAAAGTTGATTGCTAGTCATAACCTTCTACTCAACTAACATGCCTTTCCCTTTGATCCTATACTGATCCTATCCTTGCAATTTGAATTCAGGAGGCCATAATTTGGGTGTTTATGATTCTTGCTAGGTCTTCAGGAGTATGTTGATACTCGAGTCGCTCTCCACAGTTATGTTTGTCAATTTGTGTTCTAATAACCCTATGCAATAATGGCAGACTTCATACTTACACTAAGCGTGAGAATGATAAGCTTGACATGTTGTTGCCCTTAGGGTTGCTACTCATTCTCCTTTGACATTTGTGCTATCTCTTCAACTTAATTTTGCAATATGGGACGATTTGGAATATGTTTGTGACCTTTATTCACATTGGAGATTGCAGCATATATATAGCAATATCCACGTTTGAGTGGCATGCCAATAATTTTTAATTGTCTGCTTTAGCATTTACACAACTTGTTTTTGGGATCATCACTTATTGACCATGGTTTGTTTCACTTTGCTTAGGCTTCCTCCCACCTTTGCTTTTCTTTGAAGTTGTTTGGGTATTGTTTTCACTCGGATTTTGTCTTAGTCATGACCATGGTGTGCTTAATCTCTTACTCAACTTCAAGCATATTCACATTACCTTTTGCTTACTTGGGGTAGTGGTCGTCATTGTGGTTCCCAAGTCCACAATGTCTGCACATGAGTTGTGGGGCCTTTTGATTTGCATTATTGGGCGATCTCTTATAAAGTGGTTTTATAATTTCTATTATCTCCCATTTGCATCATATTGGATTTTGCCACTGCCACCTCTTTGGTTTTGGTTTCATTTGTTTCTTTATGGGGAATTTTGGAACCCACCACTTGTGGCTTCTTTCAAAATGCTTGTGGAGTTGTACCCTTGTATTGGCATCACAAATACCTATTAATTATGTTTCATATTGAACAGGTATTCCTTTGCGGTTTTTACATTGTAAATGTCACAAAACTTTATCTTTGGACATGCAACATAGGTATGTCTTGTTTTACAATATGTACATTGAATTCCCTTCCACTTCTTTTTGGTGTTTTTTTTGAATTCTTTGAACATTTGCATTTGTCCTTGTAAAGAGTTTAATTGACATCCTGTATGCTTCATTATTGGCATCGTCTAAGATGTCGATTGTTGCTTGATTCTTACCTTAGGACGATGTCTTAGATTCACTTTCAGTATTAATTGACCAATCCAGCATGTCTTTTTACTTTGTCAAAGTGACCACTTCATCTTCTTCCTATACTCGGCAAGATGTCCCTCAATAATCCATTTCTTTTTTAACTTATTTGTTGGCTTCTTTTCTAATTTATTGACATCTCTTAAATCTTGATTTATAGGACTAGAAAGGGTTCATATTATGGTATCTTGTTTTATAGATCATGGCAATAATGTCATTGTTATTGTGTAGCAGCTTGAACTCCTCCTTGAAGGATTCCCTTAATTCCTTCCATGTTTGGTACTTATCTTTTGGCAATTCTATGCAGCAGTTTATTGCAATATCATGCAATGGTGTCATTAGATGGATCCACCTCATTATTTTTTCCTTTTGGACTTCCAAATTGTGATGTAAGTTTGATAATGTCTTGGTCTTCTTTTCCATCACCATGAAATTTGGGAACTTTTGCTTCTCTCAGAAACTGGCCATTACTACAACTGGTTGGTTTTACATTAGACTGGTTGCCCTCTCTCTGAACTTCACCTGCATATTGAGGCTTGTTCAATACATTTAGGACTTGTGTTCTTTTATTGTTGGAGGTTCCTCTTGTGCTTCTTTGTTTGCAAGATCTCCTTTGACTACATTCAGTGCTCTTGCAATTGCATCCATCCCATCCATCATTGGGAACTGTTCTTAATATTCTTTCTTGGTCTTACCTTCCTAGTTTTCATTGAAGATTATCAACCTTTTAATCCAAAACAAAATCTATTGATATGCACTCCTCTCCAAGTTGTGGTTAAGCGAGGATATTAGAATGTGTAGACTTGCTTGTTTGGTCGCAGAGCATCTTTTTTAATTGACCCTTGGGTTGAATTTATTTGGGCCATTGGATTTTTATTATTATTATTTTATTATGTGTGGTGGATGCCAACTCTTATCTTCTCACCACCTTGAGACTGTATAAAAGCATCACGTTTGTTCATTTCAATTATCTTATTATCAATTCTTTCATTCATTCTTCTTTAATAAAGTGTTCCTTATGTCACTTTCTCTCTTCTTTTAAATGATTTGTTATGTTGAATGTATGAATTCTCTAACATTGTATTTGGAGGGTTTATATTGATTGGATGTGGATTAAACTCTAAGGTGCATGATAATTGGGTGATGGGTGCTGATAAAAACCCATGAAGGCCCATGATAACTGGATGATTAAATTTTGATGAGAACTTGTGAAGCCTCGTGGCAGTTGAAATTGGGTATTATTGGAAATCCATGAATAATCACAAAAGTTGTGTGATTAACTACTTTTAGAAACTTATCAGACCCCATGTTAATTTGGTGATTGCATAGCTAATCGTATTATAAGGAATGTCAGGCAAAATTAATGAATTGTGATGAAGTGAAAGAATGGTAAAACGTATAAAATGCACGTGGTAAAATTATTTTACTATTTTATGGAATTTCCAAATAAATGATTTCTTATAGTGATAAAGCGGTGTTTGTCATCTAGACATGGTTTGGTACTAGTCTTCACTGGATATGTTTGATGACTGATATTTACCAGGTTGTAGATGTTGATTATATAATTCCTGGTCTTGTATCTTATTGTTGCGTTTAGGTATGGGTTCTTCCTGTTTTTGAAAATCATGGATTTCATGTGGACTATTACTTTTTGAATTGTTTCAATGTTGTATTATAATTGAAGATGTAGTTGATCCTTTTGTACCAAAAGTGACACTGAGGTCTCTTCTTACAATATTTTTCTATACAATATATCAAAATTGTATGAGCATGTCATGATCTTGTATTTAAGTTATTATTTTGTTATCTAGATAACTTTAACCCTTTAATCTTGTTCTTAGAGAGAGAATCTATGTTTTTTGCATTACAAAGAAGCTCATGTAAGATACCATACATGGCATCTTTTTATTTTAACTCTTATTCTTTATTTATAAGCAACCTGTCTCCATTCACTTCAGAGATACCTTCTAAAAATTGTGCTTCCATAGTTTTCATTGTCTTCATATTTGAATGTTCTCAAGGAACTACAACAGTATAATGAAAAGGTTCCATAATCAAATTTTCTATTTACTAATTATTTCTCAAGGAGCTAATATTGAAAGAAGCTTTTTTGAACTTGGTTTCATTTTTCTAATCTAGGTTGCTATATCACTGTTGATGGGATTGGCCCAAGCTACTAAAGCTGCAGATGCTATGGCTTGTGCTGAATTTGGGTTAAGCTCAAGATTGCAGAGTCATGTTGTCAATACGGAAATAGGTTTAAGTAATATACATGAAGATATTATTCATAGTGAGGATCTTAATGTAGTTGATCCTAATAGGCACAAGCAACTAGAAGATGAAATCATCCAATTGAAGGAAAGGTTTGTACAAGCCTGCCTAGAAACATTGTCCGACTTTTATGTTGTGTATTTTTTATCAAATTTTTAAAGATTTATCTTTGTAATTTACATGCCAAAATTTTGCTTTTCAGGGTAAAGATGGAGATTGAAAAAAATAACAATCTACAAGCCCATGTAAGAATAACCATTTTTGTTCTAAAAGAATAATCTCATTTACTTGTTCCTCAAGCTATTTGTTTTTTTCCCCTATTTCTCTTTAATTCAATTTGAGCTTTGGCTTTTCTTTGCCCTCTCTCTCCTTTGAAACATGTATCATATATTTTATTATGAGCAAAGATAAATATATTACATTATATCTTAAAATATGCTAGTCCAAGCAATGTAGTCAACACAAATTATAGTAGATCCATTTGAGCAATGATATTCCCTTGTCTGATGAGACATGATGCATGCTTGTAAATGACACAAGTCCTCAAATTAGCTAGTTTACTCTAAGATCCTTTCCAAGGTTTATGATCATTAATGTATCCCTCTAAATTGAAATACATGTCTGAAGTGTTTCCTTTTCATAGGTGATGGAATTGTCATTAGAGATTACATCAAATACTAGGGTGTTATATTAAAGCACGGATCTCTAAATAGTATAGGCCATTGAGAAGTTAAGAGACTGCAAGAATTTTAAAAATATGTCAATATGCTTGAACAAGATAGAAAGAGGGTATGTTGGCCTGCTTATGGATTATGCTTTTTCCTTTTGTAGAAATAAATAAAGAAATCTGTAGCAACAAGTTTACAATGGATTAGTTATTTATTATTTGGGATTTTCTTATTTTATTTTTTATAATAATTTTTTCTTCGTTAGAGCTCACGTTTGTCACATTTGCTTGTCTTTGATGTTCTAGACTGTGGACTGGTAGGTTGTGTTTTCTTTTTCTTAAATCATAATTTTTTGTTGAGGATATCTTATACATTACTTTAAGATGATTTTTCTGTTTTTTTGGTTAGAAATGACAATGAAATATCCTTGAGATATTTTTCTTTTGGTATTTCTGCAAATAAATATATCATTTGATATAGGTTTTCCTGCTTTTTATTTTAATTCACTAGAGCCCCATTTTGTACCAAATGACCCCATATGATCACTCATGTTGAATCTCAAGTGTTTGAAATTTCTTACTCGTATGCTTCCAACATATTCTGATATAATTCAAGAACAAGGTTTATACATATAATGACTTTATTTACAATCATAAAATTGACTCAAGATGAAAATATGCATATGTTCTTTTTCTTTCTTTTTTTGGTACTTAAGTAATACAATAGCAAAAGATAAAATTGATGAAGCTAAATCCACAATAATCTAGTTTTACAACAATGTTCCTTCATGACTAATTTTAATAGTAATGTTCCTTCATAAATGTTTGTTTTATCTTCAATAAATTCTTACCTCTATCATTAATAGTGAGATAAATATTTTTATTTTTCCTTTTTTATTTTTTAAACTTCTTATATTATTCATTTTTAGGTTAAGATTAGACATCACCAAAAAAACTATCATAATGTGGAGGCTTTGATGTGTTAAGCAACTTTGCTGTCTATAGTTATTTTGGAACCTTCCTAAAAACTGTTAGTTCATTTTTATGTGAGAGGCCTTTGTGTGTATTATTTCATTTAGTGGTTTCAAAAATTGTATTTATGTGCTTTATAAAAATTGATGGAAAATATTTTTTGCCATGCATTGATTTGTAACAGAATGTGGTATTGGAAGAAAAACTTGAGGTTATCCACAGAAGGTTGGAAGAGGTAATTATGGACCGATAAAATATGAATGCAATTTTATCAGCTGAAATATTGGAGAGAGATTTGGAGGAAAGTGAACTTCAAAATAAATTAAAGGTCAATTACTCTTTTTACAAAAGGAAATTTACCCTGATTTATTTGGCACATAGTCATTCATGTTTTTTGTCTTTGTTTTTCTCCATCTTCTTAATCTAATTATTTTTTAAATTCATAAGCAGTTTGTCTTTTGCATATCTAAAGAGATAAATGAAATTGACTTGGGTAATTTTTTTGTTTTTTTCACCGAGGGGACGAGGATAGGAAAACGCATGCAGTTTTTTTTATCAGTGAAAATAATGTGTGATTAAAATAGTGAACACAAAAAACTATAGAACTAGAGGAACATGCATAACCATCGGTATATTTTTTCTCTCAATATCACTATCAACCATTTGAACCTAAGTGATGGTGCAACAAATATAAAGTTAGTAAAGGTCATGATAATGTTGTTTGGAATAATTTGTGAAGATGAGTGCGTTCTCGAGAGATACATGAGATATTATTATGAGGGCTAAGATTTGATTATCTTTGGAAAGAAGGGATATTTCACTTAAATATTATTGCCCAAGTGGAGTGTTGAAGCAATAAAGCATTCTATAGGATTCAAATTTGTTCCCACCAAGGTGGCATTGGGCCAGGTGATGTTCTTGCATTAAAACTTAAAGCTTTTATATGGTATTCTGCCTTCTCTTATACTTAAAGGGGGTTTTTTTTTGGGGGTCTCCTCTTTTTTCTGGGGGGGGGGGGGGGGGTGTGGTGTTGTGGGGTTTTTGGGGGTGTGGGGGGGGGGGGGGGGGGGGGGGGGGGGGGGTTTTTTTTTGGTGTGGGGGGGGGGGGGGGGGGTGTGTTTTTTTTTTTTTTTTTTTTTTAATCTTTTGAGTTTTTTTTGGGGGGAGGGGGGGGGGGTTCGGTTTAATGTTGCATTTTTTAAATTCTTTTGGTTCTTGTAGGAGCAATTCCTTCGTTTGACTATCCATGCATTGACAACGTTTCATCATGAACTTCATGTGATGATGATAGATGCACTAGAAGCCTTAAACACATTAACTTTACTCCTTGTTGTGCCTGTCTTGTGGAAATTTAGTCATTGTGTAAAATTGGGTGGACAGTTAAGAGGATGACAGTCCTGCAAATGGAAAAGAATGAGCTCCAATGGATTGGATGGAGCCTCTATGATATCTTCCATAACCATAACCTGCACTCTGGGTAATGTGGTAAGTGATAAATTTGACTCGACTGGAGAGATTGGCTTACAGTATGATACCTCACTTTGTGGATGCTGGTTGGATGATGGGTCTCATGATCCCTTTGATTAGCTTAGCAAGGAATGTTTACTTATTATTCTCTATTTTAGGAGTTAGATGTTGTACCCCATGGGTCAAGCCCCTATGATGTCTGCCATAACCATAAACTGCACTCTGGGTAATATGTTAAGTGGTGAATTTGACTAAGTGGAGAGATGGGCTGAGTATGATACCTCACTTTGTGCAACCTTGGTAGATGTTGATTATCATTCCTTAAAGTGACTCAGTAGGAAGTGGTTGGTTATTATCCTGTGTGTATGTGCATGTGCATGCTTCTGTTCTAGTGTGGAAGTGAGTGATTTTAGTTTGGTAGCAGCTAGTCACTTTACGACAACCTTTTGGGCAACTATAGCTTAGGCTGTGTTTTGGCATGGTACACAAATTTGAAATTTATAATTAATGCTCATCTATCATTTCTGTGGAACATATAATAGATTAATATGCAATATATGGAAGCACATACTCTTAATAAACAATTAGAAGCATTTGTACATTAATGCACAATACACATATTTACTAAGAAATAAGCTCTGCTATAACATAATTGGGAAATAATTTCTGTGAGACTGAGATTTTTGGTATATGTGGCTAACAATAACCTTGAGAATGAGACGTGGTAAAATATGACAAGTCTGTTGTATTCAAGCTTCTGGAAAACTTTGACAATTGTAAGTTGTATAAAGGCATGTGGATGCTAATTAATGATATACTGGAAAAGCCTTAATGTGATAATGTTAAAATCTTGTACATCTACTGACATAAGTATGACATGAAGGGAGCATGTTTTATGTGCAAATCTGCACAACTCAAACCTGTTAAACAAAAAATTGGTGGATTTTTCTCTATGGGTTTTCTTTTTTATTCATATGATGCATGCATTGAGAAGGTTAATGGCTGCAATTCTTTTTTAAATGGAGTAGTCCATTAGAAAGAGAATTATGAGGGAGCAAGTTAATGTGGGTCTCATCAAACATATACCTAAAGGTTCAAAAAGGTAAATGGTTGGAGGATGGTATCCAATTTTTTTGTTGAATGTGCTTTAGAAAATCTTAGCCAAAGCTCTTTTTAGGAGAATCATATTGGTATTTGCATGGCTTATTAGATGCGTAAAGGGCATATTTGTTATGGACAATCTCATTACAACTTGGTAAGGGCTTGAATGAGCTCTTCAATTAAGTCAGAAGGCTCTTTATTTGAAGATCAGTTTTGATAATGCTTCCATTAGAATGGAATGGGAATTAATATTAAACATGTAGGATTGATTGAAGTTGGGTTCCTTTGGTGATCTAGGAAATTTGTAACCCTAAAAGGAATGGAGTAGGTTTGGGTATTCTTGATACCAATGTACAACTAAGTTGCATGGAAATGGATACAGTATTAGATACAAAGATGGTATCAGATATGGATATGACAAATTTTCAATACCCCTTAATATGGATACAGCTGGATATGACATTGTACAGACACACACATATATATGTTACAAGAAAACACATATGACATAAAAATGTTTACACAAACATAAATTTTATATAGGATACTTTCATCAATTAAGAAGACAATTGCCATTGTCTTCAAAATTTTAAATTTATTTCTTAAACATTGTGTAATCTTCTTTTAACCTCATGTGGGCTTGACGCTGAGGACTTTGGTACTGCAAAGAGGAGGTCCAAAGTTCGAATCCAAAGTGTTGTACACGTGGTTTAATATATATTGGACAACCAACATTGTCCCATATAGCTGACCGCCTTGTGAACATAAAAAAACTACTTTCCTTTCCTTTCCATGTCATGGATACAACTCTACATGTGCCTAGGCCATATCTAGATGTATTAGATATGGATAAAATAGGGGCATGTATTTGGATACATTTGGATATGGTATCCATGAAGTATTGTATCAGTATCTGTCTTTGATATGTTGCTATGGGTATCTGAATAAAAGGATTGTTTGATACGGTATCTATGGTGTACAGGGATCAATTTGGCAGTAAAATGGATTGTGAGAGCAATGGAATGCAACATACCTTTAAATTCTTCTTCACTATTGACTTATTTCTACGTCTGATTCCTGCCAGAGTAGAGGCCCTTCCAACTTGTGTCACCATTACTAATATAAAGGTCTTTACATTTTTTAAGATCAACAAGGTTGAACTAATTTTTAAATACATGGCAGCTAGTTTTTGTTTTCATATATTGGCTGTTTGAAGGAACAAGAGATGCATTGGATCTTTCAACAAGTCCCATTTTTACCTTCCCCTCTTGCCATGGCTTGCTTTGGATCATGCCAAATTTACAGTTAAGAGGTTGGCAGGAAAGGGGTTTTGCAATGGGGAAGATCATTAGGATTATCATCTACAATGGTTGCACACATGGTTTGAATTAAGTAGGGCCTAAAATCTAAATATGACAGACAAATTAGTCTTTGAACACCTCAGCAAAAAGACCCTTGGAAATCATCTCATCAAATTGCAAATGCAAGATTCAGGATCCTATTGGAGGAAAGGAAAATAGAGCAATAGAAAATGTTTTCTTGTCACGTGATCAAGGATTTTTTTTGAGCTATACATATAGGCCTCCTGAAAGAAAGATACAGGATATATTTGAGCTCTTATCTTCCTCATTTTTGCTTGAACTTGTCAAGGATACATTGCTAGACTCTTGTTCCAAGTTAACAATTTCCACTCTACTTGGCAATGATACTTCGTGGATGTCTCTCCATTCCACTTTGCTTTCTATAGATCTACCCCTTGCTTGGATATCCTGTCGCATCCTCAGTAGCTCTTGTGCATGTTGTCTCCTTAACTCTTCCATTCTTTTGTTTAGTTGCTCACTTTGTTGGCACAACTATTGCATTTCTACATGCATTCTATGTTGTGCATGACCAATGGTTGCAAGCAAACTCATTTCTTCATGTTCACTGCCTTCACTCCGAGGTTCTTGTTCTGGTGGTTCTTCTTCCCCAATATACATTGCCACCATCCGTTGTATGTTTTTTGTATTTAGTGATCTTAGTCTTCTTCCATGTCTAGGAATCTAATATCCACCCAAATTCTTCTATGCTCCATAGATAAAAATTGCAATTCCTCTTGTTCAATCATGGGTTGCATATTGTCTTCACTACTTGTATTCTCTCCTCTGAACACCCAAGCTAGCTATTTTGCAAGTTTTGAGTCATTGTCACCTCCTGCACCATCTTCCTCCTTGGTCTGACTTGACTCTCCAATTTCTTGTTTTGAAGGTTGATTTGTTGCCACAGTCAGCCTTCCTATGTTCACTTCTCTAGTTGGTTCAAAATTTATCATATTAACTTGTGCTTTCATCTTATCTAACTTTAACTTTGAACCATTAATTGTCTTAGGACACAATGTCCCATCTAGCTTCTTCAATTTAACTGCGTTGTTAGTCATCATCTCTTCTACTAGGAAGGGCCCAAGCCATAACTTCTTCAATTTTCTTGGTTTGATCTCTCTTTTGCCATTGTACTTCAAGACCAAGTCACCTAGCTTCAAATTCATCCTCCTTAGATGCTTGTCATGCCACAACTTCCTCCAACGTTGGGCAATCTACATTGCCCACTGAGCCATCACTCTCTTCTCATCTAGTTGGATGTGTTGTTAGCCTCTCCTCTAGGCTCTCCTAGTCACCTAGATGGTTTTGCACCGCCACTCTCAAACTTGGTACCAAAAACTCCATCAGCACAACTGCTTCTTGACCATACATCAACTTCGTCGTTGGCTTATATCTTTTGTATGTCCACAAAACTGCTTGTAATTTCTCCTCCCAATCAACATCTTCTATTTTGCATGTCTTATACATTTTTAAAACTAAGACCTTGTTTGTTGCCTTCGCTTGCCCATTTGCTTTAGGGTAATATGGACTAAAGAGCGAGTGCAAGATCTTAAATTCTATGGTGAGCTTTAGAATAATTTCATTGACAAAGTGCCCGTTGACAACTTTTGTCACATTGCACAATGGGGAAGGAAAAAATCAAAACTTTGTACAGTGTTCTTTGTTGTAAAGTATTTCTTTTGGTTGTTTTTTGTTGAAAATATTTGTAAGTTGCAGCAATTTTGGCTTTCCTTGCCACCCCTTTGTACATAAGAAGAAGAAGAAAGAACTTCGCTGCCGAACAAGCTAGGAAAAATAGCTTCGCCAAAGAAAGAAGAAAAGTATGAAAAGAACTTCGCACCCGAAGCATTTTCAGCGATTGCTTCGGGCAAAAGTTGGCGAGGCGGTGTTGCCGAAGAAGAATACAAGAAAGGCAAAAGGAGCTTCGGGCCCGAAGTTCCTCAAAAAGCTACTTCGGGCGAAAACCTCGCGAAGCAGCGTTGCCGAAGCAGAAATTCTAGCAAGGCGCAAAGGAGAGCTTCACGGCGAAGCATTTCAAAAAACTACTTCGGGCAGAAGTTTTGCGAAGTAGAATTCAAGCAACATTTCGAAAGAACAACTTCGCCGAAGAAAGACCGCGGACCGAATTAGCTAAGGCAAGAAAACTACTTCGGGCCCGAAGCATTTCAAAAGGCAACTTCGGGCGAGATTTTTGCGAAGCAGTTTTGCCGAAGGAAAAATGCGAAGGAAGAAGAATGAAAACTACTTCGCACCCGAAGCATTTCAAAAGGCTACTTCGGGCAAAAGTTTTGCGAAGCAGAATTTGAAGGAGCGCAGCACTGAAAACACTTCGCCAAAAGGCTGCCGAAGCACCCACTTCGGCCCCTGGCGCCAGCGAACCATTTCTACTTCGTCGAAAGTCATTGCGAAGCATCTGCTTCGGCCATATTTCATGCGAAGTACTTTCACCCGAAGTAGTGATAGCCATAAAGAATGCAACATCTTTTGAAGGCAATTGCTTCGGCCGAAACCTTCCCGAACCACAGTCTTGAAAGAGGATCGCAGCGAAGCAATTTTGTCGACGAAGCGGCGAGGAATGAAGAGGCCCATTTTGCGAAGGAAATATACTTCGGCACTCACGCCCCCGAGCAGTTTTGCGAAGCTCCATTTTGTGAAGTACAAATCAAGGAGGAGTTATTGCTTCGGCACAAGTCCATTGCGAAGTAAAGTTGCAAATGAACATCTTGCGAAGCGCTTCAAGGGCACGCGTTCCAAGCCGAGTATTTTCTCGAGGCGATCAATTGCCTCATAAATGCATTTTTACGTGCCCGGTAAGACCGCTGCTCATTTTTGGCAATTGGAAATGAAGTATCAGTTCCAGAAGGAGAGCCCGACAAGCATGGCGGTCACTCGAGCACCGCACCCAGAAGCCGAGGACGCTCAGGCGGCTCATTAATGCGTATTTCCCCGGTTGACCCGGTCGCAGCTGTTAATTTTGGCAAAGGATATGAAAGCTCAGTCACGAGAGCCGCGGAGGGCCAACTTCTCAGCTTTCGAGGATGTACTTCGCCATTCTGTGTAATAATGACTCAGAGGGTCGGGTCCTCTATAAAAACCCAGGCATTGTAATGAAAAAGGGGGGGAACTTTCTGCTAGAAAGCTGCTGTAACTTGATGTCCTGCGATTAATACTAAAGAGCTTTGGGCTCAATTTCTCTCTTTTATGCTGCCTTCTGTGTTTGATTCTTTTGTCTTTCTTCATTTGCATACTGAGACTCGAATCCTGAATCCGATGTGCGATTGGGGGTCGTACCTTGAAACTTGCCTGAAGGATACATAGGAGAGGAAAAAATGCTATATTGGTTTTCTTTTATGCTGCCTGGTGGGTTGTGGTTTCTGTTATATTCGCTTGTCCTAATCGTCTTTACTCTGAACCCTGAATTTCGATGAAAGGGAGAAGGAGAATCCCTGGAGCTCTCCCAGAGGATACATAGGAAGGTTAATGTGGCGTTTCTTTCATTTATTCTTGGTGTTCTTTGTTGCTATTCAAGTTGTTAGTTAGTGATCGTGCTTCCTGTTCTCTCCCACTTTAAATCATCGATCTCTCTTCCCTTACCCCTTTTTATTTCTTTCTCTAACCCTAACTCCTTTTATCTCTTTCCTGCATCCCTTATCTCAAAACACCAAAGTAGTTTAGCATAGGAGCCGACCTTTCTCCGGAGATTGGCACGAGGGGCATCTCTTCCCTTCGGCCTTTCAATGTTGGTCCAGGTCTAGGGCGCATACATTTACCCAAAATCCTTTCCTAGGCAGATTTGATGACCAACAGTTTTTGGCACGCCCGGTGGGACCAAGGTCCCATATTTTAAGCGCAAATCTCAAACCCGTCTTCACTGGGGCCAATAGTTCTAATCAGTTCCCGGTGTGACCCGGTCAGTCTCACCTGACTAGTGGTAGTGAGAACCGATGCTCTCATTACCGAAAGACTCTTAGCATCTGGCGACTCTGTTTTACCCGAGAATCTTTAAGTCGTAAAGACCGGTACCAAAGTCTGTGCCTTCATGCAAACGAGATGGAGAGTTAGGAATAGAGGAGAGGAAACCGAGTTCTTTGAGCTAGATATCGATGCCTTTGGGGAGCGATCAAGGTTGGTCACCCCCGAGTCACTGTTACGTGGAACATCCTCGCAAGAGGCTGCTGTTGACGAACAAGGCCTAACTTCTGATAGCACAACATCTAGTTTTCCTCCCAATCCTCCCAACTCACCGAAGCATCCTAGTGCCTCCATTCCTATTAGTCGTCCTATTAGCAATCAAGGAGGAGCTTCGAGGATTCCTGTTTCTCAAAATCCAGGAGCAAGTATGGCACAACAACAACAACAACAACAACAATAGCAAATGCAGCAACAACCGCCGCCCAGGTGGTTCCCGACATGGGATTCTTTGTCACCGCTAAATCTAGCGGGACAAGGGCAAGTGTCCGCCTTCGCTGTAAAGAAGATCCCAACGTTCGATGGAACTAGGAAGACTGCTCTGGAGCACATCCAGGACATAATCTCTCTGGTGACGATCCACGACATCACAGAGGAGCAAGTTATGGTAAAGCTTCTGGTTCTTTCCCTTAGAGGAAAACTCCTCTACTGGTATAGATCTTTACCACCCGGTACTATTACGGGATGGGACCAGTTAGTCGGGCAGTTGATGGGAAACTTCAATGAGTCCTCCGATCCTACCTCTCTCCTGCATCAGTTCACTTCAATCCAGAGACATCCACAAGAAGAGATCGTAGACTTCAATGTTAGGTTCGCTCGAACTTGGCAGAGAGTACCAGTTGGACTTCGGCCAACCGACGAAGCTGCAACATATTATTTCCTTCGGGCTTTCAACCCTGATATCAATATCATGGTAAGATATTCTAACATCAATACTTTTCCCGAATTGTATGAGTTAGCCAAGAGGGCAGAAATGGATTTGATAGCTATGGGCAAGCTTCCCCAAAGAATGTCGATGCCCATACTTCTCGAATTCCCTCAATCCCAGTATGCGAGTGCAGCCGCTTCGCAGATCTCTGCAACCCCTGCACTCCCGATCTCATCTTGGAACCCGAATCCTATTGTGTCTCAAATCACCACTCCACAAATTCATTTTCCCACATTTTCAACTCCGTAGCCTACTGTCACTTCGGCATTCCCTGTACTACCAGCACCATTTCAACCCCCTGCCCTGCCTCCAATACCGACGATGGCTTCATTGCCACTCGTTCCAAAAGCCGATGATATGCAAGCTAAAATCTTGCAAGAGATGCAGTCTCTCGAACTCCACAGTTCAGACGTTGTCCAACGACATGACCATTGTGAAGAAGAAGCAAGCGCAACAAGAATTTCTACCAAGAAGGTCTTATCCTACACCTGCGCTTACCAAAGACCAAGCAATCCAGCAAGGGAAGGCTTCGACGAGAAATGCTGCGATTGATGAAGCTCCGAGCACTTTCGATTATGTATATTGGTGCTCTACGTGCAATGATCCGCATGAAGAGAATACCTGCATGCTGCACCAACACTATGTACAAACGCTGGCGAGCAGTAGTCATGGCGGTCAAGTCAACGTCATCAGGAAAATGAGTCAGAACCTGGCGATTGGCGAAGAAGAGCCGATTTGCTGTCTTACCGAGGAGGAAAGAAGGCGATAGAAGTGGATGCTACTCAGATGGCTCCCTTAAAAGTGCACGCTCGACCCGAGAAGGGACAATCATCTTCTTCGGCCCCGAACGAAGCTCCTCCGCCTGCACCGATCAAAGAAAAAGCTCAAAAGGCCTCTGCCGAACCACCTCAGGCAGAAACTAAAGAGCAGGCTAGGGAAAAGCTCAAGTTTCCTTCGCTGACTAAGCGACAAAGAGTTGAAGCTACGGAGCAGTATCGCACCAGATATGAGCCGAGAAAGGAACCCGAGGTGCTCAGTTCCTCGGCGTACAACATTGTAGAGGAGTTAAAGAGGATTCCAGCCAAGATCAGCTTGTACGATGCACTGCAACTACCTGGACAAGTGGACTTGCTGCAAGAATCATTGAAGATGACTAAAGCAAAAAAGGCAGCACCGCTTGCTCTTGTGCAGACCCTATCCACATCCATTATGGGGAAGAACAGACCACCTCCATTCTACCTGTCTCTACAGATGGAAGGGTATATTGTACATAATTGTATGATCGACTCTGGGGCCGCGACAATAGTCATGCCGAGAGCAGTCTACGAAGAAATAGGGATGGAATATACGTGAAGCAGCCAAGGCGTACTCCAGTTGGATGGTACCCCAGTGAAGACTATAGGAGTGATCAAAGACATTCCTATTCGACTACATAAGATGCCTCAGATCACGGTCATACAAGAGGTAGTGGTCGTCGACCTGGAGCCATACTTCAGCATGTGCTTGTCAAGGGAATTCACAGCAAAGCTGGGTGGATATCTGTCTATGGATTACTCTCATCTGGAGATTCCATTCAAAGGAAAGAAGGTGAAAATCTACAATGAAAAGCCTTCTTCCTTCCTTGTATAGAAGATGTCCGAAGAAGAGAGCAACGATCCAGTGAATGCAATAGTGGAGGAAGTAGAGCAGGTGGACCTGGTCGAGGAAGCTCTTGCGCAACTAAGTTATGAAGATGAGTTCTCATTGGCAGACTTTAATGCCATGGTAGAGACCGAGATGGGATGTTATGCGATCGCCAAGCCTGAGAAACACACCCAACCAGAGAATAGAACAAGTGCCCAAGAAGGACTATGGAAGTTGTTCTTCGATGGCGCCCGATGTAAAAATGGTGCTAGGGTAGGGATTCTTCTAGTTTCACCATCCGGAGAGCAAAAGGAGTATTGCTACCGGTTGATATGGAGCTGCACCAACAATGCAGCAGAATATGAAGCATTATGCCTAGGACTCAAGAAAGCCGACAAGTTAGGCATAAAGCACCTCCAAATCTTTGGAGATTCTGAACTGGTGTGCAACCAGGTCACAAATAGGTGCACTTCAAAGAAGCATTATCTAAAGTCATACCGCAATAGGGTATGGGACTTGTGTGACCAGTTCGAGTCTCTCAATCTGTAGTTTATCCCACGAGAAAAGAATCGACATGCCGATGTTCTGGCATCCATCGCAGCCAAGTACTCTCCCGCAGAAGACATGGTGCACAAGCCCAAAGCTGTGAGGATGATCTACAGACCCTCTGTCCCGGACAGAGACCTACATTGGCAAGTCTTTGACAATGATGAGCAGATTGTAAATTTCATGATTCAAGAAGCCGCCACAATCGAAGACAGAAGCCCTGATGAAGAAGAATATGAAGGGCTGGTTCAATTGAAGAATAACCACGTTCCCAAGGGACTGATCACTCTTGAAAGCCTCTTTGATCAGAATGATCGAGCACTCTCTCACATGATTAAAGTCAATGAAAAGCAGTATCAAGATTTAGAGCTTGAACCTAGAAAAGCAATAAAAGTTGGAACCGATTGCACTTCGAAAGAGATAGAACAGATCCAGACTCTATGCAGGAAGTATCCCGACATAATTGCTTGGTCTTATCAAGACCTCAGGGGATACGATCGGCAGCTGATCCAGCATACAATTGAATTACAGGAGGGGGTCAAACCCTTTCGACAAAAGCAAAGGCCGGTTAACCCGAAGATCGAGGTCCTGATGAAGGCCGAACTCCTAAAAATGCTCGAGGCGAAGATAATTTATCCCATCAAGCATTCTTCTTGGGTAGCGAACCTAGTCCCCATCAAAAAAAAGAATGGAGATATACGGTTATGCGTGGACTTTCGCAACCTAAACCAGGCTTCTCTCAAAGACCACTATCCTCTTCCGCAAATCGATCAGATCTTGCACTCGGTGGCTGGGGCTCAACGCTTCTCCCTGCTCGATGGTTTCTCCGGGTACAATCAGATCTGGGTCAAGAACGAAGACCAACATAAAACAACGTTCACCACCAAGTGGGGGACATTTGCTTACCAGCGAATGCCATTTGGCCTTTCGAATGCTGGTGCCACTTTCCAGAGGGCGATGGATCTAGCTTTTGGTGAGCTTCTGAATAAGGTAATCGTCATCTATCTAGATGACATGACCATTTTCTCCCGAAGAAGGGAGGATCACCCTGTACACCTGCAACAAATTTTTGAAAAATACCGAGAGTTTGGCATCTCAATCAATCCGAAGAAGTCCATATTCGCAGTCAGCGAAGGAAAGTTGTTGGGACATGCGATATCAGAAAAGGGCCTCGTTGTAGATCCCGACAGAGCCGAGGCTCTAATGAAGCTCCCACTCCCAGCAGACAAGAAAGGACTTCAATCTTTCTTCGGCCAGATCAACTTCGTGAGGAAGTTTGTCCCCGATTTCGCCCAAGTCATCAAGCCGATGTCCAAAATTTTGAAGAAGGGCACCGAATTCATCTGGACGGAAGAAAGAAAGGAGGCATTCGAAGAGATTAAGGCCCGAATCGCTCAAGCGCCGGTCTTGATCAACCCTGACTATAGTCAGGATTTTATCCTGTATGCCATAGGGGAACCCGAGAGCTATGCTGCGGTCCTGACACAAAAGGGAGAAGACGGTGAAGAGCGTCCCATCACGTTTCTGAGCCAGGTGATCAATCCCCATGAAGAGAAATACAATTTCATAGAACGTCAGGTGCATGCAGTAATGAAGTCTCTCAAGAAGTTCAAGCAGTTCATCTCCCAAAGTCGGGTTACGGTCTTTGTCATTCACCCCGACGTGCGCAATTTCATCATCCAAGGAGAATTGGGAAGCAAGAGAGCCGGTTGGGTGAACAAGATACAAGAATTTGACATTGAGATCAAGCCCACAAAACTGGTTCACGATCGCGCATTGTGTCAAGAACTGGCGAAGAGCGCAGCGGCCGAAGCGACAGAATCTCAATGGGATGACTCACCAGCCGAAGGATGCCTCATAAACCAGGAAGAGGATGAGCAGGACTGGGTCAGTGAGATAATCAAGTACTTCAACACCGGCAGATGTCCTTCACATCTGAATGCTTCACAGCGAAGGCATTTTAGGATGCGGTCCTCCCGATATACTTTGCGCCCCGAAGGCCTATTTTTTAGAAACATTGATGGCGTCCTTCTCAAGTGCATAAAATATGATGATAAAAGAAGGGTCCTGGGAGAATTCCATTCAGGATTATCTGGAGGTCACTTCACGGGAAGAACAATGACACTAAAGATAATCAAGGCGGGTTATTATTGGCCCACACTCTTCGCTGATGCCTTCGCGGTCTGTCGTCGATGTGAGCAGTGTCAGAAGTTCACCGACCGAAGCAGAAATGCTTCGATGCCTCTCCGACCGATACAAGTTGAATCACCCTTTCAACAATGGGGGTTGGATTTCATAGGGGTCATATCGCCGAACTCCTCCGCGGGACATAAGTTCATCCTGACTACAACTGACTACTTCACCAGGTGGGCCGAAGCGATCCCTACGAAGCATGCGGACCAAGAGACTGTAATCGCCTTCCTAGAGGGTTTGATCACCAGGTTCGGCATTCCCGAAGCAATTATTACGGACAATGGTCCCGGTTTTTTAGGCGCCAAAATCAATGATTTCTTCTACAAACATGGGATATATCATAAAGTCTCCTCCAACTACTATCCACAGGGCAATGGATTGGCAGAATCCACCAACAAGACCTTGTTGAGGGTGCTGAGAAAGCTTATAGAGACAAACAAAAGGACTTGGCATCTTCTTGCTAGATCGGGCCTTGTGGGCCGATCGAATTTCGATCAAGAAGTCAATCAAGACTTCACCCTGCGTCTATGGTAAGGAGGCCATCTTACCTACCCATGTAGAGATCCCCGCATTGCAGTCGCTAGAAGAAGATGGAGTTAGCCCAATGGAAAATAGATTAGCTCAGCTGTTGCAGCCTAGAGGAAGATCGCGAGGAAGCCTACCAGAACTTCGCTAAGCATGCTCGGGTCACCCAAGATTGGTTCAAGAAAAAATCATCCGATCGCACATTCAAAGTGGGAGATCTGGTATGGAAGTGGGACTCCTGGAAGGCCAAGCCTGGGAATCACGACAAGTTGGATGCCTTCTGGGATGGGCCGTTCGAAATTGTGAAGGTGAACTCGGCCAACTCTTTCATCCTCAAAGATGCAGATGGCCAGGTCTTGCCGATCTCTGTCAATGGTCTTCATCTGAAGACTTTTCACCGCTGAGGTAAAACACTATTTCTCTTGTAAAAAAAAAAAAAAAAATGTATATGTACTTTTGTATATAATTTTCATTTGTATATACATCCTGTTCCGAGATTGCAAAAGGCCAAGTACTACACTTCAAAATCCCCTTCGGGGACTTTTGATGCGAAGTAGCAGTTGCAAGGAGGTTCGCTACGAAGCACTTTACCCTCAAAAGGGCCGAACCAAAATTCAAACAAAGGCACGAAAAGAGCTTCGCACCCGAAGCATTTCCAGCAGCTACTTCGGGCAGGAATTTTGCGAAGTAGATTTTAAAAGGGGCCTTTGCGAAGCAGTTTTCAAGAACACAAGCTTCGGTAGGCGGTCCTCGCAAGGCGCGGCGAAGGAGAAGTACTTCGGGCCCGAAGTGTCGAAAAGCAGTCCGCATTAAAGGTTCACCGCGAAGCATTTTCAATGCTGATTTCAACTTCGCCGAACCAACAACGCGCGAGATGGGAGAATTTAAAATGTGCCTCGAAGAACGTGCTGACAACAACCTTGAAAAGAGTTCAAAGCGGGTGAATTTAAGGCAAAAGTGGCGGAGCACATCCCGAGGCGATTCGGTTAGGAGAAAAGCTCGCGCCCAGGTACGAGGTGGCAGCAGGTTGCTTCTCCAATACAAGGCATAATCATCAAAGCATGTGGCCCTGCGTACCACGTCGCTGCAGAACCAATCAAAGGACACGGCGACCTCCTCCATCCGAGGTGTAAATTTAATTTTAGTAGGTGCCATAAATTCAGGTGGTTGCCTTTTAAGGCTATAAAACGCGAAGCTCTAGCAAGAAGGAGGTTATTTATCCATCAATTCGTGCTAGACTAAGAGCCTTCGGTTACTCTGCAATTCTCCCGCCCTTTGCATCTAAGCCCTTCACATCAAAGCCCTCTGTATCAAGGACTCTGCCGCCATCATTTTCAACATGGGGAAGAAAAACTCCAAGGAGAAGGGGAAAGAGCCCGAAGTTGCAGGCCCTAAAAAAACAAAGAAGGGCAAGGAAGAGAAAAAGCATACTCCAAAGAAGATAAGTCTCACCCCTCGCCCTGAAAAGCAGCCGATAGAAGAAGGAGATGACTCTGAGGAGGAGCAGATTGTAGAACCACCAATTGATGGGTGGGAGAAGATTAGAGACACAGAGCTCTCTAAGGGTGTGTCCGACCTCCGACGCACTATAGAGTTTATGGTGAGCAGACTCACCCCAGAGAATAAGAGGGCTTCTGCCTATTACTCTCAAATTTATTGGTATTTGACCCCGCCTGCTCACCATTGTCCCGAACTAATCTATGCTATCGCACAGAATTACCAGCCTGCATCCAGGCAAGTGTTGGACGCTTCGGGTCATAAATTGTTTTCCATTTTGAAGGAGGATGTACAAGCAGCCTTCGCGCCACAGCAAGGTCCGCCCAAGGGCTATTCTGTTCGCAACGTCATTTTGAGCGAACAAATGGAGAGGTTCACCTCCAACAGCTACATATTGAAATTCCTGTGCGAGAACCTCAAAAGCGGGCTACCTTCAAGCAAGCTGCCCCAGATGCCCTTACCCTTGGCGGCCTTCAAGAACATCGATATTTTCTCCATCATTGCATGGGTGGCGGGCCTGTCGACAGATGCTTCGGTGCAACCCTGGCAGGTGTCTTTGGCCGAATGTATTTCAAGAGGGGAATTCTATGCCCCTGATGCTTCAAGACCAAACACCAACCCAGTTTTCTTTGACTGGGCAGAATGGGTGGCCCGAACCTTGCATACAAGGCTCACCAGCATGAAGAATTCGGCAACGGGCCAGTACTTCGCACCCTGTTCTTTTCTTGTCTGGTTGTTTTTCTACCAGGTTCATAAGCGATTCCCCCATATCGCCATTTCTCCAAGCGACGAGGATGGAAATCCTCTGCCGGTGTACCAGTGGACTCCCCTCCTATTGAGGACAGAGTCCTATTATTCTTTTAATCAACAATTTTTGGGACCCGCTATGCATTTGTTGAAGGGTTCTTGCCCTCGGGTCCCCCTCAGTTTGAGAGATAAAGTGGTGCAAGAGAAGAAGGGAGATGTTTTCCAATTGACACAGGGACTGGTGATTCGCCTTTTCGGCTTCACAGGGAAACCCTTCCTGCTACCAGTCTACCCCTCCGAGTACCAGTTCGCACTGGAGGTCGCTCGACAGAGCGACGCAACCAATGCCGTCTACGACCATGGTCGAAAATGGGCACATACCTGTGACTTCCCCTTCAGGATGGGAGTAATCGAAGTCTTTGCCTTAAAACAGAACGTCTTCCTGGAGGAAAAGCTTGCCAATTTTGGCCTGCTCCAGATTCCTCAGCAATGGCTCTATGATCCCTTGGGAGTAATGAGGGATCACTTAAAATTCAAGAATTTCCACATCTGCCCCCACCCTGAAATTGTGGAACAAAGGAATAATCCCAATGGGAAGGATCTGGAGTGGCATTTGGAGAGAATGAGGACATTGCCTCCCTGGCATGAGTTCTACCCCATGGAGGTCGAGTTTGATCCTGACCAGTACCCCCTCCCAACTCCAAGCTCCACGTTTTGGAGAAAAGCAAAAGATGATTTAAAGGAGGAATTAAAGAATTGGAGCGAGGAAAAACTTCGGGAGTGGTGGATAATGAGAGTCCATCGCCAAAATATGAACTCTTATGGACTCTTGGCAGCAGATAAAGACTTCGCAATTCTTTATGAAGCCAATGCTGAAACTTGGAAGTCTATATCCTTTGCTGACTTTGTTCCTCCAGCCACCCCAGGATCGGGCGAAAGCCCGAAGGGAGCTGAAGATACCTCGGAAGAAGAGGAAGAAGCCGAAGCTTCACCAGCGGCACTACCACAGGGACCATCAGAAAGCCACGACACAAGCACCGAAGAGGCAGAGCAACCGTTGGAGAGGAAGAAAAGAAAAAGGCAAGAGCAAATTCAAGTGCCTCCTAGCCACCCAAAGCGACCTCGCACAAAGCTCGCAAGTGCTCCTGCCGAACCACCTGCATCAGGCCCGACCGAAGCAAATGTCGAAGATACGGGGCCACCAAGTGCTGAGACGGTCCCAGACATAGACGTCATTGATGTGGAGGAACTCCTCCAACAAGAGGGAGACCCCAAAATAGAAGTTGTGGAGGTCGGGAGTGCCGAAACCCAAAAGGAGCAGGACCCTATTACTCAAGAAGTCACCACGGCCGCTTTGCCAGAAGGGCACGTAGGTACGCATTCTCCACCCTTTGCCTCGGTCTCTCACATGTCCACTGCAGTCCTGGCCAAATATTCTCACCAGTCTCCCCTTCCCTCACAAAGTCAGTCGCCTCCTCGCGCGTTGCCTCTTGCCACTGATCCCATCAGCCCCACTCCACTCGAGTCACCAGGCCAGGACAAGTCTGTTGCCACCACTTCACCTAACCCCGTCCTTCACTCCCCCGCATCACAGGGCATTGTCCCACTGGCCGAAGCTTCCATCACACCATCCGTCGAACCTTCTGGTGAGGCTTCCCCCATCAATTCTTTGTATTTGTTTACCCCTTCGGCTGGAGATCCAGCCTCATTTGAGTCGGAACTCTCCATGATAAAGGAACGCCCTCTAGCCGAGAAACTGCTCCTAGCTCGGCAAAATACGGAAAAAATGTTGAAAGAGGCAAGGAAGAAAAGAGGGCGCTCTCTGGCTCAGACTGAAAAATGCGCTGTCTTCGATTTGAAGGCTGGAAAGCTGCATAAGGTGAAGAAGGTCCCTAAGGTCCAGAAGCCTCTGGATGAAATGACTCCAACAGATTACGACTATCAGGAGAAGACCAAGGACCTGGAACACTTAAACATAGACAATGAGTCCGTGTCTATGCATGTCGGGATTGAGACTTTTCGAGCGCACGCAAACATCGCTAATCAGCGTAGGTTTGAAGCAGAAAGTGCCAACATCAAACTAGAAGAGGAGCTAGCTAGAATCCGCTCCAAGCTGGAGGATTCAGAGGAGCAGTGTAATCTGATGAAAAAGGAAACGCATGCCCTCAAACAGCAAATACTACAACTGCAGTGTTCAGCTGAGCACCAAGCGCAGAAAACAAGCCAAAAATGAGCTGAAGGCCAAGGAACTTGAAGGCAAAATCCTGTAGACACAACAGCAGTTGTTCGAAAAGGCAAACCTGGAGCTGTTTGATAGAGGCAGAATCAAGGAGATTCGCTCGCACCTGCTCAAAAACTTCAGGTCTCGGGCCTCCAGTGCCCTATCAATTTTGATCTACACCACCGAAGCACAGCAGGCCGCTGTCGAAGGAAGGCCAATCATCGATGAAATCACTCAAAAAGCTAGAGGCCGACTCAAATTGGCTTTCGATGTCCAAAACGCTAAACATCAGGACTTGCAGGTCCCTGCAATGAGTCGGATAGCTAGAGATTGGTCTACAGCTAAGGCCACAGTTCGCGCCTTCTTCTCCAAGGTGAGGAAAGCGCAGAAAGCGAAGGACCTCCTGGATGCGTTCGAGGACGAGCAGCGTGCATCAATGGGCTATTTCCAAGATCTCTCTTCCTTGGGTTTCTCGAGCTTCACGGATGATGATGGGAACCTTCTCACCAAAGAAGAGATTAAGCCGGCATGGCTTCAGTTTGAGGGTGACGTCTCAAAAATAGATGAATGGGCAGAGCCTATAACAGAAAAATAGGTCACAGATTTCATTCTGAGATACTGCAAGATCGCGGCCTGCCTGAACGATCTGTATACCAGGGCCCAACATGCTGATATCGGGCAGATCGATCGGTTCCACGTTTTGGTCAAGGCACTGCAGGATCAAGAGCCTTTTTCGAAGGGTGCTCGGGCTCATGTCCGCCGAACCATGAGAAAAATCCGTGATCGCCTTGCCCCATCGCCGCAACATGAAGCCGCACTAGAAGAAGCAGAAGGAGAAGAAGAGGGGGAACAAGCTATGGAAGCAACCCCGGAGGCGGAAAAGGGAGAAGGGTCTGGAGGTGACTCTGGCCCAATGGATCAAAGCTGAGGGTTCTTCCACCGAGACGAGCTCGTTGCCCCGCGAGCCGCCAAGAATGTTGACAATTTTTGTCACATTGCACAATGGGGAAGGAAAAAATCAAAACTTTGTACAGTGTTCTTTGTTGTAAAGTATTTCTTTTGGTTGTTTTTTGTTGAAAATATTTGTAAGTTGCAGCAATTTTGGCTTTCCTTGCCACCCCTTTGTACATAAGAAGAAGAAGAAAGAACTTCGCTGCCGAACAAGCTAGGAAAAATAGCTTCGCCAAAGAAAGAAGAAAAGTATGAAAAGAACTTCGCACCCGAAGCATTTTCAGCGATTGCTTCGGGCAAAAGTTGGCGAGGCGGTGTTGCCGAAGAAGAATACAAGAAAGGCAAAAGGAGCTTCAGGCCCGAAGTTCCTCAAAAAGCTACTTCGGGCGAAAACCTCGTGAAGCAGCATTGCCGAAGCAGAAATTCTAGCAAGGCGCAAAGGAGAGCTTCGCGGCCGAAGCATTTCAAAAAACTACTTCGGGCAGAAGTTTTGCGAAGCAGAATTCAAGCAGCATTTCGAAAGAACAGCTTCGCCGAAGAAAGACCGCGGACCGAATTAGCTAAGGCAAGAAAACTACTTCGGGCCCGAAGCATTTCAAAAGGCAACTTCGGGCGAGATTTTTGCGAAGCAGTTTTGCCGAAGGAAAAATGCGAAGGAAGAAGAATGAAAACTACTTCGCGCCCGAAGCATTTCAAAAGGCTACTTCGGGCAAAAGTTTTGCGAAGCAGAATTTGAAGGAGCGCAGCACTGAAAACACTTCGCCAAAAAGCCGCCGAAGCATCCACTTCGGCCCCTGGCGCCAGCGAACCATTTCTACTTCGCCGAAAGTCATTGCGAAGCATCTGCTTCGGCCATCTTTCATGCGAAGTACTTTCACCCGAAGTAGTGATAGCCATAAAGAATGCAACATCTTTTGAAGGCAATTGCTTCGGCCGAAACCTTCCCGAACCATAGTCTTGAAAGAGGATCGCAGCGAAGCATTTCTCCAAGGCATCAGCGAAGCAATTTTGTCAACGAAGCGGCGAGGAATGAAGAGGCCCATTTTGCGAAGGAAATATACTTCGGCACTCACGCCCCTCCGAATGCGAAGCTCCATTTTGCGAAGTACAAATCAAGGAGGAGTTATTGCTTCGGCACAAGTCCATTGCGAAGCAAAGTTGCAAACGAACATCTTGCGAAGCGCTTCAAGGGCACGCGTTCCAAGCCAGGTATTTTCCCGAGGCGATCAATTGCCTCATAAATGCATTTTTACGTGCCCGGTAAGACCGCTGCTCATTTTTGGCAATTGGAAATGAAGTATCAGTTCCAGAAGGAGAGCCCAACAAGCATGGCGGTCACTCGAGCACCGCACCCAGAAGCCGAGGACGCTCAGGCGGCTCATTAATGCGTATTTCCTCGGTTGACCCGGTCGCAGCTATTAATTTTGGCAAAGGATATGAAAGCTTAGTCACGAGAGCCACGGAGGGCCAACTTCTCAGCTTTCGAGGATGTACTTCGCCATTCTGTGTAATAATGACTCAGAGGGTCGGGTCCTCTATAAAAACCCAGGCATTGTAATGAAAAAGGGGGGAACTTTCTGCTAGAAAGCTGCTGTAACTTGATGTCCTACGATTAATACTAAAGAGCTTTGGGCTCAATTTCTCTCTTTTATGCTGCCTTCTGTGTTTGATTCTTTTGTCTTTCTTCATTTGCATAACCGAGACTCCGAATCCCGAATCCGGTGTGCGATTGGGGACTCGTACCTCGAAACTTGCCCGAAGGATACATAGGAGAGGAAAAATGCTATATTGGTTTTCTTTTATGCTGCCTCGGTGGGTTGTGGTTTCTGTTACATTCGCTTGTCCTAATCGTCTTTACTCCGAACCCTAAATTTCGATGAAAGGGAGAAGGAGAATCCCTGGAGCTCTCCCGGAGGATACATAGGAAGGTTAATGTGGCATTTCTTTCATTTATTCTTGGTGTTCTTTGTTGCTATTCAAGTTGTTAGTTAGTGATCGTGCTTCCTGTTCTCTCCCACTTTAAATTATCGATCTCTCTTCCCTTACCCCTTTTTATTTCTTTCTCTAACCCTAACTCCTTTTATCTCTTTCCTGCATCCCTTATCTCAAAACACCAAAGTAGTTTAGCATAGGAGCCGGCCTTTCTCCGGAGATTGGCACGAGGGGCATCTCTTCCCTTCGGCCTTTCAATGTTGGTCCAGGTCTAGGGCGCATACATTTACCCAAAATCCTTTCCTAGGCAGATTTGATGACCAACAGTGCCCTTTATGATCACTTGTCAACTGAAGAGGTACATCAAATCTTGTAATCACCTGCTCATAGAAGAAGCGTGTAGTGCGCTTTGCAAAATTGTTAGGCAACGCCCTTGCCTTTACCCACTTTGTCAAATATTTGGTTGCCACCACAATGTATATGCATCTTTTGTTGGTTTTCAACAGTTCCACAAAATCTAAACCCCATCTCTCGAACAAGTCCTATGGTTTTGATGGGTGTAATGGCATGAAGTCCCTCTTCAATGGCCTCCTAGCTCTCTGGCATATATCGCATGCTATCATGAACTCCTTTGCACTATGATAGAGGGTGGGCCACCATAGTCCTACTAGAAGCATCTTCCTCGTTGTGGCATGTGGCCCCATATGCCCTCCTCTTGCTAGCCCCTCGTGAGCTTCCTTCAATGTTGAATTCACTTCCTCGTCCATTACACATCTCCTCAATACTCCATTAGGTCCAATTTTGTACAATAAACCAACTATCAATGGAAATGGTGTTGATTTTATGATGATTTTCTTCCTCTCGTTTGTTGTCATCTCCTATGGTAGCTACCCCATCGATAAGTATTCTCCTAAGTACTTGTACCACGACGGTAGCACAGTGATTGCAAACAATTGAGCGTTGGAAATTCATTCAACACTCCTTCTGCAGGTTCTCCAGAGCGAATCCTTGACAATGATACGATATTATGTGTTTCTTCCCCGATCTGACTACTACGCAAAACACAAACTCTTACAACATAACGAGCCACTTGCTAACTCATTCATGAATGATCAGTTTGTTGATGAAATACAACAATGCATGATGATCTACATAGAAAGTGAAGGGATTGGCAAGCAGATAATGTTTGAACTTTTATACTGTGTAAACCATATCCAAGGCTTCTCGCTCTGTTGTGCCATAATTCTTCTTTGCATGGGACAACAACAAACTTGAAAAATATATTGGTTGATCCAGCCCAAACTGCCCCTCTTGGGCCAACCTGCATCAACATGGATGTGAAATTCCTTTTCCTAATTTGGAAACATTAGAATGGGTACACAAACCCACTTTACCTTCAACTCCTCAAATATCTTCTGATGCTCCTCCGTCCAATAAAATGGAGCATTCTTGCATGTCAGCAGGTCTACCGGGTGTTATGCTTGTGCAAAGTTTTTAATAAAGCGTCTATAATATCCAATGTATCCCAAAAAGTACTTCAACAAACTTATGTTGTATGGTTTCTCCATGCTCATTAGACTCTTATTTTGTCAGGATCAGTCTTTAGACCCTCTTTGCACACTACATGTCCAAGAAACTTATTGTACTGTACCAACAACTTACACTTCTTTGGATTTAAGGACAACCAAGCATTCATACACAACTTCATGCATTCTTCCAATTCCTTCAAATGCTTGTCCTCCTTCTCATACAATGACCAATCATCTAGGAACACATTGAACTTGTTTGTGGACCTCTGCTAAAAAATATATAGAACTATTCTCTATAATGTGACTGGGCATTGCACAAACCGAAGTGCATTCGATTATATGCATAAATCTCATTTTCCACTACAAAAATGGTTTTCATTCTATCTTCCTTAGCAATACTAGTTCCCTTTACTAGTTCGGTTGTAGTCTGAGAATCCATCTAAAAATGAATCGATCTATGTCTTGCTACCTCCTTCAAAATTGAATCAATAAAAGGTATTGGAAAGGGATATTTGATATTGCATTCAAATTCCAAAAATCAACGTAGATGCAGATCTGATTGCTCTCCTTCAAATTGATCACTATCGATGACACCCATTCACTCACATTCACCTTGAAAATTATTCTAGCATCCAACATCTTCTTGATTTCTGCATTGACTATGACCACATACTTCATATTCATTCTATATGGTCTTCTTCATAGTGTTTGTGCACCTGAAACCAATGGAATTTGATGCACACATATTTCAGGCAGGATCCCCTTCAAATCCTTGAATGTCCATGCGAAGACCTTATATGGCTTGAAAATTTTGAAAGCTATTGCTTTCAAGATTGGATCCCAATTGTGTTCCCAATGAATCTTCTTTTCTTCATGACCTTCATCGAGGTTTACATATACCATATTCAGTCCTTCATATTGTATGGTATCAGGTTCTCTTACCACTCTTGCCACATCAAATGGGTGTGTTGGTTTTTCATCAATCGTTGCATCACTAACACTATATTTTGCAAAGCTTCATGGAAAAGTCCACTTCTCCTTGTCATCTTTGGTTGCAGGCTTAGTATTTTGATTACACCCATCGATCTCATACATGCTTCTTATTGATTCATCTTGATCTTCTTTTGCATGGATGCACATGCAGTTTGGTTGAAAGATTTCACAATCTTCCATTTGCCAATGGAGAAGTTTGCTATCCAAGTGTACTTCATCTTTTGTGCACTCTTCCAACTCTAGCATGCCTTCTTCATTTGGTTCACATTTGTTCTCATCCTCTAATGATGATGTCCTAGACTAATCAAATGTTGCTAATTCCTCACTGACGGACTGATTCTTCAATTTAATCATATACTTGTGTTGACTCTTCTTGAATATCAAATGATCCTTCTCCCAATTGTGGTTTATTTTTGTCATACGGAGCCATCCGTGTCCCAACAACGCATCATAGGCTGGTTTCTACATAGCAATTACCACAAAATCCATGATGAACTCTTGATAAATAATCTTTATCTTTTGTGCAATCAACACTCCTTTCATCTCTATCTTGTACTGATTTGCACCATATAATATGAAAGTGGGAGACCATAAAAATGGTTCCACCAAATCTCTCCATGTCTTCTTAGGCAAGACATTTACAATTGATCCCCCATCGTTGATCACCTAAGTCAACTTATGATTCAACAACTCAATATGGATCAATATTGGTTTCTTTCCAACATCTATCATCAAGACTGTCGGATCAATATACTAATCCTCCTTATTCTTGTTGCTTCTAGTTGGCATTCTGGCTCTTCCACTCTTCTCGTTTGCACCATTTCTCCTACTGTTGCATATAGCTCTGGTATTGCACACGACAAATTGGATACCTTCACTTAAGCACTTGTATTCAACACCTGCATAGCCAGGAAGTGTGTCGACGTCTCCTCTTCACTTGTGATGGGTTTCTTCAACTTCTTTTCCTACAACAATCTCTCTTGGTTGGTCTTTCTTGTTTCTTCCTCACTCTAAACACGTGCTTCCTACCATCTCCCCTTCTCCTTTGCAGGATCTGGGCATTGTTATGCTTTCCTCACTTGTGCCCATGTGACTACTAGCACATGCTTCTCCTTATATTGTTGGTCTTTTGGAGGTTCCTCATTGTCAATAAAATCAACATTTTATGAGTTGCTTGAACTCATCGTCTTTGGGCAATTTGCCTCCTTGTGATTGCCCTGTCCACATCATCAACATGTCGTTCCGTTATTGCCACCTAAATTTCCTCCTACTAGGTCATTTTGATAGTTGCGTGTGAATTTTACCCATTCTTAACATCTTCGACATTGGATGATTGGTCCTTCGTTTGAATCGTACTACAATTGACCTTGTATACAACGAATCGATTTCCTTGTTTTGGTTGTCTTCTACCTTAATGGTTATTCTTGTATCTACCACTCATTGCTCCTTGTACACTCTTTGAAGTGCTTGGCTTCTCTTCCTTAATCTTATTTTGCACCATCGACATCTGATGACTAGTGCTTTTGAGATTGAATGTATAGTTAGTAACACTATGCCCCACAACTTCACATATATTACAAAATGCATTCTTCAAACAATTGACATTGTTGTGTTATTTTTATTTTATTATCATAACACCATATGTCATTTTCCTTTTTCTTATCCGCCTTCACATCATTGATCATACATTCTAAGTCCCTTCTCATGGCCTAGATTGTGGCACTCAAGTCATCTCTAGCTCTATCTGAGTCATCATCTCGGTAATGGATTACACTTCCCCCTACAATATTTGTCTTCATTTTACCCTTCAATTTGAACACTCTATCAAAAACCTCTTGATAGGTATTTGGTGGAAGTACCTTCATTTTCTTCTTATATCGTGACCACATTCCATCTAGGAACCATTGTTTCTACATCTCATCTTCTGGCCTCGCATCCATTTTGTCGATGAGTTCCAAACGTTGATTATACGACTTGATATTTTCATCCTTCCTTTGCTTGGTTTAATATATCTCACCTATGATCTTTGTATCATCACGAAGCAATCTAAATTCCTTGTTGAATTCAGCCTTCAATTCATCCCATGTTGTGAAGGGATGTGCTCTTTTTAAATGCCAATCCATTGCAACTACACGTAATATGATAAAAAATAATCTTAACCACAATCCTTCATCATCTACTACATTCACTCGCCATATCATTTCACAAGTTCCTATATGGCGTTCTAGGTTTTCCTTCCTATCACCCAAAATTTTTGGGTATTTTTTGCTTCCCCGTAGCTATTGCAATATTTGCCATAGGTGGTTGTTCTATGTCACTTGATGATTCTACACTTGCAAACAATCGCCAACCACTACCTTGTGCACCTACACTTTGTGACCTCCATGAAAACACGAGTGTTGGTTCTGGTCTCTTAAGCACACTCTCATGTAGTTGTTCTTGTGCTTGACTCTCATCCTTCACACCTCTAGGCACTCTCTCCTGCACTTGTGTTGGTGTCACCAATTGTTCCGCCTTGTCTCCTCAAGCACGCTCTATGTTTGCACATTCTTCACAACCTGTATGAACATTCTCCTCAGTTCAAACTACATTTGCTTGTAGCACCTCTAATTGTGCTTCTTCCTTTTGTTAAAACCAATGTTTACCACCTCTCACTTTCTTCGTCCACATTGTTCAAATTTGTTCAACTTTTGGTTTCAAGTTTTGTTAGCAGTATTTCATTAGCAACTTGCAAGTCTTCGGTTTGTTCAACATTCTAACATTGTTGTTGTGCAATTATTCAACTTCTTATTGGCTGATCTTCAACTCTTTCGCATCTATCATTCACCTCTCCAAGCTTCATGCGATGTTGGTTTGAACTTCAAAATGACAACGGTGCCAAATGTTGCACATTGGTGGTATTCCACCCTTGGAGGAACAAATTTAATTGGTAGATTTAATGATCAGTTATGAATGCATTAGTTTCAATTTTAGACAACTCAATCTACGAATATGATAGCCTACCCTTTTCTAGACTGCTAACACTCACTACACGACACAAACTCTCCACTGTACAATGTTTAGTGACTATGTACGATGTTTGGCATTCACTATACGACATCCACAATATGACATTCACTATACGAAAAACTTGTTGTATGACAATTTTGTTATATAGTAACATTATTATATAGCTTTGGCCCGTATGATCTTGTGCAACAGAACTTGAAAAAATACAACTAACACATTGATCTAACTATTGCAACAATCGATAATGACATCACATGCAATGAACATACAAAGGCACTAAATGAAGAATAAGTATGAGTACATATTGCATTAGCAACTATTTATACGATGGAATGCATACAACACTATCTTACATATATAGTTTACGATCTTGTACAAAGTATCTTCCTTAATGCAATGTTTGTGTAGATGTATCTACGCTCTCACGTATGGAATTGTCCAATGTGCAAAATATCCTATTATGCAATGGTATAATGTACAAGGTACCTACTCAATTGAATGAGGGGGCCTATTTATCTTTGGGGGTTCGTAGTTAACAACTACCACCTCGGACACCTCACGTCTAATTGGGTGATAACTATCCTGTGTTTGCATTTAACTCATGATTACATGCATTACATCATATGACTTTATTCAAATTTACAAGACTTTGGAATATCAAAATTATTACATCAAAACTTATGATGTCAAAACCTGACACAAAAATTATATTGTGTGCATCTTTGACTTCCATTGCACTTATTTCTTTTGCTGACTTGTCTACTTTTTTGGCTGAGGTGGCACATCAAAACTAACACCTACAACAAGGACAAAGATGTCGAGGTATGGTGATAACAAAGTGGTAGACCATTCATTAGATACAAAAGTTGAGCGCATACCTTGGCTTAGAAGCATCTCAAATGAAGAGTTGGAAGAAGCACCAAAAAGACAAAATAAATTATAGATGGTATAGGAAGGCAAGGAATAAGGTTGTGTCAGAGTCCTAGTTGATGAAGGAGGCAAGTGAGTCAGTGAACACAATAAAATCTAAGTACCACAATGATGATGCTATCATGGGTTGATGAGTGTTAGATTTTTGTAATGAATATCCTCTTTTTTGGGTTGTCTAGGTAGGTCATCAGGGATCCCATGCCATCTAGAACATTTTTTTGGTCTCTTAAGTCGTTTGGGTGGGCCGTTAGGTCCCCTAGATCATCTACGATGGTCAAACAACCTCCTAGGCCATCTAGGTGGGTTGTTTGGCTCCCTATGTCATTTGAGACGATTATTAGGATTTCCTAGCTATTTGGGTGGGTCATCTATGTTGGGCAGGGCAATGGATAGGGCAATGTGGAGAGTCGTCTAGGATCCTCCTTGGTCATTTGGGAAGGTCATCTAGCCCCTAGACAAACACCAGGTCATTAGGCCATTTGGCCACTAGGCTAAGTCGTTTGGCTGTCAAGGTAGGCCTTCTAGACAACCAAGGAGGCCATTTAGCTCCCTCGTTCATCTTAACCATCGGCTCAAGCCGTTTGGTTGTCTGGCCAATGAACCCACCCTCTTTCACTAACAAGACACTAACAATGAAGACCCCCCTTGACAACAATTGCCCTTTGGCATGGTAGACATGGCATACACATCAAGCAATTGAATAGGTAATTACAAGAGGAATTCAGTTTTTTGGTAAAGAAAACCCTAGTTTGGTGAATGGTGAGGTTTTAAAGGGCAAAAAAACCATTGTTTTGGGTCCTTTGAGGAAAGTACCTTACCGATAATTTTTTGCGTTCAGTCGTCAGTCCAAAGAGTGTCATCCGACCACTTGCTAGGGCTATTTGGTAAGTGGGCTAGAACATCTAACCAAGCAACATCATCAAGCCAAAGAACTAGGCCATTAGGTTGGGAAAAGGGATTATCAGAGGTCAAGGAAGTGTCATTTAAGACCAAGCATTGATTGTCAAAGGCCAAGACAAGGTTGTTTAAGGCCAAAAGAGGGCTATTAAAGGCCAAGACAAGACCATATAAGACCAAGAGAGGGTTGTTTAGAGCCAGGGAGAGGCCATCTAGAGCCAAGGAGACGTCATCCGAAGCCAAGATTTCTCGAGTTGATTGAGCAAAAGCCACCAAAATGTCATTGAGGTTTTGGGGTGTTTCCACAAACCCTATAGGGACTCTACCACTTGACCTTACCCTTTATAGCGATAGGGTATTCATGAAGGGCGCTACCCCTCAACCCTACAAGGAGATTGTGCCTTGACCTAGCAAGGGAGATCCCACTCACTTGACTTTTGACACAGGCAGTGATGGGCATTGTCAATCATGTTGTAGATGCCACCAACTTTAGGGACTAGAGTGAGCAATTAGAGAACAATGTGTTGCTAGCAACAAGTTGAATTAAGGATAGATATAGAAAATATTTGAAACAAGAGAAAGTAGAAGGAGCACGATAAGAATTTCAGTGCAGTGTTCATTGATTCTATCCATAATTTTTAATTCATGTGTCAATAAGGACATCAACAAGCCCAAAGGAGGGGATAAATGTTGGTAGAGGATTTGACACATCTACGTGAATGCATGTTTAAGTGTGGGAATGCATGTGTGAATATGTGCACTCAAATTGTTTGTAGTAATTTGCTATATAGTGTTGTGTATGTGACAAAGTGTTTGGAATGTTTGTAATAATGTAATGTAATAGGTATTTTTAATGTTTTATGTAAATGGGTAGTTTGGAGGTAGTTAGGTAGTTGCCAACCACCTATCGGTTGCATTGTAAGTACACATTCATGGGAGAGATGTAGGAGGGAGAATGCTTGTGGTTGTTGGTATAAATGTATTGTTGGTCAGATTTACTTTTTCGTAGATTGTTCATTGAAGTATGATGTATTGTAGATAGTTGTATCCATATATATCTGTAAGTTATTCCCATTGTGTACTTTTGTTTATAAAAGTGGTAGTGAAATTAAATATTAATGTATTGTATTCTATTTCTACATGCTTGCCTAGTCCACTGGCATCAAGGAGACCCCTTGCCATGGATAGAAGAAGCCCAAAGCGGTTTCACGTTGGGTTGAGTAGAAGGGGGAGAGACAGATTACCATCTCTACCACTGCCACCTATGAACAAAAAGGGTGATGATGAAGACGAAAGGATAAATTCGGAGGAGGTGACTTACCATTACTGTTAAATTTCATGGAGACTGGTGGGAATCACACGATGCCAACCATAGATTGAAAGAAAAATTCAAGAAGGCGAAGCCATAGTGAGATTTCATGGGTACCTTTTACATATTTTGAAGTCCTACAATCCCTTGGTCAAATATAGCAAATTCATGATATGACCCAACTTGTTGTGCCTTACATTTGATCCTCAAAATATTATTTGGGTGTTTTGATTGCTTGGTCCCGACCATAGACACAAATAGGAAAAGAAGAATGGTGTTGATAAAAAGTTGCAGCACAAATTGGGTTAGTACTCTGAGACAAGGTATTGTTGATCTTTCATCTAAGCTTTAATGTAGCTAAGCACCATAAAGGAGAAGTTGACTACTGTGTTTCATGAGTTGGAGGAGTTGCAGCTTTAGTTAGATGAGGGTGATTGATAGTGGGTTTAATACAATTATTGTGGTAAGAAGATGCAAAATAAATACTAAGAGTCACATCAGAAAGTTCAGCGGTTACAAGCCTAGCTTGCCCAACAATAATGTTAGCTACAATCATTTGCTTCAGTTGCACAACCTATCTGCACAAAGGTCCCTGTGACATAGTGAGGATGCCCACCAATCTAGAGTTGGAGGTAGATATAGGCGGTCAAACACATTATACCAAGTAGTGGTCCCATCTCAAGTGCCCATCCAAGTGAACAAAGTTTCATTTGTTGTATGCAGGTGTTGATTAAGTTATTTTTCATTTTATATTTGTCATGAATCATTGCATGTGCATGACATCTCAACATAATAAAGATAAAATATTGTGTAATATCTTGAGTAATAATTTTAAATTATGTACATACTTAGGTACGATGGTGTAACGATTGGGAGTTGTAACTGTTCTCCCGCTCCCTCTATATAATCCATTGATACTAATGGAATGGTATCATTATGTCATCGTTATAGCATTGTGCTATTGGTATTGTTAGTGAAGACGAGATTGTCTTGTTGTGTTGTGATATGTGAACTAGTGTGAGTAATGTACATCATTTACACATAATGAAATAGTTCTGCTGTTATGAACGCAATTGTTGTTCATTTCCTTGTTACATGTTATTTTGATACTTCATTCTATTGTTTGGGAATAAATAGTCTATACTACAGGAGGTGACTTTTAAATATAGGAACTACACATGAGAAAGCAATAAGATACAAGTTCTTTAAAACTAGGGCAAGAACCCTATCACAATTTCCTCCCTTAAACATCCCAATGAAATATCAAGAAGGCTTCCAAAAATTGTAAACCACGAAAAAAATAATCATATAAGCAACACCGAACTTGTGCTAGAGGGCATGTTGTTAATCCTATGCTTCAAATCAATCTGCAACTTTCACAAAACATTTATCATACCCTTGTGTTATTTTTTCCCCACTAATTTTCACTGCCTTGTTAGCATTGTGTTGCTACAAGTGATATCATGATTTATTCTGTTATCAAAGAAATTGGAAGAAAAACTATAAATCTTATCCATCTTCATGTTTTATTTTGTTATGAAGTCTGACCAAAGTGCAACATTTGTGGGAAAACTGTAAACTTTTCTTTTTTCAATGCAGATGATTATTTTCTTGGTATTTTGCCTTTGGCCTCTTTGTTTTTGCTTTGACTACTAATGACCATTTTATGGATGTGTTATCAGTCTTCATGTAACCCATAATATTGAATGAGACATTTACTGAAAATACTTTTGTGGAATATTGTAAATTTGTCTTCGAACTGTACTTGGCTCTTTCCTTTGTTCAAAGTTTCTAAAACATTGATGTCGTATGAATGATTAATACTGAATAAATAAATAAAAAAGCAAATCATATCATAACTGCATTGCTAATATTTTTCACAAAAGTATCTCAACCAAGAAATATCTCTGCATTTAGCATTTCTAAATTATGTATTTAACATTATGAACCTATTAGCAATCTTGTTAAATGAACTGTGTCAAAACATTGTAGAGAATGGAATGGTTTCTCAAACTGCTTATCTTTGTATATATGTTCTTTTCTATTTTTGTTCATATGATTTATTTTATGATTAGCATGTTTCTTTTATCAACATAATGCTCATCTTTGCATCCAGGAGCTTGAGCAGAGGGTAAATATATTCAAGTAGCTCAGAATCAACAAGGCTAATTTCTCCCCAAGTCCATTGATAATTCATGATATTATTTTCTTTTTGCAAGATTGCTAGTGGAATTTTCTAAATTACTATCAAGGTTCTTATATAAGACCAAAGAAAATTTATAGGGAGAAAGAAACAACTGGGCACAGAAAATTGTCATTCAGTGTACTTTATGAGCAATACCACTCTCTCCAAAGGCATAAGTGTCATTTTGCGGATTGTATACATGGTTCTTACCTCTAATAATCCATGTTTATGTAGGTTTTATGGACTAGTGAGAGAGTTGCATGATATGGAATTGACATGGACGGTAGGAGTGGGATCAATATAATTAGTTTGAGGATCCATTGTATTTGGAAAAGGTTATTTCTTCTTGCTGAATTTTCAAGTGACTTCATGTCAAGCACTTAGCTTGTATAAAGAGTCATTATAATTTATATGGTGAAAAACCGCCATCATCAATATGATAGCATATTAGCAAGGTAGCTTACATTGTATGATTAATGTAATAGTTCACTTCCCTTTGATGGAAATTAAAGTACATTTAAATTCATGTAAAATGGAATTCCATTAACAATGTTTGCCTTCATTGCAGACAGTTCACTGTTGGATAAACTTCCTACACTGTAACTCTTAAATGGATGTTGATGTGATGTTTCAGATGTTCTTGTAGAGACATATCAAGAATGAGAAAACTTTAGGAGTTGATATGTGGATTTGATATTAATGACAATGAATTAAAGCACATTTCCATACAAAGTATCTTGGCTGCTCTGATCGAATATATTAAATCAAGAGCAAAATTCAGTTTTGTGTTTGGGTTATAACTTATAGTGGTAATAGGGTATAATTATCTTTTGGTAAGGAGAGTTGTGTAATGATCTCAAGTAATTTGACAAAATTTGTTGTACCTTTTCTATTATTGGTTTTTGAGAAGATACCAGTGAAGGCAATATTGGGTTCTTCAAGATCAAGTTGGACAAGAGCATAAAGCTATTGAGGAGGGGTGAACCTAAAGGTCATTTTAGTATCTAGGCTACTACCTTCTAATTCTAAGGATTTAGCCATAGAAAAATGAATTTTGCAAACCGACGAACAACATTGCAAATTTGATAAAATTTGGTCGTCTCCAATGTGGGTCAATTTGGTCAAGTGTCGATTTGCTAGCAAAGTGGACCAATTGGCTTCAAGGAGTGAACCACTCAAGAATAGTGAGCAATTGATGTCACAAGTAAAATTAAAGACAATTTTCAATGTAAATATTTTGAGAGTATCATTTTGGCATGTAGTGCCTCATTAAGTCATTTTGGAAGCTTTGTAAGCCTATCAGAGGTATAATTAGGGAAATGTAACATGTGGTGGTGGATCATTTTGCTAAAGATGCCCCCAAATATTTACTTTTATTAGGAGTAATTATTTCTCACACCAAATAACTCAAGGGTAAACTCTTACTATAGGAGTCATGGGCTTCATTGTAAACATCTTTTGACCATGAGAATTCAGGGTTTATGCTTTGAACTCATGAGATTGCAAGAAATTGGTAATTCCTTGTACATTCCATCAGTGGCACCGACCTTCTAGTTTACTAAGTGCATGATGATTGTGGTATTGCCCTTTTAGCATGTCTTTTGCTTATCAATTTCATATCCAATGAATATAACATTTTAACATTATTTGAATTTTCATGTGTTGATTGATTACACACTTTCCTCATTATGGTTTAAACTCATATTTTATTTTAATCACTCTCTCCCAATGTTTTTGAAACTAGAATTGGGGTGCAAACACTAAATTAGAGTTAGGAAAATTCCTCGATTCAACATAGTTTCTAGCATGCATGTTGGGAGCAACTCTCATTTTCCACAAAATTTGCCTAATTTAGTTGAAATTCCTTGTTTTGTTTATTGGATTTGCATTCATCATGGAGGAAGCGATTGGTTTATGAGTGAGGGAAATTTTTTGAAGTCCAGTTAAAGGAAACAATTTGCATCGTTTGAGCCAATCACCTAAAAAAATTTCCCAAGTCTAGTTTTGTGAGTGATTTGCTTAGTTTTGCAAGTGAATTCCTCTTAATTATAAGTGAGTTGCTTTGAATTTCTTACAGTTTTACAAGTTGAATCTAGAGCGATTTGTTGAGGCTAGGGACTTGATTTATCAAGCTAAGTCTTAGTTTGATGTTAGAGTAGCATTATTATATTTATTTGTGCTTATTTTTGTAGGTACTTTGATAATGGGACTCCAATACAAACTCCAATTGAAAATTTTGCAAAGACGATGACACGAACATCAAAGTATTATCAAACCTTAGATTTGACCTCAAATATGCATTTGTCATGGATAGAAAGCATTTAAGATAGATTTTGAGCCATTTTTCCAAAAGATAAAATCTACAAGTGAACTCAATTCAGTAAGCGATTTGCTCCAAAAATAGTAAATTCTCACCAAGTCAAATCTGATAAGCGATTCACTTTGAATCTGAGATGTGATTCACGAGGAAAGACAATATTCTTTCTCCCTCTCTCTCGGCAAGGTGATTTGCTCTAGTTTCAAAGTGATTCACTTGGACCCCTTCATCTAGAATTTTTCTAAGTTCAAAAAGTGTGAGTGAAATGTCCAAAATTGCAAGTGAACCGTTCTACAAGCAAAATTTAATAAGTCAAAAATTGCAAGCAAATTGCTCAATTTTGCAAGTGAATTACTTTGCAAGCTGATTTTTGAAATTTTGACCTTGAAACTTTGTTTACACGAGTTCATACAATGGAAGATCTTGGTTGATGCTTTACGAGATGGCAACTATTACGAACTTTAGCAAAATCAAGTGATTGATTTGCTTCAAAAACTAAAAATAAAATAAAATAAATAAATAATTAAAATAAATTGGGGCAATACCCCAATGCCTAAGCTTTGCTCTTGTATTTGATATGTTTAGGCTTTGGACAGTGTTATGGCGGCTCAACCATGGGGGAATTTTTAGAGGGTACATAAGATATCATCGATTCAAAATTCTTATCTACCCCAATACATGCAAATTTCCAAAGGTCGGTAGTAGTTTCCATGGAACTCAACCAAATAAGCAACCTCATCAATCAATGCAACAATAGGTGAGGACACCAAATTACTAAGTTACACAAAATTAACAATGGATCCAATATCCTCGACAACAAGAATATGTTCCAATAGAGCAACTCACATGCCAAATATTGTGCAGGCATACATAGTATGATCAAGTGTCTCAACAATCATAGTTGATTGAAGAAGAGAATTGAATGGTGTTTGTACAAAAAAATCATCCATCTTATTTGGTCCAAACCCATCAACAACAAGTGGCCCCACAATATCAACAAGTTCCCTAGAAACAACATGACAATCGATATTTTATAAGAAATCGTACCAACTAAAGGGTATGCTTATGGTACTTCAATAGATAAAGGAATCAAACAATGATATTGAAGAGAGGAATTGGAGAATGCAACAAGAAAACATGCAAGAGCTTCAATGGTCCATGACTCAACAACAAGACCTATTGGACCCTACATGTGAGGATGTTTTGGCCTATAATGAGTCCCTTCAAGTTAGAGCGCTCTAACAGAGAAATATATTGATGATTAATCATATGCACAATGGCATAAGTGTAAATGTTTGGTGACCTACCTACAAAATACCACAATCTTGTAAGTTGTGCCATGACAATTCGTTATACTTAGGCAATGAATTAACAAGTGCCAATCTAGCTTATAATAGCAAATCGACCTACTGCCATCCACCCAATAATGGTTAGTCAACCTATGATAAGTTGGAAAATGGTAAATCAAGTGACAAAATTGCAATTCAATATGGCACAAGCCTATGAAATGCTTGTAGCACCTAAAATAAGTGATTATTGCCTCCCTACTCCAAGCACAATGGTGGACAATTTTCCAAGTATCCTTAGCCTACTCCCTAGGAAGCATGCCTCCTTCAAATAAAAGATAAAACTAAGATGAAAGGGAAGCTTTTGGTACCAATAGGTCAACAACTCTTATGGTGAAACCCTTACCCTTTTATCAAGGGGCATCACTCCTATGGTTTGAAGAAAGCTTTGAGGTTGAAAATGAAGATACTGAAGATAAAATCTAAAGGTAAAGAAACATAAGATGAAGAAGATTGTGAAACAATTGATCCTTCCACATATTTAAAATTAGAGTTTATAGGAGAATGTGAAGTGTTTACTTTTTCCCTAGAAGGAGAAGAATCTGCAATGAAAGTTGAAATCGAGTCAAAATACAAGGATTTTAGGTTCTCTCTCGAGTATGTCCTACACATGTGAATAACAAGGACAAATATATGATTAGATCATAAAGCATCAGTGCCTCCCTCAAAATATGAATTGGAGCATATAGGAGCAACAAATAGAGGAATGGGCTATTATATGAAAGAGAAGAAAACACTACAAAGTCTATAAAGTCAACATGTGAATCGCCTTTCATGAAGGTATTTTTTTTTTAATAATACTTCTTATAAACATCCACTATGGGGATTGAACCCGGGTCAAATCATCGATAATGCAAGTGGCATCCTTATCGATAGACCACACTCACGGGGATTTTGTAAAGGTATTTTACTTCTTGGACAAGGAAATTATCAAAGAAGATTATCAAGTTCTTAAGATTCCATGGGAGACTCAATTCGTTGTGACACTTAAGGTACCTAAGGTTGTTGAATGCCATCTTCCTATATAAGATGCTCTCATGTGCCACCCTCATAGATCATTGAAGGATGGTGAATTATTTGCTCTCCCAATGTATGAGGCATATAATTTCTTTTTAGATGAAGAAGATCCTATAGAAGAAGTGGAGGGCCTACAATCAAAACATGAGGTATTTTTTTCCAAATTTGGAACTAATACTGGAAGTTGAGGATAAAATATAAGAAGAAACTAGACTAGATATGAAACATACAAATTTTATCTTGAAGAAAGCTAATCTCACAGGATTTGGAGAAATCTCATGGGGCCCCTTTTGTGAGGAAATATTCCTCTTTGGGAATGATATCCATGAAGCAGATACTACTCAATAAATAGAGAAGGATTCACGTGTGACCCTTGAAATTATTCAAGTGATTCCATATAAATGGAGTACACTGAGTGATAGAGAAGACATGATTCTAAAAATGGGATATTTTCCTACATTCTTGGGAAGTATAACCAAGCTAAATTTTATATCCCAACAATCTGATGCTTCGAGGGACAACATTGGGATGGTCAAGGAAAAGCAATAATAAGGATCATTGCGTGATGATGCTATGTTGTTTGGTTGCATTAGACGATGACCCATATTTGAAGAGGAAATTTCAAAATAAAACGATCAAAATCCTGGGATTCCATGTGATATTCAAATAATTAAGACACTTGAAGCACCTAAGGTTATCGAATATCATCTTCCTTTCAAAGATGTCATCATGTACAACCTTTATAAATCATCCAAGGAAGGTGAAATATTAGCTCAACTAGAACATGACGCACTTTTATTAGAACGAGCATTGATGCTAGAGGTTGAAGACAAAAGCCTAAAGGGAGATCCTATGCAACAAATGGAGAAGGATTCACATGTGAGTTGAGTTGCTCAAGTGATTCTAGATAAATGGATTACATTGAGTAACAAAGAAGCTATGATTCTAAAAATGGGATTTTTTCCTACAATCTTGGGAAGTACTAGGGTACAATTTGTATTCAAATAGTTTAATGCTTTGAAGGATGGCATTGAGTTGGTTAGGGAACAACAATAAAAGGAACCATTATTGTTGAGTGATGTTGTGTTTCTTGGTTTCATAAAGGAAGTTATCCAAATTAATAGTCACCATTAAATTATATCATGGATTGAGATAAAATGTGGAGAGGCTATCCCAGTTGTAGGAATTCCAATTCCCATCACTTCAAAGTTTATAGGAGATATCGGTTTCAAGATAGTTGGCATCAAAAGGCAGATCATGAGGGAATTATAAAATAAAAGTTGTTCCAACTTCCTAGCTTGTGACACTCACTCAAGGTTCTGATTATTTTAGCAAGAAAATATATTATCTCCTAGAATGCCTCCGTTGAGCTCTAAATTGGGGAAGTCTCATTGGCAAAGGGCCTCCATATTTACCATTAATCAACTTATCATGTTTACATAGGTATTGGAAAATGTTGAGCTCAAACATTGACATCAAAAGGGTGGGCAACTATTTTATTGAGCCTATGAATGGGATTGTCTTCCAGCCAGAAAGATAGTTATTTCTATAAATTCTCTCTCCTCAAAAAATGAGAAAAAAAAAGAGAAAATATTTGTCTCAATACGTGATTAATCTAAAGGGATAGTTTTCACTAAGGCTCCCACTTCTTTCCATCCCTTTCTTCCAATATTGGTTGAATTATTAGCAATTCAACACTTCTCATAGGATATATCAAGACAAAATATTCACATAATTCAATCCATAACAATGAACAATAACTCATTGAAAATATTATCGATAATTATATCTTCTTAAGCAATGTAATGTAGTGCAAAACTTATTTTTCAATCCATCAATTATAATGCTTTGTCTTCAATATAGACACACATGGATAAGAGACTCTTCACATTCACAAGACTCTTGACATTTCTACTTACACAAACTTTTCATCTCCTCAAACACACAAGAGATCTAACACTTCATATTTCTCATAGGAGAAATATCACATAATAATAAATTTCTTATTGACTCCACATATCCACATAAAGACAAATACTCTAATGATTGCACATACTAAATGACAAACTCTTGCATAAATCATAATGCTAGACTTACTAACATGACACCTCACTCACATAACTCCACACTTACGTATATGACACCTACTATATACTCAAATATTAAACACACTACTAAACTATTTACATGGTAATTATATAATTGTATTACTATTGCAAGGTACGAAATAATGTATATCTTTCAACACCCCCTCGTATTACATTATTTGGTATGAAGTTCCTTTGCCTTCATGTATTTTAATCCTTCATTTTGGTTTTGGTCTTTTTGCTTTGACTCTAGTACTCCTTCAAGTTTGAGAATTGAACCTATTCTTCAAGGCTAATACCTATACCTATCACACTTTTAAGCAAGTCATCACAATAATATAACTCATCATTGATATCAATGGTTTTCTTCTTTTCAATTTTGAGGTTAGTATCATCAATACTATGTAAATCATTATTGGTCCCTTGATGAAGATTATAGATGTCTTTCATACTTTTCAACTTATCTATCTTAGATAATCTACCTTAATCTTTTTAATTCACTTTTTAATTGTGGACCATGTTCTTCACCTCACAACTCTGGATAGTTTTATATTTTTCGAGGGTTTAGCATCCATCGATATTCTATTTTGGGCTTGGTTTCTCCTTTTATTTTTCTTTCTCTTTTTCATCCAATTTCTTCATTGTTCCTCACCATACCATCCTCTATCATCCTTCATTCAAATCGTTCTTTGTATACAATATTCACTTTGCACATTTTTTCCACACCATCTTGTTCATCACCAATTCCACCCATATTTTTTTTTGGTTTCCCCGCTGTGTTTTTCTGCTCGGTTGTTTGATGTTCTTTTTTTTGCCTGCCCGTTTTTTTGGTCCTTTTTTTTACGCTTCTTTTGACTTTTTTTTTTTTCTATTTTTTTTTTTTTTAATTTTTTTTGGGGGTCTTTATTTTTTTTCTTTTTTTTTGGGGTTTAGGGTTTTTTCCTTCCCTTTTTTTATCTGTAGTCATCTTCCTTTCCCTATCCCGCTTCTTTCGATCCCTAGCCACGTTAATTTGCACTCTACTTTCCTTTCCTTCCTCGCCCCATCCTCGCCCTACCACTGTTGCTTTGCCTCACCCTCATCTAGCCCCTCCTCTCCCGCGCTTGCTCGTTTGTGCTTCACCGCTCCCCGCATTCGTTCTTTTTATTTCCTCATCTTAGCCACTTGTTTTCCCATCTTGTTTTTCCTTGTACTTTTTTTTTTTTTGATTTTTTTTTTTTTTTCTAATTTTTTTGCAATTTGTTTTTTAACTTTTTTTCTACCTAGGAGGTACCATTTGCAAACTTTCTAAATTGTGGGTCCCTTCAATTTCTTAGGTTTCTGGGCTTCTAAACTTAACAAAGGAGGAGTTCCGCCAATGGAAGGATGTTACAACTACTATACCAATTGATTAAGAAACCAATAGGAGTGGTTTATTTGTGCTTAACCACTTTGTCAATTGTACAACAAATATGACACTAATCCAATGGTCAATCTCCCGGGACCAACACCACACTACTTGGGGACCCATCGTCCATTGTACCTAGCTGCTAATTTTTTCCAAATTTGAGGGCCACCCCACTATTGGTCTTCGGCGACCATCTTCTCCTTCTACCGTCCCTAAGGCTAGAGGTTCATTGCTCCTTCCACCGGAATATACCCCTAATGTACCTGGTACGAAGGTGGCACCCTTACGTGCTAGTTTACAAAACCTGTGGTATGTTCACCCTACTAAATTTGAAGATTTCATGGGAGCCCTTACCAAACTCCGCCAAACAACTACAATACAAGAATACCAAGCTCAATTTGAAATTGCTTTCTTAGCTAAATCTCTTCTTCCAAAGTTTTTCATCATCTTAGGAGCTTCATTAGGTACATGCTCAATCCCAGACTGTGCCTTTCGCTAAGCCAATGTGGAGGAGATTCATAACCAACGTGTGGGAAACCCATCTAAGGGTCACAAATACTTACCCCCCCAAACTTATGAATCCTACCAATTTAACTATCGCCCGAGAATGAAGCGAAGAGAGCCTTTGTTTTCTTTGATGAGTTTGTACCCAATCTATTATTACCCTAATTATATTTTTTCTTATTCCTTGTCAATCAAACAACACGAGATGGTCAGGTAGATAGTGTGGATACCCCGTGATGCACTCAGGTCCACTACATTTTCTTTTAATGCCCTCTTGCTTCTTCTTCCCATTATGAAGTCCTGGTCCTTCAAATGACAAACCTTTTTGCTTTTGCTCGTGTATCCATATTTCATCGATCCATTTGCAACACTCCGCTTTTACCCTTGCATTATTTTGAAGTTATGATTGGTAATGGGGGACGGATCGCCTGTAAGAGGAAATGCCAAAATATTAAGCTCATCTTGGGCGATTACACCATGAATGACATGTATGCAATTCCCTTAGGAGGATGTGATATTGTCCTAAGAGTGCAATGGTTATGAACACATGGGACAATCCAATGGTATTTTGAGGAATTATGTATGAAATTCATAATAAAGGATCAAACATATACTCTTAAAGGATTAAAATCAAGCCCGTATCCACTCGTAAGCTCTCATTGAATGGATAAAACTATTCACAGAGGAGGCAAGGAAATGGTTTCCCACTTATTTTATCTCCAAGCCACCAAGAAGGCACAAAAAGGGTTTCCCCCTGTTGTCATTTTGATCCTCCTATTCTTCCTACCTATCCCCCACCAACACTTCAACCTTTACAATATCCTTGCTTACGGAACGATGACATTAAAATGGTGCAATAACATGAGAAAATACTACTTGGAAAACAAGGGATGAAGCTTCTCACTTTGAGCTTTGAGGACAAAGCTCTTTTTAAGGAGGGTGGCATGTTAGGATCCTAATCCTAACCATTAATCCTTATTTAATTCACTTATTATAATTGTGGACCATTGTGTCTTTTCACCTCACAACTCTAGGATAGATATTTATATTCATTTACGAGGGTGTAAATAAGCATCCATTGAATATAATAAAACATATCTCATTGAGAGCATTGGTAGGATTTCCTCCAGTGAAACAACGATCCAATTAAAGGTGATTTAAATACATTTCCTTCTTGTTTTTGCATCCAACTCCATTGTTTTTCACCTTTCATCACTACTAGGAATGAGGTTCCTACCACTATCATCCTTTCAAATTTATTTGTTGATGTCTTTTCTTGTTCTTTTGCCATGAGAATTTTATGTTCAATTAAATACCTTTTTTGATATTGTTCTTTTGGTAGAAGTTGATCCAATTGTTTTTGTGCAATTGTTATCACATCTAAAGAAAATATACCACTTTTGTAGGACCCAAGAGCTTCAACTTTGTTTAGTCTTTTGATAAGACATCTCTTACTTCCATTGATAATTTTGAATTCTATTATTCTTCCTCTATCCAAAAATTGTGAAATTGAATTATTTGTTATTCCTAGAACATAAAGCACATTCTCTAGTGTACATTATGAGTAAGGTAGACTAAGTGTAACATTACTTGTTCCTTGTACTTGGTAGATTTTATCATCAACTATCTTAATTGGTATACATTGTTTCACTTGAATGGAATCAAATCAATATTTTTTAAAAATAATATTTTACACATTTTTTTTTATATGTGGAGGAGAAGAGAGGAGAGGAAACAGAAATGTATTTTAGTTTTTTTCTATTAATACTCAATATAATACCTCCTTTTTTGGTTTTATTTTTAAAAAAAAAAAAAAAAAAACCCCAAAATCCCCCAAGGAAAAAAAAAGGCGGATTTGGGTGAGTTGTTATTGCACGGGAAAAAAAAAAAAGAGGAGAAAAGAAAGGAAAAAAAATACGAAATGTATGTTTTCTTTTTTTCTTAAAAAAAAAAAAAAAAAAGAAGAGATGTTTTTTTTTTTGCTTTTGCTCGGAGAGAGTTGATTTTTTGTCAAAATTTTTTTTTTTTCCCCCGCTGCCTTATAAATAGGACTACATATATTTTGTAGAAGTAATGGTACAAAAATGAATACGCAGTTTGTAGTTTGCATTTCTATAGGTTGCTAGTCATATCAAGGTTGGCTCCTAAATCAATATACCAAGAGTAATCTTCATGCCCAATTTTTGGTTTGGTTTGAATTTTTGGTGTTTCATTGTATCTCAGAACATGTTTGTGGTAATATTTTTGTTGCTTTCAAAAATCTCTCTTCATAAGGTTTGCTGCTTTAAATATATGTGATTTTATAAAATACCTTTTTGATGCACTCATTATTATTTTCCACTTTTGTTCTTTCAACAATAATTCTTTGAAAAATTCTGCATTTCTTTTGGTCAACAAATTTCTTCTTCAATTTTAATTTCCTTCAAATAAGAATTAATTTCCTTTGTTGTTGAAATCCTTCTTACTCCAAAATTAATAAATTCTTTCTTCAAACAATTATCTTCTCTAAAAAAAATTACAATCTTCAATTTAATTCAAATTTCTTATTCTTTCTTCAACTTCAATATTTTTCTTCAATTCAAAATTTTCTCTCTTCGGACAAATTTCTCTTCTTCAATCTTCAAATTAATATCATTAATTTATTTCTTCAATTTATTATTCTTCCTTCAACTAATTTTCACTTCTCTTTAATCTTCTTCTTCAATTTTTAATCTTTAACAATACTCTTTAATAATGTTTTCAAATTTTAATCAAATAATACATCTTTCCTTCAAATATATTTATAATCTTCAATCAATAATTTTATTCTTCATTTGTTCTAGGGAGGAAAGACATAGAATCCTAAAATCCTATAAGGGGGTCCTTGGTTTATAGGAAGAGCAAGATTTTTTCTTACTTGCTAGTATTAAGGTTTTGCACTTGAAAATGTAAACTCGGATATTGGTCATGATTGGTATAAGTAAACCTTTACCAAAATCAATCATCCTTAAGCATGGGGGTAAGTTGTGGACACAAACCATAAATTATGAAAATATATCTTTTAGATGTAGAAGATGCCATGAGGTGGGGCATATTGAAATATCATACCCTAAGAAGAGTCTAGTAAAATCATATGTAGAAAATCACAAGAGAAATTTACAAATGAATGTGGATGACGATGGTTTTCAACTTCCAAAAAATAGGTCTAGACATATGAAACTAAATAAACAATGGAGACCAATAAGGAAGGATATTGGAAGAAATACCAATTATTTTGAGGCTTTAGCCTTTGAAGAACAATTAGATCAAAACTTAGAGGACACAATACAAGTTTGAAATATTAACAAGAAATTGTCTATTTTTGAAATATTAACAAGAAATTGTCTATTCAGTATGATTTGGATTTAAGGACAAACATTCTTGATGAACCTAAGGAATGTGTCTCATTAGATTTTGAAGACTCTCTTCAAGTACCTTGCACCATTTAAGAGAAAAAAATTGGTAGAGAAAATGTGGTGTTAGATGTCAATATCTATACCATTAATAAGAAAATACCAAAAAATGAGCAGGACAAGTCAAAAGCTTTAGTAGTAGATCCTGGAGAGGATAAGTCTAATGAAAAATAAAGTTGTGAAAGAATATTGAGGAATAGAATAATAAGAGCTACTCCTAATATATGCAAGACAAAAAAAGAAAAATCATTAGATTATCAAGTGAGATCCAAGGAAGCAAGAGCAAACATAGCGAAAGGAACACATACTAAGTTGGTTGAATTTCTTTTTACCAAACATAGATCTGGAAAACTCGTCACTTCCAAAATTTTATTTTTCTACCAAGGCATGCATAACTCACTAGGAGTAGAGCAATGTTGAATCATATGTGGCACTAGATTGATAGGTTTGATTTGGCATTCCTCTAATAGGTAGCGGATAATCATCTAGCGTATTAAAAGTTAGCAATGATGAAATTGAGGCTACATGAGTGACTATAACAACCCACTACTTCCAAGCATGTGTATACATATCATGGTATAATAGAATTATTAGATGCATCAGAGAGATAAGGGGACTAGATGCAGTCAACAAGGCCCTCTCCAATACAACATGAGTATTTGGCTAAAGTTACAGGATGTTAGAAGGAATACGTAGCCTAGACACTCCATTGAAACAACCAAATTTTTTGACTAAACATCATGATCACTTGTAACTGAATTATTTGTAAGAAGCTATATATATATATATATAGATATGAGAATGTAAGGCATTCAAATGGTTAGCTCTTTAGCTATTACAATTGATATGTAATGCTTCTGTCATTCAAGAAATATAAGTGGATCATTGTTTGATCTCTAAACTGTCTCATGTATGCATGAATATTTGGTTGTTTATTTTTGTAAAAATAGTTGAATAAGTTATCTTTAATTCTACAATTCAGATTCTATACTCTTCATTCTCTAGTTTTAGAATTTAGTTTCAAATAGAGGTGATTAATTTTGATTGAGAACGAGATTGGTTGGTCTATTTAATTTTATTATAATGGTTTAAGTTTAACATACATGTTCTTTGATGCAGATAAATATGTACCCGTATAAGTTCTAGATTTAGCTTTATTTGTTTCTTTCAGCACCCTTTCACCCAAACATTTTAGGAACAGTTAGCTAGGATTCACAAGGAACCAGCCTACTTTAGAGATTGGCCCCAAAACCTCACTATTTTGAGGCCACTCAATGTTTATAAAGGTCTATGGGTGTACAAACCTTTTATTTTATATATTTTAGACCTACAACTTTTGGCATGCCTGGTGGGACACAATCCCAAATTTCGAATAAGTTGGAGTTTTGGTAATACTCTATTTTACTCGTAACCTACTTAATAACCTGGTGACTCCGTAGAAGTAGAAACATAGAAGGCCACATAAATGCTACTCAGTATCATTTTTATTATCACAAGACAAGAAACCATAAGATCAGAGGAACCTATAGAATTCTTAGACTTGCATCTTGGTAATTTTAGGATATTCCCTACTCCATCCTCTAAGCCAACTCCATCTTCATATCTTATAGAAGAGTCTAATAATATCAACCTTGCACCTAAAGTGCCTGATATCCAAAAAATGATGGCCCAAAATAAAAACCAAAACTTTCCCCATTGGAATAATACTAGCCCCTTCAATCTTGTAAATTAGAATCCAATTACTTAGGCCACTCTAAAAGCTTTACCAACATACAATGACACTGGGAAGATTGCATATGAGCACTACTAGGATGTTGCTTCACTAGCTATTGTTCATAACATTCAGAAGAGGACATGATGAACATATTGATGGCCACTTCCTTGAAAGGAAAAATGTTGTATTGGTACAAATTCTTACCCAATGGAACCATTGTTTCTTGGGCTAACTTGGTTGGGAAGCTGATAGAAAAATTCAATGAATAGAAAAATCCTTTTTCCTTGCTCACCTAGTTCATAGTAATACAAAGACACCCACAAGAAGAAATAGTGGATTTCAATATCATATTCAATTGCACTTGGAAGAGAGTGCCTAACGACCTTCAATTGACTAATGAGCAGGTTTTATATTTTGAGAGCTTTTAGATGAGATTTGGGTCTATCGATAAGATAATAAAATGTCTAGACCTTCACCAAAATATTCTAGGAGGCTATAAAGGTATACATGGATCTTATCGCTATAGGTAGATTGCATCCTAATTCTGTAATACCGATATTCCCTGAGTTTCCATAAAATCAACCATAGTCATATACTACCAACACCACTTATCATACTATAACAACCCCTATAAACTTACCTCCATGGCCTAATACTCATGTAGTACAAGCTCTACCAACTATACCCACAATTATGATGTTACCTATACCTCCTACAATACCTACACTATCAACCCCTGATCCACAAGCTGCTCTTATCTAGGAGATGAAAAATGTAATAAAATTTTTGACCATTGAGATCACCTTAATGAAGAGGAGGGAAGCTGAAAGAAATTTCCAACCCAAAATATTCCCATATGTAGCTAGGGACCAAGCTACCTCTAATAGCAAGCCTCCTAAGAAATCCAACATAGTCTTCACAAATGAAGAGGGAGAACCTTCAACATATACATATGAATTAGATTATTGGTGTTCCACATGCAATGATCCTCATGGGGAAAGTACTTGTATGATGCACCAACATTACATACATAAAGTAGCAATTGAGAAAGTAGAGACGACCTAGAAGGGACATATCAATATGATCAGGGAAGTTGGTCATAACTTCATGATGCCATTTGTTGAACATGTTTTTATTTTGATCAGGTTAGGAAAGAAACCTTTACAAGTGAACCCAGCAGAACTAAACCCTTTGAAATTCCTTATGGAAGTTAAAGATAAAAGGGAGACTGAGAAGGAAGGCCCTTAAAAAGGTTCTATCTATAAGCCACCCCAATAGCAAAAGGAGGTCAAATAGATTGAGACTCACTCAAAAGGGGTTGAGACACAGGAAGAGGCTAGAGATAAGTTGAGGTATCCTTCCTTGACCAAGCGCTAGAAAATTGAAGCCACTCATGAATACCGTAGCAAGTATTTCCAAGGGACAAGGAAAGACAGTCTGAGATCCTCACCTTCAATATTTTTGAAGAATTGAAGAGAATACCTTCAAAAGTTAGTATGTATGATGCCCTGCTCATTCCTAGGTAGATTTATTTACTCCAAGCTTCACTCAAATTAATCAAAAATAAAGGTAAATATCAGTTGAAGCTAAATTTAGCTAAAGGAACTCCTATATTAGGGATTGGAAAAAACAAGCCATCTCCATTCTATCTTTACTTAGAGGTATGGATGGTACACAATTGCATGATTGATTCAGGTGCTACCACTATAGTTATTCCCAAAGCTATGTGTGACATCATGGGAATGGAATATACAAGAAACTACATGGTAATTTATAGTTAGAAAACATTTCAGTAAAAATTGTTGGAGTAATCAAGGATGTCCCCATGGTATTACAGAGATTACCTTAGGTTATCATCATCCAAAAGATTGTGGTAGTAGATTTGGAACCATATTTTAGGATGTGTTTATCCAGAGAGTTTACTACCAAATTGGGTGGTTACCTCTCCCTTGATTATTCTCACATGGAAATCCCTTTCAAAGGTAGAAGAGTCAAGGTATACTTTGAAAAACCCTCATCATTTCATGTAGAGATATTAGAGGAAGGGAATCAACAAGCCAATACAATTAGTATAATGACTAAAGAAGCATATTTTATGGAAGAGGTATTGGAAGAGCTTCCAACAGAAGACCAGTTATCGCTAAAAAATTTAACACCATGATTGAGACCAGAATTGACACATACACCATTGCAAAACAAGAGGTAAAGAAGTTGGTTGTTCAGGATGAACAAGTTCCCACATCAAATTATATTTGGAAGCTTTATTTTGATGGAGCAAGGTGCAAGAATGGTGTTGGAGCTAGTATAGTTTTGATCTCACCTATAGGAGCTCAAAAGGCCTTCTCATATAGATTGACATGGAGTTGCACAAACAATGCAATAGAATATGAAGCACTATACCTAGGCCTAAATAAGGTTGAAAAACTTAGAACTAATAAGCTATAAATATTTGAAGACTCAAAATTGGTGATAAATTAGACCATTAAAAAATGCATCAACAAGCAACATTATCTCCAAGATTATCAGAATAGAGTGTGGAACCTGCTGGAGACGTTTGAAGCATTGAATATCAAAGCAATTCCAAAGGAGTAGAATATGCATTTCAATGTACTAGCATAAATGGGGACTATTTATTTTTTTATATCGAACACCATATACAAAGTGAAGATAGTAAGACTAATCTATAGACCTTATGTTATGGACAAGGATACATTTTGGTAAATATTTGAGAATAATGAGCAGATAGTAGAATTATTAATCCATAAAATAAATTGCTCAATAGAAAAATCACAAGAATATGAAGATGAATAGGAAATAGGAGAGTTGATTCAATTAAAAAACAATCATATACCAAAAAGGCTTATAACCCTTGAAAGCTTGTTTGAGAACAGTGACTGGCTAGCTGGTCATATGATAAAATTTGATACCAAAGGCTACAAGGAGGTTGAAATCACACTAAAAAAACTCAATATAGGAGTGCAATGTTTAGAGGAAAAGGTTGGCCAGATCTAGGAGTTGTGTGGAGAATATAACGATATCATAGCCTAGATACAACACACAATTGAGCTAGATCCCGATACAAATACTTTTCAGTAGAAGCAGAGGCCAATTAATCTAAATATAGAGGAATTAATGAAACAAGAGCTTCTTAAGGTGTTGAGCACTAATATAATCTACCCTATCAAAAACTCCACTTGGGTGGTAAATATGGTCTCCATAAGAAAAAAGAATAGGAACATTTAACTTTGTATTGACTTTCATAATTTGAACAAGGTGTCACTAAAGGATCATTATCCCCTACCTCAGATTGATTAGATCGCATACGATGGTTGGAGCAAAGAGATTCTCATTGCTAAATGGTTTCTTTGGGTTTAATCAGATATGGGTTCGAGATGAAGACCATCACAAAATAAATTTCACAACCAAATGAGAAAATTTCGTCTATCAACAGATGCCATCTGGGATATCCAACATTGGTGCCACATTTCAAAGGGCAAAGGATCTAGCCTTTGGTGAACTTGTGAATAAGGTAATTATAATTTTCTTGGATGATATGACTATTTTTCTCACAAAAAGGTAGACCATGTAGAACATCTCAGACTGGTCTTTGAAAAATATAGGGAGTTTGGAGTGTCACTAAACCCGAAGAAATCCATGTTTGTTGTATAAGAAGGTAAACTCTTGGGACATGTGTCTAAATTAGGTATAGCTATCAAACCAAATAGGGTGAAATTTATTCTTAATCTTCCTATACCGTTAAATAAGAAGGGGCTGCAATCATTCTTTGGAAAGATAAACTTTATGCAAAAATTTATGTCAGATTTTATTCAAATAATTAAGCCCATGACATAGATGTTGAAAAAGGATGTGGAAATTCAATGGATAGATATTTGAAAGGATATCTTTATAAATATCAAGGAGGCCATTTCATGAGCCTTGGTGCTTATCAACCCAGACTATTCCAAGGACTTCATTTTGTATGCTTTTGGAGCTAAATAAAGCTATGTGACAGTCCTCACCCAAAAAGGAGAAGACAATAATGAGAGACACATAACCTTCCTTAGTAAAACATTGTAGGATCATGAAGAAAGATACAATTTCATTGAAAAATAGGTGTATGACATCATGAAATCCTTGAAGAAATTCAAGCATTTTGCGTCTCAAAGAAAAACAATTGTATATGTAGCGCATCCAGATGTTAGGAACTTTGTGATTCAAGGAGAATTGGGTGATAGAAGAATGGGTTGGACAAGTAAAATTTAGGAATATGATGTTGAAATTAGGTCAATAAAGTTGGTAAGGGGAAGGGTAATTTTCTAGCAATTAGTAGAGTCAATAGTATAAGATGTCTATTTATTCACAAAAGAAGCAAGCCCAACATAGCTATAGGAAGGGGAGGTGTAATCTAATACCTGAATTACTCAGTTACATTATTTTAAATTTGATAGTGTTCAAAAGGGTTGATGGCATCTAAAAGGTGGAGGTATAAATTGCAATCTAGAAAATATGCATTAATCAATGGTGTGATCTACTAAAAAAAATTGATGAGGTGTTGTTGAGATGCATACCTTTGGAAAAGGTTGAAAAGATTCTTGAAGAATTTCATACTGGATTTTTAGGATATTACTTAGGGTAGACTACAATGGCCAATATCTTGATAGTAGGATTCTATTAGCCATCCATATTTTTAGACACATACAAATTGGTTAGAGCATGTGATAAGTGTCAAAGGTTTTTTGGAAAAAGCAAACATTCTACTATGCCACTTCAACTAGTAATTGTAGAAGAACCATTTCAACAATGGATATTGGATTTTATTAGTGTAATAAATCCAAATTCATCAACAAAACACAAATATATTTGAACAAAAATAAATTACTTCACTAAATGTATAGAAACTGAAGCTATCAAACATGTTGACCAACAAACAATGATTGAATTTATGGAGAGATTGATCACCAGGTTTGAAATCCTTACCACTATTCTTTATGACAATGGTACATCCTCCATAAGTACCAAAACAATGGATTTTTCCAGGAAGTATTGCATCTACTAGAATACTTCCTCAAATTACTACCCATAGGGAAATGATCTGGTTGAATCTACCAACAAAAATTTGCTAAAAATAATAAAGTGGACCCATAAGTTGGAACCTCCTGCTTGATAAAACACTATGGATGGATAGAATAACTCCTAAGAAATCCTTGAAGACATCACCATATGCTCTAGTGTATGGAAAGGAGGTAGTTCTCCCGATCAACCTGGAACTTATGGCACTCAAATTTATAAGAAAAATGGAGATGGAGGGTTCCCCTTGATAGAAAAAAGGTTGGTAGAACTAATGTAACTAGAGGAAATATGTAAGAAAACATACAACCATCTATGCCAATACCTAAACATTGTAAATCATTGGTTCAATAAAAAGGTAGCATCAAAAGTTTTTAATGAAGGAGATCTAGTCCTAAAATGAGATTCAGATCTAGTGAAACCAGGTGCACATGATATTTAACTCCATGTGGTCGAGATCATATATCATTTAGAATTTGAAGGACATGAATTCTTATCAGTTTTAGGATCTTTATAGTCGATTTTTCTCAATTCTACTAAGTGACCAATACTTGAAACACTATTCTTAGCTCCATTGATGTTGAATATGTACATATGTATATAACTTTGTTTCTTTTCTTTTCTTATAGTCTCATGTTGTAAATATTTAAGACCAAAGTAGTAAGCCCCATTTTGATGAATATATAGGCCTACCCACTATGCATACACCAAATCCACCTATATGGACAAAATGACTAAGTATTAATCCTAGCAGAGCAATGGGTAGCCTTCAAAACCTTTAGGGGTCCTAAAATCCACCATAAAAGCAATTATGTTTGATGGAAGAATGTGCTACTACCGGGTCCTGGGAGTGTCCTGAAACTCCATCACAAAGAAAATGACCCAAAATCCTGCTACTACAAGCATATGGTAGACCTAGATAAGATTAGTGGCGTGCAAGATCCTCCAGATGGTGACATCCAAATCTACCTAACAATTGTTCTCCACATCAATGATGATAGAGAAATGATTTTGCAATCGATTGAAGGGTGTATCATGAGTGTGACATGTATGGATGGAGTCACCCTCTGGTTCAATAAGGTTTGCATGAATCAACAATGCTGGCATAAAAAAGCCCACATATCAACAATTCCATAAAAGGTAATGGTAAAAAGCTACAAAGTAGTCTACGTGGCAGACTCTAGTCAAATGCATGAATTGTTTCTCCATGATGGTAATAGCACAGGCACACTTTCCAACTAAGTACAAAAGGTTTATCAAAAATTATAAATGGGGGAAGATCCTAAAAATGATCTACTTAGGATCAATCATGCCTTGACAAGTAACAATGACACGATTACCAAGAGAGCTTAAGATAATCCAATTAACATGAACTATCAAATCAACAACCTCATTGGTTAGTGGTTCACACTCCCAAGACCAACTGATAGAGCCACTTTTTAGAGAAATCATTGCTTGATATTATCTCCCTAATTTAGCATAAATTATATCCAATGGTTATATCAACCATTTTTCCTCATATTTGTTGCTTATAAATAGGGAGAGCAATGCCTCCATCCCACTCTTGCTTCCTTGATGTTTTGGTAGAACAAAATTGCTAGAAGAATCCTCAGATTCGAGTGAAGGTATTAGTTCATAGAAATAGCATAATTGTGTTGTTGTAGAAGAGGGCTACAAAATCTAGTTGCACAATGACCAAGTCAAAGCCCCCAAGTAGCTGATAGATGAGTATGAAGAAATTTATAATACTGCCATCATAATCAAGTATAGATTAAAAATATTCCATGAAGGCTCAGAGGCCAAGGTAAAATCTCTCTCTCCTAATAACCTAGGAAGTACTGCATGGAAGACCCAACTCAACCTTTTCATGCCAATTCTGATGCATCCTTGCCCTAAATTGGTTGATGCAATCTCTAAATATTATGAAGTGGGTGCATGCATGGTCAATAACCAAAACTTACAACATTTATTCAATATAGATACCCAGAAAATAAGAATGGTATTCACCATTGAATAAATCCTTGCAAAAGATATTTTAGGAGGATATTTGAAGGCCATTAACCTAGAAGAATAGAGAGAAACATTGAGCAAAGATGGTCTAAGAAATGGTTGGTTGAGGTATTGGGAAATTTGACAAAATACTATATGGATAAACCATGAAAGTCGATATATTTTAAGGAAGTTGTCCAACTAGTCCTATCCATGATGGTAATTGTGCTCAATCTCCCAATGGATGTGATAGTTTACCCATATCAAATGGTGATGGACCATGCAGGGATAGGAGGTGCAATGTTGTAAGACTATATTGGGAAAATTTGTTGGCCAAAAATACTAGATCACCTTTTACGACATACCAAAGAGGGCCGAGTACCAAATTTTGGTACCCTTACCTTACATGGTTATTTTTCTATGATATGCCACAAAAAAAGCATTGTGTGCCATTTCAAGAAAAAGGATAAGCAGTGCTAGATATGTCTAGTGGTGGACTAGATGCATATGCTCAAGAAGAGTAATTGTTACCTAGAGTTCTATAGAAGGTTCCTAGGACCTGCCCTTACATCTAATTTTGAATTTTATCCTTGATTGTTCTATAGTGCACATGACTTCTTGAGAGGTGCTCTAAGGGAAATAGGATATTGGTACTTCCTAAAGGAAGGCATCGTCATAATACTATACAAGTATTTTGATTTTCCCTACCTGCTATCATTCTATATTACAGACTAGATTTTTGGCATAGAGATATGCAGGAAATCTATGCAATCAAAAAGAAACTAGGTCTCAGAATAAATAAGGTCATTTTTGGGCTACCAGTAGGGCCATCATTATTCCTAAGAGAGATAACACCACATGCTAGAATATTGAAATTAAACTATCCTTATTGAACCTCCCAATCGTACCTCCTAGGTGGAACTATGACCTAGATGACGTTCTTAGGAAGAATATTGGTGCAAATAACACAAGACCACCACCTTTCAAACATTATAATATTGAGACCAATGATGAAATTCAACAGTAAAAAAATCTATTATAGGATCAATTGGCATTGTTCACATGCTTTGGGATGCACAAGCGATCACCATGGAGATATTTCTGCCCATAAAGAAGGCTTGTGACTCTGAAAGAAACCCTGAACAACGATTGAGATTGAAGCTAGTCGAAGAAATTGATTGGAAGAAAAAATGGTTCAAGGATAATATTGAACAATGGTGGGTAATGTGGTGTGATTAGGATGACTTCAAGAAGGTATTCCTAAGTAGATCAGACAATGATTTTGAGGTAAAGTTTGATGATCAATTCACAACCTAGAAGAATAAGAGCGAAGGAGATATTTCTCTAGAAGTATTGAGACTGTTGGATGCTATGAACTCTAGAGAGGAGGAAGAAGATGAAGAAGACAAGGAGGAAAAATAACAGGAGCAATAAGTCTAAAGTGAGTTTTGGTCTCAAGAGAGACCAATCTATGGAAAGAGGAATGAAGGGGTAGGTCCCTCTATGCAATATTTGCAAGGTGCTAGGAAGCCAAGGATGGCTAAGCATTTTGGAACATAGTCCTACATAATAGAGGCCAAAAGTAAATGGAAAGAGAAAAGAGTTCCCTAGTCCTGATATATCTGAGGTATGTAAGACAAAGTGTAAAAGAAAATTAACATAACAAGAAGTACAAAAGGTTGAAGCAGCAACAACTATTTAGGTTGAGAGAATCAAGTGATCGAAGAGTCACCAAAAGTGGTGCAAGGACAAGGTATAATTTCTAGACCTATTCCTCCTCTCATCCATTCATCTTCCCCTCATTGCTTCCCTTCTATCGATATCCTCGAGGATTCCCCTTCCCACTCCACTCAACATTCAAGGGTAATTTTGGTTATCACTTATTTTCTTGAAGAAGAGTACCACAAGTCTCTACTTGTCTCCCCTATATACTCCACTCATCTATCCAATCTACTTGAATATTTTCCAGAGCCTCCATTGCCTCCACCTACATCCAATTTGTATACCATTCCATCATTTCCACCACAACCTCATTTATTTTCTAAGATATTTATTCCACTACCTCCAGCATAGTCTCCACCTTGGCCATCTCCTACACCATCACCACCATCAGTGTAGAGGCCCGATGTTGAAATAGCTTATGTAACCCCAGATCATGCAGTGGTGTTATACCCACTGACCCTATTACTAGGCTTCTTGACTACACCCGTCATGCTCTAGGCTATAGAAGAAGACTTGTCAAAGGTTTACAATATTCTAAAAATAATGTAATATAATCAAAATAAATGGGTAGAAGAAGAGCTTCAATAGTTATATGATGATAAGGTAGAGGTAGTTACCATGACTCATGATGAGCTTGACCTTATCAAGGAATAAAATATCAAGGTAATCACTCAACCTAAAGTAAAGAAGGCCATCACAAAGATGAGGTCTAAGGATTTGTAGTTAGATGTATAGACCAGGGAATATCCATGATTTATTAGGATGAAACACTTTGGGTATTAAATATTGAGGTTGACACACTCTTCATAAAGGGGAAGGCTACAAGCAAGAAGTTGCAGGATTTAGAGAAAATAATCAAAACCTTGGAGAACCAACTCAACAAAGAAAAGCTGGACCAACATGTCTTGGATAATGAAGTGCGAGCCATGAAGGATACCCTAGATAAGGCCCCTTATAAGAAAATATTGCAAAAAAAATATGAGAAAATTGCTACTCTAAAAGTGAGCTACAAGCAACATAAGCCATGCTAGAAAAATAAGGTACATAATTCAAGGCTAAGCTACAAAAATAGGAGGAATTTTTGGTTGTTGCATTAGTTGAGCTATAGAGAGAAAAGGATAATCCCCTTGGATTAGTGATATCAAAGGATTGGGTTAATCAGGGCCTATTATTGGAAGAAAATAAAAGGGGAAACTTTGTAGATCTTCCCTCCCTTCATGCAAAAGGTAACCGAGACCATGGTAATCTTCAAATAAGCAAAGGTAAAGCTGGAGAACAAAAGGAGAACTGTGTTGAGAAAGGTTCCATATGTGATAAAACTGAGAATGATGATTAGAAAAGGGGATCATTAACTAACAAAGTGATCAAAAAGGGATATTGAACAAGTTATATCCCTTATGCGACAAGTATGCTATACCTTGGACCTATACTATGAAGTAGAAGAAATCCATGCTATGCTGAAAAAGGAGTTAGAAAATATGAGTAAAATCAATGTAGATCTCAAGGTCCTTTGCTCCCCAAGATTTTGGGACAACAAGAAGCACATCTACAAAGAGGAACTAAAAAGTATGCTTCAAGCCTTAGTGAAATATGATAGTGATATTGCTACATTGGAAGAATCAATAATGGTGTAACAGGTGCTCATGATCATCCATAAAGTTTTCTACCTCCTCACCAAGTCAGAAGAAGAGGGTTGAGAAATATAGGGATCCTCCCTATAAGGATACTTGCAGGTTGAAGTCCATCACCAAACTCCTTCGAGGCACCCTATCCCTACTACAGAAACTTAGGATCATATGTGCCAAAAATTTTAGGTCCTAATTGCCTAGGTAGTCACCCACTAGGTCGAGTCCTCAAGAGCATGACAACAACAAAAAAAAGAGCCAGAAGAGGCACTATGAATTTTAGAAAGCAACAACAGATGTATATGTTTTTTCTGTAGTAAATATTTTTGGCCTCATTTTTTATTTGACTTTGTAGCCCAATGTACGAAGACCAGAAGCTACTTTTTTCCCCTTGTTGGTGCATGGCGTTTGTCCCTATATTTTGTTTGGGTTATTTATTTTTCAACAAGTAGAAATCCCCGTAAGTCACCAATAGTGTGGGTAGATTTTATCACACCCATCTATTCCTCACACCCAATTAGTGGAGGAAACTTTTAAGAAAATGGCTAAGTGTAGGGACTTGTAGAAAAATAGGCTCATAACAGGCTTCAGATGAATCTTGGATGTAAAATGTAGCTAAAGTATCAAGCCTAAAAAACAAGTGGGAATTTGTTGAAATTCAAACGAGTCTCAAAAATTTGCCATAGAGGTAAGAGTAAAGAGCACCTAATGGAAAAACATGCCACTGTTAGGCTCTAAAAGAGTCCCAAAAACCTACCCTAAATTCTTAAATCAGGTAGAGAAGTGAAAAGCCATCGGACCCTAGACGGGTCCCAAAAAACCATGTTGGGAAACAAAAGGACAAGAGCTTGACATGAAAGAAGAAGGCTATTGGGTTCCCTATAAGTCCTAAACACTTATCAAGATAGAACCTGAGAATTGGCTAAGTATCGAACCTAGTAGAAAAATGGGAGACAATCAAACTTTGGACCAATCCCAAGAGTCCATCACATCCTGATGGGAAAATGGGAGACAATCAAACTTTGGACCAATCCCAAAAGTCTATCAAATCCTAGTGGGAAAATGGGAAGCTAGAAGAACTTTAGATGGCTCTTAAAAACTCATCATAGGTAGGAGAAAAGTAGCATCCAATGGGAAAATAGGAAGTAGCCAAGATCCGTACATACCTTGAAAACCCATCATGGTAAAATAGAAGAAGTAGGGTCTAGTAGTATATCCTAAAAAACCCATCACTTCTAGATTTTTTTTTGCCAAGGTATGCAAAACTCACCAGCAGTAGAGCAATGATAAATCATATGTGGCACCAAGCTAACAGGTTCGATATGATATTCCTATAACAAGCAACAAATAATCACTTGGTGTATTAGAAGTTGGTAGCAATGAAATGGAGGCTACATGAGTGACTATAACAATCCACTACTTCCAAGCATATGTATGCTTATCATTGTATAATAGAATTATCAGATGCATCAGAGAGATAAGGGGACCGAATGCAATCAACAAGGCCCTCTCCCATACGACACGAGTATTTGGCTAAAGTTACAGGATGTCAAGAGTACGCAGCTTGGCCACTCCGCTGACATAGCTAAATTTTTTGAATAAATATAATGATCACTTGTAACTAAAGTCTTTGTAAGAAGCTATATATAAGAATGTAATGCATTCAAATGCTCAACTATCTAGCTATTACAATTCATATGTAATTCTTTTATCATTCAAGAAATACAAGTGGATCACTATTTTTCCTCTGAACTATCTCATGTATGAATTAATATTTGGTTTTTTATTTCTATTAAAACTAGTTGAATGAGTTAGCTTTAATTTTGTAATCTAGATTTTGTGCTCTTCATTCTCTAGTTCTGGAATTTGCTTTCAAATATAGGTGATTAATTTTGATTGAGAACAAGATTGGATGGTCTATTTAATTTTATTATAATGGTTTATGTTTAGTATGCATGTGCTTTGATGTGGCTAAATTTGTACCCCTATAAGTTCTAGCTTTAGCTTTATTTTTTTCTTTCAACGCCCTTTCCCCCAAACATTTTAGGAAAAATTAGCTAGGATTCACAAGGAACTAGTCTACTTTGGAGATTGGCCCCAAAACCTCACTATTTTGAGGCCACTCAATATTTTTTAGGGTTTGTAGGCACATAACCCTTTCCTTAGATATATTTCAAACCAATAATAAGATAGTCCTTAGATGCATTTTTTGGGGTTATGCCTTTGTTGTATTCTTACTTGGTATTTTTATATCTACCTGACTTGTTGATCATTGATAATTTGGCTCCTCCTTGGTGTGGTTGTTTTTAAAACCATTCTATTTATGTAATCTCTCCACCTTGGCATAATTTCCTTACTCTGATTTAAGTTTTGAGTCTTCATTAGTTTACCTTTATCCACCTCATTTCTTGGAACATTGATTTGTATGTTGCTTTGTTTGCATGCTTTTTGTTCTTTGTTGGCCTATGTGATCATCCTTGTTGGTTAGTAGTCTTTGATCCCTATTTTGTTTAGAAATTTTTCCATTGTCCAACACCTCAAGAGTCCCCCCATTATCACTGATTAAGGATGTACCTAGATATTTCCTTTGCCATTATAGTAGCTTCTTGGGTGTGGGTTAACATGACTTTTTCAGGTTGTGGGTGGTTTCTTTATTTTTGGATTGGGTTATGCTTTATTTTGAGCCATGGTTCTGTGTGGTCAGAGTTTGAATTTTGTTTGGCATGCTTTAGATTTGTGAGACCAGTAATTTAGTGGAGTGCCTTAATAGTCATCAAATATTAGTGCTTGATTTATTAAAGTATGTGATTAATGTAGTGCTTTAATTTTATCTTGTTTATCAATTACTTTGATGTTATTTAGCTTAATGAAGTGTTTGATAAGATCTTGGTAAATAAAGCACTTTGATGGTATTTTGAAAAGAAAAAGAAAGAGAATGCCTTGATATTATGTTGTTTAGCAAAGTGTTGGGTAACACATTGTTTATTAAAGAGTTTTGATAATACTTTATTTAATAAGTGAATTTATTTGTAGTCTTTCTTAATGTGTTTTAATTGATTTAATGTGGGTTTTGAAAAAGAAACCATCATAATGATTCTTGAGATCCATGTGGGTTAAGGGATCATTATAAAGAGAAGTATGGGATTCTATTTAATTAAATGAATTATTGAATATGGGTTTTGAAATAGAAACTATGATAATAATTTCCTAGACTTTTGTGGGTTAGGAAATATTTATAAGAGAAGTATGGGATTCTCTTGTTTATAAATGGAAGTTTGCATGTAGGTTTTGAAAGAGAAACTATTATAATTATTCCTAAGACTTCTATAGGTTAAGGGATCATTATAAAGAGAAGTAAGGAATTCTCTCTATGTTGGCTTGTTTTTATGCATGGTTGTTGTTAGTCTCACAATGACACTGAGAGGGGGGGTGAATCACCGTAGCTCTTTTAAAACTTAAATCTTCAACTCTTAAAGCCAAAACAATGAAAACTTGAAACCAAATAAAACAAGTATAACAAGAGAACATCACACAACACAAGATGTACCGAGGTTCACCGATTTGGCTACTTCCTCAAAATGAATTTTTGGACTTCCATCCAAATCTAGCCTTTGCAAAGCACCAACTTTACAATCAATTTACCAGCACCCACTGGAAGGAGCACCAACCCCTGTTTATCTGCATCAATAGAAAGGAGCACCAACCCCTGATTTATTTGTACCAACAGAAAGGAGCACCAACCCTTGATTTATCTGCACCAACAGAAAGGAGCACCAACCCCTCTACCAAGCACCCACTTGATTTTGATATTGATAATAAAATGACATATATGAATCTTCTCTTCTCACATACAAATTGACCGTTCTCTTAGCTCATTTTGTCAATTGCTAAACGCTTTGTGGGTATTGTGCAAAACTTTGTCTATGACCTCCTCTAAAAATTTCAGCCAAAAATGATATCGTATAAGAAAGTTATGCCTAAAATACCAAAGTGATGTTTTTCACCTTTTTCCCAAAAACATGGATTTTCACTCTTTATTTTTCTCCACACACTCTTCTCTCTGCACAAAATAAAATCACCCTCTTCAATAAAACACTTCTAAATTAAATGCACACACTTGCATTCCTTTTCACTTTTCACTTTCTCAAAAGATCTTTATTTAATAAAACTGCTTAAAATAATATAACTCCCTTTTTTTATATTGAGAAGGCATTTCGTCAAACACGTCACATGCAAAGAATTTACACCTTACTCGTTCTCATACTTCGGAGCCATGTGAAAACTCAAACCCAAAATAAAATATGATCTATTTGATGCCTTGAAGGTGTAACAACACTGAAACTGAAACTCTGGCAACTCTTCAAGGTCAAAATGGCCAACTAAAGGATTTTGCCCAAGTGGCACAAATTGACATAAAAGAGACTTGTAACGTTTTTGCAAAAATCATAACTCTCACCTCGTAACTCGGTTTTCTCTGAAATTTGAAACATAGAATATTTACAACACTAAATATGTCCAAACAAAAACTCACTTCCTAACTCCTTACGGTTCGCTTGTACCACTTCCACAAAAAATGCTACTGACACACTTTTTCAAAAAAGAGCATTTTTGTGATAGTATTGCAACGCTTTTAGAATTCGCCTCGTTTCTCCATTTTCATTGAAATTTGGAACACATGTTTTTGAAGATAATGATCACCTCCAGTTCAATTTTTTCTGCATAAATCCTTACGGTTTGTTTGCAGTGCTTCTGACAAAACCTACAAATTTTTAGCCTGTACAACCACTTGCCAAATCATCCGCCAAGATACCGAAAACACCACCGATCACTCCAAACACTGTGCTGAAATCTCCAATGCTATTATGGACTATTTCATGACATGCTAGCATGTTCCAAACTGATCCATCCTGTCCAACTGTGTCTGTGGCGACTTTTACAACTTTTTGACTATTTTGCTGCTTTGACAACTTTCTGACGATTTTTTCAACTTTTGCAAATTTGCACAAACAACCTATAACAACTTCACCAAAAAATCAAAAACATCCTCATAAGCATTTAACATCACTGTACATACTCTGAATAACTTCTGAACTCTTGTCCACTGCATCAACCGATCTATCTGACTGTGTTGACAACAATGACAATACTGTCGCTGCACCTTGCTCAACAGTTGCATGCATAATAGAAAATTGCATGATTTAAAGTGCATTGCATCTAGATTTGTCCTAATACCTAAGTATTCATCATGATATGTAGACGGTTTTTCCATATCAAAGAGGATTGCATATGCTTAGAAGAATTGAAGATAATTGGTGAATGGTTTCATAGGCTCTAGAAATATTTAGTTGATGAAAAAGAATCAAAGGCTATGTAAAGGAATACTATGTTCAAATAGTTTTGTAAACTTGAATATTGTATAAGCTTAAAGATATTATTGTTTTAATGATGCTATGGGTTTTGAACTTTAAGGTGTGTTCAGCAATCTTAGCCATGGATAGATAGTATTGGGTTTATTCATTTGCTAGAATGCATCATTATGATAATTGGATCTCTTATGTTAAAGTATGCATGTTAACAAAAAGGATCCTTGAAGTTTTATGATAAGCATTTGTATTATGTGCAATTTGGTTTTGTTTCATGTTGAATCATTATTATCAATTGTAGCATGTTGGATCATGTAGTTTTTAATAAATGCTTTCATATAGTGTTATATGTAATATTTTATTAGAGAATTATGTTTCAATGCAATATTTATTACCTTGGGAAGGGGTGGTTAGAAATATTCTTGTTGAAATTGAAACATGATAATATTTAATCTTAGGAGTTACAAGGATGCAATAACCAAGTAAATGTGAGTCTTAGGATTTGAAAGGATGCAATAGCTAAGAAATCACAAACATGGAAGGAGTTATGTGGAAACAGTATCTAGGTATCTTGTGAATCTTTGCACCTTGAACGAGTAGGATTAGGTGTATCCCAACTAGGAGTTGAGGAACCATTCACAAGTCAATAATGGTGATCCCTCAATTGTGTAGGATCAAGTGATCATGTTAGTTATTGTTGAAGTTTCAATGACCTTAGCCCATGGAGGTGTGGTAACTAAGCACCAAGGATCTATGCTTGATTAACCTACCTAGATGGACTTAGAGTCAAGCTAGGGAATAGGCATCCCCCTTTAAGTGTTATGGGATTTAAAGGGTAATCTCTACATTGTGGTCACATGGTCATATTCTACTGAGGGTATAGGAAATTTGGGGGGACCACTATCAGCATCCTTATAAATGATTAGAATTAGTAAGGTGAACCCTAAAAAACACAAGAATTGGTCACTCTTGTCCACTAAGTGTTGTTTGCAAGTGACTTAGAACTCAAATGTGGTGAATATTTGTATAATAAAATAAGGTTGTCTCCCTTGTGATATTATACTTATAGTAATTAAAAAAAATGGGTTGGTAGTTTTGGGTTGTTACAAACATGATCAGTATGAATAAACACTTGATATCCAGTAATGTAGTGATAAAATTTATTGATAGCATATACTACCACCAAAATTTCTTTTTAGTAGTAGTATAATTATTTTTAGCTCTTGTCAAGTTTTTACTGATGTAATAGATAGCATAATGCTCTCCATTTTCTACTTGGCTCAAGGTTACCCCAATTGTAGTGTTAGATGCATCGGTTTGGATGTGAAATGGAAGTTTCCAATCTGGACCTCGTAACACAGGGGGAGTAGTCAATTTTTATTTTAATGTGTCAAATGCAATTTGACATTTTTTTATCCAATTGAATTCAAAATATTTAGTCAACAAGGTAAACATGGGGCTTGCAATTGTACTAAAGTTCTTGATGAAATGATGATAGAAACCAATATGACCCAAAAAACTCCTAACATTTGTTTGAGTTTGGAGAGCAGGCAAGTTTTTGATAATATCTATCTTCTTAGGATCTACTTGTATTCCTCTAGATGAGATATGATGTCCAAGAACAATGCCTTCATCCATCATCATAAAATATTTCTTAGGGTTTAGAGATAGATTGTAAGTTTCACAACGGGTTAAAACTTTGTCAAGATTTTCTAGAGTTTCATCAAAAGTTTTGCCACACATTGTGAAATCATCCATGTAGATTTCAACATAATCATTGGTCAACTCAGAGAAAATAGCAAGAACAACTTGTTGGAAAGTTGTTGGGGCATTGCAAATTCTGAAAGGTAAAAATCTATAAGCAAAAGTTCCCCATGGGCAAGTGAAATTTGTTTTCTCCTGATCTTCAAGTGCTACCTGAATTTGATTATATCCACTAAATCCATCAAGAAAATAAAAATATTTCTTCCCAATGAGTGTATATAACACGATCTATGAATGGTAATGGAAATGATCTTTATGTGTAGCTTTGTTTAGTTCTCAATAATTGACACACACTCATATTTTTCTATTTTTCTTTGGAACGATAACCAATGGAGAAACCCATCAGCTATCAAAAATAGGATAGATGAATCCTACTTCTAGCAATTTCTCAATTTCATATTTAATGATATCATGTAAAGAAATATTCAATCTTCTTTGTGGTTGTCTTATAGGTTTAACATCCTCTGTGTAAATACAATGAGTGCATATATCCAGATGAATTCTTGTCATATCTTTATATTCCCATGCAAAAGCATTGGGATATTGGCTCAGTACATCAAACAATTTTACCTCTTGGTCATTAGTCAACCAACTATTGATATTTAAAAACTTTCTAGGTTGTATTTCGATTTGTTTTGTACCAGGATGTATTGAATTGATTCCTTCAAAATTACTTATCAATGAGTTGAGAGGGCAATGGTGTGGTAGAAGAGAATGGAAGATTCATGTATATTTATCAAAAGTAATTCTTTATGGAATTAGATTTGATATAGGGTAATGAAAATATGAGAGAAGATGATGATGCCATCCATGTGGTAAATAAAAGGAACTATCTTGTATTGAAATGGATGGCAAATATTCAGGTTCTTGTCCTTTATCATTCCATAGTAATTGATTAATAGTAATTGGTTCATATTCAAGTCTTGAATCATACAATTTGTTGATCAAAATAGTCTCTTCTTCAAAAATAACCCTTTCAGATGGATCCAACTCTTCTGCATGATCCTTTACAACTATGGTAGCCAAAGTTGAAATGTTCTCTTCGTTTTCCTCATTTAATTTAGGAAACCATAAGTTACTAGAGAAATTGATTGAAGGTTTTACAAGAGGATATAGAGAGATTTTATTTGAGTCAATTCCATTAGAAATTATCATATCTCTTGATCTAAAATCAATGAAAGCAGCTATCATAGCAAGCCAAGGCCTTCCTAGAATTATTGGGTAACCATTCATAGTATTTCGGGGTTGTAATACTAGAAAATTGACTAGATATTCCCATGATGAAACCATCATAGAAATATTTTCTATGGTTCCTTCTGGTCTAACAACTGTTCTATCAACCATTTTCAATATTTTAGACATAGGATTTAGGTTATTTAATAATAAATTTTGCATTGTATCCTTCCTCATAACATTAATCTCTACCCCTAGGTCAATCAGAACATTAGATATCTAAATGGATCCTATGGTTACTACGAATACTGGACTTCTTGGATCACCATACTTAGGTGGGATAAGTTTTCTTGCAAGTAGGTCTACTAATTTTCCATCCACTTGTATGGTTTTAGGATATGCTTTCTTCTTTCTTCCTTGTTTCTTAATACACAATTCTTAAACAATCTTGTTAATCATTGGTACATATTTAATAGCTTGTAGCAAAGGAATCATAATATTTAAGCATTTTAATTCCTTTACCAAATTTGATTCTAAAGATGTTTCTAATATTTCAAATCATTTAGGATATGGTACTTTTTTTATGAAGAAGGTAAATTTTCTTGAGGAAGGTTTTATTTTTCCTTCTTTTATCAAGATCTCATTGTTGGGGTTTTAGTGTAGATGGGTCCTCTTGTTTGTTCTCATTAGCTCCCATTTCTACAATAATAGGTGGAGTGGGTTCAGGAAGTATTTTTCTTGAATGCAATTGGATATTTTCATAGTCGATGACATTTATCATGGTTGTATCTTTTGCTTCAACCATGTAGACAAGGGATGCCTATCTAGTATTATTAGGATTGGCCACATGTTAAGCCAAAAGTGGAGGTTGTTTTAATTATTTTTGTTGTGATCCTTGAGGAAAATTATGGGCAGGACTAGGCAATAGATTTTATGGTTGGTTTTGATATCGATGTTACCCTTGGTATGGTTGATGTTGTTGTACCCATTGTTGTCCTTACATTTGTGGGTGCAACCATGGTGGGTTTTGTTGATTCCATTGTTGATTCATCCATATAGGTTGAGACCACTCTTGAGATGATGCCCATGGTGGTTGATCCCAAGGTTGTTGAGGTGGTTCTGAAGTAGACCATGGCATAGACCAAGGATTATTTTTCCAATTTGTGGGAAATTGAGAAGCATTTTGATATGGGTATTGAGAAAAATTACCCCTTGTATTTGTCCTACAAATTTGAGTTCTTTTGTAGGTTGAGACTATTTTTCCAAGATGCTTTTGAGTCCTGGTAATAAATGGCATTGGTTTGTAGGATGTCCTTTTTCACAAATTCTACATATAGTAGATATGGAAGTCTTGTTCAAAGGACATTCATGAAGAGCATGCTTCTTTCTACATCTTGGGCAATAGATAGCTAAAGGTTTAGTAGATTTATTCTTTGCATTCATTTCATCTAATGTCATGTTAAGATGCACTAGAATATTAGTTTTGAGGTTGGAAAACTCTTCCATCAATTCTTTCAAGTCATTTTTATTGTTATCATTTTTACATCTTCTATGTCTTGTATGGGAATAATTCTTACAAAGTTCAATGATTTCTTGAAATTCAAGTGTATTTACATCTCATTTTCCCATAAGATCCAATACATCTCTTGATTCATCTTGTAGTCCTCTCAAGAATATGGTTTTGCTAAGTTTTGGTTCAACACCTCCACATCTCTTATGAACAAAGGAAAATCTATCCAGATAATCTTCTAAAGTTTCATCTTCCTCTTGTTTCATCCTAAATAATTCATCCTTCCTATTTTTTACTCAATAATATTCTTGGTATTTCTCCAAAAATACTCTTTCTATTTCATCCCAGGTTTAGATTGAATCAAGTGCTAAGCTCATGAACCATCGTAGAGCATAGTATTTTAGCATGGAAGGAAATAATTTGAGTTTTTTATTGTCATTCGTATAGTCATAAGTTTGGCATACAACCTTAAACTCAAATAGAAACTAATCAAGATCCTTAGATGCAACTCCCCTAAAATTTGGTAATACATATGGTGAAATGATTTTCATGGGAGAGTTTTGATTAGGATTTAACTGAATAGGATATTGGAAATTTTTTACAAGGGTATTGGTGTCACTCGAATGAAGAATATCACTTTCTCTCTATATATTATCTTGTAAGTCTACCATTATGTGTTTCTAATAATAAGTGTAGATTATTTAAAATTGATCTGATCATATAGATCTATCAGGAGAAGGTGGTGTTGAACTAACAATTTGTTCTTCTTGCAATTCTCCCTCAAGGTATTCTATACTTCTTGAAGATGATTGTGATTCAAGTTCAACATTTTTAAGAATCTCAAATGCAAAAAACTCAGGCATAGGTTCAACCTCTCATCGTGAATATTACCTTCCTGTGGCTTGTGGGAAGTTTGTTCTAATGAATCTACCTCTTTCATCTCTAAGCCTATTCATACATCCTAGTTTTAAAAGAAACTCCTATTCTAGTGTCCTAATGTCTGAGATGCAATCCCAAGCAATGCAACTATTTTCATGCAAAGTTATTTTGTTTTTATTTTTTTTCAAAAAGTAAAAACTACTCTAGGGGTTTTATTCTACACAACTTCACAAAATAATAATTTAACATTGAACGACTTATTTTTTCTCTAACAATGCCAATTTGTTCCTTGACAACGATGCCAAAAAGTGATGAGTGTCATTAATGCTCTCACTTTAATTAATTTATCAAAACTAGGGTGACATCCTAAGGTTGTATGTGATAGAGGTTGTTGGAATGACAACTTAGATATCAAGACTCTAGACTATCCTAAGAAAATTGAGAATCACAATATCTTTGTAGAACAAAAGAAACTATACTAAGTTGCACACTCTACTTGGAAAGAAATTCTATCTAATTTATAGAATTAAATCAAAAAAAAATTGAAAGGATCTATTCTAATATTTAACTAAAATAAAATAGAAAAAAATAGGAATTAAATGTTGTAATTGAAACTACTTTAACAAAATAAAAAGTATAGGAATGAACTAAAATTAAAATGCTGAAATTGAATAGGGTAAAATAGAGTTGAAAATAGGAGAAAATAGGGAAAATAGAACTTAAATACATGATCTATCATAAGCAAAATTGTGATAAATGAACTTGATTTTATGTTGTAAAAATTGAAATGCTAAAAGTAATAATCAGAGAAAGAAACTTGCAACTACTGCTAACATACCTTCCACTATTCCTAATAGTGGGCCTTTCCTATGAGGTTTAGCCAAAGGAAGAAAGAATCAACATGGAATAAAATATCCTATGAAGTCAACTAATTCATGCAAGAAACTTAAAATAGTCAAGTCTATAATAAATTACTGCACTTTTATTGAATTCTTCAAAGTTCATACAATTTGCTATTTTTTTGACTTTTTCTATTGATACTTTTCTACTAACTTTTCCCAATGGTATTACAATGATATTTAATTGCCTACAAACAAGGATTGAATCAAGAAATAGTCCATTTTCAATAATTATACAACACTACTACCAAATCCGACCATTTCATATTTAGGACAATAGGTCAAATTGGATAAGTTTTCATATTTTCATGTTGAATTTGGAACCTCCAGCTCAATATTTCCACCTTGAAATCTACTATATTTCTAATTTTTATAATATGGGTTATCTGCAGTGCTCTGAAACATGTGGTAGGTTGTTTAATTCATGTGAAACTTGTGGTTGCTAGTTTATTGGTTGATCTCAAATTCAAGGTTATGACTCCTCATTGTTGCTCATACATTGAAAAGAAAATTTGATCACTTATTTGGGCATGTTGTCACTATTTTTGAGAAATTTATAGTTTATTTCCTGGATGTTTTAGAGCATTTTCTACAATTTTTTATTATACAGGCCTACAGTGATCCAATGCTTGTGTAGAATGCACATTTTGGCACCAAATCATTATAGAAACACAAAACATAGGTAGAAAACACTCTAAACACACAAAACCAATAGATTTTTAGATCTATGACAAAGTCCACTAGTTATGATGCATTCATTCTATATATATATATATTGTGCTTATTTAATGCTGAAATCATGCAATTTAATAAAAAAATGCACAAAAATTATCCAAAAAATAATTTATCATCTCCTATAATTTACCACATTAACACAAATAATAATTAAAATAATTGGCATAGACTATAGTATTTAGAAAAAAATGAGCAAAATTATGTGAAATGAATAATGAGATATTTTATGGTCTCGTCAATAACCCCAACACTTTTATGATATCTTTGAATCACTTTCCAAGTTAAGGGATTACTCAAAGGCTTCTTTATATGATGTGAGAGGGACCATCTTGATCTTCTCCAAGTACATACAATTTTTTCCTTTATGAACCACATCTTCTTCAATGCATATGATGGATCTTCCTCTAGATGGATAAACAACCCACTCAACCTCTAGTTGTACAAACAAACAGACTCTTCCTCAACCAAATCCATTCATAAATAACCTCCTCATAATTATGGAACAACTAAAATTTCTTCATGAATGCTTCATCCAACTCATCCCAAGTCTAGTACTTGACCTTTAGAAATATCATGTACCAATCCATTATAGTTCTATGAAATTTCCCAAAGAAAATGCGCCTCTAATCTATGTCATCATTCTACCCATTCACTTTCCATATCATGAGGTATATTTTCTAATTCTTGATCGATTATTTTAATTATCTACAATAAAATATTAGACACTTACATGATATGGAAAAATTAATCATTATGGTGATAGGTTAAATTCATATTGGCAATAAATTTTCATATTATATCCTTCTTTATGTATATCATTAGGTACAACACATTGTAATTTCTATTATGCTAGACTCCCATCCCATGCACCATAAAACATGCCAACCTATAGTTGCTTCAATGTTGGAATCTTATCTTACTCACCATTGAACACACCAACCTATATTTTATCTAGTACCAAACTCCATCTTGTGCACTATCAAACACACCACCTTATATTTGCATTGATGTTGGATTTCCATCCTCCTCATCATCGAGCACATAAACTTGTAATTGATACAACACAATGTATGCTTCATTGTCATGAAATTATTCACTAATGCATAACTTGTCATTGCTTTATTATCCATAATTTTTAGGTAACTCCACATCTTCATTTAATTATTTACCACTACCAAGATGTAATTATCCATTGTTGTTATGTAACTCTCAAACATCATGACATAACTCTTCATTGTTGACATGCAACTCTTGACCATTGACATATAACTCACCACAACCATAATATAACTCTTCATGCACAAACCCTTGTGTATCTCCTCCATGCATGTCTACTTGTATGTCTAGTTATATATCCAATTGCATATTTGATTTAGGAATTGACCCTTTTTTAGCATCAACAAACAAGTCAACATATTCATTTTTTTGTTGGTTGTAATGTAATTATTTCATTGTTGTCATTGTACACCTTCCTAAGTGATTTTCTCATCACAACTCCATATCACCAATATTGTCCCAACTTCAAATAAGAACAACACCAAAATGTAGAAATAGATAATCCAACTTTGAATAGAAAATAGTGCTAGAATCTAGAAATGAAATACAACATACTACAATACAATTCCATTATTGCTTAAATAATCAAAGTATACAATGTGAATAACTTACAATTATAATGCATACATAACATATATCATACTACCTAGTGCCATGGAAAAGAATCAATATAGCGCAATAAAAGCATCTCAAACTACCTAGCATAGTAGTTCAGATGACCTGGCACAACATCTTAGACAGTCTAAAATAGCATTTAGATGCTTGATACAACATTTTAATACAATCTCAACATTGATACCCATGTACCATACCAACCTGTTCTTTCATACCAATAACATGAATGAATGAGGGAAGGATTTTATTTATATAACTAAGGAGGTAGTTGCATCCTCCAACTTACTAACTACCCAAAACCTCATTATTTTATTAAATTATGTTTGATATGCATTTGACTGAGATTTGCATTTCATTTCATAAATCACTTTATGACTATGAATTATTTGTACATAATTAATATTTCACTTACCATTACATATTATCACATATAATATGACAATATAACTTTATAGCATCAAATATATCACAACTCTTAATGTGCATATATACATTTTTGTTATATTGGAGGAGTGGGTTTTGAAAGGGCCCCAAAACCTTGATTACAAAATGATCAACAAAAATAATAGGTCAATAGACCTACAACAACACAAAATAGATAGTGGGTCCATAAAGGTAATCCCAGCATACAAAGGGAACCATTTGAAGGTTTCAACAAGGTAAAAAAATATGAAGAAACAAAGGATAAGAGAAGTTAGTCATAGATTGACTCAACACTAATTTTAGGATTCTCATCAGTAGCCTTGTGAAGATCTTTGAGCTGGTGGTAAAGCTCATCCATGAATTTGGTAGCTTGGTGGTATAAGGTCCATGCAGTCTTGGATGCATTGGTAGTAGTAGAGAGTATCACCACGGTGTTGGTGAAGTGGTTGAGAATGAATTTTTGGAATGTGTTGAATCACCCATTGATTCAAATTATTTCTCATTGGAGGGATTGCCTTCAAATGTCACCTTTAGGGGGAAACCATCAATATTTAACTTCTTTGGTTGAGGGAACTCTCATAAAATATCTAGGCTATCATTACACTTGATATTTATTGCTAAGATCCTTAAGGAGTGACATCGAAACTCAAATTTACTGGATTGAGGAGAATCTTCAGGCATAGGGCTCAAGATTGGTTTTTTACCTAACTTAGAGGAATCAGGAGAGCCAAACTCTGGATCATCATCATCACTAACCACATATTGACAGGGGTTTCATGACTTGATCTTTTGTTAGGATAGATTGGATAGGCTAATGGTGAAGCAAATGGTTGTATTCTAAGTCTACTTATCAAGGATGTATTTATACAGGATTAAGTGTAGGCCTTGGTGGATGGAATGGAAATAATTCTCTTCTTGATGCTATTAATAGATATTTCTATGGATCTAAATAAATAGTCTGGTGCATTGATCATTTTTATATTCCTAAGATGATTTAATAATGGAATATGGAAACTATGCAAGGGAACATCAATTTTATCAACAATAAAGACCTAACGATACCACCTATTGGAGCCAAATTTGACTCAACTTTGAAACCCCCAAATTTAAATTTTTGGTTTCAATCAAACTGCTTATACTGTTGGTCATTGCTTAAAGTTGTTGTGAGTAATTCAATTTTTCATTGGTTGGTTTGATAAAGTCTAACCTTAGCCTTTTTAATAATGTGGGCTTCATTGTATAAATCAAAGTACCTCGAATGGTTAGGGAAGAAAATTTCAAATTAAAAACCTAAAGCCAAAGTTCGACCTTCATAAATATTTTCCTTGGGCCTAAACCGATTAATAAAGTCCCTAAATCATAAGTCGGTTAAAACATTCACTATGGTCTCATGATCCGAAGAACCTAAGGTTAAAATAAATATTAATTGATTAAAAGCCTAAGGGTATGCACCCCGCTAAGCTAACTGGTGAGCACCTCAGATTTAATCCAAGGGCCACGCACGATCCAGAGAAATCGGACGATAGCGCTTTAATAAAATCAAACCGAAGATAAGTCAAAAGTCAAGCGTAGTCAAGAAGTAAAAAGGTTGCACCTTAGACTTAATCGGATGGAAGCGCATCGCCTGAGAAAATTTGATGGATGCGCACTCACGAAATAGTCCAAAAGATAAGTCAAAGGGTCAATAAAACTTAACCTAAGATTTAAAAATCGAGCAAGTTGTCTTCAATCTAATGGCAGCGCTTCATCGAGGACCAAATCCAATGGACGCGCGCTCACTAAAGACTCCAAAGGTTAAACCTAAGGCTCTAATAAAGTTAAAATCCTTGCACCTTTAACAAGATCAACGACAACGCTTCATCGAGGATCAAATCAATGGTCGCACGTTGTCCAAAAAGTCAAAAGTTTAAGCATGAGTCATAATGGTCAACGTTTTGATTAAGCAGTGAGTAAGTCTAAACAAATCGGATGACAGTGCTCAATCATCCATAAAATCAATGGTTGCGCATCCTCTAAAGAGTCAAAGGTTTAAAGTAAAGTCATCATAAGTCAAATGTCAAGTTAAAATCTGAGCAAGTCCGATAGATCGGATGATCGCGCTGAACGAAGCTTAGATCAACGATCATGACTGCTTTGATTAAAATGAACTTTAAAATTAATATTAAGAGAATGCATCCCATTTGATTAATCATCGTGCTAGTTACCAAGATCGAATGACCATGCTCGATCGATCTTAAATCTAATGGTGGTGCACTAATTAAAGATGCATTAAAGAGGGTTAAGGATCGAGAGAAATTAATTAAAGTTAATCATGATTAGCAAGGGTTTAATACGTCGACTAATTTTCCCCTTTTGCCCTAATCATGATTAATATTATAAATGCTTGATTAAACTAACTTGCAAGTTGATTAGATCCAACGGCTGCGCTTGTCTCCACTCAGATCCGATGGTCGCACCAAAATTGCAGGATGGAAGGTAAAAGGCATGGGTAAGGACAAAATTAATTGACATTAATCATGTTTAGTAAGGGTTTAATACATTGACTAATCTTCCCCCTTTTCACCTTAATCATGATTAATAGAAAAGCAAAGGTCTATAACATCATTATCTAGCATGCATCTTGTCAATGATCAAATGGCAACGCACAAACTAAATCGAGAATCAACGGATGCGAAGGCCTATAACTGGTGACAAAGATCCAAAGGCTAAATAAAGACCTTCTTATAACACATGAATCGAACGACGGCGGTCATTGACCACCCAGATCCAATGGTGCGCATATGGGAAGATAATCAAAGGTTAATCTAAGCATTGGGTTGATTAATTTAGTCGAGGTACGTATGAATTTTTCCCATTTATTAAAGAATACGTGCATATGTATGATCCAACGGTCGCGCCTCACCACCATAAGATCCAACGATGATCACAAAAGAAAAGTAAGTGTATTTTATGATTACCATCGATTAAAACAAGTTATTAAGGTTTAACAATATAAGGATTAACATCGGATAAATATGATTAATTGAAGACCAATAAAACATGTTATTTCAAGTGTTTACATGAGAACAGGTACACTAACTATCACACAGGTTTTGGGAGATCAATGGATGCGCTTCATCTCAGATCAATCTGATGGTTGCGATTAATCATGGTTGACTTAGGGAAAAAGGGACATCATAGGTAAAAACCTACACTCACACCAAGAGTTGGATATCATGAAGACCCCAAGGGAGACATAATGGATCTCGAAGATGTAGTTATCACTCGGATCTGAGATGGCACGAGGCCCAAAACATACCATTCCATGTCAGATTAAAATATCCCCATTGATGAATGAATAGAAAGCATGAATGATTGTAGGCACATGTATCAAAGGGACCCAGGCTCACAAGTTAATAGATATCGCCCATCATAAAGCACAAAACTCCAGAAAATACTGAGTTGGCATGATTCCATTAGCCAATTTTGAATAATGGTTGGTAGCATCGGGTCGATAATGAAATGTGTAAATTTATCAAGTTCACTCCACCACCCTATATATGAACTTACAAAACCAGTCAAGGCCACTCCACTGGTATACCAAGAATTAGAATTGATACATCAGAAGCATAGAGGGAAGAGAGTATTCATATTCTGAGAACTCGAAGAAGAACTTGACCAACAATCATGAGAGCAATGGCATCATGGGGAGATGTGTTCATACCTACAGATACACGAGAAGCCATAAAGTTTATCATAGATAAATCACCCTATTCTATGATTTTTGGACCGCCTGTTCTTGGTACCACTATGTATGATTTTGCCCAAAAATGTGGGGTAGATAAAAAACCCAACTCAGCTCAACTATATGAGATCGACAATGCCTGCATTAAGAGTTTCACCCGAGTAATGGAAGGCGATAACAGAACCCCATGGATAATGGTAGATTTGTTCCATAAAGCTCAGAGGTGGTAGTACAAGGGTTTCCCTAGAGAAAATAGATGGAACAGTAACCTTGGGAAGTTGATATGCCCAAAAGTGCATTTCTCCTCAGATTTGATGGCTTGGTTAGCAGTGGCATATGACGAAAGAACGAGGACCTTTCGAGACCACAAGAATCGAAAGGTGTTCAGCACCAAAGTCGAAGATATCCAGGAAGTGTTCAATCTGATGAAGTATACCACATTTCTGGTGGACTAGGTAATCGAACACCAATCTCGCATGTTCATTGATATGGAAATTTTAAAAAATTGTTTGATACATATGCAGAAATAGAGAAAAATTTCCCAATTAATAAAAATGCTTTTAAACCCTGGGTACAAGACTTCTGTGACATGATAAACATAGTATTGGGAGTACAGGATATGAGTAGAATAATGAAAAGAGTTTTGTATTTAGCTGCACAATGTAATAGAGGACATAACACCCCTATCTACGCCTGGGAACTGGAATTGAGCTCACAAATACATAGAGAAATGGTAGAACTAAAGAGAGCAATATTCGAACAGAGGTAGGAGATGCCTCACTTTTCACAATATTCTTTTCTCACTCACTTAATAGTGGGCCAATTGGGGGAAGAAGCCCGTAAGAGATTAAAAGCCATAGATAGCCCCTATGTATAGAATAGCTTCTGGAGACTTCATGAAGGACGAACTCACATGGGCTGGTTTTGTGATCGCTTCTTGGTAGAAATCCATTGGGCCTTAACTGGGCTAATTCTAGAAATATTAGGGCCAGGGGTAAGGGCATTCATTAAAGAAAAAGAGATAGGAGATTTCTTCTTCATAGAGGGTTTTACTTACATCAGATTATATGGAGCTAAAATCCCTCCTAAGGTGTTACCCCAGTACTGCCCACTGTCCATAGCAGCCCTAGAATTATGTAGACAAGTGGCAGAAGAGGCTAAAATGAGACTGGTTAAGAAGCATGGGAAAGTCCCCTGGCTTGATGTTCCTTGCCATTTTGGAGATTATGTATTTGTTGGATATCCTTCCCTACTCAAGGGAATGTTTGAATTGGACAATATGGGATTCGATGAAGTGTCATGGAGGTTTTATGACCCAAAAGGAACTTATAACAAGATGATGGAGAAGAGAGAGTATGCTCGAATCAAGCATTGAGAAGATGCTTTTGAAGAGAGCTTATTAGAAGCTATAGAGCAAAAATCAGATTTACAAATAGTATGGGATAATTTCCCTCTAGAAAAGAGAGGTAGCACACAGGTTTGTGAAGCCTATGACTACCCAACCGAACTAAGAAGGCTTCAAGAGATTTCAGTGGATACTACAACACCTGTTATGCCAAGGATAGACCCAACAATTAAAGAAGACCCTTTGTTGGAATTGATAGAGGAGCAAGACATAGACTTAATGGAGGTCACTGTTAGAACTGTTGATATAGTAGAACAACAAGTTAAACTCCCAGTGAATGACCAACCTAGAATAGAGGCAGCACCAAAAGAAGCTCCTCAACAAACCTGTATAGATAAGGGTAAAGAAATAGTAACTTCATCCTCTCAAAAAGCACCATCAACAAAGTAGGTTGTAGTTCCTATACCTGATAATGTTTTAGCTATGACCAGTGTGAAGAAATTGGCACCCATGGCCGTCCCGACTTCTATAAACATAAAGGGATAGGAGATAAAAATTCCAATAGTAATACAAGTAAAAGGTGGATTGGGTGGCCTCTTCCAAAGCTACTTAGTAAAAATTCAAATATAAATAGCTCTAGTAGAAGCTAAGAAACCCATATTATCTCTACCTGTTGCCAAGGTTGTTTTGGAAAGAATAGATGAACATGCGGCCTTTACTGCTACAGATGAACAAGAGTTATAGTTAGTAGCAGGAATGGGAAATATAAAAGAACAATCTTCAGAAAAGGTAGAAATGGAGACAATTGTGTCAGATATTGCTAAGGTTGATCTCCCTCCTCTGCAAAACCCACTAGTCTTCAGTACCAATGAGGAAATAGGAGGATCATCACTATTGGGTAAAGAAGTTGATATGGCAAAGCTTGCCAAAACTATGAGTAATCAAGTCATAGACCAATTTGTTGAAAAAATTGAAACACTCAAAAAGCAATTGAGTCAAGAGGAGGAAGAAAAAGCAAAATTGAAAGTTGTGATAAGTAAGCAACAAGAAGAATTAAATAAGAAAAATGCTTCAATTGCCCAGCCCCTCCAAGTGACCAAAGTTCAAGATCATGTATATTATTTGAATGTAATGAGGAAAGACATGTATAGAAAAATAAAAGCTCAGGCCAAAGGTTTTACTGAAATGTTCAGGAAAATAAGGGTGATTCAAATAACTGCTCAAGAAATCATGACCTTGATGCAGGAAAGAGAAAAATATTTTAAATTCATTCACCCAACCCTGGACTACATAGGGGATCATTTTGAAGAACTGCAAGGACAAGAAATAACAACACCTGAAGGCAATAAAATTCAAATCAATTTTGAATTTTTCAAAGCAGCCCTGTTTGGATCAAACCGAGAAAAATGGACAAATTTTGTGACTGAGATGAATGATCTGATAAAGGATGCTACAGATAAACTGATAGATATTGGCCTGTCCTTAGATCAATGCCTGGAAGCATCAGACATAGAAGGAATATTCAAAGAAACCCTTGAGAGATTTGACTATGAACAAGGTGATGAGGAGGAGATGATTAAACAAACTACACTCATGGTGAATGCTACAGAAGCCTTACTACTTCAGTATGATAGAAACATGCCTGTTATTGTTATACAAAAAAATAGAATTCTGCAAGAAATGAATATGCTCAGGATTGCAGCCACTTTTGACATAGAAATATGGAAGTTGATTGATGAGCATATTAAAGGGTTGCAAAGGAGTTTAAAGGGAAAAAGGGTCAATACCTGCACTCAACAAAAAGTAGATTCTGCACCACAGATAGCTGCAATAATAGGAGATATATCTGGGGTAGTCAAAGGGTCAAAGGATCAAGGAAAGACAACTCAAAAGAAACTAGTTCGAAGAGTAGCAACTAAATGCACCAAGAAATAGCAGAAATAAGCAAAAGTTCTCCTCATACTTAAATCACCAGTTGAGTGGGAATATGTTTGAACAAGTCAAAGAAGAGAGCACAGTTAGTTCAGAACAAAGCCAGCTGGACAACATCAATTTTGGAGATTCAATCAGAAGCTGCCAAGTGTACAGTTAGAAGTAAACCAAGAATAACATAATCAAGAACCAACAACTATAAAAGGAAGCAAGCAGGTCTGGATTCTGCATCAAGCAATTAGAGAATAGCATTTTTGCTAAGAGGTATACTTGAGTGCCCTGTTAGTTGTGTTGTTGTATTTCTTTGTGTCTATTTTCTTTTATTCATTCTTTCTTCCTCCCCTTGCTGTGCAGGATTGTATGATAGGAAAGAGTTCAAGAAGTTGAGAATATTTCCAGTCTTATTGAGCCTAGGATTCAAAGATTCTTCTATTACCATATTGGAACAAGGAGAGTTGGAGAGACCTGTTACATTATTTGAACAGAGTCCTCTTCATTGTATTGATGTATTTCTTTAAGAAAAATAGAGTTAAAAGGCATCCCGCCCACTCTGCATGTAATATTTTATGAAATCAATACAATTCTGGGTTTTATTCCTATCATTTCTTTGTCTCAGTATTGTGTGTATCTGTATAATGGGTTACATTATTTGAATGCATTATATACATTTCTTTCATTGGTTAACTCTTGATTTTATTATGATATTCGAATGAGATTAAGAACACCAATTTTCTTCTCCCCTTCTCTCTGTTTCATATTAAAATTGTTGTTAAATTGCTATAATAACCCAATGAATCTAGGCACCGGTCTACATAAGGCATAATAGTTGGTTATTTTCATGCTTGGTCATTTTAATAAAAATACTTATAGTTTAATAAAAAAAAGGTGCATAATTAAAAATTTAATTAAAAATTGCTGGGGTTTCCTTACCCGTTCTGCCATCTTCTTTAGCAATATTCGGGTTTAGCAGAACATGAGGCAAGTCGACCAGAGCCTGTAATAGCTCGTTGGTTTCAAATGGATTCTTGTAGCATGACAATTGATTTCCTACGGATGCAAGAATCGGTTCCAATAGTTTTTTGGCACCGTTGTCGGGGAGGACTTCTTAGAAAGATTCAATTATCTTCTTAAAAGTTTTCTTCAATGATTATTTTTAATCAATGGATGACCAGTTAAAGTAAAGAACCAACGTTTTAATTTTCACTTAGTTAGAAGTTCTTTATTTTTCATTATGTCCGTAGTTTATGCCTTGAAGTAAGTTCTTTATGTTCTTGATGTTCTTGAAAATTTCTCTTTCTTGATTTTCTTGAAATTTTGGTTTCTTGATTTTCTTGATTTTCCCCAAGAACCCACTCCTGTGAGGATGAGAGATAATATCAAGCATTCTTGATAAGAGTATACATTGTTATTTCTGCACCCTAGTGCTGGCGACTCTATTGGATGAACCCAAAAGAAAAATATAAAAAGGAGAGAACAGGTGGTGTTGGTGAACACCAGGAGAAGTGGTAAGGAGCTATTTCTAGAACTCGAGAATCCAGAGGTATTTATACATACCTAGAAAACTCCACTTTTTAAGAATACCATTTATAATAGTAGATTAAATTCTAGTGGTAAAAGGTACGTGAAGAAAATCCAGAATACTATTACTATTGATATTACTGTAGATGAACGTTTAAAATCAGTAGTAGAAGATATATGTGATTATCCTCATTTAAAGGTAGATAATTCATCAATCTACGTTCAAACTGCCTAGACCCATACCACTGTAGGTACTACATCTATGAAATTAAATACAATAGTAGCTATGGCTCAGGGTAATGTTCATTTGTGGAGAACTAACAGATATAGACCTTTTGTATTACCAATAAATTTAAATGCCTTACCCAGTAAAGCTCACAAATACCTCCCTAAGTTTTTAGGAAATAGTGCAATAATTGGAGAGGATCATATCAAAAGTTTCTTATATGCAATGGAAAGTCTGGAAGTTGAACATGAAGATGTAGTATTAAGACTGTTTCTACAGACTTTAGAAAAATATGCTAGAGAATGGTTTAATTCCCTTCCTAACAATGATATCCCAGACTTCACCAAAATGGAAGAGGTGTTCCTAAAGAAGTATGGTGAAAGGAAAAATGAACAATCATTGTTAACTGAGCTAGCCACTATGAAGAAGAAAGAAAATGAGGTTGTTAGTGATTTTAATAGAATATTTTCAAAAACAAGAAACAAAATCCCTGCCAACCTCAGGCCTAGTGATATTCAATCTATTTGTTTTTATAAGAATGCTTTTCAAGGAGAGTTTAACTATGAATTAAGGCAAGAACAAGCCACTACCATTGATGGTTGTATGGAAAAAGCAATGGATATAGAAAGAAATATGCTTGATAAGTGGTAAGATGAAGCCTTATTCTTTAGAGGTTAACATGCCTGAGAGAAAACCTAAGAGAGTGGCTTTTGATATACAAAGAAGAACTGAAATTGATCCTGTGGAGAAGTTGACCAGTCAAATGATAGAAATGTTCAACAACATGAGTAACAAGTTAGCAAGAATTGAAATAAATGGAAATAATGATGAATCTTCACAGACAGAGCGACCACATGTTGATAACCGTCCCCACTTTAAGAAAAATTACAACAAGAATTGGGGAAACAACAATGGTTTTGAAGAAGGGAATAGGAATAGGGGTAATGGGAATAACAACTAGAAAAATAGAGATTCTGATAGGGATCGAAACAATGTCCCTAACCCAATGCCATCTGCCAATGTAGCTGAAGGTTTTCCTTATTTTTGCTCTACTTGTGATGCACCCCATAACCCTGATGCATGTGGAATACACCTGAGTGATCAACGTAATGTAGATATGCATGCAGAATCAGAAGAGGATATAAGAATCAATGCATGTTGGTCCATTGAAGATGAATCCAGAGAAAGGTTATTTGAAGAAGACATGGATAAATATGCTTCAAATCATCATCCTCAGATCTTAGTGATTGAAGGAACTAAAATCTTACAAAAATCACATGAGTCAAGATATGATAAGATGAAGCAAGGGAAATTGATTCCCACTACTCAAGAGGTTGAAGAATTAGAGGCAACCCATGTTTTAAATTTAAGGAATAGAACAGTCCCTGAAAGAATAGAGAAATTATCTACAAATGAACCAAGAAGACAAACTTTCACCAATAAAAATATCAGTAAAGAGAAAACTGATAGGAACCCTAACAAAATTACTCCTGAGGTAATAGAATCAATAGAAGAAGTTCCCAAAGAAGAAAGTAATAAACCATTGGATATAAAGAAGATAGAATTTGATGTTGGGTCAGAACTCAGTAAGCAAAAAGTTAATATCACATTTGGTGAACTTATGAAAGTTCAAACATACAGAGAACAAGTATGCAGAGCTTTTGGATTAATAGAGCAGAAAGAAGACCCTACTTGTCATGTCGCTAGACAAAATCAACATGATACAAGATCACCATCTTCTGTCGACCCTTCTACGTGTCATTAAGATATAATTCAGATGAAGGGGAAAGATATGTGATTCATAATTGCATGCTTGACAGTGGAGCTTCACATAATATCATGCCTAAGTTAATAGTTGACCAAATGGGATTAATCTGTACTAGAGATTCTGCCCCTATTTCTGTAATGGACAGCAGACAAATTCCCTATGTAGGGGTGATAACTGGATTATTAGTTTTCCTAGACCAACACCCCAAAAAGGGCATTGTCATGGATGTAGCAGTAGTTGATGTTGACCCATTCTTCTCACTATTACTCAGTAGGCATTGGGCAGAACAACTAGGAGGATCAATACAACTAGACTGGTCTTATGCTACCATCCCCATATCAGATAAGGAGAATATAATTTTAAGAAGGGAACCATTCAATAAACACTCCGTAGAGTTAATTCAAATAGATGAAACCATGATTAACTTAGTTAACTCTATGGAAGAAAAAGGGATGGGAGTCTATTCAATATGGCACAACCCATTCTTGATGGAAGTACTAGATGCAAAGAACATGGATCCAAAGGATATGAGAATAACTGATGCTGAATCAAATCGAGTATTAACCCAAGAAATGTGGACCATGTCATTTGATGGGGCTAAATCCCAATCTGGAGTAGGTGCAGGTGTAAATTTGATTGATATTAAAGGAAATTACCTTGGTATACCTTACAGATTACAATTTCCTTGCACAAACAATGTAGCTGAGTACGAAGCTTTACTATTAGGGCTAAGGAAAGCAAAAGAGTTAGGTATTAACTACTTAACTATAATAGGGGATGCATAACTTATTATACTACAAATAAAAGGTAAATATCAGACCAAGCATCCTAGACTTAAGCAATATAGAAATGCAGTATTGGAAGAAATTGATAAATTCTTGGCTTTCAATATTTCATATATTCCTAGAGAACAAAATCATGTTGCAGATCTCTTAGTTGTGAATGCCTCAGGTCTAGATCACCCAAAAATAACTACAGAGTACATGGATAGATTTCCAACTATCTCAGTCTATAAACCTTCTGTGCTAGATAACATAGTCTATCTTCAGGTTTTTCAAGATGATATAGATATTAAGGATTTTATGACTTTGCAAAATCAATATGCAGATGTCATCTGTGATGAAAAATATGAAGAAAAGTTAAAAGATCAAATAGGAGAACTAGTAGAAGTAATCCAGTTGAAAACTAATAGAATACCCAAAGGATTGGTGTCTCTTGAAAGCCTATTTGATGATTTTGACAAAGCCTATAAACCTATACGTAGAGAAGTGATATCTGAGGATATTAATATTGGCTCAATGAAAGAACCTAGAATAGTGAAAGTAGACATGGCACTACCTACTAAAGAAAAAGTTGGATATATCAGTTTCCTAAAAAAGAACAAAGAACATTTTGCTTGGACCTATGAAGATCTCAAAACTTTCAAAATGGATGTGATGACACATATAATACCCTTGAAAGAAGAGGCCAAGCCTTTTAGACAAAAATAGAGAAAGTACAATCCAACTCGCACCCAATAATGCAAAAAGAAGTTAAAAAATTGTTGGACTCCAAGATAATAAGAAAAGTCAGATTTTCCTCCTGGATATCCAACTTAGTACCAGTTAGGAAAAAGAATGGGGACATTAGACTATGCATGGATTTTAGAAATTTAAACAAGAGCTCACTGAAAGACAATTACCCATTGCCTAACATGGAACAACTATTGCAAGCAGTAGTAGGTTCAACTAGATTGTCCTTGTTAGATGGATTTTTAGGGTACAATCAAATTCTGATAAATCCAGAAGATAGACACAAGGCAACATTCACCACACCCTAGGGCACATTTGAATATTTAAGAATACCTTTTGGATTGATGAATGCAGGTGCTACTTTCCAAAGAGCGATGGACTTTGCTTTCAAAGGACTAATGTTCAAAATTGTAGTAGTGTACTTAGATGATATTACAGTTTTTTCTAAAAATCTAGAAGATCATTTAGAACATTTGACTGTAGTTTTTCCCGATGCAAGGAATTTGGAATCTCTCTAAATCCAAAAAAATGCATATTTGGAACTACACAAGGAAAATTGCTAGGTCATATAGTTTCAGAAAAGGGGATAAGCATTGATCCAGAAAGGATAGAAGCCATTTCTAAAATTCCCCCACCCAAGAATCTAAAAGGAGTAAGGTCATTCTTTGGAAAAATAAATTTTATCGAAGAATTTGTCCCAAATTTTGCAGAAATGACCAAACCCATAAATGATATGGTGAAGAAAACTAGGAGAAATAAAATGGACATTAGAAAATATGGAAACATTTAACAAGATCAAAGAAGCCATATCAACCACTCCAACTTTAAGTTGCCCTGATTATGCAAAGGATTTTAATATCTATTCATATGCATCTGAACATTCTATTGTTGTAGTCCTTTCACAAAAATATAATGAAAATAATGAAAGGCCAATAGCCTTTATGAGCTCAGGACTAAAAGGAGCAAGTCTTAAATACACCTTTCTGGAAAAACATGCCTATGCAATCATCCAATATTTGGAACACTTTAAAGGTATATTTGGCTCAAACAAAGTTTACTGTTGTATTCCCTTTATAGCAATAAAAGATATCTTTTCTCAATCAGAGCCATTGGGAAGACCAACAAGATGGATGGTAAAACTTTTGCAATATGATGTTGAATTCAAAATAGTTAAAATAGTCAAAGGGCAGGGTTTAGCTAAACTGTTGGCTAACAAAGAAGAAGCAGGATCTAAAAATATTCTTACCATAGATCAGACATATGATGACAGAAGAATAAAAAATGAAGAATGTAAATGGTATGAAGAAATTTTGTCCTATCTACAAACTCTGTCATTCCCCAAAAACATGTCAATAAACAGAATGAGGTCAGTCAAACTTCAAGCTCAAAAGTATTATATACAAAATGGAGTATTATATTGGAAACATCCTGATGGAGTATTATTAGTCTGCTTATATGAAAGAGAAGTCCCAAAAATAATTAATGAATTTCATAATGGTTTCTATGGGGGACATTTTTCTCCAAGAGCTACAACCAATAAAATCATGAGAGCAGGATATTATTGGCCATCCCTTTTTAAGGATGTATATAAATATGTAAGGAATTGTCATAACTGCCAAGTTTTTATAGGGAAAAAGCATCTACCAGCCATGCCCCTCGAAGCCAGTAATCATTGAAGCACCTTTTTCTCAATGGGGTATTGACCTGATTGGAGAGATCAAGCCTAATTCATCTAGCCAACATAAGTGGATCATAACTGCAATAGATTACTTCACCAAGTGGGTGGAAGTTGCACCTTTGAGAACATCTACATCTGCTACAATCATCATATTCATAGAAGAAAATATCTTGACCAGGTATGGAGTTCCTAAAAATCTTGTAACTGATAATGCTCAATATTTTGTGTCATATGAAATGGTAGAATTTTGTGCTGAATATGGAATTGAATTATCTCATTCTACTAATTATTATCCCCAAGGAAATGGTCTAGCCGAGTCATCAAATAAAAATGTAATAACAAGAATAAAAAGGTCATTAGGCAAAAACAAAAGGGGATGGGATAGTGAACTTAAATTTGCTTTATGGGATGATAGGTTGTCTATTAAAAGAAATACAGGAAGAACCCCCTATGAGATGGTTTATGGAGAAAAAGCCCTACTACCCCCAAAAATGGAAAAAATGGCACTTTCCCTTTTATTGCAAGATCATGAAAACCCTGATCCCATTCAGAGAAGGCTTGACCAAATTGTCTTGTTAGAAGAACAAAGAAGAGAGACCCTCAATAGAATGATGGAACAAACCCATAAAACTATAAATTTGTTTAATAAGAAAGCCAAGGGTACTCCTTTTTCTCAAGGAGATATAGTCATCTATTGGGATCCTAAAAATGATAAGCATGGTGAAAAGGGTAAGTTTGAACCTAAATGGATTGGCCCATACCAAATTGCCCATGTTATCAGTCAGAATACTTACAAGCTACAGACTTTGCAGGGAGAAATAATGGCTATCCCTATTAATGGCCAACACCTCAAAATGTACAATCCCTGTTGAAGGTGTACTTTACAAAAAAATAAAAATAGAAAAACAAAAATCCAAAAACAGAGTGGTGTATTTTGTTTATTAGTTAAAGCTTCCCTTTTGTTCTTGAATAATTTTGAGTTTACTGTATACATGATATCTTAGTTTGATGAGTATATCTAACTGTTGATTCCACCAAAAACAATAAAAAGAAAAAGGGAATTTATTTTAGATATTGATGAGCTTTACAATTCTGTCAAAAATGAGTGTTTATGCAATAGTTGTTTGATATGAGATAAAACAGACAGAAAACAAAGCTGATTGAAACATCATGTCAAGCCTCACATTACAAATGATACTTAAAGTGACTTCAAAGGTCCAAAGAACTGAGTTATCTTTGAGAGGGTAGTTGAGCCAAAAATTATTACACTCATATTTTATAGCCAGAAACTAATCCTCAACTCAGGCATACTTATTGCACAATTTACTTATATATCCAAACACTTCTCTCACGAGAAAGAAAAATAAAAAATAAAGTAAAATTGAGTCATTGCCTGAGATATCTTGGAAAACCTCTACCGGGGCTATAGACGCTTGACTAGTAGTAGGGTAAAACTAAGATGGGATTAGAAGCAACTCCACCGAGGCTATAGACGCCTGACTGGCAGTGGAGCCCTGCAGAATGGTGAAAATTTTTAAAGAGTGAAATCACATATTAGGCTTGGCTATTTTTATCAGATATGATAAAGTTCTGAAAGATTTAGAAATCCAAAAAAAGAATGCACAAACACACACATGGGCAAAAATATGATGAGACAAATGGTTGTGACAAAATCTATGTAATCATATCTTATGACTTAGCTAAAACAAGCATTACTATATTTCAAAATAAAACTCATTGATTTCTAAAATTTCTAAACCTTTGTTTCCAAATTGAATGAAAAGGGATCTATAGTTTTCCATACTCTACTTGCTTTGATATCATGTTTTCAATATAAAAAAATAAAAATAAAAATAAAAATGAATGATGAAGAAAAGAAAGAAAAAGAGGAAGGAAGTTTTTTCTGTTATGCATTTCAAGTTTTGTTTAGCAATCAAAATTTTGTTGTTTTTTGTTAAATTTTTGCAAAATAAAACCAGGAGATTCTGTGGTTCTCAAGTGCTTCATGTTTTCAACACATTGTCCCAGTCAGAGCCTATGTTGGAGCCAAATTTGACTCAACTTTGAAACCCCCAAATTTAAATTTTTGGTTTCAATCAAACTGCTTATACTGTTGGTCATTGCTTAAAGTTGTTGTGAGTAATTCAATTTTTCATTGGTTGGTTTGATAAAGTCTAACCTTAGCCTTTTTAATAATGTGGGCTTCATTGTATAAATCAAAGTACCTCGAATAGTTAGGGAAGAAAATTTCAAATTAAATCCCTAAAGTCAAAGTCCGACCTTCATAAATTTTTCCTTGGGCCTAAAAATCGATTAATAAAGTCTTCTAATCATAAGTCGGTTAAAACATTTCACTATGGTCTCATGATCCGAAAAACCTAAGGTTAAAATAAATATTAATTGATTAAAAGCCTAAGGGTATGCACCCCGCTAAGCTAACTAGTGAGCACCTCAGATTTAATCCAAGGGTCGCGCACGATCCAGAGAAATCGGATGATAGCGCTTTAATAAAATCAAATCGAAGATAAGTCAAAAGTCAAGCGTAGTCAAGAAGTAAAAAGGTTGCACCTTAGACTTAATCGGATGGAAGCGCATCACCTGAGAAAATCTGATGGATGCGCACTCATGAAATAGTCCGAAAGATAAGTCAAAGGGTCAATAAAACTTAACCTAAGATTTAAAAATCGAGCAAGTTGTCTTCAATCTAATGGCAACGCTTCATCGAGGACCAAATCCAATGGACGCGTGCTCACTAAAGACTCCAAAGGTTAAACCTAAGGCTCTAATAAAGTTAAAATCCTTGCACCTTTAACAAGATCAATGATAGCGCTTCATCGAGGATCAAATCAATGGTCGTACGTTGTCCGAAAAGTCAAAAGTTTAAGCATGAGTCATAATGGTCAACGTTTCGATTAAGTAGTGAGTAAGTATAAACAAATCGGATGATAGTGCTCAATCATCCATAAAATCAATGGTTGCACATCCTCTAAAGAGTCAAAGGTTTAAAGTAAAGTCATCATAAGTCAAATGTCAAGTTAAAATCCGAGCAAGTCCGACAGATCGGACGATCATGTTGAACAAAGCTTAGATCAACGGTCATGATTGCTTTGATTAAAATGAACTTTAAAATTAATATTAAGAGAATGCGTCCCATTTGATTAATCATCGTGCTAGTTACCAAGATCGAACGACCGCGCTCGATCGATCTTAAATCTAATGGTGGCGCACTAATTAAAGATGCATTAAAGAGGGTTAAGGATCGGGAGAAATTAATTAAAGTTAATCATGATTAGCAAGGGTTTAATACATCGGCTAATTTTCCCCCTTTTGCCCTAATCATGATTAATATTATAAATGCTTGATTAAACTAACTTGCAGGTTGATTAGATCCAATGGCTGCGCTTGTCTCCACTCAGATCCGATGGCCACGCCAAAATCGTAGGATGGAAGGTAAAAGGCATGGGTAAGGATAAAATTAATTGACATTAATCATGTTTAGTAAGGGTTTAATACATTGACTAATCTTCCCCCTTTTCACCTTAATCATGATTAATAGAAAAGCAAAGGTCTATAACATCATTATCTAGCATGCATCTTGTCAGTGATCAAATGGCAGCGCACAAACTAAATCGAGAATCAATGGACGTGAAGGCCTATAACTGGTGACAAAGATCCAAAGGCTAAATAAAGACCTTCTTATAACACATGAATCGAATGACGATGGTCATTGACCACCCAGATCCAATGGTGCGCATATGGGAAGATAATCAAAGGTTAATCTAAGCATTGGGTTGATTAATTTAGTCGAGGTATGTATGAATTTTTCCCATTTATTAAAGAATACATGCATATGTATGATCCAACGGTCATGCCTCACCACCATAAGATCCAACGACGATCGCAAAATAAAAGTAAGTGTATTTTATGATTACCATCGATTAAAACAAGTTATTAAGGTTTAACAATATAAGGATTAACATCGGATAAATATGATTAATTGAAGACCAATAAAACATGTTATTTCAAGTGTTTACATGAGAATAGGTACACTAACTATCATACAGGTTTTGGGAGATCAACGGATGCGCTTCATCTCAGATCAATCCGACGGTTGCGATTAATCATGATTGACTTAGGGAAAAAGGGACATCATAGGTAAAAACCTACACTCACACCAAGAGTCAGATATCATGAAGACCCCAAGGGAGACATAATGGATCCCAAAGATGTAGTTATCACTCGGATCTGAGATGGCACGAGGTCCAAAACATACCGTTCCATGTCAGATTAAAATATCCCCATTGATGAATGAATAGAAAGCATGAATGATTGCAGGCACACGTATCAAAGGGACCCAGGCTCACAAGTTAACAGATATCACCCATCATAAAGCACAAAACTCTAAAAAATACTGAGTTGGCATGATTCCATTGGCCAATTTTGAACAGCGGTTGGTAGCATCGGGTCGATAATGAAATGTGCAAATTTATCAAGTTCACTCCACCACCCTGTATATGAACTTACGAAACCAGTCAAGGCCACTCCACTGGTATACCAAGAATTAGAATTGATACATCAGAAGCATAGAAGGAAGAGAGTATTCATATTCTAAGAACTCAAAGAAGAACTTGACCAGCAATCATGAGAGCAATGGCATCATGGGGAGATGTGTTCGTACCTACAGATACACGAGAAGCCATAAAGTTTATCACAGATAAATCACCCTATTCTATGATTTTTGGACCGCCTGTTCCTGGTACCACTATGTATGATTTTGCCCAAAAATGTGGGGTAGATAAAAAACCCAACTCAGCTCAACTGTACGAGATCGACAATGCCTGCATTAAGAGTTTCACCCGAGTAATGGAAGGCGATAATAGAACCCCATGGATAATGGCAGATTTGTTCCATAAAGCTCAGAGGTGGTAGTACAAGGGTTTCCCTAGAGAAAATAGATGGAATAGTAACCTTGGGAAGCTGATATGCCCAAAAGTGCATTTCTCCTCAGATTTGATGGCTTGGTTAGCAGTGGCATATGACGAAAGAACAAGGACCTTTCGAGACCACAAGAATCGAAAGGTGTTCAGCACCAAAGTCGAAGATATCCAGGAAGTGTTCAATCTGATGAAGTATACCACATTTCTGGTGGACCAGGTAATCGAACACCAATCTCGCATGTTCACTGATATGGAAATTTTTAAAAAATTGTTTGATACATATGCAAAAATAGAGAAAAATTTCCCAATTAATAAAAATGCTTTTAAACCCTGGGTACAAGACTTCTGTGACATGATAAACATAGTATTGGGAGTACAGGATATGAGTAGAATAATGAAAAGAGTTTTGTATTTAGCTGCACAATGTAATAGAGGACATAACACCCCTATCTACGCCTGGGAACTGGAATTGAGCTCACAAATACATAGAGAAATGGTAGAACTAAAGAGAGCAATATTCGAATAGAGGTAGGAGATGCCTCACTTTTCACAATATTCTTTTCTCACTCACTTAATAGCGGGCCAATTGGGGGAAGAAGCCCGTAAGAGATTAAAAGCCATAGATAGCCCCTATGTACATAATAGCTTCTGGAGACTTCATGAAGGATGAACTCACATGGGCTGGTTTTGTGATCACTTCTTGGTAGAAATCCATTGGGCCTTAACTGGGCTAATTCTAGAAATATTAGGGCCAGGGGTAAGGGCATTCATTAAAGAAAAAGAGATAGGATATTTCTTCTTCATAGAGGGTTTTACTTACATCAGATTATATGGAGCTAAAATCCCTCCTAAGGTGTTACCCCAAGACTGCCCACTGTCCATAGCAGCCCTAGAATTATGCAGACAAGTGGCAGAAGAGGCTAAAATGAGACTGGTTAAGAAGCATGGGAAAGTCCCCTGGCTTGATGTTCCTTGCCATTTTGGAGATTATGTATTTGTTGGATATCCTTCCCTACTCAAGGGAATGTTTGAATTGGACAATATGGGATTCGATGAAGTGTCATGGAGGTTTTATGACCCAAAAGGAACTTATAGCAAGATGATGGAGAAGAGAGAGTATGCTCGAATCAAGCATCGAGAAGATGCTTTTGAAGAGAGCTTATTAGAAGCTATAGAGAAAAAATCAGATTTATAGATAGTATGGGATAATTTCCCTCTAGAAAAGAGAGGTAGCACATAGGTTTGTGAAGCCTATGACTACCCAATAGAACTAAGAAGGCTTCGGGAGATTTTAGTGGATACTACAACACCTGTTATGCCAAGGACAGACCCAACAATTAAAGAAGACCCTTTGCTAGAATTGATAGAGGAGCAGGACATAGACTTAATGGAGGTCATTGTTAGAACTGTTGATATAGTAGAACAACAGGTTAAACTCCTAGTGAATGACCAGCCCAGAATAGAGGCAGCACCAAAAGAAGCTCCTCAACAAACCTGTATAGATAAGGGTAAAGAAATAGTAACTTCATCCTCTCAAAAAGCACCATCAACAAAGTAGGTTGTAGTTCCTATACCTGATAATGTTTTAGCTATGACCAATGTGAAGAAATTGGCACCCATGGCCATCCCGACTTCTATAAACATAAAGGGATAGGAGATAAAAATTCCAATAGTAATACAAGTAAAAGGTGGATTGGGTGGCCTCTTCCGAAGCTACTCAATAAAAATTCAAACATAAATAGCTCCAGTAGAAGCTAAGAAACCCAGATTATCTCTACCTATTGCCAAGGTTGTTTTGGAAAGAACAGATGAACAGGCGGCCTTTACTGCTACAGATGAACAAGAGTTACAGTTAGTAGTAGGAATGGGAAATATAGAAGAACAATCTTCAAAAAAGGCAGAAATGGGGACAATTGTGTCAGATATTGCTAAGGTTGATCTCCCTCCCCTGCAAAACCCACTAGTCTTCAGTACCAATGAGGAAACAGGAGGATCATCACTACTGGGTAAAGAAGCTGATATGGCAAAGCTTGCCAAAACTATGAGTAATCAAGTCATAGACCAATTTGTTGAAAAAATTGAAACACTCAAAAAGCAATTGAGTCAAGAGGAGGAAGAAAAAGCAGAATTGAAAGTTGTGATAAGTAAGCAACAAGAAGAATTAAATAAGAAAAATGCTTCAATTGCCCAGCCCCCTATAGTGACCAAAGTTCAAGATCATGTATATTATTTGAATGTAATGAGGAAAGACATGTACAGAAAAATAAAAGCTCAGGCCAAAGGTTTTACTAAAATGTTCAGGCAAATAAGGGTGATTCAAATAACTACTCAAGAAATCATGACCTTGATGCAGGAAAGAGAAAAATATTTTAAATTCATTCACCCAACCCTGGACTACATAGGGGATCATTTTGAAGAACTGCAAGGACAAGAAATAACAACACTTGAAGGCAATAAAATTCAAATCAATTTTGAATTTTTCAAAGTAGCCTTGTTTGGATCAAACCGAGAAAAATGGACAAATTCTGTGATTGAGATGAATGATCTGATAAAGGATGCTACAGATAAACTGATAGATATTGGCCTATCCTTAGATCAATGCCTGGAAGCATCAGACATAGAAGGAATATTCAAAGAAACCCTTGAGAGATTTGACTGTGAACAAGGTGATGAGGAGGAGATGATTAAACAAACTACACTCATGGTGAATGCTACAGAAGCCTTACTACTTCAGTATGACAGAAACATGCCTGTTATTGTTATACAGAAAAAATAGAATTCTGCAAGAAATGAATATGCTCAGGATTGCAGCCACTTTTGACATAGAAATATGGAAGTTGATTGATGAGCATATTAAAGGGTTGCAAAGGAGTTTAAAGGGAAAAAGGGTCAATACCTGCACTCAACAAAAAGTAGATTCTGCACCACAGACAACTGCAATAATAGGAGACATATCTGGGGCAGTCAAAGGGTCAAAGGATCAAGGAAAGACAACTCAAAAGAAACCAGTTCGGAGAGCAACAACTAAACGCACCAAGAAATAGCAGAAATAAGCAAAAGTTCTCCTCATACTTAAATCACCAGTTGAGTGGGAATATGTTTGAACAAGTCAAAGAAGAGAGCACAATCAGTTCATAACAAAGCCAACTGGACAACATCAATTTTGGAGATTCAATCAGAAGCTGCCAAGTGTACAGTCAGAAGTAAACCAAGAATAACAGAATCAAGAACCAACAGCTATAAAAGGAAGCAGGCAGGTCTGGATTCTGCATCAAGCAATTAGAGAATAGCATTTTTGCTAAGAGGTATACTTGAGTGCCCTGTTAGTTGTGTTGTTGTATTTCTTTGTGTCTATTTTCTTTTATTCATTCTTTCTTCCTCCCCTTGCTGTGCAGGATTGTATGATAGGAAAGCGTTCAAGAAGCTGAGAATATTTCCAGTCTTATTGAGCCTAGGATTCAAAGATTCTTCTGTTACCAGATTGGAACAAGGAGAGTTGGAGAGACCTGTTACATTATTTGAACAGAGTCCTCTTCATTGTATTGATGTATTTCTTTAAGAAAAATAGAGTTAAAAGGCATCCCGCCCACTCTGCATGTAATATTTTATGAAATCAATACAATTCTGGGTTTTATTCCTGTCATTTCTTTGTCTCAAGTATTGTGTGTATCTGTATAATGGGTTACATTATTTGAATGCATTATATACGTTTCTTTCATTGGTTAACTCTTGATTTTATTACGATATTCGAATGAGATTAAGAACGCCAATTTTCTTCTCCCCTTCTCTCTGTTTCATGATTAAAATTGTTGTTAAATTGCTATAACAACCCAATGAATCTAGGCACCGGTCTACATAAGGCATAACAGTTGGTTATTTTCATGCTTGGTCATTTTAATAAGAATACTTATAGTTTAATATAAATCTGGAGCGTGCAAATTAGAAGCTTAATTAAAGAATTGCCGTTGGGGTTTCCTTACCCATTCTGCCATCTTCTTTAGCAATATTCGGGTTTAGCAGAACATGAGGCAGGTCGACCAGAGCCTGTAATAGCTCGTTGGTTTCAAACGGATTCTTGTAGCGTGACAATTGATTTCCTATGGATGCAAGAATCGGTTCCAACACCACATTTCTCTCAGGTAAGCTTCTTATATTTATTAAGGAATTAGTTGGTCTCCACCACGATGGAATACCTATCACATCAGATAATAAGCTCGTCATTCAAGATTTTAGTCACTTCTATTAGAAATCAAGTACTAACTTTGAATTATAGATCATGAATGGTGATACGACCCCGATTCCATGTATTCACAAAATCATTGGAAAATTGTGCATCACTTCCATTGAACTTCTTAAATAATGATAGGAATTCATGGCTGTCAATAATATCCTTCATAATTAGATCGATCTACAGTAATTCAAGCTTGAGCAGGGCCATTATTGACCATTGGGAAGGATTTTTTAGAGTAAAAATGCTTTTGATATTTGGGTAGGGAAGGCGACATAGGCAATGTATTTGTCTGAGCCCATTCATGTAAGTGAATTTATAGATCTTTGGGGAGGAAATTAATCCATAGGCGTAAAAAGGACACATACTAAAATTTTTGGATGTTATTTCCTTTAGAAGTCATTGTTGCATATGATCATTGTAGATTTATGAAATGTGTGCCCAGACATGATATATCCTCCCTATATGGGAAAGGTACCACCAAAGTAGGTTTGAGACACTCCCTACATGGGAAAGGAACCACTAGAGTAGGTCTGTGACATCTTTAATGTGCACATAATTGAATTACAACACACTTATTCAATTTTTTTGCCTACATATATCCCCTCTTTATTTAGCATCATACTAGAATATTTTTTTTGGTAAGTTAAAAATTTTCATTAAAGAGGGAATTTGAAAGGCACCCTAACACCTTAGTACATCAGAAGAGAAAAAGGATGCGTAAACCACAAAAAGAGCATCCTTGAGGACCAGAATAAATAGAGGATAACAAAAAATAATCCAAAAAGAGAAGAAAAAAAACCCAAAAGGGATAGAAACATTAGAACAGAAGCCAATCAAGAAATAATAGGCTCATTAATATCCTCCTTCTTGGCTTCCTTAGCCTCATCCTTAGGAATATCCTTGAATATTTCCTTAGCTATCTCCACAACCTCATCCTCCTTAGCTTCAGGTTTAGTAGCAACAATAGATTTTGTAGGGGTATCCTCTTCAAAGGTGTCACAAAAGAAAAAAATATTAAGGGTATTCCTGTGTTTTTCAGCTACAAAATAGCCCATCCAATAGCATCCTGGGTGTTTTCCAAGTGGTCTATAGTAGCTGAAGTAGTCTTAATAACATACTTCTATAGAAATTTCTCCATAGGGTACTCCATGTTAGCTTCCTTTGCCTTCCAAGGATTCCAAAGCTCCGTTTTTTAGATGTTGAGAGCTCCTTGTGGGAGTGAGCTCCACTTTGGCTCTCTTCCTAGACAATTCAGGTCTTTGATTCTTGTCCTCCAACCTCTTTCTTTTGGATCCTCGAACCTTAGAAGTCGGAGTGGAAGAAGTATCATCCTCAGTGTTGTTTGCCTGTGTATCCTAAGTCACAATGTTTTCCTTAGGAAACTTCTCCAATAGAAAGGCATACAACACCTTAAAGAGGCCTTGATGAGAAGGCCATGCTTCTTCCTTCTTGGAATGAGTTGAAGTGATGGTATAGTCCATTGATAGAAAGAGAAACTTGAGAATATTGAGCAACTTAGATTCCCTAAAATGATTGACAAATGAGATGTGAAAACTTCAGAGCTAAGAGTTAGGTTCATCCACCATTATGTAATCCATAATGGGTTTCATTATTTCTTTCCAGGGGGTAGGAAGATCACCACGAGACATCCCCTACTTTAAGATTTTCCTCAAGGGTGAAATCAATTTGAACTGGCTCAGTTCTGCCTCCCAATTATGTTTTCCCCTTATCACAATACATCCAATAGTCGACTTCCCAGTGAGTTCCACTAAGATGCATATGTCCACCTAAAAATCAACACTGTGAGTGATAACTATACCTTTTCCCCAGGTTGAAGTGAAGTCCATGTTGATGTACCATTCCATTCCAAAAAATAGCTTGAGAAAGGGTATAAATCCCCTGTCACTAAGGATGGCTTCAGTGATAGGTTCAATAAAAAGAGTATCAGGCTCCATAAAGCTCATACTATCAGCACTCCAAACCAAAGGACATAAAATCTCTAAATTTTTATAGAAAAAATGAGGACCAACAGGGGAAATACAGAGAGCATTCACAATAATATTTATGTAAAGCAAAGGTAAGCTTGGATGTTTCTGGAATACCTTCACCTTTCCATTCACAAGATGACTAGACCTAGGGAAACCCACATGTAGGAATAAGTGGGCTAGAGGATGACTATCCTTGAATAGTTTGAGTTTCCAATGGAAATGATCTCCCACAAAAATAGAAAGGCGCACCCAGACTTGGAATGGTTGACCAATACAAAAATATGGGTTACCAAACTTAGAGAAAATACAAACCCAACTAGAGACATAGGGTATTGGGAAGTGGAAAGGGACGGGAATGGAAAATGACATAGGAAACATGTGACTGTAGAAGGGATTAAGTTATGGCCATGGGCTAGAGAGAAATGAGCACACGTAGAAGAGAAGCTTGGTATCATGGAAGAAAGTAGAAGAAAAATCCCAAAAATGATGTGAAACAAATATCAAAATTGAACAAAAGGTAATAAGGTAGTGATATGAATATATGGCATAGGGATTAAGAAATATGCAAGGGGAATGTGCAAAAAAACCCAATCCATGTTACTACTCCAAAGTGATAAATGCCTTGAGAAGACAAATGCCATCATGAAAAATATTAGTGTGATAAAGGTGATCGTGGGAGAATACAAATCACATGATGCATAAGGGCCTAAAGGTCATTGCATTTTCAATTTCATGAGCTTACAATGATGAAAATTATGCATTTTGATGAATTTGGATTTTATCTAACCTGGCAATTTCATTCACTTCACATGGAAGGGTATCGGTCCAAGTCAGCATCCCAGGGGCAAATGCACCAATGTTGGCTAACTTATCTGCGACTCTGTTAGCTTCCCTGAAGACGTAATTATGACTTCATGTTGGAGTAGTATTAGGCTTTGAGCATCCTCAATGAGGCTTCTAACCTTCCATGATGGTGATTTGGAGTTTTTTAGATAATTGATAACATTTAAAGAATCCCCTTCAATGATAAATTTTCCTGGGAATTGTTTGATAAATTGTAGACCCCTCCATAATGCTTTTGCTTTCACAATATGGTTTGATTGATCACCCAAGGCTTCTGCAAAGGAAAAAATAGAATTTCTATGATGATACCTAAAAATTCCTCCAGCCCCAACTCTCCTTGGATTTTCTTTAGCAGCTCCATCAAAGTTAAACTTGACCCAATCCTGAGGAGGAGGATTCCATTTTATGTTCTCTTTGGAAATTTGGGATTTACCTGGATTAGGATTTTCTAAGGAAACTTGAAAGGATTGGAGTAAAGAAGCTTCAAAATGGGGAATAGGAGAAGGATCAAAAGGTGCAACTAATGCATTCTCAATTGGCATCCTTAGAAAAAACATGCCTGTTATGCTCAAGCCAGATCTGCCACAAATAATGATGAAGATAAAACTTCCAAAAACCTTTGAGACAAGGATTTATAAAAGGATTGGGCCATTGGGAAAATAAATCAACTAAAGATGGAGGTGAGACCCAACTAATTTGAAACTTATGGAATAGCTTATTTAGGATAGAACTAGAGAAAGGACAAAAAAGAAAAAGGTGGCTTGTAGACTCCCAATAAGAAAGGCATAGGAAAAAATTGTTAGGGAGAGTAATTCCATGTTTGATGAGGTTTTCAATAGTTAGGATTCTATCTTGAATAGCCAACCAAGAAAAAAAGGATACCTTTGGTGTTAGATGTTTTAACCACACTAGTTTGAAAGGAATAAGAACTTCTTCAGGGGTTAGGGAGATTTGATATGCAGATTTGATAGTGAATTCCCTTGATTCTGTAGGTTCCTAGATAGGTTGATCACAAGACATCCCTGATGGAATAGTAAAAGCAGATAATAGGGCTTTGAGGGACATCCCTAGGATTTGTAAAATTGGTTGATTACCTAACCACTTATCCTCCCAAAAATTAATTGATTTCCTATCACCAACCTACCATATTAATCCCTTTCTTAGGAGTTGTTTTGTGATACTAATGAATATCCAGAAGGTAGATCCAGAAGAAGGAGCCATGTAACATAAAAACTTAGATTCCTGTAAGTATTTCCTTTTGACAATCTTCACCCATTCTACTTGATCCCCTAAAATTAATCTCCAAGCTTGTTTTGCTAGGTTAACCAAGTTTAACAGATTAATTCTTTTGAGTCCAATTCCTCCCTGATATTTTAGTTTACACACTTTATACCATACTACTAAGTGAAATATATTCTTTTTTTCAACTCCTGTCCACAAGAAATGTTTTTGAATTTGTTCAATCTTCTGGTAAATCTTAGCTGGTGCTTTGAAAATTGAAAGAAAATATACAAGTATGCTCTGCAAGTAATCCATTGTAAGGATATATTTTCCTATATGGGATAAAATGTTACCTTTCCAAACATAAATTTTCTTTTGAAATATTTCTATAACATTGTTCTAAAGGTTTTCAGAAGCATTAACCACAAACAAAGGCAATCCCAGATAAGTGGCAGGCAAGGAAGAGATAGCACATCCCAAGATGTTTGCTATTTTGAGTTGTCTCCTGAGTGGAGTGTTAAGGAAAAATAGCCTATTTTTTTGGAAGTTCACCTTCTAGCTTGCTGTTTCTCATAAATAAGGAGAATATATTTTATGACCTTAGCTTCAATCACTAAGGTAAAAGTGGATAATAAAGTATCATCATCAAATTGTTGATGGGTGATAGGATTGGTTTGGGAAGTCACCTTAATTCCAGATAGTAAACTTGGTCATCTGGAAACATTAAAATATCTCCCTAATGCCTCAACATCAATGATAAATAGGATAGGGGATAGAGGATCTCCTTACATTAAACCTTTGCTGCTAGAAAAATATTTAACTGGTGATCCATTAATTAATACAAAAAACAAAGCAAAAGATATGCATCCTCTAATCAAATTGACCCAATACTGATGAAAACTAAATTTAGTTAAAACAGCAAGAAGAAAATCCCAATTTAGCTTATCATAATCTTTATTCATGTCTAAATTTAATAGGAAGGCAACCTTTTTTGTGTGAGAAGTAGAATGTAGAGCTTCATGGATAGAGATGATCCCATCCAAAATGGATCTTCCTCGAACTGAGCTTCCTCGACAATAATCAATTATCAGAGGTATGACATCTCTCATTCGATTAGATAAGACCTTAGTCAAGATTTTATAAACAACATTACAAAGGCTTACATATCTAAACTCATTGATGTATTTAGTGAAGAACATAAGCTTATACTGAGAGGGGGGTGAACAGTATAAGAGCACTTTTTACTTTTCTTTTCAAATAAATATTATGCAGTGTATAGATAACAGTATCAATAGTAGTAATAAAAGTAATGCATAAAACACCATACACAATAGAGACACCAATTTAACATGGTTCACCCAAAGATGGCTACTTCCATAGAGAAAATATTTCACTAAATTTTCTCAATCAATATCTTGGGAATCCTTCCCAATTACAGTATTTATGGACCTCTATCCAAAAGCTATGTTGATCCCCTATGTATGGTTTATGGATCTCTATCCATAGGAGAACTCATTCTCCTCTGCTCTGGATGGTGATCCTCTAGAAGACTACTGCCTCCATTGCACTGGCTTGTGGATCTCTCTCCACTGAAGAATATTGCCCCCACTCAGAAGACCTATCCTCATTGCCTTGGATGATGGATCTCTATCCACTAGAGACTACTATCCTCTCTGCTCTATCACCTCCAAAGCTTTGTCTCAATTCTGTACTAAACACAGTCCAGTCGGTCTAGCAAAACTCTGCTTAAATCTTGTACTAAACACAGTCCAATCGGTCTAGCACAAGTTTTCTCAACAATATCACTCAAATTTGCACTAAACATAGATCATTTGGTCTAGCACAAATCTTCTCAACTCTTGTACTAAACACATTCCAATCATTCTAGCACAAGTCCACTCAAATTTACACTAAACATAATCCAGTCGATCTAGCACAAATCTGCTCAATAAGTTCACTCAAAACCTACTCAAATCTATTGAACAGGTCCACTCAAAACCTTCTCAAATATGCTCAATAGGTCCACTCAGAACTTGCTAAAATCTGCTCAATAAGCTCACATATAACTTGTCCAAATCTGCTCAATAGGTCCTCTCTAAGACTTAACCAAATTTATATTGTAAGCTTCCACAAAAGCTCACACAAAATTAGTCCACAAGTCTTCTCAAAGACTTACCTCAAATTTGCTTAACAAGTCCACATAAAACTTGTCCAATCTCATAGAAACATAAAGAGAATTGTTAGAGACTCAATATATTATACACTCAAAGCTCAATCACTTTCTCAACTCAAATAAATCTCATAGAAGCATAAAGAGAATTGTTAGAGACTCAATATGTTCTATACTCAAAACTCAATCACTTTCTCAACTCAATATCATAGAAGAATAAAGAGAATTTTTAGAGACTCGATATGTTCTATTCTCACAACTCAATCTCTTTCACAAATCAAATAAAAATTTATAATAGTTTGTTTTATGGAACTTGAACAACCACTTCATACATCCACTTGACTAGGCTTAATAAACTTACTCAACAATCACTCAAGAAACAACTCTTGCTCACAAACCCTAGTCCAAGCATGTATCATCCAACTCAAAATGTTTCCAACAATGCTCAACAACAAATCTCACATAACAATGATACACATGATATTTTCAAACCCTAACTCAAGTTATTCACACAACCAATGTTTTCAACAACAATGCTTATAAAACAAGGTTTTAATCACAACTCTTAATTTCAAAAAACCTTGAAGCATTAACTCAAACATTTTCAAAAAGGAAACCCTAATCAAATCCTTTTCACTCCAAACTTTATTTTCTAGTAATCCATTCAATCAACTCAACCAAATAATAATTTTCCCATACCTTTTGCTTGACAAGTAGTTGATCTCACAAATATACCACACTCACAATTACTTCTTTCCCAATCTCAATAAGGGTTAGAGGATAATTTTCTCAACAAAAAATAACATAAAAATAATATCAAATTTACACCTTATCACTCCAACTTTATTAATAATCAACACCCTCACAATAATCACAAAAACCCTTAATTCAAAATAACACAATACCCACAAAGTCTTAATCCTCCAATATAACACTATAGCAATTTAAGACTTTATTAAAAGTTAAAAACAAAAATCTCCTTATAACTCCTAATGATAATTCTCAACTACCACAACTTTATTATAAAGTAACCTTTCCAAAAACAAACCACTAAATAACCTTATACCTCCAACTTAGGCATTTTATTAAAATTAAAACAAAAAATATTACCTCATCTTCGGAGGGAATCAAACCCTCAATGTTATCCTCAATGTGCACCTTAGTCGTAGCCAAAGTCACCACACAAGCCAAGTGCTCATTTGATATTAACGAAGCACCACGTGCTTCTTAATCTCCTCAAACCTTCCACTTTGGGCAAAATAACATGTGCCTTGGGTGCCTTAACCAACACAACTCATGATGCACCCATCGAGATTCGAACGCAAACCCTCTTGCAAGCCAACACTTTTGTGCTTCCCAAAATACCACTAGGCCATGCTATCCTATGCAAATTCAAGGATTAAAGCTTCCTCCCTTAAACACTTCTCTGTCATGACTTTCACAAAAACTCATGAGCTCTTTTCTTCACATGCAATATTTTTAATTTTTGAGCAAGGATAATTAATTGAACTTTGGGCGTTTGTATTTATATGCTTCCTCCATTATTTTGAAGACGTCGGCACTCTCCATGTTATCTTCAACAATGTCAATGGAGATTATAAAGGCTTTGAATGCCTTTTGTATTAAAACCAACCTTTGGGTTTATAAAATATATTTAGACTTTATAAAACCTACTTTTGCATTATAAAATATTATAATAAGAATTACAAATATTTTATTTGGGTTTTCACCATATCACATTTAATATTATAATAACCATTATTATAATATTATACCTTTGATAAAATATCTCCTTCTCACTATATTCCATGTCGTAAATAATATTTATTTATAAAATTTAAATTCTCATTGAATTTAAATAATTTATAAAAATAAATATTATATCTCCTTTTGAACTCTTAACTTCTGCACCGATTCACTTGATCTTTGGCCTTCTTCCTGGATATCAAATAACTATTTTTATCCCCTTTGTTTCCTGCTGAAATCCTTGATTATTAATGATGAATTCATTTGGTGAAATCAATGACAACTTTGACTTAGGGACTCAAAATGTCCAACAATCTCCCCCTTTGTCATTGATGGCAACCCATACTCTTCTTACCAAAACCTAACCTTTCTTTTTATTCTGCTCCCTAGGACATTGCTCCCCCTAGCTCAATGCTCTATCAAATATCAAATATCTCCACATTACACAAATCTCTCCTCCTTTGACATCAATAGCAAATGGTCACCTTTGGGGCTCAGGGCTAAGAATGAGCCTCTTAGCTTAGTCCCTCCACCACCTCATTTTGAGGTGATTAATTCTGGGGTGGGAGTATTTCTACTCCCAAAAGGCATTGTTCTTTACCTTTATCCTCTTCCCTTCTTTTTTGAGTTTTTTGATTCCTCTGACTATTTATATCCGTGTCATCATCCCTATTCCTATCATCATTCCTATTCATGTTCACATCCAAGTTCCTGTTCCTATTCCTATTCATGTTCTTATTCCTGTTCATGTTCCTGTTCATGTTCATGTTCTTGTTCATGTTCCTATTCATGTTCATACCTATTTCTAGAATATCTGCTCTACACCATTTTGCTATGTGACCATAATTATTGCACTTATAACACTTAATGTTATTATTCCTTGGAGGTGCAAATGTCTTAGTATTTCTCCTAGTGAAGCCACATCCTCTTCTGTCATGAACCTTGCAAGTTATTACCTTATGACCAAACTGATTACATGAGTAGCAATACCAATGGAAAATTTGTCTATTCTCATATTTTTGTCTTTCATGTGTCTTACACTGTGAAGACATGTGCCTAAACCTATGACATGAAAAACATCTTCCATTGAAGCTTCCTTGTCTTGAACTCATTGGTCTCATATTTTAATTGATGTTCCATATGTATCTTCTTTATGCATTGTTCCTATCTTTTTTGAACACTTTATTGTCCAACTCATCCTCTAATGTCTCACTCCCTCTTACATTGTTTTCTTCTGATGTATCTTCATATGAAGTTTCTTCTTCTTCAAGGTTTGAAGTTGACTCTTCTTCCCATTTATTTTGAACCAGTTTAGAACCAAAATCTGTTTTGTTTGTTGCTCCTCTTTGTATCTTGACTATTTTATCCATATGCTTTGCACTGTTTATATACTTGTATAGCTTATTCTTGGAATCTTCTAAATATTCCTTTAGTAGTACCAATTATTGTGCTAACTTCACACATTCCAAAATCTTTTCTTCTAACTTGTCTTTGAACTTCCTTGCCTTAGCCTTTGATTTTTCTAAATCCTCTATGAGAAATCTTCTTTCTTCATCACATTATTGAAACTGAATTTCAAGTTTAGAGTGTTGCTTCCTTACCTTATTTACCATGTCAAGGGCATAGATAAGTTCTCCCTTGAGATCATAATCATTCTCTACTAAATAATATTCTATTTTTTTGCCTTTGTCCACATCATTACTTTCTTTTGGCTTGTCTTCTATAGGATCACTCACTTCTTCTTATAATACCATTAGAATATTTTCATCTGGTCTTTCAAGTGCATCTTCATATTCATCATCACTAAAACTATAACCATACCTTGTGCAATCATCTTCAAGATGTCCAAAGTTACCACATCTAAAACACTTGAGAATAACTGGAGTCTTTTTCTTAATTGGTTCATTTTCTTCAATCATAAATAGGACTTCATCTCTATAATTGTTTGAAAAACTAGCATCACTATCATTTGAGTAAGTACTTACTTGCATTATCCGCATAGTAGCTCCTCTTTTATCTTTGGAAGAACTTATTTCCTTGTTTGATTTTTCCATCCTTGCTTTTATTTTGATGCCTATATATTTCTGATTCCTTGTACCTGTGATCCTATTTTTCTTCACCATTGTTATTCTTTGGTTCTTTACAATCTGTTGCAAAATGTCCATACTTTCCACAATTGAAACACTTAACAAATATTAGATCTATGGATCTTCTGGAACCTTTATCTCTTCTACCATAATTGTCTTCTTCATCACTAGAAGACTCATTGCTTGATTCTGACTTCTTACCCTTTGTTTCCTTGATTGCTTTGAATGCTGCTTCCTTTTTGGAAGTAGGATATTTTGTTCTTATCTCAAAATCTATTAGCATACCAAGAAAATTATCTCTTGTCAAAGTATCTCCATCCAATGATATTTCTATAGCAAAAATCTGTTCACTGAATCTATTTAGAAGAGATCTTAAGACTTTATCACAAACATCTGATTCATCAATCTTCATTCCAAGTCCTCGCATATCATTAATAACATCATCAATTAAAATTAGATAAGCACTCATATTTTCATCATCATTCATTATCAATGCTTCAAATTTTCCTTTGAGATTTCGTATCTTTGCTTTCTTGACACTTTTATCTCCCTCATATATACATTGCAATTTATCCCACATTTCTTTTGTAGTTTTACAATGCATAACCTTCATAGATTATGATCTATGCAAACCTCTCACAAGTGCATTCATTGCTTTTGAATTATAGTGTTGTAGTAGCTTACCTTCCTTATCTGTAGGAGGATTGACTATTGGATCATATCTAAATTCCACTACATCCCAAACTTCATTGCCAAGTGCCATCAAGTAGAACCTCATCATCATACTCCAATACATGTAGTCACTTCCATAAAATATTGGTGTTGAATTACTTGAGGACGCATCCTTAGGATCCATTTTTTCTTGTTAGCTTTCACTTAAATCTCTTAAAATATTTTGAAGTAACCCACTCTGATACCAATTGAAGAACACAAGCTTATACTGATAGGGGAGGGTGAACAATATAAGAGCACTTTTTACTTTTCTTTTTAAATCAATATTATGCAGTGTATAGATAGCAGTATCAATAGTAGTAATCAAAGAAATGCACAAAACACCATACACAATAGAGACACAAATTTAATGTGGTTCATCCAAAGATGGCTACTTCCACGAAGAAAATATTTCACTAAATTTTTTCAATCAATATCTTGGGAATCCTTCCCAATTACAATGTTTATGGACAACTATCCAAAAGAGATGTTGATCCCCTAAATATGATTTGTGGATCTCTATCCACAGGATAACTCCTCCTCTACTCTGGCTAGTGATCCTCTAGAAGACTATTGCCTCGACTACATTGGCTTGTGGATCTCTCTCCACTGAAGAATATTGTCCCCACTCAGAAGACCTATCTTCACTACCCTGGCTGATGGATCTCTATCCACTGGAGACTACTGTCCTCTCTACTCTCTCACCTCCAAAGCTCTATCTCAATTCTATACTAAACATAGTCCAGTCGGTCTAGCACAACTCTACTCAACTCTTGTACTAAACACAGTCTAGTTGGTCTAGCACAAGTCTACTCAACAAGCTCACTCAAATTTACACTAAATATAGTTCATTAGGTCTAGCACAAATCTTCTCAACTCTTGTACTAAACACAATCCAATCAGTCTAGCACAAGTCCACTCAAATATACACTAAACACAGTCTAGTTAGTCTAGCACAAATCTGCTCAATAGGTCCACTAAAAACCTACTCAAATATACTCAACATGTCCACTCAAAACATGCTCAAATATGCTCAACAGGTCCACTCAGAACCTACTCAAATCTGCTCAACAATATCACATAGAACTTGTCCAAATATGCTCAATAAGTCCTCTCTAGTACTTAACCAAATCTGTATTGTAAGCTTCCACAAAAGCTCACACAAAATTAGTCCACAAGTCTTCTCAAAGACTTACCTCAAATCTACTTAACAAGTCCACACAAAACTTGTCCAATCTCATAGAAACATAAAGAGAATTGTTAGAGACTCAATATGTTCTACACTCAAAGCTCAATCACTTTCTCAACTCAAATCAATCTCATAGAAGAATAAAGAGAATTGTTAGAGACTCAATATGTTCTATACTCAAAACTTAATCACTTTCTCAACTCAATATCATAGAATCATAAAGATAATTGTTATAGACTCAATATGTTCTATTCTCACAACTCAATCTCTTTCACAACTCAAATAAAAATATAGAATAGTTTTTTTTATGGAACTTGAACAACCACTTCATACATCCACTTGACTAGGCTTAATCAACTTACTCAACCAATCACTCAATAAACAACTCTTGCTCACAAACCCTAGTCCAAGCATGTATCATCAAAAATAAAATGTTTCCAACAATTCTCAACAACAAATCTCACATAACAATGATACACATGATATTTTCAAACCCTAACTAAATTTCTTCACACAACCAATGGTTTCAACAACGATGCTTATAAAACAAGGTTTTAATCACAACTCTTAATTTCAGAAAACCTTGAAGTATTAACTCAAACATTTTTGAAAAGGAAACCCTAATCAAATCCTTTTCACTCCAAAATTTATTTTCTAGTAATCCATTCAATCAAATCAACCAAAAAAGAACTTGTCCATACCTTTTTGCTTGACAAGTAGTTGATCTTACAAATCTGCCACACTCACAATTACTTCTTTGCCAATCTCAATAAGGGTTAGAGGATAATTTTCTCAACAAAACATAACACAAAAATAATATCAAATTTACACCTTATCATTCCAACTTGATTAATAATCAACACTCTCACAATAATTAAAAAACCCTTAATTCAAAATAACACAATACCCACAAAGTCTTAATCATCCAATATACCACTATAGCAATTTAAGACTTTATTAAAAGTTAAAAATAGAAATCTCCTTATAAATCCTAATGATAGTTCTCAACTACCACAACTTTATTACAAAGCAACCTTACCAAACACAAACCACTAAACAACTTTATACCTCCAACTTAGTCATTTGATTAAAATTAAAACCAAAAATATTACCTCATCTTCGGAGGGAATCGAACCCTCAACGTTGCCCCCAATATGCACCTTAGCCGTGACCAAATTCACCACATGAGCCAAGCACTCATTTGAGATTAACAAAGCACCATGTGCTTCTTAATCTCCTCATACCTTGTACTTTGGGCAAAAGAACGTGTGCCTTGGGTACCTTAACCAACACAACTCACGATGCACCCACTGATATTAGAACACAAACCCTCTTGCAAGCCAACGCTTTTAGGCTTCCCAAAATACCACTAGGCCACACTATCCTATGCAACTTTTAGGATTAAAGTTTCCTCCCTTAAACACTTCTTTGTCATGAAGTTCACAAAAAATCGCGAGCTCTTTTCTTCGCATGCAATATTTTTTAATTTTCGAGCAAGGATAATTAATTGAAATTTGGGTGATTGTATTTATATGCTTCCTCAATTGTTTTGAAGACATCGGCGCTCTCCATGTTATCTTCCATGACGTCAATGGAGATTATAAAGGCTTTGAATACCTTTTGTCTTAAACCCAACCTTTGGGTTTATAAAATATATTTAGACTTTATAAAACCCACTTTTAAATTATAAAATATTATAATAAGAATTACAAGTATTTTATTTGGGTTTTCACCAAATCATTTTTAATATTATAATAACCATTATTATAATAGTATACCTTTGATAAAATATCTCCTTCTCACTGTATTCCATGTCGTAAATAATATTTATTTATAAATTTTAAATTCTCACTAAATTTAAATAATTTATAAAAATAAATATTATATCTCCTTTTTAACTCTTAACTTCTGCACTGATTCACTTGATCTTTGGCCTTCTTCCTGGATATCAAATAATAATTTTTATCCCCTTTGTTTCTTACTGAAATCATTGATTATTAATAATGACTTCATTTGGTGACATCAGTGACAAATTTGACTTAGGGACTCAAAATGTCCAACATTTAGCATTAGGACTTTTGGGAATGAAGGCAATGAATGTGGAATTGAATCTATGAGGAATAAATTTAGAGTACTGAAACTCTTTGATTTCTTCACACACATAAGGACCTACAAAATTCTAAAAATCCTAGAAAAATCTAGGAGAAAAGCCATCAAGACCAGGGGATTTGTTGGGTTTCATGGAAAAAAGGGCTTGCTTAATTTCTTCATCAGATAAACTGTCTATTAACGTAATATTAATGTCTTCTGGAATGGAATGAGGAATAGATTAAAGCAAAAGAACTTTGGCCTCACTAGAGTTGTCAATAGGCAGAGTGTTTTCAAGCAACTGCAAAAAATGAGAAATGCCTTCAGACCTGATCTCCTTCACATCGAAAGTGACACTTCCATCCTGGAATAGGATTTCTTTGATTCTATTGTTGCTTCTATTCCTCATGGTGGAAATGTGAAAAAATTTAGTGTTGGAATCCCCTTCCTTTAGCCAGATAGCTCGAGATTTCTGCCTCCAAAATGTTTACTCGCATTGGAGGATGTTATGATATTATGATAAGAGATGTTTTTATTCATTCCTTTTCTCAAAACTATAAATTTGGCCTTCCAAGATATCATTTTCAATAGTAACCAGATGATTTTTAATTTCTTGTTTATTCTCAAAACAATTTACAAAAATATCTCCATTCCAAATTTTGAGATTTTCTTTAATCATTTGAGATTTTGCCTAAGTATATATGATGGGGATCCTTGAAAATCTGTTTCCCACCACTGAATAATTCTATCCCTAAAGTTTGGATGCTGCATCCACATGGATTCGAATATGAAAAGGATCCTAAAATTTTGAGGGTTATTAGTATTTAGAAGAATAGGACTATAACCAGATCCAATTTTGAGAATATATTGAAGATTGGCATCTCCCCAAATAGCAGAAGCATCTTGAGAAAAGAGAACTCTATCAAGTTTAACCTGAATCAGATGACTACCACTTCTTCTATTAGTATAGGTAAATTGATTGCCTTTTAAGTTCACATCCATTAGGTTATTAAGGTTAATGAAATCCTGAAAATCATCCATGCTCTTTGTAAAGGATCCCACACCACCTCTCTTATCAGAAGGAAGTAGGGGAGTATTAAAATATTACGCTAAAACCCATGGAAAATTTGAGAAATCTTTCCTCAAGTTTTTTAAATTTTCTCGTAACTTGGATCTACTTGGGATGGAATTCGAGTCATAAATATTAGTAAGAACCTATGGAGAATTGGAATATTTGTCAAAAAATAGGATGCTGGCAGACACATCATTAGAATGAATTAATCTCCCTTCTAATATTATGGCATTCCAAAGGCACATAAGTCCACCTAAAGCACCCCTTGCACCACAAAATATGAATTCACTATTTTTCCATATCTTATTGCACAAAGTCTTAGCAATAGAATATCTAACTTTAGTTTCTTACATTAGGAAAATGGTAAGATTAATTTCTTTTCTTAATGACTTGGCTAACCTTTGCTTCATCATGCCATTAAGACCTCTCACATTACATGAAAGGACTTTCATTTGGTAGATTTGAAAGCCCTTTTGCCCCCCTTTCCTTGAGGTTGGGGATGTTTGATATGTTTTGTTTCATACTTACTATGATTTATCCCTATGGAAAACATGGTTTTTTGAATACCACTCTTAATCTCATCTGCTAACTCTTATTTCTAGTGATCAACATTAGAGGTTCTACCCTTTTTATACTCTCTTCCACAATCAATTGGAGATTTTTTATAACTTCTAATTTGATTTGGGATGAAATTTTGGGCATTTATTCTTTGAGCCACTAGACTTGAAGAGCCAAGGATAAAAGCAAGAATGGCCACTTATTCAATATGGATCTAGTTGTAGGGATCAAATGATCTTTCAAGAAAAAAATCAATATAAGGGAGTGGAGAACTAGAGCACAAGGGCCTACTTTTGGGTTTAGGGGATGAATTAGGAATCCCATTATGCATTATGGGATCAAGGGATTTGATAGGTTTCTACTTTTTTTCTTTAATAGGTGAGGAGGAAGGATTAATGATAGGACTTGGAACATGAGTGATCACCTCATATTCATTATACTAATAAGGTAAATTAGAAAGAACTTGGTACTTGTTTGGAAGAGCAAATAAATAACTTACCTCTTCCTTGTTTGGCTCTTGAAAATATGAGAAAACCTACTTGCCCTTGTCAGCTTCTTGAAGAGAAGTTTGTAGCTCTTTAGAAGTGCCTTCCTAAGGATGATTATTTTTGTTGTTATGGTGATTCTAGTTTCTATACAAGCCATTTTGAGGATGGATACTTACTTTTCTCCACCTTTGTGAAGGGAGCATTACTTTTTTAGTTTTTCAGGTTCAACATGTGCCTTTAAGGATGGGCATTGGGACCTAAGATATCCTTGTGTTAGAAATTATACACAAAACAAAGGTTTATTCTCGTATTCGATCGCATGCATCCTATAGGACTCATATTCCATCTCTAAAAAAGTTAGGAGTTCAGAGTCCAAATTCTCATTGACACAAATGCGAGTAGTTGTCATTCTTGTTCTATCCAACGTGGCATGGTCAATGGCCACTAAATCTCATATGGTTTTAGTAATATCTTTGAGGATATATTTATGCCAAAGATGCCAAGGAAGATTCGACAACCGCATCCAAATAGGATAATAATTAATACTTTGATATTCAGGGTCAAAATCAGGAGACCAGTGCCTAAGGAATAAACTTTTCCTGTCCAGAAACTAGGGACCACCTGTAACAACCCCAATTGTTACCATTTCTTATCCATAATTTATTTATTTATATATTTTTATATATAAATTTATCTTTCATGAGGCAAGGGACATAATCATGATCTAAGATAGAATCATTCCATTTGGATTGTAAGTTATCAAGGCAAATATTATCAATATATATTAAGACTTGATCAGAGTCACCCTTTAGTAGAAGTGATCAGATTCTACGAAACCCTCATACCACTCGAGTATGAGAATGTTTGCCAACGCATTAGGTTTCATCTCTCATAAAAGGGAAATCACCCTTAACCATACTATCCACCAAGACCAGTATATAGGTGAATACCTTGAAGATGGAAAACCATCATAAATGAAATAAGCTAAACAATAGTTATTCATAAATCTTAGACCCAACCCATATCTTCTCTATGGGGTCACTAAGATAATAAATTCACTATATGTGAACAAACTTACATAACCCTTAGAATTTCATCTTAAGCATGATTATATTTCCTTATACCTATTAAGGCTTACTTGATCACCTTTATATTTAGGCATCCCTTTTGTTGTATAAATGAATTAACTAAGTTCATTACAAAATGGACATTATTTAACCATCATGGTAGTCCTTTATCCTCATGTACACTCAAATATCAATTCAAAATATAAGGTCTAACTTGGTTTACATGTCAGGTCCAAATAGCCATTTGTGGGCTCCAACCCACTCTGAGATCTACTCATATTACTTATCATTTTAGTATTATTGTATTTCAGGTTAATCCATCCATGAATGTTTATGAGGTGAACATAATTCAATTAATCCTTAAGGACTAGAATCCATTACATTATAATCCTTGAGATTGTAATAATTTAGAAGATAACCAATTGAGTAAAATATGTGTTTTAATACATTATACTTTTTGAATCTATTCCAAAATTGGTTATAACAAGTATTAGTTGTTGAAAGATACATCATTCATAATTCAGTTAATCAATAACATTTCAAATTGTATATCTTTAAATCAATCAACATATTAAATTTAAGCCTACATTATTTGCATCATAGTTTGGCTATAAATGTAAACATTATCATATTTTTATAAGAAATTACATATTCATTTCATCAAAATAAATAGCATATCAATAATTTATAATGTCTTCATAATGAAAGTAAATGCAATATTCACATCATATTCACTCATTATCATGTGGTCAGTAAATTAACATCCATATAACATATCAAAGAAAACCAGAAATAATTTTGATACAATATTTATCCTAGGAACCATCATGGGGAATAAACCTAGCCTCCAAAATATGTACTTTCTTCATATTCATAAACTTAAGATATAAAATATTACAGGTATAGAACGGTCACTACGGATCCCTTTCAATCAATTATACAAATCAAGGGATGCAACTGTCCCTTTTCAAGTTCATGATGCAATTAAGAAATTTCCTAATCCCTTCCTTTAAGTCATCAGTATAACATTAAGGTATTCTTATACCATTAAAGAATCCATGTATTCCTTTAAAATTCATGATGCAATTAAGGAATCTACTAATTCCTTTCTCTATTCCATCTTATGAATTTATAATATTTTACATATGTTTATGAAAATCATTGAAATCATATTTTGGAGAAGTCTTATCGACACTAGAGGGAATCCCATAAATTTCCCAAAAGGTTATGTGATTCCCTTCAATTTGACTCTAATAGAGTTAGGTCTATAATACCTATTTCCAAAGTATATAGACCCCTTCCAATGGTTACATCATTGGACATTTAATTCCAAGAGAGATTAATCACTCCAATATCTAATTAATTCCAAGAGGGATTAACCAATCTATCCACAACATAATTGTAATAGGTAAATAACTATATATATCACCCATCATAAGTTTCTATCCAATTCAAATTCATGTAATCCAAGTTACTTGTAAAGTTATAATGGATCTACCAAATTCTATTTCATGAAAATTCCCAAAGAAATTTGTAAATCTATAATAGTCCAAAATTTAATGTTTAAACAAAATGGTCTATTCTATGGCCCAATAGTTAATCCACATGTACTTGTATTTCCTCAATGACCACCAATGGTCATATTAAAGTTTAAATTGATCCAAAGATCATTAGACTATCGAAGTACATAGGAGTATAATATGGTATAACTAACCTCATGGCTATTTTATAATTCCCAAGGTCATAACTAATACAAAAGTTGGAAGGTGATACACCTATAAAGACACCAATGATGAACATGATGAGGTCATAGACTATTTTCCAAACCACTATCTAAGAGTTGACCATTGTAACCATACCAATTGGACTCTAACACATCAGTTATATTTGATGGTCCTAGGGTTTTACTAAATTTTTTTCACAGGGTTATGTAGAATATTCCCTTGCAATTAGTGTAAAATTAAATACTTTCATTAAGGATCCATTAACTTCTACCTCTCATGATTGGTTAATTCATCATGTACCCATAATTCGGTTCATTCAACGGTTATAAAAAGAAAACTATGTTTATCAACTTGCTAATTCCCAAGGTGAAGTTATATTCTGTTATTCCTTATGAAGTATGGTTACCTCATTTGTTGTTGGAAGGCTTCTAAAGGTTTGAGGTCGATCTTAGAAGACAGTAGTCAAAGCATATTGTCCACCTACTTGATGGGCATACCGTGACGATGCATGATTGGGAGATAGGTTAAATATTATGTCATCTAAAACTTGATTAATTTTATAAACAAACCTAATCATCGGGGTAGACCACAGTATAGTTCCACATGTCGATCTTGAAGAGAAATCCAACCTTCATGTAGGGTAAAAGAAACAAATTCATTTAGCTTTCATATAGACCATGCATAATTTGATTATCTCGATACACCAATAGTCACCTATCGACCTGGACAACCATATAGAAACACCTACCATTATGAGCAGCCACATGATAAGAAAATAAGGCTAGATCTAAAATCACAAAGTCCAATGTTCTCTTGATAAGAATATCGCTAATTGAAAAGTGTGCTTCTCTTCCTGGGTCATATGTTCTATCAGGTACGTAGCAACATACAAGTACCAATATGTAGGCTTACAAGATAGGAATAGTGCTAAGGAGGGAAAATACCAATATCAAAGGCTGGAATCAGACACAACAAAAAATTGACATACACCAAGTTTTTGCAAAGATATTCTTGCCAAAAGGTATATAAGGATTTTCAAAATAAGGCCTGAAAGGTATTGGTTTAATGACACCAAAAAAGCATCCAAATCATTTATTCAAGGAACCTCCCATTTGGTATGATCGACCTTATGCAGTGCGCCATTCGATCATGTAATCATCTGTGAATAACCAAAGGTTACATCATCCATAGAAGAAAATTTTAATTAAATCATAATAGGTAAACCTATATACATAGAAAGCCACCTTGGTTTGAAAAGCCTAAAAACCATCAAGCCAAACCACCCATAACTTGTAGTAAGTGTTTGGTAACCTCTCGACGATGCTGAAAAGGTACTATTTGTAGTGGGAATTTGGTGACTAATTGATTAATTAGGTGGTGATTAACCAGTCATAACTAGATGCCAAAATTTATGCTAGGGACCATCATTTCATGGTCTCAAGACAAATTAAATAACCCATTTTAAATATGGTGTAATAAAGTCTATAAGAAGGGTTTATATAGTAGGGTAGGTTGAAGACCGATTGTAGCTAATATACATATCAATGAAGTGAAAATACCATAAAATTTAATCTTAATAAATCTTAATAAAGTTAAAGCTAATCCATTTTGTGACATGTAGAGCCTAAGGTACAAGGTACCTATTCTCGTACCTTATTCATTTAGAGGTTGCAATAATGCAAAATTTACTAAATAGAACAGTTTACAAGATTTAATTTGAGCTATAATCATTCTAATTACATGATATCGATTGTAAAGCTTAAGATAAAAAGATCCAACCTGAGATATTTTGAGTTTTTCTTCTTTCCAGACCTCGAGCTTGCTTCTCCATTTCTTCCCTTATTAGTTCTTGCTAATCCCTTCCAAGGCCTCCCTAAAGCTCTTCTTAACAAAATGCCTAATTTAATTTTTAGTATTCTCCTAGAGGCTTTTTGGTTTCTGATCCACCGAGGTGGAGAGCATACTCCCTAGACCCCTAATATTTTTCCTGGCTCCCCCTTATTCACAAGATGTCCTCTATTTATAGGGAAAATTCTCCACTCATGAGCCAAATAGTGGCCCTATTATTTTAATGTTAAAATATACCTTTTAAATAAGCCATTCTGTCTTATGTGGAGGAAAATTCAAAGAGTGGAAAAAGGAGTCCACCAAAGGTAGGTGGTTTTGTTTTCTAGAGGCAATTTCCAACTAACCTATAGGTTAGGTGCATAATTAAGATTAATAGAGACAAAGAGGAGAATGTCCACCTAATATCCATTAATGATATTAGGCCCATGTAGAAAATTAGGGAATGGATAGAATAATAAAAATTCTAGAATCCTTTTTAATCCAATTAGAATTGGATAAACTTGGTGAGCACCTAATTATTACATAATTAGGTTACTTACACCTAATTTACTACTTTGTAGTAAATTTTGGTGAGAAGTTATTATATTTCTTCATTCACTCAGTTTCTAATTAAATTACTTTTTATGAAAGATAATAAATCCTACTTACAAAAATTCCTTAATTGGAATTTTGTAGTATTCTTTAGGGTCCATCCCCTCTTTTGTTAACCACTAGCCCATCCTACTACCAACTAGTAGCATTTTGCAAGGAATCCATGGGAATGGGTCGTGACATACACCCCCCCTTAGATGAAACATAGTCCTCTATGTTTGAACCATTACCTTAGTGAGCATATTTATCTAACAAAGCTAGTATTTATCTTGCTATTTTACAATCTGAGTCATCAATTTTTTCTTAACTTTTAGCATCTCATCCTTGATGGTAAGCTTCATCTTCCATCCATGAGAGTACCTGGACCTACAAAAATACAATACATCAGTAGTACCACATCCTTTAAGCAATAAAAACATTCATTTTTGCGTAGCAACAAGTATTAAAAAATCATCAATACATAATCTTATAACAAAGATTACAATTTTAAACCATCTATTACTGCATAAATACTGAATTTAAAGCACTGCAATAATAGAATTTGCAAAATGGTGTTACAAAGATATCATGAAATTATGCTTCTATACTATATTAGACATAAAAAGTCTTATTAATTTTATCAAAACTCCCATCAAGCAGTATCACAATATAATTTATTAACCCTTACCATGAGTTAACCTGATAAAATTAAGTGTCAACAAAGACACATCATAATTTCAAAATCTCAATTTAGGATATTCACATATATCCTAAGATGCATTTTGGAAACCTTTTTACCATCACCAGAGCATCCACCTAGATATCTCCTAGTTTTCATCATCATAAAATCATGGAGAAGTCCCATACCTTCTCCAAGAATGGACACCAATCCATCCTTCAAATTCCTATAATTTCCTTTAGTTAGGTTCACTTTTCACAATTAAAAAAACATACAGACAAATCTATAATCAATATTCATTCATTGGTGATATTAATAAATTCCACTAAATCACCCAATATGAACTTTAACTAATAAAAATTCATCATGAGCACACAATATTCATATAGTATTTTACAAATAGAAATATAAAATTTCAAAAGTTTACTAATTACATTTATGCCTCATCCCTTGGCATACATACCCTACTTCAAAGTGGTGGCCTACAAAGTGGTGGCTAAACATATCCTAGGGTTGGTGCTCCTTGGCTTGTTCCTCACCTTGTGATGTATCTATGTTGTCATCTAGAGAGGGTGGTGGAGTAATTGTTCCAGTGACTACTCCACACTATGCACTAATAGTTAGTTGCGATGGAGGAAGCATATTGTGGTTCAATAATGTAATAAAATAAGATTCCAAGAATGCAACATTAAATTATTCTCTTATTTTATTAAATTATGGGTTTTTTGTATACATGGTTTCCATCGTTGCTACTCTCCAAGTATTCCTTTATATTATCTTTGATATGAGCCTATCTCACTCAGCTATGGCAACATATCTCTTAGCTTCTAACCTTATTCTTTCTTGTACCCATAAATCTTCCTGGGTGTGTTGCACAATAGTTTCCCTAGATTTTCTATTATTATCTCACCTAATGTAATTGACCTTACTTCTTGTTTAGATATGGCACTACTAAATATCAATTTATTATTTTTAGGGCATATGCAATAATAGATCAGTAATAAAAAGCAAAAGGATCATAAAACATACAATGGGATTTACTCCACTTATAACTAATATCATCCAGGCAAATATTGCCATAAATATAATCGTATTGGACATCATGAGTTGGTTACTACAGTCAATACATTTCTAAAATTTTGCCATTGAACAAAGTGATTATCTGGTTTGGTTTTCAACATATCGATCTTGTCCACTCATTTTACCGATCACATCTAGATGATCCTGAGGTGGATCATTCAACTTCCATGATACACTTCTCATTCAACTTGATTGTCCTATTGATGATTTTGTTTGACTATTCAAAAGCTTATTGTATCTCTTCAATTCTCAAGGTAACATGTGTTCTTTTGTCATAGCTATTAACTTTATGTATAGTCCTATCATTTTTCCTTCAATGGCTTCAATAGACAATTGCGTACACACTTATTTTGATGCCAATTTTTCAAGAACCTTTTTTAAATTTTGCCACAAGTACTTATTGACATCGAGCACATTACCGAAAAGAAAGAAAAATTTTCTTAACTTATTTTTAGTAGGAAATCAATTTCAGAGAATAACCAACATGTTTTGTTATGAAGAGGATCAACATGAGTTCTATAACTCTTTTGTCTAGATCCCTTGAAATTTGCTTTGACAAAAAGAGGAATTGCAAAGTTTCCTTCAAAGTCAGGCTATCGAAGCTCATAACACTCTTATATCCATGGAGCAGATATACTGTGAAACCTTTATTCAGGATTCACATTGTGATGTTTGGCTAAGAAACAATTCACATAATTATTTAGCTTTTGAAAGCCCTTTGAGTCATTTTGAATGGTTCGACAAATTCTTCAGTTGGCCAAACTAGACTTTCCATGTCCGATTTGGAGATTCTTGGTTATCTCCTATAAGCGATCCTCTAAATATTTCATTTTAGTTTCTACCTCAATGTTATCTAGATGTGGTCAAGAAGTATGTTCCCACTGGAAAGGCTACTTTTAATAGTGAGCTTTATCAAAGTCTTCTCTATCAAAGATATGTGCAAACTCACTATGGGAAATTTAGAATAGATTATCTCAGACTCGGTGTCTGATAGAAATGGATCTCATCTTGTATGGACATCATGGTACTCCCTGGACATACTATATATTTTATAGATACATTATAATTTGCTACAATGTTCTGCCTCCATTTATCTATTTTGAGCATGACTTATCTCCAGTCATAGATTATTATAGATCATATTTTGATTGAGAATATGATGGTTTCCATATGTCCAAATCTCATTTCTGGCCAATGGCCATATTTGTAATTAAAAATTACTTAATTTCTCCCATCAATAAAATATTCAGTTGTGGGTAATTTGATCATATTCAATTCCACTTAGTTATTTTTCTATGGATCAACCCACAGTTGTAGGTTTATGTTCCAATAATACCACATGCATGGTATACTAGGTAATTCTTACTTTAAATAATGTAGCACACCTCAATGCATTCAACCACCACTTGGGTAGTCAGGTGGTATACTTTACTACCGAGCTAGGATAATCAGATTATCAGAGATTTTTGGTGGAATTGCTCCCCAAAATTTCATGTCAAGAAAAGTATGAAGATTCTCCATCTAATATTGTGATAGCTTCCATAATAAAATGCATTGTAACATTGATCAAAAAAGAAAATATTATTTTGTTTATATTTTGATCTTAAATTTCCAATAGTTAGTTTCCAATTGCAATCAACTAACTCGTATCCATATCCCATGATTATTACTCCAAGCTGAGTTTAATCGTTCTCAACTAGAGTTTTGTCTCTTTGCTTTTACCGTTGTGTTCTAAACGTAATTATTAATACCACATGCACCGCTTTGTGACATATGTCAGTGCTTAAATAGCACAAAGTGCATATACTAGGTTACAAAAAAGAAAAATATATTTTTAACCATGGTAAATGTTCAAGTTGCGGCTATCTCTGGGTGAGTTGTTGCTAATTACAATAGTAATCCACCAGAGTTCGTTGTGGTTGAGAAATTCAACCCCTTGGACAAAGACCAAATTGTAACAAGAATTAATTAAAGAAAATATTTTTGTAGTTTGTCTTGAATTCAACATTATGCCAAGTTTAGATATAACCATAATTTAGTCCAAGGACATCTATAGTTCGATGATTGGTAGTTCTGCAACTACGCTCTTTTGACTGTATCATAGAATATATTTATCTCCCTTAGGCCATATCTAGTGGCTAAATTTCAACTCACCAAGATTTATCATTCACTTATTACTCACATAATGTTCCACTTTTGGCCTAGAACTTTATCAACTAATGAGTTATCCATAATAATTTGATAACCATAGATCAAGTGATATTTTAGTGGATCTGAACTGAATTAAGGTTCTTCTTTGCTCATATACACTTGTAAATAAGGAGTAAGTAAGTCAAGAGACATAAATGTCAAGTAATTTTCCAAAAGAGTCTAAGGTACACCGCTTAATACCCATGGAATAAGGGTTTGCTTAGCTATTCCACTTTCAAATGACTATGGATCTATTCATGGGAGAAATGGACTCAAACATCGGCAATCTCAAGTACTAACTTTGTCCTTACCAAGTGTGCATTTTTTAGAGTTGTGGAATTTATATTTTGAGTTTCTCTTATGCTTTTTTTCATGCCCAAATATTTTGCTAACCTAGATCTAACTAGAATCTATTAGTTATCCTGGGCTCTGATACCAACTATAACAACCCCAATTGTTACCACTTCTTATCCATAATTTTTATTTTTATTTTTTTATATATACATTTATATTTCATGAGGAAAGGGACATAATCATTATCTAAGATAAAATCATTCCATTTGGATTGTAAATTATCAAGGAAAATACTATCAAGAGATATTAAGACTTGATCAGGGTCACCCTTGAGTAGAAGTTATCAGCTTCTACAAAACCCTCATACCACTCGGGTATGAGAATTTTGGCCAACGCATTATGTTTCATCCCTCATAAAAGAGAAATCACCCTTAACCATATTGTCCACCAAGACCAGTATATAGATGAATGCCTTAAATATAGAGAACACACCAATGGAAAACCATCATAAATGAAATAACCTCAACAATGGTTATTCATAAATATTAGATCCAACCCACATCTTCTTGATGGGGTCACTAAGATAAAAAAATCACTATACATGAACAAACTTACATAATCCTTAGAATGTCATATTAAGCATGATTATATTTCCTTATACCTATTAAGGCTTACTTGATCACCTTTATATTTAGGCATCCCTTTTGTTGTATAAATGAATTAAATAAGTTCATTATAAAACATACATTATTTAACCATCATGGGAGTACTCGCTTCTCATGTACATTCAAATATCAATTTAGAATGTATGGTCTGACTTGGTTTACATGTCAGGTCCAAATAGCCATTTGTGGGCTCCAACCCACTCTGAGCTCTACTCGAATTACTTATCATTTTAGTATTACTATATTTTAGGTTAATCCATCCATGAGTGTTTATGAGGTGACCATAATTCAATTAATCCTTAAGGAATAGAATCCATTACATTATAATCCTTGAGATTGTAACTCAGAAGATAATCAATTGAGCAAAATATGTGTTTTAATACATTATACTTTTTGAATCTATTCCAAAATTGGTTACAACAAGTATTAGTTGCTGAAAGATACATCATTCATAATTCAGTTAACCAATAATATTTCAAATCATATCTCTTTAAATCAATCAAAATATTAAATTTAAGCCTACATTCTTTGCATCATAGTTTAGCTAAAAATGTAAACGTTGTCATATTGGTATAAGAACTTACATATTCATTTCATCAAAATAAATAACATCTCAATAATTTATAACATCTTCATAATGAGAGTAAATGCAATATTCACATCATATTCAATCATTATCATGTGGTTAGTAAATTAACATCCATATAACATATCAAAGCAAACCACAAATAATTTTGACATAATGTTTATCTTGGGAACCCTCATGGGGAATAAACCCAACCTCCAAAATATGCACTTTTTTCATATTCATAAACTTAAGATATCAAATATTATAGGTATAGAAGGGTCACTACGGATCCCTTTCAATCAATTATACAAATCAAGGGATACAACTATCCCTTTTCAAGTTCATGATGCAATTAAGGAATTTCCTAATTCCTTTCTCTAAGTCATCATTATAACATTAAGGTATTTATCATACCATTAAGGAATCCATGTATTCCTTTTCAAGTTCATGATGCAATTAAGGAATCTACTAATTCCTTTCTCTAAGCCATTTTATGAATTTATAATATTTTACATATGTTTATGAAAATCATTGAAATCATATTTTGGAGAAGTCTTATCGACACTATAGGGAATCCCAAAAATTTCCAAAAAGGATATGTGATTCCCTTCAATTTGAATCTAATAGATTTAGGTCTATAATACCTATTTCCAAAGTATATAAACCCCTTCCAATGGTTACATCATTGGACATTAATTCCAGGAGATATTAATTACTCTAGTCTCTTTCCAAGAGGGATTAACCAATATATCCACAACATAATTATAATGGGTAAATAACTATATATCATCCATAATAAGTTTCTATCCAATTCAAATTCATGTAATCCAAGTTACTTGTAAAGTTATAATGGATCTACCAAATTCTATTTCGTGAAAATTTCCAAATTAATATGTAAATCTATAATAGTCCAAACTTTAATGTTCAAACAAAAGGGTCTATTCTATGGCCCAATATTTAATCCATATGTACTTGTATTTTTTGAATGACCACCAACAGTCATATTAAATTTTATGTTGATCCAAATATCATTAGACTATCTAAGTACATTGAAGTATAATATGGCATAGCTAACCTCATGGTTATTTTATAATTCCCAAGGTCAAAACTAATCCAAAAGTTAGAAGGTGATATGTTTGTCAAGACATTGAAAATGAACGTGATGAGGTCATCGACTGCTGGCAAAACCACTATATGAGAGTTGACCATTGTAACCATACCAATTTGATTCTAACACATCAATCATATTTTATGGTCTTGAGGTTCTACTAGAATTTTGTCACAGGTTTATATAGAAGATTCCCTTACAACTAGTGTACAATTAAATCCTTTTATTAAGGATCCATTCACTTATACCTCTCAAGATTGGTTAATTCATTGTGTAACCATAAATAAAAAGAAAACTATGTTTATCAACTTGCTAATTCCCAAGGTGAAGTTATATTCCATTATTCCTTATGAAGTATGGTTACCTCATTAGTTATAGAAAGGCTTCTAATTATTGGGCCTTAATTATAATACAAAAAAGGTTTGAGGTCAATCCTGGAAGATAGCAGTCAAAGCATATTGTCCACCTACTTGACGATCATATCGTGATGATGCATGATTGGGAGATAGGTTAAATATTATGTCATGTAAAACTTGATTAATTTTATCAACAAACCTAATCATTGGGGTAGACCACATAGTATAGTTCCACATGTCGATATTGAAGAGAAATACAACCGTCATGTAGGGTAAAAGGAACAACTTCATTTAGCTTTCGTATAGACCATGCTAATTTGATTAACCTGATACACCGGTAGTCATGTATTGACCTGGATAACCATATAGAAACACCTACCGTTATGAGCATTCACATGATAGGAAAATAAGACCAGATTCAAAATCATAAAATCCAATGTTCACTCATTAAGAATATTGCTAATAAACAAGCATGCTTCTCTTCCCAGGTCATCTATTCAGTGAGAGATGTACCAACATACAACTACCCATTTGTAGGCTTACAAGATAGGAACAATGCTAAGGAGGGAAAAAAACCAGTATCAAAGGCCAAAATTGAACACAGTAGAAACTCAACATACACCAAGTTTTCATAGAGATACTCTTGCCAAAAGGTATATAAGGACTGCCAAAATGAGGCCCAAAAGTTATTGGTTTAACAACACCAAGCATCCAAATCATTTATTATAGGAACCTCTTAATAGGTTATAATAGGTAAACCTATATACATAGAAAACCACCTTGGTTCGAAAATCCTAAAAACCACCGAGCCAAACCACCCAAAACTTGTACTAAGTGTTTGGTAACCTCTCAATGGTGCTAAAAAGATACTATCGGTAGTGGGAATTTGGTGACTAATTGATTAATTATGTGGTGATTATCCAGTCATAATCAGATGCCAGAATTTATGCTAGGGACCATCATTTCATGGCCTCAAGATGAATTAAATTAGCCATTTTAAATATGGTGTAATAAAGTCTATAAGAAAGGTTTATATAGTAGGGTAGGTTGAAGACCGATTGTAGCTAATATACATATCAACAAAGTGAAAAGCCCATAAAATTTAATCTTAATAAATATTAATAAAGTTAAAGCTAATCCATTTCATGACATGTAGAGCCCAAGGGAAAAGGTACCTATTCTTGTACCTTATTCATTTAGAGGTTGTAATAATGCAAAAGTTACTAAATAAAAAAGTTTGTAAGTTTTAATTTGCGCTATAATCATTTTTATTACATGATATCGATTGCAAAGCTTAATATAGAAAGATCCAACCTGAGATATTTTAAGTTATTCTTCTTTCCAGCCCTCAAGCTTGCTTCTCCATTTCTTCCCTGATTAGTTCTTGCTAATCCCTTCCAAGACCTCCCTAAAGATCTTCTTGGCCAAATGCCTAATTTAATTTTTAGTATTCTCCTAGAGGCTTTTTGGTTTTTGATCCACCAGAGTGGAGAGCATACTCCATAGACCCCAAGATTTTTCTTGGCTCCCTTTCTTCACAAGATATCCTCTATTTATAGGGAAACTTTCCCACTCATGAGCCAAATTGTGGCTCTATTATTTTATATTAAAATTTACCTTTTAAATAAGACATTATGTCTTATGTGGAGGAAAATTCAAAGAGTGGAAAAAGGAGTCCACCAAAGGTAGGTGGTTTTGTTTTCTAGAGGTACTTTCCAACTAACCTATAGGTTAGGTGCATAATTAAGATTAATAGAGACAAAGAGGAGAATGTCCACCTAATCTCCATTAATTTTTTTAGGCCCATGTAGAAAATTAGGGATGGATAGAATACTAAAAATTATAGAATCCATTTTTAATCCAATTAGAATTGGATAAACTTGGTAAGCACCTAATTATTACATAATTAGGTTACTTACACCCAATTTACTACTTTGTAGTAAATTTTGGTGAGAAGTTATTTTCTATTTCTTCTTTCACCAAAGTTTTATTTAGTTTCTAATTAAATTAATTTTTATGAAAGATAATAAATCCTACTTACCAAAATTTCTTAATTGGAATTTTGTAGTATTATTTAGGGTCCATCCCCTCTTTTGTTAACCAATAGCCCATCCTACTACCAACTAGTAGCCTTCTACAAGGAATCCATGGGAATGGGTTGTGACACCACCAGTGAGGATCTGGCTTGTAACCTCCTAATTTTTAAGCATGATTCCAAAAAACCCTCTGGATAGGCCAAATATTTCCAAATACCCATTGACCTTCCAATTGGAATAAACCCACATTTTTGTGGTTTCTAGGTTAGGCCTTCCACCCACAAGCTTTCCAACTAGAGAAAAGGTTTCCATAGATAGGTAATTGGAAACTAGACTTGCAGGCATTTTAACTTTATTTCCCACAAGTTCCAAGGAAGATAATGAATACCTGGGACCAACAGAAATTTTGCCAACAATTTTGACAAAAGAGGACTTTTTAGTAGTGGGTCCCCCAACCAAGGGGGACCCATGAAAGGTTCCTTTTTCGGGAGGTTCATCCCCCCAAAAATGAGAAATACTTTCAAATGCCTTATTAGAATCATTATGACCACCCTAAGGATCATCAAAAGGAATCCCATCCTAGCCGCTCTCATGACCATCCTCATGCACTCAAAAAATTCAAAAATGATCTTTCCCGCCTTCTAGAATTTGAATTCCTAAACTCCCGCTCAAAAAATGCTTGCAACTTCTAGACACCCTCAACACATGTTATGAGAATCATACTAGAATCTTGTAATGCTCCTACTTTATCCTATTCTATATATCTTATATACTTGACTTCAATTCAAAGTACTACCTATAATACATAGTTCTCAGATTACTTGCTCCACTTTCTACAATGAACCATATCATCAACTTCACCAACATGATGGGTAATGTCTATCACCATATTTGTTGGGGGTCAAGGTAGTGTAAGCTTCCTTATAGGTTCAAGGGACAATATCTATTGTGGGTTAGAGGGATAGCATTCCCATAGGGTTTAGGGTAGCATATTAAAACCTCAATCATAAAACAATTGAAACCTCACTATCTAAACTAAATATTTATACTTATCTACATTTTGGTGGTCTTCACTTGACCCTCTTAAAAAATTTCCCTCAGCTTTAAATGACTTATTTTTGGCTCTAAATGACTACTTCTTAGCCTATGGTAGTCCTAATTTAGCCTCTAAGAGGCATACCTTGGTATCAAATGGCTAGCTTCTTGATCTAGATGGATCACATCCTAAGGTAGTTGGCCTTGGCCTAGATGGCCTACTTCCAAATGGTCTTATCCTAGATGATTTAACTTCATATGGCCTACTTTTGAATGGCCCTACCTCAAATGGCCCAACTTTGTATGACCTACTATTTTTCTTAGACAACTCATAAATACTTGTGTACAATCTTCTTTCCCATCAAACAGTCCTCCACATAGGTCATACCATGTGCTTTTCTAATTAGACAAACTCCTTTCCTCAAATTTTGTGCCACATCATCCTCTTTCTCTAATGGCTCTACATGATCTCCAAATAGCTCTACATCATCTTCCTCCTAAACTTGGGTTGTATATCACCCTACATAACTACCAAATGGTCATAATCTATCCTTAGATGGCTTGGGATGTTTATTTAATAGACTAGGGTAATTTAAGGCTCATATGGTTTCTTAGATGGCCTGGGGAGGGTCCAAATGACCCTCCCCTTAGGATAGAAGATCCAAGGGTAGTTTGGTGACTTATTATCCTTGCTAGATGGCTAGGGTCTCAACTTAGATGGCCTAGGTTAAAACAACCTAACCTTTGATAATTAAGGCTTGGGTTTAGAGACACAAGTCCAAATGGTTAGACGACCCTGGTAGATGATTATATGCTAAAAAATCTTGTTGTTGTGCTTTCACAACATGCCCTAGTCTACATGGATTGAGGATATAATATTTTAAAATTTTGGTATTTTTTCTCATTTTTTTTTGGGCTTGTGCAAGATATTCAATCATCCAAAAAACATAATTTTTTAGTTGAAAACTTTTAATCATAGGTGCCTAATTTTCATCTTGCCTTGAATTTTTTGTAATGCTTATTGTCATTGTTATGTATCATAAATATTTTTATAATTAGAAATAACCTATTCTATTATATTGGAATCAAAATAATATTTCCAACAAGTACCCACATGCTTATATTCTCATAGCCTTAGCACCCCAAACTTGCTTAAATCGGGTACTATAGACTTGGATGTTTCTTTGATAGCACAAATGGTTTCATGTTTCGTTTGCATTACTCTTTCAATACTTAATATATTTTTGTGAAACCACTTTCATTAGATTCCTTATGAAAATATATTTCCATAAAATATAAATTTGTCTATGTTCCAAGGATATTTGAGACCTAAAATTACTTATTTTTTGTAGGCTATCCAAGTTGCCATGACCAAGGTCACTCTTGGAGACATAAAAAAGTAGTTATAAGTCCATAAACTAAGTAAAGAAACTACCTTATCCAAAATTCCAACCAATAAAGGAAAATTTTAAGAGTATACTAAGTTAATGCTATTGGCAACTCAAAAATGTTATACCCCACCCAAACCCAAAAATCAAGTGAAAATAACTTCCCTACTAAAACCCAACACTCAAGTGAAAATTAAGTATTAAAACCCAATACTTAGGTGGAAATAACTTCCCTATCAAAACCTTAACTTCCCTATTGAAACCTAGCACTAACTTGAAATCACTTCTATGCTAAAACCTAACACTTAAGTGGAAATTACTTTCATGTCGAAACCCCAACACTCAAGTAAAAATAACTTCCCTACCAGAACCCAACACTCAAGTGGAAATCACTTTCACATCAAAATCCAACACTCACATGAAAATTACTTCTACATCAAAACCCTGACACTCAAGTAGAAATCACTTCCTCATTAGAAGCCTGGTAAATGAAAAAAATGCTCAAGCCTAGAGTTTTTTGGCTATGACATTAGCAGTAGGATCCAAAATCCTGATAAGCATTGTAAAATAGCCTTAAAATCCTAGGAAAATATAGAAACAAAAGGAAATCAAAAAATAAGTGGATGAAAGCCTTCAAACACTTATGGAGAAGTAGCAAAGATCAATATCGAAAGCCTAAAAAATATAAAAATAAAAGGAGATCAAAACATAAGTGGATTGAAGCCTCCAAACACTTGTAGAGAAGTGGAAGTAGAAAATATCAATCTTGACCATTGTAAATTAGTCCGGTCAATTGGAAATTACCCCAACAATATAAATTTTTATTGACAATTACAAGTTATCAAAATTCTAGTAAAAGTATGCTTTGGTAGCTTGAAAGAAAGAAAAAATAAAATAATCTTAGTTAGAAGCCTCCAAACACTTGTAGGGAAGTTAAAAAAATAAATTGTTATTAAAAACCCTGGCCAAAAGCACAAACTAAAAGCCAAGGTAGAGATTTTATTTTGCAAAAAAGAAAAACGAGCAAAAAAAAACATAAAAATTAATAAAATAGTAAAAAATAAATAATAAAATAAACTATTAGTTAAATTATTTTAAAATTAAAAGAAATATTAATAGTAATTATGATAATAACTTCTAATAGTGCATATTTTTACTTTTATTTCTATTATATTTGACGTGGCTACTTTAAATTTAAAGATGATAGATGTGAGATTTTTTAAATTTTGATCAAGTGTGTACAAATGTACAAGACAATGAACATGGTGAAGTTAATGGTTAGCCCAAAATTTTCAAAGAATTGAAATTTAATGGTGCATGGTTGAAGTGTGGTTAGGAGGTGATCCTAAGAAGTGGACATCATGGTGACATTAATGCAACAAGTGAAAGAATTTGATAAAGTTAAATCTAGTCCCTTTGTTATGATCAATAGATCAAGCATTGAACCACTTGATCAATCAGGTTCAAGAGATCTCAAACATCGTGCAAATTGATTTTTAATGAGGTATGGCCAAAGTATGGCTAAATAAATCCCAAGGAGCAAACATCATGGAAATGGATTATGATTATTTGTAAAAGTGGTGCTATGTGAAGTGCCAAAATTTATATAAATATGGTCTTATTAGTTTGTTACGAAGGTCAAAATCCATCTAGTAACATGCCCTTTTAGCTTTATTCTTTCTTTGTCTTTATTGTTTGTAGTTGTATGGATTTTCTAAACCAAGTTGCTATTGTTTTGAGATCTATTCTTGTAATCCACTGAATTGAGAAAATATGAATCAAATTTACTCAATGAATATCTTTATAATACTAGGATTTTGAAATTTTTGTGTTCAATCTATGGATGCTGGTGGTAATTACATTTAGTCTATTTCATAGTTTATTTCTCCTTTGAACATTTCAACATCTTGGACCTTAGGCTCTATGAATACTGGTTAGGTTGGGATTGATTTTAATTTGGAATTGTTGTTTAATTGGATTGAAACTGAAGTTTAGGGTAGTATTAGCTTGTTTTTTCTTTTCTCTTACCCTTAAAAAACTTCAAATTTTCTTTGGAGCCCATTTAGATTAGGAGTATATTGATTTTATTTTTAAATAATTGAAAGTGGTTTTTTATTATGTTGGTTTCAAATTTTGTTTATAGTGTAATTTGATCCTTTGAATGCAATGTATGTTAATTTGGAAATCATAGATTGCATAGTTTAATTGCATTTCTAGTTTGTAGTAGTTTAAATTCTACTAAGCTCTTGTATATTGTAATATAAATATAGTGGAATTGTTTTTTATAATTAAGAATTTGAGTTAAAGACATTATGCCTAGGAAATTTATCTCTTTGAGTCATACCGTAAAATCCCCTTCAAGGAATAGTTATCAACAACCTCTAAGTTTATCCACACTAACCAATACATGGCATACCCAAACCTTGAGGGAAATAATTCCCTTTCAAGAGAGTACAAATTTTTTTCCAAATATGTTGGCTTACCCTTTACACACCAATATTTTGATCGCTACCTCTTCATGTCTAGAAAAACTAGCATCAGAGAGGGAAAAATTAGAGTTTGTTATTTGCATGCTCAACATAATTAGCACTATAAGGAGGGTCACAAACTCAAAAATAAATTTTCTTGATGAAATGTTTATATTACACATATTGATTGTCAAAGCTATAACCAAAAGTTATCATCACTAGGTCCAAGTCATATGTAAATGATATTGAGTTTCTTAGCCTTTCCCCATATAGAAGATCTAAAGTTGATAAAGGAAAATCCAATACTCCTCTAACTACCAATAGTTCTCCTAGAGCTATTATTCCTTCTATTGATCATTTTACAATTCCCTAAGATCCACCAATAGAAGCTCTTACTCCATGGTTAGTAGGAAGTAGCCCTTTGAACGTACTAGGGGTGCACATGATATGCCTAAGAATGTTGAAAGATATTCCCTAGGTATATACATGATGGAATAATATTAGATAAATAACATATACAAGCATACATGTATGTCTTATTCCATTCATAGATTGAACGAAGATGTTTCCCATAGGATATTTCTGTACACATTGGATGACTTTGTATATGATGTGTATACTATCTCACCTTAAAGCTCTATTACTTCTTGGGCTCAATTAGAAACAACATTTTTTAGCCATTTCAAATTACCTATTGACCCGGTTTTGGTATATCATTAGTTTTATTTTTCCCATAGAGAACCCAATGAACCCCTAATACTATTCAACATCAGGTTCCATAAACTATACACTAGATTGGTGACACCCTCATAACAGAGGTAACCATCCAAATATATTGTATATATTTGAACCTATTGACTTCTATGTTTGTGAGGAGAGCTCCTAAATAATATCATTGTCCATGGCATATAGTGAGGCTCTCATAGTTGAACAACAATTAATACCTCAATTTTATGTTTAGGTCAATTACCTTCACTTGGACAACCAGGGGCTTATAATCAAATAACACTAATAAATCAAGCTCTTACACAACACCTTTCCATGTTGAAGCCATTACCAAAAGTCATGTTTCTAAACCAAAATCAACCCTTCAATTTGGAACCCCCTAAGTCAAATGATTCCTAATATGAGCAATCAGTAGACCATTCTAAAAAATTTGGATAATCAGGTGGCCATATACAATATTCTTAATCATACACCTCCAACAAATAATCAATAAAATTTACCTGCATTTTTTAATATATCTACACATACAAATAATATAATAGGTCAACCAGGACCAAATCAACCTAATAACTCAAATCCTAAGTTAGACAACATACAAAGGATGGTTCACAAATTGAGCAATGATATGTTTAAACTATGAAGATAAGTTCATTTAAAACCCACCAATAAATGATAATAAAAATAGGAACTTCAACTTTCAAAGGACTAATCACTAATGGAATACTTACCCAAATAATGGAGGAGTCCCAAATCCTATTGGTAACCAAAATCAATCAAATAATAATCTAGGTACTTTGGTAAATTTGGTAGATATTTCTTTTTTCCAATTGATGCAGGGTCCATTCCATAGCTCAATGTGATGAAACTTACTGTTCAAAATTTAAAACTACTCTAGATATTATCCAAAAAGATATGGAAAATTTGGAATTGGTACCCACCAATAAGGATTGTAGGAATCAAGCTAATAAAAATGTAGGGACAACCTTAGTTCTAGAGACCTATGAAATCTCAAGAGTGGATGAAGAGGAACCTAAATAAATCTTGGAAGAAGAGGTGTAATCTTACCAATAGTTTTAGAGAGGTAACAATTATATTCTTTGGAGTATAGGAAAAGTACCAATGACTTCTACACTTTCTAAAAAAACCTCTATCCCACCTAATAAATAGACCAACAAAAACTAGTTCCACATAAGGGTCTCACAATACCTACATAGCCAAAATCTAATATGCCATTATCAAATACAAAGAAAATCCTATAGGAAAACAAGGCTGGATATAATATTATCAAAGACCCTAAGAAAACCAAGGTAAATATTTCCCTATTTGAGATAGCTCAACTCAATAACCAAAAGGATTTTTTGCTTAAATCTCTCTATGATAAAAATAAAAAAGAGACTAAAAAGTCTATTGATGCTCAAGTGGTCATAGACATAGAAAAGGTAGAGTCTCCACATTTTCTTCTAACCATTAGAATTTTTGGTAAAAAATTACATAATTGTATTAATGATTTAGGTTCTTCTGGTAATGTGATGTCATATGTGGTTAGCAAAATATTAATATTGACTCCTACTCCCTCAAAAAGAAGGTGGTTTAGTTGGATATGATAGAATTAAATGTGGTTGGGGTGTTGAATCATATCCATATACAATTAGATACTAAACCTAGGATATAACAATGTATTGATATTCAAGTTGTGGATATCCTATATGCATATGGGATGTTGCTTAGTCATGATTGATCAAGAACCCTAAATAGATATATGGTAGTTTATTTCTTGTATATGTGGCTTTCTTGGTGAGACATTTTCAATAAAATTCAAATAATAAGAGAGACAAGGTTGAAGGAGCTCATCATGAAGTACAACAATGTCAACAAGATTCTATACACTGAATCAAAATTGGGAGTCTACAATGTGGTAATGGAAACTCGACCTAAGAAAATAATTTTGTAGTAGATACTCCACTAAGTAAATAAAAAGCAACTGAAGACCAATTATAGACTCTTAAGTTTTATGGGTCAAAATATAAGCATGGCATTGACACCAAAATTGAACTAGTTAATCCTAGAGATAAATCACATCTTGTTTTTTATCGACTACAATTCCCTTGCATCTACGATATTGTTGAGTATGAGCTATTGATTTATGGATTGCAATTTTCCATAAACAAGGGAGTCAAATATGTACACTTCCTAGGAGGTTCTAAATTGGTGATCAAGCAAGAGAAAAAATGATGTCTGTCATGACAAATATCTATCAAATTATTGTAGATGTGTGTGGGATTTAAGTAAAGAGTTTGATGCTTTCAACATTTAAACTATTTCACATAAAAATAATCACACTATACACTCATTTTTAGTAATATAAAGCACCCTAGAACCAGTTGCCCATTCCAAGATAAAGTGGTTCTTGATAGAACTAGTTGCCACTTCCTCCATACTAGATAATATCCAAACAATTAAGTGTTTAAGGGTGATAGGCATATAGTTGATTTTATTACTAATTTTGGTATATTTGAAGCTCAGATCATATATGAAGATAAAAACTGTGTAAATCTAGATGAAGAAGGTGAATTGAATTTAAAAACAAATACCATTCCTAAAGGTATGATTTCTTGGAAATTCTTATTTAATATGGATTATCATACCTACAAATAACAAACTGCTCCATCTAAAAAGGAGTTATATGAAATGTATAATTTGGAAAAAGTTAAATCTCCTCAAAATATCTTCTTGGGAAAATCTTGCACTGATGAGGAGAAAAGAGGAATAAGTAAAGCCCTAAAGAATTATAGATATGTTATAACATGGACCTATGAATATTTGAAGACCTATGATGCAACCATAATTTTCCACACCATTCCTTTGAATCTATTTCCAACAAAAGCAAAGGTAAATTAATCCATTACTAAATCCTCTTTTTCTCAAGGAGATACAAAAAATTACTAGCACCTCACATTATTTTCTTTGTATGACATTCTATCTAGGTTGCAAATGTGGTACTCATCTATAAGAAGAATGGAGAAGTACACTTATGTGTAGATTTTAGAAATATTAATAAATCATCTAAGAAGGAAAATTATCCTCTCCTTTCTCTATATGAAATGCTACAAATAGTGAATGGCTCTGAGATTGTCTTTCCTAGATGGCTACTTTGGATACACTCAAGTAATGGTAAACCCCAAGGACCAAATTAAAACTACATTCACTACAAAATAGTACATATTTGCATATAGGAGGATATCATTTGGTTTTATTAATTAATGATAAACTTTCTAAAGAGCTATGGACATCATCTTCAAGGACCACATTAGGAAATACATTGAGATTTACATGGATGACCTCACCATGTGGAAGACTTGAAAAAAATATTATAGATATGCCGAGAGCATGGAATTTCATTAAATTCCAAAAAAATTTAGAGTTACAAAAGGAAAAAATCCTAGGGCATGTCATTTTCAAAGATAACATTTCCATTTATCTAGATAGAATTCAAGCAATTAAAAAACTTCCCCTTATTGGAAGAAAAAGGAGCTAAAGTCTTTTTTTGATAAACTTAATTTTGTAAGAAGATTTATTTTTGGCTTTGAAAAAATAGTTTGGTCTTTGAATGCTATGCTAAAAAAGGATGTCAAGATTATATGGATAGGGAAATCACAACCTATATTTTATTAAACTAAAAATGTAATCATGAATGATCCTATATTAATCAATCTTGATTACACTCAAACCTTTTTATATTTATTTATTTCAATGACTACAATTTTAACTTAGCATAAGAAAGCTAGATATGAGAGAAAAACAACTTTTATAAGCTCACCATTGAAGGATGATCAAATCATATTTACAGTCATTTAAAAATCATCCTTTTCTTTGATCAAAGCAATGAAGAAATTTTAGAATTATATCCTATATAGCAAAGTGTGATGCAGGAGCATCCAGTGGTGTAAGAGTGATTTTGCATCACCCAAAATTTATATTTGATGAAATTATTTGCTAAGTGTATTTAGTTATCTAGGGGATAGAATTAGAGTCATTTACGAAAGAATCACCCCAATACCTTGAACGGTTTGGGAGATATGTACATTTTATGGCAAAACCCTATAAAAAATAGTGAAAATCTAGATACCCAAACTTGCAGGTGAATTTTGATGGTCTTAGAGGAGAATTTGGGGATTTTAAAATAGATGTAGGACTTAGCTAAGTATTGCATAGTTTATTTCATCTTGTGCCATTTTTGAAAAGGTCTTGTGCTAGTCCATCGGAGCAACGAGCACGAAGTTATGACCCTGGGAAGTTTGCCTCCGAAATTCAAATTTCAAATGCATTTTTTTAGGTGGGAAAAGGGGAAAACAGGGTATTTGGGGAAATTTCAAAATTGTAAAAGGGGCTCTTTCTTTTATATCCTCTTTTTGGAATGAAATTAAGAAAATGCTTGGTTCATTTGACATGATAAAAGGAAAAATGCCTATGTATTGTTTGTTTCATGTTGCTTGATCTGCTTCAAAGTGTTTACAATAGTGCATGATCAAGCTGTGAAGACAATGCTGATGTAGAATGAATTATGATAACACAAAGGTAAATGGATGTTTATCTAGCAATATTTTGATTTAGAAATTTAGCCTATGAGAATTACAAAGAACAAGGATTGGGTAAAACATTGGTTGAAGTTGACTCTCAAATTTTATGCTAGTAGTACTCTATGAGAGAAATTACAAATGATGAGTGGTATTGACATTTTTTATTATTTTATAAATAAAGTATGCCTTGATCACTTAAATTCCACTTAAAGAAGAGCATTTTGTCTCAAAAGTGCAATCTTCATGATAAAATCAAGCATTTTATACCAAAAATATCATGAGGAAATCTACCTAAGATGTCTAAATAAACAAGATGTTTAAGTCCTAAAATATTTCCATGGAAAATATGGAATAGAACATGGCTCAAGGAATTCCATAACACATCAAATATTGATATCTAGTTAAAACTAGTCCCATATTTTTAAACATGCACATGCACATGTTTAGTTATGTCATGTTTGCCAAATTGTAGCTCGTTGAGAGAAGAATTTTCCCATGCCATTAGAGCTAATGATTGAAGCTCACCCATTTGTACAATATGGACTAGAATTTATTGGAATTATCAATCCTAATTCATTAGCTAACCATATATTCATCCTAACCTCCATGGATTATTGCACCCATTGGATAGAGGTTCAAGCATCCAAAAATTGTACAATAGAGGTTGTGATCCAATTCCTTGAATATAACATCATGATCAGGTTTGGGATGCCATCTTCTCTTGTATGTGACAATGGATTTGATTTATCTTCTTTAAAATTTGTTGAATTGTCTTGTGTTAATAAAGTAATCCTAAAATTTTCTTCTAATTATTATCCTTAGGGTAATAGAGTAGTAGAATCAACTAGCAAAAATCTTCTAGAAATAATTACGAAAAATTTGGATAAAAATCCTAGGGACTAGCATATTAAAAGCCATTGTCACAAAAGTACACATTGTGGTTAGGTAGAATGAGAATTAAGTATTTGTTAGGCACATCTCCCTATCATTTGGTGTATAATCAATATCCTATATTTCCCACCAACCTCAAGATTCTTCCCTACAATTCATAAAAGATTACTTAGAAAAAAATGAGAGGATGGAAGTGAGACTATTAAATTTTATGAGTTTAGATGAGAAAAGGGAAGATTCACTAAAGCATTTTATTAAGCATCAAAAAATGGTAAAACCATGGTTCGATAAGAGGGCAAAAATAAAAACCTTTAGAATTTTTGATCTAGTGTTATCATCGAATAAAGCCCATGAAAATAAAAGAGACCATGAATTTTTTTTCACCTTTTGGCCAGGTCTCTTTTAGATATCAGATATAGGAGATAATATACCTTTAGGCTAAAAATCCTAACTAGAGAGGATGCCCCATTACCAATGAATGGAAAATTCCTCAAACACTAATTTAGTTCCTGAGAGTATTCTAGTACTACCTTATAAATAAGCCCTGTACATAGTTTTGTGTTTTGAGTTTTTGGTGTGTCGATCTTGTTTCCTGCTATTTTTTATGGTTTTTTTTTTTTGTTTTTAATTTTGCTCTGTCTTGTGCTTTTCTGTATTTGGATCAAACTAGTCAAGTCCAACCAACTTTTGGTTACTCTAATGGAATGTTTTTATATAGTTTGAGAGTACTAGTCAAGATTCTCCAAGGGTTATAGTTATATCATAGATTCCTCTAAAAACTATAGAGGACTTCTTACAAGTTAAAACCAGTCTTATTCTTCAACATCTAAAAATATTGGACAAACCTTCAAGAACTTAACTTTGAATCCAATATTTAATTAACTATAAACCCAATTTTTAACACAAATCCAAATCCCAAACTAAAATCAATTATTAATACAAATCCCATTCTAATTATCATTTTTAATCCTAACCTAGGTATCAATCCTTTTGTAACCCTATCACATCAATGTCATATGGTAATCCTAGTCAAAACAATGCTTTCTTTTTGAATTCTAGGAATATCCAATCCCATTTAAGCTTAATTCCTATCAACTTCAACACGTTTCACCCTAATAATCTCAACTAATTATTACCACTAAATTATATTATCATAACATGTCCTCTATTCACAACAATATTCTCAACCTTAATTGAAAAATTCCTAGCAAATTTATAAACACATTAACAAAAAATTTACCTTGTATCCCCTAAACTTCAAGCCTAAACCACTTAAATAGAGCAACTAAAGAAGTAAATGGGTACTCTCTAGATACTATATTTGTAAAAAGAGCACTAACAATTGAATTACAAGTGTTAAGGAGATCCATCCTCCTAATATGGGATAGGGGTGGACTAATTTTTATTAGTCCTTGGGTAGGATGACAATGAGCCATATTGGCAAAAGGTTTTGCTTCCCTTCTAACACATAGTTTGTCATCCTTTCATCATATTTTTCTTGTTTCACTTGATTACTTATTCTAAATGGTAAAATAAATATATAAGCATGATAAAGGGATGTGTTTACATGTATCACCAAAGCACATGTACCAATTATTAATAATGTCATGATCACCACTTTAAGATATATTCATAGCCATTGATTATATTTGGTATTTTTATGTATCATCCAAAATATATGTATTCATAGCCTTGATAAGGGTGTGATTGAGTTATATATCTCAAAAGGAAAAGTTGTCCCTCTTCTATTAAATATTCATTTCATTTATCATTTCTCCATCAATTCATCAACACATTAACTCTTTAGCATATTTTCTCTTTCTATATCTACCTCTACTATAAATGCAACATGCCATTATTTTGCTTCATCCATATATTTTGTCCTTATAGCTACAACTAAATCCATTGACTACCAGTTTTCTACTTTAGACATGTCAAATTACTTTACCAAAGATCATAACTAAATATCAAGCTTGGCCATGCCAAATCATATTTGCATTTTATACAAAATTTCTAGGTGTGATTTTCCAATTTTATTATCATAACAAAGGAAACAAATGTTATTTTATATTAGCTAATTATTATAATAGATGATTATTATTTATGATTTTTTGATCTTAGATGGCCTAGTTTTCACTTAAGGCTAACCCTTATAGGGCTAGGTTATAAAGTTTTTTTAACATTATATTTAATATTTTAATATCATTAGAGTATTTTGGTGTAGAAATAAAATTGCTTTATATTTATTTATTGCTTTTACTAAAATAATGATAGGTTTATGATGGTTTAAATGCTTTACTATTTTATTGTTTTACCTTTTTAATAGGTTATATATGATTGAAATGGGCCCCACCCATATTACATTATCACCATAGAATGGTACTACAAAAACTTAGCTATTATGCATGTATCATTTGGCAAGAATTGAAATTGGATCTCATTAAAATTTGAGGAATTTAACCAGTTGATTTAATGCCATTTGATAATGCTTTAAAATATTATCACTATTTTATTCTAGTTTAAGATTCTACATTGCTTGTACTAACTAATTTTAATTATCTTCTATGATTAATGCTATTTATTCCCTATAAAATTTAATGAAACTTGATGTGAATTTGCATTATGAGTTATTCACCTTCCAATATTTAAACCTCTAAGGTTTAGTAGGTTATTTATCATAAGTGTTGCTTTAGCTACTACTTTTTTCATGTTTTTTTATAGTATTTCTAAAGTTTTCATGTTTCTCTTATGGTTTCTTCGAAAAAATAATTCTTGCTTTACCTATGATAATTTCTGGTAGGTATCTATCTTGGTAGCTTAAATTAGGCTTGGTATTTTATCTAAACTCTAGATTACTCATGCGAATTTTTTGCAATCCTTATGGATCTTACAATTGTTTTTCTAGGTGCTCCAATGGTTAGTAGATCTAAGAAAAATAATTTATAGAACTAAGAAGGAAATGGGTTATTCCATTCCTTTAGACAACAATATTCTCCATCCCCATTCCTCTTTTCATTATGAATAAGATATGCATATAGAATATACAATGAATAGAAAAGACAATTCTAATAATAAGGATGATAGGGACCCAATTTTTTTTTTTGATAAGCTCTATTAATATATCTTAGGGTATCAAGGTTATAGGAGCATAGTTGAGTGTATTTTAGGGAGCTAAGACACTAGTAGTGAAAGGTTTTTGTGGTTTCAACATAGCATAAGGGCTAGATTTTCCCAAATACCTCTCTTGCTATAGTGGATAAGGAAAATTAGCTTCAAGAGTCAAGGTAAACAAGATATCAAGACTAATGTTAGCTATAGTGATGATAAGTGTGGCATAGGAGGTAAGTTACTATTCTTTGACAAATACATGCACATAAGGTAAAACTTGGGAGTAGAAAAATTTCTATTAAGCATGGACTTTGAGTGTAGGGTGAATAACTTGGGTAAAAATAATAATTACAATGATTTTTGGGGTTTAACCCCTATACTTTTACTAATGTGTCCCTATAATAAATTTCATTGGCTGGCAGTTGGACCTAAAAGTAGGTTTATTAACTTATTTAATTTAATTTTACCACCACCCATTTTTTAGAGCAATTTGCTCCCTTATGTTGTGCAATTTGCTCATTGTATTATAACATTTTCTCTTAAAGGAGAGAATAGATTTAATTTTTTGCTTTGAAAAATTTATGAGGAATTTTTTTGGACTAGAAGAAATAAAATGCAATATTCACATCCCCTTTCCAAGGTTTTTACTTGAACTCGAAAAATTTTCCTTTTTCTTTTTCTTTTTCTTATTTTTTGTATTTTTTTGTCTCTTTTTCTAGAAAAGGAAAGTAAAAATAGGTAAAATAGTTGGAAAAATAAAATAAAGTTGAAAGCAAGAAATAATAGACATGATAATACAAAAGTATTATATACATATTTGCATTTTCATTTTCATTTTGACCCTCGTTTATATAGAGTTTAATTATTTTCCATTAACTAAAACTGGCAACTGTATCCCATCTATGGTCACAAATTAGTATCCATTTGGTCAAAGTGTGACCCACTTTAAATTAAATTAAATATTCCATGACTTCTAGGTTTTTCTATTTCCTATCTAAACACCATAACACCTTCGTTGTAGTCCATTTCAATGGCCCTCTTGTCAAAACCATCCTTTTACTATCATTTAATATTGCACCAATTATTTAAAGGTATTATCCTTTTTTCTTCTACATATAGTAGAGAATTTATATGTGATTTCATTTAATAAATATTTATATCTTTAGTCTCCAATTACTAAGAGTTAAATACAAAGAGATTCTAAATTTATTCACAATATCACTTCCTTTCCAACGACAAGTATATTGGGTGATAATACTATGGAAGCATTAGGTGTTAGCCTATATACATATAATTCCTTTTTAGTTTGGTGTTTCAAAGCCATTCATAAATAAACAATTATCCTTTTTAATATCCTTATAAGTTTCTTATTTATGAATTCAACCAAGTTGTTACTCTAGGGATGGTAATTAGATGTTATGTTTAGAACAAAATATTACTCCAGTGCAAACTTCATTACCTTTAAGCTTATGAAAGTTATAGTGTTGTCAATTATTACCATGGAAGGTGTCCTAAATATAGTGATGATATCCTATAAAAACTAGGTAATTGCATCTTAATTCATGAATTTAATTGATATTGCTTCAATCCACCTAGTGACATAATTTGTTGTGGATTAGAATCTATATCTATATATTGTGCTTGGCAAGGGATTTATTTTTCTAATAAAGTTTAGGTCCCACTATTAGAAATTTTTAATCATGATGATGCACTTTATAGGGTGTTTATTCTTTTCATCTCCCACCCATGAAGATCCAGTAGGCTTTGTATTACTTAATCCATTAGAAGTAGTCAAGAAAGGTGGTAGACCTAGCTATAGTTTGTGAAAAATAGGGTCCTCTCTCATCATGATATTATTTGATCATGTTTTTTATTCTTTCCTATTTGATATATTGTACAATAACTCTATCATACCCTTTTTAGATAAATACATTATCTAGATAGGTATAATGCATAACCTCATTCCTAAATCTAGACCTTTTCTTAGGTATTAAGCATTATGGTACATGACTTGATATCATGTATCTCTTAATGTATCCCATCCAAATTCATTAATTTTTAGGTTCAATTTCTTCTACCAATACCACTTGGTCTTTAGGAGCTAACATCTTAAGATTTTTAAATTAGTATCTACCCCTAACTAATTTGGTGGGTTTGATCTATATGTCAAGTACATGTATCTTTTATATTCTACTCTATTTTCTCCTAGATCATCTTGTAGTATAGTGGATTTAACTTTGGATGCTCTAAAAATAGTGGTCTTAATTTGATATAAATAATACTTGAATTTCCTTAGGACCTTAATAATATAAAACACTTGCTTTTGTATGAAAGAATATTTTTTGTCATAAATATGAAGAAATTAACTCATGAAAGAGATTGAATGTTCTTCATATTTATCACCCTTTTAAGGTTAATATGGCTATGATACTTTCATACGTACCAAGCATATACAACCTAAAATATTTATAGAAATATAGGTTGATGAGGACTAGGGCCTTTGTAAATGTACATTTTATATCCTAAAAATATTTCTTGCCTTCTTCATTTCATACACGGTAAGCAAGTTTTTTTAACATCTTGGTTATTTATTTGACCAATTTCGTAAAAATATTTATGAACTTAGATACAAACTAGAATTGACGTAAGAATGACTTGATCCTTTGATGGATGTGGGTAGAGGTAATTCTTATATTTCTTTTATCCTATTAAGGTCTATCACTAAGCTATCTTTGAATACTAAATACCCTAAGAGATTTTTCTTCCTAAACAATAAAATAGATTTTTCAATTCAATTGAAATATCATACTCCCTACACCTCTTCAATATGGACTCTAGATGTTTAATGTGATAATTTATTTTGAAAATACAATTAAACCATCTAAGTTTATGAGTATGATTTCATATACTAGACCTATAAAGGTTGTGTCCATGGATATTTAGAATATGGTCCCAATATTTGACAATCCAAAAGGTATTTTTAGCATGCAAAGGTTCTCCATTTGGGTTTGAAAATTGTTTTGTGTTGATCATGATATTTAATATAAATTTGAGTATACCCTGAGAAGCCATCTAATAGTGACAACATCTATAATTCAACCACTTTCTACAAGAACTTATCTATGGTAGGCAGTCAAAATAATCTCTTAGTGATGCCCTATTCAAGTTTCTAGAATCAATAAATTCTGATTCATATATTTTTTAAAATTGATATAATATTGGCCACCTAAGCAAAATTATTTATTGGAAAGATAATTTAGGACCATAGAAGATTTAAAATATTTATTCATAACTATTTCAATTTTAGGATTATAAAGATTTTATTTTTAAAAATGGATTTGCATTATTTTCCAAATCTATAGCGTGTCTAATAAAATTTATTCTATGCACCTTTAAATATCCATAACACTAAGTAATAATATCACCATACTTTTCACAAGGTTTCTTGAATATGCTTACCTCTTCTTTAAAACATTCTTTGCCCAATAGAATTTTTTCCTTCTACAACTTCAATTAGATGATAGAAATATGGTTTGACTTTGATGCAGAATTCTTAACACTATGATTAGGTTTGAAAAAGACTTCCAACGTGAATAGTATTTTAAGCACTTGATGTAGAATTCTTAACCCATGTTTTATATCGTATTCATACTCTTTTTTTTCAACATGTTGATCTCCTTTTATGAGAAATTATATAATTTGCTCATCATTATGAAATACCTACTAATGATAAAAGTTATTGATGACAATAGACCTAAAGATTAATTCTAGATATTTTAATTTATCCCATATATCTTAAATGGGATCAGAATTTATTTTTGTTGAAGTTATTTCATCTTGCTTGGTATTTCATCTCATAAGGGATTGTCTTGATTTAAGAAAGTCCTAAATTATATGCTAAATGAATTTAGATATTTGCTTTTAATATCATATTGTGAGTTGAGTTGATTTCTAGCTAGTTTGGAGTCATAAAATATTTTGATGACTTTAATCTCCCATCTTTCTTTATTTTTCTCAAGCCCATGCAAAATGCTTCATATTTAGCCACACTTTTGGTGTAATTAAATTGCATCCTAAAGACATAATTCAATCGGGGACCCTATGTATTTATGAACTAAATACTAGTGTCATATCCATTTTTTGTTCTTCCATAGTCAAAATACATAGTCCATGTCCCATTAAGTCTTTATGCTAATTGGAAAGTCAATTCTAGAATACTAGTATGTTCTTTAGATATTAAGTATTTTTAAGGTTAGTTTCTTTAAAATTTACCTCAAAATCCTCATCATATTAGATAACATTGATGATCATGTCGATCTCTAACATATGATCACATTCAACAACCTCATAATCCACAAATTTAGGCAACTCATTCCAATTCACTATCATCATTAAGCTTATGCAATAGGTAGTTTTAGGGGATTCATTTTCTATTATGATCATATTTTATCCTAGATAAATTTCATGTGTGTGTAATCCATAGCCAATTATTTATCTCCATATAGTTTTTGTGTACATTCCCTTAAAAACATCCCCCAAAAATGGAAGAAGATCAATAAATTGAAGAACATGTGCTTATACTGAGAGGGGGGGTGAATAGTATAAGATAAAACTTTTTGCTTTTCAATCCATATGATAACATCAACAATATTAAAGCAGTAAACATTACACAAAGCATCACACACATGAGAGACATGATTTAACGTGGTTCACCCAATGTGGGCTACTCCACGGAGAAAATATTCCTTATAAAATTTTCTCAATAAATTCTCTTGGGAATCCTTCCCAATTACAATGTTTATGGACCTCTGTCCAAAGGAGACACCAATCCCCTAATCAATTTTGTGGATCTCTATCCATAGGAGAACTCCTTCTCCTTTTCTCTAGTTGGTGATCCTCTTAGAAGACTACTACCTCCACTATGTTGGCTTGTGGATCTCTCTCCACTGAAGACTCCTATCCTCACTCATAAGACCTCTGTCCTCACTGCCCTAGCTAATGGATATCTATCCACTAGAGACTACTATCCTCTGCTCTATCACCTCCAAAGTATTTCTCTTACTCTATTCTATCTCTGTCTTAGATCTGTACTGAACATTGTCCTCTGCCCTACACAAATTTTCTCAATATCTATCTCAAATCTACACTAAACATTGTCCACTGGTCTAGCACAAATCTACTCAATATCTATCTCAAATCTGCACAAGTCTTCACCAAGACTTGTCCCAAATATAATTGTAAGCTTCCACAAAATCTCACACAAATCTATCCCTAAGTCCACTCTAGGACTTACTCAAATCTGCTCACTAGCTTTCACAAAAGCTTGTTCAAATCAATTGCAAAACTTGCATACAAAACTCAACTTAATATCTCATAGAAAAACCTCTTCAATCACACTAACAAGTTTCACTCAGAATCTTGTTCATCCATAGAAACATATAGAGAATTGTTAGAGACTCAATATGTTACTCACAAACACTCAATCACTTTCAAACTCTTCTTCAACTCAATCTAGAAATAAAGAACAATTTGTTTCACAGAACTTGAACTATCACTCCAACACTTTCAATCAATAATGCTCATCAAATTCAATCAACCAATCACTCAATGAAACAAATCTTGCTTACAAACCCTAAACAAGTGTTTCACAATGCTTCCAAAAAATCTCACTATGGAACTCAAACTTGACTCAAGATGATTCCAAATTCACATAACAATGATACTCATTCTTTAAAACCTGTCCTGAAACTTACTCAAATATTTCAACTTAAAATTCACAAACAATTATACTCATGATCTTTCACAAACCCTAGTTCAAGATAGTTCTCAATTTCACACTCAATTTTCCTCACAACCATTCACCAATCATGCATGTGAAAACTCACTCAATCATTTCCAACAATGCTTATCAAACAAAAACTTTTCACTCCAACTTGCACTTCACAACATTCAACAATATTTCACTCACAAGGATGATATGCCCATACCTTTTATTTTGAAGAAGTTTTGACCTCAAGACCTATCTCAATCACAATCAACCTCTTTGACAATCTCAATGGTTAGATGTCAAAAATCCTCAATAATTTCCTTCAAAAATATTTCACCATGCCAAAGTATTAAATCTCAACTATACCTTATTTCTCCTTTCAAAACAATTTTCACAATATGACTTTATTTCAACATATAACATATAACATTCTTTGCATACCTTATTACTCCTTTTATAAACTTTAACCACCAAAAATTAAAACAAAATATTTCAACTTTATTTTCCCTTTTATCTCCCTCAAAATCTCATAAACCCTTTTTAATTTTTCCCACTATGTAATTTCCAACTTAATAAAATTTGGGAAAATTTAAAAATAATTTATTAATTTCCACACCACATGATTTTTGGATTCACCATAATCTTAGCAAAAATGTGAGTGCATACCTTTATTAATCACACCAAAAGAGCCTTGGCGGGTTTTAAACACCCGATCCCTTCTCTCCAAGCACCTTCACACAATGCATGCCCACCAATTGGGCTATGTGCCCTCACATAAAAGGAAAGGTGCACACCTCCCTTTTATTCCTTGATCGACAACAAATCAAATGAGATTTTACCTTGCAAAATAATGATCGCGTGGATCAAACCCATGACCTGTCACCTACAAGCATCTTAGCGCAGCCCTTGGCTACTAACTGCGCTACCCAATGCTTAGCATTAACAACGACGCTCCCAATTGGATTTATTTCTTTGTTTGCCCTCTTAAGTCTTAAAAGCATTCAAACCTTTCCTTTACAAACACACAACACATGATTTACTTGGGCAATTAATCATTCACATGGATGATGGTTTAAATTAAAACTTGCCCCCTTTTATATGTAATGTGCCATATATCCAAAACGTCGACGATCCTTGAAATTTGAATTTAATTTGAATTTGGTGCCTTAATTAATTTAAATTTAAATTTTAACCTTAGGGTTAAAATATTTAAATTTAAATAATTTAAACCTTAGACTTTAAAATCTGTCACATGGGTCTTTTGGAGGAATTAGAATTTTATAACTCCTTGGCCTTCATTTTTCTTCAAACCAACCTGTAACCCAAAATATTATAATATTAGATATTATAATATTATTAATTCCATTGAACTTGCTTCTTTGCCTTGTTGGAAAAACCATTGGAGGACATTAATAACATCGAAACTTGGACATCACCCTTTTGACATAAATGCATGGATGACAATGAAACTTGGTCATGATCTTCTTGACATCAATGACAACAAATCTTGCTCATATTTCCAACAATCTCCCCCTTTGTCATTGATGGCAACCCATTTTCCTTTTACCATTTCCTTTACCTTTTTCTATTCTGCTCCCCCTGAGAAACTGCTCCCCTTGACTGAATGCTCTCCCCCTAACTCAAATCTCTCCCCCTTTGACATCAATGGCAAAGGGTCACCTTTGGGGCTTGGGGCTAAGAATGAGACTCTTAGTTTAGCCCCTCCCCCACCTCTTCTCTTGAGGTGGTTAATTCTGGGGTGGGAGTAGAACTACTCCCAATTTTCTTTGAAGATACTCAAAAGTCTCTTTCGGAAGTGGCTTAGTGAAAATATCCATAATCTGCTCCTTTGTAGTAATATATTCCAACTTGACTTGCTTATCTATCACTTGCTCTCTCAAAAAATGATATTTAATCAAAATGTGCTTTGTCTTGGAGTGCATCACCAGATTCTTTGAGATATTTATAGCACTTGTATTATCACACAATATGGGAATAGGGTGATCATGCTTTATCTTGAAGTCCTCTAGAGTTTGCTTCATCCATAATACCTATGTACAACAAGCAACTACTACAATATACTTTGCCTCTACTATGGATAAGGATATTGATGCTTGTTTCTTACTTAACCAAGAGACTAAACAGTCTCCAAGAAAGAATGCTCCTCCACTTGTGCTTTTTCTGTCATCAATGTTGCCAGCCCAATCTACATCTGTATAAGTTGTGAGAGTGAAACTATCACTTTTGGGATACCAGAGCCCAAAATCCATAGTCCCTTTTAGATACTTGAGAATCCTCTTTACTGCTACTACATGTGTCTCCTTGGGTGCTACCTGAAACCTTACCACTAATCCCACTGCCTGCATGATATCTGGTCTTGTAGCTATGACATACAATAAGCTGCCAATCATAGATCTATATAATTTCTGATTTACCTCTGGAGATTCATCATATTTACTTAACTTACATCCTATAATCATGGGGGTACTTACTAGTTTGCAATCTTCTAACTTGAATTTATTTAGCATCTCTTTTATATACTTGGTTTGTGAAAGGAATACTCCTTTCTCTGATTGTGAAATCTGAAGTCCAAGAAAGAAGGACAACTCACCAAGCATAGACATCTCAAATTCATTCTGCATGCTCTTTGCAAATTTATGACACATCTTATCATTGTTCCCTCCAAAAATGATATCATCCACATAAACAACCACAATTAGTAAGTCATTCCCTTCATTTTTGATGTATAAGTTATTGTCCACTATTCCTTTCCTGAAACCCTATTCTTGTAGGTACTTATCCAATATTGAGTACCAAGCTCTAGGAGCTTGCTTTAGTCCATAAAGTGCCTTCTTCAATCTACATACATAGTCTGGTTTATCAGTCAAGTTGAATCCTTTTGGCTGCTCAATGTAAACCTCTTCTTCTAGAACACCATTTAGAAAGGCTGATTTAACATCCATCTGATATACTTTGAAGTTTTTGAAACTTGAGAAGGCTAAGAACATTCTGATAGCTTCAATTCATGCAACTAGGGAAAATGTCTCATCAAAGTCAATTCCCTCTACCTGTGCATAACCTTTGCATACCAATCTTGCTTTATTTTTGACTACCTGACCATCTTCATTTAACTTGTTTTTGAATACCCATTTAGTGCCAATCACATTCTTATTATTTGGTCATGGGACAAGTTCCCAAGTCTTACTTTTATCTATTTGATCTAATTCCTCATCCATTGCCTTAATCCAAAACTTATCTTCACTTGCCTCATTGAAGTCTTTTGGCTCAATTTTGGATAACAAGAAAAAAATTTGCTTGTTGATTTGATGTTATTACCCTTCTCCTTGTCTGTCTCTCATCTAGATTCCCAATTATTAGATCTCTTGGATGATGTTTTTGTACATACCTGGATGGAGTCTTAGGAAGAAGTCTTTGTGTTTCTTCCTCTTCTCCTTCTGATTCCTCACATAACTCTTCTTGACAACTTCCATCTTCCTGATACACAATTTCTTGAACTGGTTCTCTTAACCCTATCTTCTCATCAACTGTTACATTTATACTTTCTACAATAGTATGTGTCCTTTTGTTGTAGCATCTATAGGCTTTGCTCTTAGTGGAATAACCAAGAAAAATACCCTCATCACATCTTGGGTCAAACTTGCCCAAGTTTTTCTCTTCCCATCTTATGTAACACTTGCTTCCGAAAATTTTGAAGTATTTCATAGTGGTTGGTCTTCCCTTCCAAAGCTCATATGGAGTCTTGTGATGGTTCACTCTTATTTGAGCCCTATCGATGATATAAACTGTTGTGTTAACTACCTCCCTCCAAAAACCATATGAAAGCTTGGATTCATTTAACATAGCTCTAGCCATATTTTCAACAGTCCTATTCTTTCTTTCAACAACTCCATTTTGTTGAGGAGTTCTTGCAGCTGAGTATTCTCTTTTGATCCCATGTTGTTCACAATAGTTTACAAATTTATTTGAGGTAAATTATCCTCCTCTGTCTGATCTCAAACACTTAATCCTTTTACCTATTTTATTTTCAACCAACTCTTTAAATGCCTTGAATTTATCAAGTGCTTCTGACTTATCTTTCAGGAAGGCTACCCAAATCATTATGGAATAATCATCTATAAACAATATGAAGTAACTTTCACCTTGAATACTCTGTGTTCTGGTAGGACCACATAGATCAGTATGTATTAGTTTCAATGGCTCAGATGACATAAATCCTTTTGATTTGAAACTTGTTCTAGTTTGCTTTCCATGCTGACAAGGTGCACAGATTGTGTTTTGTGGCCTTTTTAGCTTGGGTAAATCTTTGACAACCTATTTATTGCTTATGTTCACTATGTTGTCAAAGTTCAAATGACCCATTCTTCTATGCCACAACCAACTCTCATCTTCTTGTGATAGAAAACACTTTTCTCCTTTAATCTCACTTAACATGTAGAGGTTGTTTGTAGTTCTATTTGCATTTGCAATAAGTTTTCTAGTTTTAGACTTTCTAATCTCACACCTACTTGGATGAAAAGTAACCATGTGCCCTTGATCACAAAGTTGGCTCACACTTAGTAGATTGTGCCTCAACCCCTTGACATACAATACATTCTCTATTTTTTTTTTTCCATTATCTAAACTCAGAGTTCCTTTCCCACAAATTTTTTTTGATCCATTATCACCAAATATTACTGATCCTCCATCAGTTTCTTTGAGTACTAGAAATTTACTTTTATCTCCTGTCATGTGACTAGAACATCCACTATCAAGATACCATTGTTTTTCCTTATCCTGAACATGAAGAGCTATTTGTACTAACATTGATCTAACTTTCTCATGCCCTTTTCTCTCTTTCCTAACTGTTGAAGTTGTATTCTTTTTACTTGACTCAGGAAATACCATTTTACACCATCTAGCCTTGTGCCCAAGATTATTGCACTTATAACATATGACATCACTATTCATAAGAGGTGCAAAAGAATTAAAATTTCTATTGACATCCTTTTTAACATAACCAATGCAATGTATAACTCTATGACCATATTTGTTACATGAAAAGCAATAGCCATGGAAGAGAGTATGTAACCTGTTTGAATACCTTGGAAAATATGGTCGAGTGCTCCTCCTTTTGTTGTGATTAACTTTTGTCCATGGTTCTTCTTTGCTTTCTTCTTTCCTGATGTCTTTTCCTTCCAGAGTATGAGTCACTTGCTTATCTTTGTTTGAAGTCTCTACTTCTTGAAGGCTTGACTCCTCTTTCTATTTCCCTAACTTTATATCTTGTAGTAACTTGGTATTTTCAACTTCATTCCTTAGATAAACAATTTTTGCTTCCAATATTTCACATTCTGTTTCTCTTGCTCTTAATAGATCTGTCATATCTTGTTCAATTTTCTTTCCTTCTTCTACCTTTATTTTGAGTTCTGTGAGATTCTGTAGAAGTTCCACCTTTGCTTCTTCACCCTCTTGAATTTGATCCTTCAAACTTGAGTTCTTCTTTCTAATATTTTCCAAGTTCCTGAGAGAAACAAAGAATTCCTCTTTTATGTCAAACATGGTCTCTTATTCATTCTCTGAAGTCATGTGTGTTTCTGATGGATCTTCCTCCAAGTTGTTAGTCTTTTCATGGAGAGACCCGCTCTGATACCAATTGAAGAACATGTGCTTATACTGAGAGGGGGGGTGAACTAGTATAAGATAAAATTTTGCTTTTTTCAATCCATATGATAACATCAAAAATATTAAAGCAGTAAACATTACACAAAGTATCACACACATGAGAGACATGATTTAACATGGTTCACCCAATGTGGGCTACTCCATGGAGAAAATATTCCTTATAAAATTTTCTCAATAAATTCTCTTGGGAATCCTTCCCAATTACAATATTTATGGACCTCTGTCCAAAGGAGACACCAATCCCCTAATCAAGTTTGTGGATCTCTATCCATAGGAGAACTCCTTCTCCTCTTCTCTGGCTTGTGATCCTCTTAGAAGACTACTACCTCCACTGCACTGGCTTATGGATCTCTCTCCATTGAAGAATCCTGTCCTCACTCAGAAGACCTTTGTCCTCATTGCCCTAGCTAATGGATCTCTATCCACTAGAGACTACTATCCTCTACTCTATCACCTCCAAAGTCTGCTCTTACTTTATTCTATCTCTATCTCAGATCTATACTAAACACTATCCTCTACCCTGCATAAATCTACTCAATATCTATCTCAAATCTGCACTAAACATTGTCCATCGATCTAGCACAAATCTGCTCAATCTTTGTCTCAAATCTGCACAACAAGTCTTCACCAAGACTTGTCCTAAATCTTCTTGTAAGCTTCCACAAAAGCTCACATAAATCTATCCCTAAGTCCACTCTAGGACTTACTCAAATATGCTCACTAGCTTTCACAAAATCTTGTTCAAATCAATTGCAAAACTTGCATACAAAACTCAACTCAATATCTCACAGAAAACCTCTTCAATCACACTAACAAGTTTCACTCAGAATCTTGTTCATCCATAGAAACATATAGAGAATTGTTAGAGACTCAATATGTTACTCACAAACACTCAATCACTTTCAAACTCTTCTTCAACTCAATCTAGAAATAAAGAATAATTTATTTCACAGAACTTGAACTATCACTCCAACACTTTCAATCAAGAATGCTCATCAACTTCCACTCAACCAATCACTCAATGAAACAAATCTTGCTTACAAACCCTAAACAAGTGTTTCACAATACTTCCAACAACTCTCACTATGGAACTCAAACTTGACTCACCATGTGATTTTTGGATTCACCACAATCTTAGAAAAATGTGAGCGCATACCTTTATTATTCACACCAAAAGAGCCTTGGTGGATTTCAAACACCCAATTCCTTCTCTCCAAGTGCCTCTACACAATGCGCACCCACAAACTAGGCTATGTGCCCTCACGTAAAAGGAAATGTGCACACCTCTCTTTTATTCCTTGAACCACAACACAAATCAAATGAGCTTTTACCTTGCAAAACAATGATCACATGGATTGAACCCATGACCTAGCACTTACTAGCATCTTAGAGCAACCCCTGGCTACCAACTGCGATACCCATCACTTAGCACAAACAATGATGCTCCCACTTAGCTGTATTTCTTCATCTGACCTTAAGTCTTAAACACATGTGAACCTTTCCTTTACAAACACACATCACACAATTTACTTGGGAAATTAATCATTTGCATGGATGATGTTTAAATTAAAACTTGCCCCCTTTTATATGTAATGTGCCATATATCCAAAACGTCGATGATCCTTGAAATTTAAATTTAATTCGAATTTAAATTTGACTTTGGCACCTTAATTAATTTAAATTTGAATTTTAACCTTAGGGTTAAAATATTTAAATTTAAATAATTTAAACCTTAGACTTTAAAATCTGCCACATGGGTCTTTTGGAGGAATTAGAATTTTATAATTCCTTGGCCTTCATTTTTATTCAAACCAACTTGTAACCCGAAATATTATAATATTATATATTATAGTATTATTAATTCCATTGAACCTGTTTCTTTGCCTTGTTGTAAAAAACCACTCGAGGACATTAATATCATCGAAACTTGGACATCACCCTTTTGACATAAATGCATGGATGACAATGAAACTTGGTGATGATATTCTTGACATCAGTGACAACAAATATTGCTCATATTTCCAACATAAATATGAATTTATGAACTACCAACTTAGGTTGCTTTGTTAAAATCATGATCATGTCCTTAAAAAATCCTATAGCATTCACCCGAGGATCATCCATTTGGATTGGGTTTCTAGTAGTTTAGTATATGGTAAATCTAAATATTCATAAATAGAATTAGGTATTACCATCATAACAACCACTATATATTCTATGTAATTTCTTAGCAAATAATTTTCAATTTCCAACATTGCATAGACTATAGTGGTTTCAAGCATTTAGTCTTTCAAGAATTTAGAATATTTATCATGTTGACCTTGACGTCTAAAGGATCTTCTATAATTAATTTTTTTTGCTCTGTTGGAGTAGGTTATTTTCATTTTGATTTTAATTTCTTGTTCTTTGTGGACCTCTTGTAGGAGACCTCTTTGAACTAATAGGGCCAGAGCTTCCAACATACTTATTTTAGTTGGTGTCTTCTTTATATCCTCTACTATATTAAACTTAAATTTGACACTATTTCTTTAACTACATAATATAAACTTCTAGTGTTGTCTTGTAGTAATCATACATCCATCAATTATTAGGGAAGAATATATTAGATACTTTTTAGCCTCCATTTATAGTGTATTTGTTTCTTTCTCAACTTGCTTGTCTCTTTGTTTATTTGCCACCATCACTTCCTATACTCATTTCTCATTTTTTGTCTCTTTCTCTTTGTTCTCTTGGGAACATTTGAGGTGTTGTAACTATTTTGTTTTAGCACTCCCTTTTTTCTTTTCTTATTACACATTTCTTATCAACTGTTTATCCTTAAAATTCAATGGTGGCCTTCCTCTCCTTAACATTGTAGTATTCATGTTAGTCTTAGTTGGCTTTTGAGCTAGTTCTTGCTTTTCATCTACTTTTCTAACCTTGTGATGGTTAGAACATACCATATTTTTCTACAAATATGAGTATTTTTCTTCTTTAATGATTCTAATGTTGGTAAAGATCATATTATTTAGATTTGATAAAGCTAGAATTGTTTGTTGTACTATAGCTAGAGGTTGGTAAACTAGTTGAGTAATCATAGGTAGTTGATAGACTAGTTGATTCATTATAGGTTGTTGATTCATTACAACTATTATCTATCCTATAACTATGGCCTATTGAGCCTGGAACTATTAGTCATACTAATAAATTTGAAAATGTGTAATACCCATGACACAATGTGTAAGGATCATTTCTAGCATTGCATGGCAAGCACTATAGATTTTTGGCCTTTAAATTTAAATTTATCATATTGTTTTACAATTGGATATTAGTTTGGATAACATTCTATTAAGGGATCTAATATCTTGTAAGATAGTGGGTGTTCCTTTGTTGCTAATTTTATTGTTTTCATCCACTATTTGGTTGCCACTATCTCTTTTTTTATGTTGTTTTTATTCATCATTATTTTCACTATATCCACCATGTCCTGCAAGAGATTTTATATTCATCAAAACTTTAAGTGACAACATTGTTGCTGCTCTATGGAAAAATGGGTAGAGTAGTTAATTGAAGGTAAAAAATTGTTGATAGTTTATTTTGACCTAGAAATTTCATAGTGCTAAAAAGGTCCTTATGAATCTAGTGTTATAATCATGAAAATTTTATTAATAATATTTTTACACAACATTAATTAAAATAATACAAAACTATCCATATTACCAAATCTTTGTATAAAAGGGTCTACAATTGATTCCCAATTAGTAATAGAATTTTTAGGTAATGCTCTATACAACAAAGTGGTATTATCTCTTAATAAGTAGACAAGCAAGAATGCAAAGATATCCTCTTCTTGATTATAATGAATTGACTTCAACATGGAGATCTCATTTAGATCATCCATTTTTATTTTGGTTCATTTCCATCAAAGGTCACCAAGGCTTTCATGATACTGATTGGGATGGTGGAATATGTCCTTAGGTTTGTTGGCAATTTTGGGTACCTGGGGTACATTGCCTTTGCTCAAGTGTATAAGTTGTCATTGATGTCAAGAAGCTTTTGAAGGAATTTGATTTGATGTCAAATAATTTGTTTTGATGAAGGTTACGGCATGACAGGTTCGAAAGAAAGTAAGTTAGAAAAGTGTCGCGATATCGCGACATGTCGCATTTTCGCGACTTAAGCAGGAGAGAGAAAGTAAGTTGGAAAAATGTCGCGATATCGCGACATGTCGCAGTTTCACGACTCAAAGAGGAGAGAGAATGTTCGGAGTCAGAAATGTCACGATTTCGCGACATATTGCAAGGAAGGTTGTACGGACGAAAAAGTGTCACGATTTCACGACATGTTGCAAGAGAGAGAGTCCAAAAGAAAAAGTGTCACGATTTCGTGACATAATGCAGGAGAGAGAGTCCGATAGAAAAAGTGTCGCGATATCGCGACATGTCGGGTTTTCGCGACCCGAAGAAAAGAAAAGCGCTAAGGAGAAAAAGTGTCACGATTTCGTGACATGCAGCAAAGGGAAGAGTCTGAAATAAGAATTGTCACGATTTCGTGACAGGCTGCAAAGAAAACGTAAAAAGCTAAAAGCGTCGTGATTTCACGATAGGTTGCAAAGAAAGCGTACGAAAAGTTGATAGCGTCACGATTTCATGACAGGTTGAAGAGAAAGCAAACAGATGCAGAAAGTGTCACGATTTCGTGACAGATTGAGATGGCAACATACGGTTGGAGAAAGTGTCACGATTTTATGACAAAATAAGAAGCAGGTCTTCAACGATAGAAGAGTCACGATTTCGTGATAGAAGCAAAACGAAAGAGCATGGAAGAATAAGCGTCGTGATTTCATAACAAATTCAAGAAGGAAGAGCTCAAAGGCAAAAGCGTCACGATTTCACGACATGTTCCATTTTCACGGGCATAAGGCAGAGAAAAGCACAAGGCAGCAAAAGTGTCACAATTTCGCGACATGTCATGTTTTCGCTAGTGCAAGCCGAGAAGAGTGCAAGGAAGCGAAAGTGTCACGATTTCATGACAGAAACTGAAAGCAGGCCTTCTATAGGAGAAGTGTCACGATTTCATGACAAAAGCAGAAAGGAGGTCGACGAAGGGAGAAGTGTCGCGATATCGCGACAAAAGCAAAGTTGATGCTGACAAAGACAAAAGTGTCGCGATATCGCGACAAGAGCTTAGTTGAAGTCGACAAAGGCTGAAGTGTCGCGATATCGTGACAAAAGCCAAAAGAAAGTGTACGGTTGCAAAGGTGTCACGATATCGTGACATGTTGTAGTTTCACGGCAGAAGCTACAGAAGAGTTACAAGAGGTAGTGAAGCCGACAAAGTTAAATTTTAGCCGACAAAAATTAGGGCTTGCAGCCGACGTAGATTAGGGTTTGTTTTTGGTATAACAACCGACTAAGATTAAAGTTTTCATCATGAAAATCCTGTTATAAAAGGAGGGCTGTTTGGAGAGTTGATATGTCGATGCATGTGTTGTTGATGTGCGACGTTCGGAGATAGTGCGCAGTGCAAGAAGTTCGATCGCTGAGAGCAGAGTGTGAATTCGATCGTAGTGTGCAGAGTGCGTTTCATCGAATCATTCTAAGTGTGAAAGATCACAAAGGAAGCAGAGTGTGCGAAGACGATGCCGCTGTGATTGCGCAGAGGTGCAAAGGTTGAAGATCGATCAAGTGCGGCTGGGATTGCGTAGAAAGAGCAGAGGTCTTGTGAACTGAGTTTGATAGTTCTATCAGAGAACTTGAGGACAGAGGTGCATTGGTTCTTTGAGAAGAACCTAAGGACAGATTTGATTGTTGAGCTACTATGGACGTGATCATAGAAGGCAGAGGTCTCTTAGGCTAAGCATTGAGGACAGGAGGTCTTCGGTGGAAAGGAGTTCCACGTGCTGGCAAGAGGTAGAGGCGGTTGATCTTCCGAGGGATCATTTCCAGAGCAGAGGGGAAGGTATCTCCTTTGAGCAGAGGCTCATAAATTCTGATTGGGAGAAGGTATCTCCTTTGAGCCGAGGCTCATAAACATTGTAATTGGGAAGGATTCCCAAAGAACCTTGAGATAACTTTTAGAGGAAAGTTTTTGTGGATGTAGCCCAACCATTTTGGGTGAACCACGTTAAAAATGGGTCTTCAATGTGTGATGCTTTCTGTCTTGATTAATGTTGTGTTGATGCCACTGCTATCTAAGGTTAAAATTATTAATTGGTTAAGTCTTATACTGTTCACCCCCCCTCTTAGTATAAGCTTGTGTTCTTCAATTGGTATCAGAGCCGGTCTCTCCAGAAAGAGCCTAACAGCTTGGAGAAGGATCTATCAGAGGAACATACAGATTCAGAAAGATATGAAGAGGTTGAGTTCGATCTCAAAGGTGAATTCTTCTTGGCTCTAAGAAAGCTTGAGAAATTCAGGGAAGAGAATTTTGTTCTCAGGTATCAATGTCGGGAAGAAGAGATAACAAGATCGGAATTGTCTCAAAGTGTTATAAACTTCAAAATTCTAGGCGAAGAAGGGAAGAAGATTGAACGAGGTTCTGACAGAGGCTCTAAAAGGAAAGGAAGCTGATTGCGAGAAACTAGAAGAAGAGGTTATGTCTCTTAGAGTGAAGTTGGAACAGTTGACTCTCAGAAAGAATACTCCGTGTGAAAAGCAAAAGAAGGATGGTATCACCATTTATGAAACAGGGTCTTCAAGCAAGATCAATCTTCATCCTGAAGAGCGGTGGATTCCAGTTGGTCACAAGAAGAACAACCATCCAAGGCATCAAAACAGGGTTACATAATACTTTCCATGGCTATTGTTTTTCCTGCAAGAAATTTGGTCACGAAGCTATGCATTGCAATAAGTCTTTGAATAGCCATAGTAAGGAAAATGTTAATTCTTTTGCACCTCTTATGAATAAAAATGTCATGTGTTACAAGTGCAAGAATTTTGGGCATATAGCAAGGATGTGCAGTTTGGATAGATCTAGCCTTGAGTTCACTAAAAAGAGAAATGAGATCAAATCTAAGTCAATGATAGTTCAAACTGCTTTTCATGCTCAAGACAAAGTAGAAAAATGGTATCTTGATAGTGGTTGTTCAAAACATATGACTGGTGAAAAGGAAAAGTTTTTGGTCTTAAAAAAAACAAACAGAGGAACAGATCGAGTTTTGGAGATAACGAGGTCAGCTAAAATCTGTGGTAAAGGGACTCTTAGTTTGGATGGGAAATCCAAAACAGAAAATGTGCTTTATGTAGAAGGCCTAAGACATAACCTTCTAAGTGTGAGTCAACTTTGTGATCAAGGACACATAGTATCTTTCTTTTCAGATAGATGTGAGATAAGTAAAGAAAAAAATGGAAAACTCATTGCTAGTGCTACAAGGACTCCAAACAATCTTTACATGCTAAGTGAGATAAAAAAGGAAAAGTGTTTTCTAACTCAAGAAGATGAGAGTTGGCTATGGCATAAAATATTGGGGCATTTGAGCTTTGATAATCTTGTCAATATTAGTAACAAGGAAGCAGTTAGAGACTTGCCCAAAATAAAAAGGCCCCATAACATCATTTGCGGTCCGTGTCAACATGGAAAATAGACCAGAACCAGTTTCAAATCAAAAGGGTATACTTCTTCAAAACCATTGGATCTTATTCATACTGATTTATGTGGCCCTACCAGAACTCGGAGCATTCAGGGAGAAAGCTACTTCATGCTGTTTATAGATGATTATTCTAGAATGACTTGGGTTACTTTTCTCAAAGAAAAATCTGAAGCTTTTGAAAAATTTAAAGCTTTCAAAGAAATGATTGAAAATGAGGCTGACAAGAGAATCAAATGCTTAAGATCAGATAGAGGAGGAGAGTTCACTTCAAATGAATTTGTGGAGTACTGTGAGCAACAGGGAATCAAAAGAGAATATTCAGCAGCAAGAACTCCTCAACAAAATGGAGTAGTTGAAAGGAAAAACAGAACTATTGAAAATATGGCTAGAGCTATGTTAAATGAATCAAAACTTTCGGATGGCTTTTGGAAAGAGGCAGTCAGTACAATAGTCTACATTATCACCAGGGCCCAACTTAGAGTCAATCATCATAAAACTCCTTATGAGTTGTGGAAAGGAAGACCGACTACAGTAAAATACTTCAAAGTGTTTGGAAGTAAGTGCTTCATCAGAAGGGAAGATCAAAATTTGGGTAAGTTTGATCCCAGGTGTGATGAGGGAATCTTTCTTGGATATTCCAATAGAAGCAAGGCCTACAGATGCTTCAACAAAAGAACACATACGAGTTGTAGAGAGCATAAATGTAACAGTTGATGAAAAGACAGGGATAAGAGAACCAGTCAAGGAACTCGGTGATGAAATTTGTCAAGAAGAATTCAGAGAGGTTTCAGATGAAGAAGAGGAAAGACAACAACTACTTCCCAAAACTCCTTCACGATATGTTCAGAAACATCATCCCAAAGATTTGATCATTGGTGATCCAAATAGCAGGCAAACAAGAAGAAGAGTCATTCCTTCACATGATTCTACAAATGTTTCATTATTATCTCAGATTGAGCCAAAATATTTCAGGGAAGCATGTGCAAGATAAGTTTTGGGTAAAAGCAATGGATGAAGAGCTAAATCAAATAGAGAAAAGTGAAACTTGGGATTTGGTTCCAAGACCTAAGGACAAGAATGTCATTGGCACAAAATGGATATTCAGAAATAAACTCAATGAGGATGGAAAAATTGTCAGAAACAAAGCTAGGTTAGTCTGCAAAGGTTATGCTCAAGTAGAAGGTGTTGATTTCGAAGAGACGTTTGCTCTTGTTGCTCGTCTTGAAGCTATCAGAATGTTTTTGGCACTTTCAAGCTTCAAATCATTCAAGGTATATCAAATGGATGTAAAGTCAGCTTTTCTAAATGGCGTGTTGGTAGAAGAAGTCTACATAGAACAGCCAGGAGTGTCTCTCTCAAAATAGTCAGACTATGTGTGTAAACTAAAAAATGCCTTGTATGGGTTAAAGCAAGCACCGAGGGCTTGGTACTCAAGACTTGACGAGTTATCTTCATGAGCAAGGTTTCAGGAAAGGCGTGGCGAGATAGTAATTTGTATATTAAGAATGAAGATGATGATATGTTGATTATGGTTGTCTATGTTGATGATATTATTTTTGGGGGAAATAAGACTCAGATGTGCAAAGATTTTGCTAACACCAGAAGGAATTTGAGATGTCTATGATTGGAGAGCTGTCATTCTTTTTAGGTCTTCAGATTGCTCAATCAAAAGATGGTGTATTTCTCTCTCAAGGGAAGTATATCAAAGAAATGTTGAAGAAATTTGGGATGATGGACAGCAAACCAGTATGTACTCCAATGATTATAGGGTGCAAGATGAGTAAGGATGATGAATCTCCAACGACAGATCAAAAGTTGTACAGATCAATGATTGGCAGTTTATTATATGTTACGACTACCAGACCAGATATCATGCAGGCGGTTGGGTTAGTAGCAAGATTTTAGGCAGCTCCAAAATATTCTCATGTTATAGCAGTTAAAAGGATATTCAGATATCTGAAGGGCACTATGGACCTTGGGCTTTGGTATCCCAAAGGTGATGATTTCACCCTCACGGCCTATACAGATGCAGATTGGGCAGGCAGTACTGATGATAGGAAAAGCACTAGTGGTGGAGCATTCTTTACGGGAAAGAGTTTGGTTTCTTGGCTAAGTAAGAAACAACCTTCGGTTTCCTTATCTACAATAGAGGTTGAATACATAGCGAGCAATGGTTGGGTGTACACAGGTTTTATGGATGAAAACCACCTTGGAGGATTTCAAAGTCAGGCATGAACAACCCATCTCCATACTTTGTGATAATACAAGTGCCATAAGTATTTCCAAAAATCCAGTAATGCACTCAAGGACAAAGCATATTTCCATCAAGTATCACTTTCTAAGGGAGAAAGTGCAAGACAAGCGAGTCAAGCTAGAGTATGTGTCTACTAAAGAGCGGATTGCAGATATCTTCACCAAACCTCTTCCAAGAGATACGCTTGAGTATCTAAGGGAGAAATTAGGAGTTGTACTCCCACCCCAGAATTAATCACCTCATCAGGTGGGGGAGGGACCAAGCTAAGAGGCTCATTCTTAGTCCCGAGCCCCAAAGGTGACCCTTTGCCATTGATGACAAAGGGGGAGAGATATGAGTAAGGGGGAGAGCTTCAAGTGAAGAGGAAAGCTTCAAGTCAGGGGGAGAAAAACTTCAAAGGAAGATTCTCAGTTGTGGGCACCGTTTCCCAGTTGTTAGCATAGTTGGTTTCAGTTTTGGCTCTTGAGACGTGTTTTCAGTAAAGGTTTGCCATCAATGACAAAGGGGGAGATTGTTGGCAATTTTGGGTACATGGGGTACATTGCCTTTGCTCAAGTGTATAAGTTGTCATTGATGTCAAGAAGCTTTTGAAGGAATTTGATTTGATGTCAAATAATTTGTTTTGATGAAGGTTACGACATGACAGGTTCGAAAGAAAGTAAGTTAGAAAAGTGTCGCGATATCGCGACATGTCGCATTTTCGCGACTTAAGCAGGAGAGAGAAAGTAAGTTGGAAAAATGTCGCGATATCGCGACATGTCGCAGTTTCGCGACTCAAAGAGGAGAGAGAATGTTCAGAGTCAGAAAGTGTCACGATTTCGTGACATATTGCAAGGAAGGTTGTACGGACGAAAAAGTGTCACGATTTCGCGACATGTTGCAGGAGAGAGAGTCCGAAAGAAAAAGTGTCACGATTTCGCGACATAATGCAGGAGAGAGATTCCAATAGAAAAAGTGTCACGATATCGCGACATGTCAGGTTTTTGCGACCCAAAGAAAAGAAAAGCGCTAAGGAGAAAAAGTGTCACGATTTCGCGACATGCAGCAAAGGGAAGAGTCTAAAATAAGAATTGTCATGATTTGCGACAGGTTGCAAAGAAAATGTACGAAATCTGAAAGCGTCACGATTTCACGACAGGTTGCAAAGAAAGCGTACGAAAAGTTGATAGCGTCACGATTTCGCGACAGGTTGAAGAGAAAGCAAACAGATGCAGAAAGTGTCACGATTTCACGATAGATTGAGATGGCAGCATACGGTTGGAGAAAGTGTCACGATTTCATGACAGAAACATGAAGCAGGTCTTCAACAATAGAAGAGTCACGATTTCGTGACAGAAGCAAAACGAAAGAGCATGGAAGAAGAAGCGTCATGATTTTGCAACAAATTCAAGAAGGAAGAGCTCAAAGGCGAAAGCGTCATGATTTCATGACATGTTTCATTTTCACGGGCATAAGGCAGAGAAAAGCACAAGGCAGCAAAAGTGTCACGATTTCATGACATGTCATGTTTTTGCTAGTGCAAGCCGAGAAGAGTGCAAGGAAGTGAAAGTGTCACGATTTCACGACAGAAACTGAAAGCAAGCCTTCTATAGGAGAAGTGTCGCGATTTCATGACAAAAGCAGAAAGGAGGTCGACGAAGGGAGAAGTGTCGCGATATCACGACAAAAGCAAAGTTGATGCTGACAAAGACAAAAGTGTCACGATATCGCGACAAGAGCTTAGTTGAAGTCGACAAAGGCTGAAGTGTCGCGATATCACGACAAAAGCCAAAAGAAAGTGTACGGTTGCAAAGGTGTCGCGATATCGCGACATGTTGTAGTTTCGCGGTAGAAGCTACAGAAGAGTTACAGAGGCAGTGAAGCCAACAAAGTTAAATTTTAGCCGACAAAAATTAGGGCTTGCAGCCAACGTAGATTAGGGTTTGTTTTTTGGTATAACAACCGACTAAGATTAAAGTTTTCATCATGAAAATCTTGTTATAAAAGGAGGGCTGTTTGGAGAGTTGAAGGTCGATGCATGTGTTGTTGATGTGCGACGTTCGGAGATAGTGCGCAGTGCAAGAAGTTCGATCAGCGAGAGCAGAGTGCGAATTCGATCGTAGTGTGCAGAGTGCGTTTCATCGAATCATTCTAAGTGTGAAAGATCACAAAGGAATCAGAGTGTGCGAAGACGATGCCGTTGTGATTGCCTAGAGGTGCAAAGGTTGAAGATCGATCAAGTGCGACTGGGATTGCACAGAAAGAGCAGAGGTCTTGTGAACTGAGTTTGATAGTTCTATCAGAGAACTTGAGGATAGAGGTGCATTGGTTCTTTGAGAAGAACCTGAGGACAGATTTGATTGCTGAGCTACTGTGGACGTGATCATAGAAGGCAGAGGTCTCTTAGGCTAAGCATTGAGGATAGGAGGTCTTCGGTGGAAAGGAGTTCCACGTTCTGGCAAGAGGTAGAGGCGGTTGATCTTCCGAGGGATCATTTCCAGAGCGAGAGGGGAAGGTATCTCCTTTGAGCGAGAGGCTCATAAATTCTGATTGGGAGAAGGTATCTCCTTTGAGCCGAGGCTCATAAACATTGTAATTGGGAAGGATTCCCAAAGAACCTTGAGATAACTTTTAGAGGAAAGTTTTTGTGGATGTAGCCCAACCATTTTGGGTGAACCACATTAAAAATGGGTCTTCAATGTGTGATGCTTTCTGTCTTGATTAATGTTGTGTTGATGCCACTGCTATCTAAGGTTAAAATTATTAATTGGTTAAGTCTTATACTGTTCACCCCCCCCTCTCAGTATAAGCTTGTGTTCTTCAAGGTTAAAATATCTATAATAGATTTAGTTCAAGAGTTGATTTTGGGATATAGGTATTGAAGGTTTGTGATTATACTAAGGTGGTTGACAAAAGTGCATCGAAAAAGGATATAATGTATACCTTTGAGGAAAATTTGTGTATGCTTAGTAAGGGAAAATTTATGGGACTATTTGTTGTAAAGAATCATGAGGATACTATTGTGAAGCATAATACTATGGCAAAAAAGGAGAGTTAGGATTCTATAGAAGAGGTAGATCTAGAAAAGTTAGATTTTGATTCAAAAAGGCTTAAAAATTTTAAATAGGCAAAGGATTTTTTATTCCTTATTGAGTGATATAATTTTTGGGGGAGGCATGTACTACTATATATTTTATGGTGGGTAGCTATATGGAGGTAACATTTGTCTCAACGGGTTTCTCTAAAATTCTTGCATCCATATTTGACTATCTAGTACTTGCAAATTCTAAGCCATACCTTGACTTGGAACAGGGATGTGAATATCTAAAATTATTAAAAAATTTGATAGAATATTAAGTGGATTACCCTAAGGGTGGATTTGCTAGTCTAGGAATATTTTATGTTTACTAGACGTTACTACACTTTGAGTTAGAATGATACTTCTTAGAGGGTTAGTTTGAGTATTACAAATCAAAGAATGATGTATTCTAATTTAGGTGTTGGAAGATACTGTAATTCTATTACCCATATAATTAGTCACATTCATTGAAGATCCATCACATTTGGTAATTGAAGGAATTTTATGACATTTAGGGCATTCCATATAAAGGGTTGGTATAAGTAATATTTGGTCTAGTAGTGGTGCTATTTTGATTAGGATGTTTTGGAATGGAAAATATATACTCATAAAATAGAGGAAAACCAAGGAAGTTTAATTCCTCAATTACAAGGCTTTGAATAATTTATTTAGCCATTATATAATTTTTCTTTAATGGAGTAGGATTGGTTGTTAGATCAATTTTAGGCTTGTCATCTCAATGTACCCATGTGATGGATTTTTCCTTCCTTTTTATTTCTTTATGTTCCTTTCTTGGTATGATGTCAAATCAACTATATGAAATCCTTTACTTGATTGTTGCATTTTTGGGTATGTATTCACAATCCCAGGTCTCTTCATGTACCTATATGAATAGAGTTTTGGGTTCAAAATTGTAAAATTCTACAAACATTGATAAGGGTGTATCACTCCAAAACCTAAAATTGGGAAAAGTTTAAAAATAAAGGGTCTAAGTGAATCACTCCATGATATTTGGGTAACATTCTCCCTAGATAGGACTTGAAAAAGTTTAATGTTTTATTTCTTGGCCTCTAAGAAAATCACTTCCTTGTCACCAAGTGAATTGCTTGCTTAATTGAATTTTAAGTATTTTTTAAAGACAATTTACTTCAAATTGAGTGAATTTATCCACTTTTAGAATGAATCAATCCTTATATGAAGACTTAAAAAAATTCTTCAAATTTTGATAAATTACTTTTAATCCATGACAAATATAATTTTAACACCAAAGTTAAAACAATCTATTAATTTATAAATGCCTTTGTTGTTCTTTGTGAAAAATTTAAAATTTTGGTGAGGTTCATAATGAAGTTATCATTCACAAAGCACCTATAAAATTAATGCAAAAAATAAAAGATATAAAATTAGATTTCAAATGGACTAGGCTTGAATTCATATTTGAAATAGAGCCTTTGGTCCCACCAGTCATGCTAAAATGATGTTGGATTGCATAAATGTCCAACTTATTATACGTACAAATCTATTTCAACATAATAAAAGAAAGGAGAGTGTGCACCTATAAACCTTTATAATTAGGCTACCTCACCACTATCCATACTATACATAATCTAATATAAAATAAATATGGAAATGAAACACATGAAATTAAAATTTAGAAGTTTAGGGTGCAAGAGATGGAAAGTAAATTATAGTCCTTACCATAGACATGAGAGCATGTGATCAATCAACACATGAGAAAATTAAATAACAATAATTCAACCCATGACTATGAAATATAATTAACAAAGGGATGACAAGAGAATGACTATGCATTCCACAATATAGAATGGTAGTGATAAAGATAAAAAGGTCCTAAAGTGTAGTTGTAATTATCTCAAGGCCAAATTTTTTTTACAATGGATCTTCTTTATAGAAGGAAGTTGTTTGGATAAGTAATTATAGTGAATTCTCACAACACTTTGGGAGAGTAACATCTTGGCTAGTTTTATAAGAGGTGGCTCTAGTGGGAAGCAAACTATATAAAACCTAAAAGAGGCCTAAGGTAGGACCATATGTGAAAGAGCATGGATTAAGAGTCAAAAACAAAAATGATAAGGATGCAAATAGAAGAAACTATATTTCCAAGGAGGATTTTAAGCAAAGTTAAGTGCATAAAGCTCGATAACTGGACCCTCAAGGTCAAAGCTAATAGTAAGGTGACCAAATAAATGTTTTGGTAACCCAAGGTAATGATGCATATAAATAGTTAGAATAAAAAATAGGAGTGGTTTGGGTGCACTCGATAAATAAAAGTATTTGATAGTTATAGGCCAATGATAATAATAAAAATATTGGATAAGAGGAAACGAAAGGTCAGTTGCAAGAAGTGCCAATCCAACTGGGAAAAGCACTAAAGAATGAATACTAGAACCTCAATCAAGAATCTATGGAAGGATGCATGCAAAGGAGTCATTCATCTAGATCTGGACAAGTCACCCATACCACCTAAGATTTGAAATTTTGGGAGGCCAAATTGTGTTGGGGCATTCTATCATCCTAGGAGCATGGTTCTCTTCTTACAAGAAAGTATGAAATTAAAAGTGAGCTTAGATATTGCCAAAGGGAAGCCATAAACTTGACAATATTAATGGAAATAAATCTCTACATTTAATCACTATAGATTTCTAGAATGGGCAACAAGGTCTCACCCCAATGGATCTAGATATAGAGACTTAAGGATTATGCACCATCAATGCAAAATAACTTGGGCAAGTTTTTTGAAAGAGTCATTTTAAATTTTGGAGGGAAGAGTTCCAAATTTTTGTTTATAAATACTAATATTTTCTTCATGGAAATAAATAAAAGATAATTCTAGTTCCTTGTGCCTAGTATATGGTCCAAGTTTTATTTTATCATTTTTCTTGTGTATTGATGTTGACTCAATCCCCAAGCCATTCTATGTATAGGCATCTTCAAGCCATTTTATATTATTATTATTTTTAATAGGTTATATGTGGCTTCTATTGGGGTTCACTCCCATAAAAATATTAAAATATTACATTTGCTAAAGCATACCTTTTTATCAAAGTATTTTTATTTATTTTTTCTCTTAAATATATTCTTCAACTTCCTTGAAGTGTTATGTTTCCATAATCAGCTCCTTGACATCATTTTTATTAAGATATAAATTCTCACTTGTTTGAATTTCATAGGGATGAAGATCAAAACTATAATTCACTAATTTATTAGCCATCCAATTTTCTTCTCTATAAATATGCTCACACTACCAAGAGATTGACTCTAGTAATAGATGATGAACATCAGTAATAATATTATTTTTTTCCAACCTCCACATCCATTTTTGTTAATAGAATTTATGATAGCTTGTGAGTCCCCCTCAATTGAAATATATTTCTATCCTTTTTTTGCTACAATTTTAATCCTTGTAAGAAGTGCCCTAGCCTCAGTATAGTTGTTAATAGAAGTTCCATATGATTCTGAATAAGTGAGGAGAGTTTTGCCTTCACTATTTCTAAAAACATGACATCCACCAACTTTTCCTAGATTTCCTTTAGAAGCACCATCAAAATTAATTTTGATAAACCATATTCCTGGACATTTTCATTTTACCATAGATCTAAGTAGATCCTTTGTTTTAATTTCATTGTCACATTCCATGTATATTCAAATTTTGTAGCTAGGTTATTAGAACCTATTTTATGCAATTGAGACTTCCCATATTGAGCACCATATTTGTAGACATTTTGCAAGAGAGGCACTAATATGGTTCCAAACTTGGGCATGATTTTGATATTTATTTTTGAAAATTATTTTATTCCTTTCAAGCCATAAATTCCAACAAATAATGGTAGGGTCAATCCTCCAAAGAATACATAATGCTTTAGCTTTGAAATAATTTATCCAACATTTTATCAACTCTTTCAATGTTGATGGAGCTACCCAATATAATTTCATATTTTTTTAAAAATAATCCCAAATGGTGTGAGCAATTGGATAATAAAGAAGTAAATGGTATGAATTTTCTAAATCCTTATCACACAAGGCACATCTAAAGGGTCCATATATCCTCTTCTTTATAGACTCTCTCTCGTAAGAATATTATTTTGAATTGCTAACCAAAGAGATATTGAGGCCTTAGAGAGTTCCTCTAATGACCAAACGTTCTTCCAAGAAAAATATTTGGGAGAAGGAAATTTTGATTGTTCTAAATCCTGATATCCCAAATTGACCAAGTATACACCATACTTTGATAAATTCCAAACCAACTCAACCTTTCATGTAAAAATCGACAAAGAAAACTCTCAAATCATCTTTTGAAGTTCAGTTGCAATTTGTTTGAGTTCCTCTCCTTCAACTGGGTTATTAAAACAAATCCATGATTTGGAGTTTTTGCTCATAATGATATAATCCTTGACCTTTGTACATTTACATTCTAGGTATGCTTGCACCAATTATTTCCATTTTGAGTCAAATATAAGAGTATAAGGCTTAAACAAAGAATCAAACAAAAAATTTGCATAACTCCCCTCATTGACTAACCATATAATATGTTTCTTTATCAAGTGCAAAATCTATGATATGAAGTTCCATGTTGATGATCCTTTGGATAGAGTTCTTTTTCTAAATAATTTCATTGTATCAAGAGAATATAATTATTTTTGAAGTAATATTTTTACTCAATTCTTTCCTTGATCTCCAAATAATCTTCACCCAAGTTTTGCTCATAATGCCAAATTTATAATCCTGCAATTCCACAAGCCTGCTCCACCAATATTATTTCCTTTGCAAACCTTATCCCATTTACAAAGAGGAAACCTAATTTTTTTCTCACAACATTTCCATAGAAAGTCTCTTTGAATTTTATCAATTTTTGATGTGATACCTGTTGGTAGTCTTGAAAGTGATATCATATAAATAGGAATGGATTGCAATGTAGTCTTTATGAGTTGTAGCCTTCCTACCATGGTTAATAACTTACCTTTCCAACCTACCAAGCAAGATTTCATTCTATCCAAAATTGAGATCCAAAGCTCATTTTTATTTCCTTTATTAGACAAAGGAATACCCAAGTATGTTTATGGAAATTTTTGAATTTTAAAATCTAAAATATTCACAATAATTTGTTGTAAATATAGGGACGTATTAATGAAACAAATCCTATATTTTGAAGTATTTACCAACATTCCAATAGCCTTATCATAGCATGATAATGTTTATTTAAAGGCCTCACTAACTGAGGGATGGCCCAAAAGCAAAGTATCATCAAAGGGACCTTTTTTTGCAATTTGAATACCCTTGATTTTTCCTTCCATTTTTTCTTTGAAAAGTCTCTCTCTAATGCTTCCACTAGAATAATGAATAGATAAGGAGAAAGAGGATCACCTTGATGAAGTCCACAAGATGACTTGAAGTACTCAACAAGAGAACCATTGATCAAAATATAACATTTTGTAGTGCTATAAAAAAATAATCCACTCAAACCAACTATAATCAAAGCAATACTTAATCCACTCACAAGAACTATAATCAAAACTAAACTTTCTAAGAATAACATATAGAAAATTCTAGGAAACCTTATCATATGCTTTGATCATATCTAATTTCAAAAGCATACCTAATTTTTTCATGGAGTGAAGAGAATGTATGGCCTCTTATGCAATAATTATAATCAATAATTTGTTTACCATGAAAAAAGCCACCTTGCTTCTTTGAGATAAGACACCCTAGAATGCCCTTCAACCTATTTGTCATAATTTTTAAAATGATATTATAAATAATATTACAAAGGCTTATTGGATGAAAATTATCAAAATATTTTATCACCTTTCTTGGGAACCAAGGTAATAAAAGTAGCATTGATCTCACTTATTATAGCCTTCCTTTTTTGGGCCTCTTCAACCACATCTAACATATCACTCTTCAATAAATCCTAAAATTTTTGAAAGAAAATTTTAGGAAATTCATCAAGACTAGGTGCCTTGTTAGGATGGAAAGATAAAATTGCTTCATGGATATCCTCCATAGATATATTCTTAATCAAGCTTTCATTTTGTCCCTGAGTGATAATTGATGGAATATTTTACAAAAACTTTTCTTGTACCTCCTTATCTTGCCTAGAATCTAACAAAATATTTTTGAAATATTTAATTGCTTCCTTCCTTATATATTTTTCATCCTCAATATTTATTCTATATAGAGATACAATATTTTTCTTAGATTTTTATGAATGAGCCATGAGAGATAACAATCACAAGATGAAAAATAACATGCAATAAAGTAAATCTGCTAGATGACTGAAGTATGCTAAAATATAAAACATATAAAATATTACAATGTAGTTATGGAGGAAATGAGCACTCCATTAACAAAGCTACATATCTACATCATATCCATCACCAGTGAATGGTTTGGAACATAGAACAACACAATATACTAACCTATGCTATCTGATTATGTCCCTTGACTATCTTATCTATCTATCTAAGAGGCCATCCTTATATATGTAGAATAGGATGCTTGCCCACCACTCTATCTAGCTATGCATATGACACCTTGCACATTTACAACTTGCACATGGATAATTTTCCATTTATTACAATGCATGAATTCACTAGATAACTTGCATAGGAAGTAATCTAGGTATGTATCTTGGAGGATACATTTACATAACCCAAAATGATGGAATAGACATTATTTCCAACACCCCCCTGTATTACATTATTTGGGTATTGAAGACTTTAGTCAATATGGATTTTATTCATCTGCTTCTGCTTGGTCTTCATCATCATCTTATTATACATTCTTTGTACTTAGGTTTAGCAGGTAATTTGTGTCTTCATATGATGCAAAGTAGGATGCAGCTAGGCCTTCTATTCTCATTGGATAATATTTGATATTTTCATATTCATATTCTATCCAACCACCTTTGAAGTCCTCCTTGCAAGTATCTTAATTTGATTCTTTGTTGATGAATAAGTACGACATGATGCAATTCCTCTCATATTTTTTATCCTTTTGTACTTACCTTTTTAATATATTGGTTTTTCATTTTCTTCAACTTGTTCTTCTACAAATGAGTTAGAAGCATTTTGTAACATCATAATATCTTGTGGTATTTCCATTGAGTCTAGGATATAAGTATTTTCATGGATTGAACCTATTTATTTTATTCCATATTAATTCATAATGAGACATGTATTGATCCCATTCATATATCCAAAATTATTAATGTAGTTTTTTTCTACTAGCTTGCTCATTGAGATGAGATTGAAAGTTAATCCAGGAATATACAAGAATTTTTGTAGTAGAATATTTGGAAAGGATAAACTGAGAGATACACATTAGTATCCATAAAGAAGATATGTTTGGCTATCTGCAATTCTTAATTTTAAACCTTTGGTAACCTTAAGACATTCAAATATCCTATCATATGATGAGTAGCTCCTGAATCAATAAACCACCTGTGATTATGCTTTGTGAGTTGTTTCTTGTTGAAGCAAGTTTTGCAACCATTGTATGATACTTTACCCATTGGAAAGGTTTATCTTTGAATAATTGAGAAAGAATGGATCTTAAGTAGAATATAGTACTTTTGTAAAAAAATAGTTCAAATTTGGTTGATTTTGTACAAGTTTTGCAAGAATAAAAAATCAACTTTTAACACCTTATTAAACCTAATTGAACTAAGCACTATTTCATTTTTGAAAAGGTTTTGATGTTGGAAATATTTTGTCCCCTTTTTAGAGATTTGAGACAAGTAAAAATAATTTTTTTAACCTTAATAAAATCCTGTAATAACCTCTTTTATATCCCTTGGATTATTTCTAATTTCCAAATAAAATAAATTTGATGGAGTAACCCTTATGACTCCCAAGTTTAGAAAATTAGAGAAATGATAATAATATTTACAATATAGTTTAATCCAAGTTAAATTCCTTATTCCTCCTAAGTAAGATTGTAAGCATTAAAATAATAAGATAAGTCACCCCTTTAGCTTTCAAAAAACCTAAGTTTTAACCTTAGTTTATAATCCTTATAACTCCAACTTATGAAAGCAATAATCAATGGGATTTAGACCTTACCTTACACGCAATATCTCCTTGATGTTCAAAACTTTCCACTACTGAATATAAAAAAATACAAAATATACCTTGAGAACTCGATTTAATGGATATTCGATGGAATGATAGATGTGAATTATGTATGTAGGTGCTAAAATATTGACCTTCTAAAAATGGAGAGCTTTTAATGCTCCTTCCCCTTTTTCTTCCATGTTGCAATTAATTATTATTTTTTCTGCTTCTCTCACATTTTGACTCTGCTACATTCCTCCTTTGAAAATCTTGACTATGCTTCACTCTTGCATGCTGGTCTTGGAATAAAAGATGTCTTTTAAGCAATGTTGATCATAGGCATTGTGACAAGTGTCACATCCATTACAAGTGAGTGATCTCTTATTTATGTAATGCTCTAGAATCCTTGTCCAGTGCTTCTTGAAAATATATAGGTCCTTGTGTGAAGCTTGATAAGAATACCAAGTGGCACGTATTTGCTTGTAACTCCTTTTTAATCAATTTGTATATCCCATTCTCTTGATTTAAATTTAATCCTAATAAATTGCAATAAAGGTTTAGAAATATCCATGGGAACACATATTCAAGTGTAGACAACATGCCTTCTCTCCTTAGTAGTTGATCCCTCCTTTTTGATGAGTTGATAAGGAAGTCCAAAAAGCCTAATCCATATCAAAAGCATTTTAATAGTTTGTGTCTACTAAAAAATTCTCACTCCAAGGTCTTAAATATAAAGCATCTTTGATCCTAAACCATGAGCCTCCATCCATTATTTTATACCTTATTTTTGAACTAGAGAAAATAATGAGGAAAAATCCTTTTGGAAGAAAATTCATGGAGTAATTTGAATTCAATCCCCACTTCCACTTGATCCAATTTTGAATCTTAGAAAACATAGTCAATATCCATGAAACTTACATATTAACCCTCTGATTTTAAGAATTATTATATCATGCTCAATTATTTCATCCTTGATAATCACTTTTGCTGTAGAATTTTCTACTTGGGCTGGGTTTACCATAAATTCACTTTTCCTCTTATTGCTAGCTAGGGCATCCAAACTTCCAACTTTTCCATTCATACTTTTTGAAAGCACTTTTACAAATGACTTTCTTTCTACGTTATCTAGAATTTCTTCAAATGAATCTTTAAATTTCCTAAGATCTATAACATGAAGTGGAACTTGTTCCTTGATTACACTTTGCTTTCTACTTTTTGCTTTCCTGCTCACACTTCCTCCTCAATCTGAGCTCATGCTCACACTCAATTTTAGTTGTACTCTCTCTTGGATATGCTCACTTTCAAGCCCTTTTATTATAGCATATGTAATTTACTAGTTTTTATCACACACACACATACACACACACAGTAATAAACCCAAACTACTCAACCAAATCTAACCATCACATCCATATATTTAAAAAAAAAAACTTACATACATATGAGAGTCTTTTTATATAGTTTTCCATTGAGAAAGTAGTCCCATGATTTTCCAAGGCTATGCACCACATAGGAATCAAATTGATCAGATTTTATCCATGTGCATGGGAGTGGCCAGTGTCCCATAATGATCAACAAGAATTTTCCAATCTGTTTCAACCATAATGCACATTTCCCTTATTGTTTAACCCCACGTTAAACTAGTTCCAACCATAGGTGTCTTTCAAACGAACCTTAAGTGTGTGCCTTGTTGACTGCTCATTGTTTTCCAATGAGATAATATTTTTAGGTGCAATGCTTAACCAAATAACAATACCATATATGGTTTGTTAAGAGAATCATCGAACATATTCTCATAGGCATATTGTTACCTACCATTATATCTCATAGAATTCTACTCTTTAGATATATTAATTATAGATTCTTTGATACGTTTATGTTCCTTCTATGCTTCCACAATTTCATTGATAGGAAAAAAAGATCTAATTTATTCATATATAAAAAATCATCCACTTGAGAGTCCAAGTAACATAACAAATCAAGTAAATAACTTGTTTTCCTATGAACATAAAACTTCAAGATATTACATTATTCTTATCCAATACAACTAGATACTTGGAAGTTACATTTTTGATACTTTCTAAAATAATTCATAAGATCCTACAAACTATTGCATTATTTATTCTGCAAGAAAGCTTTTCATGTTACAACAATAGCCTCATCGAGTTGAATACAACATCAACTTTCTGTAATCTTCAACTCTCTTTCAGGTTCAATAGGTACTTCAAGTACTAGTTGCCTCAGTCCCACTAGTAATAAGTGATTGGTTACTCGATATCAGGATAATCTAATTTATGAACATGCATATCTAACTACAAAATGCCATGCAACAATAATCCATAGAATTCTAAATAGTTTTCCAATAAACAGGCATTCAATGCAATTCAAGAGTAGGAAATCCTATACTTTCCTAAGAATGAAAATTTTCTCATTTCTATTATCCCATATCTAATAACACAGGAAGCATTCTCTTAAATCTATACAAACTACATCCATTGACATTGCCACAGAGAACCCCCATAAGTTCCTAAGAAATGCAACCCAATTACCTTTTCTCCCATATTAGAGTATGCCCTCATAATATTTTATTCCTCATTCAAGCATGCATGATTGCATATACATGATTCTATTTGTTCAATGCATTGAAATCATAGTATTGCAAATATGCTATTCTTTTCTTCATCTATGTTACAAAAAATTAAATATAAAAGTACCCAGAAATAGCATTTAAACAAACTTGTACACAACATAAAATCACAATATCAAAGGAAAACATTACTAGCATCTTACTTAGATTTTTCAAAGAGCATTCATCATAAATATCCAAACTTTCTATGAGTAGGCTAATCTATATTTACCTCATATAATCAAACCTATACATGTCTACTCTATTTAGAGTAAGTCAGTCTAAGTTTCATCATAGATTTAACTTCTTTCACTGAGACATATAGCATTGAATTCCATCAAACAAGTTTGAGTCATAAAAATATTGTACAAGTCTAGGGATATTCATAACCCCATAAATATTTCAAACCCTACTCAATAAATGGACATGGTACCAATATAAATTTTCATTTAATGAACTTTAACTTTTTGCTAAAGTCTTGATTTGAGTCTTTTTAGGATAATTATCTAATACTTCTATTTATATCCTTTCACATTTTTTATATTTATTTTAATATAAATCCAAGACCCAAAGTTGTTATCGTAAGATAACTTAAACAACTTAAACCATAATAACTTAGGTCTATGATTCCTATCCATAAACCTTGTCATATCATTTTATTTTATTTCACCACCCATACCTTATTTTAACTTAAAACTTATCATACTTCATAAAACCAATATGGTGACATTATAGTTAGAGAGATTCCTCCCTAAAATTTTAAATATTCGCAAGGGAGGGTCTACGTTAGGTGCTAGCACCTTAGCCTAACGACTAAGCACTTAGTATGTCAATCGAGGTGATTGCCTCCTTGGACCCATGGGCATCATGGACCCTAGACCCTTGCTCTTATGGAATGAAAATCATGCCCTACACGTGTTTCATCGCATATGGAGTATTCAAACCCTAAGCATCTAACCAAATAGTTACACATGGCATGATCTATGCAATGGGTGGATTTCATCAATGGTGATTATGGATTCATTATTTTTTATATACATTTAGAACATTTGGGAAATAACCCTAAAATTAAATTATCAAATATTAATTATCATTTTAGACCTTCGTAGAACAATGTCTACACTTCACACCAAACACGATTTGCATTGCGTAGTTAGTTTTGATGACCTAAGATATTTGGAGGTCTCCGACGCTCATCACGGGTTTCGACGTTCATCTAGAGGATGCATTGCTTCACCTCAAAAGATGATGTTCAAGATCTAACATCACATGAATTGGTTTAAACTCCATTTTGAGGGCTTCAAGAATGTCTACATTTTTTATAACACATTCCTAGATGGCCAGACAATGCTAAATAATCATTGAAACACAATACGTAGGCTGACAAGACCTTCATATCCACAAATAGAGAAGTGTTCATCATGCGTCTCACAACAAGATCATTTGATCTATGAACAAGTCATTCCCGGTTACCCAAAACCTTCTTCTCCTGATACAAGGGTTCTATAATGGAGTATTAAGCGCTCTTACCAAAATTAAACCTACACTTACAATCATATAGCAAGGTTTCTTCTATGGAGAACTTGATATCACTCTATCTCTAATGGAGTCAAGGGATACTCTATTTTTTTTCTCTAAAATATCTAAGAATAGCCCTTGTACCATATATATGTAAGCTTCTACCTTACCCATGTAAGCTTACAACAAGCCTTACTAGTTTATGTAAGCTTCTTATAAAATGGTCCAAAAATTTTGAGACCTGTAACTTTCTTAAAAGGAATTTTCTATCTATTGCTAATGCAAACAAGATTTCCAAGGGAAGAGCCTCACAAATTGTAGAACAATAATTTTATTATACACATAGCTTTTCTTTATACCCCATTAAAACCTTTATCCTTTACAACATAAAGGATACTACTATATTATTACTTCATTCCTTAATCAAGCATACTCAATATTCATATTGTAGCTGGGATCTTAATCCTAACCTGAGTCTTTCGCTAAATTTCTTCGATCGAAGCTCTGATGAGTCTTCCAATTCTTCAACTTACATGTGACTCTTTTTATTTTAACAAAGTAACGAGATAAGGAAAAATATGGTAAGACCCTTCTAGTTTCTGATTCGAGTAAATCCCGGATAGCATACTCCCTAGGAACCTCTAGATTTCCAAAACCAATTTGCAAAGAATGCGAGATTTCTGGTTTCTGATGCAACTCTATTTGAGAGCATAATCCCTGATCTCACTCTGCAAATATCGCTATCTCTTTGCCTTCCCAAATACCTCTATTTATAATGGAATTCACCCTTCCACCATAACCATTTTTTTATTATTTAAAATTTTTGGGGATGAACCCATCATAAATGCTATCTAGAAATTAGATTTATCTTTGACTTTGCAACTGGGGTGGTCCAATCACAACCAAACACATACCAACTCTTCAACTAATATTTACTTCATTGTTAAGCAACTAATTAATTAACCTAGTTAATTACAATTAACTTGTAACTAATCTAGGGATAAAATAACACTAAATTTAATGCTTCTTCAATGCTGCCCACTAATCAAGCTTAACACAAGTTAAAGATTTTGGTTAACCAAATAAACCAATCTTAGTGTTGAGTGGTAATTTTACCCAATTGTGAAATTACACTCTCCCTTAGGATTTTGATCCCAAAACCCTCTCTTGCAAATAAGTTAAAATAAAACAACTTCTCCAAGGTCTCCGCTATATTAGCATTTGCACATGTGTATTATTAATCTCAATAAAACTATCAATGAAATGTTAGGAACACCTTAGTGATTGCAAGTAACTGTTAACAAGGGGCATGTGTTGGTTCATTTTACCATGCTAAATTAATGATTGTTCATGAAAATTAAATAAAAGCAAATGTGAATTTGCCCTCATATGACCACGATGTAGTGCCTTAATTCTTTTTATCTTGGAGGATTTTAAGGTAGATTTTATCTTCCCTTATTAAGTGGATTTTAGTCAAGTTTTATCTTGCATTAAATCCTACTTTAAACATGAAAATGAAGACTAAATATATCTATGAATGTGAATCTGAAATGATGGAAAGGTTCATTAAATGTAGCTTCTTATCTTGAAAATAAAGAAAGCCTTTGATATAATTCATAAACTATCCCTCTTTGATGAAATTAATTTTCATAAAGAGAAACAATTTATTGCTTTGAAATTATGACCTTAAAATGTCATCATAAATTATCCCTCTTTTATAAAATCAGAATTTTCATAAAGAGACATAATTTAATGTTTTAAAACACTAGCCTTTGATGTAATGATAGATTACCTCTCTTTAATGAAATCAGAATTTTCACAAAGAGAAGGCACTTTAAGGCTCTAAAATGGTAGCTTGCGAAATGCCATTAAAATTTACCCCCTTTTTATGAAATTGAAATTTTCATAAAGGGAAGTTCATTTTATGCTTGCAAATGAAATATAAAACTGAAAAAATTTGATTTGGCTTCAAAATGTAAAAAATGAAATTTCAAAATTATAAAAATTTGCGTAAAACATCAATTTTAAATATTTTTTATAAATTTGAAATGACTCCGAAATAAAAATGTAAATGTGCAATATGAAACTTTGAAGTTCATTCTACACATACATGCAATTAGTTTGGATTTGGATTTTATTTATTTTATTTTTATCTCTAAAAATTAAACAAAATTAAAAAAAAAAATCTACAAAATAAAAGTCAAAAAAATAAAAATAAAATAACAGAAATGTTACAACCCCGAATTTCTCCACAGACCCTAAAAGCATTAGTATTCTCCATAAAACCAGTATTAGAGTGACATGACTTAGTGCAATCAACATCTACTACAATGCAAGCTTATAAGGAAAATGGTGCAATAAATTGAAAACGAAATCAAGTTAACCATAAAAAAATGCATAAAACTTGAAACATTTCCATATATTGCAGGAAAAAAATATTCAATATCAAATACAATCCAAAAACTTCAGCAAAGTTGGCATCAAAATGATGAAACTGAGTCCAACGGAGTGCTTTCCTCTCCCAAAAAAATCCCCAAAAGATCCAACCCTTTCTTCCTCTTTCCATGCAATATTTGAATTCTAGCAAAAGATCTCTTCATTTCAGTTTTCTTGGCAAAATTTTGTTCCCTTTCCTTTGCTGAAAACTGTTTGTTTTAATTTTCCTTGGATTTCGAGCATAACACATACTTAGGCTTCTTTTTGTCTTCATTATTTTGTTCTTTAATTATTCACCTATGCCATTCACACTTATTACAATGAAACTCTTGGCACCATGTTCCTTTTGTCTATATTTATAACTTGCACTACGAATAACTTTCAAATGGTCCTTTAGTTTGGTTTTCTTCGTAATATTTTTCTTCAATGCATTTATTAGCTTGCCCTTTCATACTATGGTTAAGGCATGATAATCGTAGGCTCTAATAATGAAATATTTACAATAAAAAATGTGTATGGAAAACCTAACCATGCCCGACGTAGTTAGCGGTTCCATGATATCTCTGAACAAAATGTTTAACCATGTGCAGGTCATTATCTATGCTATCAGACTTTTTCGTAGTCGTTGATCCCTTCCTAATTGATACTTAGTTTGAGAATAATAAATTGGTTTCCATGTCGGATGCACTTTGGCATTGGCTCATGATTTGTCTCTTCAGTGGGGCCCAAGGGTTTGAATGATACGTTCCCATTTAATACCTCCTTTAAACCCTATGAGGTGGCTGCTCGTCACTATCTTTGTCGCACGTCCATGGTGTCCCTTCGCTTTTTTGATTTCATCAGGTGGGGTCCTTTGTTCGGTATATCTTTAAAATCGAACATACTTCCTAGTGTCATTGTTATCAGATTCTGGTCTTCACTTGTCTGAGTGTTGTGATATCCACTATTGTCAGGTTAGCTTCTCCCGCTACCAACATTTCAAGGACATAAAACTCACTAGAAATATTTCCAAATCCCTTATGAGATGACAATTTGCTCTTCTTAGGTGAATGCTTTCTCAAGCCGATTTGATAGCCACAGTACTCTGATGTGGGTGATTGTTTGGTTTACATAGACTCTTGCTGATGACTATGATAACACATGATATTTGCCACCTAAGAAACCTCGCCCATATCTTGACATTTATTAATTTAGAGGAAATATGTAACCCGTGCACTCACTGTACACATATAGTTCATCGCTTCTACATTTCCTTCAGCTTCGTTATACCTAACTTGTGCTGCTACCTTCATAATCCGCACAAGTATATCTTCTATCGTTAGGGTTGCTTCCATGTGTGGTTATTTTTGGCTTCATATAAATTTACGTCCATTTGATGTATATTTTCTATCCAATGCTATGCAATCGTGACATTCCTACTTATATTTATGGATTCGATACCGTGAATTATCCGAGTCCACCTGCCATGTGAGCATTCGAGTTTTTACATATTTCATGTAGATCTAGTGATCATCGTCACCATCAATGTTGTGCTAGATTCATGGATAAACATTCCATCTGATGCCTCCTGTGTCATGTTGAGGTCCCCACTACTTTTAATTAATGAGTCATGTGTCACTGTCTGGAGTGTCACATCATATGTCCACTTTAACACCTAGAAAACTGTGTCCCAATAATTTCTTCTTTGCTACGCACATCTGTTCCTGATATGCCATGATGCTCACTATGAAAACTGAATCTTGTTGTCAACGTCATCCTCTGCTCAAATTCTTAGTAAATTATGTGGTCTGTGGATGCCATGCATTCATTTATATCCCATGTGGAGGTTGATATCTACACATATCCAATTATCCACTCATCTTTGTCCCATTTGTCATATTTCACTATCAATACTGCCCATCCTACCATCAACCAGGGATTTTCTATGTTGAAATTCGTCTTGGTAGCTCCCCTCCAATCACTGCTATATGTAGCCTTCGTTCTGGAGCACCGCTTGCTATTCGTCTCCACGTATCTCATAGACATGACATCCTTCATGTGTTAGTGATGGGTCCAAGTATTAAAAGGAGTACACCATCTCTTCATACCCAAGGGGTTGTGGGAAAAAAGTAAAGTATTTATCCATTCGTTTAACTTGATATCTATAAATGCTCGATGCATAGTCATCTTCTCCTTTTACCACCACATCAAATCCTCTTGTGTTGCTCTCTATCATCGTGTCACATGTCGCCAAGTCCTCTTTCATCATGGTGAGGTATACATGGTGACCACCACGTCGACTTCGTCCTCCATTGCCTTATCCTATCTCCTTAGACTCATATATATAAGGACCAAAGAAATACAAGAAATTTAATAATTCAGCATCCCATTCAAAATGGTGCTATAATAAACTATTAATCACCATGATCTTTGAGACAAATCCAACCCCCGAAAATCTCAATGTATATATTTATTATTATTTTAAGTTATATATTTTATATTTATGAATATAAATATAAATATACATATAGATTTTATTTATTATTTATTGCTTTTAGTTTTTTTTGTTATTTACTTTATAATATATATATTTATATATTTATTAATTATTTTTATATTTATTTTATGTTTAATTTTTTTATTATAATATATATTTATATAATATACATACAAATTTATTATATTATATTTCTTTTCTTTTTTATATTTATTTAAATCAATCAACCTTGAAAGCTTTGTCAAAACCCAAAACTAAGAGTACCATTAAACCTTAACACAAAAGCTTAAATACAGAACTAAATCTATCAAACTAACTTAAGACATTAAAATACTCAACAAAGCTTTCAATAGAAACTAAAATGCCAACCATGATGGAGGTAAACAAGGAGACACCTTAACGACTAATATTGAAATAGAACAAAGAAAGCAAACTAACCACACAAAAGCCTATCAACACTCCAAAAGAGAGCGACTGAAAATAAAAGACGCTACTTCTACAAGGCACCTTGAAAATTGAAATACAAATGCCATGGATAGGACTTGCTAAAATCATCTCCCCAAGGATACCAAAATCCTCAAAAATACAAAAAAAAAGGTGGGTCCCCAAGCTTTGGGGCTAGTTGTTGAGCAGCCACAACACTTAGCAATTAATTTCCCAACTAACTAAGGAGACTTAGAAATATTCCAAGTAAATGCCTTAAATACCACTAAAAATTCATGTTTAGCATCAAATTCTCCTAATTTAGCAAAACATATTTAACCATTTCTATTTCATAATCACCTCTATGAAATCAAACCTTAAGATATATAATGCAAACATAAAGTAGGGTAAAAATTGAGATGTTACATACCCCTCATAGGCTAAACACAATATCCTATATTTCATTCCCAAGGTTAGTCAAATGCATTTCCATTCATCACAAAGAAAAAATCAAGCATTGAGCTAATATTTTGCAACCACATTCAAATCATGCAATCTATTATGCAATCTGATCATGCAAACCCCATTTCCACACTATTTTTTTCTTGCGGTTGGCATATTTAAAATAGTCAACTATCACCATCCCACTAGGAGACTAGTCTAGGACATCACGGTCCAATAGTGTAGTCATGGTTATATGAGGACAAATTTCTCTATTTTTTTTTTTACCCTTTGGATTGTCTTTGTCATCCTTTCTCTTTTTCCAGTTTCCCATTCCTGGTGGTTGAGCAACTTCTTCTTTCAAATGAGAAGAACAACCTATTTCACCTGACAATAATATCTAGACCTAAAAAGTAGTAAATAAACATCGGTAATACCATATTAAAAAAATATAAAGCACTTATTCTTCATAATCATGTTTCAGTTTTACATAATAATGATCTTACTTCATCAATAATCATCAAAATTTAACTAGTCCATACACAACATAATGAAATCCATCATTCTACTTAGTCTGCATAAGTATCTATCATGCTAAACCAAAGTCTTAACCGAAATAAGGCACTACATAGTGTCCTCAAATAAGTACAAAAAATATTTTTTCATGTCTTCCACATTTTTCCAGGTGGTATTTTTCTCATAATAAAGATTCCATTGGATCTTACATTGCTCTAGGTTTCATTTCATCATTTTATTAGTGCAGAATTCAATAATCTTCATGGGCTTGACCTCGATGTATGTCGCATCTATCATATGCAACTTAGAAACATCCACAACATGAGTAGGATCAAATATGTATTTCCTAAGAAGGGACATATGGAAAGAATTATGGATCTTTGCCAAGTTAGGTGGTAAGTCGAGTCTGTAAGTAACAGGACTGATATTTTCCAGTATGGTAAATGGTCCTACATATTTGGGATCTAACTTAGTAGACGTAATTGCACTTTTTATAGGTTTGAATCTTAGGAACACCTTGTCTCCAACAAAAAATTCCAAAAGATTCCTCAAGTCTGTATATTTCTTCTGGCAGTCCGAAGCTTCCCTGAGCCTCTGATGAATTATCTTTAGTTTCTCCTCCATCTCCTTCAAATATTTTGGTCTAAAATTGACCTGATATTTAGGATTATCCCAAGATAATGGAGTTCTACACATATGGCCATACAAAGCCTCAAAAGGAGCCATTTTTAGAGAGGCATGGTACCCATTATTATATGTAAACTCGACTAGATGCAAGAAGTCTTCCCAATGAGATTTCTGGTCCATGCAGTACATGCAAAGCATATCCTCTAACACCTGATTGACTCTCTCAGTCTAACCATCCATCTCAAGATGATATGCAGAACTTATGTTCAGTGAAGTACCAATTTATCTATGGAGATATTGCCAAAACTCTAATGTAAACCTTGAGTCTCTATCTGAGATGATCATTTTTGGCAATCCATATAATCTAAATATGTCCCTAATAAACCTGTTAGCAATAACTACTACATCATAAGTATTACTACTAGGAATTAAGAGTGTGACTTTGGTCAATTTGTCAACTATTACCATTACTGCATCATGTTGATACCTAGTCTTTGGTAGTCCCATAATAAATTCCATAGATATCACTTCCCATTTTTCTATGGGTACATCATGAGGATATAGCAGACTAGTAGGATGCTTATGTTTTGGTTTCAAATTTTGATATTCTAGACACTTAGCCATAAAATTAGTAATATATTTCTTCATTCTAGGCCAATAAAATGTTTTCTTAATATTCTCCCTCATCTTAGCTCCTCTAGGATGAGCATAATAAGGAGATATATGAGCTTATCTCATGATAAGTCTATGCAAATCATTTGTTTCCAAAATCACAACCTGCTCTTTGAAACATAAGAAGTCATATTTGAAGCCAAAATATTGAGCTATCTTTGGATCCTTATTCTCTCTTGCACTTCCCTAAAATACAAGTCTTGAAGTTGAGCTCTTTTAACTTGATACATCAGTTCCACATGACTTCTAGCTAAAGTAGTGATATGTCTTCTTTTACTTAGTGCATCTACCACCTTATTTCCTTACCCTTTATGTATTCTATCCCAAAGTCATACTCTGCTAAAAGTTTGATCCACATCCTTTGATGTGCATTTAGAAATGGTTGAGTGAAGATATACTTCAAACTTTGGTGATTTGTTCTTAGTTCAAAGGGTCTTTCTAGAAAATAATGTTGTCAAACTTTCAAGGCATGTATGACTATGACCAATTCTAAATCATGTGTGGTGTAGTTTACTTCATGCATCTTTATTTTCCTAGACTCATAAGCCACCACTGCTCCATCTTGTGATAAAAAACATCCCAAAACTTCTAAGGAAGCATCGATACAGATTAAAAATTCACCTTGAAGATGTGGAATTCTTAACATGAGAGTGGTATTCAATATTTATTTTAGCAGCTAGAATGCAGTTTCACATTTATCTGTCCATTTAAACTTTCCTTTTCTTTGAAGATTGGTTATAGGAAAATCTATTTTGGCATAATATTTCGTAAATCTCCTATAATACCCAGATAGACCCATAAATATTCAAACCTCCATTACATTTGTAGGGGTTTTCCAATCTAAAATAGCTTCTATATTCTTAGGGTCAACTACAATTCCATCTACAAAAATGACATGTCCCAAGTAATGTACTTGTGACACATAGAATTTATATTATGAAAAATTTCCATATAGCTAATTTTCCCTCAACACCATTAGTACTATCCTCAAATGTTTGTCATGGTCCTCCTTGTTACGAGAATAGACCAAGATATCATCTAAAAATACCAAGATAAACTTATCCAACTACTTTTTGAACACACTCTTCATTAATTTCATGAAGACTGCGGGTGCATTTGTTAACCAAAACAGTAAAACTGTGAACTCATAGTGTCTATATCAAGTTTTTAATATGTTATTATGTGTATCCTCTTCTTTGATTCTAAACTGATGGTATCCAGACTTCAAGTCTATCTTTGAGAAAATAGTAGCCCCTTTCAATTGATCAAAAAAATCCTCTATCCATGGTAAAGGATATATGTTTTTAACTATTGCTTTATTCAACATCTTCTAATCGATGCATAATCTCAAGGATCCATCCTTATTGACAAATAAAATTGGTACACCCCAAGGAGACACACTCGACTTAGTTAGCCCTTTATCCAACAACTCTTGTAGTTACACTTTTAGCTCTTACATCTCTATAGAGTTCATCCTATATGGTGCTCTATGTATAGGTTCTGTACTGGGTATTTGATCGATAGTAAAATTGAATTCTCACTTAGGGGGCATTTCCAATATTTTAGATGTAAAGACATCCTTAAATTCTTGAAGGATGGGAAATTTATTAAATATTTCCTCCTTTTTATCATCCTTAACCTCCTTTACCTTGACCACATATACCATCCTTTTTTTCCTAATCACCTTCTTAAGTTGCATAGCAGATATTAATATAGGTTTGAATGTCCCTTGCTCACTATACAACCTAATCCTCTTCTCATTTTCATCAGTGAATTCAACCCATCTCTCCTAAAATTTTATCAAGGCATTACGGTCCTTCAACTAATAAACCCCTAAAATTATGTCAAAGGCATGTAATGGAGCTACGTAGAGTTACCAAGTGATAGAATTTATGGGTAAGGAGATTTTTATCAAGGGGTACTATTGATCTACATAGTAGATCTGCCCATTTCCATACTCAAATTTCCACCCTTTTTCCAAATACTTTAGATTATTTGGCATGTCCTTGACCAAGCTACTAGAGATAAAACTATCAATATCACCACCATATATCAAAAATCTAATATTTTTATCAAAAACCTTACCCTGTAAAAGCATAGGGGTTGCCTATCCATCAAAATTTTTATTTCTAGTAGCAGCATAAATTCTTTGTCCTTTATCGCTTACCTTCTGGTTAGCTCCTGTATGATGTGGACAATTTCTTACATAGTGAGGTCCTCCACACTCATAGCACCCAACCTTCAAATATTGAGTTGAACCTTGAAATAATTTTTCCTTACCTTCAGTAGGATTTGGTTCTATCTGATTCATAGTTTTGGCCTTCTCTGCATTAGTAAAGTTTCTATCCTTAGATTGAAACTTCTTCTTAAATATTTTTACTGACCCATCATTTCTCTTACCAAACTTAAAACTTTATTTATTCTTTTGAGTTATCTTATTATTCCACTTTCTTTTTTGTGGATTTTTGTAGTTCTTCTTGGGTCCTTGGATGGGATTATTACTCCTTTTGTGGTTATACTCTGCTTGACAAGCCTGATCATATGCAAATTATAAATTAGTAGGTTTGAACATGTTAACAGATATCCTGAGCTGATGATCTAACCCTAAAAGGAATTGATGCACCTTCATTTTATCATCATTTTTGTAATCTAGAATGTACTTGAGAAGCCTAGTGAAGTTCCTATATTATACATCCACTGAATTCTCTCTTTGCCTTAACTGAGTGAACTCATCTAGCTTCCTGACATAATATTGCTCAGTGAGGAATCTCTTTCTAAAAGCCTTTTCAAAAACCTCCCATTCACAATGGATTATATTTATCTTTTTGTCCTTACAGTAAGTTTCCCACCATTCCAGTCCAGCTTTAATCAAAATTCTAGTGACAAAGACTATCTTTGTGGTTGAAGAGTAATTTCTCATGGAGAAGTAAATTGCTAACTTATTTAACCAGGATTCATCAGAATCTCCACTTTTCTTTCCTAAAAATTTTCTAACCTTGACATGCTTTAGGTCTCTTTCCAATTCAGCATTGATTCGTACCTTAGCTACCTGATCAGGATCATTTGGCTTCTCCATTGTTGTCTCAGTAGGAAATTCTGATACCTTGTTATTTCTCCTAATCTCATCTCTAAGGGCTGCCAACAAGTTATTTTATTGTGTCATCTACTATCGATAGGTGGAAATTTCACCCTACATATTCTGAACCATATTTGTGATATTTTCTACATCATCGGGGTTACCTAAGCTTTCTCCAAAATGACCCTCTCCAAGGTTTTTAATGCTAGCTAACCGAGACCTTCAGGGGGCATATTCAACCCACTTCCTAGCTTGGGTGGCATATTCCCTGGTTTTAAGAAATGAATTAGTTTGTAATCTTACACTAAAGTATTTTCCTAATATGCACTTGCTCTTATCTAGATAGTTAAATTTCTTGATGGCTTAACTAAGTTTGCTAAATTTTTTCATCGACCTTCACCTTCTATATGATGACTTAAGTTGAATATAAACACCTTGAATAAATAAGGAAAAGTTTTGGAAATGGCAAGTATGATCCCCAAAAGAGTGTCAAGTACACCACTTAAAACCCATGTTAGTGGAGGGTTCATCTAGCTTTTCCAATCTGATTCACCAGGGTTTCAACATGGGGGAAAGACTTGCACAATTTCCACATACATAACTTTTCTCTTTCCTTACCTACTTGTTTTTGCTTTAGAGTCATCAAGTTTGAGATCTAAGCACCTATCTAATATAGGCTTTTATACCAACTGTAATAACCCCAATTTACCCAACCAAAACTAAATATCACATCCATCTAATTTAAAAAAAAAACTTACATACATATGAGAGTCTTTTATATAGTTTTCCATTGAGCAAGTAGTCCCATGAGTTTTCAAGGCTATGTACCACATAGTAATTAACTTGATAAGAGTTTATCCATGTGCATGGGACTAGCTAGTGTCCCATAATGATAAAAAAGAATTTTCCAGTCTGTTTCAACCAAAACACACATTTCCTTTATTGTTTAACCCCACATTAAACTAGTTCCAACCATAGGTGTCTTTCAACCAGGGTTATGCATAAGGGGCCGACCCTAAAATATATTTATAAAATCAAGGCCAATTATCTTGGAATCCCGATGAATTATGTAGAAGTATACATGGTGAATTGCATTTATTTATCTCCAAAAAAAATTAGATCGTGGCAATTTTTTTTGTTGAGGGCTATGAATATCGGTTTGCAAAATCTAAAAATGTACAGTAAACTTAAAAGCTTTAGGTCAACATGAAAGACTTTTACCCTTTATGCTTTATGATAATCTATCTAAGACATGTATGGCGATCGAATATAGACATGACGATTGGCTACAGACATGATGATTGGTTGCATGCATGACGATCGGTTGTAGGTATGATGATTGATTGTAGGCATGTCAATCGGGTGCAGGCATGACGATCGGTTGTAGGAATACTAGTCAGTCTTAAGCATGATGATCGATTACAAGTATGATGATCGATTGTAGGTATGATGATCGGTTGTATGCATGACGATCGATTGTAGGTATAATGATCGATTATAGGTATATCGATTGGTTGCAGACATGCCAATCGATTGCAGGTATGCCAATAAGTTGTAGGAATGATGATTAACACATTCCTACAACCAATATACTAATGTCGATCGACACGTCCACAATCAATCAATTGATACCGATCAACACATCCCTACAACTGATAGACTAATACCGATAAATGCCTATGCAACCGATAAACATGTCTTGCAATCGATTGTCTTATATCGACAGACACATATTTTCAACCAATTGGCTTATTCTGATCGTCTTGCACTTATCGACACTCCTCTGCAACCAATCTACTTATGTCGATAGATACTCCTCTATAACCTTGTCAAGTTTTTTGTTGTTTCCAAGCTATTTTCAATTTAAAGTATTTTAGATGTATGTTTATCGGTACCCACTATAGTATATATAAGGGTAGTATATGAGGCGATTTGGGTGGGAAAAACAAAATTATTTATAATTTGAAGGTGAATTGGGTGGGAAAAACAAAATCATTTATAATTTGAAGGCAAATTTTTCGTGGAATGGGGTAAAAGTGGTCGATGAATTAAAATAAAAATAGGTTAATTATTATCAACGACGGGTGAATTTACCCTAAAAAAACTTTCATCCCATAAATTTTGGGTAAATGGGCCCTAGTGAAAGGATCCAAAATTAGCCAATTTAAAATTTTTAAAATCCTAAATAGAGCTAATTTACGATATTTTGCATTTATGCATAACCCTGCTTTCAACCTAACCTTAAGCATGTGCCTTGTTGACTACTCATTGTTTTCTAATGAGATAATATTTTTAGGTGCAATGTTTAACCAACTAACCATACCACATATGGTTTGTTAAGGGAATCATCCAATAGATTCTCATAGGCATATTGTTGCCTACCATTATGTCTCATAGACTTCTACTCTTTAGATCTCTCAATTATATATTATTTGATATGTTTATGTTCCTTCTATGCTTCCACTTTTTCATTGATAGTAAACAAAGATCTAATTTATTCATATCTAAAAAAAACATCCACTTGAGAGTCCAAGTAACATAAAAAATAAGGTAAATATCTTGTTTTCCCATGAACATAAAAATTCAAGAGATTACATTGTTCTTATCCAATACAACTAGATACTTGGGAGTTACATTTTTGATACTTTCTACAATAATTCATAAGCTCCTACAAGCTATAACATCATTTCTTCTACAAGAAATATTTTCATGTTATAACAATAGCCTTATCGAGTTGAATACAACATCAACTTTCTCTAATCTTCAACTCTCTTTTAGATTCAACAGGTACTTCAGGTACTAGTTGCCTCAGTCCCACCGGTACTAAGTGATTGGTTACTCAGGATCAGGACAATCCAATTTATGAACATGCATATCTAACTACAAAATTCCATGTAGCAGTAATCCATAGAATGTAAAATAGTTTTCCAAAAAATAGGCATTCAACATAATTCAATATTAGGAAATCCCATACTTTCCTAAGAATGAAACTTTCCCATTTCTTTCATCCCATATTCCAACACACAGGAAACATGCTCTTAAATCTATACTAACTGCATCCATTGACATGGCCATGGAGAACCCCCATAAGTTCTCGAGAAATGCAACCTAGTTACCTTTTCTCCCATATTAGACTATGCCCTTATAATATTTTATTCCTAATTCAAGCATGCATGATTGCATATACATGATTCTATTTGTTCAATGCATTGAAATCATGGTATTGCAAATATGCTATTCTTTTCTTCATCTAGGTTACCAAAACTTAAAGATAAAAGCATCCAGAAATAACATTTTAAAAAACTTGTACACAACATAAAATCACAATATCAAAGGAAAATATTACTAGCATATTACTTAGATTTGTCAAAGAGCATTCATCATAAACAACCAAAATTTCTATGAGTAGGCTAATCTATATTTGCCTCATATAATCAAACCTATAAATGTCTACTCTATTTAGAGTAAGTCAATCTAAGTTTCATCATAGATTTAACTTCTTTCACTAAGACATATAGCATTGGATTCCATAAAATAGGTTTGAGTCATAACAATATTGTACAAGGCTAGGGATATTTATAACCCCATAAATATTTCAAATCCTACTCAATAAATGGACATGGTGCCAATATAAATTTTCCTTTAATGAACTTTAGCTTTTTTCTAAAGTCTTAATCTGAGTATTTTTAGGATAATTATCTAATACTTTTATTTAGATCCTTTCACCTTTTTTATATTTATTTTAATAAAAATCCAAGATCCAAAGTTGTTATCGTAAGATAACTTAAACAATCCAAACTATACAACTTAGGTCTATGATTCCTATCCATAAACCTTGTCATATCACTTTATTTTATTTCACCACCCATACCTTAGTTGAACTTAAAACTTATCATACTTCATATAAGCAATATGGTGACATTATAGTTAGAGAGATTCCTCCCTAATGTTTTAAATGTTCGTAATGGAGGGTCTATGTTAGGTGCTAGCACCTTAATATAACGACTAAGCACTTCACACATCAATCAAGGTGATTTGCTCCCTGGACCCTATGGACGTCATGGACCCTAGACCCTTACTCTTGTGGAACAAAAATCACACCCTACACATGTTTCATCACGTATGGAGTATTCAAAATCTAAGAATCTAACAATATAGAGACACATGTCATGATCTATGCAACAAGTGGATTTCATCGATGATGATTATGGATTTATCATTATTTTTTATATATTAAGAACATTAGGGAAATAACCCTAAAATTAAATTATCAAAAATCAATTACCATTTCAGACCTTCACAAAACAACATCTACACTTCTCACCAAATGTGATCTGCATTGCGTAGTTGTTTTTGATGACCTAATACATTTAGAGGTCTCCTTTGCTCACCACGGGTTTTGACGTTCATCTATAGGACGTATTGCTTCACCTTAAAAGATGATGTTTGGGATATAACATCACAGGTGCAAATCCAAACTCCATTTTAAGTGCTTCTAGACATCTATATTTTTCATAACACACTTCCTATATGTCCAAACAATGCTAAATAACCACTGAAACACAATATATAGGCCAACAAGACATTCATATCCATAGATAGAGAGGTTTTCATCCTGCATCTCATAGCAAGATCATTTGATCTATGCACAGGTCATTCTTGGTTACCCAAAATGTTCTTCTCCTGACACAAGGGTTCTATAATGGAGTCTTAAGCACTCTTACTAAAGGTTAACTTGTGCTCATGCAAGGTTTCTTCTATGGCGAACTTGAGGTCACTATGTCTCTAATGGAGTCAAGGGATACTCTATTTTTTTCTCTAAAATCTCTAAGCACAACCCTTGTACCATATACACATAAGTTTCTACCTTATCCATGCAAGCTTACAAAAAGCCTTACTAGTTTACGTAAGCTCCTTATAAAATGGTCCAATAAAATTTGATACCTGTAACTTGCTTAAAAGGGTTTTTCTATCTATTGCTAATGCAAACAAGATTTCCAAGGGAATAGCCTCACAAATTGTAGAACAATAATTTTCTTATACACAGAGCTTTTCTTTATACCCCATTAAAACCTTTATCCTTTACAACAAAAAGGGTACTACTAATTATTACTTCATTCCTTAATCAAGCATACTCAGTATTCATATTGTAGTTGGGATATTAATCCTAACCTGAGTCTTTCGTTGACTTTATTTGACCCAAGATCTGATGAGTCTTCCAATTCTTCGACTTACACGTGACTCTTTTTCTTTTAACAAAGTAACAAGGCAAGAAAAACTATGGCAAATCACAAGGCCCTTCTAGTTTCTAATCCGAGAAAAGCCCGAAGAGCATACTCTCTAGGAACCTCTAGATTTCCAAAACCAATTTGCAAAGAATGCAAGATTTTTGGTTTCTAATCCAACTCTATTGGAGAGCATAATACCTTATCTCACTCCACAAATATCACTATCTCTTTGCCTTCCCAAATACCTCTATTTATAATGGAATTCACCCTCCCCCCATAACCATTTTTATATTATTAAAAATTGTTGGGGATGAACCCATCATAAATTCTATCTAGAAATTGGAGTTATATTTGACTTTGCAATTGGGTAGTCCAATCACAATCAAACACATACCAACTCTTCAACTAATATTTACTTCATTGCTAAGCAACTAATTAATTAACTTATAACTAATTTAGGAATAAAATAACACTAATGTTAGGATCCTATCCTAACGTCATTTTGTAATACTCATTTACATATGTAATGACCCACTCCCAACATGGGAGATCCCATTATAATGTTATTTTGTAATACTTCGTAATGTATGTGGCAAGTAAGGTGCCTAGCCAAGTGGTGCCATCTCATGTAATTGTTTTTATCAAGATTGTAACTGATGTTTGGTAGGAGATTCTAGCTTGAGTGGCATTTTGCATGTAAGAGAAATCTTGAGCCTTTAGAGGTTGCTCCCTTGAAGAGGCCCACGATTTCGTGTTATTGTGAGATTGTTCCATTTATGTATTTAATTTTTGCATAGTGTTATTGAGTTTATGTATTTGAGTTATTTTTTAGTATTTTGTGTGTGTGCTTTATTTTAATAGTAATATCCTAACAAGTGGTATTAGAGCACTTTCCATGGTCGAGTTTTACTGCAACTAAGATTATTTTTTCCATCAATTTAGCCCGTTAGGAATAATTTTTTGTGTATTTTTTATTTCTGTTTTTCCCTTTATTAAAAAAATCCAAAAAAATATAGTCTATTTTTTTCGACAAAAAAAAAAACCAAAAAACACAAAATAATAGTCTTTTTTTAGTAGTTATGTAGGTTAGAAACCCTGTGTTGAGGGTTTTAAAATATCGTGAAGGAGCTATTATTATTGGCTAAGCTAGATAGCCTATAAAGCATCTAGTGAAGTGAGGGGCAATCAAGCTCCAATACCTGTATAGACTTGAGCTCCCATGCATCTTCGAGTGTATTGGGAGATAATCTAGGCTTAAACAAAATTATATCCATTAGGAAGCTTTTCGGCCTTGTATTATCCATAGTCCATAGGACACAACATCCTAGACGATCATCCTCTCATACTGTTAGAGAGGAAAATAGTGTGCTCAAGGCTATGTGTGGAATCCTCCTTGGATAGTGGTCTAAAACAATGGTCTGAGCACTATTGTTTGTCACTACGGTATAACAGAGGACCTATGGGTATTACATACTCCCTTACTTAGTGTACCTTAGTTATAAAAAATATAACTTCCACTTGTAAATCAACACCATATCTGTTTTTCTAACCTGCATTCACAACCCCAAAAGTGAGCATACAGAGAAGGCATTCCTTATCATATAAAATAAAATTGCATGCACCAATAGTCTAGATAGTTTTGCAAGTGTCTACAATAGCTCATGGTCAGAGAAAAAATAGTCATGATAGTGACAGTAACAATCTAGTTAGTAATAGTGATAGTTAGGTCATCAGTAATAGCCCTTTGTAACAGTCAAGAATTACAGACTTCCAATGTCAAGAACATAAGTGTTAAAGAATCCCTAGGGTTAGTGACAGGAACCGTGTCAGTAACCATAGTACAAGTGAGAGGGGAAGAGACAGGATAGTGACAGGGTGGTCAGGGGATAGACTACAGGTCAAATATAGTTGATCTTAGAATCCAAATTTTGAACCATAACTCTAAATCATAAATCAACACTAGTAGACTCATCAACATAACAGTATAAAAAAAGTTTGTGATACCCGAATTCAGTCTTGTGGAGTATAGCTCATTGTGACTATTTTTTTGAGTTGATAATTTTGATATACCACACCCAAGCACTTTTTTGGATGTATTACTAAAAATAGTAACTCTTGAAACCCCACGTCTATTTTTAGTAACTTAGTAAAAGAGGGCCCAAAATGGTGAGTGGCACTCATGGACAACAAAAGAAGTTAGAACTTACCACAATATTGGATGACATGTAAAAATACCTTGACTACTTGACCACTACAAACCACAACATAAGAGAAGATATTCAAGAGCTTCGAATGGATCATGATACCATGAGAGTTTGCTTATAAAAATAATTTACAGAGGTGGAGACCTAATTGCAGGGTACTGTCACATCTGGACACCAAGCTAAAAACTCTAGATGCAGTTGAAGAAGGAAAATAGAATACCAAAGAAGGGAAATAGAAAATACTCACTATGATCGTGATCCGACCTTCAAAATGCCTAAATTGAATTTATCTAAGTTCAGTGGAAAGGATATCGATGGGTGGTTATGTTGGGTTGATCAATTATTTAGAATCCATAATGTCCTTGTATATCATAGGGTTCAGATGGCTTTCTTCAAATTATAATCTGAGGCCTTACACTAGTTCCAATGGCTATGAGCCACTACCCCTAATCTATCTTAGGAGGACTTTGAGTCCCAACTACTCACCCGATTTGGCCCTAGTGACTATGAAGACTTTACAGGAGCATTGACAAAGTTGAAACAAATAGCTACAGTTTGTGATTACCAAACATAATTTGATAAAATGGCCAATAAATCTAAGGGCTTGAATGAGGGATTTTTATGAGTTTTTTCATTAGTGGGTTGAAATATGATCTCTAGGTTGAATTCAAGATGTTTAAAACCCAAACCATGATGCAGACTATCAATTTATCTTGATTGACTGAATCTAAAATATCAGCTCAAAATCGTACATCAATATTTTCTCAAGCTCAACCTCCCTTTCCTCCTCGATTCCAAAATAATACTGATAATAAACCTCCTACCCCAAGCGACTGACTATAGAGGAAATGGATGTGCATCGCACCCAAGGGCTATGTTATAATTGTGATGAAAAATTTGTGAAGGGGTATAGATGTGCAAATAAGAGATTGTTCTTAATAGATGTAGAGGAACCCGATAGTAGCAACCATAGTGATGAGGAGAGTGACATAGCTGAAGAACCAACTCAAAAGGAAGAGGAAACACAAGAACCTCAAGAAAAGATTTATGTCCATACTCTTCTTAGGATTACCACTCCACAAACCATGAAAGTTGTGGGTTTTTTCAAAGACCAACACCTTAATATTCTTATTGATTTTGGTAGTACACATAACTTTATTGATCCTCGAGTTGCTAAGTAGGCCAATTTCTATATACACACATGTAATTCATTTGAAGTCATGGTGGAAAATAGAGGTACTTTACCTTGTAAAGGTAAATGTCGCAATATCAAAATAAAAATTGGGGATTATGAACTCAAGCAAGACATGTTTGCCCTCCAATTGGAGGATGTGATATTGTGTTAGGAGCTCAATGGTTGGGCACCTTGGGCACTATCTCCTAGAACTTTGTAGAACTATGGATACAATTTTCACAAATGGACAAACACACACCCTCTATGGTACAAAAATAGGCCCTACACAAATTATCAGTTCCATTTGTATGGAGAGGTTTTTGAAAATGTCATCCCACAAGGTCATTGCACAAATATTTTCAATACAGCCAACCATTTCCATAGAGGACAAAATTCTAGTAGATTTGCAATTTGTTCTGACCAAGCACAATGGCATTTTTTCCAACTACCCTACCACATCATCACTCACATAACCATGTTATTCCACTACTACCAGCTAATGCACCATCAAATATCAAATTGTATCGGTATCCTCATTCTCTCAAGTCTAAAATTGAGAATATGGTATAAGAATTTCTCAAATCTAGTGTCATTCGACCAGTGCTAGCCCTTACTCTTCTCTAGTTTTACTAGTTCTCAAGAAATATGGCTCATGGCGATTATGTATAGACTACCGTGAGCTCAATAAAATTACCATAAAGGATAAATTCCTCATTACGATAGTGGATGAATTGCTGGATGAATTATATGGAGCTATGTACTTCTCCAAGTTAGACCTTCATTCTGAATACCATCAAATCAAGCTCAAGGATGAGGATATTCCCAAACTATTTTTTGTACTCATGAAGGTCACTATGAGTTCTTGATAATGCCATTTGGTCTGAAAAATGCTCCCTCCATATTTCAAAGCCTTATGAACAACATCTTTCACCCTCTCTTGTAGAAGTTCATCCTAGTTTTCTTTGATGATATCTTGGTTTATAGCCTCTCATGGGAAGAACACCTTATCTATGTGGATTAGATGTTACAGTTGTTGGCACAACATTAAATTTTTGCTAAGCGGTCCAAGTTTTCCTTTGGTATAACCTAAGTGGAGTATTTAGAACATATTATATCCAAATATGGCATCAAGGTCAACCCCAAGAAGATTCAGACAGTTCAAAATTGACCAAAACCTTGCACTCTCAATGGACTTCAGGGATTCTTAGGGCTTATAGGTTATTACCACAAATTTATTTGTAATTATTGTAAAATAGTATCCCCCCTTACATCCATGTTAAAGGACTCTTTTACTTGGATGGGGCCTACTGACCAAGCCTTTCTCGAATTGAAGCATGCTATGACCACAACGCCATTTTTAGCCATGCCAAATTTTTCTAATCCATTCATCATTGAAAGTGATGCTTTCGGTCATGGCATTGGGGTAGTGTTGATGCAATAAGGGAGACCCTTGGATTTCACTAGTAAGGCACTCTCTAATTGTAACTTGGGAAAATCTACATATGCCAAGGAGATATTGGCAATATTACATGTTGTAACCTATTGCAAAACTTTATTATTATTAACATATACCATTCACCAATATGCAAAAATATAAAATCATTCATCCACAATACATTATCCATAATAAAAATCCACAAATGAGAGAGATATAGATAACACCCTTATGGTAGGGAAACACCAATAATAATCCTTAAGAAAGGAATAACTTCACAAGATCTCCCAAGGTGAGAGGCCACTTCATGGGCATAGACGATTACATAAGATTCTTCTTCAATGATGATTACAATGACAAATATCTCTTCTTTATATATCCATATTCTTATTCTACTTTGGGAAGCCTACTACTAATATAATATTATATTATAATATAATATAATATTATAATACAATCAACCTTGGGTTATGTGTGGCCCATGCCAACCCTTATACAATATAATAATATATCCCCAAATATCTATTCCTAGGTACCCTACCATGCCACCCTAATTACAAATGTTTCGTCCTCGAAACATATGAAGAAATATGATAATATGATTTACTAAGAAATGTTAGCAACTGGTACCAATATTGATCATCCATCCATCCAAGTGAAACATGTTGATGTTGGTATGCCATTTTGTTACTTGAGTATCCCAATTTGCTTTGTTGGCTCCACGCTTCTGTTGTTGTATTTTTATAACTTGAATGATGGGTCCACTTGTTCCTTGATGTTGATGAACCGCTTTGAAAACTAGGATCACTATGCTTTCTCTGCCAAAAACTACCATAGTTGGTGCCCTTCTGATTCCATGTAGAACCATAATATTGTTGCCTTGAACCATACCTCCAATATTGTTTCCACTCATGGTGGTGTGTATGGCAATATGGTGCAACATTAACTTGATGTTCTACCTTCTTTGACTTCTCAACATTTGGCTCCATTATTTTAAATTCTTCTACACATTGTTCTTTCATGTTCTCTTTGTTTGCTGTGTTCTTGTGCTCTTCTATCAAATCTTCCTTGGACTTTGTTACTATTATTTCCATTAAATCAGTTGCTACTTATTCCATGGACTCTATTGCTGCTACTACCTTCTTGGATTATGTTTCAAGTTCTTCAATTTGTTTCTCTACAACCACTTCTTGATTTTCCTTGGATCCTTGCTCCTTAAGTTGTAAAATATTATGCAATGTTATCTTCTTTTTCCTGTACCATAAATTCATAAACTTCTTTTTCACATTAATGTTAACAGTACCCAAAGAATCTAACTAAGGATAACCAAGAAAAATATCCTTATCATCCATATCAATAGCATAGAAATTTGAATGTAAAACATATTTATCCATGGTGATCTTCAAATATTCAAAAATATGAACATGCTCACCCTCTAGCTGTATGTCCTTAATTTTTGTTGCTTGAAATTGCAACTTCTTAGCCAAAGCAATATTAATAAAATTATATCTGCTACTAGGGTCAATGGAAATAATAACCTGTTCCTTTTGAATGCTTTCATGAACCTGCAAAATAGACTTTTTAGATTCAAACAAATCCCTTTGTCAATTTTTTATTTTATCTTCTACCAAAGGTATGGTTTCATTTGTCTACATACTGCAAAATTTTTTATCTTCTACCACTTCTTTGAAATTTGCTAGCTCTCTTTTTATTTCCTTTTGTTCTTTTTGAAGCATATTTATTTCTTCTTCATATCCCTTGATGGTGACCTTCAAACTAGCTATATTTTTATATGGGTCCCATTTACTCAAGAATGCATGCTCCATTGTTTTCCAAATTATTTCATTGTTAAAGATGTGTGGAGTTTCAGAAAACCAAGAAAGAGCTTCTCCATTAAGACAAAAATAAAACGTACATTTCCAAAGAGGATTACTATGATACAAGGATTTAAAATTTTACCACCAATTCCTAACATCGATATCATCTTCCCCTAAAAGAATAAGTAGGGTAGGACAAGAGATAAAAGTGGTTTATAATGGTGAATATAAAAGCAATTTATGACTCCAAAGCAATGGCTTCTATTCTTTTTGCTTCTTCCTTGATGGAAATATTTACTTCTCCTCTATTGATTTTCCCTATTATTCTCCTTATTTCTCTCCTTAATTTTCTTGAATTGTTGAAGATCTCATGTACTTCTTCTTTGAAATTGTGGTTTATATAAATGAACTATGTTTAGTGAGCATTATCTTAGTTATTGTTTCTATTATTGTACTGCCTATTAGAGCTAACATGGTTGATGTTGTAACAACAAGTTCTATTGGATAATGGAAATGAGCATTAATAATAAATTTATTCCTATCTTTTTATTCCTATGATTTCTATTCATGCTCTAAAAAGTTCCACATTAAAAAAAAACATTGGGTACCAAATAGTTTATTATGTTTGTATCATTCCTCATTTATCTCCAAGATAATATCCTTTTTGGGGTCCAATTTTTCCTTAAGATGACATCTATGATGTGATGGTTCACTTTGATAGTTAGGTCAAAATTTATCTTAACTTTTTCAAAAACATAGAATATGTACCAAGGAGGGGGTTTGATCTTCCACTTCTTAAGTTCATACCCATAACCTTGAAGATCACTCAATTTAATCATAACTTGTCCCTCATCTAATTTTTCCTCCTTTTCTATATTAGGTCTACTTTCATGTACATATCTTGTTTTGATATCTTTTTCTAATTATAAACTCAACAAGAAATATTTGAGATCATATGCATAGTAATCCTATAGTACTAACATTCCAATGCCCTCTAATTGATTTCCTATATGTTTATGAAATCACTTTAACAAAGATATGATCATCATGCATCTTTTCTTGACTTTTTAGAATATAGACTTATTTTATACTTTGAAATTTTTTTGGTCCACATAATCCAACTACTTAATATCCTTGAATTGAATAGATATTTAGGTACATATACAAGCAACTCAAAGGACATACTTGAGAAATAATATAGCCTAAAGCTAACAAATCATTGAATTAGCATAAAACCCTCTTTTTTTATCTATCATCCTAATTAGCATGATCCTTTCATTTCATAGCCTAGATTCCTTACCCTTCAACCCCTTAACTATAGTCTCATATACCATTTAATAGAAAATATATCTAATTTTTCCTTTACCTTTGAATATCATATCTATGTAGTCATAGATAGATAGTGGATTCTAATCTATCTACATCTTGTCCAAGTATAACTTTGATAACTAGTGCTTTCTTTTGATTTAAGATATTTCATATGAGGTATGATAGTCTTCTTGAAATTCTTTAGTTGATGCTCTATATAATACATAATGTAGGAAATTTAGCCCATCATATGGTATATCCAAACTAGTGTTCAACTGGGCGATTTTAGGTCCATCGGGCAGTTTTGGATCCACTAAATGGTTTTGGGTCCACTAGGTGGTTGCGGGGTCCACTAAGATATTTTGGGTCTCCTAGATTATTTTAGGCCCTATCAAGCAATTTTGGTGTCCCTAAGTAGTTTTGGAGCCCCTCAGGTGGTTTCAGGACCCTTGGCCAATTTTGGGTCCCATTGAGAGGTTTTGAGGCCCTTAGGAAGATTTTAGGCCACCCTGGATAGTTTCAAGGTCAACCGAGTGGTATCAGGCTCCACTAGGTGGTTTTGGGGCCTCCAAGAGGTTTATGATCCACCAAGAAGTTTCAAGCCGCAATGGGTAGTTTTGTGGCCCCTGGGAATTTTTGGACCCATCAAACGATTTCATGGCCCTCGGGCATTTTTGGATCCCGCCGAGGTTTCAAGCATAGTGATATCTTCTTTCCCCACCAACTCATGTTCATATTTTTAATCATCTTGTTGAGAATTTTGGCTTAAATTATTTAATTCTAAAAGATAATTCAAAATCTCATGTCTCTTATGTTTTTTCCAACTATTAGACCAGGAAATTTTCCTATCTATCCTCACTAAATTTATTAATCTACTTGTTTTTTTATAGACATGAAGCATAGTGTGTTGTGTCATTGTCTATATAAATCATTTTTTTTATTCCATTAGTGGTGAGAAAAAATGTTATCTCCTACCATGAATGCACCTATATTGCATGGTAGATTTTATAATATTTTTTGGTGCAGAACTCTATGATATTAGGGTAATATCACACTTGAGGCACCAAAAAAATACCTAAATCCCAAGTCTAGATGTAGATTATGCCCCATGAGTTGATGTTAGGGACCATTTGAAACCTTCTCATAGCCTTTATATTGCCATAACCAAGCATATACTTGTATTTCCCTTCAATGACCTTGTCATAAGGGTCCTTGTACAACTTGTATGTCACTCTCTTTTCTTAGTAGCATGCATACCTCACTATGTTACCTATTCTTATATGAATCTAGTTTATATGACTACCTTGTGTGTTATGGCACTACTCAATGCTTCTCTAGTATCCCTTTATTGTATTAAAATGTTGAACTTTTTATTATCAATTTGAAGAGAAAATTTATAACTCCCTAGAGTTATTTTATCTTTGATATTCAGTACTAAAATAATAATTTACTCTATTAATTCTTTAGAAATTTCTCTTTATAGAGGAGGAAAATAATTGCCTTTGGTTATCTTGTTAGGAATTCACCATGTACAGACAATACATAGTCTATGGAAGAAAAACAAATTATAACAGTGACAATGAAAAATAGTTTAAACTTTAGTTAAGCAGTGCAAAAAAAAAACAATCACACAAATGAGAAACAATATTTACATGGTTCGGGCAGTGTACCCTACTCCACGGAGAAACAATCAGTCCTTGTATTATTACCAATACAATATCTGAAGGGAGTAATCCTGCAACACAACCAACTGCAAATTCCTCTTCAAAACACCAACATCTCCACACAATTACTTTAATAGTAATTCAACATGCAAACACCCTTGCATCAAGCTCTACACCAAGCTTCCTTGTCTCTCTACAAGAGATACATAATCCTATATATTTCCCATAAACAAGATACTCAAATACATAGAATTATTACAATTTTTTTTTAAATATTTACTGGCAATTAAATATTTAATGGTAATTAAATATTTAATGCTAATTAAATATTTAATGCTGCCTCTTGGAACCCCGTTCATGTTCCTATTGTTGAACGTTACCCATCAATATTTAATGGCCTTGGAACTCTGCCAATAATATTTAAATATTTTTTTGTTATCAATTTGGCTCCATTACCTAACAATCTCCCACTTGGAGATAATATTGATGCAACATCCCTGCATCCTAGGACTGAATTTTTCTCATAACATGACCTTACTCCTTAAGGCCAACCGAAGTATAACAAAAGCTCAACTTCTCCCTGGTTACAATTTTAGTAAGCATATCAACAAAATTTTGGGAAGTGTGAATCTACCCAACTTTACCAAACCATTCTCCATTGCAGATCGAATGAAGTGATACCTCAACTGAATATGCTTTTTTCATGAGTGAAAAGTAGAGTTCTTAGCTAAATGAATGGCACTTTGGCTTTCAGTCCAAAGTGTCCCATCTCCTTGCTCTTGACCCAACTTCTCAATCAACCTATGAAGCCCAATGAACTCTTTGGCACCTTCCGTGACGACTACATACTCAGCCTCTTTAGTAGAAAGAGCTACAACACGTTGTAGCTTGGATATCCAACTCACTACTGTACCTCCAACTGTGAATACATACCCAGTAGTGCTCCTCCCACCATCCAAATCACCTACCATATCTGAATATAGCTGTGTAACTCAACTTTGGAACCTCCAAAATTCAAACAAAATTTTGAAGTCCCTTTCAAATACTTGAGTATCAATTTCACTGCTTGCCAGTGAGATTTACCTGGATTACTCATATACCGGCTCACATATCCTAATGCTTGGGCAATGTCCAGTATTGTACACACCATAGCATACATCAAGCTCCCAAATGCCGAAGCATAAGGTACCTTCCTCATGTACTCTTTCTCCTCCTTTGTCTTGGGGCATAGCTTCTTTGAGAGCTTAAAGTGCTTTGCAAGAGGTTGGGCTACCAGTTTTGCATCATGCATACTAAAACTCTTAAGCACATTTTCCACATAATCCTCCTGAGATAACTTCAGTGTTTTCTCCTTCTTGTCTTTAGTGATTCTCATGCCAAGTATTTGTTTGGCTTCTCCCAAATCCTTCATGGCAAATTTACTTGCCAACTCCCTTTTCAATTTCTTAATATCCTGCATATTGGATCTTGCCACAAGCATATCATCAACATACAATAAGAGAATATGGAAGTTACCATTTCCTGTAGCCTAGAAATAAAAACAATAGTCACTCTGGCTCCTAGTAAAATTATGCTCAATGATGAAACTATCAAACTTGAGATACCATTTCCTTGGATCTTGCTTCAAACCGTACAAGCTATTTTTTAGTTTACACACAAGGCTCTTCTTGCCTTTAACCTCAAATCCCTCCGATTGGTGCATGTAGATCTCCTCCTCCAAATCCCCATGAAGGAATGTTGTATTCACATCTAACTATTCAAGATGAAGATCTTGTATTGCAACTATACTCAAAATGGTCCAAATTGAAGTCATTTTTCCTACAGGTGAGAAAATATCATTATGGTCAATACCTTTTCTTTGTGCAAATCCTTTCACAACAAATCTTGCTTTGTATCTATTACTGCCATCAACTTTGTCCTTCACTTTGTACACCCATTTGCAATGCAATGCCATTTTTACTTTGGGAAGCTCAACCAAATCCCAAGTTTGGTTTTGAGTCAGTGAGTCCATCTCATCCTTCATAACATGCTCCCACTTGCTCCTAGTTCCAATTGCAAAGCCTCATGAAAAAATTCGGTCTCACCTACATCAGTGTATAGAATGTAATACAAATAAGAAGAATACTTATTTGGTGCCCTTATTACCTGAGTAGATCTCCAACCTTCTGATATTAGTGGTGATGGGGGTGATTGTGGAGTAACAACAATTTATTTATGGTGGAGTAACAACAATTTACTGCTCATCTTGCTCTTCCTCATGAGCACCATTTTCATCAATCTGAACAAGAGGCTATCTTGTTACACTATGCTCTGGGATTTCATCCAAGTCAACAAACTTAGGTGCATCCTCTTCAACCTGTATGTGCCTATCCTTGTACAACCCATCCTCATTGAAAATCACTTCTCTACTCCTAATAAATTTCCAGCCAATGTTATCCCATAGCCTATATCCCATCCCATCCACACCATAACCAATAAAATAGCACTTTCTAGACTTTGCATCAAGCTTACTCCTATTTTATTTATCTATGTGGGCAAAAGCCTCACAACCAAATACTCTAAGGAAAGGGTAGTTTACAGGTTTACCTTTCCAAGTCTCCTCTGGAATACCTCCATCCAATGCAGTACAAGGTCCTCTGTTTATCAAATAAACTGATGTATCAATTGCACTAGCTAAAAAAAACAATGGCAACCATGCATGCAATATCATGGCTCTGGAACGCTCCATTATAGTTTTGTTCATCCTCTTCGAGACTCCATTCTCTTGTGGTGTCCTAGGAGTAGTCTTGATTCTCCTAATTCCTTCCTTTGTGCAATAGTCCTCAAACTCCTTACTGCAATATTCACCACCATTGTCATATTTAAGGCATTTAACTTTCTTACCTGCTTCATTCTCCACTAATGCTCTCCACTTTCAAAAAGTGTCAAAAACATCAGATTTATGCCTGATTGTGTAGATCCATGTCTTCCTACTGAAATCATCAATGAAGGTAACATAATAAGAGTAGCCCTCAAGAGAAAGTACTAGTGAGGAACCCCACACATCCGAGTGAACTAACTCTAATTTCTCTTTCTTCCTTTCTGGACCAACCTATAGAAATCTTACCCTTTTTTATTTTTTGTGTACACAACCTTCACAAAAACCCAAATCAACCTCTTTGAGCTTTGGAAATAGTTTTCGAGAGTGAAGGATTTTCATCCCTTTCTCATTCATATGACCCAACCAAAAATGCCATGCTTTCGCATCATCCTGAGTAGCATAGTTCAATGTACAATAATATGAGTTCTACAGTAAATACAAAGTTCCAGTCAACTCACATTTTGAAATCACCATTGAACCCTTTGTCACTCTCCATTGTTGGTTTTCAAAAGTAGTGTTGCATCCCTCCAAATCAAGTACACTGGTTGAAATTAGGTTCCTATTTAGATCAAGAATGTGCCTAATATTTTTAAGCACCCAAATATTTCAATTTGGCAACTTTACATTCACTGCTCCAATACCCATAATCTCACATGAACAGTTATTACCCAACAAAACCTCTCCATAATGACCTAGAGTATAATCAGCAAAGTACTCCCTATGAGAAGTGACATGATAAGAAGCTCCAGAGTCCATAACCCAATAATCACTCATGCAATTTGCTATAAGAATCAGGGCATCTTGATAAATTGCACCTGTAATATTTACCTCTTGATCATCATTCCTATTATTGTCTTCATTCTTCTTTATGTCTTTGCACTCCCTCTTGAAGTGTCCATTCTTCCCACAATATCAACAATCAATCTTGCTTTTATCTTTTCTTTTAGATCTACCCTTTTATTTTCCTATGTTTTAAATTTTCCATCTAGCTTGGCCTTTTCCTCTTTCTCTATTTCTACCTCTGCTTTCTATAGATAATGCTACTCTAGATGATGAAGCCTACCTTGAGGATTTTATCCTCATATCCTCACTGAGTATTGTGCTAATAACATCATCAAACACCAGCTTTCCATATCTAGGCACAAAATTACTCACTGCCATTACAATGCTACCCCACGAGTCTGGTAGTGAACAAAGAAACCCTAAAGCCATAACCTCATCATAAAAATCAAGCCCTACAAATTTTAAAGAACCCATAAAAACATAAAACTTGTTAAGGTGTTCTTGGATAGATCCACCCTCTTGCAAATTCATAGTAAATAACTTTCTAATCAAGAAAATTTTATTTGAAGTTGAGGGTTTTTCATACAACTTAGCTAGTGTATCCATGGCTCCTTTGGTGGTCTTTTCCTTCCCGATGTTGTATACAATAGAATCATCCAGGCTCAACCAGATCACCCCTAGTGCCCTCCTATCTATCATATCCCATTCCTCATCATGCATCAAGTCAGGTTGACCATCAATCTTCCCTTTTAGAGCCAAGTACAGATTATCCTTCTGATACAAATAATCCTCCACTTTGGTTTTCCACATACCAAAATTTTTTCCAGTAAACTTTTCCAGTTTAAAATTTGAACTTTCTCCCATTTCTCCCACTCAAATATAAAATGCTCCTATGAGTGCCATTTCCCAATAATATCGCTCTAATACTAGTTGTTAGGAATTCACCATGTATAGACAATACACAGTCTATGGAAGAAAAACAAATTATAACAGTGGCAATGAAAAATAGTTTAAACTTTAGTTAAGCAGTGTAAAAAAAAACAATCACACAAATGAGACACAAGATTTACGTGGTTCGGTCAATGTACCCTACTCCATAGAGAAACAATCAGTCCTTGTATTATTACCAATACAATATCTGAAGGGAGTAATATTGCAACACAACCAGCTGCAAATTCCTCTTCAAAACACCAACATCTCCACACAATTACTTTAATAGTAATTCAATATACAAACACCCTTGCATCAAGCTCTACACCAAGCTTCCTTGTCTCTCTACAAGAGACACATAATCCTATATATTTCCCATAAACAAGATACTCAAATACATAGAATTATTACAATTTTTTTAAAATATTTATTGGCAATTAAATATTTAATGGTAATTAAATATTTAATGCTGCCTCTTGGAACCCCGTTCATGTTCCTATTGTTGAACATTGCCCATCAATATTTAATGGCCTTGGAACTCCACCAACAATAATGGCCTTGGAACTCCACCAACAATAATGGCCTTGGAACCCTGCCAATAATATTTAAATAATTTCTTGTTATCAATTTGGCTCCATTACCTAGCATAACTAATTGTTTTGCTTTGCCCTATACTTGGAAAATTTCTCTAGACATTGTTGTTTTTAAACTCCTTAATGGGCAAAAACTCAATGTAAATTAACTTTAGAATATAGTTTTTATGAGCATGGCATGGATTATCAATTCCAAATGGAATGGATAGCATTAAGATAAATTTATGGCTCTGTATATTTCTTTATGACTTGGCTTCCTTTAACAAACTCTAAAAATAATAGAAAAAGGTACATCATAGAAGGTGTAATCGTGAGGGCATTGAAATTTGGAAATGGATCTTTGAAAACTTATTTTTCTATAGTAGATTCTACTCTTCTATCAATATTTTTATTGGTTTTTGATAGCTCTTAATATGGAAGAGGGTAAAAATATGGGGAGTGAATCATAACCTATAATTTCCTACAAGAAAGGGACAAGAATGGAAGGAAAGTTTGTACATCCTTTTTAATAATTTTTCCTAAATGAGATAAGGATTTTTTTTAGTAAAAAATAAAGTGAAAAGGGAAACATTCATAAAATATAAAGAATTTATGTATTATTGTAATTCATAATTTATAAATTTTTCCTTTCATTATTAAAGGTGCCTTTAGTTTTGCTAATTTACAAAAATGGGTAGTGATCATCCTTCCAAAGTTGTCAAACTATATGCATTAACTGTAACTTTAACAATTTCATAAGATATACTCCATAATAGGCTAAAATAATCATACTTACCTAGCTTAGCTTTATCATTATTGAATTTGAGTATGGGATTACCTTTCTTAAACTTAGAGTCTATTGCTCTCTTATCAAACCACTACTTAACTTCTACTTAGTGATGGATAAGCTTCTTGAATTACTTGTTATAGTATTCATCTAGAAAGATAAAAAATTTATCCTTGTTTGAATTGGTATGATATCAGAGTCTTCTAGTTCTAGTTGCTATGACATTTAGAGTAAAGGGATCTCAAGATTGATTGGTAATACTATTTTTTTTCCAAAAATAAACTTCTATGATGAAGTACTGATGGAGACTTTTGGAGTTACTATATCCTCATAGATTGTCCTTTTCAATTCATGTGTCAATCCCTTTATGATTCAATAATTATGCTTTTTACAACTTAGACCATATTTTTTATTATGGATTAAACTAAGCCATTTTTTTGAGGATAAAAATTTGAGGATGTTTTCAAGCTAAATTCATGGTCTAATGTAAACAAAATTATTATTTTTGTAATGAATGCTATATCATTATAAGAAATAATTAATGAGGGATTCAAAAATCATATCATTGTTTCTTGATGAGCATCCTTAACTAGAATTTTCTTTATCCATTTGATGAAGAAATTTATTACTGTCAGGATCCATCCATGACTTGTGTTAGATAGTGGGTTAATTTTTCCAATGAAATATAACCATCATTGTTGGAATATTTTGGTTATGATTATTGGCTATAAATGCATTGGTTCCCTCCTTCTTCATCCATGAACATGCACTAAGACTTACAATCCTTTACCTATTGAAAAGAGACTAAAATACAATTGGCCTATAATATCTTACCCTTAAGATTTATGGGTTGTTTTTTGAGTTGAATAGTGACTTCATTCATTATAATATTCTTGTAATAGAATATTTATTATTTATTATATGATACACCTTAAGAGAATGATATAATATCATTTTTAGAGTAAAATTCCATCAAGCAAGACATATTTAATAGCCTTTTATCTTAGATGCCTTATTTCCTTCAATGTCTAGCTTACTAGAACAACAAATATCTCTATGTACTTCCTAGTGGCATGCATCTATATTATGTCCCTAAATATTTGTTATTTTTTTTTGTTATTCAACTTCCTCTACAAATACCACTTGTTTGCTAGTGTGAGATTTTTACTAGGTTTTTACATAAAGTTATTTTCCTAATGAGTTTCATGGGTTTAATATCTATATCAAACTCTTGGAATTTATTGATCCATACAACCCTATTTTCTCCTAGATTTACTTACAATACTACAAATTTGACATCTAGAGCCTTGCTAATTATATGATTAATACCCTTAAAAATATTGTTTACCTTTAATAATACATGTAAAATTATCATCTTCTTGAGCATTCTTGTGTTTTGCCTAACCATTTTTATAACTTTACTAAAGAAATTAGCTATAAATTGGATGTAATATAGAAATAACATGATTTAATTCACTAATGAAGGTATATATAACTCTTTAAAATCCCTTATATGATAAATATAAATAGCAATTCATCCTTTGAAAATCACATGCCTTGGTAATTTTTCCTCTTTGATAAAAAAAATAGACTTCTTTGAGTATAGAGATGTTCCATGTTTTTGATATCATTTGAATCATGATTTTAGGTGTTATATATATTTGCTTCTATATTTAGAGAAGATCATCAAGTCCTATAGGTAGATTAATATAATTATTATATCAATAAAACCTAAAAATCTTTGACCTTCTAAAGGTGGACCCTATGTTTGATAGACCAAACAACATCCTCTGATGAATAACTATCCCCCATTTGGTTGTGGAAAATCAATTTTATATTGATATTCATATTTTATTCATCTTTGGTTATATCTTAAAAACCCATCAATTAATAAAATCATTTGTGACCTAAAAAAATTTGTAGTATTTTCTCCATTGGTGATAATTGTTGAAATATTTGTAATTTGATCTTATTAGTCCAAGGCTAATGATGTTGGAGTGCCTACTTATACTCTTGATTTAAGCATACAAGCAAGTGCTATGTAAGCCTAAGGATCCCTTTTATATTTCACCCTTAGTGCTATTGGGTAATCCACATCTATGGATAAGCTCACTTAAAGGGTAATTTATTATTATTTTATTGTAAGATTAATTTCACATCGGTCTAAGGTTAATATTTTCTTTGGTATTTGGTATCACTATAAATATCCCCTAATGAGGATCCATTCGTATCAAAAGTATGAATAAAATGTGATAAATTGGGGTGCCCATGGGCATCCACCTTCTAATTCTTATCATCTCCCTTCATTTATTTTATCATTTACTATTGTTATATTTTAATCAGCTTTTCTTCTTTTTCGCATACAATTATGGTGAATGCATGTTTTGGAAGGTTTATGGAAAGTATTGTGAATTTTAACATGGTATCAATGCAATATGTAGATATATATCACTCATTGAAAAAAGAGAAGCTATTTTAATTTGCAATTAGGGGAATATCTCAAGTTAGTTTTTAAAGTTTCAAGTTTAAATTTTTTGAAATTTAAATTTTGGCACCAACATTTTTAGTGCCATCTATTTTAGCATCTTTCATGTCATCTTAACATTTTTCTTAGTAAATGACCTAGCATCGCTTGCCCACAAATTTTAGCAAATGCATGGAAATTATGTATATGGAGTGAGGGTTACATCATCCACTTTAGAGCTAGGAGGAATGACATTTGACTTCTGGTCCCCTATTCCCTATCGCTTGGTCATATTTTGGTTATCTTTGGTAAGATTTTATCCTTCCATTAATTATAGAGAGTGGTGATTTAGCAAGACCTCTTTCTTGTTAGAAGGAAATTTCAAGATCAAATCACCATACTTTTAAAGCTACATGTTGAATAATACTTTGAGAAAACATAGTCAATTTGGGTGTTGGTAGTTATTTTTTGAAGGTATCCCGACTTGTACATTCAAGGTCTCCTACAATTCATATCATGACCACATTTGCAATTATGGTAAATTGGATGGGAATTCTATTTTTAGTAGTAAGTTCAATATATCAAAACCCCATAAGCACTTTTTTGAAGAGTTTTTCCTTGCAAAAAAGTGTGGCTATGGATATTTTAAAGAAGAAATTTTCATCCATCTTGGCCAAGCCATATGGTAGAGCAGTTAAGGCTCTTACAACCATAAGATATCGAGTTCAAAACTTGATGTTGGTCTTTTTCATTGCTCTAAATATACCTTTTCTCATCATTCATGTGCATGTTTTTCCTCTTCATGTATAAACTATATTCATATCATAATGGTTCATGCACTCACTTTGAAGCAAGGCATCATTGGTTTAAGGCCCACTGGCTCTAATATATGTTCAAATTAATTTTATATAAATATGTGTGTGTATGTATATATGGGTATAATACTTCAATAGAATGAGACAAAATATAAACTCTAGTTCATAGACATAGAAATCAATCCAACGGTAACATGTCACATAAGCTATTTGACAAAAAAATCCAAGGTTTAACATTTGATTTTTTTATTTGAGTGCTAATTTGACCAAATCCTCTAGATGCAATAACTTCTACATACAAAATTTTTTGGAGCCCATTGTTTTTATATTACATGATTTTTTGATCTCTATATAGTAGTGACATCAATTTACAAACTTATTATAAATCTATTTATGGTTTTTTTACAAGAAGGATTCCTTAGGGTATGTTACCCAACTTAATGGGTAAAACTATGGAACTTGATTATTTCAAATGGATGGATTACTTTGAAGCAATAATATCTAGTTAATATTCAATAATAAGCCAAATGAAGGTCTCAATGATCATAAACTTAATAAGAGAATGGAATAATATCTTGGATAATTCTTCATATTAGTGGAATCGAATGCGTTTTTCCATATTAAAGAGAATATTTATCCTATTGATGTATGCACTAATTTGAAATATCTCTATGGAAAAGTAAGTTCTAGTGAAGTAAATAGAATAAAAAATGAGCTCTCCAATATTAAAATTTTAGATTTTACTTATCAAAGACTATATAACCCACTTCAAAGATCTAAAATATAATATAGCTATGGTAGGAGACAAGGTAAAGAGTTATGAAGAGTATGTCAAATCTATTAATTCCAATATTTCTCCTTCTTTTAATACAACTAGATTTATTTTTATGTGAATGCTATAACTATTAAAGAACCATAACCCATATCTCTTGAAGTCCCTTTCAAGCTTCTAATCCATTATGAAGTGGCAATGAAGAGTTATGCAGTTCTTTCTCATACACAAGCTCATCCAAAAGACTTTAATTCAATGGAGTGTAAGCCTCAAGTGATTAAGAGTAAGTCTAAGGTCTCAAAGAAGTCATACATTTGTGAGTATTGTAAAATTAATGGGCACTTCATCAAGAACTACATTACAATATTAAAGAATATTGAGGTAGGATTCTTGAGTGCTAGACACAATCTTTATAATGATGAAAATGAGGATGAAGAAGGCATATAAAAGGTCCATTAAATCATCCATTATGGGGGGTAATTACCTCTAATGCTTTCTCTCCTTAGAACCTATATTTAGATTATGGGGGATGTAAAAATATATATAATCTAACCTTATAAGTCCAACTCCAACAATGTTGAAGTACCTGCAGGTAATCTTGATGTAAGCCTAGAGTAAGTGTTATGTATGCATATGGTCATATTTCTATGCAAGACTATAGTAATTATTGTATTCAATCCTTCAAGCATCTTCATGTAAGCTTAAGATCCCATTTTATATTTCACCCTTAGTGGTATTGGTTAATCCACCTTTATGGATAACTTCACTTAAAGGGTAATTTATTATTATTTTATTGTAAGGTTAACCTCAAGGTTAAGTTTATGTTGAAATGAGGTTAACCTCTCATTGGGGATTTTGTATCACTATAAGAAACCCTCAATGAATATCCATTTGTATTAGAAGTGTGAAAAATATGATAAATTAAGGTGCCCATGGGCACCCTTATTTTATTTTTTGTCATCTCTCTTCATTTATTCACCAACATTTACTATTACTATAATTTAATTATCTTATCTTCTTTTTGGCATATGATTGTGGTGAATGAATGTTTTGGAAGGTTTTTGGAAAATATTGTGAATTGAACAATAATGGGTAATGATCTTTAAGAGGATCCCTATTTAGACTTATAGAACCAACATGTAGGCAAATAATTTCTTTTTCTCTTACATAGATACTAAGTTTAGAGTGCATGTTGAGTGATTTATTAAAAACATTATTTATGCTTGGAGCAAGTTAATAAACTCTTTGTTATTGAAAATTTTAAATTTTTACTAACAAGAATTTATTTTTCTTTAAAGAGTCTTACTCCAAGCTCAATATTAATTATGTTTCAATTACATTTTTTACATATGATTGATATCATAATCTTACATGATGGCATCATTGTATTTAGCACAAAATTATTTCTACATGGTTATTTCTTCATTGGTTAACTCCTTTCCTAATAATAAACATTTCTCATAAATGACATTAATTGGTTAGTAGAAGAATATTTTACCTTCATACTCAATTTATTAGTGCTATCATCTAAATTAAAGTTTATTTCTAGATTAATGAGGCACCTAGGTAGTTCATCGGTATTCAATTGAATCACACCTTCCTAAATACCATCCTTGTATTTATTTTGTTCTTTTACATGATGAAATTCTTAGATCATAAATTTTAATTATCTATTCAGATTTTTTTTGGTAATGGTGAAAAAAGGGGTTTTGGATGGCCCCAACCCTATTATAAAATTAAATTATACAAGGTTACATGATAAACATCAACCTCCTTCCTAGATAACATGAGACAAAAACAAATTTGCAACAAAAATCCTAGAATAAAAAAAAAACACACACACACACTCTGGCTGATATCAAAATTAATTTCTAGTAAGGGATCAAATATTGACTTGACTATTGTTTATTCCTCCCTTCCACACCAACAATAGTAGCAATCGATCCAATTCTCAACAATAGGTAATAGAAGTAGCAACAACAAAAGCATAATCATATTATAGTAGCATTCACTAGAAGTACAACTATTGTAATAGCAACATACAATCACATCAGTAGCACCAAAAGACCCCAAAAGCAACAACAATTTCAACATCAAAAGACAACCTATTAAATATACTTTTCTTCTACCTATAATGAGGTAATACTTAAAATATATAAGAGAAAATTATTTTCCCATATCTTCCTCTAATAAAAATGAACTCCAAAATTTTACAAACAATCAATTGTAGCAATTCCTTCCTAATATATGTAATATCTTCACCTTTGACATTTCTTTTAATAGGGATGAGGTATCCTTAATTAAAACTAACACCTACCAGTTATAAACTTTTCCCTTCTTAATATCCTTGAGAATATTCATAGAGTACCATTCTATGATGGTCTTCCTTACACTCTTCTATCTCAATAACATAACACCAAAGTATAGGGATTTAGCTTCTACATAGTTATTGGTTTGTATACCATAACATTTTACATAAGCCCATAACACTTTATATTTATCATTTTGAATGACACCTCCTCCCTCAGCTCTACCTAGATTGATTTTTGTAGCTCCATTAAAGTTTGTATTTACCCAGTCCTCCTCTAGTTTTAGCCATCTAGTGTTTGCTCTTTTCAAATTGATTGGCAAAGGTGCTACTCTAGGTTCTACCAAATACCATTCACTAGTGATACTCTTTTCCATATTGTTATCAAAGTCCACACTATTATCAAATGCAAGCAAATTCTCCCTCACTATATTTTTAATTTTGTTAGACACTGAAAGTTCATCCTTACTTTTCTCCCTAAATACTCTCTAATTTCTTTCCCATCAAACACCCCACAAAAAGTGAGGTAATAGTAAATTCTATAGTTTTGATAACCTAATACTACTGAAAGGGAATATCCATTGGTTAAAAAGCTTCATGAAAGTATTAGGGACCACCCAAGAGTAGAACATAGCTTTCATTAGATTATTAAGTGCCTTACATGCAAACTCACATTGAATAAACAAGTGGTCAACTGATTCAGCATTCTTAATTCAAATAAAACATATATTTATCATTTGAAAAACTCTCTTACTTAGGTTATCTAGAGTTAATATTTTATTTTGTAAGCATAACCAATGAAATAAAGCCAATTTTGGGATTACCTCATTCTTCCAAACCTTATTTATAGGAAATTTCCCCTCCACACCTTTGAACTACAAGGTATAAGTTGATTTAATAGATAAATGACCTAAGGAAGTAGGAAAATAGATCAAAGAGTCCTTATATTCATTTTGAGGCAATTGGTACTACTACAACAACACGTTAAGATTTATAAATAATTATTGTATTTCTGCATCACAAGAATCCAAAGTTAGCTATTTCCAAAACCTCTGACCTTCCCCAAATTCTACGTAATCTTTGAATAGTGGTCCATATTTTTGAACCAAAGGATATTTTAGTCTTTTTAACTCCTAAAATCCAAGTGTCTTTCCCAAAATTATTTCCTTGCCTTCTCCTACCATCCATATTAGACCACTTCTCAAAAATTTCCTAGATTTTGAAAATTCCATTCCAAACTATTGATCCTTTAGGAGGGTTTGAACTTCTAAAGACGGGTATGAAACCCTCCAGGTACTTATATTTAAGAATATTATCCCAAAGCAAATCTTATTTCTTTGTCAATATCCAACCTGTTTTAGTTAGAAATGCTTTATTGAATTGCTACAACTTTCTTATCCCTAGACCATCTTCCCTCTTGGAAGAGCAAACTCTATCCCATGATACCAAAGCAACTGTTTGCTTTTATTCTACACTTGCACAAATAAACCTTATAAATATTTATTCTATTCTATTTTTGACCTTGTACGGGATTATGAAAAGTGACATGTAGTAAATTTGGATGTTTTATAATTTTGCCTTTAGAAGTTGTAATTTTACAACTTGAGATAGCATATTACCTTCCACCCTACCAAATTTCTTTGAATATGGTCTATGACTAGAGCCCATATTTCTTCTTTCAATATACCTATGAAAAGAGGTAATCCAAGGTAGGTAGCTAGAAATTTTGCTATGTTGCATCCCAAAATCCTATATATTCTCTGTTGCACTTGTGTTGTGTTAACAAAATAAACATAATTTTTTCTAAAATTGACACTTTTATTGGAACCTCTTTCATAAATATGTAGGATATTGAGTATCTCCTTTGCTTCTCTTATTGAGGCTTCACCCAAGATGATAGTGTCATCCATGAATTGTTGGTAAGACACTACTATAACATTACCTACAATTTTAATCTCTCTTATCTTTTCTATGGTAGTGGCTACTCCCAAAGTTCTACCTAAAGCTTCAACCATGATGATGAAAAAATATGGGGATATAGGATATCCTTGGCTTAGACCTCACTGCACCCTAAATAAAATTGCTAATCTACCATTAACTATGATTAAATACTTTGTTTAAGAGATATATTTTTATCCATTGTATCCACTTAATATCAAAACCAAATTTTTACATTACCTTATCCAATAAAATCCATGACATCCGATCATATGCTTTATTCATATCTAGTTTAAGTAGCATACTTAAAACACCCCTCTTATACATCGAATGAAAATTTTAATGTACTATCATTACTCCATCTATTATTTGTCTCCCTTGAACAAAACCTCCTTGCATATAAGATATTATCCTTGGAAGTACTATCTTGAGTCTATTGGCCAATATTTTAGTGACGACTTTGTATATGGAGTTGCAGAGGCTAATAGGTCTAAAATATTTTAGGGAAGGGACTACATGATTCTTTGGGATCAAAACCAAAAAAATATTATTCCAGTGTTGAAGTAATGAATTAGAGACTTAAAATTCTCTTATTGCCTCTACAACATCTTTTCCTATTATGTGCCAAAAAATCTGGAAGAAGCCAATTGAAAAACCATCTAGACCTAGTGCCTTATATTTTACCATATCAAACACACTTTCCTTGAACTCTTATTCCAAGAATAGCATAAGTGTAGCACCCTAAAATTGGCGTAGTGAAATTCTAGTAATTACATTCATCCTAGTAAATAATTTAAATTCAAATTTTAACCTCCCAAACCGCCCGTTAACCACCGGGTAATCCATTTCCCCTTTTTCGCGCCATTTTTAGAGGTTGTTTTGACCATTTGACGATATCATCGTCGATCAGACGATATCGCCCCAGATCTGACGATTTCGTCTGGGCTAGGACGTCCGGACGATCTTGTCGCAAAACTGATTTTGCACAATTAGCTTCTATTCCAACGGGTCTCTAATCCGGGCGAAGCGTGTCTGCACCGTTAGAGACCCTCCCCCGTTGGAGATCTCCCAAATAGGGATGATCTCCAACCTCCTAACTACTCCCCTAAGCCTATTTAATCCTTAGGACCTTCCCTTCCCAACCCCTGGCTGAATTTCCTTGTAACTTGATTTTGCGTGCATTAGAATACCTAGAGCATCATTTTGCATTTGTTATTTTGAAGTTTTCTTGCAGGGACCTCATTGATTTTCAGTCGAAGCAAGCTCAGATCATCGCAGATGATCTCGTTCAAATCTCGGATGATCCTATCACAATTTGAGATGATTTCATTACTTCCAGACGATTTTGACTACAATCTGCATTGGGGGCAATCAGTGCCCAGAGTTTGCGCTTTCTCTTATACCTTTTGTTGTTTTATTCTGCATTTAAGTTAGTTTTTTTCTTTATTTCTTACTATTTTGCATTTGGAGTTCACCCATATAGCTTAGGTTGCATGATAAGATCATAATTTCTCATTAGAATATCATAATTTGTTTGAATTTCTATTCATAACTATTGTTTAGTATTCATATTGTCATTTTGTGTTGTTTCCCTCTGTTATCACAGTGGCATTCTTTGTATTTTGCATTTGTTTTTCTGTTTGTAGGTCTCTGACAAATTCTTCTGATGAATTCGTCAGATCTCAGATGATCTTGTCTGATCTCAGACGATCATGTCAAATCAGGGGCAATACTGACTGCTTCAAACATCAGAATCTCCATCAGACACCTGGATTAGGTATTCTTCTTTTATTTCTCTGTTTTTCGTCTTAACTTTGTTTTTTGCATTCATTAAATCTGCACTTTCATATAGATTAATTTAGATTCATTTGGCCAAACCTAGGATATGAATGCTTAAGGCTAAAAACGAACACATAAAAACACATTCCAAACCTAGGCGTGGAAATGCCATTAAATGTTTCCTGGTGAACCCACCATCCGTCGAAAAATCACCAATATACACCTCCCTTGAGAGGCGGGACCTTCGCAAGTCCTCTTAGTCCGAGGTACCGCGACATCCTTTTCCCATCCTCCTTCCGGGCATGGATCCTATAGCCTGAAGGTAAGGGTGCGAAAAATTTGGAGCGATACATTTTGGTGAACCCGACGTGAATGCATTATAAACCTTTTGAAAACAAAAACAAAAAAAATAGAACAACTAAAACATAGATGCATTTTAAATCATTTAAGTTTAATATCATGTTTAGATGGTAGCTCCTAAGAAAATATTAGCAGTTACTATAAATGTAGAAAACCAATTGGCAGCCATAGAAGTCAATTTTGTACTTAGTGTGCCTGAAACAAATAGAAATCAACTCTTGTGGGACGAACTTGATAGAAGACTTAGTGTCATCTCATCTAGGTCAACAGAACTTAAACAAATCAAGAGGCTAGTCCTAGATAGAATCCTGGATCCTCATCAACTTGTTTTTTATCATGAACTTCAGAGAGCTTGCCATAGATGGTTAGCTTATAGGAGAGCTCTAGTATCTTCAGAATTGTTCACCTTTGAGGAATACCTCGAGAACGTAGCCATTGTACACCAGTTCCTAGGTCTTGTAGAAGACCAAGAGGTTGTTCTTACAGATAGGGAAATATGGAATAGAGTTCCTCAAGTCGTGTTATATCGAGAGTATTGCCACGAGCTTTACTTTTATCAACCAGCATCTGAGATAGATAATATCACTATAGCTCTTTTCATTAAATTTTTAAAAGAAAACTTTCAATTTGAAGAAGAACACTTCATGACTCCTGAACAACTCGAGCCCATTAATGATATTTATAAATTGTTTATAGAAAACTAGATTGTTACTTTCAGTCTTATTTCTTGCATTTATTGTGTTATTTGCTGTCTTTACAATATTATTTCAAAAACAAAAAAAAACTAAAAAAAAAAAAAACTAAAAAAAACATAGCAAAACCAAAAACATTTCATTTTAAATATTGTAGTAGGTATATAATTAATATATACCTCTTAATCTTGTTGCATATATATATATATATATATATATATATTTTTTTTTTTTTTTTTTTTTTGCTGAAATCAAAATTAAAGCACCATGACTAAACTTAGGAATGGTAAAGAAACTATAGGAGAAGAAGAAGATTGGTTACAAGATACAACTAGAGACCCAAATGTCCTTCCTGGAGATCCAATTCCGGAAGGAAAAACTCTAGATCAATCAGAACATGACCTAGGTGAAGACAATGAACAAGAAGGAAGTGTTAAAGAGGATGGATCCTCATCCCCTAGAGTAGCTCCAGATGGAACTATTGCTTTTGACAACATAGATCATTTCAAGAAATTTCTTGATGATAACATTGATGCCCTTAATGTGGCAGTTCGTATTGATAAAGGGAAAATTAGTAACACTCAAGCAGCCATGGAATATATGTATGATGTGCACACTAATCCCTTGTCTTTCATTGATCAAGAAAGTGACAAGGTTGGGCCATCCAATACAGACATGGTCACTATGATTCAAAACATGTCAAAACAACAAGTTACCCAACCTCCTAAGGAACCTGTTATTCAACCTAAAATCATTCCCACACAAAAGAAACCTTCCTTCACTACTTTATTTCGCCAAACTATTGAGCAATATGCTTCAAGTAAACAAAAACCTAAAACGAAGCCAAACACCAATTTTCAACAATCTGGAATACAACATAATACAACTTCAAAATTCTTTCATAACACCTTTCCTACCAATAATTTACACAATAGCAACATGGCATCTAATCTTCATGTCCCTCCATCATATGCCCATAAAACCCATGTCAATGCCCTACCAAACCAATATGGGGGGCAAACTAGTAATCTGGAAGCCATGGTGAAACAATTAGCTTCACGTATGGACCAGATAGATCCCTACCGTCCCTCGTACAATTATCGAGAGATCTGTAGTCAACCTTTGGATCCCATAGTTGTAGCTCAACCATACCCTAAGCATTTTCCCATGCCTATCTTGCCTATATATAAAGGAACCGAAGATCCCATAGAGCATCTTCGCATGTTTAGGATAGCATGTCATGATATATCACATGATGACTTGCTATTACTAAAAATGTTTCGAAAAGTTTAGGTGGAATGGCATTAGAGTGGTACTATCAATTGCCCACTCATTCTTTGAGAAACTTTGAAGAAACAGCTGAATCATTTGTCCATCAATTTAGTGCCTACATCGAGAGGCATGTAACCATTAAGGATTTATACAACTTAAAACAAGACAAGGATGAATGTTTTGCCGATTTCTTAGCTAGATGGAGGCAATTGACAGGAAAACTGCACTTTGTGCTACCTTATAGGGAAATGTTGGACATTTTTATCAATAATTTACAAGAACAAATATCTTATGAACTATCAACTACTACTTTAACTACCTTCGATCAAGCTATAGATTTGGCTCGAAGAGTAGAAGATGCCCTCATTAGGAGAGGCCAACTTAGGAAGAAGGATGATGAGAAAACATCCAAAAATCAATATAAAAACAAACAAGTTGTCGGTGATGGAGTCATTGACAGCAGAAATGTTGCTAATATCAATGCAACGAAGACAACAGAAAAATTTATATTGAAACCTCCTGATAAGCCTCCCCGAGAATTTACTAGATTGAATCAACCCTTATCAACTATTTTACCTCAATTACTCGAAAGAGGTTTGATCCAATTACCAGCTATCCGGGAACCTGATCCAACTATACCCGGATACAGAGCAGACTTACACTGTGATTTCCATAGAGGACCTGGACACTCTACCAACGCTTGTAAAAGGTTGAAACATAAAATACAAGATTTGATTGATAATAATGAAATGGAAGTGCAAGCCTTCCAACCTAAACAAAACCCTCCTAATAATACTCAAAAGACCGTTCCCCAAAATCAAAATCAAAATGCTAATCAAACATTAGACATATTCCAACACCCTTTACCAAGACATGGTAAAGAGGTAGCCAATCAAATCGAACATCATAATGTTCCCCCTCCTACCCGATACGTAGGAACCATTAGCGGACAATTACCTGTTCAGGATCCTCAAATATTTGACACAACCTTATCCCTGGTTACGACCAGGCCTTTACATAAAATTCAAACTTCTGATTCTAGTGATATAGAATCAGATAGTGAAAGTGAACTAGACATTACTTCAAACCAATCAAATAGTTCTAAAAATGAATCAGATCCTATTCAACCCATCACAGATGCCATGGTTCCAGAAGAACCATTTCCTAGAAGAGTTACTACTCGACCCTCTTCTAATCAATTCCTTCCTAATGAACAAGCCATAAATGCTAGACCGAGGCCAGTTCAACGTCCTCAATATAACATTGTAGGTACCATCGGAGTCATTACCCGACAACAGGCTCAAAATTCTCAACAAGAATCAAATCAGAATGATGGATCAGTTCCATTTGTTTTGAAAAATCCCAATAAAGGGAATCATGCTCCTAATGTTCAACCTAAACCCCCTTACAATATTAATGAGCAATTATCCAATACTACAGCCAAAATTTCCCTTTTGGATTTGTTAAGATCTTCTCCCACCCATAGGGATGAGTTGATGCTTACATTAAGCCAAATGATGGTACCTCAAAACATCCAACTTGAAGCTATGGCCAATACTATCATCACTCGAGAGGTTGATTGTATTGACTTTCGGGATAAAGATATCCCACAACACGGTTTACATAAGGACAATCCCTTATATATTACTGCTCTAATTGGAGATGTAGTTGTCAAACGAGTCTTGATTGATAATGGCTCATCTCTAAACATTTGCACTTTTGACTTCTACCAAAGATTTGGCTTTAGAAGTGATGAAATGAAGAAAACTGATATGATTATCAAAGCTTTCAATGATGAAACACAAGAAACATGTGGAGTTATTACCCTCCCATTGCAAGTTGGTCCTAGAACCCTAGAAACAACCGTGTTTATTGTACATTGCCCAACATCGTACAATATACTTTTGGGTCGCCCTTGGATCAACGCAATGCGAGTCGGTCCCATCAACTTTACACCAATGTGTTAAGTTTGAATTTAAAAATTAGTTGGTCACTATCCATGGTGACCCTAGACCCTTTGATATGTGTGCTTTGGCAGAACCTATTGGAGTGCAATTTTGCCTTGCTCTGTCATCCACACATCCTAGTTCTTATTTTTCATCTAAAAATGTGAAACACACACCCATAACTTCACCTATTTCCCCTCCAGTAATTTCATCCTCCTATATAGATCAACAATTTTCTAAACAAATCACTCTAGAACCTCAAAAAGATCTTAAATCTACAACCAATCCTTCATGTTCAATCCCTATAAATTCAAAACCCACAGAAACAACTATCATTCCTCCCACATCTCAAGATATAGGGAATAATCCTTCTACATCTTATGCCCTTTTCGATGAACTTTTACCAGATTTATCCACAACCTTAATATCAGAAAAAATGAATGCTTTCATGCGAGATTCAATTCTTTTAAATAACTTACCGCCATCTCCTCGTACTTTGGGCCTCCCACAACCTATGGGAAGCACTTACCAAGTCAGGAGTTGCGCCTTCATTTATAAAGGATATGACTAGGGAAGAATCCCCCGGAATATCAAAACTCATCATGAGGGATACGCTCGGTGTTATTTTACCAATGAATATATTAAAGCTAAACCCATGATGCTTAAAATGGGATATAAAGGGAAAGGCTTGGGACCTTTCCAAAATGGCATGAAAGAACCTTTCGAGGTAGAACCGTGGCCTACCTGCTGTGGTGTGGGCCTATTTCCTAGTAAGGGTCAACCCTTTCCTTTTGAAGATGATGATCATCTCATATGTTATCAAGATTATTTGGATAGGTGTGATGATTTGCCTCTTAAAAATCAGTCGTTTTCATGTAACATGCTATCCATAGCTTACCCTGAAATGATTGTCGACCCCGATGAAGAGTTGGAAGGAGATATCTTCCATGATGTCTCTGTTGAAGAGATGTTACACAATGGATTTTATTTTGATGGTTCTATACCAACTATAGCCCAACTTGAGACTACTAATCCTCAAGATGAATTATCCAAATTAACCTTACAAGAATTACAAGAATTGGGTGTTTCACCCGCCCCACCTAACTTTGAAAGAGATCTACACATGGAGGTAGAAAATGTCATTAAAATTAATATTGGAACTGAGGACAATCCTCACATAATCAATATTGGATCAGAATTAAGTCAAGAAAAACAAGAACAATACATTGCATTCCTTAAAGAGTATGAAGATGTTTTTGCTTGGACATATGAAGATATGCCAGGTCTAGACCCTTCTGTAGTCATGCATCATCTAGTGGTCCATCCGGATGCTAAACCTGTTAAACAAAAACTTAGAAAAATGCATCCCAAAGTGGCTCTGCTAGTCAAAGGGGAGTTAGAAAAACTCCTGAATGTTGTCTTTATACAAGCTATTGATTATGCTGAATGGATCTCAAATGTAGTTCCAGTCACCAAGAAAGAAGCTACCAAAGTTAGGGTTTGCACAGATTTTAGAGATATTAACGTTGCATGCCCTAAAGATGACTTTCCTCTTCCAAACATGGATCAAATCATTGAATTTACTGTCGAAAGTGGGATGATGTCCTTAATGGATGGATTCTCCGGTTATAATCAGATCAGGATAGCTCCTAAAGATCAGGCTAAAATAGCCTTTATTACCCCCTGGGGTACCTTTTGTTGGAAAGTGATGCCATTTGGCTTAAAGAACGCAGGTGCAACTTATCAACGAGCTATGACCTATATTTTTCATGATATGATGCATGATATCCTACATGATTATGTAGATGATATTATAGCTCGCTCCATTATTGAAGATAATCATTTAGATGATTTGAGAAAAGTTTTCAATCGATTACGAGAATATCTCATTCGATTAAATCCAACAAAATGCATATTCGGAGTTAAGTCCGGCAAACTATTAGGGGTTTTAGTTTCTTTACGTGGTATTGAAATCGACCCTCTCAAGATTGCGGCCATCACTGATATGCCCGCACCTACTAATATATCTGAATTACGAAGTTTACAAGGTAAGCTTCAAGCTATCCGTCGCTTCATCGATAAGCTGGCGGACAAAATCGGTCCCTTTCTTAAACTCCTTAAGAAGGATGTCCCTTTTAATTGGGACACCGAATGTAGAGAAGCTTTTGAACTTCTCAAACAATACCTTCTTAATCCACCTGTGCTTTCACCACCTAAACCTGATCGCCCATTCCTCCTATATATTTTAGCTTCAGATTCTGCCTTAGGGGCTATGTTAGCTCAGCTTGATGATGAAAAGAGAGAACGTGCTAATTATTATATTAGCCGAACCTTCATCAGTTATGAAACCCGCTACACAGCATTAGAAAAACTATGTCTAGCAGTCATTTTTGCTATGCAAAAATTATGACACTATATGCTTAGTCAAAAAACTTATGTCATTGCCAAATACGACCCCTTAAGGTATCTCATGAGTCGACCTTATTTATCGGGTCGCACAGCCAAGTGGGTTCTTGCTCTAAGCGAGTTTGATCTCACATTCATAGGACAGAAGTCTGTTAAGGGTCAAATCATAGCAGATCAATTAGCTGTTGCACCCTTAGCGTCTACCCATCCCCTCATCATCGAGTTTTTGGATGAATGCCTTCAATCAGAGGTAGACCATACTGAACAATGGTCCTTATACTTTGATGGAGCCCGATGCATGAGTGGGGCTAGTGCGGGTATTATTTTAATATCCCCACAAAAAAATCTTATTCCTCTGTCCTTCAAATTGACATTTGCTTGCACCAACAATACTGTTGAGTATGAAGCTCTAATCCTTGGATTACGAGCTGCTTTAGCGCTCAAAATTAAACATCTTTTAGTTTTTGGTGATTCTCAACTGGTTATAAACCAAATTAATGAAGTTTATCAGACCAGAGATGATAAACTGTGCCCATATAAGGCCTATGTTTTACAATTAATGTCCTTATTTGATCAAGTTACCTTGGAAGCCATTCCTCGAACTAGCAACCGTGCAGGTGATGCTATGGCCGCAACTGCATCTCTCCTGCCCTTGGAGTTAGATGACGAATATGCCACTATCATTATTCATCGACTCCAGGAACCCGCTTCAAATAAGTCATGCTTAGAACCTTTGGATGTGTTTCTAATCAATGAAACTACTCCTGAACCTTGGTATACGGACATATTTGATTTTCTCCAAAATGGGACTTTCCCTGCCAATTCTAATAGCAACCAGCGTCGGTTATTACGTAGACGAGCAAGTCGATTTGTAATAATTGGCAATACTTTGTATAGGAGATCTTTTGAAGGTATCCTATTAAGATGTTTAAACTTAGAAGAGTCTAAATTAGCCTTGAGTGAAGCCCACGAGGGATCTTGTGGAGGACACTTTAGTGGTAGCGTCATTGCTAAAAAGCTCCTTCGGATAGGATACTTTTGGCCTACCATGGAAATGGATGCACATGAGTATGTGCGCCATTGCGACAAGTGTCAAAAACATGCTGACCTTGTCCATGCGCCTGCACAAGAGCTGCAGGATATTTCATCTCCTTGGCCCTTTTCCAAATGGGGTTTAGACATTATTGGCAAAATCAATCCTGTGTCATCTGATGGACACAAGTTCATCATAACCGCCACTGAGTATTTCACGAAGTGGGTCGAAGCTATGCCTTTAGCTTCCTGCACTGGCACACAAGTCTCTAAATTTATTTTTAATCAAATCATTTGTAGGTTCGGAATTCTTGCAAATCTCATCTCCGACAATGGAACTTGTTTCAAAAATAAAGATGTTAAAAAATTATGCCAAAAATATAAGATTCAACATCGTTGGTCCACTCCCTATTATCCTCAGGGTAATGGTCAAGAAAAAGCATCTAACAAAACCTTAATCAAAATCCTCAAAATATTGGTCAATAAAACTGGTCGTGACTGGCACATTCAATTATATCCAGCCTTGTGGGCCTATCGAACTAGTGTTCGAACCCCCACGGGAACTTCACCATTTGTTTTGGTTTATGGTGTTGAAGCAGTTTTTCCCTTTGAATTAGAAGTTCCTTCTTTGGCTCTGCTACTTCAAGATACCGAAGTAGGAGATGAATATCGAGCTGGCAGACTCAATCAGTTGGAACTCCTAGATGAAAAATGCATCAATGCTTTGGAGCATCTCCGTGCCTACCAAAACAAGCTTAAAAGATCATATGCTAAAAAAGTGTGTCATCGATCCTTTGAGATCGGCGACCTTGTTTTAAAAGAAAATAAAAAAAATACAAATGCCACTAAGGACCTTAAAGGTAAATTTGAGCCCAACTGGCTTGGACCATACATTATTATTGCTAAATTCAAATCAGGAGCATACAAATTGTCTACCTTAGATGGTAAAGAACTTAAAGAACCCATGAATATTTTGCATCTTAAACGTTACTATGTATAAATTTGGTCACTTCACCCATGTATATATTTGTTCAAAATCACTATCTTGTATTTCTTTCAAATTTATAAATTCAAAAACACCAAAAACATTCATAATCATCAAAATCTTCAAAACTATTTGTTGCATTTATTTATGGCACTTGTTAAATTTTTTGTTCAAAAACAAAAATAAAACCAAAAAAACAAAATAATGATAAAAATATAAAAACAGCAATATGCTTGACTCTTTCGAAACCAAAACAAAATAAAGAAGAAAGAGAGAGTCAAAAATTCTCAAAAACTTCTCAAAAAAGTATTTATATATATTTTCTTACAAATGTTGCAGTTATATGTTTCAAATTATTTTTGATAAATTAGCATTTATTTGGAATCCCTCACTTGCACACTCACAAAAATAAATATCTTGATTTTATCTGGCATGATTACTAATCTCTCTTATATCAAAGTCCACAAAATTCAATTAAATAAAGTTTGAGCATAGAGAATTGATCTTGTTATTTACTTAAACCAAGCACATCTTTTCACAATAAAATGATTATATTTGTAATTTCCATGTTTTGCTACATAGTAGACGTGATTTCTTGAGCGAAAAGTTTCCCCTGCTATCCTATCATGCACATGGTCTAGAATCTTTGAGAATTGGCAAAAGGACAAGCTCACCCCTACCCAGAATAAAAATCCCTTGCTCTACAGCTAATCCGAGCAAGTATCCCTAGCAAAGAAGAAGAAAAGAAAAGTTCAAGAAAAAAAAAAAAAGAGAAAAGAAAAATGTTATTTTATATCATTACAGCAATATTTCAAGCACTATCTCAAAAATCAAGCAAAAAAAAAATACAAAAAGAAAAAGAAGCAAAGTTCAAAAGAAAAGCAAAAGAAAGCAGAAAGCAAGAAAGCAATAAAATCCCTTTCCCTACCCTTTGAAAAGAAAAGAAGGGTTGATGAGCTTGAATCCCTGGAATTCTCAATTATTCGAAAATCGTGAGGTAAGCCCCATAACAGGTGGTTTGTGCCCAACCTGCTTGGCCTTGGGTAACTCCTAGCGTGGTGATATGTTTGTCACATTAGCGACCTTCTTTTGTATAGACCTATGTCTGCTTATGGATTAGCTAGCTCTTGATAATCTGACCTACATAGTAGTCTAGTATGGTTATATGCATCTACATCATGGTTAATGAACACTTATTTGGTTTCTTCAAATCACTTGTATCATATTATCTTGCTCAAAACTGGTAAATGCACAAAGCAATTGCACACACATTTGTATTTGAGAGATTTTGTGTATCATTATGATAAATCAAGATCAGAAATGAATTCACATATGCACATGGGATTCCTTATAAATCTAACTTTTGTCTTCAAAATACTTTGAAATATTATTTTTGCAACTTGTTTGGAATAATTCAAGTACAGTTGTTTACCATAAAGACAACTATATAATAGAAAATCAAAAATTTCTTTCAAAAATATACAATCAAAACATATATATATATATATATATATATATATATATATATATATATTTTATTTACTTTTTGTCAACTTTCGCGATGATGGTATAGTTCCAAAACCAAAATTGGAATTTTATGCCTAGCGCAAGTCCTCATCTTCATATTTTCTGTTTATTACAAAATCAACCATGCAATAAAACTATCTCTTTTTGATTTTCGCGATGATGGTATAAGTCTATACCTACATATTCTATGCCTAGCGCAAATCATTGTAACAATTTTTATTCCCCATTTATTTAAAAATCATGAAAACCATATGACTTAATTCATTATGTTACACAAATTATGCTTTTAAGCATGCACATTTTCATTATTTCATGTCATTATGTTAACCTTCAAATTTTGCAAAGATGGTATAATTCCTAAGGAATTATCAAATAAATTATCACACTTAGGAATTTATGCCTAGCAAAAAACATTATTTCATGCATACTATTTTTATGAAAATCTGAAAAACAAACCATCATCACCATCATTTTCACCATTGCACCAAAGTCTTAAGACAGTCTCTTAAGCATTCTTTTACTTTTAACAATATTTTTATACTGGGATTAGCTTGACGACCGAGTGAGCAGCGACTCCATAAAATGGTCTATAATAGCGACAATGTCCTTTGAAATTATTGTTAGAAGTCTCTTTTTATTTTTTACCACATCACATTACAAACAACCCATTTGTTACATCAGATTATTTCATTTAAAATATTACCGCATGACATCAAAATTATAAATTTTCAAAACGACATAATTTCATGAATCCTCAATCCAATTATCAAATCAATCAAACATAAAAGCATCATAAACATACACATAACACAAGTCATATGATCAAAACTATCTCATCTCATATATATATCAACAGTATATATACATCATCAAAACTGGATCGGTATGCCACAATCTGTACCTCGGCATACTCAATCCTCTATCAAAAATAATAAACCTACATATCAATCTATACAGTGTAATGCAGTCCTCTAGCCTCGAGAGCCCCTCGAGCTCTCAGCCTCATCTCCTCCCCCGCCCTGAGGTGGACGAGGTGGCCCCATCGCAGTATGAGTAGTACTATGAGTCCTAGTCCTCGATCGGGATGAAGTCCTCGAGGACCCAATCCTGATAGGGTCAGCAATGCCGGTTGGCAGCTGTACCCTCTGGCCCTCTGGCACCATCTGGAAGTAGATGCCCTGGTAGAACATGGTCTGAGCAATCGACCATGCCAGCTCCTGTGTGCTTGCTCCTCCACCCCGTGCCCTGAGGCGTGCAATCTCGTCTCTGAGCTGGGTAACCTCAGCTCGATGGCATGTAGCCTCGTCCTGCAATGTCTGCACCTGTGCCCGAAGATGATCTCTCTCTGCTCGGAGAGTAGCTGTCTCGCTACTCTCCCCTGTGTCAACACCCTTGCCCTTATCGGGCGATGGTGGCCTCTCTCTCTATGGAGAAGGGGGTCTCGCCTCCCTCCTCTCCCTCTACCGTGGCCTCTCCTATGCATGCGGCCTCCTCAGCTCTCTCCCGCTACGACCTTGGGCCGCCTCCATAGCCGCCTGGTGCCGCCTCCCTATCCGATGCACAACTGCATGTATCGAACCCTGAGCCCTCGTCATCCGAGGAGGGTGGATGCCTACGTACCAGGCATCGTAGCCATCGGCTACCCCTGCATCGTCCCCATCCACTGGCTGAATGGGGGCATCGTCCGAGTCCTGACTCCAAAAATGCTGCATGTCTGGAGCCCCGCTCACTGTGGTGTTATCCCGGACAGTCCGAGAAAACTCATAATCCTTGAGAGATGGGATCCCCTACTGTAGACCAAACTATCGCAAAACTCGGTCATAGCGGTGGAGCTCCACCTCTCCCCTCTCCATCCATAGCCAGCACACTCACCTGATGCGAGCTAGCTCCTATCCATCCTCGGCCCACCCTGGGTGCTCACGCCATGGCCTCCAGGTGATCTAGTCCGGGACTAGGTCATCTAGCAGTCTTCGGGACATCGAAAGGTCGATCCGCCACTGTGACCCTCTCTGGAGCCACCAGTAGAAAACTCGGGGCCTCTCCCCGTCAATCCCTGTCAGAGGAAGCCCTATCGGCCTTCGCACTGCAATGTGCTCCCAGCACCAAACCTGTAGGAGCGATGTCATCACCAGACATCGACCGCCCTTGTACACGACCCCATGTAGGATCCTGTACAGTCGGCATAGCACATAGCTGCCCCAAGAGAATCTGTACCCATGGTCCCGCATGTCACAGATCACATCTGCTAGCATCCACGGCACCCTACACCCACTTTGGTGGCACAACAAAAGTCCACCAACTACTCCAGCTAGAACCCGTGTGAGTCTAGATGCCCCAGGCATCTGACGTAGTGCCTCGATGTTAACTCCGCCCTTCTCCAGGGTGAAGCTCGGGTCACCACACAATCGTCCCATAGCATGGCCCTGATTGGCCGTAGGAGTGATCAATCGTCCTTGTATGGGGATTCTCAAAATCCTCCATACATCCTCTAGAGTGGGAGTCATCTCCCCTATAGGTAGCCAAAAACATGAAGAACCCGGATACCATCTCTCTGCTAGGGCTGTCAGTAGCCCCATATCTGTAGACACTTGTGGCATCTCTGCCACATGCTGTAAGTCGGCCTGTGCCAGCTGATCTCGCTCTGCCTATGTAAGAGCGGCCAAGTCATCTCTCAAACCTCCATACTTCCATTCCCTGCTTTTTAGCAAACCTCTCTGCAACATAAACAACAAAACAACAAACAATCATTAATAACACATTCAAGTATTTAAAAATGCAAGTAAAATAAGTTCAATTTTATGCAATTGATGATATCGTCCACTATTGGACGATATCGTCCCAAATTTGAGCAGAATCGTCTCCGATTTCGCAAGCCGAAATCATCCCTAATTTGACGAAATCGTCCCCCTTTCGTCGATTTCGCCCTTGGACGAAATTGGCGAAATTGAGACGATTTCGTCGAAATCGGGACGATTTCGTCCCGATGACGTCGACGGCCCAAAAATGGCCGCGATGCTCAAAAATTGATTAAAATTTACCTAAAAAGCATGTAAAATCAAATTAAATCATTCTAAGCTAAGTCTAGACTCTTACCCGTAGCCCGCGTCGGACCTCTGTGGATCTGTGCGTCGTCTCCACCATTTTTGCTTCCAGAGCTCTAAAACCAGTAAAAATGAACAGTAAAAATGAATTAGGGTTTTACCCTATTTTTCTTAATTTTATTCAAAAATAATTCAAAAATAATTTTGCTTTTCCGTGTTTTTACCTCAAACGTTCGATTTGGGTAAAAACACGGAGGGGGCACCATAGTAAGTTGTCGTACGATTCGACCAAGAATCGTCGCCTAAAAAATGGGAATAATTTTTGCTTTCTCGTAGATCGAGAAGAACTCATCTTTAACGCATTTTCTTCGGAAAATTCGCTAAAGAGGGGGCAAAATGTAGCACCCTAAAATTGGCGCAGTGAAATTCTAGTAATTACATTCATCTCTAGTAAATAATTTAAATTCAAATTTTAACCTCCCAAACCGCCCGTTAACCGTCGGGTAATCCGTTTCCCCCTTTTTTGTGCCATTTTTAGAGGTTGTTTTGACCGTTTGACGATATCGTCGCCGATCAGACGATATCGCCCTAGATCTGACGATTTCGTCTGGGCTAGGACGTCCGGACGATCTTGTCGCAAAACTAATTTTGCACAATTAGCTTCTGTTCCAACGGGTCTCTAATCCGGGTAGAAGCGTGTCCGCGCCGTTAGAGACCCTCCCCCATTGGAGATCTCCCAAATAGGGATGATCTCCAACCTCCTAACTACTCCCCTAAGCCTATTTAATCCTTAGGACCTTCCCTTCCCAACCCTTGGCTGAATTTCCCTGTAACTTGATTTTGCGTGCATTAGAATACCTAGAGCATCATTTTGCATTTGTTATTTTGAAGTTTTCTTGCAGGGACCTCATTGATTTTCAGTCGGAGCAAGCTCAGATCGTTGCAGATGATCTCGTTCAAATCTCGGATGATCCTGTCATAATTCGAGACGATTTCATTACTTCCAAACGATTTCGACTGCAATCTACATTGGGGGCAATCAGTGCCCAGATTTTGCGCTTTCTCTTATACCTTTTGTTGTTTTATTCTGCATTTAAGTTAGTTTTTTTCTTTATTTCTTACTATTTTGCATTTGGAGTTCACCCATATAGCTTAGGTTGCATGATAAGATCATAATTTCTCATTAGAATATCATAATTTGTTTGAATTTCTATTCATAACTATTGTTTAGTATTCATATTGTCATTTTGTGTTGTTTCCCTCTGTTATCACAGTGGCATTCTTTGTATTTTGCATTTGTTTTTCTGTTTGCAGGTCTCTGACGAATTTGTCAGATCTCAGACGATCTCGTCGGATCTCAGACGATCATGTCAAATCAGGGGCGATCCTGACTGCTTCAAACATCAGAATCTCCATCAGACATCCGGATCAGGTATTCTTCTTTTATTTCTCTATTTTCTGTCTTAATTTTGTTTTCTGCATTCATTAAATCTGCACTTTCATATAGATTAATTTAGATTCATTTGGCCAAACCTAGGATATGAATGCTTAAGGCTAAAAATGAACACATAAAAACACATTCCAAACCTAGGCGTGGAAACTGCCATTAAATGTTTCCTGGTGAACCCACCATCCATCAAAAAATCACCAATATACACCTCCCTTGAGAGGCGGGACCTTCGCAAGTCCTCTCAGTCCGAGGTACCACGACATCCTTTTCCCATCCTCCTTTCGGGCACGGATCCTATAGCTTGAAGGTAAGGGTGCAAAAAATTTGGAGCGATACAATAAGTAATAGGTTGTTTATTTCTTCTCAAATCAATGAGGAAATATTTCCAAGAAGGCAGTCCATTGTTACCTCATCTTCATCATAATATTTAGAAAATAAAGTTTAGAAGAAATTTACTATTGTTATTTCTATTTTCTCCTCCTTTTTCATTACATAACCATTATCTATATTAAGCTCCTTTATAATGTTGGCACTCCTATACCTTATGGTTGAGATATGGAAGAAATTTGTGTTGCGATCTCCTTCCTTTAGCCATGTTGACCTTGATTTATGTTTCCAATGTGTTTCCTCCTTTGCTAAAACATTATGAAAATCTATAAGCACCTCTCTTTCTCTCTTATCTAGCTCCAAATTTATTTCTTCCTATTGAATCTTCAACTCCACTTCCTTTAGGTTATCTAAAAGCTCTCACTTTTTCAAAAAAAAAAATTGAAACACATCTCGGATCCATTCTCGAGATTTGTCTTTATGATTTTTAGTTTTTTAACAACTTGGAATATTGTTAGTTCCACCAATATTTGATCCTATCCTTAATTTGAGGATGCTTCAACCACATCATCTCAAATAAAAAAGGAAATTATTTCATCCTTTTTTCTTAGAAAACTCTAAAAGAAGCAAGCTATGGTCAGAGGCAATTTTCGGTAAGGCTCTCAAAGAAAAAAAGTTAAAGTTTCCATACCACTTAGTAGAAGATACTACTCTATCAATCCTATATTGGATAAGACCTCCTCCAATTCTTTGATTCAACAAAGTGAAGTTACCCCTACAAATACAAATCTATTAAGCCCAAAGAAGAGAGAAAATTACCAAAATCCTCCATATTTTTTGTAAAGTCAACTAATCCTCATTACATATCATTTGGTAGGAGATTAGTGTTGAAGTCTCCCACTATCATCCAAGGAAGACTTTTTTTGTTAAGTTGGAAAAGTGCATATTTGAAAGGAATTATAATGTTTTACATCAACAAATATGGTCAATCACTATCCATTTCACCAAGAAGGATTTCCCACTAGCATAAAGCCTATACCAAACATGTAACAATAAACACACTTTACTAACCACATCCAAACTAGAAAACCAGCATACACCTTATATATCCAAATATCATATACTCTATGCTTTCTTGGCAGCCTCTTCCTACTGATCCCCATTGTCAATTCATGTGGAATTATCATTGTAAAATAAATTATTTATGTACACTGAGATATCATTCCCCCATTCCTTTATAGCATCTACCATAACTCCTTTGTTAGCAAGACCATATACTACCTTGTTGGCTTCTCTATAAAAATGATCGATAGACATATTCTTGAGTCTATCTAAAAGTGCTTGAGCTTCCACCATCATTAAGTAAATAGTCCAGGTGGCTGGTTGTCCTCCCTTTAAAATTATCACAATGTTTTGTGAGTCTCTTTCAACTATGAACTTATCTAGATTGCAATTGATAGCCAAATAAATTACTACATAAGCTACTCTTGCTTTGATAAAATGTTCACCCAGTTGTTTAGCAAAGGCTTTTATTACCTTACCTAGATGATTTTGGATCACCCCTCTAGGTTATTTCAGCCCAGGATTACCTTTCAAGGTCCCATAAAATTTAATTTGAACCATCTAACTGATGGTGGTATCCATTTTGCATGAGTTCTAAGATGAACTCGAGGTATTAGTAATTTCTCTCTAACTCCCTAGCATTCCAATTTCCTTCTTTTTATCTTTGATTCTCATCCCTCCTTGAAGAAAATAGTGTTAAAATTCTCCATCAAGAGACTTCTTGCTCGGTTCCAAACCATTTCCCAGTCCATATTCAAGTCCTCAAATATTTTGTGGTTTCTTTCATTCCAAACTCTCCACTAGATATGTGGAAGGCTTAGAAGCCATAGCTTCCCAATTATTCTACCTTTAAAAGGAGGCTTTGATTGTAAGTTCAAGTCTGAGATAGTTCTAGGGAAAACCCACTAAACTTGGAATTCACTATAGATCTAATCAAACAAGTTATTGGTAAATAATAACTTAAGAAGTAGATGATCAATGCTTTCCTTCTCTTTTTCACACAAAACATGTCTCTTTGGTAAGGAGAAACCATATTTTTTCATATTATCTTGGGTCATAATTTTATTATTCATAACCAACCACTGAAAAATATTAATCTTAGGGATGAGATATTTGTCCCAAAACTTTACATGGGGCCACACTACCCCTACACCTTCAGTCAAGTTATAACCACACTTCATAGAATAATCTCCACTCTTTGTTTTCATCCAAATAAATATATCATTCAGTCACCAATGGCTAAGGATGTAGGTATTAAGGCATATATTAAGACTTTCCAGGTGTGGATGCAATTCCTCATTGATTTTCTCAGCATAAATCCACTTCCACCTCTTGATGTTATTTTATTCCACCATATAATCCCATATTTTATTCCACCATATAATCCCAAACCAACAGTCCATATATAGGAGTCAGGATTTTTCTTAAGTTTTCAAACCTTGGGATCTCACAAAGGGGAGAGTTAAAGAGCCAAGTATCCTACCAAAACCATCTACAACCCTGTTGGATCAAATTTCTTACCTATTGAAACTAGACCCCTTTGGGGGTTGAGGTTTTCCAAGAAGGAGGAATTATGTAAATACTTAGCTTTTAAAATTTTGACCCAAGGAGTGTCTTATTCCTTCACCAACTTTCAACCTAACTTTACCATTAGATATTTATTCATTTTAGGAAGATTTCTCAGTCCTAATCCCATATATTGTTTAGACGTACATAATTTTTTTCAAACAAGTAAAGATATCCTCTTCTTTTCCTCAACCCTAGACCATAGAAAAATATTTTGGATCTGTTCAATATTTTTGCAGATTGATACTGGCATTTTAAAAATTGATATGAAATAAATAGGTATTTTGAAGGTAAAATTTTCACAAGTTGGGCCTTTCCTATCTGACTAAGAAGAGAGTCTTTATAGGATATAGTTTCTTTGTAACACGTTCAATAACTAGATGCCACAAGGCTTCCTTCATAATCCCATGGGATAAAGGTATCCCTAGATAGGTTTCTAGAAAATTACCTATGCCACAGTTGAAGATTCTTGCTATTTGTAGTTGGAGAGCTCTAGAGGTATTTAGGAAAAAAATCTTACTTCTATTAAAATTTACCTTTTGGCCTTCTACACGCTCATATAAATACAAAATCATCTTAATATGTCTTGCTTGTGGAAAAGATGATATTGTTGAATTTAGAGTATCATCCATAAACTATTCCAGAGTGGAAACTAGTATGATACCTTCTATGTCTCCTCTATCTATGACTGTTATGAAGAATCTACCCATAGCTTTAGCTAAAATTATAAATAGATAATGGGATAGGGGGTCCCCTTATCTCAAACCCATATTTCTAGGAAAATAACCCACTATAGACCCATTAACTAATATGGAGATCATCATGTGGAGATGCAGTTTTTCATCATAGAGATCCAATCCTCATGAAAACTAAAATGTTGGAGCACTTTGATAAGGAAATCCTAAGAAACTCTATCATACGCTTTATTCATATCCAATTTAAGAAACATACCTTCATTTTTTATTTAGCGATAGAGTGTAGGATCTCATGGATCAAAATGATCCCATCAAGAATCTGTCATCCCAGAACAAAACCTCTTTGGTGTTTATCAATGATAAAATGGAGAGTCATCTTCAATTTGTTTTCAAAGACTTTGGACACAATTTTGTATAGAGTATTACATAGGCTAATTGGGCGGTAATCTACAAAAGATTTAGCACCTACAATATTTGATATGAGGGCTATAACGTATAGTTCACATCAAAAGAGGTCCTTTTAGATGTCTAAAAATCCTTAACTTCTAAGGTGACCCCATTACCAATGATGTACCAAAACTTGTGATAGAAGAGCATCGAAAAACCATCTAGGCCAGGATATTTGTCTTCCTTCATGGATAAGACTACCTCTTTAATTTCCTTATCCATAAAGGGGTTGAGGAGATAGTTTTTAATATTTAAGGAAATATGGCATAAAAATAGGTTCATCACCTCTTCATCCAGCTTTGAATCCAATCCAAACACATATTGGAAAAATTGAATAGCTTTCCCTCTAATTTGAAAAGGATACCTTGTAGAAGAACCATCAACAATCGTAATTTCTTGGATTTTATTAAAACTTCTATACCTGAGATTTAAAATGTGGAAAAACCTTGTATTCATGTCCCCTTACTTTAACCACAAAGATCTTGATTTCTACCACCAAAAATCCTCCTCACATGCTAGAGTATTATGCCAATCACATAAAATATCCTTTTCTCTAATCTGAACTTCCTTCGAATGTTCCCTCATACACAACAAATGTTTTGACTCCATGAGTTGTAAAGCTGCATTTTTAACCATAATATCTTCAAACACCTCTTTATTCCACAATTTTAAGTTTTGCTTAACAAATCTTAGTTTCTTTGCTACTTTAGTCAATCTATCCCTAGAAAATCTTGATGCCACCAAGGTTAAATCCTACTCTCTAAATCATAATGAAGGATCCACATCTTTTAAAATTTAAAAGGGGTAGAAAAAGTCTTCTCTTGTCCACTATTTTCCAAATCAAAGGATTATGGTATGAGCTAGTTTTTGGGAAGGTCGTGAGAGTAGTGTCCACAAAAAACACTAAGATCTCCTGATAAATAAACACTCTGTTCATTCTAATATAAATTAATTGACTCCCCAACCACCTATTAGTCTAGGTTAACCTTACTTTTCTAGGATCCAAGTCCATCAAAGCATTTGAATTTATAGAATCACGAAACTCAATCATACTCTTTGAATATACTTCAATACCTCCCTTCTTATAATATGGATATAGAGGGGTATTGAAGTCCCCTACAATGATATATGGGATACCTACAAATATATGCTTGATTTAACTCAATTACCTCCCTAACCTTCATCTTCCAGCCACAATAGTGGGTGCATAGACATTTGTAATGATCCAATGGAAATTATCCTCCTTCAAAAAGAAGTGGATAGCACAAAATCTATCATTTGAGATAATTTTTTGTCCTTCCAATTTATTTGGTTCCCAAATACATATCATTCCTCCTAAGGAGCTCATTGATGGTTGAGCAACAAAGTCTGCTCCTCTCCAAATCTTATCTTTAACCATTGCTAAGTTTACTTCTACCACCTTTGTCTCTTTTCATCCAAGGAAGACTAACTGAAGCTCCAAATATTTCTAAATCATACCAAAGCCTTCTCCTATCCATTTGAGAATTAGGGCATAGATATTTGTAGCTAACCAACAAAAATTAGTTAATTTACATCAAAAGAGGATCAAAATAAATCTATCATTTTTTTTCACACACTCCTCTTCTAGGTTATTTTTATTTGAGAGAATCTAAAAACCCCTAGAAGCACCATTAGTTGATCTATAGGTATCTTCTGCTTTATTCCATACCAAATTTTTAATCTTGTCTAAATTTCCTTCTCCAAATTTCATTTCTTGAAGTAAAAGGATATCTATCCCATGCATTTTTCTAAGATCCCTAACTACCCTATGCTTGTTCAAGGAATTTAGTCCTTGAATTTTCTAGGAAATAACTTTCATTTCTTACCTTTGGTGGGAGCTTTAAGCCTGCTTAGTACAAACACCTGTAGAGTTCCATTTGCTATGTTTTGATCTGATTTCTTATTCCTTGTATCTGCTAGTTTGGGTCTTTCAAGATTTGCTACACCACCCAAATATACAAATTTTTAGGTGTTTCTTATCAGCATCATCATATTGATTTATTTCATGGAAGAATTTTTTCCCCTTTGGCACCCTTAGTATTTTTCTATTGTTGAACTTCTTGGTTCTCCAAAGCTTTACCTTTTTAACTTTCTTTTATATACCACCTCATTGAAACCTTCTCCCTCTTTCAAATATAACCATAATTTCTATGGTTCAAGTTTTGTTCTTGGATTTGTTTCTTCAATATTTCCTTCCTCTATAGGAGTTCCTTTAACTACTTCCTCTTTGATTATGGATCTAAATATTTATTCAATATATCTGGTTGATTCTCCTCCTAAGACTATAAATATGCAATCTATAGTTCTTTGTTAACTTCTCTGACCTCCTTCAGATTTGGTTTTCTCATGATCTCTTCCTCCAAACGTTGTAAGATCTAGAATTTATTGGTTTTGGGATTTTTTGTCTTCAAAAATTCAGTTTTCTCTATTAAAACATATGTTTGTCTTAACTCTTTCTCCATGTTTTTCTAAATTTACACCTTTTTTTTTGCTTGGGTTGTTTTCTTTTTGAGAAATGAGCTATAATATGCCCTATTGTCATACATCCAAAATAAAATACCATTGATAATTCATTATCAGTTGGTTGAATCCACACCCGTACATCTATAAAAAGTTTTTATTATTGAACATCTACAAATGGTCCAAGTTTTTTGAAACTACTAGTCTAAAAACTACTTTAGATTCGTTGTGTTTTTCCACATGTTCATAGACAAGTCAAACTTTGTGGAAATAATCCAAATCATTGATTCTTATGTTATATTCTCTTATAATAATTGTGATTTCTTATGTCTTAAAAATCTCAATTAGGTCCAACACCCAATGTTTGTATACCTTTAATTGTTTACTTATGGTAACACGATAATTTCACTTAGATGACTACCAACTTTGAATCATAATATTTTTTTTTAGATTTTGATATCAAACTTCTCTAACTTTATCAAATCAATATATAATATTTCATATTCAATCATATTATTTATTGAATTGAAGATTAACTTGCATGCATAGTTTACTTATTCACCTTGTAGGTCTATAAACTATATCCTTACACCTATGCCATTTTTCATTTTGGCCCCATAAAAATGCATGATCTATATATTTTTAAATCTTTAAGCTTATCTTTGGTTAGGGCTTGAAATTTAATTATCTCTTTAGATACTAAATAGGTTCCTAGATCTCTCTTCAAATACCTCATCCAAATTGTCCTCTGCATCCTCTTGTAGTTCTTTTATAAATATTTCTCATTTAAGAATGAGTTTACTATCATCTATGTATTTATCCATAAATTTTGGTAACTCATTGCAATTGACACTTCCATATTTATCTAGATTATGGATAAGGTAATTGCATGACAATTTATTTCTATTATTATAATCTTATCATCCTTTAGCACTTTCATATGTGTACAATCTATTACTAGATATCCATGTCCAAACAACTTCCTTATCCTTTTTTGTGATAACAAAATCCTAAAATATAGGGGAATATCCACCATGATAAGTTCGTGAATGACTATGGGATATATGTGTTTGGTTATAATATATAGAAATGTAATACAACATACTAAAATAAAATTCCACTACAACTTAAGTGAACAAAATATACAATGTGAATAACTTACAATTACAATGTATGCATTGCATACACAACATATATCAAACTACTTGGCATAGTAGTTTAGATGCCCTTGTAAGACATTCAAATGGCCCAATAAAATAATCTTAGAACAACTAGCACAACAATTTAAATGGCCTAGCATATCATACTAAACGATCTAAAATAGAATTTTGATGACTTGATACAATACTTTAATACCATGATAATTGTGATATCTATGTAACATACCAACCTTTTCTTCCATGGCAATAATATAAATGAGGGAAGGTCTTATTTATACAACTAAGGAGGTAGTTGCATCCTTCAACTTGCTAACTACCCAAAACCTCATCATTTTATTAAATTATATTTGACATGTATTGGAATTACATTTACATTTCATTTTATAACTCACTTTAGACTAATGGCTTAACTGTATATAACTAATAGTTCACTTAACATTACTCATTGTCACATGCAATATTATATCATAACTTTATAACATAAAATATATCCAAATTCTTAATGTGCACATACTTTACTTCCAACACACATTCAATTTTCCTACCTACATTTTTCCCCTCCTCATTAAACACCATACTAGAACCTTTTGATACAATCATTTTGCTTTCTCCTATTCTAGACATCTTCTACAATATACTTCACTTCAAATTATTACCTACAACATATTATTATTTGATTGTTAATTTTACTTTTTATAATAATCCATTTCATCAAGTTTACCAATATGACCATAATGATGTGCAACACCCATAACCACCTTTACCTAGGCTCAAGGGAGGTGTGATCCCACTTATAGGGTCGAGAGGTGGCATCCTTTGTAGGGTCAAAGGGAAGCATCCCCATAGGGTTAAATGAATAATTATGTGATATCAATTGATGAAACCATTAAAACCCTCACTATCTGAACTAAATATTTCTACTCATTTGTATTTTGGTGGTCTCCTCTTAACCCTCTTAAAAAACTTCCCCTTAACTTTGAATGACTTATTTCTAGCTTCAATTAATTGCTTCTTGACCTCTAATATCCCTACCTTAGCCTTTTATAGACATCCCTTGGTATCAAATAGACAAATTCCTAATATGGATAGCCCACCTCCTAAGTTAGATTAATCTACGTCAAATGGCCTACTTTTTACATCATATAGTTTAACTCCACATGGCCTACTTTTGAATAACCCTACCTTAGATGGCCTAACTTTGTATGACCTACTATTTTGATTAGATAGATCATACAAACTTTTGTACAATCTTCTTCCCCCATTATATAGTCCTTGAGATAAGCCATACCATGTGCTTTTATGATTAGACAAACTCCTTCTTACCTCAAACTTTATGCCACTGCATCCTCTTTCTCAAAGGGCTCTACAAGATCTCCATATAAATCTTCATGATCTTACTCCTAAACTTGCATTGTAGATGTCCCTACATGACTATAGGATGGTCATGATCTATCCTTAGATGACTTAGGGTGTTTGTCTAATGTAATGGGGTAGCTTAAGTAAAACATTACTTATTAGATGGCCTAGGGGATCCAAATAACCCTCCCCTTGAAATAGATGATCCGAGGATTGTCTAGGGACTTGTTATCCCTACTAGATGGCTAGGGTCCTGTTGAGTGGTAATTTTGCCCAATTGCAAAACCACACTCAAAGTTAGGATTTTGATTAGAAAACCCTCTCTTGCAAAGAAATATAAATTTCTCCAAGGCTCCTTTTACTTAATGTGTGCATATATTCTTGTGAAGATGTATCAAATAAGTTCTAAAATACCTTAGTGATTGCAAGAAACTATTAACAAGGAGTTTGTGTTGGTATTATTTTATTATGCTATGTGATTAATTGTTCATGAAACTTAAAAAGAAAAGAAAATGTGATTGGCCATAATATGACCATGATGAAAGTGATTTAGTTTATCTTAACATGACATATTTTAGTAGATTTTATCTTCTTTTATTAAGCAAGTTTTAAACAAGTTTTATCTTTTTATTAAACCTTGCTTTTGAGCATGAAATAAAAGACTAAAATCTAATTCTAAAATGCAAATATAAAATGATGCATGGAATCATTTTATCTTGTTTTATGGATAGATTAGATCTCATATTGTTAAGCGTTGAGCATGAAAAATAAATAAATGACTAACTTTGGAATGTAATAAACTTTGAAATGCCCTATAAATTATCCCCCTTTAATGAAATTATAATTTTCATATAGGGAAATTAACTTATTGCTTGAAAACAAAAATACTAAGTTTGAACTAAATATGTAAGATTTGAAATTACAAAATTCCTTTATCAACTTTATATATTTTTTGTAATTTTGAATTTGCTTCAAACTAATTTCAAAATTGATCTAAATACAACATTAAAGTTTATTATTTGAACCAGTGTATCTCTTTTTAAATTTTTTATTTTATTTGTAAAATTTTAAAAAATGAAAAGTATAGGGTTAGAAAAATAAAATAAAATGAAATACTGTAAACAAAAAGCAGAAGGGTTGCTGTAAAAATCTGGAGAAATGTAAAACAATTTTTGAATAATAACTTAATATAAGAAGACCTGCATTCACACAATATACATTATATTAAGTACGAGTTCTGAGGGGTAAAAATGTGTGTCAAAATTATTGAATAATGCTACCATATATGTGCATAAAACATCATTAATAAAAATAACACATGAACATAGAAAAAATATACAATGAAATCACTTTTTATTCAAAAATTGAAACCTTTTGCACTTAGCAAGCAAATTGGACATTGGTTTCCCATCCCCACACCTTTGTGCATCCCTTGTTCCAACATGTTTCTCTCTCTCATGAATCTTTAAATTTTTCAATAAAGTTTTGATCCCTGTCCTCTATTTCAATCCTCTATTTCTAACTTTTCTCATGCCTTCTTTTCATTTTTTGTTTTCTTTCTTTGGTTAATTTTCCAATGATTTTCACATGCATCCCTTTTCTCCGGTAATAAATCCTTTTGTAATAATTTTTTAAACTACTCATATTTGGATTTTTTCATTGGTCAATGCCAGGTCCTTTTGTTGGGTTTTATTTCTTTTGACACAATGACTTCCACATGCAACACAATTCTAATATTAATTGAAATGAATTATTTTTTATCACTATGAAATATTATAACTTGCATAATACTTATCCCTTCTGTGACTTATTTTTATGTAAACATATATTTTCTTCCACCGTGGTCTTGGTTTCACTTGACATTATCACATCTATGTATTCTAGTCATCAAGTATTTCAAACATGGGCACACCCACTATGCTATCTATCATCTACATCATCAGACATGGTGGTTCATCATCCAATGACACGCTGTCATATTCAAATTTCATCGGTGCATGACTAGATTTCCTTTTGGTCATGTTGAGACCCCTCATATTAAAAAAAAAATACGTCCATTAGCTAAAACCTTTTGCTTGGCTTGCATCGAATTGTCACATGAAATAGTCTGCTTTGAAATATCTATGTAGTGCCATGGTGATTGGTGGACATTCAATTTTCATTTTTTGTAGGTGTTGTAATTCGTATTAGTTGTGGTATACATTACCAGCCTACATCCTCTTTTCTTTTCTACTGGTCCGTAAATTATTGGTGATATAATGGACAATTCACCCCTTTGACAAGCCAAAGGATTCTAACCTCTACACTTATTAAAAAATCTTGTTAAACATCTCTATACCAGACTATAATTCTCCCTTGATCCCAAAGTTGCAATGGTGGAATACTTTAATGTCCAAATTAATGAACCTGCTATTCGTTATAGTGGTTTCCCTTGCTATTATTTTTGTGCATAATGCTCTACATTGAAAATAGAACTTTGTGATGCTCCACTACTTTAACATCATTTCAAATAGTGATGTAGCACTCTCATTTTTGTTTTTCCAAAACTATATATGACCCACTATCGATATATTTTGCCCCCTCATCATGCCACATGATGCATCTCCACTATGTCATCATCCACTTCATGTTTGTTAGTATTATCCATAAGTTTCCCCTTAATTGATCGTATTGTATTTGTTATCAATCCCCATGATGTCTGGATGTTATGGGACAATAGTAGAAAAAAAGAGAAAGTCATGAACAAACTAACTACCAAAAACATTTTCATTGGATCTGTTGTTTCCCTATTAGTAGCCACTCTCTACTCCATCATGGTCGTTGACATCGACCACTGCATGGGTGCTAGACTCCTCTCAGGCATGTTCCTATCTACGTTGTAATCCAATTCACTCCATATTGTATCACTGTCATATCATTTCCAACATCACCCATATCTTTAGTTTTGTCATCATCTACCGCCACATAGGTTTGTCCACTACATATGTTCGAGTATCATAGTTGTCATGTAGGGCTGTCATATTTCATTACACTAGGTCCCCATTAGTTGGTCCCTCTTCAAAGTACACTCCACAATATTTTAATACACCTGCCATCAAACCAAACCAAAATGCAATCAAATGTCAAAAATTAATATAAAAGGAAAAGTAAATTTTAGCATAAATATAGGCACGATTGCTTATCATCAAATTCCTAATTCACCACTTGATATTAAAACCCTAAATTGAAATGATTTCACATTAGATTTTCCTTTTATTATTTTATTTCACTTTCTGTATTTTATATTATGTATTTTTTATTTGATTTTATTTTTTATTTTTTAATTATTATTATTTTCAAATGATTTAGTTTAAACATTTGAATTATAATTTCAAAATGTAAAAAGTAACCCAAAATTTTATAATCCTCACCTACACACTAAATAATAAACCAAAATGGAAACTCAACTCACAAAAAACCTATACTATAACCTCATAGGTAGGGCCCTATGAAAAATATCACTCAATGTAAACCAAGACTTCCAAAAAATAATTTTTTTTTAAGGTGGGTCCCCAAATTTTGGGCTAGTTGTGCAATGGCCACAATAGGTACCAACTTAGATAGCCTACGCTCTAAAAATTGAGGCTTAGGTCCAAATTGTCTAAGTCTAGATGGCCAAATAGCCTTAGTAGACAATCAAATACCAAATAATTTCTATCTCCATCATTCATATTGTTTAATCTATCTACATTAGTTACGTAAACCACTTATGTAGCTTTAACTATTTTTTCCATGTCTACCTCTTTGATTATAACCAATTTAACCTCCTCTCCTTTCTATCTAGGGTTTTGAATCTTCTTTTATGCTTTGAACTCTCTAAGCATAACTAGTTTATCTTGACTTTCAACTCTTGACACTCACATGTGAAATGCCCCCATAAATGGTATTTCCAATATTGCATAATGGTTTTACCTTTAATTTCATCCTAAATTTAGTGTCTTCTTATTTATAGTGGTTAGCAGAGACTACATCACCGATGGCATCCCTCCTTGGTATAATTGTTAGAGTATATTACATTATTTAGTACATGCTAATGTACCACCTTGGGTACATAACTAGAGTAGGATTTTACTTTAGAGTAAGGTTTGAGTTACTTCATGCAATGTAATAAATGCATAGATGTTAGAATGTGCAATGATGTAAATGTGCATGTAGTCCACATGTACATGAGTCATAGGATAGGTAGATGAAGAGTCATGGGTAGAGTAAATGCCAAGGCATATATCTTCCTATATATAGGCCTTTAAGGTATAGAGTGAGTGAGAGACAATGTTACTATAGAGAGGTAGATTATAGTAGTGAGTAGGTACAATGTAGTTCTTCATTTAAAATTTTGGAGTGTTCAAGTCCTCCATTATATTGCATTGTACTATTTTCATGAGCTTTCATTAATGGCATTTTATTGAGTTATTGTAGAAGTCTATTCTCTTATTTTCCTGCATATTTTAGTGTCATTATCATATAGTTATCATAGCCTACATATTTTACATCTTGTGGTTGCATTTCCTTTAATATACATCACCAAAAGCTAACAGTGGTATTAGAGCCACAATAGATCAATAGGAAATAGGGAGAACCACAAGAGAGATTGAGAGGAGATCAAAAATCTTATTTTTAGAATTTTTGAAAATTGCATTTGGCTAGAGTCTTTCCACAAGGTTGTAAAAAAATTCATGAAGACTAGGACTCAACATTAATTCCACTAGATTGACAAATCAACTAGTGAATTTATTATCTCTATATTTAGAGTTTCTACCATTATAGTCATAATACTTTATTGCAGGAAAAGGAGATTCAAAAAAAATGGGAAGCTTCCTACAAAGAGCTAGGAAGAATATCTTCTTTGGAATCAATCCAGTAGCTAAAGAAACAAATTGAAGATCAAATATTTGGAGGCCTAAGGAGAAGGTCCCATTGCAATATTGTAGACCTATAAAGTGTAGAAGAGAGAAAATGCCATAGGAGCCTTATTGCAGATTGAGGAAGAAGAGACTCAAGAGAAGAGTCCAGGAGAATATTGGAGGTTGGTGATCTCCATTGAAGACTATAGATTGTAGATTGAAGGAGTAGGAGAATTTTTTTTAAGAAGCTAAAGAGACCCATAAGAGGTCCCATTGAAGAACTTCTAGTTTATGAAGATAGAATATTGAAGGACTAGCAAAGGTCCTATTCTAGATTTTAGAAGTAGTAAATTTTAGAGATCCTAGTAAGGAGATCTCATTGCAAAACTTCCATAGTTGAAGATTGAAGAAAATGTCTCATTGAGAAGACCATAGAAGTTGCAAGATTGAAGACCCTAGAGAAGAGGTCTCAAGGAGAAAGAAGAAGAAGGCTAGGAAAGCCTTATTACAAATTTTGAGAAGGCCATTGAAGCATATTTTAGAGAAGGCCATTGAAGGAGTTTCGAGAACTCATTGGAGAAATTTACCAGCAAGGAGGAATTCTTGATAGAACAAAATTTGGGATAATTATCGCCATCCGACAACAAGCCCAAAAGGAGAAAAATTTAGCAAGGAGTTTGCCAAATTTTGGAGGAGAATAGTGAAGACCTCAAGACTATCAAAATATTGAGAAGAAGGCCAATAGATAGGCCAAGATTGAAGTTAAAATTTGATAAGGAGGTTGAAGGAGAAAGGAGATAGAGAAGCCACCAAATCTAAGAGATTTGGGGATTACCATTGAAGGCTTGAAGGTCATTTTGGAGAAAGGAGGTTGCTGAATTTACAATAGAAGATAGAAGGTCTCTAGGAGATAAATCTCAATTGTGATTTGGAGGAGTTTCCTACCAAATTTTGGAGATTCAAGGATAGCATTTCGAAGGTGAAACAGACTGCATAAGGGTAACATTACCAGCTGTGAAACTTTAGATCTACAAAGTGCATTCTGAAGGAAAATTAGAGCCACAAAACTATAAATTTTGAGTAGCAAGTTAGAGGGTTTCAAATCTACAAATAGGTGAGCTAAAGAGCTATTTTGAATAGTAAAGAAGAGTTGTGATTTCATCCATTACAAGGTAGCATTTTGGTGAATTCAAATCACCAAGTTATTCATCATCTTCAAAGGTCATTGAAGGTAAGCAACTTTGGTGCAAAAGGTTCATTATTTGAACTTTAGTTATTCGGTTCTTTATTAAGTTTCATTAAGCACCATATTAGAGTTTAAAAATTGCAAGGAGAAGGTTGCATATTAAAGTCTTCAAGGGAGTGTAGAAGATATGTTTTACAAGGGTTATAACCTGCACACAAAAAGGAGTTAGATATATTTTGAAAGAAAGGAAAATATCAACATCCTACCTTCTAGTAAAAGCAAAGAAGACATTATCCGTAAGTGAAAGTTACATAGATTATAGTGCATATTTCAAGTTATTTTAAAGATTTCATTTAGAGGAGCAATAAGGAGAAATTGCTATTGCACTATACTAGTTATTAAAGGTGCACTAAGTATTTAAGTTAAGGTAAAAATTAGTGCATTCAAAAGGGCATATTAGTTAAGAGCTTGGATTCATTATTGCTAAGCTAACCAAGCAAAGGAGAGAGTTGTCTAGCAAGGAAGACAACATCAAATCACCATTTACCACCAAGGAGTAGTGCAAAGAAGCTACCTCATCAAGGAAGAGAGAAATCTTGCAAAAGGAGATTTAAAGACTTCAAAACTTTGGTGCAAATTAAGGTATTCTATTCTAACTATTGCAAAGCTATTTGCATTAGATTATTGCACCATATTCCTCTTGTCCTACATAGAAAAGAGGACAAATCTAGAGTGTCTCAAAGACACTAAAATAGCAAGCTTAAAAAGGAGCAAATTTCAAGCTAAGGAAGAGAGCCAATGAAGGGCTCATATTAGCTAAGTTTCAAGGTGTCTAAAGACACCAAATCCATCACCAAATTGAGCATCTACAAGCAACATTAACCTACAACATCAAAACCTACATAAGGATCCCATCATCCATTGCATATCTATATAAAAAGGATAGTGCTAAGGATAATACATTACAAGCATAAATAAGCAAGTTTCAATGAAAATAAAGGTGCATTACCCAAGCTATAGCTTGGATGAATTACCAACTAAGTCCTAGAGATATTTAAAGCACCTAAAGCCACCATTGGAGCACCATAGAATCACCATTATAGTGCCATAGAACCACCATTGCTCATTGCAGAGAGTAGCATCACCATTTGCCTAAGAGAAAGCATTGAAGATAAGACACATAGTGCATTCATGGGTAAGAAGTATACAAGGAATAAGAGACATTGAAGATAGTATTACATGCAAGGGAAAGGAGTGCCACTTGCAATTTAGATCCAAGGCATCTTGTGCCACTTGGCACAACAAAACAAGGTGCCCATATATTCCTTTAATGCCTGCACAGGAAAGAAGCACTCATGAGAAAGTAACGCCTATTTTTTGAGCATTGAAAAGCATCATTTGGAGGTTAGAAGGCATAATCATCATAGATCATAATTTAAGGGAGATATGAGCATTGAAGGCATCTAAACCAACACCCATCAAGAACGTAACTCCCAAAGCACCATGTCGTTAGAGTCTCAAGGAGCATCAAAGCATATTTAAGTGCCCAACATTGAAGGAGAGCACAAAAAATTGAAAGCACACATTCAAGCATTAAGAGTGGAGTCAAAGTGCAATTAAGGAGGAGGAGAAGGTACCCATGAGCATTAAATAATCTCTGCCATACACAGGAGACTAGGAAATACAATGCTTGGATTAAAGAGTCACTCCATAGACCAATCAACATGCACATTACACTTTGCAAGGAAGGTAAAAGACTTATATTATTTAATATTTGCTTTCCTTAAGTTTAGGGAGTTATAAGGTGCTTAATATAAGGTTGAAAGTTATTTATTAATGCATTGAAATATCAACCTTAAAGAGTTAGAAGGTAATTTTAGAAAAGAGAGTATATCTTAGAAGATATTACCAAATTGCATGAGATTTAAACATTAAATATTTGCAAATAATTAATTAGGAGATATAAGGTTTTCAACATTGGAAAAGTGAAATATTAATTTGCAAATATTATTACTTTCTAAAATTCCAAATTAGGGAGTTATAAGGCATACTACATCAAACTTTAGTTTCTTGGAATTTAGAAAAATAAAACCATTGAAAAGTGAAGGTTAAAGTAGCAAAACCATTAATTGCTTGGAAGTTGGAAATAGCATTTTGCATTAGTCTCTTACATTAATTTTTGAGACATTAATCCAACTAAAAGGTCTTGAAGGAAAATAACCTATTAAAACTTGAAGGTGCATCATCATTTATCTTTAGCTTTCTACTTACTAATTATTAGGGAGACATAAGGCAAGAAAGTGAAGTTGAACATTAGGAAGACAAAAGGAATTCAACTCAAACTAGGAAAGATAAGTATATTATCAAGTTTCATAGTGCTTTCAAACACTTGCTAGATAGAAGATATTTTACAAAACTTGTAAAATTGGAAAGTTCTTAGCAAGGTTGAAACTAGGGAGGTATAAGGTAGTCTACAAATATCATCATGACAACAAACAAATTCATTCTCACATAAATCACTTCTTAAAGGTCCAAACTACTCTTCATGGAAAAATAAAGTGAGGGCAATTCTAATAGTTGAGAAACTTTGGGATATAGTCAAAGGAACTAAACTTAAACTAGATTCAGGTGATAGTGAGATTTAGAAGTTTGAATAAAAATGAAGCAAAAGCATTAACAATAATCACTTTTTTCATTATATAGGAAATACAACCCTACATTAGCTCAATAGGAACATCTACATAAGAATGGAAAACCTTAGCCAAAATATTTGAAGGGAAGAATAAAATCCACTATATTAAATCTTCAAACTCAATTACATTCTCTAAAAATGAATAGTGGTGAGAGTATAGAACATTCCTAAGGAAAGTAGCGAATATAAAAGTAAAATTATTAACCTTAGGAGAAAAGGTTGAAGATAAGTTCTTTGTTCAAGTAACCTTGAGAGCACTTCAAAATAGCTACAAGAACTTAGTTACATCTTTAAAAATCCTAAGTAAAGATACATCTTTTTATGAGTTAGTCAATATTCTTCAAGAATATAAGGTAGTGAAGAACACAAGCTTATACTGAGAGGGGGGTGAACAATATAAGACCACTTTTTACTTTTCTTTCCCAAATAGTATTAATCAATATAATAAATGGCAATATCAATAGCAATAATCAAAGCAATGCACAAATCATCACACACAATAGAGACACCAAATTTAACGTGGTTCACCCAATGTGGGCTACCTCCATAGAGAAAATATTTCTTCTAAATATTTCTCAAATAATATCATTTGGAATCCTTCCCAATTACAATGTTTATGGACCTCTGTCCAAAGGAGATGTTGATCCCCTAATCTCAAGTTCGTGGATCTCTTCCACAGGAGAACTCTTTCCCCTTCTGCTCTGGCTAGTGATCTTCTAGAAGACTCTATCTCTCTATTGCACTGACTGGTGGATCTCTCTCCACTTGAAGACTCCTCACTCAGATCTATCTTCAATTGTCCTGGCTACTGGATCTCTATCCACTGAGACTCTATCCTCTATACTCTATCACCTCCAAAGCTCTATCTCAATAGGTTCACTCAAAACCTTCTCAAATCTGCTCAACAAGCTCACTCAGAACTTGTCCAAATTTGCTCAACAAGCTCACTCAGAACTTGTCCAAATCTGCTCAATAGGTCCACATAGAACCTGCTCAAATCTGCTCAACAGGTCCACATAGAACCTGTCCAAATTTGCTCAACAAGTCCACATAGAACCTACTCAAATCTGCTCAATCTCAATAGGTCCTCTCTGGACTTCTCAAATCTGCTCAATAAGTCCACATAGGACTTGTCCAAATATGCTCAATAAGTCCTCTCTAGGACTTGCTCAAATCTGCTCAATAAGTCCTCTCTAGGACTTGCTCAAATCTGCATCAGCTTCCACAAAGCTTACTTACAATTAGTCCACAAGCCTTCTCAAAGACTTGTCTCAAATCTTCTTAACAAGCTCACATAGAACTTGTCCAATCTCATAGAATCATAAAGAGAATTGTTAGAGACTCAATATGTTCTATACTTAATGCTCAATCAATATCTCAACTCAATCTCATAGAATCATAAAGAGAATTGTTAGAGACTCAATATGTTCTAAAATCAATCTCATAAGAGCATAAAGAGAATTGTTAGAGACTCTAATATGTTCTATACTCAAATCCCAATCTCAACTCAAATCAATATCATAGAAGCATAAAGAGAATTGTTAGAGACTCTATATGTTCTATTCTCAAATCCCAATCTCAACTCAAATCAATCTCATAGAAGCATAAAGAGAATTGTTAGAGACTCTATATGTTCTATTCTCAAATCTCAATCTCAACTCAAATCAAGAATATAGAATAGTTTGTTTTATGGAACTTGAACAACCACATGCATCCACTTGACTAGGCTCAATCAACTCAACTCAACCAATCACCTCAATGAACAACCCTTTCTCACAAACCCTAGTCCAAGCATGTATCAATCAACTCAAAATATTTCCAATAATGCTCAACAACAAATCTCACATAACAATGATACTCATGTTCTCTTCTAACTCAAGTTCAAGTTCTTTGCACAACCAATGGGCTCCAACAACAATGCTTATAAAACAAGGTTTAATCACAACTCTCAATCTAGAAAACCTTGAAGCATTAAACCAATCACTTTCGAAAAGGAAACCACAATCAATCCTTTTCACTCCAAAGATATTTTCAGAAATCAACCACCATAATCAATCAATAGGAGAATGTGCCCATACCTTTAATGAAGATGAAGAAGCCTCTTTGGAAATCTGCCACAATCACAATATTCTTTTGCCAATCTTCACAAGGGTTAGAAGATCACAAAATAATCAACATTACTCCACTTCACAATAATATTCACCAAGGCTTTTAATTAGAAAACCTTCTTAAGAATTAATGCACAACTTCCTTATCACTCCTAAAACCACTTGTACCATAAAATAAAATAAATCAAAACATTGCATAACCTTGTCACTCCACAAACCACTTATACCATAAAATAAATCAAATATTTTATATCCTTCCTTTCAACACTTTTGCACTCAAAAATAATCACAAAGCTTTCTTAGGCAATATCTCACATTAATCAAATATCAAACCTTATTAAAATATTAAAGCTTGCTCAACCTTATATCTCCCACAAAAATATAATAATAAAATATAAAGTGCTCAACTTATATCTCCCACAAAAATCATAATCAAACCTTAGCAAGAAAATATTTTAATTAAAATATTGACCCCCACAAATATCGAAGTCGGAGTGCATACCTCAAAGGAGCCCTCGAAGGGCTTTGGCATTTCGAACCTCTGCCCACCGTGCTGCCAAGCGACAGCTAAGCCGCGTGAGCTAAGACTGCCCACGTGAGTGCCTTGGGCACTCTCTTCCTTAAACTACATGTGCTTTCCTCACAAGGCACCAAAAATTTGACCGTCCATGACTTGACTGCCCACGTCACACTCCACAAAATTCGCTGCACAATATTCGGATGCATAAATACTTTGGGTTTTCAAAAATCATGCGACACTCCTTAGGTTTATTAAATGGAAAACCTTTGGCTTATTTATATAAGCCATCCTTCAATGCGAATACGTCGGCCCTTTTAACATTGCCATCATGGCGATGCCAATAAGAAAGGAGGGAAAACCTTTTATTTAATTTTAAAATTAAAATTTAAATTTTAAATAAATTAAAATTTAAACTAAACCTTTAAAATTAAATTTCTCCATCATCGGGGCACCTTTTTCGATGAAACGAAAAGCCAACTTGGGTTTTAAGAAAAACCCATTTCAAATCTGCCATCCATTGGTTTTAAATAAAACCTTTCCTTGCCTTCCTTGGTTTTCATAAAAACCTTTTGCTAAGCTTCCCTTGAAGCTCCTTTTGGAACCAAATGCCATGCATCCCTTCTAGAACCTTTGATCAAAACCTTGGCTTCTCATGAAGCTCTTTGTGGAGAAAAATCATAGTGCTTACTTACATAGGTCCTTTTGACATCAATGACAACTTTTAGCTTAGGGACTCAAAATGTCCAACAATCTCCCCCTTTGTCATTGATGGCAACCCATATTCATTTTACTGAAACCTGACCTTCTTTTCTGCTCCCCCTGGGACTTTGCTCCCCCTGGCTCAATGCTCTCTCAAATATCAAATCTCTCCTCATATCAAATCTCTCCCCAATACACAAATCTCTCCCCCTTTGACATCAATGGCAAAGGGTCACCTTTGGGGCTCGGGGCTAAGAATGAGCCTCTTAGCTTAGCCCCTCCCCCACCTCCACATGAGGTGGTTAATTTTGGGGTGGGAGTATTTCTACTCCTCGAAAGCATAGATCTGTACCTTTATCTTTCTCTCTTCTTTTTTGAGTTTTCTGAATCCTCTCACTGTTTCTTTCCAAGTCATCATCCCTGTTCCTGTCATCACTTCTGTTCCTATTCCTATTCTTGTTCTCATCCATGTTCCTGTTCCTATTCCTGTTCTCATCCATGTTCCTGTTCTTGTTCCTATTCTTGTTCTCATCTATGTTCTTGTTCTTGTTCCTATTCTTGTTCATGCCAATGTTCCTATTCATATTCTTGTTCCTGTTCATGCTTGATTCTGGAATATTTTCTCTACACCATCTTGCTATGTGACCATCATTATTGCACTTATAACACTTAATGTTATTATTCCTTGGAGGTGCAACTATCTTAGGACTTCTCCTAGTGAAGCCATATCCTCTTCTATCATGAACCCTGCAATTCATTGCCTTGTGACCAAACTCATTACATGAGTAGCAATACCCATGGAAAAGTTGTCCTTTCCCATATTCCTGTCTTTCATGTGTCCTGCACTGTGAAGCCATGTGCCCAAACCCGTGACATGAAAAACATCTTCCATTGAAGAAACCTTGCCTAGACCCCATTGGTCTCTTAGTCTCTTCTACCTGTTTCCTGTTCCATCTGTTCCTAACTTGTGCATTGTTCCTTTCCTTGTTGAACTTTCTATTGTCCAACTTATCCTTAGAGGTCTCACTCTCTCTTTTACTTACTTCTTTTGACTCTTCTTCTTTTTTGGTGTTTGAGCTTGACTCTCCTTTTTTTGCTTCTTGTTTCCCTTGTTCTTCTTTAGAACTAAGTCCTGTTATGGTGATTGATGACCTTTGTGCATTGATAGTCCTTTCCAAGGTCTTTGAATTTTCCTCAAACTTGTGTAGCTTTTCCTTAGAACCTTTTACTTCCAACCTTAGTGAAACTATCTCATGCTCTAATATTTCACACTCTAGATCTTTTGTTTTTAATTTTTTGGCCATACCTTCTTCAATTTTTCTTGTCTCTTCAACTTTGATTTTGAAGTTAGTGAGTTCCTGTAGAAACCTTGCTTTTTCTTTCTCATCTTCTTGAGCTTGATCCCTTAATCCTGAGTTCTCCCTTTTTAGTTCTTCAAGAGTAATCATAAGCCTTTCACATTCTATCTCTTTTGCCTTTGACTGTTTAATCATACCTTCTTCAACTCTTCTTGCTTTTTCAACCTTATCTCTCAAGTCAGAGATATCCTGTAGAAGCTTTGTCTTACATTTCTCATCTTCTTGTATTTGAGCCTTCAATTCTAAATTCTCTCTTTTCAATTCAATAAGCTCCTTAAGAGTGGATTCCCCTTTTTCTTTTTTTGAAGCATCTTCTTTTTCTTCTATTACTGAAAGTAGAGTTTCTTCTTCATACCTATTTTGATTGTCCCTGTTATCCTTTCTTGAACCAATCTCTAGGATTTCATTTTCGAGAATATCATCTTCATATTCACTACTACTAAACCCATTACAATATCTTGCATCATGGCCAAGTTGACCACAAACAAAACATTCTTGTGGACAATAAGTTGCATGGTGACCTATGTTCCCACATCTGGTACAAAACTTTATCAGTCTAGATATTTCTCCATTACTTGATTCATCTATTGAATCTATTTCCATGTGTCCTCCCAACACAACAATATTAAACTCATCTTCCTTTTCTTTCATGACCATAGGTATTCTTTTCTTCTTGTGTCTCATGCTTCTACTCTTGCCTTTATTTGCCATTTGTGTTCTTGTAGGATCTTCCTTCAAGCTGTTAAACTTCTTCCGAAGGAATCGACTCTGATACCAATTGAAGAACACAAGCTTATACTAAGAGGGGGGTGAACAATATAAGACCACTTTTTACTTTTCTTTCCAAATAGTAATATTATAATAAATGCCAATATGAATAGCAATAATCAAAGCAATGCACAAATCATCATACACAATAGAGACACCAATTTTACGTGGTTCACCCAATGTGGGCTACCTCCATAGAGAAAATATTTTTCTAAATATTTCTCAATTAATCTCTTGGGAATCCTTCCCAATTACAATGTTTATGGACCTCTATCCAAAGGAGATGTTGATCCCTTAATCTCAAGTTCATGGATCTCTTCCATAGGAGAACTCTTTCCCCTTCTGCTTTGGCTAGTGATCTTCTAGAAGACTCTCTCTCTATTACTGATTGGTGGATCTCTCTCCACTTGAAGACTCCTCACTCAGATCTATCTTCAATTGTCTTGTTTGTTGGATCTCTATCCACTGAGACTCTATCCTCTATACTCTCTCACCTCCAAAGCTCTGTCTCAATAGGTTCACTCAGAACCTTCTCAAATCTGCTCAATAAGCTCACTGAATTTGCCAAATTCTCAAATTTAATCTCAATAAGTCCACATAGAACCTGCTCAAATTTGCTCAATAGGTCCACTAAACTTCAAATTTTCTCAACAGGTCCACATAGAAACTCTCAAATCTGCTCAATAGGTCCATAGAACTAATACTTCTCAATAGGAACTTGTCCAAATATGCTCAATAAGTCCTCTCTAGGACTTGTCCAAATCTGCTCAATAAGTCCTCTCTAGGACTTGCTCAAATATGCATAGCAAGCTTCCACAAAAGCTTACTCAAAATCAGTCCACAAGCCTTCTCAAAGACTTGTCTCAAATCTGCTTAACAAGCTCACACAAAACTTGTCCAATCTCATAGAATCATAAAGAGAATTGTTAGAGACTCAATATGTTCTATACTTAATGCTCAATCAATATCTCAACTCAATCTCATAGAAGCATAAAGAGAATTGTTAGAGACTCAATATGTTCTATACTCAAATCCCAATCTCAACTCAAATCAATCTCATAGAAGCATAAAGAGAATTGTTAGAAAATTTTATTTTTTTGTTCTATACTCAAATCTCAATCTCAACTCAAATCAATCTCATAGAAGCATAAGGAGAATTTTGTTAGAGACTCTAATATGTTCTATACCCAAATCTCAATCTCAACTCAAATCAATCTCATAGAAGCATAAAGAGAATTGTTAGAGACTCTATATGTTCTATTCTCAAATCTCAATCTCAACTCAAATCAAGAATATAGAATAGTTTGTTTTATGGAACTTGAACAACCACATGCATCCACTTGACTAGGCTCAATCAACTCAACTCAACCAATCACCTCAATGAACAACCCTTTCTCACAAACCCTAGTCCAAGCATGTATCAATCAACTCAAAATATTTCCAACAATGCTCAACAACAAATCTCACATAACAATGATACTCATGTTCTCTTCTAACTCAAGTTCAAGTTCTTTGCACAACCAATGGGCTCCAACAACAATGCTTATAAAATAAGGTTTAATCACAACTCTCAATCCAGAAAACCTTGAAGCATTAAACCAATCACTTTCGAAAAGGAAACCACAATCAATCCTTTTCACTCCAAAGATATTTTCAGAAATCAACCACCATAATCAATCAATAGGAGAATGTGCCCATACCTTTAATGAAGATGAAGAAGCCTCTTTGGAAATCTGCCACAATCACAATATTCTTTTGCCAATCTTCACAAGGGTTAGAAGATCACAAAATAATCAACATTACTCCACTTCACAATAATATTCACCAAGGCTTTTAATTAGAAAACCTTCTTAAGAATTAATGCACAACTTCCTTATCACTCCTAAAACCACTTGTACCATAAAATAAAATAAATCAAAACATTGCATAACCTTGTCACTCCACAAACCACTTATACCATAAAATAAATCAAATATTTTATATCCTTCCTTTCAACACTTTTGCACTCAAAAATAATCACAAAGCTTTCTTAGGCAATATCTCACATTAATCAAATATCAAACCTTATTAAAATATTAAAGCTTGCTCAACCTTATATCTCCCACAAAAATCATAATCAAACCTTAGTAAAATATTAAAGCTTGCTCAACCTTATATCTCCCACAAAAATCATAATCAAACCTTAGCAAGCAAATATTTTAATTAAACTATTGACCCCCACAAATATCGGAGTCGGAGTGCATACCTCAAAGGAGCCCTCGAAGGGCCTTGGCATTTCGAACCTCTGCCCACCGTGCTGCCAAGCGGTAGCTAAGCCGCGTGAGCTAACACTGCCCACGTGAGTGCCTTGGGCACTCTCTTCCTTAAACCACGTGCGCTTTCCTCACAAGGCACCAAAACTTTGACCGTCCATGACTTGACTGCCCACGTCACACTCCATGAAATTTGCTATGCAATATTCGGATGCCAAGCACTTTGGGTTTTCAAAAATCATGCGACACTCCTTAGGTTTATTAAATGGAAAACCTTTGGCTTATTTATATAAGCCATCCTTCAATGCGAATACGTCGGCCCTTTTAACATTGCCCTCATGACGTCGGTGACACCAATAAGAAAGGAGGGAAAAACCTTTTATTTAATTTTAAAATTAAAATTTAAATTTTAAATAAATTAAAATTTAAACTAAACCTTTAAAATTAAATTTCTCCATCATCGGGGCACCTTTTTCGATGAAACAAAAAGCCAACTTGGGTTTTAAGAAAAACCCATTTCAAATCTGCCATCCATTGGTTTTAAATAAAACCTTTCCTTGCCTTCCTTGGTTTTCATAAAAACCTTTTGCTAAGCTTCCCTTGAAGCTCCTTTTGGAACCAAATGCCATGCATCCCTTCTAGAACCTTTGATCAAAACCTTGGCTTCTCATGAAGCTCTTTGTGGAGAAAAATCATAGTGCTTACTTACATAGGTCCTTTTGACATCAATGACAACTTTTAGCTTAGGGACTCAAAATGTCCAACGGTAGAAAATATAGTTAAAGTTGAAATGACTAACAATGCATTAGTTTCAAAAGATAATCCATAGGGAAATTTTACCTCATCCTCAAAAATATGAAGACCATGGAATAATAGATATTTTCAATTCTACAAGAAGAAAGGACATAGTACTAGCTACTACAGATTCAATCCTAGAAATCAGTATCAAGGGAATTCAAACAAACTATGGAAGTAAACCAAATAGGTCATTCCAACCAAGACAATATGAAAATATTCATAGTCCACATCAACAATAATTTTAGCATCCATATCAGTCTCAGAACCAATACAAATATCCTCAATTGTAATATCGAGAAGGGAATAAAAAATGGCACTTAGTTCACAAGATCCTTTAAATTCAAGAACTAGAAGAACCTATAGAGTAAAATAAAGTTAAAGCTCTCTCAAAAAAGGTAGCATTTTATGAAGATACTAACTACTTGCTTGAATAGGATACAGACTAGAATTAGGATAAAGAAAGTAGAGAATAATAGTATAAGGTTTAAAATCATACAAAGATCCATATTTAAGAAGTCTTCAATACCCAAATAATGTAATACCGAGGGATGTTAGAGTATATTACATTATTTGGTACATGCTAATTTACCACCTTGGATACATAACTAGAGTAGGAGTTTACAAAAGAGTAAGGTTTGAGTTACTTCATGCAATGTAATAAAAGCACAAGTGTTAGAATGTGCAATGATGTAAATGTACATGTATTCCACATGTACATAATTCATAGGATAGGTATATGGAGATTCATGGGTAGATTAAAGGCCAAGGCATATATCTTCATATATATAGGCCTTTAAGGTATAGAGTGAGTGAGAGACAATGTTACTATAGAGAGATAGATTAAAGTAGTGAGTAGGTACAATGTAGTTTTTCATTTAAAATTCTAGAGTCTTCAATTCCTCCATTATATTGTGTTGTACTATTTTTGTCAGCTTTCATTAATGGTATTTTACTAAGTTATTGTAAAAGTCTATTCTCTTATTTTCTTGCATTTTTTAGTGCCATTATCATATAGTTATCATAGTTTACATATTTTACATCTTGTGGTTACATTTCCTTTAATATTCATCACCAAAAGCTAACAATAGTTTCCTTTTGTACTAAAAATTCCTATGGCAATGATCTTGTGCTCTCTAATTCACACTCTTTATCAAAGTCATTGTTCTCTTTAGATTCACTTACTTCACTAACTTATTGGCCCCAATACTTAGACAATGAACTATTAATTCTCAAAATCATCACTCTCACCTCAAGGTCACTTTCAACATCATAAACACTTTAATATTCAGGGTCATTCTCACTTATATTAACATAATTATAACACTTTAATGATGTAATTACATTAATTTCCAATTCCAAGGCTTGTTTGAAGGCCTCTTGATATGATGGCATAGGAACCATCTTGATATTCTCCTAGTTAGTACATATAAAAAATTTCCTCTTTGAACCACCTCATCTTCAATGTATCTAATGGATTTTCCTCTATATGGGTAAACAACCCAATCAACCTTTAGTTTTACAAACAAACATACTCTTCCTCACCCCATTCCATTCATCAATGACCTTCACATTATTATGGAACAACCAAAATTCCTTCATGAATGCTTCGTGTAACTCATCCCAAGTTTGGTATTTATCCTATGGAAATCTCATCTACAAATCCATTATAATTCCATGAAATGTCATAGGGAATAATATCCTCCAATCTATCATCATTCTACCCATTCAATTTTCATATCATGAGGTAGATTTTCCAATGCTTGATTGGATTTCTACTTCTTCACCATGAAATATTAGACACTTAAATGATATGCCAAAAGTAATATTTATGATGATAGGTTCACTTGAAATTGGCAATAGCTATTCATGTGCTATCGTTTATGTATATCATTAGGTACACCATATTATAATTTCTCTTGTGCTAGACTCCCATCCCATGCACCATAAAATGTGTCAGCCTATAGTTGCTTCAATGTTGGACTCCTATATTGGTCATAATAACACATAAACCTATAGGTGCTCTACTACCAAACTCCTATCTTGTGCACTATCAAATACACCATATTATATTTACACTTATGTTAGAATCCCATCCCTCTCCTCATCGATCATATCAACTTGTAATTGCTCCAACACCATGTTTGCTTCATTATCATGCAAATCATCACTAATTCATAACTTGTCATTGTATTATTCTCCACCACTATCAGGTAACTCTTCATTTTCATTTCATAATTTACCATTACCAAGATGTAATTATCCATTGTTTTCATGTAACTCTCAAACATCATGACATAATACTTTGTTATTGATCTGTAACTCTTGATCATTGACATGCAAACCACCACCATCATGCATAAACCCTTGTGTATATCCTTTGTGTGTTTCCATCATTAAGATTTAGGGTAGCATCCTAAAATATTAATGATGAAACCTTTGAAAACTCACTATATAAACTAAAATTTTATGCTCATCTACATTTTTTTGGTCTTCACTTGACCCTCTTAAACTTCCCCTTATCTCTAAATGACTTCTCTCTAGCTCTATTTGACTATTTTTTGGCTTGTGATAGTCCTGGTTTAGCCTATAATAAGAATTTATTGGTCTTAAATGGCTAACTTCTTGACCTAGATGGACTACCTCCTAATTTAGATAGTCATGGGCTAGATGGCTTACTTTCTATATTAAGATATTTGATTCTAAATAGGTTGCTTCAAAATTGTCATGCCCTAGATGACCCAAATTCATATGACCTACTTTTGAATGGCCCTACCTCAAATATCCTAGCTCTCTATGACCTACTCTTTTTATCAAACAAATCATATAGACTTTTGTACAATATTCTTCCCCAATCAAATAATCCTCCAAATAAGCCATACAATGTTGATTTTTAATCAAAAAAACTCCTTTCATCAAACTTGATGCCACTTCATCCTCTTCCTTGAGTGGCTCTACATGATCTCTAGATACATCTATATCATTTTACTCCTAAAATTAGATTATAGATGGTCCTATATGATTATTATCTATCCTTATATGGATTGGGATCATTTATCTAATAGACTAGGGCAATCTAAGGCTTGTACATCTTCTTATATGGCCTAGGGAGGGTGCAAAATACCCTCCCCTTGGGATAAATGATCTAAGGGTCATCTGATGAATTTTTATCCTTGTTATATGGCTAGGGTCTCATATTATATGGCCTATAATAATACAATATAAGCTCTAATAATTGAAGCTTGGTCTTAGAATGCCCAATTCTAGATGGTCAAATGGGCCAAGTGGATAATTAGATGTAAAAAAATATATCTTCATAATTTGTATCATTCATTCTATTTGCATCACTAACTTTTCCATATACATCAACCACTTTGTGTAGATTTAACTATTTTCTCCATGTCTACCTATTTTATTGTAACCAATTTTACCTCCTCTACTTCCTAGCTAGGGTTATGACTCTTCTAAAATACTTCAAACTCTCTATACATCACTAGTTTATATTGATTTTCAACACTTTGAAATTCACATGTGAAATGCCCCCATAAATGGCATCACCAACATTGCATAATGGATTTTTCTTCAACATCATACTCAATTCAATGTCTTCTAGTTTTCTAGTAATTGTTAGAGACCATATTGACAATGGAATCCCCTTGGAAAAATCTATTTTTTTGCTTATTAGAAAGTAAGCCCAAAGATATCATAGGTCCAAGATTTTAGGATCATAGAGTTACTCACACAAAATAACATTCAACACAAATATCAATATTGCACAATAAAACCTTCACTATTATATTCATAAAATATTTAATTACATTCAAAATATTTGATTATATTGATTTAGAGATTACCAATATTACATATCATGGAGCTTTATCTCCAATATGTAATAATACTTATTATTTTACTCTCCTCAAACTCCTATGAGATGTAAACTTTCACATGTCGCACATTATTACAAAGACTCTCATAATTACATAACCTCCTACTTCACCTATTGACACATGTTACATGACTATTCACTTCTATACTTGACACCTTGTACACTTTATTACATAACACATAAACACTCTTCATACTTTGACACATATTTTAGACAAACACACTCTAAATATAATATGTATTTCTATTCCTATGGTAATGATCTTACACTCTCTAAGTCACACTCATCCTCAAATTAATTGTTCCTCTCTTTACAATCACTTCCTTTGCTCACTTCTTGACCCCAACACTTGGATAATGAACTAATCGTATTATCAAAATCATCACTCTCACTATTAGAGTCACTTTCATCATCAAAAACACTTTCATATTTAGGGTCACTATCATTTGAATTAACATAAATACTTTAATGATGTTTTTGCATCACTTTCAAAGTTCAAGGCTTGCATGAAGGCCTCTTGATATGAAATCATAGGGACCATCCTAATATTCTCCTAGTACATATGAATAAGTTTCTCGACAAACCACCTCTTATTCAATACATCTAATGGGTCTTCATCCATATGGGTAAACAACCCACACAACATCCAATTATAAAAATTAATAGACTCTTCCTTACCCTCTTCCATTCATCAATGACCTCATCATAATTATGGAATAATCAAATTCCTTCATGAATACTTCATGCAACTCATCCCAAATCTGGTTCATTCCCTCTAGAAATCTCATGTACCAATCCTTTGTAATTCCATGAAATATCATAGGGAATAGTCTCCTCAAATCTATATCACTATTATACCCATTCACTTTCCACATTATGAGGAAAATTTTATAATGCTCAAATGGGTCTTCTACTTGCCACCATGAAATATTGGAAACTTACATGATATGCCAAAATGGTTCTTTATGGTGATAGGTTTACTTGATATTGGTAATGAATTTTCATGTTTTGTCTTTCTTCATGCACATAACTAGGCACACCACACTGTGATTCATTTTGCACTAGAATTTTATCTTATGCACCATGAAATATGTCAAACTAAATTCTCTGATGGTAGACACTCATCTTAGTACAAGAAAGCCTAATAGACTATATAATCAATGCTATAAAAAAATACATGAAGCTCAGATGTTACAAATATTAACATCACAATCACTCCAATCAATTAAATCGAAACATCTTGAAACCTAATAGATAAATTCTTAGTACCTAAAGTATACCAAATAGTTTCAATTCTAACAACTTACCATAGGCAAACACTGTAACATTTAACTCTTTACAATGAGGGGTATTCCCCTATTAACATTTTTTACTAGTCTAAAATAAAGATAAATACTATATACAATAATGAGTAAAAATATCTCTACATTATTGGGAATGAGCTGACACCACTTGTCATATTTATCATACCTTTTCTTAGGTTTCAAGTAGTTATAATTATGAGATCTTTAGTTATGCCTTGTTGAGGTGGTTCTCACTTTCTTGATCTAAAAATTGTCATATGGCCTAACTACTCTTTCTAGGGTGTTGAGTGTCTTTCATGATTATAAATTCTAGTCCAATATGTAACTTTTATGTTTGTTGCATTTTGGGTTGCTTCTCTTGCTTTTCATAGTCATAGTAAATATTCTAGTTTTGATGTCACCTTCCTAGAAAAGAATATCTAGTTTAGGGTGTTGCTTATTTTAATTTATGCTTTAGACAACTCATTGTGCTTGTTTATTAGGCCAAAATATTTTAAAGTTAGCTGATATCATCACTTGAAAGTTTTGGCATGTTGCCTTCTAGATTCAGGTAATCTTAGCTTTACAAAATTCTCATCTCTTTAGAGGTTTTTAAGCATGTTGTTGATGCCATCATTGAGAAGTTTTGGCTTGCTTTCCTTTGCAATTCTAGAACTATACTACTCTAGATAAAAACTTTTGGCACCTTTAAAACAAATAACACCCAAAATTTATCCCTTAGGCTCTAGATAAATAAATTGAGAGTGTTGAATCTAGAAAGCTTCTTTTTTCTTTCTTGCCTTATCGTAGGTGACCTTTACATGGGCTGAGAAGGTTATACACTCTATAAAAGTTTCAAAACTTGAAACACCTAGGATTATTGTGTTTCCATATATTTTAAGCTCTTGTAGATGATTACCACCCCTTATTTAGCCATTTTAGGTTCCCTTTTCCCCCTCCATTGTTCCTAGGTTTTAATTTTTGTGGTCCCTTACTAATTTTACCTTCGTAATTACATCTAGAAATAGTGACTTGTTGGATAATCACTGTGAACCAAATTGTAAGTGGAGGATAGTTCAATTTTTAAACTTACCCCTTTGAATGATGAGCAAGTTCATGACCATGATATAGGATGAGGTCTTACCAAAGGCAAATTCCTTTTAGAAATCACTGAAAAGGCTCTAGGAATCTTACCAGTAGTAAGGTTTGGCTTCGATTCCATAGAATAAGTTCTAGAACTTTATCTATTTGGTTTGGTTGGTCAGCATTACCTTATGGCATAGGGAGCTTAGAATATGCTAGCAACTTTCTTTAGAGGCCTTCCCTTATCAATATGTTCATAGAATTAGCTACTTAATCGAGCTTTAGGTCCTCTTATCTTATTTAGCTTTAGGTATTAATTTTACCCAAAATACCTCCTTCTAGAGAGATTTTCCTAGTGTAGTGAAATATCACTATAAAATGAAATGCATTGAATCACTATTTCACTTTATTTGAGATCATGTTTAGGAACATCATATCCATATCAAATATATCTCTACTGTAGAATAGAGGGTAGAAATATTTACAAAATATCTTGGTCAAGTAAATTTCGAGGACAGTGGACAATTTTTATGTTTACCAAATAATGTAATTTATGGGATATAACTCGTATTACATTATTTGGTTCAAGTAGTTGTTAGTTTTTTCTATTACTTCATTATTAAAATTAACTACATGGGATTCATCCATGGGATTATTACAATTATAAAAGCTCTTTGAAATAATTTTAGGCCAACAATTCCTTCACTTCACCCAACCATACTCATGATGAAGTAGGTAGGGTGACTTTTGGGTCAACTACGGGAATAGACTATTTTAATTGGAAATATTGAGAAGATTAATATATTATAGAAATAATTTGAATCAACTCTTAATATTTTCAATAAAATAATTCACTAATGAATCGACCTCAAAATTTTACTTTAGACTATAATTATTTTGAATTATAAAAACATTACACCTCTATAAATGTAATATTTCCTAGTCTAAATATATATTAACCTAACCCAAAACCTTTGGTCCCTTCTACAAATGTATCTACTATGGAGAAAATTGGTTAGGAGTCTCCAAGGGTTATTGTTATATCCTAGATTCTATAGATGACCTCTTACAATTCAAAGCTAGTCCTATTCATTCAACATCTAAAAACATTGGATAAACCTTCAAGAACTTAAATTTGAACCCAATATTTAATTAACTTTAAACCCAATTTTTAACAAAGATCCAAATCCTAATATAAAATCAATTATTGAACCAAAAATAAATCTAATTATCATTCTTAATCCTAACCTAGATATCAATTATTTTTTAACCCTATCACATCAATGTCATATCACAATCTTGGTCAAATCAATCCTTTATTTTTGGGAATTTTAGGAATATCAAATCCCATTAAAATATAATTCTTATAAACTTCAACACCTTTAACCCTAATCCCCTAGTCTCAACTAATTATCACCACTAATTCTCTTATCATAACATGACCTCTAATCACAACAAACTTCTCAACCTCAATTACAAAATTCTTAGAAAAATGATCAAACACATTTACAAAATATTAACCCTATATCCCCTAAACTTCAAGCCCTAACCACTTAAATAGAGCAGCTAAAGAAATAAATGGGTACTCTCTAGATACTGTAATTATACAAAGAACACTAATAATTGACTTGCATATGTTAAGGAGATCCATCCTCCTAAAATGGGATAGGGTTGGATAAATTTTTATTAGTTTTGGGGTAGGATGACAACAAGCCATATTGGCCAAAGGTTTTGGATTCCTTCTAAAATATAGTTTGTCATCCTTTCACCATATTTTTCTTGTTTCACTTGCTTAATTTTTTAGAATACTAAAATAAATATATAGGTATGATCAAGGTACATATTTACATGTATCACCAAAACACATATCCCTATGATTCATGATGTCATGATCACCACTTTAAGAGATATTAATAGCCATTGATCATATTTTAGGATTTTTCATGTATCATCCAAAATATAATGTAAAATGGCACATTATTATGATAAAAATTTATGATTTTATAGCCTTGACAAGGGTTTAGTTGAGTAATATATCTCAAAAGGGAAATTTGTCCCTCTTATTTTAACTATTCATTTCATTTTATTATTTCTCCATTAATTCACCAACACATTAACTCTATAGCATATTTTTTCTTTCTATATCTACCTCTACTATTGTTACAACATGCCATCCTTTTTGCTTGATCCATCTCTCATGTCCTTATAGGTACAACTAAATCCATTTATTTCTAGTTTGCTACCTTTAATGGAATATGAAAAATCACTTTACCAAATATTATGACTAAAGATCAAGCTTGAAAATGTCAAATAAAATTTCTAGGCTTCTTGAGTCCTCTATAAAAATCATAGGTGTGATCTACATATTTGTTATCATGACAAAGGAAGCAAAGTTTATTTAGTTTGAGATCATTATTATTTGTTGATGATTATTATTGTTGATGTTCTGATCCTAGATGCCCTAGTTTTTCCTTAAGGCTAATACTTAGATGACTAGGCCATAATGTTATTTTTTAACATTATATTTAAACTATTAATATCATTTGATCAATTTGGTGTAGAAACAAAATTGCTTTATATCCCTTTATTGACTTTACTAAACTAACGGTAGCTTTGTGATGCTTTAAATTATTTTATGTTTTATTTTTTACTTTTTTGATTGGTTATATATGATTGAAATGGGCCCCACTCATATTAAATCATCACCACATAGTGGTATTACACCAACTTGACTATTATGCAAGTTTCACTTGGCAAGAATTGAACTTGGATCTCCTCCTTAAAATTTGATAAATTGAACCAATTAAGCTATTTTTATTTGATAATGCTTTACTATTTTATCACCTTTTGTTTTTCTATTTTAAGATTATATATTGCTTGTACTAACTAATTTTAATTACCTTCTATGAGTAATGCTCTTTATTACCTATAATGTTTAATGAAACTTGATGTGAATTTACATTTTGAAGCATTCACCTTCTAATATTTAAACCACTAGGGTTTAGTAGGTTAGTTATCATATGTGTTGCTTTAGATACTACTTTTTTTCATATATTGTTGTAGTATTTCTAAAATTTTCATGTTTGTATTATGCTTTCTTTTAAAAAATCAATATTGCTTTACCTATGATAATTTCTACTAGGTATCTATCCCGGTAGCTTAATTTAGGCTTGGTATTTTATCTAAACCCTAGATTACTCTTGAGATTTTTTTTACAATCCTTATGGATCCTACTATTTTTTATTTGGGTGCTACAATGGTTACCAGATTTAATAAAATAAAGTTATAGAACTAAGGAGGAAATGGGCTATTCCATTCCTTTAGACAACTATATTCTCCATCCTCATTTCTATTTTCACCATGAGAAGATATGCATATAGAATATCTAATGAATTAATAAGATGCTTTTAATAATGAAGATGATAGGGACCTAACAAAAAACTATGACAAGCCCTATCAATCTACCTTAGGGCTCAAAGTTATAGGAATACAGTTGAGTGTCTTTGAGGGAGCTAAGCCACCGATAGTGAATTTTTTTCATGGTTTCAACATAGCATAAGAGCTAGGTTTTCCGAAATAATTCTCTTGCTATGATGATAAGTGTGGCATAGGAGGTAAGCTAATATTATTTGACAATAATAGGTGCATAAGGTAGAACTTGGGAGTAGAAGAATTTATCCTTGAGTGTAGGGTGAATAGCTTGGGTAAAAATAATAATGACAATGGTTTTTGGGGTTTTAACCCTTCTCCTTTTGCCAATATATCCCTACAATAAATTTCATGGGTTCAAAATTGGCCCCAAAGGTAGGTTGATTTACTTCTTTAATTTTATTTTACCACCATCCATTTTTTATAGTGATTTTCTCTCTTATATTGAGAAATTTGCTCATTATATTGGAGAATTTGCTCTTAAAGGAGTGAATAGCTTTAAAAAATTTAGAAATGTTTTACAAGGAAAATTTTTGGACTAGAAGAAATAAATTCCAATGTTCACATACCCTTTCCAAGTTTTTTACTTGAACTTAAAACTTTTTCCTTTTTCTTTTTCTTATTTATTCTATTTTTCCATTTTTTATTTTTTTCTTTGAGAAAATGAAATAGAAATAGGTAAAATAGTTAGAAAAAGAAAATAAAGGTGGAAGCGAGAAATAATATCCATGATAATATAAAATTATTATATATATATATATATATATATATATATTTAAATTTTCCTTTTGTTTTGGACCCATTTTATATAGGCCTTAATTACTTTCCATTAACTAAAATTGGTAGTAGTCTCCCATCCATGGTCACAAATTCATTTGCTCCTATGACTTGGAGGATCTAGTATGGCCCACTCCAAATTAAATAGGAAATTTCATGAATTCTAAATTTTTCTCTTTACTTGTCCTATCTAAACACCTTCATTGTAGTCCATTTCAATGTCCCTCTTGCCCTTTTATTGTCATTTAATATTGTACCATTTGTTTAAAGGTCTTCTCCTTTTTTCTTCTAGAGATAGTAGAGAACTTATATATGATTTTATTTGATCAATATTGGTATATATAATCTCCAATTACTAATATATTTAAAGATAAAGAGATTCCAAATTTATTGACAATATCTCTTCATTTCCAACATGTATATTGGGTGACAATTGTATGGAAGCCTTAGGTGTTAGCTTATCTACATATAATTCCTTTTTATTTTGGTTTGTCAATCTATTCATTACCCTAAACCCTACGAAATTTACAGTGTTGTCAATAATTAACATGAAAGGTTTCTAAATATGGTTATGATATCCTATAAATTTTAGGTAATTATGTCTTAATTCATGAATTTTATTGATACTACTTCAATCCACCTAGTGAGGTAATTTGTTGTGGATTATAAACTACCAATATCTTGTACTTGATGAGGGATTGATTTTGCTAATAAATTATAGGTCTAATTATTAGAAGGGTTTAGTCATGATAATGAGGTTTATGGGGTATTAATTTTTTCCATATCCTACCCATGAAGGTGCAATAGGCTTTGTATTACTTAACCCATTAGAAGTAGTCAAGAAATATGGTAGGTCTATTGTATCCTACCTTAAATATTATATTAGCTATAGTTTAGAAAAAATAGGGTTCTCTATCATCATGATATTATTTAATCATATCTTTGACTATTGCTTATTTGACATATTATGCAATAAATTTATCATACTCTTTTCAAAAAAGTACATTATCTAGACAAGTATAATGCATAACCTTATTTTTAAATCTAGATATTTTCTTAGGCATTATGTATTATGGCACATATCCTTATATAGTGTATCTCTTGATGTCTCCCATTCAACCTCATTTATTATGAGGTTTAGTTTCTTCTACCAATACCATCTAGTTTTTAGGAGCTAACATGTTAATATTTTTATATAAATTCCTACCCCTAACTAGTTTGGTGGGTTTGATCTCTATGTCAAGTACATGTATCTTATTTTTTCATCCTAATATATGTTCTCCTATTTAACCATGTAGTATAGTGGACTTGAATTTGGATAGATAGTGGTATTACTTTGACATAGATAATACCCAAATTTCCTTAGGGTCTTCATCATGGAAAATAATTTTTTTCTATAAAAGTATAATTTTTGTCATAATTATAAAGAACCTAACTCATGAAAGAGATTGGATGTTCATCTTTATCATCCTTTTAAGTAAATATGGTTATGAAAATTTCATTTGTACCAAGCATATGTAGCCTAAAATATTTATAGAAGTCTAGGTAGATAAGGATTAGGGCCTTTGTAAATGCATATTTTATATCCTAAAAATATTTCTTGCCTTATTCAATCCATACAAGGGTAGCAAGTTTTTAACATATTGGTTATTGATTTGACCAATTGCATAAAATTCATTATGAACTTATCTACAAACTAGAATTGACCTAAGAACAACCTGATCCTTTTATGGATGTGGGTATAGGTAACTCTTACATTGATTTTATCATATTAGGTTCTATTATTAGACTATATTTGAATACTAAATTCTCTACTATTTTTTCCTTTTTAAACCATAAAATAGATTTTTTCAATTCAATGAAATGAAGTACTCCTTTCATCGCTTCAATATGGACTCTAGATGTTCAATGTGTTTATTTTTTCTTTTGAAAATACAATTAAACCATCTAGGTTTATGAGTATGATTTCATCTACTAGACCTATAAAGGTGATTTCTATGGATTTTTAGAAGATGACCCCAATATGTTGTTGGAGGTATTACATTATTTGGTACTATACTAAAGTACACCCATGATACATTTATACATTTGTAAATTTTAGATTAGGGTGTGTGATTTATGTTTCCCCTAAAGTATGTGTTAATGTGTGAGATGAGTCCAAGTGTCATGTAATAAATGTGCAATTGTATATAGTATAAGAGTGTGCAAATTGTCATGTAATAAAATGTGCAAGTGTGGAATATGTGAGAGTGTGCAATGTTGCATATAAGTAAGTCAAGAGTAATGTGTAAGTATCAAGTATACAAGTGAAGATGTAAAGTCAAGAGATGAGAGGTTTATCATATATGTGGAATAGGAAAGGATGCATATCTATAATAGGTGAGGAGAGAAAAATTCAAGTATTGAAGTCATCTTCAAAGGTTATATTATGGAGATGAAACTCCATATATTGTATCAAGAAAGTCTCAAGTTGTATATTTGATTAATCAATAATATTATATGTTTATTAAGTAATATTATTATTATTTCATGAATGTCATATTCATTGATATTGATATTGTTCTATGAATGAGCCTCCATATAATTTATATGATTTACATTTGATACTATATATTGAACCTGTGATTTAATCTAGCTAAAAATTCATTAGTGGTATCACATCCACAATGTCTCACTTTGTGAGAAGAATTTGAAGGCAAAAGTTGTAGATTAAAAAAACTATCATAAAAAAATGGTTTGAATTCAAAGATAGTGAAGTTGAGAATGCTAAATAAATTTTGTTGATGAATATAAAGTCACTAAAGAAATAAGAATCTAATTGAAGAGATGAGGTAGAAATACATTGGAAGTAAGGTATTAGGACCAAAATATTACCTCAAGAAAAATCCCAATGTTTAATTTTGTATCTATTATGGAGAATAGATAATTCTTGCTTTGAAGTAGAAGAGGAAGTCCTCATATAGAGAACCAAGGAGTAGGAATAAAAGTCCCCATGAAGGAAATAATTATTTATAATATGGTGAAGATAATATCCACTAGACTAAGAAAAAGAGGGTGTATAGAAAAAGCTAAGGTGAAATCCCTAAGTTGAATTGGAAGAGCCAACGTGAAGAGGTAAAAGTTTAAGTATCTAGAGAATGGAATATTGGAGTGAAGATGGAGGTATCAACCTAAATTACCTACTATTTAGAGTAGTTGAGATAAGATACATGCAAGTAGTGCATAAGGTGAAGAAATTTTTCAAGGAGTCCAAGGATGGAGTAAAACGGCCTATGATCCAAGAGGAACCACATATGAGTGATGAAGAAATACCTATGAGTATAAGAAGGACTTATTTAGAACATAAGAAGGACCACCTAAAATCAAAGGGAAATTCGTATTACCAAAGAAGAATGTTTGGGCTGAATCAATTCTAGTTGGTGACAAAAGAATTAGAAAGTGAGTAGAGGTGTCAAAAGAGTAATGCTTACCAAAGTATAATATCCCATAATTCAAGACATGGTGTAGATGAATCATGAATAAAGGTAAGGAAATTTCATACTTTAGCACATGATTTATTGGATATATAAGGTTGAATTGAAATATTCCTCTTTTAGGGTTGTTTTGGAATTAAAAGAGAATTTGAAAATTTGGAGGAATAAGGATTAATTGAATTTGATCAAATATTGATTATAAAAATTAAATTGGAGTGATAATAAGTAAATGAATGATTGATATTAAAAATTGAAATTTGAATTATTAAATGAGTTCCATTATGTCAAATAGTAAATTTTTTCTTTCTAAATCTCAACTTCTAAAAGGACCAAATTTTGCATCATGGAAAAACAAAATAAAATAAAATTTCTTTGTTGAAAAAATCTAGGAAATAGTGAATGGAATAAATAATAAGCTAGAAGATGAAAGTTAAAAATATAAATTTGAAGAAGATAATGTAAAATCCCTTATGTTAATCACATTTGGTATAACTGATGAAATTCAACCATACATAAGTGAAGTAGAGACTTAAGCAGTTGCTTGGGAGAAATTATGTAAAATATTTGAAGGAAAGAACAAAGCAACAATTTTATATTTGCAATCACAATTGTATTTATTAAAGGTTAGTAGTGGAAAAAGTATAGAACTCTTTCTTTGAAGAATAGCAGGTTTAAAGGCTAAGCTATTAACTTTAGGAGAAAATTAGAATACAAGCTTCTTTTTCAAGTCACATTAAGAGCACTTCCAAAGAGTTTCAAATATTTAGTCACGTTACTTCAAGTGTTGAAAGAAACCATAACCTTGATTTAGTTAATGTTCTTTAAGAACATGGAGTGGAGAATTTAGTCAAATATGGAATGACTAATAATGCTTTGATAACTAAGGAAATGTACCAAGTAACATTGCATCATCATCTCAGCCTAACTAGAAATAAAGATATTGTTACATATGCAATAAAAAAGGTCATACTACAAATATTTGTAGATATAATTCTTTAAATCAAGGAAATCAAATGAATAGACCTTTTCAAAATATTAAACCAAGGCAATATTAGCCTCAGTACCAATATGGATAATAATAATAATGACCAAGAGAAAAGAATAAAAGGGGTAATTTAGTCCAAGAAATTCAAGAGGTACAAGATATAGAAACTAAAGAAGGAAATAAAGTTAGAGCCCTTACAACAAGGATTATAAACACAAGATGAAGACAAAACTAAAGAAAATAATGAAAATATAAATCATTCAAAATTTTCTAATGGTACTGATATTTTAGATGATAAAATATAAGCAGTAGGAAATAAGATAGCAAAAATAGTTGAAAGGTGCAAATTAAAATTTAGATCATTCCATAATTGTAAATTGTGTGACAAAACCAAATAAAAAATAGACCATGAGAAAAAAATTGAAGTCCACTATGGATGGATAAAAATTTATATTGGAATAGTATCATGGATATGTTACAATGTTTTTATGGCCATAAAGAAAGTCTAATAAATATTATAGAAAATAGGTTAGCATATTAGTGCTAGAACGCCAAAGTAGAAGGACGAAAACTAGAATCAGAGATTCAATAATAAAGTCTTAAAACCAAATAATGTAAAATAGGGGGTGTTGGATATATAACAATATTTGGTACTATGCTAAAGTACTACCATGGTATATTTGTACATTTGTAAATATTATATTAGGGTGTGTGATTTATATTTCCCCTAAAGTATGTGTCAATGTGTGAGATGAGTCCAAGTGTCATGTAATAAAGTGTGCAAGTGTGTATAATGTAAGAGTGTGCAAAGTGTCATGTAATAAAGTGTGTAAGTGTGTAATATGTGAGAGTGTGCAATGTGTCATATAAGTAAGTCAAGAGTCATGTGTTTAAGTCAAGTATATAAGTGAATATGTAAATTCAAGAGACATGAGAGGTTTGTCATATGTATGGAATAGGAAAGGATGCATCTCCTAGATATGTGAGGAGCGAAATAGTCAAGTATTGAAAAGTCATATTAAAAGGTTATATTATGGATATAAAGCTCCATGTATTGTATCAAATAAGTCTCAAGTTGTATATATGATTCAACAATGATACTTTATGTTTATTGATTATTTTTATAGTTATTTCATGAATGTTATATTTATTGATATTGATATTATTCTATGAATGAGCCTTCATATATTTTATATGATTTATATGTGATCCTAGATATTAGGATCTGTGATTTAGTTTGGCTAAAAAGCCATCATATTTGAAAAATAAAAAGGTTTTTTTTTGTATGCAAAGGTTCCCATTTAGTTTTAAAAATTGTTTTATGCTAATTATGATATTTAATCTAGATTTTAGTATACCCTAAGAAATCATCTAGCAGTGACAACATTTATTATTCAACTACTTTCTATAAGAACTGGTCTACAGTAGGTAGTCAATAATGATCTCTTAGTGATGCCCTATTCAAAGTCCTAGAATAAACATAGCCTAATATCATATTTTTTAAAGTAAAATAAGATTGGCCACCCAAGTAGAATGCTTGATTGGAAAGATAATTTTGGACTATAAAAGCTTTAAAAGCTTTTTTCATAACTACTTCAATTTTAGGATTAACAAGCCTTTAATTTTTTACAAAATGAATTTGCATTATGTTCCAAATATATAGCGTGTCTAATAAATTATATTTTATGCACTTTCAAATCTCCATAATACTAGAGGGAGTCAGATACTCACTTTGGCTAAAAAACCTTATGCATAAAAAGAAAAATCTGGTCATTGAATCTGAGGAGGAAGACAATGATGCTCCTAACCTGTGTCTCAAATAGTACATTATCAATTCCATTACCAACTACATACCTAATTCATTAACCTTTGTAATGCCTTAAACCTGTTATTCTTCAACAATAAGTTTTCTGAAGAATATGGTAAGGATACTACCACAAACAAGGTTAAGGATGATGGCAAGATCCCTGTTGATTCAAGAAATTATGAGGACGATGATGAGGATATCTAAAGGATGAGCTCAAGGATGCAGGTTCTAAAGATAGATATCAGGCCTAATGGTCTCATTATTGTTTTTTTTTGCTCAAGCTTCATCTCTCTTGTCCTTTTTCTATTTAAGTAAGGGCTTTTGGCCTCTCAATTGCAGGGCTATGTCCCTCTTTTTTTATTATCACTGAGTAGGTGTTCTTTGTTTTGTTGTTTTTGATGTAATTAGTTCTACTGTATTCATGTTTTTGGATCCTATCAAAACCCGATTTCAATTAAAATTTTAACTTATCAAAAATAAATATCCATAATACTAAGTAATAATGCCACTATAATTTTCACAAGGTTCTTTGAATCGGCCTAGCTCTTATTCAAAATATTCTTTGCCCAATAGAAATTTATTTCCTTCTACAACTTCAACCAGGTGATAGGAAGATGATTGACTTTTATGTTGAATTCTTAACACTATGATTTGGTTTGAACAAGCCTTCCAATATGATTAGTCGTTTAGGCACATGATTAGTGTTTAGTTGGACTAATTCATATTCTATATTATTTCATACTCTTTTATTTTCAACATGTTGATCTCCTTTTATGAGGAATTCTATAATTTTCTCATCATCATGAAATACCTACTAATTATAGATTTTATGGATGATAATAAGACTAAATATTATTCTAGAGCTTTTGATTTATCCAATATATCTAAAAAGGGATCAAACTTTACTATCATTAATGCTAATTCATTTTCTTTGGCATTCATCTCATAGGGGATTATCTTGATTTCATGTGTTGAGATTTTTTAGGAAGTCCCAAAATCTATGCTTATATGACTTTAGATGATTGTTTTTAGTAGCATATTATGAGTTGATTAGATTTATAACTAGTTTGCATTTACCAAATATTTTGATGTTTTTTATCCCTATATTTTTTATTTTCTCAAGCCCATGCAAAGTGCTTCATATTTATCTACACTTTTGATGCAATTAAATAGCATCCTAAAGGTATAAATGAATTGTTTACACTATGCATTTATAAACTAAATAATAATGCCACACCCATTTTTTGTTCTTGCATTGGAAAAAATTCATAGTCCATGTTCCTTCGAGTCTTTATGCTTATTGGTTAGTCAATGCTAGAATACTACTAGGTTATTTAGACATCAAGTAATTATCAAGGTTAGCTTCTTAAAAATTTACCTTAGAATACTCATCATATTAGAGCACATCAATTATCATAATTATCTCTAGAATAAATGGTCATGTTCAACAACCTCATCATCCATAAATTTAGGCAAATCATTCCAATTTACTATGTTATCATCATTAAGCTTATACAATAGGTAGTTACATATGGATTCATTTTCTATTATGATCATATTTTTATCCTAGTGAACTTTCATGTTTGTGTAATCCATAACCAATTATTTATCTTCATATAGTTTTTATGTATATTCCCTTGAAATAAACACCCCAAAAAAATGGAAAACCAATAACTATGACTTTTTGAACTACCAACTCAAGAGGCTTTATCATAGTTATGATCAAGTACTTAAAAAATCCTAACCATATTGGGTACATCATTATATTAGTATAGTGTCTTAGATTAAGGCTTGAGTATTTACTTTATGTATTGTAATAAATGTACAAGTATTATTAGAATGTGTAATGATGTAAATGTGCATGGTGTCCACATGTACATGAGTCTATAGGATAGGAATATGAAGAGTCATAGGAATATGGAAGACCAAGATTCATATCACTATGTATATAGGCCTTTAGTAGTAGTAATGGAGTAGAGGTGAGAGTTAGTAGAGTAGAGATATAGTAGTTACAAGGTAGAACTTGTATGAAGAATGGAGCATTGAGATCTCCATATATTTTAACAAGTCCAAATTTTCATGAGCTTTCATTAATGGCTATTTCATGATTTATTTCAGAATTTTCTCAAGTTATTTACATGTTTATTATATTTTCATTATCATAGATATAACATCGCATGCTTATTTTATTACTTGTGGTTGAATAACCTTTAAGTTTATAAAATCAAAAGCTAATAGTGGTATCAGAGCACTAAGTTGATTTATAGGAAATAGATAGAGCCACAATAGAGATTTAAAGGATATAGGAAATATCATTTTCACAAATTTTAAAATTGCATTTGGCTATAGTCTTTCCACAGAGTTTCAAAAAAACTTGTGAAGACTAGGACTCAACATTGATTCCACTAGATTGACAAATCAACTAGTGAAGTTCAATTTCTTTAGATTCAAAGAACTGTCTATTATAATTTTATAATAATTTGTTGCAGAGAAGAAAATATTAAAAAAAATTAAGAATATTCCTACAATATCTAGGAAGAATATCTTCTTTGGAATCAATCCAGTACTTGAAACAACAAGTTGAAGATTGAAGATTTTGGAGGCCTTAAGGAAAAGGTCCCATTGCAATATTTGTAGTATTTGTAGATAGAATATTGAGGATACTCAATAAATATATCTCCATAGAATATTGAAGGGTTCACATTGAATATTTAAGAGAAGACCTAAAGGAGGTCCCATTGAAAAACTTCCTAATTTTGAATATTGAAGATAGAGGAGTAGAAAAGGTCCTATTACAGATTTTAAAGATCCAAGAAAGAGATATCATTGCAAAAATTCCATAGTTTAATATTGGAGAGATCAAGGAAGGTCTCATTGAATTTTTGAGAAGAGGAGAAGCTACAAAATTTTAAGACCCAAGAGAAGAATACCTCAAGCTTACTTGGAAGGAGAAAAAAGGAGAAGGTTAGGAAAGCCTCATTGAAGGAGATTTGAAGAAGGTCATTGAAGGAGATTTGAATAAGGACATTGGAGGAGATTTAAGGAGAACTCAATGGAAAATATTTATAGCAAAGATAATTTTCTAATAATAGAAAAATTTGGGACAATTATCGCCATCTGACAAGCCCAAAAAAAAGAAGGATTTGGCAAGAAGTTTTCCAGATTTTAGAGGAGATTATTGAAGACCTAAAGACATTCAAATTCTTGAGAAGGAGGAAAATTTTGAAATTAAATTTTGGCAATGATATTGGAGGAGAAAGGAGCTAGAATAGACCACCAAATTTGAGAGTTTTAAGGTCCACCACAAAGGATTTGAAGGCTGATTTGGAAGAAGGAGATTGCTGATTTTTATAGCAAAAAATTGAAGGGTTCTAGAAGGTAAGATTAAACTAATACTTGAAGGATTTTCCAAGCAGATTTAAGAGATTTGAGGGTAGAAAAATGGAGGATAAATTGACTGCACTAATAGCTATAAATTTCAAGGTCCTATAACAACAAGTTGAAGGAGAAATAGGCATCATTGGAAGCTACAAATTGGGATAGTTAAGGAGCTAATTTGAATAGCAATAAGATATGAAAAATAGACAAGTTTAAGGCAGCAAAGCATATCAAATTGAAGCTACAAAGTTATCAAAATTAGGGCATAAATTAGTTGATCTAAATCACCAAGAAATCAAACTATCAAATGGAGACCAAAAAGGTATGCAACATTGGTGTGAAAGGTTCATTATTTGAACATTCAGATTTATCTTATTATTAAGTTTTAAAAGCACCAAATTTAAGGGTTTAAAGTTGCAAGAGGAAGGTTTCAATTTTATGTCTTCAAGGATATAGAAGATATATTTACAATATATTAAAATATGCACAAAATAAATAGGAAGGAAAAAATATCAACTTCCTACTATCTATTGAAAGCAAAGAAGACATTATTCTAAAGTAAATATTGGATATACTATAGAGCAAAGCAAATCCATCCAAAAGGTAAAGCATTGGCATAGTTAAGAAGCTTGTAAATATAATAGGAAAGAGTACCAAGCGTTGAGCTAGCAAGAAGACATAGTAGAGAGTTGCCAAGGAGGATAAGGCAACATTGAATCCACCATTATCATGGCTTGCAAAGAGAAGAGGCACCACTACCATGTCCAAAAGGAGAATCCACCATATTATGAAGGTAAGGTGAAGATTTGAAGCATAGGGGGGCAAGTATCTCTGTATTTCTATGTACAACAACAAGGTTTAATTACCATAGCATCCCAAGAAAGCAAAGGAAGTGCAAGAACCAAGCATATTCCACCATTGGAAGTCTAAGAATGCAATAAAGAAAGAACATGTGCAGTGTCATACATTATTGAGAATTCAAGAAGCAAAGGGATATTGCAAAGGAGGGCTCATCATTGAAGAATTTACAGTGCCAAGTAAAGAACATTATAGTGAAAAATAGTGCTATGTTAAAGAGAGCGCATGGAGAAGGAGTTACACTTCACAAGTGCCACATGGAAGAAGGGTTATGAGTATTAGCACCACCTAGAAGAATGTTATAGTGCAAAGAAGAGTGCCATTTGGAGATAGGATAGCACCATACCTAATGCAAGAGAGTTTATACCACTTGTAAGGTAGATAGAGTGCATTAGGAGGATAAATAATGTTATAGAAGGAAGTTGTAGTGCTTAGAGGGTGAAGAAGTTGAAGAGCCACTACCACCAAGTGTCACATAGCCAAAGGGGAAGTGCAAATACATGCTTTGAATGATTGACAACTCTTACATTTACCCATGAAATAAGAAGACATACAAGGAGTACATAGAGCATAAAAAGGAAGAGCAAAGTGGAGGTAAACCCAGTGTACAATGAGGAGAATGTAACCAACAAGTGTAATTGGAGAGCACATTGAAGATAGTCAACATTTTGAAGCACCAAAAGCAAGTGCAATTAATGTTATCATAAGCATTGGAGAAGGAGAATTGAATAGTGTCTCAAGACAAGTGCAACTTACAAGGAAGTCAAAAGGAGAAAGAATTTAAACTTAGCACACTCCAAAGATAAATAAGATATTACATTTATTTAAAGAAATTGTATTACTAAGGTTAAAACTAGTTAATATTTAATGATTCAGATTAATTATATAGTTGGAGATATATGGAATTTCTTTGATATAGTTCAACCTTAAATTCTTTATTAAATTATCCAACTGTTAGTCTTGGTGGATGCTGCTTGGAAATACCACAAAGACTAATGGGGATAGTCACATGTCAGATACCATGGCTCCTAGTCATCTTAGTAATTTGAGGTTGGTTGATAATCATAGGGCAGGAAATAAATGACAATATAAGACTTCGAACCAGAGCCACATGGACCACCAGATAGCCACTGCCGTAAATCTAGCTAGCTGGTTCACTTCTCCAAGGCTGATTGGCCAAGATAGGATGTGGTCCCAAAGCATGTCATATACGAAAGAAAGCAATTACCGAATAATTATTAAGAGTAACTATCAATATAGAGCTTGTGGGAGTTTTTTTCAGTACTCTGCTATGTGTGTCTGTAGCTTTTTGTTTTTTCACTATTTTAAGGAAGGGATCCGTGTCTGTTTATTTTTTTGTAATTATGATGTAGGTGTGTTTTCTCGGGGTATACCCAAAATTTTGTATGGGAAGTTTCTTTTTGATAACATGCTATGTGCCTTACCGGATGTAATGGATTTTATGGCATGTAGATTTTACATATATAGGATCCTTAGTAAGGACATGTTCATCAATAGCCCTGGGCTGATTTTTGTAAAAGGTTTTGGGTCAACTTGTAAAACCCGGTATTAATGCTATAGTATCTTATCTACCAAAAAAAAATTATTTATTAAATTATTTGAAAGCATTTTTGAAGCAAGGAAGGTTTAATTAAAAACATTTGAATTACTTTATTCAAGCATAAGAAATATTTGCAAATAACTCATTTGGAGGAAAAAGGAATTCTACATTAAAATAAAAACATTAAATTTGCAAATAACTATAGTTTCTAAATTTCCAATTAGGGAGATATAAGGAGTTCTACATCAATATAGATTATTGAAATTTAGAAATTATTGAATTGAAAATTGAAAGAAGCAAAACATTGCATTGATAGAAAGTTGGAAATTGCATTTTGAATTTGTCTCTTACTCAAATTTACAAGACAAGGAATCCAACTTAAAGGACTTGAATATTAAGAACCTTATCAAAATTGAAGGTGCATTAAATATATATTTAGCTTTCTATTCATTAGGGATAAATAAGGTAAAAAATTTAAGTTGAACATTAGGGAGATAAAAGGGATTCAACTCAAGAAAACTAAGAAAGCTAAGCATACTATCAAATCCATATTGCATTCAAAATCATTTGATAGATACAAAGTATTTTACAAAAATTGGAGAATTAAAAAGATCTTATCAAACTTGATATTTTACTAAAATACTTGGGAGTTAAAAGGTATTCTACCTAGATATTTGAAAAATTAAATTCTTATCAAAATCATTGATTGAACATTAATATTATCAAGGTATTTTACAAATTAGAGAATTAAAAAAGGTTCATTGAGTTTGATCTCAACACACTAGGGAGCCATAAGGTAGACAACTTAAAGTTTTTGAAATATAAAATAATTTATCAAACTATTCTCAATACATAAGGATCTATGAGGAATTTCATTTCATAGGTTAATTTAGAAAAAAACATGGATGAAATAGTGAGAAATGCATTCAATAATGAGGAACTACTTCAAGAGTTGAAATTTATTCACAAAACTTAATAGATACCTTTTATGGATACAAATATTTATCCACTAGTAAAAATGAAAGATTCTCATTATTCCTCAAAGAAGCAAAGGAAGGAAATTTTATGACATTAATTGATTATATTCATGAAGTACTTTTTAGAGCTTGGTGGAATACTCAAAATATAGTTATATTTACATAAGAAGAATTTTTGATGATATATCTATCATTAATTAATTTTTAATACTTTAAAAACATGAAAAAATAGCAATCCTAGTCAATACTATTGTTATTATATACTAACTCAACATGAATAAGATATATCACTAGCAAAATTTTATAAATTAAGAAGAAAAAGAAGAAGAAGAAGAAAGAGGAAACATGACAGAAAAGAAAAGATGAAAATGAAAGAAAGTAATTTTAAGCTAAATACAAATCAAAGTGAGCTAAACAAAAATGATGAAGATAAAAGAAAGTAATTTTAATCTAAATACAGATCAAAGTAATCTAAAGAAACAATATGAAGAATCATCCGAATATAGACAAAGGGCACAATGAAAAAAGCAATAAAGAAGATCTCAAATTCCAAAATCAATATGAAGACCATATTGAAGATAAATATGAAGATCTATATTGAATACTAAAGTCTTCAACAACCAAATAATGTAATACAGGGGGTGTTGGAATATATTACATTATTTGGTACATGCTAATGTACCATATTGGTACATCATTAGATTAGGAGAGTGTCTTAGATTGAGGTTTGAGTATTTACTTTATGTATTGTAATAAATGCACAAGTATTATTTTTATTTTTATTTTTTATTTTATTTTTATATACATGGTGGAATTAGTAGCTGTCATGAACCTGAGTAGGTTGTTCAGCTTTTATGGCTACCATAGTATTTTGTGTTGTCCATCCTAAAAGCCACCACACAGTTCTTCACATAGTCTACCCCTATAACCATCATGCCACAATCATTTTAAACCTTTTACACTACTAAAAGCACCAGGAAAGGGAGAAGCGTTCAATCTGAGATTTGAAACTTGGACCTCTACCTCCCTTACAGGGTTTGGTGGAATAAACTATTCTACACATCAAACCTAATGTACAAGTATTATTAGAATGTATAATGATGTCAATATGTATGGTATCCACATGTACATGAGTCTATAGGATAGGAATATGAAGAGTCATAGGAATATGGAAGACCAAGATTCATATCACTATGTATATAGGCCTTTAGTAGTAGTAATGGAGTAGAGGTGAGAGTTAGTAGAGTAGAGAGATAGTAGTTACAATGTAGAACTTGTATGAAGAATGGAGCATTGAGATCTCCACATATTGTAACAAGTTCAAATTTTTGTGAGCTTTCATTAATGGTTATTTCATGAGTTATTTAAGAAGTTTCTCATGTTATTTACATTATTATTAGATTGCAATTATCATAGATATAAAATTGCATGCTTATTTCATTACTTATGGTTGCATTTCCTTTAAGTTTATAGCATAAAAAGCTAACAACATAAAACAAACCACTACCCAATAGGGCTTAAAGGAGAATTTTTGTTTTAGATTTCTTTTAGAGGCATAAAAGTTCTTTCTCTAATGATATATAAGATTGATAAAAGAGATTTCCCTCCATAGAATCAATATTCCAAAGCATCCACAACCTTTTGAAAGAACCACGAGCAACCCTACTCACACCTTCACACCCATTCCAAATAAACCTCCATAACTATTAAAATCCTCATCACCCATCTTATTTTCTTGTAAGAAAAGAATATCAAGATTGATTTTTTTTTTTTTTGAATATTTTAGCATTCTTTGTTTAATCAAGACATGCAAATACTAAATATTCCACAAGATAATATTCATTACTTTGAGGATTACAAAGCCTTGCCTCTGATTAAAGGTAATGTAGACTAAGATCTATCAACCACATCTTAATTCATTTTATTTAAGATCATTTCATACTTTATTTGTCTCCTTGACCCCCTCCCACTACCTAGATTCATTATTTTTTAGGTGTTTTTAATGGGTTGTATAGACCCAATATTTATCTTCTTGCTTGATCCTACTAATTGAGGAAGGGGTTGCTGCTACCGATCTATCTTCTTCTTTATTTTTATATTTTGCTTGTATAGAAGTTCTTGAAATCCATATTCCTTTGAGGAAGACCATACCTCTTATAATTTCCTTTACAATGCATTTACAAAAATATCTCCCTCTTTTGCATCTCAAAGAGACTTTGTAACACCCATTTTTTTTAGGTGAGTTGGAGGAGGTAGGGCAATCCTCCAAGGGAGGTCCCTGGTTTGAATATCTACCCTAAAAAATGCACATCGAGACCCAAAATCTAGTTGATATGTTGGTGTAGTAAGGATCGAGTGTGACTCTCGGGTGATTTTTATGGTGTAGAACCCCCTGGTCATGGTTTCTTAGACCAAGGTGGTCCTGCAAGGGGTTTTTCGTTAAATTAAAAAAAAAGACTTCATAACAATTTCATATTTTTCCTTATTAATAGGGATGGCAATCTTCTCATTATATAGAATAGGGGTAGCTACTCCCAAAAACACCTCAATCTAAGCCTCCTAAATATGGGACAAAGAAACCTGAGCAATAAGCAACTAACCCCCTTGAAGATCTAGAACTCAACTCCCTTATCTGAAATAGTATCCAACCTAGCCTCATGATGAGGAGCCAAAAAATATCCTAATACAAAAAAATTATTTAGATTCACCTTTGTACCTTTGGAATGCCCATAAAATTTTGGAAAAATAATAGTAGCTTCAAAGTGAGACTTTTTTTTTCTTTCTCTAAATTTGGACCTCCTACTTCTTAGGAGGTTTCATCTCAAAATTCTTAATCTATAAATGACCAACCCTCTTATAGTCAAATAAAATGGGCATAGAGGTTTCATATTCTATATCCTAGATTCAATCTCTAGAATCTAAAATCAACTTAATAGAATATGGTAGAGGCTTAGAGAGATCAATGTTAACACAAAACCTAGCAAAAACCATCCTTGTTTTGGCCTAGGTGGTCAGATACAATGTAATAAAACTACCCATTGATTTAGAAATACCCTTAAGGATGCCATCATCCTAGAAGACCATAGGTAACCCAGGTAGATGCACCTAGAGGGGTGCCATATTGATATTCTTTATGGATGGATTGAAGTCCGAGGACCATTTCCTCAAAAATAGACCTTTCCAACCAAAGAACCATGGTCCCTTCATAACCATAGTCTACACATATTTAGCATCCTTAAAATTAAATATTAGAAAGCCTTTGGAAAATACCACCACTTCCATATCCCTCTTTGGTATCCATTTTTGAGCAACCCATCTCCTAATAGAGTCCAAATTTGGTAAAACACCAATAAACTTCCCAACCAAAGAGTTTTTTTATTCCATTATTGTTCGATGAAGAATAGGTTGAGGAATCCATAAAGAAGGAATATCATCCTCTAACATAAAAATCAAATTAATTTGAGTCTTAACAATAGGGTTAGCTAAGGTCCGAGGTGTAGACCAATTGGTTCATCCAAACCCCATAAGGGGGCGAGAGGTCCAAGGTTCAAATCTCGGGCCTCACCAAACTGAACGCTTGTCCCTTTCCTGGTGCTTTCAGCGATGTAAAAAGTTTAAAATGATTGTGGCATGGTGGTTATAGGGGCGGACTACACGAAGATCTGTGTGGCGGCTTTCGGGGTAGACAACGTAGAATACTGTGGCGGCCATAAAATCCGGATAGCCTACCCGGATTTGTGGCGGCTACCGATTCCACCATGTAAATACAAAAAAAAAAAACAATAGGGTCAGCTCCTAATAAAACCTAAGACCAAGAACTATTTGAATCATCCATAGAGGGAACAAAAAATAATGAAGCTTTTAAACCTTGCTAATACCTAGGTCAAACACATCAGAATCTAGACAAAGCCCCAAGGGCCCACCTACCATGTTCCCCTTTCCATAATTTCCTACCTCACTCTACCCACATTCCATATTACCCTTACCCCTTAGGCCCTTGCACCCCCTTCACCCACATAAATTCTATTCAAAATCAACTTATCTGATGTCTCATAGATCTCTCAATGGCATAGATCTATGGATGGTATTGAGCACAAATCCTTTCATATCTCCCAATTATATATATCTCTAGATGGCATTTATCTCTTTATAGTATATATCTTCCAATGGACCATATGTACCAACCTTGCATATCTCCTAGTGACAGATATCTCAATGATGCATATGTACTTGCCTCATATATCTTCCAATGATGTAGATCTAGTGGTGTAGATGTACCAACCTTGTAAATCTTCCAATAATATAGATTTACAAACCTCATAGATATCTTAGTGGTGCAAATCTACTTACCACATATATCTCCCAATGGTGCAAATCTTCCAACGATATAGATATACTTACATCATAGGTCTCCCAGCAACATAGATCTCCTAATGACATAGATCTTCCAATGGTACATATATCCTAGTGACATAGATATCCTAGTAGCACATATATATCCCAATGACATAGATATTCTAATAGCACATATATCCCAACCTCATATATCTCCTAGTCTCATAGATCTCCTATCAACATAGATCTCCTAGCCTCATAGATCTCCTAGCCTTGTAGATCTTCCGATGATATAAAAATTCCTAGTCTCATAGATCTCCTAGTAGTGCAAATCTCCCAATAATATATATCTCCTAGTAGTGTAGATCTACCAACCTCATAGCTCTCCCAAAAATGCAGGTCTCCCAATGGTACATATGTACTTGGATTATAGATCTCCCAATGACATAGATATCCTAGCAAGATAAACTTTCCAACCTCAATGATATTCTAGTGATGCAAAAAATTCCTAGCCTTGTATATCTCCTAGCGATGCAGATATCCCAATGATGTATATGTACTTACCTCATAGATCTTCTAGTGGTGCAGAGATTCCAATGACACAAATCTCCCAACAAAAAATAAAAATTCTTTCTTAAAAACTTAAAATATCTTCATATACTAAAAACTTTAAACTTTTAAATCAAATAAGTAGAAATCCTTTCACTACACACCTCAAATAAATCTTATAATTCCTTCAATATTTTAAATAATAAAATTTTTAACTAACTAGACATTCTTATTTCTCAATATCTCTAATAGAAAAATTAAAATGAATATTTATCACTCCACAAATGAATCAAATATTTTAACTATTCAATCATACCTTATGACTCCTTTATAAAATTAATAAAATATTAATTTCACATTTAATATTAGAATACCTTTTGAAATGCTTGTATAAATATTACTCTGAATTGATCATGACTTGTTGAACTACACTAGTGCTCCGACCTCCATGCTTACTATTGGAAAAATAACTCTAGGTTCTAGAACATGTTCCCCTAGTTCAAATATGTTTATCTCATTAGAATCCATCAATGTTACATGCATTATGGAAGAAACATGTTACATTTTCATGATGCTCAATATTGCTTTCTTGTTGTGACATGAATCATCTACTTTGATAAAATATTTTCTATAACATTCAATACATTATATATTCTTGGTGTACATGTCTCTCAATTTTTTTTATCTCTTCAATGCTTCATTTTATGAATGAATGCTATGATGTTTTAGCTTCCAATATACATTGTCTTTTCCTTATCCAACAATATTTGGATGTTAATGCACTTTCAACTTCTAAAAATATTGATGTTGCTACTCATTTTAGCTTCTAGCAACTTTGAATGATGTTGCTACTTGTATTGACTTCCTATAATGTTGATGTTGCTCTTGTGTTGTTCGATTTGGCATTGTTCTAATGCTATGTTGATTCTACATTAGACGTTGCTCTATTCCTTGTTGCTCTTAAAATTTGTAAGCTATGTTGCTTCTTTCTTTCACTTTATGTTGTGTTGCTAATGCTTATCTTGTTGTAATTTTTTTAGTTTTAGGTTCTAGATGAATATGCTTCTTCAATAAAAACTTTTCCTTAATGCTAATGTTGATATGGTTGTGCAAATTTGGATAATTTTTCTATTTTGTAGTTTGGCCACATGGCCACTCCACTAATCAACTTGCTACTATAGTTAGTTCCTTTGGTTTTTTTCAATAGAATTCACCAAATGGAGCTCTCTAATATTTTCTCTGGAGCCACCCAAATGGCTTCACTTTTTCCTTTAAACTTTCCTATATTTAGACCTCTCTTGGGCTTATCTTTTGTTGTCTTTATTATGAATTGCTATCATATATCTCTTCCTTCTATATTGACCTCTTCATTGACATTTTTATTCTATCAAGGTCAGTATGACCTGAATCTATCACTATTGTCAAGGTGAATATCTATTGTGATTTTATTCTTCTACTACTATAACTTTATCTTCTATCTTAGGAAGATTTGAATGCTTCTCAATTCGTTGCTCTCTTTCTTCTTTCTTCAATTTTTTGCACTTAGAAGCTTAAATTCTTCTCTATCTACTATAGGAAGCTTCTCATACTTCTACAATATTATCTTAAATATCTTAGCTCATACCTCAGAACCTAATTTAACTCTCCTCCTTACTAGAGAATCCAAAATATTATCAGGGTGACTTTGTATGTCCTTGAATATTCCAACTATCTTCTATAAATCTATAATATTCAAGTCAAGGGTTTATTATAGACCTAAATAATATAGTTGTGTCCTAGTCTTCACTGGTTATTCTTCAACTATGGAAATAATCTATATTTTCTACTCAATATGAACTTTAAAATAGAATTTGAGTTTCATTGACTTCAAAGTGGACAGACTCCTAATTAACTTTATCAAATATGAAAAAATTTGATTTATAATGGTGGCTTCCATAAATTCTATCAATCTAGATAGATTTTAGTGGTATCTTTGATACCACTGTTAGCTTTTTAAGCCTTAACACTATCACAATATATCATATATTATGAAACATACCACAAGATTGAATATAAAATAGCCACAATATAATAAGGTCAAATATAATATTAAATAAAAATATGGAAAAAAACTCACAATATTCAATATGGTTTTTCCTTCATATAAAAACTTGTAAAAGTCCATATTATGAAGTCTTGTCTCCATGACAGTTTTACAAAATAACTTTTCATATTCTTGGTTGTTACTTTCCATATGATATTTGGAATCCTAACTTGCCACTTGCACTGAAGTATCTTAACCTTATTTTAAGACATATGTAATATCATCTAACATACCTTCATTGTGATATTCTTTCTTTCTTCTATGATGGGCTTTCCACTCTCATAGCAAGGTTCTTTCTCTTTACATGCTCTAAAGATGTTATTTTTTTAAATTTTATTTCATTTATTCATTATCTTAGAATGATTACCTCTTGATTCATTCTTTTCAAACAATGATTATTAGAAAAATTCATTCCTTTTAGAACAATGATCCTTATGGTTGTTTTGTTCTCTTTAGACAATGATCCTTCTAGCTAGTTTATTCTCTTTAGATGATCCACCTAGCTAGTTTGCTCTCTTTAGACCAATTATATGCCTTTAACTTATCTGATGCACTCATGGTTACTGGCTCTTCACTTGTAGGTTGATATTGATTTATACATAACATGCTTCTTTATAGGTAAACCATTGGATTTTGGTTGAGGATGCTTGTTGGACTATGAGTGAAATACTAAAGAGAAAATTGCTCTCTTTTAATTGCTCAGCTACAATTTTTAATCTCTACCCTTCTACATATGCACTTTGGCCAAATGACCTTTTCTATTCTCTGGCTTGAGTTGATCATATGGTTAATACCTTTGCTCTCTAGTTGAATGGTCTCTACTCCTTTTTTGATGTTGATCTTATGGAAACTTCCTTTGTTGTCTAGTCAAATGGCCTCTTCTTTTGGTGTCTAGCTGAATGACCTCTATTATTTTTCCTCTAAAATTTTGGCTTCTTTCACTAGCCAAATAATCTATGTAATACTTATTTTACTATCTATTATATTGGTCGAATTAATGACCAATCCTTTCTATTATTATATTGACCAAATAAATGGTCAATTATTTATGTTTTATTATCTTAGGACTTTATTTATATCTTAGGTCAATTTCCAATATAATGGTCTTCTTGACCCTTTCTTCTCAAAATTTTCTTCTATAATAGCCTCTTGGGATTTTCTTCAAATATGGCCTCTTTTAGGATCTATTCTATTATTTTACCTCTATTAAAAAAAAGTCTACCTTGAAGAACTTACTTCAAAATATGATTAGTAGTCAAGACTCAAATGATATGTAGATATATTTATTCAACCTAGTTCAGAGTTATGTGTAAAGGATCGACCTCAAAATGTAATTATAAAAATATGGTGAATCAGTTTTGAAATCCAAGCAAATAGTATCCAAAATCATGTAGAAGATAGCGAATTGCCATTTTTCCACCAAAAAAATATAAAAATGTGATGAATTTATAATAATATTTGAACTGGCGACTGATAGCAACATAGTATAATGGATGGCATAATTGGGGTCACATTCCTAGGACATAGCAATAGAAAGCCTCCTTCCCCATGATTCAAACTGAGGTCATGGAGATGAAACAACAACGACATACCATTGGAGTTTCCCTACAAAGACACCAACAACAAATTTAAGGATAAACAAATAAAAACAAAAATATATATATTCTAAATATAATTTCAAAAATATAGCCTAGTGATTAATAATAATATTTTATATATTTACTTGCATGAATCAATTTAAAAATTCATTTATTTGGTAAATCATCATAAATCATCCAAAGTATGCATCAATATAACTTATGGAGCAACAACAAAATTTTATAATAATTAATAATAAAAATATTTTAAATGTGCTTTACACTCATATTCATCCATGCAATTTATATCAAGCAAATCTATGTGTCAGGTTTCTTGATACACATTGTTGTGGCTTTTGGATTTCAGTATCAAAATACTAAATTTGGTTGTGAGAAGTTTTTTTATTTAGATTATTTCTCAGTAATTGAGATCCAGATTGAAAATACAACTATTGATATTATCATAGATTATTGAGTGTCTTTCATTAACGCATTAATATTTAGATTATTTTTCAGTAATTGAGATCTAGATTGAAAATACAACTATTGATATTATCATAGATTATTAAGTGAGTGTCTTTCCTTAACACATTAATATTAGGGTTTTAAAATATATTTGCATTTATAATGTTCCATTTGAATAGAACAAGAATGAAACTTCCTTCCATATAAAATCCAATAAATCCCAACCATCAAAGAATATTTAGAATGACTGAAAATGAGTAATGTAGTTGGAAACTACGCTATACATTCCTTCTATGATTTTAACAAGATTGTAGTATTTATTTTAACTTTCAACTACTCAAATGAATCATTAACTATCTTTCTTATCTACTACATATTTTAAGGTATAAGCAAAATGCTCTAGAATTTCAATAGGCTTACATAAGATGATGCTTAAATTTATAGTTTTTATTAGATATAGAAGGGGTTTTGAAAGGGTCCTCAAAACTTTTACAATAGGAAAATCCCTAAAAAACTTGGCCTAAGATCAAAAATGCAGGGATAAAAATAGTTATAAAACACTACAACTAGCCACCCATCACCAAGTGAACCAACTACAACTTGATATAAGAAATAAAATTAGAACAATTCTGGTGAGCCCCCCAACCAACCAACACTCCCACATGACTATGCCATAAAATATTTCTTCATAAAAAATAAAATCTTACAGAGCATCAAGAAGTATGCATTGCTAAATCCAATTGAAAAATACCTTTTGGAAAATTGTCTATCTAAATAGAAAAATCATTGAGACTTACACCCAGGTTTACCATAAAGTCAGCATGGTAGTTTCCTTCTCTTAATATATGCTTTATCTCTCTATCCTTTCTAGCATAAATAATCTATCTATATTCCATAATCACTGCCTCAATGTTCCAACTGGGGACTAAATCACCTTTGACCAAGTTTATAATATTAAGTGAGTCTCCTTCAATGCAAATGTTTTGGTAACCCATCTTATCCACAAGCAGGAGATCTTGGTAAAGGGTTCTAGAATTTGCAACATGGTAAGTTTGGATATCTAATTTGGTATACACCAATATAAGCCCACCTCTATCATCCCTAAGCACCCCACCAACACTCTCATTACTAGGATTAACCTTTGAATCTCCATAAAATTTTAGTTTAATCCAGTCTAGAGAAGGAGGTTACCACCTCACAAGGGCCTAGGGATTAGGACTAGGAAGACCAACAACCCTATTGCTTTATTGAAAGATAATTTTTCTTTTGATATTAACCTCCTAAAATCTACCCTCATCTAAATATAAAGATAATACATTCATGGTGGAAGCCAAGGCTCTGGTGCAAATAGAGGTAGGATATTTTTTAAACTTTTTAAAAAAATCTACTATTCCTCTCCTTCCACACCTACCAAAAAAGATACAGTAAATTGAAGTTCCAAAATTATTTCAGCCTTGAAGAGTAAAAAGGAGATGACCATTTAGCACAACATCAACAAGTTAACTCGACACCACCCAACTCAATCCCAAAAAATTAAAAATAGAGTTAATAACTTTCACAAAGAATGAGCATTGTGGCTTATCTTTTCCTCATTAGCACCACAAAGGCAACATTTGTTTGACATTGACCAACCTTTTTTTTAATATTTTCAATGGTAAAAAACTTATTTTGAGTTGCCAACTAGAAAAATATGTTCACATTTGGTGTTATAACCTTAAGCCATACTTTGAAAGGTGGAACCTATGGAGGCATTTTTATAGGTAGTATATTGTAGGTGGACTTGAATGAAAAGGAATCATTATTTTCCCTTGTCGAGAAGATTCTATCCTCTTCATTTCTCTGTTTAATGACTTGAAACTTCAACTTATTAGCAATTAGAATCCAAGCTTCAAGTTTAGAATTGTTGAGAATATATTAGTCTTAACAATTTCTAAACCTTCATTCAATTGACCGCATCAATAAAGTTAGACACCTTAGACCCAAAGACCAATCAGTTCCTAGACTCCAAACATGCCAAATTTGGAATTTGCATAAGGGTATGGTCCAATAGCTAAATATCTTTCCAAAACTTAATCTTGAGTCCATAACCCAACCTCCACCTCCAACCTTTGGAGACTAGCACCCTAGAATTTTGCAAACTCAACCAAAAGGCTAAACCAAAAGTTGAGAGAGGATCAACAAGCAAAAAATTCTTTTGCCTCAAGTATTTGGTCAACACAATATTGAATCGGCTAGTTTTAGTTTAATTTATCAACTTCCATCCCTATTTTGCAACTAGATCCTTATTCCTCATGTTACAGAGACCTAAACCACTATCCTTTTTAGGTCTACAAACTTACTCCCAATCAAGTGTATTTTTTCTTCTCATCAGGCCCATACCAAAGAAATGACTTTTAAAAATGTTCAATATTTGATAAAATTTTGTTAAATTTTTTTAACATAGATAAGAAGAATATTGGAATGCTTTGAAGATTAAAATTTACTAGTGTAGCCTTTCTAGCTTGACTAAGGGATCCTTCCCACCTAACCAACTTCCTCTACAATATTTCCACCATAGGTTCCTAAAGAAAATCTTGGATTTTACCTTTAAACAAAGGCATCCCAAGGTAAAAATATAAGAGGACAACCACCTCACAACCCAATATGCGAGCAATTATACTTTTCCTCACTAAGGGGGTATTTAGAAAGAATATTTTGCATTTTATATAATTTATCTTTTGCCCAACTATAATTTCAAATACCTCTAATATTTATTTTAGCAACTTTACTTGGGAAACTGAAGCAAGGAGGGATAGTAGAACATCATCTGCAAATTGGTGATGAGAAATAGGATCCACTGGAAAAGTAACCTTGATATCTTCCTCAAAGAGTTCTAACTTGGTACCCCTACCAAGAGATTCCACCACTAAGATATAAAGGTAAGGGGACAAGGGGTCCCCTTGGTGAATGCCTCTCCAAATTAAAAAATAACATGTTGGAGACTCATTTATTAAGACCAAAAACTTGGCAGAAGAGATATAAGAATGTATAAGGTTTATCCAACTTTGAAAAAAATAAATTTTCCCAAAACATTTAACAAAAACTTCCATGAAACCATGTCATAAGCCTTGCTCATATCTAATTTGAGGAGGAGACCAACTCTACCTCTTTTTTCAATTGAATGAAGGATTTCATGGATAGGTATGATACCATATAAGATCTATCTCCCTTGCATGAATCCACTTTGGGCTGAATAAATCAAGGCTAGAAGAATTTTTTTTAATCTATTAACAAGGGCCTTTGTCAAAATTTTATAAATAGTGTTACACAAGCTGATGGATCTAAAGGCACCAAAATCCTTTGCACCAACAATATTGAGTATCAAATTTAAAAAAAGTAAAATTTAATTCAAACAATATATGATTGGTGGTTTGGACCTCCTAAAAGGCATCAAAAATATCCTTCCCCACAATATACCAATACTTCTAGAAAAAGAGGGGGAAAACTATCAGGATCCAAAGCCTTCGGTCCTTCCACCGCAAAGATAACAACTTTGAATTCCTCATCATTGAATGGAGAGACAAGGTATTGGTTCATATCAACCATGAAAATATTGGGAATACTAAAAAGTAGCTTATTTTCAGCTTCCTCATTACAAACCTCTTTCACCCTTATGATATTTAAAAAAAATCCACAACCTCAACTCTTATATCCTTAAAGTGAGTAGCATTGGATCCATCAACTTTTTATATTTCTCTAATCCTATTAGTGCTTATATACTTCAAGGTCATGATGTAAAACCACTTGGAATTTTTATCTCCCTCCTTTAGCCAAAGCACCCTAGACTTCTATTTCCAAAAAAATTCCTCCTTGGAAATAGTGTTATGAAATTTAGCTAGCACCTCCTTTTCTCTATATCTAATCTCTTGAGATTGATTTCCAAGTTTTATCTAATATTCAATAGCTTTCAATTGAATTTTTAGGTCTTTGTTATTTTTTAAAATATTCCCAAAAATCCTTTTGTTCCATTCTTTAAGTCCACTTTTAACAACTCTAAGCTTCATCGCAATTTTGGAAAGGCTAGAGCCTTGGACCCTTATTGACCACTAGTTTCTAATTTTAACTTCTAACTAAGGATGAAGGCACCAAATTACCTTGAAATTGAATGGCTTAGGGAATCTGGTTTCTTCCTGGTCCACTTCAAAACATAAGGGGTTATGGTTAGATCCAATTCTAGGTAGAGAACATACAGATAAATTCCCAAATAATGGAATGTACTCATTAGAGACAAGAACCTATCCAACCTAATTTGGATGAGTTGCTTATCCACTCTCCTATTGCTCGAAGTATACCTTGAACCCTTAAACTCAAAATCCAATAGCTCATTGTCATTCACAAAAAATTTAAACTCTTCCATATTTTTCTATATTAGGGACTTCCCTCGTTTATTATCCAAAAAAATAAAGAGGAATTAAAATCCTTTTCTAGGCACTAGGCTTCTTGAGAAAAAATACTTCTTATAAATCTTAGAGTTTACCACAATAGGTTTCTACTAAGCCTAGATTTCAATGCATACACGTTAGTCATAACCCACCTTTTATTACTTTCTCTATTGTAAAAAATAATATTAATAATCCAATATAAAGAAGAAATTATAGAGCCCTCAAACTTGTTGGCATCCCAAAGACAAAGGAGTCCCCTAGAGGAACCATTGGTTGGACTTATAGAAAAATGGGATTCTTTCCCAATCCTTATTCTAATAACTTTTATATCCTAACCATCCAACTTGGTTTCTTGCAAGAAAAAATATTAAGCAAAATTTTTTTACCCAAGGAAGTGACCACCCATTTTTTAGAAAGCCCATTCAGGCCGCTAACATTCCAAGAGAGGCACTTCATTATGGGATCCGTAATTATGTTTCTTTCCTACATATACCACATGGTTACTCTAATAGAAATATTCTAGCTTTAGTTATCTTACTCCTACATCCTTCCCTTTTTAATTTTGATTAGAGATTGAGATCCATTCATGATCTCAAAAATCATCTACCTCTTTCTCGTAGGCTTGTTAGGGGGCTTTCCTAAATTTCACTCAATACCCATATCCACATTATCCTTCCTTTATCTCTAGTTTTTAGGACCCAGAGAACCTTTCTCTAGATAGGTCTTTGGGGAGCTAATCAAAGACCCTACCTTAGGGGTTTCCAAATGAATCATAGGCTCCTCAATAGTAGAACCAATACAAAACGCCCATCAAAATAATTATGAAGAAGATCCTTAGAAAAAAATATTTCAAAAATGAAATCCAACTAATATACCTCAATAACACCAATATTTGAGGCTACATTCTTCTTATTAGACACCTTCTCAATCACCACTAGGTTGGCTAGGGTCAACTATGAGGGTTGTAAAATCTCCTCTACTAGAACCTTCAACTTCAAAACATCATCCATCTAGGATTGACCTTATCCTTCCCCCACCTTTGAGGAATTACCACCCAAATCCTTTGAGGGGACTCAACCCAAGTTCTCCTTCTAGATCCATTTCATTATTGTAGATCTATTTTCCTTCTTTGCATGTACCTTGAGGGGACATTTGTTCACCTTGTGACCTAATTTTCCATAACTAGAGCACTGGGCTAGCCTATTATTGTAAATAATGGGTTGGTCCCAAGCACCCAAGAACAAGATAATATTTATAGAAGAGGGAATATCCACCTTTAGATCTACCATAACATACATTCTTGTGTACACCATTATTGATTTGGCTCTAGTTACCTAATAGATAAGAAGGAGATCCCCCATAGACTTGGCCACATCTATCAATACCTCTTCATACCAAATATAGTAAGATAGGGTAGGGATATGAACCCATATAGGCGCAAAGTTAACCCTTTGCATATGAGGATTAAAATAAAGTTTCATCTTCTATAAAAATAGACCTATTTTGCCATAGAACTAGGGGCCTCCCCCTAGGATATGGTTTGCATCTTCCATGCAGTTTAATATGATATAAAAAAAATATTTAGGGGAAGCTACAATTTTCATGTATCCTAGAGGTTTCTACTTCACTATTACCCATATTTAAATTGAATCTAGGTCTAGCCTTACCCTCTAGAACTTTCCCACAAGGTCATAATTTCCATCACCCATGATGAACTTAAATAGTTCACTCAAGATGTTAATGGTTTTTCCCATAGGATATATGTTGCAAATAGATTTTGAGATCTCCCTCCCACCTTTAGACGTCATCACAACATACAAAATGTTGAAGCTTGAATTATTAGGGGAAAACTATAGGCCATGAGAATAGAATCCAACCTCCATATTACCATTTGATGGCCCATGGCTTTTAAAGGACCTATGAAGCTAGTACTAGTACCTCCTATAGACACACCATCTAGTTAACCTAGAACTGTCACATTTGCATCTAAGCCAACCACCACCTCCACATATTTTGATAGCTCCTACCACCATTTCATAAACCTGTGCAAACTACCTTCAATGTCTCCCACTCCCATCCTTTTCCACCCTAATCACCATCATTTAAATTCTAGATCTTGCTCCTACATCAAACCCTTGTATGCTTTTGCTACTCTACTAGGGTTTTTGAAGCTACTACTTAGATTTTGCTCCTCCTATGGAACATTCACTTCATGCACCTCTGACACTACTTCTCTACTAGGGTTACCATCATTAATTTTCTAGGGTTTTTGAAGCCACTACTTAGATCTTGATCCTCCTATGGAACCTCCGCTCCATGCACCTCTAACATACCTACTCAAATATTGCTCCTCCCTTGGAACCTCCACTCTACACACCTTTAGCATCGCTACTTTGCTAGGGTTTTTGAACCTGCTCAATATTAAGTGTTTTAACTTTAAAATATTATTATTATAGTAATAATAATAATTTTAATGTCATTTCTTAGATCCTGCTCCTCCTATGGAACCTCCACTCCATGCACCTCTAACACCACTACTTAGATCTTGCTTCTCCTATGGAACCTCCACTCCATGGACCTTTGATGTCACTACTTAGATCTCGCTCCTCCCTTGGAACCTCTACTCTGTGCACCTCTATCATTGTTGCTCTGATAGAGTTTTCCAATTTACCACTACTCAAATCCCACTCCTCCCTTGGAACCTCCAATACACACACTTCTAAAAAAAAAAATTATTAAGTATCCACACCTTAAATTTAAAGTAGTGCATCCACTACAAATTTAAAGGAAATAATAAGAATTTTAAAATTATTTTTTATTTTTTAACAAGTTTATTTACACTTTACCCTAGTTTGTATTTAGGTCTTTAGAAAGAGAATCCAAGACCTTAACCACTATCCTATCCCACAAAAACTAAATAAATGCTTAACCTACTATCATTTTAATTTGAAATAGAATGTAATAATATTCTAAAATATATATAAATTTTAATAATTATAAATTGATAAATAATGAAACCCATAAAAACAAAGTTGCTATAGAGCATAATAGTAAACTAGGATATTAGTTTCTCCTTACCCGAGTTGACTATTCAATCAATTTAAACTAAAACTCAAATAAAATTTATTTACAACTAAAGTATTTTTAACTATTCAATCAATTTAAACTAAAACTCAAATAAAATTTATTTACAACCAAAGTATTTTTAAATCATAGGTTTAGTTAGAATATGAGATCCCTAAACAATATACCCACATCGTTACACCTTTGCATAATATTCTAACAATGACCAACTTACCTATACTCACAATAACAACTAATATTTGAAATGATTTATCGCTATGCATAAACCTAGCATAACCCTAGCCTAGTTTGTCAATGTGTTTTTTATGTTCTATGCTTTCTACTTTCTTCTTATTCTCTGTTTTGATTTTCTATTCTATAATTTTTCTCTAATTTTCTTTGATCTTAGGAAGCTTTGAATGCTTCTAAATATATTGCTTCTATTTATATTTAGTTATCTTTAATATCAGGGTGGCTTTAGCCTTGAATGACCAAATTTCTCTGAGTTGGTTTTGCCTTAGTCTTCAATGTCAAGGTTTGGATTTATCCCTAAATGATCAACTTTCTTAGAGTTGATTCACCTTTCAATCTTTAATTTGCAAAAACTTCAAAATTTTCAAATCAATGTCAAGGTTGGCTTTATCCCTAAATGACCAACTAATATTGAGTTGGTATGCCTATCAATCAATATAGTTGAGTCCTAGTCTTCACTGGTTATTCTTCAATTATGGAAAGACCCTAGCCTTTCTACTCAATAAGACCTTTAAAAATAGAGTTCGAGTCTCACTACCTTCAAAGTGGATAGACTCTTAATTGACTTTATCAAATATGAATAAAATCAATTAATAATGATGGTTAATAAAATTAACTCTATTAAACTAGATAGAGTTTGGTGGTAGCTCTGATACCATTGTTAGATTTTTAAGCCTTATACTACCACAAAATATCACATGTTATTTTACTCAGGTCCCAATCTAAAAAAGCCATAATATAATAAAGGTTGAGATAATAATATGAGTAGAATAATATGAGCAAAGTATATGTATATCAAGGTTTACAATAAATCAAATAACATTCATTTACATACTAAAATATAAATGTAAATATCCTGAATCATTCATGTACTATGCATGAAGAACAACTTACAATATTAATTGCTCAAAATATATACAAGATTTATTACTCCTTTTATTGTTACAACTTGGACTATGAATTCTAGATTCTTGAATGGATTGCATTTCTATGGAGCATTATCTCCATAATATAGCAATAGTAATGTGACTCTTCAAGTACTTGACTATTTCTCTTCATATGCCAAGTCTCATGACTCTTGGTTTATCTACTTGCCACTTGCATACTTGATGAACACTTGACTCTATAATACTTGCACACATTTACATGAATCTTACAATTCTACTTGCACATCTAATCTAGGACACTTGTGCACATCTTTACATTACATATTTGTTCTCATACATACAAGACACTTGTGCATATTTACTCAACCTACACTTGCACTCTAACTTACATGACACTTATGCATTTTCCTGCACATTACATATTTACATGACACTTGTGCATTTCTTTCACATTCACACTTACATAAAAGGGAAAATATAAATAACACTCTAAACTATTGACTCAACCCTAATCTATTATTTATAAATGTACCATGAAGGTATCATGGGGGTACATTAGCATGTACCAAATAATGTAATATACTCCAACAATAGATAAGTTGTGGATTTTAATCTAAATATATCTTGTCCAACTACAACTTTGAGAATCAGTACTTTCTTTTGATTAAAGATAGTTTATATGAGGTATGATAAGAGGCTACTTAGTCTTCTTGAAATTATTTCATTGATGCTCTATGTAGTACATGATATAGGAATCATAGTCCATCATATGGGTATATCCAAAGAAGTATTGAACTACATGGAGCATAGTGATATATTCTTTCGTCACCAACTCATGCTCATATCTCTAATCATTTTATTGATCATTTGGATTAAATTATTTTATTTTAAGAGACAATTAAAAATACCATGTCTCTTATGGTTTTTCCAACTTTTAGACTAGGAATATTTCCTATCTATCCTCACTAAATTTAGTGTAATAATCTACTTGTTCCTAATATATAGGAATCATAGTTTTTTATGTCATCGTATATATAAATAATTTTTCTTATTCCATTGGTGGTGAGAAAAATTGGTGTCTCCTCCCATGAATGCACCTAGATTGCATGGAAGGTTTTATAATATTTTTTAGTGCATAGCTATATAATATTAGGGAAATATTGCACTTGAGACACTAGAAACATATCTAACCTTAAAATCTAGATGTGGTTGATGCTCCATGAGTTGATGTTAGGGATCATTTGAAACCTTCTCATAGCATTTCTATTGCAATAACCAAGCATATACTTGTATTTCCCTTCAATGACCTTGTTGTAAGGGTCCTTGTACAAATTTTATATCACTCTCTTCTTAGTGGCATGCATACCTTGTGACTCTATTTTATATGATTACCTTGTGTGTTATGCCACTACTCAAAGCTTTCCTAGTATCCCTTTGTTGCATTAATTTGTTGTATATTTTATTATCAAATTGAAGAAAGAAATGTACAACTCCGTAGAGGGGTGATTTGCTCTTTGATATTCAATACTAAAATAATGATTCACTCTATTAATTCCTTAAAAAATTTCTCTTTATAAAGAAGGAAAAAAAATCCTTTGGTTATCTACATGATTTGCTTTGTCATATACTTGGATATTTTGTGTTGTACCTTTTACTCTAGAAGGTATCCACTCTAGATAAAATATGCAAATTGTTGTTTTTTCCCCTTTAGTACATTTTGTTTTGGCCTCTAATTATGCAATTGTATTCCCTATGAGGGTGACTTAGCATCTAAATATTGTTGCTTTTAAAATCCTTGATGGGCATAAACTCAATGGAAATAAAATTTAGAATATGGTTTTTAGGAGCATGACATGGATAATAAAACTATGGCTTCATATATCCCTCTATGAATTGGCCTCCTTTAAAAAACTAATAAAATAATAGGAAAAGGAACATCATAGAAGGTGTAATCACGAGGACACTAAAATTTGCAAATGGATATTTGAAATATTATTTTTTCTAATAGTGGATTCTACTATTCCATTAAGTTTTTTGTTGATCTTTGAGAACTCTTAATATGGAAGAGGGTAAAAATATGGGGAGTGAAACATAGGTAAGAAAGTTAAAGCACTACCTAAACATGTTCACCTACCTCTCTTTTTCTATTACACTATTTAGAGAGTGATTCACTCTATTTTTTTGGAGTGATTTATTTTATTAACTAGTTGGTAAAAATCCTTTTGTTTTTACTTGCCAAATATTAAATGAGTAATTTTTTTTAGGTTAGTTTTCATTCAAAATGGGTTTTGATAGGAAACCCCAAAACCTGCTTACAACCACAACTTAAGGATGCTAAAAAAATAGAAATAAAATAAAATATGGGGATGCAGCCCCAAATAGGAAAGAGCAATAGTAACATAGCACCAGAGAAAAAGGCCCCATGCAAGGAAGCCCCAAAACAAATAGCTAAAAAAGAAAGGAAGACTTTAGTCCTCCTCGCCTGCTTTGACACCTCCATCCTTTATGTCATCCTTTACCTCATCCTTGACCTTGTCCTTAGTGTTGACCTCAAACGCCTTTGTGTCCTCTAGAGTTGCCTCAGTGAACTTTTCATGAAAAATAGGAGATGTAAGGCATTGCAAAGATCTGTGAGAGTGTTCACCAGACCTTTCAATTGGGAAATACCATTTTTTAGTTGAGAAATACCATTGGAGGTAGTTTTGATGATGAACTATTGTAGAAGTTGAGCTATAACATCACGGTCATCCTCATCAAATTCAATTTCTAGAATTTTTTTCTTATCCTAAATAAACTTGTTTCTCAGGTAAAGTTAAGCCCTTACGGTGCCCTCACACTTTATTTTCTTCTTCACAAGTATCTCTTTGAATGCCTCCATAGTCGCTCTCTTCTTGGAAAATATGGTTGGGGAATAGGTAGAGGATGAGGGTGGGCTTGAATTAACCTGGGTAGTGTTAGAAATTTGAGGTATTTTATGTTGTCATTGATGTCACATGGATCACATTGAGTTTTGGTGGCCAAAGTATTTCATTAATAAGCATTTATGATATTTTGAAAAGCATGGATATATATAGGGTTTTTGTGAAAACCAAGGCAGGAAAAATAAAAGGTTTTATTTAAAATCATGGATGGCAGATTTGAAATGGGTTTTTCTTAAAACCTAGGTTGGATTTTCATTTCGTCGAAAAAGATGCCCCGATGATGGAGATATTTAATTTTAAATATTTAAGTCTAAATTCTAATTATTTAAAATTTAAATTTAAATTTAAAATTAAAAGCTAATTTATAGCGCCGACGTCAAAATAAAGGAGGAGGCATATAATATTAAAGTTTACTTTATAGTGCCGATGTCAAAAGAAAGGAGGAAGGCATATATAAATATGCCACCAAATATTTTGATTTATTCCCCCATGTCCTCGATGATGGTGATGTGTTTGAATTGCCAAGGGAGCGAAAGGTGATAGCATGTTAAAGAGTGTGCAAAGGGTGTTCGTTTGAAGAAGGAGCAAAGGCATCGCAGCTCGTTTGAATCCAGCGAAGAAGGAGGTAATAAAAGTAAGGGAGGTCCCTTACCAAGCATCGTAGGCTCTTATGGCCTAACGATAAGAGGAATGCACGTAAGGTGTTGAAGCACCAGCATATCCAAAGTTCAAATCCCACTGGTGCTGGTTTTGCAAAGTGAAAGGGAGAACTCTTTTGGCGCATGGTGTTTGAGGACATGCTCGGAGCAAAAAAATAGAAGGTTTGCACTCACTGTTCTATGTGAGTGGTTGTCTCATGTGTTTTTTGGTGTCACAGTTAGAGTGGTGTAGGGGTAGCAACATGGGATCGAATCCCATTGAGAACAAAGGCAAGTTAATAATTTTTCCTAATATTTTATTTTTCTAAGGTTTTCCTAGGAGAGATAAGGGTTGTGGTGCATATTGAGAAAAAGAGAGATTTCTGGTGATTTTCCTTTTAGAAGTATATCATATTATATATCATTGGAAAGATTATTTCGAGGGCTATTTGATTAACTTACTTAGATGGAGAAATAAGGTGTATGTAAAGAGATAATTCTATTTTTGTAAAGGGGTTCAAAAGTGAAGGTTGTTTTGTTTTTTTTCAAAAGTGATTAATTCTTTCATAAGGGGAGATGATGCATTTTGTTGAGTAGGAGTGATAAGGTGTTATTTGAATATCGTTGTTATGATATTAATCATGATGTCTAACCCTTGTTGAAAGTTGAAAAAGAAGTTTGTTGAGTGTGGTAGATTTCCAAAGAGGTTTCTTCATCTTCATAAAAGTTATGGGCACATTCTCCTATTGATTTATTATGGTGGTTGTTTTCTGAAATATCATTGGAGAGAAAATGATTGATTGCGGTTTCCTTTTCGAAAGTGGTTGGTTGAATGCTTCAAGGTTTTCTAGTTTGAGAGTTGTGGTTAAACCTTGGTTTATAAGCATAGTTGTTGAAGCCCATTGGTTATGCAAAGAACTTGAAAAGAACATGAGTATCATTGTTATGTGAGATTTGTGGTTGAGCATTGTTGGAAAAATTTGAGTTGGTTGATACATTCTTGGACTAGGGTTTTGCGAGAAAGAGATGTCTCTTGTGATGATTGGTTGAGTTGAGTTGATTGAGCCTAGTCAAGTAATATGTGAATTAATTTTTCATGTTACATGAAACAAACTATTATATAATTCTGATTTGAGTTGAGATTGAGCTTAGAACATATTGAGTCTAACAATTCTCTTTATGCTTCTATGAGTTGACTTGAGTTGAGTTGAGATTGATTTGAGTTGAGATCATTGTGAATCATTGTTGTCATCCATTGTAGAGTGCTTTGACATTCATTGTTGAGTTCATCATTGAGCCTTGCCTTTGTATATTTGTAGATGATATTTGAATGTTACTTGAGCATGATTGGTTGAGCCTTTAAGAAGGTCTTTGGGATAGATTTTTGGATAGATTTGTGGACAGTTTTTGGACATATTCTGAGCAATTTCTATGTGAGCTTGTTGAGCAGAATTGGACAAGTTCTATGTGAGCTTGTTGAGCATAATTGGACAAGTTCTATGTGAGCTTGTTGAGAAGATTTGGACAAGTTTTGTGTGAGCTTGTTGAGCAGATTTGGACAAGTTCTGTGTGAGCTTGTTGAGAAAAATTGGACAAGTTCTATGTGAGCTTGTTGAGCATATTTGGACAAGTTTTGTGTGAGCTTGTTGAGCAGATTTGTACAAATTCTGTGTGAGCTTGTTGATTATATTTGGACAAGTTCTATGTGAGCTTGTTGAGCATATTTGGACATGTTTTGTGTGAGCTTGTTGAGCAAATTTGGACAAGTTCTGTGTGAGCTTGTTGAGAAAATTTGGACAAGTTTTGTGTGATCTTGTTGAGCAAATTTGGACAAGTTATGTGCAAACTTATTGAGAAAATTTGGACAAGTTCTATGTGAGCTTATTTAGTAGATCAGTGGAGTGCCTAGCTTAGCAGATCAATGGATTGTCTACCTGAGTAGATCAGTGTGTTGCCTAGCTGAGCAGATTAGTGAATTTCCTACTTGAGTAGATCAGTGTGTTGCCTAGCTAATAAGATTAGAGGATTTCCTACCTGAGCAGATTAGTGTGTTGCCTAGCTGAGTAGATCAGTGGATTGCCTACCTGAGTAGATTAGTGTGTTGCCTAGCTGAGTAGATCAGTGGATTGCCTACCTGATCAGATTAGTGTGTTGTGTAGCTAAGAAAATAAGGGGATTGCCTACCTGAGGAGATCAGTGTGTTGCCTAGCTAAGCAAATTAGTGGATTGCCTACCTGAGCAGATTAGTGTGTTGCCTAGTTGAGTAGATCAATGGATTGCCTACCTGAGTAGATCAATGTATTGCCTAGCTTTGAGAAGATCAAAGTAATCATTGTATTGGATAAGGATCCTTATTTTTGTGTGAAATATTATAAGGATATTATCTTATGGAGTACCCCACATTGGGGAACCACGTTAAATCTTGTCTCAATTGTGTGTGGTGACTTGTGCTCTTGCTTACTATTGTTATTTGAGTTATTAATGCACACTGCTATATTTGGTTATTGCAATTAAGGACATTAATTGATATTTTTCTAGAAAGAAAGTAAAAAGTGGGCGATGTATTGTTCACCCCCATCTTAGTATAAGCTTGTGTTCTTCAGGTAGGGCTAGGTTTTCCTTTAGGAGCAACATTTTGGGTAGCAGGAAGGGTTATGCCATTAGGGCAATGGACCAACCAGTGATTGTAGAAAACTTTAAATAGGCCTTGGTGGGAAGGGAGGTCATCTCCCTTCTTCTTCCTACAAGCCTCTATGGAATAATTGATAGAATTCAACAAGAATTGGGGGATTCTAATAGGTTTGACATCCCTAAAATGGTTTAAAAATGCAAAATAGAAGCTAATTTTATATTTGTATCAATTAATCAATCTTTCTATTTGCCTCTTGTTTATTGAATTCAAGGGTTATCTCTTATATATGAAAAAAATTTCTTTGTTCTTATTTTAAAAAAATTATTACACCCCTTGGCTTAGGATAATGAATTATCCTTTTTTTGTCTTAGGATTAGAGGCCTATAATTTCCTATGAGAAATATACAAGAATGGAAGGAATATTTTCATTTTTATATACATGGTGGAATCGATAGCCGCCACAAATTTAGGAAGGTTATTTGGCTTTTATGGACACCAAGAATCTGGGTAGGTTGTCTAATTTTATGGATGCCACGGTATTTTGTGCTATCTGCCTTGAAATCTACCACATAGTTATTTATGTATTCTGCCCCTATAACCACCATGCCACAATAATTTTAAATCTTTTATGCCACTGAAAGCACCAAGAAAGGGACAAGCATTCATTTCGGTAAGGCCCAATATTTGAAACTTGGACCTCCACACCGCTTATGGGGTTTGGTCGAACCAATTGATCTACACCTCAGACCCGAATACAAGGAATGTTTAAACATTCTTTTTAATATTTTTCCCAAATGAGATAAGGAATTTTCATAGTGAAAAGCAAAGTAAGAAGTGGAACATTGATAAAATATAAAGATATTTTATAATTCATTATTTTCCTTTCATTTTTAAAGGTTCCTTTGGTGTTGTCAATTTACAAAAATGGATAGTGATCATCCTTCTAAATTTATCAACCTATATGTATTAACTCCTCTAAGTTTAACAATATGGTAAGATATAATCCATAATAAGCTAAAATTATCATACTTACCTAGCTTAGCTTGTTCATTAGTGCATTCGAGTATGGGATCACCTTTCTTAAAATCAATGTTTGTTGCTCTCTTATAAAACTACTAATTAAATTCTACTTAGTGATGAATGAACTTCTTGAATGGATTGTTAAAATATTCCTCTAGATAAAGTTTTTATCCTTCATTGAATTGGCATGATATCAATGTCATCTAATTCTAGTTGATATGATATTTAGAATAAATGGATTTCAAAATTGATTGGTGATACTGCTTTTTCCAAATACAAAATTATATGATGAAGTATTTATGGAGACTTTTGGAGCCATTGTATCCTTCTAGAGTGCCCTTTTCAATTTATGTGTTAATATATTTATGATTTAATAATTGTGTTTTTTAAAATTTGGATCATAATTTAGTTTATATAATAAGCCAAGCCATTTTCTTGGGGATAAAAATTTGAGGATGTTTTCAAGATAAATCCATGGTCTAATGTAAACTAAATTAATTTTTCTCTAATGAATTCTATAGCATTATAATTAATCACTATTTAAGGAGCACCATATATCATGATAATGTATTTTAAAAATTGTATCATTGTTTATTGATGAGTAGTCTTAAGTAGAATTATATTTATCCATATGATGAACAAGTCTACCACTATCAAGATCCATCAATGACTTGCATTAGATAGAGGGTTAATTTTTCCAATGAATCTAACCACCATTTTTGGAATAGATATATTATGATTAGTGTCTATAAAAATGGCCAATAATATATTGCCATTAAGATTCATGGGTTGTTTTATGAGTTGAATAGTGACTTCTTTAAGATATTCTTGTAATATATCATTTAATCTTTCTTATTTGATCCAACTTAATAGAATGATATAATATCCTTTTTAGAATAAAAGTCCATCAAGCAGGACATATTTTAGTCTTTTATCTTAGATGCCTTCTTTCTTTCAGTGTCTAGATTACTAGAATAACATCTATCTCTATGTAATTACTAGTGTTATGTATCCATATTATTTATCCCTAAATATTTGTTAGTCATTTTGGTGGTTCAACTTTCTCTACAAATACCACTTGTTTTCCAACATGAGACTTTTACTATGTTTGCACATAAAGTTATTCCCCTAATTATTTTCATGGGTTTAATATCTATATCAAACTCTTGTATTTTGTTGCTCCATACAATCCTATTTTCTCCTAGATTTCCATGTGATACTACAAATTTGACATCTGGATATAGTAAAAAATATATAGTATTACTTTGAGAGAGGTGATATTTGAACCTACTTAAGGCCTTCATAGTGGTAGAAACCTTGTATTTTTTATAATTGTATATATTTCCTCATAGTTTTGTAATATTTGGTTTATGAAATAAATTAAATATTCTTCATATTGTTTATTTGTCTATGTTAGAACTATTGTAATACTAATATAAATACAAAATATATAGTCTAAAATCTTTCGTGAAGTCTATATTTATCAATACTAGATCATTGTTTATTGTATCCTTAACACCTTAAAAATCTTGTTTGCCTTCATTAGTCTATGTAAAATTAGCGTATTTCTTAAGCATTCTTATGTTTTGTCTAACCAATTTTATAAAAAAATTGATGAACTTAGCCACAAATTGGATCTAACCTAGAAAGGATATGATTTCCTTCACTGATGAAGGTAGAGATAACTCTTGAAAGGTATTTATATGATCAAGATAAAAAGCAAGTCATTCTTTGGAAACCACATGCATTTTTAATTTTTCCTCTTTGATAAAGAAAATAGATTTCTTTGGATCTATAAATATTTCATGTTCTCAATATCATTTTAATCATGATTCTAGGAGTTGTGTATATTCGCTTATATATTTAGAGAATATCATCAAGTCATCTAGGTAGATTAATATAATTATATCAATAAAAACTAAAAAAAATTACCCTTTTAAGGGTGGACCCTATTTTTTATAGAACAAACGGTATCCTTTGAGAATAAAATATCCCCCTTTTGGTTATGAAATTTTTTTTGTATTGATATTCATATTTTACTCATATTTGGTTATATATTGAGAACTCATCAATTAATGAAATCATTTGTGATGTAGAAAATTTTATAGTATTTGCTCCATTGGTGATAATTGTTGAAATATTTTTAATATGACATTAAGAACACAAGGCTAATAATTTTGGAGTACCTACTTGTACTCTTGATGTAATTATATAAGCAAGTTCTACATACACCTATGGGCATTCTATATGTAACTATACATGCATCTTTTTGTGTAAGCTTATAGCCATTTTTCTATGTAAACCTATAGGTATCTTCATGAAATTCTAAGGACTCCTTTTATACTTAGTCCTTAGTGCTATTTGGTAATCCACCTCTTTGGATAACCTAAATTAAAGGGTAATTTTTTATTATTTTATTTTAAGGTTAAGTTTGTGTTAGTTTGAGGTTAACCACTCATCAAGGATTTTGTATCACTATAAATACCCCTTTATAAGGATCCATTATTATCATAAGTATGAATAAAAAGTGATAAATTAGGATGCCCATGGGCATCCACCTTATAATTCTAGTTGTCTCTCTTCATTTTATTTTTTTTCATTTAGTATTTAAATCTTTTAAACACCTTTTCTTCTTTTTGGCATACAATTATCGGGAATGCATGTTTTCGAAGGTTTTTGAAAAATATTTTAGCTTTGCACATGGTATCAAAGAAAGATCTAGAATCCAATCACTCATAGACAAAAGAGAAGCTATTTCCATCAACAATTAAGAGCATTTATCAAGTTATTTTCTTTTTTAAAGTTCTAAATTTCAAATTTGTGAAATTTAAATTCTGGCACCAATAATTTTACTGCCATTTATTTTGACACCTTTCATGCCATTTTCATAATTTTTTTTAATGACCTAGCATCACTTGTCCAAAAATTTTCCAAACACATACATATTGATTTGTATGAAGTGCAGGTTAGGTTATCCACCTTAGCTAGAAGGAATGGAATTTGACTCTTGGTACCCTATTCTCTATGGCTTGGTCATCTTCTAGTTGTTATTGGAAATCATCTCCTTCTATTCATCAAAGGTAGTGGTGAGGTAGCAAGACCTATTTCTTGTTATAAATTATTTGCAATATCAAATCACCACACTATTGAAGCTACATGTTGAAGAAGACTTTGAGAAAACATAGTCAAATTTGGATCCTGATAGTTATTTTTTGAAGGCATCTTGACTTGTACATTAAAGGTCTCCTGCAATTCACATTATGACCACATTATCACTTATGGTGCATTGTATGGAAATTTATTTTTTAGCACCAAGGTCAATAGATAAAAATCCCATAGAAACATTTTGAAAGAGTTTTTGCTTGTAGAAGAGTGTGGCTTGGATATTTGAAAAAATATATTTTTTTCATTCTATCCAATCCATATGGTAGATAATTTAAGGCTCTTCCTTATGACCATAAGGGTATTAGTTCATATAGTTCAATTGGTTTTTTATGTGAATGCTATGACTATATAAAAACCACAACTTATCTCTCTTGAAGGTATTTTCAATATTCTAATCCATTATAAAGTGGCAATGAAGAATTATGGAGTTCTTTATCATACACAAGCTCATTCAAAAGACTTCAAGTCAATAAAATGTAAGGCTCAAGTGCCTAAGTACAATTCTAAGGTTTTAAATAATTCAAACATTTGTGAGTATTTTAAAATAGAAGGACAACTCATCAAGAATTACATTACAAGGTTGAAGAATATTGATATAAAATTTTGGAGGAATAGAAACAAGCTTTCTAATAATGAAAATGAGGATGAAGGAGGAATAACATTGGCACACTAGAGAATACATTATTAGGGGATATATTACCTCCAATGCCTTATCTCCTTATCCCCTCAATTTAACTTATGAGAAGTGTTGAAATATTTCTAATCTAACCTTATTAAGCCAAGGCCAATAGTGTCAAAGTACTTATAGGTATTTTTGATGTAAGCCTACAAGCAAGTGTTATGTAAGCCTATGAGCATATTTCTATGTAAGGCTATAGGAATTATTCTATGTAATCCTATAGGCATATTCATGTAAGCCTAAGAGCCCCTTTCATATTTCACCCTTAGTGGTATTGGTTAATCCACCTTTATGGATAACCTCACTTAAAGGGTAATTTATTATTATTTTATTATAAGGTTAACCTCAAGGTTAAGTTTATGTCGACCTGAGGTTAACCTCTCATTAGGTATTTGGTATCACTATAAACACCCCTCAAGGAGGATCCATTTGTATTATAAGTGTGAATCTTCCTTTATTTATTCACCATCAATTACTATTTCTATCCTTTAATTATCCTTTCTTATTTTTGGAATATGATTGTGGTTAATGCATGTTTTGTAAGGTTTTTGAAAAATATTGTGAACTCGAACAATAATGGGTAATGGTATTTAAGATAATCCCTCTTTATATTTATAGAACCAACATGTAGGTAAATATTTCCATTTTCTTTTACATAGATACTAATTTTAGAACGCATGTTGAATGCTTTATTAAAAAAATTATTTATCCTTGGAGTAATTTAGTAAACTCTTTATTATTAACAAATTTAATTATTTATTAAAAAACTTTATTTTTCTCTAGAAATCCTAACCCTAGGCTCAATATCAATGATGTGTTCAATTACCTTTCTAATATGTGCTTGAGATCATATTCTTACATAATGGCATCATTTTATTTAACACACAATTCTTTGGATATGGTTATTTCTTCATTAGTAAACTCCTTTCCTAACAACAAATATTTCTCCCCAATGACCTTGATTCATTGGTAGAAGAAGCTTTTATCTTCATACTCAATTTCTTAGTGCTAAAATCTAAATTAAAGTCGCTTTCTAGAGTGATAAGGCACCTAGGTAGTTAGTTGGTATTCAATTGAATGACACCTTCCTAAATATCATCCTTGTATTCATATTTCTCTTTTACATGATGAACTTCTCAGATCATAAAATTAATTATCTATTCAAGATTATTGAACATCTACTAGTGGTCCAAGTTGTTTGAAACTACTAATATAAAAACTACTTTAAATTCCTTGTGTTTGTTCTACATGTCCTAAGTCAAGTCAAACTTTGTTAACACTTCCATATTCATCTAGCTTATGGACATGGTAATTGCATAGTGATTTATTTTCTATTCTTATAATATTACCATCCTTTAGAACTTTCATGTGTGTATAATCCATTGCTATATATCAATATCCATACAACTTCCTTATCCTTTTTTCTAATAACATATTAAAATATGGTGGAATATCCACCATTATAAGTGCTTAAATCCCTATGGTATCTATGTATTGTGTTATAGTCTATGGAAAAGGAATACAACATACTGTAACACAAATCCATTATCACATAAATAAAAAAATATACAATGTGAATAACTTATAAATGTATACACTACACACACAACATAACAGTTCAGACATGTTGGTAAGGCATTAAAATAATCTAACAAAAGCATCTTAGATTGCCTAGCATAGCAATTAATATGGCCCAATATAGCATATCAAACGGTCTAAAATAGCATTCAAATGACTTGATACAATACTTTAATACCATGATAACTTTGACACATGTACCATACCAATATTTTATTCCATGTAAAAAACATTAATAAATGAGGGAAGGCTCTTATATATACAACTAGGGTGGTAGTTGCATCCTTCAACTTGCTAACTACCCAAAACCTCATCATTTTTTTAAATTATATTTTACATGTAACTAACTTGCATTTATATTTTATTTCATGACTCAATTTATGACTAATGATTTATCCTTACATAACTAATACTTTACAACATTACACATTATCACATACAATATTATATTATTAGAAGTATTATATTATTTGGTAACTTGCAATAATATTGTAAGTACCATATAAATAGTTTAGTTTAGAGTGTGATTAATATTTGAGTATATAGTAGGTATCATGTAAGTAAGTGTAGAGTTATGTAAGGAGTTATGTAAGTGAGGTGTCATATAAGTATGGAGTTATGTAAGATTTTACCATTTAGTATGTGTAAGCATCAGAGTCTAGTCTATGTCCTTATGTGGATATGTAGATTCAATAATAGATTTATTATTATGTGGTATTTCTCCCATGAGAAATATAAAGTGTTAGATCTTCTGTGTGTGTGAGGAGATAAAACGTTTGTGTAAGTAGAAAGGTCAAGGGTTGTGAATGTGAAGAGTCTCATATCCATATGTGTATATATTTAAGACAAAATATTGTAATATGTTATCAAACAATTTTTTTTTTTGGTAATTAAAAGGATTGCATTGCTTAAATGGGTTTTAAGGTTCCCAAAACCTTGATACAAAAATAGCCATGCTTGCTGTGAGCAGAAAAGATTAACAACAAAGGATTATACCCTGAGCTTAGAACAGAGAAAACCAAAATAGAGGACGCAACCTCAAACCTAAGGAAATAGGAAAAAAGGATGATGCCTAATAAGATAATATTACAAAGCAAAAATGAAAAGGCTCCACGCAGGGTAGCCATGAGAACAGGGCACAAATAGCTAAGAAAAAAGGAACAGGCTCCATGCAGGGTAGCCATAGAAGCAAAAATTAAGAAATTGAGGAAATTATTCCTCAGCAGAAAATTTATCCTCATCCTTTGTATTGCCTTGACCAACTTCCTTAGGCACCTCCTCAGCTTCAGACCCACCATCGACATCCTAGCCACTCTACCCTCCAAAGAACATCTTATGAAGGCATTCCCTAATATCAATCATTGAATTGACCATGGCATTCATCATGCCTATCATGGAAGAAATAATAAATTCCTTCAACCACCTCATCTCATCATCAGCCTCTTCATCCTCATTTTTTATGTCAATAATGTCACGTCTCCTTGCCAAATTTTGGAGATGAGAAAATTTCCTCATGAGACCTTTCATGCTTTTGAAACTGATGTTTTTTCTTGCCTTTAGTTTCGTGATAGCCTCAATGACCTTCCTTTTTCTTTCAACAAGGGAAAGGTGTGTAGAGGACCCCATAGGTTTGGCTGGACTGGGGATGATTGGGTTGGATTTAGGACTATGAGCCAGGATATAGGTGTAAATTACCTTGAATAAGCCTTGATGGAGAGGAAGGTCCTGGTATTTCTTGTTCCTACAAGAACTTATCGAATAGTTGATGGAATTGAGGAAAAACTGGGGGATTCTAAGGGGATGGATATCGTGGAAATGATTCATGGAGGCCAAATGATAAGTGCAAAGGACTTTTTTGGGGTCATCGACAGTGATGAACTCCATGACTAGCTTCATCACATTATTCCAAGGGGTGTTCAAGTTACTCATGTAGATTCCCTTTTTAGTACATTTGAAAATATTTTCGTTATCCTTGAACTCCTTGAGTTCAACCTCCTAGTTGTGCTTATGTATGTGGATAGAACATCCTTTCTTATTCTGCCTAGTAATCATGGATAGAAGGTGGAGATCCATGTAGAAGCTCCTTCCTTGAACTATGATAGAACCATTATCCTAGGACTCCATAAATACTTTGGTTATGTCAAGCTCCTTGCCAGAGAATAGATGGAGGAAGGAAAAAAATAGCGGTCATTGAGAATTCTATCAACAAGGGTGTCACAGATGAATTTGTTGGGTTTGATGAAACTCATGGTGAAAAGGCAATGGGGGTTGGGTAAGGAGATGGAAGGAGTAAAAATGGTGAGAGGTTCAAAGGGTTTACCATGCCAGTGAGGATGGAAGACAAATATGGAGACGATGGTTATGAGAGGAGGAGCAATGGAAAATTTATGGATGGAAGCTTGAGAAAAATACCACAAAAACTAGAGGTTGCCATTAATGAACATATCAGAGCAATTTGAATTTGGCACTTGGGGATTGGAAGGCTCAAGCTTGTATTGGGTATGATTTCTCAAAATAGGATTTTGATCGAGGAGATATGGAAGGTTTGGAATGATAATCTTCGGATCTTGGGTATGATTGGTTTTGGAGCCTAGAATGGTGTTTCTGGAAAGTTATCCTTTGCCATAATGATCTTATGAGAAAGTGAACTCTAGGTCCCAGGACGTCATATTAATCTAACTATTGTCGTCATTTCCTTCTCTCTTGAGGTGCCACATCCTACTCATGGTGTTGTTGATAATCAACTTTCCTCGGGCTACGATTCTATTTTGGGAGTGGGGATTACTTGGCCCTATGTTATCATGGTACTGACACCACATTAGAAACTTGGAGTAATTGAGGTGGGTTCTTTCATGAGTGTCCTATTGTTGGAAATCACCATGTCACTTAGGTACCTACACAAAGTTGACATGGAATGCCATAATTCAAAAAAAATGTTAGTGTACATTCCAAATAAAATGGTCCGGATAAACGTGATATTTTTGTGGTGGGTGATTTGGGTAGGTAGCTATATTACACTCCTCATATGGATATTAAGGAGCCTACATTTCCAATGTTTAGTTGGAATATTCATAGTACACGTGGACATACAACTTCTCCTTATGAAATTATGTATGTGTTGGATATTTTGAGTACCTATGTCAAAGTTGTCATTGATGTCAAGATGTCAGTGATAGCTCTTCTCCAGTTCAAGTGCAAAGTTTAATGGAAGTCATAATGGGTCAAAATATCTTCAGTGAACATCCAAGAGCATGGGTCAAAAAGTGGTTTTACTTCTTCCAAGGAAGCATTTATCCGAGATAGCGAAAATGTATAATATTATAATTATTATTATAATATTATTAAAGTGACTTTGAGAAAACCCAAATAAAATATTTATAATTTCAATTATAATATTTTATAAATAAAAGGGTTTAAGTATTCTTTATAAAACCCAAGGTTGGGTTTAAGGCAAACGTTTCAAAGCTTGATGGCAATTTTATTTACCCAAACCTAAATTTGGGTTGGTTTTAATTAAAGGCATTCGAAGCCTTTATCGTCGATGTCATGGAAGGAAGCATGGTGAGTGTCAACATCATTAATGCAATGGAGGAGCATATAAATATGCCCAAAGTCCTAAGTTTCAATTATCCTTGCTCGAATCGAAAAGTTGGTGGCATGCGAAAAGAGAGCTTGTGTATTTCTAAAAACGTGGCAGCGAAGCAAATAAAGGAGGAAGTTTCCATCCTCAAAATCACATTGGGCAAGTGTGGCCTAGTGGTAGTTTGGAAAGCATGAAGGTTCTGGAAGCAAGAAGGTTTGCATTTGAATCTCCGTAGTGAATTATTTGGTGTGTTGATTGAGGTTCCCAAGGCGCACGACCTTTTGCCTTAGGCAGAAGGAGACTTGAGATTAAGAAGCACATGGTGCTTCTTTAGTCTCGAATGAGTGCGTGGCTCATGCGGTGAATTTGGATGCGATTAAGGCGCTTGGCGCATGGTTAGAGTGAGGGTTTGGTTCCCTCCGAAGATGAGGTACTAATTTTTTATTTTAATTTTTATTAGTTTCCTAATGTTGGAGGAATAAGGGTGAATAATTGATTATTATTTTTGAATATACATTAAGGCATAAAGTTTATGGTGAATGATTATTGAGGATTATTTTGGAGGGATTGATATTTAAGATTTATTATTTTATGAGTAATAAGAAGTTTTAGTAAAATCTAGATTAAATTCTTATTAAGACTTTTGAGCATTATTTTTGTATAAGGTTTTTTCTATCAAAATAAGACTATGATGAATGTTATTTTTGAGTTGGAGTAATAAGGTGTATTTTGGGTCATCATTTTGCATTGTGTTATTATTAAGTCTTCTAACCTTGAGATTGGAAAAGAGAAATTTATGAGTGTGGTAGATTTGTGAGATCAACTCCTTGTCAAGCAAAAAGGTATGAGCAAATTCTTCTTTGGTTGTGTTGGTTGATTGGCTTTCTTGAAAATTAAGCTTGGAGTGAAAAGTATTTTATAAGGGTTTCCTTTTTCTAAAGTGTATGAGTTAATGCTTCAAGGTTTTTCTAGAATTAAGTTTTGTGATTAAAACCTTGTTTTATTAGCATTGTTGTTGAAGCCATTGGATTGTGCAAAGAACTTGAACTTGAGTTAGGAAAGAACATGAGCATCATTGTTATGTTAAGATTGATTTATGAGCATGGTTGTTGAAGTGATTTGTTATGCAAAGAACTTGAATTATAGTTTGAAAAGAACATGAGTATCATTGTTATATGAGATTTGTTGTTAGGCATTATTGGAAACATTTTGATTTGGGGTTACATGCTTGGACTAGGGTTTGTGAGTGAGAGTAGGTTCTTGAGTGATTGGTTGAGTAGAGTTGATTGAACCTAGTAAAGTGGATGTATGAAGTGATTATTCAAGTTCCATTAAACAAACTATTCTATATTCTAAATTGAGATGTGAAAGAAATTGAGTTGTGAGAATAGAACAAAATGAGTCTATAACAATTCTCTTTATGCTTCTATGAGATTTATTTGAGTTGAGAAAGTGATTGGGCATTGAGTATAGAACATATTGAGCTATGAGATTGGACAAGTTTTGTGTGGGCTTGTTAAGCAGATTTGAGGTAAGTCTTTGAGAAGACTTTTGGACTGATTTTGTGTGAGATTTTGTGGAAGCTTACAATACAAATTTGGTTAAGTCCTAGAGAGGACTTATTGAGCAAATTTGGACAAGTTCTATGTGAGCTTGTTGAGCAGATTTGAGTAGGTTCTGAGTGGACCTATTGAGCAGATTTGAGCAGGTTTTGAGTGGACCTATTAAGCATATTTTAGTAGCTTCTGAGTGGACCTATTGAGCAGATTTGAGTATGTTCTGATTGGACCTATTGAGAAAATTTGAGCAAGTTTTGAGTGGACCTATTGAGAATATTTGAGCAGGTTCTGAGTGGAATTGTTGAGCACATTTGTGCTAGACTGACTAGACTATGTTTAGTACAAAATTGAGATAAATATTTGGAGGTAACATAGTAGAGAGGAAAGTAGTCTCCAGTGGATAGAGATCCATCAACCGAGGTAGTGAGGATAGGTCTTCTAATTTGGGATAAGAGTCTTCAATGGAGAGAGATCCACAAGCCAATGCAGTGGAGGTAGTATTCTTCTAGAGAATCACCAGCCAGAGCAGAGGAGAAGGAGTTCTCTTGTGGATAGAGACCCACAAACTAGATTGATGGGATCATCATATCCTTTGGACAAAGGTCCATAAAAATTATAATTAGGAAGGATTCCCAAAATATTATTTGATAAATATTTAGAAGAAATAATTTCTTCGTGGAAGTAGCCATATTTGGGTGAACCACATAAAAATTATGTCTTTCATGTGTATGATGCTTTGTGTGATGTTTACTTATTTATTAATACTGATGCTACTATTTGGATTAAAAGGCAAAATTTTTTATTGTATATTGTTCACCCCCCATCTCAGTATAAGCACATGTTCTTCAATTGGCTTCAAAGAAGGTCTCTCCATGAAAAGACTAATAGATTGGAAGAGGATCCTTCAATAGCACACATGACTTCAAAAAGTGAATACGAGACTATGTTTAATATAAAAGAAGAATTCTTTACTACTCTCAAAAAATTGGAAAGACTTAGAAAGAAAATTCAATCTTGAAAGAACAAGTTCAATAAGATGAAGAAGCAAGAATGGAACTTATACAAAGTCTCACATAAATCAATATTAGGGTGGAAGAAGGAAAGAATATTGATCAAGATATGACAAATCTATTGAGAGTTAGGAAAATAGAATGTGAAATATTGGAAGAAAAAATTGTTCTCCTAAGGAATAAAGTGGAAAGGACCAAGGTACTACAAGATACATAATATGAGAAGCTGAAAGAAGAATCAAGTCTCCAAAAGGCAAAAACTTCAAAAAAAGAAAATCAAAAAAAGGATATCAGAAAGGAAGAAAGCAAAGGAGAACCTTGGATAAAAATTAATCACAAGAAGATGACTTCTTCACAAATTCCAATACATCCAAATAGGTTACATAATTTCTTCCATGGTCATTGTTTTTCTTGCAATAAATATGGTCATGGAGTTGCACACTGTATTCATTATGCAAGATACAATAGAAATTTTAATTCCTTTTCACATCTCATGGATGGTGATGTTATATGCTACAAATGCAATAATTTTGGGCACAAGGCTAGATGGTGTAAAATGATACTTCCTGAGTCTAGAAAAACAATTTCAACAACTAGGAAATATGAAAGAAAGAATGTTAGGGCTAGATCAATGTTAGTACAAACAACCCTTCATGATCAAGATAAAGAAGAACAATGGTATCTTGATAGCGGTTTCTCTAGTCACATGACAGGAGATAAAGATAAATTCATTGTACTAAAAGAAACAAATAGAGGATCAATTGTTTTGGTGATAATGGGTCAGCAAGGATTTTTGGGAGAGGAACTCTAAGTCTAGACAATGGAAAAATAAAAACAAAGAATGTTTTGTACGTAAAAGGGTTAAAACACAATATATTGAGTAAATTCAAATTTGTGATCAAGGATACATGGTCACCTTCCACCCAGATAGGTGTGAAATAAGGAAAACAAAAACTGGGAAAATCATTGCAAATGCAAGAAGGACCCCAAACAACTTATACATGCTCAATGAGATCAAAGGGGGAAAATGATTTCTATCACAATAATATGAGAGTTGTTTGTGGCATAAAATATTGGGTCATTTGAATTTTGACAGCATAGTCAATATAAGCAATAAACAGGCAGTTCGAGATTTACCCAAAATAAGATCTCAAAACATAATTTATGCACCTTGTCAACATGGAAAGCAAACTAGGACAACCTTTAAACCAAAATATTATATGTCATCTGAGCCATTGAGCCTAATACATACTAATTTTTGTGGTCCTACCAAAACACAAAGTATTCAGGATGAGAGTTACTTCATGTTATTTGTAGATGATTATTCCAGATAGGTTTGGGTAACCTTCCTAAAAGAGAAATTAGAGGCTTTTGAAAAAATTAAAGCATTCAATAAATTGGTTGAAAATAAAATAGGCAAAAGGATTAAGTGTCTACGATCGGACAGAGGAGAAGAATTTACTTCAAATGAATTTGTAGAATTCTGTGAACATGGAATCAAGAGAGAGTACTCAACAGCAAGAATTCCTCAACAAAATGGAGTAGTTTAAAGGAAGAATAGGACTATTGAAAACATGGCCAGAGCTATGTTAAATGAATCTAAGTTATCATATGGATTTTAGAAAGAAGAGATATCCACAGTTGTATACATAATTACTAGGGCTCAATTAAGGGTAAATCATCACAAGACTCCTTATGAGCTTTGGAAAGGAAGACCTACTACTATAAAATATTTCAGAATATTTGGAAGCAAATGTTACGTAATATGGGAAGATCAAAACTTGGGAAAGTTTGATTCAAGATGTGATGAGGGAATTTTTCTTGGTTATTCCACAAAGAGTAAAGCCTACAAATGTTTCAACAAAAGAACACACACTACGGTAGAAAGTATTAATGTAACAATTGATGAAAAGATAGATTTCAGAGAACCAGTTCAGCAAAATATGTACCAAGAGGATGGATGTTTTCAAGAAGAATTTTGTGAGGAATCAGATAAATATGAAGAAGAAACATAAAGGCCTCTTCCTAAGACTCCTTCCAGGTATGTACAGAAACATCATCCAAAAGAACAGATCATCGGGAATCCAAATGAAAGATAAACAAGGAGAAGAATAATAAAACCATCTCAACAAGCAATTTTTTCCTTGCTATCTAATATTGAGCCAAAATACTTCACTCAGGCTAGTGAGGATGAATTTTGGGTTAAAGCACTGAATGAGGAGTTGGATCAGATAGAGAAAAGCAAAACTTGGGAACTTATTCCATGACCAAAGGACAAAAATATTATTGGCACAAAATGGGTATTCAGAAGTAAGTTGAATGAATATAGACAAGTGGTCAGAAATAACTAGATCTACAAAATTTAAAAAACCCTAAGCCTATACCAACCAATTTTCCCTCTCAGTCCCTCCTTAAAAATCTATATAAGTAGCCCTTGGGGCAATCATTGAGGAGGCATTTTGAAGAACACAAGCTTATACTGAGATGGGGGGGTGAACAGTATAAGACCTCTTTTTACTTTTTCCTTTATACTTCAAAATAGCAAAGCAATATACCCAAAGCAATATCAAAGCAATGCACAAAATCATCCACAAAGTGACACCAATTTTAACGTGGTTCACCCAGAATGCCTGGGCTATGTCCACAAAAATTTTCTCTAAAAGTTATCTCAAATTTCTTTTGGAAACCTTCCCAATTACAATGTTTATGAGCCTCGGCTCAAAGGAGATACCTTCCCCCAATCTGAATTTATGAGCCTCTGCTCAAAGGAGATACCTTCCCCCAATCTAAATTTATGAGCCTCTACCCAAAGGAGAAACCTTCCCCCAATCTAAATTTATGAGCCTCTGCTCAAAGTATATACCTTCCCCTCTCTGCTCTGGATATGATCCCTCGGAAGATCAAGCTGTCTCTACCTCTTGCCAGCATGTGGAACTCCTTTCCACCGAAGACCTCCTGTCCTCAATGCTTAGCCTAAGAGACCTCTACCTTCTATGATCACGTCCACAGTAGCTCAACAACCTGTACCAAACATAGTCAGTCGGTCTAGTACAAGTCTTCCTCTATCTATCAGATCTATCCAACTCTTGAACAAATCAATCCTCTGTCCACAAGCCTTCTCAAAGACTTGCCAAATCTGTCCTCAAGTTCTCTGATAGAACCAATGTACCTCTGTCCTCAAGTTCTCTGATATAACTATCAATCTTAGCTCACAAGTCCTCTTCTAGGACCTGTCCAAATCTTCTCACAAGTCCCCATCGAAACCTGTCCAAAACCTACTCACAAGTCCCCAACGGAACTTGTTCAAAACCTGCTCACAAGTCCCCAACAAAACCTGTCCAAAACAGCTCACAAGTTCAAGAAAAAAACTTGCTTAGCATGAACCCACAAAGAGAATTGTTAGATACCCAATGTGATTCATCAACCTCATAGAAGCATAAAGATAATTGTTAGAGACTCAATATGTTCTATACTTAAATCCCAATCTCAATCTCAAATCTCATAGAAACATAAAGAGAATTGTTAGAGACTCAATATGTTCTATATTTAACTCTTAATATCAATCTTCAACTCAATCTCAAATCTCATAGAAACATAAAGAGAATTGTTAGAGACTCAATATGATCTATACTTGACTCCCAATATCAATCTCAACTCAATATCAATCTCAAAAGAATAAGATAGATGTAGTATGCTTTTCTCAAGAACATGAAACACAACCCAACAATTGCCAAACATGCAATATCTCATATAACAATGCTACTCATGTTCTTTCCACAACCAATATATTTTCTCAACCAATTAGGGCTTTAACAACAATGCTTATAGACAAGGTTTAACCAATATCATTCAACTCAACATTAACCTTGAAGCATTCAACCAATCATCACAAGAAAAAGGAAACAAGTAGAAATCCTTTTCCCTCCAAAGATATTTAAACAAAACAGCCACCAACACAATATCACCAAATGCAAATAATAACTTGCTCAAATCAACTCAATGGAGTAAGCCCAATATCATGAATCAAGTAAAGCAATAACTTGATCAAACAACCTCTATGGAAGCAACTCAACCATCAAACTCAAAACAACCAACCAAGGGTTCCACCAACTCAATGCAAGTAGCTTGACTCACAAACCCTAGTGCACAAAGCTTCCACTATCTCAAACTAGAAATTATGCATTCATCAAAAACTCTCCTTAAGGATAACAATGCATAAGTAGTCTTCAACAAACCAGAAAATAGGATTTACACCCAATAAAAGAAAACCTAGTTGAAAACCTTTTCACTCCAACCTTATTTCAAAAAACATACACCAATCATACTCATAAGAAGAATGTGCCCATACCTTATTGGAGTAGAAGAAACTTGACCCTTAAAGCTGTCACCACACACAACCCTCAAACTTAGAATGGCTGCCCTTGAAGAATCCAAAAATCGTGGAATGGCTGCCCTTGACGAATCCAAAAATCACAGAATGGCTGCCTTTGACGAATCCGAAAAACGTGGCACAAAATACGTTTTAACAAAAATGTGACTTAATCCATGCACAGCTCCCTTCGCGGGAATCGAAACGCAGACCTCCACCTACGCAAAGCCCAAATGCAGCCTATGCTGCCACTAGCCCACAAGGGGCTAATGAAGTCTAAGACAGACTTCCTACCACTTCAAAAAACAAGCACTTCGTAAGTTTTTCAAACGCGAGCTCTCTTCTTCCACGGCGTCAACAGAGCATCGATCGCAGCCAAAAATTAATGCATTCAAAATTCTCAAGAGGAGTTAAACCTTAATATCCTTCCCATATTTATAGTCCAATCGTGGACTTTAGAACACGTCGACGGAAGAGAAACGTAATTTTGAATTTAATCGAAATTGCTTTCTAAAGGGTTTAAAAACCCTTAATTAATTTTAATAAATTAAGAATAAAAAAGGTTTAAAAACCTTTAAGTATTTTTAATAAATTAAAAATAATTTCTCCCTTAATTAATTAAATAATTAATTAATTAAAACCTTGAAGGGTTTTAAATAATAATTAAATAATAAAGAGAACCTCCATTGGTTTTAATAAAAACCATTTAACTTGGTTTTAATAAAAACCCTATCCAAAAACTTTATCCAATGGAATCTCTCCGGATTCTCTTAAGAAGATTCTCTTGGAATCTTTCACCTTTGAAGCCAACACATCCTCTTAACATTAATGCCATTTCCTTTTGACATCAATGACAACTCATAGACAAGGAGCTAGGATCTCAAACCCAAAAATTGCCAACACATTTTCTAAGAAAATAAAATTCTACAAAAATTCTCTTAGTAGCATTCTTCATTAGATTTCTTCTTCAAGAATTCTTTGGGTACAATTCAAGCAAGGCAAGGAGAGGGATTGGAGGCAAGGAGAGTCTTTTTTAGAGGCAAGGAGGAGTTTTTGCTAAGTTGTATCACTCCTAGCTCCTCTTTTATTTTTCTAAATCCCTTGTTTCTTCTCATGCATAGCTCTCCTAGTTTCTAGACTTGGTAACTTTTTTTGCATAGCTTACATCACATTTAACGATGATAAAAATAGCATAACCAAATTATTAGTCCTACTAGGGGAAGAATAATGACCCCTTGAGTATACGGATGTAAAAAATTGGAGGGATAAATATCTCTTAGCTAGTATATTATAGTGGGCTAGAGGGTGACATAAGGAGGTGTAGAAGGATATGAAAACCACACAACTATAAATATTGTAACATAAGGAAGAAAAATCATGTAAACTAAGCAATCATTTGACAAAAAAGGAATAACAAAGAAGCTCTCTTTTATTAATCAAATGAATCACTCATTATAAATTCGTCCCTCTTAGGGATACCAAAGTTTGATAAAATGTTACAATATGCAAATGACCTTGAAATGGGGGAAGATGTGCTTCACAATGGTCTTCATATCTCCATCAAATCTTCTTGAGGGATTATAAGGATGCCTCCTTCTCTACTTGTCAAGAGGAACTTGATGTCAAAAATGATTTGAAACTTGAAATATCCTGTAACCTACTTACAAGAAACAACAAAGCACATTAAATGCATATGAAGCCTCTCATGATGAGGCTATTGACAAGAAATGCAAGAAATAAGGCTAAACTTGAAAGAAGCATAAAGATATGCAAATATGCTTATAAAATGCCTAAATTAATGTAAAGCATGCTTGAAAACATATAGATATAGATAATATAAGATACTACTTGAAGCATAAAGCATGAATAAAGCTAATCTATGAATATTTATGGAAATAAGCAAATGTGACAAAGATTAAGGTAAAGCTACCTCTAATATTGCAAATTAACCATGCAAATATCTGCTACAATGCTAATCTATGCTAGATTAAACTACTTGCATAATTGTAAATGGAAATCTATTGCTAAAATAGAGGGAAAAGAGAATCAAAACCTAGTCATGGGTGTTAAATGTAGATGAATCTATTAGTCATGACTGAAAGTCACGGCTATGGTAAAACTTCTCTTTCTCTTGTAACTAGGGTCAAAAACTTTCAAATCCTCCAAGGAATTGATGATAAAGGGTTGCCTCAGTGTTTTGAAATAGATTGGTGGTGGAATTCACTGGAATTGGTAATGTAAGTGTGTTAATTGGTAAGTTTGCTTCTCAAGCTCTTACAATCTCCATTACTTCAAATGCATGTATGATTCACCAAATGGACAACATGTAAACACTCTCAAGAGGTTGCAAGTGGCTCTCCAATTTGATAGGGCTTCACTGCATTCAAATTTGGGATCAATATAGACCTCTCTCCAATTTTTAAGGGAGTCTTATAGCCTTCCTAACTCCTCATCCTAGCTTCCTTGAGAATCCAATATCAAGAATTAATAGGTTGGGATAGTTGGGAGGAAGCATCTAGAAGCTTCCTCACCAAAAACCACCTAGGATTAGTTGCACATGGCTATTACAACTGATTTGGCTTGAATTAGGAGTCTGAGATAGTTATAGGGCTAGCGATGGCTCTTGAATGTGGCTAGGACCCTAGCCATAGGTATCAACCATGGTTGAGATCTTAGTTGAAGATGCCATCCACAACTAAGGCTAAATAGGCCTAGGATGCCTAAAATGAGTGGTTAGAATTTGCCTTGGAAAGGTCCAAGATCATTTATATGGTCTACAATGATTCCCATACGAGTAGTCTCCTAAACATAATGTGTTTTAGGTATCTATAGGAGGTTTTTTTTCCAAGGTGATATAAGGCTTTCAAAACATCTTCTCTTCTTTACTATAAGTACTCTAGAAACAAAACTTTTAATACATTTACTTCCCTCTTCTCAAAACCTAAAAACCATGGTTCAACATCCTTACAACACTTAAATTAAGGGTTTAGCATCCTCATATTATGATATCTGAACACACAAGTATGGTGATCAAGTAGAAAATCCTTGGTCACTGATGCAGGAGCATCTGGTGGTGGCAAAGCAATCTTGCATCATCCAAAAAAAATTTCAAGTGCTGGCAAGGGGAAGAGCTATCACGATATCGCGACAGCAAATGTGTCACGATATCACAACACATTCGGATAAAAGGAGCCAAGGGGAAATGCTGTCACGATATCGCGACAACAATCGGAGAAGAGGAGCCAAGGGGAAATGTTGTCGCGATATCGCGACAGCAAATGTGTCACAATATTGTGACACATTCGTAGAAAAGGAGCCAAGGGGAAAGGCTATCGCGATATCGTGACAGTAATCGGAGAAGAGGAGCCAAGGGGAAAGGCTATCACGATATCACGACAGCAAATATGTCGTGATATCATGACACATTTGAAGAATAGGCGCCAAGGGGAAGGGCTGTCGCGATATCATGACACATTTGAAGAATAGGCGCCAAGGGGAAGGACTATCGCGATATCATGACATGTCACGGTTTCGTGACCCAAAGCCAGAAGACAAGTGCGAAAGGTAAAGACGTCACGATTTCGCGACATGTCACGGTTTCGCGACCCAAAGGCAGAAGACAAGTGCAGAAGGTAAAGACGTCGCGATTTCGTGACATGTCACATTTTCACGGACCAAATACAGAAGGAGAGTATGGAAGGCTAGGATTTTGAGACATGTCACGTTTTCACGGCCCGAAGACAGAAGGAGAGTGCGGAAGGCCAGGATGTCACGATTTCGTGACATGTCACGTTTTCATGGACCGAAGACAGAAGGAGAGTACGGATGGCCAGGATGTCATGATTTTGTGACATGTCGTAGTTTCGTGACCCGAAGACAGGAGGTAAGTGCAGAAGGCCAAGATGTCATGATTTCGTGACATGTCACGGTTTCATGGCCCGAAGGAGAGAATAGAGGCCAAGCACCAAAACGTCGCGATATCGCAACCGAAGAGGAGAGAGAGAGCAAGGAAGTGGAAATGTCATGATATCGTGACAGGTCGTTCATGACTCCACACGGGCAGGCGGTTGCAGAGGTCATTGCAGAAGGGCATGTGGCAGCAAAATACAGGTGTCTACAGAGCACTCCTGGGAATGATGACTCAGAGGGTCGATGGACAGGTGGCTGCAGAGCACTCCGCCATTCCATGCCATGATGATTCAAGGCACCTAGCAACAGTATGCAGGCGGCAACAGAACATTCATGCGGGCGGTTACAGGAAACTCCACAGTCGATGTAATGATGTCCGAAGGGGGTCGGGTCCGCTATAAGTGGCAGTTCATACATTGTAAGGGGGTTGGCCAATTGTATCTTCTATGATTTGGATTTTGAAAGCTGTTAATGAAAATTTGGTGGTTTTTCTGTGTGTAATCTCGGTCCTACGTCAAGTGGTATCAGAGCCAGAAGGTTCTGAGCGCACGAACAGATCGCCGGCCGTGAGGCAGTTTGTGCCAGGATCTATGGTTGAGGGTTGTGAGGAAGTGAGCAGGATGCCTCCATGAAGAAACCATGGTGGTGCGAGAAATAGGGGGGCAAAGGTCGATCTCAGAGCCTTGCAGAGGCAAGTGCAAGCCCTGTAGGAGGAATTGAGAAGAGGAGTTGAGCCAAGAAGAGAGGACCATAGTGAAGATGAAGTTTGGGAAGACGAGGGTCCATCTGATGAGGAAGAAGCATTGGATCCAGTAGAAGCTAGGCTGTATAGGGCCATATCCCAGATCGAGAAGAAGCCAAAGTTTGACGTCTCCACATATTCTAGGAATCTCAACCCCGAGGAGTTGATAGATTGGATCAACGACATGGAGGAGTATTTCGAGTATGAGGAGATCTCAGATCCAAATCGGATCAGGTTCACAAAAACAAAGTTGAAGGGACATGCTAGCATCTGGTGGAAAGGAGTACAACTAGAAAGGAACAGGAGGGGAAAAGAGAAAATCACCAGGTGGGATCGGATGGTTGAGAAATTGAAGAGACAATTCATCCCCGTAGATTATGAGTTGGATCTGTTGAGGAGGATGCAGAGTCTAAGGCAGGCGAGTAAATCTGTCAAAGAGTACACGAAGGAGTTCTACCAGATCTCCATTCGAACTAGCCATTCTAAGGTGAATAAGGAGAAGGTCGCCTGCTACATCAATGGATTGAGAACCATCATTCAAGAAGAGTTGAGTCTGGTTCGGATGAGCACGGTGGAGGATGCATACCAGTTTGCATTAAAAGTGGAAGAGAAACTGAATAGGAGGTTTGAGGGTAAGCAGAGAGGAAAGGATCGAGGTGGGAGAGCTGGTGGAAGGACCAGTGGAGGAAGATACAGAGATCTGAAGAAGACTGGTGAAACAAGCAGTAGCCAAAACCAAAAAGAAGAGAAAGAGGAGAATACCCACCGCCCACGCAATCAGAACAACAGCTACCCGAGAGGAAGAGGTAGGCCTGGGCGTGGGTATGGGAGAGGTGTATTTCATGGAACCTGCTTCAATTGCAAGGAAGAAGGGCATCGGGCATACAACTGCCCACAACACCAAGAAAGGCCAAATCGAAGACCTGAGGGTCAGGCCAGGGCTGCTGTAGCAGATGAAGGTGTCGAATCTGAGCACTCTGAGGAGGCAGAACGAGGAGAAGCGATGGTCATAAGGAGAGTCTTGTTGAATGAGGAAAAGGAGCCAGACCAGAGGAATAGCCTGTTCCACATGAGATGCAAATGCTCAGGCAAGGTCTGTAACATCATTATTGACAATGGTAGTACTGATAACTTGGTCTCTGAGGAGATGGTTGCCAAGTTACAGTTAGAGAGAAGAAGACACCCGCATCCATATCGGATTGCATGGTTACAGAAGGACCATAGGGTTTTGGTCAATGAACAATGCCTGGTGAAATTTAACATTGGAACTTACCGTGATGAAGTCCTATGTGACATCCTGCCTATGGATGCATGTCACATGTTGCTTGGGAGACCATGGCAGTTTGATTGGAGTGCAGTACATGATGGTCGAGCCAACATGTATTCCTTGTCGAAGAATGGAGTTTGCCATAAGTTGAAACCCCTGAAGGAGGCGGATGAAAAGGTATGTAGCAGTGCTCGAGTCTGTCTAGTTGATGGAAGGAGATTTTTAGATGGCCTAAAGCCAGATCATATGTGCTATGCAATAATCCCTAGGGTTAAGGAAAAGGAATGCGAGGATACCCCAGTAGAGGTTAGGGGCCTATTAGAAGAATTTCCAGATATCATGTCTGATAATGTACCTGAGGGTTTACCACCTGTAAGGAAGATCAGTCATCATATAGACTTGGTGCCAGGGTCTAGCTTGCCCAATAAGGCCGCACACAGGATGACTCCTATGGAAACTGAGGAGCTAAATAGGCAAGTTCAAGAGTTGTTAAAGAAGGGGTTGATTCGGGAGAGTCTTAGCCCGTGTGCAATACCTGTAGTACTAGCACCCAAGAAATATGGAGAGTGGAGAATGTGCATAGACTCTCGGGCAATTAACAAGATCACTATAAAATACAAGTTCCCATTGCCAAGGATGGATGACATCATGGACTATTTGAGTGGAGCTGAGTACTTCACGAAGATTGATCTGAAGAGTGGTTACCATCAGATCCGTGTTAGAGAAGGGGATGAGTGGAAGACAACCTTCAAAACCAGAGAGGGCTTGTATGAGTGGTTGGTCATGCCATTTGGGCTAACCAATGCACCTAGTACATTCATGCGGCTGATGAATGAAGTGTTGAAAGAGTTTCTAGGTAAATTTGTCATCGTCTACTTAGATGATATCTTGATATTTAGCAGAACCCTGGAGGAACACCTGATGCATATCAAGAGGGTTTTTGAGAAGCTGCGGGAGGAGCAGTTGCTGATAAATCTGAAGAAGTGTAACTTCGTGAAAAAGGAGTTGGTATACCTAGGATTTGTCATCTCAGCAGACGGTCTAAAAATGGACCCAAAAAAGGTGAGGGCTATCATAGAATGGCCTGCTCCAAGAAGCGTGACTGAGGTAAGATCGTTTCATGGTCTAGCCAGTTTTTACAGAAAGTTCATTAGAAATTTCAGCAGTATTTGCGCATCCCTTACGGAGACAATGAGGGGGAATAAGAAGGAATTTAAGTGGACAACCGGAGCAGACAAGAGCTTTGCTATGTTAAAGAAGAAGGTCACAGAGCAACCTGTCTTAGCACTTCCAGACTTTAATAAGGTATTTCAGGTAGACTGTGATGCTAGTGGTAGTGCCATAGGGGCTGTATTGAGTCAAGAGGGTAAGCCTGTCACTTATTTTAGTGAGAAACTCAATGATGCCAGGAAGAAGTATTCAGTGTATGATCAGGAGTTCTATGCTATAGTTCAGGCTTTGAAGAAATGGAGGCACTATTTGTTGCCAAAGGAATTTGTTCTATATACTGATCATCAGGCACTGCAGTATATTAACAGTCAAGGAAAGCTGAATCAGAGGCACTTGAAGTGGGTTGAATTCCTACAGAGCTATACCTTTGTGCTGAAGCACCATAGCGGAAGGTCCAACAGAGTTGCGGATGCTTTAAGTAGGAGGCAATGTTTATTGATGGAAATGAAGGTGGAAGTTGTAGGGTTTGCTGAACTTAAGGGTTTGTACCCTGTAGATCCCGACTTCGCAGAAGCTTGGAAGGCCTGCTCTGCACCTATTACTTTAGACAGGACTAAGTGGTTAAATTTTTTGATCCAAGATGGAATGTTGTTCAGAGGAAACCAATTATGCATTCCTCGAAGTTCAATGAGGGAGAATATGATCAAGGAAAAACACAATGGAGGTTTGGCTGGACACTTTGGTCAAGACAAGACCATTTCCCTTGTTAATGAAAACTACTACTGGCCACAATTGCAAAAAGATGTGACAAAATTCGTGCAAAGTTGTAGGATATGCCAGATGGCAAAAGGTGTGAGGTAGCCTACTAGTTTATATCAACCACTACCTATACCCGAGAGGCCATGGGAGGACATCAGTATGGATTTTGTTCTTGGTTTACCCAAGATGCAGAGGGGAAACGATTCCATACTTGTGGTGGTTGACAGGTTTTTGAAAATGGCTCATTTTATCCCCTGCCAGAAGACTAATGACGCGGTCCATGTGGCAGGCCTATTTTTCAAAGAAGTGGTACGACTGCATGGTCTGTCGAAGAGTATTGTGTCGGATAGGGATACCAAGTTTGTAGGGTATTTTTGGAGAACCTTGTGGAAGAAACTAAAAATGGATTTAAAATTTAGTTCTGCATACCACCCACAGACAGATGGCCAAACAGAGGTGGTAAATAGAAGTTTGGGCAATCTATTGAGATGCTTGGTAGGAGACAAGCCCAAGGGATGGGATTTAGTTTTTCCGCAGGCAGAATTTGCGTACAACAACTCTATCAACAGGAGTACCAACAAATCACCATTCCAGATAATTTATGGGAGTAGCCCAAGAAATGCTTCTGAGTTGAGGAAGATGGATACAAGAGAAAAGTGCAGTGCTGAGGCCGAAGACTTTGTAGAGCACCTAAAAAGCTTGCATGAAGAGGTGACGAAGCAGATCACTAAGATGAATACTCAATATAAGACCAGGGCAGACCAGAAGCACCGGTCTAAAGAATTTGAAGTGGGAGATGCCGTCATGGTCCACCTAAGAAAAGAAAGGTTTCCTGCCAAGACCTATAACAAGCTAAAAATGAAGAAGTTTGGACCATGCAGAATCATTGGAAAATAGGATTCGGGCAATGCATACGAGGTGGAGTTGCCGAGTGAACTTAACATCTCACCCATTTTTAACATTTTAGATTTGGTCGAGTATCATGAAGGAGGTAGCAGTGAGACACCAAGCCCGAAATTGTGGTGCATTCCAGCAGCCACCCCAGTCGCAGACGAGATAGAAGAAGTCCTTGACACGCGTGAAGGCCGAAGTACTAGGAATAAGCAATATTTTGAATATTTGATTAAGTGGAAGGGTAGGCCCGTAGAAGATGCGACTTGGTTATCGAAGGCCGAGGTTGACCGCCTGGGTCTACCTCACATAGAACATAAGTGAAGGTCACTTCTCAATTCACCCCGGGTGTCTGATGTAGGAGCATCTGGTGGTGGCAGAGCAATCTTGCATCATCCAAAAAAAAAAATTTCAAGTGCTGGCAAGGGGAAGAGCTATCGCGATATCGCGATAGCAAATGTGTCACGATATCGTGACACATTCGGATAAAAGGAGCCAAGGGGAAAGGCTGTCACGATATCGTGACAACAATCGGAGAAGAGGAGCCAAGGGGAAAGGCTGTCACGATATCGCGACAGCAAATGTGTCACGATATTGTGACACATTCATAAAAAAGGAGCCAAGGGGAAAGGTTGTTGTGATATCAGGACAACAATCAGAGAAGAGGAGCCAAGGGGAAAGGCTATCGCGATATCGTGACAACAAATGTGTCGTGATATCGTGACACATTCGGAGAAGAGGCACCAAGGGGAAGGGCTGTCGCGATATCGTGACACATTTGAAGAATAGGCACCAAGGGGAAAGACCGTCGCGATATCGCGACATGTCACGGTTTCGTGACCCAAAGCTAGAAGACAAGTGCGGAAGGTAAAGACGTCACGATTTCGTGACATGTCGCGGTTTTGTGACCCAAAGGCAGAAGACAAGTGCAGAAGGTAAAGACGTCACGATTTCATGACATGTCACATTTTTGCAGACTGAAGACAGAAGGAGAGTACGAAAGGCCAAGATGTCACGATTTTGCGACATGTCACGTTTTCGCGGCCCGAAGACAGAAGGAGAGTGCGGAAGGCCAGGATGTCGCGATTTCGTGACATGTCACGTTTTCACGACCTGAAGACAGAAGGAGAGTGCGGAAGGCCAGGATGTCATGATTTCGTGACATGTCGCGTTTTCATGGACCGAAGACAGAAGGAGAGTATGGATGGCCAGGATGTCACGATTTCGTGACATGTCACAGTTTCGCGACCCGAAGACAGGAGGTAAGTGCGGAAGGCCAAGATGTCACGATTTCGTGACATGTCACGGTTTCACGGCCCGAAGGAGAGAATAGAGGCCGAGCACCAAAACATCGTGATATCACGACCGAAGAGGAGAGAGAGAGCAAGGAAGCGGAAATGTCACGATATCGTGACAGGTCATTCACGACTCCACACGGGCAGGCGATTGCAGAGGTCGTTGCAGAAGGGCACATGGCAGCAAAATATAGGTGTCTACAGAGCACTCCTGGGAATGATGACTCAGAGGGTCGATGGACGAGTGGCTGTAGAGCACTCCACCATTCCATGCCATGATGATTCAAGGCACCTGGCAACAGTATGCAGGCGGTGATAGAACATTCGTGCGGGCGGTTACAGGAAACTCCGCAGTCGGTGTAATGATGTTCGAAGGGGGTCGGGTCCGCTATAAGTGGCAGTTCATACATTGTAAGGGGGGTTGGCCAATTGTATCTTCTGTGATTTGGATTTTGAAAGTTGTTAATGAAAATTTGGTGGTTTTTTTGTGTGTAATCTCGGTTCTGCGTCAGTCACACCACGTACAAGAAGAACATGTCCTTGAAAATATTACTTTCAATTCTATAGATCATATTAGAGATTACATTAAAAAAAATAAAAATATCTTTCTATATATTATTAGGGAAGAACTTAAAGAACAAAGTGATAAATAATCATATACAAATTATGACAACATTTAGCATTCCAATGATCAATCCACTATGCATAAATCAATAAAAATCAAAATAACTTTGCTAGTCTTAATGTGGTTATGGCACATCCCACCAATTCTACAACTCCCCCAACCATATCTATAGGGATACCCATTATGTGCATACCCTTTTCATCATCATCTCTTAGTATCACAATATCCATACCAAACCTTAACTCCACAAACATATTTTTAACTCATGATTTAGATGTTAATCAAACTCCTCCAACTATGACATCTAGCCAACCCACCTCATATTTTATGACCTTACAATTTATGTCTAAATATCTTACACAACCCCTTTTAACTCTACCTAACCCACTTAATTCTCCACCTAATTATTTCCAAGATATTAATGTAGATACCCAAAAATTATACATTTCCACTTCTCACATTATCACGACCAATCAATTTGCAAAACCCTTAAAAATTGCATAAATTGGCTCCAAATCACTATTCATAATCCTTATCCCCCTTGGGTTAGCTAAGACCCTTCCTACACTTAACCATGGATCCTCATGTGACATTATTTATAACTCAACCAAGTTTGAATTCTTCACCATGGTCAAAAATTACTTTATGGTCAAACAATCAACATTTTGGTCAAAATATGTTTTATGACTAATCACATGCTTAATTAAATTTAATCCTAATTTCATTTTAAGCCTTCTACTTCACCTAGTCTACTTTTACTAGCCTAGCCTTCCACCTCACCTAGCCTAGCCTAGCCTAGCCTTGCCACCTCTCTCATCTTGATATTTTTTTATATTTGTCTCCATCACATATGTGGATGGGTGAGAGATTCTCTCATCCAAACACATTTATGAGGTAGAACACCTCAGGGAACACCTCTGAGGACATATCATAGGGTACCTCATAAGGGCCACCTCACAGAGACACCTCAAGGGATACCTTAGTGGACACCTCACATTGCACACCTCATAGGGGACACCTTAACCCCTCCCCTAACCTTGGAAATCTCTATAAACAAAGTGCCTTCTTATCCATTTCTAAGGATCCTCCATTTAAATACCTAAACTCTGCTGGAATTGGTCTAGGATATGTAGCATCAAGCATTTACTTGGAAAGGATATCCAAAGCAAGCAACAGGCTATATTAGCTCCCTTGTACAAGTAAGTATCATTGTAAATACCATTATTTTGATTATGCTTTAATTTAATTATTTGAGTCTTTTGTCTTTGTAAATATGGGGCTTGACCAAGGCAAGCCCCCAAATGCTCTAACCATATTTTGGAGGTCAATAGGTACACAGAACATATCAATCTAGCGATGGCACATGAGCAAGAAGCTCATAAACACTGAGGAATATCAAGAAGATATATCCTACTACCTTTTTACCCATCTAAAAGGGTTTCCCTAGGGATGACCCCATTGTAGCCTTAAGGGCAAGAATTGTAAAAGGATATCAATCTGTAACCTCCTTTATCATTTCAATAACAAAAGTAGTGGATCCTATAATTTTGAATGAGAATTGTAGTGTTTTTATAAGTGCGTATGTTCAATCTTAAGGTCACATTTTTTATCCACGCTCATCACACCCAAAAAAAATTGTTTGCACGATCCCGTGTGAATCTGACCGTTTGCACACCCTTGTGCGAAGCACCCAGCTTGCATGACCCTGTGTGGACCTCCATTTTTGAAAAATATTTCAACATGCGAATTCACCCACCAGCCCACAACCCATACATACATCTCATGCACGTTAAAAACAATAAAATCATGCTCAAAAAGGCAAAAATGCACAACACCCCTTCACACATGCATGCAAAATGAGGTCATCAACTAGTAGTTAAAATAGTCCAACAAGCATAGATCTGGATACCCACTAGGCCCAATAGCATTGTCCACTTTTTACTTTCCACATGCATGCACTTTCACATCCAAAATCCACACATCTCATCCCATTCACACTTTCCTAGGGTCAATGCTATTTGCATGTAAAAATAGAAAACACCCCAGGATACCCATTTGGTCTTTTCATACAAAGTGCACACCATCCACTCTCATCTACATTCCCCATCTAATTTACTTTATTTATGCAAAAAACATTATTCTTTTACCTTAATTCATACGCTAATCGAGGAAGCATAATCCACTCACCTCTAGCATTACCGCCCCCACATTCATACTTGCTGATGCACTTGCCATATTGTCTCATTCAATCTATAATTTGGTAGCACCTCACTTCCACATTTCTCCTCCATACCTAATCCCCCTTCTTCTTTGTGCACAAATGATGTCAAATGTCATTTTTAGTATTTAAATGTATTTCACATAGATTCACACTGTCGGTTTGCACAACCTCGTGCAAACCACCCTTGTTCACATGACCCCATGTGAACCTATATTTTACATCCAAATTCATCATATCTGGCCTCAAATTTCTCTTAGATTTCTCCTCATTCTCATATTTTGTTGTATTTCCACCTGAAATATTGCCATTTCTTCTTCTTCATCATCAATTGTTTCATTGTTGATCCTCATCTCCTCCATCGCCAATTCATCGCTTGATGGGGTAGTCATCTAACGCATAAAAATATACCTTACACATAATCAAACAACCAAATGTCCAATCATGGATAAAATAAATACCTAAGAAATATTTTTCTAAAGATTATCTCAAGTCCTCATGATAGGACAGATACAAAAATGTAATTTCTTTTCTCAATAAAAATTCCAATACAAAACAAATCAATATTTGATAGACATCAAAATGCCTCCGAATGTAGATATCTCATGGATTCCAATATTCATAGTGGCAATCATAATACCACTTGTGAATGAAGCTCCTAAAAGTTCTACCCTACGACTCTAACAATTTGTTAAATATTGTCAAAAGAGCTCACCAATCAATAAAAAGCAAAAATTAACAAAGGTATCTATCTCCTCCACAATTAAAACATCTCAAGTTGATCATAATGCAAGGTAATCTTACACCTTTCCCCAAAATAAATCAATCACAAACTATTTTTTTTATCAATGTGTCTCTCTTGCAATCATCCACAAGTCATCAATCACAAATTCTTTGCCTTCCAATCATTCCATCGATTTCATATCATCAATTTTTGTACTAAATTGTGTTTCACACAATCTAGTACAAAAAGGGGTAAAATATAGACACTCAAAAGTCGCACATTGTCCCTCTCCTCATCTTCACGATCAATAAATTTGCAAAACCCTTAGAAATTGCATAAATTAACTAAAAACACTATTCATTCATAAAAAATTCTATTCACCATCCTTAGCCCCCTTGGGCTAGCTAAGCCCCTTCCTACGCTTAACCCTAGGTCCTCATGCAACCTCATTCACAACTCAACCAAGGTTGAATTCTCCACCATGGTCAAAAAACACTTTATGGTCAAAAAGTCAATATTTTGGTCAAAATATGCTTCATAATTAATCACGTTTAATTAAGTAATATTTATTTGATTTAAACCTTCCACCTCACCTAGTCTACTTTGACTAGCCTAGCTTTCCACCTCACCTAGTCTACTTTGACTAGCCTAGCCTTCCACCTCACCTAGTCTACTTTGACTAGCCTAGCCTTCCACCTCACCTAGTCTACTTTGACTAGCCTAGCCTTGCCACCTCTCACCCAAATATTTCTCCACCTCATACTCCCCTGGGTCATAAATGAAATATGGAAAATTTTACACACAAAAGGAAATTTTTAATTAAAAGATATTTTCAAAAAGATGTTCATAAATACCAAATGGATATTTTTAGCCAGGTCATCATGATTTATGGATGGGTGAGGGATTCTCTCACCCAACCTCATTTATGGACCAGGACACCTCTTAGGTGGAAACCTCACCATAGAAACCTCATAGGGGACACCTCATCCCCTCCCCCTCACCTTGGCCAAGTCTATAAGTAGAAGTCTATTTTCACCATTTTAGAGACCACCACTTTAGCTTACAAAAACTTTACCAAAACTACTCCAAACACACACATCCATTATACAACCGTCACATACATAATATACACATTGCAATCAATCACTTTCATAATATTCCTCATGATTGAGATAGGTTATCAACATCAAAAAGGATATTTTATGAAGGTGATCCATCAAAAAAGTGAAGAGGCAACAAAACCAAGACAATCCAAAAATTGACCTTGTAGGTTCTGTTGCAAAAAGATAGATTTGCATGCCCCTATGTGAATCTACCAGTTCACACGAGGTTCGCACCCCCGTATAGATTTCAATTCAAAAAGGCATCTTAGCATAGATTTCTTTCGAAAAGGCACTTAGAATATTTTACTTCTAAAATAGTTTTGTACAACAAACACCACATGCTCATGTTCCAACAAAAATAGTGTAAGGACTGGCTTTCATCTCCAGTCCGAATTGGATTTCATCACCAATGTAACACTTGAGTTTGGTGAGGTCATATTTCTACCCTCCACCAGATCACCCCCATTTTAGTCACCATACTAGCCCCCTAGGTGTGATCATTTTGGCATTAATCCTCTTGCGGTCCTTCCACTTTCGAGTTTTGGTTATCCAGATTGAATCACTGGAAAGTACCTTCAAAGTGGGTTAGTTTTAGAAAGCCCCTTTAACATAAGGCTTTTAAAAATAATTAGTGGGCACAACTGATCATTACTGTGGATGCCTTAAACGTGAGGGTTAAGTGAAAGCATGGGTATGCCGATAGCACCACATTGACAGTGTGACCTCTCTTCATGATAGTATATTGACTCATTAGAGCATTTTGATTCTCCTCCTTTTGGATATCATTTTACTATACCAGATTCCATTTAGGTTGCCACTCACCCGTTGGAAACATAGTTCTATTTTGTGCACCCTATGCTACGACATACCTGATTCAAGTAGAATTCATCCATTCCTATGGTTTGTTGCTAGGTCAAATATTACTATCATCAAAACACACACAAAAAAAAATATTTGCTTACTTTTTTGTATTCATTTTTGTCATGTACACATGTATTTTGGGTCACAACGCATGTTACAAAACTATAAAACACAACTCCAAAACACACTTGGTGGTTCTTAATAGTTGTTTTCTCCACATCCCACATTTGGAGGGAGTTTTTCTCCTTCCAAAACATCTTCTATCACATTTGTAGGGATCTTCATCTATCTCCAACACATCTTCCATATTTAGAGGGGGTTTCTCTTCCCCCACACACCTCTACATCTAGCAGAGTTCTACCTCCCTCTCACACATCTTCTACATCTAGTTGAGTTCTACCTCCCTCTCATACATCTTCTACATATATCATAGTTCTACCTCCCTCCCACACATCTTCTACATCTAGCGGAGTTTGTTGTGGTATAAACCAACATATCATTAAATTGAAATAAAGGGCTTAATATAGGCCCAAAATTACAAGAAGTCGGTAAACTTAATTTACAAGTTGGCACACTTATCTACAAGTCGGTAAACTTAAAATTCGGTAAGCACCAAGTCTCACCTAAAATACTAAATAATTTATTTAAAAGTGGATTAAGCCCTAAGACCTAACCTATATAAGGACCTAAACCCTAGTCCCTAATTTGATGCCCTCATCATACCTCCCCACAAAGGAAGCATTGGACTCCAATGCTTTTACAATAGTAGTGGGTGGAGGATGAAGAACTCGAGCTAGAGGGAGCAGAAGCAAAAAATCAGGTGCCGGATGAACAAGGGCACTGATGATGTCGAGAAGTCCAAGTGATGTCGATGCTAGAGAGCCTCACTTGGTAATGACTGAAGGTCCAACTTGAGTGATAGACTATGCATGAGGTGGATGGGGCTCCTGTGGTGATGACTGCAAGTCTGCTTCACATCAGGAACCTGGTGCATGGTAGAAGCAATAGGAGGAGGAGGAGGATCAACTGAAGCAACAGGAGGAGGTTCTAAAAAAGGAGGAGGAGCCTCATTGTGTGCAACTGGAACTAGCGTGTCCTTTGGTTTATGAAAGAGCAATGTTGTATTGCATGTATCTGCATAACTATATGTGGGCTTCATGGAAGAATTGAGAAATTTCTTGTTCTCATGATGCAATGTATAGGTATTGTTATAAGCATCATATTGAGCCTATTTGTCAAATTGATAGGGCTTTCCAAGAATGAGATCACAATAATCAATTGGAGTCACATCACAAGTGACTTTGTCCACATAGCATGGTCCAAATACAAAGGACATAGTGCATGTTTCTGTAATCATGGAGGAGGTACCCGCATCCTTCCATGCAAGTGGATATGGATGAGGATGGGGTTGTACAGGAAGCTTCAATTGATCGACAATGACTCTAGAAATCAAGTTTGTTTGGGAGCCATTGTCAATTATGCAATCTACAAAGTAATTGTGTTTTAAGTGGGCACATGTGACAAAAAAATGGTCATGACCTCTTTCAATCATGTTGTGTGTCAACAAAGTATGATTGTTAAGCCCTTGAAGCTCTGGATAAGGGCAACGTTCTCCCATAGCATCAATAGCCTCAATAGGCCCATCATGTTTTTGCTTTGGTGGAGCTTCGACAATAAGATTCTTCTTCTTCCTAAAACACTCAAATTCTTTATGGCCTCTCTTCTTACAATAATCACAGAATTTATTAGGATCAAAATAAGGAGTAGAAGAAGTGTTAGAAGAAGGGGAAGAAGAAGAAGAGGAAGAAGAGGAAGAAGTTTTTTGTTGTTGTGGAGATTGCTTTTGTTTAGAAGCTTTGGTGGAATCAGAGGAGCGAGATCCACCAGATTGGGCAGCCAACTTCTCCTCTACAAGTTGTGCTTGATTATACATGGCATTCAAATCTATGATAGGAGTATATTTCAACTCCCTAAAAAGTGGTTCTTGCAATCCACTCTTGAATTTGGTGATCAACTTAGCAGTAGAGTCCTGAATACCATTCAAAATTCTTAATTTGTTGAATAGGCCGATGTAGTTTTGGACACTCATGTTGTAGCCTTGCCTCAATCGAAGCCATCAAAATTCAAGATCTTCTACATAATTTGATAGATAAAAAGTGTCCTTCAAATTTTTCACCAAATCATACCAATGGTCAATGGGATTCTGATTACTGAAGCGGTCCATGATAAAAAATTTGGCTATGCCAGAAAGTTTTAAGAGTGCAAAAGAAACTTGCTCATCTGGTGGTATTTTACTATAGGCAAACCACGTGTCCATGTCTACGATCAAACTATTTAGAACCTCAGGATCACGGGATCCATCATAAATTTTAACTTCACATTTTTCCTTCACATGAGAGTCAAGGGCTTGACTAGACCACTTTTAGAAGCAATATCATTGACCTTATCAGCCAATGTGCTAAAAGGGAGTTACAAAAAAAGTGCTATTTGCCCAAATAATTGCAAAAATAAAAATGATTTAATGCAATTTTTACAATATCTGTGATGGACAAAAAAAAAATTTAACACCCTAAAATTCTCCACTTTTGAATTTTTTTTAATAGAAGTTACCCTTACACTAATTTAAAAATCATTTTATCCCCTTAAATGCTTCTCAAGCGTTGGTCAACTAGCATGTTGACCTTTTTGGGTGGTAATAGGCAAGGTGGCCTGCACAAATAAGGCACCACACCAAAGTCTTAGGTCCCAATGCCGCCATCGGCACTTGCTTAGTGAAACCCACGACGAGGAATAGTGTGAACCACAAACACTAGTGTATGACACGCGAAGTGCTACCAAATGTGCGTGCCAACACCAGTGTTCCCTTCGTACTTAATGGAGGTCATAAATCTTCCTGGAAAGAGACATAGAGGGCAAGACCTGTATGTGTGAGAAATATTTTTCCGAATTTGGGTGCATCAAATGACTGTTGTGGCAGAAGTTTGGTCAAGACTGAGAGATCACCAAGACTTGGAACAAACCGTACCCAGGAGCGCACGAACTTTCCAGCCAATGAAAATTTGAAAACTTTTAGACTCCTCGACTTACGCAGAAAGAGTCGGTAGATTGCAGGTTAATTTTAGATGAAGTAGTAAAAATGAACGTCATTTACCTATAGGAAGGGACGTCCTCGATCACCACCACGTGGTGGTCGATTCACCATAAAATTATGAATGAAAGAACAAACCATCCCCAATATGCGCAATTTATAAAATGATATCGAGTCCAGTCGATGAAAAGGGAAACTATGACATTGATTTGCATGCCAATCAGCTTCTACTATCAAAATTTTTGACCTTCTGTCAGAGGACACATCAGATATTGAATCTTTCGATCAGCAGAAATGAATAGAAAATGCCAATCACAAGGAAGATACTGAGCAACTTATTCAGCAGTCATGGTAGGAGCGCTTGGAGATAAATTTTGTTAGAATACTCAGATCTTTGGTCGAAGAATAGCAGATTGACCTCCTGTCAGTCGGTAGAGGCTGTCAAGCGGTAAACTTCAATAGCGGACAGGGGGAGTAGATATAGCATTGTTGTCAAGTAGAGTATCTCATCAGCAATAGGATCGAGCTTGTGGTGGAGTTTGATCGAAAGCAGCACTGGCGACCTCCTATGGTAGGCTGGTCTTCGGCTTGTCGAGCCTGCAATCGAAGAAATCTCTGCCAGAAAAAAAATGTCGCACGATGCGACCAAACGTCATCAAAAATTAATGACCTTCGAAATCCGAAGTGCCTATGGCATCCTTCGATGCTGCTCAAACAGGCGCGGTTCATAGAATCTGGCCTGAGTGCATGGAAAATGATGCTAGGTACCAAATACAAAGCTCTAGTGTTGAAATAATACCAGGGACAAGTGCAAGCATTCAATAATTGCTACCAATTTGTGATCACTAATAAAACTTGGCAACAAAATTTGATTGATAACATAAACAAAAATTGCAACAATTTTTAACAAAAATTGTTGATAATTTTAACAAATATTGCTGACAGGTTCAACAATTTATGCAGCAAATTAGCAACATAACACTTCAAACAAAATCTAGTCAATCGAAACAATCCAAAACCAAATATGATGTCGAAACTGACCCAAAACCTCACAATTTTTCTACTCTGATACCACTATTGTGGTATAAACCAACATATAATTAAATTAAAGTAAAGGGCTTAATATAGGCCTAAAATTACAAGAAGTCAATAAACTTAAAAGTTGGCAAACACCAAGTCTCACCTAAAATACTAAATAATTTATTTAAAAGTGGATTAAGCCCTAAGACCTAACCTATCTAAGTACCTAAACCCTAGTCCCTAATTTGATGCCCTCATCAGAGTTCTACCTCCCTCTCACACATATTTTGCATTTAGGGGGAGTTCTACCTCCCTCTCACACATATTCTACATTTATAGGAGTTCCACCCTCTTCTCACTCTTCTACATCTAGTGGAGTTACACCTTCATTCTAAATCCTCTTCTACATCTAGTGGAGTTACACCTTCATTCTAAATCCTCTTCTACATCTAGTGGAGTTACACCTTCTTTTCACTTCTCTTCTACATCTAGAGGAGTTACACCTTCATTCTAACTCCTCTTCTACATCTAGTCGATTTACACCTTCTTCTCACTTCTCTTCTACATCTAGAGGAGTTCCACCTTCATTCTAACTCCTCTTCTACATCTAGAGGAGTTCCACCTTCATTCTAACTCCTCTTCTACATCTAGTGGAGTTACACATTCTTCTCACTTCTCTTCTACATATAGAAGAGTTCCACCTTCATTCGAACTCCTCTTCCACATCTAGTGGAGTTCCACCTTCTTCTACCACCTCTTCTATACATAGTAGAGATTCACCTTCTCCTACTACTTCTATCACACTTGGGAGGAGTTCTTTCTTCCTCCAACACCTATTCCATACATAGTGGAGATTCACCTTCTCCTACTACTTCTTTCACACTTTGGGGGAGTTATTTCTTCCTCCAACACCTATTCCATACATAGTGGAGATTCACCTTCTTCTACCACTTCATTCACACATTGGAGGAGGTTCTCTCTTCCTCCAACACCTATTCCATACGTAGTAGAGATTCACTTTCTTCTACCACTTTATTCACACTTGAAGATAGTTCTCTCTTCCTCCAACACCTCTTGTATACATAGTGGAGATTCACCTTCTCCTACCACTTCATTCACACATTAGGGGAGGTTCTCTCTTGCTCCAATACCTCTTCCATACATAGTGGAGATTCACATTCTCCTACCACTTAATTCACATATTTGGGGAGGTTCTCTCTTCCTCCAACACCTATTCCAGATGTAGCAAAGATTCACTTTCTCCTTTCACTCCATTCACACTTGAAGGGAGTTCTCTCTTCCTCAAACACCTCTTCCATACATAGTGGATATTCACCTTCTCCTACCACATCATTCACACATTGTAGGAGGTTCTCTCTTCCTCCAACATCTATTTCATATGTAGTAGAGATTCATTTTCTCCTACCACTTCATTCACACTTAGAGGTAGTTCTCTCTTCCTCCAAAACCTCTTCCATACATAGCAGATATTCACATTCTCCTACCACTTAATTCACACATTGGTGGAGGTTCTCTCTTCCTCCAACATCTATTTCATATGTAGCAGATATTTACTTTATTCTACAACTTCTTTCACACTTGGGGGGGAGTTCTCTCTTCCTCCAACACCTCTTTCATACATAGCGAAGATTCAATTTCTTCTACCACTTCTTTCACACTTGGGGGAAGTTATCTCTTCCTCCAATACCTATTCCATACATAGCGAAGATTCACTTTCTCCTACCACTTCTTTCACACTTAGGGGGAGTTCTTTCTTCCTCCAACACTTTTATACATAGCAGAGATTCATATTCTCCTATCACTTTATTCATCATTGGAGGAGTTCTCATATTCATCTCACACCTATTTTATACATAGCAGAGATTAATATACTCCTATCACTTCTTTCATCATTGGAGGATTTCTCATCTTCCTCTCACACCGCTTCCATACTTAGTGGAGATTCACATTCTCCTACCACTTCCTTCATACTTGGGAGGGAGTTCCTCTTCTTCCAACACTACTACATCTACCAAAGTCCATATTCCTCCACCACAACTTTAAAACTAGGAGGAGTTTCATCTTCCTTCACCATATTCTTTCACATTTAGCGGAGATTCACTTTCTCCTACCACATATTTCACACTTGGGGGGAGTTCATCTCCTCCCACACTTCTTCTACATCTATCACCATTCATTTCCTTTTACCATAATTTTCCACATCTATGGAGGTTCATCTCCTTCCACCACATCTTCCAAAATTAGGGGAGTTTTCACTCCTTCCCATACATCTTATGTATCTAACGGAGTCTCATCTTCTCCCACATCATTCTCCACATCTACGGAGATTCATATCCTTCCACCACATCTACAAAAATTGGGGGATTTTTCACTCCTTACCACACATCTTCCATATCTAATGGAGTTTCATCTCCTCTCAAATTATTATCCACATCTACAGAGGTTCATCTCCTTCCACCACATCTTCCAAAACAAGGGGAGTTTTTACTCCTTCCCACATCTTTCTCCACATCTCCTAGAGGACCATATTATGCCAACACATTTCAATCAACACATCCACCACTAGGCACTTCACAAGGTTACATCCTTTGTCTTGCATTCACAATTCCAATCATCCATGGTAGGTTCTAGTACCACCACCATAAGTACTGGCCCCACAACCTACCACTAATTCCATTCATCAGATACTTGGGCATCAACTACAAATGCCCACCCCACCACAATTACATTCATCCACAACAAGTTCTAGTACCACTGCCATAAGTACCGGTTCCACAACCTGCAACTCATTCCATCCATTTCCAATCGCCAAAAACAACACTAGGTTAGATTTGTTTTTGTGAGGAAGTTTCTTAACCTAGTTTCAATTTCTATTATTTTAATTCCTATCATTTATTTTTGTGAGGAAGTTTCTTAGCCTAGTTTCAATTCTTATCATTTCAATTCCTATCATTTGTTTTCATGAGGATGCATCTTAGTCTAGGCTAGCATAGACATAACCTAGCATAGTATAGGTGTACCAAGTCACACAATTTATGTTAGAATAGCCATAGCCTAACATCACATTTGGGGGAGTTTCTATGTAGAAAAGGTTACGTCATTTGCTTCACCCTCTCAATTAATCACCAGGTTTAAAAAAGGTTGCACCCTTTGCCTTGTATCTAACACATCTTGTAGACTATTTTTTATGGTAGGTAGTTGTCATATTTGAAGAAATACTAAATGAAAATACCTTGAAACACATCTCAGGCCACATTGCAAAGGTTTATTGGTGCACCAGTGAGCTTCAAAGAGGTTAGAGAGTACACACTTGGGCATGTGAACTTCTCAATCTACCTCAAAATTGATCCCTAAAGCACAGGTATTGGTTTTAGACACCCCAATAACTAGCAAGGTAATTCAGGGGAGGTTAAGAGCCTCATGTTCTTGGGGATTGTGTTCCCCCATACCTAGATCCCAAACCACCTCTCTCCACGATGTATGTAATGTGAGATCATTCCTTGTATTTTTATGCAATATCTAGCTTAGATCTATTTCAAAATGTGCTTCTATTCATCCTTTCTTTCAATGCATTAGAATATATTTGATTTTGTGAGGAAGCATTCTAGCTTAGATTTATTTCAAAATATACTTCTATTCAGTCCTACTTTAAATGTATTAGAATAGATTTACTTTAATGAGGACACATTCTAGCTTAGATTTTTGAGCCTTTTTTTTTGTAAATATGGGGCTTGACCAAGGCAGGACCCAAAATGTTCTAACACACAAGTATACCAATTCACATAGTCCAAGCTAGCATAGACATAGCCTAAAATACCATTTAGGGGAGTTTTCTCCTCCTTACCACTCATTTCTTCCAACTAGGGTATCTTTCCTCCTCACCATCCATTTTCTACACTTAGGGGAACTCTTCCCCCCACCATCTTTATTATTCCAAAATTGGGGTATATATTCTCCTCACCATGCATTTACTATGACTGGGGGACTTTTCCTCCCCTTGCCATCCTTATTATAATATTGGGGGACTTCTCCTCCTTGCACCACCCCATCTCATATCATTAGGGATATTTTTTCCCTTTTCAAATCACCTCATCCTCATTTCTTATATTCTCCACCACCCTCTTACTTGATTAAAGGGATAGATATTTTACACATGTTATCTTGCACATGATCAATCATCACACACTCAATATTGTAACTGACATTTGTCCAATAACTTTGCCTAAGACTATCTTTAGCTCTCATTTTCTAGGGTAGACATGCAGCAAAAGGTCTCTTCTCCATAAAATTCTAATCTAATCACAATGTGGTAGGTTACATACCATTGGATTCCAAGGGTTCATGTATTCACTATCATGAGTAGGACCCATCTATGGCTGACTAACTAACCAAATCAAACCAAGCTTCAAAGCTTATCCAAGGTAAAGATCAAAATATATTTGTCCCTTTCAAAGTTGGGGCATCTTACACTGATCATGATCACATGACCATATGGTGTCATAATTCTTCAATACCATCCTCATCGCTCACCCACTACCACCAATTCTTTATCATAGGGTGGTTTTCCTCCCATCTACTCACTTTCATCATTAGAGGATTACATTTTTGCTTCAATCCACTTAACGACTGAGAGAATTATCCTTATGTATCATAAAATTCTTGACTAAGAGAGTTCATCCTTCTTCCAAAACATATTTCACCACATCCTTATATCACTCGCATATATGGTTGAGCTTCACAATCTTGGATTTTTTCCCATGTCAAGGATTCTATAAAATAAGGCATTTTGGATTTACCCCACACTTCTCAACGAACATTGAAACAAAGGGAAATCCATTCTTCATTCCTAGAAGATATTCTTTCTCAACACAACCACGATGGCATTCTTCAGAGTTATCTAGAACCACACACAAACCCAACACTTCATTAAAAATCATCTTACACATGGGTTAGTATTGGCCTATATTGGAGCATGGTTTTTGCGAATACATTTTTACATACATCACATGGCAACATCATGCTAATATTACACTTTTTATCATCTCAAGCACTCAATTCAGTTCAATTTATGTGGTCCTTTTCTCAATGGGGTTTGAGTTTTATTGACAAAATCCTCCCCACCCATCCAACAATACTATGGAGTATTTTACAAATTGGGTTCAAGAAACCATTCTCATTCAAATGATAGGTATTACAATAAAAATTCATTACTTCACACTTCACCTATCATTTTTCCATATCTTCCATGGTCATATCTAATAAAAGGTATACTTTTCTAGACCAAGAATGTTTGCACACTATGTGAGGAATTCAACCGAATTTACCCATCAAACCATATGCGCCATTCTTCATACAAAATCGTTACAAAGTCATCACACTTAAGCTACAACTAGGGCAATAAATTTTTTGAAATCTACTGCCCCTAGAGCTTGAGCTTCTCATTTATTGCATATATCACTATCATAATTTATCAATGATGATACTGCTCATCCAACAAAATCAAACTAGTTAACTCTCTTAGGTGAATGTCACATTTACAATTTTAAACACCCACATGTTTACCACAATTTTCTTTGACGTGCCTATCACAACACATTACATCCATAATAATTTCAATTCAAATATCTAGTCCTCAAAGAGAACCAATCGATCACTAGCCAACCGTACCATTTTTATGATAAAGTTACACCTAATTGGCTAGGCGCTTACATTATTACACACACATTCAATTTTAGGGCATATCATCTTGCCAATCTTGAAGATCTTGCTAACCTTGATCCCATAAACATTATTCATCTCTGAGCATTTTATGCCTAAGAATTTTCAAGTACATCTTACCATTCCTTGTACTTACAATTGTGACTATTACAAAAATACAAAAAATACAAAAACAATCACATCACTCTATTCTGCTTCTTTCTCCTTATTCTATTCTTCGTCCCCTTCCTTTTTTATCAATGTTGTATGGTCACGCTTTGAGTGGCTACATACCTTTGATTTTTCCTTCTCTTCTTTCTCCATTCCCGTTCTTATTGTTACTTGTCAATGTTGTATGGTCACGCTTCGAGCGGCTACATACCTTTGGTTACATTTTATTCTTCCTTATTTTCCTCTCTTCTCTTCTTTATCTCTTTCTTATCTTCCCCTTCCTCCATATCATAGGCTAACTCCTTAGGCTCTTCCATCATCATCCACACTCATCAATCATGTTGATGCTGCCAAATATTAATACTCAATTCATTCATCAAATCCATACATGCCATCATGCTTCATATGTATCAATTGAGTCACTGATTTGGAGTCATAAATTTGCATTAAAACTATCCCACTTGGTTTTACTACTCGAGAACAAGTTGGTCACACTTTAGTTTACATTCATCAGCATTGTATAATGTCATACATTCTATTTGTACATAAGAATTCCATCATGTCACTCACCCATGCTATTGCATTATTAATTATCACATTGTCATATCATTTTGCTTGTACATATGCATAAAAAACACCATTGAAGGGTTAAACATACATTTTTTAGCATGCTTGTAATGGTGTCCGATCCTCTTCTCAAGTTGCATGGCAATAGGAAGTTCTTTTGTTGTTCAACCATTCATAGCTAGTCCAATCAACTAACATAGAAAGCCATCAAAATCCTAAAGTATTTGAAAGCTTCCCCTAGTTGACTTGAGTTCTTTCATGTACCAATCATACATCTCACACATTAAAATAAATTTTAAGTGTAGGGAGGACAACATCTTGTGTAAGCCTTGCCATAAAGTGAACTGTTTTCCTTGCTCATCCTATCATTTGCATGATCAAAATAAACCTGAGGATTAACAAAAGGGTAAGATAAAAAAAAGGGGTAGAAAAAAAAAGCAAACACCCATTAGAGCAATACAAAAAAAATAAGAAACTCAAAATAAAAGCAAATAAAAATAGCACCATAAAAAATCTTGAAACCTTGAGCTCCTTAGGTCCATCATAACATCACAGAGTGATCTCCATCACCAGTAATAGGCCATTAATACCTACCTAGCAGTGGGGTATGCCTTACAAGTGGTGATACATCTATCATATTATCAACCTTATTTTGTATAGACCACTACACACTTGTGGATGAGCTAGCTTAATCGGCTAGGTTTACAATAGGTTAAGTCCAACCTCCCTAAAAATGGATAAATAAACATCACTTTGCACACACTGGTCCATGATAGGCTTGATCTTAGTCAAGATAGTCAAGACTTCTACAAGATATTGATTGTCTACTATATGAGTTTGATTATTCAAACTATGGTGTTTGAACTTCTAAAAATTCTTCTAAACATCCAACCATCTTGGGAATAAAGAATGAATAGCATCACTACTCACTCTACCAATAATGAGTGTTCTCTTCATCATGTTCATAGATTGGCATTCATTGCATATTCAAAGAGTCTATTACATCACCTTCATATGTACATTTCCATATGCATTCATCACACATATTGCATGTTTGCTTACTTCATAATAGGGTGCATAGTCAGTGTGACTAGTCTATTGTCTTCGAGTGTTTAAACCATTTTGAGATGATCCACACTCACATACGGGTTTCCAACCCTATCACCACATACATACATATCTAGTGTACATACAACACACTTCTCGCATCCATACACATCACACTATTGTACATAATCACATGAGCTCATCATGCATCTTGTTGGGAAAAACATTGGTTAGTCTACGGTTCAATTTCTTACCTCCATTTAATTTTTAACCTGGGACAACTCGTAAAATTGTGAGTGTCATACACAATATATGCCTACAATGTGGTTAATTAATCATATACACCTATTGGTTTTATGGGGGGTGTTTTTTGTGTATTTTCATTTCAGCCAAACCAAATTAAGCTAAGTGTAGAAAATTAAATAAATAAACTAAAGCTAAAGCTGAAATTAAAATACAGAAATAAAAATACAAAAAACAAAAGTACAGAAAATAAATAAAGCTAGAAATCTAACTAATGAAAATAAATAAATAAAATTAAAATGGGGAGGAATACTGTAGGGAGTGGGCCCGAGCTCCCGCAGATAGTCCGCCCGACTAATTACATGAAGATTGCTTCAAGAAAAATAAGAGTCTTTGCAACTCTTAATAAATTATACAAAAAAATAAATAAAGTGATTCTCTGTGTATTTGATTAATTGATTCCCCTTGTATTCGTCTGGCCTATGTTCTTATATATACTACAACCATATCTCATTACAATAATAAATTGGTCTCCGTTCAATCACATAACGTGATTTGTTACAACATGTTTCTTGCATGTGCATTATTCTCCTATTTACAAACATGTCGTTCACCTAAAATATAATAATCCTTAGGTGTACGTAACAAATAATCCTAGAATAATGCATCCTAGAATAATGAATCCTAAAATAATTCATTCTAAAAATAATGTCTTTAAAAGGCTTACATAGTCAAAATAGAATAAAAGTGCTTTATTCTATTTTAATCACAAAAATCTAATATGCATAAGAATATGAATTATTTCTCCTCCTTCAAAAGTGCATGATCAATTGGTCAACCGGTTAACATTGACTTGGTCAACCGATCAACATTGACTTGGTCAACTAGCCAAACATCAATAGGAGTCGAGTGCCAAAAATAGGTCGGGAAGCAAGCGCCAAAAATAGTCAGGAAATAGGCACCAAAAATTGTCGGGAAGCAGACACATGCTTCCTGGAAAGTAGGCACCAGAAATAGCTGGGAAGTAGGAGCCAAAATATATATGGGAAGCAGGTGCCAGAAATATATGGGAAGTAGGCACCGCCAACAATCAAGAATCAAGCACCACCAACAGTTAGGAATCTAACGCTTTCATTTATATTTTACTGCAATTCTATTCAAGATGTCTTTGTGCATTGCTAAACCCAAATGGGATGTAGACTCAAAACACCATATTAGTAGCAAAAACCTGTATTTACACACACTTTCCACTAAAAACACTAGTCAAGCATAATACTTCATTTTCTATCAATTATATGCAAAATATATATAAAAATACATTTCAAATGCTAATTTAAACCAATAATGATGCCCTTAAAAGTGTATATAAAATGAGCATTTATGGTGCTCATCATTCCTCTATGCTGAAAGAATTGGCATGTCCTCATGTCAACCCCCTGGTATAGATTTTTTTTTATATGGGAGTCAGGCGCCTATATATGGGAAGTAGGTGCCTGTATATGGCCTGTTTATGGGAAACAGGTGCCTGTATATGGGAAGTAGGCGCTTGTATATGGCCTATATATGGGAATCAGACACCTGTATATGGGAAGCAGGCCTGTATATGGGAAGCAGACCCTTGTATATTGGAATCAAGCATGTATATGGGAGTCAGGCCTGTATATGGGAAGTAGTCACTTGTTTATGGACTGTATATGGGAAGAAAGCACTTGTATATGGAAGTCAGGTCTATATATGGGAAGTAGACACCAATATATGGGAGTCAAGCCTGTATATGGGAAGCAAACACATGTATATGACCTGTATATGGGAATCAAACCTGTATATGGGAAGTAGGCGCCTGTATATGGAAGTTATTTTTTTTTAATAATATTCCTTGGGACAACGAAATTCTTCTCCTTTCTGAGGTATGCTATGTGGCTAAATTCTGATGGGAGAATTAATAAAGAGAAATATGGGGCATCTATTGGTATTAACATAGAAATAAATTTTAAAATAACTATGCAAATAATTAATAAAAAACTTAGTACATACTTGGGTAAATTTTTCAGATCATGATATGTACAATGTAAGATGGTGTGGAATGTCTACATGCAGCCTAAAACTGTGATGACCCAGAAAATGTTGTTGCTTATGATATTGATGTATCTTGGAGATAATATATATACATATGTATACATTTTTTTTAGACATCCCTTATTCCTGGTGGAAGATTGACACCCTTTATTGGTGCCTTCATTTAGGTGGGAAGAAGGTACTTATGCTGGTATGATTGTAGAAACCATCTCCTTGGTGGAAAATAAGTGCCTTTTCTGCATTATTGCTCTCCTAGCAGGGCACGCGATGCTTATATTTGTTAGACCTCATTTGAGATAACTGGTTTCCTACAAATTATTCAAGGTCGTGTTCTACAAACTAAACATATGAAAGTAGGAAAACTAAACACATAAAAGTAGGAAAAACTATGTTAAGCAAAACAATTTCCATGTTGTCTTTTTTTTTCTCCCTTTTTTTTTGAAATTTTCCAAAATTTTTTAGATTCTCGATTTTTTTTGGACAAATGTTTATACATTCATCAAAACTACTAGTATGATATGGGGTCTCCCCCATGCTGATGTCTAATACCATATTGTAAATGTGAGTTGGTTGGAAATGAATCCCATTGACTGTTACTCGAACATCATCTTGGCACTCTACTCCATTCTTGGTGTAGCATCTCTAACTTTTTGTCCATCATCTTCTCAGGCTATAATAGTCACACACTTTGCGGTAAAATTTTTCTCAAGTTCCACAAACACCTTGGACTGGAAGCCTTTATCTTGATTAGGTTTACTTAGCCTACCTTCAAGTGCCTGTGTTGTCAAGGAAAACTCTACTCGCTTCACCTGTTTGGACTGGAAGCTACATGATCAAGGTACACAAAATGGTTTGTATAGTGCTATTACAAAATCCACGTATAAATATCATTTTATGAAATTTTTATAAACATCTCCTTGTTCATATACACTGCACTTCATGTTGTCCTACAAAAAATAAAAAATCTAAATTAAAGTAAAATTCTAACTAATAACATTAAAATAAATTTAAACTAATTTTTTTCAGCAGACGTTGATTATTGGAAATAATGGCTACATCCTCCAGGAAGTTGATATCCTAACCTTCTACAATTTATGTAGCTAGATTGTATGGATAACATCATCCACAATGGGCATGCCACATTGTTACCGTAATCCAACAGTTGCTTGAATGAATCATTGCAAAGTGGAGCCATATTTTCACAATATTTGTGACCTGCAATCTGAATAGCTAAAAAGTCACTATTTACACAATAATTTTACCTTATTTTCTAGATACCTTGCGTAGTCTACTATTTTTTTTATTGTGTTGGTGGCAATAATGAAGGTGGGGTCTCCCCCATGCCTACTATTGAACTAGTCTCTAAAAATTGAGGACTATGATAAGTTTTTTAGTCTGGTCAAAAATTTGATACGACTAAATTTTCATTTGTTCTTATCCTCTACTTCATCAACTGGTACACTATTTTATAGCACGAGAAAAACATTTTCCTCCTTAAAACCAAATTCTTTCAATTCATTGGTAAATTGTACAGGAAAATAAATGACTACTATATTTTTTCCAAATAAAATAAATAAAAAAATAGCAGTATTCTAAAAAACACATTCTAGTTTTTGATTCACCAAATCACCTTAAGTGCAATCACCTTAAGCACAAGTGAAGAGCATACTCCTGGAAAAATATTCTTTTTAAATTCTACTCTCTTTTATTTTTTATTTCTTTTAAATGTCATTTTCCTACTACTAATATCAACATTTAAAATTTACCAATATGTTGAGAAATGGTAAGCCTGTATTTTTTTCTTTATTAAAACTAGGTTTCTTAAGGCATAATTTCTTAATGGTTTTGCGTAAATAAACACTCCCTAATAGTTTGACAATAAAAATTTTCAATTGTTTTATAATATCAAACACAGGTTGTGTCATCACTCTAATTTTATGAAACCATTGAAAATACATTGGAAATCCTTCATTGCCTATTTTTCTATTATTTTTCAATAACATAATTTATTCCTACTTATACACTTAATATGTTACATCAGGTTCATTACCAATACTACAGTTTAGACACTCCCCAAAAACAACACCAAAATATTGGGTAAAATATTGGTTAATCTACAGTTCAATTTCTTGTCTCCATTTAATTGTCAACCCCGGATAGGTCGTAAACTTGTGAGTGTCATACACAATATATGCCTACAATGTGGGGAATTAATCCTCTGTACCTATTGGTTTGGTGGGGGGTGTTGTTTGTGTATTTTCATTTCAGCCAAACCAAATTAAGCTAAGTGTAGAAAATTAAATAAATAAACTAAAGCTAAAGCTGAAATTAAAATACAGAAATAAAAGTACAGAAAACAAAAGTTTAAAAAATAAATAATCTAACTAATGAAAATAAATAATAAAAATTAAAATGGGGAGAACTACTGCATGGACTGGGCCTGAGCTCCTGTAGATAATCCACCCAACTAATTACTTGAAGATTACTTCAATAAAAATAAGAGTCTTTGCAACTCTTAATAAATTATACAAAAAAAATAAAGTGATTCTCTGTGTATCTGATTGATTGATTCCCCTTGTATTTTTTTGGCCTACATTATTATATAGACTATAACCAGATCTCATTATAATAATAAATTAGTCTCCGTTCAATCACATAATATGACTTGTTACAACATGTTTCTTGCACATATATTATTCTCCTATTTACAAGCATGTTTTTTCACCAAAGGAATAAATATCATAATCCTTAGGTGTACATAAATACTAATCCTAGAATAATAGATATTATTCTCCTATTTACAAGCATGTTCATTGACCTAAAATATAATAATCCTTAGGTGTATGTAATAACTAATCCTAGAATAATGCATCCTAAAATAATACCTTTAAAAGGCTTACATAGTCAAAATAGAATAAAAGTGCTTTATTCTATTTTAATCACAAAAATCTAATATGCATAAGAATACAAATTATTTCTCCTCCATATTTTGTGCAACAACCTCCTTCAAAAGTGCATGGTCAATTGGTCAACCGGTCAATGTTGACTTGGTCAACCAGTCAACATTGACTTAGTCAACCATCCAATCATCAATAGGAGTCGGGCATCAAAAAATACGTCAGGAAGCAAGCACTAGAAATAGTCAAGAAGTGGGTGCCTGCTTCTTGGAAAGCAGGCACCAAAAATAGTTGGGAAGCAGACACCAAAAAATATATGGGAAGCAAGCACTAGAAATAGACGAGAAGCAAGCACCGCCAACATTCAGGAATCAAGCATAGCCAATAGTTAGGAATCCAACACTTTCCTTCACATTTTATCGATGTTCTATTTAATATGTCTTCGTGCATTGCCAAGCCCAAATGAGATGTAGAATCAAAACACTAGATTAGTAGCAAAAACTTGCATTTACACACACTTTTCACTAAAAATACTAGTCAAGCAAAATACTTCATCTTCTATCAATTAAATGCAAAAGCTATATAAAAATACATTTCAAATGCTAATTTAAACCAATAATGATGCCCTTAAAAGTGTATATAAAATGAGCATTTCTGGTGCTCATCACATCTCATTGCATAAAATGCTTTGTACATTGTTAATATCATCCATCAAATATAGTATATATACATCATGCTATACAACCATCATCATATACAAAAATGGTGGCACCCTCACCACATCCAAAAACAATAAAATCAACGTAAACAAAAAAATAAAAACAAAAACAAAAACAAACGCAGGTCATTTTAGCTCTATTTTCTATTGGGAGTCTCGCCACTCCCCTCATCTCTATCAAGAGGCTTCTCAACCTTCCTCTAAATCTTCTTCACCACTCTCTCCACACTTTACATCATGCAAATTGATCCCACTACAACGACACCTTCATGCTTCCATATGCCATTTTTGACGAGTTCACATAGCCATGTGAAAACTTTTTTGTTTTTAAAACCATGTGTGAATATTTTTGTTCACACACCCATGTGCAAACCTACCCTTTCACATTTAAATTCTCATGATATGCTTGGCTATGGCATTGTATATCCACCATTTGCAAGTCTCATCACTCTTACAATCATTTTCATCATCATCAATGGTTTCATTGCCAATATTCATCTCCTCCATCACCAATTCATTGCTTGAGGGGGTAGTCATCCAACACATCAAAAGCTACGTTACACCTGATCAAACAACCAAAAATCCAATCATGGATACAATAAATTCTTAAGAATTTTTTTGCTAAATTTTATCTCAAGTCCTCATACTAGGATAGATACAAAAGTGAAACTTCTTTTCTTAATCAAAAATCCAATCCAAAATAAATCAATGTTTGATAGACCTCAAAACACCTCAGACTATAGATAGCTCATGGATTCTAATCTTCATAGTGGCAGTCATAAGACCACTTGTGAATGAAGCTCCTAAAAATCTACCCTACAGCTCCAATAGTTTGTCAAATGTTGTCAAAAGAGCTCATCAATCAATCAAAAGCAAAAATTGAAAAAGGTATGTGTTTCTTCCACAATTGGAACATCTTACATTGATCACAAAGCAAGACAATCTTATACCTTCCCTCAAAAGCAATCATTATGATACTGCAAAGTGTTGTATCCAATCACAAACCATTTTTATCAATGCATCTCTCTTGCAATCACCCACAAGTAATCAATCACAAATTCTTTGCCTTCCAATAATTCCATCAATTCATATCATCATTTTTATATTAAATCATATTTTTGCACAATACAATACAAAAATAGGTAAAGTGTAGACACCCAAAAGTTGCACATTTCTACTTCTCACATCATCACTGCCAATAAATTTGAAAAACCCTCAAAAATTACATAAATGGGCTCCAAATCGCTATTCATCATCCCCTTGGGCTAGCTAAAGCCCTTCCTACTCTTAACCATGGATCCTCATGTAACCTCTTTCATAACTCAAGCAAGGTTGAATTCTCCACCATGGTCAAAAAGCACTTTATGGTCAAAAAGTCAATATTTTGGTCAAAATATGCTTTATGACTAATCACATGCTTAATTAAATATAATCTTGATTTGATTTTAAGCCATCCACCTCACCTAGTCTACTTTGAATAGTCTAACCTTTCATGTCACCTAACCTAGCCTAGCCTAGCCTTGCCACCTCTCTCATCCTGATATTTTTTTATATTTATCTCCATCACACATGTGGATGGGTGAGAGATTCTCTCACCCAAACATATTTATGAGGTAGGAAACCTTAGGGGACACCTCATAAGGGCCACCTCACAGGATCACCTCAGGGGACACCTCAGTGGACACCTCATATTGCACACCTCATAGGAGACACCTCATGGGACACCTCAACCCTTCCCCTAACCTTGGCAAACTCTATAAATAGAGTGCCTTCTTCTCCATTTATAAGTATCCTTTGTTTACATACCCAGACTCTGTTGGAATTGGTCTAGAATACACAACATCAAGCATCTACTTGGAAAGGATATCCAAAGCAAGCAACAGGCTACTTCAACTCCCTTGTATAGGTAAGTATCATTGTAAATGCCATTATTTTGATTATGCTTTAATTATGCATTAATTTAATTATTTGAGGCTTTTGTATTTTTAAATATGGGGCTTGACCAAGGCAAGCCCCCAAATGCTCTAACCACATTTTATAGGTCAATAGGTACAAAAAGTATATCAATTCAATGATGGCACATGAGAAAGAATCCCATCAACATTGAGGAATATCAAGAATATAGATCTTGTTACCTTTGTACCCATCTGAAAGGGCTTCCCTAGGGAAGATCCCATTGTAGCCTTCACGACAAGAATTATGAAAGGATATAAATATGTAACCTCCTATATCATTTTAATAACAAAAGCAGTGGATCCTATAATTTTAAATGAGAATTGTAGTATCTTTTTGTTGGTTTCAATTAATGCTAAGATCTAAGACCTTGAAAAGAGAGACTCCAAGTTTGATGAACTTGAACATTAAATTTTCTCTCGCCAAGAGTCATCTACATTAAATTATTCTTTGGAATAAGTATATAATTATCCATTAGGTCCTACAATAGTCAAACACCCTTTTTCAAAAAATAATTAACTCCCAAGTAAGAAAGATCCCATAAACCATTTAAAACTATTTCAATTACCATGTAGTGACATCAATCATGATGAAAATATACTCCTTAGATTATTCTCCAAAAGTCTTATGAAATATTTTTTTAAGTAAGTTTAGTCTATATAGAGGAGAAGATCACCGTAGATGACCTCTACCAAATCAAACTATACAATACTTAATGCTTCTCAGATTTCCTAGCCAAATGAATATTTTTAGTGGGAAGACTCCAATATATTTCTCCCTAAATAACTCTTGCATATTTTCATAAGGAACCTTCATGAAAAACTATCATATCCCTTAGAAATGATAAATATAACCTCTTTTGAAGAATTTGTAGACATGGCTAAAAGAGTTGAAGCCATCCTCATAAGATGAGGATAACTCAACTACAAGAAAGAGAAAGAAAAACCTTTCAACAAAGGACAATATAAGAATAAGCATGTCATAGAATATGATGTAAATGACTCCTATCAAACCAAAAATGTAAATGCAACTCAAAATGCTCCTAAAAAACTAGTGTACAAAGACAAGATAAGGCCAAAAGGCAATCCATCATGTTGAAGATACTCCTCAATTCAAAGATGTTAGAAATCCCACCCATTAGACCTGGGAATACTACCAAAGAATTGCCTAACTGGTATAAGCAATATGAATATTGTGAGTACCATTGCATAGAAGGGCACACAACCAATAAATGCATTGCCCTAAAGAACCTTATTCAATATCTCATAGAAGAAGATAAGATAGTTTTCAAACAATAAGATACCCCCAACAAAAATTTAGGGATATTTCAAAATCCCTTACCACCATTTGATAAAAAAACTACCAACATTGTAGGCATCGTGCATTTATCAAGACCATCCTATCTGATGACTAGGCAACAAGCAAAAAATCAAATTTTTTATCAACCAACTTTAGTTGTTCGCAACAATATTAAGGTAAATGTTTCTAATAAATCACCTTTTGTCCTTGAACCTCCTCAAAACACTTTACAATATTTTGACCTTCATCGAAAATTGGAAGAAATACCAACAAAGATCTCCCTTATAGAATTACTAAATAAATTTCCTACTCATAGGGAGATATTGCTAAAATTTTGAGTGAGCAAGAGGTCCCTCAAGACATCTCCTAACGATATCACCAACATAGTTGGATTTTATAGAGTAAACAATGCTATCTTAGCATTCCATGAAATAGATACACCCCTTGAAGTAATATCAGAATATTAACCACTTTATATCATAGCCCAAATAGGTGATAAACATATCAAAAGAGTCTTAGTAGATAATAGATCAACCCTCAATGTTTTAACATCAATTTTTTACAAAAAATTGACTTAGGCATAAATGATTTACAAAATTCAAATCTTATTATTAGGATATTTGACAATGAAGAGAAATAAGTGGTAGGTACCATCACCTAACCCTTAAAGGGAGGACCACCCATTTTCAATACCTTATTAAATGTTATATCATGTGATGTAACATACAACATGCTCCTTCGAAGACCTTGGGTACATGCCATGAAGGTAATACCATCCACCTTACATCAATGTTTGAAATACAAATATCAAGGAAGGATTATCCATGTACTTAGAGATCCTAAAACTTTCACCTTATGTAATACCATAGACATTTAAGAATCCAACCTTTACCCCTCAATACACCTAGCATCACCATATAATGATTCTAAAACAAATAAAGGAAAGGAAATATTGGAAGAACCCCTTATAAATATAGGGTATGATCCCTAATCTTCTTCCAAAGATCAAATCAACTTGATCCATCAAAACCTTGATCTATTTGTAAAATAAGTAAGCATGTTCCTATCCACTCACACCATAGGTTTACCTAGTAGAAAAGGCTTAAAGGTCCAAATAGGAACTTGTGATTTAATCTATGGGGGAACCACATTTGATAAAAGAATCCAAGGGCATAAATTTATACCTAATGAATGAACATACACATCATGCTACATGTCACCTACATTTTCTATATCTAAGAAAATATTGACCAACATGGGATATCAAAGAAAAGATCTAGTTTGATATGAATAAGGTATCAAGGAACTTTTAGAAATTGAACCTTGGATAGGATGTTGTTTGATTGAATTTATCCCAAGCAAAAATTAGTCTTCACATCTAATAAATAAGGACAATGAAGATAATTACCACAAATATTTATATGGATCCATGTGGGATGATGAAGATGAGGAATAACTATGGTCACTCCTCAATAAAATACCCCAAAATACCATATGCTTTGGTAGCATTAACATGTTGATAATTGTGCTCCCTGAATCAATACCAAATCCAAAAGAAGAAGATATTGGGCAATCCTCTAATAAAACCCATACTAAATAATCCCTTAAACAAATATTTAATTTGGATTCCACACAACTATTTGAATTCGAATAAATATTTCTAGATCTTAAAGAACTTGAATATTTGGGGTTACTAACTACCACTCGTAATTTTGAATATGATTCACAAGCCTTGATCAAAAAAATAATAGATGTTAACATTAGTATAGAATAAAACCCTTAAATTCTCAAATTGGGAAAAGTGCTAACCCAAGATGAGAAAAAAAAAATACAAACCTACTAAAATAATTTCATGATATTTTTGCTTGGACATATGATGGTATGCCAGGAATTGACCCCTCATTAGTAGTACATCATTTATTTGTATGGTTAGATGCCAAATCTATCAAACAAAAACTAAGAAAGATGCATCCTAAAGTCACTCTTTTAAAAAAATATGAACAACAAAATCTCCTAGATTTTACTTTCATAAAAGCCATAGACTATTTAGATTGGATCTCTAACATTGTCTCCATAACCAAGAAAGAGGTAATTATTTGAATTTTCATAGATTTTAGAGACATAACCAATGAATGTTTAAAATATGACTTTCCTTTACCAAAAATAAACATGATAGTAGAATTCATCATGGGATCTAAACTTCTATCTTTAATGGATGGATTCTCATGTTATAACCAAATAAATATTGCTCTTGAAGACCAATCTAAAACAACTTTCACAATCCATTGGGAAACCTTCTACTGCAAGTTATGTTGTTTGGCCTAAAAAATGTAGGAGCAACATACCAAAGAATCATGACATATATATTTTATTATCTTATGCACCACATTGTAGAAGACTATGTAGATGACCTCTTAGGTCACTCCAAGGAAAGAAAAAACCATATTCATTACTTGAGAAGTATTTTTGAAAGGCTACAAGAATACAAAGTTAGGCTAAAACTCTAAAAAAGAATTTTTGGGATAGCATCAAGATAGCTATTAGGTTTTATTATCTCCCAAAGAGGAATTAAAGTCAATCCTTCCAAATCATGGTAATAACAAACATTCCACCATTCATAAATTTTACTAAACTACATTACCTCCAAGGTAAATTACAAGCTATTCAAAAATTCATTTCACAATTAGTAGACAAATTCCAACCATTCTCCATATTGCTCAAGAAAGATGTAAAATTTGAATGGGATAGCAAGTATCAAAAGGACTTTGAATCCTTGAATAATTATCTTATGATACCACTTGTCTTAATACCACCAAACCTAGACCATCCATTGCAACTATACATAGCTACTATAAACTATGACCTCAAAGTTGTACTAACTCAATATGAAGATCAATATCAAGAAAGGTCCATCTACTATATAAGTAGGACTTTGTTGAGTTACAAAACTCAATACACACCATTGGAGAAATTAAGCCTAGCATTTATTTTCTCCTCTCTCAAATTAAGACATTACATGTTCAGCCAAAAGACATGCTATAACAAAGGTAGATCCCCTATGATACCTCATGTCAAAACCTTACCTATCAAGAAGGACTACAAAGTGGGTCATAGCCCTTGGTGAATTTAAATTTGATTTCATTAATCAAAAATTATGAAAATAAAAAGTATTAGTTGACCAACTTGCTACCACACATTTAGAAACAAAACATCCCATAAATATCTCCTTCATTGATGAGAAAATTCTAACTATAGAAACACAAGAATATGAATCTTGGACCTTATACTTTGATGGAGCTAGATGTGTCAAAGGTGCAGGTGTAGGTGTCAGCTTGGTCACATCATAACAACTTATACCATTATCCTTCAAACTATGTTTCTCATGTAAAAATAACATGGTAGAATATGAAGCACTAATCTTAGGTCTTAGAGCTACATTGAAGCTTGAAATCAAAACTTTAGCAATGTATGGTGACTCACAATTAGTGATTAACCAAGTCAACGGTGTTTATCAAACCAAAGATGATAAACTAAATCCTTACAAATATATCATATAAAATTTGATAACTTGCTTTGACTAAATCAACATAGAAGCCATCCCACAATCTAGCAATCACCATGTCAATGACATGGCCACCCCAACATCCCTTATTCCTCTAGAACTAGAAGATGATGAAGCCTACATCATCATAAGATCAATAAATGAGCCTTCCACATTTAATTCATGCTTACAACCCCTTAGCATTTACACCATTGAATCAAATTTATCAATAGAACCTTATCATCAAGACATCCTTAGGTTCCTCAAACAAGAAAAATTATCTAAAGGGTTCAATTCTAATAAATAAGAACAATTTAGGTTAAAAGCCTACAAATATGTTAGAACTAAAGGTATCTTATATAAACATTCTTTTGAGGGTATACACCTTAGATGAATAAATGTAGAGGAAGACTAAATAATCATCAAAGAATCCCATGAGGGATCATGTGGTGGGAAATTTAGTGGACTATCCATAGCAAAAAAACTCCTTAGAATGGGTTATTATTGGTCACCTATGGAAAAATACACTGATGACTATCTTAGGAGATGCGAAAAATATCAATGACATGACAACCTTTTCCATGTTCCCTCTCAAGAATTATAACCAATCCAATCACCTTGGTATTTCTCCTCTTGGGAGTTAGACATTATAGGTAAAATCAATTCTTAGTCATCTAACAATTATAAATTCATTATTATAGCCATAGAATACTTCACCAAATAGGTCGAGGCAATACCCCTATCCATTGCAATAGGAATCCAAGTATCCTAATTTATCCTTAAATAATTTGTCAATATAGGATTCCTTCTACCTTAATCATGGATAATGGAACCCATTTTAAAAACAAAAAGGTCAACAATTTATGTGCCAAATACAAAATTCAACAAAAATGGTCAACACCATATTACCCACAAGAAAATGAACAAGCAAAATCATCCAACAAGAAATTAATCAAAATTCTCAAGAATTTAGTCAAAAGAACAACTAAGATTAACATTTGCAACTATACCCCACCTTGTGGGTATATCATACTAGTGTATGAACTCCTACAAGGGAAACATCCTATACTCTAGTTTATGGCATAGAAGTCATCTTCCCTTTTGAACTTGAAATACCCTCTCTAAGAGTCCTATTGCAAGACTCTTTGATAGGAGATGAATACTACCTAGGTCACCTACAATAATTAGAATTACTATAAGAAAACATGGCAATGCATTAGAACACCTAATAATATATCATAATAGACTTTAACATGACTACCACAAGAAAGTGCATCTGATATCCTTTGGAATTGAGGACTTAGTCCTAAAAAAAACCAAAAGAACACCAATACCAAATATGACCTTAAAGAAAAGTTTGAACCCAATTTATTAGGACACTTCATTATCACTATAAAATTTGGCTCTAGAGACTATTGCGTAGCCACATTAGACAACAAAAAATATAAAAAACTAATCAACATTATTCACCTCAAAATGTACTACACATAAAATACTGCATCATTTGATTGCTCATAATACTAAATGCATGACTAGCTCAATAAACATTACACTAAAACAACACACATCTAAAACACCATAATATTGCATGATTGCTTGGTTTTCCTATTCATATTATAGAGTTAGGAGGATTCTCATGATAACACAAACATTCATCCTAGCCCTTTACAAAACATGATACATCACATCCACATAGGAAAACCCCATGTTGAGTGATCCTCTTAGTCCTAAAACTTCTTTGTTTTCTCTCTACTTTCTTCTACTTCCTTTTTCCTACCTATCATATTTTTTCTCTTCTTCTCCCTCTCTTGGGTTAAGTTATGTATGATGAGATCATCCATGGCCTTGATTATCCAACCTCTCCCATTTATTTTATTCCAACTTTGGGACACCCAACAATAACAACAACCAACTACTTCTATTTTTATTCTGCTTTCTCTATCACATTTTCTCTCTTCTTCTTCCTCTATTGTATTAAGTGATGTATGATGTGATCATTTGTGGCCCTAATACCCATCCTTACCCTTTTCTTCTATCCCTCAAGTTCACATCACACTTTCAACATTTTTTATATCAGAATATTTTAAACAAAAATAAACCATTTATTCCAACTCTCATGATTATTTTATAGGCCCTTTTGGAGCATTGCTTCTTCTATTTTTATGCATTACAATATTACAATTCTTTGTAGGTATGTTTTATAAAATAGGAGAATTTTAGCACTTCAACATGGCCTATAAAATCTGTAATGATATTTACCCATCAATTTCATAAAATATAGCTTAGTTTATGAATCACCCAGGTTCGAAGACCTTATTCATCCGATGTCTTATAGACCCACAATTATTTATGAGCCTCGTTAGGTATTGGATGAATGGGGTTTTCTTTCTTGACTAATTTACCATCTAAGCTTACAATCAAACATAAATCAAAATTAGCTATATTTTCTCTATTCCTCGAAGGAAGGCCTTTTGTTTGATTTTATCTGCACTTTTGGTAGTTGATGCCATTTTGTATACAGGTTTTGGGGCCTTGTTAAAACCCATATGATATATAAATTTTAATATCTTTAATCAATAAAAAAAGACATAAATCAAAATCTCACAAGTTGCATTCCAAATAAACCATTTGGACAAAGAAACTCCATTGATCCAATATATTGTAGGCCTATAATTATTTATAATCCTTACCATGAACTAGATCAATGATTACTTCCTTTATGCCTAGTTTACTACATTTGCATGCAATCACACACAAAACAAAATCTCACTAGTTTAAATGAACCACTCAGAGTAAGGAATTTTATCAATCCAATTTCTTTTAGGCCTATGATTATCGGTAAGCCTCACAAAACACTAGATCGATGGTGTCTTCTTAGCCACCTAGGTTACTACATCATTAGACCATCAATGAACCATACTCTCACCACCTACCACCTATCTAATAAATCATTCAAATGGCAAGGTTATGCAAATGCAATTTATTGTAGGCTTGTAATTACTTGCAAGCCTCACCAAATACTAGATATTTAGAATTTTGCTAGCTTGGCTGGTTTATTATACAAATATACAATCAAAAGCAAATCCTAAATAATCTATATGACAAAAAATGCATGGATTCAAAATTCTTGTTAAAATAAGTAGATATTATCTATTCATTCATACAAACATTCACATGTCAATTAATGGATAGAAAACTTCTTCCATATCAATCGATATGACAATCCATTGTTTACTGTCATTACCATTTTGATTTTCCTCATATATCAGTGGTGCCTTTGATTGTTCATATCCCATGTCTCATGTACATACAATTCTTTCATATGCGATGAACAAAGGATAGACACAGTTGGTAATGACTACTAATATATCAGGCAATTCAAAACATCATCATCTTAAACTTCGTAATTCAAAATACCAAACAACACAAGTCCCTCATTTCAACACCTCACATATATAAAAGGCCTTTGCATAAATGTTAGGTGATGAAACCATGGGTGGTGAATCCATCTACCAATATGCTAGATAATTCAATTCTAAATTATTATATTCTATAAATCTTCTTCTCCTATCAAATACATTTCAAAAGACCACACAACAATCAATCAAGTTTCATCAACACAAAAATATCTTCATTTATTTGTAGACCCTTAGGAAACATTGGAATTTGGTAATCAACACTTTGTGTACCCATAATCATTGATGACTGTGCCAAGCAGTAAATTATCAAATATCTATGCTTCTTTATGGTCTATAAACTAGTGGAGATGTTATATTCACACACATAATGGATCTCTTAGACTAGGGGCCATGCTACCATATTGATCTCCAAGAACAAAAGATTCCTTTTTTCCATGCTCTACACATAGATAATTCTCTATACATAGGCCAAGAAAATGAGAAGGGCTTCCCCTTTTCTTAAATTTTCCATGTGAGAGTGTTACCCTCAATTTGTAAAATTTGTTGCTATATAAATTCTCCAATATTTCAACACATCAAATATTCTCTCAGGTACCATATTCATTCCTCATGTATCTGTATATCTTTGCATATGTGTTAGGTAAGGGACCTATAATCCAAAAGTCTCATCTTATGTCTTCAAAGTTTTAATAAACCAACATCTAGAAAATATTTCATCTTCACAACTAAAAACATGATCTGATGTGCCTTTCAAACAAACTTGTTTATCATATTCACCTAAATCACATACTCACAACTATATTATGGGTATGACGGTTGGGGGTATATGATTTCAAAGCAACCTTTATTGGCACCTTTGATAATGCACTTTTATTCAAATATTATTGTCTTCACACTTTGCATATGCATCAAGTAATGGACTTATATACCCTTGTTACCCTCTCTCATATGTCAAGAAAATTTAAGACACTCATTTCAATAAAATATTTCTTCTATCAAGGGGTAACCTTACCCTAAAACATAGCAATATCAAACAAACTATACTCATAACACATGTAATTCAAAAAGCAATACGTATTCATCATTATAAATACTCACAAATTTCAATTCCTACTTAGAAAACACCTATTAGGGCAAAACATACAATTACTCTTACTTGCATAAAATCCTTTAGGTACACCTCTCAAAGCATGCATAAAATCCTTTGAGTATTCCTCTCAAAGCATGCATAAAATCCTTTGGGTACGCCTCTTCAATCATGCATAAAATACTTTAGGTATACCTCTCAAAGCATACATAAAATCCTTTGAGTATGCCTCTCAAAGCATGCATAAAATCCTTTAGGTATATCTCTCAAAGCATGCATAAAACCCTTTGGGTATTGTAGGCCCAAAATGACCACATGCTTAGTAAAATTTTACAAAATTTTACCTAAGGGATATAGTCATCATTCCACACACCTTGTAGTGCGCTTTGGAGCAGATCTGCAACAGGAGGTATGAGCTTGTCCGATACTTAGTTATTTTTTCACGCTTAAAGTGATTTCGCTAGAATTTTTTTTGGCTCTAGATTGGTGGCGATCTTGAATCCATAAATTTTTAATAAAGTGGTGACATCAGCTATGAAAAAGTACATATTGACATCTTTGCGAATGGCTAAGTTTTAAAATGAGTGATTCTGGGAGTCTTGTTTGTTTTTAGCTCCAGATTAGCGATGCCTTGGAATCCATAAAATTTTCAAGGAAATAATGATGTCAACGATGAAAAAGTGTCGATTGGAAACTCAGAGGATGAATGAAGTATTTCCTTCCAAATTTTATCCAAAATGCTATACATAATGGAGGAGTTACTTCACACTATGGCGGGCTCATATCGGTGATCATGTGATAATACACTTGTTCTACCCAAAATGAAATCCAAAAATATTATAAGGAAAGGATGACATCATTTATATTCTAGTGTGGATTGAAGGATGCTAAGGAACAAGAATGGATTCAATCCTTTTCAGCTTTCAGAGGTCCATATTGGAGATACTGCAACTTTTGATACAAAAGGATGACGCCACCTAAATTATAAGCAGAATGGCACTGTATTCTCCCTGCAATTTTGATAATCTTATATAAGATTTAATATAAACCATAAAATGAGGAGGATCAATGATGGAGATTGGAACAATCAGTTGGAAGATGAAGCGTCGAAGGTTTTTTAGAAGATCTAACCAAAGGTGGTTATAGATCGACAATGGTAGATGACCTCTAAGAAAAATCAATGGTAATGAATGAATTCCAACGTCCTGGACTCCAGTTCTATCGAGTGACCAACAAGTTGTAGAGACCCGAGCTGCCATGGTAGACCATTTTTAGTGGATTTCCTAGAGGATGCACCAGTAAGCAGATGCCATCTAGATCTCTCAGTTGTCCTATAAAAATAAGATCTTTGTAATGCTTCTTGATTATTTTAATTTTGCAAAACTATAAGTAGAGGTTGAACCCTCATTTTTAAGGGTCAATTCTAGCGTGTTTTCCTATACTACTATAAATATTCTTGAAAATCTAATGGAAAGAGCATTATATTGATCTTCACCTCAAATCTATCTTCTCATGCTTGATATCAGAGGTTCAAATTATTTAGTTGTATTTTTGTAAATGCTTGAATGGTTAGTTTGTGCCTACTTAATGGATTACTAGCTATTAGAGTAATTGAAATCTGCTTCTGAAATTTTTTTGTATTGTTAGAGAGTGCATTTTTGTAAAATCTAGGTTTTGGTAAATTCTATTATTTGGACTATCATTGCCTGGATATTGAAATTGCTTGCTACAATATTTCTTTGTTGTGCATTAATGAATGAGGAATAATCTAATTTGAGATAATGTTGATCTGAGTTATGTATCTTTGGTTTATTTCTTGGGAGCTTTCTATGGTATTGCAATACTGTTAACCTATCCATCTGCTATTATTTTCATTTCTCTAACCCTAATATTCTCTTACCCTAAAATTTAAACCCTAAGTGAGCATAATTGAGTCAACAACCTGTTAAGTTGACAAGGAACCAACCTACTTTGGAGGTTGGATCGAAAACCCCTATTTTGGTCCATCCAATATTGAGTGTTGAGCTATAGCTATTGGGTGCAATCCTGGATAGAAAATAGGAAGATAGACAACCGCATTATCAAGTGAAAACTTGGTGTAATTCAGTTCCCAATATTTTTTGGCATGGTCCGTGGGACCATTTTACAAGGAACATGAAACCCATATAATGAGTATTGTTATCTCAACCCAAAGGAATCAATATTTTGTGAATTATATTGACCTTATAAGCGTAGAAAAGAAAGTTCACCTGGCGACTCCCTGGTTATTAGACCTAGAAAAAATATTATCCCTGTAGACCAATATTCTTTAATGTATACCTGGTATTTCAAAAGAAATAACCCTAATTCCTACTTTTACTGTGAGTTAACTTATAGAGGGGCTACTATTTCTAGAATTTTAGATCAAGATTTCCTCAAGGAGGAACAACTTCTGGAAGAAAATCTAGTAGTTCCCCCAATAAGACCTGCAGTAGGAAGTATGGCACAAAATGTGGCTCCCAATCAGCCATTATAGAAGTACCCTAACTGGAACACAATCGGTCACCTTATATTAGCCCAAATAGATGTCATTCCCTAGGTTGTATCTAAGGCTATTGTCAGGATATCTTGAATCTAGAAGTAATCCACAACATAAAAGAAGAAAATATTATTGTCAAAATTCTAGCCCTATCCTTCAGAGGAAAGATATTGCATTGGTTTAGAACTCTAGAGACAATTCTATTACTTCATCACAAGCATTGGTTGAGCCATTCATAGAGGAATTTAATGAATCTGTTGATCCTTTTTCTCTGCTTAATCAGTTTACATCTATGCAGAAAACCTAGCAAGAAACTGTCTCAGAATTTAATTTGAGATTTAGTAAAACATGGAAAATAATTCCCCCCACTGCTAGACTAGCTACATGTTTGGCTTATATGTACTATATCTGACCTCTTAGATCTAATTTATGGTTGCATACACAAAAATCAGGAGTAGAAATCTTCCCCTAGGTTTATAATGCAGTTGTTCATGCTGAAAATATCCTAATTAATGTAGGAAGGCTTCCCCCCAAAATTGTGCTGCCTTATAACTCAGAAACCACTAGTAGCCAAATTCAATCACACATAGACCCCTTTTATTTGTCATCTCCATCTCCATAAATTAATACCATTCCTCTACCAAATCCTACATCCTCTACACCCCTTTTTCTCCCCTTCTTAACCATATCAAAAGTTTTTTGCTATACTTGATATACAAAATACCCTAAAAACTCTGAGCAATAGAATGAATTCAATGGAAAAAAGATATTAGGAAAGATCACAACAAAGGATATTCCCATATGTAAACAAATATCAGATACCTGGTCCTAGTAATAGTACTGGGGTTAGGGTGAATGCAGCACATGAGGAGCCAGAATGTTCTTCAGATACTACTCTTGCAAAAGTTTTGTGTCTAGTGTGCAATGACCCCCATGATTCATAGTCTTGTGTCATGTATCAACACCATATTCAAAAATCCATGGATCAAGTTAAAAGAAACCAGAAAGTAAGAGTAAATATGTTATGGTACCTTGATCAAATCATGGTAGGCAAAGAGTCAACTGAGGAAAGCCCAATTGCTGTTATGAAAAGGTTTGGGAAGAAAGCTTTGCAAGTAGATCCACAAAAAATGGGGCATTTCCAAGTCCCTTCTAAGAAGAAAGCAGAATCCCTTCCACAAAGTAGTGATACCTTCCCTATTCCTGTAGTAAAGGGGAAAGAGAAGATAATTAGTTTTCCTAGGAGACCAGAAAAGGAAATAGAGGGAGACCGAATGAGATCTAAAGGTGATGATCAAGAAAGGCTTAGGTTCCCCTTTATTACTAAAATACAAAGGTTAGAATCCACCCAAAAATATAAAAGAGGATATGGTGAGTCGGAAAGAGGACTAGAAAAACTCTCTTTGACTAAATTTGAATACAATATTTTTGAAGAAATGAAGAGAATCCCTTCAAAATCTAGCCTGTACGACACTCTATTCATTCCTGGTCAGATTGACTTGCTTAAAGCTTCCCTCAGTAAGAATCCATGGAATATTTTTGCCACTACAATCCTTAGTATACCATCAGAAAAGAAATAAATGACACCTACTATGTTAAAGAATAAGCTTCCCCCTTTTTATATCTCCCTAAGAATGGAGGGTTGGGTAGTCCGAAATTGTATGATTGACTCAGGAGCATCAACTACAGTAATGCCTAAAGTAGTCTGTGAAGAGATGGGTATGGAGTATACCCGATATTGTCCTAGAGTATTACAACTAGATGGGACACCTGTCAAGATAGTTGGAGTTATTAAATATGTATTGATGAGGTTTCACAGAGCCCCTAAGGTGACAGTGGTGCAGGAAATAGTGGTGGTTGATTTAGAACCCTATTTTGGATTATGCCTCTCAAGAGAGTTTACTGCAAATCTAGGAGGATGTATGTACATGGATTATTCTAGCATGGTAATCCTTTTTAAAGGAAAAAGAATAAGGATAACTCCTGAGAAACCAGTAGCTTATCATATTGAAAATATTGAAGAGGATATTTGTAATCTTAACCCTTTGGAGGAATTTGAGCGAATAGAAAACATTGAGGAGCTAGACATTGAAGATGAATTACCTTTCAGAGAATATTACAGTCAGTTTGAAATTGATATGGGTACATATAGCATCACGACTAAAATAAAAAAGATAATTCCTGCTATATCCTACCAATACCTAAGGGAGAAAGAAACATGGGTCATGCACTTTGATGGTGCTAAATGCAAAAATGATGCAGGAGCCAGTGTAGTCCTACAATCCAAATCAGAAGGGACAAAGAATTTTGCTTACAGACTAACATGGTCATGTACTAACAATGCTGCAAAATATGAGGCCCTGTATCTTGAATTGATAAAAGCTAAAAGTATGGGCATCAATATTTTAAATATATATGGTTATTCTGAGTTAGTATTCCATCAGGTAAGGAATAGGTGCATCAGTAAGCATCATTACTTGAATGCTTACAGAAACAGGGTATGTGATCTAATGGAATTATTTGATGCCCTGAATTTAAACTTTGTTCCTAGAGAAAAGAATACCTTGGCTGATTCATTAGAAACAAATGGTGGTAACTTCAACCCTTCTAGAATTTGGAACCAATAAGATCAAGGGAATTAAATGATTTTTAGGCCTGCAGTATTAGACAAGCAGATTTTCTGGTAGGTTTTTTAAAGTGATGAATAAATTCTTGATTTTTTGGTAAGAGAAGTATGTCTCTCAACGGTCCAAGAGGAGAATTTGGATGAAATTTATTAGCAAGACATTATCCAACTAAGAAAAAATCATATCCCAAGAGTTTTGGTCACCCTCGAAAGTTTTTTCGATAATGAGGACAGAAAGAAAGTCAGAGTTATGAAGATAAACAAAAAAATTTATAAAGAAGTAGAGGTTAAACTAGAAAAGAGGTTGAATGTTGGATTCCAATGCTCACCTGAGGATGTAGAAGATATTAAAGCTCTATGTTTAAAATACCCAGACATTGTGGCTTGGTCATATGAGGACCTTAAGGTGTATGACATATCCAACATACTATTGAGTTAGAGCCTGATGCAAAACCATTTCAACAAAAGAAGAGGCCTATCAATCCAAGGATAGAGGCCATTATGATAGAGGAGCTCTTAAAGATGTTAAAGACCAAGATAATATACCCAATAAAACATTATACTTGGGTAGCCAATTTGGTACCCGTAAGAAAGAAGAATGGGAATATACGCTTGTGTGTAGACTTTAGAAATATGAATCAAGCATCCCTTAAATATCACCACCCCATCCCTTAGATTGATCAGATCTTATAGGTAGTGATAGGAGTAGAGATATTCTGACTATTGGATGGTTACTCCGGATATAACCAAATTTGGGTAAAATATGAAGACCAATTCAAAATCGTATTTACCACAAAATGGGATACTTTTGCCTACTAGAGAATGCCTTTTGGGATGTCCATTACAGGAGCTATGTTTTAGAGAGCCATGGATTATACCTTTGGAACACTGATCAACAAAGTTATTCTAATTTACCTAGATGACATGATTGTCTTTTCTCATAATAAAAAGGATCATCTATCTCATTTGGAATAAGTTTTTCAAAGGTGCAGAGAATTTGGCATTTCACTCAATCCTAAGAAGTCATTCTATTAGACCATGTGGTCTCAAAAGAAGGCATGGACATAGACCTAGATAGAATTAGATAAATTCTTTATCTTCCCTTGCCTATGAACAAGAAGACTTTGCAGTATTTCCTAGGCCAAATCAACTTTGTCAGGAAATTCATTTCTATTTTTGCACAAAAGGTAAGGCCTATATCTGAGCTACTCAAGAAAAATGTTGAGTTCAAGTGGACTGAAGTTAGGAAATAAGATTAGGTCATAAAGAAATCCATTGCAACAACTCTAGTATTGATAAATCCAGACTTTAGTAAATATTTTATTCTTTATGCATATGGAGCTGAAGAGAGTTATGTATTAGTACTCACCCAGAAAGATGATCAAGAGGATGAACACACTATTTTCTTTTGGAGCTAGAAACTGCGTGATTATCAGGTCAAATATAATTTCATTGAAATACAAGTGTTTGATGTGATGAAGTCACTAAATAAATTTAGGCAATATATGGTACAAAGAAAAACCCTGGTGTATGTGGTTCATCTAGATGTAAGAAATTTTATCCTGTAGGGTGATCTAGGAGATAAAAGAGTTGGTTGGATTATCAAAATATAAGAATATGATGTGAAAATACATCCAACTAAGTTGGTAAGAGGTAGAGCATTATGCCAAGGGTTAACACAAGCTGCAACATTGGCAAAAGTAATAGTCTGCCAGGTAGTAGAAGAAAACTAGGTGGAAATGGTACAAAATGTAGACTCTGATTGGATCGACCATATAATTAGGTTATTCCAAACTGGAGTATGCCCTCCTAATCTGAATGCATATCAAATAAGGAGATACAAGATTCATGCTTTGAAATATGTATTACTACCAAAGGGCTTTTACAAAAGAAACTTGGATGGAGTTCTTTTAAAATATTTAAAGGATGATCATCAAAAAATATTCATGGATGAATTTCATGGAGGATTAGCTGGTGGACATATCTCAGGTAAGGTTACAACTTTGAATATCATAATATTAGGCTATTATTGGCCCACTATATTCATTGATGCTTTTAAAACTACCCAGGATTGTGACAAATGTCAGAGGTATGTTGGAAGAACAAGGAATGCTTCATCCCCCCTGAAGCCTATATAGGTTGAGTAGCATTTTCAACAATGGGGGCTAGATTTCATAGGGGTTATCAACTGAAATTCTTTAGAAAAGCATAAATTTATCTTAACTACCATAGATTATCTTACCAGATGGGTAGAAGCCATTCCTACCAAGAAGGCATACCAGGAAGTTGTGATCAATTTTATGGAAAATTTGATTTCGAGGTTTGGATTTCTAGAAGCCTTGGTGTGACAATGGCCCAACTTTCATAGAAGCCAAGTACATTGAATTTTCCATCAGATATGGCATCACTTTTAAAAATACTTTGAATTATTATCCACAAGGTAATGGACTTGAAGAATCTACCAACAAAAACCTATTAAGGATTTTGAAGAAATCTCTGGAAGGTAACAAAAGAAGTTGGCACCTATTGCTGGACCAAGCTCTATGGGCAGACATGATTACTATTAAAATTTCCATTAAGACTTCTCCTTATGCACTGGTCTATGGAAAATAGGTGGTGTTGCCACTTCATTTAGATATTCTAGCATTTAGGCTTGTCAGTCTAGAAGAAGTGTCAGAGGAAGATTCTATGAAGACTAGGTTAACACACTTATTACAGTTGGAAAGGATTAGAGCTCAGGCATATGATAGTTTTCAAAAAAAATCATCGAACATTAAAGCATGGTTTGATAAGAAAGTCAGGTCCAAAAAATTCCAAGTTGGGGATTTAGTTCTCAGATGGAATGTTGACAGAGCAAAACTTGGCAAGCATGAAAAGTTTGATTATTTTTGGGATGGTACTTTTAGAATAGTGGAAGGTAAGGAGTCTAATGTATTTCATATAGAAGGTCTGAAGAGAAATATAAAAACCATTTCGGTGAATGGTTTTCACCTCAAGCTCTACCATGGGTAAGAAGTGAGCTCATTGTAACATGTGTATATATTGTACAATAATTTCCCCTCCTTTCTGCAATTTCTATTTTGAATTCTTTCTACACTGTATAATTGGTTTGTTTAAAAAAAAATAAAAAAAGGGAAAAAATTACAAAAAATGACTAAGTACGGGCTAGAGAGTGAGGTAATGTTCTATTCTGCACTGAGTACTATGTAAATATTTTCTAGAATGGTGTTTAACTTTGGAATCAACATCAAAATGCACTAGAGTTCAGTAGAATGGTGTACAAGTTTCCATCCTGCATAAAGAATAACAAAGTGACACCAATCCGAGGACCTCCAAAAGATAAAGATAGCCAGAGAAGAATCAAGGTGAAGTTTCATGCATAATATTTCTAAGTATCAAGTGGAATCGAAGGGCTCTTAAGCCACCAGAGCGAAATAAATTTGGAGCCAAATGGCAAGTTCAAACCTAACACATGGAGGCTAGAGAGTGTTCCCGCATTCAATTTAACAAACTCACGTCATGATAAAAGAGTAGCTGAAAGGGTGTGATGAGCTGGCAGCACAATTTGAAAATTCGACCAATTAAAAGATAGGATGCCACCTTCAAGCTACCAAAGTGAATGATGAAAAGGATTGGAAAGTATGCTAGTATAGATATCGCACAACAGTTGCATTAATGGTGGAAGATATGCATGCTCCAAAAGAGAAAAGTAATGAAAAGCACATACAAAGTCCATTTGAAAGCCCTTTACATCTACAGAACAACAAGAAAGCAATGATACCTTGGAGGATTTACTGTAAATCATAAGAATGAAGTTTGCCACTATCAGTTTGGCTCCCAAAATGCCATCCACCAAATCATCGAAGATAGGGACAAGACTGCAAGTTCATGTACATTGGACCAATCGAATTGTAGATACAGTGATAACAAGAGTAAGGAGAACCCACCTAAGGATAGGTTTCAAATTTCCATACTTCGAAAGGAAGTCAATGCATTGACAAGGTACTATAGCTATAAAATATTTTTGTTCTCTTATATCCATGATTCTGTACATCACTACCCCGAACTAGTCTCTTCTATGATTCTAAAAATGGAATAATTAGAACCCCTAAGGGCACTCCCCTATTCACCGTTACAAGAGAGCTTTGCTATGAATTATTCCCTGTAGGGGTAGGACCACCCTAAAAAACCAGACCTTTTAGCATAGTAGAGCTAGATAGGGCTTACGATGCAATGGTAGCATCAGAAGAAAAGGAGGCGTTAGAAAAATGGTTGTGTATTAATTTCAAAAGGATAAGGAATGAATATGAAATGCCTAAAGTCCCTATTCACATTGATGAATTTGCAAGCCCTGAATTATTTTCTATGTTAGCTTGTATGGAGGGTTTGGACTCTGACAAAATGATTCATGGTTGACAAATTGCCACAACATATTGTATCTCTAATGAAAATATGTATAAGAAATATTCCGGAGAGAAGGGTACTAGAGTGATTTATTTTTACTGGCCAACTTTTCTCGCATAGAGGATACATGAGCAGCTGGTAAACATGAAAAGGGGCATCGATGCTCCCATTTTTATGTATTTTTCAAGTCTGGTATGGATGTTCTATGCAGCCATCAAAGACAAAATGTAGTGGATTCTGGCCAAAGATAAAACCAGTGATGGGAAACCCTTATCAGTGTATTATTGGACAAATATTTTAAATAGCAGTGAGTCCTATTACATATTCAACTTGGAATTTTTGGAACCTGCCCTAAAAATAATGTATAATAAGTACCCTAGGTTGCCACCCTTAGCTGAATAGATTCTGAGAAAGAAGGGTGTAGAGGAATGGGATTGGTATTTGCTAACAGAGGGCTTAGTCATCAAGTTATATGGTTTCATGGGTAAGGCAGGTGGAGTACATTGATGCAAACTATGGTTCAGGGAGGAAGAAGAAATCTTTACTTACTTACTACCCTGTGAATGGTATTACTATCACTAAGTGGCAGAGCTAGAAAATTGACCAATACCTTGATAGGTTAGGTCTATTTTATATTCCACAAAGGTGGAGCTATGACCCTAATGGTATTTTCACTGCAAGAAATAAAACCCTAAATGGAGATAAGACCTATAAGTTTGACATAAGGCCTAGGGCTAATTTTTAACAGGGAAGAAATAATGATGAAACTACTCTTTTAGAGTGGAAAGTCCCAAAGATGGATCAATTGCCTCCATGGTTGAATTTTTACGAATAGATTGTTAATTTCAATCCTAACCATAATCTCAGTAATCATACTTTAGAGGATATAATTAATAATATTAAAGCTAAATCTACAAAGATGAAGGACACTCCTCCTGAGGAAGAAGTCGCAGAGAGAGGAAGAGAAGAGGAGAAAAATAGAACATGGAAGGAAGCAAGGATTATATATTAGTGGTGTATGAGGGTCAAAATTGGAAAACCCAAATCAAAATTTGGAATGAAAATTGATAAGGAATTTTCAAGAATATATAATAAGAACATCGAAAACTGGAGACTGAAGGATTTCAGACATATAGTGTTGATGGCTGAAAAACCCAAAAATGGCTATGAATATCTTCCTCCTCATACACATCAAGAGACTCTAAAAAAAGAGCTAGAAGCTTCTTTGGTCATGGTTGAGGTACTCAAACCCTTCAATCCTACCACTGAGCAGGTGGAGAAGTTTCCCAAGGGGGCTAAATTGATGAGCGAAACGCAATATTCCAAAGAAAAAGTTGTCAATACCCCAGTAATTGAAACAATGTCTAGGTTTGAATTTTTAGCTCTGATAGGACAACCTGTAGACATAGATATTGATTTGAGAGAGAGGGATGAAAGTTTTAGGTCTCGATCTCTTTCTTTTACCCCTACAACATCGATTGAATTGTGACATGTTTTTGAGTAGTCACTACTTTCAGGAGTAGTATAATAATATGAGTTCAAATATGATTATGAATATGAGATAGATGCTTTTAAATTGGTTTATATATGGACTAAGAGAGCCTTAAAAAGAGAGGAAAGAGAAATTTTGAAGAAATAGAAAATAGATATGGAGGAAATTGCTGAAGAGATAGCTGATTTTGCCATGGAAGAATTGATTTATCAAGAGCAACAACTAGAAATAGAAGCATAACATTACACCCTACATATGTAGGTGAAGGTATGGATTCTAATCCCTCTTCTTCTATTCATCTCCAAGAATCCCCAAAGGAACCTTCCTACCTTTATAATCAAGAAGATGTGGTAAATGTACCTCCTCTCTCTCATAGTCCACCCTCTGTTTCATCAGTAGCTATGGAGGTACAAGTTAGTTTTATTTTGTCATAGTCACCTCAAAACCCACCTCCCACTTTTGAGGGTCCCTCTTCAACATCTGCCATCGCTCCACTTCCATATTTTTCACCACCACCATCAATGGGACACTGTGTTCCAAGTACATCCACCCATTCCACTATCATTCATGTATCTATTTATTTGAGTTTACCTATTTCAAAAATAGTAGTAGTTACAAAGTCCACTGTTGTAGCAGAGGCTGTTGTAGCTATATATTTACCCCCATCAACAACAAGTTAGTCTGCCCTTTTGTATCTCCCCTAGATACTGGTATTTTGAAGCCCTTGACTATACCAAAAGAGTAGGCAACCACTAAGAGCATAAACGACTACTGGGCAGAGAAGCTTACTAAGCCTTCTAATAGGATGGTTGTAAGAAGAAGAATTATGTATGTTGATCCTATTGCTAGGTAGAGGATATCAAGATCTATGACTCCACTGGTAAGTAAACCTGAGATTGAAATGACAATTCAAGATTATCGAATGGAGGAGGTTACAAAAGATATTGATAAACTCCCTACTAAATATGAGCTAGGAATATCCAAGGCCCACTTAGATACCTTCTATGTAAAAAATTATATAGTCAGAGAGAGGATGGATAAGCTAGAAAAAGAGGTTGAGAAGCTTAAAAAGAACCTCAATGATCAAAAGGAGATAGAAAAAGCTCAGAGGAAGGAGACCAAGGGTTGGCAAGAAAAGTTTCAAAATGCCAATAAGTTGAAGGACCAATTAGAAGAAAAAAAGAACTTGAATGAAGATCAGGAAAAAGAAATTAAGAACTTAAAGCATCATATTTAGATTGAGAAAGCTAAGTCCTCAAGATTTTCCAAGGATGAATTGAAAATATTAAGGAGTTCTGAGGTTTAAGAAAAGTGTTCAATACTACAACTTATGATTGATTACCTTGAAGATACCAGCTGATTACTCTCCATAATTTAGAAAGATTTAAATCAAATAACTAGAGAGTTACAACTTATGGATATTCTAGCAAAACAGATGTACAGGTTGGTTGATAGCAGACTCAATAATTTTGCTAAACCAATTCCTAATAAAGAATGGAATATGGCTAGAATTGCTACCAAAATAGTGGTTAAAAAGCACATGGTAATTCAAAGGGCCTAGTTACTGGTTGACAGGATGGAGAGGGGTATTAAAGATATTGTTGAAATAAATGAGGAAATGATCTAGGATGGTTTGAAAGGAGTCTATAAGGAGGATCACAACTTTTTATCTATGGAAGAGATCCAAAAAAGCATCAATGAGAATTTATAGGGTGAAACTAGAATTAATTCTTTAGAAGAGCCACTATCCCAAGAACAAGCTGCCAGACTGATCATGGATTGTACTCGGTTGAGAGACCTCATGGAGGATCTGGTGACTAGAGGGAATGTTGCTAACTATGAATATATTTAATAATTACAATATGTTTATAATCAGCTTAAAGAAGCATCAAATCCCTCTAAAAAAGCCTAGAAACAGGCTCTACAATCTCTAGAATTCATGATTCAATTGTTTGGAGATACCTCTGGTGAGGGTAATTAGAAAATACCTGCTCCAAAAGAAGAAGAAGTAGATGGGGAGGCTGAGGAAGAGGCCCATGAAGAAGGAGAATAATATGGAGCAGTTATAGGCCTAGAATGGGCTCACACTTCATTTTTGTTTTTATTTTGTACATATACATAAGTTTTATATTTATGTTCTTACTCTGACAATTTATCATAAATAAGCAATAAAGACATGAAGCCCATAGAGCAACAAATTTTGTGTGAAGGCATTCTTTGAAATAAGGCCTTATAGAGGAGGTAGATTTATGTATAGTCTTTGAAGATAGTAGCAATAACTGGTATTTAAAACATAATCTCTATATGAGCAGATAAGTGCTATGTATTTTTGTTATCACTTCGATATGAACCTCTACTCTCTCAACGAAATTGGTAAAAATTTCAGAGAGTAGTGCTTGTATGAAAGTTATTCTGTAAAGTATATTTTTGAAGAGAAGTATATTTGAGTCCTAAGGCCCAATGGATAAGACTCTGATTTCGATTGGATTTGCAAGAAAATCCACCCAGGAGGCACCATAATGTAGGCCCAAAATGGCCATATGCTTAGTAAAATTTTTCAAAATTTTTCCTAAGGGATAGAGTCATCATTCTGCACACCTTGCAGCTTATTTTCCACACTTTGGAGCATATTCGCAACAGGAGGTATGAGCCTGTCTGATACTTAGTTATTTTTTCATGCTCAAAGTGATTCCACTAGAGTTGTTTCCAACTCCGAATTTGTGGTGATATTGAATCCGCAAATTTTTGAGAAAGCAGTGACATCAACTATGAAAAAGAGTAGATTGACATCTTTTTGAATGACTAAGTGTTGAAATGAGCGATTTTGGGAGTCTTCTTTATTTTTGGCTCTGGATTAGCGATTCCCTAGAATCCGTAAAAGTTTCAAGGAAACAGTGATGTCAGCGATGAAAAAGTGTGGATTTGCGACTCGAAGGATGAATTAAGTATTTCCTTTAAAAATGGTGGCAGGGTGTTTTATCCTAAAGACTATCCAAAATGGAGGAGTTACTTTGCACTATGGTGGGCCCGGATCGACGATAACGTGCTAATACACTTGTTCTGTCTGGAATGAAATCTAAAAAAATGATAAGGAAAGGATGATGTCATTTATATTCTAGTGCGGATTAAAGGATTCTAAGGAACAAGAGTGTATTCGATCATTTTTAGCTTTTAGAGGTCCAGATTGGAGATTCTGTAGCTTTTGATACAGAAGGATGATGTCACCTAAATTATAAGCGAAATGGCACTGTATTCTCCCCACCATTTTTGATAAGCTTATATCATATTTAATCTGAACCATACAATGAGGAGGATCAATGGTGGAGATTGTGTTGACAAATATTACATGTTTAAAGAACATTTATTCACTGAGATTGGAAAATCCAGTTGGAAGATGAAGCATCAAAGATTTTTTAAAAGATCTAACCAAAGGCGATTACATATCAAAAATGGTAGATGGTCTCCAAGAAAAATCGATGGTAATTAATGAATTCCAATGGCTTAGACTCTAGTTTTATCAAGTGACCAGCAAGTTGCAAAGACCCAAGCTTCCAGGTGGACCATTTTTAGCAGATTTCCTAGAGGATGCACCAGTAAGCAGATGCCAGCTAGATCTCTCTACTGTGCTGTCAAAGTAAGATCTTTGTATTGCATCTTGATTATTTTAATTTTGTAAAACTATAAGTAGAGGTTGAACCCTCATGTTTAAGGGTCATCTCTAGCGTGTTTGCCTATACTACTGTAAATATTCCTAAAAATCTAATGGAAGGAGCATTACATCGATCTTCACCTCAAATATATGTTCTCATGCTTGATATCAAAGGTTCAGATTATTTATTTGTATTTTTGTAAATGCTTGAATGATTAGTTTGTGCCTAATTAACATATTACTAGCTATTAGAGTAATTGAAATCTACTTCTGAGTTTGTTTTGTATTGTTAGGGAGTGCATTTCTATAAAATATAGGTTTTGGTGAATTCTTTTATTTGGATTATCATTGCCTGGATATTGAAATTGCTTGCTGCAATATTTCTTTACTGTGTGTTAATGAATGAGGAATAATCTAATTTGAGATAATGTTAATCTGAGTTATGTATCTTTGGTTTATTTCTTGGAATATTTCTATGGTATTGCAATGTTGTTAACCTATCCATTCTCTATTATTCTCATTTCTCTAACCCTAATATTATCTTACCCTAAACTTTAAACCCTAAGTGAGCATAATTGAGTCAAAAACCTGTTAAGTTGACAAGGAACCAACCTACTCTGGATGTTGGATTGAAAACCCTTATTTTGCTCCATCCAATGTTGAGTATTGATCTATAGCTATCGGGTGCAATCTTGGACAAAAAATAAGAAGATAGACAACCATAGTATCGAGTGAAAACTTGGTGCAATTCAATGCCCAACAAATATATCTCTCAAAGCACGCATAAAATCCTTTCAATATTCCTCTTAAAGCATGCATAAAATCCTTTGGGTATGCCTCTCAAAAGTGTGCATAAAATCCTTTGGGTACACCTCTCAAAATATGAATAAATCCTTTGGGTATGTCTCTCAAAGAATACATAAAATATTTCAAGCATTCCTCTCAAATCATGCATTACTAACTACTATAAACTAACTCTACTAACAAAAAATAGATATATCTTGTAAATTATACAAGTACCTCATCATATCTTAAGTTTTTATATTTTATGTCATTTCTCAAGACACCATTTAAGCATTATGAGATTACATTTCCATCTCATAGAAACACAAAAGTATTATATGGACTCAAAAGATAATACTTGATACCAATAGTCACAATGAGCACTTGTTCTTTATTAGGTCTAGAGACCACCGCTTGCAACATATATATGAGTGCATGTCTACTATCAGACCCTTAGGTCACCACTCGATAAATCCATAATTCTCTTTAGAAATTACATATTATCTGACTCATAATGTCATTGATAAAAAAAATATAAACATAAATGCCCATTATCAATCATCAATGTTTACATAGTCAGAAAAGCAAACAATCATAACAATATCATATCATCAAATCAAAATCATAAAAAAAAATGATATCTAATTGAAACAAAAATCATATCAACTCATCATAATCACCACATAAATAATTCAAACACAAATTGTCATTACTATATAATGCCTCAAAACCATACATATTACTAAGAAAGGTGTATCACAAGGACAAAATTGATACAATCAATCCATATAAAAAGAGGGTGTACCATAAGTCAAAATTGGTACACTCTCTCCAAATTTTCTAGCAACTAGACCTTGTATCTCCTCCCCTAGCTCCTGATGGAAGATGAGGTGCATGAAAGCCAACTAACCACTATGAATAGTGACTTGTAAACTATATCCTTGACTAATTCCACAAAGGCAAAGATTTTCATCATTAGTGGCATGCCAACATGATAAAGATATCAATAATATGAAGTCCTACTCCTCTCCCTCTTCATGCCTAAGTTTGTAATTTGTAGCTACCCTCGTAACCTATCCAAATATACCTTTTTTTTTATCCAAATCTACTCCTACCTACTCTAAATACCACTCTAATGATCCCATAATCATAGCCACCATACTGATGTCCATCCCTTGGCCAGTCCTTGAGAGAGTCTTGTCCCTCTCTCATGTCACCTACTTCACATCTTACTAAAGTTTAGCTATAGTTTCTCTATTATGTTAGAATTGTAAGGATCACCAAGATCTAGTTGTTTGAAAAACAATATCACCATAATATCTAAGCTATCAACAAGAATCAATTGAGACAATGATAATACACACTATCTTACAATATTACAATCTTACATTATTACTATCTTCCAATATTACTATCAGAGAGAGGGAAACCCTTGTTGATATAGGAAAGGGTGTACAATAAGGATCGTAGGATCAATCATGAAAAATGAGGGAATGGATATCCACCCTAGAAGAAAAAAACTAACAATATTAGATATCCAACTAGGAAAAAAGCTAAGATAGCCAACTAGCAAGCAAAAATTTAGATGAGCTAATATCCCACTAATAAATAATATGGGAAAAATAAATATAAGCTCCTAGGTAATATCCTAAGTAAAAATAATAATAAGATGCATGACTAATACACCAAACCCCCCCCCTTAAGTGAAACTTAGGAGAAAGTGTACAATATAATGAAAGAGACATATACTTAGATATGGATCTCAATAACTAGGCCTGATGAGGTACCCATGTACAATGTGTATCTAGAAGCTCTCAAACCAGAAGATGAAAAACCATGTGGGAAAAAACATCTTGCTAGAAAGAGAGAAGTAAGAATGGAGCCAAGGAGTGCTCCCAACACCCCCTAGGATGATGAGTTGTATGAAGAAGTCCTATGAAGAAGTGGATACCTTTGTGATGAACAATATGTCTCCCATGAGGAAGAAATTAGCCATGAAGCATCTATTGAATGTCTTCCTACTCCAAGTGAGTGTGAGAATATGGGAACAAAATGTAGAATGATGAAATAGAATCCTCTAAAGAAAGTTGAAGTGAATAATATGTCACCAATGAATTATGAAATAAATATCTAGGCATGTAGAACATAAACCAACATCAAAATGGGGCAGAATACAGTCTCAATCAATATCCAAAATATTAATATATATAAAACCATGATTGTGCAAAAGCTGAAGAGATATATGAAGAGCATCCATCAAGGAATAATCACCAATGTCTTGCTACATAAGTGATGAAGAGCCCATGGAAGAAACAAGAGAAAGAAGTGGAGGCTTAGAAGTCTCAAAAGAATCAACATGGTCTTCAAGATCTCCAAGTGAGAGTCCAATCAAAGACAAAATATTTTTATCCAAGTTCTGTAGGAGTACATCATCCAATGTGAAATAAATAGAAGAAAATAGAGGACATGGTGACTCAATCAAAGAGGGAGAGCACACCACAAAAGGGTCCTCAAAGGAAGAAGTACATGGATGAGATACAATGTATACATCATCATAAAATAAACGAGTGAGGTCCTCATACAGGTCAAGAAAATCATGTGTGAAACTCAGTGAAGAGAGAAGCAACACCATATAAAAAGCCATCCATTTCTAAGGATGTAACATGCCATGAGATCTCTGTTGTATATGTTGCAACATCAAAATAATAATCCACATAAAATAAGTGTGGAGATATGTCCTATAAAATATCTAAAGTATATACTATAGCATCAACCTCATCATCAAAAACATCATGAGATAGTGACTCAAAAAATAAATATGTAATATCACAAATAATGTCCTACATGCAAGCAATTGTAAGAGAAGTTGCATTGGGTAAAATCTTATTTTTCAGCATATGATAAGAAAGGTGAGGTGTGTTCTTGTGATCTCCAACAAATTTTTATAGCTCCCCATAAACTGAATGATAAAGTATGCTATAGATCCTTAAATTTTACATGAACCATGTCCTATACTCCTTGACTGCACTAATGTGAAGCCCTCAAAAAATCAATCGAGATAAAAAAAATATTGATCCAAAATAGATTCTAAAAGAGGGAGAAATGACCTCTAGAAGTTGATTTTCCAAAAAAAATGCAGGGCCATGGGTTTGTAATGAAAAAGCTACAACTTGGGCCTGAAAAGAGGGACCTACAACAAAGGTTTGGACCCAATTTTTGATCATAAAATCCCAAAATAAGGTTGAGATGAGAGCATACGATGGCCAAACCCTAAGAGGCAAGATCCACACTTTCACAATTATTGAAACTTGTTGAAGCTAATCTTGAGCAATTGGAGGTAGATTTGATCAATGTAGAAGGTTCCTTCAAAGTCTTCAAACCTGCAAAAAATATGCAATAAAGGATAACCGATATTGAACAAAAGAAATCCAAATATCCTAAACCTATGGGTGATATCAAACAACCTAAACTCTAAATTCCATGTTAGAATTGAAAGGATATAACAATCTTGCATTTCCAAGATCTAGTTGTTTGAAAATAAATATCACCACAATATCTAAGCTATCAACAAGAATCAATTGAGACAATGATAATACACACTATATTACTATCTTACAATCTTACATTCTTACTATATTACAATCTTCCTCTCAAATAAAGGGAAACCCTTGATGATATAGGCAAGGGTGTACAATAAGGATCATAGGATCAATCATGAAAAAGGAGGAAATGGATATCCACCATATAAGAAAAAACTAACAAGATAAGATAGCCAAATAGCAATAAAAAAGCTATATGAGCTAATTTTCCACTAGTAAATAATATGGAAAAAAGAATTATAAGCTCCTAGGTAATATCCTAAGTGAAATAAAGTAATAAGGTGCATGACTAATACACCAACATATTAGCTACCCTATCCTTAGTCATACACTCCAATTTTTCTCATAGGTCCACCATAGTCTCTCTGTAAATTGCCCTCTCCTCTTTCAATCAGGTTATCTCCTCCCAATCCCTAGCTACCTCCTCCTCCCATACAACCTCAAAAACCATAAACTAACCTCTCACATTCTATAAGGTCCATAGCAAGGCATCCAACTCAACCTCTCTAGCTTCTACAACTGACCTACTAGGACCTACCCCACTAAACATTATCAATGATAATAGGATATTTGTGTAGCATAGGGGTGCAGTATTCCCAGTGGGGAGGTGGTTCTCAGAGGCTTAGAATGATCAATTTACTATCCTTAATCAATTACCCAAATCGTACAATCATACAATCTTCACAACAATCAATATGCGACCACAAAACAACTTGTACGGACTCAAATCGTACCACTGTACGATCCCAAATCATATAGTGATAGTGCTTGTATGATTTTACACTCATCCAATCCTTCATATTTGGTTTTGCAAGCTGTCGTACATAGTTTTGTAACTAAATTGTTCAATTTGCCAATATTGCCAAATCGGGTAAGTTTTCCTTAATCGCCTAAACTACCAAATCGGGTAAGTTTCTTTTGTACGATTTGTAGCACGTATGGTGTACGATTTGTATGAAATGAAAGTTCAAAAAGGTGCCAATTTGGATACTCTTCTATACCAATCTCTCTCAGACAAGTTTTGGGAAGTTCTGGAATGGCAATTACTCCATTCCTACCAACATGCAAGTTCTATCCTCAGGGTTTGAGAGAGTTCTATCCAATGGCAATATCCAAAAATCATACAATAGCCTTCAAGATGTCCTTCTTGATACAATATACCTCACAGATCATTCCTAAGGCTCACACCAGTGCTGGTTCAATTCCATCCTTCATAGCAATGCATTAATCATCAACCATAAACATAAAGAAGTAACATGCAACAACCAGATACTACAAAACATTACTCCATCATTCCAGAATCATACAATACGTGAGAAAATACTATGAAATGTGGTTCTTCATCATTACTCTTCAATGGTGCAATACAATCACTAAAAGATACATAATAACCAAGAATTCCACACAATAATCATAGATATGCATTCAATACTCAGACTAATCAGACCAAACTATAACTAGACTATCAAAATTGAAAAGGGGGTCTTATATAATATTGCCTAGGCCATTCCAAGTGGTTCCTAAGGCAATTCATTATTCACAACTACCCATGTATAATGGAATACATAATTATACCCTTTTACTAAGTCTAAATACATGATTTATCAAATTCATTCGCAATTACAACTCAAATTGCATTTCCTTTGCATTTCATTGCACTTTGTATATTTTTCCATCTAGTTTGTATGTTTTGCCTCCTTGTATATTTTACTCCTACTTGTACGTTTTTCCAAAACTATCAAAATTATCAAAACTAGGAAAATCCTCTTGTCACTTCTTCTTTAGGAGGTGGATTTGCTGCCTACATCTACCCTCCCCTTTACTTTGGTCGGTGTCCTCATCGACTCATATTTCTATTTCAGTTGGGCCTCATATTATTTGACTAAGGCTTCACTGTCTTCCAATTGGGTGTGAAGAATTATGCATTGGTTCTGCAACTTGGCTGCGTAGTTACCCATTTCTACTACTTTCACACCATGTTGGTTGGTTGTCTCCTCGATAGTCTTTAGGAGTTCCCTTAATTGTTGTTCATGCTCAGTAGCACTCTTCTTAAGCTTCTCCTACAAATGTGCTTCTGTTCGAGCTGCTACTTCTAACTCTTCATTCTTATCTATAATGGTCTTTATATGGTGATTAATATCAGCCTCCAAAGCATGAACAATCTCCTCCTTAATCTTCAATTGTGTTTGCTTCTCTAGGATCATATCATTATATCACTTATTATCCTTTGTAAGCTCTTCTATATTCTTATCCTTCACCTGCAATTGTTCTTCTTTTGCTTTTAATTGAGCTTCCAACTCCTTGATCCTATCTTCTACCATTTGTGAGACCTATCACTTCTCCTCTTCTAGTAAACTAATTTTGGCCTCAAAACCAACCCTATTACTTAGCAGTTCTTCTTCCAATTTCTTTAACTTATCTTCTATCATAACCTTACTCTTATGCAATTCTTCCTCCATTACAACCATTTCCTTTTGAGTGGCCTCTATCTCTTCTTTCTGAGCTTCCTTGAGCTGATAGATCTGCTCCAATCCTATGCTCAACCACTCTATCCAATGTGTTAGGAAGTTCAACTTCCTCAGAGTGATAGCCAAGCCTGAGGTGACCCTCTTATGTTCCAACTCTATTGTATTCAAGGGATAAGTCGGATAATTGGCTCTATCTAGGTACAACCTCGGATGCTGCCTGTAATTGGTTCTCACTCCATCTGGCAAGTCATCTCTTCCTAACATCATTGTTACCTCTTCCTTGGGTAACTTCCATGGGTGTTGTACATGAATATCAACAATTTTCTTTGTACGATCCTCACTGCTCACCCATTCTATTATCTTTTCCAATTTGATAAACACTTGTTCTTCCCATAGCTTCAACTCTCCCATGCATCCAATACAAAACTATAGTTTGGTGCTAGCCATGGCATTGCCTATCTGAGAGAAGAAATGTTCCACCTGATCTTCTACCCTTTTTGCATCCTCCTTCATTTCAATATTTGAGAATTGTGGTACCTCTAGGAGGTAGCTTGTTTGCATCCTCCATAGTTCTTCCTCTGTAGGAGTTTGTTCTTCCTCTTCTTCCAAGTGGTGACTAGAGCTTCCCCCAAGCTCCATTAGTGCTTTCTTCATGTTTATATTTTCCTGTGGTGGAGTCTATCCTATAGTTCTCTCAACTTCCACATCTTCTTCAATATCCACAATCTTAGGATGAGATTGTTGCTGCCCTATAGATTCTTGGACTTCCTTTTGCTCGGTTAAGTCCACCTGTTGTTCTTCTATCACCTACTCTTCTTCCTGATTCTGTTGGACTTCCATTGTTGTGACTTCTTCAACAATAAGATCTTCTTATTCTTGTGATGCATTCATATCTTCTTGTGCATCACTCTGATCATTTTGATTCATGCTTCCTCCCATCATGAATCTGAAGTGAGGCTTCTTCTTCTCTCTTGACTCTTCTTCTAAGGCTTCCACTATCACCTTGGCTTTCTCTTTTACCTCTTGTGTAGTGGCTACCACTTCTTGTATTATTTGCCTCACTTCTATATCATCCAAAATTTTAGAAGAGTCTAAAATTTTGAGATCGGTAGACTAGAAAATTTGTGGGGACTCTACCATCTCTTCTACTTCTACCCAATTCCAATTGTGTAAATCTAGCTTCTTCGAGTCTGATTGTTCTTCCTCTTGTTGATTCTCTTGTACAGGCTTAACTTATTTTTCTGGGATGGGATTGTTTACCATTATTTCCCATTGTCTTCTTGTTCTTATTTGTATTGGGTTGGATTGCCTCCCCATAATTTCCTCCCTTTCCTGAACTAATGGTTGCTCCTACTATCATTGTTGAAGTGCTTGTTGTTCTAGTTTAGGTTGTAACTACCTAGGCCTTTTCCTTCGATGGTGTACCTCCTCCTTTGAAGAAGTATCCTCATGCACTTGCATGCTTAGGTGCTTTCTTTTCTTGAGACTTATCTAGAGTCTCCTTCTGAATTGGCACTAACTTTACCCACCATAGAATGGTTGGCTTACCTACATCAATATTCCTAGGCTCTATCAAGCTTAGAAAATGAATTCCTATCTCTGTGATAACATTCAATAACAATCCAATAGCATGGAAATTCATCCCAAAACTCTTCGACCTCTTTGTCAGCATGTCATGCATCCTTTTCTCTAGATAGGTACCCCAATCATACCAGATTCCTTTGGTGATACCTTCCACATATTGAGCCATCCATATTGGCATCTCTATGGCTCATGTTTCTCCTAATAGTCGAGCCATCACAATATTCATGGCACATGGCCAATATTTCCCTATCAACTAGCTCTATTTAATCCCTCGAGTTCCTACACCCAAGATATTTGCTTCGGTCAATGATTTCACATTGGTGAGTGAAGTGATGATGCGATGTGTCTCAATCAGATCAAGCAACTTCTTAACTACCTTAGTGCCATATTCTAGCAATCCAAATATTTTCTTGAATGCCTCTACTATGAATTCTACCTTCACCGATCACTTACCCACATTAACATAGGCAAGTCTACTTGCAGGATCATATGCCTGAACCATCTACAATAGATAGTTATAAAATAAGGTCTTCTAGTGTGGTGGCACCTATGCTATCATAGCTACACCAACCTTCTCAAATTCTCTTCTCCATGGGTGGTTCTTATTTTCTTCTTTGCTCCACCACTTTCGGCATGTATCTCCTCCATGTTGTATAAATGATATCCTTGTTATATCAACCTGGTTCTCCTTGGATTCACTACTCAGATCCTCCTCTGGATCTGGGTAATGGACTTCACTATGCAACTCCCTCCTTGAGGCTCTTTCTTATGCCATTTCCTCCTCTCGAAACCTTGGTGGTGTCCTTCTTCGATCAACCCTCCAATACCTCTACCCTCTCCATGACCTGTATCCTCCTCTCCTCCAAGGATGATTACCATACCAATCATGGGACTAAAACTATCACCCTTGGTATTGTTATGGATGTGACTCTCTCTCGTGCAGAGGTCCTGGTGATCGTTCCACTCTATTGGCTACAATTCTTCTTAATCGATATCCAAACTCTTCGACTGAAATCATTTTCCTACCATTCCTCTGGTTAGATTTTCTTTCTGGACATCACCTATCATGCAATCATAAGTCCCCTAAAAATCATATAGTGCTACTATAAATCGTACAATACACCCTCCAAATCATTCATGTACATTTTTAGTTCATACAACCACCTCTAGATCGTACAATCTCTCAAACTACTTCAAATCACTCAACCAACTACAAATCATACATCGACTACACCAAAATATATAGGGGCTATACCAATCTATACAATGTCACTTTCCTCCTGATCTCCTTTTTTGGATCCATACAATTTCGTATGATTTGCTCAAAAAGGCTTAAATCGACCTTCGAACTGCTTGAAATCACATAAATTCTTCCTAAAATCATACAATCTACCCTCCAAATCATACAACACATCTTTTAAAACCCTTGTTCACCTGAAACTTATGTTTTTCACTTCCTTTCCATGATTTATCATCGACCTAATTGTCGAAATGTCTCGATCTATCTTTTTAGTGCAATTTCAGAGCAAATCTACAATTTTTCCTTTACTTGGCACAATTTCTCCCAAAAAAAAATTTTTTGGCTGTATTGTAGGGTTGTACGATCTTCTCCCCTTTTTCTTCTACCTTCTCCAATTCATTTTTGCCACTTTTTCTCTGATTAGGGCTTGTAATCTCCTTTTCCTTGCAATTTCTTCACTCCGGCTCCAATCTATAATTTCTTTGAACCCTAGGTGTATGTTTTTCACAATCTGGTTCTTGCTTTGATACCTTCTACTACAAACCCTTGCTTCTCTTTAGCTAAAATTTAAAATTGCTTTTAATGGAGTCAAAACCCTTGCTTTTCTCTTTCGGTTTGATTTTTTTTGAATGCAAAAAGTCTCCCTGGTGCAAATTTAAAAATGGGTCATGCAATCTTGTAGTTTACTAATGAATTTCAATGCCCATGTAGTAAATTTCATCTAGTTGCACGCTTTTCACCTTCGCTCTCCTTGAAATTTTGAATTTCCCCTTGTACGATTTGCAAAATTACTTAAAATATCCCTTTATTTAAATTGCTATCAAACCCTAACCATTCAATTTTTAAAATTGTACCACTTTACCCTCTTGCATGCCTTTTTGTCTTCTTTTTCTTGGATGATTGACAACTCACCACTTTTCCCATGTGATTTCATCTTTTTCCTACTCTTTTTTGATAACTCATCATTCCACTCATGCGAACATTAATTGCGATGGTTGAAAATCATACATCTGCACCTAAAATCATACATTGTACGATCTAAATCGTACAATATGCTTCCTTGTATGATTTTGCCTGTACTTTTTCTATTTTTTCTTGTATGATCTCCCACTTATGCTTTTTCACCTTTAAAATTGGTTTGTATGATCTGTTACTTAGAGAAATTTTTCTATTTTCTCTCTCTTGAAGAGGTCATCATTTCTGGTTTTCAACCAACTTCCTTCTTAATTGCATCCCAAGGGATTTTCACAACTAAGGAATTTTATTTTTCTTTTTTTTTTTCATTTCCTAATACTATTTACACTTACCATCATGGGAATCACATAGTGACATTCACTTGTATGATCCCATCTGATTCTTCTCTTGGAGGTTCGATCATGATATTACGAGTGATTGTGTCATCTGGCACCACTTGCTCTCTAGGATGATTCATCTCAACTTGTGATGTTACCGAGTTCCCTGGCCTTCCACTACCATGTGTACAATTTGGAATTGTACAATTGCAAGTTGGAGTATCTTCACCTGGTGTCTCTTCCTCTTGTCATATAGGTGATTGATCCCTTGGTAGTGGTGCTCTAACTATTCTACTATCATTTGAGCGACTTCTTCACCTATCTCCTCGGATCAATTCTATCTCCAGACTTGGTGATCAAATCCTTTGTTGTCCTTGGTTTCTTTCATCTACAAAATGCACTCTTCCTCTACCAGTAAGGCCTCTACCTTGCAAGTGCCTTCCACATCCTATTCCTCTTGACATCGAACTTCTCTGAACTAGTGGTGATTCCTCCCTTCCTTGGAGTAATCCTCTACCTCCTTCCACTCTTCGAGGTCCTCATCGGATTAGTGGTGGTCATCCCAATGGATACCACCTTGTGGGGTTTGGTAAGATTCCCCTTATCCTTGGTATACCTTATAGATTCCTTGTCTAGTTCAAACATGCTAAAGGTGTGTCTCCCAACCATCTAGGAGTAGGAGGTCGAAACCTTCCTCATCCTCTTCCTCCTCTAGGTGTAACATCACCTTGAATTATTTCATTCCATGGTCGAATACCTCCTCCCCTTCCTGGCTGAAGCCTTAGGGGTCCTTGTCGATTCCTTCCTCTCATTGCTTGGTTATCAAGAGTTATCTCTACCAACTCAATGTTGGCTAGTGGACTTCTACTTCATCTTATGCTTGGTGATAATTGTCGTAGTGCTCTGATTCTATGATCTACATGTACTAAGTGATGTCTCCATATTCTTTCCTTGAAGCATATTTGTGGAGATGAGGTTGCCAGGATCTCTCTATATGCATCAAAAAATCTATCTCAGAACTTGAGTCATTTTGATTATCTTCTCTTTGTTTCGACCAATCCATTGGTAAATTCATCAATCTCTCCAATATCCTTACTTCTCTCCTTTGTCTTCTTAGTTGTCGATAGGCTATTGTATATGCTTGTGGATCAAGGTTGGCTTGATGCTCTTGAGATCTCCCTAGTTGTCGATGTGTTGTTGTATAGGTTGGGGGATCACGGTTATCCTGAGGATTCTGGGGTCTTCCTAGGCAATCATCATCATCACTACTTTCTGTGCTAGGTTCCCTTACTAGCCAAGGCATTCCTTCATCACTAGATTCACTCAAATCTACCCATGCATTACCTTGTGATTCAGGTGATGTGGTTGCTTCCTCAATGTCTCACCAAAGCATCTCTGCATCTTCATTTGTCATTGGTGGATCACTTGGTGGTACTTGTGAACTTGTGCTTGCACCATCATTTCTTATACCACTTCTTGGAGTTATCCCCTCATTATCCTCAACTTCCCCTTCTAGTTCCTGTAGCCTAGCTATTCTTTGTTCATCCAACCTTCGTATTGTACTATCCAATTCTTGGATGGTTTGTTCCCTCAACCTTGCATTATGACCTCATAATATCTGATATTCCTCCTATAGTTGTTGGGTCTGTAGTCACATTCTCTATTGTAATAGCCCTATCTATGCTAATGGAGTAATTCCAACCAATTCTTCATCAATGGTCTCATTCTCATTCTCCTCTGGAACTTCCATTTCAAAAGTGTCCACTCTATCTTCATATCATACTATTAATCGTATCCTTCTTCATCCTTCTGCTTGTTGGGGTAGTTCTCTATGTTCCACCTGAGGATACATCATATTTTGATTTACTTGGGGTGCTTCTTCTTGCCTTCCCCTATTTCTAGGTAATAGTACTATCTCTTGATATCCTCTTTCATTTGGAGGAATCCACTCTTCATCTTCCTCTATTACTCATTCGGTCCCATCTATAAATCTGACATGCACCCACAATCTTCTTCTTTCTCCAGGTCAAGGTACCAACTCCTGCTGTTCTATAGTTGGTCTTGTCTCCTCCCCTTCTACAAATAATGTGTGAGTCTCATGTCAGGATCTTCCTATGATGGACCTTGCTCATCTTGAGTTCTCCATTGAGCTCCTGCTCATCTTCTTCATTCAATCTCTTTTGAAGAAATGAATAAGCATTGTACTTTGTAGGGCTTCAACTTTGAGCCATTTACAGTGTCGGGTACCTCAGTCCCATTCAAGTTTTGCAACTTGACTGCTCCATTATTCATTACTTCTACCACTTTGTAGGGACCAAGCCATAAAGTCTTCAACTTACCAGGCTTGATTTCCCACTTTCCATTAAACTTTAGAACCAAGTCACCCAGACTAAGTTCTAGCTTCCTCAAGTGTTTTTCATGCCATAATTTCCTTCTTTTCTGGGCTACCTCAATTGCCCATTATGCCATGAATCTTATTTCATCCAACTTAATCAGTGTTGTCAGTCACTCTTCCAAACTTTCTTGATCACCCAAGCGATGCTCCACTGCGACTCTCAAACTTGGTATCAAGAATTCAATTGGCACCACTACCTCTTGTCCATACATCAACTGGAAAGGTGTATGCTCTGTTGTTGGTTTAAAAGTTGTTCTGTATACCCACAAAATAGATGGTAACCTTTCCTCCCAATCTGCTCCTTCTATTCCACAGGTTTTATACAAAGTAGATACCAAGACTTTGTTTGTTGCTTCCACCTACCCATTTGCTCTAGGATAGTACGGACTAGACAATGAATGCAAAATCTTGAATTTGGTTGTCAGCATCTTAATGATCTCATTTACAAAGTGTCCTCCCCGGTCACTTGTTATCTATAGTGGAATGCCAAATCTTGTAATTACCTACTCATACAAGAATCTTGTTGTACTTTTAGTTGAGTTATCAGGTAATGCTCTCGCTTCGACCCACTTTATCAAGTACTCTATTGCTACCACAATGTACCTACACTTCCTTCTTCGAGAGGTTTTCAATGGTCTGACGAAGTCCAATCCCCATATTTCAAATAGTTCTTAGGGTTGTGATGGATGCAATGGCATAAAGTCTCTCTTTACTGGCTTCCCTATCCTTTGACAAGTATCACATGCTTTTACGTATTCTTTTGCATCATTATATAGTGTGGGCCACCATAATCCTGCTAGTAATATTTTCCTAGCAGTTGCATCTGGTCCCATGTGCCCTCCTGCTAAGCCTTCATGAGCTTCTTTCAATGTCTCTTTAACTTCTTCCTCCATCATGCATCTTCGTAAGATACCATCAATTCCCATATTATACAACAATCCTGCTATCAATTGGAAAGGTGTTGACTTCATAATTACTTTCTTTTTCTTGGTTGTCATCATCTCTTGTGGTAACTCTCCTATGGATAGATACTAGCCAATCAACTTGTACCATGATGGAACAACATTGATGGTGAATAACTATGCATCAAGGAATTCATCCAGAATCCCTATTCCTATAGGCTCTCTGAATCGTATCTGAGATAGTCTATCAATTACATGCTTCTTACTAGGTCTCACTACTACTCAGAATACGAACTCCTGTAGGGTGATGAGCCACCTACTGACCCATCCTTGTATCACCAATTTGTTTATCAAGTACAATAGAGCTTGGTGATCTACATAAAAAGCAAAGGGATTCACCAGTAGGTAATGCCTAAACTTTTGGACTGCATATACCATTCCCAAGGCTTCTCTTTCTATTGTACTGTAGTTTCTCTCCACCCTTGACAATAGGTGACTAGCAAAGAAAATAGGTTGATCCAACTTGAACTATCCTTCTTGTGCTAAAGCACATCCAATTGCAAAATTTGAAGCATCAATGTGGACATGGAATTCCTTATCCCAATTTGGGAACACCAAAATCGGGCTATTGACAAGCTTGGCCTTCAACTCCTCAAAGGCTCCTTGGTGCTCCTCTATCCATCTGAAAGGAATATTTTTCTTTGTCAATGAATCCAATGGATAAGACACATGTGCATAATTCTTGATAAACCTTCGATAATACCCCATCGATCCAAGGAAGGTTTTAAGTGAACTCACATCATATGGTTCTTCCATGTGCAATATCACATGGATCTTATCAAGATCTATTTTTAATCCCTCACTGCACACTATGTGCCCTAACAACTTTCCATATGGTACCATCAGGTAACACTTTCCAAGGTTTAATGAGATCTATGCATTTTTGCACCTACTCATACATTCATTGAGGGTAGGAAGATGCTCCTTGATCTTCCCATAAATGGACCAATCATCCAAAAATGCTTTGAAGTTCCCCATTGCCAACTGATCAAATATATACAGTATAATGCATTGAAATGTAGTTAGGGCATTACAGAGCCTGAATGGCATTCGATTGTATGCATAGATGCCATTCTCCATAATAAATGTGGTCTTCAACTTATCTTCCTCAACTATACTTATTTTATTGTAACCCAAAAATCCATCCAAAAATGAATAGATCTCATGTCCTACGACTTCCTCCAGGATGGAATCTATGAAGGGAATAGGGAAGGGATCCTTAATGGTTACTATATTTAGACTCCTAAAGTCCACACATATTCTGATTTTTTCCACTTCCTTCTTCAAGGTGACCACTATAGGTGATACCCATTCACTGGTTGTAACCCTGAAGATGATTCCTACCTCCAACATCTTCTCTATCTCTGCATTCACTAATGCAACATATTTTGGATTCATCCTATATGGTCTTCTCCTTACTGGTTGTGCTCCAAGAATCAGTGTGATCTTATGGACACATAACTCAGGTGGTACTCCCTTCAAGTCCTTGTATGTCCATGCAAATACATCCTTATATTCCAAGAATATCTTAAAAGTTATCACTTTCAATATATGGTTCCAATCATCACCATAGTGAATCATCCTAGGTTCATCCTCCATCCCTAGATTGATGTCCACTATCCGAGGTCCTTCATATTTGATATTTTCTGGCTCACTCACTGCTTTCTCCACATTCTTTGGGTGTGCCGATCTTGCATCAATTTTTGCATCTCCTACTGTATATTCTACAAAATTTTTGGAAATATCCATTTCTCTTCCACCTCTTTCTTAGGTTCCTGGCTGACTTTGGTTTCATCTTGTTTTTCCTTGATCTCCTCTGAGTCAATATAGAGGTATTTGGGCTGAAAAATTTTGTACTCCTCCATTTTCCAATGAAGAAGTGCTATCATATCTAGCTTCATCTTCACTACATTCATCAAGGTACAACATTCCTTCTCCATCTGGTTCATATCCTTCATCTCCTGAGGAGTTTTTTGATTTGTCGATCATGGCTACATCCTCATTGACCTTTTGATTAGTCAAATTAATCATATACTTATGTTGTCCCTTCTTAAAAGTGATCTGATTATTTCCCTAGTTGTGATTAAATTTGGCTACACGTAGCCATCCTCTTCCTAATAGAGCATCATATGTAGGCTTTTGCATAGTAATCACAATGAAATCCAAGATGAACTCTTGGTCAGCTATCACCACTTGTTGTGCTGTCAAGACTCCCTTTGTCTTGATACCATACTGGTCAGCACCATATAGTCGAAATCTTGGTGCCCATAGATATGGAGCACCAAGTTCTAGCCAAGTCCTTTCAGGTAGCACATTGATGTTGGATCCTCCATCCATGATAACTTGCATCAATTTGTGCCCTAAAATCTCCATATGAACTAATGCGGGTTTCTTTCCCACATCAATCATTAATATGGTGGGGTCCATGAATTGGTCTTTTTGTTTCTTTTCCTGAATCGGTTGACTCTGCACTTCCATCACCTTGTGAGGTTGTATCTCTTCCACCATCACTTTTTGTAATGATGGGATAGCTTCCAATAGGTTAGCCATTTTGATCTCTACTATGGTGTTCAAAACTTGTGCTACTAGATTCTACACAACTACCTTCTCTTCTGATGGTTTTTTAGTTCCTTCTCTTCTGCTAACTTCACTTGCTTAGCTTTTTGTGCTTCATCTTGTAGTACTTTCTTTGCTACTTTTATTTTCTTTGCTTAGGATACTTATCCTTTTTAGCTTGATTCCTTGTCATGGCTAAAACTTCTTGAGTTTCCTCTTTAACTTGAGGAACCTCAATATCTAAATAGTTTACATTTTATGGGTTACTTGAACTCACCTTCTTGGGACAATTTGCTTCCTTGTGGTTACCCAGACCACACCACCTACACATGTGTGTAGTGTTCACTTGTTGCATTTCTTGTCTCTGAGGTGAAGGATAATTTTTTATGAAATGCCCCCACTCTTGGCAATTGCAACATTGTATGATCGACCTCCCTTCCGAATCATACTACAAATGACTCTATCCTCCTTATCGATTGCCCTGGTTCTACCTTCCACCTCATCGACTATTTCTATAACCACCACTTGTTGCTTGTTGCCCTCTTCCTAGGGTCTTTGGTTTCTCTTCCTACTCCTAGATTGTTAGGACCTATGGATGTACTCTTGCATTATATGGATATAGCATCACCTCATGTCCCATCACATTATAGATATGATAGTAATCATTTCATGGATACTTTACATTTGTATGACCCTCAATTTTACATTATATGCACCAAATATCATTCCTATCAGGCTTGCTTCTTTGTTCTTTCATGATCTTGTCAAATTCTTGATGGAATGATGCTACTATCCTTTGTATAGTGTCATCTTCTCCACTATCTGAATCATTGGACTTGGGATGAGATAATATTCCTATGTACATCTACTTCGAGTCACTTTCAAAATTCTTTGCATGCTTCAAAGCTTCATCATACATTTTTGATGGTACTACCTTCATATTTTTCTTATATTTTGGTAGCAATCCATCTATGAACCACCACTTTACCAATACATCTACCAAGGGCATCTGCATCTTATCTACTAACTACTTTAGTCTATGGTTGTATGATTTTACATCTTCATCAAGATTTTGCTTCATCATACAAATTTTAGTGACAATGTCTCCATCATCCTTCAAGGGATGAAATTCTTCAATGAATTTCTCCTTCACTTGATTCCAAGTCTAGAAATCTAATGCATTTTCCCTTTTAAATACCAATCCATCACCAATCCTCTCAAGGTAGTAGGAAATAAAGTCAAAGTCATATGGTTAACCATTTTTCCCTCCAAATGGTTATACAGTTTTGATATGTCTTGTGGGGTCTTCCTTACCCTCACCTGTAAAGGGTGGACATCTCTGCTTGGCTACCTTGTTAGCCATATTTGGAGAATCATCCTCATCACTTGAGGTATCCCATGGAATCTCTATCTGATTCCTCCTTGGGGGTGTTTTACTACACTCATCATCAAAAGTTTCTATCTGAGGTATCTTATTCTATCCCACCAATCATTGACCAAACTCACGTGCATCTTCACTCCATGACTTCCTTCATTGATGTGAGGGAGATGGTCTTGGTATTTCTTCCTGAGACCCCATGCTCTGTTGCCCTGGTGCCTGACTCCCATCCTCTACACTCCCTTGCAACCCTTCTATCACTTTCTTAGGTGTCACCATCCACTCTCCTTCCTCATGCACTACTTCTATGTCAACTTTCTCCTCTACGTTAGGTGGTTCTGGTACCTCCTCTTCTATCTCTATCAATAGCACCTCAAAATCTCCTTCTTTAGATGTCCAAACTTGCTCTATTTTTGGTTCATGTGTACTATGGTCTGAATTACTTGCATTCTCTCTTTGAGAAATTCTTATGCTCCTTCTTACTAGAATTTTCTCTCGTACTTCTCATCTCCTATATCTTTGCACACTAGTGTCTATCATTCACCTCCAGTTTGTAATATTCTTACTTTGTCAATTTGACTCATTTTAACAAAAATGCCAAGTTTGATAAGGCAATGATACCAAATTTAGCATAGGGGTGTAGTATTCCTAGTGGGGAGGTGGTTCTCAAAGGCTTATAATGATCAATTTACTATTCTTAATCAAAGAACCAAATCGTACAATCGTACAGTCTTCACAACAATCAATATGCGACCACAAAACAACTTGTATGGACTCAAATCGTACCATTGTATGATCCCAAATCATACAGTGTTAGTGCTTGTATGATTTTACACTTATCCAATCCTTCATATTTAGTTTTGCAAGCTATCATACATAGTTTTGTAACTAAATTGTTCAATTTACCAATATCGCCAAATCGGGTAAGTTTTCCTTAATCACCTAAACTACCAAATCGGGTAAGTTTCTTTTGTACGATTTGTAGCACGTATGGTGTACGATTTGTACAAAATGAAAGTTCATAAAGGTGCCAAATTTAGATACTCTTCTGTACCAATCTCTCTCAGATAAGTTTTGGGAAGTTCTGGAATGGCAATTACTCCATTCCTACCAACATGCAAGTTCTATCATCAGGGTTTGAGAGAGTTCTATCCAATGGCAATATCCAAAAATCATACAATAGCCTTCAAGATGTCCTTCTTGATACAATATACCTCACATATCATTCCTAAGGCTCACACCAATGCTAGTTCAATTCCATCCTTCATAGCAATGCATTAATCATCAACCATAAACATAAAGAAGTAACATGCAACAACCAGATACTGCAAAATATTACTCCATCATTCCAGAATCATACAATACATGAGAAAATACTATGAAATGTGGTTCTTCATCATTACTCCTCAATAGTGCAATACAATCACTAAAAGATACACAATAACCAACAATTCCACACAATAATCATAGATATGCATTCAATACTCAAACTAATCAGACCAGACTATAACCAAACTTCCAAAATTGAAAAGGGGGTCTTATATAATGTTGCCCAGGCCATTCCAAGTGGTTCTTGAGGCAATTCATTATTCACAACTTCCCATGTATAATGGAATACATAATTACACCCTTTTACTAAGTCTAAATACATGATTTATCAAATTCATTCACAATTACAACTCAAATTGCATTTCCTTTGCATTTCATTGCACTTTGTACGTTTTGCCATCCAGTTTGTACGTTTTACCTCCTCCTTGTACGTTTTACTCCTGCTTGTATGTTTTTCCAAAACTATCAAAATTATCAAAACTAGGCAAATCCTCTTGTCACTTCTTCTTTTGGGAGGTGGATTTGCTGCCTATAATTTGATATTGGGGGTATATCCAAAGGTGCACCTTCTACTGTAGTCCCCTACTTTTTGGTCCTCCACCACCTCAATAACCACTATTAAATTCCCACCTTGTAGTCATCCTATCTCTCCACTTTCTCCCCAATTGATGATGCACATCACAGAGGATATTAGCTATCTCCTTTATGGTTGTAGTTCACTCTCTTAGTGGCACCCTTGATGATAACCTAGTAATTTAGAACCATTCATACCAAGTGGTATAATCCCCTATCACCCCTACATAATCCCTTCAATAATTGTTTCCCTATAAAAATAAAAAGATCGATAGGCTTCCACAATCCCTCTTGTGTGATTATCTACACTTATATATCCCCTACTCTTGGAATACCTTTTACCTCCTCAAACTATCAAAGTACCTAGTCATATCAATACAACTCATAGGATTAACCTCTATCATCCAAGCAAAAAATCCTCCTTACTTGAGCTAACTCCTTGAGGTCAACTAACCATGCAAATTGACCTCTCCATGGTCTCCAACTAATATCTATATCCCACAACTCATTGATATAAAATTGTACCTACTTTAAGATATTATGGTTGGGCCAAACACAATTTTTCTATCGATAAGCTATAAGCCTCTTGGATCCAGGTCATCTCCCCTCCATAATAGGCTACCAAAATATAATATTCTCCCAAGCCCACACCTAGATAAGAGTGCAACACACTAAGATATTACCACTATGATATACCACCTAGTATAACATGTGAAAAAGTCTAGCCAAGATGGTTGGTCCCAAGCATAGATCGCCTGGTTGTCCCTAAAATTGGTAATAATAACTTTGCATTTCCAAACGATATGCCTTATACTCATGCCAAACATCAAGATCCTTAATAAAATAGAAGCCAAACAAGTCATAAAACAATATATATGACTCCTTATATAAGCATTGTTGATACATAAACCTATATCTTGCACTACAAATCTCTCATTTCCTACCAACAATGCTCTTGCAATCTTGTCATTCATCCCTGTTGGAAATTTTGAGTATATTGTGTTTTCATTAATGTTAAAGGATTGATGTCAAAGATAGTTTGGTATGGAAAAAATATAAGGTTTATAAGTTGGTTAATTATGCAAGACAAAGTTCTAAGTGTTTGGTTAGTTTTAAGACCATGGTTCAAAAATAAAGCAAGTGACTAAGGCTTAAAAGAGATAATATTATAATATTTGGGATAAAAGTTTGTAAAAAAAAGGATTTAAAATACCACCATGGGCTTAGAGGACAAAGGTTATAATATTTAATATTTTTAAATATTTAAATATTTCATAAAAATTTGGGCACCAAAATTTAAAGGTAGGCATTTGAAATTATTTATAAAAATCTTCAATGGGAGGCACCGACGTCATGACAAGGGAGGACACGACTTGCATATAAATCAAGGTTCAAAACCTTGGCAAATAAGTGGTGTGAGTATTATCGAATAATCCACTTGTGCATTTCATTCGATGAATAGAAGAAGATGAAGGGTACATTTTTGATGAAGAGGTCAGATAGGTCAAAGATAATCCTTTCTTTTAGTTCTCTTTTTTCCCCCAATAAGTTATCTAGAATTCTTAAGGAACCGACCTTCTCTAGAGATTGACTAGGAAGCCTCACGACTTTTGGGTCATTCAATATTGTGAAGGTTTGTGAGAACACAACATTTTATTAGATAAAATTTTAGACCAAAATATTTTGGCATATCCAATAAGACACCTCATAGAAGCTTTCTTTTAATCACCAAATGACTCTACTTCAATTACTTACCCATAAGGCCATCTATGAAAAATAAACTATAAATTTTCATGATTACAAGATAAAGTGCCAGTCAATCTGAATAACTTATTGATTTCTTAGAATTGCCTTTTAAAATAAGGCAATATAATATATCCTCTCAATTTGAGCCTTCATCTAACCTAATTGAATATCAGTTAGACAATACCAATATTTCACCTATAAGATCACCAAATCCTCAAGCTAGTATCATTCTTGTGGTCCTTGTTAATCCAATTGGCATAATAACCCAAAATGTTAATTTGTATAGCTACCCCACTTGGAAAGTACATGCCCTTTAAATCTTGCTAGTAAGAATCCAATTTTCCAAGCAACATTAAAAGCTCTACCAACATATGATGGTACTGGTAAGATTGCAATTGAATACTGCCTGAATGTGGTATCTTTAGTTGATATACAAATCATTGTGAATGAAGATATTATGATAAAATTATTGGTTATATCTTTAAAATGAAAAATTCTATATTGGTATAGAACCCTCCTATATGGGAGTATAACATCTTGGGATTCTCTAGTTGGAAATTTTATTGAGTAGTTTAATGAGCAGGAAAATCCTTTTTCTCTACTTACCCAATTTATAGTGATTTTGAGACATCTACAAGAAGAGAGGTTGATTTCAATATTATATTCAACCATACATGGAAGAGAGTGTTTGATGGCCTACGATCAACCAATGAACAAGCTCTCTATTATTATCTAAGATCTTTTAGCTTAGATATAGGTTTTATGATCAGATAGTCAAGTGTCATCTGTTGAGCAAGGTGCAGCAAACAGTATTGTCATTGTTGTCAACACAGTCAGACAGATTTATTGATGCAATGGACAAGAGTTTATTGAACAGCAAGGTGCAACCAAAGTACAATGGATAGGAGTTCAGTGTTGAGCAAGGTGTTGCAGGAGTATTGTCATTGTTGTCAATACAGTCAGTTAGATCTAATGATGCAATGGACAAGCAGTTCAGAAGTCATTCAGATGCAGAGGATAGAAGTTCAAAAGTTAGTCAGATCATGTACAACAAGTTTTCAGGAAGAAAGAAGTGGCCTAGTTTCAAACATTCGAAGAAAAATACAAGTAAGAAAATTGTCGCGATATCGCGACATGTTTTCTGTCGCGATTTCGCGACAAGTCGGAGGAGAGAGAAGGCGCAGCAGGAAATGTCACGATTTCGCGACAAAAATGAGGAGAGAGAAGGCACAGCTGAAAATGTCATGATTTCATGACAAAAATGAGGAGAGAGAAGGCACAGTCGAAAATGTCATGATTTCACGACAAAAATGAGGAGAGAGAAGGCACAGTTGAAAATGTCATGATTTCAAAAATGAGGAGAGAGAAGGGATGAAAATGTCACGATTTCATGACAAAAATGAGGAGAGAGAAGGCGCAAGGCAAACTGTCACGATTTCGCGACATGTTGGAGGCCAAGAAGCTAAGTCGAGAAACTGTAGCGATTTCGCTACATGTTGAAATTTCGCTGGCCAAAGCAAGAAGAAAGCGTTAAGTTGAAAAGTTGTAGCGATTTCGCTACATGTTGAATTTTCGCTGGCCGAAGCAGGGAGAAAGTGTTAAGTGAAAAGTTGTAGCGATTTCGCTACAAGTCGAAACTGCAAGACGCATAGGTGTAGCGATTTCGCTACAAGTCAAAAATGCAGAACTCAAAAGTGTAGCGATTTCGCTACAAGTCAAAAGTGCACAACGCGAAGGTGTAGCGATTTCGCTACCAGTCAAAAGCGCAGAACTCAAAGATGTAGCGATTATGCTACAAGTCGAAAGCACAAGGCACAAAGATGTAGCGATTTCACTACTGCATGAAGCAAGTAATGTACGGAAGCCGAAAGCATCACGATTTCATGATAAATATGAGGATGACGTCAGCAAAATTGAAAGTGTCACGATTTCACGACAGGCTGCAAGAAAAGCCTCTGGAAGCCGAAAGCGTCGTGATTTCACGACAAAGCTGAGGATGACGTCAGCAAAATTGAAAGTGTCACGATTTCACGACAGGCTACAAGAAAAGCCTCTGGAAGCCGAAAGCGTCACGATTTCATGACAAAGCTGAGGATGACGTCAGCAAAAGTTTGAAGTGTCACGATTTCGTGATAGGGTGCAAGAAAAGCCGTTGGAAGCCGAAAGCGTCGCGATTTCACGACAAGAATGAGGATGACGTCAGCAAAAGTTTGAAGTGTCACGATTTCATGACAAGAACGGTGGCAAAGCTTTCAAAGGCCAAAATGGTCATGATTTCACGACAGCAAGGACAAGAAGGCGTACGGCTACAAAAGGTGTCGCGATATCGCGACTTGTTATTATTTCATGGAAATAAGCTACAGGAAGGTGACAAAGGTGGCAGAGGCGTTTGAGGCCGACAAAGTTAAATCTGGGCCGACGGATTTTAGGGTTTTGCAGTCGACAATTTCTAGGGTTTAGCAGCCGACATTCTTAGGGTTACAGTCGATGGATTTTAGGGTTTGGGAGCCGACAAATTCTAGGGTTTCTCAGCCGACGTTCTTTAGGGTTTGTTCCTAAAATTTCAACTATAAAAGGAGGGCTACTTCGAGTTTGAAAATATGCGGTGTGTGTGAGTATCGTGTGCGATATGCGGCTGTAAAAGCGTAGATAGCGCAGAGCTGGCAAAATGATAGCGAAGTGTGTAATGTGAGCTGGTCATGTCGAGTTGTTCGAAGTTCGATTGTGAATACGCATAGAGAGTAGAATGTGAAACGACACAGAGTGTGCGAAGCGTGTGCACAGAGAAAGCAGAGTGTGCAGAGAGCGCGAAGGGAAAAGTTGATTGCAAAGTTTGGCTGTAGCAGTGCAACAGACTATGTGAAGTGATTGCGCAAGAGAGAGCAGAGTGCGCAGAGATTGCAAAGGTGATGTAGACCAGTTAGAGTCTTGCAATAACAAAGGTATATGTCAAACATTTTTATTCAAAATTGAAGTCCAGTTGGTGTTGGGCAAATTAGGGGTTGGTGCTCCTTTCTCGTTGATGCAGATAAATAAGGGGTGGGTGCTCCTTCCAGTTGGTGCTGGTAAACAAATTGTAAAGTTGGTGCTTTGCAAGAGGCTGGATTTGGATGGGAGTCCAAGCAGCCATTCTTTTTGAGGAGTAGCCATTTTGGTGAACCTCGTTAAAAATCTATGTTGTGTGATGTTCTCTTGCGGTACTTATTATATCTGTTTATAAATTTTATCTGCTGCAATTTTTAGAGCTGTTAATTCATGTCTTGGAATGCTACACTGATTCACCCCCCCTCTCAGTGCCATACTAAGTACAACAATTGGTATCAGAGCAAGGTTCCCTTTAAAGGCTAAATCAGCTAGGGTTGATCTTGGATTAATACTCTAATGGCAAAGAAAGGCAAGAATGGAACCATGAGACACAAGAAGAAAAGATCACACAGGGTCATAAAAGAAAATAAAGATAAATTCATTATTTCTGTAGATTCAAGAGATGAATCAAACAATGGAGAAAAGGCCAAGAGTCAACTCGGTCATAATGCAGGTTCTCAAGGTTCAGAATGTTTTGATCAACTCGGGCATAATGAACGTCAGTGTTATGGGTTTAGTAGCAGTGAAGATGAAGAAGAAATAGAATCAGAACAGGAATGTAATAAAGAAGAAATGAATGCAGAAGCAAATTGGAATGAAGATCAAATTACAGCTCCAAGTAAGAAGAATAGAACCTCCTTCAAAAAGACATCTCAGCTAGTTTCAGTTTTTGTGGTAGAGGAAATTGAACCAAAAAATGCAGAAGGAGTGAACACTGAAGCAGATAATAAAAACCTCAATGCTGAAGTAGACTGGGAAGGTGAGTTGATCTCTGCTCTTGAAGAGTTGAGTATAGAAAAGAAAAAGAACAAAAGACTGTCCAAGAAATTGGAAGAATATGGGGATGAGATTGAAAATCTGTTCTTACAATTCCAACAGGCCAAGAAAATAGAAGAAGACTTGAAGTCACAGCTGAATGATAAAGTCAATGTGTGTAACAAACATGAAGAGGATTCTAACAAAGTAGTTAGTAATCTAAAGCTGCAAGTAGAAGAGTCTAAAAGGATTGAGGAAACTCTCAGGTCGCAGATCAATGAGAAAGAGATTATTTGCCGCAAACAAGAAGAAGAGATTGTTTCATTGAAGAAACAACTAGAAGAGGCCAATACAAATCTTAAATTCGAGAAGAGCACATAATTGCTAGATAAAATGATAAGTCATCAGAGAAGCTCCACGATTAAGCATGGTCTTGGATATGAAGCTGAACAACCTGTATCTTCCAATTCTGCAGAGAAGAAGAAGTTCACTGTTGAAGGGTCCGAGCAAGAAAAGGTTAAAGTTGTATCTTCAAAAGAAAGAAAATATCAAAGGAGATTTACAGCAAAGCAGCCACAACAAAAGAGGTTCTACCACTCTCACTTTTTTCATACTAACACTTTTAATGGCTATTGTTTCAGATGTAACCAGTATGGTCACAAGGCAACTTATTGTGGATTAAATAATAAATCAAAGAGTTATGCTGGTCGAAATACATCTGCATATCTGAGTGAACACTTTGTACAATGTTTTCAATGCAATGGTCATGGGCACATAGCAAGGTTTTGTCCAAGCGCTTCTGTATCAAATCTAAGGCAAAACAATAGATTTCATAAGACGCAAAGAACACAACACAGACAGGGAATAAATCAGGTTCATAGAAGAAAGGAAAATAATCATTCATCATGGATGCATAAGAGACAACCACACCAGAGAGATATTCGAGTTCACGCAATGATGCAAAATAGGGACGCAGGTGAAAAATCCAAGCCCGAGGTCAAGAAAGTCTGGAGAAAGAAAGAAGAGAGGAAATCATGTCTCCTTGAACTAAAGGAGACTGCTCTTCTACAACACTAAGCAACTCCAGGTAACACATCCTCAGGGGGAGCATTTTGAAAAAGGTTTTATTTTATTGCTCTTATATGTTTGTTGGGTTAACCTGAGGATGAAAGGCAAGCAGTAAGGAGGAGTTGCACTATAGTTGTTTAAATTTATTTCAGTTCATATAGTTGTTTGTGGAAGTGCCATGAAGGCTGGAGATTAAATGGAGAGTCGCCACCATTTCTAGTATTGTTGTATGTCATTGTTGTACTGTTGATGGTTCTTACTATAACTGTTCGAAGCCATGAAATGTAACAGTTCAGATAATTTGATTAGTGGAAGAATTTTTGCTCTAGCTACGTATTTATGTTTCGATAAAAGAAGCGTGTATCTGTTTCATTCATTGATGTAAATATTGTTAGAACTTTCATGGTGCCTTGGTGAAATTATTTAATTCTCAGACAGTTTTGTTTTAACTGTTAATAAAATGCCAATCCGAGGTTAAGAAGTATAAAGCTGAGTAAAGAGATGAAAGGTTGGTCGTGAAGTGTTTGACAGAATGTCTTCTCCAGATTTGCACAGTTGAAAGTAAGGGGTGACCAGCGTTGACTGCAGAAAACTTAGACAAAGCTGCAAATGTAAAAACGGATCTGATTTGTGTTGAGGTACAGTATTTTATGCATGCACAGAGTTGACAGTAATACTGCAGTGTTGGTACAGTACTGAACAAGAGTTGGTTGATACATTCTTGGACTAGGGTTGTGTGAGAGATGATTGGTTGAGTAAAGATAATTGAGCATAGTCAAGTGATTGATTGCATATGGTTGTTCAAGTCCCATAAAATAAACTTTTCTTGATTTGAGTTGAGATTGAGATTTGAGAATAGAAGATATTAAGTCTCTAACAATCTTTTGTATGCTTCTATGAAGTGGATTTAATTTCAGACTATCATTCTTTGTTGAGCTTATCTTGAGTACCACTTGAGCATGTTTGATTGAGCCTTTGAAGAAGGTCTTTGGGAAATATTTTGAGGACAATGCTGGGACAAATTGCTAGACAAGTTTTGGACAAGTTTTTAGAGAGCTTGGCAAGAGCAGATTTGGGCAAGTTTCTTGGAGAGCTTGTTAAGCAGGTTCTGTGTGAGCCTATTGAGCAGGTTCTTAGTGAGCCTATTGACTGAGCATTGAAGGTGACAGAGTACAGAATACAGAGTTTCAATGGATAGAAATTCTGGCATCCAACACAGCTGAAGTTAGATCGGAGTGAGGATTCTTCAAGTGAAGAAGAGGTCCACCAGTCAGTGCAACAAAGAGACAGAGTCTTCTATAACATTACAAGGGTACTATGGAGTATGGGTTATGGTATCCTAAAGATGCATATTAGGCAGGATGTGTAGATAACCGGAAGTTTACCAGTGGAGGTGCATTTTATCGGGAAGGCAGATTGGTTGAGTGGTTAAAATTCCCAAGAAGTGACTAGCTTGGGATCACATTCTCAGGGGGAGCATTTGTGTACTTGTTTTTTCTTCTTGTTCATGCTTGGAATATTTGCTAATTGTAATAATTTGTGTCTAAGAATGTTGTGCATAGACTCAGGGGGAGTCTGCAGCAGCCCTTTGGTATTATTGTCAAAGGGGGAGAAGATTTACAAGAAAATTGCACATGTGTTGCCAACAATTCCAAAGGGGGAGATTGTTGAGCAAGGTGCAACGAAACAAGTATTGTCATTGTTGTCAACACAGATGCATAGATTTATTGATGCAATGGACAAGAGTTTATTGAACAACAAGGTGCAGCCAAAGTACAATGGATAGGAGTTCAGTGTTGAGCAAGGTGTTGCAGGAGTATTGTCATTGTTGTCAATACAGTCAGTTAGATCTAATGATGCAATGGACAGACAGTTCAGAAGTCATTCAGATGCAGAGGATAGAAGTTCAAAAGTTAGTCAGATCATGTACAACAAGTTTTCAGGAAGAAAGAAGTGGCCTAGTTTCAAACATTCGAAGAAAAAGACAAGTAAGAAAACTGTCGCGATATCGCGACATGTTTTCTGTCGTGATTTCGCGACAAGTCGGAGGAGAGAGAAGGCGCAGCAGGAAATGTCACGATTTCATGACAAAAATGAGGAGAGAGAAGGCATAGCTGAAAATGTCATGATTTCACGACAAAAATGAGGAGAGAGAAGGCACAGTCGAAAATGTCACGATTTCACGACAAAAATGAGGAGAGAGAAGGCGCAGCTGAAAATGTCATGATTTCACGACAAAAATGAGGAGAGAGAAGGCGCAAGGCAAACTGTCACGATTTTGCGACATGTTGGAGGCCAAGAAGCTAAGTCGAGAAACTGTAGCGATTTCGCTACATGTTGAATTTTTGCTGGCCGAAGCAGGGAGAAAGTGTTAAGTGAAAAGTTGTAGCGATTTCGCTACAAGTCAAAACTGCAAGACGCATAGGTGTAGCGATTTCGCTACAAGTCAAAAATGTAGAACTCAAAAGTGTAGCGATTTCGCTACAAGTCAAAAGTGCACAACGCGAAGGTGTAGCGATTTCGCTACCAGTCAAAAGCGTAGAACTCAAAGATGTAGCGATTATGCTACAAGTCGAAAGCACAAGGCACAAAGATGTAGCGATTTCGCTACTGCATGAAGCAAGTAATGTACGGAAGCTGAAAGCGTCATGATTTCACGATAAATATGAGGATGACGTCAGCAAAATTGAAAGTGTCACGATTTCGTGACAGGCTGCAAGAAAAGCCTCTGGAAGCCGAAAGCGTCGTGATTTCACGACAAAGCTGAGGATGACGTCGACAAAATTGAAAGTGTCACGATTTCACGACAGGTGCAAGAAAAGCCTCTGGAAGCCGAAAGCGTCATGATTTCATGACAAAGCTGAGGATGACATCAGCAAAAGTTTGAAGTGTCACGATTTCGTGACAGGGTGCAAGAAAAGCCGCTGGAAGCCGAAAGCGTCACGATTTCACGACAAGAATGAGGATGACATCAGCAAAAGTTTGAAGTGTCACGATTTCATGACAAGAATGGTGGCAAAGCTTTCAAAGGCCAAAATGGTCACGATTTCACGACAGTAAGGACAAGAAGGCGTACGGCTACAAAAGGTGTCGCGATATCGCGACTTGTTATTATTTTGGAAATAAGCTACAGGAAGGTGACAAAGGTGGCAGAGGCGTTTGAGGCCGACAAAGTTAAATCTGGGTCGATGGATTTTAGGGTTTTGCAATCGACAATTTCTAGGGTTTAGCAGCCAACATTCTTAGGGTTACAGCTGACGGATTTTAGGGTTTGGGAGCCGACAAATTCTAGGGTTTCTCAGCCGACGTTCTTTAGGGTTTGTTCCTAAAATTTCTTCTATAAAAGGAGGGCTACTTCGAGTTTGAAAATATGCGGTGTGTGTGAGTATCGTGTGCGATATGCGGTTGTAAAAGCGCAGATAGCGCAGAGCTGGCAAAATGATAGCGAAGTGTGTAATGTGAGCTGGTCATGTCGAGTTGTTCGAAGTTCGATTGTGAATACGCACAGAGAGCAGAATGTGAAATGACACAGAGTGTGCGAAGCATGTGCGCAGAGAAAGCAGAGTGTGCAGAGAGCGCGAAGGGAAAAGTTGATTGCAAAGTTTGGCTGTAGCAGTGCAGCAGACTATGTGAAGTGATTGCGCAAGAGAGAGCAGAGTGCGCAGAGATTGCAAAGGTGATGTAGACCAGTTAGAGTCTTGCAATAACAAAGGTATATGTCAAACATTTTTATTCAAAATTGAAGTCCAGTTGGTGCTGGCAAATTAGGGGTTGGTGCTCCTTTCTGTTGATGCAGATAAATAAGGGGTGGGTGCTCCTTCCAGTTGGTGCTGGTAAACAAATTGTAAAGTTGGTGCTTTGCAAGAGGCTGGATTTGGATGGGAGTCCAAGCAGCCATTCTTTTTGAGGAGTAGCCATTTTGGTGAACCTCGTTAAAAATCTGTGTTGTGTGATGTTCTCTTGCGGTACTTATTATATCTGTTTATAAATTTTATCTGCTACAATTTTTAGAGTTGTTAATTCATGTCTTGGAATGCTACACTGATTCACCCCCCCTCTCAGTGCCATACTAAGTACAACATCATCATATTCCCTCAAATATTCCAAGAAGCAATAAAAGTAGAAAATGATCTAATTTCCATAGGTAGGTTACCTCTTAAACCCATAATGCCTATATTTCATGAGTTTCATCAAATGCACCTCAATCATCAATTTCTCCCATTTTTGTACCCTAATTAAACTTGTTAGCATGGCCTAGAACCCTAGCGCATACTCTGCCAACTATCCCCATAGTTCCAACATCATCTACACCTCCTGGAGTAACTCAACTACTAGATCTAGATCCTCAGCCTGTTATTTTGCAAGAAGTGTTTACAACTTTAAAGAATCTCACCAATGAAATCACCTCCTTAAAAAGGAGAGAGATTGAAAGAAATTTTCAATAAAAAATATTTCCTTTTATGGCTAAAGACCAAGATACCTCTAAAATTAAAACTTCTAACAAGCCTACTACAATGTTTATGAATAAGGAGGAGCCCTCTTCATCGATGCAGGTTTCATATTAATGGTGTTCCACATGTAATGACCCTCATGGTGAAATTTTTTGTATGAAACATCAACATCATATATAGAAAGTAGCCATTAAGAAGGTAGAAAGAACTTGTAAGGGACATATAAATATGATTAGGGAAGTGAGTCATAATTTCATGATGCCATCTATTGAGCAGGTGGAAGTTTTAACAAGATCAAGGAAGAAACCTTTACAGGTGGAGCCTAAGCAATTTAATAATTTGAAGGTACCCTTAGAGGTAAAAAAATAGATTGAAAAGCAGCCTTTTTATAAGAAACATTCATAGAGGTCAATACAACATCATCAAAAGGAAACCAAGAGGGTTGAGATTCAATCAAAAGAGGCTGAAAATCAAGAGCAAGCTAAAGATAAATTAAGATATCCTTCGCTTACCAAAAGGTAGAGGATTAAAGCTACTCAAGAGTATAGAAGTAGGTATGATGAAACATACTAATGAGTAGATAAAATAATCTAATTCTTCTAGTTTTAATATTGTATAAGAGTTGAAAAAGATTTCATCTAAGGCCAACATGTATTATTTCTTACTTATCCCTAGATATATTAATTTATTTCAAGCTTCTTTCAAATCAATCAAAAATCAATGGAAGGCTCGCCCAAAGTTAAATTTGGCCTAGGAAAACCAAGTACCAAGAGTTGGTGAAAATAAAACATCTCCTTTTTATTTGTCTTTGCAAATGGAAGGATGGGTTTTCCATAACAGTATGATTGATTCAGGGGCAACTACAATAGTTATGCCTAAAGTTATCTATGATATTATGGGCATGGAATATACAAGAAGAATCATTGGTATCTTATAACTTGATGGCACACCAGTAAAGATAGTTGGGATAATTAAAGATTTGCCTATGGTTTTACACAAGTTGCCTCAAGTCATAGTCATTCAAGAGATTGTGGTGGTAGATTTGGAACCTTATTTTGGGATGTGTTTATCAAGATATTTTACTGTAGAATTGGGTGTCTATCTATCACTTGATTATTCTCATATGGAAATTCATTATAAGGGTTTAAGGGTCAAGATCTACTCAAAAAATCCTTCATCATTCCATATTTAAAATATGGAAGAAAGTAACCAAAAACCAGACACAAATGGTATGATAACTGAGGAGGAAGCACTAGATGAACTTCAAATAGAGGATCAGTTCTTCTTAAAATATTTTAATGCCATGATTGAAATAGGTATTGGCACATATACCATTTTGAAACTAGATGAATAGAAACCAAACATGCAAGCTAGAGAGGATCCTATCCCTAATCCAATTTAAAAGCTCTACTTTGATGGATATAGATGCAAAAATAGGATTGGGGTAAGTATAATCATGATATCACCCATTGAAGCTCAATAGATATTTTCATATAAATTAACATGGAGCTACACAAACAATGCAATAGAACATGAGGCATTGTGCTTAGGTATCAAGTAGGCTAAGAAATTAGGGGCTAAGCAATTACAAATATTTGGTGGCTCAAGACTAGTCATAAACTAGATTATAAAAATGCTCTAGCAAGCAACATTATCTCAAAGCCTATAGGAATCGAGTTTGGGATCAACTAGAGGCCTTTGGGGCATTAAATATCAAATCCATCCTAAGAGAATAAAACACCCATGCTAATATATTGACATCAATTGGGTCTAATTACTATTCAGTATCAAATATCATACATAAAGTAAGAATAGTAAGGCTTGTTTACAAACCTATACCTAAAGAATATATTTTTTGGCAATTTTTTGAAAATGATGCATAGATAGTAGATTTTCTGATCCATGAGATGAACTATTAAAATAGTAGAGCATAATAGAATGAAGAGGAAGGATAAATTATTTAGTTGAAGAATAATCATATTGTAGACACACAAATTTTACCCACCAAAATGGTTCAAATCTTCCTTAGATCCCTAGCTAGCCACCCAAACTTGCTAAGTGAAAATTTTAGATATTTTTGTCTTCTCTCTTTGCTTTTTTACCTAGCTTTGCCAAATTCATGCCTAGTACATATTGGATGTGAATTTGGCTTACTATATTTATGCATTGTATGAAAAAATATGAATTTGGCGTTTTAGGGATTTTTCTCACTTAAACCCCTCTCCCCAATCGACCCATTTTGCGGTTGGCTTTGCCCAAAGTGAAATTTCACTTTACCACCTATTGTACCCTCTAAACCTCTTAAAAATAATGGTTTGGACCCTCTCATTTCCACCAATGCTTTTTTGTGGTGATTCTAATTCTTGACTCGCTCACATGCTCATGCTTTCAAGTGGATTTTTGCTACAAGTTATTATTTTAATTGTTTTGGTGTTTGGTGATTACTACCCTTGGGGATTGAGTGAAGAAGTATTGATTATTGTATCGATAAAAAAAAATTTAGTGCTTCTTCCACTTCTTCATTGATTCTTTCTTGTTCCATCAACTCATCAGGTTTTGAATTTATTTTGTTAGCATTTAGCACTCTATTTTTGCATTTTGCACCTCATTTTTTGTTTTTTTAGGTCTTGAAAATGGCATATGAACCATATTCATACCCAATAAATATAGAGCATAAATTTGGTCAACCAATTGTGCACCTCCTAGTTACAAGGCATGAATTTGGTAAAATTAAGGTTTTGGGGGTAATATTTGCACTTTGAAACCCTAATTTGCATCCTATTTCAAAGCTTTTTGGTGTGTCCATATTAGTTGCATTTCACATTACTATTGTATATATATTTTATTGTGTGCACTTTATAAAGTTTAAATATCATTTTTCTTTAAAATAGGTTAGCTAAAATGACCAAGAGGGCTTGACTGTTACACCTCCAAGTTCAGCTATATAACAGCCTAAGCAAGCCCCCAAACATTGATCAAAATTTCTAGGGTTTTATGAAGCTATTTTTACAAGTTTGAAGCTATTGGATATTTTGGATGAAATAGAAAGCTTGGATCAACCACCAGATAATATAAGTGTCCTAATATATTTTTAGGTTGATTTTTGTTTTCTTTCTTCTCACTTTTGTGGAAAATCTAGATAACAAAAAAAAGGTAAATATATATGTGAAATTCTAGGCATTTAAAAGAGCAAAAGCATATAGTGTGCATCAAAGGTTTTAATATTTTTTTTGCATTCCCTTGGACCCTTGATAAAAAGGTTTTAATTTGTAATCTAGGGTTAGATATCAATGAATCAAAGAATCATACTAGGCTTGGTTCTTGTATTATTGCATCTTGTATCCTACATTGTTCTTTCATTCTCATAGCTTAGTATGCTTAATTGAACACATCCAAACACATTCCACCTTGGAATTAGAGTAAGTCGTTAAACCATTCCTGGTGAACTCGTTCCTCCCCTACACTGAGTGTAGAGTTATAAAAACCATTGCAATCACCTCAAGGCTTCCCTGGAGATCCAAACTTGAGAATCATACACTGGTGCATGGTTTTCCTCCCTACATATTTGATGAACCTGATGTGAACATGCATCTTAATGGTAAAATTAGGAAGCTTCTTCCTTTTTATTTTGAAAACTTTTAATAAATACCACTATTTTTTTGCTTAGATTTAGAAGAACATTAACAAATATCTTAAGGGTATTTTGTGTGTCTTTCATTAGTTTTATCTTCTATCCTTTCACTTATTCTAATGGCTCCAATCCTTAGAAGCCAATGAAAGCATCTTGATTTTTATCAAATTATTTAGGAATATTAGTAGGTTGATATAGAGAATCCTAACCTTGAACCAGAAGAACAAGAAAATATTGAAATTGAAACAAACTATGATTCCTTTGAAGGACCCAATGGTGGCTTCCTTTTTAAATAGTTTAAGCATGTTTGGGATTTTATGAAATATCATAGAAACATACTACTGAAGGCTATGGAGTGGGAATCCCAACTCAAAATAACTGGGACTCCTCATCCTCCACTAGTCTCTCCTATACATGACCATGATAACCCTGTATTAAAATCTTTACATCATGATAATATTGCTCAATTAGCTTGTGCCACTATTGTAACCACCAATAGTGGAAGGAATCCACAAGTACTCCCAACTAGTAGTGTCACTCAAAATTATTTTTAATTTTCTCCTCAACCTGTTAATCTCAATAATTTTACCTCTATTCCACCAACTATTAGTTATCCCCTCCAACAAGGTATCATATATCACAATAGTATTAATACCTCCAACATGCGTCAAGTACTCATCTAACGACTTACCTATACGTCTCCCTTATGGAATATAGGGGCATTGCAAAGAAATAATTTAGAGGTGCAAAGTTTAACTATATGTTGAAACAACTGGTTTTGAAAGTGGAGATGATTCAGCCCTCTAGTTTCACCTACAACTATAAGGAAATGTTCAATCAACCCCTAGATCCTATTGTTGATGGTAGACTTGATCCTAAGCATTTTCCCATGCTGGTTTTGCCTACATACAAAGGAATAAACTATCTAATTGATATTTTGTGGATATTTATAACAACTTGCCATGACATCATATATGATGACATGTTGTTACTAAAGATGTTTCCTAATAGTCTTGTTGGCATGGCATTAAAATGGTATTACTAGTTACCTAGCCATTCTTTGAGAAATTTTGAAGAAACAACTAAATTATTTGTTCAACAGTTTGGTGCTTATGTTGAAAATAATGTATCCATGAAAGATGTTTACAATATAAAGTAAGGTAAAAAGTAAAGTTTTTCAAAAATCTTGTCTCATTGGAGACGTCTAGTTGGATATTTGAGATATACCTTACTTTCATGAGATATGTTGGAGATATTTATTAGAAATTTGTAAGAAAAATTATCTTATGCATTAGAAACCACCACTATCACATCTTTTTATCAAGAAATTGAGTTAGTGTTAAAGCCTCAAGTTTCCTTTGATCTTCACCAACAGTTAGCCAATACTCCAAAAAAAAATTCTATCTTAGAACTCTTACAAACTTCTCCTACCCATAGGGAAGCTTTGTTAAAATTTCTAAGATAGTAATCTGTCCCTCCTAATATTTCCTCTGATATCATAGTTAATGTTGTAAGTTCTCTTAGGATACATCATATCATATTATCGGATGATGATAGACCTTCCTTGGACTTGCAAGAGGATTATTCCCTCTACATTATATAATTTGTTGGAAATTTTTTTGTCAAAATAATATTGATTGATAATGGCTCTTCTCTTAATTTATGCGCTTATCAATTTTTCCAAAATTTTGGATTGAAAGAGGAAGACTTAACTAAATCCAAAATTATCATCAAAGCATTCAACAATGAGTCCCAAGAGGCCTATGGTGTTATATCTCTCCCTCTTAAATTTGGACCCAAGATCTTAGATACTTTGTTCTATGTAGTGCCTTGTATTGCATCTTATAATATTCTTCTTGGATGTCCTTGGATTCATGCAATGAAGGTTGTCCCTTATACCCTTCATCAATGTTTAAAGTTTGAATTTAAGGAGCTAGTTATCATCATTTTGGATGACACTCATAAATTTGAATATTGTTCGATGGTTGAGAAAGCTTGATCTAATTTTAATATTTATCCATCAATTTCATCATTTGTCTCTCCAAGTTCCTCATCTCAAATATCTGAGCAACTCAAGAATTTAAAGGTGAGTGAGGAACCTCAAATCAAAGTTTCATCATGGGATCAAGATAATTAGTTTCTTCAAGAACCTCTTCTAGATCTTTCTAAGCTACCACATTCACCTCGAACTATGGGCTTACCCTATAAGAAGGGTGAATTTGTACACATTGGCATGGGTACCTTTATCTTCATAGGTACAACCTTCAAATAAAATATCCATGGTAATAACTCCTCTCCTATTGAGCATTATTTTTCTCATTTCTACTTATCCAATGATTACCCACTCCCTAAATAGATTCTATCTAGCATGGGATATGTAGTTAAAGGTTTGGGGTCATAGAAAAAAGGTATTCAAGAGCCCTTAGATGTCAAGATTTGTCCTAAGAGATGTTGTGTAGGCTACATACCTAATAAAAACCAACCTTTATCATACGATGATGATGATGATCACCTTATTTATTATACAAAATATCTAGATCATCAAAAGAAAGATGGAGTGATGAGAATGAGGATCCTACTTTTTCTTCTAACATTTTTTTTTTGTAATGTGATAGGTTCTACACACTCTGGAGGTAAGTCTTCCACTTCTAAAGGGAAATCTACTTTGTTATCTTATAGAGATCTTGTGAAATTAGGAATTTCCTTCCTTATGTTAATAAAAATGGTTTTGTCCGAGAATATATAGACTTTCGTACAATGGATATCGAAGGAAAACCTATGAAAGAATCTCCTTGTGATTTTAATCATCAATATGATCTCCCTAATAGATTTTTATTTGATGGATTAGTCCCTTATACACTTGTCATTTATGTTAATATAGGAGGCACAATTAGATTATGTGTTGACTATCATTCCACTCATTAATAAAACAACAATAATAAAATCACAAAAATTGGTATGCATTTAGCATATATCATATTGCATTAATTTTGCTTGCTCATACTGCATGATTTCCTTTCATACTTTGCATGATTGCTTGAAATTCTATTCCACTTAAATTTATGTTTTTCATAATTGTATTTTTGCCTACTCATGACTGCTTGATCATGCAAATTTTTGAGATTTCATGATAATGACAAGAGATGACACCTAGTTAGGTCATAGCTCACATACTTGCACTTTCACTAGAACTTTGATGCCTAGCGAATCCTCAACCTAGGGTTTGTTCTCATGCATCTCTCTTCTTCTTCTTCCTTATTTATTTCATTTTTTCTTTTGTCTTGTATTCCTTGACTTTAAATTTTTTTCAATGGCAATAAATCCTCTCCAAAGTCAAGGAATACACCCTTTATGTGTGTCCCTATATTCTCCCCTTTTTTCCTTGTGTTTCACTTGCTTTTTTTTAACCATTCACATTGCACAAACATCACCCCTCTATCAGGGTAGCATTCGCTAAGTCCATCAATTGCACATACACATCACACCCCAAAAAGGATAGCTTTATGGCCACATGCAAGGGGTAGTCTCCATCTCGACCATTTACAAGCATGCATTCTAGCAGGTAATTTTTTTCCATCTATCCATATGATCATCTTAGTGAGCATTGTACCCATAATGAGTCATAATCCACATATGACCATCTAATCATCTTAGTGAGTGCTACACCCATAGTGGGTATAACTCCACTTGTCTATCTTTGCAGTTCTTATGAAGATAACTTCATGGCCATACACAAGGGATAACCTCCATTTTGGCCATTTGTGAGCATATATCTTTATCGAGCTTTTTATATTTTTTGACCTTTTTATCGAGCCATTGTCTATATTCACTTTCACTTTATCTACCATTGTTGTTCATCTCTTCATTCATTTTGTCACCTTCCTTTTCTTCCATGTGATGCACTTCACCATTGCATTCATGTTAGCTTGCATATTAGTCATTTTGTTAGTTAGATTCATTTAGTTAAGTCCATCATGCATTGCATCCATTATTTTTGTGTTTATCATTCATTAAAAATCATACAAGTAATGAAAAGAAAACAATCACATAAAAGCACACATATTTTTGCACAAGTAATAATAAAATAGTAGCTATTATTACTCAATAGCATGAAGTGTGTGCCAGGTGTACCATAATAGAGAGCTTGGAACACTCAACCCTCCCTAGGGATGCATGCCATAATTCATAATTGACATATCATCTTGATCCTAGCCCTAACCGTGTGAGCCTGCTCCCTTTGCTCTATATACTGGAGGTGGTGGAGGAGTAATGTTCATAGATCATGACACAATGCATGTCCTTGATCACAAATGACTCTATGATAATTGAGATGAGGGTTTTGGAACCCTCTAATAGGTAAGGATGGTATGCAGGGTTATGCATAGTGGCTATTTATCGTAAAATTGGCTAAAATTAGGATTTTCAAAATTTGGAATTGGCTAATATTTGGGACCCTTGTCTAGGGCCCATTAGCCAAAAATTTCTAGGTGCAATTATTTTGGGGTCGATTCACCCCAATTTTATAATAATTTGATCATTTTAAGTTTAAATTTCCAACATTGCCCCTAATAATAGTGAACCTTCTACATGCATTTGGACACTATTCACCTGGATTTCAAAATTGATTCACCAAATTCTTATAAATACATTTTTTGATTGACTCCTTACGCATAACCCTAATGGTATGGTAATAGAACCACTAATAGTAGGATACTCTTTGTGTTACCTTCTCATATGAATCTCTCACCCTCTATAGCTCCACCATCAACATGTGGATTCCCTCACCCCTTTGGCTACTCGATGTGACAACCATACCTGCTACCTAGATTTATTAACCCCTCTTCCCACTGAGTCACTCTACCTTCACCCATGTTATGTCCTACTCTAATTAGGCTTGGTATAGCTCTATTTTAAGAGTGGTCATCTCTGCCTCCATAACTACTAACCTCACCCATAAGGCCTCACTTCCTCTAGACCTGCTACTTTGATAGGTCTCACCTATGACACTACAGGGGCTACCTTTGTAGTCCTCCCTCCTCTTGAGCCATAGATCATGATAGTCACCCTCATGGTCATCACTATCTCCACCCACAATGATCAAGCTAGCCTTGGTGGGATCATACCCTCTCTCTAGACCATCAGACAACCTATCAAAATTCTAATTATACCTACCAACTTATCAAATGGTGGTATTACACTGGTGCTAGTGGGGAGATTCTCAGAGGTAAAATGCTTCTGTACCATCTCTAGTATCTGAGAGCCATCCCAACATTGTCCACCCTTGGATCCACATATAGCAGATGATGCACCTTGCCAAAGCCATAACTTGTGAACCGTATGCCCATTTGCCTTGAAATTTAACAGGTGGTTTTTCGTGTGTGTTCTGCATTAGGATGATCTTTTATCCTCCTGACCCTCCAAAAATCATGTTTTCAAGACCTAACTCCGACATCTAGTACCCCAAAATTAGCTTTTAGAATAGGTTCTCGGGTTTTTTGGGTTTTTTTGGTTGTTAGAAGTTTATTATCTTTTGTTATACCTTAATTTGAGACCTAATATTTTAAATTAAGGTTCATTATTGTAAGAGATATGTGTGCACCAAATTTGGGTGCAATTTGACTCATTTCTATTTTTAGCAATTTTTAGGAAAAAGATCTATTTTTAGCAGTTTTTAGAAAAAAGACATTTTTAGGGTTTCTTTGGTTTTCAGTTTCTATATGATGGATTGTAATATTTTGTAGAAGGGATGTGAATTCAAGAATGATAATAATATCAATTAGTAGTTTTCTTCCATTATTGCATTTGTGTTATATGATTGGAGTCCATTTTGTTGGTCTCTTGTAGTTGAGTTTACACCATTTGGTATCAGAGCAGATGTAATATTGCTAGTGAAGGGAAGATGCCAACTAGAAGATATGCCCATATGAATAGGTATATTAAGGATCTAAATGTAGAAATAGCATGGTTAATTGGTTTGATTGATCGTATGGGAGAGAGACGTCCCAGGGCACGTGCAGATCAAGGATCTGATGATGAAAATATACTTGAGGATTGTGGAGTGGATCTAAGGTCCACGCAGAAGTAGAACTAGAGGGCTTAAAGGAATAAGGGCACGATTTTGAAAATATACTAATATGAGCTCTAGATGGGCTTAATGGGAATTGAGATGGGATCAAGATCGAGGTTCCCGAGTATGCTTGTGGGTTGAAACCAGAGGAGTTGATCGATTGGATCAATAGCCTAGAAAAATATTTTGAATGGAGTAACCTTGCTAAAGAGAAGAAGGTTAAGCTCACATGCAAAAAGTTGAAGGGACATGCATTGATTTGGTGGGATCATTTACAGAATACATGACAAAGGAATGGAAAGGAAAATATCAAGGATTGGACAAAGATGAAGAAGTTACAGGAAAAATTTATACCTATAGACTACTCCCAAACCCTATTTCGTAGATTTTAGAATCTTCGACAGAAGGATCAAAGAATTTAGGACTATACTAATGAATTCTACAAGCTATCCATTCGAGTGGAGCACAATGAGACGAAGGACCAAAAGACTTCCAGGTATGTAAATGGCCTAAGTTTTGCTATTCAAGATGAGATGAGAATGCATCGCACTCTTACAGTAGAGGATGCATATTAAATGGCTCTCAAGGCAAAGGATAAATTGAAAAGGATTAATAGAAGAGGTAAGAAGAGATTCACACCCTCTTCAGGTCAGGGTCAAAGTGGATCTAATTTTCTCAAGGGAGAATCCTCAATACCTGCTAAACAAGAAGAAGATGGGCAAAATCTAAGAGGAAGAGGATACCAACGAGGTAGAGGTTACGATGGTGGACGAAATGAGAATGATATGAGGAGGTCGTATACTTGTTATGGATGTGGTGAGGAGGGCCACAAAGTTTTTGAGTGTCCCCAATGTGATGTCCAAGAAAGGGGTCAAGGAGGACAAGGAAGGGTCAATCTGGTTGAGATGGAAGAGCAGGATGAGGATGAAGTTGTTGCTGACATGGGGGAAGCACTTATGATAAGGAGGATATTGATTACTCCTAAGAAAGAGATGGTGTAGAGCAAAGCAAAGGGGAAGACCATAGATGGTGAATATTCTTGGCTGCAAATGAACATATTTCAAACAAGGTGTACATCAGGAGGGAAGGTATGTAACATTGTCATTGATGGTGGTAGCTATGAGAATATGGTGTCAAATGTCATGGTTGATAAAATGCACCTGAAATGTAAAAAATATCCTTATCCATATCGTATCTCATGGGTTAATAATGGGAATGAGGTAATAGTATATCAGAGGTGTTTAATTAAATTTTTAATTGGGAGAACTTACAAGGATGAAGTGTGGTGTGATGTGATCTCGATGGATGCATGCAACATTCTATTAGGAAGACCTTGGTAGTACTATAGGGATACTAACCATAATGGGAGAAAGAATACTTACACATTCTAGAAGGATGGTATAAAGGTAGTTATTTTACCTCTAAAGGAGGATGGGCTGAGTGAGAACTTGTTGATGATGAAGGAGTTTCTTGCAGAAATCAGGGACATTAGCTTCTGTTATGCCTTAATAGCTAGGAAGCTAGAAATAGAGGAAGTGGTTATGCCTATAGCAGTAGCTAAGTTGCTAAGTGAATATAAATATATCACACCAGAGGAGTTACCATATGGGCTACCACAAAAAAGGGATATCCAACATCACATGGATTTGATTCTAGGATTAGCGCTCCCAAATCAGGCAGCTTATCGATTGAATCCGACACAAAATGCAAAGTTGAGTAGACAAGTGACAGAGTTGATAAAGAAGGGATTAGTTAGGGAGAGTATGATTCCATATGCAACTCCAACATTGCTAACCACGGAGAAATATGGTGACTGGTGAATGTGTGTAGATAGTAGAGCCATAAACAAAATCACAATAAAGTATCGGTATCCTATGCCGAGATTGGATGGCATGATGGATGGATTGGATGGAGCTAAATACTTCAATAAAATTTATCTGTGAAGTGGCTACTACCAGATCAGAATTTGAGAAGGGGATGAATGGAATATAGCTTTTAAGACAAAATATGGATTGTACGAGTGGATGGTGATGCCATTTGGGTTGTCTAATACACCCAGTACATTTATGCGGTTGATGAACAGAGTACTATGGGAATATAATGGTAAGTTTGTGGTTGTGTATTTTGATGATATTTTGATTTATAGTAAAAGTGAATAAGACCATTTTTTACACCTGAAATTAGTGTTAGACGTGCTCAGGAAGGAGAAATTGTATGTCAACCTGAAGAAACGTAGATTTCTTCAAGATAGTTTAGTATTTTTGGGATTTGTAATCTTGAGAGATGGCATGAGGATGGATGATGAGAGAGTGAAGGCGATTCTGGAATGCCCTCTTCCATGATCTATAACAGAAGTAAGGAGCTTTCATGGACTAGCTACCTTTTAAAAGAAGTTCATCAGGAAATTTAGTAGTATATCTACCCCTATAACTGAGTGCACGAAGGGGAAATAGTTTGTATGGACTACGATAGCAACAAATATTTTTGAATTCTTGAAGAAGAAGGTGTCGAAAGACCCTGTTCTAGTGTTACCAAATTTCAGTAAGGTGTTTGAGGTTGATTGCGATGCCTCATTTGTTGGAATTGGTGGTGTCTTAAGTCAAGAGGGCTGACCTGTAGCATTTTTTAGTGAGAAGTTGAATGATGCAAGGAAGAATTATTCTACATATGATGTGGAATTTTATGCAATTGTGCGAGCATTGCAACATTGGAGGCACTACTTAATCTCAAAGGAGTTTGTGTTGTTTACTGATCATGAAGCATTGAGGTATGCCAATTCTTAGAAAAAGTTAAATAGCAGGCATGCCAAATGGGTTTCTGATGCAGGAGCATCCGGTGGCGAAGCTGCAATCTTGCATCACCCAAAATGTATTTTTTTTTTTAAGTACTAAAATTGTTGTGATATCGCGACGCTTTTTGAAGAAGGGTTCCAGCGGGCCAAACTGTCGCGATATCATGACACGTTTTGATAAAAGGGCCAAGGTGCAAAACTATCGCGACACTTTTTGAAGAAGGTCGCCAGTGGGCCAACTTGTCGCGATATCGCGACGCTTTTTCATGGAAAGGGCCAAGGCATGAAACTGTCACAAAATCGTGACATTTTCAAGGAATGCAGCTTCAGTGCCCAACGGTCGTGAAATCACGACAGCTTCGGCAAAATCACTTAAGTGCCAAATGGTCGCGAAATCGCGACACATCCGGGAAGCAAGATTTGAAAGCACAGGAACATCTTTGGCAAAAAGTTCTAAGGCACAAGAATCATCGCGAAATCGTGACACCTTCGAAGACAAAGTTCAAGGACGTCACGAAATCGTGACACCTTCGAAGACTAGGTTTCAGGACGTCGTGAAATCGCGACACCTTCAAGATAAAGTTTAAAAGACGTCACGAAATCGCGACACTTCTGGGAGGCAAGACTTGGAAGCATAAAGACATCACAACACCTTCAAATGCAGAGCTCAAAGATGTCACAAAATCATGACATATCCGGAGGCAAGGTTCCACAATGCAAAGATGTTGCAAAATCGTGACACTTCCGAGCCAAGACTTACGGAATGCAAAGATGTCGCGAAATCATGACATGTCACGATTTCACGGCCCAAGGTAGGAAGGCGAGTAAGAAAAGCCTAGACGTCGTGATTTCGCAACGTGTAGCGAAATCGCGGTCCCGAGGAGGAGAGAGAAGCCTAACGCCAAAACGTCACGATATCGCGACCAAAGAGGAGAGAGAAAGTACTGGAGAAAAAAACATCGCGATATCATGACCAGAGCTCTCACGACGTTGACCAGCCGACGATTACAGAGACCAGTGCAGAGGGACATGTGGCGTGAAGTTACAGGTGGCTCAAGAGTATGAAGTGGTTACAGGGAGCATGACAGTAGGACACGTGGCATCAACTGCAAGCGGCCATGGTGCATTCTTATGAATGATGACTTGGTGGAGGATTGACAGGCGGCTGTAGGGCATGCCGCCACTATAGGCCATGATTTTATTTGATGCACCTGGTAGCATCATGCAGGCGAGACAGAGCATTCGTGCGGGCGGTATGGGGAGTCTCACATTCAAGGTAATGATGGTCCAAAGAGAGTCGGGCCTGGGGATAAAAAAAAAAAAGGGGCCCGCACTTTGCGTAATGATGGAGAAGGAGGTGGCAACCGTGGATAAAAGGCGTGCATGCATTGTATTGACGGACTCTTGGCCATTTATTTTTGAGAAAAGCTATGTATTCGAAGGAAGACCTTTTTTTAATGAAACTTCCTAGAATTTTTTTGCCCGTGCATCGTTGATTTCTGCATTCTTGCTGTGTGTTGTGTGTAGTTCTATATCAAGTGGTATCAGAGCAGGTTGGTTTTGAGAGTGCAAACCGATCACCAAACAGAGAGGCAGTTTGCGCCAGGATTGTGGTTGTGGGGTTGTGAAGAAGAAGCAAGATGCCTCCGCATAGAGCCCGTGGTGGTATAAGGCACAGACGAGCAAGAAGGGAGGAGGTCGATCTAAGAGCCCTACAGAGGCAAGTTGAGGCCCTGCAAGAGGAAATTCGAAGAGGAGTCGAGCCGAGAAGGGAAGAACCCAGCGAAGATGAAGTGTGGGAAGAAAAAGTTCCATCTGATGAGGAAGAGGCCTTGGATCCAGTAGAAGCTAGGCTGTATCGGGCTATCTCCCAAATCGAGAAGAAGCCAAAATTTGTCGTCTCCACTTATTCTAGGAACCTCAACCCTGAGGAGTTGATAGAATGGATCAACGACATGGAGGAGTATTTTGAATACGAAGAGATATCAGATCCAAATCGGATCAGGTTCACGAAAACCAAGCTGAAAGGACATGCTAGCATCTGGTGGAAAGGAGTGCAGTTGGAAAGGAACAGGAGGGGAAAGGAAATGATCACCAGGTGGGATAGGATGGTAGAGAAACTAAAGAGGCAGTTCATCCCTGTAGATTATGAGCTGGACTTGTTAAAGAAAATGCAAAGTCTTCGACAAGCTAGTAAGACTGTCAAGGAATATACTGAAGAGTTCTATCAAATCTCAATCAGAACCGGCCATTCGGAGGTGAATAAGGAGAAGGTCGCACGTTACATCAATGGATTGCGAACCAGTATTCAAGAAGATCTAGGGTTGGTTAGAATAAGCACAATAGAGGATGCATATCAATTTGCATTAAAAGTGGAGGAGAAACTGAATAGGAGGTTTGATGGTAAGCAGATAGGGAAGGACAGGGGTGGAAGAGCTGGTGGAAGAGGCAGTGGTGGAAGATACAAATATTTTGGGCAAACTGGTGAAGCTAGCAGCAGCCAAAAATAGAAAGAAGTGAAATAGGAGGATGACCAACGCCCATGCAATCCGAACAACAACTACCCAAGAGGAAGAGGTAGGTCTGGGTAAGGGTTTGGCAGAGGTGTCTTTCGAGGAACCTGCTTCAACTGCGGAGAAGGACACAGGGCATACAACTACCCGTAGCATCAAGAGAGGCCAAATCGAAGACCTGAGGGTTAGGCCCGAGCTACTGTAGCAGACGAAGGTGTAGAGTCTGAGCACTCAGAGGAGGCAGAAAGAGGAGAAGCAATGGTCATCAGAAGAGTCCTGTTAAATGAAGAAGAAAAGACAGACCAGAGGAACAACCTGTTTTGAACAAGATGCAAGTGTGCAGGAAAGGTATGTAACATCATCATAGATAATGGAAGCACTGATAATTTGGTTTTTGAGGAAATGGTTGCCAAGCTACGGTTGGAAAGGAGAAAACACCCACACCCTTATCGAATTGCATGGTTGCAAAAGGAACATCGGGTGTTAGTAAGTGAACAATGCCTGGTGAAGTTCAATATTGGAACTTACCGAGATGAGATTTTATGTGACATCTTGCCTATGGATGCATGTCACCTGATGCTTGGGAGACCATGGCAGTTTGATCGAAGTGTTGTCCATGATGGTCGAGCCAACACATATTCTCTGTCAAAGAATGGAGTTCGCCATAAGTTAAAACCCCTGAAGGAGGCGGATGAGAAAGTATGCAGCAGTGCACGAGTCTATCTAGTTGATGGCAGAAGATTCTTGGAAGGCCTGAAGCCGGATCATATGTGCTATGCTATAATCCCCAGGGTTAGGGAAGAAGGATGCAAGGATATTCCAATGGAAGTCATGGGACTGTTAGAAGAATTCCCTGATATCATTTCTGACAATGTTCCTGAAGGTTTACCGCCTATTAGGAAGATCAGTCACCACATAGATCTGGTGCCTGGATCGAGCTTGCCAAACAAGGCTGCACATCGAATGACACCTGTGGAAACTGAAGAATTAAATTGGTAAGTTCAATATCTGTTGAAGAAAGGCCTGATAAGGGAGAGTCTTAGTCCATGTGCTGTACCAGTAGTACTAGCACCCAAGAAGGATGGAGAATGGAGGATGTGCACCGACTCTCGGGCAATCAACAAGATCACCATTAAATACAAGTTCCCACTGCCAAGGATGGATGATATCATGGACTGCTTGGGTGGAGCTGAGTACTTCACAAAAATTGATTTGAAAAGTGGATACCATCAGATCCGCATTAGAGAAGGGGATGAATGGAAGACAACTTTTAAAACCAGAGAGGGGCTGTATGAGTGGTTGGTTATGCCATTTGGATTAACCAATGCACCTAGAACCTTTATGAGGTTAATGAATGAGGTTATGAAGGAATTTTTGGGCAAATTTGTTATTGTTTACTTGGATGATATACTAATTTTTAGCAAAACCTTAGAGGAGCACCTGATGCACATCAGGAGGGTTTTTGAGAAACTGCGGGAGGAACAGTTACTGATCAATCTGAAGAAGTGCAACTTCGTGAAGAAGGAGCTGGTATACCTGGGATTTGTCATATCAGCAAATGGTCTCAAAATGGACCCCAAAAATGTGAGGGCTATCCTAGAATGGCCTGTCCCAAGAAGTGTGACCGAGGTTAGATCATTTCATGGTCTGGCCAGTTTCTACAAAAAATTTATCAGAAACTTCAGCAGTATTTGTGGATCTCTTATAGAGACAATGAAGGGGAACAAGAAGGAATTCCAGTGGACAGTTGGAGCAGACAAAAGCTTTGATCTGCTGAAGAAGAAGGTCACTGAGCAACCCGTCTTAGGACTTCCAGATTTCAATAAGGTGTTTTAGGTGGACTACGATGCGAGTGGCAATGAGATAGGAGCCGTATTGAGCCAAGAAGGTAGGCCTGTAGCTTATTTTAGCAAGAAGCTCAATGATGCCAGGAGAAAGTATTCGGTGTATGATCAGGAGTTCTACACTATAGTCCAAGCGCTTAAGAAATTGAGGCATTATTTGTTGCCCAAGGAGTTTGTTCTCTATACCGACCATCAAGCACTGTAGTATATTAACAGTCAGGGAAAATTGAATCAGAGGCACCTGAAATGGGTAGAGTTCCTGCAGAGCTATATCTTTGTGCTGAAGCATCGGAGTGGAAGATCCAATAGGGTGGTAGATGCATTGAGTAGGAGGCAATGTCTGATGATAGAAATGAGAGTGGAGGTTGTAGGGTTTGCTGAGCTCAAGAACTTATACCCTACAGACCTCGATTTCATAGAAGCTTGGAAAGCCTGCACTGCGCCTGTTGCGTTGGATAGGACTAGATGGTTGGATTACCTGATTCAAGATGGAATGTTGTTTAGGGGGAATCAATTGTGCATTCCGAGGAGCTCAATGAGAGAGAACCTCATTAAAGAAAAGCATAGTGGGGGTTTAGCTGGACACTTTGGTCGTGACAAAACCATCTCACTGGTTAGTGAAAACTATTGCTGGCCACAATTGTAGTAGTATGTGGCAAAGTTTGTGCAGAGTTGCAGGATTTGCCAGATGGCAAAGGGTATGAGGTAGCCTAATGGTTTGTATCAACCACTACCTATACCCAAAATGCCGTGGGAAGATATTAATATGGATTTTGTGCTTGGTTTGCCTAGGACGCAGAGGGGGCACGATTCCATATTTGTGGTAGTGGACAAATTTTTGAAAATGGCACACTTTATCCCGTGCCAGAAGACTAGCGATGCGGTCCATGTAGCTGGTTTGTTCTTTTAGGAAGTGGTATGCCTTCATGGGCTGCCAAGAAGCATTATGTCGGATAGGGATACCAAGTTTGTAGGTTATTTTTGGAAGACCCTGTGGAAGAAGCTAAGGACGGAGTTAAAGTTCAGTTCTGCATACCACCCCCAAACAGATGGACAAACAGAGGTGGTTAATAGGAGTTTGGGCAACCTACTACAATTCTTGGTAGGGGACAAGCCCAAGGGATGGGATCTAATTCAGTCACAAGATGAGTTTGCGTATAATAGCTTGATCAATCGGAGTACCAACAAGTCACCATTCCAGATTATCTATGGGAGCAGCCCAAGGAACGCTTCAGAGTTAAGAAGGCTAGATACAAGGGAGAAATGCAATGCTGAAGCAGAAGACTTTGCTGAACACCTGAAGGGAGTGCATGAGGAAGTGACAAAACACATTGCAAAGATGAATGCTCAGTACAAGACAAGGGCGGATAAAAAACGCAGAGCTAAGGAGTTCCAAGTAGGAGATTCGGTCATGGTCCATCTGCGAAAGGAACGGTTTCCTTCCAAGACCTACAACAAACTAAAAATGAAGAAATTTGGACCATGTAAGATCATTGGAAAACGAGATTCGGGGAATGCGTACGAGGTGGAGTTACCAAGCGAACTCAACATCTCCCCCGTGTTTAACATCTTGGATTTGGTCGAGTATCATGAAGGAGAAAGCAGTGAGATACCCAGTCCATATCTGTGGAGCATTCCCGTAGCCATTCCAGTTGCGGACGAGATAGAAGAAGTTCTGGATATGCATGAGGGCCAAAGTACTAGGAACAGGAGTTACTCGGAGTACTTGATCAAATGGAAGGGCCGACCCATTGAAGACGCAACTTGGTTGTCAAAGGCTGAGGTTGATCGCCTGGGTCTACCTCGGAAAGATCAGAAGTGAGGTCACTTCTCAAACTCACCCCGGGTGTCTGATGCAGGAGCATCTAGTGGCGAAGCTACAATCTTGCATCACCCAAAATGTATTTTTTTTGTTAAGTACTAAAACTGTCATGATATCATGATGTTTTTTGAAGAAGGGTGCCAGCGGGCCAAACTGTCGCGATATCGTGACGCTTTTTGATAAAAGGGCCAAGGTGCAAAACTGTCGCGATATCACGACACTTTTTGAAGAAGGTCGCCAGTGGGCCAACCTATCGTGATATCATGACGCTTTTTCATGGAAATGGCCAAGGCGTGAAACTATCACGAAATCGTGACATTTTCAAGGAATGCAGCTTCAGCGCCCAACGGTCGCGAAATCGCGACAGCTCCGACAAAATCACTTAAGTGCCAAATGGTCACGAAATCGCAACACATCCGGGAAGCAAGATTTGAAAGCATAGGAACATATTTGGAAAAAAGTTCTAAGGCACAAGAATCATCGCGAAATCGTGACACATTCAAAGACAAATTTCAAGGACGTCATGAAATCGCGACACCTTCGAAGACTAGGTTTCAGGACATCGCGAAATCGTGACACCTTCAAGATAAAGTTTAAAAGACGTCGTGAAATCGTGACACTTCTGGGAGGCAAGACTTGGAAGCATAAAGACATCGCAACACCTTCGAAGGCAGAGCTCAAAGATGTCATGAAATCGTGACATATCCGGAGGCAAGGTTCCACAATGCAAAGATGTCGCAAAATCATGACACTTCCGAGCCAAGACATACGGAATGCAAAGATGTTGCGAAATCGTGACATGTCACGATTTCGTGGCCCAAGGGAGGAAGGCGAGTAAGAAAAGCCTAGACGTCACGATTTCACGACGTGTAGCAGAATCGCGGTCCCAAGGAGGAGAGAGAATCCTAACACCAAAACGTCACGATATCGCGACCAAAGAGGAGAGAGAAAGTACTGGAGAAAAAAACGTCACGATATCACGACCAGAGCTCTCACGACGTTGACCAGCCAGCGATTACAAAGACCAGTGCAGAGGGACACGTGGTGTGAAGTTACAGGTGGCTCGAGAGTATGAAGCGGTTACAGGGAGTATGACAGTAGGACACGTGGCATCAACTACAAGCGACCATGGCGCATTCTTATGAATGATGACTTGGCGGAGGATTGACAGGTGGCTACAGGGCATGCCGCCACTACAGGCCATGATTTTATTTGATGCACCTGGCAGCATCATGCAGGCGGGACAGAGCATTCGTGCGGGCGGTATGGGGAGTCTCGCATTCAAGGTAATGATGGTCCAAAGAGAGTCGGGCCTGGGGATAAAAAAAAGGGGCCCGCACTTTGCATAATGATGGAGAAGGACATGGCAACCGAGGATAAAAGGTGCGCATGCATTGTATTGACGAACTCTTGGCCATTTATTTTTGGGAAAAGCTGTGTATTCGAGGGAAGACCTCTTTTTAATGAAACTTCCTAGAATTTTTTTGCCCGTGCATCATTGATTTCTGCATTCTTGCTGTGTGTTGTGTGTAGTTCTATATCGGTTTCATTTTTGCAATAGTATACATTTGTCCTAAAACACAAGTCGGGAAAACAAAATAAGGTTGTTGATGCATTGAGTAGGAGAGTCTTGTTGTTGACCACTATGGAGAATGAAGTGGTAGGATTTGAGGGGATTAAATATCTGTATGAATCTGATGCGGATTTTGGGAATATTGTGCAATAGTGCAAAAGTGTGATAGGGGGCGAGTCTCGTACTATTTTTGAAGAGTATTTTTTATAGAATGGTTACTTGTTTAAGGGTAATCAATTATGCATTCCCAATGGCTCTATGAGAGAGAACATATTGAGGGAATTACATAGTGGGGGTTTGGTTGGTCATTTTGGAGTAGCCAAAACTACCACTCTTGTAGAGGAGAAGTACTATTGGCCAAAAATGAAGAGAGATATAATCAAGTTTATCTCTAGATGCATAGTATGTCAAATGGCTAAGGGCCATGTGCAAAATACAAGGTTGTATATGCCACTGCCAGTTCCTACAGGACCGTGGACCGATATGAGTATGTATTTCGTGTTGGGGTTGCCCAATACATAGAGGGGTAAGGATTCAATTTTTGTTGTGGTAGACAAATTTTAAAAAATGGTGCATTTCATTGCTTGTCAAAAAACTAATGATGCAACTAGGACTGTAGTCTTATTCTTTGATGATATTGTGTGGTTGCATGGTGTTCCAAAGACTATTACTTCTGATAAGGATACTAAGTTCTTGAGTCATTTTTGGAGGATGTTGTGGAAAAATTTGAATACCAAGTTGCAGTTCAGTAGTGCTTACCACCCATAGACCGATGGGCAAACAAAGGTAGTGAACAGAATCTTGGAAAACCTCTTATGATGCATAGTTGGAGAAAAACCAAAACAATGGGATTTAGCCTTGTCACAAGCCGAATTTGCATATAATAGTTCAGTGAACAGGTCAATATGTAAATCTCATTTTCAAATTATTTATGGTCAAAATCCTAGAGGTGTATTAGATTTGGTCGATTTACCAATTGGGGAACAATTTAGTGATGATGTAGAAGCATTTGTTGAGCATATCCAAAAAGTGCAAGAGTTAATGAGGGAAAAATTGCAGAGTAGTAATGCTCACTACAAAGAGTTTGTTGATGCACACAGAAGGGTGAAAGTGTTTGAAGAGGGTGATATGGTCATGGTTCGTCTTAGAAAATATTTTTTTTCTAAGGGGACATATAAGAAACTGAAACTTAAGAAAATTAGGCCTTGTAGGATTTTGAATAAGATCAATGATAATGCCTATAAAGTGGAGCTGCCCGTTGAATTTGATATTTCATCCTTTTTTAATGTTTCTAATTTATTTCAATATCCTGGTATTGCTGAGGATGGAAAATTATAGGAGACAGTAAATTGGGCACGACAGATGCCTAAGAAAAAAAAAGATAGAGTTACACAGGTGCTCGATAAGAAGGTGATCACCACCAGACATGAGAGCTACAACAAATTCTTGGTTCAGTAGGAATGATTACCACAGTCAGATAGAACTTGGGTTTTAGTTTCAGAGCTAAAGAAAATTGATAACCAGAAGCTATAGGATTTTAATTCAGCTGAACTCGCAGGAGCTGAGTTCTTTTTCACCAGAGGAGAATGATGCACCTTGCCGGAGCCATAACTTGTGAACCATACACCCGTTTGATTTGAAATTTAATAGGTGTTTTCACATGTGTGATATGCATTAGTATGATCTTTGATACTCTTGACCCTCAAAAAATCATGTTTTGGAGACCTAACTCCGACATCTAGTGCCCCAAAATTAGCTTTTAGAATAGGTTCTCGAGTTTTTTGGGTTTTTTTGGCTGTTAGAAGTTTATTATCTTTTGTTATACCTTAAGTTGAGACCTAATATTTTAAATTAAGGTTCATTATTGTAATAGGGATGTGTGCATAAAATTTGGGCGCAATTTGACTCATTTCTATTTTTAGCAATTTTTAGAAAAAATATATATTTTTAGCAGTTTTTAGAAAAACGATATTTTTAGGGTTTCTTTGTTTTTTGATTGCTAAATGATGGATTATAATATTTTTTAGAAGGGGCATGAATTCAAGAATGAGAAGAATATCAATTGGTAGTTTTCTTCCATTATTGCATTTGTGTTATGTGATTGGAGTCCATTTTATTGGTCTCTTCTAGCTGAGTTTACACTAGTAGATCATCTGGAACCTCCTCCACCCACCTAGCCATATCAAGAGCACCTCTACAACCTGATGGATCCCTCCTAGTTCATAAAAACTAGTAGTCTATTAGATTCAAAATCTCTTGGAAGATGCCAAATTGGTACTACACTTGGTCAAACCTAAATAGATCCTACTCATCCTTCTTAGTGAGAAGCCATTGGATCCTCCTCACCCTAGCTAGCTCTGTCGCATACTCCTCCCAACCTGGGTATAGATGCCATGTATACCATTTAATTTTGTATGCTTGTAGCTCCTATACTATACTCCTACATAGTGGTAAAACACCAATGTATATCCTATGTCCACACTTGTACTATCAGCTCCACCTGTATGCCACTAGTCGCTCCATGGTGGGTAGTGGTCCTAGTAGTGTGTTCAATATTTGGACCACTATATGCTCCCAGTACCAAAATTGGAGTAAAGTTATGCATACTAGCCTTGCTTACCATTTATACATGATATCATGCAATATCCTATACAATTGGGTCAACACATACGATTCCCATATGAATTTGACCCTATGATTATGCATGTATACCACTACTCTTGCTAGAGCCCATGGAAGGTGTTGTTTGCTTGCATGACATACCAACATTCCTACCACCACTCCTCATAGTATGAATGTCATTACATTTATGCCATACCACTGTAGCATCTCATCAATGTGGAATCTACTCTAATATATATCATGTGTTGGATCTCTTGACATCAGCTTTGATGCCACCCTCAACACCCATAACATGTAAACCATCCTATCGATAATTGAAATACTTACGATGTGCTACACATCCTTTAGTATGATGGTAATCTCCCCCATAAATAACTAAAATATGGTTGACTCTAGATACCACCTCTCAACTAGAGCCATCAGTAAGGCTCTATCTGTCTCCACTCAGGGTATCTATGCTAGGTGTAGTAGCCCCACCTTCTCTAGTGTGTCTCTCTCTATCTCATTGTGAGCTACTCTAATGCTGTATCTAGTGTGATCAATCATCACTCTCTAATATCAAGTATATCTAGCTACATAATAAATATAAATCTATCATTAGATCACCATTCTAAAACATAGAATTTCATAAAAATTGAAAATTTTGAAAAATTCTTGTTTTAGTGCAACTTCGCCAAATTCATGCCTTAGAAGTTATAGGGTGCAAATATGGCATTTTTAATTTACTAAATTTACATCATTTACATACAGGGTATAAATTTGGCATGGCACGGCTTTCAGATTCAATTCGCATAACCAAATTCATGCTTGATAATGGTTTTACACTAAAACCCTATAAAAAATAATAAAAATTTCATTTTTTTTGCTAAAATTTATGTGCAGGCGAGAAAAATCAATGGATAAAATGGGTTTTGATTCATACCTTCACTCAGTAAGTAGTTTTTCTAGCATCACCCCTTTCCATGGTAGCATGGTGAGTTTGTAGAACCATCCTTCTCTTCCCTCCCAAGCTTCTTTTCTCCTCCTTGCGCAATGAAAATGAGCCCCCCTTTCCTCATTTTTCCTTATTTTTCCTCTTTTTCTTCCCTTATTTGTATTTTTCCCTCCTTTTATTCTCTCTCCTCTTTTTCTTTTCTCTCCTTTTCTTCTCTCTCTTATATTTTCTTTCTTCTCTTTCCTCCTTGTGAAGAACACAAGCTTATACTTAGAGGGGGGGTGAACAGTATAAGATAAAATTTTACTTTTCTTTCCCAAACAATATTATCCAATGTTATCAATTGCAATACCAATAGCATTAATAAAGCAATGCACAAATCATCACACACATGAGAGACATAGATTTAACATGGTTCACCCAATGTGGGTTACATCCACGAAGAAAATATTTCTTAAAAATTTTCTCAATAGATTTCTTGGGAACCCATTCCCTATTACAATGTTTATGGACCTCTATCCAAAGGAGACACCAATCCCCTATGCTCAAGTTCATGGACCTCTATCCACAAGAGACCTCTGTCCCCACTACTCTAATTTATGGATCTCTATCCACATGATAACTCTATCCCCACTTCTCTGGTTTGTGTATCTCTATCCATAGGAGAACTATATCCCCTTTGTGTTGGTTCATGGAACTCTATCCATAGGAGACACCTCTCCTCTCTACTCTAGTTCATGGAACTCTATCTACAAGAGAACTCTATCCCCTTACTAGTCTGGTTTGTGAAACTCTATCCATAGGATACTCCTCTCCTTTGCTATGGTTCATGGAACTCTATCCATAAGAGACTTCTCTTCTTTGCTCTGGTTTGTGGAACTCTATCTATAGGATAACTCTATCCCCTTAACTTTGGTTTGTGGAAATCTATCCATAGGAGAACTCTATCCCCTCTACTTTGGCTACCTCTAAATATGGTACACACCTATGCTTAAATCTGCTCCAAGTTTGCACATGCTACATGCACAAATCTATCTCAACTCTATCCCAAATTTTCTTCAAGTCTTCTCATAGTTTTGCTCAAATCTACCTCAAACCTTCTTCAAGTATTCTAACAAGACTTACTCAAAATTACATTAAACCTACTTCAAGTCTTCTCATAAGACTTACTCAAATCTACATCAAACCTCCTTCAAGACTTGCTCAAATCTACCTCAAACCTGCTTCAAGTCTTCTCACAAGACTTGCTCAAATCTACTTCAAGTCTTCTCACAACACATACTCAAATATACCTCGAACTTGCTTCAAGTCTTCTCACAAGACTTGCTCAAATATACCATAAATAACTCTACTCTACTCTACTCTAATACATGCTCAAAAAATGCTCATAACACATGCTCAAAATTTCTCATAACACATACTCAACCAATCCCAAATATTGCACACAAATGATGTTCAAAATAATGCTTATATCTCTTTCAAAAATGCTTTCTTCAACTAGGCAATTCAGACATATTCTACCCAAAATTTGTTTAACCTCTTGAACATATAGATAATGATATGTACTATCAAATACCCAATATGTTCTTCACAAAATCACTCAAGCCCAATGCACAAATTACTTCACAAAATTGGTCTCTAACACTTGCCCATTCACATTCAATGTAACTCAAACCACTACCCAAATGCTTCACTCAATAATTCAACAATGTTGCATAATTTATTCTCAAATCCTAACACAAATGTTTCCAATATCTTTCAGCAATGAAGCACACTTTTGTTCTCAAACCCTAGCATATGTGTTTCCAATATCATCCACCAATGGAGTTCAAACAATGAAGCATAACTTGTTTCACAAACCCTAGCTCAAATAATTCCAAAAATGCACATACACAATCCTTATTTCTCCACCTTAATATTCAGAAATATTTGCTCAACTAAACACCTCAAAGAAGGAATAATATCACCATACCTCTTAGCTTGCTTTGATGAAGATGATCCCTCAAAACTTGTCTCAAAATATTCTATCTATCTTATGCCACTTCAAGGGTTAGTTAGCATAACACTTTTTGAACCATCTACATGAAAAACCTTTCCTCAAAAAATATGCACAAAAATATTGCTTTACAAATCCTTTTAATTTCCTAAGACAAGGCTTTTAATCAATGAACAACATCCTTCAAACTTTCTTTCACCATGCAAAAATACACACAATAATTAAACCACAAAACACCTTATAACTCCTACTTGTAAAGGCCACAAGTAATTTTCAATATTATCAACCAAAACCCTAAGTTCATACAACAATTTTAATTCCACTTTCATACACCTTATACCTCCAATATTTCTAAAAATTATTTTATCTTTATAAAGCCACACACAAAAATCTGAAATGCACACAGTATTTTTGATATTAATTTATCATGCAAAACTTCAACCTTATGTCTCCCTAGATCAAGCAACATGCACACCAAACAATACAAAATTAAACCTTATGTCTCCCTAGGTCAAGCGCTATGCATACCTCAAATTTAATAAAAAATTTCCTTGCCTTAAGTGCTGCCACCGTGACTCGAACCTACCACCTTTTGTTGGCTCGCGTTCTAGCGCAAACTAGTTAACCACGTGGGCTAGCTACCCACACAAGAACCTATGTGCACAATGTACGTCTTAAACCCTTCATTGATTCCTTTGGTCAACAAAAATGCAAAAATATTTCCATAGATTCTCGACCCCTAGACCTCCTATGTGCCATGTCTTAGCGTAGGGACTCCTTGTCGTCTGAGCCAACTGCCTAGATGAAACTTCCACCACGATAATCAATATTTGTTCTGACCTGATTCTGCCTCCGAGTTTGTGCGCTACTTCCTTCCTTCTTCTCTACCCTCGAAAATCATGCACAAAATATTCTACCCTCAATTAGCGCTCTGTGTGTGCTCTCTCCACCTCCACGATTCTAACAAACTCTCTCTACTTCCATGAATTCAGTGAACAAAATGATTGGCACATGATTGCATATTTTTTTATTCACACCAAAGTGAAAATATTATTCCCCTTAAATATGCATATTGATTTTTATGAGGACGTCGGTGCTATTTTATTTTTGATTATATGACTTTACTTTGGCACCTTCTAACCTTGCATTTTATTATTATAATATATTTTTTTTAATATTATAATAAAACCTTTTGCCTTCCTTGTAGTATTTGAAACTTTATCAATCAAATTAAACCTTGTATTTTAAACCTTTTACTTAATTATAATAATTTAAATCTTAAAATATTTAAATATTATAATTTAAACTCTTAACCTTTGGGCCTTTGCAAATTAAACCTTTTTCTAACCAAATGAAGTCTTGTATTTTCCTTGCAAATACAACCATTGGAGAATCTTTTGCCTTGACAATTATTGTACCTTTGACATCAATTTTTCTGCCTCATGTACCCTTTGAAGATATTTACCTTGTGCTTTAATATTTCAACCTTGAAGGTATTTCTCAACTATTTCACCTTTGACATCAATGACAACCAATGTACTCAATATTTCCAACAATATTCCCCTTTGTCATTGATGGTAACCCTTTCTAAAAACTTTCTTTTACAACCACTGGATTCCAAATCTGCTCCCCTTGAGAAGCTGCTTCCCTTACTGATTTCTCTTCCCCTTACTAAAACTCTCCCCCTTTGACATCAATGGCAAAGGGACTCCTTTGGGGCTAAAAAATAAGACTCTTAGCTCAGCCCCCTCACCACCTCCTCTCCTTGAGGTGATTAATTTTTGGGTGGGAGTAAATCTACTCCCAATTTACAATGCTCTTTTTCTTTTTCAACCTTCTTTTTCAACACCTTTGTAATCATACCCTTTTGATCCTTTTGAGTGTCCCTATTCTTGCTTGACTCTAGAAGTTCCAAAAATTTGTTCTACACCACTTGGCCTTATGCCCAATATTATTACAATTGTAACACCTGATGTTGTAGTTCTTGGAAGGTGCAAATGACTTGAAGTTCCTCTTGGTGAAGCCATAATCATTTCTATCATGAACCCTATAGTGTATAGCTTTATGACCAAAGTGATTACATGAGTAGCAATAACCTTGAAAGAAATATCCATATTCGAATGAGTTGAAGTTCCTCTTAGTGAAGCCATACTCCTTTCCATGAACCCTGCAATGCATAGCTTTGTGACCAAAATGATTACATGAAAAACAATGCCCTTGGAAGAAATATTCATCTTGTCTTGAAACATTTGGTCTCTTAGTCCTTTCTTTGCCTTCTCTGTGATGGTCCCTATTTCTTGTTTGTGCATTGTTTTCTTTCTTAGTGAAGCTTCCACTCTTCAACTTATCAACATAGGTATTAGGTTCTTCTTCAATATCTTCCTCTGAAACTTCCTTTTCTTTTGATCTTGACTCCTCTTTTTGTACCTCTTGACCTTCTTCAAAACCAAGTCTTGTTTTGATAAATGAAGATATTTGTGCTTTGATAATGGTATCCAAAGTTTTTGAACTTTTCCCAAACCTGTGCAACTTATCCTTAGAATATTTCACTTCCATCCTTAGAGAAACCACTTCATGTTCTAATATTTCACATTCTAACTCTTTTACCTCTAACTTTTCAACCATGACTTATTTAAATCTCCTTGCCTTAGATTTTGAGTTTTTGAGATCTTGTAGAAGCTTTTCTTTTATTTCCTCATCTTCTTGAACTTGAGCCTTTAGTCTTGAATTCTTCTTTCTAACTCTTTTCAACTCTCTGAGAGCAACAATAAGTTCCTCTTCTAGATCAATTGTGCCTTCTTCTTTTTTTTGAACCTTTCTCTAGGTCTTCAATTATAGGAGCATATTCTACTTGGTCTTCAATAGGAGTGTTTTCTTCCTCTTCTATTGCTAAAAATAGAATCTCTTCTTCTTCACTATCTGAGAGTCTTTCATCACTATCATTTGAAGCACTGCTTGCTCTTTTAACATAGAAACTCTTCTTGTGCCTTTGAAAGAACTTCTTTTCATGCTTACCTTGACCATACCTATTTTTATTTTCATGCCTGAATTTTCTTTCTTCCTTTTTCTTATAATCCTATTTCTCTTCACTACTACTGCTTCCAGCTTGTGGAAAATTTGATGCATAGTGACCAAAGTCACCACAATTAAAACACTTCACAGTATTTATATCTTTGTGTTTTCTTGAGTCTTTATTATTTCTTCTCACATAGTTATATTCTTCATTACTGCTTGACTCATCACTTGATTCTGGTTTCTTATCTTTTATCTTATTTGAAGCTTTGAAAGCTACCTCTTTCTTGGAATTGTGATATTTTTCTATTCTCATCTCATAAGCTGTGAGAATTCCATGTAACTCATCCATAGTCAACTTATCGAGATCCTTCATCTCTTCTATAGCTAAAACCTTTGCATCATACCTTATAGGGAGTGATCTTAATACTTTTTGAGCAACACTAGAGTCCTCAATTTTGAATCCAAGTCCACGCATGGTATTAACAACTTCATCAACATGAAGTAAGTATTTAGCAATATCTTCCTCATCTTCCATCTTCAACTCTTCAAAACTTCTCCTGTGAGTTTGAATTTTTGCCAACTTAACCTTGTTGTCTCCTTCATATGTTTGCTTCAATTTATCCCATATCTCTTTTGCTGATTTGCATTGCATAACTTTCACAAATTTTGATTCACGTAATCCACTTAAGATTCCATTCATAGCCTTGGAATTATTCACATGTATTTGCTTACCATCCTTATATATGGGAGGAGTAGCTATAGGTGTGAACCCATCCTCAATAGATTGCCATATTTCATATCCTTGTGCCATCAAATAAGTCTTCATCCTCATACTCCAAAAGCATAATTGTTCCCATCAAACAATGGAGCCTTATTTGTTGAAGATCCATTCTGAGAAGCCACCTATGTTCCTATAATATCTTCCTTCAATTTGTTAAACTTTTCTTGAAGGAACCCACTCTGATACCAATTGAAGAACACAAGCTTATACTGAGAGGGGGGTGAACAGTATAAGATAAAATTTTACTTTTCTTTCCCAAACAATATTATCCAATGTTATCAATTGCAATATCAATAGTAGTAACAAAGCAATGCACAAATCATCACACACATGAGAGACACAGATTTAACGTGGTTCACCCAATGTGGGTTACGTCCATGGAGAAAATATTTCTTATAAATTTTCTCAATAGATTTCTTGGGAACCCATTTCCTATTACAATTTTTATGGACCTCTATCCAAAGGAGATACCAATCCCCTATGCTCAAGTTTGTGGACCTCTATCCATAGGAGACCTCTATCCCCATTGCTCTAATTTGTGGATCTCTATCCATAGGAGAACTCTATCCCCTTTGTGTTGGTTCGTGGAACTCTATCCATAGGAGACACCTCTCCTCTCTACTCTAGTTCATGGAACTCTATCCATAGGATAACTCTATCCCCTTTTTGGTCTGGTTCATGAAACTCTATCCATAGGAGACTCCTCTCCTTTGCTTTGATTCATGGAACTCTATCCACATGAGAACTCCTCTCCTTTGCTTTGGTTCATGGAACTCTATCCATAGGAGAACTCTATCCCCTTAATCTAGTTTATGGAACTCTATCCACATGAGAACTCTATCCCCTCTACTCTAGCTACCTTGAAAGTTGGTACACATATCTACTTAATTCTACTCCAAATATGCACATGCTACATGCATAAATCTATCTCAACTCTATCCCAAATTTACTTAAAGTCTTCTCATAGGAATTGCTCAAATCTACCTCAAACCTGCTTCAAGTCTTCTCACAAGACTTAATCAAAATTACCTCAAGACTACTTCGAGTCTTCTCACAAGAATTACTCAAATATACCTCAAAATTGCTTCAAGTATTCTCACAAGACTTACTCAAATCTACCTCAAACCTGCTTCAAGTCTTCTCACAAGACTTGCTCAAATCTACCTCAAACCTGCTTCAAGTCTTCTCACAAGACTTGCTCAAATCTACCTCAAACCTACTTCAAGTCTTCTCACAAGACTTGCTCAAATCTACCATAAATAACTCTACTCTACTCTACTCTAATACATGCTCAAAAACTGCTCATAACACATGCTCAAAATGCTCATAACACATACTCAACCAATCCCAAATCTTGCACACAAATGATGTTCAAAATAATGCTTATATCTCTTTCAGAAATGCTTTCTTCAACTAGGCAATTCAAACATATTCTACCCAGAATTTGTTTAACCTCTTGAACATATAGAGAATGATATGTACTATCAAATACCCAATATGTTCTTCACAAAATCACTCAAGCCCAATGCACAAATTGCTTCACAAAACTGGTCTCTAACACTTGCCCATTCACATTCAATGTAACTCAAACCACTGCCCAAATGCTTCACTCAATAATTCAACAATGCTGCACAATTTATTCTCAAATCCTAACACAAATGTTTCCAATATCTTTCAGTAATGAAGCACACTTTTGTTCTCAAACCCTAGCATATGTGTTTCCAATCTCATCCATCAATGGAGTTCAAACAATGAAGCATAACTTATTTCACAAACCCTAGCTCAAATAATTCTAACAATGCACATATACAATCCTTATTTCTCCACCTTAAGATTCAAAAATATTTTCTCAACTAAACACCTCAAAGAAGGAATAATGTCACCATACCTCTTAGCTTGCTTTGATGAAGATGAGCCCTCAAAACCTGTCTCAAAATATTCTATCTATCTTATGCCACTTCAAGGGTTAGTTAGCATAACACTTTTTCAACCATCCACATGAAAAACCTTTCCTCAAAAAATATGTGCACAAAAATATTGCTTTACAACTCCTTTTAATTTCCTAAGACAAGGCTTTTAATCAATGAAAAACATCCTTCAAACTTTCTTTCACCATGCAAAAATACACACAATAATTAAACCACAAAACACCTTATAACTCCTACTTGTAAAGGCCACAAGTAATTTTCAATATTATCAACCAAAACCCTAAGTTCATACAACAATTTTAATTCCACTTTCATACACCTTATACCTCCAATATTTCTAAAAATTATTTTATCTTTATAAAGCCACACACATAAATCTAAAATGCACACAGTATTTTTGATATTAATTTATCATGCAAAACTTCAACCTTATGTCTCCCTAGATCAAGCAACATGCACACCAAACAATACAAAATTAAACCTTATGTCTCCCTAGGTCAAGTGCTATGCATACCTCAAATTTAATCAAAAATTTCCTTGACTTAAGTTCTATTGCTAGGACTCAAACCTACAACCTTTTTCTGGCCTGCATTCTAGCGTAAACTAGTTAACCACGTGGGCTAGCTACCCACACAAGAACCTATGTGCATGATGTATGTCTTAAACCCTTTGTTGATTCCTTTGGTCAACAAAAATGCAAAAATATCACCATTGAGTCTCAACCTTGAGACCTCCTCCATGCCACATCTTAGCGTAGGGACTCCCTACCGTCTGAGCCAACCACCTAGATGAAATTTCCACTATGATAATCAATATTTGTTCTAACCTGATTCTACCTCTAAGTTTGTGCATTGCTTCCTTCCTTCTTCTCTACCCTCGACAATCATGCACAAAATATTCTACCCTCAATTAGCACTCTATGTGCACTCTCTCTACCTCCATGTTTCTAGCAAACTCTCCCTGCTTCCATGAATTTAGTGAACAAAATGATTGGCACATAATTTCATCTTTTTCATTCACACCAAAGTGAAAACATTATTCCCCTTAAATATGCATATTGATTTTTATGAGGACGTCGATGCTATTTAATTTTTTATTATATGAATTTACTTTGGTGCCTTCTAACCTTGCATTTTATTATTATAATATTATAAAAATATATATATTATAATTAAACATTTTTCCTTCCATATAGTATTTGAAACTTTATCAATCAAACAAAACCTTGTCTTTTAAACCTTTTACTTAATTATAATAATTTAAATCTCAAAATATTTAAATATTATAATTTAAACTCTTACCCTTTTTGCCTTTGCAAATTAAACCTTTTTCTAACCAAATGAAGTCTTGCCTTTTCCTTGCAAATACAACCATTGGAGAATATTTTGCCTTGACAATTATTGTACCTTTGACATCAATTTTTCTGCCTCATGTACCCTTTGAAGATATTTACCTTGTGCTTTAATATTTCAACCTTGAAGGTATTTCTCAACTATTTCACCTTTGACATCAATGACAACCAATGTACTCATTATTTCCAACACCTTGTCACATTTTTTATCGTTTTCTTTTCTTTTTGCCCTTTTCACTTTTTTTGGAATTTTTATAAGGAATTTTACATTCCTTATAAAAACTTGAGGGGGCACCCCAACCTTAGAGGTATTAATGGAAGTAATACCTCATTTTGCATGTAAAATTGTGATGTTTTAAATAACACATTTTTTCCATTGTCCCTTTGTCCAACCGTGGCTACCCCTTTTCTGTGTTTGTCGTCCTTACCCATAGGAGTCTACATATTTCTTTGATGCATTTACTTGGACTTAAATGCATCAAAGAGGGGGTAAAATATAGACACAAAAATTTGACCACAAAAATGATTCAAATCTTCCTTATATCCCTAGCTAGCCACCCAAACTTGCTAAGTGCAAATTCTAGGTCTTTTTGCCTTCTCCCTTTGCTTTTTTTGCCGAGGTTTACTAAATTTGCACTCAGTCCACACTGAGCATGAATTTAGCATACCATATTTGTGCCCTATATGGAGGGGGTGTGAATTTATTTTTTTAGGGATTTTCTTACTTATACCCCTCCTCCGATAAACCCAATTTGAGGTCAACTTTACCCAAAGTGAAATTTTACTTTCCCGTTTGTTTTGCCCTCCAAAACTCTTATAATAAGGGTTTGGATCCTGGTAATTCTAATTCTTGATTCACTCATATGCTCATGATTTGAAGTGGATTTTTTCTAGAAGTTGTTGTTTTAACTATTTTGGTGCTTGGTGATTACTGCCTGTAGGTCAAAGTGACTACATCGGGACAAATTAGGTGATGATGAACTCCTAAAAATTTTGAAGTATGAAGGAAAAGTTTTATGATTCCCTGATAGCCTCTGATTCTACTAGCAAAGAGCACTGGAATGCCCAAGTATTGAAAAGTATCATGATTCTATGACATGTTTTGATTTCATCGATGAGGAGCACTAAAATGGCCAAGTGCCAAAAAGTATCATGATTCTATGACATGTTCTAATTCCATTGGTGAAGAGCACCAGAAATCCCAAGTACCAAAAAGTATCATGATTCTATGACATGGTCTGATTCCACTAACAAGGAGAACCAAAATTACCAAGTTCCAAAAAGTATCATGATTCCACGGCATGTTATGACTTCACTAGCAAAGAGCATCAGAAGGCCCAAGTGCTGAAAAATATCATGATTCTATGACATGTTCTGATTTTATTGATGAGGAGCACCAAAATTGCCAAGAGCTAAAAAGTGTCACAATTCCATGACATGTTCTAATTCCACTGGTGAAGAGCATAAAAATACCCAAGTGCAAAAAATTGTTGTGATTTCATGATAAGTTCTAATTCCACTGGTGAAGAGCACTGAAAGGCCCAAGTACCAAAAAGTATCATGATTCTATGATAAGTTAGGTTTCCAATGGTGAGGAGCAACAAAATGATCCAAGTTCCAAAAGGTATCATGATTCTATGACAAGTTAGGTTTCCATTGGAAACAAAGACCAAGAAGGATTAGATATATGAAGGCATCATGATCCCATGATGAGTTGTGTTTTTTACCATTACTAGTTATAGTGAGCATGATATTCTATAACAATTTTAGGTCACCATGGCCATTGCAAAATCTATGAAGATAAGCACATCAGAAGAAGGATAGATAGATCAGATTTTAGAATCACCTCCACTACCTACCTGTGCACATGGAGCAATCAAATTGCAGTTAGATATTGAGTATTATATTCTATATTCAATGATACTGCACAATGCTTGTACCAGATTGGCCACTTGGTGTTTTATTGTAATAGCCTTTGAATAAGCTAATTTTTTATTTTGAAATATTGAACCATCGAGGTATTATAAATTAGAGTATTGATCTCTTGTCAAAGGGTCAGATCTTAGGCATTTACAAGTTGTATGGGTTAATACTTTTGGAAGGAATAATGCAATAAAGATATTCATTTAACCTCTGGTTTAAATATCTTGTAGAAAAAGTATGTTTGAATAGATGAATGTTTCTAGTTTGGCTAAGTAAATGTGCGTGACATTAATTCTAATTTTTGGATTCTTGTTGATGTTTATTTCTTAGTTCTGGATCTACTAATCTATAAAATCTAAACAATTATTAGACATGTTCTATGTATGATAAATGATTGGTTTTTCTATTAGTAGGTTGTAGTATTTGCTCCCTTGCAAGATTTTCTCCTACTTCTTGTTGTTGCTTAATCTACACCATATCAAGTTCTAGATTCGACTTCATTTACATCTCTTTCAAGCACTCTCTTCTTCCCCACCGGTTACTCTTTATCTAGTTAGAACTCCTTAAAGGAACCAACCTTATTTGGAGATTAAACTAGTTAAGCCTCATAGTTTGATTATTCATTCAATGTTGGCCATGTCTTGGGCACAATAACCAACCATAGGTAGATTTTGGACCAACACTGCCCTTGGGGATTTAGTGAAGAAGTATTTATGATTGGATATATCAACCATTTTAAAGTGATTCTTCCACTTCTTCATTGCTTCTTACTTGCTTCATCATCTCATTAGATTTTGCATTTGTTTTGTTAGCATTTAGCACTCTATTTTTTGTATTTCACACCTCATTTTTCATGGTTTTAGGTCTTGAAAAGGGCATCTAAACCAGATTCATGCCCAGTCCATACAGGGTGTGAATTTGGTCAACCAAATTTTTACCTCCTAGTTATAGGGTGTGAATTTGGTAAAATTAGAGTTTTGGGGGTAAGATTTGCACTTTGAAGTTTTTTGTTGTGTCCATTTTACCTATATTTCATATTACTATTGCATATCTATTTTATTGTATTTGTACATGTTCCAAAGTTCAAATATCATTTTTATTTCAAATAGGTCAGCTAAAAGGACCAAGGAGGCTTGAATTCTACACCTCCAAGCTCAACTATATAGCGACCTAAGCAGGCCCCCAAATGTTGATCAAATTTTCTAAGATTTTGTGAAGTTATTTTTATAGGTTTAAAGCTATTGGATATTTTGGATGAAATATAAAGCTTGGATCAACCACGAGATAAGATAAGTTCTCTAATAGATATTTAGACTGATTGTTGTTTTCTTTTTGCCCAAATTTGTGGAAAACCTAGATAATAAATAAAAGGTAAATATATATTTTAAATTCTAGGCATTTGAAATAACAAAAGCATATAGTGTGCATCTAATGTTTTAATATTGTTTGTGCATTCCCTTGGACCCTTGCTAAAAATGTTTTATTTTGCAATCTAGGGTTAGATATCATTGAATCAAAGAATCATACTAGACTTAGCTCTTGTATTCTTGCATCTTGTATCTTGCATTTTTATTTCATTCTCATAGCTTAGTATAGAAAAGCCATACATAGGTGTATGCTTAATTGAACACATCCAAACATATTCCACCTCAAACTTGGAGCTAGTCCTTAAACCATTTCTAGTGAACTTGTTCCTCCTCCACATTGAGTGTAGAGTTATAACAACCACCACAGTCACCTCAAGGCTTCCCTATAGATCCAACCTTGAGAATCATATTTTGGTGCACAATTTTCCCCCTCTACACATATACCAAAGGGGTTGATAACTCTTGAAATTCTATTTGATAGCAGTGACAGACTAGTAGGTCATAAATTAAATATTGATGCCCAAAGACGTAAATAAGTACAAGTTGAGCTTGGAAAATCAATTAAAGTAGAGGCCCAATATTTAGATTATAAAGTCAGTAAAATTCAAAAATTGTGCAGGTTGTTTAAGGACATCATGCTTAGACTTATGATGATATCAAAGTATATAGTAAAGAAATTATTCAACATACTATTGATCTTGAACCTGATGCAAAATCCTTTAGATAAAAATAGAGGCCTATCAATCCAAAAATAGAAGTCTTAATGAAGAAATAATTATTGAAACTCTTGAATGCTAATATTATATACCCCATTAAGCATTCAACTTGGGTTGTCAATTTGGTTCCATTTAGAAAGAAGAATGGGGAGATTCATCTCTATGTGGATTTTATAAATCTAAACATGGCCTCCCTAAAGGATCACTATCCCTTACCTTAGATTGACCAAATATTGCATGATGTTATTGGAGTAGTAATATTCTCCTTATTGGATGGGTTCTATGGTTTTAATCAAATATGGGTCTGTGATGAGGATCAATACAAAATAAAATTTACAACTAAATGGGGGACCTTTGCATATCAAAGGATGCCATTTGGTTTATCCAATGTTGGAGCTACATTTCAAAGAGCTATGGATCTAGCTTTTGGGGAACTTTTCAACAAGATAATAGTCATTTACCTCGATGACATGACAGTATTCTCTCATAAAAAGGAGGAGCATATACAACACCTCAAGAAAGTATTTGAAATATGCAGGGAGTTTGGAATTTTCTTGAATCCAAAGAAGTCTATTTTTATTGTAGAAGAAAGCAAATTGTTGGGACATGTTGTTACCCAAGATAGGTACTTAATATTTAATAATTTAATATTATATTGTATAATGGTATGAGCCATAAATTAATTATTGAGTAAAGAAGACCACATGTCAAATTAGAAATAGGTATGTCATAGAATCATATATGTAACCATTGGGAAATATTGTCATATTATTATGCACTTTGTAACTCATGGAAGGTGAACCACCACATGGGTGATCTTGTAACTCATGGAAGTTGAACCATCACACTCTTGTATAAAGAGAGATATACCCCTATTGTAAAAGTTATCTATGATGTATTCTTGGAGAAGTCTTGGCTTGTGGAGCTAGATATCTTGTGGAGTGGATTCATTCCAAATTGAACATTGTATGGTGTTGCCCTACCTCAAGGGTATAATCAATCTCTATTTTATTGTGAGCAATTTATTGTGCAATTAATTTATTTGTGGATGCATGTTGAATATTTATTCATATTGATGAATTATTTATGAAATGATAAGAGAGGTTCACAACATTTGGTACCAAAGAAACAATTTGGGAAAAGTGGGTTTGTTTTTGTAGAGCTAGGGCACATTTTTCAAAACAAACATCACATTTTTGGAGGCCATATTTTTTATTTCAGTAGTCATTTTTTAGAATATTTTAATATCATTGTATAGATCTATTTTTAGTACTACAAAAATGACTACTCACTTGTAAAATTCTGATACATATTCAAAGAGTTACAGTTGTTTGAAGTTAAATTATTGAGGCTGTTTTTTAGCTGCGCAATTTTTTTTCAATAATAAAAATTTCGTATTAAAGTTTTTAGCAATCATTTTCAGAATATTTTTGCTCCAACATGTAGATCATTTGAGTAATACAAAAATTACTTCTCATTTGTGAAATTGTATTAATTATTAAGAGAGTTACATCTGTTTGAAGTTGGGTTGTTGAGGCTATTTTTGAGCTACGCAAATTTTTTTCAAAAAGAAAAAATCACATTAATTGTTTTAGCAATCATTTGTAGAATTTGTTTGCATCAACATGTAGGTTATTTTTAGTGCTACACAAATGACTATTCACTTGTTAAATTTTTATAAGTATTGAGGGAGTTACAGTTGTTGCAAGTTGGGTTTTTGGTGTTGTTTTTGGGCTGCACAAAAAGGGAAAAAAATTCATAACTTTCAATACGGGAAAGCAAATTAGTTGTTTGTTTTATTTTGAAGATAAATTGTATATTTAATTGTTGAAGAATGAAATAGATGAGATTTCAGAAATTTTAATTTTTGAGAATTTTTAGTTATTTAAAACACTAGTTGCTTTGAAGAAAAAAAATATGGAGTTGCCAATATTCATTGGAGAGGATGATAATGATGCTTGGGAATGGTGGAAACTTTATAAGTCTTCATATTCTTCTAATATTTTCTGGAGTGGTGGGATTTATGATTATTTACAAGGGGAAGCTTTCTCTTGGTTTAAGAACTTAGTTATTTCCCATACTTTTCCAAACACATCAAAAGAATTTGAAGTTGCATTTTTGAACAAATGAGGATCAAAATAAAAGGATAATAATGTGTAGGCTAAGGAAACTACACCTTGTGTATCAGGACCAAATATTGGTCAAAAATATTTGTTTGAATGTCAAAATTCTATTATGCAAGTTCATGGTTTCATTAAAAATAAAAAAAATTATTGTTTTTATTAACCCTAGCAAAAAATATAATTTTATCAATGTCTTTGACTAAGAGGTTGCAAGTTCAAGCAAAGAAAATCAAAGACATACAACTTGAGGGTCACAATGTTCAAAATTTTGAAGATTTAAAAATCACCATGGATAAATATGTTTTACATTCAAATTTTCATGAAGTTGAGATGAATGATGTAGATATTGTCCTTGGTTATCCTTGGTTGAATTCTTTGGGTACTATTAACATTAATGTGCAAAAGCAATTCATGAAGTTATGGTACAAGAATAAGAATATAACATTACCAGATATTTCTCAATGTAAGGACAACCAGGTAGCTATTGCAAGGGAACATAGTGAAGAGCAAACAAAAGAACCTAAAATAGAATATTAGGAGCGGGTAGTAGTAGAAATCAAGGAAGCAAAAGTAAGGGAAGAATCAATGGAAGGGCAAAAATAGTTTGAACATTGAGCTAAGGTTGGAGTATATCACCATCCACACCACCATAAGAGGCAACAATCATGGATACAAGGCTTGAGATAACATAAGAACAATGAGGGACATACAAGGAACCAAAGGAGACAAAACTTTGGATATGCTACAAGTCATAAATATAAGCAGGTATGGATGAAAAAAGATGAAATTTATGCTTTCAACACATGGCATTGGCATCAATGAAGACCACCACCAATCATAGTTCCACTTGGATGGATGGATGATCAAGATTGGTACCAATATTCAACATGGCTCAAAATATCATATTATTTAACCTCTTATAATGTTTTGAGGATGAAACATTTTGCAAGGGGGATGGAATGTTAGGTACCCAAGATAGGTAATTTAAATTTTATAATTTAAAATTATATTGTATAAATGGTATGAGCCATAAATTAATTATTGAGTAAGATACATTTCAAATTAGAAATAGGTATGTCATAGAGTCATTTATGTAACCATTGGGAAATATTATCATATGTAATCACAAGGAATATTGTCATATCATTATGCACTTTGTAACTCATGGAAGGTGAACAATTACACTCTTTTATAAATATAGATGTACCCTCATTGTAAAAGTTATCTATGATGTATTATTGAAGAAGTCTCAGCTTGTGGAGCTAGAGATCTTGTGGAGTGTCTTCCTTACAAAATGAGCATTGTATGGTGTTGTCCTACCTCAAGGGTATAATAAATCTCTATTTTATTGTGAGCAATTTATTATGCAATTAATTTATTTGTGGATGCATATTGAATATTTCTTCATATTTATGAATAATTTATGGAATGAGAAGAGAGGTTCACAACATATGTGGTGTCTAAATTAGGTTGAACATTGATCTAGATAGAATAAAAGTTGTTCAGGACCTTCCTTTACCAACAAAAAGAAGGGACTCCATTATTTCTTTAGACAGGTCAATTTTGTGCACAAGTTTGTTTTAGATTTTGTACAAATAGTCAAGCCCATGAACGATATTCTCAAGAAAGATGTTAAATTAAAATGAAAATATCTTAGAAAGGAACCATTCAATAGTATCAAAGGAGCAATATCCCAAGCTCCTATGCTGGCCCATCCTGACTACTCAAAGGATTTCATATTATATGATTTTAGAGCAAAGGAAATTTATGCAGTAGTACTCATTTTAAAAGGTGGAGATGATAGTGAGCGATCGGTTGCATTCTTGATCCAAAAACTACAAATCCATGAGGAAAATATACTTTTATAGAGAAACAAGTATATGTAGTGATTAAATCCTTAAATAAGTTTAAACACTTTGTCTTAGAGAAAAAATATTGTCTATGTGATACATCTAGATGTAAACAAGTTTGTTATTCAAAGGGAAATTAGAGATAAGAGATCTAGTTGGGTGAAAAAATCCAAGAGTTTGATGTCGACATAAGGCCAAAAAAGTTAGTGAGGGGTAGATCTCTCTATCAAAATTTGGTATTTTCTACTAACTTGAACTCAAATTTTCTACTAGAGGAGCAAGACCAGTCCACTGAACAACAAGAACCTCAAGCATGATTAGGCTCTTGGATTGAGCAATTGACACACTACTTTAGCACTAGTATATGCCCAAAAGGGCTTAAATCCATCTCAAAGATATAGGTACAAATTACAAGCAAGAAAGTATGCACTAGTTGATGGCATCATTTACTGAAGAAACTTTGATGGAGTGTTGTTGAGATGCTTACATTTTGATAAAGTACAAGAGGTCCTCAAGGAATTTCATGTTGGATTCTTAGGTGGACATTATGTAGCACAAAAAATAATAGTAAAAATTCTAAGGGTTGGTTATTACAAGCCTTATATTTTCTCTAATTCTTTTAAGTTGACTAAGTCTTGTTATAAATGCCAAATGTTTATAGGTAAAAACAAACACTTTGCAATACCTTTTCAACCAATTGTTGTTTAAGAACCATTTCAACAATGGGGATTGTACTTCATTGGTACAATCAATATAAACTCATCCATTTGACATAAACATATATTAACTACAATAAACTAACTTTACAAAATGAGTAGAGGTAGAAGCTATGAAGTATACTAATCAATATACAGTCATTGAATTCTTGGAGAGACTGATTACAAGGTTTGGCATTCCTTCTACTATTGTTTTAGATAATGGTGGATCATTTATTGGAGCAAAAATTATAGTTTTCTATAAAGTATGGCATATACGAGAATTATTCATCTAATTATTATCCTCAAGGAAATGGCTTAGCAAAGGTCACAAATGAAAGGCTTTTAAAAATTAAGAGAAATATTGATGAAAATCTAAGAAGTTGGCATTTATTGCTTAATCAAGCATTATGGGCAGACATGATCACCCCAAATAAGTCACTCAAAACATCTCCTTATGCATTGGTGTATGGAAAAGAGGTAGTTCTCCCTATCAATTTGGAGCTTCCAACACTTAAATTTCTTAGTGAAATGGAATCAAAATATTTTCAACCAATGGAGAGGAGAATGGTTGAATTGGTCCAACTAGAAGAAAAGAGAGAACAAGCATACAACAACTTGTATCATCATTAGGGAGTTGTTAGAAGATGGTTTGATAAAATGGCATCTCCCAAGATATTCAAGGAGGAAGATCTTATCTTAAAATAGGATGCCAACAAAGAAAAACCAAGGTTTCATGATAAGTTTGAAGCTATGTGGTTTAGACCATATACCATTAAACAAAATAAGGATGCTAATGCTTTTTAATTACGTGATATGACTGGTAAATACTTTCAATCCTAGTGAATGGTCAATACTTGAAACACTATGCCTAAAGTATTTTTTATATAGAAAATGCATGATTTTGTGCATTGTCACCATGTCATAGTTATGCAAGCTGGAAAACCATGTAGTTGTGTGACATCGCTACATCATCTCAATATTATGGATAACAAGGTCAAATGGTAAAATATAAAGGAAAAGAGCTAACTCATGGAGTAGGCATGAAATCATGCACTTATGTCATTTTATGCACATGTAGCTAGGAAAATACAACAAGCATTGCATTCGTGCAATATCATGATATCGCTCTGAAGTCAATGTCAAATGCTACTGTGACACTTGTAAGGTAAGTTATGAATTTTCATATTCTTTCCATGTTGCACTCAAATAGGTTGGCTAACTTGGTGATTCATGCAACTATATAATGTCATAATATTAAGGCATTTCATTGGATAAACAATCAAATATAAGGTAAAATAGGACTGCAACACAACTACAACATCTAGTCAAACATGATATCATGATCTTTCATCAAGTCACAATATTATTCCATGCTATAATTAAATAGTTAAATATATTAGCTCAATGGGTAAGGATTTAAAATTTGATTACCAAAGTGTTCTAGCACCCACAGGGATCATTAATGCACCACTCATTCCAACTCAATTACTGGCACACAAATCAACAAGAGAAAGCCATGTCAATTGAACCATATAAAAGCAACCCAACCAGTGCATTAATGGTAGAGGCTTTGAAGGAAGGTTTTGTCAAGGTATTTAAACAAGGACCTATTTCATAATCCCTTATTTAAATCCTATGTTTTCTTATACCTCATAAGCAAATTACAATGCTCAATAGCTCAAAAGCATTATAAGTGTCATGGCTCCTTCTTCATCTGTTGCTAAGAATAAAGCTAAAGCCAAGAATGAGAAGGTGGATGTCTTTTATAATGGGAATATAAAATTTGTAGACATAAATATGACATGGAAGGATGCTTATAGGCTAAGGGAGGATGCAGAAATAGGTTGTTAATAGATATTTCCAAATCAAGTCCTAAGGGTTTTGTTGTTTATTCTTTTTTATCTGTCTATGTTTTTAAACTTGTTCATACATACCTTGAGCTAGTCAATGTCATAGCTCAATATTACGACACCTAGTGGTTGTTAGAAATAAACAGGGTAGGGCCCTTTTCACACTCTCTCACTATTTTTTTTCTTGTGATATTGCCATGGGTCTACCCTCTAATGTGCCTCTCAAACTCTTTAAAATTATTGAACAAGCCAAATACTACTCCCTAAGAAAACATGCATATAGGGGTAGGAAATTAAAGGACTGGCTGCAAGTAGAGCTAAAGGATGTTCCTATAGGGGTTAGTTTACCCCAAATCTCAATCTAAACAACAAATATTAAAAACCCTAAAATATACTCAATGATGATCATCTTAGTAGGTTTACCTTCAAATAAATTGATATATGATTGGTAGATAGCCATTATGCATTTTATATCCAATTCCAAATTCTATGACTACTACAGTCATGGATAGCAACACCCATCCAAATTTATTTAAGTGGGCTCATTTTCTATTTGTCCAAATACATGAGCAATTATGTGAGTTTAAAAAGAAGTCTGGTGGCACTAGCGATACCTTCAGATACTGTTCTAATTTTGTCTAGGTTTTCTTCTATCATATGGCCTTAGAAATACCTTAGACAGATATAACAACAACATATGTGAATGGGACCCCTTTCAAATTTAAGAGTGGAGTAATGTATTGCATAGGTCTTAGTCCTACTACAACTTTATTAGAGGGTTTTTGGGACCAATGTTAGGAATATTTCATGGTGAAGTGCCTAGATTATCTCCCAATTTTAAGAAAGCACTACAGAAGCCCAACATAAAGGAGGGATATTTCTTATTTCTAACCAAGGTCATAATAATATACTTTACGGGTTCATAGGTAAACCTTTTCTTCTACCCCACTTTGTTATAGAAAGGATGATCACCTTTGAATATTGTAGATATGTTGAATATACCAACTGTGTATATGGCATTGGGGCAAGAAATAAAGGGCTTTGCAACTATCCTTTTTCTATTGGAGGAGTAGTAGCGACAAAGAAAGGGTAAAATTAGTCTATTACTTAGTCCATGAAGAATCTAGAGTTACTAAAACTTCCTTAAATATGGTGATATGATCCCATTGATAAATTTGTTGAGAGGCTCAATTTGGTAAATACTACTAGGGCTCCAAAGTTTGAAAAAACTATTAAAAATCATATAGATGTGTGTAGAAATAATAAAGAGGATGAGGAATTGTAATGGCATGTGAGCAAGATGTAGGTGTTGCCCCCATGGAGAGACTGGTATGATAAAATTGTAGACCATGACCCCAACATCACCCTAACCACATTCTTAGTGAATATAGGTAGTTACCATGTAGAAAAAGACTAGTTGGTATAAAGGCAAGATACTGGAATGGTGGACCATGAGAATTGAAATAGATATGATTGGTTTCATATATCCCATCAAGATAAATGACCAATTTTTAAAAAAATATGATGCAAAAAATGAGTCCTAGGTAGGTGATGAATGAAGAAGAATTGCTTTGGATTTTCAAAAATAATCAAAGAAAACAAGTACAACAAAAGGGCAAGTTGCAAGGAAAGTTGTAGATAAGGGAAAAGTAGTTCAAACTAATCCTTTTGAATCTCAAGAGTAGGCTACCACTCAAATCACTCCACATCCTACACAAGCCTATACTCCCACAAAGAAACAATTAGAAACATATTCGAAGGGAGCTATGTAATTGATAGGCCATTTTTGGTCTAAATCTATGAAATAATGACCAAGGAAGTATTAAAATACCATAAGAAGAGAAAAGAGCAAATAATCTAGGCTTGGGGGTAGAAACCTTACAACAAGATGAAGCTAGGATAGCTTATTCATGGGTAAATTTTGTTGTTGCAACTTCACTATCACAATATCCTCTTGTAGAAAAGGAAAGGCCATCAGAGGTGGAACAACAAGATGACATAGTCAATCAACCTCCTTATCCAATCAATTATAAAATAAAAGGTAAATATTTTGGAGATAAATTATGTTCACAAATAAAGGAGGTCACCAAGAATAGGAGAACAAAAAAACCAAGAGTTTTTCAAAGACCATCCATGGATCCTCCACCAACACAACATGCATAATAGCTGGACCAAATAAAGTCAACACACCAAATATCTACCAAATATGTAGCAAGTATTGTAGATAACTCTAACTCTCCTTCTTCTTCTCCTTATCCTCATCACTCCCTAGAAAATTCTCCTTTCATTTCTAAGCACCAGGATTATCCTTCTCCACCACTTTCTCTACACAATTCATATTTTGAAGTGCAACCTCCACCATCCCTTATGTCATCACCATCACACACTTCCACTATATTGGAACCAACCATAAATCCCTTGAAACTAACATCTCTTCCATTTATTATTCTATTACTCCCTCTCCTTTCCATTTCTCATAGTCTCCAACCATCACATTGGCCACTCCAGCCAATCCCACCATGAATGCTTTACAAAACATAAAAAAATATTAGTGATATTGCAAGGAAATGGTGGAATGAGAAAGAGGCTCAAACTTCTAGCAAGGCTACCTATCCAAAGGAAAGGATGGTTATTGATCCAACTTCTATGCAGAGAACCAAGATGAAGGTCACTCCCCTTGTCAATAAACCTAAAAATGATAAGACCATTTATGATTATCAAGTAGAAACAATCACTAAAGACCTTAATCAGGTACCCATAGTGGAGGGGTTAGTAGCTACAAAAATATATGGATTCAATATATGTTCAAGAATACCATTATAAATCATAGTTTGAAAAGTTGTAGGAAGAATTTAAGACCTCTACAAAACATCAAAAGATTGTGGAGAAAGCTCTTAGAGGTGAGGTAAAAAAGTGGTAGGAAATTTACCAAGAAATGACCAAGTTTAAGCATAAGACCAAACCCTCAAACAAGTAGAATGAGGCTCTATATAAATAGTTAAAATCTTTATCAAAATAGGTTCAAAACCTTCAGCAGCAGATTCAGGATGAAAAGGTCAAAGCAGGAGAATTCTCCAAGGAAAATGTAAAGGAGTTAAGAAAATAATTGGCTAAATAAATCCTAGAACCTACTCTTAAATATAGACCTACATTGCTCTATATGGATGAAGTAGGAAAATAAATAACTGAGGCTAGAGCTAGTATCAAAGATATTAAAAAGGAGGCACAACCAAAATCACCCATAACTATGAAAATCCAAGGACTAGCTGAGAACAAACTAGACTATGTGTCTAGATAAATTGATAGGAGAAAATGATCTTCTGTTAAAATAATAGCTAGATCAATCTTAAGAAAATTTAAAATGGTAGCTCAAGGGTCAAAGTTTGTCAAGGGGCTCAAGGCCAGAGTTAATTTGATGATGAAGTATTTGGATAGGACTAATGCTTTGGTATTCAAGGGATTTTGGGATGAATCATTTAGATTATGAGTGAGGAAGTACTTTGAGTAGGTCTAACGAAATTTATGGAAAATGGAGCTAAAATTGAGGAATGGATAGTGCCTATTCAATTAGGACAAGTTATAAAATTGGGTTAGAACCTCATCAAAATGAATCTTTGTATAAATTAACTGGCTAGTAGAGTGGCATACCTTCTATATGAGAAGGTTGATAAACTACAATACCTTCATATGTAATTGTTGTAGATAGTTGACTCCACCCATAAAAGTTGGACTCAAGCCTATACAATTTATAATAATATTGCCCTAACCATCCACGAATAACAAGAGGCAAAGAGGAGACAAGTGCTAAAGAGTGAAATGAGGGAAATAAAAATATTGAGTAGAAAATATAGAAGATACCACATAAGAGGATAATGTAGAAGAAGACCAAGAAGGAGCTAAAATTAAAAAGGAGCAATCTCTTGATCCTTGACTCCATTCATCCACTCCAAAGTTCATTTCATTTATTTTCCCATTTGTTTATTTTTTCACTATTGTTTTATTTCATTCTCTCCATTCAAATTTTGAATCTGATTTACCCAATGTATAAGGCCTATTGTGGCCATTGCACAACTTACCCCAAAATTGGGGACCCACCTTTAAATTTTATTTTTTGATATTTTTGGTTGGCTTTGAGCGATAATTTTGCAAGTTCCAAGGCTCTTTGATGGCTAGTGTGTCCTAATTCCTTTTACAATATTTTTTCTTTTAGTTATATTATAGACTTGCTTTGTGTTTTAGTGTTGCTTAGATTCATGGTTGAATTTAATCCTCTTAAAACAAAATGAAAAATAAATTAAAAAAACACATAAAAAGGAAAAAGAGTATATAGAAAATAAATAAAAAATATAAATAAGTAAAAATATAAAATAAATAAATATATATATATATCAACTATATGTATATATATATATATATATAAATTACCCAAAAAAAAACCGTGTTATAAATGTTCACATTACAAATGATTTGATTTTATTAATTTTAAAGGCTTCAACTAAGGGGTTGGTTTTATTAAGGATATCCTATTGAAATGTTTGATTTATATCATTATTTTTTTATGGCAAGCGAAGGGCATAGCTCAGCATGAGAGATGATAGCCATTAGGATGCAAAAAATGGTGATGTGGACAACAAGCATACATAGATTTGGAGCTCAACAACATTGATAAAAGTAAGAAAATTTGGAAAGACCAGAGGATGATGTGGATCGAGGTGAGACTGACAGGTCTCATGTATGTAGATTATATATGTGTGGATTATGCAGGAGATATGGACACTATTGACCTAGCAGTAACAATGGATACGACATGGGAAATGTATACTGACGTGATGAACAAGTGACATGGTGGAAACTAGTTACGTGGACCTGCTGACCTGTGACAACGTTGATGATAACATAGATTTAGCAATGACTGGGATTGACAGTCATCTAGGACCAAGATAGAGCATAATAAGACAATGAACCTCGGATGAACAAGGCAATTGGAGTGTTTATAAATGAAATCATTGTGATAGTTTTGAGATGCAACATCAATGGTTATAATGACTATATTACCCATGGACCCCACTGCGTAATCAAATAATGCAAAGATAGATTCATACAAAATGTGAAATAAGTGTGGATGATGAAGTGGATATGATAGCGTGTATAAGTGGTCAGACCATTTAACGATGTCGAATGAGAATGTGATATCTCAAAAGGTTATCGAGGTAGTGATGAAGCAGTGTGGGACAGGTGCACCAGTCTAAACTTAGACATTCTAAACAAGGTAGACATGATATAGGAGTGTATGTACAAATTATGGTAAGGTTATTTTGTAGACGAACAGTGCATAGAAGCCATGGGGGAGTACTATGAGGACATACCACATTATTGATAATAGGAATAGTGGATGAGCCACAAATCATGGGTGAATGTCGGGGAAGGCTATGGATAAAATATGTGTAGACTATCGAGTGGTTTGAAGAACTCATTGGGCAATAAACCAGTGAAAACAATAGACGATATGGGAGCAATACATTTGAATTTCATAAAGCATAGAGACAACAGTGAATCTGGCATAGTGTGATGTCAAGGGATTCAGGTAGGTGACTACGATGATTTTTAAATGGAGTAGTGGTACATGGAATACCCAAATACATAGAACATGATATTGTGTTTATCCTATTGATGTATCGAAGAAAGGAGCATTAATTTAGTCTACGAAGTAGTCGATCATCCATGCAAGAAAATAAATGGTATTTATCATCACGTAGACGATGAGAAATTCTAGTTTGAAGGCAACCAAAATTTTATCATGTGATAAGGTGGCGATAAATGTGGAATTTTCATAGGCACGATGAATGGAAATTAAATATCATGAGCATGCAATAAATTGGTTAAAATAAGTGAAAACTATCTTTGGCTTTGTGACATATATGCATTAACACGACCATTGAAGGTTAGCAAGGTTTCTTCTATAACAAAATTAAAATAGGCAACGCATGTACTGAGGTAGAGTCTACCGATCATTACGAAGATACCTTTCTAAAGTCATAATAGCCATAATACATGATCATTCCATTTTTTCTATGGTCAAAGGCAAAGGGAAATGTTAATTATTATTGTGAATACGGTAGTATGCTTATTATACACACCCACTAGAGAGTAATGATCAAAGCTTCACCTAGCCATTCGTCCACAGGCCCACATGGACATTAGCTTCTAAATATGGCAATAAATTTTGTTAAATTATTACCAAAGTTTTAAAGATGAATGGATTGATTAAATGCGACAGTTACAAGTTTATAAGTTTATCATCGTGTCCATCGTCAGAATAAGCATGTACAAGAAAACATTTCAAAATAAAATTAGAGGAGAATATGAAATGAAAACCAAGGGAAATAAAAATTTAGAGTCTCTTCCAAAACGTTAAATATGCCATTGAAACACAGAACAGGGGCTAGAAACTTTTGATAGGAGATGCTTTTGGAATTTTATAAGATATTATCATTTTATTAAAACTGCAAATACTACAGAATTTATGCACCTTGTAAGCACGAACAGAGGAGTTTTGAATAATATATTTTATCGTTCATCTTTCCCACATACATTGATTTCATTTGACAATTTTTTATGCATAAATTGGTAGCACTTATAAATTTTATGAATGCATATTCTTAGTTTTATTGTCTATATTTCCCTATTATGTTTTTAGATTATTAGATGGTGTTTAATGTAGGGTAATGGTTGCATCATTGACTATCTAAATGCATAGCTTATTATTTTCCTTAGAAGATCACACTTGGTTTTTTTCAGACCTTGTGGATACAGATCTAGCTAAGCTGAGTTTATATTTGAAACTTCTCATTATATTTGGTTTTACAAGATAGGGTAGCATGAAAAATTATAGTAGTTTGTTTGTTGTGTTTTCTACATTTAATTTCTATTTCCAATAGTTTTATTTTATTTTTCTAACCCTTTCTATTTACATTTTTTTAAAACTTTGATAATTAAAACAAAAATCCAAAAATAAATGCATAGGTGTGAAGAACAAGCTTTAACGCTCCATTTAGAATAATTTCGATTTCATTTTGAAGCCATTTCAAAATTATAAAAAGTATTCAAAGTTGTTTTTACAAACATTTTATAATTTCAAATTTTACATAATTTTACATTTTGAAGGTAAATCAAATTTCAAGCTTTACATTTTCATTTTGCAAGAAATAAATTAACTTTCCTTTATGAAAATTACAATTTCATTGAAGGGGAGTGATTTATATGGCATTTTAAAAGGCCATTGTTTTTAAAGCAATAAGTTAATTTCTCTTTTTGAAAATTAATTTCATAAAAGGAGGTTATTTATTTGGCATTTTAAAGGCTACTACATTTGAAATCTAGTCATTTCATTGTTTTATTTCATGCACAAAACAACATAAAAGGAATCCAACTCATCATTTTTGGTTCACATTTAGAGATAGATTTTAATCTTTTGTTTCATGCTCAAAGCAGGGTTTGAAGAAGGTAAAACTTGTTTAAAATCTACTTAACCAAAAAGAAGATAAAATCTACCTAAAACACTCCAAGATAAAAATGCACTAAGGCTTTACATTGTTGTCATATGAGGGCCAATCACATTTTCCTTTGCTTTTAAGTTTCATAAAAAATCATTAGCATAGCATAATAAAATAAACCAATGTAGGCCCCTTGTTAACAGTTACCTGTAAATCACTAAGGTATTCCTAGAACTTATTTGATACATGTTCACAAGATTACAAACACAAATTAAGTAAAAGGAACCTTGGAGAAATTTCATTTCTTTGCAAGAGAGGGTTTTCTAATCAAAATCCTGATTGTCATGGTGATTTTGCAATTGGGAAAATTTCCACTCAAAAAAATTGGCACTAGAAGGAGGGCATGAATTGGTGTTATTTTATTTATGGTAAATTGTTCATTGTTGTTCCAAATGCTTTTGAGTTTTTCATACAATGAATAATGTGATTTTGGGTAACCATGAGGTTATGAATTGCTAAATGTTTCATGTCCTATTGACCATTGTCTTTGGCCTTCTTTAGCACTCAAAAAAATTGGCATTAGAAGGAAGGCCTGAATTGGTTTACTTTATTGCTATTTAGATTCTAAATTGTTCATGTTATTTAAAAGGTTATTTGAAAGCATTGGTCTTTACTAATGAGTTTTTTTGATCATATCCATTGATTTAAAAATTCTCTAATTAATGATGCATTAATGCTAACATTTTTTTGCAAATTGGAGAATGTTCTCTAATATCATGGTTTAATTGACGCATATCCTTTGATTGATATACATGATGATTTATATGTGAAAAATTCAAGGATTGTTAGTCATTTCATGCCTTCACATCATATACCTACAAATATTTGGGATCATCTACCTTAGTTTAGGCATGACAGAATAGAATTATTTGAGGAACATATTCAGGCATGAAAGAACACTTTAATTCAATGGTAAACTATGCATGAAGAGTTGCTTTTTATGTGTTTCCCTCTGCATTAGATGAATTTTCTTATGATTGGTACCTCAGTTTATTTGCAGGTTATATCAATTCTTGGGATCATCTAGAAGCAAATTTTCTTAGTCACTTTGGAAAACCAGTTGATCAAATCCTCATGTACAATTAGTTTATCACTACCTGTAAAGGACCAAATAAATATTTGGATTTGTTCACTAAAATTTTCCATGGGTTTTATGCTCAATTGGTGGTACCCTATGTTCCTCTAGAGGAAGTTTCTATCCACGTGTATTTTAGTGCTATTGACCCATTAATCTCTATGTATTTGCAAGGGATGACTTAAATCACATCTTTATCCCAAGCTTATACTCAAGCAATGGCAATTGAACAACAATTGAGTTATCAAAATTATGGTGTGGATTTTGGATCATATAATATTCAACCGTTTAATACCTCCCTTACCCACCCAACAATTTGTGCACCTTAACCTACCATTCAAAATTAGCCATCATTCTTTTTTTTTATAAGTTAAAACATTTCATTTCTTTCGGGTTTTAAAAGGCTGATCCCAAAACCTATTTACAAAAATAACATATGCTGAAAAATATCAAAGAGAAAAATAGGGGAATGCATCCCCGAGCGAGACCCAATCAAAAGGAGAAGGGGGACACAACCCCTCTTGGGATCCACCACAAGAAAAAATTGGCACCACATAGGGAAACCTTAGAAACACAAAAATAAGACAAGAAAGCTAATCCTCCTTAACATCCTCTTCATCCTCCTTATCATCTTCCTTCACCTCATCCTTGATCGTGTTCTTAGAGTTGATCTCGTCCACCTTGTAATATTCCTGATACAATAATTGTTCATTGAAGAATAGAAGATGTAGGGCCTCCTAAAAGTTAGTAAGAGAATTCACTAGGTTCAAAGTTGTCGTGATGATGAACCACTTCAGAACCTTGGTATTGATGTCCTGATCCTCCTTGTCAGGAGCTGAATGATTAATCTCTGACATTCTATACATCTTCTTGGTCCATGATATCTTTAACCACTTGGGGAAGTCCAACCATCCATGTGATCAGACTATTAGTCATGACCCCTTGATTTTCCAGACTATTTGCAACCCTGTTGGATTCCTTGAAGGTGTGTTGAAATATGGTTTCCTATTGACTGAGGATAAGGATCCTCACCTCCTCAATGCAATATTTAACCCTCCATGAAGGCCTCTTATTTTTCCTTAGATAATTGATGATAATAAGCGAATCTCCCTCAACTATTACCCAACCTGTATAATATTTTGCAAGGACTAAGCCTCACCACACAACTCTGGCTTTAGCAACATTGTTTGTTTGAATTCCTAGGTACTCAACAAGGGCAAAAATGACTTTTCCATTGTGGTCCCTAAATATGCCCCTTGCACTAGCTTTTCCAGGTTAAGTGTGAATCGATTTCAAGATACTCATCTTGATCATCTTTCAAATGATAGTCCTAAGATAAATTTTAATGATTTCACAATAATATGATTTCAGGCAAGTGAAGAGTCCTAGATCTAACTAGTAGTGAAATATGTGCTAGGTCGGGATCTTCCATAGAATTAAATGAAATGGTTCAAGCGGTTGAGCAAGGAATCCAACATGTTCCAAATGATGACCCTTTATAAATAAAATGCTTTGAGTCATTATTCACAAAAGAGGATTGGGATATTCATAGAGAGCAGAATACAAGAATTGATCCCACTAAAGAAACCCTTGATCCACCAAAAGATAAATTTTTTGAAATTGAGTCCTCAAAGGTGGATAAAGGAGAAAAATAATTGATAGATGAATTTTAATATCATGCCAAATATACAATAGATTTTCATCCCATGAATTTATATGATAATTTTTTATAATGGTTGGGGAAGATCTGAAAATTATTGGTTTTTCACATCCCTATTGATGAAATTTCTATTAATATGTAGGATGTTGAAAATGCTATCTCACATGAAGATCTTGTAATTCCTATACAAGCAGAAAATGGCATACCCATTTTATAAATAGAGAAGGTTTCAAAATTTGATCATTTTGAATATGAGTTTATGGAACACCTAGTCAAAATAGAAGAGAAAGAAATGGTAAATTTTTCTTATGATTCAGTTATTTGGGATCAGGAAGAAGTAAAGCCTCCTCTTTCATTTTGGAATACTAAAAACCTAGGTATAAATTTACATGATTTTCTTAAATATTCTAAGGAATAAATACCATGGATGGTTAATGAGGAATGGGAACCAAATGATAAAAATGTTGATTTATTTGAAGCAACTCAAGTAACTAATCATGGAGATATGTTATTCGACACATCCCTTGATAGATAAGATTTATGGTTTGAAAAGGATGGATATAATTTTGATCAGGTGCCTAACTTTGGTATTTTTGATAAATAGGTAATGGACAAAGATGAAGTGTTACAAGATGATAATGATGAAGCCCATGAAGAAGATGAAAATATTACAATGGCTCACCAAGTGTCGGTAATGAAAATGTACAAAAGGTAGAATCTAACCTTTTGTGTCCAAACATCCAAGCTTCAGGTGAAAATTTGTATAATCATTTGTTTGATTTGAATGTTATTTATTATGAAATGCCATTGGAGGTGAATTAAGAACTAGAGTTGATTTCTACTCACACCACTGATGATATTGCTTTGTTGAATGAAAGAGAAGTTGATGGGCTTGAATATTTGAATCAAATTTATCAATAATTAATAATGGAATCTAGGATAAAAACCTATAATGATCCTCATTTAATAGATATCCTAGATGCTTGTAAATTTTTGCATAAGCATGATTGACCTAAAGATGTGAAAAATAACGACATTGAAATTTTTAGAAATAGGATTCTACTTGAAAGTCCTCATATTTGAAAAGGAAACCCTAATTCTAAATCATGAATTGAATTGTGAAATCAATATTTTAAGGAATAGATAAGAAAGAATTGAAAATCAATTATTGTCTTATCAATTTAATGATTTGAAGCTTCAATTTGGAATTGCTAATATCCTTGAATCAAATTGGTGGGGTGAGAAAGGTAAACTATTTTTTTTTTTTTTGTGTGGCCCCATATTATGTTGGTTGGATTTCTATAAAGCTTGGCATGTGTATCATAGTATGGGTCTTTCAAAATGTGCTAATCATGTTTGGGATCCAGGGAAGTGATAGCCTATTTTGTGCATCATCTTGTGTATATTATTGTATATAGTTTTGGTTTTCATGTTTTTGTTCTAGCTTTGCTATTTTTGGGATTTGTCCTTAAATTTTTGGTTTTGTTTGCTTTCTTGTTAGTTTGCATTAGGTTATGTATTGATTCATTTCCAAGTTTTGGGTTTGTGAATTTTACATTTTGGAGTTGGTCTCTTTGCTTGAGGAGATGTTTCGTGGTCACTACTAATGGCCTCTTGATTGTTTTTTGTGTTCCTTTGTCATGAAGGGTGAATTTCCTATCATGTGGATCAAATAGGATGGGATGAAATTATTTAGTAACCGCTCCTATATTTTGGGACTAAGCTAATGAATTTTGAGATACTGAATTATTTTGCTCTAGCTTCACATGAATACATCATATTAGAGGGCATGCTTTGAAATATTGAAGGATGAAGTCATCATGATTTGCAAATTAAGGTGAAAATATAATATGATCAATATCTAACTACAAATACTCTCTAACCCATGTGGTGTATAAATTTTTGCAAGGCCTTATAAAATAAAAAAAACAATAGAAAACATGCTAAAATCAGTCACCAGGTTTGGATAAACTTTATCACGGCTATGTTAGGGCTCTATCTAGACAAAGCTTGTTAAAAACAAAAGGCACTACAAAATATCAAATAAACCATGGGTAATGTAGATAAAATCTATCGGGGTTATGGACACTTGACTATCAGTAGGGATCTATCTATAAAATTCTTGTTTGGAGCAATATTTCTATAGCCTAAATGTTAATCAAGTGATGGAGTCCGAATTTTTTTCAAGCATGCAGAATGAACTCATGTTTACACACACTAAGTATACAATAATTTATGTGTTTTTGGTTGAAGCTATCTACCCCCCATATTCTTTGGATGTTTCTAGATGATGTATATTTTTTTGACTTTTGATTATTTATTTTTAGAACTAGGTTCTTCACCCAAAATGCTCAGGAGCATTTCCTAGTAGAGTCATTATTTGTTCTGACCATTGCACAACTTACCCCAAAATTAGGGACCCACCTTTAAATTTTATTTTTTAGGATTTTGGTTTCCTTTGAGCTATAATTTTGGAAGTTCCAAGGCTCTTTTATAGCTAGTTTTTCCTTCTACTTCCTTTTATAATGTTTTATCTGGTGGCTCTAGCGGTACCTTCATAAATTGTTCTAATTTGGTCTAGGTTTTCTTCTATCATATGGCCTTAGAAATGCCTTAGACAGGTATAACAACAACATATGTGAATAGGGCCCCTTTCCCAATTTAAGAGTGGAGTAATATCTTGCATAGGTCTCAGTCCTACTTCAACTTTATTAGAGGGTTTTTGGGGCCAGTGTTAGGAATATTTCATGGTGAAGTGCATAGATTATCTCCCAATTTTAATAAAGCACTACAGAAGCCCAACGTAAAGGAGGGATATTTCTTATTTCTAACCAAGTTCACAATCATATATTTGTATGGGTTCATAGGTAAAACTTTTATTCTACCCCACTTTGTGATAGAAATGATGTTCACCTTGGAATATTGCAGATATGTTGAATATACCAACTGTGTATATGGCATGGGGCAAGAAAGAAAGGGCTTTGCAACTATCCTTTTTCTATTGAAGGAGTAGTAATGATAAAGAAAGGGTAAAATTATTCTATTACTTAGTCCATGAAGAAGCTAGAGTTACTAGAACTTCCTTAAAGCTGGTGATATGATCCCATCGATAAATTTGTTGAGAGGCTCAATTTGGTAAATCCTACTAGGGCTCCAAAGTTTGAAAAAACTGTTAGACATCATATAGAAATAATAAAGAGGATGAGGAATTGTAATGGCATGTGAGCAAGATGTAGGTGTTGCCCCCATGAAGGGACTGGTATGATAAAATTATAGACCATGACCCAAACATCACCCTAACCACATTCTTAGTGAATATAGGTAGTTACCATGTAGAAAAATACTAGTTGGTCTAAATGCAAGATACTAGAATGGTGGACCATGAGAATTGAAATAGATATGATTGGTTCCATATATCCCATAAAGATGTATGACAAATTTTTAGAAAAATATGATGCAAAAAATGAGTCCTAGGTAGGTGATGAATGAAGAAGAATTGCTTTGGATTTTCAAAAAACATCAAAGAAAACAAGTACAACAAAAGGGCAAGCTGCAAGGAAAATTGTAGAGAAGGGAAAAGTAGCTCAAACTAATCCTTTTGAATCTCAGGAGTAGGCTACCACTCAAATCACTCCTTCACATCCTACACAGGCCTATACTCCCACAAAGCAACAATTAGAAACATATTCAAATGGAGCTATGTAATTTATAGGATATTTTGGTCTAAATCTATGAAATAATGACCAAGGAAGTATTAAAATACCATAAGGAGAGCAAAGAGAAAATAATATAGGCTTGGGGGTAGAAACATTACAACAAGATGAAGCTAGGATAGCTTATTCAGGGGTGAATTTTGTTGTTGCAGCTTCACTATCACAAGATCCTCTTGTAGAAAATGAAAGGCCATCAGAGGTGCACCAACAAGATGACAGCATAGTCAATCAACCTCTTTCTCCAATAAATTATAAAATAAAAGCTAAATATGTTGGAGAGAAATTATGTTCACAAATAAAGGAGGTCACCAAGAATAGGAGAACAAAAAAATCAATACTTTTTCAAAGACCATCCATGGATCCTCCACCAACACAACAGGCATAATAGTTGGACCAAACAAAGTCAACACGCCACATCTTTGCCATATATGTAGTAAGTATTGTAGATAACTCTAACTCTCCTTCTTCTTATCCTTCTCCTCATCACTCCCTAGAAAATTCTTCTTTCCTTTCTAAGCACTAGGATTATCCTTCTCCACCACTTTCTATGCACAATTCATATTTTAAAGTGCAACCTCCACCATCCCTTACACCATCACCATCACATACTTCCACTATATTGGAACCAACCATAACTAGCATCTCTTCCATTATTTCTTCTATTACTCCCTCTCCTTTCCATTTCTCATAGTCTCCAACTATCACATCGGCTACTCCAGCAAATCCTACCACGAATGCTTTACAAGAGACAAAAAATATTAGTGATCTTGCAAGAAAATGGTGGAATGAGAAAGAGGCTCAAAATTCCAAAAATGCTACCTATCCAAAGGAAAGGATGGTTATTGATCTAGCTTCTATGCAGAGAACCAAGATGAAGGTCACTCCCCTAGTCAATAAGCCTAAAAAGGATATGACCATTGATGATTATCAAGTAGAAACAATCACTGAAGACCTTAATCAGGTACCCATAGTGGAGGGGTTAGTAGGTACAAAAATATATATGGATTCAATATATGTTCAAGGATACCATTATAAATCAGAGTTTGAAAAGTTTTAGGAAGAAGTTAATACCTCTACAAACAATCAAAAGATGGTGGAGAAAGCTCTTAGGGGTGAAGTAAAAAAGTGGTAGAAAATGTACCAAGAAATGGCCAAGTTTAAGCATAAAACCGAACCCTCCAATAAGTTGAATGAGGCTCTATATAAATAGTTAAAAGCTTTATCAAAATAGGTTCAAAACCTTTAGAAGCAGATTCAGGACGAAAAGGTCAAAGCAGGAGAATTCTCCAAGGAAAATGTAAAGGAGTTAAGAAAATAATTGGCTAAAGAAATCCTAGAACCTACTCTTAAATATAGACCTACATTGCTCTATATGGATGAAGTAGGAAAAAAATAACTAACGCTAGAGCTAGTATAAAAGATATTAAAAGGGAGGTACAACCAAAATTACCCATAACTATGAAAATCCAAGGACTAGCTGAGAGCAAACTAGACTATGTGTCTAGATAAATAGCTAGGAGAAAATGATCTTCTGTTAAAATAATGGCTAGATCAATCTTAAGAAAATTTAAAATGGTAGCTCAGGGGTCAAATTTAGTCAAGGGGCTCAAGGCCAAAGTTAATTTTATGATGAAGTATTTGGATAGGACTAATGCTTTGGCATTCGAGGTATTTTGAGTTGAATCATTTAGATTATAAGTGAGGAAGCACTATGAGTAGCTCTAACAACATTTGTGGAAAATGGAGCTAAAATTGAGGAATGGATAGTGCCTATTCAATTAGGACAAGTTATAAAATTGGTTTAGAACCTCATCAAAATGAAGCTTTGTATAAATTAACTAGCTAGTAGAGTGTCATACCTTCCATATGAGAAGGTTGATAAACTACAATACCTTCATATGTAATTTCTGGAGATAGTTGACTCCACCCCATAAAAGTTGAACTCAAGCCTGTACAATTTACAATAATATTGCCCTAACCATCCACACATAACAATAAGGCAAAGAGGAGACAAGTGCTAAAGAGGGAAATGAGGGCAATCAAAATAATGAGTAGAAAATATAGAAGATACCACATAAGAGGATAATGAAGAAGAAGACCAAGAAGGAGCTAAAACTAAAAAGGAGCAATCTCTTGACCCTTGACTCCATTCATCCACTCTTGAGTTCATTTCATTTATTCTTTCATTCATTTTACCATTTGTTCCTTTTTTCACTACCGTTTTATTTCATTCTCTCCATTCAAATTTTGAATCTGATTCACCCAATGTATAAGTCCTATTATGGCCATTGCACAACTTACCCCAAAATTGGGGACCCACCTTTAAATTTTATTTTTTGAGATATTTGGTTGCCTTTGAACGATAATTTTGTAAGTTCCAAGGCTCTTTGATGGCTAGTGTGTCCTACTTCCTTTTACAATGTTTTGTATTTTAGTTAGATTATAGACTTGCTTTGTGTTTTAGTGTTGCTTAGATTCATGGTTGAATTTAATCCTCTTAAAACAAAATAAAAAATAAATTAAAAAAACACATAAAAAGGAAAAAGAGTATATAGAAAATAAATAAAAATATAAATAAGTAAAAATATAAAATAAATAAATAAATATATATATATATATATATATATCAACTATATGTATATATATAAAAATTAGCCCAAAATAAAAGCATGTGTTATAAATGTTCACATTACAAATGGTTTGATTTTATTAATTTTAAAGGCTTCAACTAAGGGGTTGGTTTTATTAAGGATATCCTATTGAAATGTTTGATTTATTGTTGTTTTATGGCAAGCGAAGGGCGTAGCTCAGCATGAGAGATAATAGCCATTAGGATGCAAAAAAATGGTGATGTGGACAACAAGCATATGTAGATTTGGAGCCCGACAACATGGATCTAACTAAGAACAACTGGAAATACCAGAGGATGATGTGGACTGAGGTGAGCCTGACAGGTCTCTTGGATGTAGATTATATATGTGTGGATTATGCAGGAGACATGGACACTATTGACCTAGTAGTAATAATGGATCCAACATGGGAAATGCATACCGACGTGATGAAAAAGTGACATGGTGGAAACTAGTTACATGGACCTGCTGACCCATGACAATTTTGATGATAAAATAGATTTAGCAATGATCAGGATTGACAGTCATCTAGGACAAAGATAAAGCAGAATAAGACGACAAACCTTGGATGAACAAGGCAATTGGAGTGTTTATACATGAAATCATTATGATAGTTTTGAGATGCAACATCAATGGTTATAATGACTAGATTACCCATGGACCCCACTGCATAATCAGATAATGTAAAGATAGATTCATACAAAACATGAAATAAGTGTGGATGATGAAGTGGATATGATAGCGTGTATAAGTGGTCAGACCACTTAACGATTTCGAATGAGAATGTGATGTCTCAGTAGGTTGTGGAGGTAGTGATGAAGCGGTGTGGGATAGGTACACCAGTTGAAACTTAGACATTCTAAACAAGGTAGATATGATATAGGAGTGTATGTAGAAATTATGGTAATGTTATTTTGTAGACAAACAGTGCATAGAATACATGTGGGAGTACAATGAGGACATACTGTATTATCGATAATAGGAATAGTGGATAAGCCATAGATCATGGGTGAATGTCAGGGAAGGCTATGGATAAAATATGTGTAGACTATCGAGTGGTTTGAACAACTCATTGGGCAGTAAACTAGAGAAAACAATAGACGATAGGGGAGCAATGCATTTGAATTTCATAAAACACAGAGACAACAGTGAATCTGGCATAGTGTGATGTTGAGGGATTCAAGTAGGTGACTGCGATGATTTTTGAATGGAGTAGTGGTACATGGAATACCCAAATATATAGAACATGCTATTGTGTTTATTATATTGATGTATCGAAGAAAGGAGCATTAATTTAGTCTACAAAGTAGTCGATCATCCATGCAAGAAAAGAAATGGTATTGATCATCACGTAGACGATGAGAAATTCTAGTTTGAAGGCAACCAAAATTTTATCATGTGATAAGATGGTGATAAATGTGAAATTTTCATAGGTACGATGAATGAAAATTAAATATCATGAGAATGCAATAAATTGGTTAAAATTAGTGAAAACTATCTTTGGATCTGTGACATATACGCATTAACATGACCATTGAAGGTTAGAAAGGTTTCTTCTATAAAAAAATTAAAATAGGCAATGCATGTACTGAGGTAGAGTCTACCGATCATTACGAAGCTACCTTTCTAAAGTCATAATAGCCATAATACATTATCATTCCATTTTTGTTGTGGTCAAAGGTGAAAGGAAACATTAATTCTTATTGTGAATATGGTAGTATGCTTATTATATGCACCCACTAGAGAGTAATGATCAAAGCTTTACCTAGCCATTCATCCACAGGCCCACATGGACATTAGCTTCTAAATATGGCAATAATTTTTTTTAAATTATTGCCAAAGTTTTAAATATGAATGGATTGATTAAAGGTGATAGTTACAAGTTTATAAGTTTATCATCGTGTCCATCATCAAAATAAGCATGTAAAATAAAACATTTCAAAATAAAATCATAGGAGAAGATGAAATGAAAACCAAGGGAAATAAAAATTTAGAGTCTCTTCCAAAATGTTAAATATGCCATTGAAACATAGAACAGGGGCTGGAAGCTTTTGAGAGGAGATGCTGCTAGAATTTTGCAGGATATTATCATTTTGTTAAAACTGCAAATACTGCAGAATTTTTGCACCTTGTAAGCATGAACATAGGAGTTTTGAATAATAGATTTATCATTCATATTTCCCACATACATTGATTTCATTTGACAATGTTTTATGCATAAATATGGTAGCACTTGTTAATGTTATGAATGCATATTCTTAGTTTTATTGTCTATCTTTCCCTATTATGTTTTCATATTAGATGGTGTTTAATGTAGGGTAATGGTTGCATCATTGACTATCTAAATGCATAGATTATTATTTTCCTTAGAAGATCACACTTGGTTTAGTTCGGACCTTGTGGATACAGATCTAGTTAAGCTGAGTTTATAGTTGAAAATTCTCATTATATTTGGTTTTGCAGGATAGGGTAGCATGAAAACTAATAGTAGTTTGTTTGATGCGTTTTCTGCATTTAATTTCTATTTCCAATAGTTTTATTTCATTTTTCTAACCCTTTCTATTTACATTTTTTTAAAACTTTGATAATTAAAATAAAAATCCAAAAATAAATGCATAGGTGTGAAGAACAAGCTTTAATGCTCCATTTAGAACAATTTTGATTTCATTTTGAAGCCATTTCAAAATTATAAAAAATATTCAAAGTTGTTTTTACAAACATTTTATAATTTCAAATTTTACATAATTTTACATTTCAAAGGTAAATCAAATTTCAAGATTTACATTTTCATTTTGCAAGAAATAAATTAACTTTCCTTTATGAAAATTACAATTTCATTGAAAGGGAGTGATTTATATGGCATTTTAAAAGGCCATTGTTTTTAAAGCAATAAATTTATTTCTCTTTATGAAAATTAATTTCATAAAAGGGGGTTATTTATTTGGCATTTTAAAGGCTACAACATTTGAAATCTAGTCATTTCATTGTTTTATTTAATGCAAAAAATAAAATAACATGAATCCAACTCATCATTTCTGGTTCACATTTAGAGATAGATTTTAATCTTTTGTTTCATGCTCAAAGCAGGGTTTAAGGAAGGTAAAAGTTGTTTAAAATCTACTTAACCAAAAAGAAGATAAAATCTACCTAAAACACTCCAACATAAAAATACACTAAGGCTTTACATCGTGGTCATATGGGGGCCAATCACATTTTCCTTTGCTTTTAAGTTTCATGAACAATCAATAGCATAGGATAATAAAAAAAACCAACGTAGGCCCCTTGTTAACAGTTACCTGTAAATCACTAAGGTATTTCTAGAACTTATTTGATACATCTTCACAAGATTACAAACATAAATTAAGTAAAATGAACCTTGAAGAAATTTCATTTCTTTGCAAGAGAGGGTTTTCTAATCAAAATCCTGATTGTGATGGTGATTTTGCAATTGGGAAAATTTCCACTCAACAAAATTGGCACTAGAAGGAGGGCATGAATTGGTGTTATTTTATTTATGGTAAATTGTTCATTGTTGTTCGAAATTCTTTTGAATTTTTCATACAATGAATAATGTGATTTTGGGTAACCATGAGGTTATGAATTGCTCATTGTTTCATTTCCTATTGACCATTGTCTTTGGCCTTCTTTATAACTCAAAAAAATTGGCATTAGAAGGAGGGCCTGAATTGGTTTACTTTATTGCTATTTAGATGCTAAATTGTTCATGTTATTTAAAAGGTTATTTGAAAGCATTGGTCTTTACTAATGAGTTTTTATTGATCATATCCATTGATTTAAAAATTCTCTAATTAATGATGCATTAATGCTAACATTTTTTTGCAAATTGGAGAATGTTCTCTAATATCATGGTTTAATTGATGTATATCTTTTGATTGATATACATGATGATTTATATGTGAAAAAATCAAGTATTGTTAGTCATTTCATGCTTATTTGCAAGATATTTCTTTGACTAACAAAACTGGTATTAAAGTTGTATTCTTTAAGGTTCAATAATGACATTCCTTACTTCTTGGATGGTAGGTTGTCCTTTAAACATACCCGGGCCTTCACATCATATACCTACAGATATTTGGGATCATATAAATTAGTTTAGGTATGATGGAATAGAATCAGTTGAGGAACATATTCAGGCATGAAAGAAAACTTTAATTCAATGGCAAACTATGCATGAAGATGTTGCTTTTTATGTGTTTCCCTCTGCATTAGATGAATTTGCTTATGATTGGTACATCATTTTACTTGCAGGTTATATCAATTCTTGGGATCATCTAGAAGAAACTTTTCTTAGTCACTTTGGAAAACCAGTTGATCCAATCCTCATGTACAATTATTTTATCACTACCCGTAAAGGACCAAATGAATATTTGGAGTTATTCACTAAAATTTTCCATGGGTTATATGCTCAATTGGTGGTACCCTATGTTCCTCTAGAGGAAGTTGCTATCCACGTGCATTTCAGTGCTATTGACCCATTAATATCTATGTATTTGCAAGGGATGCCTTAAATCACATCTTTATCCCAAGATTATACTAAAGCAATTGTAATTGAACAACAAATGAGTAATAAAAATTATGGTGTGGGTTTTGGATCGTATAATATTCAACCATTTAATACCTCCCTTACCCACCCAAAAATTTGTGCACCTTAACCTACCATTCAAAATTAGCCATCATTATTTTTTTTTATAAGTTAAAAATTTTCATTTCTTTTGGGTTTTAAAAGGCTGATCCCAAAATCTATTTGAAAAAATAGCACATGCTGAAAAATATCAAAGAGAAAAGTAGTGGAATGCATCCTCGACAGAGACCCAATAAAAAGGAGAAGGAGGACATAACCCCTCTTGGGATCCACCACAAAATTGGAACTACATAGGAAAACCATAGAAACACAAAAATAAGACAGGAAAACTAATCCTCCTTAACATCCTCTTCATCCTCCTTATCATATTCCTTCATATCATCCTTGACCATTCCCTTAGATTTGATCTCATCCACCTTGTAATATTACTAACCCAATAATTATTCATTGAAGAATAGAATATGCAGGGCCTCCTAAAGGTCAGTAATGGAATTCACCAGGTTCAAAGTGGTCATGATGATGAACCATTTCAGAACCTTGGTATTGATGTCCTGATCCTCCTTGTCAGGCACTGAATGATTAATATCTAACATTATGTACATATTCTTGGTCCACAATATCTTTAACCACTTGGGTAAGTCCAACCGTCCATGTGATCAGAGTATTAGTCGTGACCTCTTGATTTTCCAGACTATTTGCAACCCTGTTGGATTCCCTAAAGGTGTGCTGAAATATGGCTTCCTATTTACTGAGGATAAGGATCCTCTCCTCCTCAATGCAATATTTAACCCTCCATGAAGACCTCTTATTGTTCCTTAGATAATTTATGATAATAAGTGAATCTCCCTCAACTATTACCCTACTAGGATAATATTTTGCAAGGACTAAGCCTCACCACACAACTCTGGCTTTAGAAACATTGTTTGTTTGAATTCCTAGGTACTCAACAAAGGAAAAAATGACTTTTCCATTGTGGTCCCTAAGGATGCCCCCTGAATATATTTTCTAGGTCTTAAGTGTGAATCAATTTCAAGATACTCATCTTGATCATCTTTCAAATGATAGTCCTAAGATAAATTTTAATGATTTCACAATAATATGATTTCAGGCAAGTGAAGGGTCCTAGATCTAACGAGTAGTGAAATATGTGCTAGGTCGGGACCTTCCATAGAATTAAATGAAATGGTTCAAGTGGTTGAGCAAGAAATCCAACATTTTCCAAATTATGACCCTTTAGAAATAAAAGGCTTTGAGTCATTATTCACAAAAGAGGATTGGGATATTCATAGAGAGAATAATACAAGAATTGATCCCACTAAAGAAACCCTTGATCCACAAAAATATAAATTGTTTGAAATTGAGTCCTCAAAGGTGGATAAAGGATAAAAAGAATTGATAGATGAATTTTAAGATCATGCCAAATATACAATAGAGTTTCATCCCACAAATTTATATGTTAATTTTTTATAATGGTTGGGGAAGATATGAAAATTATTGGTTTTTCACACCCCTATTGATGAAATTTCTATTAATATGCAGGATGTTGAAAACGCTATCTCACATGAAGATCTTGTAATTCCTATACAAGTAGAAAATGGCATGCCCATTTTAGAAATAGAGAAGATTTCTAAATTTGATCATTTTGAATATGAGTTTATGGAATACCTAGTCAAAATAGAAGAGAAAGAAATGGTAAATTTTTCTTATGATTCAGTTATTTGGGACCAGGAAGAAGTAAGGCCTCCTCTTTCATTTTGGAATACTAAAAACCTTGGTACAAATTTGCATGATTGTCTTAAATATTCTAAGGAAGAAATACCATGGATGGTTAATGAGGAATGGGAACCAAATGATAAAAATGTTGCTTTATTTAAAGAAATTAAAGTAACTAATCATGGAGATATGTTATTCGACACATCCCTTGATAGATAATATTTATGGTTTGAAAAGGATGGATATACTTTTGATCAGATGCCTAACTTTGGTATTTTTGATAAATAGGTAATGGATGAAGATGAAGTGTTACAAGATGATAATGATGAAGCCCATGAAGAAGAATAAAATATTACAATGGCTCACCAAGTGTCGGTATTGAAAATGTACAAAAGGTAGAATCTAACATTTTGTGTCCAAACATCCAAGATTTAGGTGACAATTTGTATAATCATTTATTGGATTCGAATGTTATTTATGATGAAATGCCATTGGAGGTGAATGAAGAACTAGAGTTGATTTCTACTCACATCATTGATGATATTGCTTTGTTGAATGAAAGAGAAGTTGATGGGCTTGAATTTTTGAATCAAATTTATCAAAAATTAATAGTGGAATCTAGGATAAAAACCTATAATGATCCTCATTTAATAGATATCCTAGATGCTTGTAAATTTTTGCATAAGCATGATTGACCTAAATATGTGAAAAATAACGACATTGAAATTTTTAGAAATAGGATCCTACTTGAAAGTCCTCATATTTGAAAAGGAAATCCTAATTCTAAATCATGAATTTAATTGTGAAATAGATATTTTAAGGAATAGATAAGAAATAATTGAAAATCAATTATTATCTTATCAATTTAATGATTTGAATCTTCAATTTGGAATTGCTAATATCCTTGAATCAAATTGGTGGGGTGAGAAAGGTAAACTAATTTTTTTTGTTTTGTGTGGCCCCATATTATTTTGGTTGGATTTCTATAAATCTTGGCATGCATATCATAGTATGGGTCTTTCAAAATGTGCTAATCATGTTTGGGATCCAGGGAAGTGATAGCCTATTTTGTGCATCATCTTGTACATAGTGTATATTATTGTATATAGTTTTGGTTTTCATGTTTTTGTTTTAGCTTTGCTATTTTTGTGCTTTGTCCTTAATTTTTGGTTTTGTTTTGCTTTCTTGTTAGTTTGCATTAGGTTAGGTGTTGATTTATTTCCAAGTTTTGGGTTTGTGAATTTTACATTTTGAGGTTGGTCTCTTTGCTTGAGGAGATGTTTCGTGGTCGCTACTAATGGCGTCTTGGCTATTTTTTGTGTTCCTTTGTCATGAAGGGTGAATTTCCTATCATGTGGATCAAACAGGAGGGGATGAAATATTTAGTAACCGCTCCTAGATTTTGGGACTAAGCTAGTGATTTTTGGGATACTGAATTATTTTGCTCTAGCTTCACATGAATACATCATATTAAAGGGCATGCTTTGAAATATTGAAGGATGAAGTCATCATGATTTGCAAATTAAGGTGAAAATATAATATGATCAATATCTAACTACAAATACTCTCTAACCCATGTGGTGTATAAATTTTTGCAAGTCCTTATAAAAAAAAAAGCAATGGAAAACATGCTAAAATCAGTCACCAGGTTTGGATAAACTCTATCAAGGCTATGGTAGGGCTCTATCTAGACAAATCTTGTTAAAAAAAAAAGGCACTACAAAATATCAAATAAACCATGGGTAATGTAGATAAAATCTACCAAGGTTATGGACACCTGACTGGTAGTAGGGCTCTATCTATAAAATTCTTGTTTGGAGCAATATTTCTATAACCTAAATGTTAATCAAGTGATGGAGTCCAAATTTTTTTCAAGCATGCAGAATGAACTCATGTTTACACACACTAAGTAAACAATAGTTTATGTGTTTTTGGTGGAAGTTGTCTACCTCCATCTTCTTTGGATGTTGCTAGATGATGTATATTTTTCTAACTTTTGATTTTTTATTTTTATAACTAGGTTCTTCACACGAAATGCTCAGGAGAATTTCCTAGTAGAGTCATTATTTGTTCTAACCATTGCACAAATTACCCCAAAATTAGGGACCCACCTTTAAATTTTGTTTTTTAGGATTTTTTGTTGCCTTTGAGCGATAATTTTGCAATTTCCAAGGCTCTTTTATGGCTAGTGTTTCCTTCTACTTCCTTTTACAATGTTTTGTCTTTTAGTTAGGTTATAGACTTGTGTTTTGTTTTAGTGTTGGTTAGATTCATGGTTGAATATAATCCTTTTAAAACAAAATAAATAAATAAAATAAAAACACATAAAAAGGAAAAATAGTATATATATATATATCAATATATAATATATATAGAAAATAAATAAAAAAATAAAAATAAATAAAAATATTAAATATATATATATATCAACTATATATATATATATATATATATATATATTAGCCCAAAATAAAGCCATGTGTTATAAATGTTCACATTTACGAATGGTTTAATTTTAATTAATTTTAAAGGCTTCAACTAAGAGGTTGGGTTTATTAAGGATATCCTAAATTTTTTATTTATATCATTGTTGTTTTATGGCATGCGAAGGGAATAGCTCAGCATGAGAGATGATAGCCATTAGGACGTAGAAAAATGGTGATGTGGACATCAAGCATACGTATATTTGGAGCCCAAAATTATGGACCGAGCTAGGAACAGCTAGCGAGACCAGAGGACAATGTGGACTAAGGTGAGGCCTACGGGTCTCTTGGACACATATTGCATGTGTGTGAATTATGTAGGGGACATGGACATTGTTGACTTGGTAGTAACAATGGATTTGACATGTGAAATACATACCGACGCAGTGAATAGGTGACATGGTGGAAACTAGTTGTGTGGAATTGCTGACCCACAATGACATCGATGATAATGTAGATTTGGTAGTGATCGATACTGATAGTCATCTAGGACCAAGATAGCCAATTTGACCAAGATAGAGCAAAATAAGATAGTGAACCCCAAACAAACAAGGCGGTTGGAGTGTTTATGGAAGAAATCACTGTAGTAATTTTGAGATGCAGCATCAATGATTACAATGAGTAGATTACTCATGGACCCCACTACGTAATTGGAAAATGGAAAGACAAATTCATCTAAAATGTGAAATTAGTGTAGAAAATGAAGTGGATATAGTATCACACATAAGTTGTTAGACCATTTGATGATGTTGAATCAGAATATGATGTCTTGGTAGGTTTTGGAGGTAGTGATGAAGCGATGTGGGGTTGGTGCATCAGTTAAAAATTAGATATGCCAAACCAAGAAAACATGACATAGGGGTGTATGTAAAAATCAACGACAAGGTTATTTTGAGACGAATGGTGCGTAGGAGACATGTGGGAACATTGTGAGGACATACCATATTATCGGTAATAGGAGTAGTGGACGAACCATAGATCATGGAAAAATGTCAAGGAAGGCTATGAATAAAATATGTGTAGACTACTGAGCAGTTTGAACAGCTCATGGAGTAGAAAAATAGATAAAATAGTAGAGGATAGGGGAGCAGTGCATTTAATTTTTGTAAAACACAGTGATAACAACGAATCTAGCACAGTGTGATGTGATGCTGAGGGATTCAAGGAGGTGACTACAATGATTGTTGAATGGCTTAGTGGCACATGGAATACCCAAATACATAGAACACACTATCAGGTTTATCCCATTGATGTATCGATGAAAGAAAAATCAATTTCATCTATGAAGTAGTCGATCATCTATGCAAGAAAAGAAATGGTATTGATCATTGCGTAGATGACAATAAATTCTAGTTTGAAGGTGACCAAAATTTTTTGCATGATAAGGTGGTGATAAATGTGAAATTTTTATAGGCACAGTGAATGGTAATTAAATATCATGAGCATGCAAAAATTGGTTAAAATAAGTGAAAACTATCTTTGGATCTATGACATATGCTCATTAACATGACCAATGAATACTAGTAAGGTTTCTTCTATAACCGAATTAGAATAGGTAGTGCATGTACCGAGGTAGATTCTACCGATCGTTACGAACCTACCATTTTGAAGTCATAATAGCCATAATACATGATCATTCTATTTTTACTATGGTCAAAGGCAATGGAAAATATTAATTATTGTTGTAAATACGGTAGTATGATTATTATACATGCCCACTGGAGAGTAATGATCAAAGCTTCACCTAGTCATTCGGTCGCAGGCCCACATGGATATTAGCATCTAAATATGGCGATAAATATGGTTAAATTGTTGGAAATTTTTTAAAGATGAATGGATTGATTAAAGATGACAGTTACAAGTTTAGAATTTTATCATCATGTCCATCATCAGAACAAGCATGTAAAAGAAAACATTTCAAAATGAAACTGGAGGAGAAGACGAAATGAAAACCAAGGGAAAAAAAAATAAAGAGTCTCTCCCAAAATGTTAAATACACCATTGAAACACAAAACAGGGATTGAAAACTTTTGAGAGGAGATGCTACTAGAATTTTACAAGATATTATCATTTTGTTAAAACTGCAAATACTGCAAGATTTCTGCACCTTGTAAGCACAAACAAATGAGGAGTTTTGAATAATATATTTTGTTTTTCATCTTTCCCACATACATTGATTTCATTTGACAATGTTTTATGCATGGATATGGTAGCACTTGTTAATGTTATCAATGCATGTTCTTAGTTTTATTGTCTATCTTTCCCTATTATGTTTTTAGATTATTAGATGGTGTTTAATGCAGGGTGTTGGTTGCATCATTGACTATATAAATGCATAACTTATTATTTCCCTTAGAAGCTTGCACTTGGTTTAATCCAGATCATGTGGATATAGATCCAGCTAAGCTGAGTTTATATTTGAAACTTCTCATTATATCTGGTTTTACAGGAATAGGGTAGCATGGAAACTGACAATAGTTTGTTTGATGTGCTTTCTGCATTTTATTTTCATTCCCAATAGTTTTATTCTATTATTCTCACCCTTTCTATTTTCATTTTTTTTAACTTTGAGAATTAAAAAAAAAACTCCAAAAATAAATGCACGGTTGTGAAAAATAAGCTTTAATGCTCCATTTAGAACAATGTTCATTTCATTTTGAAGCCATTTCAAAATTATAAAAATTATTCGAAGTTGGTTTTACAGATATTTTATAATTTTGAATTTTACATAATTGTTTTTTGATCGGTTAAAGATATTAGCATATATAACAGTTGGGTTTTGATAGGGTCCCAAAACCTAAATACAACAACTCAATACAAGCCAAAAAAGACTAAAAGCAAAAGAAAGGAAATAGGACCGAAACACAAATAATTTTACATTTCAAAGGTAAATCAAATTTCAAGCTTTACATGTTCATTTTGCAAGCAATAAATTAACTTTCCTTTATGAAAATTACAATTTTATTAAAGAGGAGTGATTTATATGGCATTTCAAAAGGCCGTTGTTTTTAAAGTAATAAATCAATTTCTCTTTATGAAAATCAATTTCATAAAAGGGGAATATATTTGGCATTTTAAAGACTAGTACATTTGAAAGCTAGTCATTTCATTGTTTTATTTCATTCACAAAACAACATAAAAGGAATCCAACTCATCATTTATGGTTCACATTTAGATATAGATTTTAATATTTTGTTTAATGCTCAAAGCAAGGTTTAAGGAAGGTAAAACTTGTTTAAAATATGCTTAATAAAAAAGAAGATAAAAAATCTACCTAAAACACTCCAAGATAAAAATGAACTAAGGCTTTTGTTAAGATCCTACTATAAAATATACTAAACAACACACTCTCACACATTTTCTTGGAAATAAACTCACAAAAACATTATAATAGTATTCAGAATTAAATGCATATGATAATAGAAATTACTTAAAAGGAACAATCTCACAATAGATAGAATCGCAGGCCTCTTCGAGGGGGCAACCTCCTTCAACACTTCATTAATTTGCAAAAAGATGATTACATTGGTGCCTTTTCGGGTATTTAAAGAGTTTCCTTCCAAGGTTGGATTACATGCAAAATGTCACCTAGATTACATGCATAATGCCACCCAAATTACATGCATAGTGCCACTTTGAATTACATGCACAATGCCACTCGAATTACATGCATAATGCCACACGAATTACATGCACAATGCCACTCGAATTACATGCACAAGGCCACCTTACCTAACCTATCTACCATGTGTTACATAGAAAAGGGTGCCATTTGTCATAGGCACTACCTAAGCTAAAACTTAGAACATTACAAAATATTAATCATGGGTACTACCCACGTTCACTAGGAATTATTACATCAAGGAAGTTATTACATTAAGGGTTAGGATGAGATCCTAACATGCCCTTCTCCTTGAAGAAGCTTTGTCCTCAAAGCTGAAAATGAGGAAACTGTTGCTGGAGTTGATGGAGAGACTCCCATGTAGCATCCTCAGGTTGAAGCCCATGCCACTGAACAAGGACCTCTATAATGATACGGTTGCACAGAGTGCGAGTTTGACGATCCAATAGCTGCTCAGGTGCAAGTAAGATGGAGACTTCTTCATCCAATTCGAGGAGTGTTGATTGAACCTATACCTTTGTGCCCACAACTTTCTTGAGAAGGGAAACATGAAAAATAGGGTGTAGCTTGGAAGTGGGGGGAAGAGCCAATTTGTAAGCTGTAGGGCCAATCCGTTGTAGAACCTAATAAGAACCATAGAATTTTGGAGTGAGCTTCTAACACCTGTGAAGTTGTAGGGAATATTTTTTGTATGGCTGCAAGCAAAGGAAGACCATATCACCCACATCAAAATTGTGCTCAGAATAATGCTGATCAGCTTTTTGGCGCATCCAATTCTGGGCCATGTTAAAAATTTTCTTGAGTTGGCGGAGGACCTCGGTGTGTTGAATCAAAGAATTGTCAATGGACTGGACCTTGGAGCTGCCTGGAATGTAGGAGGAAGGCATGAGTGGAGGACGCTCGTAAACTACCTCAAACAGTGTGAGTTTTGTGGCGGTATGATAGGAAGTGTTGTACCACCATTCGGCCAAGGAAAGCCATTTTGCCCAATGAGTAGGATGATCGGATGCAAAGTAGCGAAGGTAGGTTTCCAAGAATTTATTAACAACCTCTATTTGACCATCCATTTTCGGATGGTAGGCTGAACTCATTTTGAGCTGAGTCCCCTGCAACTTAAACAAACTCTTGCCAAAAATTGCTAGTAAAGGTGGGATCATGATCAGATACAATGGAGGCTGGTATGCCATGAAGGTGAAATATGGAGTCAAGAAAAATTTGGGTAATAGTGGATGTTGTGTAAGGATGGGTTAGGGCACAAAAGTGAGCATACTTGAAAGGCGGTCCACTACCACAAAAATAACTGACTTGCCTCTAGATTTAGGTAGCCCTTCTATGAAGTCCATGGAGATGTCAGTCCACACCTGCTTTAGGATCGAAAATGGTTGAAGAGTTCCTGGAGAGCGCACTATTTCTCCTTTCATCCTTTGACATGTGTCGTAGTCAGCTACAAAAGAGTGAATGTCCTGTTTCATACCTTTCCAAAAGAAGGTGCACTTGAGTCGCTCATAAGTTTTTAGGAACCCTGAATGGCTAGTTTATGGAGTAACATGTGATTCCTTCATGAGGAGCTCTCGAAGTGGGGACTTAGGAGGAAGAACCAGGCATTGATGGTAACACAGATCTTGGCCATCCCAACTATATCTTGGTGTAGAATCTGGATCATCCATAAGTGAAGAAACCAAGTCTTTCAAATATACATCCTGAAGTATTTCTTGTTGTAAGGGCTCAATCCATTGGGGCAATGGTGCAGAAATGACACACAACATACTAAGGGTCTCAAAATGGCAAGAGAGAGCATTCGCCACAAGATTCTCCTTTCCTTTTTTGTACGTGATGTCATAATCGTAGCCCATGAGTATTGATACCCACTTTTGTTGCTTAGGGGTGGCAACCTATTGTTCTATAAAGTATTTCAGACTCTGGTGGTCAATTTTGATGGATAAATGACACCCAATGAGGTAAGGTCACCAATGCAGGACTACATGCAATATTGCCATCATTTCCTTGGCATATGTGGATTTCCCTAAATTGTGATCAGATAGGGATTTGCTGGTGAAAGCCAAGGGCATCCTTCTTGCATCAATACCACCCCAATACCATGACCAGAAGCGTCACTTTCAATGACAATTTTTTTAGAGAATTTTGGCATGGCTAAAACTAGAGTGGTGGTCATGGCATGCTTGAGTTCTAGGAATGCTTGCTCAGCCAGCCCTATCCAAGTAAAAGAATCCTTCTTCAACATGGAGGTGAGGGGGGCAGCTATCTTTCCATAATTACAGATAAATTTATGGTAATAGCCTGTAAGACCTAAAAATCCTTGAAGTCCCTTGAGAGTGTGAGGTTTTGGCCATTATTGGACTACTTGGATCTTCTTAAGGTCAACCTTGACACCATCCTTTGAGACAATGTGTCCCAGATACTCCACTTCAGTCAAACCAAAGGAACACTTGGACCTTTTTGAAAATAGTTGATGGTCGGCCAATAGTTGTAGGGTTTGATCTACATGCTTGAGATGCTCTTCCCATGTGTGACTGTAAATCAAGATGTCATCGAAGAACACAAGGATGAACTTCCACAAAAAATGGCAAAATATGTTGTTCATCAGACTTTGAAATGTGGAAGGAGCATTTGTGAGGCCAAATGGCATTACCAAGAATTCATAATGACCTTCATGAGTGCGAAAAGTAGTTTTAGAAATATCTTCATCCCTAAGCCGGATCTGATGGTACCCAGAGTGAAGTTCTAGCTTGGTGAAGTACATGGTCCCATGTAATTCATCTAGTAATTCATCAACCACAGGGATAGGAAATTTATCCTTGACAGTTATCTTGTTGAGTTCTTGGTAGTCAATACATAATCGCCAGGAGCCATACTTCTTGAGGACCAGTAAGACTGGTGCAGAGTAGGGACTAGTACTAGGCCGAATGATACCCACCTTGAGTAATTCCTGTATCATTGTCTCAATATCTAACTTCATGGCATGAGGGTACCTGTATGGTCTGATATTGGGAGGTGCACTATCTGGTAATAATGGAATGACATGGTCATGAGAGCGATGCGGTGGTAGTGTAGTTGGTTCCGCAAAGATGGCCTCATGTTTATGGAGAATCTATTGCAGGTTTGATGGGGTTTCACCCATTTGAGATGTGGATGGTTGGATGGAGAATAGTTGTGCAATGACCCCATGTGATGATTTCTTTAGCAATTTCTCCATGCCATTTGAACTAATAATTTGAGGTGTTCCTACTAGGGAGCCCTTGATGATGTGTGTTTGTCCATTTTGGGAGAACTACATCCAAAGTTCGACAAAGTTCCAATTGATAGTGCCCAATGTACTCAACCATTGAGATCCCAAAACAATATCACATCCACCCAACTGGAGGGTAAACATGTCCTACTTGAGTTCATAGTCCCCTATCTTGATTTTAACATTACGACATTTTACTTTACAAGGTAAGGTTCCCCCATTGGCTACCATGACCTCAAAGGAATTACAAGTGTGGATATAGCAATTTGCCCGTTGAGCAACTCTAGGGTCAATGAAGTTGTGCATGCTTCCCAAATCCATAAGGATGGAAAGACATTGGCCCTTGAAAAATCTTGCAACCTTCATGGTTTGTGGAGTAGTAATGCCTGCAAGAGCATGGATTGTAATTGTTGTCTCAGGTTTCTGTTTCACTTCTTCTTGTGGAGAAGGTGTTTTCGGAGGGTCCTCATCCTCATAACTCTGGTCAGAGTTATCAGGTTCTTCAAAATATATCAAGAACAATTTTTTGTGTGCACACTTATGCCCTTTAAAAAACTTTTCATCACAATTGTAGCATAATCCTTGGGCACGACGTGCATCCATCTCTTCTGTGGTTAGGCGCTTGGGTGCAACAGGTTTATTATCAACTAGGTTTTGGGATCGAGAAGGAAATGAAGGTCTATTTTGAGGAAACTTTGATGGGCGCCTTTGGGCAAAGAGTTTAGATTCAGCCAAACAGGCCAAACTAATAGCTTCCATCATAGTTTGTGGTTTCAACATTATTACTTTCACTTGGATTTTCCCCTTCAACCCACTGATATAACAACTCTGGAAGAACCCTTCATTCAATCCTCTTGTCTTATTGGCCAAATTTTCAAATTGAGCTTGGTATTCACGGACTAACCCTATTTGTTGTAGTTTGGTCAAGGCCCCTGTAAAGTCCTCATACTCACTAGGACCAAATCGAGTGAGTAGTTGGGATTCAAAATTCTCCCAAGAGAGATTTGGGTTGGCAATACATAACCATTAAAACCAGTGTAGAGCCTCAGATTCCAAGTTAAAGGAAGCCATCTAGACTCGATGAAATATGGGGACATTATGAAGTCTAAAGAATTGATCAACCCTACATAGCCACCCATCAACATCCTTCCCACTAAATTTGGGAAAGTCCAATTTGGGAATTTTAAAGGATGGATCATGGTCATGATTCCTTGCAGAACCCTCAGCTTGGTGTTCTATTTTGGGTGGTCCTCTTTTTAGTTTGTTGTCTACTTCTATCAGTGCTTCTTCTAAGAGGTTACTAGTGGCCTCATGCTCTAGGTGAAGACCTTGGACTTCTTCCCTTATGGAGTGAAAAGTTGAGTGCAAGTTCTCAATGGATTTCGTTAAGTATTCCAAGTGGTCTAGTTATTTTTGATGTCCACGGGTACCCTAGGCCATTTTGAAACCTTTTGTGACCAGTTACTAAAAATAGAATTGAGTTTTTAGGACTTACTATTTTTAGTAAGTGTCCAAAAAAGTGCTTGGGTGCTATATATCAAAACAATCAGCTCGAAGAGGTGGTCACAATGAGCTATATCTCTCAACACTACTTTTTGGCACCCCAAACTTTTTTTTTATCTCCTGTTTTGTTGAGTCTAACGGTGTTTACAGTTTTTGATTCTGAGCTATAGAGCAAAAGTTGGGTATTGGAGCACTATCTATAACTGGCCTCGTGTCATGTTCTCACTGGTTGGCCCAGTCCTAATAGTCTCTCTAACACTACTAACCTCACTAGCCCCAAGATTCTTTGTATTTTGTAGGTGACTATTATGACAGTTCTGTTCTGACCCTGAAAACTATAAATTCTGACCTTACTGTGCTGACCTCTCTAACCTGACTGTGACTGCCACTGTAAATTTGACTATTATTCTCTAGACTATCAGCTTAAGTGTCATCCTCATGGTCTATCTCAAATGCATGTACTTTGTATTATTTTTTTAGTAGAGGACTCCTTTCTCATATGCTCACTTTTGGGGATTTGCAATGCAGGTTTACGAATAGGGAGGTTTATTTTTTTTTTTAATATATTTTCATTTTTTATAGGTTGAAGTTTTAACAGAACTAGGGAATGCTAGGTAGAGGAGTATGTACCACCCATAGGCCCTCTATTATATCAAAAGTGACGAACAATAGTTCTTGGACCAATATTTCAGGCCACTACTCAAGGAGGATTCCACACATACCCTTAAGCACACTACCTGCCTCTCTGAAAATACGGGAGAGTAATCATCCAAGATTATGTGTCCCATAGACTAGAGTAATACAAGGCCGGAAAGCTTCCTAATGGCTAAAATTTTGTTTAAACCTAGATAGTCTCTTGATATACCTAAAGATACGTGGGAGCTCAAGTCCGTGCGCGAGTTCTGTCTGAGGCCTGGGTATTGGAGCCCGATCGCCCTTCACTTCACTAGACGCTTTATGGGCTATCTATCTTAGCCAATAATGACAGATCCTTCACGATATTTTAAAACCCCCAGCACAGGGTTTCTACCTACTCAACTAAAAAGATTTTTTTTTTTGGTCTGGAAAAAAATGCACTGTATTTTTTGGATTTTTTTTTTAATAAAGAAAAATAGGAATGAAAAAAACACACAGAATTTATACCTAACAAGCAGATTGGATGGAAAAAATCATTGCAGTTGTAATAGAACTTAGCCCTGGAAAGCACTCTAATACCACTTGTTAAGATCCTACTATAAAATATACTAAAAAACACACTCTCAACTCATATAAACACACTCTCACACATTTGCTTGGAAATAAACTCACAGAAACATTATAACAGTTTTGAGAATTAAATGCATATGATAACAGAAATTACTTAAAAAGAACAATCTCATAGTAGATAGAATCGCAGGCCTCTTCGAGGGGGCAACCTCCTTCAACACTTCATTAATTTGCAAAAATATGATTACATTGGTGCCTTTTCAGGTATTTAAAGATTTTCCTTCCAACATGCAAAATGCCACCTGGATTACATGCATAATGCCACCTAAATTACATGCATAGTGCCACTTTGAATTACATGCACAATGCCACTTGAATTACATGCATAATGCCACACGAATTACATGCACAATGCCACTCGAATTACATGCACAAGGCCACCTTACCTAACCTATCTACCATGTGTTACATAGAAAAGGGTGCCATTTGTCATAGGCACTACCTAAGATAAAACTTAGAACATTACAAAATATTAATCATGGGTACTACCCACGTTCACTAGGAATTATTACATCAAGGAAGTTATTACATTAAGGGTTAGGATGAGATCCTAACAACTTTACATCATGTTCATATGAGGGCTAATCACATTTTTCTTTGTTTTTAAGTTTCATGAATAATCAATAGCATAGCATAGTAAAATAAACCAATGTAGGCCCCTTATCAATAGTTACTTGCAAATCACTAAGGTATTCCTAGCACTTTTTTGATACATATTCACAAGATTACAAACACACATTAAGTAAAAGGAACCTTGAAGAAATTGTATTTCTTTGCAAGAGAGGGTTTTCTAATCAAAATCCTGACTGTGATTGTGATTTTACAATTGGGAAAAATTTCCACTTAACTAGGTCCTAGGTTTTAAAACCTTGCAAGAAGGCTACCCTATGAGGCACCAAGAATGTGGGTCATTTTGACCACATCAATAAGTTAATATAAAAATTCAAAAGAAAATTTTTAAGTCATGGAGAAGGTGTGACATTGCATATATATGTCATTTTGTGCTCGTGTAGTTTGGCAAGATCAATGAACCTTACCCATGTGTGACATTACGATACCGTCTTGATTTCATGGTCAAATCTGGTCAATGATGAAAATTCAAAAGAAAATGGCTATCATGGATAAGGTGCAACATCACATATTTACACCATTTCATGCTTGTGCAGTTTGGGAAGCCTAAGAAGCCTCACACATGCACAACATTGCAACATCATCCTGATATCATGGTCAACTTTGGTCAGTGGTAAAAATTTAAAAATAAAGTGGTTAAGTCATGGAGAAGGCATGACATCACAAATGTATGCCATTTCACACTCATGTAGTTTGGAAAGCCTGACGAGCCTCGCGCATGCATGACATTATGACATCACCCCGATGTTGCAGTCAACTTTGGTCAATAGTGAAAATTTAAAAAGAGAGTGGCTAAGTCATGGAGAAGGCACAATATTGTGCATTTACACCATTTCATGCTCGTGCAATTTGGGAAGCCCGATGAGCCTTGCTCATGCATGACACCGTGATGCCACTATGACATTACAGTTAAATTTGTCCAGTAGGAGACCTAAAATAATAGGCTCAAATTGGATCTTGTCTATCCAAAATTAAGGGACTAGATTGATGTTAGGTATAAAATAAATGCATGAGCAGGAGGGGGTAGGGGAGATTCATTTCACTTGAGATATGGAAAGTTTGAGTTTTGAAATGTAGAATCAACAAGGATATCCAAACATCATGAGTTGTTACAAATCTATGATAGAAGGTGATTGCATGAGCAAAGATCAAACTAGAGCCAAACTTAGCCCCACTACACCCATCATGTAGTCACCATGCCAAAATGCAATAAATATTCCAATGAAAGGAGTGGATGATCAATGTAGCATAACGAAGGGTACCACATGGATATTTTCTAGATTAGCTTACTAAAAAATTCTAATTGTACTTGGTCTAATTTTTTGATGTAATTTTATTTCCATAAAAGGTGTTAAGTGCCTCCTTTTCAAGGGTCAGCTCTTAAGCCTTTACAATATACATGTATAAGAATTTTTTCTTCTCAAAAATATAAAGTGACTACTATTTGGCCTCTAAAATTCTCTTATGTATGTATGAATGAATGTTTGCTCATTTCTATCTCAATTTTTTTTGAAATATATAGCTTTTATTCTATAATCTAGATTATGTGCATTTCATTCACTAGTTCTAGAATTTGCTCTCATAAGTTGAGAACAAGTTTAACTAAAAAAATAGGTTGATATATTAAGGTGTTGAATTTATATTTTTATGGTTAATGCTTATATTTGTATGTATTTCTATGTGGTTTTATCTATACCTCCATAAGTTCCAGCTTCAACTATGTTTTCCCTTTCTTTCAGTCCCCTTTTTTCCCCCAATAAGTTAGCTAGAATTCTCAAGGAACCAACCTTCTTCGAAGATTGACCAGAAAGCCTCAAGGCTTTTGGATCATTAAATGTTGGTCAAGGTATATGAGTGCACAACCTTTTCTTAGGAAGATTTTTATACCAACAAAAACTACCATATGTGTGCATCAAGAGGATAAATTCAAAGAGATTTCAATCTCTAATTTTTCTCTATAAAAAGGTAAAAGTTTCATGGTTGATCTTGTTAGTGAAAACCTCATGCCACTATAAATCAATTACTTGAGATAATTCATTATCTCTAGAAAAATATACTTGGTCTAATCTAGCCCCTAGCTTGACTCACGCTAATCTTCTTTACAAGATACTAATCAATGTAAACAACCTTATAAATAACCCACTCTTTGCAATTCAATTCTACAACCCACTGTTACCCTTGGATATGCAAACCATCCCTCCTACAAGTACCCCTCCAACCCAATTCCCATATATCTAGTTTATAAAATATGTCCAATATCTTTCTAGTTAATATTTAGCTTCCATAGAATCATCAAGATTAAATTTGAACTTCACTTAAAATACACAAGTTAGGGTTATGCAAAATGGTGAATATTCATTAATAAGTGAATATTAGCATTTTCAAAAATAAAAATTTGCAAATTTGGGGGACCCTAGACATCGATCCATTCACCCAAAAGTTTTGAGATAAAAAATTTTAGAAGTTGGTTCACCACACATTGATAATAGTAAAACTAAATTTTTTAAAAATTTGCTAGCACTCCCACCTAAATCGAAGACCCTTTTTTTTTTTTTTTGTGGAAAACATCCCAAAAGGGATGCCACTTTTGGGTAAGACCCAAGGAGACAGAGTTATCCATTCCACTAAAAATGCCCAGGAATCGGACCTAGCCTACCACCTTTGACATACTCAAAGAGCAAACAAACACACAAGACCAATTTAAAAATAAGTAAATAACAACAAAAATAATAAAATAAAATAAAAAACATGCTCCTTGAGTGTGTCAAAAACAAAAGCACAACCAAACACGCACAATAAGATAAAAGAAACCACAACACAAACCACATAGAAAAACACAAGAACCACATAACAAAACACAAACAAGATAAAAACAACATAACACTACAAAGACATAACCCAAAAAAAACATGAAAAATAAACACAACCAAAACCTAAAAAATTTTAAAAAATAAAATAAAAATAAAAATAAAAAACAACCAACAACAGACAATAAAAATAAATAAAAAACATAGAAAACACTCACACATAAAAACACGAAATAACATCAACAAAGAGAAACCCAAGAACAAGAACGAAAAAAACACAAGAACAATAACAAAAAACATTAAAAAAAAAAAACAATAACAAAAACACAAGAACAACAAAAAACAACACAAAGAACACAAAAACAAAACAAAACAAAAGAACCCACCCACCTTAAAAAACTAAACAAAAAAAACAAAAAGAAAAAAGAAAAAAGAAAAAAAATTGAACAAAACAATGACCTATCTAGACCAGAAGACTATTAAGGCAAGAATCAATAGAGGAAACAAAATAAAGAAGAGAATGAGCTAGGGAACTAAAAAAAATTGAATGAACCAAAGAGAAGCGAAAAAAAAAACAAGAAGAAACTAGGTACCTTCAGAACTGGAGCCATCCAAAGAAATGATAGAAAGAAGAGCTTCCCTAATTTGAGAAGCCCACCATATAGGAGGGTGGCCATAACAAGTAAGATCACCTTTGTTCAAAACCCAATTAGCTAAAGAATTAGCACTCTTGTTTTGATCTCTGACCACATGATTGTAATCAACTTTCAAAAATCTCATCTAGATTAACTAAATCTTCTCAATAATTATTTTTATTCTCTAATCCACCTTATGATTCTTAGAAGGAGTCTTCAAGAGATTAATCATAAGTTGAGAGTCAGACTCAACTAACACCTTTTCCCATCCAACCTTAGTAGCCTCCTGAAGGCCTCCGAGGATACCATACCCCTCAGCCAGGTTATTGGAAAGAATACCCAAATTATCGACAAAAGTAAAAAATAGGGAGCCATCCGAAAGTCTACCATTCCTCCCACATCTGGCTTTTCCAGGTTTCCCTCTAGAGGCTCCATCAGTATTGACTTTTCCAAAATCCTTAGGAGGAGGTTGCCAATTTCTAGTCCTATCCATATTACTAATACTCACATTCCATTTAAGTTTGTTGCCCTTAGAAGATTTAATCTTCAATCTTTGCATCACTTGATCCCCAATCGAAGACCCTTTTCACCTTAAAATTATAAATTTTTTAAATTATCCTGCCTAATTTACCAATTATACTAGTAAATATAATTAACACACCAATGATACTTCTTCATGTAAAACATTCAAACTATTATAAATTTGAGCAGTCATAGTAAAAATTAAAACCTTCGAAGTGAAAATATGAACTGAAATATTCAATCTGTTATAGTATTCCATCAAAATCTGATCGTGTGCAGAAACTAGTTGATTCAAATAAAAATTCTACTCAAGCCAAAACAAAAACCATATCTACACCCAGATAGATATGAACTTGAACACACTGTCAGAATTTGTTATACACTCAGACCAATTTTTAAACTATGTTCTCTACCCAGATGAACTGTTGAATCTTAGTCTACACTCAGACAAATTGTTAGACCCTATTCTGAACCTAGATGGACAACCAAACCCTATTCTACACCCATACTAACTATTGGACACTCTTCTACACCTGAACCAGTTTGTGGACCTTGTTCTACACCTAGACAGACTATCAAATATTTTTTACACCCAAACTAAAAGTCAAACTCTATTATGCAATCAGACCAACTGTCGAATATCGTACTACATCCAAAAAGACTTTCAAACCGTTTTCTACACTTGAATGAACTGCTAGATAATTTTTACATCCAGACCAATTATTGGACCCTATTCAAAACCTGAATGGACTATCAAACCTTATTTTACATACGGATAAACTACTAGATCCTATTCTTGATCCTGATTGACTGACGAACCCTATTTTAAACCCAAAATAACTGCAACTTTATTTTTTGTTTTTTCCTTTGTTTTTCCCTATTTTTCTCTATTAAAAATTTTAGTGTTTTGATGTATTTCTTAACTACCTGTCCTTATCTTAATACATTGTGATTCTCCATTTATTTGAAGATATTATGAATCTATGATCCTTTGTTTTTGGTTTTTTTAAAGAATATGAGTTCAAGCAGTTGTAGTAATAAGATCTATTTTTTTGTCATCTAATTATGCGGTTTTATTTTGCTATTTTTTTTAATTTATTTAAAATAGGTCAATGCTCTATTTTCCATGTTTTTCCCTATTTTTCTCTATTGTGCATGTGAGTGTTTTGATGGATTCTTCAGTTGCTTGTCCTTCTCTTAAGGAAATGTAATTCTCTCTTTCTCTTAAGACACTTTAATCCAAACCTTATTTTACATCAGAATAGATTCAAATATTTTTTTGCACTTGGATGAACTATAGGACTCTATTATACACCCAGACCTACTATCAAACTTTTTTCTCTACCCGAACCGAATAACAGACCCTATTGAACCCAAATTGACTGTAATTTTTTTCTTTTGTTTTCCCTTGTTTTCCTCTATTAAATATTTGAGTGTTTTGATGTATTTCTTAACTACCTATCCTTCTCTTAAGACACCATGATTATCCATTTCTCTTAAGACATTGTGAACCTGTGATCTTATATTTTTTGGTTTTTTAGAGAATATGAGTTCAAGTAGTTGTAGTAATAAGATCTATTTTTTTATCATATAATTATCGGTTTTCCTTTTGTTGTTTTTCTATCATTTATTGAAAATAGGTCAATGCTCTATTTTCCATGTTTTCCCCTATTTTGCCCTATTCTACATGTGAGTGTTTTGATGGATTCTTTAGTTGTTTGTCCTTCTCTTAATGAAATGTAATTCTCTCTTTCTCTTAAGACACTTTAATTCTTTGTTTCTATTGAGATCTATTTTTCTATCATAAAATTATAAATATGTAAATGCTTTGATTCTCTAAAGACATTGTGATGTTCTGTTTCTCTAAAGATATTGTGATTCTCTGTTTCTAGTCCATTTAGTGCTATAATATGATATTTTTCCACATTTGTATCTCTAATTATATTTTGTATACATATAAGTTTTTTTTTAAATTGATTTGAATTTGTATATTGATTATTTTTGTGCTCTTATTAGTTACAAGTGTTATCTCTAGAAAATAGAGTACTGACATACACTAAAAAAATCATGATAAAGGCTGCCTAGAAACTGGTATGTATTTTCTATCAACCAACCATATGTTTATTCTAGTTACAATATTATATTAAGGCTTCATAGTAGTAAGATCTCTTTAAAATTTTATTAATTTTTAAAAATGAAAAACATTTTTTTTACAAGTAAAATGTCACCTACTAGCAATGGAAAGAAGAGGGACAAGTATTTTATTGAAAATAGTATCCTCGAATATTTTAGCCATATGTCGAAATCCAACAAGCCATTGACATTTGTGCAAATTCAAGGTACAAAAAATTTATATTCTACTAAACATTTATTTGTGTATTCTATAATTATTTTAAATAATGTTTTCTTTCTCAAATAGTTAATTCTCAATATGTGCCTCTGGCCATATTGCATGATGATATGAATCTTTTTTTGTTTGTAAATTTTTTTCTGTTAAATCCAAAAATGATAAAGAATATTATTGTATGCTACTATGTAGAATACCTTGTTGATCGTGATATACCTCCACTTAAATATATTCCTCACCAAGAGATGCCTTCTAATTAAAATTCTATTAACAATGACATCCAACATTCCCTTGAAGATATTCCTGAAAATGACATGCTAGTTGAAAATAAAGTAATAAATTAAATACAATACAAAATTATGGGGAATATTTGATCAAAAATACTAAACATAGAAGGGTATCAAACTAGGCTATTGGAAGGTCATTTTAGGTTGAATGGGTAGAAAAAATTTCATTTATAGAGCCAATCCTGACTAAGGACACCAATGGTGAACCAAAAGAATGTAGATGCAAAATTTGTAGTTGGAAACTAGGTAAGGATCATAGGATGCAAAATAAGATAGATACAATAGAAAAACATTGTGGCAAAGCTTATGTAATAGTTAAATAAAGTGATGGAACAATTAATAAAATAATGAGGTGGAAGGATGCATCAAAATGTATGCATGTTAGATATGCAAAAGAATATGACAATCACTTGATGCTACAAAAATCTCTTGTTGAGAAAGGTGGAACGATTGAAGCCCAATTTCATAAAATTCATAGGACCACTTTAGCTTCAAAAAGTTTGTAATTTGTTGTTTTATATTGTATTCTCAAAAAGTGTAGACCTATGTCTAATTTTGTTGATTATAAGTATATGTTTCAACTAGCTGATGTGCAAAACCTTCCTAGTTCCCATTGGTTAGATCGAAGTGATTGGAAAATGTCAAAATGTCTATCATTAGTTAATGAGGACTTGAGGGAGAAAGTGAAACTTGCCAAATTCATTTTGCTTTCAATTGATGAGGTGATGGTTGTGGATAATACATCTTGGATTTGCATCCATGTGTACACATTTTAAAATCATGTAAGGCAACCTAGTTTGCTAGCATTACATATGATGGTGGAAATTTTTGATGAGGGCATCAAGTTCTAGGTTATATTTATTATTTCTTAGGTTATATTATTTTTACCACTTGCCACATGATTTTCACCCTCATGTAGGTTGTTGGCTATGTTTAGCTAATAGTTGGCATTATTAGTTTTTAGTGTACATTAAGGTTAGCATATTTTAATTAGCCTCCTTATTTGTGCTCTCATGTGATTTGTGCGGGGAGTTATAGAATTAGGGCATATTGTTTGTAATTAGGCCTATTTAAGCTTAGTATTATGAATGAAATACCAATTAGGTTTTGTACCTTTTCATTGGTATTAGAGTAGTGATCTTGCTCCTATTATTGGCGATAATTCACTTTTGAATTTTCCTCACCCTATTTGGCTTGTTCCATTTGGCTTTTAGGAATCCATCAATTTTGGTTTGCAATTCTTGTTTCTGAATAATTTTTTTGGGTGAATTTTATTCATCAATAAATGTTGTTAATTTTTGGTGAGTCTGATATATGTTGGCATAGTTTTTCTTGAAAATTTTGTGTTTCAATTTATTTTATTGTAATCGATCAACAAGGTAGGTTTATTCCAACTCACCACCTCCACCTAGAAGAACATCCAGGTGGTAATCACCACCAATGTGGGTGACAACTAAGATAGCCATCAAGAGGACATGTTAGAGATAGAACAAACATAGAAATAGTGGGTGAGCATAGAAACCTAGATCAAAAACTGTAAGTAGCAAGTATCAAGGCATTACTGATATTTAAGCGAACATAAGTGCAACAAGCTAGAATTCAATGGGTAGATGACCAAGATAAGAGAAGGGTTGACCACTACTTGGTGGTCATTTAATATAGTGTGAGATTTTATTTTTAAAATCTAACTAGTTTCTAGACATCCTACATGTGGAATATTTCTTTACAAATCACTATTCACTTCTACACAGTCTGAAGGTCTGTTGTCAATTCTTGTGTTACAATTCACGTATAATGGAGGTGTCATTAACTTTTTCTATCTCATTAACATCATCAACACAGTGAGAGCTTATAGAAAATAGATCGATTCATCAATCATATTCTAAACCCTTGGTCCTATGTGTACTTTTTAATGCTCAAGTAGTGATCAACCACGCATGATGACTACCATTTCCCAAAACTAGTTTTCTAAGTTTGAATTGGTGGCTAAGTAGCACGTAGTCCTCTACCTATTTGACTCATGTACTATGGTCATCCCTCTAGTGATTATATCATCATGTTTTGGTGATCTTGTTGGTGAGGTTAGCGTAGCATTCGTTCCAACTTGTAGATACATTCAAAGAATGTTGACATAGCTTGTTGTTGGAGTTGCAGATGTAGGTAGCGCTTAGTGAAATTCAATGATCGTAGTAGAAAAACTAGCAAACAATCCCGATGAGGTGAAAAATTTTAAAATTTTCTAAGGTTTGGGTGTTTCCAAATCAATTTTTGCCATGTTTCATGCTTTGATTTGGTGCAGTGTTCATTGTTGCAGTTTGTGTTCAGGCTACCAGTTCAATATCCCACATCTTTTGAGTGGGTGTACTCCAATGGTTTAAAAGGTGCAAGGTGCATCATACAAAATAATCAGTAATTGAGTTTTGGCTAGGTGGGATCTAGTTGCTATCATGTATTAGTGGCTATCTAAGTCATTGTGTCATGTCCATGGCCTTCTGTTGATCTTTGTAGTTAAGTCATAAGTTACCACCATTGAGCTCGTGTTGCATGGGCTATTAAGTCCAAAAGAAAATATTTTTGCTAAAGGTACTTTTATTTAATTAAATTTATTTAATTAATAAAAATTGTTTAATTATTTTTGTTAAACAATTCAAAGTGCATTCTTTTTGCACAACTTTTACCTTAGTATTAGTTACAAAATATTTTTTACAAGCCCTAGAGGCTCAAATGTTTTTTATATTGTGCAACATTTTGTAACTCACACACACATTGGGGGCAAGTGTTTTGTCTATGAGGCAACACATTGTAAGTAAATTTTTCTCATTGTAAAGTTCTTGAAACTCATAGCACTCTTGTAATTGCCCTGCAAGGTAAATTTTGTAACTCTTTTTGAGAAGAGTTTTTGTAGCCCTCCTAGCTTACACCAAAGGTCAGATGGCTACTGATTTGGTGGAACAAGTGGCCATCATAGCTGAAGTAGTCAGCATCTTGAACCTCGACCTCAACCTCAAGTGGCCTCAACCTAGTCCAAATCATGAACCTCAACCTCAAATTAAATGTGAGGTTAGTATTTATAATGGCTCTCAAGATCCAAATATTCTCAATAGCTAGATTCTTGACACGGATACATGGTTTGAATATAGTAAAATTGACCAAGTTTCTTTTACAAAACTGAAACTTTCTAGAATTGCTATAGTTTTGGTATAGGATTATCAAAGCACTCAAGATCCCATAGTCACTTGGGATGATTTTGTCAAAGCATTGAAGGATAAATTCTATCCTTTCAATGTTGCTCAGGATTTGGATTTCCAATGGCTTCATTTGAGACAAGGACACAACATGAGTGTTCAGGATTACATTGAGAAGTTCAACAAATTATGGATTCTCAATGGAATCCTTGATCCCACTCCTAAGCTTATCAACAAGTTTAAGAGTGGTTTGCAAGATCAAATATTTAGAGAGTTGAAATATACACCTTGTGCCACTTTGAATGAGGTATATAATAAGGCACAACTGGAGGAAGAGAAAATTGCTATGAAGTTAGGGGCCTCATCCAAGGCACCCAAACTAGGGCCACAATTGCAGCAATAATAGAAGTAGTTGACAAGGCTTCAACAACTTCTTCTTCTTCTACTTCTCCTTATTCTTATTCTTACTCTTCTTATAATGGGAAATTTTTTTGTAATCATTATAAGAAAAAAAGACACGTCGAGTTTAAGTGCTTCAGAAAGAAGAAAAATTTTCTTGCACAACCTCAAAAGGAGGCACCAAAATATGGGCCCATTGACTGAATAGGATAATATAGGGTGTATCACAAAATTTAGGGGAAACTAACCCAAGTGACCCTCTTACATCAACAAAAACATAGAGAGATTTTGGTCTTCACACAAGTACATCTTATCCCTAACTTTTTTGTGAGTTGCATTTTCAAAAATGGCTCCAAAACCCACCTCATTTCTCAAGATGTGGTTGATCAAATAAAATTTCCAATTGAAATCCATCCTTCTCCCTATTCACTTGGTTGGAAGGATGAGGGAACTACCTCTGCAATCACAAAATGTTGTACTTTATCATTTTCCCTTGGTCCACACTATGTAGATCGAGTCACCTATAATGTGACTACCATGGACTTATATGGAATGATTCTCGACCAACCTTATCAATATGATAAATGGGCTTCATATGATGCTTATCATAAAACCTATTCTTTGCATCATCAGAGTAAGAGCTTTCTTATACGTAATCTTCCACATACACAATTCTTGGAGTCTTTCCCAAGGATTTCTTTAGTCTCATGGCCAAAGGACATTCATCCTTTGATTCCTAAGGAGGTCATTCCTCCTCTAGCATTAGCATATCTTCATATTTCTCATACTGCTCCTCATGTTGTTCCACATTGAGTACTACAACAACCTCTTTCAATATTATTTTCTCAGATTTTAGATATTTAGTAGCCTTCGTAGGTCCAGTAGCAAGTCCTTACTCCTTGTCATAGCTTTTCATTTGGAAAAGGAGTTATCTCAATGTTGTATCTCTACACTAGCATCCCATGGCTTCCAAGATGTTCTTATTCTCATTTATGAGCCTTATTTATAGTGTTTGGTGAGTCTAGATTCCACTCCTATTGTAAAAGCATTGGATTCCAATGCTTCTTGAGTGGGGAGGTATGATGAGGGCATCAAGTTTATATTTCCTAGGTTATATTATTGTTACCAATTACCATGTGAGTTTCACTCTCACATAGGTTTTTGGCTATGTTTAGCTAATAGCTAGCATTGTTAGTTGTTAGCATACATTAGGGTTAGAATATTTTAATTAGCCTCCCTATTTGTGCTCCTATGTGATTTGCATGAGAAATTATATAATTAGGGCATATTGTTTGTAATTGGGCCTATTTAAGCTTAGTATTATGAATGAAATACCAATTAGGTTTTGTACCTTTTCAAGTTCAAATGCATAAAACATCTATAATATTGTTGTAACTAGTTTAAAGGATATTGCGATAATGAATGATATAGATATAGCCATAAAGTTAATATATTGGTGCTGATAGTGCTACTATAATGCAAGGGCATAGGAATGGTCTTTGTGTTTGACTCTAGACATCAATTACCCCATATATGATACCCATTCATTACATGGCTCATAAAATAAATCTTGCATATAAAATCATGAGCACTTTTGAAAATGTTGCGAGAGTGGAAGATCATTCTTGAAATAAATGCTTATTTTTCATAATATCCAAAAATATTTGTAGAGTTTCAATAATTTGCACTAGGAGTTATAGAAGGGAAAAAGTTGTTAAAATATGTGGATATAAGGTGGATTTAATTGTACAAACCCACACATAGAGTTTTTAAATAATATATTGTTAACAAGTTTATGTACACAAAACTTAGGGTAGTTGATAAGGCAAAATATTTGTATTCCATTTGACTGACTTGGAAACCCTTTTAATATTATGTGGTATTCTTCCAATGTTACAAGAAATGAATAGAATGATTAAACTTGCACAAGAAACATTCATCTATATTATCAATTTCATGAGTATGAGAAAAAAAATATGTATGATAATTGATAGGCTATATATTTTCGAAGGACATTTTACAGATCCTTTGTTTGATAGTTGGAGAATGTTAAGTAATGTGAATGATCCACAAAGCTTTTTGAAGTTTGACATAAATGATCATATTTGTATTAAATTTCATGAAAAATGATATCTTTATACTATTTTTAAAGGTGGTCAAATATAGTTATAGATGATATTGAACAAGTTCCCATAATACACAATGGATTTTACACAATACTAAGATTAAATTGTTAAAAATAGCATAATCATTGATAAGTGAAATAAGAGATCAATTTCAAATAGATGAGTTACTTGAGACCATGGGTGTGGTTAACCCTATATTTTGAGGTCCTTGTATTGATTACAAATCCACACACGAGTTTTTTATTAAATATATGGACATTTTTAGTAAGTATTTCAATAAAAGTATGGAAGTCAATGGTGTTGAAATCAAAGGTATTCTCAAAAAAAAAAATTAAGACAATAATCATCCCATTTTGGAAGTACAATGGTTGAGAAAACATCACTTTTGAATGACATCCATGAGACTGATTCCATTGCACAATTGTGGCAAAAATTATATCCAAGTAGTGTCTTACAAGATATAATAAGTGAATATTTTTATTTATATGAATTATGTCAAACAATGATTTTGGGATATATAGAAGATGGGAGGGTTTTTAGTGCACTATATTTTGTTAAATCTAAGCTCCATAACAAGCTAGACAAAAATTTGGAAAATTATTTGAGAATTAATGTGTCATCATATGAGTTGGACAAATTTCCCTATGACAAAGCATTGGCATATTGGAAATCCCTAGTAGACAAAAGGGGTATCATGAATACACACAATAAGGAGGATAATTATGGTTGTAGTAATTAGATAGTGGAGACACAAATATCCACTATGCTCAATAGCTATTCTGGACAAGCTAAGAAGTGTTTGTTTTAGCTACTTGAATTGTAAATTTTCCAAGATTTCACAACATTGATAAATTTGACTTTCTTTGTTATCAATTTCATTGATAAATTTGATTTTACTTGTTATCACAATGCTTATTAGTGATGGTTTTGGATAAGCTGATAAGTGTTTGTTTCAGATACCTGAATTGTAAATTTTCCAAGATTTCACAACATTGATAAATTTGATATTATTTGTTATCAATTTCATTGATAAATTTGATTTTACTTGTGATCCCAACATTGCTTCAGCTACCTAAATTTTAATTTTATGATTTATATCAGAGTGATATTTTTCAAATTATATGTTTTATATAGTAGTCCTAACTTTGTTCATTCTTAAAACCTTATGTTTTATGTTATTGTATTGTTAATGTATTGATATTTTTGTATTGGCACAAGTTATATCATAGTAATATTTCATTTATTATTTTAAATTACAATAGTTGAATTGTTCTAAATTTAAATGCAGCACAAGAATATAAATGGAAATAACCATTGATAGATAGAAGACACAAATTAATAAAATTCTTTTTTATTTACAATGAAAATATACAATGTCCAAATTGTTGATATTAATACAACAAAATTTGTTGTCAACTATGAAACAATCTACAATATCTTAAGTTTCAAATGGGGGCTCAAAGAGATATTTGGTTGCTCCTTCTAGATCACCTTGAGCTTTAGATGCTCCTAAATTTTTAGGTTCCTTTCCATTTTCTCCTATGCCAACAACCTGCTCTGGTAGTGGTAGTGTTCTAGCTCTGATGAGGCATTCCTCTACATTATTTATACCCCCAACCAATGCTCTTTCTTCTTGGGCTAGATCCTCTTGCACTAAATGGCATTTTTCTACATGCTTATTTTTTAGAAATATATATGGATCCACATCATGCTCCTTTATAATATTTCTTAAATAATTGTTATATATGATCTTGGATTGCATTGTCTCCTTCATTGTTATCGTTGCTTGAAGTTATTTATTTGTAGTCTGGATATTAACATTCATTCTTACAACTTGTTTCTTTAAATTGTCAAAATTTGACTGCAAAAATTAAAAGCAAACATTAGTTAGTTGAGAGTTATATGAAAAATAATAACCATAAAATTTACTGAAACTAAAATCTCACCTCAATTGCATCCCTTGAAGCCTCAGCTACTTCAAATTTCTTTTTATTAGTAGCCCATTGATTATAATATGCTTGGGCTTCAGCATTAAGGTTCTCCAATCTATTCAACATAATATTTAATACTTCATCATTATATAAAACAAAAGCATTTACTAAGCCTAATTCAGCTTGATGTGTAGACACCAAAAATTGGTCATCCACAAAGTCACATTTAGCACCCCACATCAAATCCTACATAATAAAATTATATGCCTAAGTTTAGACTTAGGTATATAAAATCCTGCACATTATCCTATTTTCTAGATTTATTAAATCTGGAAAATTAGCCTAGGATACCCTACCTACCCACTAGACATGTGTCCTAGCCACCTCACTACCCCACCTTGCCACATCTCATACACCCTTGTCCCCTTTGTCCCTTCACATGGGGTAACCCTCCACATATCACTCCACTTGCAGCCACATCACCCTAGTTAAGTGAGACACCCTGGGTGACTCACTCTAACTACCCCCTCCATTTGGTAGCCTAGGATTACCACTTGGTAATCCTGGCTTGCCACCTCTCATTTCCCTCCAAAATCCTAAGGGGCCTATAAAGGCACCTTCACCCCACCAAACAAAGGAGGCTGAGAATTCGTACCATCAGGCTACCAAAATAGGACCAGAGCATTACATGCATCCTGAGGAGAAGAGAGATCTAAAGCCCGGAGGCCCCATTTTGCAGCAATCTACCACTCAACCAAAATCACATGTCCGTGGTTACATAGTCAAAACCACACTTGCACGGTTTCCCCATTGCCCATGTGTGGTTTTCTAGTCACCACCATGCACCCATGGTTTCTCAAAAATAGAAAAACACAACATGATCAATAAGTTTCATTTAGCAAGGCATCTCTAATTTATTTCTTCTATTTTTTGCATTACATGTTTATCTAGCTAAGGTTTGATAGTAATATTCTATATCTTGATTTATAGGTGCTACTAACTCTTATTTGGTTTTCATGTGTGTAGGAAATAGGTATTTTGGAGAGCTGCTAAAGTTGGAGTGGTCCCCACATTGGATAGCAGAAGCCCACTCACCCCTTGGAGCTGTAGCTAAAGAATGAAGGACACCCATCCTTTGGAAGATGCCTATCCTATCATCTTGAATACTTGTATCATACATTGTAACATTACACCCAACACACTTGGGGTAATTCAAAAGAAAAATCATTGTAACATTGGGAGATTTAGGCTATTTAATACAAAGAATATTTTTGGCAATCTTTTCTTTTGTGTATTTGTTTGGTGTTATTTATTTTTGCTATAAAAATGGTGATCATGGTGGGACCCCCTAAGGGTTCCATTTTTTTATCTTGCTTTTATTTTATTACTGATCTATGTTTTCTATGGTTGTAGGTTTTGGGAGTTTGCATGCACGCGAAGATTCGATCTCGGGATCGATGGATCTGAGACCTATTGTTGTTTGGCCCTATTATTGAAAAATCATGCACCTATGGTTTTGGATCTAAGGAACCATGCATCTAGGATTTAGAACCTAAAAAATGATTAGATCTATAGAACCACATGGGAAGGAAAAAGGATTACAGCACTTGTGGCACCATGGATCGATGGTTGAAGCGCATTGGAAGGAGTGGTGAAAGGAACATAGGTATGTACCCCTATACCTTTCTTTCCTCTATTTTTAGTTGTAGCATTGCATCTAGGCTAGATTAGGAGTCAGTCTTGTTTGCCCTTGTTTTCATTTAGGGTCTAGGCTAGGCATCTTCAAAGTTAAAAACATAAAAAGCAAAAAAAAATCAAGGAATCTACATTCATAACAATTAAATATAGTATATACATAGCCTAGGTAAATATTATCTAGGTATATTTAGGGTTTATATTGGTTCTATATGTATTTTACTTTTTAGTCAGAACCACACATTTGCGGTTGGGATTTCCCAAACGCGAGTGCATGGTTGGTGAAGCATGCAAACACGGTTTACCAGAATCAACCACCCAATTATGGTTTGCCCTAATAGAAGAATATTGCTAGGGCCTATTTGAAATCAACAATTTCAACCCCTGATCTATTTTGTCTGCTATTCTCTATTTCCTACTTTCTGCATTAGGCATTAAAATAGAATTGCATAATAGTTTGCATCACACAATAAATTAAACAAGCCTCACACACTCACTTGAATGTTGGACAAGGTTGGACTTCATCACCAACCCCCAACATATTATTACCCTATTCGTGGCCAAGGTCAGCTCCAAGAACTATCCTAGCCATGGAAAATAGCATGCATTCCTCTTCGGAGGGTGTATCACTACCCATGGTGAGATGGGTGAGGACTGGTAGGACCTAGGCTCCCTCATCGGATTTGGGTTTCATCTCCAAGTCCTGGTGGGTTTCACAACTCGGACTTCATCACCGAGTTGTGTGTGAGAGCATCTAGGTGAAATCCGTAGAATCATTTTAGGGCAAACATTTTGCACATCAATTTTTCTTTTTCCAAAAACTTAAAAAAAAAAAAAAAAAAAAAAAAAAAAAAAATCAAACTTTGTGCAAACTTAGGAACAAAAACCTTGTTTGTTTGTTTGCTTTGAGTGTTGTTTTGCATTGTGCTTCCATCATGCATTCACACACCTACATTTGCATTTTACACATCATCACACCTTAGCGTATGGTAACGACCCATGGTCAAGCCAAAAAGTTAGCACTAGTTCAGAGTCAGTTGTCTTCCCCCATGGATCCATCTCAGTCTAGTCAGGTCCCTAACACTTCGGTGGTAGGGCAAGGTAGTGTAGTTCCTACTATGTCCTAGAACTTAAATGTAGGGCCCTCTAGTAGTGCCCCTATTTTGGACATAGATGTTATGCATAGGGCTACCCATACCACTATTCTTGAGACTCCTAGGAGTGAGCCACTTACACCAATGGATGGTCATGTCATGTATGTAGACATGGACATCATTAGGTAGTACTTAAATGTAACTAGTATGGTCTTTCCATCATTTCCACCACTTACCATTCCACCTCGCACCATCCCATCATTCCATCAGGAGTCTACCTCCACACACCCATAATAGTTCAACCAAACCTTCATGAATCCACTTTTTGAGTCAATTACTACCACCTTAGCCCATAGTCATCCATCATCATCTAACCAACCACCCATCACCTTACCACATCAAAATATCATTTGCACCAACCCCCTTTATGAAGCACCAATTAGTGTTGCTTCATAAATCCCTATATCCATTCCATCCATCACACCTATGGCCCCCATGCATCCCATAACATCCCTCATTCAATGGTAATGCCATTTACCACTTACCCTCCACCTACATCCACTAACATGGTTGCCTCACAACTAGCTCAACCATCCACCTCATATGTGATGTTCCCTCCTCATCTATGATTGCCATGCAATAAGCCTTCTTGCAACTACAACAAATGATCTTAGATAATGCTAATCATAGCATTAATCTTGACCTACATAATAGTCATAGAGGATTGATCAAAACCCACCATCAACATCTCATCAAACTCATACCTTATTCACTCAAGATCCATCTTGGGTGATGCACCTCCCAACCACCATGGCTGCTAATCCATATCATCAAATGTATGCTAACTCTTCAAGTCAACATGCTATCATACCTCCATCACCTCATCACTATCAAATCCCTCATCAATAACCATACCATCATCCATTTCATGCTAACATCCCCCATCATCCAAATCCCACATAAAATGCACTAGTATTACCAATAATAGCAAGCAAACTAGGGTTTTAACCCTATTGAAGATCCTAAGTTCTAGTTCTTATAGATCTATATTGATAGCCTTGCCATGCAAACACTAGGTTTGTAGTACCAAAAGCCCACCTTAAGGTAGCTACTCAATCACCCAATCCATGCTTCGGTACTCACACCACCTTATCCGATTAATTTTTAGGTATTAAATTTTGATACATTTAAGGGGGATGAGGACCCTCGAGAGCATGTGACTAGATTTGTTAATACTTGTTTTAGGATCAGAAATAATGATGCACTCATGCTCCACACCTTTCCTCAGACACTTGGGGAGAAGCCCAGGATTGGTACAACCACTTACCGCATCAGAGTGTTTACACTTTTGAGCAACTTGCAGACCAATTCCTGGAGCGATTCACCCTGAATGTCAGGAAGAAAACCACATTGATCGATCTACTTAGTTTGAAGTAATATGATGATGAATCGGTCCATGATTTTGGCAACCATTGGAGGGTGGTTATGATCAAATTGCCATTCTCCCTCCCCATGATAGAGTTAACAAGAATGTTCACCAAGAGTTGTGCCAAGCCCATCTCTTTGTTGCTACAGTTGCAACAATATAGAACATTCGAAGAGGCACTCACCCAGGCCAAAGTGATAGAGGAAATAAATATTCAAGAGGGTGAGATCAAGCCTAAGAAAAAAGAGTGGCAAAATAAGAATCAAAAGGGGAATAACCATGACCAGTCCAAGGCCACTCAAGTTAATCAGATAGTCTTGGGCCAACCTTCATAGCCAATTCAACATGCCCAAGTCCAAGTACAACAACCCCAACACCAACAACAACAACCACAACAATTGAATTATCAAGCGGTTCCACCCCCACAGTAGGTACAAAACCAAACTCAACCTATGGAAAGGCAACAACATCATTTTAGGCCCAAACACAATTACACCCCATTGCAAGAGCCCTACTCATCTATTTTTCAAAAGTTGTATGCGGCACAAGTTTTCACATTGCCAAAGATTAAACCTGAAGACCCTAGTAAGCCAAAATCAAAAGCCTACAAAGAGCATTTATATTGCATCTTTCATCAGCAAAAAGGGCATGACATCGAAACTTGCCATGGGTTTAAAGGTATTGTGCAAGATTTATTAGAAGAGGGAAGGATCAAAGTCAACAACCCATTAGCCCAACCTAATCAAAACCTTGGGATATATCAGACACCTTTGCCTCATCATGAGGTAAATCAACAAGCAATGGGAGCATCAACTTCTATAGTTCCTCCCAACCAAGTTAACTATGTGTCCCAACTATACCAAGGTTTTGTAGGGGCTATCAGTGTGGTCACCCATGGGCAAAGACAAGCAAATCACACAACCCAAGCTCCTATAGCACAACCTAGTGTGCCCATACAACTAGGCCCATCCATTCCACCTCCACCCTTCCATAATCCAAGTCATCCATCTCACCCAATCATCACCCTAGGAAGTCGGTTAACATAGAGCTTGAAAATGGCATCAACAAAACTATCAATTTATGAGCTAATACAATAGTCTCCCCCACATCGTGATGCATTGATGGAAATTCTAAAGTCCATCGAAGTGCAATCAGAAGACCCTAATGCCTTCAATACCTTTGTGGGGAGTGTACAAAAATGCATGGAGCCCTCAATAGCATTTTATGACTTTGAGGAGAAGAGTGTATCATCAGATCTACTAGATCCTCCATTGCATATAGTCACTCATATTGATAGAAAACCCTTCAAGAGGGTGCTCATTGATATCAGCTCCTCCATAAATCTCATCACCACACCCACCATCAAGCACCTAAACCTACCATCATCCCATATCACATCATCCACCTTCACCTTGAGGGCCTTTAATGATGCTTTATGTTCCACTATGGGGAACGTAGTTCTACCTATCACCATGGGGGTGAAGACTATCCATGTACTCTTCCACATATTGGAAGGGGTAATGCAATATAACATACTTCTTGGATACCCTTAGATCAGGGAGATGAAGTGTGTGCCCTCGATATTACACCAATGTCTAAAATATGTACATGAGGGTAAAGTCCATTGCATCCAAGCAGACATCGAGCCTTTTAAGTATTGCAACTTGATCTCAAATCCTTATGAGCCACTACTTCCATCCACCCACCTCTCCATTCAACCACTCATCATCCGAACCACTCCCACTAACATCACTTCATCAAAAGCACCCATCCTAGAGGCCTTATCGATAGTGGATCAAGCTTTTGCATCCCAAGCCATCAAGCCAAATCAACCATCATCCACCTCATTTCATTTTTCAACCATACCCGATCATCCTACTAACCAACCATCAACTTCATTAGCCACACCTCCCACTTCACAAACACCTTTCATATTTTTAGCACAACCCAATCCACCTCCATCAACCACTAACAATCCCATCAAGCCTAATCCACCTCAAGCCTCACCACCCATCATCTCATAGATAGGGTCACCTATCCGAGAGGAGCCATCACAAGCACATCATCCTCCACCTAAACCGCAAGCCACTATCGAAGCACCCACCTCATCCACTGAGCCATCCACATCCCAACCATCCCAAGTTGTAATCCATCTCACCAATCCAGGCATTGGTGAGTACATTATTGAAAGTGTCATAGTTACACCACCTATTGAGTCAGTTAGAGATTATGGTCACCCATGCGACCCACCTTTAGCCATAGGTGTAGTGTACACAATGGGTTCCCAACCAAATAGGATCAATTTTGTATATGGGGGAGTGGATTCTTCATCCGATCCACCTCCTCCTAATGAGGAACCCTTACAAGAGTTTAATGCCAATTTAGAATATCTATCCAACCCAGATTTCCCTTTATGATATTTTTGTAGGGTTAACTGGTAGGGATACGACCTTGGATGACATGAATAGGGTCCACATCACATTATTGAGCCTGAATATCGAGAAGCACATGATCACTCTAGCCTAGGATATAGGCCATCTACCTCAAACTCTTCTTTTGAGCATACCTTTCAATGACTCACTCTTGAGTGTGAAGAAGAGGATGAGGAGAGCAATGATTGTGATGATTGTGATGATACTGATGATGAATACCTAGACCCTAGATTTACACCTTATCTAAATGAGGCTTTTCTAGAGATTATATTGCACACATTCATGATTGATCATATTTCAAACATGACTGGTCATATTTTAGATGATTATATCTTCGATGAAGATTTTGAGGATTATATCTTCGATGAAGATTTTGGGAATTCCAATAGATGGAAGCAAACCTAGATTGGATCATTCAAATATTTGATGGTCCCCAAGAAGATGTGGCTCTTCTAGAGCCCATCGAGAGAGATGAGTGTTACACCAAAATGTTTCCCATAGATCACACCATATTTCACTTCAACAAAGAGCGTGAGCACCTTGAGCCAGATCCACCACCACCACCTTGGTTGCTCCTATAGCATCACCATTCACCCACCTTAGGTCAGTTGCAACCTAGAGAGAGTGAGCATTCACTCCTCGAATCATAACCACCTCACTTCCACCAAGTTAACATGATTTTTGTTGACTTGTTCACCCCACTCTGTAACCCATACGATTTGGTGAAGTTAATTTCGATCGATGCTAGCCTTATCACCATGGATAGGATTTCATCCCCACCATCCATCATCGAATTTATCCTATCTGAAGAGTTACTATGAGCTTCAAATACTTACATCCCACAACAACCTTCACCCTCCTCTACCTCAATTTTTCAAACCAAAGTAGAGGAGGAGTCACCTGAGTCATTTGAGCATGTGGAGGATGATATCCATCTCATCCCAACTCCACATCAGTTAGAAGAAGGTTCTCATATGCTTATCGAAGAATCTATCGATGTGAACCTTAGTCAAGATGCGAATAATCCACAAATCATGAAAATTGCAAAATATTTATCCACAGAAGAGAAAGAGCATATGATCGACATCTTAACAAGGAAGAAGGAAATATTCACGTGGTCATACAAGGACATGCCTGGCCTTGACCCCAATTTGGTGGTCCACAACCTTACCTTAGCTCCTGGAGCTAAGCCATTCAAGAAAAAATTAAGGAAACTTCATCCAACCGTGGCATTGATTGTCAAGGAAGAGCTACAAAAACTATTGGATGTGAATTTCATAGTCCCAATTGATTATCTAGAGTGGCTCTCTAACATGGTACCCATTCACAAGCTAAATGGGGGTACGCGTATGCACTAATTTTCAAGATTTAAACAAAGCATACCCCAAGGATGATTTTCCTCTACCCAACATCGATCAATTTGTAGACTCTTGCGTAGGCCATGAAATGCTTTCATTAATGGATGGTTTCTCAGGATACAATCAGATTCAAATTAATCCTGAGGACCAACACAAAACAACATTTACCACACCTTGGGGGACTTTTTGCTACAAGGTGATGCCTTTTGGTCTTAAGAATGTAGGAGCTACTTATCAACGTGCCATGACGTACATCTTCCATGACTATATGCATAAAATCATTGAATATTATGTGGATGATCTAATTACAAAATCTAAAATACGTCTTGAGCATATTGAAGTTCTAGAGAAAGTTTTTGATCGATTGCTTGAACATAAGGTAAGGTTGAATCCTAAGAAGTGTGTATTTGGCATCACATCAGGAAAACTTCTAGGATTCATTATCTCCAAGTGAGGCATTGAAGTGGACCTTGATAAGGTCAAGGCCATCATCGAGATGCCACCTCCAACAAATCTGAGAGAGTTGCATAGTTTACAAGGAAAGATTCAATCTATCCGATGATTCATTGCACAACTCTCAAACAAATGTAGGCCTTTCAATCACTTGCTATAGAAGGGGGTGACTTTTTCTTAGACAACTGAATGTCAAGAGGCTTTTGATGACATAAAGAAATATCTGGCTTCACCACCAGTTCTTATATTACCTCATCCAGGAGTCCCTTTTCACCTTTATATCTCTGCAATAGATTTTGCACTAGGGACAATGCTTGCATAGAAAAATGAGAATCACAAGGAGCAAGCAATTTACTACATTAGTCAAACATTGGTAAGTTATGAGATAAGATATGCTTACATCAAGAAGTTGTGCTTAGCAGTGGTTTTTACCACTAAGAAACTCAGACATTATATGCTAAGTAACACTACCTATGTCATAGCTAGAGAAAATCCTCTGCATTACATGATGACTCACACATACAACAACACCCGTACCACAAAATGGATAATGCTTTTAATGAAATTTGATCTCAAATTCATTAGTCAAAAATCCATCAAAGGTCAGGTGATAGTCGATCAACTCGTAGAAGCTCCATTACCAAATGATCAACCACTACTTATAGAGCTTCTAGATGATTCGATATTTTTCATCACTGAACAAGAAGAACTAGTCCCTCTCGAGGATGATGTTGACATGACTCTTTTCTTTGATGGATCAAAGTGCAAAAAAGGATAAGGTGTTGGAGTCATATTTTACACACCCAAAGGAATTCCAATTCCTTTATCATTCAAACTCGACTTTCCATGCACAAATAACAATACAGAGTATGAAGCCCTAATATTGGGGCTTCAATCAACTATAGCTATGGGCATTAAATGAATAAGCATCTTTTGTGATTCTCAACTTATCATTTGTCAAGTGAAGGGGGAGTACCAATGCAAAGAACCAATCTTGAAATAATATCATGAAGTAGCAATGAAGTTGCTAGCAAAATTTGACTGGTATGAGATTGACAACTTGCCTCATTTGACTAATAGATTTGTGGATGCAATGGCTTCTTTGGGATCCTTGATTCCTAAGAATGAACATGGAGAAGTCCAACCACTTATCATAACAATAGTGTCCAAGTCAACAATCAAATGAGTAGAATCTGAAGGTGAGAAGAGTGTTTGTTTGGTCCATGTGGAGCCATACAATTCTTACCTTGATGAGATAAGAGACTTTCTCAAGTTTGGGACCCTCCCATTAGAATTGATGCGAACTACAAAAAGAATGTTCAAACAAAAAGTAGCTCGTTACACTCTCTTGGGGGATATGTTGTATAGACATGGCTATGATGGAGTCCTACTTCGATGTCTAGATCCCGTAGAGGCACAATGAGCTATAACTGAAGCCCATGATGGTACTTGTGGTGGCCACTTTAGTGGAATGGCCATTGCAAAGTGCATCTTGTGCATGGGTTATTATTGGCCCACCATGGAAAGTGATTGTTTTCAATATGTCAAGAAATGTCAAAAATATCAACATCATGCCAACTTGACTCATGTACCATCACAAGATTTACAACCCATTCAAAGCCTTTGGCCCTTTTCACAATGGGGCCTAGATTTGATTGGCAAAATTTCACCTACCTCTTCGGGACAACATAAATTCATCATAACTACCACCGAATACTTCACCAAATGGGTCAAAGCAATTCCAATGACCACTACGACTGGACCTCGAATAGCGAAGTTTATACTCCAACATATTATCTATCATTTTGGGATTCCTTCCAAAATCATTTTTGATAATGGTAAGTCTTTTAAGAACAAGGATGTTCGAGCCTTATGCAACAAGTACAATATCCAACATAGTTTCTCGACTCCTTACTACCCACAAGCAAATGGATAAGCTGAAGCGACCAACAAGACCTTGATAGCCATTCTCAAGAAACTTGTCAAAGAAAATCATAGAGATTGGCACACTCAACTCCCCTTGGCACTATGGGCTTATCGAACAAGCATCAAAATGCCAATCGGGGCAACACCTTTTCATTGGTCTATGGCACCAAAGCAATCATACCTCTTGAGCTTGAGATCCCTTCTTTATGAGTTGCATTACAAGAATTCATGGATGATGACACAACTAGACAAGCACATCTTGACCAATTAACACTCCTTGATGAAAGGTGCATCAATACCTTAGAACATCTATGAGTATATCAAGATCGCATCAAGCGTACCTATAATGCAAAAGTCCATCCTCATGAATTCCAAGTGGGAGATCTCATCCTTAAAGAGAATCAATAGAACACCAATGCATTGCCACACTTGAGAGATAAATTCATGGCTAATTGGTTAGGTCCATATATTTTCAAATAGAAGTTGGGTCTAGGAACGTATAGACTTGCCAACTTAGAAGGAACATTGGAACCTGAGCCATTAAACATAATACATCTAAAGGTATTTTATGCATAGTGTAATTTATATATATGTACATATACATGGCTAAAAAAAAAAAACACAAAATATTTCATTTGCATTTCATACATCCATCCATACATTCCACCTACATTACATAGATGCATTTTAGGCATTTGTTCATACCATTCATCATATTAGAGATCATTTGGTTAATTTGGATGATCGCTAGTCTACTATGTCTTGTTGCCTTAATCAGGGGCATCTTACATCAAACATCACTCATCAATCCATTAACAATAATTTGCAACTTTCCTTATAATCTTTTGATGATTAAGAGGTTCACATAAAGTAGGATAGATACCGTATAATTGTTAGCAATAATGATTATGTGACCATTGACTATTTTGTGTGTATCTTTTAATTTTCAAAATCTTGCAATGAAAGTATCACAAAAACATTACATACCATATCAATCAATAAGCAAATTCTAAATATTTTCAATCACTCAACCACTCCTAGTGTTTTGAACAAACTCAATTCAAAATCAAACAATATTTAGAAGCAATAAGTTGTTCTTGGTCAATCAAGTTTCCTCTTGGACCATACACATCAAAACACATTAAAACATTGTGAACCTTGGGAATAATGAAGTCAAAAGTTGCTATTGCCATAAGTGAAAAGTTTTCCTTATTCATCCAATTATGTGCATGGTCTAGAGTGCTACAGAGTTGACAAAAGGACAAGCTCCCCCTTCACTCCAAAAAAAAAATCCCTTGCTCTTCCTCAAAGTGAGCAAGTATCCCAAAAAATTAAAAAAAAAAAAAATCCCTTGCTCTTCCTCAAAATGAGCAAGTATCCCAAAAAGTATCCCAAAGCAATAAAATTCCCCTTGCTCTTCCTCAAAATGAGCAAATAAAAGCAATAAAAATCCATGTTGCTCCATCACAAAAATGAGCAATCCCAAAAATCCAATGCAATAAAATAAGGGAAAGGAGCTTGAATCCCTGGAACTCTTAGTGTCTCAAAAACCATGGGGTGATCCTCATTACAACAATGGGTTGAATGAATCCCGCCTGGCAATGGGGTATCCTTACGCGTGGCGCCACGTCTGTCACATTAGCGACCTTATTTTGTACAGACCTATGGCCGCTCACGGATGAGCTAGCTTATTGGCATAAGTTACAATTGATTAGTTTGACCTAGCTCATAATGAGAAATGAACAATCATTGCACACACAGTTGGTCCTTGAGAAATTTGAAAACACTAGGACAATCCTTAGCATCATGAAGATTTGTGAGATTCATAAATGAGTTTGTTTAAGATCACTAGGATGTTTGAGTCTTTGTAAAAACACCCTAGATCATCCACCCAATCATACCATACCATTTCCATTATTACATATCATAATCAATGTCAATACCATCTATCTATGCCCCTGATTAAACAACAAGAATAATGTTGATCAAGCAAAGTCTATAACATACCAAATGATCATTAGAACATAGCATTAATCATCATTACATCAAACATCACATCATTTCATATGCATCCATACATACAATAAAATAAAAGTGCATACACAAATGATCACAATAAAAAGTCATGTATATATATATAAATCGCATAAGTACAAAATACCCATAGGTTGTATACATCCAAGCATTGAGGCTCATAAACAAAAATAGAAAACTACAAAAAGAGGTAATAAAGCGCTACTAGCTAGCACCCCTCATGACCCCTACGAGGCCCCTAAGTTGATGCCTGGGAACTAGATGGAGCATGTGAGCTAGATGGCCGATGAGACCATGAGCTACCAGGCCTAGACTCACTCCGCCTACTAGAACCTAAAACTAATGAGGAAGGATGAGCAAGAAGTGGAATGTTACGTTGATCTAGAGCATCCTCGAGCATGGCAATGTAAGAGGTCTACCCTCAAAGTAGTAATCAAGTCTAAAGTCTGATGAGCCACCTACTCAGATACCTCAACCTATAGCCCAATAATCATAGTCTACAACCTCACAATATTAGCATCCTAAGCTACACCAGTACCTACATACCCACATCCTTATACCAATTGAAGAATACAACTAATGAGAGGTGTAAATGAATTGAAGTTTCTATCAACATTATTTCTCACATGTACCATGCAATGTACAACTCTATGACCATATTTATTCCATGAAAAGCAATAGCCATGGAAGAAATTTTGTAACCTATTAGATTGCCTTGAATGATATGGTTGTATGGTTCTTCCTTTGCCATTTTTGTAATTGACTTTTGTCCATGATGTTTCTCTATTTTATTTCTCCTTGATACTTTTGCCTTTCAAAATATCAGTATAGATCATGGGCTCTTCTTTCTTTGATATCTTTATTCATTTGGAGCTTGATTCCTCTTTTTGTTTCCCTAACCTTATATTTTGTTGTAACTTAATCTTAGACTTTTCAACTCCCTTTCTTAGAGAGACAATTTCAAGTTCCAATCTTTCACATTCTAACTCTTTTACCTTTAACTATTCAGCCATACCTTTTTCAATTTTATTTGCCTCTTCAACCTTCATCTTTAAGTCTGTGAGATCTTGTAGAAGCTTTGTCTTTGTTTCCTCACCCATTTTAATTCGAGCCTTCAAAGTTGAATTCTTCTCTTTAACTCTTTTTAAATTTCCAATAGCAATAATAAGTTCCTCTTTTATGTCAATCATGGCTCTTTCTCTATTTTTTGTTGTCATGTGTATTCTTGTAGGATCTTCCTTCAAGTTGTTAGACTTTTTTCAAAGGAACCTGCTCTGATACCATTTGAAGAACACAAGCTTATACTGAGAGGGGGGGTGAACAGTATAAGATAAAACTTCTTACTGTTCAATTCAAATGATAACAACAATAATATCAAGGTAGTAAATAATGCATAAATCATCATAGACATGAGAGACATAGTTTTAGCGTGGTTCACCCAAAGTGGGCTACGTCCACGAAGAAAATATTTCTTATAAATTCTCTTAAAAAATCTTGGGAACCAAATCCCTATTACAAATTTTATGGACCTCTGTCCAAAGGAGACACCAATCCTCTATGATTTGTTTTATGGATCTCTCTCCACAAGAGAACTCTATTCCCTTTGCTCTAGTTTATGAATCTCTCTCCATAGGCGAACTCTATCCCCTTTGCTCTAGTTGTGTAACTCTCTCCACAGGAGAACTCTATCCCCATTACTCTAGTTTTTGGATCTCTCTCCATAGGAGAACTCTATCCCCTCTAATTTGGTTTGTGGATCTCTCTCCACAGGAGAACTCTTCCCCTCTATTCTGGTTTATGAACCTCTATCCACAAGAGAACTATATATCATTTTCTTTGGTTGAATCCAAAGTTTTCTCTTGAGTCTGCTCAAATCTAATCAAATGTTGTCAACTTCATGTACTGATCTGTCTCACACCTGCTCACAAGTTTATCTCAAACCTGCTTACAAATCTTGCACAAGTCTACCTCTAGCCTGCTCACATACCCTTCTTGAAACTACTTACAAATATTCTCAAAATGCCTATTCAAAATAGCTCACAATCCTAAATTAATATGCTCATTATCTCTGCTCAACTCTATTCTAACACATGCTCAACACTGCTCATAATAATTTCTTTATAAAATTAATTTTTTAACACTTACTCATCCACATTCAATGTCACTTAAACCAATACCAAAAGAAAACTTCACAACTTCATTCAAACAATGAATGCACAATTTGTTCTTAAAAATCCTAACACAAGTGTTTCCAATGATGCACATATATAATCCTTATTTCTCCACCTTATGATTCAGAAATATTCACTCAACAAAACACCTTAAAGAAGGAATGATATCCCCATACCTCTTAATTTGCTTTCATGAATATGTGCCCTCAAAACCTATTTCAAAATAAATTTCCACAATTTTCATGGGTGGGAATCAACCTCAACACCTCGTGCTTGCCCACACTTTTGTTCCACTTGGTTTACCACTAGGCTAGCCACCCCCACAACACTCAAACCTCACACACACCTTAATATCCATGATCTATGATGCAAAACTTTTAAACCAAAAACCTTTCCCAAACTACCCTCACTTTATCTTGAACTCAAGATCTACTCTCTACCACAACTTAGCATCGAAGGTCCTATCATATGAGCTAGCTACTCATATGAAACCTCACTTCGCTATATCCCTTGTTTATGAAATCTACCTCAAAATGTGTGATGTCCTTTGTGTTTTCTCCCATGAGGCCATGCTCGAATCACGGAGGATGTCACAAATTTCATATTAAACACACCAACATTAGCACATCATTATTATCAAAATTGAATTTTATTTACCTTATATATACACTTAGGATATTTAAGGGATATGTCAACACTTTGAATATTTCATATATTAGTATACCCTCCATGGTTTTGGCACCTAAAACGTTTAAATTAATTTTAATATTTTAAATATTAATAGATTTAAATATTATATTTTATATTTTAAACCTTTGGGCTTCTTACATTTTGTCTCAAATATTAAAATATTATAATATTATCTCTTTGAAGCCTTAGTCACTTGTGATTTAAACTTGCTTTCTTTTAAACCATGGTCTTAAGCTCAGGTCTTCAAACATTTTATTTAATTACTTAGAAATTTTTCCCAAGTGCTTTGAGATGAACCTTGCCTTACCTTCTTTTGATATCAACCTTTTGACATCAATGACTATGCACCTTTGACATCAATGAAAACTCATTATGCTTAATATTTCTAACAATCCTCACCTCCACTAGGCCTGCACTACATCTCATCCACATCATCCTACAGTCAAGTCACCTCACCCCATAGTCTCATGATATCTACATCCCAAGTCATAATATCATCATACCCACTCGACCTGCCATGCAAATCATCCAACTCACCCTAAAACTGAGTCACCTCACCCTGTAGAAGAATCATCTCACCCTTGATCCTCATAACCTCCAAATCTAGGCTATCTCACTCTACCTAGAGTATCCCAACACCTCCTACGTATGATGAGGAGGAACATCCTGATCCTGATCACCTCCATCTCTACCATCATCATCGACATTCACATTATGGGCCCCATATACACCATCATGACCTCCATCACCTTTTTTATCTCCATATCCATCACCTCCAGAGCCAACATATATCTACTGTACACCTACAATATACTATCTCCTACTCCCATTACCTCGATGGTGCTTATGCCATCCAAGAATTTGCTCACCAGCATCAAGCTCATCCCTGCTGATGGTATCATCCACTTCTTGGATTGGCCTCCATGGAGGTTGTACCATAAACCAAAAGTTATAGTTTTTAGTTGTCCCCACATCATTTGTATCAGGGACATCCACTACTGCATCATCTATTACATTATCCATAGTCCAAAAGTCTAGAGTTAGAGGAAGACTAAGCTCATATCCTTGTTTCTTGTACATCATAGGAGCATATGGAACTCCCTAAACTAGGTCAAACTATCTCATCACTCATGAGAACTGGATATACTCCATCTCTCGCCCATGGCTCCTAACCATCCACCTACCTTGCCTCACCCGATAAAGTTGTGCAACATCACCCTCCCAAGTCAGACCTCTTCAAGGTCTCCAGAAGATGTCATCACATGTTAATCCACTCAGTTTATCCCAGTATGTCCTAGCACTACAAGCAGTACGGGTAGGAGAAGATTCCTCACTAACTCACCAACAAAAATTACAAGGAAGTAAAGGATCATAGGCATAAGGTAATCCCTCTAGGTGACCTACTTTGATGTGCTCCCATGCCTAAATATAGAGCACCAAGTTGTATCACTATTCCTAACTCTTAACCTCATAAAGCTTTGCATGCAAATGATATAAGAGAGTGAGAGCCCATGCATAGCTCTAAGGCTCTACAATAAACTGTAATACAATAGGAACCTGGTTCTAAGGGAACCTCGAGCCTATACTATTATGAAACAACATGTTGCCTAGTATGTACATCATAAAATTTAGAAGTGTACCCACTTCTCACCCTTGTAGAGATCATGTTAAGGAATATCGTCCTTCTCACAATCAACATCCTAGTCATCTCCATAAATGGGCCTCAGTACCTCCTTGTCGTGACCCACCATAACTAATGAACCCTTGATAGGCACACAAAAAATGTGGTATATTTCCTCAAGGGTGATAGCTATCTCCCTTGTCATAAGCTGAAAAGAACCCCTATCAGGGTCCCATATCTCAACCAATGCAGGTAAGAGCTCCTCATTAGCCTAAATAATACCTACTCATCCGCACCCATCTAGACCCATGGTCTCCAAGAATTTCCACTCATAAGTTTTAATAGCCTTTTGTACTTTGGAAATAGTGCAAGGCCATCAATGTTGGGCAGTAATAAACTTAACTGAGAGCACAAACAAAGTTCACATCAGTGCATACCAAAACACACAAAAATATTGCACAAAATTTAGTATAAAATACATTTCAAAAACATGAAAAACACAAAAACATTACACATCATTTAGCTAAAATGCATTTCAAAAACATGAAAAACATAAAAACATTGCACATCATTTAGCATAAAATGCATTTCAAATTACATGAAAGAACAAAATATTGCACATCATTTAGCATAAAATGCATTTCAAAAACATGAAAAACACAAAAACATTGCACATCATTTAGCATAAATATAATTTTAAGAACATGCAAAACACAAAAATGTTGTACATCAGTTAGCATAAAATGCATTTCAAAAACATGAAAGCACATCATTTAACATAAAATGCATTAAAAAAAATGAAAATCACAAAAACATTGCACATCCCTTATCATACATTGCATTTTAAAAACAAATAAAATTTTGCTAGCCCCTCTTAGTGGTTGCAAAAACCAAAAAATTAAAAAACAAAAAAAAAATGCCATCCCCTCTTAGTGGTTGCAAAAACAAAAAATAAAAAAATAAACAAACAAAAAAAAAATTGCCAGCCCCTCTTAGTGGTTGCAAAAACAAAAAAAAAAAATTGTCAGCCCCTCGTAGTGGTTGCAAAAGCAAAAAAATTAAAAACAAACAAAAATTTTCCAACCCCTCTTAGTGGTTGCAAAAACAAACAAAATTTTGCCAGCCCCTCTTAGTGGTTGCAAAAACAAAAAAATTAAAAAACAAACAAATTGCCAACCCCTCTTAGTGGTTGCAAAAACAAACAAAAATTTTGTGACCCTCTCTTAGTGGTTGCCAAAAAAACACACACACACACACAACACAAAAAGAACAAAAGAAATACACAAAAGAAAAAAAACTAATCTAAGAGCTTAGAACATGTACCTTGGCATAGCGAACTCTGGCTTTCGCTTCATCTGAGCCCCAAGCCCCCACACTCGTAGTCGTGCCAACACCACTCACCTCACCCACATCCATATCTCTCTTCTCTCAAATCATTTAAAGTGTCAAAATCAATAATAAAATGAAAACAACCCCAACCCCCTTTATATAACCGCTTTTCATAGTGAAAAACATGCGCTCATGTTTTGTGAAGAATGCAAAAATGCACACCCACGGTTGGCGCCGCCAACCTGGATGCATGGTTAAGGGGAGGCACAATCACGCATGTGTGGTTAAAAAATAAAAAATAAAAAATAAAAATAAAAAATCCCTCACAAAAACCAAAATCATAACAATCAACATATATTTCACACACAACATCATCATCAAATCATATCATTTCAATGATCCTCGTATATAGTGAATTACCCTATACACATGGCGGTTGTAGAGACTAGCAATCCATGCAATCCGATAGGATGGGTAGCCCACCATAATGACACATTCAAAATCCAACCACCATGGCACTAAATCAGCTAGGTCCCTCAATATTTGAGCATAGTTGTGTTTAAAAAAATTTGCACAAGGTTATCATTAACCCCTTTTATTGGGTCAAAAGCAAAAAAACATTCAAATCAAAATTGGTATGATAAAAAATCACTCAAGTGTCGAATTATCAAAATTATTGGTTCCTTGATACCATCATTTGGAAGGAATTGCTAAATTCTAAGGGCATTAGAACTCCGAATGTGGTCTATGATTTTACCACAAGCATTTTATGCATTAGTAAAATCGAAGGTAAATTTACAAAAATACAAACAATCCCAGACTTAGGGCATCAAGTTGATCAAATATCATGCATTTGCATACATCAAATTCAAACATTCATTCATCCACCTTCTTTCATCATCCACATTTGGTTAATTGACTCGTGGTTTTCATACTTCACCCATTCGCTAATTGAAGGGGTAAGCAAATAAATCTGAATCTCATCAAAAAATTTCAAAAATTGGTCATTCTTGTTCATCGAGAAGATTTGAACCTGTTTATTCCAAAATAGACAAGTGTCATTGAATTTTTCACTGTATCGTGTTTCACACAATGCGGTACAAAAATAGGTATCTGTAGACACCAAAAAATGGTTATCCATAAATTCACATTTAGCACCCCACACCAAATCCTGCATAATAATATTATATGCCTAAGTTTAGACTTAAGAATATAAAATCCTACACATTATCCTATTTTTTAGATTAATTAAATCTAGAAAATCAACCTAGGATACCCTACCTACCCACTAGACATGTGTCCTAGCCATCTCACTACCCCACATTACCACATCTCATACACCCTTGTCCCATTTGTCCCTTCACATGGGGTAACCCTCCACATGTCACTCCCCTTGCAGCCACATCACCCCAGTTAAGTGAGATACCCTGGGTGACTCACTCTAACTACCCCCTCCATTTAGCAACTCAAAATTACCACTTGGTAATCCTAGCATGCCATATCTCATTTCCATCCAAAACTCTAAGGAGCCTATAAAGGTACCTTCACCCCACCAAACAAAGGAGATTGAGAATTCATACTATCAAGCTACCAAAATAGGACTAGAAAATTACACACATCCTGAGAAGAGAGATTTGAAGCTCAAAGGCCCCATTTTGCAGCAATCTACCACTTAGTTGAAATTGCCCATTTGTGATAATATAGTTGGAACAGCACTTGCATGGATTTTCCACCTCCCATGCATGGTTTTCCAGTCGCCACCACACACTCGTAGTTTCTCAAAAATAAAAAAACACAACACGATCTGTAAGTTTTATTTTTGTAGCAAGGTGTCTCTGGCTTATTTCTTCCTTTATTTTTCTGTATTACATGACTTATCTAGTTAGGTTTTGATAGTAATATTCTATATCTTGATTTGTAGGTGTTACTAACTCTTATTTGGTTTTCATGTGTGTAGGAAATAGGTATTTTGGAAATCCTGCTAAAGTTGGAGTGGTCCCCACATTATACACCAAAGCCCACTCATCCCTTGGAGTTGTAGTTGAAGAACGAAGAACATACATCCCTATGGAAGACTCAAAAGATCCCCGTTTCATCACCAGAACATTGTATTATACAAATAGAAAGAGCAGTGTAACATTGTCCCCAACACGCTTGGGGTAATTCAAAGTCATTTGTAATACTGTATCAAAATATCAATACAAAGAACAATTTTTTGTAAGCTTCTTTCTCTATGTTTATCTTGTGTTTGTGTTCAATTATTTTAGTTACATTTTCTAATAGGCCACCAAGATTTTTTGGTTCATTTTGAACTTACCTTTTAGCAAATATTTTATATCAGGTATTTAACTCCTTTATAAGGACCTTTGTCCAAAATTTCTAATTCTTCATTTCATTCACATTGTGAAGCAATTTATCTTTGATCAATACCTCACAATTATCAAACATTATTTTTTTTCAAAAAATTAACTTTTCATCCTCAATTTGAGGACTAGCGTTGCTTCTAGAAGGTGACAATGTGGTTTCATGAGCTTTAGGTGATGGTGATGGTGCATGTTGTCCTTGAAGCACATTTAGTGCTTTAAATCCTTTGTTGTTACCTTGTAGAAGATAATTGTCCTCTAAAGGAGGATTATCTAAACTTAAGCTCAAATTATCTTGAATTGAACAACCAGTTGAAAATTTCATGAATGGAAATGTAGCCTAAGAAGCTATTTACAATGCTGCCCCTCATGATTTTACACCAACAATTTATTTTCCACCCATTTGACCTCTCATTAACCATTGTCATTCTAGAGGTGGTTATGGTGGTGGCAGCGGTATAATTTACGATCTTATTTAAGTATATCACAGAGAGGCACCTAAAAAATAAGATTCTTGTTAAAAGAAAATAAAATTGGTTAAAATTAATACATATTATTTAAAAAATACTTACCCAATGTTGAAATTTGTTGTTGCCCTATGACCTATGAAGGAAACTTGATGCGGTTGAGAGGGGGGGTGGGGCGTAACACTAAAAACATAAAAAAAATAAAAAAATATTATTATTTGAACTAAGTAGTAATTGAATCAAGAAACTTGAAATAATAAACTTACCTGTTATTGGTGTGGACTCACTAGATTCACACTACACAATATTTTGATGAGAAACTCCAAAAGGATATACCCTTGGACATTTATGATGCATGTGGAGTGGTGATGATTCAAATTATTTTGAATCACCAATGGTATTTGGCATGTGATCCCTAACAACAACATCCTATTTTGACTGGGTAATGGCTACCTTACTCTGGATTTAGGTACAAATAAAAAGTTAAAATATGAAAACATGTTAAAATAGCAAACATTATCCAATGGTGAAAAATGGAATAATTACCTTCATCTATTGGGGTGTCACGGCAATGGCTTGTAAGGTTGCATGCACTACATTTGGTACACCAGTATCTTACAAATTAAGAAAAAATTCATAATAGAGATCTAAAATATAATTTATTGTGGCTATTATGGCCTCATTTTTTGTTTGAATTACATTGATCTATGTTCTGTTGCAATAAAAAATGTATGTACACCAGTATAATTTTTGTGGTTAAGATAATAAACAAAATAGGCCAATGCCTCTAATGGAATCTCTATTCTTCCTTGCAAAAATAACCTTCCTTGAAAGAATTCAAGAATTGCCCTAAAATATGAGTTTGTAATAGAGGTATTCATTAACCCCCTTTTTGACTTTGTTGAAGTTGCAAAAAAATAAATTAGATGATAAATCACAAATTTAAAATTATGAACTTTAAGAAAATTGTGAACTTTAATACCTAAAAACAATTCAATCAAGAGATCATAGTTGATCTCTAGATAAGCCTTATCATTGGTAGTTGCACGAACTTTGATGAAACAAGAGCAAAACCCTTATTGGGAAGACCTGTCAATCTCTAGATGTTAGAGGGTTTTATGGTGAAGTATATTTTTGTATTCTAAATTGTTAGAATGATGCCTGTAATATCATGGTTGTAGCCATCAATGATACTATACATAACATATTTATCTATTCTAAAACATGGTATGGAAATCAGACGTTCTAAACATGATTCAATGACCCATGAATGGTCATAATCAAGGGTGGTTAATAGGTCTAAAATTCTAGTGCAATTTAGGTTTTTGAATGCAATTTTAAGAGAGGCTATGAAAGTGGTGGCCATTGCTTCAAGTTTTAGAAGCAGGGGAAAGTTCACTCTGGATGGTCACTTGGGGATGGAAGTGTTCACTCTAATCTCGTGTAAAAGGAAAAACCTAAAAATATATTGTTGATACCTTTTTATAGAAACAGTTGATAAAGGTGGATAGGTGGCTATAATATCCCAAGTCTACTCACCTAGTTGTCAAAAATATAAATTCAAAATTTTGATTTATCTAAACACAAATGTCATCCATTGATGTAAGCATACCCAACTTTGTATTAGTACTTAGGTATAGATTTTCACACTTCAATATGTTATACAATTGCATATAGAATCTCAAGTGCTCGAGACCGGCCAAATTCTCGCTATAGATTGCCATACATGAGACCCATCCTCTTCTTACTCAAGTTTTGGATCTCAGCATGGGGTTGCCCTTCTAGGGCCCATATCACCTGGAAGGATGGATGCACTATTTTTCCCATCTCATAGCATGGAGGACTTAGATTTATGATCTATTTTGTTCTAATGATCCATTGACCCAGTTTTTAAAAAATAATTTAACCTTTAGGTCCATGCTAGAGTTAGCATAGCTATGCCAATGCCTGATTATTGACCTTCATCTAAGGTGTTATCAGGGTCCGCCAATACTCTGGATTTCAAACTAGGTGTCTCAGACCAACCCTAGTTGATGGTAATATTGCCCATACCATCTACCACTAGACCTTCCAACCCCAAGGACCAGCTCCCTAGTCTTGAGTTTTATTGGCAATTCTACAACTAGTTATGGTTCATGAGAACCCTCATGTACTACATTGTACAACAACCTAAAATAATGTCCCATTCCATCGTTCGTTACTCTTAATAGCATGGGATCCACTAATCCTTTTGGTAATGCTAGAGAACAATTGTCTCTGATTTACAACAACCACCACCTATGAGTTTTCGATGTTGGGTGGATATACATCCTTCTCAATGGCATCAATTCTTTTTATTCTTATCCATCTAGATAGTTTTTATTCCATTGTATTCCATCCTTCTCGATGGTCAGGTAAAGTTGGTTCCAAACTAAGATGATTTTAAAATATTATAAAATTTTGTTAACCTCTAAAGTAAACCATCCTCCTTGATGGTTGAGCATCATAAGTTCAATTTTACTGCTAAATTTAAAAACTAAGATGGTTTTAAAATAATATAATTTTTTTTTTAAATCTCAAGTAAACCATCCTCCTTGATGGTTGAGCATCATAATTTCAGTTTTACCCCTAATTTTACCATCCTCCTCGATGGTTGTGATGGTCAACTTAAGTTGAAAATAATATATGGTTTCAGTTATAGATGACTTGAAGTGAATACTATTCTCACCTCATATTATCTTTTTGCATGTATCTTTGGTTTAAATGAAATAAAATTGCATCTTTTTGATGTATATGTACTTCACCACTTATTTCCAATACCATATAACTCTTAATCAATTAATGAATATTAAAACACACTCTAAATTAATCTTACCTGACTAATTTGAAGAAAATTACAATAATATTTTGATAAATACTATCATAAAACTAAGTTTCCAACATAGAAGTCCTTTAAAGAGCTTTCAATAGACTAATAACTTTAGTAAGCATGTTTTTCGAGTTGACTATAGTTTCTAAACCTTCACCATAATAATATTCAAATACATAATGTACCTAAATAAATTTCTTCAAATCAATAGAGTAATGTTATATTAAAGTTAGTTATTCATCTAATAGGTAGTTTTTAAAATCTTTCATTTATAATTCTTAAAACATCAAACAACTTTTGAATAAAAAGACATTTAATATTTTAAGTATATAAAAGGTATATAATATATATTTTTTAAATTATAATATAAAATTTACCACTTTTACATATGAAGTAAACCAAAAGAACTTTAGGATTTTAAAAGCTACCTTAACCAAAATAATTTTAAAAAAGATATGGCACGCATCGAATGAGTAGACTTAAAATAATATGAGAGTGCATATATCGGTTCTAAAAATGTCTACTTTTGTTTTTTAAAATAACCAAAGGGATTCCATATAACTATCAATTAGGATAAAATCAACCTAAGTAGCACGTAGTAGTTTTTATTATATAGGTCGTTCATAGGTTAACATCTAAAAACTTTTAGGATAAATTAAAAGTAAGAGCATATCTCCTCTCATTGCCTAATTATTTTATTAAACACGCGTAACAAAAAAATAATATTTAACTTTTTTTTTTATGACAACTACTGCCATGAAAGATTTAAAATAAATATGACATCCATAAAAGGCTTAATCCAGACATCCATTTCAAGGTATAAATGGTATTTTTTCTTTTAAAAAGGTAACAATTTTCTTCTTTATTTTCCATGGTAATGACAGTTGGACAAAATAAAAAATAAAACTATCAAGACGAGGTTCAGACAACCTACAAGACACCCAAGTTTTAATAAAATAATTGTTATCCCTATCATTTTGATAGATGAGAGGAATTAATGGCCTTCTAATATACTCTACCAACTGACATTACCTTGTACAAAAAGTTGTCACAAGAAATAGGAAATTATTTTCCCAATGGGTCATACGACCATTAATAAAAGGGCAAAGTAGGTAAAGTATAAATGGTTTGAATGTCTATTAAGTATTCAGGAAAGAAAAAAGCATATAATAGACGAGTTTCAATATCTTGCACAAGTTAAATAACGCACTGGTTCTAAACAAAAACTTTATTTAAAGTAAAACTTAGTATAAAACCACCTTTTGGAAGATTAAACACACATGTTTTACCAACATTAAGTTCAATTTCCTAATTCTTCCAATAAAAGAAATAATAAAGGTTGTTGCTGGAAAATTAAATATTAATGACCATATTGGTTTCAAAAAAATAAAATTAGATGCTCACACATAGCCCACCACATGGTGTTGTAGGTGTTTAAAAAAAAAAAACTACAAAAATTTGTATATAATAACCATAGCTATTTGAAACACATACAGATAGAAGTAGAGGTCTCGAGAGCAATACCATTTACTTCAAAATTATATCCAAATGTTTGCTTGTTTTTCTAAATTCAAACTATTGAATATTGAGTGACTTAAACCCAATAAAAATTCAATTCCTTTCACAGAGTACACCAACCCTTCTCGGCACCATAATATTCATGCCTGCCAGCCCAGGAGAGTGTCACGACAGAAGGTAAGGATTGAAGCTTTTTTGGGTCAACATGGCTATAATGAAATGTAGCTACTTGAATAAAATTTTTAACTACCATGTAATGCATACCTGGAAATATTTACATGCAGTGTAATAAGATTTCATACCTCATTTTAAATAAAATTCCATGGATGCTTATTCATTGCAGTTAGATTTATTCCTATAGTATTTTTATATATCTATAAATAATTTTTATACTCAAGGTTTTGAAAAATCTGGCTAGATTCCTATCTTACAAAGAGCTCATACCAAATTTAAATTTAAATTAGATAGTACATAGAACATAAATAACTAAGCCATTGTTTAGTTTCCGATAAATGTATTAGTGACCATAGTAATCAGCCACACGATATTTTATTCTTTCTAAAAATATACATACATGTTTTTAAATATTAAGTCATATAGCACACCTCTACTAAATATTTTCATGCCGAATGGATCATAGTATACCAAGAACACACATACACAGATGCAAACAAATAAAATTGGAGTAAGCTGACATATTACATCATGTGGAGAAGTATCCAAGCCCAATAGTAAACTCAGTAAATCCAACCAACACAATTACGTATTCCCAGAAATAAAGAGGACAAAATGCCTCAATGGAAAGCAAGTCTTCATTTTAATGGCGTAGAGGTTTTCAAACTCAATGACACCTCAAATTCTTCATGCACACAACTCATTATATTAATGTCGAGTGGCATAGATATCGATCATCCATGGCTTACATATCTATTATGTATTATTATATATGTACTTTATTTATTTTTATTTTTATTATTTTTTTCTTTTTGCTTTATTTTATTTTTATTTATTTATATTATTTATATTTATTATTCATTATCTATTTTTATTTATTTTATTATTTTATTTATATATATAAAGATAACTAAATTTGGTAAGATTGTATATATGCTTGAGTTAAAATGGAGGTAACAATAATCCTATGCAAAGGTTATCACACAACAAACATGCAATTCACAGATAGTATATGCTCCTATATGAAGTTACTTCCACTAGATTCCATGTACTCACAACTGTGGTGTTGTTAAGCACTGTCATCATATCTCAACTTACTTGAGTGACAATCCTTATCCCTTTGCCTACAGTTGTGCAACAAATACACTGAATCACTGGTCATAACTGCTATAGTTCCTGTACTCGTAAAAAATCATCAGTAGCATCTTGTTATAATAAAACTAATATGCAGATAAGAAATTATGGGGATGTTACATTCTCCCCCACTATAGTTAAACACAGTCTTGTGTTATTTAAGGTAGTTTTGCATATTCATATTATTTGAAAAATATATAAACATCACCAAATCACATACTATGAATTTTATCACAAGATATTTTCACTTCTTCAAAAATTATATCAAAATGTGCATCATAAATATAGACACAAATAAATATTATTTCAATGTCCAAATTTCATGTAATTACTAGTCCTCAAACAAAAACATAAATTGCTCTTTCATAGTTACCACATTCTCCCATGTGGTGTTTCTTTCAGGGTAGAGATCCCTGTTGGAGCCAAAATTGACTCAACATCTGAAACCCCCAATTTTAAATTTTTGGTTTCAATAAAATTAACAAAAGTTGCTAGCCTCTGTTGCATTTTCATCTAAGAAGTTGATTTCCATATTTTTGATTCATGAAATTAACCTTAGCCATTTTTTGGATTGATCTTATGACCATTGTTTTATCCTTTAAAAATCCATAAAAGGTCAAATTATATAAGCATCCACTACCATGGTAAAATCATAAAAATACCCGACTTTAAAGTAAGGGTCATGACCCATGAATCAAATGTGAGCCTTCCTTTTAAAAATAATAATCGGACCTAAGCCTAATGAATAAACCCCTAAGTCCTAAAAGTATTAAAAGGAGATAATTCAAGGTCTAATGAGAGAACACCATGGTCTAAAGTCCAAAAACCTAAGGTTTGAATGAAAATATTAATTAAAACCTTGAGGGTATGCACCCCTTAAAATTAAACATTGAGCTAATCGGGTAAATCTGATGGCAGTGCTTGATTACGATCTAATCGAACGATCGCGCTCTCATAAAAGGTTCATTAAAAGGGCTAAAGGCTGAAATATTAATTAAAACTATTAAATAAGCATTAGCAAGGGCTTTAATACATTACTAATTACCCCTTTCAGCTTAATCAAGGATTATCGAAATAAAGTGATGCACCCCTTTTGGTTATCAAGCTTGTAGATTACAGGAGATCTAAAGGCAATGCTTCATCGAGGAGAAATCGGACGGATGCGCTCAACCTAATAAAACACCATGGTCTAAAGTTTGAAAGCCTAGGTACAATGGTCACGAAAGATCCACGATTGCGCTTGATCGAGAGTCAATCCGACGGATGCGCTTTACCATGAATCACCAAGGTTAGTTTAAAATCATTACTCATGCTTTTGTTTAAAGAATGTGTGGCTCTAAGGAATATCAATGGATGCGCCATCACTAAAGGTAATCCAATGGTAATGAGCATCTCAAGATGATCAGCCATTAAAACAATTCTCGCTCAAAGACAAATGCCCTATGTTCAAACAGATCTAACGGTTGTGCTTGAGCCTGGTTGATCTAACGGTCATGCTCCAAAAGAGTTGCTCAAATATTAAAAGAGGGCTCCTTAAAATAATAACCAATGAAGCTCAATGGTCATGTGCAATCTAGAAAGATCCAACAGTGGCACTTAGTTCAAAGTACAAATCAAATCTAATGAAATCAATGGATGTACTTGATCCCACCCAGATCCAATGGTTACGATTTCACAAAACTATTAAACATCCACGAGTCAAATAAAGACAAAATGGGATCCGACGATCGCACGCAATCAAAATAGATACAATGGTAGCACTTTATCAGAGCACACACCTTTTTTAAAAAATATGACTATATCCCAAACTAACGACAATGCTTGACCTACCAAGATCTAATGGATACTATCCAATAAAAGCTTCATAAAAGACAAGAGTGCACTATGTAGGTTGATCCAATGGTCATGCTCATTTCAAGTAAATATCTGATGTTAGCATTTTATCAGAGCAATCATCTATTAAGAAGGATGTGATCATGTCTTAATCGGACGACCACGCTCTTTCCTACTAGGATCCAATGGTAGTGATTGGATTTAAAAGGTGAACAATGTCCGAATAGTCGACATTTTAGAAGGGTTTGACCAAGATCGGATGGTCACACTTATCCTCGAGTAAATCCAATGGTTGCACTTACTCATGACCATCAAAGGAAAATAAATTCAAATAAGAAGAGCATAGATCTACCAGATCTAATGACAATGATGAATCTCGACCAGATCCGATGGTCACGCATGACCAATCTACCTGGACGTTAAGAGACATGGTTTATTTCACCAAAGGAGAATTAATTAAGGTTAATAAAGAGTCTAAACATGTGATAATGACCCCCTCTCTTTGATAAATGCCAACACAATTTTGGATGATCGGATGAACGTGCAAGACCGCATGGTTGATCGAACGGTAAATCATTAGCAAGGTAATCTAGTCATTAAAGGTCATCCATTAACCAAAGGTTAGTAATTTTTATTACTCTTTAATAAGCGAAGATAAAGCTCTAATTAAATTGTGAGACAAAGCTTAATATATTTAGTAAAATAAAGGTATCAATCGACTAACCAATTAAAGGTTAAAATATCTCCTATATTGTGCGTGACCACCATTGATATATACCTTCAATATTATAAGGCTAACATTTTTGTAGATATGAAAGTATCAAATTGAGGTACGCGATGCGTTTTCCATCCAACAATAATCAAGAATTGGTAGATTCAATAGGCATGATCCCCCATGTGCAAATCTAGCAGACTGCAACCAAGAGAAAAGAGTAATACAATAACAATGCAAGTTGGACTAAGGTGGTGAATCACTAACAGGTACAACCAATTAAATAGGAGTAAGTTACGACAAACAATAGCCACTGCAAGGTGAATTGGAAGTACAAGCAAAAGGATCAGGAGAAATGACTAATTCAAGCAACGACCAAGAGATAAAATAAGCAGACTATCAAATAAAATCACACGGATAGTACCCGAGCAAGGATGATACAGACTATTCAAGTGACGAGCTTTGTACAAAAGAATAAAATTAGATCTTTTAAGTTTGACCATGTACCACATAGGCAACAAGATAAACCGGTCTAAAATGAAACCATGCATGAGTCTGCTCGATTTATAAATAGGGATAGTAAAAGGTAATCCATCTGAAAAAGCCATGGAGCGTGAGATACATGAACATGATCATTTCTTGCTCTACACATTTAGAAGATGTAAGAAGCGCAAGAAGATCGAGACCTTGTTTTAGCTCATCAAAGGTTGCACACTTAGCGCTTCGACGAAATATAGTTACAGAGGGTTCACTCCGATGGAATATAGTTATGGAAGTGCCATATAGGCATTTCTAGATCTTGTTTTCCATTCCATCCTTCCTCCTACCTATCACCGCCCTCCTCCTTCTAGGCATTCTCCCATGGCCATCATCATTGTCCACTCCACATAGCACCATCTCTCCACCTTCCACTGAGCAAATCAACTCCCATTGCTCCCTCCTCCCTCATATCCATCTTGTTATCAATGCCATTCTATCCGTTTATCACCCACACTCCACCTCTTCTCTTCACCGTCACGTCGAGGCACCCTCTGTCTCACATCAAAATTTTACTATAGCAACCTAGTCAACCCCAAGCGTTATAATCCAATGACTAGGTTAAGCAGGAAATGAAAAATTATATATATGTATAAGATCTCTGTTTAACTATGTAGAAGAAGAAAAATAAAGATCACCAAATCCATTCAGTATGAGAACTCCCCTCAAACCAAAAGCAAAATCACGATAAGAAATCCAGGATCATAATAGTTGGATAGCATACAAAAAGATCGAACCAGACGATGACAAGTGTAAGGTCAAGATCAGGTCAAAAATAATAGATTCAAGAACCAGAAGCTATAAAAGGAAGCATCCAGGGCCAGAATCTACATCAAGCATTTAGAGATAGCAATTTTTTCTAAGAGGTATACTTGAGTGCCCTTTTGAGTTGTGTTGTTGTATTCCCCTTGTGTCTATTTTTCTCTGCTCACCCCTCCTTCTTCCCTTTCTTGTGCGAGGTTTTGATATTGAAGCATTCAGAGAAGTCGAGAATATTTCTAGTCTTTATGAGCTCGAAGTTTAGAGATTCTCCTTGCTAACATTTTAGAAGGAAGATTGATGAGAGTCTTGTTACATCATTTGAACAAGGCTTTCTCATTGTATTAAGCTGTGAAAATAGAGTTTAATGGCATTCTTCCAACTCTGCATGTAATCTTTATTGAAGAAAATAATACAATTATGGATTTCAGTTTTATTATTTCTTGTCTATAGTTTTGTGTGTTTCCTCATAATAGGTTACGATATTCGAAAATGTTATGAGCGCTTCTTTCATCGGTTAACCCTTAGATTGATTATGATATTTGAATGAGTTTAATGGCGCCGATTCTTCTTTTTCCCATTCTTTCTGCTCATGTGATAAATGTTTTTAAATTGTTATAACAACCCAATTGGGTAGGCACCTATCTTCATAAAGCATAAAAATTAAGTTATCTTTGTTTGGTCAAATTTATATAGATAATATTTACTAAATTTGGAGTGAGTAACACTTGTAAAATCATAAGTTTACCACTGGGATTTCCTTACCTATTCTGTATGTTTTTGTTAGCAATATCTCGTTAATCAGAATAAAGAGGTAGGTTGACTAGAGCCTGTAATAGCTCATTGGTTTCAACCGATTTCTTATAGCATTACAATCGAATCCTATGGATGCAAGAAATGGTTCCAACAAGGACTTATTAATTAAACAATTTGTCTATTAAAAGCTTTCTTTCAAATGAGTATATTTTAATCAACGAGCGACCAAGTTAGAATAAAGAACCTGCGTCTTGATTTTTTATGGTTTTTGCTCGTAGTTTTCAATTGAATTTTGGAGTATTTTTTACGTTTCTTGATTTTCTTGAATTTTATTCAAAGAAGTATCCCCTGTGAGACCGAGAGTTAAAAGAATCAAATAATCTTGATTACATAATCTGTTCTTTCGACACCAACGTGCTGGCGACTCTATATGGATGAACCCAAAAACTAAAAATCAAGAACAAAGGAGCAGAACGTGCTGGCATACACCAGGAGAAGCAGTAAAGAGTTATTCCTAAAATTTGAGAATCTAGAGGTATTTACCCATAATCAGAAAATCCCACTTCTTAAGAGTACTGTTTATGAGAATAAATCATATTTTAGTAGTAAAAAGTACGTGAAGAAAAATAGAATTCAAAATACTGTTGTCGTTGATATTACTGTAGATGAATTTTTAAACACTACTATAGAAAAGACATTAGAATCATCTCAGTTCCATAGTCCTCTTGATTATAATAAAGAGGTAAATAACTCTTTAGATTGTACTCAGGCCACTCAAACCCATATCTTTGTAGGCGTTGCTGCTGTAAATTCAAATCCCACAACAACAATGACCCAAGCAAATCAGCAAAATCAAAATCAAAATAATGTCCATTTATGGAGAATTAATAGATACAGGCTATTTGTTTTACTTGTAAATCTTAATGCCTTACCTAATAAAGCCCATAAATACCTCCCAAAGTTATTAGGAAATAATGTGATAACTTGAGAAGATCATATCAAAAGTTTCCTGTATGCAATGGATAGCCTAGAGGTAGAATATGAGGATGTAGTCCTGAGACTATTTTTACAAAATTTAGAAAAAGATGCAAGAGAATTGTTCAATTATCTTCCTGATAATGATATCCCAGACTTCATTAAAATGGAAGCTATTTTTCTAAAGAAATACGAGGAAAGAAAAAATAAACAATCTCTGTTAACTGAGTTAGCCACTATGAAGAAAAAGGAAAATGAGGCAGTCAGTAATTTCAATAGAATATTTTCCAAGACCAGAAACAAAATCCTTGTCAACCTTAGGCCTAGTGATATTCAGTCCATTTGTTTTTATAAAAATGTTTTTCAAGGCGAGTTTAACTATGAGTTAAGGCAAGAACAAGACACCATTATTGATAGTTGAATGGAAAAATCAATGGATATAGAAAGGAACATGCTTGATAGTGGTAAGATGAAGCCTTACTCCCTATAAGTCAATCTACCTGAAAGAAAGCCCAAAAGGGTAGCATTTGATATACAAAGAAGAACTGGAATAGATCCAATGGAGAAATTGACTAATCAAATGTTTGAGATGTTCAATACCATGAACAATAGGTTAGCAAGAATTGAGAGAAACAATGGTAATAATAGTGAGACATCACAAACATAATGATCATATGTTGATAACCGCCCTCCTTTCAAGAAAAAATTCAATAGAAATTGGGAAAACAATAATGGCCCTGAAGAAGGGAATAGGAGTACGAATAATGGAAACAATAACTAGAAAAATAGAGAATCTAATAGAGATCTAAACAATGTTCCAAACTATACCATATGCCAACATAGCAGAAGGACTCCCCTACTTTTTCTCTACTTGTGATGCACCTCATAACCCTGATGCATGTGGAATCCACCTAAGTGATCAATGAAATGTAGATCTACATGATGATTCAGAAGAAGACATAAGGATTAATACCTGCTGGTCTCTAGAAGATGAATCCAGAGAAATATTGTTTGAAGAAAATATGGATCAGTATTTGTCAAATCATCATCCTTAGATTTTTGTAGCTGAAGATACTAGAATATTACAAAAACCACATGAGTCAAGATACGATAAAATGAAACAAGGGAAAATAATCCCTACTACTAAGGAAGTGGAGGGATTAGAAGCTACCAATACTATGAATTTAAGAAACATGATTGTCCTAGACTGGACAAAGAAAGCTTCTACAAGTGAAACAGGAAAACAAACTTTAACAAATAAAAATATTAGTAAAGAAAAAATTGATAGAACCCTCAAAAATATTACTCCTGAAGTAATAGAATTAGAAAAGGAGATTCCCAAAGAAGAAAGCAACAAACCACTCAATATAAAAAAGATAGAATTTGATGTTGGGTCAGAACTTAGTAAATAGAAAGTTAACATCACATTTGGAGAGCTTATGAAAGTTCAACAATGTAGAGAACAAGTCTTTAGAGCATTTGAACTAGTGGAACAAAAAGAAGATCCTTATTGCCACACTGCTAGATAAAATCAACATGATACAAGATCACCATCCTCTGTCAAACCCTTCTATGTATCATTAATGTATAATTCAGATGAAGGATAAAGGTATGTAATTCATAATTGCATGCTAGACAGTGGAGCCTCACATAATATCATGCCCAAATTAATAACTGATCAAATGGTATTAATTTGTACAAGGGATTTTGCCTCTATTTCTGTAATGGACAACAAACAAATTCCTTGTGTAGGGGTGATAACTAGATTGTTGGTTTTTCTAGACCAACACCCTAAAGAGATCATAGTCATGGATGTTGCAGTAGTTCATGTTGGCCCTTTATTCTCACTATTACTCAATAGACATTGGGCAAAACAGCTAGGAGGTTCAACCAATTGGATTGGTCCTATATCCCATTAACAGATAAGGAAAACATAATCTTACGAAGGGAACCATTTAACAAGCACTCCGTAGAGTTAATTCAAATAGATGAAACCATGATAAATTTAGTAAACTCTGTGGAAGAACATGAGATGGGACTTTACTCCATATGGCACAACCCATTCCTGGTAGAAGTACAAGAAGCAAAGAACATGGATCCAAAAGTTATGAAAATGATAGATGTTGAATCAGATAGAGTATTAACTCAAGAAATGTGGACCATGTCTTTTGATGGAGCTAAATCTCAATCCAGAGTACCTTGGTATTCCTTACAGGTTGGAATTCCCTTGCATGGACAATATAGCTGAATATGAAACCTTATTGCTAGGATTGAGGAAAGCAAAATAATATGACAAGGGATGCAAAGTTAATTATACAACAAATCAAAGGTAAATATCAGACCAAACACCTAGGCTAAAGCAATATAAAAATGTGATATTAGAACATTGATTTGTTTTTAGCTTTTAATATCTCATTTATTCCAAGAGAACAAAATCAGGTTGCAGATATTTTTGCTGTGAATGCCTCAAGACTTGATCATCCAGAAATAACTACAGATTATATGGATAGGTTCCCAACGATTTCAGTTTATAAACCTTCTATGCTAGATAACATAGTTTACCTACAGGTCTTTCAAGATGATGTAGATATTAAGGATTTCATGACTCTACAAAATCAATATGCAGATATAATATATGATGAAAAGGATGAAGATAAGCTAAAAGACTAAATAGGAGAGCCAGTAGAAGTAATCCAGTGAAAATAAATAGGATACCCAAAGGATTGGTTTCTCTAGAGAGCCTATTTGATGATTTTGACAAAGCTTACAAGCCTTTACGCAAAGAAGTAATATCTGAAGACATTAATATTGGTACAATGAAAGAACCCAGAATAGTGAAGGTAGATATGGCCTTACCTACAAAAGAAAAGGTTGGATACATCAGTTTCTTAAAGAAAAATAAAGAACATTTTTCTTGGACTTATGAAGACCTTAAAACCTTCAAAACAGATGTGATGACACATATAATACCCTTGAAAGAAGCTTCCAAGTCATTTAGATAGAAACAAAGGAAATACAACCCTACTCTGCACCCAATAATGCAAAAGGAGGTACAAAAATTGCTGGATTCCAAAATAATCAGAAAGGTAATATTTTCTTCTTGGATCTCCAATTTAGTACCAATCAAAAAGAAAAATGGTGATATTAGACTCTGCAGATTTCAAAAATTTAAACAAAAGTTCATTAAAAGATAATTACCCATTGCCCAATATGGAACAACTATTGCAAGCAGTAGTTGGTTCATCTAGATTGTCCCTGTTAGATGGATTTTCTGGATACAATCAAATTCAGATTAATCTAGAAGACAGACATAAAACAACATTCACTACACCTTGGGGTACATTTGAATATTTAAGAATACCTTTTGGCCTAATGAATGTAGGTGCTACTTTTCAGAGAGCAATGGACTTTACCTTCAAAGGATTAATGTTCAAAATAGTAGTTGTATACCTGGATGATATCACAGTATTTTCTAAGAATCCAGAAGATCACTTAGAACACTTAGCTGTAGTTTTTGCTCGGTGCAAAGAATTTGGAATTTCTCTAAATCCCAAGAAGTGCATATTCGGGACTACACAAGGAAAATTGTTAGGTCATATAGTTTCAGAAAAAGGAATAAGCATTGATCCAGAAAGAATAGAAGCTATTTCCAAAATTCCTCCTCCCAAGAATTTAAAAGGAGTCAGGTCATTCTTTGGCAAGATAAATTTTGTTAGAAGATTTGTCCTAACTTTGCAGAGATGACCAAACCCATAAATGACATGGTTAAGAAAACTAGGGAAATAAAATGGACAGTAGAAAACATGGAAGCATTCAATAGAATAAAAGAAGCCATTTCTATTACTCCAACCCTAAGCTGCCCTGATTATTCTAAAGACTTTAACATTTATTCATATGCATCTGAACATTCAATTACTACAATTCTTTCACAAAAATATGATGAAAATAATGAAAGGCCAATAGCCTTCATGAGTTCAGGTCTAAAAGGAGCACATCTTAAATATACCTTACTAGAAAAGCATGCTTATGCAATTATTCAATCTTTAGAACATTTCAAAGGTATATTCGGCTCAAACAAAGTTTATTGTTACATCCCTTTCATAACAATAAAATATATTTTTACCCAATCTGAGCCTTTAGGAAGGCCAACAAGATGGATGGTGAAACTTTTGCAATATGATGTTGAATTCAAAATAGTCAAAACTGTAAAAGGACAGGGCTTAGCCAAATACCTAGCATATAAAGGAGAGGACTCTAATAATGTCATCACAATAGATGAAATGCATGATGATAGGAGAATCAATAATGAAGAATGTAAATGGTATGATGAAATCCTCGCATATTTACAAACTCTATCTTTTCCTAGAGATATATCAACAAATAGAATGAGGTCAATAAAACCAAGGCAAAAATATCATGTGCAAGATGGTGTGCTTTATTGGAAGCACCCTGATGGAGTGTTATTAGTCTGTTTATATGAAAATGAAGTCCCAAAAATAATTAATGAATTTCATGATGGTTTATGTGGAGGACATTTTGCTCCAAAAGCCACAACTAATAAAATAATGAGAGCAGGATATTATTGGCCTTCCATTTTTAAAGATGTATATAAATATGTTAGGAACTATCATAACTGCCAGGTTTTTGCAGGAAAGAAGCAACTAGCAGCCATACCCCTCAAACCAGTGATCATTGAAGCACCATTCACCCAATGGGGCATTGACCTAATTGGAGAGATCAAGCCTAATTCATCAGGCCAGCACAAGTGGATCATAACTGCAATGGACTACTTCACAAAGTGGGTAGAGGCTGCTCCTCTAAGAACCTCCACAACTACCACCATCATCAAATTCTTGGAAGAAAATATTCTAACCAGGTTTGGAGTTCCTCAAAAATTGGTAACAGATAATGCACAATATTTTGTTTCATATGAAATGGTAGAATTTTGTGTCGAATATGGAATTGAACTATCTCATTCTGCTAATTATTACCCCCAAGGAAATGGTCTTGCGAGTCATCAAATAAAAATGTAATAACTAGAATAAAAATATCATTGGGTAAGAACAAAAGGGGATGGGATAGTGAACTTAAATTTGCTCTTTGGGCTGATAGGTTATCTGTCAAAAGAAACACAGGAAGGACTCCCTATGAAATGGTATATGGAGAGAAAGCCTTATTACCCTCAAGAATAGAAAAATTAGCACTTTCCCTCTTGTTGCAAGATCATGAAGATCCCAACCCTTTACAAAGAAGGCTAGACCAAATTGTCCTGTTAGAAGAGCAAAGAAGAGAAACCCTTAATAGAATGATGGAACAAACCCAGAAAACTATGAAATTGTTTAATAAGAAAGCCAAGGGTACTCCTTTCTCTCAAGGAGATATAGTCATCTATTGGGACCCTAAAAATGATAAGCATGGTGAAAAGGGTAAACTTGAACCTAAATGGATTGGTCCATACCAGATAGCCCATGTTATAGGTCAAAATACTTACAAATTGCAGACTTTGTAGGGAGAACTAATGGCTATCCCTATTAATGGCCAACACCTCAAGATGTACAATCCTTGTTGAAGGTGAAAAAAATAAAAAAAAACAAAAAACCCCAAAAATAAAGTGATGTATTTTGTTGATTTTTGTTTACTAGATAAGCTTTTCTTTTCTTGTTAGTATAGTTCTGAGTTTGCTATTTCACATGGTATTCTTAGTTTGATGAGTATACATTACTGTTGGTTCCTCCAAAAACAATAAGAAGAAAGGAGATTTATTTTAGACTTTGATGAGGTTTATAATTTTTCAAATATGAATGTTTATGCATGGGTCATATGATAAGAGATAAAACAGAATGAAATCAGAGCTGATTGAAACACCATGTTAAAGCCTCACATTACAAATGATATTTAAGGTGACTTCAAGGTCCAAGGAACAGAGTTATCTTTGAGAAGGTGGTTGAGCTAAAAATCATTACACTCATCCTTTTAGCTAGAAACTAATCCTCAACTTAGGCATACTCATTGCACAATTTTCTTATATCAAAATCTTCTCAAACGAGAAAGAAAATCAAAATAAAGTAAATTGAGTCACTGCTTGAGATATCTTGGAAAATCTCTACCGGGGCTATAGACGCTTGACTAGTAGTAGAGTAAAACCGGATGGGATTAGAAGCAACTCCACCGAGGCTATAGATGCTTGACTGGTAGTGGAGCCCTGCAGAATGGTGAAAATATTTAAGAGTGAAATCATACATTAGGCTTAACTATTTTTCTCATATATGGCAAAGTTCTGGAAGACTTAGAAATCAAAATGAATGCATAAACACACACATGGGCCAAAGCATGATGGAACAAATAGCTTTGACAAATTATGTGTAATCATATCCTATGACTTAGCTAAAACAAACATAACAATATATCTAAAAAACTCATCTATTTCTAAAATTCTGACCCTACAGTTTTTAATGCTCTATTACTTTGATATTATGTTGTTGTTACAATTTTTCAATTTAAAAAGTTATTATGTTTTATTTTTTAAGCTTTACTTATCAGTCTTGATGATTTGAATTTTTGTCTAAAGATTGCAATAAAGCCGGGAGATTCTGTAATTCTCAAGTGCCTCATGTTTTCAACACATTGTCCCAGTCAGAGCCTATGTTGGAGCCAAAATTGACTCAACATCTGAAAACCCCCAATTTTAAAATTTTGGTTTTCAATAAAATTAACAAAAGTTGCTAGCCTCTGTTGCATTTTCATCTGAGAAGTTGACTTCCATATGTTTGAAATTTTGAAATTAACCTTAGCCATTTTGTTTTGGATTGATCTTATGACCATTGTTTTATCATTTGAAAATCCATAAAGGTCAAATTATATAAGCATCCACTACCATGGTAAAATCATAAAAATACCCAACTTTAAAGTAAGGGTCATGACCCATGAATCAAATGTGAGCCTTCCTTTTAAAAATAATAATCGGACCTAAGCCTAATGAATAAACCCCTAAGTCCTAAAAGTATTAAAAGGAAATAATTCGAGGTCTAATGAGAGAACACCATGGTCTAAAGTCCAAAAACCTAAGATTCGATGAAAAATTAATTAAAACCTTGAGGGTATGCGCCCCCTAAAATTAAAAATTGAGCTAATCAGGTAAATCTAATGGTAGCGCTTGATTAAGATCTGATCGAACGGTCACGCTCTCATAAAAGGTTCATTAAAAGGGCTAAAGGCCAAAATATTAATTAAAACTATTAAATAATATTAGCAAGGGTCTAACACATTAGCTAATTACTCCCCTTTCAGCTTTAATCAAGGATTATCAAAATAAAGTGATGCACCCCTTTCGGTTATCAAGCTTGCAGATTATAGGAGATCTAAAGGCAACGCTTCATCGAAGAGAAATCGGATGGATGCACTCGACTTAATAAAGCACCATGGTCTTAAAGTTTGAAAGCCTAGTTATAATGGTCATGGAAGATCCATGGTTGTGCTTGATCAATATTTGATCCAATGGATGCGCATTTACTAAGGTTAGTTTAAAAGCATTACTTACATTGATGTTTAAAGAATGTGCAGGTCTAAGGAATATCAATGGATGCACCATCACTAAAGGTAATCCAATGGTAATGAGCATCTCAAGATGATCAGCCGATTAAAAGATTCCATCAAGTCAAAGTTAAATACCCCTATTAAAAGATATAATGGTGTGCACTTAGACATTGATTTAACTTCTCCAATGCTCAAAGATATAAAAGATCATTAAAAATAATATAGAAACGATCAATGGGCTTCGTTCAAAGGATAAATCAAAGCTAATGAAATCAAATGCGCTTGATCCTTCCTAGATCCAATGGCTACGATTTCATGAAGCCATTAAAGGTTGATAAGTTGAATAAAGATAAAATGAGATACGTATGAAATCGAGAAAGATATTATAGCCCTTTATCAGAGAAAACATCCATTAAAAAGAATTCAATTATGTCCCAATTTGATGGTAGTACTCGACCTGCCGAGATCTAACGAACATGAACTAATCAAAGCCCCATAAAAGACAAGAGCGCACATCGTGGGTCGATCTAACGGCCGTGCTCATTCCAAGTAAGATCCGATGGCAGTGCTTTGTTGGAACATTCATCCTTTAAGAAGGGTGTGATTATATCTTAATCGGACGGTCGTGCCCTTACCTATCGGATCCAATGATGATGATTAGATTAAAAAAGATGAACAATATCATAATGGTTGATTGACTAAGTGGTATTTGACCAAGATCGGATGGTCGCACTTATCCCTGAGTAAAATCTAATGGTAGCGCTTACTCATGACCATCAAAGGGAAATAAAGTCAAATAAAAAGAGCATAGATCTACCAGATCCAATGAAAATGGTGAATCCCGCCTAGATCCGATGGTCGTGCATGACCAATTTACCTGGAGGTTAAGAGACATGGTTTATTTTGCCAATTAAGGTTAATAAAAGGTCTAAACATGTGATAATGACCCCTCTCTTTGATAAATGCCAACACAGTTTTGGATGATCGGACGTACACATAGGAAATCACATGGTTGATCGAACGGTAAACCATTAGCAAGGTAATCTGGTTATTAAAGGTCGTGTATTAACCAAAGGTTAGTAATTTTTTATTACTCTTTAATAAGCAAATATCAAGTGAAGGATAAAGCTCTAATTTAATTTTGAGTCAAAGATTAATATCCTTAGTAAAATAAAAGCATGAATTGACTAACCAATTAAAGGTTAGAATATCTCCTATATTATACATGACCACCATTGACATGTACCCTCAATATTATAGGGCTAACATTTTTGTAGATATGAAAGTATCAAATAGAGGTACGCGATGCATTTTCCATCCAACAATAATCATGAATTGGTAGATTCAATAGGCATGATCCCCCATGTGCAAATATGGTGGACTGCAACCAGGAGAAAAGAGTAATACAATAACAATGCAAGTTGGACTAAGGTGGTGAATCACTAATAGGTACAACCAATTAAACAGGAGTAAGTTACGACAAACAACAACCATTGCAAGGAGAATTGGAAGTACAGGCGAAAGGATCAGGGAAACGACTAATTCAGGCAACAACCAAGAGATAAAATAAGTAGACTATCAAATAAAATCACATGGACAGTACCCGAGCAAGGATGATACAGACTATTCAAGTGACGAGCTTTGTACAAAAGAATAAAATCAGATCTTTTAAGTTTGACCATGTACCACGTGGGAAACAAGATAAACTTGTCTAAAATGAAACCATGCATGAGTCTGCTCGATTTATAAATAGGGATGGTAAAAGGCAATCCATCTGAATAAGCCATGGAGCGTGAGATACATGAACGTGATCATTTCCTACTCTGCACATTTAGAAGATGTAAGAGGTGCAAGAAGATCGAGACCTTGTTTCAGCTCATCAAAGGTTGCACACTTAGCGCTTTGATGGAATATAGTTACAAAGGGTTCACTCCGATGGAATATAGTTATGGAAGTGCCATATAGGCATTTCGAGATCTTGTTTTCCATTCCGTCCTTCCTCCTACCTATCATTACCCTCCTCCTTCTAGGCATTCTCCCATGACCATCGTCATTGTCCACTCCACATAGCACCATCTCTCCACCTTCCACTGAGCAAGTCAACTCCCATTGCTCCCTCCTCCCTCATATCCATCTTGTTATCAATGCCATTCCATCCGTTTATCACCCACACTCCACCTCTTCTCTTCACCATCACGTCGAGGCACCCTCTGTCTTACATCAAAATTTCACTATAGCAGCCTAGTCAACCCCAAGCATTATAATCCAATGACTAGGTTAAGCGGGAAATGAAAAATTATATATATGTATAAGATCTCTATTTAACTATGTAGAAGAAGAAAAACAAAGATCACCAAATCCATTCAGTATGAGAACTCCCCTCAAACCAAAAGCAAAATCACGATAAGAAATCTAGGATCATAATAGTTGGATAGCATACAAAAAGATCGATCCAGACGACGACAAGTGTAAGGTCAAGATCAGGTCAAAAATAATAGATTCAAGAACCAGAAGCTATAAAGGGAAGCATCCAGGGCCAGAATCTGCATCAAGCATTTAGAGATAGCATTTTTGCTAAGAGGTATACTTGAGTGCCCTTTTGATTTGTGTTGTTGTATCCCCTTCTGTGTCTTTTTTCTTGCTCACTTCTTCTTCTTCCCATTACTATGCAGGGTTTTGATAGGAAAGTACTCAAGAAGCTGAGATTATTTCCAGACTTATTGAGCTTGAGGTTCAGAGACTCTACTATTACCATATTGGAACAAGGAGAGTAGGAGAGATCTGTTACATCATTTGAACAGAGTTTCTTCATTGTATTGATGTATTTCTTTGAAAAATAGAGTTAAATGGCATCCTGCCAACTCTACGTGTAATATTTTGTGAAATCAATACAATTTTGGGTCTCATTTCTATTATTTTTGTCTCTAGTTATTGTGTGTTATTACATAATGTGTTACATTATTTGAATGTGTTATGTACGTTTCTCTCGTTGGCCAACTGTTATGTCTATTACGATATTCGAATGGATGTAATAGTGCCAATTCTTTCTCAATCCCTTTCATTCTTCTCATTTTACAAATGTTGTTAAATTGCTATAACAACCCAATGAATCTAGGCACCGGTCTACATAAGGCATAATAATTAAGTTGTCTTTGCTTGGTCAATTTTATATAGATAATGTATAACTAAATATGGAGTGTGTAATACTTGTAAAATCATAAGTTTACCATTGGGGTTTCCTTACCCATTATGTAGTTTTCTTGTAGCAATAGTTGTTTTTAATCAGAATGAAGAGGCAGGTTGACCAGAGCCTGTAATAGCTCATTGGTTTCAAACGATTTCTTGTAGCGTGACAATCGAATCCTATGGATGCAAGAAATGGTTCCAAAAATACCACTGGAATCTACATTGATCAACAACCCTCTTCCTTAGCTTCTTAGTTCTAAATCCTAAAATTTTGACTGTGCAGACCTTGAGGGTTTGAGATCTGTAAGTGTAAAATATTCAAAATATGAGATGGGTTAACCACATACTTCCTAAGGACACATGGAAAGAACTGAGGATTATGGACAAAATAGGTGGCAAGACCAATTTTTGTAAGTTACAATATTGATGTTGGCAATAGTTTCAGATGGTCTAGGGCTAATTCTAGTGGACACTTAATAGGTTTGCTTCTCAAAATATTTTATTGCCTATATAAAATTCTTTATATGATTATTCAAGATCATGATAGCTCTTCTTATCGGTCTGTGACTTCTTTGAACCACTAGTGGATTTCTATTAGTTGGACCTCCATTTCCCAATATCTGGTCCGATCATGCTCGATCATCCAAATTATCTCAAATCAAAAAGTGTTCATTACTTACGCCCATATAGGCTTTTAAATAGAGTTATGCCCAACCTGGTATGAGTTCACAATATATCAATTTTTATTTGATTGACCCTCTCAGTATGTCCTATCATTCTTTGAATACTAGTAGTACCGATTATAAATCAACAAACATTTGTTGAATGAATAGGTCAGACCATATCCATACTTGGTCTACCACCTAATTGACATAATCCTAATATTTTTCCAATATGTCCCTAAAATTACTAATAAACAAAATTATTACTGGCTTTTTTCGATAAAACTCAAATTGTCATATCATTTTCTTATAAAAGGATGTGGGAACTTGCAACTGCTTAAATTATAAGAGGATATTTTACAGCTGGTTACCTTTTGTCTACTCTTTTTGGACATTTACTAGCTTAATTATCTATTGCTCCGTAGACACAACACACATTTGGACCTCTATTCTTTTCTCTTTTCCTATTCTTGCTCCGGTTAGTACCATTCATTTTTGTTTCTAGAGTCACAACTCTCTGTGTAGCTTTCTATAAAAAAATTCTTTTGTCTGACTATCCCTTATTATCTTGAAATTGTCCTTTGTTCCTATTGTCTCCTCTATAATGTCCACCATCCCTATATTTTCTATAATTATCTTTACCTTTAGCAATATCTGGGTATTTTCTTTTCTTAGGTTCTATTTCAAATTTTTGGTAGTAAACCTTTTCATTTTTCTGGCTCACTTCTTCATATCGAGTCGCATCAAAAGCTATTGTCAAATCCTTGGGCTTACCCCAAATAATAAGAGTCCCAATTCTGGGATGTAAACCCATTATAAATTTGTGGGCTTTGAATTCCTCACACTTATCATATTCTGGTGCATATTTCAAAAGTTGAACAAATCTTTGATAATATTCAATTACTGACATATTCTCCTGGTGCAAGTTGGTGAATTTGGTGTACTTATCAATATAGAATTGTGGTGTAAGGAATCAATCCTTAAATTCCTTCTCAAATACATCCCAAGGGATATCGAAAACTTCCTTCTGACTGGTTTTCTTGTAAGTGGTCCATCAATCTCTGGTCGAACTTGTTAAATGTGCCATTTCCCATGTAGTTTTGGATTTTGCACAAAGGGGTTGGATTGAGAAGTACCCTTCAGCTTCACTTAACCAATTAATAGCTACTTCATCGTCACCCTTTCCATCAAACTTGGAAATATCTAGCTTCTTAATTTCTTTTTGTAATTCTACACCGACCTTCCTTCTTGAAGACCCCTTTGGAAATTCACTTATCCTCTCTAACTCCTTTTGGTCATATTCTCAATTATCTTATATTGTTGTGTGATAATTTCCTGCTATTGGGACATCTAAGCCTTATATTTTTCCATATAATCATTCATTTGAGCTCTTTGCATTTCCATTTATTCCTTCTATTGATTGAGTTGTTCTTACATTAGTTGAATCATTCTCATCATGTTATCATTATTCTGAGTAGCCCTTACTACTACTGACTATTTCTCTTTCTTATTACATGTCGAGGTACTTCAGTAGTTTGTACTCATTCTGACTCCCTCACGAGTCATCTTAGTCTATTTCTCAAGACTTTTGCAATATCCTCTTGTAGATTAGTACTTTCTCTTTTTAAGGTCCCCACCATACCTATTGATAAAAGAGCTATGTCAATTCAATAAATATCATGTTTGTATCCCAAGGTTTTTTGTAACATAGGATTTGATACCAACTATAACAACCCAAGTCTACTCACATGGTTGTCAAAAATACAAATTCAAAATTTTGATTTATCCAAACACAAATGTCATACATTGATGTAAGCATACCCAAATTTGTATTAGTACTTAGGCATATATTTTTACACTTCAAGATGTTATACCGCTACAGACAGAATCTCAAGTGCTTGGGACCAACCAACTTCTTGCTAAAGAGTGCCATACCCATCCTCTCCTTACTTGAGTTCCAGATATCGGCATGGGGTTGCCCTTCCATGGCCCATATAACTTGGAAGGATGGACACACTATTTTCCCTATCTCATAGTATGGAGGACTTAAATTTATGATCTATTTGTCCTAATGGTTCACTAACCCAATTTTTTTAAAACATGATTTAACCTTTAGGTCCATTCTAGAGTTAGCATAGCTATGCCAGTGCTTGATTATTGATATTCATCTAAGGTGTTATCATGGTCCATCAATACTCTAGATTTTGGATCAGGTATCTCAGACCAACCCTAGTTTATGGTAATGCTACCCATACCATCTACCACTGGACCTTCCAACCCCAAGGACTAACTCCATAGTCTTGAGTTTTATTGGCAATTCGACAACTTGTTATGATTCATGATAACCCTCATGTACTACATCGTACGATAACCTAGAATGATATCCCATTCTATCATTCATTACTTTCAATAGCATGGGATCCATTGATCCTTCTAGTAATGCTAGAGAATGGTTATCTTCGATTCACAACTACCACCTGTAGGTTGTCAAATTTGGGTGGATACACATCCTTTTCAATGGCATCGATTCTTTTTATTTCTATCCATCTAGATAGTTTTTATTCCATTGTATTCCATCCTTCTCGATGGCCAGGTAAAGTTGGTTCCAAACTAATATGGTTTTAAAATATTATAAAATTTTGTTAAACTCTCAAGTAAACCATCATCCTTGATAAAAAAAACATCATAATTTCAGTTTTACCCCTAAATTTTCAAACTAATATGGTTTTAAAATATTATAAACTTTTATTAAACTCTCAAGAAAACCATCCTCCTTGATGGTTGAGCATCATAATTTCTGTTTTAACCCTAAATTAACCATCCTCCTCAATGGTTGTTATGGTCAAGTTAAGTTGGAAATAATATATGGTTTTAGTTAGAGATGACTTGAAGGGAATACTATTCTCACCTTATATTGTCTTTTGCATATATATTTGGTTTAAATGAAATAAAATCTCATCTCGTTGATGTATATATACTTCACCACTTATTTCCAATACCAAATAACTCTTAATCAATTAATGAATCTTAAAACACACTCTAAATTAATCTTACCTAACTAATTTAGAGAAAATTACAATAATATTTTGATAAATACTATCATAAAACTAAGTTTCCAACATAGAAGTCCTTTAAAGAGCTTTCAATAGACTAATAACTTTAGTAAGCATGTTTTTCGAGTTGACTATAGTTTCTAAACCTTCACCATAATGATATTCAAATACATAATGTACCTAAATAAATTTCTTCGGATCAATAGAGTAATGCTTTATTAAAGTTAGGTATTCATCTAACAAGTAGTTTTTAAAAGCTTTCATTTATAATTCTTAAAACATCAAACAACTTTTGAATAAAAAGACATTGAAAATTTTAAGTATATAAAAAGTATAATATATATATATATATATATATATATATATATATATATATATATATATATATATATATATTATAATATAGAAACTACCACTTTTACATACGAAGTAAACCCAAAGAACTTTAGGATTTTAAAAGCTACCTTTAACCAAAAGAAGTTCATAAAAGAGACGGCATGCATCAAATGAATAGACTTAAAATAATATGAGAGTACATATATCAATTTTAAAAATGTCTACTTTCATTTTATAAAATAACCAAATGGATTCCATATAACTATCAATTAGGATATGATCAACCTAAGTATCACATAGTAGTTTTCATTATATAGGTCATTCGTAGATTAACATCTAGAAACTTTTAGGAGAAATTAAAAGTAAGAGCATATCTCCTCTCATTGTCTAATTATTTTATTAAGCAAGCGTAACAAATAAACAATATTTAAAGGTTTTCTATGATGACTACTACTGCCATGAAATATTAGAAACAAATATGAAATCTATAAAAGGCTTAATCTAGACATCCATTTCAAGGTATAAATGGTAATTTTTCTTTTAAAAAGGCAGCAATTTTCTTCTTTTTTTCCATGGCAAAACATTAGGAAAAAATAAAAAATAAAACTTTCAGGATGAGGTTCAGGAAACCTACAATTCACCCAAGTTTTAATGAAAAATTACTATCCCTATTATTTTTATAGATGAGAGAAATTAATGGCCTTCTAATATACTCTTCCAACTAACATTATCTTGTACAAAAATCTGGCACAAGAAATAGGAAATAATTTTCCCAACGGGTCATATGACCATTAATAAAATGGTAAAGTAGGTAAAGTATAAATGGTTTGAATGTCTACTAAGTATTCAAGAAAAAAAAACATATAATAGACGAGTTCTGATATCTGGCACAAGTTAAATAATGCACTGGTTCTAAACACAAACTTTCTTTAAAGTAAAACTCAGTATAAAACCACATTTCGAAAGATTAAACATGCAAGTGTTACCAACATTAAGTTCAATTTCCTAATTCATCCAATAAAATAAATAATAAAGGTTGTTGCTGCTAAATTAAATATTAGTGACCATATTGGTTTCAAAAAATAAAAGATGACGCTCGTGCACAACCCACCACATGGTGTTGCAGGTGTTTTTTTAAACAACAAATTTTTTTATACAACCAAGCATGTTTCAATAAATAGAGTGATAACCAGAGCCATTTGAAACACATACATATAGAAGTAGAGGTCTCCAGAGCAATACCATTTACTTCAAAATTATATGCAAATGTTTGCTTGTTTTCCTAAATTTAAACTACTAAAACTTGAGTGAATCAAACCAATCAAAATTTTGTTCCTTGCATAGAGTACACAAACCTTTCTTGACACCACAATCTTCAAGCCTGCTAGCCCATGAGAGTATCATGGCAAAAGGTAAGGATTGAGGCATTTTTGGGTCAGCATGGCTATAATGAAATGCAGCTACTTGAATACAATTTTTAACTACCATGCAAGTCATATCCAAACGCCTTTACATGCAGTGTAATAAGATTTTATACCTCATTTTAAATAAAATTCCATGGATGCTTGTTCATTTTAGATTTATTCCTATGGCATTTTTACATATATAAATAATTTTTATACTCAAGGTTCCAAAAACATTGGCTAAATTCCTATCTTACAAAGAGCTCATACCAAATTTAAACTTAAATTATATAGTACACAAAACATAAATAACCAAGACATTAATTATTCTCCAACAAATGTATTAGTAAACATAGTAATCGGCCACATGATATTTTGTTCTTTCTAAAAAATATATACATATTTTTAAATATTAAGTCATACAACACACCTCTACTAAAGATTTTCATGCAGAATGGATCATACCAAGAACACACATACATAGATCCAAGCAAACAAAATTGGAGTAAACCGACCTCTTGCGTCATGTGGAGAAGTATCCAAGCCCAATATTAAACTCAACAAATCCAACCAACACAATTACGTATTCTCAGAAAGAAAGAGGACATAATGCCTCAATGGAAAACAAGCCTTCATTTTAATGGTGCAGAGGTTTCCAAACTCAATGACACCTCAAATTCTTCATGCACACAACTCATTATATTAATGTCAGATGGCATAGAGATCGACCATCCATGGCTTACATATCTATATTGTACTATTATATGTACTTTATTTATTATTTTCTTCTTTTTGCTTTATTTTATTTATTTTTATTTTTATTATTACATTTATAAATAAATAAATATATATATATATATATATATATATTATATAAATTTTATTATTTTCTTTATATATATAAAGATAACTAAATTTGGCAATACTTTATATATGCTTGAGTCAAAATGGAGGCAATTATAATCCTATGCAAATGTTATCACACAAGAAATATGCAATTCACAAACAGTATATGATCCTATATGAAGTTACCTCCACGAGCTTTCATGTACTCGCAACCATGGTGTTGTTAAGCACTGGCATAATATCCCAACTTACTTGAGAAAAAATCCTTATCCCTTTGCCTATGGTTGTGCAATAGATACACTGGATCACTGGTCATAACTGCTATAGTTCCTACACTCATAGAAAATCATCAACAACATCTTGTTCTAATAAAACTAACAAGTAGATAATAAAATGGTGGGGATGTTATAGTGGCAGCATTTTATTTGACATGCATACGGGTTGATCGATCATGTGGTACGTGGTCATGTAAACCCTAGTGTACCCAACCTCAAACTAAATATTTTTATGCAACCAGTCTATGACTAGACCTGGTTTTCTAGTTGTTCTATGGTCAGACCTGATTTTGCAATTTGTCTACAGTCAAATAAGATTTTATAACTAAAATACGGTTAAACCTGGTTTTAGAATCGGTCTACATTTAGACCATATTTTGCACTTGAACTAAGACTAGACCATTTTATGCATCCAGTATAAGGCCAAAACATTTTCTACACCCGATCCAATTTTTAATCATTTTTTTGCATCATGTATGGTTGGACCATTTTTTTAATCGGGTTGAGGCTAGATAATTTTCTGCACCCGATCCACATATGGATCATTTTTATGCACTTTATCTGATACCAGACCATTTTCTACACCCGATCTAAGGTCAGCTATTTTCTACACTCAGTCCACATTCCTACATCAGTCTAAGGATGGACCATTTTTTACACTCAGTTCGAGGTTAGACCATATTCTCTACTCTATCCACATCCAACACATTTTTTGCACCCAATCTAAGGTCCAACCATTTTCTACTCTCGGTCCAAGGTCGAACTATTTTCTGCATCTGGTCCAAGGCTAGACCATTTTTTGCACCCGATCCACATTCATATCATTTCTCTGCACCAGTTCACATTTGAACCTTTTTTTTCACTCAAACCATAACCAGATATTTTTACACCTGGTCTAGCTAGAACTTTCAAATTCACCACTATTTTATAATTTTCTATGAAAAATTAAGGTAATTTTCCATATCTTCTATATGAATTTGGCCAATATTCACCTATATTTTGAAACTAATTCATCATTTTTTGACAAGTACATTTTGGGTCTGACCCCTTATGCATAAATTTGATACAAGCAATGACTATATAAATGGGATCATAGATATCTTAGGAAAAAACCCAAGTATTGACACTACCTCTAGTTAGTCAAGCATAGAAAAATGTGAAATATCCACCTTCCTAAAACTAGAAAAATCCATAGATAGTTCTAAATTACTCTCCTTCACAATAGAATATTCAACCACCTCTAAAACTATAATGGGTTTACTAGAATCTATTGCCTTAGTGCCCTCCACATTATTATCCTCCATACCATCCATACCTACCTCATGGCTATGTGATGTACCCCTCCTTAACAATAATATCATCAACCTCCTAAAAAAATAATATAGGAACCCCTAGGACATAAAATCAACTCCCTGATTGCACCTACCAAATACCACTAAATTTGGTGGTCTATTCTTCTATCCCCCCTACAATTATGAAAGAACTACCTATATTTGATGGAATGGGAATAAGATGAAACTAGATCACCCCAGAAAAGTTTTGATTCTCAAATATATCCATCACATCTAAAGAGAAGACATAGTGATATGCATACTAATTTATTCCCTTTATAATAAGGTAATCTATGGTATAGGGGATTAACATATAATTTGGTTATGAGTTGGGCATTAATAGTGGATCAATTTATGCATATATTCAGTGGTTTAATTGTTGGACATTTTGAGTAGTTGAGTTGTCATTGATGTCAAGAGTCAGTTTTAGTGAGCAGTGCAAGAGGAAGATTGTATCAAGGCCAAAGGAAAAATATTATAATATTTTATTATAATATTCCAGTTAAAGGTTGATTTGAAGAAAATTGAAGACCATGAAGTGATCATTCTCCAAGTTCTCTAAAAAACCTAGGTGGCATATTTGAAAGGATAAGGTTTAAATTATTTAAATTTAAATATTTTAACTAAGGTTAAAATTTAAATTTAAATAATCCTTTTGGCACCAAATTTAAAGGATATATTTTAAATCGAATTTAAAAATTTGATATCTTCACCGATGTTGGAAGTGCATGTGCCAAAGTGTATAAAAAGGGGGTTAAATTTTTATTTAACCTATCCATGCGATTGATTGCCCATGATAGCTAAGAGTTCGAGCACCAAAGTCTAGAGGATTTTGCATGTGCTAAAATTGACATTGGGCAGTGAGAAGAGACAAGACAAAGGGAGCATCGAGTTGAGTGCCAAAGGTGTTGGTAGCACAGTTGGTGATAGTGGGTGGTGCTAAGAAGTTTGGCAGGTGAGGAGAGCAGGGTTCGAAACCCACCGAGTTGGTTTTGCAAGGGAGAAGAGTGCATTTTGTTTTGCACCGCATCGATCGAAAAAGGACAAAGGAAAGGCTTGAGCCTTCCCCTTCGTGTGGAGGCTCATAGCCCACGTGGTGGGCTAGCACCTCGATAAGGCGCTCGGCGGGGAGTGGTCTCATGTTCGAAACCCATCGAGGCCTTTTGCTTGAGATAAAAGGTATGCGCTAATGTTTGCCAAGGTTGCATGAAATATTTTGGATTTGCTAAGGTTGGATGAAAAATAAATATTTTTGGAGGTTTATAAAGTTTTTTTTTTTAAATTTGGTTATTGAGTATTTGAGGGAGATAAAAGGGTAGGCAGTATTATTTTTGAGGGTTTGATTTTTGGAGGTTGTTAATTAAATATTGGAGATTATAAGGTGTAATTGAGTAATTATTTTTTTTGTATGTTTTGATGATTGCTAATTTCAAAGAAGGAGTAATAAGGTGTATTTGAGTTTGATTATTTTAGTAATTGAGAAATATTTTTGAGAGAGTGTTAGTGTGATATTTTGTCATCTAACCTTTGAAATTGGCAAAGAAGAAAATTGTGTTTAAGACAGGTTTTGAGGTCATCTCTTCATCAAACAAAATGTATGGGCACATCTTCCTTGTGAGTGATTGTTGGATGTTGTGAATGCTAAGTTGGAGTGAAAAGGGTTGTTTGATAAGCATTGTTGAGTTTGGTTTTTCTGGAATGAAAGTTGATTCTAGAAACCTTGTTTGATAAGCATTGTTGGAAATATTGAGTAAGCATTCATATTCTTGAACTAGGGTTTATGAAAGAACATGAGTATCATTGTTATGTGAAGTTGAGAACTATCTTGAACTAGAGTGTGTGCAAGATCATGAGTATCATTGTTATGTGAGATTGTTTGATAAGCATTGTTGGAAATAATTGAGTGAGTGATTCATATACTTGGACTAGGGTTTATAAGCAAGGAAGTATTTCATTGAGTAATTGATTGAGTGGAGTTGATTGAGCCTAGTCAAGTGGAAGTGTTGAAGTGATAGTTCTAAATTTTATGAAACAAATTGTTCTATATTCTGAATTGATTTGAGAAAGAGGTTGGAAGTGATTGAGTGTTTGTGAGTGTGAAACATATTGAGTCTCTAACAATTCTCTATATGTTTATGTGATATTGGACAAGTTCTAGTGAGGACTTGTTGAAATTTGATGTAAGTCTTGGTGAATATTGTTGAGTAGATTGGACAAGTTCTAGTGAGGACTTGTTGAGGAATATTTGAGGTAAGTCTTGGTGAAGACTTGTTGAATTGAGACAAGTTCTAGTAAGGACTTGTTGAGAATATTTGAGGTAAGTCTTGGTGAAGACTTGTTGAGTAGATTGGACAAGTTCTAGAGAGGACTTGTGGGTAGATTAGTGTGAGATTTTGTGGAAGCTTACAAGGTATATTTGAGATAAGTCTTTGAGAAGACTTGAGAGCAGAGTTGATTGATTTGTTCAAACCTTGGATTAAGGTTTGGGGTAGATCTAGTAGATTTGATTTGTGATTGAGTCAAGCTTTGTGTTAAGGCTTGAGGATAGATTTGTGCTAGATTGAAGGACTATGTTTAGTGTATATTTGAGGATAGATATTGAGGATATATTTGTGCTAGACCGAAGGACTATGTTTAGTGTAGATTTGAGGATAAATTTTGGTGTATATTTGAGGATAGGTTTGTGCTAGACTAGAGATAAATATTGAGTAAATTTGTGCTAGATTAAAGGATCATGTTTAGTACAGATTTGAGATAGAGCTAAGAGTAAGCTTTGGAGGTGATAGAGTATAGAGGATGATAGTCTCTAGTGGATAGAGGTCCATTAGCTAGAGTAGTGAGGATAGGTCTTCTGAGTGAGGATAGGAGTCTTTAGTGGATAGAGATCCATTAGCCAGTGTAGTGGAGGTAGTAGTTCTTCTAGAAGATCACTAACTAGAGTAGAGGGGATTGGTGTCTCCTATGGATAGATATCCATGAACTTGATTAGGGTATTGGTGTCTCCTTTGGATAGAGGTCCATAAACATTGTAATAGGGAAAGGTTTCCCAAGAGATTTGTTGAGAAAATTTTAGTGAAATATTTTCTTCGTGGAGTAGCCCACATTGGGTGAACCACGTTAAATTGGTGTCTCTATTGTGTGTGGTGATTTGTGCATTGCTTTGATTACTTTTGTTGATATTTCTATTGATACATTGCATAATATTGATTGGGAAAAAAAAGTAAAAAGTGGTCTTATACTGTTCACCCCCCTCTCAGTATAAGCTTGTGTTCTTCAATTGGTATCAGAGCGGGTTCCTTCAGAAGAGTTTAATAGCTTGAAGGAAAATATTACAAGAACATAATGGATTCTAAGAGTGGATCCTCAGATAATTCAGCACCAGTGTTTGATGGAAGCGATTATGTATTTTGGAGTATGAGAATGAAGATTCACCTGATGGCACTTGGCAATGAAATATGGGAAGTAGTTGAAAATGGATATACACCACCAACTACTCCACCTACAGATAAATATGGTAAGCTTCTACATCATTACAATTCAAGAGCAATGAATGCAATTTTGAGAGGTTTGCATAGAACAAAATTTGTTAAGGTTATGCATTGCAAATCAGCAAAAGAAATTTGGGATAAGTTGCAAAGCATATATGAAGGAGATAAAAAGGTCAAAAAGGTAAAGTTGCAAAATCTCAAAGGACAATTTGAAGAACTAAGAATGAAGGATGAGGAAAACATTAGTGCTTATCTACTTCATGTAGATGAGGTTGTTAACTCCATGCAAGGACTTGGACTTGAGGTTCAAGAATCTGATGTTTGTGATAAGATCTTAAGATCTCTCCCAAAAAGGTTTAGTGAAAATATTTCAGCTATAGAGGAATCAAAATATGGTGATATTTTGACAAGGGATGAGTTACTTGGCATTCTTACAGCTTTTGAGATGAGAACAAAAGAGGAACCTAATATCCAAAAAGAAGCAGCCTTCAAAGCTACTAAGAAGACAAAGGGTAAGAAGTCAGATTCAAGCAATGAGTCATCCAGTGATGAAGAAGCAAATTATGGCAGAAGGAACAAGGATCCAAGAAGATTTAAAGATGCAAAATCTGTTAGATGTTTCAATTGTGGAAAGTATGGTCACTATGCAACTGATTGTCAAGAAGCTAGAAATAGCAATGATGAAGAAAAATAGGATCATAAGAATAGGGAATCAAAAAAATATAGGTACCAAAAGAAAGGCAAGGATGGACAAGGCAAACAAGGAAAGAAGTTCTTTCAAAGATAGAAGAAGAGTTACTATGCAGACAAGGCAAGTAAGTACTCAAGTGATAGTGATAATAGTTCCTCAGATAATGATAAAGATAAAGTTCTATTTCTGACAAAAGAAAAGGAAATGGTTAGGAAAAGGTCACCAATAATCCTCAAGTGTTTTAGATGTGGTAACTTTGGTCATCTTGAAGATAGTTGTACAAAGAGTGGTTTCAGTTTCAGTGATGATGAATATGAAGATACACTTGAAGGACTAGAAGAGAATATTCTAATGGCACTAGAAGAAGAAGGAGGTGATCCTATAGAAGACAAGTCAAAAAAGAATGAAGATGTTTTCAAAGGTAAACAAATAGAGGAAGAATCAGAAATAGGAGGATTTGATCTTGAAGGTGAACTTATTCATGCCCTTGATGCATTAAAGAAGGTAAGAAAGCAAAACTCCCAACTTAAGCTTCAAGTTCAAGAATGTGATGAAGAGAAGGGAAAGCTTATAGAGGATCTAAATAAGTCAATGGCTAAGACAAGAAAGTTCAAAGATAAGTTAGAAGCAAAGGTCTTAGAATGTGAAAGGTTAGAGCATGAAGTAGCTTCACTAAGGAAGGAAGTAAAAGAATCTAAGGATAGGTTACACAGGTTTGGAAGAAGCTCAAAGAATTTGGATAAGATTATCAAGACACAGAAACCTACATCAAGCAAGATAGGTCTTGGTTTTGAATAGGTACAAAAGAAATAAGGTAAGGAGTCAACCTCAAGTTTTGAAGAAGAAGAAACTTTAGAAGAAGAGAGTGTAAGAGAGAGTGAGACTTTGGAGGATGAGTTGGACAATAGAAATTTCAACAAGGAAAGGAACAATGCATAGATAAGGAATAGATGGAATAAGAACCAACATAGGGTAAAAGAAACTAAAAGACCAATGAGGTCAAGGCAAGGTAGTTTCAATGGATGATGCTTCTCATGCCATAGGTTTGGGCACAAAGCTTCACAATGTAGGACACATGGAAAATAGGAATATGGAAGGTTCAACAATAGGTAGCTTTTTCAAGGGTATTGCTACTCTTGTAATCAGTTTGGTCACAAGGCAATAAATTGCAGGGTTCATGATAGGAATGGATATGGCTTCACTAAGAGAAATCCCAAGATATTTGCACCTCCAAGGAATAACAATATTAAGTGTTATAAGTGCAATAATGATGGACATACAACAAAGTGGTGTAGAGCAAAAATTCTAGAGACAAGCAGGAACAAAAATGGTCAGAGGAATCAGAAGGATCAGATAAGGAGGAAAGTTGACAAAGGTAAAGATCAGTGCTTTCTAGGAGTAGAAATACTCCCACCCTAGAATTAACCACCTCAAGAGGAGGTGGGGGAGGGGCTAAGCTAAGAGTTTCATTCTTAGCCCCGAGCCCCAAAGGTGACCCTTTGCCATTGATGTCAAAGGGGGAGAGATTTGAGTAAGGGGAGAGATTTGATTTAAGGGGAGAGCATTGAGTTAGGGGAGCAGTTTCCCAGGGGGAGCAAAACAGAAAAAGGTTAAGGAAATGGTAAAAGGTAATTGGGTTGCCATCAATGACAAAGGGGGATATTGTTGGACATTTTGAGTAGTTGAGTTGTCATTGATGTCAAGAGTCAGTTTTAGTGAGCAGTGCAAGAGGAAGCAGTTTCAGTAAGCAGTGCAAGAGGAAGATTGTATCAAGGCCAAAGGAAAAATATTATAATATTTTATTATAATATTCTAGTTAAAGGTTGATTTGAAGAAAATTGAAGACCATGAAGTGATCATTCTCCAAGTTCTCTAAAAAACCCAGGTGGCAGATTTGAAAGGATAAGGTTTAAATTATTTAAATTTAAATATTTTAACTAAGGTTAAAATTTAAATTTAAATAATCCTTTTGGCACCAAAGTTAAAGGATATATTTTAAATCAAATTTAAAAATTTGATATCTTCATCGACGTTGGAAGCGCATGTGCCAAAGTGTATAAAAAGGGGGTTAAATTTTTATTTAACCTATCCATGTGATTGATTGCCCATGATAGCTAAGAGTTCGAGCGCCAAAGTCTAGAGGATTTCACATGTGCTAAAATTGACATTGGGTAGTGAGAAGAGACAAGACAAAGGGAGCACCGAGTTGAGTGCCAAAGGCGCTGGTAGCGCAGTTGGTGATAGTGGGTGGCGCTAAGAAGTTTGATAGGCGAGGAGAGCAGGGTTTGAAACCCATCGAGTTGGTTTTGCAAGGGAGAAGAGTGTGTTTTGTTTTGCACCGCACCGATCAAAAAAGGACAAAGGAAAGGCTTGAGCCTTCCCCTTCGTGTGGAGGCTCGTAGCCCACGTGGTGGGCTAGCACCTCGATAAGGCGCTCGGTTGGGAGTGGTCTCGCGTTCGAAACCCATCGAGGCCTTTTGCTTGAGATAAAAGGTATGCGCTAATGTTTGCCAAGGTTGCATGAAATATTTCGGATTTGCTAAGGTTGGATGAAAAATAAATATTTTTGGAGGTTTATAAAGTTTTTTTTTAAATTTGGTTATTGAGTATTTGAGGGAGATAAAAGGGTAGGCAATATTATTTTTGAGGGTTTGATTTTTGGAGGTTGTTAATTAAATATTGGAGATTATAAGGTGTAACTGAGTAATTATTTTTTTGTATGTTTTGATGATTTCTAATTTCAAAGGAGTAATAAGGTGTATTTGAGTTTGATTATTTTAGTAATTGAGAAATATTTTTGAGAGAGTGTTAGTGTGATATTTTGTCATCTAACCTTTGAAATTGGCAAAGAAGAAAATTGTGTTTAAGACAGGTTTTGAGGTCATCTCTTCATCAAACAAAAGGTATGGGCACATCTTCCTTGTGAGTGATTGTTGGATGTTGTGAATGCTAAGTTGGAGTGAAAAGGGTTGTTTGATAAGCATTGTTGAGTTTGGTTTTTCTGGAATGAAAGTTGATTCTAGAAACCTTGTTTGATAAGCATTGTTGGAAATATTGAGTAAGCATTCATATTCTTGAACTAGGGTTTATGAAAGAACATGAGTATCATTGTTATGTGAAGTTGAGAACTATCTTGAACTAGAGTGTGTGCAAGATCATGAGTATCATTGTTATGTGAGATTGTTTGATAAGCATTGTTGGAAATAATTGAGTGAGTGATTCATATACTTGGACTAGGGTTTATAAGCAAGGAAGTATTTCATTGAGTAATTGATTGAGTGGAGTTGATTGAGCCTAGTCAAGTGGAAGTGTTGAAGTGATAGTTCTAAATTATGTGAAACAAATTGTTCTATATTCTAAATTGATTTGAGAAAGAGGTTGGAAGTGATTGAGTGTTTGTGAGTGTGAAACATATTGAGTCTCTAACAATTCTCTATATGTTTCTATGGTAAAAATAGAGATTGAAAGTGATTGAGCATTGTTGTGAATGTGAAGCATATTGAGTCTCTAATAATTCTCTATATGTTTCTGTGAGATTGGACAAGTTCTAGTGAGGACTTGTTGAGCAGATTTGAGGTAAGTCTTGGTGAAGACTTGTTGAGAGATTGGACAAGTTCTAGTGAGGACTTGTTGAGAGATTTGAGGTAAGTCTTGGTGAGATTTTGTTGGAAGTTTGGATAGATATTTGAGGTAAGTTTTGGTGAAGACTTGTTGAGTAGATTGGATAAGTTCTAGAGAGGACTTGTGGGTATATTAGTGTGAGATTTTGTGGAAGCTTACAAGGCATATTTGAGATAAGTCTTTGAGAAGACTTGAGAGCAGAGTTGATTGATTTGTTCAAACCTTGGATTAAGGTTTGGGGTAGATCTAGTAGAGTTGATTTGTGATTGAGTCAAGATTTGTGTTAAGGCTTGAGGATAGATTTGTGCTAGATCGAAGGACTATGTTTAGTGTAGATTTGAGGATAGATATTGAGGATATATTTGTGCTAGATCGAAGGATTATGTTTAGTGCAGATTTGAGGATAGATTTTGGTGCATATTTGAGGATAGGTTTGTGCTAGACCAGAGATAGAGATTGAGCAGATTTGTGCTAGATCGAAGGACCGTGTTTAGTACATATTTGAGATAGAGGATAGAGGATAGTCTCTAGTGGATAGAGGTCCATTAGCTAGAGCAGTGAGGATAGGTCTTCTAAGTGAGGATAGGAGTCTTCAATGGATAGAGATCCATTAGCCAGTGTAGTGGAGGTAACAGTTCTTCTAGAAGATCACCAGCCAGAGTAGAGGAGGATTGGTGTCTCCTGTGGATAGAGATCCATGAACTTGATTAGGGGATTGGTGTCTCCTTTGGATAGAGGTCCATAAACATTGTAATAGGGAAAGGTTTCCCAAGATATTTGTTGAGAAAATTTTAGTGAAATATTTTCTCCGTGGAGTAGCCCACATTGGGTGAACCACGTTAAATTGGTGTCTCTATTGTGTGTGGTGATTTGTGCATTGCTTTGATTACTATTTATTGATATTGCTATTGATACATTGCATAATATTGATTGGGAAAGAAAAAGTAAAAAGTGGTCTTATACTGTTCACCCCCCTCTCAGTATAAGCTTGTGTTCTTCAATAATAAATGGTTAGTTTTATTTTAATTAAATGCAATGAAAAGACACCCTTAATAAAATATACATGATTTTAATACTAGAAACCTGAGGACCTTAAAACTAATCCCACAAGATGTTAGGTCAAATAAAGAACAAGAATTGCCTTACTATGTCAAATGTTTATAATATAACTTAGATTTAATAATTTGTAATGCTAATCATCATACAATAGTTGTAGCATTCTTATAAGTATCTAGAGGAGAGGATGCTCTCATACAAGTAGGAAATACCCCCTACTCGACTAATTGCCCATGAAGCCCAAATATCCTAGAATAGACCTATAACAAATTTCATTCATGATATTTCATCAATCCATATCCCTAATTGAATGCTTACATTTATCCTTTTGTATTGTCATACATCATTACACATCTTGGCCAAGCACATCATCCACCATAGCTTTCCAACCACAACTTCCAACTCATATTGCTCCATCCAACTTAGGCAATGAGTCTAAAAATAATTTTATGATGAGAAAAGTGGTGGAGATGATCAAAACTTTGGTGAAATATAATGATGTTCCAAAATAATGGTGGCATTGGTAACCTTAAAATACTTTACACCTAAAAAAAGATCAAGTGCATCAAGGTGCTAATTACAGAGAAAATTAGAATCACAATCACATGGTTAATGCCTATATGGATATGAAACCATCATTGTGTCTTCCTTATAATAATAGGCATGACTCCATAAAGTGCATTGGAAGCATCAAGTATTCCCACACTGTTCAAAATAATCATCAATTTTAGGCTTAACATGCTACCAATATAGGTCAAATCATCCCCATAGTGAATTTTTGTACTCCATAAATACAACCTAGTCCACACCTTAATTTTTTTTTTAAATTATCAAAGTTGATGTCTAGGTCAGCTTAGGGTGTAATGGTAATCCAAAAAAAAAACAAATTGCAATGTCATGGAAGAATTACATTATTTTAAGGGATCTTCATTGTCATAAGAAGGTTTAGGTTAGAATAATGTTGGTAATTAAAGTAAAATAAATTTTGAAAGGATATCCTTCACAAATTCATTCATTTCCTTTCCATTTTACCATAAAATTATCATTTATCAATTCCAAAACCCATAATCTAAAGTATAACTTTCCATCATACCCCATCCATTCCATTTTTTCATCATTTCACCCATTCATTCAAATCCAGTCCATGTCATATTAGAACCTTATGAAATAAATTCTAAAGTTGTAAGGTTTTCATAAAAGATGTTCCTTTCATTTTTCCTCCACCTAACCATAGTCCTTATTAATTTTAATCTAAATAAAATCATCATTTTTGTATAAGTCCAAAGTTTAGCATTTACATGTCAAAATAAGCCCTTAGACCACTTCACTTTTCATTTTGCCCTTTGTTTTCCCTAGAACCTTTGAAATAATTAATTATTCCATATAACAAGGTTTTAAAAGAAATTCAACCTCCTCGCAAAAATTCCACCTCATGAATCATGAAGCCTTAAGTCATTCCAAAAATATTTTCCCATCGACCTAGCGAGTTTCACCAAATATTTCCTAATTCAAGTCTATCGATCTAAACCCCCTATGTCCAAGTTTGGTGCTAGAACCATTTGATCGAAAATAAAAGTCAAATAAGCCCGTGTGAAGAAAACCAAGGTCAATCGGTCAAAACATATCAAAGGTCAATCGATTGAACTCAATGAAAGTATAGGCCATTTCAGCTGAACGCCCATACAAAGTCCAAAGAGTCAATCATTTGAATCCCCAGTCAACTACCCAGTAAAATTCAATACTTCACCAAAGGTATGCAATATTTTTATGCTTTTCTAAGGTACTAAGGGTGTCTTGGTCATAAAAATTATTCCTCTTCAACCTAATACATAGTCCTTGAAAGTATTGAAGTCTAACCCCATGAACCTAGAGGTCCCTCTTTGAGCCTAAGTCATAATTTTTCAATCAAATGATCACATAAGGGTCATTATTGCATCCACCTATATTCTTTTTTAATTTTTTAAGTTGAAATTTTGTAACCCATACTAGGGTCCTGTTGGAAATTTGAGTTATTTTATATTGTCATTGATGTCACATGGATCATTGATGTCACATTGAGTTTTGGTGGAAAAAGCACTTCATAGATTTTAGAGAGCATGGATATATACAGGATTTTTATGAAAACCAAGGTAGGCAAAATAAAAGGTTTTATTTAAAACCATGGTGGGCTTATGTGGAAAGGGCTTTTCTTAAAAGCCAAGGTGGAATTTTGTTTCATCGAAAAAGGACCTCTAGTGATGAAGATATTAAAGTTTAAGTTTAAATTAATGGAGGGCCTACCTATGTACAATTAATGGAGGTTGGCATATATATATATATATATATATATATATATATATAGTAAAGGTTTAAATTTATTTCAAAAAGTGGGCATATTATATATCATCAGATTACTTATTTCGAGGGTGTGTGTAAAGAGATATTTCAGATTTTGCAAAGGGGTTCCAAAAGTGAAGTTTGCCTTGTTATTTTTCAAGAGGATTAATTATTTCATGAGGTGACAAGGTATGCAATATTGTGATTTATTTTATTTTATGGTATAAGTGGTTTTGGGAGTGAAAAGGTTATGCAATGTTTTGATTTATTTTATTTTATGGTATAAGTGGTTTTGGGAGTGAAAAGGTTATGCAATGTTTTGATTTATTTTATTTTATGGTACAAGTGGTTTTAGGAGAGATAAGGAAGGTGTGCAATTAAAGGCCTTGGTGATGATTATTGAAAAGTGGAGTAATATTGATTATTTTGTGATCTACTAACCCTTGTGAAGATTGGCAAAAGAATTTTGTGATTGTGGCAGATTTACAAAGAGGTTTTTTCATCTTCATAAAAGGTATGGGCACATTCTCCTATTGATTGTTTATGGTGGTTGATTTCTAAAATATCATTAGAGGGAAAAGGATTGTTTGAGATTTCCTTTTTGAAAGTGGTTGGTTGAATGCTTCAAGATTTTTCTGATTTGAGAGTTGAGTTTAAACATTGTTTTATAAGTATAGTTGTTGAATCCCATTGGTGTGAAATAACTTGAGTTAGAAAATAACATGAGTATCATTGTTATGTGATATTTGTGGTTGAGCATTGTTGGAAACATTTGAGTTAAGTTGAGTTGATATTGATTTGGGTTGAGAGTGATATTAGAACATATTGAGTCTCTAAAAATTCTCTTTATGCTTCTATGAAGTTAATTTGAGTTGATATTGCCACTCATTGTTGAGTTCATTTTGAGTACTACTTGAGCATGATTGATTGAGCCTTTGAGAAGGAACTTAAGATAGATTTGAGGACAGTGTTGAGATAGATTTGTGGACATTTTTGGGCAAGTTCTTGGTGAGCTTGCTAGAGTATTTTTGGGCAAGTTCTTGGTGAGCTTGCTAGATCAAATTTTGGCAAGTTCTTGGTGAGCTTGCTAGAGCATATTTGGGTAAGTTCTTGGTGAGCTTTCTAAAGAAGATTTGGACAAGTTCTATGTGAGCTTTTTAGTCAGCATTTGACAAGTTCTGTGTGAGCTTGTTAAGCAGGTTCTGTGTGAGCCTATTGAGCAAGTTATTAGTGAGCCTTTTGACAAATCTTTGGATGTGACAGAGTAAAAAGGATAGATTCTTAGTGGATAGAGATCCAATAGCCAGCACAGTTGAAGATATATCTGAGTGAGGAGTATTCAAGTGGAGAGAGGTCCACCAGTTAGTGTAGTAGAGAGACAAAGTATTCTAGAATATCACATAGCCATAGTAGAATGGGAAAGAGTTATCCTATGGAAGAGATCCATGAACTTGAGATTAAGGGATCAACATCTCCTTTAGACAAAGATCCATAAAATTTGTAATTGGGAGTGAAAAGAGATTGATTGAGAAAGTTCTAGTAAAATATTTTCTCTGTGGAGTAGCCCACATTTGGTGAACCACGTAAATTATGGTGTTTTTATTGTGTATGGTTTATGTGCATTGCTTTGATTACTGCTATTGATACTGCTATCTTTACACAACATAATATTAAATTGGAAGAAAAAGTAAAAAGTGGTCTTATACTGTTCACCCCCCCTCTCAGTATAAACTTGTGTTCTTCAATTGGTATCAGAGTGGGTTCCTTCGGAAAGACTAACAGCTTGAGGGCAGATTCTACTGGGTTACAATATGGAAAAATGATATATTGACAGTGGGAGCTCTAGTCATATGACTGGGTTTAAGAATAATTTCATTTCCTTAAAAGGGAACAACAAAAGATCTATGATATTTGGTTATAACACTTCAGCTAAAATCAAAGGGAGAGGAACTTTAAGTTTGGATGATGGAAACACAACTACACAAGGTGTACTCTATGTTGAGGGTCTGAAAAACAACCTACTAAGTGTAAGTCAGTTTTGTGATCAAGGGTACACAGTTACTTTTTCCTCTACAAGATGAAAAATTAGGAAAACAAAATCAGGAAAGCTTGTTGCAACTATAGAAAGAACAAATAACAATAACTACATGTTCAGTGAAATAAAAAGGGAAAAATGTCTTTTATCTCAAGAAGAAGAGAGTTGGCTATGGTATAAAAGGTTGTGTCACTTGAATTTTGATAAAATAGTAAGGATAAACAACAAACAAATTGTTAGAGATCTACCAAAGATAAAAAGACCTTCAAATGCAATTTGTGCATAGTGTCAGCATGGAAAGCAGACAAGATCAAGCTTCAAGGCAAAATAATATTCCTCTTCCAAGGTATTAGAATTGATTCATACTGATTTATGTGGGCCCATGAGAAATAAAAGTATACTGATGCAGGAGCATCCGGTGGCGAAGCTGCAATCTTGCATCACCCAAAATGTATTTTTTCTTTAAGTACTAAAACTGTCACGATATCGCGATGCTTTTTGAAGAAGGGCGCCAGCGGGCCAAACTGTCGCGATATCGCGACGCTTTTTGATAAAAAGGGTCAAGGTGCAAAACTGTCGCGAAATTGTGACATTTTTGAGGCAACGCAGCCGTGACGCAAAATGGTCGCGAAATCGTGACATTTTCGGGTCGAAGAGGTCAAGGCACCAAACGGTCGCGAAATCGTGAAAGTTTCGGAGAAAAGCAACTTCAGCGCCAAATGGTCGCGAAATCGTGACATTTTCGGGGAAGAGCAGCTTGGGCGCCAATTGGTCGCGAAATCGTGACAACTCCGAGGCAAAGTCACTTGAGTGCCAAATGGTCACGAAATTGTGACACCTTCGAAGACAAGGTTCAAGGACGTCGCGAAATCGTGACACCTTCGAAGACTAGGTTCAAGGACGTCACAAAATCGTGACACCTTCGAGGACAAGGCTCAAAGACGTCACGAAATCGTGACATATCCGGAGGCAAGGTTCCAAAATGCAAAGTGGTCATGAAATCGCGACGCTTCCGATGTGAGGACTCAACAGCGCAAGGTGGTCGCGAAAATGTGACACTTTCGAGCCAAAGACTCAAGGGCGTGAAATGGTCACGAAATCGCGACATGTCACGATTTCACGGCCCGAAACGAAGCAGCGAGTATGGAATACAAAGATGTCATGAAATCGTGATGTGTCGTGGTTTCATGGCCCAAAGGAGGAAAGCGAGTAAGAAAGGCCTAGACGTCACGATTTCGTGACGTGTCGTGGAATCGCGGCCCCAAGGAGGAGAGAGAAGCCTAACATCGAAAACGTCACGATATCGCGACCAAAGAGGAGAGAGAAAGTATTGGAGCAAAAATGTCGTGATATCACGACCAGAGCGCTCACGACATTGACCAGCCGACGATTGCAGAGACCAATGCAAAGGGACACGTGGCGTGAAGTTACAGGTGGCCCGAGAGTATGGAGCGGTTACAGGGACTCTGGCAAGGGGACACATGGCATCAAATTACAAGCGACTTGGCGCACTCCTATGAATGATGATATGGGGATGGATTGACAGGCGGTCGTAGTGCACTCTGCCACCCCAGACCATGATAACACGGGGCTCCTGGCAGCATCTCACAGGTGCAGCAGAAAATTCGTGCGGGTGGTTAGAGAAGGCCCACACTTAGTGTAATGATGTGAAAAGGAGGTGGCGACCGAGGATAAAAAGGCGGCACATACATTGTAAAGGGAATCTTGGCCATTTTTGAATAGGATCGCTGTGTATTTGGAGGAAGACCTCTGTTTAATGAAAATTTGCTGGAATTCGTCTGTGTGTTTCCGAGCTTTGCGTTGATATTTGCTGTGTGTTGTCTTAGCTCTATATCAAGTGGTATCAGAGCAGGTTGGTTCTGATTTTGCAGATCGAACGCCGACAGTGAGGCAGTTTGCACCAGGACTATGGTTGTGGGTTACGAAGAAGAAGCAGGATGCCTTCGCATAGAGATCATGGTGGTGTGAGGCATAGGCGAGCAAGAAGGGAGGAGGTCGATCTAAGAGCCCTGCAGAGGCAAGTTGAGGCCCTGCAAGAGGAAATTAGAAGAGGATTCGAGCCGAGAAGGGAGGAACCCAACGAAGATGAAGTGTGGGAAGAAGAGGTTCCATCCGATGTGAAAGAGGCCTTGGATCCAGCTGAGGCTAGGCTATATAGGGCCATCTCCCATATCGGGAAGAAGCCAAAATTTGACGTCTCCACTTATTCTGGGAACCTCAACCCTGAGGAGTTGATAGACTGGATTAACGACATGGAGGAGTATTTTGAGTATGAAGAGATATCAGATCCAAATCGGATCAAGTTCGCGAAAACCAAGCTGAAGGGACATGCCGACATCTCGGTTGAAAGGAGTGCGATTGGAAAGGAACAGGAGGGGAAAGGAAAGGATCACCAGGTGGGATAGGATGGTAGAGAAACTAAAGAGGCAGTTCATCCCTACAGATTATGAGTTGGATTTGTTAAAAAAAATGCAGAGTCTTCGATAGGCTAGTAGGACTGTCAAGGAATATACTGAAGAGTTCTACCAAATCTCGATCAGAACCGACCATTCGGAGGCGAATAAGGAGAAGGTCGCACGTTACATCAATGGATTGCGAACCAGCATTCAAGAAGAGTTAGGGCTGGTTAGAATGAGCACAGTAGAGGATGCATATCAATTTGCATTAAAAGTGGAGGAGAAACTAAATAGGAGGTTTTATGGTAAGTAGAGAGGGAAGGACAGGGGTGGAAGAGCTGGTGGAAGAGGCAGTGGTGGAAGATACAAAGATTTTGGGAAAACTGGTGAAGCTAGCGATAGCCAAAAATAGAAAGAAGTGAAAGAGGAGGATGACCAATGCCCATGCAATCAGAGCAACAACTACCCAAGAGGAAGAGGTAGTCGGGCGAGGGTTTGGAAGAGGTGTCTTTAGAGGAACCTGCTTCAACTACAGAGAGGAAGGACACAGGGCATACAACTGCTCGCAGCATCAAGAGAGGCCAAATCAAAGACCTGAGGGTTAGGCCCGAGCTGCTGTAGCAGATGAAGGTGTAGAGTTTGAGAACTCAGAGGAGGTAGAAAGAGGAGAAGCAATGGTCATCAGAAGAGTTGTTAAATGAAGAAGAAAAGACAGACCAGAGGAACAGCCTGTTTCGAACAAGATGCAAGTGCGTAGGCAAGGTCTATAACATCATCATTGATAATGGAAGCACTGACAATTTGGTTTCTGAGGAAATGGTTGCCAAGCTACAGTTGGAGAGGAGAAAACACCCGCGCCCGTATCAAATTGCATGGTTGCAAAAGGACCATCGGGTGTTAGTAAGTGAACAATGCCTGGTGAAGTTCAATATTGGAACTTACCGAGATGAGGTTTTATGTGACATCTTGCCTATGGATGCATGTCACCTGCTGCTTGGGAGACCATGGCAGTTTGACCGAAGTGTTGTCCATGATGGTCGAGCCAACACCTATTATTTGTCAAAGAATGGAGTTCGCCACAAGTTAAAACCCCTGAAGGAGGTGGATGAGAAAGTATGCAGCAGTGCACGAGTCTGTCTAGTGGATGGCAGAAGATTTTTAGATGGTCTGAAACAAGATCATATGTGCTATGTAATAATCCCTAGGGCTAGGGAAGAAGGATGCAAGGAAATTCCAGTGGAAGTCATGGAACTATTAGATGAATTCCCTGATATCATTTTTGACAATGTTCTCGAAGGTTTACCGCCTGTTAGGAAGATCAGTCACCACATAGATTTGGTGCCTGGATCGAGCTTGCCAAACAAGGCTGCACATCGAATGACGCTTGTGGAAACTGAAGAGTTGAATCGGCAAGTTCAGGATATATTGAAGAAAGGCCTGATTAGGGAGAGTCTTAGTCCATGTGCGAGTACCGGGAGTACTAGCACCCAAGAAGGATGGAGAATGGAGAATGTGCACGGACTCTCGGGAAATCAACAAGATCACCATTAAATACGAGGTTCCCACCTGCCAAGGATGGATGATATCATGGATTGCTTGAGTGGAGCTGAGTACTTCACAAAAATTGACTTGAAAAGTGGATACCATCAAATCCGCATTAGAGAAGGGGATGAGTGGAAGACAGCCTTTAAAACCAGAGAGGGGTTGTATGAGTGGTTGGTTATGCCATTTGGATTAACCAATGCACCTAGTACCTTTATGAGGTTAATGAATGAAGTTCTGAAGGAATTTTTGGGCAAATTTGTTATTGTTTACTTGGATGATATACTAATTTTTAGTAGAACATTGGACGAGCACCTGATGCACATCAGGAAGGTTTTTGAGAAACTACGGGAGGAGTAGTTACTGATCAATCTGAAGAAGTGCAACTTCGTGAAGAGGGAGCTCGTATACCTGGGATTTGTTATTTCAGCAAGTGGTCTCAAAATGGACCCCGAAAAAGTGAGGGCTATCTTAGAATGGCCTGTCCCAAGAAGTGTGACCGAGGTTAGATCATTTCATGGTCTGGCCAGTTTCTACAAAAAATTTATTAGAAACTTCAGCAGTATTTGTGCATCTCTTACAGAGACAATGAAGGGGAACAAGAAGGAATTCTAGTGGACAGTTGGAGCAGACAAAATCTTTGATATGCTAAAGAAGAAGGTCACTGAGCAACCCGTCTTAGCACTTCCAGATTTCAATAAGGTGTTTCAGGTGGACTGCGATGCGAGTGGCAATGCGATAGGAGCTGTATTGAGCCAAGAAGGTAGGCCTGTAGCTTATTTCAGCGAGAAGCTCAATGATGCCAGGAGAAAGTATTCGGTATATGATCAAGAGTTCTACGCCATAGTTCAAGCACTCAAGAAATGGAGGCACTATTTATTGCCAAAAGAGTTTGTTCTCTATACCGACCATCAAGCGCTGCAGTATATTAACAGCCAAGGAAAATTGAATCAGAGGCACCTGAAATGGGTAGAGTTCCTGTAGAGCTATACCTTTGTGCTGAAGCATCGAAGTGGAAGATCCAATAGGGTGGTAGATGCACTGAGTAGGAGGCAATGTTTGATGATAGAAATGAAAGTGGAGGTTGTAGGGTTTGCTAAACTCAAGAACTTATACCCTACAGACCTCGATTTCGTAGAAGCTTAGAAAGCCTGCACTACGCCTGTTGCGTTGGATAGGACTAAATGGTTGGATTACCTGATTCAAGATGGAATGTTGTTTAGGGGGAACCAATTGTGCATTTCGAGGAGCTCAATGAGAGAGAACCTCATTAAAGAAAAGCACAGTGGGGGTTTAGCTGGACACTTTGGTCGTGACAAGACCATCTCACTGGTTAGTGAAAACTACTACTGGCCGCAATTGTAGCAGGATGTGGCAAATTTTATGCGAGTTGCGGGATATGCCGGATGGCAAAAGGTGTGAGGCAGCCCTACTGGTTTGTATCAACCGCTACCTATACCTGAAAGACCGTGGGAAGATATCAGTATGGATTTTGTGCTTGGTTTGCCTAGGACGCAGAGGGGGCATGACTCCATATTTGTGGTAGTGGATAGATTTTTGAAAATGGCGCATTTTATCCCATGCCAAAAGACTAGCGATGCGGTCCATGTAGCTGGTTTGTTCTTTAAGGAAGTGGTACGCCTGCATGGGCTACCAAGAAGCATTGTGTCGGACAGGGATACCAAGTTTGTAGGATATTTTTGGAAGACCCTATGGAAGAAACTGAAGACGGAGTTAAAGTTTAGTTCTGCATACCACCCTCAAACGAGATGGGTAGACGAGAGGTGGTTAATAGGAGTTTGGGCAACCTCATTGCGATGCTTGGTAGGGGACAAGCCCAAGGGATGGGATCTAGTTCCGCCACAAGCAGAATTCACGTATAACAGCTCAGTCAATCAGAGTACCAATAAGTCACCATTCCAAATCATCTATGGGAGCAGCCCAAGAAACGCCTCAGAGTTGAGAAGGATAGATACGAGGAAGAAATGCAGTTCTGAGGCAGAATATTTTGTCGAACATCTAAAGGGAGTGCATGAGGAAGTGACAAAACACATTGCCAAGATGAATGCTCAGTACAAGACAAGGGCGGATCAAAAACGTAGAGCTAAAGAGTTCAAAGTAGGAGATTTTGTCATGGTCCATCTGAGGAAGGAGCGGTTTCCTGCCAAGACCTATAACAAGCTGAAAATGAAGAAATTTGGGCCATGCAAGATCGTTGGCAAATGGGATTCGGGTAATGCCTACGAGGTGGAGTTACCAAACAAACTTAACATCTCCCCCGTGTTCAACATCTCAGATTTGGTCAAGTATCATGAAGGAGAAAGCAGTGAGATACCCAGTCCAGATCTGTGGAGCATTCCAGCAGCCATCCCAGTTGCGGACGAGATAGAAGAAGTTTTGGATATGCGTGAGGGCCGACGTACTAGGAACATGAGTTACTCAGAGTACTTGGTCAAATGGAAGGGCAGACCCATTGAAGACGCGACTTGGTTATCAAAGGCTGAGGTTGATCGCCTGGGTCTACCTCGAAAATATCAGAAGTGTGCTCACTTCTCAAACTCACCCCAAGTGTCTAATGCAGGAGCATCCGGTGGCGAAGCTGCAATATTGCATCACCCAAAATGTATTTTTTCTTTAAGTACTAAAACTGTCACGATATCGCGACGCTTTTTGAAGAAGGGCGCCAACGGGCCAAACTGTCGCAATATCGCGACGCTTTTTGATAAAATGGGCCAAGGTGCAAAACTGTCATGAAATCGTGACATTTTTGAGGCAACGTAGCCGTGACGTGAAATGGTCGTGAAATCGTGACATTTCCGGGTCGGAGAGGTCAAGGCGCCAAATGGTCGTGAAATTGTGACAGTTCCAGAGAAAAGAAACTTCAACGCCAAATGGTCGCGAAATCGCGACATTTCTGGGGAAGAGCAGCTTGGGCGCCAATTGGTCTCGAAATCATGACAAATCTGAGGCAAAGTCACTTGAGTGCCAAATGGTCACAAAATCGTGACACCTTCAAAGACAAGGTTCAAGGACGTCGTGAAATCGTGACACCTTCGAAGACTAGGTTCAAGGACGTCGCAAAATCACGACACCTTCGAGGACAAGGCTCAAAGACATCACGAAATCATGACATATCCGGAGGCAAGGTTCCAAAATGCAAAGTGGTCATGAAATCATGACGCTTCCGATGCGAAGACTCAACAGCGCAAGGTGGTCGCAAAATTGCGACACTTCCGAGCCAAAGACTCAAGGGCGTGAAATGGTCGCGAAATCGCGACATGTCGCGGTTTCACGGCCCGAAACGAAGCAGCGAGTACGGAATACAAAGATGTCATGAAATCACGATGTGTCATGGTTTCACGGCCCAAAGGAGGAAAGCGAGTAAGAAAGGCCTAGACGTCACGATTTCGCGACGTGTTGCAGAATCGCGGCCCCAAGGAGGAGAGAGAAGCCTAACATCGAAAACGTCGCGATATCACGACCAAAGAGGAGAGAGAAAGTATTAGAGCAAAAACATCATGATATCATGACCAGAGCGCTCACGACGTTGACCAACCGGCGATTGCAGAGACCAGTGCAGAGGGACACGTGGCATGAAGTTACAGGTGGCCCGAGAGTATGGAGCGGTTACACGGACTCTGGCAAGGGGACACGTGGCATCAAATTACAAGTGACTTGGTGCACTCCTATGAATTATTATATGGCAGATGGATTGACAAGCGGCCGCAGCGCACTCTGCCACCCCAGACCATGATAACATGGGGCTCTTGGCAGCATCTCGCAGGTGCAGCAAAAAATTCGTGCGGGTGGTTAGAGAAGGCCCGCACTTAGTGTAATGATGTGAAAAGGAGGTGGCGGCCGAGGATAAAAAGGTGGCACATACATTGTAAAGGGACTCTTGGCCATTTTTGAATAGGATCGCTGTGTATTCGTAGGAAGACCTCTGTTTAATAAAAATTTGCTAGAATTCGTCTGTGTGTTTCCGAGCTTTGCATTGATCTTTGCTGTGTGTTGTCTTAGCTCTATATCAAGTTTGGATGATGGAAACACAACTACACAAGGTGTACTCTATGTTGAGGGTCTGAAAAACAACCTACTAAGTGTAAGTCAGTTTTGTGATCAAGGGTACATAGTTACTTTTTCCTCTACAAGATGCAAAATTAGGAAAACAAAATCAGGAAAGCTTGTTGCAACTGTAGAAAGAACAAATAACAATATCTACATGTTCAGTGAAATAAAAAGGGAAAAATGTCTTTTATCTCAAGAAGAAGGGAGTTGGCTATGGTATAAAATGTTGTGTCACTTGAATTTTGATAAAATAGTAAGGATAAATAACAAACAAATTTTTAGAGATCTACCAAAGATAAAAAGACCTTCAAATGCAATTTGTGCATAGTGTCAGCATGGAAAGCAGACAAGATCAAGCTTCAAGGCAAAATAATATTCCTCTTCCAAGGTATTAGAATTGATTCATACTGATTTATGTGGGCCCATGAGAAATAAAAGTATACAAGGTGAAAGTTACTTCATGTTGTTCATAGATGATTATTATAGAATGACTTGGGTTGTTTTTTTGAAAGAAAAATTAGAGGCATTTGAGCATTTCAAAGTATTCAAAAAAATGGTAGAAAATAAAATAGGAAATAAGATCAAGTGTTTGCGATTAGATAGAGGAGGGGAATTCATCTCTACATAATTCATTGAGTTTTATGCAGAACATGGAATCAGAAAAGAATATTCAGCAGCCAGGACTCCTTAGAAAAATGGAGTAGTAGAAAGAAAGAATATAACTCTTGAGAATATGGCCAGAGCAATGCTAAATGAATCAAAAATTTTAGTTGGATTTTGGAAAAAAGCAATCAGTACAATAGTCTATGTTATGAATAGAGCTCAAGTTAGAACAAAGCAACATAAGACTCCATATGAGTTTTGGAGAGGAAGACCTCCCACGGTAAACTACTTTAGAATTTTTGGAAGTAAGTGTTACATAAAAAGAGAAGATAAGGACTTGGGAAAATTTGATCCTAGATGTGATGAAGGTATTTTTCTTGGATACTCTATAAAAATTAAGACCTACATATGCTACAATAAAAGAACACATACCATGGTGGATAGTATAAATGTCAAAGTTTATGAAATAACAGGAATAAATGAGCCACCTCAAAAAGATATTCTTGAATAAGAAGAAAGTTGTTAGGAAGAAATGGGTGAATATTTAGATGAAGAAGACTTGCAGAATATACCTTCCAAAACTACATCAAGATATATTCATAAAAATCATCCAGAGGACTTGATCATTGGCAATCCTGAGGTAAGACAGAAAAGAAGAGGAATCATAGGCTCAATAGAACAAGCAGATGTTTCACTATTATCCAAGATAGAACCAAATAATTTCAGAGATTCAAAAAATGATGAATGTTGGATTAAGGCAATGAAGGAAGAACTAGATCACATTAAAAAAAGTAAGACTTGGGAATTAGTTCCAAGACCAAAAGGAAAAAATGTAATTGGTACTATATGGGTCTATAGGAACAATCTAAATGAATATGGTTAAGTCATCAGAAACAAGGCAATATTGGTGTGTAAAGGATATGCACAAGTAGAAGGAATTGATTTTGATGAGACCTTTACACCAGTTGCAATATTGGAAGCTATACGGATATTTTTGGCTCTTTCAAGCTACAAGAATTTTAAAGTATATCAGATGGATGTCAAATCAGATTTTTTGAATGTTCATTTGGAAGAAGTTTACATTGAACAACCTGATGGGTTTAATCAAACAGATAATATAGAATATGTGTGTTAATTGAAAAAGGCTCTCTATGGATTAAATAAATCCCCTAGAGCATGGTATTCAAGACTAGATAAATATATTTGAGAGCAAGGTTTCAGAAATGGAATAGTTGATAGCAATCTATATATTAAAAGAAGGGAAATGATTTGATGATTGTGGAAGTGTATGTGGATGATATTATTTTTGGGGGTAGCAATGATAAAATGTGTCAAGAGTTTGTAAGAAACATGACGAATGAGTTTGAAATGTATATGCTTGGTGAATTAACCTTTTTCCTCAAATTACAGATTTCACAACTAGAAAAAGGGATATTTCTTTCACAAACAAAGTATATAAAGGAGATGTTGAAGAAATTCAAAATGGAATATAGTAAGCCAGTTAGTACTCCAATGATCACAGGGTGTAAATTAAGCAAAGATGATGAATATCCTGATGCAAATAAAACTCTATATAGATCTATGATTGGTAGCCTATTATATGTTATAGCCACAAGACCAGATATAATATAGGCAGTTGGTTTAGTGGTAAGATTTCAAGCAGCTCCAAAAGAAACACATGTGACAACAGTGAAAATAATACTCAGATATCTCAAAGGAAAAATGGAGTATGGTCTATGGTATCCTAGAAGCAATAATTTTACTCTCACAGCCTACACAGATGTAGATTGGGTAGGAGATATTGATGATAGAAAAAGTACAAGTGGAGGAGCATTTTTTCTTGGTGATTACCTAGTTTCTTGGCTAAGTAAGAAACAACCATTAGTATCACTTTCCACAATAGAGGCAGAATATATTGTAGTAGCAGCATGTTGTTCACATGTATTATGGATGAAACAGACTCTTCAATATTTTAGCATAGAACATGATCATCCCATTCCTATTATGTGTGATAATACTAGTATTATAAGTATCTCGAATAATCCAGTAATACATGCAAGAACAAAGCACATTCCAATCAAGTATCATTTTTTAAGAGAACAGGTTACAGAGCAACAAGTAAGATTGGAATATGTTCCTACAAAGGATCAGATTGTAGACATATTTACAAAACCATTACCAAGAGAAGCATTTGAGCGGTTGAGAGAATAGATGGGAGTAAAAGTACTCCCACCCCAAAATTAATCACCTCAAGAGAGAAGGGGGTGAGGGGTCTAAACTTACGAGTCATATATTTTAGCCCCATAGGTGTCCCTTTTTCCATTGATGTCAAAGGGAGAGATATTTGAGTAAGGAGGAGAACATTAAGTTAGGAGAAGCAGGCATTGAGTTACGGGGAGAAGCCTCCATAGAGATTATTGAGTCAGGGGGAGTAGCTTTGATTATTAGAGATGGATTTTGCAATGATTGTAGTGATTTTCATTAAAGGTGTTGCCATAAATGACAAAGGGGGAGATTGTTGGAAATTTGAGTTATTTTATGTTGTCATTGATGTCACATGATCATTGATGTCACATTGAGTTTTGATGGCAAAATCACTTCATAGATAATCATCTATGATATTTTGGAGATCATGGATATATATAGGGTTTTTATGAAAACCAAGGCAGGCAAAATAAAAAGTTTTATTTAAAACCATGGTGGGCTTATGTGGAAAGGGCTTTTCTTAAAAGCCAAGGTGGAATTTTGTTTCATAAAAAAAGGACCTCCGGTGATGAAGATATTAAAGTTTAAAGTTTAAGTTTAAATTAATGGAGGGCCGACCTATGTGCAATTAATGGAGGTTGGCATATATATATGTAAAGGTTTCAATTTATTTCGGAAAGTGGGAATATTATATATCGTCGAAAAACTTATTTCGAGGGCTATTTGACTAAATTATTTAGGAGAAATAAGGTGTGTGTAAAGATATATTTCTAATTTTGCAAAGGGGTTCCAAAAGTGAAGTTTGTCTTGTTCTTTTTCAAGAGGATTAATTATTTCATGAGGTGACAAGGTATGCAATATTGTGATTTATTTTATTTTATGGTATAAGTGGTTTTGGGAGTGAAAAGGTTATGCAATGTTTTGATTTATTTTATTTTATGGTATAAGTGGTTTTGGGAGTGAAAAGGTTATGCAATGTTTTGATTTATTTTATTTTATGGTACAAGTGGTTTTAGGAGAGATAAGGAAGGTGTGCAATTAAAGTCCTTGGTTATGATTATTGAAAAGTGGAGTAATGTTGATTATTTTGTGATCTACTAACCCTTGTGAATATTGAAAAAAGAATTTTGTGATTGTGGCAGATTTACAAAGAGGTTTTTTCATATTCATAAAAGGTATGGGCACATTATCCTATTGATTGTTTGTGGTTTCCTTTTTGAAAGTGGTTGGTTGAATGCTTCAAGGTTTTTCTGATTTGAGAGTTGATTTTAAACCTTATTTTATAAGGATAGTTGTTGAAGCCCATTGTTTGTGAAAGAACTTGAGTTAGAAAAGAACATGACTATCATTGCTATGTGAGATTTGTGGTTGAGCATTTTTAGAAACATTTGAGTTGAGTTGAGTTGAGATTGATTTGGGTTGAGAGTGAGATTACAACATATTGAGTCTCTAAAAATTCTCTTTATGCTTCTATGAAATTAATTTGAGTTGAGATTGCCACTCATTGTTGAGTTCATTTTGAGTACTACTTGAGCATGATTGATTGAGCCTTTAAGAAGGCCTTTGGGATAGATTTGAGGATAGTGTTGAGACAGATTTATGGATAGTTTTGGGCAAGTTCTTGGTGAGCTTGCTAGAGCAGATTTGGGCAAGTTCTTGGTGAGCTTGCTAGAGCAGATTTGGGTAAGTTCTTGGTGAGCTTGCTAGAGCATATTTGGACAAGTTCTATGTGAGCTTGTTATTCAACATTTGACAAGTTCTGTGTGAGCTTGTTAAGTAGGTTCTGTGTGAGCCTATTGAGAAGGTTCTTAGTGAGCCTATTGATAGAGCTTTGGAGGTGACATAGTACAGATGGTAGAGTCTCAGTGGATAGAGATCTTGCATCCAGCACAGTTGAAGATAGATATGAGTGAGGAGTATTCAAGTGGAAATATGTCCACTAGTCAGTGCAATAGAGAGACATAGTCTTCTAGAATATTACATAGCTAGAGCAGAAGGGGAAATATTTCTCCTATGGAAGAGATCCACTAACTTGATATTAGGGGATCAACATATCCTTTGGATAGAGATCCACAAAATTTGTAATTGGGAGTGATTCCCAAACATATTGATTAAGAAATTTTTAATAAAATATTTTCTCCATGGAGTAGCGCACATTGGGTGAACCACATAAATTGTGGTGTCTATTGTGTATGGTTTGTGTGCATTGCTTTGATTACTACCATTAATACGGCTATCTTTACACAACATAATATTGAATTGGAAGAAAAAGTAAAAAGTGGTCTTATACTGTTCACCCTCCCTCTCAGTATAAGCTTGTGTTCTTCAGGTCCTTAGGTTATATTTGAAATAAATGGCTAGGATATTTTTTTCCTAAGGTGACTTGCATCCTGATATTTTCGGTCGACCAAAGCTAGAGGACAAAAGGACATTTGATCAAACATGGAAAAGGCCCAAACTACATCTATCGACCAAAATAAAAGGAAGAAAGGCCAATCGATCAAACTGAGGTAAAGGCACAAAATGAATAGCCAACCAAACTAAGGGGATGAATGATATATCAACCAAACAATATTAATACCTAAAATCTATCGACTAAAGCAATTCAAAAAGGGAAGTCCACCAAAGTAAATGAAATATTAATTCTTTTAAGTATTGTTATATCTTTGCATATTTACCCCCGTCTAAGTCCAACATTGAGGTGGTCATGGTAATGTCCTAAGGTATATCCACAAGTCTCTAGGAGTGTATTTACATCATAAAACCCCTTATCCCATGAGTTTGTCATTTCTGCCAAGCTAAAGTTAAAACCCATAAATCAAGGGAAAATTTCCAAGGGTCTGACCTCATTCATCACCCCATGTCCTAAGTCCCTTTTGTAATGAGCCCTCATGAACCTGAAATATAATAAATTTTATCCAAGTTAAAATTGATCATTTTTATCCCTTAAGATAAAATACATATTTTCTAAGTCAAAGCATGTTAATAAACATCCTCATTGCAATTAAACAACTAAGTCCATTCGGATGACAATTGAAGTGAAGCCAAAACTATTCAATAAATAAATATCGGGTAATTAGGATCATTCAACTAAACCTTCATTAATGATTAGAGTTAATCAGCTGATTTAGGAGTGACAATGAGAAGCATTTGGCTGATGAAATTCTTTGTGGGAAAGATTTTTTAAGGTCATTCAATCGATTTAATATCAATGGCTAGAAATGATCGACCAAGGATATATAGATGGTGAAGATTGTTCAGTTTATGACATGTGTGAAATGAAGTCACAATTAAACCAAAATATTTTGTGGGTCCAATATCCAAGAAAAGTAGATAGAGTAAAATAACTCAATTTAAAAGATCTTGTTGACTCGGTTAGGCACCAATCAAGGTCTGACACAATGATGAGTGAATTAGCCAAGCCAATCATGATATTAAATTATTGTAACAAAGCCATAAAGCAATAGCTCAGGATGTAAGGATGTGTTTCAAAGCCTCAAAGAAGATAATCAAATTGTAAAGAAGTTGAGCACTCCAACTTCTATAGATTGTAAAGGTTACAAGCAAATGAAATCATGGTGTTTTCCATTGTACCTCAATTGCCTAATGTCCTAAGTGTGGGGAAAGTACTAAAAATCCCAGGCCATGTTAAATATGATGAAGATAGACTCATATTTAAAGAACTTAAAAGAATTTAAAGGCAAAAAGAAAGAAGGTCTTGAATCACCTGGACAAAGTTGAATAACAATATGGAATCTCATAGGTTGTATTGGATAAGACTAATAACATGTGAGCACCAGTCTGAAGCAAACCAAATATCTTCAAAATCCAAAGGTATAATTATACAATCACTAGTTTATGAAATCTCATCCCCCAACCCAGATCTATATAAAGGAAGAACATCCATACAAGAAAAAAGAAAATATTTTAACATAATAAATGAAGTTGAGTGTGTAATTAAGAGGCTATAGAGAGGAACGTGAATGGTGCAAGAAAATTCTATTTAGAAAATGTAGAAAGTATCATAAAGATAGATTATTACCTAATAACTAGAAATCTATCAACCTTAAAAATGTTCCTGCACTACAATAGAATATAGTAAAAGAGGTACATTGTTGTTGGAGGTTTCATTAATTTGTGTACCTCCAACTCTCTTTTGTAGTTTCCTCTTCTTCCCCACATCTAATATATTTGTGCTTCTTATTCTAATCCACTTGTAGATACACTTCATTCTGCTATTTTTGGGCATATTCTCTTGTTTTCTCATGGATTTTCATACTATGCATATCCTTCTACCACCATTCAATGTGTAATATGAAGTTTGGGTAAGAAATCTAAAGACTTAACTATAGAAAAGGTGAGGTCAACACTAGACCCAAGAAAACTATAAAGGAGCTAAGCAAGTTATTGGGTCAGAAGAACAATGAGTTCATTTTGAGGAAGTTAGAACCAAATGAACAATGAGTTTATTTGGATAGCCTAGGATAGCTAGTTTTTGCTAGAAGGCACTCTGAGAGATGAAATATAGGGTAAGACATATTTGGGTGAACCTACACCAAGTACCTGTAACATAAATTTGGTGATCCAAGCTACAAAAGGAGCTATCATGACCATAATTTAGCATCAAGCATTGCATAGAAATTTTTTGCAAGAGAGGTATACTAGAATACCCTATCTTTAGGTCGATTATATTTCCTTAGTGTATATTTTCTTTGTCCCAATCTTATTCTTCCCCTCCATTTGTGTAGGAATTCTAGAGGATGAATCCAATCAACTAAGATCATTTCCAATAGTTGGATCAAAAATTGGAGGCTCTTTGTCACTTCATTAGGATGAAGAGTTGTAGTTCCTCTGTTACATCATTTGAACAGAGTGAAAATTTGTATTGAATTTCATGGAGATCTTGGCACTCTTCCAAAATCATATTGTAAAATATTTCGAAATTTAATGTAAAATTTCAATTTCTTCCTTCTTGCAATTCATTGTCTAATGTGTGTATGTTGCCCATTTATGTGTTGCATTATTTGAATATATAAATGGTGCATTCTTAAACTGGTTAATCATTTATATTCATTACATAATTTGATGGTTATAAATGAACCAATTACTCCTTTCTTTGTCAGTCTATATCATGACCATTTTAATCTCTGTTATAACCACCCAATAGAAAAGGCATCGATCCAATATTGAATCTAAGGCTGGAAATTACTTAACAGTTAAGTCATAATCAAAATTTTATTATCCAATAAATCTGGTTGAGCATAAATGACAATCATTAATTGAGCTCATTTATGGGGTATCTTGATCCAACTTGGTTTCCTTAGAATTTATAATTTTTAGGTTGAAGAAGTAAGTTTACCAAAGCTTACATATCTACTTTTGATATAGGAAATTACACAACGTGACAACCATATATTAAGCATATCTAAATTTTCCCCAATATTTTTTTGGTGTTGTTGTCATGGATAGACTGTTTAGAATTTGTGTCACATTTTCTAGTTTATCTCCATACAATATTTTTCATCATAATTTTCTATAGGTATTTTTATGTTTTGGATCTCCATATTATACATTTGTGTACATTTGGGTCTCCATATTATACCTTTGTATACATATAAGAGACTAGTATGACATTAAGGCTAAGTAATCTTAGCTAGAGTGAGATTATTTTGCATCGTGATGTTAGAAACTTTGACTAAACTCAAATAATAGAAAGACCAGGGATCTAAAATTCATATACAAGAAGAAGTGGTAGACAACTCTTCCCAAAATTTGAAGACCTAGAGGTATTTACCTATACCCAAAAAATTCCAGTTTCAAAAATTGTTGTGTATAAAAATAAATATTATTTTATTAGCAACAAATATAGTAAGAAAATATTTCTCTAAATAATTTTGATCAGAATAATCCCATTACTCCTCCCACTGCTAGTGTTACTATAAATTTGGTTATCACTACTCCTATAGCTACAATGGCCAATATACCACCTAATAATAATCAAAATATCATAATCAAAACCTTCAAACATGGAGAACTAATAGGTATGGGTCTTTTCAATTACTCCCAAATAGTATGACTTACCCAGTTAGGCTCACAAATACCTACCCAAATTTTAAGAAAATTGTGTAGAATAGGAGAAGATCATATTAAAATCTTCCTATATACATTAGATAGTCTTGAGGTTGAAGAAGAATATGTAGTTCTTAGATTATTCCTCCAAATATTAGAGACGGATGCAAGGGACTGGTTCAACTGCCTCCCAGATAATTATATTCCTAATTTTCAAACTATGGAAGACGTTTTCTTGAAAACGTACGAAGAAAGAAAAATAAGCATTCACTATTAAAAGGGCTAGCCGCTATGAAGAAAAAGGAGAATGAATCCATAGAATATTTTATTATAAGATTTTTCAAAATTAAGAATAAGATCCCTAAAACTTTGAGGTCCAATGATAACCAATCCATCTGCTTCTACAAGAATATGTTCTCTGAAGAGTTCAATTATGAATTAAAATAATAGAGGATCAACACTATCGATGAATGCATGGAGAAAGCCATTGATATTAAGAGAAATATGATAGATAGTGATAAAATGAAGTCATATTCCTCTTATTAGAGTCAAAATCAAGTAGATAAGAAGCCTAAACAATTTGGATTCTCTTTATTAATGAAAATGAGGCAGATCCTATAGAGAGGTTGTCTAGTCAATTGATCTAAATGTTCAACACTATGAATAATAGACTATCTAGGATTGATAGGGAGAAAGGTGAGAGTATTGAATCATCCTAACTATAGAATTATACTAGAATACCCTTCAAGAGAAATTTGAATAAGAGTTGGAATAGAAATAATATTGATGAAGGAAATAGGAATGAGAACCATAATAATGGCTAGAGGAAAAGAGAAGCATAGAAAGATATAGATGCAGTTCCAAACCTGATAGCCTCAGCCAACATGATATTTTATTTTTCTTTTTACTATCCATCCTGTGATACTCCTCAGAATTCAATCGATTAGTATATATCTCAACATGCACTCTAATGTTAACTTAAAAGACAAAATTGATGATGAGATAAGGTAAATGTATGTTGGACTAAGGAATATGAAGATAGAGAGATCCTATTTGAAAAATATATGAGTGAATTACCCATATCATTAGTAGCACCTAAGGCCCTCGTATTAGAAAATGTTGAAATCTTAAAAATATCCCAAGACAATAAAAATGAGAGAATGAAGTAGGGTAAAATAATACCCACAACTAAAGAAGTAGAATCACTGGAAAAAATACATGTAGTAATCTAAGAAATAGAACCATACTAGATAGGATTTATGGTAAAGAAAACAAAGATTCACAAAATCAGAAAAAAGAAAAAATAACTAAAAGGTCAAATAATAAACAAGTTACTCCTAAAGTGGAGATAGAAAATGACTCTTAGAAACAATTAGATTCTAGCAAAAATGCAGAGATTAAGAAAGTTGAATTTTATGATGGTCAATAATTGGCCAAACAAAAAATCAATATTACCTTTGACCATCCCAAAATATAAGGACCACGTGTGTAGAGCTTTTAGTCTGTAGATTAGTCCAATAATCATATATGCAGTATTTTAGTAGTAGATAAACCCTTACCTATACCCAAAAATCCATCTTCAGTCAGGCCTTTATACATATCCTTGAGATACATTTCAAAGTTAAGAGATAAGTATGTGATTCACAATTGTATGTTAGACAACAAAGCATCACATAACATCATGCCCAAACAAGTAGCAAATCAACTTGGTCTAATATGCACCAAGGATTCTCCTCTCATATCTATCATGGATAGTAGGTAAGTGCCATGTGCTAGAATAATTATAGGATTTCTTGTCTTACTGGATCACTATCCTAAGAAAGAAATAGTTATGGACGTAGTTGTTGTAGATGTAGATCATTTCTTTTTGTTACTACTATCTAGGCATTCCGCTGAAAAATAGGAGGATCAATTCAACTAGACTGGTCATATGCCACTATCCCATTGACAGCCAAAGAGCAGTCATGCTCAAAAGAGAAACTTTCCATAGGTATTTAGTAGAGTTAAGGAAATATGATAACACTATAGTGAATTTAGTCAACTCTATTGAAGAAAAAGAAATGGGAGTCTATTCATTACTACTATCTAGGCATTGGGCTGAAAAAATAGGAGGATCAATTCAACTAGACTGGTCACATGCCACTATCCCATTGATAGCCAAAGAGCATTCATGCTCAAAAGAGAACCTTTGTATAGGTATTCAGTAGAGTTAAGGAAATTTGATAACACTACAGTGAACTTAGTCAACTCTATTGAAGAAAAATAAATGGGAGTCTATTCCATTTGGCACATACCCTTTTAGTTGAGGTCCTTGAATTTACAAATATATATCCACAGATAATAGTTGAAATAAATATTGAGTCTACTAGAGTATTGACATCTAAAATGTGGACCATGAATTTTGATGGAACCAAGTCATAGATTGGTATAGGGGTAGAAGTGAATCTTACCGATATCAAAGGAAATTATCTAGGTATACCTTACAGGATTGAGTTCTCTTGTACTAACAATATAACTTAATACGAAGCCCTACTGTTAGGATTAAGAAAGCCCATAGATCTAAGGATCAATTATCTGATAGTTTATGGAGATGCATAACTGATAATACAATAAATTAAAGGCAAATACCAGACCAAACATCCCAGGTTAAAATAATATAAATAAGCGATCCAAAATAAAATAGATGAGTTTCTAGCCTTCAAAATATTATACATACCCAAGAACCAAAATCATGTGGTAAATATATTAGCTATAAATACATCTGACACAGATTATTCTGAGATAGATACTGAATATATGGAGAGATTACCAACTATTTATATTTATCACCCTTTTGTTCCAGATAATATTGTATACTTGCAGGATTTTTAGGACGATGTTGATATTAAAGATTTTATGACTTTGAAAAACCATTATTTTGATATCTTGTGTGATGATTTAGATGAATAGAAATTAAAGGATGTTATAGGAGAACCTATCAAAGTGATACAACTTAAAACCAATAAGCTTCCAAGAGGGTTGGTTTTCTTAGAATTTTTTTTTGATGACTTTTACAAAGCACACAGACCTATCGTGATAGAATCAGTAGCATATGAGGTTAACATAGGAACATAACAAGAGCCTAGGATAATAAAATTAAATAAGGATTTGTCAAAAAAATAAATAAATCAATACATAAAATCCCTTAAAAATAATGTAGAATATTTTTTCTGGAGTTATGAAGACCTTAAAACTTTTAATACTGAACTTATGAGTCATATTATTCCTTTGAAGGAAGGAACAAAGCCTCATAGACAAAAGCAAATAAAATTTAATCCCACTTTACATCTTGTGATGCAAAAGGAATTTCAGAAGTTGCTAGGTACAAAAATAATAAGAAAATTCAGATTCTTGTCTTAGACAATCAATTTGATCTCAATCCGAAAGAAGAATGGTGACATAAGGTTATGTGTAGATTTCAAAAATTTGAATAAGAATTCATTGAAGGATAATTATCCATTACCAAATATGAAACAATTATTACAATCAGTGGTAGGATCAGCTAGGATGTCTCTACTAGATGGATTTTTAGGTTATAACCAAATTGCAATAAATCCAAAAGATAGATACAAAACTACCTTCACCACACCATGGGGCACATTTGAGTATTTGAGGATGCCATTTGGGCTTATGAATACTGGTGCAACTTTCCAAAGAGCAATGGATTTTACCTTCAAAGGGCTTATGTTCAAAATAGTGGTGGTCTACTTAGATGATATAACAATATTTTCTAAAAATCCAAAGGACCATTTCACACATCTATCATAAGTTTTTGAAATATGCAAGTAGTTTGGTATTTCCATAAATCCTAAAAAGTGCATTTTTGGAGCAACTCAAGGTAAGTTGTTGGACCATGTGGTATCTAAGTAAGGAATCAACATTGATCCACAAAGTACTGAGGCCATATCTAAAAAGCCTCCCCCAAAGTTCCTTAAAGGGTGTAAGGTCATTTTTTGGGAAGATTAATTTTATCAAAAGGTTTGTTCCAAATTTTGCTCAGATTGCAAAACCTATTAATGACATGATAAAGAAGGATGGGATTATTAGGTGGAAAAAAGACAACTTAAAGGCTTTTTAAAGGATAAAATATGCAATCATGCAAGCTCCTATACTAACATGCCCAGATTATTCAAAAGACTTTAACATCTACTCATTTTCTTCATAAGATACCATTGTTGTTATTTTATCTCAAAAATATTAGGATAATAATGAAAGTTCTATAGCCTTGATGAGTACTACAATGAAAGGAAGTCAACTGAATGTTAGAACCAAAAGTTATTATATAATATTATTCATGAATGAGTACATATAAGGAGATATTAGGGTTTGGGAGAGATTAGGGTTTTTATAAAGTAAACCATAACTCTAACCCTAACTAGCAAAATATATATTAAAATAGGCAAAGTGCACCATAATATTTTAACATCCCCCTTTAATGTGCACTTTCCTAAGTATAAAATACTCATTCATATTCTAATATCCCCCTTAATGATGAAGCTCATATAGAAGGTGTCGGTCTATGTCGAAAATGCACCTTTATACAATAATGTGAGCCATCCAAAATTTTTTGCTAAAATAGATAAGAATCTGATATTGAAAGCTTGATGTGGTGCTACCCGAAGTATCAAAAGTGTCTTTATACATCCTCATCCTATCGAAATGCATGGGTAACCAGTCGTTGCATCTACCAAGTGTTATAGAGAAGATGACTAGGTACTAGGTTCACTTACATTGTGATGTTGGAAATCTTGTTGATGAAGACATGAGCCAAGCTTAAATTCCTTGATCCACTGAGAGACAAGCCACTAAAGGCAAAGACAACTCCAACTATAGGAGTACCCATGTGATATCCATGATCACATAAAAGAGGGCCATGGTCTTGTGAAGAGACAATGACAACTCCCAAACTGGAGTACCTGATAGATTCCCATGATCGGTAAACAATACCTCCTACTTAGGAGCACCCAAAATCATAATGGAATCTCAAGAGGGCTAGGTTGTGAAGAAAATCTACTTCCAAACATAGTCTCTGATGATAAAAGTGGATTGAAGAAGTGTCGAGTTCAATTGATAATGCACTTCCTTTATAACAAAATTTGATGCTCAAAACATCATATGAAAAAATCTCAAAATTAAAAATGAACATCTCCATTGTGTTCAGCTTGAAAAAATCTTTCCAACAACTACAAACACGACTATCTTTGATTCTGAATGGAGCCTCAAAAACTGAGAAAAAAAATTAGGCTCATCGACAGCAAAACAAAAGAGGCTCATAGCCTTTACAATTTGATAAATAGAATATTCTTGAAATATTCTCACATAAAAAACTTCAATAAATGGAAATAACCCTAAATATTAAAGCCCTAAAGATTAACAAATTACTATTTTCGGAAAATTATTTTTTCATCAAAAAATTACCATTTTTGGTAATTATCATTTTTTGGCAATTTATTTTTCATCAAAAATTATCATTTTTAGTAATTACCATTTTTGAAAAAAAATTAATTTATCAAAATTTTCCATTTTTATTAATTACTATTTTCAGTAAAAAATTATTTCATAAAAATTTACCATTTTTAATAATACTATTTTCGACAAATTACTTTTTCGTCAAAAATTTCCATTTTTAGTAATTTGCAAAAAAAAAACTCGAATTGACATGCAAATTAACACACAATGTTTTCCAAAACCCATGCAACCATGGTCTTGGTTGAACCCCACGAAGAGCACCTTTCATGTTGTGTATTTTTAGGTTTTCATCTCTTGTACTTCATATCCATAGACGAGCACCTGTTATTATTCGTATTCCATCGTCGAGTCCATCATCATGTATGAACTCTGTCAATGCTTTCTAGGGACAAATGGCCACTATTACTGCAACCAAAATTATAAAGGTCTCCTTCAAAAAAATAACCTAAGACAAATATCAAGAATTTTTGAAAGGGGGGAGGGGAGATTTTCTTGAGAGAAATACCCCCCTTACATGCGAATCATAGGCGGATCTTATCGCTCTGATACCAATTGTTAGAACCAAAAGTGTACATATAGAGAGATATTAGGGTTTCGAATATATTAGGGTTTTTAGAAAGTAAACCCTAACTCTAACCCTAAAAAGCAAAACCCTAACCCTAAAAAGCAAAATGCATATTAAATTAGGCAAAGTGCACTTTAATATTTTAACATCTGAAGTATACCTTGATAGAAAAATAGGTATTTTCTTTGATAAAATATTTAGAACATTTTAAAGGTATATTTGGGTCGAATAAGGTAATTTCTTGTATTCCTTATATAGTTGTCAAAGATGTGTTTACACAACATGAGCTTACTAAAAGCTCAGCCATATGGATGGTCAAACTGCAGCAATATGATGTTGAATTTAAGGCAATAAAAACTATTAAAAGGCAAGGTTTAGCTAAGTATATGGCCACCAAAGGTGGAAAATATTTCAATAATACAATCATAACAAGAGATGCAAAATAAAACAAAAAAATAGAAATTTTTTAAGATGATTGGTATAAGGACATCTTGTCCTATTTACAGACACTATATTTTCCAGCAGGTACCTCACAAAGCTAAATAAGGGGTATAAAACAACAAGCACAATATTATTATGTTCAAATTGATAAAATATACTGGAGGTATCTTAATGTGTGCTATTACTTTGTCTTTTTCAGAAGGAAGTCCCTAGGATTATTGAGGAATTTCATATTGGATTTGTGAAGGGCATTTTGAACCAAATGCGACAGTCAATAGCATAATGAGATTTGGTTATTATTTGCCCTCTATGTTTAGAGATGTTCACGTGCTTGTTAAATTATATCAAAGTTACTAGATATTTGATGGAAAAAAGAAGTTATCTGCCATGTCATTAAATCCTGTAATACTTGAAGCTCCCTTTACACAGTGGGGGATAGATCTAGGGGAAATTAACCCAAATTATTTAGGGGAACAAGATGGATAATAATTACCACTGATTACTTTACCAAATGGGTTGAGGCTACTCCACTGAAGAAGTCTACCATAGATGTAATCATCAAATTTTTGGAAGAGAACATTTTGACCAGATTTGGTGTGCCTAGAAAGTTGGTGATAAATAATGGAAAATATTTTATCTCATATGAAATGGTTGAATTTTGTAGCAAATACATCATAGAGTTGGCTCACTCTGCTAATTATTATCCTCAAGGAAATGGTTTAGCTGAATATTCTAATAAAAATATCATCACAAGAATCAAAATGTCACTTGGAAGAAATAAGAAGAACTAGGATAATGAACTAAAATACACTCTATGGTTAGACAAAATATCAATTAAGAGAACCACTAGAATGTCACCATATGAACTAGTTTATGGAAAAAAATCACTTCTACCTCCATAAGTTAAAAGGCCTACTTTATCCTTGTTTCTACAAGACCATGAAAATCTAAATCCACTGCAAAGAAGACTCGACCAGATTGTCAAATTGGAAGAAGATAGAAGAGAAGCTCTGGTGAAGATGACTCAAGAAAATTAAAAGACAGTTCAATTCTTCTACAAAAAATTAAAAGGAGTGTCATTTGCTGAAGGTGATGTAATGTTGTATTGGGATCCAAAACATAATAGACCAGGAAAAAAGGGAAGTTTGAGCCCAAATGGTTAGGTACTTACCAAATTGCTCAAAAAGTGGGTCAACACACATACATGCTATAATATATGGTAGGGTTATGCATAGTGGCAAATATTCGCCAATTGGGCGAATATTAGGATTTTCAAAATTGGAAATTGACGAATATGAGGACCCTCGATGTCGGCCCATTCACCTAAAATTTTTAGGACCAATTTTTTATTAGGGTCAATTTGCCATAATATATATCCAAACATAGGCATATTTGTACTCATTGGAAAGCTCTTTTCAAGCCTGATCTAATGGTGGTGTTTTTATGAAGTTATAAGATGATTTAATAGGTAAAAAGTGGCTCCAAATATGACCTTACATTTTAGGGCTTCAAATACCCCAAATTTTGGTATGAAGATGCTCGATTTTATTTTCTTAGGATTATCCATGATTCACCTTGATTTTGATTAGGATTCACCATTTTTTTACAACTACATTTTGAGTCCAACCCCTTATGCATAATCCTGAGATATGGCAGGTGATAGGTTGCCTATACTAGTAAATGGTCAGCACCTAAATATTTTTAATCCTCTCCATGAGGGTTAATGAAGTTCAAGTTGAAAAAGGTATTCAAAATAAAAGAGTTGTGTTTTAATATTTGTCATGTATTTTAGGTGATTAGGTAAGCAAGTTGATTTTGTCTTGGTTATTTCAATTTGTTATTAGGTGATTAGGAATTTTCATTTCTGCTCATTTCAAGTACTATGTGATTATAAGTTTTGTTTATGTTTTTTAGCCTTAGGTGAATAAGTGAAAGTCAAAATTTGATCTCTGAATCAGTCAGTCATAAAGGTTAAATAAATAGGGTCTATTATATTGAGCTTGGAGGCAACACCCGTCAAATCAAAGTTTTGTCTTATGGTCAACTGAAGATTCTAATATTCTCAAGAAATTTTTTTAATCCTTGAAGATAAAACATTTCCCTTGTCCCTGATAGAGTCAGTGTTGTACTCCATAATTATAACCTAGTCCACACCTCAATTTTTTTAAAATTTATCAAAGTTGATGCCTAGGTGACTTTAGGGTGTAATGGTAATTTAAAAAAAAATGCAATGTCATGGAAGAGTTACATTAGTTTAAGGGATGATTGTTTTACAGAAGCTTGGCTAAACTTTTACAAAAAAAGTTTTGGTGTAGATGTGCAAATACAAGCAGTTCAACATTTGTTTCTCTTCTTAAATTATCCAATGTTGTTTAAATTATTTTGTGGTTGCAAGGAAGATATCAACAGTACTAACCTCAATGTTTTGTGCATAGAAGGAACACATGAAATGGTTTTGCAGGGTTTGGTTGAGTGCATCCCTTAAATAGGTTATGACATGCAGGTACCAATATTGAGCTTTTTGAGCTTATTGATTTAATTTTTTTCCAAATATAGAACAATGCAGGCAGTTGAATTTTTAGTTCTCTCAAGACGAAAACAATAGAAGTTTCCTTGGAAGTCATTGGATGGTCCATGGTGGTAACAATATGGAAGAACCAGGTGACAGTGAGCTATATTGCGATTAGGAGGAGAACATCGATATCGATGCTAAATTTTTGCTTCTCAAATATCCCTTGGATTGGTTTCTTATTGAATTGGAGTGAGTGTCATCCCAGGTTGGGTCCCTTGCTGAAGTAGAGCAAGTTCCATCCCAATATGGATTCCCTAATGTCATGGAGTATGTTCTTGCATTGAAACCCTTGCTTGCCCCAAAAGTTTCCTTTGCTGATAACGTTAAAGGGTATTCCTTCTAGTCCCAATATGATTCCTCCTTGAACATGGGGATCCTCTCTAATGACAAGGAACTTATTATCCCTGAGGATGTTATGGCCCCTATTTTGAGTAGGAAATATCTTTTCCTTGTTGGAAATTTCATCATATCTCACCTTGATATTGAATCCATCCATCAATGGGCGATTGGTAAATGGAAATCGATCAAACATATGGACCTGGTTGTGTTATCCAGGTATTTCTTGATTATTCTCCTAAACAAATCGAGTGATACCAATTGTATCCTCACTAGTGGACCCTAGTTTTATGGGAGATGACCTTTGTTCATCATGCACTATAACCTGAGATTTAATCCAGAGACTCAAAGCATTAATATCTCTCCCATTTAGGTTCAGCTTCTAGAACTCCCATACCATTTTTGGTATGAAGGCATCATCAAAAGCATTGCATGAGCTATCAGTGATCTTGTTACTCTCAACCCAGCTACCAAAGCCCAATTTTGTATACATTACACTCGGTTTTATATCATGGAAAACCTTAATTCTCATCTCCCTACCTTCATCAACTTAACCTATGGATCCTATCATTGTAGGTAAGCTTTTGAGTATGAGAATAAACCTACCTTCTGCATCGAATTCTAGAAATAGGGACATCTTAGAACCTAGTGTTCGCAACTCAAAAAGAACCTAAAGGTTATAGCTGATACATATAGTGAATATCACAAGAAAGGACACTCTAAATGGCAATACCCTTTGCCTAAGAGGGGGCCCCAAGTAGTTCACCCTCTTGGCAAGCGCTCCTAATATTTGAATATCCAATAATGAGGAGGACGTGAAGGACCTTCCAACTCAAAACCCCATGTTAATAAAGGGAAAGGCATTAAGGCTCCTCTAGATCCCTCCTCCAAAACTCTAGGCCAAGATGCCAATAAGGTATTTTCTCTCTTCACTAAATCCAATTAGTTTGAAGTAATTACTAAAGGAAATGGTCTCCCTTTAGAATATTTTATTATTGAACAACTTGATCAACTAGACCCCTCTCTTATGAATAAATGGGTGATTGATAGCAGCCCTCTCCATCCAGCCAAGTCCTGTGTTACCCCATATTCCTTTCCCACTTCTCCACTTGACCCCTCTTCTTTTGCTTTTTGTCCCTCATGATCACTCCCCCCCTCTATGCCTCCTCATATCCGCTAGTGTCTCCCTCGAGAGTTCATCCACATTTTGGGTCCCCCCACCCCACTTTCACTTCTCCTATCATGTCTCCTCCCCATGACCTCCATCCTTCTAAGGTTTTCTACCCCCTTTCTATCCTATCTCTTTCATTTGTGTCCCATTCTAGAGGTCGTCCACCTTCTACTTGTCTTTCTTCCCTAGTTTCCCCCCTTTCCTCTCCTCTTTGTCCCTCAGTGTTAGGCTTTGTTGGAGGGTCTCCCCCGTAGGGTCCCCCTATCTCTAGGTTCCCTTATCATCTTCCCTCATCCCCTATATGGGGTGAGTCATTAATTCCCCATGTTTCTAACACCATAAGCCCAAGAAAATCCCAAAATTGATGTGGGTATGGAGAAAAATAAATGTCGATCCTCAGGTCTTGATCAGAGGAAAAAATAGGTTGAAGAGGATATAGCCAATGGCATCCAAATGACATTGTTATCTTCTTTGTCTCCTCTCAAGGATATGTCCAAAGAGGAAGGCAAAAGACCCAAACCCTCCTATGGGAAAGGAGGGAAAAGATCCACCTCTAAATTTTGTAAATGAAAGTCCTATCCTGGAATGCAAGAGGCCTCAATGGAGTGACAAAATAGAGGGTTGTTTCTTCTTTGAGGAAAGAGTATAGGCCTTCAATATTCATTATTCAGGAAATAAAAGTGGAAAGTATGAATACATATAGGATTTTCAAGTCAGTGTGGAACAACTGTAAATATGTTGTAAGCCCAATCCATGATGCTTCAGGGGGATTATTGTGTTTATGGGACCTGATTAAAGTGGAAGGACAACTAATATTCCTCACTGATAGAGTGATCAGTATTCAATTTTTTTGTAATGAAACAAAAAGGAAGAGGGTCCTCTCCAACATCTATGCCCCCAATAATCTCACTAAAAGAGCTTCTATGTGGGATACTCTCTCACAAATGCAAAGTACCTTTCATTACCATGAATGGATGCTAGTTGGTGACTTTAATAATCCTCTATATCCCACAGATAAAAGTGGAGGTGCTCCAATCACCCCCAAGAGCTATGAATAATTTGTTGATTTTGTCGATACTAACGAGTTAATGGACGTTGAGTTAAGGGTATCGCTATTTACATGGAATAACCAGAAGGAGGGAGACCAGATCATTCAACTAATATTGGAAAAGTTCCTCGTTACCAAGGAGGCTATACCTTTGGTGATGCAATGTTATCTTCCCTCACTAGGATTTCTTTAGATCATAACCTACTTCTTATTGAAGCATAATGACCTAGGCCTATCCATAAATCCCCCTTTAAATTTAAAGCTATATGGATTCCACACCCAAAGTTTAGAACAAAAATCATAGATTGGTGGTGACAACCTTTTCATGGGTCCCATGCTTTCGAGGTCAATATGAAACTTAAATTCCTCAAAACCCAACTCAAGAAATGGAATAAGGAGGTCATTGGAAATATATTTGAGCAATGCAAAATTTTATGTTCCCAACTAAAATAAATTGAAGAGCAGATTCAGAGTGGGAATGCCAACAACAACATTAGAGTTAGAGAAAAAAACCTTGTTGTTGAGTTTCATAATTCACTAGCCAGAGAAGAGATCTTTTGGAGATAGAAGTCAAGGGCAATTTGGCTTAAATAAGGAGACTCTAACTCAAAATAATTTCATGCAACTACAATGTGGCATAGAGATGTAAACATTATCAAAACTCTTCGCAAAAATGATAGAACCAACAATGAAAACACTGAAGAAATAAGACAAGATGCAGTTGACCATTTTTGTAACCTTCTTGGGGCATCCCAACCTTGCCTGATATCTATATCTAAATCCTTGATTCAGCACATCCACCCCTTGTTACTCAAGCTGATAATAATTTATTACTCCAACTATTCTCCCAAGATGAAATCAAGGAAGCCTTGTTCTCTATGCAAATTGATAAGGCTCCTAGCTCGGATGGGTTCCCACCAAGGTTTTTTCAAACCTTTTGGGACTATATCGATGAGGATGTTCTTCGACCATCTAGGAAATTTAGAGGACCAATTTTATCCCTAGATATCTTAACTCCACCTTCCTCACCTTAATCCCAAAATCCCATGAGTGCCATTCCATGTTCGATTATTGTCCTATCAACTTGTGTAACATTCTTTATAAGATCCTCACTAAGACCATGGCCAATAGGATGAAGTGGGTTCTACCTCACATTATTGACCCATGCTAAGGAAGTTCTGTTCAAGGTAGGGTAATCACTTATAGTGTGATAACTATCCATGAATAAATCCATTCTATAATTTTCAACAAGGTGCCAAGATTTTTCTTGAAATTGGATATTAGCAAAGCCTTTGATAGAATTTCATGGGACTTTCTCTTTGTTGTTCTTACCCACTTTGGCTTCCACTCTAAATGGGTTCATCTCATCAAATATTGCACCTCATCTGTATGCTTTTCAATGTTATTCAATGGGGCAGTGGCAAGGTACTTCAAAAATAGACAGGGAATTAGAGAAGGGGACCCCATCTCCCCATTTTTGTTCATCATAGTTGTTGATTCTCTAGGGAGAGCCCTCAAATCTACTTGCACTTAGAGATATATCTAGCATTAAAGCCTCCTATGGGCTCCACCCTATGTTCCACCAATAGTTTGTGGATGACACCATTTTGGCTAACCACTCTAGCATCCCTAAGGCTAGAAAAATCAAGTTAATTTTGGGTGCTTATCAAAGGACTGTTGGCTAGAAATTTAATTATCTCAAGAGTAGAATTTTATTTACTAATACTCAAAATCAAATAAAATTGAAAACTACTAATATCTTTGAATGTGCCATTGCCAAATTTCCAGTGGTCTATCTAGGTCTTTCCCTGTTCCAAGGCATCCCAATAGAACGAATGTGGGACAGTGTTTTATAGTAGATTATGAAAAATTTGGTTGGATGGAAGGGAGATCTCCTTAGAAGCGTAGGTAAAACAACTCTTGTCCAATATTATATCCAAATAATTTCCATCTACTTCCTTTCTTTTTTCAAGGCCACAATTATAGTTTACAATAAAATTGAATAAATCCAAAGGAACTTCCTTTGGTTCAAAACAGAGAATAGATTTAGATTTCCTCTCATTTCTTGGGACAAAGTCTACCTTCTAAATTCTATAGGAGAGCTGGGACTTGGTAAAATCCACAAAATAAATATGGCAATTATATGCAAACAAGGATGGAAAATAATCACAAATTTCCCTATCCAGTGGGTGGAAATCATTAAAAAGAAATATCTCAGACAAGGTTCCCTTTTGAGTGATTCCCCTATTCCACATGGGTTTGACTTCTAGAATTTTGTGTGCCAGATGAGATATTTCTTGCAAAAATAAAACACATGGAAACTTGGTGATGGATCTCAAATTAGGTTCTAGGAAGACCCCTGGATAGCCACTCAACCTCTGAATATTGACTAGTCTGTGATCAGTTTCAAAACCATTTTCGATCAGATGTTTGGGAGCAAGGTTTGCAATTTTATATCCTTCCAATATGCTACCCTGATATGGATTGCTCTATCCCTGGATATGGTAACTCTAGAATAATGCACTTCTAGCCAATGTATCTTTGATATGCTTCACCTTATGGTTATCTTCTCATGTCATCTATATCAAGATGCTCCCTTTTGGCAATTATGTGAGTCAGGGATGTTCTTAGTCAAGTTGGCCTATTTAGACATGGAAGAGCCCTATTGTGATTGGTTCCCAATAAAAAATATTTGGTTTAAGCATCTCACACCCAAAGTCACTCATTTTTATTAGCTTGTAGTTCAAAATAGAATCCTCACTATGGATAACCTTCTAGTTTGGTACATGGTCCTCCCTAATAGATGCTTCCTTTATCAAGCCACCTGGGAATACATCCACCACATCCTCTTATATTATCCCTTCTCAATTAGAGGCCTATCATCCCTACTCTCTTTGGATTCCTTTTCCTATGTTGTTCTCAAATCCTTAAAATATCTTCCTCTCCAATGGCCCAACCCCTTCCACTCCACCCACCTCAAGTCTTGGTGGTCTTTCACCTTACCCCATTTCCTATGGTAGGTTTGGTTAGAGAGGAACAATAGAGCTTTCCACGATTCTAGTAGAGACGCTGAGTTCATCCTCCTTAGGATTATCTTAATTGATTTTAAGAATGCTAACATGGTTTCATCCAATGATTGTCCCACATCCAATTCTAAAATTGAGTTAGCTAAGTCCATCAATTTATCCTTGGAGTCTAACTGTCAACCCCACCATGATGTGGATTGATCCTTAGTGTCTTGGATTTCTTAGCCTCCCCTATAACACCCCAAAAATATGAAACATAAAAAAACACACAAACAAAAAGAAAAGTTTATATATATATATATATATATATATATATATATATATATATATATATATATATATATATATATATATATATATATATATATTTGACTAAGGAGAAGGATTCATAAATCCTCAACCAACCTTAGACCAACTTACTATTTGACATCCCCTAATTTTCTTAAGAACTATACCACATAATATTCCCTTCATGCAAGTCCCGTCTATGTAAGCCTATCTTATGTTGTGCACATAAGTCCATCCCTCTCATTATTATTTATGAGCTAGACTTACCACCTTCAACTATTAGAAGGTGTACACACATATCCATATCCACACAAGTTGTTATGTGTGGGCATGCTATGTGTACTATGAGCTAAGCTATCAATATTATCCACTGACAAGCTATCGTAGTTCTGGTACAATCTTCCAAACCTAGTTACCAATCTTCCTAAGTGGGTCTCAAGACCTTAAGATATCCTCTAAGTTCACCTAGAATAGAACTTACTAATGTTTCTTTACTTTTAACATCACAAGAGTATAAAAATATCTAGATACTAAATTTAACAAAATGAATTAACAACAAGCAAGAATAATCAAAGAATAAAGAAATAATCACCAATTAAATATACATTAAAATATTTAAATGTAGGAAACTAAATAAGGAAGTACTAAATGTAGCAATTGCAACATTCATTTAGGTATATAATTAAGTATGGTACACCCCATACTTTTCCACAATACTTTACATCCATTTCATTAGGGGAAATCTCCCCACAATCTAATCTATTGCATAAATAACAAGATGTAAGGTAGAGAGCAAACATGTGGATTGGTCCATCTCATGAATTTTTCCTTCCCACTCTTCCATCGATCAAGTGAGGATAGTAGGGGATCAGTTTTGGATATTTTGAGTCATTAAGACAAGTTGTCACTGATGTCAAGAAATTTGTCAAGAAATAAAGTTGTCATTGATGTCCAGGGATAAGCCACTGATGATGTCAAAGGTCAAGAGGAACAATGTAGAGGTTAAATGCAAAAGGGCTTCATAAATTTTTTTAATTATATGTGGAAGCATAAGTTAAAAGGTTTTTCATAAAAATCCAAGGAAGCTAATTGCAAAGCTAAAGGAAGGTTTAATATTTATTTTATAAAATATTTAAATTCAAATTGAATTTAAATTTTATAAATAAATATTATTTATACAAAGTTTTACAATGAGAGATGGCCTTAATAAAACCAAAGGGTTTTAAAGAACTAATTTATAAAATTTAATTAATTTATAAATTAATAAAGTTTAAAGGAAAATAAAAATCATCGAACGTCTAAAATTTTGAAGGAAATTTGAGCATTTACATGTATGCATGAAGGAGGAAATCAATATATATACCCATGCCTTAGAGGCATTAAATTTATCCTTTTTCTCGAACGTTAATGCATGCAATTGTGTTGAGAGCTCGTGCGGAAAAATATAAGCGAATATTATTTTATGTGCCAACGAATAGACACAAAAACAAAAAGCATCGAAAGTTGGAAGCCATCTAGGCAGCATGGCCTAGTGGCAAGAGGGTAGCGGTTAGAGTATTTGGGTGCTAGGTGACCTACATTCAAAATGCGATGGTAGGATGTTTTGGTGATTGTTTTTGTGTTGGAAGCACCACGTTTTGCTACACAAAGCGAGGAGATTCATAGAGCACATGGTGCTCTCCACATCCCAAGCGAGTGCCTAGATCATGTGGTGGTTGGAGCTGCGGTTAGGGCGGTACATGTTTTGCTACACAAAGCGGGGAGCTTCATAGAGCACATGGTGCTCTCCACTTCCCAAGTTAGCACCTAGATCATGCGGTGGTTGAAGCTGCGGCTAGGGCGTTGGTTGAGGCTGCGCTGTGAGTTCGATTCCCACCGAGGCCAAGGTAATAAATTTTGATTATTATTTTTGTGTTGCCTAAATTTTGACATGAGGTCTTAGGGAGTTAAAAGGGTTTCTTAAAATATTTTTTATTATTATTTTTGATAAGTTCAAGGAATAAGGAGTTAGCTTTATTTTTGAATAAAGTGTTTGTGTCACATTGATTTGTTGAAACTTTAAAAGGATAAAGGAAACTTCTTGCATTAAATTATTTTGAAAATAAGAGTGCATTGAATATATTTTAATTGGGATATTATAGGGTGTATTTGGTGGATTATTTTTGTAAATATTGATGAATTTTTTCTTAAATATGGAGTGATAAGGTGTATGTGTGTTTTGATATTAAAATCATATTTTAAGAGATTTTATCATCTTATAATTTCTTTGAGCTTGGCAAAGAAGTGTTTGTGGTTTTGACAAATTTATGATATTCCTTCATCATCAAGAAAAAGGTATGAGAACATTCTTGCATAGTTAATTTGATTGGTTTGTTTTTTGAAAAATAAGTTTGGAGTGCAAAGGACTTGATTAGGGTTTCCTATTTAGTGTGTTGATTTAATGCTTCAAGGTTTTTTGGAATAAAAATTTGTTGTTAAAATCTTGTTTTATAAGCATTTTTGTTGAAGCCATTGGTTGTGTGAATAACTTGAACTAGGGTTTGAGTATCATTGCTATGTGAAGATTGTTTTATAATCATTGTTGTTGAAATGAGTTGTTGAGCAAAGAACTTGAACTAGGGTTTGAAAAGAACATGGATATCATTGTTATGTGAGATTGGTTGTTGAGCATTATTGGAAATTTTTTGAGTGAATGTCATATTCTTGGACTAGGGTTTGTATGGAAGGATTGTTTCATTGAGTGATTGGTTTAGTAGAGTTGGTTGAGCCTAGCCAAGTGGGTGTGTGAAGTGATTGTTCAATTTCCATAAAATAAACTATTCTATATTCTGAATTGATTTGAGAAAGTGATTGAGCATTGAGGTGAATAAGAAGCATACTGAGTCTCTAATAATTCTATTTAAGTTTCTAAGAGTGTTATTGAAAGTATTTGAGCATTGTGATAAGTGTAGAACATATTGAATCTCTAAAAATTCTCTTTATATTTCTATGAGATTGGAAAATTTCTTGTGTGGACTTGTTGAGCAGATTTGAGGCAAGTCTTTGAGAAGACTTGTGGACAGATTTGAGTAAGATTTTGTGGAAGCTTACAATATATATTGAGAGTAGATTTGGACAAGTTATATAGAGGACTTGTGGAATAGATTTGAGCAAGTTCTAGAGAGGACTTGTAGAGTATATTTTGAACAAGTTCTAGAGAGGACTTGTAGAGTAGATTTGAGCAAGTTCTAGAGAGGACTTGTGGACATATTAGTGTGATATTTTGAGGAATATTACAGGGTAGATTTAAGACAAGTATTTGAGAATTCTTGAGAGTAGAGTTGATTGATTTATTTTTTCAAACCTTGAGTTAAGGTTTAGGGTAGATCCAGTAGAGTTGATTTGAAATTGATTCAATCTTTGAGTTAAGGCTTGAGGATAGATATTGAGAATAGATTTGTGCTAGACAGAAGGACTATGTTTAGTGTAGATTTGAGAATAGATTTTGGTGAAGATTTGAGGACAGGTTTATGCTAGAACAGAGATAGAGATTGAGCAAATTTATGCTAGACTGAATGACTATGTTTAGTGTAGAATTTATATAGATCTTTGGAGGTGACAAAGTAGAGTACAGTAGTCTCCAATGGATAGATATCCATTAGCCAGGGCAGTGAGGATAGGTCTTCTAAGTGAGGACAAGAGTATTCAGTGGAGAGATATCCACAAGCCAGTGTAGTGGGGGTAGTAGTCTTCTAGAGGATTACCATCTAGAGTAGAGGAGAAGGATTTATCCTATGGATAGAGATCTACAAACTTGATTTAGGGAATTGGTGTCTCATTTGGACAGAGGTCCATAAACATTGTAATAGGGAAAGGATTCCCAAGAGATTGATTGAGAAATTTTTAGTGAAATATTTTCTCCGTGGAGTAGCCCACATTGGGTGAACTATGTAAATTATGGTGTCTCTATTATGTGTGGTGATTTATGCATTGCTTTGATTACTGCTATTGATATTTATATCTATACATTGCATAATATTGATTGAGAAAGAAAAGTAAAAAGTGGTCTTATACTATCCACCCCCTCTTAGTATAAGCTTATGTTCTTCAATTGGTATCAAAGAGGGTTCCTTCAAAAGAGTTTAACAGATTGAAGAAAATTCTAACAAGAACACAATGGATTCTAAGAACGTGTCCTCAGATAATTCAACACCAATATTTTATGGAAGTGACTATATATATTGGAGTATGAGAATGAAGATCTACCTGATGGCACTAGACAATGAAATTTGAGAAGCAATTGAAATTGGATATGATCCCTTAATAAATCCTCCTATAGATAAGGAATGGAAGCTCCTACAACATTACAATTGAAAATAAATGAATGCACTTTTGAGAGGTTTACATAGAATAAAGTCTATGAAAGTTATGCATTGTCAAACTGCAAAAGAAATATGGGATAAACTGCAAAATATATTTGAAGGAGATAAAAATGTCAAGAAAGCAAAGATACAAAATCTCAAAGGATAATTTGAAGAATTAAAAATGAAGGATGAGAAAAATATTAGTACTTATCTACTTTGAATTGATGAGGTTGTTAATGATATGCAAGGACTTGGAATGAAGATTGATGAATCAGATGTTTATGATAAGGTCTTAAGAACACTTCCAAAAAGATTCAGTGAAAAGGTTTTTACTATAGAAAAGTCAATAGATGGTGATTATTTGACAAGAGATATATGTCTTGGTATTCTTACAACATTTGAGATGAGAACAAAAGAGGAACCTAATCCCCAAAAAGAAACAACATTCAAAGCAATAAAGAATACAAAGGGTAAGAAGTCAAAATCAAGCAGTGATTTATCTAGTGATGAAGAAGAAAATTATGGTAGAAGGAATAAGGATTCAAGAAGATCTAGAGATACAAGATCTATTAAATATTTCAATTGTGGAAAATATGGTCATTATGCAACTGACTATCAAGAAGCTAAGAATAACAATGATGAATAAAAATAGGATCACAAGAATAGGGAATCAGAAAGATACAGGTAAAAAAAAAACAAGGATGGACAAAGTAGACAAGGAAAGTTCTTTGAAAAAAAAAAAAACTACTATGTAGATAAGACAAGTAAGTACTCAAGTGATAGTGATGCTAGTTTTCATATAATGATAGAAATGAAGTCCTATTTATGATTGAAGAAACAGAACAAGTTAAGAAAAGAACTCTGGTAATTCTCAGGTATTTTAGATGTGGTAACTTTGGACATCTTGAAGATATTTGTACAAGAGATGGTTATAGTTTCATTGATGATGAATATGAAGACACACTTGAAGGACCAAAAGAGAATATTCTAATGGCACTAGAAGAGGAAGAAGATGATCCTACAAAAGATAAACCAATAGAAAATAAATATGTAGACAAAGGAAAACAAACAGAGGAGTATTCAGAGAAATATGGATATGATCTCAAGTGAGAACTTATTTATGCTCTTGAAACAGTAAAAGGTAAGAAATCAACACTCTAAACTTGAAATTCAGTTTCAAGAATGTGATTAAGAGAGAATATTGCTTATAGAGGATTTAGAAAAATCAAAGGCTAAGGTAAAAATATTCAAGAATAAGTTAGAAGCAAAGATCTTAGAATGTGAAATCTTAGCACAAGAAGTGGAACTACTAAGAGAATATTTAGAAGACTCCAAAGTTAAGCTAAAAGGGTTAAAAAATAGCTCAAAGAACTTGGATAAGTTCATCAAGATACAAAAGCCTACATCAAGCAAAATGTTGGCAATTTTGGGTACCTTGGGTACTTTTTCTTTGCTCAAGTGTTGATGTTGTCATTGATGTCAAGAAGCTTTTGAAGGAATCTAAGTTCTAGGAAGGGTTTTTGTGAAAACCAAGGCAAACAAAATAAAAGGTTTTATTTAAAACCATGGACAACAGATTTGAAATGGGTTTTTCTTAAAACCCAAGTTGGCTCTTCGTTTTGTTGAAAAATGTGCCCCGGTGATGAAGATATTTAATTTTAAATATTTAGTTTAAATTTTATTTATTTAAAATTTAAATTAAAATTTTAAATTAAATTAAAAGGGCCGACATGTTTGGAAATACATCAAAGTACATATTAAATGAGGCAATTAAATTCTTTAAGGTTTCGAAATGGTGTTCGACATTAATCGCTGCAGCAATATGATTAAACCCCTGCGACGTTAAAATTTTGGATTCGCACGATAATCGAGGAACGTAGAAAAGTGAAGTCCGTGTTTCGTGCGACACATGGGTGTCGAGGTCTTGGCACCGATCAGAGATTAATCTGGGATTACATGCTCCCTTAGAAGTAAGTGGGCGTGTAGCCCGTGTGGTAACTGCGGTGTGGTCAAGGGCACCAGGCTAACAAAGGTCGCGAGATCGAATCATGTTTTTCTCTGGAGTGGGTGATAAATCTCGTTTTCGAAATATACGACATGGTTGATTTTTAAAAGGTAAGCTTCATTTTTTATGCCCAAGGTTGTGTAAGTTGGCGATGGTTGTATTGCGTGACAGAAAGATTGTATTAAAGTGTAAGGGAGATATAAGGGAGTGTATAAAGTTTGTTGTCTTGGAGTCAAGAGAGTTTGCGTGATATTTTTGAGAGTGTTTAATTAAAAGTTTATTTTAAAGGTGTGGGAGTCATAAGGGTCTAGTTTTGTTGTTGGGTAAAAATTAAAAGGAGTGTAGGGGAGATATAAGGGTTGGCAATATTTGTTCTAAAATAGTTTTGGTTGAGTAAATGACATTGTGGTGTTATGGAGATATAAGGAATGCTAACTTAATATTTTTACTTTAGTTGGATTGAAATTTAAAAGGGAAATAATTGCCATGGTGGTTGAATTATTTTGACATGACATGTTGGGTTAATAATTTTTATGGAAGATAAAAATTATTAATGGAAGTAGATTTTCAAGGGCTTATTCATCTTCAATAAGGTATGGGCACTTTCTTCTTATGAGTATGATTGGTGTATGTTTTTCCTGAAATAATATTGGAGTGAAAAGGTATTCAACTAGGTTTCCTTTGGTTGGGTGTAAATCCTATTTTCCGGTTTGTTGAAAACTACTTATGCATTGTTATCCTTGATGAGAGTTTTGGTGAATGCATAATTCTGGTTTGAGGTAGTGGAAGCATTTTGTACTAGGGTTTATGTTTGTAAGTCTTGCTACTTGCATTGAGATGGTGAAACCCTTAGTTGGCTGTTTTGATATTAATGGATGAGATGCTTCCATAGAGGTTGTTTTTGATCAAGTTAGTGCTTTACTTGATACATGATATTGGGCTTACTCCATTGAGTTGATTTCAACAAGTTATTCTTTTCATTTGGTGATATTGTGTTGGTGGTTGTTTTGTTCAAATATCTTTGGAGGGAAAAGGATTTCTACTTGTTTCCTTTTCTTGTGATGATTGGTTGAATGCTTCAAGGTTAATGTTGAGTTGAATGATGTTGGTTAAACCTTGTCTTTGAGCATTGTTGTTGAAGCCCTAATTGGTTGAGGAAAGATATTGTTTGTTGGAAAGAACATGAGTATCATTGTTAAATGAGATATTGCATGGTTGGAAATTGTTGGGTTGTGTTTCATGTTCTTGAGAAAAGCATATTACATATATATTATTCTTATGAGATTTGAGATTGAGTTGAGATTGATATTGAGAGTTAAGTATAGAACATATTGAGTCTCTAACAATTCTCTTTATGTTTCTATGAGATTTGAGATTGATATTGGGAGTTAAGTATAGAACATATTGAGTCTCTAACAATTCTCTTTATGCTTCTATGAGGTTGATGAATCACATTGGGTCTCTAACAATTCTCTTTGTGGGTTCATGCCAAGCAAGTTTTTCTTTATGAACTTGTGAGCAGGTTTTGGACAGGTTCCGTTGGGGACTTGTGAGCAGGTTTTGGACAGGTTCGGATAGGTTCCTTTGGGGACTTATGAGCAGATTTGGACAGGTCCTAGCAGAGGACTTGTGAAGCTGAGTTTGATAGTTCTATCAGAGAACTTGAGGTCAGAGGTGCATTGGTTCTATGAGAAGAACCTGAGGACATTTGTGCTAGACCGAAGGACTATGTTTAGTGAAAATTTGAGGACCATATTTGAGGTGTTAGAGTTGAGGACAGAGGTCTCCAGCCAGAGCATGGAAGACATGTGTCTTCTGTGGATAGAGTTCCATTTGTTAATGGCAGTGGAGGCAGTGGTCTTCTAAAGTATCACCAGCCAGAGCAGAGCTAGGGGAAGGTATCTCCTTTGAGCAGAGGCTCATAAATTCAGATTGGGGGAAGGTATCTCCTTTGAGCCGAGGCTCATAAACATTGTAATTGGGAAGGTTTCCCAAAGAACTTTGAGATAACTTTTAGAGAAAAGTTTTGTGGATGAACCACATTAAAATTGGTGTCACTTTGTGGATGATCTTATGCATTGTTTTGATATTGCTTTGGATATATTGCTTTACTATTTTGAAGTATAAAGGAAAAGTAAAAAGAGGTCTTATACTGTTCACCCCCCCCCTCTCAGTATAATCTTGTGTTCTTCACAAAATAGGTCTTGGATTTGAATAGGTTCAAAAGATATGGAAAGGAAAGTAAACCTCAAGTTTTGGAGGAGAAAAAACTTCAAATTAAGATACTTAAGAAGAAGTCAGTGTAAAATAAAGTGAGACATCTGAAGATGAGTTGGACAATAGAGAGTTCAACAAGAATAGGAACAATGCACAAAGAAGATACAGATGGAAAAATAATCAGAATAGGTCAAGAGATACTAAGAGACCAATGAGATCAATACAATGAAACTTCAATGGAAGATGTTTTTCATGTCACAGGTTTGGGCTCATGGATTCACAGTGCATGAAACATGAAATACAAGAATATGAGAACAAATAGATTTTCCATGGGTATTGCTACTCATGTAATCAGTTTAGTTACAAAGAAATTAATTACAGGGTTCATGATAGAAGAGGATATGGTTTCACTAGGAGAGATTCTAAGAAATTTGTACCTCCAAGGAATAATAACATTAAGTGTAATAATTATGGTCACACAACAAAGTGGTGTAGAGAAAACATTCTAGAATCAAGCAGGAACATGAATAGGAACATGGATATGAATAAGAACAAGAACATGGACATGGAAAGAAATAGTCAGAGGAATCAAAAATATTAGATAAGAAGGAAAGAGGATAAAGGTAAAGAACAGTGTTTTCTGGGAGTAGAAATACTCCCAACCCAAAATTAACCACCTCAAGAGGAGGTTGGGGAGGGGCTAATCTAGGAGGATCATTCTTAGCCCTGAGACCCAAAGGTGAACCTTTTATATTAATTTCAAATAGGGAGATATTTGAGTAATGGGGAGAGATTTGGTATTTGAGTAAAAAATGAGAGAGCATTGATCTAGGGGGAGCAATGTCCCAGGGGGAGCAGAACAAAGAAAAAGCTAAGTTTTCAATAAAAATAATTTGGATTGCCATAAATGACAAAGGGGGAGATTGTTGGACATTTTGAGTCATTAAGACAAGTTGTCATTGATGTCAAGGAATGAAAGTTGTCATTGATGTCAAGGAATAAGCCATGATGATGTCAAAAGGTCAAGAGGAACAATGCAAAGGTTAAAGGCAAAAGGGCTTCATAATATTTTTAATATTATGTGGAAGCATAAGTTAAAAGGTTTTTCATAAAAACCCAAGGAAGCTTATTGCAAAGCTAAAGGAAGGTTTAATATTTATTTTATAAAATATTTAAATTCAAATTGAATTTAAATTTTATAAATAAATATTATTTATACAAAGTTGTACAATGAGAGATGGCCTTAATAAAACCAAAGGGTTTTAAAGAATTAATTTATAAAATTTAAAAAAAGGAGAAGTGAAGCATCGACGTGTATGTATGAAGGAGGAAATCAATATATATACCCATGCCTTAGAGGCATTAAATTTATCCTTTTGCTCGAACGTTAATGCATGCAATTGTGTTGAGAGCTCGTGCAGAAAAAGAGAAGTGAATTTTGTTTTATGTGCCAATGAATAGAGACAAATATGAAAAGCACCAAAATTTGGAAGCCATCTGGGCAGCGTGGCCTAGTGGCAAGAGGGCAGTGGTTAGAGTGTTTGGGCGCTAGGTGACCTGCATTCAAAATGCGATGGCAACGTGTTTTGGTGGTTGTGTTTGTGTTGGAAGCGCCAAAGGAAAAGGTGCACATTTTGCTAGGCAAAGTAGGGAGCTTCATAGAGCACGTGGTGCTCTCCACTCCCCAAGCGAGCGCCTAGCTCACATGGTGGTTGGAGCCATGGCTAGGGCATTGGTTGAGGCTGCACTGTGAGTTCGAATCCCACCAAGGCAAAGGTAATAAATTTTGATTATTATTTTTGTGTTGCCTAAAGTTTGACATGAGGTCTTAGGGAGTTAAAAGGGTTGCTTAAAAGGATTTTTATTTGATTATTATTTTTGATAAATTGGAGGAATAAGGAGTTAGCTTTATTTTTGAATAAAGTGTTTGTGTCACATTGATTTGTTGAAGTTTTAAAAGGATAAAGGGAACTTCTTGCATTGAATTATTTTGAAAATAAGAGTGCATTGAATATTATTTTAATTGGGAGATTATAAGGTGTAAGTGGTGAATTATTTTTGTAAATGTTGATGAATGTTTTCTTAAATATGGAGTGATAAGGTGTATGTGTGTCTTGATATTTACATTGTATTTTTGAGGGAGTTTATCATCTTATAACTTCTTTGAGCTTGGCAAAGAAGTGTTTGTGGTTTTGGCAGATTTATGAGATTCCTTCATCATCAAGAAAAAGGTATGAGCACATTCTTCCATAGTTAAGTTGATTGGTTGGTTTTCTAGAAAATAAGTTTGGAGTGAAAAGGACTTGATTAGGGTTTCCTATTGAGTGTGTTGAGTTAATGCTTCAAGGTTTTCTGGAATAAAGAGTTGTTGTTAAAACCTTGTTTTATAAGCATTGTTGTTGAAGCCATTGGTTGTGTGAAGAACTTGAACTAGGGTTTGAGTATCATTGTTATGTGAAGATTGTTTTATAAGCATTGTTGTTGAAGTGAGTTGTTGAGTAAAGAACTTGAACTAGGGTTTGAAAAGAACATGAGTATCATTGTTATGTGATATTTGTTGTTGAGCATTGTTGGAAATATTTTGAGTTGAGTTTATATGCTTGGACTAGGGTTTGTAAGGAAGGATTGTTTCATTGAGTGATTGGTTGAGTAGAGTTGGTTGAGCCTAGTCAAGTGGGTGTGTGAAGTGATTGTTCAAGTTCCATAAAACAAACTATTCTATATTCTGAATTGATTTGAGAAAGTGATTGAGCATTGAGGTGAATAAGAAGCATATTGAGTCTCTAACAATTCTCTTTATGTTTCTAAAAGAGTGATTGAAATTATTTGAGCATTGTGATGAGTATAGAACATATTGAGTCTCTAACAATTCTCTTTATGTTTCTATGAGATTGGACAAGTTCTAGTGTGGACTTGTTGAGCAGATTTGAGGTAAGTCTTTGAGAAGACTTGTGGATAGATTTGAGTAAGCTTTTGTGGAAGCTTACAATATATATTGAGAGTAGATTTGGTTAAGTTCTTGAGAGGACTTATTGAGCAGATTTGGTTAAGTTCTTGAGAGGACTTATTGAGCATATTGGACAAGTTCTAGAGAGGACTTGTAGATTGATTAGTGTGAGATTTTGAGGAAGCTTACAAGGTATATTTGAGATAAGTCTTTGAGAAGGCTTGAGAGTAGATTTGATTGATTGATTTGTTCAAACCTTGAGTTAAGGTTTGGGGTAGATCCAGCAGAGTTGATTTGAGATTGAGTCAAGCTTTGAGTTAAGGCTTGAGGATAGATATTGAGGATAGATTTGTGCTAGATCGAAGGATTGTGTTTAGTATAGATTTGAGGATAGATTTTGGTGTAGATTTGAGGATAGATTTGTGCTAGACTAGAGATAGATATTGAGGATAGATTTGTGCTAGATCGAAGGACTATGTTTAGTATATATTTGAGATAGAGATTTGGAGGTGATAGAGTATAGAGGATAATAGTCTCTAGTGGATAGAGATCCATTAGCTAGGGTAGTGAGGATAGGTCTTCTGAGTGAGGACAAGAGTCTTCAGTGGATAGAGATCCATTAGCCAGTGTAGTGGAGGTAGTAGTTCTTCTAGAAGATCACCAACCAGAGCAAGAGGAGAAAGGAGTTCTCCTATGGATAGAGATCCATGAACTTGATTAAGGGGATTGGTATCTCCTTTGGATAGAGGTCCATAAACATTGTAATAGGGAAAGGATTCCCAAGAGATTGATTGAGAAAATTTTAGTGAAATATTTTCTCCATGGAGTAGCCCACATTGGGTGAACCACGTAAATTGTGGTGTCTCTATTGTGTGTGATGATTTATGCATTGCTTTGAATACTTCTATTGATATTGCTATCTTTACATTGCATAATATTGATTGGGAAAGAAAAGTAAAAAGTGGTCTTATACTGTTCACCCCCTCTCAGTATAAGCTTGTGTTCTTCAATTGGTATCAGAGCGGGTTCCTTCAGAAGAGTTTAACAACTTGAAGGAAAAGCTAACAAGAACACAATGGATTCTAAGAATGTGTCCTCAGATAATTCAGCACCAGTATTTTATGGAAGTGATTATGTATATTGGAGTATGAGAATGAAGATCTACCTGAAGGCACTTGGCAATGAAGTTTGGGAAGCAGTTGAAAATGGATACGATCCCTTAATTGATCCACCTATAGATAAGGAAGGTAAGCTCCTACAACATTACAATTCAAAAGCAATGAATGCACTTTTGAGAGGTTTGCATAGAATAGAGTCTATGAAAGTTATGCATTGTGAAAATGCAAAAGGAATGTGGGATAAATTGCAAAATATATATGAAGGAGATAAAGGTGTCAAGAAAGCAAAGATATAAAATCTCAAAGGACAATTTGAAGAGTTAAGAATGAAGGATGAGGAAAATATTAGTACTTATCTACTTCGAATTGATGAGGTTGTTAATGCTATGCAAGGACTTGGAATGAAGGTTGATGAATCAGATGTTTGTGATAAGGTCTTAAGATCTCTTCCAAAAAGATTTAGTGAAAAGATTTCTGCTATAGAAGAGTCAATAGATGGTGATTCTTTGACAAGAGATATGTTGCTTGGTATTCTTACAACTTTTGAGATGAGAACAAAAGAGGAACCTATTCCCCAGAAGGAAGCAACCTTCAAAGCAATCAAGAAGACAAAGGGTAAGAAGTTAGAATCAAGCAATGAGTCATCCAGTGATGAAGAAGCAAATTATGGTAGAAGGAATAAGGATTCTAGAAGATCTAGAGATACAAGATATGTTAAATGTTTCAATTGTGGAAAGTATGGTCATTATGCAACTAATTGTCAAGAAGCTAAGAATAACAATGATGAAGAAAAATAGGATCATAAGAATAGGGAATCAGAAAGATACAAGCATCAAAAGAAAAGCAAGGATGGACAAAGCAGACAAGGAAAGAAGTTCTTTCAAAGGCAAAAGAGGAGCTACTATGCGGATAAGGCAAGTAAGTACTCAAGTGATAGTGATGCTAGTTTTTCAGATAATGATAGAGATGAAGTCCTATTTATGATTGAAGAAAAAGAACAAGTTAAGAAAAGGACTCCAGTAATTCTCAAGTGTTTTAGATGTGGTAACTTTGGACATCTTGAAGATAGTTGTACAAGGAATGGTTATAGTTTCAGTGATGATGAATATGAGGATGCACTTGAAGGACCAGAAGAGAATATTCTAATGGCATTAGAAGAGGGAGAAGATGATCCTATAGAAGATAAGCCAATAGAAAATGAAGATGTGGACAAAGGTAAAAAAATAGAGGAATATTCAGATAAATATGGATATGATCTCAAGGGAGAACTTATTTATGCTCTTGAAACAATAAAGAAGGTAAGAAAGCAACACTCTAAACTTGAAATTCAGTTTCAAGAATGTGATGAAGAGAGAAGATTGCTTATAGAGGATTTAGAAAAATCAAAGGCTAAGGCAAAGAGGTTCAAGGATAAGTTAGAAGCAAAGATCTTAGAATGTGAAAAGTTAGCACAAGAAGTGGCACTACTAAGAGAAGATTTAGAAGACTCCAAAGTCAAGCTAAAAGGGTTCAAAAATAGCTCAAAGAACTTGGATAAGTTCATCAAGATACAAAAGCCTACATCAAGCAAAATAGGTCTTGGATTTGAACAAGTTCAAAAGAAATAGGAAGGAAAGTCAACCTCAAGTTTTGGAGGAGAAGAAACTTCAGATGAAGATACTACAGAAGAAGACAATGTAAGAGAAAGTGAGACATCTGAGGATGAGTTGGACAATAGAGAGTTCAACAAGAATAGGAACAATGCACAAAGAAGATACAGATGGAACAACAATCAAAATAGGTCAAGAGAGACTAAGAGACCAATGAGGTCAAGACAAGGAAACTTCAATGGAAGATGTTTTTCATGTCACAGGTTTGGGCACATGGCTTCACAGTGCAGGACACATGAAAGACAGGAATATGGGAACATACAACTTTTCCATGGGTATTGCTACTCATGTAATCAGTTTGGTCACAAGGCAATGAATTGCAGGGTTCATGACAGAAGAGGATATGGCTTCACTAGGAGAAATCCTAAGATATTTGCACCTCCAAGGAATAATAACATTAAGTGTTATAAGTGCAATAATTATGGTCACACAACAAAGTGGTGTAGAGCAGACATTCTAGAATCAAGTATGAATAGGAACAGGAACAGGAATAGGAACATGGATATGAACAGGAACAGGAACATGGATATGAATAGGAATAGGAACATGGACATGGAAAGAAATAGTCAGAGGAATCAGAAGGATCAGATAATAAGGAAAGAGGATAAAGGTAAAGAACAGTGCTTTCAGGAGTAGAAATACTCCCACCCCAGAATTAACCACCTCAAGAGGAGGTGGGGGAGGGGCTAAGCTAAGAGGCTCATTCTTAGCCCCGAGCCCCAAAGGTGACCCTTTGCCATTGATGTCAAAGGGGGAGAGATTTGAGTAAGGGGGAGAGATTTGGTATTTGAGTAAAAATGAGAGAGCATTGAGCTAGGGGGAGCAATGTCCTAAGGGGAGCAGAACAAAGGAAAGTTCAAGTTTTTGGTAAAAATAATTTGGGTTGCCATCAATGACAAAGGGGGAGATTGTTGGACATTTTGAGTCAAAGTTGTCATTGATGTCAAGGAAGAAGTTGATCATTGATGCTCCAGGGATGAATGTCAAAGGTAAAGGAACAATGCAGAGGTTAAAGGCAAAAGGGCTTCATAATATTTTTAATATTATGTGGAAGCATAAGTTAAAAGGTTTTTCATAAAAACCCAAGGAAGCTTATTGCAAAGCTAAAGGAAGGTTTAATATTTATTTTATAAAACATTTAAATTCAAATTGAATTTAAATTTTATAAATAAATATTATTTATACAAAGTTGTACAATGAGAGATGGCCTTAATAAAACCAAAGGGTTTTAAAGAATTAATTTATAAAATTTAAATTCAAAAGAATTTAAATAATTTATAAATTAATAAGTTTAAAGGAAAATAAAAAGTGTTGACGTCTAAAGTTTTGAAGGAAATTCAAAGCATCGACGTGTATGTATGAAGGAGGAAATCAATATAAAAACCCATGCCTTAGAGGCATTAAATTTATCCTTTTGCTCGAATGTTAATGCGTGCAATTGTGTTGAGAGCTCGTGCGGAAAAAGAGAAGCGAATTTTGTTTTATGTGCTAGTGAATAGAGATAAATATGAAAAGTACCAAAATTTGGAAGCCATCTGGGCAGCGTGGCCTAGTGGCAAGAGGGCAGTGGTTAGAGTGTTTGGGCGCTAGGTGACCTACGTTCGAAATGTGGTGGCAACGTGTTTTGGTGGTTGTGTTTGTGTTGGAAGCGCCAAAGGAAAGGCACATATTTTTCTAGGCAAAGCGGGGAGCTTCATAGAGCACGTGGTGCTCTCCACTCCCCAAGCGAGCGCCTAGCTCGCATGGCGGTTGGAGCCATGGCTAGGGCGTTGGTTGAGGCTACGTCGTGAGTTCGAATCCCACCAAGGCAAAGGTAATAAATTTTGATTATTATTTTTGTGTTGCCTAAAGTTTGACATGAGGTCTTAGGGAGTTAAAAGGGTTGCTTAAAAGGATTTTATATTTGATTATTATTTTTGGTAAATTGGAGGAATAAGGGGTTAGCTTTATTTTTGAATAAAGTGTTTGTGTCACATTGATTTGTTGAAGTTTTAAAAGGATAAAGGGAACTTCTTGCATTGAGTTATTTTGAAAATAAGAGTGCATTGAATATTATTTTAATTGGGAGATTATAAGGTGTAAGTGGTGAATTATTTTTGTAAATGTTGATGAATGTTTTCTTAAATATGGAGTGATAAGGTGTATGTGTGTCTTGATATTTACATTGTATTTTTGAGGGAGTTTATCATCTTATAACTTCTTTGAGCTTGGCAAAGAAGTGTTTGTGGTTTTGACAGATTTATGAGATTCCTTCATCATCAAGAAAAAGGTATGAGCACATTCTTCCATAGTTAAGTTGATTGGTTGGTTTTCTGGAAAATAAGTTTGGAGTGAAAAGGACTTGATTAGGGTTTCCTATTGAGTGTGTTGAGTTAATGCTTCAAGGTTTTCTGGAATAAAGAGTTGTTGTTAAAACCTTGTTTTATAAGCATTGTTGTTGAAGCCATTGGTTGTGTGAAGAACTTGAACTAGGGTTTGAAATAGTATCATTGTTATGTGAAGAGTTGTTTTATAAGCATTGTTGTTGAAGTGAGTTGTTGAGCAAAGAACTTGAACTAGGGTTTGAAAAGAAAATGAGTATCATTGTTATGTGAGATTTGTTGTTGAGCATTGTTGGAAATATTTTGAGTTGGTATTTATATGCTTGGACTAGGGTTTGTAAGGAAGGATTGTTTCATTGAGTGATTGGTTGAGTAGAGTTGGTTGAGCCTAGTCAAGTGGATGTGTGAAGTGATTGTTCAAGTTCCATAAAACAAACTATTCTATATTCTGAATTGAATTGAGAAAGTGATTGAGCATTGAGTTGAATAAGCATATTGAGTCTCTAACAATTCTCTTTATGTTTCTAAGAGAGTGATTGAAAGTGTTTGAGCATTGTGATGAGTATAGAACATATTGAGTCTCTAACAATTCTCTTTATGTTTCTATGAGATTGGACAAGTTCTAGTGTGGACTTGTTGAGCAGATTTGAGGTAAGTCTTTGAGAAGACTTGTGGACAGATTTGAGTAAGATTTTGTGGAAGCTTACAATATAGATTGAGAGTATATTTGGTTAAGTTCTTGAGAGGACTTATTGAGAGCATTTGAGTTAAGTTCTTGAGAGGACTTATTGAGAGATTTGATCAAGTTCTAGAGAGGACTTGTGGATAGATTAGTGTGAGATTTTGAGGAAGCTTACAAGGTAGATTTGAGATAAGTCTTTGAGAAGGCTTGAGAGTAGAGTTGATTGATTGATTTGTTCAAACCTTGAGTTAAGGTTTGGGGTAGATCTAATAGAGTTGATTTGAGATTGAGTCAAGCTTTGAGTTAAGGCTTGAGGAAAAAAATTGAAGATAGAATTTGTGCTAGATCGAAGGACTGTGTTTAGTATAGATTTGAGGATAGAGTTTGGTGCAGATTTGAGGATAGGTTTGTGCCAGACCAGAGACAGATATTGAGGATAGATTTGTGCTAGACCGAAGGACTGTGTTTAGTACAAATTTGAGACAGAGCTTTGGAGGTGACAGAGTATAGAGGATAATAGTCTCTAGTGGATAGAGATCCATTAGCCAGGGTAGTGAGGATAGGTCTTCTGAGTGAGGACAAGAGTCTTCAGTGGAGAGAGATCCATTAGCCAGTGTAGTGGAGGTAATAGTTCTTCTAGAAGATCACCAGCCAGAGCAAGAGGAGAAAGGAGTTCTCCTATGGATAGAGATCCATGAACTTGATTAAGGGGATTGGTATCTCCTTTGGACGAGAGGTCCATAAACATTGTAATAGGGAAAGGATTCCCAAGAGATTGATTGAGAAAATTTTAGTGAAATATTTTCTCCGTGGAGTAGCCCACATTGGGTGAACCACGTAAATTGTGGTGTCTCTATTGTGTGTGGTGATTTGTGCATTGCTTTGATTACTGCTATTGATATTGCTATCTATACATTGCATAATATTGATTGGGAAAGAAAAGTAAAAAGTGGTCTTATACTGTTCACCCCCCTCTCAGTATAATCTTGTGTTCTTCAATCAGGACACTCATGGATCCAAATAGACATGCTTCTATATTAACTTACTTATTTTATTATTAAATTGAAAGTATACAAATAACCCAAGCAATTCAACTTACTAATGCATAATCCTTTATCATAGAAATGACCCTTTCTATTTTTCCTCTAACCCAACTTGGGAGAGTCAGTCAACCATGCATTAGCTCACATGCTCTGTTTGCAATAAATGAACTAACCTTCTCAACAATTAAAGTCTCATACCCATAATCGTTAATTAAACTAAGTTCACACACTCTGTTACTTAAAGCAACTAATTTAACTTCCAATAAACCTTTTTTTTTTCATTACATAATGTCCCATACCCTTAAATTACAAATAACCATTCATTCTATTTATTTCATAACATAAGGTCCCATAACCTTAAATTACAAAATAACCATTCATTCCATTTATTTCATAAGGTCCCATACCCTTAAATTAAAAAATAACCATTCATTCCATTTATTTCATAACATAAGGTCCCATACCCTTAAATTACAAAATAACCATTCATTCCATTTATTTCATAACATAAGGTCCCATACCCTTAAATTAAAAAATAACCATTCATTTCATTTATTTCATAACATAAGGTCCCATACCCTTAAATTAGAAAATAACCATTCATTTCATTTATTTCATAACATAAGGTCCCATACCCTTAAATTACAAAATAACCATTCATTTCGTTTATTTCATAACATAAGGTCCCATACCCTTAAATTACAAAATAACCATTCATTTCGTTTATTTCATAACATAAGGTCCCATACCCTTAAATTACAAAATAACCATTCATTTCGTTTATTTCATAACATAAGGTCCCATACCCTTAAATTACAAAATAACCATTCATTCCGTTTATTTCATAACATAAGGTCCCATACCCTTAAATTACAAAATAACCATTCATTCCATTTATTTCATAACATAAGATACCATACCCTTAAATTACAAAATAACCATTCATTCCATTTATTTCATAACATAAGATACCATACCCTTAAATTAAAAAATAACCATTCATTTCGTTTATTTCATAACATAAGGTCCCATACCCTTAAATTAAAAAATAACCATTCATTTCGTTTATTTCATAACATAAGGTTCCATACCCTTAAATTACAAAATAACCATTCATTTCGTTTATTTCATAACATAAGGTCCCATACCCTTAAATTACAAAATAACCATTCATTTCGTTTATTTCATAACATAATGTCCCATACCCTTAAATTACAAAATAACCATTATTTTCGTTTATTTCATAACATAAGGTCCCATACCCTTAAATTACAAAATAACAATTCATTCTGTTTATTTCATAACATAAGGTCCCATACCCTTAAATTGCAAAATAACCATTCATTCTGTTTATTTCATAACTTAAGGTCCCATACCCTTAAATTGCAAAAAAACCATTCATTCTGTTTATTTTATAACATAAGGTCCCATACCCTTAAATTGCAAAATAACCATTCATTCCATTTATTTCATAACATAAGGTCCCATACCCTTAAATTATAATATAACCATTCATTCCATTTATTTCATAACATAAGGTCCCATACCCTTAAATTACAAAATAATCATTCATTCTGTTTATTTCATAACATAAGGCCCCATACCCTTAAATTACAAAATAACCATTCATTCCATTTATTTCTTAACATAAGGTCTCATACCCTTAAATTACAAAATCACCATTCATTATGTTTATTTCATAACATAAGGTCCCATACCCTTAAATTACAAAATAACCATTTTTCCATTTATTTCATAACATAAGGTCTCATACCCTTAAATTAAAAAATAACCATTCATTATATTTATTTCATAACATAAGGTCCCATACCCTTAAATTATAAAATAACCATTCATTCTATTTATTTCATAACATAAGGTCCCATACCCTTAAATTACAAAATAACCATTTTTCCATTTATTCCCCTAAAATCCATAATTAGACAAGGAACAATAAACAAAGCTTCTACCAACTACAATGAGTTGTTGGATGGTGAAGCATCCAACATATTGGCTAGCATAATACACATTGTGAGGTAAGACACAGGGTGATCTAAGGTTTGGTTGAAGTGGATTTTACCCTGATAGTTCAAAAGTAGGTGGTTCCCACGTACTCATGGTGCTGATAGTTATTGAGACAAGGGTAGATCATCCTCGGTGCCAATGAAACCCAAGGATATTTTTGAGATAGCTTCAACTTTGCAATAAAGAGGTTATCTGTGGTGCCCAATCGGGAATCCTATCAAATGACCCTCTCACTTTTATCCTAATGCATCCATCCTACAATGATGGTTTAGAAGGGACAAGAAAGCTTTAGTGCTACCCAACTGGTTACTGCCCACAATACCCAAATAGTAGCCAACAACCATGGTAACCATGATATATCTTAGCATCCATAACACAGTAGAAAGCTATCGTGCTATGCATATTCCATCATAGAGGATAGCTATGGTGCTAAACATAGAGAAGTTATGATACTACGCATCTTCCAACATAGCAATGGCTACGATGCTATGCATCTTCCATTATAGAGGATAGCTACGGTGCTAAACACAGAGAAGCTATGATGCTACACATATTCCAACATAGTAATGGCTATGATGCTATGCATATTCCATCATAGAGGATAGCTACGATGCTAAACATAGAGAAGCTATGATACTACTCATCTTCCAACATAAAAATGGCTATGATGATATGTGTCTTCCATCATAGAGGATAGCTACAGTGCTAAACATAGAGAAACTACAATGTTATGCATCTTCCAACACAGTAATGGCTATGATGATACATGTCTTCCATCATAGAGGATTGCTATGGTGCTAAACATAGAGAAGTTATGATGCTACACATCTTCCAACATAGCAATGGCTATGACACTAAAACTTAGAGAAGCTACAACACTATGCATCTTCCAACATAACAATGGCTATGATGCTATGCATATTCCATCATAGAGGATAGCTACGGTGCTAAAAATATAGAAGTTATGATGCTACACATATTCCAACATAGCAATGGCTACAATACTAAAACACAGATCATAATAACTAGTTTTGGACAAAGACCAATCTGGTTCACCCATGGCAATTGGATCACCTACACTGCTCAGGTGGACATTCATTTCTCTACTGTTTCTTCACTCCTCATTTCCACTCCTTCTCCTCATACTTTCTCTCTTTCCTATTCTTTCATGCCTCATACCTTTATTTTCCCTTTCATATCTTCTCTCCCTCATTGGTCCACATTCCCACCTACCTACCATTACTCCTTGACCACCTTTGATAGGTGGTAGGGTGAAAACCACCCTCTTATCTTCCCAAGGTGATCACCATAAAGAGCTTTCCTCTCACATTAGAGGATCTTCACACATCTAACTTAACAGAGTCTCCAAAGGGTAACCAACCCATTTTGTCGAATGTTGTCTTATTGTATTAACTCTTAAGAATTGATCGTTGGATGGGTGGTGGCTTCCTAGACACATTGAGGAAAATACCTTACCTTGAAGTTTTTGAATAATTATGCTTATTTTCTTATTTTTTTATTTCAAGATAAGTTTTATGCTAGGCAATTGTTTTGGTAAATTGATTACCTCTTTGATTATTTCAATACTAATGTTAATAGATAAATCAATCATTTTATTAAAAATGACATCTACCAACATTATTTACATAACCAACCACTCATTTTCAATGAGATCTATGATTTTATATAAAATAATTATTTATCCAAACAATATCTTCTTGTTTTAAAAATAAATCAAACATTTATTTAAGTAATATCTTTTTATTTTTTTAAATAAATCAAACTTTTATTTAAGCAAAATATTTTTTCCTTTTACATAAATCACACATTTATCTAAAAAATATATTTTTTCTTTTTAAATAAATCAAACATTTATCTAAATCATATCTTTTTTTCTTTTTAAATAAATAAAATATTTATTTAAATAATCACACTTGAAGTTGTGAAGGCAAACCATTTACTCCATGCCTACCAGATATGAAGGTTAATAATGTTGAATTAAAATACAATCATGAAAGTGCATCAAATAGAGGGAGTCTTTCCATCAATATAATCACCTATCTCAGCTCTTAGAACTTATGATAGCTACTAGGTTGTCAGTCTAGGGCACAAGGTGGTTAGACATTGATGATTATCCCTAATCGAATGCTTGCCTATATGAAGATATCTATCTATGTTACCTTCGAGTTGCCTTGTCATCATTTCCCCTTTATCAAGTATTCTCATCTTTGGTGGATGACTCAATTTCTTCCACTCACAAGTGCACCTGATCCTACACATTGGCAATTCATTAGTAGTATCATATCCTTCACTATATATTTATTATTGTGAGGTTGCCTAATAGCAAAAAATTGAGTATTAGCCATAATTGTTAATACATTATTTTTCCAAGTTCAAAGGTTCATCTAGGAGGGTCATGACATCCTCCCCCACTAGGACTAACACCATCCTCGGTGTTTCTTAGTTTCATATGGCATACAAAATTATATAATTTGCTACAATATCTTTAAAGTTCATCAAACAATAAAGGAAATTATTTCTACATATCTGCCACTTTCTCCCACATGGCATTTATTTTAGAGAAACGGTCTCATTGAACCTTACACTGCTCAAGGGTCTGACTCCTCATAGTCTTAGAGAAGATTTCGAGGATCCTTATTGGCATTACTTTGATTGCCTCTAAATTTTCCATTTGCAAGTTAGAGATATTCCAAACATGTTCAAGGTCAGCAATATACTTTCTAAGCAAAGATATTGTCTTGGATTTTTGATAAATTAGGAGGTAAGGTGAGTCAGTATGCAACCGAGCTAATATTTCCAATGATCTCAAAGGGTCCTACAAACCATGGATCTAGTTTTATGGACTTGATCACACTTTTAATTGGTTTGATCCTTAGGAACACTTTATCTCTCACAGAGTATTCTCTAGGAGTTCTTTTTAATCGACATAGCTCTTCTGCCTATCAACAACCTCTTTGAGCCTTTACCTGATTACCCTAATTTGCTCTTCCATTTCCTTGACCATTTCTTGTCCAATCACCACTCTATCCTCTAGGTTGTACCATGACAGTGGTGTTTTACACTTTCACCCATACAATGCATCAAAATATGTCATCGTTAAAGAGGAATGATATCCATTACTATAGTCAATCTCCACCAACGATAAATAGTCTTCCCATTAATACCTGTGGTCTATGCAATATATGTAGAGCATATATTCTATAACTTGGTTTACTTGTTTCATATGACCATCTATTTTAGGGTGGTATACTGAAATCATATGCAACTTTGTGCCTATTGCTTGATGTAGGGCTCTCCAAAATTATGAAATAAAATTGGAATCCTTATCTAATATAATTACCTCTAGAAATCCATGTAGTTTGAACACTTCTTTAAAAAACCTACTAGCCACCACTTGAGCATCATCCTTGTTGATCCCAGGTATGAAGTGTGCAACCTTGTTCAATTTGTCGACAACAACAAATATTGCATCATTTTGGTACCTGGTCTCAAGTAAGCCTAAAATTAAATCCAAGTATACGATTTGCCATTTTTGAGTAAGTATATTATGGGGGTACAAATATCCTACGGGATTCTTGCATTCTACCTTGCCCTTCTAGCACTCAAGGCATCAGGCCAAAAAAATTGTAATATCCCTCTTAATCCCTACCCAAAAAAAGGTCCTTTTTAAATTTCTTTCATTTTTGCTCCTTTGAGGTGAGCCATATAAGGAGATTTGTGGCCTTCTTACATCAATACCCCCCTTAAATCCCCTAATTTTGGTATGATGATTCTTCCTTTATAACATACGAGGTCATCTATCACCCCAAATTCCTTATTGCTCTTTGATTCTTCTCTTATTTTGGCTCAAATTTCCTGATAATATTTGTCTTGATATTGCTCTGCCTTACTTGGTCCATGAGCTTTATGTGGCTCCTACTTATGGCTGTTATATATCTCCTACTAAAGGCATCCATAACCTTATTTTCTTTCCCTTTAATATACTAAATTTCAAAGTCATACTTGACGAGGAACTTGATCCACCTTCTCTACCTCACGTTAAGTATTGGTTGAGTAAATATGTATTTTAAACTCTAGTGGTCTGATTTCAACTTGAAGGATCTTCCTACCAGATAATGGTGCTAGATTTTCAAAGTGTGAACTACAGTGGCTAACTCTAAATCATGAGTAGCATAATTAACCTCATGCTTTTTAAGCTTCCTTGAAGTATAAGCCACTACTGACTCTCCTTGCATGAGCACTCCACCTAGTCCTTCCAATGATGCATTAGTGCATACTTAAACTCTCCTTGAGGGTAAGAAATATTTATTATCGATGTAGTAGTAATCCTTGGCTTCAACATGGTGAAAGCAGCCTTGCACTTCTCTATAATTTGAATTATTTTCCTTTTTTCTAGAGATTAGTTATCATCGAGTTGATTTTTGATAAATTCTTTATGTGGTGCCAGTAATATCTCGTTATCTCCATGAAGATTCTTACCTCAGTAGCATTAGTAGGGGATGCCCAGTTTATCATGGCTTCTATTTTCTTTGGATATATTGTGATCCCCTTTTCCAATATAATATATCCTAAATAACACACCTTCAACACATAGAAATTACTCTTGGCTAGATTCCCATAAATTTGATTCTCCCTCAGCAGTTCCAACATGATCCTGAGATGCTTATCATGATCTTCTCTATTACATGAGTATATGAGGATGTCATCAAGATATACAAGAAAAAATTGCTCCAGATGTCTTCTAAACACATTGTTCATTAAATTTATGAAGGCAGTGGGAGCATTAGTCAATCCAAAGGGTAGGACGGTGAATTTGTAATTCCCATACCTTATCTTAAATATAATTTTGTGAGTGTATTCCTCACAAATAATCATTTGGTGTTACCCTAAACTTAGGCCTATCTTGGTAAACACCACAACATCTCTTAGTTGGTCAAATAATTGTTTGATCTTGGGCAGGGGATATTGGCTCTTGATTGCAACTTTTTTTAGCATCCTATAATCGATACACAATATTAGATATCCATCATTTTTCATAAATAAAATGGGTGCACCCCATGATGACACACTTGGTTTTATCAACCCCTTTTTCAATAATCCTTGTAGTAGCACCTTTAACTCATGCATCTCAATAAGTGACATCCTATATGGATATCGGTGGATGAGTTCTGCTCCTAGTATAATATTGATAGTAAAATCAAATTCTCACATAGGAGGGAGCCTTGGTAGATACTTTGGAAATACATCCTAAAATTCTTGTAGAATTGGAAATGCCTCAATCACCTCCTCATTTTGAGGACTTTCCTTTTTACAACATAAAAAATCCCTCCTTTTTTGAGGACTTTCTTCAATTTCATAGCTAACAACATTTGGGGTTTGAATATCCCTTGCTTGTTATAAATTTGTAGCCTCTCTTTATTTTCCTCAGAATATTTTATCCATCTATCTCAAAAATGGATTATATCTTGGTGGACCTATATCCAATTCATTCCTAGGACCACATCAAAGGAATGAAGTGGGGCTATGTATAAGCAAACTTATATGGTTCCATTGTCTAAAGTAATTTCCATCATTGGGAAACATTGTTTTATAGAGTAGGTCTATCTAGACCCATACTCAACCTTCCATCCATGAGCCAAATACCCTATCCTTTCTGGTATATCTTTGGCTAATTTACAAGAAATAAAACTATTAGTGGCTCCACTATCTACGAAGATATCTACTTGCTTATCAAAAATATTACCTTTTATGATTAACGGGGTGGCTTGCCCCTCAAGTTTTTAATTCCCAATTGTAGCGTAGATCTTATGTATTGGTTCATTTCCTTTGTTTTTAGGTGTGCTTGTCCCTCAACTTGGTTGACTTCGAAATCTCTAGCCTATGAATTTTTATTTGCCATAGTTTCCAACACTTGTCTTAACTGATCTTGTAACTCAATAACTGTAGTAGTAAGTTCCTCTATTCCTACATTAGAAAATTATAGATCCTCATTCTATATCTCTTCTTCGACATTACTTTTTTTATTCTATCTAGGTGGAGTTATTTTCATCCTGGCCTTGGGTGGAATATTGATCTGGTTTTCACAAAAAAAAAGAGTTAGGTTACAGTTTTCCCTTAACTAAATCACTAACATGACCACAATACAGAGTCCTTTCACTAATCATTAGAGGTCTAACTAGGATGAGGTTACAATAGGAGGATATATCATTAATACCAAAGCCCATACTAAGGTATCTTTAATATTCATCCTTCCTTAGAATCAATTCCATTAGATCCTAATGAGCAGAGACTCTAGGTTACTCTGGCTTTCAGCTTATTCCCAAGAAAGCCTCTATTAGAGGTGTCCAAATCTCTTTTATAACATATAAGAAGCTCTATACCCTCGAACATAGAGCTCTGATACCAAATGTAACACCACAAAAACATGAAAAAAAAAAATACACAAACTAAAAGAAAATATTACATATATATTGACTAAGGAGAAGGATTCATAAATCCTCAACCAACCTTAGACCAACTTAATATTTGATTTTCTTAAGAACTATACCACACAATATTCCCTTTATGCAATTTCTATTAGTGTAAGCCTATCTTATGTTGTGCACATAAGTCCATCCCTATCATCAGTCTTGATGAGATAGACTTACCACCTTCAACTGTTAGAAGGTGTACATGTATCTTCATATCCACACAAGCTGTTATGTGTGGTAATGCTACATGTACTATGAGCTAAGCTATCAATATTGTCCATTGAAAATCTATCCTAGTTCTGGTACAATCTTCCAAACCTAGTTACCAATCTCCCTAAGGGGGTATCAAGCCCTTAGGGTATCCTCTAAGTTCACCTAGAACTTATTAATTTTTCTCTCCTTTTAACATCAGAAGAGCATAAAAATATCTAGATACTAAATTTAACAAAATTAATTACCAACAAGCAATAATAATCAAATCATAAAGAAATAATCACCAATTAAACATACATTAAAATATTTAAATGCAGGAAACTAAATAAGGAAGTACAAAATATAGTAGTTGCAATGTTTATTTAGGTACATAAGTAAGTATGGTACACCCCATACTTTTCCACAATACTTTACATCCATTTCATTAGTAGAAATCTCCCCACAATCTAATATATTGCATAAATAACAAGATTTAAGGTAGAGAGAAAACTTGTGGATTGGTCCATCTCATGACTTTTGCCTTCCCACTCTTCCATCAATCAAGTGAGGACAGTAGGGAATCATGACACTCATGGATCTGGATAGACATGCTTCTATATGCACTTATATTATTTCCAAATTGTAAGTATACAAATAACCCAAGCCATTCAACTTACTAATGCATAGTCCTTTATCATATAAACTACCTTTTTTATTTTCCCTCTCACCCAACATGGGAGAGTTAGTCAACAATTCATTAGCTCATGTGCTCTATTTGCAATAAATGAACTAACCTTCCCAACAATTAAAATTACATACCCATAAATGTTAAGTAAACTGAGTTCACACTTTCCATTACTTAAAGCAACTACTTTAACTTCCAATAAACTATTTTATTTATTTCATAATATAAGGTCCCATGCCCTTAAATTACAAAATAACCATTCATTCTATTGGAATATTGAGTACATTGGGTTGTCATTGATGTCAAAAGTTTGATTCCAAAAGATGCAATGATAATTAAGGCAGAAATATTCTTCATGATTGATGCATTTATGAGGTTGGACAGTTTCTCAAGAAAATATTTTTAAAGGAAATTATTAGAATATTTAAATATCATGTTTAAATATTATAAAGAAAAGGTTTAAGAAATTTAGGCCACGAGGTTTAAATACTTGAGACAAGGGGTTTAAAATATAAAGGTTTGAAAGCATGGGTCAAAAAGGTTTTGATCAAAAGGTTTAAAATATTGAGGACCAAGGTTTACATGGGACACAAGTTGGCATTATTTATTTCCAAAGGTTTTAAGTATTTATGGGCCTAAAATATTATGTTATAATATTTTAATTAAATATTATAACTCAAATTTCAAAAAGGGACTTAGGCACCAACGTATAAGTCTATGTTATAATATTTTAATATTATAACAAAATTTTAAAAGGAACTAAGGTGCAAACATGTGGGAGTTATTTGAAATGCAAGTCAACATCATGGATTTTTGAAGAATTTATCTTATGCATATAAATACCCATTATTTCTCCTTTATTTGATCTAATGCAAGCTTTGATATGTTATGATTTGTGAATGTTTTATGCAAATGATAGACTTTAGAGATACAGTAAAATATTAAGGTGTGCATGAGCTGAAAATGTCTTATCCAAAGTGTGTTCCTGCTACATTACACCCAAATGGGATAGCCCAATGGTTGGTTGGCTTGCGTGAGCACTGTTAGAGGGAAGGTCGTAGGGTCAAAACCCCTGGACACTATTTTACTGTGAGACAAGGTTTCGAATTGTGTGCAGAGAACAATGATAAATTTTGGAGGTGCTCCTTTTGGTTTTAGCGATTGCGCTAGCACATATGGTCACAAGCACTTTGGGAAGGTGCTACACTAGGGAGGTCATGGTTTCAAATCACATCGTGCATGAGGTACTTGAAATTTTTAATATTGCATTGACTTGATTGAGGTGGTCGCAACAAGTTTACAAAGAGCTTTAAAATAAGTTGATTTTTATTTTACCTTGGACTTAGTAGAGGCTATAAAGTGTGAAATTATTATTTGTTCTTGCATTGTGCATGAAGGCATTATCCTTGTAAATTTCAAGTGGGATTTTTATGGTGTATTGAGATATTGGAAAGTTACATTTTGCTTAGTGTATAAGAGGTTTAAGGTTGCATGATTAAAGTGGGAGTTTTATGGTGTATTAGGATTCAAAAATTGTACTATCATCTAAAGTGTGTTAAGGGCTTTCTTTTGCTATATTAAAAGAGGGAGATAAAAGGTGTATTATGTTATTTTTTTGATTGTATTTATGCTTGACATTTTGAAGGGTTTGGTTTATATTTAAAAGCTTTATCTTGTGAAACCAAAGAGGAGTAATAGAGCATTATTTTCATAAATTAATGTGCACATATTTTGAGAAGAGTTTTATGTGAATTTTTGAAGAGGAGTTTTTGCTAATCTATTTTGAAGTGGCAAAATAAAATATATTATTTGAGATAGGTTTTTGAGGGCACATCTTCATCAAGACAAATTGAGGTATGGTGATTTAACTCATTCTCAAGGTGGTGAAATAAGAATTGAGTGAGTGTGCATTAGTGCTTGAAAGTAAGTTTGGTTTTGTATAAAATTGAAAACACATGTGCTAGGGTTTGAAAACAAGTTGTGCATATGTATTGAATGTTTTAAAATTAAAAGTGCAAGTGTTTGAGAACATAAGTGTATATTGCTTTGAGTGAAATTGTAAAGGTGCAAGTGTTGTAGATCAAATTTGTAAAATGAAATCTATATGATTGATTCATATTTGTAAAAGGAAGTGTTAGTTAGATAATGCTTTGAGTAGGTTTTTTTGGGTAGCTTGAGCAAATATTTGAGCAGGTTTTTGTGGGCATCTTGAGAAGATATTTGAGCAGGTTTGAGCAGGTTTTTGTGGGTAGTTTTAAGTAGATATTTGAGCAGGTTTGAGCAGATTTTTATGGGTAGATTTAAGCAGTGATTTGATCAGGTTTGAGCAAGCCTAGTGAGTAGGCTTGGAGCAGAGTTAATCAAGCCTTGTGAGAATATTTGGAGTAGATTTGAGAAAATGGGATTGGTGTATCCTCTGGATAGAGGTCCAAAAACTTGAGCATAGGGGATTGGAGTCTCCTTTGGGTAGATGCCCATAAACATTGTAATAGGGAATTAATTTCAAAAAAAAAATTGTTGAGAAAATTTATAAGAAATATTTTATTTGTGTACGTAACTCACATTGGTTGAACCAAATTAAATCAGTGTCTCTCATGTGTGTGATGATTTGTGCATTGCTTTATTATTGCTATTGATGATATTGGTTAATATTGCTATGGAAAGTTATTGCAATTGATAATATTGGATAATATTGATTGGGAAAGAAAAGTAAAAGTTTTATCTTATACTGTTCACCCCCCCCTCTCAGTATAAGCTTATGTTCTTCACATTCTATTTATTTTACAACATAAGGTCCCATACCCTTAAATTACAAAATAACCATTCATTCCATTTATTTCATAACATAAGTTCCCATACCCTTAAAATTATAAAATAACCATTCATTCTATTTATTTCATAACATAAGGTCCCATACCCTTAAATTACAAAATAACCATTCATTCTATTTATTTCATAACATAAGGTCCCATACCCTTAAATTACAAAATAACCATTTTTCCATTTATTTCATAACATAAGGTCCCATACCCTTAAATTACGAAATAACCATTCATTATATTTATTTCATAACATAAGGTTCCATACCCTTAAACTACAAAATAACCATTCATTCTATTTATTTCATAACATAAGGTCCCATACCCTTAAATTACAAAATAACCATTTTTCCATTTATTCCCCTAAAATCTACAATTAGACAAAGAACAATAAACAAAGTTTCTACCAATTGCAATGAGCTATTGGATGGTGAAGCATACAACATATTGGCTAGCACAATACACATTGCAAGATAAGACACCATGTGACCTAAATTTTGATCGAAGTGGCTTCTATCGTGATAGTTCAAAATTAGGTGGTACCCATATACTCGTGGCATCGATAGCTACCGAGACAGGGGTAGATCATCCGTGGTGCCAATGGCACTTGAGGAGATTCCTGATTTGGCTACAGCTTTGCAATGGAGAGGTTACATGTGATGCCTAATTAGACATCCTATCATATGACCCTCTCACTTTTATCCTAAGGTATCCATACTACAGTGATGGTTTAGAAAGGACAAGGGAGCTTCAACACTACCTGACTTGTTATCGCCCATAATAACCAATTGGTAGCCAATGGTCATGGTAACCATGATGTCTTAATATCCACAACATATTAGAAAGCTATTATTCTATGCATATTCCATTAGAATTGCTACGGTACTAAACATAAAGAATCTATGATGCTACACATCTTCCAACATAGTAATGGCTATGATGCAATGTGTCTTCCATCATAGAGGATAGCTACGATGCAATGTATATTCCATCGTAGAGGATAGCTATAATTCTAAACATAGAGAAACTATGATGCTACGTATCTTCCAACATAGCAATGGCTATGATGCTATGCATATTCCATCATAGAGGATATCTACGATTCTAAACATAAATAAGCTATGATGTTATGCATCTTCCAACACAATAATGGCTATGATGCTATGCATATTCCATTACAGAGGATAGCTACAATGTTAAAAATAGAGAAGCTATGATGTTGCACATCTTCCAACATTGCAATGGCTATGATGCTAGGCATCTTCCATCATAGAGGATAGCTATGGTATTAAACATAGAGAAGCTACGATGCTACGCATCTTCCAACACAAAAATGGCTATGACAATAAAATATAGAGAAGCTAGGATGCTACATGTCTTCCAACATAATAATGGCTATGATGCTATGTATCTTCCATCGCAGAGGATATCTACGATGCTAAACATATAGAAGCTACGATACTACACATCTTCGAACACAGTAATGGCTATGCCACTAAAACATAGAGAATAGAATAATAACTAGTTTTGGATAAATACCAACCTAGTTCACCCATGATAATTGGATCACCTGCATTGCTTGGGTGGATTTTCATTACTCTACTACTTATTCGCTCCTCGTTTCTTCTCCCTCTCCTCCTACTTTCTCTCTTCCTTCTTCTTTCATGCCTCATACCTTTGTTTTCCCCTTCGTGTCTTCTTTCCCTCCTCGGTCCACATTCCTACCTACCTACCATTACTCCTCAACCACCTTTGATAGGTTATAGGGTGAACACCACCCTCTTCTCTTCCCAATGTGATCACCATAAAGAGCTTTCCTCTCATGTCAGAGGAGCTTTGTGCATCTAACCTAATTAGGTATCCAAAGGGTAACCTAACCCATTATGTCGAATTTCATCTTATCACATTAATGCTTAAGGATTGATTATGGGTGGGCAGTGACTTCCTAGACATACTGAGGTAAAGACCTTACCTTGAAGTTTTTAAAGAATTATACTTATTTTCTTATTTTGTTATTTCAAGATAAGTTTTATGCTAGGCAATCATTTTGGTAAATTGATTACCTCTTTGATTATTTCAATACTAATGCTAATAGATAAATCAATAATTTTATTACAAATGACATCTACCAGAATCATTTACATAACCAACCACTCATTTTAAATGATATTTATGCTTTTATATAAAATAATTATTTATCCAAACAATATCTTCTTGTTTTTAAAATAAATCAAACATTTATTTAAGCAATATATTTTTTGCTTTTTAAATAAATCAAATATTTATTTAAGCAATATATTTTTTTTTTTTCAAATAAATCACACATTTATCTAAACAATATCATTTTTATTTTTAAATAAATAAAATATTTATCTAAACAATATCTTTTTTTCTTTTTAAATAAATCAAAAATTTATTTAAACAAGCACACTTGAAGTTGTGAAGGAAAACCATTTACTCCATGCCTACTAGATATCAAGGTTAATAATGTTGAAGTAATAGATAATCATGAAAGTGCATAAAATAGAGGGAGTATTTCCATCAATATAATCACCTGTATCAACCCTTAGAACTTATGATAGTTACTAGGTCATCGGTATGTGGCTCAAGGTGGTTATACATTAATGATTATCCCTAACTAAATGCTTACCTATATGAAGGTATATATCTATATTACCTTTGATTTGCCTTCTCATTATTTACGCTTACTCAAGTACTCTCATCTCTGGTGGATGACTCAATATCTTCCACTCACGAGTGCACCTGATCCTACACATTGTCAATTCATTAGCAGTATCATATACTTCACTATCTATTTATCATTGTGAGGTTGCCTAATTGCACAAAATTTAGTACTAGCCATAATTGTTAAAAAATTAATTTTCCAAGTTTAAATATTCATCTGGGAGGGTCATGACATCCTCCCCCACTAGGACTAACACCATCCCCAATGTTTCATAGTTTCATATGGCATATAAAATTAAATAATCTCTTACAATATATTTAAAGTTTATCAAACAATAAAGGAAAGTTTTTTTGCATATCTAACACTTTCTCGCACATGGCATTTATTTTAGAGAAATGATCTCATTGGACCTTACACTGCTCAAGGGTTTGATTTCTCATAGCCTTAGAGAAGAACTCAAGGATCCTTACTGACATTACTTTGATTGCCTCTGGATTTGCCATCTGTAAGTTAGAGACATCCACACATATTTAGGGTCAGCAATATATTTTCTAAGAAAGATATGTGGAAGGTGTCATGGATTTTTGACAAATTAGGAGGTAAGGTGAGTCGGTATGCAACCAAGATAATATTTTCAATGATCTCAAATGGTCCTACAAACCATGGATCTAGTTTTGTGGACTTGATTGCACTTTTAATTGGTTTGACCCTTAGGAATATTTTATCTCCCATAGAGTATTCTTTGGGAGTTATTTTTAAAATGATATAGATCTTCTACCTATCAGAAACCTCTTTGAGCCTTTGCCTGATTAACCTAATTTGCTCTTCCATTTACCTAACCATTTTTGGTCCAATCACCGTTCTATCCTTCAAGTTGTCCCATGACAATGGTGTTCTATACTTTCACCCATACAATGCATCAAAATATGCCATCCTTCAATAGGAATGATGTCCATTATTATAGGCAAATTCCACCAATGGTAGATAGTCTTCCCACTAAGACTTATGGTCTATGCAATACATGCAGATCATATATTATAGAACTTGGTTTACTCACTTTGTCTAGCTAACTATTTTAGGGTGGTACACTGAACTCATATGCAACTTTGTGCCTATTACCTGATTTAGGGCTCTCCAAAAATTTGAAATAAACTTGGAATCCTAATTTGATATAATTACCTCTAATAATCCATATAGTTTGAACACTTATTTAACAAAACTATTAGCCACAACTTGAGCATCATCCTTGGTGCTCCTAGGTTTGAAGTGTGTGACCTCGATCAATTTTTTGACCTTAAATAAGATTGCATCATGCTAGTACCCAATATTAGGTAAGCCTACAATAAAATCCATTGATACAACCTACACTTTCTGAGTAGGTATATTATGAGGGTACAAATATCCTACAGGATGCTTGCGTTCTACCTTGAACTTCTAGCACTCAAGGCATCGGGCCATAAAATCTATAATATCCCTTTTCATCCCTACCAAAAAAAGGTTCTTTTTAGATTTTCTCTAATTTTTTCCCCTCCAAGGTGAGACATATAAGGAGATTTATGGGCTTCTTGGATCAATATCCTCCTTAAATCCCATGATTTTGGTATGATGATTCTTCCTTTATAACATACGAGGTCATATATCACCCCAAATTCCTCATTGCTCTTCGGGTCTTCTCTTAATTTGGATCAAATTTCTTGATAATATTCATCTTGATATTGCTCCTACCTTACTTGGTCCATGAGCTTTATGTGGCTCCTAGTTATGGTTGTTATGTGTCTCCTAATCAAGGCATCCACAACCTTATTATCTTTCCATTTAATATACTTAGCAAGGAACTTGACCCACCTTCTCTACCTCATGTTGAGTATTGTTTGAGTAAATATGTATTTAAGACTTTGGTGGTTTGATTTCAACTTGAAGGATCTTCCTACCAGATAATGGCACTAGAACTTTAGAATGTGAACTGTAATGGCTAGCTCTAAATCATGAGTGGTATAATTAACCTCATGCTTTTTAAGCTTCCTTGAAGTATAAGCCACTATTGACTCTCCTTGCATGAGCACTCCCCCTAGTCCTTCCAATGATGCATCAGTGCATACTGTAAACTCTCCTTGAGGGTCCAAAATCTTTAGTATCGATGCAATAGTAATACTTGGCTTCAAAATGGTGAAATTAGCCTCATACTTCTCTATCCATTTGAATTATTTTCCCTTTTTTTGGAGATCAGTTATCATTGAGGTGATTTTTGAGAAATCCTTTATGTGGTGTCGATAATAGCTCATTAGCCCCATGAAGCTTCTCACTTCAATAAGATTAGTAGGGGATGACCAGTTTATCATGGCTTCTATTTTCTCTGGATCTAGTGTGATTCCCTTTTATGATATAATATGCCCTAATTAGCACACCTTCAACACATAGAAATCGCTCTTGGCTAGATTACCATAAAGTTGTTATCCCTTAGCAGTTCAAACATGATCTTGAGATGCTTATCATGCTCTTCCCTATTCCATGAGTATATGAGGATGTAATAAATAAATACAAGAATAAACTAGTATAGATGCCTTCTAAACACACTATTCATTAAATTCATGAAGACAACAAGAGCATTAGTCAGTCTGAAGGGTAGGACGGTGAAATCGTAATATCCATACCTTATCTTAAATTTTGTTTTGTGAGTGTCTTCCTCATGAATCCTCATATGGTGATACACTGACATTAGGTCTATTTTGGTACACACCATGGCATCTCTTAGCTAGTCAAATAAATATTTGATCCTGGGTAGGGGGTACCAGTTCTTTATTGTAGCCTTATTCAACATCCTATAATCGATACACAATCTTAGAGATCCATCCTTCTTTTTCATAAATAAAATGGTTGCACCCCATAGTGATACACTTGGGTTTATCAATCCCTTTTCCTAAATTCCTTGTAGCTACACCTTTAACTCATGCATTTGAATAAGTGACATCCTATATGGAGATCGATGGATGGGTTTCGCTTCCAGTATAAGATATATAGTAAATCAAATTCTTGTGCAAGATGGAGCCTTGGTAGATCCTTTGGAAATACATCCTAAAATTCTTGTAGAATTGGGTATTCCTCAATCACCTCTTCCTTTTGATCTCTTTAAATTTCGTTCATATTTACAATATAAACAATCCATCCTTTCTTAAGGGCTTTCTTCAACTACATAGCTAACAACATTTGGGGTTTGAATGTCCCCTGCTTGTTATAAATTCATAGCCTCTCTTTATTTTACTTAGAATATTCTATCCATCTATCTCATAAATTGATTATAGCTTGGTGGACCCATAGCCAATCCATTCCTAGGACCACATCAAAGGCATGAAGTGGGGCTATGTACAAGCAACCTTCTGTGGTTCCATTGTCTAAAGTAATTTCCATCATTGGGAAACATTTGTTTATAGAGTAGGTATATCCAGAACCATACTCAACCTTCTATACATGAGCCAAATACCCTATCCTTTTTGGCATATCTTTGGCTAATTTACAAGAAATGAAACTATCAGTGGCTCCACTATCTACTAAGATATGTACTTGCTTATCAAAAATATTACCTTTGATGATTAACGGGGTAGCTCATCCCTCAAGTTTTTTATTCCCAGTTGTAGCGTATATCTTATGCATTGGTTTATTTTCTTTTTTTTTTGGGTGTGCTTGTCCCTCAAATTGGTTGACTTTTGAATCTCTAGCCTACAAAATTTGATTTGCCGTAGTTTTCAGCACTTGTCTTAACCGATCTTGTAACTTGGCAAATGTAGTAGTAAGTTCCTCTATTCTTGCATTTGAAACTCCTAGATCCTCATTCTATATATCTTCTTTGACATTACTTTTTTGAGTCTATCTAGGTGGAGGCATTTTTTTCTTGGCCTTGGATGGCATCTTGATTTGGTTTTCACCAAAAAAAAAGAGTTAGGTTACAATTTTCCCTTAACTGAATCACTAACTTAACCACAATACAAATTCATTATTTCACTAATTATTAGATATCTAACTAGGATGAGGTTCCAATATAAGGATAAATCATTAATACCAAAGCCCATACTAAGGTATCTTTAATATTAATCCTTCCTTGGAATCAATTCCATTAGATCCTAATGAGCAGAGACTCTAGGTTACTTTGAATTTTATTTTATTCCCAAGCAAGCCTCTATTGGAGGTCCCTGAATATCTTTTATAGCACATAATAAGCTCTATACCCTCAAACGTAGAGCTCTGATACCAAATGTAACACCCCAAAAAAATGAAATATAAAAAAACACAAACAAAAAGAAAATTATATATATATTGACTAAGGATAAGGATTCATAAATCCTCAACCAACCTTAAACCAACTTACTAATTGACATCGCTTAAGTTTCTTAAGAACTATACCACACAAGATTCCCTTCATGCAAGTCCCATCTATGTAAGCCTAACTTATGTTGTGCACATAACTCCATTCCTATCATCGGTATTGATGAAATAGAATTACCACCTTCAACCGTTAGAAGGTGTACACTGTAGTGAACCCAATGGAGAAAGATTGATTATAATGCTAGAATAATAAAAAGGAATCGTTGTTGTATTGTATGGGAAACCCAACAATTAATTAATAATTATATTCTTCGATGCCTCAACTATACCAAATGAAATGTCTATTTCTACGAGTGTGAAGGTGTGATCAAAGGTCACAACCTTTGTGAAAGAGAGAGTAATTAAATAATTAACTAATAATGTGATTAGTACGGTGGTTAGGAGTAGAATCCTAACATGCCACCTTCCTTAAAAAGAGCTTTGTCCTCAAAGCTCAAAGTAATGAGCTTCGTTGCTTGTTTTCCCAGTTGAATTTGTGCAAGTTCTTGTACTATTTTAATGTCACTTTTTCGAAGGCAAGGATATATTGAAGGTCAAAGCATTAGTGGGGGGTTGCTAGAAAGAATAGTAGAATCTTCCTTAGGAGAATTATAATGACGGTAGGCTTCCGCTTTAGCCAATGTTTCCTGTGTAGAATGAAGTGAAAATAAAGGTGCACTCACTCTTTTGCCTCCTTTCTGAATTAGACTGCCTATACGATGAGAACTCACTATTGGCGATGAACTTGTGTATAGTTCTTTGAGAGTGTATGTCTTGCCTTCATTGTTTACTGCATGGATGTCTACCTCATCTTTTCATGGTGCATCGATCACTTCTTGCACATCGACCTCATTTCCTTCATTGTTATGATCAAGTGCTTTGGTCATGTCGTGCACATCTTCCTCACCTTCTTCCTCTATGGAGTGACAGGGATCAACTACATTCAATAAATACAATGTTTGTGTAGCATAATAATGAAGGGGCCCAAATTTCTCATCACAAGTATAGCAAAGGTCGTTTGCTCGTTGCTCCTCCATTTCTTGTAGGCTAAGGTACTTAACTGACAAGGGTTTGTGTTTTGGAATAGTGTGCATGAATGTTGATTTATCAATAGGTTGCTCCCCATGTTGACATTGAACATTGAATGTATCGTCGGCTAACAAGGCTAATCCAATGGCTTCCTGTAGGGTGCGAGGAGTGTACATCATGATATTCACTCTAATTTCTTCTTTCAATCCATTGATGAACCCACTTATGAGGATTGATTCGTCCAACCCTGTGATGCGATTGGCGATATCCTAGAACTAAATTTTATATACACTCACTAATGTGATTTGACGTAGGTGGGCAAGATTAAGTAGCAAAAGTAGGTTGGGGTCGTGATATATTCTTCCATAGGCCATTTGCATAGTCATTTGGTGAAAAGGTGTCGCAAAAAGTGTTGAAAGTCATAAAAATTTCTTGAAAATTATCATTAAAAATTGCATAAAAGTCATCCTTCGACCATTGCGGTTAGGTTTTGAAGATTTTATAACCTTCGTAAGTGGTAGAATTAGCGAGAATTTTCAATGCCTTGAAAAATTTTAGCAATAAATTGCAATAGTAACAAGTCTTAGCAAAATTTATATTAGGGGCGACTTTTTGGCAATGTTTAGCAAAAATTGTGCAATATTTTAGCAAAATTTCAAGATTAGCAGTTGTTCACAACTATGCAAAATTTGGTGTCAATTTTTTTGTGGCGGCGCTCCGTGGTAGTGTCGAGTGGATACAAATGACATAAGGCACAAGGTTGGGTGGATGTGTAGGCAGGCGATGTATAGGTCGTCATTATTTATTCAGATGTCCTGCTTTGTCACCGAGGCCGATCGCTATGGATGTGATGTTACTGCTATGGAAAATTCCTATCGATGTAGGTGTTAGTCGCAGATCGCCGGTGAGTAATACGAATGGTTGGTGCGGATTAAGGATGATGACCACTTATATTTATCTCTGAGACTATTTTTAACCCTGTGCTTGGCCTGCTATTTCTCGTTGTCCCGATTGTTAATAATACCTTCGAGTCTTAGCAGTGTATGACAATGGTTGAATGTGGTAAAAAAAAAAGAACTTGGTAAAAAATGATAAATATGTCCTTTTGGATCACGACTCTGATACCAGATGTAGTTAACCCAATAGAGAAAGATTGATTATAATGCTAGAATAATAAAAAGGAATCACTTTTATTAAGGAATCATTGTTGTATTGTATGGGGAACCCAACAATTAATTAATAATTATATTCTTCGATGCCTCAACTATACCAAATGAAATGCCTATTTCTATGAGTGTGAATGTGTGATCAAAGGTCACAACATTTGTGAAAGAGAGAGTTATTAAATAATTAACTAATAATGTGATTAGTATGGTGGTTAGGAGTAGAATCCTAACATACATGCATCTCCATATTCACAAAAAATCATTATGTGTGGGCATGCTACGTGCAATGTGAGCTAAGCTATCAATCTTATCCACTGACAAGCTATCTTAGTTCTGGTACAATCTTCCAAACCTAGTCACCAATATCCCTAAGGGGGTATCAAGCCCTTAGGGTATCTTATAAGTTCACCTAGAACTTACTAATGTTTCTTTTCTTTTAACATCACAAGAGCATAAAAATATCTAGATACTACATTTAACAAAATGAATTACCAACAAGCAAGAATAATCAAAGCATAAAGAAACAATCACCAATTAAACATACATTAAAATATTTAAATGTAGGAAACTAAATAAGGAAGTACTAAATGTAGCATTTGCAATGTTCACTTAGGTACATAAGTAATTATGGTACACCCCATACTTTTCCACAATAATTTACATCCATTTCATTAGGGGAAATCTCCCCACAATCTAATATATTGAAGTAATAACAAGATGTAAGGTAGAGAGCAAACTTGTGGATTGATCCATCTCATGACTTTTGCCTTCCTGCTCTTCCATCGATCAAGTGAGGATAGTAGGGGATCAGGACACTCATGGATCTAGATAGACATGCTTCTATATGCACTTACTTATTTTATTGCCAAATTGCAAGTATACAAATAACCCAAGAAATTCAACTTACTAATGCATAGTCCTTTATCATAGAAACTACCCTTTCTATTTTTCCTCTCACCCAACTTGGGAGATTCAGTCAACCATGCAATATCTTACGTTCTCTATTTGCAATAAATGAACTAACCTTATCAATAAGTAAAGTCCCATACCTATAATTGTTAAATAAACTGAGTTCACACATTCCGTTACTTAAAGTAACTACGTTAACTTCCAATAAACCTTTTTATTCATTTCATAATATAAGGTCCCATACCCTTAAATTACAAAATAACCATTCATTCTATTGGAAATATTGAGTACATTGAGTTGTCATTGATGTCAAATTTTTGATGCCAAAAGATTCAATGATAATTAAGGCAGGAATATTCTTCATGGTTGATGCATTTATGAGGTTGGACAATTTCTCAAGGAAATATTTTTAAAGGAAAATATTATAATATTTAAATATCATGTTTAAATATTATAAATAAAAGGTTTAAGAAATTTGGGCCAAGAGGTTTAAATACTTGAGACAAGAGATTTAAAATATAAAGGTTTGAAAGCATGGGTCAAAATGGTTTTGATAAAAGGTTTAAAATATTGAGGACCAAGGTTTACATGGGACACAAGTTGGCATTATTTATTTCCAAAGGTTTTAAGTATTTATGGGCCTAAAATATTATGTTATAATATTTTAATTAAATATTATAACTCAAATTTCAAAAGGGGACTTAGGCGCCAACGTATAAGTCTATGTTATAATATTTTAATATTATAACCAAAGTTTAAAAGGAACTAAGGTGCAAACGTGTGGGAGTTATTTGAAATGCAAGCCGATGTTGTGGAGTTTTGAAGACTTTATCTTATGCATATAAATACCCATTATTTCTCCTTCATTTGATTTAACACAAGCTTTGATATGTTATAATTTATGAATATTTTATGCGAATGACAGACTCTAGAGATGCATTGAAATATTAAGGTGTGAAAAAGCTAAAAATATCTTATCCAAAGTGTGTGCCTACTACATTACACCCAAATAAGGTAGTCAAATGGTTGGTTGGATCGCATGAGCACTTTTAGAGGGACGGTCATAGGGTCGAAACCCCTAGATATCATTTTGATGTGAGATAAGGTTTCGAATTGCATGTAGAGAACTATGATAAAGTTTGGAGGTGCTCCCTTTGGTTTCAGCAGTAGTGCTAGCACATATGGTCACAAGTGCTTTGGGAAGGTGCTACGCTAGGGAGGTCATGGTTTTGAATCACGTCGTGCATGAGGTACTTGAAATTTTTAATATTGCATTGACTTGATTGAGGTGGTCATGGTAAGTTTACAAGGAGCATTAAAATAAGTTGATTTTTATTTTACCTTGGACTTAGTAGAGGCTATAAGGTGTGAAATTGTTATTTGTTCCTGCATTGTGCATGAAGGCATTATCCTTGTAAATTTCAAGTGGGAGTTTTATGGTGTATTGAGATATTGGAAAGTTGTATTTTGCTTAGTGTATAAGAGGGTTAAGGTTGCATGATTAAAGTGGGAGTTTTATGGTGTATTAGGATTTGAAAATTGTACTATTGTCTAAAGTGTGTTAAGGGCTTTCTTTTTCTATATTAAAAGAGGGAGATAAAAGGTGTATTATGTTCTTTTGTTGATTGTATTTATGCTTGACATTTTGAAGGGTTTGGTTTATATTTAAAAGCTTTATCTTGTGAAACCAAAGAGGAGTAATAGAGCATTATTTTCAAAAATTAATGTGCACATATTTTGAGAAGAGTTTTATGTGAATTTTTGAAGAGGAGTTTTTGCTAATCTATTTTGAAGTGGCAAAAGAAAAGATATTATTTGAGACAGGTTTTTGAGGGCACATCTTCATCAAGAAAAATTGAGGTATGGTGATTTAACTCATTCTCAAGGTGGTGAAATAAGAATTGAGTGAGTGTGCATTAGTGCTTGAAAGTAAGTTTGGTTTTGTATAAAATTGAAAACACATGTGCTAGGGTTTGAAAACAAGTTGTGCATATGTATTGAATATTTTGAAATTAAAAGTGCAAGTGTTTGAGAACATAAGTGTATATTGCTTTGAGTGAAATTGTAAAGGTACAAGTGTTGTAGATCAGATTTGTAAAAGGAAATATGTATGATTGTTCATATTTGGTTTTGGGTATATATATGAGCATTGTGTATATGCAATATTTAGAGAATGCTTTGAGCAGGTTTTTGTGGGCAGCTTGAGCAGAGATTTGAGCAGGTTTGAGCAGGTTTTTATGGGTAGCTTGAGCAGATATGTGAGCAATTTTGAGTAGGTTTTTGTGAGCAGTTTTGAGCAGATGTTTGAGTAGGTTTTTGTGGGTAGATTTGAGCAGTGATTTGATTATGTTTGAGCAAGCCTAGTGAGTAGGCTTGGAGCAAATTTGAGCAAGCCTTGTGAGAAGGCTTGGAGTAGATTTGAGAAAATGGGATTGGTGTCTCCTATGGATAGAGGTCCATGAACTTGAGCATAGGGGATTGGAGTCTCCTTTGGGTAGAGGTCCATAAATATTGTAATAGGGAATTGGTTCCCAAGAGATTTGTTGAGAAAAATTATAAGAAATATTTTCTCCATGGATGTAACCCACATTGGGTAAACGATGTTAAATTGGTGTCTCTCATGTGTGTGATGATTTGTGCATTGCTTTATTATTGTATTGATAATATTGGATAATACTTCTATGGAAAGCTATTGTAATTAATAATATTGGATAATATTGATTGGGAAAGAAAAGTAAAAGTTTTATCTTATATTGTTCACTCCCCTCTCAGTATAATCTTGTATTCTTCACATTCCATTTATTTCATAACATAAGGTCCCATACCCTTAAATTACAAAATAACCATTCATTCAATTTATTTCATAACATAAGGTCCCATACCCTTAAAATTACAAAATAACCATTCATTCAATTTATTTCATAACATGAGGTCCCATACCCTTAAATTAAAAAATAACCATTTTTCAATTTATTTCATAACATAAGGTCCCATACCCTTAAATTAAAAAATAGCCATTCATTCTATTTATTTCATAACATAAGGTCTTGTACCCTTAAATTACAAAATAACCATTCATTCTAGTTATTTCATAACATAAGCTCCCATACCCTTAAATTAAAAAATAACCATTTTTTAATTTATTTCATAACATAAGGTTCCATACCTTTAAATTACAAAATAACCATTCATTCCATTTATTTCATAACATAAGGTCTCATACCCTTAAATTACATAATAACCATTCATTCTATTTATTTTATAACATAAGGTCCCATACCCTTAAATTACAAAATTTCTATTTATTTCATAACATAAGGTCCCATACCCTTAAATTACAAAATAACCATTTTTCCATTTATTTCATAACATAAGGTCCCATACCCTTAAATTACAAAATAACCATTCATTCTATTTATTTCATAACATAAGGTCCCATACCCTTAAATTACAAAATAACCATTCATTCTATTTATTTCATAACATAAGGTCCCATACCCTTAAATTACAAAATAACCATTCATTTTTTTTATTTTATAACATAAGGTCCCACACCTTTAAATTACAAAATAACCATTAATTCTATTTATTTCAATACATAAGGTCCCATACCCTTAAATTATAAAATAACCATTTTTCCATTTATTTCATAACATAAGGCCCCATACCCTTAAATTACAAAATAACCATCCATTTTATTTATTTCATAACATAAGGTCCCATACCATTAAATTACAAAATAACCATTCATTCTATTTATTTCATAACATAAGGTCTCATACCATTAAATTACAAAATAACCATTTTTCCATTTATTCCCCTAAAATCTATAATTAGACAAAGAACAACAAACAAAGCTTCTACCAACTGCAATGAGCTATTGGATGGTGAAGCATCCAACATCATGGCTAGAGCAATACACATTGTAAGGTAAGATATAGTGTGACCTAAGGTTCAATCAAAGTGGCTTCTACCCTGATATTTCAAAAGTAGGTGGTGCCCACATACTCATGGTGTTGATAGCTATCGAGATAGGGGTAGATCATCCTTGGTGCCAATGGCACCCAAGGAGATTCTTGAGCTGGCTATAACTTTACAATGGAGAGGTTGCCTACGATGCCCAATTAGGCATCCTATCATATGACCCTGTCTCTTTTATTCTAAGGCATCCATCCTACCATAATAGTTTAGAAGGGATAGGGGAGCTTTGGTGCTACCCAACTAGTTACCACCCACAATAACCAATTGATAGCCAACAACCACAATAACCATGATGCCTTCACATCCATAACATAGTAGAAAGCTATGAAGCTATATATATTCTATTATAGAGGATAGCTATGATGCTAAATATAGAGAATATCTAATGCTATACATCTTCCAATACAACAATAGCTACAATGTTATGTGTCTTCCATAACAAAGGATAGATACGATGCTAAACATAGAGAAGCTATGATGCTACGCATCTTCCAACACATAAATGGATACGATGCTATGCATATTCCATTGTAGAGGATAGCTATAGTGCTAAACATAGATAATATATGATTCTATGTATCTTCCAACACAATAATGGCTATGATGCTATGCATCTTCTATTGCAGAGGATAGCTATGATGCTGAACACAGAGAAGCTATGATGCTACATATATTTCAACATAGCAATGGCTACAATGATATACATATTCCATCATAGAGGATAGCTATGGTGCTAAAAATAGAGAAGATATGATGCTATGCATCTTCCAATGCAACAATGGCTATGACAGTAAAACATAGAGAGCCAACTATGAGGGAGTTATTCGTGATGAAAATGCCAAAGCCATCCTACCATTTGCTGAGAATCTAGGAGTTCAATCCAATAAATTTATAGAATATAGAGCCATATTTTGAGGGGTTCAAGATATGATGGATCTCAATGTCCATAACCTAATTATCGAGTGTGACTCTCTGAATACAATCAACTACATCAAAGGTATGGCTAAACCACCTTGGAATGTCACCTCACTAATTTAGGAGACCATCATTTATTTTTAATTATTAAAAAACCTTTCAATTCACCACATGTATAGGGAAGGCAATAGATCTACTGATGTAATGGCTAACTTTGGGTTAATGGTGGATTCCTATAAGACCTATAATTTTGACTTCCCTTAATGCCTACTAAACATTTGTCATAGGAATGATGTATCCACATTTGTGTAATTTATGTCCTATGAGGACTGGGCTATGCCATTGATTCTCGAGGAAAGGATCCTATGCCCAGGTATTTATTATTGATCCTAACCAATATTACTAGATCAAAGCTTAGTTTTTTACCCTAATGACTAGGCATCACTTCTCTAGCCAGAGATACTCAAGCATAAATATTGAGTTTCATCTTCCAAGGAGAACAACCTACTTTTTTGAGATCAGTATGTGCTAAATATTCTATGCTATGGTGATTGATATAAACCCAAGGTCCAGTAGAGCATAAAATTCCATATCTAAATCAACAGACATAAAGGAAAAACTGGTAGTGGTTATCAGCCCAATGCCCATGTCAACCATGGTGATTACCATTAAAAATCTAGAAAATGTTAAGTAGATGGTAAGGTGCATTGAACAAGTAATTGGTACATGTGTGATGATTCTCACACTGTTCATGTATACCTCACATTAAACAAGCATAGTATCTTTCCCAATCATGACACGATCAACATTTCATGCCAAAATTATAATTTTTCCATCCTTGTTGATAGGATTAGCCAGCTTGTCTTCTACATAGATGATAACGTGAGTCAATCATGGCATGGTGGCACCACATGGAGGAAGGTCAAGAATGTAGGTTGCCCTTATTGACCCACACCTAATGATAACCACCAACATATCAAGCATGTTAATCCTAATTGTAATTCTAATTCCAAAGACTAGTGCCAAATTTTCACCTTGAATTCAATGCCTTCTTTTTTAGTTAACTCTTAACTGGAAAACCTAATCACACTTGGGTATGGAAAGGCTCATGTGGTGAGAAATTTTAGGGAAGATCTTGTCCATCAATGGCTTAGATCAAGAACTCGACCCAAGGGTGGTGGCATGAACCTATCCTGGCATAGTGGGGAATGTTTTTAAAGTGAGACGGTGCTTAGCCATGTAAGGGCAAAGAACCAGTGCAGTTAGTGGTATAAGTTTGTTTATACCTATTGTGTGAGCAAACTAGAGTCTTGTGAAAGTAGTAAGATGATGTTGATAGAACCTAAAATTTTGCAGCTTGATCCAAATATTGAAGAAATTCTAGCATCCCATGAACTGTTGAACTTCCTAAAAAAGTTTTAGGGGTATGACCTAGAGCTATCGAAGGAATTTATTCATACTTGGGATAGCAGAAAGGTGTCCCTAAGGGGGTTGGAATTCATAGTTAAAATTGAATTTCTAGTTGAGATTAAAAAGCTTCCCAATTATGGGGAGATTATCCACCTTGATAAGCATTCGATGGTAGGGGAACTTTCTATCAAATAAGGATAATGGGTTTATTTTGGAAGACCTCTACCCACCATGGAATCGAGCACTCATCGCAATTATGCAGTACCTAAAAATTGATAAATTGTAATTCCCTCCGTGGAGCTTCCATATGTCATTCCTAAACTATCTGAAGGATACAAAGCTGATCAACATCTTGGAATATCTCTTTCAATCGATGGATTTTCTATTGAGATCATTCAAAAGGGTAAATCCACCTATCCTAAGAATTAGGGGATTCACTTTATTGTTTACAACTACATTAGTTAGAACCTGGATCAACTATTGTCGAAGTTGGTGGCCTGATAGTTATTCCTGAGCCCATCCTGAGCTCATATTTGGCTCGAATAGAAGCTATCCAAGAAGGTTTGATAATTTATGTTGATTTTCGTACTCCTAGTAGAGCGAGCAAGCAAAAACTGGTGGAGGGTTTATCCTCAACTCCAAGCAAACTCTCTACCTATGTTAAGTTCTCCAATGATAAGGGTAAGAATGTTATATCTACAAATGCTTCTAAAATTGAGTATGCCTTCCCTAATCATAATATGTAGAAGATCTAGGTAGGGTTGTCCTCTGGTGCGACCTTTGTCCAACTGGTGAGGGATGCGGACCAGATGTCAAACTTGGATGACATCATTTTATTGGCTACCTCAATGCACCTAAGGGCTAGCAAGATTATCAATAATATGAAAGCCTAGAAAGCTACCCAATCTGGGGAGGATGATCCCAAATATATTGAGTATGAATATTACATACCAAAGTAATGCATTGCATTTGATCCCTTTTTTGGATTGTCCATGTTGTTAACATACTATTTCTTTTTTTTCCTTGTGTTTCCTAAGGGTCTTTTCTTCCTTTGTCCTATTCTTTTTAGTTTTGTGGCCACCTAGTGTGGTCCCCTTTTTTGCCTATCCCATTTTGGGTTTATTCCACCTGAGATCCCCTCTTCAGCTTGTAAAAGGTTTTGGGTCCCTTTCAAAACCCGTTATCAATAAAAAAACATCAGTTTAAGGGATCTTCATTGTCATAAGGAGGTTTAGTTTTGAATGTTGGTTATTAAATGAAAATCAATTTTGAAAGGATCTCCTTCACACATTCATTCATTTTCTTTCCATTTTACCATAAAATTATTATTTATTAATTCCATAATATATAACCCAAAGTTTCAATTTCCATTATTTCATACCCCATCCATTCAATTTGTTCATAATTTCACCCATTCGTTCAAATCCAATCCATGTCATGTTAGAACCTTATGAAATAAAGTACAAAGTTGCAAGGCTTTCATCAAAGATGTTCCTTTCATTTTACCTCCACCTAGCCATAGTCCTTAGTAATTTTAATCCAAATAAAATCATTGTTTCCATATAAGTCCAAAGTTCTCCATTTACATGTCAAACATAAATCCTTAGACCACTTCACTTTTCATTTTGCCCTTTGTTTCCCCTAGAACCTTCGAAATAATCAATTACTCCATATGACAAGGTTTTAAAAGAAATTCAGCCTCCTCCGAATAATTCCACCTCATGAGTCATGAAGCATTAGATCATTAAAAAAATATTTCCCCATCAACCTAGTAATTTTCATTAAACATTTCCTAAGTCAAGTCTATCGGTCTAAAACCCCCATGTTCAAGTTTGGTGCTAGAAAATTTCGATCGAAAAGGAAATTCAAATCACCACATGAATAATACCAAGTCCAATCGACTGAAACCATATCAAAGGCCAATCAGCCAAAATACATGGAAGCATAGCCTATTTCAGTCGAACACCTATGTAAAATCCAAAGAGTCAATCGACATAAGCCCTAGTCAACCACCTTGATCAAAGTCGATACTTCACCCAAGACATAAAATATTTTTGCACTTTTCTGAGGTCCTAAGATTGTCTTGGTCATCAAAACTATTCCTCTTTGACATAATACATTGTCCATGAAAGTGTTTAAGTCTAACCCCATGAACCAAGAGGTCCCTCTTTGAGCCTAAGTCATAAATTTTTGATCCAATGATCACATAAGGGTCATTATTGCATCCACCCACATTCATCATTATTTTTCTAAGTTGAAATACCATAACCCATACTAGGGTCCTTAGGTTATATTTGAAATATATGTCAAGTGTGTTTTTGGCCTAAGGTGACTTGTAGCCTAATATTTTAAGTTGGACAAAGCTAGAGGAAAAAATACCATTCAGTCAAACATGGAAAAGGCCCAAACTACATCTACCAATTGAAAGAAAAGGAATAAATATCAATCGACCGAGATGAGGTAAAGGTGTGAAGTGATTAGCTGACCAAACTAAGGTTATGAACAATATTTTGACCAAACATTATTAATGCCTAAGGTCTACTGATCGAAGCAAGTCAAAAATGGGAGTCCACCAAGGTAAATAAAATTTAAATTCTTTTAAGTCTTGCTATATCTTTGCATATTTACCCCCATCTAAGTAAAACATTGATATGGTCAAGGTAATGTCCTAAGGTATATCCACAAGTCCCTAAGAGTGTTTTTATGTCACAAAACCCCTTCCCCCATGAGTATGTCATTTCTACCAAGCTAAAGTTAAAACCCATAAATAAAGGGAAAATTTCCAAGGGTCTAACCTTATTCATCGCCCCATGTCCTAATTCCCTCTTTTATGAGCCCTAATGAACCTGAAATATAATAAATTCTACCCAAGTCAAACTTGGTTAGTTTTCTTCCTTAAGGTTGAATGCATATTTTCTAAGTCGAAGCATGTTAATAATCATCCTCATTATAATTAAAAAACTAAGGTCATTTGACCAAGAGTTGAAGTGAAGCCATGGCTATTTGGTCAAGAAATATTGGGTGACCAGGATCATTCGGTTTAATATTCATTAATGGTTAGAGTTAATCGATCAATTCAGAAGCAATAATGAAAGTCTTGGTGGGAAGAAGGGTTTTAAAGGTCATTCAGTCGATTGAATATTGATGGCTAGAAATGATCAGCTAAGGAGATATGGATCATGAAGATCATTCAATTGATGATATGTGTAAAATGAAGTTGTAGTTAAACCAAAATATTTTTTGGGTCCAACATCCAAGAAAATTAGGTAGAGTAAAAGCACCTAATTTAAAAGAAGATCTTGATAACTCATCCAGGCACCAATCAGGGGCTAACATGATGATGGGTGAATTGGCCAGGCTAATTATGATATTAAATTCTCATAACACAACCATCAAGCAACAACTCAAGATGCAAGGACATGTTCAAAGCCTCAAATAATACAATCAAATTTTAAGGAAGTTGAGCACTCCAAATTCTACAGATAGCACAAGTTACAAGTAAATAAAATCATGGTGTCTCCTAGTGCACCTCAATTGCTTGACATCCTAAGAATGTAAAAAGTATTGCAAATCCTAGGCCATATTAAACATGGTGAATATAGACTCAAATTCAAAGAACTTATAAGACTTCAAAGGTGAGAAGAAAGAAAGTCTCGAATCACCTGGACAAAGTTGATGAACAAGATGGAATCTCACAGGTCGTATTGGATAAGTTTAAGAATGTGCAAATAACAACCTAAAGCAAGTCAAATATCTTTAGAAGCCAAAGGTATAAATACACAATCATAAATTAATGAAATCTCACCCCTCAACCTAACTCTATATAAAGGAAGAACACCCATACAAGAATAAATAAAATATTTTAACATCATAAATGAAGCTGAGTGTGCAATTAAGAGGCTATAGATAGGAATGTGAATGGTGTAATAAACTTCTTTTTTCCAATGTTAGACAATATAAAAGCATCATTAAAGATAGATTATTTCATAATATCTCATAATCTATCAGCCTTGGAAATATCCCTACACCACAATAGAATATAGTGATGGAGGTATACTATTTTTGGTGGTTTCCTTAATTTTTGTACCTCTAACTCTCTTTGTAGTTTCCTTTTCTTCCCTGCCTCTAGTATCTTTGCATTTATTCTTCTAACCCGCTTGTAGATACACTGCATTCTGCTTCTTCTAGATATCTTCTCTTATTTTATCATTGATTTTCATACTATATGTATCCTTCTACCACCATCTAATGTGCAGTTGAAGTTTGGGTAAGAATTATAAAGACTTAACTATAGAAAAGGTGAGGTCAACACTGGGTCCACCACTAGAAAAATAAAAAGGAGCCAAGCAAGTCATTGGGTCAGATGAACAATGAGTTCATTTTGAGGAAGTTAGAACTAGGGAAATCAAAGCATCGACCTTTGAATAGACTAGGACAGATATTTTTACTAGAAGATACTCTTAGAGATGAAAGGTAGGGGAAGGCACATGTAAGTGAACCTACACCAAGTACCTGTAAATTTTTTTCGGTGATCCAGGCTACAAAAGTAGTTGTCATGACCAAAATTTGGCATCAAGCATTGCATAGAAATTTTTTGCAAGAGAGGTATACTAGAGTACCATGTCTTTAGGTTGGTTGTATTTCCTTAGTGTACCTTTTTTTTGTCCTAGTATTATTCTTCCCCTCCATTTGTGCAAGATTTTCAAAGGATGAATCGAGTCAACTGACATCATTTCCAATAGTTGGGTCAAAAATTGGAGGTTCTTTTTCACTTCATTAGGATGAAGAGTTGTAGTTCCTCTATTACATAATTTGAATAGAGTGAACAATTGTATTGAATTTCATGGAGATCTTGGCACTCTATCAGAATCATATTGTAAAATATTTTAAAATTTAATACAAAATTCTAATTTCTTCCTTCTTGCAATTCATTGTCTAATGTGTGTATGTTACCCATTTATGTGTTGCATTATTTGAATATATGAATGGTGCATTATTTCATTGGTTAATCATTTGTATTCATTACATAATTTGAATGGTTATAAATGAACCCGTTTCTCCTTTATTTTTTATTCTATATCATGACCATTTTAATCTTTTCTATAACCACCCAATAGATAAGGCACCGGTCCACTCTTGAAGCTAAGGCTGGAAATTGATTAACAACTTGGTTATAGTAAAAATATTATAATTCAATGAGAGTAAGATAAATCATTAATTAAGATCATTTGTGGTGTATCTTGACCCAACCTGGTTTCCTTAGAATTTACACTTTTTAGGTTGAAGAGATAAGTTTACTAGATTTTGCATAAATGCTTGTGATATAGAAAATTAGATAGTGTGACAACTATATTTTAAGTATGTCTAAATTTCCCACAAAATGAATCTAATTATCTACCAAAATTCCAAGGTCCACGGTATGAACCTACCCTACCCAATCCCAAAAATATAATTATAGTAAATTTTAGCACTGTAGAGGTAGATGAATCAGTATTCAAATATGATGCCATATGTGTCAATCAGTAAGGGGTTGAAACTAGAGATAAAAATAAAGATTTTGAGGAATAACCATCCAAGAAGTAAGTTTAAATAGGAAAGGGTATGCTAATCATTAGAAAGGGAGGGTCACCTTTTCACTTAAAATATAAGAGGTCTATCATAGCATAACTAGGGAAACAAATGGAGAAGGATAACAGGGATAAATAATCCTTAGGCACACTTCCAAATGGGAAAGAAGAAATACAAATTTATAGATATAGTAGGATCAATAATATTGGTCTATAATATTCTACCTAATTTATGGGAGTGTGTTGTTTGACCATAAGGCCAAGATTGGATGGCTTAAAATCTCTCCTTAGCCAACCTTTAGGGAAATCTAGTTCCTTTTCATAAAATAAAAAATAAAAATACGAGAAATATTAGATAAAGAAATAGAATGTTAGGGATGGAAATTATGGATTAGAGGGAAATGCCATTTGGTTGACAATATTTCCATATGCCATGTAACACTTGCTACAACTAAAATACATACATGATCAATAGACCTGTTACTAGGTAAAGTATTATTAAATATGAATTAAGCCCAAGATCATGCCATCCACTAATCCAATAGCTCTTAGCACCCTAAACAACTTTTATAATAGAAAGAATAACCATACAATTAGACACTAAGAATACCTAATATTCTAGTAGCCTAGTCCTAATAGATGTCTACTAGACCTCCCAAAGAGATTTTATAAAAATATCTAGGGCTTACAAAGCATCCACAATACATAATAATTCAACAACACAATGTTAGAAAAGGTCAAACAATAATTTGATTCATTCAAATTGCAAAGTAAAATTACATAATATATAATAGGAAAACACTCAAGTTATTGACCCTCGTATTGAGGTAAATGTTTCTATATCTATATTACTATACTAGTCTAACTAAATATTATAATGAATGCCTAACAATATAGGTACAACCTAGCCTTTTTTGAAGCTTGTGCTCTATCAATATACTAGGAAGGAGTGGACATAAATTTTAGCTCTAATTTTACCAACTACTATTCATTAGCACCATCCACTATCTATAACAACCACATGTTTTCAATAGATATATGTCATCTAAACATTATCAACTTTCCCACTATGCATTCTTGTACCAACTAATGAATTTATAGGTAGTTTGGTTTATGATTAGTGGTGCATGATGCTATTGCAGGTTATAGAGGACTAACTATTGCTTTCCTATAACTACTTTGCTTTGGATGATAAGGAAGTTTCCAGGAGTCCTCTACTTCTGACACACATGATTCCCCTAAAATATACCTAGCTAGAAATCCTCTTCTTTTATCTTCGTCTATTGTACACTCTTGCTAGTCATAAAGATGTTAGAGAACCATTTATGGATATTAAAAGAGTTTAAAACATCCAACCACTTATACCTTCGATCATGACTAGTCAGGGTCATTATGCACTTCGATAGGTTGTGTCTTAAAACTTATCTAGCCATATTTTTAGAGAGGTAAGGTTATTCTACCTTAGTTGAATGTAGTCCTAGTAGATATACCTTGAGCTTTAGGTTAGCCACGTATCAAAATTTTCCAAGTCCAATTGGACTTCCTTGCATCAAAATATTACAAAATTAATAGTCCAACAAATTTTGATAGGCACTATCTATGTGGGAATTTTTAAGGACCCACATTATTGGTGCCTCCTAGGGATTTTCACTTGAAACAAAGGAAACTAGATAGCCTTATTCATTGGGTATGGATTCAAGCAATGTCAAAAAAGGTAGAAACTAGCTAACATATAACAAATTTGATCCAACTTGATGAAATAAAATTCTATTGTAAATCAATAATTTAAATAAAACTAGCCACTTAAGGAGGGAAAAGTCCTATAAGACACTTAGAGAGGGCAAAGTCTCTTGCAGAATACACAAATGAATTTATGAATCAATGATGAAATAAATCAAATACTTTATACCTATAAATAATGAATTGATGAATAATAATTAATCTTGGATAATTAGCCAACTAGATATATTGTATTGTAGCGTGGCTCTCCCCTCCAAAATATTTGTCCTCAAAGCTAGAAATGACTAGAAAATACTCTATGGTTCCTATGTAGCATCTTCTTCTGGAAGGTCCTACCACATAATCAAAATTTATTGAATTTGGTATGATTGAAGATGACATACTTTGGCTCACAGTATTACTTTAGGCTGAAGAGTTAGTCATCCTTCTTCATCTAGTACTGGAAGCTCTATCTGGGATTGCACCTTCTAGTCAATCACTTGTTTGATATAGGATACATAAAAACTAGATGTATACAAGAAGAGGGTGGAATCTCCAATTGATATGCGACTTCACCAATACGATGAACTACCCTATAGAGCCTATAAAATCAAGAAGCTAACTTTTTATTAGAATTGATCAAGGATAACTGCTTATAAGGTTGTAGGCACAAAAATACCATATCTCCTACTTTAAATTATCGTTTTAAATGATGTAAGTCTATTGCTGCTTCATATGATTTTGTGCCTAAGTAAAATTATCTTTAATAAGTTTAAGAATTGTCTGACATTTTTGTAACAAATTATCTACCTGAGCTACTTTGGAATATCCTGAAATATAGTCTGTGATTATTGGTGGCTTTAGACCATACAAAGCTTTGAATAGAGACATCTTGAGGGAAAAATGGTAAGAAGTATTGTACCACCATTCTGCTAATAAAAGCCATTGGATCCAATGATACTGCTTATCTTGAGCAAAGAAACAAAGGTAAGTACCTAAACATTTGTTAACTATTTTTATTTGACCATCATACTGGGGGTGATTTGAGGAAGACATATTCAACTTGGTACTGCTAAGATGAAACAATTCTTTCCAAAAGTTATTAGTAAAAATGGGATCACAGTCACATAAAATAATTTTAGCTATACCATGTAACTTGAAAATGAAGTCAAAAAATACCTTGGCCAATTTACTTATTGAGTAGGATTGTTATAAGGCGCAAAAATAAGCGTATTTGGAAAGATGATCCATAACCACAAAAATCATTGTTTTACCCTCTGATTTGGGAAGACCCTCAATGAAATCCATGGATATGTGCTCCCATTGGTGGTCCAAAATTGGTAAGGGTTGTAGTAGTCCTAGAGATTTAACTATTTCACCTTTATTATGTTGGCATACCTCACATTTCATCACAAATATCTTGACATTAGATTTTAAGCCTTTCCAAGAAAATTATTGTTTCACTCGCTGGTATATTTTCAAGAATCTTGAGTGTCCTATTAGAGGGGATGCATGTAATTCTTGGAGATGCATAGATTTAATAGTGGAAGCCTACGAAAGGTAGATGTGAAATTTTTTTTTAAGCACACCATCTAAATATGAGAAGTAAGTATGTCATGATGATCCTATTTTCATATCTTGTATAATTTGGGCAGTTTTAAAATCAGCCCACCATTCTTCTTGAAGTTGAGACAACCATTGGGTACAAGGACCCAAAATGACATTTATGGTTACCTCATCCTCATATTTGCAATACAAGGCATCATATACCACATTTTATTTACCTTTATTATACTCAATGATGAAGTAGAAACAAAACCTTTGATGAAGTTTTCTCCAAAAATAGCAGACTACTTTGATTTAAAAACGCAAGAGGATTCATTAAAATTATCATCGCTATACATATACGATTGGAAATATAATTTTAAGATGATTTCCCCTATAATTTAATCATTACCTAGGTTTAAACAATATTTATTTAATTGATAAAACATGCATTAAGACTAGGCGGCTTATCGACAACTTTTCAAACAAAGTGAAAGAAACTATCATCAAATATTTGCTTTCATATAAAGGTAAATATGTAAATTACCTTTACATCCAATTGTCCAAAAAACTAAAAAAACCATCACAAGTCATATATAAATATTATCTTAAGCTTTCAAAATAAAATTACTTGACCTCTTACATAGGTTTCAATGGCTATTTAATTTCAGAGATTAATTGTTTTTTATATCAGTTAAAGTTATATATGGTTTTAATTCACAAAGCTTCTAATTTCGACAGTGTCATTAATCCAAAGCTCAGGATTCATGTTCCTCATACGTCTGCCCACTTGAAACTCTTATGTTGGAAGGAGAGTAAGCAAACCTCTATTGAAAAGTGGTAGCAATCCAATCGTACCAACACACAGGTCCAAAAAAAGAAGAAAAACCCTCAATTTTAGGTTTTCTAAAAAATAAAATTTAAACCAATATTCTAATATGTGATAATGCTTGACAAAATAGAAGATATGTTTTTACCCAAAATATAAAAAACACTCATAGAATAAAAGAGAGAACATCCAAATTTCCACATTCACAAAAATGTCACAAACCTTAATTATCAGGTAATATTAAAGGAAATATCACATACAATTGACGTCAATTAAAAGATATGTCCAATGGTGATTATGAATTTTCTAAAATATACATTTTCTTGATATAGATGAGAACATATCTAGCACATCCTCTAAAATGCATATCCTTAACATTTCTCATTCACCAAGTTGAATGCCAGATAGCATCTAGATTCGCTTTGCCATCATTTTATGTGGTGAGAGATACTGGGGAAAGTATGAATAGGATCACCATGGCCACTTTGTAATGCAACTAATAAATGCAGTGGAAAATCCATTTTGATATGCAACTATGTAGAGAAATTCCATCAAGTATGCAACTATCCATGAAATCAAAAATAGTGGGATGCAATACCTGAATTTATTCTTCTTATGAAAAAAGATTAAACTTAAATCACTCTAATAGATACCTCTATTGCATAGCACATAACTTTCATTATACCAATTCCACAATTTCATTAATGTCTTATGTGGAAATTTTAAAATGGTTATACATATATCACGGTTTCTCTATGAAGAAAATACAATTTATATATTTTAGTTTTTCTCTTCTAATCATTTGCTTAAAAAAAAAAACTATATAAACAAACTCATACAGAGTATCAAACCATTATTTTTTAAATTTTAGAGATCCCGACTTGGATATTTTGCCAAGAATATAAGCATTTACATTTTCTGAAGTCAGAGGAACAATCTCCATTCATGTGACGAGCATTGGATGCCAATCCTTCTAGTCTCCTTGGCTTCTAAAAATCTCCCAGTTACCTTACCGGCTTCAATTACACAATAACCCAGAGAAAATACCAAGAGATGATATGGAAAAGAATTTTCCCTCCTTTTAAATTTTCATGGTTCAATTTTTACGTGACACATAGGATGGTTTATGCAGAATGAATGGATGGTCGTGTTTCACATTATTGGACACTTTAAGAAAAACATAAGGATAAAGTATATTGTATTTTATATATTTGTTTTATATATTTTATATTGTTATTATCATATATATATATATTACTATTATTTATTTTACTTACTTATATAGATGCTTGCAACTTTTTCTTTATTTTTAGAATAAATACAAATATTTTCAAATATTAAGACTTTATTAATTAAATTAATTTTTTAATTATTATTATTTCTATTATTTTTAAATTCTTTTTACCATTCATTTTTAATGCAATTACAAACAAATGCACTTCATAATGCAATTACAAGAAAATGTGCTTCAAAATGCAATATATGCAACATGCTCCGATATGCCTTTTTATTTTAGTGGGCTTCCACGTACCCACGGGCCATGGTGCGTATATGCACGACATCATATCCCACTTTACCTAATGCTTTAAACCACTGTCTCCACTAGGGGTGGGTGATATTATTATCCAGTACACTTGCTATGGAATGGAATCTACACCTACATTCACAAATACTTTCAACATTATCACATTCTTCTAGAAAATAGTGGGGATGTTACAACTTTTTACAATATTTCTCAGTGTCTTCTATCTTTATATTTTTATCATGGATAGATACCTTAACCTTCTTAGCAATTGATTCTTAGGATCATCTGATGGGACATTTTCCTTCACTTGTTTTTATCTTAGTGATTTTGACCTTGGTTGCTCTTTTGCTTTTGGTAAGGTTGAGTAGGGACTTTGAATGGTTGTAGATTTTGAGGCTCCACTTGTAAATACTTTTCAAATCTAGTCTAGACTTGGATAGACTCTTCCTTATTGGGTTGTTTTACCACCATGACTTGTTATGGATATGATAATATTTTGATCACTTCGTTCTATGTCTTTTCTACTCTTCCTATTTTCTTTGTTGCTACCAATTGAGCTTGGTGTTGGTATACCATACATGTTGTTTGTGTTGTAAGGATCATTACAGGCCAACCACAAATATCTTTCATGAGTGGAAGTATATGACATCTCCTATGGTTTATTGTATGCATCATGTTCATCTAGCAGCATTTTTTTTAGGGGTTTCTTGGTCCTTGGTGATAGAGGAAAACCTCCTAGGGTGATAACCTTGATATCTCTTCTCAACATTCTAACTCTCTAGAAAAATCACTTTCTTAGCTCTAATAATTTTTCATTTTTTGTAGGTTTTGGAGCTAGCAAGAGAGGGAGAGATGATGCAACAGGCTTAGGTAGAGATCTAAGTGATAGAGCAAGAGCATATTATGGTGCAGTAGTGATTAGAAATTATTGGCTTAGCAACTCTAAAAAGTATGGCATACTTAGATCTAGAGGCCCCTAGATTTGGGTCAAAGGATTGAATGTAATAGTTTTATGCTTGGGATTGGGAAGGTCTGATATCTTGAGAAATTTACTTGCACAATTTGCTAAATTTGATGTTGAAATTAGTGATATTTTCTTGCAAATGCCTCTGAATGGAGGTAAACTAAGTAAGCAATGAAAATAGATCTCCTTGGTTGAATTCCAATATGAATGGTTCAACAAGTTGAGTCCATGCAGTAATACTATTATCATTAAGGGATCTATATGAGGTCAATACTTTTCCTCTAAATGATATGGCTAATAGTCATACTATGACATCCTCATGTTGGATATCATGAATAGTAGTAAGGGTAGCCATGTCTTGGAAGTGCTCAAATACCATTTTCTTAGTTGCATCAAAGTTGGAAAAGCTTTAAGAGAAAACTGGGATATTTTATGAAGATATAAAAGGAGGAAGGGACCATTGCTATTCTACCTTGGATAGATTTGTTTGGCCATATTTTATAGACAAATACTATCAGGAGATTTCCTAAGAAAATATTGCAATTAAATAGGACTTTGTATGTAAGGAGCTTTAACTAGAGAGTTGAATTTACCTACTCTTATATGGGCTATTTTATCAAGTAGTTTAACAAACTGCACAAGTTATTTAAGCTTTTTGACCTCTGATCTCATTAATACATGATTTTAGAACTTGTTCCAAGAACCAATTCCTTTAATAGAGTCATCAATCTCATGTTATTTCAATAGTGGAGTCACTAGGTGAACATTTATTCTCTACTTGTGAGGTCAAGACTATTCACAAAAAAAATAGGTCCTCCATGAGAAAAATTGCTTTACCTCACTAGTAATGCATTGGTATAAAAAAACCAAATAGGTTTTGTCCCACTAAGCATACCATAAAATATTGGTTTGTGATATTCCTAATGGATGGGAGTGTGTTTTTTGACAAAGGGCTAATATTGGATTACTTAGGATCTCTCCTTATCCAACCTCCAAAGAACGTCGTTTCCTTATTATAAAAATAAAAATAAAAAGAAGAGGAAGATTGGAGTAATGTAATATCCCCATTACTCGAATAACTTTTTATTTGAAGAACATGATACTACGAGAAACTTTTGTGATTGCAGGTGCAGGTTCCAATCCATAGTAGATGAACCAAATGAGGTGAATACCCACCCCTAGCAGAGACAGTGATTGGAAATGTTAGGTAAGGTGGGATATGATGTGTGTGCCTTGAGCACCATGGCTCGTAGGTACATGGAAGCCCACTAAAAAGAAAGCATGTAGGAGCATCCTTCTTGAGAATGCATATTTGTCTGTAGTTGCATGTTGCATATACTATTCATAAATTTCAATTATGGTCGTATTTATATGCTAAGCCAAGTAATTAGTATTTTTTTTAAATTATAAAATTTAAAATAAACAAAAAATCATATATATATATATATATAAATGTATATAAATATATGAATGTTATTTAATTTTAAAAATAATAATATATAATAATAATAAAAGAAGATAAAATACATATAATTCATGAATAATATAATGTATATTATATTGTTATATAGTTCATGATTTATAGTGTATACAATAATTAACGATAAAAAAAATATAATAAAAAATCAAACAAGGAAATAGATTACTTAGCCATGTCTCCAAAAATACACTCAACAAGATCCTATGCATCATGTAAAACTTACATGTCTAGTAAAAATAAGATAGCAATACCTTTTTAATGGAAGGCGAGTAAGCAAGGAGGCATCTTGCTCTTTCGAAAATTTTGTAGTATGATAGGAGCAAGATACCAACACAGCAAATCTAAGAGGTGATATCGAATTCATTTTTCTTTGGATGATTAAGGTCAGAAATATTTATGTGAAAATATTTTAAGTTTGACTGTGTGTGAAATTTTATTGTTATACTGTGAATGTGGAGCATAATGCAAAAACTAAAACAAGCTAAATATTATAAATTTATTTATAAGAAGAAATTCTTGTCTGCACATGAGATTAGATTTTGTATTTAGTGTGTGTGAATGTTGTATTCATATAGTTCACATAGAGCCATGCTAACCCAAACAAGTTTTCAATTCGTTGTCTCCTACCAGCAAGGTGTTGATATTAATATAAGTTGTTCGAATTCAGGAACTAGGAATCCATTCAAGTGGAAGGTGCATATGAATATCTTGCATAGTTTTAAAATTAGAAAAATCATCTACAAAGCCCTCTAATACGAGACTGGTCTATATGTTTTTAATTTAATGTATACCTAATTCTTTACTCAGAAGATTCATTTTTTGTATCAAATTGAAATTTTACACTATGTAGCTCAATTGTGGACCTGGATCGTTATTAATTTTAATGTAAATAATTTTCTGTATTACATTTCTCTATTCATCTTGTATGGAATGGTTTTTGAATTGTAATAACAGTGAGAAATTTGCTATTTAATGCTTGCATTGGGTAAAGTCTAGTTAAAGTTTTTGTACATCTTCATATGGCTGCACTTTTCTAGATTAATGGGTAAACCAGAGCTTTAGAGTATGATGTATTAGTCAATATAGAATGCTACTGATGGTCTTACTGATGGATATAATTTTTGAAACTTTGTGCTATTAAAATGTGTGTTCACTTTGTGTGTTCGTCATTGTGGCCTTGGCATGGCAAGTCGTATTGAACTCACTGGTGGGAATAGACAACAGAGAGTATAAAATCATTTGTATGGTCGTTATAATGTTTTGTTTCTCTAAAAATCACAGTCGGGTGCTTTATAAAATTTGGCCACTATTTTTTAACATAGTATAGAAGACGGTGATGTCTTTAAACATGTCATCCTTGAGTACATAAATTAAAATATATATATCTCGTAGCTCTTAAATCAATAGCATTGAATATGAAAAGAAAATAATCGATGATTCATTTAACGTCGTTCATCATAAAAGCAATTGAGAGGCACAACCAAGGATATTATGACATCTTATGGCTTGCTGGGTATTAGGAAATTTCATTAGTAAACATTTTATATACAAAAGTTGAACTATTGTATTCATGAGTAAGAGATTATAAATTTTAGGTTGTTCGAAATTTGGTTTGGAACCGCGTTATTAGGAATAGGTTCATAAAACATTACAAAAGAGTTTAAATGTGATGGATATGAATTTTGAGTGCATAAAACCCGAGTCACAAACTTCAATGACGACAAGTTAGTGTTTGGGTGAATAAAATTAAAAGTTAATATAATCAAATTTAATCGCTACGATGGTAGGGTTAAATATATACACTAATTGTTTTCACAGATGGTATTGAAATATATGGAATTTAGAGGTAAGTCGTATATTCACAAAATGTCTAGAAAGGTTGCCAAAATAGAGAAGTATTTCAATGTCTAATTTTATGTTTGAATTATTCTTTTTATTATTTAGTAAACAGACCATGAACAATCCTTGATTATGCTTTGTAATATAAATATAGAAAGAAAAAATAGACTTAATAGTAATATTATAGAAACATATAAATGGAAATCCATATTATTTTTTAATTATAATAAAAATAATTCGATATACTTCTTTCTGGTCATATTTAAAGAATGTTTTCAATAAAATAGTATATGTGAGAAATGAAATAGTATTTATTCCTTTTATATTATATTGTGTGATGTATTTATTATAATAATTTTAGAATAGGGAAAACCAAACTCAATGGCCCGTTTATCTTAAATATTAAAAAATAAAGGAGGTTTAGTATAGAATAATATTATATTTAAGATGGATACTCTTGAAGCATAGCTTGGATTATTGCTTTTTATGATTAAGTAGAATATAAAATCTATTTGGTAAAGATGATCTTATTAAATGAATCTCCTTTCCATACTTGTACATGGCTTAAAACAATTCATACTTAATCTACATGTACATGACTCAAACCAATACAAAACAAGGAGTACTTTATATTTCAAAACCATTTGATTCAACCAACGAGTAGGTTGGTATCTCTATAGAACATGAAGAGAGATGGACATGTGAAAACAACCGGTGTCATCGAGTAGGATGTACACTCCACCCAACACCATTAGCTCATAATGGTGACTAATAAGATTCAAAGGTAATTGTTCTCCAACGAGCTAGTAGGGACGGTGGTCCTATGCTGTTGAGAGTAAAGAACAATGAAATGGGATGTCATTCCAGGATACCATATGAGTAGTACGTGAGAATGCTCATGAAGCCTACTCTGATTGTGGAATCACCAACAAGTCTTATTTTGGGTGTGAAATGAGTTGGAAAGTCTAGTGGTAGATGGTATGGGTAGCATTACTGTCAATCAAAAATAGATCTGTGACAGCTGGTTTGAAATCCATGTGATGGTGAACCTTGGTTAAACCTTAGCAGAAGGTCAATGATCAGGCACTAGCATAGCTACGCTAATCCCATACATGAATTATTTAAATTAATAAGTCAGAATACCAATAGAGACTAGAGTAGGATTGCGAATCCAAAGTCCTCCATGCTTGATATGGGAAATTAGTGCGTCCACCCTTCCAGATGATATGATCCCTAGTAGGGCAACCCCATGCCAAGACCAAAGAAACTCAAGAAAGGAGTAAAGATATTTTAGATGGTAACCTAACATGGGAAGTTTGCTAATACCAAACACTTAAGATACCATCTGTAGTGGTAAATATTCTTGAAGTGTAATTCACTATGCCAATGTGCTAATACAATGTTGGGTGCAATAGTGACAATTATGTTTAAATTTAGCAAAATTTTGATTTTGTGGTCTTGACAACCAAGTGATTAAACTTGGTTTGTTATAGTTGGTATTAGAGCCTAGGTTGCAAAACCCTAGGTTATAAATTATAAATTATTGTTTTAGCATAACTCTTTTATCACCAGGTATAGCAAGGACCTCGAGGAGGACCAATGTTAACCTGCAAGAGGAAGTTGTAGAAGTCCCAAGGGGTTAATATGACTTGTAAGGGAGTCAAAAAGGGTGCAAGCTTTCGAAGTGCCTTGGTGTGTTGTTAGAAAAGAAAAATAGCTAGTAGCTACAAAGGCTACACATAATGATGAAAATATGGTAAACATGATTCAGCTAATGCAGGAGAAGCTGAATAAAAAACAAGAGCAAATGAAGATCCAGAGAGCTCAAATGAGTGAGCACATGGATCAACAGAGGACACAAATGGCCCAGTAGCAAGAAATAATTACTCAACAACAAAAATTCATTGAAATTTTGACTAAGGGTAAGGAAACTGAAAGAGTGAGTTTCTTGAAGGGTCCTCAAGGAGGAAGGTTGGTGCAGAGTTGCATAAGAAATTGGATATATCCAAATTTGATGGTAAAGGAGATGGTGAAATAGTCATTAAATGGCTGAGTGAAGCTGAAGGATATTTTTTAATTCAACTCCTTTGTTCAAAATCTAAAACACCTTGGATTGTGGCACATTTAGAAGGTCCGGCCAGGGATTGTTGGACCACCTATAAGAAGTCTACTCAAAAAGAAGCTACTGATATTCCATGGGAGGAATTTGAAAGGTAATTTAAGGATTGTTTCCTCACAGCACAATTTTATATTGAGAAATATGGTGAATTCACCAACCTACGCCAAGGCAACATGACTGTAATAAAATACTATCAAATATTTGTTCAATTGTTGAAGTATACTCTTGAATACGATAAGCATGAAGAATTTAAAGCTCAAAAATTTATAATGGGATTACATTGCAAATATGGACAACCTATTGGAAGGAAGGTACAAAAGACTTTAACAGTTGCATATGATGCTACCCGTTACAAGGAGGTAAGCCAAAAGAATACAAAGGCTTATTATCAGCAAATTGAAAAGGAGGATTTCAAGAAAATAAGATACCCAAAGTAGGAAAATGATAGAGATAAGCATAATAAGTTTAGAAGTGGTGGTTGATATAGAAATGATAGCAAAAATAAAGGGAAATTTCAAGGAAACAAGGAGCAGGTAGACAACTTAATAATCAGGAAAGAAGGAACAATAACTAGGACCAATATAAGAATGGAAACCAAAATAAGGAAGGGGATAAACAAAATAATACGAGACCAAATGCATGTTATGCGTGTGGAGCCTTAGATTATTTTTGCAAGATAATATCCATAAAGAGCTGATAAAAGGAATCCAATAGAAGAAGTCCCACATAGAATTTATGCTTCTATAGGTAAATCTAACCTCTTAGGACAAGCTACTCCATTTTTTTTATCAAAGAAAAATTAGGCAAGAAATATGTTCACATTTTAATCGATAGTGGAGCAAATGATAATTTTATTTCCACTAATATTTTGAGGGACATACCGTTTAAACTTGGGATCTTGGAAAAAGGATGGCAAGTCGAGTATGGCTTGAGATAGACCTATATGGTCAATCAATGCTTATTCGACCCTCAGATAGATATACCTTAGGGAAGGATTAATTGGCACTTATATGTAGCTCCCTTGCATGCTTTTGAAATAGTCTTAGGGGTAAATTGGTTAAAAGCCCACAAAATCCTTCTAAATTTTGATGAAAGGTGGTTGGATTTCACATATGACTCTAATCAATGAATTCGAGTCTATTGTAATAGAGCATATTTTAAACCTCACTTAATGACAACAATGCAAGTTAAAAGAGCCTTAAGAAATGGATGTAAACTTTATGAGATAAAGTTAAACAAGAAGGAAGAAAATGAGTCTAGTTCTGCTCTATTTCAATAGTATCTTGTAATGATTGATCTTAGAGATGTCTTTCCTAAATATCTGCCTGGACTTCCTCCAAAAAGAGAATTTGACTTCTTTATCAAGCTTTTACCTAGAACATCCCCTGTAGTTAGAACCCCTTACCGTATGACACCTTTTGAGTTGCAAGAACTCAAGACACAGTTGTAATATTTGTTAGAAAATGGGCACATTAAACCTAGTGTGTCACCATGGGGGCCATCGGTACTGTTTGTTAAAAAGAAAGATGGATCCCTGAGACTGTGCATTGATTATAGGATGCTTAATAAGATGATAGTAAAGAACAAGTATACCTTACCTAGGATTGATGATTTGTTTGATCAATTAAGAGGAGCTATAATATTTTCCAAGATCGACATTAGATCAGGTTATCATAAATTAAAAATCAGGGAATAGGATACATATAAAACAGCTTTTAGAACTTGATATGGACATTATGATTTCATAGTGCTACCCTTTGAGTTAATAAATGCACCAAATGCATTTATGAATTTTATGAATAGTGTGTTCAGGGAACAACTACATCAATTTTGTGCTAATAATTTTGGATGATATTTTGATCTACTCACAAAATAAGGAAGAGCATGACCAACACATGAGGATAGTTTTGGAAATTATTAGGAAAAACTAATTATATGGCAAATTGTCCAAGTGCGAGTTTTATACCTTACAAGTTCAGTATTTGAAGCATATTGTTTCAGCTGAAGGAATAGTTGTTGACCCTAAAAATATTGAAGCCATAGCAAATTTTCCAGCTCCCACCAATGTATCTGAAGTAAGAAGTTTTATGGGGATGGTTGGATACTATCGATGATTTGTTAAGGGATTTTCAAAAGTTGCATTTCCTATTACCAATTTGCAAAGAAAAGGAAAAGCATTTAAATGGACAGCTCAGTGTAAGAATGCTTTTAGAATCCTTAAAAAAAGTTGACAACTACACCCATACTACAGATATGTGACCCCAACAAACCATTTACAGTTTGCACTGAAGCCTATCTAAAAGGACTAGGTGGTGTTTTGTTGCAAGATGAGGTAGTTGTGGCATATGAGTCTAGAAAACTCAAGAAACATGAAATAAATTATGCTACTCATGATTTAGAACTGGTTTTTGTAGTCCATGCTCTTAAGATTTGGTGATATTATTTGTTAGGAAAACTTTTTGAATTAAATACTGATCACCAAAGTTTGAGGTATATTTTTACCCAAACTCTAATTAATGCCAGACAATGAAGATGGATGAATTTTTTGGATGAATATGATTTCAAGATTAAATACATCAAAGGAAAGGATAATAAATTGGAAAATACCCTTAGCAAAAAAAGACACTTAGCTGCTCTCATAAAATGTTAGTATGGACTAAAGGAGCAAATTAAGGAAATGCAAAAAGCGATAAATTTTGCAACCAATGCCACATTAAGGTTGAGAAAAGACCCAATATAAATACAGAATTCAAAATCAAAGAGGATTTGATATACTTTAGAAATTGGATAATAGTACCCAATGATGAAGGGATAAAAAGAACCATCCTACAAGACACACATTGTGCACCATATTCTGCTCACCCAGGTGTGATAAAAATGAAAGAAACTTTGAAAAATGACTATTTTTGACCCAGAATGAAAAGGTATGTGCTTCAATTTATCACAAGATGTCTGGAATGTCAAAAAGTAAATGCTGAACATCAACATCCTAGGAGGCAACTACACCTGTTTGAAATACCAGAATAGAAATGACAAGTGATTTCCATGGATTTTATAGTTTGTCTTCCCAAGACATGATTCCAACATGATGCAATTTTTGTAGCTGTGGATAAGTTGACCAAGATGGCACATTTTATATCGGGTAATGTTTGTGATGATGTAATAGCACAAAAATTTGCATGGGAAATCATGAGGTTGCATGGTTTTCCTAAAATAATTATCTCGGATAGAGATTCAAGATTCACTTCTAAATTTTGGTAAGCTTTGCATCGAGCATGGGGTACAAAGCTAAATATCAGCACAACCTATCATCCTAAGATGGATGGGTGGACTGAGGGGGTCAATCATGTGCTAGAATATATGCTACACATGTATTTATTGGACCACCAAAGTAAGTGGGAAGACTATCTCTTCCTGATAGAATTTGTGTACAACAACAACTATCACACCATGTTGGGCATGGCCCCTTTTGAGGCTCTATATGAGCATAGGTGCAGGACACCATTAACGTGGGATAATTTAGATGATAAAGAAGTGATTGGTCCTGATGTTGTTAAGAAAATAGAGGTTCAATTGAAAGAAATCTGTCAATGGCTTTGTAAAGCCATAGATCACCAAAAAAGTTATGTGGATCTTAAAAGAACACCTCTAGAATTTTCCATTGGTGATAGAGTATTGCTTAGAGTTAAACCAACCAAAATTTCTATTAAGTCTACCAAACTAAGCCCTAGATTTTTTGATCCATTTGAAATCATTGCTAAAATAAGTCCTATTGCTTATAAACTCACCTTGCCACCAAACTTGCCTAATATCCACAATGTTTTCCATGTGTCCCTTGTTCAAAAATATATAGTTGACCCATCTCATGTGTTGGATGTTTCACACCTATAGGTGTCGAACCCATAGCTCATTGAAATTTGACCAGTCAAAATCCTGGGATACAGAACCAAACAATTGAAAAAATTAGTTGATCAGTGTAGGGTCCAATGGATTCACTACTCATAGAAAAATGCTATCTGGGAGGATGTAGCTGAAATGAAAAGACAATTCCCTTATTTGTTTGAAAATTATTAACTGCTACGATAATATTTGTATATATTGATAATTTTGTTGTAATGCTAAATATGACTTGGAAATGGTGTTTAATCCATGAATGTATGCTTATATTTTATATTTTATATTCAGATATTTTGTAACCTGTAATGTTTTAATGGCTAACATAGGGATTGTGTTAAAATATGGAGGGGAAGAATGTAACATCCCCATTACTCAAATAAATTTTTATTTGAAGAACATGATACTGCAAGAAACTTCTCTGATTGTAGGTGCAAGTTCCAATCCATAGTAGATGAACCAGATGAGGTGAATACCCACCCTTGGCAAAGATAGTGATTGAAAACGCCAGGTAAGGTGGGATATGATGTGTGTGCCTTGAGCACCATGGCTCGTGGGTACATGGAAGCCCACTAAAAGGAAAGCATGTAGGAGCATCCTACTTGAGAATGCATATTTTTCTGTAGTTGCATGTTGCATATACTATTCATAAATTTCAATTATGGTCTTATTTATATTCTAAGCCAAGTAATTAGTATTTTTTTAAAAATTATAAAATTTAAAATAAACAAAAAATCATATAAATATATATATATATATATGAATGTTATTTAATTTTAAAAATAATAATATATAATAATAATAAAAGAAGATAAAATACATATACTTCATGAATAATATAATGTATATTATATTGTTATATAGTTCATGATTTATAGTGTATACAATAATTAACAATAAAAAAAATATAATAACAAATCAAACAAGGAAATAGATTCTCAACCATGTCTCCGAAAAGACACTCGAAAAGCTCCTATGCATCATGTAAAAATTATGTGTCTAGTAAAAATAAGATAGCAATACCTTTTTAAGGGAAGGCGAGTAAGCAAGGAGGTATCTCGCTCTTTCGAAAGTCTTGTAGTCTGATAGGAGCAAGCTACCAACACAACAAAGCTAAGAGGTGATATCGAATTCATTTTTCTTCGGGTGATTAAGATCAGGAGTATTTTGTGAAAATATTTTAAGTTTGACTGTGTGTGAAATTTTGTTGTTATACTATGAGTAAAATGATGTGGAGCATAATGCAGAAACTAAAACAAGCTAAATCTTATGAATTTATTAATAAGAAGAAATGTATTTCTGCACATGAGATTAGATTTTGCATTTAGTGTGTGTGAGTGTTGTAGTCATATAGTTTACATAGAACCATGCTGACCCAAACAAGTTTTCAATCTGTTGTCTCCCGTCAGTAAGGTGTTGATATTAATATAAGTTGTTCGAATTTGGGTACCAGGAATCCATTCAAGTGGAAGGTGCATATGAATGTCTTGCATAGTTTTAAAAATTATAAAAATCATCTACAAAGCCCTCTAATTGCGAACGATACTGGTCTATATATATTTTAATTTAATGTATACCTAATTTATTACTCAGAAGCTTCGTTTTTATATCAAATTGAAATTTTACACTGTGTGTCTCAGTTGTGGACCTAGCTCGTTATTTTTGAACTAAGCGTGACACTGAGAGGGGGGGTGAATCAGTGTATATTACAAATTTAATCCAACTACGAAATCAAATCAAAATAAGTAATCACACAAACATGCATCACATAACACCAAATTTATAGTGGAAATCCGATGTGGGAAAACCACTGTGCCAATGGACTGTTTGAGCTCCCATCCAAATCTAGCCTCAAAAATGTTTGGTATTTACAATATTTTTGCAGCACCAACTGCAGGGAATGGTACCAAGCAACCTAGACTTTAGCAGCACCAACTGCAAGGAGCACCAATCCTTGTTGCCAAGCACCGACCCAACAAATTTAAAAAGCTCTGATAAAAATATTAAATCTCATCAAAAGACCCAAAGTGGTCTAGCTCACAAATCTTCTCCTCTAAATTCTTATGTCAAACGTTTTCAATCTTCTCAACTCTACACATTGATTATCTCACACCTTGCACATTTTTCAATCAAAATGCCAAGGAAAAATATTCTTCACAACATGCACCGACAGTCCTTTCTTCAAAAAATCCACTTCTCCCTTTTATTTTAAAACATATATATGCTTCACATTAAAAAACACAGCTCTTTTTTTCAGTTACACAAAAGTACCACTCAACCGTTACATTCTTAGAAACTACCAAAAATGCCAAAAAGAGTTGATAGGGATTTTTGTAACAGTCATAACTTCTTCCTCAAATTTCCAAACAGGCTAAAAATTGAAACATATATTTTTGGATAAACCGAATACCTTCAGTTTAAATTTTAGATTTTAAATCTTCACATATTATTCACGGTACCTCCGACAAAGTGGCCTCTGATGCTGATTTTACACGTCACATAAACTGAAAAAGTGCTCCAGAGCCATTTTGCAACGCTCACTGTTTCTTCTTCCTAACTTCGTTTGGGCTGAAATATAAAACATAAGCTCTCAGTATATCCAGCTACCTCCAGTAAAAACTTTGAGGTCCAATTCCTCGTAGATTTCTTAATATTACTCCTGCAAAGTGACCTCTGATGCAGATTTTACACCTGTCACAAATTGGAAAAAGTGCTACGGAGGCATTTTGAAACTGCTTTCGTTTCTTCCTTGGGTCTCCATTTAGGCTGAAATTTAAAACATAAGCTCTTTGTAAATAATAATACCTTTAGTAAAAATTTCAAGGTCTAATCATCATGTATTTCTTAATATTCCTCCTGCAAAGTGGTGTCTAATGCATATTTTACAACTATCTAAGTGCAAAATTGTCCAACCAAGTACCAACGATGCAAACGATCAATCCAAACATCGAGATGACACCTCCAACACTATTCTAACATGTTTCCTAGCATGCCAACATGCTCCGACCTGTCCGACCATGCACTGCAAGCAAGGAGCACACCTTTTTAACAACTTTTGCTACTTTGACAACTTCTTGACGATTTTTATGACTTTTGCAAATTTGCACGAACAACCTATAACAACTTCACCCGAACATCAAAAAAATCATCATAATAATTGAACACCACTATACATACTTCGAACAACCTTCGAATAACTATCCACTACATCAACCTGTCCATCTCAGTGTGTTCACAACAATGATAATATTGTCATTGCACCTTGCTCAACAATCTCCCCCTTTGGAATTGTTGGCAATACATGCACAATTTCCTGTAACTCTTCTCCCCCTTTGACAACAAGAACAAAGGGCTACTACAAACTCCCCCTGAGTCCATGCACAAAATTCTCAAGCAAAAATTATTACACTTAACAAGAATCACAAACATGAGAAAAAAGATAAACAAAGACACAAATGCTCCCCCTGAGAATGTGGTCCCGATAACTAGTCAATGCTTGGGAAGTGTGACCACTCCTAATTTCTTGCGAAGGTACTCAAATAATTCCTTGGAAAATGGTTTGGTGAAGATATCTGCTACTTGCTCTGTTGTTAGAACAAAATCCAATTTAACCTCACCTTCTGCAACTTTCTCCTTCAAAAAATGGTATCGGATAGCAATATGTTTTGTGTGAGAATGCATAATCGGATTCTTTGAGATATTGATTACACTTTTATTGTCACACATGATCGATATGGGCTCACTAAAATTTATTCCAATATCCTTCAAAGTTTATTTCATCCAAAGTGCTTGTGTACAGCATGATGTCGCTGTAATATACTCTACCTTTGTGGATAGTGAGACCGACTCCTGCTTTTTGCTATGCCATGCAACAATATTATCACCAAGATAGAATGCACCTCCATTGGAACTCTTCCTATAATCTACACATCCTACCCAATCTACATCTAAATACACAATAAGGGTGAAGTACTTACCTTTTGGATACCATAACCTATACTCCATAGTATCCTTGAGGTTCCGAAAAATCCTCTTCACTACTATCACATGAGTCTCCTTGGAACTAGCCTGAAATTGTGCTACCATGCATACTACCTACAAAATATTCGGTCTAGTAGATGTAAAGAACACTAAGCTCCCAATCATGGATCTGTACATAGTTTGATCAACAGGTGGAGATTTGTCATCCTTGCTCAAATTGCAACCTATTTTCATGGGAGTGCTAACTGGATTGCAATCCTCCATTGTGAACTTTTTTAGCATCTCTTTCACATATTTAATTTGAGAAATAAATATGTCCTCCTTAACTTGCAATCCGAGAAAATACGAAAGTTCACCAATCATTAACATTTCAAACTCTTTCTGCATCTTATTTGCTAAATCTTTACACAACTCATCTTTACTGTTACAAAATATGATATCATCTACGTATACAACAACAACAATATGATGACCATTTTCTGTTTTGACATACAAATTACTATCCACCATACCTTTCTTGAACCCTTATTGAGTAAGATAATTGTCTAGCCTTGCATACCATGCTCAAGGTGTCTGTTTTAAGCCATATAACATTTTCAACTTGCAAACCAAGTTGGGATTATCACTAAGCTGAAAACTGTCTGGATGCTCAATATAAACCTCTTCTTCAAGTTTCCCATTCAAAAATGTTGATTTCACATCCATTTGATACACTTTGAAATTATTGTAAACTACTAAAGCAAAGAATATTCTAATTGCCTCTAGTCTGGCCACAGGTGCAAAGGTTTCCTCGAAGTCAATACCTTCAACTTGCGCATACCCTTTGCATACCAATATTGCTTTGTTCCTGACTACCTATCTGTCTTCATTCAATTTGTTCTGAAATACCCATTTAGTACCAATTACATTTTTATTTGTGGGTCTTGGTACTAACTCCCAAGTTTTATTTTTATCGATCTAATCTAATTCTTCATTTATTGCCTTTACCCAACTTTTATATTTGATTGCTTCGACAAAATTTTTTGGCTTAATGCTATATAGTAAAGAGTAGTTACTTACTAATATTCTTCTTGTCTAAACACCAATTGTGGGGTCTCCAATTATTTGCTCTCTAGGATGATCTTTCTGCCAGCTACTTGTTTTGAATTTCTTGTTTTCTTCCAATTATGAATCATTTTTTGAATCCTCTGAGTCAATTCTTGGTTTCTTTTCCATTTCCTCTTCCTCATATCCTTCAATGACCTCTTCATAAATTGGGTAGTTCTCTTCATAGCTAATTACTTGTTCCCTTCCTTCATCAACTTTAACATCGACACTTTCCACAATTTTTCTTAGCCTCTTGTTGTAATATTTGTAAGATTTTCTTTTTGACGAATAGCCAAGAAAAATACCTTCATCCGCTCTATCTTCAAACTTACCAAGGTTTTCTCTAGTTCTTTTTATGTAACACTTGTTGCCAAAAAATTTAAAATATCTTGTTGTTGCCTTTTTACCGAACCACAAATCATAAGGAGTTTTGCTTTCATGCATCCTCAACATGCACCTATTTTGGATGTATACTACAGTATGGACTGCCTCTTTCTAAAATATGTCTACTACTTTCCTCTCAATCAACATAGTCCATGCCATTTCCTGCACTATCTTGTTCTTTCTTTCTACCACACCATTCTACTGAGGTATCCTGGCTGCTAAAAATTATCACCTGATGCCATATTTTTCACAATACTCTGTGAAATACTCTAAAATGAACTCTCCTCCTCTATCTAACCTTAAACATTTAATACTTTTTCCTGTTAGATTCTCAACTTGGTTTTTTAAAACCTTGAGCATCTCAAAATATTTTGATTTATGCTTCAAAAACAATACTCATGTCATCCTAGAATAGTCATCTATACACAACATAAAATATTTGTCACCATTTATGCTTTGCGTTCTCATGGGTCCACATAAATCAGTATGTACTAGTTCCAAAGATTTGCTCATGTAGTACTCTTTTGTTTTAAATGAGACTCTAGTTTGCTTCCCTTTTTGACATGAAGCACAAATGCTATTTGATGGTTTGCCAATGGTGGGAATATCTCTCACTCCTTTCTTTGAACTAATTTTTACTAGGTTGTCAAAACTGATATGATCGAGCCTCTTATGCCACAACCAATTCTCTTCTTCCTATACAATCAAGCAAGCTCCTTCTAAAATATCCGAGAGAGTGTACAGGTTGCCAGATGTCCTTGATCCAGCTGCTATCAACTTCCCACTATTTGCCTTTTTGATTTCACAGCCCTACTTCTTAAAGATCACATCATGACCTCTATCACAAATCTGACTTACGCTCAACAAGTTATGCTTCATACCAACCACAAACAAGAATTATTATGACCTAATTTTTCTATCACTGATCTTAACTAAACATCTACCAACTATCTTAGCTCCATCATTGTTTTCGAATTTCATTGAACCACCTTCATATTGCTGCAACTTCTCAAATTTTTGTGTCACCTGTCATATGACTGGAGCATCCACTATAAAGTATCCATGGTGCGTATTTATTCTACACTTTAAATGCCATTTGTACAATCAAGGATTCCTTTTATTCCTTAGGTTGCTCTTTTTCTTTCCACTATGGTTTGATTACAGTTTTGGGCTCTTTTTTTGGCTTTTCTTTTTCAGTAGCTTGTGCATGTTTTTCGGGAAATTTTCTATTTTGTCTTATTCTATTTGGTTGAAATTTTCTTCCCTAAAATTGATTTGATGCAAATGTACTTCTACAATTTCTTGCAATATGCCCAAAGTTATGATAGTTATAACATTCTACTGCATAATCCATCAAAGGTAAAAAAGCATTTCTACTGGAAAAATTCCTTGGTCCTACATTATACTTGCAATCTAAAATCTTATGTCCATAACCATTGCATTTAAAATAGTAACCAAAAAAGGGATGATTGAACCTGGGTGGTGGTCTTTGCCTTGTTGTTGTAGGAGCCATAAATCTTCTTCTTTTTTGATGTGTGACATTGGTGAAACCATCATTGTCAATTCTCCTTTCATGCCTTACATTATTGCTTTCCTTTGCATGATTCATTTTTGCTTGATTAACCTATTTATTTTCTTCATTATTTGTGGATTCTTCATTTGTGGCCTTTGATCCATTTGATGATTCTTCTTCATCAAAACCTAGACGAAATTTGATGCCTGTAGTCTTATATATCCAGCTTCATAGAACTCTCTTCACGTTTGTGATGAAAGCTAATTTTCTGATTCATCTCTTCTAGATTCATCCTTAAACCAACAATATCTTCTTCTAACTTGTTGCAATAATCTATTTTCATGGTTATTTGCACTTTGAGATCTTCGGAGATCTTGGATTCTTCTATCTGCACTTTCAAACTTGTTATGATTTCATTTGCATGATTCAAGCTTTCTTGAAATTTTCTTATTCCTTTTTCTTTCTATCTTTAATTCATCCAGAGCTGCAATTAGTTCCTCTTCCAAATTCAATCCTACATCAATTTATTCTTCATCACATTCTTGTTCTTTTTCTGGTTTTTCTTCTTTGAATGCCATGAAAAGAGCTTCACATGTTTCTTTTTCAGAATCCTCACTAGAGTTGTCTTATGATGAACTGACCTTCTTTGAGATGAAAATTTTCTTCTTGAAGTTGCCTTTTTTGAAATTGGATTTTTTCTTCCATTCACTTCTTTCTTCATGCGATCCTTCATCAATTCTATTCTTCTCATTAAGTGAACATTTACCTATGAAATGCCCAATGACTCCGTAGTTGAAACATTTAAACGATAACTTTCCTTTGTATTTTCATTTTCTCCTTTTTAGTTTTTGAACAAAGTTTGCTTCCATTTCATCTGATGTCTCTTCTTCCTCAGATTCTTGTTTTCCTTTCATATTTTTTTGGGCTTTAAAAGCAGATTCTCTATCTATGGGTTTAGATTTTCCTATTCTCATCTCATATGCAGTCAAAGAACCATGCATCTCATCCATACTAAAATAATTCAGATCTTTAGCTTCTTCTATAGCTGAAACTTTAAAATCAAATCTTTAGGGAAGGGACCTTAATACCTTTTTCACGATGACAAAATCTTCAATTTCCTCGTCGAGTCCTCTAATCGCATTAATGACTTCATTAACTTTTAGCATATATGCCTCTATATTCTCATCCTCATTCATATTTAATCCTTCAAACTGAGCTTGATGTGTTTGTAACTTGGACTCCTTGATTAACGTCTCCTTCATGCATTCTCTTTAGTTTATCCCATATTTTCTTTGCCATTTTACAACCCATAATATTTACCAGTTCGTTGTCCACTAATCCACACATGATAGCATTCTTTGCTTTTGAGTCATTCTCAAATAGTTTCGTACCAGCAACATCGGTTGGAGAAGTGGTGGATATTGTGTATCCACTATTTATTGAATCCCAAATGTTGTATCCCAATGCACAAAGATATATCTGCATCCTGAGTCTCCAAAATGTGTAATTAGTTCCATCAAATAATGGTGCTTTGTTTGATGAAAGGACTTAACCACCTCTCATTGTGTCACTTCCAAGATCACCCTAACTGGTTAAGCCTATTCAGGAACTTGGATTTGATACCAATTATTGAACTAAGCGTGACACTGAGAGGGGGGGTAAATCAATGTATATTAAAAATTTAATTCAACTACAAAATTAAATCAAAACAAGAAATCACATAAACATGCATCACATAACACCAGATTTATAGTGGAAACCCGATGTGGGAAAACCACTGTGCCAATGGACTATTTGGACTCCCATCCAAATCCAACCTCTAAAATATTTGGTCTTTACAATATTTTTGCAGCACCAACTACAAGGAATGGCACCAACCAACCCGGACTTTAGCAGCACCAACTGCAAGGAGCACCGACCCCTGTTTCCAAGCACCGACCCGAAAAATTTAAAAAGCTCTGATAAAAGTATTAAATCTCATCAAAAGACCCTGAGTTGTCTAGCTCACAAATATTCTCCTCTAAAATATTCTGTCAAATCTTTTCAATCTTCTCAACTCTGCACATTGATTATCTCACACCTTGCACACTTTTTCAATCAAAATGCCAAGAAATGTTTTTTTCACAACATGCATCGGTAGTCCTTTCTTCAAAAAAGCCCACTTATCCCTTTTATTTTAAAACATATATATGCTTCACATTAAAAAATGCAGCTTTTTTTTTTCAGTTACACAAAAGTACCGCTCAATCGTTACATTCTTAGAAACTGCCAAAAATGCCAAAAAGAGTTGATAGGGCTTTTTGTAACAGTCATAACTTCCTCCTCAAATTTTCAAATGGGCTAAAAATTGAAACATATATTCTTGGATAAACCAAATACCTTCAGTTTAAATTTTATATTTTAAATCTTCACGGATTATTCGCAGTACCTCCGACAAAGTGGCCTCTGACGCTGATTTTACACCTGTCACATAAACTGAAAAGTGCTCCATAGCCATTTTGCAATGCTTACTGTTTCTTCTTCCGGACTCCGTTTGGGCTGAAATTTAAAACTTAAGCTCTTAGTATATCCAGATACCTCCAGTAAAAACTTTGAGGTTCAATTCCTCATGTATTTCTTAATATTACTCCTGCAAAGTGACCTCTGACGTAGATTTTACACTTGTCACAAACTAGAAAAAATGTCGAGGCATTTTACAACTACTTTCGTTTCTTCCTAGGGTCTCTATTCAGGCTGAAATTTAAAAAATTAGATCTCTGTAAATCATACTACCTCCAGTAAAAATTTCAAGGTCTAACTCATGGATTTCTTAATATTCCCCCTGCAAAGTGGGCTCTAACGCAGATTTTACAATTGTCTAACTAGGTGTAAAATTGTCCAACCAAGTACCGGAAATGCAAAAAATCAATCCAAACATCGATATGACACCTCCAACACTATTCTAACATGTTTCTTAGCATGCCAACATGCTCCGACCTGTCTGAACATGCACTGCAAGCAAGGAGTGCACCTTTTTGACAACTTTTGCTACTTTGACAACTTCTTGATGATTTTTGTAACTTTTGCAAATTTACGTGAACCCTGTAACAACTTCACCTGAACATCAAAAACATCCTCATAAGCATTGAAAACCACTGTACATACTCTGAATAAACTTTGAAAAGTTGTCCACTGCATCAACCTATCCATCTGAGTGTGTTGACAACAATGACAATAGTGTCGCTGCACCTTGCTCAACAGTTATTAATTTTAATGTAAATATTTATTTTGTATTACATTGCTCTATTCATCTTGGTATGGAATAGTTTTTTAATTGCAATAAAAATAAGAAATTTTCTTTAGAATGCTTGCATTGGGTAAAGTCTAGTTAAAGTTGTTGTACATATTCGTATGGCTACACTTTTCCAGATTAATGGGTAAACCAGAGCTTTAGAGTATGATGTCTTAGTCAATATAGGATGCTACTAATGGTATTACTGATGGATATAATTTTGGAAACTTTGTGCTATTAAAATGTGTGTTCACTTTGTGTGTTTGGTCATCGTGGCTTTGGTATGGCAAGTTGTATCGAACTCGTTGGTGGGAATAGACAACAAAGAGCATACAATTATTTGTATGGTTGTTATGATGTTTTGTTTCTCTAAAAATTACAGTCGGGTGCTTTATAAAATTTAGTCACTATTGTTTAACAAAGTATATAAGACAGAGATATCTTTAAACATGTCACCCTTGAGTACAAAAATTAAAATATATATATCCTGTAGCTCTTAAATTAATAGCATTGAATATGAAAATAGACTAATTGATGAGTCATTAGACATCGTTCAGCATATGAGCAATTGAGAGGCACAACCAAGGATGTTATGGCATCTTTTGGCTGGCTAGGTATTAGGAAATTTTATTAGTAAACATTTTATATAAAAATTTGAACTATTGTATTCATGAGTAAGAGATTGTAAATTTTAGGTTGTTTGAAATTTGATTCGGAACCACGTGATTAGGAGTAGGTTCGTAAAACAATAACAAAGAGTTTAAACATGACAGATATGAATTTTGAGTGCATAAAACTTGAGTCACAAACTTCAATGGAAACAAGTTAGTGTTTGGGTGAGTAAAATTAAAAGTTAATATAATCGAATTTAATCGCTAGGATGGTAGGGTTAACTATATACACTAATTATTTTCACATATGGTATTGAAATATATAGAATTTAAAGGTAAGTAGTATATTCACAAAATGTCTAGAAAGGTTGCCAAAACAGAGATGTATTTATGTGCAATGTCTAATTTTATGTTTTAATTATTCTCTTTATTATTTAGTACACAGACCATGAACAATCCTTGATTATGCTTTGTAATATACATATAGGAAGAAAATAATAGACTTAATAGTAATCTTATAGAAACATGTAAATGAAATTCCATATTATTTTGCAATTATAATGAAAATAATTTGATATACTTCTTTCTAGTCATATTTAAAGAATGTTTTCAATAAAATAGTATATGTGAGAAATGAAATAGCATTTATTCCTTTTATTTCATATTGTGTGATGTATTTATTATAATAATTTTAGAATAGGGAAAACCAAACTCAATGGCCTGTTTCTCTTAAATATTAATAAATTAAGGATGTTTAGTATAGAATAATATTATATTTAGGATGGATACTCTTGAGGCATAGCTTGGATTATTGCTTTTTATGATTAAGTAGAATATAAAATTTATTTGGTAAATATGAGCTTATTAAATGCAACTCCTTTCCATACTTGTACATGGCTTAAAACAATCCATACTAAAATCTACATGTACATGACTCAAACCAATACAAAACAAGGAGTACTTTATATTTCAAAAGCATTTGATTTAACCAACGAGTAGGTTGGTATCTCTATATACTATCAAGAGATATGGATATGCATAAAAAACGGGTGTCAAGGAGTAGGATGTACACTCCACCTAGAACCATTAGCTTGTAGTGGCAACTAATGAGATTTGGAGGTAACCTTTCTCCAGCGATCTAGTAGGGATGGTGGTCCTACATTGTTGAGAGTAAAGAATTATGGAATGGGATATCATTCCAAATTATCATACAAGTAGTACGTGAGGATGCTTATGAAGCCTACTCTGATTGTGGAATCACCAACAAGTCTCATTCTAGGTGCGGAATGAGTTGGAAATTTCAGCGATAGATGGTATGGGTATTATTACCATTAATTAAAAATAGGTTGGTGGCAACTGGTTAAAAATACATGCAATGGTGGACCCTAGTTAAACCTTATCATAAGGTTAATGATTAGGCACTAGCATAGCTATGCTAATCCCAAGCATGAATTCTTAAAATTAACAGGTCAGAGGACCAATAGGGACTAAATTAGGATTACGAATCCAAAGTCCTTCATGCTTGAGATGGGTAATTAGTGTGTCCACCCTTCCAAGTGATATGGGCTTTGGTAGGGAAACTCCATGCCAAGACCAAAGAAACTCGAGAAAGGAGTAAGGGTATTTTAGATGGCAACCTAACTCGAGAAGTTAGTAGGTCCCGAGCACTTAAGATGCCATCTACAATGGTAAATATTCTTGAAGTGTGATTCACTTTGCCAATGTATTAATACAATGTTGGGTGCAATAGTGATAATTTATATTTAAATTTAGCGAAATTTTGATTTTGTGGTCTTGACAACCAAGTGAGTAGACTTGGGTTGTTACAAGTAAGAAATAGAGGTTTAGTTATGGAAATTATAGATTAGAGGTAAATGACATTTAGCCAACCACATTTCCATATAACATGTAGTACACATTGTAACTAAACTACATATAGGGCCAATAGACCAAATACTAGGTAAAGTATCATTGAATATGAATTAAGCCCAAGATTTTTCCCTCCACTACTCCAATAGCTCTTAGCATCCTAAGTAGGTTTTACAAAACACAATTGAACACTAAGCATCCCTATTCCAAGAGCTTGGGCCCAACAAATAGTCTATTGGACCTTCCAAAGAGCTTTTATAGAAATATATAGGGCTTATAGAGCATCCACAATATATAATAAATCAACAACACAATTCTAACAAAGGTCAAATGACAAGTTGATTCACTCAAATTACATATTAGAATTACATAATATACAACAGGTAAACACTCAAGTTGTTGATCCTCGTATTGAGGTAAATGTCACTATATATAGATTACTATACTATAGTAACTAATTATTAATGAGTTTGTGCTAACCACTTGAATTATTGACCAGGTGTTATTGAAAAGGGATATTTCTTTGTATTATCCAATATCTTTTCTTGCATACACTAAGTGATTCCTTCCTAGGAAATCAAGGAAAAACTTGAAACAAACTAGAAAATGAAAGCATGTTCTGAAAGAAAATCCTACACTACATAGGCCTGTAACTAGTTTAATAGTTATCTAGGTTGATTGCAGCTATCTTACTCCTAATTAATGTTTAAAGGACAATAAATCAACTCCTACTTATCAACTAAAAGGAATCCACTAAAAATAAACCAACTTATCAACTACCTACATTAATCCTAAATCTAATAGGAGAGAAAGTTTATGGACTTTTCAAGTTTAGTGGGCCCTTGATAAACCTGCAACAAAATAAATTATTTTCCTTCAAAATCCTAAATTTACTTCAAAGCACTTACATTAATTATACACCATCATACAAAAGTTGCAGACATCAAATAAACCAAAAACAACTTTTATTCCTTCATAAAGTTAAATTCTATCATGGTTGGAAATGCATAGTCATGACAGTCCATACAAAAACTAGAATGTAATACTTATAAAGAATTTTCTTCACATTATCTCTAACCTTGAATACAATGTTTACTCTAGTATTTATAATGTACCAGGTTCCTTATTGTAAAACAAACTCAACTAATTCTAAAAACTAATTTAGAAATTAGTTGCAAGAATAAAGGTTATCTTCTAGTCTATTTTAGGAATGAAATCAGGTTTGTTGCTAACCTATAGGAGAGAAAAAAAATCCTCTACCAGTTGTTACCAACCAATAGAAGGTATGAGTTGTCTCGACTTAGTCCTAACTACTTTCTAACTACCTAAGTTATTTTGTTGTTGTCAAACAGATTTTGCCCTACTGTAACTGTTGTTGCTAATAGGTTCTACCTAGTTGTAATTATTATGTTCTTCCATTTATACATCTCCCTTATTTTTTGGAATGGTTCCCTAAAATTTAGGAGGTTTTAACTCCTATTTTTTTGGAAACCTATCCTATACTTCTAGAATAGTTTATGCATAACCAAATTTATAGGAATTTCTTGTTTTTCTAGAACAAACTTGTAGTTGTAGATCCTTTTGTAGTACATTCCACAGTATTGAAAGATGACCTGTGTATATAACAACACTCCAAGGCAATAAAGTACATAAAAATAAAGCAAATAACAACAATACTAATCACATTTACCCTTTACATCTACTCCATTAACATTTAAGTGTAAAACATTTCATTTAACAAAAACTAGTAAAACTGTCCATAAAATCCTTCAAAAGTAATCAGTTTGGGTATGAAAGTAAGGCTAATAAATGTAAATACCCAACCTATTTTCCTAAATCATCATTCCCCCAACTGACTCAATTGCATGTCCTCATGCAATTTCATTTATCCTATCAACTACTAGCATCAATTTTATTTTTCTTGCTTATTTTGTTAATAGTCTTGGTTGAGGTGGTTGGTGTTGGCTTGGTTGGAGGAGGTGTTGCATTGGAAACCTATTTTTTGGTTAACGACTTACCCTTTGCTAAAATTCCCTAATTTTGGGGGTGTATTTACTTGCTTTTGGACCTTCAACCCATTTTTGCTTTAGTGCTTTTAACTCTCCATGGGCATAATTATTTTTGGCTATATTTTTGGGCCTCATTTTGACACCTCCTAATGTTGTGGCCTCTTCTCCCTTCTTCTATATTTCTATGGATGTAGGGATATTTTTTTGTTGCTCAAAATTTTTATCTTCACTATAATTTTAACCCTATTTATTCTTCTTCTCTTTCTTAACACCTATTGTCGTTTGGATAACAAGTGAGGGGCTTTAGGTTCTACTATAGCAATATCCTCTACCTCTTTATCAAAATATGTAGCCTAGTTATACATTATTTGTAGGGTTTTTGCTACTTCTAAATCCATAAGCCTTTTTCTAAATCAACATTTTTCTCAGTATTCTCCTTCTTAAGATCCATTAACTCCTTGAGTTTTTGCTCCAAAGTTATTGTATGTTATTTTCATGTCCCCTACTCCTCTTGTTGTTATTCTTCAATATTTTTTTCTTTGATCAAAGGTTTTGAGTCTGCCTCATTAAAATTAGAAATATCTATTAATGGAGCCCTTTTCTTTGGAATTGCTTGGGCTAACTACTTTCAAATTGAAGCCCTAGTTCTAGGAGGAGAAAACTTGGTAACTGGTACTTCAATCTTAGGGGTTCACTTGGGTCTAGAAATTATCTTGGGAGGTGCAGTTTTAACACCTATGATTTACATTTTACCCATCATTCTACCTTTTATAGCAAGCAATATCTTATGATTATCCTCCTTGTCTATGTCCTCTATAGACGAGTCTATGGGAGTGGTAGCCTTAGTCATTGAGTGTACAAGTGATAGAGAAGCTTAGGGGGTAACATATTCTCCATCACTTTCATCTACCTTTGTCTTCTCCTTTGTAACACCCCTTCTTGGTAGAAATTTATGGACAATGGACTATGTATTGATATGTTGATGTAATGACATATTTTCTATCAACATGATTTAATAATAGAATGATTGCTTTCTTTAAGCATGGGATATGGTACTGCTAATGTATTTGTGGATGCAATATTAGGTACTTTCTCCTTGGTGGGGCTATGGGTAGACCACCTACCATGAGGGATACCTAGGGAAATGATGATGATGATTCATTCATTCATAGCTCAGGGTAAACATGGAAAATTTACCTTCATATAGATGCATATCATTTTATTGTTGTTTCCACATTTGCACCATTGGGCCAGGATATTGCTTACAATGAGCCTCCTCAACAAAGTTGGTGATAGCTTAGACTATCATAAAAAGGACCACCTACTTGGGGATAAAACATTGGTGTAGAATATTGTGGATGTGATGCCTTTTTTGGCTGAGTTGCTTTATGGAAAATTTATTATGCTTTGATTAAATAATTTAATTACTCTTATTTTTACTTATATTGGTAACTAAATCTAAGTGTTATTAATCAAGCATTATATGGTTTCTTATATTTATTTATTTATTTGTTTACATAGGCCATATGTTTTATTTATTTCTAAGCATAAAGCTTTAGATTACCATTATGCTTGGTTTGTTGGTGTATTATGGTTCTAGCCACCTTTGGAAGATGAAATATTCAATTTGCTCATAAGCGTAGCAAGAAATTGCTCATGGAGTGTAATTGTCTTTGAGCATTTGAGAAATTCTCCTTGCACATGCATTATGCTCCTATTCAAATCCAAGAGAGGGATGTGTAAGCAAAAGGTACTGAACACCTGAGGAAGCAATGGGGATGTAGGCAAAGGAGAGGTGCAAGTAGCAACATTGGAGGAAGATTGATGGAGGTAAATGGACTTGCAACCCAAGTGCTTGTTTTATGTTTGCTTTATCATGCTTGAATTGCTATGTTGTTATGAACATTTTTTTGTATTGTTGCTCTATAACTCTATCTTTGCTTTAGTTTGTTGTTTGTTTGCCTACGATGTGTTTCTCTAGATATTTCACATATGGTCTATTGTTGGTTTGAGAGGTTACCTCTTATTTTTACGTTAGTTTTCGTGAGGGTTGTCTTACTATTTACGTAGGGTGGTAGAAACATCTTTTGAAAACTCTAAGTTTTTTTAGGGTGGATTTCACACATCACTCCTTTGAGCCAAGCATCCAATTATTGTGTCCTCTCGTCCATATATGTGTTGTTATTTAATATTTGTATGTGTTAGTATTGGTGGGCTGAGTGTGGTTGAGTTTGATATGTATTGAGTAGGTTACTTGTGGTTGGTCGTATGGTTTCCTTAAGATTCTCCTTATCTCTTTTGGTGTTTAGATTTATAATTTTCTAATGTGTAGAGTGAACCTTGTAGCATTAATAGAGTTACACTTTTTTTGGATCAAACAATTTTTTTGGTTGCGTAGAAATATTGGTTATCTTTATTGGGTCTTCACCATCCTATCCACCTTTGTATGGATGGGCACTGTGTGGTTGTATCTCTTATGTATCTTGTTTTTGCATGGTAGTATGTTCATGTCTTAGGGAGGCATTTGTTGGTCATCTTCTTTTATTAAAGTTTTTTATGGTGGTTGGTGCTTGCTTGGTTTAGTGCTTTAGCTTAAGTTTTGAGGCTCACTTTCTTCTAGGTTAAAAATAAACTTTATCTTTGGTTATTTTATTTTTGGCTTGGAAAGAAAAGAAACAAAAGGGTTAAGAGGTAACTCTTTAGGTTTCAATTTTGTAGATGATTATGAATGAGAAACTTGAAGCAAGGGTAATAAAGTACTTTATAAGTTTTTTGTTATTGTATTCTAGATAATGTTAAAGATGTTATGAGGAATAATCCTAGGGTTAATATTTATTTTCTTGCATTTATGTTTATCCTACATTGTTATTTCATTTTCTTAGATTAAATTTTAGATAAGGTCAAATATAGGTGTTTGTTCAATATACACATCAAACATCTCCACCCCATACTTGGAATGAGTCCTTAAACCATTCTTGGTGAACCCTTCAATCCCTAAGACCCCAAGTGTAGATAATATAACACACCACTATAGTCACCTTGACTCCCAACATATCTAGTCAAGAATCATATGTGATAGGGTAGTTTTCCCCCTCTACATATTTAGTGAACCCGACATGAAAACATATCTTAGTGGCCAAGATAGAAAGCCTCTTCATTTTTTTTCTTTTCAAAACTTTAACCAAGACCTCTAAATATGTTTTCTTAGAATTAAAAAAATATTAAAAACATCTTGAAAGTCTTCCTGTGTGTCTTTTGTTAGTTTTCTCCTCTATCCTTTCTCTTCCTCCTAATGCCTTCCAACCTTAGGATTAAGAGAGAGCTTTTATAATCTGATTAGATTTTCCAAGAAGATGATCAAGTTGATAGGGATAATCCCAATCTAGATGTGAAAGAGGAATAACATGAAGAAATTGGTAAAAAAATTGATCCTTTTGAGGGGCCTAATGGAGGCTTCACTTTTTCATCATTTGAATATATATGGGGTTTCATGAAACACCATAAGGAGGCTTTGATTAAGGCTATGGAAGAGGAAGCCTAGCTCAAAAGATGTGGGATGTCTCCTCATCCAACCATATCTCCTAGAAATGTTCAAACCAATCCTTTATTTGAATCTTCACATTAGGTTAATCCTTTTCATATACCAACATATGCAACTACTATGACCACCAACATTGAGGGAATTTAGCAAGCTCCTCTTACTGGTAGTGCATCCCAAAACTATGCTCATTTTTTTTCTCATTATGCTCATCTCAACATTCATGTTTTTATTCCACTAAATGTTAGTTATCCTTCATAGAAAGATACCACATATCATAACCCATACCATAACAGTGTTAATGCTTCCACTATTGGCCAAGTTGCCTTTCAACAACCTACCTATACTCCTCCCCTAGGGAACCTAGGGGTATTGCACAACAACAATCCTCATATGTAAAGTTTAACAAGTGTGGTAAAGAAATTGGTTTCAAGAGTGGACATGATTCAACCTCCAAGTTTCACCTACAACTACAAGAAAATTTGTAATCAGCCCTTAGACCCTGTTGTCGCTTCTAGGCCCTACCCTAAGCATTTTTCAATACCAATTTTACCTATTTATAAAGGAATAGAGGACCCAATTGAACATTTAAATATGTTTAGGATAGCATACCATGATATTATATATGATGGCATGTTGTTTCTAAATATGTTCCCTAAGATACTTGGTGGTATTGCATTGGAATAGTATTATCAACTTCCTCATCATTCTTTGAGTAATTTTAAAGATAACAAAATTATTTGTTCGGAAATTTGGAGCTTATGTTGAGAAAAATGTGACTATGAAAGATGTTAAAATGGTGAAATAAGGTAAAGAGGAAAGCTTTTAAAAATTCTTGTCTCATTGGAGAAGTTTAGTGGTATGATTGAGATATACTTTACCTCCTTGATACATGTTAGAGATCTTTATTAGAATTTTATAAGAGCAAATATCATATTAATTGGAAACAACAACTATTACCTATATCTACCCAGAGATAGATCTAGAAACAAGGGTAGAGGAAGCCCTTATTCAAAGAGGTTAAATTAAGCCAAAGATAGAAGAGGATAGGACCACAAAAAATTAGTATAATAAAAAGCATGTAGTTGGTGATGGGGTAACAAATAGTAGGTATGTTAATAGTGTTGTTAACACCCTATAAAATATGGTGCTTAGACAACCTCAAAACCCCCCACCAAGAAATTTTACAAGAATTAACATGCCTATGGCTATGGTCCTAAAACAACTTTTGGAATCAAATATCATTGAGTTACCTCCCATAAGGAAACCATATACCATGATTAATTGGTATAAGCCTCATCAATATTGTGAGTATTATAGAGTGGAACGATACATGAAAAATTCATGTAAGAGGTTGAAAAATATGGTTCTGGACCTAATTTATGGTCACCTTGTTATAGAAGATCCTCAACCTAATCCTCCAACAAACAATCATCCTCCTACTCAATAAGCACCCATAACCAATAAATACATAGGGATATTTCAATACCCCCTACCTAAGCATGAGCAATAGGAAACTAATAGAGTGTCTTATCATATTGTTCCACATCCCTATAACAATATGGTTGGTATGATAGCAGTAACTACAAGGCAACAAACTCAAGCACAACCAACTGAATTATCTCAATAGGATATGAGTTCTACATCCAATCAACTTTTAAAACCACCCTTAGTTTTGAAGAGTACCCAAAAAAGGAGCACAAGTTTATAAAACCCACCTTTAGTGTTAAAACCACAACCTAAAGTCTTCTTCAACAATAGTTAGCTAGTACCCCAACTAATATCTCCCTCTTAAAATGTTTACAAACTTATCCTATTCATAGGAAAGCTTTGTTGAAACTTCTAAAGCAACAATATGTTCCTCAAGATGTTCCTCTAGTGCTATAGCTTATGTTGTAGGTTCCCTTGGGATACATCATATCATATTTTTGGATGACAGCATTCCTTCCTTAGACTTGCAAGGGGATTATTTTCTTTACATCATTGCATTTATTAATAAAATGTTTATCAAGCAAATCTTGATAGACAATGGTTCCTCCATCTATCTATGCACTTATCAATTTTTCCAAAATATTGGATTAAAACAGAAATATTTGTCACATCCCACCTTGGAGGACTATTTTAAGATGTTATTTGTGTAGTGATGATTGGTTTTAATGCTTAATATATTTGCATTACTTTTGTCAAAATAAAATTATGCTACATTGCTTGATTGTAGGAACATTTATTTTTGTAGGTGGAAGATTGACCACCAAGAGATAAGAAGGGAAATGATGACTATGACAACTCAACAAGTAAAGCTCATATTCCTATCATCACTAGTTACCTCCCTTATGGTGGTGTTACTTGAGTATTACTCTAAAAGTCCTGCACAATCAAAGGAAAAATGGTGATGGGGGATACTAGGCACATGCATCGAGTGCTTGTATACCATTTGTATTTGATTTCATGATTGATTTACATGATTTTGGTTAATTGAATTTTATTTGAAAATGCACATTAAATAATATTTTGCACTTTCAAATTATTTTTAAAAAATATTATATATCATGTAATTTATGATAATTTAGTGAAATTTTAAATTTGAGCAATTTTTAAAGTAAAATATTTATTTTGAACATGCTTAGTTGATCTAGTTGATCCTATTTTAGAAGGAAATTAGGTAGTTTGTGTTTTTATGAACTTTCTCAATTTTTTTTGGATTAAAATATGGAAAGAAAAAAAACTACCTTGAAGAATTAAATAATCAAGCTTTCCTGCACATGGTTAGTTTGGGAAGGTTGAAATGGTGGATACGATTATTTTCTTATCTCTATGAATTCCCTTTACATTAAAATAATATATATTAAAAGCAGCATGCTCATGGGATAAGAAAAAAGAAGATAATATATATATATATATATATACAGAAGCATCTTTTCTGAAAGAAAGAAAGCAAAAAAAAATAATAATAAATAAAATATACTTAGAAACATCTTTCTTGTATAATAGGAAAGAGAGCTATAAATTTCCATAGAAGTTGTGAAATAAAGGCTAGCTTATGTTATCGAGAGAAGAGGCTAGAAGGGGTGAACGAAAGGAGAACATTTAAGCAAAACTTAGTTTGGGGTTTGTGAAATCTAGGTGTGGAAGTTTCCTATTCCTTTACATATGATTAAATTGTTTGCTCCTCTTTACTCTATTACCCTGAATGATGATTCGTGTTAATATTTGGAGAGTTTTTTGTAATCCCATTGCGTTCTATTTTAATTTGGGTGTTCAAATATTATTGTTAATACCATCAACATTGTCCAAAGGAGGGTATTATGTATTATATCATTGAGTATTGGAATCCTGATATATATGTAATAAGATCCCATTGCTTTAAAATCCATTTATCCAAGCTCGTAGAAGCCACGTTGGCCTTGATTTTTAAGAGAATATTTTAAAATGGAAATTTTAATCATCCAGTGGCCAGTCTATTATGTCTTACATGCCTCACTGTGACTCATAGCTCTAATAGTGATGTAGGAAGTGTCCGTCGTTGTGAATGGTAATGGAAAAATTATGAAAGATAACCAATCACTAGAGTAGCTCATTCTCAAGGTCGATTGAATGTTTAGATTGATCTGTAGAAAGAAATTTGAAAAAAATAGACCTTGTTATAGCACTTCTCATTCAATTTTTCAAGAGTGATGTTTTGTTTTAAATCAAAACTTTGTCTTGCGTATAACAATGTAGCAGAATCCTTTGTGCGAGCATGGTTATGAGAATATATGGTGGTCTATGCAAATCATTTCTCATATGCTACATATGCCCTAATGTCATGGCATCAACAAAAATTATAGCTCATTGATCGACCTTATAAAATAAACCTTTATTATGCTTGAATCATATAAATTCAATCAATTGTGCTAATTCCCATGTAACAAAATATTGAGACCTCTATTGGAATTTCGTTTGAAACCAACTAATACCATGTGTTTCTAAAGTCTTTTCATCACTATGGAATGTATGAACCTAAATTTAGAAGTTGTCTTCCTCAGTTCATAGTCGAGCCGTCCGAGATTGTTTTCACTACCAATTAGAGTAGCGTGTTCTCCCCATCGCATGGTACTATATTTAATGTTGGTATAAGGACAAATATAAGGGTTTGTAGAGAGGAATGGATTTCCTCTTAATTCATGTAGCCAACCTATTTTGTTTGAGTCAGGAACAACCAATATGTTATTGTTTAGTGACGAAAGCTTATACCTACCTCTTTCTATGGTTTAAAACCTTCTATGGCTGAAATTAGAGTAACCTTGAGGGTGAAGCGTTATGTTGGATGTAACAAAGAAATCATAGGTTTCAGTCGCTCAATGCCTTTATAGGATAATAGATATATTAAATTTATGATCCAAATGAAAATGAATAATATCTATTGTATTGAAAGGCTTTTTGTGATAAATATCAAAGCATATTAGAATCTATTTACTTTATGGAGGTTGAGAGTATATATTTTGTCATAAAATGATATAGAAAGTTACCAAATACAGTATTTCTTTTGTAGTCATTGGGTTTCAAAGGAATCATATAGAATTAAAGCAGTTTCCTTTATTTTTGGAATGATTAGAAAATCAGATTGAAATTAAGTATATTTGTAAATATTGATTTTGTTCTATTGAAATTTGACTAGCTTTAGAATTAAAGCAATTTTCTTTATTTTTGGAATGATTAGGAAATCAGATTGAAATCAATTAGATTTGTGATTATGTGATTTCCTATGTTAATGTAGAAATGTATATGGGAAGTCTGAATTTAAATAGAAGCTCCTTTATGTTATGATGTCATAGGATTATTCCACATAGGAGATTGTTTATGTTGAATACAAGACTTTTGCATATTAAATTTAATTAATTAGAATAATGGATATTAATGGGCTGTGTAATATAGAAACCAAATATTTTTTTTGGTAATTATTATAATATATTAACAGTGGGTTTTTATAGAGGATCCCAAAACCTTATGTACAAAATTAGACAACTTTCTAATGATACATCATACCTCTTGGTTGTAACAATAAACCTAAATGAAAATAAAACCATCCTAATGTTGCAGACTTGAAAATAGCAAAAAGGGCTTTTAGGCCTGGAGACCCAACAACAAAAAGAAAATAGGACAGACCCAAGAGAAACCCAAAGAGAGGCCACAAACAAAGAGACAAACACCATGGACAGCTAATCACGATCCTCCTGTCCTTCCAAATTTGGGCACTGCTGGTTCTACTTCAGGATAGAAATCATGGAGTTGACAGAAGTAAGAATGGAAGCAGCCAGGTCCAGGCCTTCCACAAATGCCACGCCACCCCAAAACATGTCGAATGAGCCTTCCAAAAACTACACAAGGAAAACATCAGAAAGGGATGTCTGCCCTGGCCTACCTTTCCACCTCGGATGGGAAGCGAGACTGCCACACAACTAGGCACATGGTCGCGAGCCCTTTATTGGCCATGTGGTCAACCATGCGATTTCCTTATCTCAAAATATGATTTGCTTTCCATCTACCGCAATAGGAGAGAAGAGATCTAGCCTCGAGGATGATGTTGTAGATTTTTCAAGACGGATTTTTGGTACCAAGAAGGTAATTCATGATGTTGAGCGAGTCACCCTTAATGATAAGAGGTCGAGGATCCTCAAAGAGAATCTGAATACCATTCAGAGTGCCTCGAGCTTCAACATAATGATTCATCTGGGAGCCCAAATCTTCACAATAGGCCATCACAATATTCCTATCATGATCACGGACAACCCCACCAACGCCAGCAGGCCCAAGATTCCCCTTAGCCGCTCCATCAAAGTTTAATTTAATCCACCCCACGTACGAGGGGTTTTGTCCACACAACATTCCTTCGACGAGGCCCTTTAACAACCTCCAAAAATGGCCAGAGATTCATCATTTTGAGAATAGCTTCTTCGCTCGAAATATGGGGACGGGGACTGGGAACAGCAATAGAACTCTCAATGGCATAAGATAACGCCCTTTGAGCAACAGAAGGGGGCCCTCTAGGAGCTCTGCCAAATATTCTGGCATTCCTCTCTAACCAAATTTTCCAAATTAAATGGTGGAAGGAGGCCTCGAGGAGGAAGCGAAGCTTGGGATTCTTGAAAGGATTAGGCCATTGGTGAAAAGCATCTCTAAGGGATTGGGGAGAGCACCAGAGGATCTGGAAGGAGGATAGGACAATGCTCAGAACAAAGTGGGAAAACGGGCAATGCAAGAATAAATGATCCCTCGTATCACAATTTGCTAAACACAAGTAACACCTATTGGGAAAGGCAAAACCTCTCTTGTGAAGGTTGTCAATAGTTAAGGCTTTATTGTGGAAATCAATCCATGCGAAGAAGTTGATTTTAGGAACAACTCCTTTCCTCCAAACAGTATTCCACTTGTAGTCTAGAGCAGTCTTGGTGGTGAGGAGCTCATAAGCTGATTTAACAGAGAAACACCCATCCTCCGTACCACTCCAGATGATCCTATCATTTCTCCTGGAAGAAGGAATTAAAACTGACTAAAGGATATTATCGAGGAAGGTAACCTCATTATTAAACCCCTCCATAATAGGAAGCTTCCATTGAGGGAAATGGGTGCTCCGATCTATGAAACCCGCCACCCTGAGCTAGGCATTAGGGTCGGTCAAGCTTCTTAGCCCAGCAAGGTCTACCCTCGACCTAAGGGCTTCTTCATTCGCCCACCTGTCCTTCCAAAAGGAAATGCAGTTGCCATCACCCAGAATCCAACGAGCTCCCAGATTGATCAAATGCTGGGTTTGGAGCACAGATTTCCAAAAGATCGATGCCACGGAGGATGTTTCAGCATCCAAGAATGGAGTGGGGCCAAGATACTTCATTTTAACAACGAAACCCACTCCACGATGTCGTTAGACATAATCCTCCAAGCGTGCTTTGCGATCAGAGCCAAATTCATAAGTCTTGATCTTCTCAACCCTAGGCCGCCTTGATCAATCCTCGAACACACCTTGTCCCAGGCTACAAGGGGAAATCTAGATTTCTCTTCGTTACCAAACCAAAGAAAGGCCCTCTGAATATTCTCAATCTTGGAGTGAAATGCACTCGGAAGCATGAACACCAACATGAAGTAGGTCGGGATCCCCTGAAGACAGGCTTTGGTAAGGGTGGCTTTCCCAGCTTGTGATAGGAGTTTGCCCTTCCAAGTGTCAAGTTTCCTATGAAGGCACTCAAGAATTGAGTTCCACATGTCCCCACTGGCCCACCCGCTATAAGATAGAGGCAACCCAAGATAGGACGTAGGCAAGGAATCAATAGTGCACTCGAGAATTCTAGCAATCCAAATTTGTCTGCGTAGAGGAGTGTTAATAAAGTAAATTTTGCTCTTGATGTAATTGACCTTTTGCCCTACAACTTGCTCATAACGAAATAGGATCCTCTTGAGTGACTTGGCTTGAGCAATGGACACCCCTATGGATATGAGGGTGTCATCCACAAATTGTTGATGAGTGATAGGATTAAATCTAGAAGTCGGCAAGATGCCAGAAATCTTGTTCTACCGAATAGCCTCTTTCATGGACCAACTCAGAACCTCTACCAGAAGAATGAATAGGATGGGAGAAAGAGGATCACCTTGTCTAAGGCCTCTGGAACTTTGGAAATACCCAGCTGGGGACCCATTGACCAAGACAAAAAAAAGGGAGTGGATATACACTTGTAGACAAGGTCAATCCAGTGGGGATGAAAGTTGAACTTGAGGAGGACTGCACACAAAAAATTTTGATCGACACCGTGGAAGGCTTTGTTCATGTCGAGCTTAAGAAAAATAGTTGCATTTTTAGAGTGATAAGTGGAATGAAGGGTCTCATGAACAGTGATAACACCATCAAGAATGTTTCTGCATTTGACAGTGCTTCCCTGACAAGGATCAATCAGGAGGGGGAGGATTGTTTTGAGTCTATTGGCTATAGACTTGGTAAGGATCTTGTAAAAAACATTGCACAGGATAATGGGCCGATAGTCAGAGAAACTTTTGCAAGAAGGAGACTTAGGAATGAGGGCAAGAAAGGTGGAATTGAGTTTCGCGTGGATGGATCTGGACGCTTGGATAACCCAAATAGCATCACACACATCCGGGCCCAGGACTTCCCACATGACTTGGAAGAATTAGGGGGTGGAAACCATTGGGCCCAGGGGCCTTATTTGGTTGCATGGAGAATAATGCTTCCTTAATCTCAGACGAGGAAAAAGGTTCCAAAAGTTTCATGCTTACCTCATGGGGAAATTTAGTCAAAAATTTGGTGAGCATAGATTTTTGGACCTGGAGGTTGCTATCCGGAGGAGTGCCAAGCAAATCCTGAAAGAAATTAACCACTTCACTCCTGATTTCCTCAATATCCCTAGTAATGTGCCCATCCTTACAAGTCAAACTTATCTTCAGTGGTTGTATGATCCTGGGATATTAACCTTGAGAGAAAATTTACAATAACATTATCCCTATCAATTCTGTTATCAATGGTTACATCAAATTCTTACAACAGTAAAAGCCACCTAATAATTCTAGCACTCATTGTAGGTTTATTCATTAGATACCCGATGGTTGTATGATCTATGTGCACAAAAAAATTATAACCTGTAATGTAGTGGTAGAATTTATTAATAATGTGAACTACTACAAGGAAATCTTTCTCGATGATAGTATAGTTGAACTCAACACCTATAAGATGTTTACTAACATAATATATGGCATAAAACTTATCTCCATATTTCTGTCCTAGTGTTTCCCCTTTCACATTGTTAGACGCATCAATGTAAATATGAAAGGGGAGGGTCCAATTTGGACCTCTCAACATAGTAGTGGTTAGTTTCCTTTAAAATTTGAAATGCTTGCTCACACCCACTGGTCTAGACAAACTCAATATTTTAAGACAACAATGTATGCAGAGGTTTGGTAGTTTTGCTAAAATATTGGATACACTGCTTATAATACCCTGTAGAGTCTAGAAAATTGTGGATATCTCTATGAATTTGGGGAGTAGGAAGATTTTTAATTACTTCAATATTTCGTTTATCTACCTTGATCCCCTTAGTAGAGATATGATGTCCTAACACTATCCCTTCTTGCATTAATACAAAATATTTTTTATTACTAAGGGATAAGTTTATTTCTTGACAACATTGGAGTACTTTCTCCAAATTGGTTGTATCTTCTTCAAAAGTTTCACTACAAATGGTGAAATTGTCCATATATACTTCTACAACTTCTCCAACCATATTTGAAAATATACTAAGCATCACCCGTTGGAAAGTGGTGGGTGCATTACACAACCCAAATGGTAAGACCTGGTAAGCAAAAATCTACCATGGACAAGTAAACGTGGTTTTGTCATGGTCTTCATCACCTATTTTAATTTGGTTATATCCACTAAACCCATCTAGGAACAAGAAATATTTCCATCCTGTCAAGGTTTCGAGAACTTGGTCAATAAATAGTAAGGGGAATCATCTATCCTAGTGGATTTATTTAACATCATATAATCAATACAAATGCACCACTTGCCATTTTTTCTTGGGCACCACCACTAAATGTGATAATATCTTATATAGGATAAATAAATCCAGATGACAATTCAGATTTGATAATTTCTTTTATTGCTAGATTCATTCTTCTTTGGGGTTGTCTTATCGATCTCACATAATCTTCCAAATATATCCTGTGTGTGTAGACTTCAGGTACAATCCCCCTAATGTCTTTGTAATTCCACACAAAAGTAGTTTGATGTTTTATTAGTATTTTCTTTAATTTGTTCTCTTGAATAGTTGACAACTCATTATCAATGTTCAACATTGTAAAAGGAGCTACCTCTATTTGTTTGACATGATTCTCCTTATTTCCTACAAGTGGGGATTCTAGAGGAGGATGTGAGGATTCTCCTTAGAAAAAGTGTGTTATGACTTGTTCTTCATCGATATCATCCTTAATCTCATCTAGAGACATAATTGGTTGAAGCATTGATAAGGCATAAATATTTAAGACTTCACAATTTGGTTCTCCCAATAAATCAGTGGACTATGCAGGTAGATAAATGATTAAGTTTTTAATATTTTGTTCATCTGAGATCATCATTTGTCCTATCCTGCAATGTATATAAGCATCAACCATGGCCAGCCAAGGTCTGCCTAATATAATTGGATAACCACCCAATCCAAATCTAGATTGCAACACTTAAAAACCTATCGGATACTCCCATGCATCTACTATTACAACAACATCTTCCAACATTTTTTTTGGAAGTATTGTAGATTCTTCATCCAATTAAAGAATAGTTTTGGTTGGCCTCATATTTGTGAGTTGTAATTTTTGTATGGTTTCTTGGGGCATGACATTTATGGCAATTTCTATATCTACTAATGTGTTGGGTAACTAGAATCCTGCAATTTGAACCATTAACACAAGGGTTCTTGGATTAGAGTACTTGGGATGGTAGGTGTTGCCTAACATGAGATCAACCAACTGACCTACCATATTAACTACTTTTGATGATTTTCTTCCTATTTTTTTAGAAAACTCTATTATGACCTTCGTGTAGATTAGAATATCTCTAATGGCCTGATAAAAGGGAATTGTGATTGTCAGGTTTTTTAAGCCTTCCATAATGTTAGATTTTGACTGCGGTGGCTTTCAGGGTTCCTATAATATTTTTGAGAAAGGTGGAACCCCTTCATTTTTGTGTTTTTTAGTAGTTTTTTTTCTTCCACATCTTCTATCAAATATGGTTTTTTTACTTCTAATTCTACATATTCTTCCTCTTCTATATGAGTTGTTGGATCTACTCCTAATTACCTACCTGATCTAAGTTGTACAAGATTGCAATCTACTCTAATATAATACATGGAAAATATCTTCGTGTCTACCTGATAGGTGGGCTGATTTATCTTTTTGTTCATATTTGGAGTTGGTTGTACAAATAGCTAATTTGGCCTAGAAGTAGGCAAACTAGGTTGCAATAGTGCTTGAGTTATATTTTGTGGATGTGAAGTCCACACATTGTGATTCCTCCACTATATTCCAGCTTGCTAATAAGGCATCCACAAATAATGGGTGTAAGGAGTAAACCCTTGGCATTTATCCAAGGATACTGACCCCACCATCCCATGTTGGATGGTTGATTCTGTCCTTGTTTTATATAATTGAATCCCCCATAAGGTGGTACTCCTGACATACTATTTCCTATAGAAAACTGTTGCTAGTTTCTCCTATTACCTATAAAATAGGTTTATGCTACTTTCGGTTCCTCTTTTATGTTTGCTATTTGTGGGTATAACCTTGTTTTATGATCCTTTTAATAGATCGCACACACTCTAAATTTTGGACACTCATTTTTAGGATGTTTTCTCCTATATTTTGGGTAAAATAAGGCTAATGCTGCTTCAATTTCTAGCTTCTTTTTTTGAAGGAGTGTATCTAATTGAAGTGTAAGAGATGATAACATCTCACTCTTCATATCATCCAACATATTGCCTATGCCTTAGTTACTGAGGTTGTAGTTTTTGTGACTCGGGTAGTTGGTTTACCTTTTCTTCGAGAATAATTCCAACATAATTATTGGATATCTAACATTTGATGTTGGTAAATATCCCCTCTTTCTATCAAATTCAAATCTTCTAAAGACTCATTTGTGAGACCCCTTAAGAATATTATTCTTAAGGACTTCTCACCCAACTTTACATGGGGTGATCTTTGCAAATTAAAGTTAAATCTATCCCATTAGTCTTCCAATGATTCTTCCTCTTTTTAGGATATATCCAAAACTTCTTCCTTGGCATATCGTGCCCTATCAAAGTTTTGGTATTGGTCTAGGAAGATTTTTTCATATCTTCCCAGGTTGCAATGTGTTTGTTCTCCAAATTGATGAACCAACATAGTGTTGAATCATCTAGTGTGGAGGGAAATAGTTTTAGATTTTGGGCATCTGATTTGTAGTCCAATGATTTGCATAATACATAAAATTTAAAAATGAATAGGTCAGGGTATTTAGTTGGAAGTCCTCTAAAGGTGGGAAGATGAGCAAGATATGTGTTTCATCTTGGTTTCTCCTCTTGCTTCCTCAATTGGAAAGTCAAAGCTAGTCGAAGCTTCTTCATTTTTAGTTATATTTTAGGTAATATAATTCTACACCTACTGCCTCTAGGGAAGCTCTCAAAGCTTCACACTCGTTTCATTTGTCTTCTAAAAATATTCCTAAGTCAATGTTTGAAATGGTTTCGTCTTCAACTATTTTCCATTGTTGAATATTTAATAAATCCTCCTCAAATTGGGTTCTTTCAAATAGATGTCCTAAACCAAGGTTTGAAACTAGTCCTCCATCAAAATATGTTTACCTTAAATGGTGAGAAATTTGTTCAAATATTAGGTGACTACACCAATGTACCATTGGAGGAGATGGTATCTTAGTTTTGAGATGTATTCTAGACGTTTCAAAAGGAACTTCAAAAGAATTTTTAGGTACTTGTGGAGTGATATCTTTGCTTTTTAGAAAATGATCGTTCGTTCATCTTAATCTTGGTGGACTCATACAATATCAAGTGGATAATATATGGGTAAGCTAATCTAAACTGTAAGTTTCATGTTTGACTAGCCTATAGATTTGAATACTACAGTTGGCACTCCTAAAAAATGGTACCAAAATGATGAGCAAAAAATATGTTTTTGAAAATAGTTAATTTTGCTTCCATTTAATTTTATCAATCTGAAATTTTATAATCTTGTTGAGTACCAGTGCAAAGTATATGTCTGTAGTAGACTAGAGATGAGTCCTATGTGTCACTTTGGTTTGGTGGGGGTGTGTTGTTGTGTAGTTGAAGTTCATCCAAACCAAAAAAATTTAAATATAGGAAAAGAAATCTAAACTATCATTATCAAACACGTGACTGAAAGGAAATTTATAGAAAAGTAAACACACAACTGAAAGTAAATTGTAGGAAATTAAACACTCTTGCAGAATTTAAGAAAGCAAGAAATTATAAAAATTTAAACACACGGTGCAAAAATAAATAAAATAAGAAACACACTTGTAGAAGTAAAATAACAGAATAAATAATGACAACAAGAAAAATAGGGGAGGAATATTGCTTGGAGTGGGCCCAAGCTCCTACAAACATCCACCCAGCTAATTCATACAATCACTCTCCAAACACAAAAAATAACAGGACACTCAAGCTTTACTGTAGTACCAAAAATACAGTTTAATTGCAAAACATGTTTAGGATCCTTCACTTCAAGGGTGGCCCGTGTTTTATACAGAACACGGTCATCCCCTATTACAAATTTAGACTATGCTAATTTTATTCATTTTGACATGATTTGCTATGATGGATACATGCATAAATTAATTAAATATCTAATAAAAGAGGAGTCATGCTAAAATTAACTCGTTCAGGATAACCATAATGTTCCCTATGCTTTTTCAACAATACATGTCTAATTTTATATACGATCTTCTAATTACATGGTCAAAACACACTTTATTTCTCTAGGTGCAAGCGTTGTTCGGCCTGTCACTAGAATATAGGGACCCTTCCGGTTTGTCGTCGAAATAAAGACACTATTTATAGCCTTTTCTCGTTCATTTAAAATTATCATTTTTTGGTTGTCGAACAATGGACACTTGCTCTATTGTTGGAAGACAAGCATCGCTCGACCTTTTTCCAGGAGATATGTGCTTGTTGTGTTTACTAGGAGACATGTGCTTCCTTTTTGCTGGGAGATAGACACCTTCCAACCTATGATCGGGAGACATGCATTGTACCTTAGTGATTCAAAATGCCTTGCTCCTATGCCACTATCTTCATTTGATCATCAATCATTCCTTAATCACATTATAAAAGTTATAAAATGCTAGGTCCATGTGGAACCTTGACTAAAAGGTGTGAAAAAGTGATAAAGTACTGCATCTACACACAATTTGCATTAAAAACACACCTTAGGCATAATACACCATTTTTTTATTAAATGTATACAATAATCTCACAAAAAAATCATTTCTAATATAATGTCGCACACTTATCCCATTAAAGCATACAAAAAATAAGTATTTTTGGTGCTCATCAATGGTATCCTCAAAGGCCTTCGAGAAGCTGCTAATGTTGGATGGAAAAAGGTGTTGGTTCAATCTGACTCTCAAGTCATGATTAATCTATTGAAGACTCTTTCTAAGAATCATAAGGCTAATTGGAGAATAAAAAAATTGTTGAGAAGATTCAATTAATTCAGATGAGCTTTTTGAAAGTTAAATACAATCATGTGGTCAGAGAATAGAATAGGAGTGTTGATGCTTTAGCTAATTGGGCATTAGACAAAGGTAATCTTACTTACTACGACCACCTTCCCAGATGGTGGGCTTCATAAATAAGGGAAGTTATTCTTTCTATCCTTTCTTTGGATGGCTCCAATACTAGAGGTACCTAGTTCATTTTTTCTTTGTTTTTGCTTCTCTTTGGTTTGGTCAAGGTATTTTAGTTCCCTAGCTCAGATAATTTATTCTTATGTTTCCTCTATTGAATCTTATCTTAAAAGCCTTTTGGCTTAGAAAGGCCAAAGTTGTATTCTATTTTTTTTCTTCTTTTTAGTTTTTCAGTGTGTGTGTTGTTTTGTATTATTTTTGTTTAGTTTTGTTTTCAATTTTCTTGTTTTTGGTGTTTTTGTGTTGTTTTGTAGTTTTTGTGTTCTTTTTTGTGTTCTGTTTGTTGTTTTTATGTTTGTTTTAATGTTTTTGTTGTTGGTTGTGTTTTTTATGTTTGTTTGTTCGTGTTTTTGTTGTTTTAGGTATGCTCTTTGAGTGTGTTGAAGGGGGCAAGATAGGTGTGAGCCCTCAACAATTTTTGCAGAATAGATACCCTTACCTCCTTGGGACTTACTTGAAAGTGGCATCCCAATTGGGGTGTTTTCCACAAACAAAAAAAAACTAATATTGACAGTGATGACTACGATCCAACCTAAGGAGATTCTTATTAAGAGGCATCTTCACATAAGCAAATATCTAGATGATGAGGTGGATCCAACTTAGTCTTCTTCACATGCAAAGGCCCATTAGAGCATCCATTATCGAGGGAGAGAGATGTTATTTTCACTAATGTCTTTTATCCTTGCCTCCTTCAAATTATGAAGGGTTGCTAAAAGTGTAATCTGACTTATGGTCAAGGATGATATTGTATGATATAATCTTGTATAGGCCTGTGAGCAATTATTATATAAATGTATTTACTTTAATGTATTATTTAATTATGTAATCCCTATGGGTTTCGATTAACCTTGTTATGGCTAAACCCACCTTATGATTTATAATAAACCTAAAACCCTCTTGTTATGTCGACTTAGGTTAAGCTTATTTATGTAATTAGGGTTTTGGTGTTGGTATAAATATCCCCCACCACTCCATCCATTGTATCAGAATGTTGTGATTCTTATTTGCAAATAACATAGTGATTATTTATGGTGCCTACAAATACCCACTAGCTATTTCTCTCTTTCATCCTTTTTTATGTTTTTTGTATAAGATTTGAATGGATACATTACTTCTTTTCATTTTGGAAATAGGCACAAATTCTAAAAAATAAGATTTTCCATAAATTTGCTTTTCGTTTTACCCCTAACTAGGCATTCTTGATTCTAGTTAGAACTTGTAAAATGACTTTCCTACTATGCTACCTAGATTTTCTTCATAAGAATCCTTTCTTGTTTTAATTTCTCCAAGGTGGAACAAGGAAAAATTATGCTCTCTTCTTGCTCACATTTAACTTCCTACTCACACATGCTTCTTACTTACACTCATAACACATGTTTGTAATGTAAAAATAAAATTTACATGAATAACTAAGTTTGGTTTAATAACAATTACAATTTTAATTAATCATATAAAATTGTAATGACTCAATACTATTACATTAGGACCACATTACCGTGGAATTTTAACAAAAAGAACATATCATAATATGTTGCATAACTTTTATTATTAAACATGAACCATTCACCAATATGCAAAAATATCAAATCATTCATCCACAATATATTATCCACAATAACAATCCACAAATGAGAGAGAGATAGATTAAAGAGATAAAGGTGAAGTAGTTTTTAATATCAATGAGATCATAGGCCATATGAGACAACCCTCATAAAGTAAGAATGTTTTATATGCACTAAATATTGTTGTTAACCCAACTTCAATTATATAAACAATTTAATTTTTATATATTTTTAATACGATATGCGTGGCTTCTATTGGAGACCACTCTTATTAAAATAACAAAACATTACATTGTTCTCATTCCATTGCTACCAAGTTAATTAAAATATATCCAATTTACCTTTTTATAAAAGATATTCTTCATTTGCCTTTTTATCAATGATATTTGTCATCTTCCTTAAACAGTGCATTATACAATCACTTCTTGATATTGTTTTTATTTAAGAAATAAAATCACTCATCCAATTACCTTCTAAAATTTGAAATTTTCAAAAAGAAAATCAACACTACAAATGGCTAAAATATTTGCAACCTAATTTCTATTTTTATAAATATATAGTCTATAACAATAAGGGTCTTATTCGTGCTCCTAATATTCCAAGATATCATTTTTATTTGTGGTTTTGACCCCATTTCTTGTTAACACCTACCATATTTGCTTTTGTTTTCCCATTACAATATCCTTTTGAATTTATTTTTCTCTTTATTTTTGCTTCTTGGTTCTTCCTTTCTCTTTTTCTATTCCCACCAACACTTCCATCTTCATCAATCTCTTTGATTTTAACATATTACTCATAGTGAAACTTATTTCAAAGGATTCAAAATGCAAGGAATAACCTTAAAAGCACTTTCTTCTTTTGTTACCTGAGATATACAATAACTCTCTTCCATAACATTTATCTTTCTATACCTAAAAACCCTTAAATTATTATAAATTTCTTCTAACCTCATTTTTTTATTATAGTATTTTATACTAGTTTTTTAATAATAACAATTACCTTTTAATATGACCTAAAAACCCTTAAATTATTATAAATTTCTTCTAACCTCATTTTTTAATTATACTAATTTATATTAATTTTTTAATATAAATATTTTATAAAAGTTAAAATTTAATTAAATTTATATAAAACAAATATAATTGCAAACCCAATTTTAGATTTATACTTATTTTTATATAAATGTTTTAATTTCATGCATATAACTTTCAAACTATAGAAACCCTCCTGATTTCAGGTCCCTTGCGGGTCCCATGTACACCCGTAAAGTAATTATTAAAAAAAATCCTTATCGATGTAACCACACCACATTAGCGAACCATAAAATTACAGTCAATCTACATAGCGTATTTAGCTTTTATCATATTTATTAAGATCACCGACTTCTGTCTTTGTGCAGTTTTCGCTCAGGCAATAACCCCATATATATATATATATATATTTTTTTTTAATTTTTTTTACACAAATTTTTACCGTGATTTAAATCTAAATCTTTTAAAAGCAGGTGTTAACCACCAGAGCCGTACAGTTTTGTAGGTTGACAATCAAATTTAATAGTCCTGGGATTTCAGCCATGATTTGGATGTTTGGCCATGAACTATCTTCGAAAACCCAAAAATAAATAATTGTGAATTTCAGCAATGCAATTAGAGTCCACCAACTCCAATATTCTTCTCAATCTCAACTTCGTGATGGGCAACACTAGCAGTGTCAAGGAGGGAAGAGGGGGCCGGGCTAAAATAACTTCACCTTGTTTGGATGAAGATGACGATCTGGCTCATAAGATGGGTGCAGTAGATGTATATGCAGATGAAGATGAAGGGCAGTTAAGCCATGCAGATGAATCATCAGAGTTCATGGGTAGCAACACACCACCTGAGAGTCCTGCCAGCTTCAGATCTCCTCTCATTTTCACTGCTCAGGTTTGTTAACTCCATCAGAAATTAGTAACTTTTCTGATAGTTTATAGGGGATGGAAGCCGATCTCATCCATCTTACATCAGGATCATTTAATTGTTTAACAATAACTTGATTTGGGGAGATTTAAACATTGGTTCTAGCTGAAAGTCCAGGTATTCAACAGCTTGAACTCATATTATATAAAAAATGTTAATGACCCTAGAAATGAAACCTTATAAATTTATAAAGTATAATTCTTCACTCTTAATCAATTGCCTTATAAACCCATAGATGTAGTTTCAATGATATTTGTATGTTTCTAAGATGCCGCATGGCCATAATTCCCTTAGCCGTAAAAAGGTACCCAATACGTTACTGATAACATAATCTCTCTCACATAGAAATATGCATAGATGGGAGGAAATATATTGAACTCCTGACATATTTAATATGCAGAACGAGTTAAATATACCATCTACGACTTACAAATTATATAATAGTATTTATTTTGTGAAAACTTAATGAGTTTATATATCACATCTGATAAAATTCATTTGAGAGTTGCACCCAGTTTCATCATCTGTTACACCTACACTCATTGATGCACGGCATGTCCAACAAGGCTTGAATTGGACCATTGATAGCAATTATTCCACCATGCTATCTGATCATGTTCCTTGAAGTAAATTACTATTATAGTCCTTGAGGTTTTTATATTATAGTGTTTTTTAATAAGTTATGTGTGGTTTTTACTGGGCTACTCCAAGATGTTACTATTGCTCTCTCAATTAAATGATATTTAGCTTCCTTTCTTATCAAAGATATTCTTTATCTGCTTTTTCATCAAGAATATTCTTCATCTTTGACCATGTTTCCTTAATCAAATTTTTGATATCATTTTCATTAAGAAATAAAATCTCACTCAGCCAATCAATCACCCATTAACGATCTCTATATTGATGACTTTTTTAAACTGACCATATTCTAGATTAGTTTGCATATTTGACAAAATCTTTTTATTCATGACTGAAGTCCAAGTGATTATAACTGTTTAGCATATAATGGTTTTTAAGATCATTTGATTTGCCTGTTATTATAGGTCATTTAGTCCATTTGTTGCTTTTCTTAATGTGGCTTGAAAATGCACTCTAGTATTGCATAAAGAAGGTTGTGTTGGTCATCTGAATGTAATATTGAGACAAAAGAAGGCCAGACTATAATAGCAAATTTTTTGAAGGAAAAAAATTATACGTCATAAATTTTGGAATAATGATCATTTATGGCTTGTAAACTTTTGAAGATTTCATAGGAGTAGATGCAAGGTGTCATAGAGTGTGTGAAGAGTTGTTGAAAATATAACAGCAGGAGTTGTTTGTAAACTTTTAAATGCTTGGTAAGGGAAAGTAAACTGTGGAGTTTTGATTCACGTCATTTTTGTTTTATGTTACTGCGAACACAAAAAGTTTACAGTAAGATTGTATAGAATATATCTTTAAACCAGCAGACTATAATTCAGTTTGGTCAAAATTTTATAATGCACCAGCATTGAAGTCCTGACAGATTTTACCTTGGTTAAAATCTTCACGAGTGAGGTTGTCCAAACAAAAACTATGTTTCATGGGGATGTCTTGGGATTTAGGGGCCATCTAAACAAAAATTAAATTTATTCCTATACTTTAATAAATGACTCAAATTACATTATACTGTTTTGGAATGAAACTTTCTTTTTGGGTTTTGAAAAACCTCAGAGTTCTAGGAAAATGAATTGGGGTCAAAGATGCATTCTAAAGAAGTGATATTGTGATTTTTTTTAACATGAAACTTGAAGGTGAGCAAGTGCAAGCCTGAAGTTCAGAGTTGTTGCTTTAGATCTTGGAGTAATTCAAAGAATGAAGGATTCTCATGAGGAAATGCTGGGTGGCAAGGAAGAAATGTCATTTAAAGAAGCCTTATATGGAAACAATTATGGGCTAGTTGAGGGAAGTACTATTTTGCTTATCAAGAATAGTAGTCCCTATCTAGTTGGTAGATGATACACCAAAAGAGATTATCAAGGATGAGATGATCGACCATGATGTAAGGGCTTTTAAAAAATAGAAGGTGAATAAGCAAGTTCATTGGATGTTGGTTAGGCTTTTTGGAGATTGAAAAGGGACTTAAATGGAAATGGGGATTGATTTCAAATTACTCTAACTTTTCTTTTGAAAGGATTTTTCTCATCATCTTCTTTAATTTAGAAATAATGGATAAAATAATGATTGGTGGCCCATGGTTTAGGGGGAGAGCCAACTTGTATTTAAGACCATGGAGTGAGAATATTTTTGTGGAGATAGAAGCTCTTGAAATACTTTCAATGTGGGTTTAGGCTTTTTGAACTACCATATCAGCTTCTCAATAAGGAAGTTTTTAAGAATATTGTTAAGACTCTGTTATGAATATTACGTCATGATGATGTATTCATGTTATGAGGGTTATGAGAAGTTGTGAAATTGGTTTTAACTTTCAACCTCTCCATTCTTGGTCATGTATGTACTTTGATTTCTATCACATCAATGGAATGTTTGACTGCAATATGTCTGTGTTTCTAACATTTGCTATTAGATCTTCGAAGTTGCGAAGGTGACCCTGTTGCTGTAGAGCAAAGACACCTCTCAAAGTTCATGTTTGCGTTGATGCCCTGGCTAATCTAGAAGTTGCAGATGCAAGTGTTTTGCTGAGTTTATGTGAGGAGAAGACCTTGTCGAATCAATTGGAGAAGAAAGTGTCCTTGGTTTTTATTGTTTGGTTTTGCAGGTTTGCAAGCATTTATTTTGATCTTGGAGAAATGCTATCAGACAAGTCTCAAAGCAAGGATGAGGTTTGAAGCTAAGACAACTAATTCAAAACCAAATCTAGTAAGAGCAGCGATGGAGAGCTTTGGGGGAAAGCAAATTCTATGGCAGCGAGAAAGAACCTATCAGAAATTGCGAAACCTATGTCACCATTTAGAAGGCAAGTGGGCAGGTTGATGAAGCAAAGTGTATGAAGGCATTTCTAGCAACTGTTAAGGGGGTTGAAGTGGATTGGCGGATGGAACTGTTGTAAGACAAGTACCAGACATGGAAGGAATTGAGGTAAGCCTTTGAGGACTTTAGATGCTTCACAGTAACAATGAGAAAGTTGCAGAAATTTATAACACGAGGCAAGACCAGATGAAGTCTATCCAATTATATAATCATTTATTGAAGGAATTGTTGACCAAGTTGGAGAAAGAACCAGCTGAGGGATTGAGGAAGAGATGTTCACTGAGAGACTTTTTCCTTGACATTGGAAGATTATGGAACAAGTCCATCTAACACCTTATGAAAGGGCCTTGATAGGGCAAAAAATAGAGAAATTTAAGAGCATAACAGCCAGTGGTCAGGGTCAGGCTAGTCTAGTATGACATGTTTGAAGAAGGCACGTTGTGATATTTGTAACATTAAGGGGCACTCAACTAAGGAATGCATAGTCAACCTGAATAAGAATCAACAAGTTCTTGTGAAACAAGGATAAGGAGACATTTTTGTCAGGCCTTCGGAAGGAGGTTCCACATGCCACATGTGGAGCAATCTGGAATTCTTGACATGGGAATAAACGACAGAATCAGAATGAGAACCAAGGTGCCGGAGATGAAAGTATTTAATATGACCACGTGTCTGGCCTACCTTTTTCTTGAGCGACCCAAGTTGGCCCAATCTGTTGGTTTTCGATGTCGCATTACATTGCTTTCTTTTTGTAATTATCTTTTAGTCTGTCCACGAATTCTTTTGGAATCATATTGTCTTATTATAGATCTCAATTTGCTTTTTAGTATTGTAACAAACCAACATTTCACATCTTCCATCACTTCAACAATTATTTTGGTTAAAATTTTCTTAAACATATGACCATAGTCTTGTATGATGATGGTGATGATTTTTATCATCCCTTTAACATTGGCAATGTCTGTTTCACGTATAAAACAAGAAGGAAATATTTACGTCATAAGGCATCACTTCTAAATTTTAACATACTGAAGATAAAACCATCTACATCTTTTTGATTCTTAAACTGGGCTAGTGCAATGTTTGTTTTCGAAATATTTTTGGTTTCCTATCTTGTTTTACAAATAAACTGGTGCTTATTCATATTTGCATTCCTATCAAACGTAGGCAAGACAATCATTAGACCCGATGCCATTTTTCTTTTTACTTCTGTTGACCTTTCTTTGAAAAGACTAATTCAACAATCCTGTCTTTTGTCTTTCAATTTCAAAATTTCCTTTTTGTTTGTCCCAATTTCTCATTATTTTTCTTTTGCAACATCCCGTTTCAAGGCCTTCTCTTTTTGTTGATCTCTTGCTATGTTTTATAGGTGGCCAAGTTAAACTACACAAGTCTAGAGTGACAAAGAATGTTATAGTGCTATGATTTGTTATGTTATGTTCTTGTGATGTAGGCGAATACATTATGTAATAATGGGCATAGTATATGGCTGTTTGGGTACATTTAATTTTTGTTGGTGTATGTGGGTAGTTGGATGAGTGCAGTGGTTACACTCTACAACCCTCTGTTGGTGAGACTGTATGTCCCTAGTTGCCTTGGTCTTGAGAATATGCTTATGTGCATGCTTGACCATAGCTATTCTCTTGAAGTGTAGTGGGGATTTGTTGGAGAATTGCAGATTCATGCCTTGACTGCCTACTATATACTTGGTTGTGTATATGAGTTGATCTTCTACTGTGTTGTCTTCATTTACATTGGATAGCATTTCATTGTATTAACACTTAATTACATAGTGTTGAGGCTCTCCCCAAGTCCACAAAAACTCACTGAGTTTGCGAGCCGTGTGACCTTGGGTGAGTGTCTTTCTATAAAATCTGCCATATCTTAAGATTTTACTTATTTGTCAAGTCATTGCCGAGTTTACCTAGAGTTTTGCTCTGAGGCCGAGTCCTAGTCAAAAATGCAAGCTTGCTGAGTCTGAGTGTTGATAATATTCTTTATTGTATCATTGTATTATATTATCTGGTGTGTTGTATTGTATGACTCAAGTAATTGCCTGCACAACATTTTTTATATTGTCGCCTATTCGGATTTGGGTCATTGATTAGCAAAGCCGATGACAATGGTGGGGAAGATCATCCCACACGGGGATCCCAAGGAAAACACACAACTGAAGCATGGCAAATAACAAAGCACATAGTTGATTGGTTTTGTAGTCTAAAAAGTTGGCTTTTGGAGATGACCGAGTGCATGGAGAGGGTCGTCGTGGGGAGTGTAGTTAGGAAAGTGCAACCCAAGTAAGTGCAATTCAAAAGATTCTAGTCCATGAGTGTCATCTTGAGCAATCTGTTTTGGTGAGACCATCCCATTAAGTCATCTACGCTAGGCTGTCCAAGTAAAGTCATTTGACAAAGGTCATTGAGATGATCCTTTAAAGGTTGATTGTTTGAGGGAGGCCATCTGGGGCTGCTATCTAAGCTTTGACCATATCGAGCTATCATCTTGTTCTTCTAGGGGTTCCATCTCAGACCTATAGTCTGGAGGTTCCGTTCAAGCATAGTTGTCCGACGGTGCCATTCAAGGTCCATTGTCCATAGATATTTGTGAGTAAGGACTAGTGTTGTCCAAGGCAATTGAGTTGTTGAAACTTATCATTATGTCATCTATCTTTTATTGTGTAGAGGAGAATGACAAAGGTGGGCCCCAACCAAGAGAATATGTCAAAGGGGTGAAAAAATATATACATGACCATCACATAGGAGCCATCTTCCAAGAAATAAAAGAGTGTTGTTCAACTTGTGCAAGCAAAAGAAAGTGTCCTCTATTGTGTGTATTTTGACATCATACAATTGTCGCCAGAGACATAATTACCAAGCAAAAGGTCATCTAAGCAAGGAACATGAACATTGTTTAAGAAACCCGTATGACTCTTGCCCATCATCTAAGTGGTGTTAACCTAAGGATGCATACCACTAATATGAGAGAGGTCATCCGAGAAAGCGTGAGTGTCACAAGGCTAACAGACCTAGCCATTGAATGAGGGGAAAAAGTGTTTATCAATTGGAGTAAGTCTTCAGTCACCAAAGTTGTTTGCTAAAGGATAACAATGGTTATTATTTGTTAAGGACTACATTCAAGTATAAAGTGCCACCAAGGAGAGGACAAGAAGAAAGGATTCATTTGGGTCTTGCAGGTCCCCACATCCAAGTAAAGACAATCCAATGCCGTCCATTATGCTTCCCTTGTGAAGTGTGTCGTCCAAAAAAACATTATGTCGTCTAGCAAGAGAGTCAAGTAGAGCATATTGTTAGAGACAAGAGGGATGCTATGAGACACATCAAGTAAGCTTTTAGACATATAAAGGTTTCATTAGTGTCAAGCATTTGAAGGGTGTCATTAGTCTCACAATGTAACTCATTAAGCAGGTTGGGAGAAAGCATGTTGTTTGGGTTCCTACTTTAGATTTTGCTTTAGAGAGTGTTGTTGTGGATTGCCATTGACTACAACCAAATTTCTCCAAGCTATAAGGCTTTTCCACTCCATACAATAAGGGGCACTTCTTGACCTTGCAAGGGGACTTCATCCTCCTTGATCCCCACCATAGACATGGAGGGAATGGCCTCTCTAGATCATGTTGATCCCAGCCACAAGATGTGAACCAAAAGGTTGGAGAGATGAACTGTATTGGCTAAACCACTATTCAAAGTGCTATGAAACTTGGTTCAATTTCCTTGCTACCAAGTTAAAAAAGGGTTTGCTCAAGTTCTTGTAGACTCTAGATTTGCAAAGGCCATAAGAAACATCAATAGGTCAAAAGAGTGAGATAAGTCTCTATCCCATTGGCTGAATTAGCTGGTTTGTTTGCAAGGATGCCAATGAACTTAAAGGAGGGGGTAGATGTAGGCAACCATCACATCAGTCTTAGTGTGATAGAGCATATGTTATGTTATTGTGATGTTTGTGCAAAAATTTATATAATGATGGCATGATTGTATATGGTTGTTTGTGATACACTTACCTTTCCTTAGCATATGTGTGTTTCTAGATTGATGCAGCAGGCGCATTCGGTTCCCCTCCAGTTATGGACCTATATGTACCCTGCTGATTTCTTCTTGAGAGTATGCCCATGGTATGCTCGTATGCATGACTAACCTCAAGTATTCTCTTGGGGTGTATTGGATATTTCTTGGAGAATAATATATTCATGCCTTGACTACATACTTCATACTTGGTTGTGAACATGAGTTGATCTTCTATTGCGTTGTCCTCATTTTTATTGTGTAGCAGTTCATTGTATGATTACTTTATTGCATTTCTATATTATATTATTTGGGATATTGTATTGGATGAGTTGAATACTTGCCCATACTATGCTTTTTAGTTGCATCTTCCTTGAGTATAATTTGTAGGCCACACACCTAATGCCAACCTTCTTCACCTTCAAGAATCTTTGTTCTATCCTCTCTCAAAGATCTCATCACAAGCACTGTTCTTCAATGCTGGTTTTGGTTCCTCTTATCCTTTTCAGATTGGTGATATCTTGACCTCATCTCCTTTTATAAGATCCCTCTCACCTAGACATGCTAAGAACCGATGGTAGTTGTCCCTGAGGGAGAGGCCAATTGGTTGCATTTGAATGCTTGCCAGTGGGCAACATTGATTTGATTCCCTTGGGGCCTGGTGGTCCACCTCACACTGCTTAAAGCAGGTAGTCGTCATGTATTTACCAATTGTGGGTAGGGGTTATTGTGTTAGCAGCCCGAATCAAACCCTTGACTGGAGGGAGATAATGATGGGTAGTTACTGATCCTCCTATGTACACAGAGAAACCCATGGTACTTGAGTAAGAACCTCAATATTAGAAACAACAAGATCTATCAAGCCTGTCCTAAAAGAGTCAAACTCTTTTAACTGAAAGGATATCATTTTTGAATATATCAATATATGATTGAAATGGTGGCAGCTTCCCCAGGGTTTGACCCTATGACCAGTAGTTAAAAATGAAGGGACGTTACCAATTCTCCTATGTACCCAAAAAAAAATATAGGATTGAAATGGGCCTCTACTCATATTACATTCTGACTGCATTATCATGGTATTCCAACATAACAAATTTTTATGGTATTACAAAAAACAATAAAGTCACATATTCTCCATTACAATGCAGGGATTTGAACAGATGTTGCGCTCATAGGATTGCATCCCATTTTCCATTGCTTTGCAGTGCCTTGGACTAAGTGAAATGGACAACTATGAAGCAACTTTTTCATATTTCTTTCCAATGTTCATAGATATTTTAGTGTCTAATTGGCTTGAAGAGAACAATTCATGACAGGCTGAGGCCCATGCTTGAAGAAATTAGAAGCTACTGAATTTATAAAATGATGTTTTATGCAACCAAAGATTACGATTATGACTCTTTATCTATATAGCCATCTATATATACTGAAATTCTAAAATGATGTTTTATGCAACCAAAGATTACGATTATGACTCTCTATCTATATAGCCATATAAATATATATAATGTAAGTATGAGTTAAAGGTGGACAAGCCGCTTAGGTGGAATTCCTATCTGTTGTATGAGATTCTCTTTGGAGGACAAGTGAACTTTAACTTACATATCCCCAGTTTCAAATGTGCGTGTGTGTGTTTGTTTTTGGGTGAGGGGTGGAGAAGGTGGGGAGTTGCGTGTTTCTGTGTGCATGCTCTCCTATTAAATAGAGCAAGATTTTAAAAGTTTAGACATTGTGGGTCTTCACGGGACTTCTAAATTGTCTCTATTACCAGCAATGACAGTAACCCAGGTCACTGGCACGAGAGGGGCTCCAGGTTGCCATTAGGACATGATCTAACCGACCATATTCTTCTATGTGTAATCTATAATGCATATCATTGATTCAAACTAAACATAAATTGTTTGATGTGTATTGTATGGCAAGGATACTTATTCAGTTACACATTTTACATACAAAATCATTACAGATGTTTGAAAGATGTTTCAATCTAAGAAGAAGTGTTTATGGTTTGGAATATTGTCTTTTGGTTCTATAGGTATATACTGTCCCTTGTTCCGTAGACTGGGACTCCACATTCCATTTTTTAAAGCAGTATATAGCATATAATTCAACTGTGTCATGGATAGTTTTGTACTCATTTCTTGTTTAAAAATCAAGTTATCATGTTCTAAACTTGTTTGTGAAGCACATAAGATTTTTCTTTTCTGTTTTTTGGCTGTAGATGTACTTCCTATTCATCTGCTTTTCAACCGTCCATCATAAGGCAAAGAGACAGGAAAAGACACGGAGAGTTTGTCTGAAATAAGAAATTTTTTTATTTTTTCCGTTTAACTTTTCCTCATTGGTATCTTGCCTTACTTCGCAATTGCATTGTGCCCTTGTATTTTATAAGGATGTTAGGTATATTGTTTTTCTGATTCATAAAAGATAGGTTTTGAGTGCCAGACAGAAATGTTTTCTCTTTTTCTAAATGAATATTTCTTTTTCTGCCAATCTGGCGAAGAAAATGAGCAGTTTTGAATTTTTTTTTGCAATACTGCATCTCTCTTTTTAGACCTACCCTTGAGAGGCTACTTATGGCTCGGTCATAAGTAGTTGACTCTCTTGGGTTCCTTCCATGTTCTTTTCTGATTCCATTTTCTCTGGTTTATGTTAGGCTGGCCACTAGGATTGCATTATTAATGTTTTTCTCATATACAATGCATTTGGAACTTGGTGACAGTTAGGTCTGATTTTGTTGTGCATTAGAAGGGTAATCATGGAGGACTGACACATTATATCATACTGACAAATTAAGACTTCTCAATTTCCAGTTAATGAGCACTAATATTTCCAAATGTATTTTAAAATAAAATTTTGCATCCTACAGGTACCTATGGCTCCAATCCAAAGACGGGATGAATTAGGCTTGAACCCAAACCATGCATGGGCAAACAATTCAACTGGATCCGAAGATCTCTACTATGAGCGATGTATTCCAACTATGGTTACATGGAGCTATGGAGGGAATGAAGTAGCAGTCAAAGGATCTTGGGATAACTGGACATCAAAGTATGCAAAAGATAAAAGATTGAGATATCTTCTTTCTTTTCAATGTTTAGCTTTATTCTTCTTTTTATAGTGTTCCTTTTATCCTTTAAGTTCTTTGCATATCATAATTTTTGTATTGCACTTTGAGGCTATGCTTCTGGTTTATACTACTTATTCATTTCCATAAGCCCAAGGCCATCCTGAAGTGGGAGACCAAACCATCCTAGCCATTATTGTTTTTATTGTGTTTATTACAACACAATACCGTTAATAGGTTATTGTAAGTAATCTAAGAGGTGGATTTGTTCTAACAGAAATGTATATTGCACAGAAAGTTGCTACAGAGAGCAGGCAAAGATTTCACGATAATGGTGGTCCTTCCATCAGGAATCTACTACTACAAATTCCTTGTTGATGGTGAATGGAGACATGTGCCAGACTTGCCCTGTGTATGTGATGAAATGGGCAATGTCAACAACATTTTGGAGGTTCAAGTACGTCTGCCATCATAATTCTTTCCATATTGTACATATTTCACACCATTATTATTAGGCATTGAATTTAACCATTCTGATTGTGCTCTGGATATAGGAGTATATACCTGAGAATCTGGAAAGTGTAGCTGGACTTGAACCCCCTGAGTCACCTGACTCAAGCTATAATGATATACAACCAGGAATAGAAGATTATGCTAAAGAACCTCCAGGAGTTCCACCCCAATTGCATCTAACATTGTTGAACTCACCTATCACTGCTGAAGCTCCAGGGATTGTACCACGGCCTCATCATGTAGTTCTTAACCATCTTTATGTGGAGAAACGAAGAAGCACTCAGCCAACCTTGGCACTTGGTCTAACATGGCGTTTTCGTTCTAAATATGTCACTCTTGTAATTTACAAGCCTATGAGAAATTGAAAGTGCAATACTCGGATGATTTTTCTTTTCTCTCATAGACATGCATTTGTCAATGTCTTTTCTTCAACTGCTTTGCTCCATCTTTGAACAGATGTCTGCTTCCAATAAGAACATCCAGAATGCTTCCTTTTCAATGTGTACACTTCAGAACCACTAATTCAGAATATTGGAAAGCCCAAAATGATTTTGGCAATGGTTCAGAGCATGAAGCTTGAATATGAGAAGTTTACTGTTCAAATTTCTTAAATTGCTCAAGTTGTTGCCATTGAGTGATTGAAACGTTTTACACATTATTTTTCACTAACTGTACAATAGGTGGTTACATATATTGCAATTTTTAGACCTTGCTTTTTCTTGCTTCAAATTGTGACCATATGGTTGCAGAAGGATCCTGTAGAAGATTTAAGATAAGCTTCTGATCTGTGTACGTAGCTTGATTCTGTTGTTATTTGGAGGTATTTACTGGGATTAGTCTAATGTTTTGTGAGTTTTATGGATTCAACATGGAACATATTTTGTCTGTGTATATTTTTCTTTGAAAAAACTATATTCACAGAAAATACAGGAGGAGCTAGTTGACTGCTTTTTATATTTTCTCTCCTATATTAAAAAGGAAGTAAGGATTAAATTAGAGGTCCTCATATGCTTCAAATTGGTTCTAGTTGGAACTATTAAAGCATGCAGAACTGTCCAAGGAGACAGACAGAGGAGACATCACAATATTTGTCTGAACAGGCTTGTAATGAGGGAAATCCATCCTCGATAACTGTGGCAGTTAGAAGCTTTCTCATGACATAATTTACTTGCAGTTTTGTCCTTTGGTGAACGATGATAAGTAATAAAATCTTGGGGAAAAAAATTTAAAAATTTACATCTCTCTGTTGTTGGTGTTCAGTAGAGGATTGGCAAGCATTCAATTTGGCATACAACAGAAGATACATACAAGATCATGTAGTCATCCAATATATTTTTGATTTATATGAAAGGAAGATTGTGCAGAGATATCTGATTTCAATAGCAATTAGTTTTACTGGAGTTTGTCCAATAGGGCGTGCTCTACTATAGGTGTAGGGCACCTACCACCAAGAAGACCCATGTTCAAACTGGTGGACTGAATGCCTCTAACAAGGCGAAGGTCATCAGTTCATGTGCTTTCTTGCCAATTCATAAGGGTGGGTTTGTTTGATTTTCCATGTAAACATTGACCTTTGGTAAAAAAATAAAAAATTTCACAACTGTTTAAAAGAGTTCAAATGCAGTTTCATTAGGAGTATATAAACAACATATCTTGTGGTTTTTTAATTAAAGAAAATAATGTTTCACTATAATTTAGATTATCAAATGGTATGAACTCAAGTGGTTAAAAATGTGGGCTGTCAATGTAGAGATCCAGGTTCAAATGTTACCAAACAATATAATACCACTATGTGGTTTGTTGAAATACCATCGTAACATGGTCTTGATGTAATATGGATGGGGTCTGCGTCGCTCTTTTATGACTGATTAAGAAAAGTATAATTACAATTTAATTAGTGGCAGAATGGTGTTCTCGTTGACATAGAAATGTTAAGCAACAATGGCAAATATTGGATTGCCAAGGAGTTAGGTTCCAAGGCATCTTAAAACTGTTCTATCTATTCATATTTTCAATCTTAAAAGAAATTTAGTTTTGTAGATTAAATTAAATTAAGATTTCCAAGTTCTTTTGGAAGGCCAAGCAGAAATAACAAGAGCTTAAATTAAATATATTTTGGAATACTTTGAATAGAAAGCATTTTCTAGAATAATGTATATTTATTTTTTTAATTGCGTATATGGTATTGAAACGGGTGCACTCATCTTACATTATGACGACATAGTGGTATTACAACAACTTGGCAATTATGCATGTACGGTATGTGACAAGAATGAAACTTTGATCTTCTCCTTGAAAGTTAAGAAATTTAACCAGTTAAGTTCATGCCACTTGATAATATACAAGCTTATAATGATATTTTGAATTTTATGGTATTTGAATAACATGGTCCTGATGTAATATGGATGGGGGTTGCTTCACTCCCATATGATCAATTAAGAAAAGTATAATTACAATTTCATTAGTGGCAGAATGGTGATCTCGTTGACATGAAAAAGTTAAGCAACAATGGCAAATATTGGATTGCGAAGGAGTTATGTTCCAAGGCATCTTATAGCTGTTCTAGCTATTCATATTTTTATTTTCAATCTTAAAAGAAGTTTAGTTTTGCAGATTAAATTGAATTAAGGTTTTCAAATTCTTTTGGAAGGCCAAGCAGAAATAACAAGAGCTTAAATTAAATATATTTTGGAATACTTTGAATAGAAAGCATTTGCTAGAATAATGTACAATTATTTTTTAATTACTTGTATGGGATTGAAACGGGCCCACTCATCTTACATTATGACAACATAGTGGTATCACAACAACTTGGAAATTATGCACGTATGACACGTGACAAGAATGAAACTTGGGTCTCCTTCTTGGAAGTCAAGGAATTTAACTAGTTAAGTTCATGCCATTTGATAATGTACAAGCTTATTATGATATTTGAATTTGAATTTTTAAAAAAAGGGCAACTTAATAGTAGTCCTTTATTTAAAATAAAGGAAAAAGAGGAGGGCAAACTTGGCCAACTTTTTGTTGACTGGTGTCAAGGCTTCTCACATTAAGTTAGTTATGATGATTCAAATCTCCATCAAAGGAAAATGTTAGTTATTTGGGTTGTCAAAAGGTTCAATCGTAATTTCCTTCTACGAGTACATGAAGTAAGTTTTGATGGGTCTTCAAAGGAGGAACATAGGAACTCTGTAATAGTCTTTGGTTTTACAATTTTGGTCTATGTTGTACGAATGAAGAAGTTCAAAAAACTACATTTGGTATGAAAAGTGTAAACTTTTTATCAAAAGGTACTACTAATGAAGAGGAGAGAAGGGAAGACTTATTAACGTGTAACTAAATTCCATAGGGCAATGTAGTTAGCTAAAAAAGAGATGAGTAAGAGTAATCAATTTCACTATAGGTGTTTGAAACCTTGTCTAAGAATTCTCACATGGTATATGCCTCGAGTACCATGGAGATTTCCTAGCATTCGGGGTGCATTGCAAAATATCAATATAACACGATGGAATTGCCACAACCATGGAATAAGTTTGAATTTATGAGAAACATAATTTTGGTAGCCACGATTATGCTTATAGGTTTTGAGTATGAGGCCATGCCAAAATAAAGGATGTTTTGGTATGGAAATTAGCTTGACTTAAGTGCAATAGATTTTAAAAATTGAAAATTTATCATTGCCTTCAACATCATTTACCCTTGTTTTCTTTCTTCCTCGAAGTTGAAATTGCAATTTGTATTATGTTGAATGACACTAATGTAGGTGCTAGAGTATAATATTACACAATAACATCTAATGTGGCAAGTGCTCAATTGTTTAGGGCATTGTAATAGCAAATGAAATAGTGTCTCCATATTACAAATCATAGCATTGATTATATTATCAAGTTAGGTTCAAGTATAATATTTTTGTAATGCTTGGTGTAATATATCTTGATCATTTCTTTATTTTGTCTTATAGATTGGATTTTTTTTCAAATGATTATTGTTGATTTGTTGTAAATTTTTGAATGTGATATATATATATATATATATATATATATATATATATATATATATATATTATTTTGAGAATAATAATGAAATCCTTCCTCCAATAATATAAAAATACATACTATAAATAAATAAATAAATAATCATGCATGTAATTTATCATTGAATCCCAATAAATATAAGGCAAGTAAAAGGAACAAGGAGTTTCACATTGTGAGTTCATATTCTTATCCCACACACATGCATCTTGTAGTAGCCATGGAGGTACCCATAGGTAAGGGTTAAACTTACGACAATGAATGTGCCGAGGAGTGCAATCATATTATTGATTCAAACCCCCTTATAGTCTATAAGTTTTGCCTCAAGGTTTACCTTGATCTTTGAGTTTCATGGAAATTGAGTGGACTGGTCAAAAGCTAAATGCAAAAACCCTAGGATTGGGTAGATTAAAATCAATTTTGATAGAGCTTTGAAAGGTAATGCAAGGACAGGTTGAGGTCAAGGTTTTGCATAGTGGAAAATTTTGCATTTTGGCGCGAATATTCGGATTTTCACAATGTTAATTTTACGAATTTTGGGACCATATAGGTTGGCCCATTTGCCCGAAAATTTCGAGATCCAATTTTTTTAAGGGTAAATTCGCCACGATATCATAAGGTTTCCCGCCTAATTTTTGCCTTAATTTATAAAAATAAAAAATATCCCACCCAATTCGCCCCTTGTACCCAATTATATATAGCTAACCCTGATAGCGACTCTCATACAATTACAACATTATTTTTTTTCGGATAGCGAGCGATAGAAGACAGACGAGTGACAAAACACGAGTTCACGACTGACACAAGACGACTGGCGAAAGCGGACTGGCGGAAGGCGACTGATAGAAGGCGAGTGGCAGAAGGCGACTGATGGAAGGCAACTGGTGAAAGGCGACTAGTATAAGGCAACTGGCAGAAGGCGACTGGTGAAAGGCGATTGGCGAAAGGTGACTGGTAGAAGGCGACTGACAGAAGACGACTATCATAAGGCAACTGGCATAAAGCGACAGGCATAAGACGATTGGCATAAGGTGACTATCTGAAGGTGAGTGGCAAAAGGCGAGTGGTGTAAGGCAACTGGAAGAAGGCGACTGGCTTAAGGCGACTGATAGTATACATCGATCACCATTTACCGGTAAGTTTCTTTTACCATTAATTTTCCTTTTTTAATATTTTGCTCATGGACACTCAATAAGGAGGTTTTTTCTGCTTGGGACAGATATTCTATTGTTCATGTTAATCTTCTATTCATACAGGTAAAATATCAACTGCTGGCAGTGGAAAGAAGGGAGGCCAGTCTTCAGATAAGAGGAGTATCCTCAAATACTTTCATACTATTTCGAAATCCGGTCAACCATCAACATTTGCACAAACTAAAGGTATGAATGCCTTTACTTACTAGTTAATTTTTTAACATCGTTAATTTTATATATAATGTTTTCATTCATAAAGAAGTGTGCTTTTTGGTTGATGGCTTTGTCCATTTTTTATTTGTAGAAGGTATGTTTTTAAATGCCATAGTGATAATGACCCTACTATTGACACTAGTATTATCTCTATAAAAAACATCGTTGACCCTGTTATACCTCCACTTCCACATATCCTCGTTAATAAAAATTCCACAGATGAAAATATTCTTAATCAAATGGAACAACATGAAGAGATTCCTGAATCTAACACGCCAAGTGGAAAAGAAAATAATAGTTCTTATGCAGTCCCTACTTTCGGAGAATCTTCATCTAAAAAATATAAACGTGCAAGGTTATCTAGGTGGACAATTAACAGATCATTTCAGCCTGATTGGATAGCATAATTTCTATTTATTGAGCCAGTGTTCGTCACTACTATTCTCTGGCAGAATTTCTATTTATTGAGCCAGTGCTGCCAGAGAATAGTAGTGAGGAAATAATAGAATTGAGATGCGTAATTTGCAGTTGGAAACACGAAAAGGATCATAGATTGCAATTTAAGAAAGATACAATAGAAAAACATTGTGGAAAGGTTTATATCAAAACAAAAGAAGGTGATCGACCAATACCAAAAAATTATAGGTGGAAGGATGCATCAGAGTGTGTAAATATAAGACATGCACAAGAATATGATAAAGAAATGAAACAAAAATAAACTTTGGTTGAGAAAGGTGCAACAATTCAAGCCCAATTTCGAAAAATGAATAAGTTAACTTTAGCTTCAAAAAGTTTGCAGTTTGTTGTTGTATTCTCTATTCTTAAAAAGGGTAGACCTATGTCTAATTTCATTGATTATAAATCTCTATTTTGACTACCTGATGTGCAAAACTTACCCAACGCCCATTGGTCAGATCGAAGTGGTTGGAAAATGGTAACATGTCTCTCATTGGTTGAGCATGATGACCTCAAAGAGAAAGTAAAAAAAGCCAAATTCATTTCACTTTCAATTGATGAGGTGACTGTTGTTGACAACACATCTTGGATTTGCATGCATGTTTACACATTGGAAAATCATTTAAGGCAACCTACTTTACTTGTATTATGCAAGATGGTGGAAAATTGCAATGCATAAAACATTTACAATTTTGTTGTTTCTAGTTTAAAGGAAATAGCAGGAATTAATGAAATGGAAATAGACACTAAGTTAATATGTGTCGGAGCTGATGGTGTTGCTACAATGCAAGGACATAGGAATGGTCTTTGTGTTAGACTACAAATATTTATTGCCCCATATTTGATCCCTATTCATTGTATGACTCACAGAATGAATATTGCATACAAAATTGTGGATACATTTACAAATGTTGCAAGAATGGAAGAGCTTGTCTGTGAAATTCATGATTATTTCTTGTGCAGTCCAAAAATATTTTCAGAGTTTCAACAGTTTGCACTGAGAGTTATTGAAGGTAAAAAACTGTTAAAAGATGTGGATACTAGGTGGATTTCGATGTATCAACCGGTATTTAGAGTTTTCAAAGAATATCAATCCTTGATAGGGTTTATGTATGCAAATCGTAGGGCAGTTGATAAGGCTAAAGATTTACTATTTCGAATGAGTGATTTTGAAACACTTCTCACATTGTGTGGTATTCTTCCAATGTTGGAAGAAATGAATACTTTGATCAAAATTACACAAGAAAGATCGATTTATATTATGGATTTCATCATGGCGAGAAAAAAAATTTGCATGCATATTGATATGATGTACTGATGCAGGAGCATCCGGTGGCGAAGCTGCAATCTTGCATCACCCAAAATGTATTTTTTTCGTTAAGTACTAAAACTGTCGCGATATCGCGACGCTTTTTGAAGAAGGGCGCCAGCGGGCCAAACTGTCGCGATATCGCGACGCTTTTTGATAAAAAGGGCCAAGGTGCAAAACTGTCGCGATATCGCGACGCTTTTTGAAGAAGGTCGCCAGCGGGCCAACCTGTCGCGATATCGCGACGCTTTTTCATGGAAAGGGCCAAGGCGTGAAACTGTCGCGAAATCGTGACATTTTCAAGGAATGCAGCTTCAGCGCCCAACGGTCGCGAAATCGCGACAGCTCCGACAAAATCACTTAAGTGCCAAATGGTCACGAAATCGCGACACATCCGGGAAGCAAGGTTTGAAAGCACAGGAACATCTTTGGCCAAAAAGTTCTAAGGCACAAGAATCATCGCGAAATCGCGACACCTTCGAAGACAAAGTTCAAGGACGTCACGAAATCGCGACACCTTCGAAGACTAGGTTCCAGGACGTCGCGAAATCGTGACACCTTCATGGACAAGGCTCAAAGACGTCGCGAAATCGTGACATGTCACGGTTTCGCGGCCCAAGGGAGGAAGGCGAGTAAGAAAAGCCTAGACGTCACGATTTCATGACGTGTAGCGGAATCGTGGCCCCAAGGAGGAGAGAGAAGCCTAACGCCAAAACGTCGCGATATCGCGACCAGAGCTCTCACGACGTTGACCAGCCGACGATTACAGAGACCAGTGCAGAGGGACACGTGGCGTGAAGTTACAGGTGGCTCGAGAGTATGAAGCGGTTACAGGGAGCATGACAGTAGGACACGTGGCATCAATCGCAAGCGGCCATGGCGCATTCTTATGAATGATGACTTGGCGGAGGATTGACAGGCGGCTGCAGGGCATGCCGCCACTACAGGCCATGATTTTTTTTTGATGCACTGGCAAGCATCATGCAAAGCGGGACAGAGCATTCGTGCGGGCGGTATGGGGAGTCTCGCATTCAAGGTAATGATGGTCCAAGGAGAGTCGGGCCTCGGGGATAAAAAAAGGCCCGCACTTTGCGTAATGATGGAGAAGGAGGTGGCGGCCGAGGATAAAAAGGCGCGCATGCATTGTATTGAAGGACTCTTGGCCATTTATTTTTGGGGATAGCTGTGTATTCGAGGAGAGACCTCTGTTTAATGAAACTTGCTAGAATTTTTGGCCTGTGCATTGTTGATTTCTGCATTCTTGCTGTGTGTTGTGTGTAGCTCTATATCAAGTGGTATCAGAGCAGGTTGGTTCTGAGAGTGCAAACCGATCGCCGAACAGAGAGGCAGTTTGTGCCAGGACCGTGGTTGTGGGGTTGTGAAGAAGAAGCAAGATGCCTCCGCGTAGAGCCCATGGTGGTATAAGGCACAGACGAGCAAGAAGGGAGGAGGTCGATCTAAGAGCCCTGCAGAGGCAAGTTGAGGCCCCGCAAGAGGAAATTCGAAGAGGAGTCGAGCCGAGAAGGGAAGAACCCAGCGAAGATGAAGTGTGGGAAGAAGAAGTTCCATCTGATGAGGAAGAGGCCTTGGATCCAGCAGAAGCTAGGCTGTATCGGGCTATCTCCCAGATCGGGAAGAAGCCAAAATTTGACGTCTCCACTTATTCTGGGAACCTCAACCCTGAGGAGTTGATAGACTGGATCAACGACATGGAGGAGTATTTTGAATACGAAGAGATATCAGATCCAAATCGGATCAGGTTCGCGAAAACCAAGCTGAAAGGACATGCTAGCATCTGGTGGAAAGGAGTGCAATTGGAAAGGAACAGGAGGGGAAAGGAAAGGATCACCAGGTGGGATAGGATGGTAGAGAAACTAAAGAGGCAGTTCATCCCTGCAGATTATGAGCTGGACTTGTTAAAGAAAATGCAGAGTCTTCGACAAGCTAGTAAGACTATCAAGGAATATACTGAAGAGTTCTATCAAATCTCTATCAAAATCGGCCATTCGAAGGCGAACAAAGAGAAGGTCGCACGTTACATAAATGGATTGCGAACCAAGCATTCAAGAAGAGCTAGGGCTGGTTAGAATGAGCACAGTGGAGGATGCATATCAGTTTGCATTAAAAGTGGAAGAGAAACTAAATAGAAGGTTTGATGGCAAGCAGAGAGGGAAGGACAGGGGTGGAAGAGCTGGTGGAAGAGGCAGTGGTGGAAGATACAAAGATTTTGGGAAAACTGGTGAAGCTAGCAGCAGCCAGAAATAGAAAGAGGTGAAAGAGGAGGATGACCAACGCCCACGCAATCCGAACAACAACTACCCAAGAGGAAGAGGTAGGTCTGGGCGAGGGTTTGGCAGAGGTGTCTTTCGAGGAACCTGCTTCAACGGCAGAGGAGGACACAGGGCATACAACTGCCCGCAGCATCAAGAGAGGCCAAATCGAAGACCTGAGGGTCAGGCCCGAGCTGCTGTAGCAGACGAAGGTGTAGAGTCTGAGCACTCAGAGGAGGCAGAAAGAGGAGAAGCAATGGTCATCAGAAGAGTCCTGTTAAATGAAGAAGAAAAGATAGACCAGAGGAACAACCTGTTTCGAACAAGATGCAAGTGTGCAGGCAAGGTATGTAACATCATCATAGATAATGGAAGCACTGATAATTTGGTTTCTTAGGAAATGGTTGCCAAGCTGCAGTTGGAAAGGAGAAAACACCCACACCCTTATCGAATTGCATGGTTGCAAAAGGACCATCGGGTGTTAGTAAGTGAACAATGTCTGGTGAAGTTCAATATTGGAACTTACCGAGATGAGATTTTATGTGAAATCTTGCCTATGGATGCATGTCACCTACTGCTTGGGAGACCATGGTAGTTTGACCGAAGTGCTGTCCATGATGGTCGAGCCAACACATATTCTCTCGTCAAAGAATGGAGTTCGCCATAAGTTAAAACCCCCGAAGGAGGCGGATGAGAAAGTATGCAGCAGTGCACGAGTCTGTCTAGTTGATGGCAGAAGATTCTTGGAAGGCCTGAAGCCGGATCATATGTGCTATGCTATAATCCCCATGGTTAGGGAAGAAGGATGCAAGGAGATTCCAATGGAAGTCGTGGGACTGTTAGAAGAATTCCCAAATATCATTTCAGATAATGTTCCTGAAGGTTTATCGCTTGTTAGGAAGATCAGTCACCACATAGATCTGGTGCCTAGATCGAGCTTGCCAAACAAGGCTGCACATCGAATGACGTCTGTGGAGACTGAGGAACTAAATCGGCAAGTTCAGGATCTGTTGAAGAAGGGACTGATTAGAGAGAGTCTTAGTCCATGTGCTGTACCATCAGTATTAGCACCCAAGAAGGATGGAGAATGGAGGATGTGCACCGACTCTCGTGCAATCAACAAGATCACCATTAAATACAGGTTCCCACTGCCAAGGATGGATGATATCATGGACTGCTTGAGTGGAGCCGAGTACTTCACAAAAATTGATTTGAAAAGTGGATACCATCAGATCCGCATTAGAGAAGGGGATGAATGGAAGACAACCTTTAAAACCAGAGAGGGGTCGTATGAGTGGTTGGTTATGCCATTTGGATTAACCAATGCACCTAGTACCTTTATGAGGTTAATGAATGAAGTTCTAAAGGAATTTCTGGGCAAATTTGTTATTGTTTACTTAGATGATATACTGATTTTTAGCAGAACCTTAGAGGAGCACCTGATGCACATCAAGAAGGTTTTTGAGAAACTACGGGAGGAACAGTTACTGATCAATCTGAAGAAGTGCAACTTCGTGAAGAAGGAGCTGGTATACCTAGGATTTGTCATATCAGCAAATGGTCTCAAAATGGACCCCAAAAAGGTGAAGGCTATCCTAGAATGGCCTGTCCCAAGAAGTGTGACCGAGGTTAGATCATTTCATGGTCTGGCCAGTTTCTACAGAAAATTTATTAGAAACTTCAGCAGTATTTGTGCATCTCTTACAGAGACAATGAAGGGGAACAAGAAGGAATTCCAGTGGATAGTTGGAGCAGACAAAAGCTTTGATCTGCTGAAGAAGAAGGTCACTGAGCAACCCGTCTTAGCACTTCCAGATTTCAATAAGGTGTTTCAGGTGGACTGCGATGCGAGTGGCAATGCGATAGGAGCCGTATTGAGCCAAGAAGGTAGGCCTGTAGCTTATTTCAACGAGAAGCTCAATGATGCCAGGAGAAAGTATTCGGTGTATGATCAGGAGTTCTACGCCATAGTCCAAGCGCTTAAGAAATGGAGGCATTATTTGTGGCCCAAGGAGTTTGTTCTTTACACCGACCATCAAGCGCTGCAATATATCAACAGTCAAGGCAAATTGAATCAGAGGCACCTGAAATGGGTAGAGTTCCTGCAGAGCTATACCTTTGTACTGAAGCATCGGAGTGGAAGATCCAATAGGGTGGCAGATGCATTGAGTAGGAGGCAATGTCTGATGACAGAAATGAGAGTGGAGGTTGTAGGGTTTGCTGAGCTCAAGAACTTATACCCTGTAGACCCCGATTTCGTAGAAGCTTGGAAAGCTCGCACTGCGCCTGTTGCGTTGGACAGGACTAGATGGTTGGATTACCTGATTCAAGATGGAATGCTGTTTAGGGGGAATCAATTGTGCATTCCGAGGAGCTCAATGAGAGAGAACCTCATTAAAGAAAAGCACAGTGGGGGTTTAGCTGGACACTTTGGTCGTGACAAGACCATCTCACTGGTTAGTGAAAACTATTGCTGGCCACAATTGCAGCAGGATGTGGCAAAGTTTGTGCAGAGTTGCAGGATTTGCCAGATGGCAAAGGGTATGAGGCAGCCTACTGGTTTGTATCAACCGCTACCTATACCCGAAAGGCCGTGGGAAGATATTAGTATGGATTTTGTGCTTGGTTTGCCTAGGACGCAGAGGGGGCACGATTCCATATTTGTGGTAGTGGACAGATTTTTGAAAATGGCACACTTTATCCCGTGCCATAAGACTAGCGATGCGGTCCATGTAGCTGGTTTGTTCTTTAAGGAAGTGGTACGCCTTCATGGGCTGCCAAGAAGCATTGTGTCGGACAGGGATACCAAGTTTGTAGGTTATTTTTGGAAGACCCTGTGGAAGAAGCTGAGGACGGAGTTAAAGTTCAGTTCTGCATACCACCCCCAAACAGATGGACAAACAGAGGTGGTTAATAGGAGTTTGGGCAACCTACTACGATGCTTGGTAGGGGACAAGCCCAAGGGATGGGATCTAATTCTACCGCAAGCTGAGTTTGCATATAACAGCTCGGTCAATCGGAGTACCAACAAGTCACCATTCCAGATTATCTATGGGAGCAGCCCAAGGAACGCTTCAGAGTTAAGAAGGCTAGATACAAGGGAGAAATGCAATGCTGAAGCAGAAGACTTTGCTGAACACCTGAAGGGAGTGCATGAGGAAGTGACAAAACACATTGCCAAGATGAATGCTCAAGACAAGACAAGGGCGGATCAAAAACGCAGAGCTAAGGAGTTCCAAGTAGGAGATTCGGTCATGGTCCATCTCGCGGAAGGAACGGTTTCCTCGCCAAGACCTACAACAAACTAAAAATGAAGAAATTTGGACCATGTAAGATCATTGGCAAACGAGATTCGGGCAATGCGTACGAGGTGGAGTTACCAAGCGAACTCAACATCTCCCCCGTGTTTAACATCTCGGATTTGGTCGAGTATCATGAAGGAGAAAGCAGTGAGATACCCAGTCCAGATCTGTGGAGCATTCCCGCAGCCATTCCAGTTGTGGACGAGATAGAAGAAGTTCTGGATATGCGTGAGGGCCGAAGTACTAGGAATAGGAGTTACTCGGAGTACTTGGTCAAATGGAAGGGCCGACCCATTGAAGACGCGACTTGGTTGTCAAAGGCTGAGGTTGATCGCCTGGGTCTACCTCGGAAAGATCCGAAGTGAGGTCACTTCTCAAACTCACCCTGGGTGTCCGATGCAAGAGCATCCGGTGGCGAAGCTGCAATCTTGCATCACCCAAAATGTATTTTTTTCGTTAAGTACTAAAACTGTCGCGATATCGCGACGCTTTTTGAAGAAGGGCGCCAGCAGGCCAAACTGTCGCGATATCGCGACGCTTTTTGATAAAAAGGGCCAAGGTGCAAAACTGTCGCGATATCGCGACGCTTTTTGAAGAAGGTCGCCAGCGGGCCAACCTGTCGCGATATCGCGACGCTTTTTCATGGAAAGGGCCAAGGCGTGAAATTGTCGCGAAATCGTGACATTTTCAAGGAATGCAGCTTCAGCGTCCAACGGTCGCGAAATCACGACAGCTCCGACAAAATCACTTAAGTGCCAAATGGTCGCGAAATCGCGACACATCCGGGAAGCAAGGTTTGAAAGCACAGGAACATCTTTGGCAAAAAGTTCTAAGGCACAAGAATCGTCACGAAATCGTGACACCTTCGAAGACAAAGTTCAAGGACGTCGCGAAATCGCGACACCTTCGAAGACAAAGTTCAAGGACGTCGCGAAATCGCGACACCTTCGAAGACTAGGGTTTCAGGATGTCACGAAATCGCGACACCTTCTGGGAGCAAGGCCTCAAGCATAAAGACATCGCAACACCTTCGAAGGCAGAGCTCAAAGATGTCGCGAAATCATGACATATCCGGAGGAAAGGTTCCACAATGCAAAGATGTCACGAAATCGCGACACTTCCGAGCCAAGACGTACGGAATGCAAAGATGTCGCGAAATCGTGACATGTCACGGTTTCGCGGCCCAAGGGAGGAAGGCGAGTAAGAAAAGCCTAGACGTCGCGATTTCGCGACGTGTAGCTAGATCGCGGTCCCAAGGAGGAGAGAGAAGCCTAACGCCAAAACGTCGCGATATCGCGACCAAAGAGGAGAGAGAAAGTACTGGAGCAAAAACGTCGCGATATCGCGACCAGAGCTCTCACGACGTTGACCAACCGACGATTACAGAGACCAGTGCAGAGGGACACGTGGCGTGAAGTTACAGGTGGCTCGAGAGTATGAAGCGGTTACAGGGAGCATGACAGTAGGACACGTGGCATCAACTGCAAGCGGCCATGGCACATTCTTATGAATGATGACTTGGCGGAGGATTGACAGGCGGCTACAGGGCATGCCGCCACTACAGGCCATGATTTTTTTTTTGATGCACCTGGAAGCATCATGCAGGTGGGACAGAGCATTCGTGCGGGCGGTATGGGGAGTCTCGCATTCAAGGTAATGATGGTCCAAAGAGAGTCGGGCCTGGGGATAAAAAAAAGGCCCGCACTTTGCGTAATGATGGAGAAGGAGGTGGCGGCCGAGGATAAAAAGGCGCGCATGCATTGTATTGAAGGACTCTTGGCCATTTATTTTTGGGGATAGCTGTGTATTCGAGGAGAGACCTCTGTTTAATGAAACTTGCTGGAATTTTTGGCCTGTGCATTGTTGATTTCTGCATTCTTGCTGTGTGTTGTGTGTAGTTCTATATCAAGTGGTATCAGAGTAGGTTGGTTCTGAGAGTGCAAACCGATCGCCGAACAGAGAGGCAGTTTGCGCCAGGACCATGGTTGTGGGGTTGTGAAGAAGAAGCAAGATGCCTCCGCGTAGAGCCCATGGTGGTATAAGGCACAGACGAGCAAGAAGGGAGGAGGTCGATCTAAGAGCCCTGCAGAGGCAAGTTGAGGCCCTGCAAGAGGAAATTCGAAGAGGAGTCGAGCCGAGAAGGGAAGAACCCAGCAAAGATGAAGTGTGGGAAGAAGAAGTTCCATATGATGAGGAAGAGGCCTTGGATCCAATAGAAGCTAGGTTGTATCGAGCTATCTCCCAGATCGGGAAGAAGCCAAAATTTGACGTCTCCACTTATTTTGGGAACCTCAACCCTGAGGAGTTGATAGACTAGATCAACGACATGGAGGAGTATTTTGAATACAAAGAGATATCAGATCCAAATTGGATCAGGTTCACAAAAACCAAGTTGAAAGGACATGCTAGCATCTGGTGGAAAGGAGTGCAATTGGAAAGGAACAGGAGGGGAAAGGAAAGGATCACCAGGTGGGATAGGATGGTAGAGAAACTAAAGAGGCGCTTCATCCCTATAGATTATGAGTTGGACTTGTTAAAGAAAATGCAGAGTCTTCGACAGGCTAGTAATACTGTCAAGGAATATACTGAAGAGTTCTATCAAATCTCTATCAGAACCAGCCATTCGGAGGCGAACAAAGAGAATGTCGCACATTACATAAATGGATTGCGAACCAGCATTCAAGAAGAGCTGGGGCTGGTTAGAATGAGCACAATGGAGGATGCATATCAGTTTGCATTAAAAGTGGAAGAGAAACTAAATAGAAGGTTTTATGGCAAGCAGAGAGGGAAGGACAGGGGTGGAAGAGATGGTGGAAGAGGCAGTGGTGGAAGATACAAAGATTTTGGGAAAACTGGTGAAGCTAGCAACAGCCAGAAATAGAAAGAAGTGAAAGAGGAGGATGACCAACGCCCACGCAATCCGAACAACAACTACCCAAGAGGAAGAGGTAGGTCTGGGCGAGGGTTTGGCAGAGGTGTCTTTCGAGGAACCTGCTTCAACTGCGGAGGAGAAGGACACAGGGCATACAACTGCCCGCAACATCAAGAGAGGCCAAATCGAAGACCTGAGGGTCAGGCCCGAGCTGCTGTAGCAGACGAAGGTGTAGAGTCTGAGCACTCAGAGGAGGCAGAAAGAGGAGAAGCAATGGTCATCAGAAGAGTCCTATTAAATGAAGAAGAAAAGATAGACCAGAGGAACAGCCTGTTTTGAACAAGATGCAAGTGTGCAGGCAAGGTATGTAACATCATCATAGATAATGGAAGCACTGATAATTTGGTTTCTGAGGAAATGGTTGCCAAGCTGCAGTTGGAAAGGAGAAAACACCCACACCCTTATCGAATTGCATGGTTGCAAAAGGACCATCGGGTGTTAGTAAGTGAACAATGCCTGGTGAAGTTCAATATTGGAACTTACCGAGATGAGATTTTATGTGACATCTTGCCTATGGATGCATGTCACCTGCTGCTTGGGAGACCATGGCAGTTTGACCGAAGTGTTGTCCATGATGGTCGAGCCAACACATATTCTCTCGTCAAAGAATGGAGTTCGCCATAAGTTAAAACCCCTGAAGGAGGCGGATGAGAAAGTATGCAGCAGTGCACGAGTCTGTCTAGTTGATGGCAGAAGATTCTTGGAAGGCCTGAAGCCGGATCATATGTGCTATGCTATAATCCCCAGGGTTAGGGAAGAAGGATGCAAGGAGATTCCAATGGAAGTCATGGGACTGTTAGAAGAATTCCTAGATATCATTTCAGATAATGTTCCTGAAGGTTTATCGCCTGTTAGGAAGATCAGTCACCACATAGATCTGGTGCCTGGATCGAGCTTGCCAAAAAAGGCTGCACATCGAATGACGTCTGTGGAGACTGAGGAACTAAATCGACAAGTTCAGGATTTGTTGAAGAAGGGACTGATCAGAGAGAGTCTTAGTCCATGTGCTGTACTAGCAGTATTAGCACCCAAGAAGGATGGAGAATGGAGGATGTGCACCGAATCTCATGCTAATACTGGAAATGTTGTTGATAGCCCACCCATTTCCCCCAAGTTCAATCTTTCAAATATTTTGAAATTCTTTACTTGTACCACCATAATTTTGGTGGGGCCCTTGTCTCATGGGTGGTATAAGTTGTTTTGGGTGCTAGTGAGATTCACTAGGTTTTATTATAGTTGGTACAGTGAGAAGACTCTTCTCCCAACTACTATGCTGAGTTGGGGATAAGCAGGTCATCTTTTGGAGGGCCCCAACAAGGACAACCCAGACATAGTGAACATTAATGGTCAGGTGTCTATTTTTTGATGGGTCTTTCTTAGTTTTTTATTTTTGTTTCGGTTATTATCTGTGTTTGGGTGTCTTTGCGTGGGTTGATCTGTATGAGTTATGGGGTCTGGTTGTAGGTCGTATGATCTTCCTTTTGCATGTTTATTGTTTTTTATCCACATTGGTGGTGGTTGTGTTGATTTCCCCTACGTGAGTTTTGGATACAGGTCTCTATTTAGCTTGCTAACATCCTTCTCCTTGATAGGGTGTTAGTTTTTCCTTTTGTAATAAGGTTTGGGGATCCTTTCAAAACCTCTTCTTTCAACTAATAAAAAAAATATCCAAACTTATGTGGTGATGATGTAATACGGGTGGGGCCCATTTTAATCCCATATAGCCCATTAAAAAAAAAAAGCCAACTACATATCTTTCTCAAATTTTAATTATAAATTTTTAGAGTACATTTTCCACTTAGTAACTAGCATTTCACAAGAACTTAAGATTTAAAATATGGGATCATATATTGACAATTATGTCCCTTTTAATGGAGTTATGCAAATTATCTTTATTTGGAATCTTTTTATTTTATTTTTCCTTGAAAGTATTTTCTCACTTCAAAAAGAATTTCAAAAATACAAATATTAAATTATCAACTATTTACCTATGCAATAATATTTTAAATTAAAAGTCCCATGGGAACAATGCAACGGGCTTTGGCTCTTCTTTGGGAGGTCCAAGGTTCAAACCGTGACATGGACGAGTGTGTGAGGGGGTGGGTGTGTGTTAAATTCCTTATTGATAAGCATAGCTCTCGAATTTAGGAGGGGTTATATTTGGAGGGAGCCTGCCCAACCCTGTACATTGATCGTAGGGGTTTCTCACACTAACCATAAAAAAATATTAAATAAAAAAGAAACTATATAAAATTCTTAAGTGGCATATTTTTTGCGTACAAAAATTGCTTTGGAGCAAAGAGTCCAACCCCGTCTATCATCCAAAACCAAGTCGACTACATATTTCCAAGCCTCCCATATTCTTTTAATTAGGCCAAAATCACCCTCCAAACAACCTAATGACCCACTTAGAAGCAAGAACCTTGGTAAGAAAGGAATTTTCGAGTGGGCGGATCTTTGTGATGGAAACACTTGTATTTGGACTTCGTGGTAACAATTGGTTGTTAAATTTAAACTGAAGTCCTTTAATAGGTATGAAGTGCAACAAATGCAAAGTCTTCTTTCGATGGAGCAACTGTACAAGCTTTCCAATGGTCTTGTAGGTCCTATCTGGAAGGATTGGAGGTGGAAATATGAAAAACCAATTTGGTGTTTTAAAGCCTCTAAGATTTATCATTTGATGGTTCCTGGAATCCTGTTTGGTGACATTATGAACATCAGATGGGGTTTGAGTTGTTCTTGCAAAAAATGGAAGAAGCGTCTCATTGGGGTGTGGATGTTCTGGGTTTCTATGCATTTGAAGGTGTTTTCCTGGTTAGTTATTATGCATGGTCTTCATAGTAAGGCTCGTATAGCCAAATGTATGCTTGCATCAGATGCTCATTCCAGCTGTGGAAAAAGTGAAACAATTAAGCATATTTTTTGGAAATGTCCAAGAACGAGAAAGGTATGGAGAAAGACAGTCTGGTTGTATGACAATGTTGTTCAGGGGCAACTAAGGTGGAAGGCAATGTTGTTTGGAGACTCCATTGACTATGCAAGCCACAGAAGGATATTTTGGGACATTATTAGACTCTCTATCTTGTTCAATATTTGGAAAGAAAGACGTAGTCTGATTTTTAAAAATGAGGAGGTATCAGTTGCTGCTACTGTTAGCAAAGCTGCTGAGCTTGTTTCTAGTCAACTTAAGGTGTTTAGGTTTGAGATTATTTATTAAAATTGATAAAAGTATTAGATATGATTTTTTGCTGCTTATTGGCAAACTGTTGTAGTATTGCTATGATGATGTATTCTCTGATTATTCATTAATATGAAGTATTTTTTCAATAAAAAAAATTCATAAGTGGCATAACTATTTATCTCAATTCAAAATCAATTACTCAATTTCATATCATAAATATGCTTAAATTCATATAAAAATATATAACTTTAAATGCTTAACTATCTATTCAATATTTTTATTATTCATGACTCACCTTTAAGGTTCATCGAGGAACATAAATCTCCATTCAAGATTTATCTCATTAAAAAAGTTTTTTAACACTCTAAAATTATAACATACTAAAAAATATAAGACTTCAAAGCCAAATTTAATATTATATCCAAAACATTTTTATTAAAATAACTTCATTCTCATCTAATGGTATGAGCTTAACCAATTAAATTCCTTGACTTTCCAAGAGGAAATTTAGTTTCAAACCTTACTAAACAATATAAAACTATTGTAATACTACTATATGGCCATGATGTAACAACCATAAGACTCATTTGAATTTAATTTTTTTTTTGAGTAATACTTATACACATCCACCATGGGGATTGAACCCGGTCACATCTCGTTAGAGTTAAAGTGCACTATGCCTTCACCTTGACACTTGTCAGTTTATCTTGACAAGTGTCATGTGTTGAATATAGGCTTATGCCTATATATTGTAACCATTTGCATCAATAAAATCAATCCCCTTCAGTTTCAGTCCCAACATTTGGTATCAGAGCAGGTTCCCTCTCCTGCCTGTGAAACCCTTGAGGGGGGATTTCCCTCATGGAAATCCTCCCTCCCCTCTTTTTTTTTTTCTCTTTGGCATTTTTTTTAAAACTGAGGGAGTATGCTCTCCATATTTGATGGATCAAAAACCAGAAGTTTTCCTGGCTGCCAATTTTTTTATGGGATTTTTTTTTAGACTTAGTTTTTTAGGGTTTGTAGCATCCACTATCCCATATTATTCTAATCATTCTTCTTTAGTTCCTTCTCTCCCAAGGAATAATGTCTACGATGCCCCTTTGCTGAAGGAGAGCTTAAGTACATTGAGTTTACAGAGTAAGAGTCCCAAATGGGTGGAGAGGTGGTCCTGTTCGAAGGTGTATATGAGCTCTGCTATGGGCAGAGAGACAGTTACCAGCGATGCCCTCTTTGCTGATTACAAGCCCACTTCGGCTTTCCTATTTCCTGGACAGGGTGCACAAGCTGTGGGAATGGGCAAGGATGCACAAAGTGTGCCAGCTGCTACTGCTTTATTTACAAAAGCAAATGAGACACTAGGGTATGACCTTCTGGATGTGTGCCTCAATGGACCTAAGGAAAAACTTAATTCAACAGTAATAAGCCAGCCTGCATTATATGTTACCAGCTTGGCTACAGTTGAGGTATTGCGTGCCCGTGATGGAGGCCAAGATATTATTGATTCTATTGATGTTGATTGTGGACTGCCTGGTGAAGCAAATCAGCCTCAGCAAAGGGGCACAGACGGTCGTTTTTGAAGCAATCCCCTCTGCGATGGATCAATTCAAGGCTCAGACGGTCATTTTTTTAAGCATTCCAATGCGTTGCTCCATGAGCCTTTTGCATTTCCTCCCATGTTGCAGCTTGGCACAACGGAAGCTTGGATTTCAGGCCATCTCATAAGTTCTTTAAAAAAGTGAGAGGGTTATTTGCTATGTTTTTTCTGTTTGCGAAGCTTCACTGCTGTTTCTAGTCTGAGATGTCCAGAATTCCTGAAGTGGTCGAACCTGCCCATCGGAGCCCTGTACTCAATGAGCCTCTGGTTCTCAAATTCTGCCTACATATATCTGTCTGTGTCCTTCATCCAGATGCTCAAGGCCCTGATGCTTGTGGCGGTGTATTCCATTGGACTTGGGCTGAGAAAGGAGACCTTCAAGTCAAATACAATGGCAAACATGATTGGGATTTCTATTGGGGTGGCCATTACAGCATATGGAGAAAAAGTTCAATGCAAGGGGGTTTTTTGCTCCAGTTGGGTGCTGTAGCTTTTAAGGCCACAAGATTGGTGCTATATCAAGACTGCCATTTCTCGCCCATGATTCTAAAGGCGACAGCCAAAATATTATCGAGAATGCTGAGATTGGATCCGAACACGTCAAACAAGGTCACCGTCGGCCTGTTCCCCACATTGTACTCATGTTGTTTCTGATATTGTTGTCAATGGCAGCGATGGTGATCCATTGCAGACATCCCCTCCATTGCTGAGATTAAGGCGAAGGCGAAGGTTAAGACGAAGGAGATGCTCGAACTGCATGATCCATGGTGTATTTGCATTTGACGCCTTTCGGCAAAGGGCTCCTGCAACAGCCTATCCACCGTCTCCTCCAGCAGGCTGCGCCATGTTTACCGCTCTCGCCCAAAAAACTCAGTCCCGATATTGATATTAATTCCTGTGATTTTTTTTCCCTCCCAAAATCTTTGTGCCCAAGTTTTTTGGATGGGGTAATTCATTTTGAGCACTACAGCGAGAGTTCGCCAAGCCCCAGGTGTAAACCTTGCATGCGCAACGGAAGCGTCAGTCGTTCTCTCTCCAATTAATGCTGCCAGAGTGGATGGTCGACATTCCTCCTCGTAAAGGCCCACACCACTAAATGATATGGCTTGGTTTGAAATTGTTACGTGTTCACTTGTTGAAGGCACGTGTTATGCTTTATTATCTCCATCTCAAGGAGGAGGATTGAGGCATTAATGTTTTTTTTTTATTGCAAGTGGGTGGGTATTTTTTAAAAGGGACACTAAACTCTTTAGATCATAATGGTTCAAATTGTTTTTAATCAAAACAAAAGGAAATATTTCATAAAGTGGAGGAGCACTTTATTGGCATGTAAGACAAACATGAGAGTGGGTGGTTTATATAGGCCCATGTAATTCCTTTGTGAGGGAAAATTGAGAGACTATTTTTTTTTCGCCAGAGAGCGATGCCGCCACAGTGCGAGGTTTTAGTTGCTGTCTTGGAGAGGCATGTTGTTTTTCATCATGATGAAGGCCCCATTGAGAATGGAACATAGGGGTATTTATAGTTGTTGGAAACGGTTTTTCATGACGGACACTATGGTGGTGTTATATTCTAATTTTGAGGCTATTTTTTTTTAGCCTCAAAATTTTCTCTACCTTGGAGTGCATTTTCGGTAGAACCCGACACTCCCAAGGTAATTTTATATGTGATCCTTGTACCTAGTGATCTTTTCTATACACTTGGCGAATGCAACGGTTGGTTACCCATGCATTTCGGTGGGATGACATGGTCACCATAAGGACACTTATACTAGGGACTACATACAAAGACACCCTAGACTCTATCCGAGGTCTTTTTTGGATCTACTTCTGAAGACTACAGACGAAGACACTTCAGAATATTCTCTTCTTTTCTTCTTTCTTCTTCTCCTCCTATTTGGATCTATGGCTCATTTTATTGTATTGAGTGCATTTTCGACAGAGACCAACACTCTTATATGGCTCGTTTTTCTTTTGTATTAGGTGCATTTTTGGCAAAGACCGACACCTTCTAGATTGAGTTCACCATGAGGAGGGATTTCATACTCATGGTGAATCTAGTCAGTGACCTACGAGAGGCAAAATCCTCTGAGGATGACCTACAGAGGCAACAGACCCAGAAGTGGCTGACCCTGAGGCACCCATGATGACCCTTAGGCACTTAGACAGCTGACCCAGTGGCAACAGACCCGTGGAAGTGGCTGACCCTAGGGAAACAGACCGATATGTATACACAGTGAATCTAGCATTATTCACAGTTGGAGAGCCAAGAGCACAGAGCACGAGCCTAGACCAAATCAGCAATAAGCAAGGATGATAGGTTCTTTTAGAGAAGTCAACATTAAGGGGGAATGTTACCTAATGTTGACTTGTTTTGTTTCTTCTTTAGTTAGGATAGTGCACTTTAAGGGGGAATGTTAGAGTTAAAGTGCACTATGCCTTCACCTTGACACTTGTTAGTTTCTCTTGACAAGTGTCATGTGTTGAATATAGGCTTATGCCTATATATTGTAACCATTTGCATCAATAAAATCAATCCCCTTCAATTTCAGTCCCAACAACATCACCAAAAATGCAAGTAGCGTTCTTATTGGTAGACTCATTTAAATTTTATGCTACCAATTAAAAAAAAAAGTAAATTCACTCTCAAGTTTACCAATAAACTAACCAATAGAAACCAAATGCATATATTTAATCAATTGTTTAAGAATCATAGTAAAGAAGGTTTATCTTTTTTTTTTTTTTTTTTTTTTTTTTTGATACATAGGAGAATTGGCAACTGCCTAAGAAATTTTATCTTTCAAGACATACATCCAAAAATATATTTAATAAAATATTTAAGAATCATAGTAAACAAGGTTTATCTTTCAAGAGATACATCCAAAAATATATACATTAAAATAGGATATTCAATTTTATATGTAAACTTCATAATTTTATCTAAATATAAATAAATATTTGTTTAGAACTAAATCAGTAGGCTTGAATCTACTCACATCCTCATATAGAGTGTATGATATTTGAATTTAAAACACATTCCATAAAAGACTTTGAAGACAAAGTGTATTTTTGCATTGTGCATATTCTCAACATTATATATAGTCACACATGGTTTACTTCTATTCACCCTTTAGATTTATAAGAAACAATTCAAAACTTAGACTGTTAAGTAAACTATAATATATAAATAATTTTTGTTTGTTTTCATTACTTAAACATAGAGCAAATGTATCTTGTATATTTAGTATATTGTTAATGAAGCAAGCTAAACATTCTAAAAGTTGAGATTCAACTTCCAAGGAGATTCTCTTTGTTAATTTTATTCATTTATAAGAGAAAAAGGGTTAGATCAGTTCCATTCTAAATAAATTATTGAATGGATTCTAAAAGTTGAGATTCAACTTTCAAAGAGGGTCTGTTAACTAGAATAATTAGATCAGTTTCATTCTAAATAAATCATTGAATGGTTTTTTTATCAATCTAATTCAATGACCCCATAAAAAGACACTAAGATAATCATAATTTTAATTCCTTTAAATTAATTTTAACTATATGGAAATTAATTGATGTAAATTTTTATAAAAGAATTAATAAGAAAACAAAGGATAGAGATTAACTGCAATCTAATTTAGTTGCATTCACATGCTAAGGATTAATAAGAAAATAAAGGATAGAGATCAACTGCAATCTAATTTATTTGCATTCACAAGCTATGGAAACACACACAATATAATTTTTTTGAACACCGTATAATAATAAATTTATTTAAAGGTTTATAGGTCTAACTAATTATTGAATGAAACTAGTCACAACTTTTGAGAATCATGAAAAGAATACTATACATTGTGTCATAGCATATATTTGTTGAAATATATATAATTTGGTCTTGATAGGCGAAGGTCAATAGTGATGAAGTGTTTGTTGAGGTGTAATTTTATCCATTCACAAAATCACTTGACAACTAGGATTTGAATATCCTTCCTTGCAAAGAAATGGGGTTTCTTCAAGGTCTCCACTTAAATATTTCAAATATTAAGCATGTATATATGTATAAGTGCCTTAGAACTCTGTGTGGTTTGCAAGTGTTGTTAACAAGGGTCCTGGGAAATTATGTAATTGACTTCTACTCTATTATATAAATCATGTTTCTTTTCATATCAAAACAAAATAAAATTGGTTTTATGATTTTAAGTTTAAATATGCCCAATTTTACTTCATCTCTTTTAATATAATGTTTCAAAAATACTTCGAGTAAAATCAGCATAAAGGGACTCAACCTTTGTATTAAAATTTATTTTGACTTTAATGAAAATGAATGAAATTTAATAGACTTAATGAACCTTTGGAATAAGATAAATTTACATTAAATCCATTTCCAAAATATCCCTTTGATAAAGTGGTTGTTTATTCAAAACCCCTTTGTGAAATCATAGATTGAGTACAAAAGAGGCGAATAAATGAATAATGTCTTTCCCTATTTAAAATCTTATTAATAACCAGCATATAGGGCTTAATGTAAACACCAATTTATAAACTTTAATTTATACAAAGTAAATTTTATAAACCAGACCTGTATGATAACCACTTTTTGAAATATTTATAGAATCAGATATCTCAGATGATCAAGTTATTATGAATCAAGATTTTGTAATATTTACCCTTGATCAAGTAATTATGAATCGTAATTTTGTAATATTTACCCTCCAAAATATTTATAATATTAAGTATTTTAGATAGTAAAACATTTCTTACTAATATAATCCTGGAATTTCGCAAATTCAAAAAATGTCAGATTATACCAGTGTCTATTCAATTTCCCTTTTTATTTTTGGGAGATATCAATTCTGATATCCCCTGCCTTATAATCGTAAAGAGAGAAAAACATAACAGTCATTTATCTATTTTAATTGATTATTCCAAATATTAATTGATCTAATATTGGAATAATAATTAAGATTTTGCCCAGTTACACAGTTTTGATTTTATAAATATTAACTAGGCTCATTCTTCATGCTTTTGATTTAAATAAATTGTAAAAGTATAAGGATTTGAAAATGTAATACTCTCGGACATGTACAAACAAAAAATTCAAGTACAAAAATCATAAATCAAAACTGATATCTAACCAGATTAAACATAGTAAACAACAGTTTGGTTTAACCTCCAATGGAAAAATGGATCACATACAACACATTGCTTTGAAAACAAATACCAAAATCTTACTTATTTGAATTCACAATATCACTGGATGTAATTAGGATCTTACAATTCAAAATTTTGCTCCTGCAACTTGCTTCCCTGTCACACACACTTTTCCTTTTTTTGGTTCTTCTGCTCCTCTTCTTTTCTTCAATCTGTCCCCTCAAAAGATGTCTGATCTTTTTTTTGGTCTTCATGACTCCTTTTAAAACCTTCGGCATTCATTTTATTCAATTGGTTTAATCATTTTCTTTTTTTGTTCTGAAACCAACCACTATTATTAATAATGATTAAAACATATTCTCCAAACCCACACTTCACATGGCTTATATCTTCTAAACATATCCGATAGGCTATCTAAATTCTTTTTTTAACATGATAGTTTCTAGTTTTGCAACCATTTACATCCATTTAAATTTATAATATCATAATGCTTGTCGTTAATGATATTATACCTATCTTTATAACCTATACTGTATTTAATACCCGAAGGGACGTTTTTGACTGTCTCTCTTAAAAAATGTATGACAATATTAAATTTTGCAAACCATAGTGCATCCAAGATTGTTTAACACCTAATATCAGTCATCAGTATGATTAATCGAGGCATCCCCTATGTCATTTCTACTACAACATGATCATCCTTCCACAAAGTACCTTTGAAAACTGCTATTGCGAAGACTTCCTAAAACCCCCATTAAGAAATAAAAAAATTCGATGCATCTTGGGATAAAAAATTATGGCCAAGCAACACATCCTCCTAACAATGCCAATGGTACTCTTCGACAACAACAAATTTTTTTGTTGTTGCATCATTCTCTGGCAGTGGTGTCTTCATCTAAACGGATGTTGTCTGATGAAAGAAAGTGATCAATAGCTAGATTTCTCCTACAAGGTGACCATATTATTGTTGTTTACAACAAAACTAGAGGAATGTGCCATTCATACTCCCTATATGTTAATCATTTCCTAAGACAAAGGATTAAACAGTCGGTACCACATCTCCACTCGTGAATATATCGACACATGTCTCTCCTGCCACCAAGTTCATTTTGTGTCACTCGTAACGTGCCCTAAGATTTTACCGACATTACGTGTTGTCAATCCCTTAAACACATATGTTATCTAATAACATTGAAACCTTGGAACAATGGGTGACATTCAATTTTATACCACGCATCCAATATTAACGACTTTAGAAACTTATATATATTACTCTTCCACCTAAAGATGCATTTTATACATGTGAGGCACAACAACGTCATTATAATCCACAACATGCCATACTTAGGAAAAAACCTTCCTTTTAATACATGCACATTTGAATGAAATACACATATAACATGATTTCACCTCCCAAAACGCGACCCATAACTAAAGATTTAAGCACAATTTGCCACATTGAACGATTAGAGATAACCCCATCGACAAAACGTCAGTACATAAAAAAAATACACAACATTAAAAGGAACTCTTCACAACATTATAATAATGAAAACAAAACATGTTATACTTCAACGAATATATAATATAACGTATGCACCTTTGAAATAATCATAAACCACATAACCTAAACAAAACTAACCTAGAACACCTAAACAACTATAATGACACATATTCACGAAAGTATATATAATTAATAATTATATAATAAATAAAAATAATAAATAAGAAGTATAAGAAGTATTATCGGTGATGTGACCCGGGTTCAATCCCCACGACGGATATATATGTATAAGAAGTATTTACTCAATAAAAAATAATTATATAATAAATATATAATTAGTTATTATATATAATAATAAATAAATAACAACCACAAACAAAATAGACAATTTACATAACAAAAACAAGAAAACTTAACATACAACCTTAAACAACAAATATAAAATCACATCCAAATATAACAGGATCACAAAAAGAACATAACATAAGGTTACTCTACACACATCATAAACACATAACCCACATACTAACCAACAAACATTGACCTTACAACATGCCTCACATTTCATGAAATATTGTCTATTCATCATGGACTTCTTTTTCAATACAACAAAAGTGCCCTTTCGCATTGCACTCAATATTTGCCAAATGAGCATTTCTCAGTGATCGAAAATTAATGAGGTAAACTTTGATAAATGCACCCTATCATACAACCATATGTAAATCAAATTTCTTTAACACTTAAAGGATGACAACTGAGATCACAAGTAAAAATGACAATTTTGAATCAGTTTCCAAATTTCAAGTGGGTCCCCAAATTTTTTTGGGGTCATTGTGAAGGAGTCACAACAAATGGTGACTCTGCTGGTAAATGTCCCTAGACATTTTGGACTCAAAAATCAAACTCTGAAAACACACAAACTCGAATATTAGAATTACAAGCATCAGTTGTATCCAGAGAATGAGAATAGACTAATTCAAACATGAACTTCTAGAATCACTCAAGGATCAGATCGATGTGGGTGAAGTGATTGATTCCTAATCACCTGAAACCATTCAACATTCCATCGTTGGTTCCAAATTTTAGGCTATGAAAAATTCCTCTTTGAAGGTAAAACCTACACCCGATTCTCTTCAGATCTTGCTCTATTGCCAGCCGAGCGTCTATAGCTTCAGTAGAGATTATCTAAAATACCCAGATATTAGGTGGATATTGTGTTTCCTTTACTCTAAGCATTTCTTCACTGCCAACCGAGCTTATATAGCTCTGGTGAAGCTACTTAGTTTTGGATGATAAATTTATCATTGTAGCTCTTTCCTAACATTTCTCTACATCTTGCTTCACTACCATCCGAGCATCTATAGCTCTAATGAATATTATCTTACTTTTTTTTAATAATAGATTTGACTCTATTTCCAACTTTTTTTTTTTTAAACATTCTCACTTTTTTTTGTCTCTCTTTTTTTTTCCTTTGTTTTTTTATCTCTCTTTTTACATCCAGTAGAATGGTACTTTGCAACAAATCCACCTGCCACCTGGGTTAGAGATGAGGTAAGGCTAAAAATAGTATATAAGATATTTCACCCTAATTTGCAAAACCAACAACTTCACGCATCCCAATTTCAAACAATATACTTTAATGTGTTTTGTGGTACTCGTGGAGCTTTTGCAATACAATTCCAAATACATTTTTCTCTCTCCTAAATTTATTGTCAAAACCCTTCTATAATTCCTGAAGCATTGTGTAGTTGTTTCTATCTACTAACCATGCAGGAAAATCATCTCTTGGATGGTGATGGTGTTTTATGCCAAGTACCCTGATGCATTTCAGTCCCAAGGACCAAGGAAGAGGACATCACTCAACTTCGACATATGAGAAATGATAAAGTATGCCTAGGTCTGGTGCACAGTCTGGAGTACACCTAGGTCTGCTGCATAGTCTAGAATACACCTAGGTCTAGTGCATAGTTTGAGGTACGCCTAGATATGGCACACAGTCTGGAGTGTACCCAGGTCTGGCGCATAGTCTGGAGTGCATCTAGGTCTAGCACACAGTCTGGAGAGCACCTATACCTAGTGCACATTTTGGAGTGCACCCAAGTTTGATGTGTTATTTCAAGTGCATTTGAGTCCAGTGTAGCATCTAGAGTGCGCTTGAGTGTTGTGCATATTTTCTCATGCAAGGATATAACGCATCCTCTCACTGCACCTCGCCTATCAAATTTTCAACCCTTGCATCGATCTCTCCTAGAAGCACTCCACCTCAACAATTTAAAGTGCATCCTTATTCGACCAGATGCAACCCTTATGAGAAATTTCTAGACTAGACATTCAAAGATTTCAAGCATATCTTCCATGAAAGCGGTCCCTATGAGTACGGAGGCAGCGCCAACAAGCTGATTCTGTCAAGGAATTGAAGGAGTTCAATGATATTTCTAAGGAGTCATCAGTCTCGACCATACCTGAATAAATATTTCATGACTACACTCTCTTGGAACTCTTATCTCAGTTGCCACTGCCATAGTTTGTTGGTGTGCATTTAATGTTCAAGTGGCAAAATTTGCTATATAAGCCTACCTTCTTATTGTAAAATGGATGGGTGTTTGTTAGAAGCTTGCTTTAGCTCAAATTTTGCTATAAATATAGATAGTTTCTGGCTCTAACTCTAGACTTCTGATTGTGTGTATGTATTCTATTGCTTATCTTCTATTAAAATTCTCTAGTTTATCTATAGGCTTGAATTCTAGTATCTGGATTTAGCTTTTGGTAAAACATGAATTCTAGACTAGCAGTAGAGATTATGCATGTTAGCTGTTAGAGTTTGTGTTAAATGGCTATTTAATTTGACCTATAGTTAAGTTGTCATGTTGTTAGCCCATAACCCCTATTATATCTGGCCCGTGGCCATATTTCCCATCTCTTTCAATCATTTCCTATTCCTTTAAGTTTCTTAATATTTAAAACCCCCAGTTAGAATAGCAAGGGAACCAAACCATCTTTGGAGATTGGCATGGAAGGCATTTCTTCCTCTCAGTATTTCAATGTTGGCCGAGTCTAAGGTGCACTAATAACGAAACCCTTACCTAAGGCAGATCTCAGACCAATAGTTTTTGGCACACCTGATGGGACCTATTGACTCCCAAAGGGATAGCCACATTTTTGGGATCCAAATTCACACCTTTTCGTAGGGTGCACAAGGTGGTGCACCCCGAATTAGCCCTGTGCACTCCACTCCAATGGAGCGCACTCAAAGTCACCTGGGTGCAAAGGATGTGCATCTCGAACCAAAGTTGTGTACTCCATATCATGGAGCACAAAGTACCCTGAATGGGTGCGCAAGGTCATGCACCTGCTTCCAACCCGTGCACCCCATTGGGGAATGGGATGCATAATATCCCTTAGGGGCACACAAGGTAGTGCACTTTGCCAAAATCCTATGTGCTCTATGGGGAGGTGGAGCACACAACAACCCTTTGGGATGCACAAGGTTGTGTGCCCCATGCACTCCAAGAAACTGGAGTACGCATCACCCCTTTGGGGTGCACAAGGTTGTGCATCCTGTGCACTCCAAAGGAATGAAGTGTGCATCACCCCTTTAAGGCACACAAGGTTGTGCACCCTATGCGTTCCAAAATAATGGAGCATGCATAAGCCTGAGAATGGCGCATAACCTGTGCACCCCAAAGAAGCCGTGTGCTCCATTCTTTGGAGCGCACAATAGACCACAAGGGCACGTATTTCCATGCATGCCTCAAAGCCCGATGTACGTTCCATTCCAATGGAACACACATAATACCTTGGAGTGCATAAGTTGTGCACTCCTCCTCCAGCCAATGCGCTATGCTCTCGAAGTTGAGTGCATAACCTCCATCAGGATGCATAAGGCTATGCGCCCCATCCTGAGTTAGCATGCCCCTCATTTTAGGGTGTGCAAGTGTCCAAGTTGTGTGTACAAGGTTGTGCACCCATATTTGGGTTATGTGCTCCACTACGATGGAGAACACAAGGTATTTAAAGGTACATAGGTAGTACACCCAATTGAAGTCAAGTGCGTCCGACTTCCTTGGGGCACAAAAAGGTCGAGTGGGTGCACAACCTTATACTCCCACCTCGAAAGCCATGCACCCCACTCCCCAATGGAGTGCACACACTAAAATTTAAAGCTAATGTGCCTCACACGAGCGCATACCTACCTATGTCCTGACTTCACAAATTCAAAATTGCCATGTTTCCCAACTGTTGTTCACAACCGCAATTCACCCCATCAGCACGAGAAGGTGGCAATTAATGTGGTGCACCCAACCGATTCCAAAGCTCCTAGAAAGCAAAAAAAGTGCATGCACCATATACCAAATTTAATGCACATGTTTTAAAAGGAATGTGGTGACCCTATTTTGCACCATTCACGCATGCATAATTATCCATCGATGAGGTCGAGCATAGAGTGAGGGGTGAAGAACATAGGAGATACAGTCCTGGGTAGAGGAGATATTACAACTGAGAGATAAATTATACACCTGATATTCAAAAGGGATGGCATCTACCAGATCTTCGGCCCCTAAGACATCAATTGTATGATAGATAATTGGTAGAATTACTAGGGCATGGCCTATTGCCAAGAAGCCAAGGAGGGCACAAAACCCTAAGGCATTTGAATATTTACTTGATACCAGCAGGGATATCATCGAGGAGCAATAAAAAGAGGTGGTGGGAGTCACTATTTATGCATTTGACCCCACAGAGGAGGATAACCAACATCACCCAATTCTCCCAAGAGACCTCTACGCATGGGCCTATCGAGATAGCACCAAGCGAGCCCCTATGTGCAACAAATGGAGTATGAACCTAGGTCGGTTAACCTATCCAAAGGTGTACCATTCCTTTGACTTTCTAGCATGGCTCATAGTCTCTTACGACTCCAAAGCACACACCATTCATAATTTTAAAGGCCAGGAAGTGGCTCGGGTGTTGTAAAACCACATTTGGTAAGTTTTTGGCCTAGCCACTACTTCTAGGGTGGTGGATTTTAAGGAATTGGCCCTCCAGGCCAATTATATTATGAATACTATGTTCCCTCAGATCCTATTGAAGAGAGGGAAGATGAGGCCAACAGATTTCCCCATCAAAAAGTTCTTGCTCCATCCTTGGGTGCAAGATTACACCAACATGATCAATCTAGCATTGGGGGAGAAGGATTTGGAGCCAATCACAAAGGAGATGATGTTTTTAATCCTCCAATATAACAGAATAAACAAAAATCCTCTTTAATTATGGGAGGACATTATCAGTGATAAGTTGGATGAAGAACTGCAACTGTTGCAGGAGGCCATATTGGTCGAGAAGAGGGAAATGCCTCTATTTTCATATTACTCATTTTTCATTCATTTGTTTATAGAACAGTTGGAAAAAGCCTTAGTGGCCTAACTGGGGGGAGTGAATGCACCCACTGTACATGATCGGTTATTGTGCATCCAGGAGGGATGTTCCAGTGATATGAACTTATTTGAGAATGTCCTCACCGTAGTCCACTTTTGGTTATGTGGAAACTTCCCAGATAGAATTGGGGTAGGAGTTAGATATTTCCTACACAAGGAGAAAGCAAGAGACTACTTCTATGTAGAATAATTTTCCTATATTAGGATATATGGATCAAAACTACCCCTAAAATCCCTACCATTCTATTGCCCAACTTCCATTGACATCCTTGAGATCACTCGACAGATGGCCGAGGAAGTAAAAATCAGACATCTAAGGAAGAAGGAACTAGTGAAGTGGTTTTCCATTCCTTGTACAATGGGCCATTACACCTATCTTGGCCACTTTGTCGTGCTGTGGGCTATTTAGAATATGGAAACATACTAATTTCTAGAGGTTTCTTGGAGGGCCTACGACCCAGATGGCCACTACAGAAGAGAAGTTACTAGTAAGCTGGCCCTTCTGGTAGTTACACACAGTGATGATGACTTCGAAGATGCAATACAGTGGGATTTCAAAAGCAACCAGACATTGGAATTGATATGGAGGATACCTAAGGATAAGTTGCCATATAGTGAATTGGAGGCTATGGGTGATTATAGGGTCCAACTAAAATTTCACCGAAGCTTTCTAGTGGATAAGATGGCCCCAACAGTCCCGATGGCCCCTCCAAAAGAATTTGAAGACCCCACTCTTCAAATCATTCAACAAGACTCTAACCTCTTTGAGGTCATGATGAAGATAGTTGATGAGGCCCAACAAGAGCAAGCCAAACTCCCTTCTTCTTCAAATTCTACCATTGCCACTTCAAAAGGGAAGGAGTTGGCCATTGATCCATCTTAGAAGACTGCCACATTGTTAGTGCTAACTTTGATAAGCCCACAAGAGCAAGGCCAATTGGCAAAAGGTCAATGTTCATTGTATTCCACCACCCTGGTGATAAATTAGGAAGAACATCGAGTACGACCCAAGGTGATGAAAAAGATAACACAAGTTGGGGGGCTATCTAATATTTTGAGAGGCTATGAGGTGCAAATCCCCACGTGGTCCCCTACTCATAAAAAGGCTAGGATTAAATCCTTGGATCAAGGAGTGGAGAGTTTTATAATTGCAAGGATCACTGACACTTACCATTTCACCACTGATGAAGAGGACCAGATATAGGATATGGAGTAACAAAGGTCCCCTAGCAAGGGGGATAGTCAGATGTAAAGATACAACTAGGCAAAGGGCAACTAACACACCTATTTCTGCCTTTGATATCCCTTTGCCACCTAGCATGAAGGAGGACACTATAGATGTAAGAAATAGTGTCATCCGAGCATTTGTTGCACCTGTCTAGATGATGAAGTCACAGATGACCACTCAATCACAGGTGGTCAAAGTAGTGGAAAAATAACTTGAACAATAAAAATCCAAGGCTCTAGAAGTGGAGCCATTATAGCTCAAGGTAAATTAGCTTCAGGAAGAAGTTGATAAACTGAGGATGCCCGCTCCTTCCACTGTGCAGACTAGTGTCCAAATCGGGTCACCAGATGAACTTAAACAAGAGATGAAGGAGAAGATCCAAGCAAATATGGGGGATTTAGAGTCCATTATGATAGATATATATGCTATGAGATGTGTAGTGGGCCTCATCCAAAATAACCTACAGTAAGGGAGACAACGAATAGATGCTATTATGCCAATATATAAAAGGTCTCAGGAGGACTATGTGCCTATTTATAGGCTAACAACCACCCTATCAGATGATTCTTTATGCTTCTTTGTAGAAGAATACATTAAGGTCTCCATATTTTTACAAAATGAGTAAAATTGGCTCAAATAGGACCAAGAGGTAGCAAATGTCGAGTATGAGACCAACGATGAATTGGCTGACTGCAACCTCTCCATTGAGGACTTTGGGTAGGCCCTAGTCATTAAATATTTTGTTTTTCAAAGGATCCAAGATTTTGATTTAGAATCTGGTGACAGGCTGTCTAAGCACTTCATGGCTTTGGTGGAGATGGTAGACCACCTGTGTGAATTTACCAATAATAATGTGCAGTGGGCCAAGGACCGTATAGTCAAGGCCACACAAGATTTAAACCTGCTGCTCTTCTCTTTGACCTTTTACGATGAGGCTTGGGAGTTCACTGACCAAGCCATTCAAAATCAAAAGGCAGGAGTGGGGCCCACCATCACTGTGCAACATGCACTAGGAGGACCATAGCCACTAGCATAAGGTAGTACCAATGGAGATGCACAACCGCCACCTGCATGAAAGGGAACATGCGCTACGTGCCCATTTTTGAATGCATTCCAATTTTGGTTACAACAAGATTCTTGCAATGGAGCAGGCGGTTACAATAGTCGGACAACCTGCACTATATAGAGGAGAACACTACAGTAGCAATTTTTTATTGAATGTCTAAGAGAGAAAATCCAAGTATAGCTTTGTCTATTGTTTGAGTCATATTTTCTCCTTGTGCTTCTTGTTTGTGTTGCTTACCATATTTATTTCTACCATATCTAGGGATTACTAGGGAGCATTGTTCACTGTGATCATTTCCTATGGAACGCGCTGAGTTGGAGACTCTTACATCACTACAATCAGGACGAAGAGGAGTAGCCCCTTTGTTATGTTATTCGAATGGGGGTTTATTGTAAATCATTTACATATAGGACCCAAACACCTTATTGGATCTATTTTATGTAATCTCCTTATATTAATACAAAATCTAACTTGATTCCTAGTTTATCTTCTATGTTTTATGGTTTGTGTAATGCTCATTCATGTGTTCTTGCAATCAAAACCTATGGATGACGCTTTCTATTACTAGTTTAATCATTTTCTTGCATTATGTTATTCAAATGAATTAAAACAAACTAGTTTCCCCTTTCTTTCTCTACTTTTGTCATAAAATATCAAACTACTACGACTTTATAATGGATAAGTTACTGGTCTAGGCTTGATGAGCACTCATATTAATAGGTTTGATCACCTATTATTATAAAAACAACTAAATAATTTTTTGTCTAGCATAGTGGGCATGTGCATTATGAAGCATTAGTCAAAGATCCCATTGTTTGGGGTTTCCTTACCCAGCCTAGTCTGTTTAGAGTTGTTTAAGGTAGTCTATACCCAAGTTAATAAGGTGGATCAGCCAGAATCCAAAGTGCTGGTTATGATTTTAAGAGTTCCTGTGATGTGACAAATCTTTTGAGGGTAAGCGGGAAAACTCCACAATAGGATCCAAACGTTCCACTGCATGAGTAGTACTAAGAAGTTGATGTTCATATTATTGATAAAAAAATTGAACATATGGTGACTCATTCGAACTCAGTTACCTTTGAACCTCATAGAATAGCTTAAAAGATCACGTCTTCATGTGTACAAGATGGCAGATTAGAAATAAATAAGAAGTTAAGTTCTATGAACTTGACATTGAAGCTCTAGGAGAACGTCCTAGAGTGGCCAGGCCAAATATCCTACTGGATAGGACATATTCATAGGAATCTACTATTGCTGCATAGAATCCAACTCTTGATAGCACAAAAACTAGCTTACCTCCAGTTTTGCCTAATTCTTTGGATCATCAGAATACTTTAGTTCCACCTAACATTGATTCGGGTGCTTTGAGTGTTCTCATTGTTTTGGCTCAACTACTGCAACCACCACTCCAAGCAAATCTGCAACCCCATATGGCATAGCCAAATCCACCCAGGCTATTTTTGAACTAGAAACACACTGGACCTCTTGCCCTATAGGCTCAACACACTGTACCACCTATCGCCTAAAAAGCTTTACCTACTTATGACGACACGAGAAAGATGGTGCATGAGCACATTCAAGACATCGCAAGACTGATAACTATCCATCAAATTACTAATGAAGATATTATGGTGAAGTTACTAGTGCTTTCACTAAGAGGTAAGCTCCTCTACTGGTACTGGTCACTCCTGGATGGCACCATCACCTCATAGGACCACCTGGAAGGGCAACTCATAAGGGGCTTCAATGAGGAAGCACATCCCTTCTCCCTGCTACACCAATTTACCTCTATCCAGAGGCACCCTCAAGAGAAAATAACTAACTTCAATATTAGGTTTGCTCAAACTTGGGAGAGAGTCACTCCCAGTATTTGGTCCACATCTGAGCAGGTGACGTTCTATTACCTGAGGTTATTACACTCTAATATTAGCATGAGTATCTGGTATGCTAATGTTAACATATTTCTAGAATTGTCCCAACAAGCATAGAAGGTGGAAGTCAACCTGGTAGCCATCGAGAAGTTACCTCCAAAAGAAACTATGCCGATTTACCTAAATTTTACACAGAACATGTATCCAAGTGCATCCACTTCTTATGCATCTTAGATGTACCCCAATCAATCATGTATTCCTAACCCATAAAATCATCCATAGGCTCCTAACCCATAAAATTAGGTACCAAATACTCAATATCCAAACCCCACAGTTTCCTAGCTTCCGACTCCTCCTTAGTACCTGGTATTTCCAACACCATTAGAACCATTACCATTACCTACACTCACAACTACAATATATCTAAATGTAGATCAAGCCAAAGAGTTGCAGGATGTGTATGGGTTTATGAAAACCATAGCAAATGATATGGTTGTCATGAAGAAAAGCCAGTTTAGGGATCAGGGCTACCCACCAAGGAGACCTCCGCCCCCTATCATAAGGGAGCAATATACCTCCACAAAAAGGCCTTAGGATAGAAATTTTGTGATCCTAGAGTGCCATGAAGCTATCCTATCAGGAAAAACCTACTAATGCTCCACCTGCAACAACCTCCATGGCAAGAAAACTTGCATGGTTTGATGAGGATAGGCAAGAAGCTGATTGAGGTTGACCCAGTGCAAATGGAACCACTCAAGGTGCCCATAAATCCCAGGCCACCAAGCACAATGGCAATTATGCCATCAGAAAGAGAGTCAACTCAAGTATCAAAACCTATGGAAAATGCTCCATTAAGAGACTATCTACCCCCAAGGTCAAGAGCAAGGACCCCTCTGCCATAATATTCGACCTCTTAGCCCCTAACGGAAGTAAGATATTAGGTGATGGAAAATTTATAGTACCCATCCATCACCAAGCATCAAAGGTGGAAGCAACACAATAGTACCAGATCCGATAAAAAATTGCTAAAGAGGGAGGTGAGTTTGGAACTGGTGCATACAATGTCATCAAAGAGCTAAAGAAAATTTTGGCTAAGGTAAGCCTCTTTGATGCTCTCCAATTGCTTGGGCAAGTTGACCTACTGCAGTCCATCAAGGGCAAGGGGAGACCAAATAAGACCATCTTGTTGCAACCATTGACCACCTCCACCATAGGAAAGAACAGGTTACCACCATTTTACCTATCTCTCAGGATGGAAGGGTGGGTCGTGCATAATTGCATGGTTGATTTTGGAGCCACCGCCACTGTAATGCCCAAATTTATATGCAAATTCATAGGCATGGAGTACACTAGGAGCAATCCTAGAGTGCTTCAACTAGATGGAACTTTGGTTAGGACAGTTGGGGTCATCAAAGACATCTCGATCGAGCTGCACAAGATGTCGCAGATCATAGTAATCCAATAAGTTGTGGTAGTTGAATTGGAGCCCTATTTTAGTATGTGCTTATCAAGGGAATTCACTGCAAAGATTGGAAGCTATCTATATCTTGACTATTCACACCTGGAGGTGCCCTTCAAGGAGAAGAGGGTAAATTTTTTTAATGAGAAACCCTCTACCTTTCTCATAGAAAGGATCCAAGATGTGGAAAAACCCATGGAATTCGTCAACATCATTGATGGAATGGAAGAAGTGGAAGAGGAAGTGGAGCTAATGGAGGAATTTATTGATGAGTTGCGCATAGAGGATGAGTTCTCTATGCATTATTTCAATGCTATGATAGAATCAAACATTGGGTTTTACTCAATAACTAAGCCCAAAATGCTAAAATAACAAGTGAAACTAACCACATGGATGACCAATTATGGAAGCTCTTCTTAAACGGTGCTCAATGCAAGAATGGTGTTAGAGCTGGAGTTGTCCTCATCTCTCTATCTAAAATTTAGAAAATGTACTCATACAAACTCGCTTGGAGTTGTACTAATAATTCCGCCGTGTATGAAGCCTTATGTTTGGGGTTACAAAAGGCAAAAAAGTTAGGAATAAAATAGTTACAGATATTCAGGGACTTCAAATTGATCTATAACAAGGTCACCAATAAATGTGTTTCCAAACAACACTACCTCAAGGTATACCATAATAAGGTATGGGATTTGCACGTGAGCAGAATAAACATGCTGATGTTTTGGCATCCATCAGAGCAAGATGCTCCCCAGTTGAGAATTTGATATAAATACCAAAAGTAGTAAGGGTTATCTACAGGCCCTTAGTGCCAGATAAAAATATTCATTGGCAGGTATTTGACAAATGACAAGCAGATCATCATTTTTTTGATAGATGAAGCTGGAAGCATTGAATATAAAGCTCTCAATGATGAAGAATATGAGGGCCTTATCTATTTGAAGAACAACCACCTCCCCAAGGGTTTGATCACCCTTGAAAGTCTGTTTGACCAGGATGACAAGGCTCTTCCCCACAAGATCAAAGTGGATGCAAGAGAATACCAGGAGCTAGAGTTGGAGTCTAGGAAAATGATCAAGGTAGGGACTGATTACACACCATAATAAATCAAGAAAATCAGGACCCTCTGTAGAGAGTATCTAGACATCATCACCTGGAGCTACCATGACCTAAAGGGGTATGACAAGAAATATCATTTAGAATATGATTGAACTTTAGGAGGGAGTTAAGCCCACCTGATAGAAGCAAAGGCCTGTGAATCCAAAGATTGAAATACTAATGAAGGCCAAGCTTCTAAAAATTTTAGATGTAAATATAATCTACCCTATCAAGCATTCATATTGGGTAGCAAACTTAGTCCTAGTTTGGAAAAAGAACAAAGACATTCACCTCTATGTCGACTTCCAAAATCTTAAACAAGCATCCCTGAAGGATCACTACCCGCTGCCCAAAATTGATCATATTCTGCATGTAGTGGTAGGTGCCAAGAGGTTTTTCCTTCTGGATTGCTTCTTAGGATATAACCAAATTTGGGTCAAATATGAGGACCAGTATAAGACTGCCTTCACCACCAAGTGAGGCACCTTCACGTATCAATGCATACCGTTCGACCTCTTCAATGCCAGAGTAACCTTCCAAAGAGCAATGGACTTGGTATTTGGTGATTTTCTCAACTGTGTCATTGTAATATCTATATGACATGATTATTTTCTCCCACAAAAGAGAGGAGCATGATTTACTCTTGCGACAGGTTTTTGAGAAGTGTCGGGAGTTTAAAATATCAATAAACTCAAAAAAATTAATTTTTGCGATCAAAGAAGGTAAAATCCTTGGTCATCTCATATCAGAGAAATATTGTGCTATTAATATTTCTAGGGCCGAAGCCTTGCTCAAGCTACCTCTTATAGCAAACAAGAAGAGCCTCCAATCCTTCTTCAAATAGATAAACTTTATCAGGAAGTTTATTTATGACTTCGCCCGGGTAGTAAGGCCTATGAATGAGCTCCTCAAAAAAAATGTAAAATTCCTATAGACATAAGAGATAAGGTAGACATTCAAGGAGATCAAGCATCAGATTGCCTAGGCTCCCATCCTGGTAAACCTCGATTATTACAAAGACTTAATTCTATATGTAGTTGGGGAGCTAGAAAGCTATGCGGATGTGCTGACCTAGAAAAATGATGATGGGGATGAGTGGCCCATAGCATTCCTCAGTCAAGTAATTCTCCTACATGAATAAAAGTACAATTTGATTGAAAGTCAAGTGCATGCGGTAATGAGGGCACTGAAGAAGTTTCAACATTTTGTCCTGCAGAGCAAGACGATAGTGTACATAGTATACCAGGACATTTGAAACTTCATAAGTCAAGATGAGCTTGGTAACAAAAGGATAGGCTGGATCACCAAGATCCAAGAATATGATATAGAGGTTTGGCCCACCAAGTTGGTCCATGATCAGGATCTATGCCTAGAGTTTTCCAAGAGCACTGCAGTTGAGGTAACAACTTGCCAATGGGAAGATTCAATGCCATAGAGCAATCTAGCAAATCAGTCAATAGAATACCAGGATTGGATTGAAGACTTTGTGGAGTACTTCAGTATTGGGCAATGCCCTACCGACCTCAACTCTTCATAGAGGAGGTGTTTTAGGCTTCAGTCCTGTAGATACGTGTTGCTACCCGAGGGGTTGTTTCATCAAAATATCGATGGTGTCCTCTTGAGATGTGTCAAGGGAACAAAAAAATAGAAAATACTGGATGAGTTTTATTCTAGAATGTCCAGGGGCCATCTTTCTGGAAGGCCAATGGATTTAAAAATAATAAGGGTGGGTTATTATTGACCCACATTTTTTGTTGATTTCTTTAGTGTGAGATCGAAGTGTGATAAGTGTCAAAGATATGCTGGCTACATCAAGAATGCTTCCCTGCCTCTGCACCCAATTCAAGTTGAATCTCCATTTTAGCAATGGGATTTGTACTTCATCGAAATAATTAAGCCTAATTATTTTGCAAGGCATAAATATATCTTGACGACTACAAACTACTTCACCCGATAGTCAAAAGTAGTGCCCACCAAGTAGGCTAACTAGGATGTCATCATTGCTTTTCTGGAAGGGCTGATAACCCATTTTGGAATATCAGATGCCATAGTGACAGATGATGGTTCCTATTTCATTAGGGCCAAGATGTGTGCACTCGCCAGTAAGTATGGTATATACCTAAAAACTTTGTCAAACTATTACCTGTAGGGCAATGGTTTGGTAGAGTCTACCAATAAAAACTTGCTCTGGATCCTTAAAAAGATGTTGGAAGAAAACAAGCGGACCTGGCATCTGCTTCTAGATTTTGTGCTATGGGTGAACCAAATTTTCATTAAGAAATCCATTAATATGTCCCCATATTCCCTAGTATACGGGAAGGAAGCAACACTTCCTATGCATATCGAGTTGTTGGCACTGTAGTCTCTTCGGTCATTGGATGGAGAATATGAAGAGTTTAACCCTGTTAGCATTAGAATTACCCAACTATTGCAGTTGGAAGAGGAAAGGGAGAAAGCTTATGAGGCTTTCATGAAGCATGTCATTACCACAAATAACTGGTTCCAAAAAAGGACCTTCGATCACACTTTCTAAGTTGGGGACTTAGTACTTAAATGGAATGAGAAGAAATCCAAACTTGGAAACCATGGCAAATTTGATGCATTTTGGGAGGGCCCATTTTAGGTTTCTCAGGTCCATTCAGTAAAATATTTCACACTATAGGATCTTAATGGGTTTACTCTGCCACTATCAGTTAATGGAATTCACCTGAAGGTATACTACCAGTGTGGTATAGTATGAGAGTTTCTCATACAACTGTACATATTTTTTGTGTTTTCCCTATGCATTTTAATTTGCTTTTTAGAGTATCCCTTCGCCTTCCCCTGTGCTAGTGATAGCATAGCTTTTTGGGCCAAAATTCCTAACTTGCAAGAGAATGTCAAGGGATGTAGTTTTATTTTTTTTCTATTAAGCTATGTACAGAGGCAAGTAGCAGTTTTTCTCTAAGGTGTGCTCAAGCCAAACGCACATCCTAAGGTGCGTCAAGCCAAGTGCACATCCTAAGGTGCATCAAGCTAGGTGCACATCCTAAGGTGCCCTCAAGATAGACACACATCCAAAGGTGCACCCAAGTGAGGTGCATAGCCTAAGGTACACTCAGGATAGGCACACAACCAAAGGTGCACCCGAGTGAGGCACACAACCTAAGGTGTGCTCAAGCTAAGTGCACAACCAAAGGTGCACCCCATCGGGGTGCATAGCCAAAGGTATGACCAAGTGAGGCGTATAGCCTAAGGTGCACCTAGTGAGGCACACAACCAAAGGTGTGCCCAAGTGAGATGCATAGCCTAAGGTGCGCTCAAGCCAAGCACACATCCTAAGGTCCGCCCAAGTGAGATGCATAGCCTAAGGTGCACTCAAGCTAGGTGCACATCCAAAGGTACACCCAACCAAGTGAGGTGCACATCTAGTGGTATGTCTAAGGCTAGCGCAACATTCCAAGTGTACTAAAAGTTAGCATAGCATTTTGAGTGCACCAAGGACTGGTGCATAGTTTTAGGTGCACTCAAGGCATGCACACATCCTGAGGAAGCTGTTGCACTTTAGTATGTGAGTGTAGCCCAATTTTCAATTTTCCATGCACAAGGCACTTTTCTCTAAGCACCTTTGGCACACTATACAAGGTAAGGTACATAAGGAAATAAATGCAACCGAGGTGGTGCTCCATGTTTTCCAAGGAATATTGCACCCCACTTCATTAGTTAGCATTGGGATACACACTACTCCATCGGTTGCCATGTAGGAGCTCTTCTATAGTTCCCCCAAATCACTCCCAACAATTACTCTACTTAAGCACCATTAATGCAGGTGGGTGTATAACAAAACTATAAGAAGGTACCTTGGGCACCAGTTATACCTTTTAAAATTCTTAAGCTATTGTGCCATCCACCCTTGCTGAATTTTAGAGAGCGATTATCATGGGTAAGAGTAGAAGGTATTATCAGAGCATTATGCTATTTTGACATAAGGGAAATACTACTTAGACACAATCTAGGTAGACTGTGATTAGGTATTGTCATTCCTAGTTTAGAGGATGATTTGCCAGTGAATATGGGTAATAAAGGAGAGCCCAAGAAAAAAATGGAGAAGATCCTAAAGTCAACGGAGGGTGAGCAGGAGTAGACAAAAGAATAAAAGGAAAAATACTTACCGCCTTTGCCTGAAGACAAGCTAATTAAAATTCGGGACTGTGTCCTCACTAGGACTAGTATAGAGAAGTTGTGCCAAGATGTTGATAAGATGATAACTAAGGTGTCTGAAGTAAATAATTGAGCAGTTGTCTACCACTCCTTCCTATACTGGTACTTGTGCACACCTACCCGAAGTTTGTTTACACAATTGCCCAATGTTATGACCCTCAGACTAGTTCGATGAAGAATGCAAAGGGAAGCAGACTGTTCTCCATATTTGTTGATAAAGTACATGTAGCCTTCGCCTATGGGTGAGAAACTTTTGGTCAAATTATCATTAGAAAAATTAACACCAAGGAGCAGGGGGAGAGATACACCAACATGCCATCGATGAGGTGATTCATGGAGTCCCATTACATAGAGACACTCACAACCGAGATATTACCACAACTCCCCATGTCCTTGAGAATATTCAAGAACTTTGAGCTCTTCTCTAGGCTAGCATGGATTACTGGTCAAGCATTAGATGCCCAAGTAAATGCCTGGTAGGCAGCCATTGTTGAATGCATGTACCATAGAGAGTTTTACACTTTTGATGCTACATCACAAGGGATAAAGCCCATATTTTTTAAATGGGTATATTGGTATCTTAGTAGCTGCACATCCAGTTATACGAGATGCAGGATAGAAACATGATGTTTCAAAGCTGCTCATTCCTAGTGTGGTACTTCTTCCACCAGTTGCATTCACACCACTATTTTTCCTTCATTGTAAAAGCTGCATGAACAAGAAGGCTAAGGCACTCCTAGTGTACCAGTGGACTTTGACCCAGTGGACTTTGAGTCCTACTACAATTTTAGCCAAGTCTTTCTAGGCTCAGTGCTGGAGATCATTTATGGTGTCTGTGAGTGGGTCCCAAGATAATATGTGATACAACAGTAGCTCGAAGATGTTTTTTGATTGACATAGGAGCTTGTGGTACAAATTTTTGTGTTTTATGGCAAACCATTTCTGTTCACATCGACTCTAGAGACATTTGAACCTGTAGGTGCATCTTATTTTCCTCTCTTTCTCTCATATACCCTTTTAGAAACCCCACTTCTTGGCACTGAAACTCTAGCATCTATCCACATTATATTTAGTGCCCCTATAGAAGTTTTTTCTAACCCCCTGCTCTAGGTGAAGTCTCATCCTCTCTTGCCCATAGTTTCTAAGTCATTCGAGACTTTTGCAAAAGTCTCCAAAGCCTTCACCTTCTCGGTGACTTCTATACTTACTCCTCAAAATTAAATATTTTTAGTTACATATTCTGTGGCCATAATGAGTCTTGTCCAACCTTCTCCTATCCTTGGCTCCTTGGTCATTCTAGTAGTATCCTGCATGCAGACCCCTCTCACTGAACCTAGCATTCTAACTTCAGCCGTGCAAACCCTAGCGCCCCTATGGTCTCTATAGTCATCACTTTGGCTATCCTAGAAACACCTATCAAATCAAGTCCTCAATGGGCTTTGTTTTCCTTTACTTTGTTATTTGGAGTGTAGGAACCCGATGAGCTAGATTTCTGTTAAGAAGGCCCAATGGCTGAGAGCATTTGCAAGGTACAATAAAATTCCTCAACATGGATGAAAGACCAAAAAATAAAAATTATGCAGGCATCGACCCAACCAGAGAAAAGGGTAGTGTTTGACCATCAAAATATGTAGCTCCACTGGATGGAGAAGGTTCCCAAGGTACATAAACCATTGAATGAGATGACACTAATGGACTACTCTTTTCAAAAAATGGTGGAAGATCTGAAGACTGCTGACCCTATAGAGAAATATGGAAATATTCATGTTGAGGCAACATCTCTCTACCTCTAGGTGGAGCATTTTAGGGATCACTGCTATGACGCTAAGGCCAAAAATATATAGTTTGAAGAAACCTTTGCACTCACAAGGGGGCAACTCAAAGATGAGCAATCTAAAGTGAAGCAGTTGTAACAATGAGTGATTGATCTGGAGAAATAACTGGAGGACACCAAGAAAAATTTTGAGGAGCTCCTCAGGGTTCAGGGATAGGCAAAGGACTAGATACAAGTGTTAGATGCTCAGATCCAAGATCTACATGCTAAATTGGATAGTAAACTAGAACCCACAATGGCCCTATAAAAATATCGTGTCAAGGAGGTACGAAATATCTTCCTATCCAAGTTCAGGAATAGGGTATGCTGGGCAACTACAATCCTAGAATTCATCTAGGAAGCCAATTAGATAGTTTTCCATGGCACTTTCATCATAGAAGATGCTAAGGTGGAGGTTGACGAATGGTTGGAACTAGCTACTAAGGCACAAACCTTGGACATATCGGGTATTCAGCTTGCCTCGATGTCTGACTTGGCTCAGTCATGGGCATCCGTAGATACAATGCTCAGATATTTCTTCAAGAAGGCCAAGGTGGCCCAAAAGGCCTGAGATCTCATGGACATGTTTGAAAGAGAGAGAAATATTTCTCTTATGTACATTAAGACTCTGGTGCAAAATGGTTTCCCTGGCTTCATCGATGAGGGGACCGTCTCCTAAATGAAGAAGAACTGCAATCAGTGTGGGACTTCTTTGAAAATGAAACTTTGGAAATCAAAAGTTGGTAGGAGCCCATTATTGAACTTTATGTGATGCAATATACAACCAGATTCAAACTAATAGAAGCTTATCTTGTGGACCTCAATGAGAGGTTTAATTTTGCTGGTCCACCATTTGGAAAGGTTTGAGTACCTAATCTAGGAGCTCTAGAAGTATGGTGCCATGCATGACGATGACTATGCCCTACTCCAGGTGACCTATGACTGTATCCAAAAGGAGCTCTCACCACCCAAGCCTCCTCAATAGATGGAAGGTACCCAGGTACAAGGAGAGATCCAAGCACAAGAGGAAATTGGGGCGTAGGAAGAAAACTAGGTGTAGGGTGAAATTCATGCGGAGATTCCCACTCAGCAAGAAGGCCAAGGCAAAATCCTTGGGCCCCAATAGGACAGAGGCCAAGGGCCTCAAGATGAAAATGATCAGGCATAGGAAGAAGCAAAAGTGCAAGGAGATAAGGCACATAAAGAAGTTCATGTTGAGGAAGAGGTTGACACTCAAGGGGAAGGCTAGGGTGAGAGCCTTGAATAAGACACAGAACAAGAGCCTCAAAATGAGGAAGATGAGCCCCTAGATGAAGTCCTAGGGTGTGACCAAGAGCAACTCAACAAGCAGCAAGAAGAAGAGTAGGAAAAAATAAAAGAAGAATCAGGTGAAGAGTCTACTACTACCAGTGAGCATTTAGGGAGTGATAGTGATAATGACTCTGAGCCCAACAGATAAGGCTTGGGATTTTGACATTGATATGAGCTCAATTTCTCCACGAACCGCTAGAGATGTTGCCATTTTTGCAACATGATGTACATTTAGCCTTCTAGTAATTTTTTCTCCTAAAAAACTTTGTTCTCATATTTTGAATGCATTTTTCTCTTTCCTAAATTTATTGTCAAATTCCTTCTACAACGCCTAAAGTATTGTGTAGTTGTTTATGTATACTGCCCATGCAAGAAAATCATCTATTAGATAGCAATGGTATTTTATTCCAAGTACCCAGATGCATTTCAGCCCTAAGGACCAAGGAAGAGCACAACAATCAGCTTCAGTATATGAGAAATGACTAAGTGTACCTAGGTCTAATGCACAGTCTAGAGTGCACCCAAGTCTGCCACATAGTTTGGGATACACCTAGGTTTAGCACATATTCTAGAGTATGCCTAGGTCTAGTGCATAGTCTGGGGTACACCTAGGTTTGGTGGATAGTTTGGAGTGTGCCCAGGCCTGGTGCATAGTTCAAAGTGCACCCAAGTTTAGCATATTATTTCAAGTGCACCCAAATATGGTGTAGCATCTAGAGTGCGCTTGAGTTTTGTGCACCTTTTCTCATGCAAGGCTATTATGTGCCCTATCACTGTAGCTTGCTTGTCAACTTTTTAATCCTTGCACTAGTCTCTCCCAGAAGCACTCCACCTCAAAAATTTAAAGTGCATCCTTATCCTACCAGATGCATCCCTTCTGAGAAGTTTGTAGACTAGTTTTGGGATTTCAAGCCTATCTTCCACAGAAGCTGTCCCCACAAGTGAGGAGGCAACACTAGTGAGCTAAGTCTATCAAGGCATTGAAGGAGTTCAATGACATTTCTAAGGAGTCACCAGTCCCGACCATGCCTGAATAACTATTTCATGACTATAATCTCTTGTAACTGTTATCTTGTCTACCATTGCCATAGTTTGTTGATGTGCATTTAATGTTCAAGTAGTAGAATTTGCTATATAAGCCTACCTTATTATTGTAAAATGGATGGGTGTTTGCTAGAAGCTTGTTGTAACTCGAATTCTACTATAAATATAAATAGTGTCTGGCTCTAACTCTAGAGTTCTGATTGTGTGTATGTCTTCTATTGCTTATATTCTATTAAAATTCTTTGCTTTATCTGTAGGCTTGAATTCTAGTATCTGGATTTAGCTTCTAGTAAAACATGAATTTTGGAGTAGCACTGGAGATTATGCATGTTAGTTGTTCAGTTTTAATTTATGTTAGCATTTGTGTTAAATGTCTATTTGATTCGACCTACAGTTAAGTTATCATGCCATTAGACCATAACCCCTATTCTATTTGGCCCATGGCCATATTTCCCATCCCTTTTAGTCATTTCTCATTCCTTTCAATTCCTTAATATTTAAAACCCCCAGTTAGAATAGCAAGGAAACCAGCCCATCTCTGGATATTGGCACGAGAGGTATTTCTTCCTCTCAACATTTCAATGTTGGCTAGGTCTAAGGCATACTATTAACCAAACCCTTACCTAAGGCAGATATTAGACCAACAATGATGATTATAGACAACACATCTTGGATTTGCATGCATGTGTATACATTTCAAAATCATGTAAGGTAACCTAGTTTGCTAGCATTACATAAGAGGATGGATAATAGTAATGTCACTTCCCAATTTTCCCTTTATATATATATATATATATATATTTATATAATTCATTACCAAAGGATCTAAATCCAAACTCTAGAACAATTATTAATGTCACGATATTAGCTACTTAACTAGTTCTTCCTTGAGGCACACCCATCCTTACATCTTACATAATTCTAGCTATGTAAGAGCACTAGGTGATTTACTTAATGGGTCAAATATATCCATCTCATGGATCCAATGAGCTAGAAATGACCTCTCCTTTATTTTGAAGGTACATCTTCTGATTGCATTTTCATCTTACTATAAGACGTAAATCATCCTACTCATAGCTTCTTTCACTACACCAGCGAACCACATCTCACAAAGATAATATTCTACTCTATCTAACAAAGGGAGATGAAATTTCAACAATGTTCCCAGCTCAGACAAAATTGGTATTCATTATCATTACTAACACTGGCTAGCCTACTCGAATTGCAATAAATGAATAGAAGGTTTTAATCATACATATTGTGCTTCGATGCAAGCTGATTAATAGAGAGTTATATTTTTTTTTCTCCATGCATCCCAGAACTCCCTTCCAAAAATCACCTTCACCCCTCTCTATTCTCACTTTTCTCCATTGAACCACACAAAAATCCCCCATTTGTTATTGTAGTCCTCCCCTTTTTTCCCTATGTTATCGATGATAACAAATGACCTGTCCATTTGTCCAGTGTTGCCCATTTGAAGAAAATTGAACTTTCATTGAAGGCTTGTTCCACCCAGTCAAAAACCCATTACTTTGGATTCTAGCAAGTGTCTCCACCATGAGCTACAAGCATGGTGCATTTGCATATTTTTCCAAAGATGTGCCGGAGCATTTACTATCATCTCCATGTTCTTTCCTGAGAAATCACAATGTAAAACACATGTCCTAGTCCAAGTCAAGATACTAGAATGTTAGCAAGGGTTTCTAAGGTGAGTGCTTCATCAACCTTTTTTTTGAGTATCCTGCACAACTCAAATAAGAACAAATATTAAATTTGCAAATCATATGTCTTTCATAGATTAGCACCTTTTTTGAGTATCTTGCACAACTCAAATAAGAACAAATATTAAATTTGCAAATCATATGTCTTTCATAGATTAGCACCTAGAAAATATCCTTCTATCCGCCAATAAAATATATTTGCATAATTAATTATGAAATAGTCCATCATTTCATTAAAGCAATAATAAAGCATAATCTAAATTCATCCACATAATAAGTTTGCCAAGGGAGGGTCATAACAAGTAATGAAAAAAACATCTATAATGTTGTTGTAACTAGTTTAAAGATATTGCGAGAATGAATGATATAGAAATAACCAGAAAGTTAATATGTATTGGAGTTGATGATGCTGCTATTATGCAAGGACACAAAAATGGTCTTTGTGTTCGACTTCAAACATCTATCACCTCATAATTTATACCAATTTATTGCATAGCTCATAGAGTGAAAATTGCATATAGAATTGTGAGCACTTTTGAAAATGTTGTGAGCACTTTTCAAAATGTTGTGAGCACTTTTGAAAAGTGCTCAAAATGAGCACTTTTGAAATTGTTGAAAATAGTGAGCACTTTTGAAACACTATTTTTGTGTAGTCCAAAAATGTTTTTAGAGTTTCAACAGTTTGCACTAGGAGTTATAGAAGGAATTTTTTTTTAATAGTTGTGGATACAAGGTGGACTTCATTGTATCAACCCATGCACAAAGTTTTTATAGAATATCATCATTAACAGGGCTTATGTATGCAAATCGTAGGGCAGTTGATAAGGCCAAAATTTTTCTATACTGTTTTACTGACTTGGAAATCCTTTTAACATTATGTGGTATTCTTCCAATGTTACAATAAATGAATAGATTGATTAAAATTGCACAAGAAATATCCATCTATATTGTTGATTTCATGAGAATAATAAAATAAATATGTATGATTATTGACAGGTTATATGTCTCCGAAGAAAATTTTATAGATCCCTTGTTTGATAGTTGGATAACATTAACTAATGTGAATGATCCAAAAAGATTTTTGAAGTTTGACATCAATGATCATATTTGTATTAATGTTCATGGAAATATGATACCTCTATATCATTTTGAAAGGTGGTCAAATATAGTTATGGACGATGTTGAACAAATTCCCATAACACACAATAAATTTGAAGTAGTTTTATACAATACTAAGATTAGATTGTTAAAAATAACAAAATCATTAACAAGTGAAATAAGAGATCAAATTCAAAGAGATGAGTTTCTTGAGGCCATGGGTGTGGTTAACCCCATGTTTTAGGGTTCTACTAACTACAAATGTACATATGAGTCTTTTATATAATACATGCACATACTTCTTAAACATTTCAATAAAATTGTAGAAGTCAATTGTGTTGAAATCAAAGGTATTATCAACAAAGAAATTTTAATACAATAGTTATCGCATTTTGGAATGAAAATGGTTGATCAAACATAATTTTTGAGTAACTTTCATGAGCCTGGTTCCATTACACATATGTGGCAAAAAATTTATCCAAGCAGTGTCTTATAAGATACGATTGGTGAATATTTTTTTTATATGAATTATGTCAAAAAATGATTTTGGGATCTGTGGAAGATGAGAGGGTTTTTAGTTCACTATATTTTATGAAATCTAAACTTTGTAACAGGCTGAATAAAAATTTAGATTTTTTTTTGAGAATTTATGTGTCAACGTATGAGTTGTATAAATTTCTTTGTGACTGAGCATTGGCATACTAGAAATATCTAGCAAATAAAAGAGGTGTCACTAATACAAATGATAATGATGATAATGATACCTACAGTGATCACATAGTGCAAACACACACATATACTATGCTTCAAAGAGGTTCTAGACAAGTTGAGGAGTGTTTGTTTCAACTACCTCCATTGTAATTTTTACAAAATTTCACAACATTGATAAATTTGACTTTATTTTATAACAGATTTCAATATATTGTTATCATATTTATTAGATTTCACAAAATTTGGTTATTCATAAATTTTATTTTTATATCACATTGTTGTTTTAAAAATTGCATGTTTTATATTGTACTATATTGTATCATTTAGTGTCTTAACTATTTTTATTGATAAATCCTTATGTTTTATATCATAGTATTGTTAATGTATAAATATTAATGTATTGGCACAATTAGGTTCTTTTTACTTTTATAAATATAATCCTTATAATATTTCTATGGCTATTTGAGATGAACATAGTAAATATTATTGGATCGACATAAACTAAAAAAGAAACACAAAATTATAAATGAAAACAACTATTGAATGATCGAAGAAACAAAATAAGTAAACACCTTTTTCATTAATTTGATTAAAAATATATTACATTGTACAAAATTATTGACTGCAATATAAAAAATATGCAGTCAACTAGTAAACAATTCATAGTTTCTTAAACATCAGATTGGGGGTTTTTTGCCTCAGCTTCTCCTTGAGTTGCCAATTCCTTTCCTTTTTCTCATTCCTCGACACCGTATGTTGAGAGTGCTCTAATTCTGACTAGGCCTTCCTCTATTTTCTTGAAACTCCCCAACAATGCAAATTCTTCTTGGGCTAGATCTTCTTGCACTGTTGAGTGGTTCTTTCACTTTATGCTCCTCTAGCATGAGATCTGCATCCTGGTTAAGTTTTTACCTGATATATTTTCTTAAAATATTATTATCCTTGACTTTGGATTGCATTGATTTCTTCATTAAGACTACATTTTTTAGAAATTCCTTTGTCGTTGTGATATTAACTTCCATTCTTTTAACTTGTTTTCTTAAAGTATAAAAAATTAATTGTAAAAAGAAAAAAGAAAACATAATTTAGAAGAGTTATATAAAAAATTAACTTGTTTTGATAACATATTAAATTTTGAGTGCAAAATAAATAGAAAATATTTGCTCACCTTAGCCACATCTCTTGTAGCCTCAGCAACTGCAACTTTTTTCTTATCAAAAGCTCATTGGTTATAAAATGATTGAGATATTAATATTATCAATATACTAACCATAATATTTAGAATTTCATCATCATACAAAACAATAGACTTCATTGATCCTGATGTAGCCTGATCTAGCAGTCCAACAAGTTTTTTTGATTTGTTCTCGACCAGAGAAAAATTGATTCTTGTTTAGATTTTTTTTTTTATACCAGGCTTAATTTCCTTCATAAGGATCTTGGCCCAATGTTCCCACTCTATAACTTCCAAATCTTGAAGCACCACCTCTTATATGGTTACTTCACAATTTTTATCTATTAAAAATTTTTCATCAAAATTTATTGTCATCCTTAGTTTGAGGATGAGGGTCATATTACTGAGCAGACGATGATAATGTCTGTTGAGTTGCAAGGGATTTCGTTTGTTGTACTTCTCCATGTGGATATTTAACACATATGTTTCCTTGAATCCTAAAATGTTTCCTTGCAACAGATAATCATCATCAAGTGGGATATTATCTAATCCCACACTTGAAACTTCTGGTGCCTATGTATTTGTGTTCAATAAAAAATTTAGGAACATAGACACATTCTCACTTGGTACTGCCCCCCGTGATCTCTATGAAAAAAGTTATTTTCCAACACCAACCCACATATGTCCTCTCATTTTTTGAACCTATCATTGCTATGGTGGATGCGGTGGCAACATCACATTGCCTCTCATAGGTTGTTGAGAGGCACCTAAAAACAATAAAAAATATTTTGTTAGAATTATTAAAAAAATAAAATAGAAAAAAATAAATATATGTTAAATCAATGTAAATACACATTTATTTACCTGAAGATGATGATATCTGGTGTATTTGGGTGCCGAATGAGGTAGGGCATAAGTCTAAAAATATATGAAAAATTTTAATAAAAATGATTATAATTTTATGTAAACAAATATAGAGATAAAATTTGAAAAGAGAAACTTATGTGTTGTAGGGGTGACCTCACTAGATTCACACTGCACATTTTGTGTAAATATAAGTGCACGAGAACCTCCTAAAGAAGTAGCATACCTCAAACATTTTTGTGGCCTCTGTAATGGTGATGCTTATGACCGAGTATCTCATAATCACCAGTGGCCTCTGATATGTGACCCCTTATAGCAGCATCTTGTTTTGTCCTTGTGGTGGCTGCTCTAGTCTGCATTTAAGTGAAAATAAAAATTAAAAAATGAAAATATGCTAAAATATAAAAAACTATTTGATGGTGAAATATGGACTTATTACCTTTAACTCTAGGGGTGTCATGGCAATGCTCTATAGTGTTGGATGTACTATAGTTGGTACAAGAGTATTTTGTAAATTATGAAAAATTTCATAATACAATGCTAAAATATAATTATAGGTTCCCACCATGGTCGTTGAGCTCGTTTGGATGCCATGCAACTCTGATCTGATATAATTTGCAATATATGTGCACTAGTCAAACTTCTCATGGTGAGGACAATGAACCATATAGGCCAATGCCTAGAATTGAAGTTCTATTCTTCAATGCACAATCGATCTTGCTTGGAAGAACTCAATAATCACCTTCAAAGCTGGATGTTGAACATAGATGTTTGTTAACCTTCTTTTTTACTTAGAGGTAGAATCTTAAAAAAATTAGATAACAAATTAAAAATTTTAAATGCTGAACATTAATAGAATCTAAGAAACGAGAATTATACTTAACAACAATTTCATACCGAGATTGTAGGTCATCTCTAGGTAACCTCTATCATCTAGAGACAACAAGAAATTTAGTGACATTGGAGGAGCATCCTTGTAAGGAAGATCTATCAATCTATAGATGTTTGTAGGGGTGATTATAATTTTTTTTTTCTATTTCGGAATTGTAGATTCACTATGGCATGGTCATGGTCATAATAATCTATAATGTTATGCAAAACGAGTTTATCTATATTGAATTAGGGTATTGAAAGCAAGTTCTACAAACCTACATCATTTACCCATGAAAAATCATAACCTGGGGTGGTTAATATATCTAAAATTTTATAGTAAAAAATGTTATTGAATATAATTTTTGCATAAAGGGTGGATGTGGTGGCCATTGGTAGAAGTTGTAGAAGCAGGAGAAATTGGATTGGGAAGATTGTGGGGTAACGGTCACTCGAGGAGGGTTTGCTTTGGTTTGTAGTCACAAAAATAAAAATAAAAATAAAGAGTATCGATGATTTTTATAGACATAAATGACTGTAGGTGGACATGTGGTAGCATGTCATTTGACATGCAATGCGGGTGATATATCACATGACATGTGGTAAAGTAAACCTTGGTGCACCTGGCCTAAATTAGGATACATTTTTACACCTGATTCAAGGTTGAACTGTGTTTTGCAAATGGGTTACAGTCAGACCGTGTTTTACAACTGGTTACGATCGAACTATGTTTTACAATCGATTTTGGATTGGACCATGTTTTGCAACCGTTTTGGGTCGAACCTTGTTTTGAACTTGGTTTCCACTGGATTGAATATAAATACATTTTTGCACCCGATTTGAGATCGAACCATATTTTGTAACTAGTTTTATGATCAAATCATGTTTTGCAACCGATTTATGGTTAGACCATGTTTTGCAATTGGTTTGTGACTGCATCATGTTTTACAACCAGTTTACGGTCGAGCTGTGTTTTGCATCCAATTTACGGTTGAACCGTGTTTTGCACCTGGTTTATGGTTGGACCATGTTTTGTAATCAAACCACAACCAAACCGTGTTTTGTAATCGAACTACGATCAGACCTTGTTTTGCAACCAGACCGCGGTCAGATCATGTTTTACAATCAGACTACGGTTAGATCATATTTTACACCCAATCCACAATTGAATCATGTTTTGCAACCAAACCATGATTAAATTGTGTTTTACAATCAGACTGCAATCGGACTCTATTTTGCAATTGATTTATGTTCGAACCTTGTTTTTCAATCGGTTTGCAGTCGAGACTCTCAAACTTGCCACTAATTTATAATTTTTGGTAAAAAATAAAGGTAATTCGCCATTTCTCCTACATGAAGTTGGCCAAGATTTGCTAGGATTTTGAAATTGATTTACCTTGTTTTATAATTACATTTCGGGTTTGATCCCTTATGCATAACCCTGACTATGTAAGCCTTTTGTTGTTCTCTATCGAAACCTATGGGTATGTTATATGTAATGCTGTGGGTATATTTCTATGTATGCTTACAAGTATTCTTTTACACAAGCCTACGAGTATCTTTATGTAAAACCTATGGAAAATTTTGATATGTTCACCCTTAGTGCAATAGGTTAAACCATCTCTATGGTTAACCTTAATCAAAGGGTTTAATATATTTATTATATTGTAATTTAATCTTTAAATCAATTTATGTTAGCTTGAGGTTAAAATTTAATTGGATATTTGGTATCACTATAAATACCCCCAATGATTAATCTATTGCATAGTTTATGACATGTGAGATCATGGGGTGTCTACAACCATCCACCCCTTTTTATTGCTATCTATTTATACCATTTATCTCTCTTTTTGTCTATATGATCCTTTGTTTTTCTCTTCTTTTTTTCTACATGTGATTATAGTAAATATATTTTCTGGAGTGTTTATGGAAAGTATTGTGAATTCCAACACATTTATAATTAATGCTTAAATTAATAAAGTAAAAAAACAAGAATATCACTTATTTGCAATTAAAAATTTTGCTTCTAAAAAATATATCTATTATATTATTTATCAAAAATTTAAAAAATAGACATGGTCTTGAATTGATTAGTTGGAATTTAATTGCTCAAATGATAAATCTTCACTTCAAGTTGTATATTTGGTTGCATCTTCATCTTGTTGCCTTATTTACTAAAAAATAACCATTTTTGCATGATTTTCCTCATGAGTCTAGTGTATCCAAAATAGAAAGACTTTCCTCATGAGCTTAATGCTACTAGATATAGCTACATAGATGATGGATCAAGTGCCTCTAGACCTATATTCATATATTGAATGGATGATAAAACCTCTTGAAATAGTGTTATTCAATTTATCAGCCATGTTTTACATGTTGATGATATCATCAACCAATGAATTAGGCATCGAAATTGAGATGCCTTTACTTGGTCTTAAAAAACTCAACTTAAAATTTTCATTAAAAATACATTTAATACTTCAAAAAGGTTTTCAAGGATATCATATCCTTGAAAATTACAAAGAATAATTATGTGTAATGTCTCATAGGGACAACTAAAATGTAGTTACAAAATTTTATTCCCTAAAGAGAACATTTGGCAATTATGCTTTTAACATGGAAATATTTAACCCAACACTATCTAAAGTTCTACATTATATTATATTATATTATAAAGTCAACCACTATGACAAAGTTTCTTAGAATTCTTTTGTGCATCCATATTATAAAATTCATATTGCAAGTTAGATATCTATGAGTAAGATTGTTTGGACGAGGCCAAAGTTCCTATATGGAAAGGTTCATTTGCTTAAGATAAAAATTTACATATTGAAAAGTTCATTTGGGCATTACCCAAGCCCAAGCTTGGGTTCCAAACATCAACCAAAACTACTAAATTTTGAAGCCAAACTTATGAGAAATTTGTTCAGTCAATGCTAAGATTGTCTAAGATAAAATTCGTTTGGATTACACCTTATCTAGGGAAAAGTTTAATTAGTTAAAAAATCAAAATTACTTAAATAGAAATTTTATCGCTAGTTTTCTTATTAAAATATAGTTCACTTATTCAAGAACAAATTTGGCTTTGTGATAAGCTAATTTATCATAGTTTTTCTTAAGTCATTGTAAGGTTTAGCTTTTGGATGAAGCAATAATATTAAAAAATATCTAAATTTTTTAAAATCTTTCAATTTTACTATACCACATGTATTGTAGAAGGTTAATGTGTTAAGTTTAGGTATTATCAAAGTCCTAAAATTGGGTACACAAATCCAACTTGACATGTAAAAGTCACTCTTAATCATATTATGGTTTGGAATTTAAGTCTAACTAATTTGATTAAGGCAAGGGCTGTAAATTATATCCTCATGGGATATGCTACTAGAACAAGGATAAAGTCTTCTTAGCCTATGGGTTAGTTCCATGACCAACTATGACACCACATGGGTTCATGGCATCAAATCCACCTCTAGAACCAACCTTATATTTGGTGTTATATTATCACACATTGATGATATGAAATTATTTTTTACTACTAACATTAGCTACCAATGTTAGTGCCATATTCAACATAGGTTCCAGAACCAATCCCCAAAGTCAACATCACATCTAGCATCAACATCAATACCAATAAATTGGGTATCACTTCCAGAATTCACACTAGCCTCAACAACCTTGGTGTTGACCTATCCACTAGAGTATTATAGTGCCAACATTTCTAAGTGAGTATTATGGCACCAACCCTTATGGTGGTAGTGCCGGTATTGGGTGCCAATGTACCCTCCATAATACTAGATTTTTTCCAATTTTATAACTTTGAAAGATAATATTTTTGGCACCCAATGTCCAAAATAGATAAGAAGGCTAAACTTCATCTTGGCTAAATTTTGTTAGCTAGCCTCAAATTCTAAGAAATGACATGTATCCACATCTTCGAAAAGTAGTGTACAAACTTGGAAGTCTAAAATCCAACCTTCATATATTTTCTTAACACATTGGAGTACTCTGAAATTTAACTTCTTTTTTCCAACGTTGATGTCACCATGAGCTATCAAGTCCAAACCAAGCACCGAACTTCAAATTTCAAATTTTTGAATTCCAAAGTTCTAGGGTCCAAATACTAAATTCTAAAAGTGGAAAATTCATTCAAACATTATACAAGTTCCAAAATTGGGTACACAATCCAAAAAAAACCTATAAATCTCATATTTAGATACTGTTAAGGTTCTAAAGTCCCAAGGTGGAAGGGAGTTAGAAATATAATTTGGCTAAATTTTCTCTTTCATATTTTGATAGGAGTAGCTTTGGATGCATACAATTTTTTTTCCAAAATAGATAACATTGGTCATGCGTGAAGGTTGATATTTTATACATCTAAAGTACAATTTGGCAAAAAGTAGTCATAAATTCATCTTAGGAAAGACTATATGATTAAACCTAATATATGTTTTTATCTCTTACTAGAGTATTTCTATTATGTTTTAATTAAAATAAGATATTGTTAATCTATGATTCAAATTGACTATCCAAACTTAAATAAAACATTAAAAAAATTAAGTTTCAACGACAATATTTTAATTCTTTCTTTCAACAAAAATATTTTAATTCTTTCCTTTACAAATACAAGAAAATTGTCTATCAAGACAACAAATAACCAATTTCATGATGTTCTTATTATAAGATGATAAAGTAATTGAATTGATTAAGATAATACATAGAGGATTCACATAAAATTTATTCTTTAACAAACTAAATTTTATTCATTAAAGAATTTTACTTGCCAATCAAAATATACATAAGTATATTTTAGTTCACATATCAAGCCACATAAATCATACTTTTAATTTTTCTTCATTAGATTATATGAACTTAAAGTTAGTCCTAATTCATAATCTAACCATTGGGGAATGTTATGTACACATATTCATAATAAAAAAGTATAGACAATAAGCTTTCAAAAGATCTATATATCTAAAACTAAATTAGTGTACATTCCTATGACTTTTAGTCATATGTTGCATAGTGAACAAGTAAATACATATTTTTTCCAACATGAAAAGAAAATTTTAATAAATGTAGCAAGATTGGTTGATGCATCTAATAGCTACAACTATATTCAACAACAACAACTAAGGACATGGTTGCTCTATCCTTCCTCCTTCCAAACTTGACAAACATTCCTAAAAATAAGACTATATAAGACCTATTTACCATGTCATAATTTTTAAAACGTAGATATGTATAAGTAGTAATATAGACACTTGCAAAACTTGTAATTCTATATTTAAGCTTCTAAAATTCTCATAGGTCAGGTTGGAATATATGAATTACATCCATCTTTAAAGAGGTCAAGATTACTCCAACATAATTTCAAATATAAGGATCATATTCCTCTTAAAAGAAGTACACAATTTGGAATAATTTTCCCCTTACCCAACCTCAGAGAATACCTACTCGGTCTAATATAATTTGATAAATTTAAAATGAGGATACCTCGATATCCTATCCTATAATATATGGCATGGAGAAATTACCACTTTACTCCATGTCAAACATTTTGGTAGTTATTCTACCCTTCAACCTAACCCCATGTTTGAAAATTAAAAGCATAAATTTTATAGTTGTAAGTACACAAGACACCTTAGACTAGCTTACAAATAAAAAATTACCTCAAATAGAAGAACTTGTCTAAACATGCATAGATTATTTGGCTATGATGACAAAAATAGATGATCCTAACCCATTCACATAATACAAAGAGTCTTGGTCAAGGAAAATATTATAGTTAGAAACTTTACATTTTACTTGTATTATTATAGGCTTATCAAGTTTAAAATATTAAGGCTTACCTTACTCTTTAGCTTTGTAGTTGAAAACTTTTCTGTCACCATAGAATTCAATTCTTTCCTCCATTATGCTCCTTTATTTTCTCATGACCCCTCTTATTTTTCTTGCCACCATCCTTTGGATAATAGTTAAGAGAACAATCATATCACTCTATCCAATATTCCAATGTGGATCTAATTTTATGCAGGAAAAATAGAATTAGTTAGGTTTTAATAATTTATTTTTATATTTACTTCTAAAGTTAAATTAAAAGTGGATGAATAGTTTATTGGTAGGTAATGGTTTTAAGTTATTTTTTATTTAATAACTTTGAGATTTTCTAAGCATATATAATTATTATAATAATTCAAAGTATTAACGTAATAATTTAAAACAAAATTTAATTATCAGAATTATTATCTCTGTAAGCTCTCTTTGCTATGCTAGGGTACATGCATACATTCCATACTTGACCTTCGACATAAGACAAATTTCACAATGAAGTCTAGTATCTATGTTGTAAGCAATAACATGATAATATGATGGTAATAAATAATTCATAAAGCCTTTAAATTACTTTATCTTACCCTCAATTGCTATATTCAATTGTAAAACACATGAATACTTTTATTTCTATACATGGTTAATATAATTCTAAAGTATTTTCATCAACATATTATCTAATTTATTAATATTGTACATCAAAAATATTGCATGAAATCATAACAAATGAAAATATCATATTAAATATAACATGGTAGTATAAAGCATGGTACATCACATTAGCATCCTATATTATTTCATCACTTAAAGATCCATATCACACTTTACTACTGTCTATGTTATACCAATAGTCATCCATAGGTTTTTAGTTTATTAAGGGGTAAAAAAGGTGAGCTTTACATCCCATCCCCTTGTAAGAAATTCCTCCTAGAAGTTAGTAAAATAATATTTAAATAAGTTCATATAATTTCATAGAAGTCTTATCAAATAACATTATCTCAACATGTTATATTCCTCAACTTTCAAGGAGGAGACCTAGGTTCGAATATTTCCAAACAATACATGTATCACTAATTGTTGTAATAGCACTATGTGGTCATGATGTAATATGGGTAGGGCTTGTTTCAATCCCATATAATTGATTTTTAGTTTTTATTATTTTATTTTATATAAGTCTTCCCATGTAGCCAAATTCTCACTATAGTTATCCCATTGAACCAAAATTTAATATATAGTTTTATTCCTAGGTTGTTTATTTTTTACTATATTGATAGGTTCAATGGTGAGATCCCTACTTTTTGCCACCTACAATTGAGTCCAATAAAATACATGAGAGATATTAGGCATATATGTTATGAGTATAGGTACATAAAATACATTATATATGCAAGATAAACTAGGCAATAGAGCAAGGTGATAAGCTATTGGCCCTATATTTTAAAGAATTTTGAAAGTATCCATAAATCAGGGTGTAATACCTTACTATAATTAAAAATTAATGGATATGATGTAAGTATGAGTTGAATAATGAAACTAACTAGTAAATACTATTCCAATCAAAATACATAAAATAAAATAACATACCTCATAAATTTAACTAGAACTATTACAAGCAATGCTAACATACTATGATCAAAGTAATAATAACAATAGAAAATATAAGTTGAAAAATTAACTACTATACTAAAGTTATAACCAAAGCAAAAGAGATTATGTGTAAATAAAATGCGCTTCCTAAACAAATAGTGCTAGTAACCTAAGCTTCTATGTAGAAATTATTATTTGTTGGTCTAAAGCATCAACGATCAAAATACTCAACAATTTATCTAAAGCAATAAGAAATATTCTCAAACCACTACCATCCTTGCTTACAACATCACCACATATTTGACACAAAGACCAAAACTATGATCTCTTGTAAAAGATCTTGGATATCTCAAAACTAGTCCTTGAATGAAAAGTTTATTCTATAGATATGGAGCTTGGTGGAGGATATTGTCCTCCTCCATGGAGGAAAATGAAATAGTGGTTGGAGTATTTGTATGTACCTATTATAACAAGAGGAAAAAATAGAGTAGAATAGGTTTTGTGATGCAATGATAGTAGAGGCAATGGAGGGCATACAAAAAATAAGGAAAATAAGTGAAGGAATGCTATGTTGATGTTTTAAAAATAAAATAAAATAAATATTTAATGAAAATATGAGGACTTATTTTCCTTTTAGATGCACTATTGTATTACACTCTTTTTAGAGCTATAAAATTATTGTTGTTGATCATAATTATGCATTGTATTAACCCTAAGTGTATAAATACACTAGGGTTTGGATGACATGATGAAAATCCTAAAATAAATCAAATATCAAAATTACCTCTTAAAGAGGAGAATATGATACCATTTATATTTTGGATATGTACTTGGGGAATACATGTAAACATACCCATTAATTGTCTATATACCCTTTTTGAATGTTTTGAAAAATTAGCATGTAAAATGACATAAAAAAGATGGAAAATGACATGAAAAGATGATGATAAATGATAACTAAGTGGTTAGAAGGGAACAAAATCCTTTGATCAACATGGATCATCACAATCCTTCTAAAGGACTAGTAAAATTAGTTTACCCCTATCCCTTATTAGGAGGACATGACACTCCATGACTTGCAAGTCAATTATTGGTGCTCCTTTTATAAATATATTGCCTCTCCCTAAGGATCATGGGTGGCACCACAAGGGATAGAAAACCATGTTACTTAGAAAAAAGAAAAACTTATATGTGATTTCCAAAGCAATGAAAATGAAATTCTAAGTGTAGAGGAGAAAATTGCGCATCACATATGATTCTCAACTAGATCCATTAGGAGTCGAGATGACCGTGGTGGTTGTTGTATTCTCTACACTTGAGAACAAAAAGAAACAGGTTCACCAAGAATGGTTTTAGGACTCACTCCAAGTCTGGGATGGAAATGTTTGATGTGTCAATTAAGAAAACACCTATTGTTTGGCCTTTCTAAACTAAGCTATGAGAATGAAAGAACAATGCAAGACACACAAGATGTAAGAAGAAAATAACTAACCCTACTATGATTCTTTGATTTGATGATATCTATCCCTAAGTTTTGCAAAATAATAAGATATTATCCTTTGAACAAGGGTTCAAGAGAATGCACAAACAAGATTAAAACCCTAGATGCACACTATATACTTTTATTCTTTTAAATGCCTAGAAATTCAACCAAATAGTTTCCTTTTACTTATGATATAGGTTTTGAATAAAATTGAATAGAAAGCAAACAACAAACAACCTATAAGCTTTACTTAGGGCACTTATTTGATACAATATTTAATCCTAGATTTAACTTGCATATAGAATATCAAAACAACTAAAAACCTACAAAATAGCTTCACAAATACTAGAAAATTTGATCAGCATTTGGGGGCCTACTTAGGCCACTATTTGATTGAGATTGGAGGTGCAATAGTCAATATCCCTTGGTTATTTTAGCTGATCATTCAAAAGTAAAAATGATATTTGATCTTTGGAACATGTACAAATAGAGTAAAATAGATGTATAACAATGAAATTAAATGCAGATAGAATAAACACAACATAATGCTCAGATGTAAAGTGCAAATCAAGATTTTAGGATGCAAAAGCTTTCTCCCAAGCCCTAATTTACCAAATTCATACCCTATAAATAGGGATCATGAATCTAGCTTACCAAATTTATGCCATGTATGGGTAGGGTATGAATTTGGTTCATATGCCCTTTTCGGGCCCCAAAATAGTGAAAAATAGAGTGCAAAACAATAAAAAATAAAATTGTGAAGCAAATAATGTAAACAAAGAACCTAATAAGCTAATGGAGAAAGCAAGGAGAAATGAAGATATGGAAGAAGCACTCCAAGATAGTGGATCTCTCTAATTATCAAGACTTCTCCACTTGATCCCCAAGGGCAACTAACACTAGAACACAAAACAATAGAATAACAACTTGCAATAGAAGGACACTTGTCAGTATGAGCAAATGAGTGAGTTAATAATTTAGAATCAAGAATTTCTAGATGGGGTATGTATATGGATATAGAGAGTCAAAACCCTTATTTATAAAATGTTTGGAGGGCAAAAATGTAGGAAAACAAAATTTCATTATTGGGAAGGGTCGACCCCAAGATGGGTCAACGAGGGAAGGGGTTTTAGTAAGAAAAACCTCTAGAAAACCAAATTCATGAGTCACCTTTACAAGGAATAAATCTAGTAAGCTAAATTTTTGCCCCAAAAGTATTAGGCATGAATTTGGTAATGCTAGGGAGAAAGGGAAAATGAAGATGGGAAAAGGATCCCAAATTTGCAGTTGGCAAGTTAAGGTGGCTAGCTAGGGATCTAAGGAAGAATTGACTCATTTAAATGGGTCAATTTTCTATGTCTAAATTTTACCTCCTCTTTTATGCATTTACGACCAAATAAACCTATATGAGGAAATAACAAACAAAAAAAGGGGTGGTTGAATTTGGATAGAGGGGCAATGCAAAAAGGGGTGTTAGCCTAAACACCATAAATTTACATGTAAAACAAGGCATTACTACCATTAATTCCTCTAAGGCTAGGGTGCCCCCTCAAGTTTCAAGAGAAATATAGAATTCCTAAGGAAACTTAAAATAGTGGACTAAAAATAAAAGAGAGCGACAAAAAAAAGAAGAAGATGCCAAACGAAAGAAGAGAGAAAAATATAAAAAGGAAAGATAAGAGGTTAACTTGCATTTTTTTTAGCAAGATAATCACAAATAGAATGAATGCAATGCAAAATAATCCTAACTAAAATGCCTGAGTGAATATGACTAAATGAAATGTAATCTAACATGCAAGCTAAAATGAATGCAAAGTGAAATGCATGGATGAGCAGATGGAAAGAGGAAAAGGTGGAAAGAAAGAAAAGAAGAAAACAAACAACAATAGAAGAAATAAAGGTGAAAGAAGAAGAAATTAAAAGCTCCAAAAGGTCAAAGAAAATAAAATAAAAGAAATAGAGTGGAACCCTATGAGGATGTATGCTCGTAAATGGTTGAAAGGAGGCTACCCCTCATTAGTGGCCATGAAGCTATCCTATAAGGGTATTATTCTCACAAAGATGGTCAGGTGGAGTGGTACCCACTTTGGATGTAGTGCTCACTAAGATGGATAGAGAGAAAGAGATATACCCGCTAGTATGTATGCTCACAAATGGTTGAATGGAGGCTCCCCCTCGTTTGTGACCATGAAGCTATCCCGTATGGGGTGTTCAAATGATGCGATTGATTTACCAAAATAAGTACTACTCGATAGGGGTGTGGTATGTGCAAAAGATGAGTGAATAGATAAAGGTATAACCTATGTGTGCATGTGCTAAAAGTCAAATGGAAGAAGTAGATATGAAGAAGAAGAATGGTGTGTGTCAAGGAGAATGTGTGAAGAGAGCAATATTCACAGATAGAAGAAAATAATGTGTATCTTTATCTCAAAAAAATAGAGGGATAAGACATGCAAGGGATAGGGATACACAAAAGAAGAACTATATTCCTTGACTTGAAGAGAATTGTGATGATTATTTTATACTTTCAAGGTCAAGGAATATAGGATGGCATGAGCGAATGCAATGATGGAAATGCAAGGAGATGAACCCTAGGTTAGGAATTTTTTAGGCATCAAAGTCCTAGTGTGAGTGCAATACATGTGAGCTACAACCTAACTAGGTGTCATCACTTGCCATTATCACAAAATCCTAAAGAATTTATATGATCAAGCAATCATGCAAATATGAGCAAGCAACAATGTAATTGTATGAGAAGCAAAATACAAGGAATAGAATGTTAGGAAAAACATGTAAATTTATGATAGGCAATCATGAAGTATGAACAAGGAAACCAAATGTAGTATGAAAACTAAGCTAAATTCAATATGAATATGTATAGTACCAAGTTATGCATAATATCTCTTTAGATGCATTATATTCATTAGGTCTTTAAGTTCATTATCATCTAAAGAAGCTAAAAGCTAGGCCCTTAAACCAAACTTGGTTGTTTTATCTTTAATATCAGATCGAGCATTGGTCTTCTTTTGGTTTTCCTTGAGGACAAGGTCCCCAACCTCAAAAGAATGATTGCAAAATATCTTATATAAGATTGCTTGAGCTTATTATAATAGGCTCATAAATTCTCTAAGGCATGAATGCACTTTTTATGTAGTAGCTCCAATTGATTCAAGTGATCCAAGCGATACTTATCGTTGACTAAGGCATCTTGTAGCAAGATGCACAATGAAGAAATATCTAACTCGAATGAAAAGACTACCTCAATCTTGTAGATTAATACTTACAAAGAAGCATCTACAGGAGTTTGCACACTAGTGTGATATGTCCAAAAAGCTAGATAAAGTTGGATATGCTAATCATGACTAGTCTTACTAACCAACTTATTGAGGATATTGATAAAAGACTTGTTGGATGCTTCAACTTATCCATTGCCCTAGAGGTAATACGAAGTTGACCACCTATGTTGAATATTGTACTTAGCACAAATTTTATGGATATCCTTGTTCTTGAAAGGAGTGCTATTATTAGAAATTATCATGAAAGGAATCCTGAATCTACAAATGATTTTGTTAAAGATGAACTTGGAAAATTAAGATCCAATAACCATGGCTAGGGGTATGGCTTCAACCCATTAAGTGAAGTATTCTATCATTGTTATGATAAACTTGTGACCATCAAATGACATTGGGTTAATCTTCCCTATAATATCCAATCCCCACATGGAAAATGGCCAAGGGGAAGAAATAACTTGAAGGTGTTGAGAAGAAGCATGAATAAGGTTGTCATGGCATTGACACTTGTCACATCATCGAACATGGTCACATGCATATTTCTTCATGGAAGGCCAATAATACCCCATTTGAAGGAGATTTTTGGTAATGGTATTATCGCTAAAATGGCCTCCAAATTAACCTTCATGAGCTTCACTAAGAGCTAGCTAGACTTCATTAGAGTTAAGGCATTGCAAGAGTATGTCTTCAAAAGAACATTGATACAAAGTATTGCCCATTATAACAAATCAACATGCTCTTTTGCATAAAATATTACACTGATTACAATATAAACCATCAAGTTTCAACCCATATTTAATAAAATTAAAGATTTCAGTATACCATGGCTTAGACAGGGAAGCTTTGATGGTCAATACATATAGTGGGACAAGACAATAATTGAGCGATGTAGGTTCCCAAAGTTTTCTAATGATAACTGATGATTTATCATCATACAAATCCAAAGAAAATAAGGATGCAATAGCAGCTATGGCATTCACATGGTGGTTGGAGGATCTAGGGACAAACTCTATGGTTACCTATTAAAATGTAGATAAAAGCTTGGTGATAATATCTTTATACAATTTTAGCTTATCATATTGAGTCTAATAAACATCGTTAATTTGATTGACCACAAGTTGAGAATCACCAAAGATAGAGAGAAATATAACCTTCAAGGCTAAAGTTTCTCTAAGACCAAGGGTTAGAGCTTTGTATTCTACAATGTTGTTCTTGTAAGAAAAACCAAGCTTGAAGAAAATGAGGATGAGCTATTTTTATGGGGTAACTAGAATGACTCTAGCACCAATGCCCTTCATGCATCAATCTCCATCAAAAAACAAAGTCCAAAACTATAGCTCTTCAGCCTCTGTGCCAAAGCACTCATCGAGAAACTCAATGACCAAAGGATGGGCAACTTCCAGGGGAGTGGAGGCTAATTAATCAGAAATCACTTGACCCTTGATAGCATTTTAATCTATGAAAGTTAAGTCAAACTCACTAAGGGCTAAAATCCACTTAGCATCTTGACCTAAAATATGGGACTTAGACATTAAGTAACACAAATGATCAAACTCTACAACCACCAATGTATTATGGCTGAGCATATAGTGTCTTAGCTTCTGGGAAGAAAACACCATAATGAAGTAAAGCTTCTCTAAGGGAGTGTATTGGGTTTCATAGCTGACCAGGGTTCTACTGATATAGTAGATAGCTCACTCATTATTTTTACCATCATGCTAAGTCAATAAGGCTCCCAAAGCATGAGCTATAGTTGCTATGTAAAGTATTAAATGCTTATATGGTAGAGGCAAAACTAAGACATGTGGGGAAGTGAGATACTTTTTGGGTTTGTCAAAATATTGTTTACACTTAGAATCCTACTAGAACACATATTTTTTAAGAATCTTAAGAAAGGGCTGGTACTTATTGACTAACTAGACTATGAATCAATGAATAATTTGAAGATAAACTTGCAAGCTATGCAACTCGATCAAGGTGCAAGGAGGAGGCATGCTAGTGATAGCCGCTATCTTACAAGGGTCCATTCTGATACCTCACCTAAAAATGATGAAACCTAACAACTTTCTAGATGTAATTTTAAACACACACTTGGAGGGCTTAAGATGAACTCTAAACTACTGAAGCCTTTCAAAAATTTGTCTTAGATCATGAACATGATCCTATCAATGTATGGAATGACCTAGAATATTGTCCATATAGTCTTGTAAAATATCATGCATCATGTCATGAAAAATATAAGTCATAGCCCTTTGATATGTGGCACCAATATTTTTCAAGCTAAAAGGCATGAATTTATAGTAGAAGTTACCCCATGGTGCGATGAAATATGTCTTGGCCTGATCCTCAAGGGTAACCATGATTTGATTATATCTTGAGAAACCATCCATGAGTGAAAGCATACAAAATTTGGCGATGAAATATACAATCTGATCTATGTTGGGGAGAGGAAAATCATCCTTGGGACATGCTAAGTTAATGTCCTGAAAGTCAGTACATATTCTAATTATTCCTATCTTCCTAGCAATTAGAACAATGTTGGAGATCCAATCAGAATAGTCGATGACTTTTATAAAATTAACGTCAAGGAGTTATTGGAGCTCCTCCTTGACTAAAAGGGTGACCTTAGGATGCATCTCCCTAATTATTTTCTTAACAAGCTTAGAACTAGGCTTCACTACCAAGTGGTGCATAACAAGGGAGGGATCAACCTCTAGCATGTCAACATATGACCAAGCAAAAATATCATGGAAATCTTTTAACAAATTGGTCAACTGCTCCTGCTTGACCATGGACAAGGTTTTACCTAGATTAAGGATTCTAGGGCTCTCCACAAAATATATTTCAACATCTATGGTCTCCTCAATGAGTATGGATGACTCATCCTTAAGAGGAGGTAGGGTAGGAATCACTCCTAGTTTCTCAAGGTCCTTAGGAGACATAGAACCAAAGTCCTCTTAAGAAATAGAAGACTTAATCTATGTAATGCAAGGGACTAAGCCATCAAAAGAGAAGTCATTTTGAAGGATATCCTTACGAGTCATGTCATAAAGAGTACCACCTCCAACATACTCCTCTAGGATTGTAACTAACTTTAGATGCACCAAAGTTACCACACTGCAAAATAGAAAGGGATAAGACAGTCTCTCATCCTCATCACTCCACTCTAAGACTTGATGAGATGGATTTAAAAAAGACTCTTTAAGAAAAGGATTGACTTGATTCGATGATGAAACATTGACTAATGGTTCCTCATCGAGCTTTAGATTTTTAAATTGCTTTATTATGTGAGATGAAGAAATTGAAGGGCATAAATGAAGATCAGATTAAGCTTGCTCAACTAGTGAACAATATTGAAATGAGTGAGGATCACCTAAAATAGTGATAAATTGATCTTTAAATTTTAACTTTAGACATTGGTGAAAAGTAGAAGGGATAGCCCTCATCACATGAATCCAAGGGCATTGGTGACCAAAAATTATGTTCTAAAAATAGTCATTTCCTATCCATTAATTATCAATTTAGTGGTTCATAGACTTGTGAGTACCAGTGCAAAGTATATGCTTGTAGTGGTCTACAGATGAGTCCTCTGTGTCACTTTGGTTTGGGGGGGGTTGTTGGTATAATTGAAGTCCAACCAAACCAGTAGAACTAAATTACAAGAGAGTAAATTCTACATGAACTTGCAGAAACACTAAAATAAAAATGTTAAACATGTGAATGAAAGGAGATGTGCAGAAAAAAGCAAACACTCTTGCAAGAATTAAATAAAATAGGGAAATACATAATTAGACACACTGCAAGAAATAAATAATATAAAATAATTAATGAAAGTAGAAGAAAAAAAAGAAGTAATACTTCTTGGAGTGGACCCAGGCTTCGCAAAAATTTGCTCGGTTAAACTACGCAATCACTCTTCAAACTCAAGAAATTGATCAAACACTTCGAGATTTTTATTATGTAGTACTAATTTTTAAAGAGCAAGTTCGGATGATTACTTTAGGGGCGACCTGCATTTTATTCAGAATGCAAATGTCCCCTATTTACAATATTAGACACTGCATGATTTGCTATGATGGGCGTGCATAAATTGATTAGACATAAAAAAAAGAGAAATCACGATAAAATTAAAAATTTTCAAAATAATTATAGTGTTTCCTATGTTTAAAAAAATGTGTCTAATTATACATGGTCTTCAATTTTCATGATCAATGTGAATATTTTTATTCTATCCAGTGCACACACTATTCAGTCCGTTGCTAGAAAATATATACCTTTTTCGACCTATCATCGGGATACAAGAATCGTATTTAACCTAATTCTGTTCATTGAAGATAATCACTAGTTTTTAGCATCAAACAGTGCATAGTTTTATTATGTCATCAGAAGATAGGCATCATCCAACCTATGGTCGAGAGATAGGCACCTTCCAACCTACAGTCGGGAGACAGGTGCTATCCTTTGTAGCGGGAGATTGGCACTTCCTAATCATTGGGAGATAGACACCTTTTGACTTATGGTTGGGAGACAGGAATCGCACCTTAGCATATTTTTGAGCACCTTACTCCTTTGCTACTATCATTTTTAACTCATAAATCCTTCCTTAATCACTTTACAAAAATATCAAATGCTAGGTCTGCATGGGACCTTGACTCAAAAGGTGCAAAAAAGGAAAAATGTACTGCATCTACACAATTTTCAATCAAAACATACATTTGGCATAATATGTCATTTTCCATTAAATATATACAAAATTCTCATAAAATATATATTTCTAATATAATATGTCACACAATTATGCTATTAAAGTATATAAAAAATGAGCATTTTTGGTGCTCATCATCCCCCATACCTAACTGTTGCCACACCCTCACGACACCTTCTATTGGTAATCCCCTATTTTATAAACAGTCTACCAATATGCTTTATTTCTATATTTTTTTCCCTGATTGTGGCTCTATCTTGTTCCTTGTTACTTTTTTGTTTGCCACCCTATTTCAGCTGATTGGGACCTACTTCTATCTTTGGTGCCTTTTGGTGTTTATTACACTGTAAGGGTTGGCTAGGTCTTGCTCCTGTATTCAATTTTTTTTCGCTCTACCTCTTCTTACCTATGACTTCCTCCACATAGAATCCTGTAAATGTAGTTGCATCCTTCTAGAATGTAGGCTCAACTTACTTCTAGTATTGATGATTTGGGGGAAGATGATATGCCAATGGAAAATCAGGCGTGTCCCATGGTGGATACTAGGATGTATCATGTACCTTGACCTTTGGTAATTCTGCCTGCTGTAGGTTGAGTGTTGTGTTTTTATGTCATTTTCCTCTACATATTCAAGTGGCAAAGACTCAAATGCTCAAACCGGTGATGGCATCATTGTTTTCTTGCTGAATATACCCATATTGTCCAGATATTCCCTCATACTTGAGGGATTGCCATAAATTGAACCATATAGGTTCCAAAATTGTTTTGGTTGGGTAGGGTTAACAGAAACACCTAGCTCTCTAGCCATTCTTTTGTAAGCCTTTCACTCCTTTTTGGCCTCCTTTAGGTTCTTATGGAGCTCTTGGAACTACTCTTTTTGGTTGGTGAAGGCTTTCATGGATGCAACCCACTCTTTATCTAAGTTTGGGTCTGGTTGCACCTTCAGTTTTTATTGGAGTGCTTTCTATTTTTCTGTTTTGCTCTTTTGGCCCTTATCTTTCACATTTTATACAGTGCTCTTTTTGCTTTTCTTTTGGGCCGCAGTATATTAGATGATCCAGGTGTTGTTGCATTAGTTGTATATGTCAAAGGACCAACCTCCTCTACCTTATATGGAGGTGATATTTCTTAGACCTCAAAGGACTATATATCTTACTTATCTTGGTCCCCTGATGTATTCCTAGTTGGTCTAGTAATGGTCTATTCGTCAAACTAACCAGCTATGGTTTGGTAAATCAATGGTTGACTAGATGACTATGTAGCCTCTATGGGATTGGCTAATTCCTGTGGGTGATCCACTTCGTGTTCTTACCTCTACCCCACTTCTGACTAGACAATAAGATCATATTTTTATGTGTTGTCACCTGGCTGAGTGGCATTCAATTGTACCTTAAACTCCCCAAATGACTTTGCATTTATATCTTGGTCATGTAGTGGTTGACCATTTTATTGGGAAGCATCATATATTTTGACTAACTCCTCAGCCTCACTATCATTGATTTCTATTATAGGGGGTTCCTGTTGCACAACAAGTCTCCCTTATTATTAGGAAATAATCTACACAGAGACCTCTGATTGGTCCCCTACTTTGTATTTTTGGTTTTCTAATGCCTTTATAGCATCAAAATGAAATATCTCTATGGATACAATTTTATCCTCCGAGTCCATAGAAGAAAATACTACGTCCATGGTCCAGTCTATCTGTATGGTAAAATCCACCTTATCCGGTTTGTGGCCTACAACTATTGGTTCCTATTTTCTAATTACTGCTATTTTTTTTGTAATTTTCGTAGAGCATCATTCACTTCTTATTGTCTTACTACAATAGCTCATCAAGACTCTTGAAATTTAGCCAAATATTTCTTAAAATTTTCCTCCCAAGTGGAGGCTTGTTCTCTCATATTCTATAGCTAGATCTATAGGTATTCTTCATGATAATTTTGGTAGAATGTCGCACCACTGGCCATGTCATGCAATACTTGAGTAGCTAGTTCATATTCTATATTTTCCTCTTTGGATAAACTATAATAAACTAGACACTCCTTATGTATTCTATTTCTGGTTGTCAGTGGTGACGAAGCCTAAATTGGGCTTGGAATAGATTGGTTTACCTCCCAATTTGAAAGTTAGGATATAGAAAATGATATTTCCTATGATAGAATATATTCATCTTGTCCTACCTCCCCTATAGAATGGATTTTCTAGGAGGTAGATGATGGTGTTGGGGAAGAAGGGTCTGCTTCTATCTGTTATGTTATTTTTACAACTTGGTGGTTTTGGGAGTGAGGCACATCCTCTTCCCCATGCTTATCTTTGGATTCATCTGTAGCAACTTATCTTTTACCCTCTATGTTCCTTGGCATGTATCCACCTTCCAATTAATCCCTATGCATCTCGACATGTCGAACTAGGACTGAGATCAGCCCATGATGTGCTAATATCATTACTGTTCCTTTATGGTACCAATTGGCTTTGTCCTTTAGGGCACATATTAGGTAGTAGGGAACATTGATTGTATCCCCATGTAGTAGATTATTGAGGAATCTAAAATGCTTGACATTAAACCAAAAATACTTACTAGTGCAGGTGAAAAATAAAGCTACTTTCTCAAACACCTCCCTTTAAAGGTCTGGCATATACTATTTCGGAAACCCTTGGCATGTTGTATGCATTGTTAATTACCCAAAAAATCATTGTGTGCATCATGATACACTATATTACTTGTATTTATGGTCCCCTATGCATGGAATACCAATCACCTTTGCAATATATGCTTCTGTGATTGGTATGACCAGTTCGCATATTTGTATGACATCATCATCCATTGAAGTTGTAAATTCTAGTGCTGCCTTAGGGTCTTAATCCTGGATAACCAGGTGGTATGATGCATCCATACCGTAGCCTCAAACATATGGTTAGTAGATTTTACCATGGTAGTATTTGCTCTATTCTCTATATTTTGTTATATTTTGCAAAAATATGCACTATTTATGGTTTAAAACATGTTGAATTGTACAACTATATCCACGCATACTGGACACCTATCTCTTGTAATCAATAGTTATTATGGGTAATATACATAATTTAATTTAAAATTATATGCCAGATTGTAGATGGGTATTGATACAATCACTTCCTTCCATATGATTGGCACCATGTGGCATAGTACAAGTTTGGGGCTCGTATGATTGGATACGAGTTGCGTGGGACATGTGCCAGCACATTATATAGAAATGTTTCTTTATGAAAATCATGCATACACAATAGAAAGTTCAATACATACCTGAATGGTGTTTCATGATCTATCATATGTGAATTTTTATGGTACAATGTGATTGGCCAATGTGTGACAATAGTGTCTTCGGGACAAACGATCAGTGTGGTTTTTCTCTCATGCAAAAATTGCATCAACTTGAATCTTCATGGGGTGCTGCAATTTTATTATTCTCAAGGTTTTGTACAAAAAATAAAGAAAACATGGAATTTTTATTCTATCATGAGACGACATATGTCCCATCCTTGGAATTTGTTCATTTTGACTTGGGAGCATGCATGAATCACCGATCAAAAAATTGAAAACTTTGTCGATTAAAAATTGAGAAGTAAATGAATTACATCGGTAAAATATAAACAAACAAACTTTTATCTATGAAAAATTTAACTTTGATTGTGTGGATTTTGGCACCAATGTGGCATCGATTGCTTTCTCTAATGTCGAAGATAGAAGTCATCACTGCATTGGAATACATACACCTTTATTTGTATGGGAGATAGACACCCTTCACTAAAGTGTGGAGATAGGTACCCAGTTTGTTGGGAGATAGGCATATTTTGCTGAAGTGTGGAGATGAGTGCCTATTTACTGGGAGACAGATGCCTTCCACTAAAGTACGGAGATAGGGACCCATTTTTTGGGATACAAATGCCTTCTACTAAAGTGCAAAGATAGGCACCTATTTTATGGGAGACATGTGCCTTACTCCATTTTACTGGAGATAGGCATCGTCTGTTATTATGAATACATGCACCTTTATTGAACATACTGGTACCTATAAAATACACATACATATTTTATTATTATTATTTTTATCACAATAGGCAGGTTTTTTTTTATCACCTGCTGTATATGGAAGATAGGTGCTTTTGTGAATATAGGCACCTTCAAAATTTTATAGATATAGGCACTTTTTCTATACATGGGAGACATACATCTTCTCTTGGATGGACTATCAACATCCACTGAGTTGACCCACAGTCAGGTGCCTTTTATTGATCCATATACAGGCACTTTTCCTTGGTGACAAAATCAACATCCGTTGCCTTGACTGTAGACAAGTATCTACTTTCTGGATAAAGTAGTCACCTATATATCCAGCTATAAATACCCCCTTCTTGGTGGGTATTGGCAATTTGTTTGTTCATTTATCCTCCTAAAAAGATAAAAAACATAGAGCACCATGGATTTTGTGCCTTATAGGCCTAGGTTTCCTAGGATACCTACAGATTGCATTCAGGGCACAATTTCCTGCAAAATAAATGCACACGTAAAACATAAAACAAGAACCATGGATTCTATGCCTGATAGGCCTAGGTTTTTCAGGATGCCTATAAATTGCATTCAGGGCATGAATTATTGCAAAGTAGTAATATAAAAAAAAATAAAAACAAATTTTAAATTTAAAATATTTTTTTCTAAGAACACACACACGTCCATTAACTGCTTGAGAGAGTTTTTTTATCATGATGGAGTCTCCCCCATACCTGCTTCCTATTAAACCACATGGACTGATGGTGTATGATATGATTGTAATCGATGGTCATTGAATTTCAGCACAATGTTGCTTTCGTATATGATTCAAACACGCACATAACCATTTTTGATAATCTCAACCACCTCATATGGTCCCATCCAAAACTGCATAAGATTTCCCTTTCACTCTTGGAATTGGGAATCATACAACAATGCCCATTCCCCCACTTTGAACTATTTTGGCTGAATGTAGTGTTCATGCCACTGGGCCCTCTGCTTCTGCATGATTTCCATTTATTGTAAAGCATCCCACCTATATTTTTCCATCTATTTAAGTTGTTGAATTTGGTCTTTTTGTGAAGCATCTAAATTTAAATTTAATGCTACATGAGTCTGCAAGGTTTTGATTTTGAATTCAATGGGAATCGTGGCATTTTTCCCATACACCATTTGGAATGGTGTAAATTTAGTTGTAGTCTTCTAGGTAGTACGATATGCCCACACTACCTTCAATAAATGAATTACCTAATATATTTGGTATTGCTATACCATCTTGGTAAGAATATTTTATAGCTCCTGATTTATGACTTCCACTTGCCCATTTGCTTGCAGAGGATAGAAGTAGTTTTATTATGTTGGATTTGATATTGCTGCATAAAATCTTGAATCACTTTCAAGGTGAATTGAGGTCCCTGATCAGTGGTGATTTCTCTAGGAATCCCAAATTTGGTGAAAATGGATTCATATAGGAAATTGACTACAATATTTTTCTTTGAATCTTGCAGTGCCTTCACCTCAACCTATTTTGTCACATAGTCAGTACAAACAAGAATATACCTTCTTCTACCTGAATGTCAATTAATGGGACCCATAAATTCCTTCCCCCATTTATCAAAAGGTTCAATGTACACATGGGGTTGTAGTGGTATCTCATCTCGAAAAGTTGGTCTAACCATTCATTGGCATTGATCACATTGGTTCACATGTTTGACCGCATCATTATATAAATAAGGCTAGAAATATATAACCTATAAAACTTTAAATGTAATCCTTTTTCTTGCAAAATGACCACCACATGGTTCATCATGGCAAGCCTTGAGGATTTCTATGGTTTCATTTTCTACAACACACCTTCTCATGATTTGATCAAACCTAATTTTAAATAGGCATCCATCAATCCATGAGAAAGTTGTACTCTTTTCTATTAATTTTTGAGTTTCTCGGGGTGAGAGTGTAGGACATATTTTATTAGTGGCTAAGTAGCCATATATGCATACCATGGAATCTGTTCATCCAAAATAAAATAGATGCTCATTTGGAAATTGATCCTCAATGGCTGTATGGTCTTGAGAAATTAACCTGGAGAGAAAATTTGTAACAATATTATTCCTAATGGGTTTGTCAACAATGGTTACATCAAATTCCTACAATAGTAAAAGCCACCTAATAATTCTACCACTCAATTTAGGTTTATTCATTAGGTACTTGATGGTTGCATGATCTGTATGCAGAAAAATCTTATAACCTATAATGTAATGGCAAAACTTATTAATAGTGTGCACTATTGTAAGGAATTATTTTTCTATGATAGTATAGTTGAAATCAACACATGGAATATTTTTATTGACATAGTAAAATACATAAAATTCATATCCATATTTTTGTCCTAATGCAGCCCCTATTGCATTTTTAGATGCATCAGTGTAAATGTGAAAGGGGAGGATCCAATTTGGACCTCTCAGCATAGGATTTGTGGTCAGTATCTCTTTTAAAATCTAAAATGATTGTTCACACTCATTGATACAGATAAACTCAATATTTTTAGATAATAATATGTGCAAAGGTTTTGCAATATTGCTAAAATCTTGGATAAACTTCTTATAGTATCCAACAAAACCTAGAAAACTATGAACATCTCTCTGTGTTTGGGGAGTGGGTAGATTTTTAATTACTTCAATTTTTTATTTATCTACTTTAATCCCCTCCATAGATATATGATGTCCTAACACTATCCCTTCTTACATTAGCGTAAATTATTTTTTGTTTCTAAGGGACAAGTTTGTCTATTGACACCATTGGAGTACTTTCTCAAAATTAGTTGTAGCTTCCTCAAAAGTCTCATCGTAAACAGTGAACTCATCCATGTATACCTCTACAGTTTCTCCAACCATGTTTGAAAATATACTAAGCACCACCCTTTGAAATGTGGCAGGTGTGTTACACAACCCAAACGGTAATACCTAATAAGCAAAAGTCCCCCATGGAAAAGTAAACATGGTTTTATCCTGGTCTTATTTCCCTATTTGTATTTGATTGTATCTACTAAACCCATCTAGGAACGAAAAATATTTCCTTCCTACCAAGGTGTCAAGGACTTGGTCAAGAGGAAATGGTCTTTTCTAGTGGCTTTATTGAACATCTTCTAATCAACACAAATGCACCACTTACCATTTTTCTTAGGCACCACCACTAAAGGTGATACCCATTGACTATCCGATATTGGATAAATAAATCTAGCTGACAAAAGTTTTTGTAGTTTAGCTTTGACAATTTCTTTCATGGATAGATTCATTCTCCTCTAGGGCTATCTTATCGGTATCATATCATCTTCCAAATACATCCTATGAGTACATAATTCGGATGCAATCCCCCTCATGTCTTTATAATCCCATGCAAAAGTAGTTTGGTATTTGACAAGTATTTCCTTTAATTTGTGCTCTTGAATAATTGACAACTCATTAATATTCAATACTTTATCAGGTGCCACTTCTATTTGTTTGACATGGTTATATTTGCTACCTACAAGCAGGGATTCTAGAAGAGGATGAGAATATTCCCCTTGGAAAAAATGTGTTATGACATGTTCTTCATCAATGCCATCCTCAATCTCATCTAGAGCCATTATAGGTTGAAGCATTGACATTGCATCATCATTTAAGGCTTCATAGTTTGGTTCTCCCAACAAATCAGTGTATTGTGTAGGTGGATAAATGATTAAGTTTTTGGTATTTTATCCATATGAGATTGTCATATGTCCTATCCTACAACTTATATAAGCATTAGCTATGACCAGCCAAGGTCTACCTAATATAAGTGGATAGCCACCCAATCCAGATCTAGACTACAACACTAAAAAATTTGTTGGATACTCCCATGCATCTACTGTGACAACAACATCTTCCAGTATTCTCTAAGAAAAAACTATGGATCGATCAACTAATTGAAGGATAGTTTTAATTGGCCTCATATCCATAAATTGTAGTTTCTAGATGGTTTTTTGGGGCATGATGTTTATGGCAGCCCCTAGATCTACTAATATGTTGGGTAATGAGAAGCCTACAATTTTAACGATTAGCATTGGGCTTCCTATATCAGAGTATTTAGGATGGTAGGTATTGCCTAACATGATATCAACCAATTGTCCTACCAAATTTACTGATTTTTATGGTTTTCTTCTTGATTTTTCAAACATAATTCTCTTATGGCCTTTGTATGAATGGGAAAATATCTAATGGCCTAAAAGAGGGGAATTGTGACTGTCAGGTTTTTTAAGCCTTCCATAATATCAAATTTTGAGTGTGTTGGCTTCTTGGGTTCCTATAATATTTTTGGAAAATATGGAATCCATCCAAATAGGTTGAACCCATCATCCCATGTTGGGTGGTTGAGTCTGACCTTGGTTCATATAATTACTTCCCCCATAATGTGGCATTCCTCCTGGCATATTATTTACCATAGAAAACTGTTGCTAGTTTCTCCTGTTACCCATGAAATAGGTTTCTGCTACTTCAAGTTCCTCTTTGAAATTCTCTATTTGTGGAAACAACCTAGTTTTATGATCCCTTTGACAGATTTCACACACTCTAACTTTAATTTTTGAACACTCATTTTTTGGATGTTTTCTCCTACATTTTAAGCAAAAGTAGGCTAATGCTGCTTTAGTTTCCTGCTTCTTTTTATGAAACAAAAGTGTATCCAGATGAAGTGTAAGATATGAGAGCATATCACTCTTCATATCATTCAACATATTTTCTATTTCAGCCTTAGTTACTGAGGCTATAGTTTCTGTGATTCAGGCATTTGATTTACCTTTCTTATGAGAATAATTTTAACACAATGTTTAGATATTTAACATTTTATGTTGGTAAATATCCCCTCCCGATTTCAGATTTAAAGCTTCTAGAGACTCTTTTGTGAGACCCCTAAAGAAAATACTTCTTAAGGACTTATCATCCAACCTTTCATGGGGTGATCTTTGCAAATTAAAGCTAAATCTATCCCAATAGTCTACCAATGATTCTTGCTCTCATATCCAAGATTTCTTACCTGACATCTCGTACTATCCTAAAGTTTTGGTATTGGTCCAGGAATATCCTTTTCATATCTTCCTAGATTGCAATGTGTTTATTTCCCAAACTGATGAACCACTGACCTGCATAATACATCTAAAGTAGAGGGAAATAATTTCAATTTTTGGGCATCTGATTTTTAATCCACTGACCTACATAATACATCAAATTTAAAAAGAAATAGGTTAGGGTATTCAGTTGGAAATCCCCTAAAGATAGAAATATGAGTGGAAGATATAATTTTCATCTTTGTTTCTCCCATTTCTTCCTCAATTGGGAAGTCAAATCTGGTTGAAGTTTCTTCAATTTTAGCCATATTTTCACATAATGTAGGTTTTACACCTGCTACTTCTAGGGCAAATTTCAAGGCTTCACACTCATTTTATTTGTCTTCTAAAAGTATTCCTAAGTCAACATTTGAAATGGTTTTCATTTCAACTGATTTCCACTATTTAATGGTCAATAGATCTTCCTCAGATTAGGTTCTCTCAAATATATGTCCTAAACTAAAATTTGAAACTAGTCCTTCACCAAAAGATGTTTGTCTTAATGACTGAGAAGGGATTTGTTCAAATATTGGATGACTATTCCAATATACTGCTGGAGGAGATGGTAATTTAGTTTTAGGATTTGTTTCAGATGTTTTGGAAGGAAGTTTAGAAGGTTTTTTAGGTATTTGTGAAGTGAAATATTTGCTTTTATAGAAAACAACCATTCGATCCTCTTAATCTTGGTGGACTCATACAATATCAGGTAGAAAATCTATGGGTAAACTAATCTAAATTGTAAGTTCATGGTTTACTATCCTATAAATTTGACTACTATAGTTGGTATTTCTCAAAAATAGTGCCAAAATGGTGAGCAAAAATTATGTTATAAAAATAGTCATTTCTTACTTATTAATTATCAATCTGATAGTTTGTAGACTTGTGAGTACCAGTACAAAGTATATTCCTGTAGTGGTCTATAGATGAGTGCTCTATGTAACTTTGGTTTCAGGGGGTGGTTTTTGGTATAGTTGAAGTTCAGCCAAACCAAAAGAATTAAATTATAGGAAAGTAAATTCTATAGGAACTTGCATAAAGACCAAAATAAAAATGTCAAACATGTGACTGAAAGGATATGTGCAAAAAAAGCAAACACTCTTGCAAGAATTAAATAAAATAGGGAAATACAAAATTAGACATACTACAAGAAATAAATAATAGAAACTAATTAATGAAAGAAGAAGAAAAAAGGGAAGGAATACTACTTAGAGTGGGCCCAGGCTCTGTAGACATCCACTCGGTTAAACTACACAATCACTCTTCGAACTCAAGAAATTGATCAAATACTTCAATATTTTTATTATGCAGTACTAATTTTTATAGAGTAAGTTCGAATGATTTCTTTAGGGGTGTTCTGTATTTTATAAAGAATGCAGCCATCTCTTGTTTATAATTTTAGACCCTGCACGATTTGGTATGAAGAGCGTGCATTGATTGATTAGACATATAAAAATATAGAAATCATGCTAGAATTAACCTTTTATGAATAATTATAGCATTTCCTATGTTTAAAAATTTATCTAATTATACATGGTCTTAAATTTTTATGATCAATACACATGTTTTTATTCTGCCAGTGGACATGCTATTCGGCCTGTTGCTGGAAAATAGGCACCTTTTTGGCCTATCATCAGGATACAAGCACCATATTTAACATGCTTCTATGTGTTGAATATTATTACTAGTTTTTGAGCACCAAATAATGCATACTTTTATTCTTTCATCAAGAGATAGGCACTGTCAAACCTATGGTTAGGAGATAGACATCGTCCTGTGTATGGGAGATAGGCACCTTCCAACCTTTAGTCGAAAGATAAGCGCTATCATTTTTAACAGGAGATATGTGCTTGTTTTTCACTTGGAGATAGGTGCCTTCCAGCTTATGGCTAGGAGATAGGTGTTGTACCTTAATGTATTTTAGAGTGCCTTACTCCTTTGATACTATCATCATTTACTCATCAATCCTTCCATAATCACTTTACAAAAATATCAAATGCCAGCTCCACATGGGACCTTGACTCAAAAGGTGTGAAAAGGTAAAATGTACTACATCTAAACACAATTTTCACTCAAAACACACATTAGACATAATATGTCATTTCCATTAAATATATACAAAATTCTCATAAAAAGATGTATTTCTAATATAATATGCCGCACAATTATGCTATTAAAGTATACAAAAAATGAACATTTTTTGTGCTCATCAGGCATCCAAGAAGTAGATTAAAATATGTAGGGTGAGACACCACATAGAAAAATGCATCTAAAATATTAGGTCCCAACCTTAAGAGGGAGAGATATAACACCGCAATCTTCTTGGGACTCATTGTTAAAAGATTTGATGATGATATCAAATTTAATTAAGTATTTCTATTTTAATCTAAACTTTTAAAAGAATTGATAAGTGCATAAATTGAGAAAAGAACCATTATCAATTAGAATTCGCTTGATAAATGTTTCCCTAATAATTGCAGTGATGTTAAGGGAAGAATCCCCTCGTAAGTCTAAGGAAGGCATATTGTCATCCGAGAATGTGATATGATGTATCCCAAGAGAGCTTACAACATTAGCCATAGTACTAGGGGAAATGTCTTGAGGAATATATTGTTGTCTTAGAAGTTTCAACAAGGCTTCCCCATGAATAGGAGAAGTTTGCAAAAGTTCTAAGAGAGAGATCTTGGTTGGGGTACTAGCTAATTACTGTTGAATGTGAAAGGAGACTTTAGGTTGTGGCTTCAACACTAAAGGTGGGTTTTCTACTCTTGTGCTCTTTTTTGGATATTCTTCAAAACTGGGTTGGATGAAGAACTCGTCTCCTGCAAAAAATGTTGATTCGATTGATTCTGTGCTTATTGTCTTGTAGTTATTGCTATCATACCAACCATATTATCATTGGAAGGTAGCACATTTTGATATGACACTTGATTAGCTATTGGCTAACCATACTTAGGAAGGAGATATTGGAAGATTCCCATGTATTGATTAGTTATGGGTGCTTGTTGAGTAGGAGGTTGATTGTTAGTTGGAGGATTCGATCGAGAACCTTCTATAATAAGGTATCCTTCATCAATTAGGTCTTGAATCACATGTTTCAACCTCTTACATGAGTTTTTCATATGCCTCTCCACTTTATGATACTCACAATGCTGACCAAGCTTATACCAATCAATCGTGGTATCAGGTTGCCTTATGGGAGGTAACTCAATCATATTAGCTTCCAAAAGTTGTTGTAGGACCACATTCATAGGTGTGTTGAGTCTTGTAAAATTTCTTGGTGGGGGTTTTTGAGGTTGGTAAAGCACCATATTTTGTAGGGTATTAACCACACTGTTAATAGGTCTACTATTAGTTATCCCATCACTAAATAAATTCTTATTCTTATACTACATTTTAGTGGTCCTATCCTATTTTACTTTAAGCTGATATCTTCTGATAAGGGCTTCCTCTACTCTTATTACTAGATCTATAGCTTGATTGAAAGATGTGATAGTTGTAGTTCCTAATTAATAGGAGATTTGTTCTTATAAGTTTCCAATAAATATCTCAAGCATATCTCGAGGAGTTAAGGTATATCTCAAGAATCCAAATATACTCTTCCAACAAGACAAAAATTCTAAAAAACTTTTATCTTTACTTTGTTTTAACACATAAACATTTTTTATAGTCACATTCTTTTCAACATAAGCACCAAATTTTTGAACAAATATTTTCGTTGTCTCTTTGAAGTTCCTTAAATAATGATTAGGTAGTTGATAATACCACTCTAATGCCATACCACCAAGGCTCTTAGGAAACATATTTAGCAACAACACATCATCATATATAATATCTTGACATGTTGTCCTAAACATTCTTAAATGCTCAATTAGGATTTTCATTCCCTTATAGATAGGCAAAACTAGAATTGGAAATTACTTAGGGTAGGACCTAGAGGTAATGATAGGGTCTAAGGGCTGATTGGACATTTCTATATAGTTGTAGGTGAAACTAGGAGGCTGAATCATATCCACTCTCAATACCAATTATCTTCACCATATTTATTAAACTTTGCATATCCATATTATTGTTGTGCAATACCCTTAGGTTCCCTAGGGGAGGGGTATAGGTAGGTTGTTGGAAGGGAACTTGGCTCATGTTGGAGGTATTTACACTATTATGGTATGGGTTATGATATGTGGTATCTTGTTATGGAGGATAACTAACAATTGGTGGAACAAAAGAAAAAATATTGAGATTAGCCAAATGAGGAGGAAATTGAACATAATCTTGAGTGGTACTACTAGTTGGAGGAACTTACAAAATTATTCCAATGTTGGTGGTTACAATAGTAACACATGTTGGTTGAGGGTGAGGATTATCATGATGTAAAGATTCAAATAATGGGTTGTTGTAAAAATTCTAAGGAGAAATGATTTGATGATGAGAAGTTCCAGCTCCCTTGAGTTAGACTTCCTCATCCATAGTCTTATCCAAGGCATATTTATGATACTTTTAGTAATTCTAGACATGGTCAAATGATTTAAAGATAAGGCTCCCATTAGACCCCTTAATAGGATCAAAGTCATTTCCAAATTCTTCATTTTCTTCCTCCTTTAGGTTATGATTTTCTCTATCATTCTAATCATATTTTAAAAAAATATCATTAGAATCTAAGAGTGTTCACTTACTCCTAAGGTTGGGAGTGATTAGGATAAGGATAAAGGATAGAGCAAAAGTAGCAAAACACACAAATTTTTTTAAGATCTTTTTAAATATTTTTTTATCTAAACAAATACAATTAGTGGTCTTATTGAAGTTTTCAAGAGAAAATAAAAGGAGGAGTCTTCCTATATTTATCACTAAGACATGTGTTCATGTCAGGTTCACAAAATATGTAGAGGGGGAAAACTATGCACCACGTACGATTCTCGGTTGGATTTGCTAGGAGCCAACGTGACTGCAATGCTTGTTATATTCTCTACACTCGAGGACACAAATGAACAGGTTCACGAGAAATAGTTTTAGGACTCGCTCCAAGTATGGGTGGAAATATTTGATGTGTCAATTAAGAAAATACCTATTTTTTAGCCTTTATAAACTAAGCTATGAGAATGAAAGAACAATGCAAGACACACAAGATGCAAGAAGACAAGAACTAACCCTAATATGATTCTTTGATTTAATGATATCTATCCCTAGGTTTTGCAAAATAATGAGATATTTTTATTTTATCAAGGGTTTAAGGGAATGCACAAACAATATTAAAATTCTAGATGCACACTATATGCTTTTATTCTTTCAAATACCTAGAAATTCAACCAAATATTTTCCTTTTACTTATTATCTAGGTTTTGAACAAAATTGAATAGAAAGCAAACAAAAAAAAACCTAGAAGATTTAATTAGGGTACTTATTTGATCTGATGTTTGATCCTAGATTTTACTTACACCCATAATATCCAAACAACTTCAAACCTACAAAATAACTACATAAAAACTAGAAAATTTGATCAGTGTTTGGGGGTCTGCTTAGGCAACTATTTTATTGAGCTTGGAGGTATAGCAATAAATACCCCTTTGTCCTTTTAGCTAACCATTAAAAATCAAAAATGATCTCTAAAATTTGAAACATGCACAAATAGAGTAAAATAGATGTATAACAATAAAATTAAATGCAGATAGAATAAACACAACAAAATGCTAAGATGCAAAATTTAAATCAAGGTTTTAGGATGCAAAAGCTTACCCCAAGCCCTAATTTATAAAATTCATGCTCTATAAATAGGGAGCACAATTATAGCTTACCAAATTCATGCCCTATATGGTTGAGGCATATATTTGGTTCAGATACCCTTTTTAGGCCCCAAAATAGTGAAAAATAGAGTGCAAAACAAAAAAAATAGACTTGTAAAGCAAATAATATAAACAAAGAACCTGATGAGCTAATGGAGAAAGTAAGAAGCAATGAAGAGGTGTAATAAACACTCTAATATGGTGGATCTCTCCAATAATCAAGACTTATCCACTTGATCCCCAAGGGCAACCAACATCAGAACACAAAATAGCAAAACAACTTGCAGTAGAAGGGTACTTCTTAGTATGAGAAAATGAGTGAGTCAACAATTTAGAATCAAGGATTTCTATATGGGGTATGTATCTGGAAATATGAAGTCCAAACCCTTATTTATAAGATATTTGGGGGGTAAATAGGTGAGAAAAAAATTTCACCATGGGCAAGGGCCGACCCCAAGATGGGTCAACGAGGGGAGGGGTTTTAGTGAGAAAAATACCTAGAATGCAAAATTCGTACCTCACCTTTATAGGGCATGAATTTGGTCAGCTAAATTTGTATCCCATAATGGATTAGGTAAAAATTTGGTAAGGTTAGGGAAAAATAGCAAAGGGATATGGGAAAAGGGTCCTAAATTTACACTTGGCAAGTTTGGGTGGCTGACGAGGGATCTAAGGAATAATTGACTCATTTTGATGGGTCAATTTTTCATGTCTACACCAAGATATAGTGTAAAAACTAATATTTGTTGATTTTAATCTATTGTCTATGCAGAATGTAATATTTTTTGAAATAAACAATAGAAAAACATAAAAACATAGTCAAATAATAAAAATAGAAGAAAACATATATGATACTTGGAAAATTTTATTAGATAGAAAAATTGCTTGCCCCATACAATGTAAAAGGATTTTACTTGTAAAAAATACCCAATGTACTGAATTGCTAGTTGGGTGTAAAATAAGCACAAAAACAATGTGCAATCAAGTCTAAAGTGAGATGAAACTTCTAGAAGCATTGTATTTATGATATACATGCAAAGCATAGCAAAATATTATAGAAAATTTAGTTTTACTATTAAATAATAAAAAATATAATTAGGGGATCAAAATTTATTTTCAATTTTCATTTTCATGTGCACTTATAGCCTTCTCATGACTGCTACATATGCATATGAGATCAAATCTATATATAGAGATAGTCGGTAACAAGTGGATGAGGATGCAATGCTAGAGAGGTAGATCCCTAACCCACTTTTGTATTTTTGGCTAAAAATGAACAAATGCCTATAAAAAAGGTCAATGAACAATCACTTAGGCTAGCTAGAATATAGCTAGGATAGGATGAGAAGCACCATCAAAATCACAACACATTGCTAGTGGGATCTAGGTAAGGTACCAAAAAATGGCCTACAAATTAAGGTAAATCAAAATTGTCACTTTTGAAAAAGTAGTGATCATGGTCAAAGCCTATGATAGAGGTCAAATGTAAAAAGAGGTAATATTAATTAAAAAAAACAATCACAATCACACCAAAAAAGAGGTGATCATAGTCCTCACAATATATGGGTAATATTGGTCCTAATTGATATTCATGTTCAATCATGGATGCAACACAAAGCTTCTTCCAATAATGGCTCATTGGGGGATACTAGACATAGGAGGGACCAAGGCTTAGGATGACACAATTCTAAGGCCAACACCAATAGAATAACCAAGGCAAGCAACAATATTAGGGTGATGAATGACTACCTATGGATACATAGGAATCCACTATGCGTGTAGGGGTCACTTTGACAACACATAAAAATAGAGTTGAGGAGCTAACTTGATGATGTTAGGTTAGACAAGATGGCATATATACCCTACATTAGGTTGCATAGGATATTATGTTATAAGTTGATGCTCTTTTGGAACATAATACCCAAAATCATTTTATGAGTATCAACTCTAGATGAGGAGAATGAGATAATGGTGATATTGAAGGATGTATACTTTATTATAAATCTATTTCATCAATAGGATGCCTAGGATTGCACCACATAGGAGACATACCTTATGCCAACAAAGTGGACAATTGAGAAGATAAAAATAGAATAGGTCTACATAGACATAGAGGTTCCATTCATGCAATGTGTTAGGATCTCATCCTATTTGCATTTATATATTATCACAAATACATAAATAGTATCTCTATTGTACTCATTTACCCCCTCTATATATACCTAGAAGAGGGCTATAAAGGACTATATAGGGGTTATATTAGAGTTGAACACTATTGACATTACTTTACCATGATATATACAAGTTCTAGGACCAAATTCATGCATCATTGACCCAATTTTTCTTCTTTCGGCTCATATCTATAAGCATTTTACCATGTATAAGTCCCAAATACCATCCCATAACATTTTTCTCAATGATATTTAGGTGAGAAAATGGGCCCGTATATTGTGAGCAACATAGCCATATGTGCCATCCTTGAAATTCATCTCATTCCAATAGATCATTTGGAATCCCTATCACAACTTGTAGGAGACCATCCACAGGGATATGTACAACTTGTAAAGGTGTGGTCAAAAATCCTTATGAGAGATCATTAACCAAAGGTGTCCAAGCTTCATAGGATGGAGATGGTTCTTTCATAGTTTTGGGACCATCATACAGATATAATACTCTTACTTTCCCCAAAAAATACTAACATAGGAGGGGGTATGTAATAAACAGGTCAAGTGAACCACCACCAACACAATATTGTCATTGATAAAAGAACTGGGGGTGATAAGATCCCCATAGTCTAGAGACAAAGGATGCTTCGGGAGGTTATAGTCATAAATTATAAATTCCAAGTACTAATCAGTGGTACCTTGATGGACATTAACTCTCCTCTCATAGCACCTAGATGGAAGAGAGATAATACACCTAATGTAAGAGGCACATAAAATAGTGAGGAGAAGACCCTTGAGGAGGAGGATGTGGCTATGGAGGAGGGTGCAATAGAGGAAGGTGTTACCTTTGAGGAGGATACATCACTAGAGAAGAAGATAAATGTGGATGAGATCAATGTTTGTGAGGTTGAAGTGGACACAACTAGCCTCAACCCATCATCGTCAAAGGAGGAAGATAAGATTAGACAATCCAACGACCTAGGTACACCCTACTAACCCATTCTAGAGTTAGCTAACCCTATATTTTATTTTAGATACATTATTTTTAGATTAGCATTGTAATTCATGATTTTATAATATATTATGAGTCTAACACTATTGCAAAGACAACCCATTATGGAGAGACCTAATTGGTAGACTATAGAGAGTAACCTTGTGAAGGGTCCTAGATTTTGACTTTCTACCATCAATATCACCATGACTAGCTAGCATTAGATTAACAATAGAATTTTACATGCAAGCCCACCACCTTTGGACCATTTTGAGATAAGTATCAAGAGGAGACCATAGTGTATTCCAACTTTTCAAGAGAGCATGAGCTAAGATTTAGGAAAAAGACCATGGGTGATAGAGGATTAGGATTGGGATAGAGTGTAGTCCCTACAACCATAGTTGATGTATGGACAATTGTACCTAGATTAGGTCTAGAAATATTTAGTAGGTCTTAGGATATATGTATCATGGCGATCATGCTTAGGCATCTCCTACATGGATGCATAAACACATAAACCATAGTCAAAGGTGTACATGAGATCATTTTCTACCATAGGATTTATATTTTATTCTATAATAGACACTATTTTATAGCCACCATGACACCCATAGTGATGTATCATATAATTATTGGGATGTGAGGCTATGTACTTAGGACACAAGATAGCTTAGGATGATGGCACTTAGTTTATCTATTTTACCATATTTACCCCTTTATGTACTCATATATATATATATATATATATATGAGATTGTTTTTAGAGCACATGTGTTTGTCTATCTATGAAGACATTATCCTTAGTATTTCCTTTGCACTTGCATGTATGATGAGATCCTCTTTTACTAGTATATGACTTATACTTCTAACAGGATTTTACATGACACACTAATGATGTGATATATAACATATCACTTAGAACCACACTTCTCACTCAAATAGAATAAGCATATTAAAGGTAGCTAAAGAGGTAAAATAGACCATCCCCTATAGTATTAGGTAAAAATAATATGTCAAACAAGATATAGACCACAACAAGGGGAACATAACACATTATAGTTTTAAAGATGTGATGTATTAAACAAGACACACCTACCACTATAGATTTAAATCTAACACCCAACAATATCCAATAGGTGTGATGTGTCCAACATGACATGCCTACCACTATACATGGAAAATAAAACCATAATACAGTATCTGATGGGTATGATATGTCAAGCAATACATATCAACCACATAGTAGGGGGTAAAAATATGCCAATAATATAGAGGTGTACAAGTGTTCTATACATTGGCCTAAATAGAACCCTATAGTATTTGACAAGAATGATATATAAAACAAGACATACTCACCACTAAAGGGGATACCAACATACTATAGTATCTGGTATGCATGGTTTTTAAACCAAGGTATGCCAAAAACTATAGTTTCAAAAGACAAACACAAGATAGTATTTGAAAAGCATGATAAGTCAAATAAGGTATACTTACCACTATTGTAGAAAAGGATAAACTATAATACAATATCATGTGAATATGATATATCTCCACCACTACTATAGGGAACCAAGAGTATGCCACAAACATAGGGATGCATAGGTGATCTATGTGTTGGTCCTACTCATGGCCTACCATATATGGTGGGTATGGGGTATTAAACAAAACACACCCACAATGATAAATGGGAAAATAAAAAAATCAAAGAGCAAATTAAAAGAGATGGGAAAGACACACATTGCAGTGCATTTAGAGCAAGAGTTTCCTATAACAAAGAAAATCCACATGCACCTACTACAATGGTCTAAGATCACACATTGCAATATCCAACAAAGCGTGATGTATCAAATAATATATTCTTACCACTATAGTGGGATACAATAATGGTTGAAAGATTGTTTATAATTGGTTTTTGTCTTAAATATTTTTATTATGCATGAAATTAAAAATATTGCATTGGAATTTGTACAACACACCATATTGAAGATAGCATGGGACAAACTAAGAGGATTGCTTTATGATACTTAAAAAAATATCCTAACACAAAAATTCACATAAAATAATAGGGAAGACCTTAAAGACATCATGATACCTCTTATTGACAATAGTGACATCATGATAATGGAAGAGCAAAAAAAGCCCATAGTAAGAAATGCTAACAAAAAAGGACAATAAACATAGGATAAGAAGAAATCATAAAACAATCACACAAATAAAGGAAGTAAATATCAAAGGATAACAAACTTGCTAGCAGTTGGACTAAATTATTGGAAAACCAAGACTATTGCTTAAAGTGGAGATCATGGTCAACAAAGGAAAATGTCAATAATGACATCACAAAATACAAAAATATGTACCAAAAATCAAGAAAATATAAGAATGACATAGAAAAACTCAAAAAAAAAAAGGTAAAGGAAACAAAGTGTAAAAATAGGTAAGAAAGCCAACAAGCCAAGAAGACACAAACTATACAAGCAAAATAAAATGGGCAACACATAAAAGTATTTGATGTGCATAAAATTGGTATATTCCTCTAACTCAATTCTATTCATTATTTAGAATTTAATTGCCTTATATCCATACAAATATTTGATAGTATATGTACCAATTCATTTCTGAATAAACTTGCCCTTACACTTATTATGTACACTATGCTTGAGAACAAGATCCTAGACATTGAAATCGTGATGACATACTTTCTTATTATATTATTTGGAAACATGGCTCTTATAGGATCTATTGTGTTCAATATCAAAAATATGACTTTAATCAATAGTAGTGATATTAGAAATATGAGCTTCCAAATACTCCTAATAATACTCATCCTGATTTAACACATTTTCAAAGAAATATGCAAGGATTATTATTCAATATCAAGCAACAAAAAAACTTTAGTACCATAGACTAAAGAAAAAGTAGTTGCCCCTATAAATGTTTGAATACTGGTGTGGTATACCCACAATGTGAGATATAATTTTAAGTTCTAAGCTTATTTAGTTATAGGATATAGATTTTAAGATTAATATATATTTAATGCCATATTAAATATATAGGCAACATGTAATAGTTAGGCAACCAACTTGTATTGTTAGGAAGTTAATCACAAAGTTGGCCTTTGGATGATTTTTGACGTTCAAGACAACCTCTGTCATGCTTGTAATTAATTCAATTCTATCCAAAGATATAATCCTTAGGCTTATGGAAGGGTCTTAAAGATGGTGTGTTTTGGCTATTTAAGCAAGTTTCTTGAATCAAACAAAATAAGTTCTTCATTGCAAAATTTGTCTCTCTTGTTTATATCATTTAGATTATTTAACTATTATTTTAAAATATTTACCAAAATATTATTACCTAATTCAATATAACCATTACCTTGAGGATAGTAATGTATGGAAAGGGAATTGAATCTTAAATTTAATAGTAATTTTCATAATTTATTTATTCTTGAGTAGAGTCCCATTATCTAATATGATATTAAAGGGGATTCCAAGATGATATAAATCTGATTAAAAATAAAATTAGATATAGCGAGTGTGGTTTGAATAGTAAGAGGTATAACTTCCACATAGTAAATATTCTATGGCTATAGTAATAAAATTATATCTATCATAGGGCATAGGAGAAATAAGTCCTACAAGGTCAAGATCCCAAGTGAAAAAATTCCAAGGAGACTCAATAAGATGAAGAACTTAGGTAGGAACATGAATTTTGACATTATACAACTAACATTTCTCATAAAATTTTACATAATTGTTGATTTTAACTTCCATTATAGGCTATAAGTAACCCATTATCAATTTTTTTTGGGCTATAGAGTGTCCTTTGACGTGTCCATCAAATAACCACTATGTAGTTCAAAAACGGCCTTTGCACTTTTGACTCAAGGTGAGAAATTAAAACTAATTTTTATTGATCTAATAATATATATTTAACTACAAGTAAATAGGTTATAATTGTATAATATATGGTTATAATATTTACTAGAGGAATGAATGTCTCTTCATAATATATTCCTCCCTTCAATGCATAGCCCTTTGCAATGAGCCATGGTTTATACTTATTAATGGATCCATATACCTTGTGATTGATTTTGAAGACCTATTTGTATCCTATAGGCTTATTTTCTTTTGGTAGATTGACAAGTTTCCATATCTTGTTCTCCATAAAAGATTCATACTTTGAATCCATAGCTATCTTCCATTATGGTGAGATAAGTATTTCCATCACTAATTATAGTTTTGAATTCCCTATAATTGAAGTCATCAAGTTTAAATTTACTTCTCGATGTATACTCCTATGAGTATGTGGTGATGTGGAAGTGATGTTAGGAGATACATCAAGTTTAGCATTTATGATAGTACTAGTGATCCATTTTAGAGTCTTTATTCATTCTAATGGAGTTGTAATAACAACATATTACTATTAACCAAGTACTAAAAGTTCATCAACAACTTCCTGAACTTCATGTAATTCCTCATCTAACTCCATATCATCATTTATGCTCACAACTAGAGATGTGGTATCTTCAGATTCCTTAGAATCCTTAATATTTGACTTAGTTTTACAAGCTTCATCAAACACCACATCTATACTTATATGTAATTTCTTAGTGAATAGATCCATTATTTGATAAGATTTTGATTCATCACTATACCCAAGAAATATGCATGATAGGGTTTTAGCATCTAACTTGGTCCTCTATGACTTTTGTACATGTATGCATGCCTTAATTTTAAGGACTATGTGATGTGTAATTTAAGGCTTCCTCCCATACTAATGTGTAAATTCTTGTAGTTTCTTTGTATATTATTTATATAGAAGATACATGGTAATGGAAACAACTTTATACCAATACTACAACTTTAGATTTGCTCCTATGAGCATGTAGAAAACCATTTCCATGATGGAATAATTATTTGTTCTAGAAACCCCATTTTACTATGGAGTGTAGGCTATAGTAAGTTTTCACTTGATCCTATTTTGCTCAAGAAACTATAAAAATTCATTAGATGTAATTTCCTCCCTTGATCAAAGCAAATAAGCTCAATGGAATTCCTAGTTTCCATTTCTACATGCTTCTTGAAGCATTGGAAATACTTGAGCATGTCTAACTTCAACGTCAAGAAATACATCCATATATTATATGAATATTCATCTAATAATAATTGGAAGTACTTATATTGACTAAAAATGGTAGTCATGGATCTATGCAAATCTATGCGAATCACACCCAACTATCCTTTTGCTCTGTGAGTGTTCAACTCAAAATGTACTCAATGTTACTTCCCTGCCAAAAAACCTAAGCATACTAGCAATGTTGGTGAAAGACTAGGTAGACCTAATACTATTTGATGCTTATTTAACTATAGTAAGTATCTTGAACTTGGATGATCATATCTCATATGCCATAGGGAGGTAACATTTGTCATTGCTATTGAAAATGCAACATTAAGAGATGAGATAACATTGAGTACAAATAAGCCATTTTTGTCAAAACTATTTACCATAATATTGCCATTCCTCTTAATAAAATACTTGTTGTTTCCATTAACAACATGAAACTCCACCCAATTTTTTTGATCCATAACTTATTGTATTGATGATAATTTTCTTACCAATATGGGTATATATAGCACCTTTCGTATCGAGCAACTATCTTCAAGAAGATTGAGAGAAATATCTCCCACTTCTTTGACTTGATATATTTTATCATTAGTAGTGGTTACCATTTTCCCATTTTTTTTAGTTGTAATGAATCAAAATATGATTTATAGATAGTAATGTGCTTTCTAGAACTTGAATTTATATACTGCACTTCATCCTTTAGTCATTCAATTACCTTAGACATTAACACCTTGTTTCCATGTTCAAATTCTAGATATGAATCTTCATGTGCGACATGCTTTTGTTATCACTTTTGCTTAGGACATGGTTTGTACTATATCTTCTTCTAAGTTGGTTGTAGACTTGATATCCTTGAATAATAAGGCTATACAAGTAACTCTTTGTGTCACGTCCATATTTATTAAAGATGTGACAATACCTCTTTTGTTTCCAAGGTTGTTTCTATGAAGATGATCATGATAGGAAATGAATCTTCTATAGTTTATCTCTCTTAGAATTCTTGGAAATGAATGCATTATTTATCATATTCCCTCAACTTGTTGGTTATCTCTTCTTTTTGAAGCATATTCACTAACTTATCAAAGAATACCTTCCTATTTAAAACTTACAAGGAAGTGATCAATACTCAGAATGAATTAGTAGAGCTCTAAGTATGATGGGTACCAATATATTATAGTCCATAATTTATTTCATGGAATTTAGTTTAACTCTCAACTCCACAACTCAATGAAGAAAAATTTCAATGCTTTCTCCATCTTATATTCTCAAGGTATGAAGTTGAAACTGATGGTAAAGTATTATTGATTCACTCTTCCCTTTATAGATGGTAGAAAGAGTGTCTCATGACTCAGATGTATTTTCTTTGTAAATGTGTGGTGAATAAAATTTATTGTGGCAAGAGTGTGATCATCAATGCTTTGGCACCTACATCATCAAATTTCTAATGTTCATCACTGTGCTCTTTAGGTTGAGTGACTTTATCAATAATATCTTAGAGTTTCTCAACTACCAAGATGATTGTCATATTATTTTTATAAAGTTCAATGTTGGAACCTTTGATTAGCTATGAATATATAAGAGGAAATTTTACTAATACCATGGTGAGGGTTCCTTATATGTCCCAAATGATACCCCTTCAATATACCACCAATCCAATATATCAAATCTTTCTATATATTTTCCCTTCATATATGTTTGTTGATAAATGAAAGTAGCTAGTCCTCAATATATGTGGTTGTATGTAAAATACTTTAAGGTACATTAAAGAGAATGGTACAAGGTACCAAGATAGTATGGAAAAGGATTCACTTGATCAATTATACCTACTTGAAGATAAATCCTTATACATGGGCATAAATTCCATATATACTTAGAATTTCTCTGTTTCAAGGTTTATGTCTAGTGATAGTGATGGATATGATAATTGAATGGAGTGAAAGTATAAAAAATTGTTGACCTTATATTTCCTTGATGATTTTTAGGGTTAGTGCCCAGACATCATTATGATAACTTTGTTAGGATATAGGTATAGTAGCTCAACTTGACAACTTTACCTATAAATGTGAGATAGAGGAGCTATTTATATTGTTGTACTCCATAATTACAACCTAGTCCACACCTTAATTTTTCAAAAAATTATCAAAGTTGATGTCTAGGGGAGCTTAGGGTGTAATAGTAATTAAAAAAAATTGCAATATCATTGGAGAGTTACATTAGTCTAAGGTATCTTCATTGTCATAAGGAGGTTTAGGTTAGAATAATGTTGGTTACTAAAGGAAAATTAAATTTTGAAAGGATATCCTTCACAAATTCATTCATTTTATTTCAATTTTACCATAAAATTATCATTTATCAATTCTATAATCCATAACCCAAAGTTTCACTTTCCATCATTTTATACCCCATCCATTCTATGTGTTCATCATTTCACCAATTCATTCAAATCCAATCCATGTCATGTTAGAACCTTGTGAAATAAAGTACAAAGTTGCAAGGTTTTCATCAAAGATGTTTCTTTCATTTTACCTCCATGTTGTGGTGATTTTTCATGTCCTTAAAATTTGGATTGTCACACCACAAAAATCACTGATTCACAAACAACACTATGGAATCTGGTGGATCCACCTCTTTAACTCGAGAAATGATTATCAAAAAGACTCTAGACGGATCAAGTAAGGTAAGGACACCCTGGAGGCGAGCCTATAATACTTCTCATATGTTCATGCTTATCCAAATTAACAAAAAAAAGTAAAACTACAATATTAAAAATGACCAAGCTTTAGATTAACTCCTAGCTAATTATTCAACCAGCAGATCGATGCCTTATCCATTGGGAAATTGTAGCTAGACTTAAAGGATGATGAAGAAATAATGGGAAGGAGATAAAACTGAGCCAATCACATCCATTCAAATAATATAACAGAGATGATTAAGCATACCAACGAAATAATATGCCACTTATACATTCAAATAATGTAACATAAAATTGGGACAAGTAAAATTGTACATGAAATTTCTAAAAGGAGGAAGTAGGATAGCATTGACCAGTGGATCATTACAGTGGAGTCTAGTCAGTGTCACCAAATCTCACTAAGCAAGTACAAACAAATCCTCTATTCAAATAATGTAATAGAGAACTACAACTCTTCATTCAAATAATGTAACAAAGAGCCTACTAGCTTTTGGTATCAGTCACTAGAAATGATCTCAAAAAATTGGACACCTTCTTAGCAAAACCTGCACAGTGATAGAGAAAAAAAAGGGGTGATTGAACAAGACACACAAAAATAAAAATACAACTAAATCAGACAGAAAATATGGTGTACCTCTTACAGAATTATTGCATAGAAAGTTGATAATCATTGTTGTTGTAGCCATCCTCTCAAATAGCATGTAGATTGATCTTCATTCAAAGCTCCATGATGGTCCATAATTGTAAAAATTACAAGTATTTAGATGATGGCCCATACCTGCAACTGTTATTAAAAATTGATTGGTAGTCCATAAAAACTGTAACTTCCTCTGTATTTGATCTACCGTACTACTTGCATTAAATGGTTCTTATTCATGGCCTGGTAGTGGTAAAAATACTTCCATTCCTCTTGAAAAAAGCCCAAAAATGGCTCCAAAAAATTAATGTTTGGTTGTTGAAACTTGATCGCAAGAAAGAGGCTAGTTATATATATATTTTTTCCATTTTTTATAAGGTTTTAACTTTGCCCAATTTTTATTTTATTATTTACATGCATGTAATATATAATAATATTATATAATATATATAATAAATATAATATGATAGGGGAAGTCGACCGAATTCTCCCACCTTTATATATATATATATATAATTTTTAGCATGAGGGGATAAGCCAATCCCCCATATTTTCTTTTTAAAGCATGGGGGATCGACCGATCCCCAAGATTTCCTTTTTTTTAAACATAGAGGGGGGACCGTCAGCTAACCCCCCTCTATTTATTAAAGAGGAGGGGGTCCATTGGACGATCCCCATATTATTTAATTAAATAGGGGGGCATCATTCGACATTCCTCTTATCTTTATAAAGAGGAGAAGAAGCATTAGTAGACCCCCCTCTTATTTCTATAAAGAGTAAGGGAGTCGACTGACTCCTGCTCTCTTTATTTAAAGAGAGGTAGGGTTGACCCACACACTCTCTATTTAATAGAGAGCACACACTCTCTGTTAAATAGAGAGCATGTGCTCTATTTAAAATAGAGAACATGCTCTCTATTTTAAATAGAGAATATGCTCTCTATAAAAAAAAAATATTTTAATTTTTTATATTATTAAAAAATATAACTTATGCAATATATATAATATAATATGAAAAGTGATTCCACGTCTCAATGCATGGTAGCAGCGATGAGCGGGAAGGTAGTGGCGGGAGGGCAGGGGAGCGGGAGCACCAACACTGTGAACCTGGGCATCGGCAAGTTGGAGGGCCATAGCAAGGCGGAGGGAGGGCAGTCAGAGAATGGAGGCTCGACGGAGTTACCCGAAGATGGAGGCAGACGCGGGAAGGATCCGCCTAACAAAGGGAGAGATTGCCAACAAAAATCATATGTAGAGGTAGCGACTTCTGAAACCCCAAATGGTATTTTCACTAAGGACCTCTTTCCATCCGGGGATGAACTGGACATCCCGGAGGAAATCCTATCAAGTTTTGTCGAATTTGAAAAATTTACCCTAATTGGGAAGTTTATTGGAGGGCATCCCGATATGGAGACCATCCGCAGGTGGGCGGTAGGAAAATGGCGGGCCTCGGGTCATATGGAGCTGGCTGCCCTATCCCAAGGTTTTTTTGTAATTAGGCTGAATAATGCGGAGGATTACTGTAAAATTTTGGCTGGGGGCCCTTGGTTTCTGGGACACAGGAGTCTCTTTCTCAGGAAGTGGGGGATGGATTTTAACCTCGAAACCCAAAGTATTAATATTGCCCCAATATGGATTAGACTACCAAACCTTCCCCTTTTTTATTGGTATGAAAATGTTATCAGGGGTATCGCCTGTTCCATTGGTGAGTTGGTCACCATTGACCCTCCCACTCGGGCCCGAACTAGATTTGTCCAAGCTTGCTTCTATGTCCTAGAGGATTTGGAGGTGAACCTTCCATCCTCCATCACTCTTTGGTCTGGAGGCTCCGTTCTTCATAAGCAAGTCATTAACTATGAAAATAGACCAGCCTTTTGCCCCCGATGCAGTTCCTAGGGGCATCTTCAGTCAAATTGTCCTCTTCAAAAGCCGGGGATGAAGGGTGGGGCTTCTGGAAACCCCCCAGAGCAAGATGGAAAACAACCGAAACACCATGTAGCGACAGTGCCTGAGTCTCCAGATCCTTCTGGGGTTCTCCTCGAGTCAGACGTCGGTCTGTGCAATGCAAGTTCCCAACCAAAACCTCAAGTGGAAAAGAATTTGTCTCCTTCTCGTATGTATGCTTAGGCTGATTCCCCTATTTGTCAAAACCAGAAACCTCCCGAGTCCCTGCTAGAAGAGTATCTACTGGGCAAGAGGGATGAACAACATGGCAACATTAGTCCGCAAAACACTAGAAGCTAGAAGCAAGGGGTGGATTTTGGCTGTGAAAGAAAATAGGGGTGACCTCCTAACAAAGAAATAAGGGATAAGGAAACGGTAGCAGACATTGCAAATGGATCCCACGGTTGCTTTTTCAAGAAGATTTCGACTCCCTGGTGGGTGATTCACCTATCCCAAAACCTCCCATCTAGCAAGGAAAGGGAGGCAAGAAAGTCTTTAAAATGTCCAGATGAAAATCCTCTCATGGAATGTGAGAGGTCTTAATGGAGTGGCCAAACATAGGGTGGTGGCCGATCTCCGAAAGAAGTCTAACCCATCCATCCTCATTTTGCAGGAGACTAAGTCTGATGCCTCTGCCTCTGTCAAGGTTGCCAGGGCCATTTGGGCCAAGGCCAAATTCCTTTCTAGCCCTGCAATAGGTTCTGCAGGCGGTCTCATGGTGTTGTGGGACTCTGACAAGGTCGAGGGTAGTCTTCTATCGGCTTCCAGCAGGACTATCAATGTCCTATTTCACTCCAAGGTTGATAATTTTTCATGGATTTTGACCAATGTTTACACCTCGAACTCTGCTTCGGAGCGAGCTGAGTTGTGGAAAACCATCTCTCTGATGAGGGAAATTTTTAGTGACTTCCCGTGGGTTGTGGGAGGGGATTTCAATTTCCCTCTTCATCCCTCTAAAAATAAGGGAGGCGCTGAGCTGGCCAACCATAGCATGGAGGATTTTAGAGATTTTGTTTCATCCAATAATCTGCTAAACATTGAACTTAAGGGGGCATCCTTCACCTGGAGAAATAGGAGGATTGGGAGCAATCTCATCCAAGTCAAGTTCGACCGGTTCCTCATTTCCCACGAAGCTATTCCATTCCTCGGCACTGCAAATCTCTCAACTTTGCCAAGAATCGGGTCGGACCATAATCCCATTTTGTTAGAGGCCACTGACAGGCCTAGGTTTAAGATCCCTTTCAGATTTGAGTCCATGTGGATTTCCCACAAGGATTTCAAACAATTGGTTTTGGAATGGTGGCAGGTGACGATGGTTGGTTCAGCGTCCAAAAGACTGGCCCTAAAACTTAAGATGATTAAAAAGAACTTAAAGGCATGGAATAAGGAGGTTTTTGGCAACATTTTTGAGTCTAAAAGGTCCATATCTGAGTGCTTGAAGAGTTTAAAGGAAAATATGGAGGTTGAAGGGTATTCTGAAGGTCTCAGAGAGGAGGAACAGAGCCTCCTAGTGGACTATCATTCCATTCTTGCCAGTGAGGAAATGTTTTGGCAATAGAAGTCCAGGGATCTCTGGCTAAAAAGCGGTGATTCAAATTCAAAGTTTTTCCACACGTCTACCATGAGATACAGGGGGCCAACAAGATCATACAGGTGCTGTGTAAGGATGGGCACACTACCAGGGAGATTGAGGAAATTTGAAGCGAAGCAGTCGATTTCTTCCAGGATTTGCTGGGTGCTCCTCCTGATAGCGTCCTCCAAGTTCAAAAATCCTTGCTTGCTAATTTCCCTACCAAAGTCCCCCATGAGGCAAGTATTAAACTCCTGGAACATTTTTCCCATTCCAATATTAAGGATGCTCTTTTTTCCATGCAACTAGATAAGGCCCCCGGGCCTGATGGGTTCCCCCCCGATTCTTTCAAGTTATGTGGGATGTTGTGGGGCCTGATGTCTGTGAGGCTATCTTAGAAATCCAAGCATCAAGATCCATCCATCCGAAGCTCAACTCTACCTTCCTAGCTCTCATTCCTAAGTCGCCCGCCTGCAAAAGTTTTTTTGACTATCATCCCATAAGCCTCTGCAATGTTTTCTACAAGATTCTTACCAAGACCATTGCCAATCGTCTGAGATCCCTCCTCCCCTATTTGGTAGGTTCAACTCAGGGGAGCACCGTTAAGGGTAGAAACATCCTTGATGGCATCATTACTATTCACGAAACCCTCCATACTGCCCAATGTTCCAAGAATGTTGTGCTTTTCCTTAAACTAGACATGAATAAAGCTTTTGACAGAGTGGACAGGAGGTTCCTCTATGCTGTCCTTTGCAAGTTGGGCTTCCATCATCACTGGATTGACCTTGTGAACAGTTGCATTTCCACTCCATCCTTTTTTGTGCTGATCAATGGGTCCCCCACTGGATTATTCCAGAGTGCTCGCGGCCTCAGACAAGGTGATCCTCTATCTCCTATTTTATTCATTCTTTTGGCAGAGATCCTTAGCTGGTATTTGAATGAAGCCCTCTGTCAAAGCAAGATTTCTAGAATTTTTCCTACTTCTAGAGTTGATCCTATCACTCACCAATAGTTTGTGGATGACACACTCATATCCACTGGAGCATCTGTCACTCAGGCCAAATCTATCAAGCGCATTCTGTCCTGGTATGAGAAGGCTTTTGGCCAAAAAGCTAATTATTTGAAGAGCAAAATTTATTTTGTTAATACCCCTCTGCGTAGGCAAATTCGCATTGCCAGAATACTCGAATGCACTATTGATTCCCTGCCTGCAACTTATTTGGGGTTACCGCTAGTTTGCAATGGGCGAGGCGGTGGGAACATCTAGAATTCGATTTTGGAATGGCTTCATAAGAAACTCAGCACTTGGAAAGGCAAATTGCTATCTCAATATGGGAAGGCAACCCTCACCAAAGCCTGTCTTCAAGGAATTCCCACCTATTTCATGTATGTTTTTATGCTTCCTGTGTTTATCCATTCCAAAATCAAGCAGATTCAAAGGAATTTTCTCTGGTCCGACAGTGAAGAAAAATCTAGAATTCCTTTAGTGGCGTGGGATAAGGTTTGCCTTCGAAAGGACCAAGGGGGCATGGGATTGAGAAGATCCAGGCTCATGAACACTGCCTTAATTGCCAAACATGCTTGGAGAATTCTTATTAATGCACCGACGGAATGGGTCAATATAGTTAAAAGAAAGTATCTTGGGGAAAATTCTCTCCTGGAAGCTAAGTCTCCTCATGAAGCTTCGAATTTCTGGAAGACGGTGCTTCAGGGCCGTTCGATGATTAACAAGGGTGCTCATTGGATCTTGGGGGATGGATCCATGATCCTTTTTTGGAGAGACAGGTGGGCTATAGATGAAGCTCTCGTTGTAAATCAGAACTTGGCTGGCTTGAGGGCCCAGATTGATCCAAACAGTCATCTCAAGGTTTCGGATTGCATTGATCGGAGTTCCCTTCCCCCTCGGTGGAAAATTTTGATGGTGGATGGGTTTGATAATGAGGTGAATTTCTTGTATAGTGTCCTCCAATCGATGTTAATTCCTTTGGTCATAAGAGATGACAAAATTATTTGGAGCAACACGCAGGATGGGCGGTTTTCTGTTAAGTCCGCTTATGATATTCTGTCGTGTGAGGCTACTGTGGACCCCCGGTGGAAAGAAATTTGGAGGAAAGGGATTATTCCTAAGATAAATTACTTTGCTTGGATTGCATTTTATAACAAAGCCCTTACCATAGACAATCTCCACAAGAGAGGCCTTGCAATTCCCAACAGGTGCTATCTTTGCTTAGCTGACTGTGAATCATCCGATCACTTATTTTTGCATTGCCCCTTTTCCCATTTGGTCCTAAGCTATGTGTTGTCTTCCTTCCAAGTACTCTGGTGCTCCCCTTGCTCCCTTAAAGATGCCTTCCTCTAATGGCCCAATCCCTTTAAGAATTCTAAGCTTCGATTCCTTTGTGAGGCTGCCTTTCACCATTCCATCTGGCAAATTTGGCTGGAGCATAATGCTAGAGTCTTCAAAAAGATCCCTAGAATGGCTCCCTCTGTTTCCCAGTGGGCCTTATCCTTTGCTATCGAGAATTCAAAAACTATTCCCAGCTCCCGCCATCTCAATCCTTGGGAGGCAATTATTTTCAAAAGACTGGACCTTGGCTCCTCTTCCAGAGTTGACTCAGTGAATGACCGCAGGGAGGTCACTTGGACCAAACCTCCTTTGGGATGGATCAAACTTAATTTTGACGGGGCTGCTAAAGGCAACCTGGGGCCCGCTGGTTCTGGGGGGCTTGTCAGGGACCATAATGGGAAGCTGTTCTTGGCCTACTATGAAAATTTGGGCCCTCAGACCAATCATTTTGCCAAAGCCTGTGGTGTGTTGAAAGGGTTGCAGGTCATATCGAATGATCCTATGCCTTTAATTATTGAAGGCGATTCTCTAAACATTATCAACTACCTTCGTGGCTCCAAAGACCCATCATGGCAGGTCCTAAATATCATCCTCAAGGCTAGGATGCTCCTCTCTCGGCGTGCCAGGTGGGAGGCGGGGCACATCTACAAAGAAGGTAACCGGGTGGCGGATCACTTGGCCAACAAAGGACTGATGACCACGTGCCCGGTTGTTTGGTGTTCTCGTTTCCCAACCGAGGTGGACAGTTTAGCCAAGGTAGATATTCCCTCATGATGAAGAATTTGTATCATATGTCTTCTCCCAAAGTTTGTTGATATATTGTCTTCGGCTATTATTCTATTTTAATGTATTTCAAGATCAAGATTTCCAGGACTGTCTGTGTCTTCTGGGGCCCTCGGGCATTTTGTATTTCCTTGTATTTTTTATGAACTGCTCTATTTACCCAGCCATCCGGCATGAAATATCTTTTAGCAAGGCTGATTTTGTACATAAGGTTTTGGGATCCTTTATAAAAACCCACAATTAATCTCTTATTATAATTACCAAAAAAAAATATAATATGAAAAGTAAAAATTATAATTATAATTATCATAACTGTAGACACCAAAATCCAGCCACTTGTAAGTCATCTATACCTTCTTGCCAGCCACGTGTCAGTCATCCATCCTTCCCGCCATTATTTGGCCCAAATCCACACTTTCCCACCATTATTTGGCCCAATTTCACTTTTCCCGCCATTTTTCATCCCCAAATTTATTTAAATTAATATTTATATATATATATTTTAATATTTTAATATATTTTAATATATATATAAATAAAGTTTAAGTGATTTAATCTGAGCCGTCCATCCTTCATTTAATCTCATCCGTCCATCCATCTTAATCCGTTTCACAACCTAGATTTATTCTCTACCCTTGGATCCACTTTAATCTTAGCCACACGTTCAAAGTGTCGTTAAAACCCTAAAGTGTGCCCTAAGAGTAGATTATAAATTGAGTCACCTTGATGGCTCAAACCCTATCTATCTCTTCGGCTAAACCTACTTATCTTCCCTATCTAAGTCTGGAGTTGGCTATTGTTGTTAATCCTAAGTCTTCTGAGTCTTCTACGGCCCTAAGTCTGAACTAAACCCTTTTGCCGCATCCATCGCCGCCGCCTGGTCTCGCCGCGTTAACAGGAAAAGGTATAGATTCGTCTAAAGCAAGTAATCTTTCTTTATGTATTAATCTACTATTGAATTCTGCATTCTGTTTATTTTTATTTCATAAATCTAGGGTTTTAGACTATTTCTGAGGGCTCACACAGTGGAGCCCTCTTATTAGTTTCTAACTCTTTGATAATTTTAATGTGTGCAGGATTCTAGTGGTAGATCTGATTTGTTGATAGCAGCTGCTTAAGCTGGAGTGGTCCGAGCCAAAGGATACAACGAAGCCCACTCATTCTGTTGAGGTTAAGGATACATTCTTCGGAGATGCCACCACATTGTGCCAGCTAGGGTTTCGGAGAACCCTAGCACAAATTGTAACTTTGTATCACGAAAAGGGTTACAGGCCCTGTTGTACTTAAAAGGAGTTTCTAAACTCCATTGATTAATAAAAATCATTCATTTTGTACAACTGTTCTGCATTCCTTTATTGTGATTTCTTTATTTCTGTTTGGCGTTGTATCTTTAATCTACAAATGGCGATCACGGTGGGACCCCCTAGGGTTTCATGTTTTTAATACTTGCTTTACTGATCTATTCCTATTTTTGTTTTATTTTGCAGGTTCCGAAAATCATGAAATTCGTTGTTCCAGCGAACTAGGGTTTCTGAGGAGTTTGCAGAAAATGCAGCAGACGCAGAGCGGCATCTGGAAGTCCGATCCGAAACGCAGAGGTGCGTTTCAGCCTGCGCAGACTCCCTTGGGCGTTTGAAGGCAGTTTTACAGAAAAAGCGTAGGCTTCCGAGTAAGTGCGTTTTTTTTTTTCTTTGTTAAACTGTACTTTTTACGTTTTTGGTTTTTCTACTGTATTCTGTTTCTTTTTCAGATCATTGCTTTAAAATGAACAAAAACTAAGTAATCTGGAAAAGAACAGTTAAGCTGTATATACATTTTTTTTGTTACATTTTTAGTTACATTTTTTTGCATTGCATTATTGGTTGTTGCTTGCATAAAAAAAAAAAAATTGCATACCTAGCTGCATATTAGAATAGCTACGAATTATCTGTTTTAGTTATCTAAGTAGGACTATTGATTGGATGTCAATAGTACTCCTGCCATTGGGTGATTCCGAGCGAGAGAAGTGGACGAACCTTCCGGTTGCTCCTTTGATATCTGATATCATTGGTAGGCGGGGGGTTTTAAACGGTGTACTCCACTTCTTCAGAGGAAATGGCATATTTTTAGTGGCCTCTTGCTTAGATCATTAGAACTTTTGATTTATAGCTTTGTATGTATACATTAGACAACTAAAACACTTAAAATAAAATTCATTGCATTTCATATTGCATTTAAAACAGTAATATCTGGATTTCATCACCAGGTATTGCTTGAAGTTTAGTGACGGTGGAATTCATCTCCATCCATTAAACTTCTGCCTTAGACACCATAGGTCACCCCCGAGCAAACTTGCTGGATTTCATCACCAGTAAGAATCTCGTTGTCCTTTCCTAGCCATAGTTTTTACCTTTTTTTGTGAATAATTCAAGATTAGATCACATGCAAAACTCATAAACCGGACACTTAAAATTTACTACAGATTAAGATCAGAAAATAAGTAATTAACCGCAGGTAAGACACATTGGTTGAAACCTAGGTTGTGACTGTTTTTCGATAATTTCTTTAGTGTAAATTTATCATTCAAGTTTTGCATTCTTCTTTTCTTGAATTTGTTTAGATTTATTGCGTTATGGTCTTAACAAGGAATCAATCTAAAGTGTTAAATCTAAATAATCAAATGAATAATTCACAGAACATCCCCACCACCAACATGACCACTTATCCTAGTGAATTTCGAGGCGAGGTTCGCCTGCGGGTCTTTCACGTCCTTCTACCAGTCTATCGCATGGCCATGCCCATGGAGGAAGACAATTTCTGTCATATTACCCACATTGATATGGCCCAAGTGCAAACTCACTTAAGAGATGGCATTGGTTATGTCCTTGAGCCAATCCAAGATTCCCCTATGCAAGATTCTATTTTTCAGCGAGGATATTGCATCAACCATACCCGCTGGTTTCACTCGGGTCTACACTAACCCTTTTTTTGAGGCTAATGTTGTATCTGCTCAGCCGGCTTCATCTCCAACATCTTCCCAGATGCTCAATTGTCCTCCTTTGGAGACAAATGTAGTGTCTTCCCGACCACTTTCTCCTCCATTTACCCGGGTGTACACCAATTCTCTCTATGAGGCTGGTGGAACCTCCTCTAGCCATGACCAATTTCAACCCTCTTCTTCCCAAACCATTTATGGTTTCACCCTACCCGGGCACTGTCTATTGTTTCTTCCCGGTACCGCCTACTTCAGCCACCTTCATTGCCCCTGCTATGCAGTCCCCCGTGACTACCATGGCAGCTCTGCCCTCCACCTTCATCCAATCATCCCACATCCCTTGGGTTAGAAATTAATAAGGTTAGGGAGTACCTCGACAAGTTGCTTCAGCAACAACAACAACAAAATGCCCAACCACCCGTCGTAGTAAATCCTACACCCCAACCAATTTCTACCCAGCCAACTTTTCTTAGCTCAGGCCCCACCTGGGTACCCCAATCTTCGGTGGTGTCCATTCCTACCCCACCTTTCTCCCAACCCAGTCTAGTTCATCATTCACCCCAATCACCTTCTTTTCGGTATCATCCATACCAACAACCTGTCCATTCCACACCGCCTAATCCAGGCAATTTCATCCCATCTCATCATTTTTCCACTCCTCCATTGCATCATCATAATCATCAAACGAATCAAAATTTTCATGAAGATTCTCGACTCCATGCTATGCAACAACAGATTGACAACCTTATGCTCAACATGCCTGGCTCATCTAGTCAGAAACCTATGCTAAGGTCATTGATCAATCAACCAATTCATCCTTCGGTACCTTCACCGCCATATCCGACTGATTTCACATTACCGAAGTTTGACAAATTTCGAGGAACTGAGGATCCTCATGAACATGTGAGCTCATTCATGCATGCCTGCTTTAGAATCCAAAATAATGATGCTCTTATGCTCAGAACTTTTCCTCAGACATTAGGAGGAGATGTTGTACAATGGTACAATCATTTACCTCACCATAGCATTTATGCTTACGAGCAATTGATTAATCTGTTTTTAGAACGATTCTCCCTAAATGTACAAAGGAAAGTCTCATTGTCCGACTTATACAAGCTCAAGCAACATGACGATGAGACTGTTTATGACTTTGGAAACCGTTGGAGGGCTATCATTAATAAATTGCCATTCTCCCTACCAATGGAGGAGTTAACCAAAATGTTCACCCAGAGTTGTCTAAAACCTATCTCTTGGTTACTCCAATTACAACAATACAGGACTTTTGAAGAGGCTTTGGCCCAAGCAAGTATCATAGAAGACATTAAAGTCCAAGAGGGTGTTTTAAAACCCCATAGAAAAGAATGGCAACAAAAGGGCCAACAACGAAATAATAATTATGGCCAAAACAAACAAGCACAGGCTAGTACAGCCTCAAATGTTAACCAAGTTAATCAAGTGGTGGCGAGCCAGCTCGTAATGGCTCAACAACAACAAGTAATGCAAAGTCAACCGCAACCAATTGCTTATCATGCGGTACCCGCCCTTCCTCAACCAGCTCCCAATACTGGGCCAACCATGGAAACTCGACCTTGGCAAACAAATCATCCCAAGCGACAGTTCACACCTTTAGATGAACCATATGCGGTCATATTCAACAAGTTATATAGCACAAATCAATTAACTTTACGTTTAAACCTTTAGACCCATCTAGAAGGGGAAGTATTACAAGGAGTACCTATTTTGTCCTTATCATAGGCAAAATGGACACGATATCAATAATTGTACAGCTTTCAAACATGTGATCCAAGATCTTATTGAGATTGGAGCCATTAAATTGGATAGCCCCTTAGCCCAACAAAATCAAAATAGTGGTTTTCACCACTACCAAAAAAAAAAATCAGAAAATTCCCAAAAAAAAAAAAAAATATCAAAATATATAAAAATACTTTATTGCTTTATGTATGTGTGTAATAGTGGTTTTCACCACTACAAAAAAAAAAAAACTCAAACTACAAAAAAAAAAAAAAAACTGAAAAACTATGTTGTTTTGCATTTCAGGTCTTCCGAGGTCTTCACCGGTTTTCCCTTCCATTCCGCCCATCCTTTCTTCCATAAGTCGACAATGAATTTTGAAGACTTATTCACCCCGCTCCATAATCCATATGATCCGGATAAGCCAATCCCGATCAACCCAAACCTGATTGACATGGATCGGATTTCATCTCCTCCATCTATTTCAGAGTTCATCCTTTCCGAGGAATTGTTAAGGGCTTCCGCCAACTACATTCCTCCTTCACCTCCACATTCACCTTCATCTTCTAAGCCAGAGGTCTTCCGAGCGAGACATAGACGAGAGCAAGGCACAGGAGCTTGATGACATTTTAGATGACATAAATCCGATCCCTACTCCCCATCGGCTTGAGGAAGGTTCCCACATGTCTATTGAAGAAACTATCGATGTAGACCTTAGTACGGACCAAGATGGCACCCAAATTGTGAAACGGCTAAAAGTCTATCATCAGAGGAACAAGAGCAAATGATTGCTCTACTCAAGCGGAAGAAGGAGATATTTGCATGGTCTTACAAAGACATGCCAGGCCTAGACCCTAATTTGGTTGTCCATAACCTCACCTTACAAAAAGATGCTAAACCTGTCAAACGAAAACTTAGGAAAATGCATCCTACCGTGGCCCTCATAGTTAAATCGGAGATTCAAAAACTTCTGGATGTTAAATTTGTCGTCCCGATTGATTATCCTGAGTGGCTTTCTAACATGGTACCCGTTCGCAAGCCTAACGGGGGAATACGTGTTTGCACCGATTTTTGAGATCTAAATAAAGCGTGTCCTAAGGATGACTTTCCTCTTCCAAACATTGATACTCTTGTCGACACCTGTGCTGGTCATGAAATGCTTTCGTTCATGGATGGATTTTCAGGATACAACCAGATTCGAATAAACCCTGAAGATCAACACAAAACAGCATTTACCACACCTTGGGGAACTTTTTGTTACAGGGTGATGCCCTTTGGCCTTAAGAACGCAGGTGCAACCTATCAACGAGCCATGACTTATATTTTCCATGATTATATGCATAAGATTATCGAAGATTATGTGGATGATTTATTGGCAAAATCTAAAACTCGACAAGAGCATTTTGATGTATTGGAAAAAGTTTTTGATAGACTTCTAGAGCATAAAGTAAGGTTGAACCCTAAGAAATGTGTCTTTGGTGTTACCTCAGGCAAACTCCTAGGTTTTATTATCTCTAAACGAGGTATTGAGGTGGACCCAAACAAGGTCAAAGCCATTATGGAAATGTGTCCCCCAACTAATTTGAAGGAGTTGCGTAGTTTGCAAGGAAAGATTAATTCAATCCGTCGCTTTATTGCACAACTTTCTGATAAATGTAGGCCATTTTGCCACCTACTACAAAAGGGGGTACAATTTTCATGGACAGATGAGTGTCAGAAAGCCTTTGATGACATCAAGCAGTACTTAGCGTCTCCGCTAGTCTTAGCTCCGCCTCGTCCAGGGGTCCCTTTCAATATTTATATCTCAGCAACGGACTTTGCCTTAGGGACAATGCTTGCACAAAAGAATGAACAAAATCGTGAGCAAGCTGTCTATTATATTAGTCGAACATTGGTAAGCTATGAAACCCGATATGCTTATGTGGAAAAGTTGTGCTTAGCGAGTGGTTTTTGCCACTAAGAAACTTCGTCATTATATGCTTAGCCATACAACATATGTCATAGCTAGAGAAAACCCTCTGCGTTATATGATGTCTCGCACTTATAATAACACTCGTACCGCTAAATGGATAATGTTGCTTACCGAATTCGATCTTGAATTCATTAGCCAAAAATCCGTTAAAGGTCAAGTTATAGCCGATCAACTTGCGGAAGCTCCACTACCTAGTGATCATCCTTTGATTATTGAGCTCCCAGATGATTCGGTATTTGCTATCACTGAACAAGAAGAGGACATCATTCCGGAGGAAGATGTTGACATCACGCTATTTTTTGATGGCTCTAAGTGCGCGAAAGGTCAAGGCGCTGGAGTTGTGTTTCATACACCTCAAGGGATTCCCATCCCTTTATCATTCAAACTAGACTTCCAATGCACCAATAATACAACGAGTATGAAGCCTTAATTTTAGGTCTTCAATCAGCCATAGCTATGAGCATTAAGCGTATTCGGATATTTGGGGATTCTCAACTCGTGGTTAAACAAATTACAGGAGAATACCAAGCCAAAGAACCTACCATTAAGCTTTATCATGATGTAGCAATGAAGTTGCTCTCTAAGTTTGATTGGTATGAGATCACTAGTTTGCCTCGTTCGACTAATAGATTTGCGGATGCCATGGCCTCTCTTGGATCATTGATTCCAAAGGACTCCCTTGGAGAGGTACAGCCCCTAATCATTTCCACAATCTCTAAGTCTGCAATTGTCCGTGCTTGAGTCTAAGGATGAAAAAGATGTTTGCTTTATCCATTCGGATCCATATGAGCCTTGGTCTAGTGAGATAGTAGCCTTCCTCAAGTTTGGAACACTCCCATCTGATTTGTCTCGAAATGCCCGTCGTTGTTTTAAGCAAAAGGCAGCTCGTTTTGTTCTTTTGGGGGATGTGTTGTATAAACGTGGATATGATGGAGTACTCCTCCGTTGTCTAGAAGCAGGTGAAACACATAGAGCTATTGCTGAAGCCCATGATGGTACTTGTGGTGGTCATTTTAGTGGAATGGCCATTGCGAAGCGTATTTTACGTATGGGGTATTATTGGCCCACTATGGAACAAGATTGTTGCAAATATGTTAAACAATGTAAAAAGTGTCAAGAACACGCTAATTTAACCCATATACCATCACAAGTTTTACAGCCCATCCAAAGCCTTTGGCCCTTCTCACAATGGGGTCTCGATTTAATTGGCAAGATTTCACCTGCCTCTTCAGGACAGCATACTTTCATCATTACAGCCATTGAATACTTCACAAAGTGGGTTGAAGCTATTCCTCTAGCCAGTATGACAGGTCCTAGAATTGTGGAGTTTATACTTCACCATATCATTTGTCGTTTTGGTATTCCCTCTAAAATTATTTCTGATAACGGCAAGTCTTTTAAGAATAAGGATGTTCGAGCTCTTTGCGAAAAGTATAATATCCAACATAGTTTCTCAACTCCTTACTACCCACAAGCCAATGGACAAGTTGAAGCTTCCAATAAGACCATAATTGCTATTCTTAAGAAACTTGTTAAAGAAAATCATAAAGATTGGCATACACAAATCCCCTTAGCATTATGGGCTTACAGAACAAGCATCAGAACTCCCATTGGGGCAACGCCATTTTCTTTGGTCTATGGAGCTGAAGCAATCATGCCTCTTGAGCTCGAGATCCCTTCCTTGCGAATTTCTTTGCAGGAATTTATCGATGATGATACTGCTAGACAAGCACGTCTTGATCAACTCACACTCATAGATGAAAAACGAATCAATGCTTTAGAGCATTTGCGAGTTTATCAAGACCGATTGAAACGTGCTTACAATGCCAAAGTTCATCTAAGAGAATTTCAAGTAGGGGATCTTGTCCTTAAAGAGAATCAACAAAACACCAATGCATTGCCGCATCTTCGAGATAAATTCGTGGCTAATTGGTTAGGTCCATATATGGTCACTGAAAGAGTGGGTAATGGAACTTATAGACTTGCCAGTTTAGAGGGAGAGGAAGAACCCGAACCACTTAATGTTATACACTTGAGGGCATTCTACGCATAGTTTGAATTTTATATGTACATATATACATGGCTTGTACAACAAAAAAAAAAAAAAACAAATAAAATAAAAAGAATTTGCATTTCATTGCTAGTTGCATACATCTCATTCAAAAACATTGCATTTCATGTGCATACATCTCATTGAAAACCATAACATTTCATTTTCAGCCATAGTTGCATATCATGTTAGAGACCATTCTATCTTTTGGATATAAAATTTGGTCAAGCAAAAGTCATGTTGCCTTAATCGGGGGCACCTTCATAAAATCCATCAAACCGAATTGTCATTCGTACACCCATTTTCCATTTGCACATATTTACATTGCCAAAATGTTTTCTAGTCACTCAGCCATTCCTAGTGTTTTAAGCAAACTTCGAAATGCATGTCAAAGTTCTCTAGGGCCATATCACAAATTACACTAAATAAAATCTTGAGTATTGGGAAATGATTTCAAAAGCGGTCTTGAACCTATCACATTTTCACATCTTAAAAACATCTTGTGTCAAAGAGAGATAACACCATCCTTGGGTTGTGCCTTGAAGTGAAAAGGGTAATCCTCGTTTGTCCTATCATGCAAACATAGTCCATAAAACAGTGGTTCTTACCACTATCACAAGCAATCACAAAATATAAATATAAACAGAGTAGTAAGGATAGGGTAAAATTCTCATCATACTTCGGTTGAGAATCCGATTCCCCAAAGCTCTAAGGAAATGAACATTTTTCACACACCACTGATCCCAAATAAGTTGTAAGGATCGTACTACTTGTCCAATCGGACGGATAGGTAGTCATCCCAAAGGCTTACAAAGGTCAAAAACAACATGGACTATGGAGTTAACCTTCACCGGGGCTATAGACGCTTGACTGGCGAGTGGAGTATACTCATTGCGTGGCGACATGTCTCTCCTCAAAAAGAGACCTCTGAATGCTCATACGGACAAACTAGCTTCGGGGTCTTCTCCATAACAGGGTTACCTAATTTATGCAAGATGAGGTTAATGAACACACTTGCACACACACAGGTTTTTGATTGCCTAGAGTCACTACCATGCTTCTGATTTGGTTAATGAACTCGCATGCACACACATTTGGTCCTAGTTGAATTAGGCAGTGTTAGTAAGTTTGTTTGATACCACTAGCATGTTTGAGTCTTTGTAAAACAGTCTTCCCATATCAACCTCCATATCACCCTCCATATCTTCTTCCATATTCATGTCATTCCATACGTCATCCATTCACAAGCCACCAAGTTCGGTGCCCCTGATTAAACAATTATGATAACAGTTCGCTAAATCTAACTATCTAAAAGTATGAGTGCTTCTTAGTGCATATTTCATTTACTTAGTCTCGCATTAATCATCTATAAGTTTGCATTCCATTCCATCACATATGCATCAAAAACATTAAAACATATAAAAACATGCATCACAAAAACATAGGCATTCACACAAAAGAGAGTAAAACACCAAATAAATAAAAGCCATGTATATATATATATGTATAAAGGACAAACTGTACAATGAATGCCAAAAGGCTACAATATACAATAGAGCACCAAGGCTCATAAAGAGTGCATCTAAGCACTAAGCTAACCATCAAAAGAGGACCCCTGAGACCTAGTAGGAGCCCTAGACCTAGTGGTGTGCCTAGACTCACTACGCCTAGAGACAGAGGAGGATGGAGGATCAGGCAACACAATGTGATGCCTAAACAATGTGTCCTCCAGAGCCTCAATGTAACGAGTCCTAGACCTAAGCCTAGCTATGTCTATCTCGTGTCGTCGCTCCCGCTCCGCTAGCTCTGCCTGGAGTCTCGTCACCCTGTCATCTTGGGGCACCCTGGTCGCTCCATCCAAGTCCGCCTGTAGTTGGGCCATCCTCTCCTCCTGAGAAACTAACAGGGCATCCCGCTCTGCTGCTCAGCTGAGCTATCCTCTCGTCTCAGGTAGCTAGCATAGCATCGCGCTCCGCTATCTCTAGGGCGTTTCTGCCCGCTGGTACCTCCCTAGCCTCTCCTACGGCATCTCCGTGGCCCTATCTCATCCAACCTCCACCCACGCCCCCTCCACGGGCACCTTGAGGATGCGGTATACATCCTCAAGCGTCACCGTCATCTCTCCAGTCGGGAGCTGGAACGTCCCCCGATCTGGATCCCACCTCTCGGCCAAAGCCGAGAGGTACCCCTCATCCGCCCGAACTACCTCCAACCGGGCTGCCTCCGCTAGCCCCACTGCATCCAATATCTCCCAGTCTTCCTGGGACAACGACCTCCTCATCCCCGGAATGATAGGGGAGAATCGGTGTCGTGCCTCTAACACCCTAAGCTGCAAAACAACAAAACAAAAATTTGTTACAAATTTTTTCCAAAAAAAAAAAAAAAACACATAATAAGTACTTGCTTAAATGAACAAATACCTCAGTTGGCTGCACTGGCGCGTCCGCTCCCATCTCCGCCATAGCTCCCGCGTGCTTCACTCTCCCACACAACCTTTCACTCCACTTCACTCCACTCCCTCAGACGCACTTCTCTTAAGCTCGAACGCACAAATGAGCGAAATTCTCGCTGAAACTGTTTAAATAGCTGATTTTGGCGCCCTGAAATGCAGTAGGGCATTTCATGGCGGATTCAGACGCAGTCCTGCATCTGCAGAGCGCCTAAACACCGACGGGCGTCTCTGCCAACCACAAACGCAGACCGGCGTTTGGTGTCAGTATTGAATAAAGGAACAAAACTTACAAAATTGAAGCTTACCTCCTCCAAATTTCATCAAATTGCATTCATCCATTCTTCTTATCATAATAAAACATTTTGTGAAGGTTACAACGAGTTTTGGACACAAATTTTGTCATTTCGCTCAAAAAGCGCATCATTCATCATTGTTTTACAAATTGGGTTAAAAATATTCAAAACCTTCACAAAATTAACCACATTCATCAATTCTTCTGATCTATCGTCAATTTCATTCTTCTTTCATCATGCATATTTTTGCCAAATCAAATTAAAGTAAACCTCGTATCTAGTGGTATATTCTATCACCTTGGCGATTGCAGCGATTTGAATCCATGCAATTCGGTAAGAGGATTAAACCACCATAAGGACACTTACCATTTATCATCATCAATTATTTCACTTGTTTGAAAATTGGAAATCAATTTTGGGTATTCTACTTTTCAAGTGACCTCATACCAAGATTAATTTGCTCAACGAGTTGTCATTGATGGCCTAGTTCATGGGGCCTTAAACATGGACAATCTTTCATATCGTCATTATTTTAAGTCTTGCTAGAGATTGTGGCTACCTAGGTTGATTGGTTCCGACCCGAGGAATTATCCATACAGTCACTAGGAGCATCTCTGAGTTTCAGACTCTTTCATGCATCTTTCATCTCTGCATATCAATGGCGCCAACAAGGCAATTTCATCAACGAGTATGGATTCACACACGGGAGTTGGGGCATCCGTTATCAATTTCTAATTTTCCTATAGTGGAATTCATCTTACATGATCATGGAATTTAGAGTTTGGCAAAAATCCCTTTATAACCGTTGGGGCAGAAAACGGTCCATCTTTCACATCACTCATATCGTCTTCAATCATATTCTTTTCTGGTTTGTACACCAACCCCTTTTCTGTTGGGACATAAACGGATGGTGCATGCACCAACCCTTTTTTTCACCGTTGGGGCAAAAACGGTTCATTATCTTCCGAATTTCTTCCAATTGGCTTGTGAGAACCATTCTCGCTCGCCAATTGAGGGGGTAAGCTGAAAAATTTTAAATATTCTTTTATTCTTTGGTCTTCAAAGTTGTGCTTTAGTCTTGAGAGAGAGTTGCGTCTGATCCAACTTTTCAGGTGTCTTAAGTTTTTGTGCTACATTGTGTCTTCACACAAAGCGGCTCAAAAAGGGGCATCTGTAGACACCAAAATCCAGCCACTTGTAAGTCATCTATACCTTCCTCGCCAGCCACGTGTCAGTCATCCATCCTTCCCGCCATTATTTGGCCCAAATCCACACTTTCCCACCATTATTTGGCCCAATTTCACTTTTCCCGCCATTTTTCATCCCCAAATTTATTTAAATTAATATTTATATATATATTTTAATATTTTAATATATTTTAATATATATATAAATAAAGTTTAAGTGATTTAATCCGAGCCGTCCATCCTTCATTTAATCTCATCCGTCCATCCATCTTAATCCGTTTCACAACCTAGATTTATTCTCTACCCTTGGATCCACTTTAATCTTAGCCACACGTTCAAAGTGTCGTTAAAACCCTAAAGTGTGCCCTAAGAGTAGATTATAAATTGAGTCACCTTGATGGCTCAAACCCTATCTATCTCTTCGGCTAAACCTACTTATCTTCCCTATCTAAGTCTGGAGTTGGCTATTGCTGTTAATCCTGAGTCTTCTGAGTCTTCTACGGCCCTAAGTCTGAACTAAACCCTTTCGCCGCATCCATCGCCGCCGCCTGGTCTCGCCGCGTTAACAGGAAAAGGTATAGATTCGTCTAAAGCAAGTAATCTTTCTTTATGTATTAATCTGCTGTTGAATTCTGCATTCTGTTTATTTTTATTTCATAAATCTAGGGTTTTAGATCGTTTATGAGGGCTCACACAGTGGAGCCCTCTTATTAGTTTCTAACTCTTTGATAATTTTAATGTGTGCAGGATTCTAGTGGTAGATCTGATTTGTTGATAGCAGTTGCTTAAGCTGGAGTGGTCCGAGCCAAAGGATACAACGAAGCCCACTCATTCTGTTGAGGTTAAGGATACATTCTTCGGAGACGCCACCACATTGTGCCAGCTAGGGTTTCGGAGAACCCTAGCACAAATTGTAACTTTGTATCACGAAAAGGGTTACAGGCCCTGTTGTACTTAAAAGGAGTTTCTAAACTCCATTGATTAATAAAAATCATTCATTTTGTACAACTGTTCTGCATTCCTTTATTGTGATTTCTTTATTTCTGTTTGGCGTTGTATCTTTAATCTACAATAACTATTATTAAAAATCATTATTATATATGCACTTGGGGTGTAGTGCAACGATTCGGGCTTTGGCTCTTGTTTGGGAGGTCCAAGGTTCAAACCGTGATGTGGGCGAGTGTGTGAGGGGGTGGGTGTGTGGTGGCTTTATGTTAAATTATCTATTGATAAGTATAGCTCTCATCTTTACGAGGGGTCATGGTTGAGAGGATATTGCTCAACCTTGTGCATCGATCATAAAGGTTTCTCACAATAGCCAAATAAAAAAAAATCATTATTATATATAAATTTAAATTAAACATTTAAATAAATTTAATTAAAAATAATAAAATTTAATTAAATACGTAATTAAACATATAATCAAAATTTATTAAAAAGGAAAATATTTAATTAAATATTTAAGACCCTGGAGGTCAAAAATAATTAATTAAATTTTAATCAAAGTTCAAAAAAATGACAAGAGACCAAAACGACAACTGGGACTTGGCAACACAAAAAATTTTAAAGAAATTTTCAGAAAGATAAGACAAGATGGTAAAATACCCAAGGACTCAAAAATTTATTCAATAGAGATAGACCAAGTTAAATTTGAGCAGACTCAAAAGACACCAAATTTTTTGAAAATTAGGGGCAAAACAAGTTGGATTTTGAAGATCCACTCCATCTAACCATAGTCCTTAGTAATTTTAATCCAAAGAAAATGATTGTTTCCATACAAGTCCAAAGTTCACCATTTACATATTAAACATAAGCCCTTAGATCACTTCACTTTTCATTTTGCCCTTCATTTCCCCTAGAACCTTTGAAATAATTGATTATTCCATATGGCCTCCTTGCAAAAAATTCCACCTCATGAGTCATGAAACCTTAGGTCATTCCAAAAATATTTTCCCATTGACCTAGCAAGTTTCATCAAATATTTCCTAAGTCAAGTCTATCAGTCTAAATCCCCCCATGTCCAAGTTTGGTTCTAGAACCATTCAATCAAAAAGGAAATTCAAATCGACCCACACGAAGAAGACCAAAGCCAATTGGCTGAAACCATATCAAATACCGATTGGATGAACTTGGTATAAGCATAGCCTATTTCGGTCAAACACCCATGCAAAGTCTAAAGAGTCAATCAACCGAAGCCTCAGTCAACTGCCTGATCAAAGTCGATACTTCACCCAAGGCATAAAATATTTTTATGCTTTTCTAAGACCCTAAGGATGTCTTAGTAATCAAAATTATTCCTTTTTGACCTAAGACATAGTCCATGAAAGTGTTTAAGTCTAACCCCACAAACCTAGAGGTCCCTCTTTGAGCCTAAGTCATAATTTTTTGGTCGAATGATCACATAAGGGTCATTATTGCATCCACCCACATTCTTCATTTATTTTCTAAGTTGAAATATCGTAACCCATAATAGGGTCCTTAGGCTATATTTGAAAATATGGCTAGGGTGTTTTTGGCCCAAGATGACTTGCAAATCAAGATTTTTGGCTGATCAATGCTAGAGGATAAAAGGCCATTCGATCAAACATGGAAAAATCCCAAACTATGTCTCCCAACTGAAAGAAAAGGAAAAAAGGCCAATTGGTTGAGCTGAGATAAAGACATGAAGTGATCAGCCAATCAAATTGATGTGATGAATGGTCTTTTGGCCAAACAATATTAATACCTAAGGTCTACTGGTCGAACAAGTCAAAAAGGGAAGTCTACCAAGGTAAATGTAATTTTAATTCTTTTAAGTCTTGCTATATCTTTGCATATTTACCCTCCTCACTTAAGTCCAAAATTAAGGTGGTCATGGTAATATCCACAAGAGTGTGTTTACGTCACAAAATCCCTTCCCCCATGGTTATGTCATTTCTTCCAAGATAAAGTTAAAACCCATAAATCTAAGGAAAATTTCCAAGGGTCTAACTTCATTCATCGCCCCATGTCCTAAGTTCCTCTTTTCATGAGCCCTCATGAACCCAAAATATAATAAATTCCTCCTAGGTAAAAATTGACCCATTTTCTCCCTTATGATCAAATGCATATTTTCTAAGTTGAAGCATATTACTAAACATCATAATTGCAATTAAATAACTAATCTTACATATTAATCTCACCTATGAGATCTATTCCCCATTGAGCAAAAGGAGCTTCAAAAATCATTGGCTTTAAGGGTATGGCTGGAAAATTCTTCTTCCTTAAAAAATATGCCAGTTATGACAACTTCTAACAAAATGGTAGACATATTTAAATAATGAGGGCCAATAATAACCATCTCTCATGATTTTGTGAGCATTGTCCTTTGGAACAAAATGACCTCCATAAAAATCAGAATGATATTCTTTCAGCACTTGAGGGACTTCTTTCTCAAACAAATAGAGAAGCAACACTCCATCTAGATGCCTCCAATACAGTCTACCTTCCTACACATAATACCTTTTAGCCAATTGCTTGATAGACCTTTTATTTTGGGACATGTCTCCTAGAAATGACAAGTTCTTGAGGTAGAATATTATGCCATCTACAATCAAAATTATCAATTTCTCTAGCTTCTTGATGGTCATCTATTATAATAGTGTTATTAATATCTTCTCCCTATTTGTTAGCCAAGTAATTTACCAGTCCTTGTCCCTTGACAATCTGCACTGCCTTGAACTCCATATTGTACTGCATCAATTTGGTCATCCACCTTGCAAGACTACCTAAGGGTTCAGGCTGAGTGAAAATATATTTAATAGCAATGTGGGGGATACAATATATTACCTTATTGGACCCAAATATACACTTTAAATGATCCAGTGCTCTGATTAATGCATTCTAGTGCTCTGATTAATGCATAAGCTTTTTTTTCTAAAATGGAAAATTTTAGTTGAGCACCCTTCAATCCTGTACTCATAAAGGCTATGGGCCTTTCATTTTTCTCTTCATATTGCTGAGCTAGAACTGTAGCAATAGTGTGTTATGAAGCAAATGAGTAGATTTTAAAATATTTGGAGTAATCAGGGCAGATCAATATTAGAGCCTTTGTAATTGCATAATTGAACTTTTTTAAAAGCTACAGTATTTTCCTTTGTCCACCTTATTTCTCTATTTTTCTTGACCATGTCATTTATTTGTGATGAGGATAGATTATTCACGTGAGATTTCACTCATGTTAGATTTAGTTGTTAAGTTGTTAGCCAATTTGTTAGCTCAAATTAGCTGACTATTGGATTTCCATTATGTAATTTGTATTATTTAAGCACTCATGAATAATATGAAACCAAGTTCGATGTGATTCCACATCAGTTGGTATCAAAGTAGAAAGTTCCTACCTATGAGGAGGGATTTCCTTCATGGAAATCCCCCCTCCCCTATTTCGCATTCATCCCTCTTTTTCATTCCACAAATTCCATTTTCATCCATTTGGTTTTTCTGGTTTAGGTTCATTCCTTTTTGGTTTGGGATATTAGGTTAGAGATATGCTCGAATTTGTTGGTACCCCTATGTGGAGCTTTCAAAAGAAAAGATCATGTTGCCTTACACACGGATTGGTGATAATATTGAAGAGCCAATTTTGATGATGAAGAGTACAACACAACAATGCATTATCTGTATTGATGACAACTTAACAGTATTTTTTCTTAAAATATTAGGTGATTAGATCATGCCCAAATTGTCGAATGATCTATGTTTCACAAATAAGACCTTCTAAATATAGGTTTATATTTGGCCATGCAAATCCATGGATGAGTAGATACACTAGATTGATGTTGGATCTATCGTTGGCAAGGAGGACACAAATACTGATGTAAAAAATTACTTCTCCATACCTCATAGATATCATTGCCTCTATCGTAGATGTGGATGAACTCCTTCCAATTGTGCTCGTACCTAGAATGATTCAAATCAAATTTATTTAGATGTAGATGCACCCAAATCCAATAATTGCCTCCTTCACATGTTAATGACATCTACATGGATATATTTTTGACTACATGTTGGTTATTCCTCCACTTGGCATGCGACCCATACATCATGATTTTAGGTAGAATTAGATCATGAATAGGAATATATCCCTTTTTGGAATCAGAGTGACAAAGGTTTGAACTACAATAGGTATGCATTTGTTGTATTGTAAGGGTCCACTACAAAGATCTTGATCTCTACTGGACGTAGAATAGACCTATTTTTTGCACCTTTTTGGGGCACCATTTTGCAAACGATATCTCTCCAATATGTTTTATAGTTGCACAGGTCCTCTCACTATAATTTCTACTTCCATATGAATCCATGAAGTTTGGGATGGTTTTTTTAGCCAAATAAACCAAAGATATTTCCCTGCACAAAATCATTGTTTCCATATAAGTCCAAAGTTCACCATTTACATGTCAAACATAAGCCCTTAGACCACTTCACTTTTAATTTCACCCTTCATTTCCCATAGAACCTTCGAAATAATTGATTATTCTATATGACAAGGATTTAAAAGAAATTTAGCCTCCTCGCAAAAAATTCCACCTCATGAGTCATAAAGCCTTAGGTCATTCTAAAAATATTTCCCCATTGGCCTAGTGAGTTTCATCAAATATTTCCTAAGTCAAGTCTATTGGTCTAAAGCTCCCCATGTCCAAGTTTGGTGCTAGAACCATTTGGCCAAAAAGGAAATTCAAACCAACCCATGTGAAGAAGACCAAGGCCAATCGATCAAAACTATATAAAAGGCTGATCGGCTAAACTCGATAGAAGCATGGCCCATTTTGACCAAATGCACATGCAAAGTCCAAAGAGTCAATCAATCGAAGCCCCAATCAACTACCCGATCAAAGTCGATACTTCACCCAAGGCATGAAATGTTTTTACACTTTAAGGGTTTCTTGGTCATAAAAATTATTCCTCTTCAACCTAAGTCAGTCCATGAAAGTGTTTAAGTCTAACCCCAAGAATCGAGAGGTACCTATTTGAGCCTAAGTCATAAGTTTTTGGTCGAATGATCACATAAGGGTCATTATTGCATCCACCCAAATTATTCATTCATTTTCTAAGTTAAAATATCATAACCCATACTAGGGTCCTTAGGTTGTATTTAAAAGATATGGCTAGGGTGTTTTCAACCTAAGGTGACTTGCAACTTGATATTTTTGGATGATCAAAGATAGAGGTTAAAAGGCCATTTGACCAAACATGAAAAAGACCCAAATTACATCTATCGATAAAAAGAAAAGGAATAAAGGCCAATCGACCAAAATAAGGTAAATGCATGAAGTGATCAGTTGACCAAACTGAGGTGATGAAAAATATTTCATCTAAACAATATTAATACCTAAGATCTACCAACCAAAACAAGTCAAAAATGGGAGTCCACCAAGTTAAATGAAATTTTAATTCTTTTAAGTCTTGCTATATCTTTGCATATTTGACCTCATCTAAGTCTAAGATTGAGGTGGTCATGGTAGTATTCTAAGGTGTATCCATAAATTCCTAAGAGTGTATTTACATTGCAAAACCCCTTCCCCATGAGTATGTCATTTGTGCCAAGCTAAAGTTAAAACCTATAAATCAAGGGAAAATTTCCAAGGATCTAACCTCATTCACCATCCCATGTCCTAAGTACCTTTTGTCATGAGCCCTCATGAACCCAAAATATAATAAATTCTGCCTAGGTCAAACTTGATCAATTTTCTCCCTTAATATCGAATGCATATTTTCTAAGTCAAAGTATGTTAATAAACATCCTTATTACAATTAAAAAACTAAGGCCATTCGATCAGAGTTGAAGTGAAGCCATAACTATTTAGCTAAGAAATATTGAGCAACTAGGATCATTTACCCGAATCTTCATTAATGGGCACAACTAATAGACCAATTCAAGAGTGACAATGAGAAGCATTCGATCGATGAAAGTCTTGGTAGGAAAAAGAGTTTTAAATGCCATTCGATCGATTGAAGATCAATAGCTAGAAATGATGGACCAAGAAGAGATGGACGATGAATACCGTTCAGTTGATGACATGTGTGAAATGAAGTTGTAGTTAAACCAAAATATTTCATGGGCTCAATATCTAAGAAAAGTAGGTAGATTAAAAGCACTCAATTTAAAATATCTTGTTGACTCATCCAGACACTAATAAGGGTCTGAAACAATGATGAGTGAATCTATCAGGCCAATATTGGTATTGACTTCTCGTAACACAACCATCAAGCAATAGTTTAGGATGTAAGGACATGTTTTAGAGCCTCAAAGAAGATAATAAGATTTTGAAGTAGTTAAGCACTCTATATTCTATAGATCGCATAGGTTACAAGCAAATAAAATTTTGGTTTCTCCTAGTGCACCTCAATTGCCTAGCATCCTAAGCATAGGAAAAGTACTACAAATCCTAGGCCATGTTAAATGTGGTGAAGATAGACTCATATTCAAATAACTTATAAGACTTCAAAGGTAACAAGAAAGAAGGTCTCGAATCACTTGGGCAAAGTTGATGAACAAGATGGAATCTCATAGGCCATATTGGATAAGGTTAATAACATGAAAACACCAGTTTGAAGCAAGCCAAATATCTTTAGAATCCAAAGGTATAATTATACAATCATCAGTTGATGAAATATCATCCCTCAACTCAGCTCTATATAAAGGAAGAACACCCATCCGAGAACAAAGAGAATATTTTAACATCATAAATGAAGCTGAGTGTGCAATTAGGAGGCTACAGAGAGGAACGTGAATGGCGCAAGAAACTTCTATTTAGCAACATTAGAAAATAATGAGAGCATCATAAAGATAGATTATTGCATACAATCTAGCAATCTATCTACCTTGGAAATGTCCCTGCACCACAATAGAATATAGTGACGAAGATACACTGTTGTTGGTGATTTCCTTTATTTATGTACCTCCAAATATATTTTATAGTTTTCTCTTCTCCCCCACCTCCAGTATCTTTGTGCTTATTTTAATCCACTTGTAGATACACCACATTCTACTTATTTCTTGAAATCTTCTCTTGTTTTCTCATGGATTTTCATACTGTGTGTATCCTCCCACTACCATATGATGTGAAGAATCAACTATAGAAAAGGTGAGGTCAGCACTGGGTCCACCACAAAAAAAGACAAAGGAGATGAGCAAGTTGTTGGGCCAAATGAATAATGAGTTAATTTTGAGGAAGTTAGAACCAAATAAATTGAAGCATCAAAATTTGGATAGCCTAGGATAGATTTTATTTGTTGGAAGGCATTTTAAAAGATGAAAGGTATGGGAAGGCACATGTGGGTGAACCTACACCAAGTACCTGTAACCGAATTTTGGTGATCCTGGCTAGAAAAGGAGCTACCACGACCAAAATTTAGCATAAAGTATTGCATAGCAAAATTTTTCAAGAGAGATATACTAGAGTACCTTATCTTTAGATCGATTGTATTTCCTTAGTGTGTCTTTTATTTATCCCAATCTTATTCTTCCCCTCCATTTGTACAAGAATTCCAGAGGTTGGATATAGTCAACTGAGATCATTTCCAATAGTTGGGTCAAAAATTGGAGGCTCTTTGTCACTTCATTAGGATGAAGAGTTGTAGTTCCTCTGTTACATCATTTGAATAGAGTGAACAATTGTATTGAATTTTATAGAGATCTTGGCACTTTGCCATACTCATATTATAAAATCTTTCAAAATTTAATACAAAATTCCAATTTCTTCTTTCTTGCAATTCATTTTCTAATGTGCATATGTTGCCCATTTATGTGTTACATTATTTGAATAAATGAATGATGCATTATTTTACTGATTAATCATTTGTACTCATTACATAATTTGAATGGTTATAATTGAATCAGTTATTTATTTTTTAGTCTATTTCATGACAATTTTAATCTCTGCTATAACCACCCAATAGATAAGGCACCGGTCCACTCTTGAAGCTAAGGCTAGAAATTGCTTAACAACTTGGTCATAATAAAATTATTATAATTCACTAAATATGGTTGAGCATAAATTACAATCATTAATTAAGCTCATTTGTGGGGTATCCTGATCCAACCTGGTTTCCTTAGAATTTACAATTTTTAGGTTGAAGAGGCAAGTTTACCAGAGCTTGCATATCTGCTTGTGATATAAGAAATTAGACAACATGATAACCATATTTTAAGGATGTCTAAATTTCCCACAATAGATACTAAAAATTTCTAGTGCACATAAACACTTGTTGTAGACACCAAAACAACACCAATTCGATTATGTGACTACAAGCACTGACCGAATTGGCATACATACCCCCTAGGGAAGCCTCTAGAGGTTAAATAGTGGTCCTAACCACTCCTAAATCAGTTTTGGAAGGTCAGAGTTCAGTTTTACACATTTTTAAGAACTTTGCTCCCTATTTGTCCCACCATGGGATGATTAGCATCCTATTAGCCCCACCCCAGGATGATTAGCAGCAATCGCTCTAGGGTGGGATTATTAGTAGGTTTGATTGGCAAAAAGTCAAACCTTGACATATGGCAGCCCAAATCCACCACCTAACTTTGCCTTTAAGGCATGGGAGTGTGAGGGAACATTTCAAACCACGGAGGCCTCAATCAAGGAGGCCCTAAATCAGGGAGGAATCTTCTCTCCCCCCAAAAAGGCATAATGAGCCAAGTGGCACCCTCGCATGCGCATTCAAAGGAGACCCTTAGGTCTATAAAAAGGTGAGCCTCCTCACCCAAAAAAGAGAAGAGAGCTGAAGCATTTTGAGCAACGAAGTGCGGCCAAATTATACCCCCATTCCTCTTTGCGCTTCCTACATCCCTAATCTCTCCTTTCTGGAAGAAAGGTTATTGGGTGAACACTAGGAACGCAATAAAAATCCAAAAACCTAATCATTCGGCCGTAATCCAACCCCAAACTCATCGAAACAACCCCCTAGGAGGTTTTGGACCCATCCCACTTGGATTGGTGTCAAAACTAGGCCCTAAACGGTGGGTGTCTCACCCCCGGGCGCCCCCTGAACTGTTGTAGTCCTAATCGCCCCACCCCAGAGCGATTAGAAATTTGTGAATAATTTCTTTACTATTATTTTTGCATTTTTTTATATCTGATGTACTTATGCTGCTGTCCAAATTTCATTGCTTTCTGACATGATTTGACTTGGTTTCTGTCATTTTATGTGTCTACTAACTTACAGGGAGCGCCTTCAGATATAGGATGATCTGGGAAGAATCTACAAAATATGACCTTCTGGTTCATCTCAAAATGCTGTTTTTAGTCTAACCACAAGTTTGTAGAATTTTTGGAGGCCTCTAGGTAGGACATTTGCAAGGTCGCTTTTTGCAAGTTTTGCGGCAATCCCCAACATCCCACCCCAGAGTGATTAGAAATATGTGCATGATTTCCTTACTATTATTTTTGCAATATGTCCCAAATGATATCCTAATTCCTTTGTTAAAGTTTGAACTCATTCTGATATGATTTGACTGTCGTTTCATTATTTTATGTATTAACTAGCTTGCAGGGTACCCCTGTCACATACAAGAGACTCTAGGTAGGATATGCATATTTCGAGCATCTAGGTAGTCTTATAATTACATATAATTCCTAACTTGTGAGTTTTAGGTGATTTGGATAAGCATAGGAAGGACATTGGAGCGCTCGCCTTGGAGAGGCCCCCGACGGGCAAACGCGAATAACGGGGCCGTCCGACGCTGCATTGATGCAAAATTAGGTGATACCAATTCTAGAAGTTGTCCTTTAAATTTATATTTCATTCTATAATTTATTTATTAGTCGTATCACTGATATCCCACAAGCGCCCATTGGAGGCCTTGGGGATTGCATGTTTTTCTAGATACGCATATGCTATTAATGAGTTGTTGTCTTTCTATGTGCAGGATCTCACCCCCAAGAATACTAGAGGGGTAGAAAGGAATGACAAAAACATGGACACAAGCGGCGACAACTTTTAGCCCACCCACTTCGAATGTGGGCACGTGGAAGATGCTGGAAGCGTACCGTCCGATATTGGAAGCACGACTTCCTTAGGGCATCCATTAGTGTAAAAAATTGTATCAAATGTTCTAAGCCCTAGATGGGGGGATGTATTGTAATCATATTAAAAGCAATATCAATAAAGGAGGCCCCACTTTTGTTTTCTCACATCTCGTTTCTACGTCATTTCCTTCATGCATTGCTCTTCGCATTCATAGAACTTAGCATTTGTATCCATTTTTGTTTGCATAATATTGGTATGCCACTTTTATATATTTATTTTAATGGCAATCATGGTGGGACCCTATCCCCTACTGTTAAGATCAAGTTTCTGATCCAAATTTTGTGGTTTTTCTTTGTAGGTGTTATTCATTCGGGCACTGGACTGCTACTCGTGCCATCCTGGGATGAATACATATTCGTCCCACCCTATGATGAATGCAGACCTACTATTTGTCCCACCCCAAGATGATTAGAGCTTTGTTCATTTTCTAAGCAGAAACTCAGAGGCATTTGGTTTAGACAGAGAAGAGGTAGGCCTTCTGAACATCCTCTGTGTTTTTCAACTTTCTGTTTCTGCAATTTTCTATTTTCTTTGCTTTATTTTCAAACACTTGCATAGAAAGGTTAAGTAGTTTTCTTTCCTTTCTTTCAATAAAATAAAAGAAATAAAACATAGAGTAAATTAAATGGAAGGAACTTGATTAGGAATGCATTTTTCTCTGGTTTGCTTGCATGACACTTGCACAAATGGCAAGTCTTCATTATAGGTTTCAGTTCTAGTTAGGTTTTGTGATTTCCTTTTTGCTACTAATTGTATCTGAAAGATAAAATGTACTTTAAAGCATTTAATTAGTGAAAATCATCTTTTGCTGTATGTTTTATTTCTTTACACAATTAAAAGGAACCACACACACCACCTAATAAAATTAACATCAAGGAGTTGGTATTAATACCCCAACACTTGATCAAGACCAACGGTGGGTTTCATCACCACCTTGGCTTGGATTTTGCATACATATACCTTGATTGTGACTGTTGCTAGACGTAAATCCTGACAAAAGCTGACCAAGTGTAGCGGGGGTGATTCCCCGTGCATGAGGATAAGTCTTCTATGGTAGGTGTCAAAAATAGAGTGATCCCCCTTTCATACCGCGTATGTTCCACTTACTGTTCTGCTCTCACGTACCAATAGTTTCCCTCACTTAAGGGCGGGTATATTGAGAGGTTCGGTATAATGGCCTGGCAATGGTATATTGAAGAGGCAACCATTTTGGAGATACAAGATCCCTCATCATGCATGTATAACAAAGCTTTATTTACAAGATTTGCATAACAAAAATCAAACACACTGAACTAGATCTAGGGCACACATTTAATTTGTAAACAAGATAATCATTTCTTTGTTTGTGTGGTCCCATTTTGTTTGGTAATAGCATAAGAATTATAAAGGAGATAAAAATATACATATCCTTTTAGAAAAATCACCACCATGGTGTATACCTGTAGCCAATCCCAATCACGGGTAGAAGCTACGAAAAGTATACAAGAAGGCATAATTCACCTTCGTTATAGCCCCAAGGACTTGTTATACCACCTTGGCAGCCTGACCCATAACATAGTCCACACTATGCCACTATAAAAGAGGACTATAGAGGCACCCCTTTAAGGGGCACTTCCATTCAACACAGACCCTCTCAAGAGGAGTACACACATGGTAAGGCCCCCTTAGACACTCATTATGAGTGGTCACTGTGCGATGAAGCACTAGAGTAACTTAGGGTTCATAAGGAGGGCCCACATGATTATATCATTCCTCCTCCACCCCTCATTACTATTAGAACTAATAGGCCAAATCTAGAGCATAAGGCTCTTCAAATAGGGTGAGCCAACTCTGCCCGTCCCTTTCACATGTATGAAAGAGAGCACGAGGAAAACCAATATATTCCTCAAGAGCAATACACCGTGCAGGAGCAATGTGCCTCTGCACCTATTGATTATCAAGATCATCTATTGAGTCCAGAACCTCGGGTGAATGTTGCTAACCTCGACAGAGGAAAGCAACCCATAGAGATCTCGGATCACCATGACCAAGATAGATATGTAAGGGAGGCATCTAGGAATCCTATACCTAGGATGGTGGAATAAAACAACTTGGCATTTGCCAAACATGCTACCCAATAAGCGCAAATCATGCAACTTAGGCAATATCAACAATAGTTAGAACAACTGTATCATCTTAACAAAGAGCGCATTCAGTTCTAGACAGATGAGTTGCTCCAGAACACTATGCATGAGAGGATTCCAACCCCTCGCATGCATAGGATAGAAATTTATGAGAGGCACAACCCCTTAGTACGAGATAGGTCTCCACGACCTTATCAAGCGTTGCCTCCAAGACCTCCTAGACCTGAGCGGGAGGCCACTCCTAGAACCAATGATGGGCGCCTTCCTCGGGCACCCGTCCATGTTTCTAGGTCACACCCAAAAACTCCTCAAGAGGACTATGAGGAATTTGAATGAGAATAAGAGCAGGCTAAAATGCCCTACCAAGGCAGGGGGGCACTATCCGGCTACCCCTCCATAGGCCTCAAGTTCCTCACAATTCCCAATAGGAACAAACCAAAGAAGAGGAAATCAAATCCTCTGATGCATACAAAGCACTGCTAGAGCGCTTAGAGTCTATGGAGACTAAGACTTCAGGGCCCCAAAATCCCACCTTATGCCAACTCCGTAGTCACCCTATGCATCCTTCGATTACGACACCCCCATACCCCGACCACTTCAAAATACCTCAATTGGCAATTTTTAGAGGGGATGAAGATGCCCAAGAGCACATAACAAGGTTCTTGAGTCAATGCTTTGGCATTCAAGATAATGATGCATTGCTTCTGAGAATGTTTATAACCACGTTTGTAGGCCCTACATCGGATTGGTTTACCTAGTTGTCGAAGCATAGCATCAACAATATAGACCAGCTAGTGGATGCATTCCTTAAATATTTTGCTTTCAACACCAAGAAGAAGGCATCCTTAAGCGACCTAGTTGGCCTTAAGCAGTATGATGATGAGACCATGGCTGCTTATAGGAATCGGTGGAGGACATTGATTTCAAAGCTACCTTACCTCCCTCCCATGGCCGAATTGACTCAAATGTTTTCAAAGAGTTGCTTAAGGTCGATCTCTATGCTATTGTAGCTATAGCAATATGCCACCCTCGAAGAAGCCCTGGCGCAAGCCAAGATAATTGAGGAGATTAAAATACAGGATGGTGAGATTACCAAGCTGCGCAAGAAAGAGTGGCCCAAAAATGCTAAAACTGGGCCCACGCAATCGAAACCTACCACGGTCAATCAGGTTGCCATAACTATACCAAAGCTTGCACAAATGGCATAGCCCCCAAAGGATAATTATTAGGCAGTTCCTCTTGATAACTATGAAAAGGAAAATCATAAACAAGAGTAAAATTAGCAGCGTCGCCCTAGGCGACAATTCACACAATTCATGGATTCTAGAGACTCCTTGTTTGACCACTTGTTCATTGTAAACCTGATAAACTTGCTAGAAAGTCGACCCATAGACCCCAACATGCAAAAAACCAAGGGCTATAGGGAAGACTTATATTGTAGATTTCACCGATAGAAAGGACATGAAATCTCCACTTGTTGGAAATTCAAACACTTAGTACAAGACTTGATAGACAACAAAATGCTCACGGTAGATAGTCCTGTAGCGCTGAGCAACCAACAGATGGAGGTCTTCCAAGACCCCCTGCCTTCCCATGATATGCAGGCAAAGACTTTACAAGTGAACGAGGTAACACAAAACTGCCCCATGCAAGGATACATAGGGATGATAAGCATTATGGCATGGAACAAAATATACCCAAACACGACCGCACTCGTTGCACCTTTAGGAGATGTTTCGTCAGCGTCACAACCTCCACAACACCCTACATGACTTCCCCTGCCTAGACCAATGGCCATAATTTGGACGAAACTTACTCAAAGTTTAAGGACCATGTCAGCTAGGATCTTTATTTATGAGCTCATTCAAAAATCACCGCCCCATTAAGAGGCTCTGATGGAGATACTCAAAGCTATTGAGCTACAACCCCATGAACCCAATTATTTCAATAATTTCATGGGACATGTGAGACAATGCACATAACTAGTCATAACCTTCAGAGAAGATGAACTGAAACTGGTGACTGGTGATATGGTGGATCCACCCCTGCACGTCATTATGCGGGTCAATAGGAATCCATTCAAGAGGGTGTTGTTGGACACTGGCTCGTCCAGTAACATAATCATGATAGCGACATCAAAACACCTTAAGTTGCCAGCATCCCACATTGTGGCGTCCACTTACACTCTTCAAGCATTCAACAACGTGTTATGCTCGACGGTTGGCACAATTTTCCTACCCATCCAAGTAGGAAAAAAGACTATTCCTACATTGTGTCACATACTTAAGGGTGAGATGGCCTACAATATCTTGCTAGGCAGGCCTTGGATTAGGGACATGAAGTGTTTCCCTTCGATAGCCCATCAATGCCTCAAATACACATACGAAGGGCAAGTACATGTAGTCCCAGTGGACTTAGAGCCCTTTAAGTTTTGCAATGCGATGCAGTTGATGCCATAATCGACCCTCCCATCGACACATTTAGACTTTCAATTGAATCCATCCATGTAGGGTCTAATTTTACCTACATCCTTGCTGTTGAGTCCCTCAAATCACCAACATGGTCCATATTCATCGTCTGTTCCTTCACCAATGATGCCACCTATGGTGGCCACACCGAAGGACAATGGGAAGAAGCCCCTAGAGGAGGTACCACCACTAGTATCAACCATCTCTATCGAAGATGTACCCAGCCAAATGGAAGTCGAGATACCTGTTTCACCCAACATGGAGTGGACTCAGGGAGAACTCCCATTCCCTCCCCCTCAACCACCGATGATTACCGTTGAGATGGCCAATACAGGCCTGGGGGAGTACCTAGTGTAGAACATTGTGGTAACACCCATGCTCGAATCCATGTAAGACATGGGGAGACCTCGCATCCCCATCGACACTATCGTCCCTTTAGGCTACCCTCCAAATTAGACCAATTTTGTATATGGGGGCCTCAACAACGACATTGAACCCTACCTAGAAGAAGAAGAAGACGAAAAGCCATTTGCTAAGAATGTTGACTATCTGTCCAATCCAAACTTTGCCTTGAAATACCTAGACCAATGTAATTGGCATGGATATGGATTGGGCAGATACAAACAAGGAATGCACACTCTTTGTCAACCGAGATACTAGATGCAATATGATAAATCAGGTGTAGGTTTCAACCACCCTTTGCCCCTTGACATATTGGTAGAAACCATGCAAGGTCTAGGTCTAGGCAACAGGGAGGGGTTGGCACAAGATCCATATGCTAATCCCAACACAACATACACATTGGGGGATTATCTCCCATTGTTAACAACAAACCTTGTTGACCTCAACAACCCCTCCCCTTTGATCGAGGAAGGAGAAAGTTCAAGAAGTAACCTCCAAAGGGGATATGAACAAGATAAAGGGGGGTCTTCTGAAGATGAGTCAAATTATGAGGTAGCACTTTGGGACCTATTTGAGTTCGATAGCAATCACTCGTAGGTGACACCCATTGATGACTATCAGGAGAACTTCATGGTAATGTTCCCCTTTAATGTTCCAATCGGGAAATTGCTACCTCCAAAGAATCCTGACCTCCCACAAAGAGCGAAACAACCCAGAAGGGACCAAATCAACTTGCTCGAACAAAATGAGCCTCCCATGCCAGCCATAAGACCAAGTGATCCATCGGAGGAAGAAGATCCAAATATCTTCTTCAACATCGACTACCTGCATGCCGAATTTCCAACTTTCATAGAGAGTGAGGATAGTGATAAAGAAATGCCTAGTGGGAGGCTATACTAGCCAGAGGGGCACGTAGTTGTCAAAGCCAATGAAGGCCTATGGATCTCCGATAGAGACTATGAGGATGAGACTGAGATGGCATATCTCAACGATATGAGGCAACAGGAATACCCCCTAGACATCGATGATATGTTTGAACATCTAAATATAGGACCAAGGCATAGGTGGCATTTAAACCAAGTACACTTAAACCAAGTGCTTCATCCACCACTTCGGGCATACAAGGAGCACCTCCCACCTAGAGACCCTATAGGGCCATCAGTGCCAAGGGCATACCCTGTCCTTCTATTTGCACATAGGGCCGATCATTTTGTGCCAATACCCACAGAGACAGATCTAGGGTACAAGGATCACTAAGGATGTCTGAATCAACACCCACATGGCCATGGAGACCAAATTTATTCCATTAACATGATCTCCATTGATTTAACCGCTCCCATATGTAATCTAGCCGATCCAACACAACCATTGTATCTAGACCTAGATGCCATAGACTGGGATCATGCTGACTCACCACCATGCCCATCAGAGTACTGGCGTTGTGGTGATATGTTTCATTTCACCCTAGGATAGACTTAGGATATCTTCCATGCTGAAGAGGAACCCGAAGTTCCCAATGTAGATCTAAATTCAGAAAATGATATCCACCTGATCCCAACTCCACACCAGTTGGAGGATGGATCCCACATTTCAGTCGAAGAGACGATTGATGTAAACATCGGTTCTGATCCAATGAATCTACAAATCATCAAGCTAGGGGTAAGTTTATCCCCCAAAGAGCAAGTCGACTACATTGAACTTCTCAAAGAGAAGGAGGTTTTTGCATGGTCCTACAAAGACATGTCGAGGCTAGACCCGTAGCTAGTCACGCATAATCTAACACTTGATTCGACAGTCAAGCCAATCAAGCAAAAGATATGTAAGATGCACCCAACAACGGCCTTTATGGTCAAAGATGAGCTAAAAAATTTGTTAGATGCACAGTTTGTCATCTGCATAGATTACCCACCATGGCTGTCCAACATGGTACCCATCAAAAATCTTGACGGGAGGATTTGCATATGCACCGATTTTTGAGATTTAAACAAAGCGAGTCCCAAGGACAATTTCCCCTTGCCTAGCATTGACGCATTGGTAGATGCTACAACAAGCCACAAAATGCTTTCCCTCATGGATGGTTTCTTGAGATACAACCAGATTCGTATCAATCCCGATGATCAACTAAAAATGATGTTCATAATGCCTTGGGGGACATTTTGTTATAATTTCATGCCCTTTGGCCTTAAAAACGTTGGTGCCACCTACCAACGCGCTATGACATACATCTTCCACGATCACATGCATAAAACTTTGGAAGATTATATGGATGATTTGTTGGCCAAATCTCTTTTGCACCAAAATCATCTCGATGACTTACGCAAGATCCTTGATCACCTCATCAAACACAAGGTTAGGCTAAACCCCAAGAAGTGCATATTTGGCATCACATCTAGAAAAATCTTGGGTTTCATAGTCTCAAAATGAGGCATTGAGGTAGATCCAAATAAAGTCAAGGCAATCCTTGAAATGCTTCCCCCAACCACCATCAGGAAGCTTAGAAGCTTGTAGGGTATGGTCACGTCGATCAAGCGCTTCATAGTGCAATTATCTGACAAGTGTCGACCCATGAATAAATTATTACACAAGGGGGTAGCATTTCATTGGGATGACGAGTGCCAGTTAGCCTTCAATGACATCAAACAATACTTGGCTTCGCCACTAGTATTGGCACCACCTAGACCAGGAGTGTCATTCTATTTATACATCTCAGCTACTGAGGTGGCACTGGGTGCCATGCTAGCCTAGAAAAATGAATTACATAAAGAACAGGTTAATTATTATCTTAGCTGCACCTTGGTCAGTTATGAACTTAACTATGCATACATTGAGAAGTTATGCTTGGCGGTGGTATTTGCCACCAAAAAGCTATGCCATTACATGCTAAGCAATACGATGTATGTTGTGTCTAAGGAGAATCCATTTTGGTATATGATGATTCGTACTTATCACAGTAACCGCATGACAAAATAGATCATGTTTTTGATGGAGTTTGACATCGAATTCATTGGACAAAAGTCCATAAAAGGTCAAGTCATCGCCGATCAAATAGTAGAGGTTCCTCTTGAAGACAATCAGCCTCTGACCGTAGCGCTGCCCGATGATGGGGTCTTCCATGTCTCAGAATCGCCAGATTCTGATGAGCCTGAGTCACAGGCCGACATAACCTTATTTTTTGATGGTTCTAAATGTGAGCAAGGGGTGGCACAAGAATCATGTTTTTCACATCGCAAGGGGCTCCAATGCCTTTATCATTTAAACTTGATTTCCTATTGTAGCACCCTAAAATTGGCGCAGTAAAATTGTAATAATTACATTCACCTTAGTAAATAATTTAAAATTCAAATTTAACCTCCCAAACCGCCCGTTAACCATCGGGTAATCCGTTTCCCCCTTTTTCGTGCCAATTTTAGAGGTTGTTTTGACCGTTTGACGATATCATCGCCGATCAGACGATATCGCCCCAGATCTGATGATTTCATCTGGACTAGGACATCCAGACGATCTTGTCGCAAAACTAATTTTGCAAAGTTAGCTTCTGTTCCAACGGGTCTCCAATCCGGGAAGAAGCGTGTCTACACCGTTAGGGACCCTCCCCCGTTGGAGATCTCCCAAATTGGGATGATCTCCAACCTCCTAACTACTCCCCTAAGCCTATTTAATCCTAAGCTATCCCCTTAGCACCCCCCTGGCTGAAATTCTCTACAATTTAACTCCATCTACGTTGAACCATCCCAATTTTTTCATTTGCACTGGTCCCATACCAATTTTGTTGTAGGTACATCACTATTTTTTAGTCGGAGCCAGCACACATCGTCGTCGATGAACTTGTTCAGATCGGAGGTGAACCTGTCGAATCCGAGGTGATTTTGTACTGATGCGAGACGATCTCGACTGCAGTCCATATTGAGGCAATCAGTGCCTAAAGTTTGCACTTTTCAACCTTTTCTCTGCTATTTTATTCTACAAATTAGATAGTTTATTCAGTGTTTATGTTATTTTGCATTTGGAGTTCACCCATTTAGCTTAGATTGCATACTAAGATCATGATTTGTCATTAGAATATCGTAATTTGCTTGAATTTTTGTTCATAACTATTATTCAATATTCATACATTCATTTGGTGTTGTTTCCCTCTGTTAGCACAGTAGTATTCATTGTATTTTGTATCTATTTTTCTGCTTGCAGGTCTCTGATGAATTCGTCAGATCTCGACGAATTCGTCAGATCTCAGACGATTCTGTCAGATCCCAGATGAATCTGTCGAATTCCAGACGATCCTGACTGCTTCAAACATCAGAATCATTACCAGACATCCGGATCAGGTATTCCTCATTTGTATTCTGTAAATTCTCTATTTTATGTCTTTAAATCTGTTTTCTGTACTCATTGAATTTGCATTTTCATGTAGATTAATCTAGATTCATTTGGCCAAACCTAGGATATGAATGCTTAAAGTTAAAAACGAACACATTAAAACACATTCCAAACCTAGGCGTGGAAACTGCCCTTAAATGTTTCCTAGTGAACCCACCATCCGTCAAAAAATCATCAAAATACACCTCCCTTGAGATGCGGGACCTTCGCAAAGTCCTCTCAGTCCGAGGTACCACGACATCCTTTTCCCATCCTCCTTTCAGGCACGGATCCAATAGCCTGAAGGTAAGGATGCGAAAAATTTGGAGCGATACATTTTGGTGAACCCGACGTGAATGCATCATAACCTTTTGAAAAAAAAAATATATATATATATATATATATATATATATATATATATATATATATATATATATATATATATATATATATATATATAGAACAACTAAAACATAGATGCATTTTAAATCCTTTAACTTTGAAATCATGTTTAGATGGTAGCTCCTAAGAAAAGGTTAGAAGTTACTATAAACGTAGAAAACCAATTGGCAGCCATAGAAGTCAATTCTGTCCTTAGTGTGTCTGAAACAAGTAGGAATCAATTCTTGTGGAACGAACTTGATAGAAGACTTAATCTCATCTCATCTACGTCCACACAACTTAAGCAAATCAAGAGGCTAGTCCTAGATAGAATCCTGGATCCTCATCAATTAGTTTTTTATCATGAACTTCAGAGAGCCTGCCATAGATGGTTAGCTTATAGGAGAGCTCTAGTATCTTCAGAATTGTTCACCTTCGAGGAATACCTCGAGAACGCAGCCATTGTGCACCAGTTCCTAGGTTGTGTAGAAGACCAAGAGGTTGTTCTTACAGATAGGGAAATATGGAATAGAGTTCCGTGAGCTGTGCTATATCGAGAGTATTGCCATGAGCTTTACTTTTATCAACCAGCATCTAAGACAGATAATATCACTATAGCTCTTTTCATCAAATTTTTAAAAGAAAACTTTCAATTTGAAGAAGAACACTTCATGACTCCGGAACAACTCGAACCTATTAATGATATTCATAAATTGTTTATAGAAAACTAGATTATTACTTTCAGTCTTATTTCTTGCATTTATTGTGTTGATTGTCTTTACAATATTATCTCAAAAAGCAAAGAAAAAACTAAAAAAAAAAAAAACCCAAAAAACTTAGCAAAAACTTAAACATTTCATTTTCAAATATTGTAGTAGGTATATAGTAAACATATACCTCTTAATTTGTTGCATATATATATATATATATATTTTGCTGAAATCAAAATTTAGCACCATGCCTAAACTTAGGAATGGTAAAGAAACTTTAGGAGAAGAAGAAGATTGGTTACAAGATACAACTAGAGACCCAAATGTCCTTCTTGGAGATCCAAATCCGGAAGGAGAAACTCTAGGTCAATCAGAAGAAGACTTAGGTGAAGATAAGGAACAAGAAGGGAGTGTTAAAGAGGATGGATCCTCATCCCCTAGAGTAGCTCCAAATGGAACTATTGCTTTTGACAATGCAGAGCATTTTCGGAAATTTCTCATTGATAACATTGATGACCTTAATGTGGCAATTCGTATTGATAAAGGGAAAATTAGTAACACTCAAGCAGCCATGGAATATATGTGTAATATGCGCACTAATCCCTTGTCTTTCATTGATCAAGAAAGTGACAAGGTTGGGCCATCCAATACGGATATGGTCACTATGGCTCAAAACATGTCAAAACAACAGGTTACCCAACCTCCTAAGGAACCTGTTATTCAACCTAAAATCACTCCCACACAAAAGAAACCTTCCTTCACTACTTTATTCCGCCAAACTATTGAGCAATATGCTTCAAGTAAACAAAAACCTAAAACAAAGCCAAATACAAACTTTCAACAATCTGGAATACAACATAATACAACTTCAAAATTCCTTCATAATACTTTTCCTACCAATAATTTACACAATAGTAACATGGCATCTAATCTGCATGTTCCTCCATCATATGCCCATAAAACTCATGTCAATGCCCTATCGAACCAATATGGGGGGCAAACTAGTAATCTGGAAGCCATGGTGAAACAATTAGCTTCACGTATGGACCAGATAGATCCCTACCGTCCCTCGTATAATTATCGAGAGATTTGTAGTCAACCTTTGGATCCCATAGTTGTAGCTCAACCATACCCTAAGCATTTTCCCATGCCCATCCTACCTATATATAAAGGAACCGAAGATCCCATAGAGCATCTTCGCATGTTTAGGATAGCATGTCACGACATATCGCATGATGACTTGCTATTACTAAAAATGTTCCCAAAAAGTTTAGGTGGAATGGCATTAGAGTGGTACTATCAATTGCCCACTCATTCTTTGAGAAACTTTGAAGAAACAACGATAATCATTTGTCCATCAATTTAGTGCCTACATCGAGAGGCATGTAACTATTAAAGACCTATACAATTTAAAACAAGACAAGGATGAATGTTTTGCCGATTTCTTAGCTAGATGGAGGCAATTGATAGGAAAACTGCACTTTGTGCTGCCTTATAGGGAAATGTTGGACATTTTCATCAACAATTTACAGGAACAGATATCTTATGAGCTATCGACTGCTACTTTAACTACCTTCGATCAAGCTATAGATTTAGCTCGAAGAGTAGAAGATGCCCTCATTAGGAGATGCCAACTTAGGAAGAAGGATGATGAGAAAACATCTAGAAATCAATATAAAAACAAACAAGTTGTTGGTGACGGAGTCACTGACAGCAGGAATGTTGCGAATATCAATGCAACAAAGACAACAGAAAAATTCATATTGAAACCTCCTGATAAGCCTCCTCGAGAATTCACTAGATTAAATCAACCCTTATCAACTATTTTACCTCAATTACTCGAAAGAGGTTTGATCCAATTACCAGCTATCCGGGAACCTGACCCAACTATACCCGGATACAGAGTTGACTTGCACTGTGATTTCCATAGAGGACCTGGACATTCTACCAACGCTTGTAAAAGGTTGAAACATAAAATACAAGATTTGATTGACAATAATGAAATGGAAGTGCAAGCCTTCCAACCTAAACAAAACCCTCCTAATAATACTCAAAAGACCGTTCCCCAAAATCAAAATCAAAACGCCAATCAAACTCTAGACATATTTCAACACCCTTTACCAAGACATGGTAAAGAGGTAGCCAATCAAATAGAACATCATAATGTTCCCCCTCCTACCCGATATGTAGGAACCATTAGCGAACAATTACCTGTTCAGGATCCTCAAATATTTGACATGCTTTCCGTGGTCCTTTGTCTCAAATATTTGACATGACCTTATCCCTGGTTACGACCAGGCCCTTACATAATTTTCAAACTTTTGATTCTAGTGATATAGAATCAGATAGTGAAAGTGAACTAGACATTACTTCAAACCAATCGAATAGTTCTGAAAACGAATCAGATCCCATTCAACCCGTCATAGATGCTATGGTTCCAGAAGAACCATTTCCTAGAAGAGTCACTACTCGACCTTCTTCTAATATATTCCTTTCTAATGAACAAGCCATTAATGCTCAATCGAGACCAGTTCAGCGTCTTCACTATAACATTGTAGGTACCATTGGAGTCGTTACTCGACAACAAGCTCAAAACTCTCAACAAGAACCAAACCAGAATGATGGATCGGTTCCATTCGTTTTGAAAAACCCCAATAAAGGGAATCATGTTCCTATTGTTCAATCTAAACCCCCTTACAATATTAATGAGCAATTGTCCAATACTACGGCCAGAATTTCCCTTTTGGATTTATTAAGATCCTCTCCCACCCATAGGGATGAGTTGATGCTTACATTGAGCCAAATGATGGTACCTCAAAACATTCAACTCTGAAGCTATGGCCAATACTATCATCACTCGAGAGATTGATTGTATTGACTTCCGGGATAAAGATATCCCACAACACGGTTTACATAAGGACAATCCCTTATACATTACTTGCTCTAATTGGAGATGTAGTTGTCAAAAGAGTTTTGATTGATAATGGCTCATCTCTAAACATTTGCACTTTTGACTTCTACCAACGATTTGGCTTTAGAAGTGATGAAATGAAGAAAACTGATATGATTATCAAAGCTTTTAATGATGAAACACAAGAAACGTGTGGAGTTATTACCCTCCCATTGCAAGTTGGCCCTAGAACCCTAGAAACAACCGTGTTTATTGTACATTGCCCAACATCGTACAATATACTTTTGGGTCGCCCTTGGATCAACGCCATGCGAGCGGTCCCATCAACTTTACACCAATGTGTTAAATTTGAGTTTAAAAATTAGTTGGTCACTATTCATGGTGACCCTAGACCTTTTGATATGTGTGCTTTGGCAGAACCCGTTGGAGTGCAATTTTGCCCTGCTCTGTCATCCACACATCCTAGTTCTTATTTTTCATCTAAAAATGTGAAACATACACCCATAACTTCACCTATTTCCCCTCCATTAATTTCATCCTCCTATATAGACCAACAACCCTCTAAACAAATCATTTTAGAACCTCAAAAAGATCTTAAATCTACAACCAATCCTTCAAGTTCTATCCCTATAAATTCAAAACCTATAGACACATCTATCATACCTTCCACATCTAAAGATATAGGTAATAAGCCTTCTACATCTTATGCCCTTTCTGATGAACTTTTACCAGACTTATCTACAACCTTAATATCAGAAAAAACAAATGCTTTCATGCAAGATTCAAACCTTTTAAATAACTTGCCGCCATCTCCTCGTACTTTGGGCCTCCCACAACCTATGGGAAGTACTTACCAAGTCGGGAGTTGTGCCTTCATTTATAAAGGATATGACTAGGGAAGAATCCCTCGGAATATCAAAACTCATCATGAAGGATATGCTCGGTGTTATTTTACCAATGATTATATTAAAGCTAAACCCATGATGCTTAAAATGGGATATAAAGGGAAAGGCTTGGGACCTTCCCAAAATGGCATGAAAGAACCTTTCGAGGTAGAACCGTGGCCTGCCCGCTGTGGTGTGGGCCTATTTCCTAATAAGGGTCAACCCTTTCCTTTTGAGGATGATGATCATCTCATATGCTATCAAGATTATTTGGATAGGCATGTTGATTTGCCTCTTAAAAATCAGTCGTTTTCATGCAACATGCTATCCATAGCATACCCCGAAATGATTGTCGACCCCGATGAAGAGTTGGAAGGAGATATCTTCCATGATGTCTCTGTTGAAGAGATGTTACACAATGGATTTTATTTTGATGGTTCTATACCAACTATAGCCCAACTTGAGGCCACCAATCCTCGGAATGAATTATCTAAATTAACCTTACAAGAATTACAAGAATTGGGCGTTTCACCCGCCCCACCTAACTTTGAAAGAGATCTACATATGAAGGTAGAAAACGTCATTAAAATTAATATTGGAACTGAGGACAATCCTCACATAATCAATATTGGATCAGAATTAAGTCAAGAAAAACAAGAACAATACATTGCATTCCTTAAAGAGTATGAAGATGTCTTCGCTTGGACATACGAAGATATGCCGGGTCTAGACCCTTATGTAGTCATGCATCATCTAGTGGTCCATCCGGATGCTAAACCTGTTAAACAAAAACTTAGAAAAATGCATCCCAAAGTGGCTCTGCTAGTCAAAGGGGAGTTAGAAAAACTCCTGCATGTTATCTTTATACAAGCTATTGATTATGCTGAATGGATCTCAAATGTAGTTCCAGTCACCAAGAAAGAAGCTACCAAAGTTAGGGTTTGCACAGATTTTAGAGATATTAACGTTGCATGCCCTAAAGATGACTTTCCTCTTCCAAACATGGATCAAATCATTGACTTCACTGCCGAAAGTGGGATGATGTCCTTAATGGATGGATTCTCCGGTTATAATCAAATTCGGATAGCTCCTGAAGACCAGGCTAAAATAGCCTTTATTACCCCCTGGGGTACCTTTTGCTGGAAAGTGATGCCATTTGGCTTAAAGAACGCCGGTGCAACTTATCAACGAGCTATGACCTACATTTTTCATGATATGATGCATGATATCCTACATGATTATGTGGATGATATTATAGCTCGTTCTATTATTGAAAATAATCATTTAGATGATTTGAGGAAAGTCTTTAATCGATTACGAGAATATCTCATTCGATTAAATCCAAAAAAATGCATATTCGAAGTTAAATCCGACAAACTATTAGGGGTTTTAGTTTCTTTACGTGGTATTGAAATCGACCCTCTCAAGATTGCGGCCATCATTGATATGCCCGCACCTACTAATATATCTGAGTTACGAAGTTTACAAGGTAAACTTCAAGCCATCCGTCGCTTCATCGATAAGCTGGCGGATAAAACCGGTCCCTTTCTTAAACTCCTTAAGAAGGATGTCCCTTTTAATTGGGACACAGAATGTAGAGAAGCTTTTGAACTTCTCAAACAATACCTCCTTAATCCACCTATGCTTTCACCACCTAAATCTGATCGCCCATTTCTCCTATATATTTCCGCTTTAGATTCTGCCTTAGGGGCTATGTTAGCTCAACTTGATGATGAAAAGCGAGAACGTGCTAATTATTATATTAGCCGAACCTTCATCGATTATGAAACCCGTTACACGGCGTTGGAAAAACTATGTCTAGCAATCGTGTTTGCTACGCAAAAATTATGACATTATATGCTTAGTCAAAAAACTTATGTCATTGCTAAATATGATCCCTTAAGGTATCTCATGAGTCGACCTTATTTATCGGGTCGCACAGCCAAGTGGGTTCTTGCTCTAAGCGAGTTTGATCTCACATTCATAGGATAGAAGTCTGTTAAGGGTCAAATCATAGCAGATCAATTAGCTACTGCACCCTTAGGGTCTACCCATCCCCTCATCATCGAGTTTCCAGATGAATGCCTTCAATTAGAGGCAGACCATACCGACCAATGGTCCTTATACTTTGATGGAGCCCGATGCATGAGTGGGGCTGGTGTGGGTATTATTTTAATATCTTCACAAAAACATCTTATTCCTCTATCCTTCAAATTGACATTTGCTTGCACCAACAATACTGCTGAGTATGAAGCTCTAATCCTTGGATTACGAGCTGCCCTAGCGCTAAAAATTAAACATCTCTTAGTTTTTGGTGATTCTCAACTGGTTATAAACCAAATTAATGAAGTTTATCAAACCGAGAGATGATAAACTGTGCCCATATAAGGCCTATGTTTTACAATTAATGTCTTTATTTGATCAAGTTACCTTGGAAGCTATTCCTCGAACTAGCAACCGTGCAGTGATGCTATGGCCACAGTTGCATCTCTCCTGCCCTTGGAGTTAGATGACGAATATGCCACTATCATTATTCGTCGACTCCAAGAACCCGCTTCAAATAAGTCATGCTTAGAGCCTTTGGATGTGTTTCTAATCAATGAAACTACTCCTAAACCTTGGTATATAGACATATTTGATTTTCTCCAAAATGGGACTTTCCCTGCAAATTCTAATAGAAACCAACATCGGTTATTACGTCGACGAGCAAGTCGATTTGTAATCATTGGCAATACTTTATATAGGAGATCTTTTGAAGGTATCCTATTAAGATGTTTAAACTTAGAAGAGTCTAAATCAGCCTTGAGTGAAGCCCACGATGGATCTTGTGGAGGACACTTTAGTGGTAGTGTCATTGCTAAAAAGCTCCTTCGGATAGGATACTTTTGGCCTACCATGGAAACGGATGCACATGAGTATGTGCGCCATTGCGACAAGTGTCAAAAACATGCTGACCTTGTCCATGCGCCTGCACAAGAGCTGCAGGCTATTTCATCTCCTTGGCCCTTTTCTAAATGGGGCTTGGATATTATTGGCAAAATCAATCCTGTGTCATCTGATGGACACAAGTTCATCATAACCGCCACTGAGTATTTTACGAAGTGGGTCAAAGCTATGCCTTTAGCTTCTTACACTGGCACACAAGTTTCTAAATTTATTTTTAATCAAATCATTTGCAGGTTTGGAATTCCTGCCAATCTCATCTCTGACAATGGAACTTGCTTCAAAAATAAATATGTTAAAAAATTATGCCAAAAATATAAGATTCAACATCGCTGGTCCACTCCCTATTATCCTCAGGGTAATGGTCAAGCAGAAGCATCTAACAAAACCTTAATCAAAATTCTCAAAATATTAGTCAATAAAATTGGCCGTGATTGGCACATTCAATTATATCCAGCCTTGTGGGCCTATCGAACTAGTGTTCGAACCCCCACGGGAACTTCACCATTTGTTTTGGTTTACGGTGTTGAAGCAGTTTTTCCATTTGAATTGGAAGTTCCTTCTTTGGCTCTGCTACTTCAAGATACCGAAGTAGGAGATGAATATCGTGCTGGTAGACTCAGTCAGCTGGAACTCCTAGATGAAAAATGCATCAATGCTTTGGAGCATCTCCGTGCTTACCAAAACAAGCTTAAAAGATCATATGCTAAGAAAGTTCGTCATCGATCCTTTGAGATTGGCGACCTTGTTTTAAAAGAAAATAAAAAAAATACAAATGCAACTAAGGACCTTAAAGGTAAATTTGAGCCCAATTGGCTTGGACCATACATTATTACTGCCAAATTTGAATCAGGAGCATACAAATTGTCTACCTTAGATGGTAAAGAACTTAAAGAACCCATGAATATTTTGCATCTTAAACGTTACTATGCATAAATTTGGTCATTTCATCCTTGTATATAATTGTTTAAAATACTTTCAAAATTTTTATCTTATATTTCTTTCAAATTTATAAAAATCCAAAAACATCAAAAATATTCATAATCATCTTCAAAAACTATCTATTGCATTTATTTAAGGCACTTGTTAAATTTTTTTTGCTCAAAAACAAAAATAAAACCAAACATCAAAAATAAAGAATAAAAATATAAAAACAACTATATGCTTGACTCTTTCGAAACCAAAATAAAATAAAGAAGAAAGAGAGAGTCAACATTCTCAAAACTTCTCAAAAGTGTTTATATATATTTTCTTACAATTATTGCAGTTATATGTTTCAAATTATTTTGGATAAATTACCATTTATTTGGAATCCCTCACTTGCACACTCACAAAAATAAATATCTTGATTTTATCTGGCATGATTACTAATCTCTCTTATATCAAAGTCCACAAAATTCAATTAAATAAAATTTGAGCATAGAGAATTGATCTTGTTATTTACTTAAACCAAGCACATCTTTTCACAATAAAATGATTATATTTGTAATTTCCATGTTTTGCTACATAGTAGAACTGATTTCTTGAGCGAAAAGTTTCCCCTGCTATCCTATCATGCACATGGTCTAGAATCTTTGAGAATTGGCAAAAGGACAAGCTCACCCCTACCCAGAATAAAAATCCCTTGCTCTACAGCTAATCCGAGCAAGTATCCCTAGCAAAGAAAAAGAAAAGAAAAGTTCAAGAAAAAAGAGAAAAGAAAAATGTTATTTTATATCATTCCAGCAATATTTCAAGCACTATCTCAAAAATCAAGCAAAAAAATACAAAAAGAAAAAGAAGCAAAGTTCAAAAGAAACAGAAAAAGAAAAGAAAGCAAAAGCAAGAAAGCAATAAAATCCCTTCCCTACCCTTTGAAAAGAAAAGAAGGGTTGATGAGCTTGAATCCCTGGAATTCTCAATTATTCGAAAACTGTGAGGTAAGCCCCATAACAGGTGGTTTGTGCCCAACCTGCTTGGCCTTGGGTAACTCCTAGCGTGGTGATATGTCGGTCACATTAGCGACCTTCTTTTGTACAGACCTATGTCTGCTTATGGATTAGCTAGCTCTTGATAATCCGACCTACATAGTAGTCTAGTATGGTTATATGCATCTACATCATGGTTAATGAACACTTATTTGGTTTCTTCAAATCACTTGTATCATATTATCTTGCTCAAAACTGGTAAATGAACAATGCAATTGCACACACATTTGTATTTGAGAGATTTTGTGTATCATTATGATAAGTCAAGATTGGAAATGAATTCACATATGCACACGGGATTCCTTATAAATCTAACTTTTGTCTTTAAAATCCTTTGAAATATTATTTTTGCAACTTGTTTGGAATAAATCAAGTACAGTTGTTTACCACAAAGACCACTATATAATAGAAAAATCAAAAATTTCTTTCAAAATATACAATCAAAACACATATATCTGGTTGACTTTCGCGACGATGGTATAGTTCCAAAACCAAAAGTGGAATTTTATGCCTAGCGCAAGTCCTCATTTTCATATTTTTTTGTTCATCAAAAATCAACCATACAATAAAACTATCTTTTTTTGGATTTTCGCGATGATGGTATAAGTCTATACCTACATATTCTATGCCTAGCGCAAACCATTGTAACAATTTTTATTCCCCATTTATTAAAAATCATGAAAACCATATGACTTAATTCATTATGTTACACAAATTATGCTTTTAAAAAGCAAACCCATTTTCATTATTTCATGTCATTATGTCAAACTTCAACTTTGCAATGATGGTATAATTCCTAAAGAATTATCCAAAATTTTATCACACTTAGGAATTTATGCCTAGCAAAAATTATTTTAATATCATTTCATGCATACTATTTTCATGAAAATCTGAAAACAAACCATCATCATCATCATCATTTGCATTATTGCACCAAAGTCTTAAGACAGTTTCTTAAGCACTCTTTTACTTTTAACAATATTTCTATAAATGGGACTAGCTTGACGACCGAGTGAGCGGCGACTCCATGAAATGGTCTATAATAGTGACAATGTCCTTTGAAATTATTGTTAGAAGTCTCTTTTTATTTTTATTTTTATTATTATCACATCACAAACAACCAATTTGTTACATCAGATTATTTCATTTAAAACATCACAGCATGACATCAAAATTATAATATTTCCAACGACATAATTACATGAATTATCAAATCAATCAATCAAACATAACAACATCATCAGTATACACATTATACAAGTCATGTGCTCAAAAACATATCTCATATCATATATATATCAACAACCGTATATATACATCATCAAAACTGGATTGGTATGCCACAATCTGTACCTCGGCATACTCAATCCTCTATCAACAAAATAATAATCATATAATACAATGTCAGTCTATACAGTGTCAGTCCAGCCCTCTAGCCTCGCGAGCCCCTCGAGCTCTCTGCCTCATCTCCTCCCCCGCCCTGAGGTGGACGAGGTGGCCCCATCGTAGTCTACATAGTCCTAGTCCTCGATCGGGACGTGGTCCTCGATGACCCGATCCTGATCGGATCTACAATGTTGGCTAGCAGGGGTAGTCTATCTGCCTCTGGCACCAGCTGGTGATACAATTTCTGATAGAATGTCAGCTGGGCGATAGCCCGTGTCAGCTCTCTAGAGCTCGCCCCTCCGCCCCGTGCCCTGAGGCATGCAATCTCATCCTGCAGCTGTGACACCTCAGCTCGGTGGCGTGCAGCCTCATCCTGTAGAGTCTGCACCTGGGCCTGGAGATGATCTCTCTCCGCCCGAAGAGTAGCCATCTCGCTACTCTCTCTTGTGTCGACACCCTTGCCCTTATCGGGCGATGGTGGCCTCTGTGGAGATGGGGGTCTCGCCTCCCTCCTCTCCCTCTACCGTGGCCTCTCCTGTGCCTGTGGCCTCCTCACCTCTCTCCCATCGTGACCCTGGGCTACCTCCATCGCTGCCTAGCGCCGCCTCCCTATCCGATGCACAACCACATGAATCGGACCCTATGCCCTCGTCATCCGAGGAGGGCGGATGCCTACGTACCAGGCATCGTAGCCATCGGCTACCCCTGCGTCGTCCCCATCCACTGGCTGGATGGGGGCATCATCCGTGTCCTGGCTCCAAAACCGCTGCATGTCGGGAGCCCCGCTAACTATGGTGTTATCCCGGACAGTCCGAGAAAACTCGTAATCCCTCAGAGATGGGATCCCCTGCTGTAGACCGAACTACCTCAAAACTCGGTCATAGCGGTGGAGCTCCACCTCTCCCCTCTCCATCCGCAGCCAGCAGACTCGCCTGACGCGAGCCAACTCCTGTCCATCCTCGGCCCACCCTGGATGCTCCCTCCATGGCCTCCAGGTGATCTGATCCGGGACTAAGTCATCCAATAGCCTCCAGGACATAGGCAGATCTATCCGTCGCTGTGCCCCTCTCCGGAGCCACCAGTAGAAGACTCGGGGCCTCTCCCCGTCAACCCCTGTCAGAGGAAGCCCTACCGGCCTCCGCACTGCAATGTGCTCCCAGCACCAAACCTGTAAGAGCGATGTCATGACCAGACATCGGCCGCCCTTGTACACGACCCCATACAGGATCCTGTACAATCGGCATAGAACAAAACTACCCCAAGAGAATCTGTAGCCGTGATCCCGCATATCGCAGATCACATCTGCGAGCATCCACGACACCCTGCACCCGCTCTGGTGGCACAACAAAAGTCCACCAACCACTCCAACTAATACCCGTGTGAGTCTAGATGCCCCAGGCATCTGGCGTAGTGCCTCGATATTAACTTCGCCCTTCTCCAGGGTGAAGCTCGGGTCACCGCACAATCGTCCCATAGCGTGGCCCTGATTGGCCATAGGAGTAATCAACCGTCCTTGTATGGGGATTCTCAGAATCCTCCATACATCCTCTAATGTGGGAGTCATCTCCCCTGTAGGTAGCCAAAAACATGAGGAACCCGGATACCATCTCTCTGCTAGGGCTGTTAGAAGCCCCATATCGGTAGACACTTGTGGCATCTCTGCCACATGCTGCAAGCCGGCCTGTGCCAGCTGATCTCGCTCTGCCTGTGTGAGAGCGGCCAAGTCATCTCTCAACCCTCCGTACTTCCATTCCCTGCTCTTTAGTAATCCTCTCTGCAAACATAAACAACAAAAACAATAAAAAAATCATTAATAACAATTCAAGTAATCAATAATGCAAGTTAAAATTCAATTTTATGCAATTGATGATATCGCCCACTATTGGACGATATCGTCCCAAATTTGAGCAGAATCGTCTCCGATTTCGCAAGCCGAAATCGTCTCTAATTTGATGAAATCGTCCCCCTTTCGACGATTTCGCCCTCGGGCGAAATTGCCGAAATTGAGACGATTTCGTCGAAATCGGGACGATTTCGTCCCGACGACGTCGACGGCCCAAAAACGGCCGCGATGCTCAAAAATCACCTAAAAATTACCTACAAAGCATGTAAAATTAAATTCAAGCATCCTAGTTAAGTCTAGACTCTTACCCGTAGACCGCGCTGGACCTCTGTCGATCTGTGCGTCGTCTCCACCATTTTTGCTTCAGAGCTCTAAAAACCAGAAAATGAACAATAAAAATGAATTAGGGTTTTACCCTTATTTTTTTAATTTTATTCAAAAATAATTTTTTGCTTTTTCGCGTTTTTACCTCAAACGTTCGATTTGGGTAAAAACACGGAGGGGGCACCATAGTAAGTTGTCGTACGATTCGACCAAGAATCGTCGCCTAAAAATGGGAATAATTTTTGCTTTCTCGTAGATCGAGAAGAACTCATCTTTAACGCATTTTCTTCAGAAAATTCGCTAAAGAGGGGGCAAAATGTAGCACCCTAAAATTGGCGCAGTAAAATTGTAATAATTACATTCACCTTAGTAAATAATTTAAAATTCAAATTTAACCTCCCAAACCGCCCGTTAACCATCGGGTAATCCGTTTCCCCCTTTTCCGCGCCAATTTTAGAGGTTGTTTTGACCGTTTGACGATATCGTCGCCGATCAGACGATATCGCCCCAGATCTGACGATTTCGTCTGGACTAGGACGTCCAGACGATCTTGTCGCAAAACTGATTTTGCAAAGTTAGCTTCTGTTCCAACGGGTCTCCAATCCAGGCAGAAGCGTGTCTGCACCGTTAGGGACCCTCCCCCGTTGGAGATCTCCCAAATTGGGATGATCTCCAACCTCCTAACTACTCCCCTAAGCCTATTTAATCCTAAGCTATCCCCTTAGCACCCCCTTGGCTGAAATTCTCTGCAATTTAACTCCATCTATGTTGAACCATCCCAATTTTTTCATTTGCACTGGTCCCATACCAATTTTGTTGTAGGTACATCACTGTTTTTCAGCCGGAGCCAGCACACATCGTCGTCGATGAACTTGTTCAGATCGGAGGCGAACCTGTCGAATCCGAGGCGATTTCGTATTGATGCGAGATGATCTCGACTGCAGTCCATATTGAGGCAATCAGTGCCTGAAGTTTGCACTTTTCAACCTTTTCTCTGCTATTTTATTCTGCAAATTAGATAGTTTATTCAGTGTTTATGTTATTTTGCATTTGGAGTTCACCCATTTAGCTTAGATTGCATACTAAGATCATGATTTGTCATTAGAATATCGTAATTTGCTTGAATTTTTGTTCATAACTATTATTCAATATTCATACATTCATTTGGTGTTGTTTCCTTTCGTTAGCACAGTAGTATTCGTTGTATTTTGTATCTATTTTTCTGCTTGTAGGTCTCTGACGAATTCGTCAGATCTCAGACGATTCTGTCAGATCCCAGATGAATCTGTCGAATTCTAGATGATCCTGACTGCTTCAAACATCAGAATCATTACCAGACATCCGGATCAGGTATTCCTCATTTGTATTCTGTAAATTCTCTGTTTTATGTCTTTAAATCTATTTTTTGTACTCATTGAATTTGCATTTTCATGTAGATTAATCTAGATTCATTTGGCCAAACCTAGGATATGAATGCTTAAAGTTAAAAATGAACACATTAAAACACATTCCAAACCTAGGCGTGGAAACTGCCCTTAAATGTTTCCTGGTGAACCCACCATCCATCGAAAAATCATCAAAATACACCTCCCTTGAGAGGCGGGACCTTCGCAAAGTCCTCTCAGTCCGAGGTACCGCGACATCCTTTTCCCATCCTCCTTTCGGGCACGGATCCAATAGCCTGAAGGTAAGGATGCAAAAAATTTGGAGCGATACACCTGTGTACCAATAATAATTCTGAATATGAAGCCTTGCTCATAGGTCTTCAGACAACCATCACAATGAACATCAAACGCTTGAATATCTTTGGTGATTCGCTGTTAATTGTCAACCAAGTGAAAGGGGTATTCCAATGCAAATGCCCAGTTCTGTAGGCCTACAAATCCCTTGTGAATAAATTCATGGAAAAGCTTGAATGGTACAACATCGAGGCACTCCCTCAATCATCAAATAATTTTGCAAACACTATGGCCTCCTTGGGGTCACTAATCTTGCAAGACATTTTTGGTGAGATGACAACCATTCAAGTCAAAACATTATCGCAATCCGTGATGGAGCGTGCAAGCTCTGACATAATGCCAGGAATCCACCTGATCTAGATTGAACCATCTTAGGATAGGTTCTCTTGAATCCATGATAGTCTGAATCATGCCAACTGGGGGTCTTTGTTCTCTCCAACCCCTCTTAATAGCAACACAATGCTATTTTTACAAGTTCTTTCCCGCTCTGCTTTTGCTAGGGATGAACTTCAAGAGGGATTAGCCATTCATACCATCAAGGTTTCTAATCAACAGGATTGGTACACACCCATAAAAGACTATCTCAAGTTAGGTAGCCTCCCACTTGGACTGTCGCACGTCATGAAAAGATCATTCAAATAGAAAGTGGCAAAACACATCTTGCTAGGAGACATTTTATACCGTCGAAGCTATGAAGGAATCCTCCTTCGTTGCTTGGACTAACAAGAGTCCACTTGGACGATTACCCAAGTGCATGATGGTACATACGGTGGCCACTTCAATGGTATGACCATCACAAAGCGCATTCTTCACATGGGATATTATTGGCCATCTTTAGAGCGAGATTGTTATGCATATGTGCAGAAGTGTGTGAAGTGTCAACACCATGCTAACTTGACACATGTACCTTCTTAGGCCTTGCAATCGATCCAATTGGCCTGGCCATTTTTGTAGTGTGGCTTAGATCTCATCAGAAATATCTCCCCTATGTTGTCAGGTCATCACACGTTTATCATAATGGCCGTAGAGTACTTCACTAAGTGGGTGGAAGCAATTTCGCTTACCTCTGTGACTGGGCCTCACATTGCAAAGTTCATGTTACATAACATCATGTCATTTTGGTATTCCATCCAAGATCATCTCGAATAATGGGAAGTCATTTAAGAACAAATATGTTCGTGCTTTGACAACAAAGTATAAAATTTAGCACAATTTTTTGACACCTTATTATCCACAGGCAAATGGGCAAGCAGAGGCATCAAACAAAATGCTAGTTGCCATCCTTAAAAAGATGGTCGTGGATAGTCATAAGGATTGGCACATCCAAATACCACTTGCCCTATGGGCTTATTGCACTAGCATTTAGACGCCCACTGGGGCAACTCCATTTTCACTGGTGTATGGCTCCGAGGCAGTCATACCTCTCGAGTTGGAAATACCCTCCCTATGCATATCAATGTAAGCGTTCATTGATTATGACACTGCACGGCAGGCCCAGTTAGACCAGCTTACGTTACTCGATGAATAGCGCATCAATGCTCTCGAGTATTTACGTATCTATCAAGAGTGACTTAAGAAAGCATACAACATGAAAGTTCACCTGAGGGACTTTCAGGTCGGTGACCTGGTCTTAAAAGAGAACCAACAAAATTCTAACTTGTCGCCCCATTTAAGGGACAAGTTCATGGAAAATTGGTTAGGTCCTTACGTAATTAACAGTAAAATAGGACCTGGAACATACCGACTTGCCTCTCTTGAAGGAATCAAGGAATTAGAACCCTTGAACATTAGTCATTTGAGGCCATTCAACATTTAGAGAGCCGTGGCCCACTACAAAAGCTCCAAGGATTCTCGCCATCACTTGGTCAACCAAAAATGCCCCAAAGGTATCCATGATCCCTTTGGTCAAGCCAAAAGCTCCAAGGATTCTCGCAATCGCTTGGTCAACCAAAAATGCCCCAAAGGTATCTATAATCTCTTTGGTCAAACCAAAAACTCCAAGGGTTCCCACAATCGCTTGGTCAACCAAAAATGCCCCAAAGGTATCCATAATCTCTTTGGTCAAATAAAAAGCTCCAAGGGTTCCCACAATCGCTTGGTCAACCAAAAATGCCCCAAAGGTATCCATAATCCCTTTGGTCAAACAAAAAGCTCCAAGGGTTCCCACAATTGCTTGGTCAACCAAAAATTCCCCAAAGGTATCCATAATCCCTTTGGTCAAACCAAAAGCTCCAAGGGTTCCCACAATCGCTTGGTCAACCAAAAATACCCCAAAGGTATTCATAATACCTTTGGTCAAACCAAAAGCTCCAAGGGTTCCCACAATCACTTGGTCAACCAAAAATTCCCCAAAGGTATCCATAATCTCTTTGGTCAAACCAAAATCTCCAAGGGTTCCCACAATCACTTGGTCAACCAAAAATGCCCCAAAGGTATCTATAATCTCTTTGGTCAAACCAAAATCTCCAAGGGTTCCCACAATCGCTTGGTCAACCAAAAATGTCCCAAAGGTATCTATAATCCCTTTGGTCCACACCCATTCGGGTTAAAACCACCATAACGAATATTCAAAAATAGTAGATAATCAAAAATACCAAAAAAACAATTGCATCTCACTTTCATGCATAATCTTAAAAAAATCAAAACACAAAAAAAGCTGCATTAGGCATCGCATACATACATTGCATATTTGCTGGTCATACATGTCAAACGCACCATAGACTGTAATTACACGGTAATTCCATCATTTTCCATATTTGTCCATTTTGTAAATGATCCAACAAGAATAATGCCATCACATTTTTGCCATATCATAGTCAGTTGTCTTCTGATGTCTTTAGGGTTTTCGTCATTCAGTTGTCTTTAGATTTCTCGTCAAATGTTGTACAAAGTCAGACCAATTTTTATAAGGTAGATTTTTACTTGGATCACTCCTTGTTACATAGCATCCCCAACACAAGCTTAAAACACATAAAAATTCCTGATTTGTGTGAACAAAAGACAAAACCTACAAAGTGGTCTAGGGTACCTACAGTGAAAATGTTATCTTGCTCATCCCCCTGTGTGAATGGTTCAAAATTTTTGAGAATTGACAAAAGGACAAGCTCTTCCCCACCCAATTCCCCAAAATAAATAGTGGTTTTTACCACTATCAAAAATCCCAAACACCCTTGATACCTAAAATCGTAAGGATTCGTACTACATGTCCCTAAGAAGGATGGGTAGTCATCCCCAAGGCCTAAAGGATCAATACCATTCCAAAGCAAAATCCCAAAAGTTCACCATCAAAAATCCCAAACACCTTTGATCCCCAAAGTCGTAAGGATTCATACTACACGTCCTTGAGAAGGATAGGTAGTCATCCCCAAGGCCTAAAGGATCAATACCATTCCAATGAAAAATCCCAAAATTTCATCATCAAAATTCCCCAACACCTTTGATCCCCAAATTCGTAAGGATTCATACTACACACCCCTGAGAAGGATGGGTAGTCATCCCCAAGACCTAAAGGATCAATGCCATTCACAAGCCAAAAATCCCACAAGCTCAAATTTGAAATAAAAATTCAAAATCTAAATCTTCAAAGAGCAACAATAAAAAAAATAACAGTGGTTATCACCACTACTCAAACCCCTTGCTCAAGAGAAGAAGAAAAAAACTCAAAATAAATAGTGATTTTCATCACTATATGTGAAAGCAAGTATCCCAACAAATTGAACAACCGAAATACGTTTGAGCTTGAATCCTTGGAATTCTTAGCATTTGAAAAACCATTTAGGTGATCCTCATTACGGGTTTGGTGGATAGCCTACCTGGCAATGGCGGTATCCTAAACGTATGACGATGTCTATCACATTAGCTTTGCGTGTGTGTAGACCAATGTTTGCATGTGGATGAGCTAGCTTATGGTATCCTAGATTGCGTCATAGATTAATCTTACTAAATACAATAAAGGAGTTAGTGGATCTAATTAGGTGATCCTCAATATAGGTTTGGTGGACATCCTACCTAGCACTAGCGGTATCCTTATGAATACCACATCAACAAACTCAATCGCACACACAGGGATGTGAAATAACTTGGTCAAACTCAAGTCTGATTCATACCTTGTTCAAAAGTCTTGTAAGATAATAGACAGTCTTGAATCGTTAGTTAAAGCATCTGAGTCTCAGAAAAACCTTAACTACATTCTAAAACAATTGTTGTACATTTCATTACTTACATCACCATCAAAAAATACAAAACACAAATTACAAATGCAAAAGTTATTTCATAAAGCAATCACATAGTATAGAAAGCCAGTAAATCCTATATAGTCTATTGTGCCACCGCCTGTACACCAAATGAATAATTCCATCCATTCCATATGCATACATCTATATCATATAGTTAAAATCATCCGCAGTCATAATAGCATATGCATACATCAACATAAATAAATGTGTATAAAGAATAATAAACCATGATAAGTATATAATCAAACCAAAAGGAGTCATGTATATATATCAATTCAAAATACCCTCAAGCTACAATAAGAAGGTCCTCTGACCTCACAAAAATCAAAAACTCAAAATCCCCAAAGCCTAGGGAGTCAGCCACCATGATCACGTAGGATCGGTGTGACTGGAACTACCCCCAGTAGTATGGGTTCTATGGGACCTATCAGGGCGGCTGCTGCTAGCCCTCGCACCCTACCCACCAACACTACCCTCACCTAGATGCCTGTGATGAGATGATGTAGATTGCTCAATCTCACTACACCTCATATGACATGATGAAGCACCTCCATCAAGCATAGGCAACTATCCACCGAGGCATAAAACCTCTATCTCTAACTCCACCCGATATCGATCCCACTCCATATCTCATTGGTGATACACAGCCAATGCACTATCCTGTTGTGCCAATTGAGTCCATAGGATATCCCTCTCCTGCATTACCTCCATAAAAGCATCTCTATGATCCTCCTCTAGTCTCTATAGGAGACCATCCAATCATGATATCTCAGCATGAAGCCTAGCCTCCACATCCCCTAAGACAGCCTGAGGCATGGGCACCTCTGGGATGGCCTGCTGCTTTGGCACCCACTGCTCTGGGACATCCTGTATATTCGACTGCTTTGAAACCCCCAAATTGTATCCATCATCGATGAAGTCATCGACCTCCACCATGTCAGCATCATCAAGCGGAGCCCCCCAACCCTCCATCGATGCCTCTGCACCCCCACCTTCTACTGTTGTAGTATCCATGCTTCCTAGAGGTCCCTCACTCTGCCATCGCCGCATAATCCACCATCGGTCATACTCTGCAGTCACCCTGACATCATCCACATTGGGTACATCAATAATTGCATCAGACCCCTCGCTAAGCTGCTCAATGGTAAGCCAGAATAGATTCCTCTTGTCACCATGATGTTGATAGATCAAGGGATCACCAGGCAATCCCTGGTACACCCTAAACTATCGCATCACCTGGACATATGGGAAGTACTCCTGCTCTGTCCCATGCCACCCAATAAACCATATACCCCTACACACACATCATAGCCACTCTCCAGCCTTAGGCCAGGCTAGACAGTCCTGATATGGTTGCTAAAACACCTGCCCTGGTGCTAGAATAGAGAAGGCATTAGTATAGTGACCTACGTCACTTGCCCACCATCGACTCTATCCATGCTCCTCCGACCTCCGCCATAAATTGGCATACCCAATTTCTTGATCCACCATCTCACCTCGGGTGGTCCAAGGCAAACCCTGCAGCCACTCCATAGCTATGTGCTGCCACCCCCAGCACTGCAAGAGATAGCTGCACCCGATCCCCTTTCACTTTCGACAGTGGATCTTGTACAGCTCATTGTACAACTGCACTAATAACGTCTAACCCCATCTCATAATAAGTGGAGCTGATGTAGGACACTCCACCAAAGTGAAAATCAACTCAAGCAGTTTCTAAGGGAACATCGCACCTGAGGAGTCAGGAAGTAGCATATTGGAGATAAGGGTCATGATCAAAGCATACCTCACCCCTAATATGCCCTTCTCCAGCCACCATCGCACCAGAATACCGCCTATATGGCAGTTAGCCTCTACCTTCTCCATAGCCCTATCCACCCCATTTCCATCGTTGAACTAAAACATCGTGTCAATACCACTGTCTGATGGTCTCGGTGGGTCATCCGGATAGGCAGTCCATCTATTGAAATCCATAGAATCTGATACACATCCTCTTGAATAACAGTCATCTCCCTTGTTGGGAGATGAAAAGTGTTGGTGTGGGGATCCCATAGATTGATCAGGGCAATGAAATATGCCTGATCCCCCACCACAGGCTCCAGACGCATCACATGCTTGAGCCCAAGGGCATCAAGCCACTCCCAATCCACAACTGTCATGGCATCCCGGGCATTAGAGAAAATAGTCAGTTGGCGGTAGCGACTCTTCACAACCTAAAACAACAAAAAAAAATGAAAAAAGTATATTAAGTACATAATATAAAAAACAATTAAAATAAAACTGTATAGCAAAAGTACAGACCACAATTTACAATTGTACAGAGAAAAGTACAAAATAAGAAGTACAGAAAAACAAATGTACAATGAAAGTACAAAATCATTAAAATAAAACTATATAGCAATGACAACATACATGAAAATAACTGTACAATCAACAAAAAACAACAAAAATCATATTTAGGTTTCAACCTTAATGTGTACGCAAAAAAAACAAAAAAAAACAACAAAGCAAATAAAGTTCCTATATTAGGTTTTCAACTTGATATACGAATAAAAAAATTAGGTTCCTAAAACCTTAAAAACAAAATAAAGCTAACAAACATTTTATATGTGAAGTTTTAAACTTCATATAAAGCACACACGAATAACAGACAGAGAGAAGAAACATCATACCGGTCTCGCCTTGGCTCCTCCACTCGAATATTCGGTTCTCGCACTCATGATGTCCATGAAATTTTAGTAGTGCTCCACTACACACACTCGCACTCCTCCTCACTGCTCCAAATTGCCAAGAAAAAAATATTGCAAATGAGCCCAAAACCTAGTTTTGGTCCTTATATAGGCTGTTAGGCCTGTAATAATTCCACCCTAGGATGAGCACTTTAGTTAGTGCTCGTACCACCCTGGGACAATTACAAAATTGGTATTCATCCCACCCTTGGATGATTATAGAGCAAGAAATAAAGCAACAAAAACTGCATCCAAAAAATGCACCAAAAACAACAATAAATCTTCCGAACAAAGGTGCATTTGCACCTGACATTCATGGCATGAAAAACCATCATCGGCATCACATATACTCAATTTCCTAATCCCTGATAAGGCTAGCATAGCTGGACCGCTCCATGAAAAGGAGTATTTTTGATAATTTCTACTCCAATAAGCGTCAAAAGAAAAGGGTCAAAACCCACCAAAAATAGGTCCGATGGTTGGATAATTGCAATAAGTGTTCAACAAAAAATAACTAAAGGCACCCTAAAAAATATCATCTTGGGTCAAGCGACTCATCGCTTTTCTCATTTTTGGTCATTCCCTCATCGATTCGTCGCTTGATGGGGTAGTCACACTTAGTCACCAATCAACAAATACACACCCAATCAAGAAAATGGCATGCATTCAAAGAATCATTGACAAAGACAATCACGCTCCTACTTGGGGCAAGAAACAAGCAATAATCACAGGCTAAACAAACACTTGGCATTCTAGAAGCATGAAGAAAATGTTCCTTGGACAAAAGGTTGCACCCTTTGCCTATTCATGACTGAACATTGTCCAAGATCAAGTACACCTCACTGAAAAAGGTTACACTTGAGTTAAGCTCCTTAGCTCGTCAGAAGCAAGGATTCAAGAATGTGTGCCCTTTCCATACTTAGGGCATAAAAATTTGGTTATGTTACTAATAAAACCTAATCATTAAGTGCTTTGGTCATCTATTTTTTCTCAACACTATGCCACACACAACGCATCCCAAAAAGGGGTATCTGTAGACACCAAAACAACACCAATCCGATTATGTGACTACAAGCACTAACCGAATTGGCATACATACCACCTAGGGTAGCCTCTAGAGGTTAAACAATGGTCCTAACCACTCCCAAATCAGTTTTGGAAGGTCAGAGGTCAGTTTTTCACCTTTTTAAGAACTTTGCTCCCTATTCGTCCCACCCTGGGACGATTAGCATCCTATTCACCCCACCTCGGGACGATTAGCAGCAATCGCTCCAGGGTGGGATGATTAGTAGGTTTGACTGGAAAAAAATCAAACCTTGAAAAATGGCAGCCCAAATCCACCATCTAACTCCACCTTCAAGGCATGGGAGTGTGAGGGAACATTTCAAACCACGAAGGCCTCAATCAAGGAGGCCCTAAATCAGGGAGGAATCTTCTCTCCCCAAAAAGGCATAATGAGCCAAGTGGCACCCCCGCATGTGCATTCAAAAGAGACCCTTAGGTCTATAAAAATGTGAGCCTTCTCACCCCAAAAAGAGAAGAAATCTAGAGCATTTGGAGCAACGAAGTGTTGCCAAATTATACCCCCATTCCTCTTTGTGCTTCCTACATCCCTAATCTCTCCTTTTTGGAAGAGAGGTTATCGGGTGAACACTAGGAACGCAATCCAAATCCAAAAACCCAAGAAATTTACCGCAATCCAACCCCAAACTCATCAACACAACCCCCTAGGAGGTTTTGGACCCATCCCACTTGGATTGGTGTCAAAACTAGGCCCTAAACGGTGGGCTTCCCACCCCCGGGCACCCCCCGAACTGCTATAGTCCTAATCGACCCACACCGAAGCGATTAGAAATCTATGCATAATTTCTTTACTATTCTTTTTGCATTTTTTTATATCTGATGTACTTATGCTGCTATCCAAATTTCATTGCTTTCTGACATGATTTGACCTGGTTTCTGTCATTTTATGCGTCTACTAACCTGTAGGGAGCACCGTCGGATACAAGATGACCTAGGTAGAATCTATAAAATATGACCTTCTGGGTCATCTCAAAATGTTTTTTTTAGTCTAACCACAAGTTTGTAGGAGTTTTGGAGGCCTCTGGGTAGGACATTTGCAAGGTCACTTTTTGCAAGTTTTACGACAGTCCCCAGCATCCCACCCCAGAGCGATTAGAAATTTGTGCATTATTTCCTTATTGTTATTTTTGGAATATGTCCCAGATGATATCCTAATGCCTCTTTTAAATTTTGAACTCATTCTTACATGATTTGACTGTCGTTTCATTATTTATGTATTAACTAGCTCGTAGGGCACCCCTATCACATACATGAGAATCTGGGCAAGATATGTAGATTCTGAGAATTTGGGTAGTCTTATAATTACATATAATGCCTAAATCATGAGTTTCAGGTGATTTGGATAAGCATAGGCATGACATTGGAGTGCTCACCTTAGAGAGGCCCCCGACGGGCAAACGCGCATAACGGGGCCGTCCGATGCCGCTTCGATGCAAAATTAGGTGATACCAATTCTAGAAGTTGTCCTTTACATTTATATGTCATTATATAATTGATTTATTAGTCGCATCACTGATATCCCACAAGCGCCCGTTGGAGGCCTTGGGGATTGCATGTTTTTCTAGATACGCATATGCTATTAACGAGTTGTTGTCTATGCATAGGATCTCACTGCCAGCAATACTAGAGGGGAAGCAAGTAACGACGAACACACAGACACAAGTGGTGGCAACTTTTAGCCCACCCACTTCGAATGTGGGCACATGAAAGACGTTGGAAGTGTACCATCCGATTTTGTAAGCGTGGCTTCCTTCGGGCATCCATTAGTGTAACAAATTGTATCAAATGTTCTGAGCCCTAGAGGGGGGTATGCATTGTAATCAGATTAAAAGCAATATTAATAAAGTATGCCCTACTTTTGTTTTCTCACATCTCATTTTTGCATCATTTCCTTCATGCATTGCTCTTCGCATTCGTAGGACTTAGCATTTGTATCCATTTTTGTTTGCATCATATCGGTACGCCGCTTTTCTGCATTGCTTTCACTTGTATTAGAGGTATTCAGCATGAATTTAAAGAAAATTTCATAATTTTCTAAAATGTAGATCACAACCAAAAATCACCTTTAAAAACATTTACCACCCCCCATAAATTTGCAAAATATGCACTATAGTACTTTTATCAATTAAAAACTATAGGAAATCAAGTGTGAAAAAAAATATTAACTAAAAATTTGCCTCCTAGGGTAGGAAAAATAACTTCTTAGGATAGTGAAATTTACTTGATGTTATTCTTTTAACCCCTTAATATTGATTCAAGTGTGAAAAAAGTTCATATGATAAGAACATACAAGTGCTCAACTTGCTTAATATTGCTCTATGATAATTTTACATAAGGAATTATAGTCATAACTCATCATAGAAATCAAGGGGGATGTGGGAGGCTCCCACCTTGGTAGGTTTGCCCCGCCTGATGGGATGGACTCGCTCCATTTGCTCACTCCCCATGTTCCTGGTCTGCGTTCCAGGCTCGTTGGAGGATCTCACTTGGATATTTCAAGCTTGTTTTTGATGCATGATTGATTTTTTGTAGTTGTATGGTTTATCCTAGTGAATCCATCCTAGATGCCCTTGGTTTGGATGGTTTTTGGCTAGCTTGGGGGTTGTGTATTTTGAAAGGGGTTTGGCTTTGCTTACCTATCCTGGTTGCTCAAGATCTTTATTTATGTATTTTTTGGATTTAGGGGTACATCGTGTTTAGCATCTACAGATGACCATCCCTTTCAACTCTAGATCTAGGTTTACATTGCCTTTGGGATCTCTATGTAGATCCAAAATTTGTCTATTTTTGATATTCAAATAGGTGCTCTTACTACAATATATATTTTTGGTCTTGGGTGGAGATCCTACACTTATTCATGCAGCTATGGCTCTGGCTCCCATTGTTTTATCCCTAAATAGACCTTGGTGGAATTGGGTGCTCTTTCGATACGGGTGGTTTTTTGTTGATTCGATGTTGTAGTATTTAAGGTCTTGGATTTGGGACCTCATGATTCATCACTTACTACAACTGTTGGGCCATGATCGATAATACCTATGTTAAATTTTGCTCCAGTCGTAGGTAATCATGGTGATTGGTATCTTTGGGTTTCTCTATAGCTTACATTTTTAGTCTCCTTCATAAGGAGATATTGTGGCCTATCAAGATCTATGGTGACTATTGATCCACTTTCCAGGCCGTGTTTTATTTTTGTTATTTATGGGATTTCATTTTAGTTCATCTTGACTATGTGATCCTCTTTGTTGGGCCTTTCTATGATGGTCCCATGCATAATTGGATGGTATTATCCTTTACTGTAGTTGTTCCCAGATCTATTTTCTAGGCGGTTTTGTCTTCCTGTTTCTCCTAGGCAGGAAATAGTGTTAAGGTTTTCCCCTTGAGCGAGATCTCCATTTTCATTTTTTTTTTGCAGGTTCCTTGTATCCCAAGCCCTTGAGGTGGGATTCTTCATTTTAAATCCTGGACCTGTTGGGTAGGATTTTTAATTTTGATAATAGTTCCATACGGGATAATCCTGCATCATAGTCTAATAATAGTCCCTTTAGGATTGTCCTCCTATGAACTGTTTTTAAAAAAAATTCAAAATGTCCACCTTTTTTCATGTTGTTTGGTCTATTGACCTAGTTTCCTCTTTCTTTATTTATAAAAGGTTTTGGGCTCATTTCAAAATCCATTTTAAAAAAAAAAATACCAAAAAATAACTCCTCATATGGCAACATGTGCTGAAGAATAGCACATTACTTCTCCCAAATATAGTAGTGAATGCCATTTGGGTGTTTTAAATCCACTTGTACCCATGGATTCATACATTACCTTAATGGTCTCTTTTTCCATCTCCTCAAATTTTAAAATCACATGCTACTCCCAACTTGGTCCTATATTGGATGTAAATAATAATCCATCTTGCACACAATAACAATATCCATATTGATTGCTCTATGATTTGACTTAAAAGGACATGAAAAAAGTATATGTGGTCTTGTGGCTTTAGGTAATGATTAGTAGGACACAATTATATCATCACCTATAATGACAATAACCTTGTGCACCCCACACTTGATTCTTATATGTTGTATCTCACCAAGATTTAGGTTCCCATCTATCAAAAATGTCATGCATGGTGGAAACTTTAGAATAAACCTCAAAATATTGTTGTTCCTCACATCTAGCTTCTTCAAGTTTGAAAATTTTAGGAGATTATTAGGGATCAAATATATGAGTTAGTTATCACTCAAAATTATTCTCCAATGATGTCAGGTTTACCAACATTAGCAATATTATCCATATTAGGCCTTGCTTTGGCAAGTTTGAGATTACATGACCTGAATGTATCACAATTTAGCATACTATATCCTATAGTGTTCAATCAAAGTGCAACATTGTCACTCTCAAATACTAGGAGGACCAATGGGATATTAGGTGTGTAAGGAAGATAAATTTCCTTTCCAATAATATCAGAGGCCTCAAATGCCACACTATCACCTAACAAACTCAAAGAAAAGTACTAGTGAGGAGTGCAATGAGATAAATTATTTCATTATTGTACATGGGTTTTCCCATAATGTCAATATGAAAACATGTGTATTTTAGATGTTCATAGGGTCCATATGATATATTTTACATTATAAAACATGATTTTTCCACCTCTATTTTCCATTTAGTTTTGGCTTCCTATTAATATATCTACACTACTACACCACTAACAATGGCAACAACTAATTTTGAGGTGCTACATAACCAACAATAATAACTATAATGGGTCCTGGGGATGGAACTGATAGGTGATCATTGAATGTGATAATGATTGTATTGCTTTGATAGCAATGATAAAAATAATTTTATTGATTAAACAACATATATTTAATAAATATATAAGTAAATATATTATAACCATATGATATGGTAATAACCATATGTAAATAAAGGCTATTATTTATAAACATGAATATTTTTATAACAAATATGATAACCTCCTACTCTCTCCAAGTTGTAGATAATAAGACAAACAATAATATAATAAATTGCCTAACAAATTAGTTAAACATTTTAGGAGGACATCGTGTGGATTTTAAAAATACAAGATTCTATTAAGGATTACACAACAAAAGGCTCTCCTATGAATGCAAACACTATATTTAGTATTAGCCTTAGGTGGATAAGTTTATTATTGAGGAAATATAATATATCTCCATCCCAAGGATCCTCAAAAGGGTTTTGACGATCCATGATATTGATTTCAATTACATGGACATCCATCGGGTGTTCAATGATATAAATAATAGATTTATCATGAAATTTTACTATAAAAAGAGATTTATCAATGTTCTCATGTAAGCGACTATGAAATCTACCTCAATATTTTTCCACCTAGGGTAATGATTAATGGTAAAGGACTCAAAGACATTGACTAAATTTGTAGTCACTTTATGGTAAGGAATAAAATGTAGTGCTTTTATAAAATACTCACCTAAAATTTGGTAGATAATATTTTTTGAGTCACCTAATATTTTAAGGTATTGCATATTTATCCATTGGGTAGTTAGAAGACCTAAAACTAAATCCTCATATTTTATAACATTGTTGTTAATGATTGTTTTTAAAAGTGGAATGCCATGGGAATGGTTATACCATATGAAGACTTGAGAAGAATGTTGGCTTCTATTTCAAACTTATTTTTGGTACAATAAAAATAAAGGATCCAAGGGTTAGTGTGTAGGTCTACCTTAGGATTTATATCGATGGAAGGTGTTTATTTATTGTGCTTAGCCTTAGACTAATTCTTAGATGTCTCACAATATTTAAGGTTGGTATTTTCATGCTCAATAAGGGTATAAGGATTGAATTCCTATAATAGACTCGAAGTAATTGAATAAATAAATATGCCAAAGTTATGAGGAGCATAATAGATGATCGTAATGATTTCATCTCACAAAGATTCATTTAAGGCCCTTAGATTAGGGTCCAAAGCAACTTGTAGTTTATTGTTAATTATATGGTATTTAACAACTTTCTAAGTAATAATATAAAGATCAAAGTCTTGCATCATAGTGATCCATTTTCCATATCGGTTGTCATTAAAGATCTAATATTTTTGTAATAGATGTCTTATGAGATCATATATAATAACCACATAATTTTTTTGATAGAGCATGTACTGCCTTAATTTTTAGAGGTGAAATAAATGGCCAACTAATTCTTCTCAATGGGAGCATACCTAGTTTCTATCGATAATATTTTATGATTAGTTTAGTACACAATATACTCATTATTATCATCCTACTAAGTTAGGACAACTATAAAGGATACATGAATAGTAGATCTATACAAGATAAAAGACTTATCCAAGTTGAGAAAGCAAATTTTAAAGTATATTACATCATTTGGATCATGTAAATGTACCACCCTTGGTATACAACTAGAGTAGTATACTACTTTAGGGGGTAGTTAGCTAGTTCAAGTAATATAATAAATGCACAAGTGTCTATATGCAAGTTATAAATGTGCAAGGTGTCCCCTTGTATAGCTAGGTAGAGTGTTGGCCAAGCAATCCATATTTCTATATAAAGGACCTCATAGTGAGTGATTACATATCACTGTAGATAGTAGTAGGTATACTATGGTAGATCACCATATAGATGGTGATGGAGTACAATGTAGTTCTTTATAATCAATTTTCGAGTGTTCATTTCCTCCATATTGCATTGTATCATTATCATCACTTTCCATTAATAGCATATTTTAGCATCTCATATTTTTTCATATTTTTATCGTGTGATTGAATTCTCCCTTGGCATACATTATCAAAAGATAAAAATGGTATGAAAGCCACAGTAGATCAATAGGAATAAAGAGAGCCACAAAAGATCACTAGGAATAGAAAAGTCATAAGAAATATTGATAGGAGAAGAAATATCAATTCTAGAATTTTTGAGATTGCATTTGGCTAGACTCTTTCCATAGAGTTATAGAAAACTCATGAAGACTAGGACTCAACATTCATTCCACTAGATTACCAAATCAACTAGTGAAGATTCATCATTGATAGATTTAGATTTATTATACTAATAGTTTATTGCAAGAAAAGGATATTCAATAAAATTAGGAATATTCCTACAAGAAAGCTAGGAAGAATATCTTCTTAGAATAAATCCAACACTAGAAATAACAAATAAAATAAGAGGTGATTCTAGGAACCTGAGGGAGTCCTATTGTAGACCTGCACATTACTGAAAAGAAGGCCATAAAAGCCTTGTTACAGAAGAAAATGTCATAGAAGAAAAAGCAATAGAAGCCTTGATCCAAAAGAAAAGACCATAGAATCCTTGAACCTAAAGTAGAATCTAGAGAAGAGTCATTGAACCAGAAGAAGACTCCAAAAAAGTGTACATGAGAGATAGGATATTGGTGATCGCCTTTGCTAATAGAAGACTTCCCCTAGAAGAAGCTGAAGAAGACCCATAAAATATATCATTGAAGAACTTCCATCCTTGGAAGAGATAGAGAAGGACTATAAAAATTGCTATTCTAGAGATCCATGAAGAAGATCTCATTGCCAATACTTTCCTAATCGAAGGTTGAAGGAAAAGTCTCATCAAGAAGACCAGAGAAGCTGTAAGACTAAATATCTTGGAGAGGTCTCAAGGAGAAACAAGGAGAGGGCTTGAAGATAATCATTGTAGAAGCCATCAAAGAAGTTCCTAGGAGAACTAATTGGAGAAATTCACTATAAAATATAGTGGAGGAACATGGGATAATTATCGCCATTTAACAACAATCCCAAAAGAGAAATATTTGATAAAAAGTTTGTCAAAGTTTAGAGAGAAGATTCGTGAAGACCTCAAGAATTTTAGATTCTTGAGAAGAAATCTCTATTTGAAGTTAGAACATAGTTAGAAGAAACCTATCAAATTCAAGAATATTTGGATATTGTCCTTCATAGCTAAATAAGACATATTTCAATGAATAAATTGATTGCTAAAGGGCAACAATCAAGACAACATTACTAGCTATAAAACTTCAGAATTCAAAGCTAGATACTGAAGGAGAAGTTGAAATCATCTACTACAATATTAAAGTAGCAGACTATAATCATTCATAGATACAAGAAACCACCATTCCAGAAAAGAAATTTGGTGAATCAACTCATCAATATTATCATCATCAAAGGTAAGCAACTTAGGTGAAAAAGGTTCATTACTTGAACACTTAATTTAGATTACTACTTAACTTCATTAAGTACCTTATTAGAATTTTGAAGTTATAGAATAAAAGTTTGCATTTTAAGTCCTCAAAAAAAGTGCAGAAGATAGTTTCTGTTAAGGTTCATTACCTGCACATTAATAGGAGTTAGATGTATTCTTCATATTATCTAATTATTGAGAAGAGGACTACATTAAGAAATTTGCAGTGATCATTAGTGCATTTGAAACTACTTTGAGAGATTATTAATAGGATCAATAAGGTGATATTATTAAAGTGCATTAATTTAGAAATATTATTGGTTCATTGCACTATACTAGTTGTTCATTAAACTAGTTACTCTCAAAGGATTATTTTATGTATTGATTGTTAAGATCAAGGGCACAAAAATATGCAAATAATCAAAGTGTGTAAAAACACTATTTAAATATCAATTTTTAAGGTATTGTGGCCTATATAAGCCACCAATTAGATCAAAATTCCTCCAAGGAGTGGAGAAGAAGAAGGAATCCATTTAATTAGTGATAGAAGATACAAATCAAGACTTGGTGAATCTTAGATTCAAGATGCACTAAGAAAATATTAGTGTAGAAATTAATTCTTCAAAATATTACTATCTATGTGATTATTATCTTGGATTCATTTACATATTAACCAAGCAAATGAGGGAGTTGTCTAGAAAATAAGACAACATCCATCAACCCTCACCTACAAGGATTAATACAGAGCTGCCATCAAAAATAGTAGGAGAAGCTTGCAAAAGAAGGTGCAAAAGCAAGGTATTCTATTATAAGTATATTTACATTATTTTGTACCATAATATCATGTGTTACATAGAAAAAATGATAGATTCTAAGTATCATTAAGACATATACTTCACAAGCAAGTATCATATCACAAGCGGTCATAGAGGAGCATTATCCAGGTAAGGTCAAAGAGCTTTCAAGAAGCTCACATCACCCATGAGGTTAGATAACAAGCAATCTTCAAGTATATATAGCACATCACAAAGAAAGAAGCCATCATCTATAAAGGAAGAAGAACAAAAAATTGAAAACATGTTAAGATTAAAGCATAAATAAAGAAAGCAATACCCAAAATTTGTATTGGGGAAGATGTTCACTCAAAATGAGCACTCAAAACCACCATTGGAGTGTCACAAAAGCTCCACCAAAGTGTTTCTCATTATTCTATAAGAAGCCACCATTGGAGTGTCATGAAAGCTCCACAAAATAATTGCTTATTATTCTATCTGAAGCCACCATTGGAGTGCAATAAAACCTCCACCAAAGCATTGCTCATCATCTTAGCTAGAGCCACCTATATAGGAAATACATTGTCTTGGAAAAATATGTTGAATACAAGATATTGAAAGCATTGGTTGGCAAAAGAAGAGGCAAGAAATTAATACATTGGAGAAGGTTTACATGTAAAAACCCTAAGCACCACTTGGCACATCCCTTCTTGGTGCCCTCATATTGCTCAACATAATTTCAAATAAGAATGCTTAAGAAAGGCATCTTTGATTACAAATTGGGAGGTTACTTAAGCTTAGCCATCATTGGGAGGTTACGAACACCCAACCATCATCACATAGGAGAGTGAGTGTTAGAAGAACTCATATATAAATCCTCACCTTTGGTGTAACCCCTAAGCACCACTTGACATAAGTAGGAAGGCATATTCACTATTTAAAACACCTATTCTTAGAGAAATATAGTAGATTCAAGGCACACAGTCAAGATGGTAAGGTGTGGAAGCACGTTCATAGCAAGCATTATAAGAGTGTATTCAATACAAAAATATTTATTGCTATAATTAGACACCAAACAAGGTCAAAAGTCCACACAAGGAGGTGGAATATTCATACAAGACATCCATTAATGAAGGAGCATTAAATGCTCAACGTCATAAAGCAATAACAACACCCATTCAAGGAGCATTTGACAACGAATACAACACTGTAAAAATATGTTGGAGGAAGCTTATACTAAGGTATATCATGAACCAATCTTACCAAGGTTATTTACTTTATTTTATTAATTTCTAAAAGGAGCTATAAGGTAACTTTTATAAGGTTTACTATCGCATTGGATAATACAAATCAACCAAAAATTAGTATATAATAAAGCAACTTTATATTTCAAAACAATAATTATTGAGGTGCATACACATAATATAATATTTTCAATCATCAAGTAGAAGATATAAGGTTTTAAAAATTTATTAAATCATTATTAAATTGCAAATATCATTATTTTCTAATATTCCAAAAAGTAAGGAGATATAAGGCATACTACTTCAAACTATATACATATAATTGAAATTTAGAAAATTAATCTATTGGAAAGAGAAGCAAATCAATTGCCTGCATATAGAGTTGGAACTAATTGGTAAAATTTATCTCATACTCATTCAAATGAGACAAAAATAAATCCAATCATTAAAGCATACTTCATTGGAAGATAAAGCAAAATAAAAAGGTTGATTATTCTCAAAATATTACAAAATCAACTTAGAAGGTGAACTAAGCATATTCTAATTATTAGGGAGATATAAGGAATCCTACAAAACCTAATTCTAAGAAAGGTTTTATCAAATTAGTTCACATCCCTTAACAAAGAAGAAATAAATGATTCCACAAAAACTAAGACTTGAATAGTTTTATCAAACTAACTCCTATACTTTTTACTAGGGAGTTATAAGGTAGACTACTTAGAATATATTATCTCATAATACTAAAAGAGATACAAAATATAGGCACTATCAAAGCACTTCATAATCTAATCTAGGGAGCTATAAGGATGTCTACCTCCAAGAATACAACAAACAATAACATGAACAACACTATTAGAAAAGAAAGATCAAGTGTCATAAAAAGTGGGACCATGAACCTACTTATGAAGTCTAAAGGAATTTTAGATCTTACCTCAAATGTGATCCATAGTGAAGCCTTAGAATATAACTTTGATACTATGGAAGATTATCTACATGCACAACTTAATGAAGCAATTGATAATGGGAAAAATGACATTTCATTTTCCTTAGATTTTGTAATCATATTGTATATGTCATTACTTATATAAAAATGTTACAAGAAAGAGATTGCAAAACAAAAAGGATTGATAGAAGCTCTTAAAAAGAAAAAAGAATTGAGTGAATCATACTTAGAAAAGATATTTCATTCCTCATGCAGTATTGGTACTTCAAGATCTTATCATGATGCTTTGAGTGTTTATTCAGAAGCCTTTGTACACAACAAGGACAAATAAGGAAAATTACCTTCACAGGAATTAGATAGAAGTACCACTTATGAAAGTACAAAAATAAGATCTAAAGCAAAGGCTAAAGAAGAAGAAGAATAATCAGACCAAGGAGGCATACAATGCAATCCAAATAATATTCAAGATAAGACGATCCATATTGAAGACTAAAGTCTTACATACGCAAATAATGTAATATAGGGGGGTGTTAGAGTATATTACATCATTTGGATCATGTAAATGTACCACCCTTGGTACATAACTAGAGTAGTAAATTACTTTAGGGGGTTGTTAGCTAGTTACTTTAAGTAATATAACAAATACACACATGTCTATGTGCAAGTTGTAAATGTGTAAGGTGTCCCCTTATATAGCTAGGTAGAGTGTTGGCCAAGCAATCCATATTTCTATATAAAGGGCCTCATAGTAAGTGATTACATATCATTGTAGGTAGTAGTAGGTATATTGGGTAGATCACCATATATATTGATGATGGGGTACATTGTAGTTCTTTAGCATAGGTTCTAGAGTGTTCATTTCCTCCATATTGCATTGTATCATTTTTGTCACTTTCCATTAATAGCATATTTCAACATCTTACATTTTATGTATATTTTACATCCTGTGATCGCATTATTCCTTGGCATACATTATCAAAAGCTAATAGCAAATATTTGGGGTCATCAAAATATTTTTTTGGACTCCATAAAGGCTTTATCATAGCTCTCATTCCACTTGAAATCTACATTCTTCTTTAGTAATTGACTGAGTAGCTAAGATTTAAAAGCTAACTTAGGAATGAAAAGTATGATATATCCAAGATTTTGAAAAAATATTTGATGTATTTAGTAGTATATGGAGGAGGTATAACATTGACGGAATTTATCTTATCATGTTTAATATCTATATCCTTATTAGACACCATAAATCCTAGAATCTTACTACTAGTGGCACTAAAAACACACTTCTTAAGGTAAAGTATGACTTTGTAATAGATTAATCACTCAAAAATAACATTTAGGTTTTAACAGGATGATTAATCCTTTTCTTAGACTTTCCTAAGAGATCATCAACATACGATTTCACTATATTCCCAATTATATCATGAAATGTTATTGCCATGACATGTTGATAAGTTGATCTAGTGTTTTTAAGTCTAAATAATATGACAACATAATAGAATGTGTCATAAGGTGTAGGAAATATGTTTTTACACTGTCCTTCAATGACAATATAAATCTAATTATATTTTGAATAGCCATCCATGTGAGAATAACATCTCATACCCTATGGTAGAAATAATGATTGCATCAATTAAAGGGAGAGGAAAGTTATCCTTAGGATAGACTAAATTTATATCACAAATCTCAATATATCCAAATAAATCTATTTTTTATTTATTTTTAATGGTAAAAATGCTAGATACCCACTCTAAATTTAATAAAACTAGCATCTAGAAAATTCTAAATATCAATTTTGCATAGGACTTGAATAAGAGGTACAAACCTCCTATGTTTCTATTGGGTGGGATTTGTATCCTTATAAGTTACAATGTTGTGGACAATAATGTCCTCATTGATTCTAGGTATGTTAGAGTACTCCTAAGCAAAGACATATTTGTACTCAAGAAAATCAATAAATTTGCATTGCTTGTCAATACATAGGCTTTCCTTAATTTTAACCAAGCATGGAAGCTCTAGAGAATCTGATAGGGATTAATCACATTGTTCACATTTATCATATTTTGTAATAAGTAATTTAACGTTTTTTTGCAAGTAATTTTACAGATAAGATTATTGACCACAATAATTAAATGTTATCTTATCCAATGTTATCTTATCCAAAGCATTGTAAATCCCTATTTATAGATGTTTTTGATAATAAAATTATCAGTTCTTCATCATCAAATCTTGTCATGCACTAATTTGTGGGTTTTGCCTTATTAGTTGGTATAATAGCCAAGCACTGGGTTTGACAAAATTTTTACAATGGATCTTGAATTTTTTTTCTAAGCACTAGTTTTGACAAAATGTTCCTAGTGGATCTAACACCAATGCTCACTTCGAAGACACCGTGATCTCCTCTCTTTATGATCGATCTGCCCCTTGTTTATCATTGCACATAATCCACCATCTCCTCTTATGATCACTATGTATGGTCCTCGATATTTGAGCCCAGTAGGTGATCCTTTATGACTATTGATCCTGCCTATCCATTAATGCTCTCTTGTTGAGTATCATCCATGCACATAGATCATGCACCAATGAGGAGTGCATTGCACCACATAGACATCCTACAACATGATTTAACAATATTGAGAACTTTTGTGCAAATCAACACCAACCATTGGTCATGATCATCTACATGGCCCCATTGGTAGGCATTCGATTCTCCTCCCATTTGGTATTCTTGTCGTTCATTGTGATGCTTTTTGATCTCTCTTTGTCTATGTTATGGTTTGGGTGTGTTGCACTTCATAACTAGCGAACCACAAATTGCACTACCTCCATAATGATTGATGCTCCAAACCCTCAAATCGCACGTAGCCACACATATTTCACCATTTTTTGGTGACCATCTACGACTTTTGACATCGCTATCATTATTTTCAGGCATTGTGTTGCTTTTTCGCTCAATTTCGGTCTCTTTTCCTATTTTTGGTGATGTGATCTACATTTTTGATAATTTTCTCTAAATTTTAGTGATAATCTATGATTTGGTACCTCTCACGCTTTTCGACCATTTTCAATACTTTTTGATGCTTTCCAGCTATTTTAGACTGGCTATTCAGTTTTTCATCAGGGTGTACATCTTTTTTTTAACAAAAAAATCCCTGTGGAATTGTCCCACATTCACCTTGCTCTAGGATTTTTAGCCTTTAAGTTACCTTGTGCATTCATAGTGTTTTAGCTAACACTCACTGGATTCCCCATCACTCCCATATACCCTACCCACATGCATTCCCATACAACTCATTGTCCCATTGCCTCCTTCCATATGTCCATGCTCATCGTACCCATCAATTATCCACTCTATTTATTCTTTCTATTGCCACATCCTTGTCAGCCTCACCTCCCACTCCTACCCACGTGTTGGTTGTAATCCTCATGCATTGGGTCCTTCATCTATTATATTCTATTATCCCCATGATCTCTCCTATTTTCCTCTCACTATTGATGTCACACCTATATCCCATGATGTCCCACCTATCCCTCGTATTGGCCTCCCCATTATTAACCTTCACTCCACATGCTGCATTAATCCCTGTTTGTCAGCAACTTGCCCTCAGTCTCATTTACCCTTGTTTCACTCCACATTAGACTATCAACATCCACTCCACATCAGACTCCTAACCACTAGCACATTGGCCCACCATGATCTAGACTAAAATATTCCTCATGGATATTCTATATGGGCTAAATATATCTCTTTTATTTTACTCTGTAGATCCCTACTATTTTTCTTGTGACTTGCGACTCTATTCCAACCTAAATATAGCACTATTTATAGTCGTTGGAAAGCTCATTTTGAGCCTCATCTATTTTTAGTGACCATTTTTATTTTTAACATTGTTTGATCATACTTTTTGTGTCTTGAATATCACCTTGTCCAATAGGTGTGCCTTTTTGGTTGTGACTACAAATCCCTTGTTTTCTCCTTGGCTCAATCTTGATATATGGTTGCCAATATGGTCTTAGCCAAAATATTGGCCAAATTCACTACCCATGTCACTTCCTTGTCTAACACTATTAAGGACATCAAATTGTAGTCCTCCTATTCTCATAATTCTCATGCCAAGTGTGAAGTTAAAATTTATGAAGGCTCTCAGGATTTTGATGTTGTCAATAGTTGGATCCTTGATATGGAGACCTGATTACCTTTAGTAAAACCTCAAACGATGATAAAGTTCCTTTTGCCAAACTTAAACTTTCTAGCAAGGATAAGGTTCTCATTACCAAATACTATAGAATGTAAAATCCCATCCTCACTTGGGATGATTTGGTCACTGCTTTGAAGGCCAACTTCTATCTATCAAATTATGATGATGAATTGCTTAATAACTAGCTTCAACTTTGATAGGAAAAGTGTCAATCTATCCAGGATTATGTTCATCAATTCAACCATCTACGTCTCTTGCTTCGTATCTATAATCCTATAGCTTCTCTCATTGCTAAATTTAAAAGTGGGCTTCTCACAAATTTTTATCAAGAGTTGGAATATACTCCTTGCACTACTCTTGATGTTATTTTCAATCATGCATAGCTTACAAAGGAGAAGCTCATTACCAAGCATTCAGGACCTTGCTACTCTTTTTGAGGTTCATCACAATTACCTCGTTCACATCAATAGGTATCACACTAATATTTTCATTTCTTCCCTTCTTCTTCTATTCTCGCTTCTAATCATTCCCCTACTTCTAAGCATACATTTCATGCTTCTTCTTATTCTCATGCTAAGTCTCAAAATTTTTGTAATTATTGTAAAATAAAAGGGCATGATAATTCTGAATGTCGATAGTTATAGAAGTATAAGAAGAAGACTTTTCTTGTATAGTATGATGAGGGCACAACTGCTAACCCCATCAAGACTACTAGGGAGGGACACGTTTATGAGGAGTTGAGGGGACACCTCAATCATGTAACTTTGTGTAACACATGAAAATTAGATACCAATTCCAAAACTAATGGAAATATGCAAAGTGATATTTATTATTGATTCCAAAAGGGGTTACAGATGTTCTTTCTCTAAGGAAAGATCTCCCTCTCTTTTTCAATGTGGATGTAGATGCAACTGATGATTCGATGCCCTCAATTAATATGGGCTTATTTGTATGTGTTCCATTTATTAGATGCTTGGAAGTGTTGTATGGACCTGTATAAACCTATAAAAATGTGTTAATGCATTTGGGGACCTGTCATGGGTCAGATCCCATGTTTATACAGACAAAATAACATGAAAACACCATAAAACTTGATAAAAACTAGAGGAAACATTGTAAAAACTATAAGCAAAGTATACCTATCTGATTTGGAACTGTAGAGTTGTTGTAGACCTAGTTTACATGGGGGGGTGCAAACCTATGCTTGGGTTCACACAATAAGGTGTGAACCTTGTTGTTGTTGACTGGTTGTTGTAACTTTCTATCTAGATGTGATCTAGCTAATGTTTGTTGATGTTTAATAGATGCAAAAATAGTAGGTGTTCTAGGATAATTTCAACAGAGTTTTGGTATGTTAGCCAAAATGGTGAGAGAGAGAATTATGAAGGAAATGACCCTCTATTTATAGAGTGGGCCAAGGATAGGGAGGAGTTAGGTGAGAGAGAGAAATATCCTAGGTGCACACATGTGTGAGCCAAGATTAGGGTTAACCTTGATTAGCTAATCCCTAGGTTAGATGGAGGTTAGGTTAGGTATCTTTGGAAATATCCTAACTAAGTGGGTGTATACACATGTAAGGATAGAATTAGGGCTAATTTAGATTTAACCCTAATTAAACCTATTTAGGCAATAAAGTGCACTTAAGTGAAAAGTGACTTTCAAAATAGAATTGTAATTAGCATAATTAGGGTTTTTAGAGGAAATGGTCCCATGGGAGCCCTAATTAGGCATAGAAAAGGGCTTAGGTGACCTAAAGGGGCTTGTAGGTGGCCCTCTTATGAATAGAAAGTGTTTTGGATGTGATTTGTGTATTTTTATAGTTTTTGAGACTACGATTGACTACGATTGCCTATGATGGCCTATGCATGTCTACGCAAGTCTACAGGTGTCTATGAATGCCTATAAGTATCTATGCAAGCGTACAAGTGTTTACACAAGCCTACAAGTAACTACAGATGATTAGGTCTAATTTTTAGGTGTCTATATTTGTCCCTTTTTATATTATGCTATGTAAGACACAATTTATTACAAAAACATGATAGAAGAAGGTGATGAGGTGGTTGGGAAGATGTGGAATCTTTGGATGAATGAATGTGAATGAATGCAAATGAAACACAATGGTAAAATACATGATTTGCCAATTTAGTAAAACATTTTGCAATATCGTACTAGGTGCCTATGAGGGAAACTTTAGACTGCTTTATTCTTGTGATCAACACAAGATGATCTAATTACGAATAGAACAAATGCATATTCAATTTTTTTCTTCTAATTGATTAATGATCACATGATGAAATTTGTCAAATCATCTAAGCTGAGTGGTAAGGATATATCAGGCTTAGCATTCAGTATGTGGTAAGGGTCATTATACAAAATTAAATCAAGATGTATCCAAACATATCAGATGCAGTATTCAGAGTGTGGTCAGGGCTTCTATCATGAATAACATCAAGATGTATATGTTTGTGTGTGAGGCTCTCGTGATCTAGAAAATATTTGATTGGGGTGGGATTTATGTTGAGATAATCTTCAAAAAAAATTATTGTAGATAGATGTGATATCCATGATTGGATGTATGGTTTTTTGATCACATGCAAAGCGAGTTTGTGTATGAATACCCCTTAAGCAAGGAATCAATAATGGAGTAAATGAAATGTGGTGATGAGTCGATTGATAGAAGAAAATAGTGACAATAAGTAGAAAATTGAAGAAAATAATGATGGAAGTTGAAGAGAAATTTGAAAAAGTAAAAAACATTGAAGATGAGGTGGCAAGAGTTGGTTCACATAGCACCATGCAAACCAGGTTTGCATGGTGGGGTGCAAACTAGGTTTGCATGGCAAGGTAGAATCTTGTTGTTTGGATAAATAAAACCCCTTTTCGCACATGCGAGCACCATTCGTGTTGTGCAAATTTGAGAAGAGAAGAGCGAAGGAGAATTTTGTGAAGTGAGGCATTGCTGAAATAAAAAGTCAAATCTAAGATGGTGGGAGGACGTGCAAGCACAAGTGGCAGGAGTGGTATACCATCAATAAGTACTCAAAATTCAAGCTTTTTGATTTTCATAAATTTTGAAAAGTACAAAAATGTATGTTTGAGTGTGAATGAATTTGTGAATGTTGTGTTTGATTGAAATGTGTGCAAAAAGTTCATAAATGACCAAATGGGTACCAAAAAAGGTGACTTGATTTCTATTTTGACCATTGGATTGACATGTTTGACTGTGTGGCATGTGGCACATGTATAATAGTTGAATTTTATTTTTTTGCATGCATAGTGTACTATTTTTGAAATCTGAATGAATTTTGACCATGAAAGGCCAAAATGGGTATCCAAAAATATTGTTTGTTTATTATTTTGTGATATTTTGGTGAGTGTTGTGAATGTGTGCCATGAGGTATATGCTTATGAGGTTGAATTTGTTATGTGGCATGAATGGTGTACTGTGTTTGAAATTTGAATGAATTTCGACCATGAAAGGACAAAATGGGTATCCAAAAACATTGTTGGTTTATTTTTTGTGGTGTTTTGGTGTGTTTTGTAAATGCGTACCTTGAAGTATGTGCCTATGAGGTTGACTGCATGTTTTGTATGCATAAATTGTATTGTTTTTGTATTGTGAGCAAAATGTGACCATGAAAGGGCTTAATGGATATCTAAAAATGCCCTTCTTGCAAGGTTCGCATGGCAGCATGCAAAAAAGGTTTTTTTTTTTAATGTGTGATGCATGGGAAATACTGCATGATGTTTGGATGTGATGAATATTTGTATATAATAATGCAAATGAATTTATATACATGAAAAAATGACAAACGATTTGTGTGATGTGTTGGAATTGAAAATAGGTGATGAAGATTGAGTTGCAACATCATGTGCAGACATTGAGAGATACCTTGGGGGGTAAATGGACCAAGGACAATGGGGAATGGATGGGTAAGGTGTGGATCAAGGGCCTGTGGAATATGGAGAGTATTCATGCCAATAAGGCATATATATCATGTTGGGTGAGGGGTGGGATCTAGATAGGAACACATTTCATATCCCAATAGGGGATATGACAATTATATTGGAGGACATATACATAATATACAAGTTATCGATAGAGAGCATTACAGTGAGCATAGCACCAAATGGAATAGAGACGGATGTACTACAATGGAAATTTGGTGATAGGTGGAGAGAGGTACAATATGAGAAGAGAATGGACTATGAGTTTTATTGGTAAAAGGACATGTCAAATCACAATTGTATGGAAATTCTTATGATATCAAGTTATGCTCTGATTGATAGTTTAGGGGTGAAATTCTATTGGAATATGATGGGCATAGTATGCGACATGGTAGAGAATGGTATGGTTTTTGCATGGGCACCCACATTATTAGCATAGGTGTATAGGGAGTTGTACGAGGTGGTGAGGGTAGGGCAATCAGGCTTGAGTTTTAGCCTATTGTTGTAAGTGTGGATGTGGGAACACATCACCATAGAGAGACCATAATTATTGCCTTATCCGATGCACAAGTTGATGGGAGACTTTGTACTCTATGCCTTGAGATGGCACATGGATATGGAGAAGAGGATGAAGAAGGGATATGATGGACATGACCTATTTTTGAGGAGTATGCTAGGTGATTTAGAGATGAAGCGTATCCAATGGAGACCTTGAAAGGGTGGGGTCATTTGGGATGAGGATGCAAAATAGTATTGAGAAGATCAATCGATGGTGATGGTTAGTGGGGCAGTATGAGCGATAGGTAGATTTCTTACCATTTAGCAAGTGTGGAAGAAATTTTACCCCCATAATCCACTCTTATCTTTAGGAAGTGATTCCCTTTGTTTAAAAGGAGTTCACCAAAATTTGAGAAACATTAATTGATGGGCAAAAGATATCAAGTGGTGGTAGTAGTAGTAAAGGGTAGATACAAGCATCGAGATATGGGTGGATTGAAGCAAGGTAGATGAAAAAATGGGTGGATGATCTACCCTTTACCTTGGGTGGTAAAATTTCTACCCTCATTTTGGGTAGAGCTTTCAAGAAGTCGATAAGGGCAGGTCATGTTACCTCACCCTTGGGGAAGATAAAGACTCCTACCCATCTCAGGCAGGAGATGCAAGCACAAAATGGGTGAAAGTTTGGATAAATGTATGCCCTCTTCCCTTGTGCTTCTATGGGTGAAAAGAAGGATAAAGAAACTACTCACCCAATGTGCAAAGCTCTCACCATCACCAAAAATTCAAACAAAAGATATACTCACTACTACAATAGTCTAGGTACCTAACAACCATACATAGAAGTGATTAGTTTGAGGTGCATTTATTCCAAGGTGTTTCAATGCTATTCGAGTACCACCTAACCAAGGGATCACCAACCAAGCAAAATAATGAGGTAGATAAAAATTAATGAACTGGGCAGAAATGTCAGTCAATCCAAAGACCCAGATTAAACCAAGTGCATCTACATTCTTCTAGAAGATCAACGCTATACCAAAGAATAACGTACCAATTTGGTACCTATCAACTTCAAGGGTTGTCTTCTCGCCTATCACCATTAATTTTCAATTTTTGATTTTAATGTATATTTCTATAAATAGTGGAATGATAGTCATTCCTAAGGGTGTATTTTTAGCCATTACAATTCATATGTAAGGTTTTCACCACTGTGTAAATATAGATTCATGATTGTTTGGTCTTCAATTTTACCTTCATGTTTTTATTGAATGTATGAATGCTTATTTATGTTTTAGTCATTTAGGTGGTTTCATATTATTTTGCAATCTAGATTTTATGGGATTCACTTAGTGACTCGGGAGCACACATTTATAAGTACAAGTTGGGGGTTTATTTCTTCTAAAGATAGTAATATAGGAGCACTCTAATTTAACATCCTGTATTTCATGTACCTGTTTATTGATTTGGAATTCACTCTCTACCCACCACTTCGAAGAGCTTCATGAGGAAATCATAGGTTGATATGTTAGGTATTGAATCTGTGTTTTCAATCATGGTATTGTGCTTGCATGTGTGTTAATGTGACTATACCCATCCTTGTGGTTTTTGGCTATGACTATTTTCCTATATTTTTCTCCCTTTTCTCTTTTCCCACTTTTTGGTGTAGATAGTTGTAACCACTCCTAAGGAATCAGCCTCCTCCAGAGATTGATCATCCCATCCCAACTCGACGACCATTATATTCTGGCATTGGTCTACCCCCATCCTCTGTGCGATGAAAACTTGGTGACTAATAGTTTTTGGAAAATCTACTAGGAAAATCATTGAGTTTCTATGTTTCAAGAAATTAGAGTTTGGTGACCCTCTAATTTACCCATATATGCTCAATATCACCTAGCAACTCCAACTACGTGGTACTTCTAGATCATGAGATTAGTCGTCTTCCTGTGCTAAAAATCCAAATATTGCGAAGGATTTAAGGTACGATGAATAACCTTTACCTCACTAGAAGAGACAGTATGTTCATATAGCAACTCTGATTTCGATACCGATGGGATATTTGAAGACTAGTGCCACCATGATTTTTTTGCATTGGAATGATTTTGGTCCCCTTAGTCACCATGATCAGCATGATATTCCAGAAGCTACCTTTGATGCCCTAATAAAATATAATGGTATCAAGAAAACCATGAAGGAACACCTTGAAAATGTGGCTTCTCTAGCCACCCTTCATAATATCATGCACGAGGATGTAATGATTATATTTTTGGTCACTTATCTTGAAGGTAGAGCATGGCTTTGGTACAAAACCCTATAGCCTAGGAGCATCTCTACATGGGTGGATCTGGTAGAGCCTCTTATGGATACATTTGGAAAACTGGAGGACCCCTTCCAATCTATGAATCAATTTGCATTTATCAAGAAGAACCCTCTTGAAAATATGGTGAACTTCAATGTCTATTTTGAGAAGAGCTAGAAGAGGATTCCATGAAAAATCCTCCCATGACAAATCCAGGTGTATCTATTCTACATTCAGACTCTTGGTCTTGATGTCAGATTCCTTCTACACCAATTTAGGGAAACTAGGTTCCCACAAATTTATGAGGAAGCTATCAAAGCCAATCATGTTCTAATATGAAGGATCCATTCTAGATCACACAGTGGGCACACATTAGGAGTGAGTGTGCCAATATGACCACATCCACAAGGGAAATGTGATGGATCAACCTAATATTCATTTGAGTCTAGGTAAGGACATGGATGCCCATGATCAAGAGATGAATTCAATGGTGGAGGAAGAGTCAACCATGAGATTGGCATAGCTGGGCAATATAAAAAAGGAACTATTGTGGGTATTTCCTACTTACCTTCTCATAAAATTTTCACATCATAGGAATCCCTAAGATCATTATGAGTATTATGGACTCTGGTGGATCCACCTCTTTGACCCAGGAATAGATTACTTAGAGGGCTCTAGATAGACTAGGTCAGGTAAGGAAACCCCAAACAATGGGTTCATAGATTTGCTATTACAGTGTAGTTGCCCATTCATCACTAGATAAAATGATATTATGTTGTTTTAATTATTTGTGACCAAACCTATTGTTAAAAAAGCATGTCAAGACTAGACCGGTGTCATGTCCATTGGGTAGTCGTAGCAGATTAATATTAAATGATTTAGAAAGGAAAGAGAAGGAAGAACTAGTTTATTTTTATTCATTCAAATAATGTAATGCACAAAAATGATTTAACTAGAAAAAGAAAGTATTATCCACATATTATGATTGTAGTAATACATAAATAAGTAGACACAAATCATCAACACAGGATATGCCAAGGATAGAGTTGGAATTTTCATTAATATAAAAGTTTTTACATATGGAGAGACCAGCAAGGTGCTTGGCTCTTATATGATATTTCATTACAATAAACCCCAGTTCGAATAACATAACAAGGGGTTATTCCTCTCCATATTTATTGTAGTGATGTAAGAGTCTCCAACTCTAGTGCATTGCATAGGAAATAATCTCAACAAATAACGCTCCTTGGGCAGTCCCTGGTAAATGATAAGAGAAAGGGCAATAAGAAAAATAGATAGACATACATAGGGAAAATATGACTAATACTTAGATAGAGCTTATACCTAGACTTTTCTCTCAAAAATTTGATCAAAAATATATTGTTGCAGTGTTTTCCCTTATATAATGCAGGTTGCTCGAGTGAGGCTATAACCATTTACTTTAGTTGGATCAATTTTTTTCCCTCTATAGCCCATGCCTTCTATCTATGAAGGTGGTGGTTATGGTTGTACATCATATTCCCAATTGTCCTAGACTGACTGTTGAGCTGCAGCTGGCTCATGCACTCCTGGTGAATTAGGTCCCACCTCAAGATCCCATAAACTCTAGTCAATGTAGTTCCACACCTTGTCATGGAAGCTTGTTCACACTTCCTCTAGCCCAGTCCACTATGTTCTTAGTGAATATGTATAGGTGATCCACCATTTTTACCAAAGCTCTAATTTGCTTGGATAATTTCTCATTGGGACTAAAGTCAAAATTTTATATTTTGTGTACAAAATATTTTATGTCAGAAGTCTGAATGAACTCATTGAGTTTGAAACTACAATCTTCTATCTCATCTCCAACTTCTCATTCAGCATCCACCACCTCTTGGTTCCATATAATCCAATTCTACCTATTTTATAGGAAGATGAAAACTTTGGCATACTCTTTGGAAAATAAATAGATGGAACCATTTTCCAATGTAGTTATCATACCAACAATTAGTACATAGTTATCTATGAACCTCTTGTAGATGGAAAATATGGTGTTCATCCTCTGATCTGCTTGCTATAGTTGATCTTGCAAGAGGTCAACAATGTGCATGATGGCATAGATGTCAATAAAACTGGACTCAAGGTCCTCCATTTTCTCCATTATATTTTCTTTCATTTCCTATTTAAACTCCTCCATAGACCCAAATTGATCACTGGCCTATGTAGCACTAGCCTAGGAATGAGCTGGCATCCTTAACCGATCAACCTCAATTTGGAGCTATTGTACTTTGAGCTAGAGTTGCCCTACCTCCATAGCCTTGGATTTTAAATCTTCTATCTCTTTCTCTACTGCTACCACCTACGCTTGGGTGGCCACTTGGGATTTCATCATTTCAATGGGTGCAGCTTCTACCCGCATAACACCTTTACTGACATCAATGGTGGCCTCCTTTAGACTTGGTGGCAAAGGAATATCAAATGTGGTAGTGGACACTTCACCTACCCCTTGCCCCACTATAGCTCGGGGCCTACTTATTCCTTTTCTTGGGGACATTTTCTCCTCTATATCTTGAATCTTCTCTTCCTCATCAATGATGAACTAAAGAATGTCCATTACCCTTATCAATGTGATACTCTTAGTGTCTTGAATTGAAGACTCAATTCAAGTTTTATTCCTAGTAGGTGACTATGTGGGACTCTTCTCCTACACCTCATATTCTCTAAGTATATTAGATACCCACCAGATTCTATTATCTTCTTTAAGACCTTGGGGGGAATGGGACGTTCTTCTCAATTGACCACTAAGGTAGTAGAAAATAATGAGGGTTGGACCACTACCACATCAGATTTCTCAGGTGGAAATATTAATGTCAAAGTTGGTGATGCAATGCTTTGTGGCTGCTGCAATGAATAAGTGACCAGATTCTTCCATTTCGAGGTGGTAGTGGGAGAACTAGAAGAAGAAGGAAGCTTAGCCTGCTCTTGTTGAGATTCATCCATAATTTTCATCATTACCTAAAAAATATTAGTATCTTACTGGACAACTTGAAATGTGGGGCCCTAATATTCTTCAAGAGGGGTAGCTGCAACCAGTGAGACCACCTTATCCACCAATAATTCTTGGTGTAGTATCAACTGGGAGCCATAATCGCCAACCGCCTCTAGCCTACTATAAGGCCTCTTCTCCATATTCCATACTAAATCCAATGTCTGGTTATTTTTGAAAGCCTTCTGCATCTCATCCTCAAAATCATCTTCACTGTGAGTGACTTGCAGAAGGGCAAGTTTTCCAACGACATTTTTCCTATGGTAACCATTGGGGTCATAGGACCTCTAAGTAACCTCCTGGAAGCAATAGGTGTCCATGTTCCATATGGCCTGTAGCATGGCAAAATGGCCGAGGTACATATGGGGTCCCATTGAGCAAGGTATGGGCAACCATGGCATAGGGCATTTATTTTTGAGATATCTAATTTTAATTTCCTCGACAATTTGTCGAGTTATCTCTAATATGGCAATTGAAGTCAGGCAGTGTACCGGTAGGGCATTTGGAGGTAGTTTAGACCCATATAACTTGATATAGGAGAATTATTCTATATAGAAAAAATCTCTTACCCTTGCCTTGTGCAAGAATTTTCTCACCCCGACCCCAAACCTATTAGGCTCTTCACCACACAGTTAGGTGTGCACTATTAGGAGAATTTTATCAAAGAAGATTTTGTAGCTGGACCACCCTTCTTGAATGCATAGAAACTAATATTGAATGGTGGGAGCAGTCACCCCCCCATTTGTACCACCAAATATTTATCCAATTGTGCAAAGAACAAGTGAATTAAAAATGAATAGTAAGAAAAAAGGGGAAGTTCCTCCTTATGTGCCAATATGACCTGCTGTAATTTCATCATATCATGGTCTATGTTATCAATGACTACATCCTCCACTGATAGAGGGTTGTGTTGTCTATCCTATTGCATTTAATGATTAGGAACATCACCTCCTTCATAATAAGCTCCAAATACTTTACACCCAACACTAGGTTAATCATATCGGTGTAATCCTACACCTAGGTCCGAAGCAAGAACTTTCTAATGGGGAAGCTTGAGGGCTTGCATTTTTCCCTCTTTAGGACCATTCTTAGTAATGTGGTGTTGAGCATATAATTGGCTTGGAGGGATAATGTCTTGAAGTCCACAATCCATGATGTTGTGGCAAGCCTAAATACTCACCTAATTTGGTCTACCATTAACCTGGCCACTGCCCTATTTTTATGATCGTGAATGGTGCAATTTCTATGGTCATAGACCACTACCATCCAGACCAAAAGGTTTGAAGAATGATAGCCTTTGGATAAGTTGACCAACCAAAATTGGTATTCCATTTGTTGTGTATGAGGGCCAACTCGGTGCTATCCCTCTACACCCTCATAAATAGGCTCCTTAGCAGCATTGGGTGGCACTGATTATCTTCCTCTATGGGATCAAAACTATAGATTGCCACCCCATCCACCTCTCACTACTACTCCATCATGATATCCCTGCTTGTGTTTGGTAGTTTGTTAAAGACTTTAGATCCTATGCTCTCCTTATTCTTCTCATAACAGGCTATGCCCTGATGATCTTGTCAATTCGTGCCTTAACGTCAGGCACCCCTATCACAACCATGCTCATGGAAGCATTATAAAATACTTTTGCATGCATTAATAGAATGAGGGAGGTTTATCACCTTCTTTTAAAGTGCATGCATTTAATTCAAGTAAGTGGTGTTCGTGCACTTTTTCATTTTATGGGGCTTAGGCTGGGTGTACTACATCATCTAGGATTTTAGCTACACATTACACCAGCTTGATTGAGTTGTGTCTTGGGGATATTAATAGGATGCATGATGATTTTTGGTTGGCCCAGGAGAGGCACACTCAAGCGAAGCATGCATGCAAATTCTACGCTACATTAACATCTCATGCACCTTGAGAGAATTGGATGCATAGGTTCATGCACTAAGAAAACTTTGCACACTCCATTGGGAATATGGAGCACGCATACCTTGAAGCGAGTGCACAAAATTATGCATTTTCTTAAACTTCATGTACTCCAAGGGATTTGAGCACATGGGACTCAATGGGGTGCACAAGCTCACACACCCTTATGACCTTTGTGTGCTCCACAGTAGAGTGCACGGACCTAGAGGTGGGAACACAACTTCGTGCACTCGACTAGACCCTCGCATGCTCCATTGGAATGGAGTGTGTAGATGCTACTCAAGGTGCATGAGCTCATGTTACCCTTAGTACTTTGTGCGCTCCACTATAAAGTGGAGTGCATGGGTTGGGTGCACAACTCATGTGCCTCATAAGGCTTCCATGTGCTACATTAGAATGGAGCACGTTGGTAGGATCAGAGTATGCATGGAGGTGCATTCCTCTTGAAGGAATTTGTGCACTCCATAGGAGTGGAGTGCATGGGCTATAGTCAGGTGCATGAAGGTGTGTGTCCTTTGGGAACTTCATGCACTTCACTCCATAGTGGAGCATACAAACATTGGGTGGGCACACGAGTTTGTGTGCCCTTAGAGGGCTTTATGCACTCCACACTCTCATGGAGTGTGTGGACTTTATATTGAGTACAAGTTGTGTGTCCCTTAGGAACTCTTGTGCACCCCAATCCCCAATGGGATGCACGATATTAGGTCATGTGCATGACTTATGCACCCATAAGGGTTCTTGTGTGCTCCACTAGTGGAGCACATGGACTTGTCTTGGGGTGCACAAATTGTGTGCCTTTGGATTTTTTGTGTGCTCCACTCTCCAGTAGGGTGCACGGGGTTGGACTCGGGTGCACCATATTGTGTACCCTTAGGAAGAAGGGACCAAAAAATGGGGATTGCCCTTTTTGGGGTCAACAGGAACAACATGAAATTTTGGTCCCTGATATCTCACTACCTGAAGGATGGAATACGATGGTAAAAGTTATTACCACCCTAGGCTTCAAGGTCCTGAGTGTTTAGAAACTCAAGCAAAATAATAAGAATTATGATGATGGTATCAAATTAATTACAAGCAACATATTAAATACAATGTAATCTCTTCTGACCACTACAGATTTAGAGGATGTCTCTCATATGATATTCTAGCTCAAGCATGTCTGTCAAGCCACAATTTTATGACCAATAAATAAAGCCTTATATTATGCATGGCCAATGCATTGGGTATCATATTTTTTATCAGCAACCATCAAGGCAACAAAATCCTATAAAATATTTCCACCTGGTCAAGCATCAAAAAGCATTAGGGAATGATTTCCTTGGAATTATCTAGGAAATGCAACATTCCTCCTTCGTATCTGTGTGGTATTCCTAGTTTTTAGTTCTTTTGTGTGTTGTTGTCATGACCTCATAACCTAATGGATATATCCATCAATTTTTAAGATCTCTTAAATCATCCTCAAGAGCTGTAGCAAGCCTTGAAACTCACAAGCACAAGGTAAGGCAAGTATGTTATAAATAGCCCCTATGATTAGAAGTAGATGAGATCAGAAAGTGTAAATTATAAATCATGGTTGAAACAAAATGGCCTCTTGGTTGATAATAGTTAGTAAAAGAGGATCACTATTGGATTGTGTGGAAAAGGACTGGGAAAGAAGAGAAAAAACAATGGTAATCTATTTGATCTTGGAATGTCTCAAATATTTGATGGGTTATGTTTAAGGGGATTCAATCTGATAGAATACCTTGTAGAGAAGGGCCTATGCCCCATAATTTTCACTTGATAGGCTTCAGATTGCTTTTCCCTTCGTGTATCCTCATTTCCCTACCCTTTCCTACCCTCTATATTCCTCTCCCCTTTATTACTTGTAACTCTTCCAGTTGGTAACAAAGGTTTTATTGTCTCAACTATTTCTTATTGTCCCTTATTCCCGTGTGTGTATTTCAGTAAGATTTTTGAGTATTTACTTGATGTTTCCACTACTTTTCTTCCTAGTGCTCTTATCTGCAATAATCCTCTCTATGATAGCTATTTTAGCCCTATTCTTTTGGCTTTCTTTTCCTTGTTTCCCCTTTTTGCTCCCATTGGCTGTGCCCCTGTTCCCATTATTCTACTTCACTTTTTACCGTGTTAAGTGTATACTTTCTTCTAGTACCTTTTTGTGCCCAACTTTACCCATATCTTATCTTCATATCTGTATCCTCATTTCTTCCCTATCTCTTTCCTATCATCCTCATATCTCTATTTTTATTGTTATATTTCATAATTCTTATGGGTTTCCTTTTTCCACAATATGGAAAACCCCTATGAGTCACTAGAACCATGGTTAAAATTTTACACCCTTCATCCACTCTTCCCTTGAGGAAGTGATTCCCTTTGTTTGAAATGAGTTCACCTAATTTTGAGAAACACTTATGGACATGTAGAAGATATCAAGTGGTGGTAGTAGCATTAAAGGGCAGATACAAGCATTGAGATATGGGTGAATTGAAGTAGGGTGGATGAAAAAATGGGTGGAAAATCCACCCTTTACATTGGGTGGAATTATCTAAAAGGTCCACCCACCTATTGGATGGATCTTTCAAGCAGTTGGTAAAATGTCATGTTACCCCACCCTTGGAGAAGATAAATACTCCCACCCATATCAAGTGGGATATTCAAGCACAAAATGGATAAAATTTTGGAAAAATATCCACTCTCTTCCCTCATGCCTCCATGGGTAGAAAGAAGGACAAAGAAAGTATCCACCTAACATGAAAAGCTCTCACCATCACCTAAAATTTAAAAAAAATATGTACTCACTACTGTAATAGTCTAGGTACCTTATGACCATACACAAAAGTGATTGGTTTGAGGTATGTTGCTCCCAAGATGTTTCAATGCTAGTCGAGCACTGCATAACCAAGGGATCACCAGCCAAGAAAAAGGATGAGGTAGACAAAAATTAATAAACTGAGCAAAAATGTCAATCAATCCAAAGGCCCAAATTAAACCAAGTGCATATACCTCCTTCCAGAAGATTGATGCTATTCCAAATAATAATGTACCAGTTTGATGCCTATCAGATTCAAGGGTTGTCTTACCACCTACCACCATTAATCTTCAATTTTTTATTTTAATGTAAATATACCTATAAATAGTGGAATGTTGGTCATTCCTAAGGATAACTTTTTATCCATTACAATTCATATGTAAGGTTTTCACCACTATGTAAATATAGATTCATCACTGCTTCATCTTTGATTTTACCTTCATGTTTTTATTGAATGTATGAATGCTTATTTTTATTTTAGTTATTTAGGTGGTATCATATTATTCTACAAAATGAATTTCATAGGATTCACTTAGTGACTCGAGAGTGTGCATTTATAAATATGGGTTGGGGGTTTATTTTTGCTAAAGCTAGTCAGATAGGAGTGCTCTAATTTTACATCCTAGATTTCATGCACCTATTCATTGGTTCTAGAATTCACTCTCTACCCACCACTTCGAAGAGCTTCATGAGGAAATCATAGGCTAATCTGTTAGGTGTTGACTCTATATTTCTACCTATGGTGTTGTGGTTGCATGTGGCTTGATGCAGCTATACCTATCCTTATGAGTTCTATCTATAATCATTTTTCCATATCTTTCCTCCCTTTTTCCTTTTTCTACTCTATAGTGTAGATAGCTAAAACCACCCTTGAGGAATCAACCTCCTTTGGAGATCAACCATACCATTCTGAATCGATGGTCATTCTATTCTAGTATTATTTCACCCCCACCCTCCATGCAGTGCTAGATTGATGACCAATAGTAGGGTCATGCAACAATTTGGGTTATGGTAGGGGAGACCAGATCTACCTATCATGATAAAGGAGGTGTGGCAATTTGGGAGTACGACCTATAGTGCCTCTGTTGGATGTGATGAGGGATACATTGATAGTAATCCTAGATGTGGATGATGTGGGAATGACATTTGATTTTGACATATGGTGGGTGATTTAGATAGGATAGCTAAGATTTAGGGTGATAGATGATTAAGTGCATCCAGTGGTATGATTACCTATTGTGGAAGAATAGGTACCTGGAGGAACTGTACCTATACATGTGTAGAGTTAGAGGAGATACATAGGAGAATATACGATAGCAAATATGATGTTGGAATGATAGGATTGGAGTTCCTATCATGGGGTTTCCTGAGAAATAGGGTAGATATGGAGACCAACCATTAGGTGAGGTTGTGCCTATGGAGGAGGAGGGAGGTCAAATTATGATAGATGATACAATAGTATCTCCATAGGGTGAGGCACTAAGGAAGGAGGAGGGTAGTGAAAGTCAGCCATTGGATGATGTAGTGAATATGGAGGAGGACAATGATGGAGGTATGCCAGACATTCCATTTGACATTTAGGATATGATGGATGCTCATGATGAGTTGGTGATACTGCAAGAGAGAGTGAGGGATTTGAAGGGGATACTAAGTAATACTGATATATTGGGCTTTGGACTAAGGGATATCATTGGAGGAGTGATGGTATATAGAGAGAAGATTGATGGCATCTATGAGGGAGATGGGGGAGTTAATCATAGAGAGAGATGGGATGAGGGCATAGCTAGAAGCCAGGTAGATAAGCCATACTAAGTGTATGAGATATCTATAATACCAGGCAGAGGAGACCATATCCATCAAAGTGGGAGTGAGATCCAAGATTGTAGCTCTATGGTAGAGCATACAATGGGTGAAGGGTGACACTAACATGGTGTAGGCTACACATGAGATAGAGATATCCACATACACAAGGAGATAGAGAGACAACAGTAGGTATGAGAGGAGGTTGATTGTGCTAGGGTAGTGGCTAAGTAGGCCATGATTGAGATGGAAGATCTTAAGGATGAGGTAGAGCATTTACGATGAGTGAACATAGATCTACTAGATAGGTATGAGAGAGAGGCATCAATGAGGGTACAATATGATATTTTGCTGGTATCATATGGTCATGCACTCCCAGAGTACTCATTGAGGTCGAGTTATGGTCTTGGAAACATACACACTCACAATAGAGTTAGTGGAGGTTATGTTTGTAGTGCCAGGGGAGCTGAGTATGGTAGCACCAATAGTGTCATAGGTATTGGAAGTTGCCCTAAATTTAGGTAGGGTAGTAGTTCCATTAGCGGTGCAGTTGGTGGAGGTGGCTCTAGAGTTGAGTGGGGTGACTAAAGTATGAAGGGTGGAGATTCTAACGATGGCACAGGAGGAGAGTGGCAAGACTCCTAGTGGACAACAAGGGTAAGATATATGTGTAGTTTTGTCTAGTGAGGTGGTCTCTAGAGAAGACAACCACAGATGTATGATATATGTACTCTATTTTTCTATCATGAGGGTATTTTGATCATTATATATATACATTCTTCTATTTGTGGATTTATATACATGTGTTATAATTTTGTGTGAATGGATGCATAGCGTAGGATTGTGTGTATGTATAATGTAAGATGTGGTAAATGAAATAACATGTAGGCATGTGGTAAAATGTATGAGAATGATATCATTGTAGATTAGACATAATAAAAAATGATGTGATGTAGATGAGTGAATGTAATATAGATGCAATGATGCATGTATGTGTATGATGAAATGCATAGAGGAAGCACTTGTATCATAGTAGAACCAATGGTAATGTGATCCATTCTATTATCTAAGGGATGTAGGATGGCATATGAATTATGCAGTAAAGTTGGCTATCATAGTTATAGCAATCAAACATCATGATAAATTGAGCAAGGTGCAACCACAACCCATAACTAACCTGATTGGATCAAATTCTATCATGGACTAGTGTGTGTGATGAGTGATGTTCATTTATCCATTTTGAGGGAGGTAGGACTAACCCATTGTAAACTTAGCCAAAATAGCTAGCTCATCCATAAGTACACAATGATATGTACAAAAGAAGGTTGCTAATGTGATAGATGTGTCACCATTTGTAAGACTATTCCACTAGTAGGAAGGCTCTTGGAGCCTATTACTAGTGATGGAAATCATCCCGTGATGTTATGTTAAACCGAAGTACCAAAGGAGATCAAGCATAATGGTAGTGCTCTTGGAGGCTATTACTTTTGTATTTTTCCTCGCTTTTTTTTTATTCTATTTTTGTGGTGCTCTTTTTTTGTGGGCATTGGATTTTATTTTTTGCCCATTATCTATTTTTTTTTATTCTTGTCCCTTTGTTTATCCCTAGGTCGTATTTTGATCAAGAAAATGATAGGATGAGTAGGGGAAATCATTCACTAAATGGTGATGTCTATGCAAGGTGTTGTATTCCCTAGACTCAAAATTTGCTTAAAATATGACATGTGTGAGTGGTCCTAAAAAGAAATCAAACTAACCAAGGAAAGCTATGAGAAGTGTAAGAAATTATCAACTAGAGGTGACATTTTATTGAATTAGATAATTAGTGGTAAAATCATGCAAAACACTATATAATGCATGATCCTAAGAAGGGGAGTGGATATACAAGTGGTTATGCTAAAAAGTGTGTGTTTGATGAGGAAATTTAGACCTTGGGGCTAATTTATTTTTAGACCTAGGATATTTTAATTAGGCTTAGTCATAAGAATAATCAATGTGAGTTTTTGATAAGCTCCGTTGAATAGTCTAAGTCTAGGTGTTTTACTTCTCATTATTGTAGGGCTTATGTTTTAGCCTTTCCTTGATTTTTGTACGTAAATCCTTGGAGCAGTTGATGATTTCCAGGATTACGGTTTACATTTTGGACTTATTTAAGTCCTATGTTTTCAAATAATAATTAGCTTCATTTTATTCCATATCATTGGTATCAGAGCGTAGTAGTTTTGGAGGTTTTGGGTATTTTCAATCTCCAAAGTGTGGTTTGGATAGTTTTCCACCACTTGCGTTCCTGTTTGAAGCTCAGGAGGAATTGTTGCAATTTTGCTATCAAAATTTGCAGCAAATTGTTGACAAATTCTTTTGTTGTCAAAAATTGCTGACAAGTTTTCTACAATAAAAAAATTGTCGACAACTTTTGAAGTTTTAATTTAAAAAAAAAAAAAAAAATTGAAGGGCGATTCATATTTGCGGCTACGATCGTCTACAAATTCCTTCGATTTTCGACACCCTCTTGACGACCACAAAAATGGAGGTCGATCTACCGCTACGGAAAACGATGCCCAAACCCTCAAATTCGGCGTTTACCATAGACTCTCGGGACATTCCAGATCTGTCAGGAGAAACCGTCGTTGGACAACTAGTCCTGCACCTACGTCTTTCGCTACCATCTGCTGTCTTCCGTCTGTTGCATTTATTGCAGCCCCAAATGCAAACAACACTATGATTTTTGGCCGATTATTTTGGGAATCCGCTACACTGCGGATCGTGCAGGCGGCTGTCAGATCTCTGCCACCTGCCTACAACTTTACAAAAACCTTAGTTGTTTCCTTTCCCACATTGGCATTTGCTGGAACTTACCGTTCATTTTGGGAACACGCAACGCTAATCGCCATTTCCCATAGTAGTTGGTCACAGATAGGAGAAGATTCTTCCAGATCTTGCAGCCTGCCATCCGATCTCTGCCGTCTGCCTACAGAGACGATTGGATTTCCTTGTACTGGCCCTTGGAACTCTATCATTTGTCCGAATTGCTAGAAGGAGCCGGTAACTATGTGTGGATGGGCAGATCCGTTGGAAGCTGTACTCGCTCGAACACTGCACCCTGCATTGTTTTGGCCTACATGCATAAAAAAAACATGCATCGAGGTTGCGAAATTCCAACTTGTGCAGTGCACCAGTTGATATTCTTCGAATTTTTGTGTTGATCCTGCCACGGTGTTTTCAAAGCATGCAGCTCCGGTTGGCCGAGGATTCATCAGGTTGAATTCACCATCGAATAGTGGCTTTAATATCCAGTTGGATTCGTCACCAAACAAGTGATTTTACTCTCCGTTTTGATTAGCCAAGCCAAACAATAATTAAAAAAAAAAAGGATATTTACTTCTTCTTTTAAAAAAATTTCCTTTTTGTTTTTATAAGTCAATTTGACTTTTTCAATATTGTGCACGCATATTTTTGCACCATTGTGCAAATATTTATTTTGCCCTTCCATTGTAAATTTGCAATTTTTGCAAATTAAATTGGGCACTTTTTATTTTGCACATTTTTGTAACTTTGTCTTTTTGTGACAATTTTTGCTGGCGATCACTCGGGGTCAAATGGCTTCCGAATTAGCCGACAAATTGGCTCAAGTAACCCAACTTGTCAGCGTTTTGGCTGATAAGGTTACTTCTAATGAAGTGCAACAACAGTGTGAGGTTCCCCTTTACACTGGCTCGCGAGATCCAGAGGTCCTCAACAGCTGGATTTTGGACATGGACAGTTGGTTTGAGTATACCAAGATAGCAAAGGATCAGCAAGTTAACTTTGCTAAGTTGAAGCTTTCTGGCATTGCCAAGGTCCTTGTCACTGATCGACTACGGACCCAAAATCCCATTGACACGTGGGATGAATTGCAAAGAGTTTTGAAGAATAATTTTTATCCTTCAAACTATGCCACTGAGCTTGACATCAAGTGGCTTCGTCTTCGACAAACCTCCAATATGAGTGTTCATGACTATATTTTTCAATTTAACAAGTTGCGGATTTTGAATTCTATTCAGGATAATGCGGCACAACTTGTTAACAAATTCAAAAGTGGCTTGCAGGAACCCATTTACAGGAAGATGAAATACAAGTTGATTGTTAACATTGACATGGCTTTCAATCAAGCCCTTCTTGCTGAGGAGGAAATGAGGGAGCAATCGCGTGGGACTCGCTCTTCTACGTCAGGAGGAAATCAGAAGGCTTCTCCTCAACCTTCCAAGGGAGCTAAATCTTCTTCTTCTCCTTCTCCCTCTTCTTCATCTTCCCCTTCTTCTTCTTCACAAAAATCTTCTTCTTCTAAATCACCTTTGATTTGTAATTATTGTAAAAAGCCAGGGCATACTCAAAAGAGGTGTTTTAAGTTGCAAAATGTGAAGAAACAATCCCTAGTTGTAAAGCCTTCCAATGAGGACTCACAAGAAAGTCCCATTGAGGCTACAAGGGAACGTAAGCCTTATAAGGAATTGGCAGGGTTAAACAAATTGACCCTTATGAATACTTCACAAGGTGATCGCGAGAATTTGTTTGTGACTACGGTCCATCTCGGTGACACCTTTATGGTTGATTGTATAATCGATAGCGGCTCGTAGAAAAATCTAATTGCGAGGTCCGTTGTTGACAAACTGAAGTTACCGATGAATCCCCATCCTCATCCTTATCCTTTGGGATGGAAGGACAATGGGATTACATCCGACATCACACACACTTGCACTGTGAATTTTGCTTTCAGTCCTTCTTTTGTGGACTCGGTTGTGTGCGATGTAACTCCAATGGATTGTTGTGGCTTGTTGCTTGGAAGACCCTATCAATACGATAGGAGGTCTATACATGATGGGTACAAAAATACATACACTTTGCACAAAGACAATAAAACTTTCATAATCAGAAGTACACAACAAACTCCACATAATTTGATGTTGAGTTGTAGACAAGCACGCAAATCTGTAAATCAAGCAAAGGAATTAGCACTCATCTTCATCAGACCAATTCAAGAAGAAAAGCAAGCACCTAAGCACACTAATAACAGGAGTTCTTCAGTTCATTCAATACTTCAATCATTTTTTGATGTTTTTCAAGAACCCACAAGTCTTCCTCCTGAAAGACAGATTAATCATAGTATTGAGATTGTTCCTGCATCTTCTCTTCCTAATTCTTCAATGTATAGACAATCAATAGTGCAAATGGAAGAAATTAAAAAGCAAATTCAAGCATTGTTGACTAAAGGGTTCATCAAACCCAAGTACTTCCCCTTGTGCTTCTCCTATCTTGCTTGTGTTGAAGAAGGATGGCACATGGAGATTATGCATTGATTTCGGGGCACTCAATAAGATTACAATCAAGAATCGTTATCCACTTCCTCGCATTGATGATCTCTTGGACCAATTGCAAGGTGCAAAATTCTTCTCCAAGATTGATCTCAAAAGTGGGTATCATCAGGTGAGAATTCAAGCAGAAGACACTTGGAAAACAACATTTAAGACCAAAATGGGGCTCTTTGAATGGCTTGTCATGCCCTTTGGCCTTACAAATGCTCCAGCTACATTCATGCGGCTGATGAATGAAGTATTCAGAGATTGTTTGGATCAATTTGTAATCATCTATTTGGATGACATTCTTATATATTCTTCTACTTGGGAGAATCATTTGGAACACTTGGAAACGGTTCTTCAAACTCTTCGAAAGAACCAATTGTATGCAAATTTTCCTAAATGTTCCTTTGGGCAAACATTCATTGCCTATCTTGGATTTGTAATTAGTGAAAAAGGTGTGCAAGTAGATCCTTCCAAAGTTGAAGTTATCTTCTCTTGGCCAACTCCTACTTCCATCACGGAGTTAAGGAGTTTTCTTGGACTTGCTAATTTCTATCGCAAGTTCATTGGAGGATATTCTTCTATTGCTGCACCTTTACACTATTTGACGAAGATCAAAGTTCAGTTTCAGTGGACAAAGGATCAACAAAAAGCCTTTGACACATTGAAACACAAATTGAGTATTGCACCAGTTCTTGTTCTTCCTGATTTGTCTCAACCATTTGAGATAGAAACTGATGCTTCACAAGTTGCACTTGGAGTTGTGCTCATGCAAAATGGACATCTAGTGGCCTATCATTCGAAGACATTTTCAGAGGCCAAGAAGAACTATTCTACATATGATAAGGAGTTCTATGCTTTGGTTCAAGCAATCAAGTATTGGAGGCATTATCTCTTGGGAAAAGAAACAATTGTTCATACGGATCACATGCCCCTTAAGTTTCTTCAATCTCAAACAAAAATTGAGGAAGCTAGGCACATGAAATGGGCATCGTACTTGCAACAATTCCATTTGGTAATCAAGTACAAGAAAGGACGAAACAATGCAGTGGCTGATTGTTTGAGTCGTCCTCCTTCTACTCTTGTTTTGACAATTGTCACTACTTCTCATCTTGGCTTCCAAACTTGGCCTACAGAGTATCCTATGGATCCAGATTTTGGCAAAGTTTTCCACCAACTTTCCAATCCTTCTTCTTCAAATTTGAGAGCTCTTCAGGACTTTCATATTCAGGATGGAATGTTGTACAAATTGGACAAACTTTGTGTTCCTCATGGGAACAGGGAGTCTCTTCTGAAGGAGGCTCATTCCACACTCTATGGGGGACATTTTGGTAGGCAGAAAACTCTTCATCATCTTCAACGGTTTTTCTTTTGGCCACACATGCAAAGAGATGTTCTTCGCTTCTTGCGACAATGTGCAGTCTGTAATCGCTCCAAATCAGCCAATAGGACATTGGGAATGAGCATGCCTTTGCCCATTCCTTCTCGTCCGTGGGAAAGCATTTCCATGGATCTCTTGAGCGGTTTTCCAATGACAGTACGCAAGCATGATTGTGTCTTTGTTGTGGTGGATAGATTCAGCAAAATGGCCAAATTCATTCCTTGTCGCAAGACAAGTACTGCATAGGATCTTGCCCAACTCTTCTTTGAGGTGGTATGGCGTTCTTTTGGTCTTCCTACCAGCATTGTCTCTGATCGTGACTCACGCTTTGTGGGTCACTTTTGGCGATCACTTTGGAAGATTTTGGGAGTATCTCTTAACTTCTCTACTACTTATCATCCTCAATCCGATGGGCAGACAGAGGTAGTTAATCGTACTCTAGTTCAAAGTTTGAGGATTTACCATCATTCCACTCCGGCCAAGTGGGACTTAAGCCTCACTCACATTGAGCACGCCTACAACAGGGCCATCCACAGTTCTACCGGGCACTCTCCATTTGAAGTGTGTTTTGGTTTTCAACCACTTGCTCCTTATGAGTTACCTTTGTCTTTGCCTTCTTCAGCCACAATGCACATTCAGAAGGAACAAGACAAGGCCAACTCTTTTGTACAACATTTGCAGAGTCTTCAAGCCAAAGTGGTTCAAATTCTTCAGAAGACTCAGCAAAAGTAGAAACAACAGATGGACAAGCACCGCACTCCTCATTCCTTTCAGGTTGGTGACAAAGTATGGTTTCATCTTGACAAACGATGATTTGCGGATAAGGCACATAGCAAAATCAAGCCTCTTCGTTATGGGCCTTATACTATTCTTCAACAAATCTCTGAGAATGCCTTTCGCTTGGACCTTCCAGCTCATCTTGGCATTCACGATGTTGTCAATGTTGATCTTCTCAAACCATACTATGATTCCACATTGGAAACAGTTCCAGCCATCATTCATCCAGTTGATGTGGTTCCTGATGCTCAGCTTCCGCTTGACGCCGATACAGTCTTTGATACGAAGACCCGACAAACATGCCAAGGTGCTTCTACTTCATATCTTGTGGCCCGACGAGGCCAATTTCCACATCAGGCTCGCTGGATTTCTGCTCACATTCTGTCCCGAGATTTTCCCTCTTTGTTAAAAGCATTGGAGTCCAATGCTTCTTTTGTTGGGACGAATGATGAGGAAATTTAGACCTAGGGGCTAATTTCTTTTTAGACCTAGGATATTTTAATTAGGCTTAGTCATAAGAATAATCAACGTGAGTTGTTGATAAGCTCCGTTGAATAGTCTAAGTCTAGGTGTTTTACTTTTCGTTATTGTAGGGCTTATGTTTTAGCCTTTCCTTGATTTTTGTACGTAAATCCTTGGAGCAGTTGATGATTTCCAGGATTACGGTTTACATTTTGGACTTATTTAAGTCCTATGTTTTCAAATAATAATTAGCTTCATTTTATTCCATATCAGTGTTTTAATCTTTCATGAGCATATTTCTATAAGGAGAATATACAAGGATGAGTATGGATGTGAAATAGAAGTGATGCGTATATACAATAGAAGCATAATGGAAGATGCAGGAGGTAGGAAAATATGTACAAGAGAAATATGTGAAACTCAACAAGATTAGATTTGGAAATGCCAAGAAATATATGTATAGAGGAAGAAAAGATGATGAGTAGAATGCACAGTAGATGTGGTTACCCCAGCATGTGGGGGGTGCAAAAAGTGAAAGATATTTATGCAAGTAGGTGAAGGCATGTGATAGCCTATATCAGGAGGAGTTATAGGAAAAAGAAAAGATGATGGAGAAAGTAAAATGGAAGAAAGGAGATGGAGAGGGATGGAGGAAAAGAAGAAGAGAAGAAGAAGAGAAAGAAGATTTAGCACAGGTATGTAGCTACTTAAAGCGTGACCATACAACAATGTAGAATAATAAGAAGAAGGAGAAAGAGAGAAATATTAGCATAGGTATGTATTCACTCAAAGTGTGACCATACAACAATGCAAAATAACAATAAGAAGGAGAAAGGGAAAAGAAAGAGTTAGCGGGATAAACTAAGGATGTGGGGAGTAACGAAGCTCATATCATAAATGACTAGGTGGAGTGATGATGCAACTAGTATTGTGATAGTTTGTGTGGCTAGATTGCTACTAGAAATAATGGGATGTGGATGTGAATGATGCATGCGATGGCATGGGGTGACGTATGGGATGAGGTGAAGTGCTCTGAACTACAATAGAAGATATGGTATGCTCAAATTATAGAGAATTTTTACCATCTACCATTTCATTAATGAGGTATTCAAATATGTGGTACTTTTTGATGTCATGCCTTGGTTGGTGATGGTAAATGTAATATTGATGCTTATTATAGCCCCTCAATTTGGGGTGAAGTGGGTCAATGGGATGAATTTTAGGTAATAAGAGGAGCCCTATGTGAAGCAATTGGTGGAAATTATGGGAGAGAGGCTTAAAAATGATAGGCATGGGGTAAATGTAGGGTGGGGTGGTGATAAGTGCGAGGGAGGTGGAATAGGCTAGGGTGGGTGGATTGTGGACCTTGATTCTGGTGGATGTTGTGTGTAGGGACAAGGGATATGTATGGAAGAGAATGAAGGGGTATGGGCTGTACCAAAATGGTGCATAGGTGAATGACATATATAATGGCTCAAATGTAATTCAATATTGTTGAGGTGGTAGAGGATGTGCTAGATATCGATAGGTGGGGAATATGGTACTGAGGTAGGAGGGGAATAAGAACCCAATGGAATGGTTGAATTTAGAAATGGGTATGGATAGGGTGTATTATGAGGTGGGAGAGATGAATATTGATATTGGTGAGGTGGTGGTGATGGAGGGTGAAGATGAATACCATGGAATGGGGCTAGAGGCATCCATAGAATAGGTGGTACATGGGATGAATGCAAGGAGCAACGTGGCTGAGATGGGTAGGCACACAAAGGGATGACTTGGAAAAGATACTGATGAAGGGACTAATCATAAGTTAATATCACATTTGATAGGGGTGGAGGTAACCCCAAAGAGTGTGGACAAGCAAGTGAATTCCCCCTGTTAAGAGGAAAGTAGCCAAATTAAGGTCATTGGGTTGAAGTGGCCAATAGGTAGGGATCTCTTTCAATGACTAAGGTAGGAGGAGATGAAACCATTGCATGAGGGTATCGAAAGTGGAAGTGTTTCCTTGTATCTACAAAGAAGTATAGAAAAACTTGACTATTGCCAGAGCAGATAGAAATAGAAGAATATCTATGATGGGGTGAATGATACTGGAGTGATGCATCATGGTCTGAATATAATGAGAAGGATGACTAGAAAACATGAACAGTGCCAGGTGGCTTTGCATGATCGATCAGGGTGATTGGTGCTGGAAGGAGCATCAAGAATTCCTACATGATGGACCAAGGATATGCCTATGGTATACATCTAGAGTAATGTATCTTCACAAAGGTACCATAGCTAGTGATAGTGAACTTACAAGACAAAAGATACTAACAACATAAAAATTACATATAAAGCAAAGATGTTTCTATTGTGTAACAAAAAGTGCAAAGTGTGTATTTGGTGTAATGTGGGTTGTGAATTTGTTAGTGAGGTGATATATACAACATAATGATGATAGTATATGCAATTATTGGTGATGTATACCTAGGCCAACTAGGCATTGAATGTGCGCAAGTGGATAATATTAATGGGTTTGGATTCTGTGAGTCCTTTAAGGTTGGCTAGTCGATAGGCCCCAAAACCAAATTTATGTGTGATAATGTAAGGACCTAGCCAATTAGGAGTGAATTTATCTCACTTTTGGTAGGGTTGGCTAGTGATTTGTTGGTTCTCTTTTAGAACCAAGTCACTAATTTGGAATTCATGCTACTATGCCTTACTGTTGTAGGCACAATGAAGATGGTTTTGGTAAAAACATATGTGCTCTATAGTGTGGATGCGATGCTTGTCAAAGAGATTTAGTTGGTCCAACATAGATTGGTGAGCAGTAACATCATCTATGAAGTCTTACATGGATATGCATAGAGAGGGTATTTTGAGTTCCAAGGGCATAATGGCTTCAACACCATAGATTAAAGAAAAGAGTGTTGCCCCAGTGGGAGTGTGGATGCTTGTTTAATAGACCTAGAAGGCCAATGACATTTGATTATGCCAATCATAATGAGATTCTATGATATTATTTTGAAGGATAGCATATATGCTTTTGTTAGTAGCTTATACCTAATCATAACCCTATGGGTAGTATGGGGTAGAGAAGCTATGATGAATTTTGAATTTGGTGCATAGGGTATGGATAGTTTTGTTTTTAAATGGTGTGCCATTGTTAGATATGATTTGTGAGGGAATTCCAAAGTGATAGATGATGTGATCAGTGATGAATATTGTGATTTTAACTCCCATGGTCTGGAAAAGTGGGATGGCTTCGACCCACTTTGTGAAATATTTAGTGGTAGTAATGATAAACTTATGGTTGCTAGAAGAAGTAGGCAATATTTTTCCAATAAGATCTAGGTCCCATTATGATAAGGGCTACATATATTGGATGGGTTGTAGTGCTTGCAAAGGTAAGTGTGTGAGGTTGGCATGCTGATAACACTTGATGAATCATTTAACATACTCACAAAAGTTATGTTTCATTTTAGGCCAATAGTAGTCCATGCATAAAATGCACTTAGTAATGGCCATGCCACTGAAGTGGTCATCATAAGTTCCATCATGGATTTATTTAACCATGCGTTGAGATTCTTATAGCTCAAGGAAATGTAGAAGGATGCCATCATGACTACGATGGTAGAGGATGTCCCATAGTAGCATATAATGAATCACTTTTGTTTAAATACTCAGTGTTGAGCATGTGGTAAGTCATAAAGGATAAAGCCTAGTTTGATATAATCCTTAATTTTGGAAAACTAAGGATAATGTGGCTTAGTGTGGATAACATGGATTCCATCATCATTGATAGGCGATGAAGGTGAAATAGTGGATTGCATTAAAATATGGATGGATACATGTGTTGTGTCAGAGAGTGGATTTTGTTGTATTAAAGACCCCAAGGAAGCTATGGTGTCAACAAAATGCTTTGATGAGTGAGGAGTGGACTCGATATCATACCACTTAAGTTGAGCGAGTAGTTGTTAAGCAATTTATTTGTATTGTTGGAGTACTAGGCAACAATATTGCCTAATTTTATTAATTTACAACAAGAAGAGAATCACCAATGATTTAAAGGTGTCTAATGTGTATGGAAGCACCTACTTCAAGTCGAGAATGAGAGATTTGTATTCAGCATTATTATTCGTGTAGGGAAAACATAATTTAAAGGAGAAGGGGAGAGGTTCCCCATCAAGTGTGAAAAATACAATCCTAGAAATCATAGTATGGGTGCAATGGGAGCCATTGAAGAAGAGTGTTAGATCAGTTGGTGCTTCAAGTTTGACATATTCCTTAGCTTTAGTGATGTGAAAGATGGAATCATTGGGAATCTGGATAAGGAGAGGTTGGTTGTCAGGAAATGGAGCCTTAGCGTTGGTTGGTGATGACCTATCCTTTGATGGCATTTTTTGAAATAAATTTGAGGTCAAATTCAATAAGAAGCATGATCCATTTGGTAGTACAAGAGTTATGATAACTCTTATTCATCATGTAGGGTAATAGGTTATCATGAGTGATAACACAAATTGTGTGGTTAATCATATAGTGGTATAGCTTTTGTGTAGGAAACATGATAGCTAGGCATAGCTTCTCCATGTAGGTGTATCATGTTTTGTAGATGACCATAGTGCAACTAATATAATAGATGGCTTGCTCATGGTTGAGCACATTTTTTTGAGCCAATAATGTTCTGATTGCAAATTATATGGTAGAAATGTACAAGAAGAATGACAATTACAGATGTGGTGGAGATAGAACTCATGGTGACGTAAGATAAAATTTAATTGAATCAAAGGATTTTTACAATTGGTATCCCACTTGAAACCAACCCCTTTTTGTAAGAGGTGGTTAAATGGTTTACACTTGTCAGATAATTGGGTGATGAAGCAACGAATGGCTTAAATTTTGCCCTATAGACTATGTAGTTGCTTGAGTTTCATGGGAGAAGGCATCTCGATGATGGATTTTACTTTGCTGGGATCAAATTCAATGCATCACTAAGACATAATGAACCCTAATATTTTACCCGAAGTGACACCAAAGACACTTATTTGGGTTAAGTCAAATGTAATGTTTGAGAAGGTGGTCAAAGATCTTGCAGAGATCTTCAAGATGTTGTGAGTGTTCTTTTGATTTGGCTATGAGGTCATCAACATAGTCTTCCATGATCTTGTGCATGTAGTAATGGAATATGTAGGTCATAGTACACTGGTTATTTTTCCCAACATTATTAAAGCCAAAGGGCATGACCTTATAGCAAAAAGTCCTCGAGGGGGTTGTAAAGGACATCTTGGGTTGATCAAAAAGTTTGATCTTGATCTGATTATAGCTAGAAAATCCATCCATAAGAGATATCATTTCATGGCCTAGGATGGAAGAAACCAATAAATCAATATTGGGGAGGGGGAAATTTTCCTTTGGATAAGCTTTGTTCAAATCCTTGAAATTAGTGTAAAAATGAACTTTACTAGAGGGTTAAGTTACTAGGACTATGTTGGATACCCATTCTGGGTAATCAAAGCATCATAGGATGTTATGTGTGAGGACAAGGGATAGGTATGGAAGAGAATAAAAGGGTATGGGCTATACCAAAATGGTGTGTAGGTGAATGACATTGATAATGGCTCAAATATAACTCAATTAAGTTGAGGTGGGAGAGGATGTGTTGGATATCGATAGGTGGGGGAGATGGTACCAAGGTAGGAGGAGAACAAGAACCTAGTGGAATGGCTGAATTTAGAAATGGATGTGGACAGGGTGTTGGATGAGGTGGAGGAGATAAATATGGATATTGGTGAAGTGGTGGTGGTGGAGGGTGAATATGAATACCACAGAATGGGGATAGAGGTATTCGTATAATAGGTGATGTGTGAAATGAATGCAAGGAGCAATGTGGTTGATATGGGTAGGAACACAAAGGGATGACCTAGGAAAGATAATGATGAAGGGACTAATCATAAGCCAACATCCCATTCAATAGGGGTGGAGGTAACCCTAAGGAGTGTGGGCAAGTAGGTGAATTCCCTCTGTTAAGAGGAAAGTAACCAAATGAAGGTCATTGTATTGAAGTGGTTGGTAGGTAGGGGTCTCTTTCATTGACTAAGGTAGGATGATATGGATCCCTTGCATAAGGGTATGGGGAGTGGGAGCATTCCATCGTATCTACAAATGAGGATAGAGAAACTTGACTATCACCAGAGTGGGGAGAAATAGAGGAATCTCTATAATGGGGTGAATGATACTGGAGTGATGCATCATGGTCTGAATATGATGAGAAGGATGACAAGTAAACATGAACAATGCCAGGAAGCTTTGCATGATTGATCAAGGTGATTGGTGCTAGAAAGAGCATTGATAATTCCTACATGGTGGAATGAGGGTATGCATATGACATATATCTAGAGTAATATATCTTCACAAAGGTATCATAGCTAGTGATAGTGAACCTGCAAGACAAAATATACTAACAACATAAAAATACATATAAAGCAAATATTTTTCAATTGTGTACTAAAAAGTGTAAAGTGTGTGTTTAGTGTAATGTAGGTCACGAGTGTTTAAGTGAGGTGATATATACAACATAATGATGATAGTATGTGTAATTAATGGTGATGTATACCTAGGTAAACTAGGCATTGAATGTGTGCAAGTGGATAATGTTAATTGGTTCAGGTTCTGCAAGTCCTTCAAGGTTGGCTAGTAGATAGGCCTCCTAACCAAATTTATGTGTGACAATATAAGGACCTAGCCAATTGGGGGTGAATTTGTCTCACTGTTGGTAGGGTTGGCTAGTGATTTATTGGTTCTCTTTGAGAACCAAGTCATTGATTTGGAATTCATGATGGTGTACCTTACTATTGTAGGTACAACAAATATGGTTTTGGTAAACACGTGTGTGCTCTATAGCATGGATACGATGCTTGTCTAAGAGAGTTAGTTGATCCAACCTAGCTTGGTGAGAAGTGTCATCATTTATGAAGTCTTGCATGGAGATGCATAGAGAGGGTATTTCAAGTTCCAAGGGCATAATGGATTCAACGCCATAGACTAAAGAAAATGGTGTTGCCATAGTGGGAGTGTGGATGCTTTTTTAGTAGACCCACAAGGCCAATGACATTTGATTATGCCAATCATGATGATATTATATGATAGTATTTTAAGGATAGCATAAATTATTTTATTAGTAGCTTCTACCTAATCATAACCTTATGGGTAATATGGGGTAGAGAAGCTACAATGAATGTTGAATTTTGTGCATAGGGTATGGATATTTTTGTTTTTAAATGGTGTACCATTGTTAGAGATGATTTGTGAGGGAATTTCAAAGTGATAGATGATGTGATCAATGATGACTATTTTTATTTTAGCTCACATGGTCTAGAAAAGTGGGATGGATTCGACCCACTTTGTGAAATATTCAATGGTTTTAATGATAAAATTATGGTTTCTAGAAGAATTAGGCAAGATTTTTCCAATAAGATCTAGGTCCCATTATGAGAAGGGCCACATAGATTGGATGGGTTGTAGTGCTTGTGAAGGTAAGTGTGTGAGGTTGGCATGTTTTTGATACTTGATGCATCATTTAACATACTCACAAAAGTTGTGTTCCATTTTGGGAAATAGTAGTCCATGCATAAAATACACTTAGTAATGGCCATGCCACTAAAATGGCCATCACAAGTTCCATTGTGGGTTTCTTGAACCACGTATTGAGATTCTTATAGCTCAAGGAAACATAGAAGGATGCCATCATGACTACGATGGTAGAGGATGTCCCCCAGTAGTGTATAATGAATCGCTCTTTGTTTAAATGCTCAGTGTTGAGCATGTGGTAAGTCACAAGGGAGAAAGTCTAATTTAATGTAATTCTTAATTTGTGAAAACTAAGGATCATGTGGCTTAGTGTGGATGACATGGATGCTATCATCATCAATAGGGAACAAAGGTTAAATAGCGAATTACATTAAAATATGGATGGACACATGTTTTGTGTTAGAGAGTGGGTTTTGTGGTATTAAATATCCCAGGGAAGCCATGGTATTGATAAAACATTTTGATGAGTGAGGAGCGGCATTGATATTATACCACTCAAGTTGAGCGAGTAGTTGTTGAGCAATTTGTTTTTATTGTTGGAGTACCGAGCAACAGCATTGCCTAATTTCCTTGATTTACAACAAGAAGAGAATCACCAATGATTTGAATGCATCTAATGTGTATGGAAAGTACCTACTTAAATATGAGAATGAGAGCTTCATATTCAGCATTATTATTTATGTAGGGAAAACCTAATTTAAATGAGAATGGGAGAGGCTCCCCATCAAGTGTGAAAAATACAATCCTAGAACCCCCAACATGGGTGCAATGGGATCCATCAAAAAAGAGTATCAAATCAACTAGTGCTTCAATTTTGACATATTCCTCAACTTTAGTGATGTGAAATATGGAATCATTGGTAAGATAGATAAGGAGAGGTTGGTTGTTAAGAAATGGAGCCTTAGTGTTGGTTGGTGATGACCTATCCTATGATGGATTTTTGTGAAATTAATTTGAGATCAAATTTAGTGAGGAGCATGATCCATTTGGTAGTACGAGAGTTATGATAACTCTTATTCATCATGTAACATAATGGTTTATCATGAGTGATAGCAAAAGTTGTGTGGTTAAACATATAGTGGAATAGATTTTGTGTAGGAAACATGATAGCTAGGCATAGCTTCTCCATGTAGGTGTATCATATTTCATAGTTTACCATAGTGTGGCTAATATAATAGATGGCTTGCTCATGGTTGAGCATATTTTCTGACCCAATAATTTTCTAATTGCAAAATACGTGGTAGAAATATACAAGAAGAATGACAATTACATATGTGATGGATATAGAACCCATGGCAATGTAAGATAAGTTTTAATTGAGTCAAAGGCTTGTTGGTAGTTGGTATCCCACTTGAAAGCAACCCCTTTTTGTAAGGTGGTTGAATAATTTACAGTTATCAGATAATTGGGTGGTGAAGTGACGAATGGCTTAGATTTTGCCCTGTAGACTATGTAGTTTCTTGAGTTTCATGGGAGGAGGTATCTTGATGATGGCTTTTACTTTGTTGGGGTCAAATTAAATGCCTCACTAAGAGATAATGAACCCTAATATTTTACCTGCAGTGACAGCAAAGACACACTTCTTTGGGTTAAGTTGAATGTTATGTTTGAGAATACGGTCAAAGATCTTATGAAGATCTACAAGATGTGAGTATTCTTTTGATTTAACTATGAGGTTATCAATGTAGTTTTCCATGATCTTGTGCATGTAGTCATGGAATATGTAGGTCATAGCATGCTTAGTTTCCCCAAAGTTATTAAATCCAAAGAACATGACCTTATAACAAAAATTTCTCAAGGGGATTGTAAAGGACATCTTGTGTTGATCAGCAGGGTTGATCTTGATATGATTACATACAGAAAAGCCATCCGTAAGAGATATCATTTCATGGCCTAGGATGGAAGCAACTAGTGAATCAATATTGGAAAGGAAGAAGTTGTCCTTGGGATAAGATTTATTCAAATCCCTAAAATCAGTGTAGACACAAACTTCACCAGAGGGTTTTGGTACTAAGACCATGTTGGATACCCATTCAAGGTAATCAATGGGTTGTATGAACCCCATATTAAGAATATTTTGGAGTTTATATTTTACCATTAAAGCAACCATAGGATACATGCATCATAATTTTTGCTTGATGGACTTGGCATCCCCATCAAGTGTGAGGTTGTGGACAACTAATTATGGGTCGAGTCCAGGCATGTCCATGTAGGACCATGCAAAAATATTGATGTACTCTTTAAGAAAATATGTAAATTAAGCACGTTCCTCTAAGAAAAGGTTGGCAATAAGTTTAACGATGTGGGGATTGGTGGGGTAACCATCAATGCCAACATAGATAGTATCCTCCACAAGCATGTGGGAACCATATTAGAGTTGAGTTGGGATTGGAATAATATGGAGGTCATTGATAGCCTTAGGTAAATTGCATTCATCATCCAAGTATACATTTGTATGGTTAATCCATGGAATGTGGGGTGGGGTAGATAGTGAAGGCACATTAGTAGCACATAGGATGGGTGGAAATAGAAAGAAGTCTTGCAACAAAGGTGTGGGGGAAATATAAGTAAATTTGATGAAGTTTGGATTGGGTGCATCATTGTGATACGAATGAGATGTGTAGTAAAGTGGGGAGAATAAGTTGATTTTGACCATGTTAATAGAGATGGCTAAGATAGTAAAATATTATGAGTCTAGAGATGAATAATTAGAAGTATATGATTATTGTGGTAGATTCAACGGAGGACATAAAACCATGATTGGAGAACGAGGTTGAGTCAAAGAACAAAAAACTATCATCGATGAGGAAATGTTATGAATGAATGCATAGGCAATGGAGGGGGAGGTGAAGAAGTGTGCTTTGAGTGAGGATAAGTGAAGGAAAGGATAGCAAATTTGTCAACCAACTCATCAATGTAGTATGTGGTGATAGTGTCAAAAAGTGGCATTTCTTGGAAGAAGGTGCATGAAATATTGATGATAGAATGGTATGATGGAAACTCATCTAGGATGCCAGTGTCGAATTTTTCTTCCAATGAGTGTGTAGGAATCACTGGAAGGTGCAGGGAAAGGTCTTGAAGCTCATCTTTGAGCATGTGAATGGTTGTAGGGTGGTAACCCAACCCGAATTTATCTGTGGGTAATTGATTGTAAGGGTTAATGGGTATCCACAAGCCCTATTCATAATGTACTACCCAAATCCATATCAATGGAAATGTTGAAGGTAGCTAAGGCAAAGTGTGGGTTAGAAATATGGTCTAGGGTGATAGAAGCTAGATTACGATAGTGAGGGTATGACTTCCAGGAGCAATGAGTCAAGGGCCATGTAGGAAAATTTTGTATGATTTTTCAATGGACCAAGTGGTATGACAAAACCAATGGTTAGAACTGAGGCAGAAGGGTAACCAAAGTCATGGGTAGATTGGATTTTTTGAGGATGCACACAAGTGTCATGAAAAATATATTCACCAAGACCAAAATTGATCATGGAAATTGATACTTGTGGTGATGTATGTGGTGGTGAATGAGGCAATGAGTCTTAATCAAAGGAGGAATATGAGAGTTAGGAATCATGGATAGTAGTTGTAGAAGAATAGAATATTTGGGTGTTTATGTGAGAGGCTCACTATTCCTTATAATGGCATTCAGTTGTAGTGGAAGGGATGAGATGACCTACATGTGGAAATTGTGAGATGGAGCGAGCAGACGTAGGCATTAAGATATGAGAAGATATGAAATACCAAGGTCATGGATGGAAGGGAAGTGGGGGTGGATGAGGACTAGGAAGGAGAGGAGGCTTTATATAATAATATGAGTGAGATGAAGTAGGAGGCCACAAATATGGTGGCAAAAAAGGCACCGACCTAGGAGGAGGATTCATGGAAGATAGTAGAGAAGGAGGAGGAGACCATGAGGAAGATGATAAAAAAGGTATGGATGTAAGGTGGGGATCCGTAGAATAGGATGGATGTGTGTTGGAAGTAGAAGCAGAGGAAAGTGTATGTGCTCCACATGAGCGGTGTGAGGATGAGATAGGTGTGGGAGGAGACATAAAAGTCTCTACCTGATGATATAAAGGAATAGAAAAGGACTACATAGAGGATTATGAAGATCCTGGTGGGAGGTCTATGATGTTGTAAAATTTTAATGAGTCACCATTAGTGATAACATAATGGATGAGTCCATCATACACATATTTGAGGTAATAATACAAGGTTGATGGAATGCATTACATGTCACATATCCATGGATGTCCAAGCAAAATATTGTATTCCATTTTGCCTTGAATGACATGGAATAATATGGATATGGTCCTAATGCCTACGTGGATAGGCAGTAATGGAACCTACTATGGGACACATAGAACCATAAAAATTGTGAAGGTTGAGTTATGACATAGCGAAGTGAGTAGGTGGAATGTGTAAATTATGAAGGACAATAGTAGATATGATACTAATGGAAGAACCAATATCAATGAGGACATGCTTGTAGGTGATGTCATTTATGGTTGCTTGGATATGTAGGGGAGGATTAGTTCCCTTACCCATAAGTTCAGTAATCTCATGGTCATGAAATTTAATAGAAGGTTACATGTAGTGGGGGATGTTCCCAAAAAAATTTACAAATGCATTTGTGTCATGGGTTTTGAGGTTTATTAAGAAAATAATGTTATTTAACACCTTGTGATGAGGTTGAGATTGCTGTAATATATTGAAAATGGACAGTCTAGTTGGGGTGTTACATAACTAATGAGTGAGACTACCATGAATAATGATGATATTACATGGTAGGTATGGTTAAAAATTTGATGAAGTGGGTGCATGAGGAGAAGTGAATGGTGTAGGAGGTGAAGTGATGGACACATCCTGACACAATAGATAATATTGGGTACGAGTGGTGAGGTTAATCATGCCAACCACTCTGCATGAGAGAGGATCACGATGAACATTTTTAACCTACCTATATTAGCCTTACAGATTATATTGGGTTTCTTAAGGATTTGTCCCCCCATATTTTGGTAGTGGATTCTAATAAATATCCAAATTTTGGTTTTATGGTGTGAGGGGGTTTGAAACCTAAATGGTATCCTAATCAATGAGGTCTTGGACTAGGCTACAAAAGGAGCAACAAGATCCTACATCATGGCCACGCTGGTGATGGTACACACAGAAGACTTGCTCATTGAACCCACAAGGTTTTGGGTTGATTTGGATTGATAGTTCAAACATTGAGTAACATGATATGACTAACATCGTACAATCTATAAAATAAAGCTAGCAAGGTCTTAGATATGTTGGACTCTAGAGCATACTTTAGAGTATCTTCCCTAAAGTATATAGGTTCTAAATATTTAAAATTCATTTAAATATAGTTGCACCAACTTTACTATTTGAGAGGAAATCAGTTTTGTTGTGAGAGCATATAGGGAATTGTTTAGAGTGTTTCTAAACATAGTAGGAGCAAGTAAGATCTCCATAATAGTAGAGATTTCAAACTGATTGGAGTGCTATAAAAGCATTGTAATTTCTTATGATTATGAATCTAATGAGCATATTTTCTCATTTTGGTATCAGAGCAGGTTTTCTCAGATGGATCAAAACCTGTGGAGAGTGGTGTGAAGAGATCTGAAGCACGCACTTTGTCAGAGAAACTCAAGTGGCCAACACTCAATAGAGTTGCAAGGAAGAGCTCGAGTAAATCATTAATATCTCATGCATCCTGAGGTATTTTCTTATGAAATTTTGAGGGTTGTTAGATAATTGTATAAAGAGGATGCAGTCAAAATTTCAGGTGATTTGGAGCTAATTTTCTAATTTTATTAGCATTTTGAGTTTTTCAATAAAATGGTTGTATAAGGTGGAAGACAGGGTATTTGCTTCTCAAATTTTGGGAGAAATATTATTTAGATAAAATAATAATTCAGAAAAAATTTCAGGTCATTTGGATCTGTATTGATCGATTTGTGTGAATATTGATTTTTTCTTCAAAAATCCTAGATCCGAAATTGTGATAAAAAGGGAAAAAGTAAATGATCACATATTTTTCACCTTTGCGAATTTTCTTCTAAAATTTAGAGGGTTTTCATATTATTGTCTCAGGAATACAGAGTTTAATTTTCAAAAAATTTTGGAGCTGTATGGATTGATTTATGTGAAAAACATTGAGGTTGTCTCAAAAACACTCTAAGATCTAGAAAGGGCAAAAGTAAATTGATCACATATTTCTCATTTGTGTGAATTTGCTTCTGAAATTTAGTGGATTTTCAGATACGTATATCAGAATTCTACAGGAAAAATTTTAGTTTGTTTCAATCAGTATTGGCCGATTTATGATAAATTTGGTGCTTGAGACTTTGGTAAATAAAAAGAAGCATGTATTTTTGCAATTAGAGGTTAATTCTGAGAGATTGACTTAACAAGTTGAGTCAATTGAGTAAAATAAGATCTGTTGTTGTTATTTATTGCAAAAAAATTGTATTAGAAGCTATCTACATTATTCCAAAGTTTTTTTTATTAGCATCAATGGCTGCCAATAACAATCTTCCCATTCCTGAATTTAATGGGTTAGATTACGAGTATTGGTCCATCAAGATGAGGACCTTACTTATTGGAAAAGGGCTATGGGATATAGTTGAAGAAGGTTATGCAGAACCTGCATATTGGACAACCTTGAGTGCAGCAGATAAAACCAGCAAAAAGGATGCCCAAAAGAAGAATTCATCTGCCCTCTATCATCTTCAAGTTGCTTTGGAGAAGAGCATCTTTCCAAGGATTGCTTCTTGTTTATCAGCCCAAGAAGCATGGAAAGCCTTGAAGGATAGTTATCAAGGTAGTGATCAGGTGAAGCAAGTGAGGCTTCAAACCTTGAAGAGGGATTTTGAAAACTTAAAGATGCAAAATGATGAAAATGTTGGTGATTATTGTATTAGAGTAAAATCCATTGTAAACAAAATGCAAACCCTTGGAGATGACATCAAAACTGAAGTAGTGGTGAAGAAAGTGTTGAGGACACTTCTTCCTAAATGGAACCATATAGCTATCATTATTGAAGAGTCTAAATATTTGTCTACTTTATCTTTTGATGCTCTAATTGGTTCCTTGATGTCTCATGAAGAAATATTGCAGGGTGCTACATCTACAAGCTATGGAGGTGATGAGAAAGCATTCTCATCCAAAGAAGGTGATAATGCACAAGGAAGAGGACAAGGACAAGGACAAGGAAGAGGCCAAAGGAGAGGTAAAGGAAGAGGATGAGGTAGATCAAGAGGTGGCAATCAAGGAAGAGGAGGTGACAAATCAAAGAAATCTTGTTACAATTGTGGCAAGGTTGGTCACTTTGCTAGAGATTGTTGGTCCAAGACTTCTCAAGATGGGAGAGGTCAATATGGAAACTATGGAGAAGAGGAAGGAGCTTCTTCAAATATGTTCCTCACCTATGGAAAATCAGATCAAAATCTTAATGAAACTTGGATTTTGGATACTGGTTGTTCCAATCACATGAGTGGCAAAGAGGAGCTCTTTGCTACAATGGATTCCTCCTACAAATCAAAGATCAAATTGGGAGATGACAAGGCACTACAAGTTGAAGGTATTGGAGCCATGGAGGTTCCAACAAAAGAAGGCACCAAGAAGGTAAATGACATCTATTACACCCCCAAACTCCAACATAATTTGCTTAGTGTTGGACAAATGATGGAGAAGAACTATAGGCTTGTTTTTGATGAAGGAAAATGTGTCATTTTTGATAAAAACAATTGTAATAGAGTTATTACACAAGTACCTATGACAAAGAATAGGTTGTTTCCTCTTAAGTTTGGGGAACAAGGAGGTGCTCAACTTGCTAGTGTAGCTATTGCTAATCCAAGTGTGCTTTGGCACTTGAGATTTGGTCATCTTAATTTTGCAAGCTTGAAATTGTTGACTTCTCAAGCTATGGTGAGTGGACTTCCGAAAGTTGATGAACACAAGGAGGTGTGTGAAGGATGTGCTTTGGGAAAGCACTCAAGATCAAAGTTTCCAAGAGGACAAGCATGGAGAGCAAGCCATCCACTCCAATTGGTGCATTCGGACATTTGTGGTCCAATGCAAACCAAAAGCATTGGTAACAACTCTTACTTTCTCACTTTCATTGATGATTTCTCTAGGATGTGTTGGATTTATTTTTTGAAAACTAAAGATGAAGCTTTTGATTGTTTCATAGATTTCAAAAATAATGTAGAGAATCAAAGTGAGTTTGTTGTAAAAAGTCTCAAGACTGATAGAGGAGGAGAGTATTCTTCAAATGCATTTCTAAAATATTGTAAATATTGTGGAATAAAAAGGCAATTCACAACTGCCTACACCCCACAACAAAATGGTGTGGCTGAAAGAAAGAACCACACTATAGTAGAAATGGCTAGATCAATGCTGCAAACTAAGCATCTAAGTAACATGTATTGGGCTGATGTTGTTAGAACTAGTGTTTACATTTTGAATAGGAGTCCTACTTCTAGTTTAGATGGGATTACTCCTTATGAAGGATGGTATGGCAAAAAGCCAAATGTAAAACACTTTAAGGTTTTTGGTTGTCTTGCATATGCCCACATTCCTGATGAGCAAAGAAAGAAACTTGACCCCAAAATTCAAGCATGTATTTTTGTTGGATATTGTGAGTCTTCCAAAGCATATAGGCTCTACAATCCCAAAACACATAAAATTGTACTCTCCAGGGATGTAATTTTTGATGAAGGGGGAGAATGGGGTCATCAAAAACTTTTTGTTGATGATGGATCTCATGATGCAAGTTCCTCTCAAGTGCAGAAAGTGCAGCCCAAAAACAACAAAGGAAGTCCTCCAAGCCCAAGTATGAGTACTACTTCAAGTACAACAGATGCTACTCCAAGTCCTTCTCCACAAATATCAGTAAGTTCTTCACCAATGGATATTGATTCTCCATCAAGAGGTAAAAGAACACTTCAACACCATCCATATTTTCAAATGTTGGATAAGAATTTCCAGAAAAGATACACTAGAAGTCAAGCTAGTGAAATGAATGCAGTTTTGAAAAGACTTGAAAATCTGCATATGTATGGTGATGATGACTCCCAAGAGCCTAAGGGAGATGTAGTCAATTATGCTTTAATGACTAGTGTAGAGCTAGAGCCATCTAGCTATGAAAAAGCAAGTGCTCATGATGTATGGCAACAAGCCATGAAAGAGGAAATGACCTCTATAAAAAAGAATGATACTTGGGAGCTAGTGGAGCTTCCTAAAGGCAAAAAATGTGTTGGATGTAAATGGGTCTACAAGACCAAATTCAATGCTTATGGAAGCATTGAAAGACACAAGGCAAGACTAGTAGCAAAAGGGTTCACTCAGAAGTATGGGATTGACTATGAGGAGACCTTTGCTCCTATTGCTAGACAGGAGACAATCAGATCAGTACTTTCTTTGGCTGCCCACAAAGGGTGGAAAATTCAGCACATGGATGTAAAGAGTGCCTTTCTCAATGGGTACTTGAATGAAGAGGTTTTTGTGCAACAACCTCAAGGATTTGAAGAACAAGGTAAGGAGACACCTTGTCTACAAACTAAAGAAAGCATTGTATGGCCTCAAGCAAGCACCAAGAGCATGGTACTCACGCATTGATGGCTACTTTCAAAGGTATGGATTCACTAGGAGCAAAAGTGAACCTACTCTCTACTACATGAAACAAGGTAAAGACATTCTCATTGTATGCTTATATGTGGATGATCTAATATTCATGGGTAGTAGTGCTAAGATGAATGAGGAGTTCAAACACTCCATGATGAAAGAATTTGAAATGAAAGATCTAGGCTTAATGCATTACTTCCTAGGCATGGAAGTACATCAAACAGGTAAAGGGATCTTCATATGTCAACACAAATATGCTCAAGATATGATCAAGAAATTTTCTATGGAGCAATGCAAGCCTATTGCAACTCCAACGGGTCATGGGATCCAATTGAGCAAAGATGATGGAGCACCAAAAGTTGACATGACCACTTACAGGAGCATGGTTGGGAGTCTAATGTTCCTCACCAACACAAGGCTCGATATTCAATATGTTGTTTCTCTTGTTTCAAGGTATATGGCTGATCCATCTGAACTTCATCTACAAGCAACTAAAAGAATTTTGAGATATGTAAAGGGTACATTGGATTTTGGGATCCATTACCACAAATGTAATTCTGTAAAATTAGTTGGCTTTAGTGATAGTGATTGGGGCAGCAATATAGATGATAGAAAATCTACTTCAGGGAATTGTTTTAGTCTTGGGTCAGGACTAATTACTTGGAGTTCCAAAAAGCAAACTATTGTAGCATTATCATCTACTGAAGCTGAGTACATAGCCATCACAAATGCTAGTACCCAAGCTTTATGGTTGAGAAAAGTTCTTGAAGAAATCAGAGAGAAACAAAGTGGTCCTACAAGATTGTATTGTGACAATATGAGTGCCATCCAATTGGCACATAATCCTATCCACCACAATAGGTCAAAGCACTTTGACATGAAGTATCACTTCATTCGAGACATGGTGGAGAAACAGGTGATTGAGCTACAACATTGCAGCACTTTGGACAACATAGCGGACATCTTCACCAAAGGAGTTGCGAAAGCTCAGTATATAAAGCTGAGAGACTGTCTAGTCAGTCCTCTCAACTTTAAGGGGGAGAATGTTGGACTCTAGAGCATACTTTAGAGTATCTTCCCTAAAGTATATAGGTTCTAAATATTTAAAATTCATTTAAATATAGTTGCACCAACTTTACTATTTGAGAGGAAATCAGTTTTGTTGTGAGAGCATATAGGGAATTGTTTAGAGTGTTTCTAAACATAGTAGGAGCAAGTAAGATCTCCATAATAGTAGAGATTTCAAACTGATTGGAGTGCTATAAAAGCATTGTAATTTCTTCTGATTATGAATCTAATGAGCATATTTTCTCAAGAGAGTGGAATCAAAGTTCACCTTGGAGGCTAACAACGAATACCACTAGCTTGTTGTGGATTAGATGGAGGAGGTACATTAGTTTGAAACATCTATTATTGTGGAGGAAGAGGTCATGATATCGATGAAGAGGCTAGAGAAGCCATTGTCACTCAATTGGTTTGTGGTGGTTTTGAAAATGGTTGGTTCCACATATTGTGGTTAAAACAAAAATTTGAATTGTAAGATGTTTTTGCCAAAGTTTAGTTTTGCTAGATTGGAATTTGATATCCTTCACGACTTTTGCTTGAGCAATGGATTCATCAAATGTGCAACTTTTATGAAGTTGTAGAGGTGTAGATATGTGTTTGTGATAGCTTTTAGAAAATAGTGTGATAATTTTAGCGAATGGGAGGCTATAAGCTAGGTCATGGATGATCGATATCCATAGAGAAACAAAATATATGAAAGGTTCATCATCAGTCTGTCACAAGGTGTAGACATCAAAAAAATTCATCTTCTTTTTTATGTTGATGGAGAAATATTCCAAAAATGAATTATCCAACTGTTCGAATGAGAACAGGCTATGGTGTAGAAGCATAATGTGCCACTCGATGGCTTGTACCCCTAGTGAGAGAGAAAAGGTATGCAACATGAGGGAATCACTACTGTGAAGTTGATAACATGCAAAGTGATATTTACTAATGTGTTCTCGAGTGTCCTCTTTACCTTTGTATTTGTCAAATTTTAGAATCTCAAAGTAGTATGGGTAAGGATAAATATAAACTAATGGATGAATGGATTCATTGCACAATTCATTGTATGAGGGTTTATAGGGCCTATAACTAGTCATGCAAAGATCCAACATCTTAACTTGTTCTTGCAAGAGTTGGAATTTAGGGGATGGAGGTACGATGAACTGTGCTGAGATAGTGGAAGATTGAGAATGGGGAGGATACTAGAGCTATTGTTCCTTCCATTGTGAAAAAGGAATATACTAGAGTTGTTCCTATATATGTGATTGCTAAACAACATGAAGCATGGGGGATGATGGAAGAGTCTACTATGGAGCAGACATCTGCTAGGAATGGTAATATTATGGATGTTGTGTCTATACTTGCTACACAGAAATATTCTATGATGGTTGTGTGGTTGGAGAGGATGACCAGGAAGGAGGTATCAGGGTAATAGAGTGCGATCGAGGAAGTGATGTTTGGATAGAGGATAAAGGTGGATGGTGAGATGACATGCCAAAATATGGTAACTATGCTATACTGGATGATCGATGAATGGAGAACTAAGGTTGGGCAAAATAGCATGGGTGATTGGCAAGGTAATAAGGGTAGAGTGGATTATAGTAGAGAGATGAATGGAAGGGGGGCCTAAAATGGATGAGGTGGAGGAAGGCAGAAAGGTGGAAGTGGATGGAAGTGAAAGTAGAGCATAATATGGCATTCCATACATCTCAAAAGAGGGGAATGTAGGTGGGGGAAGTGATGAGGAAGGGGTGTAGGTATCAAAGGTGGAAGCTTGAGAAGAGGGTATGGTGAACATGTCTACAAACATATGTGAAGATGGGATTTTTTGATGTTGTTGAGAAGGGAATTATTGTGATTGAGATGGTGGTTGTGATGTAGTATTGGAAGATGGAATATATGACTGTTGGGAAGGTGGTTGTGATGCTTGAGACTGTATTGGTGTGACGATGTGAGTGGAGTATATATTATTGTTACAACGAGGATTATTGTAGGGTTGATTATGATGAAGGCACCTGAGTGTCAGGGGTGGAGGACCGGGGATCCAAAATCATCCCTACTATCAGGGCATGTGACGTAGTCTCGAGGTGAGAATGATTAAGTAAAGAAGAGTCATCCCTGAGGAGGGAATGAGATGGATCCTGTAGGAAAGGATGAGAAAAATTAAGTGAGGTAGGTGGAGTCTCATCATCAATAGTGAATAAGGGAGATGGGTCTCCTAGAGCGATATAGATGATGTGATCATAAAACATGGATGGTGGATTAGGTGGGGGTGAGTGGGGAAGAAGATGATCTTTGCCAGAAAATATGGAAAGCATATTAATAGAGATAGAGGTCTCATCGTGAGACATGGTGTATATACGAGATGGTACAAAACCAGTAAGGGGATCACATGTGAGAGTGGATATTTTCCTTGTGAAGGGAAGGGGAATAATAGACTGACTAGATGTGGTGTGAGAAGCCTCCTCCTTAATATGTGCTTGTTTGCATGCTCGGATATGAGTAACAACAAGAATGGTGCTATATAGTGCGATTAGGTGTTCAAACTGTTCAAAAATGCAAATATAAACCTATGGGTGTGTTCTATGCAAGATTTTAGGTAAAATTAAGAAATTTGGTATGTTTTTGTACACTAGAATAGATTTTGCATGCCACTATGCAAACTTGTACTATAGAAATATGGTTCACATAGTGCTATGCAAACCTGGTCCAAAAAGTGAATCTGATAGAAAATTGATAGTGATAGGATGTGAATAGACAAAAAGTGGGTGGCTAACAACTAAATGTGTTGAAACCACTAATTGTGAGAGTGCAAAAAAAAATGTAACTGGAATCAATGCTAAACAAAGAAAAATAAATGTTTGGTTGTTTTGTGTGTTTTAATGATAAAACCAGCTCTAGAACATGACACTGGAAGTGGAGTGAGACTCTAGAAAGAATAGGAGTGTTTTCGACATGAAACCTCCTACAAAACCCAAGGGTGCACATAATAGAACAATGTCTCAACAAGTGAATGACAAGTTGAATGGAAAGGTGCAATAAAATTATATCCAAAGGGGAGGAACTCAAAATGCATTAATGAATCCAAAATTCTCTCACGAGAAGAGGGTGGCACTATCTAAGACATGATACTAGCCCAACTAGGTTATCACTTCACTCTTGGGTGATCTTAGTCAAGAACGACAATTACCTATTCATGAATTATATGAGACTTGTGAACAAAGGTGTCTAATCCTATCCCACTCTAAAGGTTCCTTTTGATAATGAAATCTAGAAAACCAATCTCAAGAGTAGGGGATATTCCAATGATGAAGTACATAAAATCAATCTTGGGGGTTACTATGGTGTCTAAGGGGTAATATGGTGGAAGGATATGGATTACAAAATTACTAGTCTTGAGTGGGGATTGGGGATGAAATCCAATCTTACCATTGTGTATGAAATGTGAGTGTGTGGTAGTGAGTTTTCTATCGATTATGTGAAAGCAAAAACAACTAGCTAAATGCCTTTTCAAAAAGGAAAATAAACCTAGATGCCCTTTGGAAATAGAGACTAACCCTAAATGCTTCTTTGGAAATAAAATAGATCTACTATAGGAAATAAAAGGGGTATGGGAGCCCCATGCGGTGTGAAAAACATGAAACCTATGCCACCCCCTTGCTTGCATTTGGAGCCATCAAAAAATAGGTTTATATCTGCCTACGTCTCAGGCTCATCAGAATCTGGTGATTCTGATATTTGGAAGACCCCCTCATCAGGAAGATCCATACTAAGAGGCTGATCATCCTAGAGAGGAGCCTCTGCAAGTTGATCGGTGATGACCTGACCCTTAATTGATTTTTGTCCAACAAATTCCATGTTGAACTCTATCAACAACATGATCCATTTTACCGTGCGGCTACTATGATAAGTACAACTCATCATGTAGTGCAATGGATTCTCTTTAGATACAACATACGTGGTGTTGCTAAGCATGTAATATTATAGATTCCTGGTAGTGAAAACCACCACTAGGCATAATTTCTCAATGTATGCGTACTTGATCTCATAACTGACTAGGGTGCGGTTGAGATAGTAAGTGGCCTGCTCCTTATGAAATTCATTATTCTGGGCTAACATGGTGCCCAGTGCAATCTTAGTGGCTAAGATGTATAAGTGGAATGAAACTCATGGTCTAGGTGGTGCTAACACTAGCGATGAAGCCAAGTATTTATTTATTGCGTCAAAGGCCTCCTGACACTCGTCATTCCAATGGAATGTGACCCCCTTGTGCAACAACTTGTTCATGGGGAAAAACTTGTTCGACAATTACGCTATAAAGCATTTGATGGACATGATATTGCCTTGTAAACTTTAGAGCTTCTTGATCATGATTGGGGGAAGCATCCCAAGGATGGCCTTCACCTTATTAGGGTCCACTTCAATGCCTTTCTTAGAGACGATAAATCCCAAGAGCTTTCCATATGTGATGTTGAAGATGCACTTCTTGGGGTTCAGTCTCACATTGTGCTCGATGAGGCGATCTAGAACTTTTCTCAAAACATCAAGATGCTCATGGCATAATAAATATTTATCCAGCAAGTCATCCATGTAATCTTCCAAAATCTTATGCATGTAGTCATGGAAGATGTACATCATGGCATGCTGGTAGGTGGCTCCAACATTTTTAAGGCCAAAAGGCATGATCTTATAGCAAAATGTCCCCCAGGGAATTATGAACTCCGTTTTGAGCTGGTCTTATGGGTTGATACAAATCTAATTGTACCTAGAGAAACCATCCATAAGGTATAATATTTCATGGCCTACTATGGCATCTACTAAGGTGTCGATGCTTGGAAAAGGGAAATCATCCTTAGGACTCATTTTTTTGAGGTCTCAAAAATCTATGCAAATGCGAATCCTCTTGTCAGGATTCTTGATGGGAACCATGTTGGATAGCCATCGCAGGTAGTCTATATAAATAATGAACTAGGCATACAAAAAATTTTGTAGCTCATATTTAACCATCAAGGCCATAATTGAATGCATATTTATGAGCTTTTGCTTGGCAAGCTTGGCCTTGGGGTCAAGCGTTAGATTGTGGGTGACTAGATTTGGATCCAGTCCCAATATGTCTTTGTAAGACCATGCAAAAGATACCTTCTTCTCTATGAGAAGGCTATGTAATCAGCTTGCTCTTCGAGGGATAGACTTTCCCCTAGCTTGATACACTATGGATTCTCTGGATCTAAGCCAATATCTCTATCAATCGTAGGCTTGATTGAAATATGTGACCCCTCCTCCAATTGGTGGAGGGTAGGGATCAAATGGATGTCATCCGTTGGATTTAGATCATCAATGGGAACCTCAGGTTCCTATTCAACATGGAAGACATCATGAGCTGGCCCTAGGGAGAAGTGAAGTGGTTTTAGTATCTCATCACAAGGCCAATACTCAGAAGGCAATGGGGGTGAATCTCCCTGGTCAAAGTTGATTACCCCCAAGTTGAGGTGTGATGGCTTTAACGGGTTATTTAGATCTTGTAGGGGCTCAAACAGATCTATAGAAATCATATTTATGGATGGATGATTTACCCTAGGTGGTTGGTGGTCACCATGGACCTTTGGATGTAGCATGAACTAAGGAGGTGGCTACGAATGTTGTGGGATGATGGGTGATGGTCGGTATGGCTTCGAGCGAGCTTGCTCCTCTAAAGGTAGAAGTTATCACCAAATGGAATGATGAAATGGGAATATGCATAGATAGAACTCATCCTCATCATCTACTGGGATGACCCGAGGGCCTTCTCCATTTGAGCTACCAGAATCGATGGGTGCAACTCCATAATCAGACTCATCATCAGTAGTCTACTCATAAGGGGACCCTGGATCCTCTTTCTCATCATCATGGGGAATAGTACATGAACCTTCACCTCTCTTGTAGTATTGGATACCATCATGAGGTGGTTCATATTCTCCCAAGGGCATAGGGAAATAGTCCCCCAGTGAGTATATGCAATTAGGGTTTGCAAAGGGATCTCGAGCGAACTCATCTCTAAAGTTGAGGCACATGCACTCCAAACCATCTGTGAGAGCATCCAAGGTTAAGGGGTGATTATGTACCAATAGTGATTTATCATAGGGTATCTGGTACTGGGGTTGAAACAAAACCTGCATACCTTGCTCATACAAGCCTAACCTGTAACCATACCAATTGCAAAGTTCAAGGTACTTTAGGGCGAATTCAGGGTTAGACAAGTAGTTGATGTCTTCTACAAAGGGCTCTTCATCCTCCTCCTATTGTTGGTAGGATTCAATGCCATAGTCTAGTCCCCCATAGATGAAATTCATTTGATTTAGGGGGACACCTAGGGGCACAATAGTGCCTGTGTGAAGGTGGGGTCGACCCATGTCTTGCATCGACTCTATAGTAGGGTTAGTAGTGATATTCCTAACCATGTATTCTTCTAACATAGTGGAATCCAAGTGCACTATCACCTGAGACTATGGATAGAAGAGTGATGAGAGCGAGACCTAATCTGATTCATCATCCATCACTTGTGGTAGCTCTTCATCATTTGGGTTAGGTACCTCCTCTATGGAGATGGTGGATATGGTTGGCTGGACCTCATCAATAGGCTTTTCCCCTAGGTTCCTCAACAAAGGATCCATCGGCCTGATGGGCATCAAAGGAGGTGTCGATGATGAGGAAGGTGCATCGTGCAATGATGAGGGGTTCAAACCTTGACTGGATTTATTTATTTGGAAGTCTAGGTGTGTTGATGGTAAGGTTGACTCAGGGAGCTATTGCACCATGTTACAGTATTTATAGGGCTCTAGGTCCATAGGGATGACATAAACTTACCCTTCATGAGTGTACTTAAGGAACTGGTGAGCAATGGAAGGGACACATTTCATGTCCCTAATCCATGGTCTACCTAATAGGATATTGTATGCCATCTCACCCTCCAGTATGTGACATAGCATCGAGATGGTATTTTCTCCTACCTAAATCAACAAGATGATCATACCAACTGTTGAGCATATGACATCGTTAAATGCTCAAAGGGTGTATGTATATGTGACAATATGGGATATCAAGAGCTTCAAGTGATTGAGAGCTATCATGGTGATGATATTTCTAGAATAATTAGTGTCTATCAACACTCTCTTGTATGGTATCTATTTACACATGCGAAGATGTGCAAGGGAGGATCCACCGTATCATTTGGAACCGATTTAAGCTCATCCTCTCGAAAGGTGATTATCAGTTCAATGCACTGTATTACATGCCCTATAAAATTGTTGAAGGAGTTGGAATCCTAGGGTGGAATCTCTATGGCCTTAAGAATCTCCATCAAAGCCTCTTTGTGAGGTTGCAACTACTGAATCAACTCATAGATGGAGAGTCAGGCAGATGTTGTTCTTAAGGTCTGAGTGAGCTTGCTCTTAATGGTGGCCATAGGCCTAGGTGGAAGGCTTGGTGGAGGATGCGATGGCTACTATGATGTCGAAGGGACATCACCTTGAGCCACAGGCAGTGCGACTGGACTTGGGTACCGTATATTCCTCATGACAATGTTGATCATGTCGACATACCCCTACTGAGGAGGGGCATGGTGAACCTCATTTACCTAGGGCACTATCTTGGCCTGCTCAGCATGGGCAGGTATGGGGTCTTTAAATATATTCATTTGTTGGTTGTTTGGCACGATAGGGTTGTCTACCTGAAGGTCCTTCCTATATATCATGTCTTGTACCAAGTTTTTAAACTTGTAGCACATGTTCACATCATGCCTGTTTTGCCTATGAAATTTGCAATATAGGTCTTCTCTATACCCTTTGGGCTTGGGTGCATTCAGGTCGATAGGTCGAATCTTAGTAGATTGATTGAATGTGAAGCTAAGAGGCACTCAAACAATGAGTCCATAGACTCTGTAAAGGGCATGAATTGATGCTTTGGGTGGCACTGTTGATTTTATCCTTGACTATTCTAATTGTCCTTAGCATAGTCCCGATGTGTGGTCTGATAATTGGGCTTTTGAGGCAATGCAGTTTGTGCTGCCTCCAAGATGCTAATGACAACCTGATTAACTATTGCTAGATTAGACTACACTGGAGTGCTCTTATTGTTCTTGTTCCACTCCTTGTGAGGTTTCATAATATTCCCCTCTTGAATTTTTATTTCTTCGATGATCCTAGCCTATGCTAGGGCATCTTCAAGAGTCGGGTACTTTTGTAGTTGCAACAACAAGGATATTGGCTTCAGGTAGCTCTTGGAAAACATCTGAGTCAACTTCGACATGGGGAGGAGATAAGGTAGTTTTGCGAGCAAGGCCCATCACCTATTTTTGTAATTTTTTATTGACTCATCATCATATTGTTTTAACCCAGCTACGTCAACTAGTGTTTCCTTCCTCTTGGTATGAAGGTGAAGCATTCTAGAAATGTGTTTGTAAGTTGATCCAAAGTGTGGATGCTATGCTTAGGGAGTTGTTAAAACCACTCTAAGGTAGGGCTCGAAAGGGTAGTCAAAAACATCTACAAAAGTAAAGCATCATCATCATGAATGCCGAAGCATTGGCCCAAAAATATGGTGACATGCTCCTATGCATCCTCTTCTCCCTTAAACATAGCCAATTGTGGAATTTTGAATTGCTCTGGATAGGGAGGTGTAGGTACTGAAGGATGTATGGGTTGACTATGCAACTAGTGAATGTAGGATTTTGAGACCCAGATCCAAAGGTCTTGTGCTCTACCGACTCTAGGCACTCTAGCAGGTCTATGTATGGGTCTGAGGACTTGATTTCCACATTCTTACTCACATCTTATGGTGGAGGTCTAGGATCCTACAACCTATAGTGGGGTGGTGGCATATCACCCCCTACCTCGATAAGGCATCTCCAAATATTTACTTATGTCTCATGCTCACTGTAGGCCCCATAGGGCGTCTCTCAAGCCGATCTATAAAGAGGGGTATCCGCCCACTGTGGGTGTCCTTTATCTAGCCTATGAGGCAAGTCTCGATCCAGCCTAGGAGGCCACAAAGGTAATGTTGGATAAGGTCTAGGAGACCTATCTCAAATGAGTGTGGGTTGCCTTGGAGGGCTTCTTACCTATGGGTATTAGGGGCAGGGGAATAGCTCGTTGGTATACCGTTCAATCCTTTCTTTTCAAGTTGATGCAAGCGGTCTAGTTGTTCTTTGTCCTATCGGAGCTGCTTGAACTGATCTTGGAATTCTATGTACTTTGCAACTACTTGTTTTATTTGTTCTATTATATGAAGCCTAGGGGTATAGGGTACTCATATTGGGGTCGACCTTGTTCAAGATAATCTATAATATCTATCGGGTGCTTGCCTCTTTCGAGGTTCACCGCATTGACTTGAGGTTCAAGTTATAACATCTACTCATTATACTCAGTAGGCACAGAGGCACATCAAGCATGCACAAAATATTACTCTTGAGGAAATTATAGGGTTTCCTCATGCCTTCCTTCCTGGACGAGGAAGGGTAGGGTGGAATTGGCTCACCCCAAGCGACGAGTGTCATACTCTTTGGGTTGCCTAAGTTGTTGTACTCTATTTGGGTGATGTATAGGCAAGGTCATACCGACTTGCCTTACCGATTATGTGAAGTCATGCTCTTATTTATGAATAGGCATGTCAACCCTGATGGGTACGTAGATGTGTGGCACTGCTCTGTATATTAGTGCCTTAGCATGTTGTTGCCTTTCATCAAGGAAGACCTGTGATGCATCTACATATCAGGAACACTCTCCCAGGTAATGTCCATCATCCCTCGAAGTGTCCTGCAGAGGATCCCCTCAAAGGTGTCACTCCTGCCCTAATATTTTGGGGCTAGGTGGAGTGGAGGCTCTCTAGGGAGGTATAACCAAGTCCCTAGAGCTAAAGCAGAGTGACTCATGTCTCCTAACCCACTCTCTTCAGATTCCACCTGTGATTGGGCTTGGATGTGGGTGTATACCATTGTGACTCTCTATAAAACCCTGGATGATTATCTTCTTTAAAAAATTTAACGAATTAGCAAACAAGAAAGGAAGCACTCAATAAGACAGATTATTATCTCCTTTTAGTTTTAGCTATGAGTCCCTAAACTATTTTGTGTGTTTTAGATGTGTTGTTTGTAAAGAATGACCTTGTGTCGCATGTTTGAAAATCTTGTTGGATGATGTAATTAAATGTTTAAATGATTTGACCTATATACTTACAAAATCTGAATATGGTGATGAAATCCATATCCAACGAGGTAGCATAGGTACTACCAAACCTCACCCAGCACCCCGTGCACAACAATACACTCCTTCGAAGAGGAATGCATGTTATTTTGCATGATTAGGACAGATCTTGGGTTAGCCTTGGCCATGGATGGGTCTTGATGATACTATTTCACATGATCCAATTGATTTGTAATTACATCCATTGTTGGTCTTGATCAACAGGTTGGATGTGAGAGCCCAACACCGCCAATGTTAAAATGAAACATGATGTGTGAGGTCCCTTTTAACTTTAAATAAAGCAAGCAAAGAAGCATTCAATAATAATTCACTAAATGCATGCATAAGGTGCATTTTAATTTCATAAATTTTAGTATATATAAAAAAAGAACTCACGAATGTATCTAGAAATGTGGAAGCCCTAAATGCTAGCCTACCCATTGGGTAGGCTACAAGCAAGCAATCCAAAGAGATGCATTCCTACTTTAAATTTGTTTTGATTTTTCTCCTTTTATGTGTTTTTGTTATTTTGCGTTTAATAAAAAGAAACTAGTTTCTAACCTTTCTAAGAAAGCAAAGATGTCATAAAAACCAGATAATAAAAAAAATAGTTTTTGTAAATGCAAAACAGATATGGAAGACTCAGGAACCTACCGCATCACTGCCAAAACTTGCTATTTCTAGAATTCTGCTCAGAAACCTCTCTGATTCCTATTTTCTCTAGGGTGGGATGAATAGCATATTTTTATTCATTCCAGGGTGGCACAAATTCACATTCATTCTAGGATGGCATGAATAGCAGGTAAGAGTTCGTTTAAGTCTAGAACGACTGGCACCTGCAACATAAAAAGGGTAGAGAAATGAGATTCAAATTCATCCAAAGCAAAAGGGACAGGGTCCCACCATGATCACCACTGAAGTAGGAAAAAATGATGCACCAAATAATGATAAAAAATATGTGTATCTATTCCCTATATCTTATGAGCATCAAACAAGAGCATACGAGTAAAGATGAAAAAGTAATGAATAATAAGAAGTAAAGCAAAACAAATAGATCTATTATTAATAAAAATAATAAATATTATAGGTTACAATGCATCCCATTAAGGTATCAAAATGGGTGATACAAATGTTTACAAATCGTGTGCCCAAGGGTCAAATATTTCAAGGAATTTGGGTGCACATCTAATGTCTTTCCTCATACCCACAATCGAAGTAGGAGGGCCAAGGTTGCTGCCACTTGTGTATTTGATCTATTATGTATTAGTCTACCTCCCAATTTTTTGCAATGACCTTCACCTACACAAAAGGAAACCAGAATCATCAAATAGCGAGTGTGTATGATAAAAAGCATGCAATCCCCACAGGGGCAAAATGGCTAATAGTGAGAAAATGCATCAAACCAAATCCAAATGATAAAATATGGAATGGGTATGTAGAGAAATAGGTTTTGGGAATATATCACTAGAAATTGTGTCGAAATTGCATCCGACCGTGTTTCAAAATTGCGGTGACCGTTCGCAACCTACAATACCCAAAGAAAGAAAATTCTGACCCTACGCATATCCAAAATACATTAAAATTGGACAGAATACATGAAATACTATTCTAAGAAAACCCATTTAATTATATTTGTGATATCGATCACAACTTGGGTGTTCTCTCAGATGACCGTCAAATACCTACAAGAGACCCTATAAAACACTAAAAATGCAATATCTCGGCCAATATAGCTTAGGATGACATGAAATTTGAACTGCAGCATCATATAAGCATGTGTAAAATATATAATTAAAAATAGTCAATAAATAATGCACGTATCTCTATTTGTCATAGGTTAGGACGAATAGGACTGTCACGGATTGGGGACGCCCAGGAGTGGTATGCCCACAAAATCTGCCTAAATTTTGCCACCAATTCCACTTGGGAATGATGCAAAACCCTATGGGATGTGTTTTTTTCAAATTTTGTGAGGGAATTCACTCAATTGGTTTGATATTGTAACACATTACGCCTCCTAACTCACTCACAAACCTCCTTCGCTAGGAAGAGATTTAGAGGGAAAATGGGTGCAAAAGGGTGGAAGGAAATATTGGTAGCACTCTATTGCTTTTCTCTCAAAAATATCCTCTCCCTTTGGTGTGTAAAATTCCTCCACTTCATAGCCTAAGGAGGCTTCATGAGTCAAAATTCATGCGAGGTCATGAGAGGCATGAGGTGCCACTTGGCCACCAGGGTGACATGCATTGGAGGGAGAAGAGAATCTCCCAATTTGGCTTCCCTCATGTGCTGGAGCATTAAGATGTTGCATGCTCTAAATTTTTGGATGTTAGGGACCAAAAATGTAATTGTTGGTAGGCACCATTTGTCCATAATTGAATTTTTACCAATCAAACCTACTATTTGCTCTCCCTGGGATGAATACAGCTATTCGTCCAAGGGTGGGACGAATAAGTTCTGTATTCATCCCATGGTGGAACTAATAGCAGCAAGGTGTCCAAAGGTACCAAAAGTGGCCTAGAACCTTTCAAAATATTGTACTAAGTGGTTAGAGCCATTGTATCCCTCATGAGGGCTGCCCTAGGGGCCTTGCTGTGTCCCGAAGCCATTGCTTATGGTAGCATAATTGGATTGACCAGATTTTAGTGTCTACAACTACTATTAATTCACCTTTTGAGTTGATTTTCTAATATTTTTAAGAAGATGGTAATATAATAATCAAATCCTATTGAACTATGCACTTCTTAATTTGATGAAGTTATTTATGGTTGGATTTCTTTTGTACTTTTAGTATGAGTATGAGACGAGTATAAGTAAATAATTCCAACTCTTTTTAAGCAAGCAATAATTTTTCTTATCTATCCTTAAATTTTCAATGGTTCAATTTTATAAATTCCAATAATTTAAAATTTGATGTAGCACTCCTTATATCTCCTTATTTTGGAACTTTAGAAAATAATATTTGCAAAATAATATTAATTATCTAAGGTAGAAACCCTTATTTCTCCTACTTAATTATTTGCAAGTATTTGATATAATGCTCCTTGAGCTAATTATTAAGGTTACGCACTCTTTGATTTAATTTCTTTCCTTTCTAAGGTTATTAAATTTTCCAATGTAATATAACTTTAACCTTATATATATAAGATACCTTATAGCTCCTTTTATACTTTAATGAAAGTAAACATTTAGTGCAAATATACCTTTGAATTTTATATGTTGATTGGTGTTGGGCTTGACGTTGATGTGTAAACTATGAGCGTTGGAATTTTTACATCTTCTCCATGAGCATTCAATGCTCTTCCTTTGAATGGTGCTCTTCTAGGATGTCTCTTGCTCCTCTTAATGCACTTTGACTACTGTGCTCAAGTCTTGCTAGAGATGTACTTCCTCTATCTATGTAATCTTTCTGTGGTGGCTAATAATATGCTTCCCCTTTCTTTAACCAGGTGCCAAGTGGCACTAGGTGTTTCCCAAGACTTTGGTCTTCTCCTTAGGTGGTGTAGCACTTATTATAGGCCTTGAAAAATGTTATGCTACATGGTGTAGGTTTGAGTGTCTCTCTTGAGTGTTAACTATGGTTGGTGAGCGTTGAAGATGCTCTTCGTAAGCATTGAAGTGATACTGACGATGTTAATTTATTTGAGTGCCCTTTATTCTTGAGTGTTGAACAATGATTAAGGAATTAAACTTGAAATGCCTCACCAACCTAGGTGCTCTTCTTCTTGAACTCAAGCATTATGGAGGATTGATGTACCCTTACCTTCAGGCTATAGGATCCACGCCCGGAAGGGGGATGTGAAAAGGATGGGACAATACCTCGGACTGAGAGGCCCTTTGAAGGTCCCACCTCTCGGGGGAGGGGTATTAAGGTGATTTTTCGACGGATGGTGGGGTTCACCAGGAAACTTTCGAATGGCAGTTTCCACGCCTAGGTTGGGAGTGTGTTTGATGTGTTCATTTTTATGCTTTAATCATTCAATTCCTAGGTTTGGCCAAATGAATCTAAACTATTCTATATGAAATGCAAATTTAAATGAATACAAAAAATAGATTTAAACAGAAAATACAGAGAACAAGCTAGATGAGAAAAACCATACCTGATTTCGGATGTCTGATGGAGGTTCTGATTTTTGAAGCAGTCCAGATCGCCTCTGATATGACAGGATCGTCTGATATCAGACAAGATCATCTGAGATCTGGCGAATTCATCAGACAAATTCATCAGAGACCTGCAATCAGAGAAATAGACACAGAATATAGAAAATGCAGCTATACTAACAAAGGAAAATGATGTAGAATGATAATAATAATATTAAACTGATAATTACAAAATAAAAATATAAGTGCATTACAATGATTTAATGACAATTATGACTTTATTATGCATTTAAGCTACATGGGTGAACTCCAAGATGCAGAATAGTAATAAGTCTAACTAATGCAAAGCAAAACAGTAGATAATGGGCAGAGAATGCAAACTCAGGGCACTGATTGCCCCCAATGTAGGCTATAGTCGAGATCATATGTAGGATACGAAATCATCTTGAATTTTTGCGTGATCGTCCGAGATCGTACAGGATCGTCTACGATGATCTGAGCTTGCTTCGACTGAAAAACAATGAAGTTCTTGCAAACAAACTTGGAAAAATACGAAGGCAAATAGTAATTTAAGATACTCTAATGCAAATAAAACTCGTGTTACAGAAAATTTCAGCCAGGGGAATGTCAAGGGGAGGGCCTAAGATTAAATAGGCATAGGAAGGAGGTTGGGAGGTTGGAGATCATCCCAATTTGGGAGATCTCCAACGGGGGAAGTCTCTAACCGCGTAGACATGCTTTTGCCCCGGTTAGAGACGCCGTTGAAATAGAAGCTAATTATGAAAAATCAGTTTTGGGACGAAATCATCTGGACGTTCTTCTCCAGACGAATTCGTTCGATCTGAGGCGATATCGTCTGATCGGCGACGATATCGTCCAACGGTCACAACAAATCCTAAAAATGGCATGGAAAACAAGGGGAGCAGTTTAACAGGTGGTTAACGGGCATTCGGGATTGAAATTTGAATTTGAATTTGAATTATTACTAAAGTAATTTTAATTATTTGCTAAGGTTTACTGTGCCAATTTTAGGGTGCTACATTTTGCCCCCTCTTTAGCGAATTTTTCGAAGAAAATGCGTTAAAGATGAGTTTTTCCCATTTTACGAGAAAGCAAAAATATACTCAATTTTTTAGACGACGATTCTTGGTCGAATCGTACGAATGCTGACTATGGTGCCCCCTCCGTGTTTTTACCCAAATCGAACGTTTGAGGTAAAAACGCGGAAAAGCAAAAATTTTAAAAATGTTTTTAATTGTTTTTGAATAAAATTAAGAAAAATAGGGAAAAACCCTAATTCATTTTTACTGTTCATTGATATATATATATATATGATCTTTTTTTTGATGATATGACTTGTGTCTTATGTGTTTTTTATGATGCTTTAATGTTTTGATTTGTTTGATTATTGGATTGAGGATTCATGTAATTATGTCGTTTTGAAATATTATAATTTTGATATCATGCTGTAAGATTTTAAATGAAATAATCTGATGTAAACAATTGGTGGTTGTGGTGTGATTTGATAAAAAATAAAAGGGACTTCTAACAATAATTTCAAAGGACATTGTCACTATTATAGACCATTTCATGGAGTTTTCGCTCACTCGGTCGTCAAGCTAATCCCAGTATAGAAATATTGTTAAAAGTAAAAAGAGTGCTTAAGAGACTGTCTTAAGACTTGGTGTTGTGATGGTGATGATGGTGTGATGATTTGTTTTCAGATTTTCATAAAAATAGTATGCATGAAAATATGATGTTGCTAGGCATAAATTCCTAAGTGTGATAAAATTTTGAATAATTCCCTAGGATTTATACCATGGTTGCAATATTGAATTTTGAACATAATGTCATGAAATAGAATAGGTGTTTGTTTGTTTGTAAAGCATAATTGTGCAACATAATGATTTAAGTCATATGTTTTGATGAATTTTGTTTTAAAATAAATGGAAAATAAAATTAGAACGATGGTTTGCGCTAGGCATAGAATTATAGGTATAGACTTATACCATCATCGCGAAATCCAAAGAAGAAACATAGATTGTTGGTTTTATTGCAAGATGCATTTTTGACTTTTGATAAACAGAAAAATAATAATATGAAAATTTTGTTTGAAATTATTTTTGAGATTTTATGAGAAGATGTATGTAATTGCTTTTATACAAAACAAGAATTCTGAAATAAAAGGATAAAATTATTCCGAAAAGAGTTACAGAGATATTTTAAATTATCTCAAAGAGAAATGTAGATTTATAAGGAATCCTCATGTGCAAATGTGAGTTCATTACCAATATTGATTTATCATAATGATACAAAATCTCTCAAATACAAATGTGTGTGCGATTGTATTGTTCATTTACCAATTTTGAGCAAGATAATTTGATACAAGTAATTTGCCTTGACCAAATAAATGTTCGTTGACCATGATTTATATGCATGTAACCGTACCAAACTACTATGTAAGTTAGGTTATCAAGAGCTAGCTAATCCATAAGTTGACAGAGGTCTGTACAAAAGAAGGTCGCTAATGTGACAGACATATCGCCACGCTAGGATTTACCCAAGGCCAAGCGGGTTGGGCACAAACCACCTGTTATGGGGCTTACCTCACAGTTTTTGAATAATTGAGAATTCCAGGGATTCAAGCTCATTCACCCTTCTTTTCTTTTCAAGGGGTAGGGAAAGGGATTTTATTGCATTTTGCTTTTGCTTTTCTTTTTCTTTTTTTTTTTTTTTTGTACTTTTGTATTTTTGAGATAATGCTGAAATATTGCTGTGATGATTCAAAATAACCTTTTTCTTTTTCTCTTTTTCTTGAATCTTTCTTTTTCTTCCTATGCTAGGGATACTTGCTCGGATTAGCTATAGAGCAAGGGATTTTTATTCTGGGTAGGGGTGAGCTTGTCCTTTTGTCAATTCTCAAAGATTCTAGACCATGTGCATGATAGGATAGCAGGGGAAACTTTTCGCTCAAGAAACCATTTCTACTATGTAGCATCATATTGAATTTGCAATGAAATCATTTTAATGTGAAAAGATATACTTGGCTCAAGTAAATAACAAGATCAGTTCTCTATGCTCAAAACTTTATTTAATTCAACTGTGGGCTTTGATATAAGAGAGATGAATAATCATAACAAATAAAATCAAGATATTTATTCATGTGAATGTGAAAGTGCGGGATTCCAAATAAATACTAATTTATCCAAAATAACTAAAAATATAACTGCAATACTTCACAAATTGACAGATATAAAAATAAAAGATGTTTTTGAAGGTTTTGATGATTTGGATGTTTTTGGTGTTTTTATATTTTAAGTTTATAAATTGAAAGAAATACAAGATAGTTGTTTTTTGAAATGTTTTAAACAAATATATACAATGATGAAATGACCAATTTTTATGCATAGTAATGTTTAAGATGCATGATGTTCATAGGTTCTTTAAGTTCTTTACCATCTAAGGTAGATAATTTGTATGCTCCTGATCCAAATTTAGCAGTGATGACATATGGTCCAAGCCATTTGGGCTCAAATTTACCTTTAAGGTTTGTAGTTGCATTAGTATTTTTTTGATTTTCTTTTAAGACAAGGTCACCGATCTCAAAGGATCGAGGATGAACTTTCTTAAGATATGCTCTCTTAAGTTTGTTTTGGTAGGCGCGAAGATGCTCCAAAGCATTGATGCACTTTTCATCTAGAAGTTCTAGCTGACTAAATCTGCCAGCACGATATTCATCCCCTACTTCAATATCTTGAAGTAGTAGAGCTAAAGAAGGAACTTCTAATTCAAATGGAAAAATGGCTTCAGCACCATAAACCAAGACAAAAGGTGAAGTTCCAGTGGGGGTTCGAACACTAGTTCGATAAGCCCACAAAGTAGGATATAATTGAATGTGCCAGTCTCGACCGGTTTTATTGACCAATTTTTTGAGAATTTTGATTAAGGTTTTATTAGATGCTTCTGCTTGACCATTACCCTGAGGATAATAGGGAGTGGACCAACGATGTTGAATTTTATACTTTTGACATAATTTCTTGACATCTTTATTTTTGAAACAAGTTCCATTATCAAAAATGAGATTGGCAGGAATTCCAAACCTACAAATAATTTGATTAAAAATAAACTTGGAAACTTGTGTTCCCATGCAAGAAGCTAATGGCATAGCTTCAACCCACTTCGTGAAATACTCAGTGGCAGTTATGATGAATTTGTGTCCATCAGATGACACAGGGTTTATTTTTCCAATGATGTCTAGGCCCCATTTTGAAAAGGGCCAAGGAGATGAAATAGCCTACAACTCTTGTGCAGGCGCATGGACAAGGTCAGCGTGTTTCGGCACTTGTCGCAATGTCACACATAATTATGTGCATCGGTTTCCATGGTAGGCCAAAAATATCCTATCCGAAGGAGTTTCTTAGCAATGGCGCTACCACTAAAATGTCCCCCACAAGATCCATTGTGGGATTCATTCAAAGCTGATCTGGATTCTTCTAAATTCAAACATCTCAATAAGATGCCTTCAAAAGATCTTCTGTACAAGGTATTACCAATAATCACAAAGCGACTTGCTTGTCTACGTAATAACCTACGCTGGTTGCTAGTGCAACCATCAGGGAAGGTTCCTTTTTGCAAAAAAATAAATATATCAATATACCATGGTTCAGGAGTTGTTTCGTTGATGAGAAACACATCCAAAGGTTCTAAACATGATTTTCTTGAAGCGGGTTCCTGGAGTCGATGAATAATGATGGTAGCATATTCATCGTCTAACTCCAAGGGTAAAAGAGATGCAGCTGCAACCATAGCGTCAGCCGCACGATTGCTAGTTCGAGGAATAGCTTCCAAAGTAACTTTATCAAACAAGGACAACAACTGCAAAACATATGCTTTATATGGGCATAATTTATCATCTCTGGTCTGATAAACATCATTTATTTGATTTATGACAAGTTGGGAGTCACCAAAAACCAATAAAATTTTGATTTTCAATGCCAAGGCAGCTCGTAATCCAAGGATAAGAGCTTCATATTCAGCAGTATTATTAGTGCAAGCAAATGTTAATTTGAAGGACAGAGGAATAAGATGTTTTTGTAGAGATATTAAAATAATACCCGCACCAGCCCCACTCATGCATCGGGCTCCATCAAAGTATAAGGACCATTGCTCTGAATGGTCTGCCTCTAGTTTAAGGCATTCATCAGGAAACTCAATGATGAGGGGATGAGTAGATTCTAAAGGTGCAGTAGCTAATTGATCTGCTATGATTTGACCTTTAACAAACTTCTGTCCTATGAAGGTGAGTTCAAATTCGCTTAGCGCAAGAACCCACTTGGCTGTGCGACCAGATAAATACGGTCGACTCATGAGATATCTCAAAGGGTCAAATTTTGCAATAACATAGGTTTTCTGACTGAGCATATAATGTCATAGTTTCTTGTAGAAAATACGACTGCTAGACATAATTTCTCTAATATGGTATAATGAGTTTCATAACTGATTAAGGTTCTACTAATGTAATAATTAGCATGTTCTTTCTTCTCATCATCAAGCTGAGCTAACATAGCTCCTAAGGCAGAATCAGAAGCAAAAATGTACAAGATAAAAGGACGATCAGATCTAGGTGGGGAAAGCACTGGAGGTTTGAGGAGATATTGCTTAAGGAGTTCAAATGCTTCTTGGCATTCGTCATCCCAATGAAAAGAGACATCTTTCTTAAGAAGCTTAAGAAAGGGTCCGATTTTGTCTGCCAACTTGTCGATGAAGCGGCGAATAGCTTGAATCTTACCTTGTAAACTTTGTAATTCTGATATATTTGTGGGTGCGGGCATATCTGTGATAGCCATGATCTTGAGAGGGTCAATTTCAATGCCACGTAAAGAAACTATAACCCCTAATAATTTATCGGACTTAACTCCGAATATGCATTTAGCAGGATTTAGTCGGATAAGATATTCCCTTAACCGATCAAATACTTTCCTTAAGTCATTTAAATGATCATCTTCTTTGATGGAACGAGCTATGATATCATCTACATAATCATGTAGGATATCATGCATCATGTCGTGAAAAATATAAGTCATAGCTCGTTGATAGGTTGCACCTACGTTCTTTAAGCCAAATGGCATTACTTTCCAACAAAAAGTTCCCCAAGGGGTAATAAAGGTTGTTTTGGCCTGATCTTCAGGAGCTATCCTGATCTGATTATAACTGGAAAATCCATCCATTAAGGATATCATTCCACTTTCGACAAGTAAAGTCAATGATCTGATCCATGTTGGGAAGAGGAAAATCATCTTTAGGGCATGCAACATTAATGTCTCTGAAATCGGTGCAAACCCTAACTTTAGTGGCTTCTTTCTTAGTTACTGGAACTACATTTGAGATCCATTCAGCATAGTCAATGGCTTGTATAAAAATGACTTTCAACAGTTTTTCTAGTTCTCCTTTGACTAGTAAGGCCACTTTGGGATGCATTTTTCTAAGTTTCTGTTTAACAGGTTTAGCATCTGGATGGACTACTAGATGATGCATGACTACAGAAGGGTCCAGACCTAGCATGTCTTCATATGTCCAAGCAAAGACATCTTCATAGTCTTTAAGAAATGAAATGTATTTATCTTGTTTTTCTTGACTTAATTCTGATCCAATATTAATTATGTGAGGGTTATGTTCGGTTCCAATGTTAATTTTTATAACGTTTTCAACTTCCATATGTAAATCTCTCTCAAAATTAGGTGGGGCGGGTGAAACACCCAATTCTTGTAATTCTTCCAAGGTTAGCTTGGATAATTCGTTTTGAGGAGTCGAGGCCTCAAGTCGGGCTATACTAGGTATAGATCCATCAAAATAAAATTCATTATATAACAATTCCTCAATGGAAATATCATGAAAGATATCTCCCTCCAACTCATCGTCGGATTCGGCAATCATTTTAGGATAGGCTATGGATAGCATATTGCAGGTAGAAGAATTATTCTTTGGATATAAAGAATCTTGTTTATCTAGATAATCTTGATAACATATGAGATGGTCATCATCCTCAAATGGAAAGGGCTGACCTTTACTAGAAAATAGGCCCACACCACAGCAAGGGTAGGCCACGGTTCTACCTCGAAAGGTTCTTTCATACCATTTTGGAAAGGTCCCAAACCTTTCCCTTTATATCCCAATTTAAGCATTATGGGCTTAGCTTTAATATATTCATTAGCAAAATAGCATCGAGCATATCCATCACAATGTGTCTTGATGTTTTGGGGTATTCTTCCCCAATCATATCCTTTATAAACAAAAGCACAACTTTCGACTTGGTAGATACTTCCCATAGGTTGTGGGAGGCCCAAGGTACGAGGAGAAGGTGGGAGTTTATTTAAAAGGAGGGAAGTCTGCATGGCAGTGTTGATCTCTTCTGATATAAGAATTTTAGATAAATCGGGTAAGAGCTCATCAGTGAGAGCATAAGAGGTAGAAGGAACATTTCCTTGATCTTTTGATGTGGAAAGAATGCCTGTGGTGGATGATGATGTTATAGGGATATCGATGGATGAGTCTATCGGTATGGAAGATATAGGAGTAAAAAAAGAAGCATTGGTTGTAAGTTTGGGATCTTTTCGAGGTCCTAATGTGGTTTGTTCAGAATATGGTTGAGCTAAATGTATAGGTGTAGTTGAAAGAGTAGATGATGTTATGGGTGTGTGTTTCACATGTTTGGACGGATGATAAGAACTAGGATGTGTGGATGACAGGGCAGGGAAAAATTGCACTCCAACAGGTTCTACCAAAGCACACATATCAAAGGGTCTAGGATCACCATGAATGGTAACCAACTGGTTTTTAAATTCAAATTTAACACACTGATGTAAAGTGGAGGGAACCGCTCGCATCGCATTGATCCAAGGGCGACCCAAAAGTATATTGTACGATGCGAGGCAATGTACAATAAACACGATCGTATCTAGGGTTCTAGGACCAACTTGTAAGGGTATAGTAATGACTCCACACGTTTCTTGTGTCTCGTCATTGAAGGCTTTGATAATCATATCCGTTCTTTTCATCTCGTCACTCCTAAAGCCAAATATTTGGTAAAAGTCAAAAGTGCATATGTTTAAAGATGAACCATTATCAATCAAGACTCGTTTAACAACTACATCTCCAATTAGGGCAGTAATATATAAGGGATTATCCTTATGTAAACTATGTTGTGGGATATCTTTATCTCGAAAGTCAATACAATCGACTTCTCGAGTGATGATAGTATTGGACATGGCTTCAGGTTGAATATTTTGAGGTACCATCATTTGGCTTAATGTAAGCATTAATTCATCCCTATGGGTAGGAGAAGATCTTAACAAGTCCAACAGGGAAATTTTGGTTGTAGTATTGGATAATTGTTCATTAATATTGTAAGGAGGCTTAGGTTGAACATTAGACATATGATTCCCTTTATTGGGATTTTTCAAAACAAATGGAGCTGATCCATCATTCTGAGTTTGATCCTATTGAGAATTTTGAGCCTGTTGTCTAGTAACGACTTCGATGGTACCTACAATGTTATATTGAGGATGCTGAATTGGTCTCGGTCTAGCGTTTATGGCTTGTTCATTAGGAAGGAACTGATTAGAAGAGGGTCGAGTAGTAACTCTTCTAGGAAATGGTTCTTCCGAAACCATAGAATATTTGATAGGTTGAATAGGATCTGATTCATTTTTAGAACTATTCGATTGATTTGAGGTGATGTCTATTTCACTTTCAGTATCCGATTCTACATCACTAAAATCTAGTGTTTGAGTATTATATAGGGGTCTGGACGTAACCATGGAGAAAGTTGTGCCAAATATTTGAGGATCCTGAACAGGTAATTGTCTGCTAATAGTCCCTACATATCGGGTAGGAGGGGGAACATTATGATGTTCGATTTGATTAGCCACCTCTTTACCATGCTGTGGTAAAGGATGTTGAAATATGTCCAATGATTGATTGGCATTCTGATTCTGATTTTGGGGAATGTTCTTTTGAGCGTTATTAGGAACATTTTGTTTAGGTTGGAAGGCTTGCACCTCCATCTCATTATTATCAATCAGATCTTGTATTTTATGTTTTAATATTTTACAAGAGTTTGTAGCGTGTCCAGGTCCTCTATGAAAATCACAATGTAAATCATCTCTGTATCCGGGTATAGTTGGATCAGGTTCCCGGATAGCTGGTAATTGGATCAAGCCTCGTGCTAGTAATTGGGGAAGAATGGTTGATAAAGGTTGATTCAATCTAGTAAATTCTCAGGGTGGTTTATCAAGAGGTTTTAATATAAACTTCTCTATTGTTTTCGTAGTATTAACATTAGCAATGTTTCTACTATCAGTGACTCCGTCACCCACAACTTGTTTATTTTTATACTAATTTTTGGATGTTTTCTCATCATCTTTCTTTTTGAGCTGACCTCTTCTAATGAGAGCATCTTCCACCCTTCGAGCTAAGTCTATAGCTTGATCGAAGGTGGTCAAGGTAGCAGTTGATAATTCATAGGATAGTTGTTCTTGTAAATTATTGATAAAAATATCCAACATCTCCCGATAAGGTAACACAAAGTGTAGTTTTCCTATCAATTGTCTCCATCGAGCTAAGAAGTCAAAAAAACACTCATCTTTGTCTTGTTTTAGGTTGTACAAATATTTAATGGTTACATGCCTTTCAATATAGGCACTAAATTGATGCACAAAAGACTCAACGGTCTCTTCAAAATTTCTCAAAGAATGAGTGGGTAGTTGATAATACCACTCCAATGCCATCCCGCCTAAGCTTTTCGGGAACATTTTCAGTAATAGCAAATCATCATGTGATATGTCATGACATGCTATCCTAAACATACGAAGATGCTCTATGGGATCTTTGGTTCCTTTATATATAGGTAGGACAGGCATAGGAAAGTGTTTGGGATATGGTTGTGCTACAACTATAGGATCTAGAGGTTGACTACACATCTCTCGGTAATTGTACGAGGGATGGTAGGGATCTATTTGGTCCATACGGGAGGTTAACTGTTTCACCATGGCTTCCAGATTGCCAGCTTGCCCACCATATTGGTTCGGTGGTACATGAGCATGGGATTTGTGAGCGTAAGAAGGCAGAACATAAGGATTCGATGCTATGTTACTATTATGCAAATGATTGGTAGAAAGAGTATTATGAAGAAGATTTGTGGTAGCATTATGTTGTATCCCAGATTGTTGGAAATTAACATTTGGTTTTGTTTTAGGATTTTGTTGATTTGAGGTATATTGATCAATAGCTTGGCGAAATAGATCAGTTAATGAAGGTTTCTTTTGTGTAGGAATAACCCTTGGTTTGGTAACAGGCACTCTAGGTGGTTGGGTAACCTGTTGTTGTTGCATGTTTTGGATTATAGCAGCCATGTCCAAATTGGACGGTCCGACTTGATCACTCTCTTGATCAACAAAGGACAAAGGATTAGTGTGTATGCGATATATATCTTCTAGGGTTGCTTGGGTATCACTAATTTTATCTTTATCCATACGAACTGCTCTATTAAGGGTGCCAATATTTTTATTGAGAAATTTCCAAAAATGTTCCATGTTTTCAAAAGTAACAGCTTCGTCTGGAGTTATTTTAGGAGATGAGGATCCTTCCTCTCTATCATTTTCTTTTTGTTCATTTGCGTCCACAAATTCTTCTTCTTTTTGGTTTAAGGTTACTTCTTCTTGAATTGGTTCTTCAAGAAGGGCATCTGGTCTATTGGTTTTTCCTAACCAATCTTCTTCTACTTCAATTTGTTTTCCATTCCTGAGTCTAGTCATTGTGTCTAAATTTAGGTTTTAGCAAATATATATTAATATATTTGCAACAAATCTTGGGAGGTATATATTTTAATTATATACCTACTATAATACTTAAAAGAAAATGTTTTGGTTTTTTTTGTTATTATATATATTTTTTTTATAAAGACAATAAACAACACACTAAATACAAGAAACAACAATAATAAAATAATAACTTAGTTTTCTATAAATAGTTTATAGATGTCATTGATAGGATCAAGTTCATCAGGAGTCATAAAGTGTTCCTCTTCAAATTGGAATTTTTTTTTCAAGAACTTAATAAAGTGTGCTATAGTGATATTATCTGTTTTAGTTTTTGTTTTGTAAAAATAAATCTCATGGCAATATTCTCGATATAACATAGCTCGGGAACTCTATTCCATATTTTTCTATCTCGTAAGAACGACCTCTTGGTCCTCTACACGAGACATAAATTTATGTACTACAACTGCATTATCGAGGTATTCCTCAAAGGTATACAACTCAGAAGACACAAGGGCTCTTTTATCTACTAACCACCTATGGCAAGCTCTCTGAAGCTCATGATACAAAGTCACTTGATCGGGATCCAAGATTCTATCTAGGACAAACCTCTTGATTTGCCTAAGTTCAATTGCTCTAGATGAAATGAGATCTAATCTCCTATTAAGTTCGTCCCACAAAGGTTGAACCCTATATGTTGGAGCTACTCTAAGTAAAGAGTTAATCTCTATAGCTGCTAATTGGTTTTCAACATTAATGGTGACAACTCATCTTTTATTATAATCTACCATCTAAATATGACATGCAATCTTTGATTCTAAATGCATTTATGTTTTTTTTTTTTTGGATTGAATTGAATTGTTTTCAAAAGGTTTTTAGTTTTCACGTCGGGTTCACCAAAATGTATCGCTCCAAATTTTTCGCACCCTTACCTTCAGGCTATAGGATCCGTGCCCGGAATGGGGATGTGAAAAGGATGGGACAATACCTCGGACTGAGAGGCCCTTTGAAGGTCCCACCTCTCGGGGGAGGGGTATTAAGGTGATTTTTTGATGGATGGTGGGGTTCACCAGGAAACTTTCGAATGGCAGTTTCCATGCCTAGGTTGGGAATGTGTTTGATGTGTTCAGTTTTAGCTTTAATCATCCAAGTCCTAGGTTTGGCCAAATGAATCTAAACTGTTCTATATGAAATGCAAATTTAAATGAATACAAAAAACATATTTAAACAGAAAATACAGAGAACAAGCTAGATGAGAAAAACCATACCTGATTTCGGATGTCTGATGGAGGTTCTGATTTTTGAAGCAATTGAGATCACCTCTGATATGATAGGATCATCTGATATCAGACAAGATCATCTGAGATCTGTAAAATTCATCAGAAGAATTCGTCAGAGACCTGCAATCAGAGAAATAGACACAGAATACAAAAAATGCAGCTATACTAACAGAGGAAAATGATGTAGAATGACAATAATAATATTAAACTGATAATTACAAAATTAAAATATAAGTGCATTACAATGATTTAATGACAATTATGACTTTATTATGCATTTAAGCTACATGGGTGAACTCCAAGATGCAAAATAGTAATAAGTCTAACTAATGCAAAGCAAAATAGTAGATAATGGGCAGAGAATGCAAACTCAGGGCACTGATTGCCCCCAATGTAGGCTACAGTCGAGATCATCTACAGGATACGAAATCATCTTGAATTTTGGCGTGATCATCCGAGATCGTACAGGATCGTCTACGACGATCTGAGCTTGCTCCGACTGAAAAACAGTGAAGTTCCTGCAAACAAACTTGGAAAAATATGAAGACCAATAGTAATTTAAGATACTCTAATGCAAATAAAACTCGTGTTACAGAAAATTTCAGCTAGGGGAATGTCAAGGGGAGGGCCTAAGATTAAATAGGCATAGGAAGGAGGTTGGGAGGTTGGAGATCATCCCAATTTGGGAGATCTCCAACGTGGGAAGTCTCTAACCGCATAGACACGCTTTTGGCCCAGTTAGAGATGCCATTGAAATGAAAGCTAATTATGAAAAATTAGTTTTGGGACAAAATCGTCTGGACGTTCTTCTCCAGACGAATTCGTCCGATCTAAGGTGATATCGTCTGATCGGTGACGATATCATCCAACGGTCACAAAAAATCCTAAAAATGGCATGGAAAACAAGGGGAGCGGTTTAACAGGCGGTTAACAAGCGTTCGGGATTGAAATTTGAATTTGAATTATTACTAAAGTAATTTTAATTATTTTCTAAGGTTTACTATGCCAATTTTAGGGTGCTACAATTGCAAATGCTTTTACTTCCCTTGTACCAAGTGGCACTTGATTCCTGGCAGTGATAAGACAAATGGAAGCACCTTCTTTACATGGAATCAAATAGATCAACATTCATTTTAATCATGGAGCTTATATTTGCTTATTTATATACTTCAGATCCTATTCTCTCTAACTCCTTTTGTAGGTTAGCTTGGCTTCTTGGCAATGACTATTCTCCAATGTAGATGGATGGCCCTTTGATTTCTTCAAGTGCTTGGGTAACTTACCTTGTCTTTGCCAACTATATTATGTTGTTTTCAACTTGCACTATTGACACTTGGATTACCTTGCTATTCTCCTTTTTTTAGGTTTTGCATAATGATAGGTTTCCTTTGCTATAGAATTATGTCCTTGTGACTGTAGCACTAAACTATGGTGTTTGTTAACACCTTGATTAGGTGGGTATCAAGCCTTTCAAATGGCTCTACTTCCTAGCACTTTAGCCTATGCTTTCCTTTGCTAATAGCAATCACTTGTATATTGTGATAATGAGATATGTAATATATCCTTGAGACACTTGAACATGTATCCCTTTTGATGTAATATAGAAGACAAGTGGTGCTTGTATAAGTTAAAAATAACTTTGTAGCAACTTAGGAAAATATCCCTTAGTTGCACTTGAATATGTGACTCTTCTAGTATCCATCCCAGCTTCCTCTTTTGACTTGCAATGGTTGCTTCCTTCTCCACTCCTTGGAGGTATATCATCATTTTAGGTGGCTTATTTATGCCATAATAAGCTACAAGTTTTCTACACTAAATAGTATATTTTAATACTTTGATATTATGCTGATTTGTGCACTTTGGTCTTCCATATTAACTTAACAACCAATGCACTTAATAATATTTTTAAGAGTAACTAGTATAATGCACTAGTAATTTCTCCTTATTCCTCCTTGTAAAGAAATCTTAAAAGTAATTTGAATCTTGCACTATAAGCTATGCAACTTTCACTTAAAAGTAATGTCTTCTAGATAATAGGAAGATATTTTTTTTCTTTCAAAATATATCTAACTCCTATTTTGTGTATAGATTATAACCTTATAAGAAACTATATTCTACACTCCCTTGAAGAATTTAATATGTAACCTTTTCCTTGTAGATTTTAAAATCTAATATGGTGCATAATGAAACTTGATAACGATCCAAATAATTAAAGTTTAACTACTAAAAATTTCACACCTAATTTGCTTACCTTTATGACTCTATAGATGATGGATATCTTGGTGATGAGATTCACCAAATTGCTTCCTTGTAATGGATGAAATATCAGCTCTTCCTTGTTGTTTGAAATAGCTCTTTAGCTCACCTATTTATAGCTCTGATTCCCTCTAACTTTTTGCCCTAAAATTGTAGTTTGGTGGCTTTAACTCGCCTTCACGATCTATCCTAGAAATCTAAAACTTAGCAGCTATTGATGTTGCCTAAATTACTTCTTTCTTGTTATTCTCAAATCTGAAAATTTTAGATTGCAAATTAGTCAATATCTCCACTAAAATGTTATCCTTGAACCTCAAAAATTTGGTAGGGAACTCATAAAAATTGTAGTTGAGTTTTTCCTTCAAGAACCCTTTAGTTTTCTACTATAAATTCAACAACATCCTATCTTTGAGATGACCTTCAAGCCTTCAATAACAGTCCCTAAATGTCTTAGATTTGGTGGCTTCTCTGTCTCCTTACTCCTTCAACCTCCTTACCAAATTCTAACTTCAATATAGACCTTTTTCTCAATAATTTGAAAGTCTTGAGGTTTTCACCAATCTCCTCCAAAAATTGGTAAGCTTCTTGCCAAATCCTTCTCCTTTGGGCTTGTTATCGAATGGTGATAATTGTCCCAAGTTATTCACTATCAATAAATTATCCTTGGTGGTAGATTTCTCTAATGAGTTCTTGTAGTAACTCCTTCAATGGTCTTCTTTGGATTCTATAATGAGGCTTTCCTAGCCTTCTCCTTCTTTCTCCTTGAGACCTATTTTTTAGGGTCTTATATATTGCAGCTTCTTTGGTCTTCTCGATGATATATTTTTCTTCAATATTCCACAGTGGAAGTTTGCATTGAGATCTCCTTCTTAGATATTTGAATTTTTCTACTTATAGAATGGGACCTTCTATGGGTCTTCTCTTCAACTTTTCAATAGAGATATCCAATCTTCTTAAGACTTTTTTTCTTGAGTATCTTCCTTCTTCAATGGGCTTTTATTTTTAGGACATCCTCCTTGATTTGCAATATTTAATATTCAATGGAGATCACCAACCTCCAATATTCTCCTAGACTCTTCTCTAGAGTCTCTTCTTCCTCGAAACTAAAATAAAGCTCCTATGGCATTTTATTCTTTTGCACTCTATAGGTTTACAATATCTAGCAATGGGACCTTTTCTACAGGCCTTCAAATCTTTGATCTCCTATTTGTTGCTTTTGGTATTAGATTGATTTAAAATATGATATCCTTCCTAGCTCTATGTAGGAAGCCTCTCAACTTTCTTTGAATATCCTTTTCCTAAAATAAAGTATTAGGAATGTAATGGAAGAAACTCTAAATCTAGATATAATCAATCTTCACTAGTTGATATGTCAATCTAGTGGAATTAATATTGAGTCCTAGTCATCACGAGTTTTTTTATAACTCTGTGGAAAGACTCTAGCCAATGTAATTTTTAGAAATTCTAAAAATGAGATTTCTAATCTCCTCTCAATCTCTCTTGTGGCTCTCTTACTAGATCCTATCGATCTACTGTGGCTTTGATACAACTGTTAGTTTTTCATGGGTATATAATAAATAAAATGCAACCACAAGATGTAAAATAAGCAAGTTGTGATAACTAGATGATAATGGCACTATAATATGTAGGAAAACTATAGGATAAGCTTCTACAATAACTCAAAAATATATCATTAATGAAATCTCATGAAAATAGTACAATGCAGTATAATGGACGATATGAACACTCCATAAACTATTTTAAAGAGCTACATTGTACTCCACTACTAATCTATACTATGCACTCTCTATATTCTCTACCACACTCACTATATCCTCTACTGCTCCATTTCACTCTCTATGAGGCCTATATATAGGAATATATGTTCCTTGGACCTTACTCTACCTATGACTCTTCATCTACCTTTCCTATGACTAATGTACAAGTGGACTCCTTGTACATTTACATCATTGCACATTGACACTTGTGCATTTATTACATTGCTTGAAGTAACTACTTAACTTTACTCTAAAGTAAACTCCTACTCTAGTTATGTACCCAAGGTGGTACATTGACATGTACCCAATAATGTAATATACTCTAACACCATCTACACATGTGCATTATGTTATTTATATTTATTCCTCTTATTTATGGGTTAGAACAATATTTTGCAAAATGTTCCCATTCCTAGAAATTCTAACATAGAATGGAGAGTCTCCCATATTATTTATAATTTATTTAACTTTGTCTTATTTATCAATTATTGTATTGGTATTGTCATCCATCATGATAATTATTCTTATAACCACCACTAGTTGCACTTTCTACATTCTTTGAGGTATTTGGATTTTCTTCTTCTTTCTGCATTATCATGGTGTGATATCTTGTTTCTCTTAAATTAAATGGATATTCCATAACAACATGCCCCAAAAATTCACATATATTATAGTATACATTTTTGGGATAGGTTACTTTTGTATGCCCTTCTGTGTTACAATCTAAGCATTGTATCTCCTTTTCTTTCTTTACTTCACCCTTCACTTCCTTAATCATCCTCTAAAAATCCATCCTCATTGATTGGATTTCCACATGGACATATTCCTTGTCACTATCTAAGTCTTCACTTCTATGGTGACCTCCAATGTTATTTGTTGTTTGTTTTGATTCATTTTCAAAGTTATGTGCTCATTCATAAGCTTCATATTAAGTTGAGTATGGGATATTTATTTTCTTCCTATATTTTGGTAGTAATCCATCGATGAACCACATTTTTACCATAACATATATTTGTTTTAATTCCATATTTTTTGTCAGTTTATTTAACCAATATTTATAGATTATGATATCTTCATCTTTATTCTACTTAGTGGAGTATATTTTTGTTATAGTTTTTATGTCATCTAATAATAGTAAAAACTATTTTTTGAATTCCTCCACTAAATTATCCCATGTCTCAAAAGGTTTAGTTGCTTCCTTCTTCAAATACCAATCTGTTGCAATCCCTCGTATCATTGTTGGGAATAATTATAATTAGATTTTCAGGTTTTTTACCCTATTTGCTTTCCAAATTCTTGTACAAGTTCCAATATGTCATGTTTGATCTTCCTTACCTTATCCAGTTAAGGAAGGGTACTTTTGTTGTCCTGCTTTATTTTTAATATTCTCCATTAGTGAATGATACTCATTTATTTTTGTCTTATATGGTAGTTCTTCTTGTTTCTCTTCTCCTTGTACCTCTACTCTTGATATTTCATTACCTCAATATGATTCTTTTCCTTCAATAGCCTTCATCCTAGTTCATGTGCACCAACACTTTGCAACCTTATTTATAAATATACAAATGGTGGATTCATCCTCCTTGCCAAATTATTATTATATGGTTGATTTGGTGCATGAGCCCCATCCTCTACAATTAACAAAATCCTATTAGATTTCTCAGGCTTGATCATCCACCTTTCATCTCCTTGCGGTTGCTCCACGTTGACATATTGACATATGAAAACATTCTCATTGTCTATTTGATGTAATAATTTTTGCACCTCATACTTAATCATTAACAATAATTTTCTCCATATTTTATTTTTATCCCTTGTAGTATCATCTTCCTGGATTCCAAACTCATACTTTTGGGTGTGTAAGCTCTATTATTGTTTGTAATCCTTGGTTGGTAATTCTTGCACTTCGTCTTACAAGTTGCTTTGAAGTTCTTCATTTATTTCTTCTTGGTCATCTATGAAACCTTGAATATATCATTCATCTTATTATTCTTCATGTGTTCTAAGTCTAATACTTCAATATCCCCTAACCCATACTTTATTTAGGCAATTATGCCAATGTAGCACAACAATGAGAATTTCCAATGATAAGGAAATGATAAATTAAAGGCCAATAGAATTGTAGTCAAGAAGGTTATGGGAACTCATCCTAAATAATTATATCCACTAGACAACAAGGTATAGAATCAATATTGTATGGTTAACGAATTAATTCTAGACGACATCCTCCAACATGTGTAGTCTTAGACAACATCATTGATAATGGAATGATGAAACTCCATGATGACATCATGCTTATGGAATTTATCATATGATGATGACTCATATGATAAATTTACTCCTTACCACATCAACTTATTCCAATGGTGGAATTTATCTATCAACATCTATAACTCTAGATGGAATCTACAACTCTAGTTATCTGAGACTTCTAATCTACAATCTATCACCTTGTAATACCACTCTAACAGTCTAGTCACAAGTTAAACATCAATGCACAATCACACATAATTAGAGCATAAAATGTATATCACATTAATGAGTCTACCACAATGGTGTAGAATGTAGATATCCATCTATATTCATTGTTCTAGCATATTTTTTTATGCATAACAATACATCTACCCTTAAAATCTTGCTTTGCTCACCCAAAAATCCTTTATTTTATATATCTCTATATCCACACACATCTATAAATATGCTTCAAAATGAAAGGGATCCTATTTATAATGTAGTCCTAGTTGTTGGAAACAAAAATTTCTAAGACATCATTTATAACTACTTACCCCATTCCTATGTACAAAATATATATGCACCAAATTTGTACTATATGCATGTTTCCTAACTTATAACAACTTGGCATAAAATTCTCATTACATTACATTTTTATAAACACAAAAAATTGACCCATCCAAATGAGTTATTTTTCCTTAGGTTCTTTTGAGAGGCTCTCAAGATTTCTAAGAGCAATTTTGACCCCTTTTTCTTGTGTTTTGCATTGCTTTTCTTAACCTTGACCAAATCCATGCCTAGTAAATTACAGGGCATGAATTCATAAAATTTAGGATTTTTCTTGAAAAACCCAAATTTTAAGCCAACCCTTTTTTGGGTGTCAGATTAATCAAGGTTAAATTTCATTTTCCCACCTCTTAGCCCCCCAAACCCTCTATAAATAAAGGAATTGGATTCCATTTTTCATCCAGTTACTCCAAGTTCCTCCCACAATCAATATATCAAAGGTCATGTGAAATAAGAATTATTTTGGCCTCTTGTGCAATCTTCTGGTGCTCTTGGTGCTTTTGTGTTCTATTGTTGGCATTTTCCTATGATTTGTAATATGAGAAAGCCTTGAAGATAACTTGTCTTCTTGAATAAGGAAATATCTTCCACCTTTGCTCTTGCTTCTTCCATGATATCACAAGATTGTTTCTTTTCATCCATTAGTTTTTTTGTTCATCTTATTTTACATTCTTTTGCATATTTGGTTTTTGTTTTTGGGTTTTAAACTCTCTTGTGTAAATTTACACCTTGTTTGCTACATGACATATATTCAATGAAATCTTTGCTTTCATCGATAGGGTGTTCGATGTCCACTTATTCTCTATTATCAAATTCATGCTCGATAATTTATAGGGTATGAATTTAGTCTAGGTAGACTTTGGGGTGACTGTTCATCCCAAAATCCTAGGATTTTGATTTATGTTCCTATTGTAAACTATTTCATATTTATTTTTGTTCTATTTAGGTCTCCATAATTTTGTTATACTTGCATTTAATATCACATTATATTGGTGGAATCACTTATTCCCAAAATTTTAGGTTTCAAAGTTGCATTCTTGTTCAAGCATTGTATCCATTTTGTTTGCATTTCATTTACTATTTCATGTTATCATATTTTGATGTGTTTGTTCCAAAGGTCAAAGCTTCTTTTTATTATGAAATATCAACTAAAAGGACCTAGGGGGATTTATTGTTGTACCTCTAGGCTTAGTTTTACAATGGCCTAAGCAGGCCCCCAAATATTGACTGCATTTTCTAGGGTTTTTATGAAGCTATTTTGTAGATTTGAAGTTATGGGATATTCTGGATGTAAGATAAATATCATATCAAATTCTAAATTAGATAAGTTCCCTAAGTAAATTTGTTCAATTGTGTGTTTTTTTTTTTTATTATTTATGTTTACAACCTAGGTTATAAATAAAAGGAAAAAAAAAAAATTCTTTATAGGTATTAAAAAGGAAAAATGCATACAATGTTGCATATAGGGTTTAGTCTTGTTTGTGCATCTAGAATTTATTTATTGTAATATTGGGTTAAATATTATTGAATCAAAGAATCATATTAGGGTTATTCAATGTCTTCTTACATCTTATGTACTTTACATTGTTCTTTCATTTCATAGTTTAGAATAGAAAGGCCAAACATAGGTGTTTTCTTAAATCACACATTAAATATTTCCACCTCAAAATTGGAGTGAGTCCTAAAACCATTATTGGTGAACCCATTTCATTGTTCTAAGTGTAGATTTATAACACACCTTCATAGTTACCTTGGCTTCCGACGGATCCAGCCAAGAATCATATGTGACAAGGCAGTTTTCCCTCTCTACATCTTTGGTGAACTCAATGTGAACACACATCTTAGTGGCCAATATAGGAAGCCTCTTCCTTTTATTTTCTCTTGAAATTTAAATAAGACCACTAAGATTATTTTTTTGGAGTAGAAAACATTTTAAAACATCTTAAGAATCTTCTTGTGTGTCTTTCCTTGGTTTTCTCCATTATCCTTTTCTTTCTTCTATGGGTTCGTTCCTTAGGATTCAGTGAAGGTGCATAGAATCTAATCAGATTCCTCAAGGATATGATCATATTAATAGGGAGAATCCATTTCTTGATGCAGAAGAGCAATAACATGTGGAAACTAATACTAACTATGATACCTATGAAGGGCCTAATGGTGGCTTCACTTTTACATCATTTGATTATCTATAGGGTTTTATGAAACTCCATAAGGAGGCTTTGGTTAAGGCTATGGTAGAGGAAGTCCAACCCAAAAAAGGTGGGATGCATCCTCCTATCATATCTCCTAAGAATATTCATAATAACTCATTGTTTGAATCTTCACATCATGTTAATCCCTCTCATCAACCAACATATGATACTATTATGACCATCAACATTGGAAGAATTTCACAAGTTTGTCCAACTAGTAGTGCCACTCAAGATTATGTTCAATTTCCTCCCGATTCTTCTCATCTCAACATTCATGCTTTTATTCCACCAAATTTCAGTTATAATCCATAGCAAGATACCACATATCACAACCCATACCATAATAGTATCAATACCTCCAACATTGGCCAAGTTCCCTTTCAATAGCCTACCTATACCCCTCCCCTAGGAAACCTAGGGGTATTGCACAACAACAATCTCGAGATGCAAAGTTTAACAATTATAGTGATATAATTGGTCTCAAGAGTGGACATGATTCAGCCTCCTATTTTCACTTACAACTATAGAGAAATGTGCAATCAGCCCTTAGACCCTATTGTTACCTCTAGGTCCTATCCTAAGCATTTTCCAATGCTAGTTTTGCCTGTCTATAAGGGAACAAAAGATCCAACTGAGAATTTAAGAATCTTTAGGATAGCATACCATGATATCATATATTATGGCATGTTGTTACTAAATATGTTCCCTAAGAGCCTTGTTGGTATGGCATTATATTGGTATTACCAACTACCTAATCATTATTTGAGGAATTTTGAAGAGAGAATTTAATTGTTTGTTCAACAATTTAGAGCTTATGTTGAAAAGAATGTGACTATGAAATATGTTTATATGCTAAAACAAGGTAAAGATGAAAGTTTTTTAGATTTTCTATATTGTTGAAGGAGTCTAGTTGGATGCTTGATATATACCTTACCTCTTCAAGACATGCTTGAGATATTTATTAGGAATTCACAAGAGAAAATATCTTATGAATTGGATACAACTTTCACATATTTTGACCAAGCTATAGATCTAGAAATAAGGGTAGAGTAATCCTTTATTTGAAGAGGTCAACTTAAGACAAAGAAGATAGGACCATGAAAGCATAGTATAATAATAAGCATGTAGTTGGTGATAGGGTAATGGATAGTAGGTTTGTTAACAGTGTTGTTAACGTCCTACAAAAGATGGTGCTTTTCCAACCTCAAAAAACCCCACCAAGGAATTTCACAAGACTCAAAACACCTATGAATGTGGTTATAAAACAAATTTTTGAAGCTAATATGATTGAGTTACCTCCCATAAGGCAACTTAATACCATGATTGATTGGTATAAACCTAGTCAACATTATGAGTATCATAGAGTAGATGGGAACATGAAAAATTCATGTAAGAGGTTGAAACATGTGGTGCAAGACCCAATTGATGAAGCAATCCTTGTTATAGAATGTTATTGACCCAAATCTTGAACAAACAATAAACCTCCTACTAAACAAGCACCCACAACTAACCAAGACATGGGGATTTTACAAGACCTCCTCCCTAAGCATATGTAGTAGGTAGCTAATCAAGTATCATATCGTAATGTGCCACCTCCCTATGATAATATGATTAGTATGATAGCAATTACTATAAGGCAATAGGATCAAGATTAACCAACTCAACATTCTTAGTAGGAGAAAAACTCTACCTCCAATCCATCTTAGTTTTAAATAATACACAAAAAAGGAGCACAAGATTAGAGAACCCACCTTTAGTGTTGAAACCTCAACCTAAAGTCTCATTTGACATTCAACAGTTGTTAGCTAGTACCCCATCCATGATCTTTCTCTTAGAAATTTTGCAAACTTCTATTCATAAGAAAGGTTTATTGAAGCTTCTAATGCAATAATTTTTTCCCCAAGATATTTCCCCTAGTGCTATAGCTAATATTGTAGGCTCTATTTGGATACATAAAATCACATTTTGGATGATAATATTCCTTCCTCAAACCTGCAAGGGGATTCTTCCCTCTATATTATTACATTTATTGGGGAAACATTTATCAAGTGTATTTTGATAGACAATGGTTCTTCTCTCAATTTATGCACTTATCAATTTTTCCAAAAAATTAAATTAAAATAGGAAGATTTAACTAAATTCGATATCACTATCAAAGCTTTCAACAATGGCTCCCAAGAGGCTTGCGACATTATATCCCTCCCCCTTAGGGTTGGACCTAAGATCATAGATACCTTATTCTATGTGGTGTCTTGCCCTACATATTTTAGCCTTCTTCTTGGACACCCTTGGATTCATGAGATGAAGGTGGTCCCTTCTAGTTTTCATCAATGTCATTCAAGAATAAACTTATCACCATTTCAGGTGATCCTCATCCATTCCAATATTCTTCAATGGTTGAGCAATCTCAATCTGATCTCAATGTGTGTCCGTCAGTCTCCTCATATCATATAACTAAACAACTTGAAAATCTAAAGGTGAGTGAGGAACCATTCATCAACGTGTCATCATAGGATCAAGTTAATTATTTTCTTTGAGCCTCTTTTGAATATTGCAAAGCTACCACCTTCACCAAGGACTATAGGTCTACTCTATAATAAGGGTAAAGTCATACACATTGTACATGTATCTTTATCTTCATAGGTATGGTCCTCAAAGAAAAATATCTAGGTAGAAACCCTCTTCTTGTATATTCTTCTTTTACCCATTGTTACCTATCCAATGATTACCCACTTTCCAAACAGATCCTATCTAGTATGGGACATGTAGCTAAATATTTGGGGCCACAACAGAAAGTTATTCAAGAGCCTTTGAAAGTTTGGATTTGGACTAGGTGATGTGGTGTAGGCTAAATCTCTAATAAAACCAACCTTTACCCTTTGATAATGATAATCATCTTGTTACTTATGTCAAATATTTAGATCATAAAGGCTTGGAGTGGAGTGATGAGGATGAGGAGCCATCTTATCCCTCATATTTTTTTTTAATATGGTAACCTTGGTGCATCCTAATTTAGTTGTGGCCCCAAAGGAGTATGCTAAAAGGGATACCCCTTATGACATAGCTCATTAGAAGTTATTATTTGATAGGTTTATCCCTTGTGTTGCACATGTTGAGTCTTCTCATTCTCATGGGGACTATCATGACCTGTTACCCTCCTACCTTATTTAAAGAATATTAATTGATCTTGGGGATCAATTAGTGCTTGATAGAAGGGGCATGACCCTAAAGAATCCTACAAAAAATAATAATAAAATATTTTATGAAGGATAGGAAAATATTAATTATCTTTTGGAGAAGATAATTAAGTAGAAATTAATTATGAGATCTTGTGAAAGATAAATTTGAGAAATTATATTTTGCAAAATTATAACAATACTGTAAATTATGTGAAAATAATCTAATGGACCCAATTTATATGGGACTTAAAAGGACTAAGGGATTTTTTAAATATTATATAAATTATCCTATCCATTGGTTAAATACCCATATGGCTTCCCTATATTAGTGGAAATTAAAAATGAGGTCCCTTGCCTTATTAATAATAGTTCTAACTTTGTTCCCATTCTATGCCTTAATAGTATTAGTCTTATATTTGTCCCCATGGGAAAAGATACAAAACAAAAAAAGGACCATCTACCTTATCCTTAGTAGGACCCTTTTTTCCTACTTTTGGAGTACACTCCACATGACTTGATAAGTCTAATGGGTCTAAGGCATATTTTAAATAATAAAATAATAAGACCATTATTTGGCCATAAGTGGAGAAATTTCCCTATAAATAGAGGACATCTTGTGAAGAAAGGGGTATCTAGGAAATCTTGGAGGGTCTAGGGAGTATGCTCTCCACCTTTGGGTGGATCAAAAACCAAAAAGCTTGAAAGGTTTCTTAGTTGGAAAAAAATTAAATGAAGCATTCTTAGATGGATAAACAACAAACAAGAAGGAGCTTGAGGAGCCAATATTACTATGGTTTTAGGTTGGTGATTTCTTACCTTACCTTGCTATAGTATGTTTCATTACGATGGATGAAAGCTCTGCTATGTATTTATAAATTTGTAGTGTCCTCATTAAGCATTGGGTGAGACTTTATAGGGTAAATTTACCTAAGTATTTGTGCTAACGATTTAAACCTTAAGGATCTGATTGACATAAGGTCCTAGATATATATTGTAAATGGGCCCTAGTTATACATTGAATTCACAACCTAATTTTGATCAACATATGTGTGGAGTTATATTATTAATTTCAAAGCTATCTAATACTTAGCACCGATGGGAGATAACCCTTTGAAGGTATTTTTAAATATATCATTGTACAAAGAAGGTCAAAGCCAGCTATGTCTAGTACAAGGAGGGGGTAAAATTATTTGATGGTTTTAAAATATACTAGCATATAGGGTCATGGTAAATTCCACTGATGAGCACAAGCCATAACCTAAACTATTCCCAATGGCCATCTTTTGCTGCCAAAGATGACCACCGTGTAGTGGCTATCATATTTTAGAAGCAAAATCACCTTTAGGGTGTATTATGCTTTAATATTCAAGATGTGTGGGATTATTAGGGAAACTCATAAATTGGTCTTTGCAATTCACTATTTTTAATTCTTGAATTAAGAGCATGTGCCTTGTTGGAACTTTACTCTGCATACCTAGTCTCTATGCTGCTCGGATTCATTTGTTGGTACTAGATTTGTGATTTTTACAACTATAGGCTCTTGGAGTGCAATTTATATGATTAGGGGTCTTCACCCTACATATCCAAACCTTGATGCCATCAAGGTTTAGTTGACCTTCCTTCCTCGCCTATCTGCCAAGTGCTAACCTATTGCAACATCTTTGCACAATAATTTTAACGTTCGAAAAGAGCCATTCCTTAATACGTCAATGGATATGAGAGGCTTTGGAATGAAGCACTCCTAGAACTAGTTGAGTATTGCACTCAGCATTATAGTCATGGACCACATCTTGTTGGGAAATAAATTACCAAATGTTTTAATCCTTTAAGTTATCTCCTAGACTAGTAGGATGGGGACTGCACTGAAAACCACCTATTGATTGTATGGATAAGGGCATAAGCATCGCTACAACTGCATAGATATTTGTGCTCATCCAATGAAGGATAGATAAATTAAATGTAGGCTTAGAATCATAAAGTCTATGGATTTCTCCTTGCATGGAACCCCAAGGGGTAGATTGGGTATTCGATCCCTGAACATCATCTCTCACCAGGATCAATATTGTTGAATGCAAATACTATAAAAGTGATGTCCATTGGGTTTGGATTTACCAATATTATGCAGTCACCATGTTGTAGGGCAGGGCAAGATTCAAGATATCGAGGGTAATCTATGCTCCTTTGTGTTGGAAGTATCTCAAAGGAAATAAAATTATCCTCATATCTTAGACCAAGAGAGCAGATTGCCTTCCATCAATCCCATTTCTAGTTGGGTATGTGTGTCATTCAAGACAGTCAATGATGCTCTAGGTATAGCTTATGTCAGCCATATATAACACAAACCAATTCCAAGGGACTCTAGAATAAATAAAGAGTGCAAGTCATGGTAGGTAAAGTCACATCGAATAGAAAAGGGTCAAAAAGCCAAATATGGTTATAATAACCAGATACAAATTTGTATTTAGTGGTTTGGGGTATGAGAAGTATATGATGATTGCTTGGTGTAGCATTATAAGCCCTTGCCCATCCTAAAAATTTTGATCTATGCACCTTTTATGGAATGATCCTTGAAGAGATTGATTATCAAAGAAGAGTGTTTAAAGAAAGTGATTCCATAGAATAGGATATGAATATATAGTATATCCTTCTACTTATAACATTGAATTTTATTATGATCTATGGTGTGTAATCTATGGATATATACTCTTATAAGTAGATTCTATAGAGAAAGGAAATGTAGGTGATAGTAAGCTTGCAAGTCCTTAAGGATAAGAAATATAGGTTAAGATATACACTACTTTATATATAATGGAAATAGCTTGTGGTAAAGCTAGTTATTTTGGGATAAATAAAATTAGAGATATAGTTCCAATATATACATGAAGATTGTGTTAATTTAGCATAAATTACTAATATAAAAAATACTTCATAAAATTAAGGGTATGGGACTTTAAATTATGAAGCAAAATTTGATTATCTATCAACTCAAAGGAATGAATTTGGAATTCATTCTTGAGGAAATTTCCTCTAATGCCAAAGAGTCTTCTCCAAAATATGGATCCAATGATTTTCATAAACAATGTAGATATGAAAGTGTCTTAGGGAAAGAGAAATTTATAGATTCCTTATTTATGCTATGGACTACAAATAAACTTAGAAATTCCTTAAAGGTATTATTAAAGGAAGTGATGGGTCCTTTATTGGTATAACGAACACCTAAAGGCTTTATTTATGACTTAGAGAAAGGAATCAAAATAATTCCTTAATTTCATCATGAAATTAATATGTGACAATGGTATCCCTTGGATTGTAATTTATTAAAGGGGATTTATCAATACGCTTTCATATTTGTAATCTTGGACACCTTTTTGTTTATGAATATGAGGAAAACACATATTTTGGAGGTTGGGTTTCTTCCCCTTGAGGGTTCCCAACATAAATATTTGTGTCATTTATTTGTGGTTTGCTTTATAACTAATTGTAGATGTTGCATTTACTTTCGATATGTATGAGAATGTGATGAAATTCTTTAAACAAAATGATAATGTTTACTTTCATGCACTTTTATTTGAGATGTAACCTAAAATATGATGATAGAATGTATGCTTAATCTTAATATGTTGTTTATTCTATGCATAGATGAAATGGATAATGCATATCTTTTATTTATGAGAATATTTCCATTTGATGAAAGAAATGTATGTTTAAATGCTAATGAATTGGGAAAGATATGAATAAGTCGTATACTTTCAGTATTATGAATGGTCAAATAAATTTTGTGAATGATGCACCATTTGATATATATTAATAATTTTATTAAAATGGTTATTTCATGTATGCAACAACTTTCAAGAATTCCTACATAAAGGAACTTAAGAGAATAGCTGGATGATATTGATTTAGTCAACCCACAAACATTCATTGATAGAATAACTTGAATACATTGTGAACACAAAATATGGTTGATCCAAGTAGGAGTTTGGAGTGAGCGGATCTCACGAAGGGTTAAAGGAACTTGAGTTGTGGACAAAAACCATATTCACACCTTGAATTGATATATTGATAAACTTGAGGTATGTAAACTAAGTATTAACTGCTACACATACATATTTAACTCATGAGTTAAGGGTGAGTAAATAAGCCCTAAAAGATTATAAGCAGTATAGTCATTCTTAAGGGGACCTTCCAAGGATGATGTAAGTTTAAATCACATTTAGTGATTTGTTCTCTTAGACCCCGTCAAGAATATGAGGAAAGATCTAAGACTCATGATTAACTAGTGGGGTTATATCATGTCGGATGGGTATCCATCTATAAGGCTTTCGCCTACATATTGGTCTTGGTGGACAGTATAATTAGTGGTGTTTTTCCCTTATGGGAATGAAACCTAACAGTCTATCCAATGTTACCCTATTGTGTGATATGGGGGTTTCATAGAAGCTGATCACTTCTACTCAAGAGTGACTCTGATCAAGTCTTACTATCTCTTGAAGCTAACAGCCTTGATAACTTACAAATCCGAATGGAATGGTTCACACTTAGGTTATGACTATGCCTTTTACCTCATTATAATTATGTCAAAAAAAAATTGAGTGGTTGAGTGGTTACAACTAGGGTTTTTACAGTTGGTATCAGAGCCCAGGCTAACTAATAAAATCTAGGTAAGGTCTAGGTTAGCAAATACTTGGGGCACGAAGCTAAACTTGAGAGAAACTTCCACAACTTTAAAATACACACTTGGCAAGGATAAGGTCAGTGTATGAGATTATGATGTCTGAGTTCCTATCCCCCATGAGTAGATCCACAGTTGTTTGAAAGTGGAAGAGCTAAGTGAATCCTCTTATATGTATTTTAAGTGGTGTACCTTAGAATCTTTTGGGAAATCACTCAAAATTTGTGTCTTTTGACTGCCTACTCTTTATCTTCAAGTGTGTCTAACAACTCGAGTTACTGGAATAATCAAAATAATATTTTCTTTAATTAATTTTTATTACATTTTGGCCTTAGGCAATGAGAATGAACATATCAAATACAAATAACTCTAGTGGATTACTATTTTGAGTAGTAATAATTTACCCAGATATAGTCACTAACCTAAACCTTTACCACGATTAGAGATACCACTCTCCTTGTTGTAATCTAATATATGTGCTTCACACTATTTAAGCACTAAAACGAGACATGAAGTGACGCATGTGGTATTAAGCCCTACATGAGAACCCGATGGTAAAAACAAAAAAGAACAAAACTCTTGTTGAAAATGACTAAATTTAGTTTGGGAATTATCACCATGTGTGAGTACGAGTTAGTCATTGAAAACTAACTACTGCAAATTTAAGAACATGAGATAAACAAAAAAATGCTTTCTTTGTTTTGATTTTTGATATATATTACAATATACTTTGGGTACAAAAACTATCACAATATTAGCTGAAGAAACTCCATATGTTTCTTGACATGGAATTATTTAGGAAGAACCCTACCAAATAGCTTCGATAATCTGAGTATTCTAACTCCACGAAAAGGTATGCCACCCGACCAACCAGGTGGTGGTTGTATGTATTGAGGTGTGTTATGCCATTTAAATATGAAACTACTCAATACACCATGCATGTGGTATTATTTCCAAAGAAAACTGGAGCACAAAATGATTGGACAAAACATAGAATATTATTAGATAGATTATTTTTATTGCATACAAATATGCCAAAACTAGAAATTGGACATAATAGCAATGGTAAGACGAAAAGCAACATAGTCTTAGTCAAAATTTGAGCTATCATAATCTTCAACTGAAGATGAGCTACGATCGAAATAGATGATTGGAAGAGGAATATTGTAGCGAATTACAATATATCTATCAAACACATAATATGGCCATGGAGTGCCATGACATCCACACAACACAAGATCCATTTCCATTAGACACCGAGTATGAGAGAGTCTATTCTGAATTTCCTAGAGTAAGTGAAATTGCATGTACCTCTGATAAAAAATACTCTAATAAAAATCACTATCAAAAGTAGCCTTTCTGGTGGGAACATATTTTTTGACCACATCTAAATAGCAGGTTGGTAGAAATTGAAATGGAATATTTAGAGGATCACCTATTAGAGGTTACCAAAAATCCCCAAGTTGGACATGGAAATTCCAATTAGGCCAACAAAAGAATCAGTCAAACCACTCGAAATGACTTAAAGGACTTTCAAAAGCTAAATAATTATGGGAATTATTTCTTAGCCACACATCACAAAGTGCATTCTGGTAAAAGGTATTGCAATATATTTGTTCCATGGATATAAGGGCATTATAAGCTTCGATAACTTGACTTCATAAAAAGCCCTGCAATATTTCCCTTTGCTGAAGCAAATTTTGAGGAGACCATAAAAAAGATTCATAAAATTTGTGTTGCTCTTCTTCATAGCTAAACATGATGGCTATTTTTGGAAAACTGGTTTTCTACCGAAAGAAGATAAGTGAATCTATCTTTCCATTAATGGGTTTGATGTCAATAAGTACTTATGACTAGATTTGAAAAATAGTACCAAATATATGATTCACAAATAAGTGTGCACGAGATCAACCTTCGAAGCCATTGAAGGAACAATGATGTGACTAGGTGTAAAGTTAATGGTTGTGATAAGTGAACATGTGTTACCTCAAAAAATTAAAGAGGAGCAATGAGCTTAATGGGTCAACACAAAAATCATCTATAGAAAAATCAAACCAAAGAAAATGGTGCATCCTAGAAGATGAATGATTCACCTTGGGATTGCTAGGATACAATCGGTACATGTGTGGACAAAATCAATAAGAACGGACCTAACGGTCATTTGAGTATTGGAGAAGTTTTATGCCCATGACGTCCAATACGATCATATTTATGGTGGTATTCACCTTGATGATACTGGTTTTAAGTGAAATGAACCCCATTATATGCTTTATGGTTATTTTACTTTTGATTACCGATCTATTGTTGCACATACCCTAAAGAGTAAAAGTTGATTTGAAGCAGTTTCAAATTTAGCAGGTGAAATAATCATGGTAAGAATTAGGAAACCCATTAATGCAACAAAGAGGAAATCTCTAGTGCAACAGGCTCAAGAAGATGCTTGGGCACATGAAATATTAAGGTTAATAACAGAGAGAGATGATGCCATAGCAGAGGGAGATCGGCTTATATCTAAAAAGTTGTAAAGAAATAATTGGAGAGCAATAACAATGGCAGCCATGCTCACAAAAAATCCTCAATTTTGTCAACTAAGGGAGGAATTTAATGCTATAATCTTGGAATCTTGTTTGGTTGCATTGTTAAATCATGGTATGCTTCTTCCATCACAACCAGTTGTTAATAAATAGCATGGGAGAAGTGAAGGTAGTGATAAAGCAGCTGCTAGAATAGTAGCTCCACCACCATCCCTAGCCTTAAGTACCAGCACAGTACAAGGAGAAGAATAGACCCAGGAGCATCAACCTTAAGGTCCATTGGATCCCCACTATGTAGACCACAATTTTGTAGTAGTCTATTAATGCCAAGAATGAGGCATAAACATTAGTGTATCGCTCCAAATTTTTCGCATCCCTACCTTCAGGCTATTGGATCCGCGCCCGGAAGGAGGATGGGAAAAGGATGTCGCGGTACCTCGGACTGAGAGGACTTTGCGAAGGTCCCGCCTCTCAAGGGAGGTGTATTTTGATGATTTTTCGACGGATGGTGGGTTCACCAGGAAACATTTAATGACAGCTTCCACGCCTAGGTTTTGGAATGTGTTTAAATGTGTTCATTTTTAACCTTAAGCATTCATATCCTAGGTTTGGCCGAATGTATCTAGATTACTCTATATGAAAATGCAAGTTCAATGAATACAAAAAATAAATTTAAAGACAAAAAAATAGAGAGATTACAGAATACAAATGAGGAATACCTGATCCGGATGTCTGAAGAAGATTCTGATGTTGAAGCAGTCTGGATCGTCTGAGATTCGACAGAATCGTCTGCAATCAGACAAGATCGTCTGAGATCTGACGAATTCATTAGAGACCTGCAAAACCGAAAATAGATGCAAAATACAAAAGGTACTACAGTGCTAACAGAGGGAAATGATATAAAATGGCAGCAATGTTATCAAACTGAAACTTAAACACAGAGACATAAATGAATCATGCTAATTAGATAATAATTAGGATTTAATTATGCACTTAATCGAAATGGGTGAACTCCAAATGCAAAATGACATAAAACACTGAATAGACTATTTAATTTGCATAATAAAATGACAGAGAAAAGGTTGAGAAATGCAAACTTCAGGCACTGATTGCCTTAATACGGACTGCAGTCGAGATCGTCTCGCATCAGTACGAAATCGCCTCGAATTCGACAGGTTCGCCTCCGATCTGAACAGGTTCGTCGACGACGATAGGTGCTGGCTCCGGCTGAAAAACAGTGATGTACCTGCAATAAAATTGGTATGTGGAACTAGTGCAAATGGAAAATAGGGATGTTTTAACGTGAATGGAGTTAACTTGCAGATAATTTTCAGCCAGGGGTTGGGAAGGGAAAATCCTAGAGACTAAATAGGCTTAGGGGAGTAGTTAGGAGGTTGGAGATCATCCCAATTTGGGAGATCTCCAACGGGGGGAGGGTCCCAACGGCGCAGACACGCTTCTGCCTAGATTGGAGACCCGTTGGAACAGATTCCAACTTTGCAAAATCAGTTTTGCGACAAGATCGTCTGGACGTCCTAGTCCAGACGAAATCGTCAAATCTGGGGCGATATCGTCTGATCGGCGACGATATCGTCAAACGGTCAAAACAACCTCTAAAAATGGCACGAAAAAGGGGGAAACGGATTTCTCGACGGTTAACGGGCGGTTTGGGAGGTTAAATTTGAATTTTAAATTATTTACTAAGGTGAATGTAATTATTACAATTTTACTGCGCCAATTTTAGGGTGCTACATTTTGCCCCCTCTTTAGCGAATTTTTCGAAGAAAATGCGTTAAAGATGAGTTCTTCTCGATCTACGAGAAAGCAAAAATTATTCCCATTTTTAGGCGACGATTCTTGGTCGAATCGTACGACAGCTTACTATGGTGCCCTCTCCGTGTTTTTACCCAAATCGAACGTTTGAGGTAAAAACGCGAAAAAGCAAAAAAAATATTTTTGAATAAAATTAAGAAAAATAGGGTAAAACCCTAATTCATTTTTACCGTTCATTTTCTGGGTTTTTGGAGCTCAAGCAAAAATGGTGGAGACGACGCACTAAATCGACAGAGGTCCGACGCGGTCTACGGGTAAGAGTCCAGACTGTTCTAGAATGCTCTAATTTAATTTTACATGCTTTTTAGGTAGATTTTAGATGATTTTTGAGCATCGCGGCCGTTTTTGGGCCGTCGACGTCGTCGGGACGAAATCGTCCCGATTTCGACGAAATCGTCTCAATTTCGGCAATTTCGCTCGAGGGCGAAATCGTCGAAAGGGGGACGATTTCATCAAATTAGGGACGATTTCGAACTACGAAATCGGAGACGATTATGCTCAAATTTGGGACGATATCGTCCAATAGTGGGCGATATCATCAATTGCACAAGATTAAATTTTTAACTTGCATTATTGTTTACTTGAATTATTGATTAATGATTGCTTGTTGTTTTGTTGTTTATGTTTGCAGAGAGGATTACTAAAGAGCAGGGAGTGGAAATACGACGGGTTGAGAGATGACTTGGCCGCTCTCACACAGGCAGAGCGGGATCAGCTGGCACAGGCCGGCTTACTGCATGTGGCAGAGATGCCACAAGTTTCTACGGACATGGGGCTACTGACGGCCCTAGCAGAGAGGTGGTATCCGGGCTCTTCATGTTTTTGGCTACCTACAGGGGAGATGGCTCCCACTTTGGAGGATGTATGGAGGATTCTGAGAATCCCCATACAAGGACGACTGATTACACCTGTGGCCAATCAGGGCCGCGCTATGGGACGACTATGCGGTGACCCGAGCTTCGCCCTAGAGAAGGGCGAAGTTAACATCGAGGCACTACGCCAGATGCCTGGGGCATCTACACTCACACGGGTTCTAGCTGGAGTAGTTGGTGGACTTCTGCTGTGCCACCAGAGCGGGTGTAGGGTGTCGTGGATGCTCGTAGATGTGATCTACGATATGCGGGACCACGGGTACAGGTTCTCATGGGGCAGTTTTGTTCTATGCCGGTTGTACAGGATCCTATATGGGGTCGTGTACATCGCTACTACAGGTTTGGTGCTGGGAGCACATTGCGGTGCGGAGGCCGATAGGGCTTCCTCTGACAGGGGTTGATGGGGAGAGGCCCCGAGTCTTCTACTGGTGGCTCCGGAGAGGGGCACAGCGACGGATCGACCTGCCGATGTCCCGGAGGCTACTAGATGACTTAGTCCCGGACCAGATCACCTGGAGGCCATGGAGGGAGCATCCAGGGTGGCCAGAGGATGGACAGGAGTTAGCTCGCGTTAGGCGAGTTTGCTGGCTGAGGATGGAGAGGGGAGAGGTGGAGCTCCATAGGTATGACCGAGTTTTGCGGTAGTTCGGTCTACAGCAGGGGATCCCATCCCTCAGAGATTACGAGTTTTCCCGGACTGTCCGGGATAACACTACAGTTAGCGGGGCTCCAGACATGCAACGGTTTTGGAGCCAGGACACAGATGATGCCCCCATCCAGCCAGTGGATGGGGACGATGCAGGAGTAGCCGATGGCTACGATGCCTGGTACGTAGGCATCCGCCCTCCTCGGATGACGAGGGCACAGGGTCCGATCCACGCGGTTGTGCGTCGGATAGGGAGGCGACGCCAGGCGGCGATGGAGGCAGCCCAGGGTCACGACGGGAGAGAGGCGAGGAGGCCACAGGCACAGGAGCGGCCGCGACAGAGAGAGAGGGAGAGGAGGGAGGCGAGACCCCCATCTCCATAGAGGCCACCATCGCCCGATAAGGGCAAGGGTGTGGACACAGGAGAGAGTAGTGAGATGGCTACTCTCCGGGCGGAGAGAGATCATCTGTAGGCCTAGGTGCAGACGCTACAGGATGCGGCTGCACAACACCGGGCTGAGGTGTCACAACTACGGGATGAGATTGCATGCCTCAGGGCACGGGGCGGAGGGGCGAGCTCTGGGGAGTTGACACGGGCTATCGCCCAGCTGACATTCTACTAGACACTATACTTCCAGCTGGTGCCAGAGGCGGATAGACTACCCCTGCCAGCTAACATCGTAGATCCGATCAGGATCGGGTCATCGAGGACCACGTCCCGGTCGAGGACGAGGACTACACAGACTACGATGGGGCCACCTCGTCCACCTCAGGGCGGGGGAGGAGATGAGGCAGAGAGCTCGAGGGGCTCTCGAGGCTAGAGGGCTGGACACTGTATTTGTATTATATTTGTTTTTGTTGATAGAGGATTGAGTATGCCGAGGTTCAGATTGTGGCATACCAATCCAGTTTTGATGATGTACATATATTTGTGATATATATAGATGAGATATTTTTGATCATATGACTTGTGTCTTGTGTATGTTTATGAGGCTTTTAATGTTTGATTGATGTGATGATTGGATGTAATTATGTCGTTGGAGATATAATTTGAATGTCATGCGGTGATATTTTAAATGAAATAATCTGATGTAACAAATTGATTTGTTGTAATGAAATGTAAAAATAAAAAGAGACTTCTAACAATAATTTCAAAGGACATTGTCGCTATTATAGACCATTTCATGGAGTCGCTGCTCACTCGGTCGTCAAGCTAGTCCCATTTATAGAAATATTGTTAAAAAGTAAAAGAGTGCTTAAGAAACTGTCTTAAGACTTTGGTGCAATGGTGCAAATGATGATGATGATGATGGTTTGTTTTCAGATTTTCATAAAAATAATATGCATGAAATAATGTTCAAATGATTTTTGCTAGGCATAAATTCCTAAGTGTGATAAATTTTTTGGATAATTCTTTAGGAATTATACCATCATTGCAAAAGGTTGACATAATGACATGAAATAATGAAAATGTGTTTGCTTTTGAAAAGCATAATTTGTGTAAAATAATGAATTAAGTCATATGGTTTTCATGATTTTTAATAAATGGGGAATAAAATTGTTACAATGGTTTGCGCTAGGCATAGAATATGTAGGTATAGACTTATACCATCATCGCGAAAATCCAAAAAATAGTTTTATTGCCTGATTGATTTTTGATGAACAGAAAATATGAAAAGGAGGACTTGCGCTAGGCATAAAAATTCCAATTTTGGTTTTGAAACTATACCATCGTCGCGAAAGTCAACCAGATATATATGTTTTGATTGTAGATTTTGAAAGAAATTTTTGATTTTTGTATTATATAGTTGTCTTTGTGGTAAACATCTGTACTTGATTTATTCCAAACAAGTTGCAAAAATAATATTTCAAATTATTTTGAAGACAAAAGTTAGATTTATAAGGAATCCCATGTGCATATGTGAGTTCATTTCCGATCTTGATTTATCATAATGATACACAAAATCTCTCAAATACAAATGTGTGTGCAATTGCATTGTTCATTTACCAGTTTTGAGCAAGATAATATGATACAAGTGATTTGAAGAAACCAAATAAGTGTTCATTAACCATGATGTAGATGCATATAACCATACTAGGCTACTATGTAGGTCGGATTATCAAGAGCTAGCTAATCCATAAGCAGACATAGGTTCGTACAAAAGAAGGTCACTAATGTGACAGACATATCACCACGCTAGGAGTTACCCAAGGCAAAGCAGGTTGGGCACAAACCACCTGCTATGGGGCTTACCTCACAGTTTTCGAATAATTGAGAATTCCAGGGATTCAAGCTCATCAACCCTTCTTTTCTTTTCAAAGGGTAGGGAAAGGGATTTTATTGCTTTCTTGCTTTATTTTGAACTTTGCTTATTTTTCTCTTGTTTGTATTTCTTTTGCTTGATAATGCTTGGAACATTGCTGAAATAACATTTTTCTTTTCTCTTTTTTTTTCTTTCTTGAACTTTTCTTCTCTTTTTTTTTTTTTTTCTAGGGATACTTGCTCGGATTAGTCGAGAGCAAGGGATTTTTATTCTGGGTAGGGGTGAGCTTGTCCTTTTGCCAATTCTCAAAGATTCTAGACCATGTGCATGATAGGATAGCAGGGGAAACTTTTCGCTCAAGAAATCAGTTCTACTATGTAGCAAAACATGGAAATTACAAATATAATCATTTTATTGTGAAAAGATGTGCTTGGTTTAAGTAAATAACAAGATCAATTCTCCATGCTCAAACTTTATTTAAGTGAATTTTGTGAACTTTGATATAAGAGAGATTAGTAATCATGCCAAATAAAATCAAGATATTTATTGTTGTGAGTGTGCAAGTGAGGGATGCCACATAAATGCTAATTTATCCAAAAATAATTTAAAACATATAACTGCGATAATTGTAAGAAAATATATATGAACACTTTTGAGAAAATTTTTGAGGATGTGGACTCTCTCTTTCTTCTTTATTTTATTTGGTTTCAAGCATATAGTTGTTATTATATTTTTATCATTATTTTGATTTTTGGTTTTATTTTTTATTTTGAGCAGAAAAAATTTAACAAGTGCCTTAAATAAATGCAATAGATAGTTTTGAAGATTTTGGATGATTATGAATATTTTTGATGTTTTTGGATTTTTATAAATTTGAAAGAAATATATAAAAAATTTTGAAAACAAGTTATATACAAGGATGAAAGATGACCAAATTTATGCATAGTAACGTTTAAGATGCAAAATATTCATGGGTTCTTTAAGTTCTTTACCATCTAAGGTAGATAATTTGTATGCTCCTGATTCAAATTTAGCAGTAATAATGTATGGTCCAAGCCAATTGGGCTCGAATTTACCTTTAAGGTCCTTAGTTGCATTTGTATTTTTTTGATTTTCTTTTAAAACAAGGTCACCGATCTCAAAGGATCGATGACGAACTTTTTTAGCATATGATCTTTTAAGCTTGTTTTGGTAAGCACGGAGATGCTCCAAAGCATTGATGCATTTTTCATCTAGGAGTTCCAGCTGACTAAGTCTGCCAAAGATGATATTCATCTCCTACTTCGGTATCTTGAAGTAGCAGAGCCAAAGAAGGAACTTCCAATTCAAATGGAAAACTCGCTTCAACACCATACACCAAAACAAATGGTGAAGTTCCAGTGGGGGTTCGAACACTAGTTCGATAGGCCCACAAGGCCGGATATAATTGAATGTGCCAGTCACGGCCAGCTTTATTGACCAATATTTTGAGAATTTTGATTAAGGTTTTGTTAGATGCTTCTGCTTGACCATTACCCTGAGGATAATAGGGAGTGGACCAACGATGTTGAATCTTATATTTTTGACATAATTTTTTAACATCTTTATTTTTGAAACAAGTTCCATTGTCAGAGATGAGATTGGCAGGGATTCCAAACCTGCAAATGATTTGATTAAAAATAAATTTAGAAACTTGTGTGCCAATGCAGGAAGCTAAAGGCATAGCTTCAACCCACTTCGTGAAATACTCAGTGGCGGTTATGATGAACTTGTGTCCATCAGATGACACAGGATTGATTTTGCCAATAATATCCAAGCCCCATTTAGAAAAGGGCCATGGAGATGAAATAGCCTGCAGCTCTTGTGCAGGCGCATGGACAAGGTCAGCATGTTTTTGACACTTGTCGCAATGGCGCACATACTCATGTGCATCCGTTTCCATGGTAGGCCAAAAGTATCCTATCCGAAGGAGCTTTTTAGCAATAACACTACCACTAAAGTGTCCTCCACAAGATCCATCGTGGGCTTCACTCAAGGCTGATTTAGACTCTTCTAAGTTTAAACATCTTAATAGGATACCTTCAAAAGATCTCCTATATAAAGTATTGCCAATTATTACGAATCGACTTGCTCGTCGACGTAATAACCGACGCTCGGTTTCTATTAGAATTGGCAGGGAAAGTCCCATTTTGAAGAAAATCAAATATGTCTCGTATACCAAGGCTCGGGAGTAGTTTCATTGATTAGAAACACATCCAAAGGCTCTAAGCATGACTTATTTGAGGCGGGTTCCTGGAGTCGACGAATAATGATAGTGGCATATTCGTCATCTAACTCCAAGGGCAAGAGAGATGCAGCTACGGCCATAGCATCAGCTGCACGGTTGCTAGTTCGAGGAATGGCTTCCAAGGTAACTTGATCAAATAAAGACATTAATTGTAAAACATAGGCCTTATATGGGCGCAATTTATCATCTCGGGTTTGATAAACTTCATTAATTTGGTTTATAACTAGTTGGGAATCACCAAAAACTAAAAGGTGTTTAATTTTTAGCGCTAGGGCAGCTCGTAATCCAAGGATTAGAGCTTCATACTCAATAGTATTGTTGGTGCAAGCAAATGTCAATTTGAAGGACAGAGGAATAAGATGTTTTTGTAGAGATATTAAAATAATACCCGCACCAGCCCCACTCATGCATCGGGCTCCATCAAAGTATAAGGACCATTGTTCATGATGGTCTGCCTCTAATTGAAGGCATTCATCCTGAAACTCGATGATGAGGGGATGGGTAGACTCTAAGGGTGCAGCAGACTAATTGATCTGCTATGATTTGACCCTTAACAGACTTCTGTCCTATGAATGTGAGATCGAACTCGCTTAGAGCAAGAACCCACTTGGCTGTGCGACCCGATAAATAAGGTCGACTCATGAGATACCTTAAGGGATCATATTTAGCAATGACATAAGTTTTTTGACTAAGCATATAATGTCATAATTTTTGCGTAGCAAACACGACTGCTAGACATAGTTTTTCCAACGCTATGTAGCGTGTAGCGGGTTTCATAACTGATGAAGGTTCGGCTAATATAATAATTAGCACGTTCTCGCTTTTCATCATCAAGTTGAGCTAACATAGCCCCTAAGGCAGAATCTGAAGCAAAAATATAGAGGAGAAATGGGCGATCAGATTTAGGTGGTGAAAGCACAGGTGGATTAAGGAGGTATTGTTTGAGAAGTTCAAAAGCTTCTCTACATTCTGTATCCCAATTAAAGGGGACATCCTTCTTAAGGAGTTTAAGAAAGGGACCGGTTTTATCTGCCAGCTTATCGATGAAGCGACGGATGGCTTGAAGCTTACCTTGTAAACTTCGTAACTCAGATATATTAGTAGGTGCGGGCATATCGTTGATGGCCGCAATCTTGAGAGGGTCGATTTCAATACCACGTAAAGAAACTAAAACCCCTAATAGTTTGTCGGATTTAACTCCGAATATGCATTTTGTTGGATTTAATCGAATGAGATATTCTCGTAATCGATTAAAGACTTTCCTTAAATCATCTAAATGATTATTTTCAATAATAGAGCGAGCTATAATATCATCCACATAATCATGTAGGATATCATGCATCATATCATGAAAAATGTAGGTCATAGCTCGTTGATAAGTTGCACCGACGTTCTTTAAGCCAAATGGCATCACTTTCCAAAGAAAAGGTACCCCAGGGGGTAATAAAGGCTGTTTTAGCCTGGTCTTCAGGAGCTATCCTGATCTGATTATAACCGAAGAATCCATCCATTAAGGACATCATCCCACTTTCGGTAGTGAAGTCAATGATTTGGTCCATGTTTGGAAGAGGAAAGTCATCTTTAGGGCATGCAACATTAATATCTCTAAAGTCTGTGCAAACCCTAACTTTGGTAGCTTCTTTCTTGGTGACTGGAACTACGTTTGAGATCCATTCAGCATAATCAATAGCTTGTATAAAGATAACATTCAGGAGTTTTTCTAACTCCCCTTTGACTAGCAGAGCCACTTTGGGATGCATTTTTCTAAGTTTTTGTTTAACAGGTTTAGCATCCGGATGGACCACTAGATGATGCATGACTACAGAAGGGTCTAGACCTGGCATATCTTCGTATGTCCAAGCGAAGACATCTTCATACTCTTTAAGGAATGCAATGTATTGTTCTTGTTTTTCTTGGCTTAATTCTGATCCAATATTGATTATGTGAGGATTATCCTCAGTTCCAATATTAATTTTAATGACGTTTTCTACCTCCATGTGTAGATCTCTTTCAAAGTTAGGTGGGGCGGGTGAAACACCCAATTCTTGTAATTCTTGTAAGGTTAATTTAGATAATTCATTCTGAGGATCAGTGGCCTCAAGTTGGGCTATAGTTGGTATAGAACCATCAAAATAAAATCCATTGTGTAACATCTCTTCAACAGAGACATCATGGAAGATATCTCCTTCCAATTCTTCATCGGGGTCAGCAATCATTTCAGGGTATGCTATGGACAGCATGTTGCATGAAAACGACTGATTTTTAATAGGCAAATCAACATGCCTATCCAAATAATCTTGATAGCATATGAGATGATCATCATCCTCAAAAGGAAAGGGTTGACCCTTACTAGGAAATAGGCCCACACCACAAGCAAGTGTGCCACGGTTCTACCTCGAAAGGTTCTTTCATGCCATTTTGGGAAGGTCCCAAGCCTTTCCCTTCATATCCCATTTTAAGCATCATGGGTTTAGCTTTAATATAATCATTGGTAAAATAACACCGAGCATATCCTTCATGATGAGTTTTGATATTCCGAGGGATTCTTCCCTAGTCATATCCTTTATAAATGAAGGCACAACTCCCGACTTGGTAAGTACTTCCCATAGGTTGTGGGAGGCCCAAAGTACGAGGAGATGGCGGTAAGTCATTTAAAAGGTTTGAATCTCGCATGAAAGCATTCATTTTTTCTGATATTAAGGTTGTAGATAAATCTGGTAAGAGTTCATCAGAAAGGGCATAAGATGTAGAAGGCTTATTACCTATGTCTTTAGCTATGGAAGGTATGATAGATGTGTCTATAGGTTTTGAATTTATAGGGATAGAACTTGAAGGATTGGTTGTAGATTTAAAATCTTTTTGAGGTTCTAAAATGATTTGTTTAGAGGGTTGTTGGTCTACATAGGAGGATGAAATTAAAGGAAGGGAAATAGGTGAAGTTATGGGTTTATGTTTCACAGTTTTGGATGAAAAAGAAGAACTAGGATGTGTGGATGACAGAGCAGGGCAAAATTGCACTCCAACGGGTTCTGCCAAAGCACACATATCAAAGGGTCTAGGGTCACCATGGATAGTGACCAACTGATTTTTAAACTCAAATTTAACACATTGGTGTAAAGTTGAGGGGACCGCTCGCATGGCGTTGATCCAAGGGCGACCCAAAAGTATATTGTACGATGCTGGACAATGTACAATAAACACGGTTGTTTCTAGGGTTCTAGGGCCAACTTGCAATGGGAGGGTAATAACTCCACACGTTTCTTGTGTTTCGTCATTAAAAGCTTTGATAATCATATCAGTTTTCTTCATTTCATCACTTCTAAAGCCAAATCGTTGGTAGAAGTCAAAGGTGCAAATGTTTAGAGATGAGCCATTATCAATCAAAACTCTTTGACGGCTACATCTCCAATTAAAGCAAGAATGTATAAGGGATTGTCCTTATGTAAACCGTGTTGTGGGATATCTTTATCCCGAAGTCAATACAATCAATCTCTCGTGTGATGATAGTATTGGCCATAGCTTCAGGTTGAATGTTTTGAGGTACCATCATTTGGCTTAATGTAAGCATCAACTCATCCCTATGGGTGGGAGAGGATCTTAATAAATCTAAGAGGGAAATTCTGGCCGTAGTATTGGACAATTGCTCATTAATATTGTAAGGGGGTTTAGATGGAATAGTAGGAACATGATTCCCTTTATTGGGATTTTTCAAAATGAATGGAGCTGATCCATCGTTCTGATTTGGTTCTTGTTGAGAGTTTTGAGCTTGTTGTCGAGTAACGACTCCAATGGTACCTACAATGTTATAGTGAAGACGTTGAACTGGTCTCGATTGAGCATTAATGGCTTCTTCATTAGAAAGGAATATATTGGAAGAAGGTCGAGTAGTGACTCTTCTAGGAAATGGTTCTTCTGGAACCATAGCATCTGTGACGGGTTGAATAGGATCTGATTCATTTTTAGAACTATTCGATTGGTTTGAAGTAATGTCTAGTTCACTTTCACTATCCGATTCTATATCACTAGAATTCGAAGTTTGAAAATTATGTAAGGGCTCTGGTCGTAACTAGGGATAAGGTCGTGTCAAATATTTGAGGATCCCGAATAGGTAATTGTCCGCTAATGGTTCCTACATATCGGGTAGGAGGGGGAACATTATGATGTTCGATTTGATTGGCTACCTCTTTACCATGTCTTGGTAAAGGGTGTTGAAATATGTCTAGAGTTTGATTGGCATTTTGATTTTGATTTTGGGGAATGGTCTTTTGAGTATTATTAGGAGGGTTTTGTTTAGGTTGGAAGGCTTGCACTTCCATTTCATTATTGTCAATCAAATCTTGTATTTTATGTTTTAACCTTTTACAAGCGTTGGTAGAATGTCCAGGTCCTCTATGGAAATCACAATGCAAGTCGACTCTATATCCGGGTATAGTTGGGTCAGGTTCCTGGATAGCTGGTAATTGGATCAAACCTCTTTCGAGTAATTGAGGTAAAATAGTTGATAAGGGTTGGTTTAATCTAGTGAATTCTCGAGGAGGCTTGTCAGGAGGTTTCAATATGAATTTTTCTGTTGTCTTCGTTGCATTGATATTAGCAACGTTTCTGCTGTCAGTGACTCCGTCACCGACAACTTGTTTGTTTTTATATTGATTTCTGGATGTTTTCTCATCATCCTTCTTCCTAAGTTGGCCTCTCCTAATGAGGGCATCTTCTACTCTTCGAGCTAAATCTATAGCTTGATCGAAGGTAGTTAAAGTAGCAGTCGATAGCTCATAAGATATCTGTTCTTGTAAATTGTTGATGAAAATGTCCAACATTTCCCTATAAGGCAGCACAAAGTGCAGTTTTCCTGTCAATTGCCTCCATCTAGCTAAGAAATCGGCAAAGCATTCATCCTTGTCTTGTTTTAAATTGTATAGGTCTTTAATAGTTACATGCCTCTCGATGTAAGCACTAAATTGATGGACAAATGATTCCGTTGTTTCTTCGAAGTTTCTCAAAGAATGAGTGGGCAATTGATAGTACCACTCTAATGCCATTCCACCTAAACTTTTGGGGAACATTTTTAGTAATAGCAAGTCGTCATGCGATATGTCGTGACATGCTATCCTAAACATGCGAAGATGCTCTATGGGATCTTCGGTTCCTTTATATATAGGCAGGACGGGCATGGGAAAATGCTTAGGGTATGGTTGAGCTACAACTATGGGGTCCAAAGGTTGACTACAGATCTCTCGATAATTATACGAGGGACGGTAGGGATCTATTTGGTCCATACGTGAAGCCAATTGTTTCACCATGGCTTCCAGATTACTAGTTTGCCCCCCATATTGGTTTGGTAGGGCATTGACATGAGTGTTATGGGCATATGATGGAGGAACATGAAGATTAGATGCCATGTTACCGTTGTGTAAAGTATTGGTAGGAAAAGTATTATGGAGGAATTTTGAAGTTGGATTATGTTGTATTCCGGATTGTTGAAAGTTTATATTTGGCTTTGTTTTAGGTTTTTGTTTACTTGAAGCATATTGCTCAATAGTTTGGCGGAATAAAGTAGTGAAGGAAGGTTTCTTTTGTATGGGAGTGATTTTAGGTTGAATAACAGGCTCCTTAGGAGGTTGGGTAACCTGTTGTTTTGACATGTTTTGAGCCATAGTGACCATATCCGTATTGGATGGCCCAGCCTTGTCACTTTCTTGATCAATGAAAGACAAGGGATTAGTGCGCATATTGCAAATATATTCCATGGCTGCTTGAGTGTTACTAATTTGCCCTTTATCAAGGCGAATTGCCACATTAAGGTCATCAATGTTATCCATGAGAAATTTCTTGAAATGCTCCGCATTGTCAAAGGCAATAGTTCCATTTGGAGCTACTCTAGGGGATGAGGATCCATCCTCTTTAACACTTCCTTCTTGTTCCTTATCTTCACCTAAGTCTTCGTCTGATTGACCTAGAGTTTCTCCTTCCGGATTTGAATCTCCAAGAAGGACATTTGGGTCTTTAGTTGTATCTTGTAACCAATCTTCTCCTTCTCCTAAAGTTTCTTTACCATTCCTAAGTTTAGGCATGGTGCTAAGTTTTGATTTCAGCAAATATATATATATATATATATATATATATATATATATATATATATATGCAACAAATTAAGAGGTATATATTTACTATATACCTACTACAATATTTGAAAATGAAATGTTTAAGTTTTTGCTAAGTTTTTTGATTTTTTTTTTTTTTAGTTTTTCTTTGTTGTTTTTGAAACAATATAATAAAGACAGAAAATAACACAATAAATGCAAGAAATAATACTGAAATAATAATCTAGTTTTCTATAAACAATTTATGAATATCATTAATAGGTTCGAGTTGTTCAGGAGTCATGAAGTGTTCTTCTTCAAATTGAAAGTTTTCTTTTAAAAATTTGATGAAAAGAGCTGTAGAGATACCATGTATTTCAGATTCTGGTTTATAATAATAATTCTCACGACAATATTCGCGATACAACATAGCTCTAGGAATTTTGTTCCATCTTCTTCTAATCATAAGATCAGTTTCTAGGGAATCTACATGAACTAGAAATGGGTGTACCACAGTTGTGTCGTTAAGATATTCCTCGAGAGTTAAAAATTTTGAAGATACAAGAGCTTTCCTATAAGCTAACCATCTATGGCAGGCTCTCTGAAGTTCATGATAAAAAACTAGTTGGTGAGGATCCAGGATTCTATCTAGGACTAGCCTCTTGATTTGCTTAAGTTGTGTGGACCTAGATGAGATGAGACTAAGTCTTCTATCAAGTTCGCTCCACAGGAATTGATTTCTACTTGTTTCAGGCACACTAAGGACAGAATTAACTTCTATAGCTGCCAATTGATTTTCTACGTTTATAGTAACCGCTAACCTTTTCTTAGGAGCTACCATCTAAACATGTTTTCAAACTTGAATGTTTTAAAATGCATCTATGTTTTAGTTGTTCTATAGATGTTTTTGTTTTTTGTTTTTGTTTTTCAAAAGGTTATGATGCATTCACGTCGGGTTCACCAAAATGTATCGCTCCAAATTTTTCGCATCCCTACCTTCAGGCTATTGGATCCACGCCCGAAAGGAGGATGGGAAAAGGATGTCGCGGTACCTCGGACTGAGAGGACTTTGCGAAGGTCCCGCCTCTCAAGGGAGGTGTATTTTGATGATTTTTCGACGGATGGTGGGTTCACCAGGAAACATTTAACGACAGCTTCCACGCCTAGGTTTTGGAATGTGTTTAAATGTGTTCGTTTTTAACCTTAAGCATTCATATCCTAGGTTTGGCCGAATGTATCTAGATTACTCTATATGAAAATGCAAGTTCAATGAATACAAAAAATAAATTTAAAGACAAAAAAATAGAGAGATTACAGAATACAAATGAGGAATACCTGATCCGGATGTCTGAAGAAGATTCTGATGTTGAAGCAGTCTGGATCGTCTGAGATTCGACAGAATCGTCTCGCAATCGTACAAGATCGTCCGAGATCCGACGAATTCTGACGAATTCGTCAGAGACCTGCAAAACCAAAAACAGATGCAAAATACAAAAGGTACTACAGTGCTAACAGAGGGAAATGATATAAAATGGCAGCAATGTTATCAAACCGAAACTTAAACACAGAGACAGAAATGAATCGTGCTAATTAGATAATAATTAGGATTTAATTATGCACTTAATCGAAATGGGTGAACTCCAAATGCAAAATGACATAAAACACTGAATAGACTATTTAATTTGCAGAATAAAATGACAGAGAAAAGGTTGAGAAATGCAAACTTCAGGCACTGATTGCCTTAATACGGACTGCAGTCGAGATCGTCTCGCATCAGTACGAAATCGCCTCGAATTCGACAGGTTCGCCTCCGATCTGAACAGGTTCGTCGACGATGATAGGTGCTGGCTCCGGCTGAAAAATAGTGATGTACCTGCAATAAAATTGGTATGGGACCAATGCAAATGGAAAATAGGGATGTTTTAACGTGAATGGAGTTAACTTGCAGATAATTTTTAGCCAGGGGTTGGGAAGGGAAAATCCTAGAGACTAAATAGGCTTAGGGGAGTAGTTAGGAGGTTGGAGATCATCCCAATTTGGGAGATCTCCAATGGGGGGAGGGTCCCAACGGCGCAGACACGCTTCTGCCCGGATTGGAGACCCGTTGGAACAGATTCCAACTTTGCAAAATCAGTTTTGCGACAAGATCGTCTGGACGTCCTAGTCCAGACGAAATCGTCAAATCTGGGGCGATATCGTCTGATCGGCGACGATATCGTCAAACGGTCAAAACAACCTCTAAAAATGGCACGAAAAAGGGGGAAACGGATTTCCCGACGGTTAACGGCGGTTTGGGAGGTTAAATTTGAATTTTAAATTATTTACTAAGGTGAATGTAATTATTACAATTTTACTGTGCCAATTTTAGGGTGCTACAATTAGCAACTTTTGAATTTTATATATATTTTTGGATTCTATATGAATATTATTGTTTATGATAGATTTGATTAGTTAATATGTGATACAAAAGAATGCATGAATATTGAATTTTGTCTAATTAAATGAATATGAGGAATGGATTGGTGTCCATTCTTGGAAAAGGCATGGGACTTCTCTATTATATTATGATTATATAAACCAGGAGACATCTATATGGATGCTTTGGCATTAAAATGCATATTAGGATATATGTGAATATCCTAAATTGAGATTCTAAAATTATGTTGTATCTTTGTTAGCACTTGGTTTTATCAGGTTAATTCATGCCAAAGGTTAACCAAGTTATACTGTGATAATCCTTGGTGGGATTTTTGATAAAATTAATAAGACTTTGTATGTCTAATAAGGTACAAATGCATAATTTCATGATATCTCTGTAACACCATTTTGCAAATTCTAATACTACAATTCTCTGGATCAATTATTTGTGAAATTTGAAATGAATTGAACCTGTAGTTTTATGATGATATTATGTATCAATGATGCTTTTTGATATGCAAAATGGATGTTATATTATTTATAGGGATATGGTACTACTGATATTTTGTATTTTTGTAGGTCCAAGTACTCTCATGGGTGGAAGATAAAGCTTACCATCAGGATTGAAATGCTGGATGAAAGAAGAATCTGATTGAAAAATAGTAGGATAAATGCTAGTGTTTGCTAGACAAATATGCTCTTGTAAGTGTTGGCAATTTTGGGTACTTTGGGTACATTGCCCTTGCTCAAGTGTATAAGTTGTCATTGATGTCAAGAAGCTCTTGAAGGATTTTGGTTTGATGTCAAATAACTTGTTTTGATGAAGGTTCGGCATGACAATTTCAAAGGTATTTTGTTAACCCCAAGTTGGTAGGTTTAAAGATTTCAGGTGGATGCATTAATTTAATGCAATTGGGTCCAGGAGGAAATATTTATTTAAATACTTAAAAACATTGTTAAGGTTCCCTTTAATTATTTTTAAATAAATATGGTTTGCAATGGGTTCTCCTAATCCATGGTGCAAATGTCTAGGTGGGCACTATGTTTTAAACTCGATGGGCGCTAGCCCAAGACCTCCGTCGACGTGGTAAACTCCCCGTCGAAGTCAAAGAGCTCATGGCAAGGATTCATATTAATACCCCTCGATGAAAAAAAAGATGAATCCCATCCAATTTTTGAAAGGAGTTGCTCGCTAAAAATTTGACTCTGTGTCTTCACCAGTTTTCGTAATCTGTTGATCGTTTCTGTGTCTTCGCCATTTTTCGTAATCAGTTGTTCGTTCGTTTGTCTCACCGTTTATCGAATCCGTCGTATATCTTGTCATCTACGAGTTCGTGTCAGAAGGAAGAGAGGACTGTGTTTTATTTTTCTTGACACAGAATGGACAAGTGTAACAGCGTGAGGTTTTAACCTCACCGGGTGCCTTTGGCGCACCGGTAGTGGCTAGGCTGTTGGCGCGCTATCCGAACGGGAGGTTCTATGTTCGAATTACGTAGAAGGGTTTTTCATCATGGACGCAGCGGGTGGTGTTATATTTTGGGCACAAATTTCTCCGAAGCAATTTTTGATGTTGGCTAAGTTTTTCTTGGTGAGCTTGCTGAGTTTTTGGACAGGTTCTAGTGGGGACTTGTGAGTAGTTTTTTGGACAGGTTCCAGTGGGGACTTGTGAGCAGTTTTTTGGACAGGTTCCAGTGGGGACTTGTGAGCAGTTTTGGATAGGTTTCGGTGGGGACTTGTGAGCAGATTTTGACAGGTCCTAGTAGAGGACTTGTGAGCTGAGTTTGATAGCTCTATCAGAGAACATGAGGATAGAGGAGCATTGGTTATTTGAGAAGAACCTAAGGACAAATTTGGCAAGTCTTTGAGAAGTCTTGTATGTAGAGGATTGATTTGTTCAAGTGTTGGACAAATCTGACAGATAGAGGAATACTTGTACTAGAATGACTGACTGTGTTTGGTATAGGTTGTTGAGCTATTGTGGACGTGATCATAGAAGGCAGAGGTATCTTAGGCTAAGCATTAAGGACAGGAGGTCTTTAGTGGAAAGGAGTTCCACATGCTGGAAAGAGGTAGAGGCAGTTCATATTCTGAGGGATCATTTCCAGAGCAGAGGGGAAGGTATCTCCTTTGAGCAGAGGCTCATAAATTTATATTGGAGGAAGGTATCTCCTTTGAGCAGAGGCTCATAAATTTAGATTGGGGGAAGGTATCTCCTTTGAGCATAGGCTCATAAATTCTGATTGGGGTAAGGTATCTCCTTTGGGCCGAGGCTCATAAACATTGTAATTGGGAAGGATTCCCAAAGAACTTTGAGATAACTTTTAGAGAAAAGTTTTGTGGACGTAGCCTAGCCATTTTGGGTGAACCACGTTAAAATTGGTGTCACTTTGTGGATGATATTGTGCATTGTTTTGATATTGCTTTGGGTATATTGCTTTATTGTTTTGAAGTATAAAGGATAAAGTAAAAAGAGGTCTTATACTGTTCACCCCCCTCTCAGTATAATCTTATGTTCTTTAGTAAGGTAGATGTACAAACACATAGGACTGTGTTTAATCTAAGGGGGTGTATGTCATGATCTGTTACCATCCTACCTTATTTAAAGAGTATTAATTGATCTTGGGGATAAATTAGTGTCTGATAGAAGAGGCACGACCCTAAATAATCCTACAAAAATTTCTAATAAAAGAATTTTATGAAGGATAGAAAAATATTAATTATCTTTTGGAGAAGATAATTAATTAGAAATTAATTATGAGATCCTGTGAAAGATAGATTTGAGGAATTATATTTTGCAAAATTATAACAATATAGTAAATTATGTAAAAATAATCTAGTGGACCCAATTTAGATGGGACTTAAAAGGACTAAGGGATTTTTTAAATATTATATGAACTATCCTATCCATTGGGGAAATACCCATATGGCTTCCCTATATTGGTGGAAATTAAAAATGAGGTCCCTTGCCTTATCAATAATAGTTCTAACTTTGTTCCCATTCTATGCTTTAATAGTATTAGTCTTTTATTTTCCCCATGGGAAAAGATACAAAATAAAAAAAGATCGCCTACCTTATCCTTAGTAGGACCCTTTTTTCCTACTTTTGGAGTACACTCCACATGACTTGATAAGTCTAATGGGTCCAAGGCATATTTTAAATAATAAAATAATAAGACCACTATTTGGCCATAAGTGGAGAAATTTCCCTATAAATAGAGGACACATTGTGAAGAAAAGGCTATCTAGGAAATCTTGGAGGGTCTAGGGAGTATGCTTTCCACCTTTGGGTGGATCAAAAACTAGAAGACTTGAAAGGTTTCTTAGTTGGAAAAAAATAAATGAAGCATTCTTAGATGGATAAAGGACAAATAAGAAAGATCTTGAGGAGCCAATCTTACTATAGTTTTAGGTTGGTGATTTCTTACCTTACCTTGTCAGAGGATGTTTCATTATGATGGATAAAAGCTCTTCTATGTAATTATAAATTTATAGTGTCCTCATTAAGCATTGGGTGAGACTTAATAGGGTAACTTTACCTAAGTATTTGTTCTTACGATTTAAACCTTAAGGATCTGATTGACTTAAGGGCCTAGATATATATTGCGAATGGGCCCTAGTTATACATTGAATTCACAACCTAATGTTGATCAACATATGTGTGGAGTTAGCTTATTAATGTCAAAGCTAGCTAATACTTAGCATCGACGGGAGATAACCCTTTGAAGGTATTTTTAAATATATCATTGTACAAAGAAGGCCAAAGCCAGCTATGTCTAGTACAAGGAGGGGGTAAAATTATTTGATGGTTTTAAAAGATATTGGCCTATAGGGTCATGGTAAATTCTATCGATGAGCACAAGCCATAACCTAAACTATTCTCGAGGGCCATAATTTACTGCTAAAGATGACCACCATGTGGTGGCTATCTTATTTTGGAAGCAAAATCACCTTTAGGGTGTATTATGCTTTAATATTCAAGAGTGTGGGATTATTAGGAAAACTCATAAATTGGTCTCTGCAATTCACTATTTTTAATTGTAGAAGCAAATTCAATGATAACATGTGCCTTGTTGGAACTTTACTCTACATACCTAGCCTCTATGCTGCTCGGATTCATTTTATGATACTAGATTTGTGATTTTTACAACTATAAGCTCTCAAAGTGCAAGTTATATGATTAGGGGTCTTCACCCTACACATCCATACCTTGCTTCCATCAAGTTTTAGTTGACCTTCCTACCTCACCTGTCTACCAAGGGCTAACCTAATACAACATTTCTGTCTGATCATTTTAACATTCGAAAAGAGCCATTCCTTAATATGTCAAGGGATATGAGAGGGTTTAGAATGAAGCACTCCCAAAACCATTACAGTCATGGACTGCACCTTTTTGGAAAATAAATTACCAAATATTCTTATCCTTTAAGTTATCTCCTAGACTGGCATGATGGGGACTACACTGAAAACCACCTATTGATTGTATGGCTAAGGGAATAAGCATCACTACAACTACATCAATCTGTGTGCTCATCTAGTGAAGGATAGATAAATTACATGTAGGCTTGGAATCATAAAGTCTATGGATTGCTCCTCACATGGAACCCCAAGGGGTAGATTGGGTATTCGATCTCTGAACATCATATCTCACTGGGACCAAGCTTGTTGAATGCAGATACTAGAAAAGTGGTGTTCATTGGGTTTAGATTTACCAATATTGTGTAGTCACCATGTTTTAGGGTAGGGTAAGATTCAATATATTGAGGGTAATCTGTGCTCCTCTGTGTTGGAAGTATCTCAAAGGAAATATTACCCTCATATCTTAGACCAAGATAGCAAAATGCCTTCCATCAATCTCCTTTCTAGTTGGGTATGCGTGTCATTTGAGACAATCAATGATGCTCTAGGAATGGGTTATTTCAACCATATATAATACAAACCAATTCTAGGGGACTCTAGAATAAATGAAGAGTGCAATTCATGGTAGGCAAAGTCACAGCGAATAGCAAATGGTAAAAAAGTCAATTATGGTTATAATAACCTGATACAAATTCATATTTAGCAGTTCAAGGTATAAGTATAGGATGAGTGCTTAGTGTAGATTTATAATCCCTTGCCCATCCAACATATTTTGATCTATGGACATTTTATGGACTGATCTGCAAAGATATTGATAATAAAAGAAGAGTGTTTAAAGAAAGTGATTCCATAGATTAGGATATGAATATATAGTATACCCTTCTACTTATAATATTGAATTTTCTTATGATCTATGGTGTTTAATCTAGGGATCTACACTCTTATAAGTAAATTCTATAGAGAAAGGAAATTTAGGTGACAGTAAGCTTGCGAGTCCTTAGGGATAAGAAAGATAGGTTAAGACATACACTACTTTATATATAATGGAAATCGCTTGTGGTAAAACTAGTTATTTTGGGATAAATAAAATTAGAGATATAGTTCCAATCTATACAGGAAGATTGTGTTAATTAAGCAGAAATTACTAATAGAACAAATAATTCATAAAATTAAGGGTATGGTACTTTAATTTATGAATCAAAATTTTATTATCTATCAACTCAAAGGAATGAATTTGGAATTCATTCTTAAGGAAATTTCCTCTAATTCCAAAGAGTCTTCTCCAAAATATTGATCCAATGATTTTCATAAACAATGTAGATATGAAAGTGTCTTAGGGAAGGATATTTATAGATTCCTTATTTATGCTATGGACTACAAATAAACTTAGAATATTATTAGGAATTTATGGGTCCTTTATTGGTATAACGAACGCATAAAGGCTTTATTGATGACTTAGAGAAAGGAATCAGAATAATTTCTTAATTGCATCATGAAATTAATATGGGACAATAGTAGCCCTTGGCTTGTAATTGATTAAAGGGGAGTTTTCAATACCCTTTCATATTTGTAATCTTGGACACCTTTTTGTTTATGAATATGAGGAAAACACATATTTTGGAGGTTGGGTTTCTTCCCCTTGAGGGTTCCCATGATAAATATTTGTGTCATTTATTTATGGTTTGCTTTATAACTAATTATGGATTTTGCATTTACTTTCGAGATGTATGAGAATGTGATGAAATGCTTTAAACAAAATGATAATGTTTACTTTCATGCACTTTTATTTGAGATGTAACCTAAAATATGATGATAGAATGTATGCTTAATCTTAATATGTTGTTTATGCTATGCATATATGAAATGGATAATGCATATCTTTAAATTATGAGAATGTGTCCATTTGATGAAATAAATGTATGTTTAAATGCTAATGAATTGGGAAAGATATGAATAAGCCGTATAATTTCAGTATTACGAATGGTCAAATGAATTATGTGAATGATGCACCATTTGATATATAGTAATAATTCTATTAAAATTTTTATTTCATGTATGCAACAAATTTCAAGAATTCCTACGTAAAGGAACTTAAGAGAATAGTTGGATGATATTGATTTAGTCAACCCACAAACATTCATTGATAGAATAACCTGAAGACATTGTGAACACAAAATATGGTTGATCCAAGTAGGATTTCGGAGTGAGAAAATCTCATGAAGGGTTAAAGGAACTTGAGTTGTGGACCAAAACCATATTTACACCTTGAATTGATATATTGATAAACTTGAGGTATATAAACTAAGTATTAACCACTGCACATACATATTTAACTCATGAGTTAAGGGTGAGAAAATAAGCCCTAAAATATTATAAGCAGTATAGTCATACTTAAGGGGACCTTCCGAGGATGATGTAAGTTTAAATCACATTTAGTGATTTGTTGTCTTAGTGACCCCATCAAGAAGATGAGGAAATATCTAAGACTCACGATTAACGAGTGGGGTTATATCATGTCAGATGGGTATCTATATATATGGTTTTCACCTACATACTGGTCTTGGTGGACCGTATGATTAGTGGTGTTTTTCCCTTATGGGAATGAAACCTAACACTCTGGCCAGCGTAACCCTATCCATGTGATACAGGGGTTTCATAGAAGCTGATCACTTCTACTCAAGAGTGACTCTGATCAAGTCTTAATATCTCTTGAAGCTAATAGCCTTGATAACTTACAAATCTGAATGGAATAGTTCACACTTAGGTTATGACTATGCCTTTTACCTCATTATAATTGTTTCAAAAACAATTGAGTGGTTAAGTGGTGACAACTGGGGTTGTTATAGGGATCCTATTCCTCTATCTTATAGAGACCTTGCAAAGTTAGGAATCTCCCCCCCTTTCATCAAAAAATATGGCATGGTCAGAGTTTGCAATAAATTTTGTACAGTAACTCCCAGATAATATGTTGTGGATGATCCTCCTTGTGATGTAAATCATGAAGGTATCCTCCATAATAACTCTTTTTTTATGGGTATGTTCCTTGCACTACCATCTTGTTTGTTAAGATAGGTAGCACAATAATAATTGGTTTTGCCTTTAAGAACTTCAAGAACTAATAAATTAACCAAAAAAATAAATGAAAATACTATGCATGTCATTGCATCTTCCTCTTATTTAGTTCATAGTGCTTGATTCATACTGCATGTCTGCCTATCATATTTTTTGCATATTTTGCTTGATATTCTGTCCCATTTGCATTTTTGCTTGTCATACAATTGCATTGTTGCTTGTTCATACTTGCATGACTTCTTGATCATATATATTATGTGAGGTTTCATGACCATGGCAAGTGATAACACCTAGTTAGGTCATAGCTCATATGTATTACACTCACACTAGGTTTTTATGCCTAGAAAATTCCCAACCTAGGGCCCATTTATGTGCATCTTCATCATTGCATTCACCCATCCCATCTTCTCTTCTTATTTTTTCTTCCTCATTTATATTCCTTTATCTTGAAATTTTTCATTGCTTATATCTCTCCAAGTCAAGGGATATAGTTTTTATTTTGTATATCCTTGTCATTTGCATTTTTTTCTTTCTTCCTTTCATCAAGACAAGGATATACATTCTTATTTTATATGCTCATTATTGCTTTCAAATTTCTTCTTTCTTGATTTTTAATGGTTAAGTAGTCCTCATGGGATAGGATAGATACTGCATGAATACCACTCATGGTGTTCATAAGGCCACTGACTATCTTATGCATACCTCTTAACCATTGAAATATGGATACACACAACTCATTATTCTTTGTTCCTTATTCCTCACTTTCTTCCTCTACTTTTCTTTCTTATTCTAGCACACACACACACACACTCATCTCTTATTTTTTTAAATTTTCTTTTCTCATACATCATTTTGCACACACCACACCCCTATCGAGTAGTACTCATTATTGGTAAATATCAATCACATATTCAACACCCCATGTAGTATAGCTTCATGGTCATGAGTGAGGGGTAGGCTCCATTTGACCATTTTTTAGCATACATCTTAGTAGGTATATCTCTTTCCTTCTGGTCATCTTAGCAAGAACTACATCCATAAAGGGTATTGCTTACCTCCTCTGCTCTACTTATTGGTGGTGGTCCTAGTAAAGGCATGTTCATAGACTACATAGATATCCATGATCTAGATTATGACTAGCTCTATGACTAAAGGGAGGCTAGTGGAAGCACCCTCTAATCCACTAACATTGCTTGGAAGTATAGAGTTTGGTAAAATATATCCCTTCATACTACTATATTTTGCCTCTCCTCTATCCTCTATAGCTACTCCTATAGAAGGTATATCCCCTCACCTAGTTGGTTGCTCATCATAATATCCATCCTCTTAGCCTGATCCTATTGATGCTCCTACTCTAGTTGAACCATCTCCCCTCTAATATGGCTTACCTTGACCCTCACTACATCTTGCTCTATCATGACCTGGCCTATTTAGGTATGAATAATGTCTATCTCTCCTTGCACAATGACCACTTTGTCTAGAAATCCCTCTATAATCCTCACTGGATCTCCTTGATCCATGGTCCTACTTGGTCCTACCTATGCTACCATGGGGACACCCCTAGCTATCCTCCCCACCTCTAACCCAAAGAGAATGATGGTGTTCCTTGTGCCTATCACCACCTCTACCTTGACCTATACCCTTGCCTTCCTAGGAGGTTATGGCATCTGCTCTCATTGTTTTTATATGCATTGATTAACATCTTAAAGTGATATCTACACTCATTGACCCATGAATTGGTGCCTCTACACTGGCACTAGTGGGGAGATCCTTTGGGAATAATACCCTTATACCATATCCTATATTTGAGGGCTACCTTGACATCATCTACTCTAGGATCGATATAAAGGGGATCATCTAGGTCCTCATCCATAAACCTAGCTACATTAGGTTCCCCTATGACTCTTGATGGGTCTCACCTCACCCTCTTGTACCAATAATCACCTAGGTCTAATATCTCATGTAGAATCCCAAACTACCATTGTACTCGATCAAACTGATAGAGCTCCATCTTACCCTTCTTCATGGTGACCCATTGGACCCTCCTAACCTAAGCTAGCTTCTTCATATCCTCATACCACCTAGGGTGTAGATGCCATTGAAACCATACAATTTTGCGATCTCTTAGCTCATCTATGATCCATCTTCCAAGTGGTAGAATACCTATGTACAACCTTTATGTACACTCAATATCTCAATACCACTTATATTATGTTGGTCACTCTAGGTCAAGCAGTGGCTCTAGTAATTCATCTAGTATCCTAATGGCTATGTACTTCCAGCACCATACCTATAGCAAAGTCATACATACTAAACCTATATTTCATTTGTACATGATATTGTACAATGTACTATACAAATGGTCTAGCACATATGGCCCCCATGTAAACCACACTTGCTAGTCTTGCATATCTATCACTACTCTTACCAAAACCTATGGCAAGTGTTACTGAATCATGTGGCACACTATAAATCCCACCACCACTCCATATAGTATGGTCAATAGTGCCCCAATCCCATATTACCATGACATATCATCAATGTGGAATCTGCTCTTGTGAATCTCATGTGATGGGTCACCCATCAATATTTTTGCTATCATCTAAGGTAAATCTGCCCTATAAACCATCCTCCCCCATATGGGGATCCTTAATATGTGTCACACATCCTCTAGTGTGAAAACCATCTCTTCTATTGGTATGGACAATTTCCTGTACCACCACTCTACCAACACTATCAATAGCACTCTATCAACCTTCACCCGAGGTATTTCTACCAAGTGTAGAAGTCCCATTACCCTTAATGTGCATCTCTCTACTGGTATGATCTCTTGTAGTACCTCCTCAAGGGTACTAAGTTGTCATTCCTTGCTCTTAAGGACATCATGCTACAATAAAAAAATAAAAACACAAAAATTAATTTCATCACATAATCATAAAAACATCAACATAAGCATACTAATACAATTTTTACACTAAGACCAATGTAATCCCTTCTTATTTTTTTTTTCTTTTCTCTATTTTAATTATCTATCTTCTTTCTTCTTTGAATCCATGACATGTATCCTCTAAGACGTATATTCATGAATTCGCACCATGTACGATACAGGATGTGTATTTGATCACCACCAGGGCTGAATGAATCTACATATGATCGCTAAATCCATGCTTGGGTCCTGCACATGACTTCCACTCAAAAACATTAAAAAATGTTAAAAATGAACTAAAATCTAAATTCTAGTTAGTATTTTGGCTCTTACCCATGCCTAGTATGTTGCTACATTGGCCTCACCCCTTGCAACTATCGCTCGATGTGTGGGAAGCACCATTCTCTCATTTTCTCCAAAGCTCTCTTCTATTTTCTTGTGTAGTGAAAATGAATTAATGTTTTCAACCCTTTTGCTTTTTTTTCCTCATTTTTTCTTTTATCTCTCCTCTTTCTCTCATTTTTACATGCTTTTCATTGGTTGCTACTGTCTTTTCTTCTAAGTCCTCCATTTTGAGTTTCCATAGGAATTTTACATTTGTTCCAAAATTGAAGGGGGCACCCTAGCTTGAGAGGCATTAATGTCCCTAATACCTTATTTTACATGCAAAATGTTCAAAGCATCTAGAATGACACCATTTGTACACCACCATTTTCTTCTAAATTGGCCATCCCTTTTTCCTTGTGTTTGTCATATTTTTCACCCATAGGTGTCTACATATTTATTTGATGCATATATTAGTCCATAAATTAATCAAAGAGGGGGTAAAATATAGAAACAAAAAATTGACCCATCCAAATAAATCATTTTTCCTTAGATTCCTTTGGAAGGCTCTCAAACTTTCTAAGAGCAAGTTTGGCCCCTTTTTCTTGTGTTTTACCTTGATTTTCTTAAACTTGACGAAACCCACACCCAATAAATTACAGGGCACAAATTAAACAAATTTAGGGTTTTTATTGAAAAACCTAAATTTTAAGCTGACCCTTTTTGGGTGTCGACTTAATCAAGGTTTACTCTCATTTTCCTATATCTTAGCCCTCCAAAACCTCTATAAATAAAGGGATTGGAATCCATTTTTCACCCAGTTACTCAAAAAAAAATTTGCAATCAAGCTATCAAATTTCATGTGAAATAAAAATTCTTTTGACCTCGTGCAATATTTTGGTGCTCTTGGTGCTTTTGTGTTCTGTTGTTGGTGTGTTCTTGTGATCTACAAGAGGAGAAAACCTTGATACTAAATTATCTTCTTGAAGGAGGAAAGGTCTTCCACTTTTGCTCTTGATTCTTCCATGAGATCACTAGGTTGTCTCTTTGCTTTCATTAGTTCATTTGTTCATCTTAGTTCTCATTATGTTGCATATTTGGTTTTAGTTTTAGGTTTTTAAACCCTATTATGTGAATTCATGCCTCATATGCTATAGGGTATGGATTCAGTGAAATATCTACCTTCACCTATTAGGTATTCTACATCCACTTCTTATCTATTACTATATCCATGCTCATAATTTACAGGGCATATATTTAGTCTATGTAGATTTTGGGGCTACTATTCATCCCAAAATCCCAGGTTTTTTATTTGTGTACTTGTTGTGAACTATTTCATATTTATTTATATTTTATTTAGGTCTCCATAATTTTATTTTACTTGCATTTTATATCACATTAGCTTGGGAGTAATCACTTATTTCCAAAACCATAGGTTTCAAAGTTGTATTCTTGTTCAAGTATTGTGTCCATTATGTTTGCATTTCATTTATTTTTTCATGCTATCATATTTCATTGTGTTTGTTCCAAAGGTAAAATCTTATTTTTTATTACAAAAAATCAACTAAAAGGACCTAGAGGGCTTTACTGTTGTGCCTCCAAGCTTAGTCTTACAATGGCCTAAGCAGGCCCCCAAATGTTGACCATATTTTCTAGGTTTTTGTGAAGTTATTTTGTAGATTTGAAGTTGTGGGATATTTTGGATGCAATATAAAGCTCAAATAAAATGCAGGAATAAATAAGTACCCTAAGTAAAGTTGTTAGACTATGTGTTTTCTATATTTATTATTTTTGTTCATGACCTAGGTTACAAATAAAAGGAAAATAACATTTGATTGCTTTCTAGGCATTAAAAATGAAAAATGCATATAGTTTTACATCTAGAGTTTAGTCTTGTTTGTGCATTCCCTTGGTCCCTTTCTTAAAGAAAATATTTTATTTCTTGCAACCTAGGGTTAGATATCATTGAAACAAAGAATCATATTAGGGTTAGTCATTGTCTTCTTGCATCTTATGTGCTTTGCATTATTCTTTCATTTCCATATTTTAGCATAGAAAGGCTAAACATAGGTGTTTGCTTAAATCACACATTAAACATTTCCACCCCAAACTTGGATTGAGTTCTAAAATAATTCTTGGTAAACCTTTTTTTTTCAAGTGTAGAATTATAACACACCCCCATGGTCACCTCGGCTCCTAGTGTATCCAATAGAGAATTGTATGCAACAAGGTAGTTTTCCCCCTCTACATCCCTGGGAACAATCTTAAATTACACTAGGAAATGATTACACAAGAAAATTTGTACTATATGCTTGTTTCCTTACTTTGGCATAATATTCTCATTATAGTACATTTTAATTCCACTTAAACTTAGCTTCATGTCTTATTGCTTAGGCATTTTTGTAAACACTTTCACTTTTGCTTTTGTCTAGAACTGGTTCCTACATAGGAGATGATGAAGCAAGGAATTATCTATCTAAGGATAAATCTTTATCCCTCTCTAATGTTTATGGTATGGTATAAGGAAAAATATTAACACATGTGTCCTAATTTTTTATCTCTCAAAAATATCACTATCATAAAAAAATTCCTAATTGCATGACACTAAATACTTTATAAATATTGACTTGCACTCTAGGTTCCATCAAATTAGAGTTAAACAAAAGGATGTTCCAAAGACTATTTTTCACATGCATGAGGGGTCATTATATGTTTTTAATCATACCATTTGGCCTTACTAATGCTCCTTATATTTTCTAGAAACTCATGAATTTAATATTTAGTAATTCTCTCCACAAGTTTGTACTAGTCTTATTTTATGATATATTAGTTTATAATAAGTTATAAGAACCATATTTACTTCATGTGGATAAAATTCTCCACCTATTATAGAAGGAAAAACTATTTTTCAAAATTTCTAAGCATATTTTTGGGCTACATGAGGTAGAATACTTGAGATATATAATATCTCATGAAGGGTTCAATTTGGATCCTACCAAGATGAAAGTAATGCAAGAATGACCCCTATACAAATTCCTCAAGTAGATCCATAAATGTTTAGGTCTAGCTAGAAATTACATAGAATTTAAGCAACTATGGCAAGATTATCATTACCATCACTACTATCACTAAAATTAATTCCTTTTCTTGGTCTAAAGTAGCTTCCTAAGAATTCCACACCCTATAATAAGATATATGTACCACCCCTATTTTTTCTACTCCTAATTTCAATAAAATTTTAACATTGAATATGATGCTTTAGGTAGAAGTATTGGAGTTGTGTTGATGTATGATGGATACACCTTGGTCTTCAAGAATCAAAAGTAAGAAAATATCCTATAAGAATATGGATCAATCCACTTATGAGAAGGAATTGTTAGTCATTCTCCATGACATAGATAAATTATGTTCTTAGTTGTTGGGGTAATGCTTCATCATCAATACCAACCATAATAGCCTTAAGCATTTTCTAAAACATATCTCATGTCCAAAATTAAATAAATGGTTGGTAAATCTCTTAGGTTGTGATTTTTCATTGAGTATAAAAAGGAAAAGGATATTTTTTTGGTTGATTCTCTATCCCATAAACATGAATATATTGTTGCTATCAATTTCATCTCTAGTCCTCGTCCATATTAGATTTTCTATATTTAGGAGGAATGTTTTTCTAACTTGGAGGTTGATCAAATCATTCATGAGGTAGAGTTTCAATATTCACTACTTTATTTTTTATTATATCTTGATGGGGTTCTATGCAAGGATCACATTTATCTTCGTGTATCCTTAGTCATCAAGACTAGTGTTCTCCATGAATTGCATGTTTTCTCTAGCTAGATATTCTGGATTCTTAAAACCATGCAAGTAGGTGAAGAATTTTTTTTTTTTTAATATTTAAAAAGCATGTCAAAAATTTTGTGGCCAAATATGAGGTATGTTAGTAGAATAATGGGAAATTATTAAATCTCTTGGTTTTTTTGCAACCCTTACCTATTATTAATTTCCAACGAGGAGACATCTCCATGGATTTCATTAAGGCCCTTCCCAAATCCAAAGGAAAAATAATGATCTTTGTGGTAGTGGATTAACTTTCAATGTAAAATTATAATTATGACCTTCAACATCTCTTCATGCCAACAAGGTTTCCATGGTGTTCCTGGATTATATTTTCAATTTGCTTGGCATACCCAAGTTCATTGTTAGCAATTGTGATCCTATATTCACAATCATTTCTAGAAGGAATTATTATATATCATCGATACTCAATTGAATATATCCTCTTATTATCATCCTTATTTGGATGGCCAAATGGAGATTTAAAAAAAAAAATGGGTACTTACCTTCATTTTTTTGCCTAGGATAAGGAATATCATTAAGTTTTTTGAATCTCTTTAGTTGAATGGTCGTTAACACTTCTTACCATTATTTCTTTGAGATATCCCCACTCAAGGCATTGTATGGATAAAAACTTCCATATATGGTAGGTTGTGTTATAGGATCCTCCAAGGTGGTCTAGGTGGATGATTTTTTACAATAACATCGATTTTTCTATAGCTCCTAAAAATTTTACTTTTTCCAAGTTCAAAATTATATGAAGTAGCAATTGGACTTACATTGATCTAAGTGGTAATTAGCTATGGGGGATATGATATTTTCATAGCTCATAATTATGATAAATTGTACTTAAATACCAAGTATATTTAGAAGTTGTACCTCACTTTTATGGCCCCAAAAAGGTGGTTCATTGCTTTGGTGAAGTGACACTACTTGCATCCACCATGTCTTTCACGTTTCTTGTATTAAAGAAGTTATTAGCCAAAGGTATAGTTCTAGATGAATATTTTGGTACTCAATGAATAAATGCAAATCACTTGCTATACAAAAGTGGTGTTATAGTCCAAATTTTGTAATATATAGTCTTCCAAGATTTATGAGTTCTTTATCAAGTGGTAGGATATTCTAGAAGATTATACAAATTGGGATCCTAAGAGAATTTTATAATCATTTCTAGATTTTATAACAAATAATTTTAAGAGGGAAAGTCATGTGATGACCCAAATATATACACATTAGTTATCTTTATTATTGTTATCTCAATCCCTAGGATAAGGTAATCACCACTTGAGCATCAGGGTTAGGGTTATTATTAATTAAGTTTATGAATGGGAGTTATGTTGTAGTTAGGATCATATTTCATTCTTGAATATTAGTTGCCTTTGTTGTGCATATGTAATTTTAACTCTCTAAGTAGTTATCAGTCTTTACCCTCTCCTAGTTTCTAGGATTTTTATTGATTTTAAATTTAAAATATTGTTACTTGCTTTATTAATTTTCTAGCATTGAATTTGATCTAGAATTCCATTGGATGTTTGTTTTTGCAAATTATTAAATTGTTACTATGAGCTATTAGAAATAGATTATATTCAACATTTGGATTATGTAAATGTATCTTCCAAGGTACATACTTAAGACATTAGATTAATTTAGGGGAATTTATCTAGTTACTTCATGTAATGTAATAAATGCACAAGTATCAATGTGAAATTTGTAAATGTGCAAGGTGTCACTTGTACAACTAGATAGAGTGTTGTCCAAGTATCCTTTTTTCCTATATAAGGAATGCCTCATTATTATATAGTATAGAATTAAGGAGATTCGGTGACACAGTAGCTTAGAGCATTTTAGTAGGTAGTATAGTTCTATGAGGATCACCATCCAGTGGTGATGGGTGCAATGTAGTCTAGTAGCTTTATTAATGGAGTTTTAAATTCCTCCATAGCTACATTTTATTTATTTGTATAATTTTTATTTATTGCATATCTCAGTCATCTAGCAGATTTACTTTCTTTCATATAATTCTACATCTCATGTTTGTTATCTCCTTTTGCATATTACATAAAAATCTAATAGTGGTATCAAAGTTATGGTAGATCTAGTCTATGTAGATCTATAGGAAAATCACCATAATTATTGAGCCTAAGTGTTTTTTCAACCTGATGCACCATTGGACCAATCACTATCAAAATATCTTAGAAGAATCTAGGTGGTAAATTTAGGGAGATTCACAAGTGAGGACTGAAAGAAATCTCAATCTAGAAAATACTGAGATTGCATTTGACTAGAGTATTTCCACAGAGTTATAGGAAAAACTTGTGAATACCATGACTTAGCATTCAATCCACTATATTTATAGATCATCTAGTGAAGAAATAGGATATCTAGAATTTGCTAACTATTACCCAAAGTTTATTTTATTGCAAATAATTAATTCTCAAAGGATTGATACTCCTCTTATGACAAAAATCTAGGAGACTCCAACTTTGCTCCCTGAAGTTTGATGTGCCCTCATAGTGCATAGATTAGTTCCTTGTGCAGGATAAGAAAAATATAGAAGAATACTTCTAAAGAAGAGGTATGGTGAAGTTAGGATATTGAAGATCTCCATTCTAGTTTGAAGAACTTCAAAATTGAAGAATAGGCCATAGAATCTTTGACACAAAAATTCCATAGTAGCCTTGAAAAATAAACCATAGAAGCCTTGAAGTAGAATCCATACAAATATTGATACTAAAAAATGCCACATAAGCCTTGATACTAAAAATGCCATAGAAGCCTTAATACAAAAATGCCATAGAAGCCTTGAAGTAGAAGCCATAGAAGTCTTAATACTAAAAAATTCCATAGAATCCTTGATACTGAAAAGGCCACATAAGCCTTGATACTAAAATAGGACATAGAAGCCTTGATCCTAAAGAATAATTGAAAGGAATATCTGATTCAGAAGTATATTAATATGTTGGTATTAACATTTTTGTTATAAGGAAAGAAGATTCAATGATTTGGTAAACTTCTTAAAAGAATGTTAGGAAGAGTATATTTTTTAGAATCAATTTAGTACCTAAATAAATAAGATATCAGGAGTAGACCTCATTGAATGAATTCCATACTTGGAAGAAGAAGAACTAGGAGAGTCTTGATTAGATCTAGGAGTAATAGAATCAGATATCCAGGAGCTAATCACACTACCAACACTTCCAAGAGAAGAAGGATTAAGAGGTATCTAGGGAAGACCAATAGAAGCTACAATATAAAATACATTGGGAAGGTCTCATCGAGTATCTAAAAAAAGGCTAATAAATCCTTACTAAAGAAATCATCAAAGGAGATCTCACCAGAGAAATACACTACTAAGGAGAAACCCCTGATAGTGAAGGACTTGGGACAATTGTCACCATCTGGAAACAAGCCCAAGAGAAGAAAAATTGGCAAGGAGTGCCAAAATATAGAAGAAGAATCTAGTGAAAGACCTTAAGACATTCATAATCTTGAGAAGAAGATCCTGCTTGAAGTCAGAATTCAATAAGAAGACTTGAAGACAAAATAATCTCATCAAATCTAGGATATTTGAGTATTACCTCTCACAAAAATAAGGCACCACTTTAGAGACATAGACTTCTCCAAATCTACAATAGAAGGAGGATATCACAAGAGAAGAACAAGCCACCAAATCTTAGGCTTATGAAAGAAATTTTAAGACCATCATTTGGTGGAGTTGTTCAAAGATAGTATACAAAGAGCTATAAAATCCTACTCGAAGTAAAAACTTGGTGATCTTAGACACCAAGATCCACATCCTCTACAAAAGTAAAAAAAGGAGCTATAAAAATATATGCAACTACTGGTGCTAACTAATTCATTCATTAGACTACTTATCATATTTATTAGAGCACCTTATCTGGATGCATGAAGAAAATGTAGATTATAGTCTTCAAAAGTGCAAAAATGAAAAGGTTATTTTTAATATTTATTTGCACATTAATTAGGATTTGATTAGATTTCAGAATTATATCTATCAACTACCTATTATCTACTCTGAAAAAATAAAAGAAGACTAAGCCCTGCAATATTAGTTGTAGTGAATTTGCAGAATAATTCTTGAAGATTCATTTTAAGGTTTTTCTTGATTAGTTGCACTAAATTGATTAAATACATTATCTTGAGAGTTTATTGAAGTGATAAGGTGAGATTTTTAGTGCATTAAAAATAAATTCTATTATATTTTTTTACACTATTATACTACCCTTAAAAGAAATTAGTTTTGTTTCTCGAAGTGCATAAAATCTGATTTGTATCCAGTGTCTAAAGACACTATTGAAGCACAAACTTCTGCAACTCATAGTGGCCAAAAGAAGCCACCCAAAAATTTTAGAATCCTCCAAAACTTGGAGAAGAACACAACTAACAAAAATAAAATAGAAGCTTCAAATATTGAGACTTGGTGAGTCTCAAATCCAAAGCATTACAAGATTGGATGCAAGAAAAGAAAATGCAGAAAATTGCATATAAAAAAGCTTCTATCTACTGTTATTTAAGCTTGGATTTGTAATAATAGTATCCAAGCAAAATGGGAAGGTGTCTTCTCATTAAATACAACCTTAAAACCCTTGTATTTAAGGAGAAAAATATTCCATAAAACTAGAATTCTAGATCTGAAATAAGAGTGCAAAATAAGGTGCATCAGACGAGGTTTATGTACAATCTATAGTATATTTTATTGCACTACTTTAATCTATTTTTTTACATCCCAAGAGCAGATTTGAATGTTTCCCCAAAAGGCACAATATCTACTAGAAAAAACAACCAAGAAAGGTCAAACGCAAGCACTCTTCTTCCCAAGCAATGGGAGCCACTCAAAGGGCTCATCTTGGATGGATGAACCTAGAAAAAACAAAGCCCATAAGAGGCTATCATAAAAGATACATTTAAGTAGATAAAAGAGTGCACATCTACCAATGTGAGATAGATAGCATCCACATCTATCAATGTGATACAGACAACATCTACACTATAAAAAGAAGGTGTCTACTTCTACCAACATGAGATAGACATCATTCATATCTATCAACGTGGTACAGATAGCATCTACAATACAAAGAAGAACATGAATCAATACATTGGAGTTATAGAAGATAAATATCAAAGGAGTTGCATTCAAAACCTTAGGAAACATCGAAATCACTATTCAAGATCCATAGTGCCTCATCAATCCACCTACAAAAAATAAGTTTTCTTGTTGCCCAAAAAATGTAGCAAAGTAAATGAATGGCATTTAAAGGACCCAAGGAGTTATAATAATCTCCTTGGAAGGTGTTATAGTGAAGGACTTCATGTAGAGAATGTGAATGTCACTTGGTATTAATCTTCTAAGGTGCATACATTACAAGAACTTTGACTCTCAATTCTTAAGCATGCGTGGTAACACTTGTTATTCTCCTCAAGTCCCATAGGAGTGAACAAACATTACAAAGTGACCAGAGGCATTGAACAAGAAAGAGTTACATTATAAAAGTGAGAAGGAGCACTCATACATAATGAACATGACACGTGTCACAAGGTTGAGTTTACTCCTCCAAGAAAAGGTGTTCGAAGTTCAAATATTACACCAGAGTGAAATGTAGTCAACGCCAGTCAAGCACAACAAGGAAGGAATAAGGAGCATTACAGGCTCCTAGTCTTGGAGGTCAAACCCTCATATTTCAATAGCATCTACGTGTAAGCATTAAATATGATCATCTCTATTTATTCCAGTACCCAAGGGAAATTTAACACCACTATTATATTCAGTCATAGGAAGCACCAAATAGTGAGGAGATTAGCATAAAAAAGGTAAGGTTTAAATCCCACTTTATTATTGCTTTTAATTTTGGAGATATAAGGGTTATAAGCTAAGGTTGAAATTTTAGTTTTCTGAAAGCAAAAGCTATAAGGGATAACTTACCAAATTAAAATAATATTTGCATATAAACCTAGGAGAAATAAGGAGTACGACCTAGATTAATTTCTTTAATATTTTAAAAATATTATTAATTTTCTAATTTTAAAAATTTGGGAGTGATAAGGGTTAGGGTTAGGTCTTTGAAAATTAGAAATTAAAACCTAAGGGTTATGAAAAGAGGTTATTAAATATTTTTTGATAAGGTTAGAAATTTATATTTTTCTTTTCTCTAAATTTCTCAAAAAGGGACAAAAGGAATCCAACATTAAAACCTCTTCAAAAATTGGAAAAGTGCTTAGTTCAATTAGGAGAAATAAGGTGTTAGAAAAGTTGATTTTTGACCTTTACAAAACTGTACAAAATCAACCATAAATTGAATTTTACTTTGCAAAAGAACTATATCATATTTCAAAATCATTATAGAGTCATAAGGCATTCTACAAATCTTGATCAAAGGTTATCAAGTTGGGAGATATAAGATTTCTTCAAAACCTAAAACTAGTTGTTCATACTCTCATTACTAGGGAGACATAAGGAAGCCTACAATCTAAGTATTAATAAAGGTTTCATCAAATCAAGTCGATATACTTTAATTAAGGAACACATATCCTAAGACTAGGGATCTATATAAGGATGTCTCCTTCTACCAATAAGTTCTTCAAAAAGGAAAAATCCAATTCCATAAAACTTGATATCATGAATCTACTCAGGAATCAGAAGGAATATTAGATATAGCTTCAAAAGTAATCCATTGAGAAGATTTATAAGATAATTTTGATACTATGGAATGTTGTCTTCAAACTCATCTTAATGAATCAATTGACAATAGAAAAGTGATATTTTACTTTCCTTAGACTTTACAAATATATTATACATGGCACTACTCACATATAAACACTACAAGGTAGAAAATGAAGAGCAAAACAGATTTTATAGAATTACTCAAAAAGAAGTCAGAACTTGATTAATCATATATCTAGAAAAAAAAATTCAATCTTCATGCAACATCAACACTTCATGTTCTACTAACTCAAAATCTTATCATGATGCCTCAAGTGGTTGTTCAAAAACTTTTGTACATATTAAATACAAGAAATGAGAATCATCTTCACAAGAATTAGGGAGCATCTCAACCTCCTGTGAGAACATAGAAACCAAAATCAAAGGCAAAGCTATAGATGAAGAAGAAAACAAAGTTGATCAAGGAGGAATAAAATTCAAAGTTAATTAAAAGAAAAAACCTGAACTCTAGCTTACTCTGCATCATATGAAGACACAAACTACCTACTAAACCTAAACACAAAGAATACAGAGGAAAAATACAAATTTCAGGATGAAGAATAAGAAGATCCCTATTGAATACTAAAAGTCTTCAATACCCAAATAATGTAATACAAGAGGGTGTTAGAAATATATTATATTCTATAATTTGGGTTATGTAAATGTATCTTCCAATGTACATACTTACGACATTAGATTACTTTAGGGAGAGGTTATCTAGTTACTTCATGCAATGTAATAAATGCACAAGTGTCAATGTGCAAGTTGTAAATGTGCAATGTGTCACTTGTAAAGCTATATAAAGTGTTGTCCAAGTATCCTATTTTACCTATATAAGGAATACCTCATTGTTAGATAGTATAGATTTAAGGAGAGTCAGTGACACAGTAGCTTAGAGCATCTTCGTAAATAGTACAGTTTTGTGTGGATCACTATCCAGTGGTTATGGGTGGAATGTAGTCCAATAGCTTTATTAATGGAGTGTTAACTTCCTCCATAGCTACATTTTATTCATTTATATTATTTCTATTTATTGCATATCTCAGTCATCTAGCAAATTTACCTTCTTTCATATAATTTTGCATCTCGTGATTGTTATCTCCCTTTGCATATTACATAAAAATCTAACATGAGCATTGTATTTCTAGAAGTTGTTTTATTACACCATCATCATCATCAAAATATCCCTCTCTAATTTTTAGATCTTCAACATGCATATCTTCTTTATGATTAAGGGATAAAGTATGAATATCATAATTGTCTAGAGTAATAGAAGGAATTATATCCTCCTCAATTTGTTATATTGATTTTTTCTTATATTATGTAGTCATTCTAGCACCTAGAGAAATAGTAGGACCCATAAGAGTTGAGAAATAACTACTCAAAAGCAACTAGGGTTTAAATAGAAAGTCCAAACCTTATGAAAAACCCTCAAAACAAAAGGAAGATCGATTTTTTAGATTTTTATTATTTTTTGATAAAGTAGATATCAAAATAATATTTATAGAGAGATTTCATCCAAATTTATTAGTAGACATTTAAATTTGGTTAAGTGAAAATAAAATTTAGACTTTGGTGATCCAAATTTAGTTTGAATCTTTGCCCTATTATATAATACCTCTATAGTTAAAGCATATACAATCATTGCTAAATCAAGGCTATATGTAGAGTAATTCACTTCATAATCCTTGACTTTTAGCTACCCATAATAAATTATACACTTGTACATAGCATGACACCCCTAATCCCTCAAAAATATCAATACATACTAAAAAGATTTTATTTGTGTCTAGTACAACCAAAATAAGTGTACTAGTCAATGCTCATTTTGACTCCTAAAACATCGTCTTATACTTAAATGTTCAAAAAAATATCTTCCTTTTTATTCATAGATATGTGATAGGGTTATATATTATATATTATTTTAACAAGTATTCGATTTTATCCTATCAATCCCGTAAAACCTTTAATTTTTAAAACATTGGTAGGGATTGGCCAATTTAGAATGGCCTCATTTTTCTATGGGTCAATTGACATTTCTTTCTTGGATATAATATTCCCCATATATTGTATATATCATTGAAAGAAGAATAATTTTTAATCTACACATAAATTTTATTCTCAAAGGGATTATAGAACTTTTCTCAAGTGCTATTCATATACTTATTAATTCTTGGAGTAAATAAATGTAAATGAGAAATTTAACAATAAACTTATCTAGATATTTCCTAAATACATTATTCATCAAACTCATAAATAATCCTAGTACATTGGTTAGTTCAAATAGGACAACTATGAACTTATAGTGCCCATAATGAGTTTTAAATATTATCTTGTTGATATCAACCTCCTTTATGTGCAACTAGTCATACCCTAATCCCAAATTATGCTTCAATTAGACTATTTATCCTCATATTTGGTCAAATAGGTCATTAATATAGAGAAAAGGTTCCTATTATTAATGTTGGTTTTATTCATATACCTATAATCAATGTCAAGCCTCATTGAGCCATCCAAATTCTTAAAAAAAAAAATAGTTACCCCCCATGATAACACATTAGAACAAATCAACCTTTTTTCCAGAAATTCTTGAATTTGTATGTCTAGGTCACTTAATTTAGTAGTTCCAATTCTATAACATTACTGAAATCATCCTTAAATACATAGGATGAGCTACTCCTTTTATCCTTACCTACCTTCCCAAACTATAAATATATTCAACACTTTTAGTGTAACAATAAAATTTTACCTCATGATTACATATCTAATCCATGTTTATAATAACAACATATGATCCTAAAGGAATAACCAAGTGATCTAAATATTTGTTCCAATATCCAAAATTAATTTCATACTTCTTCACTTTGTTATTAATGGTTTAGAGGGTACCTGAAGCTATATCCACTTGCTAATATATTTTTATATCTTTTTCTACAAAACCAATATTGTATAATAAATTATATTTATAAAGGAAGCAAAATATATAGGTTTGATCAAAATAGATACTTGGTAATCCAAAATATTACTTAAATTTCTAATTAGAATAGCTTGATTCTCAACATGAATATTTTCCATAATTGCATACACTCAATGTTGATTTGGTGCATTACTCTTTGTTTGAATAAATTGTTATTGATTTGAATTTATTCTTCCCACTTCTTATATATATATATATATATATATATATATATATATATATATATATATATATATATATATATATATATATATATATATATATATATATATATTGAAGAGATTCTTTAATTTAATGAAAATCCCCATACAGGAAGCATACTCATGATGGTGTCATGCTTTAATCCCTTGAAGTGGATCTATTATGGTTTGGTTTATAAAAACCTATATTAAAAAGTAGGGGCTTGATGAGGAGGTACAAGAGGTATTGATAGGTACACCTTGTTCCATAAATTATTCCCTAAAAGCTCCTCTAAATTTTCATAAGAACTTTGTTCCATAAAATTTCGTAACCTCTACTAAAATTGATAAGCTTTAGACCTTACATAATATTGCTAGTATTGAAAGGGATTATATTTAAAGTTAGTAGGATTTTTTGCTAATTATTAGAATTTGTTAGACCCTTGACAATGATTTTTCTCTCTATCCTCAAATAGACCACTAGGTCCATATCCCATGACAAAGTATTATTGATAATACTCCTTCCAATTTATCAGATTGATTCAACTACTAATTTGTATTATTAACGGTTACAACCCCATTAGAAATTGATTTAATTACATACCTTATTTCCAATAGGAGGTATCTTGTTTAGGAGTTCTAATTTTTTTCTCATATTTCAAAACTAAATTATTTCCTTGGTGGAGGTTTTAGAACTCTTGAATCCTTCACTCAATGTACACTTTAGATGTGTTTTTTTCTAAATCTTTCTTTTATTTTTTTCAAATTACATAAATTTCACCATACCCCATTATCAATTCTTTAGTGTACCATCATGTTATTATAGATACCTCTACCTAAAAAGTGCCTATTTTAGCCTTCCCCTCATTGGTATAATTATCCACCTTAAAGCAACCTTACATCTTGACAAGACAATCCTTGGATGGTTTACCATGAGTTGACCTTTAGAATTTAAGTGGTTCTAAACTCTTTAGGTTTTTAAGGTATATTTATGACTAGTGTGAATAAAAAATCAAGCAACACCAATATAAAGTATAAAATAACAATAAGCACAGTAATACACAAAATATTGCACAAGATAAACTCTTTATTATTATGGATGGATATCAAGTGTTACAATCAATATGCCCCATATGTGGGGTTTTAAAATGCTTATGTGATACAAAATTATAGATAATAGTGTTCTCCAAAACCTTATTTGAAAAGAATGGCTGGTGTCTTCATGCTTGTCTTTGATCCCAACAAGATTGTGGGTGTGATTGTGTATCCTAAAATGGGCCATCCTAGCTTCAATTTCTACCAAATGTGTAATTCCTATACATGCAATCATAAAAACAACAAAAGAGATTAGTAATACCTATGAGGGCTCCATAGTGTGAGGCCCTCAAAAATATAAGATAACCACTAAACCCTAGATGTTGCAATATAAAGCTTAGTGCAATAATATGAAAATGAATACAAAAAACTTTCTTATATTTTCACTGGAATATTCTACTTCTATTCCTGTAGGTGAGGGTCATGAGGATGCCTGAACGGTTCTTGAGGGCTATGGAACTATATATATATTACAATAAATACCCATAGGCATCCTGTAATGATGGTGGATGCACCAGGGCATTCTGTGACTGTATTTGATGCACCAGGGTGTTCTACAATGACGGTGGATTCACCAAGGTGTTCAAGAGCTGAGGTAGATGTCGTAGAACTAGATTTGGATCTACGAGGGTTATGTGATAGTGGATGTAAATGATGTGAGAGTGACAATGGAAGGTAGGTATGACAACATGATGGCTAGGGCAGGACTTAATGATATCTAAGAATTCTTTGTGAATATTCATCGATAGAATTCAACCTCAGAATATCAAGGACTCTATAGGGATTAAGGATTCCAGGGCTTACTTAAGGTCTGAGTCATCAAAATGACTCCTTTTATAATATTCCTTTGGACATGTTAGGATTTTGATGACACAAAATGTGTGGCCAAGATTAAAACATGAAGAAGGGTGGAGATTAAATCTAGGTAAGTGGCATGGATTAAGGTGGATGGATGGCTAAGATTAAAACATGGTGGAGGGCTAGGATTAATTCATATATATATATATATATATATATATATATATATATATATATATATTAAATATATATAAATATAATATATAAAATATTAATATTTAAATATATATTAAACAAATACACATATATATATATATATATATATATATATATATATATATATATATATATATAATGGATGGTTGTGATTGGAGGACATAGATGGATGATAAGTGGCTAGATTTTGGTGTCTACATATGCCCCTTTTTGTATCGTGTTGCATGAAACACAATGCGATGCAAAAACATGAGACACCTAGTTTGGCATGATGTAGAAGTAAATTTCTTTCCTTGGAATACGAATATGAACTTGAAGATAAAATAATTTATATGTGTAGCTTACCCCCTCAATTAGCGAATGAATGAAAAATGAGGCTCACGAGCCAATTGATAGAATTGTGTGGTGAAAATGCAATTGAATGGTGTAAATGTAAACATATAATGTAATTACAGATACTACCCTATATTTACATCAAATTATTGTGAATATTTTAGGGTTTAAAATTGAAAATATTTCATCAACCTACTTGGGTATTCCTTTGTCTAATAAATGATATGAATGATGTAAAATTAATGATGTAAACATATGTCATTTTTACCCCAATGGAGAAAGGGGTTGTTGTGAAATGCAAGTGATTGATTCTTTTTTTACGCCAATAGAGAAGGGGTTTTTACCCAGTGTAAATATCATGATCATGTACGATGTATTTCTTTGTAGGAAATCAAAATCAAATTTGATTTCCCAAATTTTGGAGTGATTCCATGCTATTGAAAAAGTGCCTTTTGGCATCATTGAAATGCAAAGTGATGAAAATACAACAAATGAACAAGAGTCAACCTTGGAGGGTCGGATAGTGACAGTAGGATAATTACCGCAATTGGAACCAATAAACCTAGGAAGGACATATTTATGTGATGACTATCAATGTAAAAGAAATGATGAGTTATATTTTTGTCTGTGTTTCAAGCCCCACGAACAAGGACATCAATGGCAACTATCGAGAAAATTGTTCTTGGCATAGTATCACTTTAAAGGTGAGGTACCAAAAGTGATTTTGTTTCTAAATAAGGAGACATTGGATGATGAAGATGACTAAGTTTCCTTATGGTGATTTACTCATCTTACCAAATTGCATGGACAACCAATCACTGCAATCGCCAAGGAGATAGAACTAGATACGAGGTTCACTTGAAATTGTATTTGAACTTTGCCATGTGTGCAAATGTAATGATTGATGGATGAAAATGATGTTGAAATGAATATTTGAGTATGAGAATGATGATAATGGTAGTTTTGTAAAAAAATGGACCATTTTTATGCATTTTGAATTTTGAAATTTGATTTTGCACCTTTTGGTCACAAGCAAAAATTATGTGCCCAAATTGAGTTTGGTTTTCACAAAACATGATATGATGATTAAATGAATGTATGGATGCAATTTGGAGTGATTTTGTGGAGGTAATCTATATTTTTGGATCATTTTGGTATTTTATGCAAATTATGATGCCAAACATCGGAGGGCATCCACAACATGCATAGACATCGACCAAATTCTACCATTATGTAAACATAGAGCAACATCTCAATGCATTTATGAATGTCCATGGTTGTTCCAGTGCACCAAAAATGGTTATAAATATCTTGTAAAGGTGAAATCAGATTTATACTTACATTCATGAATTATAGAAGCTGCATCTAAGGGAATGAGTGAGGTGAAGTAGAGTGAATAAGTGTGGTGATGCATTAGCTATGGTGAAGGAGGGTGCAGATGTGGTAGCAATATCCAAAGTGCATGTGGCTAAGGTTGTTGGCCTAACTTGTGCAAAAATTTTGTTTGTTTTTTTTTGCACATGCAAATTAATATGACTTTAATGTAATTTCTTTTTAAATGTGTTGTGATGTAATTGATAATTTTGGAGGCTCAACATCAATTCTCGCCTCTCATCCCTAGGGTGAGAAAGGTACTACAAGAGGACCAATGGAAGTGGCTAGAAAATATGGGGTTGGATGGGGTAGCTAAGGTAGATGTGGTGAGGGATGATGAGGGGTATCTCTCTACCTTAGTAGAGAGATGAGATCTAGATAGGGGGACTTTTTAGCTCCCAACTAGAGATATGATAGTGACACTTGAGGATGTATATCACATCCTCAAGTTACCAGTGGAGGGATTACGTGTCAAGGTTGGACACGATAAGGGCTTGAGATGAGTCTTATATTTGGAGATGAATGGCAAGGTGTGAGTGTGATGGGTGTAGGGATGAGGTACTTGGCTATGTATGTGTATAAGAAGTTGGATGCACTCCACACTTTGGGCATGTTCTTGTTGGCCAACATAGTGGCCCTGAATAACACTGGTTATTGATTTCCATGGAACCTAATAATGCTAGTGTATGATATGATTGATACACCTTAGGTGTATGCATGGGCTCCTACTTTGTTGGTGCATATATACCAGGATCTATATGAGGTGAAGAGGCAAGGGTGAAAGGGGCTAGGATGTAATTTGCTACTGCAATATTGGGGTTGGGAGTACTTCAATATGGCTCAATATATAGGCTTTCCTATTGAGGTATGGGATAGGGAGCAACCCTATGCTATGAGATGGCATATGGTAGAGGAGGTATAGTTGAGTCATCCTATTTGGACTAGCCAATGGTATAGATATATGTGGATAGGGTTGACAACTGCTTAGGTGCTTTGGAGACCATGGTGAGGTGCCACTTGGGCTAGTGATGGGGAATACCTATAGAGGGTTTGGTAGGCTAGGTGGGTGGTTGGGAGACATAGAATTGATGTGGAGCACATATAGTTCTTATGGGTACTATGGTATTTTGGGTTGAGGTAGGGGGTTCTTGAGGAACTAGTGCTCTATAGATAGCATCAGGATGAGATGGGTCTACCTTTTGTTGAGGCATGGAGGCTGACCTATGATGATCATGAGGAGATAGATATCCCTAATTTGGATGATGCAGGGACTACTATGGAGTATGATGTGTGGTTCACTGCATAGCCACCTTAGGTATCGAGTCTAGTAATGGATGAGAGGAATAGATATGAGGACAAGGCATAAGATAAGGAGGATATATATGAGGCTCCTAGACATCAAATATGCCTTCAATATAGAAATCAAGGGAGATGAGTGAAGGGTGTGATATAGTAGGATCCAGAGGTTAGAGGTGATGGAGATGGTATGGATGACATGGAGGAGATTCCAGAGGGACCTCCAAGCCAAAGTGAAGAGGATTGGGTGAGGTTAGATCAATTGATGGCATAGTGAGATGAAGTGATAGTAGCTCAGGTTGCAAAGGTAGTAGCTTGGGATGCAAATATTGCTTGGCTATGGGTACAACTAGGGGTACGAGGGGCTACATGTGGAGTTGAGGATAGTATCATGAGGCTCAAGGTAGAGCTTCTTGAGAGAGATCATCATAAACAACATGATGTACTATGCATTTGGATTCAGGATGGATATATCTAATTTTTGGAGGATCAATTGATGGAGCATCATATTGGGCTTCCAGATCCACCCTCCTCGTCCATATTTGGCTCTATTAGGCAAAGCAAGTCTAGGAATAGCTCTAGGTCTAAGGCTCCTTTGATATTATAGGGGTCCTATTATAGGTATTAGCTAGTGCTTAGATACACTTTTTTATATGAGCCTTGGTGCTCCATTGTATATAGCCTTTGGGTATTCATTGTACATGCAATATTTATACACACACACACACACACACACACATATATATATATACATGGATTTTACTTTTATTTTATGCTTTTGTGTGGTTTTTTGTGTGAATGAATGTGTCTATGTGTGATGGAGGATAATTCAATGATAATGTGATATGAATGCAAATGAATTAATGATCATTCATAGTTTATATTTTTGCTTGACCATGTATAGAATTGTTATTTAATCAAGGGCACCAAACTGGTGGCATGTGAAATGGAAGACTCATGCAATGATATGGATGTTGACATGGAAGAAGACATGGATGTTGACATGGAAGAAGATATGGATGTTGATATGGAAGAAGACATGGATGTTGACATGGAAGAAGATATGGATGTTGATATGGAAAATTGACTCACTAAATACTAGTGATATCAAACAAACTCACTAAATACTGCCTAATTTCTCTAAGACCAAATGTGTGTGCAATGAATTCATTTACCGAATCATGAGAATGGGAATATCTCGAGGTAATCAAGAACCAATATGTGTGCAAGTGAGTTCATTTCCTCATATTGAGTAAATTTAGTGAGACCTATTATGGATAAGACCAAGAAATTAGCTTATCCTTATGTACGATCAAAGGTCTCTTTAAAGATATGTTTTGCCATGCATGAGTGTACTCCACTGCTAGTTAAGTTTCAATAGCCCCGATGGATATTAGCTCCATAGTCCAAGAATTTAATATCTAAGTTTTGGTTATTTGAACTACCTAACCGTCTAACTAGAAATGTAGTTCTATCTTACAACTTGAGGATATGTTGTGTATGATGTGTAAAAGATTTAGATTTTTTCAGGATTTTTTTCCTACTCTTTATTTTATTTGGAAATTGTGATAGTAGTGAAAACTGTTATTTTTGTGGACTATGAGCATGATGGGACAAGAAAGGGATACCCTTTTCACTTTGAGGTACAACCCAAGTATGGTGTTATCCCTATTTGACACAATATGTTTTTAATGTGTGTGATTGTGTTTGGTTCAAGAATGTTTAGAATTCCCATAACTCAATATTTTCTTAGTGAAAATGTGTCTTGGTCCTAAAGAAAACTTGACATGTATTGGAGGTTGCTAGAAATACTAGGAGTGGTTGAGTGACAAAAAACACCTAGGAATAATGGACATGTGGTTTTGCAAATGATAATTTGACTTTATGGAATGATGCAATGAAATGGATGATATTTTGAAGGTGCCCTTGATTAAGGCAACATGACTTTTATTGGACCAATTAATATCTGAACTAAATAAATGATCCCTAATATGAAATGTGAAATGTGGTTGTGAATGCAATGTATGAAATAAAATTTATGAAATGAAATGTGTGAAATGAAATGTGTGAAATTAAATGTGTGCAATGCAATGTGTGATGCAATGTGTAAAATGAAATGTATGAAATGCAATGTTGTTTTTGTGTAATAGCCATGTATATATACATATATAAATCACATCAAGCATAGAATGGTCTCAAGTGGATAGCATTAAGTGGTTCGAGCTCTTCGACTTCCTATAGACTGGCAAGTCTATAAGTTTCTTTACCCACTTTTTGAGTAACAATGTATGGACCTAACCAGTTAGTTGTGAATTTACACAAAGATGCGGTAATGCATTGGTATTTTGTTGATTCTCTTTAAGAACAAGATATCCTACTTGGAATTCACGTAGATGAACTTTGGCATTGTAAGCATGATTTAGGCAGTCCTAATAAACTTGTAAATGATCTAAAGCATTTATTCACCTCATCAAGAAGCATGAGTTGGTCAAAACATGTTTGTCTAGCAGTGTCATAATCTATGAATTCCTGCAATGAAATTTGCAAGGAGGCGATCTCAAGCTCAAGAGGTATATTTTCTTTGGATCCATAGACAAATGAAAATGGCATTGCCATTGTAGCTATGCAGATGATTTTTCAATAAGCCCATAATGCCAAGGGGATTTGAGTATACCAATCTCTATGATTTTTTTTGACTAGTTTCTTGAGAATAGAAATTAATGTCTTATTGGTAGCCTCAACTTATCCATTTTCTTGTGGGTAATAATGAGTCAAGAAACTATGTTGGATATTATATTTCTTGCATAGTGCTTGAACATCCTTGTTTTTTAAATACTTACCATTATCAAAGATGATTTTTGAGGGAATACAAAAAGGACAAATAATATAATTAAGTATAAACTCCACAATTCTTGATCTTATCATACTGGTTAGAGGAATTGCCTCAACCCACTTTGTGAAGTATTCAGTAGTTGTGATTATGAATGTATGTTGTTCCAAGGAAGGAGGTGATATTGTGCCAATCAAATCAAGGCCCCATTGTGAAAATGGCCAAAGGCTTTGAATAGGTTGTAATGCTTTGTTCCAATATCCAAAATTAATTTCATACTTCTTCACTTTGTTATTAATGGTTTAGAGGGTACCTGAAGCCATATCCACTTGCTAATATTTTCCTAGATATTTTTCTACAAAACCAATATTGTATAATGAATTATATTTAATAAAGGAAGCAAAATATATAGGGTTTATCAAAATAGATACTTGGTAATCCAAAATATTACTTAAATTTCTAATTAGAATAGCTTGATACTCAACATGAAGATTTTCCATAATTGCATACACTCAATGTTGATTGGGTGCATTAATCTCTGTTTGAATAGTTGTCATTGATTTGAATTTATTCTTTCCACTTCTTATCTAGATTGAGGAAATTATTTAATATAATAAAAATCCCCACACAAGAAGCATACTTATGATGGTGTCATGCTTTGAGCCCTTGAAGTGGGTTTATTATGGTTTGGTTTATAAAAACCTATATTAAAAAGTAGGGGCTTGATGAGGAGGTACAAGAGGTATTTATAGGTACACCTTGTTCCATAAATTTTTCCCTAAAAGCTCCTCTAAATTTTCATAAGAACTTTGTTCCAAAAAATTCCCTAACCTCTACTAAAATTGATAAGCTTTAGACCTTACATAATATTGCTACTATTGAAAGGTATTATATTTAAAGTTAGTAGGATTTTTTGCTAACCCTTAGAATTTGTTAGATCCTTCACAATGTTTTTTTACTCTATCCTCAAATAGACCACTGGGCCCATCTTCCATGACAAAGTATTATTGATAATCCTCCTTCAAATTTATCAAATTGATTCAACTAATGATTTGTGTTATTAATGGTTACAACCCCACTAGAAATATATTTACTTACATACTTTATTTTCAATAGGAGGTATCTCGTTTAGGATTTATAATTTTTTTCTCATATTTCAAAACTAAATTATTTCCTTGATGGAGGTTTTAGAACTCTTGAATCCTTCACTAAATGTACACTTCAGATGTGTTTATTTCTAAAACTTTCTTTGATTTTTTTCCAAATTACATCAATTTTACCATACCCCATTATAAATTCTTTACTGTACCATCATGTGATTATAGATACCTCTGGCTAAAAGTGCCTATTTTATCCTTCCCCTCATTGGTATAATTATCCACCTTAAAGCAACCTTACATAATGACAAGACAATCCTTGTATGGTTTACCATGAGTTGACCTTGAGAATTTAAGTGGTTCTAAACTCTTTAGATTTTTAAGGTATATTTATGTCTAGTGTGAATCAGAAATAAACACCAATATAAAGTATAAAATAATAGTAAGCACAATAATACACAAAATATCGTATAAGATAAACTCTTTATTATTGTGGGTGGATCTCAAGTGTTACAATCAATATGCCCCAAATGTGGGGTTTTACAATACTTATGTTGATACAAAATTATAGATACTAGGGTTCTTCAAAACACTAGTTGAAAAGAATGGTTAGTGTATTCAATCCCAAAAAGGTTGTGGGTGGGCTTATGTATCCTAAAATGGGCCACCCTAGCTTCAACAGCTACCAAATATATAATTCTTGTATCGAAAATTAGAAAAAACAACAAAAGAGATCAATAACACCTATGAGGGCTTTGCAGTGTGAGGCCCTCATAAAGATAAGATAACCACTAAACCCTAGATGCTACAATATAAAGTTGAAAACAAAGTGCAATAATATGAAAATGAATACAAATAACTTTCTTATCTTTTCACTAGAATATTCTACTTTTTTTCTATAGATGAGGGCTGTGAGGATGCTCGAACGATGCCCATTGGTTGTGGAACTGTAGATCTATTACACAAAACATCTAGAGGAATCTTGTAATGGTGGCGTATGCACCAAGGAATTATGTGATTGTGATAGAATCACCAAGGTATTCTACAATGCTGGTGGATGCACCAGGGCATTCTACAATGATGATAGATGAACCAGGGCATTCGAGGGCTAAGGTAGATGTCGCAAAACCAGATCTGGCTCTACGAGGGTTATGTGGCGGTGGATGTAGATAATACAAGGGTGATAATGGAGGGTAGGTATAACCACATGATGGCTAGGGTAGAAGGGCTTAATTTTATCTAAGAATTCTTTGTAAATATTCATCGATAGAATTAAATCTCAGAAGATCAAGGACTCTATTAGGGATTAAGGATTCTAGGGCTTACTTAGAGTCTGAGTCATCAAATGACTCCTCTTTTAATATCTTCTCTTGGACATGTTAGGATTATGATGACACAAAATATGTGGCCAATATTAAAACATGAAGAAGGGTGGAGATTAAATTTGGGTAAGTAACATGGATTAAGGTGGATGGATGGCTAAGATTAAAACATGGTGGAGGGCTAGTATTAATTCATATAAATATATATATATATATATATATATATATATTTATTAAATATATATATATAATATATAAATATTAATATTTAAATATATTAAACAAATACATATATAATGGATGGTTGTGATTGGAGGACACAGATGGATGACAAGTGGCTAGATTTTGGTGTCTACAGATACCCCTTTTTGTATCGTGTTGTGTGAAACACAATGCATTGCAAAAATATGAGACACCTAGTTTGGCCTTATGCAAAAGCAACTTTCTTTCCTTGGAATGCAAATATGAACTTGAAGACAAGAATATGTATGTGTAGTTTACCCCCTCAATTGGTGAATGAGTGAAAAATGAGGCTCACAAGCTAATTGACAGAATTGTGTTGTGAAAATACAATTGAATGGTGTAAGTGTAAATGTATAATGTAAGTGCATATGATATAAATGATGTAAAATGATGATATGAATGATGTAAAATGAATTATGTAAATGGATGTCATTTTTGCCCCAACGAAGAAAGGGGGTTGTTGTGAAATGGAAGTAATTGATTCTATTTTTGTTCCAATAGAGAAGGGGTTTTTGCCAAGTGTAAATGTCATGATCATGTAAGATGTATTTCTTTGTAGGAAATAAAAATCAAACATGGTTGCCCCAAGTTTGGGGTGATTCCATGCTATTGAAGAAAGTGCATTTTGGCATCATTGAAATACAAAGTGATGAAAATGCAACAAAATAACAAGAGTCAATCTTGGATGGTCGTCTAGTGACTGTAGGATAATTCTTGTAATTGGAACCAATAAACCTAGGAAGAGCATGTTTCCATGATGACTATCAATGTAAAATAAATTATGAGTTATGATTTTGTTTGTGTATCAAGCCCCACGAACAAGGCCATCAATGACAACTGTTGAGCAAATTATTCTTGGCATAGTCTCACTTTAAAGGTGAGGTGCCAAAAGTGATTTTGTTTTTGAAAAAGGAGATATTTGGTGATGAATATGACCAAGTTTCCTTATGGTGATTTAATCATCTTACCAAATTGCATGGATAACCAATCGTTACAATCGCCATAGAGAGAATAAATCACTAGATGTGAGGTTCACTTGAAATTGTATATGAACTTGGCCAAATGTGCAAATGTAATGATTGATAGATGAAAATTATGTTGAAATGAATATTTGATGATGAGAATGATGATTATGGTTGTTTTGTAAAAATTTGGACTATTTTGATGCATTTTGAAATTTGAAAGATGATTTTGCACCTTTTGGTTGCAAGCAAAAATTATGTGCCCAAATTGAGTTTGGTTTTCACAAAACATGATATGATGATAAAATGAATGTATGGATGCAATTTTGAGTGATTTTGTGGAGTTAAGATACCTTTTTGGATTATTTTGATATTTTATGCAAATTATGATGCCAAAAATATGAGGGCATCCACAACATGTGTAGACACCGACCAGAGTCTACCATTCTATAAATATAGAGAAGCATCTCAATGTACCTATGAACGTCCATGGATGTTCCATTGCACAAAAAATGGCTATAAATAGCTTGTAGAGGTGAAATTAGATTCATTCTTATGTTCATAAATTCTAGAAGCTACGTCTGAGTGAGTGAGTGAGGTGAAGTGGAGTGAAGGAGTGTGGTGGTGTGGTAGCTTTTGCGATGGAGGGTGCGGATGTAGCAGTAGGAGTAGAAGTGCATGTGGCTAAGGTAAGTGGCCTGACTTGTGCAAAAATTTTATTTTTATTTTTTGCACATACAAATGAATGTGAAATTAATGTAATTTATTTTTGAATGTGTTGTGCTACACTTGAGGATTTTGGAGGCTCAACATCGATTCTCACCTCTCGTCCCTAGGGTGATAAAGGCATGGTGGGAGGACCAATGGAAGTGGTCGAAGGATGTGGGGCTGGTTGGGGTAGTTAAGCTAGATGTGGTGAGGGTTTATGAGGGGTATCTCTCAGCCTTGGCAAAGAGATGGTATCCAAATAAGGGGAATTTTTAGCTCCCAACTAGATAGATGATAGTGACACTTAAGGATGGATATCGCATCCTCAATTTACCAATGGAGGAGTTACATGTCAAGGTTGGACATGATAAGGGACATGAGATGATTTGTATATTTGGAGATGAATGGCAATATGTGAGTGTGATGGATGGAGGGATAATGTACTTGGATATGTATGTGGATAAGAATTTGGATGCACTTCCTATTTTGGTCATGTTCGTGTTGGCCAACATAGTGGCCCTGAACAACACTAGCTATCAGTTCCCATGGAACTTTATCAGGCTGGTGTATGATATGATTAATACACCTCAAGTGTATGCATGAGCTTCTACTTTATTGGTACAGCTATACCATGAGCTATATGATATGAAGAGACAAGGGTAAAAGGGTCTAGGGTGTGGTTTACTATTGCAATATTAGGGCTAGGAGAACTTTAGTGTGGCTCAGCCTATAGGCTTGCCTACTGAGGCATGGGATAGGGAGCATCCCTATTCTATGAGATGACCTGTGGTAGTGGAGGTGCAACCAATTTTTCTTGTCCATACTAGAAAATGGTACAGATATTTATGGGTAGGGATGACAACTGCTTAGGTGCTTTGGAGACCATGGTGAGGTGCCACTTGGGCTAGTTATGGGGAACACCTACAAAGGGTTTGATAGACTAGGTGGGTGGTTGGGAGACATAGGAGTGAGGTGGAGCACATCCAGTTCTCATGGGTGCTATGGTAGTTTGGGCTGAGGTAGGGGGTTTCTAAGGCACCAGTGCTCTACATGCATCATCAGGATGAGATGGGTCTACCTTGTGCTGAGGCATGAAGGGTGACCTATGAGGATGATGAGGAGATGTATCTCCTTGATTTGGATGATGTGGGGATTACTATAGAGTATGATTCATGGTTAACTACACATCTATAATAGATATCGAGTCCAATAATGGATGAGGGGAATGGATATGAGTACAAGGCAAAAGTTGAGGAGGAGGTAGATGAGAATTTTAGACATCGAGTATGCATTTGGTCTAGTAGTCAAGGGAGATGAGTGAAGAATGCAATAGAGCAGGCTCCAGAGGTTGGAGGTCATGGATATGGTATGGATAACATGGAGGAGGTTCTGGAGGGACCTCCAAGACAAAGTGAGGAGGATTGATTAAGGTTAGAGTAGTTGGTGGTAGAGCAGAATGAAGTGATAGCAGCTTGGGTTATGAATGTAGAAGCTTAGGATGCAAATATAGCTTAGCTACAACCAAATATAAGGGTACGATGGTTTGCATGTGGAGGCAAGGATAGGATCGTAAGGGTCCAAGAAAAGCTGCTTGAGAGGGACCATCATCATAGACATGATGTACTATACCTTTGGGCTCATGATGAATATATTTAGTTTTTGGAGGATCAATTTATGGAGTACCGTATTGGGCTTCCATATCCACCCTCCTCATACATATTCAAGTATATTAGGCATAGCAAGTCTAGGAATAGCTCTAGGTCTAGGGCTCCTTTGAGATCATAGGGGTCCTCTTATAGGCATTATCCAGTGCTTAGATGCACTTTTTGTAAATGAGCCTTGGTGCCCCATTGTATATAGCCTTTGGGAATTCATTGTACATATAATATTTATACATATATAAATACATGGCTTTTACTTTTATTTTATGCTTTTGTGTGAATGCTTTTCTGTGAATATTTTTTTGTGAATGAATGTGTCTATGTATGATGGAGAATAATTCAATGATAATGTGATATGAATGCAAATGAATTAATGCTCTAACAATCATTCATATTTTAGATTTTTGCTTGACCATGTATAGCATTTTTGTTTAATCAAGGGCACAAAAATATTGGTATGTGAAATGGAAGGATCATGAAATGATATGGATGTTCACATGGAAGAAGATATGGATGTTGAAATGGAAGAAGACATGGATATTGACATGGAAGAATATATGGATGTTGGTATGGAAAACATATTGTTTTACAAAGACTTAGACATACTAGTGATATCAAACAAACTCACTAAATACTGTCTAATTTCTCTAAGACCAAATTTGTGTGCAATTAATTTGCTAAATCATGAGCATGGTAATGAATCAAGGCAATCAAGAACCAATGTGTGTGCAAGTGAGTTCATTTTCTCATCTTGAGTAAATTGGGTGAGATCTGTTATGGAAAAGATCAAGAAGTTAGCTTATCTTTATGTTCAATTAAAGGTCTCTTTGAAAGAGACGTGTCACCATGCGTGAGTTTACTCCACTTCCATTCAAGCATCTATAGCCTCGGTGGAGATTAGATCCATAGTCCAAGAATCTAATCTCTAAGTTTTGGGAATTTAGACTACCTAATCGTCTAATTGGAAATGTAGTTCTATCCTTACAACTTGACGATCTATGGTATGTGATGTGTAAAATATTTAGAGTTTTTTGAGGTTTTTTCCCTACTCTTTCTTTTATTTGGAAATTTTGATAGTAGTGAAAACTACTATTTTTATGGACTATGTGCATGATGGGACAAGTAAGGGATACCCTTTTCACTTTGAGGTACAACCCAAGTATGGTGTTATTCCTCTTTAACACAAGATATTTTTAAGATATGTGATCCCTTTTCAATATGAAGCTCACTATATTACTCAGTGATTCAACAATACAATAACGCTTCAATGTTATGCAACAATATGCATAAACATGATATGACAATATGTAGTAGACAACACCCCTATTTAAAGAGAAGCTTTTCTACTACAACCCTAAAATTGCCCTAATATTATCACAATCTTATCTTGAGATGTGTGACAAATCTTATCACAATATTATCTTGAGATGTGTGACAAATATTATCACAATATTATCTTGAGATGTGTGACAAGTGGCATCTATCAAATATTAAAAAGTGATTAGTTAATTTTTAATATTTTATAGAAAAGGGGAAATAACTTTTTCCACAAATTAAATATTCCTAGAACCCTTATTTTATTTATTAATTGGGTGGGAATATTTTTACATAAAATAGAATTATTTTCTAATTCAAATATTATTCGTTAGACTTTATATTTTAGTCTAAGAATAATTTACACAATGTTGCATTACATATTCCAACAGTTTGGTTCAAGAATATTTAGAATCGATTCCCATAACTCAATATTTTCTTAGTGAAAATGTGTCTTGGTCCTAAAGAAAACTCAACATGTATTGGAGGTTGCTAGAAACACTAGGAGTGGATGAGTGACTAAAAATACCTAGGAATTATGGACGTGGTTTTTCAAATGATAATTTGACTTTATGGAATGATGCAATGAAATGGATGATATTTTGAAGGTGCCCCTGATTAAGGCAACATAACTTTTATTGGACCAATTAATATATGAACTGAATAAATGATCCCTAATATGAAATGTGAAATGTGGTTGTGAATGCAATGTATGAAATGAAATTTATGAAATGGAATGTATGAAATGAAATGTGTTAAATGCAATGTGTGATGCAATGTGTAAAATGCAATGCATGAAATTCAATATGTGAAATGCATGTTGTTTTGGTGTAATAGCCATGTATATACATATATAAATCATATTAAGTATAGAATTGTCTTAAGTGGATAACATTAAGTTTTTAAATCTCTTCAACTTCCTCTATACTGGCAAGTCTATGAGTTCCTTTATCCACTTTTTGAGTAACAATGTATGGACCTAACTAATTAGCCGTGAATTTATCATGAAGATGTGGCATTGCATTCGTGTTTTTTTTATTCTATTTAAAAATAAGATATCCTACTTGGAATTAACATAGATGAACTTTGGCATTGTAAGCATACTTTAGGTTGTCTTTATAAAATTTTAAATGCTCTAAAGCATTGACCCACCTTTCATCAAGAAGCGTAAGTTCGCTAAAATGTTCTTGTCTAGTAGTGTTGTAATATATAAATTCTTGCAATGAAATTTGTGAGGGGATCTCAACCTCAAGAGGAATGATTGCTTTGGCTTCATAGACCAATGAAAATATTTTGCCCTGGTAGGCATGCAAATGCTTATTTGATAAGCCCATAATTCCAAGGGGATTTAAGCATGTCAATATCTATGATTTCGGTTGACTAGTTTCTTGAGAATAGAAATTAATGTCTTGTTGGTAGCCTCAGCTTTTCCATTTGCTTGTGAGTAATAAGGAGTTGAGAAACTATGTTGGATATTATATTTCTTGTGTAGTGCTTGAATATCCTTGTTTTTTAAAGACTTACTATTATCAGAGATTATTTTTGAGGGAATACAAAAATGACAAATAATATGATGAAGTATAAACTCCATAATTCTTGGTCCTATCATACTGGTTAGTGGAATTGCCTCAACCTACTTTGTGAAGTATTCAATGGTTGTAATTATGAATGTATGTTTTCCCAAGGAAAGAAGAAATATTTTACCAATCAAATCAAGGCCCCATTGTGAAAATGGCCAAAGGATTTGAATAGGTTGTAATGCTCTTGAAGGCACATGAGTTAAATTAGCATGTTGTTGACATTGCTGACAATGCTTGACACAAGTGCAACAGTCTCTTTCCATGGTGGGCCAATAGTAACTCATGCATAGAATACACTTTGCAATGGCCATTCCACTAAAATGATCATCTCAAGTACCATCATGAACTTCAGCTATGGCTTTTTTTAACTCTGCATACTCAAGATAATAAAGGAGGATTCCATCATAACCACGTCTATACAACATGTCCCCCAAGAGAGTAAAATGAGTTACCTTTTGCTTTAAAGTGAATTTGCAATGTTTGACATATCTTATGGGAGTGTTCCAAACTTTAGAAAGGCTATTATTTGGTTTGACCAAGGCTCATATGGTTTCAAATGGATAAAGCAAACATCCTTTTCATCCTTAGATTCAACATGGATAATTATGGATTTAGATATCATTGCAATAATGAGTGGTTGTACCTCTCCTAAGGAGCCCTTTGGAACCAATGATCTAAGAGAAGCCATCACATATGCAAATATATTAGTCTAACATGGCAAAATATCAATTTTATACCAATCATACTTCATGGTAAAGTTTTTATGGTAGGTTATTTGTATTGGTATTATCCATTTATTTGCTTAACAAGTTGATAATCACCAAATATCCTAATATGCTTTATACCCATAGCTATAGCTACTTGAAGACCTAATATTAAGGCTTCATACTTTGCATTGTTGTTTGTGCATTAGAAGTCTAGCTTGAATGATAAGGGGATAGGCACCCCCTATGGTGTATGAAATACAACTCCAACACCTTGACCTTTTTCACACTTAGAACCATCAAATAATAGTGTGATATCGACATCTTCCTCTGAAATGAAATCTTCTTCTTATTTAGTGATAGTGAATACCGAATCATATGGGAGCTCAATAATCAAATATTGATCACTAAGAAGTGGAGCTTCCTTAAATTGATAAGCTATGACCTAACCTTTAATGGTTTTTTTGTTGATGAAATCAAGATCAAATTTAGTGAGAAGCATTATCCATTTTGTAGTGCAGGTGTTATTGTAAGTGTGAGACATCATATAACATAGAGGATTTTCATGAGCTATGACATATGTGGTGTGACTAAGCATATAATATCTAAGTTTCTTAGTGGTAAAAACCATTGCTAAGCACAATTTTTCCATGTAAGCATATCTAGTTTCATAGCTTACCAATGTTTGACTAATGTAATAAACAACTTGCTCTCAATTGTTTTCATTATTTTGTGCAAGCATTGTCCCTAATGCAAAATTTGTTGCTGAAACATAAATATGGAATGGGATCCCTAGATGATGAGGAGTTAATACTGGTGGAGAATCCAAGTATTGCTTGATGTCATCAAAATAATTTTGTCACTCATCTATCCATGAAAATATCACCCTATTTTGTAGTAGGTGATTGGATGACCTACATTTCTTATAAAGTTGTGCAAAAAAATGATGGATTGATTGTATATTTCCTTGTAAACTATGTAATTCTTTTAAGTTTTTTGGGGGGAGGCATTTCCATGATGGCCCTGACTTTGTTTGGGTCCACCTATATTCCTCTTTTGGATACAATGAACCCTAGTAGTTTACTAGAGGTGACACCAAAGATACACTTTTTGGGGTTCAACATCACATTATGCTCTAGAAGTCGATCAAAGACTTTTTCCAATACACCAATGTGCTCTTGTCGAGTTTTAGATTTTTCCAAGATATCATCCACATCTTTGATGATCTTATGCATGTAATCATGGAATATGTAAGTCATGGTACATTGATAAGTGGCACCTACATTTTTTAGGCCAAAGGGCATCACCTTGTAACAAAAATTTCCCCAAGGTGTAGTGAATGCTATTTTGTGTTGGTCATCAGGATTGATTCAAATAAAGGTTTCGAAGAGTAACAATTTTTGGAAGAGGAATTTCATCCTTAGGATATGCTTTGTTAAGGTCTCAAAAATCAGTACAAATGCGTATCAATTCGTTAGGATTATAAATGAGTACCATGTTTGATATCCACTCAGGATAATCAATGGGGATAGTGAAACCCACATCTAAAAAAATTTTAAGCTCTTCTTTAACTATGAGTGCCATGGTAGAATGCATCCTTCTCAATTTTTGTTTGACGGACTTAGGATCAGAGTGCAAGGTGATATTATGGACAACTAAGTCAGGGTCAAGGCTAGGCATATCTTTGTAAGACCATGTAAAAATTTCCTTCTTGAGGAGAGAAATTAATTATTCTTATTCATTTGTGGATAAACTTTTACCAAGTTTAACAATTTGAGGATTGTCTACATCTAAACTAAGGTTTACATTGATGGTATCTTCAATGGACATGTGAGAACCTTCCTCAAGTTGGTGGGGCATTAGGATCATATGAATATCATCTATGATATCATCAAACTCTTTGACTTAACCTCATCTATGTCTACCTATAAAATTTCAAGATCTAAAGGTGAAGGTGAAGGTAAAGGTGGATGTGATAGAGTATTGTAGTTGGTTGAAGCCCTTAACAATTACTTGAACAAGACAAATTTATAAAATTATGGTGGCAAGGAAATCTAGTCCATGTCAATAAGGCTCATGTCAATTGGAATTGGCTTTGCCAAATCATATGGATTATGGATTGGGGTGAATAAGTCAATAGGATTCATGTTGAATTAAATGGAAAAATGGGTGATCGGTAGAGTTGATGGGTGAGTGGATCCTATTTGCTATAACTGATGCTAGAACTCTGGGAACCTGAACAACAAAAAGCAACACAAATGAATGTAATAGGCACAAATCCATGCACATGCAATGCAATATTTTTTTAATATTTTTAAATTTATTTTTGTGTGTTTTTGTGATTTTTTTAATGTATATACATATATTACAAAATTGGCTAGTAGTGTGGATTAATGAAGTGGAGGTGGTGGTTCACCAGTTGGTTCGGCTCACTCTTGTGGAATAAGAAAGCAAAGGATGGGTTGATGGATGGAAAACATTCTGAGGTATCCTATTCGATGTGTGGAATAATGGGTGTTAATTCCTCATCATATTCATCAGAAGCTATCAACATAACGTTGAATTCTTCATAAGTTTCATCTTTAGATTCATCGATGTGATGGATATCTTCTTATGAATTCAAATGTAATCTTTGAAAGTCTTGTTCAAGAGAATATGTGGAATAAAGTGGATGATAGCCTAAAATTGAAAGGTCATGCACTTATTGATATGAAACATTGATGATCTCTTGCATTCCCTGTTCATGTCGTCCTAGGCCATATCCATGCTAATTAACCATATGAAAATATTGATATGGAAAACCTGACATCTGTTGTATACTGGTAGGAGTTGGTTTCTTGGGTTCATCTAGGTAAGATAGATTGGATGATGAATCAATCCCCCCATACATAAAATTAATGATATTGGGTATTGAACCCATGTTGTACACCACTTCTATAGATAAGGGTGGGTCATGTGGATGACCATAATCCCTAGCAGTTTGGATATTAAGTAGTGTGATGGTGATGTCTTGGACCACATATTCACCAATACCAAGAGTAGTGAGCTGGACCTCAACTTGGGATGATGTGGATGCAGAGGTGGAAGTGGATATAGATGAATTTGGATTGTCTTGGGGCTCTTGCAATGGGAGAGGTGTGGACTGGGATGGCATATCACAATCCATTAAGGCAACTTGTGAAATGTTTATTTATGTGAATGGAGGTGGATTTTGCTGAGGTGATTGTTGAATGGACAATAATGTTGAAGGAATTATGGTGTATGATGTTGATGTTTATGATGTGGCTAATGGGAATTGAGTTTGACCACATGTGCATGTAGTCAAAGGTGATGAAGATGGGGGCATGTAGGTGGAAGCTTGATATGAAGTTGTGATGGGGATATCATTAGGAATAGGTGATTTTAATGAATATGTATATTGTGTGGTTGATGAGGTGGTTGATGAAGTCAAGAACAAATGAGTGGAAGGAAGCATAGACTCATAAGGATTTGAAATGAAATTGCAATACTTAAATGGTTCAAAATCCACTGGTATGCAATGAACTTGTCTCTCATGTATATATTTTAAGCATTGATGAAGTATAGAAGGGACACATCTCATTTACCTCATCCAAGGATGTCCAAGGAGTACATTGTACACCATGGAACCTTCCAAAATGTGAAACATTGTGTGCAACATTTTTATTCCCACTTCTATGGGTAAAATGATAGTGCCAACTGTGGAGCAAAGAGCATCATTAAATTATTTCAATTTAAAGATAGATTTGATAATGTGATATGATGGAATATTGAGGTGATGGAGAGTGGATGTGGTGATGATGTTGATATAGGAGCTAGTATCAATCAATAATCATTTAAATATATTCCTGTCAATCTGAGCCATGATATGCAAATGAGGGTCCATCAATTCTGATGATATTCATTTAATTTTAAAATAATAGAATGTGATGGAAGGATACATACATGTTTGAATGCTCCCTACAAAATTTCTAAAAGCATTAGCATCTTGATATTGAAGCTCAATGGATTTTAAAATATCCATTAATGCCTCATGATGTGGGGGAGATTATTGAATAAGATCATAAATAGATAGTTTAGCCAAAGCTATTTTAAGGTTGGTGGTTGACCAGCTACTTAGAGAGATGATTGGCCTTAATATATGATTGATAGGTTGAATAGGTGGAGTTGGACAGCTTGGAATATGAATTGGTTGGGTATGACTGGTGTAAAATTGTATGGGTGATGATGATGTGGTAGGTTGAGAGACACACTTTCCTGTGGTGCTATGGAATATTGAACAAGTTGTTGCTATGTACTTTTTTTATTGTTAGTGCATTTTTGACCTCGGGTAACTATATGGATAGCACCCACAAAACCTTGGTACTATTAAACATGATTAACTTGATTAGGATGGGTATTAGTGTTAGACCCTCATGTTGTTGGTTGCATCTCCTCATGATGAAGATGTGGTGTTTGATAAATTCCAATATTTTGGTCCTATTGAGCTAAGGGTCGATCAAGCTTGATGGCTCCTAAATCAATGAGATCTTGCACTATGTCTTTGAAGTTGTAGAAATTTTTTATATCATACCCATTATGCCTATGATAATGGCAAAACAAATGTTTGATATAGTTTTTACTATGCTTGGTAGTATCATCTAGTTTGACCTTAGGCAAGGCAATTTTATTGGTTTCATACAACCTATGAAATATGGAGGTATATTATTTGACTAATGGGGTGTACTGATAGTTTTGTCAAACATATTGTTGATGTGGGTGGTTTTCCATAGTTGGCATTGTTTTTTGGACTAATTGTGATGGTGAGGGAACCACATGATATGCAATTTGTTGTGGTTGTTGTTGCATATGTTGTTATTGAGCCATTACCAATTGGCTCATGACCACTTGATTGACTTGATTGCCTTGATTGGCCTGATTGGACTGATTTGGTTTCGATTTACCAGAATAACTACCTTTGTATTGGCCCTTATTCTACCATTCTTTATTTTTGGGCTTAAGCACACCTTCTTGGATTTTTATCTCTTCAATTGTGCTAGACTGGGTAAGAGCTTCCTCAAATGATCTGTATTGTTGTAATTGTAATAACCAAGAGATAGGTTTTAGGCAACTCTTGGTAAAAAAATTGGGTTAACTCTTCCATTGGTAGGGTAAATGGTAGTTTTGTGATAACAGCCCTCCAAAGGTTGCCAAAATTGTATACTTACTCATCATCATATTTTTTTAAGCCATATAAATCAAATAATAAGACTTTCTTTCTAACATTGAGGGAAAACCTTTCAAGAAATTGGTCAACCAATTGTTCAAAAGTATAAATACTATGATGAGGTAAATGGTTGTACCACTCTATGACCTCTCCCCCTATTGTCTAAGGAAATATTCAGAGCATTAGAGCAGCATGATTTTGGATTCTAAAATAGGAGTAACATGCTCTCTAGGGTCCTCAGTCCCTTTGAATTTGTCAAATTTTGATATTGTAAAATCTACCAAATATGGCAGTGATGGTACCAAAAAGTTAATTGTTTGATTGATCAACTATATTAGAGTTGGTTTATAGTTCATAATACTAGGAGTATGTGGCATCAGGCTATCAATCTACTGTTTCATAGCTTGAATTCTAAGATCTTCCCTAGGTATGTGGAAGCCTTGAATTACTTGATGATTTTGTGAAGGTGGAGTAGTAAGATGTTGAGGTGTGATGATATGGTGATGATTTGGTGGAGTGAATTGAATTTTAAGATGTGGAGGTTGATGAAGAAATGATTGTGAATGTTGAAAAAGATATTATGTGTGAGGACTATGAATGAGATGATTTGTGGGGATGGCATGGGTGTGAGTTAATGGTGGTGTGATGATGGAAACCACAGAATATTATGGTACCCATTATGTATTTAGAGTAAAAAGGTGGGTTGGGTGGAAAAATGTTAGGACTTAAAATCTATCACCTGTAGTTTCTATTGGGAATAAGGTTGAGCATCTTGTTGAGCCTAAGAAATGTGTTGAGATGTTGCCATGCTTTATATATGGCCACCTATGAGGAATATGGTGTGTATGTGGATGGAATGGATGAGGTAGATGGAGGATAAGTTGAAATGGGAATTACAATTTGATGGGAAATATTGGATGAGGTGGAAGCTGACATTTGTGAAGCAGTATTGACATGTGCTTCATAAAATGGATTTCCATCATAGGTGGTGGTGTATGAAGTTGGGATGGAGTTCCTTTGAACATGTGACTATTTTGGAATGGACCAATTCCATGAAGGTGTAGTTGATGTCTCAAAAAGAGGATTGTTATAAATCTAGGTAAGGCTATAAGGTTGTGAGGAGGCAAGTTCCTATTGAAATGAAGGATTATGCCTAGGTGGCTATGGACCTATTCTAGAACATAGTTAGTGGATATTTGTAAAGCTTCCACTTTAGCCATGTCTATATAGGTTATGTTATGGTTGGTGGGTGATGATGGTTCTATTTGTGGAATGGATGCATGGATGGATCTATGAAAACATCAACATTTGAAGTTTGCACAATGTGTGAGGGACCCGCAAACAAATTTGAACAACTTGTCTATATCACACTAGTGGGGTTAACCATAGAAGTGGTAGGGAAGGATGTTGAACACTCCATGGATGAAGTGACTTGGTTTATGGAAATTTGACTCAAGACATTTGTTTTATTTCTAGTTAAAACCATAAGGTAGTGACTCAAATGTAAAATATGCAATAAATGTAAATGAAAACTTTCACAAAATCAAGGAAACAACTTAATCCTATATTTTTGCAATAGATTTTCTTACCTCCTTTTTTTAATCTCACTTTTATTTTTATTTTTTTGTGAGTTTTGTGATTTTTGGATGTTCTAATCTAAATTATTCAAGGTAAAAACTATGGCTAGCTGGAAAATGAGATTCTTATTGGTGATGAAATCTATAAAGTTTGCTCATGGGTGATGAGAATCAGAAATGCTTATATTTTTGTATGATTTTGAATGGTTTTTGCACGACAGTATAATAAGAGTTGTATATTTCTATGAATTATTATGTGTCTATTAAATAAAACCATGTGCATTATCTAATTTGTGTGTGAAGTGTGTTTTGTGTAGATATTTTTTTATTTTGTCATATTTTGATTAGTTGAGGTCCTATGTGGACCTGGTATGCTTATGCTTCATGAGTCTAAGGTATATTTGAAATGTGCCTTGATTTTCAGTAATGCGCCTTACTATACGAGTAGGCACCTTACTCTTCAAGTAGATGCCTAAATTAGATTAGGCACCTTACTCTACAGGTAGGCACCTTATTCAAGTAAGTGCCTTACTCTTAAGGTAGGCACCTTACTCAAGTAAGTGTATTACTCTTTAGGAAGGTGCCTTACTTAGAGTAGGCACCTTACTCTTCAAGAAGGAACCTTACTTAGAGTATACGCCTTACTCTTCAGGAAGGTGCCTTACTTATAGTAGGCACCTTACTCTTCAGAAAGGTACCTTACTCAATGTTGAGCACTTTGATCGTGTGGTTGAAGAAGATTCTATTGACTAGGGGAAAACCTTTGAATCCACATCACGCAAGCTACCCTTGGAGGAATACTAAACGTATGAGGTATCCCAGCCGTATTGGAATAAATGCATAACCATTCAATGAAGTAGAACATGAACAACATAGATTTTGAACCTAGAAATATTCTATCTCCAAGAAAATATGAAAAGCAGGTTAGACTATTTTTATCATACACCTGTTACAGTAACTAAACTATCTCATTTTAGACAGTAACTAGATATTTTGTTGTAACAGCACTGTAACAAGAATTTTTGTGTGTGTTATATAAACACACAGACTTATCTAAAATGGGAAGACAATTTTTTAGAGAATATTGGCATATGTAAACATTACACTACACTATTAATAAAGCTTGAGAGTTCTTTCATTAGCACTTTGTATTCATGATTAGTCGAGCAGGATCTACTAGAGCCTGGGCCCACTCCAATCTAGTATTCCTCCCCTACCTCTTATTATTTTTTAGATTAGATTATTTGCTTTAGTGTGTCGTATATTTTAATTACGCAAAGTGTGTTTTACTGCTTTCATTTAATTTCCAATGTAGTGTGGTGTGATTTACTTTCATGTATCTTTATTTATGCATATTTTAAATTGGTATGGATGAATCAATGTCATTTTATAAACACCCCTTAATGATAGGTTAGTAGACTCATCTCAAGAGTGGTATTGTGATTAATCTTAAATGTGGTACTTCAAAAGTTTACGAGCTCCCTGGTCTAACAAATTATATGAGCAGGCTATGACAGAAATAGAATTATATTTAACCAGTATTTTTGCCCCAATATTTTGGTGCCATTTCCAATGAAGTGCCACTAATAGATTGATTACAATGTCATAAAACCTTTTTCCTGACTTTGCATGATTCCATTGAGAAAAAGAGGACCTGATGATCATTTCATAAAATAGAGCCCACAAGAAAAATTTGAGTTAGCCAAAAATTCTGAGTTAGATTCTCCTAAATCACCACCAGCAGTACATTGGAGTAAACACCCTCTCTTTTTACAAAGATCTTCCTCGTCCCATAGGCTAGAAAATAGCAGGTTATATAAAATCCTTTGTTCAAAAGGACACCTTTCAAAGAGGAATTGTTATGGAAATCTATAGAGTATCAAACCATAACACCAGTTGACCTAGAGGCTCTCATAAAAAATGTTCAAAATGATTGAAATGTTATAGAATCTACATTAGAGACCACATTTCCTAAAAAAATGACTAAAGAGACTTTGATTAGTTTTAGCTTCCCAATAGAAGAAGGTACAGGAGAAACCAAAATGAAAAACATATCCCCTACCCATATTCCTACCTTTAGGGGATACCCAACTGAAGATCTTGGCCTATTTTTATTCAAGTTTTATGTCTTGTGCAGGTTTATCAATTATAAATTAGATGCCCAGAAGCTGGAGGTTTTCCCTTCAACATTGAATGACTCAGCCCTGCACTGGTTTATTGGGTTGGGAAACAAGTAGATCACCACCTAGGAGGAAATGAAAAGGCTCTTCCTAGATTAGTACCAAGAATTTTATAGAGCATGATATTCCAAGAAGGAGGTTCTAAGAATGACATAGAAAGAGGATGAATCCTTGGAAGAGTACTAGGAGAGGTTCAACTTTTATCTATAGAGATCCCCTCACACGAAGCTAGGTGAAAATTTCTTCATGAGCCTCTTCTTGATGGGACTTAAAAATAAATCACTTGAAGCACTCAAATTAATCTCTGGAGGTGACATTTACCAACACCCAATGGAAGATATTCAACAATTGTGTCAAAACTACTGACGAAGAAGAAGTAAACCAACTTCCAGGACTATGAAAGCAACTACTTTTGTCAAAAATATGGATATAGGAAATATGTTGAAGGATCTAAAGAGCTAAATGCTCTCCTCTCTAGCATTGCAGTTGGATACACTCTTGTTAGAGAAAAATAAGCAAGAAAACAAAGTGGTGTTAGCCTATTTTTACCCAAAATATAGAGGGAAGCATGCAAGGAATGCATGGCCAGAGAACAAAGTCAAAGTATGCACTATTTTTTAGCAAAATCATAAGACCCAACTATGCCCATAGCTACCAAATTTTAATGAGGATACTGAAGTCAGTGAAGCTTATTTCATGGGTAATCAAAGAAATTGGTAGAAACCCCCTAGGGAGAATATGCCAAGGGGAATGCCACCCTATGGAGGAAGAATTTACATGCTACAAGGGTAGGCTCAAACACCCAATATGGGATGGTGGGGACCACCAACATGGATGAACATACCTTCAGGGGATGTGTTTCAAAACCAGCACCCATGGATGTCATACCAACAATCTAGGTAGTAGTAGATAAACTATGGTTTGTGGAACATAGCTCCATAGAATGTAGTATAGGCTCCATCATAGCAAAGCATGTTATATCTTCCTATAGTGAAACCTACATAGCTACCATCATAGCCAAAAATCAACCCAAATAAAAAGGTAAACTATCCTGTGTGCCAACTAGAAGGAGATATGTATCCGATGTATAATATTAGTTGTAATCCAATTCAACTTAGACCTAGTAGGTAGTTAGGAGTAGAAGCACCTCCCCTGGTAGAAGAGGAGGGAGATGTAGGAGAACCACCTCTTGTATAAGAGGTCGAAGAAGAACATGTTGCTAAGAAAATAGAAGCTCCATTCCCCAAGAGGTTATAGGATCAAAAAATCTAACACAACCTGAGTTTGATATCCTTTCTAGCTTGAGGAACTTAACAATCACTATTCCACTCTTTCAAGCTATCAGATATGTTCCTATTTACACTAGGTAAATAAAGGAACTATGTCTTAGGAGACCAAGATGAAAGGTAGTCTAGAACATCAATGTAATAGGGAAGTTGGTCAATCTAATGTTGGACAATATGTGCCACCCTAAATACACAGATCCAGGCAGTCTAGTTTTGACTGTAAAAATAGGTGGCCATTTACTAGCTAACACTTTGGTTGATTTGGGTGCAGCCATCAATGTTATGGTGAAGTAAACTATGTAAAATTTGAGGCTCATGGATATGAATCCCACCAATACAGTGTTGTAGCTAGTTGACAGGTCAACTATAGCACCAAAAGGAATGCTCAAAGACATTATCGTGACGGTGGACACATGGGAGTACCCACAACATTTCTTAGTTCTACAGTCAAAATCTAGACTTGGTGGTTGCCCACTCATCCTGGGGAGGCCATGGCTAGCAATAGCTGACATCTACATCAACTACTATTATGGAAAAATGACCATTTCAAATGGTCAAAATTTTAAAAGGTTGACAATATCTCCCCCTATGCAGTCCGTAGATACATTGGGAGAACCCATGTGGGACAACCAAGAGGACAGGTCGTTGTCTATGCTTTGACTGATGATGGCACTAAAATAATTATAGGAGGAAGTTGATGAAGATGGCATAATTATGAGATTCCTCCATGAAGAGTCCTCTCTCATTATTCCTAAATCACCTTTGATCGGCACCCAAGATCACCACACCAGGAAAATCAAAATAGCATCTGGTAGAACATTAAACATTAGTAGCGGGTTGACACCCACACAACTAATAAAATTAAAATAAGTCTTGACCAGGCATCAACAAGAATTTTCATGGGATTAATTAGACATAAAAGGAATCAACCCAAAAATATACATCCATCAAATCTATCTCAAAGAGTAGGTGACCCCAATTAGACAGCCATAAAGGACGATGAATCCTACCATGAAATAAATCATTAAAGTAGAGTTACTGAAGCTTTTTTTAGCAGGGTTTATCTACCTCATATTCAATAGAGAATGGGTGTCACAACTAGTGGTGGTTCCTAAGAAAATGGGAAATGGTAGATCTGTGTTGATTACACATCACTAAACAAGGTGACCAAGAAATATCATTTCCCATTACCCTTCGTTGATCAGGTGTTTGACACACTATCTAGGAGAAAGTACTCCTTTCTAGATGGATTTAGTGGATATAACTAGGTCGATATTGGAGAGGAGGACCAGGACAAAACAACATTTACCTACCCATGGGGGATGTTCACCTACATAGTACCACCCTTTGGGTTGTGCAATGCACCAGCCACATTTCAAAGGGTGGTGTTGAGCATATTCTCAGACATGATGAGGAAAGTAGTAGAAGTTTACATGGACAATTTAATTGTCTATGGTGAAACCTTTTATGAAATAATGAAAAATTTGGAACGAGTGCTCTAGTGATGCAAAGAAAATAATTTATCCCTTAGCAATGAAAAATGCTTCATGATGATGTGCAAAGGCATAGTGCTGGGACACCACCTCTCAACAGAGGGGATTAATGTGGAAAAAAAGAAAATTGAGGTCATAAAACACCTAACTAGCCCTAAAACACAAAGGGACATGAGGATTTATCATTGACTTCAGCAAAAATGCTAAGCCTCTACACAAACTGCTCTCTAAGGATGTGGAATTCGATTGGACAGAGAACTGTGAGCGAGCATTTAAAATGTTGAAAGAAAAATTAATTACTGCCCTAGTCCTATGGGGCCCAAATTGGGCCATCCCTTTTCACATATATTTTGATGCATCCAACAATGCCATTGGAGTGGTCCTAGGATAGAATTATGGCAAGGAATTTTATGCCATCTACTATGTCAACAAAAATTTGGTAGGATTCGAGCTCAATTACATGGTGATAGAGAAGGAGTTCCTCGTGGTTGTACATATCATCAACAAGTTTCACCACTACATCATGGGTTATAATGTGTTCATCCATATGGACCATGCAGCTATCCAATATTTAATGAGTAAACCTACAATTAGTGGTAGAATAATCAGATGGCTTTTGATTTTGTAGGAGTTTGATATTACCATCGTGGATAAGCCAGGCAAGGACAACATAGTAGTAGACTTCTTATCCAGACTAATACCATCGGATCACGTAATTATGGAAGACCAATTATTGTATGAACATTTATTTATCGTTAGTGAATAGACACCATGGTACACATACATTACCAATTACTTGGCCACCGGTAGAACATCCCCTGCTCTTTCATCACGAGAGAAGCAGACGATAATAGAAAAGATCACCTCTTTTTATGGATCGATGGCCTCATGTTCAAAATAGGGCCTGATAAAATCACAAGGAGGTTAGTAGTTGAGCACAAATTTTTGAAAGTTATGAAAGCTTACCACAATGAGCCATGTGAAGGGTATTGTTTAGGGAAGAGGACCACATACAAAGTCCTACAGACTAGGTATTTTTGGTCTATGTTGTTAAAATATGTAGCCAAATACTTCAACCAATGTGATGAGTGCCAAAGGATGGGTAGACCAACCCATAGGGATGAAATACCCCTCCAACCACACGTACACATAGAGCCCTTCAAAAAATAGGGCATGGAGTGGGGCAAATCAACCCACCTTCGGTCAAAAATAGATACATCCTATTCTGCACTGACTACATCACCAAATGGGTCAAAGTATAGGTACTAAGGGACTCCAAAGAAGTAACAATGGTAGAATTATTATTTGCCCAAATTTTTATGAGTTTCGGGATACCCAGAGAAATTACAATGAATCAGGGGCCCCAATTCACCTCCAAGTTAATTGAAGAGCTAATGCAACAATACATGATTCTAAAATAACATAACCACCCCCTACCATCCACAAGTGAATGGATAGGTAGAAGTGACCAATAGGGAGATATAGAACATCTTGACAAAGATTGTGCAATAGCACAAAAAATATTGGGTTGCAAGGCTATCGAAGGTAGTATGGGCATACAAAACAATGTAGAAAACAACTACAAGCTTTACCTCATTCCAACTAGTATACGAGAAGAGTGCAATGATTCCAATTGAATTTGAAATTAAAACACTCATAACTACAATATAATTGAACCTAAGCCTAGATGAAGCATAGAGGGAGAGGATTTGGCAATTGAATTAGTTGGACAAATCAAATGGATGCCCTGCATAATACATAAATCATCCAATGGAAAATTAAATAGTGGCATGACCACAATATTAAGTCAAAGCAGTTCAAGGAAGGAGACAGGATAATACTATACAATTCTAGGTTCTAGGAACATAAAGGTAAACTGATGCAGAGGTGTATGGGGTTGTACAAGGTAGTAGAGCTAATAAAAAATGGTGTTGTGCATGTTAATACAATTGACGATAGCAACACCACCCTGATAGTTAATGGCCATCGACTGCACCCATACCACACATCCAAAAATTTAATGGTGGAGTCCAAAATAGGCATGGGGGAGACCCCATCCAATTGAAAATATGACAACTTCTTAGCAACACGGTGGATACAAGGGTGTCCACTGAAAATAATTTAGTCTTAGTTTTTTTTCTTTTATGTGCATTTCAGGTATGGCACCCACATGCAAGCTGCTGGTATCTTGAGAACCAGGGCCTAATAGGTACAGATTGCACAAAACCTACATTTTTCTACTTTTTATCTTACTGTATTTTTTGCAAGGATAGTGCCCAAATGCAAGTTATAGGCATCCTGAGAGCCAGGGCCTAACAAGCACAAATTGTGTTTAACTACATTTTCCTTTTTTTTCTATTTTATTTTGCAGGTGAAATGTCCTGATTGTACAAAAAATAGGCATATTGGGAGACAAGGCCTAAACCAACCCAACATCCATAAATCTACACATGTTTTTTTTGGAGGAAATAATTCTGGTTTGAGCATAGATGTGAGCACTAATTCCTTGCAAGAGAATAACTACGCACCCCCCATGCTTGGGTGAAGCAAATGCTAATGCAACATGAGAAAAGTTTTAGAAGGCTTGATCAACCTTGTGTCAATGAACACATCAGTTTCTGTTGACTTTTCAATGATAGGAGAACATATTAATCTTATAGTAGGCATCATGATATAGGCATCTTACTCCAAAGGAAGGCACCTTACTCCAACGGGAGGCACCTTACTCCAAAGGGAGGAACCTTACTCCAAAGGGAGGCACCTTACTCCAAAGGGTAAGGCACCTTACTCCAAAGTGAGGTGCCTTACTCCAAAGGAAGGTGTCTTACTCCAAAGGGAGGTGCCTTACTCTAAAAGTAGGTGTCTTACTCTAAAATAAGGTGTCTTACTCTTCAAGTAGGTGTATCAACGTCCATTAGTAGAGGCATTTGACTATGGTTGAAAAGTATTTAAAAAAAATGAGGTGCCTTGATGTTATGCATCAAGGGAACCTTGAAAATAAAAAATTAATAAATAATAAATAAAAATAAAAAATAATGATGAACAAGTGATGAGGTGCCTTACTCTAGAGGAAGGTGCCTTACTCTCAAGTAGGTGCCTTACTCTAGAGGAAGGCACCTTACTCTCAAGTAGGTTCCTTACTCTAGAGGAAGGCACCTTACTCTCCAGTAGGTACCTTAATCTAGAAGAATGTGCATTACTATCAAGTAGGTTCCTTACTCTTCAAGAAGGCACCTTACTCTCAAGTAGGTGCCTTACTCTAGAAGAAGGCACCTTACTCTCAAGTAGGCACCTTACTCTTCAAGAAGGTGCCTTACTCTCAAGTAGGCACCTTACTGTATAGGAAGGCACCTTACTCTACAAGTAGACACCTTACTCTTCAAGAAGGTACCTTACTCATTAGGTAGGTACCTTACTCTACAAGAATGTGCCTTACTCTTCAAGAAGAAACCTCGATATCATACAAGAACCTTGATCTAATCAAAAGTACCTATGCAATTTGGTGGTACGAGGGAGTGACCGAAACCAACATCATCATTTCACGTAATGGAAATCTGAAAGCACCTAAAAATATTACAAAATTAATGGGTAGGACTTTTGCACATCCCAAAGCCAACCGAAAAATAATATATGTGTCTAAACCAATTGGATCCCCCATGTTTTCAGCATGGTACCTTGAGCAAACTAGGATTTTAGTGACCAAGGTAACGTAATAAGCACATGGAAAATATGCCATCACCCTTATCACGAATAACCAAATCGACATGCTCCATAATGCATGAACAACCAATCAAGTATGCACATGATTTTTGTTAAATAATTACATAACATGTCATGGTTAATACTTCTCTAAAAAGAATATCATCGCAAGAATCACATCGGCCCCCATGCCCAATATGTCGTACCAAAAATTAATTCATGTGGTGTACCTTTTCAAGCCCAATGTAGAAGTAATTCAATGGGTATGTACCTTGATCTATAAGAAGGTGCCTTCCTGTGATATTAAGACATCAAACTAGTTGAGAGAAAGATCTAAGAATCACCATGGGAGGTTAATCAAAGAACCGTGCACTCAAGAAAAATGAGCCTAGTAGCACTGAGGGAATTAGAGAGGAAACCCATAATTAGTTCGAGGTGGCTGGATGGATGGATTTTTGTCTCATGTTCATCCAAAACCAGGACCTCGAGGCAACAAAGGAGTTTGCTACCACTGTGATAGGGGAGGTCACTCGACTACATGGACTAGAAATTCTAGTCATGCCAGATCACATCTCTCTCATTATCGACCTCCTCATCATTAGAGAATGCACTTACAGAGAAGTCCAAGGCTACCAATAAGTGAATAAAATAGAAGGATAAAGCCTACTAGAAGAGGTTGACTACCGGTTTCTGGTGCCACAAGGATGTGGCACATATTAGGCATGGGGGGATGATGAGCATTAGAAATGCTCATATTTTTGTATGAGTTTGAATGGTTTTTTCACAATAGTTTAATAAGAGTTGTATATTCCTATGAATTATTGTGTCTATTTAATAAAATCATGTGCATTATTTAATTTGTGTGTGAAGTGTTTTTTGTGTAGATATTTTTTTATTTTGTCGTATTTTTATCAGTCATTGTCCTATGTGGACCTAACATGCTTCTACTTCATGAGTCTAAGGTATATTGTGAAGGTGCCTTGATCTTTAGTAAGATGCCTTACTCTATTAGTAGGTGCCTTACTATTTAAGTAGATGCCTTACATAGAGTAGGCACCTTACTCTTCATGTAGGTGTCTTACTCAATTAAGTGCCTTACTCTTCAAGTAGGTGCCTTACTTAAGCAAGCACCTTAATCTTTAGGAAGGTGCCTTACTTAGAGTAGGCACCTTACTCTTAAATAAGGTGTCTTACTTAGAGTAGGGACCTTACTCTTTAGTAAGGTGCCTTACTTAGATTAGGCGCCTTACTCTCCAGGATGGTGTCTTACTCAATGTTGAGCAATTTGACCATGCGGTTGAAGAAGATCATGTTGATCGAGAGAAAACCTTTGACTCCACATCACATAGGCTACCCTTGGAGGACTATCAAATGTATGAGTTTTCCAATACATATTGGAAGAAATACATAACCACTGAATAAAGCAGAACATGAACAACACAGAGATCGAACGTAGAAATATTCTCTCCAGGAAAATATGAAAAGCGGGTTAGACTATTTTTATCATGTGCCTATTACAGTAACTAAACTATCTTATTTTAGACTGTAATCAAGCCTTCTATTGTAATAACACTATAACAAAAAGTTATGTATGTTATATAAACACACAGACTTCTCTTAAATGGGGAGATACAATTTTAGAGAATATTGGCATATGTAAATATTACACTGCACTATTAATAAAGCTCTAGAGTTCTTTCATAAGCACTTTGTCTTCATGATTAGCTGGGTAGGATCTACTGGAGCCTAGGCCCACTCAAAGCCAATATTCCTCCCCTACCTCCTACTATTTTCTAGATTAGGTTATTTTCTTTAGTGTGTTGTATATTTTAATTATGTAAAGTGTGTTTTACTGCTTTCATTTAATTTCCAATGTAGTGTGGTGTAATTTAATTTCACATATATTTATTTATGCATGCTTTAAATTGGTTTGGATGAATCAATGTCATTTTATAAACACCCCCAATGATAGGTTAGTGGACTCATCTCAGGAGTGGTATTGTGATTAATCTTAAATGTGGTACTTCAAAAATTTACGAGCTCCCTGGTCTAAAAAAAATAAGTGGGCTATGACAGAAATAGGATTATATTTAACCAGTGTTTTTGCCCCAACAATGGGTATTTATGGTTACTAAGGGTAGATATTTATGGATGGAGATGAATCCCACCATCGCCAAATCTCAAGTAATGGTTGGTGATGAAATCCAACTCATTACTATTTATTGTGAAATGTGCATTGTGTGATTCATTTTAAAGTTTTTTGTGTTTTCTAATGTGTACATACAATGTAAAGAATAACCTATTTCATAGGTCTAAATCAGAAACCAAAAATATAAATACCAAGTTCCTCAAAATAATGTAGGGTAGACTGCTTAAGACCCACTCTGAACAGTGGAGGGTTTGCCTAATTCTTCCACATTGAATCACCAAATGTGGGATTAAAATTATGTATTATAATATTATTCCAACTTAGACAAGTATGTTGGCAATTTTGGGTACTTTGGGTACATTGCCTTTGCTCAAGTGTATAAGTTGTCATTGATGTCAAAAGGCATTTTTGTGTTGATATCAAAAAGAGTGTGATGTCAAAAATATCTTGAGAAGCTTCATAATGTTAAAGGGTTTTTATTAAAACCATGGTGACAAGGTTAAAGGTTTTTCTTAAAACCATTTGGACTCATTAAGGGTTTTTATTAAAACCAAGCTTAACTTAATGCAAAGGTTTTTACTTCTTGAAAAACCTTGAAGGTCCATGTTTATTATTAATAATTAAATTAACTCAAACCTTTGACAAGGGTCTAAGTTTAATTTATTATTAATAAAATAATAATTATTATTATTTTAATTATTATTAAAGGGTCTTTCAACCCTTAAGCGACGGAGAAAAAGATTTCTTTCGCCGATGTGTTGCCATCGTTGGAGGAGCGCCGACGTCAAACAGTTAAGGAGAAATGGCTATATAAGTGGGGATGATTTTCTAAAGTGATTGTAACTCCGAGTAATGAAAATCGTAGCTCTGTGATCTTCGAGAAAGCGTTGTATTTCATTGAGAGTTGATTATCGATATTGAGTTGCCCAAGTAATTTCTTGCATTTTCAGTTTGCGCTTTGACATCCGACAGATTGCGCTTCACCTACAATTGTTGGGACTGCACTCGAATTACGTTTTTAGTTTGCGCTTTGACATCCGACAGTTTGCTTTCACCTACGATTGTTGGATCTGCACTCGAATTGTGTTTTCTGTTCGCACTGTGTGGATGATTATTTCTGTTGCCCAGTAAGTTACGTTTTGGACAGCGCTCACCAGTTTGCATGTGGCTTGAGGAAGACATTTACGTTTTCCAGATTCTTGGCGTCAAAGGAAGATAAAATATAGGGCAACATAGTATTTCTTCATTGGGCACTTGTGACCCAACGACGGTGGCGTTTAAGCGAAGGCGCTAGAAGGCAGAGGTGCCGAGTTCGATTCTCTTCGTGGGTAATTTTCTTTTGGTCGCGGTGTGCAAAGGATAGTGGTTGTGAATGCTGCTGGAGGTATAAGGTTAAGGTATCATATTTGCTTTGACATTGTTTTATTGATGCTTAATGTTTATGTGGAGTAATAAGGTGTAAAGAGGTTTTACTTTGTATGTATATTATACTTCTGGTGGTTTTTATTAAGTTGGAGAAATAAGGTGTTAATTTGGATCTTTATTATTGTATATTGTTGTATAGTTGCTAACTCTAATTGGTGGCAAATTGAGAGTTAGTGTTGTGACAGATTTTGAGTTCTCCTTCTTCATCAAAGTAAAGGTATGGGCAACTTCTTCCATGTATATTGTTGATGGTATATTTTCTGAAATTGAGTTTGGAGTGAAAAGGTTGTCTACTAGGTATTTTTGGTGTAAATCCTATTTTCTGGATATTGAAGATTGTTTATGCATTAAAATCATTGATGAGTTTTTGGGTGAATGCATAATTCTGGTTGAGGAAGAGGAAGCATTTTTTGCACTAGGGTTTATGTTAGTAAGTCTTGCTACTTGCATTGAGATGATGAAACCCTTAGTTGGCTGTTTTGATATTGATGGTTGAGTTGCTTCCATAGAGGTTGTTTTGATCAAGTTAGTGCTTTACTTGATACATGATATTGGGCTTACTCCATTGAGTTGATTTGAGCAAGTTATTCTTTGCATTTGGTGATATTGTGTTGGTGGCTATTTTGTTCAAATATCCTTGGAGGGAAAAGGATTTCTACTTGTTTCCTTTTCTTGTGATGATTGGTTGAATGCTTCAAGGTTGATGTTGAGTTGAATGGTGTTGGTTGACTAAACCTTGTTTGATGAGCATTGTTGTTGAAACCCTAATTGTTGGTAAAAAGAATATGAGTATCATTGTTATATGAGATATTGCATGGTTGGCAATTGTTGGGTTGTGTTTCATATTCTTGAGAAAAGCATACTACATCTATCTTATTCTTTTGAGATTGAGAATTGAAGGTAATTGGGAGTTAAGTATAGAACATATTGGGTCTCTAACAATTCTCTTTATGTTTCTATGAGATTTGAGATTGAGATTGGGAGTTAAGTATAGAACATATTGAGTCTCTAACAATTCTCTTTATGCTTCTATGAGGTTTATGAATCACATTGGGTCTCTAACAATTCTCTTTGTGGGTTCATGCTAAGCAAGTTTTTCTTGGTGAGCTTGTTGAGGTTTTGGACAGGTTTCGGTGGGGACTTGTGAGCAGGTTTTGGACAGGTTTCGGTGGGGACTTGTGAGCAGATTTGGACAGGTCCTAGCAGAGGACTTGTGAGCTGAGTTTTTGATAGTTCTATCAGAGGACTTGAGGACAGAGGTGCATTGGTTCTTTGAGAAGAACCTGAGGACAGATTTGGCAAGTCTTTGAGAAGGCTTGTGTGTAGAGGATTGATTTGTTCAAGAGTTGGACAGATCTGACAGATAGAGGAAGACTTGTACTAGACCGACTGATTGTGTTTGGTACAAGTTGCTGAGCTGCTGTGGACGTGATCATAGAAGGCAGAGGTCTCTTAGGCTAAGCATTGAGGATAGGAGGTCTTCGGTGGAAAGGAGTTCCACGTGCTGGCAAGAGGTAGAGGCAATTGATCTTCTGAGGGATCATTTCAGAGTAGAGGGGAAGGTATCTCCTTTGAGCAGAGGCTCATAAATTTAGATTGGGGGAAGGTATCTCCTTTGGGCCGAGGCTCATAAACATTGTAATTGGGAAGGTTTCCCAAAGAACTTTGAGATAACTTTTAGAGAAAAGTTTTGTGGACGTAGCCCAGCATTCTGGGTGAACCACGTTAAAATTGGTGTCACTTTGTGGATGATATTGTGCATTGTTTTGATATTGCTTTGGGTATATTGCTTTACTATTTTGAAGTATAAAGGAAAAAGTAAAAAGAGGTCTTATACTGTTCACCCCCCTCTCTAGTATAAGCTTGTGTTCTTCAATTGGTATCGAGCGGGTGCCTTCGAAAAGTTTAACAGCTTGAAGGAAAAGCTAGTAAAGAACACAATGGATCATTCAAGTGGCAATGCAGCACCTATTCTTGATGGGTCAGATTTTGGTCTTTGGAGTGCAAGGATGAAGGTTCATCTAATGGCACTTGGGAATGAGGTTTGGGAAGTGATTGAAGATGAGTACACTATTCCTGAACATGGTCCTAATACTAAAGAAGAAAGGCTCCTACATCACAGACAATTCAAAAGCAATGAATGCAATCCTGAAAGGCTTACAGAAAGCGGATCTCACCAAAGTGATTCACCGCAAGACAGCTAGTGAAATGTGGAATCAGTTGAAGGTGGTTCATACAGGTGATACAAATGTCAGAAAGGCCAAGTTGAGACACTTCAAAGGTATGTTTGAACAACTCAAGATGAATGATGATGAAAATATTAGTGACTACATGCTTCGTATGGATGAGGTTGTTAACTCCATGAAAGACTTAGGTCTTGAGCTTGCTGAAAATGATGTTTGTGATAAGATTTTAAGATCTCTTCCTAATAGATTTAGTGAAAATATTTCTGCTATTGAGGAAGCTAAAGATTTGGATAAGTTGAAAAAGGATGAGCTCCATAGTATACTTGCAGCATTTGAGTTGAGAACTCAAGTGAAGGTTGATGTCAAGAAAGAGGCAACTTTCAAGGCTACCAAGAAATCCAAGGGTAAACAACTTCAAGAGAGTGATGAGTCTTCTAGTGATGAAGAGGCATATTACAACGAAGAAAGGCAAGTTCTCTAGAAAGCACAAAAGTATGAAAAATGTAAGATGTTTCAATTGTGGAAAGTTTGGTCATTATGCTACTAACTGTTCTGTTGCCAAGGATGAAAGTGATGAAGATAAACAGGACTGTAAGAGCAAGGATTCTGAAAAGCACAAGCATCACAGGAAAAACAAAGATGAGCACAGCAATCAAGGAAAGAGGTACTCTCACAAACACAAGAAGAGCTTCTACCTAGACAAGGCAAGTAAGTGTTCTAGTAGTGATAGTGAAAGTTCTTCAAGTGATAATGAAAATGAGATGTTGTTCATATCAAAAAAGAGGAAGAACCAAAACATAGATTCATTATCATGAAATGTCTTAGATGTGGAAATTTTGGTCACCTTGAGGATGATTGCACAAATAATGATTTGGTTTCTAGTATGTATGAGGATGCTTCAGAAAACTATAAGGAAGATGCATGTATGGTTTTTGAAAAGGGTAGCACCTCTAGTGATAAGAAATCTGAAAAAGGCTTTGATGATTCAAAAAGCAAACATATAGAGGAAGGAGAAGTAGATCTTAAAGGTGAACTTATTAGTGCTCTTAGTGCTTTGAAAAAGGAAAGAAAGAAGAATGCTAGACTCAAGGATAAGTTAGATGAATGTTGTATGGAGAGAGATGATCTTATAGAAAGTCTTGACTTCTCTATAGCTAAGACACAAGAACTCAAGGATGAGTTAGAATCTAAGGTTCTTGAGTATAGTGAGTTAGAACAGAAAATGGCTTCTTTGAAAGAGGAAACTAAAGAGTACAAGGATAAGCTTCACAGGTTTCAAGATAGCTCCAAAAAGGTTAAGTCACTCATCAAAGGTCAAAGAAAGACAACAGATAAAATAGGCCTTGGTTTTGTTAAGCCTCACAAGGAACAAGTTGGAGAGTCTAGTAAGAGACTCCAAAAGGAAGAGAGTTCTGATGAGGAAAGTATTTCAGATCATGAGTCCTTGAATGATAGATGCACAGAAATAGAAAATAGGAAACAAAAATGAGGAGAAGAAGTTTACAGGAGCCTAGGAGGTCAAATAAAGGAAAGTTTCCATGGCAGATGTTTTGCTTGTCACAGGTTTGGTCACATAGCTTCACATTGCATGGCTCAAGTGAAGAAGGTAAATGACAGTTTTAGAAGTGCTAGTTACTTTCAAGGGTATTGCTACTCTTGTCAATAGTTTGGGCACAAGGCAGTTTATTGCAAGGCAAATATCAGGAACAGGTTTGATCAGAACAGGTTTGGTCAGAATAGGTTTGGTCAGAACAGGTTTGGTCAGAATAGGTTTGGCCAGAATAGGTTTGGTCAGAACAGGTTTGGTCAGAACAGGTGAGATTCAAAGAATAGGTATGCCTAAAAGAAATAACATTGTTACTTGTTATAAGTGCAACAATGAAGGTCACACAACTAGACAGTGTAGAGCTGAAATTCCAAGGTACAGGAACAGGAACAATGGTATGATCAGGTCCAAGGATCAAGGCATGGATAAGAACAGGGATGAGAACAAGAACAAGAACAGTGACAAGAACAGGAATATGGACAAAGAGTTCAAGAGAAGGCCCGGCAAGGAAGTTATAGACGTTGATGATGATCAGTGCCTAATGGGAGTTTTACTCCCACCCCAAAATTAATCACCTCATCAGGAGGTGGGGGAGGGACTAAGCTAAGAGGCTCATTCTTAGTCCCGAGCCCCAAAGGTGGCCCTTTGCCATTGATGACAAAGGGGGAGAGATATGAGTAAGGGGGAGAGCTTCAAAGTGAAGAGGAAAGCTTCAAGTCAGGGGGAGCAAAACTTCAAAGGAAGATTCTCAGTTGTGGGCACAGTTGGTCAGTTGTTAGCACAGTTGGTTTCAGTTTTGGCTCTTGAGAAGTGTTTTCAGTAAAGGTTTGCCATCAATGACAAAGGGGGAGATTGTTGGCAATTTTGGGTACTTTGGGTACATTGCCTTTGCTCAAGTGTATAAGTTGTCATTGATGTCAAAAGGCATTTTTGTGTTGATATCAAAAAGAGTGTGATGTCAAAAATATCTTGAGAAGCTTCATAATGTTAAAGGGTTTTTATTAAAACCATGGTGACAAGGTTAAAGGTTTTTCTTAAAACCATTTGGACTCATTAAGGGTTTTTATTAAAACCAAGCTTAACTTAATGCAAAGGTTTTTACTTCTTGAAAAACCTTGAAGGTCCATGTTTATTATTAATAATTAAATTAACTCAAACCTTTGACAAGGGTCTAAGTTTAATTTATTATTAATAAAATAATAATTATTATTATTTTAATTATTATTAAAGGGTCTTTCAACCCTTAAGCGATGGAGAAAAAGAATTCTTTCGCCGATGTGTTGCCATCGTTGGAGGAGCGCCGACGTCAAACAGTTAAGGAGAAATGGCTATATAAGTGGGGATGATTTTCTAAAGTGATTGTAACTCCGAGTAATGAAAATCGTAGCTCTGTGATCTTCGAGAAAGCGTTGTATTTCATTGAGAGTTGATTATCGATATTGAGTTGCCCAAGTAATTTCTTGCGTTTTCTGTTTGCGCTTTGACATCCGACAGATTGCGCTTCACCTACAATTGTTGGGACTGCACTCGAATTACGTTTTCAGTTTGCGCTTTGACATCCGACAGATTGCTTTCACCTACGATTGTTGGATCTGCACTCGAATTGTGTTTTCTGTTCGCACTGTGTGGATGATTATTTCTGTTGCCCAGTAAGTTACGTTTTGGACAGCGCTCACCAGTTTGCATGTGGCTTGAGGAAGACATTTACGTTTTCCAGATTCTTGGCATCAAAGGAAGATAAAATATAGGGCAACACTGTATTTCTTCATTGGGCACTTGTGACCCAACGGCGGTGGCGTTTAAGCGAAGGCGCTAGAAGGCAGAGGTGCCGAGTTCGATTCTCTTCGTGGGTAATTTTCTTTTGGTCGCGGTGTGCAAAGGATAGTGGTTGTGAATGCACTGGAGGTATAAGGTTAAGGTATCATATTTGCTTTGACATTGTTTTATTGATGCTTAATGTTTATGTGGAGTAATAAGGTGTAAAGAGGTTTTACTTTGTATGTATATTATACTTCTGGTGGTTTTTATTAAGTTGGAGAAATAAGGTGTTAATTTGGATCTTTATTATTGTATATTGTTGTATAGTTGCTAACTCTAATTGGTGGCAAATTGAGAGTTAGTGTTGTGACAGATTTTGAGTTCTCCTTCTTCATCAAAGTAAAGGTATGGGCAACTTCTTCCATGTATATTGTTGATGGTATATTTTCTGAAATTGAGTTTGGAGTGAAAAGGTTGTCTACTAGGTATTTTTGGTGTAAATCCTATTTTCTGGATATTGAAGATTGTTTATGCATTAAAATCATTGATGAGTTTTTGGGTGAATGCATAATTCTGGTTGAGGAAGAGGAAGCATTTTTTGCACTAAGGTTTTATGTTAGTAAGTCTTGCTACTTGCATTGAGATGATGAAACCCTTAGTTGGTTGTTTTGATATTGATGGTTGAGTTGCTTCCATAGAGGTTGTTTTGATCAAGTTAGTGCTTTACTTGATACATGATATTGGGCTTACTCCATTGAGTTGATTTGAGCAAGTTATTCTTTGCATTTGGTGATATTGTGTTGGTGGTTATTTTGTTCAAATATCCTTGGAGGGAAAAGGATTTCTACTTGTTTCCTTTTCTTGTGATGATTGGTTGAATGCTTCAAGGTTGATGTTGAGTTGAATGGTGTTGGTTGACTAAACCTTGTTTGATGAGCATTGTTGTTGAAACCCTAATTGTTGGTAAAAAGAATATGAGTATCATTGTTATATGAGATATTGCATGGTTGGCAATTGTTGGGTTGTGTTTCATATTCTTGAGAAAAGCATACTACATCTATCTTATTCTTTTGAGATTGAGAATTGAAGGTAATTGGGAGTTAAGTATAGAACATATTGGGTCTCTAACAATTCTCTTTATGTTTCTATGAGATTTGAGATTGAGATTGGGAGTTAAGTATAGAACATATTGAGTCTCTAACAATTCTCTTTATGCTTCTATGAGGTTTATGAATCACATTGGGTCTCTAACAATTCTCTTTGTGGGTTCATGCTAAGCAAGTTTTTCTTGGTGAGCTTGCTGAGGTTTTGGACAGGTTCGGTGGGGACTTGTGAGCAAGTTTTGGACAGGTTTCGATGGGGACTTGTGAGCAGATTTGGACAGGTCCTAGCAGAGGACTTGTGAGCTGAGTTTTGATAGTTCTATCAGAGACTTGAGGACAGAGGTGCATTGGTTCTTTGAGAAGAACCTGAGGATAGATTTGGCAAGTCTTTGAGAAGGCTTGTGTGCAGAGGATTGATTTGTTCAAGAGTTGGACAGATCTAACAGACAGAGGAAGACTTGTACTAGACCGATTGACTATGTTTGGTATAGGTTGCTGAGCTGTTGTGGACGTGATCATAGAAGGCAGAGGTCTCTTAGGCTAAGCATTGAGGATAGGAGGTCTTCGGTGGAAAGGAGTTCCACGTGCTGGCAAGAGGTAGAGGCAGTTGATCTTCTGAGGGATCATTTCTAGAGCAGAGGGGAAGGTATCTCCTTTGAGTAGAGGCTCATAAATTCAGATTGGGGGAAGGTATCTCCTTTGGGCCGAGGCTCATAAACATTGTAATTGGGAAGGTTTCCCAAAGAACTTTGAGATAACTTTTAGAGAAAAGTTTTGTGGACGTAGCCCAGGCATTCTGGGTGAACCACGTTAAAATTGGTGTCACTTTGTGGATGATATTGTGCATTGTTTTGATATTGCTTTGGGTATATTGCTTTACTATTTTGAAGTATAAAGGAAAAAGTAAAAAGAGGTCTTATACTGTTCACCCCCCTCTCAATATAAGCTTGTGTTCTTCAATTGGTATCGGAGCGGGTGCCTTCGAAAAGTTTAACAACTTGAAGGAAAAGCTAGTAAAGAACACAATGGATCATTCAAGTGGCAATGCAAGCACCTATTCTTGATGGGTCAGATTTTGGTCTTTGGAGTGCAAGGATGAAGGTTCATCTAATGGCACTTGGGAATGAGGTTTGGGAAGTGATTGAAGATGAGTACACTATTCCTGAACATGGTCCTAATACTAAAGAAGAAAGGCTCCTACATCACAACAATTCAAAAGCAATGAATGCAATCCTGAAAGGCTTACGTAAAGCAGATCTCACCAAAGTGATTCACTGCAAGACAGCTAGTGAAATGTGGAATCAGTTGAAGGTGGTTCATACAGGTGATACAAATGTCGGAAAGGCCAAGTTGAGACACTTCAAAGGTATGTTTGAACAACTCAAGATGAATGATGATGAAAATATTAGTGACTACATGCTTCGTATGGATGAGGTTGTTAACTCCATGAAAGACTTAGGTCTTGAGCTTGCTGAAAATGATGTTTGTGATAAGATTTTAAGATCTCTTCCTAATAGATTTAGTGAAAATATTTCTGCTATTGAGGAAGCTAAAGATTTGGATAAGTTGAAAAAGGATGAGCTCCATAGTATACTTGCAAGCATTTGAGTTGAGAACTCAAGTGAAGGTTGATGTCAAGAAAGAGGCAACTTTCAAGGCTACCAAGAAATCCAAGGGTAAACAACTTCAAGAGAGTGATGAGTCTTCTAGTGATGAAGAGGCATATTACAGCAAGAAAGGCAAGTTCTCTAGAAAGCACAAAAGTATGAAAAATGTAAGATGTTTCAATTGTGGAAAGTTTGGTCATTATGCTACTAACTGTACTGTTGCCAAGGATGAAAGTGATGAAGATAAACAGGATTGTAAGAGCAAGGATTCTGAAAAGCACAAGCATCACAGGAAAAACAAAGATGAGCACAACAATCAAGGAAAGAGGTACTCTCACAAACACAAGAAGAGCTTCTACCTAGACAAGGCAAGTAAGTGTTCTAGTAGTGATAGTGAAAGTTCTTCAAGTGATAATGAAAATGAGATGTTGTTCATATCAGAAAAAGAGGAAGAACCAAAACATAGATTCATTATCATGAAATGTCTTAGATGTGGAAATTTTGGTCACCTTGAGGATGATTGCACAAATAATGATTTGGTTTCTAGTATGTATGAGGATGCTTCAGAAAACTATAAGGAAGATGCATGTATGGTTTTTGAAAAGGGTAGCACCTCTAGTGATAAGAAATCTGAAAAAGGCTTTGATGATTCAAAAAGCAAACATATAGAGGAAGGAGAAGTAGATCTTAAAGGTGAACTTATTAGTGCTCTTAGTGCTTTGAAAAAGGAAAGAAAGAAGAATGCTAGACTCAAGGATAAGTTAGATGAATGTTGTATGGAGAGAGATGATCTTATAGAAAGTCTTGACTTCTCTATAGCTAAGACACAAGAACTCAAGGATGAGTTAGAATCTAAGGTTCTTGAGTATAGTGAGTTAGAACAGAAAATGGCTTCTTTGAAAGAGGAAACTAAAGAGTACAAGGATAAGCTTCACAGGTTTCAAGATAGCTCCAAAAAGGTTAAGTCACTCATCAAAGGTCAAAGAAAGACAACAGATAAAACAGGCCTTGGTTTTGTTAAGCCTCACAAGGAACAAGTTGGAGAGTCTAGTAAGAGACTCCAAAAGGAAGAGAGTTCTAATGAGGAAAGTATTTCAGATCATGAGTCCTTGAATGATAGATGCACAGAAATAGAAAATAGGAAACAGAAAAAGGGGAGAAAGTTTACAAGACCTAGAAATCCATTTACGGGAAAGTTTCAAGGCAGATGTTTTGCTTGTCACAGGTTTGGTCACATAGCTTCACATTGCATGGCTCAAGTGAGGAAGGTAAATGACAGCTTTAGAGGTGCTAGTTACTTTCAAGGGTATTGCTACTCTTGTCAATAGTTTGGGCACAAGGCGCTTTATTGCAAGGCAAATATCAGGAACAGGTTTGATCAGAACAGGTTTGGTCAGAATAGGTTTGGTCAGAACAGGTTTGGTCAGAACAGGTTTGGTCAGAATAGGTTTGGTCAGAACAGGTTTGGTCAGAACAGGTGGATTCAAAGAACAGGTATGCCTAAAAGAAATAACATTGTTACTTGTTATAAGTGCAACAATGAAGGTCACACAGCTAGACAGATGTAGAGCTGAACTTCCAAGGTACAGGAACAGGAACAATGGTATGATCAGGTCCAAGGATCAAGGCATGGATAAGAACAGGGATGAGAACAAGAACAAGAACAGTGACAAGAACAGGAATATGGACAAAGAGTTCAAGAGAAGGCCCGACAAGGAAGTTATAGACGCCGATGATGATCGGTGCCTAATGGGAGTTTTACTCCCACCCCAAAATTAATCACCTCATCAGGAGGTGGGGGAGGGACTAAGCTAAGAGACTCATTTTTAATATCGAGCCCCAAAGGTGGCCCTTTGCCATTGATGACAAAGGGGGAGAGATATGAGTAAGGGGTGAAGAACACAAGCTTATACTGAGAGGGGGGTGAATAGTATAAGACCTCTTTTCACTTTATCTATCAATACAGCTTTCAAACCATTAACATGCAGAATAAGATAGCAGTAATAACAGTAGTAAAACAGTGCATAAGAAGCAACACACAATGAGACACAACAATTTACGTGGTTCACCCAAGGTGGGCTACTCCACGGATAAAACTTTTCCACTAAAAGTTATATCAAAACCTCTGGGAATCCTTCCCGATTACAATATTTATGAGCCTCAGCTCAAAGGAGACACCTTCCCCTAAATCTGCTTTGCTAGTGATCCTCTAGAAGACCTCTATCTCTTTTGCCCTTAGCAAGTGGAACTCTTTCCACGGAAGACACCTGTCTTCTCTGCTCTGTCTGGAGATCTCTATCCTCAACTCTGTCACAGCAAGCTGGTCCTCTTTTCTGTACCAAAACACAGTCCTTCGGTCTGGCACAGTTCTGTCCTCTTCCTCTGTTCTTTTCTGTACTTGGTTGGAGAACAACTTTTCACTGTCGTTCGTCCTTCACAACTGTTTCGCAATTACAACAGCATCTACTTTGCGCACTTTGCTTTCTTTTACACAGACTCGTGAACACAGTTGCAATCACAACTGTCCTTAAATCAAATTCCACCCTTTGCATAGTCTTCGCAATCACTGTAGCATTCGAACGCACAGCAATTTATGCGCCTATGTGCAATCACAACAGCTCATTCTTTTCGCACAGTCTTCTCATGAACAACAACACATTCTTCATGCAAACAGCACCACAGTCTTTGACACTTAGAAGATTCAACGAAATGCACTCTAATGCTGCAGTCAAACTTCACTCTCTATTTTTCGATGATCGAACCTCACTTGTCGCACTAACTCTGCGAACGCCACACTTCGAATGCACACACCATCGACACACAAAATTGCTCAAACAGTCCTCCTTTAAATACTCACAATCTCAAGATGAAATCTTGTTCTTTAGTCGGTTGTTCAACCTTCTAACACGTCGACTGTAAAACCTTATACTTCGTCGGCCAAGGTTAACTTCGTCGGCTTCAACCGCCTCTCGCTGTTCTGTAGCTTTTCTCGTGCGACACTCAAACATGTCACGATATCGCTACGCCTTTGTCTGTCGTACACCTTCTTTGGTTTGTTGTCATGAAATCGTGACACTACAGCTTTTGCTGACGTCATCATGACTCTTGTCACGAAATCATGACGCTCTAGACTTCAATGCCTTCTTCTCCTCTGCTATCATGAAATCATGACACCTTTGCCTCTTGCTGACGTCATCATGATTCTTGTCATGAAATCATGATGCTCTGGACTACAAAGCCTTCTTCTCCCGCTATTCATGAAATCGTGACACCTTTGCCTCTTGTCGACGTCATCATGATTCTTGTCACGAAATCATGATGCTCTGGACTTCAAAGCCTTCTTCTCCCTATTTCATGAAATCGTGACACCTTTGCCTCTTCTAGTCATCATGATTCTTGTCTGAAATATGATGCTCGACTTCAAAGCCTTCTTCTCCCTATCTAAAATTGACACCTTTGCCTCTTCGATGTCATCATGATTCTTGTCACGAAATCATGACGCTGACTTCAAAGCCTTCTTCTCCCTATTGTCATGAAATCATGACATCTTTGCCTTTAGCTGACGTCATCAGCAACTCTGTCATGAAATCGTGACACCTCTTGCTCCTTCATCCTTTTCTTGGTTTGCACTAGCGAAAATGAAACATGTCACGAAATCGTGACGCTTTCGTCGCCTTAAGCTCTTTCTTGTCAACTGTTCACGAAACTGGAACATGTCACGAAATCATGACACTTTTGCCAACTACAAGCTGCCAACTCAACCTGTCATGAAATCGTGACACTTTCTGCATCCGTACAACTTCTTCGAAACTTGTCACGAAATCGTGACACTTCCTGCAACTCAACACTGCCAACTCAACTTGTCACGAAATCGTGACACTTTCTGCATCCGTACAACTTCTTCGAAACTTGTCATGAAATCATGACACTTTTGCCCACTTTGCCTCTGCCTTCCTGCATGTCGCGAAATCATGACAGTTTTGGCCAAACTTTCTCTCTCCTCAAACATGTCGCGAAATCATGACACTTTTAAACGACGTTTGGCCAAACTTTCTCTCTCCTCAAACATGTCACGAAATCATGACAGTTTTGGCCAAACTTTCTCTCTCCTCAAACATGTCGCGAAATCGCGATAGTTTTTCCAGCGAACTCGCAAACTTTTTCTAACTTATCTTTTTCTGGATTTTTGGCAACTGGGCTACTTTGAATTTCTTGGAGACTTACTGACCAACTGAAACCTTCATCAAAACACATCCTTAGACATAAAAACAAATTGCTCCAAGAACTCCTTGACATCAAAAACAACATCTACCAATAGCTCCTTGACATCAATGACAACAACTAAACTTAGGCAAAGGCAATGTACTCAAGGTACCCAAAATTGCCAACAATCTCCCCCTTTGTCATTGATGGCAACCCTTAACTAAAACACATCTTTCAAGAGCCAAAACTGAAATCAATCTCTTCAAGTTTTGCTCCCCCGGACTTGAAGCTTTCCTCTTCTCTTGAAAAATCTCCCCCTTACTTAAATCTCTCCCCCTTTGTCATCAATGGCAAAGGGTCACCTTTGGGGCTTGGGACTAAGAATGAGCCTCTTAGCTTAGTCCCTCCCCCACCTCCTGATGAGGTGATTTTAAAACAGGGTTGGGAGTGACACTCCCATTAGACACTCATCATCATTAGTGTCTAAGATTTCTTTGTCGGGCCTTCTCTTGAATTCTTTTCCTGTATTTCTGTTCTTGTCACTGTTTTGATCCTCGGACCTGTTAATACTATTGTTCCTGTTTCTTTTATCTTTTCTGTTCTTATCCATACCTTGATCCTTGGACCTGTTCATATCACTTTTCCTATTTTTGTTATCATTCCTATTTTTATCCATGCCTTGATCCTTGAACTTGTTCATGTTGTTGTTTCTGTTCTTGTATCTCAGAAGATCAGCTCTACACTGTCTAGCTAGGTGTCCTTCATTGTTGCATTTATAGCAGGTAACAATATTAGACATGGTTGTTCTTTGAATTCGCCTGTTTTGACTAACCCAGTTCCTGTTATTTGCCTTGCAAAAAATTGCCTTGTGCCCGAATTGTTGACAAGAGTAGCAATACCCTTGAAAGAAATTACGTCTCCTAAAACTGTCATTTACTCTCTTCATTTGAGTCATGCAATGTACAGCCATGTGACCAAATCTGTGACACGCATAACATCTGCCGTGAAATTTTCTTTTATTCGACTTCATGGGTCCCGAAAACTTCTTCTTCTCAGTCTGAATATCATTTTCTATTTCTGCGTATTCATCACTTACGGACTCATGATCTGAAGAACTTTTTTCAACAGGACTCTCTTTCTTTTGAAATCTCTTGCTAGATTCCCCAACCTGTTCCTTGTGCGGCTCAACAAAACCGAGACCTGTTTTATCTGTTGGTTTTCTTTGTCCTTCGATGAGAAATTTAACCTTCTTGGAGCTATCCTGAAATCTGTAAAGCTTATCTTTGTACTCTTTATTTTCTTCTTTCAAAGAAGCCATTTCCTGTTCTAACTCACTATACTCCAGAATTTTAGAATCTAACTCATTCTTGAGTTCTTGTGACTTAGCCATAGATACTTCAAGATTTTCTACAAGTTCATCTATCTCCATACAACATTCATCTAACTTAATCTTGAGTCTATCATTCTTCTTTCTTTCCTTTTTCAAAACACTAAGAGCATTGTTGAGTTCGCATTCAAGATCCTCTATTTGATGGCACTTTGAATCATCACAGCCTTTTTCGGATTTCTTATCACTAGAGGTGCTACCTTTTTCAAAAACCATACATGCATCTTCATTGGGGTTTTCTGAAACATCCTCATACATACTAGCAACCAAATCATTATTTCTGCAATCATCCTCAAGGTGCCCAAAATTTCCACATCTAAAACATTTCATGATAATGAATTTATGTTTCGGTTCTTCCTCTTTTTTTGAAATGAACATCTCATTTTCATCATCACTAGAAGAACTGTCACTTTCACTGCTAGAACACTTACTTGCTTTGTCTAAGTAGAAGCTCTTCTTATTCTTGTGAGAATGCCTCTTTCCATGATTGTTGTACTCATCTTTGCTTTTCTGGTGATTGTTGTACTCATTTTTGCTCTTTCTGTAATACCTGTGCTTTTCGTAATCCTTGCTTTTAACATCCTGTATATCTTCATCACTTTCATCTTTAGAAACAGTACAGTCAGTAGCATAATGACCAAATTTCCCACAGTTGAAACATCTTATATTTTTCTTGCTTTTGTGCTTTCTGGAAAACTTGCCTTTCCTGCTGTAATATGCCTCTTCCTCACTAGAAGACTCATCACTTTCTTGAATCTGTTTGCCCTTCGATTTCTTGATAGCTTTGAAAGCTGCTTCTTTCTTTACATCAACTTTTACTTGAGTTCTCAGCTCAAATGCCGCAAGAATACTATGGAGCTCATCCTTTTTCAATTTATCTAAATCTTTAGCTTCCTCAATAGCAGAAATATTTTCACTAAATCTATTAGGAAGGGATCTTAAAATCTTATCACACACATCATTTTCAGCAAGTTCAAGACCTAAGTCTTTCATAGAATTAACAACTTCATCCATCCGGAGCATGTAGTCACTAATATTTTCATCATCATTCATCTTGAGTTGTTCAAACATACCTTTAAAATGTCTTAACTTGGCCTTTCGAACATTTGCATCACCTGTATGAACAACCTGCAATTGTTTCCACATTTCACTAGCTGTCTTGCAGTGAATAACTTTAGTGAGATCTGCCTTTTGTAAACCCTTCAAGATTGCATTCATGGCTTTTGAATTGTTGTGATGTAGAAGCCTGTCTTCTTTAGTGTAAGGACCATTTGTAGGAATGGTATACCCATCTTCAACAACTTCCCATACCTCATTACCGAGAGCCATTAGATAGACTTTCATTCTTGCACTCCACAGACCAAAATCTGATCCGTCAAGAATAGGTGTTGCATTGCCACTCGAGTAGTCCATTGTGTTCTTTGTAAACTTTTCCTTCAAGCTGTTAAACTTTTCGAAGGCACTGGCTATGATACCAATTGAAGAACACAAGCTTATACTGAGAGGGGGGTGAACAGTATAAGACCTCTTTTCACTTTATCTATCAATACAGCTTTCAAACCATTAACATGCAGAATAAGATAGCAGTAAAATAGTGCATAAGAAGCAACACACAATGAGACACAGTAATTTACGTGGTTCACCCAAGGTGGGCTACTCCACGGATAAAACTTTTCCTCTAAAAGTTATATCAAAACCTCTGGGAATCCTTCCCGATTACAATATTTATGAGCCTCAGCTCAAAGGAGACACCTTCCCCTAAATCTGCTTTGCTAGTGATCCTCTAGAAGACCTCTATCTCTTTTGCCCTTAGCAAGTGGAACTCTTTCCATGGAAGACACCTGTCTTCTCTGCTCTGGTTGGAGATCTCTGTCCTCAACTCTGTCACAGCAAGCTGGTCCTCTTTTCTGCACCAAAACACAGTCCTTCGGTCTGGCACAGTTCTGTCCTCTTCCTCTGTTCTTTTTTGCACTTGGTTGGAGAACAACTTTTCACTGTCGTTCGTCCTTCACAACTGTTTCGCAATTACAGCAGCATCTACTTTGCTCACTTTGCTTTCTTTTACACAGACTGCGTGAACACAGTTGCAATCACAGCTGTCCTTAGATCAAATTCCACCCTTTGCATAATCTTCGCAATCACTGCAGCATTCGAACGCACAACAATTTATGCGCCTATGTGCAACCACAATAGCTCATTCTCTTCGCACAGTCTTCTCATGAACAGAAGCACATTCTTCGTGCAAATAGCACCATAGTCTTTGACACTTAGAAGATTCAACGAAATGCACTCTAATGCTGCAGTCAAACTTCACTCTCTCTATTCTTCGATGATCGAACCTCACTTGTCGCACTAACTCTGCGAACGCCACACTTCGAATGCACACGCCATCGATACACCAAAATTGCTCAAACAGTCCTCCTTTAAATACTCACAATCTCAAGATGAAATCTTGTTCTTTAGTCGGTTGTTCAACCTTCTAACACGTCGGTTGTAAAACCTTATACTTCGTCGGCCAAGGTTAACTTCGTCGGCTTCAACCGCCTCTGTTGTTCTATAGCTTTTCTTGCATGACACTCAAACATGTCGCGATATCGCTACGCCTTTGTCTGTCGTACACCTTCTTTGGTTTGTTGTCGCGAAATCGTGACACTACAGCTTTTGCTGACGTCATCATGAATCTTGTCACGAAATCATGACGCTCTAGACTTCAATGCCTTCTTCTCCGCTGCTATCATGAAATCGTGACACCTTTGCCTCTTTCTCTGTCCCTCTCTGTCGTCCTTTGCTCTTCCGACGTCATCATGATTCTTGTCATGAAATCGTGATGCTCTGGACTTCAAAGCCTTCTTCTCCGCTATCGTCATGAAATCGTGACACCTTTGCCTCTTGTTGACGTCATCATGATTCTTGTCACGAAATCGTGACGCTCTGGACTTCAAAGCCTTCTTCTCCGCTACTGTCGTGAAATCGTGACACCTTTGCCTCTTGCTGACGTCATCATGATTCTTGTCGCGAAATCGGTGCTCACTTCAAAGCCTTCTTCTCCTCTGTCATGAAATCGTGACATCTTTGCCTTTAGCTGACGTCATCAGCAACTCTGTCGCGAAATCGTGACACCTCTTGCTCCTTCATCCTTTTCTTGGTTTGCACTAGCGAAAATGAAACATGTCACGAAATCGCGACGCTTTCGCTGCCTTAAGCTCTTTCTTGTCAACTGTTCGTGAAACTGGAACATGTCACGAAATCGTGATGCTTTTGCCAACTGCAAGCTGCCAACTCAACCTGTCACGAAATCGTGACACTTTCTGCATCCGTACAACTTCTTCGAAACTTGTCGCGAAATCGTGACACTTCCTGCAACTCAACACTGCCAACTCAACTTGTCGCGAAATCGTGACACTTTCTCGCATCCGTACAACTTCTTCGAAACTTGTCACGAAATCGTGACACTTTTGCCCACTTTGCCTCTCGCCTTCCTGCATGTCGCGAAATCACGACAGTTTTGCCAAACTTTCTCTCTCCTCAAACATGTCACGAAATCGCGACGTTTTCCCCCCTCCATGTCGCGAAATCGTGACAGTTTTGGCCAACCTTTCTCTCTCCTCAAACATGTCGCGAAATCGCGACAGTTTTGGCCAACCTTTCTCTCTCCTCAAACATGTCGCGAAATCGCGACAGTTTTTCCAGCAGCCTGCAAACTTTTTCTAACTTATCTTTTTCTGGATTTTTGGCAACTGGGCTACTCTGATTTTCTTGGAGACTTACTGACCGGCTGAAACCTTCATCAAAACACATCCTTAGACATAAAAACAAATTGCTCCAAGAACTCCTTGACATCAAAAACAACATCTACCAATAGCTCCTTGACATCAATGACAACAACTAAACTTAGGCAAAGGCAATGTACTCAAGGTACCCAAAATTGCCAATAGGGAGGAGAGCTTCAAAGTGAAGAGGAAAGCTTCAAGTCAGGGGGAACAAAACTTCAAAGGAATATTCTCAGTTGTGAGCATAGTTGGTTAGTTGTTAGCACAGTTGGTTTCAGTTTTGGCTCTTGAGAAGTGTTTTCAGTAAAGGTTTGCCATCAATGACAAAGGGGGAGATTGTTGGCAATTTTGGGTACTTTGGGTACATTGCCTTTGCTCAAGTGTATAAGTTGTCATTGATGTCAAAAGGCATTTTTGTGTTGATATCAAAAAGAGTGTGATGTCAAAAATATCTTGAGAAGCTTCATAATGTTAAAGGGTTTTTATTAAAACCATGGTGACAAGGTTAAAGGTTTTTCTTAAAACCATTTGGACTCATTAAGGGTTTTTATTAAAACCAAGCTTAACTTAATGCAAAGGTTTTTACTTCTTGAAAAACCTTGAAGGTCCATGTTTATTATTAATAATTAAATTAACTCAAACCTTTGACAAGGGTCTAAGTTTAATTTATTATTAATAAAATAATAATAATTATTATTTTAATTATTATTAAAGGGTCTTTCAACCCTTAAGCAACGGAGAAAAAAGAATTCTTTCGTCGATGTGTTGCCATCGTTGGAGGAGCGCCGACGTCAAACAGTTAAGGAGAAATGGCTATATAAGTGGGGATGATTTTCTAAAGTGATTGTAACTCCGAGTAATGAAAATCATAGCTCTGTGATCTTCGAGAAAGCGTTGTATTTCATTGAGAGTTGATTATTGATATTGAGTTGCCCAAGTAATTTCTTGCGTTTTTAGTTTGCGCTTTGACATCCGACAGATTGCGCTTCACCTACAATTGTTGGGACTGCACTCGAATTACGTTTTCAGTTTGCGCTTTGACATCCGACAGATTGCTTTCACCTACGATTGTTGGATCTGCACTCGAATTGTGTTTTCTGTTCGCACTGTGTGGATGATTATTTTTGTTGCCCAGTAAGTTATGTTTTGGACAGCGCTCACCAGTTTGCATGTGGCTTGAGGAAGACATTTACGTTTTCCAGATTCTTGGCGTCAAAGGAAGATAAAATATAGGGCAACATTGTATTTCTTCATTGGGCACTTGTGACCCAATGGCGGTGGCGTTTAAGCGAAGGCGCTAGAAGGCAGAGGTGCCGAGTTCGATTCTCTTCGTTGGTAATTTTCTTTTGGTCACGGTGTGCAAAGGATAGTGGCTATGAATGCGCTGGAGGTATAAGGTTAAGTTATCATATTTGCTTTGACATTGTTTTATTGATGCTTAATGTTTATGTGGAGTAATAAGGTGTAAAGAGGTTTTACTTTGTATGTATATTATACTTCTGGTGGTTTTTATTAAGTTGGAGAAATAAGGTGTTAATTTGGATCTTTATTATTGTATATTGTTGTATAGTTGCTAACTCTAATTGGTGGCAAATTGAGAGTTAGTGTTGTGACAGATTTTGAGTTCTCCTTCTTCATCAAAGTAAAGGTATGGGCAACTTCTTCCATGTATATTGTTGATGGTATATTTTCTGAAATTGAGTTTGGAGTGAAAAGGTTGTCTACTAGGTATTTTTGGTGTAAATCCTATTTTCTGGATATTGAAGATTGTTTATGCATTAAAATCATTGATGAGTTTTTGGGTGAATGCATAATTCTGGTTGAGGAAGAGGAAGCATTTTTTGCACTAGGGTTTATGTTAGTAAGTCTTGCTACTTGCATTGAGATGATGAAACCCTAGTTGGCTGGTTTGTGTTTTCTTTTTGTTTCTTTCTTTTTACTTTTTGATATTTTTTTATTTGTTTTTCCTATTACGTTTTTCTTATAGGAACTTCAAGTTATTATAGTTGCTAAACTTTTGCCTAATTGTTGGTGAAAAGAATATGAGTATCATTGTTATATGAGATATTGCATAGTTGGCAATTGTTGGGTTGTGTTTCATATTCTTGAGAAAAGCATACTACATCTATCTTATTCTTTTGAGATTGAGATTGAGGATTGAGATTGGGAGTTAAGTATAGAACATATTGGGTCTCTAACAATTCTCTTTATGTTTCTATGAGATTTGAGATTGAGATTGGGAGTTAAGTATAGAACATATTGAGTCTCTAACAATTCTCTTTATGCTTCTATGAGGTTTATGAATCACATTGGGTCTCTAACAATTCTCTTTGTGGGTTCATGCTAAGCAAGTTTTTCTTGGTGAGCTTGCTGAGGTTTTGGATAGGTTCCGGTGGGGACTTGTGAGCAGGTTTTGGACAGGTTTCGATGGGGACTTGTGAGCAGATTTGGACAAGTCCTAGCAGAGGACTTGTGAGCTGAGTTTTTGATAGTTCTATCAGAGAACTTGAGGACAGAGGTGCATTGGTTCTTTGAGAAGAACCTAAGGACAGATTTGGCAAGTCTTTGAGAAGGCTTGTGTGGAGAGGATTGATTTGTTCAAGAGTTGGACAGATCTGACAGACAGAGGAAGACTTGTACTAGACCGACCGACCGTGTTTGGTATAGGTTGTTGAGTTGTTGTGGACGTGATCATAGAAGGCAGAGGTCTCTTAGGCTAAGCATTGAGGATAGGAGGTCTTCGGTGGAAAGGAGTTCCACGTGCTGGCAAGAGGTAGAGGCAGTTGATCTTCTGAGGGATCATTTCCAGAGCAGAGGGTAAGGTATCTCCTTTGAGCAGAGGCTCATAAATTCATATTGGGGGAAGGTATCTCCTTTGGGCCGAGGCTCATAAACATTGTAATTGGGAAGGTTTCCCAAAGAACTTTGAGATAACTTTTAGAGAAAAGTTTTGTGGACGTAGCCTAGGCTTTCTAGGTGAACCACGTTAAAATTGGTGTCACTTTGTGGATGATATTGTGCATTGTTTTGATATTGCTTTGGGTATATTGCTTTACTATTTTGAAGTATAAAGGAAAAATTAAAAAGAGGTCTTATACTTTTCACCCCCCCTCTCAGTATAAGCTTGTGTTCTTCAATTGGTATCAGAGCGGGTGCCTTCGAAAAGTTTAACAACTTGAAGGAAAAGCTAGTAAAGAACACAATGGATCATTCAAGTGGCAATGCAAGCACCTATTCTTGATGGGTCAAATTTTGGTCTTTGGAGTGCAAGGATGAAGGTTCATCTAATGGCACTTGGGAATGAGGTTTGGGAAGTGATTGAAGATGAGTACACTATTCCTGAACATGGTCCTAATACTAAAGAAGAAAGGCTCCTACATCACAACAATTCAAAAGCAATGAATGCAATCCTGAAAGGCTTACAAAAAGCAGATCTCACCAAAGTGATTCACTACAAGACAGCTAGTGAAATGTGGAATCAGTTGAAGGTGGTTCATACAGGTGATACAAATGTCAGAAAGGCCAAGTTGAGACACTTCAAAGGTATGTTTGAACAACTCAAGATGAATGATGATGAAAATATTAGTGACTACATGCTTCGTATGGATGAGGTTGTTAACTCCATGAAAGACTTAGGTCTTGAGCTTGCTAAAAATGATGTTTGTGATAAGATTTTAAGATCTCTTCCTAATAGATTTAGTGAAAATATTTCTGCTATTGAGGAAGCTAAAGATTTGGATAAGTTGAAAAAGGATGAGCTCCATAGTATACTTGCAAGATTTGAGTTGAGAACTCAAGTGAAGGTTGATGTCAAGAAAGAGGCAGCTTTCAAGGCTACCAAGAAATCCAAGGGTAAACGACTTCAAGAGAGTGATGAGTCTTCTAGTGATGAAGAGGCATATTACAACAAGAAAGGCAAGTTCTCTAGAAAGCACAAAAGTATGAAAAATGTAAGATGTTTCAATTGTGGAAAGTTTGGTCATTATGCTACTAACTGTACTGTTGCCAAGGATGAAAGTGATGAAGATAAACAGGATTGTAAGAGCAAGGATTCTGAAAGGCATAGGCATCAAAGGAAGAATAAAGATGAGCAAAGCAATCAAGGAAAGAGGTACTCTCACAAACACAAGAAGAGCTTCTACCTAGACAAGGCAAGTAAGTGTTCTAGTAGTGATAGTGAAAGTTCTTCAAGTGATAATGAAAATGAGATGTTGTTCATATCAGAAAAAGAGGAAGAACCAAAACATAGATTCATTATCATGAAATGTCTTAGATGTGGAAATTTTGGTCACCTTGAGGATGATTGCACAAATAATGATTTGGTTTCTAGTATGTATGAGGATGCTTCAAAAAACTATAAGGAAGATGCATGTATGGTTTTTGAAAAGGGTAGCACCTCTAGTGATAAGAAATCTGAAAAAGGCTTTGATGATTCAAAAAGCAAACATATAGAGGAAGGAGAAGTAGATCTTAAAGGTGAACTTATTAGTGCTCTTAGTGCTTTGAAAAAGGAAAGAAAGAAGAATGCTAGACTCAAGGATAAGTTAGATGAATGTTGTATGGAGAGAGATGATCTTATAGAAAGTCTTGACTTCTCTATAGCTAAGACACAAGAACTCAAGGATGAGTTAGAGTCTAAGGTTCTTGAGTATAGTGAGTTAGAACAGAAAATGGCTTCTTTGAAAGAGGAAACTAAAGAGTACAAGGATAAGCTTCACAGGTTTCAAGATAGCTCCAAAAAGGTTAAGTCACTCATCAAAGGTCAAAGAAAGACAACAGATAAAACAGGCCTTGGTTTTGTTAAGCCACACAAGGAACAAGTTGGAGAGTCTAGTAAGAGACTCCAAAAGGAAGAGAGTTCTGATGAGGAAAGTATTTCAGATCATGAGTCCTTGAATGATAGATGCATAGAAACAGAAAATAGGAAACATAAAAAGGGGAGAAAGTTTAATGGCAGATGTTTTGCTTGTCACAGGTTTGGTCACATGGCTTCACATTGCATGGCTCAAGTGAAGAAGGTAAATGATAGTTTTAGAAGTCCTAGTTACTTTCAAGGGTATTGCTACTCTTGTCAATAGTTTGGGCACAAGGCAGTTTATTGCATGGCAAATAACGAGAATAGGTTTGATCGGAATAGGTTTTGTCGAACAGGTTTGGTCGTAACAGGTTTGGTCGTAATAGGTTTGGTCGAACAGTTTGTCGAACAAGTTTGGTCGAACAGGTTTGGTCAGAACAGGTTTGGTCGAACAGGTGGATTCAAAGAATAGGTATGCCTAAAAGAAATAACATTGTTACTTGTTATAAGTGCAACAATGAAGGTCACACAACCAGACAGTGTAGAGCTGAAATTCCAAAGTACAAGAATAGGAACAGTGGCATGATCAGGTCCAAGGATCAAGGCATGGATAAGAAAATGGATGAGAACAAGAACAAGAACAGTTACAAGAACAGGAATATGGACAAAGAGTTCAAGAGAAGGCCCGACAAGGAAGTTATAGACGCTGATGATGATCAATGCCTAATGGGAGTTTTACTCCCACCCCAGAATTAATCACCTCATCAGGAGGTGGGGGAGGGACTAAGCTAAGAGGCTCATTCTTAGTCCCAAGCCCCAAAGGTGGCCCTTTGCCATTGATGACAAAGGGGGAGAGATATGAGTAAGGGGGAGAGCTTCAAAGTGAAGAGGAAAGCTTCAAGTTCGGGGGAGCAAAACTTCAAAGGAAGATTCTCAGTTGTGAGCACAGTTGGTCAGTTGTTAGCACAGTTGGTTTCAGTTTTGGCTCTTGAGAAGTGTTTTTAGTAAAGGTTTGCCATCAATGACAAAGGGGGAGATTGTTGGCAATTTTGGGTACTTTGGGTACATTGCCTTTGCTCAAGTGTATAAGTTGTCATTGATGTCAAAAGGCATTTTTGTGTTGATATCAAAAAGAGTGTGATGTCAAAAATATCTTGAGAAGCTTCATAATGTTAAAGGGTTTTTATTAAAACCATGGTGACAAGGTTAAAGGTTTTTCTTAAAACCATTTGGACTCATTAAGGGTTTTTATTAAAACCAAGCTTAACTTAATGCAAAGGTTTTTACTTCTTGAAAAACCTTGAAGGTCCATGTTTATTATTAATAATTAAATTAACTCAAACCTTTGACAAGGGTCTAAGTTTAATTTATTATTAATAAAATAATAATAATTATTATTTTAATTATTATTAAAGGGTCTTTCAACCCTTAAGCGACGGAGAAAAAATAATTCTTTCGTCGATGTGTTGCCATCGTTGGAGGAGCGCCGACGTCAAACAGTTAAGGAGAAATGGCTATATAAGTGGGGATGATTTTCTAAAGTGATTGTAACTCCGAGTAATGAAAATCGTAGCTCTGTGATCTTCGAGAAAGCGTTGTATTTCATTGAGAGTTGATTATCGATATTGAGTTGCCCAAGTAATTTCTTGCGTTTTCAGTTTGCGCTTTGACATCCGACAGATTGTGCTTCACCTACAATTGTTGGGACTGCACTCGAATTACGTTTTCAGTTTGCGCTTTGACATCCGACAGATTGCTTTCACCTACGATTGTTGGATCTGCACTCGAATTGTGTTTTTTGTTCGCACTATGTGGATGATTATTTTTGTTGCCCAGTAAGTTACGTTTTGGACAGCACTCACCAGTTTGCATGTGGCTTGAGGAAGACATTTACGTTTTCCATATTCTTGGCGTCAAAGGAAGATAAAATATAGGGCAACACTGTATTTCTTCATTGGGAACTTGTGACCCAATGGCGGTGGCATTTAAGCGAAGGTGCTAGAAGGCAGAGGTGCCAAGTTTGATTCTCTTCGTTGGTAATTTTCTTTTGGTCGTGGTGTGCAAAGGATAGTGGTTGTGAATGCGCTGGAGGTATAAGGTTAAGTTATCATATTTGCTTTGACATTGTTTTATTGATGCTTAATGTTTATGTGGAGTAATAAGGTGTAAAGAGGTTTTACTTTGTATGTATATTATACTTCTGGTGGTTTTTATTAAGTTGGAGAAATAAGGTGTTAATTTGGATCTTTATTATTGTATATTGTTGTATAGTTGCTAACTCTAATTGGTGGCAAATTGAGAGTTAGTGTTGTGACAGATTTTGAGTTCTCCTTCTTCATCAAAGTAAAGGTATGGGCAACTTCTTCCATGTATATTGTTGATGGTATATTTTATGAAATTGAGTTTGGAGTGAAAAGGTTGTCTACTAGGTATTTTTGGTGTAAATCCTATTTTCTGGATATTGAAGATTGTTTATGCATTAAAATCATTGATGAGTTTTTGGGTGAATGCATAATTCTGGTTGAGGAAGAGGAAGCATTTTTTTGCACTAGGGTTTATGTTAGTAAGTCTTGCTACTTGCATTGAGATGATGAAACCCTTAGTTGGTTGGTTGATATTGATTTTTCTCTAGTTTTTTAAGTTATCTTTCTTGATACATGAGATTGGTTACTCATTGATTATATGAGAGTATTCTTGCATAGTTGGTAATATTGTGTTGGGTTTTGTTCCATATCCTTGGAGGAAAAGGATACTACATCTATCTTATTCTTTTGAGATTGGTTGATTCTCAAGATTGAGTTGAGATTGATTATTGGTGACTTAACCTTGTTATAGCATTTTTTAACCTAATTATTGTTGTTCCCTAACAATTCTCTTTATGTTTCTATGAGATTTGAGATTGAGATTGGGAGTTAAGTATAGAACATATTGAGTCTCTAACAATTCTCTTTATGCTTCTATGAGGTTTATGAATCACATTGGGTCTCTAACAATTCTCTTTGTGGGTTCATGCTAAGCAAGTTTTTCTTGGTGAGCTTGTTGAGGTTTTGGACAGGTTCCGGTGGGGACTTGTGAGCAGGTTTTGGACAGGTTTCGGTGGGGACTTGTGAGAAAATTTGGACAGGTCCTAGCAGAGGACTTGTGAGCTGAGTTTTTGAGAGTTCTATCAGAGGACTTGAGGACAGAGGTGCATTGGTTCTTTGAGAAGAACCCGAGGATAGATTTGGCAAGTCTTTGAGAAGGCTTGTGTGCAGAGGATTGATTTGTTCAAGTGTTGGATAGATCCGACAGACAGAGGAAGACTTGTACTAGACCGATTGACTATGTTTGGTACAGGTTGCTGAGCTACCGTGGACGTGATCATAGAAGGTAGAGGTCTCTTAGGCTAAGCATTGAGGATAGGAGGTCTTCGGTGGAAAGGAGTTCCACGTGCTGGCAAGAGGTAGAGGCAGTTGATCTTCTGAGGGATCATTTCCAGAGTAGAGGGGAAGGTATCTCCTTTGAGGAGAGGCTCATAAATTCAGATTAGGGGAAGGTATCTCCTTTGGGCCGAGGCTCATAAACATTGTAATTGGGAAGGTTTCCCAAAGAACTTTGAGATAACTTTTAGAGAAAATTTTTGTGGACGTAGCCCAAGCTTTCTGGGTGAACCACGTTAAAATTGGTGTCACTTTGTGGATGATATTGTGCATTGTTTTGATATTGCTTTGGGTATATTGCTTTACTGTTTTGAAGTATAAAGGAAAAAGTAAAAATAGGTCTTATACTGTTCACCCCCCCTCTCAATATAAGCTTGTGTTCTTCAAAGTAAAAACAAAAATTCTTAACCCTATTATGCAACTATTTTATGCAATTGTCATTTCACATGAAAACAGTATGCAAAATATTGAATAAAACACACCAGAAAACAACATAATTTTAAATATGAAATGTGAACTATGGTGAATGTGAATGCAAGTCTACTTGAAATGCAATGTGCAATATGAATGTAGATGCCTAAAATGCAAATAAATTATGACTACTTTTAATAGAAACTAAGTGATGTTCTTTTTATCAATTAACTGTAAAAAGCATAAAAAAATGAAGCAGAACTGGTTTAGGGTTTGAAGCAAGCTTACCGGGAAGCCTATGTATTCCTTCCCCACTCTATGAAATGCACCTCAAAGCAAATTAAATACACCTAGGCATTTATTGAACACTGGAGGGCATCCCTGGAGCACTATAGGGCATCAACGCAACCTCAAATCAAATTTTGCAACTCCAAAAATCCTAGTTCTGCAAAAATCATGCGATCAAATTTTTGGAACCTACAGAATAGAAAATAAAAATAGAAAGTGATAAAATAAATTAGCATAGAGAACCCTTTGTGGGTCCCATCGTTATCACCATTTGTGAATAAAAAATAAAGAAACACCAATATAAAGTATAAAATAATAGTAAGCATAGTAATACATAAAAGATTGCACAAGATAAACTCTTTATTATTGCAAGTGGATTTCAAGTGTTACAATAAATACACCCCAAATGTGGGGTTGTACAATGCTTATGTTGATACAAAATTATAGATACTAGGGTTATTCAAAACCCTAGTTGAAAATAATGGCCGATGTCTTTGCACTTATCTTCAATCCCAACGAGAATGTGGGTGGGCCTGCGTATCTTGAAATGGGCCACCCTAGCTTCAACAACTACCAAATGTATAATTCTTGTACCTAAAATTAGAAAAAAAATAATAGATATTAGTAATACCTATGAGGGATCCATAGTGTGAGGCCCTTAGAAAGATAATATAACCACTAAACCCTAGATGTTGCAATATAAAGCTGAAAATAAAGTGCAGGAATATGAAAATGAATACAAATAACTTTCTTAACTTTTCATTGAATTCTTCTACTTCTATTTCTATATATGAGGGTCGCAAGGATGCTCGAATGGTTCCTGAGGGATATGGAACTATAGATCTATTACAAGATATTCCTAGAGGCATACTGTAATGGTGGTGGATGCACCAAGGTGTTTTGTGACTGCAATAGATACACTAGGGTATTTTGTGATAATGGCAAATGCACTAGGGAATTCTACGATGACGATGAATGCACCAGGGTGTTCAGGGACTAAGGTAGATGTTGCAAAACCATATTTGGCTCTGTGTGGGTTATATGACAGTGGATGTGGATGATGCAATGGCAATAATGGAGGGTAGGTATGGTGACATGATGGATAGGGTAGAAGGGCTTAATGATATCTAAGAATTCTTTATGAATATTTATCGATAGAATTCAACATTGAAATATCAGGGGCTCTATTAGGGATTAAGGATTCCAAGGATTACTTAGGGTCTGAGTCATTAAAATGACTCCTCTTATGACTCCTCTTTTATAATTTTCCCTTGGACATGTTAGGGTTTTAATAACTCAAAATGTGTGGTCAATATTAAAACATGAAGAAGGATGGATATTAAATATGGGTAAGTGGAATGGATTGAGGTGGATGGATGGTTGAGATTAAAAACCTAGTGGAGGGCTATGATTAATTCATATAAATATATATGTATATATATATATATATATATATTAAATATATATAAATATAATATATAAAATATTAATATTTAAATATATATTAAACAAATACATATATATAAATAATGGATGGTTGTGATTGGAAGACACGAATGGATGACAAGTGGCTAGATTTTGGTGTCTACATCTAGCTTCTTCATCATGTTGATGATGGATTTGATTGTTCTAACATTTTCCTCATTGATCTTCATTTTCTCCTTCTTGATATTTTACATCTATATTTAGTTCTCTAGATACAATTCACCATAATAGTAGTCATATTATGAAGAGTTTATAAAACTTATTCCATTTGATTAGACCATTCTATTCCCAAAGTTTATTTGCTATGGTATTTTAGAATCCTCTTGATTAGTTTTCCTTTGATACTCTACTAAGTGGCTACTCTCTAAATTTTCACTTTGATATCTTCCTCCTCATATTATAACATTGATTCTACCATCACAATGAGTAGTTATATGTCTATTGATCTAGAGAATTATCCTAACTTTTTATTAAAGTGTTGTGCCCTCCAGTCTGAGTTTCAACAAGGTTGGATGGGTTTGTCAAATGCTTCCTCTAATATTTCAATTACGATAGGTTCCTTTCTATCCTTATATTTCTCTCTAATCTATATTAACTACATGAAAACTAAATGCATGAAGAAAATATATTAAAGTAAAATACACAAAGTAAAGTGCAAAATGCATAATTGTGAAGTTTAGAGTGTAAGATATGATATCATATATGGTTGTTACACCATAGCAAGAACAACATGCAATCAATAAGAACATGATAAATCAAATCACATCAATTTCCACCTATAAATTTGATTCTAAAATTAATAAGTGAATGACAAGATGGGCTAAAAGGGCCATACCCAACTATCATGCATTTAGCAAGGATGGCAATGCCACCAATGGAATGCATAATATCTTAGCAATTTGTAGATATGGAAAATAGACCCATTAAGATGATTCATTTTCTTAGATCCTTATTTTTTCTCTTAGAAAAGTAGAGTCATATTTGAGCTAACTTTTCCTCCATCAAATCATCTATGTTCTTCCCAAAACTTATACCATTGGATCGGGCTCTGAAAGAGATTTTCAACGGTATAATATTTATCCCATTTTTACACCATTTAGTCCTCCAAAGTTTCAAAAAATTACACATGGGTCAAGCTATTGTAAATTCATGGCTAGAACAAAGGGTGAATTTGCACCTGTGAATTTGCTAATTTTCCACCTATGAATTCATGAATTTATGGTTTAACCCATGAATTTAATAAAATAGAAAACCATTCAACCACCCAGATGTCATGGTGATTCAACCTAAATTGGTTGAATCCCACACCTTTCATGAATTTGTGGGTGTCGAATCTTACCCATGAATTCACCCAGATTGGAAATATGCCCAATTTGACTAATAAACCCAAAATTCTCCCTTGAATCATGCATTTTTAGTTATTCTAGCTTCCTTCCATCACTTTAAAATCATTATTCAACATCCCAATTGAGACTAATGATCATTTGTACAAATTAACGGAAAATTATGCAAACTATTGAAAGAATAGGCAATTGTGTTGAAAGAAATTAAGGATTAAGAGAGAGTGTTGCAGGTTCAATGTTAGAGCAAGTTTGTTGCTGATTGAAGAACACTTTAGAGACTTCTACTTACTACTTGGATCCATTTTGCTACCATTTCTATTTCAACCACAAGTGACAAGTCATTTTACAACTACCTTAGCATCATCATTTCATTTATGCATCTATATTTCACATTTAGCACATTTTGCCTCTTAGAAAAGTAAGGTTATATTTGAGCTAACTTTTCCCTAACAAAATACTCTCTATTCATTCCAAAACCTATACCATTGAATCATGCTTGAAAAGATCTTTCCAACGATATAATATTTATCCCATTCTAACATTGTTTGGTCCTCCAAAATGCCAAAAAACTACATATGGGTCTAGCTATCGTGAATTCATGGGTAGCTTTCCAACTATGAATTTGAACCGTGATTTTATTTTTCAACCATGAATTTGCATTGTTATAATCCTAGTGGTAATTTATTACTTTTAGATCCATTGTTGCATCTTGCACATTGCATATTTATCATATTACATTTCATAGCACTCTAATTTCTACATAAATTTGCTATTTTATTTCGATTTTCATCTATTTACAAGTAGATCTTCGATTTCCATATTTTATCACATGGTTTATTAAATATACCAAGGGGATTTGACTGCCACATTTATAATATCAATCTTACAATGGCCTAGGTAGATCCCCAAATCCTAATTGCAATTTTAGTGTTTCTTTATAATTGATTATATGTGTTTCCCAAATTTATACCATCAGCCACAAATCCACAAGACCAACCACAAATTCTCTTTGCTCAACCATCTGGTCCAATTAAGTGCATCAATCTGATCTATTTCAATTCTATTTTAGTCTCTATTGATATCATTTTGTTTATGTTTCTATTTTTATATATAAGACTGTTAAAAATATCAAAAAGATGAAAAGAGAGAAGGGATAACAAATTGTGTCTAGTTAGAACAATTGTTTGTTGTGTGTTGTTTGCAAGGAAATAAAAATGACATATAGTTTAGTTTAAATATGCATTTGGCTAGACATAGGTTGTTTGTTAAATAAAATAACACATTCAAACATTCCTATTGTCTAGACTTAGAAGTGGTCCTAAAACACTTCTTGGTGAACCCCCAAATTAGTTAACCATCACCAAAGGAGGCACAACATTAGGTGCCTCTCACATCGAGGTGTAGGCTTTGAATGAACCACCCCCCTTCTAGGCACGGATCCATTAGCCTGAGGGAAAGGGATGCAAAATTTTTAGCCTACATTCTTTGGTGAACCTAACGTGAAAGGGTTTAAAGTATTATATCACACTTCTCTTCTTTTAACTTTCTTCCCTTTTGGTTTTTCCTTAGGCAGTTTGTATTGGCATCGTTCTAGTTTCATCCCACCCATGGTACTAGGTGGTGTCTAGCTTTAGTGTAGGTTTAAGGTCAAACCCTCTAACTTGTAAATTTGAGTATTAAGTGGTGTACATATTTACTCTTGGGATAGCTAGAGGTGACTAAGATTAGATCACTTTGGAATAATTGGGAGAGAGGATTTTGGTTAGAAGGGAAATATTTCCTTTTCATCATCTATCATTATTTTAAACTAAATAAAGATCACATTAAAAGAAGAATAGATGGTAGAGTAAAGAAAATATTTTATGTGATATTTTATTTGAGTGGTCTTTGTTCATTCTTTCAAAAAGCATGACCTAATATAAACCTATCTATGTCATTGCCCCGATCAACAATATCGGGGAAATTCCACAAACTATATTGATTGGTTGTAGCCAAACCCATTTACAATTTCTTCCATATTCAACATTACCCTTGTCACAACCTCATCTTATTCCATATTTTCCCTCTCAACCAATCCATCCACAATTCTCCTTTCCACATTCTTTCCCATCATTGTTGTAGTCACAACCACTTCCATATTCTCCTCATAACATGACATATCCATATCAACAAGACACTCCTTTTTCCAATCCCACCATGTACCCACATCATACTTCATAGTCTACATACTATCATCATTCTACCTACAATCATGAAGAAACTAGTAGTTAGTTGTTAAAACCTACTATTGCTAATATCTTAAGGAAAGTGGTGTTCAAGGTTCCTCAAAAACCTTCACCACATAACTTTACAAAGCTTGATCAACCATTGTTTGTAATCCCTAAAAAATGATAGATAAAATCATGATTGACTTACCACCCATAAGGCAACTAGATACCATAGTAGATTGGTTAAACCTGAACTACACTTCGATTACCATAGGGTTGATGGATATCAAATGAATTCATGAAAAAAAATGAGATATTTAGTATAGTATCTAATGGATAATAATTGGTTAGAGTTAGATATTTCTTCCATGTATTCTGACCCTCCAAAAATCACACAAACTCCTCTAAAACAACCTCAAATAATAAATTAAGATATGGGGATCTTCCAAAATCTCCCACCCAATAATCAACAATAGCTAGCTAGTATTCCAACCAAGATATCCCTTTTAGAACTCTTGTAAACTTCTCCTACTCATAGGGAAGCTTTGTTAAATATTTTGAGCTAATATTTTGTTCCTCAAGACATTCTTCCTAGGTATATTGCTAGTATTGTAAGTTCTCTTGGGAGTAATCACATTTCATTCTATGATGATGAGCTTCCTTCCTCATAATTACAAGAAGATTATCCCTGTATATAATAGAATTTATTGGATAAATATTTATCAAAAGTATTTTTATAGATAATGGTTCCTTCCTTAATCTATGTACTTATCAATTATTTTAAGAACTTGGATTTAAGGAGGAAGATCTCATCGAATCTGATGTAATAATAAAGGATTTCAAAAATGAATCCCAAGAAGCTTATAGCACTATAGTCCTTCCCCTTAAGGTTGTATCCAAGGTCTTAGAAACCTTATTTTATGTGGCATCTTGCCTTGCACATTATAATATACTTCTTGGATGCCCTTGGATTCATATGATGAGGGTTATTCCTTCCACTCTTCATCAATTCTTGAAGTTTGAATTTGTAAATCAAATTATCACCATACGTGGTGACCCCAGGCTATTTGAGCATTGTGAAATTATTGGACCATTAAGTTCTTCATACTATCCTTCTTTAACATTATTATCATGTTCTATCCATCAACCGTCTTCATCTATTTTTTATCATTCTTCTTCCTCACCTTCTAATCACTATTCTTCATCCATATCAGAACATCTTTATTTGGAGAAAACTAAAGAAGATGAGGGACCTCCTTATCCTTAAAATATTTTTTTTTGTGACATGATAATTTTTTCACATTTATATGATCAATTTTCCAAATCTCAAGAAAATCTTGTTGTAATATTATATAAAGATCTTGCAAAATTAGGGATTTCCCCTCCCTATGTTAAGAAAAATGGTTTTGTTCAATAATGCATAGATTTTTATGCAATGGTTGCTCAAGAGAATGCTACAAATGAGATTCTTTATGATTCTAAACCTCCTTTGGTTTTGAAGCCACCTTTGAAATATTATGCACAAATTATCTTGTACAGTGTATATAGATCATCTTGTATACTACCAATTCCATCATGTAAAATAAAATAAAAAAAATCTAAATAAAACAAAATTTGTGCATGGTGTTACAATTCCATCATTGCATTCGCTCAAGCCATTTTACATCCCTTGCCCTTGAAAATTTATTTTTATTGATTACATCTCCCCTAGGTAAGGGATGTAGTTATTGTTTTGCTCCATTGGCCTTGTTCATACACTTTGGTGCACACCCCTATTGAGTAGTATTTGCTTTGACAATATCATTTCTAGAACCCCATCATGGATAACTTCATGGTCATGAGCAATGGGTAGTCTCCATTCAACCATTTGCGAGCATACATCCCAATGGGTATATATCTACTTTTCTTCATCCATTAGCAAATACTACACCCATAGTAGGTTCAACACTTCTTATCATTTTCTTTGGCCTTTTAGATTATTTTTTTTTCTTCCCATGCATTTCATTTAGGTTTGCATATAATATATTACGCATTACCATTACTTCTATATTGCATTACATATCTCTAGTTATGCATTTCATAACTTGCATATTGCATTTCCTGAATTTGATTAAGCTCATTTATATATGACATTCGATCATGCTAATCCATCATAATATTTGACAAAGGCTATCATGTTCATAAGTAATATTGATATTCTCGGTTGTTTAATATTCCATATAGAACTATCACATGATATATATTATAAATGAATTCTTGATATTTTAAATTGATTGAAAATCTCTCTTGAACCAAAACACGTTTTCATTACGAAAATTTTAAGTTTTGGAATTTGACTTTGTCAATCCTAAACCAAGCACATATTACATTCTTTAATAAAATCTTGTGTCTAGAAGAGATGATTCCATGATTTAGTTAAACCTCAAAGTGAATAAGTTTTTGCTTGTCCCATTATGTGCATAGTACAACAATGAGATAAAAATACTCTCTACCAAATTATATTAAAAATAAATAAAATAATTAGTAAGGATAGGGTAAACTTCCCATCAGGACTCGATTCGAGTGGTTGGGAATCTAACATCCCAAAGATCTAATTATTTTACTAAACACACAATAATAAATCTCAAGTAGTAAGGACAGGGTTAAAATTCTCATCAAGACTCAATGCAAGTGGTTGAGAATCTGATTCTCCAAAACTTGGAGATCCTATCATTGGACTATGGAGTTAACCTCCAACGAGGCTATAGATTCCTAACTAGCATTGGAGTATGCTCATGTGTGGTGATATGTCTCTCTTGAAGAGACCTCTGACCATACATAAGGATAAGCTAACTTCTTGGTTCTTCCCAATATTGGTTCAATCTCACCTTTGCTCAAGATCGATAAATGAATTTACTTACGTCATTACCTACATCAAAATGGTAAATGAATTTCATGTGCACACACATTGGTTTTTGATAGATTTGCATCATAGTTAAGCTCACTATGGGAAAATAACTCATTTTCCACACACCAATTCTTAATGGACTTAATCTCATTTTGAGGATAATCAATATTTTTTATGGATTGTGACTAGCTGATGGCATCATCTCTTCATTGGATATGTATAACCATTGTCATAGATAATTGAGGCTAAGTCAATAATTTTTTTTATTTCACAACCATTATTTTTTGTATAATCTATTTTCATCATCATTCAAATCATATAAGAAAAATTGCATCTGTCATGACTAAATATTTTGCATCATTTTCATATTTTTGAGGTCTTCTTTCTCACACATAAAAAGAGCATGAAATATTTCTCATATTTGAATCCTCATTCTAATCATCACATTCAATAATTTTCCAAATACATTGGATTCTACATCTTCAACTTTAGCATGACAATACTCTGCATACAGGATTCACTTTATGACCATACGCAAGGGGCAACCTCCATCTCGATCAGATACAAGTAGACATCCTTGTAGATTATTACCTACAAACTATCATCACACAAACACATTGATCGCCTCTTGATCATTTCACTTTGACCATTAGGGTTTATTTTTATATTTGACTTTTGAAAGACACTATACCTAACACAGGATCCACTTTATAACCATACACAAGGGGTATCCTCCATCTTGATCATATATAAGCATTCATCCTTTCTAGATATTGTCTGAAACCTATCATTATAAGGATAAACCCTATGTATTTTTAATTATCCTTTTTGCACACAGTTTTCTACTTCTTTTCCATCATCATCTGCTATCGCACTTCATCTCTTTTCATAAACTGCATTTGGACTAGCATGACAATTATTCATTAAAATCAACAAGATCATATGCATTACCATACATTACCATTTAGATCATTCACAAAATGCATTAACAAAAAAAATTGGTATACGTAAAGCAATTTACCACTTACACAGATCTTTCTAGCTGCTCCATAATTGTCTTTCCAAATAAATTCCACTATATGTATAGAAAGTGTCATTCTTCTAGAGCTCTAAACCATAAAATTGAATAATACAAAAGAATTGGTTTTTACAACCACCCTCTATTGTTTTTTAATTTACATGGTGGAATCAGTAGCCGCCATGAATCTGGGTAGGCTATCCGGTATTTATAGCTGCTATAGTATTCTATGTTGTCCATCTTGGAATCTGCCATATAGTTCTTCGTGTAGTCTGTCCCTATAACCATCATGTCACAATCATTTTAAACTTTTTACACCACTAAAATCACTATGAAAGGGACAAGCGTTCAGTTTGATGAGGCCCAAAATTTGAACCTTGGACCTCTGCCCCACTTATGGGGTTTGGTGGAACCAATTGGTATACACCTTGAACCTAACCATCCTCCATTTTAACCCACCCATTCTTTTCTATTTCCTTTATTTTTTACACTTTTCTTTTCCATTAGTCATTTCAAGTTCCATTAGAAATATTGCATTCCCTATGAAACTCGATATGGCACCCTGAACAAAAAATTAGTAATCATTTTACACAATTATTTTGATGACAACTCTACATAAACCATCCATCCTAAACCATCTATCCCTTTTTCACCCACATCAGCCATTTTCACCTCTACTCAAGTGTCTACATATTTCTTTAATGCATTTATTATTTATAAATATGCCAAAGAGGGGGTAAAATGTAGACATGGAAAATTGAATCGTTAAGATGAGTCATTTTCCTTAGATTCTTAGTTTTTCTTATAGATATTAGGATCATATTTGAGATGACTTTTCTCCTATTAAATCATCTTTGTTCTTCCCAAAAATTATACCATTAGATTGATATCAGAAAGATATTTCTAATGGTATAATATTTATCCCATTCTAACATGATTTGGCCCTCCAGAGTGCCAAAAAACTTACGCATGGGTCTAGCTATTGTGAATTCATGACTAGAATGAAGGGTGAATTCACACCCACAAATCTGCTCATTTGCCACCCATAAATTTGTGAATTCGTAGTTTAACCCATGAATTTTCTAAAATAGTAAACCATTAAACCACCCATATTTCATGGTGATTCGACCTAAAATTGGCTGAATCTCGCACCTTTCACAAATTCACAAGTGCCAAATATTACCTGAGAATTTATCCAAATTAGAAATTTGTTCAATCTAGCTGATAAACCCAAACTGCCCCCTTGATTCATGCATTCTTTGGTTATTCTAGCATATTTCCATTGATTTAAAATTAGTATTCATCCTCCTAATTGATACTAATGATCATTTGAGAAAATTAATGGAAAATTGTACAAACTAGTAAAAGAATAAGAAATTGTGCTAAAAGAAATTAAGGATTGAGAGAGAGTGTTGCAGGTTGAATGCTGGAGCAATTTTGTTGCTAATTGAAGAACACTTTAGAGACTTCTACTTATTGCTTGGGTCCATTTTGTAGACACCAAAACAACACCAATTCGATTATGTGACTGCAAACACTGATCGCTTTGACACACACACAGCCCCCAAGGTAGCCCTCAGAGGTCAAACAGTGGTCCTAACCACTTTTATAGAAATTTTGTAAGGTCAAAAGGCAATATAGCATATTCAGGCACTTTGCTCAGTATTTGTCTCACCTAGGGACGAATTCAAACTAGGATACGTCTCACCTAGGGACGAATTCTTAATTCGTCTTTGGTCAGGACGAATTCCAGGTTTAACGGGCAAAAAGAAGAATGGCACCAAGTGGCAACCAAAGAAAGTCCTCCATGACTTGGGCTTTCATGACTGCCCTTGTGATAGTCCTCTAACGACCCATCTACCCACCTACATGTGCGTGCGAGGCAGGAGTCATCAATTGACTATCTTTGGCTGCCACTTGGTGCCATTCTTCTTTTTGCTCGTTAAACCTGGAATTCGTCCTGACCAAAGACGAATTAAGAATTTATCCCTGGGTGAGACGGATCCCAATTTGAATTCGTCCCTGGGTGAGATGAATATTGAGCAAAGTTCCTGAATGTGCCAAATTTCCTTTTGACCTTACAAAATTGCTATAAAAGTGGTTAGGACCACTGTTTGACCTCTAAGGGCTGCCCTGGGGGCTGTGTGTGTCAAAGCGATCAGTGTTTATAGTCACATAATCAGATTGGTGCTATTTTGGTGTCTACAGATGCCCCTTTTTGGGATGCGCTGTGCATGGAGCAACGCTGAGCAAAAATAGATAACCAAAGCACTAATGATTAGGGTTTCTCGATAACCTAACCAAATTTTGATGCCCTAAGTATGGAAAGGTCATGCATTCTTGAATTCTTGCTTTTGATGAGCGAAGGCACTCAATTTCAAGTATTAACCTATTTTGGTGAGGTGTGACTTGAGCTTGGACATTGATCAGTCATGAATAGGCAAAGGGTGCAACCTTTTGTACACAGGGGGAACCTTGTGTTCATGATTCACAAAATGTTGGAAATGAGGCCCATAAGGAATGCGTGCCTCACTCCCAACACTCCCCTCTCCTGCCACCATCTGACCAAAATCCTGCCAATCTGGCAGTCGCCCTCTGCCCTCTCCAGTGGCTCCTCCACACCCAGCTCCTCCCCATGCCTGAAGCATCTCGTCAGTATAGTCGTCCGCTGATCACGTAGTGATGTCCTAATGGGCAGTCCATCTATCAAAATCCGTAGAAGTCGATAGATATCCTCCAAAGTAACAGTCATCTCCCCTGTAGGGAGATGGAAGGTGTTGGTCCGCGGATCCCAGAGATTGATCAGGGCCATCAAATAGGCATGATCCGCGACCATTGGCTCTAGTCGAGCCACCTGCTTGAGCCCAAGGGCATCAAGCCACTCCCAGTCAGCCTCAATCAGCGCCCCCCGCGCTTCAACGAAAGCAATGGATACACGATATCGGCTCCTAATAACCTACAAAAGAAAACAATTCAAAAAAAAAAATTTTAAAATCATGGAAAAGAATTGTATAGCAATAACATGCATATACAACATTGACTATCAATGTAAAGCCAAAAAAAAAAACAAACAAAAATTCAGACAAAAATTAAATTTTCAGTTCTAGGGTTTCTAATCCTAACTGATTAAATTAAAACAAAAACAAACAAAAATTCAAAAAAAAATTAAATTTTCAGTTCTAGGGTTCCTAATCCTAACTGATTAATTTAAAACAAAAAAAAAACAAAAATTCAGACAAAAATTAAATTTTCAGTTCTAGGGTTTCTAATCCTAACTGATTAATTTAAAACAAAAACAAACAAAAATTAAGACAAAAATTAAATTTTTAGTTCTAGGGTTTCTAATCCTAACTGATTAATTTAAAAACAAAAATTTAAAAAATTCAATTAATTTTTCAATTCTAGGGTTTTTAAACCTAATTGATTAAGCCAAAAAAAAAAAACAAAGAAAAATTAAATTTTCAGTTCTAGGGTTTCTAATCCTAACTGATTAATTTAAAACAAAAGCAAAACACAAAAATTCAACAAAAATTAAATTTTTAGTTTTAGGGTTTCAAATCCTAACTGATTAAATTAAAACAAAAACAAACAAAAATTCAGAAAAAAATTAAATTTTCAGTTCTAGGGTTTCTAATCCTAACTGATTAATTTAAAACAAAAACAAACAAAAATTAAATTTTCAGTTCTAGGGTTTCTAATCCTAACTGATTAATTTAAAACAAAAACAAACAAAAATTAAGACAAAAATTAAATTTTCAGTTCTCGGGTTTCTAATCCTAACTGATTAATTTAAAAACAAAAATTAAGACAAAAATTAAATTTTCAGTTCTAGGGTTTCTAATCCTAACTGATTAATTTAAAACAAAAGCAAAACACAAAAATTCAACAAAAATTAAATTTTCAATTCTAGGGTCCCTAATCCTAACTAATAAGTTCCAAAAATAAAAAAATAAAACGAAACAAAATTTAAAAAATTAATTTTTCAGTCTTGGGTTTCTAATCCTAACTGATTAATATAAAAACAAAACAAACATTTAAAAATACAAACATTGAGTCTTAGGGTTCACGTTCAGTTTATCCTAGGGTTTAGTTGAAGAAAAAATTCTTTACCTAGATTTTGCGCTACGTTTAGTTGTACACTAAGTCAAGTTGTATTAAGCTCAGTTTCAAGGTTTAAGTTTAAAAAAATATATATATTGAAAAATAACATCACAAAAACAATTAAACAAAACAATTGCAATTTTAAACAAAAAGTAATAAACTCTAGGGAGCACTTACTGGTCTCGCTTCGCTTCGCCGCTCGATCCGGTTTGTGCACTCATGATGGCGAGGAAAATCTCGACAGCGCTTCGCTTCACAGAATTAACTTCCTCCTCCCCAGAGCTCCAAATCGAAAGAAAAATCAAATGCAAATGAGCCCAAACCCTAGTTTTGCACCTTAAATAAACCTTTTGAGCTGGAATTCATCCTTTACTAGGACGAGCACTCTGGATAGCGCTCGTCCCACCCAGGGACGAATTCTAAAGCTGGAATTCATCCTAGCATGGGATGAATTCAGGCCAGAAACTTCAAAAACATCAAAAAATGAACTAAAATGCACTAAAATAGATAATAAACTTGCCCGATAAGAGTGTTGTTGCACTTGACATCCCGAGCATGCAAAACCGACGTTGGGGTCACAAATTATCATTATCCTACTCCCTAAGAAGGCTACCATAGCCGGATCGCTCCACGGGAAGACGAATTTTTGCCAATTTCAGCCATAAAAAACGTCGCAAAAAGGGTTACCACCCACCAAAAATAGGTCTAAATGTCAGAAAATTGCATATGCTTAATGCTAAACCATCTAAAGACACCCTTGCACAAGTCATATTGGGTCAAGCAACTCGTCGCTTTTCTCACGAAGGTCATTCCCTCATCGATTCGTCGTTTGAGGGGGTAGTCACACTTAGTCACCAATCAACAAACACACACCCAATCAAGGCAATGACATGCATTCAAATAATCATTGACAAAGACAATTACACTCTTGCTTGGGGTAGTAAACAAGCAATAATCACAATCTGATCAGATCACTTGGCATTTTGTGAATCATGAACACAAGGTTCCCCCCGTGGACAAAAGGTTGCGCCCTTTGCCTATTCATGACTGATCAATGTCCAAGCTCAAGTCACACCTCACCAAAATAGGTTAATACTTGAAATTGAGTGCCTTCGCTCATCAGAAGCAAGGATTCAAGAATGCATGCCCTTTCCATACTTGGGGCATCAAAATTTGGTTAGGTTATCGAGAAACCCTAATCATTAGTGCTTTGGTTATCTATTTTTGCTCGGTGGTGCGCCATGCACAGCGCATACCAAAAAGGGGCATCTGTAGACACCAAAATAGCACCAATCTGATTATGTGATTGCAAAAATTGATCGCTTTGACACACACACAGCCCCAGGGGCAGCCCTCAGAGGTCAAATAGTGGTCCTAACCACTTTTATAGCAATTTTGTAAGGTCAAAAGGCAATTTGGCACATTCAGGCACTTTGCTCAGTATTCGTCTCACCTAGGGATGAATTCAAACTGGGATCCATCTCACCCAGGGACGAAAACTTAATTCGTCTTTGGTCGGGACGAATTCCAAGTTTAACGAGCAAAAAGAAGAATGGTGCCAAGTGGCAGCCAAAGACAGTCAATTGATGACTCCTGCCTCGCACGCGCGATCATGTGGTGGTCATAGGTGCCATGTGGCGGTCATGTCTTCTCATGAGAGAGGAAAGTCCTCCATGACTTGGGCTTTCATGATTGCCCTTGTGACAGTCCTCTAATGGCCCATCTACCCACCTACACATGCGTGCGAGGCAGGAGTCATCAATTGACTGTCTTTGGCTGCCACTTGGCGCCATTCTTCTTTTTTCCCGTTAAACCTGGAATTCATCCTGACCAAAGACAAATTAAGAATTTGTCCCTGGGTGAGACGGATCCTAGTTTGAATTCGTCCTTAGGTGAGATGAATATTGAGCAAAGTTCCTAAATGTGCCAAATTGCCTTTTGACCTTACAAAATTGCTATAAAAGTGGTTAGGACCACTGTTTGACCTCTGAGGGCTGCCCTGGGGGCTGTGTGTGTGTCAAAGCGATCAGTGTTTACAGTCACATAATTGGATTGGTGCTATTTTGTTGTCTACACATTTCACTATCATTTCTATTTCAACCACGAGCGATCAAATCGACAATCTCCCACCTATGAGCAAGTTATTTAGTAACTAACATGACATCATAATTTTATTTTATGCATCTATATTTCACATTTAGCACATTTGTCCTCTTAGAAAAGTAAGGTCATATTTGATCTAAATTTTCCCTAACCAAATTCTCTTTGTTCCTTCTAAAACCTATACTATTGAATCGATATTGGAAATATATTTATAATGGTATAAGATTTATCTCGTTCTAACACCATTTGGTCCCCCAAAATGCCAAAAAACTACATATATATCTAGCTATCATGAATTCACGGGTAACTTTCTAGTTGTGAATTTGAGTTGCGAATTCACTTTCCAGCCAGGATTTTGCACTATTACAAGCCTAGGGGCAAATTATTGCTTTCATATCCATTTTTGCATCTTGCACATTGTATATTGATCATATTACATTTCATAGCACTCTGATTTCTACATCATTTCACTAATTTATTTTGATTTTTATCTCTTTACAACTATATATCTGATTTTCATATTTTATTGCACGGTTTATTAAAGAGACCAAGGGAATTTAACTACCATATTGCTAAGACCAACCTTATAATGGCCTAAGCATATCCCCAAATCCTAATTGTAATTTAATATTTCTTTATAATTGATTGCAGGTTTTTTGCAAACTCACACCATCAACCATGAATCCACAAGACCAGTCATGAATTCACTTTGCTCAATCATCCAATCCAAGTAAGTGCATTAATATAATCTATTTTAGTTCTATTTTATTCTCTATCAATATAATTTTGTTTCTATTTCTATTTTTTTCCATAAAACTGTTATATCAAAAAGACAAAAAGAAAGAAGGGATAACAAACTGCATCTATTATAGAAAAATTATTTTTTGTGTTGTTTGCAAGGAAAAAATTGTATATAGTTCAATTTCAAGTTGCATTTGGCTAGATATATTTTTTTATTAAATAAAAGAACACATTCAAACATTCCCCATTGTCTAGACTTAGAAGTTGTCTTAAAACACTTCTTAGTGAATCCCCAAATCAGTTAACCATAACCAAAGGAGGCACAACATCAGGTGCCTCTCACATTGAGGTATAGGCTTTGAATGACCTATCCCCCTTCTAGGCACGAATCCATTAGACTAAGGGAAAGGGGTGCAAAATTTTTAGCCTACACAATTTCTTATAACCTCATAAGCACAAAGTATAATGTGTGTTTCAAAAAGTGTGGCTGTAATAGATAAATTATTGTTACACTAAGGACCTTAGGCCTATATTTATATCAAAATTTTATCCCTAAGTTACCCAGGGTAGAAAACAATTACTTCTTGTGAAAGTAAAGATTGGGGGTAACTTTATCAAAATGTTATACCTCCAAATGTTACATGCCTCTAACAGGCTTAGAACGCTCCAAAAATATTTAGTATCACAAAATGCTAAAAAACTTGCTTTTTGGAATATTTCATCATAATCCATGTTTATTTTCACTTCTATACCTTGTTTGAGTGATTTGTTTGGTCTTATTAAGCAATTTGCTTGTTTTTGCAAGAATTAATTTTCTTTAGCAAGAAAATTAACTACATATATCGAGTGAGTTTCTACTCAATAAAATAAATGCATTTGTTGAGTGAATCACTCCTCTAAGCCAATCAGCAAATTTTATAGGCATATTAGTATTTTACCAAAAATAAGCAATTTTTTAGGTTTTTTAGTTTTTTTTACAATCTAGCCTCTTGCCACTACTTATTGCTTCCAAATTGAATAAAGGTAGTGCCAAGGTTCAATGTTTATGGTGAATTCATGGGATACTAAGCTTGAGTGGCATAACACCCTAGATCCCACCTTCATCCTTGAGTGTGAAGTCTACAAATTTGGATTCCTTGCTATAAAATTTGCAAATTTGCTATTTCTCATTTTTGAATTTGGACCCTTAGGTAGTTTTTTATGGTAGTAGTTCCAATAGATTCTACCACTTTGTTTTATTAAAATATACTATCGCAAGGTCTTCTACCTCCCCTATTATATATTTAAAGGTATTTTTTTACAATTATTCTCCCTTGGTAGCTATATCTCTCAACTTGACATGAATTGGTTTTAAATTTTCATAGGTTTTGACAAAATTCCCTTGATCAATGTGGTATTTCTCCTATTTTATCATGTCACAAATGACATAATCATATAGTACATGTTTCCTTTCATCAAAAATATTTTCCATTTAAATAGCAGTCAATCGCTAGATTTTTTTACTATATCCTATACTTGGGTTTTCAAAGATGCCAAATTATCTTTGTAGATTTTTAAGTTTATTTAGAAATATAGGATTGCCCTTATTTTCTTCATCATATATTTACAATATATCCTATATTACTGTGATCATGTTATGGTTATTGATACAAGGAGTTTGATAAATTTTAATGTCCACTTCTTAAAAAATATTTTTCCACTTGTTTGATAATACTTTTAGCTAGTTCCAAGCTTTCTCATATGGAGGATTAGTTAAAAATATTCAAAGGTATTCTTCATATCTACCCTGATATGGTCCCACATATTCTTAGATATATGAATTTCTTCCACTAAATTTTGGTCTTTCTCAATTTATGCAAGGTTTAATGGAACTCCTTGATTTGGTGGTCTTTAATTTCTATGTCCTCTACCAATCTACTTTTCTCCTTAGTCATTTATTACACAAGTTGTTTAGACTCAACAAGTTGAGCTTTGAGGTATTTTATCTATTTCTTCAATTGCTTTTTCTTGATAACCTATTTCTTAATCCCTTTATTTTCCTATTAATATTAGTCTTTTCTACCTTGATTCAAACTAATTCTACCTCTAACCCTCTATTTATTATCTATAATACTTCATTCTCAACAACTAGTTGACAATTTTTCATTATTGCACCAAGTGTAAGTTGGTTAATGTGGGACAATGCCATCACCCACATAGATAGGTCCTAGAAAATTTTATTGTACTATCAATTTTATTAAAGTTCTATTGCATAAGATGCATGGGAACCATGTTGAGCTTTTTAGCTCTTGTACATGATTGGCCAAAAACTAAATAGCAGCTTACTAGGACTAAAATTTAGCTAAGGTAGAGAAGCCAAGCCACTTCAAAGTTTTTAGGGAATATTACATTATTTGGTACATGCTAATATACCCCCATGGTACACCCATGTGTTGTAGGTGAGTTGGAGAGGGTAGGGAAATCTTCCAAGGGAGGTCCCTGGTTCAAATATCCACCCTATTAAACGCACATTGGGTATCCAAAATCCAGTTGATAATGCTAGTGCAATTAGGGTTGGGTGTGACTACCAGGTAATTTTGATGGTGTAGAACCCCTTGGTCATGGTTTCTCAAACCAATGGGTTCTACACCCACATGGTACCTTCATGGTACAAATGTAAATATGTAATAGATTAGGGTTAAGTATACAGTTTAGGTGAATAATTTATATTTTCCCTTTTATGTAAGTATCAATGTGCAGGAAATGCATTTGTCATGTAAGAGTGCAATGTGCTATAAATACACAAGTTTCATGTAATTTAGAGTGCAAGAGTGTATTGAGAGAATGTACACAAGTGTTTTGTATGTAAGTGTGCAAATATGTAATGTGAGGATGTGTGCAAGTCTTGTATTAGGAGTGCATGTAGAATATCAAGAGTCATATGGAGAGAAATATTCAAGTATGTGAAGAGTCACATTACTATGTCTATATTTTGGAGATAAATGTTATAACCCACCTTGGCAAGAACCTTTTTCATGATGAATTAGGACTTAATTCCTAGTTTTGTAATATTTTGTGAAAGGATTTGATGCTTTTATAAATTATTTTGAAAAATAAAAAGTAAGATCAATTAATCATAGCTTAATTAACCTAATTGATTTATTTGAATGGTTTTGTAATGCAATTAGGGAGTCTTTATCTCCATAGAATGTGTTCTTTTCCAATTGGTTTATAGGAGTTTTTAAATATTAAATTCCTTATAGTGGAGGCTATGAATATTTTATTGAGGTACCTTCCATAGTGGGTAGGTCTTTTATTTTTAAATTAAGGCTTGTAGGGACATGGGATAGGGATCCCATGAATGTCCTCCATCATGCCTTAGTGGGAGTAATATTTTAGTAAATAGAGGATGGGTCTTTATCCTCTCTAAAGGGGTTAAAATATTATTAAAATAGGCAAGGGATAGGAGATCCTGTGAGTGCCTCTAATCATGCTTGAATGGAAATTTAATAATTCACCCCCTTTGTCTCTTTCTCCTCCACTTAGCATAAGTGGGATATTATTAAAATGAAAGGAGGACCTCCACTCCTCTTGTGCTTACCCTCTTTAGTATTGCTTTAATAAGAGGGGTTACTCTTATATAAGTAAAAAGGGAAGGCAACCATAGGGGTTAATCACGCACAAGGAGAAGTCTAGGAAGAAGAGGAAGAGTAAGAGATATTTTTGGAGGTATCAGTAGAAAAGAAGAAATCCAACCTATAATAAATATTAGGTTGGAGGATTCCATGCTTTGCTCTCAAAACTTGTCTTGCTCTTGTTGTTGGATGGCTAATTTATTATAAGTCTAGGTGATAGAGATTTATATGTCTTAGATCCCATCTATTGCTTGGATTTAATGCCTTTGTTGGTTTTTTTAAGTACTAAAATATGGGAGCTCTAATAAATGATGAACTCCTTTGTGAAGAGGTTTGTAATACATCTATGACTACTTCAAGATTTATCCACCTTTAAGGAATGTTTTATGCCTTGCTTAGGATACCTCTTTCATGCTAATTCACTGTTGTAAGTTATTGTGAGTTGGCCTGTAACAGACGTTTAGAACCTCCCTTGTTGGTATGATATTAGCTTCATTTTCCTTTTGCATGGTATTTTCTATGATTATTCATTGAAATTATGGATGACTGCAATGGCATGATAGTTGATAGCACTAATTGATCAATGCTATTGAACTACCTTTTAACCATCCAATTCTTAGTGTAATATTGCTCTGTTGTAGATGTTAATGTGTTGCATTCAACCCCTTGTTCAGATAGAAATAGGTCTATAGCAATTTTGTAGGTCTTAAATCCTCCCTTTATGGTATCTTCGTATCAATAGAAAACTAATTGAGGCATCCTATGATGTCTTAAACCTCAAAGGAATCAACCCCTAAGTGATCAAGGCACCCTGGTTCATGCTCAGCTGCCTAGGTGGAAGCTTTTTGTTTGGCCTTACCAAGAAATATCCCACATGGGATGTGCTCAAAGTCTAAATGCCTTTAAAGGGAGAAAAGCTCCCATATGTTCTTTACCACCAAATGGTGGTCGAGCTAGCACCAGTTGGCAATATGATTACCTTGATATTCAGATCGATCCGATGATAACACATGGTATTTGGTTATTGGTATTTTGTTGTTTGACTATTATCGATTGTGTGCTAGGTGGCCTAGGGATAAATTAGTTGAAAACATTTTAAGGGGTAAGTGGGATTTAGTCCCACATGCTCCTAGTGGGAGCATTTGTGAAGTTTAATTAGGGTAAGCCTCCCCTTCTAAGGTGACCATGTAGTGGTGGTCAGTCTAGCTAAGGAGGCTATGGAACTGATTGCTAGGCATGGAGGTCTAACTTGTTGTTGTTTGAATTGCTAACTTTTTAGGTTTGACTTGTTGAGGTTTGAATTGTTGAGGTTTTATTGGCATAGGTTGATTGGTTGGAAACCAATTGCATAGTCTGACCTCTTAAAACCCAATTTTTGGCAACATATACATTAAGGAATATTTTTATTCTACCATATTTTTAATTTTCCAATTTATCTTTTGCCTTAGAGGATATTTGAGCTTTCTAAAGACCTCCTAGATTAATGCTATTTTTGAATGACCTTCAATTGATTAAATCTTTGAAATGAGAAATTAGTTGATTGAATACATAGATTATTTTTAGTTATTTGATTAATTAAGGGTATGGGATATTAGTTGATTAAATAAATGGATTATTTTTAATATTTATTTGATTAAGGATGTGGTACCTTAATGGATTTTGGAAAGTAAATTTGCATAATGAAAATCATAAACCTTTGATTACTCTATATTTTATGAAATTATCCTCTTTCTCTTTTGATAAAGATAAGAGTAGAAGTGTGTGATTTCTTATGATGTTAACTAGATGATTGGTTGTCTTGAGTAGTTTTGTATAGTTGCAATTTGGCAATTAAATTATATATATGCACTTGCTTTAAGTTATTTAGTAGATGCATTTAGATGCATGCTTCATAAGAACCATGAGCTATCTTGATCCTTTACTACCATTAATAGAGCAATGGAAAGAGGGGATAATCCAGGAGGATACCTGGAACTAAAACATTGACCTTGATATTGGTTGCAGTAATGAATTTATTTATTAGACTTTACTCTAGTGGAGTAATCCCTAGATGGACATGGATGTAATATCTTATTCTTTTAAAGTATGGAGGTTTTACCATACTTGGGTTATGTAAAGATGTAATAAATAAATGAAGAATATACCTCTAACTTGTTGTTCATGAAATTATAGTTATGGTTTCATAGTAGTTCCCTTGCTTAAATATTTTAATTAGATGATGATGTTTATTTTGAGTACTTGTTTGATGCTTATGTAGATATTATTCTATGTTTAAATTAAGTATATAGACTTAGTCTTATCCTTATAAATAATGAAGGGTTGGAAGGTCTTGCATTTTAGCATAATTAGATGGTTGATTTGTTATCCAAAATGATTATCAAATATGAGATAAGAGTAGAGGAAAAATAACCTAAGGGGTTAGGATCTCTTAGGATAAACTTAGAATAGGAACCAAAACAATTATGAACGAACTTGGATATCTATGAAAGGAATAAGTTAGCTCATTGTGGAGATGAGATGGATGGCTTATTTTGCAATACATGTAGTATACCTACATATATGGACTTGTGTATGGTATAGATATGGATGTATTCCTTCAATTGATAGAAGGAGATAAGTTAGCTCATCAAGAAGATGAGATGGATAGCTTATTTGTGATGCACATAGTATACCTACACAGATGGACTTGTGTATGTTATAGAGATGGGTATATCCTTTAGTATATTTGGGAATGAGAAGGTCAATCAACTTAAACATTAGATTTGCTTAGTTTTCTTAACACTAATGCATGTGTTGGTTAGGAATTTTTGAATCCCTCTTGGTTTGTGCTTGTAGAAAAAATTTCTTAGCTAATCTAGTTAGATTCTGGGTTGTTATATTTGGTATCAGAGCTCTAGGTACGAGGGACTAGAAGTGTAAAAACCCTAGTTGTCACCACTCAACCACTTTTTTTTTCCACACTTACATTCTCCATGAAGCAAGAGATATAATCATGACCTAAGATAGACTCATTCCATTTGGATTAAAGCTTATCAAGGCATATAACATCAAGAGCTATTGAGACTTGATCAGAGTCTCTTAGGGTTGAAGTGATTAGCTTCTACAAAACCCTCATACCCCATTGGTATGAGAACATTGGCCAAGCATAAGGTTTCATCCCATAGAAGGGAAATCACCAATAAACATACTGTCCACCAAGATCAGTACGTAGGTGAATGCCTTGAAGATGGAGAACCACACCAATGAAAAACCATCATAGATGAAATAACCTTATTATTGGTTATTCTTAGGTTTTAGATATGATCCTCTTCATCTAAAAGATATTTCTAAGACAACAATATCACTATTGTGATAAGAATACATGGAATGTCATCTTAAATATGATTATATATAACTTTAAATATCTTAGAAACATAATGGTTCACCCTTTTTTTAGACAACGCTTTTGTTGTACACGTTGAGTTTATTACAAAATGACATTACTTGTCCAATAAGGGTGCATCCCATCTCATGCACACTCAACATATTAACTTTTAGGATATAAGATTTGTTTTTGTTCTCAGTTCAAGACCAATTTTACCTCCTTGTGGACTTTAATCCACTTTGAATTTCAATGTGTTCTAATTTGAACCATAATGAGTGTTTATGAGGTGAACATAAACTAATGGAGCCTTTTATAATAAAATCTACTCTTCATAACCATATATTTGAAACATCACATGAGAGATCCACTTAAGCAAAAATTATATTCCATTATGAATAGCTTCTATGAATTCCACACATCTATTGAATACAAGAAGTAAAACTAATTATCTTCATCATTAACATTTAACCAATTTAATTTGAAAAGTAAATGGCACAATCACATATCATTAAATCATCAACATGTTAGAAATTATTCATACATTCTTAGCATTATAAATGAAATTGTTGAATGAATAACATGCATAACTATCCCGTTATATTATTTAACCATCTCATCCACATATATCATTTTAATTTTGAAATTAAAAGCAATAGGAACAAGAAATAACACATCAACCCACAAAATAGAGTGACAGAATGTTTTATCCTAGGAAAACCCTGACAGAAAAAACCCAACCTCCAAAATGTATTATTTCCTCATATTCATAAACTTAAATACCAATATTACAAGTATAGAAGGGTATCTATCGATCCCTTTCAATCAAGTACAAGTCAAGGAGTACCATTGTTCCATATTATGCTTATGATGCAATTAAGGAAATTTCCCAATTCCTTTCTCTAAGTCATCATTATAAAATTAAGGTATTTCTCATACCATAAAGGAATTCACCTGTTCCTTTAAAATCAATGATGCAATTAAAGAATCAACCAGTTCCTTTCTCTAAGTCATCATATGAATGTTAATAATTTACGTATGTTTATGATAATCATTGGAATCGCATTTTTGAGAAGCCTCATCGACTTTGGAGGGAACCTTATAAATTCCCTCAAGAATGAATACAAATCCAGTCTTTTCTTCTCTAAGTATCCATACTAAGTGTATGAATAAGGAAGCTTATAAATTCCTCAAGGATGAATTCTCCATCCACTCTTATTTAGAACCTTAATCATATTAAGTTAGTATTTAACTCATATTTTCTATGCATCAAACCAAGAATAGATACGTGTCTATTATTTCCTTAATTATTGATTATAGAGTTCATGGTTTGAGAGGATTCAATCTCCTCTCATCCAATCCATCCATTTTCAATAGCCCATAAATCCTATATATGGTCTTTAATCGTATGATTGAATATAGTGAGGAAACCCCATAATTTCCTCTAAATATTCTCCTAAAATTTGCAAACATTTGGTTAAAATATAGTAAAAGGGTGTTATTTTCCCTTCCCTATCAACTGGTTATATATTTCCACTATTCATTCACTATTCACTATTCACTATTCACTATTCACTATTCACTATTCACTATTCACTATTCACTATTCACTATTCACTATTCACTATTCACTATTCACTATAAAATGAATGCTACGTTCATCCTCCTACACACATAATCGACATGTGTAGACATCAAATTCTAGTTATTTTGTGCTAGAGTTACTATTCATATTCACTATTCATTGTTCACATAGCTCCCATTGGCTAACTAAGCTCCTTATCACTTCTAGCTCCTAGCCACCATGTGACCATCTATTTAACATACCATGGGTTAATATTCACCCTAGGTTGGTTAGTATACAAGGAATACCTTCCTACTTTTTCAATATAGAGGGACCCCCACATCACTTAAAAATTCAATGCTTTCTTTTTTTAAGCAAATAAGCAATGTATTCCCTCAAATATAATTATGCATATCTTCAATATAAATTCCCACACTATATCTATGCATCTCAATGATATATTTCCACAATATATTAGAAATTCCATTATCTAAGTACTACCACAATACTTTAAAATGTCCACTATCTAAGTATTTCATATTATAATAAAAATACTATCATCTAAGTATTTTTGCAATACTTTTAAGAGTCTACGATCTAAGTATTTCCACAATAAATTAAAAAGCTGAATATCATGATTTTTTTTATCCTACAAAATCAAATATAACTTCCACAAAGAAGAGATCCAACCTCATGATCCAAGTTGGGTTGAACTAGACTTCTCTTGTTAGTCTCCAAAGCTTATCTCCTACTTCCTTTTTGTGCTCTTGTCCATGCTTACTTCCAGATCTACCTCTTTAGTCCACTCATATTGGCCAAATGCCCTTAATTTAGGACTTAGTACTCTCCAAAGACTTTTTAGTTTCTAATCTACCGATAAGGTAGAGATCATACTCCCTAATTCCAATATTTCCTAGCCTAAAATTTTGTACTCCCCCAAAGATTTTTTGTTTTCGATCCACCGAAGTGGAGAGCATACTCCCTAAACTCCAATATTTCCTCGATACTCCTTTCTTCCCAAGGTATCCTCTATTTATAGGAAAATTTCCCACTTATGGCCAAATAGTGGCCTTATTATTTTATTATTAAAATATGCCTTGGGTCCCTTAAGACTTATCATGTCACGTAGAGGGTAATCCAGGAAGTAGAAGAGGGTCCAAATAAGGATAAGGTAGGTGACCTTCTCTTGTTTTATGTTCCCTTTTCATGGGAACAAATACAAAACTAATACTATTGAGGTTTATAATAGATACAAAGCTAGGACTATTAATGATAATAGGAGAGATCTCCCTTTTATTTCCATCAATGTAGGGAATCCAAATGGATAATTCCCACAAGGATGCGATAATTCTTATATATTTTTTTTTAATAATTCTAAAGCCCTTTAAATTTCAATAAAAATTGGGTCCACTTTGTGGACACCTCATTATTTTAATAAAAAGGGTGGCTATCTACTACTATTTGGTAGATGGGTGATTGAAATTGGAAGAATCCCACCTACCATTCTAGTCATCCTAAAGCTACCATGTGGAGTGTAATCCAAAAGTAGGAAATAAAAAGGGTCCTACCAAGGATAAGATAGGTGGTCCTTTTTTTGTTTTATGTTCCCCTTTGGTCCACATACCTCCAAAGCATCCCTAATTAAAAAAATAGAGGAGAGAATCTCACTTTTCTCTCCACCAACCAAATTATGCCATGAGGGAAATAGGATAGGCTTTTAGTATTAAATAATACTAGTGCCTAATTTGGTCCAATAATAATTGGACATTTAATTACATTAAAATTAAATGCAATTAACCTTATTATTAAACATTAAACATGTTTAATTGTTTTCATTGTTTTCCCTCCTAAAGTCCTTCAAAATTCCTAATTTGGAATTTTGTAAACTCCTTTAGGGTCTATAACCCTTTTTGTTGAACATTAATTGATCCCAAAATCAATTAATGTCCTATTGATAGGGTTCGAGGGTAACGGGTCATGAAAATAAGCTTCATAGAATGTGCTAGGGATTTGGATATCTTCTTATTCGTGCCCTTGCTTAGTTCTTAAGCTAAATCTAGGAAGACCTAGAATTCCTAATTGCTAAGAATTCTAAAGGGGGATTAATCATAGGATGGGTAGCTTATATGCTATGATACCTTACACATAGTAAGAGTGTTCATTAGCATTAAAACTACATAGTAGTCTTTAGAGTACCACCCTAGGTAGAGTGATGATAGTCTTAGTAGGAAAATTATGTTTATTCTATGTGGATGTCATGATTAGATAGAATTTATAGTGTAGTTCAAGGTGAAGTTGTAACCTAATCTACTACTCTTTATGAGGTGTGACTAGGATAAATGACACCAAATACAAGGAGAGAAAGACCTATTCCTTCTGATAGGCAAACCCAATAAAGCAATGCTAAGGAATAAATCCTAAAATAGAATTCAGGTAATCCTAATAGGGAGGTAGAAAACCTCATTGCAATGGTCACTACAATGCAATATCAAATAAAATAATTTCTAGAGACCTTAGCAAATCAATATTCATAGGCTAGGAGCTTGGAGGTTGGGCAAGCTGATAAACCAATCGTGAAAGAGCAAGAGGCTAGAACTCTATTAGAAAAAATTGTGGCAAAGAACCTAAATAATATTTGTACCTCAAAATTTGATGAAGGAGAAGGTGATGCAGTCAAAGCTTGGTTGAGGGCGCTAGAGATCTACTTCACAATGAAGAACTACTCCTCGGGAACTTAGATAGTGTGGGCAATGATTCACCTAAAAGGGGCTAGATTAGATTGGTAAAAAACATATTGAGAAGAGCAGAAGATCAAATTTGTTGATATAAAATGGAAGGACTTTGTCACAACAGTCAAGAAAAGGTTTCTCACAAAGCATTTTTAGGTGGTAAAGTTTGAACAATTTGTCAACCTTCAACAAGGGACCAAATCTATGGAAGTATACTACAAAAAATTGGTTAAGTTATTGAAATGTATATTTTATTGAATTATAGATCTAATTACTCTCATGGATGGAAGAAGTTGATAGACCACTAGGAGTTGGATACTGGAAAAAGAGAAATTATGATTTAGATATCTCAAGGTAACATGAAATATTACCCTCATGTAGTTGCATTGCATTTTACTTATACTTATGTTTGCACCATTGGACCATGATGTCTAGTACTAGTCTCCTTAGATTTGGTTGGTGGTAGTTGAGTCTATCTTAAAATAGGCCACCCACTTAAGGATAAAACAATGGTGTAAAACATTGAGAATGCATTTGATGCCTGTGATTGTTGATTTATGAAAGTATATTGCTTGTTTGTTGATTTGCAATGCTTATGGAAATATATAATTGCTTTATGCTTTCTATTATGAGAAACATAGAGGACTATGTTTAGTCCAAGGGGGAAGTATGTCATGACCCACCTTGGCAAGACCCTTTTTCATGATGAATTATGACTTAATTATTGGTTTTGTAATATTTTTTGAAAGGATTTGATGCTTTTGTGAATGTTGCATTTTAGGAAAAATGTTTTGGAAAAGAAAAAACAAGATCAATTAATCATAGCTTAATTAACCTAATTGCTTGATTTGAATGGTTTTGGAATGCAATTAGGGAGTCTTTGTCTCCATAGAATGTGTTCTTTTCCAATTGGCTTATAGGAGTTTTTAAATGTTAAATTCCTTATAGTGGAGGCTATGAATATTTTATTGAGGTACCTTCCATAGTGGGTAGGTCTTTTATTTTTAAATTAAGGCTTGTAGGGACATGGGATAGGGATCCTATGAATGTCCTCCATAATGACTTAGTGGGAGTAATATTTTAGTAAATAGAGGATAGGTATTTATCCTATCTAAAGGGGTTAAAATATCATTAAAATGGGTAAGGGATAAGAGATCCTATGAGTACCTCTAATCATGCTTGAATGGATATTTACTAATTCACCCCCTTTATAATTTTCTTATACACTTAGTATAAGTGGGATATTATTAAAATGAAAGGAGGACCTCCACTCCTCTTGAGCTTACCCTATATGGTATTGCTTTAATAATAAGGGTTACTCTTATATAAGTAAAAAGGGAAGGCAGCCATAGGGGTTAATCACACACAAGGAGAAGTCTAATAAGTAAATACATTTTTGGAGGCATCAATAAAGGAAGGAATCCAACCTATCAGGAAGATTATGTTGGTGTATTCCATGTTTTGTTTATCTTGAATGCTTCTTAATGCATTGATAATGGAAGTAGTTATTTATTAAGGAAAATGCTCTCAAAACTTGATTTGATCTTGATGTTGGATGGTTAATTGATTGTAAGTCTAGGTTATAGAGATTTTTATGTCTTATATCCCATCCATTACTTGTATTTAATGCCTTTGTTGGTTGTTTTAAGTACTAAAATATGAGGATATCTAAGCAATGGTGAACTCCTTTGTGAAGACGCTTGTAATCTACCTATAACTACTTCAAGCTTTATCCACCTTTAAGGAAAGTTTTATGCCTTACTTGGGATGCCTCTTTCATGATAATTCACTATTGTAAGTTACTATGAGTTTCCTTATAACAGATATTCAGAACCTCCCTTGTTGGCATGATATTCCTTTTCCTTTTTGCATGGTATTATTATGATTATTCATTGAAATTATAGATGATTACAATGGCATGATAGATGATAGCATTGATTGATCAATGATATCAAACTAATTATTAACCATATAATTCTTAGTGCAATATTGATTTGTTGTAGATGTCCATATGTTGCAGTCAACCCTTTATTTAGATAGAAATATATTTTTAAACCATTTATAGGTCTTAAATCCTCCTTTTATGACATATTTAGATCAATAGCAACCCAATGGAGGTATCCTGTGAGGCATTTGACATTAGGAAGCCAACCACTAAGTGACCAAGGCACCTTGGTTCATACTCGACCACCTAGGTGAAAGCTTTTTTTTTTTTGGCCTCCCCAAGCAATATCCCACATGGGATATGCTTAGGGCTTGAAGGTCTTTAAATAGAGCAAAACTCCCATATGTTCTCGACCACCAAGTGGTGTTCAAGGACTGACCACTTGGTGGTCAAGATATCACCGATTGGTCGTGTGCTTACCTTGAAATTTAGACCAAATTGATGATGACACATGGCATTTGGTTGTTGGTCTTTTGTAGTTTGACTATTCTTGGTTGTGTGTGAGGTGGCGATAAATTAGTAGAAAATATTTTAAGAGGTAAATGGGATTTAGTCCCACATGCTCCCTATGGGAGCATTTGTGAAGTTTAAGTAGGGGAAGCCTCCCCTACTAAGGTGACCATGCGATGGTGATCAGTCTTGCGGATGAGGCTAGAGCATCAGTTGCTAGGTGTGGAGGTCTAACTTGTTGAAGTTTGACTTGCTGACTTGTTAAAGTTAGATTTGCTAAGGTTTTATTGGTGGAGGTTGATTGGTTGGAAATAAATTGCATAGTCTAACCTCCTAAAACCTATTTTTTGGTAAAACAAACATTAAGGGATATTTTTATTAAACCATCTTTTTAATTTGCCAATTTATCTTTTGTCTTAGAGGATATTTGAGCTCTGTAAAGATCTCCTAGATTAATGGTATTTTTGAATGACCTTTGATTAATTAAAGCTTTGAAATGAGAAATTAGTTGATTGAATACATGGATTATTTTTAGTTATTTGATTAATTAAGGGTATGGGACCTTAGTTGATTGAATAAATGGATTATTTTAAGCATTTGTTTGATTAAGGGTATGGGACCTTAATGGACTTTGGAAAGTAACTTTGCATAATGAAAATCATAAACCTTTGATTGACTAAAGGAAGAGTTGTGAGTTACTCTATATTTGATGAAATGATCCTCTTTCTCTATTGATAAAGATAAGAGTATATGTGTGTGATTTCTTATGATGTTAACTAGATGATCTATGATTGGTTGCGTTGAGTAGTTTTGTATAGTTGCAATTTGGAAATTAAATCATATATATGCACTTGCTTTAAGTTATTTAGTAGATGCATTTATATGCATGCTTTATAAGAACCATGAGTTTTCTTGATCCCTTACTACCACAAATTGAGCAATGGAAATATGGGAAAATCCAAGAGGACACCTAGAACCGATGCATTGACCTTGAAATTGGTTGTTGTAATGAATTCATTTATTATACTTTACTCTAGTGGAGTAATTCCTAGATGTACATGGATGTATTACCTTATTATTTAAAAGTATGGAGGTTTTACCATACTTGGGTTATGTAAAGGTTTAATAAATAAAAGAATAATACACCCCTAACTTGTCGTTCATGAAATTTTTAGTTTTTATGGTTTCATAGTAGTTCCCTTGCTTATATTTTTTAATTATATGATGATGTTTATTTTGAGTATCTATTTGATGCTTATGTAGATATTATTCTATGTTTAAATTTTTGGGAGGGAAACTTATGAGATATTTTATTGATACAAATGGGTTACAATATATAGGCATAAGCCTATATGAAACACATGACACTTGTCAAGAGAAACTGACAAGTGTCAAGGTGAAGGCATAGTGCACTTTAATTCTAACATTCCCCCTTAAAGTGCACTATCCTAACTAAAGAAAAAAACAAGTCAACATTAGGTAACATTCCCCCTTAATGTTGACTTCTCTAAAAGCAACCTATCATCTTATTTTATTGCTGATTTGGTCTAGGCTCGTGCTCTTTGTGCTTGGCTCTCCAACTGTGAATAATTCTAGATTCACTGTGTATACATCTCGGTCTGTTGCCTCAGGGTCAACCACTTCCATGGGTCTATTGCCATTGGGTTAGCCGTCTAAGTGCCTCAGGGTCATCATGGGTGCCTCAGGGTCAGCCACTTCTGGGTCTGTTGCCTCTATAGGTCATCCTCAGAGGATGTTGCCTCTCGTAGGTCACTGACTAGTCCCACCATAAATATCAAATCCTTCCTTATGGTGAACTCAATCTAGAAGGTGTCGGTCTCTGCCGAAAATGCACCTTAATACAAAATAAATAAGAGCCATGAAATACAATAAAATTGAGCCATAGATCCAAATATGGAGGAGAAGAAGAAAGAAGAATAGAAGAGAATCTTTTGAAGTGTCTTCATCTGTAGTCTTTAGAAGTAGATCCGAAAAAGCCTCGAATAGATTCTAGGGTGTCTATGTCTATAGTCCCTATAATAAGTGTCCTTATGGTATTCACCTCATCTTATCAAAATGCATGGGTAACTAACCGCTACATTCTCCAAGTAGAAAGAGGATAATACTAGATACTAGGTTCACTTACAAGTGCCTTGGGAGTGTCGGGTACAACCGAAAGTGCACTCCAAGGTAGAAAACTTTGAGGCTTAAAAACTCAAATGAAACAACCTCAAAATTACAAATGGACACCACCAATGTGTTCGTCTCAAAAAAATCTTTCCAATGACTATAAACATGGCTATAGTCGGATCTCAATAAGTTTTCCATGCATGAGAAAAATAGCATGCCTCTCTAGGCAGCAAAATAAACATCGCACCGTGGCAGAAAAAACAACATCAATTTTCCTTCACAGAGGAATTACATGGGCCATGTAGGCCTTCCACTTCCATTTCCTGGCCAAAAAATAACAGATTTTCGACCAATACAAATGGGTATTACATTCCAAGTCTCCTCTTAAAAAAAAACTTCCCACTTAATAAAGTGACTCCCATTGGACACCTAAAAACATTCACCACATTTCTTATAAAAATAAAACCCACTATCATTTTAAAAATATTCATGGCATCATCCTGTGGGCCTCACGATAAAACATCAAACACCGGTATTAGCATACGGGCGTATTAGCATCGGGAACTGGTTTGTCATCCACCCGACCTATAATAGCAAACACAGAATCCCTCAACTGCATTATTCCAATGAACAACCCATGTTGTCTTCATTTGTGTCTTCATGGTGTTGGCCTGTGATTCCGAGAGATTGCTGCTACTGTTGAATTTCACAGTTCTAAAATTGCTATAGTGATTGAAGGAGTTGAAACAGAAGTTATGATCTCATTATGCAGATCGTGGTGGGATACCCGTCTTGATTTTTTTTCACCTATATGTTAGGATTACAAAAGACCAAAAGTGATTGATGTGATTCTTGATATTGTGCGTCTTGGGCTGACCTCGGAGCCCACAGTGAGGTGGGTGAATGCATCAACGAATCATTGACCACCTGTCGGGTGTGCTACGGTAGAGAGGTGGTGGGAGACATCATGTGGAAAAAGTGCGCGTCGCCATGGGAGGTGCGCTACCAAGTGGATATGAGTCCAAATCTGAAAATATTGCCCAGATCCATCCCTATTTATTGGCTATTGATCCTTTCTCGTCGCTACTCCCCCTCAACGTCGTCCTTTGTCAGTGAATGCAGAGCTCCGAATCTGTGTGGAAAATCTACCCTCTGGGCAAAAACCGTTTGCCAAGACACTCATACAGTCTCCATTGGTACACACTTGCAAATTCCCCAAATCTCCCATAACTAGGCCAGATATAAAAAATCCTTCGAGCAAAAATAGGACCTGCAAATGCTGCTTCTGGAGCTCAAGATGTCTATAATTATATCAAAATAACAATTTTTGTCCACTCCTCCGGTGCTCAAAATAGATATTAAAATTCACTTCCAATGATTTTTCAACACAAAATTTTAATGCCCTCAAAGCTAAAAATATTCAACCTAAAAAATCCAGGCCGTGATTCAAACCCCGAGCAGCAAAAAAACAAAAAAGCTGAGTCTCAGAGCCCTAGTTGATTTGCAGTGACAATTTTCAAAATTAGAGGAGATCTGAGGGTGGAAAAATGAGGAAGTTGGCCATGCCAACTGCATTGTTACTGCTATTCCTTCTATCCGCTATTCAGTAAAACAGTCCCAATGTGAGGGCCAATGCAGAGGAAACAACTGCTCCAGATGAGGCGAGAAGTCCTCCAAAGGTTGAGGAAGGTATCGGGGCCATTATTAATGCACTTTCCACCGATCCAAATGTCGCCCAAAGAGAATCGGAGCCACACTTCGATGGGAGTAGATCGAAATATGGGTTATAATTTATTTCACACGTGATAATCCATAGAGGCTCAAGATTCAAATAGACAAAATCTTATCAAATAAAATGTAGTGCTGCCTATATTAAGCAGCTGGATCTAGCCATTCATGGAAATTTGCTATATCTTAGCTGCATGCCCAAAAGGAGGCGAAGTCCAGTGATGTATCATTCCTGCTCTAGGGCTATCAAATTCTGGGGATCCTGGTGAGCGAGGAGAATGAGCTGGAGGATATGCCTCTACACATAGTGACAGATCACGGGAACTTGGAAGTTTTGAAGGAGCTTCTCAGGTTTGCTCACCCAGATGCGTTCATCAATAAAAATAGGACCGGCTACGATGCCTTCCACATAGCGGCCAGATAGGGACACTTTAGGCATTGTAAGGGAGTTTCTGAAACATCAGACCAGCTTATGTGGAACTACTGAAACCACCACCACCATCGACAACTCTTCACCCTGTTATCGAAACCCTCGACACCCACATATTGCAAACAGGAAAACTGAAATGGCCACAACATACAGTCAGATGGCAGCGCAGACTGCATAGGGTGGATTCATCTTGCAGATTTCAATAGCAAAACTTGTCCATAAACAACCTCATTCTGAAAAAATTTCCCAAACTTTAAAATTCTTACCATCTGGTTTCTGATCCATCAAATGATGGACAACATACTCCCTCGGTAAAAGTTTTAAAAAAAAAATAGGGAAAAAAAAATCAAGGGGAGGGAGGATTTCCATGATGGAAATCCCCCCTCAAGGGTTTCACAGGCAAGAGATGGAACCTGGATCTGATACCAAATATTGGGAGGGAAACTTATGAGATATTTTATTGATACAAATGGGTTATAATATATAGGCATAAGCCTATATGAAACACATGACACTTGTCAAGAGAAACTGACAAGTGTCAAGGTGAAGGCATAATGCACTTTAATTCTAACATAAATTAATTAGATAGACTTAGTCTTGTCCTTATAAATAATGAAGGGTTGGAAGGTCTTGCATTTTAGCATAATTAAATGGTTGATCTGTTATCCACAATTATTATCAAATATGAAATAAGAGTAGACAAAAATGAAACTAAGGGGTTAGGATTTCTTAGGATAAACTTAGAATAGGAATCAAACAATTATGAATGAACTTGGATATGTATGAAAAGAATAAGTTATCTCATCATGGAGATGATATGGATGGCTTAATTTACAATATGTGTAGTATACCTACACAGATGGACTTGTGTATGGTATAGAGATGGGCGTATTCCTTGAATTGATAGAAGGAGATAAGTTAGCTCATTGATCATAAGAGATGGATAGTTTATGTGTGATGCACATAGTATACCTACACATATGAACTTGTGTATGGTATATATGTAGGTGTATCCTTTAGTAGATTTGGAAATGAGAAGGTCAATCAACTTAAACATTAGATTTGCTTAGTTTTATTAACATTAATGCATATGTTGGTTAGGGATTTGTGAATCCCTATCAGTTTGTGCTTGTAAAAAAATATATTTTAGTTAATCGAGTTATACTTTGGGTCATTACAAAAAAGCTCCATACAATATAACACATGATAAAAATACAAACCAGGAGGTATGAATCAAGTAATAAAGCTTGTATACATCTTTTGAGCAATTAATATTGTAAGTTTTCTTCATGCATGTTCATGAATTATTTTTGCCATTTACATTCATATTTGATATTGTAAGTGATGTTATTTCATTGTTATATTGGCCTTAATATACATATTAGATTGCTTATTTATATTATTCTACTCTTCATTATTAATATTTAGGCCTTTAATATTGTGGATTCTTTATGTTGAATCATGTGCTATCTTGTGGTAGTAAGGCTTAAAATCTAATAGTGGTATTAGAGCTACCACTTACCTCTATTTATTCTTGATAGATTTATAGAAGAGTTTGTCCACTTTGAAAGTAGTGAAGACTTGGACTCTATTTCTAAAAGATATGGGGATAAGGATTAGTCACCTTGATTTTGGATGCTAGAGTCTTTCCACTTGGTTGAAGGAAAGCCAATGAAGACTAGGACTTAACTAATATTTGATTAAGGGCCAAATCAAAAGAAAATTTTGACATTGAAAGAAATAACCAACTCATAAGATAGTAATTTTGGGACATACAAAGTCACCTTGATAATATTTAGGATTCTCTAAGAAGAGGAAAATCACTATTGAATATTGAGAAATAACCAAATCAGGATAAAGTTGGTCATTCGAGGACATTAATAGTCACCCTAAAATTGATATTGGGTTCTCTTGAAATGAGGAGAATCATATTTGGTTCTTAGGTGTCACCTAAGATATTGCAAAAATATTTCATATAGATAGAAGAGAATCATTGTTACCAAATATTGAGAAGCATCATAGCTTCCTACATGGATAGAGAAGCATCTTAGCTTCCAAGGACAAAAAATCATCTTAACTTCCAAGGATAGAGAAGCATCTAAGCTTCCTAAATATAGTGTAGTAGTTAAGATTTTAGATAAGAAATAGAACTACATATTTCAAAGAAGAAAAAACAATATAGAATAGAGAAGAAATAGAATAGCAGAGTTCTAAGAAGAGAAGCAATACAAATATTCTATAACAAATAAGTAAAGCATGGAGAAGAGAATAAGGAAACATCATAAGCTTCCAAATATGAAATCTTCAAATTTTAAAAATTTTAAACCTTTTCTATAGAAATCCTTTTAACTCCCTAATATATTAAATTTGTAAAATTTAAAATTTTAAAATTTAAAATTTTAAAATTTAAAATTTTTCAAAAACTTCAAAATGTTCAAATAACTCCAAACCCAAAAACTTCACACTTATAAAAACTTAAAAAACTTAAAAAATATATATTAAACCCTTTTAACTCCAATAAACTCTAATTCATCAAACTTTTAAACTTCCTAATATTTAACCTTTAAAAATATTTAAAATCTTTACAAACTTTTAAACCTTAAAATATTAAATCTAAGTTGTATACATTATCACTTCATATCTAAAATAAATTAAAATTAAAGATGATTTTGTAAATCTTAGTTAAAGGTTCCTAACCCTTATTACTACATCGAACTTTTCAAAAACCAAATTCAAATGTATTTCCCTCCAAAAAATTTAATATGTGCCAAAAATAGAATGTAACACCTATAGATAAGGATATCAACTTTGTAGATATAAGGATATACTTTTAACTTTGTAGATATAAGGATATACTTTTAATTTTGTAGATATAAGGATATACTTTTAACTTTGTAGATATAAGGATATCAACTTAACAAAATGGGTAAATGACAAACATCACAATATAGGAGGATTATAAAAGTGCAAGACCATACTACATGAGAGGAAATTAAAAAAATAAAAATTGTATCAAAAACAATCTTTTGAGTCCAAAGGGAAAAATCATAAAAGAGTTTTTCAAAATTCTTATCAAAGGTGTGAGATAATATCATATGAATCTCATCAACAAATGCAAAAAGAAAAATATGATTGGTATATAGATTCAAGCTCTAGTTATAATATGACTAGAAACTTATATTGGTTTTAATCCTTAGAAGTTAGGGATAATATCTCATAAAAAAATTTAGATGATAAGATATATCAAACTCAAGGAACTAGTAGAGTAATACCTAGCATGCCATTTTTATATTTTATATTAGAAAATGTTTTATATATTTTTGTACTATCAACTAATCTTATCTCAATTGCTCAATTAGTTGAAAAAGGAAGAATAGTTGAGTTCAAATATACAAATGAACATAGGAAATGCATTATCATGAATCAAACCAAAATTGAAGCTATAGGATCAATCAAGAATGGAATATTTGCCTTAGATACAATGGGATTATCTCAAGAAATTATTGAACATTTACCTCAAGATCAAATTAATGATAAGTTACTTGATTTTTTAGAAAGATAGGAAACAAGAAATTGGATTAGGCATAGTCCAATATTATCTTACAAACATGAACAATGGATGAACCTAAGATTCAAGATGATGCAGAAGATTCCAGAGTAGAGGTTCATGAACAATGCAAGGTCACTTAAATATTGAATATCAAATACCAATATTAAAGACTAAAGTCTTCGATAACTAAATAATATAATATAGGGGGGCATTGAGGAATATTACTTTATTTGGTACATGCTAATGTACCCCCGTGGTACCTTCATGGTACAAATTTAAATATGTGATAGATTAAGGTTGATTCTATGGCTTAGGTGAGTCATATTTTCTCTTTTATGTAAGTGTCAATGTGCAAGAAATGCACAAGTGTCATGTAATTTAGAGTGCAATAGTGTATTGAGAGAATATGCACAATTGTCTTGTATTAGGAGTGTGATGAGCACCATAAATTCTTATTTTATATACACTATTAAGGGGTATCATTACTAGTTTAATTAGCATGTGAGATGTATTTTTATTTAACTTGTGCATATAATTGATAGAAAATCCAGTATTATGCTTGATGAATATTTTAGTGGAAACTATGTATGAATACAGGTTTTGGTACTAATCTAGTGTTTTCCCAATCTACATCCAACTTGGACCTAAAATTGTGCAAGAAGGCACCTTAATCCCATACATTAGAGGTTCCTTAATCCCATACATTGGGGGCACCTTACTCTGACCAAGTCAACAAGCGCCTTACTCTAACCAAGTCAATAGGCGCCTCACTCTGGTGCCTGACTCTGGTGCCTGACTTCGGTTCCTTACTTTGGCGCCTTACTCAAGTAGGCACCAAGAAGGTGCCTTATTCAAGTAGGCACCAAGTAGGCACCTTCCTAAGGCACTTTACTCTAACTAAGCCATCTTTGACCGGTTGACCAATGGGCTAAGGAGAAGGTTGCACGTGAAGACAAAAGGGAGAGATTTTATTTTATGCACTATTATTAAAATAGAATAAACACTTATATTATTTAATTGTTTGGATACCTTTGTAATGTGAGCATTATTCTCTCACACTCACAAACGAACCAAAGCAACAATTTTTCCATTGATCAATGTGGGTAGCCATACAAACAGATTTTGCCAACCTTATTATAATTCTATTTTGATAAAATAGAACATGCTTGATTTATCTTGCAAGGGCTTAATATTAGTGTGTGACTATTTTAATTAATATATAATTGTTATAATTGAATGGCTTCAATATTCATTGCATATCTATTGTAACCACGAGTCTAGAATAGGCTTGCCTAAATTTGTAACAGAGGAAGGTTGTGCATTGTATAAATGCATAGGTCTTCCCTAAAGGAGGGAAAAATTAATTTTATGGAGAAATTATTCTATTTTATTTTTCCTAAATTATTTAAGAGTGCAATTCCTCTTATTTAATTAAAACAAGCTCTACGTAGCTAGTCGGGTGGACTATCTATGGGAGCTTGGGCCCACTCCCTGTACTAGTCCTCCCCTATTTCATTTCTATTTTTTATTTTCAGTAGATTAGATTTATTGTTTTATTTCCCACTTTAATTAATTTAGCTATGTGTTTTATTTCTTTCATTTTATTTATGCACTTTATTTCCAGCACTTTAATTTTAGTTCATAATTTATTTATTTAATTTTCCGCACTTAGTTTATTTGGTTTGGCTGAAATTCAATGCACAAACATCCTTCACCAAACTAAATAAGGTACGGAAGGATTCATTCCTCAACACTGCAGGCATATACTATGCATGATACTCATAAGTTTATGGACTTATTGTATTGATAATTTATGAAAGAGAAATTATTGTTTTTCAAGACATGATTTTTGCTCACCATTTTGGCACTGTTGTCGAGGAGTGTCAAAACTAGAGTGTTATGATTTAAAGGTCAAATAAAAAGCCCATTTAAAAATACCTGTAGATCTTTTACCTGAGAAGTGTGAGTCTACCAAGGGTCTTTTTACAAGGCCAAAATAGTTGTCGAAATAGTCACAACCAAACCCCATAGCCAATAGTTTACCAACTTCTTAGGTAAATACGGGAATGAACCTGATGTACCATATTAAGTGTAGAAGTAGGAATAAATTATGTTGAAAAAAATTTAGAAAATTAGGCAGCGAAGGATTTCCATCATGTTCTAAATGGTTTCAATAAATCAAATAAATAGCACAACCCAGGTTTGATTGAATTTTTTTAGGGATGTATTTTTATACATAAATTATTGGGAAATTATGCCTCCAAAAACTTAGTTTTAATGATTGAAAAAATTTTACAGGCTTGAAACTTTGTAATATATTGGTAAATTCTTTTAATGATGTAGGAAAAATGACAGAGTTGCATTTAAAAGAACATATTATTATGGAGTATGCTCTTCACTTGTGCTTAAGGCAACCTGGTGAATCAAAAACTAGCATGTGTTCTTAACAGACTGTTATGCCATGTTCTCTTCAGGTTGTTAAATAGCAGATAGTCATTTTCCAGCCTACACATTTTACCACTACATTGAAAGAGTTCAATTGTGAGGCCATGAAGTAAAATACTCTTCTCATGCTACAACGCATCAAACTAGTTTATCAAGAAGGAGATGATTTTTAGAAGACTATTTCAGATGTAGGCATGGGGGAGACCCCACCTTCATCAATACCGCCAACATCACAATGAACGTTGGTTGCAATGTTCATGAAAAAATAAATCATCTACTAAAAAGGCTTCTACTTGTCAAAATAGAGTATCCTCTTTCCCAAGGACTAGCTTGGTCTAGAAGGGAAATGAGAAATCTCCAACCAATAGCTAAATAAAACAAGGGAGGAGTCTAGAAGTAATTAGATGTCAAATATCTATAAGAAGGCCACATGGTGCCTGAGCACGATAAATAATGGAGCTCATAGTGGTCAAAAATAATAGCACATAAATCTCAGCGTTGCATCTCATGAAAACATCACACCTAAACACCCAATAGATGTCATGGATGATGATGGATAAAATTATTTTTACCTCACTATAGGAAATAAAATAGAGGATCACAGTGTTGTTCCAATTATGCATGTGAAGGACATAATTCAGAGTGGAATATCATTCGATTTGGGTATATGAGTGTCAGGATAATATACATTTTAATCAATTGAAAATACGAAGGGGTGGCATGTTTAGGAGCACACAGTGAGAAATTAATAATGCACAAATATTAATCCCTACAAATGCATTCAGAGAGAGATACGTCAAAGCAGGATTAAAATATTTTTATATGTGCCATTGATGATGAGCTGAGTATTTCAAATGCATAGTGCCAATATTATAGATTTTTCTGGCAGTATTTTTAAATATGTGGAAAAGAAATTACAAAGAAGAGATGGAATTTCACTACAGTGGAGGAGAATTCCACATTTTTAAAAATCACTAGCTCATCACTTGTATTTGACTATGTTCTTTGACACATATGATGAAAAAAATTATGATTCAAAGATCTGTTCTGGTCATGGCAGAATAGATGAAAAAAAAAAATAGTTAGAATTTTTATTTAAATGCCTTTAGTTAGATTTTTCTTTTATGTTTTACAGGACAACGTGAAGTGTGAAGTAGACAAATAAGGAGGTGTCTGTGAAGATTTTATGAATTGAGATTTATATGTGGAGTTCATAATAACACTTACGAACTATCACGTGTACCTTGATCATGTAGCATCCAGTCTAGCAGGTGAAAGCTAGCGAAGTTTTACCTTGGCAACATTGGCACCTGAAGGTAGGCTAAGTAACCCTGATCAAGCAAAAGGCTTCCAGCCCAAGGTGCTTATGGAACTTTGGGAAAGTTTTTTTGCACACTGTGTGACTGTTACAACTTGAGTAAATGATAAGCAAATTCAGAGATGCTACACCAAGTGCAGAGTAGAGTGTCGAGACAATGTTCGAGTAACAATCGACGAGATCCATTCACAACTACCTCACATTTGCAAGAGTGGATCATACATCGACATAGGGAGGATACAAGAAAATAAAAGAAGAAAATATATATATATATATATATATATATATATATATTATGGAAGACACCATACTCTCGGTGCCTTACTCCCATAGTAATATATATATATATATTATGGAAGGCACCATACTCTCGGTGCCTTACTCCCATAGTAAGATGCCTTAAAATTTTGGAAAAAAAAAACTTGCATGGAACATGTCCTGTTTAGCATAAAAATTATTTTATTTTTATTTGCAGGAAATCATGAACCGCATGCAATTTGTAGGCATCCTGAGAGCCAAGGCCTAACAGGCATGGATTCATGACTCCTGTTTTCCTACTTTTGTGTGTTTTTGCTTTGCAGGTCATCATGCCCTCTGAATGCAATCTAAAGGCATACTAAGAGCTAGGGCCTCAGGCACAGGCATGATTCCTATTTTTTTATTTTGTGTGTTTAATTTCATAGGAAATGATCATGAGCACAATATGTAGGTAGAGCCAACTTAAACTAGGCCTAACGGATGTGACATCTTGTGTCCTGCAACTAGGAGTGCTACAAAGTGGAAAAAGGCACTTACTTCCCACTAGGAAGAGAGTGTCTACAATTAGCCCAGTACAAGCAAGTGCCTTTTTCCACCTAGAGGAAGGCACCAATAAGCGGTGTCACTCTTCCACCAAGAAGAGTGGTGCCCATATATTTGAAAAACTTTGTGGAGAATCTGATGGTTGGGTGCTAAAAAGAAGTTGTAGCTCTTCTCTAAGAAGAGAGCAACAAATCCACTCTATACCTAGAAGTACTCAACTTCTACCTATATTTGGGATACCTATTTTTCAGTGTTGGGCTTGATGTTCAGAGCTTGCAGACCTGTTGCACATAGGTACTTGTTACTGCTGATGAGGACATCACCAATTAAAGTGGGAGAGAGGATGGGTGAATCTAAATCTACTACAAACAAAAAATAAATAAATAAAATCTTCTGTTGAATTGGCTCTAAATTAAAATGTAGATCAGAAGCAGAGATTTATATTCTACTACTCATTGTAAGAGAGTATCATCTTTCCCTAGGACCAGCTTGGTCTAGAAGTGAAATGAGAAATCTCCAACTGGTAGTGAAATAAAGAAGAGGAGCCTGAAAAAAAAAAATTAGATGTCAAATATTTGCAAGAGCCAGGAACAACAACACATAAATCTCAATGATGTGTCTTATAAAAATGTCACACCGTAACACCCAACACACATCAAAGATAATTATGAATAAAATTGTTTCACTTCACTCTAGGAAATAAAATAGAGGATCATAGTGTTGTTCCAATTTTTCCTGCAGAAGAAAAAATTCGGAGGGGGAGATCAATCTGATTTGGATGCACGTGTGTCAGGACTATATAAATTATAATCAATTGGAAAAAATGGGGTGATATACTCAAGAGCACACAGTGAGAAAATTATAGTGCACAAATATTAATCGTTGTGAAGCATTCGGAGAGACATCAAAGCAGGATTAAAATATTTTTATATGTCGTTGAGGATGATTTGGTTATTTCAAAGTTTGGAGTTGTTAGCTATTGGATGTCATAAAACCTTTAATAGTGATATGTGGGATGCAAAATTTTCTACAAAGCCTCACAATGCCAATATTACATATTATTTTGGCAGTGGAAAAGAAAATATAGCCAAGTCACTATGGTGGAGAAGACGTTCTAGTACACAACACACCAAATTCCTAGGGTGGATCAGTGATGGTCCTCCAATATTGGTCACCCAATGTGAAAATCACCAACTCACCTATGGTATATGACTCTGTTCTTTGATGCAGAGGATGAAAAAAAAAAAGATGAGCCAAGATCTGTTTTGGGCATGCTCCCTTCCATGGAAAAATAGATGAAAAAAATAGAGGTAAACTATGACTGCAAATCTAGAGTCAAAACTTGCAAAAGAATACCTCGATAGGTAAGATTGAATAATCTTCTCCTTTTGAAGCTACGTAGGAAGGATTCGGCAGTAGAAATTTAAAACTGCATCATTTCCCAAATTTTCATGCTTAGGTAAAATGACATCTTCATGGCTATTGAGAGTCATTGATGGCTGATCATGATGTGTGTAAATCATTGGATTCATTTCTGGAGAAGAAATGCTCAGAGTAAGAACAACGGTGATGATTGATAGTGTGGGGGAAGAAGACAGCTAGAGAAAAAGAAATAAAATTAAAAAATAAATAAATAAATAAATAAAAATATCTAGGAGCACCAACGTATAGGCAACATGGAAACATTTCGTACCAGGAAGAGTGGTACCCATCTATTGAAAAAATAGTTGTGTGGAGAATATGATGAAAGAAAAGAGTGTTGTAGAAGAGAACTATAGATCCACTTCATACCCAGCAGAGATCAAACTTATACTCCCTATATTGGGGGGTTCCTGTTGCTCAGTGTGAGACCTGATGTTCAGATGGCTGCAAACATGTTGCACATAGGGACCTATTACTAGTGACAAGGGCGTCACCAATTTAAGTGGGGGAGTATTTGGGTGAATCAGAATCTTCAAAAGATAAAAATATTCTATGATAGAATCCCAGTTGAAATGCAGAGCTTGTACGGGAACACCAACAGAAGAGGTATCAGGATGAAGATATAAAAAGGAAAAAGAAAAAAAAAAGTAGTAACTTGTGGCTGTGATGTTGGACTTGTTAAAATCCACACCTACAAAAAGAATGCATACAGTGCAGTTGTATGTACAACAAATTTTACCTACATATTTTCATCAAGGATATGGCACTCACTTTCATAAAATGAATTCCTCTATTTTCCATGAAAGGTGATGCATGACTCACGCATAATTATTCGCTTGAGGAGAACACCATGAAGAAATGTCGTGGTTCATTTACTATTCTCTGTGGTGGCTGTGATTCAATTTTTTACCCGTAGTTTAATGGTTGATATTCACTATGGGAGAAGCAACCCTTAGAGGTAGAACAACAGTGATGATTAGTGGTGTGGATGAGGAAGGCATCCATAAAAAGAAAAAAATAAAAAATAAAAATAAAAAAATCTCCAAGAGCACCAACGTATAGACAACATAGACACGTTTTGCACAATTAGTATCATACACATCGAAATATATGAAACTCACCCAAGTATATATTGATTTTTATTAATTATGTGTACAGTTATTTTAAAATTAATTTCCATGCTAACATCAGTAGATGCCCCCTTAAATTCTCTTTATCAAAATCTCCCATCAAAATTCCAGCATATGAAATGCCTCGGATGAGAAGAATTTTATTACCTCAAAACAATTGAAAAAAAAAGCTATGGCATTGCGTGAATAAATTTGGCATTACTACATCATGACAATGGCAGCCAATGTGAAATTTGGTCTCACCAAATTCAATCACGGATTACAAGTTTGATTTCGAGCAGAAGAAGAGACCTTGTAATTTTCTATAGCGGTCATGATTTAACTATTTACTATGGTTGACTTGGTTCTAAATTTTTTCGATGCAGCAATGCTCAATGGAAGAAATATAGCAACACTCCATGGAAGAAAAATAGATATGTTGAAGGCCATGAAAAAAAAAATAAAAAAATATTATTATTATTCCCGGGGTTGTTGTCACGAGGACGTGATAATATTTAGGCATGGGGGGATGATGAGCACCAGAAATGCTCATTTTATATACACTATTAAGGGGCATCATTATTGGTTTAATTAGCATGTGAGATGCATTTTTATTTAACTTGTGCATATAATTGATAGAAAATCCAGTATTATGCTTGATGGGTGTTTTTAGTGGAAATTGTGTACGAATGCAGGTTTTGGTACTAATTCGATGTTTTCCCAATCTATATCCAACTTGGACATGGAATTGTGTAGGAAGGTGCCTTAATCCCATACATTGGAGGTGTCTTAATTTGGCCAAGTCAACAGGTGCCTTACTCTAGCACTTGACTCTAGCGCCTAACTTTGATGCCTTACTTTGGTGCCTTACTCAAGTAGGTGCCAAGCAGGCGCCTTACTCAAGTAGGTGTCAAGCAAGCACCTTACTCAATTAGGCACCAAGAAAGCACCTTACTCAAGTAGGTACCAAGTAGATGCCTTATTGAGGCATCTTAATCTAACCAAGCCATCTTTGATTGGTTGACCAGTGGGCTAAGGAGGAGGTTGCACATGAAGACAAAAAGGGAGATTTTATTTTATGCACTATTATTAAAATAGAATAAAAACTTCTATTATTTGATTTTTTGGATACCTTTGTAACGTGAGCATTATTCTTTCACACTCATGGATGAACCAAAGCAATAATTTTATAGCGATCAATGTGGGCAGCCACACAAACAGAGTTTTCCAACCTTATTATAATTTTGTTCTGATAAAATAGAACACGCTTGATTTATCCTACAAGGTTTTAATATTAGTGTGTGACTGTTTTAATTAATATATGATTGTTATAATTGAATGGCTACAATATTCATTGCATATCTATTGTAACTGCAATTCTGGAATAGGCTTGCCTAAATTTGTAACAGAGGAAGGTTGTGCATTGTATAAATGCACAGGTCTTCCCTGAAGGAGGGGATGATTAATTTTATGGAGAAATTATTCTATTTTATTTTATCTAAATTATTTAAGAGTGCAATTCCTCTTATTTAATTAAAGCAAGCTCTACGTAGCTAGCCGGATAGACTATCTATGGGAGCTTGGGCCCACTCCCTACAGTAGTCCTCCCCTGTTTCATTTCTATTTTTTATTTTTAGTAGATTAGATTTATTGTTTTATTTCTTGCTTTAATTAATTTAGCTGTGTGTTTTATTTCTTGCATTTTATTTTTGCGCTTTATTTCTAGAATTTTGATTTTAGTTCATAATTTATTTATTTAATTTTTCGCACTTAGTTTATTTGGTTTGGCTAAAATTCAAATGCACGAACATCCCCCACCAAACTAAATAAGGTACAGAAGGATTCATTCCCCAACACTACAGACATATACTGTGCGTGACACTCGTAAGTATACATACTTACTGGATTGATAATTTATGGAAAAGAATGATTGTTTTTTGAGACATGATTTTTGCTCACTAGAGTGCATGTAGGAGAGTAATATTCGTGTAGAAGTGTGCAAGTGTCATAGATTCAAGTGTGCATGTAAGAATAAAGTGAAGATTCTAGTATGCAAGTGCCAATATGATAATCCAAAGGTCATGGAAGTTGTCATATGGAGAGCAATAGTCAAGTATGTGAAGAGTCACATTACTGTGTTTATATTATGGAGACAAAGCTCCATACAATGTAACACATGAGAAAATACAAACCAGGAGGTGTGAATCAAGTAATAAATTTTGTATACAAGTTTTGAGCAATTAATATTATAATTTTTCTTCATGCATGTTCATGAATGATTTTTTCCATTTACATTTATATTTGATATTGTAAGTGAATGTTATTTCATTATTATATTGGCCTTGATATATGTATTAGATTGCTCATTTATATTATTCTTCTCTTCTATTTTTTAATATTTAGACCTTTAATATTATGGCTTATTTATATTGAATCTTGTGATATCCTATGGTAGTAAGGCTTAAAATCCAACAAAATTCTAAAACAAGAGTGGCCAAATATTTGTAAAAATAATGTCAATAATAGTGTGTTGAAGCCCCGACTAGTATAAGACAAAGTGGCCAAAGAATCTTGAGGAGGATGTTAGCCTAAGTCCACAAAGGTCTAAATCACTAAGGTTGAAATAAAGTATGAGTGACTAGATATAGGAGTGGTTGAAAGCATGAATGTCCAGGAGTTCTAAATGATGATACCTACAAATCCTCATAGCAGCCCTGACTAGATCCCTAAAGCCTTGATGATAAGTAGAGTAACCCACAATAGTTAATGATAAAAGATAAAATTTCTCAAATAGGCTACTTTTAAAATTAATTATGTATTTCAAAGGTATGGACCACCTAAACATTTCTCAGCCACCCAAAATGAAGCAGTGAGACCAAAAAGTGACAACTAGTCTCTTGGAACCTATAACATTATCAATTGCCATTAATCATAAATAAAAGTTCTTGCAGTGCTCACAATTGGCTTAACAATAAGGAATAATGGGAGGAGCTGAGTGTGCTTGAAATACTTGAGTATGCTAAATACATGTGGCTACTGAATATGGTGATTGGTTATGGATCAAGATAATTGGCAATGATAAGGTAAGAAAGCAACAACCACTTCTCCAAGCATGTTCATTGAGTATGAGCCTCGAACTGGGCCAAGTTGTGCCTATTTTTTCTAGGCCCATGGTAGGCCATACTTGTCATCATTAGCTATGCTAGTATAGTAAACTATAAATAGCACAATTGACCTCAGTATGAGGGTTGACAATTTGAGTGTTTGCTTGTTGTATACTATAAAATTTTGCTTTATTTCTTAATGAATCAGCTTGTTGTTTGGCCTTTTATTGTAATGTATTGCTAAATTATTTCATGTATTCATGTTCCATACTATCTAGATATTTATGTAAAATCTTTGTGGGTGGTATATTCTGTTAGACCTGAGTTGTTGTTTGGATTATCACTTTGGGCTATTAGAATATTATGGATGAATAGTATTAATCATTGTAATTTTACTATATTCTAGAAAAGTCTATCATTGGTATGTTTTTTTAGGCCATAGTTGTTATTTGGACTTTCACTAAGGGCTATTGGATTAGTAGAAGGTACAATTTGAGATTAATTTGCATTCTAAAATTCTTTGCTTGGTGACTAGTATGTTAGGCATTGTATGTAGTCAAGTTGCAGTGTGTTTTATATAGGATGTGGTAGTGTGATTAGTCAAATGCCTTACACATTTAAATCCATATTTCTATTCCTTTCTATTTCTAACCCTTTATTTATTTCTTTTAGTATTCTTTCATTTCTTTTATTTGTTTTAATTTTTGCTTTGTAACAAGGAGTTGGTCTTCTCTAGAGGTTAGATCAAGAAGCAACTATTGATCATCCAATCTTGACCATGGTCTAGGAAGCACATCAATCCACTAGGGAAATAGACCAAGATTTTTTGGCACACCTAGTGATATGAATCATTCAAAATTTATCTCACATCCCCAAAGGATCAAGATTTTGGTGAATATCTTGGCCTCATAAGTGAAGAATGCATTCACCTAGTGACTCCACTATTGAAGAATCTAAGACCGACAACTCTACTAAAGGAACAAGCTCCAGAATCATGAAATATCAAAGTCCAAATAAGCTCAAAGGACCCCATGCAAATTGATGATTTCCCAATCATCCTATCACATCCTATCTAAAACCATGGTTGAATGCATATATCCATATTGGAACAGTGTTTGACCCCTTAACCTCCCCAATTTTCATGAAATTCATCAAGTTTCATTGAAGCTATTACCCTCCTATGATGGCAATGAAAATAAAACTTATGAACACTACCAAGATGTTGTTGCTTTGACTACTATTTATGGTATTTCCCATGAAGATATAATTGTAAGAATTCATATGCAATATTTCAACGACAAAGTATTAGAATGGTACTGAACATTAGAGGAAAATAATATAGGTACTTGGTATGATCTTGCTAAATAATTCATTCTAAAATTCAATGATGTAGGGGACCATTTCTTACTACTCACTTAGTTTTCATCCATTAAAATGCATCCTATGGAGAGTATTACTATTTCAACATCCAATTTAACAAAATTTGGCAAAGGCTCCCTCAAGACATAAGCCCATCACGAGCCCAATCATAAATTTTACCTCCATTCTCTCTCCTTAGACTTGGATCTTTAGATCCGATAGTCTAATGAAATAATATTCCCTCAAATATTCCAAGTTGCTATCATGGAAAAAAATACACTCATCTTAGTTGGCAAGTTTCCCCATAGAGCTATAATGCCATGCTACCCCAAAATCTAACACCCAATCCAAAAATATACCTTTCTAGCTTGGTCTTCACCTTCTCTAGTTACATATCCTAAATCACATCCATAATATAATGTTCCAACAAGTCTTGTACCCACCTTGACAACTCCATAGTCAATAGAATCTATAGAACTATGAGAGTTGAAAGCTATGATACAAAACCTAAAATACAAGTTTACCATCTTAAATAAATATAATGGTGCTTATAAAGGTTAATAAGAGGAGCAAAAAAATCTATTTTCTACAACTCAAGAAGTAGAGGAGCAATCAAAGGGGATTGAAGGGTCCTAGATTAACATGGAGTAAAATTCTATAAATGAAGAACCTCCAACTTCTAGTTTCGCCTCTGTGATGAACTATTTCAAATAAAGAACTCAACTACCAAATTCTAATGGTTGTAAGTTCTAGATATTATAAAAATAAGAGAGGATCATCCTCAAAATAAGATATAAGAGTGGTTAGAAAATATGGAGGAGTTCATGGAGGATGAATGTTTTATGACTGATCTCAACACAATAGTACACCTAAACATGGAATTTCAATACATGCTAAAGTATATCAATAATGAATATCAGGGTTCATACACTTAGGTGCTCCAACAAATGAATCCAAAAAACTAAGTAAAATAACACAAAGATTAATGACATCAAAAGATATTTTCATGTATGGTTCCAATGTAGTGATTTGTTCAAGCATGAGGACTCAATATATATCCTAGGTCTCACTTATGATAATTTTTAGGCCTCATTTGGTCACATGTCCCAACAGATGCATCCAAAAGATCTAGAGATGCCTATAAAAAAGTCATTGCTAATAGGTGATTCATCCACACTTCAACCCAATGCAACAAGTTACATGAGCATGGAAATCATGAAGAGCAAGGTATAAATCTAACATGAAATTTGAAATACTTTCTAGTGGAGAATTCATGGGCTAAGAATAATTTGTATTTATATTTGGATGCTATAGCTCAACTAGGTGTTGGCACTCATTCTACCCTAAGGCTCAAACAAGTCATATGTTTTGGAAGAGTAAAAGACCAAAAAAGTAGAGGTTTGAGAGATTGTGGTCTAGACATTATAGGTTATGATGATACAAAGTGGCATGTAAGAAATATGGAATGAAAAGGTATGCAAAATTTTTGTGTAAATAGCATGTAAATAAAGAGAAAAGAGCTTAAATTGGTGTAGCCATTAGCTAAAGCAAGCAACAAAGTAGTGTTGGAATAAAACTAGTTTTTAGAAAGTGTAACAAATAGTTCACCTATGGGATCAAGGGAGGTTGGTAAAAGTCAAGAGATTCGAGTAACTAGAAAAACAACTAAGAATGAACATATAACTATGATTTTGTTGAGTTGGTCAAATAATATTGAGTAGGAGAGGTTGTTAATTAGATAAGTGATTATAACAAATCTCTTAGTTAAATAGTTTATATAAGGACTTCCTTCTCATCATCTCACAATACCTAAAGAAATTTATCCTATGAAGGATATAGTTTAACCTCCCTTCTCTCTTGTGCTCAATATGCTAGTATTTGCATCCATAAAATCCATGTCCAATAGACAATATTCTTATCTAGTTTGAGTAAGAAAATTTGAATTGAAATTATTGTCTAGTGTCAAATAAGATGAAGGGCCTTGAAGCTCCATCAATCTATCAAGTGTTCGATTCCAAAGAAATTTCCCTGTTACTTGTAAGGGAAATTTTAGAAAGAAATATGCTAGGAATTTTAAAGCTCCCTAAGCCATGAGGCCATGCTAATCCACAAAACTAGGAAAAAAATGTTTCATAACTTTTCTAATGATAGCTAATCTAAGTTTTGCTATTGGTAAGGGTTTTGAATCTATTATAGTGTCAACCAAAATAAATATACCCTAGAAGAACTTAGTTCTATTTAGTGGTTTAGATTCACCCTTTACCTAAGGGGTGGGTTCAAAAACCAAGCTATGATTCAAAGACAATGGGGCATATTTCCACCACCCATCAAGGGTTCTTGGAAAATAAAAATCAAGAAGTGGAGAAATAAATGGGACTAAAGGTGACTAAGCAAAATATTGGTGTCACCCTATTGTGGAAAATTTTGAATATCCTTAAAATTTGTCATGTTATTCAAATTTTCTTTGGCCCACAAGCAAATATGTGAGATCCGGTAGACTCACCACTTTATCCTTGGATAGCTTGATAACTAAACAAGTTAGGTCTAGACACCCTAATATGAGCCTATAATGATGTTCCTTAAACAAATACGCTCAACTAGATTTTAATGTATTATAGATGTGCAAAAATAATGACCAAGCATACAATTGAAAGCATTTTAGACATAGAAGTCGACCAGTGCCTTTTCCATTGGGCTATCGTAGAAAATTTTAATCAATCCACATGAAAAAGAGAGAAAAAGAAAGGAAATTTGATAAACCCACATTCATTCGAATATCATAATCAACATGGATTTTTAAATCAATGAAAGAAAAATTACCTGCATATTCAAATGATATAATATATAGACAAGAAACACATACAAATTGCACTAAAAATATGCCAGAGAGCAGAAACCATATGGTTTGTATTATATTCAAAATATAATGGCTAAATAACGAATCCCAATAGAGTGCTTGGGTATTTTAATGAATACAATACAAAACTCACCCTGTTCAAATAACGTAATAGGGGAACTATTATCTACTATCCTAACTATAGATACATATAGACTCTAGTTCCTTGAAGCAGCTCCTAGAAATGATCTTAGGTAGATTACTCGACTCTCAAAAATACCTACACAAAGATGGGAAGAATTGAGAAATGGCAAAAATAAATAAAACAGAGAAGATACAATAATCCTTACATAACACTCAAAATACCTCTCACAAGCTTTGCTACACGATTGCTTGATGATAAAGCTTGGCCTCTTCGACTCCTTTTATAACTGGGTTGGAAAATAACATTGAGAATACTTGGTGTAGATGTTGCCATTTGGATTATGTTCAGCCATTACTTTTGTTGGGTGCATCACAGGTTATCTTGAGTTGTGTTTCACTCACAAAACTGATGATACTATGCCACCTATTCTTGAAATTGTTATTCTTGTTGTTCTAGTTTTGTGGTTAGTTCTATTTGTTCCTTGGTTTCTATTGTGGAGGTGACATCAGTGGTTTCTCCTTCGTCTTCTTCTATGGGATCCACTGGGGTATCTTCTCTTTTGTCTTCTTCTATAAGTTTGACTTCTAAAATATCAGTAATGGGTTTCCAAGCTTCATCAGAAATAGTGGAAGTTGACTTGACTTCAAGATATCTTTTTTTAGGGGCCCATTTTGATCTATGAATTAGATTGCTTCCATGTCAACTGAAGACAAGTATCTTAGCTACAAATCTAATCATTGTTCATCTTCTTTGTCATATTTGAACTCCATTATCTTATTTATTATGAGTGTTTCCATATCATTTATTGTGGTGACTTCTTTGAGCATCTCTATGTTTTGTAATCCTTCATCATCTATTTAATTTTTCTACTCATCTATGCTTGATATCACCTCTTCCTAGTGGAGTCTTTCACAAAGGTAATTCTTCAATTTTTGATATTTTATTTGGCAGTCATACGTTCGACCACCTGTAGTGGTAATTTTTATGCTCCCCCACCCAGGTGTATTCTTGTTTATATTTTTGGTAGATAAGAGAGATCTTTACAGCTCTACGATATGTTTCTTTCATCAAGCTCTTGACCAGTTGAGTTGTGTTCATGATTTCTAGAATATCCTTGAATATGTTAGGCATTGGTTTGACTCAACCTTTGGCTAATTCAACCAATCCTAACTTAAAATGATTAATGAGCTCTCCTTTGTCAATTATTTTCTCTAGCAAGACAGGTGGCCTTTATTCTTGTAGTTTATCCATTTCTTCTTTTAGTCTACTTACCTCAGCCCGAAGTGTCTGATTTTCAAGCTGTAGTTGATATTTTTTAGTTTTTATCTACCTAAATTGAACTTTTTGAGCTCTTAACTCCTTAATTTCTTCTTCAATGATTGTAGCTATCTATGCATGAACTGCCAAATCTATTTTCATCATATCAATGGTATCATCCTTCCACTTTATTTGTTCGGCTTCAATATCGATAAATAATTCATGGACTTTTCTAGAAAATACAGTGTGATGGTAACTTTGAAACTTACCTGTGTGATGACTTGTTGAGCTAACAATTTTTGGGTAGCTTCTGCATCGATGACTTGTTTGACAACCTTTATCTGAATCTCTTCCTCAATACTAAATTGTATATTAGTTTCTTTAATTTTTTTTAGTATTACAAAATGAGAAGTTTCAGAGGTTGAACTAGATTCAATGTGAGCTCTTTTTATTGGCAAAGAACTAGGAGGAGAAGATTCTTTAGGCACAAGTTCTCTTAAAAGGTTTCCCAGGCCTCCAGCTTGAGTGATTTTCTTCATAGCAGCTAGGGGAATTTTGTGCTTTTCATTATTCACTATCAAGTGCATGGTGGTGGTGCTCTTCGATATTTTTTCCTGAGAGCTTATGAGCACTTTTTCCATTTCTTCAACTACTTGAGGTTCTACGACTGATCTGGCTCCAACTACTATTATGGGGATTGTAGTCTGGGATGTAATTGACTTTTCCTTGTCTTCATTTGGGGGGAATTCTCTTAGAGATCTTTCTTGGGGAGCTAACTCAATCTTTGGTTGGTTTGTTTCAAAAATGGGTGCTTCCTCGATGACTATTTCCAAACATTGCAGGTATTCTTTGGTTATATATAGGAAATGATATTTGAGATCTTTAGGCTTGGTTGTTGGGATCAGTGGAGCATAGGAATTGATAGTGCTCTCTCTCAGTATATTCATATCTAATCGATATCTTCCCACTTCTTTAAATTGGGTATAGGGTCTCTCTATTATTTCCCAGATATTTTTAAGATTTTCTCTATTCTTGGTAGCGATCTTCATGGCATCTTCAAAAGCATCTACTTCATGTACCATGTGTAATTTCATTACTTTCTATATTTCATGGTCATATTATCTGTCTGAATCATAGGCTCTCCATGTAATTTTAGCAAAGTAGTAATCATCCATTCTCCACATAGCCCTGAGAAGGCTAAGATATCCTTTAAAAATATAGTACCCCATTTTGAAAGGCAATTTGATCAAAGGGACTCTTATTTACCTCTATTCACTCTCATATTTACTTCTTCAGCTACCTATCTCATAATTTCTAGGGCAGCGATAGACATTGGACAATAATTTAGGAGTGCCTTAGGCAGAATCTTCGTGCCATATAACCTTATATACATAAAATCTTCTACAAAGAAGAACTTTCTAGACTTTTTTTGGTTTAGAAAATTGCTTATTCCTATGTTGATCCTTGGAGGATATTTTCCACACAACTCATTATAAATGGCCATAAATTTTTTTGATAAACTCATTAATATTAGACTACCCTTCTTGAATCCAAGGCAACCTATCATGGACGCATTCAGCATTAACTCCTAGTGTTTGAATAACATTAGAGCTTAGCTGGCCTACTATGAGATGTATGAGAAAAGAATAGTATATGAATTCTAGCATCGTTTCTTTATTTTTCTTAATAGCCTCATAAAGTATTGTTTCTTTATAGATATTTTTCCAATTTTATATATTATCAATTAGGCATCTTCGTATACAATTAGATAATTCCCATATATTTGGCTTTCCTCAACCCTAGCAATAGTTCTTCATACTCTACCACATTATTTATAAATGGAAAGTGCAATATGTATGGTATACCCAGATAGTTTCCATTAATGTCATTCAAGTCAATCCTTGCTCCTGATCTAGTGTGTTATTTTGCTCTATCAAATGTCAGGGTCCACATTTTAGATGTTAATATTCTTGTGAACTCAGTATCTACCTTTGTCGTTGTTTGTGGGTCCTATTGACAATATTGTCACATTCCACCAAGGGGCAGAAAAATTAAAACTTTGTGTGATATCTGTTTTGTTGAAAGTTTTCTTTTGTTTATAAGTTATAGCAATTTTGGTTTTCCCTATCGCCCCCTGGTGGACAAAATGAAAAGAAAAGAGCTTCGGGCCCGAAGCACTTCAAATCATCACTTCGGGCGAGAACTTTTCCAAAAGGGGTACGAGCAAAATGCTTCGCACCCGAAGCATTCCTAGTGGCTACTTCGGGTGAAAAGTCTTGTGAAGCGGCATCCAAGTAACTTCGTCGAAGAAGAAAAGATAGCCCGAATCAGCTAAGGCAAAGAAATTACTTCGGGCCCGAAGTATTTCTAAAAACCACTTCGCCAGTTTTCACCTGAAGCAGTAGAAGTCAAGAAAGTGCTTCGACCAAAACTCCCCCGAGCCGCCGTTTCAAAAGAAGATCGGCCCGAAGCATTTTTCTCGACCCATCAGCGAAGCAGTTTCACCAACGAAGCAACGAAGGATAGAGGGAGATCGACTTCAGCACTCCATGCCCCCGAAGTAGTTTTGCGAAGTGAAAATCAGCGAGGCACTTCCTAGGAACGCTTCCCAAGTTGGGAATTTTCCCGAGGCGATCAGAGAGCCTCATAAATGCATATTTTCTTGCCCGATAAGCCCGTTGCTCATTTTTGGCAATTGGATATGAAGTATCAACCCAAGAAGAAGAGCTCGGCAAGCATGGCCGCCACTCCAGCACCGCACCTGCAATCCAAGGACACCCAGGTGGCTCATTTAATGTGTCTTTCCTCGGTTGACTTGGTCACCCTTACCAGTTTTGGTAGCCGATTTGAGGGATCATCCGCAGCATCAACAAGGAGCCAATTTCTCAGGGCCCGAGGGTGTACTTCACCGTTTTTGTAATAATGATTCAGAGGGTCGGGTCCTCTATAAAAACCTAGGCTTTGCAATGTAAAAAGGGGGGGAAATTTTTTCTAGAAAGTTGCTGTAACATGATGTCCTACGTTTAATACTAAAGATCTTTTGTGCTCTATTTCTCTCTTTTATGCTGCCTTCTGTGCTTAATTATTTTGTCTTTTCTCATTCACATACTGAGACTCTGAATCCTAAATCCAATGTGTGATCAAGGACTAAACCCCTAAAATTTGACCTGAAGGATACATAGGAGAGGAAAAATGCCTTGTCACTTTCTTTTATGCTGCCTGGTGGATTGAGGTTTCTGTTATTCCCTTATCTCAATCGTTGTTACTCTAAACCCTAAATTCCAGTGAGAGAGAAAGGATAACCCTACGAGCCCGTCCAGAGGATACATAGGAAGTTCGACATTTCATTTCCTTCGTGCTATTCTTGGTATTTCCTGTTGCTATTCGAGTTGTTAGCGAGTAATCGTGCTTCTTGTTCTCTCCCACCTTAAATCATCATCTTATAACCCTTACTCTTTTTATTTCTTTCTCTAACCCTTACCCTTTTTTATTTCTTTTCCTAACCCTTACCCTATTTATTTCTTTCCTGCACTCTTGTCTCAAACCCCAAAAGTAGATTAGTATAGGAGCCGGCCTTTCTCTGAATATCGGCACGAGGGGCATCTCTTCCCCTCAGCATTTCAATATTGGTCGTAGGTCTAGGAAACGCAAACCCATCGAAAGTCCTTTCCTGTGCGGATTTGATGACCAACAGTTTTTGGCACGCCCGGTGGGACACAAGGTCCCATATTTGAGAAAATTTCTAGCCCGTCTTCACCGGAGCCAGTAGTTCTAACAAGTTCCCAGTGAGATCCGATCAGTCTCATCCCTTGAGTAGTAGTGAGAATCGATGCTCTCATCACTAAAAGACTCTTAGCATCTGGCGACTCTGTTTTACCTAAGAATTTTCAAGTCGTAAAGACCAGTATCAAAGCCTGTGCCTTCATGCAAACAAGATGGAGAGTTAGGAATAGAGGAGAGGAAATCGAGTTCTTTGAGCTTGATATTGACACCTTTAGGGAACGCTCTAGGTTAGTTACCCCCGAATATCTCTTACGTGGGACATCCTCGCAAGAGGCTGCTGTTGATGAGCAAGGCATAACTTTCGATAGCACAGCAGCTAGTTTTCCTTCGAATCCTCCCAAATCACTGAAGAATCCTAGTGCCACCATTCCCATTGGCCTTCTGACGAGCAACCCAAGAGGGACTTTGGGGACCTCTGTTCCACAGAACCCAGGCACAAATATGGCCCAACAACAACAACAACAACAACAACAAATGCAGCAGCAACCGTCGCCCAGATTATTTCCAGCATGGAATTCTTCGTCACTGTTGAATCTCGACGTTTGACAAAGCTTTCGACGTTCGACAGAGCTGGAAAGACTGCTCTAGAGCATATCCAGGACATCATTTCCCTGGTGGCAATCCATGATATCACAGAAGAGTGAGTGATGGTGAAGCTCCTGGTTCTCTCCCTTAGAGGAAAACTCCTCTATTGGTATAGATCTCTGCCATTCGGCACTATTACGGGATGGGACCAGTTAGTCGGACAGTTGATGCAAGGCTTCAACGAGTTCGTCGATCCAACTTCTCTTCTGCAGCAATTCACTTCAATCCAAATACATCCACAAGAAGATATTGCAGACTTCAATGTTAGGTTCGCTCAAACCTAGCAAAGAGTCCCAGTTGGGCTTCGCCCAATCGACAAAGTCGTAGCGTACTACTTTCTTCGAGCCTTCAACCCTAATATCAGCCTTATGATAAGGTACTCAAATTTCAATAATTTTCCAGAGTTGTATGGGTTAGTCAAGAAAGCAAAAACGGACCTCATAGCCATGGGTAAATTTCCTCAAAGAATGCCAATGTCCATACTCCCCGAGTTCCTTCAAGCCCAGTTTGCGAGCGCATTCGCTTCGCATATTTTTGCGATCCCTGCATACCCGATCTCATCCTGGAACTCGAATCCTGTTTTCTCGCAGATCACCGCTCCACAGATACATTTCCCCACACACCCCCCACCATCACTCCAACATTTCCAATGTTTCCAGCACCCCTCCAACATCCTGCCCTGCCTCTGATACCAACTATGGCTTCTTTACCATCAGTTTCGAAGGTCAATGATATGCAAGCCAAGATACTGCAAGAAATGCAATTGTTAAATGCCATAGTGTAGACCCTGTCCAACGACATGACCGTTATCAAGAAGAAGCAAGCGCAATAAGAATTTCTACCAAGAAGGTCTTATCCCACACCTGCGCTTACCAGAGATCAAGTGGTCCATCAAGGAAAAGCTTCGACAAGAAATGTTGCGATAGATGAAGCCCCAAGCACTTTCGATCATGTATATTGGTGCTATACATGTAATGATCCTCACGGGGAGAATACATGCATGTTGCACCAACACTACATGCAGACACTAGCAAGCAGCGGTCAAAGCAGTCAAGTCAACGTCATCAGACAACTGGATCAGAGTTTGTCAATCGACAAGGAAGATCCAGTCGCAGTCCTTACCAGGGGAGGTAAAAGGACGATAGAGGTGGATGCTACTCAGATGGCTCCCTTGAAGGTACACGCTCAATTTGAGAAGGGACAACCGTCCTCTTCGGCCCCGAGCGAAGTTCCTCCACCAGCTCCAGTCAAAGAAAAGGCCCAAAAGGCCACTGTTGAACCACCTCAAGTGGAGACCAAATAACAGGCTAAGGAGAAGCTCAAGTTTCTCTCGCTCACCAAGCAACAAAGGGTCAAAGCGATAGAGCAATATCGCATCAAGTACGAATCAAGAAAGGAACCTGAGGTGCATAGCTCCCCAACCTACAACATTGTAGAAGAGTTGAAGAAGATTCTAGCCAAAATCAGTTTGTATGATGCTCTACAACTTCCTGGACAAGTGGACCTGCTGCAGGAATCATTGAAGAAGATTAATGCAAAGAAGGCAGAGCCGCTCGCCCTGGTGCAAACCTTGTTCACGTCCATCATGGGAAAAAATAGACCACCATCGTTCTACTTATCCTTACAAATGGAAGGATATATCATGAATAACTGCATGATAGATTCTAGAGCTATGATGATAGTAATGTCGAAGGCGGTATGCGAGGAAATAGGCATGGAATACACATAAAGAAATCATGGAGTCTTCCAGCTGGATGGTACTCTAGTGAAGACTGTAGGTGTCATCAAAGACATTCCTATTTTACTACATAAGACACCTCAAATCACAGTCATATAAGAGGTGGTAGTCGTGGACCTTGAGCCCTACTTCAGCATGTGTCTATCGAGGGAATTCACGGCAAAGCTAGGCGAATATTTGTCCATGGACTACACTCATCTGGAGATCCCTTTCAAAGGGAAGAAGGTGAAGATCTTTAATGAAAAGCATTCTACGTTCTTGGTTCAGAAGATGTCCGAGGAAGAGAACAGTGACCCTATGCATACGATCACGAAGGAACTAGAGCAAGTGGATCTGGTCTAGGAATCCCTCTCATAGTTGTGTTGTGAAGATGAATTTTCATTGGCATATTTCAATGCCATGATAGAGACTGAGGTGGGGTGCTACACCATCGCCAAGTCCGAGAAACCAGCCAAAATGGAGGGAAAACTTTCTGCTCAAGAAGGACTATGGAAATTGTTCTTCGACGGTGCCCGATGCAAGAATGATGTTGGGGTAGGAGTCCTTCTGATTTCGCTAACCGGTGAGCAAAAGGAATATTGCTACCGATTGACATGGAGCTGCACCAACAATGCAGCAGAGTATGAAGCCTTGTGCTTGGGACTCAAGAAAGCTGACAAGTTAGGCATAAGGCATCTTCAAATATTTGAATATTCCGAACTAGTTTGCAACCAGGTCACCAAAAGATGCTCTTCAAAGAAGCACTATCTTAAATCATACCGTAATAGGGTATGGGACCTGTTCGACCAGTTTGAATCTCTCAATCTATAGTCTATTCCATGTGAAAAGAATCTACATGCAGATGTCTTAGAATCCATCGCAGCCCGATATTCTCCAGTGGATGATATGGTGCATAAGCCGAAGGCTGTAAGGATGATCTATAGGCCCTCTGTCCCGGACAAGGATTTACACTGGCAAGTTTTTGACAACAATGAGAAGATTGTCAATTTCATGATCCAAGAAGCCGCTACAGTTGAAGACCGAAGCCCTGATGAGGAAGAATACGAAGGATTGGTCCAGTTGAAGAAAAACCACGTTCCCAAGGGATTGATCACACTTGAGAGCCTTTTCGATCAAAATGATCGATCGCTCTCCTGCAGGATCCAGATCAGTGCGCAGCAATATCAAGATTTAGAATTGGAACCTAGAAAAGTAATAAAGGTCGGGACTAATTGTACCTCAGAAGAAATAGAGCGAATTCGATGTTTGTGTAGGAAGTACCCAGATATCATGGCTTGGTCCTATCATGACCTCAAGGGATATGATTGACAGTTGATCCAGCATACAATCGAATTACAATAAGGGGCCAAGCCTTTCCGACAGAAGTAAAGGCCGATTAATCCAAAGATCGAGGTCTTGATGAAGGCCGAACTGCTAAAAATGCTCGAAGCAAAGATCATTTATCCCATTAAGCATTCTTCTTGGGTAGCGAACTTTGTCCCTATCAGAAAAAAGAATGGAGACATCCGGTTATGCGTGGACTTTCACAACCTGAATCATGCTTCCCTCAAGGACCACTATCCTCTCCCACAGATCGATCCGATCTTGCATTCGGTAGCTGAAGCTCAATGATTCTCCCTTCTTGATGGTTTCTTAGGATATAATCAAATATGGGTCAAGGATGAAGACCAAAGATAAGACCGCGTTCACAACCAAGTGGGGCACATTCACCTACCAGCGAATGCCTTTTGGCCTCTCGAACGCGGGAGCTACTTTCCAGAGGGCGACAGACCTAGCTTTTGGTGAGCTTCTGAACAAGGTTATTGTTATCTATTTGGATGACATGACCATCTTCTCCCGAAGGAGAGAGAACCACCCAGAACATCTTCAACAAATTTTCAAAAAATATCAAGAATTTGGCATCTCAATCAATCCAAAAAAGTCTATCTTTGTAGTCAGTGAAGGAAAGCTGTTGGGACACACAATTTTGAAAAAGGGTCTCGTCATGGATCCCGACAGAGCCAAAGCTCTGATGAAGCTCCCAATACCAGCAGATAAAAAGGGCCTTCAATATTTCTTCGGACAGATTAACTTCGTAAGGAAGTTTGTCCCAAACTTCACCCAGGTTGTTAAGCCGATGTCTGAGCTTTTAAAAAGGGGGGCAAAATTTGTCTAGATAGAAGAAAGGAGAAAAGCATTCAAAGAAATCAAGGCCTGAATTTTTTAGGCACCGGTCTTGATCAACCTCGACTATAGTCGAGATTTTATCCTGTATGCAATAGGAGAACCTGAAAGCTATGCCGTGGTCTTGACGCAAAAGGGGGAAGATGGAGAGGAACATCCCATCACATTCCTCAGCCAAATAATCAATCCCCATGAGGAAAAGTAAAATTTCATCGAGCGTCAAGTGCATGCAGTAATGAAGTCTCTCAAGAAATTCAAACAGTTCATTTCTTAGATTCGAACCACAGTCTTCGTCATTCACCCTGATGTGTGTAGTTTCATTACTCAGGGGGAACTGGGAAGCAAGAGAGCTGGTTGGGTAAGAAAAATCCAAGAGTTCAATATTGAGATCAAACCTACCAAACTAGTTCACAGTCGTGCATTATATCAAGAGCTGGCGAAGAGCGAAACGGCCGAAATAACAGACTGTTAGTCAGATGACTAGCCAATAAGAGAATGCCTCGCTAATCAGGAAGATACCAAGAAATATTGGGTTGGCAAAATAGTGGAATATTTCAACACTGGCAGATGCCCCTCACATCTGAATGCTTTATAGCAAAGACATTTTAGGATGCGGTCCACCCGATACACTATGCACACAAAAGGTCTATTTTTTAAGAACATCGATGGTGTCCTCCTTAGATGCATAAAATATGATGATAAGAGGAGAATCCTGGGCGAATTTCATTCATGACTATCTGGAGGACACTTTGCTGGAAGAGCGACAGCACTGAAGATAATCAAGGTGGGTTACTATTGGCCCACACTCTTTGTCGATGCCTTCTCCATTTGCCGAAGGTGTGAGCAATGCTAGAAATTCACCGGTCGAAGCAAAAATGCTCCGATGCCCCTCCGACCGATACAGGTGGAAACACCCTTTCAGCAATGGGGACTAGATTTTGTAGGGGCCATATCACCAAACTCCTCTGCTGGACACAAATTCATTCTGACTGCGACTGATTACTTCACCAGGTGGGCTGAGGCAGTCCCCACAAAACATGCAAATCAAGATACTGTCGTCACCTTCCTGGAAGGATTACCCGCTTCGGCATCCCTGAAGCAATTATTACAAATAACGATCCTAGTTTCATGGGCACAAGGATCAATGAGTTCCTATACAAGTATGGGATATATCACAAGGTTTCTTCCAACTATTACCCCCAGGGCAATGGATTGGTAGAATCCACCAACAAAACCATGTTGAGGATACTAAGAAAGCTGATCGATCAAAACAAAAGAACTTGGCACCTCCTTCTGGATCGGGCCTTGTGGGCCGATCGGGTTTTTGTCAAAAGGTCAATCAATACTTTGCCTTATGCTTTGGTCTATGGCAAAGAGGCCATCCTGCCCACTCACATCGAGATCCCTGCATTACAGTTGCTAGAAGAAGATGAAGCTAACCCGATGGAGAGACGCCTGGTTCAGCTACTACAACTAGAAGAGGAATGTGAAAAGGCCTACCAGAACTTCACACGGCATGCTGAGGTCACCCGAGAATGGTTCAAAAGGAAATCATCCGATCGCACATTCAAAGCAGGAGACCTGTTATGGAGGTGGGATTCATGGAAGGCCAAGCCTAGGAATCATGACAAAATGGATGCATTCTGGGACGGACCGTTTGAAATAGTAAAAGTGAACTCGGCCAATTCCTTCATCCTCAAAGATGTGAATGGCCAAGTTTTACCAATCTCCGTCAATGGTCTCCACCTGAAGACCTTCAATCGCTAAGGTATTTATGTCACTTTTAAAATAAAAAAAAATCTTGCATGTATGTTTGTATAAAGGGTTTCAGTTCTTTGTCTATACTATTTTCAAAAGATCACGAAGAGCAAGCGCCTTCAACCACAAAAGCTAGATTCCTGGCTTCGGCTTCACAAAGCACGATCGGGATCGCCTTCGGGGGGTTTTCGGTCCGAAGTAGCCGACGACGGGAAGTTCACCGCGAAGCAGTTCATCCTCATAGAACCACATGCAGATCAAGGACGTGGAAAATGCTTCGCTAAAGAAATGTCTTGAAGGCATTATTCAAAGTAATTATTGGTGAGGCCCTCCTCGAAGAAACAGGTTTCAGTCGACGAACCGAAGCAACAGCGTGGCAAAGGGGAACTTCAGGCCCAAAATGAAGAAAATCAGCCTGAAGAACTTCACAGCGAAGTATTTTCTTCACCAACTCCATGTCGTCGAACCTTGATTTTGAGGCAGGCATATTTAAGATATGCCTCAGGAAACATGCTGACAATAGCCTCAAAAGGGGGCTGAAGTAGATGAACTCAACACGAAAGAAACGACACTCATCCCAAAGCAGTTCGTTAACCGAAAAGCTGCACAAGGGTACTAGGTGGCAGCAATTTGTGTTCTCGATACAAAATCAAATCCCTGAATTTCATGGCCCCACGTACGATGCCACCATATGGCCAATCAAATGCCACAGCGATACTTTCAGGCTAGGCCCATGAAGTAATTACGGTGGTTGCCATAAATGCCAGAAGTTGCCCTTCAAAGCTATAAAATGTAGATGCCCGTTAAGAGAAAACCATTTTCAAGTGTGAGAGTTGAGTTTGCATTCTATCACCTCGAAGAGTTTCTACATCAAAGGTTCCACTATTCGCCATGATTATCTCATCTCTTGTTTTGAGGTACTAAACTTTTCTACCTCACAAGTTATTCTGCTGCGATCGTTCGCAATGGGAAAGAAGACCCCACTCAGAAAGGAAAAGGGCTAGAGACGACGGTTCTAGAGAAAGCGAGAGCCATAGAAGAAAAGAAACAGATACCTAGGAGGGTCAATCCTCCCCCATGCCTAGGAAAATAAGTGATGGAAGGAAGGGAAGAGTCTGATGACGAGCCCAGCATAGAACCACCTATCGATAAGTGGGCAAAAATTAGAGACCCAAAGCTCTCAAGAACCGTGGCCGAGCTTCGGCATACCATCGACTTCATGCAAAGCAGACTCTCGACAGAGAACAAGAGGGCCATGGCACATTATTTCCACATATACTAGTATCTAGTTCCTCCTACACATCACTGCCCTGAGCTCATATACGCCATCACTAAAAACTACCAACCACAAACCAGACAGGTGTTGGATGCCTCAGGTAAAAATTTGTTTTCCATTCTGAAGGAGGATGTGTAGGCAGCATTCACACCACAGCAAAGGCCACCAAAAGGCTATACCATTCGCAATGTTAGCCTTAGCAAAAAAATGGATAAGTTCACCTCTAATCCCTTCATTCTGAGCTTTTTGCATGAAAACCTCAAGAGCGGACTTCCTTTCGACAAGCAACCCCAGATGCCCCTACCCTTGGAGGTCTTCAAGAACATAGATATATTCTCCATCATCACATGGGTGGGAGGCTTGTCAAGTGATACTTCGGTATACCCATGGCAGGTGTTGCTAGCCGAATGCATTTCTAGAGGAGAGTTCTATGCTCTCGACGCTTCGCGACCGAACACCAACCCAGTTTTCTTCGATTGGGCAGAATGGGTGGCCCAAAATCTGCATGTGCGGTTGTCATCCATGAAGGATGCTAGCAAGGAGTCGCACTTCCAGCCTTGTTCCTTCTTGGTTTGGCTCTTCTTCTTTCATGTACATAAAGCCCTTCACCATTGTGATGTTTCACCAGTCGACAAGGATGGGATCCCTTTACCTGTATATCAGTGGACCCGTCTCTTGTTCAGGTCAAAGTCCTATCACCCTTTCAATCAACAGTTTTTGGGACCTGCGATGCACGTTCTGACAAAGTCTAGCCCTCGGGTGCCTCTCTGCCTTAGAGATAAAGTGGTACTAGATAAAATGGGGGGGATGTGTTTCAATTGACACAAGGGCTTGTGATCTGCATTTTTGGCTTCACAGGGAAGCCCTTCCTGCTGCCCTTTTTCCCTTCAGAGTACCAATTTGCCTTGGAAGTTGCTCGACAAAGTGATGTGATCGATGAAGCCTACGGCCATGGGCAGAAGTGGGCACACACTTGCGATTTCCCCTTCAATATGGGAGTGATCAAATTTTTTTCCTTAAATCAGAACATATACCTGGAGGAGAAGCTCACCAATTTTGGTCTGCTTCAAATACCACAGAGGTGGCTCTATGACCCATTGGGGGTGATGAGAGATCATTTGAAAAACAAAAACTTCCATGTCTGTCCTCACCCTAAAATTCTAGAGTAGAGGAATAACCCCAATGGCACGGACCTAGAGTGGCACTTAGAGGAGATGAGGACATTGCCTCCTTGGCATGACTTCTATCCTATGGAGGTCGAATTCGACCCAGACTAGTACCCATTCCCGACTCTCGACTCCACTTTCTAGAGAAAAGCGAAGGACGATTTAAAAGAGGAGTTGAAAGACTGGGACGAGGAGCAGTTAAGAGAATGGTGGATTATGAGAGTCCATCGCCAAAAGATGAATTCTTATGGGCTTCTAACAATGGACAGGGAATTCGCAATTGTGTATCAGACCAATATTGGGTCTTGGGAACCCTTGTCCTTCATCGACTTTGTTCCACCAGCCACCCTAAGTTCGGATGAAAGCCTCGAAAGGACTGATAATGTCCCCAAGGAAAAAGCAGCCAAGGCCACGCCAAAAGCTTTACTACAGAGTCCATTCGAGGATCTCGATACAGTAATAGAAGAATCAGAGCAACCCCTCCAGAGGAAGAAAAGAAAGGAGCGAGAACCTACACAGGCACCCCCAAACTTCCCAAAGCGATCGCGTACAAGCATTTCGAGTGCCCATGCTGAAATATCAGTATCGGGCTCGATCGAAGCAAATGACGGAGGAACTCCACCAAGCGTTGAAACGATCCCAAACATAGATGTCATCAACATGGAGTAACTCATGGAAGTCATGGAAGCCGAGAGTACTAATGCCTAGGAGGAACAAAGGCCAATCACCCAGGAGATCACCATGGCTGCTTTGCCAGGATGGCACGCAGGTATGTTCTCTTCACCTTATGCTCTAGTTGCTCATAAGTCTACCCCGACCCTAGCCAAAAGCTCTCACCTATCCACCCTATATCCACAAGGTCAGTCACCTTCTTTTGCAGTGTCCCTAACTACTCCCCCCAAGTCTTCCAGCCAGGATAAACTTGTCGAAGTTACTTTGCCCAACCACACCGCCAATCCTTCAGTCATCAACCAGGGTGAAGCTAATAGTCCAATGTCAAACCCCGAGGCTCATTCCTCTATTGTACACAACGTGCTCCCACTCTCCGAAGCCCCCGTCACCCCTGTTGTCGAACCTTCGGGTGAGGCTATCCCCTTCAACTCCTTATATTTGTTCGATCCCTCGACTGTAGACCCAGCCGCATTCAACTCTGAGCTGTCCTCAATACGGGAATCCCCCTTGGCAAAAAAACTCATCCAAGCCCGACAGAACATAGATAGAATGTTGAAAGAGGCAAGAAATAAGAAAGGGCACTCGCTCGCCCAAATTGAGAGATGCACCGTCTTCGATTTCGAGACGGTAAAATTACACAAAGTAAAGAAGATACCCAAATTCCAGAAGCCCCTAGATGAAATGACTCCAATGGACTATGAATATCAAGATAAATAAAAGGACTTGGAACATCTGAACATGGACAAGGAGTCCACCTCTATGCACATTGTAATTGAGACCTTCAAGGCACATGCCAACATTGCCAACAAGTGCAGGTTCTAAGCCGAGAGCGCTAACATCAAGCTGGAGGAGGAGCTAGCAAGGGCTCACTCAAAATTGGCATAGGCTGAAGAGCAGTGCAAGCTGATGCAGAAAGAAGCACACGCCCTAAAGTTGCGGATAGCACAGTTGGAGTGCACAGCTAAGAATCAAGCACAAAGGCAGGCCAAAAATGATTTGAGGGCCAAGGAGCTTGAAAGTAAGATCTTGCAAGCTCAGATACAACTACACAAGAAGGAAAGCCTAGGGCTATTTGACAAAAGCAAAATCAAGGAGATTTGCTCACATCCGCTCAGGAGTTTCAAGTCTCAGGCCGTCAGTTTTAGTTTACACCATAGAAGCCCAAATTGTCATCGTTGAAGGAGGGCCAATCATCGAAGAGGTCATTCAGAATGTCAGAGCCTAACTCAAGCTGGCCCTCAAGATCCAAGATGCAAGGTATCAAGATTTGAAGCTCGTAGCGATGAGTCGAATAGCGAGGGATTGGTCAACCGCCCAGGCCACAGTTCGTGCCTTTTTCTCCATAGCCAAGAAATCTCAAAAGGCAAAAATCCTACTGGATGCATTTGAAAGCGAGAGGCACATGTCAATGGGCTACTTCAAGGACCTCTTCTCCTTAGGCTTCCCATGCTTCATGGATAATGATGGGAAGCCATTATCCAAGGAAGAAATCATGTCGAAGTGGCAGCAGTTTGAAGGCAATGTTTCGAAGATAAACGAGTGGGTCGAACCAATAACAGAGAAGCAAGTTGCTGATTACATATTGAAATACTGTAGAATCGCTGCTTCCCTAAACGATCTGCATACTAGGTCCCAGCATGCAAAAATCAGGCAGATCGATAGGTTTCACACTTTGATCAAATCCTTAGAAGATCAGGAGTTCATGAAAAGTGTCTGGTCTCAGGTTCACCGAACCTTAAGAGATATCCGCGTCCGCCTGGCCACACTGCCAACGGCTGAAGACATAGTAGAAGCAATGGTGATAGGAGAAGAAGCAGTAGCAGAAGAAGAGGAGAGAGAAGAGGAAAAGGAAGGACAAGTTATGGAAGCACCCCCAGAAAAGGAACAAGGAGAAGGGTCTAGAGGACATTGTGGCCCAATGGATAAAAGCTAAGGGTTCTACCACCGAGACGAGCTCGTTGCCCTGCGAGCCGCCAAGAATGTTGAAAATATTGTCACATTCCAATAAGGAGCAGAAAAATTAAAACTTTGTGTGATATATGTTTTGTTGAAAGTTTTCTTTTGTTTATAAGTTATAGCAATTTTGGTTTTCCCTATCGCCCCCTGGTGGACAAAATGAAAAGAAAATATCTTCGGGCCCGAAGCACTTCAAATCATCACTTCGGGTGAGAACTTTGCCAAAATGGGTACGAGCAAAATGCTTCACACCCGAAGCATTCCCAGTGGCTACTTCAGGTGAAAAGTCTTGTGAAGCGGCATCCAAGCAACTTTGTCGAAGAAGAAAAGATAGACTGAATCAGCTAAGGCAAAGAAATTACTTCAGGCCCGAAGTATTTCTAAAAACCACTTCGGCCAGTTTTCACCCGAAGCAGTAGAAGTCGAGAAAGTGCTTTGGCCAAAACTCCCTCGAGCTGCCATTTCAAAAGAAGGTCGACCCGAAGCATTTTTCCCGACCCATCAGTGAAGCAGTTTCACCAGCGAAGCAGCGAAGGATAGAGGGAGATCGGCTTCGGCACTCCACGCCCCATAAGTAGTTTTGTGAAGAAAAAATAAGTGAGGCGCTTCTCAAGAATGCTTCCCAAGTTGGGCATTTTCTCGAGGCAGTCATAGAGCCTCATAAATGCATATTTTCTTTCTCGATAAGCCCACTGCTCATTTTTGGCAATTGGATACAAAGTATCAGCCCGAGAAGATCACGACAAGCATGGCCGCCACTCCAGCATCGCACCTGCAATCCAAGGACACCCAGGTGGCTCATTTAATGCATCTTTCCTTGGCTGATTTGGTCACCCTTACCAGTTTTGGTAGCCGATTTGAGGGATCATCTGCAGCATCAACAACGAGCCGATTTCTCAGGGCCCGAGGGTGTACTCCATCATTTTTGTAATAATGATTCAGAGGGTCGCGTCCTCTATAAAAACCTAGGCTTTGTAATGTAGAAAGGGGGGAAATTTTTGCTAGAAAGCTGTTGTAACTTGATGTCCTATGTTTAATACTAAAGATCTTTTGTGCTCTATTTCTCTCTTTTATGCTGCCTTCTGTGCTTAATTCTTTTGTCTTTTCTCGTTCACATACTGAGACTCTGAATCCTAAATTCGGTGTGTGATCGGGGACTGAACCCCTAAAATTTGCCCTGAAGGATACATAGGAGAGGAAAAATGCCTTGTCGCTTTCTTTTATGCTGCCTGGTGGATTAAGGTTTCTATTATTCCCTTATCTCAATCGCTGTTACTCTAAACCCTGAATTCCAATGAGAGAGAAAGAACCCTGCGAGCCCATCCAGAGGATACATAAGAAGTTTGGCATTTCATTTCCTTCATGCTATTCTTGGTATTTCCTATTGCTATTCGAGTTGTTAGTGAGTAATCGTGCTTCCTATTCTCTCCCACCTTAAATCATCATCTTCTAACCCTTACTCTTTTTATTTCTTTCTCTAACCCTTACCCTTTTTTATTTCTTTTCCTAACCCTTACCCTGTTTATTTCTTTCCTGCACTCTTGTCTCAAACCCCAAAAGTAGATTAGTATAGGAGCTAGCCTTTCTCCAGAGATTATCACGAGGGGCATCTCTTCCCCTCGGCCTTTCAATGTTGGCCGCAGGTCCAAGGGACGCAAACCCACCGAAATTCCTTTCCTGTGCGGATTTGATGACCAACAAGTCCATGTTTATGACTTCTGGTATCTCAACTAGGAAAGGTGAATGCCAAATAGAACATACTCCTATCTCCTTCTATTTAAAATATTGAAGTAAGTTTACAGTGGTGTTATCAAGCTTCTTTAGTTCTATCAAATACCTATAAAAAGGTTCTCTTTTGAGTGTGACCTATTCTTTGGATATCAAGGGAATAGTAGCATAAGACCAATCTAATTGAATAGATCCTTCTAATTATTCAGCCCAATGTCTTGATAATAGTAAAGAGAAGAAATATTATACATCAACCACGACCACATCCATCACTATTCCTTTCTTTGGGTATTGGTCTAGGTAAACTAACAATCTCGTGATGATCCCAGCATAAGTTATTTGTCTACTATCCATAATTGATGTTGGGGGAGAGTCTCTGGTGCACATTAAACCTAATTGATCTTCTACTTGTTTAGTCATGACATTGTGTGATGCTTCACTGTCTAAAATACAGTTATGGATTACATACTGATCTCCTAAGTTTTAATTATACCTTAAGGAGATATAGAAAGATCAAACTAATGATGGGTTCCTAGGAATGGGTTTGGGTGTTTCTACAGCTAAAACATTGCATATATGAGTATTTGCTGACTCAATTAGACCAAAAGCTCAATACACTTGATATATGTATTTTGAAATGGTCATTAGTTCTCCAAAGGTAATATTGATCTTCTATTTGGTCAACTCTTGAACTGCATCAAATTCAACCTTCTTGATTTCTATTTTTTTTGTCAGAATCCAACTACTTATGAGCTTCTTTCCTTACTTCAACTTTGAGGGATGCTTGTTGATTACTATTAATTTTGTTTCTTGGTAGCTTTATCTTTATTTTGAGTCTGTTGATTTATATTATCCTTATCAGACTTATTGGATCTGTCAGGGATTGATCTATTTCTTAGATTTATGGTATGCATCCTTTATAATGCTTCAATTTTTTTACTATAGAATTGATTTTGCCTTGCTTCATCATTTCATACCTATTTTCTTGAGGTCTTTTAATATTTCCACATTTTTTAGTATGAAATATCTTGGATCTTTTTTTATTTAGGTAATTCATCCATTTATTTTTTTAACTGGATTTATCTCTCTTCATTATTCTTAGTCCAACAAGCAATTATTCTTATCTCTTCATCTGATTCTTCTTCCAAACTAACATTAGTATATGTACTCAGGAATATGCCACAACAAACTGGATTGTGTGGGGCATCACAAGTAGAGAAAAAAATATGGAAAGTAAAAAATTGTATTAGTAATGGCCATGGGATTTTGGATAGAATCCATATTCTTTGATCCTTCTTTCATTTTCCAACCATTATTATTACCTTTATTTCCTTCTTCTCCATCGTTTCTAACCTAGCATCTGTTAGAATATCTTTGAAATTAAGGTTTTTTATCATTATGTGATTGAGTAGGTAGCTCTTTATTCACTCATTTATCTCTTTCAAATATGGATAGCCTACTATTAATTGTGTTGAACATCTTAGTAAATTGGTTGCATAATTTTTCCATGGGATCCTTTTTTGTTTTCTTTAACAGTGATAACCCAACCTTTTTAGACTTTTTTTCCACTTGATTGGAACTTGATTCTAATGAGTATGGCTTCAATTTACCACTATATAACATATTTCTTTCAATATCCAGGGCTTGTTCCATACATTCATCAGTAGTGTTGGTTCTATGTTGTCTCAACTCGTAGATGAACTCTCTAGGAAAAGCATTTTTATAAAAATTTATAGCCTAGTGATTAGTGGATCTCAAGGTTGTCAATATTTTATACCTAGTTTTGAAAATCCATCTGTTAAAATCCTCTATTGACTCATTTTCTCTTTTCTTAATTGTTGCAAGTTGTGTTAATAGGGACTGTTCATTTTTTCTTTCCCCATATTTCTTTAGAAAAACTTCCTCCATATTTTTAAAATTGGGAATCTGATCCAATGGGAGACAGTTAAACCAATCCCTTGCATCCTTTTCTAGTGTGAAATATTCTAAGAACTACATCCTCATGTTCAACCTCAAGGATATCTAACACATATAAGAACCCTTTGATATGATCTTATCTAGTAACTATAGTGTTACCTTGGAATTTGATCAAATATTTGTGAGCTTTGGTTGGCAAGTCATGCAAATTTTGGGGTAACCAAAAAGGTTTGTACCTATTGGTCCTCCTTGTCTAAAGGTTTTGATTTAGATTTGGCTAAGCCATAGGAAGAACAAGGATAATATCCATAGGGTTGCTAATAGCAGGTGTATTAGTAGCTAAATAACTATGAAAATAGACTTTTTAGCAGATTTACTACCGATAAAAAAATCAATTTTGATAAACAGATTTCTTAAGAATTGGGACTTTTTAGTATGGATAAATACCTCTGGGTCTTCAAATTTTGGGAAGAGTTATTTACCGTTGCATCCGGTATGCACCAGGTTAGACTCTTCTTATTATTTTAGGTTTGTTCATATTTACTAGCACTTTGGTGCGATAGAATCTCACTCAAGATAATATTGCTCAGCTTTTAAATTCTCTTAGTCTCTCAGATATGCATAGATAAATCTCAAAACACACAAACTTTTAGAAAAATATAGTTACAAATAAATATTTATTTCTACAAAAATGTTGCATTGACGAGTAAAAATTTTGTCGTAGGGAGACAATACAAAAATACATAGATAATAAAACAACCTATCCTCAAAAATGACACTAGAAAATGATTGTGGAAAATTTTGAATATCCTTAAGATTTATCACACTATTCAAATTCCCTTCAGCCCACAAGTAAATATGTGAGCTCTGTTAGACTCACCACGTTGTCCTCATATAGATTGATAACTAAACAGGTCACATTTGGACACCCTAATATGAGCCTATAATGATGTTCCTTAAAAAAATATGCTCAACCAGATTTTAATGTATTATAGATGTGCAAAAATTGACCAAGCATACAATTGAAAGTATTTCAGGCATAGAAGTAGACCGGTGATTTTTCCATTAGGCTATCGTAGCAAATTTTAATCAATCCACATAAAAAGAGAGAAAAATAATAAACACACATTCATTTGAATATCGTAATCAACATAGATTTTTAAATCAGTGAAATAAATGTTGCTTACAGATTCAAGTGATGTAATATACATACAAGAAACACACACACATTGCATTAAAAATATGCCAAAGAGTAGAAACCAGATGATTTGTATTATATTCAAATAATAATGGCTACAATGATGAAGCCCAGTTGAGTGCTTGGGTCTTTCAATGAATAAAATATAGAGCTCACCCTGTTCAAATAATGTAACAAGGGAACTATTATCTACTATCCTAATTATAGTGACAAATAGACTCTAGTTCCTTGAAGTAGCTCCTAGAAATGATCTCAGGTAGACTACTCAACTCTCGGCAATACCTGCACAAAGGTGGGAAGAATTGAGAAATGGAAAAATAGATAAAACAGATAAGATGTAATAACCCTTATAGAACACATAGAATACCTCTCGTAAGCTTTGTTACATGATTTCTTTATAATGAAGCTTGGCCTCTTCAGCTCTTAATATATCTAGGTAGGAAAATTCTGTTGAGAATACTTGTTGTAGGTGTTGCCACTTGGATTATCTTTGGCCATTAATTATATTGGGTGCATCATAGGTTATCTTGAGTTGTGTTTCACTGACAAAACTAATGATACTCTGCCACCTATTCTTGAAATTGTTATTCATGTTCTTCTAGTTTTGTGGCTAGTTTTGTTTACTCTTTGGTTTCTATTGTTGGGGTGATGTCAATGGTTTTTCCTTTGTCTTATTCTATGGGATCCACTATGGGATGTTCTCTTTTGTCTTCTTCTATAATTTCAACTCCTAAAATATCAGCAATGAGTTTCCAAGCTTCATCAAAAAAGTGGAAGTTGAATTGACTTCATGTTCAATGCTCTTTATCTGATTGAGATATCTTTTTGTTAGGGGGCCATTTTGATCTACAAATTGGATTGCTTTCATATTTACTGAATACAAGTCTCTTAGCTACAAAGTCAATCATTGTTCATATTCTCCATCACATTTGAACTCCATTATATTATTTATGATGAGTGTTCCAATATTATTTTATGAGTGTTCCATCACTATGTTTTATAATTCTCCATCATCTATTTCATTTGTCCACTCATCTATGCTTGATATCACCTCTTCCTAGTGTAGTATTTCATAAAGGTAATTCTTCAATTTTTGATATTATGTTTAATAGTCATACGTTCGACCACCCGCAGTGGTAATTTTCTACTCCCCCACCCAGGTGTATTTTCTTTGTATTTTTGGTAGATAGGAGAGATCTTTATAGCTATACGGTTTATTTCTTTCATAAAGCTCTTGACCAATTAGTCTATGTTCATGATTTCTATAATATCCTTGAATATGTTAGGCATTGGTTTTATTTGGTCTTTGGCTAATTAAACCAATCCTAACTTGAAATGATCAATGAGATATCCTTTGTCAATTTTTTCTTAGGTAGTACAAGTGGCCTTTGTTCTTACAGTTTACCTTTTTTTTTTATTATTCTGCTTACCTCAACCTGAAGTGCCTGATTTTCAAGTTGTAGTTGATCTTTTTTAGTTTTTATCTACCTAAATTAAACTTTTTGAGCTCTGAACTCCTTGAGTTCTTCTTCAATGGTTGCGGTTGTCTATGCATAAACTGCCAAATCTATTTTCATCATTTCAATGGTATAACCCTTCCACTTCATTTGTTTAGACTTAGGATAGATAAATAATTTTGTGAGCTTTTATGGCAAAGGTAGTGTGATGGTAACTTCAAAATTTGCTTGTGTGATGCCTTGTTGAGATAACAATTTTTTGGTAGCTTCTTCATTGGTGACATGTTCAACAGTATCTATCTAATGCTCTTTCTCAATATTGAATTGTATATCAGTTTCTTTCATTTTTGTTAGTATTACAGAATGAGAAGTTCCAAAGGCTAAACCAGATTCAATAAAATCCCTTTTTATTGGTAGAGAACTAGGAGGAGAAGCTTATTCAGGTATAAGTTCTCTTAAAATATTTATTAGTACTTTGTCTCGAGTGATCTTATTCATATTAGTTGGGGTAATTTTGCACTTTTCATTATTCACTATCAAGTGCATGATGGTGGTGCTCTTCGATGTTTTTTCCTGAGAGCTTAGGAGTGCTTTTTTCATTTCTTTAGTTGCTTGTTCTATGGTTGATGTAGCTCCAACTATTATTAGGGGATTTGCAGTATGGTATGTAATTGGATTTTATTTATCTTCAATTGGAGGGAATTCTCTTGGAGAGCTCACTTGGGGAGCCGGCTTAATATATGGTTGGTTTGTTTCAGTAGTGAGTGTTTCCTCAATGACTATTTCCAATCATTGTGGGTCTTATTTGATTATCTACAAGAAAGGATCTATGAGATCTTTAGGCTTGGTTTTTGGGATTAGTGAAGCATATGAATCGATAGTTCTCCCTCTTAGTATATTCATATCTGACTAGTATCTTTCCACTTCTTCAAATTGGGTATAAGAACTCTCTGTTATTTCCTAGAAATTTTTAATATTTTCTCTATTCTTGGTAGCGATCTGCATGGAATATTTGAAAGCATATACTTTATGCCCCATGTGTAATTTCATTACTTTCTGTATTTTGTGGTCATATTCTTCATATGAATCATAGGCTCTTCATGTAAGTTCAGCAAAGTAGTTGTCCATTCTCCACATAGCCCTGAGAAGACTGAGATATCATTTAAAAATATAGTACCCCTTTTTGAAAAGCAATTTGAGCCAAGGGACTCTTACTTTACCTCTGTTCACTCTCATATTTACTTCTTCGACTACCTATCTCACAATTTATAGGGTGGCGATAGACATTGGATAATACTTTGGGAGGTCCTTAGGTAGAATATTCATGCCATATAAAATATTCTACAAATAAGAACTTTTCGGACTTTGTCTGGTTCAAAAAGTTGCTTATTCCTATGTTGATCCTTGGAGTATTTTCATCACACAGCTCATTATGAATGACAATCATAATTTTTTTGATAAACTCATTGATATTAGACCACCCTTCTTGAATCCAAGGCAGCCTATCCTAGATGCATTCAGCATTAACTCCTTCCATTGTTTGAATAACACTAGAGCTCATCTGGCCTCCTATGAGATGTATGAGAAAATAATAGTACATGAATTCTGGCATTGTTTCTTTTTCTTAATAGCCTCATGAAGTGATGTAAGTTGCTTGTTCACATTTTTCTCTAGGACCTCTTCCCAAGCATACATAGTTATTTTTCCAATTTTATTTAGTTGTGAAGCCATGTACATCACCTCCTTTTTCACATTATCTAGATCTCTATTTCCCATTACAATGTTGATCATATCTACATAGTCCTTAGACCATAATCTGAGAGAAAATTTCAGCACAGGGATTTTGTATGATACCACATAGTTCATACCAAATATTCTTCAATAGAAATGGGTATTGAGCATACAAGAAGACTGTATTTCAAGTACTTTATTGTTTGGGACTATTTGAGAGGGAGAGAGATTAAATACCTTGAAAATAGCTTCTTTGGTGATTCTAAATATTTTTTTATTCTTGTGATTGAGGATGGCTTTTGAATCTGGATCATATGCCACAACTAGCCAGGAGAGTAGGTCTGATGAATGGTGGACTCATGGGTAGATAAGATTTCCCATATTTTTATTCCATTTGTTTCAAAAAATACTATCTTCGTAACAATTGTCTTTGTCCCTCCAAAATAGATCTTTGAGCAGGGTCTAATGCCTTCAATAATCTTCTTTTGTGTGTTCAAAATAAAAAATAGTAGCATCTTCATATTCTTGCCTTTGCTCTTCTGTAATTTATTTCATTGGCACTTTTTTCTCTAAAGTCTCTTATTTTTCTTTATGGGTTTACTCAGTAGCTTCTCATAGGGATAAGCTTGTGATACTTTTAGTACTTTATCTATAATTTCTACTTTAGTAGCATGAATGGTTTTGGTGGGCTTCTTCTTTGATGAGCCAGTAGTTTTCTTGGGATTGTTGGAAGAAGCCATGGCACAAGAATGTAATGTTTATTGTACTTTCTTCCTTACGGTTGCACTCTACAAATTTTTAACTCATAAAGGTTCTGCAAGGTAAATCAAGACTTGCGAAGGAGTATTTATAATAATTTGAGAGTACGCACATGCAGTGTCTTTATTTCACCTTCAACCATATTTTTTTTATCGTTCTTAAATAATTGTGCCTGTAATATTTATGCAATGACAATATTTAATAGAAGTATATTTTATGATTAGTCCACTAAGGCTTGCATTTCTGAGTGTGAATTTTCAACTGGTGCCACATCATCTATATCTCTCTACAACTATAAGATTGAAAATAGCCATGGGTGGTTTGCTAATCTTCACAACCCTGAAGATATATGTTCATCTTGGACCACCTTCTAATTTTTCCACCCTATACAAGATCACCATTTTTGGATCTTGGGTTTTCCACCATGTCAAACCTTCTATAATTTTTTGGATAGTGATCCATGCACCTTTCTAGGTGAAATATGCATTATTGATTTCTTTGGGATGATCTGGACCATCGATGCGCTTTTTACTCTTCATTTTGGCTTGTTGTTGATGCATCATCGAGGGGATTCCTTGAGGGGTGATGAATATTTCACAAAATACATGGTCACTAATTACCTAGAGCTATCATCGATGGATCGAAAATAATGCTTTTACAAGGGTGATGACCAATAATTCTATCACTGATGAGATTACATTGTCTTTGATGGATCGATGAAGGAGGAATACTATCGATGATGGGCATATTTAAAAAAATTGGACATACTTAGATGTGGAGGACCTAGTAGACCTAAGGTTTTATTAATGTGTGATAGGAGGGGAGCACTTAGGGTAACGATGGACAGACCCTCGGATAACTTAAAATATTGGTCACTTGTGGATCGATGATAAGACTTTCACAAGGGTGACATAGAATCACCTTTTAGCTTAAGTCATTTTGTGATCACTGATGGAGAAAAGATTTCACTGATGCATTGATGATGCACTCTTTTCATCGAGATAGACCAAAATTGGGCTTGAGAGCTAAACATTTAGGCAAAGTTTTATGTATGCAAAGACCATACTAAAAACTATGTAACCTAGGGCTAAGACATTATTGATGGGAGTCGAATATCATTGATGGATCGGCGACAATATATTTGAATGAGCGATAGGTTTATTTTTTGGTTTACACTATTACTGATAGGAATGAATGATTGATAATGGATCGATGAAGGAAACTTTGGGTGGATAATAAGGACTTTAAAATAACTTGACGTGACTAATTTCATCAAGAGGGGGAATGGTTAGGTTGATGATGACTAAACCCTCAATTCATACTTGAAAAACTCTATCACTTATGAAACTTAACGATTGTTGATGCATTGGTGACAAGGCTTTTACAAGAGCGACAGTTAATTTTTCTTTATTTCGAGGCTTTACACAGTCGCTGATTGAAATACATTATCATTTATTGAATCGGCGATGATGGGTTTGGATGAGAAAAAATGTATTTTTGGGCTTAGGCTATCATATATGACTTATTATGGTCTCGAATGGATCCACGAAAGGTTTTGGAAAGGTGACGATGACTTAGGATGGTTAGGATTTAGCAACAATTTTTGAAGAAAAATTAAGGTACATGTCTAGGCATACTTGTAGACTTCGGACTTAGGAAAAATAAATCAAGGTAGGCTTCATGGTATTTTCAACCATAGTCTATCCTAGGGATGTGACATAAATTTTATTAATATATCATGGCTTTTAAAAGGAATTGTGATGGTTAGATGACTTTGAATGATACAAGGTAAATGGAGCTATATGTAATGAAAATATTAATGGACTAAATGGTATCTTTAAAGGGTATGAATTGAATAATGAAAGTGGACTAACTACTATTAAACCGAATGGATAAATTTAAAAATAAAGGTCTTAAAATTTGATGAAATGGATAATATGGTGAGGGGTGATGATATGGAAATAGTGACCTTATGAATGAGTGGATGGCTAGGGATGAACTCATGAAGGATATAATGAATGAAGCACTATAAGACTTAGACCTATTCCTTCAATGATCATGAGGACTCTCTTTATACTAACCTATTTTTGGACTAAACAACACATCCTATAGTCACCTAAACACTCACTTTTGCCAACTTTTGAAAACTAGGGGTGAAATATAAGTTGGAATTTTTGAAACCCAACACACCCAAAGGAGATTAAATTTTATGGAAATATAAGCATCCAACACACTTCAAATAAAAAATATTCCACAAATTGTGTAGCTTTTTGGTTCCATAAAGAGGCCACCTCAATTGTAGAAAAAAAAGGAAAGCTTCTTAGATACCACATAGTGAAAAATCTATCATCCAAAAGCAAAGGGATAAAATAGACCAAACTAGGCAAAGGGATTATCATAAGCACATCCTGTAGTCTATTAATTATCATACAAGGGCATATTCAAAAGGTGGCTTAAAAGGGCATAAAATATCAAGCAAAGAAAGGCAAGTAAATAGCATGAACCACTTAGGCTAGACTCTAAATGAAGCATAAAATACACATGAAAAAAATCTCAAGTGGAACCAACTCAATAAGAGATTAAGCCTACTTAATTTTGGCCAATAATGGCACATAACAATTAGTTTTAGTTTCTTCTCATTTTAGGTATTTTATTTAATACTTCTTGACTCCATTACCCAATGGATAAAGCTCTTTGGATTCTCAATTTTATAAGCAATAATTCCCCATAGGTACCAATAATGTGGATTGACATCATCACCCATATAGATAGGTCCTAGAAAATTTTATTGGATTATCAATTGTTAGCTTTTGATGCTATAAAACTTAAAGCAAATGCAACCACAAGTAGTAAAATGAACATGTAACGTTATAACTATAATAATGGATATCTAATAAGCAAGTATATAGCATGAGAAACTTTTGAAATAGGTCATAAAATTACCATTAATGAAAGCTCACAAAAATATGAAACTTGATACAAAATATGGAGACCTCAAATGCTCCATTCTTCATTCTCTACATTGTGACTAACTTGAGAACTACTCTAATGTGTTCATTCATTCTCTCTTACTTTCTTAATCACTCAACTATACTACTCAACCACTCTACCTCATTTCTCTACTACAAAGGCTAGTATATAATGGAGTATGACTCTTGGCCTCACATCTTCTTATGACTCACTATATTCCTATTCTAGACTCATGTACACATGGACAACATGCACATTTACATCATTGCACATTCTAATAATACTTGTACATTTATTACATTGCATTAAGTAAATACTCAAACACTAATCTAAGATAAACTCCTAATTTAAACTTGTACCCATGATGGTACATTAGTATATGCCAAATAATGTAATATATTCCAACATCAATTTTATTAATTTTTTGTTGCATAATATGCAGAGAAACCATGTTGGAATTGCTAGCTTTTGTACATGATTAGATGGAAACCAAATAGAATTTTACCAGGCCCAAAATTTGACTAAGGTAGAGAAGCCTAGCCACTTCTGAGTCCAAAATAATATTGGCTAGGTATTTACAAAAATAAAGTCAGCAATAGCATGTTGAAGCCCCAGTTATAGGAAATAGTGGCTAGAGAAAATTGGGGAGGATGTTAGCCTAAGTCCATTAAGGCCCTAGTTACCAAGGATGAAGTAAAGTAGGAGTAACCAAATATAGAAGTGGCTATAAATATGAGTGGTTGAGATTTTTAAATAATAATATTAGCAAAGTTTCATTGTAGCCTCGACTAGGTCCCTAAAGCCTTGACAACAAGCAATAACCCATAATAGATAATGACAAAAGAGGAAAGCTCTTATATAAGATAATTTTAACAAAAATCATGTTTGTCAAAGGTATGGACCACCTAGATACTTCTCAACCATTAAAAATAAATTAGTTAGACAAGAAAGTGAAAACCAGTCTCCTAGAACTTATAACAATATTGACTGCCATTGATCATAAATAGAAATGTCTGTAGCACTAATAGTTGGTTCAACAATAATGCATAATGGGAGGAGTTGAGCATGCTTAAAATACTTGAGCCTACTAAATACACATGTATACTGAATATGATGATTGGTATTGGATCAAGATAGTTGGTAGTGACAAGGCAAGAAAGTGACAACCACTTTCCTAAGCCTGCTAATTGAGCACAAGCCCTATACTAGGCCAAGTTGTGCCTATTTTTGTGAGGCCATTATTGTAATCATTAGCTAGGCTAGTATAGTAAACTATAAATAGCATAATTTACCTTATTATGAGGGTCAACAATTTAAGTGTTTATCTAGTGTATACTATGCAATTTTGTTTTTGCTTCTTAATGAATTAGCTTGTTGTTTGACCTTTTCAAATAATATGTTGCTTAATTCTTTTGTGTATGCATGCTTTGTAATATCTAGAATTTTTTGTAAATTTTTGTGGGTGGTCTATTTTTTTAGACCCGAGTTGCTATTTGGATTATCACTCTAGGCTATTGGAACATTAGGTATACATAGTATTAATCATTGTAGTTATGCTTTCTTCTATAAAAGTATATCAATGGTCTATGATACTAAGTCATAGATGTTATTTGGATGATCACTGAGGGCTATTGGAGTAGTATAATACATGAACTAAGTTCTATAATGCTTTGCTCGATTACTAGTCTATTAGGCCCTATATGTAGTCAAGTTACAATGTGCTTTGCATAGGATGTATCAAAGTTGTTAGCCAAATATCATTCACATTTAAATCCATATTTTACTCCATTTTCTCTTTCTAACCCTTCATTTCTCTCTTTAATATTCTTTTATTTATTTTATTTTTTTATTTGCAACAAGTAGCTGACCTTCTTCGAAGGTTGGCTAAGGAATAAATTATTTACTATCCAATATTAGCCATGGTCTAGATTGCACATAAATCCACTAGGTAGATAACATACCAAGAATTAGTCAATTAGACCATTTGATATAAATTCATTTTATCTATATCCAAATACAACACTAGTAATTAAGTCAATAGGGGTTGATTTTATCTTATAAGAGTCAATCTCTAAACCCTCAATAAAGTATATTATATCTCCCTTCCTAGATAGTTGTGAATGAAAGAGTATTTGGTCCATGGAGGTTTTCCTACTAAGTTTCTTGTATTCTTTCAACCATATCTTTTCCTTAGTAAAAAAACTTTTCTAATACCTTAAAAATGTTAGACCCTTTAGCCTTGTAGGCATAGCTTATCCCAAATCCTCTAAATACACTTACGCTTGGGGGATATCTTACAAACATAGCTCCTTGAGAAGGGATAGTGGACATAATCACCTATAGGAGAAGTTGTCTTGCATGAGATGGAAGTTCTAGGTGGTAGGTATGGCAAGTGATGCAGATTGAATGGTAGCAATGATAAATGAAGTGGAAGTATATGTAATGGAATGTGATGGTAATATAACTAGGGTGGCCAAAAGGAGTCTCATTGTTTGTGGAACTATTGGTTGTGACATGATAATTTGAGCAAGTCAAGATGGAAAATAAGTGATGGAGGTAGTTCTTGTTATGATAGTGACTTTAGTAGGTGTACCTATTGGAAACCCATATGGTGATTCACACCTTATAAAACATGGGCTATGATAGAATATGATGGGAGAAGTACAAAAAAATATGGAAAAGAAGAATGGAAATATAAGGAACAGAGAGAGAGAGACAAATGTATAAGAAGAATTGATAAAGCAAGGAGGTGGGATGGTTTATGGTGAGTATGTGAGGGGGAAATATGTGTAGTCACATCCATTGTATTTACCATTCCTAAATCTAGAGGAGGGATTCCTTTATGGATTCTCCCTCTTCAATTTGGGCTTCCTTCCTTTGTTGGTACTTATCTGCTACTATGGATATGTCACTAAACATTAATCTATATCTCTTGAACCCTTGCTACCTATTTAATTATTGTGTTGACTACTACTAGAATTGTTAGTGTAACTAATATGATGATCTATGGTACGACCTTATTCCTAGGATTTAACTCATGTGGGATTGAGGTGCTTGCTACTACAAATTCTATAAATATTTTATTTCTTTTGGTGTCATTGGGTTTATTTTTATCCTAGGTGGCAAAAAACTTAACATTGAATGGGACCATCCCTTATGGATTTATTCATTTGTTTTTTTTCATACCTTATCCTTGCTACCACACTAATATTTTCTTATCTATATACCTCATTTTTTAAATAACCCCAAACCTCTAATGATTTAGCTTGACGTTGGGGTCAAAGTCATCTTTCATATTTAGGTAGAAGGCATACCACTCTAGGGGATAGTCATATTAACTCTAATTTTTATCTTCGTAACCTTTATTACTCTCTAGAGTGGGAAATATTGTATCCTTGTCTAGGTTGTTATGTTGCTATATTGTGTATCTCTTCTCATGTAAGAAGAAGGTATCTATATTTCTATCCCTAAGGGTTTATTTACAAAATTTATTTGAGTCATAGGACCACCAGCCTCTGAGTTTCTTGAGATCCATCTCCTTAAACCTAACCTCTATCACTATGATATAACCTACATATTATAAGTTATCTTCATGGTATATTGTTTTAGTAGGTAAAAAGTGGTCATTTTTTGCCACTTGAAGTACTTCAAGTCTACATAGTCAACTTGCCTAGCATACTCAAAGTTGAATATGTAGTCTAGGACTATTGCAAGAAACTTGAAGGGCATGGTTGAAAATCCATAAATTCAAATGAAATATTTGGCCATGCATAAATAGCATTATTTTAATGGTCATTTTCCTCTACCAAAATTCATTGTATCCCATCTATAAATCTTGGTGCCTTCCCCTAAAATTTTCCATTATGACCTTGTACACCTCATCACAAAAGCAATAGGAGGTCTTTCCTAATTCTTGGTAAAGTATGTCCATGCACTTCACTATACTTAGGGATATTCTATCTACCCTTACGTAATCTATTTGGAGAGTGTGGAACCAACTTTTCTCCTAGTATACAATCAACCAGATTAGGTAGGAGATGTAGGTGAACTTCCTCCCTTTAAGTTTTTCAATTGACTATCCATCTAGTCTAAGATGTACTTGGCATAATTAATTATTTGGGAGTGTCCCAAATATATACTATAAGTAGGAAGGCAATATGTTCCTCATAATATTTTTGTTAGTGTTTTCCTCAAGGATGGCTACAATCCTTGATATTTGGATATCTTCCTTGAACTATCCAACTCTAGTGGTATGCTAAAGTTAGATGGTAGATCAATTTTCTTTAGATAATGGATTAGGAATATGTTTCAATAGTAAATGGATTACCTATAGTAAAATTCCCTCTAATTCTAAGAACTGCAATAGATCCACATGATCAAGTCATCAGTGGCCTTCAACATACTCCTTATGACTCTTATCCTTATGTAGAAATCATATTCTATCCATTATGAAAGGTATAAACTTCTTATTTTTTTATTATACTTCTTATCTAATGCTTAAAATTAACTCAAGGTAATCACATACTTATAACATAAGTTTTATTGCTAAGCTAGATGTCTAGGCCTAGCTTATGCTCAAGGAGTTTGTTTGGGGGGCCAATTTATATCTTTTAGTTGCTTCCTTTCTCACTTTACCTATGTATTATGTATAATTTCCTTACACCACCTTCCAATAGGACTCTCCAAAATGTTCTTTATATCTCTTGGAAGGTGGAAATCCCTATCTCTTTCTCTACCCCCTCTTCTTCTTTTAGCCCTATCCCTCCAATGGCCTAACTTGTGTAATGGTGACTATAATGGAGGATAATGGAAAATAAATGGGTTGGGAGATAATTAAGGAAGGTATTGATGTTACTTAAGCTTTAAATAATGAACATCTAGTAGAGGTATATGAGGTGTACATGTCAAATTATGGTAAAAATTTGGATGAAAAAGATAAAAATAGAGAAAATTTGATAAAAATTTGGCCTTAGGGGTTGGGATCGATTCACTTAAAAATACAAGTGATTCACTCACTTGAGGTAATTTGCTACATATTAATAATGGAATGATTCACTTAAAAATATGATTAATTCACTTGGAAAGTAGGGTGATTCACCTAATTTGGAAGAAGAGCAATTCACTTAATTGGACAAGTAATTTTCTTATGGAATCAAGCAATTCATTACCAATAGAAAGCAATTTTCTCAAATTTTTAGATTTAGAAAAATTCAATAGTCCCTCTAGTTTCTCCTTGAGTTATTTACTTGAAGTATAACAAGGATTCATTGTGAGGCTATGACTACATGATCGGTTGGAAATGTGTGTGGTTTATTGTTTGGTAGTATATCACTCAAGGGTTCTTGGAGGAAAGAGCATATAAATGAGGGACATTTAGCTATGGCCTAAGGTATTTATAGACCCTGGATAGAGCATGGATTTCCCACCTTGGTATGCTTTGTTGGTCTTGAACCTGCCTTATAGCTAGCTCAAGGCTCAACACTAAGGTGAATTTACCACTTGCTTTAGTGAGAGGATCAATTTTGTTAGCTTTTGAAGTAATATGCAAAGGGAGATAATAATCACAAGATGCAAAATAATATGAAAGAAATTAAATCTACCATATTATTGAGATATGCAATAAATACAAATGATATAAATGAATACAATGTAGCTATGGAGGAAGTGACACTCCATTAATAAAGCTTTTGGACTACTTACACCTATCACCATTGGATGGTGATCTACATAGAATTGTACTAACTACGAAGATGATCTAAGCTAATGTATCATTGACTCTCACTGTTATCTTCTATATAACAATGAGGTCTTCCTTATATAGGTAAAATAGGAAACTTGGACAACACTCTATCTAGATGTACAAGTGACACCTTACACATTTACAACTTGCACATTGACACTTGTGCATTTATTACATTGCATGAAGTAACTAGATAACTTCCCCCTAAAGTAATATAATTTCCTAAGTATGTACCTTGGAAGACACATTTACATAAACCAAATGATGGAATATAATCTATTTTTAACACCCCCCTGTATTACATTATTTGGTTATTGAAGAATTTTAGTCTTCAATATGGATCTTCTTCTTCTTCATCCTGGACTTTGTATTTTTTCTTTGCATTCTTTGTGTTCAGGTTTAGTAGGTAATTTGTTTCTTCATATGATGCAAAGTAAGTGTTGAGTGGTATTTTCACCCAACTGTGAAAGTACAACTCTCCTTTAGGATTTGGGTCCCAAATCCCCTCTTGCAAAGAAGTCAAACAAACAACTTCTCCAAGGTCTCCGTTGTATTAGCATTTGCAACTGTGTATTAGTAATCTCAAATGAAGATAATCAATTTAAATGCTTGGAACACCTTAGTGATTGCAAGTAACTGTAAACAAGGGGCAATGTTGGTTTATTTCATCATGAAGCTTTAGTGATTGTTCATTGTTTTTTTTTTAGATTTTGTAATTTTTAAATGTTCATTTTAAATAAATTAAACCTTCTAGAAAAATAAAATAAAATGAAAAAGAAATGCAAAAAATTAAAAATAGAACACATTCAGTCTGATGCTATCCTGTTTCGACAAAACCGAAGATATGAGGTTTCCATGCATGCAACCTAACCTATTGGACCTGCAAAACATGCACAATCCTGATAAGCTAAGTGCTAGCTTCTAGGGATTTGAATGAGGTTTTCAGATTTAAGCATTCGCATGCAGCAACCAAGAAAAACTTGTATCAACTACATTTACAAGCCTAAAATCTGAAAAGGGAAAATAGACATTTAATCTTGCATGCAAAAAATGACTCCTTCTTTCTTGCCCATAAGATGCAAATTTTTGAAATGTTATCTACATTAAATATTTGTCTTTTTACAATAACAGATATCTGGTTTTCCAAAACTAGAAAAAGTGGAAGAAAAGCACTCCAAAGCAGGTCCAGAATGGCTCATCACCCTCAGCTCTACAACCCTGCTCCCAACGGTTTTTGACCCCTGTACCAATCTGTGCCTCTACTTTTATACTTTCTGGCAATGCTCTCTTCGCCCTGTGACGCTTCATTTCATTTCCGGATTGCATCGTTTCGTATTCCCCGTCTCATCATTGTCTTTGACTTCTTGTTCGATGTCTAACGCTTGATCTTCTCTATGAAATGTAACGCTTCTGTAGCCCTTACACTTTTATGCCACGTGTTCCATGCTTTTTTGCATGTTCCGTAACTGCCCGCTATAAATCATGACCAAAAATAGCATGTCGTGATATCACGACATTTTTTTGCATGCAGCTTTGCTCTTCTACCTGTATCATGAAAATAAGACATGTCACGAAATCGTGACAATTTTTTGCCCGCAACCTTGTCTGCCTTCATGCACAGCGAAAATAAGACATGTCATGAAATCGTGATAATTTTTTGTCAACGGGCCGTGCAAATGCAACTTGTCGTGAAATCATGACGCTTTTCTTTTTGGGCTATCTCGCTACAACTTGTCATGAAATCGTGATGTTTTTCTTTTTCGGGCGGATGCAAGAGTTTGCGTGACCTTTTCATTTTGTGTGTTTTGCTCTACGCTAAAGTGACATGTCGTAAATCGTGACACCTTTCATTTCTTTTCGGAAATCGTGACACCCTTTCATTCCGTACACATTGGCTACTTTCTATCGTGAAATCGTGACACTTTTTTGTTCTGTCTCGCTGCTTTCTGTCATGAAATCGTGATGCTTTTCTCTTTTGCACCATCTTGCTGCTTTCTGTCGTGAAATCGTGACAATTTTTCATTTCGTACCACTTGGCTACTTTCTGTCATGAAATCGTGACGCTTTTCATCTTCGCCCTTCATCTCGTCTTCAGGTCACGAAATGGCAACATGTCATGAAATCGTGACACTTTTTCATTTCGTACCACTTTGCTTGTCTCAGCCGCAAAACATGACATGTCATGATATCGTGACACTTTTTCATTCCACTGCAGCAACACGTCGTGATATCGCGACCACTTTCTTTTTTTGAGCAGCAACATGTCGCGATATCGCGACAACTTTTCATTTCTGGCCGCGACGGAGCGACATGTCGCGATATCATGACAACTTTTCATTTTTGGCCGTGACGGAGCGACATGTCGCGATATCGCGACAACTTTTCATTTCTGGCCGCGACGGAGCGACATGTCGCGATATCGCGACAACTTTTCATTTTTGGCCGCGACGGAGCGACATGTCGCGATATCGCGACAACTTTTCATTTTTGGTCGCGACAGAGCGACATGTCGCGATATCGCGACACTTTTTCTCTTTTGTGAAATTTTTGCTTTTTCCTTGATTTTTTAGCATCTAGGCTACTGTAGTTTTCTTTGAAAGCATGCAAAAAAGGTGGGTCCCCAATTTTGGGGTGTGTTGTGGATCAGCCACAACAAATGGCGACTCTACTGTCAAATGCTCCTGAGCATTTTGGTGAGAACCCAACCTGAAATATACAAGCTTAGATACAGGCGTCAACACATAAAGATAAACAAATACCGATAGATCAGAAATACATGAAACATCAGAATCATAAGTATCAGCTCGGTGTGTGCAATGTGTTTCATTCCCTATCATTTGAACTTGATCAACATTCCATTGTCAGTTTTACTTATGATTTGTATGCAAGGCTATGAATGATTTGTGCAGGATTTGATGCATGATGAAGATGCTAGAGACATAACAACCTGCTTTACAAAGGCTCAAACCTTCTAATATCATGAACAAACATATTCAAGCTGTCAAACCCTCTTAGGACCAAATATATGTATACTTGAATTAATTTACTAGATCCCAAAGTTGGTTATGTGTCACTACCATCTTGAACCCATGTGCAAGTGTGAGTGAAATCAGAACTTTGGGGAATAGGATTCCCAACCTAAGCGAGATGGGAATTTAACCCTATCCTTACTATTCTGATTTGGAGTTCATTACCTCATCTTGAACAAAATGATTTAACCAGTTATGGATGAAATTGTCAAGCTAGTCTATCCATATGAGCAGTCAGTGGTCTTGCTTTTAGACAAGACATGATGCCACGCATGAGCACTTAACCCCATAATCCATGATTTGGCTTCATTCATTCTCTTTTTTTTTTTTTCTTGGACCTTTGGGATGACTACCCATCCTTGCTAGGGACATGTAGTACGATCCCTCCAATCCAATATTAAGATGAAATGGGAAACATTAATTTTTATTTCTTGGACCTTTGGGATGACTACCCATCCTTGCTAGGGACATGTAGTACGACCCCTCCAATCCAAGATGAAGATGAAATGGGAAATATTAGTTAATTTTATTTTTGTTTCTTGGACTTTTGGGATGACTACCCATCCTTTGCAGAGGACATGTAGTACGATCCTTCCCATCCAAGTTTTATGATAAAATGAAAGATGGAAGCTTTGGGGAATCGGATTCTCAACCTAGGTAAGATGAGAATTATGCCCTATCCTTACTACTCCATGAAGGTCAAATCAGAGCTTTGGGGAATTGGATCCTCAACCTAAGCGAGATGAGGATTTAACCCTATCCTTACTACTTTGATTTTAGGCTTTAAGCATTATGGGAGTGGTAAAAACCACTGTTTTAAGGATTATGTTGCATGATAGGACAGACATGGACTATTCCTTTCGCCTCACCTTTTCTTCCAAGTATGGTTTTAACCATTTTGCTCAAGACTCTCTTTAATATGCGTAGAACGTGCTTGGTTCAAGATAGTTCGGGCATCAGTTCCCAACCTTAGGATTTTTTATGTTTTATGTTATAGAATAACCCTAAGAGGATTCAACACCTTTTCAATGATTGTACATGACATGAAGATGCAACTAAGATGAAATATATATGCAGTGTGGAATATAACATGAGATATGAATGCATTGCTTCTTTTGAAATGTTAATGGAGTATACATCACCTACTTTACCATAATGTGAAAAACTGACAACTTCATGCATCACAAGTTCCAAACAATATTCTTTAATGTGTTTGCAATATTCGTGGAGCTTTCTGCAATACAATTCCGATGTTTCATATTTTCCTGATCTTAGGCATGAGTTGACATCTCAAATAACAACTTTTCATCATTTTTTTTTGACAAACCAAACATGTCAAATAAACACACAACTTAAACCATGATTAAACTAACAATCCCAAACAAAAGGAAACTTGAAAACACAAACCAAAACCAAAAACCAAAAATTATATACACTATTGTACAAGATGGTGCAAAGCTTGGACCATCACTTTCCTGGATCCCAAACATGATTAGAACATTTCAAAAGACATTGAACATGATACGCATGCCAAATGTTGCAAGAATCCAAGAACAATAATAGTAAGCCAAACAATGCAACAATTCCAACTATGCCTTTCTCACCCCACCAACTTGCTTGTAATTCCATTAGCAATTTCATTTTGAAATTTTAATTCATTGAATTGATAAGACAATAAATGGTTTTCAATATTTTCTTGTCTATTCATGAAAGTATCCACTTCATAATTCAATTCATGATTTGAAATTAGGCCTTCCTTTTCAAATGTGAGATGTTGCAAATAAGAGCCCATTTCTAAAAGTCTTGAATTCAAATTATTTTTCGAGATTTTAAAGCAATCAAAATCAATCAAAACTTGACAAACATCACCAAGATTTGACATTTCATCATTAATGACATTAGCATCCAAAGGGACATCATGTAATCCATCACTTAAAATTTTTGTAGCTATCACCAAAGGTAAAGATTTCACCTTGTCACCCATACTCAACCCATCATGATTAGAATTTACCACAACTTGATGAGTGTTAGTAGCTTTTTCTTTTTCCTCATTGTCTTCTTCATCATCCAACACCTGTTCAAAAACACCAAAGTTAGGCACCCAATCAAACATGCGTCCATATTTTTCAAAACAAGAGCCTAATTTTTCAAGATATGTGTCGCGTGACACCTTTCCATGATCAATGGCTTGAGTTGCCTCAAAATCCACATTTTCATTAGGATCATCAATAGTATCAAACCCACACCACTTAGGTTTGGTAATTTCCTCATTTTGAGATGGCATAGACATTGTAGAAGCAATAGGTGGATCAAGATTTTTGATTTCTTGCCCCTCAAGGGGAACAAAATCAATTGATTCTCCTTCTTTATCCATGGTAGTAGAATCATTATCCTTCTCCAACTTTTGATGAGATTCCAACCCTTCTTCCAAAACATTCTTAGATTGTACAGGACTTGTAATATCCTCATATGAAAGGGCAATTGTATTATCCTGCATATCAATAGGCACACAAATTTCATTAGCAGTTTTGGAGTGAGCATACTCTTCCCTAGAATCATGATGATCATCTTTCAAAATCAAATTGTGATGCTCAACTATTTCTTCATCATCCTTTAATTCATCAACATGTTTCTCATCAAATTTATCTTCACCTTCCTTAGATGGTTCAATTACTTCCAAAATTGGGTTATTGCTTGTATTCAAATTGATAAGGCCATCATAATCCACATGTGTAACCCATGATTCAAGTTTAACATAATTTGGAAGGTGTGAATTTTCTTGGCCATTATCTTCAACAATGTCATCCAACATGTCATCCGAAATAGATTCATCCTCGTAGAATTCATCTTTTGGTGAGTCAAGGGTTCCCAATCTGTCACATGTTTCAATACTAGTTGGATCTAGTACTCCTCCCTTGCCTAAAATCATATTATTATGAAAATCATTGAAATTGATTTTAGAAACATCTTTTGAATCAAGATGAGTATTTTGAAGTTGATTCATACTTAAGAAAGATGGTTGATCTTGCATAGTAGGTTGAGGATTTTGAAATTGATTGAAGCTTGGGAGTGATTGTTGATTCTGAAATTGATTCAAACTTGAACTCGGTTGAGGTGGATAAATCATTGGGTGGGTAAAGGAGGTATTAAATGATTGAAAATTATATGATCCAAAACCCACACCATAATTTTGACAACTCAATTGTTGCTCAATTGCCATTGCTTGAGTATAGGCTTGTGACAAAGATGTGATTAGAGGCATCCCTCGCAAATATGTGGAAGTGAGTGGGTCAAGAGCATTGACATATATTTGGAGAGCCACTTCTTCTTGCAGAACATAAAATGTCACTAATTGAGTATATAATCCAAAGAACCTTTCAGAAAATGACTTCACATTTTCACTTGGTCCTTTTTTAATAGTGAAAAACTGCTCATACATGCGGATTGAGTCAACTTGCTTTTTGTTGAATTGATTAAGAAATGCTGCCTCTAGTTGAGCCCAAGAAGTGATAGACCCTAAAGGTAGACTTGTAAACCAATCATATGCCACTTTGTCCAAGGTGTACAGGAACATTTTACAAGCAACATCATCATACCAACTTGTTAAGTGATTGGCACAGAATTTGAATGCTTGAATGTGTTCTTCTGTAGTATTTGTCCCGTTAGACAAAAATCGAGGAAGACATCTCTCAAAACCAACGGGAAAATAATGTTGAACTCCCGGTATGTTCAATGGGCTACCTGGCATCCATGGTGAAAACATAGCCATTAGTGTATCTTAAAGAATACAACTTTAATATCAATTTTTTTTTTTTAAATTAAATTAAATCACATTATTCCTGTATGAACAATCAAAGCGTTAGAACCATGCATAGCAATTCATGTCCTCCTTTTAACAGTACAAAGTTGTATTGTTAAAAGAGGGCTAAAGATAATAATCAATAGGGCATGAAATATTCAAAATTTAAATCCCTATAGCATTTAAATCAATCTGAAATAAACCGGTTCATGCCCTCCTTCTAGCGCCAAAATGTTGAGTGGTATTTTCACCCAGTTGTGAAAGTACAACTCTCCTTTAGGATTTGGGTCCCAAATCCCCTCTTGCAAAGAAGTCAAACAAACAACTTCTCCAAGGTCTCCGTTGTATTAGCATTTGCAACTATGTATTAGTAATCTCAAATGAAGATAATCAATTTAAATACTTGGAACACCTTAGTGATTGCAAGTAACCGTAAACAAGGGGCAATGTTGGTTTATTTCATCATGAAGCTTTAGTGATTGTTCATTGTTTTTTTTTTTAGATTTTGTAATTTTTAAATGTTCATTTTAAATAAATTAAACCTTCTGGAAAAATAAAATAAAATGAAAAAGAAATGCAGAAAATTAAAAATAGAACACATTCAGTCTGATGCTATCCTGTTCCGACAAAACCGAAGATATGAGGTTTCCATGCATGCAACCTAACCTATTGGACCTGCAAAACATGCACAATCCTGATAAGCTAAGTGCTAGCTTCTAGGGATTTGAATGAGGTTTTCAGATTTAAGCATTCGCATGCAGCAACCAAGAAAAACTTGTATCAACTACATTTACAAGCCTAAAATCTGAAAAGGGAAAATAGACATTTAATCTTGCATGCAGAAAATGACTCCTTCTTTCTTGCCCATAAGATGCAAATTTTTGAAATGTTATCTGCATTAAATATTTGTCTTTTTACAATAACAGATATCTGGTTTTCCAAAACCAAAAAAAGTGGAAGAAAAGCACTCCAAAGCAGGTCCAGAATGGCTCATCACCCTCAGCTCTGCAACCCTGCTCCCAACGGTTTCGACCCCTGTACCAATCTGTGCCTCTGCTTTTATACTTTCTGGCAATGCTCTCTGCTTCGCCCTACGGCGCTTCGTTTCATTTCCCAGATTGCATCATTTCGTATTCCCCATCTCATCGTTGTCTTTGACTTCCTGTTCGATGTCTAACGCTTGATCTTCTCTGTGAACTGTAACGCTTCTGTAGCCCTTACACTTTTATGCCACATGTTCCATGCTTTTTTGCATGTTCCATAACTGCCCCCTATAAATCATGACCAAAAATAGCATGTCGCGATATCGCGACATTTTTCTACATGCAACTTTGCTCTTCTACCTGTATCACGAAAATAAGACATGTCACGAAATCACGACAATTTTTTGCCCGCAACCTTGTCTGCCTTCATGCACAGCGAAAATAAGACATGTCATGAAATCGTGACAATTTTCTATCAATGGGCCGCGCAAATGCAACCTGTTGTGAAATCGTGATGCTTTTCTTTTTGGGCTATCTCGTTGCAACTTGTCATGAAATTGTGATGTTCTTCTCTTTTGGGTGAGGATGCAACCTGTCGTGAAATCATGACGCCTTTTCATTTTGTTGTGTTTTGCTCTACCTGGCCGTGAAAACGCGACATGTCACAAAATCGTGACACCTTTTTATTCTGTACCATCTCTCTGTTTCTTGTGACACCTTTCATTCCGTACACATTGGCTGCTTTTTGTCGTGAAATCGTGACACTTTTTCGTTCGGGCTGTCTCGCTGCTTTCTATCATGAAATCGCGATGCTTTTCTCTTTTGCACCATCTTGCTACTTTCTGTCATGAAATCGTGACAATTTTTCATTCCGTACCACTTGGCTGCTTTTCGCGAAATCGTGACGCTTTTCATCTTCGCCCTTCATCTCGTCTTTAGGTCACGAAATGGCGACATGTCGCGATATCGTGACACTTTTCATTTCGTACCACTTTGCTTGTCTCAGTCGCGAAAACGTGACATGTCGTGATATCGTGACACTTTTTCGTTCCACTGTAGCAACACGTCACGATATCATGACCACTTTCTTTTTCTAGTAGCAACGTGTCACGATATCATGACAACTTTTCATTTTTGGCAGTCGCGATATCGCGACAACTTTTCATTTTTGGCCGCGATGGAGCGACATGTCACGATATCGTGACAACTTTTCATTTTTGGCCGTGACGGAGCGACATGTCACGATATCGCGACAACTTTTCATTTTTGGCCGCGACGGAGCGACATGTCGCGATATCGCGACACTTTTTCTCTTTTGTGAAATTTTTGCTTTTTCCTTGATTTTTTAGCATCTGGGCTACTGCAGTTTTCTTTGAAAGCATGCAAAAAAGGTGGGTCCCCAATTTTGGGGTGTGTTGTGGATCAGCCACAACAGTAAGCTAGAGCTAAGGCTTCTTCTCTTAATTGACTTTGCATTGTATTCCTCTTTTATTAACTTTGTCTTATTCTTCATCTCTAGCTTTGCATTTGATTCTGGTTTCTATGTTCTCATAAGAGGTTGAGCTACTCGTTGGTTCTTGTGAAGAATATTCTCCTTTCTTGTCTTTAATCTGTACAAAAGTTTTTGAACAACCACTTAAGACATCATGATAAGATTTTGAGTTAGTATAACATGAAGTGTTGATGCTACATGAGGATTAAAAAAACTTTTCTAGATATGATTCATCAAGATCTGACTTCTTTTTAAGTAATTCTATCAATCCTTTTTGCTCTTCATTTTCTACCTTGTAGTGTTTATATGTGAGTAGTGTCATGTATAATATGCTTGCAAAGTAAAATATCACTTTTTCCATCGTCAATTGCTTCATTAATATGAGTTTGAAGATAGCATTCCATAGTATCAAAATTATCTTCTAAAGCTTCACTATGGATTACTTTTGAAGCTAGATCTAATCTTCCTTTCAATTTCTTGAGTAGATTCATGATCTCAAGTTTTATGGCATTGGATTTTTCCTTTCTGAAGTAGTTATTGGTAGAAGTAGACATCCTTATATAGCTCCCTAGTCTTAGGATATGTGCTCCTTAATTAAAGTATATAAGCTTGATTTGATGAAACCTTTATTAATCCTTAGATTGTAGGCTTCCTTATGTCTCCATAGTAAGGATAGTATGGACACCTAATTTTAGGTTTTGAATAAATCTTATATATTCCCAAATTGACAACCTTTGATCAAGTTTTGTAGAATGCCTTATGAATCCCTAATGATTTTGGAATATGATATAGCGCTTTTATAAAGTAAATTTCAATTATGGTTGATTTTGTACAGTTTTATATTGGTCAAAAATCAACTTTTCTAACACCTTATTTCTCCTAATTGAACTAAGCACTTTTTATTTTTTTAAGACAAGAAAATATAAATTTCCAACCTTATCAAAATATGTTTAATAACCTCTTTTTATAACCCTTAGGTTTTAATTTCTAATTTCCAAAGACCTAGTTTGATGTTGTTAGCCTTATCACTCCCAAATTTGGAAAATTAGAAAATTAATGATATTTGAAAAATATTAAAGAAAATAATCCAAGTCGTATTCCTTATTTATCCTAGGTTGAGATGCAAATATTATTTTAATTTGGCAAGTTATCCCTTACAACTTTTGCTATCAAAAAACTAAATTTTCAAACTTAGCATATAACCCTTATATCTCCAAAATTGAAAACAAATATAAAGTGGGATTTAAAGATTACCTTTTTGATGCTAATCTCCTCACTATTCAGTGCTTCCTTATAACTGAATATAACAACGGTTTTAAAGTTCCCTTGGGTACTAGAATCAATGGAGATGCTCATCTTTAATGTTGAAACGTAGATGCTACTAAAATAGGAGGGTTTGACCTCCAATACTAGGAGCCTTTAATGCTCCTTCTTTCTTCCTTCTAAACTATGCTTGATTGGCCTTGATTGTGTTTCACTCTACTATGATCTTCAAACTTTGGACACCTTTTATTAGAGGAGTAAACTCAAGCCTTATGACACATGTCATGTTTGTTACGTATGATCACTCCTTCTCACTTTTATAACATAACTCTTTCTTGTTCAATATCTCTGGTCACTTTGTAATATCTACTCACTCATGTGGTACTTGATAAGAATAACAAGTGTCACCATGTATGCTTAAGCATTGAGAGTCAAATTTCTTGTAACGTATACACCTCATAATATTTATGCCAAGTGGAATTCACATTCTCTGTATGTATTCCTTCATTGTAATGCCTTCCAAGGAGATTATTATAACTCCTTAGATCCTTTCTACTACCATTCATTTGCTTTGCTATGTTTCTTGGGCAACAAGCAAACTTATCTTATGTAAGTAGATTGATGAGGCGCTATGGAGCTTGAATAGCAATTCTTATGCTTCCTTTTGTGGATTATCTTAATCAAGTATAAGGTTTTGAATGTAGATTCTTTGCTCTTTATCTTCTATACCTCCAATATATTAATTTTTGTTCAAATGTGTAGTGTAGATATTATCCATCCCATTTTGATAGATGTGAATATTGTCTGTCTCACGTTGGTAGAATTAGATGCCTTATTTTTGCAGTGTAGATGTTTTTCATCTCATGTTGATATATGTGGATGATTTTTATCTCATGTTGGTATATGTGCATTGTTTTATCTACGTAAATGTAGCTTTGATGATAGCCTCTTGTGGGCTTTGTTTTTGCAGGTTCATCCATCCAAGATGAGCCCTTTGAGTGGCTCCTATTGCTTGGGAAGAAGAGTGCTTATGTTTGGCCTTTCTTGGCTACTTCTTCCAGTAGATATTGTGCCTTTTTGGGACACATTCAAATATGCTTTTGGGCTGTTAAAAACCATATTAAATTAGTGCAGTAAAATGTACTATAGATTGTACATAAACCTCCTTTGATGCACCTTCTTTTGCACTCCTATTTCATATCTGAAATTATGGTTTAATGGTAAATTTTTCTCCTGCAATACAAGGTTTTTGATGTTTTCTTTAATGAGTATATACCTTCCCCTTTTTTCTTGGATACTATGATTGCAAATCCAAGCTTAGATAATAGTAGATAGAAGCTTTTTTATTTATGCAATTTTCTGCATTTTCTTTTCTTGCATCCAATCTTGTAATGCTTTGGATTTGAGACTCACCAAGTCTCAATATTTGAAGCTTCTATATCTATTTTTGGTTAGTTGTATTCTTCTTCAATTTTTGGAGGATTCTGACCTTTTTGGTTAGCTTCTTTTGGCCACTACGAGTTGCAGATTTTTGTGCTTCAATAGTGTCTTTAGACATTGGATACAAATTAGATTTTATGCCCTTTAAGAACACAAAAATAATTTCTTTTGAGATTAATATAATAGTGTAAATAAATCTAATAGAATTTATTTTTAATGCACTAACAATTTCACCTTATCACTCCAATCAACTCTCAAGATAATGCACTTAGTCAATTTACTACAACTAATCAAGAATAACCTTAAAAAGAATCTTCAAGAGTTATTCTGCAAATTCACTAAAACTAATATTGTAGGTCTTAGTCTTCGTTTCTTTTTCCAAAGTAGATGATAGGTAGTTGAAATCTAATTAACTCCTAATTAATATGTAAATGAACCTTAAAAATAACCTTTTCCTTTTTGCACTTTTGAAAATTGTAATCTACTTTTTCTTCATGCAACTTTAATCCAAATAAGGTGCTCTAATTAATCTAATAAGTAGTCTAATTAATGAGTTAGTTAGCACCAGTAGTTGCATACCTTTTTATAGCTCCTTTTACCACTTCTATAAATTATTTGGATCTTTGTGTCTAATATAACCAAGTTGCTACTTCGAGTAGGATTTTACAGCTCTTTGTAGATTATCTTGAACAACTCCTTCACCAAATGATGGTCTCAAACTTTCTTTCACGAGCCTAATAGTTGGTGGCTTGTTATCCTCTTGTGATATCCTCCTTCTGTTGTATATTTTGAGAAGTCTTTGTCTCTGAAGTGGTGCCTTCTTGCTATGAGAGGTAATATTCAAATCTCCTAGATTTTATGAGCTTCTTCTATCTTCAAGTCTTCTTGTTGAATTCTAACTTCAAGCAGGATCTTCTTCTCAAGATTTTGAATATCTTGAGGTATCTTACTGGATTCTTCTTCTAAAATTTGGCACTCCTTTCCAAATTATTATTCTCATATTTGGAACTCCTTGCCAAAATATCCTTCTCTTGGTTATCATATGACAACAATTATTCCAAGTTCTTCACTATCAAGGGCTTCTCCTTGGTAGTGTATTTCTCCAGTGATATCTCCTTTTATGATTTCTTTAATAAGGATTTCCTAGCCTTTTCTTGGATGCTCAATGAGACCTTCCAAGGTCTTTTATCTTACAAATTCTACCAGTCTTCCCTTGAGACCTCTTCAACATTTTTCTCCTGGAAGTGTTGACAGTGTGATCTGCTCCTGGATCTCTGATTCTGCTACTTTTGGATTCAAGCAAGACTCTACTAGTCCTTTTTCTTCTTCCAAGTATGGAAGTCCTTCAATGAGATATTCTCTTAATATATTTTGCTTCAGGTGCTAAATTAATTCTAAAGAAGATACTCTTCCTAACTTTCTTGTAGGAAGTTTTCCAACTCACTAAATCTTCTTTTCCTATAGCAAAAATTTTAATACCAAAACCTTAATCTGCTTCTAAATTAGATATTTCTTTTGAATTATTCTTCAATATCAAGGCTTTTGTGGCCTATTTTAGTATCAAGGCTTATGCTGCCTTTTTAGTATTAATTCTTCTATGGCCTTTTTCAATATCAAGACTTATGTGGCTTCTACTTCAAGGCTTCTATGGTCTTTTTGTATCAAGGATTCTATGGCATTTTTTAGTATCAAGACTTTTGTGGCTTCTACTTCAAGGCTTTTATGGCCTTTTTGTATCAAGGCTTCTATGGCCTATTCTTAAAGGCTACTATGGCCTTTTTATGTCAATTCTTTTATGGCTTGTTCTTCAACTCTAAATTTATTCAAACTGTAATGGAGATCTTCAGTCTCCTAACTTCACCATACCTCTTCTTCAAAAGTATTCTTCCACAGTGTTCTTCTCATGTACAAGGAACTAATATTTGCACTATGAGGGCATGCCGATCTTCGAGCAAAGAAGTTGGAGTCTCCTATATTTCTATTGTAGAAGTACCAATCCTCTAAGAATAAATTATCTGCAACAAAAGAAACTTTGGGTAATAGTTAGAAAATTCTAGATATCCTGGATCTTCACTAGATGATATGTCAATCTAGTGGATTGAATGTTGAGTCCTGGTCTTCACAATTTTTTCCTATAACTCTATGGAAAGACTCTAGTCAAATGCAATCTTAGTATTTTCTATACTGATATTTCTTTTAGTCCTCATTTGTGACTCTCCCTAAATTTACCACCTAGATCCTTCTGATATCTTTTGACAATGATTTGCCCAATGGCACGTTAGGTTAATAAAACACTCAAGATTAATAATGATGGTGATTTTCCTGTAGACCTACATAGACTAGATCTACCATAGCTCTGATACCACTGTTAGATTTTGATGTAATATACAAAGGGAGATAACAATCACGAGATGTAGAAAAATATGAAAGAAAGTAAATCTACTAAATGACTGAGATATGTAATAAATAGAAATTATATAAATGAATACAATGTAACTATGGAGGAAGTGAACACTCCATTAATAAAGCTATTGAACTACATTACACACATCACCACTAGATGGTGATCCACATAGAATTTTACTACCTACGAAGATGATCTAAGCTACTGTGTCATCGACTCTCACTATTCTCTTCTATATAACAATGAGGCCTTCCTTAAATAGGTAAAATAGGAAACTTGGCCAACACTTTATCTAGCTAAACAAGTGACACCTTGCACATTTACAACTTGCACATTGACACTTGTGCATTTATTACATTACATGAAGTAACTAGATAACTTCCCCCTAAAGTAATCTAATATCCTAAGTATGTACCTTGGAAGATACATTTACATAACCCAAATGATGGAATATAATCTATTTCTAACAGCTTTCCTTTGTAATAGAATCATTTACTTTAGAGATTGAATTGCTTGTTTTTTTTAACATCAAAATGTCCTTGATGGACCTAGTATTTTGACAATTTGGAAGGAAGAGAAGGATAAAATTTTGACAAAAAACAAAAAATAAAATAAAAGTTAAAAGAAGAAAAATAAGAATAGAAAAGAGGATCATTACTTATCAAGTTAATAGTTGGTACTATATAATATTTGTTTGGCTAGACCTTCCTTGTGCTATATTAGTAATAGGTTTTGCCTATCTAAAAATATAGAAAGCATTACTCTTTCCATAGAAGTGAGCTTATATGTGTTCAGTCCTTCAATTCTAGTGATCTTGTAAGGTATGATCCATAATGAATTAAATTTATAATGATCACTTAGTTTTAGATATTTTTTGTCCTATTTAAGAACAAGGTCTCTTTTATATTCCACTTATGTCACCCCTTTGTAAAATCATTTCTTTATGACCTTCTATCATTGAGAAATTCTCATAAAAGTATTTTTTCTTTCCTCCTCTAGGGCTAATAGTGTATTCAATATTTCTTGCATAGAATTTATGTTTTTTTCCCCTAGATTGAGCTATTATGACATTTAGAGGGAAGGGAGATAGAATTTAATTGGTAACACTACCTCCTTTCCATATACTAGCTTGTAGGGAGATGCCCCTATGCATGATTTTGGTGTTACTCTATCTACTCATAATGGTTTATGTAGCTTTATGTGTCAAACTCTCTATGATTCTGAGATGGTCCTCTTCAAGATCCTTATGATGTTCTTATTAATTAATTCAAACAATCCATTACCCTAAGAAAATTTTATCACTTTAACACCTTTAAAATACGTAGCATTATCTATGGAAATGGAAGCAAGGTTTCAAAACCTTGTGATGATATCTTCAAGTAGTTGCAACATTATCTCTTGATTTTTTGCTTTGGGTAGGACCATTTTGAACCACTTGGTGTAGTCTATGGCAATGAGGATCCACCCATGACCTACACTCAATAATTGGTTGATTTTTCATATGAAATTAAGGCCCCACTATTATAATGGTTTGGATTTGATGATTGGTCTTAAAGGCATGAGGGTTTTTTTCTTCTTTCCCTATAACATATGGTAATATTTATAATCCTAAATCCATTGATGATGATTGATGAAATGGTAGGCTAGTAGTGTCTGTCCTCAAGATATTATTGGTTATTATTAGAGTAGATAAGGTCCCTCCATCATGATATTACTTTATTAAGGCTCCTTGAGTAGAATAACATCATAGCCTTTTCTAAACAAGATATTGTCTAGTCGTTGGTATTTTAATCTTTTCTCTCAACTTGGTCCTTTCCCTGGTAGATAAGCCTCCATGGTCCTATCTTGTATCCATGTACCTACACATATTGTTCATCCATCTAATTCCTTTGTTGTTATCTTTTGAGGGTCAAAAATGATCCTTGTGCCTCCTAGGTATCATGACCCCCCATGGTCTTGGCTTACTCTTTAGTCTCTATCGAGCAAGTGTGTCCAATGCCCTATGCCTCATGTGGAGGTACCAATCCTAAGAATTTTGGGGAAGTGTGGGATGCAAATTCATCAAACAACCTTCAAGATTATTTACCAAGGTCAGCTCCTTATTTGGGTGTGATCTTGGACACTCTTCTTCTGCTTCCTATGCTAGCCTACTCTATCGTGGTTCATCTTCATGAAAAATAGAAAAGAAGGTAAAGTAGTAAAATAAATACAATAAATCCTAACTAGCCTACCTAAGGGTGGCAATGTACCAAATATTCAATAAGATCCTCCCATATCATGATAGGTTGAAGTGAACACATGCACAATGACTGAAAATGCATGAGGAACATAGGTCCCTCTAGGAACATAAAATAACATAGAAAACCTACACCAAAACTAGGACAATAATTTCATAAGTTGGCATAGATTATTATTAGTGTGAACTTTGAGTTACATACATGTAGAGAGAAGAGGTTTGAAAACTTCTCGACCAGCTACATAAGGCTCGAGCTAGGCTAAGACACATGATAGAATGAAGGAAAGCACCCCTTAGAAATATGGATGGCTTTCAATCCTTTACAATAAGAGGAACAAATATTATAAGAAGTGGGGAAAATCCTCCCAAAAATCAATGCAAGATTTTAAAATTTAAATTCAAAATTTGTTTGAGCTAGTCAACATCAATAATAAATTATCTGGAGGCTTTGAAGATCCATAGTAGGATGTTTATATAGGAAATATTCATGATTAGATCTCTATGATTATTTTACATTAATACCTTAAGTTATGTGCTACCCCTTGGGTTTTCCTACCTATCACCACTTTAATTCTTTAGTTTTCACCTAGGGAATTGTATTCGATTATGGGTTGCAAATACTAAGATCGAATCATTATCTCTTCCCTCATATTTAATCAGTCAAGGTTGGTCCAATGGGTTTGATGGTTGAATTTGACCTGGATAGTCCATGCTCTTGGTAAGTTTCCTTGGTAAAGGGTGTTCTTCAATCTACCCTTTAGATATGATGGTTGTCACCTTCTAAGCTATCCTACTTCTGGGGACTCCTTTTCCACCACATACCATGAGAAGGCTTGTGGGGAGGTGCCAAACCTAAATTTTTAGGGAGGGCATGGTAGTTGGAAGTATCTCAAGCTACATTATCCATATTTTTCCTTTAGGTATCAAGCTCCCCTAGGGAAAGGGGAAGGCTTGCCTTACTCCCTCTCCACTAGGCTCCCTCAAACCATCCTTTCTCTCATTTAATAAAAGGGCCTTAGTCCTCAAGATTCGCTGGTGGTATCAAATTAGAATGACACCTAGGACTAAGGGACCTCCTTGGTTAGGGGAAGGGACCGACTTTGAGATCTTTGCTCTTCAAGGGAGATAAAATTTCATGAACACTACAAGGCCTCGCTAAAAGTGGTTCTCCTTTTACCATCACCAAAATGGCTTAGGCATTCCAAGTATTATTAGGGCCAAATTTAGACACCACTATAAATGCTATTGGATTATCATTTGATTTTGGTTTGGAGGTTGGGCTAGGGTCTATGGTGAAGGAAGCATTAGATTCTGCATCATTCCATGATGATTATTTCTCCTTAGTTGCACTATGTATGGCCTTCTATATTTAGTTGATCCATAAGTTGTAGGGGTTTATGCCCCTTCATTTTAGCTTTAGGTAGGTACTCTGATCAAAATTACCTTTGTAGGTAAGAATTACCTACTATACTGAATCTTCACTATAGTTTTGGTGGCTCATAGGTGAACTCTTACTAGCAAGAGTTAAGGAACCCAAAAAAGGTATATTATCCATTGGGAACATAGTTTGAATAGGGCGAATCTTAAGACTTCTACAACAATGGCATGTGCTCGAAGAGGGAATATTTTGGAGATAACTTCACTCAAAACTTTGTGGAGACTAAGGGTGAGATGTGCCTTTGATTTATATACCACATAATTTGTATGGCTCTTGAGGCTCACTCTCATCCTTCTAATAGACTAATGATATATGGTCACATGAAGACTCATTCTATTGTGCCTAGGATTTGGGTATGTCATCATCTTCCAAGTTTCCTTCCACCTAGGTGTGGTGGTTGTCCTTCAACTGAACATAAAGGTATTTCCATTGATCTCAATGGGTTGTTAGACATCCTTTAACTTCCAACAACTTTGTACTTCATCCTCGTGTAATTTCAATCCTCCTACTGCATGTTTTGAACTCATTTGTATCCTACATTGGTTTGATGGGCCTATAATAAGATGGATCTCCTTTGTCTTTTCTATGTGTTATCTTCTAGGGATAGGTATCTACTTCAATTTTATTTTTTTGATCCTTCAAAGCTTGCTCAGCTCCTTGGCCTCCTTTTAGTTTTTAATATTGGTCTTCTATAAAACCATAGTGGTATTGTGGTGGGAGGTCACATTGGATTCTATACCTACTTTTTCCACTCATTTCCTAGCTAGAAACCAAGAAAATCATAATACCTAATCCACCACTTTAGGCAAGGAGGGGAAGATATGTATAACATCCACTCAATCTATTTGGATCAACTTTTCTTTATATCTTAGATTCAAGCAGAAAGACCCACTCCTATTTACATAGGTTATTTTATCTTCCTCCATCTTGTATTTCTATCTATCATCATTCTTCTCTTAATATGAATCTTGGTCATAGTTAAAGGGTTCTTGGAGAATCTTGATTTTTGGTGCTATTATTAGCTAGGAGATCCAACAATTTCCTATTTGATGGTTTTGTGACATTTGGCATCTTCTTCATCTTGGTTGATCAACTTTTCCAATGACCTTTGATGGGATCAATCTTAATTCCTCCTTGGGGGACCAGTTGCTTCTAGTCTGATGTTTCCTACTCTTGCCCTTCCTCTAGTGGTTAAGTATTTTATTGTACCTAGTATCCAAAGTAAACCTTTGGTACCCAAAAATATTCCTCTTGGGGTAAGTTTTCATTTAAATGATAGTGGGGAAAATTTGACTTTGGATGGGTGTTAGCTTTTGATGAGTAAATACTCAAAATAATATTGCCTCAATATCAATAATACAATTGTAATACGAAATATATAATAATATTGATCAATAAAGCATATAAACTCATAATAAACTATATAATAACTCAAATAATGCTAATGACAATTGCTCAAAAATACTAAGAAATCTTTGTTGAATGAAGAGCTCAAAATACATCATACTACATCACCTTCCATTGCTTACATAGGTGACTCTTTCTCCTTTGTTATGTCTCTTTTACATCAATACATCCATATATATAATGGAATATGATTCTTCATATGGAGGTTTATTGGCCCTCACTCTTTCTATGACTCTTCATCTTCCTACTCAATTGACTCATGTACATAGGGATAACTATGCACATTTACATTGCCAAAATATTATTGCACACTTGTGCATTACATTGCATAAAGTAAATCCTAATCTAATACAATCTTTCCTAGTCTATAGATGTACCCATGATGGTACATTGGTGTGTACCAAATAATGTAATATATTCCAACACCCCTTGTATTACATTATTTGATTATTAAAGACTTTAGTCTTCAATATGATCTTCATCTTATTTCTCAAATTTGTGTCCTTCATATTGTAGATACTCTTCATTTTTTTATGTTCAAATTCTTCTTCATGTAGACTCTTGGATGATGTTGTGATGTTATTTGATCCTTGTAGAGACTTTTTTTTTTTCCTTTTGTTCTTCATATTACAAGTCTTGATTTTTACCTGGTTCCTTTTCTTTATCTTTGAGTTATGTTTGGGATTCTTGATATAGTCAACCACTAGATATCCTTGTTGAGCTAGAGCCCCAATCACCTCTTTAGTCCATATTTGTTTTTCTTGATCTTGTGTTGTCTTCTTTCTTGTTCGTCAAACTTATATTTGTTGTTATCAAAAACTTTAAAAATAATTCTTTGAAATAGGTATTGTAACCTGAACGTTAGAATTCTTTCAAAATTCATGTAATACTCCTTTATGTAATGACAAAAGGAATACAAGTGAGATCCTCTCCCACAAAATGTGCAAGGATTTAAATCCCAAAAATCAACTTTTGCATGGCATTCTTTGTTACAGTAAGTACATTTCAAGTTTTCTTGTGTTGTTTTGAATACGATGAATTCATCTATTTTCTTGATCAACTGATATAACCATGCATGAATGGTTGAAGTAATTTTAATTTTTCTTCTTTCATAGACTTGTAGAAGGAATTCTTATCCTACATGTTTTTCTAGACTTTGAGAGTGTTCACTATGACTGTATTCTATCATATTGTTGGAATATGTCTCTAAGGTATTTCTTCTTATTACGATAAGTTGTGATTCTTTTAAGAATTCTTTGAAGTCATATAGGTTCTTTTCTTCTATCCACATATTTCATATTTTTATTAGCCTTTGAATCAATTATATCTCTAATCCAAGTTGATTTATTGAATCCTCTGTATTTAATAAGTTTTTCCATTGTTAAAATTTAATCCTTTGAGCTAGACGTACTTATGACTCCCTAGTCCCAATATAGTCCTTTCAATTCTATGTTTTGTAGAACACATTTTATCTCCCTAATGTTTGAAAGGTAATGCAATTTTAATATCAACTCTATCAATCAAAGCATGATTTGAATGCAATTTCAATCCTTTACAAATCTTCAAATCTCTAATAATTTTGAACTTAGAGATTAAACTTATCAAATGCAATATCTCTATGTAGAATTCCTTTTATCTCCCAACTCTAGAAAAAATAATATTTGCAAATTTTTTGTAATCTTAGTTTGATGTAGAATACCTTATTTCTCCAACCTTAGTAATTTTGCAAATAGTCAACTTGTTTTGTAAATCTAAATATGCAATTTTACAAAACCCAAATATAATGCTTCTTCAAATATGATAGAATGTTTCAAAATGCAATATCCAGATTTTTCTAAAATTCTATAATGCTTATCACTCCATTAAAATCTTCAAATATTTAACCTTATAATATATTCACTTTATTTTTATTCCTCCTACCAATATAAACTTTAATATAAAAATACTATGGTAAATGTTACCTTAATTATTTAGGTGCTTTTCCTTGACTTGCCTGGGTGCTCCCCCTTCTGGTCAAATTTCGTTGGACTTGATAACAAGTGCTTTGAATGTGCATTTAACGCTCTTACTTCACACTTGCTACAAATTTGCCTTTACTCTCTTACATTGGCAGTCATATGGGTGCTTCTATCCTCTTGTGCAATGTGCCACTCATAGCATATGTTATGGAGACTTCTTGACTCCCCTTAGGTGGCGCTAATGTTTTTATAAGATGAATTGACACTTAGCATAATATTCCTTGTATTTTTTGGGTGTTACTAATCCTTCCTTGAGCATTGGATGATGATTTAGAGTGTTAAGCATTCTTCTTTCCTAGAGACATGCATTATGAATATGTGTCTATTGTTGGGATTTCCTGCTTACCTTCTTAAGCTTTGTCACATCATAGGAATCCTGAAGATCACAATGTGTATTGTATACTTTGGTGGATCTACCACTTTGACCTAGGAATAAATTATCAAAATGACTCTGGGCAAACTGGGTCGGGTAAGGAAACCCCAAGAAATGGGTATATATTTTTGCCATTTTAATGCAATCACCAATGTATTACCATATTAAATGATATTGTATTATTTTGATTATTTGTGACCAAACTAGGCATTGTTAGAACATATTAATACTAGACTGGTGCCATGTCCATTAGCTAGTCGTAGCAAATTTATATCAAATGACTCAGAAAATAAAATGAAAGGAGAACTAGTTTATTTTCATTCATTCAAATAATGTAATCAATAAAAATGATTTAACTAGCAACAGAAGGTGTCATTCATACATTTAGATTATTGTAATACATAAATGAGCAAGACACATAAACCAAACACACAAAGGAAGCCAAGAATAGAGTTGGAGTTTCTATTAATATGAAATGATTTACATATGAGACTAGCAAAATGCTCAGCTCTTATATGGCAGTGATTACCTGTAGCACCCTAAAATTGGCGCAGTAAAATTGTAATAATTACATTCACCTTAGTAAATAATTTAAAATTCAAATTTAACCTCCCAAACCGCCCGTTAACCGTCGAGAAATCCGTTTCCCCCTTTTTCGTGCCATTTTTAGAGGTTGTTTTGACCGTTTGACGATATCGTCGCCGATCAGACGATATCGCCCCGCATTTGACGATTTCGTCTGGACTAGGACGTCCAGACGATCTTGTCGCAAAACTGATTTTGCAAAGTTGGATTCTGTTCCAACGGGTCTCCAATCTGGGTAGAAGCGTGTCTGCGCCGTTGGGACCCTCCCCCCATTGGAGATCTCCCAAATTGGGATGATCTCCAACCTCCTAACTACTCCCCTAAGCCTATTTAGTCTCTAGGATTTTCCCTTCCCAACCCCTGGCTGAAAATTATCTGCAAGTTAACTCCATTCACGTTAAAACATCCCTATTTTCCATTTGCACTGGTCCCATACCAATTTTATTGCAGGTACATCACTATTTTTCAGCCGGAGCCAGCACCTATCGTCGCCGATGAACCTGTTCAGATCGGAGGCGAACCTGTCGAATTCGAGGCGATTTCGTACTGATGCGAGACGATCTCGACTGCAGTCCGTATTAAGGCAATCAGTGCCTGAAGTTTGCATTTCTCAACCTTTTCTCTATCATTTTATTCTGCAAATTAAATAGTCTATTCAGTGTTTTATGTCATTTTGCATTTGGAGTTCACCCATTTCGATTAAGTGCATAATTAAATCCTAATTATTATCTAATTAGCACGATTCATTTCTGTCTCTGTGTTTAAGTTTCAGTTTGATAACATTGCTGCCATTTTATATCATTTCCCTCTGTTAGCACTGTAGTACCTTTTGTATTTTGCATCTATTTTCGGTTTTGCAGGTCTCTGACGAATTCGTCAGATCTCAGACGATCTTGTCTGATTGCAGATGATTCTGTCGAATCTCAGACGATCCAGACTGCTTCAACATCAGAATCTTCTTCAGACATCCGGATCAGGTATTCCTCATTTGTATTCTGTAATCTCTATTTTTTTGTCTTTAAATTTATTTTCTGTATTCATTGAACTTGCATTTTCATATAGAGTAATCTAGATACATTCGGCCAAACCTAGGATATGAATGCTTAAGGTTAAAAATGAACACATTTAAACACATTCCAAAACCTAGGCGTGGAAGCTACCGTTAAATGTTTCCTGGTGAACCCACCATCCGTCGAAAAATCATCAAAATACACCTCCCTTGAGAGGCGGGACCTTCGCAAAGTCCTCTCAATCCGAGGTACCACGACATCCTTTTCCCATCCTCCTTCCGGGCGCGGATCCAATAGCCTGAAGGTAGGGATGCGAAAAATTTGGAGCGATACATTTTGGTGAACCCGACGTGAATGCATCATAACCTTTTGAAAAACAAAAACATATATAGAACAACTAAAACATAGATGCATTTTAAAACATTCAAGTTTGAAAACATGTTTAGATGGTAGCTCCTAAGAAAAGGTTAGCGGTTACTATAAACGTAGAAAATCAATTGGCAACTATAGAAGTTAATTCTGTCCTTAGTGTGCCTAAAACAAGTAGAAATCAATTCTTGTGGAACGAACTTGATAGAAGACTTAGTCTCATCTCATCTAGGTCCACACAACTTAAGCAAATCAAGAGGCTAGTCCTAGATAGAATCTTGGATCCTCACCAATTAGTTTTCTATCATGAACTTCATAGAGCCTGCCATAGATGGTTAGCCTATAGGAGAGCTTTAGTATCTTCGTAGTTTTTCACCTTCGAGGAATACCTCGAGAACGCAGCCATTGTGCACCAATTCCTAGGTTGTGTAGAAGACCAAGAGGTTGTTCTTACAGATAGGGAAAGATGGAATAGAGTTCCGTGAGCTATGTTATATCGAGAGTATTGCCATGAGCTTTACTTTTATCAACCAAAGATCTCGAAATAGACAACATCACTATAGCTCTTTTCATCAAATTTTTAAAAGAAAACTTTCAATTTGAAGAAGAACACTTCATGACTCCCGAACAACTCGAACCTATTAATGATATTCATAAATTGTTTATAGAAAACTAGATTATTATTTCAGTATTATTTCTTGCAGTTATTGTGTTATTTGCTGTCTTTATTATACTGTTTCAAAAACAACAAAGAAAAACTAAAAAAAAAATCAAAAAACTTAGCAAAAACTTAAACATTTCATTTTCAAATATTGTAGTAGGTATATAGTAAATATATACCTCTTAATTTGTTGCATATATATATATATATATATATATATATATATATATATATATATATATATATATATATATATATTTGCTGAAATCAAAACTTAGCACCATGCCTAAACTTAGGAATGGTAAAGAAACTTTAGGAGAAGGAGAAGATTGGTTACAAGACACAACTGGAAACCAAAATGTCCTTCTTGGAGATACAAATCCGGAAGGAGAAACTCTAGGTCAATCAGACGAAGACTTAGGTGAAGATAAGGAACAAGAAGGAAGTGTTAAAGAGGATGGATCCTCATCCCCTAGAGTAGCTCCAAATGGAACTATTGCCTTTGACAATGCAGAGCATTTCAAGAAATTTCTCATGGATAACATTGATGACCTTAATGTGGCAATTCGCCTTGATAAAGGGCAAATTAGTAACACTCAAGCAGCCATGGAATATATTTGCAATATGCGCACTAATCCCTTGTCTTTCATTGATCAAGAAAGTGACAAGGTTGGGCCATCCAATACGGATATGGTCACTATGGCTCAAAACATGTCAAAACAACAGGTTACCCAACCTCCTAAGGAGCCTCGTTATTCAACCTAAAATCACTCCCATACAAAAGAAACCTTCCTTCACTACTTTATTCCGCCAAACTATTGAGCAATATGCTTCAAGTAAACAAAAACCTAAAACAAAGCCAAATATAAACTTTCAACAATCCGGAATACAACATAATCCAACTTCAAAATTCCTCCATAATACTTTTCCTACCAATACTTTACACAAAAGTAACATGGCATCTAATCTTCATGTTCCTCCATCATATGCCCATAACACTCATGTCAATGCCCTACCAAACCAATATGGGGGGCAAACTAGTAATCTGGAAGCCATGGTGAAACAATTGGCTTCACGTATGGACCAAATAGATCCCTACCGTCCCTCGTATAATTATCGAGAGATCTGTAGTCAACCTTTGGACCCCATAGTTGTAGCTCAACCATACCCTAAGCATTTTCCCATGCCTGTCCAGCCTATATATAAAGGAACCGAAGATCCCATAGAGCATCTTCGCATGTTTAGGATAGCATGTCACGACATATCGCATGACGACTTGCTATTACTAAAAATGTTCCCCAAAAGTTTAGGTGGAATGGCATTAGAGTGGTACTATCAATTGCCCACTCATTCTTTGAGAAACTTCGAAGAAACAAGTGGAATCATTTGTCCATCAATTTAGTGCTTACATCGAGAGGCATGTAACTATTAAAGACCTATACAATTTAAAACAAGACAAGGATGAATGCTTTGCCGATTTCTTAGCTAGATGGAGGCAATTGATAGGAAAACCGCACTTTGTGCTGCCTTATAGGGAAATGTTGGACATTTTCATCAACAATTTACAAGAACAGATATCTTATGAGCTATCAATCGCTACTTTAACTACCTTCGATCAAGCTATAGATTTAGCTCGAAGAGTAGAAGATGCCCTCATTAGGAGAGGCCAACTTAGGAAGAAGGATGATGAGAAAACATCCATAAATCAATATAAAAACAAACAAGTTGTCGGTGATGGAGTCACTGACAGTAAACGTTGCTAATATCAATGCAACGAAGATAACGAAAAAATTCATATTGAAACCTCCCTGACAAGCCTCCTCGAGAATTCACTAGATTAAACCAACCCTTATCAACTATTTTACCTCAATTACTCGAAAGAGGTTTGATCCAATTACCAGCTATCCGGGAACCTGACCCAACTATACCCGGATACAGAGCTGACTTGCATTGTGATTTCCATAGAGGACCTGGACATTCTACCAACGCTTGTAAAAGGTTGAAACATAGAATACAAGATTTGATTGACAATAATGAAATGGAAGTGCAAGCCTTCCAACCTAAACAAAACCCTCCCAATAATACTCAAAAGACCATTCCCCAAACCCAAAATCAAAATGCCAATCAAACTCTAGACATATTTCAACACCCTTTACCAAGACATGGTAAAGAGGTAGCCAATCAAATCGAACATCATAATGTTCCCCCTCCTACCCGATATGTAGGAACCATTAGCGGACAATTACCTATTCAGGATCCTCAAATATTTGACACGACCTTATCCCCGGTTACGACCAGTGCCCTTACATAATTTTTCAAACTTCTGATTCTAGTGATATAGAATCATATAGTGAAAGTGAACTAGACATTACTTCAAACCAATCGAATAGTTCTGAAAATGAATCAGATCCTATTCAACCCGTCACAGATGCTATGGTTCCAGAAGAACCATTTCCTAGAAGAGTCACTACTCGACCTTCTTCCAATATATTCCTTTCTAATGAAGAAGCCATTAATGCTCAACCGAGACCAGCTTCAACGTCTTCACTATAACATTGTAGGTACCATTGGAGTCGTTACTCGACAACAAGCTCAAAACTCTCAACAAGAACCAAATCAGAACGATGGATCAGCTCCATTCATTTTGAAAAATCCCAATAAAGGGAATCATGTTCCTACTGTTCCATCTAAACCCCCTTACAATATTAATGAGCAATTGTCCAATACTACGGCCATAATTTCCCTCTTAGATTTATTAAGATCCTCTCCCACCCATAGGGATGAGTTGATGCTTACATTAAGCCAAATGATGGTACCTCAAAACATTCAACTTGAAGCTATGGCCAATACTATCATCACACGAGAGATTGATTGTATTGACTTCCGGGATAAAGATATCCCACAACACAGTTTACATAAGGACAATCCCTTATACATTACTGCTTTAATTGGAGATGTAGCCATCAAAAGAGTTTTGATTGATAATGGCTCATCTCTAAACATTTGCACCTTTGACTTCTACCAACGATTTGGCTTTAGAAGTGATGAAATGAAGAAAACCGATATGATTATCAAAGCTTTTAATGACGAAACACAAGAAACGTGTGGAGTTATTACCCTCCCATTGCAAGTTGGCCCTAGAACCCTAGAAACAACCGTGTTTATTGTACATTGTCCAAGCATCGTACAATATACTTTTGGGTCGCCCTTGGATCAACGCCATGCGAGCGGTCCCCTCAACTTTACACCAATGTGTTAAATTTGAGTTTAAAAATCAGTTGGTCACTATCCATGGTGACCCTAGACCCTTTGATATGTGTGCTTTGGCGTAACCCGTTGGAGTGCAATTTTGCCCTCCTCGTCATCCACACATCCTAGTTCTTCTTTTTCATCCAAAACTGTGAAACATAAACCCATAACTTCACCTATTTCCCTTCCTTTAATTTCATCCTCCTATGTAGACCAACAACCCTTTAAACAAATCATTTTAGAACCTCAAAAAGATTTTAAATCTACAACCAATCCTTCAAGTTCTATCCCTATAAATTCAAAACCTATAGACACATCTATCATACCTTCCACAACTAAAGACATAGGTAATAAGCCTTCTACATCTTATGCCCTTTCTGATGAACTCTTACTAGATTTATCTACAACCTTAATATCAGAAAAAATGAATGCTTTCATGCGAGATTCAAACCTTTTAAATGACTTACCGCCATCTCCTCGTACTTTGGGCCTCCCACAACCTATGGGAAGTACTTACCAAGTCGGGAGTTGTGCCTTCATTTATAAAGGATATGACTGGGGAAGAATCCCTCGAAATATCAAAACTCATCATGAAGGATATGCTCGGTGTTATTTTACCAATGATTATATTAAAGCTAAACCCATGATGCTTAAAATGGGATATGAAGGGAAAGGCTTGGGACCTTCCCAAAATGGCATGAAAGAACCTTTCGAGGTAGAACCGTGGCCTGCCCGCTGTGGTGTGGGCCTATTTCCTAGTAAGGGTCAACCCTTTCCTTTTGAGGATGATGATCATCTCATATGCTATCAAGATTATATGGATAGGCATGTTGACTTGCCTACTAAAAATCAGTCATTTTCATGCAACATGCTGTCCATAGCATACCCTGAAATGATTGCTGACCCCGATGAAGAATTGGAAGGAGATATCTTCCATGATGTCTCTATTGAAGAGATGTTACACAATGGATTTTATTTTGATGGTTCTATACCAACTATAGCCCAACTTGAGGCCACTGATCCTCATAATGAATTATCTAAATTAACCTTACAAGAATTACAAGAATTGGGTGTTTCACCCGCCCCACCTAACTTTGAAAGAGATCTACACATGGAGGTAGAAAACGTCATTAAAATTAATATTGAACTGAGGATAATCCTCACATAATCAATATTGGATCAGAATTAAGCCAAGAAAAACAAGAACAATACATTGCATTCCTTAAAGAGTATGAAGATGTCTTCGCTTGGACATACGAAGATATGCCAGGTCTAGACCCTTCCGTAGTCATGCATCATCTAGTGGTCCATCCGGATGCTAAACCAGTTAAACAAAAACTTAGAAAAATGCATCCCAAAGTGGCTCTGCTAGTCAAAGGGGAGTTAGAAAAACTCCTGAATGTTATCTTTATACAAGCTATTGATTATGCTGAATGGATCTCAAACGTAGTTCCAGATCACCAAGAAAGAAGCTACCAAAGTTAGGGTTTGCACAGACTTTAGAGATATTAACGCTGCATGCCCTAAAGATGACTTTCCTCTTCCAAACATGGACCAAATCATTGACTTCACTGCCGAAAGTGGGATGATGTCCTTAATGGATGGATTCTCCGATTATAATCAGATCAGGATAGCTCCTGAAGACCAGGCTAAAACAGCCTTTATTACCCCCTAGGGTACCTTTTGCTGGAAAGTGATGCCATTTGGCTTAAAGAACGCTGGTGCAACTTATCAACGAGCTATGACCTACATTTTTCATGATATGATGCATGATATCCTACATGATTATGTGGATGATATTATAGCTCGCTCTATTATTGAAAATAATCATTTAGATGATTTAAGGAAAGTCTTTAATCGATTACGAGAATATCTCATTCGATTAAATCCAACAAAATGCATATTCGAAGTTAAATCCGACAAACTATTAGGGGTTTTAGTTTCTTTACGTGGTATTGAAATCGACCCTCTCAAGATTGCGGCCATCACTGATATGCCCGCACCTACTAATATCTCTGAGTTACGAAGTTTACAAGGTAAACTTCAAGCTATCCGTCGCTTCATCGATAAGCTGGCAGATAAAACCGGTCCCTTTCTTAAACTCCTTAAGAAGGATGTCCCCTTTAATTGGGATACATAATGTAGAGAAGCTTTTGAACTTCTCAAACAATACCTCCTTAATCCACCTGTGCTTTCACCACCTAAATCTGATCGCCCATTTCTCCTCTATATTTTCGCTTTAGATTCTGCCTTAGGGGCTATGTTAGCTCAACTTGATGATGAAAAGCGAGAACGTGCTAATTATTATATTAGCCGAACCTTCATCAGTTATGAAACCCGCTACACAGCATTGGAAAAACTATGTCTAGAAATCGTGTTTGCTACGCAAAAATTATGACATTATATGCTTAGTCAAAAAACTTATGTCATTGCTAAATATGATCCCTTAAGGTATCTCATGAATCGACCTTATTTATCGGGTCGCACAACCAAGTGGGTTCTTGCTCTAAGCGAGTTCGATCTCACATTCATAGGACAAAAGTCTGTTAAGGGTCAAATCATAGCAGATCAATTAGCTACTGCACCCTTAGAGTCTACCCATCCCCTCATCATCGAGTTTCCAGATGAATGCCTTCAATTAGAGGCAGACCATAATGAACAATGGTCCTTATACTTTGATGGAGCCCGATGCATGAGTGGGGTCAGTGCGGGTATTATTTTAATATCTCCGCAAAAACATCTTATTCCTTCGTCCTTCAAATTGACATTTGCTTGCACCAACAATATCGCTGAGTATGAAGCTCTAATTCTTGGATTACGAGCTGCCCTAGCGCTAAAAATTAAACACCTTTTAGTTTTTGGTGATTCCCAACTGGTTATAAACCAAATTAATGAAGTTTATCAAACCCGAGATGATAAATTGCGCCCATATAAGGCCTATGTTTTACAATTAATGTCTTTATTTGATCAAGTCACCTTGGAAGCTATTCCTCGAACTAGCAACCGTGCAGCTGATGCTATGGCCGCAGCTGCATCTCTCTTGCCCTTGGAGTTAGATGACGAATATGCCACTATCATTATTCGTCGACTCCAGGAACCCGCCTCAAATAAGTCATGCTTAGAGCCTTTGGATGTGTTTCTAATCAATGAAACTACTCCCGAGCCTTGGTATACAGACATATTTGATTTTCTTCAAAATGTGACTTTCCCTCGCCAATTCTAATAGAAACCAGTGTCGGTTATTACGTCGACGAGCAAGTCGATTCGTAATAATTGGCAATACTTTATATAGGAGATCTTTTGAAGGTATCCTATTAAGATGTTTAAACTTAGAAGAGTCTAAATCAGCCTTGAGTGAAGCCCACGATGGATCTTGTGGAGGACACTTTAGTGGTAGTGTTATTGCTAAAAAGCTCCTTCGGATAGGATACTTTTGGCCTACCATGGAAACAGATGCACATGAGTATGTGCGCCATTGCGACAAGTGCCAAAAACATGCCGACCTTGTCCATGCGCCCGCACAAGAGCTGCAGGCTATTTCATCTCCATGGCCCTTTTCTAAATGGGGCTTGGATATTATTGGCAAAATCAATCCTGTGTCATCCGATGGACACAAGTTCATCATAACCGCCACTGAGTATTTCACGAAGTGGGTCGAAGCTATGCCTTTAGCTTCCTACACCGGCACACAAGTTTCTAAATTTATTTTTAATCAAATCATTTGCAGGTTCGGAATCCCTGCCAATCTCATCTCTGACAATGGAACTTGTTTCAAAAATAAAGATGTTAAAAAATTATGTCAAAAATATAAGATTCAACATCGCTGGTCCACTCCCTATTATCCTCAAGGTAATGGTCAAGCATAAGCATCTAACAAAACCTTAATCAAAATTCTCAAAATATTGGTCAATAAAACTGGCCGTGGATCGGCACATTCAATTATATCCAGCCTTGTGGGCCTATCGAACTAGTGTTCGAACCCCCACTGGAACTTCACCATTTGTTTTGGTGTATGGTGTCGAAGCAGTTTTTCCATTTGAATTGGAAGTTCCTTCTTTGGCTCTGCTACTTCAAGATACCGAAGTAGGAGATGAATATCGTGCTGGCAGACTTAGTCAGCTGGAACTCCTAGATGAAAAATGCATCAATGCTTTGGAGCATCTCCGTGCTTACCAAAACAAGCTTAAAAGATCATATGCTAAAAAAGTTCGTCACAGATCCTTTGAGATCGGCGACCTTGTTTTAAAAGAAAATCAAAAAAATACAAATGCAACTAAGGACCTTAAAGGTAAATTCGAGCCCAATTGGCTTGGACCATACATTATTACTGCTAAATTTGAATCAGGAGCATATAAATTATCTACCTTAGATGGTAAAGAACTTAAAGAACCCATGAATATTTTGCATCTTAAACGTTACTATGCATAAATTTGGTCATCTTTCATCCTTGTATATAACTTGTTTTCAAAAAATTTTATATATTTCTTTCAAATTTATAAAAATCCAAAAACATCAAAAATATTCATAATCATCCAAAATCTTCAAAACTATCTATTGCATTTATTTAAGGCACTTGTTAAATTTTTTCTCGCTCAAAATCAAAAATAAAACCAAAAATCAAAATAATGATAAAAATATAATAACAGACTATATGCTTGAAACCAAATAAAATAAAGAAGAAAGAGAGAGTCCACATCCTCAAAAATTTTCTCAAAAGTGTTCATATATATTTTCTTACAATTATCGCAGCTTATATGTTTTAAATTATTTTTGGATAAATTAGCATTTATGTGGCATCCCTCACTTGCACACTCACAACAATAAATATCTTGATTTTATCTGGCATGATTACTAATCTCTCTTATATCAAAGTTCACAAAATTCACTTAAATAAAGTTTGAGCATGGAGAATTGATCTTGTTATTTACTTAAACCAAGCACATCTTTTCACAATAAAATGATTATATTTGTAATTTCCATGTTTTGCTACATAGTAGAACTGATTTCTTGAGCGAAAAGTTTCCCCTGCTATCCTATCATGCACATGGTCTAGAATCTTTGAGAATTGGCAAAAGGACAAGCTCACCCCTACCCAGAATAAAAATCCCTTGCTCTACAGCTAATCCGAGCAAGTATCCCTAGCAAAGAAAAAGAGAAGAAAAGTTCAAGAAAGAAAAAAGAGAAAAGAAAATGTTATTTCAGCAATGTTCCAAGCATTATCAAGCAAAAGAAATACAAACAGCAAAATAAGCAAAGATCAAAAGAAAGCAAGAAAGCAATAAAATCCCTTTCCCTACCCTTTGAAAAGAAAAGAAGGGTTGATGAGCTTGAATCCCTGGAATTCTCAATTATTCGAAAACTGTGAGGTAAGCCCCATAACAGGTGGTTTGTGCCCAACCCGCTTGGCCTTGGGTAACTCCTAGCGTGGTGATATGTCCGTCACATTAGCGACCTTCTTTTGTACAGACCTATGTCTGCTTATGGATTAGCTAGCTCTTGATAATCCGACCTACATAGTAGCCTAGTATGGTTATATGCATCTACATCATGGTTAATGAACACTTATTTGGTTTCTTCAAATCACTTGTATCATATTATCTTGCTCAAAACTCGGTAAATGAACAATGCAATTGCACACACATTTGTATTTGAGAGATTTTGTGTATCATTATGATAAATCAAGATCGGAAATGAATTCACATATGCACATGGGATTCCTTATAAATCTAACTTTTGTCTTCAAAATAATTTGAAATATTATTTTTGCAACTTGTTTGGAATAAATCAAGTACAGTCGTTTACTACAAAGACAACTATATAATACAAAAATAAAAAATTTCTTTCAAAATCTACAATCAAAACATATATATCTGGTTGACTTTCGCGACGATGGTATAGTTTCAAAACCAAAATTGAAATTTTATGCCTAGCGCAAGTCCTCCTTTTCATATTTTCTGTTCATCAAAAATCAATCAGGCAATAAAACTATTTTTTGGATTTTCGCGATGATGGTATAAGTCTATACCTACATATTCTATGCCTAGCGCAAACCATTGTAACAATTTTATTCCCCATTTATTAAAAATCATGAAAACCATATGACTTAATTCATTATTTTACACAAATTATGCTTTTCAAAAGCAAACACATTTTCATTATTTCATGTCATTATGTCAACCTTTTGCAATGATGGTATAATTCCTAAAGAATTATCCAAAAAATTTATCACACTTAGGAATTTATGCCTAGCAAAAATCATTTGAACATCATTTCATGCACAAACATTTTTTATGAAAATCTGAAAACAAACCATCATCATCATCATCATTTGCACCATTGCACCAAAGTCTTAAGACAGTTTTCTTAAGCACTCTTTTACTTTTTAACAATATTTCTATAAATGGGACTAGCTTGACGACCGAGTGAGCAGCGACTCCATGAAATGGTCTATAATAGCGACAATGTCCTTTGAAATTATTGTTAGAAGTCTCTTTTTATTTTTACATTTCATTACAACAAATCAATTTGTTACATCAGATTATTTCATTTAAAATATCACCGCATGACATTCAAATTATATCTCCAACGACATAATTACATCCAATCATCACATCAATCAAACATTAAAAGCCTCATAAACATACACAAGACACAAGTCATATGATCAAAAATATCTCATCTATATATATCACAAATATATGTACATCATCAAAACTGGCTTGGTATGCCACAATCTGAACCTCGGCATACTCAATCCTCTATCAACAAAAACAAATATAATACAAATACAGTGTCCAGCCCTCTAGCCTCGAGAGCCCCTCGAGCTCTCTGCCTCATCTCCTCCCCCCCCCCGAGGTGGACGAGGTGGCCCCATCGCAGCTCGTGTAGTCCTCGTCCTCGACCGGGACGTGGTCCTCGATGACCCGATCCCGATCGAATCTGCGATGTTAGCTGGTAGGGGTAGTCTATCCGCCTCTGGCACCACCTAGAAGTATAAAGTCTGATAGAATGTCAGCTGGGCGATAGCCCGTGTCAACTCCCCGGAGCTCGCCCCTCCACCCCGTGCCCTGAGGTGTGCAATCTCATCCCACAACTGTGACACCTCAGCCCGGTGTTGTGCAGCCGCATCCTGTAGCGTCTGCACCTGGGCCTGCAGATGATCTCTCTTCGCCCGGAGAGTAGCCATCTCACTACTCTCTCCTGTGTCCACACCCTTGCCCTTATCGGGCGATGGTGGCCTCTATGGAGATGGGGGTCTCGCCTCCCTCCTCTCCCTCTCTCTCTCGTCATGGCCGCTCCCGTGCCTGTGGCCTCCTCGCCTCTCTCCCGCCGCGACCCTGGGCTGCCTCCATCGCCGCCTGGCGCCGCCTCCCTATCCGATGCACAACCGCGTGGATCGGACCCTATGCCCTCGTCATCCGAGGAGGGTGGATGCCTACGTACCATGCATCGTAGCCATCGGCTACTCCTACGTCGTCCCCATCCACTGGCCGGATGGGGGCATCATCTGTGTCCCGGCTCCAGAACCGCTGCATGTCTGGAGCCCCGCTAACTATAGTGTTATCCCGGACAGTCTGGAAAAACTCGTAATCTCTAAGGGATGGGATCCCCTGCTATAGACCGAACTATCGCAAAACTCGGTCATACCCGTGGAGCTCCACCTCTCCCCTCTCCATCCTCATTTAGCAAACTCGCCTAACGCGAGCTAACTCCCCGTCCATCCTCCGGCCACCCCTGGATGCTCCCTCCATGGCCTCCAGGTGATCTGGTCTGGGACTAAGTCATCTAGTAGCCTCCGGGACATCGACAGGTCGATCCGTCGCTGTGCCCCTCTTCGGAGCCACCAGTAGAAGACTCGGGGCCTCTCCCCATCAACCCCTGTCAGCGAAAGCCCTACCGGCCTCCGCACCGCAATGTGCTCCCAAGCACCAAACTCGTAGTAGCGATGTCATAACCGGACATCGGCCGCCCTTGTACACGACCCCATATAGGATCCCCGTACAACCGGCATAGAACAAAACTGCCCCATGAGAACCTGTACCCGTGGTCCCGCATATCGTAGATCACATCTGCGAGCATCCACGGCACCCTGCACCCACTCTGGTGGCACAGCAGAAGTCCACCAACTACTCCAGCCAGAACCCATGTGAGTGTAGATGCCCCAGGCATCTGGCGTAGTGCCTCGATGTTAACTCCGCCCTTCTCTAGGGCGAAGCTCGGGTCACCACACAATCGTCCCATAGCACGGCCCTGATTGGCCGTAGGAGTAATCAGTCGTCCTTGTATGGGGATTCTCAGAATCCTCCATACATCCTCCAAAGTGGGAGCCATCTCCCCTGTAGGTAGCCAAAAATAGGAAGAGCCCGGATACCACCTCTCTGCTAGGGCTGTTAGGAGCCCCATATCTGTAGATACTTGTGGCATCTCCCGCCACATGCCGTAAGCCGGCTCGTGCCACCCGATCTCGCTCTGCTTGTGTGAGAGCGGCCAAGTCATCTCTCAACCCGTCGTATTTCCACTCCCTACTCTTTAGTAATCCTCTCTGCAAACATAAACAACAAAACAACAAACAATCATTAATCAATAATTCAAGTAAACAATAATGCAAGTTAAAAATTTAATCTTGTGCAATTGATGATATCGCCCACTATTGGACGATATCGTCCCAAATTTGAGCATAATCGTCTCCGATTTCGTAGTTCGAAATCGTCCCTAATTTGACGAAATCGTCCCCCTTTCGACGATTTCGCCCTCCGGCGAAATTGCCGAAATTGAGACGATTTCGTCGAAATCGGGACGATTTCGTCCCGACGACGTCGACGGCCCAAAAACGGCCGCGATGCTCAAAAATCATCTAAAATCTACCTAAAAAGCATGTAAAATTAAATTAAAGCATTCTAGAACAGTCTGGACTCTTACCCGTAGACCGCGCCGGACCTCTGTCGATCTGTGCGTCGTCTCCACCATTTTTTGCTTCAGAGCTCTAAAACTCAAAAAATGAACAAAAAAATGAATTAGGGTTTTACCCTATTTTTCTTAATTTTATTCAAAAATATTTTTTTGCTTTTTCGCGTTTTTACCTCAAACGTTCGATTTGGGTAAAAACACGGAGGGGGCACCATAGTAAGCTGTCGTACGATTCGACCAAGAATCGTCGCCTAAAAATGGGAATAATTTTTGCTTTCTCGTAGATCGAGAAGAACTCATCTTTAACGCATTTTCTTCGGAAAATTCGCTAAAGAGGGGGCAAAATGTAGCACCCTAAAATTGGCACAGTAAAATTGTAATAATTACATTCACCTTAGTAAATAATTTAAAATTCAAATTTAACCTCCCAAACCGCCCGTTAACCATCGAGAAATCCGTTTCCCCTTTTTCGTCGCCATTTTTAGAGGTTGTTTTGACCGTTTGACGATATCGTCGCCGATCGTACGATATCGCCCCGGATTTGACGATTTCGTCTGGACTAGGACGTCCGGACGATCTTGTCGCAAAACCGATTTTGCAAAGTTGGATTCTGTTCCAACGGGTCTCCAATCTGGGCAAAAGTGTGTCTGCATCGTTGGGACCCTCCCCCGTTGGAGATCTCCCAAATTGGGATGATCTCCAACCTCCTAACTACTCCCCTAAGCCTATTTAGTCTCTAGGATTTTCCCTTCCCAACCCCTGGCTGAAAATTATCTACAAGTTAACTCCATTCACGTTAAAACATCCCTATTTTCCATTTGCACTGGTCCCATACCAATTTTATTGCAGGTACATCATTGTTTTTCAGCCGGAGCCAGCACCTATCGTCGTCGACGAACCTGTTCAGATCGGAGGCGAACCTGTCGAATTCGAGGCGATTTCGTACTGATGCGAGACGATCTCGATCGCAATCCGTATTAAGGCAATCGCTGCTCGAAGTTTGCATTTCTCAACCTTTTCTCTGTCATTTTATTCTGCAAATTAAATAGTCTATTCAGTGTTTTATGTCATTTTGCATTTGGAGTTCACCCATTTCGATTAAGTGCATAATTAAATCCTAATTATTATCTAATTAGCACGATTCATTTCTGTCTCTGTGTTTAAGTTTCAGTTTGATAACATTGCTGCCATTTTATATCATTTCCCTCGTTAGCACTGTAGTACCTTTTGTATTTTGCATCTGTTTTCGGTTTTGCAGGTCTCTGACAAATTCGTCAGATCTCAAATGATCTTGTCTGATTGCAGATGATTCTATCGAATCTCAGACGATCCAGACTGCTTCAACATCGTAATCTTCTTCAGACATCCGGATCAGGTATTCCTCATTTGTATTCTGTAATCTCTCTATTTTTCTGTCTTTAAATTTATTTTCTGTATTCATTGAACTTGCATTTTCATATAGAGTAATCTAGATACATTCGGCCAAACCTAGGATATGAATGCTTAAGGTTAAAAAACGAACACATTTAAACACATTCCAAAACCTAGGCGTGGAAGTCGCCGTTAAATGTTTCCTTGGTGAACCCACCATCCGTCGAAAAATCATCAAAATACACCTCCCTTGAGAGGCGGGACCTTCGCAAAGTCCTCTCAGTCCGAGGTACCGCGACATCCTTTTCCCATCCTCCTTCCGGGCGCGGATCCAATAGCCTGAAGGTAGGGATGCGAAAAATTTGGAGCGATACAATTACAATAAAATCCTAGTTTGAATGTCGTAACATGGGGTTACTTCTCTCCATCTTGATGATAGTGATGTAATAGCATCCAACTCTAGATCATCCATAGGAAATAATATTAGTAGACAAATCATCCTGGGCAGTTCCTAGATAAATGGCAGAAGAAAAGATGGTGTAAGACACATAGGGATCGACACAGAAAAAGAAATATGACTAATACTCAAAACATAGCTAGACCTGGTCTTAGGCTTCTCTCTCAGAGGTTTGATAAAAAATTCTACTGTTGTAGTGGTCTTCAATATATAGTGTTGATCGCTCGGGTGGAGCTATAACAGTTTCTTCATCGGCCCTCCAACTGGCCTGATCTCGCTTCCTCTAAAAGTATGATATAATCAAAAATGGGCACGTGGCCCACGTTCTTCTCTTTAGATGGATGGTGGCTAAGGTTGTGTGTTGTATTTCCCTCTATCCTAATAATGTGGTTGTGTTGTGCTTTGCTTGTGGGATTACTTTGGTGAGTTGGACCCTACTCTATCTTGTTCATTCTCCTTTTGATTTTGCCAACCTTTCCATCCTTGATGCAATAATAAAACATAGCCCTTCTACTGACTTGTCACCTTTCTTTATCTTTCTGTAACTATCCTGCACTCACATATGCCATAAGTAGTACCATTTTTCTCACATATAGGTAAGTATATAAAAATATATATTTACTTTATTTCAATACTCGGTTGATGAGGATTACTACTCATGTTCAATTTTTGCTGGGAGCCTCTACAAGACAGACCATTCACCTGCCTCTTTCTTAAAACATGGGTGGATGAATTTAAAATGGGGCACACAAAATCATGTGCCCTTTAATACCTTTGTGTGCTCCATATGAAATGGGGCACACAAATTTAACATGGGGCACACGAACTCACACGCCCCTCAAATTTTTGTGCACTCCAAAATTAGGGCAAAAATTAAAGTTCTCAAAATTTGATAAAATTTCTTAGGTTTCTAAATAGGCCAAATGGGTACTCAAATAATTTGATATCATTAATAAATTATTCCTGGTTCTTGATATATACCCCTTCAAAGTTTGACATAAATCAATGCATGCGAGTTTAAGACCTTCATGCGCTCCATAGAAAAATGGGGTACACGACTTTAAAATGGGACACATGAAATCATGTGCCATTTAATACCTTTTTGTTCTTCATAGGAAAATGGGGTGCATGAATTTAACATGGGGTGCACGAACTTGTGCGCCTCTCATATTTTCATGTGCTCCAAAATTAGGAGAAAAATCAAAGTTCTCAAAATTCGATGAAATTTCTCAAGAATATAAATGGGACAAATGGGTACTCAAATCAGTTGAGTTCATAAAAAAATACTTATCAGTTCATGATATATACCCCTTAAAATTTTAACGTAAATCAACATGCGCGAGTTTAAGACCTTCGTGCGTTCCATAGGAAAATGGTGTGCATGACTTTAAAATGGGGTGCATGAAATTATGTGCTCTTTAAGACATTTATGCAATCCATAGGAAAATTGGTGCACAAATTTAACATGGGGCGCATGAACTCACGCGCCCCTCAGATTTTTGTGCTCTCCAAAATTAGGACAAATATCAAATTTCTTGGAATTCAATGAATTTTCTCAAGGGTCTAAATGGTCCAAATGGGTACTCAAATTAGTTGATATCATCAAAAATTTCTTCCCGGTTCATGAGATATACCCCTTAAAATTTTTACATGATGCTATTGTAAATTGCTATTTTTGAAAAAATCTAGCAATTAATGTTCTTAAAATCTAGTTCCATTGTGAAAATTAGATCAATTTATTTCCCCTAGTTTTTAGATTAGCTCAAATGGAGTCTTCTAGCTCAAGTTATGGCCATATCAATTTACATCTAAATGTAGGGCAAAAGTGACAAAATTAGAGTAGTCTTGAAATGAAATTCAATTAATTAAGCCTTTGACAAACTTCAAAAATGCTCAATCCAAACCATTTCCACTAGACCCCAACCTTCAAGATACACAAATATCAACACTTCTTGCAAGCCAAAAATTTATATTAAACTTAAGTCTTAATTTTTTGGAATCATCAAAATTGGACCCTGCACCTTAAGCTCACCTAGACATCAATTCAATAAAAAATTTCAAAATTAATGGAGTGAAAACTAAATTGTAACTATGGGGTACAACAGTGCCAACTCTCACCCTTGTACCAAATGCTAATATTCCTCTTCCTTTCTTGGAACAAGTGTTACAGTTGTCTATGCATGAGCTTCCTTCTCCAATGTATGGAATTTCAAGACTATTCCAATGTATTTCTTTTTTACTATTCCTCCAACATATTCTTACTTCTTTGTAACAATAATTGGTATTTTTTCTTCTCTCTTTGGATGATGATGAATTTACCCATGACTGGATCCAGCTATGATTGTTTTAGATCATTCTAATAGTGGCTCTATGGTGCTTCATTTTTTGCAGTTTGATTCATTGGTAATATTCCTTTGATAATGCATCTTGTATTTGCAATTTGCCTTGCTTTGTGTAGATAGATGGTTGTGCTATGTAGTATTTATGTAGAGTAATATTTTGTTGGTTGTATCTAACATCTTCTAGCTCCTTGGTTGGCTGATTCCTAAGCCTAATGGCTCTTTTCTTAAGCTCTTGTTAGTGTTTTTTTCTTGTAAATGGATGGATGTTGATGAAGATCTTGCTCCCCTGTGACCTGCTACTCAATGGTGCTTAATATAGTGGTGATCCACACCACTCTTTTAGTGGTTTTCTTCACCACTTTTGACTGCACATATGGTTTTTTTAAACACTTGAAATCTTCCTTTAAATTTGGAACTCTTTGCTTTCCGAAATCTATTGTATTTTGAGGGATATTCTTTCTCACAAACATAGGATAAATATGCTCTTAAATTTTCTTTAAAAAATAGCATATACTATTCACTTATAACTCCTTTAAAATCTTTAACTAATGTTGTTATAATATTGTAGATTTATTTACAAATAATGGTGTGTAATAGTGTATTTTCTTTGGATTAATGACACTTTAAAAAACTTTCCTTTTGCTCGCTTTAAATAGCTCTAAAATTTGATGCTCTAAAAAACTCTTAATAAGCACCTTCAAAATATTTTCAATAATACTTTATATGGCATCAAATTTAACACACCATTTTGTAGCTTCGTTATTTATAGCTTTTTGTCTTGTATTTTTTTTTAATGCACCTTTCTTTTTTGTTAGTGGACTCTTCAATTTGCAGCTATAGTTGTTGCCCAAAATATGCTTTCTTCTCCTTCAAATATGTGCTAGCTATATCTAAAATTTGCAACTCCAAATGCTGCCCTTTAGTTATTCAAATCTACAGTAAATCTTATCCTTAGGTACTGCTAAGAATGGTCCAACTTTGCTATCTAAAGCTATTTCAAATTTGTTTCAAAAACTCCTCCAACATGCAGCTAGCTTTACTCTTTCAATGCTGCCCAAAATTGTAGCTTAAACTCCTCTGATTACTGCTTAAAAAATCTGATTTGGTGATATCCATGAATTTCCAAATCTAATACTCTCTTTTTTTCAAGCCTTATCTTAGTTGTTTGTCCAAAAATGCTCCAAAAGCTTCTCCAAATATTTTCCAAAATGCATCTTTTTGCTTCTACTATTTGATATCTTGTGACATTTTGTCTTCTCCTTCAAGAATCAGCAACTTATGCTTTTACAAATCAGCCTACAAAACTTTTTTGGCTGCCTCCAAATCTCTCTAAACTATGACCTCTAAAATATTCTTACTTTCTTCTAACTTCTTACTAAATTCTAACTTTAAATATGACCTCTTTCTCTGTCTTCTTTCACTAGAATTTGGATGTCTTGATCTCTCCAAGATCTCAAAATTTGACAAACTTCTTGCCAAATCCTTTTTTATTTTGGGCTTGTTGTCATATTACAACAATTGTTCCAATATCTTCTTGTCATGTTCTCATTTTTATTGCAATCTTCTACCATGAACTCTATTTTGAATCTCTTTTAATGGTCACTGCTTCAGCTTCTGCAATAAGGATTTCTCTTGTCTTTTCTTTCTTCAATAAAATCTTCTTGAAAATTCTACTCTTGTATCTTCTAATCCTATAGCCTTCAATTCTCTTATTAAATACTTTAATGAAACATTACCTTAGTTTATTAAATTTTCCAACCATGGTAAATTCTTCAATTAGATCTCTTTCTTGGATCTCTATACTCTACTACTTTTATCTGCAATAGGACCTTTTGTAGTCCTATATTCTATCTTTGCTTTTGTTTGTAATAGGACCTTATGTAGTCCTTCTATATTCTATATTTACTTTTATCTGCAATAGGACCTTATGTAGTCCTATATTATATCTTCAATCTTCAATCTTCCAATATTGGAAGTTCTTCAATATAACCTCTCCTTGGATCTCTATCTTCAATATTCCAAATATTGGAAGTTCTTCAATGTGACCTCTTTCTGGGTCTTTATCTTCAATCTGTAATCTTGTAATTAAAACCTTCTTCTTGATTCTTCTCAATATTCAATAAGATATCCTTCTTGGACCTCCTTCAATGTCTACTTTTTTACAACAAAAGAGTTAATCCTTGCACTAGGAAAGCACATAGACTTTTAGGCAATCAAAGATGAAATTCTTCTCTATCTATTGTAGGAAGCTTCTCAACTTCTAAGAACCAATATTCTATAATAAAAATTATACAGTAATAATCATATGTATTCAAAGTTCTAGAAATAATAATCTTCACTAGCTATCTTAAAAAACTAGTGGAATTAGGTTTATACTAAATCCTAGTCTTCATGGGTTTTCCTTTCAACGCTATGGAAAGATTCTAGCCAAATAATAATCTAGAATATTTACTTTCTTATCAATCTTATCAATAGGACCTCTTCTAAGCGTATCTTAATATCTTCAATTATAAGGTTTATATTCAAGACCTTTCTATCTCCTTCTATTCGGGTTTTTCTCTTGGAATATGTATGTCCTTAAATATCATTGGTTTTTCTTCAACACAGTGAGAAATGTTATCTTCTTTGGTTTCTCTTCCCAGAGGTAATTCCTTTATCTTCTCTAGTTCTTCCAAAGGTAATTATTTTATCTTCTTTGGTTCCTTTTCTAGAGGTAATTCCTTTGTCGTGACTGGTTTTTTCTTAACCAGTAGAAATCTTCTTTGCTTTTGATCTATGTTTTGACTTCTATCAAACAATTCCAAAACAACGATGTTTGCATGCAGTAACACACAGTGGCCAATCTAGTTTACAAAGATGTAGTGAGATTTAGATTGATAGTAGCAATTGTGATCCCTTGCGGCTCTGATACCACTAATAGCTTTTGATGAGTAAATACTCAAAATAATATTGCCTCAAGATCAATATTACAACTGTAATATGAAAGATATAATAATATTGATCAATCAAGCATATAAACCAATAATAAACTATATAATAACTCAAATAATGCTAATGATAATTGCTCAAAAATACTAAGAAATATTTATTGAATAAATATATCAAAATACATCATACTACATCACCTTCCATTGCTTACATAGGTGACTCTTTCTCCTTCGCTATGTCTCTTTTACATAAATACATCCATATATAGAATGGAATGTGACTCTTCATATGGAGGTTTCTTGGCCCTCACTCTTCCTATGACTCTTTATCTTCCTACTCTATTGAAATTATACATAGGGATAAATATGCACATACATTGTCAAAATATCATTGCACACTTGTGCATTACATTGTATAAAGTAAATCCTAATCTAAGACACTATTTTCTCATCTATAGATGTACCCATGATGGTACATTGGTATGTACCAAATAATGTAAAATATTACAACTATGGGGAAGGGAAGGGTGGTGAATCAGAATGAAAGAAGATGGAGGCTTTGGGGACTTTGAAAAAAGTCTACCTATGAGTATGAGGTTATTTTTTACTTCAACGGAGGTCTAATAGGTAACAAGGAAAGAGTTTTCTCCTTGGTTTTTATCATTATTAAAATTTTTGAATGAAAAGCTCTAAGATAAAATATGAGTACATACCTTGGGATGGTTTGATCTTATTTGTGATCCTTTTCCAAGTTTTGTAGAACCGAGCATTGAAGTCCTTCATTTCCTTGTTAGTATCTCACCTGATGTTATTCAAGTAATCTAAAAACAACACCCCTTCCTCTTCTTTGAACTGATATGTTAGCTAGGTAGGTAGTTTTTCCCACTCCCTTATCAACTACACAGGAAGGGATATGTACCACTCTCATTCTTTCCCTTTTAAATATGCTACTAGTAGCCTAAGAGTTATGTCTTGAACCATTATATCATGCACAGTATAGTGTATTTCCATATAGTGTAAGTGCTCCAACACGGTGGTTGCATCTTCTCTCATAAATTCTGATATGAAATCCAAAGCCTAGAAAGAGACTAAATACTAAGTGTGAGGTGGGACTAGAATGACCAAAGGGCCATAATTTTTCCATGTTGTAATCCTCCTAGCCATATCTTGCATGGTTTCTTTGTTTAGCCTTGAGATATTGGTGAACAAAGGCTTCTAGTAGGACCTTAGTTTTTAGGATTTATCACCAATATTTATAGTTTGAGGACCAATGATGTCATTGGATGAATAAATTTAGTGCTTATAGAAGCAAATGGATCAAAGCCTTCATCGGAACCCTAATCTTGTCCTTGGTAGATTATTTAGGTTATTTATGTAGAGTCACCAATTGGGAGGTCTTGTTGACCAAAAAAAAATCTCGATCTATGGGTGGTGACTTATTATAGGTTCTTTTCATAGTAGAGTCACTAGGTGGGATATGTTGTTGGATAGATAGATATTACCATTATAACCTCATTCTAGGGGTGGTGACCTCTTCTAGATTCTTCTTTAGTAATGAAGTCACATGGTGAATATTTAGAGTGCTTCAACAAGCAAATGATCATGGCCTTCACCAGAACCATGATCTGACTTCTTGATCAAGGGATAGATATTATAGTTTGGATCCCATAATGCATGCTAGTCTAAATTATTGGGGACTAACAAATATCCATGCACCTCAGTGGCACTATAATCCCTAATGGTTACGGCTTGATATTCAATATTTTTTTAGGTGTGTGTCATACCCTCTACCTTATGTGGAGGCACTAGTCCTAAAAATTCCAAGGAAGCATGGGATTCAGCTCCACCAAACAACCTTCAAGATTTTTTACCAAGGTCATCTCCTTGTTTGGGTGTGATCTTCAATGCTTGTCTTATCCTTCATATGCTAGCCTACTCTACATGGGTTCATCTCCATGGGAAAAATAAAAAAAGGGCAAGCAATAAAATGAAAGTAGTAAATCCTAACTAGCCTACCTATGGGTGGTGATGCACCAAATATCTATTAAGACATTCTCATTTCATAGAGGATTGAAGTGAACACGTGCACATGATCAATAATGCATGAGATACGTAGGTCCCTCCAAGAATATACAATAAAATAGAACAACCACACCAAAACTAGGATAGGAATTTCAAAAGTAGTCACAATTTCTTATTAGTGTGAACTTTGAGTTACATACGTGTAGAGAGAAGAGGTTTAAAAACTCTTCGATCGGCTACACAAGGCATGAGTTAGGTTGAGACATGGAAGAGAATGAAGGAAAGCACCCCTTAGAAGTATGGGTGGCTTTTGATCATTTATAATGATAGGAAGAAATTAATTTATAAGAATAGATGGGAAAACTCCCCCCAAAAACCCATGTAGGATTTCAAAAATTAAATTCAAAATTTTCCCAAGCTAGTCGATATCAATAATAAATGATTTGGAGGCTTTAAATATTCATACTTGGATGTTGATGAGGAAATTTTCATGATTAGATATCTATGATCATTTTCCATTAATACCTTGAGTTAGGTGCTTCCCTTTGGATTTTCCTACATGTCATCACTTTAATGCTTCAGCTACCACCTGGGGAACCACATCTAGTTGTGGGGTGTCAAGATCAAGACCATATCATTATCTCTTCCCTCATGTCCAATCACTTGGGATTAGTTTGTAGATCCTATGGTCAACTTTGACATGGCTATTCCATGATCTTGGTAAGTTTTCTTGGTGAAGGTATCCTTCAATGCACCCTCTGGACATGAAGGATGTTACATTTTGAGTTGTCTTGCTTATAGGGACTCTTCTTCCACCACGCACCATGAGGAGGCTTATGTAGAGATGTCAAACCTAAAGGTTCAAGGAGGGCATTGCAATTGGAATTATCTCAAGCTACATTATCCTTATCTAACCTTTGGGTATCTAAACCCCCCTAGGGGAAGGGGAAGGCTTGCCTTGTTGCTTCTCCACTCATCTCCCTCAAAGCATCCTTCCTCTTGGCTAAGGAAAGGATATTAGTCCTTAATATTCATTGGTGGTATCAATTTGGAATGATACCTAGGACTAACAGATCTCCTTGGTCAAGGGAAGGAATAAGCTTTGGAATATTTGCTCTCTAAGGGGAGAAAAGGTTGCAAACATTGGTTCCAAGTACCTTAAGGGTTCCAAGTATTATCAGAGACTACTTTAGTTTCCATCAAAAATGCTATTGTATTATTGCCTAATTTTGGTCTGATGGTTGGGATAAGGTTCATGGTGAAGGAAGCATTAGGCTGAACATCAATCTACAATGCTTTTTACTCCTCATTTGTAATCTGGATGACCTTTTGGCCTTAGCTACTCCATAATTTGTAGGTATTTTGAACCCATTCATTTCATATTGAGGTAGGCCCTCTAATAAAAATTGCCTTTGTAGGTAATATTTTTCCACTGTAGTGAATCTTCACTACACTATCCATTTCTTCAATTAGAGCAACCTATTCTTTAGACATTGTTCTTGCTAATATTTTGTATAAAGCCCTTCCCCTTATTACCTTGGTGGTTTTGATCTCAATATAAAATTCATGTATATTATTGAGCCATTTGGCTCTTTTTCTTCTAGTTTACCAAATCACACAATAGACCAAACATCAAGGTGCAATACATAAATATTTGTCATGCTTTGTGAAAGGCAATATCTGAATTTGTTCAAGGCTTTCATTATGGCAAAAATTACCTCTCAACTAGGGTATACCTTTCTTCAAAGTTGTGAATGTATTACCTCATAAATGATATGGAATGCTCTTCATCCTAGGCATATTTTGATTCAAGACAACTACAATATTATCATCTTATCAAACACATACATTGTAAACTCTTCAGAGAAATCTAGGTTAATTAGGAAAATGGCTTTAGTGATGGCATATTTAACCTCTTGGAAGGATTTCTTTCCTTCTTCGGTCCAATCTAAGGAGGTATCCTTCTTTATCATCTTGGTTATTGGCCTAACCATTTGAGTGAAATTGGTAATAAATTTATCTACAAATTGGATTTTCCCTAAGATAGACCTAATCCCTTTGAATGATGCAGGTATTGGTAGGATTATCCTAAATTGAAGGTAAAGATATCCAAGGCTTAGTAAGTTGTGTCCAGAGATACTACAAATATATCAAAATCCCTAAATCATGTTAGATCTTCCTTTAAATATGTCCAAGGCTCAATAAATTATGGCCAAAGCTAATACAAGTATATCAAAAATCCTAAATTAGGGTGAGTCTTCCTTATTTAAAAGAGACATCGTTGGTCATATTCATGCCCTTTCACTAAAGATATCACACTCAAATTCCTAATGTATTCCCTCATAACCTAAAAAACTTATTGATATAAGGGATCCTATGGCACAAAATGCTTTGGTAATTGTTGGTTCTATGGTAGACATTAGGGGTCTATCTAATTTAGGGAAAGAAATTTTCCCTCTAAAAACCAAATCCAAAATAACTTTTCCTTGTCCCAATAATCTCCTTCTAAAGTCTCAAATAAGGTAATGGTAGACCTGTTGTGGCTGCTCCACAACGTACCCCAAAATTGGGGACCCACCTTTTTGCATATTTTCCAAGAAGACCGAAGTGGCCCATATGCTAAAGATCAAAGAAAAAGCAAAACACCGCAAGGAGAAAAAGTGTCGCGATATCGCGACATGTTGCATTTTCGCGGTCCAAAGCAAAGAGAAAAAGCAAGGAAGAAAAAGTGTCGCGATATCGCGACATGTTGCATTTTCGCGGCCAAAAGAAGAGAAAAAGTGTCGCGATATCGCGACATGTTGCATTTTCACGGCCAAAAGAGAAAAAGTGTCGCGATATCGCGACATGTTGCATTGTCGCGGCCAAAAGAGAAAAAGTGTCGCGATATCGCGACATGTTGCATTTTCACGGCCAAAAGAGAAAAGTGTCGCGATATCGCGACATGTTGCATTTTCGCGGCCAAAAGAGAAGAGAAAGAACAAGAAAGAAAAAGTGTCGCGATATCGCGACATGTTGCATTTTCGTGGCCAAAAGAGAAGAGAAAGAACAAGAAAGAAAAAGTGTCGCGATATCGTGACATGTTGCATTTTTGCAACCAAAAGAGAAGAGAAAGAACAAGAAAGAAAAAGTGTCGCGATATCGCGACATGTTGCATTTTCACGGCCAAAAGAGAAGAGAAATAACAAGAAATAAAAAGTGTCACGATATCGCGACATGTTGCATTTTCGTGGCCAAGAGCAACAGAAGGGGAAAAGTGTCGCGATATCGTGACATGTTGCATTTTCATGGTCCAAAGCAAAGAGAAAGAGCAAGGAGGAAAAAGTGTCACGATATCGCGACATGTTGCATTTTTGTGACTCAAAAAGGGCAGGCAAGCAGAGAAACAAAAGTGTCACGATATCGTGACATGTTGCATTTTTGTGACTCAAAAGGGGCAGGCAAGCAGAGAAACAAAAGTGTCACGATATCGCGACATGTTGCATTTTCGTGACTCAAAAGGGGCGAGCGAGCAGAGAAACAAAAGTGTCACGATATCGTGACATGTCCGATTTTTGCCAAGGGAACAGAGTAGTGGACAATGCGTCTGATATTAGTGATGAACACCAGGATAGTGAAACTGAAGACTACATAATGACGTGGACACATAAGGACAAAATCCAATGAATAAGACAAAATGTTACATAAGGAATCTTTAATGATTTGAAATCATTTAAGATGGTCGTTACACATGGAAGGAAGCGGACGCATGCCCATGTGGAGAAAAGGAAACGTTTTTTTTTAAATCAAACGAAAAGTGAAGAAAACCAAACAGAGGAAGCCAAACCATGGGAATGAAACGAAGGGCCACAAAATAGAAATGAAAAGCCTTTTTGGAAACCAAAACACATGCATGCACAAGGGAAGGTGAAACGAATAGCCATTGGAAAATGAAACGAAAAGCTTCCTAAAAATTTTAAATACGCTGAGCAAGGATGTTTTGAGGGGTTGGAAACTACTGCGAGCAGGAGTTGCAGATTTGAAGGCAAGAGGGCCATTCCGGACCTGTTTGGGCTATTTTTCTTCCATGGATCTGGTTTGGGAAAACCAAAAATTTTCTGTTATTGTAAAATGACAAATTTTTAATACAAAAAATTTCAGAAAGTTGCATCTTATGGACAAGAAAAAGGGAGTCATTTTCTGCATGCAAGATTAAATGTCTATTTTTCCCCTTTTCGGATTTTAGGCTTGTAAATGGAGTTTATGCAAGTTTTCTTGGTTGCTTCATGCGAATGTTTAAATCTGAAAACCTCATTTAAAACCCTAGGAGCCAACACTTAGCTTATCCGGATTGTGCTTGTTTTGCAAGTCCAATAGGTTAGGTTGCATGCATGAAAACCTCACATCTTCGGTTTTGTCGGAATAGGATAGCATCAAACTGAATGTATCTTGTGTTCCATTTTCTGCATTTCATTTTCATTTTCTGCATTTTATTTTCCAAAAATTTTAACTTTATTTTTAATTTTCAGGCATTAAAATAAACATTTAAAAAATTTCAAAATCCAAAAATAATTTCACCATTGCGTAGGTTATACTACAGACTTCCAATACGCACTTTGAAATTTCATTTTCGGAGTTGTTTAGTATTTTTAAAAATTCATCGAAGTTGTTGTTTTATTACAGATTTAAAAAAATCCGAAAATAGAAAGTTTCCATTTTGGGCCGGAATTTCATTTTTTTTAGTTTCATGTTTCATTCATGAGCCTATGATGACATTCCCTTCATGAAAATTCCAATTTCATTGAAGGAGTTATGTTTTATGGCATTTCACAAATTTCCATTTTTTGAGCCTAAAATTACCCTCTCTTCATAAAAATTCTAATTTTACGAAAGAGGGGTAATTTGAGCATCACATCGTAGGTCATATGAGGGCCAACTCACATTTGCTTTATTTTGGTTCAATGAACAATCACTAAAGTTTCATGGTAAAATAAACCAACATTGCCCCTTGTTTACAATTACTTGCAATCACTAAGGTGTTCCAAGCATTTAAATTGAATATCTTTATTTGAGATTACTAATACACATATGCAAATGCTAATATAGCGGAGACCTTGGAGAAGTTGTTTGTTTAACTTCTTTGCAAGAGGGGATTTGGAACCCAAATCCTAAGGGAGAGTGTACTTTCACAATTGGGTGAAAATACCACTCAACATTTTGGCGCTAGAAGGAGGGCCCGAATTGGTTTATTTCAGTGTGATTTAAATGCTATAGGGATTTAAATTTTGAATATTTCATGCCCTATTGATTATTATCTTTAGCCCTCTTTTAACAATACAACCTTGTAGTGTTAAAAGGAGGACATGAATTGCTATGCATTGTTCTAACGCTTTTGATTGTTCATACAGGAATAATGTGTTTTGATTTGATTTTGAAAAATTTTGGTCTTGACTAACGAGGTTGTCTCCATGCAATTACTTTCATTTGATTTTAATGGATACATCTCTTGGTTGATGCTAACATGATTATTCATACGTTACATGTTTGATATTTGCTAGTCATTTCATGCTTATTTGTAAGGAATTATTTTGTCTAAAATGTAGTTGTTGTCGGTATTATGCTCTTCACTTGCGTGTAATGCGATCTTGTGAATCAGAAAGCCTACAACACTAGGAGTATGCTCTTCACTTGCGCATATGCGATCCGGTGAATCAGAAACTAATTTACATTTTTAGAATATTGCTTTGTCATGGTTCCTTCTTTTATTCATGACTAACAAATTGGTTTTGAAGTTATTCTTTGAGTTTCATTAATGGCTACAACTGCAAGAACGTGGTATGGGATACATGTTAATCCTTTGAACATTAGTGGAGATTCTCATGATTTACCCAAGAACGTAGAAAAATGTTTGCCCAAATTTAAACACAATGGTCCAACATTAGCCGAGGAACATATTCAAGCCTATGTGGATATCCTAGTTAGATGGAATGTCGAACATGAGGATGTGGCATGTAGAATGTTTCTTGGAACCCTAGATGAGGTGGCATATGATTGGTACATCAATTTACCCACTGGTTCTATTACATCTTGGACTCAATTGAAAGATGAGTTTATCAATCAATTTAGGTTGCTCATTGATCCTCTCACGATATATCAACAATTTACTTCTTGCAAAAGAGAACCTAATGAGCCAGTGAGAAGTTTCAACTTGAGGTTTCGAAAGCTTTATGCGAGATTAATTTCTCCCTATACTATTGAGGAAAGTGGTGCTCTTCAAATATACTTTCGAGCATTGGATCCATTGTTTGCCATATTTGTTAGGATGAATCCCTTGGTTACTGATCTTGCATCGGCCTACATAGAAGCTATGATTGTAGATCAACAATTGAGGCCACAAGGTTATGGAATGGAGCAATCAACTATGGTAGGACAACTAGGGGCTTGCAATCAAACCTCGATGGTAAATCAAGCGTGGGCACAACAAAATTTGATATCAAATGTTTTTCCCTACAATCAACTTTATCCTACCATACCAACTTATGCTCCCACATGTGCTTATACAAGTACTTCCATCCATCCAACTATGCCTCAATTAGAGAATCATGTGGTCACCCATGGAACCATTGCAACAAATGTTCAAGCTTTGTCCATGGGTATCAATCCAACTAATCCTACTACTTCTACCACTCAACCCAAAGAGTTCGCATCAGAAGTAAAAGAGCAAAAGAAAGTGGTTAAGAAGGTATGTAGGCATGTTCCACCACAAAAACGAGCACGTCAATGTATGCATCCAAATCATCCTAGGAAGAAAATTCATAATGCCGATCTTAATGATGTTTCATGTTATGCTTCTTCAAGTGATACAAGAGATTTTGAGGTGACTCACGTTGAAGTAAATACCTATTCGAAAAGTCTTGAAGAGCATGAAGTTTTTGGAGAAGAAATTCTATGGATGGGTAACAAGAAGTTGGAATCAAATGATCACCATCTTGTTTTGGAAAAGAAATATCTAGAATCATTACCCAAAAAGGAGGATTTGGATGAACGAACTTATGTGGATATGATTTGGTCAGATGTACTTGCAAAGGATTGGAGCAACTATATGACACGGAATTCAAAAATCGATCCCATTATAGAAGCTCCTAAGCCATCACAAGTGGCTGAAAATGAATTTGAAAGAAAATCAACAAATGAAGTTGAAGACATAATCGAATTTCACCACTTGTTCTCGAAAGACACTTTGGATGATGTTCTCGAAAGTGATGACCAAGAGGATCCACACCTTCCAAATTGTGATAAAATTGAATCATGGGTTACAAATTTGGATTATGATAGCTTTACCAATTTGAATTCAAGAGATAACCCACTTTTGGAAATAACTGAACCATCTAAGGAAGGTGAAGATGAATTGGATGAGAAACATGTTGATGAATCGGAAGATGAAGAAGAAGTACTTGAGCGTCACAACTTGAACTTGGAGGATGATTACTATGATTCATGGAAGAAATGGGAAGAATATTATCAATCTAAATCTTCTAATAAACTTGTTGTGTCAATTAATATGCAGGATAACTCAATTGCTTCCTCACATGAGGATACTATAAATCTTGTACAATTTGAGAAAGTTTTGGAAGAGGAATTCGAATCTCATCAAATTTTGGAACATGATAAGGATTCTACAACCATGAATCAAGAAAGAGAGTCACTTGCTTTAGATTCCTTTGAAGGAAAAGAAATTGAAAATCTTGATCCACTTACTTGTGCTACAATGATTATGCCATTTCAAAATGAGAAAATTACAAAACCTAAATCATTTGGGTTTGATATCATTGATGATCCAATTGAAAATCTCACGTTACCCAAAACAACCCAAGTGATTGATCATGGAAATGTGTTAGTTAACCCACCCCTAGATAGACAAGACTTATGGTTTGAAAGGGATGGACATGTGTTCAATTGGGTACCTAAGTTTGGTGCCTTTGATAAACAAGTCATGGAGAAAGAACAAGTGCTACATGATGATGAATGTCATGAGAGAAAAGAGGAATTTTCAAATCCTCTTCAAGTAAGGTCAAATGAAAACATGCCAAAGGTAAAATCTCACCTTTTTGGTTTCACCATGCAAAATTCGAATGAAGGTTTGCCTAATGAATGGTTTGATTCAAATATTATTAATGTTATGGCTTTATTGAATGAAAATGAAAGCTTATTTCTACACCATGAATCAAAGTGCGGAATGGACATCTTAAAGAATAGACATAAAGGAATTGAATATCAATCATTGTCTAATCAATTTGAAAACTTGAAACTCCACCATAGGATTATTAATGAAACTAAATCAAATTGGTATGGTGAGAGGGGCAAGTGGAAGTTTGTTTCTTTGTTTGGTTTGATCTTGTTTTTGTTGGATTCCTACAAAACTTGGTATGCGTATCACGTCATATGTCTTTTAAAGAATTCTAATCAGGTTTGGGATCCAGGAAAATGATAATCCAAACTTTTGCACCATCTTGTATTATATTGTACATTTGTATATACTCTTTTGTTGGTTTGTGTTTTCAAGTTTCTTTTTTGGGATTGGATCTCATGGTTTGGTTTTAAGTTTTGTGTGTTGGTCCTTTGGACACTTTTGGTTTGTCTTTTAAAAAAGAAAAAAAAAATAGAGATGTCAACTTATGTCCTTATGAATGTTGACTAAGACTAAGAGAATATGAAACATCGGAATTGTATTGCAGAAAGCTCCACGAGTATCGCAAACACATTAAAGAATATCGTTTGGAACTTGTGATGCATGAAGTTGTCAGTTTTACACATTATGGTAAAGTAGGTGGTATACTCCATCCGCATTTCAAAAAGAGCAATGCATTCATCCATATCTCATGTTACATTCGACATTGCATATACATTTCATCTCGGTTGCATCTACATTTCAAATACAATCATTGAAAAGGTGTCGAATCCTCTTAGGGTTATTACATAACATATATTAAAAGGATCCTAAGGTTGGGAACTGATGCCCGAACTATCTTGAACCAAGCACGTTCTACACATATTAAAGAGGATCTTGAGCAAAATGGTCAAAACCATACTTGGAAGAAAAGGTGAGGCGAAAGGAGTATTTCGTGTCTGTCCTATCATGCAACATAATCCTTAAAATAGTGGTTTTTACCACTCCTATAGTGCTTAAAGCCTAAAATCAGAGTAGTAAGGATAGGGTTAAATCCCCATCGAACTTAGGTTGAGGATCCAATTCCCCAAAGCTCTGATTTGATCTTCATGGAGTAGTAAGGATAGGGTCTAATTCTCATCTCGCTTAGGTTGAGAATCTGATTCCCCAAAGCTTCTATTTTGCCTCCATCATGCTTTAAGAAATTAAAAGCATGATCTACACTCAAGAACTTGAAGTTCCAAAGCAAATATTTTTCATTCTACTTTTATTGCATCATTGATATTGGATTGGAAGGATCGTACTACATGTCCCTTGCAAGGATGGGTAGTCATCCCCAAGGTTCAAGAAATCAAAAGTAAAGTCAAATCCTGGATTATGGGGTTGATCTCCATCGGGGCTATAGATGCCTGACTGGTAGTGGAGTATGCTCATGCGTGGCAACATGTCTTGTCTAAAAGCAAGACCATTGATTGCTCAAACGGACAGAGCTAGCCTGACAGTTTCATCCATAATAGGTTAAATCATTTTGTTCAAGATGAGGTAATGAACTCCAGATCAGAGTAGTAAGGATAGGGTTAAATTCCCATCTCGCTTAGGTTGGGAATCCTATTCCCCAAAGCTCTGATTTCACTTACACTTGCACATGGGTTCAAGATGGTAGTGACACATAACCAACTTTGGGATCTAGTAAATTAATTAAGTATACTCATATTTGGTCCTAAGAGGATTTGACAGTTTTAATATGTTTGTTCATGGTACTAGAAAGTTTGAGCCTTTGCAAAGCTTGTTATATCTCTAGCATCTTCACCATACATTAAATCCTACAGGAATCATCCATAACTTCTCATACGCACGAATCATAAGTGAAAATGACAATGGAAAGTTGAACGAGTTTCAAACGATAGGGAATGAAGCACATTGCACACACCGAGCTGATGCTTAATAATTCTAATGCTTCATGTATTTCTCGTCTAGTTTCATTCTTGGGATATTTGTTGACGCTTGTGTTTGAGTTTTGAAGGTGTTCAGGTTGAGTTCTCATCGAAATGCTCAGGAGCATTTCCCAGCAGAGTCACCATTTGTTGTGGCTGCTCCACAACGTACCCCAAAATTGGGGACCCACCTTTTTGCATATTTTCCAAGAAGACCGAAGTGGCCCATATGCTAAAGATCAAAGAAAAAGCAAAAACACCGCAAGGAGAAAAAGTGTCGCGATATCGCGACATGTTGCATTTTCATGGTCCAAAGCAAAGAGAAAAAGCAAGGAAGAAAAAGTGTCGCGACATGTTGCATTTTCACGACCAAAAGAGAAAAAGTGTCGTGATATCGTGACATGTTGCATTTTCGTGGCCAAAAGAGAAAAAGTGTCGCGATATCGTGACATGTTGCATTGTCATGGCCAAAAGAGAAAAAGTGTCATGATATCGCGACATGTTGCATTTTTGTGGCCAAAAGAGAAGAGAAAGAACAAGAAAGAAAAAGTGTCACGATATCACGACATGTTGCATTTTCACGACCAAAAGAGAAGAGAAAGAACAAGAAAGAAAAAGTGTCGCGATATCGCGACATGTTGCATTTTTGCGGCCAAAAGAGAAGAGAAAGAACAAGAAATAAAAAGTGTCGCGATATCGCGACATGTTGCATTTTCATGGCCAAAAGAGAAGAGAAAGAACAAGAAAAAAAAGTGTCGCGATATCGCGACATGTTGCATTTTCATGGCCAAGAGCAAAAGAAGGAAAAGTGTCACGATATCGCGACATGTTGCATTTTCATGGTCCAAAGCAAAGAGAAAGAGCAAGGAGGAAAAAGTGTCGCGATATCGCGACATGTTGCATTTTCTTGACTCAAAAAGGGCAGGTAGGCAGAGAAACAAAAGTGTCGCGATATCGCGACATGTTGCATTTTCGTGACTCAAAAGGGCAGGCAGGCAGAGAAACAAAAGTGTCACGATATCGCGACATGTTGCATTTTCATGACTCAAAAGGGGCAGGCAGGCAGAGAAACAAAAGTGTCACGATATCGCGACATGTCCGATTTTCGCCAAGGGAACAGAGTAGTGGACAGTGCGTCTGATATTAGTGATGAACACCAGGATAGTGAAACTGAAGACTGCATAATGACGTGGACACATAAGGACAAAATCCAATGAATAAGACAAAATGTTACATAAGGAATCTTTAATGATTTGAAATCATTTAAGATGGTCGTTACACATGGAAGGAAGCGGACGCATGCCCATGTGGAGAAAAGGAAACATTTTTTTTAAATCAAATGAAAAGTGAAGAAAACCAAACAGAGGAAGCCAAACCATGGGAATGAAACGAAGGGCCACAAAATAGAAACGAAAAGCCTTTTTGGAAACCAAAACACATGCATGCACAAGGGAAGGTGAAACGAACAACCATTGGAAAATGAAACGAAAAGCTTCCTAAAAATTTTAAATACGCCAAGCAAGGATGTTTTGAGGGGTTGGAAACTGCTGCGAGCAGAGTTGCAGATTTGAAGGCAAGAGGGCCATTCTGGACCTGTTTGGGTTGTTTTTCTTCCATGGACTGGTTTGGGAAAACCAGAAATTTCTGTTATTGTAAAATGACAAATTTTTAATACAGAAAGTTTCAGAAAGTTGCATCTTATGGACAAGAAAGAAGGAGTCATTTTCTGCATGCAAGATTAAATGTCTATTTTTCCCCTTTTCAGATTTTAGGCTTGTAAATGGAGTTTATGCAAGTTTTCTTGGTTGCTTCATGCGAATGTTTAAATCTGAAAACCTCATTTAAAACCCTAGGAGCCAACACTTAGCTTATCCGGATTGTGCTTGTTTTGCAAGTCCAATAGGTTAGGTTGCATGCATGAAAACCTCACATCTTCGGTTTTGTCGAAATAGGATAGCATCAAATTGAATGTATCTTGTGTTCCATTTTCTGCATTTCATTTTCATTTTCTGCATTTTATTTTCCAAAAATTTTAACTTTATTTTAATTTTCAGGCATTAAAATAAACATTTAAAAAATTTCAAAATCCAAAAATAATTTCACCATTGCGTAGGTTATACTTCAGACTTCCAATACGCACTTTGAAATTTCATTTTGGGGTTGTTTAGTATTTTTAAAAATTCATCGAAGTTGTTGTTTTATTACAGATTTTAAAAAATCCGAAAATAGAAAGTTTCCATTTTGGGCCGAAATTTCATTTTTTTTCAGTTTCATGTTTCATTCATGAGCCTATGATGACATTCCCTTCATGAAAATTCCAATTTCATTGAAGGAGTTATGTTTTATGGCATTTCACAAATTTCCATTTTTTGAGCCTAAAATTACCCTCTCTTCATAAAAATTCTAATTTTACGAAAGAGGGGTAATTTGAGCACTACATCGAGGTCATATGAGGGCCAACTCACATTTGCTTTATTTTGGTTCAATGAACAATCACTAAAGTTTCATGGTAAAATAAACCAACATTGCCCCTTGTTTACAATTACTTGCAATCACTAAGGTGTTCCAAGCATTTAAATTGAATATCTTTATTTGAGATTACTAATACACATATGCAAATGCTAATATAGCGGAGACCTTGGAGAAGTCGTTTGTTTAACTTCTTTGCAAGAGGGGATTTGGAACCCAAATCCTAAGGGAGAGTGTACTTTCACAATTGGGTGAAAATACCACTCAACAAGACCTCATGCAACAATAGAATCTTTATTCAATATTTAGAGAGAAGCAAAAAAAGGAGGGAGGATGGGCTGGATTTCCCTTATGTTTGCATATAGGGTATATCAAGGTATTGGTGGCCATAAAATCATGGTAGTGATAGCAAGATATTAAAATCATCATCTACTTTTTCTAAGGCACTCATGTAGACATGGTATCACTCCCATTCACCTATTCATATTTGTTTTGATAATGGGAGTGCTTTGAACCAATTAGTTTGAGGTCATTTTGAACAACATAACATGATGCTTTTGCTCATGTTCTAAAATATGAGGGGTTTGGCCCTATTGACCTGTAATTATAAGCTTAATGACTCTATTTTAACAAATAATCATGATATTATTTTGTTAGAGGCTAAATATTAGGGATTCCATTTGGATCTAGGCATGCAAATATTTGGGGTTGTAGTTTTTATTTTATCGCATGAATGATGAAGAAAGTGGTATTTTCATTATGGCCCTTCCTTCTTAGAGGGTTCCATGATTATAGATCACTAGGAAGACCCTAATGAAATGTATATTTGGATACATTTTGATTTTTATCAACTTATTTTATGGTATTTTCCTTAGCCCCAAATAACGCTAAATTTTAAATGAATTTGTAAAGTTCTTTGGCTTTTATTTATCTCAAGCTAAGTGGGTCCAAGGGGTAATTTCAACACAATTGAATCATATAAGGATAGAATTTAGGAGGCTTATAATAATTTTCTTCCTCTAAACTTAATGCCTAAAATTTATGTAAAAATAGCCTAGTATTTTTGCCCTACCAAGATTTTAATCCCAAAACATTCACTTGGTGTAATTTTCATATGGGCTTGGATCACTAAGTATAGTCAACTTAATAGATTTGATGTTACTTCTTCTCTATTTCTAGATTATGAGAGTGAGGTCCAATGTTTAACCTCAAACCTCCTAGAACACTTTCCTATTTTATTTCATATTAGCTTTGGGCATACAATAAACACCTTTAAAGGGTTGCCCTATAAGCTTAATATTTCTCATTTGGATCAATATTATTGCATAAATTTACTTCATCTATTTGTGATAATAATTTTCAAATATCCAAGGTACATGTGGTAATCATAGGGATGTATTTTTTATAACAAATATATTTTAAATTAGTAAACTGAAGTTTGAAATTACTTCAAAATGCCTTTACACTAGAGAGGTGAAGAAGCACTACCCAGTAGGGATCCATACACTATCTACTACTTAAAAAAAAAATTGTTGTCATTCATAGAGGTAAATTGCTTATGAACTATGGATGTCTTTACCCTACCTGCATGTTTGTATTTACAAAACAAACCCAAAAACTTCCTAACCCTTTATAGAATAGTTTATATTTAATAAAAAAACCAACAAAATAAGTATCTTGACGAGATGCATCAAGGACTATAGGCAAGCCTAAAATAATGACCACCATTATTTCTAACCACATAAAGGCTAGCCTAAAATAATGGCCACCACTATTTCTAACTTCTCTCTTAGTTTGTTATAAACACCTTTCACCAAAAGTTGTCAAGAACCTCTGTTGTAACCCAATTTCATAGACACCTATGAAGGTACAAAATACGTTCATTTCTATTTGATAGCATTATTTTAAGACATGCCAAAGTGTCTTTGACCACCATTATGTTGATAAATTAATCATATTTTATTTGCTACCATTCACCTAAATAAAACTCTTTATCACCCCTTGCTTTCTATGGGGTTGAACTGTGTTTATAGTAGAATCACTTGATGGGATTCATTAATGAGTGGGAGAAATAAATTGAAAATGAAGAGCATCTTCAACACAAGCATGGTTTATAGGAATTTTCATCATGTTGTAATAATAAACATTAACAAAAAAAATTCATCAGTTTCATCATAATACTGATTCATTAATTAATTAAAAAAAGAAAAATAGAAACCAACATAAGCAATTTTTCAAGCAACACATTTTTTTTTTCTCTTCTCTTTTTCTTCTTTTTCTTCTCTCTTTTCTCTCTATTTTTCTCTTTTTCTCTTCTCTGAATTCGTACCCATTATTTTTCTAGGGTGCGAATTAGGTCACCATCGGGTATGGTTGATTTTGTGGTTGGCCCCTAAATTTGTGTCAAGTGCCTGTACAATGAATTCTCCTAAAAATATTTAAAAATTAAAAAATGATTAAAAAACCTAATCTAGTAGTTGGTTTTTGGTTCTTACCCATGCTCATTGTGTTGGCCTCGCCCCTTGCAATGACTAAACTATGTTTGCAAAGCATAATTTTGCTTTTAATCCAGAGCTATTTTTTCTTCTTTACACGGTGAAAAGAATTTTCATTTTCACCTCTTTTATTTTTTTATCCATTTTTTCTCTATCCTCTTTGCTCTTTTTTTCATTCTTTCTCTTTGTTCATTGGGCATTGATCCTATAAATTATCGGGAAGGAATAAGGACACATTTTGTGATATTTTATTTTGATCCATATTTTATCCCATTTGTTACTATCGTTAGACATAAATCTTAAAATTGAGAAAATCCAAGTATATAGGGAATTTACACCCATGTATGAGGATTTCTCTTTAAGTAGGTGTCATTGATAGGATGAATCTTTTTTAGTACTACTTTGGTGTCATGTATTGATTTATTTTATGTACCTTAAGGTCTCTTTCATGTACGACCATGTATATAGAGAGGACTAGCTTCTTCTATGTACTGACGGGTATATCAAAAGGGTATGTATATAGGACTGGTAGTATATAGAAAATGGAAACATTTTAGGATATATAAGGAACCTTCACCATGTCTACATTCAAACTCTTTATTATATAATCTCAATTGCTAAAGGGCCCAAATTTTGCACCATGTAATACAAAAAAATAACAATACGAATCAAAAAATTCTAGGATGTAGTTACTAATGATGAAACTTGTCCGAAGGAGATAGAAAATAAGTAAAAGTATGATGAAAGAGATTCAAGGGTACTTATGACCATCACTTTTGGAGTGATTTATGAAATACAATCACATATTATTGAAGCAAAAAAATCAAAAGATGCATGGGATAGATTTTGTACTATATTTTAAGGGAAAATGAAGCCACAATCCTTCATCTACAATCACAACTTCATACATTAAGGGTCCAATATGGTGAGAGTATTGAAAAATTCCTTCAAATAATTGTAGACTTGAAATCAAAGTTGAATACTATGATAGAAAATATGGGTCACAAGATCTTAGTTTTAGTTGTACTTAGAGAATTCCCTGAATCTTTCAAAATATTGATGACATCGCTCTAAGTATCAAATAGAAGGGTGTCATTTGAATAATTGGTAAACATACTTTAACAGTATGAAATTGAAATCAGTTGAGAGATAAGTTGTCTAATAATGCCCTTATCTCAACAAAAAAAATCAAAAATATTCACAAGGTCCTTCTACCTTATCTTCATCATACAATTTGCCTCTATGGAGGAGGTATTATCATATTTGTGAATAAGAAGGACATGACACCAATTTTGGTAAATATAATTCATTGAATCAAAGGAATCAATTGTGAAGACCTCCTCAAAGGAATCAACATTTTTAATCACAATATCAATAAGGACAAGGGCAATCTCAATGAATTCCATAGTAGCAAAGGTATATATTATAAGGTGAATCAAAACTAGATTGTGAAGAAGAGTGTGAAATAGCACATCATGTCTTCATGTCTACAAAAGTGTCAAAAATAATAAATAAAGGTAATAGTAAAAAATACAAGAAACATGGTGAAATTCAAAAGTGTGTCATAAAAATATAATGAGATTTGTAAGTTTTTAAAACTAAGGTCTTGTTTATAGGTAATACTCAAAAAATTGAAGGATACTTTGAAAATTGTGTGACAATCTCTATTAGTGTAATAAGAAGAATGTGCATGGTGCTATTCATCCTTTACATCCTTAAAGTGCATTATAGAAAACAAATAGAAATAATTGATAAGCATTCACCAAATCGCACAAACAAAGAAATTTTTCTTTCTACAAACCACTTTTCTCTCTCCACAATACCTCATAAAAATGTTTTTGTATTTTAGAAAATAATGGTTGTCATTATTCATATAAATGTCTAATTTCTTAAGTCATCTTTCCTTCTCATGAGACAAAGTAGAGAGGTGCATCCATTTCCAAATGGTGCTACCATCTCCTATCAAGTCCTTAAATAATTCTCAACACTAAACCTTAGCGCTCATCATTACTTCCCCTTTAATGAATTTATTGTGCTCAAGAATTGCATAATTATATGAGAATCCAAGTCTAGCATTCCCTATCTCCTCTAGGATTATTAATTATCCATAAAGTGATTATTAATAAACCATTATTTTTTCATCGGACTGAACGCTTGTCCCTTTCCTGGTGCTTTCAGCGGCGTAAAAGGTTTAAAATGATTGTGGCATGGTGGTTATAGGGGCGGACTGCGTGAAGATCTGTGTGGCGGCTTCTAGGGCGGATAGTGCAGAATACTGTGGCGGCCATAAAAGCTGGATAGCCTGCCCAGATTCATGGCGGCTACCGATTCCACCATGTAAATTCAAAAAAAAAATTTAAAAAAAATAAACCATTATTTTTGACTCCATACCAACATTCTTAAAAACATTAAGCAAAAATGAAGAAATGATTTCAATATTGGTCTTATATACCAAATTTTTGTGTGTGCTCCCTCAGGCATGCCAAAATATATTGTCACTAGAGGATGAACCTTTTTATGTCCTTAATGCCTTTTTAGCATTTACACAAGAGGAAGATCACATGAGAAATAAAAAAATAGATCTAGTAAACCATTGTAGGAGATATGCCTACACTTTTATATTTTACCATCTAAGTACCAAATAATTTTGAGGTAATCAATGATAATTCCTTTTATAACCACTTTTCACATACTAGTCCTTATCCTTGTACACCTCCCTTCCCACATTAGTACTCACATAGGGGATGTGAAACATATCCATGTCATGTTAATATGGCCAACTAATATGTTGACCCTCCAACTCTACCTCGTTATGATTCTCTCTAAGATACCTTCATACTCACTGCTTGTTAATCTCATTAGACTCTAAATTACACCAACATAACTCACGATGACCTAACCTTGCCACCCATAAAAAAATTTAATGTTATTAGGAAGGATAGTTAAATATTTAGAAATGTGATCTAAAGCCCTATTTACATCAAAATAAAGGCTTTTGTTTTCACCATATTTGTCTAGGAAGAGACCTCTCTTTTAGTCTATGTTAGGTTGTTTATTCAATAAATAAAAATTATATTGGGCTTCACAACTCATTGACTACATACTATTAAATCATATGAACAAGATTATAAATTACCTTACCACATGGAGGAAGCATTAATAACATATCTTCTATGTAAAACATATTATAATATCAAATCCCCATCTAGTATAAACTTGACTAGAATGAGTCCTTTACTTGCTCATGAGCTTACCACAACTAAATATTACAAAATTTTAATGGAAATTCCACAAATAAACATTGTAATCCTATATGAGAAGAACAACTGAATGGGAATAATTTATCAATACTCTACTATATAAAATTCATCGATGTTTTTTAAATTTCATTAAAAACTAATTAATATGAATAAACTTTTAAATTAATTTTCTTTCTCTATTTTTATTGAAAATATTAATGTAATATTGTCAGAAAATGATGATAATATTTTTTGTTTTTAAATCTTGTGGATTATGACAAAAAAAAAAAGCATGCACTCTAACAAAAGGGTTTTTTCGATTCATCATTGTAAAGTTTGACAAAGCTAAAAATGAATTAATTGCTCGTTTAAGGAGTGGTCCATCCTCACATTCATATATCATGATCATTTCTCCTCATAATATGCTTCATTTGATGCTAGTGTTTTTGTAAGCAATGAAGTTGAATGCAGTTTATTACCTATTAAATATCATCATCATTTCACATAATACATGGAAAACAATAGATAGAAGTCATCATTTTCATATATAGCGCATAAATAACACTCAAAACAACAAATTTGAAAAATAATAATGGTTATATTTTTATAATGCAATGTCAAAGACTTTGTATAGTACACAGCTCTTGTGAGTTTGAGAGATCCTTTAAGGTTGAGAGATACCTCATACTCCATAGAGTTATGGAATTTAAACATTTCTTAAATAAAATAAAACAACTCAACTTCAATGGTAAGTCATGGAACTTACCTTACATATAGTGTTTGATGGATACTTCTTCTTTCATGTTGTTTTTCTTTTGAGTCAAAAAATTATAAACAGTATATTACAATGAAATACTATTATCATAAAACATGCAAATGAACAATCAACATTACACATTTAGAAATATGAAAAATATTATGGTATGCCTCCACAAAATCAAGGCTCTTATGCAAGGAATCACAATCAATAAATGATGATTTTAATAAAACTCTAAAGACACATTTTTAAAAAGAGGAAAATTATGATCATTGCAAATGATTTTTTGAATCCCAAGCACATTGTTTTAACATTTACATATGATTTTACAAAAGAACATATAATCGTATAACAATTTGATATGTTCAAATCTTCTTTTACTTCACGCTCTTAGTGGAGATGTCAAACCATAATTTATCAAAATCCATTTCTCCTTCATGTAAAATTGTCTAAGATTCTTAAAAACTACATCATATCATGTTATATTACTATTGGTTATTACTCACAACAAAGAAATTTATTTTACACAGAAGTGCCATCACATATCATTCTAAACATTACATCTAGCATTGGGAAGTCCTAACTCAAGGGATGCATAGAGATTTTTACCTAAACCAAAGAAGTGTTGTGATTGTAAGTTATTGAACTTACCTTTGATATGATGTTCATTACTTATTTATTTTATGGTAGTTCATGTGACTTCCTTTTGTATGGTAGGTCATGGTATTTTTTACTTGCTTTTAACTTATGTTACTTTGAATTTTATTTGTCCACTTGAAAGAAATTTGCAGCAATAGGAAATTAAAGTATGCAAAAAGTTCAAGTAGGAAATATACAAAATGTTTTACATAAACAAAGAAAACATAATCTCGTTTAAATATAGAAACATACAAAATACACACAAATTACTATTTCAAATACTCTAAGAGAACATAGTCTCTTGGAATGCAATGATTGTGGGACACTAAAAAAAAATGAAAATAGATTATGAAAACAGATTGAAATGAAAATTAAGTAAATATATCTAGTTGGAATGGGTGCATTAAACAAACAAGATGATTTTAAATATTGAATCAACAACAAATTCATTTAGTATTTTTTTTAATCATTGTGCTTTAACAATCTTCTAACACTACATTTTCATGTATAACATAATTGTTTTCACTGATATAGAGCAAGAATCCAAATTTCTCTTTTTTGTTTAATGCAAAAGTTAGCATTAAATTAGCATTGAAAAAAAATGATGCTAATTCATCACTATTTCAATGACAACACTAAAGCAACACTTATTTTGTTTTAGTTTATATTGTTGTAGTGTTAGATGTGATTCCTAAATTTAAAAAAAAAAAAAAACTTTTCAAGAGTAACATTATGGATAAGTTGCTAACTCATCACTAGTCAATTGTATTTTTTATTTTTCATGGGATACTATGAATTTTGTATGGGACTCTATGCTTGTTGAGACCTAAACTAGGTCTTTTTTTATGGAAGTCAACATATCTCTTGAGCTCAACTTGGTGACAAAAATTCAAATTTTATTTTATTTTGAAAAAATAGATGGAGTTATAATGACAAAGTTACTCGTTATGGATAAGTTGTTTCCTAATATTTGTTTTAAGTAACATGATATATAAGTTACTAAGAACTCTTATCCTCTAGTTTCACCAAACAAAACAATTGTATTACTTTATTTTGTTGGACATTTTGATCTCATTCAGTTGTCATTGATACCAAAGAGAACATATGAAGTCATCATTAAACCATGGAATACACCATCATTAACACTAGGAGCAATGTGAAGAGTTGAAGAAAAAGGTTATTAAAATATTATTCTACAAAGGTTTTTGTTAAACATCCTGATGGCAGAATAATCAAATCAGTGGAGTACATTTGGCAGGTTTAACTTTTATCCCATGGAAGACTTTAATTTTATTAAAGTCAAAGGTTTAAAAATATAATTTATAAAATTTAAATTCAATTAGAATTTAAATTCTATTAGAATTTAAATTCAATTAGAATTTAAATTCTATTAGAATTTAAATTCAATTAGAATTTAAATTCTATTAGAATTTAAATAATTTATAAATTATAAAAGGTTTCGAAATGCGCTGATGTCATAAAATAAAATGGAGCATCGACGTCTAAAGGCATATGGTAAAATCATGTATAAATAATATGCCAAGAGGTATTCAAAAGTATCCCTCTTCGAATTAATTTTTATGCGACAAAGCTAAAGGAATTCGTGCAAATCGTGAACATTGAAAAAGAAGACAAAAAGCTTATGTCTTATTAGCGCAAGAATAATACGAAATGTGTAAGCGCATGGTATGACCCACATTGGACACGGTGGTCCAATGATACAACGTTTTGTGTGAGAGCATTGGTGTGGAAGAAGCCCATGATCGATTCATGTGGACAATTCGCGTGTTCTATTTGAGCACCAAGGAAAAGTTTTTATTCGTGTTCGGGTTGAGCGCCAGGTGTGGTAGAAGGAGCATGAGGTGCTCGTGGAGTGTTAAGCATGCGCCTAGTGCATGTGGTGGTAAGGTCTGCGGCTAGAGCGCTCGTGAAGGTAGAGATTGTGGGTTCGAATCCCACTAGTGGCAAAGGTAATTTTTGATTAAATTTTATATTGCCTAAAGTTTTTCTTAAGGGATCATTTGGAGTTATAAGGGTTTGTGAAGAATTATTTTTAATTGATTTGTGTTTGGAGTTATAAGGGTTTGTGAAGAATTATTTTTAATTGATTTGTGTTTGGAGTTATAAGGGTTTGTGAAGAATTATTTTATTGGTAAATGATTTGTGCTATTTGGAGTTATAAGGGTTTGTGAAGAATTATTTTATTGGAAATTAATTTGTGCTATTTGGAGTTAAAAGGGTTTTTGAAAAATTGTTTTATTGAGAAGTGATTTATGTTATTGGGGTTTTTCTAATGAAAGAGGATTTGATTTATGCCAAAGTTCTTACCATTAAAATTTATTAAAGAGGTTTTGAGTTATTTTGGTGAATGTTGAATTTATTTTAGTTGGGATTTTATAAGGTGTTATTGGATAAATATTTTATGTATGTTGATGGTTGTTTTAGAAAGGTGGATTGATAAGGTGTAATTGAGTATTTACATTATATTGTGAGAAAGATTTATCTTCTAACCTCTTTGAGCTTAGCATAGAAGTGTTTGTGGTTGTGACAAATTTATGAGATCCCTTCATATTCAATAAAAATGTACGAGCACATTCTTCCATAGTTGAGTTGATTGATTGGTTTTCTAAAAATAAGCTTGGAGTGAAAAGGACTTGATTAGGGTTTTCTATTGAGTGTGTTGAGTTAATACTTCAAGGTTTTTTGGAGTAAAGAGTTGTTAAAACCTTGTTTGATAAGCATTGTTGTTGAATCCATTGGTTGTGTGAAGAACTTGAGTTAGGGTTTTAAAAATATCATGAGTATCATTTTTATGTGAAGATTGTTTTATAAGCATTGTTGTTGAAGTGAGTTGTTGTGCAAAGAACTTGAACTAGGGTTTGAAAAGAACATGAGTATAATTGTTATGTGAGATTAGTTTTTGAGCATTGTTGGAAATATTTTGAGTTGGTGGTTATATGCTTGGACTAGGGTTTGTGAGAAAGGGGTGTTTCATTAAGTGATTGGTTGAGTAGAGTTGATTGAGCCTAGTCAAGTGGTTGTGTGAAGTGATTGTTCAAGTTCCTTAAAAAAAACTATTCTATATTCTATTTTGAGTTGAGAAAGTTATTGAGCATTGAGTGTAGAACATATTGAGTCTCTAACAATTCTCTTTATGTTTCTATGAGATTGGACAAGTTCTATGTGGACTTGTTAAGCATATTTGAGGTAAGTCTTTAAGAAGACTTGTGGACTGATTTTATGTGAGCTTTTTGTGGAAATATTACAATACAAATTTGGATAAGTTCTATGTGGACTTGTTGAGCAGATTTGAGCAAGTTCTAAGTGGAATTGTTGAACAGATTTGAGCAAGTTCTAAGTGGACTTGTTGAGCAGATTTGAGCAAGTTTTTAGTGGAGTTGTTGAGTATATTTGAGCAAGTTACGAGTGGACTTGTTGAGAATATTGAGTAATTTCTGAGTGGACTTGTTGAGCATATTTGAGCCAGTTCTAAGTGGACTTGTTGAGCAGATTTGAGCAAGTTCTAAATGGAATTTTTGAGCAGATTTGAGCAAGTTATGAGTGGACTTGTTGAGCATATTTAAGCAAGTTTTGTGTAGACTTGTGAAGCAAAATTTGGTGTATATTTGAGGACAGGTTTATTCTAGACCAGAGATAGAGATTGAGCAGGTTTGTGCTAGATCGAAGGACTGAGTTTAGTGCAGATTTGAGATAGAGATTTGGATATGACAAAGTAGAGAGGACAGTAGTCTCCAATGGATAGATATCCATCAACCAGGGTAGTGAGTATAGGTCTTCTGAGTGGGGACAAGAGTCTTCAGTGGAGAGATATCCATAAGCCAATGTAGTGGAGGCATTAGTCTTCTAGAGGATCACCAGCCAGAGCAGAGGAGAAGGAGTTCTCCTATGGATAGAGATCCATGAACTTGATTTAGGGGATCAGCATCTCCTTTGGACAAAGGTCCATAAAAATTGTAGGGAAAGGATTCCCAAGATATTATTTGAGAAAAAATTTAAGAAATATTTTCTTCGTGGAGGTAGCCATATTTGGGTGAACCACGTTAAATTGGTGTCTCTATTGTACGTGGTGATTTGTGCATTACTTTTATTATTTTTGTTGATATTTCTATCTATAAATTGCATAATATTTATTTGGAAAGAAAAGTAAAAAGTGGTCTTATATTGTTCACCCCCCCTCTCAGTATAAGCTTGTGTTCTTCAATTGGTATCAGAGTGGGTTCTTTCAGAAGAGTCTAATAGCTTCAAGGAAAATCTAACAAGAACACAATGGATCCTAAGGAGGTGTACTCAAATAATTTAGCACCAATATTTTATGGAAGTGACTATATGTATTAGAGTATGATGATGAAGATCTACCTGATGGCACTTGGAAATAAAATTTGGGAAGCAATGGAATTTGGATACGATCCCTTAGTCAATCCTCCTACAAATAAGGAATGTAAGCTTATACAACATTATAATTCAAAAGCAATGAATGCACTTGTGAGAGGTTTACGTAGAACAGAGTCTATGACATTTATGCATTGTAAAACTACAAAAGAAATGAGGGATAAATTGCAAAAATATATGAAGGAGATAAAAGTGTCAAGAAAGCAAAGATGCGAAATCTCAAAGGACAAATTGAAACATTAAGAATGAATGATGAAGAAAATATTAGCGTTTATCTAATTCAAATTGATGAGGTTGTTAATGATATGCAAGGACTTTGCATGAATATTGATGAATCTGATGTTTGTGATAAAGTATTAAGATATTTTTCAAAAAGATTTAGTGAATAGGTTTCTGCAATAGAAGTGTAAATAGATGGTGATACTTTGATAAGAGATAAGTTTCTTGGCATGCTCATTGTATTTGAGATAAGAAAAAAAGATCTTATTTCCCAGAAGGAAGCGATATTCAAAGCAATCGATAAGACAAAGGGTAAGAAGTCAAAATCAAGCAATGAGTCATCTAGTGATGAAGAAGCTAACTATGGTAAAAGAGATAAGGACTATAGAATATCCAAAGATATAAGATCTGTTAAGTGTTTCAATTATGGAAAGTATGGATATTTTACAATAGATTGTCAGGAACCCAAGAACAACAATGGTAAAGAAAAATAGGATCACAAAAACAGGGAATCAGAAAGATACGGCACCAAAAGAAAAGTAAGGATGGACAAAGCAGACAATGAAAGAAGTTCTTTCAAAGGTAAAATAGAAGCTACTATGTGTATAAGGCAAGTAAGTATTCAAGTAATAGTGATGCTAGTTTTTTAGACAATGATAGATATGAAGTCCTATTTATGATTGAAGAAAAAAACCAGTTAAGAAAAGGACTCCAATCATTCTCAAGTGTTTTAGATGTGGTAATTTTGGACATCTTGAAGATAGTTGTACAAGGGATGGTTATAGTTTCAGTGATGATGAATATGAAGATACACTTGAAGGACCATATGAAAATATTCTAATGGCATTAGAATATAAAAAGGGTGATCCCATATAAGACAAGTCAAAATAAAATGAAGATGCAGACAAAGGTAAAAAAATAGAGGAATATTCAAATAAGGATGGATGTGATCTCAAGGGAGAACTTATCTATGCCCTTGAAACAATAAAGAATGTAAGAAATAAAAACTCTAAATTTGAGTTTCAGTTTCAAGAATGTGATGAAGAGAGAAGATTACTTATAGAGGATTTAGAAAAATCAAAGGCTAAGGCAAAAAGGTTCAAGGATAAGTTAGAAGAAAATATCTTAGAATGTGAGAAGTTAGCACAAGAAGTGGCACTACTAAGAGAAGATTTGGAGGACTCCAATATCAAGATGAAAAGGTTCAAAAATAGCTCAAAGAACTTGGATAAGTTCATCAAGACACAAAAGACTAAATCAAGAAAAACAGGTCTTGGATTTGAATAGGTTCAAAAGAAATGGGAAGGAGAGTCAACCTCAAGTTTTGGGGAAGAAGAAAATTCAGATGAAGATACTTCAAAAGAAGACAGTGTAAAATAAAGTGAGATATTTGAGGATGATTTGGACAATAGAGAGTTCAACAAAAATAGAAATAATGCACAAATAAGATACATATGGAACAACAATTAGAATAGATCAAGAGAGACTAAGAGACCAATGAGGTCAAGAAAAGGAAACTTCAATGGAATATGCTTTTCATGTCACGGGTTTGGGCACATGGCTTTACAATGCAGGACACATGAAAGACAAGAATATGGGAACAGACAACTTTTCCATGGGTATTGCTTCTCATTTAATCAGTTTGGTCACAAGGTAATAAATTGCAGAGTTCATGACAGAAGAGGATATGGCTTCACTAGGAGAAATTCTAAGATATTTGCACCTCCAAGGAATAATAACATTAAGTGTTATAAATGCAATAATGATGGTTACACAAAAAAGTGGTGTAGATCAAACATTCCAAAAATAGGTATGAATAGGAACATGAACAAGAACATGAATATGAACAGGAATAGGAACAGGAACAAGAACATGAATATGAATAGGAATAGGAGGAGGAACAAGAACATAGATATGAACAGGAATATGAACATGGATATGAACATGGATATGAAGAGGAATAGGAACAAGAATGTAGACATGGATAGGAACATAGACATGGATAGAAATAGTCAAAGAAATCAAAAAATTCAGATAAGAAGGAAAGAAGATAAATGTAAAGAACAATACTTTATAGGAGTAGAAATACTCCCACCTCGGCATTAACCACCTAATGAGGAGGTGGAGGAGGGGCTAAGCTAAGAGGCTCATTCTTAGACCTGAGCCCCAAAGGTGACCCTTTGCCATTGATGTCAAAGGAGGAGAGATTTGAGTAAGGGGGAGAGATTTGATATTTGAGAGAGCATTAAGACAGGGGAGCAATGTCCCAGGGGGAGAAAAATAAAGGAAATATCAAGTGTTCAGTAAAAATAAATTGGGTTGCCATCAATGAAAAATGGGGAGATTATTGGATATTTTGAGCTCATTTAGTTGTCATTGATGTCAAGGTGACAAGTTGTCATTGATGCCAAAGAGAACATATGAAGTTGTCATTAATACCATGGAATACACCATCATTAACACTAGGAGCAATGTGAAGAGTTGAAGAAAAAGGTTATTAAAATATTATTCTACAAAGGTTTTTGTTAAACATCCTGATGGCAGAATAATTAAATCAGTGGAGTACATTTGGTAGGTTTAACTTTTATATCATGGAAGACTTTAATTTTATTAAATTCAAAAGTTTAAAAATATAATTTATAAAATTTAAATTCTATTAGAATTTAAATAATTTATAAATTATAAAAGGTTTTGAAATGCGACGACATCATAAAATAAAATGGAGCGTCAACATCTAAAGGCATATGGTAAAATCATGTATAAATAATATGCCAAGAGGCATTCAAAAGTATCCATCTTCGAATTAATTTTTATGCGACCAAGCTAAAGGAATTTGTGCAAATCATGAACATTGAGGAAGAAGACAAAGAGCTTATTTGTCTTATTAGTGCAGGAAGAAGACTAAAGGTGTAAGTGTATGGTATGACCCACATTGGACATAGTGGTCCAGTGGTATAGCATTTTGTGTGAAAGCGTTGGAGTGGAAGAAGCCCACAATTGATTCACGTGGACAATTGGCATGTTCGATTTGAGCATCAAGGAAAAGATTTTATTCGCGTTCGAGTTGAGCGACAGGTGTGGTAGAAGGAGCACGAGGTGCTTGTGGAGTTTTAAGTGTGCGCCTAACGCACGTGGTGGTAAGGTCTGCGGCTAGAGTGCTCGTAGAGGCAAATATTGTGGGTTCGAATCCCACTAGTGGCAAAGGTAATTTTTGATTAAATTTTATATTACCTAAAGTTTTTTCTTAAGTGGTCATTAGGAGTTATAAGGGTTTGTGAAGAATTAATTTTTAATTGATTTATGTTTGGAGTTATAAGGGTTTGTAAAGAATTAATTTTTAATTGATTTGTGTTTGGAGTTATAAGGGTTTGTGAAGAATTATTTTATTGGTAAATGATTTGTGCTATTTGGAGTTATAAGGGTTTGTGAAGAATTATTTTATTGGAAATTAATTTGTGCTATTTGGAGTTAAAAGGGTTTTTGAAAGATTATTTTATTGAGAAGTGATTTATGTTACTGGGATTTTTCTAAAGAAAGAGGATTTGATTTATGTCAAAGTTCTTCTTGCCATTAAAATTGATTAAAGAGGTTTTGAGTTATTTTGGTGAATGTTGAATTTATTTTAGTTGGGAGTTTATAAGGTGTTATTGGATAAATATTTTATGTATGTTGATGGTTGTTTTAGAAAGGTGAAGTGATAAGGTGTAATTGAGTATTTACATTATATTGTGAGAAATATTTATCTTCTAACCTCTTTGAGCTTGGCATAGAAGTGTTTGTGGTTGTGACAGATTTATGAGATACCTTCATCTTCAATAAAAATGTATGACCACATTCTTCCATAGTTGAGTTGATTGATTAGTTTTTTGAAAATAATCTTGGAGTGAAAAGGACTTGATTAGGGTTTTCTATTGAGTGTGTTGAATTAATGCTTCAAGGTTTTTTTGGAGTAAAGAGTTGTTAAAACCTTGTTTGATAAGCATTGTTGTTGAAGACATTGGTTGTGTGAAGAACTTGAGTTAGGGTTTTGAAAATATCATGAGTATCATTGTTATATGAAGATTGTTTTATAAACATTTTTGTTGAAGTGAGTTTTTGTGCAAAAAAATTGAACTCGGGTTTGAAAAGAACATTAGTATCATTTTTATGTGATATTAGTTGTTGAGCATTGTTGGAAATATTTTGAGTTGGTGGTTATATGCTTGGACTAGGGTTTGTGAGAAAGGGGTGTTTCATTAAGTGATTGGTTGAGTAGATTTGATTGAGCCTAGTCAAGTGGTTGTGTGAAGTGATTGTTCAAGTTCCTAAAATAAAACTATTCTATATTTTGTTTTGAGTTGAGAAAGTGATTGAGCATTGAGTGTAGAACATATTGAGTCTCTAACAATTCTCTTTATGTTTATATGAGATTGGACAAGTTCTGTGTGGACTTGTTAAGCAGATTTGAGGTAAGTATTTGAGAAAACTTGTGGATTAATTTTGTGTGAGCTTTTTGTGGAAATCTTACAATAAAAATTTGGATAAGTTATGTGTGTACTTGTTGAGCATATTTGAGCAAGTTCTGAGTGGACTTGTTGAGAAAATTTGAGCAAGTTCTGAGCGGACTTGTTGAGCAGATTTGAGCAAGTTCTGAGTGGACTTGTTGAGCAGATTTGAGTAAGTTCTAAGTGGACTTGTTGAGCAGATTTGAGCAAGTTCTGAGTGGATTTTTTGAGCAAATTTGAGCAAGTTCTGAGTGGGTTTATTGAGCATATTTGAGAAATTTCTGAGTGGACTTGTTGAGCAAATTTGAGCAAGTTCTAAATGGACTTATTGAGCAAATTTGAGCAAGTTCTGATTGGACTTGTTGAGCATATTTGAGCAAGTTTTGAGTGGACATATTGAGCATATTTAAGCAAGTTATGTGTGGAATTTTGTAGTAGAATTTTGTGTATATTTGAGGATAGGTTTGTACCAAATTAGAGATAGATATTGAGCAGATTTGTCCTAGACCGAAGGGCTGAGTTTAGTGTATATTTGAGATAGAGCTTTGGAGGTGACCGAGCAGAGATGACAGTAGTCTCTAGTGGATAGAGATCCATCATCCAAGGCAGTGATGACATGTCTTCTGAGTGGGGACAAGAGTCTTCAATAGAGAGAGATCCACAATCCAATGTAGTGGAGGCAGTAGTCTTCTAGAGGATCACTAGCCAAAGTAGAGGAGAAGGACTTCTCCTATGGATAGAGATCCACATAATTGATTTAGAGGATCAACATCTACTTTGGACAAAGATCCATAAACATTGTAGGGAAAGGATTCCCAAGAGATTATTTGAGAAAAAATTATAAAAAATATTTTCTCCGTGGAGGTAGCCATATTTGTGTGAACCATGTTAAATTGGTGTCTCTATTGTGTGTGGTGATTTGTACATTTCTTTTATTACTGCTATTGATATTTCTATTTATACATTGCATAATATTGATTTGAAAGAAAAGTAAAAAGTAATTTTATACTGTTCACCCCCCCCCCTCTTAGTATAAGCTTATGTTCTTCATATTTATTGTTGAAAAAAATCTTATGAAAATCATTTATAGAGCCTTACTAAGCATCTTATATCTACAAAATACCATTTATTCAATTGTAAAAATGGTTTGTCAAGATTCGTATTTATTTTCATGGTAATAAAGAATTTAGAACTTATTTAATTCAAAAGTGTTTATATTTTGTATTTTATTAAATTAGTTACCAAGTTGATGATGTTAAAAAATTTCATCAATATTCTTATCCAATTTAACATGTCAATTCTATGATAAAATGAGGTGAATGGTAAGATCCTTTCACCCAAAAATATTAAACAACTAGATATAAGATACATTTTGCATTTGGCATTTGTAATGTTACATTCTATCTTGGTTAATTGATTTTAACAAAGTTGTAAACCACGTAAGGCCTTAGCACTCTCAACTTACATTGCATACATTATTTCTACATTGTATATCACTTTAGCTAGAAAAATATAAAAATTATGAGTTGTAATACCTAATGCAAGAAGAAAATTATGCCATATTAAATATCTTTGAAGTGACATGGATTATAATTTTATCGGTGGTCATTCCAATGGTAACCTCCATTTTGTCATTGTTAAATTTTACACCAAAGACATTAACAAGTGTAAAACTTGGAATTTAGTGCACACCACCATTCTATATTTTGTCATTGTTAAATTTTACGTTAAAGACATTAACAAGTGTAAGACTTGGTATTTAGTGCACACCACCATTCTATGCAAAATATTTTCTTTACCAAGACATATTATCTAAGTATGCTTATTATTTTAGAAAGTCAAACCCTCGATGGCACTAACTAAAGTTATTAATTTTATTTGTAAAACTTGACATATAGTTTTAAATAAATCCTACCATCTATAACTATTCATGTAGTTGTGGATGGTGTGCCCAACTCTTATGTTGAATGTTATTCTCTTTCCTATTAGACACTAACAACTTCTATTTATTAATTATACAAATTTACCTAAATAAATAAAGGAACATGTTTGGTTCTATGCCTCAAGATTAAATTTTTATATGTTTGGAATATAAAAGTCAGATTTCCCATACCATAGAAGCTTAACCACAAAGGAAAAAATAATTCTCTTATTTACTTCATCTACCAAATTGACTTCCATATGGAGTCCTAACTCTAAGTTTGCTTGATCAAATTATTCACCGACCAAAATTTTCCTGTATAGCTAACTTGTCTCAAACTATGTAGGCAGTGAGCACGTAATGAAAAAGACTATCCTCACTTCTTCCTTATAAGCCTACTATTCTTGGATTAACTAGAAACCTGATGCAAATCTCCTTAATTTGTTGCTTCATCTTGTGATTCCTTACAACTTGAAGAGAAGATTGTTTGCAAAGTAAGAACACTTGTAGATGAAAAGCAATGATATTTTTTTCTAATTGGGTGAAAGAAAGGGTTTTGGAAGGGTCCTCGAACCTTTACAAAGGGGTTTTGGAAGGGACCCCAAACCATTACAAATCCAAAGAGTATTCAATGAGCCCGAAGTACATCAAATAAAAATGGATCCAAAGGAAGAACATCAAATAAAATATGGATCTAGAAATCTCACCTTATCTCCTCTTTAAAATTCAAATTTTAAAAAGAGCGCCAAAGAGTAAGACATCGAGCGAAATGAGGCACTTGAGAAAGACTAGGCAAAAACAATGAGGATTTCAACTAGAAATTGAAAAAAATCCTACCTAACGAGATTCAAATGAACCAGCAAACCACAAATATCCATTAGCAAACTGCAACAAAAATTCTTACTTGATATGAAGCCCAGAGAGCATACCCAGAATGAAACAGTCAGAAACCATGGGAATGGCACTGACAAACCGACAAGAGAAGAAACACCTAAATTTTTTCTTTAAAAAATAAAACTCTCGAATCACCCAGCAAAAAGAAATCATATGGAATTAAACAAAAATTCCCACATACTTGGAAACCCTCAGAGAAAGCCCAAAACAAGGGTATGGTGTTGACAAGCTAGCAAGAGAAATTAAACACAAATTTTTGTTTTAAATATGAGATCTCTCAAATCATCCAGCATAAAGAGAGCAACAGGTTTAAAACAAAATAATCCCACTTGCTTTGAAGCCCTCAGAGCTCACAAACCTGAAAGCTCAAAAAATAAAACTAAAAAATCCAAGGAGCTCTCAAAAAATAAAATAAACCCTCCCCATAAGAGATCCCAACCAAGGAACACATACCTCCTTTGACATGCAGTCCATCCAACAGTTGGAACCTTGTCAAGGGGGAAAAAAACAAAAATGATGCAACCAATAAAATATTTGTACATCGACAACAAAAAAACCTTCCAGATCTAGATTCCAATCAACCACGAAAATGATTTAAGAGAATAAACCAACCCAAAACAACACCTGAAAGGAATAAAAGAAAGATCCCAACAAAAATTTGGAGCTTTGGAACCTTGGGATCCAACACAACTAGAGAAGTCTAACAGCTGGTCCATCCCCTGCAACCTACCAGCGCAAGGAGATCCAACCAGACGAAGGGACCATCCACAAATTTCTTCCTCAATGGTCATTGAGCCCAAGGTCTTCCCTTGGATTTGGATCAGGGAAGGGGCAAGACCAGAAAGAACCCCCAAAAAAAAACCCACATCTAGCAACTATCCCAACAACTGTCAGGTAAAAAGACCAAACAACCACCAGACGAAGTGGTGGTGCAATACAAGTATGACTCCATAGATGTTGAAGGCATAAGGTCTCCCAATTTATTTGAATCAAGGAAGGGTTGAGACCAAATAATTCCATAGAGAGACACCCAACTAAACAGCATAGGCAACCATCAACAAGACCTCAAAGGGAAAAATCTAGTAAAAAATACAGGTAGGCCTCTCGCTCAGAGAGAAAGGGTTTGATATCATAGGATAGGGAGGATTAGGCCCTCTCTACCATGGTGAGGCTCAGGCCCTCTCTACTACAGTGAGGCCTAGGCCCTCTCTGCCATGGTGAGTCTCAGTCCCTATCTACCACAGTGAGGCTCAGGTCCTCTTTACCACGGTGAGGCTCATGCTCTCTTAGACCCTATCTGTCATGGTGAGGCTCATGCCCTCTTTGCCATGAAAAGCAATTATATTAACGTATAATACAAAGAGTGATAACCATTAAATTATTTTTTACATATTATGTAAATGAAATTTATAAGCAACTATCAAAAGGAATAAAAAATCATATCTATCTTTATAGATCCCAAGAATCATTAATTTATAGAAAATTATGAAAGGGGACATTATTGGAAATCTCTTATGCACTAAATTACAAATCTCCTCAGCTACTTTGTTAAATTTAGAGTCTATTACATCATTTGGATCATGTAAATGTACTTTCCTAGGTACATACTTAGGATATTAGATTACTTTATATGGAATTTATCTAGTTACTTCATGCAATGTAATAAATGCACAAGTGTCAATGTGCAAGTTGTAAAAGTGCAAGGTGTCCCTTGTACAGCTAGTTAGAGTGTTGGACAAGGAATCTATCTTCCACTATAAGAGGCCCTCATTGTAAGAGTTTGATAAGAATATCAGTAGGTAGTAGTAGGAGTAGTGGGTAACTCCATTAGTGATGGAGCACATTATGGTTCTGTAGCATCTTACATGGACTGTCCATTTCCTCCATAGCAATATTGTATTCATCTCTGACATTTCTATTTTTAGCATATTTCAAAAATCTTGTGAGTTTACTTTCTTTCATATTTTAACATCTTGTGATTGTCATCTCTCATTGTGATCTACCTCAAAAGCTAACAATGGTATCAGAGGAACGGTAGATCTAGGCATAGTAGGTCAATAGGAATACCACCATTATTATCGAGTCTAAGTTTTTATCAACTTAATGCGCCATTAGACTAGTCACTATCAAAAATTCTCAAAAGATTCTAGGTGGTAGAATTAGGAAGAGTCACAAGTGAGGACTGAAAGAAATCTCAGTTTCATAAAGTACTGAGATTGTATTTGACTAAAGTCCCTCCATAGAGTTACAGAAAAACTCATGAAGACTAGGACTAAGTATTCAACCCACTAGATTGATAGATCATCTAGTGAAGATCATCCATAATATCTAGAACTTGGTAACTATTACCTGAAGTTTCTTCTTACTACAGGGAACTAACTCTTAGATGATTGAGATACCTCCTACAATAAAAATCTAGGAGAATTCAACTTCGTTACCCAAAGGTCGGAGTGCCTTCATAGTGCAAATATTAGTTGTTGTAAAAGAAGAATACTACAGAAAAGACTCTAGGAGAAAGATTCATAGTGAAGAATAGAGATTGAAAATCTCTATCGATAAAGTCAACTTCACAGAATAAAATGCCACAAAAGTCTTGATCTGAAAAATGCCACAGAAGCCTTAATCTAAAAAGACCATAGAATCCTTAATCTAAAAAGGCCACAAAATCCTTGACCTGAAAGGACCATAGAAGCCTTAATATAAAAAGGTCACATAAGCCTTAACCCAAAAAAGGCCATAGAAACCCTGATCCTAAAAAAGACTCCAAAAGGGACTACCTAATTTAGAAGCAGATTTAGATTTTAGTACTAATCATTTATTGCAGGAAAAAGGAGTTCCAATGAAGTTGATAAACTTATTACATCAGAGTTAAGAAGAGTATTTTCTTTCGAATCATCCAGCACCTAAAGTGAACCTGAAGCTGAAGAGATAAGGATATCTCATTGAATAAGATTACATTCTTGGAAGGACGAGAAGGACCAGTAGGAACCTATTCAGATCCAAAAGCAACAAAATCAAGATATCCAGGAAGAAGATATCAATTTCAGAAGAAGACCTCAAGGAAGACCAAAGCAGCTACAAAATCGAAGACCTAGGAGAGGTCTCAAGAAAAAAGGCTTGGAGAAGCCTTGTTGTTGAAGAAATATCATCAAAGAGTTCCTAGAACTCATTGGAGAAATTCTCCATCAAGTAGAAACTTTCTCACAAGGGAAGACTTGGGATAATTTTCGCTATCCGATAACAAGTCCAATCAGGATAAGATGAATTGGCAAGGAGTTCCAAAGAATATACAGAAGACCTCAAGAAATTCAGATTCTTGAGAAGAATTAAATCCTGCTTGAAGTTAGAATTCGACAAGAATACTCGAATATGAAAGGAGTTTGTCAAAACCGAGAGACTAGAGTATTGCCCAAAAGAATCTTCTGAATCCACAACAGAAAGGATAAGACCAAATCACCAAATACCAGGCTCGTGAAAGAAATTTCAAGACCTCTTTTTGGTGAAGAAGGAGCTACTTAGAAAATTTTTCAAAAAGGTAAGCAACTATTGGTGCAAGTGAATTCATTATTCATATTACTCAACATATTTGTCAAAGCACCTTATGTTAGATTAAGAATTTGAAAAGAAGGTTGCATTATAAGTCTTCATAGAAGTGCAAAAATGATAGTTTATTTTAAGGTTCATTTGCACATTAATTTGGAGTGGATTAGATTACAAAATTACTTCTATCTACCAACTACCTATCTTATATCTTGAAAAAGAAGACTGGATCCTACAATTTGTTTGTAGTGAAATTTGTATATTATATTTGAAAAGTTGCAGTGGAATTATTAAGAGCATGTTTAAGAAATCAGTAGAGCAATAAGGTGAATTTATTGTTATCATTTATAGTGCATCTATTAAGCACTATTCTAGTTAAATTTTTAACTAGTTGCTCTATATTTATTTGTGTTGATTAAGAACCACAAAAAATAATATGCATCACTTTAGTGGCCAAAAGAAGCCACCATTACAAGCAGAAAGATGGAGTAGAAAAACCACCATTGAAATCCTTGAAGGAAGTCTCAAATTGATTAAGAAACACACGCTTATACTGAGAGGGGGGTGAACAGTATAAGATAAAACTTTTCTTTCCACAACAATAACTAAAATAATATGAATGCAATAATGAATCAATGCACAAAACACCACACACACAAAAGATAAGGATTTTACATGGAAACACCCTTTCGGAAGAAAACCACAACAAAAATTTTCTTTTATTTCTTCAATAAATTTATAGGCACCAACCCATAGGATACACTAATCCCCTTGTACAAATACATAGGCACCAACCTACGAAAGACACCAATATCCTTATTACAATAACGTAGGCACCAACCTATGGGAGACACCAATATCCTTGTTACAATAACATAGGCACCAACCTATGTGAGATACCAAATCCTTGAGGCACCAACCTTAAAACAAATATATACAAAACTTAGAGAAATGCTCCTCAAGACTACTCCACTAATATCGTATAAATGATGCTATCTTCTCAAGAAAGTATCAGTTCGATCTGCAATTATCTTCTCTACGATTCTTCACTGTAATTCTTGGCAATGTAGGCTACTTTGGTTGATGCTTTGACAGTGCTTCAACTCAAACATGCTCAAAAATTATATTGCTTTCAACTGTGGATCCCGATACTTTCACCATGCTTTTAAACTTATCTCAACGTGGCTCTCTCTTTGCTAGTCATTCATAAGTTGACACCCTTATTTATTGCTTCTTGAAATCTGAGGCACTATCTTCTAAAAATAACTTTTGACCATGTTATTCCTTTGTGGCGTTGGCTACCTTATGATAGTTTGAAGTGCACGCAACCAAATACCAGTTCTTTAGCTATGCCGAAGAGATATAGTTGTGTTGTCGCCTTGTCAAAATATGTAATATATGTCAGCTGGATTTTGTAATTGTTAGCACTCAATTCTGGATGTAAACTACCTATAACACTCTATATACCATAGTTGCCTTGACTGCAATACTCACTCTCAATTTTTCTTTATGTTGTGATGATATTCTTGTCTAACTGGTGAGCTTATGCCTTTTTGTGAACAATGCTTCAGGATATTGCTTCAACGTGGCACCTATTCCCTTGAATTCTCGTGTGTGAACATTTTAATTCTCGTGGTGCTTGATACTTGTAAATTGATATCCTTCAATCTCCAATGGCTACTATGTAGGTAAAATTCTCTTTGTGCACACCAATGGTTCTCTGATTTTGTTCGCTAAAATATCCAATGGCCACTTGGTCCTTCCTCAACAAAGGTGTTATTGCAACCTCCTTATTTATAAGGTGCACTAATTTATGGTCTCATAATTCAGTAGCTTCTTTTTGTAAACAAATCTACCACGATTCTCCTGCAAACTATAGTTGGCTAGCTGTGAAATGGTTCTCTAGATCAGTGTTCAAATTCTTCACGTGATGACATGTAGTAGATTCCTAAGCACGAATTCTTCTCTGATTTCCAGAAATAATTTAACGATGCTCACGAGAGTTTCCCATCTTCGATAGTTGATCGTTTGCTATTTGCTCTATTTCTCAAAATTGTATACTCCTAAATGATTGATGCTCCAAATATAATGGATTACTCCAGCTTTGTTACTCTGTGCGGTCGCAAATTCCCTTTCTTTACATTCAAACAAAAATTGATGGTTCTTCTATTCGCAAACCATGTTGATGTCATTTTTGCCACCACCGTTGGAAGATATTTGTTTGGAGGAATCCAAACGGCTTCCCGCTTTCCTTGTTCAATATAAATGGAGCTCCAAACATGCACCTCGATTCTCATCGTTGGACAAGCCTTCTTTGCTAACTATGTGGAGTCTCCATGTGTGCGCTCTACTCTGGTGACATATATCGAAGATATTTTTTTCAAAATCATTAATCCAAAATGAACTTTGGCCTATTATTTATATCAAACCTTTTTCCTTCTTGCTATTTGCACCCAAGTGGTCAACCCATTACTTTAATATTTTAATTTTGAAACCTTACTTTTATTAACACCTTAAAGAGGTCAGCTCATCATTTTAATATAGTAATTTTTAAATATTTACCTTGAATAATTCGCCCAAGCACACCATGGTTTTCCAACAACCAAGTCGGCCTTTGACATCAATGACAACTCAATAATTATAACAATCGACCTTGGTAGTCTCAAGACTCGAGGAGAATAAAATATTTCTTTCCTTAAGCACAAAGTGCATGAATCCTCACTTTCAATAACTTGGATTGACTATCATCCAAAAGAATCAATAAGGATTATAAATATTCTTCATTTTAGGTGTAAAATTACATATTACAAAAGGCACATCCTATTCCTTGGAAGAACAAAGGCTTTACCATTTACAGGGGGCAAAAGGACGTTTTCATCTAACAGGTTTATGACCAAGTGAAGGATCTATCCAAAGCTCACACAAGCAATACATCTATAGCTAAAAGGAAGAACTATCAGAGAGCTCACGCATCCTCATTCAACAAATTTGTAGTCATGTGAAGGAGCCCATATGAACAGCAGAGTTGCAGCCAAAGGAGCTATCGAAGATCTCACACATCCAAGAGCTGAGGTGTTTAAAAACACTATTCTTATCGTCAAAATCAGCCCTATAAGGCAGCACATCACCTACAATAGTGGAGCCATTTAAAGAAGATATTAACACTCATGCATACATAGAAAGGAGGATAGTATTAAGCGAAGGAATATCTACATAAAATAAAAAGCATTGGGTGTTCTAACCAGCAAAAAATGAATGAGATTAACACTCATGCATATGTAGAAAGGAGGATAGTATTCAACGAAGGAATATATACGTAAAATACGAAGCATTGGGTGTTCTAACCAATGGCAAAGGAAGAAATAAATTAGCATTAAAAATATACAAACAAGTGTAGAGAAAGTAAGTTATACCTAAGTCGTCCATCGAAGCAAGCGTCCACCAAGAGAAGAGATCAAAGTTGTGCTAATAAGCAATCCAGTTGTGGCCATTAATCGCCCTCTCTAAGCTAGCTAGCAAAAGAAAGCGTGCTTACCAAGTAAAAGTAAGCTCATGTAGGGTGCAAATATAAAGGATAAATTAGGGTTACTTGGAGCGTTATAAAGCAAGCTTGCATGCACAAGCCACTTGGCACGGACTCTCTACATCTACCAATGTTCAAGTGCTCACCTAAAAGGAGTTATACTCAGTTGGAGGGATTTGAGATTCGTTGGAGGTTACCACCAACCTCATCATTTCCAAAGAAACGTCTATCACCACCAAATAAATGCTCATTGTCGAAGAAATGCTCACTGTTGAAGAACGCTCATTATTGTTGAAGAGAGTTGGCTCGTAACACTTCGTGTGATACTTTTTACAAAGCCCATCCTTCTTAAGATGTAAATCCAAGAGAGCGAATAACACAGCAACAGAACCTAGTCAAGCAAAGCAAGGAGCAGTCAAAATCAAGTTAATGCTTCAAGGTGAAACATCTATACGATGTAAGGAAGATAGTAAAGACACTGTCACAAAGCCAGCATTTGGTGAAGACTAGCGAAATATATTTTAAGTAGTTAGATTGCATAGGTTTTCGATTGCCAATCGAAGGAAATTTTACGCCGATCAAAGAGGGATCTGAATTTCCCACAAAGCGCTACGCAACACGTAGTAATAGATCTATCGACGTATAATAGTGAGGAGTTATTGAGGTAAATTCTTTATGCTTGTCTTAACATAAGGTTTATGGAGTTATAAGGAAACACATTCTTATTAAAAAAGCATACTTTAGATTTAATTATTTGCAAAAGTTATCAAGGGGGAATAAGGGATATTATAATTGTTTAAATAACTTGCAAATATTATTTTCTAATTTTTCCAAACTTGGGAGTTATAAGGAATACAACATCAACTTAGGAATTAGAAATTAGAAAACATTAAATCAATCAAATAAGGGTATTTAAAGAGGTTTATTAAAAGTCTTCAAAAGTTGGTTTTTTATAGTGTTGTCTCAAAACACTTAAAGAAATAAAAATATATACCAACTTCAAAACCTCTTCAAAGAATTGAAAATAATGCTTAGTTCAATAGGAGCAATAAGATATTGAAAATTTGTTTTTTGTATTTACAAAAAATTTACAAAATCAACTTATAATTGAACTACAATTTACAAAAGAACTATATTGATAATACATTCTATTCAAAATATCCTAGGGAGTCATAAGGTATTCTACAAAACTTGGTAATATTAGCATCAAACAAAAATTATCAAGTTCAAAATTTATTGGGTAGATGTAAACTTGATACAAAACCTAAAAATTATTAGGTTTGTGAACTCTCATTATTAGGGAGACATAAGGAAGTCAACAAAATCTAAAGAGTTGATAAAGGGAAGTACAATGACTTCCAACAAATTTTTCCTAGCTGAATCTCAACTACTCAACAGGCCAAATTATTTCTCATTGAATAATAAAGTCAAAGCAATTTTGATATATGAAAAACTTTGGGATATTTCTCAAGGGAAAACAAAGAAATCTACAACATGAGATATAGAGATTCAAAAATTTGAGGAAAATGATTCAAAATATCAAATGATCATAACATTTGCTATCACTAATGAAATACAACCCTATATAAGTTCAACAAAAACATTTTCTGAATCTTGGACAAGCTTAGAAAAAATATTTGAAGGAAAGAATAAAGCCACCATTCTTCATCTACAAACTCAACTACATTTCTTAAAATGAGCAGTGGGGAAAGCATAAAACTTTTTCTAAGGAAGGTAGCATATATTAAAGGGAAATTGTTAACTCTTGGATAGGAGCCTAAAGATGAACTTCTTACTCAAGTAACCCTAAGAGCACTTCCAGACAACTATAAGCATTTGGTCACATCTCTACAAATATTAAGTAAAGATACTTCTTTTGATAACTTAGTCAATATTCTTTAGGAATATGAAGTTGAACACACTATGAAATATGATATGACTAACACTGCATTAACATCAAAATATAATCCACAGGGAAATATTGCTTCATCAGCAAAAGGATGAAGAACATGATACCATCAAATATGCAGAAAGAAAGGTCATAGCATCGGTTATTGCAGGTACAATCCCAAAAACCAGAATCAAGGGAATCAAATAAACAATGGGAACCAATTTCAATCAAGACAACATCAAAGGAATTCTCGATAGCAGCAATTTTAGTGACCAACCAATTATCCTCAATTGGAATATAGAAATGGAAATAAAAAAGGACACTTGGCTCAAAAAATTATGAGGAGAAAGCTCTATCAACAAATGTAACATTTTTTCTTGAACAGGTTACAAAGAATCTAGAGAAAGGATACAAAGTTCAATATGAAGATGAAGATCTATATTGAAGACCAAAAGTCTTCAGTATCCAAATAATGTAATACAGGGGGGTGTTAGAGTTAGAGTCTATTACATCATTTGGATCATGTAAATGTACCTTCCTAAATACATACTTAGGACATTAGATTATTTTAGGGGAAGTTATCTAGTTACTTCATGCAAAGTAATAAATGCACAAGTGTCAATGTGCAAGTTGTAAAAGTGCAAGGTGTCCCTTGTACAACTAGTTAGAGTGTTGGGCAATGAATCTATCTTCCACTATAAGAGGCCCTAATTGTAAGAGTTTGATAAGCAAGTCAGTAGGTAGTAGGAGTAGTGGGTGATTGATTAGTGATGGAACACATTATGGTTCTGTAGCATCTTGCTTGGAGTGTCCATTTCCTCCATAGCAATAGTGTAATCATTTTTAACATTTATATTTATAGCATATTTCATAAATCTCGTGAGTTTACTTTCTTTTATATTTCAGCATTTTATGATTGCCATCTCTCATTGTGATCTACCTCAAAAACTAGCATACTTTACACTGCTAGAATATATGCTTAATCATTTTGGATTTGTTATGTAAGACAAATTTGAGAATACAAACCTAAGGAAGCTAGTCTACGTCTACAAGGTAGCTTGATTTGCAATACTCTCCAAGAAAGAAAACTAGGATGAGGATGCAACCTTGAAATTCTTGACTTCAATACTAATACTATTGCACTTCTTTCATTATAATAATAATAGGTACAGTTTATATTAAGCTAGCATTGTATAAATTAGGATTGAAGGCAACATAGCCTTGGATAACATTGAGTAAAGTGATGAGTCTCCATCTGGTGATGGAGTTTGAACTATTACCCTTGTCCACTATATTAATAAACCCCATGTTGATAAATACCTTGAGTGAACCTTGGTTCTCAATCTCTTTATACACATGATCAAATTCAATCTTCAATATAGGCCAAAGTTTTTAAAAGAACTTAATTAAAATCCCATAGAATATAAGGGTTTTTTCTTGTGTTATCTTTAAAACGGCTTTCTCAAGCTCATCAAATAATAGACAACTCTCTAAGGAATCCCAAAAAACTTGGTCCATTTTATCAGGAATAATGGAAATTGAGTTATCTAGAGTGAGGTTTTGGATATCACTAATTTCTTGTCTAAAAATAATATAAAAAATATTTAGGAATTCATTTATGATATCCTCTTCACGAGTGAGAATTGTTATTATCACAAAGTTATCAAATTCTTTCTTTATGATGCTTTTGCTTAAGCAAATTGATTTTTTGGTCACCTTACCATAAAAGTATATCTAGTATAACTTATAACACAATATAGCTCTTTTCCCTCTACTTGATTCTATTTCTTGTTATCCTCTTCAATTGTCCCAAACAAAACAATCATGTTCGCACGGAGAAACACAGTAGGGCCTGGGGTTTGGCTCAATCAGGGGCCTTCGAGATTTTTTACAAGGTCGACTTCTTGTTGAGATGTGATCTTTAGGTGCACTTGAACTCAAAGGGAAAAAGGGATGCGAGAGAAGAAGAGGTATTAAAGTGGAATGAAATTCCAACATAAATTAAACAAATCAAAAGAAAAGAAATGGTGGTGATGCTCCAAAGATCTACTAACATCTCCTTGCACAACAAGCCTAAACGCTATGTGTCAGTGGTGAACACTTCCTCTCCTCAACACATGAGAATTTCTAGAAAACATACACATACAAAGACGGGTCAGAGCATGAGAACCATTGATGGCTACCCAAAAAAATAGACACATAGTCCTCCCATATACGCATATATACAAAATTGAGAACTTGAAAACATACACATATAGATACGGGTCGGCATGGGAACCACAGATGGCTAGCCAAAAAAATAGCGTGTAATTCTCCAGTATATATATATATGCAAACAAACTTAACAAAGATTGTGCCAGAAGTGGGGGTTCGATTTTTCCAAAATCTGCTTAGGAGTCGACTACTACACAAAAAGAAATGAAAGGAAAACTTACAAGAGATTACAAATGCAAACTTATCGATCCTTTTTATAGCCTAGATTATTATTATGTATAGATACAATAGGGAGATTTTACCTCCAAAATTATTTGCATATGGGTCTCATAATTTCAACTACCTCTTCTAGGGATCCTAAAAATTGAATGAGGTACCTTTCACCATCATTTGTCAAATTTGAGACTGCCATCACCGTGCTTGCCTTAAATGAATATTTGAACTGTTAAAATAACATTTGGTAGGTGGCCCTTGCTCTTCTAGATAAGGACACATTAATTCAACTCACCTACCCCCTTCACAGTTCTGTGCATTTTGGCTTGTCCAAGATGTTGATGATGACTTCAAAATATTTGTTACATCTTTAGTTCAATCCTTTCAAAACCCAATGCATTTTTGTAGGCTAGTCACAAAATCTCATTGTTGGCCTTGGCGATTACAATACTCCCAATATCAGAGTTAACTAAGAGAAAACTTCTTAACTTTCCCTAACGTTGCACTTGTCTAGATCTTTCTCTCCTTTATCTTATAAGCCTTCCATAACTTTTGATTATTAGGATTTATCTCAACTTCCTCCTTTTTCAAAATATATTGCGTATTTTAGGAAGTTTATGGTTGTCTCCATAGCGTATAATCTTCGTAAATTTGTGACCACATATGGTTAGAAATTTACCTTAGGCACAAATTAGTAGTGATGAGTCACTATAGTTTTGATGGCTTATAGGGGCCTTCTAGCTTGCTTAAAGAAGTCAAAATTACCTTTATCATTGGGCTCGAAGTCAAGATTTTATAATTCCTACAAAAGAACATAAAAAAACAAAAGAAAAAAGGTTAACAAAATTGAAATCACAAGGTGGAATTTGTTCATCATTTGCTTGATCTCTACCCATTCTTCATCCGATGGTGTTGGGTTTGTTGGAATTCAAGATAGGCTGTGTTGGAAATAAAGCTAGTAAAAGGAGCAAAAAGGAGTAAAAAAAGGTAAAAAATTTGTTTCAACGGTAAGCTTTGGATCTTACCCTTTTTACCTCCTTGGACAGCAGTTGACTGGGCAGGTAAGTTTGACTTGGACGGCAGCTTACTAGGCAATATTGGACGGCAAGGGTGGCAAGGCAAACCAACTCATTTTCCCTTTCTCTTTTCCTCCCTATTTCTTCTATTTCCCTAACTTCCCTATATTCCCTAAGTTCATTTATTTTTACGAGTATAAATACCAATGTAACCTATTATTCCTAAGGTTGAATACAATATTAATTTCCTATTTTTGCTCCTAATTTCTCTCAAACCACATCTGGTATTAGAGCTGAAGCCTAGAGGGCATGAGGATCGAGGTGAGGGAAGCCCGAGGACCTAGGAGAGAGAATCCTACAGCACACAGCCCGTAGCAAGGTCGAGGTGGGGCCTGTAGCATGTAGCTCGAGGTGAGAGAAGCCCAAAGCATGCGAATCGAGGCAAATTTTGGAGCAGGCCAACACAACAAGCACACGAAGACAGGAGCGACGCAGGAGAACCAATCAGAGAGCGGCACATGGGGAGAGGAGAACAAGACCCATGCTGACTGGACGACTCAGAAGCTGACGTGGACAGACAACATGGCAGCGAAGCGAGCAACGTGGCAAGGAACAGTTGGCTAATCGAAGGCAAAAGGGGTGATCGCTGATTGCCCGAAGGTAATTGTTTCAAAAGGCACGCGCCCAGGGTTATAAACCCTTGCATTGCCTCCATACTAAATGTGAGATTATTATTTTTTTTTCTTTGTAATCGATGACAAGAGCTTGTTAAATACAAAACCCTCCTCCATACTCAGTTGTGGGTGTAGCTCGAGCGGCTAAGGCGCAGCGCTTGTGATCTGGGTGTCACGGGTTCGAATCCCACTGGGCACTATTTTGCTTTTTTTTGAAATTGCCTGGAAAGCATAGTTGAAAAGGATCGTGGATCCTTTGAGTTTTAAATTAAACTCCGTGGTGCATTGGTCTAAGGTTTTGTGACTATCAAGAGGTCACAGGTTCGAATGGGCTAGAGATAAATTTTTGTTTAAAATTTTTTTATTATTTAAACTTTAGAAATTTAAAATTATTAAATATTAATTTAATAAAATTAATTTATAATTATTTTAAAACTTAGGTTTTAATGATTATAAAATTATTTTTTTATTAAATATGAATATTTAATGTTTTTTAATAAGTTTAAATTTTAAAATTTTGTTGTAAAAGCCTTGAAGGCTTAATATTATCATCCACAAAGAGATTGTATATTTCACTTTTTTGTGAAATACTCAGATATTGAAAGAGAAATTGATAACTTTCCTAAGAGGAAAGAATGTGTAATAAGCCTAAGAAAGTATTGTGTAAGAGGAAATATGATAAAAGGCATTTGATGATCAGACCTAATGGGTGTTATCATGCCTTATGTGCAATTCTAGCAAGAGAAGGTGCATAAAGGTTTGATGAAAAGGTAAGAGGTTATAGACTCAACATTGTGTTTAGTCAACTTCAAAACGCATTAATCGCACATCAAAGGCATACTGACTTAGGGTACAAAGCGGATTTTGAAGATAATTCATTTAGAAGTCAATTTGAACAATCAGAATCCATCCAAGATGCACCACAAGAATCAGAGTACACACACTATAGCATTTCAATGTAAATCTTAGAACCACCATCACCGAAAACCATACCAATAAGTGATGACGAAGAAGTGGCAGATAACTTTGCAAATAAAGAGATCGCATACCCACATCAAGAGGAGCAAGCAGTCAATGATAGAGTAGAACAAGTCAGATTTGATTTAAATTTGTAATCTCTTCCTTCTTCCTTCTTATTTCTTTCATTCAACAAAGTACTTTTGTAACCGTGAAATAAAGAGATTTTTTTGGTAACTATGACCTCACACAATAGCTTATCTATCCCAAAATTTAACGGTTATGACTATGAGTACTGGTCTATAAATATGAAGACCCTGCTCATACGAAGAGGTTTGTGGGATATCATAGAGGAAGGCTATACAGAACCCACAGACTGGACCACACTTAATGCAGTAGACAAGAAAACTCAAAAAGAAGAGAAAAAGAGCAACTCATCTGCTCTTTCTCATCTCCAAGCCGCATTGGAGAAAAACATATTTCCTAGAATTGTTGCTTGTATGACTGCTCAAGATGCATGGAAAGCATTGAGTGATGGATTCCAAGGTAGTAATCAAGTGAAGCAAGTAAGGCTTCAAAAACTGAAGAGAGATTTTGAAAATCTTCGAATGAAAGATGATGAAAAAATCGATGATTATTGTGTTAGAGTAAAAGCAATAGTAGATAAAATGGTTACACTAGGCAAAGCAATCAAGCCTAAGACAATTGTAACAAAAGTGTTGCGAACACTTACATAGAAATGGAACCATATTGCCATAATTATAGAAGAATCCAAAGATCTTTCCCTTTTAACATTCGATGCATTAATCGGATCGTTAATGTCACATGAAGAGAGGTTTCTTGAAACTCCTTCAACCAACTACGGAGGTGATGATAAGGCCTTCACTTCCAATGAAAATAATGGAAGAGTACGGGGAATAGGTCAAGGTAGAGGCAAGCAAAGAGGTAGAGGCAGAAGCAACTACAGAGACAATGTTGATGGAAGCATTGAGAGGCATAAGGTGAGACTAGTAGCAAAAGGTTTTACTCAAAAATATGGCATTGACTATGAGGAAACTTTTGCTCCTGTTGCAAGACAAGAGACAATCAGATCAGTTCTTTCCTTAGCAGCCCATAAAGGATGGAATGTTCAACACATGGATGTAAAGAGTGCTTTTTGGAACGGATACTTGACAGAAGAGGTTTATGTTCAACAACCTCAAGGTTTCCAAGAATAGGGAAAAGAGAACCTTGTTTACAAATTGAAGAAATCACTTTATAGCCTCAAGCAAGCACCAAGAGCTTTGTACTCACACATTTATGGCTATTTCAGCGAGTATGGATTCACAAGAAGCAAAAGTGAACCAATTTTGTACTACCTAAAGCATGGAGTAGACATTCTCATAGTTTGTTTGTATGTGGATGATCTAATATTTATGGGTAGTAACAATAAAATGAATATGGAGTTCAAAAAATCCATGATGAAACAGTTCGAGATGAAATATCTTGGTTTAATGTGATACTTCCTAGGGATGGAAGTGCATCAATCAAATAAAGGTATCTTCATATGTCAACACAAGTATGCTCGAGACATGATCAAGAAATTTGCTATGGAGCAGTGCAAATCAGTTGCAATTCCTACTGGACATGGGATCCAATTGAGCAAGGACGATGGAGCATCAAAGGTTGACATGACCACTTAAAAAAGCATGGTTGGGAGTCTGATGTTTCTCGCCAACACCAGGCCCAATATTTAATATGTTGTTTATCTAGTTTCAAGGTTTATGGCTAGTCCATCTGAGCTACATTTACAAGCAACTAAAAGAATTTTAAGATATGTAAAAGGTACATTGGATTTTGGAATCTATTACCAGAAATGTAATTCTGTGAAATTAGTTGGCTTCAGTGACAGTGATTGGGGCAGCAACATAGATGACAAGAAATCTACATCAGGGAATTGTTTTAGTCTAGGATCAGGACTAATTACATGGAGTTCCAAGAAACAAACTGTTGTAGCATTGTCATCAACCGAGGCTAAGTATATAGCCATCACTCATACTAGTACTCAGGCCCTATGGTTAAGAAAAGTTATTGAATATATTGGAGAAAGTCATAGTGGTCCAACTCGACTATATTGTGATAACATAAGTGCCATTCAGTTGGCATACAATCCAGCCCACCATAGCATATCAAAGCATTTTGATATGAAGTATCATTTCATTCGAGATATAGTGGAACAACAAATAGTTGAGCTTCAATATTGTAACACTTTGGATAATATTGCTAACATCTTCACCAAAGGTATAGCTAAAGCTCAATATATAAAGTTGAGATACTGTATAGTCAGTCCTCTCAACTTTAAGGGGGAGAATGTTGGAAATAAAGCTAGTAAAAGGAGCAAAAAGGAGTAAAAAAGGTAAAAAATTTGTTTCAATGGTAAGCTTTGGATCTTACCCCTTTTACCTCCTTGGACGGCAGCTGACTGGGCAGGATTGGACGGCAAGGGCGGCAAGGTGAACCAACTCATTTTTCCTTTCTCTTTTCCTCCCTATTTCTTCTATTTCCCTAACTTCCCTATATTCCCTAAGTTCGTTTATTTTTATGAGTATAAATACCAATGTAACCTATGATTCCTAAGGTTGAATACAATATTAATTTCCAATTTTTTGCTCCTAATTTCTCTCAAACCACAGGCTACAAGTACTTCATACTTATTATCTTGAAAAAAACGTATGTTCATCCTATCACCTCATGTACTCGCATCTTTAATTTTTCCAATGGACCAATAACCTATGCTATTTCCTTTGCACTAGGGGAGTCCATTTGTTCTTCAAAATCAAAGGGATATTCTTTATTTGATTCAACCATCTTCAGGTATTCTTCTTATAAGAAAAGTTGATCAAAGTGTTTCCATGATGGAGTCTTGCTTGAATAAAAGAGTCCACTACTACCTTGAGCTTTCTGACGGTAATATGCAAGGTATTGATCTAATTGATGCACTATTTTGTTGCATGTCCTCTTCGAAAGAGGTTGATTGCTCTTTGTGCCATGGCTTCTCTATATTGTATTCCTATAGTAGTGATCTTAGAACCAGGCATTTTGGCCAGCTTGGTCCAATAGATTTTGGCCTGCTCAAGTCTCGCACTAATTTTGTTGAGATCCCCTTTTGCTTCCTCATCTATCCTGATGCTCAAGAGTGTATGAACTTGAATAATGGAAATAACATTAGTGTAGCATTACCAATATCATCCTAGTAAACATATTTGGTATGTTTAATAAGGTTTTTAATCCTTATCCATTGCCCCTCTAAACTTCTTCGATTGAAATCTTCTAGCTCCTTTAGCAAGGTAACCTTCTCTTGGTTAAACTAAAGCTTCTTGACTGGTGAGTTGATTTGAAAGCTCTTTAAGTTGTTTCTTATTTTCCTTAAGGATAGCTTTATATTTCTACTCTTTTAGCTGTTTAATCAACATATTTATCTAGTTTCACAGGACTTTAGCTTCTACCTAAGAATTCTTCATAACTTTCTTAATCTATATTCCAACTCCTCCCTTCTTGCTAGCCCTCGACTGGTTGACTCATAAACATGTTCAACTATTTTGTTGGCTTATCTGTTGAGCTTTATCATATCTTGGGGTCATGCAACCTTCAAATCTAGCCTGATTGTCGATATTTGTTAATCTTTTTCTTTCATATCTTTTACTAGCTTTATCACTAATGGATTATTTCTTGAAAGAAATAATGTTCTCTGTTGGGGAGTAAAATGGAAATCTATCTGAGTGGTAGTTTCTTGCTCAGATAGTTGGTCATGTCTCTCTTGATTGTATTATATCATCTATCGCTGTATTTTCTAAAATATCTACCAAGGAGTAAAGGATGCCAAATCTTCTAGTATCTCTTATTCTAAAATTGAGGCGAATGCATGTAACTGTTTAATCAACGAAGACATTGAAGCATGGGTCATTGGGGTAGCTGGAGTTGAAGCTAAAGGGAATACCCTTAAGGAAGGCAACACTTGTATTTCTTCCTAGTCGGGGAAATTTAATGAATGAGTTGGAGGTAATGCAACTTTGTAACAAGAGAGTCTTGAGCCCTTTCTGGAATTACCACTTCTCTTAATTTTTTAGCCCTTTTCTTAGTTGTATAAGGGAAGGGTTGACCTGATACTAATATTCTACTATTACTTTAGTTTGTTGATACTACATCCCCTTTACTTCTCTTTGCCTTACTGGGACTAGCTGTACACTCTACTTTCCATTTTATCTTCTCTTGAATTTCTTGCTTGGGTGACTCTGGCAAAGGTAGTCATTGTACTAGCGGAGAAGATGTTCCCTTTTTTTGAGGAGCAAGATAATTTGTATCTTCTTCTAGGGTTTTTTAGAATCAACTCGTGTACCTCTTCTTGTCTTGACTTGGACACCTTTATTTTTTGGGATGCTTCACTAATGACTTCCTCATTGTTGGATTGCATGGATTTTGAGCTTTCTACATCTGGATGATCTTCATTGAACAACTCGTTGAATGTTGTATCTTCATGTATAGAGCCAAGCCTTTTCTCCCTCTTCCTGATCAGTTGCCTCATCCTCCACCATATGCATCTATTTTAGGCATTTTTCAATGCCTTTTCAATTCTCCACATTATATTGACTTACTATATCCCATGGGTTAAATCTACATTTTACCTCATAGAAAGATTCATATGGCATAAGGCTCGATGGAGGCCTACTGAGATCATTTAGATGGTGTAATATTGTTTCACCCTTACGACTTATTAATTTCTCAATCTCATAACACTATTCATGAATATACTTTGGCCCCTTAATGTCTTTCATAAATGCAACAAATTTCTTCGTGAGGTCGTATTCCCATTTTTCTTTAATTTGTTCAAGTCCTAGCTTCTTCAACTTGTCTTTGCAATGGAAGCTCCCCTCTTCCTATGCAAGGTTATCACTCATAAACTAAGTGGTTGCATGTAATATGATGTTTTTCCTTTGTCACTTCCATATTTAAAGTTAATGGTATCAATTTTTCTAAACGCTTCTAAAACAAATACTCATTCGAGAATATGTATAGGCAAGAAATAAATAGGAAAACTAAAACCATGCATTCTAATAATAGTTCCCAAAGTACCAATCTCCAAGACTTGTACCCACCAAAAAAGACACAATCCTAAGCAATGTGTTTTATCTAGGATCCTCTTATTGAGGTAATGATCAGAGCAAAGAATTGGTCAATGAAAATATAATAGGAACCCTTAATTAAATCCCTTACCCAAGTATAAACTGGTACACCATTTCCTTTCACATCCTTTAGATTTATTTTCAAATAAGAAAACATTTCTAGGTTTTGAAATAAATTTAAATATACTAGGAATGACGAGTACCTGAATGTTCAAGTTGGCAGAAAATGCCTCAAGCCTTCCCTAATTTGTTCAACTATTAGCTCAACAAAATCCAAGGTCTTTGGCTCCTACTTCATTTTATACAAACTGCCCAGCTAGGCCATACTGACAATTTTGTCATGCTCCATTCCCAAGAGGGAAACATCATACTTGGGGTATCCTTTGAACTTTCTTCAAACATGTTGAGAGGAATAGAGCCTTGTAGAATTGGCTCATTTTGACCTCGACTTGTATATTTAGACCTTAAGAAAGCCATCTTTTCATTAATTGAAAGTTTTTTTATATTCTTCCCTCCTTTTTTATATTCTTCCCTTTGGTAACAACATCATTCTCCTAATAGTAGAGTTGTCAATTTTTACCCTAAACTCTGCTCTGGGAGCTAATTTTGTGAGTAGCCAACTCATAAAACTTTGCATAGATCGCCACCATTTCATAGAAAAACATCCTTAAAACACCACATATTGTGCAAAAAAGTTGGTCCAAATTCTCAATCTAAAACTTGAGGACTTACTAAATCATTCAAAGGCTTCTATCCTTATATTTTTGGTCCTTTTTGAAGTCTTCGGGTTTGAACAATCTTCAGCCAACTCACTCAAAATTTTGATATTGGGTGAATAGGTGGGTAGTGGTACTTCTGGCGCCTTTGTTGTACGAGAATCCTCTGTCTTTATTATGTTGGATCTAGATGTTTTTGGACAAAGAGAAGTTGATTTCTTTTGCATTTTCTGACGATTGTTGCCACTATTCCCTTCTGTTCACCCAAAACTCTATCGTAGAGGATTATAACATGTCGTGTTTATGCTTCAAACAGTTATAATTCTTCTTTCTACATTTTTCACCTTTTTCGCATGCCATGCATTTATTACCCTCTACCTACTCATTTTTCAGAGAATTTCCATACCATATGGGTAGAGCTTTCGTAAATATTTATATTATTCAAGATTAATTTATTTTCACAATCTTCCTTAGCTTTTATTTATGGATGACATGGGCATTGACTTAGGTATTTAATGCAAGCTCTTGTGCATGGTTACCCACTCTTGTTCCCAAGGAAGCTACTAGCAAGAGAGCCTCACCATCTACCTTTTTCGAGTTGGTTATCTAGTGAACCTCATCGCAACCATGAAATTTAAATTTTGATCATTGATTTTTTGTGGTTGGTCAACCTTGGTTTGTGTGCCTCTTCTTTTTTTAAGATATATGGCTTATGATCAACCTAAGCTTTCAACCTTGTACTTTATTTAGGCCAAGATCCCATATTGTAGTTTTCCATTAATGCTTTTGTTCACTTGAGATATAGGAACTTCTGATCATTGGATCTCTCAACTTGTCTATCTCCTCCTTATTTTGATGAAATGTTTCCTCTCCATATATATTTTTATAGCATTTAGGATTTGAGGTATCTTTAACTAGAGTTTCTCTCTCCCTTTGTAATAGTAGGTTCTCATGTATTAATGAGAATGGGTATAGAAAAATATTTGGTTAGACCTTCTTTGACATCCTCATTCATTCTACTTCAAGTTCCATCCTCCCACTAGTTTTCTTTACTGATTGGGGTTGAACCATAATCATAGTATCTTTTTTAGTTGAATGCCTTGGTCACCTCTTGATGGGTCATTAGTTTTTGGCTAGTTCCAAATTAAGGAGGAATAGTTTGAGTGCTTAATTGGTTGCTTTGATTTACATAAGAAGCAGGAGGTGCTCCTTCTTCCTTAGATCATTTTTGCTTTCAATATCATTTTCCACCATCCTTGTTCTAAAATATTCCATGATTAAGGAAGCCAGTTGGTCACATTCTACTATTAAATATGGAGGAAGAGATTCATACTTTTGGCGCACTGCTCCTTTGAGCGATTTTTCCAATAATCTCAAGGTCACATTTTGCTCTAAAATATTGTGTTTGGTATATAAATACCAACTCTTTTAGGTGTTCAAGGGGAGTGATCAGACCTTCACCAACATACTTTGATAATATTACAAGCACATACTCTAGGAGCTTTTCCCATATAGCAAGTGGCCTTGGGGGGCATAGCGGACTTGGATTATCCCAACTCAAGGAAATGTTGGTTGAGGAGATGACCGTGTCTTGAATTTGGTGTAACAGAGATAGCAATAAAAGTTTTGACCGTAAGTTTTACTTACATATCTCTAAATTTCCTTCATGAACGCAAAGTCACCAAGTGGATATGGCTTATGCTCTGGAAGCAGATAATTAGAGGCCTTCACTACATCCTCAATCTAGTATCTTCAAACAACTTATTTTGTTGTTCGCTTTTTAGGGGAGTCACCATGTGAGTAAAAGGGCGCTTCAACAAGCAACAATAGGCATAGACCCTTACCAAGTCTACGCCTAATTTGTTGCTACGATTATGGGATCAATGATACATCATTGGGGTCCCATCGAGCATACCACTAAATTGTTGTCCTCTCTGATTGTCTCGGTTGGAACAATCATGCCTCATGTAAAGCGACATAGCAAGGCCTCAACCAAGATCACGAAGTTCATTTTTTAAGCGAAAAATCCCTTACGGGGTCACCTTGGTCTAAGAGACCACGACCAGGGGTTCTACACCGTCAAAGTCACCCAAGAGTCGTGTTCGGCCCTACTCGCACCAACATTATTAATTGGATTTTGGGTGCCCAATTCAACTTTTTGGTAGGGTGGAGATTCGAACCTGGGGCCTCCCTTGGAAGATTGCCCTCTCCTCTTCAACTCACCTACAACACATGGGTACTTGAGGTTCAGTTCAATCAAAGGCATTCGAGATTTTTACAAGGTCGACTCCTTGTTGAGATGTAATCTTTAGGTACACTTGAACTTAGAGGGTAAAGTGTTGAGCAAGGTGCAGCGACAATATTGTCATTGTTGTCAACACACTCAGATGGACAGGTTGACATAGTGGACAGTTGTTCGAAGGTTATTCGGAGTATGTACAGTGGTGTTCAATGCTTATGAGGATGTTTTTGATGTTCGGGTGAAGTTGTTATAGGTTGTTCGTGCAAATTTGCAAAAGTTGCAAAAATCGTCAAGTTGTCAAAGTAGCAAAAGTTGTCAAAAAGGTGCGCTCCTTGCTTGCAGTGCATGGTCGGACAGGTCGGAGCATGTTGGCATGCTGGGAAACGTGTTAGAATAGTGTTGGAGGTGTCAGCTCGATGTTTGGATTGATCGTTTGCATCGCCGGTACTTGGTTGGACAATTTTGCACTTAGTTGGACAGTTGTAAAATCTGCGTTAGAGGCCACTTTGCAGGAGGAATATTAAGAAATCCATGAGGAGTTAGACCTTGAAATTTTTACTGGAGGTAGTCTGATGTACAGAGAGCTTATGTTTTAAATTTCAGCCCGAACGGAGACCCGAGGAAGAAACGACAGCAGTTGCAAAATGCCTCCGCAACACTTTTTCCAGTTTATGTGACAGGTGTAAAATCTGCGTCAGAGGTCACTTTGCGGGAGGAATATTAAGCAATCCGTGAGGAATTGGACCTCAAAGTTTTTATTGGAGGTAGTTGGATATACTTTGAGCTTAATTTTTAAATTTCAGCCCAAACGAAGTCGAAAGAAGAAACGGTGAGCGTTGCAAAATGGCTCTGGAGCACTTTTTCAGTTTATGTGACGTGTAAAATCAGCGTCAGAGGCCACTTTGTCGGAGGTACTGCGAATAATCCGTGAAGAGTTAAAATCTGAAATTTAAACTGAAGGTAGTCGGTTTATCCAAGAATATATGTTTCAATTTTTAGCCCGTTTGGAAATTTGAGGAGGAAGTTATGACTTACAAAAAGCCCTATCAGCTCTTTTTGGCATTTTTGGCAGTTTCTAAGAATGTAACGGTTGAGTGGTACTTTTGTGTAACTGAAAAAAAAAAGAGCTGCGTTTTTTAATGTGAAGCATATATATGTTTTAAAATAAAAGGGAGAAGAGGGTTTTTTGAAGAAAGGACTATCGGTGCATGTTGTGAAGAATTTTTTTCTTTGGCATTTTGATTGAAAAAATGTGCAAGGTGTGAGATAATCAATGTGCAAAGTTGAGAAGATTGAAAAGGTTAGACAAAATATTTTAGAGGAGAATATTTGTGAGCTAGACCACTCAGGGTCTTTTGATGAGATTTAATACTTTTATCAGAGCTTTTTAAATTTGTCGGGTCGGTTCTTGGCAACAGGGGTCGGTGCTCCTTGTAGTTGGTTCTGCTAAATTCCGGGTTGGTTGGTGCCATTCCCTACAGTTGGTGCTGCAAAAATATTGTAAAGACCAAACATTTTCGAGGCTAGATTTGGATGGGAGTCCAAACAGTCCATTGGCATAGTGGTTTTCCCACATCGGGTTTCCACTATAAATCTGGTGTTATGTGATGCATGTTTGTGTGATTGCTTGTTTTGATTTGATTTCGTAGTTGGATTAAATTTTTAATATACACTGATTCACCCCCCTCTCAGTGTCACGCTTAGTTCAACAATTGGTATCGAGCGAGGTTCCGAAACGAGGCTTAACCGGCTAGGGTGATCTTGGAAGTGACACAATGGCGAGTGGTGAAGGCTTCTCATCAAACAAAGCACCATTGTTTGACGGAACTAATTATGCATTTTGGAGACTCAGGATGCGAGATATCTTTGTGCTTTGGGATACGACATTTGGGATTCAGTAAACAGTGGATACACAATACCCACCACTTCTCCAACCGATGTTGCTGGTAAGAAATTGTTTGAGAATGACTCAAAAGCAAAGAATGCTATCATGTGTGGATTAGTGGACAGGGAACTGGTAAAGATTATGGGTTGTAAAACGGCAAAGGAAATATGGGACAAACTAAAGAGCATTCATGAAGGAGACGTTAAGATCAAGGAGGCCAAGTTACAAACACATCGAGCTCGGTTCGAAGGATTAAAGATGAATGAGGATGAGAATATAGAGGCATATATGTTGAGAGTTAATGAAGTCATTAATGCGATTAGAGGACTCGACGAGGAAATCAAAGATTCTGTCATCGTGAAAAAGGTATTAAGGTCCCTTCCCCAAAGATTTGATTCTAAAGTTTCAGCTATAGAAGAAGCTAAAGATCTAAATTCTTTTAGTATGGATGAGATGCATGGTTCTTTGATTGCATATGAGATGAGAATAGGAAAATCTAAACCCACGGACAGAGAAGTTGCTTTTAAAGCCCAAAAAATATGAAAGCAAAACAAGAATCCGAGGAAGAAGAGACATCAGATGAAATGGAAGCAAACTTTGTTCGAAAACTAAAAAGGGGAAAAGGAAAATACAGAGGAAAGTTATCATTTAAATGTTTCAACTATGGAGGCGTTGGGCATTTTGCAGCTAAATGTCCACTTAATGAGAAGAACAGAAGTGATGAAGGATCGCATGGAGAAAGAAGTGACTGGAAGAAAAAATCAAATTTCAGAAAAGGCAACTTCAAGAAGAAAAGTTTCATCTCCAAGAAGGTCAGTTCATCAGAAGACAACTCCAGTGAGGATTCTGAAAAAGAAACAGGTGAAGCTCTTTTCATGGCATTCAAAGAAGAAAAACCAGAAAAAGAACAGGAATGTGATGAAGAAGAAATTGACGCATAAGTGAATTTGGAAGAGGAACTAATTACAGCTCTGGATGAATTGAAGACAAAAAGAAAAAGGAATAAGAAAATTTCAAGAAAGCTTGAGGATGCAAATGAAATCATAACAAGTTTGAAAGTGCAGATAGAAGAATCCAAGAAGATCTCCGAAGATCTCGAAGTGCAAATAACCATGAAAATAGATTATTGCAGCAAGTTAGAAGAAGAGATTGTTGGTTTAAGGATGCAGCTAGAAGAGATGAATCAGAAAATTGGCTTTTATCACAAACGTGAAGAGAGTTCTATGAAGTTGGATAAGATCATAAAGAACCAAGAAGACTACAGGCATCAAATTTGGTTTGGGTTTTGACGAAGGAGAATCATCAAATGGATCAAAGGCCACAAATGAAGAATCCACAAAGAATGAAGAAAAGAAACGAGGTTAATCAAGCAAAAATGAATCATGCAAAGGAAAGCAATAATGCAAGGCACGAAAGGAGAATTGACAATGATGGTTTCACCAATGTCACACATCAAAGAAGAAGAAGATTTATGGCTCCTACAACAACATGGCAAAGACCACCACCCAGGTTCAATCATCCCTTTTCTGGTTATTGTTTTAAATGCAATGGTTATGGACATAAGATTTCAGATTGCAAGTATAATGTAGGACCAAGGAATTTTGCCAGTAGAAATGATTTTTCACCTTTGATGGATTATGTAGTAGAATGTTATAATTGTCATAACTTTGGGCATATTGCAAGAAATTGTAGAAGTACATTTGCATCAAATCAATTTCAGGGAAGAAAATTTCAGCCAAATGGAATAAGACAAAATAGAAAATTTCTCGAAAAACATGCACAAGCTACTGAAAAAGAAAAGCCAAAACAAGAGCCCAAAATTGTAATCAAACCAGAGTGGAAAGAAAAAGAGCAACCTAAGGAAGAAAAGGAATCCTTGATCGTACAGACGGCATTTAAAGCGCAGAATAAATCTGCACCATGGATACTTGATAGTGGATGCTCCAGTCATATGACAGGTGACAAACAAAAATTTGAGAAGTTGCAGCAATATGAAGGTGGTTCAGTGAAATTCGAAAACAATGATGGAGCTAAGATAGTTGGCATAGGTTAAGTTAAGATCAGTGACGAAAAAATTAGGTCGGAAGAAGTCTTGTTTGTGGTTGGTCTGAAGCATAACTTATTGAGCATAAGTTAGATTTGTGACGAGAGGTCATGATGTGATCTTTAAGAAGCAGGGTTGTGAAATCGAGAAAGGCAAACAATGGGAAGTTGATAGCAGTTGGATCAAGGACATCCGGCAACTTTGTACACTCTCTCGGAGACTTCGAAGGAGCTTGCTTGATTGGACGGGGAAGAAGAGAATTGGTTGTGGCACAAGAGGCTCGGTCATATCAGTTTTGACAATCTAGTAAAAATCAGTTCAAAGAAAGCAATGAGAGATATTCCCACCATTGGCAAACCATCAAATAGCATTTGTGCTTCATGTCAAAAAGGAAGCAAACTAGAGTCTCATTTAAAACAAAAGAGTACTACACGAGCAAACCTTTGGAACTAGTACATACTGATTTATGTGGACCCATGAGAACGCAAAGCATAAACGGTGACAAATATTTCATGTTGTGTATAGATGACTATTCCAGGATGACATGGGTATTGTTTTTGAAGCATAAATCGAAGCTTTTGAGATGTTCAAGGTTTTCAAAAACCAAGTTGAGAATCAAACAGGAAAAAGGATTAAATGTTTAAGGTCAAACAAAGGAGGAGAGTTCATTTCAAAGGATTTCACAGAGTATTGTGAAAAATATGGCATTAGGAGATAGTTTTCAGCGGCCGGGACACCTCGGCGAGAATGGTGTGGTAGAAAGAAAGAACAGGACGAGTGCAGGAAATGGCACGGACTATGTTGATTGAGAGCAAAGTAGCGAAACAAATTTTGGAAAGAGGCGGTCCATATTGCGGTATACATCCAAAATAGGTGCATGTTGAGGACGCATGAAAGCAAAACTCCTTATGAGTTGTGGTTCGGTAAAAAGGCAACAACAAGATATTTTAAAGTTTTTGGCAGCAAGTGTTACATCAAAAGAACTGAAGAAAACCTTGGTAAGTTTGAAGATAGAGCGGATGAAGGTATTTTTCTTGGCTATTCGTCAAAAAGCAAAGCTTACAAATGTTACAACAAGAGGCTCGAGAAAAATTGTGGAAAGTGTCGATGTTAAAGTTGATGAAGGAAGGGAACGAGTAATTAGCTATGAAGAGAACTACCCAATTTATGAAGAGGTCATTGAAGGAGATGAGGAAGAGGAAACGGAAAAGAAACCAAGAATTGACTCGGAGGATTCGAAAAGTGATTCAGAATTGGAAGAAAACAAGAAATTCAAAATAGGTAGGTGGCAGAAAGATCATCCTAGAGAGCAAATAATTGGAGACCCCACAGTTGGTGTTCGGACAAGAAGAAGATTAGTAAGTAACTACTCTTTACTATCCAGCATTGAGCCCAAAAATGTTGTCGAAGCAAGCAAAGATGAAAGTTGGGTAAAGGCAATAAATGAAGAATTAGATCAGATCGAGAAAAACAAGACTTGGGAGTTAGTACCAAGACCCGCAAATAAAAATGTAATCGGTACTAAATGGGTCTTTCGAAACAAATTGAATGAAGACGGACAGGTAGTCAAGAACAAAGCAAGATTGGTATGCAAAGGGTATGCGCAAGTTGAAGGTATTGACTTCGAGGAAACCTTTGCACATGTGGCCAGACTAGAGGCAATTAGAATGTTTCTTGCTTTAGCAGTTTACAAGAATTTCAAAGTTTATCAAATGGATGTGAAATCAGCATTTTTGAATGGGAAACTTGAAGAAGAGGTTTATATTGAGCAGCTAGACGGTTTTCAGCTTGGTGATGATCCCAACTTGGTTTGCAAGTTGAAGAAAGTGTTATATGGCTTAAAACAGGCACCCTAGGCATGGTATGCAAGGCTAGACGAGTTATCTTACTCAGCAAGGGTTCAAGAAAGGTATGGTGGACAGTAATTTGTATGTCAAAATAGAAAATGGTCATCATATTGTTGTTGTATACGTAGATGATATCATATTTGGCAGCAACAAAGATGAGTTGTGTAAAGATTTAGCAAATAAGATGCAAAAAGAGTTTGAAATGTCAATGATTGGTGAACTTTCGTATTTTCTCGGATTGCAAGTTAATCAAAAGGAGAAGGGCATATTTATTTCTCAAATTAAATATGTGAAAGAGATGCTTGAAAAAGTTCACAATGGAGGATTGCAAGCCAATTAGCACTCCCATGACGACAGGTTGCAAGTTGAGCAAGGATGACAAATCTCCACCTGTTGATCAAACTATGTACAAATCCATGATTGGGAGCTTACTATACTTGACAGCTACTAGACCGGACATTTTGCAGGCAGTATGCATGGTAGCACGATTTCAGGCTAGTCCCAAGGAGACTCATGTGACGAGTAGTGAAGAGGATTTTTCGGTACCTCAAGGGTACTATGGAGTATGGGTTATGGTATCCGAAAGGTAAGGACTTCACCCTTATTGCGTATTCAGATGCAGATTGGGCGGGATGTGTAGATGACGGGGAAGAGTACCGGTGGAGGTGCATTCTATCTTGGTGATAATCTTGTTGCGTGGCATAGCAAAAAGCAGGAGTCGGTCTCATTATCCACAGCAGAGGCAGAGTATATTGCAGCGACATCATGTTGTACACAGGTACTTTGGATGAAACAAACTTTGAAGGATCTTGGAATAAATTTCAGTGAGCCCATCTCGATCATGTGTGACAATACAAGTGCAATAAATATCTCAAAGAATCCGGTTATGCATTCTCACACAAAACATATTGCTATCTGGTACCATTTTTTGAAGGAGAAAGTTGCGGAAGGTGAGGTTAAGTTGGATTTTGTTCCAACAACAGAGCAAGTAGCGGATATCTTCACCAAACCATTGCCCAAGGAAGTCTTTGAGTACCTTCGCAAGAAATTGGGAGTGGTCACACTTCCCAAGCATTGACTAGCTATCGGGGCCACATTCTCGGGGGGAGCATTTGTGTCTTTGTTTATCTTTTTGCTCATGTTTGTGATTCTTGCTAAGTGTAATAATTTTTGCCATGAGAATGTTGTGCATGGACTCAGGGGGAGTTTGCAGCAGCCCTTTGGTCTTGTTGTCAAAGGGGGAGAAGAGTTACAGGAAATTGTGCGTGTGTTGCCAACAATTCCAAAGGGGGAGATTGTTGAGCAAGGTGCAGCGACAGTATTGTCATTGTTGTCAACACACTCAGATGGACAGGTTGATGCAGTGGACAGTTGTTCGAAGGTTGTTCGGAGTATGTACAGTGGTGTTCAATGCTTATGAGGATGTTTTTGATGTTCGGGTGAAGTTGTTACAGGTTGTTCGTGCAAATTTGCAAAAGTTGCAAAAATCGTCAAGAAGTTGTCAAAGTAGCAAAAGTTGTCAAAAAGGTGCGCTCCTTGCTTGCAGTGCATGGTCGGACAGGTCGGAGCATGTTGGCATGCTGGGAAACGTGTTAGAATAGTGTTGGAGGTGTCAGCTCGATGTTTGGATTGATCGTTTGCATCGTCGGTACTTGGTTGGACAATTTTGCACTTAGTTGGACAGTTGTAAAATCTGCGTTAGAGGCCACTTTGCAGGAGGAATATTAAGAAATCCATGAGGAGTTAGACCTTGAAATTTTTACTGGAGGTAGTCTGATGTACAGAGAGCTTATGTTTTAAATTTCAGCCCAAACGGAGACCCGAGGAAGAAACGGAAGCAGTTGCAAAATGCCTCCGCAACACTTTTTCCAGTTTATGTGATAGGTGTAAAATCTGCGTCAGAGGTCACTTTGCGGGAGGAATATTAAGCAATCCGTGAGGAATTGGACCTCAAATTTTTTACTGGAGGTAGTTGGATATACTGAGAGCTTAAGTTTTAAATTTCAGCCCAAACGGAGTCCGGAAGAAGAAACGGTGAGCGTTGCAAAATGGCTTTGGAGCACTTTTTCAGTTTATGTGACAGGTGTAAAATCAGCGTCAGAGGCCACTTTGTTGGAGGTACTGCGAATAATCCGTGAAGAGTTAAAATATGAAATTTAAACTGAAGGTAGTCGGTTTATCCAAGAATATATGTTTCAATTTTTAGCCCGTTTGGAAATTTGAGGAGGAAGTTATGACTGTTACAAAAAGCCCTATCAACTCTTTTTGGCATTTTTGGCAGTTTCTAAGAATGTAACGGTTGAGTGGTACTTTTGTGTAACTGAAAAAAAAAAGCTGTGTTTTTTAATGTGAAGCATATATATGTTTTAAAAGAAAAGGGAGAAGAGGGTTTTTTTGAAGAAAGGATTGCCGGTGCATGTTGTGAAGAATTTTTTTCTTTGGCATTTTGATTGAAAAAATGTGCAAGGTGTGAGATAATCAATGTGCAGAGTTGAGAAGATTGAAAAGGTTAGACAGAAGATTTTAGAGGAGAAGATTTGTGAGCTAGACCACTCAGGGTCTTTTGATGAGATTTAATACTTTTATCAAAGCTTTTTAAATTTGTCGGGTCGGTGCTTGGCAACAAGGGTCGGTGCTCCTTGCAGTTGGTGTTGCTAAAGTCCGGGTTGGTTGGTGCCATTCCCTGCAGTTGGTGCTGCAAAAATATTGTAAAGACCAAACATTTTCGAGGCTGGATTTGGATGGGAGTCCAAACAGTCCATTGGCACAATGGTTTTCCCACATCGGGTTTCCACTATAAATATGGTGTTATGTGATGCATGTTTGTGTGATTGCTTGTTTTGATTTGATTTCGTAGTTGGATTAAATTTTTAATATACATTGATCCCCCCCCCCTCTCAGTGTCACACTCAGTTCAACAGAAAGGGGATGCGAGAGAAAAATTAAAAAACAACTCAAAAGAAAAGAAAAGGTGGTGACACGCAAAAGATCTACTAAGATCTTGCACAAGAAGCCTAAACTCTATGTGCTAGCAGAGAACACTTGCTCTCCTCGACACAAATGAGCCCAAATGAGAGTTATTAGCAAACATGTGTAGCTCTGTCAGAGCATGAGAACCATCGATGGCTACCCAAAAAAATTACACGTAGACCTCCCATTCACACATATATGCAAAATAAAATTCAAAACAAGTAAAAGTTGAAAGCATACACACACGTACAATGATGGGTCAACATGGGAACCACAGATGGCTAGCCAAAAAAATGACAAGTAAGCCTCCAAAATATATATTTATGCAAACAAATTTTACAAAGATTGTGCTAGGAAGCGAGGGTTCGATTTGCCCACAAGCCGCTCAAAATCGACTAGTACACAAAAACAAATGAAAGGAAAGCTTACAAGAGATTACAAATGCAAACTTGTCGATTCTTTTTACAACCTAGACTATTGTTATTTATAGATACAATATGGAAATTTTCCCTCCAAAATTATTTGCAAGTGGGTCTAACAATTTTAGCTACCTCTTCTAGGGATCCTAAAAATTGAATGAGGTACCCTTGGCCATATCAATTGTTAGATTCGGGATTGCCATCACCATACTTGTCTTAAATGAATTTTTTAACCGCTTGACAGTCAAAATATTGCATATAAACATTACACCAAGAAATTTTAATTTTTGAGTCTATAGTCGCCCTCCTAGCACCAATTATGTTGATCATGCAAATAACACATTGTCAAGGGCAAGCCAACATACTTGTAACAAGATTTGTTCCTTCTTGAAAAGGAAATCTTTTTCCCCAAGGTTCGGGTATGTTAGGTTTTGGCCAATGTAGATAGACTAAAAGGTCGTTGATAGTTGTTTCTTCAAGGGGCCTTTGTTGGTTATAGACTCTCAAAGATAGATTTCATAGGCAAAATATCTTAAAGCCAAACACTTAACTGCTTGAAAACAATTCCACCACATTGATATTATAATGCATACGTGCTAAGCGGAATTTAAATGGTTGCAAACTAGAAATTGTCATTTATTGTATTCCGATGATTCGTTTACATCTTGAATGAAATTTGAAATTGGCACAGCAAAAACCAACTTTCAAGCTTTATACTAAATTTAATATACTCCTAAACGAACTCCAAAGAAAGATGAAAGGTTTAGGGGCAAAAGAAAATAAAAGAAAACAAGCCAATACTACCCTAAACTTTAGCTCAAATCTGGTAAAGGGACAATTTTGATTTAAAACCAATCCCAATTCGCCCAGTATTCACAAAGCCTAAAGTCCACGATGGTGCAATCTTCAAAGGGGAAAGACTATAAAATAGACCGAGTACAACCACCATTAGCATGCGCAGATCGAACTCAAAGGGTTTCAAAAGCCTTGTATTATAAAGATATACATTGAGTACGTTTGTTTCAAATTTGCTCACTTCAGTGGATTACAAAAGCAAGGTTCAAAACAATAGCAACTTGATTCAGAAATGCAATCCAACTATAAAGAGAAAAGGGCAAAAGAAAAAAAAGCTAAGGGACCAGCTAATAGATGGTTTTCCGACCTTTCTAATAGGCTAGTCAGCCATTGTTTATACAATTCTTTGGCCTTCACATAGCTTCACAACATTTAGCTTCCACTTGCTTGAGCTAATTTCTAGTGGTCGGGGTAAAATTTCCCATTGCTAGGGTAAAATTTCCCATTGCCAAGGGCTTCCCTGCTTCGGGCTTTGACTTCATTGACTTCTTTATATTAGCTTGGGCTTTTTGGATAAAAAAAAATTCGGGCTTTGTGCTCCAAAGATCCGACTTCATTCCACTTTGGCATCTTGGCGCATTTTAAAACTTTTGTAGCAGTATATTGACATAATTACTTGGAAAAGTCTGAAATTGCTCAACTCTTGGTTGCGCATTGGCTTCTTTGTTTCCATTGGCTTTCCTAGATTCACAATTCCGAGCTTTTAAACTCTTATGCTTACATCATCTTGGGAAAAAACATGGGTTTGTGTTTTTTTCTTTTTAAGATTGGCTTTTTCGGGATTGATTCTTCATACCCCACTCAACTTTTTGGGATTAGTAGTTTCGAGGCCCTTTTGCTTTTTTGCATTGGATCTCTTTATTTCCCCCTCAGCTTTTCAGGATCGGTAATTTTGGGATTTTAAACGCTTACGTCATCTTAGAGAAAACCCCGGATTTGGGCCTTTTTCTTTCGAATGGCCCAAGAATGATTCCAAACATTTCCAATGGCAGGAGATTGATTTTCTTCTCTTTTTGTTTTTTGGTGCATGCTAGGCTTTCGGTGGGGTAGTTTTCATTTGAGTGCCTCGGTTCCGGTATTGCATAAGATTTCGAGTTGACAATAGTTGCATGCTTTTAAACTTCCGCTTATGTGGTTGGACTTCTCACCGGGGCAATTTTATCACTTAGTTTCCGGACTAACAGCCATTTTCTTATATTTCCCTACAAGTGACCCTTGGTTGTGGTAGCTTGATAAGCCTTCAGAAAACAAGGAATTTTGTGCCTCAAATCTCCTTGAAACATAGGCAAATTTATACTCTTTGAAAAAAAAATTACGAGGGGCATCTAATGGAAGTGGTCTCATGAAATTTTACTTGCAAGAGATAAAGGACCCGAAAGTGAGAGGGGCATGCTTAAGCAGGTATTTACGAGCAATCAAGGCAGCTAGTTAGCTTGCTGAAAATGAGCCACCAAGAGGTCAATTCTTCTCAAAATAAAGGCAAGTTTATACTTTCCGGAAAGCTCTTTTCGAGAGGCATCTAATGAAAGTGGTTTCACCAAATTTTATTGAGTAGTGAAAGAGATATGTGGTCCAAAAGTGAAACCATATATGTTGCCAGGAGGAAATTCAAGTCTGCAATGCCTGATTCTAAGCAACTTCAGGGTGTTGAGGCTGAGGGAACATATGCATGCGGGTACTTATTGGAAAACTTATTCCAAGCCCGGTCTAAAAGAAAAGGTCATTGGCCATTTGAAAAAAGTTCACCATACACAACAATGGCAATAAGCATCACAACAACCCAAAGCAAGCAAAAATTGGGCACCTATAATTAAAAGCTTTCAATTAAAAAAACTAGGTTTTTGGATGATCGGTTATCACGCACAAGCCTAAGCAAACAAAAGAAAAATTCACCAAAACATAAAAAGTGGGGCCCCAGTCCATACAAACTAGGGCATGTTGTGCAACCGCAACAACACTATGAATAAGGGTCCTTAACCAAAAGCCCAAACTGGGGGCCATGGTAATGCACCTACTTTCCAAGTTATTTACAACAGCTTGCTGATATACTTGCAACCGCACGACACCGAGGGGAATCAAACTTATAACCTTGTACAAAAGAGAGAAGAGAAACACTATAAAGAAAATTAATTGTTTTTAACAAGTAGCTATGACCCTAAACTTAACCAGTAACCATAGCATGCTTAATTCCATAGTTATCCCCAAAGCAACGAATTATGTTTAGCATTAGTAGTTCTTTTCAGAAAAATAGCATATAAGCTACAAAAGAAGAGTGAGTTTGTCTTTCACAACATTACAGTATTCACACTGCTTCCATTCATAAAGAGGTTCACACCATTTGTGAACAATCATGCACATGTGAAGAAAAATGCATCAAACGTTAATAGAGTAAGAGGTAATGAAGGAGCAAAAAATATTCACATCTAAGAGTATGTAAACTTTAATTTGTGTCTGAGCATAGTTCAGATGAATATTGCAAATTGGTAGCATAAAAAGGCAGACTCATTTATCCATCCATAGAGAGGTCGCACGCCACTACCAATATGTTTGACTTCCATGATTTGAAGCAACAAGTGACAATGTATTCTTTCGGCATGAGATCATCTTGAATGTCTCCTCGGCTTCTACCTGATGGTGCAAGCCACCTTTTGATACTGATGCACGATCTGGATGAAATCGCAATAAAGCTTTTTTATATGCTGCATTCACCTGCTACCATAAAACAAATACTTGTTAGCTTGTCATCTAAATATAACTTGTAGATGCCTCTGATAATGAGATGGGATGAAATTTTTGAACTACAAAAAACAAAAGAAATTTTTGAAATACAAAAAACAAAATAAGTACATTTAACAATTATAAGCATTATGAAACAATATGAACCTGTGGAAACATAAGTTACAAATCAAATGCATTTTTCATATTGAGTCAAGTTGTTGGACTTTAGGCATGCATTTTCAATCAAACAGTTTCAGTTTTTTTTATGTTTGATAGTTTGAATATAACAAATGTTTTATTTTTGTGCCTTTCATGCCATAAAACCCCACTAGGTGAACCTCGATTCTTTTTAGACGTGAATGAAGTTCTAATCCCATGTGGTTTTGACTCTTTGAGTAAGACTACAATGAAAAGTCCATTAAAATCCATACAATTTCAAGCATCATAGCACCTGGATAACATACAGACTTGATATAATCTAGATGCATGCATCTCTTCCTCCACACCACATAAGTATCCATTCTCAATTCTTTTAGGACATGTAAAAAAGTTCTAACCTCCCTATGTTGTTGAGCATTGTTTAAAAAATCTGCAAAAAATCTCAATTTTTGCCAAATCCTGTCCTTGCCGACAAAATCGCCATTTTTTTGCTGAAAAAATCTGCCCCAACAGCATGGGTACAGGAAACGACATAAATAGCTCTTTTTTCGTTTCGCCTCATTTTGCTTGTTCCAAACTTGAGAGAGAGGTCTGCCTACCTGCTACCACACCAAACAAAACACTAAAGCGCATTTTAACAGTGGATTTTTTGTAGTTTGAAGGAATCCTGATTTTTTCAGTTTTTTTTTTTGCCGATTTTTTGCCAATTTTTTGCTGATTCCCGATTTTTTCTGATTCTTTTGCCTTGCCGATTTCTTTCCAATTCCAATTTTCTCAACTATGGTGTTGAGAAAGACTACATAAAATCTGTACAATTTCAATCATCACACCACCTGAATTATATATGGACTCTATATAACCTAAATGCATGAGTATCTTCTTCCTCCACACCATACAAGTACCCACCAAAGGAAACATTCACTATAGAAGTACCCATCAAAGGATATATTCATTAACAGTAATATAGTGTATATACCTCAACTATCGAAAATGCTTAAATAATTTAAATCAATAAACACTATGGTTTCATTTTATACATTGTGGATATTGCTATGTCAATTTGTGTTCAAAATCAGCATTTCACTCATGCACCTCTCCTTTCATTAAGTGGACAAGAAGGGATGGATTTTTTTGGCTCCGTGATTCTGTTTCCAAAAATCCAGGTTCCATATCAAGGCACACAGCCCGCTTTAGCTACACCATTGCAAAAGAATAGGGATGAACCTAATCCTACAAACAACATCAGCATGCAATATTTGCAATGTTCCTCATTCATTTCCTCATTATCTCTTCCCATATCCTTTAGTTGATTTGGCATACATACATAGAAGAAAACATCTTATAAAGATCAGTTATTTAGTAATGGGTATAAGACGTGCAATGAAGGCAAACAAGGCCTACAAGAGTCTTGGGTTGCAAACTTATTACCTGGCATAAGAAAACCTGACTTAAATCTTATGACACTAAGGTTGCAAAAGCATCCATTCGTTAGCTTCAAAATTCATAGTTGAAGCACAAAAATCCTGTGAAGCTTGGAGAATAAATAGATTAAAACCACATTTACAACAAGTTTTTATCTGCAAATTAGCTTTAAATTATCATTCTTGGAGCACAAAAGTCCAATTAAGCTTGGAGAATAGATTAAAGCCACATTTACAATAAGTTTTTAATAGGTTGCAACATCTCCAAACTACAATAAGAAATTTCGTAAGGGCACTAGCTCTCACCCATGTGAATCTTACATTTCTTCTCAAAGATACCAAATTCCAAGAACAAAGTGCCTCGAGACTTTGTTGACATGAGAAAAACAAGTTCAGTTGATCAAAAAGAAGCACAGCTCCCTCTTGGCAGTGACTGAGGCTCACTTGCAAGATGACCACTACATTATGTTTATGTTACACTACTAACTTTATCAAGTGAGACAAGGTTACGTTGTAAGAAGAAAATCTATATCCTTGACACCCAGATACATGGGTATTATCTATTCTACCACCATGGCAACTAAAGACGTTTTGTGTATAAGTTGAATAACCTAACTAAATTAATAGCATTGAGTCTCCCGAAGTAACAGACTAAAGAAATTTTGCTCTCTCTAATTCAAAGTATTGTTTTACTCCCAAGACTCACTTGCCTGCAACTTTTTACTACATCACAATTTATTTTGATTTTGTTCCCCCATCCCCTCCCAAAACTAAGTGCAGTTAATGTGAAGGCAACTGAAGCAAAAGGAAGGCATAGCACAAAAGCAGACTCAAAACTTTGCTGCAAGATATTCAATGGGGATAGTTAGTTACTTTGTTGAGAGAATAGCCTCTAAAGCCAGGATCCCAGATTAAGTTCATGAAGCAGAGGATGCCCATATTTTAAAGTCTATACTATCAAGTATATGACTAACAATGCTTAATCCTTTTACGTTATGATCATGCTGGAATTTTAGGATATGATCCTTGTGCATGTCGAAACACCCTAGTCCATAGTGTCGAGACTTAGACTCGGCAAGTCAACTCGAGCTTAAGGCAAAAGTTGGTAATAACTTTGCAAAGAAGAAAACATAAAATATAATAAATTTTACAAAAGGAGACTCTAACAAGGCTCAAAATGACTTGGCAAGAATCTCTCAACTCGTCGACTTGCTAGCACTCGCAAACACAAGGAGAGAGTCAACATTGTCCTATTCATGACGCTTCATTGGAACGACAACATTTTCCCTTCAAAAGCAACCAAAATAGTGTACTAAGTGGCTTAGTGTCTCATATAGGTTAAAATTCCTAAGCTCTAAATTTGGTTCTAGACTTTTCTAGAGAAGTTTATTGATCCTAGGATCTTTATCTATCACAAACCACATATGTTCTTTTTTGCCAGGTTGAATATGTATGTTTCTCTTCAAGTCAATCTCAACCAAGATATGAGACACTAAATCTCAACTCGCCGACTTGCTAGCACTCGCAAACACAAGGAGAGACTCAACATTGTACTATTCATGATGCTTCATTGGAACAACAACGTTTTACCTTCAAAAGCAACCAAAATAGTGTACTAAGTGGCTTAGTGTCTCATATAGGTTAAAATTCCTAATCTCTAAATTTGGTTCTAGACTTTTCTAGAGAATTTTATTGGTCCTAAGACCTTTATCTGTCACAAGCCACATAAGTTCTTTTTTGCCAGGTTGAATATGTATGTTTCTCTTTAGGTCAATCTCAACCAAGATATAAAAGAACACATCAAAGTTCAACTAGTTGATGGGACATTTTCTCAAACTCTGTTGTATACCAATTTGCCTAATATTCAGATGCTGACCAAAATGCTAAGGTCTGCAAGCCAAATGTAGTTACTCAAGCTCCTAGCAACCCATCTTCATACGCAATGGAGAATGGTCATGAGGGTTATGAAGTTTCTTATGTTGTACTTAGACGCTGAAATTCTTCTCTATTTTTGTAGAAACTTCTCAACCTCTATGGGCAATCCTCCTCTGTCTATCTGAAATCTTTTGCAACTTTTTGCAATGTCTTAGGTCGCACCTAAGAACCCAATATGATTCTCCTCCTTGCTAGAGAACCCAACAGGGTGACTCTAAATTTCCCCAAATGACCAACTTTCTCCTGAGTTGGTTCTTCCTCAATCTTCAATATCCAACTTTTCTCCTAAGTTGGCCCTTTTCTTCAATATCCAACTTTTCTCCTAAGTTGGTTTTTTTTCCAACCAAGTGGAAAGACCCTAGCATCTAAATCAAGGTGACTGAATCCTTGTCCCCTCAAATTCTACTCAATAAGACCTTTAAAAATTAGAGTCCAAGTCTGCATTGCCTTCAAAGTGGATAGACTCTAAATTAACTTTATCAAAAGTGGACAAAGTTAATTAATAATGGTGGCTAAAATGAACTCTATCAAAATGGACAGAGTCAGGTGGTAGCTCCAATACCATTGTTGGCTTTTTAAGCCTTACTACCACAAAATATCACAGGTCCCAATATAAAATAGCCACAATATTAAAGGTCAAAATAATTATATAATGAAGATTACAACTATATACAAATCTCATATAGATCAACAATATTGAAAATACTTACAATATTATTCATAAATCTAAAATACAATCTTGAGATAGTTTCTCACTTCATACAAATTATGGAGCTTTGTCTCCATAATATAGTTACACAAGATAACTCTTCAAATTCTTGACTATTGCTTTCCACATGACCTTTGGACTCTTCTTTTGCCACTTGCATACAAAACTCTCAGTCTTCTAATATGACACATGTACATATCCTGCACATTCTAATATATCAAATAATGTAATATTCTCAAAAAACAGTGTCATTCTAGAACAATCTCCTTGTCTCAATAGTAACATTTCGCCACATCCTTGTGGCATTGGGTGCTAAGACTTCTTCATCGATTCAACCAATGTTATGAACAATTGCTACCAACAATAGCTTTCGTCCAAACCTTTATTTTCACGCTCTATTTCTCCTTGAACAATGGTTGTGGCATGCAGCATCTTTCTTTTGTAGAAACCACCTTCAAACGTTTATTTTTCTCGAGCTACTCAGCAACACTCAACTTCAAGGCATCCTATTCCTCACACATTCTTCCTACAAGGCTTAAACTCAACATGTGTACAGGGCAAGTCATCGGATGGCGATGGTTGTCCCTCCGGAATCCTCACAACCTCTCTAGTTTGGCACTGATACCAAATGTTGAAAAACAGGGGGAAGGCATACAATATTTCAAACAAGATGCATTCACAAGATATTTACACAAATATTTTCACCAATATTTCATTATATTCTACTATACCAATCCACCTTATTTCGCCATCCATGGCTTGCATATAGCAAACATAAATACATCAATATTTCCCTTCATTTTCGAGAGACTATTCGGTGTTTCCAACTCTTGGTGTTTCACCTTCAGCTGTGACTTTTCATATTCTCATAGGAAATGTGACTATCCAACCTTACATGAGGTGGAAATCATCAATCATCCCCTTAATAATTAAATAACTCCAAATAATATAATAGAGCCTAACATCAAATGCTTTCCTGCCTAACCATTGGAATATTTGCCAAAATATTCCCTTTTTGAAATTCAAAAGTTTAAATTTTGGAGGAAAAAGCATAAAATTTTCAAACGCAGATTTGGAATACCTGGGGGCAAAACAGCAAAAAGTGTTGGATTGTGACCCCCATGAAATTTTGCAAAGAATCCAAAACAGCTAACATTTTGTCCATATCAAAAACCATAAGAGAAAAGGAAATGGATTTTTTCAAAAAAATCCGTAAAAGACAAATGAGGTTTTCAAAAAACCTCAAAAAACTCAATCCTGAAACTAAGGCATCCATCTGGTCAAAAAATTTAACAAAACAAAATTGAATACCAATGAGAGGAAAAAAATAAACGAGTCGGTCAAAATTTCTCCTTGAGCAAATCTGTTGATTCCAGTGAGATCCTCACGATCCAAGTCCCCCAAGGTTTTCTATCAAAAACCCTTCTTCAGATTACGTCGTCATCTTCAAAGAAAAACCTTCTCTACAAGCCTTTACAAAATTGTTTTTAAGAGGATAAATTTACTATCAGCAAAAGCAATTAATAATGAAGCTTCACACCTGCTCTAATACCATGTCAGATTTCACAATAGTTTCCAGAGACAAATGGAATCAATTATTACCCAATATTGCTTCACAAAAGACATACACAACATATATAGATACAAAAATATCTTCACTCAAAAGAGAATCAAAATTACACTCAAATCGATAATAAAATGATCAATGAGGAGGGGTATTTATACCCAAGTACATATTGCCTTTAGGTTAAGGTTATGAGACCGACCCTCAAGAATAAAATATTAAAAAATTACAAAAATACCTTTTTCAAGGTTTACATGGGCCCAAAGGGCAAACATAACAAAAAGTTGGCCATGGCCTCAAGAGAAGCTTAACCACCACATATTCCAACATATGCAAGGGGTATCAAATGCATCATGCCAAAGTGGAATCAGATGTCCTACCATCTAAATGGGAACAAGGCTATTATAGTGCAAGAGAATTAGTCACAAAGAAGACATTAAAATTATGGACATTTTCCTACAAATACTTTGGTTGCATCCAATAGCTTTAAAATGATTGGTACACTTTCACATGAGACTGATATGAAGTTGGACAATCTGTCTGCTTCATGGTCAATGGAAGCACTCTCATGGATTAATTTGATATTGTCAAATCCCTGTAGAAATTACAGCGTCCGGAGGATAAGGCGACATGTCAATGACCTCAATAACTTTTTTATGCAAAAAAAATTATTGAGTTTAATATTCAAACACTCTGAGTTTTATTCAAACCCAGCCTACAATTTTGTCAAGGCAAAATGACAAAGATCATAAGGTGGCAATAATAGTCTTGCTCAATTTTCCTTACATTCTAATTAAATTGGGTCTCAGACCCACGCATTGTAGTATAGATTATTTATTCCCAAGCAATAAGAGCAAACATATCAAAAGAACATGCAACAAGAAATGAACAACAAAACCATTTCATTACATGCAACTGATATACATTACTTACACCAGCATACTTCTTAATGTCACAACACAACAAGACGAACTCTCGTCTTCACCAACTGCACAATGACGATTCAACGATGCCAGCAATGCCAATCTATAATGTCTTTGATAGAATATATACAAATGAAAGAGGGGGAGGTGGATGTTACAACTCCCAACCATCACACCCTTGTACCTATCTACGTACCTAATTTGAAATTAATCGCACAACAAATTACACAAAACTTTGTATTACTAGATTTGCACATCATGCACATGCAACAAACCATGACGTGTACAAAAGGACAAATACTTGACAACACTAACTCCCTTAGAGAGTGCCTGAGATGGCACCATGTCCACCTGCTTATATTTTTGGATGTCTACATACATTGTCTTTTTTATACTATTATTGATTTTGTCAAGGAAGCATTAGGCCTTGGCAACATCTATGCCTCTAATAATCTTGTCAAAAGGGTTGATCTCTAGCAATTTATTTAGAGTTCACTAGTTAATATGCAAAGACTTTAACATCATTGTATCTCCAACTAAAAACAAGACCATAAGTCCACAACTCTTATAGTCATCTACATGGTCATGAGGTTTGGTTTAGCCTATCTTCAATACCCTAACTTGCATTGCAAAAACAATTTGCTACATGAAGGTTATATACAGACTAATTTCCATAGTGAGAAAATGAACTTCTCAAATCAAAGTACATTTGTTTCCATGGTTCAATGGCTTTAAACATGTGCAATTGTTACTTGAAGCCAAGCTCTCTCACCACAAACCTATTGTCTTCTCTCTGTCTTGAGAATTTTATAAGCCACTAACTTTAAAAATCAATTCTTTGCTATTAACCCTTACCTCAAGAGCCCTGCTTATATTAGCAATATCCAATGAATTCAGAATTTTATACATAAGCCTTGGCAAAGGCTGCATACGATGGTAAAGGAGAAAGTTTCCCTAAGTTGTCTCATTCCTTCCAGGCTAAGGCAAACACAGTGGCAATTGGTATGTGGGCCAACATGGCATGTTGTTATTCAGCTACACCATGTTGTCAATATCACCTCTGCGTCCCCCTTTACGTGATATTATAGAGTCGACAGTTATTTTATGCTGGCAAGTGAAAAATGTGCAAATTTGACCGTCTCCATTGAATTAAACAGAATAGGACTTCACAGGATCTTTTCAAAGTCGTCGTCCATTGTCAACCATGTTCAAGATGTCAAAACCACTAATCAAACGCCCATAAACTCCCTAAAACTGCTAATGAATTTAATAATCATTATCAAATGGTTATTCATACATGGGAGATATTGTGAATTTAAAGCGGCCATATAGATTATGGACAAACTTCTCTATACGTTTGTAGAATTCCAACATGTTGCACAAGACCAACCTTCTAGCTTCAGAAGATGTTGTTATATGTAACCAACTTTCTTGCTGATGAGAAATCACCCAGAAAACATGATTTTTCCTCTGATTTTTTATAAAACAACCTAGAGTTCATGGACCTAGAGCAACTTTGCTACCAAGAATCCCATAGAAATCAATCCTTGGAGAAGTTCATTAATCAAAGAAGTATTTAGTTCATTCGTGAAATAGCAACACAGAGATCTGATTTGAAATTCCCAACTTGAATTCATCAAACAAATGTCAAGCAACATTGGAAAGTGATTTTAGTGTTACGGAATGAATTACTAGTGCATATGTAGCTTAATAGTTACAATTTCAAGTATAACCCTATGTTCATTGTTCAATTGCTACCCAACCTATGCCTATGCATCAATTTGTAACAATCATACATCAAGTTTGAGTATAAATTATACACAACAGAAGAACACCACAATTTTAAGTGGACAAATCCTGAAAAAGGAATAAACTCCATGAAGAAAGCTGGAAATGTTTTATTTTCATTATGCAAAATGAATTAAGCACAATCATAGTTAGGAAAATGCCAATTTAATCCTGATCGGATCCAATTTTTTCTGATTCAGCCGGCTTACCGATTCCAATCGCATTGGCATCCTGTTTTTTGAAAAAATCGGGGCAATTTTTGCCAATTTTTTTTCTGAAAAAATTGTGATACTCATGAAAAAAGCTTTTTTTGAATGAAATATTGCATTTTCTTCAGTTTTATTTTGGCCGATTTTTCGCAATTTTTTGCCAATTCCTGATTTTTTCCAATTCTTTTTCCATGCCGATTCTGATTGTCTCAACCATGAGTACAATGCCCATTGAGCTCCAGGTGACCACTGGGGTACTTGTAACACTCTCTTGCTTGGAGAATGTTTAAAGTGACTTCATGATGACAAAATCAAGCTCAAAACACCTCCTCTGCCCTGCTCTCATCTATGCCCATGAATGACCACCTTCTTTGCTTGTTTTTCCTCTTTTGTTCCATATCTGAGATGGAATCCGTTTCACAGGAAAGTAACTAAGTTTTAAATAATTTAGCCTTCTTGATAGTGTAAGAACTGCTTTTGAGTCAGTTGCACCTTCAACATGCTACAAACCTCAAGTGATATGTGTCCTTGTCTAAGATCAACATTTTTCTCAGCATGCAAGGTACTCTGACAGCCAACAGGGCTACTAACATTTGCAGACTTCCACACAAACTGCCAGAAGCCTCCCCACTAGTTCTGGGAGAACACCATTAGTTGGGGCCTGGCAGAATCATTGGTGCACACCTTGGGCCTACAACCAATGCATTGTGAGATCTCTATATTCTAAGGCATCTTCTTAAACCCTTGAAGTCTTCACCATGCTGTCTTTGCTCCATTCATTCTTGTTTCATGTTTCTAGTCTCCAATGACCCATTTTGACATGTCAGTCATAAGTCATCCATCTTGCCTCCAAAAAACATCATAGCAATTGATTTGGATCACACCTCACCAATGGAAGGAAGCAATTGATTTGGACTACACCTCACCAATGGAAGGCTTTTGGTTCCTCAGAAGCTCAGTTCTGAAGCAGATGAGAGAACAACCCCACTTCATCACTATGGTATGATATTGCCTTCCAAACTAGTTCTTTTGTTCTGACTGAGCCAATAATCCTCCTTTCCTCCTCAAGTTGATCTGACTTTCTTTTGCATAACTGTCATACTCCAATTGGACTTGACTATTCATTGTAAGATTCCCTATAAATGGCAAGATTCGGTGGTTGTCTTCTTCAGACAGCATAGATTTGGTGGTTGTCTTCTTCAGAATGCATATATGGAGGGAGGTCTAGCTCAAAGACATTGTTTGCAACCTTTTCTAGGATCTGAAATGGCCCATCTTTGATGGGTTTTATACAGTGTTCCACAGGGACGCGTCCCCCACCCTGGGGGACACACCCCCTGTCCCCGCAGTCCCCAGAACAAGGGGACGGCATCAGGGATGTTTTGGGGGATGGTGGGGTGGCCGTCCCTGGGACGCCAAGGGCCCGCAAGGGGCTGTCCCCAGGACGTCTCCTATGAGGGGACGTCCTCGAGGACACCCAACTGCCCCTAGGGACAGTTCGGGGACACCTAATCATCCCCCAAGCGTCCCCAAAGACGCCCAGCCATCCCCACACTAAATTATTCAAAAAAAAAAATCTTTTTCAAATTAAAAAAACAAGTATGGGGATGGGAACCAAAAGCCTTCAGCATAGGTTGCGTGAAAAAGTATTTTAGACTTTGGTGATCTGTCTTAAGTTCAAAGTGTTTACCGAGCAGATAATGTCACCACATTTTTAGAGCATGCACTACAACAGCCAGTTCTAAATCATTGATGACATACAACCACAAAATTGGGGCCTCTTTGGAATATGATCAGGAAATGATAGTCGACAAGGAGCTGCAGATGTGCATGGGTAAGTAACTTATGTAAAAGGAAACCACAGAATCACACAATGCAATCATGCAACAATATTTTGTGGTTTGCTAGTCCAAGCCCGCTGTGACTAAAGTACATCACTAATTTTGCATTTGCTAGTCCAAGCCCGCTGTGACTAAAGTAGATCACTAATTTTGCATTTGCTAGTCCAAGCCCACTGTGACTAATGTAGATCACTAATTTTGCATTTTCTAGTCCAAGCCCGCTGTGACTAATGTAGATCACTAATTTTGCATTTGGGCTCATATATACGAATAGATAGACAGATAAATAGTTGTGAGCTTTATTTTGAACTTAGCACTTGGAAGCAGATGCTGACTTCACATCATACATATACACACTGACTGTCTATCTAATATCATTCTATTGATATATTATAAACATTCTATCAATAGAAAAAGCAGTCTTAACATCATTCTATTGATATATTATAAACATTCTATCAATATAAAATGCAGTCTTAACCTTTCAGCTACCACTAGCCCTTCCAAAAAGTTTAAATTACTCAAAAACAGATCTATAGAATATACAATAGAGCTACAACTATAGTGGTAAGGGCTTTGGCCTCTCTTTGAGAGGTCCAATGTTAGGATCCCATCCTAACATTATTTTGTAATTCTCATTGCTTATGTAATGACCCACTTCCAACGTGGGAGATCTCATCTATAATGTTATTTTGCAATATTTTGTAATGTATGTGGCAAGTAAGGCACGTAGCCAAGTGGGGCCATTTCATGTAACCATTATCAAGATTGTAACCGACATTTGGTATAAGATTCTAGCTCAAGTGGCATTTTGCATGTAAGCCAACTCTTGAGCTTAGGGTTAGGTTTGCATGAAGTCTTTTCTTTAAAATCTATGAAGCCATGTACGAATGTATCTTTTTGCAAGTGAATGAAATATTAAAGGAGGTTGCCCCCTCGAAGAGGCTTGCGATTCAGTACTTATTGTGAGAGTGTTTATTTCTACATTTACTTTTCGCATTGTGATATTGCATTAGTTTCTGCTTAATTTTAGTATTTTGTGTGAGGTTGCTTATTTTTTATAGTAGGTTCCTAACAAGTGGTATCCGAGCACTTTCCAGAGACAAGTTCTATTGTGACTGTGACAATTCTTGCCCATCCGTTCCGCCTGTTAGGTATAATTTTCCTGTGTTTTTCATCCGGTCCGAGCACTACTGTTCGTCACTGCCGTATAACAGAGGGCCTATGGGTATTACATACTCCTTTGCCTAGCATACCCTAGTTTTGTCAAAACTTCATCCTGCAAAAACAAAACCCTCTTGTTCTACTAAACCTGCATTTACAACCCACAAAAGTGAGCATATAGAGAAGGACTTCCCTATCACCAAAGAACAAATATGTACATGCACCAAACAGTCAGGACGGAGTCTGCAAGTGTCTGTGCGAGTAAGCAATATTTCAATACCATCCAGGTCAGTGGCAGTAACAATCAGGTTGATAGTGGCAGTAACAATCAGGTTGATAGTGGCAGTAACAGTCGTCTATACCGGTCAGATATTAAAGGTTGTCAGTGTCAGTAACCGCACAAAACAAAGAATCCCGAGGTCAAGGAAGTGAACAATGTCAGTAACTGCAGTATAGGTGACAGGAACAGGGACAAGACAGTGACACGGGGGTCAGTAGACAGAATGCATAGGTCGAAGACAGTTGATCCAGTACCCAACTTTTGAACCGTCTCTCCAAATAAAAAACCGACCACACCAACAGACTCATCAAAGCAAAGGATTAAAAATATTATTGACGAATCAACAATCAACTTAATATCCATTGATCAAAGCAATATATATACAATAATTAGGTCCCAGATTAGCCCGTAATATACTTACAGCTCGAATTATATATGCTAAGTTAGGTCTAAAAGATAACCAAAATAGACCCAATATAATATACGCTAACAATAGCGTAACTAACCTAGGTAGTAAAATAGCTACCCTAACAATTATAAAATAAGGTAATAAGATAGAATTACTATAGTAATTCTAACATCCCCCCTTATTACATTATTTGGGTAATTGAATAACTACTAGCTATACTAACATCCCCCTAATTACATCATTTGGCAATACAAAGAGAGCTGCGAAACAATTCAAATTTGACACGTGCAAGTGCCTTAGTGAAAATGTCTGCAACTTGAGCATCGGTGGGAATGTACTGAAGCTGAATTCGGTGCTTGGGAACTTCGTCTCGAATGAAATGACATTGTGTGTCAATGTGCTTGGTTTTCTCATGATGCATTGGATTCTTAACAAGGTTCAAAACACCCTGGTTGTCGCAAAACAAGTGAATTGGAGATTTTGATGGATGACCCATATTTGTCAGAATGCGATGCAACCATATCACTTCGCACACAGCTTCACGTGCGGCGCGATATTCTGCCTCTGTTGATGAGAGAGCAACCACCTGTTGCTTCTTGCTGTGCCAAGAGACAGGACCGGATCCAAGATGAAAAATATATCCTGATGTTGACTTGCGATCATCATATGATCCGACATAGTCGGAGTCCGTGTATCCTTGCAAGAAGAATTTGTTATTCTTCTTGTATTCTAGGCCATATTCCATAGTACCACGGACATAGTGAAGAACACGCTTTGTTGCTTTCCAATGAGTGGTCTTAGGCTCCTGCATGAACCTCGAAAGATAGTTGACAACAAATACGATATATGGCCTAGTATTGGTCAGATATATGAGACTCCCGATCAACTGTCGATAGAGAGTACCATCTACCTAAGGTGAATCATCATATCGCGATAACTGAATTCCTGTTTCCATCGGAGTTGCCATTGGCTTGCAATCGATCATGTGATATTTTTCCAACGAGTGTCTTGGCATATTTTTTTCGAGACACTTTGATGTAGTGCTCCTTCCGGCTGACTTCCGGACCAAGACAATAATGGAGAAGTCCGAGATCCGACATCTCAAAATATTGACACAAGTCTCTTTTGACAGTAGAGATCATAGTTTCTGAACTCCCTATAATGAGCAGATCATCAACATAGAGTACAAGCAACACTATTTCAGAACCTTGTTTCTTGAAATAGAGGTTTGCATCTGACGGACATCTCTTAAATCCATGTTGTAGGAGGTGATTATCCATTTTTATATACCAAGCTCGAGGAGCTTGTTTCAAGCCATATAAGGATTTGACCAATTTGCACACTTTCTGCTTTTGGCCTTCCTCTACAAATCCTTCAGGCTGAGTCATGTATACTTCTTCTTGGAGATCACCATTTAGAAAAGCACTCTTGACATCCATCTGGTGAACTTTCCACCCATATTGTGTTGCCATAGCACAAATAACTCGAATTGTGGTCATCCGAGTAGTAGGTGCAAAAGTTTCCTCATAGTCAATGCCTTCCTTTTGAGCATAGCCCTTTGCAACAAGACGGGCCTTATGCTTATCAATTGTCCCATCTGCCTTGTACTTGACTTTATACACCCATTTGCAGCCAATGGGCTTCTTTCCTTGTGGCAGATCGACAAGCTCCCAAGTTTTGTTCTTTTTCAAAGACTTGTACTCGGCATCCATAGCATCCTTCCATTGTGGCTTGCTAAGAGCATCTTGTACAGAAACAGGTTCATGTTCATTCATTGAAGACATAAACACCTTGTCATCATCTATATCCATATCCTCTATTTCTCCATGTGGATCTATAGAAAGACTTTCAAAATATTGACAAAGATCATCAACCTCACTAGTCTCTGTTGCTGCTCTTTCCCTTTGAGCCATACTGCGAGTACGAGGTCTATCCAAAGTCAAATCTGGTGGAGTGGATAATTTTGCGTCCCTGATTGTACTTGTATACCATTTCGGATTCTTCTTTTGTGGTGATGAAGAAGAGGTGGAAGGACCTCCTGTCTGTGTTGACGAAGGGAACTTCTCTTCCTTAGATTCCACAAGATCTAGGTATACATTAGATGTGCTTTGTGATGTGAAAGCTTCATCAAAAACAACATCTCTACTGACATGAATTTTCTTGGTCAAAGGATCTATCAAACGATAACCTTTAGAGTGCTCATCATAGCCAAGAAAAATGCATCTCAATGTCTTCTCATCTAGCTTCTTCCTTTTCTCTTTCGGTATGTGCATGAAAGCTTGACATCCAAAAATACGAAGATGAGATATGGAGGGTTTACGACCACTCCATGCTTCCTATGGAGTCATTCCTTTTAGGGCCTTTGTGGGTGCCCTATTCAATAGATATACTAAAGTGGTGACAGCTTCTGCCCAATATTGTTGCCCAAGAGTAGCTCCTGTGAGCATACAACGAACCATTTCCATAATAGAACGGTTCCTTCTCTCAGCAACTCCATTTTGCTGAGGAGTGTAGGCAGTTGTTAACTGTCTCGAGATTCCATGCTCAGTTAAGAATGCTGAAAATTCTTTAGAGGTAAACTCCCCCCCTCGATCTGAGCGGAGGGTTTTAATAGAAGTCCCTGACTCCTTCTCAACAGATTTCTTGAATTGCTAGAAGAAATCAAAAGCCTCATATTTCAGTCGGAGAAAGAAAACCCACATCTTTCGTGAGTAGTCATCTACAAATAACTGAAAATACCTCTTCCCCCCACAACTGTTGGGTGTGAAAGGACCGCACAGATCGGTGTGAATCAACTCCAGAGGTTTCTGCGCTCTTGTTGAGCTCTTCTCAAAAGGTACTCTATGCTGCTTTCCTGCCAAGCAGTCAGAGCACACTGGCAATGTGGAAGAAAGGGAAGGAAGACCCTTTACCATCTCATACTTACTAAGCTCAAGTAAGTAGCCAAAACTAAGATGCCCATATCTCTTGTGCCATAGGGAAGTTGCCTCCTTGGTAGAGACTGTCATGGCAACATGGGGAGTAGAGATAGCATCTAAGGCAAATAAGCCATGCTTATATGAAGCTGTTGCAATCTTCTTACCCTACCTGGTAATAGAACAACACTTCTTGCCATTCTCAACACGAAAGTTGACAACCATATCTTTATCCAAGATTTGTGTGACTGACAACAAATTGTTAGCCAATCCTGGAACATAGAGGACTTTGTCAATCTGACACTTGCCATCAGGAAGAGTGACTGAAACTGTACCCTCTCCCTAAACCTTGTAGGTTTTGTCATCAACAATAGTGACAGGTCTGCCCTCTTTGGCCACAAATGATTCAAACCATGATTTGTCGCCAGTCATATGCTTACTAGCGCCAGAATCGACATACCATACAGGATCCCTCTCCTTGGAGGCTATGGTAGTCATGAGCACCTTGTGTGCCCATTCAGAATCTGAGTCAAATTCTTCAACAAGCAACATTCACCTTGGGTTGCTTGTTCTTGTTTTGTGGTTTGTTCTGGCCTTTTTGCTTATTCTTATGCCAACACTTGTTTGTGTCATGGTTGTCTTTATCACAAATTTTGCAATACCTCTTCTTTTGTTGAGGTTGTTTCCCTTTCCCTTTTGAATCTTGTTGAGAATTGCCTCCTTTCTAAAAATTACCTTTCTTCTTAGAACCCTGTCTGTTGGAGTATAGGGCTGTATTAGAAGAATCATCCCTGTGAAGTTGGCGTGCCTCCTGTTGTTGAAGCAGATTGACCAACTCAATAAAGGTAATTGTTCGTTGTGACACCTGAATGGAGGTGATCAACGTATCAAAGGAATCAGGCAAAGCTCTCATCACTACTGAAGTGAGAAGCTTGTCGTCTACTGGATCTCCCAAAGAATTCAATTTGCCTTTCAATTCAGATACTCTGCAAAGAAAGAGTTCAACTGTCTCACCCTGTTTCAAACTCAGATTGTGAAGTTGTTTTTGAAGATGAAGAATGGTGGAATCATTCTTTCCCTCATAAATGGTTTTAAGGGCATCCCATGCCTCTTTACCATGCTCTTTCTCAGCTATATGAGGTTGAACTTCATCTGAGATAGCAAACAAAATGAGCACCTTTGCTCGATTGTCTTTCTTGTCAAATGCTATTTGATCAGCAGTAGGAGTTGTGGATCCAGCTGCTGGTGAAGGTCTCGTTGTTGCTCCAAAAACAACATCCCATAAATCTTCCATGATGAGGATTGCCTTCATCTTGTTTTTCCATGGTGTATAATTAGGACCTTTCAATAACTGATGAGCATCAGTCATTAACTTTGCAGAAAAAGCCATAGTGAGGGTTCCTTATATCACCAATTGGTCCCCCTTTCTATATACCTTAATGCCAGGCCTTTATACCATACAAAATACCCGCCCTTACGTGAGGGAGACTATAGGTATTTTGAAAAATCAAAAAAATTACCCGCCCTTACGTGAGGGAGACTGTAGGTAATTTTAAAGATTATACGATACGTGGAACTTAGGCGGTACTGAAAGGGAATCATCTTGTTGATGGCACCTACCATAGAAAGTCGTCAACCCTCATGCGTGGGGTGTAATTTCCCCAAAACACTTTGGATTTCAGAACATTCGTCAGGATTTACGCCTAAACACAAGAACGATTAGGGTAGTGGAATGGAGTAAAAAAATAGCAAAATGGCAAACTTATCTCTCCCCGACGATTTATAGAGAACAAGCTCAGACGTCATTTTGGCAGCTATATTAGGCGGCGGATACAGTAGCGCAATCACGACAACTTTACCTGTAAGTGCTGGCCAAAGGTATCACAAATACCGAACGTTGCAGTGCAATAAATTGCACGGATGGGTTTTAATTATTCCGGGGACTTAGGGAGTGAATTTGATTTTAACTTTTAATGATGTAGTGCAAAACAAGAAAAAAATGCAACATACAACATAAAAGTGCCCACAGAAATAAACCACTAGGTGTCGAGCGCTGCTGAAAATGCACCTTTACAATAATGCCAAAATTGCCTTTTCAAAAAATTACTCTCTATCCCCCCTTGATTTGTGAGAAAAAAAATTCTCCCCCCTTAAAAAAATTTCTCCCCTTTTTTTTAAAACATTTTTTTAATAGTTAAAAAAAATAAACTATTTCATATAGTAGAAAATTATTTTTAAAAAAATAACTTTAAACTATAAAATAAATTTATAATTTTTAACTTTAGAAAAAAAATATTAAAAAAAAACTTTAAAAAAAATAAAAAAATTTTACCTTTTTTTCGGGGGGGGTCGACGGGATTTGAACCCGTGACCTCAGGGCTCCCTGAGCCCTACCGCTCAGCTCACTACCACGTGAGCTAGCGGGCTGATCCGAGAGGATCAGAGGACCCCCTCCTATTTGAGGAGGATCCTGGAGCCCGTCCGCCGCTCGGCTGCGTGGTGGCGACGCTCACAGCGGCAGCGACTGCCTGATTATGGCAGCAGGTCACGAGCGGCCGACATCCACTGCACCTTCAGCAATTGAGTGCTGCCATTTATCGCCTTCACCTGTAGCTTCCAATCATCGTCGTTGGCCGCTTATATGCAAACTATGCCACTGTGACCTGCATCTAGTGGCGCTACAAACTCAGCCCAACTCAGCGAATCAGTTTTCAGTTCACAGCAAAAAAAAATGTCATAGGTCTAGAAATCGCGTTTAGAGCTCATAGGTTTTTCAAGTAGATTCGCAGACGGGAGTGTTTTTTTTTTAACAAAATAGCAGCTTTTATCCCACATCTAGAAAGGAGGAAGCAACAAACATGTTTATAAAGAAAATCATGTATTTAAGGTAATGTCTACCTTCGGGTAGACTATACCCGATCAGTCAATGCCATCGCACCCCGTGTAGCCCTGATTCGTCTCGTGTAGGTTTTGTTCAATTGTGCCACGTCACGTTCGATTCTCCTTGTCACGTCCAGGTTGTCTACTGTCCGCTAGATTTAGGTGTCTTAGGTCGTCCACCCGCATCAATCTGGTCGAGTCAGGGTCCAAAGTGTCTTAGTCCTCATGTCCAATCAGGTACTCGCGTCAGTCTAGTCAACACCCTCGTGTCAGTCCAGTCAGCCGAGTCCACAGTGGTGTCGAATCATGATGTCGAGAAACATGCTCAGGTCCCAGTCGTCTAGTCAGACCTCGATACTTGCATCATATCCAGGCGTGAGTGCCTGGATAGTGTGCCACTTCACAAAGTGTACCAGGTCATGGAGCTTCCTTCCATATGAGCCTCGACAAATGCGAAGGCTCTAATACCATATTGACGAATCAACAATCAACTTAATATCCATTGATCAAACCAATATATATACAATAATTAGGTCCCAGATTAGCCCGTGATCATAGGATCTAATAACAACTTACAGCTCGAATTATATATGCTAAGTTAGGTCTAAAAGATAACCAAAATAGACCCAATATAATATACGCTAACAATAGCGTAACTAACCTAGGTAGTTAACTAACTACCCTAACAATTATAAAATAAGGTAATAAGATAGAATTACTATAGTAATTCTAACAAATATTTCATTGTGATCGTCTTTTCAAACTAATCATTTTGATATATTGTTTACAGCCAAGCACTTTTTCGGACTCCTTACTAAAAATAGTAACTCCTAAAACCACACTTATATTTTTAGTAATTCAGTAAAAGGGGTTCAAGACTATCCAAAATAGTTGCTGGCACTCAAAAAGAGATAGATCAAACCACCTCATTGTTGGAATCCCTACAAAGCTCCATTGATAGCATGCACATAGAAAATCAAGCCATGATGAAAGAACTTCGAAAACGATACCTTCAAAACCCGCCTAGAAGAACAACTTGCAGATGTGAATCCAAATTACAAGGTGGTCCAAGCAAGTCTGAGTACCATATTGAACAATCACAATCTAACCGAGGTAAAGGAAGGGCAAAATATGACTCTCACCCTCACTATGATCGTGATCCTATCTTTAAGATGCCTAAATTAAACTTTCCTAAGTTCAATGGAAAGGATGTAGATGGGTGGTTATGTCGTGTTGCTCAATTTTTTAAACTCCACGATGTCCCTAGATATTATCGAGTTCATATGGCTTCCTTCAACTTGGAATCTGAAGCTTTACAATGGTACCAATGGTTGCAAAACACTACCTCTAATCCTTCTTGGGAAGACTTTGAATCTCAATTACTCACTAGCTTTGGCCCTACTGAGTATGATGATTTTACAGGAGCACTCACAAATTTGAAACAAACTTCGACAGTTCTAGATTATCAAATACAATTTGAGAAATTGGCCAACCAAAACTAGGGGATTGAATGAAGGGTTTTTTATGAGTTGTTTCGTTAGTGGTTTGAGGGATGATCTCCAAGCTGAGGTCACGATGTTTAAACCACAATCCATGATGCAGGCTATCAAGTTGGCTCGTTTGGCTGAATCCAAATTTTCAACTCAGAGGCGGATATCTAGATTTCCACAGGCTAGACCCTCCTTCCCTCCTAGACTCCAAAATCAGAATGAACAAAAAACTGTTGCACCCAAACGTCTGACTACCGCAGAAATGGATGCGCGACGCGCCCAAGGATTGTGCTACAATTGTGATGAAAAGTTTACTCGCATGCATAGGTGCACCCAAAAGAAGTTGTTCCTCATAGATGTTGATGAGCCTGACACCAACGACCAAAGTGATGATGACACAGAACCAGTAGAGGAACCACCCCAATCGGAGGAAGAAAGCCAAGAAGAACCACACGCTGAAATTTATGTTCATGCTCTTGCTGGCATTACTACTCCCCAAACCATGAAAGTTGTGGGTTATTTCAAAGGCCTACGTCTTACCATCCTAATTGATACTAGCAGTACACACAACTTTATTGATCCCCGCATTGCCAAGCAGGCAAATTGTTACGTACATACATGTAATTCCTTTGAGGTTATGGTAGCCAATGGCGGGACTTTACCTTGCAAAGGTAAATGTCGTAATGTTAAACTAAAAATATAGGAATATAAGCTCAAACAAGATATGTTTGTGCTTCAACTAGGAGGATGTGATATCGTGTTGGGAGCTCAATGGTTGGGCACATTGGGAACCATCTCATGGAACTTTTTCGAGCTCTGGATGCAATTTTCACAGAATGGACAGTCCCACACTCTCCATGGCTCAAAAGCAAGGCCTTCACAGATTATCAGTTCAAGCCAGATGGAGAAGTTGTTAAAAAAATCATCTCGGGGAGTCTAGCTCAGATATTTGCGATCCAACCTCACCCTTCCGAGGAGGATTCCATTTCCGCAGATTTGCAAGTTATTTTGGCCAAGCACAATTCTGTTTTTGTTGAACCCTCAAGGTTACCACCTCGTCGCTCCCATGACCATGCTATTCCATTGTTACCTGGCAATTTTGAACTTAGCAGTTGGAAGCAGATGCTGACTTCACATCATACATATACATGCTGACTGTCTATCTAATATCATTCTATTGATATATTATTAACATTCTATCAATATAAAAAGCAGTCTTAACCTTTCAGCTACCACTAGCCCTTCCAAAAAGTTTAAATTACTCAAAAATAAATCTATAGAATATACAATAGAGCTGCAACTATAGTGGTAAGGGCTTTGGCCTCTCTTTGAGAGGTCCAATGTTAGGATCCCATCCTAATGTTATTTTGTAATTCTCATTGCTTATGTAGTGACCCGCTTCCAACGTGGGGGATCCCATCTATAATGTTATTTTGCAATATGTTGTAATGTATGTGGCAAGTAAGGCACCTAGCCAAGTGGGGCCATTTCATGTAACCATTATCAAGATTGTAACCGAGGTTTGGTAGAAGATTCTTTCTCGAGCGGCATTTTGCATGTAAGCCAACTCTTGAGCTTAGGGTTAGAGTTGCATGAAGTCTTTTCTTTAAAGCTATGAAGCCATGTACGAATGTATCTTTTTGCAAGTGAATGAAATATTGAAGGAGGTTACCCCCTCGAAGAGGCTTGCGATTCAGTGCTTATTGTGAGTGTTTATTTCTGCATTTACTTTTCGCATTGTGATATTGCATGAGTTTCTGCTTAATTTCAGTATTTTGTGTGAGTTTGCTTATTTTTAATAGTAGGTTCCTAACATCCAAGGTTCAAAACCCACTCAGTATGAGGGGACTGGGACCCCTCATAAAAAGCTGTGTAAACTCATTGAAAAAATCTATAGAATATACAAATATGTTTGAATTGTTCTAAAAAAATTAAATTTTGTCACTTGTTGTTTCTCCTTTGAAAAAATTACTTATAGAAATATTTACACGTAGGCACATAGATATACATAGCCATTATTATCAAAATGCATTAGAATGCATACAGTTGCTTAGGTGTACCAGTGCATATGATTCTAAATTTGAAATATAGAGTAAAACATGCACATCATAATCAAACAAGAATTTCCATTACCACACCAGAACTCTAATAATAACAGGTTACAGAGCCAGCCCAGTAAGGAACAATTATAACGAATAAGACTACCAAGGGAAAACGTCACCAAGGTTGTCAAATGAATTGACTGACTATTTAGTATTTACTATACAAAATTTTAATCAAAACTCAAGAAGTCGAATATTCTTATTTGAATAAGGAATGGGAAAACAAAATAATTTCACAGGCATAAGTAGTACAACACACAATTTGCAATTTATAAATATAATAATTGAAATTACAGAAGATGACCAAATTACCTGTTGTGACGAAGGAAACACTCCTCCTTCTACTGGGATTCCCAAACATCGAAGCAATGAAGCCATATCCTTGCATCTAGATGCCATTTCTTCAAGTCGTGACCTCACTTGCTCACGCAGTTGTTCTTTCAAATCCATTTTTTGCTCTTCCTGTAACAGACAGTGTTTTACGCCAAAAAGATTCCTTTGACAAAGACAAGCCATACTATTTTTATTTGAAAAACTTACAATTTCTTTAAGCAATTTCCAGAGGATGGACAAGGAAATTACATATATTAAAACTAGGAAATAGATAATTGTAACCAGCATGAGATAGCATTTGCAGCTTTGTTTCAAATTGAAAAAGGGAAAAAACAAGACCCACTTAGTGGCTTACTCCTGCCATTATGCATATGTAATAGAAAATTTATTTATTTAAAGCAATTTTTTCAAATGTGCATTAGATTGTCTTTGTTTTTTTAATAGTTTTTTTATAAAATGTTTATTTAACATAGATTAGACTTGCCTATTTGTATTGAAGAATTTAAAATCAATACTCCTGCCATCATGCATATGTAATAGAAAGTTATTTATTTAAAGCAATTTTTTCAAATGTGCATTAGATTTGTTTTTTTTTTAATATGTTTTTTACAAAATGTTTATTTAACATAGATTAGACTTGCCTATTTGTGTTGAAGAAATTAAAATCAATTTCTGGATTAAGGTATAAATTAGGCTGCCCTCGGAAAGTTGAGATAACTGCTAAGTTTATCACTAAATATTTATCAAATATAACAGTTGAACATAAACAAATTCTATTAATAAAAAAAGTTCTCCTAGTTGTTGAAGTCATTAGACATTGTTTGGAAAAATTGATTCCTACACTTACCACAGGAATAATAAGTAGCAAGTGTACAGCAGTCCAAAATATCCTATATTTGATCAATGGATCTCCCGCTGGATACTTTAAAATATCCCATGATCTCCACCAAGGTGACCACTATCTCCTTGTCTGTTCATTAATCTTGTCCGAGATAGACATGATTTCTGATGTGCTTCAAGATGATGAATATTCAAAGGTGAACATCAAAGAAACTGAGCTAGGGAATTACTTGACACCTGAAGAACCAGCTCCAACTCTAACCAGCCAAAAAGCACAAAGGTTTGATAAAGCATGGATTATGCATTTTGATGATGTAAGAACCAAGAATTGGGTCGATGCAGGCATCTAGTTCATTGACCCACAAGGTGTGCAAACAAGTTTCACCTATAGGTTGTTCAACTACACCAATAACATGCCTGAATATGAAGCATTGTGCACTAGCTTGAGAAAGGCTGAAAATATGGGGATCAAGCACCTCATGATATTCGACAACTTCGAGCTGGTCGTAAATCAGGTCAACACACAATGTCCCACTAAGAACAAACATCTAAAGTCATACAAGCAGGGTCTAGGACCTGCTAGAAAGCTTCAACACTCGTGAGATCAAGGAAAATCCTTGGGAATTGAATGCTAAGGCAGATGAGGTAACGTCCATGGCAGCTAGGTTCGACCCTGCCTCTACACCTTGCAATTAACCAAAGGAGTTGGAAGTGGTGTTCAGTCCAACAGTTCCCAATAATTTTGGTCATTGGCAGGTTTTCAATGATGATGAGCAAATAATCGAATTTCTCATCAAAGAAGCTCAAGATGCTGAAAACAAGAATAAATACAGGGACAACATAAAAGATGGGGTAATTCAGTTAAAGACAACATAAGGGTTCGATCATGCTAGAAAGTTTGTTCAATCCAGGTGACAGTGTAAGAAAATCCATCATCAAAGTGAAGACATCCTCCTACCATCTCGTCAAAATCATCAAAGAGAAGAATTTGTTACTAGGTAAGGAGTGCACTGAAGAGCAGATGTGTTTATTCAGAGAGCTTTGTAGGAAGTACAGAGACATTATTGCCTAGTCCTAAGAGGATTTGAAAGTATAAGACAGAAGTACCATAGAGCGCACTCTCGAATTAGAGCCTAGCACAAAGCCTTTCAGGCAGAATCTGAGACCTATGAACCCCAAAATTGAGGCAGTCATGAAAAAGTACATTCTAAAATTCCTGCAAGCACAAATAATCTTTCCGATCAAACGCTCCACTTGGGTAGCCAATCTACTACTAGTGCAGAAGAAAAATAGCAACATCAGGTGGTGTCAATTTCAGGAATCTGAGTAGGACAACTACCCTTTGCCTGTTATAGACCAAATCTTGCAGAAAGTGGTAGAATAATAGACGTTGTCTCTCCTGGATGGCTTTTCAAGGTACAATCAAATTTGGGTCAAGGATGACGATCAACAGAAAACAACTTTCACCACAAGATGGGTGACTTTTGCATATCAATGAATGGCTTTTGGGCTATCAAAGGTTGGGGCCACCTAGGCAATGGACACTGCTTTCGCAATCTTGGTAGGTGAGATCATACTTATATACCTTAATGAATTAACTATCTTGTCAAAAGAAAGAAGTAAGCATGTCAAACACTTAAAATCGATCTTTGAAAGGTATAGGGAGTACAGTATCTCGCTTAATCCTAAAAAGTCCATTTTCATGGTCCAAGAAGGCAAACTGTGAGGACATGTGGTGTCTAAGAATGGCTTTGCCATAGATCCCCAGAGGATAAAAGCAATCCAAGAGTTTCCCCTCCCCACATTTGTCAAAGGATTCCAGTCCTTTCTTGGTCAAACCCAGTTTGTAGCCAAGTTCATAACCAATTTTGCATATCTGGTCAGGCCAATTATCAAAATGTTCATAACCTTAGGATGGCTTGAAGATGGTAAGAAATCCTTTCAAGACATAAAATATGTCATCACGAAAGCCCCAATCCTCGTCAATCCTGATTTTTCCAAAGACTTCAAGCTTTATGTGTTTGGGACAGATGAAAACATCGTGGCAATGCTAACGATAAAGATGAGGAACAGCCAAATAATCAAATAGATTGTTCAGCTTCTAGACCATGCCCTTTGAGTTGCCTGCATACATGCCGGATTACATGTTCAACTTGGAATACATCATGCAACTTGACTCCGTGGACCTGAGTCGAAATTGCAAGAATTCCACCACATAATCGAGGAGAAACTTAGAAGTATGGGACTTGAGCAGCTTAGGATGTCTAGTCCTATGATCCTAAATGCTACTTCAGACGACAGCTAGAAGCAAAGGGTCTGCACACTTTCTATGTGGAAAGGAAGCAAACCCATCCGAAGAAGTACCCCAAGCCACTATGGGTAGTGAGCAAAGGTATGAAGATGAGGATGACTTCGATCCAAATTGCAAAATAAACCATCAAGATTTAAAGCCCCTAAGGACCATGGATACTCTAGAAGGAAGATCCTTGCCTGGCAAAAAATGAGGTATGAACAACCACCAAGTGGCAAGTCCCTTTGATGGGCAAATGTTGGCGATCTAGGGAAAGAAGCATAGGAGAGAACCTAAGAAGTAGAGAACAGCAGAGGGGTCATTGGAAGGCAATCCACCAAGTCCACCTTCCACCATCTTGCAACACCAATGACCTTGGCAATGGTAACCATTGCAATCTAAGAGAGAGTGAGGGAGATATACGAGAACCAGGAAGGAGACCAACACAAGTCTATGTTCAAGAAATGGGCAGCACAAGAAGCAGTTCACCAACCCACAAAAGAACAAGGAGCACCCCAACTCGAGGAGGGGGCAATCCCAAAAGGAAGACTTCTTCTTGAGGTGGCAGCATTCAAGACCCAAACCACAGCCACCCCTCCTCCACCACTCCTTCCCTTTCCCTTTTTTATATTCCCACTTATTTCTCTCTTTGTTTCTCCTCATCCCACTTCTTCTTCTCCTACGCTTTCTTCTATCGCATATCTCTCACCATGAATAAGTGCGACCATTAGTTCTCCTAGGGGCACTCCACCTCCCACCACACCTCTCATCACTGGCACCACCCCCATCACTTCATTCCCCTCACCCACCTAATATCCTACATCACAAGCCTTTCTCCTTCATAGCTAGTCTCTCCACCAGCTAAAACATTGGCTCAAATGACAACATGGATACCCACTTACAACTCTCCATTCACCCCCATTTCCACCTAACTCGCTCCACCTCACCATCCCATCACACAAGTTAAGCAACTCCTATAGGAGGCGATGACATCAACCACTCCAACTCAAGCAACAATGCCTACCAAAACAACCCCAAAACCAAGTTCAACCGCAGAGCCCAACCAAGGTCTATATTGTCACTGGTGAACCAAAGGCAACTGATGTCCAAGAAGTATTTGACTCCCTGCAAGCAAAGGAAAGAAAGGTCTAGAGAGGGTATAAACAACTAAAGGACAAAACTTCCAAGTCACAAGTTATCATGAAGTCTTAATTGGCATCAAGCAACGAAAAGGTCCTCATTGTGAAAGTGGTCCCCAACGACCCTTCCAAACCCACCACTGCACCTGTCGGCTTCATTACCAAAGTATCAGAGTTGGATCTAACCAAAACATATCCTCAACAAATGATTTAGCTCGCAAACCACATCTCCACTGGTGCGGCCATGCAATTTACCCGGATGGCAGTGGAGAATGATGCAGTGAGGAGACAAGCAGCAAAACAAGAAGCAAAAGTGGCATAGTTGAAGGTAGAAAAGTCACAACTCCAACAAGAGAACAAACACCTTACGAGGGACACCATGGAGAAAGCATGTTGCAAAAACAAGTTGAGGACCTCAAATCCCAACTTGTTGAAGCCAACAAGCAAAAACAGTAGCCAAGATCTTTTACAGCAACGTGCACACGCCCATAGACCACTTGAAGAAGCAATTTGAACAAGAGCAATCACAGTTGGAGAAACAAGTGAAACAAATTCAAGAAGCCTAGCAAGAGAAAAATCTGAAGATCACAGAGCTCCACGATGAAATAGCAAAACTAAAAGGAGCAGAGGTTGACCAAGAGCAAGCCTCGAAGATTGAAAAGGTGAAGTCCCTATGGGACAATATAGAAACAAAGGTCACAAGTGCCAACAGATGCTTTGAATTTGTGGCCAACACCGACAACATCCTCAATCAAGTGGCGAGCGTGATTAAACAAACAAAAGAGTTGGGTACAAAGGAGAGGTACCAGGAGGTACTCAACCAATTGGTCATCATAACAACATCCCAGGCGCAACATATGGGAATAGACATGAAACACCTCGTCAGAAAATTGAAGGTGCCTAACACCCAAAGAGACCTACAAACCTGCAAAGACACAATGGTCTCTTTGGAAACCCTAATACAAGAAATGGAAAAATAAATTTAGGGGTTAGTCAATACTAGGTTGCTTAACATGTTCTATCATCAAAAGAAGCTCCTCAATGATGACATAATGATTGAAGAAGGAAAGACCAAGGATGGATCTACGACAGTGACAAAAAAAGTCAAACAATTGGAGACGCTTCTTAGCAAGTTGCAAGAGATGGTGGAGAAACAAGATGGGTTGTCTAAAAACCCAAACAAGGACCTGGCAAAAAACAAATAAGACCTTGCAAACATCCAGTTGCCAAAAAAACAATGGTAAAATTTTGGCGCCTCGTGAAGTTGCTAGAAATGGAGTAACAATTTACTACCTTGGGGTTCCTGCCATTTTGGAGATCTACAAAAACCTTCAAATCAATCTATAAAAGGCTCCAAAACCCCAATTTTTGCTAAGTGAGGACCAGAGGACCGATTTGCTCAAGAGGAAGCGATTGGCCCACAACAACGAAGCACTAGCAGGACGGAAGTGCTAGCAAACAGGAGCGAAGTGCTAACAGACTACAACGATTTGCTCATCTCCTAAATCGAATTGCTCATAGATAGGCAAAAGGCTGAAAACAAGATTGGCAAATCCCATGAAAGATTTTTTGAAAGCAATATTTTGGCATGTAGTGTTAGGAGGTGAATTCAATATTCAGATCTCCAATGTTCTTCAGCAGAGAGGTGCATGGTGGTGCAGCTTATAAAGAGGAAACAAAAACAATATTTTGTAGTCTTCCTTTGAGAGAGGAAACAAACAGTTTTTTGGACTCTTCCTTTGGAAGAGGAAACGAACAGTTTTTTGGACTCTTCCTTTGGAAGAGGAAACGAACAGTTTTTGGACTCTTCCTTTGGAAGAGGAAACGAACAGTTTTTGTTTTTTCTATAAAAGGGGAATGACCCCTTGCATGTAAATGAATGATTGAATGTAATTCTACTGAAATCAATAAAAGATCAAGCTGCCATTGCCCCGTGGTTTTTCCTGCACATTGCAGGTTTTCCACGTAAAATCTGTGTTACTGTTTTTCCTGCGTTATTGTGTTTTTTTGCTTGCACATAATTTTTCTATATTTTCTAACATCTGGTATCAGAGCCTAGGGTTTTGTGCGAGTGGGAGCTGCAACAATGACTAGAAGTGTAACCAAGTTTGATATTGAAAAGTTTGATGGCAGGAACTTCGCCCTATGGAAGATGAAGGTGGAGGATTTGTTGGTTCAAAATGACCAAGCCCTAGCCTTGAAAGGGGTCGCGAGTAAACCAAGCAGCATGAAATATGAGGATTGGGCAACACTAGATAGGAAGGCGGTTTCTACAATCCGTCTATGCCTAGCGGACTCCGTCTTGTTCAATGTTGTTGAAGAAAAAACCGTGGAAGCCCTTTGGAAGAAGCTTGAAAAGTTGTATGAGACAAAATCTGCAACAAATAAGGTTTTTCTGAAAAAACAGCTTTACAGCCTAAGGATGAAGGAGGGCTCATTTGTGGCCGATCAGTTGAATGAGTTTAATACCCTTATCAGTAAATTGGTTTCAATTAATGTGAAGATGGAGGATGAGGACAGAGCTATCACCCTACTTTGTTCCCTCCCGGAGACTTGGGATCATTTGGTGATGACCATCAGCAATTCATCATCAGGAGCTCTAACTTTTGATGATGTGGTAGTCGCTTTGTTGGCAGAAGAGTTTGAGACGGAAAACGTCTTTGGAACCCTCAACCAATGAAGCCCTAGTTGTGAGAGGTCGATCTTTCGAGAAGAGTCAAAAAAGTAGATCACTGTCCAGATCTAAATCTAAAGGACGCAAGCTGAAAGGGAAGTGCTGGCATTGCAGGAAGCCAGGGCACTCAAAGGACTATTGGCAGTTAAAAAAGGAAAAAAATGGTGAAAAGCAATTTCAGCCTTCAACTGAGGCCAGTACAGTAAATTTTGGAGAGACGGCAACATGTGAGGCTTTCTGTATCAGCAACAGTAGATCTGTTTTATATACCTAGGTTTTGGACTCGGGTGCATCTTTCCACATATCTCCTCATAGAGACTGGTTTGACAAATATCAGCCATATAGTGGTGGGAAGGTCTACTTGGGTGATGAACACCCTTTAGAAATTGTGGGAAGAGGGGACATAAGGATCAGGCTGGACGATGGTAGAGAAAGGATGTTATGTGATGTGCGACATGTGCCGATTTGCGGAAGAATTTGCTCTCAATCAAGATGATGGATAAGCTAGGGTATTCTGTCACTTTCCGTAACAACTATTGCAAAATTACCAGAGGTGCTATTGTAGTAGCAAAGGGAGAATCTTATGGGACCTTATATCGTTTATGCGGTGATACGGTGACAAACCATGCAGCAGCAGCAACTTCAGTTCAGGATGCAGTAATGCTATGGCATCAATGCCTAGGCCATATGAGTGAAAAAGGTCTAAAAATTCTGCATGACAGAGGTATGCTTTCTGGGATTAAGTCTTGCAATTTAGACTTGTGTGAGCACTGTATATTTGGTAAACAAAAGAGGGTTCGGTTTACTGCAAGCCCTCGTAAGAGTTCTGATTTTTTGCAACTTATACATTCGAATGTATTTGGACCAGTCTCCACTCGGTCCTTAAATGGTGCCATCTATTTTCTGACATTTATAGATGATTATTCTAGGAGAGTGTGGGTTTATTTTCTAAAGAAGAAGTCGGAAGCTTTGCAGAAATTTAAAGAGTTCAAAACTCGAGTAGAGAAAAGTTTGGGCAAGCCTGTTTTATGTCTTAGGTCAGATAATGGGGGTGAATATTGCTCCAAGAAATTTGATAAATTTTGTACGCAGGAAGGAATTAAGCACTAGAAGACTGTACCATATACTCCACAACAAAATGGTGTGGCTGAGCGGATGAATCGCACAATCATGGAACGTGCAAGAAGCATGCTCAACGCATCCATGTTGGATAAAAATTCTGGGCAGAGGCTGTTAATACAGCTGTTTAGCTCATTAACAGGTCACCTACAGCTGCGTTGGATGGATAGATTCCAGAGGAGGTTTGGTGTGGTAAGCCATTTGATTACTCTCATTTGCGTACCTTTGGTTGTGATGCATTTGCCCATGTGCCTAAAGAAAAAAGGTCCAAACTTGACCCGAAGTCAAGCAAATGTGTTTTTCTCGGCTATAGAGATGCAGTAAAGGGGTCCTACTACCCACAAGGTAATTATTAGCCCAGATGTTATTTTTTATGAAAAATCCATGCAAAGGAAGGAGGTACAGCAAACACCTAATGTTGTACCAGTTGAAGTAGACATGAATGAAGATGAAAATGAAAATCAACATGCTGAAATTTTTGAACAGCATGCAGAACAGCAAGTAGAGCAACCACAACAGTCACAAGACCAAGAGCCACAATCAACATATCATTGGGTTAGAAGATCTACACGTCCACAAAAGTGTCCAGAAAGGTATTCTCATGTTTATCAGTCCTCTTTTGCTTTGTTAACTGATGATGGTGAGCCTAGTTCATTTTAGGAAGCTAGAGAGTCTGAGAATGCAGAAAAGTGGAGGAAATCCATGGAGGAGGAAATCGAGGCACTTCGCAAGAATAAAACGTGGGAACTTGTGGATCTCCCACTTGGAAGAAAGACTGTTGGAAACAAGTGGGTGTACAAAGTGAAGAAGAACAGCGATGGGCTGTTGGAACGCTATAAAGCTCGCTTGGTAGCAAAAAGCTATGTGCAGAAGTCAAATATTGACTTTAATGAAATTTTCTCTCCAGTTGTGAAGATGACTACTATTAGAGTTCTACTTGCACTTGTAGCTGCACAGGATTTAGAACTAGAGCAGCTTGATGTAAAGACTGCTTTCTTGCATGGTGATCTCGAGGAGGAGATTTATATGGATCAACCTGAGGGCTATGAGGAAAGAGGCAAAGAGCATTTGGTTTGCAGACTAAAGAAATCTCTGTACAGGTTGAAACAGGCGCCAAGGATGTGGTACAGGAAATTTGACACCTTCATGAAGAGCCAAGGTTTCAGCAGGAGTGAAGCTGACCATTGTGGATACTATAAGAGGTTTGATGATGGCAGTTTTATTATTTTGTTGTTGTATGTTGATGATATGCTAGTTGCAGGCCCCAACATGAAGAAAATCATTGATCTTAAGGCTCAGTTGGCTAGGACATTTGAAATGAAGGATTTAGGAGCAGCAAACCAAATTTTAGGGATGAAGATACACAGGGACAAAAAAGGAAGAAAGATATGGTTAAGTCAAAAGTCATATATAGAAAAGATTCTGCAGCGCTTCAATATACAGAATGCAAAACCAGTTAGTACCCCACTTCTTTTAAGTTGTCTTCCAACCAGTGTCCTAGAACAGAAGCAAAGAAGACAAGCATGTCTCGTGTACCGTATTCATCAGCAGTAGGAAGCCTCATGTATGCCATGGTGAGCACCAGACTGGATATTGCCCAAGCAGTGGGAGTAGTTAGCCGATACATGGCAAATCCTGATAAGGAGCATTGGAATGCGGTGAAGTGGATATTTAGATATTTAAGAGGCACTTCAGATGCTGCTATTTACTACGGATCGGATAGTTTGCAAGTTAAAGGTTTTGTGGATTCTGATTATGGTGGAGATAGAGATGGGAGAAAGTCCACTACAGGATATACTTTCACTCTTGCTGGTGGAGCTGTGAGTTGGGCTTCTAAGTTGCAGTCTGTGGTGGCTTTATCAACCACTGAAGCAGAATATATTGCAGCGACTCATGCCAGCAAAGAGGCAATTTGGCTAGAGCGACTGTTGGGTGACTTCAAGGTAATGCAGGGGAAAATTATGTTGCATTGTGATAGCCAAAGTGTTATTCAGCTAGTGAAGAACCCAACATTCCATGATCGCACGAAACACATTGATGTCAAGTACCACTTTATAAGAAATGTGATGGAAGAAGGTAGGATCCTGTTGCAGAAAAATCGACACTGAAGTGAATCCTGCAGATATGCTTACTAAGCCGGTCAAGACAGAGAAGTTTGAGTGGTCCAAAACTTCTCTGGGCTTGCTGAAAATGTGATAAGGGCAGCATTGGGCAATTGGCACTTGGATGGAAAAACATAGACAAAGAATTCCTGTATATCGACTTCAAGTGGGAGAATGTTAGGAGGTGAAGTCAATATCCAGATCTCCAATGTTCTTCAGCAGAGAGGTGCATGGTGGTGCAGCTTATAAAGAGGAAACAAAAACAGTATTCTGTAGTCTTCCTTTGGGAGAGGAAACAAACAGTTTTTTGGACTCTTCCTATGGAAGAGGAAACGAACAGTTTTTTGGACTCTTCCTATGGAAGAGGAAACGAACAGTTTTTTGGATTCTTCCTTTGGAAGAGGAAACGAACACGAACAGTTTTTGTTTTTTCTATAAAAGGGGAATGACCCCTTGCATGTAAATGAATGATTGAATGTAATTCTGCTGAAATCAATAAAAGATCAAGCTGTCGTTACCCCGTGGTTTTTCCTGCACATTGCAGGTTTTCCACATAAAATCTGTGTTACAGTTTTTCCTGTGTTATTGTGTTTTTCTGCTTGAACATAATTTTTCTATATTTTCTAACATGTAGTGGTTCCACCAAGCATTTTAAAGGCCTTCTAGGTGACTTGGGAATGTATTTAGAGGCATGTGACATTTAGAGGTCCATCATTTTGCTAAAGATGCCCCCATATCTTTACTTTTACTAGGTATTAAGAATTTATCACCCTAGGTAACTCGGGTGAATTCTTCCTATAAATAAGAGCATGGGCTCCATTGTAAACATCTTTTATCCTTGAGGAAATGAGAGCTACACTTTGTGAGACCCACATTTAGCTCCCTTCCAAAAGTTACTAAGAAATTGATAAGACTTTTGCTTTCCATCAATGGCACCATCCTCATGGATTGTGGAGTATGCGACAACTATGGCACTGCCCTTTTGTCCTCTTGTCATTCCTGTTATTAATTTCATTTCATGCATATGGGACTACATTGTTGTTATTTGATTTTCTCATGTGTTGATCGATCACACACTCTCCTTGCTACGATTACGGCCGTATGTACTTTCAATCTCTTGCAGCATAAACTTCATGAGTTACCTTTCATGCATTTTAAATTCTGCATTTATTTTTGGTACTTTAATTTTCTGCATCTAATTTCATGTAATTAGATTAGATTAGTTAGATCTTAGCAAGGATAGTGGGGACTCGGCCTAAATCTAGAGGTTGGAAGAGGCATTGTCTCTTCCTTCCAATTTGTTGGAACAAAATTGACGATGCATTAGAAGTTAGACCTTTCCACAATTCAAAAGTTGTATGCAAACGACATGATCCTTGACACATCATTCTAAACATAAATTTGAAGAGTACCTTCTCTTCTCAACTTTGACTCCTTTCTTGAAATTGGTTGTGTGTTTGAAATAGACCCATTAGTGTTACAAAATGACCATATTACCCCATGTGGTATTTAATACAATAACAGTTTTGGCAATTATACATATATCACTTCACAAAATTTCAACCTGGTCTCCACCTTGAAAGTCCACATTTTTAACCACTTAAGCCCATATCGTTTGATAAAATGTTAAGGTTCACCCAAGGTAATGGAATGTTGGTCTATTGTTTGAATCTCATTCCCTCCCATTGCTTGCCCAATTCGCTTGGACAACATGAGATTGAAACCTTGATCTACAATGCGAAAATATTGGCTTCCTACATCTTGCCCCAAACCTTATGGGCAACTTCGACTCCAATTATTTTAAAAAATATATATATTTATTCTATATTTTAAAAAAAATTATTTATTCATAATAGATTACCATAATAGATTAAAAGTGTAGATTATATTATATTATATCAACAAATTAAATTAATTAATTAATTAAAAAAATAATAAAATTTAAATTTGGAATAAGGGATAATTTAGTATGTGCTCCAATCAAAATTGAAATAAGTATCAATTTATAAATAGCAATTTATGTTCATCTGAAGGTCCTAATCTTCTACAACATAACTTGGATCTAACATATGCGAATAAAATACATTCCCAAGCACTTGGATTAACTTTATGTTCATCTAAAGGTCCTAATCTTCTACAATATAACTTGGATCTAACATATGCCAATGAAATACATTCCCAAACACTTGGAGCTTTTAACTATTTGTAGTTCTTGGTTTCAATACATTATTGTCTTACCCACGTGTTGTAGGTGAGTTGGAGAGGAGAGGGCAATCCTCCAAGGGAGGTCCCAAGTTCAAATCTCCACCCTACCTAAAAGCTGAATTGGGTATCCAAAAATCCAATTGATAATGTTGGTGCGGGCAAGGTCGGGTGCGACCCCCGGGTGACTTTGACGGTGTAGAACCCCCTGTTCGCGGTCTCTCAGACCAAGGCGGCCCCGAAAGGGGTTTTTCGCTTAAAAAAAAAAAAAAAAAAAATACATTATTGTCTTCTATCTCTTGGACCCAACGGGCATTAAGACCAAAACCCTTCCATTAACAAGTGCATTGTGGTTCTTAGTTTGTTTATATTGAAAACTTTGCACCTGTATTTGTATGCGGTTTCTTGATACTATTTTGTTAGGATTTTGTTATTTTTTTAAAAGCATTCTAAAAAATTGTTCCAAAATGAGGGAACAATCTTCTAATCACACACAACACACTCAAAATACCAACAAATTATCTATACTCGAAGGCCTTTGTTTAACAAGTTCTGTGGTGGGTATGTCCATGACAGCAAGTTCCAAGGTACAATATATTATGGCAAACCCTTGGTTACGTACCTGAAATGTTTGAAGGGAAAATGGAAATGTTTGATTCAAATGCATATACCCTTCCCCAAGATATTCAGGTGTCGGTGAAGAGTGTCCGATCTCGAATGAAAGCAGTAATAAAAGATATGGATGGGATATTAACTTTGGTGAATGCAAAGCTATATCAAAGAACTATGAAACACAGACAACCTTGAGCAAAAATAGAGTTCGTAATAAAGAAGTTTGGAAGCAGGGAATGTGTATTGAACAACAAGGAACACAAAGCAATGTCAAGCAAAATATGACCCAGATGGGTAAGGAAAATACAATCCCACAACAACACCTTTACATGGTCATGGAACTTGTATGTGCAAGAGTTATTGACTCTCAAGAATAGATTTGATCAAATGGAAGCTAGGGAGCAACAGAAAGATTGTAAATTCAAAGCATCATGAAAGTTAATAAAAACCTTAAAAAAAAGAACGAAGTGCTAAAGGAACAAATAGCAAAGCTTCAAGAATCATTAAAAAAAGATCGACAAACATGGCAGAGAATAAAGCAGGATATGAAAACAAAGAAAAAATCATCAAATTTCAGCACTCATATAGAAAGCAGAACGGACGTAACAAGCATTGCACAAATCAAAGAATTACAAACAACAATAACATGTATGAGAAAAAAAGGACAATAGTCAATAAGAGGAGGTCAAGACATGGGAACATGTTTTGAAAGGCACAAATATGCAAAAGAAAGATGATAGAAACACAAGTTAAGACGCAAGTGAAGGAAGAAAAAGAAAGACATGATAAATCAACAAACATGGTCATCAAAGGGGTAAACAGCTATGGAGAGGGTGATGACACAAACAAGCTCGAATGAGATTTTTTTAAAGACAAACTGCAATCGGAAGGACAAATATAAGAAGCAAAGATGCTTGGAAAAATATGTTGGGAAGAAAACCCATATGTCAAGAAGTAGAGGATTTTTGAAAAGTTCACCTTATTCTTTAGATGAAGATTTAACTCCAATGCAACAAGAAGAAAGGCCGAGGAAATTGAAGAAAGCGAGGACATCAAGGAATGAAGGTAAAAGGGCATGTTTAAAAAACAAAAGAGCATACATAATCAACCAGTTACCCTGAAACAAATAGGGATTTGAGACCCCAGAAGCAATTAAACTTGGTATGCTCGAATTGTAGAGGACACCCTTGGAAAAAAAGGACCTGAGTTAAGGCCCAAAGCTGAAGGAAGAGAAGACATTATTCTCACAAAGACTTATGAGCATAAGCATTGTAAGAGTCCGATCTTTCAAGAATATAGGAAAATAGCAATATGGAGTGAAGCAACAATAAATGACAAAGGCCATGGGAGATTAATAGTGTTGATAAAAGAATCTTGGGACTGAATTTTATGAGTGGCCACAGAATACCCAAATAAATAATATTTCTGGATTAAAGTGAGAATGAAGAACGGTTACAACTGTTGCTTTGCTACTTCACTCCACAAGCATCAAAAAACGGGAAGAAATACGACATGGATTGTGAGGACTAATGTGCAGCATTAAAAAGAGACATTTCACGTTATTATAGATTCAGACAAATACAGCAAGCACACAAAGCAGCACCCTAAACAACAACAAAGACATGCATAGCAACTTGCTATGGCTAGAAGAAGAGGAAAACCAAAATGAAAATGATACTCAGAGGATGAAAGAGTCATCACTCATTCTAGTGAAAAATTATTGGTTACATATAAGCATATATAGGCTAAATATTTTTAATTTGTATAAATAAGTAAAAGAAATATGGAAGATACACATAAACTATATCATCTGTTCACAAAACTTGTAAAAATATGATGAAAATAGAGGTTGAGGATTCCCCAATAGAGCTGGAAACAGATCATAATCCAATTTATATAGAATTGTCAATGCCAAACAAAAAACAGCAAGTAGAGATCCTTGCAATCCTCACTACATGGAAATGTTCTAATGACACAAGATATTTCTTTAGTCTTAAAAGCGGTAAAAAAGAGAGTTAAAAAAACAGATGAAGAAAAAAGAATGAAGGAACTATAAGCCATGAACTAATGCGTATAATCCAAGAAGCATTAAAAGAGTGCAACAATCCAAAGTCTAAAAAGAAGAAAAAAATCGAGTTTATGCATGATGCAATGTAGAATGTAAAGCAACAAGGAGAATTTTGAATGAACAAGGAAAGGAAGAAAATAGAATAGCATACAAAATAATTGTGAACACAAAATAAGAGGAATATATGGGCACAAGAAGAGAAAATTTAATTTATATAGAGAACTTCAGAAAAACAACAAACAAACAGAAAATAGTGTTACACCAGTGCAATGGTTAGAGTATGCAAAGCAGTTGTATGAAGGTGATCAAGAAAACAATGCTCCTCCTACAATCAATACAGCAACAGAATTGTTCACATTAAAGGAAGTCAAAAAAGAGTATTACGAGGTTGAAAAATGTAAAGCCCAACATGTGGATGGACTACAAGCAGAATATTTAAAATGGGGAATAGAAAACCTAGAACCACATATCAAAAGGTTATTTAATGGTGTCATTAAGCATGGTTTTCTGAAAAATTGGACAAGTTTAGCTATACCTCACTTCAAAAGTGGTGATAGAGACAACCCTTCAAAAGTTCAAATTACCAAACGATAATGGTTAATCCTCTATTTGCAAAGATACTCAATAGTATGGATGTGTAAAATGCATAAGTGGGAAGAAGAACAAAGAAAGAGGGCAAAAGGACGAGTAGGTTTTATGCCAAAACACTCAATAATAAATCATTGGATCACATTAACACATAAATTGAAAAAATATAGGAGGTAAAGGGGGATGCAAATTTTTGTTTTGCTGACTTCAAGAAGACCTTTGACACAGTGCCTAGAAGTAAAATAAACTAATGAAGTAGGATGGAGGAATCAGGCATACCGGACAAATATAGGGCAGCAGTCTAGACTCTATGAAGAGGTCCAAGCCAAAATCAGAACACAAGGCGGTCTCTTTGAGTTGGAAAGCTTTGGAAGTGAAATATGAGTTAAAGAAGGATGTCCTTTATTCCAACTTTATTTGGCCTACATATTGATAAGTTTGAAGAATGGTTACATATGAGTGAAGAGAAAGGTGTCCATCTGGGCAGTTACATGGTGAAGCTACTTTTGTATAACAGTTCTATTTTGATTGCAAAAACAACAAGGGTTAAGAGAGCATTTAAAGGCCCAAGGATTTTAAACCAAGTGGTTGTGAGTGGAGAGTTTCACACCATAAGCTAAGGCTCAAACCCCATGGGTGAACCTTAACATTTATCAAATGGCAGGAGCTCAACTGGTTATGTACATTGTCTTTCAAAGTGGAGAACAGCGTTCAAATCTTGCCAAGCGATATATAGAATATTTTCAAAATGTTGTTGTCATTCCACTATGTGGTCTCATGATGTAGAACACTTTTGCAAGGAAGTTGGCATGCAAGTAAATACAAACAAAACCAAAATAGTGGTTTTCACCAACCAAAAGAAAAGAAAACCGCAAAGCTTCCAATTCGAAGGGGGCCTTGTAGAAGAAGTAACATAATACAAATATTATGGTGTAGATTTCAATAAGAGACTTGGTTGAACAACATGGAGACTGAAAAGAATAATGTGATGCTAGAGAGCACTCTTTGCATTGCAAAACAGATTACAGAAGGCAAAATTGTGGGATTGGAAGACCATCCAGGTCTTATTCGGATTGTTGGTAAGTGCCAATGATGCTTTATAGGTGTGAAGCTTGGGCCTGCAGTACATTGAGCTTGAAATGGAGGCAACTAGAGAGGATGCATAAGCGTTTCATTAAAAACAAATTCAAAACAAAAGATTCAGTGCCATATGCAATACGGCAGAAACAGGTACTTTTCCTATAGAGGCAGCTGCAATGATTCATCTTCTGGGATATCTAAAAAATATTCAATAAAGGGATGTAAATAGGTTGCCTAAGTTTATAGTAGGAGATGACTTGAACAGAAAAAGAACACTTGGATGAAACAAAATATCAAATGAATGAATAAGCAAGGTATTTGTTTATTAGAATGCCCAAAAAACAAGGATATAGAAGTCTATGTAAGGGAAAAATTTAAGGCAGCAAAGTGGACAAAAGAGCTAGGAAGAAAGAAGGTGTCCTACCTTGTTGAGTTCAATCCCATACCTAAGGAACGATCAAAAGACATATAGAAATGCAGATATCAAATGGAGAACAAGAGAAATGGAAGCTTATAATAATATTTGAGATAGTTATGCTGATACATTAGCAATGGATTCTATGTCTGAATTGTTTGAAGAAACAAGAATAGAGAAGCTAGGAGAATTTATCAGCAAGATCAATAGCAAAAGATCAGTTCTTCAGAAAGAGAGAATGATGGCTCAACTTTGATTTTTCACATAAACTTGTTTCTTTGTAAACAAACATGATAGATAATATATTGTACTTGATAACGAATCTTTATTGTCTCATAGATTGTTTGGCCTCACATATGTTAAACACCTTCTATTCTCGAAAATAAAATAATATCAAATTATTTTTTTTTAAATGATTTATACAATTGGTTGGTATTACTCGAAATGATTTAAAGGTTTATGCCAAACCAATTCTTAAAGCTACCTACGGTCGACAGGACTAATAATTAATCACTTTGAAAGCTACAGCCTACAATTTATTACCTTTCTCTTAGTTACCCACATTTCTTCAATACGTTGCTTTTGTCTTCGTTCCATTTGTAACAAGCGTTCAGCCTCTGCCTTTCTTTTTCTCCGCAACCGTTGGGCCTCCTCTGCCTAATCAAAAGTTAGCCAGTGTTTATAATAAAAGTAATTATTCACAATAAATAATAACACACCAAAGTTACAAATATTGAGCTTTTAAATTAAAGATAATTTTGGCCAAATTATGTCTATATATGTTCAATTTGTAATTGGCATCACTCTGCCACAAATAAAGAAACTGAAATCAATGAAAGCATAATATTTGCAATAATCCTCTAGTTGTCTAGTGGTGTTTGTGGACCAGTGAAACTGCCCTTGATTCAAATAATTCTATAGCATTTTCTAATAGTTGCTGCCCATTGTAAATTAAGCAAGTAATTCACAGGCTCCTATATATCTAACATCTCTGCAGCAAACACTTCTAACATGGGTATCAAAAGTTTGTGTTTAACATGCATTTGAGTTAAGATGGTTTTAAATAGGAATACTATGTCCTCAATTGTGAAAAACAACTACTGTAAACCAACGCCATCCACGTTTCTCCTTTTAAGGTCATTAACTACAATTATCATCAAAATTGCCAAATGAGAAAACTGCAATCTCAGTCTCCAACACCTAAACTCTCAATCAAGAGAACAAAGTTACGAACAACACATTGTTAATGACTGCCTTTTACCTAGAAACACAAAAGCAACAATTTCAACGAAAGGAAATTATCATAGTATGCACAAGTGACCAAAGTAGGTGAATGGGACTCTAGAGGACATCACTAGAAATACTTGAGTAAGAGGAACCCAAAGGAGCTTAAAATAAGCTAGAAAATAAGACTAAGAAACAAAATGAATTAGATTGGGAGACTCACAAAAAATAGAACAGGTGAATCCAAAGGGGATAGAACACAAGAACATATGATCCAAATATAATAAAAAATGCAAAGAAAGAAAGATCTCTCAATAGCCAAGAGTTGGTAAACATAACAATTGCAAACGAAAGCCAAAAGATGGCACATTCATGTCTCTACCAGAATTTTTCACATACTGGCCAAAGATAAAATCATCCACCATGTCAAAGGTTCAATGCAAGATATGATAATAGCTGTCAGTGCTAGGAGTGCTAGGCTACGTGATCCTTGGGAGAAGGAAGTAGGACACTTTCCTCTAGATCCTATTCTAATTCCCATGGCCAATAGACTGTTGCAGGTAGTGATCAATCTGGTAAATGGATGTCATCGATGTCAGTAGTGTAAATCAAAGGATCTAGCAGGGCCCTCAACATTAAAGAAAAATAGAGTTGTTGCTTAAAATGGAAATGAGGGCACAAAGTGTTTTTCAAAATAATTTCCAAAGAGGAACGTTATCTGAAAAACTAGTCTACGCTAGCATGTAAGGTAGTGGCATGTAGAGGGGGCTTAACACCTCCAACATCTTTGGTTTGTAAAAGGAACTGAAAGTCTATAGCCCTCATTCTCCCCTATAAAGTTATGAACATATTGGAAAATATTAGATAGTTGGCCCTAACCAACCCTTTTGTATAGTTTGGTCCATTTGGAATCTTTTTCTTTAAGGAATTTTGTAAGCCCATTAAGGCTTTTGTTCGCTAAAAATGCTTTTTCAAAAATGACAAGTGGGGCCCCTAATTTGTTTGAATACTCTTTTCTATGAAATATAATCATCTCACATGCAAAGAGAAAAGGGAATTAATGTGGGAATAAATAAGTGTTAAGTGTTTGAGTAGATCATGTTCTGTGAGGTTATGAGACATCTCTGACAGTATGATAATCAGTTATTATCCAAGGTAGGAGTGCCCATACTCCTCTTGGGATTCCTCACATGGCTGCTTGGTTCTCAATGGAATTGCTCACTTTCTTGACTCCTCTAGATTCACTTTTTTTCAGCATGGAGAGCTGCAAGGGTGGTTGACTATGTCAACACTAACAAGACTTTGCTTTCTGGTATTCACAACTTTCAGGTTTCTAGTCGGCTCCCCTTGGATGATTATGCAATATTAACTTTCTCCTTGGATTCTTCCTCTTTTACCTCTCCATCTTCTCCTCCTCCATTGCCCAGTCCTAACAGCCATCCCAAGATTCATTTTAACCTACTTAAAGACCCATGCATCTTTGATGGCAAGAAACAAACAACAAATGGCTTGTGCCATACCACCAAAAGAAACTACAACAAATTAGTTTGTAGTGATCTTGAATCCAATGAAAGAGACAGAATTGGAATTGCCACCCCTTGCACAATATTCGTTTGATAACATGATAATGCATCGCTACCATTAGAATCCTTATTCTCGAGTTGCAAGGAACAATCTGTACTTTGCTCTGCCCTACGGCCTTGCCATTACCATGCATTCCATATGGGCCATGCAAACTCCACATCAACCCACCTTTATTTGAGAAGTCAATTTGGTACCCTTCCCTAGTTACCCTAAGGTTTCAATCTAGTAAGGCGCCACCCTAATTCATTGTCATAATGATCCATTTCCTTAAAGCAAGGGGCGTATGTTTCTATGTAATAAAACGCCACACAATTGATTTGATTACAAAAGGGGTGCAAAGTTGCATGCTATTGGAGAGCCCCTTTAAAGGTAGTGCTATGGGAAAGAAGAGGCAAACCAAAAGAATACTTGTTTTATCGATGATTATGTTGTTCATCTCTCCCAATTTCTGTCCGAATACTACTCACTTAATTCCACCACGACAACAACCAAATATGAATATTTGTCTTACATGTTCTAGGATGCCTCCCTTGACTCCTTTCCCCACAATCTTACTTTGCCAAAGCCCATCCATCGCATTAGTTCTTCACCCATGCATCATTGCTATGATGAAGAATATAAGCCCATGCATATCTATGAGCAAATAGCTATATTTTCCACCTAAAGAGAATATAAATGCTTTATTCAATTTAAGAAACAAGAGTTTCTTGCTGCTATATGTTGTAAGCTTTCAAATGCTCTTCATCACTCCAAAATCCTTTTAGCACACTCTTCTTCCTCGGAAGCCCCCTCCTATGTGCATCAATATTCAGTACCAAATACCAAATGCTAAATCTTTATATGATATCCTAAGGTAGCCCACCATTCATATTCCCCCCATCCCCCAACATGTCACCTATTTTTTTCAAGGCCCATCAAAAGAGCTATACATAAATTATGCACTAGCAAAGCTGCTGATTTCAAAGGATTTCAGATTGAGTTCTTGAAAAATGGTGTTGAAGCTATTGGCTATCCCATTATAGAATCATTCAATGAGGTTGATTGTTCTAGCATAGTATCCACTCCCTCTACAAATTAAGGGACTAATCAAATAAAAATAACTAAAAAACTATCATGACTGAGTACACATTTATTAAGCATAGTTTTGAATATAAAACTCTCAGAACTAATAGATCAGGAAGCTGGTTTTAGAAGTCATCATCTGACCATTGATCATGTTTTCACTCTTAAGGCTATTATTGGGGAGACTTGTCAAAGGTCATCTAAAGTCTTCTATTGTTTTGTGTACTTTAGAAAGGCCTTTGACATTGTTCCTAGGCATATTTGTTTTAGAGACTACCTAACATCGCCATCTCCAAGATCTTTATCACAGCAATTAAGAGACTAGATAAGGTATTTGTTGTTCATTTTCAGACAACTGTTGGTTTCTCACAAGATGTCCAGATCACCCTTGGTGCCAGACAATGATGTAGTCTTTCTCGTTCACTCTTTGGGATCTGCAATGATGAGCTTGAAGAATTTACTCGTTAAAACATGCATGTTGGTGATGGTTGCCTTCTACATCATCTCTTGATAGCTACATTGGTTTTTGTAAATGTAGTCTTGTCCATATTCCTGAGGACCTACAAAGATAGTTGGATGTTCTTGCTCGCTTCTATGACTTATAACAATTAGCAATCAATCTTAGCAAGACTAAGGTGATGATCTTCAACACATCAAAGAGTACCCTTTCTAAATTTCAATACTCCTATAAGAGTGGTTCGATTAAGATCATCATTACTTATACATACTTGGTGGTTCGATTTACAGGTTCTTCCTTTAATCTTCGATTAGCTTCACATTCACAACTTTGCAAGGGATATACATCTCTCTCTGTTTTAGAATGCCAATGTTTTCAACAGCACTTTCAGGACATACATACAAAGATGTGCCTCTGTGATTGCATCAACAAACACACACTCCTTAAGGGATCTAAAGTTCCAAGTCTAGAGTTTGCTGGTTGGACTGCATTGAGAGGGTTCAAACTATTTTGCTTTAGTGATTTACCCAACATAAAAGAACAGTTCCACAAAGTATTATTCATTCTATTTTTAGCACTCATACTCTTCATCTTGAGTCTTCAAAATTACTTTTCAACTTCATCACCTTGGATCCATGGGTTACTACACCTCCCACCAAGAGAGAGACCCATATTTGGCACTCTACTCCTCGGAATGGATTTCCCCTCGTAGCAATTACAGTCGTCATCATGGATGGTACTCAAAAGTAATTTATCTTCTTCACTCAATTGGCATCTCTATAACTCAATCACGTCCATTTTTATACTCTTTAAATGCTCCTCCCTGCCTTCTTCTCGACAAGAATATGATTAATAAAGCAATCAAAGATGATGTTTACCATCAATATATTCAAATTACTTTGTACATTCCATCTCAGCCTCTTAGTCCTAAGGTGGCCTTCTACACTAAACATTTTATAAGGACTGAGGATGGCATTTATACTCATTCTTATTGTATCCAACAACATTGGACACACAGCTTCAAGATTCCTCTTCACCTTGAGAGCATCTTTAGAATTATTTGTCAACATTATTGCCTCAGATACATACGTGATTGCATTTCAAGCGAAAAGAGATACCTATATTTAGCACTTTGCTCCTTAGAATTATTTTCTCTAGGAACACCTTTGGTCTCCAATCATCATGGATAGTACTCAAAAATATGGCATCTACATAGATCGATTACCCCCATTTAAACACTCTTTAAATGGTTCTCCTCGCTTTCTTCCTAATAAGATGATCAATCAAGCAGTCACAGATTATTTTTATTGGCAATATATATTCAAATCACCTGGGTACTATTAGTCCGAGATTGGCCTTCTACACTAGACATTTCATGAGAATTAAGAATGTCTTGCTTGTCCTGATTATATCTGGTAAAATTGGACACAACCTCAAGATTCCTCTTGGTCAAATTAGAGGGTGCTCACATCAATTACAAGTGGAGACAGACCACCATATTACTCGAGGCTAGGGCATGTCGTTTTTACTCTCTCTAGGAGGTGGAGACAAAAGAAGACTTCATATGTATCTTATTTATTACAAGATTCAAGTGGTACTATTCCTTGTATAAAGACTTGGGTAGATTGCTTGCCACTTTTTTCAAGTATCATAACCAAAGAGGTAGACCAACTCCAACTTGACTAACCGACCCATTATTTCACCCTATCTCTATTGCAAAAATTAACAAGTGTTCATTTGAAGTTGCATCTCTCCAAAATGTTAATGACAAAACTGTGTGCCCTTGTCCATATAAGAGGGTGGCTACTATGGCTTTGGTGATTTCGTCTTCTTGCATGCAGCATTATAGGACTGCAACTCAACATTCGTTTTTGGCCACCCCTCATGTACCCAAGAGTTGCAAACAGATGTAGTAGATCCACACTGTGCCCCACAACGATGGCAAGGACAACTCCCCTGAACCCACTTATAGCATCAAGTGAGTTATGCCACAAAGTGGTGCTACAAATTTGGGCACCCATGGTAGGACTATTTTGTGAAGAAAAGAAGACATGAATGCACTGTGAGGAAGGACTCAACTGTGTCACAAAGGCTATGGTGCCAAAAGATGACTGAGGACTAGGCATTAAGGTATCAATGCTAGGGTCGACTAGTGGACATTTAACAAGGGAATATGCAAGCCAGGCCTTAAGACCAAGTTGTAGATGGAAGAAACCAATGGTGCTACAACCTAAGGTGTTAGGATAGTTTCCTACAGAACTACAATTAAGGCACTAAGGCAAAATGTAGTAAACCCAACAAAAAAATAACCAAATGCATATAGACAAAAGCAAACACAAACAATTATCCATGAAACAAATAAGTATTATATTACAAAATAATGCAATAGTGATTCCCTCTAGAGGAGATAGAGGGAGATAAATGCCCTAAGGCATAAACCAGATTCCTAAGAAGGAATGTGGAAGGGGGTGGAAGTTGTATCCCTATATAGAGATATGATGACACAGGTCGTATTCCTCAAAAGGAATGTGATGGCGCAAGTCAAAACCCTATGTAGAGATGTATTGGCACAGGTCATGACACTAGCCATATTCCTACCTTGAACCTGATTGGAAGATGAAACAATTCACCTTCCAACAGGAATTGACAGTTACAAGACTAGTGAGACAATTTGCCTTCTAGTTGTAGCTGACAATCACAAGATTTTGGTGTTATGCACCAACCTGTATATGAGTTGTCACTACTGTGACAATCATAGAAAATTTAGTGTGGTTTTTGCAAATGTCAACAGGTGGCAGTGGTATTGGCACCCATGCTAAAGGCTAGCGTTGATGCAATTTTTGGTGTTGGTTCCAATGTTAAGCATCGATGGCACCAACGCTGGCAATTGGCGTGGGCGCTAACACTCGAAGTTGGTTCTAGCACCAATATTTGACGATGGCATTGATGTTGATGTTGGCATGAATGCTAAAGGATGGTGTTGATGTTGGCAATTGGTGTTGGATCCAATGGTGGAGGATGGCCCTAATGCCTCCTTTAATGTGCACACAAGGCTACCCCTTGTGCTAAGATCGTTCGCCCTTTCTTGGGAAGCAATGGTCCCCCTTGTTCTTAGTTCTCAATCCCAAGGAACTGGTGCTAATATGTTCAAAAGCCTTTTGTGCAAGAAGTTGGTGCAAAATGAAGTTGAGCCCTGAGTGAACAATAGGCCAAACAAATCTAAGGTTTGTTCCTCCAATGCACTGAAGATGAACATATGGATGTTTGGGATAATGGAGGTCAAGGTTAGATCTAGATGAACATTAGACTACAATTCTGACCCGACAAAGTGATACTTTGTTCTTCCAACATGTCCCTGGTCAGCTTCAAGACATTAAGGGTAGATAGGCAACAAAGGCAAGTCACAACTAAAGTTTTGCCCCTGACACTTGACGCTAAAGCAATTTACTATGTAGGTTTTGGTGATTGTTGGCAACACAAAGCACTAGTGCCAATTGTCCTTCTATAAGTTGGTTTTGGTGCCATAGCATGCATGACCCCATAGAGGCAAAATGTCGAAGTTGATGTTGATGTTGTTCAAACTCTTGATCTATGAGGACTTTGAGCAACCCCTACTTTGCTCAAGTCATTTGTCCGCCCCTTAAGAATCGGTCGTTCCATCTCCTAGGTTGAGCTACAAACATTCCTTATTTCTAATATTGCAAGAGTGTGTGAGCGACATTCAATGATGACACGTCTTGAATTGCTTGTACTCAAGCAAAGGCAATTGTGGGTAGAGATTGGCATTTAAAAAGGCAGTTTGCAAAACACAAAGTATCAAATCAATAAACAAGGTATATACAAAGGTTGAACATGTTCCCAAGGTCAGATGCAAGATCTGCATGTTCCCAAGGGATATTGAAGATAACCCGTGTAGGAAAGGGGGACAAAGATGAAAACTTGGACTCCTAGCAAGTGTACGTGTTTCAAATGTTTGTAGTTAGCTTCTTCCAACTACGGTAAGGATCCTACCAAAATTGCATCTATACCAGCCTAATTAAACATAGGATGGGACCATTAATGAACCAACAGGCTAAGCAGTTGTGGTTGTGGCTATTGCAAATCTCACATGGGTGGAGATCAAAGCATTTGATGTATCCATGTCCATCTTCCACAACAACGACATACCCAATCCCTGCATTCTTGGGTGGTTGAACTTCTTTGGGACGTCTCAAGCCTTGGCCATGCTTTCCCAGTCCTTGGCGAATATAACTCATTTTCTTCAAAAGCTATGAAGAAATGCCCTTGGTATGCTTCTCAAAACAATTAAACGTATATGAGATACAAATTGATTGGTAAGGAGTAAAACTTGCCAAACAAGCGTATGTCTATGCGTGAGATTCCTGCAAACACGACTGCTCTACCTAAACCCTATCAAACTTGCCTAGAGATAAAACAACCTCTATTGGTTGGCATCACGGATGCATTGTTTGCCTCCAGTTCTCGTTAAAGCCTCCCTATGGTCTAGTCGTATGCTCCTCAATCTTGTGGATACCTTCAAAAATCAAGCCTCCCAAATGTTAACATAGCCTATAACTTTTCCATGGATGCAACAATGAAATGAAGACTCTCCTCTGCTTGAGCATCATATTCCAACTTCTAGTTTTGGTTCTTCAAAAGCGCAAGCTTCTTTTGCAATTGTGTTCCAACTACCGAGTCCTTCCCATATTGGAGTGTAAACTAGCTCTGATACGAATTGATTTGTACCACATGAACCCATGACAATGGTGCAGAGGACAACTCCCTTGAACCAAGTTGTGTCTTCAAGTGCTTTATGACACAGAGTGTTGCTATCGATTTGGGCACCAATGATAAGACTACTCTATGAAGAAAGGAAGACACGGATGCAGTATGCGAATGGTCTCACCTGTGACAAAAGGCTATGGCATCAAAAGATGATTGAGGGCTAGGCATTAATGCCAAGGTCGACTAGTGGATGCCAAACCAAGGACTATGTAGACCAAGCCTTAAGGCCAAGTTGTAGATGGAAGAAACCAGTGGCACTACAACCCAAGGTGTTAGTAGAGTTTTCTATAGAACTACAGTTAAGATGCCAAGGCAAAATTCATTGAGCCCAACAAAAACATAACAAAATGCATGTTTATAGAAGTGAACACAAAGTATTTATCCATGAAACACACAACTATTCCTATCAGGGTCAAATTTCATGTCCTCCCAAGAATGTGAGAGAGGACGTAGGTCGTATCCTTGTATAGAGATGTCATGATGCAATTCATATTCCTCAAGAGTGTGATAGCATAGGTCAGATCCCAATGTAGAGATGTACTAGCACATATCATCACACTGTTCATATTCCTAAAAAGGAACATGATGGCACAAGTCGTATCTCTAGTAAATGAATGTAATTGCTAATATTGTTGGTGAGATATGATTGGTGTCATTTGATCTCTTCTCCTATTTCTACTTCTTTGTCTTGCCTATTCTACCTGCTTTGTGTTGCATCTAGAACATTCCTTTATGTGAGAGGATGTAACCAGATTAAGAAGGCATAGCAATGAAAGATGAAATGGTTCACCTTCCAACCACACTTGACAATTACAAAACTAGTTATATGGTTCATTTTCCAATTATAGCCAACGATTACAAGATTTTGGTGTCATGCGCCAACCTCTTTGTGAGATGATGCTACTATGACAGTTACACAATGTCTGATGCTCTTTTTGTAGATGTCAATAGGTGGTAGTGGTATTAATGCCAATGTTGAAGGTTAGCAATGATGCAAGTGTTCTTGGTGCCAACATGGATGGTGGTCAAAGTGTTGATGCTAGTACCTACTGCTAGCACCAACAAAGGAAGTTTGGCACTAACGCTGGCAAGTGGTAACAATGCAAACATTGGTTGAGGGTGTTGACACTAGAAGTTGGCTCTAGTGCCAACATTGGAGGATGGCACTAACATTGATGTTGGTGACAACGTTGAAGGATGGCATTGAAGTTGGTACCAACGCTGGAGGATGGCCCTGATGCCTCCTTCAATGTGCGCATGGGGCTAACCCCTTATGCTCAGATCAGCAGATTACCAATTTTCTATCTTCTATTAATTTCATGGCCATGGATGCTAGAAGAATATTGCAGGGTCGAATTCCATGTCCTCCCAAGATTATCCAACATCTCCCCTAGTCTCGACCACTCTCCTAGGACAATTATTAGATCTTGTGTTGGACCTTTTTTACTTGGTGGTGTTGACAACGATTGTGCTTCAAAAATTATATCCCATTGCAGCTTAGTGTTGGCACTTAGATTAACTAGAGCTCTTTTCTATCTCTCCTTTACCTTGACTACAGGCTTTCTCTTAATCATTGTTTTTAGCATATTAGAACGCATTTTGGGTCCAACCCTCAAGGGAATCGTTTAATGCTATACCGTTGTTGCACTTTCGTGCAGTTTGCCCTGGTTTCTAGATTAGCTTATTTTTGTAGTTCATTTTAGTTACTACAATGCATTTTAGCAGCTCTTTTCAACGAGTCCCACAGGCCTACTTTGGCCATCCATGGACATTAATAGCATTATCTTATCATATATATCTTCAACACTAACGAAGTTCCATTTTTTACGTCAATTTTTAGAAATCCAAAGTTTATATAACAAATCTAAATTGTCTCTATTCCAAAATAGATATTATTTAATTCTCCCTAAATTTAAATTTCAAATTTCTCAATCGTTCCATTCTTGAGGTTTCAGTTAAGTTCTTTTTCTTGAACTTGATATCTCTGTTCAAATTCAGAATTTTGTCAATTTTCAACTTCAGTTCCTTTCCTCTTAAGATTGTGACAGGCTCATAAATGTAGCAACATATTAGTGGTATTAAAGCACTTTGTTGACCTTGTGGGAGACACCCTAACAATGGCAAAGTTTTTCAAAGAAGTGTAAAGTATGTCAACCAAAATTGATCAATAAATAAGTTTATATAACTAAGAGTTCCCTAAAGACATCCTTTTCAAAATATGTCAATCTTCATGAAGAAGGTACAAACCTTTCTTTGCATCTCCCATATAAATGTGTACTTATAGACATAACGGGTTCGGTAGGCAATTGGAAACTACCCAACTACCTTCAATCTACCCGTTTACATAACACATTAAAAATACCCCACTACTTTACGTTATTACAACACTTTGACATGTGCACATTATTACAAACACTTTGCATGCACGCATTGTTACAAACACTTGTCACTTAACACAATATGACAATCCTCCACCATTTAACACAATATGGCGACATAATGACAAACACTTTGTGTGCATACATTCTCACATATACATTCCTATGCTCAAACATGCATTCATTCATTATGTAGACATGTCAATTTGTCTCTCTACATCTATCCCCTCCTCTAGACTTGTCAGCGTCCTCAATGATAAATGAGTTGAACATTGGAATCTCCTGTCACACTCCTTCCACTTTCTCCTATTCCAGACATCTTTTGCAACTGGCATTACTTCAAATTGCTACCAACAACACATTATTCTCCAATGGCAACGCCAACACTTCACTTCACTTCCTACACTTAGCCGCATCACAAACATGACGGGCAACGCCCGTGGCCACCTTTGTCAGGGGACAGAGGGGCTGGAAACCTCAATGGCAAAACCATTGAAACTCTCATTGTTTGAATTGAATTTCTCCTCGTCGGTAACCTTCACTCGACCATCTCAATAAGCTTCTCCTTAACTCCTAATGACCTCTCCTTGGCTTCAAACAACCTCTTCTTTAGCCTTAGATGGCCCTACCTTGTTCTCTGGCGAACATCCTTGGCCTCAAACCGCCCTATCTTGGTCTATCATGGACATCCCTTAACCTCAGACAAGCCTCCTCCAAGATCAAATGGCCAACCTCCTAGGTCAGATGGCCCACTTCTTAACCTGGACAGCCCACCTCTTAGGTCAAACGACTCTAGGCCAGATGGCCCACTTCCTAGCTCGAACGGCCCACCTCCTAGGTCAGACGTCCCTTGGCCAAACATCCCACTTATTGGACCAGACGGCCTAACTCTTGGGTTAGAAGGGCCACCTCCTGGGTCAGACAACCCTAGGCCCCACGACCCACTTCCTCAATTTCACAATACACTCGTCATCTTGGATTGCTTCTCCCAAGTGGCCCTCATCCCTTCTTCCTTCGAACAATGTAACTACCATTCCGACCATTTTTGTCTTTTCACCATACGACCTGTTTCAAGTCCAAACAACCTTCCCAAACAGTCGGGGCAAGGTCCAAATGGCCACTTCCTTAAGCCTAGTGACCCAAGAGTCGTCTAGAAGCCTCTTGCTCCTTCCAAACGATTAGGAGATGACCCTGATAGCCCTCTCCCATGCCAAGTCATCTAAGGTTGAGTCCTCTCCCCCAAACGACTGAGGAGAAGCCTTAACGACCTCCCCCCTCGGTCAGCACATCCCAAACAACCTGGGTCCCAACTCAAATGACCTAAGTAATGACTATCAGGACTTGGGTCTAGACAACCCAAGCCTAGATGACTAGACGGCCCTAGCAAACAGTTAGACACCAAACAACCTCCCTCTTCGTCATCTACATCATTCACTTTATCGTCTGCATCGGCCACTTATGCAACCTCCTCTTCTTATGCAGCTTCAAATATTTGTTCAATCTTTGCCTCCTTGATTGCAATCAGATTCACCTCCTCAATCGCAATCAGGTTTATCAAGTTCACCTCCTCTGCTTCCCAACTAGGCTTGTGACTCTTCTTCGGCTCTTTGAACCCTCTACACATCAGTGATTTGTCTTGACTCGAAACACTTTGACATTCATGTGTGAAGTCCCCCAACAAATGGCATCACCAACATTGCACAATGGGTCTACCCTTAGTATCATACTCAATTTGGCACATTCTAGTTCTCTAGCAGTTGTCACAAACCATATCACCAATGGCATCCCCCCTTCATACAATCTCCTTTTGTGCTACATATACCTATATGGATGATTTCGCGCCTTTACATGTGTTCTTCACATTGCACTCATCTTCAAATTCATCGCTCCTCTCTTTATAGTCACTTTCTTCACTGACTTCTTGACCCCAACACTTGGATGATGAACTACTATTATTCTCAAAATCATCTCTCACTATCAAAGTCACTCTAAACATCAGTTGCTTTCACCTTCAGGGTCACTCTCATATGCATTAACATGACCTCAGCATTTTAATGAAATTTGTGCATCAATTTCCAAGTTCAAGGCCCACTCGAAGGCTTCTTAATATGACATCAGAGGGACCACCCTAATCTTCTTCCAGTACGTACAAAGAAGTCCCTCCACAGACCACCTCTTCTTCAATGGATCTTAGTAAAAAACCCACTCAACCTCGGATTGTACAACCGAACAAACTCTTTCTCACCCTATTTTGTTTTATAAATTTCAGCAATGACCTCATCGTCATTATGGAACAACCGAAATTCCTTCACGAGTGCTTTGCGCAACTCTTCCCTAGTATGGTGCTTGCCCTTTGGCAATCCCATGTGCCAGTCTATTGCTATTCCACGAAATGTCGCAAGGAACCTCCAGTCTACATCATTATTATACCCATTCACTTTCCACGTCATGAGGTAGATTTTCCAATGCCTAACTGGGTCCTTTGTTTCTCCTCCATGAAAAAGGGGACACTTATGTGATAGCCAAAGTTGGTCTTTGTTGTAACAATATGATTTGACATTGGCAATGGTTGTTCGCATGTCTCACCCTCTTCACGCACGTCATCAAGTGCACCCCACAACAATTGCTCTCGTGTCGAACTCTCATTCAGTGCACCATGACTCGTGCCAACCTCCAGTTGCTCTGATGTTAGACTCCCATCCCACTCACCATCGATGACATCAACCTATAGTTGCCCTGCTGCAAGAATCCCATCTCATGCACTATCAAACACACCATCTTGCAATCACACCGATGTTGGACTCCCATCCTACTCACCATTGGATACATCAGCTTACAATTGCTCCAAAGTCATACATTTGTCATGCATTCTTTCTATCACACAACTTGCTACAACCCCTAATAGTGCCAAACCAAGTTTTCTCCTCCATCAAACTTGTCAACTTTGTCATGTCAAGCTTCATCGACATGAACACTATCTACCATATGCATGTCTTCACTTGCACAAACTCGTTCGTCTATGCATGCGTCTCTATCGCCTCTACATATGTTATCACACACTTGTTTGTCTTCATCATGTTACCGCACACTTGTTTATCTTTGTCAACATGCACTTCTATGTTGGCACGCACATCTCCTTCATGCTTGAACACTTGCACATCATCATCTTGCGCAAACACTTGCACTTCTTCCTCATGCGCAAGCACCTGTACATTGCCAACTTTACCATCATGGTCGTCATTGATTTCTCCATTGTCACACATTTCTTCGCTAGCAAGTTCTCTCAACACATCGACAGTTTGCACTTTGCTATCATGCAATTCCTTGTCATTGCGTAACTTGTCGTCAAGTGACTCTCTACTGCCGTCAAGCAATGCTTAGTCATCGTAAGGTAATTCTCCACTACCGTCATGCAACTCTCCGTCGTCGACATGCAACTCACCACCGCCAATATGCAACTCCTCGTTGCCTACATGCAACTCTCTACACTAACTTGCAACTCTTCGTCGCTAACATGCAACTCTCTATCGCTGACATGCATCTCTCCACCACCATCACGCAACTCTCTATGCACAAACCTTTTGTGTGTCTCCTTCATGCATGTCCACTTATGTGATTGGTTGTGCATCCACTTATATATGCTTCGTGCATCGACCCTTCATCAACATTAACAAACAAGCCTACGTCTTCATCGATTGCAATCTCCAATCTATCATCCTACCAAAGGAAACTATATTATTCATTGGTTGCATTGTAATCATTCCAATGTTATCATTGTGCACCTTCCCAAGTGATTTGCTCGTCACAACTCCATGTCACCAAGCTCGACCCAACTTCAAACAGGCAACGACGCCAAAATGTAGAAATGAAATACAACACACTACAACACAATTCCATTACCACTTAAATAAACAAAATATACAATGGGAATAACTTACAATTACAAAAAAAAAAGATTTGTAGGGCTACCAGGGGGTTGCCCCCTAAGAGGCATGGCAAATGGTCTGGTGCTTTAACGATCAGCAAATTTGAAGGTTGAAGGAGCGTGGAAGGTTGAATGATGAGTTGATCTTTGGAGTGTCAAGGTTGAAGGAGCGTGGAAGGCTAGGTTGGTTGAAGGAGCTATAGTGAAAGGCTGGGATGTTGGGTGGAATGCTGGAATGGCTGAAGGAACGTGGAAGGCTGGGATGGCTGAAGGAGCTACAATGGAAGGCTGAGATGCTGAGTGGAAGGCTGGGAAGGTTGAAGGAGCGTGGAAGGCTGCTTAGGATGAAGGAGCATGGAAGGCTGGCCTTTGTTGGGTGGAAGGCTTTTTTTAACCCGAATCAGCTGAGGGAACCACAACAGCAGGCTGGGTTGTTGAGTGCAGTGCAGCAACAGGTTAGGTTGTTGGGTGGAAGGTTGGGTCAACTAAAACCCCCTGTTTGTGTCTTTGGTGTGCCTATGGGTTTGGATTCTGAAAAATGTCTCATCTTTAAAGAGCCATATCTTCGCGAAGTGTTATCCGATTCAGCTAATTATTGGACCAACTTGTGCAGAATTTGAATAGCTTAAAAATGAGTGGTCATATGCAAGAATCCGAGCAATATTGAGGGAGATTCGACCATGTGAATTTAACAATTCGGAACAAGGGCAGTGACGATTTTTCAAGTCGCGAAAAACGAAATTGCAAATATTTGTCAACTAGGGTTCGAATGATGGGAAGAGCAATGAAGGGCTAAGACTTCAGTGAGGAAGGAAACTAGCAATCCATATTTGGTAAAGCAGACTATGATAGTGCAATATTTTGGAAATATTACTCTACTAAGATGCAAGGCATAGATAGTAGAGGTGAAGTTTTGGCATTGTGAAGGCTGCTATAAGAAAATGTCAAGAAAGATGCTAAATTCTGGAATAATTGTATTCATACAGAAAATTAAAAAGATCCAGAAAATGAAAATCAAGAATTCAGACATTTTTTGTAAAATGATGTAGGTTTCTAGCTATAGCATCTCAATTGAGATAAAAAGTGTATTTATCTATAAACTCTCAAGCTCTAAAGAAGAGAGTTGTAATTTGGGTGGGGGACCCGAGGACAACCCCTTATTATCCAGCAAAAAAAAACTTACAATTACAAAAGGATACATTGCTCGCACAACATGTATGTTGCACAACAACATTCTGCAATACACAATACTCCGATGAACCATCAACAACAAACTTCAAACAACAACATTCACACACACCTTTCCTTGCATCTCCCAGATAGATGCATACTTATAGACATAACAGGTTCAATAAGAAATTGGAAACTACCCAACTACATCCGAACTACCGGTTTACATAACACATTAAAAATACCCCCTTGCTTTACATTATTACAACACTTCGCCACACGCACATTATTACAAACACTTTGCACACACGCGCATTGTTACAAATAGTTGTCACTTGACACAATAATCCTCCACCATTTAACACAATATGACAACATAATGACAAACACTTTGTGTGCATACATTCTCACATATACATTCCTACACTCAAACATGCATTCATTCATTATGCAGACATGTCAATTTGTCTGTCTACATAGTGAAAGTTCATATGAACAATAATAAGATTAGAATTTTGAATTCTTATATTTGTACATTATAATGTTTTTACTTTTTCTACTTTGTAGCATACTTTTTATCCATGTACGTTAGTGTCTTTCCAGTCAATATCTTTTGCATGTACTTTGTTGCTTTATCTAGCAAGCACATCTTAATCCTTATACATATATTCAATACATTCCAATAAAGAGTCTAAATCATCCGTTTTAGTGGCTATCTTCTCTCATTTACTCAATCTGTGTTTTCTGCTATTCACATTCCAGTTAGGGCATGCTATGTTTTAATTATACTTCTGGTTCATATTATTTGGTATTAAAGCATAAAATAAGAAGTGGCAGTTAGTCGCATATTATTGGCCTTTGAACAGAATCACTGTGAAAAACTGCTACCTGTTTCCTTAGATTGATGGTCTTCTAGATCAGCTTTAAGGAACTAAGTACGTTACTAAGCTCAACCTAACTTTTGGACATTACCAAGTTTGTGTGAAGCCTTGTGACGTCCCATAAACATCCTTCAAGACAAATTTTGAGCTCTACAAGTAGTTGTGTCATGTCTTTTGGCCTCGGTAAAGCACCTGCTACATTTGTGCACATCATCAATGATGTCTTTAGGCCCCATCTTGGCCACTTTGATGTCGTCTATCTTGATGACATCTCGGTCTATAGCAGGACATGGGAAGACCACTTGATCCACATGATGACGACATTGGATCTTCTTCTCCAACACCAACTCCAAGCAAAGATGAAGAAATCCTTCTTTGGACAATCTTCAATGAAGTACTTAGGCTTCCTCACTGAGAAGTGTGCGGTACATGTGGATCCGAATAAAGTCAAGGTACTTCATGAATGGCCAACTCCATCTAGCATTTCAAATCTAAAGAGTTTTCTTGCGATTTGCACAGCTCAAATGTTGGACATCCACTTCATCGGCTCACATTAGAAAACTTTTACTTGGAGTTTAGAGGCTGGTCAAGCATTTCATCATCTCAAATAAGCTCATTGCATTGCTCCTATGCTTGCCTTTCCTGACTTCTAATAACCATTTGAGCTTGAGACCAATGCTTCTCAATATGAAATAGGAGCAATTCTCAAGTAGCGAGGATACCCAATGGCCTATATTTTGAAGCTGTCACAAGCCGAGGTTCATTATAGCACTTATGACCAAGAATTTTATGCCTTAATCCAAGCACTTAGACAGTGGCACGATTATCTTCTTCGTAAGGAGACCATCCTACACACAAATCACCAACCCTTAAGTTCTTGAACTCTTGAACAAAAATTCAAAAACATCAACATTTAAAATAGGCAGCTTACATGCAACAGATTCATTTGGTGATCAAATACAAGAAATGTGTCACCATCAAAGTGGCATATTTTCTTAGTTGTCCTCCTCCTTGTGTGGTTAGCATCTTGGATGTTTGATGTGCAACTTATGATCTAGGAAAGATCTCTACTCCATGGATTCTCACTTTGGTCCACTTGTTGTTGCTTTGCAACAGCCGATGGTAGTAAATCAAATACCTTTCCTTGACTATAACTTGAAAAATGGGTTATTGTACAAGTTGGCTCAAGCTTGGTGCTCCTCCTAGACCCTCTCAAGGAGGCTCATTTATCTTCTTATGGTGGCCATTTGGTGTGCAGAAGACCTTGCACCATCTTCAATGCTACTTAATTGATGTTCTATAAGGAAGGAAGTTGAAGCTTTATAGCAACTCTAATCCTTCCAAGAAAGCTTGGATTGTATCAGCCTTTGGCAGTTCCTTCTCAACCATGGGAATCTATTTCCATGGATTTCTTCAGTGGCCTAACTACCACTCAATAGCACCATAACTACATTATTGTTGTGTTGTGTCCATTTTCCAAAATAGAATTTTTATGCCATGCACCAAGCCCCAAATGGGTCACTTGTTTTCCAAACATGTTTAGACGAATTTTGGTTTACCATTTGGTATTATTTCTAAATGTGACTCTCGTTTCTTGAGTCAAATTCGGAAATCATTGTGGAAACTTCTTGGTAATCAATTGCACTTCTCTACTTCATTTCATTCACAAACTAATGGCTAGCCTGAGGTTGCTAATCACACCTTAGTCCATGCTTTACGCATCTATAATCAACAAAACAAACAATGGGACAATTATCTGCCATTCTTCAACATACCTACAATTGGTCTAACTCATGTCTCTATAGTGCATTCTCCATTTGAAGTTTGTTATGGCTTCCAACCATTGGCCCCTTATGAGATTCAGGTTTCTCTTCCAGTTCCACATATGTCCCATGAACAAGAGCAAGACAAAGCTTCTTCCTTTATGCAGCATTTGGCTAAGATTCATGCCAAAATTCAAGATATTCTTCAACAAATGCAAGCCAAATTCAAGGCACTCCACGACCGAAATCGAGTAACTCATTCTTTCCAAATTAGGGGTCGTGTTTGACTTCACTTAGACAACCAAAGGTTTCACAACCAACACTGTCACAAGTTGAAGCCCATTCAATAAATGGCCTCATACAATTTTCCAAGTTGTGGAACCCAATGCTTTTTACTTAATCTCTCAATTCAACTTGGAATTCAACATGTTTTCAATTTAAGCCACCTAAAGCACTACAAGCCATGTCACTTAGAAAAGGAGGATTTTGTCCCTCATCTTGAAGATCCGCTCCAGGATTTTCAGCAACCCTTTATGGATGATACTTTGCTCGATGATTGGATCCACACCAACCAAGAAGAAAACCACTACTTTGTGGGCCACAAAGGCACTTTTCCAATGCAGGCCAAGTGGTTCTGTAAATCAACCCTTGCGACAAAGTGTCTTCATCTATTCTAGAAGTTGGGGACAACTTCCAATAAGCAGAAAGGAAATAATGATATTAGAGTTTGACCTTTTATATTTGTATATAAGAATGTTTTTCTGCCTTGTAGCATACTTTCTATCCATGTAAATTAGCATCTTTCTTTTTTCAGTTGGTTATGTAGGATTGAAACAGGCCCCACCCGTATTACATCATCACCACATAATGGTATTATAAGAAAGTTTGGATATTATCCATATATCGCTTGGCAAGTTTCGAACCTTGGTCTCCTCCTTGAAGTTTGGATATTATCCATATATCGCTTGGCAAGTTTCGGGATATGTTTTTAGGACATCGGATCATGTTTTCAAGATGGCCCCCTAAGCCCAAGACACATCTTAATAGAACATAAGTTTTATTTGAGGTAAACAGCACCCGCTTTTGATCATAACAATTGCACCATCATCGGTGAAAGTTTCTTCATTTTTTTTTTTAAGCGAAAAACCCCTTGCGGGGCCGCCTTGGTCTGAGAGACCACGAACAGGGGGTTCTACACCGTCAAAGTCACTCGAGAGTCGCGTCCGGCCCTGCTCGCACCAACATTATCAATTGGATTTTAGGTACCCAATTCAACTTTTTGGTAGGGTGGAGATTCGAACCTGGGACCTCCCTTGGAGGATTGCCCTCTCCTCTCCAACTCACCTACAACACCTAGGTGTGAAAGTTTCTTCATAAAGAACCAGTAATACTAGTCCAATCCTTGCAAGAAAATACCATGCTTAATATTTGTGGTTGTATGTCTTTTTCAATGCACAACGATGGAGAAACCATTCAAAGTAGCAGTAATGATAAACGAGTTGCATATATAGCTGATCGCTGGCCATTTGATCTAGAAGACAGTGTTACCAATATTTGTAGGCATTTCAAGAAATGTGAAATGTCACAAAAATAAACATTCAACACAATTTTGTTTTGTAACAAAACAAATGGAGGGGATACCGTTAATAACCTTTTTTATTCTATGAAAATGTTAGATAATTTGGCCCCAACCAGCCTTTTTGGTATAGTTTGTCCAATAAAAATTCCTCTAAGTTATTTGTGGACACATTAATACCCTTGTTTTGTTCTATGTTGCACTAAATTTCAAGGACCCAGATGGCAGCGGATGTCCGGACACGTTTCCATAATGGCAGGACATGTTTTCAAGATGGCCCCCAATGCCCAAGGCACATCAAATGGAAAATACATTTTGTTAGATGCACTTTTTCAAAAGTGACTTGTGGGGCCCTTAGGATTTGTTTTAATGCACTTTTTCTATGAAATGTTAATATCCCACATGCAAAGAAAAAGAGGAATTAAAATGAAACTTCACTATAAATACCTGCTTGGTGTTCGAGGAGATCATGTTATGTGACTTTAGATTCATATCTCTAGCAATCTAATCACTGAGTTCAAGGTCAACATAGCGGCACCTATACTGCTCTTGGATTGACTTGAGTTTCCAAAAAAAACCCTCTCAAGAAAGTTATCTTTACGCTTATGTCCTCTAATATATTTTCGGCAATATTATAGTTCAGCTTTTATTATCAATCTCTACACATCTAAGGTTTATGTAACATATCCAGTTTAGATATATATATTTTCCTCTAAGAAGGTTAGATTTCAAATTTCTCAATGGTTCTATTCTTGTAGTTTCAGCCAACTTCCTTTTCTTGAACTTGTGATTTCGTTCAAAATTCAGAATTTTGTTCATTTTCAATTTCAAATCCAGATTTCAGTTAAGATTGAAGAGGATTACAAATTTGGTAGCACTTAATCCTCCTCTTAAAATTGGCAGCCTCTCTAAGGAAAAGTGCCACGCAAATATCATTGAGATGGGGAAGAAAAGTAGAAAGCGAGACCCCAAAGTCTCTGTACAGATAATGTACCTTCTCTAAACTCATATCAGAAAGAACATCAAAAAATAAAATGTTCCTCATTCTTCATATCCCCTAGAAAAAGATGACATATTTTGTCCCCTTGAAGAATATGGTGGACAACCTCAATGCAAAGTTGGTTCAAGCAGACCCTCGGTCAGCCAAGGAAGATCCTTAGACCATGCGACCAATGACACAAAAGATGGTCCAGTTGAATTATGACACCATCGAGCTGAAAGAAATGCATTGCATAGAAAGCCATATTGGGCCAAGAGGCAGCGGTAGGGACACCCAAGTAACCTGAATGTACTACAGGAAGAGGTCCTCTCTAACAGCTTTGTTAATGACCTCCTTCACAGAAAGAAGACAGGGAGGGGCATCCAAGAAGTAGTTTGAGAGGAGAAGTTGGTCACTAAATATGACACTAGACTAAAGATAAAAGTGGTCTCAAATTACCAAGAGCATCAAAACTCCATATAAACAAGGACGTGATCGTAGCATGGCAGTGGTATTCCACAAACAATTAGGAATGACAAAGTGCTCAACAACCTTACAAGATGCAGCCCAGACAGCCTGCATTATCTCCTCTCTGATGGCCCTATACAACACCATAATCAGACAGCCCAGTCTGAGGTCCAGACAGCTTGCCTTCAGATTAGACGGCCTAGGCTTGCATGAGATGGCCTGGTACTAGCTCAGACGGCCCTTTATGGACGGAGTATGGTAACAAGAATATAAACATAAACGGTCTGGAAATTATATCAACAGCACTAACAACGGATATAAATACATGCAAAAAATATACACATAACAATGGCTGAATGATGAATTCGTATTAACAAGATACTGCATTACATAAGAACCTATACGGATACCCTCAACCATGCATACAGCTTCTCCAATGAACATTCCCTTTGCAACATGAACAGATTACAAACCAGTGCACTATCTCCTCTATGTGCAGACTCCTCTCTGACATATACAATATCTCCCATGTGTGCCACTCAAATGGATGAAGGGGTCTATTTAAACTTGAAGAAAGGTAATTATTGGCAACTACCAACCCCAACACCTCACCTCTCTCATTACATTTTTCTTGTGTTTCATTCATTTCATCTCCTAACTACAAGACAAACTACATGACTTCTACAAACTACATGACTTCTACAAGCTCCACTCTATGGGAGAACTGAAATCTTGAAAAAACATCCCTGGAGGCAATGAAATTATAAAGTTGATTAATTAACCACAAGTTGTTGAAGCTTTTACAGAAATGAGAAAAATCATAAAACTCTCGCTGTAAACCATTAGGAACATGAAAGACAAGAACCACATCATAGTCCAAAAGTGGTATAACAATCAAAACATGTTGTGTACGACCATCAAAGATATGAGTATGCTGCCCATGGAATTCCTCCAGCTTATCTATATGCATACCAAGGAGAGATCAGGTACAATGTAATTCAAAAGGAAGTGACTGATGCATCTCCATTACAAACAGGTATTTTAAGTAACAACAAACATAAAAATAAAAGAGAGGAAAATCGGGTCAAAAGAAGTGACTAATGGATCTCCATTACAAACAGGTATAATAACATAAAACATAAAAGAGAGGAAAATCAGGTCAAGGACCAATGCAATGAAAACTAAGGTTTGACTGTCCAACAGAGGGAGACCACATGGTTAATGCCTTGGAAACAATGAGAGCCTTAAACTCTACTATTCTTGATGTCAACAATGTGCTCTCCTATCAATCAGGGACAAGAAAAGTCAGTAGCAAGTTTATACTGTGCACTTACTAGTAACTCCAACTACTAGCCTCTCAGTATCCCTACTTGTTAAACGACGTTCTCACACAAGCTGCACAATCACAAGGCCATTTACAGCGACACTATCATAGGACTGAAAGAGGATGTCAAGGGGCTCAAATTCCTCAATGTATTAGAGGTATCTTTAAGAAGGCTCTACAAGTGGCATAGTGATTTATGGAGGCTTTTCTAACATTAAACTGCAAGGAAGTCTTCACGAAATCATAGATGTGACTAACTAACCAAGCCATGGAAGATGCCTTGTGACTCATAGTCAAGAGAGAATTCAAAAATGAAATGTTCATTTGGTTCCAGTTTCCGGTTACAATGTTTGTCATGTTCTCTTGGAAGATGATGATCTGGTTCCATTTGAAGTTGATAAGAATGCTCCTTTTGCAGGGATGAAGGAAATATGAAAATATATGGTAGCTGCATTTCAACATGTCTATATGTAAAAATAAATCCATCTTGGTGATGGCAATAAAAACTGATGCAATGGTAAAGTTTTTATATGAGAGGCTTCTTTGGTTCGCACTATATTGTGTCTGAAGTTTTTATATGAGAGGCTTCTTTGGTTCACACTATATCTCTCTTAATCGTGTCTGAAATATCACTTCACAAATGCTTCTATTAAAGAATCTTTTCACAAGACTGGAAGCATTGATGGATAAAGGAGATATTTTCCTATGTTCCCCGAAGTTGTGGTAGAGGTACGGCAAGATGGGTTTTTGGGACAGCAGGAAGCGTTTAGAGGACGACATGACACACCTCTGAGACGGCCACCAAATCCTTGGATGCATCCCTATGGAACATAGATATTTTCACAAAAGCACCAATAGGAGACTTCAAGAAAGGAAGTCTGTTAATGGTTAAACAGTTAATATGTTTGCATTTGTACTCGAGCACTACAAGTAAGATACGTAAACACACTGTAAGCGATCTAACCTTATCATTACAAAAAGCGATATGAACATCCTAAACTTCTTATCAGAGACCACTCTTCTGAAAATTATGACCATATAAGCCATCACTTCTCCATTGGCTTGGAGTAGCTTTTATAGGAGTCCATCCCCTATGTCATTCTACCAAATGCACTAAATATATTAATTTAGTGGCTAGAGTTGTCCTCATTGACATAGCTCCTACACCTAAAGCTGGAAATTTCTGATTTAAAAATGTTTGTAGCCAAACAATATGGAGATGGAGAAATACACAATGTAAAAACCATCGAGCAGACCTTGAGGTCAACACTAGTTTAGAGGATCTACAAAGACAATGATATGCTACGAGGTAAAAGTATCCAACCCAAATAAATAGACAATATGGACCAAACTTGAATTTTTACTTGCAGAAGATATAGAACATACTCATCTTCTAATTCAAAGTTTGTATTCAACCACATATGTACAAGAAGGAAAGCTTTAAATATGGGACATAAGAAAACGGGACAAGGTAAACTTCTGGAAGGATCACTAGATACAATCTTTAGTCCTATTGTGAGAGAAGAAAATATGCTGGATCTGAAAGAGCAAATCAAATAGCAATTAAGGACCAAAGTTAAGGAATATTCTATGGAGAGAAGAGATGGGGAACTTCTTTCACAGGAGTGGAAGGAATTCCACTCAGAAGAACCAGCAACAGGAAGTTGGGATCAATTAGAAAGCATCCTCCAATGACACAAAGAATCGAATAGGTAGGGGAAGGATGAACTTTAATAGACTAGATCTAAAACAGGGGTCTACTTGGTCAATAACAGCTATCAAGCTATGACAAATCCCAGGAGAGATGAGTATTTTACTTTGCTGACTGTTTATAATGGCAAAGAGGAACCAAAGACCAAATTCTCAGCTACCTCCAATAACAAGGCCCTCACCCAAAAGAACCTTATGAAGAGGCACTTCCAATGCCTTTGTTGACGATGTTTGTGTAAGGAGGATTAAAAAATATATGGAACATCTCCTTTTTCAATGCAAGCTTGCGAACTAACGCACAAGCAGCTAACTTTATTGGGCAATGTAGGCTATCCTCGTGATAGAACTACAGACTCCATTGCCTCAGAATGAAGAATGTTTACAAGTAAGAAGCAATGAAATCAGTGTAAATTATCAAGATCAACCATCCCCTGCTACATATGGAAAAACAAAACTTTTTATGAAAGATGAAGGTATTTGGAACAGATGTGGAATATGTATAGAGTACACCAGAAAGAAATCTTCCAAACAACTCTTGCATCCAACCAGCAGAGTAAAAGAAATAAGAAGAAAGCAAGGCAGTACTTGAAATAGATTCCACCTGTGTTACTAAATTCGGCATATTTTATCAAAAATGTACAAACATTGACAATTTTCTATGTTAAACAAACAAATTCATTGAACATAATTGGACAAAAAACAGTCAATATATATACACACTTGTCTTATATTCGTCTTTCATTGCCAAATTTACTTGACTCCAATATACATCTACAACAACTAAAGTTTGAAACAAAACAACCAAAGTTAAAACATCTCAACAGGACAAAATGAGCTTAGGGCAACTCAATCATAGAAGCATTTGAAATATTTACTTTAGACATTTAAAAAGAACATGAGATCAACCGGCTCTCGACTCTCATGGAAGAGACCCAGGTTTGAATCCTGCCAATAGATACATGCATAATTGTCAAGCTGTTGTAACATGACTGTGAGGGTACGATGTAATATGGGTGGGTCCCATTTCAATCCCATATTACCAATTTATTTTTTTTTAAATTAAAAAAATAAAATAAAAGTTGAACAGGAATCTGAACCTAGTAACCTTTGATTCCCCCAAGAACAGGAAAGATTATAATTAACTTTCGTGGGGTTCCTAGAGGGAACACTGGCCCTGGTGGGGTTGGTGGAGTTTCAAGAAACAAGAAAAAAGAAATAAGTTTGGTTATTGCAAGTGTCTTGGTTGGAACACTAGCAATGGGGCAGAAACCTAAGCTTTGCTCTGAGGGTTAAAACCGGCTCGAAGAAAACCTCTTCACAAGAGTATTTGTGATAGAGGATTCTAAAGCTTCTCATTGATGTGGAGAAGTCTTCCCAACATGGGGAGCATTCATTTCATGGCTGATTTTCCGGAAAACGATGATGGTGCAGGAAATTCAGGCAGTGGCATCAAGGCAGAGAATCATCAGAGGACCTGCTCCTTGGCTTGTAGGTGTTTTTGTCTCACAGGATCTGCAAATTGCTGCTGCAAAGACCATGGACCAAATGTTAGTCACACAGAAAGCACACTCCATCAAGAATGAAGAAATGTTACATGTGACCATAAGTTTTCTCATGGAAAAGATGAACAGTGGAGATGATTGGATTGGTGAGGATGTTGAAGCTAAATCTGCAAACAAAGCAATTAATTTTTCTTATGGTATGGTGTGCTGTATTCATGAAATTGTTCTTAAGATTCATTAAGAAATTGAATACCTGGGGCCACACAGTCTTGGATACAGGAATTTAGCCTTAAAAGACTATTGTGCCCAAGGGCGGAATAACTGTTTGTTTTGTCTTTTTGGTGTACTCTCGTGCTGTGATCCTCAAATGTTTAGGTCGATGTATATGAATTTTGTATGTATTTGGTTATTTTTGCCTGTAGTGTTGGGATGACAGCTTCTATTTTTCCATAACAGTATAGGCTCTTTTCAGATTGGAAGGCCACAGCATAAAGCTGAAGTTCGTGACAGTAGGCAAAATGTCTGCCTGAATGTGTGTATTTTTATTTCATAATACAGTGTAACACAATGCTTTACCCATCAAAAAAAGGAAGGAGATGGAATCTGAAAAACAAAACTAAAAGATTTGGATAAAATTTTATCTGAAAAAGGCATTGAAATCACTCAAGTTATAAAACAAAATCAATCACTTTTAATCCAGCTAAGCATCTCCAACGAGAAAAGATTTCGCAAAAACAGGAATCAACTTTGGTCAACAACATAGTAAATAACCAAACAACTGCTATCAAACTGTTGAAGCTCAAACTATTGTTCAAGAAATAGGAGGAAGAGAAATTCAAACAGTAAACTAATTATTAAATGTCAATTTCTTTCAAGCTGTGCAAATAATTATATTTATTAAGAGTGAAAACATCGCCACTCTTCAAATTATCGTAAATAACTATTTTGGAAAAACAAAAGATGTCGATCAATGAATATCAACAGAAGCTAGAATCAAACATTATCAATACACTCACCATCACTAAGTATTTGACTTTGGAGACAAAGCTATAAGGATTTTAATCATGGCTTTTGGAGCTAATACATGGATTCCAAACTAACTCAACGAAACCCATTTATCAAATCTGAAATATTTATTGCCTATCAAAGTCAATCTTAGGAGGATCCAAATCCAATTCAATGCACTGTTACTGTGAAAACTGAAAACTCGTCAAAATCTTATCACTTATCTTCTATATGTGCTCAATAGTCAGAGCCTTTCCACCATGAAAGATCATGCGGTGTGTCTAATTAACTCTGTTAAATAATCAAGGGATACCCTATGATAATAGAGCTTGTTGCGATAACACAATAATGTGGTTTGTTCAGATACTATTATAATGCAATCATAATGTAATATGGGTGGGGCCCATTTCACTCATATACCTATTTAAAAAAAAAATGATAAGCAAAGGATAATACGTAGAGATGTATCCCCACCTTCGAACCACTTATACTGTAATTTTATTCACTCTCATTCTCTTACCTATTTCTCACCTATCTGATATATTATTCTCCTCTGTTTAATACATGAATACCCACTCACTGCCTTGTGTACACCGATCCAGTATCTTACACCTTGTCATGACGTAGCTCCTCCATTCTTCTTTAAGATTGACCTATCTAATCATAGACGTTGGATAAAAATGCATACTAATAATTATCATTTAATATTAGTTTTTTAATGGCTGTAACATTCTATTTTGTTCCCTTGTACAAAGTGTCATTGCCTTAGATAAGGCCAGAGTCACTCACAAAGACTGTGAACATCCGTGTTGCTTCCTCAAGGGGCTTATTTGACTCTTCCACCAGGTATTTCCTGATCTTAAATGTTTCAAAGTTTTCTGAAACCTTATCCATGGTCCATATTGCATTCAACTTGATGGATATCAAGTAACTCGGGGAAACATTATCAGAATAAAAATGCTCTTCTCAAAATACATAGGTAGAAGATGGCATACATTTTTATATGTGTGAGGAAGTACAATCTACAAGCAAATTCATAATTTCAGTCGTTATAAGTAGTCTGCATTAATTTAATGATAACTAAATTACTAATATATCTTCTAGAAAATGAGTCATTTGGCTTCAGCTCCAATATGCATATCATCAACCACAAAAGATATTCAAATATGGTGTAGATCAGGCTACAATTTTGCCCTTGCCTGATCTCTTTCCAGATTCTTGTAGCATTCCTTTAATTCATCCTGTATTAGATTCTTCTTACATTCCATTAATTCATCCTGCATTATATCCACCATTTCTATAGAGATTTGTATGTTTTCTTCGACGGAGGGTTGTAACATATAATAGCTCTAAAATATGCCATAAACCATAAAATCCATAAACATAAGTTTTTCTGCCCACAAGGGCTTTGTGCCACACAATCTCTAAAATTTAAACAAGAGCTTCTATAAATTGAGCCACTTTTTCTCTTTGCGAATCAAATGAAGGATGGTCCTCATAGACTGAAATTCAATTGTTTGCTCCAGGCTTCAAAATGTCATAAAATTAGTCGTTATTATTATTCATGATATCTCTGGGAGGTCCATTTTTTGAGAGCACCTCTGCAATCAATATTTTAGCTACATCTTATATTTTTAGAACCATGCAAGAAGGAAGCAATCTATTAATTTTGGTTAGCTGTGGACAATCCCTTGTATGTGGTCATCTTACTCTAACTCTTCCATCTTGATATCGTTTTATTGACCATCTACAGTATTTGACCAATTATTATCAGTACAAGTAAAGGCATCAACTTGGAAAAAGCATCATCATGCCTAATAGGTAATCTCGAGCAAATTACATAACATATTTAACAAGTACTAATGTATTTCTCCACATCTTTTTCTCATGTTTTTTCAATAACATGAAGATAACATTTATTTCTTCCTATGTAACTAGGAATTAGATTGTCATGAAACTTGTGTAAACTTTTACACCTTTATTTCTTCATACTGAAAATGAATAGTACATCACTTTGCTATATTATAATCTCTTGACTCTTGGAGTCAAGGAAGCATTGCCTTGTTACAATATTCTACTATCTGATAGGAACACTCATTCTACTTTTGTGATTTCCTAACCTCCTTCTTAAGGTTCCTTCTACGAAAGATGTTGTACAAATTAAAGACAAGGTATATTATACAACTCTTTCTCCCCCAAATTTTTAGATTAATTTTCAGCTATGTTCATAGAAAGCATAGCCCAAAATGTACTCTTCAGAACAAAGATCTTTAGTGAGAAACTCAAAATAAAAGTTTGTGGTTAGTCATTACTACAAACCTGTTGCTGACCTAACTGTGTCCTACCAAACCAGGTCTATTTTTCCCAATAACTTTGTTTGGTAATACATAAACACTAATTTTATTTTCCATCTCTATACTACCAGCCATGCTACCAAAGACATCTCATCACATTGTCAGAATTAAAAAATATTTGTCCCAACCCTTCCAAATTTGAATACTCAAGACAGCAAAAAAAATATTTTTACTCTCAACCATGTGTCAACTTTTCCTATACAACAGAAAAACCATTTCCATGTAGCATTGTTAAATTTTTTATTTTTTTTTGAGTAACTACTTCTTATACACATCCACCATGAGGATTGAACCCCAGGTCACATCACCGATAATGCAAGTGGCATCCTTGCCGGTAGCATTGTTAAATTTTGAACGGATTCTCGGCAACATTATATTCAATCAAATATAAAATTTAACTAGAAAAATAGATCTCAACTGACAAAAAGAGAAGACGTTACAGAGAAAAGAATGTTGACCTGTCGTTGTAATTCTAGTCGTCGATGTGCCCACTCTTCTTGATTGGCAAATTGGAACTCTGCAGTCTCCTTCAATTTTTCACGATTGCTGATCCATTCTGTTAAATTTTCATTCATTGATGATCCTTTCTTAGGTCCTTCAGTAGTGTAACTGACCATGTGATTGTGATTCTCCTCTTCTTGGGATCGGCATTCAGCATTTTTCAACGAATTCACAGTTGCTGTCTCCCTATTTTTGCTTTTATTGAGTTTTTTTGCCTCAGAACACGAGTTTATATCAATTGTATCCTTGCAAGGCACAACTTTATCAGACAAATTTACCCTAGAGTAAGAGGAGTTACCAGTATCAAGTTCCTTTGATGTTTTAAAGCCATGCACACTCATTCCGTATGAAGATTCATTCATTCCAATTTCACAAGCAAAATCAGATGGATGTCTTGAACTCTCTCCTGCATTAAAACTTCCAAAATCAGCATCATTCCAATTGCTTGTCACTTTGGACGCTTCTTCCTTTATAGGGCTATCTGTGGCAACTTTTGAACCAAACCCACTAGTCTCAACCCCTCCTTCATGTTGCTTGTTGTGAAAACCCTTGGCGACCCTCTTCCTCAAAGCTGCTTCCTCCCACTTTTGGCGTATTTCTCCATAAGAACCTTCCAATATTTCACATTCTGGACTATCACTTTCTGACTCAGAGAGATATCGATAACATCCTGAAGAACATTGCTTCTGTCGGTTTTTTGTACTTCTGGAATTAAAGCAAAAGTGGATGCAAGGCTCAAACACTTGACAGTCATCTTCATTATCAGAACTGTATAGGGAGAAAGAAACAGGAAGACTGGAGTTGGGACTCTGCCCTGCAGTCTGCCGATAGAAACTACGTCTGTTGTCACTAGAACTGTAGTCACTTTCTGTATCCACATCATCACTGCCTTGTTTTGCATCAGAGATCACATGCCCAGAATTCATTTCTGTACTCATATTATCATCTTCTTGTTCAGTACTTGAAGTTATGTCGCACGTACTTACTCCACTGTCAGTATCATCATCAACAATAACAACAGCATCTGGAGTATTCCCACTGCAAGAGGCAGGCCTTTGTACTGACAATCCAAACGGATTTCCTACCTTAATATTTGGGATCGTTCCTTTCTTTATACGAATACAATCTTTACACTTGTCAGGAGATTCTTTTCCAACCTCAACACTCTCTAAATTTTTCCCAGTAATCCCTCTTTCCGCCTGTGATTCTTGACCTTCGTTATTTTGAGACAATGATGTTGCTTGTTCTACAGAATTCTGCCGAGCAGTGAAGGATTTATTTTCCCCTTGAATCTTTTGAGTTTTCCAACCTGGAACTCCTGTATGTAATTATATGGAAAAGACAACATATAGACAGAGTAAGCAAGCTTTGATCAGCTACCCTGTAAGAATACAGGTCCCAGCATAAGAGTTGTTCTAAAAGAATAAGTATTGCAAAGATAGGAGAGTAACAAGATAATGTAATGAACAAATGGCAATGTAATCTAGCAAAGCACAAATGATAAAAGGCCAATTACAAAGCTGATTCTGAATTTGAATGATCTTCTGTCCAAAATGCACTTCAAAAAACAAGTACGTAATAAACATCTTTTGGTTTTATGATCAACATAGAAGTTTCAACCCAACAAGTAAAACTTTTTGTACCAGATAATTATTTTTGACCTTGGTTGTAAAGTCCTTCACACCACAGAGGGATATTTGGACCTCATGTAAAGCACACTGTGCTCAAAAGTTTACAGGATTGTTTTGTGTTATAATTGTTTTTTTAAGATTCCAATATATGTTTCATTTTCTCACAAAATGCACATTTGTTATTGTGACTATTTGATGAAAATATTAGACAAACATATGTATCCGGAGGACTACAGGTCGATGATGTCAGTTTGTTTTCTGTTTCAGAAGATCAAGAAAAAGGAGAAATAAGCAGAAACAGATTCATATCAGGAGGCATAAGTAAATCAGTAGATGACCAGAACCAGGGGAGAACTCCTTTGTCCTTTGGAGTGATAGGTGTTTTCTTAGGAATTATTGGGCATTGTTGTTGTCGACTGGAACATTGTCTCACGAAGCACATTACTTTAATGAAATTGTTCTTGCAGAAATAAGCTGTCCCTTTCACTGACTGAAATTGGCTTTGACTAGGACCCATATAACTTGGTTGGCCTTTGAAACATGACTGAAGGAAAAAATGAGGTTTAGCATTACCATAAAAGACACAGATGCTGAAAAAACTCAAAACAACACAAGAACACTTTCACAACAAAATCAATCAATCGCAACAATAGGAGACCACTAAGAAGTTAAGATCTCAAAATAACAAACATGAGTTTGAAAAAGATGATCTCAAGTCAGGCATCCAAGTACTAAAAGGTGGCTTCAAACTGTTTCTAAACCAGAATCAATCACTCAAAGCACACAGATGAACCTTAAAAAGGACTTGGACACAAGTTTTTGAAAAACAAAATTACAAAAGCTTTGCATTAAAAAAATTTCCTTTGACAAAAGCATTATGGAAGGGTCTTGCCGTATGAAATCTTAGGGAGTGAAATGTCATGATTTCAAACGCATACTACTCTACATCATAATTCGTTGCAGTTCTCCTAACAAATGGAAGTTCATTTGTATACAAAAAAAAATATATGTTATAAGGATTTCTTCCCATTGGACGTTAGAAGGTTTTTAAACAAATAAAAGCAGACATATAAGGCCAGTTAAGCTATAGCACACATGTATAGGGGATAAAATTATTAGAGAACTAACCATAAGTAGAGGATTTGAATGGAGCGCCCATTGCAACTAACGTAAAGGCTTGCTAAGCCCAACTGCTCTCAAATATGCACCTGCAAATTATAATTAATGCTATTAGCTTGTAGACTTCCACGAGTAAATTGTGAGCTTATCAAAATTGAAAGATTCCAAATTTTCTATTTAAAATAAAAATTACTTAAAATCCAACCCGTTTCTTCCACATTGTCGGATAACATGAAAATGTCGATAATTTTCATTTCTGCTTAGTCCATTGAGTTCAAAATTGAAAGTATTTGTCATTTCCATAATGGAATAAAACCATAACAACCGAATTGTCCAAGAAAAATCCTCATTTCCAATAAGTCCTACTAATACATCGTAAAGAGAGCCCTAATCAACCTAAAATTGTGATCTAGGGTTCACTTCTATCAAACAATAGGACAGGAATAACCGAGCTGGTTCTACCAAAAAAAAAAAATGTTACAATAGACAGAGGAAGTGGTTCTGCTCATGTTTGAACTAGAAATAAAACCGTTTGCATGTAAGAGTACACAGGGAAAAAACTGGTCCAAAAATTTTAACATAGAAAATATCAAACTGCCCATATTTTGAAGAAAATAATAAAAACTACCTTGGGATTTTGTAAGGGGGTCATTTCATCCTCTATTCCATTCAACTCCCAGTATTTTCGCGTATGGCCTTCCTGCGCAGAGTCTTCATTTTTCCCTCCCAACATTTTATTTTCTGCTATTTGCAAGGTCTGCCTAGAAAGGAAATATCCCACCTATTTTTCGCGTTGCAATTGTGATTGTGAATGACGTGGAATGGCTGTGCACTTAAAGTCGTATACCAAGGTATAGCTTTGAAAATAATTCATCAATTATTAAGTGTTATTTAGCATGTCCTCTCGCTCGCTCAAAAGCTTCTTGCTATCACACACATATAAACATCGTGGCACACCCTGAATAGGAAAGAGCCCAGAGTTCAAACTTCAAAATGCACACTAAATCACGTGGGGTTGTTTATTGTAAAGTGTTCTCTATTACTGTTAAGGGTATATGCTATGAATCTTGAATATATAATCAATACTAACTGTATTTATCAACTTCCTCTTAGGGTGCAAAGTACCCTTTAAGGGATGCCTAATAAATTATATATAAATAATTTTAATTATTTAGCAACAAAATTAAATATAATATATTTTTATTTAATTTAATATTTTTTTTTTATTTGGTTATTGTGAGAAACCTCTATGACTAAGCAGTCTCCTCCCAACCATGACCCCTTGAAATGAAATGAAAGATTTTAATTACGTCGACGAGACCCAAATATGGTCTAGGACCTCAAATATGGAAGTACAATTACTCAAATCATATCATATGATCTTTAATATCTTTGAGAAGGTTGTTCCTTCTCCTGCTGATTTGTGTTAGCAATTCCCCAACTTTTTTTATTTTACTGTCTTCAAATAAATCTGCCTTCAAATAAATCTGCCATAAACTCGTTTCCAAGTGTTTCTTTGTATTTGTCATGGATATCTGAAAAACTCAGGCATTTATAGATGAAGTGTTCCTCTGTTTCTATCGCTCCTGTGCTGCATAGAGTACATATCCTTTCTTCCCATTGTTCTTTGGGTGTTGTCCATCTCCCTGTTTCACATCTAAGCTTATGAGAGCTAGTCCTTATTTGAGCAATGAGTATTTTTTCCTTCCACTTGATTTCAACGCCTATATACGTTTTTTCTTTGTGGTCATACGTTGGGTTAAAATTTGCAATATAATATTGTCTTTTCCTGCTTGCATTTTTCCACATTCCACTTCTGAACTTTTCATTCACATAATTTGTTATGTCTATGTTGACATTTGGGCATTCATTTATGTTGATTTTCCAATGTTTCATCCATTTCTGATTTTGTTTCATCCATGTATTCTTTCCCCTATGCAACTCTTCATCCCTAGCTGCCCTAGGCCATCTATCATTTGTCATGTTTTCTATTTTTTTTCAAGTAACATAACAGCTTGGTCATAGCAATTGCTTCTAAAGGGAACATTCCAGTTTTAGCTAGAATAATTTCATAAGGGGCTATGGCCTTAATTTTGAGAAAGTTTGTGATAGATATTTTTGAATCCTTTCTATTTGCCTCCATTTTGCATTTGTTGTGCCACTAGCCCACACCTCGCAACCATACAACAGAACCGGTGTAACAAGTAGGCCAAATAAGACCTTGGTGGTCTTCCAGTCCTACAAGTCGGCATTCGTCCACCTGTTTTGAAGTGCATATAGTGCTCTCCAACCACTTTGAGTTATTTTCATCCTACATGTATTCCAATTAAGTTTGTCATTAAAGTTTATGCCCAGGTATTTGTATTCTACTACTACATCAAGCGGTTCTCCTGCAAACCGAAATTTAAGTTGTTGCTTCTTCTTTTTTGCTGAAAAAATCATAATTTTTGTTTTGCTCGTGTTCACCTGCATCCCAAATTTTTTACAAAAGAGTTATAGAGCTTGAAGGTGATCTTCTAGATCTTTGGTTGTTTTGGCCACAAGAATTACATCATCTGCATACATGAGGAGTTTTATCATATATTTGGCTAAATGCACACCCTCTCCCCCAAATTTGTTTATCCATTCTTCTAACTTGTCAATGTACAACCCAAATAAGGTCGAAGATAGAGGGCAACCTTGTTTGACACCTATGTCACTACCAAAACATTCAAATAACCCTTCATGTGTTCTGATTCTAGCCTTTACATGCTCATATAGTCTGTGAACTGCTGCCCTGTAGTGAATTGGAACCTCTAGCTCTTCCATTCTGCTAGAATGGAGAATTTAACACAAAGCCACCACACACCCACCCCCTCGCACACTCGCCCACGCAGCGGTTTGAACCTTAGACCTCCCAAAGAAGAGCCAAAGCCTGAACCTTTGCGTTGCACCCGTAGGTGCTAATTTAATATTTTTTAATTATACTATAGGAAGGTTTTTTTGAAAGGTTCTTAATTTTTTTATATTTTCATTAAAAAAACTACAGAGCCTAAAATGTGATATAAGTGAGTTATCAATTTGAAAATACAACCCACATAACCTATATCAGCTTATACAATAAAAAGCCAATTTAGTCAAAAACTTAACAAGAGAAACACACAACTAACACAAATGCTTAACAACTGTTTCTTTTACATTCTCTACTATCAAACATTTATGTTTGTGAATCCCTTTTCCTAACACAAATGTTTAACAAATGTTTCTTTTACATTCTCTACTATCCTGCATTTGTGAATTCCTTTTCCTAATCTTTATATCAAATAATTGCATTTTGAAATTCATTATTGTTAATTTCCATAATTTATTGTAGAAAATTATCTTCCAAGATTGCATATACTTTTGAATTCTCCAATTGGCTACCCAATCTTCAGCCTTGTTGCCTTCTCCGTAGATATATACAATTTGCATATTTTTCAATTTCTTAATTTGTAGTCATATATTATTTAATATGTTAATTGAAGTAGTTAAATACAAATTATATTTTTTTTTATAAATATATGAATGAATGAAAGATTTTAATTACGTCCGCGAGACCCAAATATGGTCTATGGGACCTCAAATATGGAAGTACAATTACTCAAATCATATCATATGATCTTTAATATCTTTGAGAAGGTTGTTCCTTCTCCTGCCGATTTGTGTTAGCAATTCTCCAACTTTTTTTATTTTCCTATCTTCAAATAAATCAGTAATAAACTCGTTCCCAAGTGTTTCTTTGTATTTGTCACGGATATCTGAAAAACTCGGATATTTATATATGAAGTATTCCTCTATCACTACTGCCCGTGTGCCGCATAGAGTACATATCCTTTCTTCCCATTGTTCTTTGGGCGTTGTCCATCTCCTCGTTTCACATCTAAGCCTATGAGAGCTAGTCCTTATCTCGAGCAATGAGTATTTTTCCCTTCCACTTGATTTCAGCGTCTATATACGCTTTTTCCTTGTGGTCATACGTTGGGTTAAAATTTGCAATATAATATTGTCTTTTCCCGCTTGCATTTTTCCACATTCCACTTCGAACTTTTCATTCACATAATTTTTAATGTCTTTGTTGACATTTGGGCATTCATTTATGTTGATTTCCCAACGTTTCATCCATTTTCGATTTTGTTTCATCCACGTATTCTTTCGCCTATGTAACTCTTCGTCTCTAACTTCTCTAGGCCATCTATCATTTGTCATGTTTTATGTTTTTTTCAAGTAACATAACAGCTTGGTCATAGCAATTGCTTCTAAAGGGAACATTCCAGTTTCAGCTAGAATAATTTCATAAGGATTTGTTAAAAAAAAAAAAATTATTTGGTTAGTGTCAAAAACTTAACAAGAGAAACACACAACTAACACACATGCTTAACAAGTGTTTCTTTTACATTCTCTACTATCAAACATTTGTGAATCCCTTTTCCTAACACAAATGTTTAACAAATGTTTCTTTTACATTCTCTACTATCTTGCATTTGTGAATTCCTTTTCCTAATCTTTATATCAAATAATTGCATTTTGAAATTCATTATTGCTAATTTCCATAATTTATTGTAGAAAATTATCTTCCAAGATTGCATATACTTCATTTTGCATTCTCCAATTGGGTACCCAATCTACAGCCTTGTTGCCTTCTTCGTAGATATATACAATTTGCACATTTTTCAAATTCTTAATTTGTAGTCATATATTATTTAATATGTTAATTAAAGTAGTTAAATACAAATTATATATTTTTTTATAAATATATGATATTTGTTAAAAAAAAATCATATTGAATATAAAAAATTTATTTATAAGGCTAAGAAAATAAGTAATATTAAAGATAAAAATAAAAAAAAAAACTATTTGGTTAGTGTGAGAAACCCTTAGGACCAACGCATAGGACTGAGCAGTCTCCTCCCAACCATGACCCCTCGTAAAGCAGAGAGCTATGTTTATCATTAGGGAATTTAACACACACCCATCCTCTCACACACTCTCCCACGTTGCAGTTTGAACCCTGGACCTCACAAAGAACAGCCAAAGCTCGAATCGTTGCGTTGTTCCCCTAGGACATATTAAAGATAAACTTTAACTTAAGTTAGTATGTTTAAAAATAATAATAAAAATTATGTTTTTCAAAAAGTTATATTTCTAATTTATTTTAACTATTCTTATTATTAATTAAATGGTATTAGCTATCAAGTGGCATTAGTTCAACTGGTTAGATTCCTCGAGATTTCAAGGAGGAGACCTAGGTTCAAATCTTACCAAATGATACATGGACAATATCCAAGCTTTGTTATAATACCACTATGTGGTGATAATGTAATACTGATGGGGCCTATTTCAATCCCATATAACTCATTAAAAAATATTAAATGGTATTAGCTCAACCCATTAGATCTTTCAATGTTCAAGGAGGAGACTTAGTGGTTCAACTGTACATGGATAATATCCAAGTTGTTATAACATGGTTCAACTGTACATGGATAATATCCAAGCTGTTATAACACCATTGTGATAAGGATGTTATATGGGTGGGGCCTTTTCAATTTCCTATAACCAAATAAAAAAAATATTATTCTTATTTATTAATATATGGTTAAAGGATGCAAAAAGTACCCTCAATTATAACAAACGAAGAGAATAGAAAACTAATGGAACCTATTATTCTAGAAGAAGTTCATTCAACTCTTTTCTTTTTTGATAAGGATAAATCCCCAAGTTCAAATGGACTCTCTTTTATATAACTAAGAAACACTGAAGGATTATTTTTTGGTGGTAATGGAATAGACTAGGATAAAACAATACTTACCTTATAAATAAATGAAATATATCTTACCCTTATTCCAAAAAAGAAGGATGCAAAATTGTTTGACTCATCTTGGCCAATAAGCCTGTGTAATCTGGCATATAAGATAATCTCCAAAGTGATGGCAAATTGGTGAAGACTATTATTAGACAAAATTATTTAAAAAGAGCAAGGAGGATTTGTGAAAGGGAGATAAATTCTAGATGGGATCATAGTAGCTCATGAAGCAATGCATTCAACAACTTCTAGAAAAAAAAGAACAATGATCTTAAAACTTGATATGAATAAAGTCTATGATAGGGTTAAATGGGGCTTTCTTTTTACAATATTAAAAATTTGGATTTTGCAAGAAATGGGTCGAATGGATTAAAGCTTGTGTCTCTATAGTATCATATATAGTGCTAGTCAATGGGCTAATAACAAAATAATTAGAGGGATCTTAGATAGGAAGATCCTCTATCACCATATTTGTTCATTATTATGGCAAGGTATTGGGAAGGAACATGAAGAAGACATGCAAATATGGGCTAATAAGCAGACTTAATGCTAGTAATAACATCAACAACATCACCCATCAACAATTTTTAGATGATACAACCCTTTTTGGGAGGGTAGGAAAATCAAAGCTAGAGTTTTGAATAACTTATTAAAGGAATACAAAAGAGCATCAGGGTAGAAAGTTAATAGGACAAAATATAAAATTTACTTCCTAAACGCTCTAGCTATAATCAAAGCAGGGATATGTAGGTTACTTTAATTGGAGGAGGTAAATTTGACAACATATCTAGGGATGCCCTCATTTGAGGGGAGAATCGAGATAGAATTATGGAATCTAGTTATAAGTTAAGTTTAGGTTAAATTACCAACAAATAAAGGTAGATGGTTATTGTTTTTTCAATGAGTTTACCCAGGTTTTTATGAGGGGTCTTGGTCCTCTCATACTGAATGAGGTTTGAACCTTGGACCTCTTAAAGAGAGGCCAAAGCCCTTACCATTGCAGTAATCTTACAACTTTCCTTATGAGTTTACACAGGTTTTTATGAGGGGTCCTAGTACCCTCATACTAAATGGGGTTTGAACTTTGCAGTAGATTGTTTTTGTTACCAAGAAAAGTGAAGCTAATTAAACCAATCTTATAGGCCATTCCAACATATTATATATCCTTGTATATTATGCCAAAATCGGTAGGAAAAATTTCAATCTATATTATGTAGTCATTTTTATGGTCAATATTACATGATAAAAATAAATTGTATTTGGTGAAATGGAGCAAGGTGTGTGATGATCAAACTATGAGAGGTCTCAGTTTAAGAGTTCTTATGGATAAAACTTAGCTCTAAGAGGAAAAGTAATTTGGATATTACACAAATATAGTCAAAGACAATGGGTAAAATTCTTCCAAGTGTGTTGAGCTCAATGATCCAAGATTAATCTTTACTACATTCTCACTACTAGATGGTTTTACACTATGGAACAATTTAAAAAAATCAATTGATCTAGTGGTCTAAGATGGGTAGTGGAAATTGGAGAATTTTTTTCTATTTGGATAGATACTTGGTGTGATAAAATACCACTCAATTTATATCAAATTTTGAAACCATGGATGAGATTACTTCAAGATAAATATGGTGATAGGGTTTCAAACATTATGTACAAGGATCGAGAAGGAAGATACAAATGGAAAGAAGATTTTCTACAAGTATATCGAACATTGTTGCTAGGAGGCGATTGAGCAAAAATATAATGATTATTTCAAGGTGAGTCGAGGGTAAGTTGATTTAGTAATAGAATAGCTCAAAAATATGTAGCAATAAGCATATATAATGTAAAGCACCAATAAAATACAAACATTGTAAGAATATGAAGAGATATTTATGATAGCCCGAGCATTTGTTAAAATATTTATTTGGCTAGTAGGTCATAGAAAAATCTTATCCTAGGATAACCTAATGAAAAGGGGTTTTCATAGCCCCTCAAAATGTGAAAGAGGAGAGTATAAACCATCTCTTGAGATATTGTTCAATAGTTTGGGAACTATGGTATTGGATTCTTAATATGTTTGGTAAATGCAGGTGATGAATGACAAAATTTAAGAATGGTTAAAGTAATAGTAGAGCACTTTTAAAAGTGAGGCATTACAGACAATATGGGATACATTGAAAGATATAAAATTTTGTATTGTATTGTTGGAAAGGAACAAAAGAATATGTAAAGGAAAGGAAAGCAGTTTAGAGTTAATGAAAAGAAATATTTGTCTAGCTATAAAGGAGCCTAAACCAACCCTATCAACTCACCCAATCCCTAATCTTGAAGCAGAGAGCCTTGATAGATGGATTCAAGTCATCAAATGGAATTATGATGTTGGGTATAGGAGAAACAAAAGGAAGACAAATAATATAAAGTAGAAACCACCAAAAGTGGAGTTAGTCAAATTAAATTTTGATGAAGCATATAAAGCAAATTTAGGACAAGCAAGAGGAGGAATAATTATAAATAATAGGGCTGAGATTTTGTCACATTATGATTTCAATAGTGAATTTAAGACAATTAATAAAGCCAAAGCTTGGGCGACTTTGGAAGGGTTAAAAATATATAGACAAATGAAATGAAACAGAGTATGGATGAAAGGCAATTCATTAATAATAATAAATACAATTTTGAGGAAAGCAAAGGCTCCATAGAACATATAAAAGATCATTGTGGAAATACAAGATCTTGCCACAAAGTTTGAAGTAATCAGGTTTACACGTATGTTAAGGAAAGGGAACAAATGTGCAAATAGGCTAACCAATAGAAGGGTTTTAATAGAAGATTGTAAAGTTAAATTCTCTTTTCCATGTTTAGAGGAATTAATAAGTTTAGCTAAAGCTGACAATAAAATGTTGACTATCTAAATCAAATAACAATTAAGATTTACTTTAATGTTTTCCATTGGTAATATTTGTTGTATAATATAACATTAATGTGTTTCCATATAAACTATTTATTACAGTTCTTATGGTTGCACTTATGCTTTAGAAAGGAAACTAACAATCTAGATTTGGTAAAGCAAATTATGATAGCACGAAGTTTTAAAAATTACTCTACTAAGATTCAATGGGTATTGTAAAGGCTACTATAAAAAAGTGTCAAGAAGGATGCTAAATTCTAAAATATTTGTACTTATAAAGAAAATTGAAGAATATCAAAAAAATAAAAATCAAGAATTTAGACTTTTTATGAAAAATATGTAGGTATCTAGCTATAACAACCTAATTGAAATGAGAATTGAATCTGTTTTGTAAACTCTCAAACTCTAAAGAAGAGAAATGTAGTTTGTCAAGGGTGAGGACCAGAGTACAACCTCTTGTTCTCCAACAAAAAGAAAAAAAAATGTGTGGTTAGAGGATAATTGTTTCAACACAACTCACTCCCAAGAAAACAACATTTAGATTTAACAAAGAAAATAATTTTTTTTTAATAAACTTTAAAAGCTTTGGTTTATGAAAGTTTTAAAAATTTAAAGGGTGGAGATAAAATAGTATTACACATTCCCCTAAAGTAAGACTACGTTGTTGGAACTACTATATTTTCTTAGATTGTTTCCTTTAAACTTTTACACAACATCCCCATGAGTGTGGTCTACCAGCAAGGACGCCACTTGCATTATCGGTGATTTGACCCGGGTTTGATCCCCATGGTGGATGTGTATAAGAAGTATTACTTAAAAAAAAAAAACTTTTACACAATTAAAGTAACTTGAATCATGTGTGTTATTAAACATCCAAGAGAAAGAGTCAACCCTCCATGTCAACATATCTCAATTTTAAATTTAATATAAATACATATTTTTTGATTTAGTTTTAAAAATTATTTGAGTAGTGTGAGAAATCCCTACAATCGATTAGGACTGGGCATCCCCATCCCACCATGACCTATCATAATGGGGAAAGCATTAAAGCTTATTAATAGGGAATTTAACACACAACCATACATGCACATGCGTCGTGGTTTGAACCTTGGACCTGCCAAAGAAGAGCCAAGGCCTGAACCATTGCGTTGTTCCCCAAAACTATATTTTTTGGATTTGGTTAGTGTGAAAAACTCCTACAACCAACGCTTAGGGCTAGCATCCACATCCCACCATAACCTCTCATAAGGGGGAGAGCTAAGCTTATCAATAGAGAATTTAACACATAGTCCCACACACACATCACAGTTTGAACTTTAAACCTCCCAAAGAAGAGCAAAGCTTGAACCATTGTGCTATCCCCTCGAGACATATATAGACATTAGAATGGAAGAAACCACATACTCCACTATGTTTCGCTCCCCCATATTACCTTACCCCATTTTTAAAATGTGTGGGGGACAAACAATAATGTTGCTAAAAGCGAATACCTAAATTTTTGCATTATTCTTCAATATAAAAACAAAATAATAAAGACCAAGGGAAAAAATAAAGTAAATTAAAAATGTTTACTCTTAGAATAAGAATGACTAAGTTATGTTTGAAACATAATAAGAGGTCAATTTGGAAAAATCGTAGTGGTAATCAATAGTGATCATTATTATGAAATTTAATGTTAAGGGTACAATTAGTGGGAGTAAAGGGAAGAAGAGAACAATTTACACCCTCACCCTCCTTGGGGCCTATGCCATACCCCATACAAAACAAAGCATAAAGCACAAAGCAAAGGGACTTGGTAGCATTTGCTTTGGATTTGTTTTTTTTCGTTTTCTTGTCATAGTGAATTCTAGTTGTCTTGAGTTTTCTTTTTGTTTTAACAATGGATTCATTGTCTTGTGACCAGGAGGACGTTTGCATGGTATGCCACCTAGTGCCATCGAATTTCAATGTGTTGCTCTTCAACAACTATATTAACTCATGGTATACGTGTTGCCTATAATTGTAGTTAATGGTCCCCTTTTTGACCATTAGTTTTACCCTAATTATATGCTTCACATTGATGATGTCATTATTAATATGTGTCTATCTTCATCATAGATAGGATTGACTTACCATGTCAAATAAAGACTTTAATAAACACCACTCTTATCGATGATTAAAAGGTCTATACGAGGAAAGAACTCATGGGTGGAGGGGCTTCTTCCAAAAATGAAAATGAGGGCAATGAGGAGAAGTGATTAAAGATTTGAATATCAGTGGTGTCATAGGACCCTTCTTAAAAAATGAGATCCTCAAGTTATTTATTGATATGCTCAAGTACATGTATTTGCATCTTGTCAGAATAAGCATTGCTTCAAAATATTGTTTTCATAAAAAATTTAGTTGATTTTTAAATCCTTTCATTTAAATGAAGTTATTGGTTGTCTTTCTTGATAATTACACTTTTGGGTCATATTTGAACATACCTTTCCACCTTCACAAACAAGTTTCAGCTAACACTTTTAGTTGCGTTATTATTAAGTGAATGGGATTTAAACCCAGGTTATGTCATTACATCTAGTGATCCTCTAAATAAAGGCATATAGAGCAATGTTGGCATCACACCTTTACGTGGTAGGCAAGGGTGTATTTGTATAATGAATGAGTGTATTGTAATTGTTCCAATATAGCCATGTCAACTATTTTTATTTTTATTATTAGCTTAGGCCCCAAGCGTAGTTAGTTGGCCTTTGAGCATTAGGGTTATATTTAATTTATAAATATGGTATAAATTTGAATAGTTGGAATCATTGAAAAATATTCATTGAATTTCTCGCATTTTGCGTATAAGAGACTCCGCCCTCTCCAAGTTGCTAAGAGACTTTGTCCTCTCTGATTGGTTGTGGATTTACATTGATTGAATCTTAGATTTGATTATTACATATTTTATTTGTTGTCACTTTTGTTATTATATTGTTTATTTTTAAGTTGTTATGTAACAAGTTGTATCAGAGCAATAATTTTTACAAGCATGTATTGTTTTTTGTTGTAAACTTAAGGTAAATATTTTCTTCAAAAAAGGGACTATTGCCTTGTTTGTGCTAGAAATTCTAACTTGTGTACTCCTAGGACATCTAAGGCATTATAAAACACTTTTGGTTGAACAATAAGCTTTTGGGATTTTTCCTTCCAATATCACAATACGATTATGACAAAACAATCCTTAACTTCTACTCCTTAATGTATTGCTTTTGTGTCGACAACTTCGTTGCTTTCCTGTTGAAACCCATGCTAATATTCTCATCAATTCCATAGAGGCTAAATCTACACAATCTTGCAAACTGTACTGTTTGATCGATGTTGTTACTCTAATATTAACAAGAATGGATATTCACATGTTAGAAGTTTGGGGAAACTAATGGACTCATATTCGGTGTGTTGGTTGAACTACTAAGAATTAAATAATGAAAGGGTCCTTCAAATAGTATTAAATGCAAGTGAATTCACAATCAAACTCATAGGAATTGTAACAAGTGGAAATTGCAAGGAATTATGAGGACGTTGAACTATAACATAATACATCATATTTTATGGTAAAATCCAAAGCCTCCTATAGTCGAAACTAACATAACTTGCTCAATCATACAAAATAAATTGTTTTTGTTGCAAAGTAGTTGTCATAAGACACTGTGACGATTACAAAAAAAAAAGCTAGTAAGTTTTACTTGTTTAATAATAGGCTTTGTTTGAAAAGTTGATTTACCCAATCTTGTATTGTCTGTTTTCACATGCCACCATCCTAGTATATCTTCATGTAGCCTCTTGCCTTTGCACATTCCCATTGAGTCTCTCCAATCTCCACATAGCCATATTTTCCCTCCCCCATTTATATGTATCCTCTCACCACATATTCAACATAATGGAAGGGACTGTCATTCAATACCATATTTGCAACAAAACTGCTAAACAAGAAATTGCCCAAGAGTTCTTCCGCCATTCGTTAATTTAATATTGTACCCCTCATTTAATATTCAGACGCTTACCCAGGTGTTGTAGGTGAGTTGGAGAGGAGAGGGAAATCCTCCAAGAGAGGTCCCAGGTTCAAATCTCCACCCTACCAAAAAGTTGAATTGGGTATCCAAAATCCAATTGATAATGTTGGTGCGGGCAGGGTTGGGTGCGACTCCCGGGTGACTTTGACGGTGTAGAACCCCCTATTCGTGGTCTCTCAGACCAAGGTGATCCCGCAAGGGGTTTTTCTCTTAAAATATATATATATATATTCAGATGCTTAAAATTGATTTTAGACTCAAGAGTTAATTTAATATTATGCCCCTATTTCTGATTTCTTCCACCACTTGTTAATGTAGTATTATACATCTTTGTGTATACCCTTCTTTCTTCATTGAATTCCTTATTTTATTATTTAAATAATAATAATAATTAAATTAAAAATATATATTAAATAAATATAAATACATATATATTTAAAAAAAAAATATCAGACCTTTGCAGAAGACCTATCATTTGGTGATCATCTCTTCAAGTTGATCAATAAGAGTGCATGAGTGAACCTACTGCCTCTATTGGTTAGGCTTGATCCACAAATCGATTACAATGTATTGTCATTTCAAAGGATGTGTGTATGAGTACAAAGAAGTACCAATCTATAAATCTAGATAAGCATCACAATGCTTCCTCTAATATCAACAATTTTGACCAATGTCTTTTTTCTTCCTTCAATGCAATGGCTTTGCCTCCACACAACACCTCAGGTTCTTCATCTCCTCTTCCCAATAACCCTCTTAATAACTTGGTTGCTTCTCCTAATAACATAGTCACTCCACCCAATAACCTTAGCACTATTTCTACTACCCATCCAAGTGATATTATACTTCCTAGTACTATTGACCCTTATTTGTGTTCATACTTATCGCATCAAGAACAAACAATTTATTCTATTTCCAAATCCTTAAATTATCAAGCATAGATGATTGTTTACATTAACAATACCTTAGGCACATTGCAAAAAGGCCTACAAATTCCCACCCTTTCCCTTGTCTAAGGGTCACAAAAACCCACTAGGCATCAATTCCTAAACACTCGTTTATCACCAAATAGATTCTTCCACCACCTCCACCTAGTCATAATCCTCCAAATTCCTATGAAAGTTCCTATGACCTAGGTTTTACTTCCAATTTGGATTACATGGTAGTAGGTGCTTCTAATTTCCTTGAATAACCTTGTAATGTTCTTGTTTCTCATATTAACATGCCCACCATTGAAGGTGTCAATGTTACTACTAATGTGAAAAAATTATATGTCAAATGGACAAAGAACGAAATGGTCATTTATCTCCAAGGAACCCAACCCCCTCCCTCTAAGGTGGCCAAATCATCACATGGAATTCTTTTCCCAAGTCAATTGCATGAAGGTTTAGTCCTCAGATACACCTCTTCTAGTACTCAATAAAGAAGGTCAAATCACTATTCAACCTAAAGCAGTATTATAGTCTAGAGTTCATAATATTTTGTCTTGGAAAATTTAAAATTTCCTCATGAAGTGGTAGGACATTCCATAAGATGATGTTGCATGGGAGCTTGATAGCGTTTTCTAGTATTTTCTAGATTTAAGGAAAAATATTTATGAGGAGGGAAGCCATGTAATGGTCCCAATACAGACATGTCAACTATCTTTATTTTTATCATTAGCTTTGAACCTAGGTGTAGTTAGTTGACCTTTGAGTGTTAAAGTTAGGTTTTTATAAATAGGATGTAGTTTTGAATAGTTGGGATCATCGAATAATCTTTACTAAATTTGTCACATTATGTGCATGAGAAACTTTTTCCTCTCCACGTGGCTAAGACACTTTCCCTCTTTAAGTGGTTGTGGATTTACTTTCATTGAATTTGGATCTTATTGCATATTTGATTTGTTGCTATTGGATATAAATTATTGTTATCATATTTGATTTGTTGTCAAATCTGCTATTCTACTATTTATTTTGAAGTTGTTATGTAACATGTATGTTATCCTTATTTTTGGATTGTAGATAACAAACTATAGGGTATAAGGCTAGTGATCAATCAATGGATTCCATTCCAAAGCCCCCTCCCTTAGCTATTTGTTAATTAAATCCTCTACTCCACACCCTTCATCATTGCTAGCTAATAGATTTATGTTAAGTGGATTAATGTTTTTGTTTGTGTTTCATATTACATAACATAAATTGGATATAGGAGAAGATTTAGAGTAAGCAATGAGTACTAAGAAGAAGCAAGAGAATCATGTATACATGACCAAGATTGTTGAATAGTTTGAGAGATATGATGGTATGTCTTTTTCATAAAATTTTATTTACTATTAGATTTCATCATGTTTAATGTTGATTAGCATAGCGATTGCATAGATACTCATGTTTTTTTTTCTTTTGCTATAACCACGTGGTTTAGGCATGTCAAGGGTGTGGGGTGCAATGATCTTGGTTCAGATCAATTTGTGTTTTTTTATGCCAACATGGGTTGTTTACCCATATCGTGATACGCATAAAGTTTTGGATAGGTTTATCAAATCTACAATGGTAAAGAGGGCTTAATAGTTTGATCCTATCATGCTTTAATAGGTAACAATAAGAAAACATGAGTTCATTATATATGGTAAGGGATCACTATTGGTAGTGAACAACACCATATCTTGTAATATTATTATGTGTTTTTGCTTAATATGTATGATACCCTTGAAGGTTTGGATAGGTCACTACAACTTTTGACAATGCTATGGTTAAAATTCCTCTTTAGATTGACATCATAATGCAAATTTTAATTCTTTAATGAGGAATAAAAAGTAATGTTAAACTTTCTAATGGTGGATATTTAATGGTGAGAATTGTCTTCTTGTTTTATCTATAGCCAATGATCTTGCAATCTTAGGCATACTATAGATTTTTCCTTAAGGGTAAAGAGTACCATAACAAATATGTTATTATGCATGATATGTGATTGTTGAATAAGTGGTTGAATCCATGAAGAGGGTTGTTAAGCCAGTTGTGGAGTTTACAATGAAGTAGAGGATCTATTGTCAATGGGAGGCAAGAATGAAATTGAGACTCAATGAGATTAATGGAGGATAATATTTTCTATTGATAAAAAGAAGAAGGCTAAGGGTGATGATCAAAACATGAAGTATATTAGAGATTTATAAGTATAAGGTGGATGAAAACATTTCTAAGATTTGTCATTATATAATGACTATCATTGAAAAACACATTATTCCTTCCTTTGGTATAGTGATATACTATTTTTTACTATTAAATGTAACTTTTTAGATATCCTTTCTCTTCTCTCTTAGTTTCTTAATTTTTTATAGAATTTAGTCATTTTTGGAATATGACAATGTTTCTAGGTTATTAATATTAGTTTTTTAATGATGTTTAGAAAATGGTATTACAACCATTATTTAGTAGAGTCCAAGTACTAAAATGAGAGAAAATATGCATTTGATTATAGTCCACTTAAAAAGGTTATGCTTTTTTAATTTAATACTTCAGGGTTGTATTAAAAACTCAAGGTCTTAGTAACATTTGTATGCAAGTTAGCTAAGATTGGTATTTTTATAATCTGTGTAACAAAGGGATAAAATATTTATAGTTCTTCACACTATATCCTCTAGAAATTTTTCATAGTGGGATTCATAAGAAGTTAAGACTAGAACAATAAGTTGAAAGAGTCTCTAGATACTAAGTGTAAATATTTTAATGATTATATATTTATTCTTCTTCTAAAGCCCTCTTTAGATCAAAATGACTCTAGAAGAAAAGTTGAAACATAAATATAAATCTTCACACATCGTATATAAAGGACATTCAATCCAACATCACAAGTGGAAATATTAGGGATAGATAGATGCCTTCCTTTGGCCAAACATATTTTGTTGATTTGAAATAAGTAATTTAATTTATAAAATCAATAGAAAAATATTGTTCAATTTTTTTTGGATACGGGAGAAGGCGACAAAGATTTTGAAACCAAGGTTCAAGTGGGAACTTTTGCTATAGGGACTCATCAAGGGTCCAAAATTGGAAATGGTGGGGGGATTGGAATTTGTACAAGACCATTTGATCCTAGAGATTCATGGCTTTAGGTTGTGAGGGACAAACAAAATGCTCTAGTGGGTAATTTTATTATTTCCTCTGAAGGAGATTGAATTGTGGTGTTGGACGACCTAGTGCAAATGGTTGCTACCCAAGGAGACCATTTATTGGTAGGTAAATTCAAGGGTGCTTGTCTTGAGATTGATGCAATCCGAAGGTGGGTAATGGAAAAATGGTCACCTTTGGGACATATGGAAATAGTAGCAATGCCCAAAAATATTGTTTTTTATTCATTTGAACTACAAGGACTTAAAAAATGATTCTCCAATGAAGGCCTTGGTTCTTTAGGTGTCGAAGGTTGTTTATCAAGAGGTAGTCCATGAAATTTGATCCTTTCACTCAAAGCATCAACCAAGCCCTTATTTGGATTAGATTACCATGTTTTCCCCTATATTTTGGCATGAAGATATAATAACATGAATTACCTATCGATTGGGAAACCTGGTGGTGATCAACTCTACAACGACATCCAGATCAAAGCTTCTTCATGCATGACTGTGTGTGAATATGGACATGGAGTAACTGCATGTTAAGTCAATTGAATTGCTATCCATGTATGGGTTGTGGAACCATATTATTGAGTATAAAAACCTTTCAATCAAGTGTAACTCTTGCCATCATGTGGGGCACCTTAATCGAGATTATCCTTAGAAGAAAAATCAAGTTCCACAATGGCAGTAAAATAAGGATGGTAAAAATAAGGAAGGTTCAACAAGGAAATCAACTAGAGAAGTAGGGGACTATGATATGGAGAAGATGCCCTCGTCCAATCTAGAGGATAAATGGTGGAAGGAAGGAGAAATTATAGAAGAACCCCAACATGTAAGTAAATTTCTTGATATTCTTCCTGTTGCTTCAACTAGTTTACCTGTTTAAAATAATTTTGAATTCCTCCAAAAAAATTTAGAAGACTTAGATCATAATGCTTCAATTTTTTTCATGATCAAGATCAAAATACCCCTGAAGCTGAAACCCAAATAAAAAATAATTTTCTTATTACCCTAGAGAAGAACATTGATATTCGTGATAGACCACCTAGGCCTCAAGAATCTAGAAAGGAATAGGGGATCCCTAATCGAATTACCACCTAGGGCTCTGGTCTAGAAAAATTGGGGCAAATGTTGGGCATGAGGTAAAACAAGGAAGACCTTCTCAATGAAAAAATAGAGAAAGGGAAAGTACAAAATAGGTTGTGGATGTAACACAAATGACCCTCAAATTGGGTGGGAAGAAACACCGGATCAAAATTTAAAAAATGAGAACCATATCCTAGAATGTCAAGGGCCTCAATACCCCTTCCAAACATTGGTTGGTTTCATTGTTAAGGAAGAACCTATAGCCTCAAGTCTTGTTGTTACAAGAAACCAAGTTGGATAGTCAAAATCTGGAAAGAATTAAGAGAAGCATTTGGAAAGAAGCCAATTTTGTTGCTAGTGCAGTGAAGTGTGGTGCAAGAGGGCTTTTTTGTATGTGGGATGAAAAATTTGTTGAAGGGAGGATCATATCAACTTCAGATAGACTGATCAATGTGCTCGTCCACTATAAGAAACCAAAATTAAATAGGTTTTGACCAATATCTATGCCCCAAACACCTATATAGGGCAAAGACAATTATGGAGGGATTTAACTTCAATGAGGAAGGCTTTCCATGATATTGCCTAGGTTTTGGTTGGGGACTTCAACACCCCTTTGTATCCATCAAACAAGAATGTCTAAAACCCCAATACCTCTAAAGGTATGAGAAATTATGAGTAGTTTGTCACAAAGAATAGATTGATGATTGTTGACCTCAGAGGTATTAAGTATATGTGGAGCAATATAAGACTTGGGAACCAACCGATCCAAATAAGATTTGACATATTATTAATCTCTTAAGAAGGACTAATTAACTTTGAAGATGCCACTCTGACCACACTCCCCAAAGTAGGATTTGACCATAACCCTCTTCTGTTAGATTCCTAGACTGGTAGAAGGATATTTTACAACCCTTTAAGGTTTTAGGTAATGTGTCTTTGAAATGAAAACCTTGAACATTGCATTGAGGAATGGTGGAGGAATGAATTCACTAGATCTTTGATGGCCCAAATTGCCAAAAAACTTAGATTTATCAAACACAAACTCAAATATTAGAACAAAAATATTTTTTGACACCTGTTATAGAGGAAATTAGAGCTAAAATAATAGCTAATGGTCATCAAAACCATGGTAATTGAGAGGCACTTCTCACAGGAATTCAAAGATAAATAAAGACAACTCCTTTCTGATTAACATAACAAATTGGCTTATAGGAAATATTTTGGAGAAAAAATCCAAAACCACATGGCTCAAAGAAGGAGAGATTGTAACACCAAGTTTTTCCATGTTACTACCCTTAGACATCGAAGTCACAATATAATCAAAGAAATTCTAAGGGAGGATGGTTCAAGTACTAATGATATTATTGAGATTAGAGAGGAAGTGATAAAGTTTTTCATGAATCTCATTGGAACTTCAGAGAGGGTGGAAGAAAATGTTGTGAACAATCTTCTACATTACATCCCTCCTCTAGTTACTGAAGAACATAACTCCTATCTGGTCAACCCCTTTAAGGAATATGAGATCAAAAGTATTGTGTTTGCAATGGCTAGGGAGAAAGCTCTAGGACTTGATGACTTCCTAATAATCTTCTTTCAAAGGTTTTGGCATATAGTGGGTGTTGAGGTGTTTGCAGTAGTCTATGAGGTTCAAAGGACCCACCATATCCCTCGTGACATCAATTCTACTTTCCTAGCGCTCATCCCCAAAGTGGTTGGGGCTAAGGAATTTAGAGATTTCAGGCCCATTAGCCTTTGTAATACACTATACAAAATTCTAACCAAGGTAATGGCTAACAAAATTAAAGTTATTCTTCCATTCATCATTGATCCCAATTAGGGAGGCTTTGTTATGAGGAGGAAAATCCTCAACATGATCATCACAATCCATGAAGTAATACATTCCATTAAAAAAAGTGGTAAAGCTAGCCTATTATTGAAATTAGATATGAATAAGGCTTATGATAGGGTGTCATAGAAGATTTTGCTCAAATTCATGATCAAATTTGGGTTTCATTAGGACTGGATCAACTTGACTAATGGATGCATCTCCTCGGTTATGTTCTCAGTCCTGGTGAATGGGGCAACTACTAGGTATTTTAATAGCCATTGAGGTTGACACCAAGGGGACCCCCTATCCCCTACCTATTCATAATTATGGCAGAGGCTCTGGGAAGGGCGATTACAACTTCTACCTTAGTTGGTTCTATTGATGGTATTCGGCCTACTACCACACTTGTCCTAGTATCTCATCAACATTTCATCAATGATACCATACTGGCCACTTCCTCTTTGATTCCTCAAGCTAAAGAGATAAAGTCTTTGTTGTGGTGTTACAAAAAGGTTGTTGGAGAAAAAGTAAACTGCTCAAAAAGTAAAGTTTTCTTTCTCAACACTCCCGTAAGGAGAGAGGGAAGAATAGCAAACAAATTAGGTATGAAATAGAGGAATTTCCTACTACCTACTTGGGAATGCCTCTCTTTAAAGGGAGAATGAAGGTTAATTTATGGGACCCAATGATTGAGAAAATAAGGAAGCAATTGACAAGATGGAAGGGTTCTCTCCTTAGTCAAGCCAGGAAAGCCCAATTGGTAAAATTAGTGCTTCAAAGCATCCCAATCTATTTCATGTCTTTGTTTAAAATGCTTGCCAAGATTTATGAACAAATAGAACAAATTCAAAAATCCTTTCTATGGTCTGGTACGAAAGAGAGAAGGAGGCTATCCCTAGTGGCTTGGGACCAGATATGCTCTAGGAAAGAAGTGGGAGACCTTGGGTTTAGGAAGCTGCACAAGATGAATAAAACCCTCATGGCTAAGATAGGTTGGAAATTATTAACAAAAAACAAGGCAGGGTGGATCCAAATCCTTAAAGCAAAATATCTTAGAAATGGAAGAAATATAGTGGAGGAGCAAAACCCACCCAAGGGATCCTACCTTTGGAACCATCTCCACAAAACCAAGTCTCTTTTGTTGAAAGGAGCTAGATGGAAGGTTGGGGATGGGAGGAAGATTCACTTTTGGAAGGACTATTGGCTCAAGCAAACACCACTAATTGAAGACCCAAATTTGGCTCCCCTTGAGCCCATCCTATCTCAACAATTTGGTAATCTGGTTTTTTATTACATTTTGGAGGAAGAAGGTGGAAGGAGATGGAAATCCATCCATCTCAATGGCTTGGACCAACAAAGAGGACAAGCTCTCAAAGAGCTCAATAAAATGCTTAGATTTATGATCCTAAACCCAAAAAGAGAAGAGGACTCCTTATTTTGGAAGATGCACAAAGGAGGGCTCTATACTATGAAATCAACTTATTACCTCATGGAAGGTGAAGGATGGGGGTGGCTTTCGATTGTAAAAATCTAGCTCAAGCACTTGATCCCCAAGATCAATTTCTTCTACTGGTTAGTTGTTCAAAACAAGGTTCTCACCATTGATAACCTTCATAAAAGGGGATTGCAATTCCCAATTGATGCTATCTTTATGAATAGAACTAGGAGAGTGTGAAGCATCTATTTATGGACTGCCCGTATTCGATGGAAGTGCTCAATATGATCCTAGGTAAGTTCAATATCTCTTGGGTCTCCCCGTGCAATCTAGTTGATCTATGTCTTCAATGGGAGCCCCCATTCCAAAGCAAAAGACTAAAAACCTTATGGAATCTTAGCTTGCCCCACCTTATTTGGGGTCTTTGGAAAGAAAGGAATAACAAAGCCTTTAAGGATCTAAAAAAGGACTACAAGTCCATTGAAGCAAGAATTAGTGCAACTATAGTAGAAAATGTGCAAAGTATAAACTTCAAGGACTATTGGGAGAGTAATGTGGAAGCAAATATTGCTTCCCAATGGGGCTTAGATGGGGCTCCTTGCCCCCCTACCTAGTCTGACCCTTTGATCCACTCTCAAACAAACTAGAAAGCCCCTCCATTAGATTGGGCCAAGCTAAAATTCGATGGGGCTGCAAAGGGTAACCCGAGGAGGGTTGGTGTAGGGGGTGTTATCAGAGATCATGAAGGTGAGATTCTCCTTGCTTATGTGGAGGGGTTGGGAACTCAAACTAGTCATTTCGCAAAGGCTAGGACCTTGTTCCAAGGGGTCCTCTTACTAGATAGGTTGAATGTTAGAAGAGTGGTAATTGAAGGAGACTCACTCAACATTATCAATTGTGCTAACATATCATAGGTGGCAATATGGAGTATCAAAGAACTAATTCTCATATATCAAAGGAGTATCTAGAGTCTAGACAATTGTCAAGTAAAAAGAGAACAAAGCAATAAATGTCATGGCTAAATTGGAAGTAAATCTAGAGTAGCTCAAAGTCTGGGAGAGAGACTTCCCAAATGAACTATTGGAGGTGGTGAATAAGGAGAAACAACAATTAGGAAATATGGAGGGCAATGTTTAATTTGAAGAAAGAATGGGTTCACCCCCTATAAGGTCCCAAGTTGGCAATCGCTCCAAGCTTATTATTATGGTACCCAATCACAACTATTAAATACCAGTATTAGATCCTCTACAAATTATCAACCTTAAATAATGACAAAATGATCCTAGGTGATGTGGAATTCATCTTGGTAGATTTGACAATGGTATATCCAACTATGTGGAGACCCATGTCGATCTAGTTAGATTGGCTTAATCGACGATGACAGGCATAATGAATATAATAGGAGAATAATAATTGTGCTGAGCTCCAAAATATAATGAAAAGAACGTAGAGGTCATGATTCTCCTTTGTTAGTATGACTCCCAATTTTTTGTTCTCTTGTTATAATATTTTATTTGATTCTCTAGCTTGCCTGTAGTCATTGTTTAAGTTGTATACTTTGAAAGGTTGCATTTTTTGTTTTGTAAAGTGGTATGAGATTGTCCCTTTGTGTTGGTCCCGGTTGGTGGTCTCTTGATATATATTTTTGGATGTAAAAGGGTTGGGCCATTTCAAAAACCCCTTCGTAAACTAATAAAAAAACTAAATTAATTTATGCAAAAATATGTTTCTTGAATTGGTACTCTATGAACATTGGCAAGTTGTTTTGGTGGTGGAAGAAAAGTTGGCCAAGTTTTGACATACTAGAAAAATTCATCTATAGTAACATATAAACAAGATACTAACCATTTGGTAAATTTAAATATTTTATTGGTAGTAGCATCATTAAGCCTATTTAGAATAAGGAAATATAAATATAAATTTTGGTTAATATATTACAACATCGTCAAATGGATTTAATGGTGTAGAAATCATACAATGCTTGACCCTTTGTGATATAGGAAAGAGTCATTCCTTTGTGAAAGACAGTCATAGGATGTGCAATAAGATGGATTTTATTTTGTTCGAACATATTTTCTCAAGATGTTTTATTTGAATGATGTCATGCTTGATTTTAATTGGCTTATTGATCTATAGTATTTTTTTTTTTTCTATTTTTGTCATTGAAAATATCCAACTATTGGCCAAATGTAGGAAGCAATTGCTTTTCCAGGTTTTTTATCTCCATGGCCATTATTAGTCATAGTGACTTCCTAGATCACACATTAAAAAAGATTAATATACTATATGTTGAAAAGTAAAATTGTCCATTTCAAAAAGCCATTAAAGGGATTTTTAATGATGATTGAACAATAAATTGTATAGTAGTGTCTCGTCCATAGGTAAACTTGAAAGAGATCAATGTAAGTTTTGTGAAGTAGGAAAAATAAAATTGATACAATTTATGAGAAGTATAAAATGTGTAGACTGCAATACTTCCACCACCAAAATTTTGGGCACTTCAAGAACTTTTGCCTTGTTTTTACTGCTTATGTAGGTATTCCTCAACAAGTTATGAATTGCTTGTACAATTAAGGTACTTAATTTCATCATTTGAGGGTCCTTTTTATATGTAATGAGGTTATTGTTGCTTGATGGTCCTCATAAAATAAGCATATAAAATATAGTAGCATTAAAGGATAATTATTTTCTTAGATCCTCTTCGCTTCAATAAGGTTTTGCCTTGATGCTTAGTAGCTTTGCTTCCAAGTTTGTTTCCTGTAAACGTAGTCAAAAAATACAAGTAAAATATGTTTTCAATATTAATATTGTATAAAAAATGTAAACAACTACTTAAAATAAAATGTGTTTTCAATATTAACATTGTATAAGAAATGTAAACTACCTAAAATAAACACATAAACTTGTCCTTAGATAGGATAGTCTTTAAATGATTTTACATTCACCACTATTTTTAAATTACTAGGTTTATTATTTTTTAAAAGGAGATTTATATCGCGATAAACCAAAAAAACAATTTCTAAATTTTAAAATAATATATTTTTTAGGTGTGTATAATAGTTGAACCAAGAATAGACTTTAATGGAGTTATCTAATTCTTATCAAACTTGTTCAAATTTTAGAGTCTCATTTTAAATATAATTAAAACCTAATTACAACTTCTTTTTGTCTTAATGAAACATATACAAATTTCTAAACACAAAGTTTATAATTGTAGGAATTGTTCGCTATGCAACACTATCATTATAATCATATATTTTATCTTATCAATAAAAAATTTACTATTTTCATATTTAATTTTAATTAAGTGTTGTTAAAATCTTATTTAAATAAACATGATACATGGATATTTTATCTTATCAATAAAAAAATTACTATTTTTATATTTAATTTTAATTAAGTGTTGTTCAAATCTTATTTAAATAAACATGATACATGAATATTTGATCTATCATAAGTAATTATTAATTGTGAATTTTTAAAATTGATTATTTGGGTTTGGAATAGGCCCCATTCATGTTACATCATGATCATATAGTGGTGTTATGACAACTTGATAATTGTGCATATATTGCTTGGCAAGAGTTGAACATGGGTTTCCTTCTTGAAAATTGAGGAATCTAACCAGTTGAGTTCATGCCATTTAATCATTAATTGTTATCCTTGTTAAAATAAAAGTTAAATATTTAATTTTTCCACAGTGGTAGCTCGAGTGAGTGTGATCCTTGCCCATGTTTAGACAACTATAATTTGATACCTTGAGATATTTGTAACACTTGAAATGTTGAAAGGATTTTTCGTAAACTCTCCAAAATTCAGATATGGGATTTGACTTATATTAAAAATAGAAACTACAAAGTTTAATTAGATTTAAAAAAAATGAGATGTATAAAAAATCTTAAGACATAAATAATTTGATAACTCAAGATATTTGTAACACTTGAAATGTTGAAAGGAGTTTTTTTAACCTCTCCAAAATTTAAAGATGGGGTTTGACTTCTATTAAAAATAGAAACTAAAAGTTTAATTCAATTTAAAAAAATGAGATGTATAAAAGATCTTAATACATAACCAATGACTGCCTTCATTATTTATGTTAGTTAGTAATCCCTATCCACTCTCATTTAAACATAGTGACTAAAAAGTAAAGTGGCATGAGGTGGATTGACCCTTAGGGACATCAAACCAAGGTCGTATGGTGGTAAACACTCAACCACAATAGATTGATGTATCCCCTAAGGGCTAAAAGAAGATGTATAAATTTATTTAATATCAAAATTTTAATCATTTTACATGTCAAATTAGATATTTTTATATTATGACTTAACTTAGATTTAATTTAATTAAAAATATTTAAAGTTCCTTTTTAAGTTGGTTATATGTGAGCTGAGAGCAAAATCACCTCTTCTTGCTCTAGATCTACAGGGAAATTCAAAAAATAAAGGATTCATGTGAGGAAAATCTAGGTAACATATAAGAAAATCTATATTTGAAAGTCCTAATTGGAAGTAAGAATACCCTAGTTAGAATATGGATGCCCAAATTGGAGATAAGAGGAAGAGTAATATGGTAATTATTATCTAATTAGAAGATGTTATACCAAATATAATGGTTCTTAAAAGAAGAGGGTTGATATTAAGTTCCACAAATACTAGCCAAAGTTTTTGGAGATTCAAAATTGGATCAAGTGGAAGTGGGGATTGAATTCAAATTATTCTATAACTTTTCTTCCTAAAGGTTTCTTCCTCATCATTTTCTTCAGTTAAAAATTAGGGTTAAAATAATAGATGTTAGTCCATGGTTTAGGTGGAGAGATGACATATATTTAAGACCATGGAGTGATAATTTCTCTATAAAAACATAAACAATTCAAAAAATTCTAGTGTGGGTTAGGATTTTTGGACTTCCATACCAGCTTATCAATAAAGATGATTTGAAGAATATTGGCAATACCCCAAGGGAGTTCATCCAAGAGGGACTAACTAAAAAGGAGGAAAATTATGTTGTATATATATGTATATATGTTGTTATGTTTATTTCAAAAACTTTGCCATAATCCATTAATATTAAATTCAAATCAAGAGAATGAGATCAGTAATTGGATTACAAAAACATTGCATTCTAATGTCACAAATGTTTTGAGACTTGACACATGACAAGAGATTGCAAAGTAAAAATGATGGATAAAGAGACGAAAAACTTTGATCATAAAACAAACTTCAAGATGAAGCGAGAAGATGATATTGTAGTAGAAGCTAGATTAGATATGTTGGTATTTTTGCCACACTGTAGTCAGAAGTCAAAAAAGACGAAAATCGAGAAGCGGTCATTTTTGGGAAATCAGCCTAAACAGACACCTGTGGACTTGAAAATCTACCCAAAGGAGAGGAATTGAAAAATTAGACTTATGATGAAAGAATCACCCCAATATCCTAAATAAATTGAGAGATATTAAAGTTTTTGCCCTGAGAAATTTATCCCGCATAAATTAAAAATATAATATGAGGACTTTAGAGGTCTCAAAATGGGATGAGAAATGGATGAAACATCAATTTCAATGTTGTATATCGTGTTCCAAGCTTTCCAACGATATATTACAATAGGAAATCGGGTCAACGAAGCAAAAGATATGGCCCTGGGAAGCTGTACCACCAAAAATTCATTTTTTGGGTATTTTTGGGGCGAAATTCATTTCCGCCCTTCCTTTGGGGTGAAACTACCATGATGAAGAGATTTTGTCTAAGTGAGAAGAAGGAAAAGTTTGCAAGTGATGAAGACTGTTCAAAGTCAAAGGCTCTCTGGGAAGGGAGCGGAAATCATTTTCGCCCCTCTTCAGGGCTAAATTCTAGTTAAATGCTTCTTCAGTCCGAAAATAGAAAGAACACGTTGGGCGCAATCAAAGTCAAGATTACCCCTTGATAGGGGGAAAGTCATTTTCTCCCCTTCAAGGGGTGAAACCCTAGTGAAAGCAACTTTTGGAGAGCAAGCATGAGGATGACATCATTCAGGCATAAAAAGGAAGTCAAAGTCAACTTCACCCCTTATAATTTTGCCCCAATTAAGGGGCAAAAATCACTTTCGCCTCTCTTGGAGGTGAAATGTAATTAAAAGGAGCAAATTTGCCCGACGGAAGGAAAGAGGTGAAACTCCTGAATTTTAATGAAGGAGCGATATGCTTTCACCCCAAGTGAGGGACGAAAACCCTTGTTGCCCCTCTTTGGGGCGAATATCATTTTAAAAGTGTTGGTTGCATCAAGTTTTAACATTGAAAGCACTTTCGTCCCAACATAGGGGTGAAAATCCCTAGCGCCTCTCTTTGGGGCGACACACAATGCAAAAGAAAAAATTAAGTCGCGCTACGAAGGCCGAACGCCCATGAATCAAAGCAAATTTTTAAAAGGCGCTTTCGCCCAAAGTGAGGGGCGAAACTCTTTGTCGCCCCTCCTTGGGACAAAACATATCTTAAGTGGAGTTTAAAATATGATGGACCTGACATGGGTAAATTAAGGTACCACTTTCACCCGAAGTGAGGGGCGAAGCTCATTGTTGCCCCTATTTGGGGTGAAAGAGGATTTCAAAGATGTTAAAGGCAAAAAAAGGGGTTGACGTCGTAAGTGCCCACTTCAATGCAACTACTGATTTCGTCCACAACTAGGTAAACATATAAGATGGTGCTTGGAGTCAAATTTAAAAATATAGTAAATCGAAGTTGCCTCTATGAAGAGACACTAGGTAGTTTCACCTTTCCAAGGGGTGAATGGGGTTTTGAAAGTTTAGTTTCGAGCGAAAATAATTGCACAACACTCCACATCGAATTTAAAGGGGATGTCACCTCTTTAGAAAGGTGAAAGTCTCTATCACCCTCTTTCAAGGTGAAAGTGAAAAGGATGATTATAAAGAAAAAAATTAAAGGGGGAAATTACTCAAACGTCAAGCTCAGCTACGTTGTCGTCCATTGCTGCCCCGACAAGGATGTTTCACCCCATCCTTGGGTGAAATCAATTCTTTGATAGAGATATAGCTTCCAAAGGCATGATTTGTAGATTTCCTTAGAAAGATGTGAGGAAGGATAACATTTAATTCTGGGAGCAATGTAGGCAGCGCTTCCAGAACGTCCACTTCAATGTTACGAGATTAAAGACAATGCTTATTCATTTCCAACACACCGACTATAAACCTTACCGATTTTCAAAGTAGATTTAATGCTCGGTGGACTTTCTTAACGAAAGTGAATTTTTGAGGCACGAGGCAAAGCGGATTCAATGACCAAATACCCAATTTTTAGATGATTTTGCTACATCCCAATGCACTGACGCCCAATATTTCTAATTCCCCAGGAATCTCACCACTAAAGCTGGATTGCTGCTCCAAAAGGAAGATTTTCAAGGATTTTTGAGGACATTCCTCTTACTGGTTCCTGATCTAGGGATATTTTGTCTTTATGTGTATTAAATGAAAGAGGTGAAAACCTCTATAAATACTAGACATTTTCAATGTAATGGTAGGATAAACACTCTGCAAAAAAACACTTCAAGTTTTCTACGTAAATAGAATATATTTGGCTTTTGATTCTGCAAATGATTTATGCGTGTGGTTTCTTTCTACTTTATGCATTTCTATTTTATATTCATGTCGTTTATCTGCTAAGTTAAAATTATGCATTTGGATTTGAACACTACTAGTGAGGGAGTGAGTACTGGAATGCAACTCTGGAAGTTATCTTCGTGAAATCAAAAGTGGATTCTTTGCCTTCTTTCTGTTATAAGCTACCATACCGCTTGATTTAAATTCATGTTGCTAGTCTGTTCCCAACCCTACGTCTTTTGGCCTATGGCTATATTTTCCATTCCTTTCCGTTATTTCCATTTCTTTCCTGCAACTCTAAAATTAACACCGGTGTAGGATTTTAGAAAGGGAGCCAACCCTCTCTGGATATTGACCCGAAGGACATTCCTTTCCTTCGGTATTTCAATGTTGGCCATGTCTAGGGCGCATAAACACATGTTTTGTATTTTAGGCAGATATTTGACCAACAAGATCAAAGATATTCCACTCCTAATAAAGAGGTAATGAAAGTATATTGATAACATCATATGACAAAGGCCATCATAACTCACTTAGATCAACTAATAGAAGAAAAAAAGAATGATACAAAGGATGAAGAAGCATAATTTACAAGTTTAAATTTATAAAGAATTAAAGATGCAAAGGAAGATGTGGAGGAAAATTTTAAAGCAAAGGAGTCAAAAGATGTTGAGTTTATTCCAAGAAATTTATCTTTATTTTCCTCAAGTACTTTAAAATCCTCTTCTTATAATAGAAATGATGGAGAAATGAGGATGGAGGATATCTATAACAATTTAGGTCTTTTAGGGTAGCATAAAAGGGTAATTGTAATGGAGTTACATCTTTGCACTTTAGAGTTTCTAATGCAACATAAAGAAGAAAGTGCTTTTGAGACTATTCCTTGACCTTTAGGTCCTTTAGAGCAAGATAAACCTATACACAATAAGTCTCACTATGATAAACAAGAAAATTTTGAAAAGATTGATGAGGATGAAAGTGTTGGTGGGAATGAAAAAAGGAGAGGAAGGCCTAAGAAGCAAAAACAAATACAAAGGGAAACTCAAAGGGATATTGATATGGAAAAAATAAAATCAAATATTGTAAGTGTTAGCAAGAAGTAGATATAATCCTACAAATAAAAACAAAAAGTGATGATGAAATTTGATATATCGGAAAAATAGAGGTATGGATAAGACACCTAAAAAAGAAGTATAAGGGAAATAATATCTTGTTAGAGATAAAATATTAATAGAGAAGGAAATTGAGTAGTAAATATTTGTAGCTATTTGTGGGGTTATCTTTGTCTTGGCAAAGTTCAAATTTAGAAGGTGATTGGCCAAGCAAAATTTTATCTTTTAATGAAAATGCTATAAAGGAATAAATGAAATGGAACAAAGTATGGATGGAAGGTGATTCAATCATAGTAATAAATGCAATTTTGAGGAAAACAAAGGCTCCATGGAACATACAAGAGATAATTGTGGAAATTCAAGTCCTTGCCATAGAGTTTGAAGAAATAAGGTTTACACATACATTAAGGGAAGGAAACAAATGTGCAGACATGCTAGCCAATAAAGGAGTTTTAATTGAGGGTTGTGAAGTTAAATTTTCTTTGCCATGGTTAGAGGAAATAGTAAGCTTAGCTTAAGATGACAAGAAAATGATGACTACCTGAATCAAACAATGATTAAGATTTACTTTAATGTTTTCCATTGGTAATATCTACTTTATTTTATAATATTAATGTGTTTTCATATAAACTATTTACTACAAATTTTGTGGTTGCATTTGTGCTTCGGGAAGGAAACTAACAATCCAGATCTAGGAAAGTAGACTATGATAGTGCAATGTTTTAGAAATATTACTCTACTGAGATGCAATGCATAGATAATAGAGGTGAAGTTTTGGTATTGTGAAGGTTGCTATAGGAAAATGTCAAGAAAGATGCTAAATTTTGGAATACTTGTATTCACACATAAAATTGAAAAAGATCCAAAAAATGAAAATTAAGAATTCAAACATTTTATGTAAAATGATGTAGGTTTCACTATATCAACTCAATTGAGATGAGAATTGAATATGTTTGTAAACTCTCAAGCTCTAAAGAAGAGAGTTGTGATTTGTCAAGGATGGGGGACCCGAGTACAACCCCTTGTTCTCTAGCAAAAAAAAGAAAGAAACATAATAGTTTGAGGAAGAATAAATTCCTTGATAGAAAAGTAAATGAAAAATAACTTTGATAAAAAGGCAAGTTGAATATGGTCTAATTAACTTGACAGTAATGTAATGTTTTGTTAGTTTGATCCGAGTGACCCTTAGTAGAAACCACACATAAATTATTTCAAAAAATGGTTATATGAGATTGAAATGGGACCTACTTGTATTACATCATGATCACATAGAGGTATTACAATAATTTGGCTATTATGAAAGTATTGCTTGGCAAGATTTGAACAAGGGTCTTATCCTTGAAAGTCAAGGAATTTAACCAATTGAGCTAATGCCATTTGATAAAATTAATTAAAAGAATTAATATCCCTTTTAATAATTTTAAGTAACATCAACCGATGAACATAATATCAAGTAGACCTACCAATCAATATTACAATTTTTTATTTTATTGTTTTATATTAATGAAATTCAAATGGTCCCTATTTGCATCACATCTTATAATCACTATATTTTGAAATGGTTGTGTTGTAGTATATTTGTATTATCCTGATATTTTAAAACAAGCCTAATCCATATCATATATTTATTACTAAGATAATTTAATAAATTGAATGGTTGTATTACTATTGGGAATAATGTTCTACCATTCTTGTCATTTAATATTAATAGTCTCTATGTAACAAAGGACTAGTTTCTATGCAATGCACACCTTCAAAATTTGCTACAATCAGTGTAATTAATTAAATTAATAGATTTAAAAAAATCTTCCCTTAAAGTTTGGTTTATGTTGTTTTCACCTATTTTTTAACTGGTAAATGAAGTAATATTGACAAGAATAAGATGTTGAGACTCAATTTCCAAGGCTATTAATTGTCAAAAAAATTCCATAGACAAGGATAAGATGTTGTAAACTCTATTACCAAGGTTATAAATTTTCAAAGGAAATACCACTGACAAGGATAAGATGTTGGTGACTTTGTTCTCAAGATAATTCACTCATGTTTATAAAAAATTAGAAAGTTTCTATCATTTCAAAATTGTCTTCTTCTAAGATATCAAACTATTTTCTAGTCCCTACAATGAAAGTCATCTAGACACTATATTTACATTAGTTATAGTAATCCTTGTTAGAAAAAAACATTGAGAATCAACAATTTCTTGTGAACCTCTCAAGAATTTGTAGGTGGTGATATTTCTTTATTTCTCAGCATTGAGAAAACCACCTACTTGTGAATTTTCATAAAATATCACCAATTTCTCATGAGAAATTTGGTTGCTCACACAACAATAAATAAAATGGGTAAGATTTTATTTTAAAAAACCATTTTTCCTCATTTGCTCACTTTTCCTTATCTCCAACTATGTCAACATTGTTCTAAGAGGTGAATACACTAATTTCAAACCAATTTTGAGATCATAGAGGAGGTTTGACACTATTTATATAAATATTTAGAAGTATTTTCCCCCAAAACTAGGGTTTTGTTAGTTTTTTTTTTTTTTTTCAATGAGTTTATACAGGGTTTTATGAGGGGTCCCGGTCCCCTCATACTAAGTGGGGTTTGAACCTTAGATCTCTCAAAGAGAGGCCAAAGCCCTTACCACTACTGTAAACATACAATTTTTTTAGTTTTTTTTTTTTTTATATTTGTTTGTTCTTTTCAAGCATGTAGGCTAGGACCTAAGGCATCCAATTACTTAATTTTTTCTTGTTTTCCCACTCCCATTGGGAAATATAGATGGATTATTTGGGTGAGGTCTCTAAACCACTATAGGCAACAATGATCCTCCTTCAAGTGTGACCTAACTAACTCCTTCAACTGCAGCTTCAAATCCAAGCCTAGGAAGAGATCCAATGTAGAAGCATGGTGTTAAGGGAAACTTGGCAAATCAAGTGTTTTATAAACACTACGATAAGGACATGAAAGGAGACATCCATCACCTCAAATACCATCTATAGATACCTAAATCATGTCATGTTTAGGAGAATACCCATATGGATACATTTAGAGACCATATGAATCATCTTGGACCTTTCCAAGAGCTAGCAGTGGTCCTAACCACTCAAAAAGGACAGTTCTAGCCCATCTAGGCTTAGTCGCTCTCAAGCAGAGCAACTACCACATCTGGTTGCTGAAGTTGACAGTGACCACACCTAGCCATTGCTGTGGAAAAAAACCAACAACATGCATAATTTAGCCATGAATACGGGCCCAAATCACGTAGTCTGACTGCACCTTAATGGCTTGCAGGTGGATTTTGACGAGGAACTCCTAGAATTCCTCCTAACTGCCCCTTCAATGCCAATTTGTGATTGATGCTTCCCCTCGAGATGGTCAGATGCATGTAAATTTAGATTTTGGCTTCTCCAGGAAGCCAAGATCTAGATCCAGATCTAAAACAAGGAGGTCTACATATGGGACTCTCCTAAGTAAATCAAATGATCCACGAATATCAAAATTTTGTGCAACGAAGCTCTAGAAGTTTGGAGAGTGAATCCACGCCCCCTTTGAGGAGCAAAAAAGTGTTGTCTGATTGAGCTACATCTATGCACTTGCTTTTAGATCTGTTTATTCTTCATCGTCTATCAGTGTACCAGACACAACAGGCGACCCTTGAACATCAATTGGAGCAAGGAATCTAGTGTTATAGCCCCTGGTTCATGAGGAGAAGTGATTCATTTCATAGCCGCTATCATTGATAGTGACCAGCAAGCATAGCTTAGGGTTTTCAGACATTGGTTTCCTAGTTCTAGCTTTGATCTGATTATTGCTTTGATTTATTAATTAGTTCTAGCATAGATCTGATTTCATTAACACATTTACATCGTATTTTTGAGTTTTCTATGCATTTATCACTTAATTTGTGCTTGCATTTTAATATTATCATGCTCATATATCATGTTTATTAGATATGCTAATAAGAGCCTCTTTTAGAGAGGCTACCCGTGCTACTGATAGTGTTATGTTGTTTCTATGTATGTAGGTTACAAGTTTACAGGATTGATTCAAGGCATCCAGTGCATAAGATCCTTCCAAGGCAAGAAAAGGAGAAGGAGGCATCTATAAGCCCTCATACAACTTTGTGTGCGAGATCGAGAGGCCTGCAAAAGTGCACCATCCTCTTTGCGAGGGAAATTCATTCTTTTGCATCGTCATTCCACTTGTATCTTATTGTATCGAACTGGGTATCCCTTAGAGGGACCGATATGTAATTAGGATTTGCCAAAGAAATCAATAATAAAAGATCTTTATTTATTTTATCATTTTTGTGTTATGTTATCTATTGCTTTGTGTTCTTTCATTTTGATACAATATCACAAGTAGTGTAAGTGGCGCGCACTTTTCGAGATCACACATATGGTGATCACAGTGGGACCCCCACAAGGTTTTTATTTTTTATTGATTTACTAATATTTTCATGTATTTTCTATGTGCAATTTTAGCCGCTTTGGTCGACGGTGACCAGTAGAGCCTGATCATTGTTGCAGTTAACGACCAACAACAAACGCTCTGGTCGATAGCAACTAGCAGAGAAGTGCAACAGAGGGTAGCCTTTTCATCATCAAACAAGGATTTGAGGTTGGTAGCATTCCTTGATTTTTTGTCTTTCTTTGTCTGCAATTTATTTTCAGAAAAACAACGTAAATCGCATTCTTTATTAAGGAAATATAGAAAATATAGAAGAAAAATGTATTTGAAGCTTCTTAAAGTTTTTTAGCATTCCTCTATGTGATGCTAGGAACAACAAGCCTCTATTTTCAAGGTCTGCCCTAGTCTCCAGTATTCTAGGCTTCTGTGTGTTTAATCTTGCTTGCATGTGGCCCAACTAGAGGTCATTACATCATAAAGTAGGAATTGCATCAAAGTCATTTAGATCAGTTAGAGATGTATTTTTTGAAATCAAACATTCTTTTTAGGCATGTAGAGAAATAATCATGAATGCTCTCATATCCACCCACTGCCTCAAATCCCACGTACCTATTATTATTGGCCAATACCGACTCCAAGATCCATCATAACTCGTAGAAAATTTGCATGTATCTCTCTTCGAAGAGGTATATCTCTAACTGTGGGTGAACTGGATGAGGACCAGGAGGACCTGTGCTCCCTGACAGTGTGTGGACTTCATTACCACACATTATAGGTTGCATTACGTGACTTGGATTTCATCACCAGGTTGTCGAGCTGCGAGTATTAGGTCAAATTCATTTGAACACAAGAATACCATCCAACAAAATGCAAAACACGTGACACAAGGTCTTCTTTATATACAACACATCAAAACACACAAAATAGCTTAGGGAACACACATTAATCCTTAAAGAAGATAAATATTTGTTTGCTTTGCTTGTGTGGTTTGAAACCGACATGAGAAGATAATTCACAGTTCATTATATACACATAGAGCAACCACCCTCAATCCAACACTGAGGCAAAAAATAACGCTTCACACACTCACCATTACAATGGAATTGAGTCACCCACCCATAGTGTCACTAGACAAAGTTTAGCAAGTCGTAGGGGTAACAACTCAACCCTTAGGGGGACTCTTGAGAAACCCTAGTGAGAGAGCCATAACTTGGTTCCTCTCGAGACAGACATGAGGAGGCTTCAAGGCCTCCCTCATCACATAAACATGAGGAGGCTTCAAGGCCTCCCTCATCACACAAACATGAGGAGGCTTCAAGGCCTCCCTCATCACACAGATGTGCAAATGCCTCAAGGCCTCCATCATCAAATAAACATATGGAGGCCTCAAGACTTCCATCAGTACACAGACATACGAAGGCCTCAAGACCTCCATCATCACACAGAAATGAGGAGGCATCAAGGCCTCCATCATCACATAGGCATGTAGGGGCTATAAGGCCCAAAACTTCACATGATATACTTAAGACAGATCAGCCCACCGAGGGGTAAGATATTAGGGATACACCCAATCATAGACCCAAGATATCCTATAGCCTCCCTGCAGATAGGAGGATACCCCTAGATTATAAGCTCATTGGTGCTAATGGAACTCCACAGGATCGATCATGGAGGACCAGACAACTTGATGAGTTGGATCGAGTTCCCTCGAGACCAACTCAAATTAGCATTGTTATCGTGCATTCTACTTTAGAAATTTCACGTAGCATAACTACTAGGCACACCAATGAACTAGGGGAAGCTTCAAAGTAGTCCCATAGCACATACACTGCCTTCGACCATGGGGGTACACAATACAGATCATAGTGCATAGAACAAGTCACCCTCGTAGATAAGGGCAAGAACATAGTAGGAGCCTCTCTAAGAGGCCTATCCATTATAACTCCTCACACGAAGTTAGAGAGGCATGAAACTTCAGTGGCAGGTTAGTTCGATCGCATACGTAGGTTAGAAGAAGCGTTGCATGCTGAGCAAGAGCATTTGGAAACTCTTGAGCAAGAAGCACAAAGGAAAATGTGCCTGCACCTACATGAGCAATGCTTAAGAGAAGAAAGGGTTGAGCATGAAGAGCAAGCTGATAGGCTGGCTCGGTTTGACTTACACATAGGTGGTGAGGAATACCAACATGATAGATGTGTCGATTCTCAGCATGAGAGATGTACTAGACAAAGAGATGAGCGCACTCACCATGCCTCGCAACATCAACAACACTTGGATACTAAACAAACATAACTTAATGAGGAATAGGCAGGGATGGAAGATTAGGAATAGACATATCCTGAACCTCCATCCGTGGTCATGGGAGATGAATACAAACACCCAAATCGGGTAAATTCAGGATTACCTTCCTTACCACCACGAGTAAACCTTCAAGAACAGGAGATTATTTCCTTGAAGGTATACCAAATACTCATCGAGAGAGTCAAATCTCTTGAGAAGTAGGACACGGTTGGGCAAAAACTAACTTTGAGTAAAATACACAACCAGCCTCTATGCCCCTTAGTACCGAGTCCTGCATACCCTAGGCACTTTTTTTTGGTAAATTAATAATTTTATTATAAATAGGGCATTTGAAAGATGCCCCAATGCCTTGTACATCAAAGGATAAAAAAGGAGCAGACGAAAAGGAACCACATAACTGCTTGTTGAAACAAAAAATTACAACCTTAGACTAAAAGGAGCAAAAAAGAAGCATCCTTTGAAGAAAAGGAAAAGAGAGAAACAGACAAAAATATGAATGAACCCAAAAGGAAGTGATCCTCCGCCATAAAGGAACTCAAAAAGAAGCTATCCTCCATCGTAGAGGAACCCAAAAATAGCTGAAAAGCCTTCAGCCATCAAGGTCAATGTCCATCTGCATGAGAGACGAAGTAGCACCTTCCAGGCCAACGTCTTTCACATCTGTTTTAGAAGTCTCTTTAGTACTATCCTTAAGGATAGTGGTACAGGCATCCTTAGCGATCTCCATTACATATTCATCGTTGACAACATATTTAACGTCAATTTTGGTATCAAAGAATACCTCAACACCGACCAAGACTGGAATATTATCAAAATTGTCACAGAAAAACAAGAGGCTTAGTGCATGGCACTGTTCTTTGAGAGTTGAAATCGCCTTTCCAATGGCCAAATGAGCAGTTTCAAGATGATCAATGGTGGCTAAAGTTGCATGCACAACCAACTTGTGAAGATATCTTTCAACTAGGTCAAGAGAATTAGACTTATCCTTTGTAGTTTTTACAGAGGTGGACGGAGGGGTTTTGGCAATTTCTTTGTGTTTTAGCCTCTGAGAACTACGGACATTGGTCGTTTCAATCTCTACTTTGATTTTTTTTGGGGATTTGGTATAACGTCCTACCCCTTTTTGAAGATAAATAAATTTGCCACCAAAAGAGCCAGGTTTCGATCTTGGGTTCCAAACTAAAAACTTGAGTGTCTTGTTTGTTGATTTGGGTTATTCAGTGTTTTTGTATGTTTGGAGATCATATGAACATTCAATGTACTAACTCCAATTTTCAAATATCATATTAACTCATGAATTTTCAACAAGACATTTTGACAAACATTTGTCATGCATACTCAGAAATAACAAGGCAGCTCTCAAGAATTGATCACAACTTGAAAACTATCAATCCAAATGCTACCAAATTCGAACACTAGCTTCTTCCAATATAGATAAACAAACCCAATAAAGGAAATTGCATTAAAAGGAGTATACCCGGAATTGTGAAGGTCTGATACAAATCTGGAAATGTTCATCAACACACATAAATCTTCATTTTTTATCATAAAATCCAATTTACAAACTTCTCCAACATACAACTTATGTTTTTGAATACCCTTTTTGGAGACAATAACAAAGCATGTAAGAAATCCTCCAAAGACTAGGCGTTTGGACCTAGGCAAGCAACTCGTCCCCTAAGAAATGTACGGCCATGCCAGGAGCAGGTACGATTGCTAATAAACACTACAAAAATCCAATGAAAGTCTCCAAAACCTGCATAAAAGGTGGCGGCTAGGTCTGTAGTTGCAAGTAGATCTCAAACTTCGACAAACCATTGCTGAGTGTGCATCCAAATCGCTCTATTTTGGCCCTAGATGGTACGGCCAACTAAAGGAGTGAAGTGCAAATGAAATGGAATTGTTGTTAACTTCAAACCCTCTCCAATCTGCTCAACAATATCTGAAAATATCACCTTTATCAGCTCAATTGCATCCACTGAGTATGGATGCTCATTAACCAATCTAAAGGTATCTTTCAACCTCAAGATATGGTGTCCTTGTATGTGGTTTTCGTCACAATACAAGCCTGGAATGACTGAAATCTTGCAACCTACAAGTCTCACACAATAAGCTTCAAGAATAATAGTCAAAGATGTCCAATCAACTCTTTCAATGCCACTTTTATCCTTTCCCAAATCTGGTTGATCCATTCACTTCTTGAATGTGGGATAATTTGTCTTTCCAAATGCTACGTTGCACTTTGAAGGCATTCTTTTTACCATAAATTGTAATATATTTCACTTATTACTTTCCAAGGAGACCATACCACTTTTATGACATTAGAAATATGAACTTTATAAAATCCCCTTTAATTCAAGTGGTTACATGACCCCTTTTAAGATTAAATTAATGCCCAACATTATAAAGTCATATTATAATTTAATTTAATACATTAATAACCTTCGGGCATTAAAATAATCAGTCTCTGAATGTCAGATCCTAGATATGAAAATGGAAACGGATACCCATTTCGCCGAACTACTCATCCGTAACATCCGTTTCCTGCCATTCAACCCCGTGACTGACTTACTAAAAATAGTAAGTCTCTGTACTCCTAGCTCTGGAAGACCAAAATCACTCAACCGAAGGGATATCTGGATACCCAATAAGGCGAAGAATATTATTACACCTTCCGCTCGATCAAAAACCCTAATCGCTGACTTACTAAAAATAGTAAGTCTATCATCCAAACTCAGGAAGACTCCCAAAAATTGGCATCTGAAATCTGACCAAATCTCGGTGCAGGCTAAACATCTCTTGAATGCATCAACGCAACTGCCTCACCAAGAAAGGGACATTACAGTCCTCCCTCCTCGAGATTGCTTGTCCTCAAGCAATCCAAACTCATCACACAACAATCTCAAAAACAACTGCCATGTGATTCCTGGATCCCAGATGAACCGAAGAGCTCCATATCTCCAACTGAGATAAATCCTGCACTGCTGATCCTCTGCTAGTGACAACTCGTGTAGCCCTCTGTCCAAAAATGCAATCAGTCTCTGAAAGAATTCAGCTAGCTCACAAGTAAACTGCTCTCCACATACACTGTCCTGTGATGTCATCCAATAATATCCAACCTGTAAGCTGTCCAAGAATATATCAGCAGTACACTTATCATGTTTTTGTCCCAAGTTCTTATCAAGAGCTTCTCTCACATCCTCCTTAACACTTAGAATATCACAAATGTGATCCTGGGACTTGCACCCCACCTCAAACATAACTTCAAAATGTTGTTTACAATTTTCAGACTTACTACAACCCCTTGCATTTTGAGATGAATCCAATGCATCAACCTTTAAACATTCTTCACCATCCATATGAAGCATTAAATCATCATGTGACTCAAAATGTGGACCATGCGGTACTAGATCAACATCTAAATCAAATAATGGATTGTCCATAATCTGGAATTTTTCCACGCTTCCTTGCATCATGGTACAAGTGGCATGTGAAGAACCATCCTCCATCCCTCTAATCACCACAAGCTTCCCTTGATGTTGGAATTTCAACTCCATAGCTCGTAGGTTCATAGTAAACTCACCAAGAGAGTGAAGCCATTGCATTCCAAGGACAACATCAATACCTCCTGTGTTAACCATATGAAAATCATCACTCAACTCATGGTGATTCAGCTGAAGATGTAGTTGAGGAACCTTCCGTGAACAACGCATAGTCCCTCCATTAGCGATCATAACTCGAAATCCCTCAATTTTTTTTGTCTTCAACTCGTATTGATCTACAATGTTCTCATCAACAAAATTATGAGTTGCTCCCGTATCAATGAGAGCAATGACTGGTTGTCCCTTAATCAAACCTCTTACTCTGAATGAACCATTCTTATGCAAACTATGTAATTGAGCCAAGAGTCCTTTTCCCTTATTCTTCTTCTTGTGTTCCTTTGGAGGTTTTTCCTCTTCCTCATCACTATCCGTAGGCTGCTCTGAATGCTCTGTTGTTGATTCATCTATTGAATAATATTCTAGTTGTTTGATTTTCCCCTTAGAACTGCATTTGTGCCCTGGAACCCACGGTTCTTTGCAAGAGTAACAAAGGTTTTTCTTTCTTAGCTCCCTCTTTTGATCCTCCTCTGCCTTCTTCAAAGTGTCAACTGGGGGTGTGCTTTCCTTTTCTTCTGGTTTCTTTCTCTTATCCTCATGTGTGGATTTAACTTTAGGGGCAACAAGTTCCATGTCCCTAGCCTTTTTGATAGCTTCGTGCAAGTAGAGTGGATTGAAGGCTTTAACTAGCCCTCTCAATGGATCAGCAAGACCATCAATGAACAACACTATTAACCTCCTCTCTGATATATCTGTCACCAAGACTGATAACCTCTGGAACTCTGCAATATAAGCATCCACTGATCCTGTCTGTCTCAGTTGTGCCAATGCCTTAAACTCAAGTTCTGGATCCCTCTTATCAAATCGGTCTATCAATCTATTAGTGAACTCTGCATAGGTGTGGATTTGGTCATGTCCAAGTGTCACCATCCCGTGGTACCACCACTCATGTGCTACTCCATCAAGATGCAATGCTGCATATTTGATGGCCTCATCTTCCGTCGTCGGGTTAAGCTGAAAGTATGTATCCATTTTTTGCACCCAAGCACGTGTTGTGGTCTTACCAAAACCATCAAAGTTGGGAATAGTTAACTTTCCCACTTTCCTCTGTAGATCATGACCCTATGCATTGTTTCGTCTATCTCTCCACATAGGTTGTTGCCTCATCCTCATATCAATATAATCCCTGAATGACATACCAGCATGAAACTCCTCACTAGCTTGATTCCACTCATCTGTGAATGCTGCCTGCATCCCCTGAATTGTCGGCTCTGGATCCTCCTGTTGTGCAACTCTGGGTATGAATGTGGGCATCAAAGGTCTGGTACTTTGTGTCCTATCCCTGTTTTCCTGGTTAACCCCCCTAGTGTTATTAATTGATCCCTCACCATTTTGATTCTGACCAACATTATTTTGTGCATTAAGATGCATCTGTTGAGTCATAAGACCCAGTAACTGTGCCATAGTCTACTGAATCTGTTGCTACCCTTGTAAAAACATCTGGAACATCTGCCTGTCTGCATCTGGAGGTGGCTGATCATTATCCCTATTCCCATCTCTGTTATCACCCATATTTTCTTCTATCTGTTGGAAAGCCCTGTTCCTCCTTGTGTAATAGTGATGACCACTCATCTAATGCAATACCCAATAGGATGGCAGGATGAGTTGGCTCTGATACCACTGTAGCGTCCTACCCCTTTTCAAAGATAAATAAATTTGCCACCAAAAGAGCTAGGTTTCGATCTTGGGTTCCAAACTGAAAACTTGAGTGTCTTGTTTGCTGATTTGGGTTATTCAGTGTTTTTGTATGTTTGGAGATCATATGAACATTCAATGTACTAACTCCAATTTTCAAATATCATATTAACTCATGAATTTTCAACAAGACATTTTGACAAACATTTGTCATGCATACTCAGAAATAATAGGGCAACTCTCAAGAATTGATCACAACTTGAAAACTATCAATCCAAATGCTACCAAATTCGAATACTAGCTTCTTTTCCAATATAGATAAACAAACCCAATAAAGGAAATTACATTAAAAGGAGTATACCCAGAATTGTGAAGGTCTGATACAAATCTGGAAATGTTCATCAACACACAAAAATCTTCATTTTTTGTCATAAAATCCAATTTACAAACTTCTCCAACATACAACTTATGTTTTTGAATACCCTTTTTGGAGACAATAACAAAGCATGTAAGAAATCCTCCAAAGACTAGGCGTTTGGACCTAGGCAAGCAACTCGTCCCCCAAGAAATGTATGACCATGCTAGGAGCGGGTACGACTGCTAATAAAAACTACAAAAATCCAATGAAAGTCTCCAAAACCTATAGAAAAGGTGGCAGCTAGGTCTGTAGTTGCAAGTAGATCTCAAACTTTGACAAACCATTGTTGAGTGTGCATCCAAATCGCTCTATTTTGGCCCTAGATGGTACGACCAATTGAAGGAGTGAAGTGCAAATGAAATGGAATTGTTGTTAACTTCAAACCCTCTCCAATATGCTCAACAATATCTAAAAATATCACCTTTATCAACTCAATTGCATCCACCGAGTATGAATGCTCATTAACCAATCTAAAGGTATCTTTCAACCTCAAGATATGGTGTCCTTGTATGTGGTTTTCATCACAATACAAGCCTGGAATGACTGAAATCTTGCAACCTGCAAGTCTCACACAATAAGCTTCAAGAATAATAGCCAAAGATGTCACAATCAACTCTTTCAATGCCACTTTTATCCTTTCCCAAAGTTGGTTGATCCATTCACTTCTTGAATGTGGGATAATTTGTCTTTCCAAATGCTACGTTGCACTTTGAAGGTATTCTTTTTACCATAAATTGTAATATATTTCACTTATTACTTTCCAAGGAGACCATACCACTTTTATGACATTAGAAATATGAACTTTATAAAATCCCCTTTAATTCAAGTGGTTACATGACCCCTTTTAAGATTAAATTAATGCCCAACATTATAAAGTCATATTATAATTTAATTTAATACATTAATAACCTTCGAACATTAAAATAATCAGTCTCTGAATGTCAGATCCTAGATATGAAAATGGAAACGGATACCCATTTCGCCGAACTACTCATCCGTAACATCCGTTTCCTGCCATTCAACCCCGTGACTGACTTACTAAAAATAGTAAGTCTCTGTACTCCTAGCTCTGGAAGACCAAAATCACTCAACCAAAGGGATATCTGGATACCCAATAAGGCGAAGAATATTATTACACCTTCCACTCGGCCAGAAACCCTAATCGTTGACTTACTAAAAATAGTAAGTCTATCATCCAAACTCAGGAAGACTCCTAGAAACTGACATCTAAAATCTGACCAAATCCTAGTGCAGGCTAAACATCTCTTGAATGCATCAACGCAACTGCCTCTCCAAGAAAGGTACATTACATTTGGACATGGACCCAATGAATCACAGAAAAAAGGGAGTCTTGGGCAATGGGATAATCAAGGATTTCAAGATTCATCACGACTGATAGTATTTTGATCACATTTGGCCAGCTCGACAACTTCATTTGGGAGGACATCCGTCCAAGTCATCAATACTTGTGCATTCACATCAATGTTGGCCAATTTGTCAGCCATAAGATTGCCCTCTCTGAAAGTGTGTTGAACCACAACATTGACTTATTGGCGAATAATTTGCTTGCTTTCTTCAACAAGATTCTTGATCCTCCAGCTGTTGGGTTTGGAGGTTTTTAGGTAATAAATGATATTAAGAGAATCTCCTTCAATAATAAATTTTTTGGGAATATCTTTTAAGAACTGAAGACCTCTCCACACCACTTTAGCTTCAGCAGAATGATTGGCCATGATTCCTAATGGTTCAGAAAAGGCAAAAATGGAATTGCCAAGATGATCGCGGAGGATTCCTCCAGCTCCTGCGATGCCAGGATTACCTTTTGCAGCGTCGTCAAAATTAAGCTTAACCCACCCCACTGGAGGAGGCTGCCATTCAATGTTGGTTCTGGATGAAGAATGATTATCAGAGCTTGGGATATCAATGACAATATTGCAGGAATTCAGGATAGCCTTCTCAAAATGTGAACAAGGAAAATGATCAAATGGAGCAGCAAGGGCATTCTCCTTAGCATAAAGGATAATTTTACTAGCAACAATGTTGGCATCCAAGGCTTTCAAATAAAAAATTCTTTTATTGCGTTCTAGCCATATTTGCCAAAGGAAATGTTGCAAACAAAACTTCCAAAGTCCTTTAAGCATAGGATTTTTGAAAGGATTTGGCCACTATTGGAATAAGTCGACAATGGAAGGAGGGCAAGCCCAAGCGATCTTGAAAGTGAGGAAAAGTTTGTTAATCATCATTCTTGAGAAGGAACAAAATAAGAAGAGGTGAGAGGTAGATTCCCAATCAGAGAGGCAAAGATAACATTTGTTAGGAAAAAGAATGCCCCTCTTTATGAGGTTTTCCATAGTTAGGATGCGATCTTGGATGCATAACCAGGAAAAGGAGGCAATCTTGGGGATCAAATATCTTGTCCAAACAAGCTTGAATGAGATAGGATTTTCAATAATGTTGAGAGAGAGCAAATAGGCTAACTTGACAGTAAAATCTCTAGAATCAGTAGGTTCCCAAATAGGACAATTAGGCTGGTCATTTAAAGGAATTTTGATAGAGGAAAGTTGATTATACAAACAAGATATTTCATTATCATGATCAGGGACATCAATCCTTCTCCATATCTTATGACCATTTATACAAGAAATGAAATTTGCCACTAAAGGTCCAACCAACTGATTAGTAATGTTCCTCAGCCTTTGAAACATAGGATTCTGATTAAGAGGATGGTCCCTAATCCATTTGTCATTCCAGACATAAATAGATATGCCATTACCAAGTTACCACCTTAGACCTTTAATTAGGAGGGAACAGGCTTCACAAATAGACTTCCAAAAAGCAGATCCAGAAGAAGAGACCTCTCCATGAAGGAAATTGGAGTCCTGAAGGTATTTCCTCTTTATGATCTTGACCTAATGAACATTCTCGTTACCAAATGCCAGGCTTGTTTTGCAAGAAGAGAAAGATTGAGAGGATAAATTCTTCTGAGCCCTAATCCTCCCTGATATTTAGGCTTACACACTTTATCTTAAGCAACCAGATGAAATCTGTATTTATTTTTGGATCCTGTCCAGAGGAAATGTTTTTGGATTTTTTTTAATTTTTTTGTAAACACTCACAGGAGCTTTGAACAGAGAAAGGAAGTAGACAGGAATAATCTGAAGGTAAGCCATGGTAAGAGTAATTTTCTCAGCTTTAGATAAAATATTGCTCCTCCAAGTGGTGAGTTTTTTCTGAAGCCTCTCAATGACATTGTCCCATAAAATATCTTTGACATTCCCAGTGAAGAGTGGTAAACCCAGATAAGTTGAAGGTAGAGGAGCTATGGAGCAATTGAGGATGTCAGCAACGATGTTCTGTCTTCTTGGAAGAGTGTTAAGGAAGTAAATTTTACTCTTTTAAAAATTTATCCTTTGACCTACAACAAGCTCATATAGGAAGAGTATCCGCTTGATGATCTTTTCTTCATTGACAGATGCAATCGTAGATAGCAAAGTATCATCAACAAATTGTTGATGTGTGATAGGATCGTACTGAGAAGTCGTCTAGATTCCAGAGAGGAGACCAACATTTTTTACTGCAAGTATTGATCTTCCTAAAGCCTCAACAACAATTATAAATAAGAGAGGAGATAAAGGGTCTCCTTGCCTTAGACCTCGACTGCTTTGAAAATATCTTGCAGGGGAACCATTGATGAGGATAGAAAACCAAGGAGAAGAAATACATCCTTTAATTAGAGAAATCCATTTAGGATGGAAGCCAAACTTGCTCAGGATAGCAAAAAGGAAATCCCAGTTTAGTCTGTCATAGACCTTGTTCATATCCAGTTTGAGAAGGAAGGCAACTTTTTTGTTGACTGGGACTGAGTGAATTGCTTCATGCACTAAAATGATGCCATCCAGGATTGATCTACCTTTGACAGAACTTCCTTGGCTCTGATTAACAATCAAAGGCATGACTTCCCTCATGTGAATGGTGATGGCTTTTGTTAGAATCTTGTAAATGACATTGCAAAGACTAATTGGCCTGAAATCATTGAAATTACTTGCATTTGGCTTTTAGGGTATGAGTGCAATGAATGTGGAATTGAAACCCCTTGGAATGATTTTGGAGTGTTGGATCTCTCTTATGGCTTTGCAAACATCCCTATTGAAAAGATCCCAAAAGGCTTGGAAGAACCTAGGGGAAAAGCCATCCGACCCAGGAGCCTTGTCAAGATCCATGGAAAACAAAGCATCTTTAATTTCCTCATCAGAAAGAGAAGCAATAAGTCTGCTATTAATATCATCAAAAATAAGATGAGGAATGAATTGAAGGAAGAATTCCTTTGCCACCTAGGAATTTGGTCTGTTCTCTGCCTGAAGTAGTTAAATGAAATGGGAAACAACTTCATTCCTGATTTATTTTATATCATTGATGATCTCTCCATCCTAGATACAGATTTATTTAATTTTGTTATTACTTTGATGTTTCATGGTAGAAGTATGGAAGAATTTGGTATTAGAATCTCCTTTTTGGATCCATAGGTCACGAGATTTTTGTCTCCATAATATTTCTTCACATTGGAGAATATTGTGATACTTGGCTAACAATTCCTTCTCTTCTTTTTTTTTATCTCCGGTAGTATAATCACCATTCTCCTGATTATTTTTTTCAATCAAAGATAACCTCAACATTAAATCCTGCTTATTGTGGAAAAGGTTGCCAAATATATCTCTGTTCCATACTTTGATATTCTCTTTAATGATTTTGAGTTTTTGATCCAAAATAAAGGAAGGTTTTCCTTAAACATCAGTTTACCACCATTGATTGATTCTTTCCTTGAAATCAGGATGTTGCATCCACATTGCTTCAAACCTAAAACAGGTTTTGTAGATTTTTGGATTATTTGTGTCTAAAAGAATAGGACTATGGTCGGAGCCGATTTTAAGGAGTGATTGAAGAGTGGCATCTCCCCAGTTGTCGAAAGCTTACTAAGAGAACAACACCCTATATAATTTAACTTGAATTAGCTAGGATCCACACCTTCTATTTGACCATGTGAACTAATTACCTTTTAAATTAACATCCATCAAATTATGTGCATTGATAAGATCTTGGAAATCCTCCATACTCTTAGAAAAAAAACCAATCCTTCCCTTTTATCAGAAGGAAACATAAGGGTGTTGAAGTCACCAACAAGAATCTAGGGAAGGGTAGAAAAAGTACTTTTGATTGAAGATAAAGTATTCCACATATGAAATCTCCTAGAAATGGAATTGGGAGCATATATGTTAGTCAGAACCCATGAACAATTGTTGTCTTTATAAAAAACATTAATGCTCAAAATCTCATCATTGGAATGGATGAGATTTCCTTCCACAAGAGAAGGATTCCATAGGCATAAAAGACCTCCAGATGCACCCCTGGCGTTGCAAGCGCAGAAATCACAAATTTTCCAAATAAAATTACAGATCTTTTTATCAAGAGGTTCACTAACCTTGGATTCTTGAATCACAAAAATAGTCGGTCTAATTTCTTTCCTAGCTAATTTAGCTAGCCGTTGCTTAGCTATGCCATTAAGGCCTCTCATATTCCATGATAGGATCTTCATTTGGAATATTTGAAGATTATTTTACCTCCCTTTCCTTGTGGTTGGGTAGGTTTGGTGCACTTTATTTCTTCCTTAGAGATATTATTTCCAATAGAAAACAGGGTTTTCTGTACACCATTAGCAATGTCCTCATGTGCATCTTGGTTCCTTTGATCAAAGTGAGAAGGTCTTCCTCTCTTTTTTCCATTCCATAATCTATGGGAGACTTCTTTTGACTCTGAAGGATTTTGGGACTGAAGGTAGAAGTGGAGATTATCTGAATAAGATTCATGGGTTCAAGAAAGGATGATGGAATAGAAGCATATTCAATCATAGGCCATTCATACTTTAGAGTAGTTGATGAGAAAGGGTCCTCAATCAAGGGTTCAGAGTCCTCAATCAAGGCCTTAGAAGATGGTTCTTGAATAAATTCCTTTGGGTCCAAGGGAGGATTGGAGTTGGAATTTGGATCATTATTCTTATCAAAGACATCCTCAGTGTCTAGATCTGCAAGAATTTGAAATTGATAAGGGTGAGCAAAGAGACTAACCTCATTAGATGCATTTATCGAAGAAATATTTTTCCCTTTATCATTAGGAGATTTGATGAAAGGGGCATTACTGTGACCTTATTTGATTCTATACTCTTTGGTGGGCTTGAAGCTTATTCCTCTGGATGGAGGAAATTTTCTCTTATCCTTCCTTGATGATGCCTGAAAAGTGTTCTCATTGGCCATGGGATTAGAGTCATTCTTTCACTCAGAAGAGGCCTCGTGTTTCGCAAGAGTGGAACAACGAGCACGAAGATGACCCTGAGTTCGACATTCAATGTAGAAAGGATGTTTGTTCTCATACTCAATGGCTTGTTTGAGAAGAGAAGTTCCAAGTTCCAATCCCACAAAGGTAGGAAGTGTAGAATCAAGGTTTGCCATAATGTAAAGACGAGCAGCATGCATACTTGATCTGGAGAGGGTTACCTTGTCGATAAGAAGAAAATCTCCAATAGTCAAAGCCATGGATTTGAAAACAGATTCCCGCCATAGGCACCAAGGTAAGTTTAGAAATCTAACCCAGATAGGAGTAAAGTTAATGCTTTGCATTTCTGGGTTGAAGTCCAGATTCCATTTCATCAGAAAGACACTCCTTGACCCAAGAAACCAAGGACCTCCAGAAATAATTTGAGCATCATCTTCTTTAGTGTTAAGGTGAACTCCAAAACAACTCCTGGAGAGGCTAGCTATTTGCAAGGTCCCTTGAACTTTCCATCTGGAAAAATCCCAACGCCTAATAATGTCGATATTAGAATTACCTCCAACCACTTTCCCAACCAAGGAAAAGGATTCTTCAACAATGAATTTTTTAGCAATGTCAGTAGGAATCTTGACCATGTTCCCAAAAACCTCGAATGGGGGGAGAGAAGGTAGAGGAGGAAGGGCCACCTAAAACCTTTGCGAAGGAAGGTTTGGGGGATGAAGGAACCCGACCCCCCCACAAATGCTCAACCTTGTCAGAAGTAGCATGAACCTGATCTTTGATATTCTCAGTGGTTTTCAAAGATTCCTCCCATCCTGAGAAAAATATAAGATTCTCGACAGACTAGCCATCGAGAAAGCCAGTGGGGCCCACAATATACTCAAAGGAGGAAGAAATGCCAGCTAACACAGAAGTGGGACCAACATTGGGAGCAACCTCTTTTCCTCCAAAAGTTTGAATAAGGCCAATTCCATTCTTGAGGGAACCAATGGAGCCCACCTCCTGAACGAAGGACAAGGAATTGTCTGCATCAACAGAGAGGGAACCATCCTTCTGCATTTCATAAATTTGAAAAAAAGCCTTGCCGCATTCAACAGTTTGAAATCCGAAAGCATCAGAAATGCCAACCATTTTCAACAATTTTCTTTGTCTCTTTTCATACCCTAGGCACTTTGAGATGCCTAGGCTAGATAAGTTTAAAGGAGAGGAAGACGTGCAAGAACATGTTACAAATTTCATTAACACGTGCTTCTAGCTTGAGTAGAATTATGCCCTAATTCTAAGAATGTTCATCATGATGTTATCAATCGCAACAACTCAATGGTTTAATCAACTACCCAAGCAAAACATCATCAGCTTTGAGCAACTGGTGAATGCATTTCTTGAATGCTTATCCTTCGACGTTAAGAAGGCAAACTTGTTTGATCTGGAAAACTTAAAGTAATATGATGATGAGCTAGTTATGGACTATGGGAATAGATGGAGGAAAATCATGGCAAAACTATCATTCTTCGTTCCCACTAAAGAGCTCACCCGAATGTTCACAAAGAGCTATGCCAAACACATCTCATTGCTATTGCAACTATAGCAGTATGAATAATTCGAAGAAGCGTTGGCTCAAGCTAAGCTTATAGAAGACATAAAGGTTGATGAGGGAGACCTCAAGCTCTAAAACAAGGAGTGGAATAATTCCAACCATAATAAGAATCAATAGAAGCAGGCCAAGCCTACTCAAGTCAGCCAGGTTGTTTTGAGTGCGCAAAAGAGAGGCAATGGCCAACAACCACATAATCATCAGGCTCACCCCCTGCCAGCCAATTATGACCCAAAGAACAACCAAGGCCGAAATAAGGAGCATCAGCCCCTCACTATTTCATGCCTCTATCTAAATCGATGTAATTTATATTTAATTAGTTAAGTGAGGCATAAAGAATAAGATTTCCTGATGCACAACTTCTTAACCCTAATCATCCCAATCCTAAGGGATATAGGGAGGATCAATACTACCCATATTATAGAATACATGAGCATGACATTGAAACATGTATCAGATTCAAGAATGTTGTGCAAAACATGATTGAGAAAGGTGAGCTAAAAGTTGACAACCCATTAGCACTTGCTAATAGAGATATGGGTATTTTTAGGAACCCATTGCCAAATCATGAGGTCCCTAGAGATTAGGGTGCCCAAGTCAACCAAGTTCGAGTCGAGCCGCCCACTCAGGGATACATCGAAATGGTTGAGATAGTCAACGTGGTAACTCGAAGTCGACGATACAATCAATCAGAGCCTCCAGTGGCTCCTACTCATATCTCAACTGCACCTTGATAGAGATAGGTGCAAAACAATCCTCTAGGTCCACCATCGCGATCTGTGGTAACTGTTTGGAGTAGATTGGAGCAAAATATACAAACTACTTCGACCAATTTATCAATATATGAGCTCATACAACAATCTCCTAGGCACAAGGAGACTTTGATGGAGATCTTGAGATTGATCGAGCTCCAACCCTAGAACCCAGATGCGTTCACACACTTTGTAGAGCAAGTGCAGTAGTACCAAGAGCTTGTGATCCATTTCTACAATCACAAAATCAAGGTAGTGCCTACTACCATAGCATACCTACCTTTGCATATCATCACGTCAATCAATGACATACCGTTCAAGTGGGTTCTAATAGACATAGGCTCATCAATCAATATTATCATAACAAAGGCTATAGGGCACTTGAAGATCCCTAGGTCCAACATTGTCCCAACCTCCTATACATTGAGAGCTTTCAATGATGCACTGTGCTCCATAGTGGGTACAGTTGTCTTACCTATTCAGGTAGGGCAAAATACCATCCCCATGATATGTCATGTATTGGAGGGGGTAATGCAGTTTAACATCCTTCTAGGGAATCCTTGGATAAAGGACATGCAATGCGTTCCCTCAATATTGCACCAATGCATCAAGTATGTGCATGAGGGACAAGTTCATGTGGTTCTATCCGATGAAGAATCATTTAAATACGTGCATCAGGTAGAATTTTTAGGGGATTTTGTCCTTTCGTCAACACATCTATACATAAGTCTTTCATCCCTGACCATGCAACCAGAAAACAAGAGCAAATTAGTGTGAGGTGACCCATACACATTGAAACCACCTCCTACATCTAAAACTACTAGCGCTTTTGAGAAGCCTTCAACATCTAAAGCAAAAGATACTCATAAGTTGAAAGCACCCCTAGTGGAGGAAGGACCTAAGAAAATTCCAACTATAGCAGCTGCAAAAATTTCAAATCCCATGGATGAGGAAGATTCCCAAGACATAGTCAAGGAGGTACCTCAACCTATCTCGCCTGCTTCATCAACAATATCATCTGCACTACATGTGACAATTCACTTGGCCATCATAGGGTTAGGTGAGTATCTTGTGTAGAACATGACTTTCATACCTATTATCAAGTCTGTGCAAGACATGGGATGACCAAGAGTCCCAAATTTACTAGTAAGGATAGTAGTTTTGTTAGGGATTCCCCCTAACCAAACCAACTTCATCTATGCTAGTTTAGACTGTGCCCATACTGTTTCTAATATTGAAGAGGATGAGGATGAACTATTCACCATGGATGTTCATTACTTATCAAATCTGGAGTTTGCTCTAAGGTACTTTGAGCAGTTCCATTGGCATGTCTATGGCTTAGGTCTGTATGAGCAAGGGTGCCAACTTCCATTCCAACCGCAGTACCAACTGCCTACTGATAGGTGGGGTTTAGGGTATAAAATACAGAGCCACGATGATTCTTTGGCAGTAACTCTAGATAGACTTAGTTTGGGGTTTGAGGAAGACATTGATTGAAATCCCTATCAACCCCCTAACAGAAACTACTTGGGTGACAAATGGGTGTCTATGATCAATATCAAACCACCCGATGAGTATCACCCTGATTCCTCTCTTGAAGCGCACCCATCAAGAATCATCATGTGGGAGGATGAGCCAATCCATGGATATGAGCAAGAGGAAAATGAGTATGTATCGAGTGAAGATGAATATAAGACTGACTTGGCTCATCATGGGCCTCAATATCTATAAAACCTCGCTTGGTCTAGCCACATAGAGAGTGGATACATTTTAGATGAGAGTGGCTATGAGTTAGAGGACTCAACTAAGATGGCCTTCCTAAGACATGTATGTCAAATCATAGGGCCAATGGTAAATGCTAATGAATTCTTCATAAGCGATGATGAATATGAATATGATATTGAAATGACCTATCTTAGGCATCAACAGACAAGTCACCGCCTAATTCCAATAGGCAAAAAGGAGGGTTTCTTCATAAGTGATGATGAATTTGAGGATGAGATCGAGATGGCCTATCTTGGGCCTCATCACTTACGTCAAGTCAATCTGCTTGTTGAGAGGGAGGTGATACTTCGCACCATAGATCCTGACCTTCGCTTCCTGGGAAGACCCGCAAATCCAGATGTCATCTATCGCATGGTCTTCTTGGATCCACTGACATTTAGAGAGTTTTTGCAGCCTAACAATACCTTCATCTCATCTATTCATAGACCAGATACTGAGATCCCCATACCCCAAGAGCCACATCTTAGGTATGGAAGGCAAATCATTAATGAAGAGTTTCACCCACGTGGTCCTAAAGATTTCATCCCGTCCATCAACATGATCTCCATTGATTTGACCACTCCACTTCACAACCCAGTAGATCCTTCAAAACTATTGTGTCTTAACTTAGATGCAATTTATTGGGATCACACTGATTCACCCCTAGAGCTTGAAGATTTATTCCCTAATGAAGAGGTACTACAACCGTTCCATTTTGCACCAGGTTGCACACATGATGTCTATCATGTTGGTTTCAACCATGATTCAGTGGAACCTTTAAACCCAACATATAACATCCACTTAATCCCCACTCCTCACCAACTTGAGGAGGGGTCACATATGGCAATAAAGGAGACTTTCAAAGTGGACATCAACGATGACCCTTCTAATCCAAAGAAAGTCAAGTTTGGAGAAAGCTTATCTCTAGAAGAACATACCATCATTATTCTTCTATTGAAAGAGAGACCAGGTATCTTTGCTTAGACCTACAAAGATATGTCAGGGCTAGATCCGAAATTGATTATCCATAACCTTTCGCTGGATCCTCCAAATAAATAGATCAAGCCAAATATCAGAAAGATGCATCCAACCATCACTTTGATGGTAAAGAATGAGTTGCAAAAACTGTTTGATGTAGTCTTTATTGTTCCCATTGACTATCTAGAATGGGTATCAAACATGGTTCCCGTAGGAAAATATAATGGAAGAATCCTCATTTGCACAGATTTCAAGAATATCAATAAGGCAACACCCAAGGATTCATTCCTATTGCTAAACATAGATGCTCTTGTAGACGCAACTGTAGGTCATGAGATTCTCTTCCTAATGGATATTTTTTCTAGTTACAATCATATTCATATTAAACCTAAAGACCAGCATAAAATCACATTCACCATTCCATGGGGAACATTCTGCTACAAAGTAATGCCATTTGGTCTTAAAAATACTGGTGCCACATATTAGCGAGCTATGACATACATTTTACATGACTACATGCACACAATCTTAGAAGACTATATCAATGACTTACTGGCCAAGTCATTGCTACATGAAGAGCATGTTGAGATCCTCATAAAGGTCTTCAATCACTTGATTAAGCACATATCAGATTAAATTCCAAGAAATGCATCTTTGGTGTAAATTCTAGAAAACTCTTGGGATTCATCGTTTCTAAACAAGGCATTGAGGTAGACCCAACAAAGGTAAAGGCTATCATGGAAATGGCCCCACCCATTAACATCAAAGAGCTAAGAAGATTACAGGGCAAAGTAGCATCCATAAGTGATTCATCGCACAACTATCGGATAAATGTCGGCCCATGAACCGACTGCTACATAAGGGGATCCCATTCCAGTGGGATGAAGAATGTCAGCAATCCTTTGCTAAAATTAGGAAGTACCTAGCAACACCACCAGTCCTAGCTCCACCAAGGCTGGACGTGTCATTCATGCTATATATATCCACTATCGATTTTGCTTTGAGCACCATGTTGGCTCAAAAGAACGTGCAAGATAAAGAATAAGCAATATATTACATCAATCACACCTTGGTGAGCTACGAGATAGGATATGCATACGTAGAAAAGCTATGCCTAGCAGTGGTATTTGCAACCAAAAAATTATACCACTACATGTTGTGCCATACGATGTATGTAATATCCAGACAAAATCCTATGTAGTATATGATGAGCAAGACATATCATAATACATGTACTGCAAAGTGGATCATGTTATTGATAGAATTTAACTTGGAATTTATAAGCAAAAAGTCCATCAAGGGACAAGTCATAGTTGATCAGTTGGCTGAGATGCCTCTTCAAAATAAGAGGCCCCTCACCATAGAACTTCTTGATGATGTAGTATTCACATTATTAGAAGCACCCAAATCTGAAGAACCTAAAAATGAAACTGACATGACTTTGTTCTTCGATGGTTCGAAGTATGAGCAAGGAGGAGGTGCAAGAATTATCTTTTTCACGCCACAAGGTGCTCCAATGCCCTTGTCAGTTAAGCTAGAATTCCCTTGCATGAATAACAACATCGAATATGAGACCCTAATCTTGGATCTCCAAACAACCATCGCTATGAAAATCAAGAGGCTAAATATCTTTGGTGATTCCCTCCTCATAGTAAACCAAGTCAAGGGACTATTTCAATGCAGGGATCCAATCCTGAAAGCTTACAAGGAGCTTGTTGACACCTATCTAGCCCAACTGGAATGGTACGACATTGAGACAATCCCTCATTCTTCAAACAAATTTGCAAACACCATGGCATATTTGGTATCCTTGATCTCTCAGAATCCATCTATTGATTTCACTACCATTCATGTGAAAATGCTCTTGCACTTAATGATGCAGTGTGAGGTTTATGATAACAAAGAATCGGTCAACATGATTCATATAGAACAAGACCATGACTAGTTCTATAAAGCAAAATACTTTCTAAAGAAGGTATCTTGGGGATCCTTGATCTTGCAGGATCCTATGGAGAATGGTACCATCATTTGCCACAAGGTTTTTTCTCAATCTTCATTTGTGCACATCGAATCGTAGGAGAAGCAAATATTCTTATCTATCGAGGTTGTAGCTTATCAGGATTGGCTATCCCAATTACAAGATTTCCTAAGGCTTAGAATTGTCCCACAGGGATTGTCGCATGCTGAAAGATGAGCATTTAAATAGAAAGTGATAAGATATGTTTTACTAGAAAGCATATTGTATCGTCGAAGCTATGATGAAGTCCTCCTTCATTTCTTAGAGCTCTAAGAATCAGCTTGGGTGATTTTGCAAGCTCATGACAGTACATGTGGTAGCCTCTTCAATGAAATGGCCATTGTTAAGTGCATCCTTCAAATGGGCTATTATTGGCCCACCATGGAGAAGGATTGTTGTGAGTATGTTAGGAAATGCATTAAATTTCAACATCATGCAAATTTGATGCACTTGCCATCATAGGCCTTACAACCCATTCAAGAGACTTGGCCATTTTATCAGTGGGATTTTGATCTGATTGAAAAGATTTCTCCTCCATATTTGGGTCGACACACGTTTATCTTAACGATCACTGAGTACTTCACCAAATGGGTGGAAGCGGTCCTCTTAACCTCGACAATTGGACCATAAATTACGAAGTTCATGCTTCACAATATCATTTATCATTTTAGGGTCCCCTTCAAGATATTCTCAGATAATTGTTTGTCATTAAAAAATAAAAATGTGCGAGCTTTAACAACCAAATACAACATTTAGCACAGTTTTGCAACACCATACTATCCGTAGGCAAATGGGCAAGCAGAAGCCTAAAACAAGACAATAGTAGCCATCTTAAAGAAGACAGTGAAAGAAAATCATAAGGATTGGCATCTACAATTACCCCTAGAATTATGGGCTTACAGGACTAGCATGCAGACACCCACTAGGGCAACACCATTTTTGCTTATGTATGGCACTGAGGCCATTGTGCCCTTAGATTTGGAAATTATAACATTGTGCATCGGATTGAAAGAGTTCATCAATGATGACACTGTGCAGTAAGCTTTCTTGGATCAGTTGACCCTTCTGGATGAACATCACATCAATGCTCTTGAGCATCTTCAGGTTTACCAAGATCATATAACACGAGTTTATAACAATAAAGTCCATCTGAGAGACTTTAAGGTTGGGGATCTTGTGCTAAAAAAAAAGTAACATAACTCAAACCTACCCCCACATCTACGAGACAAACTTACAGAAAATTGGATAAGTCCCTCCATCATCTTTGAGAAGATTGGACCTAGGGCATATCACCTAACATCGCTAGAAGGTGTTGAATATCTAGAGCCTCTCAAAATTATTCATCTAAGGGCGTTTCACACATAAGCACAACAAAACACATAAACATTCAAATAAACCAACAAAATATAAAAAAAATTCATAAATTTCAAAATCACAAAAATAATAGAAAATCGTAAAAACAAAAGGCTCCAAAGGTATCTTAAAACCCTTTGGTCAAATCACAAAAGGCCCCAAAGGCATATTAAAGCCATTTGGTCAAATAAGCCCCAAAGGCATATTAAAGCCCTTTGGTCAAATCACAAAAGGCCCCAAAGGCATCTTAAAGCCCTTTGGTCAAATCACAAAAGGCTCCAAAGGCATCTTAAAGCACTTCGGTCAAAACACAAAAATCTCCAAAGGCATATTCAAGCCCTTTGGTCAAAACATAAAAAGCCCCAAAGGCATCTTCAAGCCCTTTGGTCACATCACAAAAAGCTCCAAAGACATCTTAAATCCCTTTGGTCAAATCACAAAATGCTCCAAGGGTAGCATAGCACCTTTGGTCACCTCACAAAAAGCCCCAAAGGCATATTAAAGCCCTTTGGTCAAACTCACAAATGTCCCAAAGGCATCTTGAAGGCCTTTGGTCACATCGCAAAAATCTCCAAAGGCACCATAAGCCCTTTGGTCAAAAGCAAAACATAAAAGCACAAAAACAGTTTAAAGCCAAAAAGTTGAAAAAACATTCAAAATAATCAAAACTCAAAAACAATTAAAAGCACCAAAAATACAAAAAACATTTGCATTATACATTCACATTTGCATCCATATAGTTGCATTGCATTAGGCATGTTGCATCCATTGCATTTACATTAGGTAGGTTGTGTTCACAATATTACAAACAACACCACATTTGTACCTCAATCATGCATCATCAAAATCCATCATCATCCATAACCCATGTGTGTAACTATGTTTTTCAACACAACCCCTCCATGTTGCTATAAGGAATATACTAGGGTTTTTCGATCACTCAGCCATACCTAGTGATTTTATCAAACTTTGTAGAAAGTTGTCTTCACTAGCAGAAGATGAGGTCTAGTTTTGATAGCACTTGGTATATCTCAGAATCCTATCACTAATAAAAACATTAAAATCCTAGTTGAAACAAGGAAAATATGAACACTACAAAGTGGTACTAGGCATCCTAAGTGAAAGGTTTCTGCTTGCCCAACTTGTGATGTGCATGGTCTAGGATTTTGATAATTAGCAAAAGGACAAGACCCCCCCTACCCAAATAAATCCTTTGCTTTCATCAAAACAAGCAAAAATCCTGAAACAAATCAAAATTCAAAAGAAAAATAAATAGTGATTATCATCACTACAAAAATCCCTTGTTTAAAAGAAAATAAAAATTCAAAATAAACAGTGATTGTCATCACTAAAGCATGAGCAAGTATCCCAAATAAATGTGAAGAAAAGAAGGGGGTGAAGAGCTTGAATCCCTGGAATGGTCAATCTCCACAAGCCGTTGAGTGATCCCTAATATAGCAATGGGCTGCATGAATCCCACCTGGCATTAGGGTAATCTCAAATTAATTTCAAAAAGGGCTAACTTTAGGTGTCTAGTATCGCCAAGTGATCTAATCCAACTGAGTCCAACTTAGGATCAGGATGAACATTTGAGGATCCCCAATACAGTAATGGGTTGCATGAATCCCACCTAGCACTGGGGTATGCTTATATTTTATCTAATATATTCATTTGCACACATAGAGATATGAGTATCTAGGTCTTCATGACAAAAGCCTTGTCTCCTGTATGGTCAATATACAACTTTTTATGAAGTAACTAGGGTGTTTGAGTCTCATGGAAAACCTCAAAAATATCTAATAGCAACAAATCACGTCATCAAATCAAATCATCATATTTCTTTAGGAGGTTTTGTTCATTAAACAATATGCATGAATAAGATAGATACCGGATAAATATCAACAATGAATTTAGATGGCCACTGACTATTTTGTAAATTTTGTTTAATTTACAAAATCTTATAAAGAAATCACATACAAATCACATCATAACATCTTACATTTTATGGTGTAAATGATTAATTCTTATTATAAGAGTTATTATTCATTCATGATTGAATTACATTATGTGGTGTCGCCATTATATTGTTGAACTCATATAACATGCATTCCTTATGTTTTAAGTGATTAAAGCATACAAGTTCATTTACATTAGATCATCATCATAGTGCATTACACATATTGCATTCACCATACAATAACAACATAAGTTAGATGCATACAATAGAATCAAATTAAACATGCATTTAAGACTAGGGAGTGTGTTGGAAATTTGAGTTAATTTGAGATATTTTATGTTGTCATTGATGTCACATGGATCACATTTGGTTTTGGTGGCCAAAATATTTCATAAATAAGCATTTATGATATTTTGGAAAGCATGGCTATTTACAGGGTTTTTATGAAGAACAAGGCAGGCAAAATAAAAGGTTTTATTTAAAACCATGGTGGGCTTATGTAGAAAAAGATTTTCTTAAAAGCCAAGGTGGAATTTTGTTTCATCAAAAAAGGACCTCCGGTGATGAAGATATTAAAGTTTAAAGTTTAAGTTTAAATTAATGGAGGGCCGACCTATGTGCAATTAATGGAGGTTGGCATATATATATATGTAAAGGTTTCAATTTATTTCGGAAAGGGGGCATATTATATATCGTCGGAAAGCTTATTTCGAGGGCTATTTGACTAACTTATTTAGAAGGAGAAATAAGGTGTGTGTAAAGATATATTTCTGATTTTTCAAAGTGGTACCAAAAGTGAAGTTTGTCTTGTTCTTTTTCAAGAGGATTAATTCTTTCATGAGGTGACAACGTATGCAATATTGTGATTTATTTTATTTTATGGTATAAGTGGTTTTGGGAGTGAAAAGGTTATGCAATGTTTTGATTTATTTTATTTTATGGTACAAGTGGTTTTAGGAGAGATAAGGAAGTTGTGCAATTAAAGGCCTTGGTGATGATTATTGAAAAGTGGAGTAATGTTGATTATTTTGTGATTTACTAACCCTTGTGAAGATTGGCAAAAGAATTTTGTGATTGTGGCAGATTTACAAAGAAGTTTTTTCATCTTCATAAAATGTATGGGCACATTCTCCTATTGATTGTTATGGTGGTTGATTTCTGAAATATCATGGGAGGGAAAATGATTGTTTGTGGTTTCCTTTTCGAAAGTGGTTGGTTGATTGCTTCAAGGTTTTATGAATTGAGAGTTTAAACCTTGTTTGATCAGCATAGTTGTTGAAGCCCATTGGTTGTGAAATAACTTGAGTTAGAAAAGAACATGGGTATCATTGTTATGTGAGATTTGTGGTTGAGCAATAGAGAGGAAATGGAACTTGATTGGATTTTCAAAGATATTGTTTCTCAAAAGGCAACATTCAAGGTTTCAAAAGAAGAATATTCTGCTTGTGGTCAACTCGATCATGTCTCAAGTTATTGCAATGGCTTCAGTGATAGCGAAGATGAAATGGAACTCAAGGAAGACAGGCACAATAAAAATAGTGAAGATGAATGCAAAAATACAAAAGAAAAGGAAAACATGTATGAACAAGGCAAACATGACATGAAGAGCTTGTATATGGAAGAAGCAATCAGTGCTTCTAGCAGTAACAATGAAAGTCTCTCAGTCAATGAAAAATAAGAAGCTCCTACTGAATATGTAAAACAAGAATTTACATGAAGAGAAAAATAGGCACAGTTATGATCATGAAGAAAAGAAAGTGTCAGAACAAGCTTTTGAATAAATGAAAAGAGAAAACTCAAGACTAAAGGCTCAAGCACAAGTGGATGAGAAGATAAAGTCAAAGCTCCTACAAGATCTCATTGATCTAAAAATAATGGTTGAAGAGGCAAATAAAATTGAAGAAGATATGCTTGAACAATTAAAGGTAAGGAAGCAAGAATGTGAAAGATTAGAACATGAAGTTGTTTCCTTAAGGTTGGAAGTGAAAGACTCCAAGGATAAGTTGCACAAGTTTTGGAAAGGTTTCAAAGCACCAAAGGTCCCATATTTTAGGTTTGGGAAATCACACTCAAAAGGAAATGAAGTTCTAAAAGATGAAAGCAAGGAAGCACCTAATATTTGTGAGGAAAGTTCCAAAGTTCCTATGGCTCCAAATATTCAGTTTTGTTCTTGTTTTGAGATAGGTGAATCAAGTTCAAAGGGAAAAGAAATTATTGAAGAGAAAGGCAAGGAAGAAACTAAGGAAGAGATTTTAGATGCTACAAAGAAGGTTCAAGAATGCAATACACAAGTTAAAGATGATCATAAGGATAATGGTCAAGAAAAGTATGAGAAACCAAGGCATGAACAAAGGGCTTTTCAAGGATATTATTTTTCTTGTAATGGATTTGGACACAGGGCTATACATTGCAAGATCCATGGATCAAAGAAGTTTCATTTTGCTAGAAGAAACTTCAAAGGAAGAAGGTATGATTTTCAGGGACATTGCTTCTCATGTAACAAGATTGGTCATAAAGCTTTTAAGTGCAAAGGAAATGAGCAACATGGTTTTGGTTTTAGAGCTACACAATTCAGAAGTCATGGTCATAATGGTCATGAAAACAAAGCTTCACAATACAGGGTTCAGGAAAGGAATGGATATGAAAATTATTTCAAGAATAATTTTAGGACATGGGCACCAACCAAAGGCTACAATATCAAGTGTTTTAATTGTAATAACTTTGGGCATATTGCAAGGTGGTGTAGGACTCAATTCCAAACAGGTTCTAGACAAGAAGATCAAGTAATTCATCAAGAGAAGGATATCAGAAAAACATGGAAGGAAGTTGATAGAGGAAAGAAACAAAGTGATATGGGAGTAAAAGTACTCCCACCCCAAAATTAATCACCTCAAAAGAAAAATGGGGTGAGGGGGGCTAAGCTTAAGAGTTATATCTTTTAGCCCCATAAGTGTCCCTTTTGCCATTGATGTCAAAGGGGGAGATATTTGAGTAAGGGGGAGAGTATTGAGTTAGGGGGAGCAGCCTCCAAAGAGAGTATTGAGTTAGGGGGAGCAGCCTCCATAGAGAGTATTGAGTCAGGGGAAGCAGCTTTGATTCTCAGAGATGGTTTTTGTAGTGATTGTGGTGTTTGCATTAGAGGTGTTGCCATCAATGACAAAGGGGGAGATTGTTGGAAATTTGAGATATTTTATGTTGTCATTTATGTCACATGGATCATTGATGTCACATGGATCACATTTGGTTTTGGTGGCCAAAATATTTCATAAATAAGCATTTATGATATTTTGGAAAGCATGGCTATTTATAGGATTTTTATGAAAACCAAGGCAGGCAAAATAAAAGGTTTTATTTAAAACCATGGTGGGCTTATGTGGAAAGAGCTTTTATTAAAAGCCAAGGTGGAATTTTGTTTCATCGAAAAATGATCTCCGGTGATGAAGATATTAAAGTTTAAGTTTAAATTAATAGAGGGCCGACCTATGTGCAATTAATGGAGGTTGGCATATATATATATATATATGTAAAGGTTTCAATTTATTTCGGAAATGGGGCATATTATATATCGTCGGAAAGATTATTTTGAGGGCTATTTGACTAACTTATTTAGAAGGATAAATAAGGTGTGTGTAAAGAGATATTTTTGATTTTGCAAAGGGGTTCCAAAAGTGAAGTTTGCCTTGTTCTTTTTCAAGAGGATTAATTCTTTCATGAGGTGACAAGGTATGCAATATTGTGATTTATTTTATTTTATGGTATAAGTGGTTTTGGGAGTGAAAAGGTTATGCAATGTTTTGATTTATTTTATTTTATGGTACAAGTGATTTTAGGAGAGATAAGGAAGTTGTGCAATTAAAGGCCTTGGTGATGATTATTGAAAAGTGGAGTAATGTTGATTATTTTGAGATGTACTAACCCTTGTGAAGATTCACAAAAGAATTTTGTGATTGTGGCAGATTTACAAAGAGGTTTTTTCATATTCATAAAAGGTATGGGCACATTATCCTATTGATTTTTTATGGTGGTTGATTTCTAAAATATCATTGGAGGAAAAATAATTGTTTGTGGTTTCCTTTTCGAAAGTGGTTGGTTGAATGCTTCAAGGTTTTATGAATTGAGAGTTGTGTCTAAACCTTATTTGATAAGCATAGTTGTTGAAGCCCATTGGTTTTGAAAGAACTTGAGTTAGAAAAGAACATGAGTATCATTGTTATGTGAGATTTGTGGTTGAGCATTGTTGGAAACATTTGAGTTGGTTGATACATACTTGCACTAGGGTTGTGTGAGAGAGAGTTGTCCCTTGTGGTGATTGGTTGAGTTGAGTTGATTGAGCCTAGTCAAGTGATGTGTGAAGTGATTGTTCAAGTTCTATGAAATAAACTATTCCATCATTCTATGTTGAGTTGAGAGTGAGATTAGAACATATTGAGTCTCTAACAATTCTCTTTATGCTTATATGAGTTGATTTGAGTTGAGTTGAGATTGATTTGGGTTGAGAGTGAGTTTAGAACATATTGAGTCTCTAAAAATTCTCTTTATGCTTCTATGAGTTGAGTTGAAATTGATTTGGGTTGAGAGTGAGATTAGAACATATTAAGTCTCTAACAATTCTCTTTATGCTTCTATGAAGTTAATTTGAGTTGAGATTGCCATTCATTGTTGAGTTCATTTTGAGTACTACTTTAGCATAATTGATTGAGCCTTTGAAAAGGCCTTTGGGATAGATTTGAGGACAGTGTTGAGATAGATTTGAGGACAGTGTTGGGATAGATTTGTGGATAGTTTTGGGTAAGTTCTTGGTGAGCTTGCTAGAGCAGATTTGGGCAAGTTCTTGGTGAGCTTGCTAGAGCAGATTTGAACAAGTTCTGTGTGAGCTTGTTATTCAGCATTGGATAGGTTCTGTGTGAGCTTGTTATTCAACATTGGATAGGTTCTGTGTGAGCTTGTTATTCAGTTTTGGACAAGTTCTATGTGAGCTTGTTATTCAGATTTGGGCAAGTTCTTGGTGAGCTTGCTTGAGCAGATTTGACAAGTTTTGTGTGAGATTGTTAAGCAGGTTCTGTGTGAGCCTATTGAGTAGGTTCTTAGTGAGCCTATTTATAGAGCTTTGGAGGTGACAAAGTACAGAGGATAGAGTCTCAGTGGATAGAGATCCAGCGAAGGAGCACAGTTGAAGATAGATCTGAGTGAGGAGTCTTCAAGTGGAGAGAGGTCCATTAGTCAGTGCAGTAGAGAGACAGAGTCTTCTAGAAGATCACATAGCCAGAGAAAAAGGTGAAAGAGTTCTCCTGTGGAAGAGATCCACAAAATTAGGGGATTAGCATCTCCTTTGGACAAAGATCCATAAACATTGTAATTGGGAGTGATTCCCAAAGATATTGATTGAGAAAGTTTTAGTAATATATTTTCTCCGTGGAGTAGCCCACATTGGGTGAACCACGTAAATTGTGGTGTCTCTATTGTGTATGGTATTTTGTGCATTGCTTTGATTACTGCTATTGATACTTCCATCTATACACAACATAATATTAAATTGGAAGAAAAAGGAAAAAGTGGTCTTATACTATTCACCCCCCCTCTCAGTATAAGCTTGTGTTCTTCACAGTGCATCCATATATGTATCCATAATATAATGCATCCACACATCTAGATCATACCATCTAAGAAACCATCCATCACATAGTTAGATCATTTAAATCAATACATCACATCATATAGCATAAAGTCCTAATACTGCATCACATAAACATAAAAGCAAAAATATATAAATACACATAATGAGTCTCAAAGTGTATATATCATATATATATATATATATATATATATATATATATATATATATATATGTCAAATAAGTACATAAGGGTACAAAATTACCCGTAAGCTACAACTATGTAGGTCATCTGACCTTACACTAAAAAATAAAGCCAATACAATCAAAGTCATTAGCCTGCGCCTGCACCTGCAACCTTGCCTCCACCCTCGTCTTTGTCCTTAGGAGTGCGATGGGAGCTAGTTCCTATGGTCTGCTCTGTTCAAGTCTTGGTCTTGTGGCTCGACCACACAGATGACTACCTTGAGGTGCTCCACCCACTTCTGTGAGACCCTCCTGCTGTAGGCCTATCTAGTAGATGACCTCCTCGAAGCCTAAGCTCGTGGTCCAATGCAAGAATGTAAGCATTATCTCAAGTGTGCTACTCTAAGTCCTATAATAAGAGTCCATGCAGACGTCTAATCTTCGCATCTGCATCTATCCCACTCGATCTTTGAGGCGCTGGTATAGCTGACACAACCTACCCCCGAGAAGCATCCCTCTTGGCTATAAGCTCATCTATCCTAAGTTGTGTTGAGTCTATCTATGTTTGGAGAGTGATCCTCTCCTCGTAAAAGCTCTGAACCTGTGCCTAAAGCCCAAAAATGGTAGAGTCCCTCTGTAAGATCTAGATTTGAGCTGATTGAATCTCAACCTCCATGCGGTGTAGTTGAGCTCAAAGAGGGAACTCTTGCTACTCTAGAGCTAACTCCTCCTCCTCCTCAGGAGAAATTTTCTCCTCGAACACCTGCTACTCTATGGCCTGCCCCCAATCCTCTATCTAGACCTACACTCGATGTCCATCAGGATCATCCCCTACAACTACCTCATCTTGATCTCGGCCAAAGCTACCACTGCCCTGCCATAGACGTGTGACCCACCACTGGGTATAGGCCTTTGTGATCATACCATCTACAATTCTAGCATCTACTACTAGAGGATCATCATCTTCTACAACTGCTGTAACTTGGGGTAGTGGAAGATCCCTCTTTGTAGTAATTTGCCTATACAAAATTGGCTAAAGAGGTACATCCTACTGCAGACCAAACTATAGAAGGACCCTAGAGTAATGGAAGAACTCTTTGATACTACCCTTATGGCTAATAACCCATCGGTCACATTGAGTCTGAGCTATGAACCTATCTACCTCTGCCCAGGCAAGGCACTCATGATAAGATCTCTATATTATATCCTTGGCCTGCAGGCTAATCAGGGAGGTTGCGTAGTGTTTCAAATCCCTTGCGTGATGTTGACTCTTACGCTCCTCGTGCTCTTGTGGCCGCCTAGATCCGTAGCACTGAGCAACATCAACCAAGACAATAATATCAATAGGTAATCCTCATGGGCGGTCCACCCTGATATGCTCTTAGCCCTAAATTTTTAGGAGTAGGCTACAAGCAATGCTAGCTCATCCCCACCGTTAGATATTATAGAGCTCATCATAGCACTTAGCCAATAATATGCTCCCCCAAGCCATAATGATAGGCTCCGCACTATCAACCAAGTCCTAAACCAATCGCCAAGAGGTTCCATGGGAACCTCACTTTAGAGTAGTAAAGTAAAAGCATATTACATATGACCATCAACAAAATGACATGTATCCAAGAAAAGACATCCTCCCAATACCATTGAGCCATGAAAATCCCACCAGACTGGGTATCAAATAATGCAACAACTGCATGTACTCCAAAGACCCTCGAAAATACTGTATCTCTAGCATCAGTAGGGGAAGAAATAATGGGGACTCCATCAAAAAGGATCCAAAAGATCTTGTAGACATCCTTCGATGTGATGGTCATCTTGCCTAGGGAGATGAAAGGTGTTAGTCCTAGAGTCCCACCTATGTGATAAGGCAGTAAGGTAGGCCTGATCTGACATGATCATCAAAAGCCTAGTAACGTACTGGAGCTCGCGAGCATCAAGCCAATCCTAGTCCATGTCATCCATGTCGGGCATAATATCCATGAGCAATTTAGGGTCTCGAGCCCACACAGATAAAATCTAAGAGTGCAAAATAAATACCTAAATTAAATGCACTTACAAGCTAAAAGGATGAATAAAATAAAAACGATGCAAAATTTAGCTAAGATAAGCTTAAGGCTATGAAAACAATGACTAAATGCACCTAAACATTCAAAAATATCAAATTCTACACTTCAAAATTGCAAAAAAAAAAATAATTAAAACCTTTAAAATTTTAAAAACTTCAAAAATAAGCCTAACATCTCGTAGTCGGGAGCAGCCATGCAGCGGTCGCTAAAGCCAATAGTGGCCAACCACCAATGATAAAAAAATTGATCACTGGAATTTAGGCTGGTCGTTGACGGTGATAGTGGCCCCTCTTTGGCAATTTAGGGGCTGTTCTAAGCATTAGCGGCCATGGGGTGGTACGCCAATGGCATCCTCCTCTGCCAAAAATAACAAAAAAAATTGAAAAATCCTAAAAAAAACCTAGACCCACTAAAATTAACCCTAACCTAGACCTATTGATTGGTTCAGTTCATTGCCAACGAGTTTAATGTGGTTCATTTATTGGTTATTTAGTGAGGTTCAATTTACCAAATAAAACAAATAAAGAGCAAAAAATTGAGAGATATCCATGAGTCATCGACTCCTCTACTTGTCAAAGCCTCGCCTTGCTCAACCATGGTGTTTAGTTTCGACAGCGTCCTATGTCATAATCAACTTCTCTCACCTTAAAGCTCAAAAGGTACAATTGATAGATAAAATAATGAAAAGTTAAACCCTAAGGGCTTCTTTTATATTTTCAATTTTTGCTTCGGTCGCTGCTGTCATCAGCGGCCCGAACTTGCTGGCCACTGGACCTGACAGTGACCATGAAGCGACAATTAGGGACCACTGGACCTGACGGTAGCTAGGAAATAGAGATGAATTCACTCAATTTCTCACCATGAGGCACCTAAAAATGGGCCATTAAACATACCTATCAGTACAAAACAATCAAGAATTGCACAAATACCAAAAAAATAATATAAATCAGAATCCAAAAACATAATAAAATTCAAATTAACACAAAAATTAGACAACAACAAAATCTCAATTGAGCCTCGTATTTAATTATTTACTCTATACACTTGGTAGTTGCAGCGACTTGCGCTCCATGAAATCGGTAAGATGAGTAAATTACCATAAGGCCACTTGGGGTAAATTAGTTAAGGTTGAATCGAGATGCGTCACTTCAATCCCAAAGAAGGCCATGGCGACCAGACTGCCCCACGGGAATGATGATTCATCTCATTTTATCTGTAATATTATTTTTAACAAATCATCAAATGTAGTGATTCAACATAAGCTTAAATAGAATTGCTATCATCTTTGATTCCCTAAGAAGGCCATTGCAGCTGGATCGCTTCATGGGATAGAGATGTACATTTACTAGAAATGGTTGAAATCATACCTGAGATGGGACCTACCCTATAACAAAAAATCAAACCTCTAAAAGGATCCAAATCATTCATCTTGGTCAAACGACTCGTTGCTTTATTCATTGTCCTTCCCTCATAGACTCTTCATTTGAGGGGGTAATCATAATATCAATAATCATAACCAAAATCAACAAAATATCACTTGATCATGTCAAATTATGTTCGTCTTATGAATCATTGCCAACAACTATCATAAGATTACCCTTTGTTGGGGCAAAAAGCAAACATGACAGTTAAGTTTGTAGCTCTCCTTTTGAACCTATAGTAGCACTAAAGCTACCCGATTGCCTGATGGACGTGTGTAAGCTTTCACAAATTTAAGCCTTCCATCATGTTGGAAGAAATGATTCTAGGATGCGTGTCTTTCTCATGACTGGGGCATTCAATGTTGATCAGATTAATGATCATCACACACCCTACAATGTGGTCCTAGGTGGTCTATTTTTGCTTCGCACTGTGTTTTCACACAGTACATCCCAAAGAGGGGCATCTGTAGACACCTAAAGCACTCCATGTTTAGGAGACTACCCATATGAACACATTTAGAGACCATATGAATCATATTGGACCTTTCCAAGAGCTAGTAGTGGTCCTAACCACTCAAAAAGGGTAGTTCTAGCCCATCCAGGCTTAGTCGCTCTCAAGTAGAGCGACTGCCACATCTGGCCGCTGAAGTTGATAGCGGCCACACCTAGCCACTGCTTTGGATAACAGTTAGCACCATGCATAGTCTAGCCATGAATACAAGCCCAAATCATGCAGTCTAATGGCACCTTGCATTGCTTATGGGAAAATTTTGGCAAGAAACTCCCAGAGTTCCTCCTAACTACCCCTTCAATGCCATTTTGTGACTTATGCTTCCCCCTGGGACGGTTAGTTGCATGTAAATTTATATCTTGGGTTCTATAGGAAGCCAAGATCTAGATCTAAATTTGAAATAGGGAGGTCTACATATGGAATCTCCCAAGCAAAGCAAATGATCCACGAATATCAAAATTTTATGCAGCAAAGCCCTGACATTTCGGAGAGTGAATCCATACCCCCTTTGAGGAGCAACGAAGTGTTATATGGCTGAGCTACATCTACACATCTGATTTTAGATTTATTTATTCTTTTTCGCCCATCAGTGTACCAGACACAAAAGGTGACCCTTGAACATCAATTAGAGCAAGGAATCTAGTGCTATAACCCCTAATTCATGAGGAGAAGAGCTTCATTTCATGATCGCTGTCATTGACAATGTCCTATAGGAATAGCTTAGGGTTTTCAGACATTAGTTTCGTAGTTCTAGCTTTGATCTGATTATTTCTTTGATTTATTAATTAGTTCTAGCATAGATATGATTTCATTAACGCATTTACATCATATTTTTGAGTTTCCTATGCATTTATCGCTTAATATGTACTTGAATTTTAATATTATTTTGCTCATATATCATGTTTATCAGATCTGCTAATAAGAGCCTCTTTCAAAGAGGCTACCCATGCTACTGATAGTATTATGTTGTTTCTATGTATGCAGGTTACAAGTTTATAGGACCGATTCAAGGCATCTAGTGCATAAGATCCCTCCAAGGTGAGAAAAGGAGAAGGAGGTATCTATAAGCCTTCATACAAGTTTGTGTACAAGATCGAGAGGCCTATGAAAGTGCACCACCCCATTTGCGAGGGGACATCATTCTTTTGCACCGTTATTCCACTTGTATCTTATTGTATCAAACTGGGTATCCCTTAGAGGGACCGATATGTAACCAGGATTTGCCAAAGAAATTAATAATAAAAGATCTTTATTTATTTTGTCATTTTTGTGTTATGTTATCTATTGCTTTGTGTTCTTCCATTTTGATACAATATTGCAAGTAGTGTAAGTGGTGCATGCTTCCTGGGGTCGCACACCATCATCTTGTGCAATCGAGGTATGCGGACCCCTTCCATAAAGTAGATGATTTGATTATAAATAAAGTGAAGGCTTGGTTGCGTAGTAAAAAGTCCAAAAAAAATGAGCACAGTAGGATAAAAGTTTTAATAGGATATGGAGTGAGGCCTTGTTGAGGATACTTAGGATTATCCATTTAAGCCTAAGTTAGTATATTTATTATTTTATTAATTTTCTATTTCTGACACTTTGTATTCACATAAGGCATAGTATGCCCATGTTAGAAATAGGTTGTTAAGTTGTCTGGATGTTTAGTTAACTATTAGGATGTTTCTTATCGTCTAGTAGTTAGTTTTCATCCTTGTTTAGCAGATAATTATCTGTTAGTTATGTGGTTGGCCATGTTTGGAAAATTGTTGCAACCACTTAACCTACATGAGATTCCATTGTATTGCTTATATATTCTTCTATTGCTAATAAGAAATCAGCTTCACGTTGAGTTCCTACATCATTGGTAATCAAAGCAAAGGATTTTTTTTTGTAGGAAGGAGGACAAGTTTCCACTTCTTTGTTAGGTGCCTAGTTAGATTTTTTTCTAGTGCATCAGATCCTAGGTAGGTGCTAGTGGAAATTGGCTTGAAGCCACCCACAACATCAAGTGAAGTTAAAGTAGCAAAGGACAAATTTTACCCATGCATCGAATACCCCTGACAACAGGTCAGAGGGTAAATCAAATTACCCTTTGCAGCCAATAATTTGGTAATTATCCAATTAAAAAATTATAGAAATTTGCTACTTTGAAGATCTAAAGGCAGAATATTTGAGGAGAAATTCCAAAGTTTGAAGCCAATTTGTGGCCAAAAGGAGGCTTGGTGTGTTTTATCCAAAGAGAAACTAGACTGCCAAAGAGGAGGGTTACTTCAATTTCAGTAGCTTGTTGGAAATTTTTGCAAAAATTAGAAGGATATTAAAAGGGATGGACGCTCAAGAAACTCCCCTTTTTCCCCTTTTTACCCACTTTTCCTAATCTCTATTGATCGATCGGCCTTCTTATGAATAGCCAATAGATAGGGTAAAGGAGCGGTAAGCACTAATGCCAACCCCCACCCCCACCCCATTTCTAATCTCTTATCCCTCCATTTTTATTTTCCTCCTTATCTCCTCATCCCTGCATCCTGTCTTGGCCACCATTCAACTAAAGAGAGGTGGCTACCCCACAACTGGTAGGTGATAGAACCAATTCTTGGCCTGGTCGCCATTTGGCACTATAGCTAGCCAAGGTCAGCCACACCATAGGGGGGAACAACCTCCCTCACTATACATCACCATTGATCTAGCTACAAAAAATGCTGCTCATATTCGACACGTAGAAGATACACCAGGGTGCGTATCATAGATGCTCACCCATCGAAAGTCACCACAAGGATTGTAGAAAGATATTTTCAAGCGCAAAGAAACATCGCAAATGAAGATAAGCAATAATAGGTGAGAAGTGACAACAGACGATTTTCTTCCCCTTGCTCACAAAAACTATAGGCATTCTATTAACGTAGGCAGAAAGAAAACATACAGGCGGTAAAGAATTGAAATTTCTATGAGTGCAAAGGTTTAAATAGACCAATCCCGTGTGAAAGAAACCCTAAAACCAAAATTTGACATGGGGCATAATTAAATCGCGTGACGAGAATCATGTGGTCCACTCATTTTGAGACACGTGAAGGGTTTTTGGAGTACCTACGAATGACATCAACCATCAATTTTCCTGATGATTATTCGATGTATATACGTGTTTTTGATATGACAATTACCTTTCGACGTGCGATCTCAACGTGATCCCTATTGTTCGATGAGAAAAAGAAATTTTTGATGCGATTGTTAGCTTACCGGCAGGTCTACGATTTCTCAGCCTAATTTTTTTGGTTTTTGACATCAAAAAATGCTAGTGGTGGGTAGATTTCAAACTTCCTGTTTCCAATGGATCACACGAAGTTTCAACAACATAAACCTCATGGGCAATGAGGTTTTTTTTTTTTTTTTTTTTCGAGACCAAGTTTAGTCCCACATTGCCCATGAAGTAGGCAAAAGCTACTTTAAAACTGTAAGAGCACATAATACATAGTGATCACCTTGTGGTGGTCACCATTGCCCATGCTGGCGTGCAGGTTGACCGTCGGTTGGTGGCACCGCTTCCAAGGAGGAAGCCAAGTGGTGATTGGTGCACTATTCTTGAGGTATTATTGGTGGTTTCATTCCACGTGATGCTATTTGATGCTTCATGCATTGGTTGATGGGCCCTTTTAATAGTAAACCCGTAGCTGATCGACGTGTTGACCGCCCAATATAAAATAAATCTTTGACGCGGAGAACCTTGCTGTAGAATTCAAAATTTGCGGGAAACAAATTCAAAATTTTAAAATTTTAAAATTTGGCACCAAAACCAACAAAGGTGATTTTTCATCTATTTTCTTCAAATTTTGCAATTTTTTTCCCGCCAATTTTTCAAAATTAAGCAAAATTTTCACCTCAAAGTTAGATTTGCCTCTATTTTTCAGCATTTGAAGGGTTAACGTTTGTCATTTGAGTGCTAATTTTTGTAATTGCAAAATTGGTTTTATTTTGTAAAGAGCACTAAAATAGCCCATTTTTGTAAAAATTTTGGAAGGCAAATTGTTGTAAATCTAGGCAAAAAATTTTGCATTAGGAAACTAAAAAATTATTCCTAATAGCCTAGATTAGTTCTTGCAAAGACCATTTTGTAATCCTTCTAGTTTGGCATATACACTAAAGCAAATGGCTCAAGATCTCAAAACAAACATGGAAAACCTTACTATAGAAGTAGACATTTTGGTAGATAAGGTAAAAGATATTGTGGTGCAATTAACTCCTGGTGATATCAAAATTCATCACAATCATATTAGTAAAGCTAAATGTGAGGTCAAATTGTATGATGGATCTAGGGATCCTAATGTCTTGTCTACATGGATTTTGGATATGCAAACTTGGTTTGCTTATGCTAAAATCTTGAAGATGAACAAGTTGCATTTGCTATAGTCAAACTCATAGGCTTAGCAAAAGTTTTAATTGTAGAAAGACAAAGCCATAATGCCACCATGACTTGGAAAGAATTGATCCAAATTCTGAAAAACATATTCTTTCCACCAAATTACCAAAGTGACCTCACGACCAAGTGGTATATATTGAGGTAAGCCTATAGTATGTTTGTTTCTGATTACATTTTCCAATTCAATAGGCTAAGGGTACTTCTTGGTGTGAAAGATTCAGAAGAGAATTTGAATAATAAGTTCACTCGTGGCTTGCAAGATCAAATTTTCAAGAAAATCAAGTTCAATGTTTTCCTCACCTTGGATGTAGCATTCGACCATGCCATTCTTGTAGATGAGAAAGTTGGTGCATATCATAAATATCGTTCATCATAGGAGAGATCTTCCAAAGGCAGGAATCATCATCAACAGAAGGTGAAGAACACTTCTTATTCTTCTCCTCCCAATTCTCCTAAAGCACATTCTTCTTCTTCTCACTCTAAAGATTCTTCTTCTTCTCACTCTAAAGATTCTTCTTCTTTAATGTCTTATGAATTTTGTAAAAAACATGGTCATGTAAAATACAAATGCTTTACTTTTAAAAAATTCAAGAAGAAGAAATCCCTATTTGTACAACCTACACATGAGGAACCACATGATGGTCCCATTGTGGCTACAAGGACAGAATAAGAGTATCATGCTTTAAAGGGTAAATTAAACAAAGTTACCCTTATGCCAAATGTATTTTCTCAAGGGGATTATGACAATTTGTTTATCACTAGAGCCCACCTTACGCATGATTTCTATGTTGATTGTATCATAGATAACAACATTGGAGTTACATGATAAAACCTACTTGATACAAAGCACTACACCCACATAAAATTTGATGTTAAGTTGTAGGCAAGTATGAAAGCCACTAAGTCAAGCACTCATTCTGGATCCTACTCACATAAGTTCCACACATGTTGAAGAAAAAGCACCATAAAAGGCACATAAGAAAGAAGTTTCACTCCCACCAAATGAACAATTACAAGAGCAAGTGGTTAAGGACCCCATCACTCTCACTCATGAGAAAGATTCCATTCATTCTATTGGCATCATTTCGAGTACACCCATGGACACACAACCACTTGTTCCATAGAAGTTTTCTTTGGATTTGCCCACTCCCACCATTGTACACATGGAGGAGCAAGGTAAGGACACTTCCTTTATTGAGAATCGATAGATCCTTCTAGGCAAGATACCATAGGACTTGTAGGAGACTCCACAGGAGCAGTAGAGCGTGGTGCACAAGCATCACAATCCTCACTTATCTCAAGTTGGAGACATAGTTTGGATTCCTTTGGATAAGTGTCGCTTTCCAAAGACATTATTTCAAGATCCTCTTTTGGTACCTGATCCTGTCATCAACCCTACAGTAGTAGTGGCACTTAATCATTAGCTTTTGCTCATTTTAGATAGAGTTTTCAAGATGAAGACTCATCACACTGGACAGGGTTCTTCCACTTCCTACCTTGTCACTTGTCGCGGTCACTTTCCACACATGGCTCGCTGGATTCCTCACCATGACATGGTCCATGATTTTCCACATTTGTTGAGAGCATTGAGGTCCAATGCTTCTATGGTTGGGAGGAGTGTTGAGGATAATTAGGCTTATCTATTTAAGCCTAAGTTAGTATATTTATATTTCATTAATTTCCTATTTCTTACACTTTGTATTCACGTGAGGTATAGTATGCCCATGTTGGAAATAGGTTGTTAAGTTGTTTGGATGTTTAGTTAATTATTAGGACGTGTCTTGTATTCTAGCAGTTAGTAGTCATCCTTGTTTAGCAGATAGTTATCTGTTAGTTAAGTGGTTGGCCATGTTTGGCAAATTATTGTAACCACTTAACCTACGTGAGATTCCATTGTATTGCTTATATATTCTTCTATTTCTAATAAGAAATTAGCTTCACGTTGAGTTCCTACATCAGGCCTTGTGCCTATTTCTATAGGTATGGGACCAAATTAGAGGATATCAATGCTATGAATGAAGAAAATATTCTTATCCCTCATATTCGACAAGTTAGTACTAGTGGAAGTGGATGAAGTGTTATCCTTACACAAAAAAAACACACATAAAAATACTACATGGGCAAGGGATATGGCAAAGGATGTAAGGATAATCATAGCCAATTTTTGTTATTACTACAACATTCCCTTCAAATATACAAACAACCTCTATTAAGAAGTACTAGTGAGGGCATTGAGCGAGTCTAGCAAAGGGGACAACACCTTCGACAAAATATTAAAGTGGAACATTATTGGAGGAGTGTGTAATAAACATACATGATATTTTAGAAGAGCAAAGGAATACATGGAGGACAAGGGACTACAACATTCTTTTTAATGGATAGACAAATGTAAGAAATTGCATTCTCTTGAACTTCATGGTGGTTTTAGGTGGATCCATGATCTTTCCAAATTTAAATGATAACTTGTGAGAGGTGAAGAATGCATAATTATTATTCAATATGTTGGAGGCAGCTATGCTATAAATAAGAGTGGAGGATGTTGTCCAAGTAGTGATAGACAATACAACATATGTATCTATGGGTAAACATCTTGAGAAATATATCCCTCTATTTTCTAGAACCCTTATATTACCCATTACATTGTCCTCATGCTTGAGGACATTGAAAAATGACATGGGTAAATACCATGATAGAAGAGGCAAAGAACATTACATGGTTTATCTATAACCACACATGGGTGCTCAACTTGATGAGGAAGTACGATTATGGGAAGAATTTTCTTCACCCAAGGATTGGTTGATTTACCTCTAATTTCATCTGCTTATAAAGCCTTCTAATGGTATCACTTGATTTGAAGCAAATATTTATAATAAAGGAATAGTATACCTCACTATTTCATTCAAAAGAGGAGGGTCAATGATGTTGGCACCAGTTCTAAATAGAAACACAAATGAAAGTGTTTGCTAAAATATCCAAGTAATAGCACTAAGTCTAGTAGGGAATGTAATGAAATATAATGAAACACATTATAATATAAAGACAATGAAATCAAATACTAATGTAATGTAAACGAAATGCAAATGCTATAAATATCATGGTTAAGTACCAAATACATGATATTTTGTAAAGTTGACATTATGATCAAAGTTGATGAGGATTGATGTTTGATCACTCATATGACCCCTCTAGTAATTTCTAGTTAGTTTTGCATAGTTTATTTCTTGCAAATTAATATTGTAAGTGAGTCTCTTTCTCACATGCACTTGTGGGCACTAGTTATCTTCTAGTTGTCATTTAGGAGTGTTAGTTAGGAAGTGTGAACTCAAAGTAGGAAGTGTGTACTTCAAGATAGCTAAAAAGGATCTTATAGTTAGCATTATTCCTTTCTCCTAGCTTAGAAAGTTACGTGCATTCTCCTTTGCACTTTTGTAGCTTATGGTTAAGCATATTGGATCAAATCCATGATTTGATGGGTTTGGTTATGTATTTTGGGCCATTAGAGCCTATAAATTGAATTGTAAATAATAGAACACTTAGTTGGATTTTCAATCATTTTCATTGGTATCAGAGCCTAGTTCATGTTTGCACTAGGGCTTGTGAGGTGAGAGGATAGGAGATAAAATTTTGTTATGAGAAATTCTTTCTCATTGAGGACTCGGTTTAAGCTCAAGGGGAGCTTGAAAACCATTCGTAGAAGGAAGTTCCTTCGATGACAAACTCCTCGTTCCAACTTTTTGCTTATGCTCAAGAGGTATAGGAAAATTTTGCCTCAGAGTTCTTCCTATTGCGATCCTTGGAAGGGATTGGATCGTAGTTACGGTCCAATTAGGATTAGGGAGCCATTTAACCCTACTGCCCCCCCCATTTTTGAGTACTGAAGAGCTCCAGGAGATCATCAAAACTAGGTCGTGTGTCGACTTAGATCTGGTGGCCTTTCAAATGCTGATCGTGTGTCGATCAGATCTTGAAAGGAGTGCTACTGAAGACGCGTTGCTGATTGGGAGGGAAGCGGTTTGTTGATTGGAAAATTTTTGAGGTAACTTGCCTTCAAAGTGGCCTTTTATTGTAAAAAAAAATAAGTTTTAAAATTATTAAATAACTATTAAAGTTATTTATTTATTTTTAAAATTTTAATTTTTAATAGTTAATATATAATTTTTATATATTAATTTTTAAATTTCCAAAAAAAAAATATAAATATATATTTTTTTGGAGCCGAAGGGTTGCAGCAAGCTTCGGCTGCATTCGGCAGCGTCGGTGCCTCTTCGGCAGCACACGGGCGGCCGTTCGTCGTCGCCTGTCGACAGCCACTGTCCGACGTGACAGCGATAGTGATGGTGGCCATTGCTGTCAGGAGCGACAGTGACACGGCCATCGCTGTCCGCTAATAATCACTGACAACGCCAAGTGGGAGTACCGCCTTGGCATCAGGCCAGCCGCCTAACACTGCTGTCAGATTTGACAGTAGTACCATCAGGCACTATGGCCTGACATTGCTATCAGACTAACAATATCAGGCAGGCCTGTGACCTTCACTATTCACTGACATCGTCAGTGCCGCCTAGCCTTGCTGTCAAAACTGACAGCGATAGGCGAGCCTGACCTAGCTGTCAGATTGACAACGTTGAAAGATGGCATGCACGCTTAAGGGCGTGCGTCGCTTCGACGTCAGGCCACTCAATGCCTGATGTTGCTGTCAGGCTTGACAGTTTCGTAGTCAGGCGCTTCGACCTGGCTACGCTGTCAGACTGCCAGTGTTAGGGCAGCATTTGGAGGCCACCATCGCATGGGTGCTCGACCTTTGGAGGTCACCATCGCATTAGCAACCGTCAGGCTTGGAGCCTGACAGGCCAGCTGTCGGGTGGATTGAAACTGGAAATTATTACCCTGTTCCAATTATAAACTTCAAACTGCATCTGGCCAGACAAACTGCACCTCGAGAAACGTGTAACTGGACATTTAAAAAATTCATGCAGGTTAAAGTGCAGTAAAGTTCCAGTTCAGGCAACAACTTCAAGGGTAATTTCTTGTAATTTTTAAATTTTACTATTCTAAGGTTGCATGTAAATTTATTTTTATTAATTTAATTTTTAATAACTTAATTAAATTAATTAATCTTTGATTAATTAAAATTTAATTTTTAATTGAGTTATTTTTAAATTAATAAATTATAAATTGTAAACCTTAGGTTAGTTTAAAATTTTAAAATTTTGAGCCTTAGGAGTAATTTTCAAATTCAGGGGCACACCATTGTAACAAGGAATTTCCAAATTTTTCCTTGATTTTTAGTGCTTTTCCCTTTTTACTCCTGGCTTATACCCGGTTGAACATGGCTTCTGACTTGGCTGCCCAAGTGGCAGAACTTGCCCATGTTGTAAATGCTTTAGCAGATAAATCTAATGATACTACCATGGCAGAAGTCCTTGGCAATCTTGCCATGAAGGTAAATGACATTTCTGTGCATAATGCTTCAACTTCTGCTCATGATTCTCGTCTGAGAGTTCGTTGTGAAGTTCCATTTTATGATGGATCCAGGAACCCTGATGTCTTGAATAGTTGGATTCTTGACATGAGTTCTTGGTTTTCTTACTCTCAGCTTTCAGATGAAGATGTGGTTCCTTATGCTAAGCTAAAACTTTCTGGTTTAGCTAAAGTCCTTGTAGAAAGAAAAAGAGGTCATGATGAACTCACTACTTGGGATGAACTTGTAGACTGTCTGAAAACCAATTTTTATCCTTCCAATTATTCTAAGGATTTGGTAATTAGGTGGTTTCGGTTTAGGCAAGGAACTAATATGACTGTACAGGAATATATTTTTTAGTTCAACAGGTACAGGATACTTGTGAATGTGGAGGATGATGTTCCAGCTTTGATTCTCAAATTTCAAAGTGGCTTGTTAGAGCATTTGTACAGGGAAATAATGTTTGTTTCTATGGACACATTGGATTCAGTTTTCAACCAAGCGCAACTTGCGGAGGACAAGTTTAAGGCGCATTCGCAGGCATTCCGCGCACCTGTTACTCAAGTGGTTGCAAACTCATCAAAAGGGAATAATTCTTTCTCACAAAAGAAGAATTTTGCTCAAAAGAAGAATGTTTCTTCTCCATCTCCTTCTTCTCCTTCCCCTTTCGCTTCTACTCTCTTCTTCTTCTTCTTCTTCTTCTAAAAAGTTTTGTAACTATTGTAAGAAGAAAGGTCATGAAAAAGTTGATTGTTTTAAGCTTAAAAAGAAGAGTTTAGTCATTACTACTCAAGAGGAGGATGCTCCCAAAGGTCCCCTTGAGTCAGTAGGAGAGAGTAGAGTATACACGAAATTACGAGGTAAGCTCAATGAAGTTACCTTGGTAAATGTAAGTTCATCAGAGGGTGCTCGTGATGCTTTGTTCATCACTCGAGCTCATTTGCTCCATAATTTTGCAACATATTGTATAGTGGATAATGGCTCGTAGAAAAATCTAATTGCGAGGTCCATTGTCGAGCGTTTGAAGTTACCTATGGAGCCTCATCCTCAACCTTATTCTTTGGGTTGGAAGGATAGTGGAAGAGGCTCAGAAATCACTCACACTTGCACATTAAAATTTGCACTTGGCCCACATTTCATAGATCAAGTCACTTGTGATGTGACTCCTATGGATTGTTGTGGGATTTTGCTTGGACAACCTTTTAAGTATGATAGGAGAGCTGTTTATGATGCTTTCAAAAGAACCTACACACTTCAAAAATATGGTAAGGTCTTTCTCATTAAAAGCACCAACACTCCTAACATCATTCTAAGTTCCAAGCAAACAAAAAGAGTAATTAAAAAAGGTGGTGATGTTGCTCTAATTTTCATTCGCTCTCAAAACACTTCTACATCCACATCCATTCCAAAGCAACACTCTTCAATGGATAAAATATTGCAAAGTTATTCACACATATTTCAGGAGCCAAAGTCTCTTCCTCCAATTCGCACAATTAATCACAGCATTGAAATCATTCCTGGTTCTTCACTACCTAATGCACCCATGTATAGACAATCTATTTTGCAAAATGAAGAAATAAAAAGGCAAATAGAAGATTTGTTGTCTAAGGGTTTCATTAAGGAAAGTACTTCTACTTGTGCCTCACCTATTTTGTTGGTTCTTAAAAAAGATGGCACTTGGAGATTGTGCATTGATTTTCGTGCTTTGAACATAATTTCTATAAAGAATAGATATCCATTACCACGCATTGATGATTTATTAGATCAGCTCCAAGGAGCTAAGTTCTTTTCAAAAATAGATCTCAAAAGTGGATATCATCAAGTGCGTATCCAAGCCGAGGATACATGGAAGACAACTTTTAAGACGAAGATGGGCCTTTTTGAATGGTTGGTCATGCCCTTCGGTCTTACTAATGCTCCTGCAACCTTCATGAGGTTGATGAATGATGTATTTCGTGATGTACTTGACAAATTTGTAATAATATATCTTGATGATATATTGATTTTCTCAAAAACTTGGGAGGAACACCTTAGGCATATCCAACAAACACTTGATCTTCTTGCGAAGAATCAATTATATGCCAATTCTTCCAAGTGTTCTTTTGGCAATACTTCATTTTCTTACCTTGGCTATGTGATTAGTGAAAGTGGAATTCAGGTAGATCCCATAAAAGTTGATGTTTTACTTAAGTGGTCCCCTCCTACAACTCTCACCGAGTTAAGGAGTTTCCTAGGACTTGCGAATTTTTATCGCAAGTTCATTCCTCAATATTCCACCCTTGCAGCTCCATTGCATTATCTCACTAAGTCTAAAATTCCATTTCATTGGGAGAAAAGCCAAGAAGTTGCCTTTGAGAAACTCAAAAAGAAACTTTGTACAACACCCGTGTTAACTTTACCTGACCTCTCTCAACCTTTTGAGATTGAAACGGATGCCTCTAAAGTTGCCTTAGGAGCTGTGCTAAAACAGAATGGTCATCCAGCTGCTTATCATTCAAAAACTTTTTCTGCTACTAAGTTGAACTATTCTACATATGACAAGGAGTTGTATGCATTAGTTCAAGCTATTAAGTACTGGAGACATTATATTTTGGGAAAAGATACAAGTAGTACACACTGATCATATGCCTCTCAAGTTTTTACAATCTCAAAGTAAAATTGAAGAATCAAGACATATGAAGTGGGCCTCTTACCTCCAACAATTTCACTTGGTGATCAAGTACAAAAAGGGGAAGAGTAATATAGTTGCTGATTGTTTGAGTAGGCCTCCAGCCGCTCTTGCCTTAAAAGTTATGTCCACTTCACACTTGGGATTTCAGACTTGGCCTAATCAGTATTCACAGGATCCTGATTTTGGGAAAATATTTGAGCAAGTGAGTAAGCCTTCTTCTTCCAATTTGCGTCCTTTCCAAGATTTTTACATCAAAGAAGGACTTCTTTACAAATTGGACAAGGTTTGTGTTCCTTGTGAGCCTAGAGTGTCACTTCTTAAGGAAGCTCATTCTACACTTTATGGTGGTCACTTTGGGAAGCACAAAACACTTCATCACTTGCAAAGATTTTTCTATTGGCCTAAAATGCAGAGGGATGTGTTGAGATTTCTCAAACAGTGTGCGCTTTTTTGTCGCTCAAAACCAACTAACAGGAAGTTTGGCTTAGGCATGCCTTTGCCCATTCCTTCCCATCCTTGGGAAAGCATTTCCATGGATTTGGTTAGTGGTTTTCCTATGACAAGGCGACAACATGATTGTGTGTTCATGGTGGTTGACAGATTCAGTAAAATGGCTAAGTTTATTCCATGTCGCAAGACAAGTTCTGTAGCAGACTTAGCCCAATTTTTCTTTGACAGCATTTGGCGTTCCTTTGGTCTACCTACCAACATTATATCGGATCGTGATTCACGCTTTGTGGGTCACTTTTGGCATTCTTTGTGGAAAATTTTGGGAGTTTCCCTTAACTTTTCCATCGCCTATCATCCGCAGTCGATGGGCAGATTGAAGTGGTAAACCGTACCCTTGTGCAAAGTTTACAAATCTATCATCACGCTTCACCAAAAAAGTGGGACTTGAGTCTCACTCATATTGAACATGCCTATAATAGGGCCCTACATTCTTCTACAGGTCACTCACCTTTTGAGGTTTGTATGGGATTTCAGCCCTTGGCACCTTATGAGTTACCTTTGTCTTTGCCTTCTCCTGTCACTTCACATCTTCGAAGGAGCAAGACAAAGCACACTCATTTATTCAACATTTGCACAATCTACAATCAAAGGTGGTTGAGATTTTGCAAAAGACACAAGAGCAGCAGAAAAAAGGCCATGGATCGACATCGAATTCCTCATCCATTTCAGGTTGGTGACAAAGTTTGGTTGCATCTTGACAAGCGACGTTTTTTTGATAAGACTCATAGTAAAATCAAACCGATTCGCTATGGGCCTTATACTATTCTTCAACAGGTGTCCGAGAATGCTTTTCGCCTTGATCTTCCCGCACACTTGGGAATTCATGACGTCATCAATGTAGATCTTTTGAAGTTGTACTTTGACTCTACATTGGAGACTGCACCAACTATCAGTCATCCTGTGGACGTGGTTCTTGATTCTCAGTTACCATTGGATTCTGATCAGATCTATGACACAAAGATTCGACAGACTCGCCAGGGGTCTACCACCTCATATCTTGTGGCTCGGCGAGGACAATTGCCGCATCAGGCTCGTTGGATTTCTTTTCATCAGATGTCCCATGACTTTCCTACTCTTCTGAAAGCATTGGAGTCCAATGCTTCTATTGTGGGGAGGCATGATGAGGATTGATGTTTGATCACTCATATGACCCCTCTAGTAATTTCTAGTTAGTTTTGCATAGTTTATTTCTTGCAAATTAATATTGTAAGTGAGTCTCTTTCTCACATGCACTTGTGGGCACTAGTTATCTTCTAGTTGTCATTTAGGAGTGTTAGTTAGGAAGTGTGAACTCAAAGTAGGAAGTGTGTACTTCAAGATAGCTAAAAAGGATCTTATAGTTAGCATTATTCCTTTCTCCTAGCTTAGAAAGTTACGTGCATTCTCCTTTGCACTTTTGTAGCTTATGGTTAAGCATATTGGATCAAATCCATGATTTGATGGGTTTGGTTATGTATTTTGGGCCATTAGAGCCTATAAATTGAATTGTAAATAATAGAACACTTAGTTGGATTTTCAATCCTTTTCAAAAGTACATAGGTAAAAGAGGAAAGATAATTAGTGCAAGGTGTCCTAGAAATAGTTGCTACCTATGGACAGACTTGCATTATAAATAGATCCTTCCTTTTCATTGTAAGACATGAATGGATAGTAAATAAATTAATCAAGATATAGATCTTTTGACTTATGCACAATAATTTTTTGGAGTGTGTAGCATAAGTTTGATGCTATAATCATAACACCATTTTGGCAGAATTCGTATAAAGACATATTCTTCATTCTTGTTGTGGATGTTTGCTATTGATGTTTGTTTGATTAATATATTATTAGTTTAGTATTGCAAAATGATTGATCATAGGTTAGAGGGATCCATTAAGATAGCCAAGGTTGTAGTTAGTAAGCGCAAACATTGTCAAATGATGTTGATAGTCATGGAGGACCGACATATTGGAAGTGGAATCATCATCTAAAGAAAAGAGTCATTTGGGGTCATGTCATCATGTCATTCCAATATTTTTTCATGTCAACATGATAACTTCTAAATTCATTTAGAGCACGCCATTTGGAGGATGTCATCTAGCAAGTGTTGTTGAGAGCATGTCATCTAAAGGATGTTGTCTAATTGATACCATTTAGAAAAGAGTCGTTATGCTAACTAGTTTACCTTTTTAAGCTTACCATATTAAGACTATTATCATATATAATTATGAATACTTATATCTTTGTTAATTATGGATGTGTTGATCTTTTAAATCTATTATTACCTTGTCATTGGGAAGCCTTACGATTGTGCTACATTTGACATTGTTTCCTAATTGAAATGTGGGTTGGTTTATTGCAATTTACATTAAAGCATTTAGGCTTAACATGCATTAAAGAGCAAGGAGGTAAGTGATAAATTTGTGGTTGCATGGAATAAGGAGGTCAAAATGAGGAAGAGTCTCAAACTTGTAAGGAGAAACGCGAGAATTGCTAATCAAAGACTGCAATCAAGGATAAAACTTACACAATCTAAAGTTGAATAGGTTTGGAATCCTAAAGGGAAGGATAGTATGAGTGAAGAAAGTGAAAGGTGGTAGACACTGTTACTAACAATGGGGGATGAAGTGCAAGGAGAACTGCATCAAATAGCCAAAGAAATTGTTTAAGTTGAGATACCAACATGGAGTAAGCACAAGGAGATGAAAGGTGGATGATCACACTTGAGTAAGTGAGGAGTTTGTCAAGGAGTGTATAGGATGGGAGTCAAGCACTAAGGAAACCACATGATAGTGTTTGGACAAGGAGGACAAGTCCATCAAATGTGTATTCATGAAGAAGGTTGTGAAGTGAAGGTGCACCTAAGTTGGGATAAAGGATATTTGGAAGCAAAATAGAAGGTCAAAAAGCACCATGCAAAGTGCAAAGAGTGTAGGAACCAAGAGAAGAGAAACAAGAAGAAAAACATAGAATATAACCATATTGGACCGAAGTGCCATATGAATCATCATTAAGTGGTAGTAAATTGGGAGAAGAAAATCATTCAATAATGCTAACATCGCAAAAAAAGAAAGCAAACAAAAATGCCCACCCTTCATAAGAGAAGGGAAAGAGAATCCTGCAAGGCATATAGGGACATCACCACAATATGGAAAGAAAATGGGAGAATGGTTACAATTGTTTCTAGCCACATTGCAATGGATCACAATAGACTAATATATTAAAAGAGAAATTACAAAACCCTTTACTACATGGGAAAGTTTAATAGATAAGATCAATAATGAATTTCATTCATTTAGAGATGATACACAATTTATAACAAAAATATATTCTACTAAACAAAAGAAAGATGAAGATATCAAGACTTACAACTGGCGACTAAAGCAACTCATGGACAAAATGGAGTTGAAACCAGCAAATGGGATGGTTAAGCAATGGGTTGTTGCTCCAATATAAAAAAATACGAAGAATATACCCTATCAACATATGAAGAGGCATATGAGAAGGCAAGAAAATTTGAAAGCAAATCCAAACAAACAACAACCATAATAGGAGGTCACATCAGAAGTGACAACTTTGACAATAACAAAGAGGAATTGCATGCTACAATATAGTCAATGAAGAGAGATTCTGAGTGAGTAATTAAGGAAGTAAAATATGAAGGAAGAAAATGGAAGAAATATATATCATGCTTAGATTGTAATACAAAAGGGCACACAAATGTAACCTATCTAAATAATACATACTGTAATATATGCAATGTGTAGGAACATGTTATCATAGATTGTTCATTCAATTTGAGAAGTATGAGGTATAAAACATTAACAATATATAAGTAAGAAGAAGAAAATACAAACACCTAAAAGAATGGACAAGGTGCAACCAATGGTGGATACCAGAATAATTGTTGTGGAGGACAATAATTCCAACAAAGTAACCAACAAGAAGGACAATTTATTATAACATGACTTAGATAGGAGACCAATCATTGGATGTTAAAATTGCTAGGAGTGGAGGCATTTTACAAAGAATTATTCTAACCCATAGACAGGAGGAAAAAATAGGAATAACATGATGCACATGTGTAAATGGTGTGGCTTGAGCAACCAAAAGGAGATCAATTGCCCAGAGAAAGCAAGTTTTAACGAAACTCAAAATGTTAATTTGATCGATATAAGTGAACCTCTAAATCAATAGGAAAGGGATAAAAATGTGCTAGCTATGACAAGGGCTTTCTAGTTGAACTCAAAATGTTAATTTTATTAATATAAGTGAACCTCTAAACCAATAAGAAAGGTAAAAATATGTGCTAGCTATGACAAGGGCTCAAGTAAAGAAGATTGAGCAAAACCCAAATACCACTAAGGAGAAAGGGTAGCGATAAGAAACACATGATTTGATCAAGGAATATATGGAGAAAACAAAGCAAGAAATACTACTCCAAGAGAAACCACTAAATAAATTAATTCTTAAAGAAGAAATATCAAGGAATTAAACTTTAATGAAGCAGTTGGCAACACTAGTGTTGAATACGACAGTTGAGATCAAGGTATCTAGTTCACTTGGTGCAATACTACAAGTTTATGTAAAGGTAGGAGAAATCATGTATACGAGGATGGTAATGGAGTTGGAAAGGTTACGAAGATTAAGAAAGACCAGTTTATTGATCCTATGGTATTGATGATTGAAGTAGGAAGAAGCCAAATTTTATCCATATGGAGCTATTAGATCATAATCATGCTAAAAAAGACAGAAATATATTGGAGTGACATTCTTATGGTCTCTAATTTTTTGGTTGTATGGAGCAGACTAGTATAGTATAGAGATGAATGGGGTATTGATGAACCAAAAAGTAAACATTGTTTTTTTTTTGAATTTACATGGTGGAATCGATAGCCGCCACGAATCCGAGCAGGCTGTCCAGCTTTTTATGGCTGCCATAGTATTCTGTGTTGTCCACCCTAGAAGTTGCCACATAGATCTTCGTGCAGTCCGCCCCTATAACCACCATGCCATAATCATTTTAAACCTTTTACACCACTGAAAGCACCAGGAAAGGGACAAGCGTTCAGTCCGATGAGGCTCGAAATTTGAACCTTGGACCTCCGCCCCCCTTATGGGGTTTGGATGAACCAACTGGTCTACACCTCGGACCTAAAAAATAAACATTGTTGACCAAGACTTTATCATAGATTTTGTGGTGATAGCAATGCAAAAACCAACATATGATGCATTGCTAGGATGTGAATGGTTAATAATGGAAAATTTATATTATAATTAGGAGAAGGAACGTCTCACATTAAGGTCAAATTAATTATATGATAAACCTAAATAAATAGGTTATTAGTCAAGATATAGAAACATATGATGAATTAAGAGGCTCATCATCAAATGAAGAAAGTGGATACAAGCCTAATGAGGGAGGAGTATTGGAGATACAAGCCCAACAAGGGAGGAGTATTGGAGCTTGAAGGTTGTATAGAAGGATGAAGACCTTGATAAAGGACCATTGGTAGATGAAATATTATGAGGTGTTTACATCCCATTGCTTTTGCATCCATGTAGAGGAAGAAAACCATGATATAAAGTAGAATATTATGCAAGAGACCAACGAAAGTAGTCAGAGAAAGTCTAAACCAAGGAAGGACTAAGAAAAGGAGAAATGGATATTTTCAAAGAATTTTGTAGAGTACATGGTGGGGATGTATCCTTTAAAAAAACCTAACCTAGCCAATAGATGTACTGAAGGCAATGGAGGAGCTTGATATTATAAAGTATGAAGGATCAAAGATGGTACATGTAAATCTTGGTAAAGAGGAGGAAGAGAATATCATTCATTGTGGAGACTAATGGGATCCAATATTGAAAGCAACAACTTTCAAAAAATTTCTATGATACAAGGACATGTTTGCATGGGCTTAAAAGGATCTAAAAGGAATACCACTAGAGTTGTGCTGTCACAACTCAAGTCTACTCATCTGGTTGTCAAATACACAGATTCAAAATTTTGCTAAATGCAAACATAAATATTATACATTTACGTAGTTATTCCCAACTTTGTATTAGTACTTTGGCATAGAGGATCACACTTCAAGTTTTTTCACCACTATAGTTTGTGACTTAAGTTCTCAGGACCCACCAACTTCCCATGGTAGGTTGCTATTATTATTATTATATCCTTACCTCTTTCTCGGGTTTCTCTCGATCTTGGCATGGGGTTGCCCTTCTAGGGCCCATAACACCTGGAAGGATGGATGCACTAATTCCCCATCTCAAGACATGGTGGACTTGGATTCATAATCCTATTCTTGTCCTTAAGGGTCCATTGACCTATGCAATCTTAAATATTCATGCCTTGGGATTAGCATAGCTATGCCAGTGCTTGATCATTGATCTACAACTAAGGTTTAATCAGGGTCCACCATCGCATGGCTTTCAGACCAAATAACTCAGACCCAGTTTCAGTTGATGGTAATGCTGTCCATACCATCTATCACTAGATCTTCCAACCTCATGGATCAACTCTCTAGCCCTGAGTCTTGTTGGTAATTCTACAACCGAAGTAGGTTCGTGAGTATCCTCATGTACTAATCGTATGTTATCTTGGAGCAACGTCCCATTTCGTAGCCCTTTAATCTCAATAATGTAGGACCTCTATCCTTTTTCAATGGCTGGAGAACAGATGACATCGATTCGTAATAGTCACCACCATGGTAATTGGAATTGGATGATTATTTTGGCCCTTCTCAGAAAATCTGGTTACGATTCATTGCTTTTCTAGTATCAATATATTTCTATCCCTTCTCAGCTTTCTTATTTTTCATGCATAAAGAGTTTCCACGAGATGGTGTTTTATTTATTTATAATTTCGATAATGAATACATCCTTAGTAACATACCTAAGTAATTAAGAATATTAACACAATTACTTTCCCATTTTCTATAATTCCAATTTTAAAAAGACTTGCACACTAATCATAAATTAACCTACTTGATTCTCTTCCACTAAATACATTTTCAAAGTTTGTAAAAATATTAATTTTCTCCATTCAAGAGATGTGAAATTGGTTAGTAATACTTCTCTAAGTTATTTAAACTTATGAATATTTTAAATTTTATTTTTTTTAAACTAATAGACAAGCTAATTAAGTCAAGAATTAAAGACAAGGTTAATTAACTAATAATTAGTTGTAAGCAAACTATTCTCCTCAACATATATATAATGACAACTAAATAAATCAATTTGTACTATGTTAAATTAAATATTTTATTTTCCATATTAGCTTAAACAAAAAAATACCTTTATTTTTCAACTCTAGCAGCCTTATGAAACACGTCTACTAACAATTTTTCTTTAGCAAGGAACCTTTTTAAAAGTATCTACATATATTTTTTAAAGACTACTAAATTGATTTCACACAAGAATATGGAAGTGTATAATGAGTCTTTAGGCATGCATTATATGTTCTCTTATAATTAAAGAGGTTGCTAATACACTTTTTGCACTAATGCCCTATCTATAATTTTACCCAACACATGTCTCCTCTATCATTAATAGAGTTCCTATCCAAAAATTTCATTATTCTATCTAAGAGGCTTTCGAAAACCAATTCAATTTTCCAAAATGGTAATTAAAACATAGTTTTCTTATTACAATACTTATACTTGAGATTCATCTTACTTGCAAAAGATTAACTAAACAAAAAAATCACATGATCAATATTATTTTTTTACAAGGATATACTAACCCAATACCCATATGCTACATTAGAATTGTTTAATCGTTGTGAATGTTTTAATCGAGGCATCTAATTTATAAAATTAAAAATAAAGTAAAGTAGTTAAATATAATTATTAAACTAAGGTTTACAACTTATTCTATAATAATTTAATCTTTCCAATGATTCAGTTCACACTATATAATTGGGACCTATAGGTTTACTCCCATGTCTAGCGTTTTCAGCGAACTGGTTACAATAGTAAAGAATCTAATCAACAAAGCCATATTATTTGGCCATCAAGAAATTTTGATGACTACGCTAGTTTTTTTAAAAAAGGTTCTGTGCTTCGTTGACGACATATGGAAAATCTTATATTATAGATAGGGATGGTTCATTTAGGTATGACCTCAATATTTACAGTGACCTCTATGTTTAAATATCAATTGATGAAGATAATATACGACGACATAACAAGTCTTGCATAAAAATAAATACTAAAGGGGCTTTACAACTAAAGTAGAGTATCCAAATATATTCACTTAAGACTTTCGACATTGCTAGCTTTCACTCAAAAGACCTTGGATTAAAGAAAGAGAATCTTCCTACTCGAAAACCACAAATTATCAATGTCCTCCATAATCCATGTTATCTAATGAAATATTAAATCACCAACCTACGTTATAATAAAAGACTATGGAATTGAAAGGATATTACCTTTTGTTTAAAAAATAAATAAAAAAAATCCTAGATCTATGGCATCCCATTTGATTCGATCTACATTGCTCAATTCATCCCAACATTAACCATAGGCCTATATGCTTGTTCAAATAAATGGTTTAATCACCAATTTTATTACATTGTTGAGTCTAGACTGAATATAATACGACATCTCTAGTTTTAGACACCAACTTATGGTATAATAATTATCTTGGCCGTAGACCCATATGACATTCAAACAGTTTGCTTCAAGCTTATAAGAAAACTTAACGTTTCCCTAGCCTGTTGCTGGATGTTTTCCCCATACTAAGCTGCAGCTGTCAAAAACTACATATATTATTAAGAGTGATCAATTCCCTCAACAAATATTTAACTCACTGTACAACATTCATTAGTTGTTATATAAAAGATATCCTCCTATCAATCTATTGTAATGCTATACAAACTATGTTTCTCTTTACATCAATGCCTGAATACGCTTTTTTTTTGAAAAATATTCTAAGCATTGAGATTTTCATTTTAGGGTAACATAAGTTCATTACTATAGAAACAAAATGCCAGTCCTAAATTTTAATAAAATAGAGGACATATACCATCAGCTTATAACTTCATTAATATTTCATTATTTAACAACATCCTACGAACATCAGGGGACGTCTACTATGTTGCTATAGATGGATTTAATGCAAGAATGTAATCATATACGATTTATAAATTAGGAAAAATGAGATAGCATACTCCATATTCAAATTCATCTCTCTAATTACTTTACAAACTACAAATCAATTTTCCTTAGTTTATACTTTAATATATATAGTTTACTAGTAACATACTACCATGTTGGCTTTATATTACTGATCCTACAACCCAGACTTACTTAATGTCTTGATACAATTCTACACCTACTCTAGATGTTGGGATATACCCATTTGAACTAGCATTGAAGCCATATCTTATACACTCTGTCTTGCCCAAGAGAATGACAAGTATGCTAGCCTAGCCATGGCAGAGAGAAAAGGTTGAGTGCTAAGGGATCAACTTGGCCCACATTTGAATGCATGCTATTTATGAATACAAAACACAGTATTCATATAATGAATGCAATCTACAACAATGCAAAATTACGTCATTGATATCTTCCAAGTGAACAAGGTTCCCTGTTATAAAATTAATTTTAAATAGAAAATAACTTGCTTTCATTTTATGCATTCAATCAACACTGCATGTTACACTGTAGGAACCTGCCGTAATATTTTGTAAAACTATTGCTAGTCACAACAAAATTTAGTTGGTAATTCATGTTTCAAACTATGAGAACTCACATACTCATAATTTCATGGAAATAGCAGACAAGAGCACCATCCACAACAAATATTGCAATAGAAAATAGATTTTGCTCCAAGAACAAGAAAACATACTCGACAGTAACAAAAAATTACATTACTCATTGGATTTCAAGCACAAAAGATGGGGTTTAAAACCAACAAAACTGATCGAGATGCTTTTCTCCTACTCCTTCATACTCAAGAATTCACCAATATTTTATATATACAAACTGGGCTTTTATCGTGATTTTATAGAAAATTGTTAAGACCCTTATGGTGACACTTATCATCAAGTCATGCAAGGGATTCACTTAAAAGATCGACAGATGGTATTTCATCAGAATGAGGCCACTTGGACATTACAATATGCATTCTATATTGTTCCTCTTAAGGTTGTGGTTACGTAGTCCTTCTATAATTTATATTATACTTTATGCCTTTTATATATTTATATAAATACCATATGTATTTATACATATATTTTTATTAGTATTTATTTTATAAATACCATATGTATTTATATATATATATATATATATTTATTAGTATTTATTTTATTATTATTTAATTATTCATTTATATTATATATATAGAAAAAGAAAACATTCCAAACTTAATATACACATCACTTCAATCCCACAAGCAGACTTATGCATTTCACAGGCAAACTTATGCAATTTTCATAAGCAAAATGACCTATATGAAGTTTTTAGTGTGCTTTAATGTACCCACGAGCCAAGGTGCTAGTAAGCACGACATCATATCCCACCTTACTTGGCGCTTTCAACCTCTATCTCCACTAGGAGGTGGTATTTGCCTTATCCGATTTTCATACCTCGAAGTGAAAAACCTGCACCTGCATACATAAACGCCTACAACAACATCACATTCTTCCAATAAAATACACAAAATCCTACAACAACATCACATTCTTCCAATAAAATATAAAAAAAATAATGGGCGTGTTACATTCTCCCCTACCAAAATTTAACATAGTCCCTGTGTTATTATTATAGGTTAAAATAACTTGAACATATATTCAAACAGATACCATTGTCTATTTAGTTCAATAACTATAATAATTCATAAGCAAGCATCTAAAGATTTTGCAATGTAGCAAAAAAAAAATATCACATTCAGTATTACCACATTAATATTTCAGATATGCATCAAAATACCAATATATATAAATATTAACATAGTAATGTTTTTTTTTTTTCTCATCTCTTCTACATCCTCCAAGGTAGCGTTTCTCTTTAAGTAGTGATCCCACTGGACCCTACACTGATCAACTGATATTTTTATCAATTATTTGATCCTATATCCCAAGATTGTTGATCAGTCAAACCCTAGGACCTGCGGGTCCAACATATGAGAAACATTCAAGATATGAGATGGGTTATTTATGTATTTGTAGAGAAGATACACATGGAAATCACTATAGTTCTTAGAAAAGTTCGATGGCAGGGCAAGTTTAAAAACAACATAGCTTATTTTGGATCAACAAATATGGAGTATAGTTTGGTAGACTTAACAAAGCTGTTGGTTGGTTTAATTTTGAGAAAAAAACCTCATAGCTAATATCAAATTTTTGAGGAGTTCGTTTAACATCTATATAGCTCTTCTAACAGTCGGTGGCTTCACAAGCTACTGGTGGATTTAAATTGGACCTTCATTTTATTAACAACATTAGGACTGATCTCTTATCGATCATCCAATTTTTTCCACATTAATGGTGTCCTGCACCTATACCCGTGCAGGGCCTCAAAAGGGGCCATGTTCAATGCGGTATGATATACGCAAATTCCATCAGGAAGAGAGAATATTTCCACTTACTTTGGTAGTCCATATCCTCCAACACTTGATTTTCCCTCTTAATCTACCCATCCATCTTAGGATGATAGGCTATGCCAAGTTTTGTACCTATACTCAGTGCAAAGCTTGCTAGTATTTAGAAGTGAATCTCAAATCTCTATCTGAGATAATTATTCCAAGAAAAACCATGCAATCTCATGATTTCCCGAGCACACTTTTGTGCTATTATGGAGGCATCATCATGGACATCAACTTAACCACAACTACAAAAATTTACATCATGTTGGAAACGAGTCTTGGGATGGCCAACTATAGAATCCATGGATATTTTTTCCCACTCTATTTCGGTATATCAAATAAGTATAGTTGTCCTCCTGGGTGCTGATGCTCGACTTTGACCTTGTGACATATTACAACAATTGGACCACATATTTCTTCATCCCAGACCAAAAAATAGTCCTTATTCAAGGTTTTTCTTAAAATCATACCCGAATTAGTAGAATATAGGACATAATGTGCTTCTTGCAAAATTATTCTCTTTATTCTTCTCTTATTAGGTACTATTGTCTGGTTTCAAGAATAAATTAGACCTTGCTTAGCTCGGGATAAATTATAAACCTATCAACTTCCCTTATTTGCTTTATTAGTCCATTCTGTGAGAGCAGCTATATTTCTTCTTTAATTAAGGGTATTTGTTTTTTTTTAAATAGTGTTGCTAAAACTTAAGAGCATGGATTTACAATATCCAGCTTTAAATCATGAGTAGCATAATATATGTCATGTTTCTTAGCTATTTAGATTCGTATGCTAGAACAACTAGTTATTTAATTGAACAAGTTGGTTCATATCCCTACTCGATCAATCCAACAACCTACAACATATCAATTGACCCTTTTGGTCAATCATTTTATCTTTGAATAATAACCAGACTAAAGCATGTAAAGGATCAGCAATTTAGAAACCTATAGACACTATTAAAACTTAACTCAGTTGACCAGCTATTTTGACATAATTTATATCAATATTACCCAAGAGGATTATCTTCAATTCATTTCCTCTTGCCCGCTCCTTTCGATCATTAATTAACACAACTCATTTCATTTTTTTTTACCTGGCTCTTACTTGACCTTATTTGTTTTATTTGTATTAAATTCTAACGAAGTTACTAATGAGCATAACTTAAATATCAAAAGTTCTTTATATTCAAAATGATACGACATAAAACATATTTCTTCCAAAAAATTGATATCATTAGTTCTGATACCGCTTACATCACATAACTTCTTAGTGTTTTAAGCAAAAGTCTAGCTTACAACACATAACTTCTTAGTGTTTTAAGCAAAAGTCCATGCCTGGACGAATTTGTCTCTATTTCTTCTTTTTCTTTTCTTTTTTTTTTAACCTGCCACTTTTCAAAGTAGAACAATCTTGAGATTAGTTTCTTCATTCTTATCTCCAATCATGACTTGTTTATCTTGGTGTAGATCTTCAACTACCGTGTGATATTGATTGTCAGGTGCTTTCTCATAATTTACCCTTAATGGGCAATTTTTGGCATAATGTGCCCCTTCACAGGTGAAGCATCCTATTTTCTTTCGGTTTACTCTTAACGGACACCTTCTTGCATAGTGGGACTCTCCATAGGTAAAACACCCTATTTTTGGTGTTCTTGTTTTCCTTTCCTAACCAATTCTTTTCTTATGCTCAGTTTTCTTGATGTACTTAAGGTCCTTTTTGTAGTTTTGCCTTTTCTCATAGATTTTACTTTTATCCTTCACTTGGTTCTCTTATTTTTTTACCTTATGAAAATTTCCATGATTTCTTTCTGAATTCCCATTCTATCCACAAGCAATTTCATCAATGATGATATCTGGTCCATTTGGTATTGAAATATTTCTAGCTTTGATGCAAGATCCTCCATCTGTTACATAAAAGGAAATGATATTAATTTTCTTGAGGGAGCCCGCCATGAATACAAGAAGAGCTATGTCTCTTTTCAAATACGTGGCCTAAGGTTTCACAACCTAGGCTATGATACCAACTGTCACAACCCAGGTCTATTCACCTGGTTGTCAAATACATAGATTCAAAATTTTGCTAAATGTAAATATAAATATCATACATTTACGTAATTATTTTCAATATTTGTATTAATACTTTAGCATAGAGGATCACACTTCAATTATTTTCACCACTACAGTTGGTGACTTAAGTTATCGGGACCAACCAACTTCCTGTGGTAGGTTGCCATCATTATTAGATCCTTACCCCTTTCTCGGGTTTCTATTGATCTTGGCATGGGGTTGCCATTCTAGGGCCCATAACACCTAGAAGGGTGGATGCACTAATTTCCTATCTCAAGACATGGTGGACTTGAATTCACAATCCTATTCTTGTCCTTAAGGGTCCATTGACCTATGCAATATTAAAGATTCAGGCCTTGGGCTTAGTGTAGCTATGCCAGTGCTTGATCATTGACCTACAACTAAGGTTTAATTAGGTTCCACCATCGCATGGCTTTCAGATCAAATAACTCGGACCTAGTTCCAATTGATGGTAATGCTGCCCATACCATCTATCATTGGATATTTCAACCTCATGGATTAGCTCTTTAGCCATGAGTCTTGTTGGCAATTCCACAACCGAAGTAGGTTCGTGAGTATCCTCATGTACTACTCATATGTTATCTTGGAGCGATGTCCCATTTCGTCACCCTTTAATCTCAACAACGTAGGACCTCTGTCCTTTTTCAATGGTTGGAGAACGGATAACATCGATTCACAATAGTCGCCGCCGCAACTATTGGAGTTGGGTGATTATTTTGGTCCTTCTCGACAGATTTGGTTAACGATTCATTGCTTTACCAGTATTAATATATTTCTAGCCCTTCTCGACTTTTCTCTTTTTCATGCATAAAGATTTTCCACGAGGTGGTGTTTTTATTTATTTACAATTTTGACAATGAATACATCCTTAATAACATACCTAATAAAGCAATTAAGAATCTTAACACAATTACTTTCCCATTTTCTATAATTCCAAATTTAAAAAGACTTGCACACTAATCATAAATTAACCTACTTGATTCTCTTCCACTAAATACATTTTCAGAGTTTGTAAAAATATTAATTTTCTCCATTCAAGAGATGTGAAATTGGTTAGAAATATTTCTCTAGGTTATTTAAAATTATGAACATTTTAATTTTTATATTTTTTTAAACTAATAGACAAGCTAATTAAGTCAAGAATTAAAGACAAGGTTAATTAACTAATAATTACTTGTAAGAAAACTATTCTCCACAACATATATAATGACAACTAAATAAATCAATTTGTACTATGTTAAATTAAATATTTTATTTTCCATATTATCTTAAACAAAACAATACCTTTGTTTTTCAACTCTAGCAGCATTATGAAACACGTCTACTAACAAATTTTCTTTAGCAAGGAAACTTTTTAAAAGTATCTACATATATTTTCTAAAGACTGGTAGATTGATTTCACACAAGAATATGGAAGTATATAATAATTCTTTAGGCATGCATTATATGTTCTCTTATAATTAAAGAGGTTGCTAATACGCTTTTTGCGCTAATGCCCTATCTATAATTTTACCCAAGACATGTCTCCTCTATCATTAATAGAGTTCCTATCCAAAAATTCCATTATTCTATCTAAGAGGTTTTCGAAAACCAATTCAATTTTCCAAAATGGTAGTTAAAACATAGTTTTCTTATTACAATACTTATACTTGAGATTCGTCTTACTTGCAAAAGATTAAATAAACAAAAAAATCACATGATCAATTAATATATTTTTACAAGGATATACTAACTCAAAACCCATATGCTACATTAGCATTGTTTAGTCGTTGTGAATTTTTTAATCAAGGCATCTAATTTATAAAAGTAAAAATAAAGTAAAGTAGTTAAAGATAATTATTAAACTAAGGTTTACAACTTATTCTATAATAATTTAATCTTTCCAATGATTCAATTCACACTATATAATTGGGACATACAGGTTTACTCCCATGTCTAGCGTTTTCAACAAATTGGCTACAATAGTAAAAAATCTAATCAACAAAGCCATCTTATTTGGCCATTAAGCAATTTTGACGACTACGCTAGTTTAAAAAAAAAAAAATTTGTGCTTCCCTGACAACATATGGAAAATCTTATATTATAGATAGGGATGGTTCATTTAGGTATGACCTCAATATTTACATCGACCTCCTATGTTTAAATATCAACTAACAGAGATAATATACGATGACATAACAAGTCTTGCATAAAAATAAATATCAAAGGGGCTTTACAACTAAAGTAGAGTATCTAAATATATTCACTTAAGACTTTCAACATTGCCAACTTTCACTCAAAAGACCTTGGATTAAAGAAAGAGAATCTTCCTACTTGAAAACCACAAATTATAGACGTCCTCCATAAGCCATATTACCGAATGAAATTTTAAATAACCAACCTACATTATAATAAAAGACTATGGAATTGAAAGGATATTACCTTTTTTTTAAACAATAAATAAAAAAAATCTTAGCTCTATGGCATCCCATTTGATTCGGTCTACATTGCTCAATTCATCCCAACATTAACCATAGGCCTATATGTTTGTTCAAATTAATGGTTTAATCACCAATTTTATTACATTTTTGAGTCTAGATTGAATATAACATGACCTCTCTAGTTTTAGACACCAACTGATGGTATAAGAATTATCTTGGTCATAGCCCCATATGACATTCAAACAGTTTGCTTCAAGCTTATAAGAAAACTTAACGTTTCCCTAGTCTGCTGTCGAATATTTTTGCCATACTAAGCTACGACTATAAAAAACTACATAGATTATTAAGAGTGATCAATTCCCTCAACAAATATTTAATTCACTGTACAACAGTATTTTTTTGTTATATAAAATATATCCTCCTATCAATCTATTGTAATGCTATACAAACTATGTTTCTCTTTACGTCAATACCTAAATACATTTTTTTTTTTGAAAAATATTCTAAGCATTGAGATTTTCATTTTATGTTAATAGAAGTTTGTTACTATAGAAAAAATACCAGTCCTAAATTTAAATAAAAAAAAGGACATATACCATCAACTTATAACTTCATTAATATTTCATTATTTAACATCATGTGAACATCATGGGATGTCTACTATGCTACTACAGATGGATTTAATGCAAGAATTGTGAAAGGTGAGTGATTTGCAAATAGGATTAATTGAATTAACGTTGAATCAAAGGTTACAAAGCTTAAATACAAGGTAAATAACCTATTCGAGAAAGAAAATGGGGAAAGGAGAAATTGGGGGAAAATAAAGTTAACTTGAGTTCTCTTGCCGCCCAAATGCTGCCGTCCACTGCCGTCCAGGTAAGGTAAAGGTAAGTTACCTTTACCCCAAGTAAAATCAAATATTTTTAACTTTTACTGATGGTAATTTCCAACATTCTCCCCCTTAAAGTTGAGAGGACTAACTATATAGTCTCTCGGCTTTATAAATTGAGCTTTAGCCATGCCTTTGGTGAAGATGTCCGCTAGATTATCCAAAGTGCTACAATATTGAAGCTCAACTCGTCCATTGTTCCACCATATCTCTTATGAAGTGATACTTCATATCAAAGTGTTTTGACCTTTTGTGGTGGATCGGATTATATGCCAACCGTATGGCACTTATATTATCACAATTCAGTTTGGTTGGACCAATTTGTTTTTCGCCAATCTCTTCAAGGATTTTCCTCAACCAGAGGATCTGAGTACTTGCATGAGTAATGGCTATGTACTCAGCTTTTGTAGATGATAATGCTACAACAGATTGCTTCTTGGAACTCCAAGTTATTAGTCCCGATCCTAGACTAGAACAGCTTCCTCGATGTAGATTTTCTCGTCATCTATATTATCGCCCCAATCGTTGTCACTATAACCAAATAACTTCACAGAGTTAGACTTGTGGTAATGGATTCCAAAATCCAATGTACCTTTTACATATCGTAAAATTCGTTTGGTTGCTTGAAGATGTAGCTCGGATGGGCATGCCATAAATCGTGATACAAGAGAAACAACATACTGTATATCTGGCCTAGTGTTTGTGAGAAACATTAAACTCCCAACCATGCTTTTGTAATTGGTCAAGTCAACATTAGGTGCTCCATCTTCTTTGCTTAGCTGGATTCCATGTCCAGTTGGTGTTGCAGCTGATTTGCACTGCTACATAGCAAATTTCTTGATCATGTCATGAGCATATTTCCGTTGACATATGAAGATCCCATTCTTTGATTGATGTACTTCCATTCCTAGAAAGTATCTCATTAATCCGAGATCCTTCATCTCAAACCGATTCATCATGGAGTTTTTGAACTCCATATTCATTTTATCATTACTACCCATGAATATTAGATCATCCACATATAAACAAACTATGAGGATATCTACTCCATTTTTTAGGTAGTATAATTTTGGTTCACTCTTGCTTTTTGTGAAACCATATTTGCTGAAATAGCCATCAATTCTTGAGTACCATGCTCTTGGTGCTTGCTTGAGGCCATATAGTGCTTTTTTCAATTTATAAACAAGGTTCTCTTTTCCTGGTTCTTGGAAACCTTGAGGTTGTTGAACATACACCTCTTCTGTCAGGTATCCATTTAAAAATGCACTTTTCACATCCATGTGTTGAATCTTCCATCCTTTATGGGCTGCCAAGGAAAGAACAGTTCTAATTGTTTCTTGTCGAGCAACTGGAGCAAAAGTTTCCTCATAATCTATTCCATATTTCTAGTAAAACCTTTAGCTACTAATCTCGCCTTGTGCCTTTCAATGCTTCCATCAGCATTGAATTTGGTCTTATAGACCCATTTACATCCAACACATTTTTTTCCCTTGGGAAGCTTCACAAGCTCCCAAGTATCATTATTTTCAATAGAGGATATTTCCTCTTCCATGGCATCCTGCCATATATTTTCAGTGCATGCTTTTTCATAGCTAGAAGGTTCTAGGCGTGCAGCGAGCCAACAAAGCATAATTGACTACATCACCCCTTGGTTCATGAGACTCATCATCCCCTGACATTTGAAGATTTTCAAGTCTTGACAAAATGTCATCCATCTCACTAGCTTGACTCCTAGTGTATCTTTGTTGGAAATTCCTATCCAACATTTGAGAAGATGGATGACTCTTTAGTATGCGCTTTCCTCTATTTGTCTCTTTCCTTTGAGAAACTGAATCAATATCCATCGGACTTGGAGCACTTACAGATCTTTGGAATCGTTTTGGAGAATTTGGGGGTGCCAACAAATTCCTTCTTGGACTTGGTGTACCACTTGATGTACTTGATGAAGTTTCCTAATGTGGAATCTGTGGAGGAGGACTGCTTTTATTGGGTTGTACCATTATGGGAGGTACTGGTGTGGTACTGTCCGAATTAGAGTCAAAATCAACAAATTTTTTATGACCCCATTCTCCCCCTTCATCAAAAATTACATCCCTGGAGATAATGATTTTATGTGTCGTGGGATTGTACAATCTATACCCTTTGGTTGAATCACAATACCCTACAAAAACACATGCTTGACTCTTTGGATCAAGCTTCTTTCGCTTCTCCTCAAGAATGTGTGCATAAGCTAAAGAACCAAATACTCTGAAATGTTTGACATTTGGTTTCTTACCGTACCATCCTTCATAAGGAGTGATACCATCTAAACTAGAAGTCGGACTTCTATTTAGAATATATGCACTAGTTCTCACCGCATCCGCCCAATAGTCGTTTGTGAGATGTTTTGCCTGAAGCATTGTTTGTGCCATTTCAACAAGGGTGTGGTTCTTTCTCTCAGCCACACCGTTCTGTTGTGGGGTGTAGGCAGTGGTGAACTGCATTTTTATCCCATTTTGCTTACAATAATGAAGAAATTCATTTGAGGAGTACTCTCCTCCTTTATTAGTGCGAAGACATTTGACATAGTAGTCACTTTGCTTTTCTACATTATTTTTGAAGTCTATGAAGCAATCAAATGCTTCATCTTTGTGTTTCAGAAAATACAACCAACACATTCTAGAATAATCATCTATGAATGTTAGAAAATAAAAATTGTTTCCAAGACTCTTTGTTTGCATTGGACCACAGATGTCCGAATGTACTAGCTGAAGAGGATAGCTTGCTCTCCACGCTCTGCCTCTTGGAAATTTCGTTCTGGAGTGCTTTCCCAAAGCACATGCTTCGCATACCTTTTTATGTTCTGGTATTTTTGGTAGTCCTGTCACCATAGCTTGTGATGTTAACATTTTCAAGCTAGCGGAATTGAGGTGACCATATCTCAAGTGCCACAATTCACTTGGATTTGTAATAGCAATGTTTGCAAGTTGAGCTCCCCCTGGCTCACCAAACTTTAGAGGGAACAACCTATTCTTTGTCATAGGGACTTCTGTGATGACCCGGTTACAATTGTTTTTATCAAAGATTGTACATTTTATTTCATTAAAAACTAATTTGTAATGCTTCTCCATCATTTGGCCAACACTTAACAAATTGTGTTGTAGCTGTGGAGTATAGTATATGTCATTTACATTTTTAATACCTTCTTTTGTGGGAACTTCCATAGCTCCTATGCCTTCAATTTGCAAGGATTTATTATCCCCTAACTTAACTTGAGATTTGTAATTTGAATCTAATGTAGCAAAGAGATTTTATTTGCCACTCATGTGGTTGGAGCAACCAGTATCCAGAATCCATGTATCATTTAGATTTTGATCTGGCTGTCCATAAGAGAGAAAAAGATTTTATGGTCCTTCTTCTTCTCCGTAGAATGAGCCATATTGACTGCTTTGATCTTTTGAAGACTTTGACCAGCAGTCACGAGCGAAGTGGCCTTGTTTCCCATAATTGAAACATGTTGTTTTAGGCTTATTACTTCCTCGTCCTTGATTTCCACGGCCTGCATTGCCGCTTTGGTTCTGATTGGCTCCTCTGTTTTGATTTCCACCTCTGTTTGGATTACCTCCTCTCGTAGGAGTTGCTTTGGCCCTTGCCTCTTTGTTGTTGTCCTCTCGCCTCGTCCTCTTCCTTGTCCTCGTCTTACACTTTCATTCGAAGTGAAGGCTTTGTCATCACCTCCATAGCTTGTTGAAGGTGCACCTTGAAGTCGCTCTTCATGTGATGTTAATGATCCAATCAAACTATCAAATGTAAGAGTAGAAAGATCTTTGGATTCTTCAATTATGATTGCAATGTGATTCCACTTAGGAAGAAGTGTTCGCAACACTTTCTTCACAATTGTTTCATTTTTTGTGTCTTCACCTAAAGTTTGCATCATATCAACTATTGCTTTAACACGAACACAATAGTCTCCAACTCTTTCATTGTCCTTCATTCTGAGATTTTCAAAATCTCTTTTCAAAGTCTGAAGCCTTGACTTGCTTTACTTTATCACTTCCTTGGAATCCTTCTTTCAAGGCATTCCATGCATCCGTAGTGCTTAAGTAAGATGCAATTCTTGGAAAGATACTAGGATCTAATGCTGATTGAAGATGGTATAAGGCAAATGAATTATTTTTCTCGTGCATCTTTGTAGATATTTTTATCATTTGCACTTAAAGTAGTCCAATCTGTTGGAGCAATGTAACCGTCTTCAATAATATCCCATAGTCCTTTTTCGATGAGTAATGTCCTCATCTTGATGGACCAGTACTCATAATTATCCCCTCTGAATTCGAGAATTGGTAGATTATTATGTGATCCCATTTTTTAATCTACTAAAACAAGAAACCTCTCTTTTATAGTCTTATTTCAAAAACACTTTACAAACTATCAAGCCCTGCTTGATTTACAATCATGAACAACTCAAACTTGTTCAGCAATTACAAAATTGTCAGCGACTTATTCATCATCATCACTGATCAATATTATTTCAGGAGAAGGAGGTTGAATGATTTCAACTGAATTACTATAATGAGTATATTCGGATCCTTGTGCAGTAATTGCAACTGTGTCAGATTGTTCAAACTTGCTGCCGAAGGAGTTATCTTCTGAATCGGCTTCGTATCCTTGATCAAGATTTCTCTGGTGTGCAATAACCGCGTTTTGCAACTGTGAAAAAACTGTATTAAGACTTAGTGTTTTCACGCTCCTATCAAATTTTTCAGGAGTTGTTCTCAGTAACAACTTGCAGAGGGCATGATAACAACCTTCCGATCTTATCATTTAAGAAAATTTCCCAGAAATTTTCTATTACAAGGATTTCCTCTTAGGAAATAGTAAAAAAAATTTTAACTTTCCAAGTTTTTTTTTAAAAAACTTTACATATATTTCCTCTTAGGAAATTTCAATCAATAAAAAACTTCACATTTATTTCCTCTTAGGAAATTTCACTCAACTTAAAAAAAAAAAAAAAAAAAAAAATTATAAAAGCTAATGAACAGTTTAAAAAAAAAATATATATTTTTTAATTTTAAAGTTATTCCTTAGTTTTTCTTTTGATTAAAATTTTTTTTTTTTTCTATCGACCCCGCCGAGAGTCGATCCTGCGACCTAGCGGGTCTCAGGGCTGAGGGTAGCCGCTGCGCTACCCGGGCTGATCCGGGAGCAACGCGTGCTCCCCGCCTCTTGACTTTCGTGTCGAGCGCGAAGCAAGTTTTGGCTTCACGCTTCGATGCGAAGCTTTTATATTCTTTGGGACTATTAGTCCCACATCGCTCACAAAGCGATGTTTTTGTTGTTTAAAAACAACAAAGCACGCAATGTGCTTTGACTGCCTGCGGACAGTCACCAATGTCGCAGCCTTTTGCCATCGATGATGCACGTGCAGATTGACACGTCACCTTCTCGGGCCGTGCACCAGTGCCACGTCAACACAATTTGCAGATCGCCACGTCACCTTCTCGGGCCGCACACCAGCGCCACGTCACCTTGCCTCGTCAGCCTCCTCGGGCCGCATGCCAGTCTCACATCACCACGCGTCGCGCCACATCGATCTCGCACCTCGGGCCACGTGTAGTAGATCGCCACCTCAGCTCCGCTTCAGGAATCGCACAGACACCACGTCAACAGCGCCTCGAGAATCGTGCGGATCTGCTGCTCCTGTGGGCCGCGTCGTCCAGTTCCACCAGTGCCTCGAAAAATGTGCCAATCAGCTCCTACGGGCCGTCTCGGGATCCGTGCCGCCTCGGCTCCTACGGGCCACCTCGAGATCCGTGCCCTTGCCTCGAACTGTGGGCCCCACCACCTCGAGAATCGTGCCGCTCTGATACCAAATGTGAAAGGTGAATGATTTGCAAATAGGATTAATTGAATTAACGTTGAATCAAAGTTTACAAAGCTTAAATACAAGGTAAATAACCTATTCGAGAAAGAAAGGGGGGAAAGGAGAAATTGGGGGAAAAGAAAGCTTGAGTTCTCTTGCCGCCCAAATGCTGCCGTCCACTGCCGTCCAGGTAAGGTAAAGGTAAGTTACCTTTACCCCAAGTAAAATCAAATATTTTTAACTTTTACTGATGGTAATTTCCAACAAGAATGTAATCATCTATGGTTTATAAATTAGGAAAAAGGAGATAACGTACTCCATATTCACATTCATCTCTCTAATTGCTCTGCAAACTACAAATCAATTTTCCTCAGTTTATACTTTAATATATATAGTTTACTAGTAACATACTACCATGCTGGCTTTATATTGCTGATCCTGCAACCCAAACTTAATGTCTTGATACATTTTTTCACCTACTTTATATGTTGGGATATACCCACTTCAACTAGAACTGAAACCATCTCTTATACGCTCTATCTTGTCCAAGCGAATGACAAGTCCATCGGCCCAGCCATGGAAGAGAGAAAAGGTTGAGCGCTAAGGGGTTAGCTTGGCCCACATTTGAATGCATGCTATTTATGAATACAAAATGCAACATTCAAACAATGAATGCAATATACAACAATGCAAAATTATGTCATTGATATCTTCCAAGTGAACAAGGTTCCCTACTATAAAATTAATTTTAAATAGAAAACAACTTGCTTTCATTTTATGCATTCAATCAACATTGCGTGTTACACCGTAGGAACTTGCCCTAATATTTTATGAAACTATTGCTAGTCACAACAAAATTTAGTTGGTAATTCACGTTTCAAACTGTGAGAACACATATACTCACAATTTCATGGAAATAGTAGACAAGAGCACCATCCAAAGCAAATATTACAGTAGCAAACAAATTTTACTCCAAGCACAAGAAAACATACTCGACAATAACAAAAAATTACAATACTCACTGTATTTCAAGCACAAAATATATGATTTAACACCAACAAAACTGATTGAGATGCTTTTCTCCTACTCCTTCGTACTCAGGCATTCACCAATTTTTTGCATATACAAACTGGACTTTTGTCGTGATTTTATAGAAAATTCTTAAGGCCCTTATGGTGACACTTATCATCAAGTCATGCAAGGGATTCCCTTAAAATATCGACAAATGGTATTTCATGAGAAGGAGGCCACTTGGACATCACAATATGCATTCTATATTGTTCCTCTTAAGGTTGTGGTTACGTAGTCCTTCTATAATTTATATTATACTTTATGCCTTTTATATATTTATATAAATACCATATGTATTTATATATATATATATATATATATATATATATATATATATTTATTAGTATTTATTTTATTATTATTATTTTTAATTATTCATTTATATTATATATATAGAAAAAGAAAACATTTCAAACTTAATTTGCACATCACTTCAATCCAAAAAATAGACTTATGCATTTCACAAGCAAACTTATGAAATTTTCACAAGCATAATGATCTATATGAAGTTTTTAGTGGGCTTCCATGTACCCACGGGCCAAGGTGCTTGTAAGCACGACATCATATCCCACCTTACCTGGTGCTTTCAACCTTTGTCTCCACCAGGAGGTGGTATTTGCCTTATCCGATTTTCATACCTAAACCTGCACCTGCATACACAAATGCCTACAACAACATCACATTATTCCAATAAAATACACAAACTCCTACAACATCACATTATTCCAATAAAATGATAAACAAATAATGGGGGTGTTACATGTGCATACACCAAATTCCTTTGATTTTGAGTGCACAATCAATAAGGAGACAACATACAAGATGAATGTGAAGTATGCATCTTGAGACCTCTCCTCTCTTATATAAGGGCAAGGGTTAATGCAAATATTGAGAAAATGTTAAATGTTGGCATCATCTTCAAAATGATAGTAAGTGAGTGAGTGTCACCAAAAGTGATCACTTTGAAGAAGGAGGCTAACTGGATTTGAATTTGTGTATATTTTTGAAGCTTGAAAATATTTGTTTCCTATTCCATTCATATACTTCATATTACAATAAGAATATGGACATAAAAGTTATTTCTTTTTGGATGGACTTTTAGGCTACAATTAGATCAATATCGTCAAGGAGGATAAGTTGAAAATAACCTTTGTAGTGGAGAATGGTATTTATGCATACAATTAGATGATAATTGGGTTATGCTATGCACCTTCCACTTTCAAAGGATCATTTAATATATTTTTGATCAAATTTCCATAGGAAATTTTAAGGCTTTCCTAGATGATTGCTTCTTATATGGCAAGACAATTGAATATTTACAAGCATTGGAGTGTATGAGCTTGTGTAGATGAGCTCATTTGACATTGAATATTACAAAATGTATGCTACTAGTTCCTTATGACAACTTGTTAAGTCATATTTTATATAAGGAGGGATTAAAGACTTCCCCTAACAAGATAGGAGTCGTATTGAGCATAGAGGAGCCATACAATGTAAGTTCAATGAAGACCTTCTTAGATATAGTTAATTATTGCAAGGGGTTCATAAGAATTATTCACAAATATCTTACCTATGGGATTCACTCACACATAAGAGTATTCCTTTCAAATGGATAGTGGAACATCATAAGGCCTTTGAGGGACTAAAGACAATATTAGTATGTGATCCCCTCCTAGTGTTCCTACACTAGGATAAAGAATTCCACATATACATAGAGGCATCAAACTTTGCAATTGGATGCATGTTAGCAGAGGAGGGGTATTTTAGGCTTGATCAACCCATTTTTTTTGCAATTTGACTATTATCAAGAGTAGAAAAGAACTACAACACAATTAAGAGGGAAGCTTTGGGGATGGTATATGTAGTGAAATATCTAGTCACTTCTTGCTAGCATCCTTCACTTTCTATGTGGATCATCAAGCATTGTTGTATTTGATAAATAAGTCGACAATTTATGGATAAGTGAGTAGGTAGCTCATTACATTATAGGAATTTATGTTCTAAGTGGTAATAATATCCAAAAAGATAGATGTAATAGCAGATCAATAATCAAGGATTCACTTTGGAGAAACTGCGAAGGATGGTATACTAGAAAAAATCCTTAATACACAATTATTCATGGTGAACATGTTACCAACATGGTACAAATATATCAAGGAGTATGTATCAAAAGGAAATCTACCAAACAAGGTGAGACAATGGATAAGAGGAAGATAATTGTGAAATAAACACATTCTTCATTAATTGCAGGCTTGCTATATAAAATAGGACCCGATGGGATCTTATAGAATGTGTCATGGAGGAGGAGGTCTAGATGGCATTAAAAGAAGCACATGAGGACATACGAGGCTAGATGTGATAGTAAGAAAAGTGCTATTGGTAGGGTTATAGTGGCATACTTTATATTACGATGCAAAGGAGTACATGAAAGCATGTGATATTTTCCAGCGAACAAGGAAGTTTCTAAAGAGACATTCCATACCATTACACCCATCCCAACTACAAGAATTACTTGAGAGATGGGATCTAGATTTTATAGGACAATTAAAGAAAATCAAGGGGAGAATATGCTGATACATCATTGCAGCAACCAAATATTTGAAAAAATAGGTAGAGGCAAGGGCTCTACTAGACAATTCTACAAGAAGCACAACCCATTTCTTGTACGAACAAGTAATCAAAAGATTTTAAAAATTCCTATAGATGATGAGTGATAGGGGAGGACACTTTGTCAATGAAATCATCTAAAATTTATCCTTAGAGTTTAGAATATTTCATTATTTATCAAGTTTGTATTACACCAGAGCAAATAGGCAAGTAAAGGCAACAAATGGTCTCGATTATATACAAGATATGTGGAGTGGAAGGAGATAAATGGAAAGAAATATTGCTAGTGGTCTTATGGGAATATAGGAAAACCTTCAAACCAATAACAAACCATATGCCTTTTCGGTTACTGTACGGATAAGAAGTTGTAGTGTCGATAAAATTTTTAGTACCTAGTTTGAGGGTAGTGGTAGAGAACCATTTGAATGATCTAGAAATCCTAGAGAAGAGGCTTGCAACATTGGTACAATTGGATAAAATATAGATAATGGTTCAATGGGCAACAAAAATTGCCCAACAATGAAGGAAGTTATGGCATGACAAGCATTTGAAAAATGAAGTTGAAAGCAAGTGATTTGATGCTAAAGTTCAAAGGCAAGTAAGAAATTAAGTCGAGAAAGCTAGAAATCTATAGTTTGGACCCTTCCAAGTGTTGAAGTGATGGATAATATAGTAGTACAATTATAAAAGTTGGATGGGATGTAGTGTCTTGAAATGAATAATGATTCATATTTGAAATCCTATAAAGTAAAAGCATAGGTAAATACAATCAACTTTGAATCATTGGAGGAAGAGACCATAGGAATGCTGATGGGGGTACCATGATAGTGTTTAGAGAGGTTTGAAAGGATTCAGTTCTAGGAACAAGGAGAACCAAGTAGGACTATAAATCAAGGTGTAATTCAAGAAGAAGAAGATATGGGGTTAGGTTGGTTATTCAGGACATATAGAGGAGGATAATCTATTATTAAATAGAGAGAGTTAAAACAAAGACCAATTTAATGACAAAGGATATAGGTTCATGTAAGATTCCCATATATAGAGGTAGAACAAAGACTTCAATCAATGATAGATGTAAATATGCGATAAATGGAGTTAGTAACAAGGGAAAGTCCCGATCATGAATCTTGAAGCATTGAAGGTAAAGATGAGGATATAAGCACACTAGTGCAAATTGGTATCATGCAACAAAGAATGCACAAAGAGATGAAGATATTTTAAGAGGAGTTTAAATATTTATGAATATATAATGCTCAAATGAGGGATCAAATTGTTCAATAGCTAGAAAAAATGATGCAATGAATTAATGAAAGAGAAGAATGAAGACAATAAGAACTAGATGAACGTGAACAACAAAGGTTGACAAGGGAAAAATAAGCCTATGAACTATGGATGGATCTCTATGAAGTACATTCTTCCAAGAAGGGGAAGGAAGGCAATATAAAAGTAGTATCCTAGTTTCCATAAGTTCAAGTAGTTCCTCAATGAGCTCACATACCATTAATATAAGTAGTAGCAGTTCAATCTCTCCATTGATAAGAAGATATAGGAGGAACCTCATTAAAATTTAACTAGTACCTTAGTTGGAAGGGAGAATAAATGTTTAGGAAGACTTTAAGGAAAGAAGAACCAGAATAAGGCTAGAAGAAATACCAACCCCTATCGATAAGGAAAGGGTGAACCTAGTAGTTCACAAAGATTACTAGGAACTATAATAGTACCACAAGGAGGTAACCTAGGCAACATGGGAAGACAACTAGGTTTTCTTGGTGGTTTAAGGTTATGCAAGCAAGGGAGGAGTTTGGTTGGCTTCCCTCTTGATGGTTTCAGGGAAAGAAATTTCCCTCTTGCTACCCCTAGGTTGTAGCGTTGACAGGATGGGCCACAAGTACCATTCTTCAATCATGCATGACATAACCAATTTTTGTGGAATCATGAAGCTAGCTTGTTAGGACTGCCTTGAGGTTCAAATTAAAATTAAAGATGTCATAATAGATGGCTAAGTACTTAGACAAACTTTGGATAGCCAAATAATGGGGTAGGAAATTCCACAATATGAAGGTTTGTCTGATGGAGGGAGTAGCTATATAAGAATCATTATGATAAAGATGAAGAAGGGTTGTAGAAGAATGAGTTCAAATTGGATAAGAAGAAATCCAACATAAAATAGAACTACAAAGAAGAGGTTATCCTATAGGTCCAAAAAAGACATACAAACAACAATATAATAAAACAAATACTAGATAACCATCAATAGGTCAATGGAATGTAAGATACCATTGATAGATTGATAGAGGATCATCGATAGATTGACAGGATGATAGGGGGCTATCAACAGATCAACATGATGGTAAGACTAAGTCTATGATTAAACAAGATGGCAAAATATAGTCTAAAACTAAGCAGGATGACATATTGTAGTTTGTAGGTTGAGAGAATAGAATATGATTGTCAAGAAGATGATAGGATGTAAAGACATCGTCAAATAGATAATTAGAAGATCGATAAGGATGAAGAAGCTAGATGTTGTCTAGAGTAGAACCAAATTAAATATTACTATCAAGAGACTAGACAAACAACAAGGAATTGTAGTTATGAGATGATATATGAGGAAGGTCACCATCAAAGAAGATAGGAGTACAAATCTTTAATGGAAGATACAATTAAAGTCCAAATTTGCATTGTCATACAAAGTATATGGAGAAGAGGACACATGGAAATAATTTTTTGTATAGTATATAAATAAAATTTGAAAAATAAAATAATAATAATAAAACAAGCAAAAAAGACAAAAATAGAAGTGGGAAATGCATGGGAGGCAACCAATTTTGGAAAAATTATCAATAGAGGCGAGTAGGAATGCATAGGCACAATGCAATTAAAGTTGTAGAGGAATATTGCAAGTGCTATATGAATCTTGTAGATACCAAGAAGGACACCTTAGGAGGCTTACAACATTGCAAAATATGAGGATGACATTGTAGAAGTTGAATTATATTTAAGGTATTTTCAAATGAAAGGAGGAGTAAAGATACCTGTGTGCTAAGGTGAAGAGCTGATAAAACCAGATAGAAGATGAGAAGGTTGTACATGTTGAAGAAGATAATGAAATATGAAAATATTTCCATAATAGTTAAGCACACAAAGGGTAACCATTACTCAAAGAAGTTGTAGTTAGATGAAGGAGAAGTAGAAGGGGTTGCCATCAAATATGGTGAGTTAGCGGAGTTGTCGTCTGAGAGTGTCGAATGAGGCTAATAGTTAGAGGAGTTACCATCTAAAAGTGTCATACAAGGATACAAACTACCATCTAGAAGGATACAACAAAAATTTTACCATCTAAAAAACACCATCATTTGAAAAAATTTAAATAATGCCATCAAAACCATCTACAAAACTATAGTCTACAAGTTTCATTAGGAGGGTGCCATCAACAAGACTACAATAGGAGAAATAGTGTTGTCTAATATTGACGTCAAGAAATTTCCATGTAATTATGATAAGTATATAGTTACCAAGATGCATAAGAAGCCAACAATTTTTGAAAGGATTTGATACATGAAGTAGTAAAGAAGAGCTCCACTTGAGCCTATGTCAAAAGAGATTATAAGGTATAGTCATGGAGCACATTAATGAACGAGTGAATAATACTAATATTTAGACATGGGATGAGGCTAAGAGAGGCAATCATGGCATAGAGTAGGAGACAACATCCATGAAAAGGAAAAGATACCCCTAAAATATATAATGTGGGTACACTCGATTAGAGAATACTTCTAGACTTGGTGGGAGAAGGCTCCAAAGAATCACCTATTGCAAAAGAAGTTGTAGGAGACAAGAATGAAATTTATTTTATAGATGTCAAAATTTGATAGAGAATTCTTCAAAGATTATCTACTGCAAATGCTAGAAACTTACGATCTACAATAATATGCAAGTAAAGTACGTGGCGGTGACTAGCAGTTAGTGGTTGTCTTTTCAATAGATAAATTTAGAAGAATGTTTAGGCTATCTAATAAAGGAGTACCTATGGTGAAAGATATAGTGGATTCCAACAAGAGTAGGCAGTTAATTTAGGAGGTGAAAAATCTCAACACAAAAGAAGCATAAAAACTAATGTTGCATGGAAGTAAAGGAATTAAGAAACAACAATTTTAGAATGTGTTGTAGCATGCCATGAACATCATAGAAAGTAAAGGACTTTAAAATTACCCATATGGATGATACCATATATGCAAGGAGTGGTAGCCAATGAAGCTATGACTAGGCATCCTACCTCTCATATCACATTAAGAAATTTTTGATGCAAAACACGAAGAAAATTTTATTGGTATTTCATACCATTGATTTGCTATTGAATGTTGTGATGTAGGCAAAGAGATTCTAGGGATGGGTCCTCCAATAGAATTACTAAATTTGGCAAGTGGATGAATGCGAAGCCACAATCAAAGAAAAGCACTCTGACAAAAAGAACAAAGAAAATATTAAAGAAATATCTACTAGGTGAGGTACCTAGTAAAATTTACAAGAGGATAAATCACCGTCAAGGCCAGAGTCAACCCAAAAATAAGGAAATCATAGGAGATAAGTTTTGGAGGAACAATCTCAATCCTCACAATAAGCCATAGCAAAAACACGTGCCAAAATGGAACAGGTTGTGGGGGAAAGACAACAACAAGAAACAAAGCAACAAGAGGCTAGAAGAGCATCTACAATTGGATAACAATAGGACTTGAAGTTTTTAAAAAATATGCCCATGGATAGGGATGTTTACACATTGGGGGATGTACAAATTGGGATAGCTAAATTTTTGGTAGAAAGTTAGTAATTTGATTCGATTATATCACCTATAGTACAAGGAGAACCCTATTTTGAGGACACAGCCATAGCTAAAGAAGTTTAGGCTAGGAAACAAGTTATACCTATTAGGAAACCAGAGAAAGAGAAGCCAATTGTGCTAGCTTAGAAATCAAGAAAAGGAAAGGATGTAACAAAATAGGATGTAATGGCTATGCTAGAACCAACATAACGAGGATCAAACTATAGTGAAACTACTTGCTTGTGAGTGGAAATAAGTAGTGAATTGTAAAAAAATAAAGATTGAATCGTTTTAAATTGGAATCACTTTTTAAATAGTTGGGAAACCCAAATAATAGAATAAGTTATATTTTCTTGGATGTTTTTCAAAATAAGAATGATTTCCTATTTAAACTACTTATGGGTTGTCTTGTGAAAGGACACACCCATCTATAGGTGATTATATATGATTAGTGTTAGGAGCGGACCCTAACATGCCACCCTCCTTAAAAGGAGCTTTGTCCTCAAAGCTCGGAGTGAGAGGCTTCATCCTCTGTTTTGCTAATAGTATGCACTCATGTTCTTGTACCATTTTAATATCAGTGTTCCTCAAGCAAGGATATTGGGAAGGTGGAAGTGTTGGTGGCTTTGTCATGGCTTGGAGAGAATTTAAATGGGCAACCCTTGCCTTTCCTCCTCTAGGAATAACTTTCTCCATGCGATGGGAGCTGGCTAGTAGAGAAGGGTTAGATTTTATCCCTTGAAGCGTATATGTGTGACCCTTTTGTGTGAACTTCATCCATAAGTTGTCAAGGTCCCATTGAATTATGCCGAGCATTCGTAGCCATTGCACACCTAAAACAATATCACAACCTCCTAATGGAATTGCATACATGTTCAATTTGACGGTGTAATTGTCCAAGGTAACTTAATATTATGACATTTCCCATTACAATATATATATATATATATATATATATATATATATATATATATATATATATATATATATATATATATATATATATTTGTATTTACATGGTGGAATCGGTAGCCGCCATGAATCCAAGCAGGCTGTCCAAATTTTATGGCCGCAACATTATTCTGCGTTGTTCGTTCGAAAGCCGCCACAAAGATCTTCTTGCAGTCCGCCCCTATAACCACCATGCCACAATCAATTTAAACCTTTTACGCCATTGAAAGCACCAGGAAAGGGACAAGTGTTCAGTCCGACGAGGCCCAAGATTTGAACCTTGGACCTCCGCCCCCCTTATGGGGTTTGGATGAACCAATTGGTCTACACATCGGACCTAAAATTCTCAATGGTCAAATCAATTTCCAATGGTTAGTTGAGCCTCGAGGACCAACTACCGAGTGCTTCGCACGCGAGTGTGGGCTATGTGACCAACTGGTCGTCATTACAAGATATTATTTCCCCATTACCGATCATGATTTCAAAAGTATTACAAGGATGGATAAAGCAGTCGGTTTGTTTTGCCATACGTGGGTCGATGAGATTATGTGTACTTTTAGAGTCAATAAGCACAATAAGATTTTGTTGTTTAAAGGAGCCGAAAACTTTCATAGTTTGAGGGGATGAGTTTTCGGTAAGGGCGTTGAAGAAAATTTCTAACGGACCTTGAGGTTTATCTTCAGGTATATCTTCCACTAGTTCGACCTCGATTTCTTCTTCATCTAGTGTTGATTGACTAGAAATAGCTGCATCTAGAATATAAAGTTTGGATGTAATACATTTGTGGTTCGGAACGAATTTCTCATCACAATGATAACAAAGGCCTTTTGCTTGTATTTCGCATTTAATTGGTAGGGTTGGGTTAATTTTAGGGGTGGTGAATGTGCTTTGTGCCCTACCATTATGCGTCGGCTTGGGAGCAATGTAAGTGGTTGATGAATTCTCCATAGGTGGTTTCCATAATCGACGTTGTGCGTTGATTTTATCTTCGGCTAATTTGGCCAATCCATAGGTTTGCATCATGGTATAGGGATTGAACCTTGTCACCTCCATTCTAATTTCCTCTTTCAATCCACTAATGAAGCCATTGATGAGAATTGATTCATCCAACCCTGTGTTGTGTTTGGTGATATCCTCAAACCGCGTTTGATACTCACGCATGGAAGTGATTTGATGAAGGTTGGTGATATTAATCGGTGAAAGCAGGTTGGGGTCATGAGATCTTCCATCGTCGGCCATTTGCGTAGTCGTTGTTGGGAGTTGTCACTAAATTTGCTAAAAATTATCCAAAAACTGTTGCGAAAAGTCGTCGACAAAAGTTGCTAAAAGTCATTGTCAAAATTGGGCAAAAAAAATTCATCATCAAAAATTTATCGTCAAGTTTTGTTTTCAAAAAGTTGTCGACACTTTCTTGTCAATAAATTTATCGCAAAGCTTGTCATCAATTTTTTTGCATAAAAAAAATCACCGCAAATATTGTTGCATAAATATCATCAAAATTTTGGCAGGGGTTTACAATTTTTTTGAGCAAAATTTGGGGTTTGCAACTTTTTTGGGCAAAATTTGGTGTTTTTAGTTTCAATAATTTGTGTCAACCGAGTGGCGGCAGAGGACGAGCAGCGGGGTGAGCGTCGGAAGGGAACAAGCGGCGACAACGGTATTCGAGCGGAGTAGGAGTGGTTTCGGATGAGCGGTGGAAATCATGTGCGAAGGCGGGGCTGAGTAGGGAGTGGCAAAAACCATAGGCAGAGTCAGGGCTAAGGGCACGGGGACCTACGTAGCCTAAGCTATGAGTGGCAGCAGTAGGCAGAGGCAGGTCTGAGTGGTGAGATGGCGGAGAGGAGCGACGACGGTGGGAAATGGTGGCGAGAGAGGATGGCGCGAAGGCCGAGCCGATCAAAGGTCAGGGAGCACGAGGTGAAGAGGGAGACTAGGGGGTTGGTGGAGGTAGATACGTAAATAGGAGGATGAATCATGAGGTATGACAAAGGGCTCCATAGGCAGCACAGTAAACGGGGTACGACAGGCAACACAGTAAACGAAATAAGGTGGAGCGTTTGAGTGGTGGGGCGGAACAAGGGGCAGAAACAAAGCAGAGGGTGAGAGGGGCACAAATCAAACGACGGGCAAGAGGGGCATGAATCGAACATCGGTCAAGAGTCTGGTCAAACAGCGGTCAGGGGTCTGGTCAAACACGAATTTTGAGGCAGAAACCTTTTTCCAAGTGCCTCCAAATGACACTGCCTGTGTGCGGGCGTGTATGCCTAGCGCTCTAGGAAATCAACTTTAGGAGCTTTATCGATTATAAAGCACTCTTTGTGTTTCCCCACGGTGATGGGGGATTAAGCCTTTAAAGGCTTTCCCGCATCGCTGCCTCCGACGTTGAAGACTTGTTTTTCGACGTCGAAAAACTTAATAATTTTTTTTTTTAAACCTTAGCTTGTGATTTTTTATATCGCCAGAAAGTGCAGGCGACATTGAAAAACGGCTTTTGCGTGTCGCGAACGGGAATTTGGCTTGCCAAACTTGGATTTTCTGTTTGCTTCACTCTATTTTTTCCAGGAAAACTCACAGGGCGATTTTTTTTTTTTTTGCTTCGTTTGGATGTTGTTATATGGGGAATTCATCAGTTATGTTCTTCTGATGTCCCTTCTGCGCACTGTGACTTTAGAGAGTAATCAGACGCGGGTGATATGACGTACAGGCTCCCCAAAAACAAAGGGCTCTATTTTTCAATTGTTCTTTGTTGTTCTACCGCTTGGAAAATTTAGTTTTATTGTCCCGTGGTCAGTTATCGCTAACTCAGTTGTATGCCTGCGATTACTCCGGTAATGAAAATCTGAATGTTGGATTGTTTGCGCTGAGTGGTGTTGGCTGTGTAAACTCCCTAGACAAACTACTCCTATACTAGATGTAGTGAAACTACTTGCCTGTGAATTGAAATAAATAGTGAATTGCAGAAAAATAAATATTGAATCGCTTTTAAATTGGAATCGCTTTTTAGATTGTTGGGAAACCCAAATAATAGAATAAGTTATATTTTCTTTGATGCTTTTCAAAATAAGAATGATTTCCTATTTAAACTACTTATGGGTTGTCTTGTGAAAGGACACACCCATCTATAGGTGATTATATATGATTAATTAAGTATATGATTAATGTTAGGAGCGGACCCTAACATAAACTCACGTGACAATGAACACTTGAGAAGATGTAAATTGTATAAAGGAGGAAATGACCAAAAGAAGAAATAGTTGGCTAATACAGTTAAAAAAATGATAGAGGGTGAAGCATAAAAGAAAACATCAATTTGTTAGGACAAGGTAAAGAACAAGTAGCAGAGACTACCATAAAGAATGACATGAATGATGGATTAAGTGAACATGTCTTGATAGAAGTGTCCAATTTTAGGCAACCATTCAAGTTGGGAGAGCACATTGATATGCAAGTAAGTATTTGTTTGTGAAAGATACCTAGAGTCAATGATAGATTATAGATGGAGTTTAAAATAGGATATGTAGAATAATGGAGGAGGTGGTAGTTGATGATAGAGAATGATCTAGGCAAGTTAGTGAACTAGATCCATGATAGGGAATGGATAGCTGAACTTGCCAACATTCATCAAATGTAGCCATAGGAATTAGAGATTGGCGGTATCAAAACTATGGTTGGTGTACAAGAACAACCAGAAGGAACCCTAAAACTATATATAAGACCAACCTATATTTATATCAATGATAACTACAATTTACTTTACCCAAAAAATGATAAAAATGTGTAGTATACGAAATTGACACTAGAATTATTCCCAACTTATGCAAAAATTAACTTTTTTGAATACTTGGTGTAATGATTAGCTACATGCATAAAAAAAATCCATAGTTTAGGTGAAGAGAAAGCTAAACTATTGCAAATAATAGAAGTAAAATTTTAGCAAGCAAGTCAAGTAACCAAAGTGGAATTGGCCAAGCTAAAATAGTAGCTTAAGGAGATATAGGAGAAGACAAAGGAGATTGAGGAAAAGAGTAAGGAAATAGAAGAAAAATAAAATCGTTGAGGAATAGGAGGAAAATAAAGCACATTTGAGATCTGAGTGCTCAATCAAAGAGAAGCTATAGGAAGCTAAGACGAAAGAAGTGGAGCACAAGGACCAGTTGATTGTAGAACAAGATGAGCAAATTATAACATTGATGTAAGGGACTATACACGAGGCTTTCACAAAAAGGGAGGAGGCTATCTTGATTAAGTTGGTAGAAATAGAACTGAAAGCTAACCATTTTGGTCTTGAACGAGCCAAGTATTTCAACTACACCAAGAGACTCAAGGACGATAAGGAGGCCTTGGATATGTAAATTGCAAAAACTAGGAGTATCTGTTCCACAATCTCAAAAACCTTAGCAATCTCAAAAATCAAGTTCGACTCCACTAAAGAAAAGGAGAAAGTCAACAAGGACATCAATTGGTTTAAAGGGAAGGGTAGATGTATGCACCAATTCTAAACATAAGCACAAATGAAAGTGTTTACAAAAATATCCAAGTAATAATACGAAGTTAGTCTAGTAGGGAATGTAGTAAAATGTAATGAAAAACATTGTAATGTAATGAAATGAAATAAACTACCAATGAAATGTAAACGTAATGCAAATGCCATAACCATCATGGTTAAGATCCAAATAAATTATATTTTGTAAAGTTAGCATTATGAGCAAAGTATGTAGGTAAAAGGGAAAACACAACTAATGCAAGGTTTCCTAGAAACCGTTGCTACCAACGACCAAGCTTGAATTATAAATAGATCCCCACTTTTCAGTTGTAAGACATGAATGAATAGCAGATCAATCGATTAGGATATAGATCTATGAGTTGTGCATAATACTTGGTTGGAGTGCGTAACACAAATTTGATTCTATAATCTTAACACCATTTTGGCAGATCAATCAATGCAAAGATACATTCTCCATTCTTGTTATGGGTATTTGTTACTAATGTCTTATTTATTACTAGATTACTAATTTTATATTGCAAAATGATTGATTGTAGGTTGGAGGACTCCATTAAGATAACCAAGGTTGCAGTAAGTGCAAACGTTGTTAAATTATATTGAAAGTCATAAAGGGCCAACATATTGAAAGTGGAATTGCTATATGAAGAAGAGAGTCATCTGGGGTCATGTTATCATGTCATATCCAGGTGCCATCATGCTAATTGCTAATGTCATCTAGAGCATGTTATCTAGAAAGTGTCGTCTAGATCATGTCATCTAGAGGATGTAGTCCAACTAATGTCGTTTGGAAAAGAGTCATCACATTGACTAGGCTACCTTTTCAAGCTTATCATTTTGAGACTATGTTGTCTTAGGATTGTTGTTATCTATATAACGAATACCTGTACCTTTGTTGACTATAAATATGTTGGCCTTTAAACTATGTCATTACATTATTGTTGGTAAAATTCACCACTATGCTACAAATGGATATGGAGGCAAGTGTTTAAAGATTCATTCTAGGTGAGCATCCAGGAAATTCTTAAGGTAATTGCTTATTCAGTTCAAAGTAAAATTTTAAAATCTTATTTTATAATTGAAAAATATACTACTTTGTTTTTAAATTTTATTATTTATTGTTCAATTATGGGTAATAATACCCTTGGTAAGGGTTGTCTTATAAATGGTGAAAAATTGGCAATGGGTTACCTATACGAGATAATAGATAGAGCCAAAGAGGTCATCAAACACTATTATGGTGGCAACTAGTGCAAGTATGAACTAATTTGACACATCATTGATAAGAGATAAATGAGGCAAATCCATCAACCTATTCATGTCATAGGTGCTTCTTGAATCCCAAATACTTTTACACTAACAATCTTAGTGATGATGAAGAGATTTAGATGAGGTTCTATGCTTGCATAGAGAGGATGGTAGATAATCCTGCCAAACATCACCTCATCCTTACTAATTTACAACTTTGTAAGGTTGTTGGAGGGAGCTTGCTTGCATACTCCATTAAATATGCAAGGTCAACCTTGTGACTAGGTAAAGCATTTAAAATTTTAAAGTTTAACATTTTTCAAAATTTTGTTGTAGTTTATATTCTTGTAGTTTACAAATATAAATTAATACTTTGATTTCTTTTCTATATTTTGTGGGAGGACTATTATTTTAAAATACCTATTCTAAAGAGGATTGCTATCTGCATCTTGACTTAGCCTTGTAGTGCTTCTAGGTGTGTTCACAATTAGTCTCTATTTGAGGTCGTACATAATAAGAAATGTAGTATGTTGACCCAGGAGTACCTCAATGACCTTGTGTTTTAAAATACAATCTGTCTTTGTACTAGATAAATATAGGCTATTAAATCCTATGAGCCAATTGAATTGGATGAGCTAGACCCACTATGTGATTGGATTACAAAGAGTCCTTTGGATATCGACCTTACTATCGAGGACATTGAGGCACTTGAGGAGAAAGCATAACATTTAAGAGGATTGGAGGAGACATACCATGTTGATACTGTACTTGAGGAACCTTGAATTTGACCACTTGTTTAGATCCAAGGCCAACCACCTAGTGCAAGGGGGAGGAGGGGAAAACAAAAAGCAATTTAAAAATTGCTTTATATTTTAAAATGTTGTCTTTCTATGATGTATTTGGTTGAATTTGATAATTATGATTTGTAATTGTACTATTTTTTTTATGAATATCTAATATAAAATAAACTTTTTGGCTCTCCAATTGTTTTTTAATATGTTTTTAATTGAAAAAATCTTTGGACATTTTTACTTAATTATTGCCAAGTTTTACCAGTTGCTGATAAAATCTCCAAAATTGGGCTACCAAGTTTATTATGAGTTGTGACTTTTCCACTTATGACACCAATTTTATCAACAATATTTTTTGTTTATATCAATATTTCTTAACTTTTTAAAAATTTAATAAAAAAAAACTTATTCATAAAACAACCTAGAAAATAATAAGTATATCTTTAAAAAATATACTATAAGTTCGATAAGCATCACAATAATATATGTTAATCTCTTCTTTGCATTATAGGTATGCAAAATTTTAAATACAAACAAATTGGTGCTCATAACAATTCATCCCTGTATGACGAGCATTTTTTGGTATTAGGCATATACACATTTTAACTACAAACATATTTCGAACTGCAGACATTGCACCCTGGTTGCACTTGTTTTATAATGTTTAATGAAAAAAATTGATAAATATTTAATTTATAAATAATATTTATTTCAATTTTTGTTGGATCATATTTTAATTTAGGATTTATTTTAAAATTTCAAAGTTTTTTAAAACTAATATTATAAAAAACATTAGATAATTTATCTATTTATGACATTTATCTTTTACATGAAACAATGTAAATAGATGTAAAATAAAAAGATTTTAGATATAAAATATAAACAAAGGATAAATATTAAAGTAGATTTGAACATCCATGAGGCCATAGGCCATATGAGATGGCCTTCATGGAGGATGTTATTTACTAGATATATGGTTATCCAACCATACTTTGATTATCGAAGCATGGTGTACAACCCTTCCCCATTTAGGATTCAAACCTTGGACCTCTATGTAGAGTTTCAAAGTCTCTACCATTAGGTTACTTAGGTTATAGAAATATTTTAGTATATATTTTACATCTTTGAATATGTAAAAATATTTTTAAAAAAGAACAAAATGTTGTACATTCAAATAATTAATGTGTGTAGTTTTTTTTTAACTTTTAAAATAAGCTATGTATGACTTCTAATGGGGCTTCTTCTATCATAGTTAAATCATATATAACTTATCTCTTTATCAAAGATATTCTTCATTTGCTTTTCTATTATATTCCTTATTCTTCTCAAATAACTATATTTTTGTGATGAGCTCTTTGATGTCATTTCCATAAAGAGATAAAATCTCACTTACCTAATTGCATTTTAAAATCTAATTTTACACAAGACAAAGATCAACATTATAATTGGCTAAGTTATTTGCTATATAATTTATTTTTTTTACATATATGTTGATATTTACAAGATATTGCCTTCAATAATAATTGATGGACATTATAAATGATGTTTTTTTTTAATCCAACTCCCACATCCACTTTGTTGATAGCGTTAATAATAATTTATGAATCCCCCAACTAAAATTCTATCCATAATTTTAAAATGATAATTTTGATCCCTATAAGAAGTGTCCTAGATTTTGCACAGTTGTTAGTTGAAGTTCCATATTATATTGAGAAAGTGAGGAGAACTTAGCTTCATTACTTTGAAAACAACTACCTCCACCAACTTTTCATATATTTCCTTTGGAAGCACCATCAAAATTAATTTTTTTAAACCCAACTTCTCGATAGTTCTATTTTAACATAGATAGAATTAGATCCTTTATGTTAATATTATTTTTGCATATGATCCTTCCATGTATATTCAAATCCTATAACCAAGAGGCTAGATTTCGAGGATGAACACCATGTTAGTAAATATTTTGCAAGAGAGACAACAATATGATTACAAAATTTGAAATAAAAATATATTCTTCCTTTCAAACCATAAATTCCAACAAATAATAATAGGACCTATCCTTTATAGAATTCATAATGCTTTAGATTTGAAATAATAAATCCAAATTTTCAATGTTTATGGAGCTACCTAATATTTTATCATATTTAAAAAAAAAATTTGGATGACAATTATTGAAAAGATCACATTTCAAAAGAATGGGTTTGTGATCTGGTCCTATTCATAATAAACTGTCTAAATAAATTATATACTCTATTTGTAACCATGTATTGTATAACAAAAAATGGTACAATATTTCTATTTTATGAGTTTTCCTAATGTGTCTATTATCCTATGTATATTAAAAGTTTGAAGGAATAACATCCTAAAGGCCATTTAAATTAATAAATGAAGCAATATTCTCCATTAGTTTAGACCATCCAAGAGTGCCACCATTTCTTTTGAAGGAGATAGAATTATATCGAAGTATCCTTGAGAACCAATAGATCATAGACATGATTTGTCATTGAATTTAACATAAATAACTTGAGGTCCGTCCAACATCTCTCACGAGGAAAAACTATAATTGGATCATACACATTTATAACCCTAACTTTGTTATTTTCCTCTTTCTTGTAAAAAGATCACCAAACCCAACTACTCTTTACTTCTAGAAATTATCAATCCCATTTGTGTTTTTTTCATATTGTTGCAATACTTGTTGAAGCTTCTATAGAAGAAATTACTAGATAATCCAAACATCTTCTAAATATTTTTGATTATGTCCTTAGATTCCTCAATACAAACTTTTATTTCTTGCATTAAATAAACTTAGGGATATGATAACCTATTAATTCTCTAATAACTATTTTTTAGGGCTCTTCATACCCTAATTCCAAGATACCATTTTCACCATCACTTTTTCTTTTTATATGTGTGCTTAGCTCCATTTCTTGTCATCAATTATGATATTTATTTTTGCTTTCACATATTAGTATCCTTCTAAGTTTTCTAAGTTTTATTTTTGATTCAAGGTTCTTCCTCTCCTTTTTCTATTTCCACCAACACTTTCATCTTCATCAATCTCTTTTAATTTTCCAAATTGTTTGCAAAGGGATTTGTCATATACATGTTTATTATACCCTAGAGAATCTGAAATGTAAGGAATAACATCAACAATTTCTTCTTTTTGTTGCTTTGAAAACCTTAAAATGTAAGGACCATCCTCCATAGTGCTTACTTTCTTATGCTTCCTTGAGAACCATAAATTTTTAAGGATATTCTCTAAAATTATTTTTTTACTATGCAACTCTTGACACCCTAGAATTTTCATTTTTATTGTAGAGGATTTTACACTGCTTGAAAAAAATAAAACTATCTAACTCAAATATTCTTGGAAAAGCTAATTGAGGATTGGTGGGCTGAAGGCCATGCATTTCTCAAGTGGCATTTAAGATCAAAATATTAAAATCAAATCTTAAAGAATGGAACAAGAGTGTCTTTCACAACATTTAAAAAAAAAATAATCTCTGAAGAACCAAATTAAAGCTGTTGAGTCCTCTATTGAAGAAGGATAAGGAGAGATTAGTATTGATTGAGATCCATAATACTCTAGCCTACGAGGAGCTGATGTGGAGACAAAAATCTAGGGTGCTTTGGCTTAGAGAAGGAGATAAAAACACTAAGTACTTCCATGTTTCCACTCTAAGACATAAAAGTTACAATAGAATTAGAGAAGTCTTCAAGGTAGATGGATCCAAGTTGGTAAGGATTCAAGATATTAGAAATAAAACTATTTCTTATTTCAAATCCCTTCTTGGTGCAAAACTGATGGAGATAGAGATGCTAAAATAAGACTGTTGGATAACATTCCCTCTCTATTTTCTCAAGATATGAACTCTAACCTCAAAAATCCTTTCAATGATGAGGATATTAAGAATGCGATATTTTCTATGGAAGGGTTGAAAGCCATGAGCCCAGATGGTTTCCTTCCTCTTTTTTCCATAAATTCTAGCATATTATTGGTAAGATCAGGGAAGCTTTGAGGGAAGTTAAAAGGATGAATTTCATTTCCTTTGGAGTGAATTCCACATTTTTTAACTATAATTTGCAAACTATCTAGAGCTAAGCATTTCATAGATTATAGACCCATTAGCTTATGCAATACTATCTATAAGATTTTGACAAAGGTTATAGCTAATAGATTAAAATATTTCTTGCCTAAAATTATTGATGAGGCATAGAGGGACTTTGTTGTAGGGAGACAAATATTATATGACATCATAGCAATTCATGAATTGATCCATTCAATTGACAAAAGTGGAAGATCTAGGCTACTCCTTAAGCTTGATATAAATAAGGCTTACAACAGAGTTTCCTGGGATTTTTTGATTAAAGTGTTGGATAAATTTAGGTTTAACCAAAAGTGTACAAGTCTAATCAAGGCTTGCATTTCTTCTATGAAAATTTTAGTTATCGTCAATAGGCCTCCTGTTGGATGCTTCCCAAGTTGTAGAAGCATTCGCTAGGGTGACCCATTATCCCCTTATCTCTTTATCTCATTGGTAAAAGTTTTGGGTAGGTCGATCAAGGTGGATGCTATGATAGAAGGTATTAGACCTATGCTATATCTTAATCCATTATCTCACCATAAGTTTGTGTATGATGCTCTTTTGTCTCCTCTCGCCTCAGTCCCTCAAGCAAAAGCTGCAAAAGGTATCCTTTCTTCTTTTGAAAAAAATGGTTGAACAAAAAATAAGCTATTTAGAGTAAGATATTTTTCTTGAATACCCCCCCATTGAGGAAAAGAAAGATAGCTCATATTCTAACCTATGAGATTGCTACTTTCTCATCTATTTATCTTGGAATATCCCTATTTAAAGGAAGAATGAAAGTAAATCTTTAGGATCTTGTAGTGGATAGAATTCAAAATAAGCTTGCAAGGTGGAAAGGAGCACTCCTCAATAAAGCAGGAAAATCATTGTTAGTTAAATACACACTTTAGAGTATCCCAAAATTTTCATGTCTCTTTTTGAAATCCTTAAGAAAACCTAGTTTAAAATAGAACATCTTCAAAAATAGTTTTTGTGGTCCAACTTTGAGGAAAGGAAGATATTTCACCTTGTTTATTGGGACCAAGTTTGTAATAGGAAAGATCAAGGAGGTTTATGTTTCACGAAGGTAAAACAAATGAACAAAACTATCTTGGAAAAACAAGGTTGGATGTTGACCAGACAAGTTAACATAGGATGGGTCTACATTCTCTCAATCGAGTATATGAATTAGAATAAATACTTCCTCTTGAACCCCCTTCTAATTGTTGGATCAAAATTTTTGCAGGGCCTATTGAAATCAAGGACCACAATTCTAAATGGGTTCAAATGGAATCTAGGTAATAGGAATAAAATTGACTTTCGAAAAGATCCTTGGCTTTTGGATGGACCCCTATCCCAACATCCTGACTTGATTTGTTTGAAGCCTATTAATACTGCTTTGTTTGGAATAAAAGTTGCAGACTTTGTTAAACTAAGTAATGGAATTAAGAGATGAAAATCCTTGTCTATGGCCAATCTCAGCCATTCTGAGAAGGAGGCTTGGAAGTTCATTTTTGATAAACTAAAATTTCAACCCTTAAAAAATCAGGATGAGGAAGATGTTCTAACATGGAAGGGTGAGAAGGATGAATCATTTACTGTCAAGTCTACATATTAGCTTCTGGATACTAATAGTCAAACTTGGCTGCTCCCTTTAAAAATTTGGTATAATGACCTCATTCCTCAAATCAATATCTTCTTTTGGCTTGCAATCCAGAATAAAATTCTAACTTTAGACAACTTGCAAAATAGAGGGATGCTCCTTCCCAATAGATGTTATCTTTGTGGTTCTTGGGTTGAATCTCCTAGTCATCTTTTTTTAGTTCTCCTTTTCAATGGTTGTAGTGGGAGATGTTCTAAAGGAATTGGGTGTTTGTTGGGTTCCCCCACACCTTTTGTTGGATTTTTACCCCCAATGGATTCCCCTTTTTTTACCTTTATATTACAGCTTGTATGGCTTTTCAGTTTACTCACCTCTTTTGGAGTATCTAGAAATAAAGAAACAACAAAGTATTCAAAAACACCAAGAGAGATGTTGCTACTATTTCTTCTAGAACAATCTCAGCGATGGTAGAAAATGTCTCAAATCGTATTTTGGACTCGATTGGAGGTAGAAAGGAGGAGGAGGAACTGGAATTAAAAATTGGCTTCCTCTCAAGGCCCACTTTTGTTGATTATGTGCAAGCTAACTTAAGATATCAAACCAAATGGGAACCACCACCCTTAGGTTGAATAAAATTCAACTTTGATGGGGCATCAAAAAGTAATCATGGGAAAGCACGGGTAGGAGGAATTTTTAGAAATGATAGGGGTGTTATCCTTTTGGATTTTGTAAAAAAATTAGATGTTCAAATGTGCAAATTTGTAGAGGCAAGAGCCCTCTACCAAGGAATGATTTTGATGGAGAATCTGGATTGTAACTAAATATTAATTGAAGGTGACTCTCTATTTATTATTAATGCTCTTAAGTGTTCAAAAACCCCTAGTTGGAACATTGCAAATATGATTATGGAGGCTAGAAGATTAATTAAATCTATGGAGGGGGTTTGTATCCAACATAATTTTAGATAAGGAAATGGGGCTGCAGACTATCTAGCCAATAATGGTATCCTTCAAACTAATTTATTTGTGTGGATAAGGGACTTTCCCCAAGGTTTTTTGGAGGTGGATAGAGAGTCGAGCTACGAAAGTTTCAATAGTTTTGCAGTATACCTTGGACGAGGATGAGAAACATATGTTTTATTATTCTTTAAAGTCCACTACTTTGTGTATCTAGGGATATCATTGGATCTAAATCACCAAGATACCTATGGCTACCAGTTTTATTTTGAATTTGAGTTTTTGTGTGGTTGATGCCAATATAATAAGGGGGTGGGTCTATAGTTGCATGATACTTGTGAAATTGAACCAGTTGGTCATCATTTTAAAAAATGAAGACAAAATCCAATCACGTGGAGGACTTTTAGTACTAAAAAACACATGATTCCCACATGGATTATGTGAGAGAATCCTTGATCTATGACCACCCCTTCATACTTAATTATTATTATTATTATTATTATTTTTTTCTTTAAGAGAAAAACCCCTTGTGGGGCCGCCTTGGTCTAAGAGACCACGAACAGGGGGTTCTACACCGTCAAAGTCACCCGAGGGTCGCACCCGACCCTGCCCGCACCAACATTATCAATTGGATTTTGGGTACCCAATTTAGCTTTTTGGTAGGGTGGAGATTCGAACCTGGGACCTCCCTTGGAGGATTGCCCTCTCCTCTCCAACTCACCTACAACACTTGGGTAAACTAATTTATAGTGGAAAACACCCCTTTCGAGGTGCCACTTTCAACAGGTTGGACATAGGAGGAATGGAGCCTTGTCGGCCTCAACCAGCACATAGGACATTCCTAACTATACCATATATCTACAGGATGGAGATAAGGGGAATGTAACCTGGGTCGTCCTCTACCAGCACCCAGGGCATTTACCACTGCACCACAACAAGTAGATTCATACTTAATTATTCAAGTTGCCTTATTGGCCCTTTTTGTCCTAAGGATAGTGACTCATATAGGTTTGTACTTCAATAGTTGTTGGGAATGATAGGTTGTGGCTCAAATAATTATTAGATTGAGTGGAGACTAGAGTTTAGTAGATATCTTAAGATTTTTGATATACAGGTTGTGATGTGGTGCCTCAGGTGTAGTGCATCCTTATTGGTGTGTAAAGGATGGTGCCACTCAAGAGCTCTCTTGATATCATCAAAAATCAATTTAAAGCTGCTTAGAGAGAAGAGCCAAATTTGGAAAAGGTATTTTTACATTATAATTGTTTCTAATTATATCTTCCACCTCCTTAACCCATGATAAATTTTACAGAACATGAGATGACAATAATCCAAAGCTTCAATTACTGTTGATATCTTGACTAAATAGGAGAGCCTCGATCCTTGATACCTTGAAAAGGATGATTTCAATGTCTTGTTGGGTTCCAATGGTTGTTTCAACTTGAGACTAACTCATATATGGATAGGGAGGTTTTATAACAAGACTTTGAGATGGTGGTTGAAGCCTTTCCTTAATACTCTAGAAATTCTTATTTTAACAAATGGAGCGATATCAAACTGTCCTTTGAGTGGTTTGGTCGATAGTACAAGGTTTTAACTTTGGGTGATTACCTGAAATATGGAGGAAGTCATTATTGAACCTAGCACCTTAGAAGTTTATAAGGATGTTAGAAAGATCCTCAAAAAAGGTAGCCTTATGTAATACCTACAGAAATTCCATCATCACAACAGGGAATTATCATAGCAAATGGCTCATTCTTGGAAGAATGAGATGGCGAGTGCGGGCAAAATCGATTTTGAGATCTCCATTCCCCTGATTACAAAGATGAGTGGCTTACCCCTTGATAGCTACTACCATAATAGGGAAAAGCATTCCTTGGCAAGAGAATTAGGGTACTTCCTCAAGGAGGATGAAGTTCTTCCTAAGATTCATAATGTTTATTAGAGAAAAGTGCTTCAAGTTCCTTGGGATAAGGTAGTGCTGGTTATTATGAGTTATTTCAATTTGGATACAAAGTAGGATATTATTCGTAGTTACCATGTTATGTTCTTGAACCAACTTTGTCATAACAAAATAATAAACATCCCTTCATTTATGTTCACTTTAATGGAAAAATCCATGTTGGATGTCAAGAAAGGGAATATAAAAAATCTAATTCACTAAGGTTTGGATCTCCTATTATATGAACATATGGATAAAGTTAAAGAGGTCTTAGGGGAGGTGGCCCATTTCCCAGTGCTACTTTAGAAGGAGATTATTGTTACTGTGGAGGAGCTGACCTGGTCCATATCTAGCAACTCTAAGGAGACTGAGGTGAATACTTTAAGCCCCATTATCTCTAGGAAAAAGTGTAGGATTCCCCATTGAGTACAAAAGGAGCTGGGGCTATACTAGCTAGAATTGTGAAGGAGTGAAGAAGGCTAGGTGGTTTAAATAGTTGTTTGGCAAGAAGATCAAATTTGAGAAAGACCTAGTTTTAGTGATGGATTCAAAATCGGAGGACTATGCCCCACTAAAGAAAAAAGCTAAGAGTATCTCGAGGTCTGTTGGATGTGGGATTAAATTTGTTTCCAACCCATTGGTTGCTACTAATGTCTCAAAATCCCTTCTTAAACAATGATTGATTGCCAAAGTTCACTTATGGGCAAATTGAATGAAGCAGTTACTTGTACATATGAGATTAAGAGCATGATGCAATGGTTTCTTAATGCACATAGAGATCTGAAGTTAGGACTATTGGAAGTTGGAGATAGCTCTATAGAGGACCAAGTCCTCTGTGGTGGTGACTCAATGGAGATATTTTGTTTAACCTCGGTTGGGGGTTTATGTCTTGCCTAGTTTGATCCTTCTGTTTTGACTATTTCTAGGGTTTTGAGTTTTGGTTTCTTCTTGTAGACACCAAAATCAAATATAATTAAATACTAATTAATTAATCATAATTAATTAGTATATTTAATATTAATTAAAACTAATTAATATTAAATAAAGGTGCAATTACCTAAGGTATTAATTAAATTGATTAATTAATTTATCTAATAAACAATTGATTAATTATTACTTAAGCTACATGTTGGAAACAAGGTGTTTCTATGTTTATAAGCTTATGGGCCTATAATAGTGACTAATAAAATATTAGTCCACTAAGGTAGTTACATAACTATGCCACCTACCATACACTATACATTAACATAAAATAATGTAATACTAAGATATGCTAAATATCCCAACATCCCCCATTATTACATTATTTGGGATAATATCTAGGTTCTTGCTCTTTTGTGCTTTGGATCTTGACTCTTGATTCTTGGTTGAGTTGCTCTAGCTCTTGGAACTGGCTACTCTTGCTTAGTTAAATACCTCTAGGTCTACCTCTAGATCTATCGCCTTTGGGTCTATCTCTGGGTAATTTTACCTCTGGGTCTACCTCTAGGTCATTTTGCCTCTAGATCTGCCTCTGGGTCATCTTGTAGGTCTAAGAAAAATAAGTACTTCTTGAGTACTTAAGCAAAAGTGGGATTGTCCTCACTTTGCTTTAACAACTATGAGTGTCCTTATTGTGACCACCTCATCATACTAAAATACATGGATAACCAGTCGCTGCATCCGCAAGGTGTGATAGAGTAAATCACTACATACGAGGTTCATTCTGTTGCTAAGTATGTTCCCCTCTTAGGGTGAAACTCATCTCATGTATGCTGGTGTCAGTCTATGTCAAAATTACACCTTTACAAGACTGTTTGAGCCATTACAAGTGTGTTTATGTGGTACACTTATAATGTTGAGGAGTGTTGAACTCTGTTGATAATGCACTCCATACAACGAGATTAAGAAAAATTAATCCATTACAATCCCAAAATTGGAGGATGGAAAAAAGAAAGAAGAATAATAATAAAAAGAAAACTCAGGATTGCCAGAGAGCGAATTCACCTACACATTCCGATACACTCACAAGGTCCAGGGAAAGGAGTTCGCTATCGCGTGAATGGGGAACTTTTATTTCATTCTAAGAGCGGGTTGCCCTACCCTAAAAAGTTTTAAAAAGTCCTTTAAAAGTTGAGGAGAGAGGGGTAGGATTTCTATTTAAAAGGGTCTTTGCCTTGAAGATAGCCTCCTAGCCATGGGGGTCGAGCCTCCAGGGAGGGGAGGGGAGAGCTTTTAAAAGGGCATATATAAAACAACTCGACTCTAAATCTAGAAGAAGAAGCTTATGAAGTGTCTTTTTCTATAGTCGTCGGTAGTTGGTGAAGTCTGAAGTGTCAATATTTTGTAGTCCCTAGATGTTGGTTAACGTTGTTCGGCTCATGATACATTTGCTAGTTAACGTTGTTTGACTCATAATGCTTATGGAAATTGTTTGAGCACTAAATCATAAATGACTTTTACAAAACTGGAAAATTTTACTTCCAATGAAATGTGATCAAAAAATACTTTCCAATGAGTATAAACACTGCTATACTAGGGAGGCATAAAATTTTTAGCCTCGATTTTTGAGAAATAGTGTCTCATCGACAAAAGAAAATGAGAGAACTTTTCCCTCAATGCGAAGTTAAATTTTGATTTTTTTTACAATTTTCCCTCATAGGAGAATATTTTGAGCATTGTACTCTTTGAAATTATTGCAATGATTTAAAAAATAATTAAATGAAATGGGCCTCCATCCTTTCCAAGTGCATTTACACATTATAGGAAAATATTATAATTATATGGGCTTGATGAGCCCTCCCACCAACAATGTGGGAAAATGCATATTAAAATGCATGATGGGGACAAATTGTCGACCACATAAATAAAGTGGAGACCTCGATGGCTTAATTGTCAATCACTTTATCACTACATTATGGGCTATGTGGAGTCCACCCACATGCTCCATGATATATCCCTTGGGGAAATCAAATCCCCAGTAAATTTAATGTTTAAAAAACATTACATGGTTGGCCACTTTATCTTTTGTGCTACTTGGTGGTTGATTTCATATCCACGTAGATATTCAATATCGATAGCGTTCATGTGTTTGACTAGAGCGATCTATGTATGAAGAAGAAAATCCATAGTATGTGCACTATGGGGGTGCCAAGTGGCACCTACGTGAATATGGAGATGTGCTAGTATGGGGTGCCAGATGCGTACTGCATGGCATCTAAGGTGGCCCAATTTGATAAAAATTACTCTCGCACAATGGCTATTTTTTGCATGGGGTGGCACCACCTCCAGCTTGAACTACCTTTGCAGTGGAGCTACACCATTGCATTGCCAAGCGAAATATTGTTGTTGTGAATTTCTACCATAAATTTATTGTAATATCTCCAGGGATGTTTTCCAAGATGTATTTTTCAATAGTTCTACTTTCCCAAGGCTTGGTGTTGTCTAGATTTCCCTTACCACAGTAAAATTTTTGCGTCATTGATATAGACTTACTGCTCTACGTTTATCAGATTTTGTGGCACAACATTGTTGATATGCAATTTTTGCAGTCCTCCTCCAGGTGCCATTGCCCCAACACCATATGGGAGATTATAGGCAATTAGAGGGGTGAATATTTTTATAGTTGGATCACAACTAGTGCAACATTTCCTTGAGTAGGTAATACACTAGATTTCAACATGGTCATTTATGGATTTGTTACATGCACTCAAAGTTTAGAGTTGTGGTACTTCTCAGTGCTACCTACATGGGCAAAGATATCAAGCGTGCGGTACAATAGATACACCCACAAACAGGCGGGCCTTTTAATGTAGGAGATGTTTGAAGCGCAAATGTTGCTTGCGATTTTCCACACTCGCTCTAGTGGGGACACCACAACAACTTTCGTTGGCTTCTTGAAAGTCTTCCAAATGGCAACGATAATTTTACTTCACCATTACGTGGTTGCCCTATGAATTTTGACACCTTGGTTGAACATATCTCTATATGCACAAAGAATGCGAATCTGGATATCATAGTGCATAGGAGTTTAGAACATCTTCATATTCATCTTCATGTAATAATAAAATATGCTAAATATCCGAACACTACACAACCAATCACCCCTCCTTAATGGGACCACTCACCCTTGCATACCTCGTGGCCACATCATCCGTAGTTCATTTTAGTTCCACCCCACAAGCCCCATACCCGTTACATGCAAGAAAACATTACCCTATTACAGAAATGAACTTTAGTTTACTGCACATATCAGCATGCACATTTAAATTAAATAAATATATTTAATTTAAATAATAAAAATGAAGAAAATCAAATATGCATACAGATAAACATGCATAATCAATTTAAAATGCATATTTAATCCACATGCACTTTTAGTTTAGTATGTATATTTAAATTAAATAAATATATTTAATTTAAAATACAAAATACAAAATCAAATCAAACATGCATAATCAATTTAAAATGCATATTTAATCCACATGCACTTTCATTTTAGCATGCATATTTAAATTAAATAAACACATTTAATTTAAAATACAGTAACATATCCCTTGCCCTCTAAGGGGCTTGGCAAATGGTATGGTGCTTTAATAATCAACAAATTTGAAGGCTGAAGGAGCGTGGAAGGTTGAATGATGAATTGATATTTGGGGCTTGGAAAATGGTCTGGTGCTTTAATGATCAACAAATCTGAATGCTGAAGGAGTGTGGAAGGGTGGAGGCTGAAGGAGCGTGGAATTTTGAATGATGATTTGATCTTTGGAGTATCAAGGCTAAAGGAGTGTGGAAGGTTGGTTGGTTGAAGGAGCATGGAAGGCTAGATTGGCTAAAGGAGCTACAGTGAAAGGTTGGGATGTTGGGTGGAAGGTTGGGATGGCTGAAGGAACGTGGAAGGTTGATAAGGTTGAAGGAGTGTGGAAGGATAGGTCAATTGAAGGAGCTACAACAAAAGGCTGGGATGCTGAGTGGAAGGCTAGGAAGGCTGCTTACAATGAGAAAAACAAAATTGTAAAGTTCGAAGGATTAGATATTTTTCTTGAAAAACATCTCATATTTTAGGAGCCATATCTTCATGAAGAGTTATTTGATTGAGCTAATTCTTGGACCAACTTGTGTAGAATTTAAATATATTTAAAATGAGTGGTCATATGTAAGAATCCGAGAAATGTTGAGGGAGATATGACCTTATAAAGTCAACCATTCAGAACAAGAACAGTGACGATTTTTCAAGTCACGAAAAATAAAATTGCAAAGTGTGAAGGATTAAGATTTTTCTTAAAAAACATCTCATATTTTAGGAGCCATATCTTCATAAATAGTTATATGATTTAGCTGATTCTTGGACCAACTTGTGTAGAATTTGAATAACTTTAAAATGAGTGGTCATATGCAAAAATTTGAGCAATATTAAGGGAGATACAACCCTGTGAAGTCAACCGTTCAAAACAAGGGCAATGATGATTTTTCAAGTCACAAAAAATAAAATTGTAAATACTTGCTAGTTAGGGTTTGAACGATGAGAAGAGCAATGAAGGGCTATGAATTTAGTGAGGAAGAAAACTAGAAATTTGGATTTCGTAAGGTGAACTATGATAGTGTGATGTTTTGGAAATATTACTCTACTAAGATGCAAGACATAGATAGTAGAGGTTTTGGCATTGTGAAGGCTGCTATAGAAAAATATCAAGAAAGATGCTAAAATTTGGAGTAATTGTATTCATACATAAATTTGAAAAGATCCAGAAAATGAAAATCAAGAATTCAAACATTTTATGTAAAATGATGTAGGTTTGTAGCTATAACATCTCAATTGAGATGATAAGTCTATATATTTGTAAAATATCAATATCTAAAGAAGAGAGATGTAATTTGGCAAGGGTGGGGGACCCAAGTACAACCCCTTATTATCAAGCAAAAAAATTCAAAAACAAATCAAACATGCATAATCAATTTAAAATGCATATTTAATCCACATGCACTTTCAATTCAACATGTATATTTAAATTAAATAAACATATTTAATTTAAAATACAAAAACAAATCAAACATGCATAATCAATTTAAAATACATATTTAATCCACATGCACTTTTAGTTCAACATGTATATTTAAATTAAATAAACATATTTAATTTAAAATACAAAAGCAAATCAAACATGCATAATTAATTTAAAAAGCATATTTAAATCCACATACACCTTCAGTTTAGAAAAAAAGCACCAGTGAACACCACTTAACTAGTTGAGCCACCACCTCATCCATTCCCTATGGGAAGTCTATAAATGCAACCTCTCCTCCTTCATGGAGCATGAGGATGGTATGAGTACACTCATGCTGACAAAGTCCCAAGCTAAATTTTGTATTCAATCATCCAATACAATCACACAACCATCCTCGTCCTGTGCTAGACCTCGATCACGATAATTTGTAGGTCTAGATATGACTTTCGAGTCACAAGCAAGGTAAAGATCTGCTTACATTTACTTTCATTTTATACACTTGCATTTTCTTTATGCATTTCGATTGTAGTTTATATTTTTTGAATTTGGGCCTCACTTCAAGAGGCTCGACATATACTACTAACCATTTGCATTTAGCTTGTGCGCAAATATACAGATCCAGAATACTCAGATTCGTACATTGATTTGAAACACACAGAGTCAAACATTAGCCACATATCCAACAAACCCGCCCGACAATTTACTGTAGTGACGAGAAGACAAAAGCACCATTTTATTTGTAAAAGGGGATCAATCCCTTATATATTTGTATAACCCCTACGAGGGTAAATATTGTAATCAGATAGAAAGCACAATACAATACAATACACATCATTTATCGCTTTTTATTTACATGTTTTTTATGGTGCATCTTTTTATCGTCTACAAGATGGCGATCATGGTGGGACCATTCCCTTAACTTTGTTGTTTGCGTAATATTTTAAATTGTTTGTTGTTTTTATGCTTAATACTAATTTTATTGTTGTAGTTATAAATTTTTGTTGACTTTGTGCTATTTTTGTTTTACACAGGTTGTAGTTAGCATAAAACACAACCGTTAGAACCTAGGACGTCCTTAGGAACACAACCGTCGATAAACACTTTTTTTTTTTTGGATGTAAGAATTATTATAAATTATGTTTAATCATACAAAAGGGTGGGTGGGATTAAACACCCCGTAAACCAATAAATTAACCATTGTGATTAAGAGTATACAAGAGTGTAGAAACAACCACAAACGTCAATAACAACTGTCAAAATAGTATTAAATATGCATTCAGAAAGAAAGAAGCCGAGAAATTACTGCCACAAAAAATAGGGTTTCAATTTTTTTTAATTAATAACTTTTACAGTGTTATTTTTTTATTTAAAAATTCAATTTTTTTTTAATTTATAGCTTTTACAATTTTATCTTTTATTTAAAAAAAGTTTTAGTTTTTTTAATTTATAGCTTTTACAGTTTTTGTTTATTTATTTAAAAAAAAAGAGGGTTTTAGTTTTTCTTTATTTATTTATAGCTTTTACAGTTTTATTTTTTATTTAGAAAAAAGAGGGGTTTCAATTTTTTTTTATTTATAGCTTTTATAGTTTTATTTTTTATTTAAAAAAAAGGGTTTTAATTTTTTTTTTTTTAATTTATAGCTTTTACAATTTTATTTTTTATTTAAAAAAAGAGGGTTTCATTTTTTTTTTTTTTTTTATAAATTAATTTTTTTTAAATTTATAGCTTTTACAATTTTATTTTTTATTTAAAAAAAAGGTTCAATATTTTTTATTTATAGCTTTTATAGTTTTTTTGATAATGAATAATAACTATTTATTTAAATCATATCTTATAATGTTAATTACAACTTCCATCTCTCCTTTATTTTTTTATTCTTTATAACTTTTATAATTTTATTTTTTATTTAAAAAAAAGGGTTTCAGTTTATTTTATTTTTATTTTATGATTAAAAAAAATATTCTTAGAATTAGTGGTTGTTGTCATTGCATTTAGTTTTCATAAACATTACATTTAGATAACACTTGCATTTAGGCATTCTAAAAAAAAAGTGAAAAATCATTTTAGAATTAGTATTTATTTCTTTTGCATTGATAAAGTTGCATTAGGCATTTTAAAACAAGAAAACAAAAACAAAAACTTTAAAAAGAACAAAAAAAAAATTTACATCACACACTGCACGTTTCATAAAAACATCGACAAAGTTGGATTTCATCACCAACCGTCGATCGAGACCAATGACATTGGAATTCATCTCCTTCCATTGGCTCACCCCATAGACACCATAGTAGCCCCCATGAGTGGTTTTTCTAGACTTCATCATCGAGAAATCCCCCACTCTTGAGGATATCTCAGGGTGGGTTAGGTTAGATACCCCTTTGTTCATGGGGTTTAATAATTAGTGGACTCATAGCTGTCATTATTGTCCAAGCCCACTTGAGGGTGAAGCGAAAGCTTGATTGGGCAAGTAGTAGGACTTAGACAACATGACCTCCTTCGAGAGGGTTATTTTATCCCCTTAGGTTACCATAAGCCACATCCACCTAGGAAGCCATTTCAACCATTGTTGTATCACTTCTCATCAGAGAAGTGGGTATCAACACACCCATTAGATTGCATTCCACCATCACATTCATAGTTATAGGTTAGGTGCATCAAACACACAAAAAAAAAAATCCAAATAAAAAAATCAAAACAAAACAAAATTCCAAAAAATTTAAAATATAAAAATAAAAAATAAAAAATAGCTCCAAAAACATCTAACAAACACATCAACTCAAACATTATCACCCTAAAACAAAGAAAATTAAAACTATTGTTTGTTTGATTGCTTGTTTGTGTAGATAGAGAAATCCACCATCATTGTCACACCACCAAGCCCGCATTCCATCCATCTTACCCGCTCAGCTTATGGTCTTGACTCAAATTCAAGTCCAAGCCCAAGCCATCACCCAAGCCACAATGGACCAATCCGATCAGGCTTCCCATCCATCCATAACTCCTCCAATGCAGTAGGAGGTAACCTCACAACCACCCCAAGGTAGCTTGTCTAGCTACACCCATCAAACCACCACCAACCCACTTGAGACACACAACTCGAGCACTACCTACCACCACATCCCCACTAACATCCCTAAATCCACTAGTCTAGGGACACCTGTGTCCTTGAGCCACATCACCCTCATTGACCTTGATGTTGCATGAGCCCTCCATGGTGGCTCGTTTCCCCCACCCGATTTACCATGACCATCCTTACCATTGTTGACCATTCCACCTCATTTGGTATCCCTAATACCCCAAGAGTAGGTATATACTCATGCAACCTACCCTATTGAGCCACATCTTGAGTATGGCATTCCCATTGAATACTTCCCACTTGGGGGTTCTAACCCCTAATCCAATGTAGACCATATATCCACATCCATGGATCCAAACCAATACCAATAGGCTATGTTAACATGACATCTCACTTGCTTGTGTCTACTTCACCCACCTCATCCCATCCACCACAACCACCACCCCAAGGGCCAAGCCACCCAACTTCCATAATCACCTAAGAATTGTTCTTTGCATAATCTCCATCATGGGCCACTCGACCATCGACTATATAGGCTTTAACGCCTTTACAACAATACCAACAATAATCCACTCAACCACTAGAGCTAAAGGCCTATGGCTAACCACCACCCCAATAGTACTAGCAACTATCACTACAATAGTACTACTAACAACAACCTCCACCCACACAATAGTACCAATAACTACTACCACAATAGTACTACCAACCACAACCTCCACCCATACAATAGTACCAATAACTACCATCATAATAGTACTACCAACCACAATCACCACCCATACAATAGTACCAATAGCTTTTGTAATAGTACTACCAACAATAATTCCACCCACACAATAGTACCAACAACTTTCATCACAATAGTACTACCTACAACAACCTCCACCCATGCCACAACATCAACAACAACCCCTCATCTAGTACCAACAATAGCAACTATTGCAACAACCTCTATCCATGTCACAACATCAACAATAACCCCCATCTAATACTACCACAACAACCTCCACCCATGCCACAACATCAACAACAACCCCCCATCCAGTACCAACAATAACATCAACAACCTCCACCCATGCCACATCATCAATAACAACCCATCCAACATCAACAAGTCATCCCACATCAACATCAACAACAACCCATCCAACATCAACAAGTCATCCTACATCAACATCAAAAACCCATCCAAAATCAATAAGTCATCCCACATCAATACCAACAACATCAACAACAATACCAACAACCACCACTCACACACCAACAACATTTCAACCAACACCCATCGACTCACCCCACCTACGTCCATCACCAATCTATGCAATACAACCAATATCCATCCTCGGGTTTCCAAGTTGGCACATATCATACAATCATCCTAACCACCCTAGACAAAGTTCAAATGTTGGTTGACAAGGTTGATAGTTTGGCATTACAAGTTGTGGGTACTGGATATCAGAATTTGATGCTCAATCAATTGTAGAACTACCCAATTCACCCTTCGGTACCATCATCTCCATATCCTCCCCTATTCGTAATGCTAAAATTTGAAAAATTTAAGGGGAAGGAGGACCCCCAGGATCACATAAGCTCATTTATCAATGTATGCTACCTTATCAATGATATTGACCCCCTCATGCTTTGCACATTCCCACTATCCCTTGGGGGGGAGCCTTAGATTGGTTCAACCATTTGCCTAGACATAACCTATATACTTTTGAGCAATTGACCAACCTATTTTTGGAATGTTTTACCATTATTGTTAAAAGGAAAATGACACTCATGGATCTGTACAACCTTCATCAATTTGATGATGAGTCTATCTTAGACTATGGTGCATGATGGAGAGTTGTAATAATCAAACTCCCCTTCACCCTCCCCATCATAGAGTTGACTCGATTATTCATGAGGAGTTGTTCGAAACCAATATCATTACTACTACAACTCCAACAATATCGCACACTCGAGGAAGCTTTAGCACAAGCTAAGACCATTGAGGATATTAAGATCCAAGAGGGTGAAATAAAACTCAAAAAGAAGGAATGGCCAAATAAGAATTCCAAGGGCACTTCTAACAACCAATCAAAACCCAATCAAGTTAATCAAGTAGTATTGAGCAGCCCAAGCATGCCTAATCAACAACCACATCAATTACAATAAGTGCAACTATAGCAAGGACAACATCCATCACAATGACCAACCTACAATGCCATACCACCTCCCCCACAACTACAAAACCCCCAACTAGACAACCGCACCAAGCATCCTTCTAGGCCCCCATGAAATTTCACTCCACTTCTTGAGCCCTACTCAATCATATTTCAATAACTTTATGAGGCACAAGCAATATCATTGCTAGAAGTAAGACTAGAAGACCCCAATAGGCCTAAGCCCACATCATACAAAGAATATCACCATTGTGCTTACCATAGGTGATAGGGTCATGATATCAATGATTGCATTTCCTTCAAACATCTGGTCCAAGACCTTATCGACAAGGGGGTCATTTCCATAGATAATCTTCTTGCACCACCCAACTAGAACCTTAATATTTATCAGGACCCCTTGCCACAACATGGGTAGAACCAATAATTTCAAGCACCACCAACCACCAACACCCCTCCAAACTAGGTCAACCACCTCAACACCATGCAACATCATAATTTTGTAGGGATGATCCATATCGTTACTCAAAATCAATGCTATCTTGATCGATAGATCCCATCGAGTACTACTCCCAACATATCATCATCCTCTACTATGCCACCCCCACCAGTGCAGGTTGTACCACACCCCCATGACCAATCATATCTCTCACAAACCACCTCACATAGAGCCTTAGGATGGCATCAACCAAACTCTCAATTTATGAGCTCATACAATAGTCACCCCCACATCATGAGGCATTGATGGAAATCTTGAAATCCATTGACCTTCACACTCAAGATCCAAACACCTTCACAAATTTTATGGGTAACATCAGAACTTGCATGGAGCCTGCAATCACCTTCTATGATTATGAGATCAAAACATTACCAATAGAAGTGCTAGATCCTCCACTGCATATTGTAGCTCTTATCAATCATAAGCCCTTTAAATGAGTTTTGGTTGACATCGATTCCTCGATAAACATCATAACATCTATGGTACTCCAACACCTCCACCTACCACCCTCACACATAGCCTCATCCACCTTCACTCTACGGGCCTTCAATGATGTATTGTGCTCAACACTTGGGATAGTCATTCTACCTATTCAAGTAGGTGGGAAGACTATTCATACTTTGTATCACATCCTTGAAGGAGAAATGCAATACAATGTCTTGCTTGGAAGACCATGGATTTAGGATATGTGATGCATCCCCTCAACATTACATCATTATCTCAAATATGTTCATGAGGGCTGCATACACTACATCCCTATTGATGAGGAACCTTTCAAGTATTGTAACTTGATTTCCAATCTGTATGAGCCACCACTACCATCCACACACCTATACCTCACCCCGACCTTACCTGAACTAGCCCCCCAACTAATATCATCACACCTTGACCCATATTTTTTACCACTAATTACCTATCCACCTACCCAACCTACACCATCCAATTCCCATTTACCCCCCATTCCACCACACCCAGCTCACTACATCACCCCAACTACTTTGTATAATCCACAACCTCCACCATCATCTTACCATCCACCTACCTCCACTTCCATCCAACCCCATACCATTGGGCAAAGCCAACCCCATCCTAGCTAACCTTTGTCTTCACAAAGTGCCCCCTTTCATCCACACATCCATCCCACACCTTCCACAAACACCCAACCACTTTCAAACAACCCACCTACACCTACACCACCACATCCCCCACCTCGCTCATCCATTGATCCCTTTGTCCACCAACCTTGACCAATCACAAATAATTACCCATTTCCTTCATCCACTGAAGCCCAAAATATACCTTCCACCATGCAACCCGAGCTACCACCTCAACCCATCACTGGATAAGTTACCACAACTCACACCTCCACCTCCATCGATCCCCATTCCATCATAGTACCCCAAGCCACTTCCTTTTCCATGTAGCTTGATCCACCACCACCACCAAATGCATCTACCATAGATCCATCCATTCTAGATATCACCCTAGGTCCATCTACAACATCACCTCATTCGAAAGAGGATGTTGGACTAGCTCCTACATCCCCTTCCCAAACTACATAGGTCATAGTCCACATAACCAGTCTAGGAATAGGTGAGTATCTAGTATACAATATCATATTTATACCTCCCACCATCAAATCGATTAGGGATTTTGGGTGCCCATGCATAGGTACCATTATTCCCATGGGTCTTACATCTAATGCTACAAATTTTGTATATGCTAGAGTGGATACCTCCTTTGATGTCCCTCATGATGATAGACCCAAATCACCATTTTTTGGTGATATCAACTTCTTAGCAAATCCCTCCTTTGCACTATGATATTTTTGATGCTCCCATTGGAGAGGATTTGGCCTTGGTCACTACGAGCAAGGAGCTCACCACATCATCAAACCACATTACTAGCTCCTTGAATAAAATTTTAGATTAGGGTATGATAACCATTCACTAGATGATCCCTTCGAGGAACATTTCCAATGCATTACCCTCGATCCTAAATAGAATAGAGATGATGAGTACATTGATCTTGAGTGTATTTATTGTCTACTATATGGCTTCTTCCAAGTTGCCACCATTCACACCATCCCATTGGATACCTCAAAATATGAATTAGATGAACTACTGGAGGCACTTTCAATTGCTTCTGATAGCTCTAAAGAAGACTCTTCCCCCATAGTCCCCCTAACAAAGTTCTTGGATGATGATGATATTTATCAATGAATGTTCCCCATTCCACTCCCCATTTTTCCTATGCTCCTTCCTCGGGAGCATCCAAACACATAAATGCATCCATCATAACCATTACCACCAAGCCAATCAAATCTGCATACCACCCATCTTGGACCAACTCCTACCCCATGAGCATACCCTTGGGAATCCTCCCTCTAATCTACCAAACCCCATCACCCCACAAGTCAACATGGTATCCATTGACCTATTCACACCCCTCCATAATCCAAGCAATCCATCGAGGCCCATCCACATCGATCCAAGTCTCATCGACTTTGAGAATATTTTTACCTCATCATCCCCCATAGATTTCCTACCATCCAACCAATTGATCCATCAAGCCAATACCTACATCCCACCTACCTCATTGCCTTCTCCGTCTACCATTCATCATGTTGACATGAGTGATTCTGAGTCACCCATTTTTGAAAATGTAGTGGATGACATCCACCTCATTCCCACTCCTCACCAATTAGAGGAAGGTTCCCACATGCTCATCGAGGACACCATCAATATAGATCTCAATGATGATCCAAAACACCTACAAATCATTAAACTTGGAGAAAGCCTTTCTATTAAAGAATGGGTATAGTTTATCACCTTTCTCACTGAATACAAACAAGTGTTCATGGTCTTACAAAGATATGTTGGGCCTCGACCCTAATTTAGTGGTCCACAATCTCATCTTGAGCCTTGATGCAAAATCGATAAAGCAAAAACTATGAAAGCTTCATCCTACCATAGCCCTAATGGTTAAATAAGAGTTACAAAAATTGTTAGATATGGGTTTCATTCAACCCATTGACTACCTAGAATGGGTTTCTAATATGGTACCTATTAGCAAGCCTAATAGGGAGGATACACATTTGCATAGATTTTTGTGACCTCAACAAAGCGTACCCTAAGGATAACTTCCCACTTTTAAATATGGATACACTCATGGATTCTACCACTAGCCATGAAATGCTCTCCCTAATGGATGGTTTCTTAGGGTATAACCAAATTTGAGTTAATCCTAAGGATCAACATAAAACAACTTTCACAACACCTTGGGGGATATTTTGCTACAAAGTCATGCCATTCGGTCTTGAAAAATGTAGGTGCAACATATCAATGTACCATGACTTATATCTTCCATGACTACATGCATAAGATAGTGGAATATTATGTAGATGATCTATTGGCCAAATAAAAAATGCATCATGAGCACATAAACATTTTGCATAAGATCTTTGATCGATTACTTGAACACAAGGTGAGACTTAACCCCAAGAAATGTATTTTTGGTGTCACATCTAAAAAACTCTTAGGGTTTATAGTCTCCAAACAAGGCATCAAAGTTAACCCAAATAAATTCAAAGCAATTATCGAGATGTCACCCCCAACAAACCTCAAAGAGCTATATAGTTTACAAGGAAAAATCCAAGCAATCCATCACTTTATCATGTAACTATCTGATAAATGTAAACCTTTCAACCAACTATTGAAAAAGAGGGTCACCTTTACATGGAATCAAGAGTGTCAAGATGCTTTTGATGCCATCAAGTAATATCTTGCTTCCCCACCTATGTTGATACCACCTCGACTAGGTGTTCCATTTCATCTGTATATATCTACCATAAACTTTGCCCTTAGCACAATGCTAGCACAAAAGAATGAAGCAAATAGAGAGCAAGCCATATATTACATTAGTTAAATGTTGGTGAGCTATGAAACCAAGTATGCATATGTCAAAAAGCTATGCCTAGTAGTTGTCTTCACAACTAAGAAACTTTAATATTACATGATCGACCATACCACGTATGTCATAGCTAAAGAGAATCCTCTATGCTATATGATGAGCCACACCTATACGAATAGTAAAACTTCCAAATGGATAATGCTTTTGATGAAATTTAATCTTGAATTCATTAGCCAAAAATCCATTAAGGGCTAGGTAATCATAGATCAACTTGTTGAAGCTCCATTACTAGATGAGCACCCACTTATTATCGAGTTGCTTGATGAAAATATATTCAATATCATAGAGCAAGAGGAAAATATCAAACTAGAGGAGGAGGTTGATGTTGTCCTTTTCTTTGATGGTTCCAAGTGTGAATGAGGGGAAGGTGCTAGAGTTGTCTTCCTCACACCTCAAGGAGCTCCTATGCCCTTGTCATTCAAACTCAGCTTCCCTTGCACCAATAACAATGCAGAATATGAAGCCCTAATCCTAGACCTCCAGACTACTATTGCCTTAGGTATCAAATGGATCAACATTTTTGGTGACTCCCAACTCATTGTCTATCAAGTTAAGGAGATCTACCAATGCAAATACCTAGTTTTGAAGCAATACAAGTAGATCATTGATAAGTTGCTTAAGCACTTCGATTGGTATGAAATCGATAACACACCTAGGTCAAACAATCAATTCATAGACACTATGGCCTCTCTTGGATCACTCATACCATAGAATCCCATCGATAGCACTACATGTATCAAAATCAAAACACTATATCAATCAACTATTGAATGAGAATCATCTCAGATAGAAGAGAATGTGAACTTCATTCAAATCGAGCCATACAATGATAGCTTCTCATAAATAAAGGACTTTATAAAAATGGGTACTCTACCTATAGATTTATCCTCAATCACTAAACACACATTCAAGCAAAAAATGGTTCGTTACACACTCTTGGGTGATATCCTTTATCATCGTAGCTTTGATGGTATCCTCTTACGTTATCTTGAACCGCAAGAGGTAAATTGGGTCATTTCTCAAGCACATGATGGAACGTGTGGTGGTCATTTTAGTGGGATGGCCATCACAAAGTGTATCTTATGCATGGGTTACTATTGGCCCACCATGGAATGTGATTGTTGTACATATGTCAAGAAATATCCAAAATATCAACATCATGCCAACTTAACCCATGTACCATCACAGGCATTGCAACCAATTCAAGCTCTTTGGCCATTCTCACAATGGGATCTTGATCTTGTAGGAAAGATATCTCCTCCTTCCTCAAGATACCATACATTCATCATCACAGCTACTGAGTACTTTACCAAATGGGTTGAGGTAATTCCTCTTACCAATACGATCGAACCTCGAATCATGGAGTTCATACTCCATCACATCATTTATCATTTTGGTATACCATCCAAGATCATTTTTGATAATGACACTCCATTCAAGAATAAGGATGTTCGAGCACTTTGCACTAAGTATAACATTCAACACAACTTCTTGACTCCTTACTATCCATAGAGTAATGGACAAGTTGAGGCAACCAACAAGACTATCATTGCCATTCTAAAGAAAATAGTCAAAGAAAATCACAAGGATTGGCATCTCCAACTCCCCCTAGTGTTATGGGCTTATCGAACAAGCATACACATACCAACTAGGGCAATACCATTCTCACTAGTCTATGGTGTTGAGGCCATCATACCTCTTGAGCTTAAAATCCCATCATTGTGCATATCATTACAAGAATTCATCGATGATGATACTACATGACAAGCGTACCTTGATCAATTGACCTTGCTTGATGAATGATGAATTAATGCACTTGAGCACCTTCATATCTATCAAGATAGGGTCAAATGTGCTTACAATAACAAAGTGCATCCTCAAGAATTTCAAGTAGGGGATTTAGTTCTTAAAGAAAATCAATAAAATTCGAGCCTTCCACCACACTTGCATGATAAGTTTACCACCAACTGGCTTGGTCCATTCATCATCATGCAAACATTTGGCATCGAAGCATACAAACTTGCCACCCTTGAGGGAATTGAGGAACCTGAACCTATCAATATCCTTCATTTGCATGCCTTCTATGCCTAGTTCATAGCTAGCATTGTACATACATAAACAAAAATACAAAAACATCAAAAAAAAAATCAAAAAAAAATAAAAAAATAAAATAATTAAAATACAAAAACATCACAAAATCATTCAAAATACAAAAACATCAAAAAATCAAAATACAAAAACATCAAAAAAAAAAAAAAATAAAAAAAAATACAAAAACATCAAAAACATCAAATATAAAAACATCAAAAATTATTCAAAATACAAAAACATAAAAAAAAAAAAAAAAAAAAAAAAAAAAAAAAAAAAAAAAAAAAAAAAACAAAAAAAAACATAAGCAATAAATTTTCACACCGCTACAAAGCGCGTTGCATTCACACATTGCATTATTCACCATCACCAATAAAACTTTGGTCATCGTTCGATCCATGCTTTAAACTATTTGCTAGGATTGATTTTGTCACATTAATCAAGGGCATCTTCCTTATGGTATTTGTCTTGCATCATCCTTCATTATATACATTTGTGCTACATCCACAACACACCCCCATCATTCATCCATTCATAATACATAGATGACATCTTGACTTTTTCAAGACTCTGGTTTGGAGATTCTTTAGGTTCTTTCGATCGTTCAACCATACCTAGTGTCTCATTCAACCTCCATTGAACATCATTAGTTCTTGAAATACTATAGGTCTTCCTGGTGACCTTAAGTTTTCTCTAAGACCATGCACAAATCACACATTAACAAAATTTTGGTGCCTAGGAAAGATAAACTCATGAGTCACTATCACCATAAAGTGAATGGTTTCCCTTACTCATCCTATCATGCACATGATCTAACCCTAAGAATTGGCAAAAGGACAAGTGCAAAGCCAAAAGACAACTGTCTTAAAAAAAGAGAGCTAATAAAATCTTGAATCCTTAGAATTCTCAGGTCCTTAGATCATGGGGTTAACCTCCATCGGGGCTATAGATGCTTGACTGGTAATGGAGTACACCTTGCATGGTGACATGTCTATCACATTAGTGACCTTATTTTGTATATACCTATGTACGCTCATGGATGAGCTAGCTTATTGGCATAAGTCACAAATGATTAGTCCCTCACCCAAAATAAAAAATGAACAATCACTGCACACACATTGGTCTTTGAGTAACTTGAATAACTTGGTTGGTCTTAGTATCTTCAAGTGCCTATATGATCAATAGATGAGTTTGATCGATGTCACTAGGGTGTTTGAGCATCATGAAAGCACTTTCAGAATCTTCATCCCTAGGACATGCAAAAGTACAAATCATGTCATCTTGACCTTCATAGTAGCACAATTATTGTAAAACACCACATAACATTCCATAGAATCCATGTTACACAAATTTAGTACCCTTGGGTTGACACCCTTGATTAATTTATTAAATTCATGAATAATATTATAGGTTTACGCATTGTTTGAAATATAATCAAAAGTATATGCATACATTCATTGCATCCATCAACATACATTCAATCATGCAATAAAACATTACATCAAAACATAAACAAATAAGCATTACACACAAATTAAGCACAACATCACATCAATAAATGAATATATATATATATATATATATATATATATCATCAATAAAATACATATACAAGTGCGCCCATAGGCTACATATGTCAGAGCTATCAAAGCTCATCAAAACTATCAAGAAGAGATACAAGGCATCTACAAAAATATCTATACAATGCTCGACGTCCAAAAAATCTCTTTTTAAAATTACAAAGAAGAACCAAGCTTGCCATCAGCCACATGCCATCCATCCTATAAGTGCCCAATCCTATTGAGGTCAATCACCTTGTTGTTGTCATCCATTCTATCCTCCATTTTTACTTGAGGGGGTAGACAATACCAACAAAATCATACTCCAAACAAGTTCAATAATCAAACACCCATGTTGGACTTGATGTTTGTCCAAGAACCCTATCCGAGACTATCATGTGTGTAGTATCATTCCAATTTTTGCACAGTGACTCCAAGTCACATTCGCACAAAGACTCCAAGTCTCAATAGTTTAGTTGTTAGTTAGCATCTGTATGCACTCATCGATTTGTCAATGACAATATTCGTAGGATATTCATCGTCTCCATCATCGGGGCATCTTACATTGCTCTTGACCTAGGGCAATCAAACATCAATACCTTAAGCGTAAGTCATGATTCATTTGCATAATGATAGGTGTCCATTATTTTTGCATCGCATTGTGTTTCACACAATACAATACAAAAAGAGATATCTGTAGACACCAAAATCAAGCATAATTAAATACTAATTAATTAGTCATAATTAATTAGTATATTTAATATTAATTAAAACTAATTAATATTAAATAAAGGTGCATTTACCTAAGGTATTAATTAAATTGATTAATTAATTTATCTATTAAATAATTGATTAATTATTACCTAAGCTACACAACCAATCATCCCCCACAAGCCCCATACCCATTACGCGCAAGAAAGCATTACCCTATTACAGAAATGGACTTTAGTTTACTGCACATATCAACATGCACATTTAAATTAAATAAACATATTTAATTTAAATAAATAAAAAAGAAGCAAATCAAATATGCATACGGATAAACATGCATAATCAATTTAAAATACATATTTAATCCACATGCACTTTCAATTCAGCATGTATATTTAAATTAAATAAATATATTTAATTTAAAATACAAAAGCAAATCAAACATGCATAATCAATTTAAAATGCATATTTAATCCACATGCACTTTCAGTTCAACATGTATATTTAAATTAAATAAACATATTTAATTTAAAATACAAAAACAAATCAAACATGCATAATCAATTTAAAATGCATATTAATCCACATGCACTTTCAGTTCAGTATGTATATTTAAATTAAATAAACATATTTAATTTAAAATACAAAAGCAAATCAAATGTGCATAGTCAATTTAAAATGCATATTTAATGTACATGCACTTTAAGTTCAACATGTATATTTAAATTAAATAAACATATTAAATTTAAAATACAAAAGCAAATCAAACATGCATAATCAATTTAAAATACATATTTAATCCACATGCACTTTCATTTCAGCATGTATATTTAAATTAAATAAACATATTTAATTTAAAATACAAAAGCAAATCAAACATGCATAATTAATTTAATATATATATATATATATATATATATATATATATATATATATATATATATTTGATGAGGAACCTTTTATATACAACATATCTGTAACATGTGAGGGGAGAGATTTGAACCTGGGCCTCTCGATAACTGGAGAGTTTTAACTACGCACTTGCTCTCCAACTCCTCTACATGAGCGGATAAAAAAATATTTTTAAATCCACCTACACCTTCAATTTAGAAAAAAAACCACCAATGAACACCACTTAATTGGTTGAGCCACCACCTCATCCATTCCCTATGGGAAGTCTATAAATGCAACCTCTCCTCCTTCATGGAGCATGAGGATGGTATGAGTACACTCATGCTAATGAAGTCCCAAGCTAAATTCTACATTCAATCACCCAACGCAATCACACACAACCATCCCTATCCTATGCTAGACCTCGATCACGATATTTCATAGGTCTGGATACAACTTTCGAATACAACATGACACAATTCATACGTAGCATGACCACAGTAACAACAACAATAGTCGCAAGCATTTCATAGGTCTAGATACAACTTTCAAACACAACATGACACAATTCAGACATTACAAGCATTTCGTAGGTCTGATACAACTTTCAAACACAACATGATACAGTTTAGACGTAGCATAACCATAGTAACAACAACAACAGTCGCAAGTAAGGTAAATATTTGCTTATATTTACTTTCGTATTATACACTCAAATTTTCTTTATATATTTCGATTGTAGTTTTTTTGAAATTTGGGCCTCACTTCAGGAGGCCCAATATATACTACTAACCATTTACATTTAGCTTATGCATAGATATAAAAATACAAAATAAGCATATCCGTACACCGATATGAAACACACAGAGTCAGACATCAACCACAAATCTAGTAGACACAAGCACTATTTTAGATCAAATATTTTAGAACTAGAGCAACCTTAGATCGAACAAAGTAGCGATCACTACAAACTCACCCAATAATTTGTTGTAGCGACAAGAAGACAAAAGCACCATTGCTACTTATAAAAAGGGATCAATCCCTTATATCTTTGTATAAGCTCCACGAGGGCAAACATTGTAATCAAACAAAAATCACAATACAATACAATACACATCATTTACTGCTTTTTATTCACATGTTTTTATGGTGCATCTTTTTATCATCTACACTTCATAATCCTTTTATCCTTTTTGGGTTGTGGTTTGTGTGAGTTGTGGGTTGTTAGGCAACCCTATTTTATGGTCTATTTGATTTATTGGTTTTTAGGCAACCAATTCTCTTATGGATTTCTACTTTCGATGGTCTATATTTGTTGTCTTAGACTATCAATGATGCATATTTTATAAAAGGTTTGGGGACCTTTCAAAACCCTTTCTTGTGTCTAATAATAAAAATATTCTTGACCACTTTTACATTTGTTTTTTAAAAATAATCTCCATATCTTCCTTCATAACTTTAACTCCTTTTGAATTTGGACTTGCACATTGTACTCCTTTGTCCCTTATATCCTTTGTTTTTTCTAGTGGTTGCTCTAAGTAAACTGTGATGACCTTCATCATTGATTATGTAGGGGGTATTTCTTTGTCATTTTTTGAGTAGAAAATCCTTGATCTAATTCAACTTCTACTATAGTTTGATCTCCTTACTTCATCTTGAAGTTTATCTCATGGTAAAATTTTCTAGTCTCTTTCTCCATCATTTTAACTTTGTAATTTCGTGTCATATGTCTAAACTTGTAACATTTTTAGTATAAAAATGTAAATTGTTATAATGTACTTGTCGATCTCATTATCTTGATTAATATTTAATCTTAATGGAGTATAGAAAAGGTTTGAAATTTCCATGGCAATATATATCCTAGTATTTTCATCATGATTCTTACATGAACTTAACTAGAGCATTGCCAATATTCTTCAAAACATCCTTATTTATAATTTGATATAGAATTCCAAAAAGTCTGACTACGCTAGAAGCCTTTTAATAGTTTTTGTCTTCAAAAAAATTCTCACTCCATGGTCTTAAATATAGGGTATCTCTCCGCTAAACCATGGTGCACCACTCATTATATTATTCTTGATTTCCAAATTGGATAAGATGATGAGGAAAATTTCATTTGAAAGAAACATCATGGAGTAATTTGAATTCAATCGTCACTTTCACTTGATTTAATTTTAAATATCTACAAAAACTGGCTAGTATTCATAAAACTTATAGGCCAACCATATGATTTTAGTAACCATTATATTATTTTCAATTATCTCATCCTTGATAATCACTTTTGGTGTAATATCTACTCATTGGATAAGGATTATCATAGACTTAGTCCTCCTCTAGTCCTGTAACAAACTAGGTCTAACTCTCTTGGTTTTTCAAAAATACAAAGTAAAAATTTCATCATGAATGTAGTTAAAGTCACAGATTAGCTATTGTACACCTAACTTGATATTAGTACATAGGTATATATTACACACTCCAATATTGATGACCATTGTAGACGGTATCTTGAGTGCTCAAGATTGGCCAAATTCCACAATAAGAGTACCATTTAGTGAATCCCACCTTCTCATTCTCGAGTTCTAGGTTCACGACAGGGGTTGTCCTTCTAGGGCCCATAATACCTAGAAGGGTGGACACGTTATTTTCCTATCCCATAGCATTAAGGACATACATTTATCTGACACATATTATGTCCTTAGTCTTGGCTTTTATTTTTCTTGACCATGCTAAGGTTAACGTTAATATGACTAGTGCCTGGTTGTAGACTATCTACTCATGATATCAACCAGAACCCATCAATTCTTTGGCTTTTGGATGTAGGTATTCTAGGTCACATTGTAGCTGAGGATGAGACGTCCTATTCCATATATCGTTGGACCTTCCAACCCTGATGACCAACACTTCTAGTCTCGGGTTATTGTTGGAAATTCTACAGTTGAATTATGTACATGAGAATCCTCACGGTACTACTTCGTATGATAGCCTAGAACAAATTCCCATTTTTCCTTTCGTCACTCTCCATAGCAAAAATTCCACCTGACCTATACATAACTGCTAAAGAACAACTATCTCGGATTCACAATAGCCACCACCTGCAAACTATTGGTGTTGGGTAAAAGATTATATTTTTCAATGAGTTTATGCCATCCATATTTATGGAGTAGTTATGCCATCCTTCTCGATGGTTTATATCATTATCTTTGTTTATCTTCTATGTTTATCATCCTCCTTGATGGATAGGTCAAGTTGGGACTAGTTTATAGTTTATTTGAGAAAGTCTTTGGGTTTAGATAGAAATACATACCATCACATATATCACTCCTTAATACCAATAATTAAATAAAATATTCTTGTGAATAAAGATTTATCCCATATTTCTCAATGGTTAAAGTAGTTCTCTTTTGTTTTTTGGTAAAGGAAAGAACACATGCCAACTAGGAGAAATTAATTCCATATTTTCTATTGTTTTTTTTTTTGGTAAATAAAAGTCTTCATTAATTACCGGGTTTTGCAAGTTAACCCAAAACCTATTACAATATCCAACCTTCTGCTGAGATTGTAGATCCTAGTCATACTTGAAACTTTCTTACCAGAAATTGTGTTGAATCCCCTACAACACCTTACTAACAAAGCACACCCATACCTAAACATAACTGTAAACATTACTTACATTGACAGAAATTGAAGTTTGGAACTTTGCACTTGTGAAACCTGTTGCTTGCCCATTTCCTATTCTATGTCGAAATCTTCCAAGGCTTACACCCTGTTACCTTCATTTCCATTTTGGTATGATTTAGAGGGAAACCCCATAGTTATTACCAGCTCCATGGGGAAAGAAAACCCATTCATCTTTCTCCTTAACGGGTAGGTTTCTTTTCATGACTAATAATGTTTTCCACTTCACATGGCACACCTTGTGTCCATGTCACCAAACTACCAACATCAACACCTATGTTGGCTAATTTTTTAGCTGACCTGTTGGCCTCACGGTACACGTGAAGAGCCCTCCTGTTCTGTCTTACCGCAAAAAGGATCCTCACTTCATGGATGACTCCCTTGATTCTCCATGGAGGTTTTTTGCCATTGGTTAACAGGTTGATGATGTTCATAGAATCACCTTCAATCATCAAGTTACCTTGAGTTACTTGGGCTACTTACAACCCTCTCCAAAGGGCTCTAGCTTCTGCTTCGTTATTAGTTCTGATTCCAAATGGTTCAGCGAAGGCCTTGACCAGATTTCCTTGATGATCCCCGATTATTCCTCCAGCTCCAGCTCTTCCCGGGTTCTCCTTGGCTGCACCATCAAAATTTAGTTTAAACCAACCCTGGGGGGGTGGCTCCCAAGAAATCCCATTTTTGGGATTGGGCAAAAGAATTTAAGGTTTGTCCTCAATACCTAAGGCCCGAGCTAATTGTTTTTCTTGGGGAAGAATTGAGTGGTTCTCATCCACTAAGGTGCTAAGGTTATATTTTCTATTGTTTTATTTCTAATAATGCTTCATCTAAAAAGGTTAAGTAAAGTAATATTTATGACCATTTTAGAAACTAATCAAGTATTAGATGAATGCACATTTATATAGCATTTAATAGATCTTGAACTAAACCCTTACTTTTTGTAATATTTAATTTTATACAAATCTATCCAGAGAAAACACTATAATCATAATCTGATTGAAGGCTAAGCCTATAGATACAAGTCCATAATCCCTTAAAAATTATATATATATATATATCTAAAGTGTTTAAATAAAACTAATGATAAGGTTAAGTATATAACCACATAATAAAACCAACAAAGTTTAAAGCTTTCTCAAACCTCCAACCATACTATGCATTCAAAATCTAAGTTTTATATTCAAAATGGCAAAAATCTATTAAGTTATTAATACTATAAAGTCAATGCAACTCACTCCTAACTTAAATAAACACTTACCCTATTGTAATGTCTCAAAATACCTAACATAATTTTATAATTAAACTTTCATGTATTTAAGTGCTTACCTAAGTCAGCTCTTGCATGTGAAATGAGAGTTGAACACAATGATTAGATAGAGTTCAAAGGTCTAATTCTCTTTAATTAACCAAGTAAAAGAATATTATTTTATATAACTTATATGTGGAAACACATTGGCCAGTTGTTCAAAACTGGTCATGCTATGCCTTTTCAATTGATTGAACCATTCCAGGGTAGGGCCTAAAAGGGTCATGATAAAAATCCTCAATAACAAAGCATCGTTACTTTGTATCTTAAAGAACATATTCATAAAAGACATCACGTGTTCCTGCGCGTCTTCACCTGGAAATTTTTCCAGGTTTGGCATATTGAAGTGTTCGAGATATGCTGGACTTGGTACTGATGTACATAAAGGCACATTTTGTATTTTTTTCAAGGTTGGATTTTGATAAGCCATTCCTTGCTTTTCAATTACCCTCACCTTTTTTGCAAAGGCTTTGTAGGCCTGTGAGGACAAAATATCTTCTTCTCTGAGAGGTCTTTAGGGACCTTTAGGAGGCAAATTTCTCTTGGGTTGAGGTGGAGGTGATGGCTCGTCCTACTCTTCTACCAAGGAAATATTTGGATATTTTTGCTCTTGATCATCCTTAATCACCTCCATGCGCTACTTATGCCCTTTTTTTTCGAGTGTTAGGCGTTGCACTATGTTTTGGGCTATATAATGAGCATAATTTTTAGGATGTTTAGGGCACATGTCTTGCTACGATTTAGCACATATTTGATGACGCTCCCTGTATTCACTTTGTGGAGGTAAATTGATATGAGCCAATCTATCATCTCTCTATGAATGCTCCTTTTGGTCAAGGGTGCATTGCTCGCGCATGCCCTGCTCACAAGTGTTGCCTTAACAATGTTTATCATTAAGTATCCTCCTTGAGGTGCTTGCATTCTGTGCATACATCTTCCAATTGGTCTTGAAATATACACTCTTTTTGTTGTGAAGCCAACATTTGTGAGTGATCGATGACATCGATAGTGTGCAACCTCTGGCTTCATATCTCTATTCTAGGGGTCTTATTTGTGTAAGCCCCAACAAATATATCTACCACACTTTTGCCTTTGTCCATGTGGATAACATCTATGTTGAGCGATAATTTGTTAGCTATGCCCTCATGGGTTGAAGGAGCACGTATACTTTGAGCATAATTAGAGAATTATCCTAGTTCCATGATAGTCCTACATGTGCCCTCGCTATGAGAACTCGTAGAGTGAGAATGCATAATTGAGGCTTTATATCCTAGTTTCCCTAGGACTCGATCAAGACCATCAAGCTGTCTAGTTCACCATAGCTCATGTGGTGGTATACCATTTACTCCAACTTTAGACATGTCAATTATGAAATTTTTGAGTTCATTATTGTTTGGAGTTTGCATGGTCCTATGCTCTGAAGTGGGTGGATTTTCTTGTTGTTTATCATGGGATGTTGGGGGCCTTAAGCCATCCTTTACTCTATCCCTCGAGGAGTGTGCAATGTCTTATCTAAGTGGGGTATTTTGATGAGAACCCCCGTTCATCGAGTTATCACCTCTAAGGCTAGCTGAAAATCATTCGATCATCAATAGTGATTGAGGTTGTGACACATTGTTTTATGTGTTTGATCGAGCTTTAGCCTCAACCTTAGTTATGCACTGAGGTCTGCCTCTCCGTGTACTAACCATAATATGTATTATCTTGTGTGTAGATTTTAAAGCAAACAAAGTATACAAATATGGTAATATTTTTAAGAATTTCTTGTGAACCCTAAATGGTTTGATGTGTTTGAAATTTATTGAAAAATTAAACTACTCTCATCGTGTTTGAAATTATTGATGTAATGCTCAAATAGTTTAATGGTTTTCACCTGTATGCTCATAGCTCAACAACCGACAATGAAAGTCACAGTCACGTAAACACCCCAAAGTGTGGAGATGAAACCCACACCTGGGTAGGGAGTACAGGTCCTACCGATCCTCATCCAACACATTGTGCATAGTGATACACCCTTTCGAAGAGGAATATATGCTATTTTGTATAGATAGGATGGATCTTGGAGTCGATATTGGCCAAAATATAGGGTTTGTAGGATTTGAGCCAACGGATGGAAATAACTACCACTATTGTTGAAATCTACTAGTGGTTGGCTGTGAACTCCAATTCACTAGTATTTAAGTGTTGCGTGGTGTGTGTGTGTGTGTTCATTTTAACTTGCATGTAAAAGAGAAAATGCATCACCAAGCAAACATGATCTTTCCTATATGCCTAAAATAAGGATGTTTTAAATTCAAAAAGATGCATGTATCTAGCTATATGAAATTTAGAGAATGCATTTTAACATGATAAATTGACCTTTGATTGGGCCCCCACAACATGTAAAATCTACAAATAATTTAACTACAATCTACTTGTTCTATGCAGTAGGCAACGATGCCAATCGTGGGATAGATCCGCAACCCAAAACCTTAATCATTGTTGACAGAAGTAGCTAATAGTGCTAGCTACTGTTGTTAGCCATGAATGACATGTAACATAAAATTGCTCATTAAAATCCTCTCTTAAAATTTTTCTATGTGATCTACTTAGCTATTGATAGGCAGAAATAACAAAACAAGAAGATCAACACAAAGGATTACCTAGAAATCCTGATTTGATGGAGAGATAGGTTGCGTACTGTCTATATTTTTGCTCTACTTCTAGCCACATTTGTTAAGTGCAACTGAGACTATGGGTCACGAGTGTTAAACACGACTAAGGCTACAACACAAAAACATAGAAAATATTAATAATATGCAGTGCAATTTGTGGGGTTTCTACCATGATCGCCATCTGTACCACTCTAAAAGCATGCACCTAGACTATTGAATCAAATATACCAAGCATTAAAGCATAAAAATATGAATTATGAATAACAATAAATTGAACAAGAAAGAACAAATTCTTTATATTATCATTGCAAATACCCTTCACAAATACGTCCCTCTTAGAGATACTAAATTCTTTGATACAATATTTTGAGCCCCTCAAAGGGAATGGTGCAATACACAGGTTCTTAATGTAGACACAAACTGCTTAAGGCTCAAGGAAGTGTTCTTCTCACTTGATTGGACGAATATGCTGCCAAGAATACTTTGAATATGGCCAGATCTAGTAAATCTACATTTAAGAAACAACATAACATAGTTATAGGTAAAGGAGGCCTCTCATGATGAGGCTCTTGATAGGAATTTGCATGAATTAGGACAAATATAGCAAGAAAGCATGAAAACTTGTAAATATGTGCACAAAATCTCTAAATTATTGTAAATAATGCTAAGAAAACAATAAATCTAGCTATTCTAATGCATAATTTGTGATTAAAACTTGAAATGGATCAAATCTAATGAAACTAGTGCAAATTGACAAAATAGAAGAAAATAGAGCAAAGCTACCTCTAATTTCTACAATTAACCGTACAAAAGCATAAATGAGAGTTAATCCATGGTAGATCTAACTAATTACACCTATGAAATGAAAATCCTATGGCTAAAATGAAGGAAAACAAGCTTCAAACCCTAGCCACGGGTTTTAAGCACAATTGGCTCTATTAGTCACGATTGAGGTGAAAGTGATCTTTATCTAGTAACCAGGGCTTGAATCTCAAAACTCCTCCAAAGAATTGATGGTCAAGGGTTGCCTCTATGTTCTAGAATGAATTGGTAATGTAGATTCTTCAAATTTGTAGTGGAAGTGGTTCAATTGTGGATGGATGATCTCCTCAAGCTCTTGAAACCTCCATAGCTTCACATATAGTTATGATTTCCAAATTGGTAGCATATAAGTACTCCTCAAGGGTTGCAACTAGCTCTATAATATGGTAGGGTTTCACTGCATTCAATTGAAAACCCATATCCTTTTTTCTAATTTGGAGGGGGTCTTATAACACTCTCAATTCCTAATATTAGCTTCCTTAGGAAGCCAAGATCAAGAACCATGAGGTTGGAGCATTTGGGAGGAAGAATCTAGAATATTCCTCACTTGAAACCACCTAAAATCCACTGCAATAGTTGTTGTAACTAATTTTGGCTTGGCTTGGGAGTCCATGATAGTTGTAGAGCTAGCCACGGCTCCTAGGTGCAGCTAGAATCCTAGTTGCAGGTGTCAGTCGTAGCTAAGGTTGAATAGATCAAAGCTACCTAATTTGAGTGGTTAGAACCACTGCTTTGTCTTGGAATGGTCCAAGATCATTTATATGGTCTGTTAGGATGCCCATATGAGTAGACCCCTACACATGATGTGTTTTAGGTGTCTACAGGAATACTGTTAAACCATTCTCTAGAATCCTTTTCCAATGTTTGTAAGAACAACATAAGAACTAAATCTTCATTCATTTCCTAGCTATAGCGTATAAGAAATATCTAATATGATCTTCCCCACATAAAACATTATTTCCTTGGAATTTGGGTAGATACTTATGGGCTTTTCTAGGTAGTGGATGCAATACAGGGGTAAAACAAAAAGGAGGTACCTATTGGTTCTCCATTGATGCAAATTAGGTTGTGGATTGGACATGTTTACTACTAGAGTATTTTTAATAGGATTTATAGAAATAATAGCAGGGGGTAACAATAAAATTATTATCTACAAGAATAGAATTGGAATTCTCTAAAAGTAGGACTTTTAGATGAGGTACTAGAAGTACGAGTCTAGAAAAATACCTCTAGGTTTAAAAATTCTATAAGAAGCTCTCAAGCGGTTCTTCTTATTGATGCCAAGACAATCTGCTTCTTTCTTGATTTTATTGATTTCTTGATTTTTGGGTACTAGCCAGTTGAAGTCGCTAGCATGGTAGGTGTAAAAAGAATGGATGATTTGGTCAAGATTACTCGACCTTTATACTCTCATCCTCACTAAATGTTATACACTCAAGAAATTTTGGGATATGTGGTAAACGAGAATAATATTTAAAAACCAACATAATGCATGATCGTTGTATTTGAAAAATTAAAGCACAAGAAAATAAAACCCAAAAAAATTAAAAATTAAAAATTAGTTTGGTCCCCAACACTGAATCTATGCCATTGTCGCTTAAAAGGTTTTAAAATATCAAAGAGAAATAAAATCATAGAAAATAATTTGTATACAAAACACAAGTTCATTCCTCGATAACATCGCTAAAATCTATTGTGGAATTATTTTGTTCCCTTTAGATTATGTTATAATGCCATAAAATTCTTCTTAATCATAAGTAGTATTATACACTCTAGTGGGTTTGCCACATTGATTTGAGAAAATACTATCACATTGACTCTAAATAGACTAAATTGGGTTAGGATACCCCTAAAGTGAGCTCACAATATCTCTTTATATGCTCATGTTCATCCAGACAAAAATGTAAAAGTTATTGTTTTGACAAAGATTTGCATAACTCTTTAATTGTGCCTTATACTACACCAATGCCTTATCCATTACCCATTGTAGTAATATTTTAAACACATTTTAGAAAAAAAGGGAAAGAATATGCTGAGTCAATTATGTTCATTCAAATGATATAACAAGCATAGCTGATTACCAATGAAAGAAAACATTAATTACATGTTCAAATAATGTAACATGTAAAAAATACAAACACACAAAATTGAACATAGAGAATTGATAAGGAAAGAAGCTTGGAATTGTATTAATATCAATGGTTTTTACAATGAGAGCATGCTTGAATTGCCATAAATCTTTTTTAGACCAATACAATAAGAATTATAATTCAAATGGTGTAACAAGAATCATTCACCCTCCCATTCCAATCGGGTAATAGTAAGGCCTTCAAACCTTTGACTCGGTAGTTGGAAATGATCTTAGTTCCTAAATATTTTTCTATAAATACCTACACAAAAATGGAAGGAATAATATATGGTAAAAATAAAAGACACAAGAAGAAAATACAACAAGAAGATAAGGGTACTCTTAGTATACCTCTAGCAAAAATTGCTATACAAAAAGCTTGATCTTTTTCTTGGCTATTACAGTCCTCTTTATAGCCTCTAAGTATCCTATTTCTATTATAACTATCTAAATATAAGCCCTCCACATATCACCTTATTCTATCCTTGATTGGTTGGGTGTGCTACAATACAGTTACAGTTATCTTGAATTATTTTATTTTTTTAAATAATTAATTGGTCACCCTAAGATCTTATTTTTCTAAAAATGGAGTATAGTTGGGGACCATTCAAGTTTTACATTTGACTTATCCCTGGGCTTTTGTATTCCTTTATTGACTATTTATCTCTTTCTATGGTGGTCCCCTTTGCATCTAGTTTGACCTCTGGTACTTTATCCTTCCCTAAGATTTACCCCTCTTTTGTAGTTTTGGTTTTGAAGCCTTAAAACGTTCCAATGGTCATTTGATGTTCTTAGCCTTGATTTTCTTCTTTTTTTTCCTCTATCTAAATGTCTTTTATAATTACATCGATGAGCTCCCATGCTTCATTACAAAAGGGCATGGTAAATTTAGTTGCATTTAAGTCTTGGAGAGTCTTATTCTTTTGTTTTTCTAACCATATTTTATTTTTTCATAGAAACCACATAGAAAGTTGACTATCTCTACCAAGAATCCAGTTCGTCTAGCCAACTTAGCTTCATTTTTTGAATCACAATCAAATATCTAGATTCTATTGAGGGTAAGATCTTCCACATAAGATACTTCTAGGAAATATTCAAGGGAAAGGCCTATTTGTGTCATATAATATTTTATCTCTTCTTCCAATGTGATCATATCTTTAGTTCACTTGTGTCATCCCACTTTGTTCATTAAGAACATAGATACTTTGATGAGTTCCATTGCACATTCCAGCTTAGTGTCATATTCCAATGTTATCTATTCTCCTTCAATCTCTTGGTAATATGTTTTGAATTATTGAAAAATAGGAAGTATTATGCTTATTTTGTCTTCTACATGTGCCATGATTTTTCTTATGCTTTCTACAATGGCTTTGATATCATTTATGTTTTTGAATATTTTGTCAATTCCTCTATTTTTCCATGTATTTTGTAACTCATCTCCTTCTTATATTTGGAAATGAAATTGAAATATTCAATGCTTTTGATTATAATTTTAGGTTCTACTTGCAAAGTTGTGACCTATGAATCTAATATCTGCCTTCTTAGGTTTTCTACCATAGTTTACAATTTCCTCTTTTCTATTTGAATCAATCTCATATTCACTTTTAACTCTTTATTTTCTTTTAGAATAAATTTTGTGGCTTGCTCTTGTATTTGTTTTCATGATTCCAGAAGATCTGTGGCATCTCTCATCACCTGTACATCCCCTATTTCTTGAATTATTTGGATAGCAGTGATGTTCTTTTGCCTGGGGATTATAATGGTTGTAGCTTGTGATGATGCAACCTAAGTATCTTCATTTGCACCTATTGTTGTGCTTGCACAACACGCCCTAGTAAGGATTGGGAACCCACTAAAATTTTTTATTTTAATCTCAAATTTTTGGTTTGCATTAGGATTTTTTAAATTTTGCTTGCATCATTTTTGAAATTTGCTTGCACCAAGGTGTTGAAATTGTTTTCATATAGCATTTTGAAGTGGATTGCATCAAAAATTTTAAATTTTGGCTCTTCAAGGACATTAATTTGGATTGATATTTCAGAATTTTAATTTTTAAAGGTTTATCCTTAGGTTTGAAATTATTAAATTCAATTTTTAGGGTTCTTTGTTTTTCACTATCTTGCCCTATTTTTGATGTAATTTTGAAATTGCCATATATTTTGAATGGAAGGCCTGTTTTGGGTGATTCGAAGACTGGTGGGACTGTATTGGATCTCCTCTTTGCAATGGTACCAAAGTTACAAATTTTTAGACCTGAAATATTTTTTAGAAATGACAGTTTTCATTTGCAGCCCTGGAACTTCTAATTGTGATATTTAAGAATGATTTTTTGAGTTTTTTTAGTGATTATGAGTACTTATTTGGCTCATTTAGATGTCTACATATTTTCATTAAATTCTAGAAAATTTCATTTTTACCGCATTTTTGCTCCTCACATCTTTCTTTGCTGGGTATTTTGAATTTATCTCTAAGCATTGAAAATTATTTCCAGGTAGTGAAAATTCTTTGCAAGCCTTTAAGGTACAAAATGCATAAAGATAAATGACTCTGGAATGTTAGAAGAAAATTTACCAAGTATTGCATAGGGTGGAGAAATGGGACATTGGAAAAAATAATGGCTTCCCTAAAGTTCAGCACTCAACAAAGTGAAAGAAGCTTGGGCAAAAAAATGGGATGCCATCATACCTCGATGGAATCCCAAACCCCCATCCATTTTACTAATATTGGAAGCAAGTATGGAGAAATGGGTTCCTATTGCACTTAGAGTGAGTCCCAAAAGTCCGTCGGCTTTAAGTTGCATTGGACAGAAAAATGGGCATTGGCAGAGAAAGTAAGTAACCCGAAACCTCGCTCACTCTTATGAGTGGAAAAATGGGATTCCATTAAAGAAATCACCATCCCAAAATGTCATCCATGCATATTGTTGGGAATATTAGAGTGTACTATGTATGAAAGGATGTCAAAATTTTGCGAAAGTGAACTTCAAAATTAAAATCTAAAATCCCGTTGGTAAGTAAAGTCTACCAACATTGAAGGAAATAAAAAAATTATCTAAGTGTGCTCTAGCAGTAAAATGGGATAGTGTTGGAAATATTGAGATCCCAAAACTCCACCCATGGAAATAAATGCTCGACAATTGAAAATTTAAAAGCCAATAATAAGAAATAATTTGAACAAAGGAAATGGGGCTCCGACATTGGAAATCATTCTTGAAAATCCTGAAAGTGAAGCCTATCAATAGGAAATGAGATCCAACAACAAGGAATGATGTCCGCCCATGAAGTTGTGCATTCAACAATTGAAAGCTACCAAGTTTTGTGTCCTAGCATCAATGATGTAGTGAAGTCTAACCTTAAGCCTGGGAAATAATTTATAGGCAATTTCCAAAAAAAAGGAAATAATTAAAAATTTAAAAAATCAAAGGTTTTTAAACTTTGGAAAAAAAAATTAAAATCAAAACCTTAGAAAAAATTAAAATAATCAAATTAATATTATTGTTAATGTTCTAAACTTCATGTTTTTTTATTTTTTATAGGAATTTTGCCGATGGCTACATTAAATGACATACATGATAGTAGGAATAGAATTTTTAATGCAAACTAGGAGAGTACAATCATGCCCAAAATGAAAGAAGCGAGAAACTAGTGCTCCGTTGGATTGTGCTAAATGAAAATTAATGCAGTACAATGGCTCCAAAGTTCCTGAGCATCGTATGAATGGGAAATTAATGGATCATGACCATTGCAAGACTTATTGCATATGAAAATATTATGAGGTATGGCCAGAGTACATTCCATTTAATTGAGGCTTGGCTATGGTATAGAAGGAAACCCCAATTTTAAAAAGTTCATCCTAGAGGTAGATGGAAAATTAATTGCAGAATGTAACACTAGGCAAAGGTCAAAAAACTGTATAAATATTGGCTCTCTAGCCTGTTATAGGGGTTAGATACCATCTATTAGTAGTAGAATTTAGTTTTTCTTTGCTTATTTCTCTTTATAGATAGATGGTAATTCTGAACCAAGTGGCTACTATTTTTGAGCTCTATTCTTTGTAATCCACTGAAGTGGGTAAAACTAAAACAATGTGCTTAATGACTATATTTTAATATTAATGCTCTAGAATTTTTTGTGTTTAATTTACACATGTTGATGTTGGTTGTATACAGTCCATTTCACGATCTATTTCTCCTTTGAATATTGCACCATATCGAACCTCAAGCTATGTGAATACTGGTCGGGTTGAGATTGGTTTAATTTGGGTTTGTTTGCTTTACCAGATTGAGGCTGGAGTTTAGGGAAGTATCACTTGTTTTATTTTATTTTCTCTAACCCTTCAACCTTTGAATTTTATTTGGAAATTTTTTAGATTAGGAGTAGATTAGTTTTTTATTTGAAGCATTGAAGCTATTGTTTATATCGCATTTTAAATTTCATATAGCTTCAAAAGAATCATTGATGGCATGTATGGGATATATCTTAATGGCAATGAATGATACATAAGGAGGGTAGTGATTTGCTAATTTTTCTAAGTCCTTAGGCCCTCAGTACTCCCAACATAACTGGATTTCATATAGTCAAGTGTTTTCTTTCCAAGAATTGTATCAAGAAACTTGTATTTTCCAAATACAAACAACAAAATCCCCTTGAAGGAACATTCATCATTAAAATATGAGTCTATATGCATTGGCCAAGACCTGGCATACCCAAACCTTTGAGGAAAGAATATTTCTTCTCAAGAAGGAACATATCTTTGTTCCAAGTATGTTGGCATGCCCTTGACAATGTGTCATTTGCATGCTCAATAGAACTGGTGCTAGAAGGAGGGCTAAACATTTTATTTCACTGTCACTTTAGTTCTAATTTGTATAATTGTTGAATATTATAAGTCCTTGTGACCCTTATATTTGGCCTCCTTAGCACTTAATAGAATTGGATCTAGAAGGAGGACCTAGATCTTGAGACTTTTTTCTTGGAATAGTGTTTGCATTACACATCTTGACTATCTAAGTTAGTACCAAAGGTCCATTAATGGCAGCTCTTGCTCCATGGATGGTAGGAAGTAGCCCTCTGAGCATACCTGGGCTTGTGCATAATATACCTAATGATTTTAAAATATATCTTCCCCAATATAGGCATGATGGAATGAGACTAGCTAAAGAACATATTTAGGCATACAAAGACACCATAATCCATTTACAAATTATGCATGAGGATGTTACCTATAAAATATTTCCATACACATTAGATGATGTTGAGTGGTGTTTTCACCCAATTGTGAAAGCACACTCTCCGGTAGGATCTGAGTCCCAAAATCCTCTGCTTGCAAAGAAAATAATTTCTCCAAGGTTCCTGTTATGTTGATATGATGTTGTTCAAATGAAATGCTAGGAATACCTTAGGGTTTGCAAGTGGATGTTAACAAGGGGCACTGTGGTTTATTTAGTTTGAAATTACAGTGGACTCAAAATGAATAATATCTATTCTCCTCTTTAGTTCTGATGGATTTTCAGCTTGTTTATTTGAATACAGTAATTAAACTGTAGAAAATAAATTAAGGGTTTAAAAAATAAAGCAAAATAAATGAAAATGAAACTAAACTACGGTCGAATGCTGTCATCAATTCGATGAAACCGAAGATAATGAGGTTTTCTGCATGCAACCTAACCTAATGAACTTGCAAATTCGCACAATCCAAACAAATTAGGTGTTGGTTTCTAGGGTTTCTCTTGTAATTCCAGATTTAGGCATTCGCATGAAGCAACCAAGCACACTTGCATTAAACTTCACCTAAAAGCCTTAGAAATCTGGAATGAATGATAAAACATTAAATCATGCATGCACAAAATGACTCCTTCTTTCTCATCAATGAGATGCCAACTTTCTATATTTCTGTATTTGAATGATATGTCAATTACATTTACAGGATGTTCCAGGCATAAATATTCCAGAACAAATGAAGGAAATTGCCCAAGTGCAGGCCCAGAATGGCATGAAGCCCTTGTCTCTGCAACTCTGCAAGCAACAATTTCCAACCCCTCTTTCAATCCGCGCTCTTGACTTTATAATCACTGAAATGGCTCTTCGATTCTCCCTGTGTCGCTTCGTTTCACCTTCCTGCATTTGACCTTTCAAATTCCTGCCTTTTCCTTGCTTTTGATTAATGCTCGATTCTGAAACGCTCGAAATCCACCGTTGCATGTAACGCCTCTGCAATCTCGACACCTGTAAGCCACGTGTCCTGCGTTTTCTGCGTCTTCTGTAACGTCTTCCCGTGCCAAAACACGACAAAATAGCATGCAACCTGCTCACCTTTCTGGCCGTGAAAACGTGACATGTCGCGATATCGCGACGCTTTCCTCGTTCGTACGCCTCCGGCCGTTTTTGTCGCGATATCGCGACGTTTTTCACCTTCGGACCTTCATGCCGCTTTCTGTCGCGATATCGCGACGTTTTTCACCTTCGGACCTTCATGCCGCAAACTGTCGCGATTTCGCGACCATTTTCGTTTTCGTACCCCTTAGGCCGCACCCTGTCGCGAAATCGCGACGCTTCTCTGCTTCGGGCACCTTTGTTGCATGCTGTCACGATTTCGCGACATTTTTCCCTTCCGTACGCTTGAGCTTCAACCTGTCGCGATTTCGCGACGCTTTTCTCTGTCCGTACTACTTCACTGCAATCCGTCGCGAAATCGCGACCATTCTCTCCTTCGGACCTTCTTTCCGCAAACTGTCACGATTTCGCTACCGTTTTCTGTTTCGGGCCTTCTCACCGCAAACTGTCGCGATTTCGCTACCGTTTTGACTCTGCACACCTTTGCGCTCAATGTTGTCGCGATTTCGCTACCATTTTCCATTTTCGTACACTTGCCAATTTTTCGTCGCGAAATCGCTACGCTGCCCCCATCCGTACTACTTCGCTGCTTCGGAGCCGCAAAACTGCGACCTGTCGCGATTTCGCGATGCCTTTTCGCTTCATTCCCCTTTTCTGCTTTCTGTCACGATTTCATGACCATTTCTGCGCATTATGCTTTCTGGTTGATCCTGTCACGATTTCACGACCATTTTGGCCCTTTGCCCTGTTTGACTGGTTCCTGTCGCGATATCGCGACGTTTTCTTGCTTCGTGCTCTTTGACCTCTTTCTGTCGCGATATCGCGACATTTTTCCGCTTTGTGCCCTTTGACCAGTTTGACCCACGATTTTGCGACGCGTCGCGATATCGCTACGCCTTTCCATTTTGCCTTTCTCTCTCCTGCCTGGGCCGTGACAGAGCAACATGTCACGATTTCGTGACACTTTTTCGTCTTCATTTTCTCTCTCCTCTTTCTGCTACGACGGAGCAACATGTCATGAAATCGCTACGCTATTTTCATCCGTACAACTTCTGCAGCAACACGTCGCGATTTCGTGACACTTTTTCATTCTGGCAGCGACGGAGCAACATGTCGCGATATCGTGACGTTTTTTCAATTTCGGCAGCGACGGAGCAACATGTCGCGATTTCGTGACACTTTTCCTGTTTTGGGCAGCGATGGCACGACAGGTCGCGATTTCGCGACACTTTCAACACTCATGCATTTTTTCCTCTTTTCTTCAATTTTAGCATCTGGGTCACCGAGATTCTTCTCTGCAAGCCTGCAAAAAGGTGGGTCCCCAATTTTGGGGTGTGTTGTGGATCAACCACAACAAATGGCGACTCTTCTGTCAAATGCTCTTGAGCATTTTAGTAAGAACCCAACTCGAAACATATCACAAACTCGCAAACATATGTTAGCACATAAGCAATATAACAAATGCCCAAAGATCCGAAGTACATGAATCATCAGAATCATCAAGTATTAGCTCAGTGTGTGCAATGAATTTCTTTCCCTATCATTTGAAATTGATCCACACTCCATTATCAGTTTTGCATGAATGCATATGTGGGATGGTGAATGATTTGTGTACCCTAATGAATGTGCTAGGAGATTTTGCTTTCATAAAAGGCATGGTCATTCTTCTATTATTATGTACAAGCATTCAAGATTGCCAAACCCTCTTAGGATCAACTATATGAATTGCTTTATTATATATCCCAAAGTTGGTTATGAGTCCCTACTATCTTGAACCCATGTGCAAGTGAAAGTGAAATCAGAACTTTGGGGAATCAGACTCCCAACCAACCGAGATGAGAGTTTAACCCTATCCTTACTATTCTGATTTAGAATTCATTACCTCACTTTAAGCAAAATAATTTAACCAATTATGAAAGAAATGGTCATGCTAGTCTAACCCTCTGGACAATCAGTGGTCTTGTTTTTTAGACAAGACATGATGCCATGCATGGGCATATCTAACCCCACAATCCAAAACTTATCTTCATTTCTTTGGACCTTGGGGATGACTACCCATCCTTTGCAGAGGACAAGTAGTACGATCCTTACAATCCAATATAAATATGAGATGGGAAAAATTTATTTATTATTTTTTTACTTCTTGGACCTTGGGGATGACTACCCATCCTTGCTAGGGACATATAGTACGATCCTTACAATCCAAGATTTATTATGAAATGAGACATAAGAGCTTTGGGGAATTGGATTCTCAACCTAAGCGAGATGAGAATTTATGCCCTATCCTTACTACTCCATGTAGGTCAAATCAAAGCTTTGGGGAATTGGATCCTCAACCTAAGTTCGATGAGGATTTAACCCTATCCTTACTACTCTGATTTTAGGTTTTAGGCTCTATGGAAGTGGTCAAAACCATTGTTTTAAGGATCATGTTGCATAAATAGGATAGACATGAAAAACTTCTTTCGCCCAACCTTTCCTTCCAAGTTAGGTTTTGATCATTTTGCTCAAGATCCTTTTTAATGTATAAGACGTGCTTGGTTCAAGATATCTCAAGACTCAGTTTCCAACCTTAGGATTTACTTACATTTATGTTATAACACAACCCTAAGAGGATTTGACATACTTTAATGGCTTGTACTTAAGATGCATATGCAACTAAGATGGCATGTATTGCAAAGTGATATGGAACATGAATGCATTATCTCTTGAATTGCAAATGGAAATGATTTGTCATGCAAAACTGACTCTTTCATGCATCACAAAATCAAACGATATTATTAAAATGTTTGTGTTACTTGTGGAGCTTTTACAAGACAATTCCAATGTTTCATATTCTCCCGATCTAGAACATAAGTTAGCATCTCAAGGCAACTTTTTCATCATCATTTTTTTTTTTTTTATAGACAAACAAAACATGTCAAATAAACACACATCTTTAAATTAAAACTTATTCAATCCAAAACCAAACTGCAATCCCAAAAATGAAAATTTGAAAACACAAACCAAAAACCAAAAACCAAAATTTATATACAAATGTACACTATAATACAAGATGATGCAAAGCTTAGCTTATCACTTTCCTGGATCCCACACATGATTAGAACATTTCAACAAAAATATGACATAATATGCATGCCAAATGTTGTGGGAGATCAACAAAAACAAGACAAGACCAAACAATGCAACAAATTTCCACTTGCCATGCTCACCATACCAATTTGATTTAGTTCCAATAATACTCCCATAGGTGAGCATCAAATTACTAGAATGATTAGACAATAAATGATTTTCAATTTTATCATGTCTATTCTTTAAAATATAATCTTCATAATTCCCTCCTTGATTTAGAATTAGGCTATCCTTTTCAAATATGCAATTTTGTAAGTAGTAGCCTATTTCTACAAATTTCTTAGCCAAATCATTTTCCAAATTTGTAGGCCAATCAAATTTGTGTAACAATTTACAAGCATCTAAGATATTTACTAAATTAGGATCATTAAAAGTTTTTATCCTAGATTCAATTAGTAATTGTTGATGAATTTTATTTAACAATTCAAGTGCATCAACTTCTTTTCCATTCATTAAAACCATGTTATTAAAGGTGTGATTAAAAATTATACCTTGTTTTTCATTTACCTTTAATGACATTTCATCATTCAAATTATTTAAATTCAAAATATGGTCATCCTTTTCAATCCTCAAACACTCTTGGTCAAAGTGTATGTCAAGTAATCTGCTTTGATGATCACTTATTTGAGTTGCTTCCAATTGATCCATCTCTTTATCATTTGGTTCTAATTCTTTGTTCACTATCCATGGTATCTCTTCATTTGAATCCTCCAAATCATCATGCAAACTTGCATCCACACTTTCAATGAATTTATATTTTGTCCCCTTTTCAAATCTTGTGAATATGAGATCTTCGTATGATGTAGAAGGTTCAACATCCTGCATATCAAGTAAAATATGAGTTTTATCTATAGGGATGTGAGAAAAGAATGCATTATCATATCTCCCCCAACCATTGTGAAAATTGTCATCCAAATCCATAGAATGAAACTCCATGATATTTGTGACATGATCTTTTGATTCATTCATCAATTCTTTTTCTTCTTTGTCCTTGGCAATAGGATCATTATAATCTTCCAAAATTTGATGAGATTTGAAACCCTCTTCCAAAACATCCTCAAATTGTACAAGAGTTGTAATATCTTCCTTTGAGTAGGCAATTATGTTGTCCTGTATATCAATTGGCACAAAAGTTTCATTAGTAGTTTTGGAATGAGTGAAGTCTTCCCACTTCTTCCAAGCATCATAATAATCATCTTTCAAAATCAAGTGGTGACGTTCAACTATTTCTTCAACATCTTCCAATTCATCAATGTGCTTCTCATCAAATTCATCTTCACCTTCCTTAGATGGTTCAATTATTTCCAAAAGTGGGTTATTTCTTGAATTCAAATTTATAAGGCTATCATTGTCCAAATTAGTAACCCATGATTCATTATCATAATTTGGAGGGTGAAGAATTTCTTGATCTTTAATTTTACACGTCTCATCAATAGTATCTTCCAAGAACAAGTGGTGAGACTCTATCATATCTTCAAATTTATTTATTGATTTTCTTTCCATTTCACTTTCAACCATTTCATTCAATTCTATGGTGGGTTCCATCCATTCACATATATCAAACATTGTTGAATTTAGAACCCCTTCATCTAGATAATCATGTATCTCTACATGATCCTCACTAGTGGATGTTGTCTTAGCAATTTGCACCTCCTCGTGGACTACATCCAAGGTGGTCATAAAATTTGGGTATTCAAATTCATCCCCTTGATCATTTACCTTAGATATCATTGGAGTGGAGGGTGCTATGTTTGATGGTTGGTGTAGGTTGGCATCAAAAGAACAATCTCTCATGTGAATATGTTGTGCCTTTTCTTCTTCAAGACCTTGTCGTTCTATCTCTTCTAAGATCTCATGGATTCTCTCTAGGGACAAACCACTCGGTTTTTCCTCAATGAGTGAAGCAAGTGTGGGGTGTATGGCTCCTAGGTATACTTTCATGGCTTCCTCTTCTAATGTGTTAAAATTTTCCCACATTTGGGAGTGCAACTCACGAAATATTTCATTGAATTGACTCAAGGATTCATTAGACTCTTTACATATGGAGGTAAACTGATTTTTCAATATTTCTAAGTCAGCCCGATTACCAAAATGATTAAGATAGGTCTGCTTCTAGTTGTATCCAAGAAGTCCTAACCTCCATGGGTAGTTGGCTATACCAAAAGAATGGTCTATCATCCAAAATGTATGCAAATAACTTACAAGCCACCTCCTCATAGAAAATCTGGAATTGACATAATGCATTCTTGTAGACATGCAGCTTTTGCAAGTATCCTAGTGGTACCTCTTGATTAAAACACCGTAAAAAATCCAATAACATTTTAGGAACATGATATGGTACCACAGGTATAGACAAACCCTTATAATGATCCTCTATTATTAATACCATTCTCTCTCTTAGAGATGTTATTTCAGCTCTCAGGGATACCCTTTGCTCCTCAAGTGTTGCCATTAGTGAACTTAAAATGTAATTTTAGAACCAAATCTATTGAATATTCAACTTGCAATATAAAACAGAAATCAAGTTAGCATCAACTAAGAGATGTATTCATTAAAATCAAATGAAAAGTAATTGCATGAGACCAAAATTCTGAAAAATTAAATCAAATCACTTTAATTCTGTATGAACAATCAGAAAAATATACATGACATACCTGAATTGCTTAAAATAGAACAGGTAAATAAATTCAGACCGTCCTTTTTACAATCCGTTGAATGTTAGAGGACTAATGCATACAAAAATTTAAAATTATATTACACTAAAAATAAACCCGTACGGCCCTCCTAGCACCAATCCGTTGAGTGGTGTTAGAGGCCGTATATGCTAATAAAATGGACTTGAAATTTTTAGCAATGTAAAGCTCTTAAACAATTAAAAACCCGTAGCATCTAAAATCACGATAAAATAAACCCTTTTCCGGCCCTCCTTCTAGCGCCAATCTGTTGAGTGGTGTTTTCACCCAATTGTGAAAGCACACTCTCCGGTGGGATCCGAGTCCTAAAATCCTCTCGCTTGCAAAGAAAATAATTTCTCCAAGGTTCTGTTATGTTGATATGATGTTGTTCAAATGAAATGCTAGGAATACCTTAGGGTTTGCAAGTGGATGTTAACAAGGGGCACTGTGGTTTATTTAGTTTGAAATTACAGTGGACTCAAAATGAATAATATCTATTCTCCTCTTTAGTTCTGATGGATTTTCAGCTTGTTTATTTGAATACAATAATTAAGCTGCAGAAAATAAATTAAGGGTTTAAAAAATAAAGCAAAATAAATGAAAATGAAACTAAACTACAGTCGAATGTTGTCATCAATTCGATGAAACCGAAGATAATGAGGTTTTCTGCATGCAACCTAACCTAATGAACACTGCAAATTCGCACAATCCAAATAAATTAGGTGCTTGGTTTCTAGGGTTTCTACTTGTAATTCCAGATTTAGGCATTCGCATGAAGCAACCAAGCACACTTGCATTAAACTTCACCTAAAAGCCTTAGAAATCTGGAATGAATGATAAAACATTAAATCATGCATGCACAAAATGACTCCTTCTTTCTCATCAATGAGATGCCAACTTTCTATATTTTTGTATTTGAATGATATGTCAATTACATTTACAGGATGTTCCAGGCATAAATATTCCAGAACAAATGAAGGAAATTGCCCAAGTGCGGGCCCGGAATGGCATGAAGCCCTTGTCTCTGCAACTCTGCAAGCAGCAATTTCCAACCCCTCTTTCAATCCGCGCTCTTGACTTTATAATCACTGAAATGGCTCTTCGATTCTCCCTGTGTCGCTTCGTTTCACCTTCCTGCATTTGACCTTTCAAATTCTCGCCTTTTCCTTGCTTTTGATTAATGCTCGATTCTGAAACGCTCAAAATCCACCGTTGCATGTAACGCCTCTGCAATACTGACACCTGTAAGCCACGTGTCCTACATTTTCTGCGTCTTCTGTAACGTCTTCCCGTGCCAAAACGTGACAAAATAGCATGCAACTTGCTCACCTTTCTGGCTGTGAAAACGTGACATGTCACGAAATCGTGACATGTCACGATATCGCGACGCTTTCCTCGTTCGTACGCCTCCGGCCGTTTCTGTCGTGATATCGCGACGTTTTTCACCTTCGGACCTTCATGCCGCTTTCTATCGCGATATCGCGACGTTTTTCACCTTCGGACCTTCATGCCGCAAACTGTCACGATTTCGTGACCATTTTCATTTCCGTACCCCTTAGGCCGCACCCTGTCATGAAATCGCGACGCTTCTCTGCTTCGGGCACCTTTGTTGCATGCTGTCACGATTTCGCGACATTTTTCCCTTCGTACGCTTGAGCTTCAACCTGTCACGATTTCGTGACGCTTTTCTCTGTCCGTACTACTTCGCTGCAATCCGTCACGAAATCACGACCATTCTCTCCTTCGGACCTTCTTTCCGCAAACTGTCACGATTTCGCTACCGTTTTCTGTTTCGGGCCTTCTCACCGCAAACTATCACGATTTCGCTACCGTTTTGACTCTGCACACCTTTGCGCTCAATGTTGTCACGATTTCGCTACCATTTTCCATTTTCGTACACTTGCCAATTTTTCGTCACGAAATCGCTACGCTGCCCCCATCCGTACTACTTCGCTGCTTCGGAGCCGCGAAACTGCGACCTGTCGCGATTTCGCGACGCCTTTTCGCTTCATTCCCCTTTTCTGCTTTCTGTCACGATTTCGCGACCATTTCTGCGCATTATGCTTTCTGGTTGATCCTGTCACGATTTCGCGACCATTTTGGCCCTTTGCCCTGTTTGACTGGTTCCTGTCGCGATATCGCGACGTTTTCTTGCTTCGTGCTCTTTGACCTCTTTCTGTCGCGATATCGCGACGTTTTTCCGCTTTGTGCCCTTTGACCAGTTTGACCCATGATTTTGCGACGCGTCGCGATATCGCTACGCCTTTCCATTTTGCCTTTCTCTCTCCTGCCTGGGCCGCGACAGAGCAACATGTCGCGATTTCGTGACACTTTTTCGTCTTCATTTTCTCTCTCCTCTTTCTGCCGCGACGGAGCAACATGTCACGAAATCGCTACGCTATTTTCATCCGTACAACTTCTGCAGCAACACGTCGCGATTTCGCGACACTTTTTCATTCTGGCAGCGACGGAGCAACATGTCGCGATATCGCGACGTTTTTTCAATTTCGGCAGCGACGGAGCAACATGTCGCGATTTCGCGACACTTTTCCTATTTTGGGCAGCGATGGCGCGACAGGTCGCGATTTCGCGACATGTCGCGATTTCGCGACACTTTCAACACTCATGCATTTTTTCCTCTTTTCTTCAATTTTAGCATCTGGGTCACCGAGATTCTTCTCTGCAAGCTTGCAAAAAGGTGGGTCCCCAATTTTGGGGTGTGTTGTGGATCAACCACAATAGATGAATATGCTTATGATTGGTACATCAACTTACCTTTAGTATCCATTACTAGAAGCAATATTTCTTAGCCATTTTAGAAAACCTATTGACCCAGTTATGATATACCATCATTTTGTCTCCGCTCATAGAGAACATAATGAATATTTGAGACTATTCAATGATAGGTTTCATAAGTTATACACTAGCCTAGTGACACCTTACATCCTTAAAAAGGAAGTTGTTGTCCCGATGTACTTTGGAGCCTTGGACCCATTAACTTCCATGTTTTTGAGGAGAATTCCTCAAATTACATCCTTACCCAAATCATATAATGAGGCAATAATATTTGAACAACAATTGATTTCTCAAGGTTTTGGTATGGATCAATTACCATCACTTGGATAATCTGGAGCTTACAATCAGATACCACAAATGAATCCAGCTCTTGCACAACATCTTCCCATGCTACACCCATTTCTAGGAGTTATGTATCCCAACCAGTACCAATATTTCAATCTAGCACCCTTGAATCAAATTATGCCTAACGTGAGTAGTCAACAGACCATCCCAACACATTTGGATAATCAGGTGACCATGAACAACATTCTCAGTCATACACTTCCAAAAAATGTTCAACCAAGTTTATCTACATTTTTGAACACATCTACAACTACAAATAATGTAATAGCTCAATTGGGACCAAGTCAACTTAATAGCATAAATCCTGAGTTGGACAACTTAGAAAATATGGTTCAAAAACTAAGCAACGATATGCTTCAATTGCAAAGGCAAATTCCTCAAAAATCATGCAAATAACATTCAAAATAGGAACCTTGACTTCCATCCCACTACTCAACACGGTGAAACTGACTACCTAGATTTTAAAACTGCATTGGATATTATCCAAAATGAGGTAAATGTTTTAAAGTTAGTACTTATCAATGAGGGTTGTAGAAATCAAACTAATCAAAATGTGGGGGTAGGTCTAGTATTATAAACATATGAATATTCAAAAGTGTAGGAAGATGAATCTAAAGAGGAATCTGAAGATGACATGGAAGAAGGGACGAAGCCTCACCAAGTATTTCAGAAGGATAATGATTATATTATTCAAGATGAAGGGGAATCACTCACTTCCTTTACACCTCTCAAGGAAACTTCCATCCTACCTAATTTTTAAGAAACAAAAATCCCTTTTCCATGTAAGGATCTTGCAATACATTTGCAACTAGAAGTCAATGTGCCATTACCACAAATAGAGAAAAATCCAAAACAAAACAAGTTTGGATATGATATTGTTCAAGATCTCAAGGAAACCAAGGAAAATGTTGCTCTATTTGAGATAACTCAGGTGGTTGACCAGGAAGATTTGTTGCTTAAAACATCCCTTGACCAGAAGGATGGGTTGATTGAGAAAGAAGAAATTACAAAGGTTGTTGATGATCAGGTGGCTATATACAAAGAAGAGGTGAAATCTCCACCTTTATTTTTTATTGTTGGAATTGCTGAAAAAGTTTACATAATTATCTTATGGATTTAGGTGCTTTTGATAATGTGATGCCATGTGTTATTGACAAAATATTAAGGTTGACCCATGCTCCCTCAAGTGATAAGGTTGTTACATTGGACAAGATGGAGGTAAATGTGGTTAGGTTATTACATCAAACTCACATGCAGTTTGCTACTAAACCGAGGATGTAAGAATAAATTGATATTCAGGTTGTGGATATCTCAGATGCCTATGTAATACTGCTCTATCATGACTGGTCAAAAATATTGAATAAAATTAATTTCTTAGAAAGAGAGCCAATGTCGAAGAAACTCATCACTGAGTACAACAACACCAATGAGGTTTTGTGCACAGAGTCAGAATGGGGAGTTTACACAGTGGCAGTTGAAACCATAACTGAAGGTGATTATTTGATATCAGAGACCCCATACAGTAAGTAAAAAATGACTCAAGATCAATTGTGGACCCTCGAGTTTAATAGATTAAAGTCCATGTATGATGGTAATGATGGGATTAAATTGAATTGGTGGGGTGAGAGAGGCAAAATGGAGGCCTTTAAGATTTTAGAACTAATGTTGTTGTGGAATGATGCCCATAAAATCTAGCATGCATGTCATGGTAAGCATATTTTAAATTCTGGTAATCGCATTTGAGATCCTGGAAAATTTAATTTTGAAAAAATTGACCCCTTTGGCCCAAGACCATTTCAAATATCATAAATCTCAAGTCCTACCTTGAAAACAACTTTGTACAAAGTTTCTTATTTTCAGTTTTTGGTGTGTTAATATCGCTTTATTTTATGTTTTTTGTGGCTTTGGTTTTTAGTGCTAGATTTTTTTTTTGTTTTCAACTCTGGTTTGTTTTATGCCAATTTAGCTTTATTTTTGTTTTTAATTTTTGTTTGTTCTACATTTTTTGTTGGTCAATCTAAATCATCAAAGTGTAACGTGCTTGTGGTTGCTCTAAGATGGAAGGTTTCTGTATAATTTAGGGATGAAGGTCCCACACTAAACTCAATGAAACTAAAATTAGCTTAACCAACTATTTGGGGTTTATTCATTGTTTGGGACAAAAGCAAATGAGTCTGAAAGTAATGCAAAATGATGTTGCAGCTTCACACTAAAAACACTTTAAGGAAAATTCCAAATCGGAAGAAGTGAAACCGTCATGGTTTGGTATTTTATTATGAAGTCTATTCAAGTGTTTACCCTCCTATTTGCCATGGTAATCCCCAACCCAAAAGCAGGACCTAGTGCTTATTGAAATTTTTGGTATAAAAAATAAAAATAAAAAGAGAATCTATGTTCAAACAAAAAATAAAGGAAAAGGTTATGGTATTTTGGGTGATTTAGAAAACCTCTACCAGGGCTATGAACATTCGGTTTGTGGTAGAGAAATGTCTAGAGGGGATTAGAGATAACTCCATCAAGGCTATAGATGCCCGAATGGCGATGGAGAAATATCCAGATAAATTGGTGACATGTCTACTTGTGTGACAAAGCTCATTAATGAGTAGACCAATGTTCACTCAGGGGTAAACAAAACCATTTTCTAAATTATGATGGCAAATTTTAACTGATTTTGGAACAAAATGAAATCACATACACACAATTTTGCTAAAACAAAATGGAGTATTGCTTTCAAATAAAATTGCCTAACCCCAACCTTGGGTGGATGCCAAATCATTGGTTTTGCTGATTTGAAAGTTTCATTGGTTTTAGGGGGGTTATTTATATTCCCCAAATGCTTAGGAGTCTTTTCCAACAAAGTCACCATTGTTTTTGTGCTTGCATAACATGCCCTAGTCTGGACTGGGGACCCACTAAAATTTTTGGTTTGCATTAGGATTTTTTAAATTTTTCTCGCATCATTTTTGAAATTTGCTTGCATCAACGTGTTCAAATTGCTTTCATTTAGCATTTTGAAGTGGATTCCATCGAAAATTTTAAATTTTGGCTCTTCAAGAGAATTATTTTGGATTAGTATTTTAGAATTTTGATTTTTAAAGGTTTATCCTTAGGTTTTAAATTATTCAATTCAATTTTCAGGGTTCTTTATTTTTCACTATCTTGCCCTATTTTTGATGTAATTTTGAAAATGCCATATATTTTGAATGGAAGGTTTTTTTTTGGTGATTTGAAGCTTGGTGGGACTGTCCTGGATCTCCTCTTTGCAATGGTACCAAAGTTGCAGATTTTTAGACCTGAAATATTTTCTAGAAATGGCAGTTTCCATTTATAGCTCTAAAACTTCTAATTGCAATTTCTCACGATAAAAAATAAATTTTTGAGTTCTGTAAGTGGTTATGAGTACCCATTTGGCTCATTTAGATGTTTGTATATTTTAATTAAATGTTAGAAACTTCCACTTTTACCACATTTTTGCTCACTTTTTTCTCTACAAGGCATTTCAAATTTATCTCGGAGCATTGAAAATCATTTATGGGTAGTGAAAATCCTTTGCAAGCCTTTAGGGTGCAAAATTCATAAATACAGATGACTTTGGAATGCTGGAAGAAAATTTATCAAGTATTACACAAGGTGGAGAAATGGGACATTGGAAAAAATAATAGCTTCCCTAAAGTTGGTCACTCAACAGAGTGAAAGAATCTTGGGCAAAAAATTGGGATGTCATCGTACCTCAATGGAATCCTAAAACCCACCTATTTTACTAAGATTGGAAGTAAGGATAGAGAAATGGGTTGTTATTGCACTTCGGGTGAGTCCCAAAAGTCCGTTGGCTTTAGGTTTCATTGGACAAAAAAATGGGCATTGGTAGAGAAAGTAAGTAACCTGAAACCCTGCCCACTCTCATGAGTCGAAAAATAGGATTCCATTCAAGAAGCCACCATATAAAAGTATCATCCATGCATATTTTTGGGAATATTAGAGTGTACTAAGTATGAAAGGATGTGGGAAAGACAACTTCAAAATATTATTGGAAATATTGAGATCCCAAAACTTTGCCCATGGAAATCAATGCCCGACAATTGAAAATTTAAAAGCCAACAATAAGAAATAATTTGAATAAAGGAAATGGGGCTCCAAAATTGGAAATCATTCCCGACAAACCTAAAAGTGAAGTCTATCAATGGAAAATGAGATTTGACAAAGGAATAATGTCCACCAATGAAGTTGTGCATTAGGCAATTGAAATGACGGGGCACTGGGAACCCACACTTCAACGAACTTGCCTTTTCATTAAAATTAAAAAAAAAAAATAATTACAAGCTTGAAAGCAACAGCCCGCAGGCTTACAATGGCCGAGTTCGGCTCTGGTCTATCTCTCTGTTCTACTTCTCTGTTCTTCGGTCCGCCGCCCTCTGAAAACAAAAATTCCATCTTTTTAACGAGGTCCCGGTCCTCCCCGGCAATCAATGCCTCCACCAAATATAATTTCAAATTCAAATTTCCCTCCTCCGGGATTTTTGAAATATCAGTCTTAAACGGCCATCTGCCCGATCTACCAAGGTACCGGCATTAATGGTCTTCCTGCACTGGCCGCGTCGTTCTGACCGTTCGTGTACTGTCAGCTCCTCCATAATGGCCATCGCCTGTGTCTGGTTCAATGTCCGTACCTGTCACTCTACCAAAAATAAAATATACATGGCCGTGGCCCTTTTCTGGTTTCAACACACGCAACTATTTTTTTTTTTTTTTTGTAGAACTGGCCACGCCTTCTCTTTGACGTAAAAATTTGAAACATGCACCCTTCTCAAATGTTAAGTTACACGTGGCCGTCCACGTGTCAACTCTGTCCTTTGCGACCGCCACGTGTCCCCCTTAACGACCGCCATGTGTCGCCCCTTTACTGGCCGCGATATCGCGACCGAACTCCAACTCCACTGCTTCATACTTCTCCCCCTCCTTTCTTTTCTGTGCCTTCACTTTAATGATACCTTGCCATGCCTTTCGCTTGCCATGTGTCGGCTTCACACTGGCCGCGATATCACGACAGTCACGATATCATGACCTGTCGCGATATCGCGACAGGACTCCTTCCTCCGCTTTGCCTTCGAAGACCGTCGTGATATCGCGACGTCATGATATCGCGACGTCGCGACGTCTAGAGCTCCTTCTCCCCTTATTTGTATTACCGTCGTGATATCGTGACGTTTGAAGACCCTCGCTCTTTCTTTTCAAAACCGTCATGATATCGCGATGTCGCGATATCGCGACGTCGCGACATCGCGACGTTTGAAGACTTCTCGCCTCCTCCTTTCATTACTGTCGCGATATCGCGACGTCGCGATATCGCGACGTCGTGATATCGTGACAAAACTTCACCAAAGTTGCAACGCTGCGTTGGGGTCACGATTTCGCGACATGTCGCGATTTCGCGACCCCTCCCTTCCTTGCCTCTCAAAACCTTCCAAACCAAAACTTGCTTCACAAACCTTTCACAGTACTTGAAAATAATAGATCTAAGTGCAAAGAACTTAGAAAGGAAACTAAAAATATTTGGAAGATGCAAGATTGCTTTTCCCTCACCGGATGCTCCTGCATCAGACACCCCGGGTAAGAGGGAGAAGTGACCTTCACTTCTACGTTGTTCGGGCTGCGTCCCTTGCAATATCTCCGAACATTCATCAACCTTTATATCCGGCTCAAATCCTGCTTCTTGGCAAATTTTTCTGCCCTCTACTAGGCAAATTCTGGCATTACTGCACACCTTCTCATCTTCGGTCTGCAATGGCTTCAACTTATGCCGCATTCCATCTTTCACCAAGGAATAAGTATTTGCACGGCCATCATGCACTGCACTCCGATCAAACTGCCATGGCCTGCCCAACAGCAAATGGCATGCATCCATGGGGAATACATCACACATGACTTCATCCTGGTACCTCCCAATCTGCAACATGACTAAACACTATTCCCGGACCCAAGCTCTGTGGTCCTTCCGCAACCACGCAATCCGGTATGGATGCGGGTGCCTCCTTTCCAACCGCAACTTAGTAACCATCTCCTCGGAAACTAAGTTGTCTATACTCCCATTGTCTATAATGAAATTACAGACCTTGCCCGCACTTTTGCACCGGGTGCGAAACAAACTTCTCCTCTACTCAGACTGGTCTTCATCCACCAGCATGGTCCTTCTCACAATCATGGCTTCCCCCTTTTCAGCTTCCTCAGAATGTTTTGAATCAGCATATTCAACTGCCACAACTGCTCTGGCGGGACCCACCGGTTTCTTGTTCGTCTTTTCCCGGTGTTGTGGACACTCGAATGCACGATGCCCTTCTTCACCACGGTGGAAACATGTTCCACGGAATACTCCCCTTTCATTCTCGCGTCCAGATCTACCCCTTCCTCTCGGGTAGTTATCATTCTGAACTTGCGGTTTTGGGTCTTCCTCTTCTCTCTGATCCCGGATGCTGCTCTCTTCTTCCTTCTTCTCTTCCTTTCCTTCTTTCTTTCCACCGTTCTTTCCTCCCGGTTCTTTCACTTTTGGCTTGCTTTCAAACCTTTGGTTCAATTTTACTTCAACCTTTAAAGCAAACTGGTAAGCGTCTTCGATGGTGCTTACCCGAACCAAGCTCAAATCCTCCTGCACACTCGGTATCAACCCATTAATGTAACGGGCCACCTTTTCTTTGCTGGCTTCTAAGTGTCCGATTCTGATGGAAATTTTATAAAAATCCTCCTTATATTCTTGAACTGTTCTGTTCATCTGCCTCAAGCTTTGCATTTTACGTAACAGATCCAGCTCATAGTCAACAGGGATGAACTGTCTTTTTAATTTCTCCACCATTCTGTCCCACCTGGTAATCCATTCTTTTCCTCTTCGATTTCTCTCCAGCTGTACCCCCTTCCACCAAATGCTAGCATGACCCTTCAGTCGGGTCTTAGAAAATCTGACCCGGTTAGGGTCTTCAACTTCTTCGTATTCGAAGTATTCTTCTAATTCATTCACCTAGTCTATCAATTCCTCTGGGTTCAAGTTCTCGAAATACATGGGAACCTCTAACTTCGGCCTCTTCCCGATCTGGGAGATGGCCTTGTATAGCCGGGCCTGTGCCGGGTCTACATCTTCCTCCTCTTCTTCAAACTCATTCTCCTCTTCCACTTCATCCTCACTGTCTGCATCCCTTATCGACTCACGTCCTCTACGTAGCTCTTCTTGCAGGGCCTGGACTTGCCGCTGCAATGCTCGGAAATCTTTCGCTGCCATGCCTCTTCCACCCACCGGGTTTCTTCTCGGAGGCATCTTCACCCAAACTCAAACCCTCCCACATGTCCTGGCGCAAACTGCCTCACGGTCGGCGGTCTGTTTACGCACTCAGGAACTCCCGCTCTGATACCACTGACGGGGCACCGGGAACCCACACTTCAACAAACTTGCCTTTTCATTAAAATTAAAAAAAAAAATAATTACAAGCTTGAAAGCAACAGCCCGCAGGCTTACAATGGCCGAGTTCGGCTCTGGTCTATCTCTCTGTTCTACTTCTCTGTTCTCCGGTCCGCCCCCCCTTTGAAAACAAAAATTTCGTCTTTTAACGAGGTCCCGGTCCTCCCCTGCAATCAATGCCTCCACCAAATATAATTTCAAATTCAAATTTCCCTCCTCCGGGATTTTCAAAATATCAGTCTTAAACGGCCATCTGCCCGATCTACCAAGGTACCGGCATTAATGGTCTTCCTGCACTGGCCGCGTCGTTCTGACCGTCCTTGTACTGTCAGCTCCTCCATAATGGCCATCGCCTGTGTCTGGTTCAATGTCCGTACCTGTCACTCTACCAACAATAAAATATACGTGGCCGTGGCCCTTTTCTGGTTTCAACACACGCAACTATTTTTTTTTTTTTTTGTAGAACTGGCCACGCCTTCTCTTTGACGTAAAAATTTGAAACACGCGCCCTTCTCAAATGTTAAGTTACACGCGGCCGTCCACGTGTCAACTCTGTCCTTTGCGACCGCCACGTGTCCCCCTTCACGACCGCCACGTGTCGCCCCTTTACTGGCCGCGATATCGCGACCGAACTCCAACTCCACTGCTTCATACTTCTCCCCCTCCTTTCTTTTTTGTGCCTTCACTTTAATGATACCTTGCCATGCCTTTCGCTTGCCACGTGTCGGCTTCACACTGGCCGCGATATCACGACAGGTCGCGATATCGCGACCTGGATATCGCGACAGGACTCCTTCCTCCGCTTTGCCTTCGAAGACCGTCGCGATATCGTGACGTCGCGATATCGCGACGTCTAGAGCTCCTCCTCCCCTTCTTTGTATTACCGTCGCGATATCGCGACGTCGCGATATCACGACGTTTGAAGACCCTCGCTCTTTCTTTTCAAAACCGTCGTGATATCACGACGTCGCGATATCGCGACGTTTGAAGACTTCTCGCCTCCTCCTTTCATTATCGTCGCGATATCGCGACGTCGCGATATCGCAACGTCACGATATCGCGACAAAACTTCACCAAAGTTGCAACGCTGCGTTGGGGTCACGATTTCGCGACATGTCGCGAAATCGCGACATGTCACGATTTCGCGACCCCTCCCTTCCTTGCCTCTCAAAACCTTCCAAACCAAAACTTGCTTCACAAACCTTTCACAGTACTTGAAAATAATAGATCTAAGTGCAAAGAACTTAGAAAGGAAACTAAAAATATTTGGAAGATGCAAGATTGCTTTTCCATCACCGGATGCTCCTGCATCATGAAAGCTACCCAGTTTTGTGCCCTAGCATGGAGCAATGATGTGGTGAAGTCTGACCTTAAGCCTGGGAAATAATTTGGAGGCAATTGCTAGAAAAAAATAAAAAAATTTAAAATTAAAAATTCCTTGGTTTCTAAGCTTTGGAAAAATAAATAAAAAATAATAAAAGATTTAAAATCAAAACCTTAGAAAAAATAAAACAATCAAATTAATATTATTGTTAATGTTCTAATCTTCACATTTTTTTTATTTATTACAGGAATTTTGGCCGATGGCTGCATTAAATGGTGAACATGATAGTAGGCATGGAATTTTTAATGCAAATCGGGTGAGTATAATTGTGCCCAAAATGGAAGAAGCAAGAAACCAGTGCTCCGTTGGATTGTGCTAAATGAAAATTATTGCCAGTATGGTGGCTCCAAAGTTCCTAAGCATCATGCGAATGGGAAATTAATGGAGTATGGCTATTGCAGGACTTATTGCAGATGAAAACATTATGATGCATGGCCAGAGTACATCCCATTTAATTTAGGTCTACCTACGATATGGAGGAATACCCCACTTTCAAAAAAGTCCATCCTGGAGGCATATGGGAAATTTATTGCAGAATGTAACACTAGGCGAAGGCCAAAAAACTATATAAATATTGACTCACTAGATGGTTACAAGGGTTGAAAACCATATATTAGTAGTAGACTTTAGTTATTCTTTGCTTCTTTCTCTTTGTAGACAAATTGTAATTATAAACCAAGTGGCTACTATTTTTGAGCTATGTTCTTTGTAATCCATTGAAGTGGGTAAACCTAAAACTATGTGCTTAATGACTATTTTTTAATATTAAGGCTCTATAATTTTTTGTGTTCAATATACACATATTTATGATGGTTGTATATAGTCCATTTCACGTTTTGTTGTTCCTTTGAAGATTGCACCATATCGAACCTCAAGCTATGTGAATACTGGTTGGACCAAGAGTGGTTTAATTTGTGTTTGTTTGCTTTACCAGATTGAGGTTGGAGTTTAGGGTAGTATCACTTGTTTTATTTTATTTTCTCTAACCCTTCAAAATTTGACTTTTATTTGGAACTTGTTTAGATTATGACTAAATTAGTTTTTGATTTGAAGCATTGAAGTTATTGTTTAGATCTCTGCTCGAAGTATGTTGAAATACCCTTGACAATGTGTCATTTGCATGCTCAATAGTGCCCTAGATATTTTTAGGATCTCATCTCTTTTCTATATCTTGAACTTGCCTTTTCCCAAGGTTATTAAAAGGGATATCTTTCGCCACCCTCACCAGAGTTAGTTTTGTTGGTGTTTCATATGAGGATGGGAGGGTGAGCCTAGCATTTTTGTGATCTGAGGATGAAGCTAGACTTGCCAATTTTATTTGATGTTCTCTAAGTAGCTCATTTAATCCTATAGCATTTTTTATCATTTTTTGTATGGCTACAAATATCTTGATCTCCTTATTTTTAAAAACTAATGCCTTAGGTACCATTTTTATATCAATTAAGGTATTTACATAGCTAAATTTAGTTGGTTTTTAGTGGATCAGTCAATTGTCTCTATGCAGAGATAGCAAGGCTTATTTATTTCCCAATAGAGGACTATATAGAGGGTAGAGGCATTGTGGCAATTTACTTTTGTTCATTAGTGTTGATTAATACTTCCACCTGATCTACTCCTTGACTAACAATTCCTAGAATTGTATATTGAAGTTCACTAGAACTGGTAACTGGGATAATGGTTGCAATTTATTCCACTAAATTTGCCCTCAGTATAACCAACTCTAGAGGGTAATCACCTACTAGTTGGATTTGGGTTTTTTGGTAAATAAAAGTCTTCATTAATTACTGGGTTTTGCAGGTTAACCCAAAACCTATTACAATATCTAGCCTTCTGCTAAGATTGTAGATCCTAGTCATCCTTAAAACTTTCTTACCAGAACTTGTGTTGAATCCCCTACAACACCTTACTAACAAGGCACACCCATACCTAAACATAACTATAAAAATTACTCACATTGACAGGAAATTGAAGTTTGGACCTTTGCACTTGTGAAACCTGTTGATTGCCCATTTCCTATTTTTTGTCGAAATCCTCCAAGGCTTACACCCTGTTACCTTAATTTCCAATTTGGTATGATTTAGAGGGAAACCCCATAGTTATTACCAACTCCATGGGGAAAGAACACCTATTCATATTTCTCCTTAATGGGTAGGTTTATTTTCATGACTAATAATGTTTTCCACTTCACGTGGCACACCTTGTGTCCATGTCACCAAACTACCAACATCAACACCTATGTTGGCTAATTTATCAGTGACCTGTTGGCCTCACGGTACACGTGACGAGCCCTCCTGTTCTATCTTGCCGCAAAAAGAATCCTCACTTCATGGATGACTCCCTCGATTATCCATGGACATTTTTTGCCATTGGTTAACAGGTTGATGTTCATCGAATTACCTTCAATAATCAAGTTATCTTGAGTTGCTTGGGCTACTTGCAACCCTCTCCAAAGGGCTCTAGCTTCTGCTTCGTTATTAGTTCTTATTCCCAATGGTTTAGCAAAGGCCTTTATCAGATTTCCTTGATGATCCCTAATTATTCCTCCAGCTCCAGCTCTTCTCGGGTTCTCCTTGGCTGCACCATCAAAATTTAGTTTAAACCAACCCTGGGGGGTGGCTTCCAAGAAATCCCATTTTTGGTATTGGGTAAAGGAATGGAAGGTTTGTCCTCAATACCTAAGGCCCGAGCTAATTGTTTTTCTTAAGGAGGAATTGAGTGGTTCTCATCCACTAAGGTGCTAAGGTTTTCTTTTGCAAAGACAATAATCCTATTGACGATGATTTTTGGGTTGTGAATGGTATCCTTAAAGGCTCTATGGTTCCTTTCTAGCCAAATCTGCCAGAGAAAATGATGCCAACAGATTTTACATAGGTACTTAAGTTTTAGGCTAACAAAGGGTTGAGGCCATTGATGGAACACTTCAAATATAAGAGCAGGCTTAACCCATGAGATCCTAAAGGCTTGGAAAAGTTCATCTAGGATGGACTCCGCTACCAGACACTCTAGAAACAAGTGTTGGGTTTTCTTCCATATTTCCCTACACATGTAGCAATGGTTAGCAATAACCATACCTTTGGATAACATATTGTCCATAGTGAGGATTTTTCCTTGAATCACCAACCATGAAAAAAAGGATATTTTAGGAATTAAGCCTTTGATCCAAACCAAACTCGATTGAAATTGTTGAACTTCCACATTGAGAAGAAAATTATAGGCAGACTTAACTATGAAGTCACCACTTTTAGTCTCAGCCCAAACAATATGATCTTCATCCTCTCCAAAGGGAATAATTTGCTGAGTTAAAATGTTATAAAGCTCTTCAGACTACGCTTCAAAACCCCTGTACTCTGATGTGTTTCCACCTGTTGATATTTATATCTTGCCACATATAATTTGCAACCTTCTTCCCAATATGCTACTCCATATGCTCTTGAATCCTAGCCAAATGAGGATTCTGGGATAACTCCTTAGCTCTCACCCATCAATCCTTCCAAAAGTCTATTGTTTGCCCATTTCCTAGAATCCATCTAAGACCTTTCTTGACAAGATCCCTGCTCGTGACGATTGCCTTCCAAAAAGTAGACCCCCTGCTAGCTAAGCTTGTCATTAAGGAAGTTCACACCTTGAAGGTATTTCCTCTTAACTATGACAGTCCATTCATTATCGACCTTAGTCAATAACCGCCATGCTTGTTTGGCTAACAGAGCTATATTGAGATGAGCAACTCTCCTCAATACTAACCCCCCATCAGCTTTAGGTTTGCAAACCTTGTTCCGACCTACTAAATGGATCCTTTTCTTATCCTCAGTCCCTGACCAGAGAATTTTTTTTTGAAGCTGCTCAATTTTGTTATACACCTTGCTGGGAGCTCTGAACACTGATAGGAAGTAAAAGGGTATACTTTGAAGTGAAGCCATAGTTAAAACAACTTTGCTAGCTTGAGATAACATATGTCCTTTCCAACCTGCTAGCTTTTTTTGGATCCTCTCTAGAACTATGTTCCACATTGATCCTTCAGGTTTCCCCGTAAATAGGGGAAGACCTAAATAGGATGTGGGAAGGGATGCAATCTGACATTCCATGATCCTTGCTATGCTATTTTTTCTAGGAATGGGGGTATTGATGAAATAAAGTTTGCTCTTATCAAAATTCACTTTCTGTCCAACCGCTTCTTCATACATTATGATAATATTTTTAATCCTTCTTGCCTCAACCACATAAGCCAAATTCAGTAGCAATGTATCATCAACAAATTGCTGATGTGTCACCAGGGTAGTTAGCGACGTGGCCTTGATACCAGATATGAGTCCAACTACTGCTGCTTCCTTAATGGTTCTTCCCAAGGCCTTAGCTACGATGATGAACAACATAGGACTTATGGGATCTCCTTGTATTAGACCACATTTGCTTTGAAAAAAACCTATAGTAGACCCATTAACCAAAACTGAAAAACAAGGCTTAGAAATACACTCTCTTATTAACTTGACCCATTTCATGTTGAAGCCAAATTTTAATAAAACTGCCTCTAGGAATTCCCAATTTATCCTGTCATAAGCTTTGTTCATGTCTAACTTTAAAGCCATGACTACTTTTTTGGTCTGAGCAAATGTATGAAGATCCTCATGAAAAGTAATAATTCCATATAAGATTGATCTTCCTTGTACATAACTTCCTTGACTTGGATCAATGATAACCGGTAGAACTTTCTTCAAACGGTTGGCTAAAAATTTGGACAAAATTTTATAGGATATATTACATAGGCTAACCGACCTAAAGTCAGCCATAGTCTTGGGGTTGGGGCCTTTAGGGATCAAAGCAATGAAATTTGAATTGAAACCCCTTGGAATATGATTTGAACTTTGGAACTCCTTGATTGTAACAATAACTTCTGCTCCAAAAATATCCCAAAAAAATTAGAAAAACCATGGTGAAAACCCTTCCGACCCAGGAGCTTTGTCAGGATCCATGTTAAACAAAGCCTCCTTGATCTCTTCTTCTGAAAAAGCTATTGTAAGAGACTCATTAATCATTTCATCAATGAGTTGTGGAATGAATTGAAGGAGAGAGTCCTTTGCTTGGGCATTACAGGCCTGTTCTTCACCCAACAATGAACTGAAAAAATTAACAGCCTCGTACCTGATCTCCTGAATGTTTTGTGTTGAGGATCCATCCACCTTAGTTAAATTTCTAATATTATTGTTGCTTCTATTGCTCAATGTGGTAACATGGAAAAAATTTGAATTAGAGTCCCCTTCTTTTAGCCATAATGCCCTTGATTTCTGCCTCCAATACATATCCTTACAAGCTAAAATATTATAAAACTCACAAAGTGTTTCCTTCTGTTCAGTCCTTGTCGCCTCACCATAGGTTCCATTTTGGATTTTGCTTTCTATTATTCTCAGTTTTTCCCCCACTGCTCTCTTATTCTCAAAAATATTTCCAAAGACTTCTTTATTCCATATTCTAAGGTTGTTTTTCACCATCTTAAGTTTTTGAGATAGTTTGAAGGAAGCACTTCCCTGGATAGGCTGATGCCACCATTCCTCTATTTGTTTCTTGAAGTCCGGATGTTTAACCCACATTGACAAAAATTTGAATGGATTTTTAAAGGAGTTAGCCTGAAATGCCTCCCATAGAATAAGATTATGGTCTGAAGCGCATTTAGGAAGGGATTGTAACACTAAATCACCAAACATTGTTGTAGCTTCCTTGGATTAAAAAAACCTGTCCAACCTTTCTTGAATCAGCTGACTTCCTATCCTCTTATTACTCCATGTAAATTTGGCTCCTTTTAGTCTTAAATCCATCAATTCATTTGTGTTAATGAATTCATTGAAGTCTTCCATGCTCCTTAAGGGTAACCCAGATCCTCCCTTCTTATCAGATGGGTAAATGGGGGTATTGAAATCTCCCCCAATCACCCAAGGAATGTCTTTAAAGGCTTGGCTCAAATGCCCCAAAAAATCCCACAGTTTAGACTGCCCTTGGACAGAGGTGGGGGCATAAACATTTGACATAATCCAATTCATATTAGTATCAAAATCATGAAATAATACGCTTAAGACTCTTTAATTTTCTTGAATAATAATTCCTTCTATTTTAATAGGATCCCATAAGATCATGAGGCACCCAAATGCTCCTCTCGCCTGTTGAAAGGCCACTTCCCCTTTCTTCCAAATCCTTCTAGCTATAAGTGCTGATTGTGCTGCATCTGTTTTGGTTTCTTGAAAAAAAATGATAGTAGGATTCCAATCCTTCCTTATGGACTTCACCATCCTTTATTTTGGTGGGCCATTTAGGCCTTTCACATTCCATGAGAGAACCTTCATTTATACTATTTGATATTTTTTCCCCGCCCCCTTCCCTGAGCCAAAGGGGGTTTGTCAATTTTGCTATTATCCTGGTCAAAAATAGCTTGCTGTAACAATGTGCTTTGCTTTACGTTGCAATTTCTTCATTGATTCTCATTCTATAGTGCTCTGTTGTAGATATTCTCCCTTTCTTTCTTTCACTTCCATTATATATCGGAGGCTTGGTGGTGCTTCTAGTCTGTTTTGGACTGAAATGAGGGGGCATATTCATAATTTGACCATACTTGCTCTAGATTTTGGTTATTTTGAATGGCTCATTTGAGTTCATATTCAAAGGCATATTTCACGTGATGTACCCATGTATACTTTAATTTTTGTACCTCTTTGTTGTAAACTCCTTTTGGATCATAGGGTCTCCACGTAAATTCTAAAAACAATAATCATTAATGTCCCAAATTACCTTAAACATACTTGGATATCCTTTAAAAACATAATATCCAAACCTTTAGGGGACTATTAGCCATAAAATTTTCTCGATTTTCCTCCCTAACCACATTTTTGCTTCCTCTACAGTCTGTCTTACTACCTCAAGTAGAGCTACCAACATTGGGCAGTATTTGGGTAAGGCCTTTGGGGGGATTTTTGCACCATATAGCCTTATGTAGGTGAAGTCTTATGTTAAAAAATAATCCCCTACTTGCTTTTATTGTAAGAAATAGGTGATTCTAGGGCCTATCCTTGGTTGGAGGCAACCACATAGCACCTTATGGATTGTGCTGAGGAAGTTGTTGAAAAACCATCCATAACTTGAGGATCCCTCATGTATCTAGTGAAGTTTTACTTGTATATCTTAGGCCTCTGTCTACCCTAGCTTTTGCATGGTTTAAGCATCTAATTGCCCTACTATGAGGTGAATGAGGATTGAATAGAAAGAAAAAGGAGACATTTTCTTATGTTCTTCTATGATAGAATTTCTTAGTCTGAACAACTCATGATGCATTTAATTACTAACTTTGTATTCCCATTTGTATATTGGGGAGGAAAAAGTCTTATTACATTGCATTATCAAGTGTATCACCTTCCTAATGAGTGTACTCAAATATTTTACCCCTAAAACTATATTAGTCATATCTACATAATCCCTAACCCTTTTGAATTGGGAAATTATATGAGACTATTTCACATGATCAAACAAGGTTGCATAGTAATGTGTAAAAATTATAAACTGGGATTGGTATTCAGTTACCTCTTTATTCAAATTAGCATTGGTCCTATTCAGCTAGAAGACTCTTTGGAAGCTATCTATTGTTATCATAAAGACTGACTGATGGTTGACATCTCTAAAATCCTTAGCTTTTGCATTGTATGTCATCACCAAGTAGGCTAATAAGTCTAAAGAAAAGTAGACTCTTAGGCATACTATCTTTCCTAGATTGCTAAACTATTTGTTACCATGTGGAACTCCTTGCTATTGTGACCTATGCACTCTCTTAAAAATACCCATGAGCAAGTTGCATGACATTGGTGATCTTATTTTTCCATTTCAAAACTAACCACAACTATATTTTTTGCCTCTCATTGCTATGTAGAAGAGAGGCTTATGTCAAGCCTAGACTTCTTTGAAAATTCTAACACTTCTTTGCCAAAGGTAGCATGTCTAGCTTCTAGTTTTCATGGGTATTTATTCATGATAATTTTAATGGTAGATTCAATGCCTTCAAGAATAGTATAAGTGTTTTAAGAAGCCATTGTTATCTCCTCTTAGATAGAAACACCTTATCAATTATGCACAACTTTATTTTATTTCTCTGCAAATGCCTAGTAACCTTTCTACAATAAATTTTCTAGTTGATTTTAGGGGTTTTTGAAGCTTCATGCTGACAATAAATAGATTTTGGAGGCTAATTTTTGCATGCACTACTTTTAATGTCTGCCAACTATGTCATTTGAATCCACCATCCCAGTTCTGCCACTTCATAGTCTCTTAATTAAGTTAACTAAAAAATGATTGTTTGATTCGTAGTTGCTTCTAGCAGGGCTTAGATTGGTGGGTCATATTGTGTAATATCCTTTGTGTCATATAGTAATTTTTGATACTTTTCAAAATTGAACCTTTGTCTATAACATGGCTTTGGAATCGGCTAGTTTTGCCAACTTTTCATAGAAATGGCCATACATGATTAGTCAAAAATAAAAAATTATTTTATTTAAGTGATGAGACTTACATATGTGGCTCAATATGTGTTATCTATTTGGTATTCTTTGTACAACTACACACTATGGATTATCTATATTTTTAGGTTTATAAATGCGTGTCATTCGATTCGAGGGGAATCAATGCATATCGTTTAATTTTTAACAATCTTGTTGTGTTTTGACTTACTATGATGACTCTATCATGTTTTATCGGGTTCTAGTGAAAAAGCAATCTTCATATTAATTTTTTATACAATGCATACCATTGATCTCCTAATAATGTGTGCATATTTTTTATCTTAGGAAGATAAGACAAAGGACCCAAGACCTAGTGGAAAAGTCAAATCCTTTTAAAATGTGCTCGGTAGGCCTCTGATTCATGTGTGTCATTGGATCTTATGGGGATCAACATGTACCATTAAATCTTGTGCTAAATAGGATAAATCTACCTTTTGGTGGTCATGCTATAAGAAAACATGCTCATATTTCATTAAAGCATACCATCGGGTCTATGTTTGATGCACACATACTTTAGGATTTTGAGAACATGCATTCCTTTTAACAGAGGGTTTCGAGGACTTAAGGGAATTTTAAACGTTAGAAAATAATAAATTTCAATGTTCCATGGTTTTAGCACAAGACCTTAGGAATAACCATATGTTTAAGAAAATGATAATTTTGGGTCACTATTAAAAATTAAAATTGCTTTTGTATAATTCAATGGGTTCTGGTTCATGCATACCGTCAGATCTGGTAATGATCTATGCATACCCTTAGATATTGAGAACACACACAATGTTTATGAAAGGTGCACATTGATATGAGGGGAAAGAAAACCTTAGGAAGACCTTAATTAATAATATTGATTTTATGACCTAGGGGCAAACATCAATGAAAATGATTTTTGGGTTTAAATTTTGAACTAGTTGACTTCTTTAGAATGCATGCATAAAACCGGATCTCTTTTTAGCCTGTGCATACCTCTAGATTTGGGAAATATGTATGATATTTAACGTGGAAGGGGTGCATGGACTTGAAGGACTTAGAAACATATAGGTGGAGTTTTTAAATTATGGTTTAAATGACTTAGGCTATCAAGCTTAGGAAAATTTAATATATTTTAAATTAAAGACCGGTGCAGATTGATCTCATGAGGATGCATGCATACCATTGCTTTTATTTTTGTGTGCATGTATCATTTGATCGGGGAAAGATGCATGTGGTTTAATTCAAAGAGAGTGCATGGAAATGCATTTCTTAGAGGGGAGAACTTAGGTGGTTTCCTTTAGGCTTAGATGATATTGTTAAGGCTTGGGTAAAAATTGGACTTGACATGGAATTTTAGCCTTAGAATCTTAGCATAAATGGGAATAATGTATTTTAAAGGATTATCAGGTGCTAGTTTAATGGGATGATTTGGAAAGCAGGGGCAGTGAAACTTATGAATGACCTAAGGGAATGAGGGTTGAAATGGTAATCGGATGAAAATTTGACTTGATGATTTATAATGGGAAAAATTAAAAGGGGACCAAGGGTCATGATTTTTTCAAGCAACCTCAAGCTTTTTATGACTTTGCAACATATAGGACTTTTAGTATTCACTAAGGATAGGCATAACATATAGGAATTTTAGGATTCACTAAGGATAGGCATACTTTTGATCAGAGAAATTTTTTACCAGGGACTACTGGTCATGACCATATGCAAAGGGAACATTTGGAGCATGATGACTAAACTTGAAATATATATAACCTTGAATCAACAAAAAAATTAGACCTAGGACTTTGCAAGACTCATCAAAATTTGAAATTAGGGGTAAATTTCAAGTTGGATTTTTGAGGATCCAATAGGCCACTTTCCACTAAACTGAGAGGAATTGATAAGACTTGTAACTATTTTCATGTGAGATAATACTTATTTAGTTATTATAATAGAATATTAAAGTATTTATTTAAAATTAGTATCTTCTAAAATAAAAAGAATGTCTTAATTAAAAAGGCATGTCTTATTTAAAAAACACATCTTCTAAAAAATCATCATTGTACTCCTTTATAAAAAATAGATATGAATAATATTATGTATGCAAATTTTCATTAAGAAAAATCTCTTAGTGTTTCTTTTATGTTCATACCAATTCTTTCTTGAATAAAGTTGTTCATCTCCATGGGTGTTAGCCTTTTGACTATGGGACCTTTGGAGCATTATTATTTGTGGATGTAAAAGTTCTATTTTGGAATATCAAGGGTATTTAAGCCTTTCATTGGACATTCCATTTTAATATTTTCAAGTTTTAGATAGCCCTTATGCAATTATGTAGGTGGTTGGATTGAGCATTTGGACCTCCATTCTTGTTTCTTTCTTAATGCCATTAGTAACTCTTGAAGAATTATTAGGGGAGAGATTTGGGTCTATTGGTGAGCTTCTCAAAAGTAATAATATACTTTAGTAGAGTTTTTTATTTTCAAAGGTCAGTGAGGGAAAAATAAATCTCTAATGAACCAAATTGACTAAGGAGTTCCCTCTTGAATTATGTCCACCAATGGTTTGGAACTTGTTTCCACAACCATTGGTCCCAATGTAATGCTTCAAGTTCAAAATGGAAAGTATCTATAAAGATATTTTGGTCAAAGGGATTTCCATGTAGTTCATACCACAAATCGACCTTAATCAACTAGCTCTATGGCTTGATCCCATAAAATCTTCGAAAATATATTTTAGGAAGTCTAGGAGTTATGCCTATGTAGTTTTCTAACCATTGATTATTTTCCTTATTAAAGACACTAGAGACTCTAGAGATCAATTATGGTATTTAATTGGTGATTTATTCCTCCATCCTCTACATTCTAGACTCCATTGCTTGATAGTGGGTCTTTAGTGGTGTTTACTAAAAATAAACTTGTTATTTTAGTAGTTACTATTTTTGGAAAGGGTCCCAAAATATTTATGGGTGATATAGATATATTATTAGCTTTAAAAGATGATAAAAATAGGTTATACCACAAAATGGTAATTTTTGGGTTTCCAAAAAAGTGTATGGGTGTTATATACCAAAAAAATTAGCTCGAAATCCCTTATCCCCTTGGAGTTAGAAGATAATCAAGCAACTATTACTATTTGACAACTTTAAGAGTCTACATCCCTTAGATCTAGCCTCATTCTAGTAGATGTCTTAAACATCAAAATTTCTCAGTCTAAGGATTGGTACATGGATATATTTAACTTTCTTAAAGATGTTTAGGTTCCTTATGGATTATATCACAACCAAAAAAATCTTTTATAAAAAAAGCATTGTTGATTTGTGATAATTTATGATACTTTATATCGGTATTATTTTGAAGGCATCCTCTTAAGATACCTTAACTTTGATAAATCCTTATAAGCCCTTGAGGAAGCACATGAAGGATCATATGGAGGTCATTTTAGAAGCTCCTTAGTATAGGTTATTTTTGGTCTTTCATGGAGAAATATGCATATGACTATGATCGATGTTGCAACAAGTGTCAATGCCATGACAACCTTATTCATGCTCCTCAAAACATTTATTTTATTTCTTCTCCTTGGTCATTCTCCATGTGGGGATTGGACATTATTGGGAAGATTAACCCCACATATTCTAATGGTCACAATTTTATCATTACAACAATAGAGGACTTTACCAAGTGGATAGAGGTCATACCCCTAGCTATGGTGACTGAGGCCCAAGTCTCCAAATTCGTATTCAACTAGATAATTTGTAGGTATGGGATTCCTTTAGTAATTATATCTGACAATAGCACTTCTTTAGGAATAATGATATCTATAATATTTGTGTTGAGTACAAGATTTAGCAAAAATGGTCAACTCCTTATTACCCTCAGTTTAATGATCAATTTGAAGCATCCAACAAGTCCTTAGTTAATATCCTTAAGAAGTTGGTTAGTAAGACCAATTGATATTGGTACATCTAGCTTTACCCTACCTTGTGGGTCTGTCATAGAAGTGGATGAACTTCTATAGGTGAAACCCCTTATGTCTTGGTCTATGAAACTAAGGCAATCTTCCCATTTGAGTTAGAAATCCCATCCTTGTGTATCATTTTGCAAGATGCCTCGATTGGCAATGAGTACCATTTAGAGTATTTAAACCAATTAGAGTTGTTGGATGAAAAGTGCATCCATGCCTTAGATCATCTTTGAGCCTATCAAAATAGGCTCAAGAAAAACTACTCTAAGAAAGTTTGCACTCATTCTTTTGAAGTTGGGGACCTTGTCCTCAAGGAAAACTAGAAGAACACAATTGCTTGCATAGATATGAAGGGAAATTTTTAGCCCAATTGGCTAGGCCCCTTTGTCATAATGACCAAATTTAGATTAGGTTCCTATCATTTAGAAACATTAGATGGTAAATATCTTAAATAACCAATGAACATAATGCACCTAAAATAAAATTATGCATAAATTCACATCATCTCTCTATTTTTCTCTTTTATTGGTTGTCTCTCTTCTTCTATTGTTTTCTTCTCTCCTAATTTTGTGGCAACTTGTATTTTGGTTTGCTTGCTCATAATGCACAATTGCTTGCCATACATTTCATGGAGTGCTTGACATACTTTATCTTTTACTTTTATGCTCATCATATAGCTACTTTATTGCATGATCATATAAATGTTTGGGGACTTTGCAATGAGGCAAGTGATGAAACCTAGTTAGGTTTTAGCTCATATGCATTACACTCATACTAGGTCACTAATGCTTAGCAAATCCCCAACCTAGGGTACATATTTTATTTGCACCAATCATTCTTCTTTTCTATCTCATATTTTCCTTTACCTTGAAAGTGTCAATAATTATTAGTTTCTCCAAATCAAGGGGCATAGTCCTTTATCTCTTGTATATCTTTTGTTCGTTGTAATTTTTTAACCATTTCTTTTTTTCTATAAGATAAAGGATATATGTTCCTTCTTCTATTTGTGCATCTTGTTTTGCTCACACTTATCCTTATTTGATCTTTTTATTTTTAAGGGGTCCTTGTAGGATAGGATAGATACCACATGAATATCATTTATGGTATTCATACGACCACTGACTATTCTACACACATCCCTTAGCCATTGAAATTTTAAACAAGGCACACACACACACTGGTTTTTTATTTTTATCTATTTATCTTCTCTCTACCACATGCATTCACAACACCCTTTTGTTTTTGCTCTGATCAATCTTCTTCTCTTCTCTAGAAAGCTAATACCCCTATCAGGTTATACTCCTTTTGACCATCTACATGCATAACACCCCTATCGAGTTACACTCCTTTTGGCTTAGCAAACACCACATCCCATACATGAAAGCTTCAAGGATGCCAATGAGCATCAACCTCCACTTAGGTAATTTAAAATCACACATCCTAGTGGGTATCACTCCACATATAGTCACTAGCAAACATGCACTCATAATAGATTTCACTCCATCTTTTGGTCACTAGTGACCACACACCCATAGTGGATATGGCTCCACCATACTTGTTCTTTTTAGTGAGTATTACACCTTCATAGGATAGTTTCATGACTAATCATGAGAACTATACCTATAGTGGATTTAGCTCCATCCTCGATCATATGTGAGCATGCATCCTCATATGGTTTCACTCCATATCTTTCTTTTCTTTTACATGGCTTATGTTTGTTTAATAATATTGATCCCTAGTGGTCTATGCTAATTCAAATATCATATTCCAAGCATTTTTTTTGCTTTCTTTGACTTGTTGACCTTCTTCTTCTTAATCTTCCATTTTTTCTCTTTCTTTTTTTATTTTCTTCTCTTGTGCCAAATATGTGCTCTATTCATGCGAGGAGTGAATTCACTTTGGAACAAATTTTCAATCTATTTTTATGGGGTGTGAATTTAGTTGGAGCACTTTTTTCTTTCTCTTTCTTATTTTCCTTATTCCATCACATTTTTATGCTTCCATCTAGTCATATAATAATTCCCTCATTTTATTTTATTCATTATGCATTCATTCATTTAGTTCATCATGCATTTTTTCATCCATTCATTGCATAATAAAAATTAACAAACACATAAAATTAACAATCACATAATAAAACACACATAATCATACACAAAGTAGCATGATATATTACTCAATAAATAGAGCACGTGTTAACTGGTTCAATGTACCACAATACAAGTTAAGCACACTCGACCATCCCCCTATCCTAGGGATGCATTCCACACTCAAAATTGGCATATCATCTTGATCCCTACCCTAGCTTTGTGAGCCTATCTCCTCTACTTTTCCTATTGAAGGTGGTCCTAGTGGGGGTATTTTAACATACCATGAAACAATCCATGAATGAGATATTGACCTACGCTATGACCAAAGGGAGTATTCTAGAGGCACCCTCTACTCTACTAGAACCACCTAGAAGTACAATACCTGGTAGAATATCCCCCTCTACATAGCCACCTCCAATCTCTCTCCTACTCTTTGTAGCTCCTCTTGTTGTAGATGGATCTCTTGGTCCTATTGGTTGCCAGTGATAATAGTCATCCATTTAGTCTAGGCCTATTACCTCTCCTACTCCATGTAATCCATCTCCCCCTTGAGGTGCTCTATCTAAGCCCTTACCACATATCTCTCTATTGCTATCATGTCTCACATAGTAAGAGCATGATCCCAATTTAAGAGTGTAGTATTTAGGGCTCTCCATAGCCCCTCTAGCCTCTTGTACCTATCCCCTTAGAGTAGGTCCATCTCCCTCTACATGGCTACTATCCTAGCCTGTAGTACCTCCACCTCCCTCATCAAGTCATCCTAACCCACAACCCCACTAGGTCCTACCTCTGCTATTGCAGGGGAATATCTTACTATCCTATTAGGCCTAACATTTACCATTGTAGGGGTGCCTCCTACTATACCCCTCCCCATATACCTAGTATGGTGATGGTATTCCTAACTATTATCACTATATGCACCTAAACCTATACTTGTACCTACCTTGGTGAGTTTATACCCCTCTATCATCACTCAACATTATGTCAGGTAGCCTCTTGTAGTGCCAACTACATCCATCGATCCATGATCTAGCACCTCTACATTGGCATCGATGGGGAGATCCTTAGGGGTGCAATACTCTTCTACCATCTTTGGTACCTAGAGATCACTCCAATATTTTCAAATCCTAGGTCGATATACAATGGGTCATCTAGGTCCTCCTCTATGAACCTCCCCATATTAGGGTCCCCTTTGATCCTTTATAGGTCCCTTTACACTTGTTTAAACTAGTAGTCACCTAGGTCTAGTATCTCTTGTAGGATGTTGAATTATCATTGTACTCAGTCAAACATATATAGCTCTATTTTTCTCCTCTCCATAGAGATCCATCGGATCCTCTAAACTTGAGCTAACTCCTCCCCATCCTCAACCCATCCAAGGTGTATATGCCATGGTCACTAGATAATCCTATGCTTCCATAGCTCATCTATCACACACTTCCCTAGTGTAAGGATACAAATATATGTCCTATACATGTGCTCCAAGTGTTAGCCCCACATTTACATTGTTGGCCACTCTAGTTTGGATAATGATCCTAGTAGTGTGTGCAATATTTGAATATCTTTGTTCTCCAAACACCATACCTAGATCAATATCATATAGACAATTCCTATATACCGCTTGTATATGACATTGTATAATATCATATACAAATGGGCTAGTATGCATGGACCCCATACAAATCTAACCTGCTACTCTTGCTTGTTTACCACTACCCCCACTAGTGCCCATGGAAGGTGTCACCTAATCATTTGGCACACCAAGAACCTAGCCACAACCCTATAGAGTATAGTCATAAATGTGTCAACTCTATATCATACAACTATCTCATTTACATGGAGTTCACTCTATTGGATCTCATGAGTTAGGTCCTCCAACAATATCTGTAGCACTACCTAACACACCTATGCTCTATAAATTTCTCTCCCCTTAATGGGGATGCATAGGATCTACCACATGTCCTCTAGTGTGATGGTCATGTCCTCTAATGTGATGGTCATATTTCTTATTAGTAACTGAAAGGTAGATGACTTTGGGTACAACCTATCCACCAGTGTCATTAATAGCGCTATGTTTACCTCCACTCAGGGCATCTCTACCAAGTGTAGTAGCCCCACCCCCTATAAAGTATTCTTATTTATTTTTGTGATCTGCTACAATGCCTCCTCTAAGGATTTTAAGTCCTTGCTCTTGGTTATGTCAAGCTACAAACATAGATATTAATAAAAGTTTCATCAATTACATCATAATTAATCAACACACATTAATTAAAAAGAAAAATAAAAAAAAGCAACAAAAGCAAAATTTTCTTTCTCTTCTTCTGTCTCTCTCTTGTTCCTTTCTTTTTTCTTTTTCAAATTCATGCCCCTTTTTTTTAGGGCACAAAATCACAAATTCATGCCCTAGAATCCCAAGGAACAAATTTGATCATCTTCGAGGTACATCCAAATTCACAGCTGGCCCCAAATTTTATGTCGGATTCTTGCATGATGAATTCCTCTAAAAAATTCAAAAAATAATCTAACTTAGTCTAGAATTTTGGTTTAGGTCCATACCCATGCTCAATCTACTACTTTGTTGATGTCACCCCTCACAATGGTTGCACAATATGTTGGAAGTGCCAATTGCTTTTTTTCTCCAAAGCTCTTTCTCTCCTCATCACATGGTGAAAATGATTTTTATTTTTACCCTCCCTCACTTTTATCCCCCATTTTATTTTTTCTCTCTCCTCTCTTCCTTCTTTGTTCTTTTGTATCTTTCATTTTGAGTTTCTTCAAGAATTTTGCATTCCTTCTAAAACTTGAGGGGGCACCCCAACCTTAGGGGTATTGATGTCATTAATGCCCTATAAAGCATGCAAATTTTAAAGTGTTTGGAATGACATCATTTTTACACCATCCCTCTACCAAAACTTACCACCCCTTTTTGTGTTCACCATTTTCCCATAGGTGTCTACATCTTTCTTTGATGCATTTATTAGGCCATAAATACATCATAATGAGTTATTTTTCCCTTAGAACCTTAAGAAGTCACTCAAAGTTGCTAGGGCAAGTTTTGAGCTTCTTTTTCCTCTTTTGTTTGGCTTTTTCTCCTAGCCTTTTCGAATTTGTGGTCATCCAAGACAAGGCACAAATTTGACAATTTTAGGATTTTTCTCTTGAAAAGCCCAAGTTTTTGGCCAACCTCTATGATGTCAGTTCTTACCCAATTTTGAGTTTGGTTTTCCTACCTAAACCCCTCCAAACATCCTATAAATAGAAGTATTTGGACTCCCTTTTCCATTGGACACAAACCAAATGAGATATATCTTCTTTTAATACCTTCAAGACTTATGCTTTTAGAATGCTCTAGTGCTCTACTTTTTTGTGTGCCTCTTATGATTTTCTACTATGGATAAGCAAGTGGAAAAAACTTGATGATAGATTATGCACATCATTTTTCTTCTAGAGAAAGAGGAAAATCTTCCACATTGGTTGTTGCCTTTACTCTTGCTTCCTCCATGGGCTTATCAGGTTTTCTTTGTGCATTATTTCATTAGATTGTAAGTTATAAAATTTTCATTATATTTTATGTTTATAAATTACTATTAAGCACCCTTCTATGAATTCACACCCCACCCTTATGGGATATAAATTTGGTGAAACCATTGGTTTTGCCATCTTCTTCTCTGTTTCCAAATTCTTGATTATCAATTATAGGGTGTGAATTTAGTCACAATAGTTTGGGGTCAATTATCTACTCCCAAAACCCTAGTTATCATTTACATACTTGTTCTCCACTGCATACATTCTATTTACTTTCTATTTTCACTATTTTATGCTTGTTATATATTATTTTTCTTGTTCCAAAAAAGGTCAACAATCATTTTAATTTTCAAAATGTCAACTAAAAGGACCAAGGGGGCTTGACTATTGTGCCTCCAAGCTTAGTCACATAGTAGCCTAATCAGACCCCCAAACACTAATCAATTTTTCCAAGTTTCTATTGTTGATTTGCAGGTTTGACTAGATTCATGGTAGGATTTACAAGGCACAAATTTGGCTAGAATCAACCACTAGGCCAAGTAAGTGTTCTGATAGTACTTTTAGGATGTTTTGTTGTGCTTCCTATAGTTGAAAAGATAAATCAAAATAAATAAAGGTTTGTTTCTTGTAATTTTAGGGATAGTCTTCATTAAAACTAAGAATGATTCTAGGAATAACTCTTTGTCTGCTTACATTGTTTTTCTTTTACTTTTAGATTAGATCTTAGTCAAGACCAAACTTAAGTGCTTTTCTCAATAAACACATTAAATATTCCAATCTAGACTTAGAGTAATTCTTTAAATCACTCTTGGTGAACCCTTCAATCCCATAAGCCCTCGAGTATCTAGAGAATAATAGCCTCACAGTTACCTCAACTTCTAGTGGATCCACAAAGAATTATTCATGGTGGGTATTTTCTCCTTCTAAAGAGTTATTATTGTTGGTGTGAGATGATTAAAATATTTCCTTTCCACAATGATATAGAGAAAGGTCCCACTCTCAATGAGGTGGAAGGTATTTCCTTTTTAAATGCAATTTTTGTATTGTTGTAGCTATAAATTTAATTTAGACTATCTTTATTTTATGAAATCCATGAGAATTAAGTAGCCTTTTTCATTAATATCCCAGGAAGAAAATATACTATATTAGATTTATGTAAATAATTATTTCAATCATATAATGTGCTATCATAGAATGAATTATTTTTCATTCAATATTTAAATTGTTCTTTCTTTTATTAATGCTCCAATCATATTTAGTTACAGTAGTTGATATTTATCAACAAATGAGTTTTTTATTTCTACAAGAATGAGTTTGTTTTTTGTTCTTTAGTTACTTAGACTAAGAAAACTAAATTTGGCCTTACATAACTCTTCCTAGTACATACATCTAAGCACATAACCCTAGATTCGATATATGAGCAAAGTGATGTAGATAAAAGAGCCAATTAGTGACCTCTAATTTACTACAAGTTATTTTTTTAGAAAAGGTTTTATAGGTTTTTTTTGTGATTTTATGTTCAAACTTCTAGGGGCCATAAATTTTGCATGCCAAAGCAGTTTGTCCTTTTTTAAAATCATATGATTTTTTGATATCTATATATTGGTGGTGTTGTTTCTAATCACAATTTCATAGAAGATTTTGTATTATTTTAGTATATTCATGGATCACGATGTGCCACTATTGAGTGGTCCAAACTATGCTACCTAGAAAATTAAGATAATATCATGGTGTTATAGCTCTTCATGATGATAATGTCTATTACACACATGTTAGAAACACTATAGACCCTAGAGTATTGCTTGAAAAATTTTAGAGTTTGTGTGATTGTATTGATTCTACATAAATTAGTGGGTTGGAATTTGAGCTTACAACTTTATCGCTAGAATCATTTCATATTGTTGATAACTACATCAGTTTCTCTAAGAAATTATAAGATATCTAAGCTACAATAGGAATACCTGAGTAAGAAGAATAACTAAAATCTTTAGAGAAGAAAAAAAACATTAAATTATCCAATATTATCTTCAATAATGTTATGGATACATGAAATAATTATTTTTTTGAGATGATTCATGTACACTTCCCAAATTCTTCTACACCACCAATTAGTCAAGTATTCAAGTACATTTTACATCACCAAGATTAAAAAAAAAATGAAAAAAATCTATTTTTAATCAATCCCACCCAAATAAAGCTATTGCCAAAGCTTAAAATGACAAGAAGCCAAAATAAAATGAGAATCCCAAGAAGCCCTTGAAAAATCCTACATGTGAGTTTTACAAAAAGGAATATCACAAAGTAAAATTTTACCAGATTTGCATAAAGAAGATTGAGGAAGCAACAAGAAATCAAGTGTTGATGGTGCTTTATTTTATGCACAAGATGAGGACAACTTAGATGGAGAAAACTTACAAGTACATATAGTTGTTCATTCAAAATATTGGAAATCCACTTCCTTAGACGAGTGGATTGTATATTCAATGGAAACTAGGCATATGATAAAACATAAACATCCAACAAGTTTACAACAAATTGTATTTAGGGGAGCATATTCTTATTGGAGATTACTCTTCATTCCAGGTTGTAGAATGTGGATAAATCAACATTGGATCTTTTTTTGGGTGTTGTGCTTCATGTTCCTAATGTTTTCCCTAACCTCTTATCTATTTATCATATTATTCATATAAATAAAATATATAATTCTATCTTGATCAATGTGTAATTAAGAATATAGAAAATGGATTTAAAACTATTACTTATAGATATTATGATTAGTTTGACCAAATATATAAGTTGTAAAAATGTCAAGCTTATTTTGTTTCCTTTTATACAAAGATTATTTTTTTGATATGGTTGTATAGGTAGATAATAAAAGTTAAAAGTGGCATCATAGTCTTAGGAATATTAGCTATGGATCATTGATATATATGAGTAGACCATCAAATGGACATTGGAATTCTACATATATCCCCTACAAGTGGTGCATTTTGAGGGATATATTCTAATAAAACATAATAAGGAGACTTTTCCAAAAAGGATTTTGAGACGGACCTCTTACCACTTGGAGATCATACTGTAGTGAATATTTACTACACATGGGGAAATTTTCCTTGGATAAATTTACAAGTTGGTCTTGGTGAAAGAAAAGTCAATCGCTTGAATAAGTAAGAAGGTAGAGGCCATACACATTGTTGATTTTGGAAAATCAAATGGTGAGCATTATTTCTTGCATAAAGGAAATTTATTAGAAATCTATTGCACATAGGTTTTCTAATCTCTTGGTCAATTATGAGTTCTAATTTGAAGATTTAAAAATACCACTAAATCTCCCTGCAATGTATGTGCCATTGATTTCCAAATCAACATCAAGTGCTAATTTATTGATAATAGGTACTCTATGGAGACAATCAATCAGTAGGCATCATAAATTTTCCAAATCCATTTTAGGTACTATTTCCTAGCAAAGTGGTTAAAGGGAGTTTCACAAAGCCACACAAACCATTGATTCACTTATCCAATGGCCCATGCTATCTCAAGGGGACATCAAAAGAAATTGGTAGTGGAAGTCCTCACCATAAATTAAAGTGTAAACATGTGGTAGATGTTAGATTTTGATGATATATATTAAAGAAAATACAACCACAAGATCTAAAATAAGAAAGCAATGTTAACTATATGATAATGACAATATAATATGTAGGAAAACTATATTATAATGGCTATATAATATGTAGGAAAACTATATGAGAAAATTTTGCAATAACTTAGAAAATAGCCATTAATGAAAGCTCACAAAAATAGTACAATGTAATATAATGAAGGTATTAAACACTCCAAAAATTCTTGCATGATCTACATTGTATCTACCTTATCTTCTCATCACTATGCTCTACTATTCTATATGCTTCTCTCTTACATTTGTCCTGCTTCACTCTATCAAAGGCCTATATAGAGAGATATGAACCTTGGTATTTCACCTACCTATGACTCTTCATCTTCCTATTCTATGACTCATGTACACGTGGACTACATGCACATTTACAGCATTGGCCAATACCACGTGGGAGTTGAGGGGAGAATGAATCTCCAGGTAAGTCTACTAGGTTCACATATTTAAATGGTTCTTCATTGGAGGGAACCACATGAACTTGTCCCTCATGTATATATTTAATACATTGATGTAAAATTGAGGTAATGCAATGCATTTATCTGATCCAAGGCCTCCCTAAGAGGATTTTATATTGCATTGCACCTTCTATTACATGACATATCATGAAGATGGTATTTAGGCCAACCTAAATTGGAAGAACTATAGTACCTACCATTGAGCATAATGCATCATTAAATGCTCTCAAGGTGAAGGTAGAAGGTATGATGTGCAATTTTGGCAACTTCAGATATGCCAATGCTTTGGTAGTAATAATATTAATTGATGACCATGTATCAATCAATACCCGTTTAAATGGTGTGTGGTTAACACATGCAATTATATGTAGTGATGGGTCCGCTATAGTAGTAGAAACATTTTTAATCTCGTGATCATGAAATTGAATCACCGGCTCACTACACTACTGCACCTATCCCACAAAATTTATGAATGCTTTGGGATCCTGGTACTGAACTTCAATAGACATTAAGATATCCATAAGCATATCCCTGTGCTTAGGGGATTATTATATCAGTTCATATATTGACAACTTTACTGGAGTTGTTTGTAGGCTTTGAACTAGCCTACTCCTGATGGTCACCACCGGTCTTGTTGGTGGGCCTGGCATATTATTGTATGCTAGACTTTGTGGAGGTGTAGCTTGGACCATAATAGGAGCTAGAGCTAGATCTGGTCACTCGTACCTCCATTTTCTTGTGATAATGTACACCATTCTAATGAAACCCTATGTAGGTGGTTTGATACACACTTGGTTCACCTGGTCGACATTGTTCTTTAGTGGCTCATGGTTTGAAAGAGGATTTTTAAAAATCCCTATGTTTTGGTTATCTGTAGCCTAAGGGTTATTGACAATTATCTCACCTTTATCTATCATGTTCTAAACCACATGTTTGAGACCATAATATCCTTAGATATCATGTCTCTTCATCCTATGGTATGGGCAATATTGATCCTCCCTATACCCTTTTGGTTTGGATTGATTAGGGTCTTGCAACTTGATCTCAAGTAAGTGAATGGCCTTGGCCTTGCATAGTTGATGGAAAATTGAAGTCATTGTCTCCATCAATGGTGTGAACTATCAGGGTGGACGTTGCTCCTTATTTATTACCCTATTTTTGTTGTCGCATTGGTCGTATCATGCAAGAGGAGGTTGGGCCTGATAATTTTGCTATTATTGATCCTTGTCCCCTTTTTGGAGATTTAACACCACTTGATTCACATGGGACGGTTTGGCTTGGTTATTTTGCTTTGGGTGTTCTTCTTGTTCCAATACTTCTTGTTCTAGAGCTTCAAGCTACCCTCTTGTGAATTTATGTCCTCAATTACCTTGGCTTTTGCCAAGACCTTCTTGAATGTTTGATACTATTACAACTACAACATTAGCGAGATGTGTTTCACACAACTCTTTGTAAACATTCGAGTTAGTTTTGTGGTCAAAATGAAAAATGATAACTTTATCATCAAATTTATCCATATTTTCCTATAGTCCATAATTGGCTCATCATAATATTGCATTAGAGCAACCAGATCAGACAAATTTATCTTCTTCTTGATGTCGAAGGAGAAGTGTTCAAGAAACGCATTAGCCAGTTGCTCAAAATTGGTTATGTTATACCTGTTTAGTTGATTGAACCACTCTTGGGTAGGGCCTAAAAGGGTTGTGATGAAGGTTCTCAGTAACAGAACATCATTACTTTCAGTCTAAAAGCACATATCCATAAAGCTTGTGACATGTTCCTGAGCATCTTCCTCTCCTTGAAATTTCTCTAGCTTTGGCATCTCGAAGTGTTCGGGATACGCTAGAGCAGGCACTAAAGGGAATAGAGGTTCGTTGTGTATCTTGTTCAAGGTTGGATTTTGATAAGCCATCCCTTATTTTTCTATCATCCTTACCTTGTCTGCCAGGGCCTTATAAGCCTATGAAGATAGAATTTACTCTTCTCTAAGAGGTCCTTGAGGATCCCTTGGAGGTAAACTCTTCTTTAATTAAGATGGGGGAATAGGGTCATCCTCCATGTTGACTAAGGATATCTCAAGGTATTTCTATTCTAGCTTATCTCCTACTACTTCCTTGTACTACGTATGCCCCTGATATTCAAGCACTTGGCATTTTCCCATGCTATGGTTCATGTGGTAAGTACAAATTTCAATGTGCTTAGGGTGTAATTCATGTTGTGAAGCAACTCGTTTGTGAGTGCACTCTTTATATTCACTTTAAGGGGGTAAATTAGCATGAGCCAATAAATCCTCTCTCTCTATACGCTCCTTTTGGTGAAGGATGCATTTCTCGTACATGCGTTGCTCATAAAGACATTACCTTAGCAACCTTTTATCTTTGAGTATCCTTATTTTTGAGGTGCTCATGCTCTGCGCAGACATATTCCAATTGATATTGGAAGATCCTATGTCATTGCTCTGACACCATTTTTTGTGATCGATCTAGATGATCGGCCATATGTAGTGTTTGGTGGGTTTGCTTTGTTTGGGTAGCTTTATGGGTGTGACCCCTAATAGACTTGTTTGCCACACTCTTAAATTTATTTGTATAGATGACATTTGTATTCTGCTATTGTCTGTGATCTATGTCCACGTGAGTTGATGGGGCACGTATGCTATGAGAACACTTAGAGCATTTTCCTAGTTCTCTTATAGTTCCGCGTGTGCACTCACTGTGAGAACTCATGAAACAAGAGTGCATATCTAAGGATTTATACCCTAACTACCCTAAGACTATCAAGACCATCAAGTCGTCTAGTGCACCATAGCTCATGTGGTGGTGTACCATTAGCTTCAAATTTAGACATATCAAATGTGAACTTACCAAGCTCATTGTTATTTAACATCTATGCGGGCCTATGATTTGAAGCAACCCTCTCTTCCTGCCCCTAAATGGGCAAATTTTCTACTTGTATATTTTGAATTGGTGGGGACCTTGAGCTACTCTTAGCTTGAGTATGGATGAGAACCAACTTAATTATAGTTCCTTCCTCCATGATGTACTATTTAGTGGATCTAGTAGATTCATGAGGTGTACGATCATGATATATACTCCCATGCTCGATTACCCCATGTTGGAATCTTCCATGCTTGGATATGTCTTGTGAGGGGTGTACATTACCTCCTCTATCTGGGGTATTTTGATAAGAACCCTTGCACGTAGAGTTATCCCCTTTAATGCTCATTGAATGTCATTAAGGAGGATCTTGTGATTGAGGGTTTGACATGTTGTGTTGTGCATTAGGTGGAGCTTCAACTTTGATCTCGATTCTATATTGATATCAGCCTCTCCATGGAACAACCATGATGTGTATTATATCATATGTAGATTTTTAAGGTAAACAAAGCAAACAAGGATGATTATCTCTTTTAAAATTTCTTTGTGAGCCCTAAACTGGTTTGATGTATTTGAAATTTGTTGAAAATCTAAACTACTCTCATCATGTTTGAAATTATTGATGTAATGCTCAAATATTTTAAGGTTTTCACATGTATGCTTGCAGCTTGACAACCAACAATAAAAGTCACAGTCACATAAACCCCTCAAAATGTGGAGATGAAATCCACACCCGGGTAGGGAGCACAGGTCCTACCGATCCTCACCCAACACCTTGTGCATAGTGATACACCCCTCCAAAGAGGAATGTGTGCTATTTTGCATGGTTAGGATAGATCTTGGAGTCAGTATTGGCCAAAAGAATAAGGTTCATGGGAGTTGAGCCAACATATGGAAATAACTACCATCGTCGTTGAACTCTACTAGTGTATGGGTGTGAATTCCATCTCACTAGTGTTTAAGTGTTGCATGGTATGTGTGTGTTCATTTTAAATTGCATATGGAAGAAAAATACATCACCAAGCAAACATGTTCTTTCCTATATGCCTAAAATAAAGACGTTTCAAATTTAGAAAGATGGATGCATTAGCTATATGAAATTCAAAGAATGCATTTACATGATAATATTGGCCACTAATTGGGCCCACAAAAAGTAAACTCTACACACATAACCCAAATTGCTAGAGACTAGGGTGGATTAAAATCAGAATTCCATTGTTCCTAGCAATGACTAGAAGAAAACCTAAGAGAATCTAAAAATTTTGCTTTTAATATTTCTCTATATTTTCTACTTACACCAACTTCATCTACTACCTTAAGTAAGATAACCATATACAAACACAAGAAAACATAGAGAATTATCTCCTACCTGAGATCCAATTTTGATGTAGATCTAGCTACCTACTATTTTTTCTATTTTATGTTAGCCACATCTTTCAGGCACAGCTAAGATTGTTCATCATGGCTTCTAGATGCAGCTAAGACCTGCAACAAAAAAAAAAAAGAAATTAGTCATCTACAATGCAATTTATAGGTTCCCACCATGATCGCCATCTGTATCTATCTAAAAAACATACACCTAACTAATGCAACAATCAATATCAAGCATTAAAAGCATCAAAATATGGACAACAATAAATTTAATAAGAAAGTAAGGTTTCTTTTGTTAAATCTTTTCCAAATCCTTATTACAGATACGTCCCTCTTAGGGATACTCAATTCTTGATACAATTGTTACAAATTTGAAGGCCCCTAAATGGGGATGGTGTAATTTGTAGGCTCTCTAGAAGGTACACAAACTACTTAAGGCCTAGTATAGCCTTCTTCTACTTTGGTTGGAGACATATGCTACCTTGAATACCTTGAAAATAATTAGATCTTGTAAACCCTGTGTTCAAGAAACAACAAGAAAGGGGTTAATAGTAAAGGAGACCTCTCTTGATGAGGATTTTTATAGAAACTTACATAAATGATGATAAATAAAGCAAGAAAGCATGTAAATCTATGAAGATGTTCGAGAAATCACCAAATTACTGTAAATCATACAAAGAAAGCATGAAATATAACTATTATGCAACTTAATTAGCCATTTGAACTTGAAATGCATGAAATAGTAAGAAACTAGTCTAAAGTGATGAATGCAAGGAAATGGAAGCAAATCTACCTCTAATCCCTAAATTTAACCATACAAATGCATGAAAGAAAGCTAATCTAAGTTAGATCGACCTAATTTATGCTTAGAAATAGAATTCTATGGCTAAAATAGAGTAAATCAAAGATCAAACCCTCATCATAGGTCTACAGTGCAACTGGCACTGTTAGCCATGGTTGACAGCCATGACTGAGGCTAAAATGTTCTTCCTCTTGTGATCAGGGCCTAGATATTCGATTCCCTCTGTTGAATTGATGTTCAATAGTCGTATTTGTATCCTCTGATGAATTGGTGGTGTAGCTCAATTGTGAATTCTTGATCTACTTAGCCTATTGAAACTTCCATGATTTTGAATTCACTCATGATTATCAATTTTGGCAGCATATAAGCACTTTTTAAGGTTTTCAAATGGCCTCACAATATGATAGGGCTTCGCTACATTCGATTGACACTCCTTCTAGACTTTACCCAAATTTGAATGGGGGTATTATAGCACTCCTAATCCCTAATATTGGCTTGCTTAGGAAGCTAAGATCAATAACCAAGAATTTGTATTAGTTGGAGGGAAAACTCTCGAATCTTTCCCACTCAAAACTATTTGAACTTCATTGCCCAAACCATTGTAACCAAATTTGGCTTAGCTTGGGATTCAAAATATTTTTAACTCAAGATGTGGGTCTAAGGCACAACTAGCTCTGTTAGCCATGGGTTTCAGCCATGGCCAGGACTGATTAGGCCAAAGTATCCTAAATTAAGTGGTTAGAACCACTGCTTCACCTTGGGATTGTCCAAGATCCTTCATATGGTTTGTCATCATGCCCATATGAGTAGTCCCCTACACATGACGTATTTTAGGTGTCTACAAATCTAATACACTCTCCTAATATAATGATGTATCCAAGGTGGTACATTGGAATGTACCAAAAAATGTAATAAATTCCAACACCCCCTGTATTACATTATTTGGGTATTGAAGAATTTAGTCTTCAATATGGTCTTCATCCTAGTTTTGAAATTGGAACTCTTCTTTTCTGCTTTATTCATTTTTATCCCTCTCTATATTCTTATCAAGTAAATAATTGTTATATTCATGAAATACTATTTTAGCAAAAAGATATTTGACTTTATGTTCATTTATAGGTTCTTCTAGTTCTTGAATTTCTTAAACTAAGTGTCCCTTTTGTTTTATTTCTCTATATTGTAGTTGAGGAAGATTGTATTGATTCTGAGAGGTATATGGACATTGCAACTATTGTTAATGTGGATTATATTAGTTCTAATATTTTCTTGATTGGAATGCCCTACTTGATTGGCTTCCATCATTTGTTTTATTTTCTTAAAACTGATTTCTTGGATTGAATCTATAATAATTTGTACTATGTCCTTTCTTTCTACATACTTGATAATATCTACTATCTCATTTAGATATTCATTTTGAGAATGAGGTAACATTTACTTGTGGGTTATCTTTTGAGACTAAGGCATTGTTAGTCATTTCATATTTTATTAAATTTTCCACCTCATATTCTTGAAGGATATTGACTAACTCATAAAATGATGTATCTTTACCTATAATTTGTAAATATGTGACTAGATGCTTATAGTTATTTGGAAGTGCTCTTAGGATTACTTGAATAAGAAACTTATCTTCAATAGTTTCTCCTAAGGTAATTAATTTTCCTTTTATATCTACTACTTTCCTTAGGAATATTTCTATACTCTTGCCACTATTAAGTTTTAGAGAATTTAATTGAGTTTGAAGATTTAGGATAGTGGCTTTATTCCTTTCTTCGAATATCTTGGCTAAAGTATTCGAATATTATGTAGAAGTTGCTATGGAACTGATGTATGGTTGTATTTCATCTTTAATTGCAAAAGTTATTATCATGAGTGCTTTTGCTTCATTTTATTCTAACTTGTGAATCTCACTCTCTCCTATAGTAGGTTTAGTTTTTTCTCCTTCAAAAATATCCCAAAGCTTTTCAACTATCAATATTGACCTTAATTTGTTTTTCCATGAAGTGTAATTAGGTCATTTAAGTAGTTGATATTTTGAAAGTATGAATTTGTTTGTAGCCATAATAATACTTGTAGAATACCTTATATCTCCCTAGTTTTTGAGTATGTGATCAAAATTGATAAAATTATATTCTCAAGTTTTGTAGAACCCCTTATATCTCCCTAGTGTTTTGAGTGTACTATAGTTTTGATAAAGTGCTTAGCTTTCTTTAGATTTATTTTGAGTTGAATCCCTAATGTTCAACTTCTATTTTTCACCTTATTTCTCCCTATTTGTGAAATCTAGAAATAATTTTAATGCACTTTCAATTTGATAATGTTATCTATTTTCCAAGATCCTATAGTTGGATTCCTTTTGTCCCTTCAATTTGTATAAGAGACTAGTATCAACAATAATTTTCCAACGTTCAAGCAATTCTATATTTTGCTTCATATATCCTTGAATTAATGATATGGTTTCTAAATTTAAAGATTTTTAATTTGGTGTTGAACTCCTTATATCTCCCTAATTTATAAATTTAAAAAATAATAATATTTACAAAGATAATGCTTCAATTTCAAGGTATAAAACCTTCTATCTCCTTCATTCCATTCATATTTACCCATATTACACATTCTTTTTTGCATTTACCCCATTCTCATCTAGGTGCAAGCTTACTAGTCTTATCATCCTCCATCACCTCCCATATCTTCTAGCTTATATCACTAGTAAGTGTGCTACCTTATCCCCCCTTATTCAAAATACCTAAATTTAGAAAGTTTAATGGCAAAGAGGATCCACAAGATCACTTGAGCACATTCATAAATGCTTATTATCTCATCAATGAGATAGACCTCCTTATGCTCTATACCTTTTTGCTATCCCTTATGAGAGGAGATTTGAATTGGTACAACCATTTGCCCAGATATAGCTTGTATAATTTTGAATAACTGATCAATCTCTTCCTAGAGTGCTTTACTCTTAACATTAAGAAGAAAACCACCTTAATAGATCTCACCAACCTTCATAATGAATCTATCCTTAATTATGGTAATTGATGGAGAGTGGTGCTAACTGATTTACCATTCTATATTCCCATCACTGAGCTAATTTGGATATTCACTTGTAGTTATTGCAAATCAATATCCTTTCCTCTTCAGCTCCAATAATACCAAACTCTTGAGGAAGCTCTCACTCAAGCCAAGATCATCAAGGATATCAATATGTACGAAGGAGAAATAAATCTCCAGAATAAGAAATGGCCAGGTAAAAATACCAAGGGCAATAATACCAATAATCAATCCAAACCTACCCAAGTCAATCAGGTAGTGTTGAGCGGCATGACCACTCAACCTCCCCAATAATGACCTCAACCTTTGCAGCAACAACCTTCCCGATATACAATACCATGTCACCTCTTGCATAAAATAAAAATACCACTTATTAGGCTGTGCACCCTTAACAACCCTAACATAATTTTGCACCCCTCTTAGAGCCCTTGTCTATCATATTTTAGAATATCTTAGATGCACAACTAATCTCTTTACCCAAGATAAAACCCAAAGATAGAAAAAACCTTGAGGAAGAGGGTATAGAGAGGATCAATATTGCATCTACCATATGTAGACACCAAAATCACATCATATTGGAGAGACTACCTAAATCAACCTCTTTGGGACTATATAACTCGCTTTAGGTAGTCTTAGGTCTAAAATAGTGGTTTTTACCATTTAAATAGGGATTTTTTCCTTTGTAGCCCCCTCGGCCACTCAAGTCATTTCCTACACTAAGCCCTTGGTCACCATATGACCACCCCTCCATAAAATGACCTTAGGTGTATGCATGACATAACCTTGGTTTAACCTAACCTAGGGACACCTCATCACCCCCCTCACCTTACCTCAAAGGCTATAAATACCCCTCTCATTTGAGAGGAAGATATAATGAGAAGAAAAGAGAGGAGAGGATATTGAGAGGGCTGGAAGAAATGAATGCTATTGTTATGCTACTCGAATATTTATGCATGTATGGTTATCCATTTATATTTGTATTAACCATTTTATAGTTGCATATCTCATCTTTTTTTGATCTATCTTAACATGTGCTACTAAATATCTTTTTCTATTTGCATGTGTGTAGGTTTTAGGTACAAAGGTTCCAAGTTTCAAGTTCAAGATTCCATCGATTCGAAGTTCCCATATCTAAAGATCCAAATCCGTTATGGTGGTCATGAAAAGTCATCCCCGATATTGAGTGTAGTAGAAAGAAGATCATGACACCATATTTTATTGTAAAAAGGGGATCATATCCTTTGGTGGTTGGATTGTAAAAATACCCTTTTCAAAAGGGATCTATTGTAATAGAGAGTTTTATTTCAATATAATAAGAGTTTTTGTTTTTGCATGGTGTTATTTTTTTTTGGCTTAAAAATGGTGATCATGGTTCTTTTCCACTAATCCTTGTTTCATTTTTTTATGATTGTTTTAGGAGTTGCTAATTCATAAATCAAACTAGCTTTATGGATGAGGTAGGTGCCCTTTTACTCATACCTCTGTAGTGACGACTGTTTGTCTTCCTCCATTTTAATTAAAAAAAAAAACCATTAGATTTTACATATTGCATATTTTTATTAACACACACCCATCCCCTCACACACTCACCCACACCACGGTTTGAACCTTGGACCTCCCAAAGAAGAGCCAAATCCCAAACCATTACGTTGTCCCCCTGGGACACATATTGCATATTGTATGTTTGTCTTATTAACAAATATATATATATATATATATATATAAAATAAAAAATATAATCCCACCCCTAATTCTATTTATTTAGTTTAAAAAAATAAAACTAAAATTAAAAACTAAAAAAAAAACTCTCCGCAGGCCTGCCCTTCCTACTTCCCTTCCCCCTCCATTTTTTCTCTGCTCACCACAAAGGGGCCACGCCTCTCCCTATCATCCCCTACTCCCTTTTTCTCACCCTCCCCTTGCTTTGCACCCCTTCTCCCTCTTCCCCAACCTCCCCTCGCTCTGCACCCCTCCTCCCTCTTCCCCACCCTCCCCTCACTCCGTGCCTCTCCCCAAAACCCTCCCTCCCCTCCCCTCCCCTCCCCTCCCCCTGTGTGGGTACCACAATGTAGCATGCACCTTTCCCATGCCCCAACCTTTTTTTCCTTCCCACCCACCCAATCCCATCCTTTTTTTTACCACACCCACCCCCTACGTTCGCAGACCTGCATCAGTAGGCCTACCACAGTAGGCCTACATGCGGTAGGTCAGCCACGATCCCATCATGGTAGCAGGGCGTGCATGCCCTCCCCTCCAAAATCTATTTTAAATTTTAATTTATTTTTTAAGTTGAAACTATAAAAAAAATATAAAAAAAAACTTTAGGAAAAACAAGCTAATTTTTAATTTTCCCTTTGGTTTTTTAATTTTCATTCAAAAAAAGAAAAAACTTTAGAAAAATTGATCTTAAAATTGTAATTTATTTTTAGTTATTTTTTAATTTTGCAAAAAAAAAAAAGTTTTTAAAGAGCAAATCATCCAGAGCAAGTTCCTCCTCCAGGTTTGTTTGAATAAATGAAAGCAAAATTGTCTGATTGGTCTGATGAAAAGATTGCCAATTGGTGGATCATGAGGGTCCAATGAGGTAAAGCCCAAGGTAAGTTATCCATTAGTTTTTTTTTTTTAAATAGTTTTTAAATTTCAACTTAAATAGTTTTTAAATTTAAACTTTAAAACTTTAGAAAATCCAAAAACAAAAATCAAAATTTAAAAAAAAAAAAAATCTATGATGCCATGTCATTGGTAGTTTTTGATGCTTAACTCTTAATGTAAATAACCACATAATCAAATATAAAGTTGAAATATAAAATACTCAATAATGGCAATAGCTTATTCAAATATAACTCACAAATAACTTTAGAAATTACTCATAAAATATACACTAATAATTGCTCTTGAAAATAGTAAATTGATATAGAATAGAGGTCACATGATGCTCTCTCTCCTTTAAAATGCTTTGTCACATATATAATAGAATGTGATTCTTCCTATAGAGTACTGTTAGTTCTCACTCTTCTTTGAGACTCTTCACTTTCCTATTCTAAGGACACATGTGCACACTTACATAATGGACACTTGTGCACATTTACACTCATCACACTTGCATGCTCAATTACATGATATTTATGCATTTCTTGCACATTATTACATTACATAAAATATTTGCTCATACATTATTATATTTCAATACAGTCTTCATCTTAAGCCTTCACTTTACCTCTTGTAGATTAATATTTGGATTCATCATGTAACTATCTTCTTTGACTTTCAATTCAACCTTCATCTTGCCTCTCTTGATCTGATTTATTTTGTTGCTTTGATTTCTATTCCATTTCTATACTTTCACTGATGGTATGTATTTTAAGCAACGAGTTAGTAAATCATCACAATAATATATGAATCATTTGATGATTCTTCTTTGAGATAGTTATATGAATCATTTCTTTCAACTTGTATCTTCCCTTGAAAAAGTTCCAAAAATAATTAATGGAATATATATAATTAGACATTCTTCTAAAGTGAGTAGAATGGTGTTTTGAGACTCCCAATATGACCTGAAAAGTTTTTCATAAAGGTATCCTATAAAAGTAGTAATTTTTCCTTTATCTTCTTTAAAAAACAAGATCAATTTATCTTTTAGAACATAAAATACTTGATCTCCATCAATGTTGGGTACGAAGGTGCTACTTACTAAATATCTTTGACTATTTACATGCATGCAGGTTTTAGGTATGAAGGTTACAGGTTCCATGTTCAATATTACATCGATTCGAAGTTCCCATATCTGAAGATCCAAATTCATTATGGTGGCCATGACAAGTTCATCACTGATATTGAGTGTAGCAAAAAAATATCACGACACCATATTTTATTGTAAAAATGGGATCATCTCCTTTGGCAGTTGGATTGTAAAAATACCCTTTTCAAAAGGGATCTATTGTAACCGAGAGTTTACTTTCAATATAATAAAAGAGTTTTTGTTTTTGCATGGTGTTCTCTTTTTTTTGGCTTACAAATGGTGATCATGGTTATTTCCTACTAATCCTTATTTTATTTTTTTACGATTGTTTTAGGATTTGCTAATTCACAAATCAAACTAGCTTTGCAGATGAGGCAAGTGCCCTTTTGCTCATATCTCTTGTTTGTCTTCCTCCATTTTAATTTAAAAAAAAAATAAAAAAAATCACCATTAGCTTTTACATATTTTATGTTTGTTTTATTAACAAAAAGAAATATGTATAATAAAAATAGAAACCCACCCCTAATTCTGTTTCTTTAGTTAAAAAAAATTAAAAACTAAAAAAAAAAATCCTCGTAGGACTGCCCTTCCCACTCCCCTTCCTCCTCCCTTTTCCCTCTACTCACCTCGTGTGGTCCATAGAGGGGACCATGCCTCCCCCTGCCATCACCTCCTCCATTTTACCCAACCTCCCCTCTCTCCATGCCCATCCTCCCTCTTCCCCACCATCCCCTCGCTCCACGCCTCTCCTCGAAACCCTCCCTCCCCTCCCTTCCCCTTCCCTCCCCTTGTGCGGGATGCATAGCCAACCTGCGCCCCTCCCAACCCCACCCACCTCACCTTTTTTTTCCATCCCACCCACTCAATCCCGTCCCTTTTTTTTCCACACCCACCCGCATGCATTTGTAGGCCTGCCACAAGCCTGCATCTGTAGGCCTACCACAATAGGCCCATAGTAGGCCTGCCAAAGGCCTGCTTCAGTAGGCCTGCCCACGGTAGGTCGGCCACACACCCACTGTGGCAGCGGGGCGTGCACCCCCCCCTCCCCCAAAATTAGTTTAAATTTTAATTTATTTTTTAAAGTTTAAACTAAAAAAAAAAAAACTTTAGGAAAATCACACTAATTTTTAATTTTCCCTTTAGTTTTTTAATTTTATTAAAAAAAAAAAAACTTTAGAAAAATTAATCTTAAAATTGTAATTTATTTTTAGTTCTTTTTAAATTAAAAAAAAAAAATAGTTTTTAAATTTAAACTTTTAAACTTTAGAAAATAAAAATAAAAATCAAAATTTTTCAAAAAAAAAAAAAAAAACTATGATGCCATGTCATTGTTAGTTTTGATGCTTAACTCTTAATGTAAATAACCACATAATCAAATATAAAGTTGCAATATAAAATACTTAATAATGGCAATAGTTTATTCAAATATAACTCACAAATAACTTTAGAAATAACTCATAAAATGGACACTAATAAATGCTCTTGAAAATAGTAAATTGATATAGAATAAAGGTCACATACACTCTCTCCTTTATAATGCTTAGTCACATATATATAATAGAATGTGACTCTTCATATGGAGTACTATTGGTCTTCACTCTTCTTTGAGACTCTTCACTTTCCTATTTTAAGGACACATGTGCACTCTTACATAATGAACACTTGTGCACAATTACACTCATCACACTTGCACACTCAATTACATGATATTTGTGCATTTCTTGCACATTATTACATTACATAAAATATTTGATCACACTCTAATCTAGAACACACTCCTAATCTAATGGTGTACCCAAGGTGGTACATTAGCATGTACCAAATAATGTAATATACTCCAACACCCCCTTGTATTACATCATTTGGGTATTGAAGACTTACAATCTTCATCTTTAGTCTTCACTCTACCTCCTGTAGATTAATATCTGGATTCATCATGTAACTATCTTCTTTGACTTTCAATTCAACCTTCATCTTGCCTCTCTTGATATGATTTATTTTCTTGCTTTGCTTTCTCTTTCTTTTCTATACTTTCATTGATAGTATGTATTTTAAGCTTCATTGATGGTATGTATTTTAAGCAATGAGTTAGTAAATCATCGTAATAATATGAATTTATTTTTGATGATTCTTCTTTGAGATAGTTATATGAATCATTTCTTTCAACTTGTATCTTCCCTTGAAAAAGTTCAAAAACAATTAATGAAAGATACATCATTAGACATTCTTCTAAAGTGAGTACAATGGTGTTTTGAGACTCCCAACATGACCTGAAATTTTTTTCATGAAGGTATCCTATAAAAGTAGTAAATTTTCCTTTAGCTTATTTAGAAAACAAGATCAATTTATCTTTTAGAACATCAAATACTTTTTTTTTTTTGGTATAAGGTAGAGGTGGTTATAAGGTCCACAAACCTTTTACAAAGTCAAAATGGGCTGGTTCTAGCATCAAGCCCGTATAATCAAAATACAAAATGGATCTTTCTAAGACTCACATTAAGCCATACTTAGAGTCCACAGTCCTATACTTATCGCTTGACTATTCGGGATAAAACAAAAACCAAACAACACCTAGCACTTACTAACACTAGGTTGCTCGTCTTCGTACACTTGTCACCTCCCAGGCCCCAGCAAATGGGATGCCTTTTCTGCCTAATTCCATCCGTCGGATTACTCATCATCAGCCCCTCCGATCTCCTCGATGCTCTAACGGGTTTGATCTTAGCTCTTCTCTAGCAACCAACACCAATAGTTCTTGAGGGAAGTTATCCTTCCAAATTTGCATCTCCCCAACGAAGCCGCAATATTTGCCATTAGATCCGCCGCTCGGTTCCCTTCTCCGAAGGTGTGTTGGATTCGGGCATTAACCAAATGAGATTTATGAATCCTTGCTTCTAGGATAAGCTCCAATATGGTCCAGTGGGGTCTTTATCCTCCTTAATTGCCTTGATTATATTAAGCGAATCCCCTTCAAAGATAACTTCCTTATAACCCTCAAGTCCGGCAATTCTCATTGCTCGCATGCGAGCTCGGGCTTCGCAAAATGATTTGTTTGAGTTCCCAAAGGCTCCGCAAAGGCAAGGACCACTTTTCCTTCCTCATTTCTCAAAACTCCTCCTGCTCCTGCAGGCCCCGGATTTCCTTTAGCTGCCCCGTCAAAATTAAACTTAACCCACTTTTGTCCGGGGGTATCCACTTGACACCATCCCGTGGGTTGGTTGTAATGTCTAGGTCCGGAAGTTCCTCTCCCCGCGTTCCGTAAAATCCTCCTTTCCCTTAGAGACATGGTCTCATTTTTGAAGAAGAAAGTTTTCCAGTTTTCTTTCAAAGCTCTGATTATTTTATTGCCACATAACCTGGGATCTTTCTTACGTCCTTTAAATACTCTCTTATTTCTCTCATTCCATATCCCCCATAAAAAATGGGGTAAGTCGAGCTTCCAGAGCCAAGTCAAAAGCTTTGCCCGGAAGGGGAAGCCCATCGTATGCGAAGTCGGACATGCTATTTGGACAGACCCAATCTATATGAAATTTGGACAGGATCATTTGGAAGACTCGTACAAGAAAAATCACAAGTTAGAAATATATGACTTACGGATTCTATTGCTTTCTCACACAAGATACATCGATTGATGAATTGGAAACCTCTCCTTTGCAGATTATCCGTTGTCGGGATCTTATTTTGAACGCCAACCAAAAGAAGAAAGCTATTTTTGGGGTTAAATTATTTAACCAAATAACGAAGTCGGAGTCCAGACCATTGAATCCTCGAGTGGATTAACTTATAGGCGATTTTCCTGAATAGATCCCACTTGTAGTTTTGCCCCAAATCGCCTTGTCTCTTCCTCCCCCGGGAATGATCGGGAACACCCTTAAAGCATCATTGAGTTTGGTTAGGGCCACCTTCTCTTGCTCGACGGATTATGAACTCGTGATTTTCTTCCAAGAAGAAGTTTCCGTGCTACAGCAATAAAATCCCCTACTTTTCCTCCCATTTCCTTCGAAAGTTTATGTTGGAGGACTTGAAGGTCTAAGTTATCTTTCAGAGGGGCCTCTTCCAACCACGGGTCTTTCCAAAAGTCCACTTGTCTTCCATTACCAATTCTCCATCTGATGCCTTTCCTGACTACCTCCCGACATTCAAGCAAACAATTCCAAAAATAGGATCCTCTAGGGAGATTATCGACTTTCAGGAAGTCCCGATTATTTCGATATATTTTGCCTTAAGAAGTTTTACCCATCCCAATTGATCATTATTGATAAATCTCCATTCCTGTTTGCCAATCAGAGCTTGATTCAATTCTTTCATTCTCTTTAACCCCGAGCCCCCCTGATCCTTGCTTGCACACACCTGATTCCATGCTACCAATGAAATTCTCTTTCTCTCCTCTGAACCTGACCACAAGAAGTTGCGTTGAATTAGCTCCAATGTAGCTCGGACATTTGCAGGCATTCTAAATAGAGACATGCAATAAATTGGAATGCTCTGTAAAGTAGTTTGAACTAATAAGGCTTTTCCTGCGGAGCCGAGAAGGCTGCCCTTCCACCCTCGCTAACTTTTTGGAGATCCCGTCAATGATCGAGTTCCACAAAGTAGCCTTCATTCTTCCTTCGAACATAGGCATGCCTAGATAAGTTTTTGGTAGAAGCTCCTTTCCACAACCGAAGAGGTTAGCTATTCTTTCCTCCCTCCCACCAGGCGTGTTAAAGAAATAGATGCTACTCTTCTTATAGTTTATGTACTGTCCTGCTTCTGTCTCATACTTGGTTAGAATTCTCTTCAACTTCCTAGCTTGAGGCACCGAGGCTTTGGACACAATGATTGTATCATCCACAAACTGTTGGTGAGACACTGGCCCTGCTGTTGAGGCTGGTTTAAAACCTTCCAATTGACCATCTGCCACCGCCGCTGAAATGTTCCTACCCAATGCTTCCGCTAAAATAATAAACAAGTATGGAGACAAAGGATCTCCTTGTCGCAACCCCCTTTCACTCTTAAAGTAACCGGAGGGTGACCCATTCACCATGACAGAAAATCTTGTAGTAGAGATACAACTAAAAATCAACTTAATCCACCGGGGACGAGAAACCAAACTTACCCAAAATCTTGGTGAGGAACCGCCATGAGACCCGGTCGTAGGCTTTATTCATATCAAGCTTTAGTAACATACTTGCTTCCTTACTAGTCACCATTGAATGAATAACCTCATGAATTGTGATGATACCATCCAATATTTGTCGCCCTTTCACAAAGCCACCTTGGTTCATATCAATGATGAAAGGAAGGATAACCTTCGACCTATTGGCGATTGTTTTTGTGAGAATCTTCATCAGAGTGTTACATAAACCGATAGGGCGAAAACTGGAAAATTCCATTGCTCCCACTAGTTTAGGGATGAGGACTAAAAAAGTAGCATTAACTCCTTCTGGGATTTCCATGTCCTTTTGAGCCTAAATTATAGCTTCCACTACATCATTGCCTAGGATATCCCAAAACTTCTGGAAGAAAGCTGCAGGGAAGCCATCCGGTCCTGGGGAGTTGTTACCATCCATGTCAAAAACGACCTTCTTGATTTCCTCCTTTGTGAAAGGACTAAGTAAGAATCCATTAAGATTATCGATTACGAGGGGTGGAATGGCTGCCAACGAGAGAGTCCTCTTCTTCAATAGTCGGATTTACATCTTCTAGCAACGATTTAAAGTACTCAACCGCTTCCCTCCTTATGTCTTCCATATCTTTGGTGTTAGACCCATCGGCCATCTTGATCTCCTTAATTTTGTTAGTACTCCCGTGGCGAAGAGTAGAGACATGGAAGAACTTTGTATTTCTGTCACCCTCCTTTAACCAACGCAGTTTGGATTTCTGCCTCCAAAAGGTTTCTTCAAATCCTAGCATCGTGTGGTATTCGGCTAACAGCTCCCTCTCCTGGTTTCTCAGATCCTCTCGTAAGTCGCTCCGACTTCAACTTCTCCCGTAGTTCATTGATCTTGTCTTTTAGTTTCGCCTTTTTAACAAAAATATTGCCAAAGGAAGTTTTGTTCCACTCTCTAATGTTAGCCTTCACATTCCTTAGTTTACATGCCACTTGGGCCGGTTTCGAACCATTATACTTTTTGTCCCACCATTGGGCAACCAGATCCTTGAGATCCTGATGTTGGAACCACATAAGTTCGAATCGAAAGGGTCTGATGTATCTTTTCTTAGAGTCCTCCCCTGTTTCCCATAGAATTGGGTTGTGATCGGACCCGATTCTTGGGAGTGCCGTTAATGAAGAGTCCCCAAACCTCTCCAGGCATTCTTGAGAAAGAAGAAACCTATCTAATCTTATCTGAATTTGGTTTTCCTTCAATCTTTTGTTAGACCATGTATAGGAGAATCTACGCGAGTCCACATCCATCGACTCATGTTGCTCAACAAAATCTCTAAACTCGTAGATATCGGCAGTTATTCTTTGAGAGCCCCCCAATTTATCTACGGGATTAAGGTAGCAATTGAAATCCCCCGCCACAATCCAAGGGTAGTTGGGGACCGTCTCCCTCAATTCAGCTAGGCGACTCCAAAGAACCCTTCTCGGTCCCTCGTCTAAGCTGGAGCATATACATTCGTTAAGATCCACTCTTCCTGCGTGGTTTTATCCACACATAAGAGACAAATAAACCAACTAGACATCCGAATCACTCTACTATCAATCACATTTTTGTTCCACATAACCAGTAACCCTCCTGCTGTTCCAGTGGCCTCTTGGCCTACTACTTCAACTTCTCGCCAAGTCCTATTCTTAAAAGGAATAACTCTACTCTCCTCCATTTTAGTTTCTTGCAGTAAAATCATATCCGGTTTGTGTTCTTGTCTAAGAGCATACAAAGCTCTTATTTTTGCAGGATTACTCCCACGAATATTCCATGAAAGAATCTTCATTTATGGGCTTTGGATCCTCGAGCCTTCGCCCCAAAGAGCAATCATCGCTTGAGTGCCATCAGCCACTCCTCGCTCGCTTCTTTCGCCTTAAGGCAGCATTGCTAGGTTTCCCTCTTCCCTACCGAACCATATCCCCATACATCCGCTCTAGGTTGAAGTTCCTTAGGATTCACTTGGCTTCTAGTAACCATCTTGGGTAGGTCGGTCTTGGTATTTGGGGTAACAATCCGGCTTTCCGGGTTAACTGGTCTTTTTGACAGGTGGAGATGATTCCGTGCTCTTAGCTTCTTGATTAGTAGATTCTTTTTTCCTCGCTTTGGGGTTACACCGATCTTGGTGGTTCACCTCTTCCTCCCGAGTATCCTTGCCTGTATTATTAGTTTCCTGCTCCTTCCTCCGATTTTTCTCCTCTAAATCCTTCTCTTGAGTCTCCTCTACCTCAGATTCCACTTCTTGGCTGTCCATCTGATCTCCCTTCAAATGATTTAATGCATCAAAACTGTTCTCCACTGGGATGTTGATCTCCTTGGAATTTCTTCCCATAAATTCCTCTGCAGTACATGGGACCACTTCCACCGAGCCTCCATAGGCCTCCCGTATCACCCAATCAAACTTACTTTCCCCAGGGCGTTGATCTATGGGGTTCTTTCCTTTGTTATTTGGCTCTGAGGCTTGCTGTATCATCTTAGGAGCAGGTTGAGCTTGAGGGTTCCCATCAAAGGGACCAGCCTCCCCGTGAGAGGGTTTTGGGGCATAGGAATTTTTGGGAGGAGGGTTAAAACGTTGCCTCTTGCTTACAATAGGGCGAACAGGGTCTCCGATATTCGGATTTTGAGCTCCACGTCCTTGAGGCCCGAGGTTGGGTAGGAATGGAGATCCATGGGGGAGGGATATTATTCGGGTTTGAGGATCGAGTATTTTGGAGTGGGGGTTGGTTCTTGGAAATGCGGTGGATACCCTGGTGCCCTACCTTCCCACAAACACTACACTTAAAAGACATATTTTCATATTCAAATACCTGAGTATGAAGGCCAAACATAGACGACAAAATAATGGATTTAGGGAGCTCTTTACTCAGGTCCGCCAACACACACATGCGAGCAGACATGAGTCTTGTTTTGCTCAAGGTTGCAGGATCAATAGCTATTAGTTCTCCAATCTCTGTAGCTATCCCAGCCAATATTTGTTCGTTCCAGAAAAGCAGAGGTAATCCTGGCATCTTAACCCAAATAGGAGCCAAATCCAAGCACTCGAGTCCTGGGGTTGAAATCGGGGGACCAACGCTTGGATACAAGCCCCTTTTCCCAAAAAACCAAGGACCTCCTTGGAGAGTCCTTTCCATGTCCTGTTCACATTGAAATGTCACCAAAAGAAAACTCTTGGGTAAAGCCTTAATCATCATACCGGCCCTTGGCTGCCATTTTTGGATGGCCCATCTCCTTATGACTTCCATGTCCGGCCTCACCCCCATAAATTTAGCCACCAAAGATGTTCCGCCCTCCATAGCCACATCTTCGAGCTAAGGAATCTGGGACGTGCAACCTACCATTGACAGATTTTAGATTAAAACAAGAGTCGGATAATTTTTGCTTACCGCGAAGAGCATTAAGATATGAAGGTCTCCAGTTGCCAGGTTTCTCTTTGTCTCCTTCTTGGTTCTTCCTTTGATCCTGACGCATAGAGTCCTGGTCCCCCTCAGAGAAATCTTCAACCGCATCCGCCCAACGCCCTTGGACCGGTTCCAAAAGAACTTCCTTGTCCACATCCTCCGCCTCGGGGGCCTCGCTATCTCGCCGAGCCCCCACCGCCGCGTCTGCTGATCTGCCCTCTGAAGTCCCACACCTAGGGTTTGATGCCCCTAGACCTCTCGCTCCTCCTCCTTGCTGCTCCATCCGTCCGATCCAGAACATCAAATACTTGATCTCCATCAATGTTGGGTATTAAGCCATGTGAGAAAAATCTAAGTGCATGCAACATTTCTTCACTATCTTCATTAATGCATTCTCAACTATTTTAACTTTGAATAATAAATATTTCAAATTTCTAAACCTTTTGAGGTTGACTACCTTATATCTCCCTACTAGTTGGATGAAGGACTAATGACACCTTTTTGATAAAAAAATTAAACTTTCAAAAACTTTTATGTTGTAAACCTTATATCTCCCTAATTTTGAATGTATGGTCAAATAATAACTTTGATAAAATTTTCAAATTTCCAAACCTTTATGTTGAATACCTTTTGGCTCCCAAATCATAAATTTAGCAATTTAGAAAATAATATTTGCAAATTTAATATTTCTAATTTGATGTAGAAAACCTTATTTCTCCAAATCTCAAATTATTTGCAAATATTAAAATTGAATAAATTAATTACAAAACTTGTAATTAAATTCCCAAAACTTCAAATTGACTTTTCAATAATCTTCAAAACTTCTCAAAATACCTTTATAGGGTTTCTAGGATTTCAATTTCTCAATTTGATGTCTTATCTCTCCACTAATATAATTAATCTAAGTAGCACTAGATTAATTAAACTTAACTTTAGGAAAAATTAAATTAAATCAACCTTATAGCTCCCAAACCTTAATATAGAGCAAAACTTAATTTGAAATATTTTTACCTCCAAAACTAGGCATGCTAATTTCGTGGTCTTCCACGTTTGACCATGCAACACTCCTCTTCAAGCACTCATTGCAACTTTTGACTTGCAAAATGGATTATTGAATGCATTGACTGATGTGTATGTTATGAGACTTGGCTCTCATGCATTTATGGTATGCAAAGATGTTTCAAACTCCCATGAAGATGGTTGGCACTCCTCTTTCCAACATGACAAGTGGTAGTTTATCTCTTCAGCTCCTAAGGAGTACATTCCAAATGGCACTCCTCAAATTTAACGTTTGAAATTGATTCTTTCTCCAACTACCATAAATACTCTATTGCAAGAATTTTTTGAATGATGGTCCTTCACTATCTACCTACCAACGATCTATTCAACTTCTTATGTAGTATTTTTGCCTTCCAAACTTGATTTTCCTATGTTGGATTTTCTCCTCCAAGCAATGCTTTGCCTCCTTAAAAATGTACTTTTATCTTTATTCTAAAAATATCCCTTCAGCTTTTGCAATAACATTGACATATATACTTTCGGTGGTAGGCACTTTTGCTTTCAACAAATGGTGGTTTGCTCCTCTCCAAAGGTGATGCTCGTTATTATATCCTTTGTTGGATTTTAAAGAAACTTTTCTAACGTCTTCTTGGTGGCCTTAAACCAAGGTTCTATTTGCACTTTCTTGGATTGCACCTTCTATAATTTGAGACTTTAATTATTCCTACTTTTGCTTCAATAATGCTTGTAAAAACTGCATTTCATTGTAACAACCCCAATTGTCACTACTCAACCACTCAATTTTTTTTCCACACTTACATTTTCCATGAAGCAAGAGACATAATCATGACCTAAGATAGACTCATTCCATTTGGATCAAAGCTTATCAAGGCATATAGCATCAAGAGCTATTGAGACTTGATCAGAGTCTCTTAAGGTAGAAGTGATCAGCTTCTACGAAACCCTCATACCCCATTGGTATGAGAACGCTGGCCAAGCGTAAGGTTTCATCCCATAAAAGGGAAATCACCAATAAACATACTGTCCACCAAGATCAGTACGTAGGTGAATGCCTTGAAGATGGAGAACCACACCAATGGAAAACCATCATAGATGAAATAACCTTATTAATGGTTATTCATAGGTCTTAGAGATGATCCTCTTCATCTAGAAGATATTTCTAAGACAACAATATCACCATCGTGATAAGAATCCATGGAATGCCATCTTAAGTATGATCATATAACTTTAAATCTCTTAGAAACATAATGGTTCACCCTTTGTTTAGACAACCCTTTTGTTGTACACATTGAGTTTATTACAAAAGGACATTACTTGTCCAATAAGGGTGTACCCCACCTCATGCACACTCAACATCTTAGCTCTTAGGATATAATATTTGTTTTGGTTTTTAGTTCAAGACCAATTTTGCCTCCTTGTGGACTTTAATCCACCTCAAATTCCAATGGTGTTCTAATTTGAACCATAATGAGTGTTTATGAGGTGAATATAAACTAATGGAGCCTTTTATGATAAAATATACTCATCATAACCATAGATTTGAAACATCACATGAGAGATCCACTTAAGCAAAAATTATATTCCATTATGAATAGCTTCTATGAATTCCACACGACTATTGAATACAAGAAGTAAAACTAATTATCTACATCATTCACATTTAACCAATTTAATCCAGAAAGTAAATGGCACAATCATATATCATTAAATCATTCACATGTTAGAAATTATGCATACATTCTTAACATCATAAATGAAACTACTGAATGAATAGTATTCAATTGTAAACATGCATAACTAACCCGTTATATTATTTAACCATCTCATTCACATATATCATTTTCATTTTGAAAGTAAAAGCAATAGGAACAAGAAATAACACATCAACCCACAAAATAGAGTGACACAATGTTTTATCCTGGGAAAACCCTGACGGGAAAAACCCAACCTCCAAAATGTATTCTTTCCTCATATTCATAAACTTAAGATACCAAGATTACAAGTATAGAAGGGTATCTACCGATCCCTTTTAATCAAATACAAGTCAAGGAATACCATTATTCCATCTCATGTTTATGATGCAATTAAGGAAGTTTCCCAATTCCTTTCTCTAAGTCATCATTATAACATTAAGGTATTTCTCATACCAAAAAGGAATCCACCTGTTCCTTTAAAATCAATGATGCAATTAAGGAATCTACTAGTTCCTTTCTCTAAGTCATCATATGAATGTTAATATTTTACATATGTTTATGATAATCATTGGAATCACATTTTGGAGAAGTCTCATCGACTTTGGAGGGAACCTTATAAATTCCCTCAAGAATGAATACAAATCCATTATTTTCTTCTCTAAGTATCCATACTAAGTGTATGAAGAAGGAAGCTTATAACTTCCTCAAGAATGGATTCTCCATCCACTCTTATTTAGAACCTTAATCATATTAAGGTAGTATTTATCTCACATTTTCTATGCATCAAACCAAGAATAGATCCTTGTCTATTCTTTCCTTAATTATTTATTATAGATTTCATGGTTTGAGAGGATTCAATCTCCTCTCATCCATTCTAACCTCCAAATCATACCAATTTCCATAAATCCTATATATGGTCATTAATCGTATGATTGAATATAGTGAGGAAACCCCATAATTTCCTCTAAATATTCTTTTGAAATTTGCAAACATTTGATTACATTAAAATATAGTAAAAGGGTGTTACTTTCCCTTCCCTATCAACTGGTTATATATTTCCACTATTCATTTACTATTCACTAGTTACTATTCATTGTTCACTATTCACTACTATTCATTCTTCACTATTCACTATTCACTATTCACTATTCACTATTCACTATTCACTATTCACAATAAAATGAACGCTACGTTCATCCTCCTACACACATAATCGACATGTGTAGACATCGAATTCTAGTCATTTTGTGCTAGAGTTACTATTCATATTCACTATTCACTATTCATAATTTACTATTCTCTATACACTATTCATTGTTCACATAGCCCCCATTGGCTACCTAAGCTCCTTCTCACTTCTAGCTCCTAGCCACCATGTGGCCATCCATTTAACCTACCATGGGTTAATATTCACCCTAGGTTGGTTAGTATACAAGGAAGACCTTCCTACTCTTCCATATAGAGGGACCCCACATCACTTAAATTATTCAATGCTTCCTTATTTTTTTATTCAAGCAAATAAGCAATGTATTCCCTCAAATATAATTATGCATATCATCAATATAAATTTCCACACTATATCTATGCATCTCTATGATATATTTCCACAATATATTAGAAATTCCATTACCTAAGTATTACCACAATACTTTAAAAAGTCCACTAAGTATTTCCAAAATACTTTAGAAAAACTAATATCTAATTATTTTCATAATATATTAAAAAGACTATCATCTAAGTATTTCCACAATACTTTTAAAGGTTTACTATCTAAGTATTTCCACAATACATTAGAAAGATGAATATTCATGATTTTGTTTATCCTACAAAATCAAAACTTCTACAAAGGAGAGATCCAACCTCATAAGCCAAGTTGGGTTGAACTAGACTAATCCTGTTAGTCTCCAAAGCTTGTCTCCTACTTCCTTTTTGTGCTCCCGTCCATGCTTACTTCTAGATCTACCACTCTAGTCCACTCATATTGGCCAAATACCCTTAATTTAGGACTTAGTACTCTCCAAAGACTTTTTGGTTTCTGATCTACCAATAAGGTAGAGAGCATACTCCCTAAGTCCAATATTTCCTAGCCTAAACCTAAATCTTAGTACTCTCCCAAAGCTTTTTGGTTTCTGATCCACCAAAGTGGAGAGCATACTCCCTAAGCTCCAAGATTTCCTCGATACCCCTTTCTTCCCAAGGTGTCCTCTATTTATAGGAAAATTTCCCACTTATGGCCAAATAGTGGCCTTATTATTTTATTATTAAAAGATGCCTTGGGTCCCTTAAGACTTATCATGTCACATAGAGGGTAATCCAGGAAGTAGAAGAGGGTCCAAATAAGGATAAGGTAGGTGACCTTCTCTTGTTTTGTGTTCCCTTTTCATGGGAAAAAATACAAAACTAATACTATTGAGGTATAGAATAGATACAAAGCTAGGACTATTAATGATAATAGGAGAGATCTCCCTTTTATTTCCACCGATGTAGGGAAGCCAAATGGATAATTCCAAAAGGATGGGATAATTCTTATATATTTTTTAAATAATTCTAAAGTCCTTTAAAGTTCAATAAAAATTGGGTCCACTTTGTGGACACCTAATTATTTTAATAAAAAGGGTGGCTATCTACTACTATTTGGTAGATGGGCGTTGCAAGATTGAAATTGGAAGAATCCCACCTACCATTCTAGTCATCCTAAAGCTACCATGTGGAGTGTAAGCCAAAAGTAGGAAACAAAAAGGGTCCTACTAAGGATAAGATAGGTGGTCCCTTTGTTTTGTTTTATGTCCCCCTTTGGTCCACATCCCTCCAAAGCATCCCTAATTAAAAAATAGAGGAGAGAATCTCACCTTTCTCTCCACCAACCAAATTATGCCATGAGGGAAATAGGATAGGCTTTTAGTATTAAATAATACTAGTGCCTAATTTGGTCCAATAAGAATTGGACATTTAATTGCATTAATATTAAATGCAATTAACCTTATTATTAAACATTAAACATGCTTAATTATTTTTATTATTTTCCCTCCTAAATTCCTTCAAAATTCCTTAATTGAAATTTTGTTAAATTCTTTAGGGTCTATGACCCTTTTTGTTGAACATTAATTGATCCCAAGATCAATTAATGTCCTATTGATAGGGTTCGAGGGTAACGGGTCATGAAATTCATAGGCTCTATTTGGTGTTTAAAAAACAACATTTAACCTCATGCTTTTAATCAATATTTTTCTCCCTTTTTACTCCTTTATGCCATCTCTAACTTGTCCTCTTGCTGTAATAATATGCAGATTCAAAGGTGGTGAAGATACTTTCTTCCTCAACTTGAAGATATAAAACTTAATGCCTTATTTTCCTATTTTTAAACTTTGAATATGGTGCTTTCAAAAACTAAAATGAATCAATATTTTTATGCTTAAATAAAGTACTCTTATAGCACCAATTTTCAAACCTTTTTGGTCTCCTTCTTAACTTTCTTTCTTGCTGATTTTTCTCACCTTTTCACTATCCAAACTTGTTTAAACTCTGGAATTTTTGCAGCTTTTCTCCTCTTAACACACTGCCCAAAAATCTACTTTATCTCCTTTCAAAATGCTGCCCAATAACTCTAAATTTTGCAGCTTTTCTCTTCTCAAAAACACTATCCAAAATATTTGCTTTCTCCTTCCAAATAGTTATCACAAAACACTAAAATTTTCAGCTCTTCTACTTCTTCAAATGCTGCTTGAAATGTCTTCAAAGGTTGCCTTTTCCTTCTCCACTTTGCTGTGAAAAAACTCTTCAAATTCTGCCCTAAAATTTTTGTAATTCATAGCTCTACTACCTCCTTCAAAAACTATCCAAGACTTTCAAATTTGCAGCTCTTTCTCTTCTTCAAAATGTTTTCCAAAATCTTCCTTTTTCTCCTTCAAATTTCAGCCTTCAAAAATTTAATGGCTGCCTTCAAAAATATCAATTGGTGGCCTCCTCAATCCTCTTTCTCCTCCTTAGATCTTGTCAAATTCTATATTCAACTTTGGCCTTTTTGTTGGCCTATTTTTCAAGATTCTCAATATCTTGAAGTCTTCGAAAAACTTTCTCAAAACATGATTTTTTTTTTACCAAATCCTTCCTCCTTGAATTAGTTTCACAAATTCTTTTGGGATTGTCGTTAGATGGCGATGATTATCCCACATTTGGTGTGATTAACTATTTTCAAGATTTTATTCTACTTGCAACCTTCTACCTTGAACTTTATTTAAATCTTCTCCAATGGCCACTTCTTCAATTTTTCCAATAGGGCTTCTTTATTCTCTTTCTTTCTCCTTCCAAATTTTAATGGGATATTTTTCCTAGGCCTCCTTAATCTTCTCTCTCAAGTCTCCTATCTCCTTTATCAAGTATTAAATGGGATATGTTATCTTGGGTCTTCTTTTTTCTCAATCTTCAATAGGGTCTTTCTCTTGGGCCTTCTTAATCTTCAATGTCTACTCTTTTGATGCAATACCAAAATCAATTCTTGCATGAGAAAATCACATAGGCAATCAAAGGTGAAATTCTTCTCTATCTATTATAGGAAGCTTCTCAACTTCTAAGAATAATTTTTTGCAACAAAAACTTAGACAAAAATAATCAAATACATTCAAATCTTCAATTTTTTTGAAATCAATTAACTTCACTAGTTGTTTTCCAATCTAGTGGTAAAAACTATGTTGATTCTTAGTCTTCACGAGTTATTTTGCAACCTTATCGAAATACTCTAGCTAAATGTAACTTGGAATCTTCTTCTACCTTTAAATTTTTTTTCTCTATCAAAATTTCCAACAGGACCTCTTTCTTGAGTCTCTTAATCTTGTCAATGTCAAGGTCTATCTTCAAGACCTGAAACTATGCTATAGATTTCTTTCTATTATGAATTTATTCTTGGAATAGGTAAAATCAATCTATCTAAAATTTTTAAATATTGAATCCTCAACATTCACTAGTTTTTCTTCAACATAGTGGAAATACTATCTTCTTTGGTTTTCCTTCTCCAAAGGTAATATCTTCAACTTCACTGGTTTCACCTTGACCAATGGAAATGTCCTTAGACTATTTGCAACTTTTAAAAACGTGTAAAAGAAAATGCTTGTTGTAGATCTGATAGCACTGTTAACTTTTGATGCTTAACTCTTAATGTAGATAACCATAGAATCAAATAGAAAATTGCTATATAAAATACTCAATAATGGTAATACATTATTCAAATAAAACTCACAAATAAATTTAGAAATAACTCATAAAGTGGACACTAATAAATGCTCTCAAAATAGTAAACTGATATAGAATAAATTTCATATACACTCTCTCTCCTTTACAATGCTTAGTCACATATATAATAGAATGTGACTCTTCATATGGAGTACTCTTGGACTCACTCTTCTTTGAGACTCTTCATTTTCCTATTCTAAGGACACATATGCACTCTTTATAATGGACACTTGTGCACATTTACACTCACCACACTTGCACACTCAATTACATGACACTTGTGCATTTCCTACACATTATTACATTACATAAAATATTTACTCACACTCTAATATAGAACACACTCCTAATCTAATGGTGTATCCAAGGTGGTACATTAGCATGTACTATATAATGTAATATACTCCAACAATCATCTTTAGGTCCATGCCACAAAGTCAAACTTGTAAGACTTATCAAAAGGAATGGTAATCATCAATATAAACCCTAGATATTATTTGTCTAAACCTTAGCAAGCACTCAACTAGATAGAATCCCATAGGCTCACCAAAAAATATAGAAACCATGGGGAAAGTGGATTTTGGCCTTATTAGAAGGTCCTTGTGGCATTTTAAATAATATTATTAAACCATGCATTTAATCGTTTTTTGTGTCATCGAGGTCAAATCCTAGTTTTAATATTTTATCATCATTATATATATATATATATATATATATATTTATAAGTTAAAAAAAAAAATTATCAGTTGACCATAAGAGGGGGTCGGTCAATAAGCCCCTTCCAAATTAAAAAAAAAAAAATTGATCGACCCTTGTCGGCCGTCGACCGACCATAGTCGGTCGAAGCTCGTCGATTGACCCTTGTCACTCGTCGATTGACTAAAAAAAAAAAAATTTGGCCGACCCTTGTCGACCGACCATGAGAGAAGGTTGGCCGATGATTCCCCCTCCATATTTTTATAAATAAATAAATAAATAAATAATAAAATAAATAAATAAATAAATATATATATGGTCGATTCCATTTATAGAGGGAATTTTTGGCTGATGGCCATTGCCATCGACTGATTCCCTCTAAAAGGGAATTTTGGCCTTATTAGAAGGTCCACATGGCCTTGTAAATAATATTATTAAACCATGCATTTAACCGATTAAATATATAATAATATTATTGTTATTATTGATATTATTATTAATGATAATAGTTTTATTATTATTTAAATTTTGATAATAAAAATTAAGTTTGGCTAAAGTTAAAACCTTATAAAATATGGAAAAATAAATAATTAAAAACCAACCTCTTTTTTGGCCAAGTTTCAGTAGTGAGAAGTTAATTTCTTGAAGCCATTTTCGAGTCGTCTTCAAGAGGAATGGAGACGTTTTTTTTGGAGACCACTACCATACCATGAAGGAGAACCATTTAATGCAAGCAATATGGTGGATCGATTCTAGAGGTGGTTATATTTTTATGGGCCATCACACGATTTTTAGTAATAATTGTAGTTATGAGCCATTACTGGAGCAGTTGCAGTTTTGGTAATTATGGGCTATCATCAAGTTTTGAATAACAATATGTAAGCTATATAAGAGAGTGGTTGCAACAACTTTTATCATCAATTTTTATGCAGTGATTCTACAAGAGGTATTCCAGAGTGCCTATCATTAGTAGTTGTATTTTCTTTTGTGTCTTGTTTAGTCACCCTGTTTTCTTCCCTATCACTATGCAGGTGTTTGCTGAGGAGGTGCCTAGTTAACTGAGATCATTTCCAGTGGCTAAGGTCAAAATCCAAGAGGCTCTTTGTTACATCATTTGAACGAAGAGTTGCAGTTCTCTGTTACATCATTTGAACAAAGGACTTGTTTTTACTTGCTTAGTGAGATCTGGTTACATTGATCAGACTCCATTGTAATGATCTATTGATCAATATTATCCTGCTTCCTCCTTTTGGTATTTTCATGTGTAGTTTTATTTGTTGTCCCATTTATATGTTACATTATTTGAATGTATAAGTGGCATCTTCTTTCACTGGCATTTTTAATCATCTCTGTTACATTATTTGAATAGATGTGTTTGGCTCAATTTTATCTCATCCTTCTTAATTTTTCATCATCTTTTAAATCTGGCTACAATTACCCAATGGATAAGGCATCGATCTACTGCTTGAATCATTATATGGGAGTTTCTCTAAAGCTTGGTCATTTTAATATTGTATTTTTACTTTATTTTTGTTAATCTGGATGAGCATGAGCATATGAGAAGTATTATAGGCTCACCTCCAGGGTGTTCTTACCTTACTCGATCTGTCTAGAGTCTTTGTGATAATATTTTCTTGAGTTAAAGAGGTGGATCCACCAAAGTCCACAGTGTTGTTTGTGAACCAGTGATTTTATTATGGCGTGACAACCCAATTTATTAAGGACAAAAAATCACCACAATAGTAACCTTATTATTCAAAAGTACTATATTAAATGAGGTATTTTTATTTTTTAAAATTATATTTAGTTTGAGGAAATATTTTAAATATTTTTCAAAGAAAGGGTAAACGGTTGCATCATCAATGACTACAGAGTCTGAGTCTAGTATGTTTGGTTAAAATTAATCTCTTTTTATGGAATTGTTTTTATACAAGTTTTAATTTATATTTTCATGTGAAATTTTGCATATGCATTGGTTACACTCAAAAGACTGAAAAAATGATGCCTCGCAGCGACAACAAGTGTCACAACAAGTCCCTGTTCATCCATAGCAGGTACCACCAGTGAGGAACCAATCTCGTATGCATGGAAAAATATTCCTCACACCACCACTTGTTGGAACCAATTTTTTTTCCCAAACACACACTATGTCTCAATATAATGTTTATGTTTTCCCAATTTTAACCCTTGAGAATTTCTCAAATATAGAGGGCACGTCTCAAATGCCATCTGGGAATCTAGATAATGATTTTATTTATCAAGATATAAATCCTAAAAATTTTCCATTTAAGACAAGTGATATGCTTTAGGATCCATAAAGCCATGATGAAGAAGAAGATAATGTTAAGGTAGATGTCGCCGAAGTTTCCACTTCCCACCAGCAAGTCATTGCCCATCATCTAAACAATGATGGTAAAGTAAATTTTTTACAATATGTTCTATTAGACAATAGATGTAAAACTATAGTTCATACTAGTCTTCTTGTAGATATTGATAGATTAAAAGAATGGGAATATCAGACCAAGGTTTTGATAAAAATAATAAATGGCCGATATAAGAAATTTTCAAAGAGAAAGGAGTTATTTTTAAAGTTGGAGAATGAGCCCCGAATGCTCGATGCTTTGTTACATAAAGCTGAATTTGGAACTGTGGAGGCTAAGTCTACATATAGTGATGAAAATTTGGCCATTATTATGAATCATTTGGAAAATCTCAATGTCGAGACCCAGGAATATTTCAATGAATGGGCACTAGATAAAAAAAAAGTAGCAGTTGCTGAAACTACAAGACATCGTTGATGTAAGCTTTACATCTAACTAAAAATAAAATTTTCTTAAATATATATTTTTTATAAATATTAAAATTTTTCACTTGTATTTTGCAGTCTAATTTGCAGCACTTAAAGTAGCAAGTTAGTTCCATGAAAACGTTGATCAAGACTACAAAAAATAGTGTGAATAATGCTATTGAAGTGAAGAAAAGATTACAATACACTGTTAGAGAAAACAATTGGTTGAAGAAGTTTATCAAATATAAGGGCCTGGATGTGGAGGTTGTATTAAAATAAAATGAGAAAGTACTAAATGCACCTTTAATAGAATATCCAAAAAAGGAAGAAGGTTTATTGCTATCAGGGATAAACACTATAGCTAAAATTTTGGTTAGGGTTGGTGCATTGGAAGTAAAGGATATTGAGCTAGATGCAGCTGAAAATTTAGGCATCATACAAAATTAATAGTAGAAGACTATTGTTTTTCATTTGAGGAGAAACAAAACATATTGGATATATTTTTTATAAATTGTAAAAGAATCGTATCTTTTTTAAATCAATAAAAGAGAATTTTCAAAAAAATTGTATTATATTTTTGAAATTTTATTTTAAATATTGTGATGTTTTGATTAGTTGTGTGGATGCATTATATAATTTATAATTATGTGGATGCAATAAAATGTTCTTTTATGTTTTACAAAATAATTTGAAATTACTGAAATGCAACACATATATTTACTTTTCTATAAATGGTTTATACAATACAAATCTACTAAATAATTTGAAAATTTAGACTAATAATTCAATAACAGGGGTTAAATACAAATAAAATACAAAATATCCAATAACACATCTATGATATAAAAGATAATCTAGTGTTCTAATCAACATATGCGTAATCTTATATAATCCAATGTTCTAATCAATATATGTGTAATCAAATAATCCAATTTCATCCAAATATACATAATCAAATTAGAGGGCTATGATATACAGTGTACCAATGACATGTCTAATCTCATATTATATGATTAATGATATCAAAATACATGCCTCAAATTATAATCAAATCTTAATATTCTTTTCATTATAATGCTGAAATCAAATCAAATGAAATGAAAGAATCCTTTCAATATAATATGTGAAATCAAATCAAATGAAAGCATCCTTGCATCATAATGCTGGAAGCTAGAACAAAATTTTTCTAGATTGTACAAAATCATCTGCACTCATACCTAAAATTTCTATCATCACAATTTGATCAATGTTACCATCATCCTCATCATCCTGAGTATTCATGACAACTCTTCTCTCTATCAGAGATTTCCAATATGACAAAGCTCTTTCATAAGGAAACTTCTCCACCTCATAGTTTGACACATATACTCTCAAACAATTTTCCAAATTTTTGTCCAACCTATTTCAAACTTTAGATTTTACATATGATAATGAATTGAATATCCTTTCATCTTCCACAGATTCTAAAATCATTGTTTGAAATAATTCATATAAATGAAAATATCTACTCATAGTATGTTGTAAGATACTATTGGGATGTAATATTTTCCACAAACGTAAAATAGAACCAATTTCATGATGGTTAGTGAGTTATGAAAATTGAGTAGACATTGTTGTTCCAAAACAGTTTGATTGTTTGGTCAAATGAATTCTATTGAGAATGCAATTGATTTTAATACAATTGACTACCACACGTTTAGTGAAATGGATAGCAAGAATGCCCATGTATTTGAGAAATAAACCATTTATAATCTGGTATTCATTACAAGGATTCCAAAACATTGGGTTAATCACACCCATAGCCTCAAGCAATTCATCTATTTAAAATGGTCTCTTATTTCTTTTGTCAATGATTTCATTTTTTTTTTTTAATTTTTGTATTGTGTACAACTACATGAAATCTATTGTATGTTATGGACATTTGCTCAACTTCATTTGTAGCTATATCCATTTTCTGACCAAAACAATATAAAGTTATTTCCTTTCTGTGGACATTAATACATAGATGATTGTTTATATTGAACTTCAAAAACTTCTGAGGATCATTTATGTTTGTTAATGCTCTCCAACTCTCAAACATGGAATCCATAAAAATTTGACCAGATGTGTACATCATATCAATATGTATGAAAAAATGTTTTCTTGCCCTGATGAAATCCATAATATAAATCGATATTTCTTGTACAATTTTGATCAAGGTATTTATTTCTTCCAACATTTGAAGAATACCACACAATGTGAGAAGTGTTTCAAAGTCAATCATTCGAAATGGTAAATATTTAGCCTTATCAACTACCCTACAATTTGCATACATAAACCCTACCAAGGATTGATATTCTTTGAAAACTCTATATGTCGATTAACAAAATCCACCTAGTATCTACATATTTTAAGAGTTTTTTACCTTCAGTAACTCCTAGTGCAAACTTTTGAAACTCTAAAAATCTTTCTGGACTGCGCAAAAAATAATCATGAATTTCATGGAAAAGCTCTTCCACTCTTGCAACATTTGTAAATGTATGCACAACTCTATATGCAAGATTCATTCTATGAGCCATGCAATGAATAGGGATCAAATACGAGGTAACAATTATTTATAGTCTAACACAAAGACCATTCTTGTGTCCTTGCATTTGTAACAACACAGGTCTTCTCACCCGGTTTTCAAAAACACAAATTCAAAATTTTGATTCATTTTTAAACAATTGTTAAAATCTTATGAATGCACATCCAACTTTGTATTCATACTTTAGGCATAAATTTTCACACTACGAGATCTTATACCATTGTAGATAGAATCACAAGTGCTTGAGACCAACCAATTTCCTACAATAGTCTACCATTTATGAGATCCACCTTCTCCTAACTCAAGTTTTGGGTTCTCAGCAAGGGGTTGTCCTTCTAGGGCCCATAACACCTGAAAGGGTGAATATCTTTTCCCTATTTTATAGCATGGAGGACATTGATCTATGACCCTATTTTTGTCCTAATGGTCCATTGACCTTTGTTTGATCAAAATTTTAAGCCTATGCTAGATTTAGCATATTATGCCTAGTGCCGAATAAAGGACCTTTAACTAAGATTTTATTAGGGCCCACCAATTCAGGTTTCTTAGTTCATATTCTAGTTGACGGTAATGCTACCCATACCATCTATCGTTGGACCTTCCAACCCCAAGGACTAGCTCCTTAGTCTTGAGTATTGTTGGCAATTCCACAATTGGATTATGATTCATGAGTACCCTCACGTACTACTTCGTATGATAACCTAGAATAATATCCCATACCATTATTCATTACTCTCTATGGCATTAGGTCCCCTGACCTTTTATATAATTTTTCCAAAGAATGGTTATCTCTGAATCACAATAGTCACAGCTGTGAGCTGTTGGAGTTGGGTGAGGACATCCTTCCAGATGTCTTATTTCAATTCCCTCATTGGTTTTTGAGTGAGGATATCCTTCCTAATATCTTGTACCAATCTCATCATTGGTTTCTAATTTATGATAACAAGTTATGTTTTTTTTTTGTCTAAACTGATTTTCAAAGGAAATATTTGGATATATGGTCCTCTTAATTCAAATCATTGTCCGTCATGATCTCTTTGTTAGTTCACACATAATAAATTAATTAAACTTTAAATGTACATTTCAATATTTCCCACTAAAGTAATCAATAATACAAGAGACATTCTACTATTGCAAATATAAATTCAAATATATGAAAGCATAAAAGCATGTATCAGGTCATAAGAGTATTGGTTTTATTCTTTTTTTTCAATAAAAAAATTAGCAAGTTACATAATAACAATTTAATTCATTTACCTCATACTAAAATAGAATATATTTGAATGGGAAAGGTGATGGCGAACAAATATTCGGGCAACAGTGCAGAAGAAGGCAATAAGTAGAAGGTCAAAATAAAGTGGTCGGGGAGCGGCGCACAATCATGTGGTAAAACCACTTTCCTCCCGATAAAGAGTGAAGCAACAAGTAAGCCACTCACTGGCATGGGGATTAGTTAGAATGGAAACATCAAGGGAAAAGATCCCCCAGACAAACCGAATGATAGTAGCAAGAAGAATGACCATATCTCCTTCACGTAGCTTCTCCAAGGGAAGCCTAGTTTATCTACTACCACTCCAAGTAGCTTCGTGGCCCAAGGCTGTGATGTCCTTTACCCTAAATAAGTCATGGATGGATATGCCACACGAGACTCATTTTCCTTTGTAGGAAAGTTCATTGGAGGATGCCTGAATATGGATTCATTTCGACACTAGGTGATGACCAAATGGAAGACTCTAGGAAGTCTAGAGCTATCTACAATATCTAGGGGATTTTTTATGATACAACTCAACACAAGGGAGGATGTAAACCATATTATATCAGGGAGCCCCTGGTTCTTCAGAGGAAGAAACCTCTTCCTCCACAAATGGGAACCAGGGTTTGATCTAGAGTCCTAGAGCATAAACTATGCTCCCATTTGGGTCCAGCACCCAAACCTCCCCACCCATTTCTTTTACGAAGATGCACTCCAAGAAATAGCCCAAGAAATCAGGGAATTGGTTGCCATCGACCCAGCTACCCATACCAAGACTCACCTCACACAAGCACAAATATGCATCAATATAAACCTGGAATCATAGATTTCAGATCACCTGAACCTAATTTACAAATATTACTGATGAAGGCAACCATTGGAATTCGAGAACAAACCCACATTTTGTTTGGAGTATCAAACTCAAGGGCATATTCCATCCCAGTGCTCAAAACTCAAAGATACAAAAATTGATATCCATATCATGGCCCGCCCAGCCCAAGGAGAAGTCCAGAAGCCAAATACCAAAATAGGGTAGAGCCTGAACCACAAGAGCAAGCAACATACCCATTCCCCTTCAAGTGGAGATGCACAAAAGGCAAGTAGTCTATTCTCTATCTCAAATAAGTTTAATTTACTTAGCAGCTCTGGTCCCTTTGAGGTGATAGAGGAAGAGGAGCTCCCTGGTGAGGTCCTCCCTATTCCAAATCATGTCCCTCTACCCTACCCTAACACCAGCTCTCCCCTGGTTAACACCTCTCACCACCCCCTTCTATGCCCCTTGCCCCCCTTCCACTAGTGTTGCTCCCCAAAAATCTCTGCCCAAAACCCCTCTGTTCACCCCCCGTCCTCATCGTCCCCACCCCAAAGGAATGAATCACCCACCTCCTCGGATAAACCCTACAATATCAAAATTGACAGTGATGATTCTTCTCAAGAGTCCCCTAAACCTTGGAGCCCAAAACAAACCCAAAGCTTCAAAAAGTCCTAGATTGATGTAGGCTATGAAAGGAAGAAAGGCAAGTCATATAGCACATAACGAAGAAGCCAGGACACAACCAAGGACTAGCCAACGACATCCAAAAAACCCTATTTTAGGAACTCGAAAGTGCCAACGAAGAAGAAAGCAAAAAATCCAAACCCCCCGTACAACAAGGCAAAGGGGGCAGAAAACCCTCCAAGAGTTCCAAATGAAAGTCCTCTCCTGGAATGCGAGAGGACTAAATGGGGCAGCCAAACAAAGACTGGTTGCTACCATGAGAAAGGAGGAAGGTGCTGCCTATGATCAGAAATATGCTACCAAAGAGGAAGGTCAAGCAGAATCCCAGTAGAAGTGGGAAGGTGACAACAGGTAGTTGGACCCTTTGGTTGTTATGGCTTCAGTTTGGTTCTATTTTTACTATTTTTGTTTACGGTTTGTCTAGTCTGGAGGGTGATGGGCTCCCAGACTGTAATTTTCAAACTATGTCAATTTTGTACTATTGGCACTGACTATGCCCAATGTAACAGGGACGGAACCCTTCAACCCGAATAGTGAATATTTTTTTTTACCTAGCAAAAAAAATAGCATAGATTTAAAGAATACAAAAAAATTCATATAAATAGCTAAACTTAAAAAGGTATTATTATTGATTTTTCCCTATTTATATTTTTAATTAATCTATTTTGCTATCTAATTAACTTCAATACTAAAGCAATGGATCTACCCTAAAATGAAAATTTTACCTAAATATTTAACTTTTCTTTTAATCATAACCAAATGTAGATAGAACATAAGCATGTTTCTCTAAAGTTTTTGTGGAACCAAGGACACAGTTTCAAAGTTGGAGTGGTGTTTAGAAAAATTTGAACTTTTTTCATCAACTCCAATCCTATCCTAATGTCAATTATGGTATTTATATTCCCAATGGTTTGGATTAATTGGTCATGGAAACTTATAAAATTTTACACCGACATTTACCTCGATTAAGCATCTTGAGACAAAATGAATTGAAGAACTTTAAATATTTGTAGGGAGATAATATAAATTCTTTTCTTAAAAGCAAAGAAAAATATGTATTTTACCTATACCATGGTGTTAATGTCTAAGCATCATTCTCTGACAAAATACTTTAACTAAAACTGGCATCTCAAATTCATCTTGGCATTAGGAAAAATAGACTTCGTTCTGGTCAGGTTAAGTCTTGGTATTCCTCAAATTAAACCTTAATGACACAATGTAATTCTTAATAGAACGACGTTGGGTAAAATAAGGGCTTCATCAAATCAATTCACAAGGAAGAAATATTTAAGGTCTTTGATATTTGACTAAAGATAATTCGGGCCCTACTCTTCCAACAATCATATAATTAAAATATCAAATAAATTAGACACAACATGATAATTTTAAAGTTCAAAAATTGATAACATCCATGCAGAGAGACCTAGACTAATACATACAAGACTGGGTTTGGTTAATTGATCAAATAAATCAAACAAATTTACATATACATTTATAATGTAATGAAAAGTGAATTCTATCATACTACCAACGAAAAGTTATCATTTTTCTAAATTCCATACAAAACGAGGTATTTTAAAAACTATAATTTTTATATTAAGAGATCATAAACTCAAGCTAAAGCTATATTATAATCACAAGATATAAATGTGACATTATCTATTAGTTAAATATGGATACACCAACGTTTCTCATACAATAACATAGATAATCCACATTCTCTTACAAGTATTGCCATACATAAATTGAAATACGTAATTCATAAAGTAAAGAGCCATGCACAAATTTAACACACATGTTGCTTAGTTCGGCCAATGACCATAGACTATTGTATTTTAGTCTTGGCACATATTCTTCCCTACTAGATTTAAGAGTTTAAATTAGAAATGAAGTCGAACCCAACGAATTTTGATTCAAAAAAGAACAACACCAATCACCACCCAAAAAGGCACATGAGCTTTATCAACCTTTGTTGAACATCTGTAACCTTGATACTTCTGTTTGGGATTCTTTCGAGTATCACTTCTGGCATGGCAGAGACATGAGTTTATGTGTTTTTGGGTCAGCATGACCCATAATGTATGCATAAACTAAATGAATACAAGAATGCATCACAACCATAATATTTTAAAATGCTTTACATTCAATCTAATTTTGCAAAATATTTCTGGTTTCATTATATATTCACTCATTTATTTTTGATCCACTAGTTTCATTTTAAAATTTTGTTGTTTTTGTATAAAATTACAGCACATAGTATCAAATAAAAACAATGGTGTAAAGCTTTGTAAACTTAGATTCCAAACTCACCAAACACAACACAAGCATACATACAACCATGTTCAAAGTTCATTTTAGCACTGCACTTATGAATAAAATCAATCTATACTATACACAATCGTGTATTTATATCACAACACCAGTTTGAGACTTGTCGGTCCTTCCACGAAACCAAAATTTGCTCACAATGAATACCACACTTACTTCTATTTCTTGAATTGAAACCAGATCTTGTAGAGCTCACGGAGAAGGAAATAGAAAATATCTCCCACTCAATATCACACTTGGGATCCATGTAGATTGGGATCCACTTGCTGAGCGCATTCTAAAAGAGAAGGGGTTTATCCCATTTTTAAGGAAATTCTTCGGTGATGAGATCGATATCACTATGGCTATCTTGGAGATCTTGAAGAATGGCAAAGTCACTATTCGAAGGAGAGAATTTTTAATTACTATTCATATCCTTTCCAATATTACTAGGCAAATGGCAAAAGATAGATTGATTCACAAAAAAAGCACAATTAGGAGGTGGAATTGAAGGAGTTTAAGGACAACGACAAAATATTCAAGGAGGTAAAATAGGGACTGCACTATAAAAACCTCCCCATTCCTTGGAATAATTTTATGAAGTCGGTGATGGAGTTAATTACTGTGGATTATCCAGAAAAGGTACTCTATAGCTTTAATTTTGCTTTTGTCAGTCACTTCAGAGATGTTAATCCTATTAGCATTCCACATTTCCTTTTCAATTCCATTAGCTACATGATAGGGGCCTACAAAAATAAAAAATTAATGATCTCCCATCTCACAAAGGGCTTTATAAGATCATTTATCATCATATACTAAGTCACAGTCCCCAGGTTAATCCCAACCCTTCCAAAAGCAAATCTAGTCCTCTCGGAAAATCATGTGCTCCTTTTCCTGCTTCTCCATCCTTGGCTATCAATAAAAGAAAGGTAATAGAGATGGTCCATGAGTTGAGTGCAAAGAAGAATATAAAATTTGAAAAACCTAAATATCCCACTATGAAATCATATCATCTAAAGGAGCAACACACCCCGAGAAAACAAAATATTATTGATATTAAGGATGACGACAAGAAATACGATGATGTTGCCAACAACTTGAAGAGGTTCATTATTTCAAAAACCACAAACATGATGAATTACATAGTGAATTATATTTCTAAACTCAGGGAAGCCCTTCATTTGCTATTCTATAATGAGTAATTTCTAGGTCAGGACTCCAAGGAGGACGAGGCTAATTCTGAGGACGATACCAAGGAAGAAGTCAAAGAAGAAATGAAATATGAGGACAAGGAGGGAGATGAGGATGTCACTAAGGATTAGCTTCCTCATTTGGTAACTTTTGTTTCTTGGCTACCTTACATGGAGCATGTTTGCACATCACCTGTCTTCACTATAATTGGGGATGTGTCCCCTCTTTTATTTTTGTGTATGTTGGTTAGGGGTTGCATCCTCCATTGGTTTTTCCTTTTTGACATCCTTCAACAGGTTTTTGCTATTTTTGTAAATAGGGTTTGGGGATCCTTTCTAAAACCTAGATATTAATGAAATTTTCTAACTTATAAAAAAATATCACACTTACTCCTTTCAATTTCTATCTGCCATACTTAGAAAGAGCTAATGCTTCATTATATAGAATTTTTCACATAATATGTGACACCTAGTCACAAATCATGCATAGAATGGCCTTACTAGCTACCAGTTGGTGACAATTTTGATCACCTGATAGAGAATATGTATTATTTTAATAATATTCAATTTTAATTAATTTTATTAATAGATATTTTATTTTTGTCATTCAATTTGATTATTGTTATTCTTTAATTTATATTTTAAGTTTTTTTATACACTTAAAAGATTATTTTTATATATAGATATATATAATTATGTATTTATTTTGCATGTATGCCTATAAGAATTTTTTATAAAAAGAAAAACTATTACTATTTATTATTATTTATTTATTTGTTTAATAAGAAAAACACTCAACTTCCAAAATCAAATATATGTAATTAATGCAAGTTGCAAGCAAAATGACCTATATGAAATTTCTTGGTGGGATTTTGTGTACCCATGGTCCATGGTGCTTTAGAGCACGACATCATATCCCACCTTACTTGACACCTTCAACACTATCTCTACCAGGGGTGGGCACTTTTTCTCATCTGGTTTGTTTGCTGTGAAAATCTGCACTTGCACTCACATATATCTTTAGCAGTATCACATTATTCAAGTAAAGAAGTAATCAAATAGTGGGTATGTCACAACACCATTAGCTTTGACACATATTAACTTGTGGCTATTTCCATTTCAGTCATTCTTTTTATTTCCTTTAAACTAGTTACAACAACATTGTAAATATTTTCTGCATTGTAATTTCCACCATCTTGCATACTCCAAGTAAATGAGGTTACCTTAAATTATTTTCCAATGTGTAAACATGTATGCAAATCCAAGATGTGTTGTCAATAGTAGTCACCTCATCAATTGAAAGTGAAGTTAATTTGGCTTTTTTTACTTTCTCTTTGAGGTCATCTGCTCAACCAATGAGAGACATTTTACCATTTTCCAACCACTTTGATTTGACCAATGGGCACTGGGTAAGTTCTTCACATCAGCTAGTCGAAATAGATATTTATAATCAATGAAATCAGATATAGGTCTACCCTTTTTAAGAATAGTGAGTACAATAGAAAACTGTAAACTTTTTGAAGCTAAAGTGAACTTATTCATTTTTTGAAATTATGCTTGAATTGTTGCACCTTTCTCAACCAAAGTTTTATTTTATTTCATTTCTTTATCATATTATTGCACATATCTTATATGTGCACACTCTGATGCATCCTTCCACCTATAATTTTTTGGTATTGGTCGATCACTTTCTTTTGTTTTGATATAAACCTTTCCACAATGTTTTTCTATTGTATCTTTCTTAACTTGAAATCTATGATCCTTTCCATGTTTCCAACTGTAATTATGCATATTGATTCTATTATTTCCTCATTACTATTCTTTGGCAGCACTGGCTCAATAAACATAAATTATAATATCCAATTAGGCTAAAATGATCTGTTAATTTTCCACGTAGATAACCTTGCACATTTATGTTTTTTAGAAGAATATTCTCCAGAAGTAGGGACTACATAAGAACTATTATTTTATTTTCCATTTGGCATGTTAGTTTTAGGAATATCTTCATGTTGTTGTTCCATTTCATTAAGAAAATTTTCATCTGTGGACTTTTCATTATCGTGGATATGTGAAAGTGGAGGTATACTAGGATCAACAGTTTTTTATGTAGAGATAATACCATGGTCAATACTAGGGTCCTTATCATTATGGAATTTAAAAGCATACCTTATATTAAAAAATATAGATAAATAATGGAAAAAGCCATCAACCAAAAATCACACTTCTTAATGAATGAAGACATTATATATAAAATTAACAATGTACAAAAATTAACTGGTTAGTAAATAAAGGTGTTCACACCTTGAATTTGTGTAGATGTTGATGGCTAATTGAATTTCAAAATATTATGAAAGTATTTAAGGATACTCCTTTTATCGAAAGACTGACCTCCCTTCTTTCCACTGCCAGCAGGTGATATTTTACCTATATAAATAGAAGAGTAACATGAATAATGAACATCATTTTAAAAAATGAAAATAACTGGTAAAAAAGAGAACTACTATTCAAGACAATAGAATATCTGATCCAAGTAGGCTTGAGATTGGTACCCAAATAATAGGAAAACCTCCTTATTGAGTATCCATTAACAAAATATTTTAGAAAGGAAAATTAATGGTAAAATAAACTTACCGATAAATGGTTGTCATTGTATTTTAGTCACCTTGTGTCACTCACCTTCTTCCACTCATCTTATACTAGTCACCTTATTCCAGTCGCCTTCTACTAGTCGTCTTATGTCTATCACCTTCTACCAATTATTTTATGCTAGTCGCCTTCTACCTATCACCTTCTACGAATTGCTTTATGCTAGTCGCCTTCTTCAAGTTGCCTTCTACCAGTCACCTTTTGCCAATCATCTTCTATCAGTCACCTTGTGCCAGTCACCTTGTACCAGTTGGCTTATTCTAGTTGCCTTCTTCCAGTTACCTTCTACCTGTCACCTTATGTCGGTTGCCTTCTGCCAATCACCTTCTGCTAGTCACCTTGTTCCAGTCGCCTTGTACCAGTTGCCTTCTACTAGTCACCTTGTGTTAGTCACCTTCTACGTGACACCTTTTGTCAGTCACCTTTTATCAATTGCATTATGTCATTGATCTGCTTTGTATTACTCAGTATTAGAGAAAATTAATATTTTAATTGTATGAGTGTCACTGTTAGGGTTAATTATATATAATAGGATACAAGAGGGGAATTGGGTGGGATATTTTTTTTAATAAATTTTAGGTGAAAATTAGGTGGGAAACCTTATGATACCTAGTAAAATTTACCCTAAAAAAAATTGATCCTAAAATTTTTGGGCAAACGAGCTGACCTTTAGGGTCCTAAAATTAATTAAATTAAAATTGTGAAAATGTGAATATTCGTGCTAAATTGTAAATTCACCTCCATGCATAACCCTGGAGAACTATTAAGAGAATTTTAATTATGTGAAAGAAAATTTAAATTATAAAATCCATTATACTTTAGCCAACAAGATTGATTCAGTTGGATATAGTGATTCAAACTAGGGAGGATAAATTGATGATAGAAAATCTACATTAGAAAATTGTTTCTCATTGGAAAATGGATTGGTAACTTCAAAGAAATATAAAAATTCCACTCTAAGTAGTAGAGGTCAATTATATAGTAGTGTAGATCAAATTCATGACCCCATTTGTAATTCAAAAGGCTAGGCTCTTTTTCATAAAATTTTCTAAGTGTTTTCATAGCTTCAAGAGAGGCACAAAGCTATTATGCACAAATATAGACTCTTTTTGAAGTGACGTTAGCATAGTCACACCAAAACCCAATATCATGTAAAGTCCATGCACAAAGCTGATATGCTCACAATCAAAGCACATAAAGTCATGGTTACATAAAATTTTCCCCATGGCAAAAACATCAATATGACATCGTGCAACTCCAATAACGTATAAAGCCTCATTACACAAAGCCACAATTACATAAAATTTGGATTATGTGGATGATGACATCAACATAAGTAAAAATATGCATAAAAATATAATTGCACAAAACCACGATGTATGATACCAGGATGCATGAAGATAGGTTTACCTTAGCAATGATGTAAATACTAAAAGGAATAAGACTAAGAATGTGCAAGAAAAATAAATCAAAGTTGTGATACCCAAAATCAAGATGCACAAAGTCAAACTTCCCTTGGTGATGATGTCGACACTTTAATTTCCAAGCCTAACTTTGCACAAAATGCATAAAACTAGAGTTGTCCATTGCACAAAGCTAAAACAATGATGCTCAAAGTTAGAGTAGTTCTAAGAAGCAGTGTAATCACTTTAGTTTTTTCCATATAGCAAACCTAGCACTATCCAAGCATGAAAGTGACTACTTTGAAAAATTTGTTGTAGTCATTTAGCCATTTGTAGAGAGTAGTTGTAAATCAATGGAGCAGGCTTCATAAGAATTAAAATTCAAATGCATAATCAGATTTTAGATAGCCACCTTAGCTTCTAGAAATTTTCTACCAAGATATTTTTGTAACATCCTTGTAACTATTTATAAAAATTTTACGCTGCAAGTTTCAAGATGCAACCTATAAATAAGCCATGATACTCCTGATACATGGGTCAAATTTGTAGTCCTTGCCTGGAACATGGTGATATTACTTCCAAGTAATGAAGTGATAGTTGTTTGACCTTCAGAACTATTCAATTATAGGTTTTTATAAATGTGTTTCTTTATTTAAGTCATTTTTGTTAACTTAAATGCTTAGTCTATTATTTCAAAGTGAATATTGCTTTTTGGATAGATATGGGATTACTAACTATTTAAGTCCTTCGAATGATTAAAGAAAATTATTTAAGTTGAATGAATTTGTGATTGCATTTGATAATGGTTGGTCTGTTAAGTATCATATAAATTAGTTGTGTTAATGTATTGCTTAGTGAAATCTAATGTTGTTACAATATATCCTATCCATTTTTATTAAATCTCTCTAACCCTTACTCCTTTATATCCATTTTTATTCTAGATATATAATCATCTCAAGGAGCCAACCTTTTTCGAAGGTTGAAATCAAGAGAAATCTCATTTTATCCAATACTAAATGTTAGCTAGAGTCTAGGGTGCATTGCCTATCTATAGATATGGTAGATTTTGGTCCAATAGTTTAGTAATTTTTGACATGCCCAATGGTAAAAATCATGTTATTTCATCTTGCTTTCTTGGAAAGTTCAAGATTTGATATATAGTCTTGACCTTGTAAGCAGAGAATGTATGTTCACCTAGAGACTCCCCTAAAGAGATGGGTTGGGCCCTTATAAGAAATTCCTCATGGTCAAAAAATCCTATCTAGCTTGGTATGATATTGGTCCCCTTAATATTTTGACCTCCCATGAAATACCAAAAATTATCTTGAAAATCCTTCTCAGTTATGATGACAATGAAAAATAGCTTATGAGCACTATCAAGATGTAGCTTCTTTAGCTACTATGTATGATATTGTCTTTGAAGATATAATGATTAGGCTACTCATTTAATATTTCAAGGGTAAAGTATTGTTATGGTACCAACCCTTATAAGATATAATCATCAGTACTTGGGCTGAATTAGCCAAAGCTCTTATTACCAAGTTTGATGATCCTAGAGATCCATTTCTATTGCTTACTTGTTTTTCCTCCATTTGGAGAGTCCCCCATGAAAGTATTTTTGACTTCAATGTTCAATTTAAAAGGAATTAGAAGAGAATCCCTTGAGAATTTCAACCTTATCATGCCCAAGCATACCTTTATTATTATATTCATGCCTTCCATCCTGAATTAATTCAATAGTCCAAGGAGAAAAGGTTCCCTAAGTTTTCTCAAGAAGCCATACTAGTAGAAAATATGCTCATCACAACAAGAAAAATCCCTCCTAGAAACACTGCATATCCATATGACCCATCCCTAAATGTGTTTTACACACCATATATGAAGAGTCTAGGTCATATACATTCCACCGTCCCATAGTAAGTTGCATCCCTGCTATACAGGTAGATCATATCTAAATAAAATAAGAATTCAAGGCTTTGATCCAAAAATTAATTGAATACATCAAGAAGATAGAAGAGCGACTCTCCAAAGCCAAGATAAGATCTTAGAATGAGTGTGCCATAGAAGAAAAGATAAAGCACTATATTAATGATAGTGTGTAAGAGAGATTCAAAGTACCATCTACGTACAACCTTTCATTACCTAGTGGGATTCATGCTATAAAATATGTTCACAACATGTGTACCCACAAGAATTCCTAGTGATGGAGCACATGGTGGATTTTATAGCAGAAACGGAAATACCATGCTTAAAGGAAATGACTCCCACCTACAACCAACAAGAAATGGGAAATAACCCTTATCATGATCAAGGTCCATACACATAAGGTGAAAAGATAAATGCATAGTCATATGCTTAGATATAAAGCTCTAAGGACCAACCACTAAGTCAATGGAGGATCAAACTATATAAAAGGTTGTATTTCCTAGATATGATTTAAATATAGAGAATTAAAATAGTAAACCAGTTTCAAGGCTTATTCAAAGCCTTGACATCAACATAGGAATTTTTGATAGAAATGAAGAATGACCCTACAAAGCACATCAAAGATATGAGAAGAGAAATTTTAATAGCTAAAGGAGTGGATTTAGTTAATTTTTCTCTTGAACAACCAAAAATTCAAAATTTCAAAATTGTGAAGGGCAATCTGCCTTTGATTTTTTGTCTCCAGGAGTTCTCTTATTTTTTCCAAAATTTAGGGTTCAATTTTTATCTGACTATAGCCTTATATATAGTCGTTGAAAAGGTTTTTTTGAGGGGATACACTAGTTCAATTGTTTTACAATTTTGAGACCATTTACTAGGCTAAATTAATGGTTGAAGTTAAGATTGTAAATCGAAGTGCATTTTTGGTAGTATCCGACACACCTGGACAAAACATTTGACAAAATTGAGAGGGCTTAGTTTTAAGTCATTGGGGGACTATTAAGTCAACTTATTCATTAAAGTTGGAAAATTTGGAGGCATTATTATCATTGAAGGTATTGATATTGTAACGTATTTTGAGGCACATTTGGAGCTATCTTTTAGCTAAATTTCTAATACAATCATCAACTCAAGGGGTGATTTAGATCCCCTTGTCCCATGCTTGTGGAGTCCTCTTATGGCATTGTCTTGGCCACTTTGTGTTTGGTGTTTGCCTCTCCTTATTTGGGCTTGTTATTCATTTTGATTTTTTCTATAAACCCTTACATTTTTTTGGGGTTTATATAATTGTAATCAAGTGTATTTCCTTTGCATATACACATTTGAATTTTTTGGAAACATCTACAAGCAAGCAAGTACACAAGCACCTTGTCATAACATCTAAGCACCTAAAAATTTGGCACATATATTATAACAAATTCTCAAAAGGTAAGAAAACAAGCATTGTAATAAGCAATTTCACTTCTTACTCTCTTTGGGTGGAATAGGGCACTTGTGTTCAATTTATCCCTCCCACTGTCGGAACCACTTGATGATTCAAAGTGGAAAATCTAGGCGAACCCTCCTTTGGATTTTAAGTGGTGTACCCTAGAATTTTTTTAGGGCTCTTACTTGGAATTTGTGTTTCTTATTTCCTCCTTTGTTGAGCTCCCTCTTCTTTCAATCATTTTCTAATCATGGCTTCTACAAATCTACTAAGTGGTCTCACTAAAAATATTGAAGGAGCTCACTCTTTTTCAAATTAGAAATATGAAATGGAATCCATATTAATGATGAATGACATGTAGGATTTTGTAAGAGATAGAAAATATGATGAAGACACACTCACAACACCTGAAGAACCTACAACAAAAGCACTATTTGAAAATAATTCCGACATAGCTTTAAGTCTCATCAAGCTAGATATAGGAATTCAATGTAGATAAACTATAAGAGCTGCAACTACACCTAAATAGGCTTGGGATGCTCTAATAATATTGTTTTATAGGCCTAGTCAAGACAACATTGTGTATCTGAAACAAAAATTGCACAATCTCTGTATGAAAGGCTCACTTACTGATTCCCTTATGGAAGTAAATTCTATTAGGAATGATATCTTAGTTTTTGGAAAAACTCTTGATGATAATGAGTTAATTACTATAATGTTATATGGACTTCCTTCCAAATTTCATTCCTATGATACCATGTTAGATCTAAGTGGTAAAACAATGAATTCATCACTGGATGAGATTGAAATTCTACTTAAGAAACATGAGAAATACCCAATAAAAGATGAAGAGATTGAATCCTCATCAAAATATTTTGCCACCAAGGTATCCTTACATCCTAGACACAATAAGGGTCCAAATTAGTAGCATCAAAATATGAGAGCTAGATAGCATCAGAGATACCCACAACAACCACATTAGTAGCAACATCAGTAGCCACATCAACAACAACCATGTTAGCAGTACTAGAAGTAGCCACATCAACAACAACCACAATAGTATAATTAGCAACCAAATCAAAAACCAAGATGACAAACAAGATGATGATCCATGAAGCCTAAAAACAAAGATATCATTAGAATTGCCAACCTATTCATTTTTATTTATCTATGTACATACTACAATTTGTATAATAGATTCATAAGCTAAAATTATAATTATGCCTCAAGAAGTTTGCAAGAGCATGGGATTAACCTTTAGTTGAATGGAACCCAAGTGGTTTCAATTCAAAAAGAAATTAGTGAAAGCATTTGGTATTCAGAAAATATTCCCAACGATGATACATGGGTGTTGGATCTTGTAGTGGTACAAGATATAGTGGTTGATGTACCTCCTTTGTTTGATGTACGTTTGTCCAAATATTTTTTGGAAAAAATCGAAGGATACTTGAACCCAAACTAGAGTCACATGGTAATTCCTTATGTTAGGAAATTAGTACGAATATCTAATCAAGGCCCTTAATCCTTTCATATTGGGGAATATGAAGAACTAAAATTAGATCTTACTAGGAAAGGTGACTAGAATACACATGTAGAAATAAATGATTGGTTGAAAGAAGAATCAAAATTAGCATGGAAAAAGCATTGGAAAATAGTCACAACCCCTAGATATTTTTTTAGGAACAATCAAACTCAATTGTCAGTTATAAGTCTTGCAAAAATTAAAAAAATCACAAATTTAAATAATTCTAGCTATTGAATCAAGATGAGTCTATTAGAATCCAACATAGGTCTAAAGGGGTAAATCAAATAGAATTTGAGTTGATGATATATGTACTTCTTGAAACCTAAGAAGCAATATTGGGAAGATCAATTCTTAGGAAAACAAAGCCTAGCTATTGGCTTTGTTCAGAATAATCATCCATAACCATCACACATTCCCAAAGCATGAAAGTCCTTAGGAGCAAAGTAGAATCAAATCAACATATAGAAGCACCTAATGGTAATTGTGAGTTCCAAAGAATCTACCATGAAGAGAAACTCAAATTTTACATCATATGGTTAGGATATTGCAGATTCCTAGGACAAATTGCAAGAAATCACCTTTTCCAAGTGTGGGCAAACATACCACATTTTTGTGTAAATAGTCTATAAGTAAATAAAAATTGAATGTAGCTTAGAAAATTAAGGTAATTAGCCAATAAGGTAGTAGAATGACAAACATTTTAAGGTGCTGAAAGGTAGACTCCATGGATACAATAGTGGACTAATCAAGAAAAATAACAATGGTGTTCAAAAGTCTTATTTTAAAAAGTAGATGCAAGGGAGACACATAAAAAGAGGGATGACTTGGTCGATAGAGAAATTCCCGTGATGCATTCATGAGACTATATGAGAGATTATTCAATTAGCATTTCTATTGCAAGCCTCATAAATGGAGTATAGATCATAGATACTACAATTATGGGTCAATCAAAATATTTTGGTAACTATACTAACGAAAAATGGTCATAGATTTTTCTGATCAAACTCAAGGGTTATTCATAGTTAAAAACACCAAAGTAAATTCTTATATATGTATAACTATGAACACTCTTTGAGTTCAACCAAACTAAGGCCCCTGTAAAATAATGTAAAGCAAAAGAAGCTACATGGCTTGATCAAAGGTGAAGCATGAAACATAATAAGACGAGCCTAGACTCCCTAAGAAATAATGTTTAAGAATCTATTTGACCATACGTGAGGGCTATTAATAGTTACACACAACAAAGCAAATCTTAAAAAATGTATAACTTTGAACAATCTTCGAGTATGACCAGACTAGGGATATATCAGAGCATGGAGAAGGAATAAGTTACATAAGCTTGATAAAGAGGCAAAGAATCAAATGAAGGTAGAAATGGAAGACTCATCACCCTTAGGTATTATTCCTCTAATATTCTCTTTCTAAAGTACACCCCTTTAGGTATCATAATTATTCCCCCACCCACCCCATTTCATCACATTAATCAAATCTCATACATTTTTCATCTGCCATTTTCTATCCATTGCCCTCCTCATGACTCCATAGCCTAATGGATAAGGTATAAAAAGATAATAAATGACAATGGAAGTACTCAAACATTATGACATGACATGATCTAAGCCAAAAAATGATGTGTGAAATGCACCATATAATATTTTGTCTCATATATGACGAAAGAAAAATGTAAAATGATTGAGACAAAGGAGAATAGCTGGCGTAAGAGTATTAAATTTGGCATGTGAACAAACCTTCCACACAGGCTCCAATTTTTTAGGAAAAAAAGCCAAGTCAGAAGAAAGGACCATGCAATAATTATGGAAAGGTTATCTATCATAGCTACCCTCTAAGCTCTATATAAAATTGCTACGGGTTAAAAAATCCAAGATAAAATGCTCTCTAGCACACTCATGGGTTTTATGATAAGTTTGAAGTATCACACTACTACAAGTGATAAACAAATTAAGTTCTTGTTCAATTGTGTAAAGAAAAGAATAATGCACAAAAATAATGGTAGACTCTGGCCTACAAGAACCTAGAATATTTGCTTAAGATATATTGCTTGGACCTGAAGTAGCCCTCAGTTGTAGTAGAATATGCTCATGGAGGTACCATTTTCTTTGGGGATACCATATACCATATGTTCTTGTTCACCATATCCCCCTATTTTCTTCCCTTATTCCTCTTTGTGCCACTTCTTCTTCTTTACATCTATATATTATTTCATCCACTCCAGTTCTCCCACTTTCTATGATCCCTACCTCTCGCTTCTTGTAGTAAAAATTGTGCATAATACCATTTTCATCCTTTCAATTTTTGTCATCTTATCTTCCAGCTCCTTTCCTTCTTCACAAGTTTACAACCTAAAGTAAAGCTATCTAGGTTCGTTCTTTTTTTTGCAAATAGAAAAACTTGGTAGGAACCAAGAATGTAGGTCAAATTCATGATACCATTTGTAATTGAAAAGTTTGGAATCTTTTTTGTAAAATTGGCTAAGTATTTTCATGGCTTTAGGACCTACACAAAGCTGCAATGCACAAATATAAGATATTTTTGGAGTGGTGTTATCATAACCACACCAAAACTTGATATCATACAAATCCAGTGCATGAAGTTGAGATCCTTATTGTCAAAGCATTTAAATTCATGGTTACATAAAACTGAGCCATCTGGAAAATATCAATATGACATCACACAACTTTAATAATGTTTAAAGCCTCATTACACAAAGTCATGGTTACATAAAACCAATATTAAATGGATGATGACATCAATAGAAGTAAAAAATTTGCACTAAAAGGTGATTGTACAAAGTTGTAATGCATGATACTGGGATGCACGAAGATAGGCTTACCTCAACAGTGACATAAGTACTAAAAGAAAAAATCTTGAGAATGTGCAAGCAAAAGTGATCAAATTTGTGATACCTAGAATTAGGATGTGTAAAACTGACCTTCCCTTAGTATTGATGTTAGTGCCTCAACTTCCAAGTCCAACTTTGCATAGAATTCATAAAACCAAAGCCCAAAACAATTATGCTTAAAGCCATAACAATTCTAAGAAGGCATTGTAACCACTTTAGTATTTTCTAGGTAGACAACCTAGCGCCACCCAAGAATAAAAGTGATAGCTCTAACAAATCCGTTGCAACCATTGAACCATTTGTAGAGAGTAGTTATAGATCAACAAAATGGGCTTCACAATATTTCAAATTCAAATGTAGAATGATATCTTAGACAACCACCTTAGCTTCTAGAACTTTTTTGCCAAGCTATTTTTATAATGGCCTTGTCACTAATTATAAAAATATTACGAGGTAAGTTTCAAGATGTAGCCCATAAATAAGCCATGATACTCCTGATATAGGGGTTGGCTCTGTAGTCCTTTCTTGGAACACTATGTAATATTGTTTCTAATTAATGAAGTGATAGTTGTTTGACATCCATTACTATTTAATTATATGTTTTTATGAATGTGTTTTTGGAATATATTACATTATTTGGTACATGCTAATGTATCATCATGGGTAAATATTTAGATTAGGAGTTTATCTTGGATTAGTTTTTGAGTATTTACTTAATGCAATGTAATAAATGCACAAGTATTATTAGAATGTTTAATGATGTAAATATGCATGTTTTCCATGTGTACATGAGTGTAGAACAGGAATATAGTGAGTCATAGGAAGATGGAAGGCCAAGAGTCATACTCCATTATATATTGGCCTTTGTAGTAGAGAAATGGTAGAGTGGTTGAGTAGTTGAGTGATTTAGGAAGTAAGAGATAATGAATGAGCACATTAGAGTAGTACTCAAGTTAGTCAAAATATAGAGCATGAAGAATGGAGCATTTGAAATCTCCATAATTTGTATCAAGTTTCATATTTTCATGAGCTTTCATTAATGAATATTTTATAACTCATTCCAGAAGTTTCTCATGCTATTTACTTTTTTATTAGATTGCCATTATCATAGTTATAACATTATATGATTATTTTACTACTTGTGGTTGCATTTCCTTTGATTTTATAGCATCAAAAGCTAATAGTGGTATCAGAGCACAAGGTAGATTGATATAAAATAGAGAGCCACAAAAGATATTGAGAGGAGATAGGAAATTTCATTTTTAGAATTTTTGAAATTGCTATTTGGTTAGAGTCTTTCCACAAAGTTACAAAAAAAACTTGTGAAGACTAGGACTCAAAATTGATTCCACTAGTTTGACAAATCAACTAGTTAAGTTTATTTTATTTAGATTTAAAGAAATTTATATTATCATTTTATAATACTTTATTGCAGAAAATAGTTGATTCAAAGAAATTTGAGAAGATTTCTACAATATCTAGGAAGAATATCTTCTTTGGAATTCCAGTACTTGAAGCAACAAGTTGAAGATTGAATATTTTGGAGGCCTAAGGAAAAGGTCCCATTGCAAGATTTGCATATTGATGACATAAGATTGAGGAGACTCAATAAAGAGAAATCCAGAGAATATTGATGATTGAAGTTGAAGAGACCAAAAGGAGGTCCTATTGAAGAACTTCTAGATTTGAAATATTGAAGATAGAGGACTAGAAAAGGTCATATTGTAGATTTTAGAAGCAATAGATTTTGGAGATCCAAGAAAGATATCTCATTGTAAAACTTCTATAGTTGAAATATTAAAGAGATAAAGGAAAGATCTCATTGAATTTTTGAGAATAAGACTTAAATATTTGTAGAATTTGAAGGCCAAGAGAAGATCTCAAGAAAAATTGGAAGGAGAAAAAAGGAGAAGGCTAGAAAAACCCTATTGAAGGAAGTTGGAGAAGTGACCATTGGAGAAGATTTCAAGATAGCTCAAGATAGGATATTTCAAGTAAGAAGAAGTTCTTGATAGAGAAGGATTTGGGATAATTATTGCCATCCAAAAACAAGCCCAAAAGGAAGAATGATTTGGCAAGAAGTTTGCTAAACTTTGGAGAGATTTTTCAAAGATCTCAAGATATTTAGATTCTTGAGGAAGATATCAATGATAGAGGCCATATTTAAATATAAAATTCAAGAAGAGCTAAGGAGGAGAAAGGAGATAGAAGAGGCCACCATATTTGAGATATTTGAAGACTACTATTAAAAGTTTGATTGCTGATTTTTGTCGTAGAAGTTAAAGAGTGGAAAGACAACAATTTGAAGGTGAGTAATAGATACAATATAGAGAATATTTGGGCAGATTTTGAAGTACCCTTCAACAACTGATTTAAGAAAGGCTTGAAAAAAAACTAAGGTATAAATTTGGAGAAATTTAGGAGAGATTAATGGACAATATAGAAGTTGATTCCTAAACAACATTGAAAGCTGCAATATACAGATTCGAGGATAGCAAGAGGAAAGCATTTGAGTAGCACTAATAGCTGCAAATTTTTAGAAATCAAGCTACAAATTGTAAGAGGTTAAAGGTAGCACAAGTAGACTGCATTATAGCAGCAAAAATACACACTCTTGGACAACCTAGTTGAAGGAGAAATAGATAGCATTGGAAGCTATAAAATAGAGGGTTAAGAACAACATAACAGAGGAGAAATTGGCTGCATTAGTAGCTACAAATTTTAGAGTAAAAAAAGCTACAAATTTACAAGTCTTGAAGCAGCAAGTTTCACAAACTCAAAGCAACAAATAGGTGATCCAAATCACCAAGAAATCAAGCTACAAAAGGAAACCAAAAGTTATGCAACGTGGTGCAAAAGTTCCTTATTTGAACATTCATATTTATTTTATTATTAAGTCTTTAAATAACCAAATTTGATGTTTAAAGTTGCAAGAAGAAAGGTTTCAAGTTTATGTCTTCAAGGGTGCAGAAGATAGCATTTACAAGGAGTTAAAACCTACAAAAAAGAAAGAGAAGTTAGAATATAAAAAAAGATAATATAAAATTATTACTTTCTATTGGAAATCAAAGAAGACAATAGTAAATATTGGATATACTAAGATATACAAAAGGTAAAGTTTTGGTATGATTTAGAAGCTTGGAGTCATCACAGGAAAAATCACCAAGCATTGAGCCAAAAAGGAGACATATTAGAAGAGTTTCCAAAGAGGAAAAAACAACACCATTACCATGGCTTGGTAAGAGGAGAAGTACCACCACCATATTCAAGAGGAGAAACCACCATTTTATGAAAGCAAAGGTGAAGGTTGAACGCATAGGGAGGCAAGCATTTGAAAGGCACAATCCGGTGTTTTCTTAAGATATGCATAATAGTAGGTAAGTACTCAATATTAGTTCCATTTATATAGAAATATATCAAGAAAGTCTATATCCAAGTAACAAATTAAGAGCACCATAAAGAAGATGATATCAACCGTTTCCAAGACTGAGAAGCCAAAAAAAAAGTGGAAGAACCACTAGGGAAACAAAGAGGAGCCACCACCATCATCAAGGATGGATATACAGAGCACCACTACCATTTATCCAAGGGTAAAGAAGTGGAAGAACCACTAGGTCAAAGTAGAGGAGCCACCATAATTAGCAATAAATTTTACCTAGAGTGCCACCTTCATACAATCAAGAATAAAGTTTATTTAGAGTTTCAACATCTAAGGAGCACTGGGGAACACCATTAGGGTTACACAAAAATACATCTACGTAGACACTAAAATTTGGTCAATTCCAAAGAATGATCACCACTGAAGTAGGGAAAAATGGTGCACCTAAATATGGGTAACAAGCTACATGTATGTTCTATTGCCTAAGAATGCCAAAACGGACGTATGCAAGTAAGAAGGAAATGAACACAAATAACAAGAAATGAAAGTGAACTTGGTTTCTTATTGATAATGTAGATCAAATAGTTGATACAAATATTACAAAACTCGGGTGTCCAGGTTAAAAAATATCCCCTTGAGGGTTCAAATAGTTGATAAAACTATTACAAAACTTGGGTGTCCAAGGATCAAAATCCTTCAAAGAAATGTGGTGCACATCCACTGTCTTTTTGCACACCTAAAATTGAAGTGGGTGGGCCAAAGTTACAACTGCTTATACCACTGATATTTGTGTCTTATGATACTTAAAAATGCATTCTATGACCTGAACCTATGCATAAAGAAATAAGAAACATCAAGTATCAAGTGTGTATGATGTAAAACATGCAATCCCCACAGGCACTAAAAGACTAGTAGTGAGCACATGCATGGATGTTATATTGAATCAATTAAAAATGGAATGAAATTGTAGAGGGATGTAAAGTAAGTGGTTTTGGAAAGATATTGCTAGAAATTACATCGAAATTGAGTCTGGTGGTGCCTCATAATTGCAATGATCGTTCATAACCTGTAAAACCCAAAGTGAGCAATTTATGCCCCTATACATATCCAAAAAACATGAAAATTGGATAGAATGCATAAAATAATATTTTAATGAAACCCATATGGTCATATTTGTAAAATCAGTAACATTTCATGTGTTTCTCCAGATGACCACCATAGACATGCATGAGACCTTGCAAAACACTAAAATTACGATATCTCAGCCAATATAACTCAGAATGACATAAAATTTGAACTACAGAATAATATGAATATGTAGAAATAACTAATTAAAAATAGTAAAAAAAAAATTGATATATTTCTATTCATTCTAGGGTGGAATGAATAGGACTGTCATAAGTTGGGGGCGCCCGAGGGTGGGATGCCCACCGATTCTGCCTAAAATTGCCACCAATTCCACTGGGGATTGATGCAAAAAACTATGGGGTGTTGTCATCAAATTTGAGGTTGGGATTCACTTGATTGATCAGTTTTTGGGAACAGATTGCACCTCCTTAGACCACCCGATAACCTCCTTGCTAAGAAGAGATTATGGATGAGAGGAAACACAAAAGGGTGAGGGGGAATCTCAACAACACTACATTGCAAATGATTGAACTATTCTCCTCATCCTTTGTGTGGAAATGGAATCCACTTTATAGCCCAAGGGGGTTCATGTGCAAAAGGGCATGCAAGTTCATGCATGGCAAGAGGTACCACTAGGCCACCAGGGTGGCATGCACTGGAGGGGGAAGAGAATCTCCCAAATTGGATTCCATTATGGAGCTAGGCATAAAGATGCTACATGCTTAAACTTGTGGGTGAGAATAGGGAGGACTGTTACCAGGTGCCATTTATCCAAATTTGACTTTTTTCTGGTTAAACCTACTATTTGTTCCACCCAGGGATGAATGCTACTATTCACTCTAGGGTGGGATGAATAGGTTTTGTATTTGTCCCAGGGTGGGAATAATAGAAACATGGTACCCAAAAGGTCCCCAAATGGCCTAAAACCTTCCAAAACCCTGCAAAAAGTGGTTAGAACCACTATATACCTTTTGAGGGCTGCCCTAGGGGCCTTAGTGTGTCAATTTAGTTGCTTTCGACAACATAATTAGATTGACCAAATTTTAGTGTCTACAGATGCCCCTTTTTGGGATGCATTATGTGTAGCACAATGCTGAGTAAAAATAGATAACTAGAGTGTTCAATAATTAAGGTTTCTTAGTAACCTAACCAACTTTAGATGCACTAATCATGGAAAGAGCATGCATTCTTGAATCCTTGCTTCTAATGAGCTAAGGAACTTGCTTTATCTTGGTTGTCATTTAGTCATGATGCAAGGGTTCCTAATGTTACACATGCTTACTAGATGCCAAGCATTTTGATTTGATATTTTGTGCTTGTTTGCTACCCCAAGTAGGAGCGTAATTGTTTTTGTCAAAGATTCATTGAACGAACACAATTTGCATGATGGAGTATGTGTTTGTTGATTTGGACTAAGTATGACTACCACTCAAGTGATGAGTCGATGAGGGAATGAATCATGAGAAAAGTGATGAGTCACTTGACCTAGATGAATTTTGTTAAGGTTACCTTCAGTTGTACTCATTAAAAATTGGAGCAGTTTTGGAAGGAATGTTGACAATGTTATTGATGCTTCATGGAAGAAAAGAGTTGAAAAATTCATTCCCGTGGGGCGGTCCAGCCATTATGGCCTTCTTAGGGATTAAATTAGTAAATATTTAGCATATCCATGGTGACTTTGAGTTCCATCATCAATCTTGAATGAATTCCATCAATTTGACTTGTTTTTGGTGGGTGTTTGGACCCTTTTTTTTTGTGCTTCCTAGAGGAAAGGAATGGAAAACCTCATTCCCATGGGGCAGTATGGCCATACTAGCCTTCTTAGGGATTGAAGTAAGGTCCTTTTGGAGCATCCAAGAGTATTATTATTTTCCTCTTAACTTATGCAAAAAAAAGTTGACCAAAATGTAGCTATTTTTTGGGGGTTTTAGACCCTTTTTGGTGCATGTTAAGTTGTTTTAACCTATAAATTTGGTATTCATACTAGGGTGGGATGAATGCAAATTTGGTATTCATCCTAGGGTGGGAGGAATGGCCAAAAGTATGTTCATCCCACCCTGGGATGAATATACCTATCGCAAGCCTATATAAACCTCAAATGTGAGTTTTGGGCTCATTATTACATGTTTCCTTTGGCGATTTTAGAGGTGAGGAGGAGGAGAGTGATTTTTCATAGTGAAGCACTATCAAAATCATCCCATGATCTCAATGAGTTATCAAGTAGAGGCATCCAATAGAGGAGTCGATGCTAGGCGGGTATGTGCTGACTCGAGTACCTCGTTATTTTGACTTGAAAAAAATGCAATGCTTTTTTTTTAAGGTATATCACATTAAATAGTAGGTAATTAAACCTTATTTAGATGGAATACATCATACTTTATGTTTTGTTTTATGTTTTTGTGAAATTTAGATTGCTTTTTAAAATTAGTTTTTCATTGTTTTTAGATCTTTTGGAGGCCATTTTGAAGCATGGTGAATGCCTGCTTATTGCTTGCTTATTTTTACCAGGTGGTGAAGAGTCGGTACCGAAAATCAAAGCTCTTCGAGACCACCCAAGATGCCTTGACAGAGGCTAACTAGGAGTGGCTCGATGCCCTGAGGCTCAAGCAGGTTACATGGTTGGAGCTTGTGATAGGCAACCGGGCCTACTTGACCACCCTTATTAGCTTATGGTACCTGTGAACCAACACCTTGCACCTGCCAACAGGGGAGATGACAGTGATGCTTGAGTATGTATACCATATTTTATAGATTTTGATAAAGAGGTGAGCGATCCACACTATGCACCACGACCTGAGAGGTCCAATGCTGAGCAGATGCTTTGGAGAGGGGGCAGATGCAATGGAGATAGAATACCTAAATTAAGGGATACTGGTGGGATTTTGGTACAATGAGGGGGTATTGGGGGTGAGGCATGCACTACTGATGACCCTCATCTCCAATATGTTGCTCCCTAATTTCTCTAGAGCTAGGTTCCCATGGAACCTGTTGGAGATGGTGTACACCTTGGTCGAATGCACCAAGGAGGAGCCCTTGGTGATGGCTTGGGGAATGACTTTACTAGAATAGCTCTATGATGAGTTGTACGAGATTCACTATCGAAATAAGAAGGTATTGGGGTGTATCTTCTTGTTGCAGTGTTGGGGATGGTAGGACATAGTTGTGGGGTGACCACATCGATTACCATGGATGACCTAGGGGTTATTGGTAGATATGGATATAGGATATGCTATCCTATGGCAGAGGACTCAAGAGTGGGGGTAGAGTCATTGGCATGTAGGTGATGTGGAGCATTATATTGATGCTATTTCATGATTGCCACCAGGGTAGGTGATATGACGACCGTATAGAGACTATCCAGATTGGACTGATGCTAGAGAGCAGCTTCATAGGGTGAGGTAGGGTAGATGGCTGATTGTGAGGCATGATACTGAGTGATAGTACTTCCATTTTACTCAGGTCATGCGATAGTTTGGATTTCATCAAGGACTACCCGAGGAGCCAGTGGTATACCGATGCCATGGGGATGAGAGGACACTGATCTGGCCTATAGTTGAGGAGGTGGGGGAGGAGGTGGACCCTATAGTAGGTGTTCCTGATGTGGATGATGTTGGGACTATAGAGGAGTATAACTTGTGGTGGATGATGCACCAGTGGTGAGACATAGGGGCTCTAGGGGTTGAGGCAATTGAGGCAGTATATGACGTGATGCAATATGTCCCTAAGAAGGATCTAGTCGAGGTGGGTGAGGCCCCTAGGCCTCACCATTAGGTAGATGAGTAGGTAGACCTCCTGGAATTGGGAGATGAGGGTGACTATAGGGATGTGGAGGATCATGGGGCATGGGCACCATAGGATATGCAAGGTGACTGATATTTGGAGCTACAGGTAGAGATAGGCAGGGTCTGACAGGAGAGAGATCTCCTTTGGGTATAGACACAGGAGGATCGGGTTGAGATATCATCACTATAAGAAAAACTAAGGGCACTGGGTCTCGAGAAGGAGGGATATAGAAGTGATGAGGTGGAGAGGCTATAGGTAGAGGTGCTACAACTGCATTTAGTGGTGATGTACCAGGTATAGGGGTAGTAGAGGCAGGCTTATGTGGATCAGCTAGATATGGAGGTGCTGCACCTTGGAGGGCATATTCCTGATGATGGGGAGACTAGTGGATCTCACCATAATCGACAGAGCGAGATAGTGTAGTCATCCTCCTTTGGGTAGAGGACTAAAAGACTAGGGGTAGGAGTCATGGGAGATTGTAGTGGACTCAGATGATAGGTGGTAGTGCGAGTCATAGCACCAATCCTACGTGACCATGGTGATGGAGAATCTTGAGACTTAGTTTGGATTTTTGGTATTGGTGAGGTTTGAGGACCCATTTTATTGTTGTCCACGGGCATTTTTGGAAACTATGATGTATATTTTTGCCCCATATATATATGAGATTTTATTATGGTCATCATGTGTCTCTGTTATTGCTTTATGAGATGGATGCAATGTATTTATTTGCTTTCTAATGATATGTTAGATGCTTATTATGTATGCATATGGATGCTTTTGTGATATCATGTAATGTTTATGGATGTGTAGCAACCCCAAGGAGGTGGCGTGCCTTCCACTAACTACTCTACTTGTGATTCGATTGAATCCTTTAATGTTAAACATGTAATAAATGAAAGGTATAAAGCAGATATAACTAGAATGCGAAGAAATAAATGAATGAATGCTCTTTGTATCTTTAGTAATCCCCTCTGCAAAACAAACAATAAAACAACAAATTTCATTAATAAACCAATTATTAAAATCAATTAAATGCATTTCAAACAAAGCAAAATTTCATAAATATGATGATATCGTCCACCATTGGATGATATTGTCCCAAATTGGGCAAAATCGTCCTTTGTAGGATGAAATCGTCTCTGATTTCACAACTTGGGGATCGCCCCTTGTTGGACGGGATCACCCCTTGTTCGTCGATTTTGCCCTTCAATGAAATCGATGATCTAGGGACAATTTCGGTGAAATAGGGACGATTTCATCCCGACGTCGTCAACGGCCTAAAAACGGCCGCGATGCCCCAAAAAGTCAAAATTTAAAACAAAAAATTGCACAAATTAAATTCAAACCTAATTTACTAGGATTAGATCCTTACCCGTAGCCCACGTCAGACCTCTATCGATCGGTGCACTGTCTCTACCATTTTTGCCTATAGAGCTCTAAAACCAGTAAAAATGAATTAGGGTTTTACCCTATTTTCTTAATTTTATTTAAAATCAACAACATTTTTTTTTTCTTTTCTGTGCTTTTACCTCAAACATTCGATTTGGGTAAAAACATAGAGGGGGCACCATAGTCAGCAGTCATACAATTCAACCAAGAATTGTCGTCTAGAAAACTGAGTACATTTTTGCTTTCTCGTAAAATAGGAGGAACTCGTCTTTAACACATTTTCTTTGGAAAATTCGCTAAAGAGGGGGCAAAATGTAGCACCCTAAAATTGGCACAGTTAAACCTTAGTAAAAAGATAAAAATGCAAATTTTAACCTCAAAATGCCCGTTAACTGCCTGTTACCCGCTCTCCTTATTTTTTGCACCATTTTTAGGATTTGTTTTGACCGTTGGACGATAACGTCGTAGATTAGATGAAATCATCCTAGATCTGACGAATTTGTCTGGAACAGAACATCCAGACGATTTCGTCCCAAAACCAAATTTTCATACTTAGCTTCTGTTCCAAAAACTCCTCTAACCTGGGTAGAAAGCGTGTCTGCGTAGTTAGAGTCTCCCCCGTTGGAGATCTCCCAAATTGGCATGATCTCCAACCTCCTAACCCCTCCCTAATCCTATATAAACTAATATTTTCTCAGTTTATCCCCCAGACTCTCTCGCTCGAAACTCGCTTAAACCCCCCGAACTTCCACGCACCTCAGAGCATCTTCACACCATCATTTGCATTATGCATTTCATGTTTTCTTGCAAGAACTTTACTGTTTTTTAGTCGAAGCTAGCTCGGATCGTCGCAAGTGATTCCAGGCGATTTTGGATGATCTTGTCAAGGAGCGTAGACGATCTCGTACGATTGGAGGTGATCCCAACTGTAGTCTAGATTGGGGGCAATCAGAGCCCAGAGTTTGCATCTTTGTATTGTTTTCTGCATTTCTTTATACATTATCTTAGCTATTATATTTATGCATCTTGGAGTTCACCTCATTTAGCATAACCGCATGATAAAGTTAAAATCAATCATTAAATTTACTACATTTCTCTTATTTGTTATTTGAATCTATTATTTAGGCATGTTTGCTATTATTTTTATCATTCTCCTTTGCCTTTGCAGTTGCATCTTTGGTATTTTGTATCTATTCCTATGATTGCAGGTTTCTAACGAATTCATCTGACGAATTCATCATATTGACGATGATCTCGTCTAATCTCAGATGATCGTCTGAGATTTGAGATGATTCAGTGTAATTTCAGATGATTATGTACGAGTTGAGACGATCTGGACTGCTACAAAACTCAAAATCTTCATCAGACATCCGAAATCAGGTATGTTCTGTCCCATTTGGCACATTCTCTGTGTTTAGCATTTATTCATATTTTTAGTATCCATAAAAATCAACATTGGCATATAGAATAGTTTAGATTCATCTTGGCCAAACCTAGGATTTGAATGATTAAAGTACAAAATGAACACATCAAACCCACTATCAACCTAGGTGTGGAAACTGCCACTCAAAAGTTTCCTGGTGAACCCACCATCCGTCAAAAATTCACCCTTATACCCCTCTCCCGAGAGGCGGGACCTTCAAAGGGCCTCTCATTCCGAGGTATTGTCCCATCCTTTTTGCATCCCCCTTCTAGGCATGGATCCTATAGCCTGAAGGTAAGGATGCAAAAAATTTGGAGCGATACAATTTGATTTGACCAAAGGGCTTTAAGATGCCTTTGGAGCTTTTTGTTATTTTATTTGACCAAAGGGCTTTAAGATGCATTTAGAGCTTTTTGTTATTTGATTTGACCAAAGGTCTTTAATATGCCTTTGGAGATTTTTGTTATTTGATTTGACAAAAGGGCTTTAATATGCCTTTGGAGCTTTTTGTTATTTGATTTGACCAAAGGGTTTTAGGATGCCTTTGGAGATTTTTGTTATTTTATTCGACCAAAGGGCTTTAAGATGCCTTTGGAGCTTTTTGTTATTTGATTTGACCAAAGGGATTTAAGATACCTTTGGAGCTTTTTATTATTTGATTTGACCAAAGGGCTTTAAGATACCTTTGGAGCTTTTTGTTTGATTTTGACCAAGCAGATTGGATATCCTTGGAGCATTTTTGTGATTTGATTTGATTTGACCAAAGGGCTTTAAGATGCCTTTGGAGCTTTTTTTTTATTTTGACCAAGTGGATTGGGTACCCTTGGAGCATTTTTGTGATTTGATTTGACCAAAGGGCTTTAAGATGCCTTTGGAGCTTTTTGTGATTTGATTTGACCAAAGGGCTTTAAGATGCCTTTGGAGCTTTTGTGATGGAGGTGACCATGTTTTTTATTTTTATGACATATTTGAATGTTTTTATTTTTATGGCATATTTGAATGTTTTTGATTTTATGTATATTTTTTAATTTTTTTGACTTTATGTATGAAATACCTTCAAATGAATGATATTGAGAGGTTCAGGCTCTTCAACACCATCTAAATATGTGAGGCGATATGCTCCAGGCCTAACCTTCTTTGAAATCATGTAGGGGCCTATCCAATTTGCCTATGCAGATTTGAGTTTTGCTAGTTCTCTTTGAGCACAAGATCCTCGAATTTGAATTCCCTCAAATGGACATTATTATTGTATGCTCGTGCAAGGTGATTTTGATACATGCAATTCTCCAAGGCATTGAATCGTTGTTCATCAAGAAGCATCAACTGATCAAGGTGACCTTGTTGCATGGTGTCATCATCTATGAAGTCCTTCAATGCTATGCACAAGGTTGGAATCTCCAATTATAGGGGTATGATGGCCTTAGTTCCATATAAAATTGAAAATGGTGTTTCCCTAGTGGGTGTCCGCACACTGGTCCTATATGCCCATAATGCTAGAGGTAATTGCAAATGCTAGTCCCTATGATTATCTCTCACTATTTTCCTCAAGATGGAGATGATTGTTTTGTTTGAGGCTTCTGCTTGCCCATTTGCTTGTGGATAATAGGGTGTTGAAAATTTGTACTGGATGTGGTATTTTTTTTTAATTTTGACCAAGAAGATTGGATATCCTTGGAGCATTTTTGTGATTTGATTTGATTTGACCAAAGGGCTTTAAGATGCCTTTGGAGCTTTTTGTTTGATTTTAACCAAGTGGATTGGGTACCCTTGGAGCATTTTTGTGATTTGATTTGACCAAAGGGCTTTAAGATACCTTTGGAGCCTTTTGTGATTTGATTTGACCAAAGGGATTTAAGATGCCTTTGGAGCTTTTGTGATGGAGGGAACCATGTTTTTTATTTTTATGACATATTTGAATGTTTTTTAATTTTATGACATATTTGAATGTTTTTGATTTTATGTATATTTTTGAATGTTTTTGACTTTATGTATGAAATAACTTCAAATGAATGATATTGATAGGTTCAAGCTCTTCAACACCATCCTAATATGTGAGGTGATATGCTCCAGGCCCAACATTATCTGAAATCATGTAGGGGCCTATCCAATTTGCCTATGCAGATTGAGTTCTGCTAGTTCTCTTTGAGCACAAGATCCCTAAATTTGAATTCCCTCAAATGTAATTTATTATTGTATGCTCATGCAAGGTGATTTTGATACATGCATATATGCTCCAAGTCATTGAATCGTTGTTCATCAAGAAGCATTAACTAATCAAGGTGACCTTGCTGCGTGATGTCATCATCTATGAAGTCCTTCAATGCTACGTGCAAGGTTGGAATCTCCAATTATAGGGGTATGATGGCCTAAGTTCCATATAAATTGTGTTTCCCTAGTGCGTGTCTACACACTGGTCCTATATGCCCATAATGCTAGAGGTAACTATAAATGCCAGTCCCTATGATTATCTCTCACTGTTTTCCTCAAGATGGAGACAATTGTTTTGTTTGAGGCTTCTGCTTGCCCATTTGCTTGTGGATAATAGGGTGTTGAAAAATTATGTTGGATGTGGAATTTTTCCATTAAAACACACACATTTTTGTTCTTGAATGATGGACCATTATCCGATATAATATTCGAAGGGACCTCAAAATGACTTATGATATTGTAGAGTATAAACTCTGCAATCCTTGATCTAGTTGTCGATGTCAAGGGGATCACTTTGACCCATTTAGTGAAATACTCAGTGGCTATTATGATGAACATGTGTTAGCCCAAAGACGAGGGAGAAATATTCCCAATAAAGTATAATCCCCACTGTGAGAAGGGCCATGTTACCTGGATGGGTTGCAAGGCTTGTGATGGCAAGTGGGTGAGGTCTGCATGATGCTGACACTTGACGCACTTCTTGACATACTCACAACATTATTTTTCCATAGTTGACCAATAGTAACCCATTCTCAAAATGTGTTTAATGATGGCCATGCCACTGAAGTGACCGCCACACGTACCATCATGAGCTTGCAAAATTGCCCAAGATGCTTCTTGGGGCTCAAGACAATGAAGGAGCATTCTATCATAACCTCATCTATAAAGGATATCTCCTAGAAAAATGTATCTAGTTGCCTTTTGTTTAAATGTTTATCTTTCGGCATGCAACAAGCCTTGCGGTATTATTCTAAGATTTAGGAAACCACGTAATTGGGATAGCCAATCTTGATAAGCCACAACTTCTATGGATAAAATAATATGTTCTTATTGTGATCTAGCATTTGTGAACACATATTGGTGTGAATGGTTGTTCCACACTCGTAGGTCCTTGAGAGATCAAATATTCCCAAGGAGCCATTTGCAAGAAATATCTAACTTTGAAGGACCAATCCTAATTTGGCTTGGTTTGGATCATGTTGACTAACTCTAGGTTGTCAATAACCTCACATTGTATCACTAAAAATGTGAGCACTTTCACATGAACAGTTGTAAAATTGGTAGACGAATTCTGAGGGATTAAGGATCCCAAAGATGCCATGGTGTCTACAAATATGTTCAATGTACAAGGGATTACCTCGATGGCATACCATTCTAGTCAGGCTAGGTAAGTGTTAAAAATCTCCTTGTAAGATTTCAGGAGTGGGCACCTACATTGGAACAAACATTTGGCTTGATTTACTATGAGAAAGGAGTCATTAAAGATATTCAATATTTTAATGCCCATTGCAATGATTGTTTGGAGTCCCAACATCAAGGCTTCATACTCTGTGTTATTTTTTGTGCATGGGAATTCTAACTTGAATGATAAGGGCAATAGAGCACCCTATGGTGTGATAAAGACTATCCCTGCTCCACCCCTTTCCTCACACTTTGAACCATCAAAGTACAATGCCATGTCTCTTTGTTTCTCAGGTTCTTCGAGTTCTGGTGGATCTGAAGACTGCATCATTAGGCAATTCTATAGTGAGAGGCTTGCTATCCTGAAGAGGTGCCTCTGCTAATTGATCCGCTATGAATTGTCCCTTGATGTACTTTTGGCTTATGAATTCTAGATCAAAGTCTATCAATAGCATAATCCACTTTGCAGTACATGTATTGTGATATGTCTTGTTCATCATATACTACAGAGGATTTTATTTGGATATGGCATAGGTCGTATGGCTCAACATGTAGTGTCACAATTTTTTGGTTGCAAAGACCACTGCTAAGTACAACTTTTCTACATACGCATATCCTAGCTCATAAATTACCAAGGTGTGACTGATGTAATATACGACTTGATCTTTATTTTGTGCATTCTTTTGGGCTAACATGGTGCCCAAAGAAAAATTAGTAGCCGATATGTATAGCAAAAATGGTATGTCTAGCCTTGGTGGAGCTAGAACTGGCGGTGTTGCCAAGTATGTTTTGATCTCTATAAATTCTTGTTGGAACTCTTCGTCCCAATGAAACAGGACATCCTTGCATAGCAACCAATTCATGGATCGAAACTTGTCTGATAATTGTACAATGAACCATTTTATGGATGTTACCTTGCCTTGTAGGCTTCTTAACTCCCTAATGTTGGTAGGGGTTGCCATTTATTTTATAGATTCTACTTTTGTAGGATCAACTTCAATGAATCTTTTTAAAATGATGAAACCTAGGAGCTTACAAGAGGTCACACTAAACATGCACTTCTTAGGATTTAATATGACGTTGTGCTCTATGAGGTGATAAAAGAATTTCATAAGGATTTTAGCATGCTCTTTCCATGCTAAAGATTTGTCCAACAAGTCATCCATGTAGTCTTCCAAGATTGTGTGCATGTAGTCATGTAATATGTATGTCATGGATCATTGGTATGTGGCACTAGCATTCTTTAGGCCAAATAGCATCACTTTGTAACAAAAAGTTCCCCATGGAGTAATGAAAGCAATCTTATGCTGGTCTTTGGGTTTGATTCGGATTTGATTGTATCTAGAAAACCCATCCATTAGGGAGAGCAACTCATGACCTATAGTGGCATCCACAAGAGCATCTATGTTTGGCAATGGGAATGACTCCTTTGGAGTTGCCCTATTCAAGTTCCTAAAATCTATGTAAATGTAGACTCTTCCATCTGGTTTTCCCATGGACACCATATTCAAAACCCATTCATGATAGTTTATGGGAACTATGAAGATCACATCCAATAGTTTTTGTAACTCGTTCTTCACCATCAAAGCAATGGTTGGATGCATCTTCCTCAATTTTTGCTTGACTTGCTTATTTAAGGGATCCAATGAAAGGTTGTGAACAAATAACTTTGGATCAATACCTGGCATGTCTTTATAAGTCCAAGCAAATAGACTTGGCCTCTCTTTAAGGGGAGGAATTACAATGGCTTGTTCCTCTATAGATAGACTTTATCTGAACTTGAATTTCTTTGTTTGAGTAGGATCATCACTGATGTCCACATCGAAATTCGCTTCTATAGCTATATGTGACCCATCCTCCAATTGGTGAGGCATGGGTATCAAGTGAATTTCATCAATGGGATTTACAGGTCCTACTGACTTAGGATCCAGACCAGCATAGAACATATCATATGTATAGCCTAATGCAAAATGGAATGGTTGTAATGTCTTTTCATTAGAGAAAATATCTTCAAGCTCTATGGGTGCATCAGCATGATCCCAATCAATAGCCTTCGTATCAAGACACAAAGATTTAGTGAGATAAGCTGGGTTATGAAGTGGAGTGGTCAAATCAATGGATATTTTGTTGATAGATGGAATGAAATATCCAGAACCACATGGTTGAAATATTGTCTTAGAGGTATCCTTTCCATACTCACGATGAGGCTCTAGAGGAAAGGGAATTTCTGAATCCGACCCATGAGTTGGTCAGATAATAGGATAATTGGGCTCTAAGAGTTACCTGAATGTAGGTAGTAGGGGATTGACAATGTGATGAATGACATTCAAGTCAACAGGTCTCCCTAAAAAGTACAAGCCAGGGTCAATGGCACAAAGTACCACTTCTCTTTCTACCAACATGTCAACCTACCGCAAGTGGTGAGGTCCAAGATAATCCATCTCAATCTCATCATCAAAATCGTTATCACTTATCCAAAAACCATTAGCATTGGTATGCGACCCCAATGTAAGGGGCACGTCTCTTGGTCCTAAGTAGGCCATCTTCGTTTCATCCTCATATTATTCATCACTTATGAAGATGTCATTTGCATTAGTATGTTTCCCCAAACCATGAGGCCATTGCCTTGTTCATAGGTAGGCTCTCTCTGTTGAGTCCTCTGACTAATAGCCACTTTCATCCGATATGTACCCACTCTCGTTGTGGCCTGACCAGGAAAGGCTTTGTAAATAGCAAGGCCCATGATAGGCTAAGCTTGTCTGTGCTTCATTATTGTTTACCTCATGTTCATTTCCTTCTTGTTCTTCATCCCATGAGTTGTAAACTATTGGGATGGTCTCAATTGTGAAGCTTGGATGATAAATCTCAGGAGGTGGTATGCTTACCACAACCACTTTTCTGTTACTTGGATATATTGCAATCGATGGGTGATAGGGAATAAAATCAATGTCTTCTCCTAACCCCAAGCTTAATCTATCTAAGGCTGCTTCTAGGGAGTCATATCGACCTTTGATGTGATAGCCTAACCCAAAATTGTTAGATGGAAGTTGGTATTACGACTCGAATGGTTGCCTATGCCCTCACTCATATATACCAAAACCATAACCATACCAGATGAGGTGTTGATGCAGATGGGTCTTTTTGCACCCCTTTATTTTTATCATTCAGTTGCATAGTTGGAGATGAAGGTCCTACATACAAGTGGGCAGAAGGAATCAAAAATTCTCCTGGACAATCCACCTGATGAACATACTTGAATGGCTCTTCATCAACCAACACCATGTAGACTTTATTATCATGCACATACTTGACACATTGGTGTAATATTGAGGGAACACATTTCATGTCCCTTATCCAAGGTCTCCCTAGGAGGATGTTGTATTGCATGGCCCCTTCCAAGACATGACACATCACGGGGATGGTCTTATGCCCCACCTTGATAGGTAGGACTATCATTACCATAGTATTGCATAAAGCATCATTAAAAGCCCTTAATGTATAATATCCCGAGATGATATTGGACTTGGGTATCTTAATGTGTTCTATTGTTGTTGTTGTGATGATGTTGATTGACGAGCCTGTATTGATCAAGACCCGCTTAAAATGTAAATCATTGACTGATTCCATAATGTGTAGCAGAGGATCTGGTAAGGTAGTAGGGACTATCTTAATCTCATAATCGTAGAATCGAATTACAGTTCCTGGCATTATTGTACTTGTACCACAAAATGGGTGAATGCAATTGGATCTTATGGTTGGAGCTCAATCAACCTTAAAATCTCCATCAAGGTCCCCTTGTGCTTTGGGGACTGTTGTATGAGCTCATAGATGGATAGCTTATCCAGAGTCAATCGTAAGTTCTGCTCAAGTCTACTCTGAATAGTTACCACATGTTGGGTTGGTGGACCTAGAAGGTTGTTTTGCCCCTGCCTCTACCTAGGTGTTGCGGGGATGTTAATGGGAGTTGTAGAAGGTTGCAATTGACCATACCATATACTCTTGGTTTCTATATTAAGAATTTCAACCATCCCAATGCACCCATGGATAGGCATATTAACTAGGACTTGATTTAATTGTGCACCTTGCCCTCTAGGGGCCTCATTATTTGGTAGTGGGTTTTTGTAGATGCCCATATATCTATTGTCAAGAGCCAATGGGTTGTCAACTTTAAGTTCTCCTACCTCAATCATGTTTTGCATCTGGTGCTTGAAACCAATGTAAACATCGATATTATGCACCGGTATCCTATGATAAGGGTAAAATTGATCTTTCCTATATCACTTTGGCTTAGGATGGTTCGGATCTATAAGAGGTATATCAGGGAACCTAATATTTCCCACCTCGCTCAATTGGTTGAAGATTTATTGCATTGATTTTGTCAATGGTGTGAAATAGCGAGGGGATTTGCATTCTTTGTTTCACCATTTATTGTTATTTTGATCATAATTGGCTGGTGGAGGATTTTCTTGATAATTTTGGGGTTGGTGTGCAACCCCGTCCTTAGGCACAACCAATACCACTTGATTAACTGGAACAGGGCTTATCTGCTTCTACTTGTATTTGCCATTTTTATCATTTTTGTTTCACTCCTTCTTGGTTCGGAGTTTGATTGTTCCCTCATCTACTTTTATATCCTCTATGAGTTTGGCCTATGCCAAAGCTTCCTAAAATGAGGGGTATTTTTGAAGTTGTAGCAAGAGGAAAATGTTTTTGAAACAACTCTTGGTGAACATCCAGATGATCTCTTCTGTGGGGACTAAGAATGATAATTTCACCATGAATCTTCTCCATCTATTCCCATAATTCATTACTAGCTCATCATCATAATGTCTCAAATTGGCTAGGTCTAAAAGGTTCACTTTCCTCTTAGCACCAAAAGAGAAACATTTTAGGAAAACGTTCACTAGTTGTTCAAAATTGGATATGCTATGCTTGGGCAGTTGGTTGAACCATTGAGTGGCGATGCCCGAAAATGTCAAAATGAATGTCCTAAGCATAAGAGCATCGTTGTCTTCAAGATGAAAATAGGCAATGATAAAATTGGTAACATTCTCTTGTACATCCTCTTCACCCTTAAAATTTTCCAACCTAGGCATCTCAAAATGCTTAGGGTATGCGGGGCTAGGGATAGATAGACATAACGGTTGATTGTGTATCTTGCTCAATGTTGGTTGGCTACCAACCATATCTTGTTTATCAAAGAAATTCATATTATAGCAAGTTCTTAGAATACATTTGAGGCAAGGACTTCCTCCTCTTGTAGAGTCCCCCATAGTGGCGATGGAAGTAACCCTCTATCCATTTGATTTGCTCTATTTTCTTCCCTCCTATGAGGGGATTCAGGATGTGCCTGATATTGCTCTATTAGATTTACACTCTCCCCACCAATTGGATTTTGCTCATGATTTAGAGGGTGATTTTGTTACAGGTTTCCTTCTTGTCTAGTGTGCTCCTCTCTTGGTGAGTCAGCACATTGATCTCTCTTATGATCATTTCTATTTGCTTGTTGGTTGATACGAGCTAGATGCTTAGCTTGATCTCTTCAATATTGCTCATGTTGGCGCAACAACCGTTGTCTTTTTTTATCATATTTGAGAGCTTCTAAAAGCTCTCACTCTTCGCACAAGGTATTTTCTAACCATCACACGTGGTTAACTTGCACGGTCATAGAAGGCTTATGCTTATCTAATCCTATTCTAGTGGTTTTGATTCACAGATTTCTCGAAGAGGTTTCTACCGTTGCTTTGATCTTGCTAGCTAATGTGATTTGTTAAATATACTTCTGGGTGTCTCTATGATAAGACTATGTATGTTTACTATAGGGTCACCTTGAGGAACCCCTAATTTGAGAAGTGGGCTTAGAAGTCATGATTTGTGAACTCCCAAATGTAAAATTCTTTGTGGCTACAGTTCTAGGAGGTGGTCTCAGATGCAACCAATCCAAATCATCCAACTGTCTTGTTTTACATGGTTGATCCCTTGGGGTGCCATTTAATATAATAAGGTTATATTTTATTCGAATCCTTCCTCTTGTGTGAAGGATATCCTCTGTTTGATATCTATGACTGGATGTATCTGTAGTTTCCTACCCCTCAGTGGGCTGATCTATTCTAAGTGTCTCATATGAATGTTGGGATGTTGGGACTCTTGTGTGTCCTCTTGGTGATAAGGGTTTTGTGGCCCTCTCTATCCTCCATGAGGATGGATATGGGAAATCTCATCATCCCTGTGTGAAGAACAAGATCTAGAACCCTCCTTATGTCCATGTGATGAGGAAGCTCTTGAAGCTTCCTCATGTATCTAAGAAGTTTTTGTGTGTTTAGAGGAAGCCCTTGAGGTTTCCTCATGTCTCCTTGATGATGATGGTCATGAGGCCTCTTTGTGTTTATGTGATGTAGTTCCCTAATGTGGTTCCCTATTTGGGGTTTCTCGAGGAGATCCCCCAAGGGTTGAGTTATCACCCCTTAGACTCACGGAATTGCGTCTCACGGTATTTCGAGTAGGTCTTTCAATATTACTACGACTTTTCCTAAGGGTATGTTTCACTTCAGATTCTCCCTTGGTATTAGATCGAGGATGTTTACTTCTTGTATTGACCATTTTTTTTTGGAAATTTAGCTTTTGTGTTGCACTTAAATATGACCAAATAATATCAAGAAAATGTTTATCTTGATTACAAATTTAAGTGTGCCCTAAAATGTTTCCTGTATTTTGATGTTTGGTCGTTTCTTGTTTCTTGTTCTTGCTTTAGATTTAGAATGAGGAGACTCATCCATAGTGATAATAAAGAACACTCATTCCAAATATGATTTCTCAAAAGATACTAGGGTACATTGCTTAAATCCTAGTAGGGGGTTCGCCTAGCTCTTCCACTCTGAACCAATGATTTTTCCAATAGTGGGAGATAGTTTGAACATGAGTAACTTAGTGTCACTATAAGTAAGTTCCTCAATCTATTTCTAGGAATCTCTAGGGGCAAAACCAGTGGAAGGAGATGAATGCCAACGTCACTGGACTGAATTGAGGGTTGGTGATGAAATACAACTCCCCAATGTTTAAAATATGTGTGTGTATGGGGTTCATTTTAAGTTAGCATGAATAATAATACATCATACAACAACAAGGACTCTTTCCTATATGCTTAATGCAAAATGTGTTTCAATTTTAGAAAGGTGTATAACTATTATGAGATTAATTAATGCACTCTATTAGGTGCAAGTATGGCCTTTAGAAAGGCCTCAAAGAAAGCAAACCAACACATAGTGTCTAGAACATTGGATTCTAGGGTGAAATTTACAGACAGAAGCCATTGTTCCTAGCAATGCCTAGTGGAAAATCTAAAAAGAAACCTAAGATGTGCAAGATGCAAGTTCTTTCTCTTTCATTATTTTAGTTTTCCAAATTGAAGTATGTCTTAATTATCACTGTTTTTAGGAGAAAATAAACAGATAGAAAACCATAAAGTATCAGAAAAGTTGTACCAACCTTTAATACAGCTCAAAGAGTTAATTTTTTGACCTCTACTGCACTCCAGCTCTGGCCGTTGTTGACCAAAGTGGCTGATTTCTGGTCATTGTTGACCAGAGTGATTGAATTCTGGCCGTTCTAGACCAGAGCGACTAAAACTACACATAAAAAATGAGTCAGTAAAGTGGTAGAAAATATAAATAAACTAAATAACTGGGCAGGGGTCCCACCATGATCACCATCTGTAGCGATCCCAGGGAGGCAGTGCGTTGTCCACTAACTACTCTACTTGTGATTCGATTGAATCCTTTAATATTAAACATGCAATAAATGAAAGGCATAAATCAGATATAACTATAACGTGAAGAAATAAATGAATGAATGCTCTTTGTATTGATATTATCCTGATACAATTACATATGAATCCCTCTAAGGGATACCCTTCATTTGATACATGATTTTACACACAAATACGATAACAGGTGTATAAAATATCCCCTTGCATAGGGGGTGTGCTTTATAAGGCTTCCCGATGATTCACACAAAAATGTATGAGGGTTTACAGATGCCTCCTTCTCTAGGTCTAATTTCTAGAGGGATACTCTTGCTCTCGTATGTTGTGGATTTGCCCAATGAACCTGTAGCCCTGAAATCAATGAAACAACAACACACACTTAGATGTCCGAGATTGCCTCCCGGATGAGGTTGTTAGCAATGAATAAGCTCAATAAATGCAATGAAACTAGTACTATGCAAGAGAATAAATGAAATAAATCTTATGCTAATGAAATGAAAGAGAAATCATAATAAAAGAAACTAACACCTAAAATCCTAGACTAGGTTGCGGGCCATTGTCCAGGAAATCGATTGCTAAGGTGAAATCTCTCTATTGATCCAAAGGCTATGGGCTCAAGTCTGCTACTAATGTTAAAATGATTACCTTATATGTTCAGATTTTCCCTCCAATCCGATAGGGCTCCACTACAAGAATCGATCTCCAAGGGAAGCTCTCCAAGTCTCTAGAAGCTCTCTTCAATGATCCAACCTGTTCAAAGTTTTGATGTATGATGTTATCTCTCTCTGATTAAAATATTGATCAAATGAAGTCCAAGAAGGTCCCCTAGTGCTTTTAGGTTTATTCCTTATAAAGTGTTTTGAAGCCCTAGGTCACTGTTCAACCCTAGTACTGAATCCCTCATGTGTACTAGGTGTTAACATGAGAAGCTCTTTGTTTTTCTATGTTTAATTAAAGTCCAAATCTGGACTTGAGTCTTCCATTTAGACTGACTATGAGGAGGAATGCAAATTTATCCCTGCTCATCCTTACTGCATGCAAACTGCCACTTCTACCCAAGATTAGACTGAATGGGTGGAAAAATGCACTTAAAGCTTAGCCCCTATCATATGTAGCGACTAAGGTTTGACCACTCTGAGCTACGATGGTTGGATTTTGGCCACTCTGGTCTACACCGGCCAGGCTTGGATGGGCTGAAAATACCCCAACTGAGTGGTAAAAACCACTTTTGACACTTGGAAAGTTCTAAGGTTTAGTCACATGACCTATGAGTGTACCCATGTGAGTGGTCTTCCTAACCATAACATATTTTAGGTGTCTACAGGATGTTTATGATATATGTAGATGTTATTGTAATGTGATTTGATGATATCTATATGTGTGGATGCATAGTGAGATGGGTGGATTGATTGATTGATGAAGTGAAATGTGACTAATGATTTGACATACTATGTTAGCACCATAGACTGTACACAATTCATTAATTCCTTTTTGTTTTTGTTTTGTACTATTTTTGTGTAATGGATATATGGAAATGTACTAGTGCAATGTGATACAATGTGACGAATGAAATGAAATGTTATAGAATGTAGATGAGGTTTTCGTGAGACTCAAACACTCTAGCTAACTAATCAAAAGTTGTATACTAACCATGTAGGATTTTTTGACAAGGTATGAATCTGCTAGGGTGACCAAGATACTCCATATCCCTGTGTGTGCAAGTGAGTTCATTCCTGTGAGATGCATAAAGATACCACCATTTCTAGATAGGGTATCCACAAAACCTATAATGAGGATCACCCTATGAATTTCACGATCCTAGGTTTTGTGCTTAGTATGATTAGACCACTAGGTAGAATAGGCTACCAAAAGCTAGCTCGTCCACATGCAAACATTGGTCTGCACACATGTCAAGGCTAATGTGATAGACATATCATCATGTGTAAGGATATCACAATTGCTGGATAGGCTATCCACCAAACCCGTAATGAGGATCACCTTATGGCTTTCCAAATGCTGAGAATTCTAAGGATTCAAGTTCAACTCCCTTCTTTTCTTCAATTTTATTGGGATACTTCTCATATGTAGTGATGAAAATCACTGTTTATTTTGTATTTTTTTTCTTTGAGCAAGGGATTTGGGAAGTGGTGATAACCACTGTTTATTTTGCTTTTGATTTTTGCTTTTTGGGATTTTGATTTGATTTTTTGCTTTTTGAATATTTTGATTTTTTGGGATTTTTGAGATTTTGATTTTGATAGTGGTGGAAACCACTATTTTATTTAGGAAATTGGGTAGGGAAGAGCTTTTCCTTTTGCCAAATCTTATCATTCTTGAACCATTCGCACATGGGGGTGAGAAGGATAACATTTTCTCTTAAAGTAACCTAGACCACTTTGTAATTTTCATCTTTCCTTGCGCAAAACTTGGATTTATTAATGTGTAAATGTGTTGGAATCTCATGTACACAAGGCATAATCTAAGCAAGACTCTACCTCCTAAAAATTAGGATAGCTTTCTACAAAATCTGGAAATAAAACTAGAGACGGTTGAGTGACCGAAAAACCCTAATAACATTCTAGAATAAATGACTAGGTGAAGGGGATGGACACATAAATATGAAAAGCGGGAATATAGGTGGAAATGATAAGTGAAATATTGAATTATATAGATGATGACTTGAACAAAATTGGTTTTGAATGATGACTAGTGTACAATATTAGTGCTAGACGTGTATGAGCAACTCTAAAATGCAAAGTGCAATGATGAGTATGCCTAAATGCAAATGATTGTATGATGCGATGGTATGCAATGTAATGAAATGCAATATCTTTGTATTTTTATGATTTTGATGATGTTTTAAGAAATGCAATGCGATGCAATATTTTTGTATTTTTGATATTTTGATGATGTTTTAAGAAATGCAATGCAAATGCAATATTTTTGTATTTTTTGATATTTTGATGATGTTTTAAGAAATGCAATGTGATGCAATATTTTTGTATTTTTGATATTTTGATGATGTTTTTGAATTTTTTTGATTGATATATATGCATGTGACCAACGGGCTTATTGGGTGCCTATTGGGGTGACCTAGATGGTCCTAGACCGCCTAGGGGTGTTTCTAGGTTGACCAAACGGTATGTAAATACCCTTGGAGCATTTTTGGGGTGACCTAGATGGTCATAGACCACCTAGGGGTGTTTTGGGTTGACCAAACGGTATGGTCAATCGTGTCCCTAGACTCCTACCTCAAGTCCCTACCCTTTGATCAAGTCCTGAACTATCTCTCTAAATACGTAGCATGTCTGGATATCATGACCTGTTTGTCGATGGTAGACATAATATGTATTTTCCCTATGATGTGGCTTTGATCTATGCTTATTAGGGTTCAAAGGATGGATCAGAGGAAGCATAATTGCTTGCGCTTCATACAATCGATTGAAAATCGAAGCTAAGGGCTCTAAAAATCGAGTATACACTCTCTATGAGTGGTAACCTGGGTGTCACGGCCTCGGGTTCTACTAAGGGTTTGTCATGGCTGGACGAGTTTGATCTCGAGGATCGAAAGGTTGCTGACTCAGATGGTGCAACCATGATTCGATGCTCGAGAGCTTATCTAGGATTTTTAATAAAGCGTAATGATGTTGGCTCACATGTGACTCCATGTTCTCTAGCCTATCCTCGATACCCTACGTGAGTCAGATGGGCGATGATGGGGTACAAGGACCAGGTGATGACACATGTGACCCCTCCCCCAATTGATGTGGAGAGGGGGATAGGGGGGTGACTGGATGTGGGTCTAGTCCTTGCATGTCTTCGTAAGACCATGTGAAAGCTACTTTCTTCTCCTTGAGAAGGGCTATATAATTGGTGTGCTCTTCGAGGGATAAGCTTCCCTCAAGTTTGATAAACTATGGATTCTTGGGATCCACATCGATATCTATGTCAATCATCAACTCGATTGACATATGAGACATCTAAGCAAGCTCTAGGATGAGAGGCAATGGTTGTGGTTTCTCATCGCATGACCAATACTCGAAAGGCGATGGGGGAGGGTCCCCCTAGTTAGAGTCAATTACCCCCAAATTGGGGTGTAATGGATTTGATAGACTATTTGGCTCTAGTGAGGGGTCGATGGGGTCTATGGAAATCATATTGATCAATGGGTGATTCCCCCCATGTGACCCAGGGTGCCTATTGACATCTGGGTGTCTCAAGATCTATGGGGGAGCTTGCTCTTCGATAGGGAGAAGTTGACGCTAGATAGGGTCCAAAAAAGGGAACATACATAGGAACTCCTCTTGTGCTTCGTCGAGTGGGAAAACCTATGAGTGATCGCTATTGGACTTGAATGGGTCAAAGGGTGCTACTTCATAGTCTGACTCATCCTCCGAGGTCCACTCATATGAGGTTCCCTGATCTTCTTCCTCACTATCATGGGGAAGCGTGCACAAACCTTCGCCTCTCTCATAAGATCGAATATCATTACGAGGTGGTTTATCATCTCCTAAGGGCATAGGGAAGTAGTCCCCCAATGAGTAGACACGATTGGGGTTGGCAAATGGATCTCATGCCAGCTCATCCCAAAAGTTGAGCATCATGCACTCCAAGTTATCTTCCAGGACATCAAGGGGTAAAGGCATGTTGTGCCCCAAACTAGACTTGTCATAAGGCATTTGATACTATAGCTGGTAAGGGATTCTGGTGCCTTGCTCATACAAGCCTAACCCATAACCATGCCAATTGCATAGGTCAAGGTACTTCAGGGCGAAGTTAGGGTTAGACAAGTAGTTAATGTCTTCTTCGAAGGGCTCTTCATCTTCCTCCTACTGCTGATAAGGTTCGATGCCATAGTCAAGGCCCCCATATATAAAATTTGTTTGATTAGGGGGAGGCCAAGAGGCACGATAGTGCCTATGGGAAGACGAGGTCGACCCATGTCCTACACCGACTCTATAGTAGGGGTAGTTGTAACATTCCTAACCATGTACTCCCCTAATCCAGTGGAAGCTAGGTGCACTATGATCTAAGGCTACAGATAGAAAAGGGATGAGAGTGAGACCTAATCTGATTCATCATTTACCTCCTATGGTAGCTCCTCATCATCTTGGCTAGGGATCTCCTCTATGGATATGGTGGATATGGTTGGTTGGACCTCATCAATAGGCTACTTCCCTGGGTTCCTAGGCAAAGGATCCACAGGCACAATGGGTATATAGGGGGGTGTCGATGATGAGGACGGTAAAACATGCGATGGAGATGAAGTCAAACCTTGGCTGGATTTATTTAGTTGGAAATCTAGATGGGTTGATGGTAAGGTTAACTCGGGGAGCTACTGCACCATGTTGCAATACTTGAAGGGCTCTAGGTCCGTAGGGATGACATGAACTTACCCTTCATGAGTGTACTTGAGGCACTGGTGAGTGATGGAAGGGACACACTTCATGTCCCTGATCCATGGTCTACCTAACAGGATATTGTATGCCATCTCACCCTCCAAGATGTGGCACAGCATCGAGATGGTCTTTTTCCCTACCTAAATAGGTAGGATGATTGTACCAACCATTGAGCATATGGCATCATTGAATGCTCGGAGGGTGTAGGTAGATGCTACAATATGGGATGCTGGGAGCTTCAAATGCTTGAGAGCTATTGTAGTGATGATGTTGCTAGAAGATCCAGTGTCTATCAACACTCTCTTGTATGGTGTTCTATTTACACATGCGACGATGTGCAAGGGAGGATCCACCATATCATTCAGAACCAGTTTAAGTTCATCTTCTCGAAAGGTAATCATCGGTTTCATGCATTATCACACATGCCCCACAAAGTTATTGAAGGAGTTAGACTCCTAGGGCTGAAGCTCTATTGCCTTAAGGATCTCCATCAAGGATTCCCTATGAGATGGTGATTATTGAATGAGCTCATAGATGGAGAGCTTGGTAGATGTTGTTCTTAATCTCTGAGCGAGCTTTCTCTTAATGGTGACCATAGGCCTAGGTGGGAGGCTTGACATAGGAGGCGGTAAAGGTTACGACATCGAAGGAACATCACTCTGAGCTATAGGTGGTGTGGTTGGACTTGGGTACCACCTATTTCTTATTACAATGCTGATCATGCTAACATACCCTTGCTTAGGGGGTCATGGTGAACCTCATTCACCTAGGGCACTGGCTTGGCCTACTCTACATGGGCAGGCAAGGGGTCTTTGAAGACCTCCATCTATTGGTTGTTTGGCGTGATAGGGTTGTCTACCTAAAGGGCGTTCCTATCGATCATGTCTTGCACCAAGTGTTTAAACTTGTAGCACATTTGCACATCATGCCCGTTTTGCCTATGAAACTTGCAATATAGGTCTTCTTTATACCCTTTGGGCCTGGGTGCATTTGGGTTGATAGGTCGACTCTTAGGTAGATTGATCGAATTAGCCACTAAGAGGCGCTCAAACAATGAGTCCATAGACTCTACAATGGGTGTGAACTATCACTTGGGGTGACGCTATTGATTTTTCCCTTGACTATTTTGGTTGTCCTTGGCATAGTTCCTAGGTGTGGCCTGATAATTAGGCTTTTGAGGTGACGCTGCTTGCGCTGGCCCTGGGACACTAATGGCAACCTGATTCACTATTATTGGCTTAGGCTATACTGGGGTGTTCTTAGTATTCTTGTTCCACTCCTTCTTGTGAGGCTTCATAATTTCCCCCTCTTGAATCTTGATGTCCTCAATGGTCCTAGCTTGTGCTAGGGCATCCTCAAGAGTGGGATACTATTGCAGTTGCAACAACAAGGAGATAGGCTTTAGGAAGCTCTTGGAAAATATTTGAGTCAACTTCGACATGGGGAGTAGATAAGGTAGCTTGGCGAGCAAGGCTCACCACCTATTTCCATAATTTATTATTGACTCATTGTCATACTATTTCAACCCAACGAGATCAGCCAACGTCACCTTCCTCTTGGTATTGAAGGTGAAGCATTCTAGGAATGTGTCTACAAGTTTGTCGAAGTTGTGGATGCTATGCTTAGGGAGTTGGATAAACCACTCTAAGGTAGGGCCAGAGAGGGTAGTCATGAATTTTTTACAAAAGCAAAGTATCATTATCTTGAATGCCAAAGCATTAGCCCAAGAATTTGGTGACATGTTCCTGCGCATCTTCCTCTCCTTTAAAGGTAGCCAACTGAGGCAACTTAAATTGTTCTAGATAAGGAGGGGTAGGAACCGAAGGATGAAGGGGCTGACTATGCAACTGGTGCAAAGTGGGCTTTTGAGATCTAGACCTAGAGGTCTTGTTCTCTACTAACTCTAGGTGCTCTAGCAATGCTCGATATGCATCTAAGGATTTAATCTCCTTGTCCTTGCTTCTATCCTACGATGGAGGTCTAGGATCCTCCAACCTATTATGGGGTGGTGGCCTGTCACCCCCCTACCTTGGTAAGGCATCTCTAAATACTCTACCTCTGGCTCATGCTCAGTGTAGGCCCCATAAGGTATCTCTCGATCCGATCTATAAAGAGGGGTATCTGCCCACTGTGGGTGCCCTATGTCTGGCCTGGGAGGTAGGTCCCAATCTGGCCTAGGAGGTCATGGAGGTAACGTTGGATAAGGTCTTGGAGACCTCTCTCGAATGAGCATGGGTTACCTCGGGTGGACTTCCTACCTATGTGTCTTAGGGGTAGGAACCCTCTCTCACAAAGTCTTTTGGAATAGCTCATTGGTCTAACGTTCGATTCTTTCTTTCTCAAGCTGATGCAAGCGGTCTAGTTGTTCTTTGTCATGTCATCGAAGCTGCTTGAACTGAGCTTGGAATTCCGCATATCTTGCAACTACTTGATTAATATGTTTCACTATGCGGGGCCTAGGAGGCCTAGGAGTCTCACCCTGAGGCCGACCTCGTTCAAGATAATATGTGATATCCATCATGCGCTTCCCTCGATCGAGGGCCACCACATTGACTTGAGGTTCGGGCCAGAGCATATGCTCATTGTACTCAGTGGGCGTAGAGGCACATCGTGCATGCATGGAATACTACTCCTAAGGAAAATCTAGGATTTCCTCATGCCTTCCTTCATGGACGAGGAAGGGCAGGGTGGAGTTGGCTCACCCTGAGCGATGAGTATCATACCCATAAAGTTGCCTAAGCTACTATACCCTATCAAGGTGATGTATAGGCAAGGTCGTATCAACCTGCTCTACCCAGTGTGTGATGCTTTGGCCTATGAATAGGCATGTCAGCCCTAATAGGTACGTAGATGCATGGCACCACTCTATCTACTAGCACCTCAGCGCATTATTACCTTTCATCAAAGAAGGCATGTGATGTGTCCAGGTATTAGGAACACTCTCCCAGGTAAGGTCCATCACCCCTCGAGGTGTCCCGCATAGGGCTCCCTCTTAGGTGTGGCTCGTGCCCCACTATCTTGGGGCTGGGTTGAGTAGAGGCTCGCCAGGGAGGTATGACCAGGTCCCTGGGGCTAAAGCGAAGATGACTCATGTCTCCTAGTCCACTCTCCGTAGCTTTCCTCATGATTGGGCTTGGTTGCGGGTGCACACCATTGTAACTCTCTACCAAACCCTAGATGATTATCTTCTTTACAAATTCTTAATGAAACAACAAACAAGAAAGGAAACACTCAATAAGATAGATGATTATCTCTTTTAAGTTTTAGATGTGAATCCCTAAACTATTTTGTGTGTTTTAGATGTGTTGTTTGTAAAATGACCTTGTGTCACGTGTTTGAAATCTTGTTGAATGATAATCTTGTGTTTAATTGGATTTCACCTATATACTCGTAGCTCGAAAACCTAGCTATGAACTCTAGGTCGTGTTATCCCACCTATAATGTGTGGTAATGAAGTCCACACATGGCCAGGGAGCACAGGTCCTACCAGTTCCTCACCCAGTTCACCCGCAGTCTGCGATATACCTCTCCAAAGAGAGATACGTGCTATAACCCATGGGCTATGATGGATCTTGGAACCAGCCTTGGAAAATAACAAGGTTCATGGGATTTGAGACAATGGGTGGAGATGAAAGCCACCTCATTGAACTCTACTAGTGGATGGTGATGAAATCCACCTCACTAGCGTTTAAGTGAATCATGGTGTGTGTGGTTATTTTTAATCCAAAGAAAGTAAAAAAAGAAGCATTCGATGATCATTCACTAAATGCATGCTAAAGGTGCATTTTACTTTCAAAAAGTTAGTATAAAAAGAACTCACAAATGTATCTAGAAATGCAAAACCCTAAATGTTAGCCTACCCATTGGGTAGGCTACAAGCAAGCAATCCAAAGAGATGCATTCCTACTTTGATTTTCTTTTGATTTTTCTCCTTTTATATTTTTTTGTTATTTTGTGTTTAATAAAAATGAAAACTATACTTTTAACCTTTCTAAAAAAACAAAAATGATGCGAGAAAAACCAAATAAACAGCTTATGAAATTGCAAAATGAAAACATAGGGTTTAGATGCCTACCTCATCACTGCCGAAACTTGCTATCTCTAGCAATCCGAAGAAATCCTCTGGTTTCTATTTGCTCTAGGGTGGGATGAATAGCAGGTCTACATTCATCCTAGGGTGGGATGGATTTGCATCCATCCCAGGGGGGCATGAATAGCAGGTCAGAGTTTGTTCTAGTCCAGAGCGACTAGTACCTACAACAAAAAAAGGATGAAAAATGAGTTTAAAAATTCACCTAAAGAAAAAGGGACTAGGTCCCACCATGATCACCACTAAATTAGGGAAAAATGGTGCACCTAAATATGGGTAACAAGTTGCATGTATATTCTATTGCCTAAGAATGCCAAAACGGACGCATGCAAATGAGAAGGAAATGAAAGCAAATAACAAGAAATGAAGTAAAGTAAATTGATTTATTATTAATAATGTGGATAAAATATAGGTTACAAAACATACCCTTTGAGGGCTCAAATAGCTGATACAACTGTTACAAAACTCGGGTGCCCAAGGATCAAAATCCTTCAAAGGAACATGGTGCACATCCACTGTCTTTCCGCGTACCCACAATCGAAGTGGGTGGGCCAAAATGTCATAACTTATACTATTTATATTTGTGTCTTACGCTACTTCCCAATGCATTATATGACCTGAACCTACACACAGAGAAACAAGAAACATCAAGTAGCAAGTGTGTATGATCTAAAACATGCAATCCCCACAGGCAAGAAAAGAGCATATATATAGCACATCTATACCAAATGAACTCCAAATGCTATGAAATTATAGAGGGATGTAAAGTAAGAGGTTTTGGGAATATATAACCTAAAATTGTGTTGAAATTGTGTCCGTTGATGCGGCGTAATCGTAGTATGCTTCCTCAACCTGCAAAACGCAAAGTATGCAATTTACCAACCTAAAAATATCCAAAACCTGTGTAATGTGGATAGTAAGAATAAAGTGACATTCAAATACAACCCATGTAGTCATATTTGTTATATTAATCCCATATACATGTGCATGCTCCAGAATGGGTCCTACAAGCCTACAAAACCTTAAAATCGCAATATCTCGACCAATATAACTCAGAATGACATGAAATTTGAACTACAGCATAATATGAAAATGTAGAAAATAACTAATTAAAAAAAGTCACAAAATTGTTAACATATTTCTATTCATTATAGGGTGGGACGAATAGGACTATCACAAATTGGGGGGCACCCGAGGGTGGGATGCCCACCGATTCTACCTAAATTTTACCACCAATTCCACTAGGGATTGATGCAAAACACTATGGGGGGTATTGTCATAAAATTTGAGGTTGGGATTCACTCGATTGATCAGTTTTTGGGAACAAATTGTGCCTCCTTGGACCACCCGATAACCTCCTTGCTAAGAAGAGATTATGGATGAAAGGAAACACAAAAGGGTGAGGGGAAATATTGGTAGCACTACGTTGCAAATCCTTGAACTCTTATCCTCCTCCTTTGTGTGGAAATGGGATCCACTTTATAGCCCAAGGAGGCTCATGTGCAAAAGGGCATGCATGGCAAGAGGTGCCACTTGGCCACCAGGGTGGCATGCACTGGAGGGGGAAGAGAATCTCCCAAATTGACCTCCCTTATGGAGCAAGGCATAAATATACTATGTGCTCTGACTTGTGGGTGAGAATAGGTAGGAATATGACCGTTACCAGGTGCCATTTTTCCAGATTTGACTTTTTGCTGATCAAACCTACTATTCGCTCCACCCTGGGATGAATGCTGCTATTCGCTCTAGGGTGGGATGAATAGGTTTTGTATTCATCCCAGGGTGGGATGAATAGGAACAGGGTGCCCAAAAGGTCCCAAAATGGCCTAAAACCTTCCAAAACCCTACACAAAGTGGCTAGAACCACTGTATACCTTCTGAGGGCTACCTTAGGGACATATGATGTGTCAATTTAGTCATTTCTTTCGGTAGCATAATCGGATTGACCAGATTTTAGTGTCTACAAATGCCCCTTTTTGGGATGCATTGTGTGCAGCACAACACTAAGCAAAAATAGATAACTAAAGTGTTCAATGATTAAGGTTTCTTAGTAACCTAACCAACTTTAGATGCCCAAATCATGGAAAGAGCATGTGTTCTTGAATCATTGCTTCTAACGAGCTAAGGAACTTGCTTTATATTGGTTTCCATTCAATCATGATGTAGGGGTTCCTAATGTTACATATTCTTAGTAGATGCCAAGTAGTTTGATTTGATATTTTGTGCTTGTTTGCTGCCCCAAGTAGGAGCATGATTGTCTTTGTCAAAGATTCATTGAACGAACACAATTTTGCATGATTGAGTGTGTGTTTTTTGATTTAGACTGAGTATGACTACCCCCTCAAGTGACGAGTTGATGAGGGAATAACTCGTGAGAAAAACGATGAGTCACTTGACCCATATGAATTTTTTTAAGGTTACCTTCAGTTGTACTCATTGAAAATTGGAGCAGTATTGGAAGAAATGTTGACAATGTTATTGATGCTTCATGGAAGAAAAGAGTTAAAAACTTTATTCCCGTGGGGCGAACCATCCATTATGACATTCTTAGGGATTAAAATAGTAACTCTTTAGCGTATCCATGGTGACTTTGAGTTCCATCATCAATATTGAATGAATTCCATCAATTTGACTTGATTTTGGTGGGTGTTTGGACCCTTTTTTTGTGCTTCCTAGAGGAAAGGAATGGAAAAACTCATTCTTGTGGGGTGGTCCAGTCATACTGGCCTTCTTAGGGATTGAAGTAAGGTCCTTTTCGAGTATCCAAGAGTATTATTATTTGTCTCTTGACTTATGCAAAAAAAATTGACCAAAATGTAGCTATTTTTGGGGGGTTTTGGACCCTTTTTGGTGCATTTTAAGTTGTTTTAACCTATAAATTTTGTATTCATCCTAGGGTGGGATGAATGTAAATTTGGTATTTTTCCCAAGGTGGGACGAATGGCAAAAAGTGTGTTTGTCACACCTTGGGATGAATAGACCTGTCGCAAGCCTATATAAACCTCAAATGTGAGTTTTGGGCTCAATATTGCATATTTTCTTTGGTTATTTGAGAGGTGAGGAGGAGGAGAGTGATTTTTCACAGTGAAGCACTATCAAAATCATTTGGTGATCTCCATGAGCCAGCAAGTAGAGGAATCCAAAAAAGGATCCGATGCTAGGTGGGTATGTGCTAACTCGAGTACCTCATTAGTCTGACTTAAAAAATATGCAATTTTTAGCCCAAAATTCACCATAAACCTCAAATGTGAGTTTTGGGCTCAACATTACATTTTTTCAAGTCGAAATAACAAGGTACTCGAGTCAGCACATATCTGCCTAGCACCAGATCCTCCGTTGGATGCCTCTGCTTGCTGACTCATGGAGATCGTGGGATGATTTTGATAGTGCTTCACTATGAAAAATCACTCTCATCCTCCTCACCTCTCAAATCACCAAAGAAAACATGTAATAATGAGCCCAAAACTCACATTTGAGGTTTATATATGCTTACAGCAGGTCTATTCATCCCAGGTGGGATGAAAACACTTTTGGCCATTCATCTCACCCTGGGATGAATACCAAATTTATATTCATCCCACCCTAGGATGAATACAAAATTTATAGGTTAAAAAAACTTAACATGCACCAAAAAGGGTCCAAAACCCCCCAAAAATAGCTATATTTTGGTCAATTTTTTTTTGCATAAGTTAAGAGGCAAATAATAATACTCCTAGATGCTCTAAAAGGACCTTACTTCAATTCCTAATAAGGCCAATATGTTTGGACCACCCTATGGGAACGAGGTTTTCCATTCCTTTCCTCTAGGAAGCACAAAAAAAAGGGGTCCGAACACCCACCAAAAATAAGTCAAATTGATGGAATTCATTCAAGATTGATGATGGAACTCAAAGTCACCATGGATACACTAAAGAGTTACTAATTAATAAGGTTGTAATGGTTGGACCACCCCACGAGAATGAAGTTTTCAACTCTTTTCTTCCATGAAGCATCAATAACATTGTCAACATTCCTTCCAAAATTGCTATAATTTTCAATGAGTACAACTGAAGGTAACCTTAACAAAAGTCATATGTGTCAAGTGACTCATCGCTTTTATCATGATTCATTCTATCATAGACTCGTCACTTGAGGGGGTAGTCATACTCAATCTAAATAAACAAGCACACACTCAATCATGCAAAATTACGTTCGTTCAACGAAACTTTGACAAAGACAATCATGCTCCTGCTTGGGGCAACAAACAAGCAAAAAATATCAAATCAAAATTCTTGGCATCTAGTAAGTATGTGTAATGTTGGGAACCCCCGCATCATGACCGAATGACAACCAAGATAAAGCAAGTTCCTTAGCTCATCAAAAGCAAGGATTCAAGAACGCATGCTCTTTCCATGATTGGGGTATCTAAATTTGGTTAGGTTACTAAGAAACCTTAATATTTGAACACTTTAGTTATCTATTTTTTCTCAACACTGTGCTACACACAATGCATCCTAAAAAGAGGTATCTATAGACATTAAAATCAGGTCAATCCAATTATGCTACCGAAAGTAATGACTAAATTGACACACCAAGGCCCCTAGGACATTCCTCAAAAGGTATACAGTGGTTCTAACCACTTTGTGTAGGGTTTTGGAAGGTTTCAAGCCATTTTGGGACCTTTTGGGCATGTTGTTCCTATTCGTCCCACCTTGGGACAAATATAGAACCTATTCATCCCACCCTGGAGTGAATAGCAGCATTCATCCTAGGGTGGAGCGAATAGCAGGTTTGATCAAAAGTCAAATTTGGATAAATGGCACCTGGTAACGATAAAATATTCTCACCAAAAAGTTAGATCACATAAAATCTTTATGTCTGGCTCCATATTGGAGGCCAATTTGGGTGATTCTCTCCCCCTTCTAGTGCATGCCACCTTGGTGGCCAAGTGGCACCTCTTGCCATGCATTCCCTTTTGCACATGAGCCCCCTTAGGCTATAAATTGGATCCCATTTCCACATAAAGGAGGAGGAGAAGAGTTCAAGGATTTGCAATGTAGTGCTTCCAAGATTCCCCCTCACCCTTTTGTGTTTCCTCTCATCCATAATCTCTTCTTAGCAAGGAGGTTATCGGGTGGTCTAAGGAGGCACAATCTGTTCCCAAAAATTGATCAATTGAGTGAATCCCAACCTACATGAAAAAACATCCCATAGTGTTTTACATCAATCACCAATGGAATTGGTAGCAAAATTTAGGCAGAATCGATGGGCATCCCACCCCCGAGTTCCCCCCAATTTGTGAAAGTCCTATTCATCCCACCCTAGAATGAATAGAAATATGTCAGTAATTTTTTAACTATTTTTAATTATTTATTTTATACATATTCATATTATACTGTAGTTCAAATTTCATGTCATTCTGAATTATATTGGCTGAGATATCACAATTTTAGTGTTTTGTAGGGTCTCATGCAGGTTTATGGTGGTCATCTGGAGAAACACCTGAAATATTACTGATTTTGCAAATATGACCATATGGGTTTCCTTAAAATGTCATTTTACGCATTTTTTCCAATTTTCATGTGTTTTGGATATGTGTAGGGGCATAAATTGCATGCTTTGGGTTTTATAGGTTGTGAACGGTCATTGAAATTATGAGGTACCACCGGACTTAATTTTGGTATAATTTATAGTGATATCTTCCCAAAACCACTTAATTTACATCCCTCTAAAATTTCATGCCATTTGGAATTGATTCAATATAATATCCATGCATGTGCTCACTACTAGTCTTTTAGTGCCTGTGGGGATTGCATGTTTTACATCATACACACTTGCTACTTGATGTTTCTTGTTTCTCTGTGCATAGGTTTAGGTTAGATAACATATTGGAAAGCAATATAAGACATAAATATTAGTGGTATAAGTGGTGGTGACTTTTGGCTCTCCCATTTCGGTCGTGGGTACACGGAAAGACAGTGGATGCACGATGTTCCTTTGAAGGATTTCGATCCTTGGGCACCTGCATTTTGTAACAATTGTATAAACTATTTGAGCCCTCAAGGGGACATTATGTAACCTATATTTCATCCATATTATCAATAAGAAACTAAGTTCACTTTCATTTCTTGTTATTTGTGTTCATTTCCTTCTTACTTGCATACGTCTATTTTGGCATTCTTAGGTAATAGAACATACATGCAGCTTGTTACCCATATTTATGTGCACAATTTTTCCCTAATTCAATTTCAAAGACCTTTCAAATGAGGACAATTAATGGATTAGCATCATTTGATATAATGCTTGAGTTGTAGATGACATAACACATACAAGAGAAAGAGAAACAAAAAGAGGTTGGAGATTGCTCATTGATGAGCATTACATTGAAAGAAGAAGCGTTGGAGAATCTAGAAACCATATGTGAAGGTTGCAATCTACCATTTGGCATGTTAATCATAGAGCACCAACTATCGAGAGGAGAGTCTAAGCACCTATAAAGCGAAATAGTCACTACAAAAGGAAGTGCAATAATAACATGAACGTTATCAAGGAGGAGCAAGTAATAATGTCTATCTTTAATAATTGTAGGTATAAAAGGATAAGTGTCATCAAATATACAAGCATCTGTTGGCAATTTTTGGGTACCTTGGGTACATTGCCTTTGCTCAAGTGTTGATGTTGTCATTGATGTCAAGAAGCTTTTGAAGGAATTTGATTTGTTGTCAAAAGGATCTAAGTTCTAGGAAGGGTTTTTGTGAAAACCAAGGCAGACAAAATAAAAGGTTTTATTTAAAACCATGGACAACAGATTTGAAATGGGTTTTTCTTAAAACCCAAGTTGGCTCTTCATTTCGTTGAAAAAGGTGCCCCGATGATGAAGATATTTAATTTTAAATATTTAGTTTAAATTTTATTTATTTAAAATTTAAATTAAAATTTTAAATTAAATTAAAAGGGCCGACGTGTTTGGAAATGCATCAAAGTACATATTAAATGAGGCAATTAATTTCTTTAAGGTTTTGGGAATGGTGTTCGACATTAATCGCTACAGCAATATGATTAAACCCCTACGACGTTAAAATTTTGGATTTGCACGATAATCGAGGAACGTAGAAAAGTGAAGTCCGTGTTTCGTGCGACACACGGGTGTCGAGGTCTTGGCACCGATCAGAGATTAATCTGGGATTACGTGCTCCCTTAGAAGCAAGTGGGCGTGTAGCCCATGTGGTAACTGCGGTGTGGTCAAGGGCACCAGGCTAACAAAGGTCACGAGATCGAATCGCGTTTTTCTCTGGAGTGGGTGATAAATCTCGTTTTCAAAATATACGACATGGTTGATTTTTAAAAGGTAAGCTTCGTTTTTTATGCCCAAGGTTGTGTAAGTTGGCGATGGTTGTATTGCGTGACAGAAAGATTGTATTAAAGTGTAAGGGAGATATAAGGGAGTGTATAAAGTTTGTTGTCTTGGAGTCAAGAGAGTTTGCGTGATATTTTTGAGAGTGTTTAATTAAAAGTTTATTTTAAAGGTGTGGGAGTCATAAGGGTCTAGTTTTGTTGTTGGGTAAAAATTAAAAGGAGTGTAGGGGAAATATAAGGGTTGGCAATATTTGTTCTAAAATAGTTTTGGTTGAGTAAATGACATTGTGGTGTTATGGAGATATAAGGAATTCTAACTTAATATTTTTACTTTAGTTGGATTGAAATTTAAAAGGGAAATAATTGCCATGGTGGTTGAATTATTTTGACATGACATGTTGGGTTAATAATTTTTATGGAAGATCAAAATTATTAATGGAAGTAGATTTTCAAGGGCTTATTCATCTTCAATAAGGTATGGGCACTTTCTTCTTATGAGTATGATTGGTGTATGTTTTTCCTGAAATAAGATTGGAGTGAAAAGGTATTCAACTAGGTTTCCTTTGGTTGGGTGTAAATCCTATTTTCTGGTTTGTTGAAAACTACTTATGCATTGTTATCCTTGATGAGAGTTTTGGTGAATGCATAATTCTGGTTTGAGGTAGTGGAAGCATTTTGCACTAGGGTTTATGTTTGTAAGTCTTGCTACTTGCATTGAGATGGTGAAACCCTTAGTTGGCTGTTTTGATATTAATGGATGAGATGCTTCCATAGAGGTTGTTTTTTGATCAAGTTAGTGCTTTACTTGATACATGATATTGGGCTTACTCCATTGAGTTGATTTGAACAAGTTATTCTTTGCATTTGGTGATATTGTGTTGGTGGTTGTTTTGTTCAAATATCTTTGGAGGGAAAAGGATTTCTACTTGTTTCCTTTTCTTGTGATGATTGGTTGAATGCTTCAAGGTTAATGTTGAGTTGAATGATGTTGGTTAAACCTTGTCTTTGAGCATTGTTGTTGAAGCCCTAATTGGTTGAGAAAATATATTGGTTGTTGGAAAGAACATGAGTATCATTGTTATATGAGATATTGCATGGTTGGCAATTGTTGGGTTGTGTTTCATGTTCTTGAGAAAAGCATATTACATCTATCTTATTCTTATGAGATTTGAGATTGAGTTGAGATTGATATTGAGAGTTAAGTATAGAACATATTGAGTCTCTAACAATTCTCTTTATGTTTCTATGAGATTTGAGATTGATATTGGGAGTTAAGTATAGAACATATTGAGTCTCTAACAATTCTATTTATGCTTCTATGAGGTTGATGAATCACATTGGGTCTCTAACAATTCTCTTTGTGGGTTCATGCCAAGCAAGTTTTTCTTGATGAACTTGTGAGCAGGTTTTGGATAGGTTCCGTTGGGGACTTGTGAGCAAGTTTTGGACAGGTTCCGTTGGGGACTTGTGAGCAGGTTTTGGATAGGTTCCTTTGGGGACTTGTGAGCAGATTTGGACAGGTCCTAGTAGAGGACTTGTGAAGCTGATTTTGATAGTTCTATCAGAGAACTTGAGGTCAGAGGTGCATTGGTTCTATGAGAAGAACCCAAGGACATTTGTGCTAGACCGAAGGACTGTGTTTAGTGCAAATTTGAGGACCAGCTTTGAGGTGATAGAGTTGAGGACAGAGGTCTCCAGCCAAAGTAGGGAAGACAGGTGTCTTCTATGGATAAAGTTCCATTTGCTAATGGCAGCAGAGGCAGAGGTCTTCTAGAGGTTCACCAGCCAGAGCCGAGGTAGGGGAAGGTATCTCCTTTGAGCAGAGGCTCATAAATTTATATTGGGGGAAGGTATCTCCTTTGGGCCGAGGCTCATAAACATTGTAATTGGGAAGGTTTCCCAAAGAACTTTGAGATAACTTTTAGAGAAAAGTTTTGTGGACGTAGCCTAGGCTTTCTGGGTGAACCATGTTAAAATTGGTGTCACTTTGTGGATGATCTTGTGCATTGTTTTGATATTGCTTTGGATATATTGCTTTATTTTTTTGAAGTATAAAGGAAAAGTAAAAAGAGGTCTTATACTGTTCACCCCCCCTCTCAGTATAAGCTTGTGTTCTTCAACATCAACTACCAAGAAGCAGTTAGGAACCATAATAGAAGTACAACTCTAATCATCACATAAGTAACGTGTCCCCAAGCACAACACCAACTCAATCACCAGGAATCATGACAATATTTATGTAATGTGTTTCACTTGCATTAAAGGATACATTAGAGATAACATATTAAATATAGAAAATAGAGCATACGCAGTGAACACAATTGGGACACAATGAAGAGGTGAAGGTTACATGCTAAAATTGGTGCATATTCAAAGAGTCAAGACATAATTCAAAGGGTCAATAGTGAGCTTAAAAAATAGATATTGATATAAGTGATTCAATATGTAAGTGAAGCACCAAATATTAGGATTTATACACTACGTAGAATGGAAGAAAAAGTTACAGTTAAAGCGTTGGAGTTTGAGCACAGAGTGCATTGAATGCATTGAGAGCATTGTGAGAACATAGGGTGCATAGTATAAATCCAACAAGAGTAAGCTATTGTAAGCACTTTATTAAAGAGGTAAAAAATATTCAATCTAACCTATAACCTTTGCAAAGGATACAAGGCATAATATTGAGGGCAAGTTAATTATTGCTTTATACTCAAGGTTTTATAATAAAAAGGAGAAATATGGAATATTATTACAACCTTAGTATTATTATTAAATGCCTTAGAAGCCTTAGAAGTTTTTGAAGGAAAAAGTATTTATAAAGGTTATAATTTACCTCATTAAAATTGCATTGAAATAAATTGGCAAATAGCTAAACTTGGAGGTATAAGAATTACCACACAAATATTGAATTACTTTATTTTCAAATACTTTTGTTCTTAAATTTTTAACTAGGGAGGTGTAAGGAGTTCTACATCAATTTAAACCATTGAAATATAGAAACTATATCATTGAAAATTGAAGGAAGAAAAACATAGAATTGCTAGAGAATTGAAAGAACACATTGGAATTAGTCTCTTGCTAAATTTAAAGAGACATAAGAAGTCCAATTTTAAAGGTCTTGAAAATAGTGAACATCATCAAAATTGAAAGTGCATTATAATATCTTTAGTTTTCTATTCTTAAAAAGGGAGAAATAAGGTGATTATCTTAAAGAATATGGGTTGAAAATTTGGGAGATAAAAGAGATTCAACTAAAATAAAAACTAAGAAATCTAAGCCCTTTATCAAGATCATAGTACATTCAAAACACTTCAGAGATACAAAGTTATTAAGAAGAACTTATCATATACTCAAAACTAGGGAGTCATAAGGTAGATAACTTCAAAGGATTTGAAAAATAAAAGGTTCTATCAAGATTGTTATCAACACTAAAGAGCAAAAAGGAATTCTACTTAGAAATTTGACCATTGATTAATCATATACTACAAGAATTAAAAAATATTATTAATTACTAGGGAACCAAAAGGAATACTACCTAAATATTTGAAATATTATAAATAATAAATTGCAAAGCATACTACAAAAGTTGAATAAATGAAAGATAGTATTTGATCATATACTCAAAACACGAGGGACTCATAAGATAGTCAACATCAATAGTTTCTTAAAAGTTAAAAGATTCTATCAAAACTATTCATAATATACAACACTAGGGAGCTATAAGGAAATTCCACTTTAAATATTAAAATGGAAGAAGCATGGATGAAATAGTGAGGAATACATTCGATAATGAAGAACTATTACATGATATGAAATTTTACTCAAAAAACTTAATAGACACTTTCAATGGATACAAATATTTGTCTATTAGTAAAAAATAAAAATTCTCTTTGTTTCTCAAGGAAGCAAAAGAAGGAAATTTTATGACATTAATTGGATATCTTTGTGAAGTACTCTTCAAATATTGGTAGAATACTCAAAACATAGTTATATTTACATCAAAATAATGTTTGATGATATATCTCTCATTAATTGTTTTTGCATTCTTTCAAAACATCAAACAAAATGAACATACTAGAAATCCTAGTAAATACTATTGTGATGATATACTAACTAATAATGAAGAAGATATCTCTAGTAAAAATGCAAAAAAAAATGAGGAAGGGGAAGCATGATAGAAAAGAAAATATGAATATACTAATTATTTTCTTGATCAAGATACAGACAGGGAGCACAATGAAGAAAGCAAAACTTAAGAGCTCAAGTTTCAAAACCAAGTCAAAGACCATATTGAAGACAAGTCTTCAATAACCAAATAATGTAATACAAGGGGGTGTTGGAATATATTACATTATTTGGTACATGCTAATGTACCATCATGGGTACATGTTTAGATTAGGAGTTTATCTTAGATTAGTGTTTGAGTATTTACTTAATGCAATGTAATAAATGCACAAGTATTATTAGAATGTGCAATGATGTAAATGTGCATGTTGTCCATGTGTACATGAGTCTAGAATAGGAATATAGTGATTCATAGGAAGATGGAAGGCCAAGAGTCATACTCCATTATATATTGGTCTTTGTAGTAGAGAAATGGTAGAGTGGTTGAGTAGTAGAGTAGTATAGTTGAGTGATTGAGGAAGTAAGAGAGAATGAATGAGCACATTAGAGTAGTGCTCAAGTTAGTCACAATGTAGTGCATGAATAATGGAGCATTTGAGGTCTCCATATTTTGTATCAAGTTTCATATTTTTGTGAGCTTTCATTAATGACTATTTTATGACTTAATTTAGAAGTTTCTCATGCTATTTACTTGTTTATTATATTGTCATTATCATAGTTACAACATTGCATGTTTATTTTAATACTTGTGGTTGCATTTCCTTTAAGTTTGTAGTATCAAAAGCTAACATGTGTTTCTTGCTTTAAGTAATTTTTGTTACACTTAAATGTTTAGTCTATTCTATTAAAGTAAATTTTCCTTTTTGGATAGCTATTGGATTACTAAATAGTTAAGTACTTAGAATGATTAAAGCACATTCTTTAAGTTGAATGAATCTATGATTGCATTTGATAATATTTGGTCTGTTAAGTATCATGTAATTATTTGTGTTAGTGAATTTCCTAGTGAAATCCAATGTTGTTACACTATATCCCATTCATTTTTATTAAATATCTCTAACCCTTACTCCTTCTTATCACTTTTAATTCCAAATATATAATCATCTCAAGGAGCCAACCTTCTCTAGAGGTTGAAATCGAGAAAAATCTCATTTTATTCAATACTAAACATTGGATAGAGTCTAAGGCACATTGCATATCCACAACTATTGCAGATTTTGGTCCAAAAAGTAGCTACAAGAGCAAGTACATAAGCAATATAGTTGAGGCATATCCTAGAAGATCTTGTTGGAAAATGATGAAGACCAACTACCATTTTTTGTGATAATATACATGCAATTTAAATGACTAAAAATCTTGTTTTTCATATAAAAACTAAGCATTGTTGAAAGTGTAATCTAATTAATGGAAAAGGATGATATTATATGATGTAATATTGGATAGGCCTAAGGGAATTTCATTGTAAAATGTATCTATTTTATTATAATATTTTATTATGTAAGCCCTATGGGCTACGATTAACCTCGTTATGGTTAAAACCACTTCATAAACTTGTAATTAACCTTAAATACTTCTTCTTATGTTCACTTAGATTAAGTTAATTTATGTAATGGGGTTTTTATATTGGTATAAATATCCCCCACTACTTCATCTGGTAAATTAGAGTGTTATGATTACTATACATATAAAATATAGTGATTATTCATGGTGTCTATGAGTGCCCACTATATATTTCTCTCTTTAATCCTTTTTAAATATTTCTATATGAAATTTGAGTGTATGGATTGTTTTTATTCATTTGTAGAAAGTAATGTGAATTCTAGCATGGAAATATTGTTTCTTTACCTTAATAATATAATGTTGATTTCATTTGAAGTGTTATGTTTATTATTTTGGTATGTTATAATTATAATGAATAGAATGAATGGATACTCTATGTACTTGATCTGTATTTTTGAAAAAATAGTGCATTTATAAGACAAAGTGTAAAGCTAATATTTACAACAATTATATTGTCAAATTGATGAAGTGTAACAAATTGCGATAATTGGTTTAAGTACCATTTCATCACTTGTGCCTATTTTGATATTCAAACTAAATTAAAATGAACAAAGTATTCAATTTAGAATTATATTATTTTTTTGCTTAGAATAGTCATAAAAGAGATAACTGAAAGGATGTAATACTTTGGTTACTAAGCATATAGGAATTTACTTATATTGTTTGTATGATGACCTTTAATGAGTAAGGATTGAATTATTACATAAAAATGAATGAAATGATGACACTCAAGACTAGCATAAATTATAACTTTTAAGAAACTATAACTTATTTAATTTAATGATTAAAGCTTTCAAACTTGCATAGTATATTGTATTCAATTTAGTATGCCTAAGAAACTAGCATCATGAAAAATATTGCTTTTAATACTAATAATATATTCAAAATAAATAAATGAATTATATATTAGAAAATCTCAATAAGGTGATTTTTTATAGTGTGGTATCAGAGCCTAACTTCAATGCTAGGGCCTATTAAGCTCACAATAATTGAACTACATAAATTACAACATTTTTCAATAAAATGGTTAGGATAAGAAATTTTGACCATTTCACTAGTGAAGGACAAAGTGATGGCACATTAAATAAATTGGATTATATTTTGGACATATTGAATGACATGAACAATAGAGTGAATCATATAGAGAAAAAATATTAGAAAACATCAAGAGATGATGAAGAGAGATTAGAATCCTTCCTCTAAGAGTGAAATCCTGCTAAAATTTTAAAATAACTAGGGTAATGACCAAGAGTAACTCAAGTGGAGTAGAACCATGAAGATAAATATATGTATAAGAAGGCTTGTTTTCACTCCAAGCTATCTAAGGACCTAAAAATGATGGTACTATCTAAATATAATGGTATAGCCCTTGGAGATAGATCCATGTCATGGCTCATCGTATGATTAAGTAATTTTGAACTTTATGACTTTGTTGAGGAAACCAAGGTAATATAGGTTACATTTCAAATTAATGGTGAAGTAGCTTCATGGTGGGATAACTTAAAATATAAGATATTATTATTATAGAGAATTTCATTTAGGAATAATTAATATCAACAATGGTTACTCTAATCATACTTTTATGGGAAGATGATTGAATAAAATCCTAGTTAAGATGATTTGACTATAACTCAATACTAGAAGGATTTCTCCAAGCTCCTTAAGTATGTCCTATAGTATCAAAAGGATGAACAATTCAATATTAGAAAGTTTATCATGAAATTAAATTCTAACATTGGTGTCAATATCCATAGCCATTTGACTATGGAATAAGTTTTTGAGAAGGTAATTAAGTAAGAGCAAAAGTTGTAGGTTATAACTATTTACCTTAAGGAATTCATGGAGAAGAACAAGGATCCACAAAAACCAACATATTCCTTCAAGAATAAGTTTTTGGAGGGTCATACAATAATTAAAACAAGGGGAACATTAATAAAAATAATTCCAAGAATAAGAATCCAACTAAATAGAATCACCAATATAAGGGGTAATTCAACAAAAATGGAAGAAATAATGGCAAGAAAGGAAATAAGGATGAGTGTTAATTATGAAATATACCACTATGCCAACCAATATCCTCAAAAAATTGAATGCCTGACCTCAACCATAACCAAACTAGTAGTAGCTTCATATTTATGTGACGGTAGATAATTGCTAGGATGACCATTAGAATGCTCCCATAATGACATCATATAAATATTTTGGATGCCCTATTTCTATTTCAATATATTATACAACAATTAAATGTTTTGTATCCCTACATGTTTTAAGTTGAATAACTAAAAGAGCTAGTTATATGGGATATACTTGGATTGTTCAATATGAAAATCAAATAGACATGAGAGTACAAAAATTTATATTTGAAGCTAAGTTAGATTTTTCCAACTTCTCCATTCAAGTTAAATAGCCAAAGCATACTATTATGGTAAAATTATGGAGTGTCTAAATGGTTTTGGACACTATAACTATATTCAATGTGTGAATAAATCTATTAGCTAGAGTTAAGTATCTGTCAATTTAATAGAGAAGAGATTGAATTCCAAGAAACTTACTTTAGTAGTATTATGTTTCTAAATAACTCATGTAATATCAACCATAATGGGATAGGTTCACTCTCCTCTTTGATGTGGAAAAGTAATTCTGGTTTAATCAACAAATAAAATAGGCAAAAAACCTCTTCTTATCTTTGGTAGAAGACTCCTTCATAAATGGCTACTATTTTATCTTCTGGTTCTTACTGCATAATAGGCCAATAATTTGGGTCAACAAAATACTATAATTTTACCCATTGAGGTGATTAACTAGGGTTTTGAAACCTATCTTAAACAATTTTACCCCTAATATTGTAAGAAGTTCATAAAACTATGCCATCAGTGGGTAGAGATCAAAATATCATGCTTTATAGCCTCTAGAATATTTTACCTAATGGATCTCAAAAAGCAAAATCAAATCCCCTAACCTTAGAAACATGAGATCTAATTTCTCGTTTCCACTTACCATACAATAATTCACTGGTGCTCTCCACTTATACCTTTCTATTTCAATGCTTCTATCCCTATATGATTGTGATAGAACTTTTTCATGAGCTAAGAGGATTTAAATACCTAAAAATGGCTAGAAATAGGACCAAGAGGGTCCACAAAAAATCCATGTCCATTAAAAATTCTATGAGGGAATCAAATCCTATTCTCTCTTATGCTAAAAACGACACACTAGACATCATATCATGGTAGTGAATGGAAAGGGTCAACCACAAAAATGTATTTCTCCCTTCTCCATACATTAAAGGTATAAAAAACAACTAGAAAGGGGTTCAAACATGGGATATTACTCTTGTATAATCCACCACTAACGAATTTGCCACTACAATTTAACATGACAAAGCTATGACGTCTCCATGGAAGACATGTCAAATGATCTTCTATGATAGTTAAACAAAAGGAAGGTTTGATTTTAACCTATAAACTATGGCTTTCAACCATCAATTCTAACTACCATGTTGTTTCTATGATAACAAATATTTTGGACCCTTCAAATTGAAGCCACCTAAACTTAGAATAGAAAGAACAATTTTTGCTTCATAAAGTGAGGACATGGTGAATCAAAACCATATCTTTTATCCTATTATACCTTAGCACACCATTATCTAGGTACAATGGTGTCCTTCCCACTTGGATGTAGGTGCACACCTTCCTCGTGGAGAAGGATTTTGTGTGCCTTGTATTGTTCCAAGCCAAAGTAGGGAACACACACCAACACATGCCCTATTTTAAGTTCAAAATTTATCACCAATTTTGCAAGCCTTTCATCAATCCTACACTACATTCAACAAGTTAAGATCAAATTATGAAAATATGAAGTGATTATTTGAGGATGCAAGATCCTTTTCCTTTAGCGATCTAAAAAAATGGATATGAAAAAGGATAAAGATGCATTTTTTCCCCTTGTGTAGAAAAAGGCTTATGAGGAATTGGAGGAAGAATTGTCCAAGGGTTCAAAATAAATATTGGAGGAACTAAATTGCATTTTTCCATGATCAAGTGAGGTAGCTCTATGCTTTGATACCATGTTGGAATTCATAATATTTTTTATAAATGAAAAAGATCAAACCATCCACTCAAATATTCAATAGAAAGTATAAAAGGATAAAAGGATTAAAAAGTGAGAGACATAGGAATTGGGGGTGTCCTTAAGCACCATAAATAATTAATGTATTATCCATGGATAAGATTCACAACACTCCAATGTCTAAATGAGGAGTTGTGGGGGGTATTTATATCAATACCAAATTCTCAAACACATAAATGGACTTAATCTTAATCTAACATAAGAAGAAAGGATTTAAGGTTAATTACAAGTTTATAAGATGGTTTTAACCATAACAAGATGAAGTGTGGCCAATAGAGCTTGTATAATAAACTATTAAAATAAATTCAATACATTGTATAATGAATGCCCTTAGGCCTTGTGGTGAAAATATCTTGTGTCCCTTAATATGAGTCATGCCACAATGTATTTCTTGATCACAAGCAATATTATGAACTTTGGTGGATTGTCACTTTAACCGAGGAAAATATTATCAAAAAATGACTCTAGACGAATTGAGTAGGGTAGGATACCCTTGAGGTGAGATTATAATGTTTCTTTACATGCCCATGGTCATTCTAGATTAAAAGTTAAATAAAATTGTTTAAAGTTGGTGACTAATATTTACATAAACATTAAAATTATACCTCTAACAATTTTATTGGTGCCTTATCCATTACCAGTTGTAGCAAAATTATAAACACATTAATGTAACAGAAATAAAGGAAAATAAAACATTGAGTCAAACTATGTTCATTCAAATAATTTAACAAGCATAATTTATTATAAATGAAAAAAAGTATCAATTACAAATTCAAATAATGTAATAAGTAAAAGAGACACACCTACAAAATTGAACATAGAGAATTGCCCAAGGGAAGAAGCTGGAATTGTATTAATATCAAAAGGTTTTACAATGATAGCCTAGCTTGAATTGGCACAAAGCTCTTTTAAATGAATACAATTAGAATTATTGTTCAAATGATGTAACAAGAATCCTTCAACCTCTATTCCAAGATGGTAAAATTAGACCTCTAAGCTTCTAATTCAATATATGGAAATGATCACAATTTTTTGAATGCTTCCCTATAAAAACCTACATAGTAATGTGGAGGAATAAGATATGTCAAAAGAGAAAAGACACAAAAGGGGAATATAATGGCAAAAAAATGAAACTTAGAATACCTCTAGACAAAAAGGTGATGCCAAAAATTGATATATTTTTTGGTTGCAACAACCCCTCTTATAATCTTTGGGTGCCTTATTTCTGTTACAATTATGCTTAGTAGATTTCTCTATGTGGTATCATCCCTGCCCTTGATCAATTGAGTGTGCTACAACAAAATTACAACTGTTTTGAGTTGTTTTACATTGGATTTCTTCAAAATTTCACAAATTTGTTTAGATGGGACCAAGATGTATTAGGATTTTGGGTCCCATGTTGACCTACTATAATTTTATATTTTTTTTTGTTGACCCTTTAGGTCATGGGTCCCATACTGCTTATTGATGCTTTTGAGTGACTTTGGATGACTCCTTTAACTTTATCTTTTTCTTGCCTAACTCATCTCAAGTAGGTTAGCCATTTATAGCCAAAGCTCAACACAAAAAGTGCCCGTGATTTTAATTCTATCAATCATCTTTAGAGATCTATTCTTGTTATATTTTATTTTAGACTCACTATCTTTGAAAAATTTGACTATGGTATAGATAGATTTTGACAAACTAGTAAGTTGTTGAGACAACTTACCTTCATCTACGTTGTCACACTCAAAATTGTATCTCTTTAGAAGTTAATTTATCAAAATTCTCTATAGTAAGGGATTCTTTGAATATGACTTCAACTTGTCTTTTCTTCTCATTTATTTGTTGTGCCCAATTTTCTAGTTCCTTAATTGAAATCCTCTAGCGGGTTCTTTCATTGATGTAAGTGGTTACTTTGAAGAATTCCTCTTGGAATTCAACAATTCTACCATCTAATGTAGCTACCTATTTGCCACTTATCTAATCATAATTTTCTTTGCATGTGTAAAAAATGTGACCTATGGCTGTTAATCCCTTATCTACATCTTTCGCCAATATTTTAATAGTTTGAATTCTTGTCATTATGTTAGCAAAAATTTGAGTTTTGTGGCTATTAGAGGTGTTTCTTTTCTTAATTAAAAATAATTCTTTCTTTGTACCTCTTAATAAATATAGACTCATAAATTTTTTTGGCTAACTGCATCTGGAATACTTGTTCTCTAAGCCTACTCACTTTTGCTTATAATTTTTCGTTTTTAGTCTGCAACTAACTTACTCTAGCCATCAAGGCTTGATTGCTTTTATAGAGGCTCTTTACTATGACCACATGATTTTGGTCTTGTGACCTAGCTAAGACCAAGGGATTTTCTTGGTACTAAACTATTGCTTCCCCTATCACCTTATCCATTTGAAGAGATGTGACTTGGGCCATTGGTAAATTTACTTCAACTGTTACAAGAGGCTCATTTGGAATTTGTGTGCTTTGGTCATTTGGTTCCTCTATTCTACACTAAGTCTCATTTGGATCCCTCCATTCTATTATATATTGTATTTACCTTTATTCATCTAGATAAAAAATTAGGATTTCTTCTTCTACCTATGTCAAGGTGAGGATTTTATGATCTACTGAAGAAGGAAGAGCCTCAAGTCTTAGAATTTTGCTCCTTGTAGAACTTGGAGGAGAAGTAATTTTGATTTGATGCCCCATGAGAAAACTAGATAATACTTATGCTTATTGTATCTTCTCAAGCACTATTAATGATATCTTATGTTCTTCTATGTCTATCACTATGCTAGCGATGATCACTTGAGGGAGGTTCATTGCAAGCTCAAGCTTTTACTTTGGATCCATAAATGCTTTAGCAAGCTCGAGAGGGGTGAAATAGATATGTGTAGAGGAAGCAGTAACTATAGAGGGGGAAAACTACCCTACCATGCAAACAAAAGGATGGATCCACAAGTAGAGAACCTTTTGTGGGCTGAACCACAGGGGTATGTTGTACTCTACACTCGGTGCTAGGGGGAAGGGTTCACGAGGAATGGTTTAAGGACTCGCTCCAAGTCCTCAGGATTTTGGGAATGTTTGATGTATTCAGTTTTAAGAAAACACCTAAGTTTGGCCTTTCTAGATCTAAACTAGGAAAGATAAAGGACAATGCAAAAAATAGAATATAACAATTGAAAACAGAATGCAAGCATACAAGAGCTAACCTAATATGATTATTTATTTGAATGCTTTCTAACCTAGGGTTTTATTTCAGAAAACCTTTAAAGCAAAAACATACAAAATAAATGCACATAAATTATCCCTAGATGCAAACTAAATGCTTTTCACTTTTAGATGCCTAAGAATCAATAATTAGATCAGATCTTCAACCAATAAAATAATTAGAGCACTTATCTAGATCGGTGGTTGATTTAGCTTTTTCTACCTCTTGTCCAATGATATCAAAAATACCTATTTCTACAAGATAACTCATAAAATACTTGAAAATGGAATTAGCATTAGGGGGCCTGCTTAGGTCGATGTGTAATAGTCCTTGGAGGTGCAGCAGTCAAGCCCCCTAGGTCCTTTTAGATGACCTTTTAAAGAAAAAGCAGAAATTGATCTTTGGATGATTAATCATAAAACAAAAATGTAGTAATAGAAAATAGAAAATAGAATGCAACAATATGATCTAGATGCCAAATGGAATGCAACAGTGAAAATAAAATCTTGAAATTGCCCTCGATGTGCTCTCGGGAAAAGTTGTGCCTCGCCTAGAGCGGGCGTGATAATGCAACAACAAAGTCGCGCCCTACCTAGATGGGGTGTGATCTCACTTCTACGGACTAGTTTACCCTAATCTAGGAAAGTGAAGTCACACCTCGCTAATGTCGAGTGCGATATCACTATAGACTAACAAAAAATAAAAGGTGAATGCAAGAAATGAAATAAATGCCAAAAATAAAGTAAGCAAACCTTGATGGACATCGCAAAAGTAGGCAAAGAAGATTAAAGTATCCAAGCGGGCACTCTCTCTGAACCACACCACGAATCCACCAAGTCACACAACAATCCAATCCAATCCACGTAGTAGAAGATCAAATCTAAAATTTGCACTTCGGGGTTAGCTTGCAGTAGAAGAAAACAAAGGAAGAAGAGTGAGATATCATAAAAATTTTGAGCTTAATCAATAATTAGAATTTTGCATTAAGATCGCACATCAAAAACTTGCATATATGATTAAGCAAGAATATCCATCCTTTTATAGACAAAAGTGAAGGAAAAAAGATGGGAAAAATAAACCCAAAGTCGATGCCAAAACATGTTGGGAGGGTTTAGACCTAGGTTTAAATGGGCCAAAAACAATAAAATAAAAATTAAATTAAAAAATAGCGAAGTCACACCCTGGGATGACGGAACGTGAGCTCGCTCCGACGAAGTCGCACCCGGTCATGACGGAGCACGATTTCGCTAAAGGCACTAAAATAGGCAAGGTTAAGGGAGGAGAGGCCTATCCTTGCCTTAGGCAAGGGTTAGGGACCTCTTAGAGGTTCTAAGGAAGATTACCCACTGAAAGTGGGTCAATTTTTTGTGTCTACATTTTCCCCCTCTTTGATGCATTTAAGGCCAAGTAAATGTGTCAAAGAAAGATGTAGACTCCTATGGGCAAGAACACACACAAGAAGGCAAAAACACAAAGAAGGGGTGGCCAGGTTTGGACAAAGGGGTGGTGCAAAAAGGGGTATCACAAAGGACATCCTAGACTCTTGCACACTAGATGAGGTATTACTACCACTAATGCCTCTATGGCTAGGGTGCCCCCTCAAGTTTTGAAAGGAAAGGAACATCCTTAAGAAACTCAAAAAAGGCAAAGAGAAAGAAAGCAAAAGGCAAACACATAGAAAAACAAAACAAAGTGAAACAAAGCAAAAGTTACTGGGTACAACATGAATCTAATGCAACTAGCATGAAATGCATGGAAGAAATGGAGATAAAGAAGGGAGGAGATGAAATAGGAAAAATAATGGAAATAGAAAAATAAGAAGACAAAGATAAAACTCCAAAGGTCAACCATCTGAAATCGAGAAGGAAGCTAGATCAGAACCTTGACTAGAGGGTGTTATGCTCAAAATATGGTCCATGTATGGAGTGAAGAACCCACTATGGGTGTAGTACTCACTAAATATGGACCAATAAGTGAAGTGTATAGTGTAACCCGCTATGGGTGGTTGCTCACTAGTAACTACTATGGGGTGATTACCCGCTAGGATGTATGCCGAGGCCTACTATCAATGGCCAAGGAGCTAATCCTGTAATGGGGTGTTGAGCCCATTGAGTCAAAGAGAGACATAACCCGATAGGGGGGTTAAGGTTGATTTTAAAATGGATGATGCATTAGCAAGTACTACCCGAGAAGGGTGAAATATATATAGACCAAGTCAATATGAGCATAACACAATGTGAGTGTGTGCATGTGCTAGAAGAAATAAGAGGAAGAAAATGAGAAGCAATGAATTGTGCGTGTGTACCCCCAGCTTGAAGTTTCAACTAGTGAAAATTCAAGAGGGAGGAAATGTGTAATCAAAGAAGAGAAGAATGTATATCCTTATCTAAACAAAGAAGACAAAAGGAGAAATAAGAATCATGCAAAAATACAAGGACATACCAAAATAGGATTGCATTCCTTGACTTGGAGGAGAGATGATGATCATTGTAAAACTTTCAAAGTCAAGGGATACAAGAAGAAGAGAGAAGAGAAGAAAGAGAACAAAGGAAGCAAAGAAGAGAAGAAGGGATGAAAATGCATGGGCCCTAGGTTGGGGCTTTTCTAGGCATCATAACCCTAGTGAAAGTGCAATGCATGTGAGCTATGACCTAACTAGGTATCATCACATGCCATTGTTGTGAATCCCTAGAAGCTATATGAATAAGCAGTCATGAGCAAGAAATAATGCAATTATGACAAGCAAAAGTGCAAGAAAATAGAATGTCAAGCAATCATGCAAAGTATGATAAGAAATCATGCAGTATGAGCAAGAAAACATGTATGATGGAATGAGAATGCAAATGCATACCTAATTAATGATGGATTTTATTTTATTTTATGTTAAACAAGCAATCAAAATGATAGTCAACACATATTCTAATTGTACCTCCTATCTTAAAAAAAGAACATGCATTCAAGGGACTGCTTCATCAAATAAAAATCTAGAAGGCAAGCCATCTCGATGATTATAATCATGGAGAGGCTCCTTCATAGATCTTTCTTTGGCAGCCATAACATGATAATCAATACATTCTTGAACAAAACCATTTTTCTTAACATAAGGAGGAGAAATCCCTAACATTGCAAGATATCTATGAGAAGCAAAATATTTACCATTAGAACACACAAAATTTATCATATTACAAAATAAGATGTTAGAGGGATAAGGGGGATCCTCATCCTCATTACTCTGCTCCAAACCTTGATGAGATATATCCAAAAGAGGTTCTTGAAGAAACTGATTGTCTTGATCCCATGATGAATTGATTAGAGGTTCCTCACTCACTTTTAGATTGTTGAATTGCTCAGATTTTTGAGATGAGGAACTTGGAGAAATAGATGATGAAACTGAAGGACAAGCATTGAGACCAAACTGAGATTGTTCAACCATTGAACAATATTCGAATGGATGAAGGTCACCTGGAATGGTAATAACTTGTTCTTTAAATTTAAATTTCAAACATTGATGAAGAGTAGAAGGGATGGCCTTCATTGCATGGATCCAAGGACATCCAAGAAGTAGATTAAAATATGCAGGGCAAGGTACCACATAGAACAATGTATCTAAATTTTTAGGTCCAACTTTGAGGGGAAGTGATATGGTGCCACAAGCTTCTTGGTACTCATTGTTGAATGTTTTGATGATTGCATCAGATTTAGTTAAATATTCCTCTTTTAATCCAAACTTTTGGATAAATTGATATGTGCATAAATTGAGGGAAGAACCATTATCAATCATAACCCTTTTGATAAGGGTTTCCCCAATAAATGTAGTAATGTAGAGAGAAGAATCCCTACATAGGTCTAGGAAGAAATATCATCATCCAAGAATGTGATGTGATGTGTCCCAAGAAAGCTTACAACATTGGCCATATCACTAGGGGAAATATCTGGAGGGATAGATTGCTGTTTTAGAATATTTATTAAGGCTTCTCCATGAGTAGGAGAATTTTGCAAAAGTTCTAAGAGGGATATATTTGCTGAAAAACTCATCTCCTGTTGATACCGTTAGATCTATCGATTCTAAAGATGCTTTTCTGAAGTAGTTGTTACCATACCAACCATTTGGTTATCATAATGATGTGGTACATTTTTACAAGATACTTGATTAACTGCATGTTGTCCTTGCTTAGGTATATTCTGGTTGGTAGTGGACTTTTGTTGACTATTTGAAGATTGAGAATTTCTTACATCAAGACGTCCTACATCAATTAAATCTTGAACCACATGTTTCAACTTCTTACAAGAATTTGTCCAATGTCCTTCTACTCTATGATATGCACAATGTTGTCCTACCTTGTACCAACTAGTTGTAGTATCTGGTTACCTTATAGGAGGTAACTCAATTGCGTTGGCTTCCAAAAGTTGCTTTAGGACTTCTTCCATAGGTATGCCAAGTCTTGTGAAATTCCTTTGTGGAGTTTTTTGAAGTATTATCTTTTGTAGGTTGTTAACAATATTATTAATAGGCCTACTATCCATTACACCATCACCTACCACATCCTTATTCTTATACTATGACTGAATGGTTTTATCTTCTTTCACTTTGAGTTGTCCTCTTCTGATAAGAGCTTGTTCCACTTTCCTTGCTAACTCAATTGCTTGATCAAAAGATGTGATAATAGTAGTCTCTAATGCATAAGATAATTGTTCTTGCAAATTACTAATAAATATGTCAAGCATATCTTTCTGAGACACAGGTTGTCTTAATCGGCCAACTAAACTTCTCCAATGAGCTAAGAATTCTAAAAAATTTCTTCCTTATTTTGCTTTAAATCATATAGGTATCTCATTGTCACTTCCTTTTCAATATATGCACTAAATTGATGAACAAAAAATTATGCAGTCTCTCCAAAATTCCTTAAATAATGGTTGGGTAATCGATAATACCATTCTAATGCCATGCCAACAAGACTCTTAGGAAACATCTTTAGTAATAACATATCATCATAGATGAGATCATGACAAGCTATTCTAAATCTTCTTAGATGCTCAATCGGATCTTCTATTCCCTTATATATAGGCAAAATCGACATGGAAAAATGCTTAGGATAAGGCCTAGCAACAACCATAGGGTCTAGGGGTTGATTGCACATCTCTTTATAACTATAAGTAAAACTAGAAGGCTGAATCATATCCATTTTTGAAGCCAATTGTTTTACCACATTTGTCAAATTCTGAACTTTTGGATCACTATTGTGCAATACCCCCAGATTCCCTAAGGTAGGGGTATAGGTAGGTTGTTGAAAAGGTACTTGGCTTAAGTTGGAGGTATTGATACTATTGTGATATGTGATACCTTGTTGGAGAGGGTAACTAAAATTTGGTGGAATAGAGGTAAAAATGTTGAGATTAGCAGATTGAGGAGGAAATTGAAAATAATTTTGAGTGACACTACTGGTTGGATGAACTTGTGGATTCATTCCAATATTTGTGGTTACAGTAGTGGCATAGGTTGGTTTATGGGTAGGATTACCATGATTCAAAGATTCAAATAAAGGGTTATCATGAAAATTCCTAGGAGAGATGACTGGAGGAGGAAGAAGAGTCTCACCTCTTTCGAGTTGAGCTTTCTATTCCATAGCCTTAAGTAAAGCCTCCTTATGGCATTCCATGAAACCCAAAACATGATCAAATGATTCAAAAATGTAGTGACCCTTAGGGTCTTCAAGGGGACCAAGATTATTATCAATATTTTCTTCTTCAAGATTATGATTTTCTCTATCAATTTGATCATTCTCTTGGAAAATATCATCAAACCTCAAAGGCCTTTGCTCACTCCCAAGGTTGAAAGCCATTAGGAGAAGAGAAAAGGGTTAGGGTGAAAAGGAAGGAACTAAAGACCAGCAAATCTTGCTAAGGAAGCTCAGTAAGGGGAAGATCTATTTTAGATGGGATTATCTAGGTTCATGAAGCCCTTCATTCAACTTCTCAAACTAATAAAGCTATCTTTTTGCTAAAATTATACATGAACAAAGCTTATGATAGGCTGAATTGAGATTTTTATTGACCATCCTATCCAAGTTTGAATTTCATCAAGATTGGGTCAAGTTAATTCAAGGATGTATTTCCTTTGCTTGGTTCTCCGTTTTAATTAATGGCTCACCAGCAAGATTTTTTTCGAGCAGCAGAGGTTTGAGACAAGAAGATCCTCTCTCCCTCCGTTTGTTCATTATTGCTACTGAGGCTCTAGGAAGATCAATCTATGCATCTAGAAGATCAAGGTTAATTTTAGGAATCCAAGTGACCTCTCATACTAATCGGGTCACACATCAACAATTCATTGATGATACTCTTTTGTCTACTTTTGCTTCTGTGGTTGAATCCAAAGTCATAAAACATCTTCTCCTTCTTTATGAATAAGCAACTGGACAGAATGTGAACTTCCAAAAAATTAAGTTATATTTCCTCAATACCCCCCCATAAGAGGTAACTCAAAATTTCTAGTATATTGGGATGTGTTATTTCCACATTACCAACCACTTACCTGGGTTTGCCTTTGTTCATTGGAAATGCTTCTGAGGATTTGTGGAACAATGTAGTTGAAATATGCTACAAAAAAATTACAAGTTCGAAGTGTAATCTTATTTCTCAGGCTAGGAAAGCTATCCTCACCATGGCTTGCTTACAAAGTATTCCCATATATTTCCTTTCAGTTTTTAAAGCCCTTGCTAAGGTTTATTACAAGATTGAGAAAATCCAAAAACACTTCCTTTGGATAGGGTTTGAGAACAAAAATAGATTTCACTTGGTAGCATGGGACAAAGTTTACAAGCCAAAGTATCAAGGGGGGATCGACCTCAAAAGGATTAATCTGTTGAACTTGGTTCTTTTGGCAAAACAAGCTTGGAGAGTTGTTTCAGGGGATCTTGTGGAATGGGTCATTATTGTTAAAAGTAAATACTTGCAAGGATATGATTTTTTATGTAATAAGGCACTATATAGGGGTTCAACCTTCTAGAAATCCATCAACATCACTAAAAAACTCCTAAGAAATGGCCTAAGATGGTATTTGGGAGATGGAAAATCAGTAAAATTTTGGGAAGATAAATGGCTAGGCAATTGGCCATTGATGGAATTCCTTGGATTCAGAGCTTTGAAGGAATTTACAGATCCTCTGTTTGGTGTGTGGGTTGTAGATTTCTTATCCATTACCAATGATTCCCATACTTGGAAAATAATTCATTGTCCTAACCTTTCTCCAGAAATCTCTTCCTTGGAAGCCCTTTTGTCTACTTTCACTTTGCCATCTAGGATTACCAATGATCAACCTATTTGGGAACCTTCTGATTCAAGGGTTTTTATGGTTAAATCAGCTTATAATATTACCCTTACCCCTGAATAAGTCCTCATTCCTTTCAGTCTAGTTTGGATCAAGCACCTGACTCCAAAGGTTTTCTTTTTTTCATGGCTAGCTATCCAAGATAGAATCCTCATGGTGGAAAATCTTATTAAACAAGGAATCCCACTTCCTAACAGGTGTTTCCTATGTCTTTGATTATTTCTAACTGGGAATATTCTAACCACATTTTCCTCCATTGTCCTTTTTCAAGTTCCATCTTGAACAAGCTTTTCCAAAATTTCCATATTAGTTGGGCCAAACCCCCATCCTTAGTTGATTTTTTTTCTCAATGGCCAAATCCTTTTAGAAATCCTTGCCTCAAAGGAATATGGAAATTCTGCCTTCATCATTATCTTTGGTAGATTTCTCTTGAAAGGAACATAAGAGTTTTCTCTAGGGAGGCCAAGGATGTTGATTCCATTACCAATAAAATCATCCTTTTTGCCAAGGAAAATGCTCTTTCAGCTCCAAGTGATCCTTATCCTATCCCTAGTTTTGAAGCTTCCTTGCTCAAATCCTTACATGTTTCTCTTGAAAATTCTAACCCAAGTGGTATTCATATCTCTAGAGATAACATCATATGGAAACCTCCTCCCCAAGACTGGGTCAAGTTGAATTTTTATGGAGCAGCAAAAAGAAACCTAGGAAGAGCCGGAGCAGGGGGAATTTTAAGGGATCACAAAGGAAATTCTATTTTTGCATTTGTTGAACCCTTGGGAGAACAATCAAACCATGTGGCTGAAGCCAAGGTATTATGGAGGGGTCTTTAGCTAATCAAGCAATTTCTAGGAAGGGTTATTATAGAAGGGGATTCTTTGAATATTATAAATTATTTAAAAAACTCCAAAGTTCCAACTTGGAATGTCAAGAATCTCATTGAAGAAGCTCGAAGCCTTCTCCTCCTTTAGCAAGAAATCATTATTCAACATGTTTTTAGGGAAGCTAATGCGGTTTCTAACAAGCTAGCTAACATCGGAGTCCATGCCCTTAGCCTATTGACATGGACTGACACCCTCCCACGTGAATTTGATGACATTGCAAGGGCAAAAAAAGTTGAAAATTTTCAAAATGGATAACAATATTTGTAACAGATTCACAGGTTCAAGAAGAGGCTACTCCTTCCAAGGCTGCTACGAAAGCCAAATCGAAGGATAAGGATGAGGTTATCATGGAAACTGTGAAGGATGATGAGGTTACAAAAATAGCCAAGGATACCTTTAAGGATGTCCTTAAGGATGCTGCTAAGGATACCTAGAAGGATGACATCCCTGATGTAATGGCCTGATTGGATTTTGTCTTGGGTTCTTTTTGTTCACCCTTTTGGGCCTTCTTGTCTACTTTTTGGCTTGTCTCCTTTTCCTTTATGTTTTTAGGTCTTCAAGGATGGTCGGTTGTTTTTTGAGGATTCTGCATCCTTTTCCTTTGCAGTTGTACTAAGGTGTTAGGGTGCCTTTCAATTACCCTCTTTAATATAAATATTTAACTTATAAAAAAAACAAACACAAGATGTTATGTTTTTAATGTTTTTTGATCTAACACACAGAATTAATGATCTTGATTAAAGTTTTAAAAGAAAATGTGTTCACATTGGGTTCACCAAAGATGTAGAGAGGGAAAACTACCCTACCACATACAATTCCCAAACAAAAGGATGGATCCACAAGGAGAGAAAATTTCATGGGGTGAACCACGGGGGTATGTTGTACTCTACACTTGATGCTAGGGGGAAGGGTTCACCAAAAATGGTTTAAGGACTCACTCCAAGTTCTCAGGATTTCGAGATGTTTGATGTATTCAGTTTTAAGAAAAATACCTAAGTTTGTTCTTTCTAGTTCTAAACTAGGATAGATAATGGACAATGCAAAAATAGAATATAATAGCTAAAAACATAATGCAAGCATACAAGAGATAACCTAATATGATTATTTATTTGAATGCTTTCTAACCTAGGGTTTTATTTCAAAAAATATTTAAAGTAGAAGCATACAAAATGAATGCACAAAAATTATCCTTAGATGCAAACTAAATACTTTATACTTTCAGATTCCTAAGAATCAATAATTAGATAAGATATTCTACCAATAAAATGATTAGAGCACTTATCTAGGCTAGTGGTTGATTTAGCTTTTTATGCCTCTTGTCCAATGATATCAGAAATACCTATTTCTACAAAATAACTCATAAAACACTTGAAAATGGAATTAGCATTAGGGGGCCTTCTTAGGCTACTGTGTAATAGTCCTCGGAGGTGCAATAGTCAAAACCCCTAGGTCCTTTTAGATGACATTTTAAAGCAAAAGTGGAAATTGACCTTTGGATGATTAATCATAAAATAAAAATGCAGTAACAAAAAATAGAAAATAGAATGCAACAGTATGATCTAGATGCCATATGGAATGCAACAGTGAAAACAAAATCTTGAAATTTTCCTCGGTATGTTCGTAGGCAAAGTCGTGCCTCACCTAGAGCGGGTGTGATAACATAGCAACAAAGTCACCCCTTGCCTGGATGGGGCACAATTTTGCTTCTACAGATTGGCTTACCCTAATATGGGCAAGTGAAGTCATGCCTTACTAATGCCAGGTGTGATATTTCTACAAACTAATGAAAAATAAAAGGCAAATGCAAGAAATGAAATAAATGCCAAAAAAAAAGTAAGCAAACCCTGATGGACATCGTAGAAGCAGGTAGATAAAATTGAAGTATCCAAGTGGGCACTCTCTCTATGAAACACACCATGAATCGACCACGTCACACAATAATCCAATCCAATCCACACAGTATAAGATCAAATATGAAATTCACACTTAAGGGTTAGCTTGCAGTAGAATAAAACAAAGGAAGAAGAGTGAGCTATCATACAAATTTTGAGCTTAATCAATAATCATAATAAAATTATTAAGCAAAAATATCCTTCCTTTTATAGATGAAATTGGAGGAAAAAAGGTGAGCAAAATAAACCCAAATTCGATGCCAAAACATGTTGTGAGGGTTTATACCTAGGTTTAAGTGGGCCAAAAAGAATAAAATTAAATTAAATTAAAAATAGTGAAGTCATACCCCATGATGATGAAGCTCGAGCTCGCTCCGACGAAGTCATGCCCAGCCATGACGGAGCACAATTTTGCTAAAGGTACTAAAATATACAAGGCTAAGGGAGGAGAAACCTACCCTTGCCTTAGGCAATGGTTAGGGACCTCTTAGAGGTTCTAAGGAAAATTGCCCACTGAAAGTGGGTCAATTTTCCATGTCTATAGTAACTATCTCCTTGATCTTCATTGTGACTAAGGTAGTGCTATGGAAATATTTAGCAACTAAAGGGTCCTCTATTTTTGCTTCTACCATATTAGTCACTTCTATCAACACTTCTACTTGCTTGGGTTCTTGATTGATAATATCCAAGATAGGGTCTTGGTATTCTTTAGGGCACATTGCAGGGATCAAGGGGGTGGTTGTTTCAACTATAGCATTTCTCATTATGTTTAAATAAACAGGATAATTGACCACCATATCTATTTGAGTGTGTGGTTTATTATTTAAATAATTATTCTAAAATAGCCCCAAAGATTCCCTTTTCCTTAAGGCAACCTGCATTGTATCTTCAAATAGGTCCCCTCGATGAGTTACCATCCAATTTTCCATTTTCTCCATAATAATTTATTATAATAGCTATGAGGGTCATATGGTTGCTAAGAAATCTCAGAAAAGCCATACAAATCCATTTTTTGCAAATATTATAGTAGGATGTGATACCCTTTATATACATAATGTCCCATATTGCAAGGGATGTTTATCCAAGGAATTTTAACCTCCTTTTTCATCACCCTCATTTTTATCTCTTTTGCAATTTGCTTGACAATTTCTAATGTTGTGATTGACATAGATCAAAATCTAGGTAAGGCTTTTGGGGGAATTTTAGACCCATATATTCTTATGTAAGTGACATCCTCAGTGAAAATTAATATCTTACATTATTTTCATGTAGGAATATGGCTACACCGAAGCCAATTCTATGAGGATTTTTATTACAGATCTTGAGATAGATAATCGAGAGGAATTTACCAAAAAAATTGGCATAACTAGACCCACCCTCTAAAAAAAACTTCATATAATCCTCCCCATTCTACAATTGATTTCTTATCCATATGTCCTACTATTAGATGTACAAGAAAGGAATAGTGTGAGAAAGGGGGCATCACCTCCCTTTATTCTACAATGGCTTTTTATAGTTCTTGGAGTTCTCTATCTATGGTGTCACTAATCATGTTTTCCCACTTGTACATGGTTGGATGCCCTTTTCTATTACATTGAACTATTAAATACATGACCTCCTTTTCCACACAATTCAAATCTTGGCTTCCCATTAGTATATTGATTATATCAACATAGTATTTTACCCAGGGATGGAGTGCAGACTTATGTATAAGAAAATGTGATGATACAGGTTCATTGTAATCAAATAGCTTAGTATAAAAGGTAGTTCCAATCATATATTGGGCTTGAGAATTTAGTACCTTTTTATCCAAAATCATCGTGGATTTTTTGAGCTAATAGAATTTACTGATATTCTTTGGGGTAATTATGAACAAAGCTCAATTTACATGATCTTTTACTACTCTCAAATTCAGATCATATGCCACTGCAAACCAAGATAAAATATTATAAGAGTAATAGACCTTGGGGTATATTAATCTTCCTTGGTTGCATGTCCATCTATTGTTGTATGGGCTAGGGTTGTTTTGAGCCTTGTATGCTCTTTTGAGGAGACCTTTCAACAAGGTGAGATGGCATTGGTGATCTTCTTCAATTATATGAAAACTGAAAACAATAGTCTACTCTTCTTCCCATTGTTGGTCCACTATGTATTTTTGATCTTGGCCTGATAGACTGGAAAACTCCTTTGCTTCTCTATTAGAATATTTTCCTTGTAACTTTTCCTTGTGCATGTCACGAGAATCCAACGGGTGCACATGTCTGATTTTTTATTTTGATCTAACGGTGAGCGCATAGGAGTGTTATCTATCCATAAAGAGATTATGTCTTAATGAAAGGTTATTAGCATTTTATAATACCATGTTAACCTAAATAAATGTATATTATATGGAGATTAATACATTGGTCATATCAATTAAAAAAATTTTATTATTAAGCCTAAGAATTTGTGATTGAATTGCTGCTAACCATGGATTTTCTAATTAATACATGTAACTACCATAGCATACATCCATTATGTCATATGACTAACGATTATGCAGGTCCATAGATATCAATGACAATGATTGAAATCAACAAGATCTAATAGTAAGCATGTTATGTGATGATCAAGAAGATAAATATTACGATGATTCGGTTATTCTCTGAATAATTATAATAATAAAACTTGAATTAAGGTAATCTAATTACGATTTTTCCTATCGACTAACCAAACATGCAGATAAGTGAATTTGGATGGGCACACGCATCTATGAGTAAATATAATGATCGACATCCAGAGAAAAGGGTCACTTCTTAATGGTACATGATTTGAGCTAACTCCTACACGAGGACCTAGGTGGTAGATCATTCACAAAAATATTTATTGTAAAGAAAATCATACAACAAATTGCAATGACTATGACATTGGATCAGACTATCTAGGTAGTAGCCAAGGGAAGGACTGTTTAGTCGATCAAATAGAATCCTACGAACTATACCAAAATAAAGATAATGTGGACTGTTCAAATGATAAATCTTGTTACTAAAGAACAAAATCAAACTATCTTATATCCACATAATGTGATCGTGTACTATGTGGGAAATAAAAAAAGCCTGCTCGAAGGGGACTCATACAAGAAGATTCTCAATTTAAAGGATAAATAAGAATAGAAGAAGGAGAAATACTAGCATCCATGAGAAATGACATAGAGTGTAAAATGAAGAAGTTTCAAAGGTGCAACCGATTCCTATTTTGCATATTCAGAAGATGCAGGAAGCACAACAAGAGTAATAAAATTTCTCAACTTGCAAAAAGCTATTCGCTTAGCACTTCGATGAAATATAGTTATAGAGGGGTCACTCCGATGGAGTATAGTTATGGAAGTACCATATAGGTGCTTCCAGATCTTGTTTTCCATTATGTATTTCCTCCTACCTATCACTACCCTCCTCCTTCTAGGAATCTTCTCTTGTCCATAGTAATAATTTTCCCCACAAAGCGTTATCTCTCAACCATCCACCATATAAATCAACTCCTATTGCTCCTACCTACTTCACAACTATTCTATAATCAATACCATTCTATTTGTTTGCCATCCACACTCCATATCTTCTCTTCATCATCACGTCTGGTTATCCCATATATTACATCAATATTTCACCACAACACCCTATTATGGCCTAGATGATATAACCAACTGACTAGGAAAACAAGAAAATGAAATTTATGTATATATATGTGTATACAGGTTCACCAATTACATACACTCAAATTTACATAATGCACCACCTTCTAAGAGCTTCTTCGAACCAAGATCAATTAAGATAGAAAATCTAGTTTCGCATAGTTTAGAATAGCTAGATAAAACACAAAGACAATCAAATAAAATAGTGATAAATGTAAGGTTCGGATGAGGCCAAAAATAATAGATTCAAGAACTTGGAGCTATAAATACACCAACTACGATCAGAATCTGCATCAAGCATTAGAGATAGCATATTTTTCTAAGAGGTATACTTGAGTGCCCTGTGAGTTGTGCTATTGTATTCCCTTTGTGTATTTTTTTGTTCATCCCTCATTCTTCCCTTTACTGTGCAGGTTTTGGTAGAATTGTACTTAAGAAGATGAGAATATTTCCAGTATTTTTAGAGCCTGAAAAACAAATATTTTTCCTGTTACCATATTGGAACGGGATAAGTTGAGAAGTCTTGTTACGTTATTTGAAAAAATATTTATTATTGTATTAAGAGATTTTAACAGAGTGTAATGGCATTCTATCAACTCTGCATGTAATTCATTTGGAAAATTAATACAATTTTGGGGTTCAATTCTATTTTCAGTTCTATGTGTTTCCTCATAGCAGATTACATTATTTGAATGTGTTATGAGTGTTTATTTCATTGGTTAAATTTTAGATTTATTACGATATTTGAATGAGTCTAATAGCGCCAATTTCTCTTTTTCCCATTCTTTCTGTTCATATTATAAATGTTGTTAAATTGCTATAATAACCCAATGAATCTAGGCACCAGTCTACATAAGGCATAATAATAGTTGTTGTCTTTGCTTGGTCATTTTAATATAAGTAGTGTATAACTAAAATCTAGAGTGCTTAAACTTGTAATATCTAAAGTTTATCACTAGGGTTTCCTTACCCATTCTGGTTGTTTTCTTTAGCAATATATCTTTTATCATAATAAAAAGGCAAGTTGACCAGAGCTTGTAATAGCTCATTGGTTCTAAACAATTTCTTTTAGCGTGACAATCGAATCCTATGGATGCAATAAATTGTCCCAAAAATAGCCTTAACAAAAATTTAGATCTAGCCATATTTCCTTAAAGTTTAGTGAGTCTCAATGTGCTCAAAGCCAATCCACACCCAAAACAATATCAAAAGTATGTAAAGGAGCTACAAATAGGTGTTAACTAGTTTTTCTCTAAGGGAAGATAATTTGAGGATCAAATAGACATTGATTGACTATATACGTTTATCCTGATCTATACTCGATCTTCCATCCATTTTCCATAAATCCTGGTCTATCTGGTAAGTTCTTCATAAAATTGTTGGTGGCTCCACTAAAATACATACATCACTATCATATATTTTTCCTTTTAAACAAAATGTGTAGCTTGAATGAAAAAATTAGGATTACCTGTAGCTGTATATATCTTATATGTGGGTTCCTCAGGTGCCTTTTTAATTTCAGCTCTTTGTGGGTATTGATTGGCATAATGTGGTCCATTGCATATGTAACAACCATTAAGGGAAGCTTTATTTCTTCTACTCTCTTCATTCCTGACATGTAGAGTTGTTTCTCTTCTTAAATTTTATTTATTTTTGTTTGTAAAAATTTTCTTGTAGTTGTCTCTATTTTTTCTATCATTTCTATATCTATTCCCATATTTAGGCCTCTTAGACTAATCTTTACTCCTATCAGTATTCTTTCTCTTTCTAGGATCATCCCTTTCCTTGTCTATTATTTTCTGATAGTAAGCCTTCTTATTTTTTGGTTTAATTCCTCATGACATGCCAAATCATAAGCTTCTAAAAGATCTTTTGGTTTTAGCAAACCAACTATAGACCCTACTCTTGGATGTAACCCCAAGATAAAATTTTATACCTTAAATTCTTCATGATTCTCGTATTTAGGTACACACTTCAACAACCATACAATATTTTTATAATAATAAAGGATAGGAACTTTCTCTTGATGCAAGTTGATAAATTTTGTAAGCTTTTCTACGAAAAACTACATTGTCATTGTTTTTTCTAAACTCCTCCAAAATGTTTTCCATGAAACATCAATTGGATCAACATGCTTGGTCTTTTTGTATGTTTTCCACCAATCCAGAGTTGTTCCAGCAAGGTGAAAAACCACCCAAGAAATCTTTGATTTTGATGAGATCCATTTTATAGAATGATAAGCTTCAACCTCATTTAACCATTTTTTGGCTGCCTCGCCATCTCCACTACTATCAAAATTAGATGTGTCAATATTTTTCAAATCCTTATTTAATTCAACACTTACTTTATTTCAACTAGAACACTCAAGCAAATCATCTTGGCTATCTTCTAGATATTTTCTTTTAGATAAATTTTCAATGAACTTTTGCTACTAAACTATTCTCTTGTTGTTGAGCTAACTAAGTCGTTTGTTGCTTCATATGCTCAGTCATTTGTACCCTCTATTGTTCCATATGATTTTTTTGCTGGTTCATTTACTCTTATTTTTTAGGAGTTTTGTTGGCAAGAGGATTTTTTACCCTCTCACCAATCGACAGGGTGTTTCTACCTCATCTTCCCTTTCTAACTCTATGATGATTCTTCATAATTTCTTCCTCAGAACTTCAATAAGCCCTTCTTATTAAGTTGACGTAGTTTTCTTGGAGAAGCTCATCATTTTACCTAGATGTAAGAAGAGCTATGTTAATTGAAAGTCACATAAGTTTTTATCAAAATGGACTAGGGCTTTGCAACCTAGGCTCTGATACCAAATCATAACAACCAATATCTAACACACCTGGTTGTCCATTCTAGTATTGTGAAAATTTTAACCAAATGTAAGGTTTATTTTGTAGATAGTTTTTTGTTCACCTAACATTAATTTAATACATAGACATATAATTACTTAATTTGAGGATACTGACTATTGCATTTGGTCCCTTAAGTGGTCGAGATTAGCCAGATCCCACAAAAGGTGTCATTTTGTGAATATATTCTTCTCCTTTACTAGAGGTCTATATTCATGGTATGGGATTTGCCTTCTAGGGTCCATATCACTTAGAAGGGTGGATGCATAATTCCCTACCCCATAGCATTAAGGACATAGGTTACTTTGGCATAAATTTTATACTTAGTCTATTATCATCATTATATATTTTCTAAACCATGCTAGGGTATAGTGTAAATATACCTAGTACCTAATTGATAGTCCAACATTACAAGGAGTCAATTAGGGCCCACCATTATTCTGGCTCAGGACCAGGTATCTTAGGTCATGTTATGATTGATGACGATCTGTCCCATACTAACTCGTCATTGAACCTTCTAGTATCGATAACTAGTGACTCTTAGTTTTGGTATTTTGCTAGTAATTCTCCAATCGAAATATGAACATGAGACCCCTCATGGTACTACTTGCATAATAGCCTAGAGATGGCATCCCATACTACCCCTCATTAATTATTCTTGGCAAAATGACCACTTGTCTTGGGTAGATTTACCAAAAAGTAGCTTTTATTGAATCACAGTAATTACCTACCTGCAATCACTGGTTTTGGGTGGATGTTTGTCCGACTTGACTAAAAATCATCAAATTTATATGATAATTCATCCTTGATGAATTTTCTCTTTTTAAATATTCATCCTTTTTACGAAAATATAGGTTAATAAGTTGGTTTCTGGTAAAGGTATTTCGTCATAAATATTTTCCATTTTTTAAAGAATCAACTCATTTATATTTGAACCTTAAAAAATACTTACTATATGCAAATATAACAATAAATTTAAAACTCTCCAGTTATCAAGAGGCCCGAGGTTCAAATCTCTCCCCTCACATGTTGCGGATATGTTGTATATAAAAGGTTCCTCATCAAAAAAAATAAATATAACAATAAATTTAACTATAATTTTTATATATTAAAATATTAACTTCATAAAACATTAAATTCATATAATAAATTTTAGATAATAAAAGTTAAAAATTATAATTTGTACTCTTTTAAAAGACATTCAAATGATTTCAGCGTAATTTATTCAAATAACTACCCTATTATGAAGTCTATATTTTCATGTTTATTTTAATACATTCCACTTACTAAATACCAATTTACTTTTTTATATTCCAAAATTAAATTAATCACTATTTTAATTCACACTAGTCAACTATACAAGCTAGTCAATTGAATATTTTGACTTTTTTAATAATAATTTATTAACCTCTTTTCAAGAGTCATATTAACCCTCTACGTGTAGCTAGCCAAAGAAATTTTATAACTTGACTAGAGAATACTAATCAACTAATATTATTAATTTACTTTAAAAATTTACTCTTTAAAATAACAAGAAAAACACTAATGTTTGTTTTCTTTATACTAAACTTAATATTATGCTATTCAAATAAACTAACTCTATGCAAGATGATATACATTCAAAAAGTTAAATTTAGTTAGCTTTTTAGGGTTAAATTAAATTTTTATAGTTCACAATGAGATTTCTCTCATACCCTTTACAAAAATAAATAAATGTTTATCTCAATAACCATCCTAGTTTATTTAAACTAATACAGTTGAATTGAATCCTTCATCATACATTAGTACCTAACTATTAAATCATTTAATTTAACAACCATATTTAATTTTTTTTCCTAGAAATATTATAGAGATATCTTAATTTTGAATTGAAGGCATATCCAACGAACTGCTGAAGTAATCTACCAATGTCATTTTATTGGAAGCAAAAACTTTACCCTTAAAGTAGGAGAGTCTAAATATCAGAAGATCTATTTCTTAATCCAATTACGCACAACAACATGAGTATGTTCTACTTATTGCTATCAAGTAGTTTACAATATATTACCATTTATCACTATAGAGAACTCATTTCCAGTTAAAATTTTTGAACAAGGCATCTAATGAATTTTTCACTCCAAATATTTTATATGAACATAAAGGTTTAATGACAAAGTTTTAATTTGATTATAACTAAAATATCTCAGTCAATAATGTGTCTCCTAAATCTTTGTTTCATTTTCCCTATGATATTAGAGGATATAGACTCCTTTCATGAAGACATCTAATCAAATGAGAACTAAATGAATTTGTTCCAGCCAAACTTATTCAGCATAGTACATATGGACATTCTATCAAAATTTTATAGAAAAATAAATTTGAGTTGAACTAAAAATTCTACTAAGCACTATTCCAAATATTCATTATTTTTATAAATATAAGCCATAACACTAAGTCATTCGTGAAGAGACTTAGCACAAGTGAGATACTTAGGTGTAGATTAAAGATACAACGCCAAACAAAAGATAAAGAAATCACGATAAAAAGTAATGCAGAACACAGTTGTACAAAACAAACGATTTTTATTAATCAATGGAGTTTAGAAACTCCTTTTGAGTACAACAGGCCTCGTAACCCTTTTCGTGATACAAGATTACAATTTGTGCTAGGGTTCTCCAAAACCCTAGCTGGCACAATATGGTGGCGTCTCCGAAGAATGTATCCTTAATCCCAACAAGGTGAGTGGGCTTCGTTGTATCCTTTGGCTCGGACCACTCCAGCTTAAGCAACTGCTATCATCCAATCAAATCTGCCATTAAAATCCTGCACACATTAAAACTACAAAAAGGTTAGAAACTAGTAAGAGGGCTCCACTGTGTGAGCCCTCAAAAACAGTCTAAAACCCTAGAAATGAAATAAATAGAATGCAAAATCTAACGACGGATTAATACATAAAAATATTACTTGCTTTAGAATCTATACCTCTTTTTCTGTTAACGCGGCGAGACCAGGCGGCACCTGGAAGTGATGTAACTATCAAATCGACTGTGGAAGGCGCCCCGGTGCGATCGCTGAACGCCCGCGTGCTTCTGGATCGGGGTTGCAGACGCCGGTCTGCGTCTGTGGCTGTGGGTAAATGCCCGCGGGCACTTGCGACAAGAATGGGGGATTCTCGTGAACGTCGAGAAGGGATGGCGGCGAAGTTGGCGACGGATGCGACGATGGATGCGACGAAAAGGGACGGCGATGGATGGGTAGGTTTTAGCTGAAGAAGAGATAGATAGCGATAGATAACAAAAGAGAGATAGTAAAAGAGATAGGGCTTGAGCCATCAAGGTGACTCAATTTATAATCTACTCTTAGGGCACACTTTAGGGTTTTAACGACACTTTGAACGTGTGGCTAAGATTAAAGTGGATCCAAGGGTAGAGAATAAATCTAGGTTGTGAAACGGATTAAGATGGATGGACGGATGAGATTAAATGAAGGATGGACGGCTCAGATTAAATCACTTAAAGTATCTTTATATATATATTAAAATATATTAAAATATTAAAATATATATATAAATATTAATTTAAATAAATTTGGGAATGAAAAATGGCGGGAAAGGTGAAATTGGGCCAAATAATGGCGGGAAGGTGTGGATTTGGGCCAAATAATGGCGGGAAGGTGGATGACCGACACGTGGCTAACAGGGAAGGTATAGATGACTTACAAGTGGCTGGATTTTGGTGTCTACAGATGCCCCTTTTTGAGCTGCTTTGTGTGAAGACACAATGCAGCACAAAAACTTAAGACACCTGAAAAGCCGGATCAGACGCAACTCTCTCTCAAGACTAAAGCACAACTTTGAAGACCAAAGAATAAAAGAATATTTAAAATTTTATCAGCTTACCCCCTCAATTGGCGAGCGAGAATGGTTCTCACAAGCCAATTGGAAGAAATTTGGAAGAAAATGAACCGTTTTTGCCCCAATGGTGAAAAAAAGGGGTTGGTGTATGAACCATCTGTTTATGTCCCAACAGGAAAGGGGTTGGTGTACAAACCAGAAAATAATATGATTGAAGACAATATGAGTGATGTGAAAGATGGACCGTTTTCTGCCCCAACGGTTATAAAGGGATTTTTGCCAAATTGTAAGTTCCATGATCATGTAAGATGAATTCCACTATAGGAAAATTAGAAATTGATAACGGATGCCCCAACTCCTGTGTGTGAGTCCATACTGTTAATGAAATTGCCTTGTTGGCGCCATTGATATGCAGAGATGAAAGATGCATGAAAAGAGTCCAGAACTCAGAGATGCTCCTAGTGACTGTATGGATAATTCCTCGGGTCGGAACCAATCAACCTAGGTAGCCTCAATCTCTAGAAAGACTCAAAATAATGATGATATTAAATATTGTCCATGTTTAAGGCCCCATGAACTAGGCCATCAATGACAATTGTTGAGAAAATTAATCTTGGTATGAGGTCACTTGAAAAGTAGAATATCCAAAATTGATTTCCAATTTTCAAACAGTGAAATAGTTGATTATGATAAATGGTAGGTGTCCTTATGGTGGTTTAATCCTCTTATCGAATTGCATGGATTCAAATCGCTGCAATCGCCAAGGTGATAGAATATACCACTAGATACGAGGTTTACTTTAATTTGATTTGGCAAAAATATGCATGATGAAAGAAGAATGAATGAAATTGACGATAGATCAGAAAAATTGATGAATGTGGTTAATTTTGTGAAGGTTTTGAATATTTTTAACCCAATTTGTAAAACAATGATGAATGATGCGCTTTTTGAGCGAAATGACAAAATTTGTGTCCAAAACTAGTTGTAACCTTCACAAAATGTTTTATTATGATAAGAAGAATGGATGAATGCAATTTGATGAAATTTGGAGGAGGTAAGCTTCAATTTTGCAAGTTTTGTTCCTTTATTCAATACTGACACCAAACGTCGGTCTGCATTTGTGGTTGGCAGAGACGCCCGTCGGTGTTTAGGCGCTCTGCAAACGTAGGACTGCATCTGAAGCCGCCATGAAACGCCCAACTGCGTTTTAGGGCACCAAAATCAGCTATTTAAACAGTTTCAGCGAGAATTTCGCTCATTTGTGCGTTCGAGCTTGAGAGAAGTGCGTCTGAGGGAGTGGAGTGAAAGGTTTGTGTGGGAGATTGAAGCTATGGCGAGAGATAGGAGCAGACGCGCCGACAGTAGCCACTGAGGTATTTGTTTATTTAAGCAAGTACTTATTATGTGTTTTTTTTTTTTGGGAAAAATTTGTAACAAATTTTTGTTTTGTTGTTTTGCAACTTAGGGTGTTAGAGGCACGACACCGATTCTCCCCTATCATTTCGGGGATGAGGAGGTCGTTGTCCCAGGCATATTGGGAGATATTGGATGCAGCCCGGTTGGAGGTAGTTCGGGCGGATGAGGGGTACCTCTCGGCTTTGGCGAGAGGTGGGATCGGATCGGGGACGTTCCGCTCTCGTTGGGAGATGTGTGAGGCTTGAGGACACATTGTTTAGGCATCACATTGTGTTTCCCGATCCTCCATCCTCCTCTCGTCTCTAGGCGTAGTGAGTCTAGGCACACCACTAGGTCTAGGGCTCCTACTAGGTCTCGGGGGTCCTCTTTTGATGGTTAGCTTAGTGCTTAGATGCACTCTTTATGAGCCTTGGTGCTCTATTGTATATTGTAGCCTTTTGGCATTCATTGTACAGTTTGTCCTTTATACATATATATATACATGGCTTTTATTTATTTGGTGTTTTACTCTCTTTTGTGTGAATGCCTATGTTTTTGTGATGCATGTTTTGATATGTTTTAATGTTTTTGATGCATATGTGATGGAATGGAATGCAAACTTATAGATGATTAATGCGAGACTAAGTATATAACATACAAATCTATGGATGATTAATGCAAGACTAAGTAAATTATATGTAAATCTATGGATGATTAATGCAAGACTAAGTAAATGAAATATGCACTAAGAAGCACTCATACTTTTAGATAGTTAGATTTAGCCAACTGTTATCATAATTGTTTAATCAGGGGCACCGAACTTGGTGGCTTGTGAATGGATGACGTATGGAATGACATGAATATGGAAGAAGATATGGAGGAAGACTGTTTTACAAAGACTCAAACATGCTAGTGGTATCAAACAAACTTACTAATACTGCCTAATTCAACTAGGACCAAATGTGTGTGCATGCGAGTTCATTAACCAAATCAAAGCATGGTAGTGACTCTAGGCAATCAAAAACCTATGTGTGTGCAAGTGTGTTCATTAACCTCATCTTGCATAAATTAGGTAACCCTGTTATGGAGAAGACCCCGAAGCTAGTTTGTCCGTATGAGCATTCAGAGGTCTCTTTTTGAGGAGAGACATGTCGCCACGCAATGAGTATACTCCACTTCCAGTCAAGCGTCTATAGCCCCGGTGAAGGTTAACTCCATAGTCCATGTTGTTTTTGACCTTTGTAAGCCTTGGGGATGACTACCTATCCGTCTGACCGGACAAGTAGTACGATCCTTACAACTTATTTGGGATCAGTGGTGTGTGAAAAATGTTCATTTCCTTAGAGCTTTGGGGAATCGGATTCTCAACCGAAGTATGATGAGAATTTTACCCTATCCTTACTACTCTGTTTATATTTATATTTTGTGATTGCTTGTGATAGTGGTAAGAACCACTGTTTTATGGACTATGTTTGCATGATAGGACAAACGAGGATTACCCTTTTCACTTCAAGGCACAACCCAAGGATGGTGTTATCTCTCTTTGACACAAGATGTTTTTAAGATGTGAAAATGTGATAGGTTCAAGACCGCTTTTGAAATCATTTCCCAATACTCAAGATTTTATTTAGTGTAATTTGTGATATGGCCCTAGAGAACTTTGACATGCATTTCAAAGTTTGCTTAAAACACTAGGAATGGTTGAGTGACTCGAAAACATTTTGGCAATGTAAATATGTGCAAATGGAAAATGGGTGTACGAATGACAATTCGGTTTGATGGATTTTATGAAGGTGCCCCCGATTAAGGCAACATGACTTTTGCTTGACCAAATTTTATATCCAAAAGATAGAATGGTCTCTAACATGATATGCAACTATGGCTGGAAATGAAATGTTATGGTTTTCAATGAGATGTATGCACATGAAATGCAATGTTTTTGAATGAGATGTATGCAACTAACAATGAAATGCAAATTCTTTTTATTTTATTTGTTTTTTTTTTTTTTTTGTTGTACAAGCCATGTATATATGTACATATAAAATTCAAACTATGCGTAGAATGCCCTCAAGTGTATAACATTAAGTGGTTCGGGTTCTTCCTCTCCCTCTAAACTGGCAAGTCTATAAGTTCCATTACCCACTCTTTCGGTGACCATATATGGACCTAACCAATTAGCCGCGAATTTATCTCGAAGATGCGGCAATGCATTGGTGTTTTGTTGATTCTCTTTAAGGACAAGATCTCCTACTTGAAATTCTCTTAGATGAACTTTGGCATTGTAAGCACGTTTCAATCGGTCTTGATAAACTCGCAAATGCTCTAAAGCATTGATTCATTTTTCATCTATGAGTGTGAGTTGATCAAGACGTGCTTGTCTAGCAGTATCATCATCGATAAATTCCTGCAAAGAAATTCGCAAGGAAGGGATCTCGATGAGGCGGAGCTAAGACTGGCGGAGATGCTAAGTACTGCTTGATGTCATCAAAGGCTTTCTGACACTCATCTGTCCATGAAAATTGTACCCCCTTTTGTAGTAGGTGGAAAAATGGCCTACATTTATCAAAAAGTTGTGCAATAAAGTGACGGATTGAATTAATCTTTCCTTGTAAACTACGCAACTCCTTCAAATTAGTTGGGGGACACATTTCCATAATGGCTTTGACCTTGTTTGGGTCCACCTCAATACCTCATTTAGAGATAATAAAACCTAGGAGTTTGCCTGAGGTAACACCAAAGACACATTTCTTAGGCTTATCCGGATCATATGGATTATGGAGCGGGGTGAATAAGTCTTCGAAATTCATTGTCGACTTATGGAAGAAAGGATGGGTGGAATGGAAGGGAAAACCGGTGAAGACCTCGGAAGACCTGAGATGCAAAACAACATAGTTTTTGAGTTTTTTTTTTTTTTTTTGTAGTGGTGAAAACCACTATTTTAGTATATACATATAATACATATTTGGATTATGGCTTATGGATGTGGCGGAGGGGGTGGTTCACCTCGTTCTTGTGGAAGAAGCAAGCGAAAGATGGCCTCTTGGAGAGGGAACAATTGGAGATAAAACTCGTCTTGTTCAATGAGGGTAACAATTGGCACCGACTCTTCTTCAGATTCATCACCATTTGACATGACGTCAAATTCTTCATAGGCTTCATCTTCGGATTCATCGGGGTGGAGGATTTCTTCTTCTGAATTAAGATTAATGCTTTGAAAAGTAAGACAGAACACAGTTGTACAAAATATACAATGCCAAACAAATTTTTTTTTTTTTTATCTTTTTTTTTTTTTTTTTTTTTTGTTTTTTTGCTTTTAATATTATTTTTTTTTTTTTATTTTTTATAAAAATGCGGGGTCCCCCGTGATCGCATTTGTAGATTAAAGATACAACGCCAAACAAAAGATAAAGAAATCACGATAAAAAGTAATGTAGAACACAGTTGTACAAAACAAACGATTTTTATTAATCAATGGAGTTTGAAAACTCCTTTTGAGTACAACAGGGCCTGTAACCCTTTTCGTGATACAAGATTACAATTTGTGCTAGGGTTCTCCGAAACCCTAGCTGGCACAATATGGTGGCGTCTCCGAAGAATGTATCCTTAACCTCAACAAAATGAGTGGGCTTCGTTGTATCCTTTGGCTCGGACCACTCCAGCTTAAGCAGCTACTATCATCCAATCAAATCTGCCATTAAAATCCTGCACACATTAAAACTACAAAAAGGTTAGAAACTAGTAAGAGGGCTCCACTGTGTGAGCCCTCAAAAACAGTCTAAAACCCTAGAAATGAAATAAATAGAATGCAGAATCTAACGACGGATTAATACATAAAAATATTACTTACTTTAGAATCTATACCTCTTTTTCTGTTAACGCGGTGAGACCAGGCGGCACCTGGAAGTGATGTAACTATCAAATCGGCTACGGAAGGCGCCCTGGTGCGATCGCTGAATGCCCGCGTGCTTCTGGATCGGGGTTGTAGACGCCGGTATGCATCTGTGGCTATGGGTAAATGCCCACGGGCACTTGCGACAAGAATGGGGGATTCTATAGAATGCTGCAGAAGGGATGGCGGCGAAGTTGGCGACGGATGCGGCGATGGATGCGACGAAAAAGGGACGGCGATGGATGGGTAGGTTTAGCTGAAGAAGAGATAGATAGCGATAGATAACAAAAGAGAGATAGTAAAAGAGATAGGGTTTGAGCCATCAAGGTGACTCAATTTATAATCTACTCTTAGGGCACACTTTAGGGTTTTAACGACACTTTGAACGTGTGGCTAAGATTAAAGTGGATCCAAGGGTAGAGAATAAATCTAGGTTGTGAAACGGATTAAGATGGATGGACGGATGAGATTAAATGAAGGATGGACGGCTCAGATTAAATCACTTAAAGTATCTTTATATATATATTAAAATATATTAAAATATATATATAAATATTAATTTAAATAAATTTGGGAATGAAAAATGGCGGGAAAGGTGAAATTGGGCCAAATAATGGCGGGAAGTTACAACTACACACAAAATTCAGCCAAAATACAACTCACGGTATGAAACATAAATTTATTTTCCTAATTAAAATTTATTATATCAACCAATAGACAAATAACAAAGTATAAATTGAATAAATTTTATATAACTTATATGATTTGGTTAGGATTAGAAATTTTCTCACATCATAAGAATTAATTCGAAGTCTCCATTTGCTTTAATATAAACATCAACATGACATTTAGAAAATATTCTCATCGTTTCCTACTAATATAATTTCTCTTATGGTAATTGATTCCATCAATTTTACCAATCGAGATATCTTCTACACTAGAGCTGGTTTTACTAAGTGCAATCCTCCATTAGAGCCTTCTAACTGGATCATCTAATTATTCACTCACAAATCGATAGAAAGATAGAAGAGAGTGCATGTTGGGTTAGCACAACCCAATAATGAATGTAACTACAATGAAGATAAAATTCAAAATTCGAACCAAAGAATTCATAATATAAATATATATTCATATATATCCATCGTCGTTTGAGATCGAAGCCCGGCTCCCAGATTCAATTTAAAGAGGCTCCCGAGCGACTTCATGAGAATCAGTCTTCCTCTTTCTATTTCCATTAGCGGGCAGGAGCAAGCTCTAAAAAATGCAAGCACCCCTTCTCACCCGCTTGAGATAGGGAGAGAGGGTGCCGCTCATGTAGTTCCTTGTTCATGCCGATTAATAGGGGAGGAACATTTCTTCTTGCTAATCCTATGATACGAATGCCCTACTATTGATTAAAGGCCCCTACAATTATTAATTTTTGACCCCCCATTAATTCATTAATTCATAATAAAGGCTTGATCCACTTCACCATTTTGGGAAATGAATAAGGAATAATGGCCATAAATAAGGAATAGCGGCCAGAAATAAGGAATAGCCTCTCGTACCAGTAGTCAAGATACTACTAGGGAGATATAGGGCAAAAGGTGGTCAGTTTCGTTGGTTTATTTTTTTTGGTAAGTAAAATTTATATTTTCATTAAAACGAGTTTTGAAAGGGTCTCGAAACCTTAAAATAAAAGTAGCATTGACTCATGTTGGACTCAATAAATGAAATAGGAAAGGGCCATCTGCCAAAGCAAAAACATCCCAAAAAATATAAAAGGCCTAAGCATCCTAGGTTTACAAAAAATATCCCAATGCCTATCCTCGGGCGAATCCTCGAGTCCATCCTCAATGCTACTCCTAGGTGGTATCCTTGTAATTGTCCTTGACCACATCCTTACTTCTATATTTCATCCTAGATATCTCCTTTGGCTTATTTGGCTCTTTTCATTTTTCCACGTTAGTCCCTTTGAACACTTTGCGAGTAGTGTCATCCAGCAAAACCACCTCATTGATTGGACATTGGAAACTGGATTCATGAATTATGGAGGAAGGAGGCTTTATCCACATTAACCAGTTCTAGGATTTGTTAGGGAACGAAATTACACCATGTGATTAGGCCATTGATGGTGGTGCCATTATTGACCAAACTGGCTGCCACTTTGTTGGCTTCCCTAAAGAAGGTACGAGTCTTTATCCTCTAGTTATGGATGAAGGATCCTTGCAAGTATTGGAGAAAACTCTATTGTTGCACTCAAGCCAAACTTGTCACATCATATATTGATTGAATTCTTATGCTTGATTATTATGAAATTAATTCTTATTTTTATGAACCTCTAAGAGGTATTGGTTATTTGTAGAGTTTTGTGAATTTTGATGATATATTTAGTGTCTTGAAATATATACACTTTATAAAAGAAACTAAATAGGATTTTTGTAAAAAAATATATATATTTTTACAAAATATAATTAATTAGGTTCAATTAACCTAATTTAACTCAATCAGGTGCTCAAAAGATTTGTCCAATTCATATTAGGCCAAGAGGGACACTAACATTTTAGAATAATAAAAAGAAACATTTTATTATTCACCTCTCTATTGTGACTTTTTCTTATTGGTGGATATATAGGGATGTTGTTTTATAACAATTTCAGTGATGAATTCGCCATCCACCATATCCCAAATTGGATCTCCTTTTACTATGTGGAAGTTTTCCTCTGGATGAGATGAGTGGGCTAATCCAACTATGGACACTTTATATTAATAAACTAATAAACCACTTACGGGCTAGTGGCATATTATAAAAATAAACCACTACCATTTTAACTTCTCATGGGTTAGTAGCATATTATAAAAATAAACCCACTAGGTAGTCTATTGGAACTATAGACTTAAAAGAATCTATATAGCTCCGTATGGCATGGAAGAAGGGGGGAAAATTTTGGATGCAAGCAAGGATAAAATAGGGAGATAAGGAAGAGCTTGGAGAGACCAATTTTGCAGGAAATCCTTAGATCGGGAATTCTTTCTTACCTTATTAAAATGATATATATCTGACAACCCTTCCTTGCGCATGAGGGTTAATTTTTAAAATTTATTAATAACATATCTAAACAAGATGTTTTACTCTACCCACAATTTTAGATGTCATCATTAGGTATCTTGATGTTTGTGATAGACAATGTTGAAGATTTGAACATGATCTAGTTTATTGGAGCTAACACAATATCATCGCCTTTGTTTCAATTGAGTAGCAAACTATTAGAACGTCTATTTTCAAACAAGTCAATGACAACACCTATGCGATGCTCGTATATCATGATGTGAAGCCTAAATCTGTGCTCTATAATGTTTATCTTCTCCTAAGGTCAAATCGAGGGCTGAGATCAACATGTATTCAAATTTATTCAAAGTTTACCTAAAGCCAAGTTTTGGAAATTTGGCAATTTTTCTTGCGTTAGGTGATCTATGTACTATGGATTTAATGATAGGTCTAGATGCGTTGAATCGCGTATGGTACACATAGCTCAAAGACTGTATAGGAAGGAAGGATGCTCGAGCATTTGTTCCACATGGGATGTACTTGAAATCATCTAGTATTTATAGGAAGAAAACCTCCCATTGTTATTCGACTTAATGGGTCGGTCATGCTAGATGGAGGCATTATGTTGTCACATGGCCCAAACCTTAGTTACACCATAACACCTGTAAACCATCTTGATTTGACTAACACATATTGGTTTGATAATGTGATATTCACCCATTTTTGAGATCTGAATGGCAGCGCTTCATCCATGATTAATCCAATGGATGCACATTCTTTAAATTTAACCAATATTTAAAAGCTCAAGGTTTACATCGGTCATAACCTAAGTTTTAATGGAAATTTAATAAAGGGTCATGCACCCCTTTTGATTTAAATACCATATAGATCCAAGGGTAGCGCTTAATCATGATAAAATCATACGATCACACAAAATGTCAAATTTTAGCATTAAGTAGGTCAAAATTCAAAGATTAATCAACTTGATAATCAACATTAATGAGGGCCTTAATACATTGATAAGCTTTCCCCCTCGCTTAATTAAGGATTTTTAAGTAATTAAAGGTATGCACCCATTTGGATACTAATATTATAGATCTAAAGTAATCGATGGATGCAAATTCTCTTGAATCAGTCCATGGCAGCGCTCATATGAAATAATCAGACGTTGACAAGTTAGAACACAAAGATATGAAGTGCACATCTCCACAAGATGATGAGGCCTGGAAATGCCTCAATCATAGCATGTTTTGAACATTGAAACTGCCTAAAAACTCTTGTGTTTAATCTGATATGCTAGTTAAGTTGATTTAATATGTTGTGTATTAACTGTTTGCATGATCAATGTGTTAGAAATACTATATTCTAATTTTTACAGTTTTTGCATAGTTTTATGTTACTTTGTCATGACTTGCTAAATGAGAAGTATGCTTAGGTTGATAGCAGCACTTCACTAGTTTTTTTTTGATGTGTTTCAAGCATTTATTTATCTAAATCTAGCAAATAGTGCAAGCAAACTGTTACTGTGCAGCAAAAACTAGTTTTCCAATGTAAATTCCAGCCAATTGCCAATGAATGGCAAGGCATGGAATTCACACATGGAGAGAGATGAAGGCTATTGCAATCTGATCCTGAGAGCTAACCCACCTGAGAAATGTAGATGAAATCACTTGAAGAGCACACAGTTGTTCATTCTGAAGATCTTTGAAATGAGCAGACATCTTCGAAATGAGAAATACAGTCTCTTCGAAATGAGCGGACATCTTCGAAATGAGAAATACAGTCTCTTCGAAATGAGCCACTTATCTTCGGAATGAGAATATAAAGCGCTTTTTGACTTGTTGACTGATTTTTGATGATGGAAAAATGGAAAGAAGGTTGAAAAGGTTAAAGGAAAATATCTCCCATCTGACTTTGTCGTCCTTGCCGTCCAAAGCCACCATTCATGGAAAAGATCAATTTTGATCCTCTTCTAGGATAAACCCAAGAAATGCTGCAGCATAATAGGAATAGATCTGTAAGATAGGAATGAGATATTCTCAGTTTGTAAATAGATTTTAGGATATCTATAAATAGATAGCTCCCATCCAGGTTGAGCTAAGAAAGGTAGGGGAAAATAAGCAAGAAGTATAATAATAAGAAAATAGCAGAAAAGTGACTGTTACAGTCCTGTAACAGGGTTTTTAGCAGCAATACTGTAATTATGTTCTTGAATCAATAAAGTGCACTACTTTTTCTATTCATGTTGTTGTGAATGAGTGTGAGTAAGATCTAGAGAGAGAGAAAGACTCATACCTTCTTCTGGACAAGGAGGCTGGCCACTTCCAGACCTAGGAGGAGGACTAACGACAGGTTTTTATTCTAATTTTGCTACAGTAGAATAAGTTGTAAAACTTGTCATTTCATTTCCTTGTAAACAGCTAACAGTATTTGCAATCTTAGTTTATTTCATGATTAGGATGATCTTGTGATTAATGATAGGTTTGGTTGTAATCTCCATTTTTAGCAAGCTTTCAAATTACTGTAGATTGTCATTTCTAGAATTTACTATTTTTTGCAATTTATTGCATTTTGTGTTTTGTTGTCAACCCCTGCATAGAATATTGACAACCTTCTATTACAGAGCATTGACAGGACTTAATTTCCATGTTATAATCAGGTTTCCATTACTGCAAAAGTAAATAGACTTCCTTTCTGCAATCATAATTAGATTTCTAATTCTGCAACTGTAACTAGGGAGTTATTTCTGCAACATAATTAGATTTCATTCTGTAATTGTAACTAGGATTTCATTTCTGTAGTTAGTAATTAGTTTCCATTCTTGCAATTAGATTAAAGTTCAATTTATGCAATTTAGAGATAAAAATGTCCTAAATCCCCCACACAATCGGTTTCACCAATAAGACCTGTTGCTCCCAAATGACCTAAGTTATAGCCCTGTTCACTCCTTCCACAAATAGCCTTGTACACTGCCCGGATTGACAAATTCATTGAGAATTAATGATGTGCATAATGACAATGCATCATTTTGGCATCATTGTCGGGGAATAGTGTTGCTAGAAGGTGACAATAGTCCAATAGCTATTAATTAGACTGAGCTATGAAAATTCAGGATAAAATCTGAATATAACAACTGGTTAAAGTAACAACTATTGACCTATAATTTATGTCATTCAAGAGTAAACATGAATGAGTAAGCCTAGGGATGAAAAAGGTAGAATTACTCAAAAGGATCCCTGGCTTGTTCCATTAAGAAGATCTTCATGCCTAAGGGGTGAATCACCCATGTTTGAACTACCAAAAAAATTGAAACAAAAATCACCAGCTTCATCATCATTAGAACATCCTGAGAAAGAAAAATCATCAGACTCATCATCAACAGAGGATTCTGGACCTCTTAAGAGTGAAATTTGGATAGGTTTAACTATTCCCAAGGAACAGGAAACTATGGCAGAGAGAGGTAATCTAGATGGGGATGGCCAACATGGCTATGTCCATAATGAAGGAAATGATCAGGATATGCCCCAACCTTCTAGAACATTTGAATATCCTATCCATTTGAATCCAACACAAAACTCCCCCATGAAAACCATTTCACCTTCAGTACTTCCAACCTTTCGAGGTGTTGTATCTGAAGATCCTGATCAATTTTTGTTTGAATTCAAAGTAGTGTGTCAAACCTATGACTATGTAAATGACAATAAGAAACTTAAGGTTTTTCCCTCAACACTCAAGGACTCAACATTACGCTGGTTCATGAGCTTAGAGCCAAATTCCATCCGAACCTGGGATCAAATGGAAACTATGTTTTTAGACAAATATCAGGAGTATTGTCATGTAAGGAACAGGAAAGATGAGTTATTCAGGATTAAGCAGGAAGATGATGAAACATTAGAAGACTATCTTGATAGGTTCTCCTTTGTTCAAAGGAGATGTGGACTTGTAGAACTTGAGTTATGCAAAACCATATTTTTGAGAGGATTACAAGATGAATCCAGAGAAGTATTGGATTTGATGGGAAAAGGGGATGTAAATACTCTCAGTAATGAGGAAATTATGGATCTCTATAGGAATTACTCTCGCACTAAGTAGGGAAGAAGAAAAAAGAGTACAAATGGCACTGATGTGAAGGACCTAATAGAGGAACTTGCAAATTTTAAAACTGATATTCTGGTGCAATTGAACACAACTTTGGGAGAAATGTCTGCAAAAGCAAAAACCATAGAACCTTTGGCAATTTATTGCCCAAGATGTAGAAATAAACATGCTTTGCAGGAGTGTCCTTTGAATAAAATGTCTATCTCAACCATTTGTAGTATCTGTTCGAAGAAGCATTTGACTGATAAATGCCACCTGCTACCACAACTCAAAACTATGTTAGAGAGTCAGACTGAGGAACTCAACTATGTTGGACCAAAATAGGGGGGAAATTTCTCTCAGTACCAAAATCCCCCTCATTTTCCTACAAATTGGGGGCATAATCCTTGGACTATGCCTTGGGGACAATCAGAACCACCCCAACGTCCTTGGAATTATTCTCAATGGACAAATTCCCAAGAATGGCCACAAACAAGTTGGAGTAATCTAGCCTAGAATCAGAATCAGAATAACCCATCATGGAATCAAAACAACCCACCCTGGAATCAGAATCAGACTAATCCACATTGGATGCAAAATCAACCACAGTGGAGTCAACAATACCAGTCCTATCCAAGGCAGCAAAGAAATCAAGGTCAAACTCAGCATTTGTTGCCTGCACCTAATCAAAATTTTCAAGAAAAATAGAACCAACCACAACAAACACAATAGGTGAAACAACCTCAACTTCCAACTCAACCAGTCACTAATCCAAACAACATGAGACAGGCATCCCCTGTCTATGTGGATGAAGCTCAAGAAAATGCTGAAATAAATGTTCTTGATTGTAGTAACATCCAACTTCGTTCAGGAAAAGTTGTACCTAAACCTGTTTCAACTAAAATCAAGGAAAATGAAAAGCAAGAACCTTTGGAACCAGTTAGAGTTAAACCAACAATAGAGAAAGAAGAAGAAAAAATAGAACCACAAGCAGAACAATTACCTTCATCAAGGATAATTCCATATCCTGAAAGATTCAATACCACAACAAAAAATTCTGAGTCAAACCTGGTCAAGGAACTTAGAAAGTTAACTATATCATTGCCCTTATTGCAAGCCATTAAGGATATACCAGTGATTAAAAGTACTATCCGAGATTTGTGCATTAGAAGAGCAGGAAGAAAAAAGAAAGCATTTCCCAAGACTGTTCAGGTTGAAGGAAAGATAGTTGATCTCTTGTCCGAAAAACTAGTACCTCCAAAGTATAGTGACCCAGGGAGTCCAGTTATCATAGTTACCATAGGCTCAGTACCAATATCAAATGTCTTAGTAGATCTAGGAGCTGCAATAAATGTCATGACCAAGGATATAATGGAACAATTACAGCTCAAACATCTCAGTCCCACATTTACAGTTTTAGAAATGGTTGATAGGTCAGTTGCAAAACCTGAAGGTATCATTGAAGATGTCCCTATAGAAGTCTCTTCTTGGGAATTCCCTATAGATTTTTTGGTTTTATAGCCAAGAAATTCAGCACATGGATATCCCATCATTCTGGGAAGACCTTGGCTTGCAACTACAACAACCTTCATAGACTGCAGATCTAGAAAAATGACCATTTCAAATGGTATTGATCTAAAATAGATCTCTCTGTATCCTCTTGCAAGACCCTCCAACAATTTTTTAGGTCAGTTATGGTTTCCTGACTCAGATGAAGAACCAGAAGAGGTTATTTCCACACTAGCCACCTTGGTAGTAAGGGAACACACAGAAGACCTCCATGACATAGAAACTTTAGAGAATGAAACTATCCTAATGAATGTTCTGCATGAACAAGGGTTAGAAGAGGAAGCAGTAAATATCCATCAGCTTGTTAGGGAATGAGGAGAACCAAAATTTTGAAGGTGAGCCATCTGTACTATCATAGGAAACATCTGTTTCACTACCACATGGGTGGCACCATCACCTGATTTTCCCTTCTCACTGTTCCATACAGGATATGCTTCCATTAGAAATCAATGAAACAGAAACTTCTTATTTCCTCCCATCTCATCATTGCCCTCTTAACTCCCTAATCACCAAGTATGAAGAAGTGAATTCAGTCCTTCCAAATACAAAACAAATAGAAGTCCAGCCAGAAAAATTACTGAACATTAACAGCTGGCTTACTAGGGAAGAGGAAGAAAAATTGATAACTATTTTGCAGAAGCATGTTCATGCTTTTGCTTGGGACTACAAAGATATGTCAGGAATTCACCCTGATATATGCACCCACAAGATTTATACTGAAGAAGTCAAGCCAGTAAGACAACCCCAGAGAAGACTGAATCCTGCCTTGAGGGATATTGTAAAGGAAGAAATTGAAAAACTTCTGGAGGTAGGATTCATTTACCCAATTTCTGATAGCCAGTGGGTCTCTCCATTGGTTATAGTTCCTAAGAAAAATGGAAAAATGAGAGTATGTGTAGACTATAGAGAGCTGAACAAAGTGACATACAAAGACCATTTTCCATTACCTTTCATAGATCAGGTGTTAGATACCCTTGCTTGGAAAGAAATACTTTTGTTTTCTTGATGGATTTAGTGGGTATAATCAAATTTAGGTTGCACCTGAAGATCAAGAGAAAACAACCTTTACTTGTCCATGGGGAACATTTGCCTATAGGGTTTTACCTTTTGGTTTGTGTAATGCCCCAACAACATTTCAATGAGCGGTCTTAGCAATTTTTTCTGATCTGACTACCAACAGTGTTGAGATATACATGGATGATTTCACAGTATGTGGACAGACTTTTGACTTTACATTAGAAAACCTTGACAGAGTTTTAACTCACTGTGAAACATACCAGTTATCCTTGAATCCAGACAAATGTTTTATGATGATGGAGGAAGGAATAGTTCTTGGTCATCACATCTCTCTTCAAGGGATCCAAGTTGATCCAAAGAAGGTGGAAATTATCAAGAATCTTCTTCCTCCTAAAACTCATACTGATGTCAGAAGCTTCCTAGGACACATTGGTTTTTACCGTAGGTTTATTCCCAGCTTTAGCACAATAGCCAATCCCATGTTTGCCCTATTGACTAAAGATTCTGAATTCTCCTGGACTGCAAGGTGTCAGGAATCATTTGAAGCTCTGAAAGAGAAATTAGTAACTCCACCTGATGTTAAGAGGACCTAATTGGACATTACCATTTCACATACAGGCTGATGCTTCCAATACTGCAATTGGAGCAAGCATTAGGACAAATTGACAATGGTGAACACTATGCCATCTACTACATTAGCAAGAATTTGATAGGAGCTGAGAAAAATTATACCACAACTGAGAAGGAATTCTTGGCAGTAATTTATGCCATCAACAAATTCAGGCATTACATCACAGGTTATCAAATATTCATTCACATAGATCACACAACCATTAAGTATTTGATGAATAAGCCTATGGTAAGTGCAAGAATTATTCGTTGGTTATTGTTGCTGCAAGAATTTGATATCACAATAATCAACAAACTAGGAAAAGCTAATGTTGTAGCAGATTTCTTGTCCAGGTTGCAGAACATAGAGGAAGGGGAATTAGTTGAGGACACTTTTCCTGATGAAAAATTATTTGCTATATCTGTCCAATCACCTTGGTTTGCAGATATAGCCAATTATTTGGTCACAGGGGAAAGTTCCTCCACATTTCACTTCAAAATAGAAAAAACAATTGATCAAACAGAGTTCTTCCTTTGAGTGGATTAAGGGTATACTTTTTAAGTGCAGTCCTGACCATGTGTTACGCAGGTGCATCCGAAAGGATGAGGTATATGATATCCTTAGGGCTTGTCATGATGAACCCTCAGGTGGACACTATTCTGTAAAAAGCACAATTAGAAAAATTTTAGGGATAGGATATTATTGGCCATCTCTTCACAAGGATGTGAAAAAGTACATCAGGCATTGTGATGCATGCCAAAGAATGGGGAAACCCACTCATACAAATGAAATGCCACTACAACCTCAATTGGTTTTAGAGCCATTTGAGAGGTGGGGGCTTGATTTTGTAGGACCTATTGATCCACCTTCTCAAGGAAAGGTGCATATTCTAGTATGCACTGATTACCTGACAAAGTGGGTAGAGGTGCATGCTTTCAAACATGCTCATGAAGAGAAGGTCATCGATTTCTTGTATACTCAGATTTTTTAGAGATTTGGAGCTCCACGGTCTATCACCACAGACCAAGGACCCCAATTTGCATCTAAAGTCATTGAGGCTTTTATAGAATTATATGAAATCAAACATAGGAAATCATCACCTTACCACCCACAAGCAAATGGCCAGGTTGAGGTAACAAATAGGGAACTGGAATGAATCTTGACAAAAATAGTAGCTTTTCATAGGAGAAACTGGCTAGATAAATTACCTGAAGCAGTTTGGGCTTACAATACTACTTGGAAATCCACTACTGGATTCACACCTTATGAACTAGTTTTTGGTAAAAAGCCCCTCCTACCTATTGAATTTGAGCTACTAACATTGCGCACAACATTGGAAATTGGGATTGAATTGTCACAGGCATAGACATACAGGATTCTACAACTGAATGCATTGGATGAACTTCGGTTGGATGCTCTGCACCAAACTGAAGTAATTCAGGAGCAGAGGAAGTTGTGGCATGACAGTCACATTCAGTAGAGGAAATTTTAGCAAGGAGATTGGGCTTTGCTATTTGATTCTCGCTATGAGGACTTCCCTGGAAAGTTGAGAACTAGATGGCTTGGACCTTACCATATTGAAGAGGTATTTGACAATGGAGCAGCTCGTCTATCTCCTATTGATGGGTCACGGAGAAAGTTGGTAGTGAATGGACATCGCCTCAGGGTGTACCATACACCTCTGACTAAAGAGGAATTCTTGCAACAGCTTGATAGTTTGGATGCACAACAGGTGGAAGAGATTCCCTCTTCCACTTCAATAAAATCAGCATGATCATGGATTTCAAGAAAAGCAAAAAAATAAAAAAAAAAATAAAAAAAGGAAAAAAATAAAACAAAAAGATGAATAAATTCTGATTGTGAATTCCTTCATGGGCATGATTTTAGGGAAATCATGAATTCCTTCACGGGCATAATCAGAATAAAAAAAAATAGAGAGAAAAGGAGAGGTAAAAAAAAAAGAGAAAACAAGAAAAAAAAAAGAGAAAAATGAATAGCTCAATAGTGAAAACCTTTCCTAAGGCACTACTGAGTTGGTATGCATGAAAACCAGTTTTCTGGCATGCATAACCTTGAAAATTTTTGAATCATCATTGTACAAATTCACCAACTGCACTTGTTTTGAAATATTGCAGAAAATCTCAGCAAAACATCAACAAAAGCAGTCATTCTTCAAAACTTGCATTAACTTGTTTTAATCAGGTATATATTTCTTACATTTCTTCATTGTAAATGATTGGTATGTAGTATATAACAATTAACCATTAGCATAAAAGGTATCCATAAGAGTTGGCATACTTAAAACATGTTTTGAGAAGGAGAATATTGGTTTCTGCCTAATCTTCGAAATGAGAATGCCAAAAATAGTGCCTGCTATCTTCTTTAGAATGACTGTTGTATTGTCTTCGGATTGAAGTTTTCTTTAGATTAACTATTGTATTGTCTTCGGATTGAAATTGTCTTTAGATTAATTGTTGTATTGTCTTAGATTGAAATTGTCTTAATGATTCTTTGTCTTATTGAAATTGTCTTCAGAATGATTGTTGCACTTTGTCTTCGGAATGAAATTGTCTTCAAGAATGAATGTTGCACTTTGTCTTTGAAATGAAGCTTTGTCTTCGAAATGAGGAATTGTCTTCAGAATGAAGCTTTGTCTTCGGAATGAGGAATTGTCTTTGCAATGAAGCATGATCTTTGGAATGAGGACTTGTCTTCGGAATGAAACTTTATCTTCGAAATGAGGAATTGTTTTCGCAATGAAGCATAATCTTGAAATGAGCATTCAACATGATATTTCCATGTGGCATCCAAGGAGGGGGAAAATATACGATCAGTAGAATTCTTTGACTGCATATGATAAATGACACGTGTCAGTTGAGATGTGATTTGTCTTATCTTGCACCCATTAAGGAAGTACCAGAATCATGGGGAAGTGACCAACAACATGCCACCATTGTTCGATGTTGATAACCATGCACGTGAGAAATCTACGGGCAAAATAGATGAGCTAAAAATAAGTGAGGTGGATCTGATGACAAGGACATCTGTGCAATCATTAATGGATAGGTGTTCGAAGTAGAAATAGAGATGCGTGCCACCCTTCCTTCCGAAGACATAATTGCTAACACAAAATGATTACGAGGTACAGTGTCGATATTGCAGTTCATTCCGAAGAAGACAAACAAGGCAATTGAAAACCTGAAAACAAACCCTGCAAGTCTGCAAGAACCAGAAACCAACGATCCAACGAAAGAGTAGCAACAGAGGTGAGCAGTTTTTAACATACCAAAATAGGAAAATGGGATGAAAGACAAATATGGAACCAGTAGATACCACCCACCTTCGAGAAAATCTAGAAGTGCTACAAATTTTTGAAGATGGAGGGCTTATGCCATTTTTGGACAAATTTGATGGGTCCTCTGAAGATTTGGCCGACATGTTCACTCACACATTCAAAAATAACCGGGCACACATTAACGACATGACAATTGAGGTAACCCCTAAAGTTTTAAGTCAAATTACTGAGCTTCCATTAGAGGGTCTTCAAATTTCTAGAACTGGCAAAAATACACTGGCAAATGTAGTTAGTCAATTTCTGGAAGAAAATGATAGGGAGCCAGAATACTTAATACACAACAACGCATGCAAGGGGGTAAAAAGGGCCAGCCTACAAGAACCCTGGAATGAAGTGGCCACATGGGTAATAAAATTTTTAACCTGTGAAGGGCAATATGTACTTTTATCAGGGCATCATTTCAAAATTTTGAACCACCTAAGACATGGTAGGCAACAACCAGAAGTTAGGGTAAATCTTCCCCTATATCTACACCAGGAGTTGAAAAATATGGCAAAATGATATCAGGAAGGAAAAGGGAGCCCTCGCCACCATGGTCTTATTAAATTAGTCTACCAACATCATTTTAGAGGAAACCCTAGAAGCTTTGATAGGTTTTATTCTACTCTGAATGATGTAGTTTTTGGAAGAGAGGATGAGGAGGAAGAAGAAATAGATGCTACCATAGATGCTATTGCAGAGGAGGAAACACACCCAATAGAAGCAATAGAGCACCTTTCTCTAGAACCTTCAACCTCACAAGCTAAGAAACAAAAGAAGAGAGGGCCTGGAACCGATAGTCAAAAAGAAAAATAGAAGAAAGTTCATTTTTTTGAAGATGTTGCTGATCTGTCAGAATAGGGGAGTGAAGTGCCTAGAAAAATAGGGGAAGAGACAACAAGGGAAATAGAAGCACTCCCACCAGAATCTGAAACTGTCCCCACAGCCCCTACTGTCACCAAAAAATAGGGCAAGAAGAAAAAATTTGCATCAGGAACTAGGAGGTCTACAAGACTCCACTTGAGAGAAATAGAAGAACAGGTGATAGAAGAAGAAGGTGGACAAGGTAGTCCGGATGTTACAGAAGTGCAACCAGCCCCTAAAGATTTTTTAGAATTCCCTGAACAAATGATTGAGGAAGAGATTGGGCAAGACAGTTTTGAAGTTGCTACAGTTCAACAAGCCATAGAAGATGTGGATGCAATCATAGATAGTTTCATGGAACCTCCTGAACAAGAGCAGATAGCTGAAGTAGAAGATGAGATAGTTGTTGAGCAACCAACTATAGATGATTTGTCTGCATCAGATTCTGAATCAGAAATAGAGGAGGTGGACATCACAGAACAGCTAAGAGCAGCAAAAAGTGTTATCAAAACACAAACTAAATGGATTGAAGAAAAAGAAAATATCATTGAAATATAGGAAAAGAAGATTGCAGAATTACAGTAGGAAGTGGCAGAATTGAGGAAGAGGTTATCACAGTCTGAAGAATAACCAACTGTATCTATTGATGAGGATAATTTGGCTCAATTACTTATGGGATTATCTAGGGCAGATGACTCTTTTACTTTGATTGAGGCATCTAAAACTTTGACTAAAGACATAGGTGCTCATTCTGAAGCAGCACCCTTTCATTCTGAAGAAGTGCCCTTCCATTCTGAAGCATTGCCTTCTCATTTCGAAGATGCTCTAGAATTGATAAAAAGCATAGAAAATAATATTGGAGATGAGTCACAGCAGGAAACACCAGCACAGGAGCAGTTTAAATAGCAACATGCAATTGTTCAAGTAAGTACTCCTTCAAATGAGATTTCTGTATTTAAAACTGTTATACCTTCAATAAAAGTAGAGGATAAGGGGGTACAAGTAGAATTGTTGTCTGATGACCAACCAATGGAAATAGCAAAAAAAGGGATACAAGTAGAATTATTATCAGATGACCAACCAATGGAAGTAGCAAAAAAGGGGTTCAGGTAGATCTGCTACCCAATTTCCACCTGTAGTTAGACCACCCAATACTGTATCCCTAGAGCAATATAATATAGACATAGCTAGTTGGGTGATCAGATATGAAAAACTTGCCACTAAAGTTGAAAATTTTAAATTGGAAGGTAAATAGTTAGAAGCAAAAGAAATAGAAATCAAGGCATTGAATGAAAAAGTGACTGATTTATGTCAGATTGCTGAGTTTTTGGTCCAATTCAGACGGTCGGCCAGATTTTACAGTCTCATTCTAAAGGAGAAATATCTCAGATGGCAGGTCATGAGGATTAGCTCAGGTCTCCCATACAAATTGGACACAACTACAGATTTCTTAGAAGCCTATTTTGACAGCCCTGTAGAACAAAAAAATCTCTTATGTGAATTATTTTTACACAACTTCTTTATTCCAGAAGAGGTAGAGTTTCACCCTCAAATTTACATAGGAGATGTTCAACTGAGAGCATTCATGTCCACTTTACAAAATCAGTTTTACTGGGACCAGGAGAAAAGACAAAATAAAGAAATTGAATTAAGAGTTGAATTGTTAGTCAGAGCAGTTCAGCCAAATCATCCACTTATCACCAGACAACATTTCACCATGATGAATAGGGAAGATGTAAAAAGGATGTACTTGAGCAATTTGAGGGACTGTGTGACCAAATTCCAAAATTTTTGTAATGACAGTTTTGTTCCAGCATTATCATTTTGCAGAAATAGATGGGCAGAACTTTCCATTTCTTTACAGAAAAGGGAACCTATCTCCCCCATTAACCTAGAATGGTCTAGAAGAAGGGCAGAAGGAGTGATACAACTGATTGAAATCATGCAACATCACTGGATAGGTCTCAGATTTAGGCCTCCAACCATCATTTCTCCAGTTCCCTTCTATTTTGAAGAAGATTCTCAACTTGATGATCAGTTTGAAGAATGGCTCAGAAACCTTCAGGAGAATAGGGGATATTATATAGGCACCAAATTGTTCTACAGATCATGGAATTTGAATATGGATATATGTGATTCTATAGCCCAACAGAATGCATGAGGACATGCATTAATATAAGTTGGGGGGAAATGATGAGGCCTGGAAATGCCTCAATCATAGCATGTTTTGAACATTGAAACTGCCTAAAAACTCTTGTGTTTAATCTGATATGCTAGTTAAGTTGATTTAATATGTTGTGTATTAACTGTTTGCATGATCAATGTGTTAGAAATACTATATTCTAATTTTTATAGTTTTTGCATAGTTTTATGTTACTTTGTCATGACTTGCTAAATGAGAAGTATGCTTAGGTTGATAGCAACACTTCACTAGTTTTGTTTTGATTTGTTTCAAGCATTTATTTATCTAAATCTAGAAAATAGTGCAAGCAAATTATTACTGTGCAGTAGAAACTGGTTTTCCAATGTAAATTCTAGCCAGCTACCAATGAATGGCAAGGCATGGAATTCACACATGGAGAGAGATGAAGGCTATTGCAATCTGATCCTGAGAGCTAACCCACCTAAGAAATGTAGATGAAATCACTTGAAGAGCACACAGTTGTTCATTTCTAAGATCTTTAAAATGAGCAGACATCTTTGAAATGAGAAATACAGTCTCTTCGAAATGAGCGGACATCTTCGAAATGAGAAATACAGTCTCTTTGAAATGAGCCACTTATCTTTGAAATGAGAACATAAAGCGCTTTTTGACTTGTTGACTGATTTTTGATGATGGAAAAAGGGAAAGAAGGTTGAAAAGGTTAAAGGAAAATATCTCCCATCTGACTTTGTCGTCCTTGCCGTCCAAAGCCACCATTCATGGAAAAGATCAATTTTGATCCTCTTCTAGGATAAACCCAGGAAATGTTGCAGCATAATAGGAATAGATCTGTAAGATAGGAATGAGATATTCTCAGTTTGTAAATAGATTTTAGGATATCTATAAATAGATAGCTCCCATCCAGGTTGAGCTAGGTAGGGGAAAATAAGCAAGAAGTATAATAATAAGAAAATAGCATAAAAGTGACTGTTACAGTCCTGTAACAGGGTTTTTAGCAGCAATACTGTAATTATGTTCTTGAATCAATAAAGTGCACTACTTTTTCTATTCATGTTGTTGTGAATGAGTGTGAGTAAGATCTAGAGAGAGAGAAAGACTCATACCTTCTTCTGGACAAGGAGGCTGGCCACTTCCAGACCTAGGAGGAGGACTAACAACAGGTTTTTATTCTGATTTTGCTGCAGCATAATAAGTTGTAAAACTTGTCATTTCATTTCCTTGTAAACAACTAACAATCTTTGCAATCTTAGTTTATTTCATGATTAGGATGATCTTGTGATTAATGATAGGTTTGGTTGTAATCTCCATTTTCAGCAAGCTTTCAAATTACTGCAGATTGTCATTTCCAAAATTTACTATTTTTTGCAATTTATTGCATTTTGTGTTTTGTTGTCAACCCCTGCACAGAATATTGACAACCTTCTATTACAGAGCATTGACAGGACTTAATTTCCATGTTATAATCAGGTTTCCATTACTGCAAAAGTAAATAGACTTCCTTTCTACAATCATAATTAGATTTCTAATTCTGCAACTGTAACTAGGGAGTTATTTCTGCAACATAATTAGATTTCATTCTGTAATTGTAACTAGGATTTCATTTCTGTAGTTAGTAATTAGTTTCCATTCCTGCAATTAGATTAAAGTTCAATTTATGCAATTTAGAGATAAAAATGTCCTAAATCCCCCACACAATCGGTTTCACCAATAAGACCTGTTGCTCCCAAATGACCTAAGTTATAGCCCTGTTCACTCCTTCCGCAAATAGCCTTGTACACTGCCCTGGATTGACAAATTCATTGAGAATTAATGATGTGCATAACAACAATGCATCAGAAGATCTGATATAAGTGCTCCATTGGGATGAAATATGATAATCATAGTCACTCATAATAACAAAGGTGTTAAAAATTAAAAGGTTTTAGGTGCCCAAACATTAATTAAACTGCTAATCAAGTTTTGTGAGGGTCCTAACATGTTAATTAATCCTTATCCCTTCCCTTTAATTAATATTAATTCAAGGTTTAAATCATCCATCTCATATATTATTAAGCTTATGGTTTAAATAAGATCGATGACAGTGCTTAACTGTGATTCAATCTAACGACGATGCTCATAGTAGATCAACTGACCAATAAAAACTGTTCATCCGAACAAGGGTTAACAACCTTCAATCTTCACCAAAATCTGATGATTTCTCCTAATCCAAAATAAATCTAACGGTCGCACTCTCACAGAGTCATCATATGTTGACAATTCAAACATAGAGGATATTAAAGTGCACATAACAAAGTGATCCAATGGTTGTGCACAATCCTCTCTCACATCTTACGGTTGCACTTCAATCAAGATAATACAAATAAAATAAAGCATACATCATGGGCTAATCCGATGGGTGTGCTTGATCTTGATCAAATATGATGGTGGCACTTTCCCAAAAACAATCAAAGTCTAACAAGTTTGTCATCAATGGAGTTGTAGTCAAAGCCATATCTGATGATCACACTCATTTATGCTTAGATCCAATGACGGTGCTTCATCAAGGACACTTAATGAAGAGGGGTCACTCTTATGGAGTATATTTATAGAAGTACCATATAGGTGCTTCCAACTCTTATTTTCCATTTCGTATTTCCTCCTACCTATCACTGCCCTCCTCCTTTTGGGCATATTCTCTTGCCCATAGTAACCATTCACCCCATAAAGCATCATCTCTACACCATGCATCATACAAATCAACTCCCATTACTCTTGCCTACTTCACAACTATTTTGTAATCAATGCCATTTCATCCATTTTCCACCCACACTCCATCTCTTCTCTTCATCTTCATATTGGGTTCCCCCCTATCTTGCATTAAAATTTCACCACAACACCCTAGTCTAGCCTAGATGATATAACCAGCTAACTAGAAAAATAGGAAAATTAAATATATATATATGTGTGTGTGTGTGTGTGTGTGTATAGGTTCACCAATTACATACACTCTAATTCACCTAACACACCACCTTTTGAGAGCTTCCTTCGAACCAAGACCAAGCAAGATAAAAAATCTAGTTATGCATAGTTCAAAACAGTTGGATAGCACACAGAGATGATCATAGGAAATGGTGACAAATGTAAGGCCCAAATGAGGCCAAAAATAATAGATTCAAGAACTTGGAGCTATAAATACACCAGTTACAATTAAAATCTACATCATTAGAGATAGCATATTTTGCTAAGAGATACACTTGAGTGACCTATGAGTTGTGTTGTTGTATTCCATTTGTGTCTTTTTATGTTCATCCCTCATTCTTTCTTTTGTTGTGCAGGTTTTGGTAGAATTGTGCTTGAGAAGCTAAGAATATTTCCAATCTTTTTAGAGCCTAAAACTCAGAGATTTTCCTTGTTACCAGATTGGAACGGGAGAAGTTGAGAAGTATTGTTACATTATTTGAACAAATATTTCTTATTGTATTAAGAGCTTTTAACAGAGTTTAATGGAAATCTACCAACTCTGCATGTAATTTATTTGGAAATTTAATACAATTTTGGGGTTAATTTTTTCTTCAGTTCTGTGTGTTTCCTCATAGCATATTACATTATTTGAATTTGTTATGAGCGTTTCTTTCATTGGTTAACTTTTATATTTATTACGATATTTGAATGAGTCTAATAGCACCAATTTTTCTTTTTCCCATTCTTTCTGTTCATATTATAAACATTGTTAAATTGTTATAACAACCCAATGAATCTAGGCACCGGTCTACATAAGGCATAATAATAGTTTTTGTCTTTGCTTGGTAATTTTAATATAAGTAGTGTATAACTAAAATTTGGAGTGCTTAAACTTGTAATATCTAAAGTTTATCACTAGGGTTTCCTTACCCATTCTAGTTATTTTCTTTAGCAATATATATTTTATCAGAATAAAGAGGCAAGTTGACTAGAGCCTATAATAGCTCGTTGGTTCTGAACGATTTCTTGTAGCGTAAAAATCGAATCCTATGGATTCAATAAATTGTCCCAAAAGTTTTTTGGCACCATTGTCGAGGACCAAAATTGTATGTTAATTACATATATTTTCCTTTTAGTTTGGTTTCCAACAACATTCCCTGAGTTTTTACTCGTCAAACTGATGCCAACAGTTTTTTGGTGCCTTTGTCGGAGAGGACTTGTTAAAAAGATTTACCTATTTTTTTTAAGTTTTCTCTGAATGACTATTATAATCAACAAGTAGTCAATTAGAATAAAGAACCTATGTTTTAATTTTTACGTCTTTTATTGTTCTTTATTTTCTTTATCGTATGATTTCCAATTTTCTTTTGAAGTGTTTTTAGTGTTTCTTGATTTTCTTGAAATTTCCTCCAAGAACTATTCCCTGAGGCTGAGAGTAAAAAAATCAAAGAATTTTGATCATAATTTTTGTTCTTTCTACACTACCTGTGTTGACAACTCTGATTGGAGGAACCCAAAAATCAAAAATCAAGAAAGAAGGACTAAAATGTGTTGGCACACACCAAGAGAAGTTGTAAAGAACTATTTTAAGAATTCGATAACTCTTAGGTACTTACCTATAATCAAACATTACCACTTCTTAAGAGTATTGTGCATGAAAGTAAATCTTGTCCTACAAGTAGAAAATACATGAAGAAAAATAGAAATCATAATATTTGTAGACACCAAAATAGCACCAATTTGATTATACGACTACAAGCACTGATCGAGTTGGCATACATAGCCCCTAGGGCAGCCCCAGAGGTTAAATAGTGGTCCTAAGCACTGCAAAATCAGTTTTGGAAGGTCAAAGGTCAATTTGGAACCTTTTAAGCACTTTTCTCCCTACTCGTCCCACCCTGGGATGATTAGAATCCTATTAGAATCCTATTCGTCCCACCCTAGGATGATTAGCAGCAATCGTCCCAGGGTGAGACGAGTAGTAGGTGAGACTAGAAAAAATTCAAACCTTGAAAGGTTCACCACTTAACTGCACCTTTAGGGCATGCAATTACGAGGAACAGCTTCAAATCAGAGAGATTGACTTCAGTTAAGCATACCCTAATCATGGAGGCCTCATGCAAGGAGACTCTAAATCAGGGAGGAATCTTCTCTCCCAAAAAAGGCATGGCAAGCCAAGTGGCGCCCTCACATGCGCATTCAAAGGGAGAGACCCTAGGTCTATAAAATGGTGAGCATCCTCACCCAAAAAAAGAGGAGATTTGGAGCATTTGGAGCAATGGAGTGCTGCCAAATTATACCCACATTCCCCTTTGTGCTTCTTACATCCCTAATTTCTCTTTCGAAAGAGAGGTTATCGGGTGAACACTAGGAACGCAATCCCGACCCAAAACCCAAGCAATCAGCCACAATCCCACACCAAATTCATTGACACAACCCCTAGGAGGTTTTGGACCCATCCCAAGTGGATTGGTGTCAAAACAAGACCCCAAACGATGGGCGTCCTACCCCCGAGCGCCCCCCAAACTACCACAGTCCTAATCGGCCCACCCCAGAGTGATTAGAAATCCATGAAGAATTTATCTACTATTATTTTTACATTCTGTTCTATTTGGTTTACTTATGCTACTATTCAATTTTCATGTTATTCTGACTTGATTTGACTATGTTTTTATCATTTTATGCGTTTACTAACATACAGGGAGTGCTTTCAGATATAGGACAATATGGACATAATATACCAAATCTGACCTTTTGGGTCATCCTAAAATGCCCCTTTTAGCCTAATACCAAGTTTTCAAGAGTTTTGGAGGCCTCTAGGTAGGACATTTGGAAGGTTGCCTTTGCATGTTTTGTTACGGTCCTAATCGTCCCACCCCGGAGCAATTAGAAATCCATGCATGATTTCCCAATTATTCCTTTTTAAATGTGTCTCTGATGATGTTTTCATACTTATGTCAAATTTTGGGTTCATTATGACATGTTTTGATCATCATTTTGCTATTTTATACATTAACTAGCTAAAGGCCCTGGGGATTGCATGTTTTCCTTTCATTCGCATATGCTATTAACTATTTGCTATTTCTCTGAGTGTAGGATCTCACTACCAGGAATAGTGAAGGTGTAGCAAGGAACACACAAACACATGGATGCAATCATCGACAATGTTTGGCCCGCCCATTTCAAATGTGGGCATGCAAAAGACACTAGAAGCGTACCATCCGTTGATGTAACGAACTGTATCAAACGCTTCGAGACCTAAAGGGGGGGAGACGTATTGTAACTATATTGAAAGAAATATTAATAAAAATAGTCCCCACTTTGTTTTTCTTACATCTAGTTTCATTTATGCTTTGTTTCCTACATGTTTCTCACATTTGTAGGGTTTAACATCTGCACCATTTGCATCAATTTCATTTGCATCATAATCTAGTACGCCGTCACAACGCATTCAGATTTTAGTGGCGATCACGATGGGACCCTTTCCCTTACTATTGGGATCAAGTTTTTGATCAAAATTTTATGTTTTTCATGCAAGTGTTAATCCTTAGGGCGCTGGACTGCTACTCGTGCCACCCTATGACGAATACAGACTTGGAATTCATGCCACCCTGGGATGAATACAAATTCGTCTCACCATGGGATGAATACAGACCTACTATTCATCCCACCCCAGGATTATTAGAGCTCTATGTATTTTTTAAGCAGAAACTCAGAGGCATCTGGTTGGGACAGAGAAGAGGTAGGTTTTTTGGACATCCTCTGTGTTTTTTTGTTTCTGTCTCTACAATTTTCCTGTTTTCTTTGCTTCCATAGAAAATTTTGTTACATGTTTTATTTCTTTGCACAAGTAAAAGGAACCACACACACCACGTAATAATATTAACATCAAGGAGTTGGTCGTAAAACCCCAACACTTGATCAAGACCAACGGTGGATTTCATCACCACCTTGGCTTGGATTTTGCATACATAACCCTGATCATGACTGTTGCTAGACGTAAATCCTAAAGAAAGCTGACCAAGTGTATCAAGGGTGATTCCTAGCACATGAGGATAAGTCTTCTATGGTAGGTGTCAAAAACAAAGTGATTCCCCTTTCGTACCACCTATGTTCCACGTACTGTTCTGCTCTCGCGTACCAATAATTTCCCTCACATAAGGGCGGGTATATTGAGAGGTTCGGTATAACGGCCTGGCAGTGATATATTGAAGGAGTGACAAATTTGGAGATATAATAGCCCTCATCATTCATGAATAACAAAATTTTCTTAACACGGATTGCACAACAAAAATCAAAACACATTGAACCAGATTTAGGACACACTTTTAATCTGTAAATGAGATAATCATTTCTTTGTTTATGTGGTCCCCTTTGTTTGGTGTAGCATAGAAAATCGTAAAGAAGATAAAAACATACATATCTTGTAGAGAACCACCACCATGGTGTATACCCATAGCCAAGCCCAATCACGGGTAGAAGCTATAGAAAGTGTACAAGGAGGCACCAGTCGCCTCCGTTATAGCCCCAAGGACTTGGTTATACCACCTTGGTGGCTTGACCCACAACGTGGTCCACACTATGCCACTACAAAAAAGGACTATAGAGGCACCCCTTTAGGGGGCACTCCCGTTCAACATAGACCCTTTCAAGAGGATTACATACATGGGAAGGCTCCCTTAGATGCTCATTATGAGTGGCCACTGCACGATGAAGTGCTAGAGCAGCATAGGGTTCACAAGGAGGGACCACATGATTATATCATCCCCCCTCTACCCCTCATTACTGTTAGAACTAATAGACCAAATATAGAGTGCAAGGCTCTTTAGACAGGGCGAGCCAACTCTGCATGTCCCTTTCACATGTATGAAAGGGAGCATGATGAAAACCAGTACATTCCTCAAGAGAAATACATCGCATGGGAGAAATGTGCCTCTGCACCTGCTAATTATCAAGATCACCTGTTGAGGCCAGAGCCTTAGGTGAATGTTGCTAACCTCGATAGAAGAAAGTGACCCATAGAGATATTGTATCACCACAACCGAGATAGACATGTAGGGGAGGCATCTAGGCCTCCTCAACATAGGACGACAGAACAAATTGACTTGGCATTTTCTAAACATGTCACCCGCAGGCGCAAATCACGTAGCTTAGGCAATATCAACAGCATTTAGAGCAACTGTACCATATTAACAAAGAGCACATTTGATTCTAGATAGATGAATTGCTCTAGAAAAATATGCATGAGAGGATTCCAACCCCTCGCATGCATAGGATAGAGATTTATGAGAGGCACAACCCCATAGTGCGAGACAGGTCTCCATGACCTTATCAAGTGTTGCCTCCAAGACCTCCGAGACCTAAGCAGGAGGCCACCCCTAGAACCAATGATGGGCACCTTCCTCGGGTGCCCATTCATGTTTATAGGTCATGCCAAAAAACTCCCCAAGAAGCCTATGAGGAATTTGAGCAAGAAGAAGAGCGGGCTGAAACACCCTACCAAGGTAGGGGGAGCGCTGCCTAGCTACCCCTCCATAGGCCTCAAGTTCCTCGCAATGCACAATGAGAACAAACCAAAGAAGAGAAAATAAAATCCTCTGATGCATACAAAGCACTATTAGAACACTTAGAGTCTGTGGATACCAAGACTTCAGGGCCCCAAAATCCCACCTTACGCCAGCTCCATAGTCACCCTGTGCATCCTTCAGTTTTGGCACCCCCATACCCCGACCACTTCAAAATGCCTCAATTGGCAATTTTTAGAGGGGATGAGGATGCCCAAGAGCACGTAACAAGATTCTTGAGTTAATGCTTTGGAATTCAGGACAATGATGCACTGTTGAGGATTTTTATAACCATGTTCGTAGGTCTTGCCTCGAACTGGTTTACTCAATTACCGAAGCATAGCATCAACAATCTAGACTAGATAGTGGACGCGTTCCTTGAACATTTTGCCTTCAACACCAAGAAGGCATCCTTAAGTGACCTAGCTGGCCTTAAGCAATATACCATAACTATACCACTGCCTACACAAATGTTAGAGCCCCCAAAGGCTAATTATCAGGCATTTCCTCCTGCTAACTATGAAAATAAAAACCATAGGCAAGAGCAAAATCAGCAACGTCACCTTAAGCAATAATTCACACAATTCATAGAGTCTAGAGACTCCTTGTTTTACCGCTTGTTCATGGCAAACCTGATAAACTTGCTAAAAACTCAACCCATAGACCCCAACGCACCAAAAACCAAGGGCTATAGGGAAGATTTATATTGCATATTCCACCGATAGAAAGGACATGACATCTTTAGTTGTTGGAAATTCAAATACTTGGAGTAAGACTTGATAGACAATAAAACGCTTGCGGTGGATAATCTCGTAGCGCTGAGCAACCAACAGATGGATGTCTTCAAAGACCCATTTCCTGCACATAACGCACAGGAAAAAACTGTATAGGTGAATGAGGTGACACAAAACTGCCCCATGCAAGGATATGTAGGGATGATAAGCATCGTGACACAGAATAAAAGATACCCAAATGCGACTACACCCGCTGCAGCTATAGGAAATGTTCCATCAATGTCGCAATCTCGACAACACCCTACACAACCTCCCCCACCTAGACCAGTGGCCACAATTTGGACTAAGCTTACTCAGAGTTTAAGGACCACGTCGGCTAGGCTCTCCATCTATGAGCTCATCCAACAATCTCCCCCCATCGGGAGGCTCTGATGGAGATACTCAAAGCCATTGAGCTATAGCCCCAATAACCCAATTCTTTCAACAACTTTGTGGTACATGTGAGATAATGCACCGAACCGATCATAACCTTGAGGGAAGATGAACTAAAATCGATGACTAGTGATATGGTGGATCCACCCCTGCACGTCATCGCACGGGTCAACTAGATTCCATTCAAGAGGGTGTTGGTGGACACTGGCTTGTCCAGCAATATAATCATGACTATGGCATTTAAACATCTTAAGTTGCCAGCATCCCATATTGTGGCATCCACCTACACTCTTCGAGCATTCAACGACACGTTATGCTCGACGATTGGCACAATTGTCCTGCCCATCCAAGTGGGACAAAAGACTCTTCCTACGTTGTGTCACATCCTTGAGGGTGAGCTAGCTTACAATATATTGCTATGTCGGCCTTAGATCAGGGATATGAAGTGTGTCCCTTCGATAGCCCATCAGTGCCTCAAGTACACACATGAAGGGCAAGTACATGTAGTCCCAGCAGACTTAGAGCCCTTCAAGTTTTGCAATGCGGTATAGCTGATGCCACAATCGACCCTCCCTTCGACACATTTGGACTTTCAATTGAATCCATCCACTCAGGGTCTAATTTTGCCTACATCCTTGCTGTTGAGTCCCTCAAGTAACCAACTTGTCCCATCTTCATTTTCTGTCCCTTCACCAACAATGCCACCTATGGTGGCCACACCGAAGGACAACGGGAAGAAGCCCCTAGAGGAGGCACCACCATTAGTCTCAACCATATCTATCAAGGAGGTGCCTAGCTGAATGGAAGTTGAGACACCTGATTCACCCCACATGGAGTGGACTCAGGAAGAACTCCCATTCCCTCCCCCTCAACTGCCGATGATTACCGTTGAGATGGCCAATACGAGCCTGGGGGAGTACCTAGTGCGGAACATTGTGGCAACACCCACACTCGAATCCATGCAAGACATGGGGAGACCTCACCTCCCCATCGGCACTATCTTCCCTTTAGGTTACCCACTAAAAGCATGTCTATGGAAGCACTGGCGTACCGGGTGCGATGCAAACAAAAGCAGATGTATTAAGGAAACGCTAAGTCCTACGAAGATGCGAAGAACTTAAAGTGCATGAAAAGGGAAAACGAATGAAATGAAATGAGATGTAAAGCAAAAGCAAAGGTGCAGCCTCTTTTATTAATCTTTCTTGAGATCAGGTTACAATACGTCTCCCCCCTTTTCATGGGCTAGGAGCGTTCGATACAATTTTGTTACACCAACGGATGGTACGCTTCCCTTCGGGATCTTCCGCGTGCCCACATTCGAAATGGGCGGGCCAAACATCACCACCACTTGCATGAGTGCATCTGTCATTCCTTGCTGCCCCTCCGGTGTCGAGATCCTATGTACAGAGAAACAACAAATGATTAATAGCACATGCGGATGGAGGGAAACATGCAATCCCCAAGGCCTCCGGTTAATGCATACATGAAATAATTAAAACAGTGATCAAAACTTATCAGAATGAAATGAAATTTGGACAGAAGCATGTAAACATCATCAGGGACACACTGCAAAAAGAACAGTCGAGAAATCTGTTGTATATTTCTAATCGCTCCGGGGTGGGACGATTAGGACTGTCATAAAACGTACAAAAGTGACCTCCCAAATGTCCCATCCAGGGGCCTCCAAAACACCTACAAACTTGGGGTTAGGCAAAATGGGGCATTTTGAGATGACCCAGAAGGTCGGATTTTGCAGATTCTACCCAGATTGCCCTGTATCCGAAAGCGCTCCCTGTAGGTTAGTAAAAGCGTAAAACCATGAAAACACAGTCAAAACAAGTCAGAATGCATTGAAATTTGAACCGCAACATATATGAAACACACAAAACATGATGCAAAAGAAATAGTGAAGAAATATGCTATAGATTTCTAATCACTCTGGGGTGGGGCGATTAGGACTGCAATAGTGCGGGGGGCACCCGGGGGCAGGACGCCCACCGTTTGGGGCTTGGTTTTGACACCAATCCACTTGGGATGGGTCCAAAACCTCCTAGGGGTTGTGTCAAAAAATTGGGTGTGGGATTGTGGCCAATTGTTTGGGTTTTGGGTCCGGATTGCGCTCCTAATGTTCACCCAATAACCTCCCTTCCAAAAGAGAGATCAAGGATGTAGGAAGCACAATGAGGGTGAGGGTATAATTCGGCAACACTCCGTTGCTCCAAATGCTCCTGCTCCATTTTTTTTGGGGTGAGAAGACTCACCATTTTATAGACCTGAGGGTCTCCTTTGAATGTGCATGCAGGGGCGCCACTTGGCCATCATGCCTTCCCAGGGGAGAGAAGATTCCTCCCTGATTAAGGGCTCCATGACTACCTCTATGACTGCCTCTTTGAGCTCAAAAATGCTCACTCGCACTCCCATGCATTGAAGGTGGAGTTGAGTGGCGGATCTGGGCTGCCATTTGTCAAGGTTTGACCTTTTTCCCATCAAACCTGCTATTCGCCCCACCCTGGAGCGATTGTTGCTAATCATCCCGGGGTGGGGCGAATAGCAATCTAATCATCCCGGGGTGGAACGAATAGGGAGCAGAGTGCTTGAAAGGTGCCAAATTGACCTCTGACCTTCCAAAACTACTTTGGGAGTGGTTAGGACCACTTTTTAACCTCTGGGGGCTGCCCTAGGGGCTATGTATGCCAATTCGGTCAGTGCTTGTCATCACATAATCGGATTGGTGTTGTTTTGGTGTCTATAGATGCCCCTTTTTGGGATGCGTTGTGCGTGGCACAGTGTTGAGCAAAAATAGATAACCAAAGCACTTAATGATTAGGGTTTCTCAGTAACCTAACCAAATTTTGATGCCCCAAGTATGGAAAGGGCACGCATTCTTGAATCCTTGCTTCTAACGAGCTAAGGAGCTTAACTCAAGTGTTAACCTTTTTCGGTGAGGTGTTACTTGATCTTGGACATTGTTCAGTCATGAATAGGCAAAGGGCGCAACCTTTTGTCTATGGGAACCTTGAGTTCATGATTCTAGAATGCCAAGTGTTTGATCAGCTTGTGATTATTGCTTGTTTGCTGCCCCAAGCAGGAGCGTGATTGTCTTTGTCAATGATTCTTTGAATGCATGCCATTTCCTTGATTGGGTGTGTATTTGTTGATTGGTGACTAAGTGTGACTACCCCCTCAAGCGACGAATCGATGAGGGAATGACCGACATGAGAAAAGCGATGAGTCACTTGACCCAAGATGACTTTTGTAAGGGTGCCTTCAGTTGTTTTTCATTGAACGCTTATGCAGTTTCCCAACAATCGGACCTATTTTTGGTGGGTTTTGACCCTTTTTGTGATGCCTATTGGGGTTAAAATTGTCAAAAATCCGTCCTCCCATGGAGCGGTCCGGCTATGGTAGCCTTCTTAGGGAGTAGGATAGTGATAATTTGTGACCTCAATTAGTTTTGCATGCCAAGAATGTATGGTGCAAAGGCGCCTTTGTTCGGTAGTTTTATGTTGTTTTTGGGTGGGTTTTGACCCTTTTTGTGACGCCTATTGGGGTTGAAATTGTCAAAAATCCGTCCTCCCGTGGAGTGGTCCAGCTATGGTAGCCTTCTTAGGGAGTAGGATAGTGATAATTTGTGATCCCGACATCGGTTTTTCATGCCAAGAATGTCAAGTGCAAAGGCACTTTTGTTTGGTAGATTTATTGCATTTTTGGTGCATTTTTGGATTTTGCAGTTTATGTTGCTTTATTTCTTGCTCGGTAATCATCCCAAGGTGGGATGAATACTAGTTTTGTAATCGTCCTAGGGTGGGATGAGCACTAACTAGAGTGCTCATCCTAGGGTGGAATGATTATAGGCCTAAGAGCCTATTTAAGGGCCAAAACTAGGTTTTGGGCTCATTTGCAATTGTTTTTTCTGGCGATTTGGAGCTGTGAGGAGGAGTTCGAGTTTGCGTAGCGGAGCTCTACCGAATTCTCGCTGACACCATGAGTGCACGGACCGGATCTTCGAGTGGCAGAGCCGAGGCGAGACCGGTAGGTGCTCCTTCTCTTTATTGTGTTTTCTTTTGTCTAAGTACAGTTAAAACCGTAGTTAGTTTTTTTTTTGAATGTTTTTGTTGTACATTGTGTTAATGTTTGTTATTTTTGTTGTGCATTTTGAAATTAAGGTAGAAACCCTAAAATGTAGTTTTGTTATTGTGTTTTTTTATTTATTTTTTGTTTATATACACTGTTGTACATTTGTTTTGTTGTTGTATAGTTATGTTTTGTTTTTTTTTTTGTTTGTATACATTGTTGTACATTCGTTTTATTGTTGTACAATTTTTTTGTTGTCATGTTTTAATGTTTTTGTGTTGTTTTTGTTTTTCAAGTTGTGAAGAGTCGGTACCATCAGTCGATGATATTTTTTGATGCATGGGATGCACTGACTATGGTGGATTGGGATTGGCTTGATGCCCTTGGGCTCAAGCAAGTGATGCGGTTGGAGCCTGTGGTGGGGGATCGGGCATATCTACTGCCTTGATCAATTTGTGGGATCCTCACACCAACACCTTTCATCTCCCAATAGGGAGATGATAGTGACTCTGGAGGACGTGTATCGAATTCTATGGATTTTGATAGATGGGCTGCCCATTCGGATGACTCCTCGTGATCAGTGAAGACGGTGCTGACATGGTGCTTTGGGCATGCGATAGAGATGGGGGTGGATAGGGCGGTGGAGAGGGCAGAGGGGGACTGCCTGATTGGTAGGATTCTAGTGCGGTGGTGGCTAGAGAAGGGCATGTTGGGGGTGAGGCATGCGTTGCTCATGACCCTCATCTCCAACATGCTCTTCTCGACTCCTCAAGTGTGAGGTTCCCTTGGAACCTGCTTGAGGTAGTGTTCAGACTGGTGGAGTGCCCGACAATAGTGCCACTGATTATGAGGTGGGGTTAGACGCTACTGGCATAGCTATATGATGAGTTGTACGAGGTCCGCTATCAGAGGTGAAGGGGATTGGGTGCAGCTATCTGTTGCAGTGTTGGGGGTGGCAGCACATAGCTGTGGAGCGGTCGTAGGGGTTGCCTTGGACCACTCGGGGAGAGATGGTGGATAGGGAGATTGGGTATGGTGCTCTATGGTGGAGGTCAGAGGAGCATGGGTAGAGTCGATGGTGGGTAGGTGACGTTAGTCACTACACTGATGCCTTCTCATGTCTTGCTCTTGGGGAGGTGGTCTGGCGGCCATATCGGGACTATCCAGCCTAGCCTGAGGCTGGGGAGTGGCTTCGATGGGTGCGTAGGGGGAGGTGGTTGATCGGGCGACATGGGATCGAGCAGGAGTACTTCCTGTATGTTCGGGTGACTCGATAGTTTGGGGTGCACCAGGGATTGCTTGGTGAGCCCTTGATCTATCGATGTCGGGGTGATGAGAGGACTCTAGCCTGGTCGATCATTGAGCCATTGGGTGAAGAGTCGGATGTAGTGATTGATGTCCTTGATATGGACAATGTTGGGGTGACTATCGAGTATGACCAGTGGTGGACGATGCGGCGATGGTGGGGTGAGGGGCCTCTAGGAGGTCCGGATGCAGCAGCAGGTGATGGGGTTGCGGAGGCACCGGGGGAGGGTTGGGGGGCTCCGCTCGATGATGCAGATATGGTGGAGGTTGATGACTTCATTGGGGATGATGTAGGGGTTTCAGAGCAGCCGGATACATAGGACGTCCCGGAGTAGCAGGTGCTAGAGCAGCATGTCATCTCGGAGATGCCCATGCCTCAGGCAGTCCTAGGAGATATGGAGGCTAGGTATCATGTTGAGATAGCATGATTGGAGGAGCTACTATGGAGATGGGATGAGGAGCACCGAGCCGAGAGGGAGCTCCTACGGGCTCAGTTGGCATAGCGGGATGACGCATTGGCTACGTACCATCGATGGGATGTGGAGTGGGGTCGATGTCGGGTGGAGTTGGAGGCAGAGATTATCCGCCTCGATGGATAGTTACCTGAGCTCACTAGAGGTGGATCATCATGTCGTACGAGAGGCAGTGAGACTGAGCAGTCAGCATCCTCTCATCGCAGGTGGCTGGGTGAGGGTAGCGCTAGTGGGCATGATGCGGGGGCTAGCAGCAGCCCTTGAGAGGTCCCATAGGACCCACACCACTAGGGGTAGTTCCAGTCGCACCGATCCTACGTGATCATGGTGGCCGACTCCCTAGGCTTGGGGTTTTTGAGTTTTTGATTTTTTTGTGAGGTCAGAGGACCGACTTATTGTAGCCTACGGGCATTTTTGACCTAATATATACATGACTCTCTTTTTTATTATACACTTGTCATGATTTATCATTTATTTTATGCACATTTATTTACGTTGATGTATGCATGTGTTATTGTGAATGCGAATGTTTCTACTATATGATATATGCATATGGAATGGATGAAATGGTTTGTTGATAACTTGGCGGTGGCACCATAGACTGTACAGGATTTACTGGCTTTCTGTACTATGTGATTGCTTTGTGGAATGACTTTGCATGTGTAATATTTTTTGTTTGTATTTTTTGATGGTGATGTAAGAATGGAATGTACCACAGGTGTTCTAGAATGTAGTTAAGGTTTTTCTGAGACTCAGATGTTTTAACTAACTAGCCAAGACTGTACATTTATCTCACAAGACTTTTGAACAAGGTACGAATCAGACTTGAGTTTGACCAAGTTATTTCACATCCCTGTGTGTGCGATTGAATTTGTTTATGTGGTAGTTGTCAGGATACCGCCAATGCTAGATAGGTTATCAACCAAACCTGTACTGAGGATCACCTAATTAGCTCCACTAACTCCTTTGTTGTATTTAGTAAGATTAATCTATGGTGCAATCTAGGATACCATAAGCTAGCTCATCCACATGCAAACATTGATCTGTACACAATTTAATGTGATAGATATATCATCATGCGGGAGGTTTGCCACCAGTGACCAGTAGGCTATCCACCAAACCAGTACTGAGGATCACCTCATGACCTTTCGAATGCTGAGAGTTCCAGGGATTCAAGTTCGACTCCCTTCTTTTCTTCACTTTTATTGGGATACTTGCTCGTATGTAGTGATAAAAATCATTTTATTTTTTTTTTTTTTTTTTTTGAGCAAGGGATTTGAATTTTGAGTGATGAGAATCACTATTTCTTGTGCTTTTTGATGTATGCACTGTGAGGGTTTTGATGTCAAACTTTGGAGTTTGTACTTTGAATTTTTGCAATTTTTTTTATATTTGCAACTTTTTGAGAACTTGGGATTTTTTTTTGGGGAATTGGGTAGGGAAGATTCTTGTCCTTTTGCCAACTCTCAGCATTCTTGGGGTCATTCGCACAGGGGGATGAGCGAGATAACCTTTTCACTGTATGGTATCCTAGATTGCTTTGCAGGTTTCATCTTTCATTCACACAACTTGGGAATTTTTATGTGTTTTAACTTGTGTTGGGATGCTACGTAACAAGGTGTGATCCAAGTAAAACTCTACCTTTGTAAAAATCTGTCTGACTTTGTACAATTTTTGGCTAGAAATCTAAAGACAACTGAATGACGAAAACCCTAAATACATTAGGAGACAACTGACTATGATATGGTGAAAATGTGGATGGCGTTATTCTTGTTGGATTATTTACAGAGTGGACAAATGTGGAAAATGATGGAATTGCCGAGTAATTACAGTCTATGGTGCATTTGACCTGTATGACCAACAAATATGCAATGTATGTATGTGATGCCTAATGCAGCTTATTTTTTTGTGTTTTGATTTTTAAGAGTATGCATGGAAGTGAGATGCAATTTTTTTTGTTATTTTTGATTATTTTTTTTTTTTTTGAATATTCGTTATGGTTGTTTTATCCCGAAGGGGTGTGGACCAAGTGATTCTTTCAGATCCTTGGAGGTTTTGACCAAAGGGATTATGGGTACCTTTGGGGCGTTTTGGGTGACCAAGTGGTTGTGAGAACCCTTGGAGCTTTTGGTTTGACCAAAGGGTTTATGGATACCTTTGGGGCATTTTTGGGGTTGACCAAGCGATTGTGGGAATCCTTGGAGCTTTTGGTTTGACCAAAGGGTTTATGGATACCTTTGGGGCATTTTGGGTGACCAAGCGATTGTGAGAACCCTTGGGGCTTTTTGGGGTGGGCCATGGCTCTTTTAAATGTGGAATGGCCTCAAATGACTGATGTTCAAGGGTTCTAGTTCCTTGATTCCTTCAAGAGAGGTGAGTCGGTATGTTCTAGGTCCTATTTTATTGTCGATTACATAAGGACCTAACCAGTTTGCTATGAACTTGTCCCTTAGATGGGGTGGCAAGTTAGAATTTTGTTGGTTCTCTTTTAAGACTAGGTCACCAACCTGAAAGTCCCTCAGGTGAACTTTCATGTTGTATGCTTTCTTAAGTCGCTCTTGGTAGATACGTAAATGCTCGAGAGCATTGACACGTCGTTCATCGAGCAACGTAAGCTGGTCTAACCGGGCCTACCATGTAGTGTCATCATCGATGAACTCTTGCATTGATATGCGTAGGGAAGGTATTTCCAACTCGAGAGGCATGACTGCCTCGGAGCCATACACCAGCAAAAATGGAGTTGCCCCAGTGGGCGTCCGAATGCTAGTGCGATAAGCCCAAAGAGCAAGTGGTATTTGAATGTGCCAATCCTTATGACTATCTACGACTATCTTTTTAAGGATGGCAACTAGCATTTTGTTTGACGCCTCTGCTTGCCCATTTGCCTACGGATAATAAGGTGTCAAAAAATTATGCTAGATTTTGTACTTTGTGGTCAAAGCATGCACGTCTTTGTTCTTAAATGACGTCCCATTATCCGAGATGATCTTGGATGGAATACCAAAATGACATATGATGTTATGTAAAATAAACTCCGCAATGCGGGGTCCAATCATAGAGGTAAGCGTAATTGCTTCCACCCACTTGGTGAAGTACTCTGTGGCCGTTATGATGAACGTGTGATGGCTTGACGATGTAGGGGAGATCTTTTCGATTAGATCTAAGCCCCACTACAAAAATGGCCAAGCCGATTGGATCGGCTGCAAGGCCTGAGAAGGTACATGTGTCAAGTTAGCATGGTGTTGACACTTCATGCACTTCCTCACATACGCGCAACAATCTCGCTCTAAATATGGCCAATAATAGCCCATGCGAAGGATGCACTTTGTGATGGCCATACCGCTGAAGTGGCCACCGCATGTACCATCGTGCGCTTGGGTGATCGCCCAAGTGGACTCCTTCTGGTCCAAGCAATGGAGGAGGATTCCTTCATAGCTTCGATGGTACAAAATGTCTCCTAGCAAGACATGTTTTGCCACTTTCTGTTTGAATGATCTTTTCATGGCATGCGACAATCCAAGTGGGAGGCTACCTAACTTGAGGTAGTCTCTTATGGGTGTGTACCAATCTTGCTGATCAGAAACCTTGATGGTATGAATGACCAATCCCTCTTGAAGTTCATCCCTAGCAAAAGTTGAGCGGGAAAGAACTTGTAAGAATAGCGTTGTGTTGCTATTAAGAGGGGTTGGGGAGAACAAGGACCCCCAGTTGGCATGATTCAGATTATCATGGATTCGAGAGAACTTATCCTGAGATGGTTCAATCTGGATCAGGTGGATTCCTAGCGTTAGGTCAGAGCTTGCACGCTCCATCATGGATTGCGATAATGTTTTGACTTGAATGGTTGTCATATCACCAGAAATGTCTTGCGGGATTAGTGACCCCAAGGAGGCCATAGTGTCCGCAAAATGATTCGATGATCGAGGGAGTGCCTCGATGTCGTACCATTCAAGCTTTGCCAGGAATTTATCCACAAGGGCTTTGTAGGCCTATAGAACTGGGCATTTACATTGGAATACCCCTTTCACTTGGTTGACAATTAACAATGAATCACCAAAGATGTTCAAGCATTTGATGTTCATGGTGATGGTTGTCTGAAGACCTATGAGCAAGGCTTCGTATTCGGCATTGTTATTGGTGCATGGGAAATCAAGTTTAAATGATAGAGGCATTGGAGCCCCTTGCGGTGTGAAGAATATGATTCCCATGCCACCCCCTTGCTCACATTTAGAACCATCAAAAAATAGGGTTATGTCGGCCTATGACTCAGGCTCATCATAATCTGGCGATTCTGAGACATGGAAGACCCCATCATCGGGCAGCTCTACGGTCAGAGGCTGATCATCTTCGAGAGGAGCCTCTGCTAGTTGATCGGTGATGACTTGACCTTTGATGGACTTCTGTCCAATGAATTCGATGTCAAACTCCATCAACAACATGATCCATTTCTTCGTGCGGCTACTATGATAAGTATGACTCATCATGTACCGTAATGGATTCTCCTTAGACACAACATACGTCGTATTGCTCAGCATGTAATGGCATAGCTTTTTGGTGGCAAATACCACTGCTAAGCATAGCTTCTCGACGTATGCATAGTTAAGTTCATAATTGACCAGGGTGCGGCTAAGATAATAATTAGCCTGTTCTTTATGTAGTTCATTTTTTGGGCTAGCATGGCGCCCAGTGCCACCTCAGTAGCTGAGATGTATAAATAGAATGACACTCCTGGTCTAGGTGGTGCCAATACTGGCGGTGAAGCCAAGTATTGTTTAATGTCATCGAAGGCTGACTGGCACTCGTCATCCCAGTGAAATGCTACCCCCTTGTGTAATAATTTATTCATGGGTCGGCACTTGTCAGATAGTTGCGCTATGAAGCGCTTGATCGACGCGACCTTACCCTGCAAGCTTCTGAGCTGCTTGATGGTGGTTGGGGGAAGCATTTCAAGGATTGCCTTGACTTTATTTGGATCCACCTCGATGCCTTGTTTTGAGACTATGAAACCCAAGAGTTTTCTAGATGTGATGCCAAATACGCACTTCTTGGGGTTTAGCCTAACTTTGTGTTCGATGAGGCGATCAAGGATCTTGCGTAAGTCATCGAGATGATCTGGGCACAAAAGAGATTTGGCCAACAAATCATCCATATAATCTTCCAAAGTTTTATGCATGTGATCATGGAAGATGTATGTCATAGCGCGTTGATAGGTGGCGCCAACATTTTTAAGGCCAAAGGGCATGACCTTATAACAAAATGTCCCCCAAGGCATTGTGAACGCCATTTTTAGTTGATCATCGAGATTGATACGAATCTGGTTGTATCCCAAGAAACCATCCATGAGGGAAAGCATTTCATGGCCTACTGTAGCATCTACCAATGCATCGATGCTAGGCAAGGGGAAATCATCCTTGGGACTCACTTTGTTTAGATCTCAAAAATTGGTGCATATGCGAATCCTCCCATCAGGATTTTTGATGGGCACCATGTTGGACAACCATGGTGGGTAATCTACGTAGATGACAAACTGTGCATCCAACAACTTTTGTAATTCATATTTTACCATTAAGGCCACTGTTGGGTGCATCTTACATAGTTTTTGCTTGACTGGCTTGACTGTCGGATCAAGCGTTAGATTATGCATGACTAGCTACGGGTCTAGCCCCGACATGTCTTTGTAGGACCATGCAAAAACCTCCTTCTTCTCTTTGAGAAGGGCAATGTAATCGGCTTGCTCTTCGAGGGATAGACTTACCCCTAGCTTGATGATTTGTGGATTCATTGGATCAGAGCCGATGTCTACGTCAGTCATCTCTTCGATTGACATGTGGGACCCATCCTCCAACTGGTGTGGAGTTGGGATCAGGTGGATATCATTTGCTGAATTTAGATCTACGTTTGGAACGTCGGGTTCCTCTTCAGCATGGAAGATATCCTGAGTTGGTCCTGGGGTGAAATGAAGCATCTCACCGCAAGGCCAGTACTCGATGGGGATGGTGGCGAGTTAGCATGATCCTAGTCTATGGCATCTAGGTTTAGATACAATGGTCATGTTGGATCGGTTGGATTGTGGATGGGGGTGGTTAAGTCAATGGAGATCATGTTGATGAAGTGAATTTGGTCTCCATTACCGTGCGGGTGGTGACTCGGACATCCTTGGTGATCTTTGTGCTCCGGATCTGGCTCTATGGGTATTGGCACAAATGGATCGGCCCTATGTGCGGATAGAAGGATAGGGTCTACCTTTGGCACTGATGGCTCTATAGGGTCTCCGGGTGGAAGGTGCTCTCTGTATGCCTGAAGTGGCGGATGCAGCACTTGGTCCAACTGTGCTTGGTTCAAATGCCACCTATGCCTTGGCCCCATGTTTAGCTATTCAAACATGTCATCAATGTCCATGGGGTATTGTTGCTACCGCATATGGTTGAGATATGCCATCTCAGTCTCATCTTCATAATCGCTATCGAAGATCCATAGGCCTTCATTGGCTTCGACAACTATTTGTGGCATGTGAGGCTCGTTCTGTTCGAGCAAGTTGATTTGGTCCCATCGGGGTTGTTCCGCTCTCTACGGGAGGACCTGATTCTCTTGGGGTGGCAATCGCTCGATTGGAGCATTCAAGGGGAACATTGCCATGAAGTTCTCTTGATAGTCATCTATGGGTGTCACTTGCGAGTGATTGCTATCGGACTCGAAAGGGTCCCAAGGTGCTACCTCATACTCTGACTCATCTTCGGAAGATCCTTCTTGACCTTGTTTATATCCCTCTTGGAGGTAAGTTCTTGAACTTTCCCCTTTCTCGATCAAAGGGAAGGGGTTGTTGAGGTCAACAAGGTTTGTTGTTAACAATGGGAGATAATCCCCCAATGTGTATGTTGTGTTAGGATTGGCATATGGATCTTGTGCCAACCCATCCTTGTTGCCTAGCCCTAGGCCTTGCATGTTCTCTACCAAGATGTCAAGGGGCAAAGGGTGGTTGAACCCTACTCCTGATTTATCATATGGCATTTGATATCTTGGTTGGCAAAGAATGCGCACTCCTTGTTCATATCTGCCCAATCCATATCCGTGCCAATTACATTGGCCAAGGTATTTCAAAGTGAAGTCTGGGTTGGACAAATAGTTGACATTCTCAGCAAAGGGCTCTTCATCCTCTTCCTCTTGTAGGTAAGGTTCAATGCCATTATCGAGGCCCCCATATACAAAATTTGTCTGATTCGGTGGGTAGCCTAAAGGGACAATAGTGCCGATGGGGAGGCGAGGTCTCCCCATGTCCTGCATGGACTCAAGCGTGGGTGTTGCCACAATGTTCCACACTAGGTATTCCCCCAGGCCCGTATTGGCCATCTCAATGGTGATCATTGGTGATTGAGGGGGAGGGAATGGGAGTTCTTCCTGAGTCCACTCCATGTTGGGTGAACCAGGCATCTCGACTTCCATTCGACTGGGCACCTCTTCGGTAGAGATGGTTGAGACTAATGGTGGTACCTCTTCCAAGGGCTTCTTCCCATTGTCCTTCGGTGTGGCCACCGTAGGTGGCATCGTTGGTGAAGGAACAGATGATGAAGATGGGCCCGGTTGGTGATTTGATGGACTTAACAGTGGGGATGTATGCAGAATCGGACCCTGTTTGGATGGATTCAACTGAAAGTCCAAATGTGTCGATGGGAGGGTCGATTGTGGCATCAACTGCACCGTATTGCAATACTTGAAGGGCTCTAAGTCTGTTGGGACTACATGCACTTGCCCTTCGTATGTGTACTTTAGGCATTGATGGGCTATCGAAGGGACACACTTCATGTCCCTGATCCAAGGCCGGCCCAACAAGATGTTGTAGGCCATCTCACCTTCCAGGATGTGGCACAATGTAGGAATAGTCTTTTGTCCCACTTGGATGGGCAGGACAATTGTGCCAACCATCGAGCATATCACGTCGTTGAATGCTCGAAGAGTATAGGTGGAGGCCACAATATGAGATGTTGGCAGCTTCAGGTGTTTCAATGCCACCATTGTGATTATATTACTGGATGAGCCAGTGTCCACCAACACCCTCTTAAATGGAATCCCGTTGACCCATGCAATGACGTGCAGGGGTGGATCCACCATATCACCAGTCATCGATTTTAGTTCATCTTCTCTAAAGGTGATGACTGGTTCTGTACATCATTTTACATGTCCCACAAAGTTGTTGAAAGAATTTGCTTCATGGGGCTGTAGCTCGATGGCTTTGAGTATCTCCATCAGAGCCTCCCGATGGGGCGGTGATTGTTGGATGAGCTCATAGATGGAGAGCCTAGCCGACGTGGTCCTTAAACTTTGGGTAAGTTTAGTCCGAATCGTGGCCACTGGTCTAGGCAGGGGAGGTTGTGTAGGGTGTTGCGGAGGTTGTGACATTGATGGAACATCTCCTGTAGCTGTAGCGGGGGCAGCTGTGTTTGGGTACCTCTTGTTCCGTGTCACTATGCTTATCATCCCTACATACCCCTGCATGGGGCAGTTTTGTGTCACCTCATTTACTTGTAGAGTCTTTGCCTGCGCATCATGGGTAGGCAGGGGGTCTTTGAAGACCTCCATCTGTTGGTTGCTTGGTGCTACGGGATTATCCACCGCTAGCATTTTGTTGTCTATTAGGTCCTGCACTAAGCTTTTGAACTTCCAACATGCGTAAAGGTCATGTCCTTTCTATCGATGAAATCTACAATATAGGTCTTCCCTATAGCCCTTGGGTTTTGGCACGTTGGGGTCTACGGGTCGACTTTCTGGCAGGTTTATCAAGTTTGCCATGGACAAGCGGTCAAACAAGGAGTCTTTAGACTCTGTGAAGGGTGTGAATTGTCGCCTAGGGTGACGCTGCTGATTTTGCTCTTGCCTATGATTTTCCTTCTCATAGCTATCAAGAGGAACTGCCTGATAATTAGCCTTTGGGGGCTGTGTCATCTGTGCAGGCTTTGGTATGTTTATGGCAACCTGATTGACTATGATGGGTTTCGGTTGCGTGGACCCAATTTTGGCATTTTTGGGCCACTCTTTCTTGCATGGCTTGGCAATCTCACCATCCTGTATCTTGATCTCCTCAATTATTCTGGCTTGCACCAGGGCTTCCTCGAGAGTGGCATATTGTTGCAGCTACAATAGCATGGAGATCGACCTTAGGCAACTCTTCGAGAACATTTGGGTCAGGTCGGCCATGGGAGGGAGGTAAGGTAGCCTTGAAAGCAACGTCCTCCACCGATTTCCATAAGCCACCATGGTCTCTTCCTCATACTTCCTGAGGCTAGCTAGGTCGCTTAATGATGCCTTCTTCTTGGTGTTGAAGGTGAAACGTTCGAGGAACGCGTCCACTAGCTGGTCTAGGTTGCTGATGCTATGCTTCGACAACTGGGTAAACCAATCCGAGGTAGGGCCTATGAACGTGGTTATAAATGTTCTTAGAAGCAAAGCATCATTGTCCTGAATGCCAAAGCATTGACTCAGGAATCTTGTCACGTGCTCTTGGGCATCCTCATCCCCTCTAAAAATTGCCAATTGAGGCATTTTGAAGTGTTCAGGGTATGGGGGTGCCGGCACTGAAGGATGCATAGGGTGACTACGGAGCTGGCGTAAAGTGGGATTTTGGGGCCCAAAAGTCTTGGTCTCCATAGACTCTAAGCGCTCTAGCAGCGCTTTGTATGCATCGAAATATTTGATCTCTTCCTCCTTGGTTTGTTCCCATTGTGAATTATGGGGAACTTGAGGCCTATGGAGGGGTAGCCGGATAGCGCCCCCTGCCTTGGTAGGGCATTTCAGCCTGCTCTTCTTCTTGCTTGAATTCCTCATAGGCTTCTTGAGGAGTTCTTGGGCATGACCTATAAACATGGGTGGGTGCCCGAGGAGGGCGCCCATCATTGGTTCTAGGAGTGGTCTCCCGCTCAGGTCTAGGAGGTCTTGGAGGCAACGCTTGATAAGGTCATGGAGACCTGTCTCGTACCAAGGGGTTATGCCTCTCATAAAGCTCTGTCTTATGTGTGTGAGGGGTTGGAATCCTCTCATGCATAGTGTTCTGGAGCAACTCATCCATCTGACGTTGAATGCGCTCTTTGCTAAGATGGTACAGGTGCTCTAACTATTGTTGATCTTGCTCAAGCTACATGATTTGCGCTTGGTGGGCGGTATGTTTGGAAAATGCCAAGTCGATTTGTTCTACCGTCTTAGGTCTAGGAGGCCTAGATGCCTCCCCTACATATCTATCTCGGTCGTAGTGATCCGAGATCTCTATAGGTCACTTCCCTCTATCGAGGTTAGCAACATTCACCCGAGGCTCTAGCCTTAGTAGGTGATCCTGATAAATAGCAGGTGCGGAGGCGCATTGCTCCCATGCTGTGTATTGCTCTTGAGGAATATAGTGGTTTTCCTCATGCTCCCTTTCATATATGTGAAAGGGGCGGGCAGAGTTGGCTCACCCTGTCTGAAGAGCCTTGCACTCTGGATTTGGCCTATTGTTTCTGATAGTAATGAGGGGTAGAGGAGGGATGATATAATCATGTGGCCCCTCCTTATGGACCTTATGTTGTTCTAGCACTTCCTCACATGGTGGCCACTCATAATGAGTGTCTAAGGGGCCTTCCCATGTATGTACTCCTCCTGAAAGGGTCTGTGTTGAATGGGAGTGCCCCTCGAAGGGGTGCCTCTATAGTCCTATTCCATCATGGTATGATGTGGACTATTTTGTGGGTCAGGCCACCAAGGTGGTATGACCAAGTCCTTGGGGCTATAACGGAGGTGACTTGTGCCTCCTTGTACACTTTTTGCCACTTCTGCCCGTGATTGGGCTTGGCTACGGGTGTACACCATGGTGGTGGTTTTCTAAGGGATACGTATGTTTTTATCTTCTTTATGATTTTTTATGCTACACTAAACAAAGGGGACCACACAATCAAAGAAATGATTATCTCGTTTATAGATTAAAGGTGTGTCCTAAATCTGGTTTAGTGTGTTTTGATTTTTGTTGTGCAAAACCTTGTAACGAAAACATGCATAATGAGGGCTCTTATATCTCCAAAATGGTCGCCCCTTCAATATACCACTACCAGGCCATTATATCGAACCTCTCAATATACCCGCCCTTACGTGAGGGAAACTATTGGTACGCGAGAGCAGAACAGTACGTGGAACATAGGCGGTATGAAAGGGGAATCACTCTATTTTTGACACCTACCATAGAAGACTTATCCTCATGCATGGGGAATCACCCCCACTACACTTGGTCAGCTTTCATCAGGATTTACGTCTAGCAATAGTCACGATCAGGGTTATGTATGCAAAATTCAAGCCAAGGTGGTGATGAAATCCACCGTTGGTCTTGATCAAGTGTTGGGGTTTTAAGACCAACTCCTTGATGTTTATATTATCACGTGGTGTGTGTGGTTATTTTTACTTGTGCAAAGAAAGAAAACATGCAGTAAAATTTTCCATGCAAGCAAAGAAATAGAAAAATTATAGAAATAGGAAACAAAAAATTACATAGGGTGTTCAGAAAACCTACCTCTTCTCTGCCCACACCAGATGCCCCTGAGTTTTTGCTCAAAAACTGCATAGAGAGCTAATCATCCTGGGGTGGGATGAATAGTAGATCTGTATTCATCATAGGGTGGGATGAATATGTATTCATCCTGGGGTGACACGAATTCTAGTCTGTATTCGTCACAGGGTGGCACGAGCAGCAGTCCAGCGCTTGAAGGATTAACACCTACAAGAAAAACATAAGATTTTTGATCAAAAATTTGATCCCAATAGTAGGGGATAGAGTCCCACCATGATCACCACTGAAAGCATGTCTACGGAAGCACTGGCGTACTGGGTGTGATGCAAACAAAAGCAGATGTATTAAGGAAACGCTAAGTCCTACGAAGATGCGAAGAACTTAAAGTGCATGAAAAGGGAAAACGAACGAAATGAAATGAGATGTAAAGCAAAAGCAAAGGTGCAACCTCTTTTATTAATCTTTCTTGAGATCAGGTTACAATACGTCTCCCCCATTTTCATGGGCTAGGAGCGTTCGATACAATTTTGTTACACCAACGGATGGTACGCTTCCCTTCGGGATCTTTCACGTGCCCACATTCAAAATGGGTGGGCCAAACGTCACCGCCACTTGCGTGAGTGCATCTGTCATTCCTTGCTGCCCCTCCGGTGTCGAGATCCTATGTACAGAGAAACAACAAATGATTAATAGCACATGCGGATGGAGGGAAACATGCAATCCCCAAGGCCTCCGGTTAATGCATACATGAAATAATTAAAATAGTGATCAAAACTTATCAGAATGAAATGAAATTTGGATAGAAGCATGTAAACATCATCAGGGACACACTGCAAAAATAACAGTCAAGAAATCTATTGTATATTTCTAATCGCTCCGGGGTGGGACGATTAGGACTGTCATAAAATGTACAAAAGTGACCTCCCAAATGTCCCATCCAGGGGCCTCCAAAACACCTACAAACTTGGGGTTAGGAAAAATGGGGCATTTTGAGATGACCCAAAAGGTCGGATTTTGCAGATTCTACCCAGATTGCCCTGTATCCGAAAGCGCTCCCTGTAGGTTAGTAAAAGCGTAAAACCATGAAAACATAGTCAAAACAAGTCAGAATGCATTGAAATTTGAACCGCAGCATATATGAAACACACAAAACATGATGCAAAATAAATAGTGAAGAAATATACTATAGATTTCTAATCACTCCGGGGTGGGGCGATTAGGACTACAACAGTGCGAGGGGCGCCCGGGGGCAGGACGCCCACCGTTTGGGGCTTGGTTTTGACACCAATCCACTTGGGATGGGTCCAAAACCTCCTAGGGGGTTGTGTCAAAAAATTGGGTGTGGGATTATGGCCAATTGTTTAGGTTTTGGGTCCGGATTGCGCTCCTAATGTTCACCCAATAACCTCCCTTCCAAAAGAGAGATCAAGGATGTAGGAAGCACAATGAGGGTGAGGGTATAATTCGGCAGCACTCCATTGCTCCAAATGCTCCTGCTCCATTTTTTTTGGGGTGAGAAGACTCACCATTTTATAGACCTGAGGGTCTCCTTTGAATGTGCATGCAGGGGCGCCACTTGGCCATCATGCCTTCCCAGGGGAGAGAAGATTCCTCCCTGATTAAGGGCTCCATGACTGCCTCTATGACTGCCTCTTTGAGCTCAAAAATGCTCACTCGCACTCCCATGCATTGAAGGTGGAGTTGAGTGGTGGATCTGGGCTGCCATTTGTCAAGGTTTGACCTTTTGCCCATCAAACCTACTATTCGCCCCACCCTGGAGCGATTGCTGCTAATCATCCCGGGGTGGGGCGAATAGCAATCTAATCATCCCAGGGTGGAACGAATAGGGAGCAGAGTGCTTGAAAGGTGCCAAATTGACCTCTGACCTTCCAAAACTACTTTGGGAGTGGTTAGGACCACTGTTTAACCTCTAGGGGCTGCCCTAGGGGCTATGTATGCCAATTCGATCAGTGCTTGTCATCACATAATCAGATTGGTGCTATTTTGGTGTCTACACCTACCAAATCGACCTTTGTTTGGGGCCTCTCCCTCTCAGGGAGTGAGGCTTTATTCTCCCTCCCTTATCCTTACCTATCTATTTGGTTTCCCTCTGTTTCTCCTTCTTTGGGACTACAAAAGATGTTTCACAACACTTTGGCTCATTTAACACCTACCTACCCCTTCCTTGATAAGAGTGAATTTTATGAGGTAGCACCTTGGGACCCTTTTGAATCTGATAGTAATCACTCGCAGGTGATGCCCATTGATGACTATCAGAAGAACTTCGAGGCAATGTTCCCCTTGAATGCTCCAATCGAGCAATTACCACCTCAAGAGAATCCAGCCCTCCCGTAGAGAGTGGAACAACCCGGATGGGACCAAATCAACTTGCTCAAACAAAACGAGCCTCCCATGCCGGCCATAAGGCCAAGTGATCAAGAAACACCTAGTGGGAGGCTATACCAACAAGAAGAGCACATAGTTGTCGGAGCTAATGATGGCCTATGGATCTTCGATAGCGACTATGAGGATGAGACTGAGATGGCATATCTCAATCATATGAGGCAACAAGAATACCCCATGGACATCGATGGTATGTTTGAATAGCTGAACATGGGGCCAAGGCATAGGTGGCATTTAAATCAAGAATAGCTAAACCAAGTGCTTCATCCACCACTTCGAGCATACAAAGAGCACCTCCCACCTAGAGACCCTATAGAGCCACCAGTGCCAAGGGTAGACCCTGTCCTTCTATCCACACATAGGGCCGATCCTTTTGTGCCAGTACCCACAGAGCCAGATCCGGGGCGCAAGGATCACCAAGGATGTCCGAGTCAACACCCACGCGGTAATGGAGACCAAATTCATTCCATCAACATGATCTCCATTGATTTAACCACCCCCATCCATAACCTAGCCGATCCAACATGACCATTGTATCTAGACCTAGATGCCATAGCCTAGGATCATGTTGACTCACCACCATCCCCATCAGAGTATTGGCCTTGTGGTGGGATGTTCCATTTCACCCCAGGACAGACTCAGGATATCTTCCATGCTGAAGAGGAACCCGACGTTCCCAATGCAGATCTAAATTCAGCAAATGATATCCACCTGATCCCAACTCCACACCAGTTGGAGGATGGATCCCACATGTCAATCGAAGAGACGATTGACGTAGACATCGGCTCTGATCCAATGAATCTGAAAGTCATCAAGATGGGGGTAAGTCTATCCCCCAAAGAGAAAGCCGATTACATTGCCCTTCTCAAAGAGAAGAAGGAGGTTTTTGCATGGTCCTACAAAGACATGTTGGGGCTAGACCCACAGCTAGTCACACATAATTTAACACTTGATCCGACAGTCAAGCCAGTCAAGAAAAAGCTACGTAAGATGCACCCAACAGTGGCCTTGATGGTCAAAGATGAGCTACAAAAGTTGTTGGATGCACAGTTTGTCATCTGCATGGATTACCCACCATGGTTGTCCAACATGGTACCCATCAAAAAGCCGAATGGGAGGATTCGCATATGCACCAATTTTCAAGATTTAAACAAAGCGAGTCCCAAGGATGATTTCCCCTTGCCTAGCATCGATGCATTGGTAGACGCTACAATAGGCCATGAAATGCTTTCCCTCATGGATGGTTTCTCGGGATACAACCAGATTCGTATCAATCTCGATGATCAACTAAAGATGGCGTTCACGATGCCTTGGGGGACATTTTGTTATAAGGTCATGCCCTTTGGCCTTAAAAACACTGGTGCCACCTACCAACATGCTATGACATACATCTTCCATGATCACATGCATAAAACTTTGGAAGATTATATGGATGATCTGTTGGCCAAATCTCTTTTGCACCAAAATCATCTCGATGACTTACGCAAGATCCTTGATCGCCTCATCGAACACAAAGTTAGGCTAAACCCCAAGAAGTGCGTATTTGGTGTCACATCTAGAAAACTCTTGGGTTTCATAGTCTCAAAATGAGGCATCGAGGTAGATCCAAACAAAGTCAAGGCAATCCTTGAGATGCTTCCCCCAACCACCATCAGGCAGCTAAGAAGCTTGCAGGGTAAGGTCGCGTCGATCAAGCGCTTCATAGCGCAGTTATCTGACAAGTGCCGACCCATGAATAAATTATTACACAAGGGGGTAGCATTTCATTGGGATGACGAGTGCCAGTCCACCTTCGACGACATCAAAAAATACTTGGCTTTGCCAACTAGACTAGGAGTGTCATTCTACTTATACATCTCAGCTACTGAGGTGGCACTGGGTGCCATGCTAGCCCAAAAAAATGAATTACATAAAGAACAAGCTAATTACTATCTTAGCCGCACCCTGGTCAGTTATGAACTTAACTATGCATACGTTGAGAAGCTATGCTTGGCAGTGGTATTTGCCACCAAAAAGCTATGCCATTACATGTTGAGCAATACAACGTATGTTGTGTCTAAGGAGAATCCATTGCGGTACATGATGAGTCGTACTTATCATAGTAGTCACACGACAAAATGGATCATGTTGTTGATGAAGTTTGACATCGAATTCATTGGACAAAAGTCCATCAAAGGTCAAGTCATCACCGATCAACTAGCAAAGGCTCCTCTCGAAGACGATCATCCTCTGACCGTAGAGCTACCCGATGATGGGGTCTTCCATGTCTCAGAATCTCCAGATTTTGAAGAGCCTGAGTCACAGGCCGACATAACCTTATTCTTTGATGGTTCTAAATGTGAGCAAGGAGGTGGCGCAGGAATCATATTTTTCACACCGCAAGGGGCTCCAATGCCTTTATCATTTAAACTTGATTTCCCATGCACCAATAACAATGTTGAATATGAAGCCTTGCTCATAGGTCTTCAGACAACCATCACCATGAACATCAAATGCTTGAATATCTTTGGTGATTCACTGTTAATTGTCAACCAAGTGAAAGGGGTATTCCAATGCAAATGCCCAGCTTTGTAGGCCTACAAAGCCCTTGTGGATAAATTCCTGGCAAATCTTGAATGGTACGACATCGAGGCACTCCCTCGATCATCGAATCATTTTACGGACACTATGGCCTCCTTGGGGTCACTAATCCCGCAAGACCCTTCTGGTGAGATGACAACCATTCAAGTCAAAACATTATCGCAATCCATGATGGAGCGTGCAAGCTCTGACATAACGCCAAGAATCCACCTGATCTAGATTGAACCATCTCAGGATAGGTTCTCTCGAATCCATGATAGTCTGAATCATGCCAACTAGGGGTCTTTGTTCTCCCCAACCCCTCTTAATAGCAACACAATGCTATTTCTACAAGTTCTTTCCCGCTCATATTTTGCTAGGGATGAACTTCAAGAGGGATTGGCCATTCATACCATCGAGGTTTCTGATCAGCAGGATTGGTACACACCCATAAGAGACTATCTCAAGTTAGGTAGCCTCCCACTTGGATTGTCGCACGCCATGAAAAGATCATTCAAATAGAAAGTGGCAAAACATGTCTTGCTAGGAGACATTTTGTACCGTCGAAGCTACGAAGGGATCCTCCTTCATTGCTTGGACCAGCAGGAGTCCACTTGGGCGATCACCCAAGCGCACGATGGTACATGCGATGGCCACTTTAGTGGTATGGCCATCGCAAAGCGCATTCTTTGCATGGGCTATTATTGGCCATCTTTAGAGCGAGATTGTTGTGCATATGTGCGAAAGTGCATGAAGTGTCAACACCATGCTAACTTGACACACGTACCTTCTCAGGCCTTGCAGCTGATCCAATCGGCTTGGCCATTTTCATAGTGGGGCTTAGATCTCATCGAAAAGATCTCCCCTATGTCGTCAGGTCATCACACGTTCATCATAACGGCCACAGAGTACTTCACCAAGTGGGTGGAAGCAATTTCGCTTACCTCTACGACTGGGCCCCGCATTGCAGAGTTTATTTTACATAACATCATATGTCATTTTGGTATTCCATCCAAGATCATCTCGGATAATGGGACGTCATTTAAGAACAAAGATGTGCGTGCTTTGACAACAAAGTACAAAATTCAGCACAGTTTTTTGACACCCTATTATCCGTAGGCAAATGGGCAAGCAGAGGCGTCAAACAAAATGCTAGTCGCCATCCTTAAAAATATGGTCGCAGATAATCATAAGGATTGGCACATCCAAATACCACTTGCCCTATGGGCTTATCGCACTAGCATTCGGATGCCCACTGGGGCCACTCCATTTTTGTTGGTGTATGGCTCCGAGGCAGTCATGCCTCTCGAGTTGGAAATACCTTCCCTGTGCATATCAATGCAAGAGTTCATCGATGATGACACTACATAGTAGGCCGATTAGACCAACTTACGTTGCTCGATGAATGATGTATCAATGCTCTCGAGCATTTACGTATCTATCAAGAGTGACTTAAGAAAGCATATAACATGAAAGTTCACCTGAGGGACTTTCAGGTTGGTGACTTGGTCTTAAAAGAGAACCAACAAAATTCTAACTTGCCACCCCATTTAAGGGACAAGTTCATGGCAAATTGGTTAGGTCCTTATGTAATCGATAGTAAAATAGGACCTAGAACATACTGACTCACCTCTCTTGAAGGAATCAAGGAACTAGAACCCTTGAACATCAGTCATTTGAGGCCATTCCACATTTAGAGAGCCATAGCCCACCCCAAACACCCCAAGGATTCCCATAATCACTTGGTCAACCCCAAAAATGCCCCAAAGGTATCCATAATCCCTTTGGTCAAACCAAAAGCTCCAAGGATTCCCACAATCGCTTGGTCAACCTAAAATGCCCCAAAGGTATCTATAATCCCTTTGGTCAAACCAAAAGCTCCAAGGATTCCCACAATCTCTTGGTCAACCTAAAATGCCCCAAAGGTATCCATAATCCCTTTGGTCAAACCAAAAGCTCCAAGGATTCCCATAATCGCTTGGTCAACCTAAAATGCCCCAAAGGTATCCATAATCCCTTTGGTCAAACCAAAAGCTCCAAGGATTCCCACAATCACTTGGTCAACCTAAAATACCCCAAAGGTATCCATAAACCCTTTGGTCAAACCAAAAGCTCCAAGGGTTCCCACAATCGCTTGGTCAAAAACAAATATTCAAAAACAAACAAAAGATAATAAAAAATAACAAAAACAATTGCATCTCACTTTCATGCATATTCTTAAAAATCAAAACACAAAAAAGAAATGAAAACTGCATTAGGCATCGCATACATACATTGCATATTTGCTGGTCATACTTGTCAAAAGCACCATAGACTGTAATTACTCGGCAATTCCATCATTTTTCCAAATTCAGTCCATTTTGTAAAAAGATCCATCAAGAATAACACCCTTTGCATTTTCGCCATATCATAGTCAGTTGTCTGCTAATGTCTTTAGGGTTTTTCGTCATTCAGCTATCTTTAGATTTTTGGTCAAATGTTGTACGAAGTCAGACCGATTTTTACAAGGTAGAGTTTTACTTGGATCACGCCTTGTTACATCACATCCCAACACAAGCTTAAAACACATAAAAATTCCCAAGTTGTGTGAATGCAAGAGAAACCTACAAAGTAGTCTAGGGTACCATAGGTGAAAGGTTATCCTGCTCATCCCCCTATGCGAATGGTTCAAGAATGCTGAGAATTGACAAAAGGACAAGCTCTTCCCCATCCAATTCCCCATAATAAATAGTGGTTTTCACCACTATCAAAAATCCCAAAACACCTTTGGTCCCCAAAGTCGTAAGGATTCGTACTACACATCCCTGAGAAGGATGGGTAGTCATCCCCAAGGCCTAAAAGGATCAATGCCATTCACAAGAAAAATCCCAAAAGTCCACCATCCAAAATCCCACACACCTTTGATCCCCAAAGTCGTAAGGATTCATACTACACGCCCCTACGAAGGATGGGTAGTCATCCCCAAGGCCTAAAAGGATCAATGTCATTCCAAAGAAAATTCCCAACCACCTTTGAGCCCCAAAGTCATAAGGATTCGTACTACACGTCCCTGAACAGGATGGGTAGTCATCCCCAAGGCCAAAAGGATCAATGCCACTCACAAGCCAAAAACCCACGAGCTCAACTTGGAAATCAACATGCCAAATCTAAATCCTCAAAAGGCAACAATAAAAAAATAACAGTGGTTATCACCACTACTCAAACCCCTTGCTCAAGAAAAAAAACAAAAGAGAAAAATAAATAGTGATTTTCATCACTATGTATGAGAGCAAGTATCCCAACAAGTTGAGCAACCGAAAGATGCCTGAGCTTGAATCCCTGAAATTCTTAGCATTTGAAGAACCATTTAGGTGATCCTCATTACGGGTTTGGTGGATAGCCTACCTAGCAATGGCGGTATCCTAAACGCATGACGATATGTCTATCACATTAGCTTTGCATGTGTGTAGACCAATGTTTGCATGTGGATGAGCTAGCTTATGGTATTCTAGATTGCACCATAGATTAATCTTACTAAATACAACAAAGGAGTTAGTGGAGCTAATTAGGTGATCCTCAGTACAGGTTTGGTGGACAGCCTACCTGGCACTGGCGGTATCCTTACGAATACCACATAAACGAACTCAATCGCACACACAGGGATGTGAAATAACTTGGTCAAACTCAAGTCTGATTCGTACCTTGTTCGAAAGTCTTGTAAGATAATGTACAGTCTTGATTAGTTAGTTAAAGCAGCTGAGTCTCAGAAAAACCTTAACTACATTTTAAAACAATTGTCGTACATTTCATTATCACCATCAGAAATAACAAAACAAAAATTACAAATGCAAAGTTATTTCATAAAGCAATCACATAGTACAGAAAGCCAGTTAATCCTGTACAGTCTATGGTGCCACCACCAATATACCAACAAATCATTCCATCCATTCCATATGCATACATCCATATCATATAGCTAACATCATCCATAGTCATAACAACATATGCATACATAAACATAAATAAATGTGCATAAAAAGAACAATAAACCATAACAAGTAAATAATCCAAAAAGAGAGTCATGTATATATTAAGTCAAAAATGCCCTCAAGCTACAATAAAAAGGTCCTCTGACCTCACAAAAATCCAAAAACTCAAAATCCCCAAAGCCTAGGGAGTCGGCCACCATGATCACGTAGGATCGGTGCGACTGGAACTACCCCCAGTGGTGTGGGTCCTATGGGACCTCTCAGGGTGGTTGCTGCCAGCCCTCGCATCATGCCCACTAATGCTACCCTCACCCACCCGCCTACGATGAGAGGATGCAGACTGCTCAGTCTCACTACCTCTCGTACGGCATGATGATCCACCTCCAGTGAGCTCAGGTAACTGCCCATCGAGGCGGATAATCTCGGCCTCCAACTCCACCCGACACCGACCCCACTCCACATCCCATCGATGGTACACAGCCAATGCGTCATCCCGCTATGCCAACTGAGCCCGTAGGTGATCCCTCTCGATGTTGTGCTCCTCATCCCATCTCCGTAGTAGGTCCTCCAATCATGCTATCTCAACATGAAACCTAGCCTCCATATCCCCTGGGACTACTTGAGGCATGGGCATCTCCGGGATGGCATGCTGCTCTGGCACCCACTACTCCAGGATGTCCTGTGTATCCGGCTGCTCTGGAACCCCTAAATCATCCCCAGTCAAGTCATCTACCTCCACCATATCCGCATCATCGAGCGGAGCCCCCCAACCCTCCATCGATGCCTCTGCACCCCCACCGCCTGTTGCTACCGCATCCGGACCTCCTAGAGGCCCCTCACCCCACCATCGCAGCATCGTCCACCACTGGTCATACTCTGCAGTCACCCCGACATTGTCCACGTCGGGGACATCAATCACTGCATCAGACTCCTCGCCCAGTGGCTCAATAATCGGCCAGGCTAGAGTCCTCTCATCGCCCCGATGTCGATAGATCAAGGGCTCCCCAGGAAATCCTTGGCGCACCCCAAACTGTCGAGTCACCCGGACGTACAGGAAGTACTCCTTTGTCCCATGTCACCCGATCAACCATCTCCCCCTATGCACCCATCGGAGCCACTCTCCAGCCTCAGGCCAGGCTGGACAGTCCCGGTATGGCCACCAGAACACCTCCCCTAGAGCAAGATGAGAGAAGGCATCAGTATAGTGCCCTACGACACCTGCCCACCGTCGACTCTACCCCTACTCCTTTGACCTCCACCATAGAGCAGCATACCCAATCTCCCTGTCCACCATCTCACCCCGAGTGGTCCAAGGCAACCCCTACGGCCGCTCCACAGCTATGTGCTGCCACCCCCAGCACTACAAAATATAGTTGCACCCGATCCCCTTCCGCCTCTAGTAGCGGATCTCGTACAACTCATCGTAAAGTTATGCCAATAGTGTCTGACCCCACCTCATAATAAGTGGCGCTACTATCGGACACTCCACCAGTCTGAACACCACCTCGAGCAGGTTCCAAGGGAACCTCGCACCTGAGGAGTCAAGAAGTAGCATGTTGGAGATGAGGGTCATGAGCAACGCATGCCTCACCCCCAAAATGCCCTTCTCCAGCCACCACCGCACCAGAATCCCACCAATCAGGCAGTCCGCCTCTGCCCTCTCCACAGCCCTATCCACCCCCATCTTCGTCGCCTACCCAAAGCACCGTGTCAGCACCGCCATCCGCTGATCATGGGGAGTCATCCGAATGGGCAGTCCATCTATCGAAATCCGTAGAATCCGATACACGTCCTCCAAAGTAACCGTCATCTCCCCTGTTGGGAGATGAAAGGTGTTGGTGCGGGGATCCCACAAATTGATCAAGGTAGTCAGATATGCCCGATCCCCCACCACAGGCTCCAACCGCGTCACCTGCTTGAGCCCAAGGGCATCAAGCCACTCCCAATCCACAACTATCAACGCCTCTCGAGCATCAGAGAACACAGTCGACTGGCGGTGCCGACTCCTAACAACCTGCAAAACACAAACACAATAAAACAAAAAAACAAATTAGGGTTTCAACCTTAATTTAAACAAAAACATTCAAATAACATGTATAGACGAAAAACAAAGTACAAAAAAACAAAAGTACAAAATTGGCCAAAGTACAGATCAATCAAATAAACTATACAATCAAGAACAAAAATGCAATAAAACAAATTCATCCTAGGGTTTTAACCTTAAGTGTGAACAAAAAAATCAAAATAAAACAAAAACAATCATACTAGGGTTTGTAACCTTAATGTGAACTAAAAAACAAATTAAAACAATAAAACAAAAACAAATCATACTAGGGTTTTTAACCTTAATGTGAACTAAAAAACAAATTAAAACAATAAAACAAAAACAAATTATACTAGGGTTTTTAACCTTAAGTGTGAACAAAAAAACAAAATAAAACAAAAAAATTCATCCTAGGGTTTTTAACCTTAAGGTGAACAAAAAAATCAAATAAAACAAAAAAATTCATCCTAGGGTTTTCGACCTTAAGGTGAACAAAAAAATCAAATAAAACAAAAAAAATCATACTAGGGTTTTTAACCTTAAGTGAACTAAAAAAAAAAAATCAAATAAAACAAAAAAAAACATCAACCTAGGGTTTTGACCTTAAGGTGAATAAAAAAAACAAAAACATAATACAAACACAAAAATTAATACTAGGGTTTCGATCTTAATATTAACACAAAATAAAAATAAAATAATGCAAAATAAAAACAATTATGTGCAAGTTTTTTAACTTCATATAAAGCAAAAACAAATAACAAGAAGAAGGAAGGAGCACCTACCGGTCTCGCTTCGGCTCCTCCACTCGAAGATCCGGTCCTTGCACTCATGGTGTCCATGAAATTTTGATAGTGCTCCGCTACGCAAACTCGCACTCCTCCTCCCCACAACTCCAAAACACCAAGAAAAAAATGTTGCAAATGAGCCCAAAACCTAGTTTTGGTCTTTTTATAGGTTGTTAGGCCTGTAATCGTCCCACCCTAGGATGAGCACTCTAGTTAGCACTCATCCCACCCTAGGATGATTACCAAATTGGTATTCGTCCCACCCTGGGATGATTACAGAGCAAAAAATAAAGCAACAAAAACAGAATCCAAAAAATGCACCAAAAATAGCAATAAAACTGCCAAACAAAGGTGCCCTTGCACCTGATATTCTTGGCATGAAATACCGATGTCGGGGTCACAAATTATCACTATCCTACTCCCTAATAAGGCTACCATAGCCGGACCGCTCCACGGGAGGACGAATTTTCGAAAATTTCAGCCCCAAGGCGTCACAAAAAGGGTCAAAACCCACCAAAAAATAGCAATAAAACTGCCAAATAAAGGTGCCTTTGCACCTGACATTCTTGGCATGAAATACCGATGTCGGGGTCACAAATTATCACTATCCTACTCCCTAAGAAGGCTACCATAGCCGGACCGCTCCACAGGAGGATGAATTTTCGAAAATTTCAGCCCCAATAGGCATCACAAAAAGGGTCAAAACCCACCAAAAAATAGCAATAACTCTACCGAATAAAGGTGCCTTTGCACCTGACATTCTTGGCATGAAAAACTGATGTCGGGGTCACCAATAGTCACTATCCTACTCCCTAAGAAGGCTACCATAGCCGGACCGCTCCACGGGAGGACGGATTTTCGATAATTTCAACCCCAATAGGCATCAACAAAAAGGGTCAAAACCCACCAAAAATAGGTCCGATTGCTAGGAAACTGCACACGTTCAATGGAAAACCACTGAAGGCACCCTTACAAATGTCATCTTGGGTCAAGCGACTCGTCGCTTTTCTCATTTTTGTCATTCCCTCATCGATTCGTCGCTTGAGGGGGTAGTCACACTTAGTCACCAAATCAACAAATACACACCCAATCAAGGAAATGGCATGCATTCAAAGAATCATTGACAAAGACAATCACGCTCCTGCTTGGGGCAGTAAACAAGCAATAATCACAAGCTGATCAAACACTTGGCATTCTGGAATCATGAACTCAAGGTTCCCATAGACAAAAGGTTGCGCCCTTTGCCTACTCATGATTGAACAATGTCCAAGATCAAGTAACACCTCACCAAAAAAATGTTAACACTTGAAGTAAGCTCCTTAGCTCGTCAGAAGCAAGGATTCAAGAATGCGTGCCCTTTCCATACTTGGGGCATCAAAATTTGGTTAGGTTACTAAGAAACCCTAATCATTAAGTGCTTTGGTTATCTATTTTTGCTCAGCATTGTGCCACGCACAGTGCATCCCAAAAAGGGGCATCTATAGACACCAAAACAACACCAATCCGATTATGTGACTACAAGCACTGATCGAGTTGGCATACATAGCCCCTAGGGCAGCCCCCAGAGGTTAAACAGTGGTCCTAACCACTCCCAAATCAGTTTTGGAAGGTCAAAGGTCAATTTGGCACCTTTTAAGCACTTTGCTCCCTACTCGTCCCACCCTGGGACGATTAGAATCCTATTAGAATCCTATTCGTCCCACCCTGGGACGATTAGCAACAATCGTCCCAGGGTGGGACGAGTAGCAGGTTTGACTGGCAAAAATTCAAACCTCGATAGGTCCGCCACTTAACTGCGCCTTCAGGGCATGCAATTGCGAGGAACGACTTCAAATCAGAGAGAGGGACTTCAGTCAAGCATGCCCTGATCATGGAGGCCTCATGCAAGGAGACTCTAAATCAGGGAGGAATCTTCTCTCCCAAAAAAGGCATGGCAAGCCAAGTGGCGCCCTCGCATGCGCATTCAAAGAGAGAGACCCTAGGTCTATAAAAGGGTGAGCATCCTCACCCCAAAAAAGAAGAGAGCTGGAGCATTTGGAGCAATGGAGTGCTGCCAAATTATACCCACATTCCCCTTTGTGCTTCTTACATCCCTAATTTCTCTTTTGGAAGAGAGGTTATCGGGTGAACACTAGGAATGCAATCCTGACCCAAAACCCAAGCAATCGGCCACAATCCCACACCAAATTCACTGACACAACCCCCTAGGAGGTTTTGGACCCATCCCAAGTGGATTGGTGTCAAAACCAGACCCCAAACAACGGGCGTCCTGCCCCCGGGCGCCCCCTAAACTGCCGCAGTCCTAATCGGCCCACCCCGGAGCGATTAGAAATCCATGAAGAATTTCTCTACTTTTATTTTTGCATTATGTTCTATTTGGTTTACTTATGCTGTTGTTCAAGTTTCATGTTATTCTGACTTGATTTGACTGTGTTTTTATCATTTTATGCGTTTACTAACATACAGGGAGCACTTTCGGATACGGGACAATCTGGGTAGAATCTGCCAAATCTGACCTTCTGGGTCATCCCAAAATGCCCCTTTTAGCCTAACCCCAAGTTTGCAGGAGTTTTGGAGGCCTCTGGGCAGGACATTTGGAAGGTTGCCTTTGCATGTTTTGTGACAGTCCTAATCGTCCCACCCCAGAGCGATTAGAAATCCATGCATGATTTCCTAACTGTTCCTTTTGCAATGTGTCTCTGATGATGTTTTCATGCTTCTGTCAAATTTTGGGTTCATTATGACATGTTTTGATCATCGTTTTGCTATTTTATACATTAACTAGCCGGAGGCCCTAGGGATTGCATGTTTTCCTTCCATCCGCATATGCTATTAACTATTTGTTGTTTCTCTAAGCGTAGGATCTCACCACTAGGAACACCAGAGGGGCAGCAAGGAACACATGAACACATGGACACAAGCGGCGACAACGTTTGGCCCGCCCATTTCAAATGTGAGGCATGCGGAAGACACTGGAAGCGTACCATCCGTTGATGTAACGAACTGTATCAAATGCTCCGAGCCCTAGAGGGGGGAGATGTATTGTAACCATATTGAAAGCAACATTAATAAAAAGAGGCCCCGCTTTGTCTTGCTTACATCTAGTTTCATTTATGCTTTGTTTCCTACATGCATTTGTTTCTCGCATTCGTAGGGCTTAGCATCTGCACCATTTGCATCAATTTCGTTTGCATCATAATTTGGTACGTTGTCACCCTGCATTCGGCTTTCAATATTACTACTGTAAAAATAAATGTTAATAGTGGTTAAATTTTGTAATAAATTATACATTTGATTATTCTCATTGCCCAATTAATAGTAATACTACGATAGATAATTCATATGATTTTATTAAGGTTACTAAACCCCATATTCATGTAAGTAGTGTTTTTGTGAACCCAAATCCCATTACACCTATAGCTACAATGGCTCAGCCAAATCAAAATAATATTCAATAGTGGAGAGTTAATAGGTACACACCTTTTACTTTACTTACAAATTTGAATGCCTTACCAAACAAAGCCCATAAGTATCTTCCCAAGTTTCAAGGAAATAATGCAGTAACTAGAGAGGATCATATTAAAAGTTTCTTATATGCTTTGGATATCTTAGAGGTAGAACATGAAGATGTAGTCCTAAGGCAATTCCTACAAACCTTAGAAAAGGATGTTAGAGAGTGGTTCAACTCTCGCCCAGCCAATGACATTCTAGATTTTGCTAAAATGGAAACTGTGTTTCTAAAGAAAGTTGAAGAGAGGAAAAATGAATAATCCCTGTTAACTGAGTTAGCCACTATGAAAAAAAAGTAAAATTAAGTTGTTGATGATTTTAACAGAAGGTTTGCCAAAACTAGGAATAAAATACCTATTAACCTCAGGCCTAGTGACACCCAATCAATTTGTTTCTATAAAAATACTTTCCATGGGGAATTTAATTATGAATTAAGGCAAGAACAAGCCACCACTATCAATGAATGCATGGATAAAATGATTGAAATCGAAATAAATATGCTAGATAGTGGTAAAATTAAATCTTATTTGTTGGAGACAATTCAACCTAATAAAAAGCCTAAAATAGTAGCTTTTGATTTAAAAAGAAGAGCTGAAGTAGATCCAATGGAAAAATTGACTAATCAAATGGCTAAGATATTTAATACCATGAATAATAGGTTAGCAAGAATAGAAATAAATAATGGAAACAATGGGAATAATGGTGAGCCATCATAACTAGAGAGACCACATGTTGATAATCACCCTCCCTTCAAGAAAAATTTCAATAGGAATTGGGGAAACAACAATGTCTCTAATGAAGGAAATAGGAATAGGAACAGTGGAAATAATAATTGGAAAAATAGAGAGTCTAACAGAGATCATAACAATGTTCCTAACCCCATGCCATCTACCAACATAACAAAATATTTTCCTTATTTTTTTTCAACCTATGATGCCCCCCATAACCCAGAAGGATGTGGTATTTACCTAAGTAAACAACATAATATTGATCTAAATGATGATTCAGAAGAAGATATAAGAATTAGTGCTTGTTGGTCTTTAGAATATGAGTCTATAGAAAGACTATTTAAAGATAACATGGACAAGTATGCTTTAAATCATCATCCTCAAATATTAGTAGCTAAAGGTACTAAAATCTTATAAAAACCACATGAGTTAAGATACGATAAAATAAAGCAAAGGAAATTAATCCCCACTACTAAAGAAGTGGAGGAACTAGAAGCTACCAATACTCTGAATTTAAGAAACATAATAGTTCCTGACAGAATAGAGAAAGCTTCTACTAGTGAAACAAGAAAATAGTCCTTCACAAAAAAAAATATTAGCAAAGAGAAAACTGATAGAACCCCAAAAAGGTAATCCTTGAGCTAGTAGAGTTTGAGGAAACATCTAAAGAATAATGCAACAAACCATTGGATGTAAAAAAGATAGAATTTGATGTTGGATCAGAACTCAATAAATAGAAAGTCAATATTACATTTGGTGAACTTATAAAATTTCAACAATATAGAGAACAAGTTTGTAGAGCATTTGTGCTGATTGAGCAAAAAGAATATCCAACTTGCCATACTACTAGACAAATGATACAAGGTCACCATCCTCTATTAGACCCTTCTATGTGTCATTAAGATATAATTCAGATGAAGGAGAGAGGTATGCAATTCATAATTGTATGCTGGATAGTGGAGCTTCACATAACATCATGTCCAAAATGATAGCTAATCAAATGGGGTTAATCTATACAACAAATTTTGCCCCTATTTTTGTAATGGACAGTAGACAAGTACCTTGCATTGGAGTGATAATTGGATTATTAGTTTTCCTGTACCAACACCTCAAGAAAGACATAGTGATGGATGTTGCAATAGTGGATGTTGATCCTTTCTTCTCACTACTACTAAGAAGGCATTGGGTAGAACAATTAGAAGGTTCAATTTAATTGGATTGGTCTTATGCTACCATTCCAATGTCAGATAAAGAAAATGTAAGTCTACGAAGAGAACCTTTTAACAAATATTCTGTAGAGTTAATTAAAACAGACGAAACCATGATAAACTTATTAAATTCAATGGAAGAAAAAGGAAAGGAAGTATATTAAATATGGCATAATATATTCCTAGACTCTATGTAGACTTTAGAAACTTGAATAAAATATTCTTAAATGACAATCACCCATTGCCTAAAATGGAATAACTATTGCAAGTTATAGTTGGTTCATCTAGAATGTCCCTGTTAGATGGATTTTCTAGATATAATCAGATACAGATTAATCTTTAATATAGACATAAGACAACATTCACTACACCCTAGGTCACATTTGAATATTTGAGAATACATTTTGGTCTAATGAATGCGGGTGCTACCTTTTAGAGAGCAATGGAATTTGCCTTCAAAGGGTTGATGTTCAAAATAGTAGTATATTTGGATGATATAACAATATTTTATAAAAATCTAGAGGACCATTTAGATCATCTTGTTGCAATATTTGCTCAGTGTAAAGAGTTTGAAATTTCCCTAAATCCTAAAAAGTGCATGTTTGGAACAACACAGGGGAAATTACTAGGACACATAGTGTCAAAAAAAGGGGTGAGTATAGATCCAAAAAGAATAGAAGCTATCTCAAAAAAATTTCCTCCTAGAAACATCAAAGGAGTCAGGTCATTCTTTGGCAAAATCAATTTTGTTAGAAGATTTATTCCCAATTTTGCATAGATGACCAAACCTATAAATGACATGGTTAAAAATATTGGAGAAATAAAATGGACAACAGAAAACATAGAAGCTTTTAAATAGATAAAATATTCCATTCTACTGCCCCAACCTTAACCTACCTCAATTACTCAAAATATTTCGACATCTATTTATTCACATTTGAAGATTCCATTGTTGCAGTCCTTTCTTAAAAGGATGATAAAAATAATAAAAGGTCAATAGCCTTCATGATTTTAGGATTGAAATGAGCACATCTTAAGTATACCCTGCTAGAAAAACATGCTTATGTAGTGATTCAATATCTAGAACATTTTAAAGGTATATTTGGTTCTAATAAGGTTTATTGTTGTATCCCTTTCATAACAATAAAGGATGTCTTCACCCAGTATAAACCTCTAGGAAGACCTATAAGGTGGATGGTGAAACTATTATAGTATGATGCATAATTCAAAGTAGTCAAAATTGTAATAGGTCAAGGATCAGCCAAATATTTGACATATAAAGGAGAATATTCTAATAATTTCATTACAGTAGATGAAACTCATGACATCAGGAGTAAGAATACTAAATGTAAATGATATGATGAAATAATAGCATACCTACAAACTCTGTCTTTCCCAAAATATATGCCAACTAACAAAGTAAGATTTATAAAGTTGCAAGCACAAAAATATCATGTGCAGGATGGTGTGCTCTATTGGAGACACCCTAATGGTGTATTGTTAGTCTGCTTATATAAAAATTAAGTCCCAAAAATAATGAAAGAATTTCATAATGGTTTATGTGGTGTATATTTTTCTCCCAAAGCTACAGCTAATAAAATTATGATAGTAGGTTATTATTGGCCTTTCATTTTCAAATATGTATATTAGTATGTAATAAATTGCCATAACTGTCAAGTTATTGCAGGTAAGAAGAACTTAGCTGCTATGCCTCTCAAAACAATGGTCATAGAAGCACCATTCACACAATGGGACATTGACCTAATTGGGAAAATTAACCCAAATTCGTCAGGTAGACATAAATGGATCATAACTGCAACATATTACTTCACAAAATGGGTAGAAGCTGCACCTCTAAGAAGTTCTACATCCTAAACTATCATAAATTTCTTAGAAGAAAATATTCTAACCAGATTTGGGATTCCTCAAAAGATAGTGACAGATAATGGACAATATTTAGTATCATTTGAAATGGTAGAATTTGGTGCTAAGTATGGAATAGAAATATCACTCTGCAAATTATTATCCATAAGGAAATGGTCTAGCTGAGTTATTAAATAAGAATTTAATTACCATAATTAAGATATCATTGGGTAAAAATAAAAGAAGTTGGGACAATGAGTTAAAATTTGTTTTGTGGGTAGATAGACTATCACTTAAAAGGAATACAGGGAGAACTCCTTATGAACTTGTCTATGGATAAAAAGCCCTAATACCTCCTAGAATAGATAAATTAGCATTATCCTTGTTGTTATATGACCATGAGAACCCTTATGGCTTGTAGAGGAGATTAGACCAAATTGTTCAGTTGCAAGAACAAAGAAGAGAGACCTTAAACAGAATAATTGATCAAACTCAAAAAACTATACAATCATTTAACAAAAAAGCAAACGGTACTCCCTTCTATGAAGGTGATTTAGTAATCTATTATGATCCCAAAAATGATAAGCATGGTGAGAAAGGAAAACTTGAACCCAAGTGGATTGGCCCCTATCAAATAGCTCAAGTTGTTGGTCCAAACACTTACAAGTTGCAAACCCTAGAGGGTGAATTGATGAAAATCCCTATCAATGCTATACATCTCAAAATTTATAACCCCAATAGGGAATAAATACCCATATATAAATAAAAAAATAAAAATAAAATAAAAACAAAAACCAAAAAATAGAGTGATGTAATTTTTGTCAATTTTTGTGATGTTTTGTTTGTTAGTTAAGTAATTTTCTTTTTGTTGTTTTGTTTTGATTGGTGTGGTTTCATTTGTTTTGTTTATCATGATTATCATAGGATGATGAGTATTCTTTATTATCTATTTTAATAAATATAAACAAAGAGAGGAAATTTATTTTAGTTTTTGATGATGCTTATAATTTTCAAATTTGAATGTTCATGCAACTATCATACAATATGAAACAAAACAGAGTAAATCAAAGTTGTTGGTCCATCATGATAAAGTCTCACATTACAAATCATACTAAAATAATTTTAGGATCCAAGGGACAGAGTTATCTTTGGTAATTACACTCTATTATTTAGCCAAAAGTTGGTCCTCAACTCAAGTACACTCATTGCACAATTTGCTTATATCCAAATATTTCTCAAAAAGAGAGAAAATTTAAATAATGTAGATTGAGTTTGTATCTGAGATATATTGGAAAACCTCTACCAGGGCTATAGATTCTTGTATGGTAGTAGAGTAAAACTATATGGGATCAATAGCATCTCCACCGGGGCTATAGATGCCTAACTAGCAGTGGAGCCCTACACATTGTGAAAATATTAAAGAGTGAAATTACGTATTAGGCTTGACCATTTTCCAAACATGATGAAATCTTGGAAGACCCATAAATTAAAATTAATACACTAACACACACTCAGGCCAAGCCATGATGAAGCAAGTAATTTTGATGCATTATGTATGATCATATCTTAGGACTTCATAGAACAATCATAATAATATTCTAAAAACTCATCTGAACTTAAAATTTTGATCCTTAGATCTAAATTTGATTGAGGATAATAGCATTTTTGGATACTCTATTTGCTTTGATATCATCTTTGTTGTTGCTTTATTGTACCATTTCAATTTTTAAGTTTTCTTTGTTTGTATTTTTTATTCTCTAATCAGGTTTGATGTCTCATTATTATATCCAAAGCATGTAACGTAACAATGAGATTCTAGAATTTTCAAGTGCCTCAGGTTTTCAACACATTGTCCCAGTCAGAGCCTATGTTGGAGCCAAATTTGACTCAACATCAGATACCCCTAATTTTAAAATTTTGGCTTAGATAAATTTACCAATTTTTGCTGGTCTCTGATTGTTTTCCTTTTCGAAGAATTAATAGTCAATGTTTTGATTCCTAAGAATAAGTCTATAGTCATGGCCTTAACCATTAATAAAAGTGCCTTGGTGACCGTTAGTCTTATCTAATAATCAAAGAGCCTTTTTCAAGTCATTTGATCACTAAATTGTCCTTGTCTAATTATTAAAAGAGGTTATAATTTACAAAAAAAGTGTAACATCAGCTAAAAGTCCCCTTAAGCCCTTAGTCCTCGTAATAAAATCAAACAAAATATTCACACCTAAGTTAGAACAAATAAGCCTAAGGTTCAAGTTAAATCACATGGGAAAATGAGGGTAAGTACCCCCTTTAGTTAAAAATCGAGCAATTTTTGAGATCTGAATGATAGCACTTCATCCACGGTTAATCCAATGGATGCACGTTCTTTAAATTTAACCAACCTTTAAAATATCAAATTTTACATCGACCATAACCTAAGTTTTAATGGAAATTTAATCAAAGGTCATGCACCCCTTTTGATTTAAATACCATGCAGATCTAAGGGAAACACTTAATCGTGATAAAATCAGACGATCACGTAGAATGTCAAAGTTTAGCATTAAGTAGGTCAACACCCGAAGATTAATCAACATTAATGAGGGTCTTAATACATTGATAAGATTTCCCCCTTCGCTTAGTTAAATATTATTAAGTAAGTAAAGGTATGCATCCATTTGGCTACTAATCTTGCAGATCTAAAGAAATCGATGGATGTGCTTTCTCCTGAATCAATCCTATGATAATGATCATACGAAATAATCAGATGTTGACAAGTTAGAATACAAATATATGAAGTGTACATATCCACAATATTTAACGACAATGCTCGATTGGGATAAAATTCGATGATCATGCTCACTCAAAATAACAAGGTGTTAAAAATTGAAAGGGTTTAGGTGCCCAAACATTAATTAAATCACTAATAAATTTTTGTGAGGGTCCTAACACGTTAAGTAATCCTTCCCTCTTTTGTTTAATTAACAATGATTTAATGTTTAAATCATGCACCTCATCTATTATTAAACTTGTAATTTAAATAAGATCAACTGTAGTGCTTAACCGTGATTCAATCTAATAGCGACGCTCATGGCAAATCAACCGACCAATCAAAACCATTCATCCAAACAAGGGTTAACAACCTTCAATCTTCACTAGAATTCGATGGTCGTGTCTAATCCAAAATAGATCTAACGGTCATGCTCTCACAAAGTTATCAAACATTGACAAGTCAAAGATAGAGGATATTAAAGCACACATTACAAAGTGATTCAATGGCTACGCCCAATCCCCACTTAGATCCAATGGTTGCACTTCAATCAAGATGATCTAAAGAAAATAAAGCATACATCATGGGCTAATCTGATGGCTACGCTTGATCCTGATCGGATCTGATGATCGTGCTTTCCCAAAATAAATCTAAGTCTAATAAGGTGATTATCAACGGAGTTGTAGTCAGAGCCAAATCTTACAGTCACACTCATTTATACCCAGATCCAATTATGGTGCTTCATCAAGGATACTTAACAAAGACAAGAAAAGCACATAACTTTGATTGATCTAATGACTGCGCTTGATCCTGCCAGGATTGGACAGTAGTGCACATCCAAGATAACCGAAGGTTAGTTTAATAAATATTTTTGGTTAGAAAACTAATTAAATGTATTATTAAGGCTAAGAAAGAGTGCTTAACCAAGATTTATAAGGGTTTAATATGTGGGTAATTTTCCCCTTTTATTTTTCTAACCCTTGCGCATGTCAGGAGAATCCAATGGGTGTGCACGTCTGATTATTTTATTTTGATCTAACGATGAGTGCATAGGAGTGTGATCTATCCATAAATAGATTATGTCTTAATGAAAGGTTATTAGGGTTTTCTAATAGCATGATAACCTAAATAAATTTATATTATATGGATATTAATACATTGGTAATATCAATTCGACAAATTATATTTTAAGCCTAAGCATTTGTCATTGACTTGCTGATAACCATGGATTTTCCAATTAATACATGTAACTACCATAGCATACATTCATTATGTCATATGACTAACGATTATGCAGGTCCATAGATATCAATGAAAATGATTGAAATCAACAAGATCTAATGGTAAGCATGGTATGCGATGCTCAAGAAGATAAATATTACGACCAAGGTACCTTAAGCTTTGGTTATTCTCTGAATAATTATAATAATAAAACTTGAATTAAGGTAATCTAATTACAATTTTTTCTATCGACTAACCAAACATGCAGATAATTGAATTTGTATGGGCACACGCCTCTATGAGTAAATATATTGATCGACATCTAGAGAAAAGGGCCACTTCTTAATGGTACATGATTTGAGCTAGCTCCTACACGAGGACCTAGGTGGTAGATCATTCACAAAAATATTTATTGTAAAGAAAAGCCTGCAACAAATAGCAACGACTGTGACATCAGATCAAACTATCCAGGTAGTAGTCGGGGGAAGGATTGTTTAGTCGATCAAATAGAATCCCACAGACTGTACCAAAATAAAGATAATGTGGACTGTTCAAATGACAAATCCTATTACTGAAGAACAAAATCAAACTATCATATATCCATAGAATGTGATCATGTACTATGCGAGAAATAAAATAAGCCTGCTCAAAGGGGACTCATTGTTATTCTAGAAAATCATCAAGGATATGAAACAACCTAGAAGAAATGAATTGTGAGTAAGAACCAATTGGAGGTGAATGATAGATACAAGTTTGAGAAGATGTCAGAGATGAAATCAAGAAGAAAAATAGATTCTAGTTAGAAGGAAAATGAGAATTGCTCAAAGGGAGACCATGAACATATCTACAAATAAACTAGTAATCAACCAAGTATGGACTTTAGAAGGAGATATTGAAATATGGGATACATTGTTGATAGATACAGGAGAGAGGGTACAAGAACCACCAAGGGTCGATGAGAATATTGATGTAAGGGAAGAAATTAATGAAATAACTGTAGAAAGAGATGGTAAGTGGATGGTAACACCTAAAAAGTGATGGTAATGTTACAAAGGGCTGAAAAGTATGGGATTCAAGCACCAAAGCAATAGGGCACAATGTCTCAGGAAGAAGAACTAGGACTACAATTGACATTTCGATGAAGGAAGTCATAAAGTGAGGATGCATAGGAAGTCGAGAGGTGACTATTTAGTGAAAATAAGGTACCATGAATAGAAATATTTGATGAAGAGCAATGTAGTGGATCACCCACCCAAAGAAGGAATTAGTCAAGGATTTTGGAAGATACCTCCTCAAGTGATGAGGAAGGAAATCCAATAATGGCTAGTGTAGCTATGAAAGTAGGGAAACAGAGATGCCCACCCTTCATGGGAGAAGGGAAGGAGGACCCGAAAAGGCACATTAAGACATGCATAACCATTTGGAAATCAAATAGCATGAACCAACCAGATGATTGGTTGTAACTATTTCTTACAATATTACATGGACTTGCAATAGATTAGTATTTAAAGTAGGAGAATACACCCACATTCCAAGCATGGGAAACAATGAAGATTACGTTCATTGAATAATTCTAACCCTTAAGAGATTATGGTGATAGTATCACTGAAATATACACCATAAATCAATATGTCGATGAGGACGTAAAGACATACAATCATAGACTAAAGAAATTGGCCGATAAGATGCAAATACCACCAATAGATGCATTGGTTAAGTGATGGTTTCTTGATGGGTTACTACCAAGATACAAAAAGAAGATGAAGGTAGTACCATCCTCAACATATGAGGAAGCACTAGAAAAAGTGAATAATTTTTAGAGTGAGGTGAAGCAAATAATAGTAGGAATTGCAGCACATACTAGGTATGAAGATTCAGATAGTGATGAAGAAGATACAATACATCAAACCACCCAGTAATTCCATAAGAAATTTGATAAGCCAAGAAATATACACAATGATATCAAAAATATATCTGGTGTACAAAATGTAAGATCGAAGGACATTCAAATATGAATTATCCTTGAAATGAATATTTCTATATATGTAATGTGCTAGGACATGAAGTGGTGCAATATCCATTTAATGCAAAACTTTACCAACAAACCCTCACAATTCAAGATCAAGAGGAGAAATCAAAACCTCAAGGGAGTGGATAGGCTGCAACCAACGAAGGTTACAAGAATATTCAAAGAGGAGGAAGGCCAAATTAGGGCAATCAATGATGAGGTCAGAGTCAATTACAATATGATTCAGAAGGAAGACCGATTATACAATGTCGTAATTGCCAAGAGTGGGGGCATTTTGCAAATAATTTTTCTTCTTCTCAGATAAAGTCAACACAAAATAATGCTACACATATGTGTAGATGGTATGGTCCAGGGAAGCATAAATAATTCAACTGTCCTAAGAAGGCGAGTTCAAGTGGCTCACCAAATATGAATTTCTTAGACATTATTGTACCCTCAGTGAAAGAGGAGAAAATTGAGGAAGAAGTACTAGCCATAACACAAAGTAAGGCTAAGAAAGACACTTACCTGAAACCTACCAAAGAAAAGTAGATATGGTAGGTAGCAAATAAGGTACTTGAAGAAGAAGCCAATAAGGCTAAGTAGGTAAGGCTTGTGGAGAAAAAAGAGTTAAAGAAGCCTTGCACATTAGAAGATAAAGCAATTGTACAAAATCTAGTAGCACAGGTTTTGAATACAACCATCGAGATAAATATGGCTAGTTTTTTGGAGGCCATACCATCATTACATAAGGTGATGGAAGAGGAGATACAACCATAGAAGGTGATGGAGGTCTAGAGCCAACCGATACAAGAAAAATAACAAAAGGATTATTTCATGGATCCGACCATACTAATGATTGATGTTGGAAAGAAACTAGCATTAGTTCATATGGAGATACTAGGGCACAAGTTAACACAAGTAATCGTGGATGGAGGGTCCAGTGTGAATGTGCTACCAAAAAGGACCTAGAGAGAGATTGGTGCTCCATCATTATGGGCACCAAGATTTTAGTTGTATGGTGTTGACCAGTACAACATCAAAACAAATGGAGTATTGACAACACAACAAGTGATAATAGCTAACCAAGAATTTATCTTGGATTTTATTGTGATTACTATGTAGAAGCCTACATATGATGCACTTCTAGGAAGAGGTTGGTTGCAAGTAGCCAAAGTTAATCACAACTAGGGAAAATATCATATCACATTCAAGAAGGGAAAACATAAATATATGATTAACCTAAAGAATCAAAGAATCAATGAGGATGTTGCCATGATAGATGAGTCGGGTAGTTCTTCAGGTGAAGAAGAATATGAACCAAATGAAGAAGGGATGTTGTACCTAGAATACTGTAGCAAGGATGAAGCCCGATCTGATAGTGGACTTCTTCATTGGTATATGGAGGAGTATGAGGTATTTCAGCCCAACTACCTCTGTATTAATACATAGGAGATCACAAAAAAACAAGATGAAAAGAAGGTTAGCATAAAACCAAAAGAAGAGGAACAGGAGAAATGGATATTTCCTAAAAGTTTTTAGAGAATACATAGTTGGAGATGTAGAGATAGATGCATGACCAATGCATTCGAAAAATGTGGAAAAGGCTAAGGTAGAACCTAAAAATATCAAATATGAAGGACCATGAATTGTAGATGTGAATCTAGGGATAGAAAGTGAACCTAGAATGATTCACTATGGTGATGACTAGGACCCAGTGTTGAAAGCAACAACTTTCAAGATATTTTTGGAATATAAGGATGTTTTTGCATGGATGTACAAGGATTTGAAAGGGATACCACTATAATTATGTGTCCACAAGATCACATTAATGCTTGGGGCCTAACTAGTGATATGGAGGTCATATAGGATGAATCCTAAGTATGCAACTCTAGTAAATACAAAAATAGAAAATATGTTGGATGCTGGTATTATCTTTAGAGTCACCATGAGTGAGTGGGTGTCTCCTATCATGGTCACTTTGAAAAAGGAAGTGGATAATATTTGAATCTGCGTTGATTTTTAGAGTTTGAATGCAGTGATGATTAAAAATCCCTTCCCTATTATATTCACAAATTCTATTCTGGAGGAAGTAGTAGGACATGAAATTTATTTATTCTTGGATGGATTTTTTGGATATAATCAAATCAGTATAGCCAAGGAATATAAGTTAAAAACCACATTTTTTGTAGAGAATGATATTTATGCATACAATAAAAAAAAATTTGGGTTGTGTAACATCCCATCCACATTTCAATGTATTATTTTGTATATATTTGATTAGCTGGAGACAGGGAAGTTCAAGGTATTCTTAGATGATTGGTTGATCTATGGCAAGATCAAGGACCATATACCATCTTTAAGTGAATGTATGAGTTGATGTAGGAATGCACGGATCTCCCTAAACCCTAAGAAATATTTTTTGATGGTACCATATGGGAAACTACTAGGACATATAGTGTGTAGTGAAGGACTGAAGATTGATCTTGATAAGATCCGCATCATTCTACATATGGAGGAGCCATATGATGTGAGCTCGTTAAAAACCTTCTTGGGATCCATGGGTTACTATTGAAGGTTTATCAGGAATTATGCACATGTGTCCTACCCATTAGATTCCTTGACTAAGAAGAACATTCCTTTTAGTTGGATAGAGGAGCACCAAGGAGCTTTCGAAGAATTGAAAGCAAAGCTAGTTAGTAGCCCTATTTTGGTGTTTTCTAATTGGGATAAAGAATTCCATGTCCACATCGATACTTCCAACTTTGTGATAGGATGTGCATTGGCTCAAGAAGGACAATTTAGGCTAGACCAACCTATTTTTTTTGCAAGTTACCTACTATCAAGGGCAGAAAGGAATTATAGTACAATATAGAGAGAGGCTCTAGGTATGGTATATGTTGTACAAAAATTTAGGCATTACCTATTGGAAAACCATTTTTCCTTTTATGTTGATCATTAGGCTTTGTTGTATCTAATAAATAAACTAGTAATACAAGGATGAGTCAGTAGGTGGCTCGTTACCTTGCAAGAATTTGTATTCCAAGTAGTAGTAAGACCTGGTAAGAAGCATGTGATTGTCGACAAGTTATCTTAGATACGATCAGGAGAACTTGCAGGGATGGGAGTTCTGGATGAATTCCTCGATGCTTAGTTGTTTGCCATTAATGTTGTGCCATCATGGTACAAGTTAATTGGGCAATATTTATCCATAGGAGAGTTATTACTGGACTTGACAACACAAGAAAATGGGAAAGTGATCCTGAAATCAACACCTTTTTATCTGATAGTTGGATTGTTGTATAATATGGGTATGGATGGCATTCTACGAAGATGCATGATGGAAGAAGAAGTCAATGTAGCACTAAAAGAAGCCCATGAAGGCTTGGTAGGAGGACACATGGGGCCAAATGCCACTGCTAGGAAGGTACTCTTGGTAGGACTATGGTGGTCTACACTGTACAAAGATGCAAAAGAATATGTACAAGCCTGTGACACTTGCCAAAGAGTGGGAAAGCCAGTGCGTAGAGATTTTATGCCTTTACATCCATCACAACCTCAAGAATTATTTGAAATATGGGGGTTGGATTTTGTTGGACCATTGAAAACCACCCGTAGGAAGAAATGTCAGTACATTATGGTAGCAGAAGAATACATAAAAAATGGATAGAAGCAAGGGCACTACCAGATAACTCGATAAAAAGTATGACCTAGTTCTTGTATGAACAAGTGATTACAAGATTTAAAATTCCACTACATATAACAAGTGATCGGGGAGGTCACTTTGTTAATGAGGTTATCAAAAAATTGACAACTAATTTTAGGATCTTGCACTCATTATCAAGTCCATATTACCCTCGAGCAAATGGGTAGGCAAAGGCAACTAATAAGGTCTTGGTCTCTACATATTATAATACCTATGGCATAGAAGGAGTAGATTGGGAGGAAAGGTTGCCATCTATTCTTTGGGATTATAGAACAACCTTAAAACCAATAAAAGACCATATTTTCTAGTTGATGTATGGTCAGGAGGTGTTAGTACCAATTAATTTCTTGGTATTCATTTTGCAAATAGCTATGGAGCATCACTTGGATGATCAAGAAAGTTTGGAAGAGCGATTAGCCGCACTTATTTGATTATATGAATGAAGATTCATGGCATAGTGGGTAATTGAGGTGGCCCAAAAGTGAAGGAAACTATGGCATTATAAGAATATTCATAAGTTGGAACTTAAACCAGGTGATTTGATTTTTAATTTCAATAGAAAATGAGAAATCAAGCCTGATAAGTTGAAGACTTTGTGGCTTGGTCCCTTTTGAGTCATGGAAGTAATGGATAATGGTGTAGTAAAGCTACAAAAGTTGGATGGGATAGTGGTACCCAACACAGTAAATGGCTCAAAATTGAAACCTTATAGAGTTTGATGTATGTTCATCATGATGCATGAAATCGAATGAAGATAGTAATAAATAGTTGAGTCCAGCGAACCTCAGGAAGTGCTACCAAGAAATCAAGATCCACCATAGAAGTATGACGATATGAGGATCACATGTCTATTTGTAGAAGAGGAGGAGGCGAGACCAATTATAGAAAGGTGATAATTGGTACCTCACCCTAGTGAAAGAAGGTGAATACAAGTACATGTAAGGTTCATAGATAGGATGGACCGAATCGTAGAAGAGGATAAAGAATGGATCCCTCCAAGTGAAATAAGAAATCAAGAACCAGTACTATTAGAAATTAATTGGGAATGATAGGAAGAAGCCAACCAATTAGAAGAGGAAGTAGTGTATCCACAACTAGAATGAAGAGAGTTACCTCATTTAGCAAAAGGTTGATGCAGGATACAACTGATGGTATAGTATGAGGATAGAACAAACACCTTCAAAATGGAAATCCTAGATTCAAACAAGGGTGGAGCTATAGAAGAAGAGTTAGCAGGACTCACTCCATTAGCTTAGATAGGTATGGTGCAATAGATAATGTGATATCAAGCACAATAGTTGTAGGAGGAGTATGAAGAATTGCAAGCTCATAATGCAAGACTTTAGGGATAGATCATCCAAGATTTGGATGATACAATGCAATGGCTTGATGAGCAACAGGTTGCAAGGAAAAGGGAATTGGGTGCAAGCCATAGAAATAGTGAGGAAGTACCTCAAGCAATGGGAAGCTAGAAGGTAGGTACAAGTTCTTGTAGGGAGGAAATATCATAAGTTGAAATAAGAGATCCGACACATGAGCCACTAGTCATAGGAGAAGTAGCTAAGGTAGTATGGTGAGACATCGAGGAAGACCTCACATCTCCTGAACCCCAAGAAAACTTACATGAAGAATCAAGTGATTCTAGTGATGGGGATAATTCCCTATCTAGTAAGAGATAGTGACCAAGAGAGTGGTAGTGATGACCTCTTAGCACAAATAGAAGAACCCCATGCTCGACCAGATCTAGATGCCTATGAGATAGCCTATCAACAATTGAGAAGGTAAAGAAGGGAAGTAAGAAGACTTCAATAAATAAGTAATTTTCCAATGGAGTGATCAACACAAATAAATGATAATAGTAATGACTCAAGCACAAAGTTGGACTTTTTTAATGATTATAGGGATACTTTGGTAAATTATCCCCCACAATATCACTTTGAATAAATACATTGGATAAAATTATTAAGTCATGCACATTACTAGATAAGAGCATTCCAATAATTGGTGTTTCAAGCACCAAGAAATAAAGGACACATAGCCAATGTAGATTTGATGGAGGTAACTCTAACCACTTGGGAAATAAGGGGACCTAGTTGACAACGGGATTGACCACAAAGGATCCCAAGTACCATAGGGTAGTAGATATATCAGAGAGGAAAATTTTAATCACCTAGAGGTAGGAGGGGAAGGATCCAATCTCCTACTCCAAGTTGGCCTAAGATACATCACTCACATGCTTGAACTAGACTAGGGATGCACAAGGTCACAATTAATGAAGGGTACAAGTACCAAATATCACAAGAAAATACCCACTAGGGTGACCACCAATGCATCGACAAGGACCAACAAGGATAGAAGTTGGAAGAGGCTTTCCTAATAGAGATGTTGGCCCACTAAATTTGCAAATAGATCTGATGGTAAGAGAAAAAATTCAAGACAAGTGCAAGGAAGAGGACTTGCTGGTAGAGGAAGAGTACGCTTTGCAAATGAGGAAAGTCAAGGAAGGCAAAGGACTTATTCACCAAGTTTGGAGGTAGACTTGATCCAAGGAGATAGGAGTAGAAGCCACCCAAATGAAAGTGGAGTGGCAAGGGTACCCCTACCTCAATATTAATTAATTGAGCAAGAAAATATAGCTTTGCAAGGAGGAAATTATGTAGTTGCAAATTGTACAACTCCAAATTGTACAAATGATAATGACACGATTGCAAATCATACACCAGGCCAACAAGAGGGAGTAAATCGTACAAATGATCGATTGGAACCTAAAGGTATGATTACTTGAAATGATGTGGTACAACCTCCAAATGACACACCAATAGAAGTAATCATACACAATTAAGATATAATATGGTTGAAAACCAAAAATAGAAGCCCCTTTTGAGAAAAAAAAAAAGGAAAAGAAAAAGAAAAGCAAAAATAATAAAATATTTAAAAAGCAAGATAGGACAAAAATGCATGCAAAAAGAGATGAGTTGGTAATCATCCATGCAAAAATCAAAATTACATGCAAAGGAGGCTGAGGTGGTGAATTTTCATGCAAGGAACATTGAAATATAAAAAGAGGGTGTCATGCATGTTATTTTTACTAGGTTTGAAAATCGCATGAATGAAATAGTGAATTTTAGAGCATCTAGGAGCAAGAAGTGTGCAATTGAATGATTTTTTTCTCACATGGGCATGCAAACATCATAGGATAACTAAAATTGATGACCCATCATGAATTTGCACCAAGGAATCTTCTTGTTTTCAAAAAAGCAAGCTGGATTGAGAGAAAAAGCTGCCAAAGGATTTTACTCTGAAAAAGTTGAGTTTTTTTTAGAAAACATAGTGGAGGAAATTTTTAAATTGGTGGAGTTAGGGTTTCTAGTAAAAATGTAGCATAGAAAACCCCAATGGAAAATAATGTGTCTAGTATTTGAATTGATTCTGAAAGAGCAAGCAGAGTGGAAAATTACAAACCCTAGTGTAGGGAAATTTAGTTGGTAAAAAGGCAAATATATCTTAGCTATTGCATGTGAAAAAGAATAAAAGAGAGGGTCATATGATATATTGCACTCGGGTAGAATCAAAACATATAGTTGAATAATTGCACAAGTCGAACAGAAAAATTGTAAAGGAAACTAGAAACACATCGGAAAGAGAGATTTGCACAAACAAAGATAAAGGGTGCAAAGTTAATTGTAAAAATCATGCAAGGTTGAATATTTTATGATAAGTAATGGCCTAAAATACAATTTTTATGATTTGGGTATGAAATTGTATGATTTGGAGGAATATTGTATGATTTCAGAGCAAGATTATGCAAATCAAAGCTTGAATTGAGCAATTTTGGTGCAATTGTATGATTTTGAGTGCAATTGTATGATTTTTGGTGCAATTGTATGGAGGAGAGGTGCACTTGTATGATTTGGGGCTTCTTGTATGATTTCACAGTGAAATTGTATGATTTGAAGCTTAGATTGTATGTTTTGGGTGAATCATATGGAATTGGACATAATTGTATGATTTTTGACATAGTTGTATGATTTGGAGGGTGTGTATGATTTCACAAAACACCTATACGATTGTGAGAAAAATGTGTATTATTTATAGAAGTAGTTGTACATTTTCAAAATTAGTTGTACATTTTCTAGAGAAGATTGTATGGTTGATAATGCAGTTGTCCTAATTTTCCAAATTGAAGATAATCGATGGTGAAGTGGTTCCACAATGAAGAATGGTGAAGAATGAGCATCGAGAGGGATTTTTGAGCTTATTTACAATGGATTGCATAAACAAGGGCTGATAATCCACTAGGACCATTACACTAAAGGGATTCATGACCTAGGTGTGAAGGAGTGACCTACCCAGTGCAAGACCAAGGAAGAGGGTTTCAACCACAAGGAGAGAGTGGCTACTAGCCTTGGAGGGAAAGAGGTTATAGGCCATGGAGAGGATTCAAGAATTGGCATGGTGGTAGGGGAAGGGCATAACCACAATTTTTTGATGAGGTAATAGAACCACCTAGGGTACATTATTGAGAGCTTCGTAGTGAGGTGCATAAGGAATATACCTTGAATGAGCAAACAAGTGATGATAAGGGAGGATAGTTTGATATCAAGGATATCACCTTTGTATAACCCATAGGATGATTTTTTTTAAAATGGTGGAATGAGAATGAGGACAAGCACACATTGAAAGTTGAGCTGACTCAAGTAGGAGTGAGTACAATATCATAAATGCTACCATATGATAAGGTATTCTATAAAGAGTACTTATTAAAAATGGTAAATTATATGTGCCTATTCAGAATTGCACTTATGTGTGAATTAGCAATCACCATATTAAGGTGGAATTCTCGACTGATGCTTTTTGAGGAACATTTGGGTTGCTGAAGGAAGGGCATCCTATTAAGAAAAATATTGTGGACCAAATTGAGGCCCACAAGTTAATTACATCACTAACAAATATTACATTTCCATTAGCTACAAAGCATTTTTGTCTTTATGGAAGAGGGATTAAGTAGGGCATGTTAAAGACTAACAAGCTGGCATGTGTGATGAAAATAGTTGTGTCGACTATCAAGAGAAGCATGCTCTTTTGAGATGCCTATTTGGAAGGTACAATGTGTAGAAGATATTTCTAAGGGAGTACGATATTATTAGGGAACCTACTTGGAATAGTGGATTCAAAGGTTATTAATGAAGAGAAAAAAACCTTTGCCATGGCCCTCCATGCCATAGTTGTCATTCTAGACATCATTTCCCGAGTTGGTATTCTATTTCTTGGGCTATCACCACTACGTGATTTGTCGTAGGATCAACATTCTATACTATGATGGGCAAAGTCTTTACCTATCCAAAAAAGGACACCAAATAAATTGAGATAGAATAAGAGTACAAGAAAACTTGAACCTCCTATGATTGAGGGAGGAGAGACTTCATTAGATGAGGAAGTCCACCCTTGAAGGAAGAGATGAAGATAGTTGTAATTGGATATTAATTCAGAGTAGTATCACCTACACAATGGCTATAGGAGCAACCACCATATTAGGAGGAGGAGGTAGTAGCATCGATATCTAGTGTAGTGCAAATTAGGATGTGTAGGCAACAAGAGAGACAAATGAGTGAGAAAACTCTTATGAAAAAAGAGCAATAAGAACCTATGCCTGCTAATCTGGATGATGTACCCTTGGATCTAAATGATTTATATTTGGAAAATATTAGTGTGCTAGTCAGCACAGAATAATGGGAAGAAGCAATGGAATCTCTTACATTGCTTCAAGATAATAATTTCAAAGTGTTGGATACAACTAAGTATTGGATGGATCGAGTGAGGACATCACCAAAAATGAAAGCCAAGGAAGTGATGGTAGCCCAATTAGATAAAGCTAAGGAAAATAAAAAGTCTCAAATAATAATTATGATGCAAAGAGGCTATAGTTAGTTAGAGGAGGAGAATACACGACCATCACAAGAATGATCTAATCTAATTTTGATAGTCATAGTAGTGGTGTAAGTATAGTTGAATCCACAGGATGAAAGGGTGTAAAATACTCAACAAGAGTAATTTCAAAAACCATAAGAGGAAGTTTAGGTAACTGTAGAGGAGAAACTTATTAAAATAATCATCAATATCGAGGATATCAGACCGATCAAAGAAGATATGGATAATATTGTTTCTCACATTTTCTTATAGGAAGGGAATGCAACTGGCACAATAAAAGAGATTGGAGGAATTTCACTTCCACAGGAGGAAGAGGAGGAATATACTCCACCATATGAAATGGATGGGGGACTTCACATAAGATTTTTTCTTGAAGTACCCCAGTTCAATGTCTTAGAGGGAGATGGTGAAGACACAGATGAACATATGGATCACTTTCTCAAACAAGTTTGTGATATGTTCACTAGCACACAATTGTAGTTCCACATAGGTGGAATTGAATAGCTAAATTAGTGGAGGGAGAATACTTTTTTTGAACTAGAGAATGTTATGTAATGGGTGTGCAATGAAGATTGTACAATATAGATAACCCATATTCACACACAACATCCATGGTAGTTACTAAGGAAAGAGGTAACAATAATGTTGGAAATTATAGATTTGTTGTATGGAGTAAGGACCAACTATAGAATATATCCATGAGTGTACCTAGATCTAAAAAATAATTAGAGATGTCCATTGAATACAATGGATATAAAATTTTGAAGGACACCTTTGGAGCTAGTATTTATGCTTCAAAAACTAAATTTCCTGACACATTGGATTGAGTGGCTAAGCTTGGGTCTTGAACATATTTATCAAGCTAAGGAAGCACAAAAGGAAGAAATAGATGTTAATCAGAAAGAGATGGTTGTGATTGATGAAAAACTATAATTAAACAACACTAAGGATGAGGAAAAGTTGAAAAATATGGAGGGAAGATACCTTTTTTGAACTAGATAATGTTATGGAATGGGTGCACAATGAAGATTGTACAAGATAAATAGCCCAGATTTACACACAACATCCATGGCAGTTACTAAGGAGAGAGATAACAATGATGTTGGAAATTATAGATTTTTTGGATGGAGTAAGGACCAAGAATATATCCATGAGTGTACCTAGATCTAGAAAAGAGTTAGAGATGTCCATTGAACACAATGGATATAAAATTTTGAAGTACGCCTTTGGATCTAGTCTTTATGCTTCAAAAACTAAATTTCCTGACACATTGGATTGAGTGGCTAAGCTTGGGTCTTGAACATATTTATCAAGCCAAGGAAGCACAAAAGGAATAAGTAGATGATACTCAGAAAGATATGGTTTTGATTGATGAAGAACTAGAATTAAACAACACTAAGGCCGAGGAGAAGTTGAAAAATATAGAATATGAATTAAATAACATTAAGCTTACATATGAATAGAAGCTACGCTCACAAGAACAAGAAAAGCAGCTTGTGATCTAGCAAGTGAAAGAGTAGGAGAAGTGATTGGAGAAATAGGAAGCATTTTTGTAGTAGTACAAAACATAGCTTAAGCATTAGGAGGAGAAATTGAGTTTGCACAACCAACAACTTAAGTAACAAGAAGAGAAACTAGCGGTACAGAAAGAACAATTGACTAAACATGAGGACCAATTTAAGGTCATTGAAGAGCAACTATGGATAAAATACAACAAGATTGAGGAGCTAATGTGGGATGTCATACAATACAATAATTTTATCATGGATCATAAGGCACAAATGTAGGTGAAAGAAGAGCATATATGGGCAAATGAAGTGGACTTGCAACAACATCTATGACTCATCACAGAGAAGGATGAGGTATTATCCATTGCCACTAGGATGGAGGTAGCATTGAATGAGAAGATACACAAGGGTAATCTAAGCATGAAAAGGAGTTAGTTCAACTCTTAGCTAAGGTAGAAGAGAAAGCTAACAAGATGGGTTGAAGGCTATGGAACTCAGTAACTATGTGGCTAAGTTAGAAAGCGAGCGTGTCATTCTTTGTGTTTAGCTTGATGATCTTAAGCAAGACCATCTAGCCAAAACTAATACAATTAAGTCAGTGAGGACACTACTTGATGTAAATTGGAGGGTATATGTAGGCAACAAATCCACCTCCCAGAAGAAGAAGTGACAACTAGATTTGCACAATTTTGTCAATCTTGTCAATTTTTTTAGATGTACGGTTTGTCAAAACGTACAAATATAGGATTTGGTCTAATTGTAAAAAAAATGAATAATAAAATATACAATTAGGTGTAATTGTACAATGTTATAAATGTGCAATTAGAAATTAAGTGAAATATGCATTTAAGGTGAATTTGATAAAAATCAAATTAGACTTAGGGGAAACCTTAATGCAAGTTAGTTGTCGAATGGGATGGTAGTTGTAAATAGTGGTTATCTTAGGAACCACTTTGGAATGGCATGGGAAAGCATTATAAGCATCCCATTGAATTTTTGATGATTATTCTTTTTACTATTGATGATAATTGTCGAATGTGTTCATACTTATGGAAGAGTTGTTCATTATGATTGTTCATGGATAATTGTGTATACATTCAACCATGCTAATATGAAACAAAATTATGGATTGTGAGTCATTGTGAATTCTATTGTGCATGTGAATGGTGAATCTATATTGTGTGTTCTATGCAAGTATGGCCAGAATGGTGTGGAAGATGGATGTTATTGCAATGGAATTACACTAATTATGAGCCCATAACCCTGGATGATGTTGAGGAATTAACTCTATGCATTTTTATTTTTGTACAAAGTTGTTATTATGTTGTTGTACAATTTTTGGAAATGTTTTTGGTGATATAATTCCAATACAATGATTTAGAGTTTGCATGTTAGGAAACTATGTTGATAATTGCACTATAAAGATATACAAATATTTCCTTGAAGAGAACCTATGTACAATTTGGCAAATTTGTAAGTGGAGAGTTTAGAAAGGGTTTGTGCAACCATACAATTGGTCAAACCAAACCGTACAATTGACTATTTGCCTAGTTTGTAAGTGCAATTACATAGTTAGAACTTGCCAATTAAGAAAAACTAGGGTTTATGATAAAATGATTACAAAACTATTTAAGTTGGGTTATAAAATAAATTCTATTAGATTGTACAAATGGTAAACCATACTTTCTAGGGTATTGTATGATTTATATTGTACAACTATATGATTTGGATACCGTACAACCTATTTTGTGAAAGATATAAATCATTCAATAGCAAATTGTACACTTGTATGATTTGGGTCAAAGTTGTCATAGAGCATGAGAATTTATTCTAGAATATTACAACTCACCTCCCCCTCTAGAAATACTCCCCCTGTGCTATAGCTACCTCTAGATGGATCCTATATTTCTTGACTATGATGACATCTCTCTCAGCCTCAAACCTCATCTTTTCTTGTGCCCACAAGCCTTCTTGCTCCAACTATTGTGATTCTAGTTGTCAAACTTGCTTTCTCAAAGACTTTACCTCACACATTCCATCCATCATAAAATACCATCCATCATATTCTTGATAATCAGATGGACCTGCTTCCGTCTCTACTTGATGATGATGTATATGTTGTTTAGGAAGCTCTTCTTCACTACCAATAGCCTCGATTGTTTCTCCAATTGCTTCACTAGCTTCCTCCATAGCTACATCATATTTTGTATCTTCTTTTTTGTGCCACAACTGAGTGGCCCACCATCTATCATACTCCAAGGTTGTACCAACATCATCATCATTTGGAACCCATATATCCTCATATAGTTCTATGGTAAAAGGTTCCATCTATGGTGGTACTACTATATTCCTCCTCTTCCTCATATAGATCATAGATGGATATGATATTATTTCTCTAATATCGAACTATCACAATACTCGAGTATATTGAAAATACTCATATTGCATGCTCACTCACCCAATCATCCACCTTGCTCATTGCACATGAGTTAGTTGCATTCCATATTCTACCCATATTGTTACATTCCTCCATGGTCTCCAAATTATATCTTGGGATTGCAAATTTTCCTAGATAGAGTGATACCACTCTCTATCACCTTCAGGTGGTCTGTTAATGTTCAACTCTTTCCCCCTCTACCACCTTAATGCATAAGGCACCTCTGGCCCTACCAAATTATGTGCATCATAAGGCAATCCTCGGGGTCTTTCCACAACCACATGTTCCCAAGCCCATACTTGTAGTAAGAGGCAACAACTCATCCTTACTTGCTTCATCATTCACACCTTGAATAACTCTCTATAAGTATCAACCAAAAATATTGGCACCCATGCAAACATGATTGAACTCTCCACTAGGTCCTGCACTACTCCTAGCATGTTCCACGAAAATCATGCACTTAGTAAATCAAGAATAATAATACTTTATATAAGTGCCATCATCATAGATTTTCAAACATATATTATAGCTCATACATTATGTTGTATTTTTTAATGTTCACATCTCTCTAATCTAACCCAAACACTCTTTTTAGAATCCACTCCATTGTTTCATATACAATGATCACCATACATCCCTCTACTATAATCGATATATTCACTATACATCTACTAGAGTGATGGTTTCTCTCTAGTGGGTAACTAGAATGTCCCCCTATCAGGAACCCATATTTCAAACAAGGCCAATAGATAACATCTATCTGCATGTATTGGCTCTAGATGCATAGCTCCTTCCAATACTATCACTCTCAACCACCGCTAGTCATCATCATTCAACATATCCCTAATATTTCAAAATATTTCTCTAAATGTGTAACATGGTCTTACAAATTTTAATGGCCTTATTTTCTCTAGCTTTGCATTGCCTCCCTAACTCAATCTAGTGCCACCAAAAACTGTCTTCTCTTCTCAATGTATATGCACCATTAGATCAAAAATTAGTAGCAACACAAGAATACTATGGGATTTACTTTGAATATAATAAATATCAACAATGTAAACCCTAATACAAGTATAATCGTATTAAAAACCATGAGTAATTTACCAATTAATTCTTTCCTCCCTTCAAATTTGAATAAATAAATAAAAATCCAAGTTTTTATTTCAATCTTCAAAGCTAGAGAATTAATGATTTAAATTATTCTTTTGATTATTGCCAAGTTCCTAATAAATCATCATTTTATGACACATGTATCCTACTCAGTCATCTAGTCAATCATATTTTGATTATCTTGAGTCTCTATATTCATCCTGCATGGATCATGTCTCAATCATCTCAGATCGCCTCATTCCTCTTATGTTGTCATCATTGTTCTTGTATTAATTAACTTTGGACATCTCATTTATTTAAGCTATCCAAGGCTACAATTTTACCCAACATGATTGAAATCCTATTATTTCTTCATGCATGTCCCACCTTTATGGTATTTTAACACATTTTATGTCTCATCATATAATTCCATCAATTTGTCTTGTATAAATATATTTAATTCTAACCATTATCCTTGGGTGCCATTTTAATTTTGACCATTATCATTCCATTGATAATGATCTAGGTCATGCTTGCCTACTTGCAAGGTGCTATCTCAAAAATTTTGCACTTAATTATTCATTCTATAATGAATAGGGTTACAAAAAGTTGATTTTAGTTATTTATAGTTAGTTCTTTAACTAACTTTTCTCATTATCATTCATTCGATAATGGTTATGGTTATTCTTGCTCCATGCAAGATACTACTCCTAGGTAATCTTATACATTATCACTCACTTGATAATGATGGTCACTCTTGCTCCACATAAAGTACCATATCAAAGTAAAGCTACCTTTCCTAGGATCAATTCTTTGGAATTCTAGCAATTTAGAAGTTGTAGGTCTTCCTAGCTTTAGTTTAAGAACTAAGCAAGGGAATGAATAAGAAGTTACTTGATTTTGTAGCACACTCCAAGGAAATTTCTAATCCTACAACTTAGAGATCATCTATGGAAACTTAGAGTCCAATGACCTGGAGCTTTAATAACTGAAACATTGTTATCAATGGTTCAAACAACCTTAAACTCAGTCTTGAACCAACCTTTGGTTCTTTTACCAACATCCTTTTACTATCCTTTTACTAGCCTAGACCTTATACTAGAGTCCATTTGCTAGCCCATGCTTTGATACCAACTATAATGACCCACTCGTTAATTAACTCAAAACAACCCAAGAGAGAGAATATATTTTTTTAAGTGTAGAATTCACAAGCAAAGGTTGCACAAGTAAGGTTCATGAGATATTTCCATTTCATATAAGGCATAACCACTTTTGAGATAAACCACACCTTACAACACTCAATTGGATATGACAGATCAATGTCTAGTAGGTTAGAGTTCTTGTATTTTGGGCTTCAACCCAAACACATGCGAGCTACAACCTAGTAGGTACATTCAAGCTATAACTCAAAATGTAAGAACTTGTTTGAGCTATAACTCAAATACCTTCAAGCTATAATCTAGAATGCACATTTGAGATACAACCTAGAATGTTCTATTACCAATGATTGCTAGTTACCTCCTTGTAATTAACATTTGGCTACAATCCAAACACATTTAGGCTACAACCCAGAATGTACATTCAACCAATTTGGTAGTCGCCTCCTCATGACTATCCCAAATTGTGGAAATATCTTGATAAGGTACTGGATAGGATGTCTAAAGCATTGTATTCCCAAGTACCCCCACATGAACATAAATAAACCACATATAATTCACCATCTCTTTCTAAGCATATTATATTCCTTTCCTTTAATATTTCATTAAACCATTGCAATAAACAAATAACATTAACTAAAGCATTCTCAAGTGAATATAAAACATTCCATCATATAAATAAAATATGATTTCATTCATGTTCCATATTAGCAAAAGATAATGCAAATAATATCATAAATAATCTTTAATTAAAGAGCATACCTTAAAATAAAATAGTATATTCAAGTATCAAAATAGCACCACATTTATCCTAGGAAACCCCAAAGGGAAAAACCCAACCTCAAAGATATTTTTTCATTATATAATCATAATTTTCTCCAATAAAATCAATTTAAAAAAATTCCACAATTTCAATTTTCAAATGCATCCATATATTACATAAGAATTTCCACAATTATGTTATGAAAGAACACCATTATTTCTAAATATGTTCAGTAATAACTTGTTTACATTCAACAAGGTATCATGTTTTCAACAATCATATTATTTAAAATTAATTTCAATAAGGAACCCTATAATCCCTTCAACAATAAATTCCACGTTCATATCATATTGTATAAAATAAATTTCAAGAAGGAACCCTATAATCCCTTCAAGAATAAATTCTATGTCTATATCATATTGTATAAAATAAGTTTCAATAAGGGACCCTATAATCCCTTCAATAATGAATTCCACGTTCATTCTTTTCCAAATATTGTTTATCAAAAACCTAGAACTTCCATAGTTCTATCATCATCTTAGAACTTCCATAGTTCTATCATTAGTTTAGAACTTCCACGGTTCTATCATCATTTTAGAACTTCCATAGTTCTATCATTAGTTTATAACTTCCACAGTTCTATCATAACTTAGAACTTCCACAATTCTATCATTAGTTTAGAACTTCCATAGTTCTATCATAACTTAGAACTTCCACAATTCTATCATTAGTTTATAATTTCTGCAATTCTATCATAACTTAAAACTTCCATAGTTCTATCATTAGTTTAGAACTTCCATAGTTCTATCATAACTTAGAACTTCCATAGTTCTATCATTAGTTTAGAACTTCCACAGTTCTATCATAACTTAGAACTTCCATAGTTCTATCATTATTTTAGAACTTCCACAGTTCCTATATATGAATGGTTACATCCATTCAATAAGCAAACCATGATTAAATGGCATACTAAGAGAAGCCCCTACTTCTCTTAGACATTCATTTAATTTCTAAGGGACATAGTTTATAGTCCTATGATACATTAATAAATAAGGAGAGAGCTTAGCCTAGAGAAACATATGCTAAGTGAGGTCCTCAAAAGAGTCTAATATACACCGCTTAAGACCTACAATATGTGGAGGGTTCTCTTAGCTCTTTCACTTTGATTCACCAATGGAAAAATACATTTATCTAAGTCATCCATATTCATTAACTATTTTTATTACAAAACAAGACCTTCTCATTTGTAAGGAAAACCAAGTTTCATTTTCCAAAATACAATAAAACTTGCCTTTCAAAATAATATGCATTCATTAAATCAAAAGGGATATTAATCCACTTAATATCTTAGAAAATCCAAGAGGAGGTTAATCAAAGAGGAAGATCAATCCACTTAATCTATAATTATTCCAAAAGGGGAGATTAAATCATTTTAACTTAAATTATTCCAAAATAAGATATTAGTCCATTTAATCTCTAATTATTCCAAAAGAAGAGATTGGTCCATTTAATCTCTAATTATTTCAAAATAAGAGATTAGTCCGTTTAATATTTAAGGTCAACTAGTCTTCAAACAACAGGGTTTTCCTTTCCCTATCAATTATTTACATATTCACTATTCATTTACTATTCACTATAGAATGAACTCCACGTTCATCCTCTTGCACGCAATTGACATCTACAAACTCCAAAATCTAAACATTTGTACTAGAATTACTATATTATTCATTATTCACAATTGCACTATCCATTTACTATTCACTAAGCTCCCTTTGGCTACCTAAGCCCTCTCTTATACGTAGCTCCTAGTAACTATATGTCCATCCATTTAACCTACCTTGGTCAAAGGTCTACAATAAGGTCTAATTTTCATTACTTTTCAAATCGTTCTCTACTAGATTCTTACAAGGAATCATACCATTCCTTCTATCAAATCATTAGTACAAATCGTGGGTGTACAAGAACCCCATAATTCTCTGCTCCACACCATGAGTTGATCCCTTTAACTCACATTTCAATAATAATGAGGGAATCCCTATAAATTCCCTCGGGTGAACTCTATGTTCATCCTCCTAAATATAACCTCTATCTTTTAATCCACACTCAAGGAACATCTTTCCTTCAAGAGTCTAATGTATTCTTCCATCCAAAAAATAATACACATAACAACTACAAAACAAATATAACAATTTGGAAACCGCATCATTCAATTGAAATAATTTAAAGATAAATTAACTTTTAATTACCTTATATCCTAAACTAAATTCAAAGGAAAGAGAATCGATTCCATAAATTTATTTAGAAGGGTTCAAACTCATAAGCAAACAATACAAAAACAATCATTCATTTCCAAAGTGTAATAACACTTCTTCAAAAACAAAGGCAAATAAGGTGGTATAATCCAACCTTGAACTCCAAATGCTTGTTCTATTCAATCTTCCAAGCTTTACACTTTGGCTAAGTCCTTCTAGCCTCCTTCTAGCCTTCCCCTTATGATAGCTTCCTAGTTTCTTGCTCCTCATGCTTAACCAAGAATATCTCTCATACTTCTAAGGTTGCCTTATCTAAATGCCTCTACCATAATAAAAAAATTCTCTAGAACTCATTGCTCTCTTAAAGACTTCTGGTTTCTATTCCACAAAAGAAGAGAGCATACTCCCTAAGCAATGGAGAAAAAATGAGGGAAATCCTCATTCAAAAGCTCCAATATTACCTTCTCATGCTAGCCTCCAAGTTCTCCTCATGCTCTAGTTAGCCTAGTCTTCTCCTTGTGCTACAATTTAACTCCCAACTAAGCCCTTCTATGCTTATTTATAGGCTTTTTTGAAATATGTCTTTATTAAAATATTAATTTCTCCCTTTATGAGTCATAAATGTGAGTTAATATTAAATGATAGAAATATCCTCCATTATGGCCCCCTTTTACTCTCCTCCCTTAATTTGGAGAAGGTTGACATCAAAAGGGTCAATGCCTCTTATTTTAATAATGCTTTAATTAAGATGTCCTTTCTCCACCCTTGGTTTGAAAAGGGGGTCTATTTTGAAAAGCATTATTTAATTCCTAATTTTGACCCCTTTGCTAAATTTAAAAGGACTACTATTGAAATAGTAATATGCCTTAATTTAATCATTATTAAATTCCCATTAGCAAATATGTCAATCATATTCCCTTCATTTTGAGGGTGTCCAAATATATTAGTCATTCCCTAATTCTTGCCCCTTTGCTAAACTTAAAAGGACTACTATTGAAATAGTAAGATGCCTTAATTTAATTAATATTAAATTCCCATTAGCAAATATGTCAATCCTCCTCCCTTCATTTGGAGGACGGGTCAATTTAGCAAACTATTATTTTATTCCAAGGGGATGATGTTCTTTCTCCTTCCTTGGTTTGGAAGGGGTCTTTATCATCCAATTCCAAGTTAATGTAAAAATAAGCTAAATAATCAAATCACCAAATTAAAGCTAATTATAAGTAATTAATTAATCTTGTAATTAATATTAAATCATCTAATTAAATCTAATAACAATTTATTAATTAAACTTGTAATTAATATTAAATCATCACTAAGACCATTATGGATCTTCATCCATCTTTTCTTTCTTTATCATCCTCGGTGGTGACTACCTCATCCACTCTATTTGAAGGACTTCTATTTTTGTAACCATGCAGACTAATGCGGACTATCAATAATACCATATTATTAAATAAACCAATCATACAATCCAAATAATAAACTTAATATCATTTAATATATCTCCAAAACAACATAACAATTCATAAGTCCATCATGTTAAAAATCTTGCCAAGGGAGGGCCATGATAGTCTGAATTGTTTAAACTTCACCCTTTAGAGTGGCTTCATGAAGATGTTGGCAATCTGATCTGCTATTGGATAGTAGTGCATTTATATTATGCCATCTTGAACAAGTTCTCAGATCTTATTGAATTTTATATTGATGTGTTTGGTTCTATCATGAAACACAAGATTCTTTGCCATCTGGATTGTTGATTGATTGGCCACATGTATTCTTGTAGGACCATATTGAGTGATATCAAGAGTGTGTAACAACTTTCTCAACCATACCACTTCTTTGCTTATCTCAGCTACAACAATATATTTGTCTTTTGTTGAAGAATATACTAGAGTCTTCTATCACTTTAATCTCCATGAAATTGGTGTTGAGCCAAGAAACGTTAAGTACCCAAATGAAGATCTCCGAGTGTTTTTATCTCTTGCAAATTCTAGTTCTATGTATGTGATGAGTTTGAAATGTATATTCTATTCATACAACAAGCCATAATTATGGGTTGTCTTTAGGTACCATACACTCTTGTTCCCTCTTTTTAATGAGTCTCCTTTGGTTTGGTCATGTACCTTACCAAAATTCCCACTGTATAAGTGATGTTAGGTCTTGTGTTAGTAACATATATGAGACTACCAACAAACCTTTTGTAGAGTGTTGCATCTACCTCTGGTGTGTCATCATTTGTGGTGAGTTTTAGATTCGATTCCATTGGTTTTATCATAGAGTATGAATCTTTGAGTTGAAACTTCTCTAGAAGATCGTTGATGTATTTCTCTTGGATCAAGAATATTTTACCATTTTCTTGAGTTACTTCTATGCTCATATAGCATTTCATCAATCCCAAATTAGATATATCAAAATTATTTAAAAGGTCCTTTTCACTATGTTGATGATGTGTTCACTATTACTTGTTAGAAGTATGGCATCCACAAATACTATGAGGTATGTGACTTTGTCTTTGTTGTGCTTGATGAACATTATTGCATCAATGTATTGGTAATCACACACTTCAAAATCAAGTTTCTTCATATGATCTGACAACTTGTTGAACTAAGCACGAGAAGCTTGCTTCAATCCATATAAAGAATTTCATAGTTTGTAAACCTTGTTCTCCTATCTCGCAATCTCAAAACCTTCTAGCTAGGCCATGAATATTTCTTCTTATAATTCATCATTCAATAAAATAGTCTTTACATCTAATTTATGAATGTTCTAACCTTAATGTGCATCTAAGGCTACATGAGTCCTAATTGTGGGTCATTTTGTGGTAGGTGTAAATACCTCAGTGTAGTCATATGTTCCTTGTTCACACCTTGAAACATATATTTTAGGTATTTGAAAACACAACAAACTTATAGCCTCTCCATCATAATTGTATAAGTCACTTATAGAATTTTCCACATTTCTTTTGGATAACTTATAGCCCTTATTTGTAAAAGTGATTCCACTTGGATGGTGAGCAAGGTCTAGTGGATCACACCTAACATATATGACATTGCATTAGCATTATAGTAGCACTCCATATGCACTCAAAGTCTATTTTTAGTTTTCATTTGTATTCTTTCATTATAAATTAATTCACATATTTGCATCATCTCTAAAAGGAATGCATCCTATGACTCATTTTGTAGCCTAGCCTTGTGATAGAGCACCACTTACTTGGTGGTGGGAAATTTGCATTAAAGTCCCTATGAGTCAAAGCTAGACTAGAATTAATGAGAATACATAGTGAAGGGGGTTAGCCATACCCATGAACCTTTGGAAAGGAATCATCCTTTTTCTTGTGCTCAAAAAATTAAAAACTCTTAATCAAGATTAAAATTAATTTGGTCCAATATCCATCATAGTTGTGGAATAGAGCATGTAATTCTCTTCAGAGATTATATCATTGACTATAAGAAACTTGGTGAGGACTGGTAGGACTTTGGCTCTATCACAACTTGAATTTCATCACTGAGTGTCTATATATGGGCATTTAGGTGAAGGCCTTAATTTGATACAAACTCATTATACCTCTCCAAATTTCAACACCTCACCTACTTGTAGTCATAAGATTGAGGTTACTAGTTTTGCACATCCCACACTTTGGTATTCAGTTGTGTAATCTAGTGTTGGATATATTGGCCTACACATTCATCTATTGGAGATATTAGCTTTTACATTCATCTACAATATTTTAGTTTGGGCTACACACCTTTTTTTAGTACTTTAGATTTAGCCACATCATCATCCTATTGCATTAGGACTCATAGCCACATGTACAAATTCATTATTTTTAAAATATATTCCACTTGAATAGTGAGCAAGATCTAGTGGATCACATTCATTCATTTTCATCACTTTGCTCTTTATTTATTAGCATATTTTACCTCACTTAGTCATATGTTCCTTGTTCACACCTTGACACACCTCTTTTAGGTCTTTGTAGTGTCACAAGTCATAATGACTTCCAAATTTAAACAAAATATTGGATGTACCCTCAAATTCAAGGATAATTAGGATCAATGGTTCACAGGCCTTAGGATAGCTACAAAATTAGAGAACCTATGGTACAACCATATGGACGTAAATCCCACACCACCCACAAATATTGTTTACCTAGAAAAATGGTAGATAGATGATGACTGAATTTATGTCAACATCCTACTTTTCATAGAATATCATCTTCATAATTTGATTGATGAATCCAAGCATGACACAACATGGTTAATTCTTGAAGTCTTCAAGAAAAACTTTGACACCAAATTTGACCTAGAATTTTTTCATATTTTTCTCAATATGAATCAAATAAAGATGCAAAAAGGACACACTAGTTACACCATAAACCTCCTTCACCCTATTAAATAGGTCATTGATAAAGACTTCAAAATCAATGTATCAAATGGGATTTCCTCATTCAATCATTTCTTTGCATTCTAGACTACAAGAAATTGCTTGCCAGTTTATCTGCTAGTGGAACCTTAAAAATTCTCAACTTTGAAGCCTTAGTAGAAAATTGTATTAAACTTAATCTTTGACATAGACTTCACCAGTTCTGACCCTAACAGCTCAGCCTTTTAGGTGGATGAAGATGTAAATTTTTTAAACATTTAAGGTAATAGAAGTCATGGCTGAAGCTATGGTTGAGGCAAAGTCAAATGATAAGGACAAGGTTTTAACAATTATCAACATGAACACTCACAACATTAAACTATTCAAGAATGACATAGTCAAGGACAAATAACATAGCCTAGCATCTCTCAAGGAACTGGTAACTCAAATATCATGTGCAAATGTTGTAACTAAAAAGGGTACTATGCCATTGATTGTCAAAATACTACACACAATATCAAGAAATTTCAAAAGCATAGTGTGCATAATGTAAATGAATATGAATCTAATCTAGACATCTTCTAAAGTGCTCAAGTTATGTATACCTAGATCATCAGCACACGATCAACTATATCACCATATATTGACCATCCCAAAGCATTTATTGAGGCACATTTAGAATATGTTGGCTATTATATTTCTCATCCCACATCACAATCTGTTGGAATTTCCTATAGCATAGCCTCCACCAATAGTTCATGGATCATGGATACTAGAGCCACCCAACACATGACTTCCAACAAGGACTTATTTGAATAATTCAACTCAAAATTACTTGGTGTAGTTCACATGGCTAACAAATCCTCTCAAACAGTTTAAGGATCTAGAACTATTCAATTGAAACTTCTTGGATTACCTAATTTTTGGCTACTTGATGTTCTCTACACCCCTAATTTGAAGTAAAGTCTATTGTCACTATCCACACTTATCTGCTATGGATTTGATTTGAGTGTCATTACCAAAGATAAAACTCTTTGAGTCATTCATCCACCCTCCAAAATAGTGGTCATGACCATTTTCTTACATGGAAAACTCATCATACTTGATGGACATCCTACTTCTAAAGTTCACATTATCAAAGCTAACATGGCACTTGATATCACCCTAAATCCTAAGAAACTTTCTATTGATGCATTATGGCATGCTCACATGGGTTATGTCAAACTTGACCGATTGAGAGAAATGGAGTCCACCAAAGAGGACTACCACACTTCTCTTCCAAATCCATCAAATGTAAAACATGCATCATCACCAAATCCTCTCGATAGCCTTTTCCAAAGAGTTAGTGGAAGTCCACTCAAAAATTAGAGCTAGTTCACTCAAACATTTATGGGCCAATGCCTATTTCCTCTTTAAAAGGTAAAAGGTATTACGTCGTCTTCATTGATGATTTCTTAAAGAAGCTATGGATCAAATTTTTGGAGAATAAGTCTAAATATTTTAAATTCTTCAAAGAATTCAAGTATCATGCATAACAATAATTAGGTTGTAGAACCAATATCTTTAGGAGTGCTAATGGTGGTGAGTACACCTCAAATGAATTCACATAGTACTTGTTCTTACATGAGATCAAAAATTAATTGACAATACTAGGCACATCTCAACAAAACAATGTTGTTGAGTGCATGAACAATATAATTATGAACATGGATCATGCTCTTCTTATCAAAAAAAATATACCTCCATATGTTTGTGCTGAAGCCACTTGGAATGCTATGCATGTACTCAACACAATGAGTCCCTCAAAACTTGGCCCATCACCTCATGAAAAATGGACTGGACACCCCCCCACCATCATCCAATTTAGAATATTTGGCTCCATATTTTATGTTCATATTCTTCTAGAGTACAAAAATAAACTTGAAGCTCAAGTTATTAAAGGCATCTTTGTTGGATATCCTATGGATCAAAAGGAATACAAGGTATCCATTCCTTCACATCAAAAAGTGATTGTGACACATGATGTTGTGTTTGTAGAAACTAAAGAACAACTGGTTACATTGGATACTAGGGGACACAATATTTAGCCTAGATCAAAATATACTAACATATATAATGTTTAGATTCCATCCTTTGGGGGGAAGATATTGAAAAGTTACTCAAAAATCTAGAATCTACAAATCAACCCACAAGTCTAAAGGGACAAAACTATGATACTAAGTAGATCTTTGTATCTTCTGCACCTTCTACCCCTTCACATAGTAATGTTGATCATGGTAAAAGTATTATTTCACATCCATATTCATTAGCATCCTTTGTACCTAATGATCCATTCCAGGATCATGATGAAAACTTTGAGGTAGGTGAGACATCCACACTACTCCCCACTCAAGGAATTTGTGAAGCTTGCCATCTCTTAAAGGACATCAAACTAGATGAAATGAGCAAAATGGGCATAAGAGGTGCCCTTAGATCAAGAGTGCATGAATAATTACTTGTTGAAATGGAACCTGTAAAACTGCACCTCAATCTAAATAATGAACCTCTCATGTACCAAGAAGCTTTCAAACATGCAACTTGGAGACATGCAATGAACCAGGAGTACTTGGGAGTTAGTAGATCTACCACTTGGAATAAAGGTAATTCTAAAAAAATGGGTGTACACAAATAAGTATAAATCATATGGTACCCTTGATAAACACAAGGTGAGATTAGTGGCTAGAGGCTTCATGCAAAAGCAAGGCATTGATCCTTGCTATAAATTTCACTAGTATATTCTAGTTTCAACTAAAAAACTCTACACATTATTTTCTACAAAATCATCATTCTCACATCTAAGTTCTTTTATAAATTTGATGTATCCTAGATTCCTTGGGATAACCAACAAGTTAGTCACCCAATATTTTAGGCTAGTGCAAAAACATAGTAACCCTAAGTATAGCAGGTTACAAGTGCATAATAAACTTTAACTTGGCATAAATTATTTGTGAGATACCTAGATCACTAATCAACCACTACAGCATGGTCAACAAGAATAAACAAAAGAGATATCCAATTTTTATTTAATCTCTATTTACTATATGGATTAAATTTGTGTTTCCTAATTACCAAATCAAATTTAAGAATTTGTAATTTTGAGACCATGATGTTGTAAGAAGAGTAATAAAATAATAATTTAAATCATAAGCATTAGAGATTATTATTCATAGTGGTAGGTACTTATACAAAATAATTTAGGCTATAAATAACCTAATAGGCAATTGCCCCATGAAGGTAGCTACCTAATGTGCTTAGCAAAATAAGCACTAATCACTAACTTAGTAACATAGTCAAAATGACTGCAATGATTAACTTACTAACCTAGGTAATAACCTAATGGTAAAAATAACAAACTACTTTTACCATGTGGTAAAATAAGTCTACCTAGGTTAATCTTACAAATTACCAAATGAGGTAATAATTATAGTTACTATAGCATAGTAACTCTAACATCCCCCCTTATTACATTATTTGGGTAATGTATATAACTACCCCAATACAGTGAAAAAAATGTTGATCTGCTGGATCTTGCTTTGGCTCGGGCTCTATCACAGTGCTCTGGATGCTCTAAGAAAAAAGTGGATCATTCCTCATTTTGTCTTCACATCAACGAATGTCCTTATTGTAATCTTGTCATCCAACCAAATGGCATGGGTAACCAACCACTGCAACCACTAGGTGTACTAGAATAGATCACTACATACGAGGTTCATTCGGTTACAATATAATTTTGCAAAAATTTTGATAAGGTAGCTTAGGTGTTGGTTGCTACCGAAAATGCACCCTTATAAGTTTCTCCCCTTGTTGCAAAACATGTTGTAATGGAATTTTTTCAAGTGTAACTAAGGTGTCAGTCGCTGCCAAAAATGCACCCTTATAAGTCTTCTTATATTTTTACAAAAATAGTGTGAAGTAAGAAAGAAATTTGTATCCCACCTTAATTGCAAAAGATATGCAACTCATGAAGCTTTGTAAAGGTTTTTACAAAGATTGCCTCCTAGGCAAATTTTACACCAAAAAAATCCCCCTTTTATTACAAGTACTTCAAACAAAAAAAAAGTTTGTTTTTTATGAAGTCTAAAAGAGGTAAAATCACCCCTTTATTGCAAGTACTTCAAACAAAATCTTATGCTATTTATGAAGCCTAGAAAGAGGGTTGGAAAGGTGCTTGCCTAGGGAGACTAATTTTTTTTCCTTTACAATGTTGTTTGAGCCATGAGCACTTTGTGTGCTCTTTCTAAATCAGAATCAGAATCAGAGTCAAACACTTCACTAGAAACATTACTTCTTTGTGATGTGCCTTTGCCATTTTTATTTTGCTTGTTTTTAAACCAACATTGATTGATGTCATGGTTGTCCTTTTTACAAGTGGTGAAAAACTTCTTTTGAGTTTGCTTTCCCTTACCTTTTGAATATGATCCTTCCTTATGAAATTTTCCTTTCTTCTTTTCACCCTGATTATTTCAGTAAAGTGCATTGTTTGTCACTTCATCGCTTTGGAGTTGATTTTCTTTCTCTGTTTGAAGAAAATTGACTAAATCCACAAAGGTGATTGTTCTTTAAGATACATTAAGGGATGTTATTAACATCTTGTAGGATTCTGGAAGAGCCCTCAATATTAACTGAAGTTAGGATAATATATTCTACTTTTGCTCCTAAAGCATTCATCTTTGACTTCAGTTTTGCCACTCTATAGAGGAATAGTTCTACTGATTCTCCTAACTTCATATGGAGTGTATGAAGTTGTGTTTGAAGTTTTAGAATAGTCGATTGATTCTTACCTTCAAAAATATTACAAAGTGCATCACATGCATCTTTACCATTTTTAGCTTCACTTTTTTGAGGTCGGATCTCATCAGTAGTAGCTAGGAGGATCAACATGAGAAGATGATTGTTATTTTTATCACATGCTTTTTTATCTGCTCCTGGTGATGTGGGTCTTGTTTTAGTACCATCTACTAAATCCCACATTTCCTCTATAGTCAAAATGACTTTCATCTTAGTTTTCCATGTTGAATAGTTAAGCAATTGTGTATCATTTAGGTATTTTTTGATAGTTGCCATGATGAAGGTTCTAGAATTTGTACTAAGATGATCTTTCTTTCACTCTTAAGTGGTATTTAATGGCACCTGCCTGAAAACTCTTTTTGAAGAAATATGATCAGTTTGAGGATTTTTAAGCCAAATAAATAAGAAGTGGAAGAGAATTCACTTAAAAATATATTTAATGGCACCTGCCAATATATCCTCTTAAGAGGAATAATCAGTTTGAGTATATTGAGCTAAACAAATAAGAGTGAATTTTAGGGTTTGTAAGGAGAGAATATCAATTTTACAAATGGATTATATTTGTGCAAATGAATTACACAAATTATTGTGAAATTTTGGGGTTTTGAGTGCTCTTGATTTTGATGACTTATAATTGGAAAGAACAAGAAATTAAATGCAATAATCAATCAAAGAGTGCCCACAAAATTATTATCACTTAGGTGTCGGATGCAACAGAAAATGCACCTAATTTGCCAATTTGTAATAAAGGTGTCAAGTAATATCAAAAATGCACCTTTATCACCAAATTTTACAACAAAATTTTGATTTGTGTTGTGCAAAAATTTGATATTTTATGTCTCTTGTTTTTCAATTTTGCAAAGAATGTGGCATAAAACAATTATCTTTTCTTTTTTATTTTGTAAAATTAACAAGTTTTGATTTTTAAGTGCTCCTCACTTTGTATTACAATTTTGCAAAGAAATACAATTTATTGCCTTTCCCCCTTTGTTTTGCAAAATTAACAAAGTAGCACTTCTTTCAAGTCAAGTCAACACACGACCCACGTTTGAAAGGCTCTCCAGAACCAGTCGACACGCGACTTGGTTTTTATGGACCCAAAGTCTTAAATCTCTTCTTGCCACTTACAAGCTCATGGTGGCTCAACAAATTTGCAAATAAAATGTGTTATTTATTTGTATTATATCTTAAAAAATTTGAGAAAATAAAAACAGTATTTTCCTTTGAATTTGCAAATTTGGTGTCTCCTTGTGTTACAATTGGGCAAAAAATAATTCAAGTTTGATCCTTTATTGTTTGCAAAATTAACAAGGTTTTTAGAATATTTTAGGGTTCCCTAATTTTGCAAAAAAAATGGTGCTCTTCTTTGTCTTATATCCCCCTTTGTGGAGAAAACAAAAGCTCTATGTATTTTGAATTTGCAAAAAAAATAGGTCCCTAATTTTTCAATTTAAGGCATAAATTTAATTAGTCTAGAAAATTTAATCAATAAAAATAAATTTTTACGTACAAAATCATCTTAATTTTGGTTATAAAATGATTTTAAACTAATAAAAAAATTATTGAAAAATTACTAAAAATAAATAAATAATACAAAAAAATATTAAAAATTTTACCTTTGTTTTTATAAGGTATAAAATATACCTTATGTATTTGTAATATGTGTACAGGGGTGCGTGCAACCTCACACACCTTTTCAAAAGGCTTTAAAAACCTTTGAAAGGCTTGTTTGATCAATATCCCACATGCACCATACAGGCACTTCCTCACCCAAATAAAAATGATGACGTGCTCACTATGACTCGATTGCCTGCGAGAAATTGGATTCACCCACCTTTTCCCACATGCTCAACCAATTACATGAGGACACGTTAGTAGAAATTACCAACCATTCAGAATCACCACATTAAATATACGTTACCAAGTCAGATTCAAATCACCATGTGTTAGTGTCGACGTTAGCTCCAGTTGCGCAATACCACGTATCCCTCGATTACCATGCCATAAGTAGATTCAGCCCATGGTTCTAGATGAGCATGTATATGGGATTCTCGATCAACGTACCACCATTTATTTAGTATGTAGACTTTCATGCTCCTTTCGATGTGTGTGCCATCTATTTCAGATTATCTGCACAGGTGTTAGGTTTTGGGATCAGCACACATGGAGTTTTGTCATGAGGTTGAGGGAGCTATCAAAGTTAGGGTTATGTCAGTCACTACGTGGAGGACAATGGAACAACCACTTAACTATATACTACTTTGATGGAATTTTGGAGGCTACCAATGCTGACATCGATGCTCACCAGAGGAGAATTAAGCATGCCATGTATGCTTGGATACATTATATCGTGGTCAATTTGACTACACTGGTTGCAAAAAAAATTACCGTCATATTTGCATACCTTAGGGGACTATGTTGTACTCCCACCAAGGTGGTGTTGCACTATGCAGTGTGCTGGCCCCTCGATGTGGGTTGTACTTTATACATAGTTATCATGTCTGCAGCTATCAGCTATCAGATCTACAACTAAAATGAATGAACAATTCCACTTAGGAAATGCATGTTGACATCAGGCTATCATATGCAGCCAAATTATATCAAATCACCTCCAAAATTAGAGTTGAGTCATCAGATAATGTTAAATCAAAAACTTCAAATCAAACCGTATATCTACCTCAAAATTTGTGCAGCTTCTAAATGCCTTAGAATGCATGCCTATCCAGGGGGTCCCAAGTCTCAGGATTTGGGTCCTTGGTCTAGCTGGAATGGGATGTTGCCCGTCTTATCCAGTGTCCCTTCGAGTTCCCAGGTAAGACCAAAGCTCTGATACCAATGTAAGAAGAGCAATAAAATAATAATTTAAATCATAAGCATTAGAGATTATTATTCATAGTGGTAGGTACTTATACAAAATAATTTAGGCTATAAATAACCTAATAGGTAATTATCCCGTGAATGTAGCTACCTAACACGCTTAGAAAAATAAATGCTAACCACTAACTTAGTAACGTAGTCAAAATAATTACAATGACTAACTTACTAACCTAGGTAAAAATTAAAAAGAAATAACCTAATGGTAAAAGTAACAAACTACTTTTTACCATGCGGTAAAATAAATCTACCTAGGTGAATCTTACAAATTACCAAATGAGGTAATAATTATAGTTATTGTAGAATAGTAACTCTAATAGATGTAATTAGATAATGTAATATTTGTATAATCTCACCTTATACATATATAGAGTTTAGCATTAACCATATTATATTATTATATAATTCTTTTAATTAAATCAATAACCTTTTGGGTAAACCTTTATCTTTTAAAATTAATACACATGTTTCTTTTAATATATTAATATTTACCTCTATGGTTAAATAATCTAGACAAGTAAGAATATCTTGATATGTTTTTATTTAATATATTAATTCTTATTCTTTTTCTATCTTATAATATTATTGGTAATTTAATTACTACCCTTTATTTTTAATAGTACATCAACTCTTGTAATTGAAGAGTAAGACCAATAATAATAATACTATGATTTTGGAAATAATTTTAATGTCATATATATACATAAATACATATATAAACATATTTTGTGTTTATACCCAAATTAACTATATTTATATATATACATGTATGTACAATATATATACAAATTTCAAAATCATATTTAATTCAAGCTAAAGAGAGGGATTTATAGACCTAGAATAACATAATATGTCCATCTTTAATCTTTATCATAATTAAAGTCTAACTATAATTACATGATTACTCATGAAATATATAATTCAGTTTATTTTATTTCTATTTAAAATAGATGAACTTAGCTAATTGTTCTTGTTCATAAATATTTCTAAGAGATATTTCTTGTATTAAAGTCACATAATTTGATATTATAACTAATAAAATTACAACCAATTCTTCTTCTTGTCCATATGCAACATGTTTGCATGTTTAGACTTAATAAATACAAGGATAAAATGATATTTATTATCCTTTTTCTAGAGAAACCCCTAACTATGCGTGCTATATTTAGACATGGGTGTCTCTTAATCATTCACAATGTTAATTCATCATCATTTAATAAAGGAGAATCCATTTTCAATGTGGTCCTTTCAATCTCTCCATCACAAAAGTGGTAATATAATTTTTTTGCACTCATGAAGTTAGCTTGTTTGAATTACAAATATCTATCTCAAGAAAAAATCTGAATCCTTTTTACATGTCCATTAAGGGATTTACTTTGTACCCAAATATTAATCTACAATTAGGAATGAAAAATATAACACTTAGTCATTCACACCTATGGTATATCCAAGCATGTAGCAAATCAACTATACCACAATAAAACAACAAGGGAATAAAGATCATTCTCTTTGATCTTGACATGTCTAAATTTTACATTGGGTATGCCTACTCTTAATAGGATAATTATTATATAGCCTCATGAATATAATAAAATTTAGGTTAACAACTATAGGATCTCCAATTGTAAGCAACTGTAGACACCCAATTTTGATAATCAATCCACAATAACTAGAATACTAAGTTAAAATTGATAAAAACAAGTATCTCATACTAGAAACACTATCCACAATACAAATAAATCCATCTTTAAGTCATCAAAAATCATAACTAGAATACTAAGTTAAAATTGATAAAAACAAGTATCTCATACTAGAAACACTATCTCAAATGCTTTAGCACCATAGTGCTTTTTCCATATGGACCAATGCTATTGTTTAAAATTTTAACATGATTGCTTCCTACCCAATCAACCTATCAACTTTTCTCTATTATATTAGCATCGAGTTATCATTAGTGCTATAGTGCTTTTGAAGCTAAAGTTATTGCCAAAATAGAAACTAAAGTGAAGCAAGCAATTAACTGATGCTAGTTATTTATAAATAGATATCCATCCTTCTCTCCATGTTCACTAAATGATATTTACTCTTCCAATCTTATCCTTACTAGATTGGAAGTGTGATCATCTCATGCATGGACCAAAATCAAAGAAATCATGCAATTATGTCAATCAAGAAATATGTAGATTTTTCAATTAAGAATCATACAAATTTGTTAACCAAAAAAATCTTTTAAGTTTTTAATAGGCACTCCCTCTAGCATACACCTTATAAATAAATCTATTGGGGTACCCAAAAGTGGAAAAGAAGCTTTTTGGTCATAACAAACTATATTAAAATTATTTTTTCAAGGAATAATATTCTATTATGGTGAGACTCTATCAAATTCTCTCTAAGTTCAATCAAATCCATCTCATAGAGAAGCCCTTTCATATCATTGATCAACATTCAATATTTATTGTGTCAAACAAATCTACTTTGACTTGGTTAAGCATTTAAGTTGCTTGACTAGTTGTATTTTTATTTTTTTTGTGATAAGTCTATTTGAAATAATTTATTTATGTAAAAAAAATTATCCATCTCTTATTGTAGATCAATTTGATTTCCTTAAAATCATCTTCATTGTTGTTTAGATTTATTTTATCTAACTTTCTTGTAGAAATTTCATATGAAAATATTATTTACAATAATTTTAATTGATAACACTAGATTGTAGGTGCACCATGTTAGCACTATGGTGCTATCAATAATGCTATTTTTGTAACAATTCTATTAAGTACATAATCAAAGAATCTAGATCCACCATCCATCATCCAAAAGGACTAAAAATTATTCTTTTCCAAACAAGGGGTTTGACTAAGGTAGGCCACTAAATGTATAACACAATTTAAGTTTGTGTGTTCAGGACTCTTGCATGGCACAACGAATGAAGGAAAAGGAAGTAAATAATCCCAAGATTCTATCCATCATCATCAATGGTCTTGGAGAAAAACTAGGTATTATTACAAGTTTTATTTTCATTTAATCTTTCAATTTAGTAGTTTTAATTTGCATTTTTTTTCTATATGAGCTTTAAGTTGCTTTTAGATGAATACTTACATTCTATTCAAAAGTGACATCTATTGTAGTTTATTCAAAATTATTTTATTGCTTTCTATCACATTGTTGTGTTGTGATAGAGTAGTGTTTCTCTTAGAATATAGAAATCTCAACTAGAAAAAATAAACAAACAAATAAATTAATTAATAAAGTAATTAACTAGCTTAATTAGTATAGTGCATTTATCTAACTCCATTACAAGGGATTCAAAAGCGATATTATTTTAACATTTTTGTGTTGAATTCTTCTTGTACCCTTGCTCAAAAATAGTAAAAAAAGAAATATCATTTACTTTCTATCAATATTAAGAAAAGATTACATATACCATAGGGCTTATTTTCATAAATCTTATTTGAAAAAATATATTGGGATTACTTGTTTACATTCTTTAGTTTCCACTAAAATGGGTAAGGTAGGAAAAATCTAGAAAGGACTTAGATTATCTATGAATTAAAATATACCTATCTCAAAATTTTGTATGCTTTGGTTACAACAAGGTAACATCGCTTACCTATATTTTATATGAACCTAATGTGAACATCTCATAAATCCCATAAATATTTCTTCATGACTTACCTTAAATAACCCAAAAACCAAATAAATATTAGGAAAACCTAAGAAATATCACTAAATTATTTGTTTAGAATAACTCACATAAATAAAAATAACTAATATCCTAACTGATTTATAGTTCTATTAGGGGTCTTTTAGATCCCTTAGAGCAACCATCATACAATTATTTTGACTATATTGGATATATTGAACCTAGGCCACTAGCCACCCACATTACTTACATTGATTAGGGAGATAATCATGGTGAACTAGTGGGATTTATGAGGTGTTAATAGCTCTCACATATTGGCCTTTTCCATGTACACAAATTTTACTTCCATATATAAGTGGTATTCCACATACCAACTTCACTCTCATGTATCAATGAGTGTTTTGAGAGATGTTAGGTATATCGAGTGGTGTTTGAGGTATATAGGAAATATTGGTATATCAAGGTAAAGAGTGATACAATTTCTAAAACATCTTATTCTTGTTCTTTAAAAACTCTTAAAACTAATAAAAAAAAAATTAAGATCAAAGTCGTATCTTATTCTTAATAGCCCATTTAACTATAGATCAAAGGTGCAATATAACCCATATTATATCTTATCATCTAGCTAATAAATCTAATCCACTCATAATTATTAGTGAGGAGGTCTACGGTAAATATTTTAACCTAATTGAAGAGGGACTTGCCTCTCTCATTCCATCTAGTTAGGTTCAAGATGAAACAAGAAGGCTAACCTCTCAATAAACCATCGATATGGATTAGTTCCTCCAAAGATATATGGAAGACATATAGAATATTTGAAAAGAATCTAAATGAGCTCTAGAGGTTTTCTAATGGGACAATTCACTTTTGGATCAACCTAAAAACTACTTTAAATTGTTCAAATTATAGCTACTTAGATCAATCCTCTACCTTAGTGAATGTTATCGTAGTTGGTTTTAATTTATTATTGCTTGATCTTGCATCCTAACATGACAATATTGGAAAATAGGGTCCAATCCTTAAAATCCTAGTGTTTCATGCTTTCTCATACCATCTTTAGGGAAACTTCTACAAGGCCATTCGAGTTACCCATCTTCAATAAACCATTGGTTAAATTTTAAAATTTAAATCCAAATTATTTATTCAATATAAACTCAAATCCAATAACACTTAATCCTAACATGAATCCAAATCTAAATCTAGCATCATTTAATTTTAATCCTAGTTCAACAGCATTTAATTAAATGGATCCCAAATCAAATGTTAACCGTAGTAAAAGTTTTAACCCATTCCTTAATATTATTCCATCAACTTCTCAATAAATCATTAACCTTAGGAGTATTGGGGGCTTCCAATCCTACACCAACTTTGGTGTCATATCTTTAGGTCCTCAAGTCACTACCATAAACATATCAATAGTAGGTACCTACTTCAATACTTGCATCACAACATATTTTCGAACCTCCTTTACAAAATACTCCATCTATATATATCTACCATATTCTAATTTTATCTCTCTAGAACTCCAAGCTCCTACAACCCAACATGATTGATTAAAAACAACAAATGGCTACTATCCAAGGTCCATTATCTATCCAAAGATATTATATTTACAATTAACTCCTAGATCCTCTTATTGCTAGTTGAGATTTTCCCTTAAATTTTGAAACACCAAATTTTCAAATACACAAAGGGAATAAAGACCCATTTAATCGTATAAGGTTATATAGAACTAACTATAGTGATACCATGTTTGATGAAACACTACTCTTTAAAATATTTCCTATAAATTTAAGTGGTCCAACCATAGAATGGTATTATTAGATACCTAGACCTTCTCTAAGAAACTATAGGGATGTAGTTGAAATATTTGTAAAATAATTTTATGTGTACATTGAGGATAAGGTCATCATTAATGACCTATATCAACTCAAATAAGAACAAGAAAAAATAATTTTCAACTTTTACGTAAGATGGAGAGCCTTAGTCAAAAGGATACGATATATACCCCATAAAAGAATCTACTTGACATTTTTATATCTATCACAACCCGGTTTTCCAAACCTATTTTTTTATTTATATCCAATTTTTTATTTACCAAGGATTTTGATATCTAGGCTCTAGGGAAACTACTCATGTTACCTCAACATATTCCTACCTAGATTTATCTTTAGAGGAACACCCATCCTTATTCTATACATATTTCTAGTTATGTAAGAGCACTAGGTGTTTAATTTTAGTGGGTCAAAACTATCCATCTCAAGGATCCATTGAGCTAGCATTGACCATCCTTTCATTATTTCAAAAGGTGCACACCTTTACCACCATCCACATAAGTGCTTCTATATGGTGGTATTTACATGCAAGAATTGTCTATCCATCTCAAGTCTGTTAAAGCTAGACACCCAAATGCCTCATTTCCATTCCCTTTTTATAAATTCAACCTTGCAACTAACCATTCCTTTATTTAGTTTTCATAGGTTGTATTATTCTTCTAGATATATCATTGTATATTAGAAGACTAGCCACTTCACAATCATATGAGGCTTCACTTAACTATACTCATCAAGGCATTTAGTTATACCTTGGAGTAATATTCAACTAATCTATATGATCAACCATCAATCAATATAACATAATAAATTTAATGAAAGTATTGGTCATCATTAGTTGTAATATCCCACAAGAAAACTCTTTGTTATAAATCCCCACACATACAAGATTAAGAATGATCCTTATATCCATAATGCAACTAGTTCTTTTGTAACATCAAACACTACATCACAATAGGCCATGCTTTCATAGGAAAATTACTACCTTAATTAAGAACCATTCCATAAACCATTAAATATTAAAGCACAAGTCTAACATAGAATAAAATCTCCACAAAAGTCACAACATATAATTTACCCTAGGAGAAACCCTCGATGGGGAAAATCCAACCTCAATCCATATTTCTCTTTAATTCATTTAAATATTGAAACCATACATCACTAAAGGTATTCCTTTTTACCTTTCAAATACAATGGCTTTACATCCTTCCATCCACATATACATGCAACACAAACTTAATAATCATTACACATAGTAATGTTCATATTTCAAAAATGAAATCTATTTCTAATATCAAGTCATGATAGATATCCTTGTTTCTTCAACCGAAAACACAAATTCTTCATTATGGTCAATGGTCCATAGTGCTCAGAAACACTAATCCCTTTCATTCAGGTAAAAAGTCTGAGTTCTTAGATTAGCAGCACTCAATGCACATACCAAGATCTCCACATAGTTGACCAAGAGTTATCTTAGTCTATCTCTTGCAACCTATGCCATCTTCAATAGCATACCTACTTACAAAAATAGAGCATTTATTCTAAATAAATCAAGAATTGAGCTCTTTATAGATAGGTATAATAGTTGATGACCCAAGAAGTTTAGAAGTACTCCATAGCCTTTGATAACAAAGACTCAATAAAATTCAACACAGTAAGGTAAGAATAAATCATTTGAATGCAGTTTGGTCCAACTACATTTCAAATTGTGGTGTCTATACAAACTATCAATTTTACAACAAGGAACATAACTTGATCCACCCATCATACCGATATACCAGTAATATTTTTTATCATTTAATACAATGGAAAAACATGAATCTCACCACAATAACCATATCAATATATTAACAAAATATCAACATTCAAAAATATACAAATCAGATTTTTTAGAGTGCCACTCTTACTCCAGCAATACTTAGAATTTAACACCCCTGGTTAACGAAGGCCACTTAGCATAGATTCAAACCCAATCCAATGCTTATCTTGCTACACCAATGACACTGCTAGTCACAAATATAACATCATTCCTACCACTTAGAGTATAGCAAACTCTACTCACTGCAACATTTCTATTTTAATAAAAAATTACAAATCATCCAACTCAATGCTTCTCTCGCTACACAACAAATCACAAATCATAAATATTTATCATTCCTACATCTGGAAAATAGTGTATTTTAATAGTTTTTAACATTTAATTTTAAATATAAGATATAAAACATCCAATTTAATGTTTCTTTCACTACACCAGTGAGTCACAAATCACAAACATTTTATCATATCTTAACTGAAATATAGCAAATTCTAGTCATTGTTATCATTTCAATTTAAATATAAAATATAAAATGTCTAATTCAATGCTTCTTTTTGCTACACCAGTGAATCACAAATCACAATTATTTTATCATATCTTAAACAAAATATAGTAGATTCTAGTTGTTATCATTTCAATTTAAATAAAAAATATGAAATGTCTAATTCAATGCTTCTTTTTGCTACACCAGTGAATCACAAATCACAAATATTTTATCATATTATAGCTAATTAAATGAAGGTGAACTATCCAAAAACATCCCTAAGATCAGATAAAATAAATACTCGATCTCGGTTAAAAGAGTACTTTACTTTTACTGACCAATTTAGACCCAAATCACAACAAACGAATGGAAATATCAACTATACATATTGTTTTCTCTAGTAATCTTACTACTGTCGAATCATATTTTCCTTCTATGAGCATCTCGACCTCCCTTCATCACCCATTTCTCTTTTTTTCACCCTCTCACCTCCTTTCCAAAAATGTTCTTTTTTTTCCTCAGTGCCCCTGACCTCATTTCCCAATAATGTTTTTCCCCACATTCTCAAACTAATTCTTCCATTCATGATCTACCCATTTTTCTAGTGGTGTCCATAAGAAAAGACTCAACCTTTCATTTATGACTTATCCAACACAACAACAAACCATTACCTAGATTATAGCAAATGTCTCCACCATCAACTACAAGCATGGTGTATTCACATATTTTAAATACATGCCAAAATATTTACTATCAACCCAGGTGTTGTAGGTGAGTTGGAGAGGAGAGGTCAATCCTCCAAGGGAGGTCCCAGGTTCGAATCTCCACCCTACCAAAAATCTGAATTGGGTATCCAAAATCCAATTGATAATGTTGGTGCGGGCAGTGCTGGGTGCAACTCCCGGGTGACTTTGACGGTATAGAACCCCCTGTTTGTGGTCTCTCAGACCAAGGCAGCCCCACAAAGGGTTTTTTGCTATATATATATATATATATATATATATATATATATATATATATATATATATATATATATATATATATATATATATAACATTTATTTATTTATTTATTTATATTTATTTATTTATTTATTTATTTATTTATTTATTTATTTATTTATTTATTTATTTACTATCATCTCCATGTTCTTTTCTTGAGAAATCACAATGTAATACACATGTTCTAGTCTAAGTCAAGATACTAGGATGTTAGCAAGAGTTTCTAAGGTGAGTGCATTCATTAGTTTCTGAGTATCCTGCACAACTCACATAAAACAAATGTTAAATTTACAAATCATGTCTTTCATAGATTAGCACCCAGAAACATTAGTCTTTCCATCAATAAAATACATTTTGCATAATTAATCATGAAAAAGTCCATCATTTCATTTTAAACAACAATACAACATAATCAAAATTCATCCACATAATAATTTTGCCAAGGGAAGGTCATGATAATTTGCAACATACAAGAACAACTCACTTTTTACCTAGAAATATCCAATGTGTTTTCTTTTAAATATGCAATAGGTGTGTCTAAAAGAATTGAGACTACCCTTATAAAGTGAGGTTGTTTAATAATACTATAGGAAAAGTAAATAAATTATCCTCTTCAAACCAATAGTAAATATGGTAGTATAAACATAAATATGTTGTTCTCAACAAGGTCACCTACTCTTCCAATAAGATCAAACAATGTTTTTGTTATCAAAAATCTATAAAGGATTATCCTCAGTATACCAACTTGTTGGAGTATATTACATTATTTAGTACATGCTAATGTACCCCCATGGTACCTTCATGGTACATTTATAAATAATATATTAGGGTTGAGTCATAGTTTAGAGTGAGTTATATTTCCCCTTTTATGTAAGTGTGAATGTATAGGAAATGCACAAGTATCATGTAAAGTTGCAATATGTAGGAAATGCACAAGTGTCATGTGAGTTAGAGTGCAAGTGTAATTTGAGTCTATGTGCACAAGTGTCTTATATGTAAGAATGCAAATATGTAATGTAAATATATGCACAAGTTTCTTATATTAGAGAGTGCAAGTAGAAGTGTAAGAGTCATGTATAAGTGTGCATATGTTATAAAGTCAAGTGTTCATCAAGTATGCAAGTGGAAAGTAGATAGCCAAGAGTCATGAGACTTGACATATAGAGAGAAATAGTCAAGTATCCAAAGAGTCATATCACTATGGCTATATTATGGAGATAATGCTCCATAAACAAGTATCACAAGCATCAATATCATTATTATCATATACAATTATAAGAGAAAGAGGAGTAATAAAGCTTGTATACATTTTGAACAATTAATATTGTAAGTTGTTCTACATGCATAGTACATGTATGATTCAAGCTATTTACATTCATATTTCAACATATTATTGAAATTTATTTGATTTATTATAAGCCTTGATATACATATTAATTTGCTCATATTATTCTACTAATATCATTATATTGACATTATTATATTGTGGCTATTTAATATTCATTCCTGTGAGATATAACCTATGATATTTTTTGGTAGTATTAAGGATTAAAAATCCATCACCAACCCAAAAAAAAAAAATCTTAATCTAAAATAATATTTATTAGAATATATGAACCATTTTTAGTCATCTTAAAATAGCTCCTTAATGTCAAGATGTTGAAGTTGCCTCTCATCAAGTCTACTAAACATAAAAGGAAAAAGGCTCCTTGGTTTAGGCTAAATTAGTATTACAAATTTCATATAGTTAACAATCACTCTATTGATGGCTACATGGCTCTTAAAAGTGTATTTCAATATTTCATTGATAGTGGAAAAGTTGTTTCTAGTGTCTCTAAATCAACATATTAACCCAATTAAGATTGGGTATCTTTTAAAATTATTTGGCTAATCACAATACCCAACATCATAAAATGCTATAAATAACATTAGTTACAATAATGTTTCCCATTATAATTAGGGATTGGTTAATAATATTAATTTATTATATTATATATCATGTTTCACATGTTTGTATCATCACTCAAAAGTGTATAAATTTTTCAATCGACAAACCCCTTACTGGCTAAGCAACAAGACCTTTTATTATTTGATCAAATGACTAAATCTCAAGCATCTAGATTGCAAGACCTCATTTGGTTATTAAATAACAACCAAAGGTTAAATTAGAAGGTGTTTACAAATTGTTGCAACATATTGAAAATACCCGGTTAAAATTTCCATTTTGAATCCTCTCAAAATATCCAACATATGGTTCCTCAAAATCTTAATCCTAGAATAATAATAATAACATATCAGATTATATCATAATAACATATATTTTTTCAAGGATAATATCCTATAAATATCTTTGATAGGGGATCTTCCTTTATACATCATAGGAAAATTTGACATTAAAAATTTTAAATAAATTTTAGCCAATAATAACTCTAAGCTAAATATGTGTACTCTAAAATTCATTAGCCATTTGGTTTAATAAAAAATGATTATAAAAATTTTAATCTAATAATTTTATCCTTTGATAATAGGGAACATGAGGCTAGAAACCCCATAGTATTACCTCTCAAAGTGGATCTTGACATTAAATACTTTGTTCCTATGATCAATCATGCATTATTCTTTTGGGAAGGCACTAAATCCATGACATGTAAGCGATTCCATTCACTTTAAATAGATGCCTAAAATATGTGTATAGATGCTAAACTTATATTATACATGTTGAAATAAAACCCTTTGAATACTATAAAGTAATTGAATTTGAAAATAAAAAATCAATCTATGTCCTCACCTCACAAACATAATTTTTTCTTTAGTATCTAACTTAAACAACCCTCTATCCAATTATTAGAACATTAAAATCATTTTATATCTATGAAAATCATGAATCAAAAGGTCAAAATTTAACTACAATTAATAATAAAATAATTCATCCACAATTGGACCTAACCAAAATCCCTCCTTCCCCTTGGTCAATAGGGTTACCCATTAGTAATAAAGAAAAAAACAATGCAAATAGGGAGTTGCTCATTTGTTTACACTAGTATTGCTAATGATGAAAATATTAGTGGTAGAAATCATTACTCAGGTAAGGGCTTATGATATTTATCAAATTACCATCCCATTTTACAACAAATATTTTCCACTATGGGGTATCAAGGTAAGGGCTTAGACTTGCATGAATAAGACATCAAAGAGCTATTACAAGAAAAAGTTTGACTAGGAAATTTTGGGGTAGCTTGACTATGAAGACCATTGTGATCAAGCTTCTTTAGCTAGAAGTATCTCTCTAAATGGGATTTTATTGAAATGATGAATATTTCAATAGCCTAGATATCATTTTTGTTAGCACCTATGATCATAAATCTATCTACCACATTGGGGTGAATTGTCTAAACTTAGATTATTTTGAACTAATCACTGACAAAGTATCTTGTAATTTGAAAGATAAAAATGTACATTCTTCCCTAATAACTCAACCAAACATCCAAAACTACCTTACCTAAAATTAATTTTACTTTTAGAAATCCTTACCTCAAATCATTAATGTGGCCATATCGCACATCCCAAGTAGCAATCAACACCTTACAAATGCAATAAACCTAGAAATTTAGGGATCTTACCACCTCTACTTTAATTAGAGGATGATTCTCATATTCTCATAGAAGAAAATTTAAATATAAATATTGATCTTTCTCATAAACCCCAAATTGCTAAATTAGAAAAGTTATTAACCACAAAAGAACATGATCATTACATGAATCTATTGATGGAAGTTAGAGATATCTATGCTTAGTTATATGTTGATATTCTAGGTTTATATTGAATCTTAGTTGTACATTATTTGGTTATTACTCCTAATTCAAAACCTATAAAACAAAAATTATAAAAAAAGTATCCAAAAGTTGTCATTATTGTCAAAGAGGAGCTAGAAAGGTCCTTAATGTTGGTTTCATCAAAGCTATTTATCATTTTGATTGGATTTCCAATATTGTTCTAGTCTCTATGAAAGCCAAGAGAATCATAATATATATAGACTTTTGGAATATTAATAAGACTTATCTCAAAGATATCTCCCCCTTTCAAATATCAATAGGATTGTCAATTTCACAACTAGCTATGGGATGTATTTAACATATGGTTTTGTAGAATAAAATCAAATTAAAATTACTTTAAAATATGAACATAAAATAACTTTCACAAACCCATGGTAAACTTTATATTACCATGTAACATCCTTTGGAATAAAAAATTTATGAGCAACCTACAATGATCAATGATATGATTTTTTTATGACTTAATGCATGATATTATAAAAGCTTATTTGATAATATTCTTGGTTAATTGTTTAAATATGAAGATCATGTTTGAGATCTTAGACATACCTTTAAGTGGTTAAGGGTGTATAATGTATAGCTCAAACCTTAGAAGAACATTTTTAGGGTGACATCAAGAAAAATTCTAAGATTTATCATTATTTTGTAGAATCATAGAATTTGATCCTAATAAAATAACAACTATTGTCAATATGCCACCCACTAGATTATTAACCCAACTTTGCAGTCTTCAAGGAAAAATCAAATCCATTCAAAGATCTGTTTTCTAACTTTCTAATTGATGTTAACCATTTACAAATATTTTAAAAAATATGCAATATTCAAATGGGATGACCAATTCCAAGCCATATTTTATGCTATTAAATCATATTTTATGACATCTTAAGTTCTTGTTCCATTTAATTGTGACAAGTTGTTGATTTACATTGTAACAAAATTACATTTTAGGAGGTATGTTGGATCAATATGATGTTTACCATCAAGAAATAACTATACTTTATACTAGCTAAACTTTGGTCATGTATGATATTAGAGAAACACTTATAGAGAAAATTTACCTTTCTATAGCATTTTTCTCTCAAAAGCTTAGACACTATATACTAAATCATAAAAAAATTATTTTTGCAAGAATAGATCCATTGTGGTATCTTATGGAAAAAATACATCTTTCAAGGAGAACTGCTAAGTGAGTCATTTTACTTATAGAATTTATTAATCAAAAATCTATGAAAGATAAGGTGATTACTAGTCAATAAGCAGATGCACCTTTAGAAGTAAACCAATCTTTGGTGGTAAATTTCCCTGATAAAAATAGCTTCAATATCAACTCTAAAGAGGAAAAGGAGAGTTCTTGGACCTTATACTTTGATGATGCATGATATAACAAAGGATTGGGGTTACAATTATCTTAATTACTTCTTAGCGACAACTAATCCCTTTATCTTTTAAACTTAATTTATCTTGTACTAATAATAAATTAGAATACAAAGCCCTCATCTTAAAACTTCTTCTTGTTAAAACCTTTAATATGACCATCCTTTTCATTTTTGTAGGATTTTAGCTAATTTTCAATTAGACTAGTAGTGTTTACCAAACCAAAGATGGCAAATTAAAATCTTATAAATATATTGTTGATAAGTCAATCAATTTTTTTGATAAGGTTGCAATCAACTCTATCCCTCAATCTAGTAATCATCATGTAGATGTTATTGATTCTACAACATCATTATCCCAATAGAACTTGATTATGAGCAAGATATGATTATCATAAGGTAAATTAGATATCAACTAAGTATAGAAACTAGTTTAACTCACTTAAAAGTTCTTAATATTGAAGCTACTTCTTCATATGATCCATTGTATAAAGATATTTATAAATATTTCAAAGATAAAAATATTCCTAATGGTTTAAATAGAAATGAAAATAATAACCCTAAGCAAAGGTTTATATACATATTATTACTAGTGATATTTTGTATTGACACACCCTTGATGGTATCTTACTTAGATGTCTAGACAATGTTGAATCCCAAAAGCTAATCGAGGAGGACTATGATAGGTCTTACAAGGAACACTTTAGTGGTATCAAAATTTCCAAGAAACTTATCCAAATGGGTTATTATTAACCCTCCATAGAGAAAGGTTATTGTGCTTTTGTCAAGTAATGTGATAAATATAAAAAAATATGACAACCTTATCCATGCTCCATCTCAAGCTTTGCAATCCATTAGCCCACAATGGCCATTCTTCATATGGGAAATGGATATCACTTATAAAATTAATCTTGAACTCGCTTTGATGGGCATAAGTTCATTATTATTGCAACAAAGTACTTTCTATGTGAATTGAGGCTAAAACTTTATCCAAAATTAGCTAATATGTTGTTATGGTATCCCATATGTCATTATCTCAGATAATGACACTGTAGAGACCTTGAGGTGCACGCACCGTTCTTACTCTACTTGCAAATGTATTTAAACCCAAAAATAAAATGAAAGACCATGAAAAAACATATAACACAGAAGTAACAAAGATATGTCTCTTTATTTGTATTGAAACATGGTTACAAGTCGGTCCCTCTTAGGGATACCCATTTTGATACAATGAGGTTACAAGTGGGTAAAATGTCCCCTCGCACAGGGGTGGTGCACTATCACAAGCTCTCTGGTTCGGCACACGAAAATGTATGAGGGCTTACAGATGCCTCCTTCTCCAGGTCTATTCCCTAGAGGGATCCCTTTTGCTCTTGTATGTTGTAGATTTTGTTTGATGAACCTATGGCCCTATAAGCAATGAAATGACAACACACACTTAGATATCTGAGAATGCCTCCTCGTATGAGGTTGTTAGTAATGAATATATCAAAGTAAAAGTAAGTGCAAATTAAACCTATGCTATGAAGTTGAATGAATGAAATGATGCTATGCTAATGATATGCTAAACAGAATAATGAAACTAATGTATAAAACCCTAAGCTAGGCCTGCGGGCCACTGTCCAAGACAACGATCGCTAAAGTGAATCTTGCCCTCTTTGCTTCAAGGCTATGGATCAAAGCTTGTATCTAATGTTGAAATGATGGTTGCTTTACTCGATATGTTGAATATCCTATACGTGGGTAACCCTCAAGTGGACTCTCTCTCCTTGATCAAAATTTTGTCTTGTATCAAGATTGTCTCCTTTCTCAAAAGTTGTATATTGGGTGCTCTCAGGCTTGCACCTTTTAAAGTGTGTGAAACCCTAGGTCTATGCCCAAGCCCTAGGACTGAATCCCTCATGCATAGTGAAGGTTAGCATGAGAAGCTTTTGTCTTTTATATGTTTAAAGACCAGTTAACTAGAAAACTAACTGCAAACTTGAGTCTCCTATGCAAACTGATCATTAGCATGATAAGCTTTGTATTTGTCTATATTTGAAGGCCAGTTAACTAAAGTCTAAATGCAAACTCAAGTCTCCTATGTGAACTGGCCATGAAAGGGAATTCAAAGTTACTCCCACTCACCTTTATTGCATGCAGACTACCACTTCCACCTATGATTGAGCATATTTTTTGGTAAAATGCTCTTTGTGGCTTAGTCGTTATTATTTGCAGCGGCTAAGATATGGACGTTGTTGTCTGCAGTGGCTAAGGTCTAGCCACTCTAAGCTTGAGAGGCTAAGGTCTAGCCACTCTAGTATTGAGCGGTTAGTCTTGGATGGGCTTAAAATGCCCCAAATGAGTGATGAGAACCACTTTTCATGCTTGGAAAGTCCAAGATCATGTCATATGATCTTATGAATGTGCTTGTGTGAGCAGCTCCCCTAAACATGACACTTTTTAGGTGTCTACAGATTCCCATTTTTGTTATGCGCTATGTAGAAAACACAATGTTGAGCAAAAATGTAGACTATATGTTTGTAGGGTGTATGGTGATCAGTGGTCTGAACAACGCCGAATGGTCCAATAATGCAAGATGGTGCACACCCATCGAATCATTGCCTCAAAATTTAGAGGACTTAGCTCAGTGGCTTGGACATGTTAAATTGCACTCATTCTTTAGACTCAATTGGGTAGCTTTAGCTACTATGATATTTCTGACCGGTAGGAGACCTACTATTGAAGATGTCGTGTCTGCTTACGTTCCCAAAAAATAAGGGAAATTATGTGATTGTTGTATGCAATGATTCATAGGACAAACATGATTTTGTTATGATCGAGTGATCTCTTGTCGACTTTGATTATGATTACTTTGAAAATTTGAACTACCTCTTCACTCAATGCATTGATGAAGAAATGACAATGAATGAAGTGACAAGTTTCTTGACCAATATGACTTAATTTGGTTCCTTTATAGCATTTGTTCCTTCAATGGGCGAACCCCCATCCAAGTGTGATTCCAATTATTTGTGATAATAATCCATCCCTATCCCGAGGAGTAGTCCAGCCATCAATAGCCTTCTTAGGGAGTTAGGATGAGTGATTATGTTTATGCTCATATTGTATCACTTTGGCTTAGTGTTTTTGATGTCACAAGGGAATGAGGATGATCCTATCGTACCCATGGAGCAGTCTAACCATCTTGGTCTTTTTTGGGTTAGAAGTGATACATTGTGATTCCAAAATGAATATTTTTGCCCCAAGTAGCCTTATGGTGACTTACTCATCTTACCAAATTACATGGAATGCAAGTCGCTGCAATCGCTAAGTCGATAGAGTAAATGACTGGATACGAGGCTTACTCAAGAATTTTGTTTTATGTGATTTTTATGTTATTTTGGTCATTATGATGACTAGAAGTCTTCAAAATGTGCTTATCTGAATATTTTTGTTGCTTCTCATGGAGGGGTTGCAGTTGTTTTTATTTAGGATCTCGGCCGCTATGAGGTCCAACGACCACTAAAGGCCTGTTCTTAGCCTCTCTCATCCTGAGTGGTCAAGCAATGTGGGTCGTTGATGTTAGCAATGGCCAAGGCAATATAAAATTCAACCTAGGGTTTTATCTTTTCACTTTTCTAGTTGTGAATTTGCTTTCTTGGGCTTTGAGGTGAAATTGAATTTTGTGATTTGGAGCGTTTTTGCGACTTGGAAGATCATTGTTACATGATGCAAAGCATATTTGGGTGGAGGAGCCAGAGCTTCTTGAGTACTTCCTCAACCCTTAACCCTGCTTGTTTATTTGTGTTTTTGGGTAAAATTGAACCACATTAAGTAATCAGTAATTGAACCTCATTAAGCTTGTTGGCAACGAATCAAAACCCATAGCTAGGCTTAGTTTAGGTTTTTATGTGGTGGGCTTATCCCCATTTTGTCTTGTTGTTTTTGTTATAATTTTTGGTATTTTTTGGCCTAGGTTTGACACATCTACCTCATCACCCATCGACCGCTATCGATCAGAGCGACCAAGAAGGCCTGCAACTTGGCCGCTATCACTGGCAGCAGTCGATTTGAATCCCAATGATTGAGAAAATTAATCGTTGGGGCTTGGTCGCTGTCAGCTTCAACGGTCGATTTCTGGCCGCTGTAGGCGATAGCAACCAAGAACACTTAATGAATTTTTTATTTCTTTTAAATTTTCTAGGTTGATTTATTGAATTTTTTTGAAGTTTTGACTTGTTTGATTATGTGCAACTCTTTTTCTTTACCTAGACTTAGGATAGCCCATCATTATTTGCACTATTTTCATGTTTATTGTGAGTTATGCCTTATATGCATCATAGTTATGATTCATTTTCTTTTATTTTGCTTAGATTATTACTACTTGGGCTCAGGACCCAAAGCTCATGAATACACTTTTGCCCCTCTTGGATGGTGATTATTGGGCTTGTATTAAAGCCCGTGGGCTACAGTATGTCACTAGATTGCCCACCATTATGGTATATCATGCCTACCTTACGACTTTGGTCCATCGATGGGACCCTCGGACCAATACCTTCCACTTTCCTACCGACGAGATGACCATCACATCGAAAGATGTGTATAGGATCTTCTGGATCCCCTTTAATGGAGTGGCCATTGTCTCTTCGGCCACTAATGATCAGGTTGCAATTTTTGCTTAGGTTTTTAAAGGGCGCTCTATGGAGGCTCTCAAGGAAACCAAATTTGGAGGAGTGTCCATATTGCATTGGTATGAGGAGGAGGTCTTCTTTGCGAGGCATGTGGTGTTGTTGATGGTCATCAACAATATCTTGATTCCATATTGTTCAGGTTTGAGGTTCTTGTGGAACCTCTTAGCGATGGTGTAGGACTTCTTAGATAGTGAGGAGCCTATCATTTATGCATGGGGTAGGTCTCTATTGGCTTAGTGCTATGATGAGTTGTACCACATCCATCGATGAGGTCGTGTCAGTATTGCTTGTAGCTTGCTTCTATAGGTTTGGGAATGGGAGCACATCAAGGTAGATCATCCCAGAGGGCGTCCTGCCAAGATTATAGCTATGGAGGAGCGAATGCAGTGCTATGCTACTAGATGGGCTCGAGAGTGCGAGCTACGCAAGATTCATCCTCATGTAGGGAAGCTTTCCCATTATACTACTACTTTTACTGGGCTACATGATGGGGATGTTATGTGGCACCCATATCATGAGTGCTCAGCGTGGGATGATCCGATCAGTTTTACTGCTAAGACATGATGTGAGCAGTGACTCCTTGGTCGCAAGGTTGTCATCTGGGAGCATTTCTTCTACTCTCAGATCCTTTGTTAGTACATGCTATAGTAGGATGTGCCTCTTGTTCTATTTTTGTATCGACACATTGCAGTGGAGAAGGACCTTCCCCCGTGGTAGATTACAGAGCTCTTAGATGAGGAGGATTCCCCAGTAGTTGACCTAGGAGTGGCTAGGGGTGTTATAGAGGCATACACTCAATGGTGGGGAGATCTTATGTGATGTGGTACCGATAGCTTGGGTCACAAGGATGATGGTGGGGATGATGGTACAAATTTTGCAGGGCATAGAGTCCGAGCCAAGACCAAGGTATGGGGCCAGTGAGCAGAGCAAGTGGTAGCGAAGGAGCAGGAGGATCCTAAGGAGGATGAGGAGGAGCTAGATCCTGAGGAGGGAGATTCTCCTCTGAGAACATAGTTGCATGAGGTTGATGCTGAGCTCCAATCGATCCAGATCCAGGTGTAGCATCGATATGCTACCATAGAATACCAAGATGCCACCATAAAGCAACTCATAGCGTAGATAGAGGCTTTACAGGCTACTGTCTTGTTAGCGTAACTATACTCTATATTTATTATTCTATTATTTGGTGTATTGTTATTCATTGCAACCATACCTATTTGAAGCCTAGGTTGTTCCGTAACCTATGGGCTAATTAAAGGTGGGCAATGTATTATTTATTTCATTCAATACAAGGTAAGTTTGTTCGTTCGCTCAACATGGTATCAGAGCTTGATCTCCGCCACTCTCATTTTTTGAAATGATCGTGTAGTAGTGGAGCTCTTGGATTTGGTAGCAAAGCTTTGGAGGAGGAGATTTTTTTTTAATCTTTGGCTTTTGAGAATTTTTTATTCTCATTGGATTGGGATCTGTGTCCGGGGTATCTCAAAATTTTGGGATCAACAGAGGGTCGAAAGGCAAAGCAAAGATGGGATCGAATGACCAACCGATTGAAAGGCAAAGCAAAGGTCGAATCTAACACAGTGAAAGCAAGCACATGGTAGCCAACATTGAGGCGGCCAGCACCGCATGGGAGGAGAGCCTGCATCCTCTCGGGAGAGGCTCTCCTCGAAATGAGATACTCCCTATCGGAGTATAAGGTGTTTTATACACCTTATTATCTTCAAATCCCATAAATATGGGATAAATACTTTACTTCAAAAACCATCGTGAAATTTGTCACTTGCAGCTCATTCCATCAAGGGCGTCAACTGGTGTCAAAATAGGAAGGCACCTCTATTTTTCCTTTACTCTATGTTCGATGAATCATGATTATGAGTTTTTTCCATGGGTAGAGGAGGCCAATCTGAGCAGATTGGCTGGATTGAAATTTCATTTTTTTCCTTGAATTTCATTCAGCAGTCGATTCTTCTTCTCGAAGGGCATCACTAGTAGTACTCGATGCATGATTTTTTGATCAGATGCTGAGTTTTCTTTTTTCAGCTAAAAAATTGGTGGAAATCAAGTGCTAAGAGCACTGTGGATCTGAGATGATCCATTTTGCACGTTTGGAGAGTGAGAAAATCAAGTTTTTTTTTCCTACACATTCGCCACCCCGTTGCCACCCGAGCACCACCCAGACGCAGCCCGAGAGCCATCGCCCGAGCGCCGCCCAAGCCACGGTTGAGGTGGGAGCACCGTCGCGTGGTCTTTGGGCTCCTAGGTGCTCGATAAGAGGGTGGGCACCTAGATCCTCTATCGGATCAGCCCACTGGCTCAAGTGGTTGTGATCCGGGTGGTAAGGGCTCTGGGAGCCCTGAGGTCACGGGGTCAAAACCCGTCGAGCCCCCCAAACAAAGGTAAATTTTTTTTTATTAAAGTTTTTTTTTTTTTTTTTTATTAAAGTTAATAAATTAAGGTTTTAAATTTTTTTTTTATAGTTTTAAAGGTTATTTTTTTTAAATAATTCTTTTTTCTATAAGATAATTTAATTTTTTTTATTAACTTTAGTTATAATTTTTTTTTTAAAGAGATGCTTTAATAGAAGAAAATTTTTAAGGGGGAGTATTTTTTCAAAAATCAAGGGGGGATAGAGAGTAAATTTTTGAAAAGGTAATTTTGGCATTATTGTAAAGGTGCATTTTTGACAGTGCCCGACACCTAGTGGTTTATTTCTATGGGCACTTTTATATTGCATTTTTTCATGTTTTGAACTACTTCATTAAAAGTTAAAATCAAATTCACTCCCTAAGTCCCCGAAATAATTAAAACCCATCCGTGCAATTTATTGCACTATAGCATTTGGTATTTGTGATACCTCTAGCTAGCACTTACAGGTAAAGTTGTCGTGATTGTGCTACTATATCCGCCACCTAATATAGTTGCCAAAACAACATTTGAGCTTGTTCTCTATCAATCGTCGGGGAGAGATAAGTTTACCATTTTGCTATTTTTTACTCCATCCACTACCCCAATCGTTCTTGTGTTTAGACGTAAACCTTTTTTCCTTTTTTTCATGCATGAGTATTTATGACTTTCTATGGTAGGTGTCATCAAAAAGATGATTCCCTTTCAGTACCGCCTAAGTACCACGTATTGTATAATCATTTAAATTACTTACAGTCTCCCTCACGTAAGGGCGGGTAATTTCTTTTATTTTTCAAAATACCTATAGTCTCCCTCACGTAAGGGCGGGTATTTTGTATGGTATAACGACCTAGCATTAAGGTATATCGAAAGGGGGACCATTTGGTGATATAAGGAACCTTCACAATATCTGCAAAATTAATTACTGATACTCATCAGTTGTTGAAAGGTCCTAACTATACACCATGGAAAAATAAGATGAAGGTAATCCTAGAAATGGATGACTTATGGGATGTTATATCTGGCACAAAAACAAGACCTTCATCTACTTCAGGAGCTACAACTCCATATGCTGATCAGAAAGACTTTGACAAGAAAGACAGTAAAGCAAAAGTGCTCATCTTGCTTGTTGTGTCTGATGGAGTTCAATCCCACATTGCTGACTGTAAACATAGTAAAGAGGCATGGGATGCCCTTAAGACTATATACGAAGGAAATAATGATTCCACCATTCTATTTCTTCAATCTCAATTGCACAGTCTAAGCATGAAACAAGGAGAGACAGTTGAACTCTTTCTTTGCAGAGTGTCTGAGTTGAAAGGAAAGTTGAATTCTTTGGCAGAACCAGTTGAAGATAAACTCCTTACCTCAGTGGTATTGAGAGCATTACCTGATTCTTTTAGAGTTTTGATCACCTCACTTCAAGTATCACAAAGAAAATTTACCTTTGTTGAGTTGGTAAATTTGCTTCAAGAAGAGGAGGCACACCAACTACAGCGAGATGATTCTTCTAACACCGCCCTCTACACCAACAGGAAGGGCCCCAAGAAGAAGGGTAATTTTTAGAAGGGAGGGAGTTCTCAAAATGATTCAAAAGGGAAACAAACTCAATATACTAAGAGATATTGCAAGATCTATGACAAGGAAGGTCATGATACAAACATATGTTGGCATAAGAATAAGCAACCAAAACAAAAAGGCTAGAACAAACCACAAAACAAGAACAAGCAACCCAAGGTGAATGTTGTTGTTGAGGAATCTGACTCAGATTCTGAGTGGGCACACAAGGTGCTCATGACTACCATAGCCTCCAAGAAGATGAATCCTGTATGGTATGTCAATTCTGGCTCTAGTAAGCACATGACTGGCGATAAATCATGGTTTGAGTCCTTTGAGGCCAAAGAGGGAAAACTTGTCACTATTGCTAATGATAAAACCTACAAGGTTTAGGGAGAAGGTACAGTTTTAGTCACTCTTCCTGATGGCCAGTGTTAGATTGAAAAAGTTCTTTATGTTCCAAGATTGGCAAACAATTTGTTGTCAGTCACACAAATTCTGGACAAGGATATGGTTGTAAACTTTAGTGTTGAGGGAGGCAAGAAGTGTTTTTCTATTATCATGAGGGGTAAGAACATTGCAACCACTTCATATAAGCATGGCTTATTTGCCTTAGATGTTATCTCTTCTCCACATGTAGCCATGACAGTCTCTACAAAAGAGGCAACATCCCTACGGCACAAGAGATATGGGCATCTTAGTTTTAGATACTTACTTGAGCTAAGTATGATATGGTAAAGGGTCTTCCTTCCATTTCTTCCATCTTGCCAGTGTGCTCTGACTGCTTGGCAGGAAAGAAGCATAGAGTACCTTTTGAGAAAAGCTCTACAAGAGCAAAGAAACCTCTAGAGTTGATTCACACCGATCTATGTGGTCCTTTCACATCCATAAATAGTGGGGGGAAGAGGTATTTTTAGTTGTTTATGGATGATTACTCACGTAATATGTGGGTGTTCTTTCTTCATCTAAAATATGAAGCATTTATTTTCTTCCAGCAATTCAAGAAATCTATTGAGAAGGAGTCAGGGACTTCTATAAAGACCCTCTACTCAGATCGAGGGGGGAGTTTACCTCTATAGATTTTTTAGCATTCTTGACTACACATGGGATCAAGATACAGTTAACTACTACTTATACTCCTTAGCAAAATGGTGTTTCTAAAAGGAGGAACCGTTCTATCATGGAAATGGTTCATTGCATGCTCACAAGAGCTAGTCTTGAGCAACAATATTGGGCAGAAGTTGTCACCATAGTAGTATACCTGTTGAATAGGGCACCCACAAAGGTCCTACAAGGAATGACTCCATAGGAATCTTAGAGTGGTTGAAAACCCTCCATATCTCATCTATGCATTTTTGGGTGTAATGCTTTCTTGCACATACCAAAAGAGAAAAGGAAGAAGCTAGATGAGAAGACATTGAAGTGTATTCTTCTTGGCTATGATGAGAACTCTAAGGGTTATTATTTGATAGATCCCTTGACCAAGAAGATTCATGTCAGTAGAGATGTTGTTTTTGATGAGGCTTTCACATCATAAAGCACATCAGATGTATACCTAGATCTTGTGGAAACTAAATTTGAGAAGTCCCCTTCGTCACCAAATATTGGAGATCCTTCGACTTCTTCATCTTATTCATCACCACAGAAGAAGAATTAAAAATGGTATACAAATACAATCAGAGACTCCAAACTATCCACTCCACCAGATTTGACTTTGGATAGACCTTGTACTCGTAGCATGGCTCGATAGCAAAGAGCAGCAGCAGAGACTACTAGGGTTGATGATCTTTGTTAATATTTTGAGGAACTTTCTGTTGATCAAGAGAAACAAATAGAGGATATGGATATAGATGATAACATAGTGTTTATGTATTTAGTGAATGAACATGAACCTACTTCTGTACAATATACCCTTAGTGAGCCAAAATGGAAGACTGTTATGGATGTTGAGTATAAGTATGTAATAAAAAACAAAACTTGGAAGCTTGTCGATCTACCACACGAAAAGAAGCCCATAGGCTACAAATGGGCGTACAAATTCAAGTACAAGGCATATGGGATAATTGACAAGTATAAGGCCCATCTTGTTGCAAAGGAATATGCTCAAAAGGAAGGCATTGACTACGAGAAAACTTTTGCACCTACTACTCGAATGACCACTATTCGAGTCCTTTGTGTTATGGCAGCACAATATGGGTGGAAAGTTCACCAGATGGATGTCAAGAGTGCCTTTCTGAATGGTGATCTCCAAGAGGAAGTCTACATGACTCAACCTGGAGGATTTGAAGTGGAAAACCAAGAGGAAAAAGTGTGCAAGTTGGTCAAATCCTTATATGGTTTAAAACAAGATCCTTGAGCTTGGTATATAAAAATGGATAATCACCTCCTGCAACATGGATTTAAGAGATGTCCGTCAGATGCAAACCTCTATTTCAAGAAATAAGGTTCTGAGATAGTGTTGCTTGTACTCTATGTTGATGATCTGCTCATTACAGGGAGTTCAAAAACTATGATCTCTATTGTCAAAAGAGACTTGTGTAAATATTTTGAGATGATAGATCTTGGACTTCTCCATTACTGTCTTGGTCTGGAAGTGAACCAGAAGGAGCACTACATCAAAGGATCTCAGAAAAAATATGCTAAGACACTGTTAGAAAAATATCGCATGACTGATTATAAGCCAATGACAACACCGATGGAATTTCGGCTTCAGTTATCGCGATATGATGATTCACCTCAGGTATATGGTACTCTCTATCGATAGCTGGTTGGGAGTCTCATATATCTGACAAACACAAGGCCAAATATCGTGTTCTTCACGATTCATGTAGGAACCTAAGAATACTCACTGGAAAGCAGCAAAATGTGTTCTTCACTATGTCCGTGGCACAATGGAATATGGCCTAGAATACAAGAGGAATAACAAATTCTTCTTGCAATGATACACATACTCTGACTATGCTAGATCATATGATGATCGTAAGTCAACTTCAGGATATTTATTTCATCTTGGATCCGGTCCTGTCTCTTGGCACAACAAGAAGCAACAAGTGGTTGCTATCTCATCTACAGAGGTAGAGTATCGCGTCACACATGAAGTTGCGTGCGAAGTGATATGGTTGCATCACATTCTGACAAGTATGGGTCTTCCATAAAAATCTCCAATACACTTGTTTTGTGACAACCAGGGTGTTTTGAACCTTGTTAAGAATCCATTGCACCATGAGAGAACCAAGCACATTGATACACAATGTCACTTCATTCGAGATGAAGTTCCAAGGCACCAAATTCAGCTTCAGTACATCTCCACTAATGCTCAAGTTGCAGACACTTTCACTAAGGCACTTGCACGTGTCAAATTTGAATTGTTTCGCAGCTCTATCTATTGTAAAATGATGTAATCAGGGGGATGTTCGTATATCTAGTAGTAATATTATTACCCATATAATGTAATAAGGGGGGATGTTAGCGTAACTATACTCTATATTTATTATTCTATTATTTGGTGTATTGTTATTCATTGCAACCATACCTATTTGAAGCCTAGGTTGTTATGTAACCTATGGTCTAATTAAAGGTGGGCAATGTATTATTTATTTCATTCAATACAAGGCAAGTTTGTTCATTCGCTCAACACTTTTTGGGGTGGTAATAAGATAATGTAGTTTGTTGTTCCTCCTTCTACACCATAGGGGGATCCAGAGATAGATCCAGGGGCAGAGGTTCTACACCTGTAGTTACTATTGGATGAGTATGAGGGGCGGATTCAGGAGCATGTTGGTCACATTACCACTCTCCAGATGTAGCTCAAGAGGCATGGGCTTGTCCCTAAGGAGGCACCAAGCATAGGTGGTTCACAGGTCAACGGGCGGTCCACCTCTGGGTAGTCTTCTACCCGTCCTAGCCAGAGGACCCAGACTCAGACAGAGAGGCCAGCAGGTTCACACCATTCGACTCGTGACACCGCCACAGGGGGAGGTGGCACTGGGGGAGGTGATGCCAGGGGCTCAGCCCCTGTATTTGATTGATGGTGCTCTTTTGATTCATTTTTGAGGTCGGCTTGACCTACCTGACTATAGCCTATGGGCATTTTTGTACCTTTATGGACCTGATACACACATTTATATGATATCTTTGCTTTATGACTCATTATGTGTATCATTTATTGCTTATGTTTTTGTTTTCTTTATGCAATGTTATGATGGTATTATGATGAATTGATACATGTATATGTTAGGTGATAGATGATATTTATGATGATGTGGATTTGAGATGGATACTTATGTATGTGTTTATGTAGATGCTTTCATGATTTAATTATTGTGGCATTACGTGATGTATTTCGAGTTGATTTGATGATGGATTTGTGATCCTTTGTATGAATGAATGCAACGATTTGATCTTTGATGTGAATGGATGATTTATGACCTATGTATTTATGGATGAAATGTTTTTGTTAAATGCATGTTTAATTTTGTTTTAATTTATACATCTAACTCATGCTATGATATGGTGAATGCAGTATGTAATTTAACGTGAATGAACTTGTATGTTTCAATTACTTAAAACATAATGGATGCCTATGCCATGATTTTGACAATTTAATGGGTGATACCATAGAAAGTATAACAACCATGAATATTTAATAATCATTCTACTCATAAGAATTAATTATTTAAATCCTCCATATGTGCAATGTAATGGTGTGGAATGTATGCATTTTCTGGATAAGCTTCTGTAATTTAAGAGATGTAAAATAGTTAGTGGTCGTTTAGACATCATTTCTGACATATATTTGGTATCTATTTTAATATTATTTTATTAATACCCCCTAATTTATAGAAGCTTATAAAGAAATTTGATGATGTGATTGATGATATGAATTGTTGCTATGGTAGAAATTTGTTTGTGGGTTTTTCCTGAGACTTCAAACACTCTAGTTACCCTATCAACAATTATGTACTAGTCATACAAGATTTTTGTAAAGCAAGTCTTTCACTCTGTACCCGGATATTCATTCTCTCTGTGTGTGCAAATGAATATATTTTTGATAGAACTCAAGCATTTCCTCCGATGTCAGGTGGGATTCTTTCAACCCATTGCTAAGATCAGGGATTCTCAAGTGTTTTATCTCATCCTTATGTTGGACTTAGTTGGACTATACCACTAGGCAGTTTTGAGTTACCTAAGCTAGCTCATCCACATTCAAACATTGGTCTATACAAATGCCAAGAGCTTTTGTGATAGACATATCATCATGCGTAAGGATTTCTCCTTCCAATTTTGTGCAATGCTGAGAATTCCAGGGATTCAAGTTCTATTCCCTTTTTTTCTTCATTTATTTTGGGATACTTGCTCATACTTAGTGATGAAAATCACTGTTTATTTTGATTGATTTTCTTGTTTTCTTTTGAGCAAGGGATTCTTGTAGTGATGATAATCATTGTTTATTTTGCTTTTTTTCTTTTGATATTTTGAACTATGACTTTGGGCATTGATGTTTGACTTTTGAAGAATTTGAACTTTCGATTTTGAGATTTGAATTTGGCTTTATTTCGAGGTTTTGCTTATTTTTATGAAAGCAAGGGATGTATGCAGTGATGATAATCACTCATTTTTGGGTAAGGCAGAACTTGTCCTTTTGCCAATTCTCAACACCTTTAAACCGGTTGCACAGGGGGATAAGCAAGGAAGTTCCTTTTCACTTTTGGTAACCTAGACCACTTTGTAGTTTTCATCTTTCCCTTGTATCAACTAGGATTTTAGTGTTTCAATTAGTGATGGGATCCTGAATATCCAAGGTACTACAACTAGACCTAGCTCTTCTACTAATCAAAAATGGCTTTCTACAAAATTTGATAAGACCACTAGACATGGTTGAAATAATAGGAAACCTTTGCATATTTCGTATAGCAACATTATTTGGTTGTGTTGAGAAACACAATTACACATATGGATGCATGGATGAGGATAACTTGTATATTGTGATTGAAATACAAATTGTGGTATCATTTGTAAGATTGTGATCATAACATATGTGAATGCAATGGATATGTATGGATATGCAATTATGTGAATGTAAGATGCAAATGTTTTTTGTATTTTTGGTTTTTCTTTGTTTTTTATTCGACCAAAGGGCTTAAAAATGCCTTTGGAGCTTTTTGTATTTTGATTTTGACCAAGCGGATTGGATACCCTTGGAGCCTTTTTGTGATTTGATTTGACTTGACCAAAGGGCTTTAAGATGCCTTTGGAGCTTTTTGTATTTTTATTTTGACCAAGCGGATTGGATACCCTTGGAGCCTTTTTGTGATTTGATTTGACTTGACCAAAGGGCTTTAAGATGCCTTTGGAGTTTTTTTTTATTTTGAATGGGGTACCTTGGAGCTTTTGTGATTTATTTGAACAAGTTTTGTGTTTTGCTTTTTGTATTTGATGTTTTTTATTTTTATGACATATTTGAATGTTTTTTATTTTTATGACATATTTGAATGTTTTTTATTTTTATGACATATTTGAATGTTTTTTATTTTATGACATATTTGAATGTTTTTATTTTTATGACATATTTGAATGTTTTTTATTTTATGACATATTTGAATGTTTTTTTTTTATTTTATGTATGAAATGCCTTTAGATGAATGATATTGAGAGGTTCAGGCTCTTCAACACCATCCAAAGATGTTAGGCGGTATGCTCCAGGCCCAACTCTCTCTGAAATTATGTAGGGGCCTATCCAATTTGCCATAAATTTGTCTCGCAAATGCGGTAGCAGGTTTGAGTTCTACTGATTTTCTTTGAGCACTAGATCCCCAACTTTGAATTCTCTCAAATGGACTTTACTATTGTATGCTCGTGCAAGGTGATTCTGATAAACATGGAGATGCTCCAAGGCATTGACCCATCATTCATCCAGAAGCATTAACTGATCCAGGCGGTCTTGTCATGTTGTGTCATTATCTATGAAGTCCTTTAATGTTATGCGCAAGGTTGGGATTTCTAGTTCTAGGGGCATGATGGCCTCAATGCCATATACAAGTGAAAATGGTGTTGCCCTAGTGGGCATCCGTACACTAGTCCTGTATGCCCATAGTGCCAGAGGCAACTGCAAATGCCAATCCCTATGATTATCTACTACTATTTTCCTCAAGATGGAGACTATTGTTTTGTTTGAGGCTTCTGCTTGCCCATTTGCTTGCGGATAATAAGGCGTTGAAAAATTGTGCTGAATATGGTATTTGTTCATTAAAGCACACATATTTTTGTTCTTGAAATATGGTCCATTATCCGATATAATATTTGAAGGGACCCCAAATCGACTTATGATATTATGGAGTATAAACTCCACAATCCTTGGTCCAATTGTCGATGTTAAGGGGATCGCTTCAACCCATTTGGTGAAATACTCAATGGTCATTATGATGAATGTGTGTCAGCCTGAATATGGGGGAGATATCTTCCCAATCAAGTCTAATCCCCATTGCGAGAAGGGCCATGCTTCCTGGATGGGTTGCAAGGCTTGTGATGGCAAGTGAGTGAGGTTTGCATGATGTTGACACTTTATGCATTTCTTGACATACTCACAACATTCTTTTTCCATAGTGGGCCAATAATAACCCATTCTCAAAATACGCTTAACGATGGCCATGCCACTGAAGTGACCGCCACACGTACCATCATGAGCTTGCAAAATTGCCCAAGATGCTTCTTGGGGCTCAAGACAATGAAGGAGCATTCCATCGTAACCTCGTCTATAAAGGATCTCTCCTAGAAAAATGTATCTAGTCACCTTTTTCTTAAATGTTCATTTTTTAGCCTATGACAGGCCTTGCGGTACTATTCCAAGCTTCAGGAAATCCCACAATTGGGAAAGCCAATCCTGATAAGCTACTACTTCTATGGATAAAACTGTGTGCTCTCCTTGCGATCTAGCACTTGTGAACACTGATTGGGAAGCAATCCTGTGATGAATGGTTGTTCCACATTCTATGGGACCTTGAGGGATAAAATACTCCCAAGGGGTTTTTTGCAAGAAGGCTCTAACTTTGAATGACCAATCTTGATTTGGCTCGGTTTGGATCATGTTGACTGACTCTAGGTTGTCAATAACCTCACGTTGTATCATGGAAAATATGAGCACTTTCACATGAATGGTTGTGAAATCAATGGATGGATTCTGAGGGATTAAGGATCCCAAAGATGCCATGGTGTCTACAAATCTATTTGATGTACGAGGGATTGCCTCGATGTCATACCATTCTAACTGGGCTAGGTAAGTGTCAACAAGCTCCTTGTAAGATTTCAGGAGTGGACACCTGCATTGGAACAATCCTTTGACTTGATTCACTATGAGCAAGGAGTCACCAAAGATACTCAATATTTTAATGCCCATTGCAACTACTGTTTGGAGTCCCAAGATCAAGGCTTCATACTCTATGTTATTGTTTGTGCAAGGGAAGTCTAGTTTGAATGATAAGGGCAATGGAGCACCCTGTGGTGTGATAAAGACTATCCCTACTCTGCCCCCTTGTTCACACTTCGAACCATCAAAGAATAATACCATTTCTCTTTGTTTCTCAGGTTCTTCGAGTTTTTACGGGTCTGATAATGCGAAGACCACATCATCAGGAAATTCTATAGTGAGAGGCTTGCTATCCTTAAGAGGTGCCTCTACTAACTGATCTTCTATGACTTATCCCTTGATGGACTTTTGGCTTATGAATTCTAGGTCAAACTCTGTCAATAGCATGATCCACTTTGTAGTACGTGTATTGTGATATGTCTTGTTCATCATATACTGCAAAGGATTCTATTTTGATATAACGTAAGTCGTATGGCTCAACATGTAGTGTCACAACTTTTTGGTTGCAAAGACCACTGCTAAGCACAACTTTTCTACATACGCATATCCTAGCTCATAGCTTACCAATGTGCGACTAATGTAATATACGACTTGCTCTTTGTCTTGCACATTCTTTTGGGCTAGCATGGTGCCCAAAGCAAAATTAGTAGCTGATATGTATAGCAAAAATGGTACGTCTGGCCTTGGTGGAGCTAGCACTGGCAATGTTGCCAGGTATGTTTTGATCTCTGCAAAGGCTTGTTGGCACTCTTCATCCCAATGAAATGGGACATCTTTGCATAGCAACCGATTCATGGGTCGACACTTGTCTGACAATTGTGCGATGAACCATTTGATGGATGCTACCTTGCCTTGTAGGCTTCTTAATTCCCTAATGTTGGTAGGGGCAGCCATCTCCATTATGGCTTCCACTTTTTTTGGATCGACTTCAATGCCTCTCATGGAAATAATGAACCCTAAGAGCTTTCTAGAAGTTACGCCAAACACGCATTTCTTAGGATTCAATCTAACATTGTGCTCTATGAGGTGATCAAAAACTTTTGTAAGGATCTCGACGTGCTCTTGTCGTATCAATGATTTGGCCAACAAGTCATCCATGTAGTCTTCCAAGATTGTGTGCATGTAATCATGAAATATGTATGTCATGGCCCACTGGTATGTGGCACCAACATTCTTGAGGCCTCGAATGGCATCACTTTGTAATAGAAAGTTCCCCATGGAGTGATGAAAGTAGTCTTGTGCTGGTCTTCAGGTTTTATTCAGATTTGATTGTATCCAGAAAACCCATCCATTAGGGATAGCATCTCATGACCTACAGTGGCATCAACAAGAGCATCTATGTTTGGCAATGGGAATGAATCCTTCAGAGTTGCCCTATTTAAGTCCCTAAAATCTATGCAAATGTGGACTCTTCCATCTGGTTTTCCTATGGGCACCATGTTCGATACCCACTCAGGATAGTCGATAGGAACTATGAAAACTGCATCCATTAGTTTTTGCAATTCATTCTTTACCATCAAAGTGATGGTGGGATGCATCTTCCTCAATTTTTGCTTGACTGGCTTCTTTAGGGGATCCAATGAAAGGTTGTGAATAACTAACTTTGGATCTATCCTAGGCATATCCTTGTAAGTCCAAGAAAATAAATTTGGCCTCTCTTTAAGGAGAGGAATTATGATGGCTTGTTCCTCTGGAGATAGACTTTCTTCGAACTTGACTTTCTTTGGTTGAGTAGGATCATTGCTAATGTCCACTTCGAAAGTCACTTCTATAGCCATACGTGACCCATCCTCCAACTGGTGAGGCATGGGTATCAAGTGAATGTCATCGATAGGATTTATAGGTCCTACTGACTCAGGATCCAAACCAGCATGGAACACATCATATGCACATCCTGATGCAAAATGGAATGGTTGTAACATCTCTTCATTAGGGAAAATATCTTTAGGCTCTATTGGTGAATTAGCATGATCCCAATCAATAGCCTACATGTCGAGACACAAAGGTTTAGTGGGATCTACTGGGTTATGAAGTGGAGTGGTCAAATCAATGGAGATTGTATTGATGGATGGGATGAAATCTCCAGGACCACATGGGTGAAATCTTATCTCTAAGGTTTCCCTTCCATGCTCACGATGAGGCTCTAGAGGAATGGGAATCTCTGGATCTAGTCCATGAGCTGGTCGGATAATAGGATCATTAGGCTCTAAGAGCTCCCTGAATGTAGGTGGAGGGGGATTGACCATGCGATGAATGACATTCAAGTCAATTGGTCTCCCCAAAAACCGCAAGCCAGGGTCTATGGCATGAAGTACTACTTCTCTTTCCACCAACATATTGACTTGTCATAAATGGTGAGGCCCAAGATAGGCCATCTCAGTCTCATCCTCAAAATCATCATCACTTATCCAGAAGCCATTAGCATTAGTATGCGGCCCCAAGGTGAGGGGCTCATGTCTTGGCCCTAAGTAAGCCATCTCTATTTCATCCTCATATTCTTCATCACTTATGAAGAATCCATTTGCATTAGTATGTTGCCCCAAGTCATGGGGCCATTGCCTTACCCCTAAGTAGGCTCTCTCTATTGAGTCCTCTGACTCATAGTCACTTTCATCCGATATGTATCCACTCTCATGGTGTCCGAACCAGGTAAAGCTTTGTAAATAGCGAGGCTCATGATAGGCCAAGCCCTCTTGTGCTTCATCATCACTTGCCACATATGTATTTTCTTCTTGCTCATCATCCCATGAGTTGTAACCTGTTGGGGTGACATCAATTGTGGATCTTGGATGATAAGTCTCGGGAGGTGGTATGCTTGCCATAGCCACTTGTCTATTGCTCAGATATCTTGCACTTGGTGGATGATAAGGAATAAAATTGATGTCTTCTCCTAACCCCAAGGTTAATCTATCTAATGTTGTTGCTAGAGGGTCATCTCGACCTCTGATGTGATATCCTAACCCAAATATGTCATATGGGAGTTGGTATTGTGGCTCGAATGGCCACCTACGCCCCTGCTCATATATACCAAGGCCATAACCATGCCAATGGCAATGCTCAAAATAGGTCAGAGCAAACTCAGGATTAGAGAGGTAGTGAACATTAATAGTGAATAGCTCATCATTGTCCTCATCTATATCCATAGATTTATGGGTGCAATCTAGGCCAACGTAGATGAAGTTTGTCTGGTTGGGAGGGATTCCAAGTGGAACCATTGTTCCCACTGGTGGTCTTAGATCTTTCGGCCATCCCATGTCTTGTGCAGATTCTATGATAGGTGTAAAAGTTATGTTCTACACAAGATACTCTCCTATCCCTATGCTTGCCAAGTGTATAGTTGCATGTGAGGTGGATGACCCCATGGATGACACTGGTGAAGCGAGGTGGTAGTCATCATCTTCGACTTGGTCTTGGTGATCTTCTTCCTCCATGGGAGTTGGACTCTCTTCAATAGCTATGGTTAGCATTTCCTTGAGTTTGTTTTTCTCAACCATAGGTGCCTTTAGCTTTTGATCATTCTTTGGTTTAGGCGTTGATGGTTTACTAGAAGCATTAGTTGCTTTGTGTGCAAGATGAGGTGTTGATGCAGATGGGTCCTTTTGTGCCCCTTTGTCTTTGTTATCTAGTTGAATATTTGGAGATGAAGGTCCTACCGACAAGTGGGCCAAAGGAATCACAAATTCTCCTAGACAATCCACCTGGTGAACATACTTGAATGGCTCTTCATCGGCCAACACCATGTAGACTTTGTTATCATGCACATACTTGACACATTGGTGTAAGATCGAAGGAACACATCTCATGTCCCTTATCCAAGGTCTCCCTAGGAGGATGTTGTATTGCATGGCCCCTTCCAAGACATGACACATCACGGGGATGGTCTTATGCCCCACCTTGATAGGTAGGACTATCGTTCCCATAGTATTGCATAAAGCATCATTGAAAGCTCTTAATGTATAGGCTCTCGAAATGATATTGGACTTGGGGATCTTAAGGTGTTCTATTGTTGTTGTTGTGATGATGTTGATTGATGAACCTGTATCGATCAAGACCCGCTTAAATGGTAAATCATTAACTGATGCCATGATGTGCAGTGGAGGGTCTGGTAAGGCAGTAGATATTGTCTTAATCTCATAATCATAGAATCAGATTACAGGTTCCTGGCATTCTTGTACTTGTCCCACAAAATGGGTGAATGCATTTGGATCTTGTGGTTGGAGCTCTATTGACCTTAAAATCTCCATCAAGGTCTCCCTATGCTTTGGGGACTATTGTATGAGCTCATAAATGGATAGCTTAGCTGGAGTCATTTGTAAGTTTTGCTCAAGTCTACTCCGGATGGTTACCACAGGTCGGGTTGGTGGACCTGGAAGGTTGTCTTACCCCTGCCTCTACCTAGGTGCAGTTGGGATGTTGATGGGAGCTACGGGAGGTTGTGGTTGACCATACCGTCTAGTCCTGGTTGCTATATTGACAATTTCAACCATCCCAACACACCCATGGGTAGGCGTATCAATTCGGACCTGATTGACTTGTGCACCTTGCCCTCTAGGGACCTCATGGTTTGGCAGCGGGTTTTTGTAGATGCCCATATCTCTATTGTCAGGGGCTAGTGGGTTGTCCACTTTAAGTTCTCCCGCCTCAATCATGTTTTGCACCTGATGTTTGAAACCAACACAAACTTTGATATTATGCCCCGGTATCCTGTGATATGGGTAGAATTGATCTTCCCTATATCCTTTTGGCTTAGGATGGTTGGGATCTATAAGAGGTATATCAGGGAATCTGATCTTTCCCACCTCGCTCAATTGATTGAAGATTGATTGCATTGATTCTGTCAATGGTGTAAAATAATGAGGGGGTTTGCATTCTTTGTTTTGACCTTGATTGTTCTTTGGATCATAGTTGGCTGGTGGGGGTTGTGCTTGATAATTCTGGGGCTACTACGTAGCCCCATCCTTAGGCGTAGCCAATACCACTTGATTAACTAGGGCAGGGTTTGCCTACTTCTACTTATATTTGCCATTCTTGTCATTTTTTCTCCACTCCTTCTTGGTCCAGAGTTTTATGGTTCCCTCATCTACTTTGATGTCCTCAATGAGTTTGGCTTGTGCCAAAGCTTCCTCAAATGAGGGGTATTTTTGTAGTTGTAGCAAGAGGGAAATGTGTTTGGAACAACTCTTGGTGAACATCCGGATGATTTCTTCTGTGGGAATGAAGAATGATAATTTTGCCATGATTTTTCTCCATCTATTCCCGTAATCCATTACTGGCTCATCATCATAATGTTTTAGATTGGCCAGGTCTAAAAGGTTCACTCTCCTCTTAGCACCAAAAGAGAAATGCTTTAGAAAAGTATTCACTAGTTGTTCAAAGTTTGATATGCTATGCTTGGGCAATTGGTTAAACCATTGGGTGGTTGCACCCAAAAATGTCATGATGAATGTCCTTAGCATAAGAGCATCATTGTATTCGAGATGAAAACATGCATTGATGAAATTTGTGACATGCTCTTGTGCATCTTCTTCACCTTTAAACTTCTCTAGCCTAGGCATCTCAAAGTGCTTAGGATAGGGAGGGCTAGGAACTGATGGACACAATGGTTGGTTGTGTATTTTGTTCAATGTTGGTTGGCTCCCAACAGCCTCTTGTTTCTCAAAGGCTTTCATCTTCTCAGCAAGCTCTCGAAATGCCTTTGAAGTGAGGAGTTCCTCCTCTTGCAGACCCCCCATGGTGGCGGTGGAGGTAACACTCTATCCATTTGATTGGCTCTATTTTCTTCCCTTCTATGAGGGGATTCAAGATGTGCCTGATCTGGCTCTATTAAGTTTACCCTTTCCCCCTCAGTTGGGTTCCTCTCATGATTTGGAGGGTAACTTTGTTGTGAGTTACTTTCTTGTCTAATGCGCTCCTCTCTTGGTGAGTCAGCACGTTGATCTCTTTGATGATCACTTCCACTTGTTTGTTGGTTGTTGTGAGCTAGCTGCTCAGCTTGCTCTCTCAAACGTTGCTCATGTTGGTGCAACAACCATTCTCTTTGTTTATCATGTTCAAGAGCATCCACAAGCTCTCGCTCTTTGCACAAGGCATTCTCTAACCATCGTACATGGTTAACTTGCACAGTCATAGGGGACTCATGCTTATCTGACCTTGTCCTAGTCATTTTGATTCGTAGATCTCTCTCAGAGGTTTCTATTGTTTCCTCGCTCTCGCTAGCCAATGTGACTTGTTCAGTATATTTTTGAGTGTCTCTATGATCAGATTTTGTGTGTTTGCTATGGGGTCATCTTGAGGCACCCCTAGTTTGAGAAGTGGGCTTAGAAGTCATGGTTCGTGAGCTTCCAGATGTAGAATTCTCTATGGCTATGGTTCTGGGAGGTGGCCTCGGATGCAACCGATCCAACTCATCCAATTGTCTTGTTCTCCATGGTTGATCCCATGGGGTGCCATTCACTCCAATGAGGTCATAGTCTAATGGAATCCTTCCTCTTGTTTGAAGGATATCTTCTGTTTGATGTCTATGACTGGATGTGTTTCTAGTTTCTTACCCCTTAGTGGGCTGATCTGTTCTAAGTGTTTCATGTGAATGTTGAGATGTTTCGACTCTCGTGTGCCCTTTTGGTGATGAGGGTTTCGTAGTCCTTTCTACCCTCCATGAGGATGGATAAGGGGAAACCTCATCGTCTCTATGTGAAGAACGAGGTCTAGAACCCTCTTTATGTCTATGTGAGGAGGAAGCTCTTGAAGCTTCCTCATGTCTCTGAGAAGTTTCGGTGTGTTTAGAGGAAGCCTTTGAGGTTTCCTCATGTCTCCTTGATGATGATGGTCGTGAGGCCTCTTTGTGTTTATGAGATGTAGTTTCATGTTATGGTTCCCTATGTGGGGTTTCTCGAGGAGATCCCCCAAGGGTTGAGTTATCACCCCTTAGACTCGTAGAACTGCATCTTACGGTCTTCCGAGTAGGTCTTTCAATGTTACTACGACTTCGCCTAAGGGTATGTGTTGTTTTGGACCCTCCCTCGATGTCAGACCGGGGATGTCTACTTCTTGTTTTAACCATCATTTTGGAATTTAGCTTTTGTGTTGCACTTTAAATATGATCAAACAATATCACACAAATGTTTATCTTGATTATAGATTTAAGTGTGCCCTAACTATTTGATGTATTTTGATGTTTTGTTGTTTCTTGCTTCTTGTTTTGGATTTGGAATGAGGAGACTCATCCATAGTGATAATCAAGAGTACTCATGCCAAACATGATTTCCCAAAAGAGACTAGGGTACACCACTGAAATCCTAGTGGGGGGTTCACCTAGCTCTTCCACTCTGAACCAATGAATGTTCCAATAGTGGGAGACAATTTGAACACAAGTACCTTAGTACCACTATGAAGAAGTTCTTCAATCCATTTCTAGGAGAATCTAGGGGGAAAACCGGTGGAAGGAGATGAATTCCAACGTCATCGGACTGAATTGAGGGTTGGTGATGAAATCCAACTCCCCAATGTTTAAAAGAAATGTGCATGTGTGTGGTTCATTTTAAGATTGCATGAATAAGAATGCATCATATAGCAGCCATGAACTTTCCCTATATGCCTAATGCAAGATGCATTTCAATATTCAGAAAGATGCATGAACTACTATGAAATTAATGAGTGCACTCTATCGGGTGCAAGTATGGCCTTTAGAAAGGCCTCAAAACAAGCAAACCAACCATACAGTGTCTAGCACGTTGGATTCTAGGGTGAAATTTATAGATAGAAGCCGTTGTTCCTAGCAACGCCTAGTGGAAATCTAAAAGAAGATCTAAGATATGCAAAATGCCTAATTCTTTCTTCTTTTATTCTTTCAATTCCCAAATAGAAATGTGCTTTAAGTTCACTATTTTAGACACACAAAAGCAGACAGAAAGCTATAAAATATCAGAGAAGTTGTACCAACCTTTGATCCAGCTCAGAGAGTCGGTGTTTTGACCTCTATTGCACTCCAATGCTGGCCATTTTCGACCAGAGCGGTTGGTTCTTGGCCACTGTTAGCAGGAGCGGCTAAGGCTCTGTTGGCCATTGTGGCTCAGAGCGGCTGATTTTTGGCCACTGTAGACCAGAGCGGCTAAGCTTGCACACAAAATTAAGTCAGTATCCAAGCAGAAAAATGAAAATTTAGTGGATGTCCCACCGTGATCGCCATCTGTAGCGACCCCGGGGTGCACGCACCACTCTTACTCTACTTGCAAATGTGTTTAAACCCAAAAATGAAATGAAAGACCATGAAAAAGCATATAACATGGAAGTAACAAAGATATGTCTCTTTATTTGTATTGAAACCCGGTTACATGTCGGTCCCTCTTAGGGATACCCATTTTGATACAATGAGGTTACAAGTGGGTAAAATGTCCCCTCGCAAAGGGGTGGTGCGCTATCACAAGCTCCCCGGTTCCGCACACAAAAATGTATGAGGGCTTACAGATGCCTCCTTCTCTAGGTCTGTTCCCTAGAGGGATCCCTTTTGCTCTCGTATGTTGCAGATTCTATCCGATGAACCTGTGGCCCTGTAAGCAATGAAACAACAACACACGCTTAGATGTCCGAGAATGCCTCCCCGGATGAGGTTGTTAGTAATGAATATATCAAAATGAAAGCAAGTGCAAATTAAACCTATGCTATGAAGTTGAATGAATGAAATGATGCTATGCTAATGATATGCTAAACATAATAATGAAACTAATGTATAAAACCCTAAGCTAGGCCTACGAGCCACTGTCCAAGATAGTGGCTAAAAGCGAATCTTGCCCTCTTTGCTTCAAGGCTATGGATCGAAGCTTGTATCCGATGTTGAAATGATGGTTGCTTTGCTCGATATGTTGAATATCCTGTATGTGGAAAACCCTCAAGTGGACTCTCCCTCTCTTTGATCAAAATTTCATCTTGTATCAAGATTGTCTCCTTTCTCAAAAATTGTATATTTGGTGCTCTCAGGCTTGCACCTTTTAAAGTGTGTGAAACCCTAGGTCTATGCCCAAGCCCTAGGACTGAATCCCTCATGCGTAGTGAAGGTTAGCATGAGAAGCTTTTTGTCTTTTCTATGTTTAAAGACCAGTTAACTGAAATCTAACTGCAAACTTGAGTCTCCTATGCAAACTGGTCGTTAGCATGATAAGCTTTGTATTTGTCTATATTTGAAGGCCAGTTAACTAAAGTCTAAATGCAAACTCAAGTCTCCTATGTGAACTGGCCATGAAAGGGAATGCAAAGTTACTCCCGCTCACCTTTATTGCATGCAGACTACCACTTCCACCCGTGATTGAGCATATTTGTCGACAAAATGCTTTTTATGGCTTAGCCACTATCGCTTGTAGCGGCTAAGATCTGTCGTTGTTGTCTATAGTGGCTAAGGTCTGGCCACTCTAAGCTTGAGCGGCTAAGGTCTGGCCACTCTAGTCTTGAGCGGCTAGGCTTGGATGGGCTTAAAATGCCCCAGATGAGTGGTGAGAACCACTTTTGATGCTTGGAAAGTCCAAGATTATGTCATATGATCTTATGAATGTGCCTATGTGAGTAGCTCCCCTAAACATGACACGTTTTAGGTGTCTACAGACACACTCTTTAATAACAAATATATCAAAATAATTTGTGTAAAAAATATACAATATAAATGGTCTACACCATATTACATAAGGTAATATGGTATTATCCTTGAAAATCTTGTCAAAAAGATAACATCTCCAACTCCATCCAACCCTTTGAGCTTACTAGTGTTAGAAATCCAACTAGAGCTACATATTATGCTTTGTTTTATGGTATTAAGGGTATATTCCCTTTCAAACTTGAAGTCCCATATTTGTAAATTATTTTACAAGATGTATTTTTTATGGATAAATATCATCTCATCCACCTTAATAAGTTAAGACTACTTGGGTGTATCCATGCACTAGAGCATTTGAATGTCTATAAAAAATCTTAATTTCACTTATGGAAACAAGATAAGAGTGATGACATAAGGAATTTATAGTGTTAGTAGATATGACAGGTGGGTTCAAACTTCCCCTATTCATATATCTAGAATTCTCCCGCTCAAAGGTAAATAAATATATCTAGAATTCTTGACTATCCTGTGTCATCCTTTCCTACTACCTATCTACAACTTCCCCTATTCATAGGCAATCCTTCTGACTCAATGTAGAACAATTTGATTGACAAAATACAAAATAAATTGGCAGGATGAAAAGGAAATTTGTTATCGCAATATGCCAAAGCCACTCTCACCATGGCATCCCTTTAGAGCATCCTAATATATTTCATATATGTTTTTAAGGCCCCTGTAGCAGTTTGCCACAAAATTAAGCAAATCCAAAAAAAATCCTATGGTATGGATCTGAAAACAAGCAACACTTCCATTTAGTGGCCTAGGATAAAGTCTACAAACCAAAGGACAAGGGAGGAATCGGTCTTAGAAGGGTACATCTTCTAAATTTATCCCTCATGGCTAAGCAAGCTTGGAGCTTAATCACTAATGCAGGAAATGAATGGATCCATTGTTTAAATAAATTACCTACAGGGAACAAATTTCCTTAATGAAATAGCTCCTACTAGAGGATTTGCCTTTTGTAAGTCAATATTAGACACTAGATTTCTAGTGGAAAAAGGTATGTAGTGGAGACTAGGATATAGTCATAGGATAGACTTATGGAATGATAAGTGGATTAAATGAGAACCTCTCATAAATGATCCTAATATGGTATTCCTGAAAGATCTCATTGATAACATATTTGGTCAAAAGGTATCTGACTTTCTGAGCTTCAACAATAGAAGGAAGAGTTGAAAATACATCAGAAGAATCACCCACCTAGAAGAGTCTAAATAGTTGCAATTCCTTTTGAACTCCACAATAATTCCCTCAGGTGATTCTAAGGATCAGTTTTTTTGAAAATTCACTAAAAGTGGGAATTTCTCTATTAATTCTACCTATAGTTTGCTCTTGACACATAAGGAACCCATATTCCCTTGTCATCTTGTCTGGACCAAATTCCTCATTCTCAAAATATCATTTTTTCTTGGGTTTCCATTCAATAAAAGATCCCCACCAAGATAACTTGCTCAAAAGAGGTATGGTTTTCCCAAATAGGTATTTTCTTTTTCTGGCCGATTGGGAGTCCCCTCACGACATTTTCCTTACATGCCCTTTTTCCTCTTCCATCCTTAACAAGATTCTCCAAACCTTCCACATCCTCTAGGATAGGTCTTGTTCCATTATTGATCTCTTCCTTCAATGGCCCAATCCTTTCCATAATACTTGTCTCAAGTTCCTTTGGTAAATGTATCTTCATCATTTTTTGTGGTAAATATGGCTAGAAATAAATCACAAAATCTTCTCTAAAAAAAATATGAATCCTGACCTTGTCACTAATAAAACCCTATCCTTTGCCATTGAAAATGCTACCCTCATTTCCCTCTCCCCTCATCCTGCTTCTAGCTTTGATACCTACTTTAGCCACTCTTTGAACATTCCTATTGTGGAAAATCAAATCCAACCTTCCCCCAATTTAAGAGCCCACTCCAAATGGATCCTTCCCCCTACAGGATGGATCAAACTAAACTTTGATAATGTAGCTAAGGGTAACCCTAGAAAAGTAGGTGTTGGGGGTATCCTCAGAGATCATAAAGGAAGTGTCATTATTTCTTATGTAGAACTCTTGGGGATTTAGAAAAACCAGGTTGTTGAAGCCAGAGCCATGTTGAGAGGATTACTTTTCACAAAAAATCAACCAGGTAGACTCATGGTTGAGGGAGATTCTCTCAACACAATAAATTACCTAAAGAATAAAAAAATTCCTTCATGGAGGGTTAAAAATTGCATTGAGGAAGCCAGGATTTTGAGTCAAAATCAACAAGAGATTATTTTCCAGCACACATTTAGAAAAAGAAACAAGGTTTTTGACAAATTAGCAAATTATGGTGTCAACGCCACAAATCTAATAACTTGGAGAAGTGGCATGCGCAAGAAATCATTGACATTGTGGAACAAGATAAATCTATGATAACCAGTAATGATGCCTAACGTATCAGTTGCAATGTCATTCGTTTTGTTCCTCCTTGGCACCCACATATCCTCGATATTTGATACCTTAAGTACTAGTGAATTTTTCAAAAATTCCAACTTTTTCATTAACAATTTACAAGAATCTTTCACCCGTTGCCTTAATCACCTTAGCCGTCACACCACCCTCAATATCAGCATTCATGTTTCCTCCTTTCAAGATGAAAATTGTATCCCCACTGGCCATGCTCACATGTGCCATTTTCCCGCTAATCACCTCCACCTCTTCCTCCACATCATCATCCTATTCCTCTATATCTTATCCCTTACCTCCATCTTACCCGTTACACATCATATTCCCCACCATCACCCTAATTACTTCTTCACGTGGACCATAAAAGTGGTTTGGCCATCCAATCACAAGCCTTTTTCTATGGCTTTTTCAAGCATGCATGGTAATCCCCACATTGATATCCATAATTCTCAAATCATCTGTATTTTTCAGCTCCTCATCCAAGAAGGAAATTTCCCCAAACCCAAGAGTGGAATCCGCTTGTTACTTATTTATAACAAACCCAAATATTATTACTTGTAGCAACTCTTCCTCCACTCTATTCCCAAGTACCCCTTTGCATAGAAATCATGAGCTTTGTGGAGCCAACCACTATTATCATGGGCTTTTTTGTTTAAGATTATGCTCATTGAGAGAGGTTTTATGCCAGTTTTAGGAGCTTTTTATGGATGATTTTGAGATAACCACGATAATCCTAGATAGTTGGAACAACGTCAAGGTGATCATCCATGATAAAATTTATGAGATCGACATTAATTTGCTTGCTAAACTCACAAAAAAATCAATGAGAGGGAGTTCTATTTGATGTGAGAAGCATAACTGGGAGGTGAAACTGAAGGACATCAAGGATAAAGAACTCTGCAAGAAATTGAGGATGGAAATAAAATGACTAGAGCTCCCCACCCCTTGGAATAGTTTAATGAATCCAATTATGGAATTTGTTACAGTTGACAATCCTGAGAAGTTACTCTAAAATTTTCACTTTACCTTCTACGATCACTTTAGGGATGTCAACCCTATGAAAATACCCTAATTTATCTTTAATTCCATTATTGATGCAGGAGCATCCGGTGGCGAAGCTATAATCTTGCATCACCCAAAATGTAGTTTTTTCCTTAAGTACTAAAACTGTCGCGATATCGCGACGCTTTTTGAAGAAGGTCGCCAGCGGGCCAAACTGTCGCGATATTGCGACGCTTTTTCATGGAAAGGGCCAAGGCGTGAAACTATCGCAACAGCTCCGAGGCAAAGTCACTTGAGCGCAAAATGGTCACGAAATCACTACGCTTCCGAGAAGCAAGATTTGAAAGCACAGGGACATCTTCGGCAAAATATTCTAAGGCACAAGAATGGTCGCGAAATCGCGACACCTTCGAAGGCAAGCTTAAAGGACGTCACGAAATCGTGACACCTTCGAAGACAAAGTTCAAAAGACATCGCGAAATCGTGACACTTCTGGGAGGCAAGACTTGAAAGCATAAAGACATTGCAACACCTTCGAAGGCAGAGCTCAAAGACGTCGCGAAATCGCGACACTTCCGAAAGAAAGGTTCTTAAATGCAAAGTGGTCACGAAATCGTGACACTTTCGAGCCGAAGACTCAAGGGCGTAAAATGGTCACAAAATCGTGACATGTCGTGGTTTTGCGGCCCAGAATGAAGCAGCAAGTACAAAATGCAAAGATGTCACGAAATCACGACATGTCGCGGTTTCACGGCCCAAAGGAGGAAAGCGAGTAAGAAAGGCCTAGACATCGCGATTTCGTGACGTGTCGTAGAATCACGGCCCCAAGGAGGAGAGAGAAGCCTAACGCCAAAAACATCACGATATCACGACCAAAGAGGAGAGAGAAAGTATTGGAGCAAAAACGTCACGATATCGTGACCAGAGCTCTCACGACGTTGACCAGCCGATGATTGCAGAGACCAGTGCAGAGGGACACGTGGCATGAAGTTACAGGTGGCCCGAGAGTATGGAGCGATTACAGGGACTCTGGCAAGGGGACGCGTGGCATCAAATTACAAGCGGCTGTGACGCATCCCTTTGAATGATGAATTGGTGAAAGGATTGATAGGCGGCCGCAGCCGCACTCCGCCACCCCAGACCATGATAATACGGGGCACCTGGCAGCATGTTGCAGGCGGTCACAGGACATTCGTGCGAAGGGTTACAGGGAATCCCGCACTTGATGTAATGATGGAAAGAAGTTGGGGCCGATGATATAAAAAGACCGCACATGCATTGTATTGGGGGACTCCTGGCCATTTATTTTGGAATTGCTGTGTATTCGAATTAAGACCTCTATTTAATGAAACTTGTTGGAATTTTGGCCTGTGCATTGTTGATCTCGACACTCTTGTTGTGTGTTGTTTATAGCCCTATATCAAGTGGTATCAGAGCAGGTTGGTTCTGAGAGTGCAAACCGATCACCGAACAGAGAGGCAGTTTGCACCAGGACTATGGTTGTGGGTTGCGAAGAAGAAGCAGGATGCCTCCGCGTAGAGACCGTGGTGGTATAAGGCACAGGCGAGCAAGAAGGGAGGAGGTCGATCTAAGAGCCCTGCAAGAGGAAATTCGAAGAGGAGTCGAGCCGAGAAGGGAAGAACCTAGCGAAGATGAAGTGTGGTAAGAAGAGGTCCCATCCGACGAAGAAGAGGCTTTGGATCCAGCAGAGGCTAGGTTGTATAGGGCCATCTCCCAGATCAGGAAGAAGTTGAAATTTTACGTCTCCACTTACTCGGGGAACCTCAACCCTGAGGAGTTGATAGACTGGATCAACGACATGGAGGAGTATTTTGAATACAAAGAGATATCAGATCCAAATTAGATCAGGTTCGCGAAGACCAACCTAAAAGGACATGCTAGCATCTGGTGGAAAGGAGTGCAGTTGGAAAGGAACAGGAGGGGAAAGGAAAGGATCACCAGGTGGGATAGGATGGTAGAGAAACTAAAGAGGCAGTTCATCCCTGCAGATTATGAGCTGGACTTGTTAAAGAAAATGCAGAGTCTTTGACAAGCTAGTAAGACTGTCAAGGAATATACTGAAGAGTTCTATCAAATCTCAATCAGAACTGGCCATTCAGAGGTGAATAAGGAGAAGGTCGCACGTTACATCAATGGATTACGAACTAGTATTCAAGAAGAGCTGGGGCTGGTTAGAATGAGCATAGTAGAGGATGCATATCAATTTGCATTAAAAGTGGAGGAGAAACTGAATAGGAGGTTTGATGGTAAGCAGAGATGGAAGGACAGGGGTGGAAGAGCTGGTGGAAGAGGCAGTGGTGGAAGATACAAAGATTTTGGGAAAATTGGTGAAGCTAGCAGTAGCCAGAAACAGAAAGAAGTGAAAGAGGAGGATGACCAACGCCCATGCAATCAGAACAACTACCCAAGAGGAAGATGTACGTATGGGCGAGGGTTTGGCAGATGTGTCTTTCGAGGGACCTGCTTCAACTGCGGAGAAGAAGGACACAAGGCATACAACTGCCCGCAACATCAAGAGAGGCCAAATCGAAGACCTGAGGGTCAGGCCCGAGCTGCTATAGCAGACGAAGGTGTAGAGTCTGAGCACTCAAAGGAGGCAGAAAGAGGAGAAGTGATGATCATCAGAAGAGTCCTGTTAAATGAAGAGAAAAGGGGAGACCAAAGGAATAGCCTGTTTCAAACAAGATGCAAGTGCACAGGCAAGGTATGTAACATCATCATAGATAATGGAAGCACTGACAATTTGGTTTTTGAGGAAATGGTTGCCAAGCTGCAGCTAGAGAGGAGAAAACACCCGCACCCTTATCGGATTGCATGGTTGCAAAAGGACCATCGGGTGTTGGTCAGTGAGCAATGCATGGTGAAGTTCAATATTGGAACTTACCAAGATGAGGTTTTGTGTGACATCTTGCCTATGGATGCATGTCACCTACTGCTTGGGAGACCATGGCAGTTTGATCGAAGTGCTGTCCATGATGGTCGAGCCAACACATATTCTCTGTCAAAGAATGGAGTTCGCCACAAGTTAAAACCCCTAAAGGAGGCGGATGAGAAAGTATGCAGCAGTGCACGAGTCTGTCTAGTTGATGGCGAGAAGATTCTTGGAAGGCCTGAAGCCGGATCATATGTGCTATGCTATAATCCCTAGGGTTAGGGAAGAAGGATGCAAGGAAATTCCAGTGGAAGTCATGGGACTGTTAGAAGAATTCCCAGATATCATTTCAGATAATGTTCCTGAAGGTTTACCACCTGTTAGGAAGATCAGTCACCACATAGATTTGGTGCCTGGATCGAGCTTGCCAAACAAGGCTGCACATCGAATGACGCCTGTGGAGACTAAGGAACTAAATCGGCAAGTTCAGGATCTGTTGAAGAAGGGACTGATTAGGGAGATTCTTAGTCCATGTGCTGTACCAGCAGTATTAGCACCCAAGAAGAATGGAGAATGGAGGATGTACATCGACTCTCGGGCAATCAACAATATCACCATTAAATACAGGTTCCCACTGCCAAGGATGGATGATATCATGGACTGCTTGAGTGGAGCTGAGTACTTCACAAAAATTGACTTGAAAAGTGGGTACCATCAGATTCACATTAGAGAAGGGGATGAGTGGAAGACAGCCTTTAAAACCAGAGAGGGGCTGTATGAGTGGTTGGTTATGCCATTTGGATTAACCAATGCACCTAGTACCTTTATGAGGTTAATGAATGAGGTTCGAAGGAATTTCTAGGCAAATTTGTTATTGTTTACTTGGATGATATACTAATTTTTAGTAGAACCTTAGAGGAGCACCTGATGCACATCAGGAAGGTTTTTGAGAAACTACGGGAGGAGCAGTTACTGATCAATCTGAAGAAGTGCAACTTTGTGAAGAAGGAGCTGGTATACCTGGAATTTGTTATATCAGCTAATGGTATCAAAATTGACCCCAAAAATTTGAAGGCTATCCTAGAATGGCCTGTCCCAAGAAGTGTGACCGAGGTTAGATCATTTCATGGTCTGGCCAGTTTCTACAGAAAATTCATTAGAAACTTCAGCAGTATTTGTGCATCTCTTACAGAGACAATGAAGGGGAACAAGAAGGAATTCCAGTGGACGGTTGGAGCAGATAAAAGCTTTGCTATGCTAAAGAAGAAGGTCACTGAACAACCCGTATTAGCACTTCCAGATTTCAATAAGGTGTTTTAGGTAGACTGCGATGCGAGTGGCAGTGCGATAGGAGCCGTATTGAGCCAAGAGGGTAGGCCTATAGCTTATTTCAGCGAGAAGCTCAATGATGCCAGGAGAAAGTATTCGATATATGATCAAGAGTTCTATGCCATAGTCCAAGCGCTTAAGAAATGGAGGCATTATTTGTTGCCCAAGGAGTTTGTTCTCTATATCGACCATCAAGCGTTGCAGTATATTAACAGTCAAGGAAAATTGAATCAGAGGCACCTGAAATGGGTAGAGTTCCTGCAGAGCTATACCTTTGTGTCGAAGCATCGGAGTGGAAGATCCAATAGGGTGGCAGATGCACTGAGTAGGAGGCAATGTCTGATGCTAGAAATGAAAGTGGAGGTTGTTGGGTTTGTTGAACTCAAGAACTTATACCCTGTAGACCCTGATTTCGTAGGACCTTGGAAAGCTTGCACTGCGCCTGTTGCGTTGGACAGGACTAAATGGTTGGATTACCTGATTCAAGATGGAATGTTGTTTAGGGGGAACCAGTTTTGCATTTCGATGAGCTCAATGAGAGAGAACCTCATTAAAGAAAAGCACAGTGGGGGTTTAGCTGGACACTTCGATCGTGACAAGACCATCTCACTGGTTAGTGAAAACTATTACTGGCCACAATTGCAGCAGGATGTGGCAAATTTTGTGCAAAGTTGCAAGATTTTCCAGATGGCAAAGGGTATGAGGCAGCCTACTGGTTTGTATCAATCACTACCTATACCTGAAAGACCGTGGGAAGATATTAGTATGGATTTTGTGCTTGGTTTGCCCAGGACGCAGAGGGGGCACGATTCCATATTTGTGGTAGTGGACAAATTTTCGAAAATGGCACACTTTTTCCCGTGCCAGAAGACTAGCGATGCGGTCCATGTAGCTGGTTTGTTCTTTAAGGAAGTGGTACGCCTTCATGGGGTGCCAAGAAGCATTATGTCGGATAGGGATACCAAGTTTGTAGGTTATTTCTGGAAGACCCTGTGGAAGAAACTGAAGACGGAGTTAAAGTTTAGTTCTGCATACCACCCCCAAACAGATGGCCAAACAGAGGTGGTTAATAAGAGTTTGGGCAACCTACTGCGATGTTTGGTAGGGGACAAGCCCAAGGGATGGGATCTAGTTTTGCCGCAAGCAGAATTCGCGTATAACAGCTCGATCAATAGGAGCACAAATAAATCCCCATTCCAGATTATCTATGGGAGTAGCCCAAGAAACGCTTCAGAATTAAGAAGGATAGATCCGAGGGAGAAATGCAGTGCTGAAGCAGAAGACCTTGCTGAACACCTAAAGGGAGTGCATGAGGAAGTGACAAAACACATTGCCAAGATGAATGCTCAGTACAAGGCAAGGGCGGATCAAAAATGCAGAGCTAAGGAGTTCCAAGTAGGAGATTCAGTCATGGTCCATCTGAGGAAGGAACGGTTTCCTGCCAAGACCTACAACAAACTAAAAATGAAGAAATTTGGGCCATGTAAGATCATTGGCAAACGGGATTCGGGTAATGCCTACGAGGTGGAGTTACCAAGCGAACTTAACATCTCCCCCGTGTTTAACATCTCGGATTTGATCGAGTATCATGAAGGAGAAAGTAGTGAGATACACAATCCAGATTTGTGGAGCATTCCAGCAGTCATTCCAGTTGCGAACGAGATAGAAGAAGTTCTAGATACGTGCGAGGGCCGAAGTACTCGAAACAAGAATTACTTTGAGTATCTAGTCAAATGGAAGGGCAGACCCATGGAAGATGCAACTTGGTTATCAAAGGTAGAGGTTGATCTCCTGGGTCTACCTCGGAAAGATCAGAAGTGAGGTCACTTCTCAAACTCACCCCGGGTGTCTGATGCAGGAGCATCCGATGGCGAAGCTACAATCTTGCATCACCCAAAATGTATTTTTTTTCTTAAGTACTAAAACTGTCACGATATCGTGATGCTTTTTGAAGAAGGTCGCCAGCGGGCCAAACTGTCGTGATATCGCGATGCTTTTTCATGGAAAGGGCCAAGGCATGAAACTATCGCAAAATCGTGACATTTTTGAAGAAAAGCAGCTTCAGCGCCAAACGGTCGCGAAATCGCGACATTTTCAAAGGAATGCAGCTTCAGCGCAAAACGGTCGTGAAATCATGACATTTTCAAAGGAATGCAGCTTCAGTGCAAAACGGTCACGAAATCATGACATTTTCAAAGGAATGCAGCTTCAGTGCCAAACGGTCGCGAAATCGCGACAATTTCGGAGGAAAGCAGCTTCAGCGCCCAATGGTCGCGAAATCGCGACAGCTCCGAGGCAAAGTCACTTGAGCGCCAAATGGTCACGAAATCGCGATGCTTTCGAGAAGCAAGATTTGAAAGCACAGGGACATCTTCGGCAAAATATTCTAAGGCACAAGAATGGTCACGAAATCGCGACACCTTCGAAGGCAAGCTTAAAGGACGTCGCAAAATTGTGACACCTTCGAAGACAAAGTTCAAAATACGTCGCGAAATCATGACACTTCTGGGAGGCAAGACTTGAAAGCATAAATACATCGCAACACCTTCGAAGGCAGAGCTCAAAGACGTCCCGAAATCGTGACACTTCCGAAAGAAAGGTTCTTAAATGCAAAGTGGTCACAAAATCGCGACACTTCCGAGCCGAAGACTCAAGGGCATGAAATGGTCGCGAAATCGTGACATGTCATGGTTTCGCGACCCGAAATAAAGCAGCAAGTAGGGAATGCAAAGATGTCGCGAAATCGTGACATGTCGCGGTTTTGTGGCCCAAAGGAGGAAAGCGAGTAAGAAAGGCCTAGACGTCGCGATTTCGCGACGTGTCATGGAATCACGGCCCCAAGAGGGAGAGAGAAGCCTAATACCAAAAACATCGTGATATCGCGACCAAATAGGAGAGAGAAATTATTAGAGCAAAAACATCGTGATATCGTGACCAGAGCTCTCACGACGTTGACCAGCCAGCGATTGCAGAGACCAGTGCAGAGGGACACGTGGCGTGAAGTTACAGGTTGCCCGAGAGTATGGAGAGATTACAGGGACTCTGGCAAGGGGACGCGTGGCATCAAATTACAAGTGGATGTGACGCATCCCTTTGAATGATGAATTGGTGAAAGGATTGATAATACGGGGCACCTGGCAGCATGTTGCAGGCGGTCACAGGACATTCGTGCGAAGGGTTACAGGGAATCCCGCACTTGATGTAATGATGGAAAGAAGTTGGGGCCGGTGATATAAAAATACCGCGCATGCATTGTATTAGGGGACTCCTAGCCATTTATTTTGGAATTGCTGTGTATTTGAATTAAGACCTCTGTTTAATGAAACTTGCTAGAATTTTGGCCTGTGCATTGTTGATCTCGGCACTCTTACTGTGTGTTGTTTATAGCCCTATATCAATTATCTATTCCATAGAGAAAATCCATAAAAAGAAAAGTGGTGACTTGCCCTCACACTAGGGCCTCTTCAATGTCCTATATAAACACTGGCTCATCCACTGCCCTCAAGGCATTACTATCCCTACCGTTCATTCCACCAAAGTAAAACCTAGCCCCACCCCTACTAAATCTAGTTAGAACCAAACTAGTATGTCCCTCTCTCATTCCCCAGCCATGTCAGCCAGGAAAATAGCGGTTGTGGAGGCAGTCAAAAGTCTGAGAAATATTACAGTCAAGAAAATCAAATTCAAGGTCCCTGAGAAATCAGAGAAAGTCGTAATATCCTCATCACGTCTTCAAAAGCTTGTGTAGCAAAATAAAACCTTGGTAATTGACTCGAATGAGGAGGATAAAAAAGTACCTAACCAATATCTGAAGTAGTACATCATTAACTTGATTTTTAATTGCATGTCTCACATGATGGACCTTCGTAATTTCCTGAATCTTCTATTTTTTAAAAATAAGTTCTCTGAGGATTTTGGCAAGGACAATGCAATATATGAAGCCAAGGATGAAGTCAAGTATGATGAGAAGAACTTTATGGCTTCTAACAACATCGAGGATGAATGTGAGGATGAGATAAAAGAAGACCCTAAGGATGAAGATGTTGAAGCTAAAGAAGATGCTTAATGCTTTTTTGTGCATGTTCCTTTGTTTGTCTTAGGTCATCCTCATGTTTTGTCCATCCTCTATTTTTGTTCCTTTTTGCCTTCCTTATTGTGGTACTGCATTCCCTTTTTTTACTTCTCGCTTTATATTTAGCTTATTCAACACTTTTTTTGTTTATGTAATCAGGGTTTGGGAGCCTATCAAAACCTGTTTTGAATGAAAATTTTAAATTATAAAAAAAAAAAAAAGATAAGAGTGATTATTTAGAGTTGGTGATTTTGTTATAAAAAAAATACCAATGCTAAAATCGAGTTTAAAGTAAAATTCAAATTTAATTGGCTAGGTTCATATGCCAATACCACCAAGTATGGTTTAGGTGCATATCATCTCACCATCATTGAGTAAAACATTAAACAACACATGAATATCATGCATCTAAAATTATTTTATCCTTAAAACAAATCCATATCTATATATAACTCTCTTGGACATATTTTCTTGTTGCTTGCTTGTTTTTTATTTAATTTCCTAGTTGCATGTATATTGATTGCTTGTGTTAATAATCTAGAATTTATCAACATTGACAACATTCTACTTGTTACAATTTTTGTATGATCACTTGAAACTTCTATCTTTTGTTTCTTATTTTAGTTTAAATTTTATTTTTTGGTTGTTATTGCACAAACAATAGTGGGTACTCACAAGGATATGCATAGGATGATACTAAAAAAAATAGTTATTATTTATTTTGACTAATTCTTTGATGTGAGAAGATCCCTCTCTTAGGCTTTACTTATCTATGCTTTCACTATTTGCTTTAGAAATTAGAATTCACAATGACAAGCATATCATAGATATAAGAGCAAAAATATATTTTACTTGCAACTACTTATAACTATGTATCTTATAAGTATTCTTATCCTTCTCAATATAAGTTATCTTCTTTATCTTTGAAGTTTCTAGAACTCCTCCATACCTTTTGTGCCTATGAGCTTAGTTACCTTGTATTTAAGTAAATGAGATGCAACTTGTTTTATTCTTTTCTTTCATATGTTCAACATCACAAGTATATAAACTAATAATCAAAGTATAAAACATTTCTTTCATATTTCCAAATCTTGTCAGGTTAGATACCTTTTACCTAAGAAGATAAATACCATATGATTTTTCTCCCATAAGTTTAAATCACTTGACCTAATAGGCATGGGAGTTTTTTTATCTTCTCTTCCATTATCCATATGATTTTTAATCTATATCGTATATCCACTAATTGGGATGCGTTGTACTTAACATAGAGATATAACATACAAATCCCTACTTTAGGTCAAATATTCCCACTTAACATGTATAGGATGCCCTTCCTTTTATTACAAGCTCTAAGTCCCATAATTATTTGTACTTTTTTAGCTCAAAATTAGTAAATCAGACACAAAATATATCCTTGGGTTAAAGTACCAAGGATTACAAGAATAAAACTTTACACCTTCTTACTCATTGGCAAGGGATGATTCTAGTAGGATTTGTTTTATTTTCTATTTTTGCTAGGAATCTAATGCAAATGGGTCTACACCATTTCCAATCCCAAGTTATCTAAGCCCATGAGCCTTGTTGTTAAGTTTAAATCACCTAGGATAAATGCAATAAATACATCTCATAATCTATTTCATAATCACACCTTTCACAATTATTAAAATCACTAATTTATATCATCTATATTGAAAGGCCTAAGAAATGATAATTTTTCCCATTAAATTTCTAATCAAGAGTACTATATGGCTTGACTATTAATCCTCTCAATATTTATCCTTTATTGTGTGATGAATACTACTATTTCATATGTGTTTATGGTGATACACTCTCATCATCGTCTCTCTTCATTTGTACATCAAATTTTTGATCTACACTATTACTCCATTTTTCATCTCATGCTACAACCATGATGACTATATAGTTAGGGAAATTTTTAACTCTAGTCATTTAATTCTCCCATAAAAACCCTTTCTCTACGTCCTTTCATCTTATTTGTATTAATTTATCACACATCAAATGGCTACTTATTATTCTTTAAATTATCTTCTTTAAGTTTAAGTCTTATTTACTTTATTTTGGGCCACAACTTAATAATATATATAAAAGTCACTATTTGGCATGGCATAATCTTATCTATTAGAAGTCCTTAGGAAATCTACCTAAGGAACATCCAATGTGGAACAATGGAAATACTCAAACATTTGTCCAATGAAAACTAAAAAATATAAATATATTACCTCCAATATTGCCTTTGTACCCATGTAAAATGTAGGATGACCTAAATAGAAAATAATTATAGTCCCTATGTAGGATTATCATAACTATTACAATCACATATAGGTTAAAACAATATAAACCTCATCTTATCCAATAGAGTAGTTTTTTCTATTAATTATCTATTACTTTATTAAGGGGGAATTTATAACCTCTTATCTTATAGACACTTTCTCTACATCACATTTGTATATAAGCCACTATATCTTTATCTTGTAACCTTATTCAAAATCAAATCTAAAGTCCTTTATGGAACATCTAAAGTTCTTTATAGCACATGAGAGTCCTCAAATATATTTATCTTGGGAAAAATCTAAACTCCTTTATGACATATATAAAGTCCTATATATATCAATAATGTCTTCAAAGAAATTTATCTTGGGGCAAATCTAAAGTACTATATGGCACATCTAAAGTCCTATTGGGAACATCTCTTTTTGTACATAGCTATATCATGCAAAGTCCTACGTGGCACATATAATGTCCCCTAGGAACACCTCTTCTTGTAAATAGATGCATTATAGTTGTATCATAGAAAGACCTAAAAAGCACATCTCAATCCTCATGGATAAATCTATTTTATACATATTATATATCTTTTTTTAATTCAAAATTTCCTATAAACATCTAAAAATTCGTAATTATTACTAACCAATCCAAATATATAATATCATCAATACAATTATTCAACTTTAACACATTATCATTCATATATCACCATAACATAATTTAATCATAAATCATCACATTATAATTAACAAAGTAATTAATTCATAAAATTATAATCACATCACATAATAGTTGGGCCAAGAATAAATTAAATAAACATAATCATATATATGATCAAAAATTTTATATATAATCCATATGATACAATAATACTACATTAATATCATCATTAAATCATATCAATAGTTCTTTGATCCAATGTCTAGGGCCACTCCTACTCATCCATGCAATGGTGATATCATCATAAATCATTGTGAGTGATGCATTTTCATGTTAGTATATGATATCATTCTTGACCTTGACCACATCGATATGTAATTGATGGTAACTATTCATTGATTAGAATTGAGGCATGATAATTCATTGACCAAGCCACCTATGCTATCAATCCCTCTTATAGTTTTTCTATCTTTGACTTCAGTCAAGCTAACTTAGAATAATGTGCTTTGTATATTTCCATTACCTAATTGAGAAGAAACTACACAAGCTAGTTGTCACCCCAATTAGTTATATATTGAATTATGGCCATAGATATAGTTATATTCTACTCTACCTATATTTTAATCACTATTTACTACAACCCTAATTTCTTTTGGACCAACTTGTCCCACTTCTATGTCGGTATTGTAGCCTCCCTACAATCATGGAAAGTATAACTCCTATAGCTCCTTCCTTTGATGCTCTTGGTAGCTTTACCATTTCATTATAAATGAAGGCATAAAATGTTGTTCCTACCTAGCTATTTGATTTGACCATATACTATCATATGTATAAATCCCAACCATTTTAACCTTTTATAAATGAAACCCCTAGTACCAGGACCAATATCTATAACCCACCTAGGATCATTAACCCCTAGATCTAGAATCATAGGATTGTGCACATCCATCTTAGGATATAAATAAGATCTAGAAACCCTTTAAAAACCTACTTACTTGATGCCCTTATGTTCCAAATAGGGTCTACAAGGATATCGTAGGTCAATGTAAATTGGTAAACAACATATACATACTTAGTCCTTGTGTGCTTACCATCCACCTCTATTTCTAAAACCTAGATAGTTGTATTGCATTCTTAACCCAACTAGAATGATCCTTTTAAGGATCCTAGATGATATTTTATCACCATAGATTATCCATTTGCCTCCTCACTATTGCTAAAACCCTCTATGAGGGTTCCCTTGCTAAATTTCAAATGGTGAGACCATCTATAAGTTTGTGACACCTCCATATCATCAATATTTCTTGGAAAATATAGAGGCTATAATACTATTATTTGATACCATATCTAGACCTAGAGGAACATGCATCAAGTGATGCTGTTGTCATCCCTATAGGTGACTTGACATAGTGAGTGGTACAAACTTACCAAAATGACTGAGCCCTAAGTAAATATCTAGTACTCAATTATACCAAACAACCATCTCACATATGGACTAGAAGTAGACCCTCCTATTAGTATCTAGAATTAAAACTCCCAAAATCAAGGAAGCTAGTACTAGTGCCTATAAATCTAGGTGTCCTACATGCACAACATTGTTATCAATGTCAAAATAAACAAGTCTAAACTTTTCATCATTATTTAATCTCTCCAAATATTACCTCTAATAGTAATCGTCATAATAGTTGTAAGCTTACTGTAGTGGTAAGGGCTTTGGCCTCTCTTTGAGAGGTCCAAGGTTCAAACTCCACTCAATATGAGGGGACCAGGACCCCTCATAAAAACCTATGTAAACTCATTGAATTTGTAGTTGTAAGCTTACTACAGTGGTAAGGGCTTTGGCCTCTCTTTGAGAGGTCCAAGGTTCAAACCCCACTTAGTATGAGGGGACCAGAACCCCTCATAAAACCCTATGTAAAATCATTGAAAAAAATGACTAGCATAAATCAAGGTACCTCAAGTGGGTACACCATTATCTACCACACATCCTCTAGAGTTATTTTCACCTCTACACATAGAAGCTACAACATATTTATCCTAAAATACCATCTCTTATCTAGGGTTTTTAGTATCCTTATTAAAAACAATATTCAATAATAAGGCCACATTACATAGCCCTATTATCACTAACAAAGCATGGTCATCGTACCCAAGTAGGGATAAGATTTATGATAGAAAATGTGGTTGATGTTAGTTCATGTATAGGATATATAGCCTCATATTAAAACATCAATGAACTACTCCATTCGATACAAAGCTAAGATTCGTCTAAATTATTAAAATGAGATAAAATGCCACTTTTTGGAATGAGCACCAATTCATGTGCATTTTATTTGTGTTATGAGTTGTGAACACATTACATATTTACACTAGCACTATACCATAAAAGTACTATCTTGTTCAAAAGTGAGAGGAAAAACATTGCATTTAGTAGTAGTGCTAGGCAAAAATACCAAAACATGACAAAAGTAGTTTCCCTTTATTTTTAGGTCTCAAATTAATAAAAATATGATAATTTTTAAAGTTTTGAGTACACTACCTAAGGCTCATCTTGTCTTGGAGCTTCCAATGGTAATGCCTTGTCATTGTGGTGAGTTGTATGTCCTTGATATATCATCAAATATTACTATAAAATCATGCATCTAGAGCTCCTTTTCACAAAAATAAATAGTAAAAATGATTTTATTTTAAACCCCCATCATTTTTAAACCAAAATTTTCAATTATATTTCATCAAAATTCCACCTCTCATCACTTTGCGAATGTACATATTAATACGTTTGAGTTTTCTTGTTCAAAGTAAGAAAAATTCTTTAAAACTTGAGAGGCTATACATAGGCAATACAAAATTTAGTGTCATCATTAACGATATTTTTTATCACATATAAACAATCTTTAAAACATTCAATTAATCTAAAACATAAAATTAAGCTAAGAAAAAAATAACACACTACAACATTGGGGCATGTAGGTTAGTTTTTTATACATATATCATCTAATGAATACACAAAAGGAGTGAATGTGGACACCCAATTTTGATTGATCAATAGTTAACACAACTAAGGAATCTTTAAATCATCAAAATAATAAAAATTTATAACTAAAATACTAAGCTAAAATTAAACAAAAAATAGCTCACATATCCTATAATAGAAGTGTGTCTCAAACACTTTAGAACCATATCACTTTTATCATATAAACCGGTGCTATTGTTCAAAATTAGAACATGATCACCGAGCCAACTTAACTTTTCTCTTTCATATTAGCACCAAGATATCTTTAGTACTACAATGCTTTCGATACCAACACTATTGCCAAAATAAAAACTAAAATAAATCAAGCAACTAATTGATGTTAATTTTCTATCATTAGCTCTCCAACCTTCTCCAAATTTTGTTCATACTATATTGAAAGTATGATTTTCTCACCCATGGACCAAAACCAAAGAACCATGCAATTTTGTCAATCAACAGTTTTTTTTATTTTCCAATGGGTACTCCATTAGCATTCAAATTATAAATAAACCCCTTGGGACACCCAAAAGTGCAATATAATATTTCTAATCAGAGCAAATATCTATCCAAAAAAAATTCAAGGAAGACTCTTTTATTATATCAAATCTCTAGCAGATTCTCTCCAAGTTCAAGCAAAGATATCTCACAATGAAGCCCTATCATATCATTTATTAGCTTACATTTAATCATTGTTGGATTGAAAATTTTTATTGGAATTGAATAAGGGTTTAAGTTTCTTTTCTATTTATAATTTTTTAACTTTTATGTTAAGTCTATTTCTAATAGCTTACTTTATATAAGCAAATTTAACCATCTCTTGCTATATGTCAATCTAATCTCCTTAAAATCATCTTTGTTGCTATTTAGATTTGTTTAATCTAACTTTTATTGTAAGACTTTCATTTGAAAAATGTTAATTTTAGGTGTTACATTTGATAGAACTAGATTGTAGGTACACTATTGTTAATGCTATAGTGCTATCATTAGGACTAATTTTATAACAATGCTTCTAATTGCATAATCGGAGAATATATATCTAGCATACATCCTTTAAAGGGCCTAACATCCATTCCTTTCTAAACAAGGGGTATGATTTAGGTAGACCCCTAAATATCTAACACACTTTGTGTTAGTCTGTGTGGACTCTTGCATGGAGTGGCAAGTGTCTATCCATCTCATCAATGATCTTGGAGTAAAATTAGGTATTATCTAGTCTTATTTTATATCTAATATTTTTGTTTAAGTAATTTCAATTTGTATTATATCTTTGTTGTATGGAATTTTATCTATTTTGGATGAATCCTTGCATTCTATTCAAAAGTATCATCTATTTTAGTGCATTTAAAAGCACTATAATGCTTCCTATAGCACTACTGCACTTTTATCTACACTATGATAGAGTAGCATTTTTATTATGAGATAGAAATTTGATATCAAATAAGTAAAAATAATAATTTATTTAATTAGAAAGGTAATTAATTTTCTTAATTAGTAAAGTTCATATATTTAGATACATCATAGGAGTTCAAAAGCCATATCAACATAATGTTTGTGTGCTACATTCTTCTTGTAGCCTTGCTTAAAAAATTCAATTACTTTCGATCATCATCTAGATGAAATTAAATATAACATAGGACTTTTTTTCATACATCTTATCTAGAAAAATTAGTTAGGCTTCTTGGGATTGCATTCTTTAGTTTCCACTAAAAAGAGTAAGGTAGGCAAAAATCTAGGAAAGACCTAGGAATTATTATTAAAATCAATTTACACATTAGTTATATATTCCCCATGAATTAAAAAAAGATACCCATCTCAAAATTTGGCACACTCCATTCATGTCAAGGTGATGTCACATGCCTACAACAATGCAAGCTACTAATAAATTTAATTGCTAAATAAAAAAATTTAAATCGCAAGAAACACATTGACTTCATACAACAAGATTTTTTGGAATTCTCTTGTTTAGAAGTAGGATATGGTGTAAATTCCCATGTTTATATAGAATAAAACTCTATTATTTCATTTATCATATTGGCTCGTTCTAGAAACAAGAGTTGCCTATTATTAATTATTGTTTCATAGCTCATTTGATCCATGTAAATATTAGAAAAATAACTAAAACTTAACAAGAGATAGAACAAAATCATTTTTTTAAGAAAAAATTTTAATGTAATAATTAACCCATGCTACTTGCTACTATACACACCATTCCAAAATAAATGAATTAAAAATAATAAAAATTTCCATTCAAAATAAAAATATAATTAATTCATTTTTTTCTCCTTTTCTTAAATAAATTAACCATTTTAAGGATATCTATTATACAAGATATAAATAGTATATAATGACAAAAATCTATCTCTTATATTTTAATAATAATTCATCATTGATGCATGCCAGGTTTTGTGTGAATGTAAACCTTGAATCTGAACTACCCACTTTCATTGAGTTGGGCTATGGATCCTACCTGTGATGCCAAGCTATTGAATACGAGAACAAGCCAACTTTCTGTATCGAATGCCACACACAGGGCCATCTCAGAAGCCAGTGCCCATAGCTTAAACAACAACTTGCCAAAAATAAGACTACAAAAGTCCGAGGGGCCAAAAGAAATCAAGGAAACAGATGCCCTACTCAAAAGGGTTTCTTCAGACCCAGGAACAACCAACAAATCCCTCTCATAGGAAATGGGCTTCCTCAAAAGGGAGAGAATGTGCTGCAGATCCATCAGGACAAAGGAAAACAAATCTTCCAACCATCACAGATTGATAAGGTATGCTCTGCCTTCACTGACACAAATAAATTTCAAATCCTTGATGATGGAATGCTTTTTCAGGAAGAGATTACAAGGGAAGAGGATGGAGAAGAAGATCTTGATCTTGCAACAACTCTTCCTAATAGTTTAGACTCCCCAACCAAATCAGGACCATCACACATTCCTGATGAGTTTCCTACATCTTCTCCCCAAGAAGAACACTTTGCAACTGATCACAGTATTCCTGCTAATCTGCAATCCAAAAATGGTCATTCTAGCCCTATCCTAGAGCAAATGGTTCCTTATAAACCTATTTCAGATAAAATAGTCCAACACAAATTTAGTCCCAAGCAGATGAGAAGCTCAGTGAAATCTCCCATAGATTGTGGTAGTGATAAGAAAAGAGGGAGAACCTCAACCATTGATCAGTGGAAAAAGGATGTCAAGCAAGACATAGCTAATGGAATCTAGAAGACCCTTTTCCCCATAGTCATTAGCCAAGCCCAGGAAGATAGCAAAATCACCAAACCTCCCCAACCTCAAGGAAAGGGGGGTAGGAAAAACTCCAAGCATTCTAAATGAAGATCCTCTCATGGAATGTGAGAGGCCTCAATGGCCTAAATAAGCAAAGAATAGTCAGTTCATTGAGAAGAGAACTTAAACCCACTATTTTCATGTTGCAAGAAACAAAACTTGATGTTGTTGCTTTAGTAAATATAGCCAAAAATATTTGGAACAAAAGTGAAATAAGCTTTAGTCAGGCAAGAGGAGCCTCAGGAGGCCTAATGTGTTTATGGGATCCTAGGAAAATTGAAGGTAAAGTCCTAAATATAACCGATAGAATCATCATAGTACTATTCACTAACAAAGATAATAACTCCTCTTGGATTCTCTCAAATGTCTATGCACCAAATACCCTACAAGGAAGATCTCTACTTTGGGAGACTCTAAGCAACATCAAAGAGGTTGTTCATCACATCCCCTGGATAGTAGTAGGGGATTTCAACACCCCCTCTACCACTCAGATAAAAAAGGGGGATCAGGTCTACCTATCAGAAGTATGGAAGAGTTTAGTGACTTTGTGGATGCAAACAACCTCATGGATGTCAAAATTAAGGATGCAAGATACACTTGGACCAACAGAAGATTGGGAGATCAATTAATTCAGGTTAAATTGGATAGATTCTTCTTCTCTCAAGAAGTTGTCCAGACCTTTGGGGATGCCAACCTTTGATCCTTACCCAAGATAGGATCTGATCATAGCCCTCTTTTGTTGGAAATGGAGAAAGGTCATCAATTCAAAAAACCTTTCAGATTTGAAGCTATGTGGATTCAGCACCTAGACCTCAGGGACAGAATTTCCCAGTGGTGGAAACAAGTAGGACACATAAATCTAGCCTCTAGTTTGTTTCAAAAGCTTAAACATGTCAAAGAGAACCTCAAAGTCTAGAATAAGGAAATTTTTGGCAATCTCTTTGAGAACAAGTAGGCCATTTCAGATAGATTAGCACTAATAGAAGATAAAATTCAAAATGGTCATAATGATGAGCAGACTAGACTCGAAGAAAGAACAACCCTTGCAGAATTTCATAACATCCTTGCTTGTGAAGAGATCTTTTGGAGGTAAAAATCAAGAGCTCTTTGGCTAAAATAAGGGGATGCAAACACAAAGTTTTTTCAGGCATCAACGCTGAGAAATCAAAGTCACAATAGAATCAAAGAACTTGTAAAAGTAGATGGAACTCTTACAATAGATATTAATGAGATAAGATCTGAAGTTGTCTCTTATTTCAATACCCTTTTAGGTGAAGAGAATCTTGATACTTCCTTTGCTAAAGACTCCTTACTCCAGCACATCCCATCCTCCATTCCTGAAGAAACTAATCTCAGACTTCTTGCCCCTTTTACTGAGGAGGAAATCAAGACTGCCCTATTTTCCATGAATCCTGACAAGGCCCCTGGCCCTGATGGATTCCCTCCCTCGGTTCTTCCAAACCTTCTGGGATATAGTGGGGAATGATGTGTGTTCAGCTATCAAGGACTTTCAAATCTCCAAATCCATTCCTCGTAGCTTCAACTCCACTTTCCTTGCTCTTATTCCCAAAGGCCCTATAGCCAAATCTATGAAGGACTTCAGACCAATCAGTTTGTGCAATGTGACCTACAAAATTTTAACCAAGGTCATTGCTAATAGAATGAAGGATTTCCTACCCATATTTATTGATCCTTGTCAAGGAAGCATAGTCCAAGGTAGGTCCATCCTTGATGGAGTCATCACTATCCATGAGGTTTTTCATTCCATATCCTTAACGAAAGAACCTGCCTTTGCTCTTAAGTTGGATATGAACAAAGCCTATGATCGTGTCAATTGGGAGTTTCTTGTTGATGTCCTCCTCAAGTTTGGTTTTCATCCTGATTGGGTGGAGTTGATTAAAGGGTGTATCATTCAACCCTGGTTTTCTATCATCATCAATGGTTCTACAACTGGTTATTTTCAAAGCAAAAGAGGATTGAGACAAGGAGATCCCATCTCTCCTCTACTCTTCATTATTGTGGTAGAAGCCCTTGGGAGAACTTTAAAGGCTACTTGCAGAATAGGTCTTATTTTAGGGTTAAAAGCAGCTTCTCAGACAACCCCTATCACTCACCAATAGTTCATGGATGACACTCTCATCTCAACTCATGCCTCAGTATTTGAAGCTAAGGTAATCAAGTACATCTTACTGCTATATGAAGAAGCGGTAGGCCAAAAAATTAACTTCAACAAGAGCAAGTTATACTTCTTCAATACTCCTATTCAAAGGTAGAATAAAATAGCCCAAATCTTGGAATGTTCAGTGGCTCATCTCCCCTCCACCTATCTAGGCCTTCCCCTCTTTCATGGCAATCCATCAGAATCCATGTGGAACAACGTCTTAGAGAGAATTCAAAAAAATTGGTAGGGTGGAAAGGCAACCTCCTATCCCAGGCAGCTAAAGCTACCCTCACCATGGCCTACCTTCAAAGCATCCCTATTTATTTTATGTCTATTTTCAAAGCTCCAGTCCTTGTCTATCAAAATATTGAAAAAATTCAAAAAAACTTTCTTTGGTCTGGTTCTAAAAATAAGCAACACATTCACCTAGTTGCTTGGGAAAAGGTTTGCAAACCTAAGGACAAAGGAGGAATAGGCCTAAGGAGGATTCATCTCCTCAATTTAGCTTTACTAGCTAAACAAGCTTGGTGACTTCTAATAGACAGTTGTGAATGGATTTTGATAGTCAAAAGGAAGTACCTCCAAAGAATAGATTTCTTGGATGAACAAGCCCCTTCTAGAGGATCAACTTTCTAGAAATCTATTCTAAATACTAGGACTATTCTGGCAAAAGGTCTCAGGTGGAGAGTTGGATATGGTAGCAAAATAGATTTTTGGAATGATAGGTGGATCACTGACCACCCTCTAATTGAAGATCAAAATTTGTCTAGACTGAAAAATTACCTTGATGTTAACTTTGGGCCAAAAGTTGCTGATTTTATTTGTAGGAATGGCAATAGGAGAACCTAGAAGCCAATCAGAAACAACATTCATCCTATTGAAGTAGCAACTATGAATTATTTACTGCATTTAACCATTATCCCTTCTGGAAATCAGATAGATCATTTGTTTTGGGATCTGAATGATAGTGGTGAATTTTTAGTCAAGTCCGCCTATCTAGTCCTTTTGAGCCCTGAGGATCAATCCTTCCCTCACAACATGGTCTACCCAAAGAACCTTGTGCCTAAGATATCTTTTTTCTCTTGGTTGGTTTTTCAAAACAAGATCCTTACTATAGAAAACTTACTCAGGAGAGGCATTGTTGCCCCTAATAGATGCTACCTGTGTCTTTCCAACTAGGAATCTGTTCACCACCTTTTTCTTACCTGCTCTTTCTCTGAGGATGTCCTAAGAAAGATTTTTTAGACCTTCTCCATATCATGGACAAAGCCTAATTCTATTTTTGACTTGTTCTTCCAATGGCCCAATCCTTTTCGCAATCCTAGACTAAAATTCCTTTGGACTTCCTATCTTCACATCTTCTTGTGGCAAGTTTGGCTTGAACGAAACCGTAGAGCTTTCTCAGATACCTGCTCCAATACTTCTTCCATTTTTAATAGAATCCTCTATTTTTCTAAAGATAATTCCATGCTTATACCCCCTTCCTCTAGACCGGTAACCAACTTAGAATTATCCTTAGGAAAGTCCTTGAATATCCTTATTGAGGATAAACCTATCAATCCTAGACCCAACCAGAGAAATTCTTCTAGGTGGATCCCCCTCGAGAGGGTGGATCAAATTGAACTTTGATGGAGCTACCAAAGGTAATCTAGGAATCGTAGGGGTAGGAGGCATCCTTAGAGATCACTTCGAAAGAGTCCTTTTTGCTTTTGCTGAATTCCTTGGATCTCAAACCAACAATGTTGTTGAAGCTAGAGCTTTGTGGAGGGGGCTAGAGTTAGCAAATAATTATCCCAAAAATATCATTGTTGAGGGAGATTCCTTGATTATATTCAATTACCTCAGGATGAACAAAAATCCACCCTGGAGAATCGAGGATTGCATCAAGGAGGCTAGGATCCTCATCCTAAGTCATCCGTAGAACATCTACCAACATACTTTCTATGAGTCTAATAAGGTTGTTGATTGATTAGCCAATAAAGGTGTCACTACCAATGGGCTAACCATGCATATAGGTAACCTTACCCAATACATTGAAAGGATCATGGACCAAGAAATAATTCAAAATGTTTGAGCTTAATTTTCCCATGCAGACTGAGTTCCATCGCAATAAGGTCATGCTTGATTTGACAGGTTTTTTGAAAACTCACACTAATAATTTTTTCAAACTGTGGAAAGTTTATTTTCTCGTGTTTAGTGACTTATGTGGTGCTCCAATTTCTAATAGTGGGCTGCTTTATGAAGAAATTTACTCCAAGAACCTCAATCACTTCTTTCCTTGATGCTGCGCCAACATTGCACAAAACAACAATCAGTTCCAAGATAGACCAAACCAAGGTATCACGATCTCTAAAGGTATGATTTCCAATAGCAATTTAGTTCAAATTTGGTTGGTCCTTATAGGATGTGGCAATGGTCCTATGTCCAAGACTGTGCATCAGGTTTTGGAGCACATCTTCCTGAAGGCAAATTTTGGCAGCGTCGATGATTGTTCATATTCCAAAAGCAAATTCCGTGGCCCAATGCCCAATCAGAGTGAAGGACAAGGGATAATCATCACCAACATTCAAAATCATCCTTGGGATACTCCCTCTCTAGGTAATCATAACCAAAAAAGTTATGGGAAATCAAAATCTTCATTGCCAAATTCAAAGTGCTTTGTAGATCATAACAACGACAAGTCTTGGAAAACTGCCCGATTTTATTGGGTTTTTTTCCATAAATCTAACACAGGCACTCTGAGTTTCCCCACTACCTGTGAACCCAATATCTTACCTCTTCTGAACTTTTCCCTTGCTCACTTGTGTAGAGTGTAGGTGCTCCCCACCCAGAATTTCTTTGTTTTCGACCTCAACCCTACTGGTCCTATCCCCATCCTCGAATATTTGCCCAGCATGAGTTTCGTTGAGCCAAGTAAGGTTGAGTGTGATATCCTAGCCAAAAGAATTCTGATTGAGAGGAATTTTTTCCCTTCCTCCACATGTTTTTTGATGATGAAATTGACATAACCATGGCCTTCTTGGAGACTTGGGAGAATGACTGCATCACTGTCCAAGGGAGGAGCTTCCACATTGATGTTAATCTCTTGTCAACCATCATAGGGCAGCCAGTGAAAGGGTGTTCTATCCATCGGGAGAAGCACAACTAGGAAGTTGAGCTGAAAGAGTTCAAGGATAATGAAAGAATCTTCAAAGGGGTAAAATAAGGGATTTTCAGGAAGGATCTCCTCATGCCTTGGAATGATGTGATGAAACCCATCATGGAATTCATCACTATTGATGATCCTGAGAAAGTCCTATGTAGTTTCCACTTGGCTTTTGTCAACCATTTCTGTGATGTGAATCCCATCAATATCCCTCAGTTCCTCATCAATTCTATGAATTACTCCATTAACTCCTATAGGAAAAAGAAAGGAATTGACCTTCCCTCCCACCAAGGGCTTTTCAAAGTCATCTACAGTCACATCCTGACTCATAGCCCCCAGGCCCACCCCATCCCTTCCTTGAGTAAACCCAGTCCAACTACAAAATCTGTTGGGCCCCCTACCCACTTGTCCCTTGCAGAAAGGAAAAGAAAGACTATTGAAGTTGTGCATGAATTAAAGGCAAAGAAAAGCATCAAATTTGATAGAGCTGAAGGACCTATCAAGAAATCAGCCCACCTACAGGACCAGTTTGTGAAAGGTAAACAAAAGGTGATAGAAATCAAGGTTGATGATGAGGACATGGAGGATGAAGTCAGGAAACTAAAGGAATTCATCATATCTACAATGACAAGCATGATGAATGCTATGGTGAACTCCATTATTGACCTCAGAGAGGCCCTCCACATGCTCTTCTTTGGTGCGCAGATAGGGCAGGAGACCGAAGCCTGTTCAGCAGATGAGGACATGGTTGTAGTCAAGGAGGAGCCCAAGGATCAAGTGAAGGATGAGGACAAGGATGAGGATGAGGAAGCCACTGAGGACTGACTTCCTCGACACTTTCTATTCTATTTTTATGGCTACCCTACGTGGAGCCTGTTCATCTATTTTGTGGTCTATTTTGCTTGGGCAGTGTCCCTTTCTTCTCTCTTCTTGCTTTTCGAGTGGGGTTGCATCCCCTGTTAGACTTTCTGATGTTCTAGGCATGGGGCTGCATCCCCTATTGGTTTTCCATTTTTCTTGTAGCAGTCTGTGCTATTTTTGTACAAAGGTTTTGGGATCCTTAAAACCTGTTTCTTAATGAAATCCTTTTAATTTACCAAAAAATAATTCATCATTAAGAATTTCGTAATTATTTAAAATAAAAACTAATATATAAAACAATTGAAAGAATCACTATTAATTTTTCTTATGTTTTCTTTAAAATAAGATAGTCAAATGAGCCTCCCTAGATTAAAGAATATTACTTTACTTTCCAACATACTACACATGTATAAATCTTCTCTGGATCAAGAGGATTCTCAATGACTTCTAATGTGATATTTGAAGGCCTATATAGTATATAAATTCTATGTTCTTTGCATTCCTCAATTTTGAATGACAATAAGGTCATAATATATCTACAATATAAACATAGGCATTTTAACAGGATTGGTGTTTATAATTAAGAATTTTAAATTCTCTTGAAGTGTCTTTGTAAGGGCATCTCCAAAGAGAACGAGGCTCAACCACCCAACTTTCCCCCAAGAGCAATAATAAAATATTACTAGAAATTTTCAAAATATCATACTAATATACATACCATGCAAAATAATGTGCTTACTAAGGGCTATTAGATTTCTTACAAGATAGAGTGGTACACATGGAAAAGTTGAAATCCAATTTGAATTTTACCCATTTAATGAAGGGGATCACCTAATCTATATATTTATAGAAAGGAGCTTCCTAAATTATATTTTTATTAAAAATAGAACATCCCAACTCCTAAGTGAAACCATAGGGAAGCTACACCCTATGTAACATCACCTTTGGAAGCGCATACTTCCCTTTTATTCTCATTTCTATTTTTGTAATTGTCATGACCCTCCCTTGGTGGATATTTTTACGTATGATTGATATCTTTTTACATATGATGATTATATTTTTGTAATTATCTTTGGATGGAATGATTGATCTCTATCAAGATGTTTTTTAGCAGATATGTTTACCTTGTATAAAATATAATGAATTGTACTGACTAGATGATTGATAATTTTATGACTAGTTACTACAAGTAATGATTTTGTGAATGAACATGATGTTGCTAATGGAATTGCATGTTTGTAGGAGTGATCAGTTTCACAGGTGAAAGAAGGATTGATCCATTGAGTGTGAGATGTTTAAGAAGGGAAATGATGAATGCTCTTAAAGATGATAGCCCCAAGGAAAAATGAACTTTCTTATCATGTAGTTGCATACTATGTTTAGTTTTGTATGATGCATTTGTTGGTATGGAAGATTATACCTTTGACAATGAGGTTGTCTGAGGAAAAGACTAAAGAGCCAATGAATAAAAGGTTAATGTTTTTTTTTTTGTTAGCATAGAAGATTGTTTGTATGCTTTATTGAACTAATCATTGATTTTGATAATCCTTGGATAAGTGTACTTTCTTGTCCTTAATTTGATTATCTCCTCTTTTGAAATGAGTATATATTTATTTGTATAAATATGTATACATACATACATACATACATACATACATACAATATATATATATATATATATATATATATATATATATATATATATATATATATATATATATCCTTGATGTTTGGTTCTTTTGCACTAAAGGTTTTTCATTCTTTTAAATCCAAAACCTTTTATGAAAGATAAGCTTGTGTTTCTAAAAGAATTTTTTCTTCGTAAAGAAAATAGATATAGGAAAATATTGTGTTATAAATATTAGATACTAATTATTAGTTGTAAAACTTTGGTTTGGATTTTTATTAAGTGACACATTTATTTATTTCTAGAATATCTTTGGTTTGTCTTATTATCTCCCCCATTTTTTTGAGGCTTGCGTGAGATCTGGGTTTCATAGAAATTTTGGGAGTAGTGGGGTAAGAGAAATTGATGCACATTGTTAGCCATGATGAGCATAACCATATTTTGTGGCACAATGAAACCAACAATGGGAAAAATTCATTGGAGGTAAAATAAGAAGTTGGTAGTGTGTGCATGGAGGATGTTTTTCTTGGATGGGAAAAAAAATACAAAAGAAAAAATAATAGACAAAGAGCGAGAGTACAGTGGGAAGTTCTAGAAGTAACTCAATGAAGGTCTAGGTAGATCCACTAATTTTGTATTTATTTATGATAAATTATTGTGTGTGATTTATGATTTGGTTTGCCTTTCATGTTAATTGGAAGTAATTTCTCCTTTCTGTATTTTGGTTTTATGGATAAGAACTTTGCAAGTGAGTATTTGGAGATTTATTTACTCTTAGCGAACAAAATAAAAAGGAAGCACTGTGAATCCCTTTACATAGTTTATTTTTATGTTTTTTTTGGAGGTTGATGGTGGAAGTATTTTGGTAAGCTTTAGTTGGTTGCTTTATAGACAATGTGGTGTTCCTTTGTAGTAGAGTTATGGGAACCTGTGTCCTTAGAGCAGACCTCTGATAGCTTACCCATCTGTCGACTGCATGTGCCTCTAGTGTAAGAGGTAGGATACTTGACTAAGCTGAGACTTTATTTTAGTTGAGGTTCTTTATAGACATCACTGATCGATGTAGTGTTACCTTAGAAAAATTGATCAGGTTATATGGTTTGAACCATGTGTTGAGATAACAGGAGGTTTTAAGTGGTTGTGCAGTCATATTCCTTTTATTGTTCTATTAGTTCTAGTTTGGAATCTTGAATGGGAACCATGGAGAACATAGGAACCCAGTCTACATGACAGTAGAGAACAACGATGTGGTTTTCTCCCTAGCTATACTCGTTAGAAGAGTTGTTGTTTGAGTCAATCTTAATATTTTGTAAGTTTTGAATATGATGACTAAGCTTGAATGCCTGATAATATAGAGAACCATCCTATGATTATGATTGAGTTGTAGTAAATATTTCATAGACTTGAAAAAGAAATGTAGTCATTCAATGTTATTTTCTATGTATATATCTATTTGGTTGAATAAATGATGTGGATAGAATATTGTATAATTAAAGGAAATATGTACAAATGGAATCTATGTTTTAACTTAGGTTTGGATGTTTTATGAGCTTGATTGATAAAGTTATCCATTCCTTTTTATCTGTGTGTTGTGGAAGGAGATTTACCACTGAGCTTGAAAGAGCAAGCACCCGAGTTCATCCTGATACGGTAGTTGTATTCTTGAATATTAAAAATAGGATGCAATTATATTAGTAGAGGGAATTTCAGATCCTCTAAAACACTCACATCTCTCTATATTGAGAAGGAAACGAATGGTTCTATGAAGGTGCAACTGAGTTCATTCTTTATGATGGCAGTTGAACCATAAATCATTGGGAAGAGAATGCATTGTAATATAAATATGAAGGTAATGTTCTAAGTGTAGTTCTATAAGGTTGTGGATGTATACCTTACAGGTCTTAGTACTTATTGATATTGTATAAATTCCAAGAACAGAGGAATACTTGTTGTAATTAAAGGGACTCATTGTATTATACCTTCTATATGGGAAATTGATGTACATTTTAGGTGAACAATATTAATGTAATAATGTTAATTATTATCATTGATTTCATAACTTTGTTAAGAGCTTAGTGTATGCAAAGATGTCAATTTTCTTTATGTTTTTATCATATTGTTTATGGTATGGTTTACTGTCGTATAACTCAATAAAGATTAGATTTTTAAAGGAAGTCTTGGTGATTAGGGAGTTGGTTCCTATGACGGAGATCTTTGATCATTTATAGCAGGTTGTTGTTTGATTAAATTTAATTTATTTAATTCCTTTGGATACTTTTTTTTTGGTGTAATGATGATTCGGTCTACCAAAATTTAGTTCTAACGTAATTTTAGTTTAATCTTCGACGTGTTAGTTCACTTCTCAGCATAAGTAAATTAAGAGTTATATTTTTAAAAATAAGGAGTTGTGGTTGATTATTCCTATAATCATCCTTCTTTGGAATAAGGAGTCTAGGATTAGAGGGTCTTGTTTTATAGTAGTTAAGAAATAAGTAAATGGACCTGAGGTGGGAATTGAGGAAGGGTGAAGGCCATTGGGTGAAAAGATCTAAAATGGATTGCAGTTTGGTCCAAAGAATATGAAAAAACTAAAATAACTTGTCAAGGATAAAAGAAGAAGGAGTAACCCAAGAACAAATGATGAATAGAATCCCAATAAGATAGGCATAAGTGACAGGGGCTGGAAATCAGGAGGTCTCTTTTGATCAGATTATCAGAGGTGAGAATTCTATCTTGAATGACCAACCAGGAAAAGAAAGATATTTTGGGAGTAAGGTATTTGGACCAAACAAGGTGACAGGGAAAAGAAGCCTCAAAAGGTTGCACTTGGAGATGATAGACAGTATTAACAAAAAAAACCCCACTTTCAGAATGCTCCTAAATAAGTGATCTAAAGCAATACCAGAAGGGATGACCATAGAATTGATAAGAGAAGCTAGGGATGCAGACTCAGTAGGATAAGAATAACTAGTGAACAAATTCTAGGATGGCTTGAAATGGGATTGGGTTATAAAATCAAAAACTTTTCATCCTAACAAAGCATCAATGAGGTTTTTAAGGATAGAAATTCTAGGATCTCTAATAATTGATGCTCCTCTGATCCACTTGTCATATTAGAATTCAATACTCTCACCATTTCCTAGCTACCATCTTAAACCTTTACGTAACATAGGTCTGGTGTGAATCATGGATTTCTAGAAAGCTGATCCATTGGTTGGAACCATCTCATCAAAGAAAGTAGTAGCCTATAGATACTTCCTCTTGACTATGGTGACCCATTCTGAGTTATCATTGCTGATGATTCTCCAAGCCTATTTAGCCATCAAGGCAATATTTAGTCTTTGTATTCTTCTAATCCTAATTCCTCCTTGGGATTTGGCTCTATAAACTTTTTCCCAGGAAACTGGATGGAATCTTTGTTTGTTTTCAGATCTTGACTAGAGAAATATTTTTTGGATTTTCTCAATTTTAGCCTAGACAGAAGTAGGGGCTTTAAAAATAGAAAGAAAGTAAAATGGGATGCTTTGTAGGTAGGCCATAGTAAGAGTGGATTTGGCCATCTAGGATAGCATATTTCCCTTCCACCCTGCTAATTTCTTTTGAATCATTTCAATTACATTATTCCACATTGAGTTAGTCGGGTTTCCCACAAACAAAGGGAGGCCTAAATAGGTGGTGGGCAAGGAAGCAACTACACACTCAAGGATTTGGGCTATTTTAACTTGGCACTGATGAGGAGTATTGAGAAAGTATACCTTGCTTTTATGGAAGTTTATCTTCTAACCTACAACTTGTTCATAAAGGAGTAGGATGTGTTTGATGACTTTAGCCTCAAAAACTAAAGCATGAGTCACCACTAGCATATCATACAAAAAAATTTGGTGTGTCACTGGGTTGAGCTATGAAGCTGCTCTAATACCAGATATGAGACCCATTTTGCAATCCACTTTTAGAGTTCTACCAAGATATTTAGCTACAATAATGAAGAGAAGAGGGGATAAGGGATCTCCTTGTCTTAATCCTCCAACACTCTAAAAATACCCAGCAACAGATCCATTGACAAGGACTGAAAACCAAGGAGTAGAAATACATCCTTTGATGAGATCAACCCAATTTGGATGAAAACCAAACTTCAAGAGGATAGCAATGAGGAAGTCCTAGTTGACTCTGTCATAAGCCTTGTTCATGTCCAATTTGAGAATAAAAGCTAATTTCTTGGTTTGAGATGAAGAATGTAAAGTTTCATAGATGGTAATTATTCTGTTGGAAAATTTGAGTTAGTTGTGTTGTCATTGATGTCAAGAGTCACTGTCAGGAATCGGTGTAAGACTTTACAAAAGAAGGGTTAAAATATTTATATTTTAATCCCAAGAGATTTGATTTAAGAGCTCTAGTTGCTCGGTCAAAAGGATGGTTAAATACCCTGAAGAAAAGGCCTAAAGGAAATAATATTATAATATTTATTATTATAATATTAAAGGTGGTCAAAAAAGGTCCAAGGACGAAAGAGGAAAACACCTAGGCCCAATGGAAATAATATTATAATATTTCATTATAATATTAAAAGTGTAATTATGCATAAGGTAGTTTATAAATAATTTATAATATTTATATTATTAATTTATTTATAAAATAATATTGTTTATAACCCAAAGTTGGGTTGGGCACCAAAAATAATTTAATTTTATATCTATACCAACGTGGGAGAGAGGGAGGCATATGGTATAAATACCATAGCCTTACCCCTAAGGAAAGTAAGTCTCCAAAATATTTTTAATGCATGCAACTTTGAGGAATGGCAAAATATTTTCGTGAGCAAAGCTAAGGACAAGGTGATAATTTTGTTTACCCCCGATATTTGTGAAAGTCAAGCAATAAAGGTGGAAAGGCTAAACACCAACCAGCGGTTGGGCTAGCGATGAATTCGAGGTGTGCGAAGGTTTTGGAATGCAAGGTGCTACGTTCGATTTTCGCCAATGACATGGAAAAAGCCTTTTGGCTTTTGGTGGGCAAGTAGGAGTCAAAGCACCCTAGGCGCCTTTGACTCCCATGTGAGCGCTTAGCTCATGCAGTAAGGGAGCCACAACTAAGGTGTTGCAGGCACTTCGACCAGGGATTGAATCCTGTGGGGAGCACATGAGGAGGTATTTAATTTTTTGTTAAAATGTGTATTGCCCAAAGGTTGATGATAGCGCTCAAAGCGCTTGGATTATTTTTGCACTTGGAGTGTAGTGTAAAGAGGAAAAATTAGCATGTGGGGTTATTTATTTTTGTTAAAGTGTTTAGGGAGTTAAAAGGGTAAGGTAATTAATTTTTACCTTAGAGAAGTTGAAATATTTTTTATTGAGGGTTAAAAATATATTGCACTATATAAAGTTAATTACTTGAAAAATGCAATATTGAGTAGGGAGACATAAGTAGTGTTTGGATTGTTTCATGCATTAAATTTCTGAAAAGGGGTTATTGTGAAATTGAATGGTTGAAGTCTTTATTTGACAAATTTTTGAGATAATAAGGTGTACTTGAGTTTTGTTAATCTTGTAATATTTGAGTGAATATTTTTGCTATCTAACCCTTGAGATTGACAAAGAGGTTGATTGTGCTTTAGACAAGTTTTGAGATCTTTTCTACATAAAGAAAAAGGTATGGGCATATCTTCCTTGTGAGTGAAATATTATTGGATTGGATTTTTTGAATGCTAAGTTGGAGTGAAAAGGATTTTTTGATAAGCATTTTTTAGTTTGATTTTGAACTATCCAATATTGATTGATAAAGATTTTCTGGAATTAAAGTTGATGCTAGAAACCTTATTTGATAAGCATTGTTATAAATATTGAGTAAGCTTTCATATGCTTGAATTAAGGTTTGTGAAATATCATGAGTATCATTGTTATGTGAAGTTGACAACTATCTTGAACTAGGGTTTGTGAAATATTATAAGTATCATTGTTATATGAGGTTTGTTTGATCAGAATTGTTGACTAAGCTTTCATTAAGAGATTGGTTGAGTTGATTTGAGTAAGCTTTTGTGGAAGATTACAATGCATATTTGAGACAAGTCTTGGTGAAGACTTGTTGAGCAGATTGGACAAGTTCTAGGGAGGACTTGTTGAGTATATTTGAGGTAAGTCTTTGAGAAGACTTGAGAGAAGAGTTGATTGATTTATTTGTTCAAACCTTGAGTTAAGGTTTGGAGCAAATCTAGCAGAGTTGATTTGTGATTGAGTCAAGCTGTGTGTTAAGGCTTGAGGATAAATTTTGGTGCATATTTGAGGATAGGTTTGTGCCAGACTAGAGATAGATATTGAACAATTTGTGCTAGATCATAGGATAGTGTTCATTACAGAGCTGAGACAAAGAACCGAAAAGAGTAAGAGTAGACTTTGGAGGTGACAGAGCAGAGGAAAGTAGTATCCAGTAGATAGAGATCCATTAGCCAAGGTAGTGAGGATAAAGATATTTTGAGTGAGGATAGAGTCTTCTATGGATAGAGATCCACAATCCAGTGTAGTGGAGGCAATAGTCTTCTAAAGGATCACCAGTCGGAGCAAAGGAGAAGGGTTCTCTAATGGATAGAGATCCATGAACTTGATTAGGGGATTTGTGTCTCCTTTAGATAGAGGTCCTTAAACATTGTAATAGGGAAAGGATTCCCAAGATAACTTATTGAGAAAATTTTATAAGGAATATTTTCTCCATGGAGTAGGTGTGATGCTTTGTGTGATGTTTACTGCTTTAATATTGTTGATGTTATCATATGGTTTGAAAAGCAAAAAGTTTTATCTTATACTGTTCACCTCCCCTCTCAGTGTAAGTACATGTTATTCAATTGGTATCAGAGTAGGTCTCTTCATGAAAAGACTAACATATTGGAGGAAGATCCATCAAAAACACACATGACTTCAAAGAGTGAAGAAGAGACCATGTTTGATATAAAAGAGGAATTCTTTTCTACTCTCAGGAACCTTGAAAAGGTTAGAAATAAGAACTCAAGTTTGAAGGATTAAATTCAAGAGGATGAAGAATCAAGGATATAAATTCTATAGAGTCTCTCAGAGCTCAAAATAAATGTAGAAGAGAGAAAAAAAATTAAACAGGGTATGACAGATCTATTAAGAGCAAGAGAAACAGAATGTGAAATATTGGAAGCAAAAATTATTTATCTAAGGAATGAAGTTGAAAAGACCAAGGTACTACAAGATATAAAGTTTGGAAATGTAGCAATGGAAAAATGGTGCACCCCAACCGAAGCAACAAAATTTGTAAATGTGTGTTAAGTCCTATGAAAGCAAATAACGAAGCATGCAAAGTAAATGACAATGTATGACAAGCAATAAAGTGAAATGGGGCGTTCTCCTTATAAAATAATATCAAATTCAATTACAATGCCTCCCTTTGAGGACTTGAATCACTTGATACAATCTGTTACAAAAATAGTGCCAAGAGATATCAATCTCCCAAAGAACGTGGTGCACATCCACTGTTCTTCCGCATGCCCACACTCGAGGTGGGCGGGCTCAATGTCACCGCCACTTACGTCAATGTAATCCTTGTCCTCCGATGTCTCCTATCATGTTTTGGCACCTATATCTACACACAGGAAAACAAAAGAAGATCAAAAGCATCTATGTATGATTCTAAAACATGCAATCCCCACAGCCTGAAAAAGGCGCACATAAGGTAGAGGTATCAAATGAGCTCTAAATGAAACAAAACTCAAGAGTGATATGAAAGATATGATTTTGGGATGATATCACCTAATTTTGTAAGTTTTGGAAGCCTGGTCACTGCGTTCGATCCCATCGCACTTTGTGAACCTACAAAAGGCAAACGAGCAATTTCTCTACCTAGACATGTCAGAAACCTACAATATTTGGTCAGTAAGCATAAAATGACATTCTAAGGAGACCCATGTGATCAGATTCTAGAGATCTCCTACTCAAATTATCCTGCATGCAAAAGTGGGGCCCGCATACATGTAAATCATAAAATGGTGATATCTCGGCCGATACAAGTCAGAATGCAGTGAAATTTGAAATGTAGTATCCTAGAGACATATTAAAAATAGATAATTAAAAATAGTCTTAAAATTATGCATATATTTCTATTCATCTGGGGGTGGGATGAATTCGACTGTCACAAATTGGGGGGCGCCCAGGGGCAGGACGCCCACCAAAATCTCCCAAATTTCTATGCCAATCCAATGTGGGTTGATGCAAAACTAGGGGAGAAGTATTTTAGGCAAATTATATGAGGTATTCGAACAATAAATTTGGGTTTTGGAGTCAAATTGCACCTTCTTTTGCCACCCGATAACCTCTCTCACTAAGGAGAAATTATGGATGAAAAGGACACAATAGATGTGAGGTAATAACTCGGTAGCACTTCGTTGCGATTCCTAGAAATGACCTCTCTCTATGTGGATGAGAATGCCATCCAATTTATAGACCTAGGAGGTCAAATGTGCAAAAGGCATGCAAGGGCATGCAAGGCCAAAGGGGCCATTTGTCCATCAAGGCGACATGCATTGGTGGGGGAAGAGAATCTCCCCAAAATGGCCTCATTGATGGGGGCTGTCATAGGCATGCCCTGGGTTCTGACCTGCATGTCTCGAGGAGTAGGGCAAGTGGTAATTTTTGGTGGCCACTTGTCCAAGTTTGACTTTTTTCCAGTCAAACCTGCTATTCGCTCCACCCCAGGATGAATGTTGTATTCGCTCCGGGGTGGGACGAATAGAAACTGCTATTCATCCTGGGGTGGGACGAATAGGAACTGAGCCTCAAAAAGTCCCTAATTGGCCTAGGAACCTTCCAAAACTATTTTGGGAGTGGTTAGAACCACTGCTTGACCTCTGAGGGCTGCCCTAAGGGCTTTGTGCATCAATTTTATCAATGCCTTGGTAGCATAATCAGATTGGTGTTGTTTTGGTGTCTACAGATGCCCCTTTTTGAGAAGCATTGTGTGCAGCACAATGTTGAGCAAAAATAGATGACCAAAGTGCTCAATGATTATGGTTATTTAGTAACCTAACCAACTTTGGATGCCCCAATCATGGAAAGAGCATGCGTTCTTGAATCCTTGCTTTTGATGAGCTAAGGAGTCTACTTTATCTTGGATGTCATTCAGTCATGAAATGGGTGCTCCCTAGCATTACACATGCTTACTAGATGCCAAGCATTTTTATTTAATCATTTTTGTGCTTGTTTGCTGCCCCAAGCAGGAGCGTGATTGTCTTTGTCAAAGATTCATTGGATGAATGCAATTTGCATGATTGAGTGTTTAGTTGTTGATTATGATTATGAGTATGACTACCCCCTCAAGCGATGAGTCGATGAGGGAAGGACTTAGCGAGAAAAGTGATGAGTCACTTGACCTAGATGACTTTTTTTGGGTTGCCTTCAGGTGTACTCATGAAGATTATGGCAATTTTGGAAGGATATTACCGATCCGATAGATGTCTCATGGGGGAGAGAGGGTCACCAACTTCATTCCCATGGAGTGGTCCAGCAATTATAGCTTTCTTAGGTATTAAAAGTGGTTCTTGCACTTCCATGGTGATCTTGAATTGTACCTTGAGTTTGAATGAACCATATCAAATTTGACCTATTATTGGTGGGTTTTAACCCATTTTTGGTGCTTTTTGGAGTAAGAGAGAGAGATAAACCTTGTTCCCATGGAGTGGTCTAGCTATACTAGCCTTCTTGGGGAGTAAATTCGAGTCTCTCTATGACCTCGATGGTGGTATATTATGCCTTTATGCTTGGGTATGAAATTGACCAAGTTTAGGCAGTTTTATGTTGTTTTGGAGCCTTTTTGGGGTTGTTTTGTGTTATTTTAAAAGTTGGGAGTTGTATTCATCCCAGGGTGGGGTGAATGCAAATTTTGTATTCATCCTAGGGTGGGATGAGTACAAATTAATGTGCTCATCCCTCCTTGGGATGAACACAACCCAAATAGCCTATAAAACCCCTAAAATTGCGATGTGGGGTCCATTATTGCAAGTTTCTTTTGGCGATTCGAGTGGTGAGGAGGAGGAGAGCGATTGTGCATAGTGAAGCACTGTCGAACTCGGTCTAGGACACCATGAGCTAGTAGACCAGAGCATCCAATGGAGGAGCTGGTGCGACGTGGGTATGTAGTGACTCCTCGATCATGCTTTAGTGCTATTTTTGAATTTTGTGTTTTTTGCTTTGTTATTTTATTTTTATTTTGCTTTGATTTTTGAGGCCTTTAGAAAGGCCATTTTGTGAAGCATAAGAATGCTTACTAATTTTTTGTGCTATGTTTTATTAGGTGAGGGGGTGGTATCATAAGCCAAAGTTGTTTGAGACCACCTGGGCTGCCTTGAGTGAGGCGGATTGGGAGTGGCTGGATCAGTTGGGGCTTAAGCAAGTGATGCGGTTGGAGCCTGTGATAGGTGATCGTGCCTACTTGATGGCCCTGATTAACTTATGGGACCCCCACACCAATACCTTTCACCTCTCAATAGGGGAGATGATGGTGAATTTGGATGATGTTTATCAGATTTTAAGGATTTCGATAGAGGGGCGACCCATCAGGATGATGCACCATGACCTGAGAGGTGTAGTGTTGACTCGCTACTTTGGTGATCGAGTGGAGGATGTAGAGGATGACTGCCTGAGGGGTGGTATATTGGTTGGTTACTAGTTTGGGGAGGAGGTATTGAAGGTGAGGCATGCATTACTCATGACCCTCATCTCCAATATGCTTCTACCCGACTCCTCTGGAGCGAGGTTCCCATGGAACCTGCTGGAGCTAGTGTTTGCCTTGGTGGCAAGCACTAAGAAGAGACCATTGGTGATGGCATGGGGTACTACACTACTGGCACAGCTCTATGATGAGTTGTATGAGATCCACTATCAGAAGTAAAGGGGATAGGGTGCAGTTACCTACTATAGTGTTGGGCATGGTAGCACATAGCTGTGGAGCGGCCATCAGGGCTATCATGGATGACTCGGGGTGAGTTGGAGGACTTGGAGATTGGGTATGCCATATTTTGGTAGAAGGTACAGGAGGTGGGTTAGAGTAGGCATTGGGTGGGTGATGTGGGTCACTATGCCAAGGCTTTTGTTGAGTTGATGGGTGATGTTAGTTGGTGACCTTATAGAGACTGCCCAGCATGGCCTGAGGCTGGGGAGTGGCTATGGAGGAGTAGGCGAGGGAGATGGTTGATAGGGTGGCATGGCATGAAGAAGGAGTTCTTCCCCTATGAGTGAGTGACATGATAGTTTGGGGTATGCCAGGGGTTTCCTGGGGTGCCCATGATCTATAGGCATTATGGGGATGAGCGGACCCTGACTTGGCCCATGGTTGTGGAGACTGATGAGGTGGCTGACCCAGCTATAGTGGTTCTCGATGTGGATGATGTTGGGATGATAGTTGAGTATGACATGTGGTGGGTTATGTGGTGGTGGTAGGGTGAGGAGGCCCTTGGGGAAGATGCAGTGGTGGTAGGTGAGGATATGCCTTAGGATGTACCTAAGGAAGATCGGGGAGTCACCCTACTATATGGATGAGCAGGTGGACCTCCTGATCATGGATGATCAGGGTGAGGATGAGGATGTGGATATGGAGGATCAGGGGTGCAAGTAGTAGGATGCACAAGATCAGTATTCGAGTTAGGTAGCTAGAGGTTGGTAGGAGAGGGATCTCCTATGGGTATAGGTGTAGGGGTAGGGTGACCCGACAGAGGTTAGGACTCTATGGGTATGAGTGTAGGAGCTGGAGACTGAGGTGGGGTCACTATGGGACTAGGTACTATGGGTGGTGGAGACATATCAAGCATGGGAGGCTCAGGTGTAGACCTACAGGAGTGAGCTAGAGTGGGAGGTGATCCGACTCGAGGGATGGTTGCTGGAGTTGGGCGAGGGTAGCACCTCTCATCGGACCCGATGGAGTGAGATGGAGCGGTCTGTCTCATCGAGGTGGAGGATCGAGGTGGTTGGTGGGAGTCAAGTGGGTGGCAGCCGATCGAAGAGGTCATAGTGATCGCATACTATGGGTGGTAGTACTAGTCGCAGCATCGATCCTACGTGATCATGGTGGCCGACATGGATAGGGCCTTATTTTTGGTATGGGTGAGGTTTGAGGACCCACCTTATTGTAGCCTTCGGGCATTTTGGAAACTATGATGTATTATTTTACCCCATATATATATGAGATTTTGTTATTTGTCATCATGTGTTTCGCTTATTGTTGTTTTGTATGAATGCAATGTGGTGTATGGATTTATTGATGATGTGCAATATGTTTATTGATCTATGATATGATGATGGATGTCTATCATGTATGCATATGTTGTAATGTGATTTGATCTGATTTTGTACATGCATGGATGTATGATGAGATGGATGATTTATTGATCTAGATGATAAAATGTGTAGACTATATGACATATTATGCTATCACCATAGACGATATAGAATGCATTAATTCATATGTACTTTTGCTATGAGATTATGTAATGGATTTGTGCATAGTGGAATTGAAATGGATGTGGTGAAATGATATGAATGACATGATGTTTATAAGATGTCTATGAGGTTTTCACGAGACTCAAACATTCTAGTCAATTGCTCAAAAGTTGGATATTAACCATGCAGGACTTTTTGACAAGGTATGAATCTGTTAGGATGACCAAGATACTCAATATCCCTGTGTGTGCAAGTGAGTTCATTCCTGTGAGATGCATAAGGATACCACCAGTGCCAAGTAGGCTCTCCACCAAACTTGTACCGAGGATCACCCTATGAATGCCACAATCCAAGGTTTTGTACTCAGTATGATTAGACCACTAGGTAGTATAGGTGACCAAAAGCTAGCTCATCCACATGCAAACATTGGTCTACACACATAAAGCTAATGTGGTAGACATATCATCATGCGTTTAGGATACCACCATTGCCGGATAGGCTATCCACCAAACCCGTAATGAGGATCACCTAGATGGTTTTTCAAATGCTGAGAGTTCCAGGGATTCAAGTTCGACTCCCTACTTTCTTCAATTTTATTGGGATACTTGCTCTCATATATAGTGATAAAAACCTTTTTTTTTCTTAGTGATAATAATCACTATTTATTTTGATATTTTATTTTCTCTTGAGCAAGGGATTTGAATTTTGAGATGAGTGATCACTGTTTCTTGTGCTTTTTGATGTGTGCATTTTTATTTTGAATTTTGAACTTTGAATTTTTCTTTGTGGGGGTTTGCAAATTTAGACTGTTGCAAACATGTGACAATTTAGGGATTAGGTTTGATGACAAAAAGGGGAAAAACCACTTATTGTTGTGGGGGAATTGGGTAGGGGAGAACTTGTCCTTTTGCCAATTCTCAGCATTCTTGAACCATTCACACAGGGGGATGAGCAGGATGACCTTTTTGCTTAAGGTAACCTAGACCACTTCATGGATTTCATCTTTCTTTGTGCAAAACTTGGATTTATTAGTGTGAAATGTGTTGGGATTTGATGTATACGAGGCACAATCTAAGCAAGACTCTACCTCCTAAAAATCTCGCTAGCCTTCTACAAAATCTGAGTAGAGACTGGATATGGCTGAGTGACCAAAAACCCTACTGACATTCTAAAACAAATGGCTAAGTGAAGGGAATAGACATGACTATGGAAATGTAGGAAATATAGATGGAAATGATAGGTAGAATATGGAATGAGGTGAGTGATGACCTTGACAACATTGATTGTGCATTATACTTAGTGTACTATTTTAATGCTAGCCATGTATGAGCCACTCTAAAAAAATGCAATGTGCGATGAAGGACATGCCTAATGCAGGCGATAATGCAATGATATGCAACTTGATGAGAATGCAATATTTTTGTATTTTTGATGTTTTGATAATGTTTTTGGATTTTTGATATGATATATATGTATGTATATGTGACCAATGGGCTTATTGGGGGCCATTGGGGCATTTGGGGTGACCAAAGGGCTTATGGGTGCCTTTGGGGCTTTTTGGTTGACCTAGATGGTTTTAGACCACCTAGGAGCATTTTGGGGTGACCTAGATGGTTCTAGACCACCTAGGAGTGTGACGGTTAAGGCCTTGGAGCATTTTGGGGTGACCTAGATGGTTCTAGACCACCTAGGAGCATTTTTGGGTTGACCAAGTGGGTTAAGGCACCCTTGGAGCATTTTGGGGTGACCTAGATGGTTCTAGACCACCTAGGAGCATTTTTGGGTTGACCAAGTGGGTTAAGGCACCCTTGGAGCATTTTGGGGCACTATGGTGCTCTAAGCATGGAAAAACCTCAAATGGATGATGTTCAAGGGTTTGGGATCTTCGACTCCTTCAAGAGAGGTGAGTCGATATGTTCTAGGTCCTATTTGACTGGTGATGACAAAAGGACCTAACTAGTTTACCATGAACTTATCCCTCAGGTGGGATGGCAAGTTAGAATTTTTTTGGTTCTCTTTTAGGATGAGGTCACCAACTTGGAAGTCCTTGAGATGGACTTTCATATTGTAGGCTCTCTTTAGTCACTCTTGATAAATACGCAAATGCTCCAGGGCATGGATGCATCATTCATCGAGCAACGTAAGTTGGTCTAGTCGAGCCTACCGTGCAGTATCATCATCGATGAATTCTTGCATGGATATGCATAGTGAGGGGATTTCTAGCTCTAGAGGCATGACTACCTCTGCACCATACACTAGTGAGAATGGGGTCGCCCCAGTGGGCATCCGAATACTAGTGCGATAAGCCCATAGGGCAAGAGGGATTTGCGTGTGCCAATATTTATGACTTCCATTAACTGTCTTCTTAAGGATGGCAACTAGCATTTTGTTTGAGGCCTCTGCTTGCCCATTTGCTTGTGGATAGTACGGTGTCGAGAAGCTATGTTTGATTTTGTACTTATTCATTAAAGCATGCACAACCTTGTTTTTGAATGACGTCCCGTTATCCAAAATGATTTTGGATGGAATACCAAAATGACAAATGATATGATTCATTATGAACTCCACTATGTGGGGTCCAGTCATTGAGGTAAGGGGAATCGCTTCCACCCACTTGGTGAAGTACTCGGTTGTCATGATGATGAACATGTGATGGCTTGAGGATGTGGGGGAGATCTTCCCGATTAGATCTAGTCCCCACTATGAAAATGGCCAAACCGATTGGATCGGTTGCAAGGCCTGGGAAGGTACGTGTGTCAAGTTAGCATGATGCTGACACTTCATGCACTTCCTAACATATGCACAACAATATCACTCTAAATATGGCCAATAATAGCCCATGCGAAGGATGCACTTTGCGATGGCCATGCCGCTAAAGTGGCCACCACATGTACCATCGTGTGCTTGGGCAATGGCCCAAGCAGCTTCCTATTGTTCCAAGCAATGAAGGAGGATTCCCTCATAGCTCCGATGATACAAAATGTCTCCTAACAAGACATGCTTTGCCACTTTCTATTTGAGTGTCCTTTTGGTGGCATGTGACAATCTAGGTGGGAGGCTACCAAGCTTGAGGTAGTCTCGAATGGGAGTATACCAGTCCTGCTGCATAGAAGCTTCGATGGCATGAATGGCCTGACCCTTTAAAATTTCATCCCTAGAAAAATTTGATTGGGGGAGAACCTATAAGAATAGCATGGTACTACTATTAAAAGGGGTTTGGGGGAATAAGGACCCCCAATCGACATGATTCAGGTGATCATGAATTTGTGAGAACCTATCATGAGATGGTTCAATTTGAATCATGTGGATGCCTGGCATGGCTTCAGAGCTCTCACGCTTCATCATAGGTTGTGATAGCATTTTAACATGAATGGTGGTGATGTCATCTAAAGGGTTCTATGGGATAAGTGACCCCAAGGAGGCCATAGTATCCACAAAATGATTCGATGATCGAGGGAGTGCCTCGATATCGTACCACTCAAAATTTGCTAGGAAAACATCCACAAGGGCTTTATAAGCTTGTAGCACTGGACATCTACATTGAAATATCCCTTTGACCTGGTTAACAATTAGCAAGGAATCACCAAAAATGTTGAGCCTTTTGATTTTCATGGCGATGGCTGCTTGAAGACCTATGAGCAAGGCTTCATATTCTGCGTTGTTGTTTGTGCATGGGAAATCGAGTTTAAATGATAGAGGCAATGGAGCTCCCTATGGTGTAAAGAACATGACTCCCATGCCACCCCCTCGCTCACATTTGGAGCCATCGAAGAATAGGGTCATATCGGCCTGGGCTTTAGGCTCATCAGGATCTGGCGATTCTGAGATATGGAAGACCCCATCATCGGGTAGCTCCATGCTAAGAGGTTGATCATCCTCAAGAGGAGCCTCCATGAGCTGATCGATGATGACCTGACCTTTGATAGATTTTTGTTCGATGAATTCTAGGTCAAATTCCATTAACAACATGATCCATTTCGTCGTGCGACTACTATGATAAGTATGACTCATCATGTATCGCAATGGATTCTCTTTCGACACAACATGCATGGTATGCCCCAACATATAATGGCATAGCTTTCTAGTGGTGAAAACCACTGCTAAGCACAACTTCTCGACATATGCGTATCGAACCTCGTAACTGACCAGGGTGCGGCTAAGATAGTAAGTAGCCTGCTCTTTGAAAAACTCATTCTTCTGGGCCAGCATGGCCCCTAGTGCGATCTCAGTGGCTGAGATGTATAAATAGAATGGTACTCCTGGTCGAGGAGGTGCCAAGACTGGTGGTAAAACTAGGTATTGCTTTATCTCATCAAAGGCTTCTTGGCACTCATCATCCTAGTGGAATGCAACTCCCTTATGCAAGAGTCTATTCATTGGCCGACACTTATCCGACAACTGCGCTATGAAGCATTTAATAGATATGATTTTGCCTTGCAGGCTTCGCACTTGCTTGATGGTGGTCGAGGGAGGCATTTCTAGGATAGCCTTGACTTTATTAGGGTCCACCTCGATGCCTCACTTGGAGACTATGAAACCCAAGAGTTTTCCAGATGTGATGCCAAAGACGCACTTCTTGGGGTTAAGCCTGACATTGTGCTCAATGAGGCGATCGAGGACTTTGCGTAAGACATCGGGATGCTCATGACGTAATAGAGACTTAGCCAATAAGTCATCCATGTAATCTTCCAATATCTTGTGCATGTAATCATGGAAGATGTATGTCATGGCTCATTGATAGGTGGCACCAACGTTCTTGAGACCGAAGGGCATGACCCTATAACAAAATGTTCCCCAAGGTATCGTAAATGCCATTTTGATCTGGTCTTCTGGGTTGATATGAATCTGATTATATCCAAAAAAACCATCCATGAGGGAAAGCATTTCGTGGCCTACTATTGCATCTACCAGTGCATCGATGCTAGGCAAAGGAAAATCATCCTTAGGACTCACTTTGTTTAGATCTCGAAAGTCTATGCATATGTGAATCCTCCCATCAAGCTTCTTGATGGGAACCATGTTGGACAACCATGGTGGGTAATCTATGGGGATAATGAATCGGGCATCCAAGAGCTTTTGTATCTCATCCTTCACCATCAAGGCTACTATTGGATGCATCTTCCATAACTTTTGCTTTACCAGTTTGACTACCGGGTTGAGTGTTAAATTATGCGTGACCAGATTTGGGTCTAGTCCTGGCATATCCTTGTATGACCATGCAAAATTGCTTTCTCTCCATGAGAATCTGAATGTATATGGCTTGCTCTTCAGGGGATAAGCCTTCCCCTAGCTTGATAAACTATGGATTATCTGGATCTGAGCCTATGTCTCGATCAATCATTGGCTCGACTGACATATGTGATCCATCCTCCAACTGATGTGGAGTAGGGATCAAGTGGATGTCATCTACTGAATTAAGATCATCGATGGGAACGTCAGGTTCCTCTTCAGCATGAAAGACATCCTGAGTAAGTTTTGGGGTGAAATGAAACATCTCACCACATGGCCAATACTCAGAAGGTGATGGGGGTGAATCAACGTGATCCCAGTCGATAGCATCTAGGGCAAGGTGCAACGGCTTGGAAGGATCGACTGGATTGCGGAGTGGTGTGGTCAAATCAATGGAGATCATGTTGATGGAATGAATTTGTTCTCTAGGACCATGGGTGAAGGACTCATTATCTGTATCACTTCCTACCCCCAAGTGCGGTGGTGGGGGGATAGGGATCATCGGATCCTATCTATGAATAGACTGTAGGATGGGATCATTGGGCTCAAGGAGCTCCATGTGAGTCGGTGGGTCTAGAAAGACCGCATGATAGATCTGATCCAGATTGACTGGTCTTGCCCTTAAGCATGGGCCAACGCGTAGCTGATGATACACCTCATCTATGTCGATGGGCTGGTGATGATGGCATAAATAAGGAGGACCAAGGTAGGCCCTCTCCATCTCATCCTCATCATCACTATCGTATATTAGTCCCTCACCTCTACCCATAGGAATTGGGTGATCTAGCAGATGAGGTCCCATATATGCTCACTCCTCATAATCATCATCATGGATGAGGACTTCTTCACTCTCGTCTTGTGGTGCCATTGGCACGTGAGGATCGAGTAGTTCGAGCAAATGGATGGTGCCCTCACCAGGTGGTCTGACTTCTTGAGGGTGGACTGGCTCTTCAGGAGGTAGGAGCTACTGCCAGATGGGGTCATCGATGGGGAACATGCACATGAATTCCTCCTGCTCATCATCAATGGGGATGACCTATGAATGATCATTGTCCGACTCAAATGGGTCGTACGATGCTACCTCATAATCAGAGTCATCATCCGAGGTCCACTCATAAGAGGGGCCCTCATCACAAATGTGAGGACATGCTTGCGAGCTCTCACCTCTCTCAAAATGTGGGAGAATGTCACTAAGGATCATAGGGCTCCCATCCGATATCGAGAAATAGTCCCCCAATGAGTAGATGGTGTGCGGGTTGGCGTAGGGGTCCCTAGCCAACTCATCTCTCTGACCTATGCATAGGCGATCGATGCCATCCATGAGGACATCCAGGGGCAATGGGTTGTTATGCCCTAATCCCGACTTGTCATATGCCATTTGATATTTTGGCTGAAAAGGGACCCGCATGCCCTGCTCATATCTACCTAACCCAAAACCCTGCTAGTTGCATAGGTCAAAATACTTCAGCATGAAGTCTAGGTTAGACAAGTAATCAATATACTCCCCAAAAGGCTCCTCATCTTCCTCCTCCTGCTGGTAGGGCTCTATGCCATAATCAAGGCCTCCATACATGAAGTTTGTCTGATTAGGAGGGAGGCCTAAAGGCACGAGGGTGCCTCTCGAAAGGAGAGGTCTGCCCATGTCTTGCATGGACTCAACTGCAGGTGTTGCCATGACATTTCGAATCATGTACTCCCCTAGACCCGTACTAGCCATCTCAACTATGATCAATGATCATGGTGAAGGGGGAAATGGGAGTGCTTCTTGGGCCCATTCCATGATGGGCTCATCGACCACTCATTCCTCCATCATGCTAGGCACTTCTTTAGAGGAGATGGTGGAAACTATTGGGGGAACCTCTTCGATGAGCCTCTTCCTGGTGTCCTTCGACAATGGGGCCATAGATGATGGTGATGCCTATGAAGGAGCTGATGATGAACATGGGATGGACTATGATGAAGGCCGCTCTATGGGAGGGGGTGATGCTAGAATCAGACCCATATGAGACTTGTTCAACTGGAAGTCCAGATGAGGTGATGGTAGGGTCGACTCGGGCAACTACTGCACCAGGTTGCAGTATTTGAAGGGCTCGAGGTCTATCGAAATGATGTGAACCTACCCTTCGTACATGTACTTCAGACACTGGTGCATGATTGATGGGACACACTTCATGTTCTTGATCCAGGGTCTGCCTAGCAAGATGTTATATGCCATCTCACCCTCTATTATGTGGCACAATGTCAAAATCATCTTTTTCCCAACTTGAATGGGCAAGACAATCATGCCAACTATCGAGCATATAGCATCATTGAATGCTCGAAGGGTGTAGGTGGATGCAATGATGTGCATTGTAGGCAGTTTGAGGTGCTCTAGTGCCATTGTAGTAATGATATTATTGGATGAACCAATGTCTATCAGAACCCTCTTGAATGGGGTTCCATTCACACATGCGATGATGTGTAAAGGTGGATCCACCATGTCAATGGGGACTGGCCTTAGCTCATCTTCCTTGAATGTGATGACTGGCTCGATGCATTGGCATACATGCCCCATGAAATTGTTGAAAGAATTAGCTTCCTAGGGCTGCAACTCAATGGCTTTCAAAATCTCCATCAGGGCCTCCCTATGAGGCTGTGACTATTGGATGAGCTCATAGATGGAGAGCCTAGCCGATGTGGTCCTCAAACTCTGAGCGAGTTTGGTCTGAATCATGGCCACAGGCCTAGGTGGGGGAGTCTACACTAATGGTGGTGCAGCTTGTGAAGTTGATGAAACATCGCTCGAAGCCGTAGGGGCTACGGTTGGACTTGGGTACTTCTTGTTCCATGTCACAATGCTCACCATGCCCACAAATCCCTGCTTGGGATAGGCCTGATGGACCTCATTTACTTGGGTTGTGGGCTTAGCCTACCCTCCATGGGCTGGCAAGGGATCTTTGAAGACCTCCATCTATTGGTTGTTTGGCGCCACGGGGTTATCTACCATGAGAGACTTGTTGTCGATCAGGTCCTGCACCAAGTTCTTGAACTTGTAGCATCCAAAGATGTCATGACCCTTCTATCGGTGGTACTTGCAATACAAGTCTTCTCGGTAGCCTTTGGGCTTTGGTGCATTAGGATCCATAGGTCTACTCTCAGGTAGGTGGACCAAACTAGCCATGTAGAGGTGGTCAAACAAGGAATCCATAGATTCTGTTATGGGCATAAATTGCCGCTTGGGGCGGCGTTGTTGATTCTGCCCTTGTTTCTGGTTTTCTTTCTCATAGTTCGTAGGGGGCGTGGCATGATACTCTACCTTTTGAGGTTGTTGTGTTTGTGTCGGCCCTGGAACACTGATGGCAACCTGATTGACCATGGTGGGTTTTGGTTGCACTGTGTTGGTTTTGGTGGTCTTGGTCCACTCCTTGTGAGGTTTTGCAATCTCACCATCTTGGATCTTGATTTCTTCGATGGTCCTAGCTTGCGCTAAGGCATCCTCAAGAGTGGCGTATTGTTGGAGTTGTAAAAGCAAGGAGATGGGTCTCAAGCAGCTCTTAGTAAAAATTTGGGTTAACTCCGATGTAGGGAGTAGATAGGGCACTTTTGAAAGCATAGCCCTCCATCTGTTTCCATAGTTGTTAACTGACTCATCGTCATACTGCTTGAGACCGGCCAAGTCAGCAAGTGTTGCCTTCCTCTTGGTATTGAAGGTAAAATATTCTAGGAATGCATCCATGAGCTGGTCCAAGTTGTGGATGCTATGCTTTGGGAGCTGTGTGAACCAATCGGAGGTGGGGCCTATGAGGGTGGTCATGAATGTTCTTAGAAGCAAGGCATCATGGTCCTGAATACCAAAACATTGGCTCAAGAAATGGGTAACATGCTCCTACGCATCCTCTTCCCCCTTGAATGTAGCCAACTGAGGCATCTTGAATTGTTTGGGGTAGGGAGGCATAGGAACCGATGGATGCATAGGGTGACTATGGAGCTGACGTAACATAGGCTTTTGGGACCTAGAGGTTCTATTCTCGACTGACTCGAGATGCTCTAGCAGTGCCTTGTAGGCATCGGAGGACTTGATCTCCTCCTCTTTGTCCTGTTCCTATGGTGGGTTGCGAGGAACGTGAGGCCTGTTATGGGGTGGTTGTGGAACAACCCCCCTACCTTGATATGGCATTTCTGTGCACTCTTCTTCCAGCTCATATCCATCATACTCCTCGTAAGGCATCTCTGGAGCTGGTCTATAAACCTATGCGGCTGCCCATGGAGGGTGCCCTACATCAGTCCTGGGAGTCAAATCTCGATCGGACCTGGGAGGTCTAGGAGGTAATCCTCTATAAGGTCTAGGTGACCTCTCTCTGACTAGGGGTTGTTGCCTCCGATAGGTCTCTACCCTATGAGTGCTTGGGGTCAAAACCCACTCATGTAGGGTCTTTTGGAATAACTCATTGGTTTGACATTGAATACATTCTTTCTCGAGCTGATGCAGGTGGTCTAGTTGCTCTTTATCATGCCAAAGTTGTTTGAATTGAGCTTGGCATTCTATGTATATGGCAACCACCTATTGGACTTGTTCTACTCTTTCGAGGTCTAGGTGGCCTAGATGGTTCCCCTCGATCTCTTTCTCGGTCATGGTGATCCGAGACCTCTATAACGTGCTTCCCTCTATCGAGGTTGGCAGCGTTGACCTGCGACTCTGGTCGAGGTAGGTGCTCCTGATACTCAGGTGGTGCGGAGGTGCAATGCCCCCGTATAGTGACTTGCTCTTGAGGAATGTCATGGATTTCCTCATATCTTCCCTCATGAATGAGGAAATGTAGGGCTGAATTAGCTCACCCTGCATGATGAGCCTCATACTCATCCTGATATCTGGGCTCTCTAGCCCTAATTAGGTGGCACGAGGGTAAGATGTGGTCATCATGCCCCACCCAATGATCATTGTGGGGATCCGGCCCTTGAGTGGGTGCCTCTGCTCTAATAGGCATGTGAATGCATGGTACTACCCTATCTCTATGTGCCTCTTCATGCACTAGCCAGTCATCATCAAAATGAGTGTTTGACGTGTCCATATAATGGGAGCAATCTCCCTGGGTTGGCTCTTGGTGCATGGGGGTATCCCATCTGGGGGTCTCTTGGAGACCCTACTCTATCCTAGCTATCCATGGACTAGGGTGAGTGTCAGCCCTCCAAGGTGGTATGACCAGATCTCGAGGACTATAACAGAGATGACTTGTATCTCCATGTACACTCTCCGTAGCGTCCGCCCTTGATTGGGCTTGGCTGCGGGTGAAAACCATCGTAAGAATGTCTATCAAATATTTTAATGTTTATCTTCCTTACAAATTTTATGAAATAGTATACCAAAAGGGAAACACATAATCAAATAGATGTTTATCTTTGTTAATAGATTAAATGTGTATCCTAAAAACTGGTTTTAGTGTGTTTCAAGTTTGTTGTAAAGAGACCTTGTGTCCCGTGTTTGATAGTTGTTGAATGATATTCTCAAGTTAAAATGGATTTCACCTATATACTCATAGCTCGACAACCTGGCTATGAACTCCAAGTTGCGTTATCCCACCTATGATGTGTGGTAATGAAGCCCACACATGGCCAGGGAGCATAGGTCCTACCAGTTCCTCACCCAGTTCACCCGTAGTCTGCGATACACCTCCCCAAAGGGTGATGCATGCTATAACCCATGGGCTATGATGGATCTTGGAACCGGCCTTGGCAAGATGGATCGGGTTCATGGGATTTGAGCCAAGTGGATGGAGATGAAACCCACCATCACTTGCGCTCTACCAACGGTTGGGGATGAAGTCCAACTCGTTAGTGTTTAAGTGGATCGTGGTGCGTGTGATTCCTTTTAATCCAAAAGAAAGTAAACAAGAGAGCATTCAATGATTTTTTTTTTACTAAATGCAAGCTTAAAGGCAATGTTTTACTTTCAGAATATGGAAATATGAAATATGGAAGCCACTACACTAAGCATAGGAAAGCAACCCTAAATGAAGACCCACCAATGGATGAGTGACAAGCAATCAGGCCAAAGGAGATGCAATCCTAATTATGATTTTCTACTCTATGCATTTTTTGTAAATTTTGCATTTTTCAGAATGAAGTTGCGATAGTTTTCTACTTTCCTACTTAAGCACATAAAGCGAAAATGAACAGAAAATAGAGTTCTGTAAATGCAAAACAGGAAGAAAGTGTTTCAGATCCTACCTCTTCTCTGCCATTGTCTGCTGGTTCTGAAATCTAACTCAAAAAACTTGTTATTTTCTATTCACTCTAGGGTGGGATGAATTGCAGGTCTGCATTCATCCTAGGGAGGGACGGATTTGAATCCATCCCAAGGTGGCACGAATAGCAGTCCCAAGTTCGCCTGGGTCTGGAGCGACTAAAACCTACAACAAAAAAAGGTGAAAATTGAGTCAAAAAATCACCTAAAAAAAAAGGGACTGGGTCCCACCATGATCACCACTATAGCAATGGAAAAATGGTGCACCCCAACCGAAGCAACAAAATTTGTAAATGCGTGTTAAGTCCTATGAAAGCAAATAACGAAGCATGCAAAGTAAATGACAATGTATGACAAGCAATAAAGTGAAATGGGGCGTTCTCCTTATCAAATAATATCAAATTCAATTACAATGCCTCCCTTTGAGGACTTGAATCACTTGATACAATCTGTTACAAAAATAGTGCCAAGAGATATCAATCTCCCAAAGAACGTGGTGCACATCCATTGTTCTTCCGCATGCCCACACTCGAGGTGGGCGGGCTCAATGTCATCGCCACTTACGTCAATGTAATCCTTGTCCTCCAATGTCTCCTATCACATTTTTGCACCTATATCTACACACAGGAAAACAAAAGAATATCAAAAGCATCTATGTATGATTCTAAAACATGCAATCCCCATAGCTTGAAAAAGGTGCACATAAGGTAGAGGTATCAAATGAGCTCTAAATAAAATGAAACTCAATAGTGATATGAAATATGTGATTTTGGGATGATATCACCTAATTTTGTAAGTTTTGGAAGCTCGGTCATTGTGTTCGATCCCATCACACTTTGTGAACCTACAAAAGGCAAACGAGCAATTTCTCTACCTAGACATGTCAGAAACCTACAATATTTGGTCAGTAAGCATAAAATGACATTATAAGGAGACCCATGTGATCATATTCTAGATATCCTACTCAAATTCTCCTGCATGCAAAAGTGGGGCCCGCATACATGTAAATCATAAAATGGCGATATCTCGGCCGATACAAGTCAGAATGTAATGAAATTTGAAATGTAGTATCCTAGAGACATATTAAAAATAGCTAATTAAAAATAGTCTTAAAATTATGCATATATTTCTATTCTTCTGGGGGTGGGACGAATTCGACTATCACAAATTGGGGGGCGCTCGAGGGCAGGATGCCCACCAAAATCTCCCAAATTTCTATGCCAATCCAATGTGGGTTGATGCAAAACTAGGGGAGAAGTATTTTAGGAAAATTATATGAGGTATTCGAACAATAAATTCAGGTTTTGGAGTCAAATTGCACCTTCTTTTGCCACCCGATAACCTCTCTCACTAAGGAGAAATTATGGATGAAAAGGACACAATAGATGTGAGGTAATAACTCGGTAGCACTTCGTTGTGATTCCTAGAAATGACCTCCCTTGCGTGGATGAGAATGCCATCCAATTTATAGACCTAGGAGGTCAAATGTGCAAAAGGCATGCAAGGGCATGCAAGGCCAAAGGGGCCATTTGTCCATCAAGGCGACATGCATTGGTGGGGGAAGAGAATCTCCCCAAAATGGCCTCATTGATGGGGGCTGTCATAGGCATGCCCTGGGTTCTGACCTGCATGTCTCGAGGAGTAGGGCAAGTGGTAATTTTTGGTGGCCGCTTGTCCAGATTTGACTTTTTTCCAGTCAAACCTGCTATTCGCTCCACCCCAGGACGAATGTTGTATTCGCTCCGGGGTGGGACGAATAGAAACTGCTATTCATCCCGGGGTGGGACGAATAGGAACTGAGCCTCAAAAAGTCCCTAATTGGCCTAGGAACCTTCCAAAACTATTTTGGGAGTGGTTAGAACCACTGCTTGACCTCTGAGGGCTGCCCTAAGGGCTTTGTGCATCAATTTTGTCAATGCCTTGGTAGCATAATCGGATTGGTGTTGTTTTGGTGTCTATAGGAAAAGAGAAAGAGGAGTCAAGCCTTCAAGAAGTAGAGACTTCAAACAAAGATAAGAAAGTGACTTATACTCTAAAAGGAAAATACATCAGGAAAGAAGAAAGCAAATGGACAAAGGCCAATTATAACAAAAGGAGGAGCACTTGGCAATATTTTCCAAGGAATTCAAACAAGTTACATACTCTCTTCCACGGATATTGCTTTTCATTTAGTAAATATGGTCATAGAGTTGTACATTGTAATGGTTATGTTAAAAAGGATGTAAATAGAAATTTCAATTTTTTTTACCTCTTATGGATAGTAATGTTATATGTTATAAGTATATATTGGGCACAAGGCTAGATGGTACAAAATGGTATTTCCTGAGTCAAGTAAAAAGAATACAACTTCAACAATTAGGAAAGAAAGAAAAGGGAATGAAAAAGCTAGATCAATGCTAGTTCAAATAGCTCTTCATGCTCAGGATAAAGAAGAACAATAGTTTCTTGATAGTGGTTGCTCTAGACACATGACAGGAGACAAAGACCAATTTCTTGTACTCAAAGAACCCAATAGAGGATCAATAAGTTTTTGTGATAATGCATCAACAAAAATTTGTGGAAAATGAACTCTAAGTTTAGATAACGGGAAAACAAGAACAGAAAATGTACTATATGTCAAAGGGTTAAGATACAATCTGCTAAGTGTAAGCCAACTTTGTGATCAAGATCATATGGTTACATTTCACCCAGATAGATGTGAGATAAGAAAGACAAAAATTGGAAAAGTCATTTCAAATGAAAGTAGAACTCCAAACAACCTCTATATGCTTAGTGAGATTAAAGGAGAAAAGTATTTTCTATCAAATAAGATGATATTTGGTTGTGGCATAGAAGAATGGGTTATTTGAATTTTGACAACATAGTCAAAATAAGCAATAAATAGAGTGTCAAATATTTACCCAAGCTAAAAAGGCTAGAAAACACAATTTGTACACCTTTTCAACATGGAAAGCAAATTAGAACAAGTTTCAAATCAAAGGGATATATGTCATCCGAGCCATTGAAACTAATACATACTGATCTATGTGGTCCTACAATAACATAGAGTATTCGAGGTGAAAGTTACTTCATATTGTTTATAAATGATTACTCCAAAATTATTTGGGTAGCCTTCCTAAAAGATAAGTTAGAAGCATCTGGTAAATTCAAGATATTTAATGAATGCATTGAAAATGAAATAGGTAAGAGGATTAAGTGTTTGAGATCAGATAGATGAGGAGAGTTTCCCTCAAAAAAATTTGTAGATTTGTGTGAACAACATGGAATCAATATAGAATACTCAACTGCAAGAACTCAAAAAAATGGAGTAGTTGAGAGTAAGAATAGGACTGTTGATAATATGGCTAGAGCTATGTTAAATGAATCTAAAATTTTAGATGGTTTTGGAGGTATGTAGTTGAAACAACAGTTTATATCATCAATAGAGCTCAAATAAAAGTAAACCATCACAAGACTCCATATGAGCTTTGGAAGGGAAGACCAGCCACTGTGAAACACTTCAATTTTTTTGGAAGCAAGTGTTATATAAGATGGGAAGAGAAAAACTTGGGCAAGTTTGACCCAATATGTGATGAGGGTATTTTTCTTGGTTGTTATACTAAGAGGAAATTCTATAGATGCTACAAAAAAAGGACACACACTATTGTAGAAAGTATAAATATAACAATTTATGAGAAGATAGGATTAAGAGAACCAATTCAAAAAATTATGTATCAAGAATATGGAAGTTGTCAAGAAGAGTTTTGTGAGGAATCAGAAGAAGAAGATGAAGAAACAAAAAGACTTCTTCCTAAGACTCCATCCAGGTATGTACAGAAACACCATCCAAGAGAGCTAATCTTTAGGAATCCAGATGAGAGACAAACAAGGAGAAGTGTAATAAAATCAACTCAACAAGAAATTTTTTCTTTATTATCTAAAATTGAGACAAAAGACTTCAATGAGGCAAGTGAAGATAAGTTCTGGATTAAGGTAATGGATGAGGAATTAGATCATATAGAGAAAAGTAAGACTTGGGAACTTGTTCCACGATCAAAAGACAAAAATGTGACTGACACCAAATGGATATTCAAAAACAAGTTAAATAAATATGGTCAGGTAGTCAGAAATAAAGCAAGGTTAGTGTGCAAAGGTTATGCATAGGTAGAGGGAATTGACTTTGATGAGACATTTGCTCCAGTTGCACAACTTGAAGCTATCAGAATTTTCTTAGCATTTTTAATCTTCAAAAACTTCAAAGTATATCATATGGATGTTAAATCAGCCTTTCTATATGGTGTTTTAGAAGAAGAGGTTTACATTGAGCAGCCATAAAGTTTCAACTTGATTGATAAATTAGACTATCTATGCATATTGAAGAAAGCACTTTATGGACTAAAGCAAGCTCCTAGAGCTTGGTATTCAAGATTGGATAAATACCTATAGGAACAGGGTTTCAGGAAAGGAATAGTGGATAGTAACTTATACATAAAAAATAAAGGGAATGACTTACTAATTGTGGTTGTTTATGTTGATGATATCATTTTTGGAGAAAACAATGATAATATGTGTCAAAAATTTGCAAAGAGAATGCAAAATGAATTTGAGATGTCTATGCTTGGTGAGTTTTCCTTCATTCTTGGACTTCAAATTTCACAATCAGAGAAAGGGGTGTTCCTCTCACAAACCAAGTATATAAAATAGATGCTAAAGAAATTCAAGTTAGAATATTGCAAACTAGTAAGTAATCCCATGGTTATAGGATGTAAGTTAAGTAAAGATGATGAATATCCAGAGGTAAATCAGAAATTATACAGATCTATGATTGGCATCTTATTGCACGTCATAGCTACTAGACCAAATATCATGGAGGCAGTGGGATTAGTGGCAACGTTTTAGGTAGAACCCAAGGAAACACATATAGCAACAGTAAAAATGATTCTCAAGTATCTAAAAAGGATTATGGGCTTTGGGATATGGTATCCCAAAAGTGAAATTTTAACTCTCACAACTTATACAAATGCATATTGGGCTGCCAACATTGATGATAGAAAAAGCACAAGTGGAGGAGCATTCTTTCTTGGAGACTGTTTGGTCTCTTGGCTAAGTAAGAAATAGGCATCAGTATCCCTATCTATAGCAAAGGTAGAGTATATTGCAGTAGTTGCTAGTTGTACACAGGTATTATGGATGAAGCAAAATATAGAGGATTTCAAGATAAAACACAATCATCCTATTCCCATATTGTGTGATAATACAAGTGCTATAAACATCTCAAATAATCCAGTGATGCACTCCAAGACAAAGCACATTCCAATCAAGTATCACTTTCTAAGAGAACAGGTGATAGACAAGCAAGTCATGTTGGAATATATTACTACAAAGGAGCAGATTGCAAATATTTTCACTAAGCCACTTTCAAAAGAAACCTTTGAGTACCTTCAAGAAAAGTTGGGAGTAGTTTTACTGCCACACCAAAATTAACCACCTTAAAAGAAGGTGTGGGAGGGGCTAAGCTAAGAGTCTCATTCTTAGCCTTGATCCCCAAAGGTGACCCTTTGCCATTTATGTCAAAGGAGGAGAGATTTGAGTTAGGGGGATAGCATTCAATCAGGGGGAGTAGTTTTGAAAGAGTAAAAGGTTTGGTAAAAAAAATGGTTTCCATCAATAACAAAGGGGAAGATTGTTGGAAATTTTGAGTTAGTTGTGTTGTCATTGATGTCAAGAGTCAGTTGTCAGGAATCAATGCAGGACTTGGTAGAAGAAGGGTTAAAATATTTATATTTTAATCCCAAGAGATTTGATCTAAGAGCTCCAGTTGCTTGGTCAAAAGGACGGTTAAATACCCTAAAGAAAAGGCCTAAAGGAAATAATATTATAATATTTATTATTATAATATTAAAGGTGGTCAAAAAAGGCCCAAGGGTGAAATAGGAAAACACCTAGGCCCAATGGAAATAATATTATAATATTTCATTATAATATTAAAAGTTTAATTATGCCTAAGGTAGTTTATAAATAATTTATAATATTTATATTATAAATTTATTTTTAAAATAATATTGTTTATAACCCAAAGTTGAGTTGGGCACCAAAAATAATTTAATTTTATATCTCTACCAATGTGGGAGAGAGGGAGGCATATGGTATAAATACCATAGCCTTACCCCTAAGGAAAGTAAGTCTCCAAAATATTTTTAATGCATGCAACTTTGAGGAACGATAAAATATTTTCATGAGCAAAGCTAAGGACAAGGTGATAATTTTGTTTACCCCCGATATTTGTGAAAGTCAAGCGATAAATGTGGAAAGGCTAAACACCAACCAACGGTTGGGCTAGCAGTGAATCCGAGGTGTGCAAAGGTTTTGGAATGTGAGGTGTGTTCAATTTTTGTCGATGACATGGAAAAAGCCTTTTGGATTTTTGTGGGCAAGTAGGAGTCAAAGCACCCTAGGCGCCTTTGACTCCCATGTGAGCACTTAGCTCACGCAGCAAGGGAGCCATGACTAAGGTGTTGCAAGCACTTCGACCAGGTATCAAATCCCATGGGGAGCACATGAGGAGTATTTAATTTTTTGTTAAAATGTGTATTGCCCTAAGGTTGATGATAGCACTCAAAGTGCTTGGATTATTTTTGCACTTGGAGTGTAGTGTGAAGAGGAAAAATTAGCACATGGGGTTATTTATTTTTGTTAAAGTGTTTAGGGAGTTAAAAGGGTAAGGTAATTAATTTTTACCTTAGAGAAGTTGAAATATTTTTTATTGAGGGTTAAAAATATATTGCACTATTTTATAAAGTTAATTACTTGAAAAATGCAATATTGAGTAGGGAGACATAAGTAGTGTTTGGATTGTTTCATGCATTAAATTTTTGAAAATAGGTTATTGTGAAATTGAATGGTTGAAGTCTTTATTTGACAAAGTTTGGATATAATAAGGTGTACTTAAGTTTTGTTAATATTGTAATCTTTGAGTGAATATTTTTGTTATCTAACCCTTAAGATTGAAAAAGAGGTTGTGATGCAGGAGCATCCAGTGGTAGCAGAGCCATTTTTGAAAAATTGGCTAAGGAGGGAAGACGTCGCGATTTCGCGACATGTCACGAAATCGCGACAGAAGAAGAAGAAGAAGGCAAGGAGAAAAATATGTCATGATATCGCAACAGAAAAAGTGTCGCGATATCACGACACAAAGTGGAGAGAGGAGCCAGCGAAGAAAACTGTCATGATTTCGCAACAGAAGATGTGTCACGATATCGCGACGCAAGCGGAGAACGAAGCCAGTGGGGAGAAGCTGTCGCGATATCGTGACAGCAAATGTGTCGCGATATCGCGACACAAGTGGAGCAGAGGAGTCAACGAGGAGAAGCTGTCGCGATATCGTGACAAAAAATGTGTCGCGATATCGCGACACAAATGGAGCAAAGGAGTCAGCAAGGAGAAGCTGTCGCCATATCGCGATAGGAAATGTGTCGCGATATCGCGACACAAGTGAAGCAAAGAAGTGAGCGAGGAGAAGCTGTCGCGATATCACGACAGAAAATGTGTCGCGATATCGCGACACAAAATGGATAAATAAGCCAGCAGGGCCAACTGTCGCGATATCATGACAGGTTCCATAGGAGAAGCAAGGGTGCCAAGGATGTCATGATTTCATGACCCAATCAGGCAAGAGGAGGCTGCAAGCAAAGATGTCATGATTTCGTGACCCAAAAGCAGAAGGAGAGTACGGAAGGCAAAGATGTCACGATTTCATGACCTGAGGAAGAAAGAGAAAGTCGAAAGCTAAGATGTCATGATTTCATGACCCGAAGGCAGGATGAAGAGCGAAAGAGGAAGATGTCACGATTTCATGACATGTCGTAGTTTTGTGACCCACAAAAGAGAGAGAAGGCGCAGAGGAGAAGATGTCACGATTTCGTGACATGTCGCAGTTTTGCAACCCACCAAGGAGAGAGAAAGCTAGGAGAAAGAAATGTCATGATTTCGTGACAGGTCGCAGTTTCACGACCAGAAGGCGAAGAAGGAACCAAGGAAGAAAGATGTCATGATTTCATGACATGCTGTTTCACGACTCAGAAGGGACCGACGGTTACAGGGACCATTACAGAAGGGGGTCATTGAGTGACACATGGCAGCACGAAACAACACATGGCACCAAGGTGCAGTGAAGGCAGGCGAAGACAAAGAGTCGTGCGGGAAGACGAAAACGACCAATCATGAAATGGAAACGAAGGGTCGTGTAGAGTAATCTGGTAGTGAACGGGAGTTAGACAAAAGTTACAAGGGTCATTGCGGAATGCAGTTATGGAACCGAATAGTCGTGGCAGAAATGAAGGAGAAGCCACCAGCTAGAAGACGAAGAGGCACGCCAAAAATTATAAAAGGAGGAAGCAGAGACATGCAGAGGGGTTGGAAAACAGTTGCAGGTAGGGGTTGCAGATTCGAAGGCCAGAGGGTCATTCTGGCCCTACTGCACTGTTTTTCTTCCAGAAGAGCTTAGGGTTCCTGGGTAGTGTAGACAGGCAGTTTGCACCAGGATCCATGGAGACGAAAGACCGCGAAACAGATGCGTCGAACGTGAGGCAGTTTCAGACTGTGTTTCCTTCCAGAGAAAGCTCAGAGTTCTTGGGTAGTGTAGGCAGATTTGCCGAGCATGAGGCAGTCTACACCAGGATCGTGCATGTTGAGGGCTACGGATAGAGCGACGTGAATTTCTTCCAAATGCAGGAGATTAATGGCTGCGGCCATTGTTCTGTAATTGTTATTCCAGAACTACAGAGGGTCGGGGCCTCTATAAAAACCTAGTGAATGTAATGAGAGAGCGTGGAGAGCCAGAGATTGCATAGTGAATGTAAACTATGCCTACGGGCTAGTCTGTGTAACTGTAAATCAAAAATATTGAATGAAAATATTGGATTTTGATGAATGCAATTTTTGGCCCCCCATCAAGTGGTATCAGAGTGAGAAGTTCCTGAGTGTGCAAGCATATGCACCAAACGTGAGGCAGTTTGCACCAGGACCTATGGAAGAATGGTGAGAAGATAGAGCAGAGTTTAAGCGAGCTGCAGAGGCAGGTACCCGTTTGGAGATGTTGCAGAAGGCGGTGATCGAACAACACAAAAGTGAAGGTCACTTCTCCATCAACCCCGGGTGTCTGATGCAGGAGCATCCGGTGGCCTCTGATGTAGGAGCATCCAGTGGTAGCAGATCCATTTTCAAAAAATTGGCTAAGGAGGGAAGACGTCGCAATTTCGCGACATGTCGCGAAATCGTGACAGAAGAAGAAGGCAAGGAGAAAAATATGTCGCGATATCGTGACAGAAAAAGTGTCATGATATCACAACACAAAGTGGATAGAGGATCCAGCAGAGAAAACTGTCACGATTTCATGACAGAAGATGTGTCACGATATCACGACACAAGCAGAGAACGAAGCCAGCGGGGAGAAGCTGTTGCAATATTGTGACAGCAAATGTGTCGTGATATCGCAACACAAGTGGAGCAAAGGAGTCAATGAGGAGAAGTTGTCGCGATATCGCGACAGAAAATGTGTCACGATATTGCGACACAAATGGAGCAAAGGAGTCAGCAAGGAGAAGCTGTCACGATATCACGACAGGAAATGTGTCGCGATATCGCGGCACAAGTGAAGCAAAGAAGTGAGCGAGGAGAAGCTGTCGCGATATCACGACAGAAAATGTGTCGCGATATCATGACACAAAATGGAGAAAGAAGCCAGTAGGGCCAACTGTCGCGATATCACGACAAGTTCCATAGTTGAAGCAAGGGTGCTAAGGATGTCGTGATTTTGCGACCCAATCAGGCAAGAGGAGGCTGCAAGCAAAGATGTCACAATTTTGTGACCCAAAAGCAGAAGGAGAGTACGAAAGGCAAAGATGTCACAATTTCGTGACCTGAGGAAGAAAGAGAAAGCCGAAAGCTAAGATGTCATGATTTCGTGACCCAAAGGCAGGATGAAGAGCGAAAGAGGAAGATGTCACGATTTCGTGACATGTCGCAGTTTTGTGACCCGTAGAAGAGAGAGAAGGCACAGAGGAGAAGATGTCACGATTTCACGACATGTCGTAGTTTCGTGACCCACCAAGGAGAGAGAAAGCCAAGAGAAAGAAATGTCATGATTTCGTGACAGGTCGTAGTTTCGTGACCAGAAGGCAAAGAAGGAACCAAGGAAGAAAGATGTCGTGATTTCACAACATGTTATTTCACGACTCATAAGGGACCGGCGGTTACAGGGACCATTATAGAAGGGGGTCATTGAGTGACACGTGGCAGCACGAAACAACACATGGCACCAAGGTGCAGTGAAGGCAGGCGAAGACGAAGAGTTGTGCGAGAAGGCGAAAACGACCAGTCATGAAATGGAAACAAAGGGTCGTGCAGAGTAATCTAGTAGTGAACGGGAGTCAGACGGCAGTTATAGGGGCCGTTGCGGAATGTAGTTATGGAACCGAACAGTCATGGCAAAAATGAAGGAGAAGCCACCAGCTGGAAGACGAAGAGGCACACCAAAAATTATAAAAGGAGGAAGCAGAGACATGCAGAGGGGTTGGAAAACGGTTGTAGGTAGGGGTTGTAGATTCGAAGGCCAGAGGGTCATTCTGGCCCTACTATGCTATTTTTCTTCCAAAAGAGCTTAGGGTTCCTGGGTAGTGTAGACAGGCAGTTTGCACCAGGATCCATGGAGATGGAAGACCACGAAACAGATGTGTCAAACGTGAGGCAGTTTCGGACTGTGTTTCCTTCCAGAGAAAGCTTAGAGTTCTTGGGTAGTGTAGGCAGATTTTTTGAGCATGAGGCAGTCTACACCAGGATCGTGCATGTTGAGGGCTACGGATAGAGCGACGTGAATTTCTTCCAGATGCGGGAGATTAATGGCTATGGCCATTGTTCTGTAATTGTTATTCCATAATTGCAAAGGGTCAGGGCCTCTATAAAAACCCAATGAATGTAATGAGAGAGTGTGGAGAGCCAGAGATTGCATAGTGAATGTAAACTACGCCTGAGGGCTAGTCTGTGTAACTGTAAATCAAAAATATTGAATGAAAATATTGGATTTTGATGAATGCAATTTTTTGGCCCCCCATCAGGTTGATTGTGATTGAGACAGGTTTTGAGGTCTTTCTCCATCAAGAAAAAGGTATGGGCATATCTTCCTTATGAGTGAAATATTATTGGATTGGATGTTGTGAATGCTAAGTTGGAGTGAAAAGGATTGTTTGATAAGCATTGTTGAGTTTGGTTTTGAACTATCCAATATTTATTGATAAAGATTTTCTGGAATGAAAGTTGATGCTAGAAACCTTGTTTGATAAGCACTGTTGGAAATATTGAGTAAGCTTTCATATAATTGAATTAAGGTTTGTAAAATATCATGAGTATCATTTTTATGTGAAGTTAAGAACTATCTTGAACTAGGGTTTGTGAAAGATCACGAGTATCATTATTATGTGAGGTTTATTTGATAAGCATTGTTGACTAATATTTCATTAAGTGATTGGTTGAGCTGAGTTGAGTAAGTTTTTGTGGAAGCTTACAATGCAAATTTGAGATAAGTCTTGGTGAAGACTTGTTGAGCAGATTGGGCAAGTTCTAGGGCATACTTATTGAGAATATTTGAGGTAAGTCTTTGAGAAGACTTGAGAGTAGAGTTGATTGATTTATTTGTTCAAACCTTGAGTTAAGGTTTGGAGTAGATCTAGAAAAGTTGATTTGTTATTGAGTCAAGATTTGTGTTAAGGCTTGAGGATAGATTTGAGGATAAAGTTTGGTTTATATTTGAGGATAGGTTTGTGCCAGACCAGAGATAGAGATTGAGCGGATTTGTGCTAGACTGAAGGATAGTGTTCAGTACAGATATGAGACAAAGAATAAAATAAAATAAGAGCAAACTTTGGAGGTGATAGAGTAGAGGATATCAGTATCCAATGGATAGAGATACATTAGCCAAGGTAGTGAGGATAGTGATCTTATGATTGAGGACAGAGTCTTCTATGGATAGAGATCCACAATCCAGTGCAGTGGAGGCAATAGTCTTCTAGAGGATCGCTAGCTAGAACAGAGGAGAAGGATTTCTCCTGTGGATAGATATCCATGAACTTGATTAGGGGATTGGTGTCTCCTAATAGGGAAAGGATTCCCAAGAGAATTTATTGAGAAAATTTTATAAGGAATATTTTCTCTATGGAGTATCCCACATTGGTTGAACCACTTTAAATCATGACTCTCATGTATGTGATGCTTTGTGTGATGTTTACTACTTTAATATTGTTGATGTTATCATATGGTTTGAAAAGCAAAAAAAATTATCTTATATTGTTCACCCCCCCTCTCAGTATAAGCACATGTTCTTCGTATTCCATAAAAAATGGATCTACCTTTGATTGAACTTCCTTGACACAAATCAATGATGTTGGGAAGGATGTACTTCATTCTATTAGCCATCACTTTAGTAAGTATTTTACACACTAAATTATAGAGGATTATAGGTTTGAAATCATACATTGATTTTGAAATGGATCCTTTAGGAATAAAAGCAAAGAAAGTAGAATTAAACCTATGAGGGATGGCTTTGGACTCGTGGAACTCCTTGATAGCTGAACAAACACTGGGACCTACAATGTCCCAACATGCTTGGAAAAATTTAATGGGAAACCATCTGGACCACGATATTTATTAGGATGCATTGATAAAATGGCTTGCTTGATTTCATCTTCAAAAAAAGGATAAATTAATCTGGAATTGACCTTAGGACCAATAAAATGAGGAATGTAGTGAAGGAGCAACTCTTTGGTGAGGGTTGAGCAAGTATTATGATTACCTAGTAGAGAACTAAAATAAGAAACATCCATTGATCTTATTTCAAATATATCCTTAAAGAAAGATCCATCCTCCTTATAGAGCTCTTTCATTTTGTTTGAACTCTTGTTACAAAAGGTAGAAACATGAAAATGTACGATCCTAAAAAGCATACACTTGAGCTATTTGTATCATTATATCAAAAATAAAATCATGAAAGCACGAAAGACAATGAATTAACAAAACACAAGATCTCTTCTTATTAATTCATAATGAAATTTGATTACATATAGGTCCCTCTTAGGGATACCAAATGATTGATACAATGATTGCAAATATGAAAAGCTGCTAAGCAGGGATGGTGTAATTTGCAGGCTTCTTAGATTCAACATGAACTTGCTCAAGGGCTCATAGATGCCTTCTTCTCACTTGCTTGGAGGGATTTGATGCCATAGGTGCTTTGAATTTGTCAAGAACCTATGATCTACATCCAAGAAAAAACATATAATGTTTAGTAGCATATGAAGCCTCTCGTGATGAGGCTCTTTTTGAATATTCACATGTAATATGATAAAGCTTACAATAAATCATAAAAATATGCAAATATAAGCAAATATGCATGAATAACTAGGAAATCACCATAAAAATACAATTAAAATGATAGATCTACTCTAATATAAAATGAAAAAGTAAAAGTAATAAGAAATATATGCTAAAATTAAAGAAATGGTGACTCAAACCCTAGCTACTATTTCTCAAAGTGGTCGTGCCTACAAACCACTGTCAAAGATAGCGACTGCTAACTATGATCTTTTGCCTCGAAAACCAAGGGTTACGACACTCGATTCTTCATCCAAATTGATGTTCAAGGGTCACATTCATATCCATATATGGATTGGTGGTGAAAATAATAGGGATTCACATCAAATCGATGTGAATTTGTGATATGTGCTTCTCAGTCCTTCATAAGCTCCATGGTTGCAAGCTCGATAATCTGCAAAATGGGAAACACTTCAACTCTCCTCAAGGGTTGTCAACTCGTTGCTCACTCAGACAAGGCTTTGTTACATAAAATTTTGGATCCATACTTGTTTTTAGGAGGGTGCATATGTAGGCCTCCCAATTTTAGATCTTGACTTCTTGGAGAAGGCAAGATCTAGATCTGCATGAAACTGGACATTGGGGTGGAAAGCCTAGTTCTAGACCTGCATGAGAGTGGCAGTTATGAGAAACTCTAGGAGATTCATACCCAAAACTGCTTGAATCTAATGCAAGTTTAGTTAACATACATGATTCGGGCCTGTATTTATGGTCAATTTTGATTCAGTGCTAGCCATTGTCCACAATAGTGACTAGTCGTAGTCACTCTGAGCTTCAATGGCCTAGGTTGGTAGCTACTCTGGTTGATAGCGACTACGCCTGAACATGTCATAACTACCTCTAGTGAGTGGTTAGAACCACTGCTAGCTCTTGGAGAGGTCCAAGATCAATCATATGGTCTATGGATGTTCCCATATGAGTAGTCTCCTAAACATGACGTGTTTTGGGTGTCTACAGATGTCCCTTTTTGTGATGCATTTGTGGGAAACACAATGCTGAGAAAAAATAGACCACCTAAGTCCATATTGTAGGGTGTATGATGATCATTAATTTGATCAACATTAGATGCCCCAATCATGAGAAAGGTGCACATTTTAGAATCATTGCTTTCAACAATATGGAAGGCTTAAATTTGTAAGATCTTTCGCAAATATAGCGGTGATCGGGTAGCATCAGTGCTACAATTGGTTCAATATGAGGAGAGCTTCAATATTAACTATCATATCTACTTTTTTCCCTAGAAAATGGTAAGCTTATGATAGTTGTTAGCAATTATTTGTAAGACAAACGCAATTTGACATGATCGAGTGATCCTTTGTTGATTTTGATTATTATTGTTGATATTATGACTACCCCTCAAGCGACGAGTCAATGAGGTAGGGATGATGAATAAAGTGATAAGTCACTTGACCAAGATGATTGATTTGGATGATTCAAGAGTTTTGCATCTATTGTTATATGGCAAGCCCTATTATAGGCACGATTTCAACTATTAATAGTAATTGTGCATTCTATCCAATGGAGCAGTCCGATCGCAATGACCTTCTTATAGAATCAAAATGATAGAAATTCCATTATGCTTGTGTTGAATCACTTGATGATCTGTTGAAATGTCATGGAATAAATACAACTAATTCTTCACTCTCGTGGGGCAGTCCGATCACCATGGCCTTCTTTGAGATTGAAGTGAAGCACTGCAATTCAACGATGATTAATTTGGCTTAAATGACCTTATGGTAATTTACTCATCTTTTCGGATTGCATGGAGTAAATAAATCAATACGAGGTGCATTCGATATTTTATTTCTATTTTTTTTTTATATTTTGAAATTTATATTGTTTTTGAATTTTTGCTTTATGTAATTTTTATGGTTATTTGCCATTTTTGATGATTTTGGACCATTAGATATGCTTAATTATGCATTTTGAGACTCCTCATTGTGAGAAATTTTATGCATTTATTGTTGTTTTTTAGCCACTATCTATAGAAGCGGCCAAATTTTGCACTTTCATGGCCATTGTCAGCATCAACGGCCCACATTTTCTAGTCGTTGACATCAGCAGTGGCTACAAAAAAACTGAAAAACATAAAAAGAAAATTAGGGATTTGACTTTCATTATTTTCCAACTATCAATTTACAATTTGAGCTCTGAGGTGAGAGAGAGATAGTGACCGAGGATACTGCGTGATTACCATACACCATGGCAGACAGGGTGAGGCATCCATGAGTGGAGGAATCGGAGCTTCACGAGTATTTATAAAAACTCTAACTTGTTATTTAATTGGTAAAATAAACCAAATTAAGAAATTGGTAAATGAACCACATTAAACCTATTGGTAATGAACCGCACCTATAGCTAGGTTTAGATTTAGGCTAATTTAGGTGGGTATTTTTTATTTTTTTGCATTTGTCATTTTTTTTGAATTTTTGGGTGCAGGTGGATGTTGTTGGCGTGCCACCTCGTGACCACTATCGCTCAGGGTGGACCCCGATTTTCAAAGAGGGACCGTTGTCGTTGAGGATGACTATTTTGAATCCCAATGGTCAAATTTTTTACCATTGGTGGCTAGCATCTATCAACATCAATAGCCGCTAGGTGGCCATTGTCGGCTTGAGCATCCACAAAACTTTAAAAATATTATTTATTTTTTGGTTTTTGTTGAATTTAATTGATTTTTTTGAATTTTTCAAGGGTAAATTTTGATTATTTTGCATTTTTTGGTGCATTTGTTTAGTGTGTTTGTACCTTGCTTGATTTTAAATTAATTTTACACCATTTTTAGTTCTTTTTAGTGCACGTGCATCTGATTAGGTATTTATTTTGCACTTTTAGCTCTTGTCTGCATGGGCTTGAGAGCCTGATTTACTTGGAGCACTACAACCACTCATGACTCAGGCATATTGGGTATGGTTCGATGCTCAGGTCTAATGTATACTTCTAGATTGCTGACCATGATGTTAGACCAAGCTTACATCACTATATTTCCCATAGGTAGGATTTCCAAAATAACACCTTCCATCTCTTGACTCGCAAGATGACTATCACTCCTTGAGGATGTCTACAGGATATTTAAGATTCCATTTGATGGACGAGCCATCATCTCATCCCCTACTAGATACAAGCTAGCTATTTTTGATAAAGTCTTCAGTGCCTGAGCACAGGAGACTCTGAGAGACATTCATCATGGAGGAGTTCATGTTGCCCATTGGTATCATGAGTAGGTGTTCTCACGATGCCAGGCCATGTTGATGTACGTCATCTACAATGTGCTTCTCCCCAACACATCAGGAGTGAGGTTCCTCTCGAATCTCTTAGCGATGGTGCAAGACTTTCTAGACAGTGTTGCACCTATCATTATGGCTTGAGGGAGTGCACTGCTAGCGCAACTCTATGATGAGCTGTATAGGATTTAGTGGTGGAGCCAGGCTAGAGTTGGTTGCAATTTTCTCCTATATATCTGGAGGTGGGAGCATATCAAGATAGATCACCCAGTTGATTTACCCTAAGATATTACTATTATAGCTATGGAGGTACAATATTACGAGTCCAAGTGGCCATGAGTCACAGAGGAGCGATGGAGTCACCACAATGTAGGGTATTTGGCTCACTACCTAGGTTCTATGACTGGGCTATAGGCTCGAGATATAATTTGGAGGTCCTATTTTGAGTGCACTACATAGCCAAAGGCGGATAAATATATGGCTTGCATGAGGTACGATTGATGGGTCATCGATCACAAGGCAGGGGTGAGGGAGTTCTCCCATTTCTCCCAGGTGACCAGGCAGTTTGGAGTGCAGTAGGATATCCCCTTAGAGCCCATCTTGTACAAGCAGATCTAGGCAAAGAGAGATATCCCAATGCCCAGTGTCAGCTCTTATAGAGGAGGTAGATCCTCCTGTAGTTGATGTTGGTATAGCAAATATAGGCACTACAAAGGTATATACTTAGTGGTGGGTGACATGGCTATGGCATGGTGATGGTAGTCTAGGGTATTCTAAGGATGAGGTAGTTGTAGAGGATCCAAAGGGACACCGAGTGCGAGCTCGAACTAAGAATTAGTTTCAGGCTACAGAGGAGTAGGCAGTGGAGGAGCAGACCGTGCCCAAGGAGGAGGAGGATGTTGCTCTAGAGGATCAAGAGTCTCCACTCCAGGCTCATCTACACAGTGTTGAGGTTGAGCTTCAGACGGATCATCTATAGATATTACAACGAGACACCTCTATCGCTACACTCTAGACTCAAGTTAGCTCATTGCAGGCATAGATTTTGGTAGGCTAAACCATATGGAGGGATTTTGAGGAGGAAAGGACCCATAGGTTGACTCCATGTAGCTCAAGATAGAGCAGCTCACTACAGAGCAAGATGCTACATGATCACAAATTGGGGCTGCTCATGTTGGACTGGTTGTACCAGTTTCCCTAGCTATTTAGGGACCAATAGGTTTAGAACCAGGGGCAAATATTAGGTGCCTACAAGGGTTCTTTGAGGATTGTGACACCTAGATGTCAAGAGATGTTGGATACATTGCGTCTCTACAACTTCATATTCAGATGCTAGGTGGTACTCCTCGAGATATGTCTACATTAGTGGTCTCGTACCGTAGTAGGTAGAGTGAGTCAGGGTAATCATCTATGCAACCTAGCCACAGGATAGGGTCTCTATCAGAGAGAGCAGCGGGTACTAGCTCTAGGCCACCTCGTAGAGAGGGTGACAAGGTTGGAGGTAGTACTAGTGGTGCAATCCAGCTATGATCATGCTTGACTACATTTTCTCTTTTTGAGTGTAAGGTCAGATGACCTACACTATTGTAGCCTATGGGTATTTTTGTACCTTTATGTACTTATTTGACACACATATATATATATGATATTCTAGTTTGATTATGGTTCATTATGTGTATCATTTTATTGTTTTATGTTTATGTGATGCAAATGTATGCAATGCTTATGGGATGTTTTACTTATGCCATATGGATGCAATGTATTGATGACATGCACTAGCTAGATGATAGATGTATTGCTTAGATGTTGTGATCTACATGTATGGATGCATTATGATGATGGGTACATATATGGATGCACTACTTTTTGTTAAATGCATGTTTCATTTATCTTAATTATTTATGCATTTAATTTATGTGATATGATATGATGTATGATGCACTAATGCAAATGAACCTGTATGCTTTATCACTTAAAACATAAGGAATGAATTTAATATGTGTTTACAAACTAATGAATGACACCACAAAATGTATAAAAATCATGAATGTAAATGGTAACTCTTATCATAAGAAATAATCATTTAAGCATCCATATGTGAGATGAAATTATGTGGTATGTATGTGCTTTCTTTATAATTTTTTGTAAATTAAAATATATGCACGAAATAGTTAGTGGTCGTCTAAATATCATTGCTAATATTCATCTGGTATCTATCATATTTCATGAACACCCTTTAATGAACAAAACCTCACAAAGAAAGTTGATGATTTGACTGATGACATGATTTGTTGCTATGAGGGGATTTTTGAGGTTTTCCATGAGACTCAAACACCCTAGTTGATTAATCAAAAGTTGTATAATGACCATATAGGACTTCTAAAAGATGAAATTTTTTGTTATGAAGACCAATATACTCATTATCCCTGTGTGTGCGAATGAATGTATTAGATGAAACATAAGCCTACCCCAATTCCAGATGAGATTCATTCAACCCGTTGCTGTATTAGGGATCACCAAATTTTCATCATGATCCTAAGTTGGACTAAGTTGGATTAGACCATTAGGTGATACTGAACACCTAAAGCTATATATTTTTGCAAATTTCTTAGCACTACCCCAAATCCAGGCATGATTCATTCAGCCCATTATTGTATTGGGGATCACTCTATGGTTTCAAGTAGTGACCATTCCAAGGATTCAAGATCTTCACCCCATTATTTGTTATTTATTTATTGGGATACTTGCTCATGCATAGTGATGAAAATCACTGTTTATTTTGTGTTTTTATTTTATTTTATTTTTTGTTTTGAGCAAGGGATTTGATTTGATTTTGGTATTTTTCTCATTTTGATAAAATAAGGGGTTTCTTTGGGCAGGGGGGAGCTTGTCCTTTTGTCAATGATCAATACTCTATACCATGTGCATCACAAAATGAGCAAGTAAAAACCTTACACTTAGGTTGCCTAGTACCACTTTATAGTGTTCGTATTTCCCTTGTTCCAACTAGGATTTTAGTGTTTTGATTAGTGATAGTATTTTGATATATGCTAGGTGCTATCAAAACTAGACCTCATTTACAAAAGCAAATATAGCTTTCTAAAAAATTTGAGTAGATCACTAGGTATGGCTGAATGACCAAAAAACCTTAGTATATTTCTTATAGCAATAGGATGGGGTTGTGTTGAAAAATACAGTTACTCACATGGGTTATGGATGAATGAGGAAATGAAGATGCATGATTGGCATACAAACATGGTACCATTTATAATATTGAAAACAATTCTATCCTAATGTAAATGCAATGAATGCAATATACCTAATGCAATGCAATTACATGAAATGCAAATGCAAAATGTAATATGTAAATGTTTTTGTATTTTAATGTTTTCAATTGTTTTTGTGTTTTGTTTTTTACCAAAGGACTTAAATGCCTTTGGAGCTTTTGTGAGTTGACCAAAGGGCTTATGATGCCTTTGGAGCTTTTTGTGAGTTGACCAAAGGGCTTATGATGCCTTTGGGGCATTTTTTGAGTTGACCAAAGGGCTTATGATACCTTTGGAGCATTTTGTGAGGTGACCAAAGGGCTTGAGATGCCTTTGGGGAATTTTGTGAGTTGACCAAAGGGCTTATGATACCTTTGGGATTTTTTGTGAGTTGACCAAAGGGCTTATGATGCCTTTGGGGCATTTTGTGAGTTGAACAAAGGGCTTAATGTGCCTTTGGGGCTTTTTTATTTTGATGTTTTATGATTTTGTTTGGAATTTTTATGTTTTATATTGTTTTTGAATTTTAAATGTTTTAACTGTTTTTGGATTTTGATTTTTCAATTGTTTTTAAAATTTTGGATGTTTTAAATATTTTTGGATTTTGTTTCTTTTATGTGTAAAATGCCTTTAGAAGAAGAATTTTGAGAGGCTCAAGCTCTTCAACATCTTCTAACAATGTTAGGCGATATGTCCTAGGTCCAATCTTCTTTGAGATGATATAAAGACCTATCCAGTTGGCCATAAATTTGTCTTGTAGGTGCAACGATAGATTTGAATTCTATTGGTTCTCTTTGAGCATGATATCCCCAACCTTAAAGTCTCTCAGGTGGACTTTATTATTATAAGCTCATGTTATATAATCTTGGTAAACATAGATATGCTCAAGAGCATTGATGCAACATTCATCAAGAAGGGTCAATTGATCAAGGTGAGCATGTCGCACGGTGTCATCATCGATAAACTCTTTCAATGTGATGTGCAATGTTGGAATTTATAACTCCAAGGGCATAATTGCCTCAACACCATATACAAGTGAAAATGATGTCCTAGTGGATGTCCATACGCTAGTTCTGCAAACCCATAATGCAAGAGGCAACTACATATGCCAATCCTAATGAAATTCTTTTACCATCTTCTTTAAGATGGCTATGATTATCTTGTTTGAGGATTTTTCTTACCAATTTGCCTGTGAATAATATGGTATCACAAAATTGTGCTGAATGTTATATTTTGACATTAAAACCCACACATTTTTATTCTTAAATGAAGGACCATTATCTGAAATTATCTTGAATGGGATCCCAAAGTGATAGATGATATTGTGAAATATGAACTTTGCAATTCGTGGTATTTTCATTGATGTTAAGGGGACCAGTTCCACCCATTTAGTGAAGTACTCAGTGGTCATTAAGATAAATTTATGTCAACCCGAAGACGGGGGAGAGATATTTCCATTTAGATCAAAACCCCACTGAGAAAATGGCCAAACCACCTGCATGGGATGTAAGGCCTACAATGGTAGGTGCATAGATTTGCATGATGCTGAAACTTAATGCACTTATTGACATACTCATAGCAATCCTTTTTCATGGTGGGCCAATAATAACCCATTTGAATGATGCACTTAATGATGGTCATACCGCTGAAATGGCCACTGTAGGTACCATCATAAGCTTATGAAATCGCCTAGGATGATTCTTATGAAGAACACAAGCTTATACTCAGAGGGGGGTGAATAGTATAAGACCACTTTTTACTTTTCTTTCCAAAACAATATTATGCAATGTATAGATAGCAATATCAATAGCAATAATCAAAGCAATGCATAAAACACCACACACAATAGAGACATCACATTTTATGTGGTTCACCCAATGTGGGCTACTCCACGAAGAAAATATTTCACTAAAATTTTCTTGATCAATCTCTTGGGAATCCTTTCTCTATTACAATTTTTATGGACCTCTATCCAAAGGAGACACCAATCCCCTAAATAAAGTTCATGGATATCTATCCATAGGAGAACTCCTTCTCCTCTGCTTTGGTTGGTGATCGTCTAGAAGACTACTACCTTCGTTGCACTGGCTTGTGGATCTCTCTCCACTAAATACTCTTATCCCCACTCAAAAGACGTATCCTCAGTGCCATGGATGATGGATCTCTATCCAATGGAGACTAATGTCCTATTTGCTCTATCACCTCTAAATATCTGTCTCAAATATGCACTAAACATAGTCCTTCAGTCTAGAACAAATATGCTCAATATCTATCTCCAATTTGGCACAAGTCCACACATAACTTGCTTAAATATGCTCAACAAGTCCACTCAAAACTTGCTCAAATATTCTCAACAAGTCCACTCAGAACTTGCTCAAATCTACTCAACAAGTCCACTTAGAACTTGCTTAAATATGCTCAACAAGTCCACTCAAAACTTGCTCAAATCTGCTCAACAAGTCCACTCAGAACTTGTTAAATTTGCTCAACAAGTCCACACAGAACTTGGCCAATATGCTCAACAAGTCCACTCAGAACTTATCCAATATGCTCAACAAGTCCACACAAAACTTGTCTAATATGCTCAATAAGTCCACACATAACTTGTCCAAATCTCATAGAAATATAAAGAGAATTGTTAGATACTCAATATGTTCTACACTCAATTCTCAATCACTCTCTCAATTCAAATCATAATATAGAATAGCTTGTTTTATTTAACTTGAACAATCACTTCACACATCTACTTGACTAGGCTTAATAAAATCTACTCAACCAATCACTCAATGAAACACCCCTTTCTCACAAACCCTAGTCCAAGCATATAACTACCAACTCAAAAAATTTCCAACAATGCTCAACAACAAATCTCACATAACAATGATACTCATGTTCTTTTCAAACCCTAGTTCAAGTTATTTGCACAACAACTCACTTAAACAACAATGCTTATAAAACAATCTTCACATAACAATGATACTCATGATATTTTTAAACACTGGTTCAAGTTATTTTCTTAACAACTCACTTCAACAACAATGTTTATAGCAATGATAATCAAACCCTAGTTCAAGTTCTTTGCTCAACAAATTACTTCAACAACAATGCTTATAAAGAAATCTTCACATAGCAATGATACTCAAACCCTAATTCAAGTTCTTCACACAACCAATGGCTTCAACAACAATGCTTATCAAACAAGGTTTTAACAACAACTCTTTACTCTAGAAAAACCTTGAAGCATTAACTCAACACACTCAATAGGAAACCCTAATCAAGTCCTTTTCACTCCAAGCTTATTTTCTAGAAAACCAATCAATCAACTTAACTATGGAAGAATATGCTCATACCTTTTTATTGAAGATGATTGGATCTCATAAATCTTTCACAACCACAAACACTTCTATGCCAAACTCAAAGAGGTTAGAAGATAAATATTTCTCACAATATAATGTAAATACTCAATTACACCTTATCACTCCACCTTTCAAAAAAACCATCAACATACATAAAATATTTATCCAATAACACCTTATAAACTCCAACTAAAATAAATTCAACATCCACCAAAATAACTCAAAACCTCTTTAATCAATTTTAATGGCAAGAATAACTTTAGCATAAATCAAATCCTCTTTCTTTTAAAAACCCTAATAACATAAATCATTTCTCAATAAAACAATCTTTCAAAAAACCCTTTCAACTCCAAATAGCACAAATCAATTTCCAATAAAATAATTCTTCACAAACCATTATAACTCCAAATAGCACAAATCATTTACCAATAAAATAATTCTTCACAAACTCTTATAACTCCAAAAACAAATCAATTAAAAATTAATTCTTCACAAACCCTTATAACTCCTAATGACCCCTTAAGAAAAACTTTAGGCAATATAAAATTTAATCAAAAATTACCTTTGCCACTAGTGGGATTCGAACCCACAATCTCTGCCTCCGCAAGCGCTCTAGCCATGGACCTTACCACCATGTGTGCTAGGTGCATGCTTAACGCTTCATGAGCACCTCGTGCTCCTTCTACCACACCTGGAGCTCAACCTGAACGTGAATAAAAACTTTTCCTTGGCGCTCAAGTCGAACACGCCAATCGTCCATGCCAATCGATCGTGGGCTTCTTCCACGCCAATTATTTCACACAAAATGTTGTACCATTGGACCACCATGCCCAATGTAGGTCACACCATGTGCTTACACCTTTCGTATTCTTCCTACGCTAATAAGACAAATAAGCTCTTTGTCTTCTTCCTCAACGTTCATGATTTGCGCGAATTCCTTTAGCTTGGTTGCATAAAAATTAATTCAAAGAGGGATGCTTTTGAATGCCTCTTGGCACATTATGTATATATGATTTTACCATATGCATTTAGACATCGGCACTCCATTTTATTTGATGACATCAACGCATTTCAAAACCTTTTATAATTTATAAATTATTTAAATTCTAATAGAATTTAAATTTTATAAATTATATTTTTAAACCTTTGAATTTAATAAAATTAAAGTCTTCCATGGGATAAAATTTAAACTTGCCAAATGTACTCCACTGATTTGATTATTCTGCCATCAGGATGTTTAACAAAAACCTTTGTAGAATAATATTTTAATAACCTTTTTTTTCAACTCTTCACATTGCTCCTGGTGTTACTGATGGTGTATTCCATGGTATTAATGATGGCTTCATATGTTCTTGTAGACACCAAATCCTAGCCATTAATCCTTCATCCTAACCATCCCACCACCCACTTTTCCACCTTAGCCCTTTATCGCCACTCATTTTACCATTTCATGCCCTTTTCGCCTTCAAAAGGCCCACTTTAGCTCTTTTTCACCACTTTTCAACCCCTTTGGACTTAATTTATATTTATTTTATATTATTTATATTTAATATAATATTTTATTATTATATTTTAATATATTTATTATAAAATATATATATTTAAACCCAATTAATCTCAACCGTCCGATTTAGTCTAATCTCAGCCATCCATCTTCATTAATCAATGCCACACTTAAAGTACAATCTCAACCTTAGGATTTGATTTAATCTTAGCCACACAATCAAAAGTGTTAGGCTAAAACCCTCAAAAAATCCTAGGTTGGATTATAAGTAAGGGCATTTGCAAATGTTTAACCCGGGAATGTTCTCGCCTTGGGAGAGATTATTGAAGAAGCCCGTGTGAAGCGGAAGGTTGTAGAGCCATTGAAGATCCAAACCCTAGCTTGTTGTAGGACTTCCATCATTCCAGTGTATCCATATCTATCCTCCATTGCCATCATAATCCTCCATCCATATTCTGTCACCGTAGTCGTACCCTATCTTGTATTCTCATGATCTGCTTTTGCAGATCTAAACCTAACCCGCAGGCTCACTGTAAAGCCTACCATTTTGCAGGCACCCTCTAGAGCTTGCTAAGCTCACTGCAAAGCCTACCAGGTGCCTGCCAGAGCCTGCCATATCACAGGCTCGCTCTAGAGCCTTCCCAAGCTTGTGCTAGAGCATGCCAAGTGCATGCCAGAGCCTTCCATAATCATCAAATGTGAACTAGAGTCTGCTGCATCAAGTCATCAGATGTTGTTGGAGCATCCTACCATCGAATCAACAACAAATCACCAAAGCATCAAGTCTAGCAAGGTAAATCAACATTGATTATTATTTTATTACATAATCTGTAGGTTTTTGTATGATATTTCATTTAGTAACAACTAGGGTTTTTATTAATAACTAAGGGTCTCACTCCGTGGAGCCCTCACAGGTATTACTAACTCCTTATTTGTTTTATATGTGTACAGATATACAGGTTTCATTCATTATTGGATAGCTGCTAAAGCTGGAGTGGCCCAAAATCGGATACCAAAGCCCACTAAATCTGTTGGGAGCAGAACACACTAAATAACCCTAGCATTTATTTGTAATATCTATATCAAAAATAATTTTGTTGGATAGAATAGTTGTAACAAGGAGTTTCTCAACTCCCCCTTTTATTATTTAAAATAATATCTTGTGCAATTATTGTCTATATTGAGTTATTTGCTTTTATATCTACATAGTGTCGTATTTTTAGCTCTACAAATGGCGATCATGGTGGGACCCCACAAGGGTTTCATTTGTCAATCCGATTTACTTTGTTGATTTCATTTTGTTTCTGTTTGTTACAAGTTTTTTAGAAGCAAAAAAATCATCGATTCTATCGATTAGGATTTATGAAGAATTCTGCAGTAGTTGCAAAAGGTGCGCAGGCACTCTACAACACCTGCTAAATATCATAGGTATCCAATCGCACCTGTAGAGGCACCCAGCTGCACTTGGAGACAAGTTGAAGTAGAGTCTATGCTTCTGAGTAAGTCTCATAGCTCCTACTTCACATTTTCGATTTACGTATTTATTTTTCTGTATGATTTTTCAGATTCTAGATTTAAAATGAACATAAATTAAGTAATCTGGGAAAGAAATCATTATAGATTGCATCTAGCATATTTTGTGCATACATTCACATATTTTAAATTTCCTATTTTAAAATCTACAAATTCAAGTGATTGCTTGCATATTTTGTTTGCATTTGAAACTAAAAAGCATCCTTAGAATTTGCATTTTTAAAGAGTTAAAGACTGCTTTATTTTGCATATCTAAGTAGGAATAGTATTCAGACGCAAAAAGTAATCCTGCCCTAGGGTGACTCCTTTGGCAGAGAGGTGGACGAACCCTCTGGTTGCTATTTAGGCAAGGGGTTTTGAGCGGTGTACTTCACACTTTTAAGGTAAAATTTACATTCTGATATTGGCTTCTGATTTAGATAAGTAAAATTGGTAATATTTAACATTGTTTGAACATAATAAATAACAAGAAACTTTAAAATTAATCACACACTGCACGTTTTACTCAAAAATAGTAGTGGTTGGATTTCATCACCAGCCATTGCTTGAGATTTGGTGATGGTGGGGGTCATTTCCATCCACCAATATTTACCTTAGACACCATAGGTCACCCCCGAGCAAAATTTTTGGAGGTCATTACCAACAAGAATCTCATTGCCCTTGCCAGCCATACATTTTACCTTTGTTTTATTAAGCAAGATTAGAACAATCAAAACACACTAACCTATCACTCTAAAAGGAATTTCACATTAAAAAAATAATAATTAATGTATGAGGTAAGCCACACAAGGTAACAACTTAGCATTGATTATTTATTTCATTTCTAATTTTGTACAAGTTTCAAGTTTTTGTGTTCATTTCAATAGTTCTAAGTTTTGATTCATTTACTTTATGGTATTAACAAGACATCAGAAGAAAGTAATAAATCAAAATAGCATAATGTAAAACACTTCCATCACCTTGATACTTTAGTAGCAAATCCATCTAAGGAGGTATAAACTACTCCGTCTGGGCCTTCATACCCATCCATAACACAATTGGGTTCCCATAAACACAATGTGGAATATCACACCACCCACGTAGACATAGACAAGTTAGAGGCTATCTACAAGGCCTCTAACTATTTTATTGAGCCCCTTAGTCAAGACTATGATGAAAAACTAGATTGGGCAACAACCTATCCATCCACCATCGCCCAAGGATATCATAATTCCACCTATGAATATGGTATGCCTTCTTCCTCCAGGCCATCCCAAAACATAAGTGTTTTTAACACTTACCCTTCATCTAGCCATATCCAAACCCATTTCAATCCCCTATATGAGGAGTATGTGAATGCTACCTCACAAGCCACAACCACCCAAGTTACAACATCAAGCGTAACTTGTACCATACCCATTTATTATAATCTGTCTTCTTCACTTCCTTCATCTTTCAATCCATCCATAACCATGTCAATGTCAACCATATCTGAATAGGAACTACAGGATATATTAGGTTATGCAAACAAATTGCTCTCATAGCTTAGAAAAGCTAAGCAGCAAGTTCACATAGATCCTATTATCTATGCGGTTCCAATCCAAATATTTTTTAGCCAATCAAAATCCAGCATGGGTACCCCAATCTTCGATGGTTTCCATCCCCAATCCTCCATCAATTCATACCCCAAATCAATCCATCATAACAAATCGTAATCTAACATGGGTACCCCAATCTTCGATGGTCTCCATCCCCAATCCTCCATCAATTCATATCCCAACATAGCCAATCACCATTTCTTCTAGCCAAACTCCCAACCAATTCTTCCAATATCCTCTTCATAAATCATCTCCTTCTTTCATTCATCAATCTTCACCCCACATTCAAACCAATCCATTCCACTAAAATCAACTAGTCACTCCACAACATTTTTCTTCCAGTCCATCTCCAAATCATCAGGTAACAAGGCTTCCAAATTCTTGGGGAATATCCATGGATACAAGTCATGCAAAAGCAAATTGATCAGTTGATGCAAAACACCCTTTGCATGTCAAGCCAAAAAATGACCCTAATCCAACTGATTCACCAACCAATTCATCCTTCGGTGCCATCATTGCCATATCCGAAGTTTGATAAATATAGGGGAACTGAGGACCCTAAGGAGCATGTGAGCTCATTTGTTCATGCATGTTTTCAAATTCAAACTGATGATGTCCTCATGCTTTGAACGTTTCCTCAAATGTTAGGAGATGCCATAGAGTGGTTCAATCAATTATCAACACACAAAATTTACACCTTTACTCAACTGATGGATCTATTCTTGGAATTTTTTTCCCTAAACATTAGAAATAAGGTCTCATTATCAAACATCTATTATCTAAAAAAATAGGATGATGAACCTATCTACGATTTTAGAAACCGTTGGAGGGCAGTCAACCAAATTGCCATTCTCCCTACCAATGGAGGAAATTATCAAATTATTCACTAAGAGTTGATTAAAACCCATCTCTTGGATGCTTCATATTAATACATATCACACATTTGAAGAATATTTAGCACAAGCTAGTGTCATTGAGGAAATAAAAATCCAAGAAGGCATCATAAATCCTAAAAAGAAAGAATGGAAAAACAAGGGCCAATACCGAAGCAACCAATTTGACCAAAATAAAGCATCACAAGCCTCTATGGCTAATGCACCTAATCAAGTCAATCAAGTGATTATGAGCTAGCCCGCAATGGCTCAAAAACCTATGCAACAACCAATCGCTTATCATGCGGTCCCATCAGTAACACAAGCACCAACAGTGAAAAACACAATTCCAGTTGTGGAACAACCTCCCCACCACCAATACACTTGATCTTAACATCAATACACTCCCTTAGCATAGTTGTATTCTTCCCTTTTTCGAAGGTTGTTCGAAAAAAACAAGCTAGCCTTACCTAAAGTCAGACTCGATGACCCCACAAAATGTCCTAGGGGTTATAAAGAACACCTATTTTACCCATACCATAGGAAAAATGATCATGACATACTCTCTTGCCATTTTTTTAAGAATATCGTCTAAGACCTCATAGAGTTGGGGGCCATCAACATGGGTAATCCTTTAGCTCCACAAAATCAACATTTAGGAATTTTACAGACACCTCTATCCAACCATGGAGAGGCCCAAGCTAATGTAGGAGGTAAAAACCATCAAACACCTCCTAACCAAGTCAACCATGTCCAACAATACTAAAATTTTGTAGGAGCAGTCCATGTGGTCACAAGAGGGCAAAGGCAAAATCAATAGAATATGCAACAACCTTCAAATCAGCCACCCATCCAAACATTGCCAAATCCATCCCTACCAATCCATCTATCCAATCTGCCAAATAAGCCCACCCTTCATCTCATAAGGCCAGTGGTAACCTTAACTAGTCAGTTAACCACTAGTTTGAAAATGACATCAGTTAAGTTAACGATGCTACCACTGCCCTACATCATCACTACCACTGCCCCTACATCATCACTACCATTGCCCTTCTCCATCTCAAGCTACCACCATCCCACATTTCTAAGTCATCATTCACCCTCAAAGCATTTAACGATGTTTTGTGTACCACAGTTGGCACTGTCGTTTTGCCCATTGAAGTAGGGGCCAAAACATTGCACATAATATTTAATATTTTGGAAGGAACCATGGCTTACAATGTACTCCTAAGTAGACCATGGATGATGGAAATGAAATGTGTCCCTTCAATTATCCATAAATTCTTGAAATATGTTCATGATTGACAAATCCATTGCATCCCCACGGATGTAGAACCTTTTAAGTATTACAATTTTATTTCAAATCCTTATGAATCCATGTTGCCTTCCACTCATTTATTTTTATCACCATCTCTGTCCAATCCACCTTCTTCATCTTCTCATCCATCTTAGTCTAATCCATGCACGTCTTCTTCCAAAGCTCCTATTCTTGAGGAGTTACCCATCACCGAGCCTACTAAATCGTTTATTTCTTCTTGTACATGTGGTCAAGGTCAACCCACTTTCACAACATTATACACCTCAACCATTCTTTCTTTCATAACCATTTATTCTTCTTCATAAATACCCCATCCACCTTCTTCTAATTCCACACCGTCATCCAACCCTACTCCATCAATAGATGTTTCACAAGTCAAACTTTTGGATTTTGAAATATTCAATTCACCCACAACCACTTACAATCCTGAGCCATCCGTGCCCACATCATCCACCACATCAGCCCAAGTTGAATTCCACATCACTAATCCTTGTATTGGTGAATACGTGGTCCAAGACGTCACCATCACACCCCTAGCCATTCCCACAGCCAAGGATTTTGGTCACCCACATCACCATCCTTTAACCATAGGTGTCGTATACGACATGGGCTCTACTCCGAATAGTATCAACTTTGTTTATGGAGGGTTAGATTCCTCAATTGGAATAAACCCACCCGATGAACCTAAGGAACCAAGACGTGCCAACATAAAAAATATGACAGGATTTCCATCCTAATACTTTGACATAGTTAATTGGCAAGATCAAGGTCTAGGTTCCCATGAATAAGGGACACACAACATCATAGATCTTTCATATCAAGGAGCACATGATCATTCAGGCTTAGGGTACACCCCACTTTCCACAACCACTTCCCTTGCACAAGCTTTTCAAAGGCTTAGCCTCGAGGATAAATACAAAGCCCCCATTCCATGTTCCTCAAACACCTCTCTTGATCAAGCCCTTCAAGAGCTTGGCATTGATGAAGTGAATGACCCCATCAATTTTTTCTACCCAATCCATGAATTCGATGAGGAAAGTTATGAAGAGTTTGAAGCAATGTCAAGCGCTTCTGATGATTCTAAAGAGGATATTCCACCCATTGTCCCCATTACCCAATAGGATGAGTTTTATCTTAGAATGTTCCCCATCCATTAACCCATCTTTCGCTTGCTTCTTCCACAAGAACAAGTTGACCCACCTGATGAACCACCCCCCACATGAATTCCATTGAGCCATTCATCCAAAATCCAAAACTTGTAACATATGTATATAAAAATAATAAATAAAAATATTAAAAAAACAAAAACAAACTTTGCTTTATATGTACATAGAGTTTGATTTCCTGTTTGTTGCTACTACCCAGGGTTAACAAGACTCAAGATCTCAAGTGAATCTAGTGCTAAGGTGATGTTAAACCATTAAAACTCAATTCATGTTTGATTGCAGCTGATCAAAAAATGGCTCAAATCTCAAGTGAATCTAGTGCTAAGGTGCACCCACAAAATAAATCTACGATGAAAACCCCTATCAATGGTAATAATTTGGAAGACTCAGCCCCAAAAATAAATTTTAGGGATGTCCTCCGTGGTGGATAGCCTTAGCCCAATGCTAATATTAATCTTAGGGCTTCCCATAAACCTCTAAGAATGCCTAAGATTGATCCTAGGAAAACGGAGTCAGGATGTCTTAAAGCAGCTAATGGAACTCCTATTGTTAAGCTTGATATGGGTAACATTCAAACTGGCATTGAATATCTGGAAAAAGAGGACTAATTTGTTGGTTCATGGGTTTTCATCTGAGCCTATTTGCTTTCAAAGTGTGGGCTGTAAAAAGCTAGAAAACTAAAGGTGAGTTACAAATCTCTATTTATCCAAATGGTTATTTTCTTGTTTTATTTGCTAATAATGAAGATAGAGAGAAAAATTTTCAAGGGGGTCCCTGGTTTTTTGGAAGGGCATGGCTTTTCATGAAGCCTCGACATACTAAATTTAAATTCAAAGAAGAGATGCCTTCTACAACTCTTGTGTGGGTTAGACTCTTTGGCCTACCTCTAGAATTTTGGAATCCTACTGTTTTTTCTTCAATTTGAAACTCTTTAGGAACTTTCATGATGACTGCTGATTGTACTCAAAATTTTGAATATATTATTTATGCTCAAATTTGTGTTTTAATGGATTTTGACAAACCCCTACCTAAAAAGATCATATTACAATTTGGGGAAGACACTTGGGAGCAAGTAGTGGACTATGAGAACATTCATTTTCATTGTATAATTTACCATGAATATGGTCATTTGGCTAGTGCTTGCCTAAATAAAATTCCTAATAAAAAAAAAGAAGATATAAACTCAACAGGTTTCCAAATGCCTAAGAAGAATAACACTCAAAAAAACTAGTTATAAAGGATCAATCAAAGTCATCTACTAATATGTTTGAAATCCTTTCCACAAATGATGTCTCAAGTGAGGAAGAGGAAATAATGGAAACATAAATCTTAGAAACACAATTTAAAGATGAAGGGAAGAACTCAGAGACAAACCAACAAATCAAAGGTTTTCAACAAAAAAAAGAAAAGAAAATTTACACAAGAAAAACAAACTTTTAAGTGTCAAAACTTCAAACAATACAGGTCCCAATATAGACTCTGTTGAACCCTCTAGTAAAATTTTGGTTGTGTACAAGCATTCTTCAAGGTTAGAAGCCATCTTAGATTCAATTGGAGTAAGTCAAGAAACAGGGAAAAAAAACTGAAGATGGATTCTAATAAAAAGGCAGGTTGCAAGACCAACCAATATCATATGGTAAAATAAGGTGAAAAGCTTGTAGAGGAAGGTAAGATTAATGCCCTTACCAACTTTTTTAGCCCTGGTATTAATGAAGATCATCACTTGGGATATTAGAGGACTAAAAGGGAGTTTTTCAAAATAAAATAAAATTAGAAGAATGATTCAGATAAATCATCCACATATTGTTTTCCTTAAAGAAACGAAGATGTTAATGGAGGATATGGATTCAATTGCTAGTAAAATTTGGCTAGCTGAAAAAGTGGTTTCCCTCAATTCCTAGGGGACTTCTGGTGGTATTTCTTGTCTTTTGGACACAAAAGAGGTAGTTATTCACCATATGGTTGGCAATTGGGGTCTTTTGGATATAGCTATTCAAAGTAGACATTCCAACCAACTTATGCTCTGCATTACTTTTTATGCTCTGATTGCTTTGGAGGAAAAAAGAAGATAGTGGAAGGATATAACTCATATTATCTCTCATTTTCCTGAAGCTTGGGTCTTGATCGGAGGAGATTTCAACACCATCCTCTCTTTAGATGAGAAAATGGGGAGAAATAGAAATTTGGATAAAAGCACTAACCTCATGAGCGAATATATTGCAAACCTCCATCTTGTGGAAATCCAACCAGATAATGGCCTTATGACTTGGTCTAACAGAAGGTAAGGCTTAGCTTGTATAATGGAAATATTGGATAGGTTTTTGCTCTCTAAAAATTTCTTAATCCATGGTCACATTACTAAAGTGAAGACTCTTAACAATTTTGGTTCGGATCACTGGCCAGTCATGGTGGAAATGTGGAAAACCAATGTGATTTTCTCTCCTTTTCATTTTCAATTAATGTGGCTCAGAGACAGTTCCTTTATATCTCATGTGCAACAATGGTGGAAGGAAGGTAAGCCTAGGTATGGGACTAAGATGTTTTGTTTTGCCAAAATATTGCAATACATTAAATCCAAAATCAAGACTTGGAACTGGAAGGAGTTTGGAGATGTTCATAAAAAAACATGAAGTTATTGCTCAACTTGAAAATTTGAATAAGAAAATTTGTTTAGATGGCCTCATAGAGAATAGAAGTGCAGATGAAATTAAACTCACAACTTAGTTAGAGGAATGGGAAAAAATAGAACTCTTATGGAAGCAAAAATCTAGAATTCAATGGCTCAAAGAAGGAGATCGAAACACAAATTTCTTCCACAAATCTCTTCTAGCCCCAAGATCTCACAACTTTATTTCTTCACCGAATTCCAATTTTGGAGATGTTGTCTATACTTGGGATGTCATGAACTCTTGATATCGAGCTAAGACAACACACAGCAAAATTCAACGCAAAGCTCGGAAACACACAGACGAATTCCAACAATTTTTCATTAAACAGAGGTCTTCCTTCGAATACACAGCAATTCTCAGCAATTCTATTCCCCACTACCCCAGAGTCCCCCTTTACAATGTATGCGCGGCCTTTTCTTATCCTCGGCCGCCACCTCCTTTTCCCATCATTACACTAAGTGCGGGCCTTCTCTAACCACCTGCACGAATGTTCTGTCGCACCTGCAAGATGCTGCCAGGAGCCCCGTGTTATCATGGTCTGGGGTGGCGGAGTGCGCTGCGGCCGCCTGTCAATCCATCCACCATATCATCATTCATAGGAGTGCGCCAAGTCGCTTGTAATTTGATGCCACATGTCCCCTTGCTAGAGTCCCTGTAACCGCTCCATACTCTTGGGCCACCTGTAACTTCACGCCACGTGTCCCTCTGCACTGGTCTCTGCAATCGCCGACTGGTCAACGTCGTGAGCGCTCTGGTCGCGATATCGCGATGTTTTTGCTCCAATACTTTCTCTCTCCTCTTTGGTTGCGATATCGCGATGTTTTCGACGTTAGGCTTCTCTCTCCTCCTTGGGACCGCGATTCCGCGACACGTCGCGAAATCGCGACGTCTAGGCCTTTCTTACTCGCTTTCCTCCTTTGGGCCGCGAAACCGCGACGTCGCGATTTCGTGACATCTTTGCATTCTGTACTTGCTGCTTCGTTTTGGGCCGCAAAACCGTGACATGTCGCGATTTCGCGACCATTTCACGCCCTTGAGTCTTTGGCTCGGAAGTGTCGTGATTTCGCGACCACTTTGCGTTTTAGAACCTTTCTTCCGGAAGTGTCGCGATTTCGCGACGTCTTTGAGCTCTGCCTTCGAAGGTGTTGCGATGTCTTTATGCTTTCAAGTCTTGTCTCTCGGAGGTGTCAAGATTTCGTGACCATTCTTGTGCCTTAGAACTTTTTGCCAAAGATGTCCCTGTGCTTTCAAATCTTGCTTCCTGGATTTATCGTGATTTCGCGACCCTTTGGCACTCAAGTGACTTTGCCTCGGAGCTGTCGCGATTTCGTGACCAATTGGCGCTCGAACTGCTTTTCTCTGAAACTATCACGATTTCACGACCGTTTGGCACCTTGATCTCTCCGACCCGAAAATGTCACGATTTCGCGACCATTTCGCGTCACGGCTGCGTTGCCTCAAAAATGTCACGATTTCGCGATAGTTTTGCACCTTGGCCCTTTTTATCAAAAAGCGTCGCGATATCGCGACAGTTTGGCCCGCTGGCGCCCTTCTTCAAAAAGCGTCGCGATATCGCGACAGTTTGGCCCGCTGGCGCCCTTCTTCAAAAAAAACGTCGCGATATCGCGACAGTTTTAGTACTTAAAGAAAAATACATTTTGGGTGATGCAAGATTTGCAGCTTCACCACCGGATGCTCCTGCATCAGACACCTGGGGTGAGTTTGAGAAGTGACCTCACTTCTAATCCTTCCGAGGTAGACCCAGGCGGTCAACCTCAGCCTTGGATAACCAAGTCACGTCTTCAATGGGTTTGCCCTTCCATTTGACCAAGTACTCTGAGTAACTCCTGTTCCTAGTACTTCGGCCCTCACGCATATCCAAAACTTCTTCTATCTCGTCCGCAACTGGGATGGCTGCTGGAATGCTCCACAGATCTGGACTGGGTATCTCACTGCTTTCTCCTTCATGATACTCGGCCAAATCCGAGATGTTAAACACGAGGGAGATGTTGAGTTCGCTTGGTAACTCCACCTCGTACGCATTGCCCGAATCGCGTTTGCCAATGATTTTACATGGTCCAAATTTCTTCATTTTTAGTTTGTTATAAGTCTTGGCAGGAAACCGCTCCTTCCTCAGATGGACCATGACAGAATCTCCTACTTGGAACTCTTTAGCTCTACGCTTTTGATCCACCCTTGTCTTGTACTGAGCATTCATCTTGGCAATGTGCTTTGTCACTTCCTCATGCACTCCATTCAGATGTTCGACAAAATCTTCTGCCTCAGCACTGCATTTCTCCCTCATATCTATCCTTCTCAACTCTGAGGCGTTTCTTGGGCTGCTCCCATAGATGATCTGGAATGGTGACTTATTGGTACTTCGATTGACCGAGCTGTTATACGCGAATTTTGCTTGTGGCAGAACTAGATCCCATCCCTTGGGCTTGTCCCCTACCAAGCATCGCATTAGGTTGCCCAAACTCCTATTAACCACCTCTGTTTGTCCATCTGTTTGGGGGTGGTATGCAAAACTGAACTTTAACTCCGTCTTCAGTTTCTTCCACAGGGTCTTCCAAAAATATCCTACAAACTTGGTATCCCTGTCCGACACAATGCTTCTTGGCAGCCCATGCAGGCGTACCACTTCCTTAAAGAACAAACCAACTACATGGACCGCATCGCTAGTCTTCCGGCACGGGATAAAGTGTGCCATTTTTGAAAATCTGTCCACTACCACAAATATGGAATCGTGTCCCCTCTGCGTCCTGGGCAAACCAAGCACAAAATCCATACTAATATCTTCCCACGGTCTTTCAGGTATAGGTAGCGGTTGATACAAACTAGTAGGCTGCCTCACACCCTTTGCCATCTGGCATATCCTGCAACTCTGCACAAACTTTGCCGCATCCTGCTGCAATTGTGGCCAGTAGTAGTTTTCACTAACCAGTGAGATGGTCTTGTCACAACCAAAGTGTCCAGCTAAACCCCCACTGTGCTTTTCTTTAATGAGGTTCTCTCTCATCGAGCTCCTCGGAATGCATAATTGGTTCCCCCTAAACAGCATTCCATCTTGAATCAGGTAATCCAACCATTTGGTCCTATCCATCGTAACAAGCGTAGTGTAGGCTTTCCAAGGTTCTACGAAATCGGGGTCTGCAGGGTATAAGTTCTTGAGTTCAGCAAACCCTACAACCTCCACTCTCATTTCTATCATCAGACATTGCCTCCTACTCAGTGCATCTGCCACCCTATTGGATCTTCCACTCCAATGCTTCAGCACAAAGGTATAGCTCTGCGGGAACTCTACCCATTTCGGGTGCCTCCGATTCAATTTTCCTTGGTCGTTAATATCTTTGCAGCGCTTGATGGTCGGTATAGAGAACAAACTCTTTTGGCAACAGATAGTGCCTCCATTTCTTGAGTGCTTGAACTATGGCGTAGAACTCTTGATCATATATCGAATACTTTCTCCTGGCATCATTGAGCTTCTCGCTGAAATAAGCTACAGGCCTACCTTCTTGGCTCAATACGGCTCCTATCGCATTACCACTTGCATTGCAGTCCACCTGAAACACCTTATTGAAATTTGGAAGTGCTAAGACGGGTTGCTCAGTGACCTTCTTCTTCAGCATATCAAAGCTTTTGTCTGCTCCAACTGTCCACTGGAATTCCTTCTTGTTCCCCTTCATTGTCTCTGTAAGAGATGCACAAATACTGCTGAAGTTTCTGATAAATTTTTTGTAGAAACTGGCCAGACCATGAAATGATCTAACCTCGGTCACACTTCTTGGGACAGGCCATTCTAGGATAGCCTTCACCTTTTCGGGGTCCATTTTGAGGCCATTTGCTGATATAACAAATCCCAGGTATACCAGCTCCTTCTTCACGAAGTTGCACTTCTTCAGATTGATCAGTAACTGCTCCTCCCGCAGTTTCTCAAAAACCTTCTTGATGTGCATCAGGTGCTCCTCTAAGGTTCTGCTAAAAATTAGTATATCATCCAAGTAAACAATAACAAATTTGCCCAAAAATTCCTTCAGAACTTCATTCATTAATCTCATAAAGGTACTAGGTGCATTGGTTAATCCAAATGGCATAACCAACCACTCATACAGCCCCTCTCTGGTTTTAAAGGTTGTCTTCCATTCATCCCCTTCTCTAATGCGGATTTGATGGTACCCACTTTTCAAGTCAATTTTTGTGAAGTACTCAGATACACTCAAGCAGTCCATGATATCATCCATCCTTGGCAGTGGGAACCTGTATTTAATGGTGATCTTGTTGATTGCCCGAGAGTCGGTGCACATTCTCCATTCTCCATCCTTCTTGGGTGCTAGTACTGTTGGTACTGCACATGGACTAAGACTCTCCCTAATCGGGCCTTTCTTCAACGAGATCTTGAACTTGCCGATTCAACTCTTCGGTTTCCACAGGTGTCATTCGATGTGCAACCTTGTTTGGCAAGCTCGATCCAGGCACCAAATCTATGTGGTGACTGATCTTCCTAACAGGCGGTAAACCTTCAGGAACATTGTCAAAAATGATATCAGGGAATTCCTCTAACGAGTCCCATGACTTCCACTAGAATTTCCTTGCATCCTTCTTCCCTAACCCTGGGGATTATGGCATAGCACATATGATCTGGCTTCAGGCCTTCCAAAAATCTCCTGCCATCAACTAAATAGACTCGTGCACTGCTGCATACTTTCTCATCCGCCTCCTTCAGGGGTTTTAACTTATGGCGAACTCCATTCTTTGTGAGAGAATATGTGTTGGCTCGACCATCATGGACAACACTTCGGTCAAGCTGCCATGGTCTCCCAAGCAGCAGGTGACATGCATCCATAGGCAATATGTCACATAAAACCTCATCTCGATAAGTTCCAATATTGAACTTCACCAGGCATTGTTCACTTACTAACACCCGATGGTCCTTTTGCAACCATGCAATTTGATAAGGGCGCGGGTGTTTTCTCCTCTCCAAGCTGCAGCTTGGCAACCATTTCCTCGAAACCAAATTGTCGGTGCTTCCATTATCAATGATGATGTTACGAGACCTTGCACTGTGCACTTGCATCTTGTTCGAAATAGGTTGTTCTTCTGGTCTGTATTTTCTTCTTCATTTAACAAGACTCTTCTGATGACCATTGCTTCTCCTCTTTTTGCCTCCTCTGAGTGCTCAGACTCTACACCTTCGTCTGCTACAGCAGCTCGGGCCTAACCCTCAGGTCTTTGATTTGGCCTCTCTTGATGCTATGGGTAGTTGTATGCCCTGTGTCCTTCCTCTTCGCAGTTGAAGCAGGTTCCTCTAAAGACACCTCTTCCAAACCCTCGCCCAGACCTACCTCTTCCTCTTGGGTAGTTGTTGCTCTGATTGTGTGGGCGTTGGTCATCCTCCTCTTTCACTTCTTTCTATTTCTGGCTATTGCTAGCTTCACCAATTTTCCCAAAATCTTTGTATCTTCCACCACTGCCTCTTCCACCAGCTCTTCCACCCCTGTCCTTCCCTCTCTGCTTACCATCAAACCTCCTATTCAGTTTCTCCTCCACTTTTAATGCAAATTGATATGCATCTTCTACTGTGCTTATTCTAACCAGCCCCAGCTCTTCTTGAATGCTGGTTCGCAATCCATTGATGTAACGTGCAACCTTCTCCTTATTCGCCTCCGAATGGCCGGTTCTGATCGAGATTTGGTGGAACTCTTCAGTATATTCCTTGACAGTCTTACTAGCCTGTCGAAGACTCTGCATTCTTTTTAACAAATCCAACTCATAATCTGCAGGGATGAACTGCCTCTTTAGTTTCTCTACCATCCTATCCCACCTGGTGATCCTTTCCTTTCCCCTCCTATTCCTTTCCAACTGCACTCCTTTCCACCAGATGCTAGCATGTCCCTTTAGCTTGGTTTTCGTGAACTTGATCCGATTTGGATCTGATATCTCTTCGTATTCAAAATACTCCTCCATGTCGTTGATCCAGTCTATCAACTCCTCAGGGTTGAGGTTCCCCGAGTACGTGGAGACGTCAAATTTTGGCTTCTTCCCGATCTGGGAGATGGCTCTATACAACCTAGCCTCTGCTGGATCCAAGGCCTCTTCCTCATCGGATGGGGCCTCTTCTTCCCACACTTCGTCTTCGTTGGGTTCTTCCCTTCTCGGCTCGACTCCTCTTCTAATTTCCTCTTGCAGGGCCTCAACTTGCCTCTGCAGGGCTCTTAGATCGACCTCCTCCCTTCTTGCTCGCCTGTGTCTCATACCACCACGATCTCTATGCGGAGGCATCCTGCTTCTTCTTCACAACCCACAACCACAGTCCTGGTGCAAACTGCCTCACTGTCGACGTTCGGTCTGCACACTCAAAACCAACCTGCTCTGATACCACTTGATATCGAGCTAAGACAACACACAGCAAAATTCAACGCAAAGCTCGGAAACACACAGACGAATTCCAGCAATTTTTCATTAAACAGAGGTCTTCCTTCGAATACACAGCAATTCTATTCCCCACTACCCCAGAGTCCCCCTTTACAATGTATGTGCGGCCTTTTCTTATCCTCGATCGCCACCTCCTTTTCCCATCATTACACTAAGTGCGGGCCTTCTCTAACCACCCGCACGAATGTTCTGCTGCACCTGCAAGATGCTGCCAGGAGCCCCGTGTTATCATGGTCTGGGGTGGCGGAGTGCGCTGCGACCGCCTTGTCAATCCATCCGCCATATCATCATTCATAGGAGTGCACCAAGTCGCTTGTAATTTGATGCCACGTGTCCCCTTGCCAGAGTCCCTGTAACCGCTCCATACTCTCGGGCCACCTATAACTTCACTCCACGTGTCCCTCTGCACTGGTCTCTGCAATCGTCGACTGGTCAACGTCTTGAGCGCTCTGGTCGCGATATCACGACGTTTTTGCTCCAATACTTTCTCTCTCTTCTTTGGTTGCGATATCGCGATGTTTTCGATGTTAGGCTTCTCTCTCCTCCTTGGGACCGCGATTCCGCGACACGTCGCGAAATCGCGACGTCTAGGCCTTTCTTACTCGCTTTCCTCCTTTGGGCCGCGAAACCACGACATGTCGCGATTTTGCGACATCTTTGCATTCCGTACTTGCTGCTTCGTTTCGGGCCGCGAAACCGCGACATGTCGTGATTTCATGACCATTTCACGCCCTTGAGTCTTTGGCTCGGAAGTGTCGCGATTTCACGACCACTTTGCGTTTTAGAACCTTTCCTCCGGAAGTGTCGCGATTTCGTGACGTCTTTGAGCTCTGCCTTCGAAGGTGTTGCGATGTCTTTATGCTTTCAAGTCTTGTCTCCCGGAGGTGTCACGATTTCGCGACCATTCTTGTGCCTTAGAACTTTTTGCCAAAGATGTCCCTGTGCTTTCAAATCTTGCTTCCTGGATGTGTCGCGATTTTGCGACCCTTTGGCACTCAAGTGACTTTGCCTCGGAGCTGTTGCGATTTCGCGACCAATTGGCGCTCGAACTGCTTTTCTCCGGAACTGTCATGATTTCGCGACCGTTTTGCGCCTTGATCTCTCCGACCCGAAAATGTCGCGATTTCGCGACCATTTCGCGTCACGGCTGCGTTGCCTCAAAAATGTCGCGATTTCGCGACAGTTTTGCACCTTGGCCCTTTTCATCAAAAAGCGTCGCGATATCGCGACAGTTTGGCCCACTGGCGCCCTTCTTCAAAAAGCGTCGCGATATCGTGACAGTTTTGCACCTTGGCCCTTTTTATCAAAAAGCGTCGCGATATCGCGACAGTTTGGCCCGCTGGCGCCCTTCTTAAAAAAAAAACATCGCGATATCACGACAGTTTTAGTACTTAAAGAAAAATACATTTTAGGTGATGCAAGATTGCAGCTTCGCCATCGGATGCTCCTGCATCAAATCTATTGTTGTCGATTACTTTTCTAATATTTTTGCTGCTAATCCTCTTGACTCAGCTTCTAAACAAATTGTTTTTCAAGCAATCCCTTCTCTTATCACTTATGAGGAGAACTCTATTTCAGCTGCTCCTATTACTATTAATGAGCTTCAACAGGTAGTTTTTAAAAGCAAATAGGGAAAAACCCAGGTCCTGATGGTTTTCTCATTGAGTTATACTAAGATTTTTGGGATATACTTCATGCTAATTTATTAGAGGTGGTGGAAGAAACCAGGAAATCCAAAGAAATTTTGAAGGTTATCAATAAAACTTATATTACTCTTGTTCCAAAATCTCAAGATTTTGATCATATCTCAGCTTTTAGACCTATTGCTTTATGTAATGTTCTTCTCAAAATCATTACTAAGATCATGGCAGAAATATTGAAGCCTCTTTTGCATAAGATTATTTCCCCTGAACAAGGGGGTTATGTGGAAGGGCATCAAATAGTAGATGAGATAGTTCTTGCTCAGGAAGCCATCCATTCCATGGATATGCAAAAATCTCCTTCCATGTTCATTCGGTTAGACTTATCCAAAGCTTATGACAGAGTGGATTGGCACATCCTTATCAAAGTTTTGAGGCAATTTGGTTTCTCTAAGGATTGGATGGATTGGACTATGGGATGTATCTCTTCAATTTCCTACTTAGTTCTTATCAATGGTAGGCCTTCTTAGTTGTTCCCAACTTCCATAGGTATTAGGCAAGGTGACCCGCTATCCCCTTATTTATTCATCATTCTTGTTGAATGATTGGGTAGGACTATAACCAATAAGAGGGAAAACAAAACCTTTGAGGGAGTTACCATTGCTCATGGATCTAGACCTATCTTTCATCTTAAATTTGTTGATGACTCTACTCTTTTAGGTAAAGCTACGGTTAAGGAAGCTTCTAATATTAAGAAAATCATTAACTATTTTTCTAAGGCTACTAGGCAATTGATCAATGAAGACAAATCTAAAGTTATTTTCTTTCACTGCTCTGCCAGACAAAAATCCATGGTCTTGGATAAATTAAGATATAAGAAGACCTCCCTTTCGATCACTTATTTAGGTATTCCCATCAATATTCAAAGGTAGAAAAAAAATATTGGAATTGGTTGTTGGACAAAGTCAAGAAGAAAATTGGAAAGTGGACCAACATGTGGCTTTCTTCTGGGGGTAGAATCACCTTGGTAAAATCAGTCCTTCAAGATATTCCTATTTATTTTTCTTCCATGTTGAATATCCCAAAGGTTGTTCTTCGAGAACTGGATCAAATCAGTCATCGATTCCTTTGAAGTGGTACTAAGGAGAAAAGAAAATGGACCTTGGTGAAATGGGACACTTTATGTCTTCCTAAGAATGAAGGGGGGTTAGGATTTCGGTCTTATATTAATAACAACAAAGCTTTAGCTGCTAAATTATATTGGAGGATGTTGCATAACCCCAATGCTCTTTGGGCCAATAATCTCCGTGCTAAATATACTCAGAACAAAAGTCTTGAAGACCTTGTTCGCTATCAACTTCCTACCAAAGGTTCTCCCATTTTAGCAATTCTTAAGAATGGTGAGGATTTTATAAAAAAAAAAATAATTTGGATCATTCATAATGGTCAACAGGTAAATTTTTGGATAGATTCTTGGGATGGTCAGAAGCCTTTGATAACTCAGTTTCCCGATTGGAGGCCTTGGATGGAGGAGCTTCACCGAGCTAACTGGATAAAGGTGGCTAATTACTATTGGTACCATACTGGTAATTCAAAGGTTGGTAGATATTGAATCCCTATTGAGGACTGGCCTATTCAAATCCCATAAAGGCAAAGACAAGATATCCAAGGCATCCTTCATATAAGATATCTCTCTTAGTCCCATGAAAAAGATTATTTTAGATGGAACAACACTACTAAGGGTGAGTATTCAGTTGCTCAAGGTTATTTAACCTTATGCCATAAAAATACCAACCAATCTTCTGACATCTTTTCTTAGTTGTGGGCTCAAAAGCTTTGGCCTAAGGTAAGGTTCTTTACTTGGCTATTATTGCATCGTAGGGTGCTTACTGGTGAGCAACTTATGAAGCGTGGTTTTCATGGCCCTTTTAGATGTGAAATGTGTGGAGATAATGTAGAAACTCTTAGCCATCTTTTTATTGAGTTTACTTTAGCCTCTGAGCTATGGAGGAGAATGACCACTTTACTTGGCTTACAATGGTATAATTTTTTACTTTTGAATAGCTTTGGAGGGATTGGCCTAAACAAGAGGGTGTTGATCACTTTATTAGGTAGTTAGTTTGGATGGGTTCTACCATTCTTCTTTGGAATATCTAGAATGAAAGGAACAACCGAATTTTTAATCAAGATAGGAAGGATACTCACTATATTTGGAAAAATACCATAGCCATCTTAGTTGAATCAGTCCATCAACTCCTTAATCACCCCCAAAACTCCCACCAAAGATGGGATCAAGTGATGCAAATATTGAAGATTAAATATTCTAAGGGCAACCAACTTAAAGGGAATGTAAGTATTTGTAAGATGGATAGGACAAGAAATTGGTAACCCCTCCTAAGGATTTTGGAAAAGTCAATACTGATGGAGCCTCTAGAGGGAAACCCTGGAAAAGCTAGTGCGAGAGGAATTAGGAGACTTTCAGATGGCTCCCTGGTTTTTACTTTTGCTGAGAATTTGGGTATTCTTTCCAATAACCTTTCTTAGGGGTATGGTATCCTCAGAGACCTTCAAGAGGCTACCAAGGTTGGATGGGAAAAGGTGTTAGTTGAGTCTGACTCTCAACTCATGATTAATATTTTGAAGACTCCTTTTAAGAATCACAAGGTTGATTAGAGAATAAAAAGAATTATTGAGAAGATTCAATTATATCCGATGGGATTTTTGAAAGTTGATTACATTCATGTGGTCAGAGATCAAAACAAGATTGTTGATGCTTTAGCTAATTGGGCTTTGGACAAAGGTGATCTTACTTCTTATAGCCACCCTCCTAGATGGACTTCACAAATAAGGGAAGCTCTTCTTTATATCATTTCTTTGGATGGCTCCAGTTCTGAAGGTACCTAGTTTCTTCTTGCTTTAGGGTATTTTAGTTCCCTAGCTTAAACTATTATTTCTTTTGTTTCTTCTATTAATTATTGCCTTAAAAGTCTTTTGGTCTAGAAAGGTCATTTTTATGTTCAATTTTTTTCTTTTTCCTTTTTTGTTTTTGTTTAGTTTTTTTATTTGTTTTTGTGTTCTTTGTGTTGTTTTTTGTTGTTTTTGTGTTTTGTTTCTTTTTGTGTTTTTTGTTATTGTTCTTGTGTTTTTGTTGTTCTTGTTCTTGTGTTTCTGTATGTTTGTGTTAATTCATGTTTTTGTGTGAGTGTTTTCTATGTTTTTTGTTTTTTTTTATTGTTTGTTGTTGGTTGTTTTTTTATTTTTAATTTTTAATTTTTAATTTTTTAGGTTTTGGTTGTTTTTGTTTTTCATGTTTTTGTTGGTTATGTCTCTGTAGTGTTTTGTTGTTTTTGTCATGTTTGTGTTTGTGTTTTTTTGTTCTTGTGTTTTTTCTATGTGGTTTGTGTTGTGGCTTTTTTAATCTTATTGTGTGTGTGTTTGGTTGTGTTTTATCTTTTGGACACACTCAAGGAGCATGTTTTTTATTTTATTTTATTATTATTATTATTATTTTTTTTTAATCTTATTGTGTGTTTGTTTGCTCCTTGAGTATGTCAAAGGTGGTAGGCCAGGTTCGAGCCTTGGGTGATTTTTGCGGAATGGATACCCTTGCCTCCTTGGGTCTTACCCGAAAGTGGCATCCCTTTTGGGATGTTTTCCACAAAAAAAAAGGTATAACATCCAAATTTGGTAAAATTCTAAGATTTATTTGAAAATGCGAGGAAAGAAAGTTGATATGATAGTCCAAAAAACCTAATCCATATTGGAATCCTTACTATATTTTCCACCTCCAAATAAAAATCCTCACTCCATGGGCTTGAATACAAGCCATCTCTCCCTCTAAAACTTGGACCATCATTTTATTCTTGATTTTGAACTAAGAGAAGATGATAAGGCAAAGAAAAATACTTTTGGAGTGAAATTCATTGAATGTATTGACCTCAAACCCAACTTTTATTTAATCCACTTTTGAATCTTTGAAAAACCTAACCAACATTTGTTGAACATGCATATTAACCCTCTGCTTTTAAGAACAAGGTGATTTTATTTGTAGTAAACAAATTCTTGATGGTATAATCATTGCACAAGAGGCAAAACACTCTCTTCATTCCATGAAAAAACTAGGCATGTTTGTAAAATTGGATATGAAAAAAGGAGAAATGAAGAAGGAGCTCCTCATTTCATATTGTTGCTTTTTTCAATAAAGGAAAAAAGCTCTTAGACTCAATTTTTGATAGAATGAAATTGGTGGAGTATATTACATTATTTGGTACATGCTAATGTACCCCTATGGTACCTTCATGACACATGTAAATATTAGATTAGGATTGAGTCTTAGTTTAGAGTGTGAGTAATATTTTATGTAATATTGTAATGTGTAGGAAGTGCACAAGTGTTATGTAAGTGTGTCTGTGTAGGAAATGCGCAAGTGTCATGTGAGTATGTGTGCAAGTGTCATGTGAGTCTGTGTGCACAAATTTCTTATGTGTAAGAGTGCATAATAGTCTTTATTTTAGAGTGTGCAAAGTGAAAGTCATGTCTAGGTGTAAATACAAGATAGAGCCATGTGTTTGCAAGTGTCAAGTAGAGAAGTCAAGAGTCATGAGACTTGGCATGGAAAGGAATAGTCAAGTATCCAAAGAGTCATTCTACTATGGCTATATAGTACTCCATAGAGAAGGAAAAAAGTATCAAGTGTCATATCCAAATATCCAATCATCAAGTATCAAGTATCATATTTGTAAGAGAAAGAGAAGTAATAAAGATTGCATACATTTGAGCAATTAATATTGTAAGTTGTGCTACATGCTTTGTACATGTATGATTTAGGCTATTTACATTCATATTTTTATTTATTAGTGAATGTTATTTGATATATTATAAGCCTTGATTTACATATTAATTTGCTCATATTATTCTACTTACATCATTATCTTGATCTTATTATATTTGATCTTGTGAAATTTATCCTGTGAGTTTTTATGTTAGTATTAAGGCTTAAAAAACCATAAAAAATATTGTTTGGTAGTTTGGAAAAGTAAATTCTTAACCATGGTTGAAAGACTATAACTTATAAAGACTACATTACAATCTATCTCTCTATATGTAATGTCATATTTTAGTTTGCCAATAAGTGTAGCATCCAAATTTGATAAAGTTCAAAGAGATTTCTTTAGAAAAAATGTGAGGAAAGAAAGTTGATATAATAATCCAATAATACCAACCCATACTGGAAGCCTTTCCAAAGTTTCCATCTCTACACAAAAATTCTCACTCCACAGCCTTGAATATATGTCATTTCTCCCTCTCAACCGTGGGCCACCTCCTATTAGTTTATCCTTGACTTTGGAATTAAGAGAAGATGACGAGGATTCCTTTTTTGTAAAGAAATTCATTGAATGATTTGAATACAATCCTAGTTGCCATTTAATTCACTTTTAAATCTTTGAAAAACCTAGTCAATAATCATTGAACTTTTATATTAATCTTCTATTTCTAAGAACCATTATACTATGGAACTTTTGTTGTATTTTGATTTCATGGATATGGAACACTATAGATGTTCTTCCTTGTGTTCAATGAAACATTACTTCCTCTAAGTGAGGCATACTTACTTCTACTTAAGGTCATTCCCTTTGAATGACATTTCATTATTACCACTCATATATATATATATATATATATATATATATATATATATATACACTTTAGTTTTTAAATTATCCAAAAATGTGGAATAAGAACTTTGAAAACAATACTTGGTTCTTTTCAATATAAGACTCAATTCTTGTTTGCACTCATTTCTTATTCTAAGATTTGTAATTATTTTAAAAACTTATTATTATTGGTTATATAGAATTGAACGAGACTCACCCATATTATATAATGATAGGATAATGGTATTATAACAACTTGGCTATTATGCATGTATCACTTTGCAAAATTTAAACCAAAGTCTCTTCCTTGAAGAATTTAAGAAAATGAACTATTAACATTAAATTTTAGAAACCTTATTGTTATCTTAATCATTTTTATAATATTAAGTAAAATATTTAATAACTACATCATTTTTTGCAATGAGTTTGCACAAGTTTTTATGAAGGGTCCTGGTCCTCTCATATTGAGTTGGGTTTGAATCTTGGACCTCTCAAAGAGAGGCCAAAGCCCTTACCACTGTGGTAAGCTTGCAACTAACAACTATATCATTTTACGTCACATTTAATAAATAATTAAAATATTTTGATTATATCATTTTGAAATGTATTTTATATTGTTTACTTAAACCATTATATTGCATATATATTTTTTCCTTTATATGGAGAGAGACTTATTTATTTATTTTAATATGGTATACGTTGCTTCCTCCATCAAAATACCAAACTATTATATTTGCTCTTAGTCAAAACCACATCCAACTTGTCTTTTTATCAGAGATATTATTCATTTCTTATTCTATTAAATATATTCTTCAACTTCCTCAAAGCATTATGTTTTCACAATGAGTTTGTTGACATCATTTTCATTAAGAAATAAAATCTTACTTAACCAATTACAAAGTTTAACACGACATAAGTCAAATTATTTGCTACTACAATTGACTAAATTATCTTCTACCAATTTCCTTCTCAATAAATATGCTCACATTTTCGAGAGGATGAAGGTCCAATAATAAATGATAAATATCAATTATAAATTTTTTTTATCCAATTCCCACATCCATTTTAATTCATTAATGATAATTTATTTATTTTTGCTAGAGAACAAGGGGTTGTACTTGGGTCCCCCACCCTTGACAAATCACAACTCTCTTCTTTAGAGCTTAAGAGTTTACAAACATATTCAATTATCATCTCAATTAAGTTGCTATAGCTAAAAACCTACATCATTTTACATAAAATATTTGAATTATTGATTTTCATTTTTTGGATCTTTTTAATTTTTTGTGTGAATACAAATATTCCATAATTCAACATTCTTCTTGATATTTTCCTATAGCAGCCTTCACACTACCAACAAAACACCTCTACTAGCTATACATTGTATCTTAGCAGAGTAATATTTCCAAAATATTGCATTGTCATAGTTCGCTTTATTAGATATGGATTACTAGTTTCCTTCTTGAAGCACAAGTGCAACCACATAAATTATAATAAATAGTTTATATCAAAACACATTAATGTTATAAAATAAAGCATATATTACCAATGAAAAATATTAAAGTAAATCTTAATCATTATTTGAATCAGACAATCAATATTTTCTTGTTAGCTTTGGCTAAACTTACTACTTCCTCTAACCATGGAGGAGAGAATTTAACTTCACAATCCTCAATTAAAACTCCTCTATTGGCTAGCTTATCTACACATTTGTTTCCTTCCCTTAACATGTGTGTAAATCTGATTACTTTAAATTCTATATCAACATCTTGAATTTTCACAACTATGTCTTGTAGTTCCATGGAGCCTTTTCTTTCCTCAAAATTGCATTTATTACTAAGTGAATCACCTTCCATCCATACTCTGTTTCATTTCATTTGTTTGCATACTTTTAACCCTTCCAAAGCTGCCCAAGCTTCAACTTCATTATTTATCTTAAATCCACTATTGAAAGTGTAATGAGACAAAATCTCTCTATCATTTCTAATTATTCCTCCTCCTACTGGTCCTGGATTTCCTTTAGAGGCTTTATCAAAATTCAATTTGACCAACTCCACATCTGGTGGATTCCACTTTATATTCTTTGTCTTCTTTATGTTTCTCCTATACCCAACATCATAATTCCATTTGATGACTTGACTCCATCTATCAAGGCTCTCTGCTTCTAGATTAAGGATTCGGTGAGTTGATAAGGTTGGTTTAGACTCCTCTATGGCTAAACAAATCTTCCTTTCCATTACCTCTTAGCTGCTCTCCTTTCCTTTAAATATTCTTCTATTCCTTTCTAGCCATACAATCCAAAGTATTGTATCTTTTGATATATCTCAAATTGTCTATAAAGACTCACTTTTAAAAGTTCTTTGCCATTGCCTTAGCCATTTTTCAATTTTGCCATTTATCACATGCATTTAGCAAACATTAAGAATCCATTACCATAATTTTTAGACTATTGAGCAGTGTCCCAAGAGATAGTCTATATACTCTCCTCCTTTTTACAAATAACATATTATGAGAGGCCATAAAAATCCCTTTTCATAAGGTTATCCCAGGATAAAATTCTTCTACGACCTATTAGCCAAACAAACATTTTGACTTTAGGAATGCTTGGGCTATTCCAAATATCTCTCCATATTTTTGGGATATTCCTATTTTATCGGTGCTTTACATTATATCCACTTCTTGTTGTGTATTCTCCTGAGCTCTTCAACTCCCAAATCAACTTATCCTTGGCTCACCTCGGAATAATTATTGTTGTTATCTTTCTACCCAACTACCTCCTAGCATCAATGTGTTGTATACTTGTAAAAAATCTTCTTTCCATTTGTATCTTCCTTCTTGATCCTTGTACAATTTTTTTGGAACCCTATCACCATATTTGTCTTTAAGTAATCTCATCCATGGTTTCAAAATTGGATCTAGATTGAGTGGTTTTTATTACACCAAGTATCCATCCAAATAAAAATATTTTCTCCAATTGCCACCACCCATCTTAAAATTAAAATATATTTCCTCCATTTTCAATTATAATTTTATTTTTTATAAAAAGTGTTGTAGCCTCTATATAGTTGTTAGTTAAAGTTTCTTATAATTTTAAATGAGAGAATTTTACCTTCATTGTTAGAAATAACTCTTCCATGTATACTCAAGTTCTATAACTAAAATGCTAGGACCTCTTTTTCTACACTTAAAACTTTCTATAACTAGCAGTATATCTACAAGTTTCAAAATTTAATATGATATTGAAATTTGTTTTGAAATTTTTTATTAATCTTTTTCAGCCTTAAATTTCAACTAATTGTTATAGAATCAATCTTCCATAAACTATATAATGAATTAACTTTAAAATAATTAATCTAACATTTTATTAAAATTTTAAATTTTAAATGTTATAGTTGTAGTTAAGTTTTTTTTAATTTTAAATGAGAGAATTTTACCTTCATTGTTGGAGATAACTCTTCCATGTATACTCAAGTTCTATAACTAAAATGCTAGGACCTCTTTTTCTACACTTGAAACTTTCTATAACTAGCACTATATCTACACAATTTTTTTTATAATAAAGTTTCAAAATTTTATATGGTTTTGAAATTTGTTTTGAAATTTTTTATTAATATTTTTCAACCATAAATTCCAACTCATTGTTATAAAACCAATCTTCCATAAACTATATAATGCTTAAACTTTAAAATCATTAGTCTAACATTTTATAAAAATTTTAAATGTTTTATTTTTAGATACGTAGGAGAGTTGGTTACAACCACACTACTTTTAGTAATTGGCAAGCACAGGGTTCAAACCACATGGATTGCTCCCAACAAACCTATTCCAACTCGTTGTTGTTGATCTGTCGTGAGGGAAAGGCCATTGGTCGTTCGAGATTCGTATTGTCGTTATCTAGCATACACTCAAAAGATTCAAAATAGAATGCTATCTTTGTAAATTAGTACCCCAAGTTTGAACCCAGGTCACTTCTTGGTAAGTGCCTAGCCACACAAGCAACTAACAATCCACCTAGTCCTCGAGGGCTTTTGTTTTTTTATACATAAAGAAGTTGGTTACATCCATACTATTTTTAGTAATTATCAAGTGCAAATTCAAACCAGGGAGGCTACTCCTAACAAGCCTGTACCACCTTGTTATTCTTGATCTGACGTAAGAGGGGCCATTGGCTCAAGATTTGTATTGTCATCCTCGTGTAATGCACACTAAAAGGATTCAAATTAGACTACTACCTTTGTAACATGCATGCCTTCACAGTTTAAACCTAGGTCCTTTCTTGATAAGTGCTTAACCAGACATACAACTACCAATCCATTTAACCTTTGAAAAACAAAAAAATTAAATATAAACGAAACTATCTATTGTATCCTCTTATTATTAAAAAAATAATTTCAAATAATATAAATTAAAAAATAATAGTTTTTAACTCCTAACACAAAACACATGAAAAATCTATGACATTGTTCTTTATAAACTTGCTCCTATGAAAATCTTACTTTGCTAATTAAAAAATATCCGAGGCCTTAAAGAAAGATTAATATTTTGCTTGTTAAAAATTAATATATTTATGAGAGATCTAATTTAATAAATTCAAAATTAAAATTATAGAAATAATTTTTAATTTAGTTAATAAATAAAAAATTAATTAAAATATTTAACTCACATATATAAAAACATTATATAAGTAACTTCAATTATTCGGGAGAGGGGCCTGTTATAACGCTTTGGAGTATTACTTCAAAAAAATTAGACTAAGACTACTGTTACTGGCGATACGTTGGCGCGAATTCTGAGTGCCGTGGAAGGGATGGAGATGAAGGTTCGAACACTAGACGGCGTTACCACTACCGTGGGAATTCGCGGCGACCAGACTGTCAATGACCTTAAAAAGCTCTTAAAACACTCGCCTTCTCAACATTTCCATCTTTTTTTGCGAGTGAGTAACGTTCAATTTCAAATCCCCCATTTTCCTTCGTCTAAAATCTCAGTTCGTTACCCCGTTTTTTTGGTTGACGTGAATTGAAATTAGAATCGATTTATAATTAACCTGCATGTCGGGCGGATTAAAGGGCTTAATATTCCTGCAGAATCTTCAATTTTTCTCGTCGAAAATAAATAAGGATGACTCAAGTTAGTTAAAGTAGTATTTTGGGGCTTGATGGATTGGGAGGATTCAATTTTGTTAAAAGGTTGAGATTCAAATGGGTACCACAGAGTAAATTGAAAATAAAAATCGTTGAGGCCTTAGTGAAATTGGGACGCTTCCTACAAAGAGGTCAAGTGTTTGAGTCCTTGACACTTAGTCAGGTCCCATGTGAGTGTGTAAAATAATTTAAAATGAGAAAAAAAAAAACTGTTTTGTTAACGGCGAACATTTTGCCAATAACACATGCTGGCTAGGTTGGAATTCAAATTTTGAATGGGAACTGCGATAAAATCCATCCATTCAAGGGTACTTCTAGGGGAACTCAAGTGAAATGGTTTTTGCTGTTGGAGATATCGAGTAATGGGCCTAATTAGCCTGTGGGGATAGTGTTTCACATGTCATGCATCATGAACACATCTATATAAATAAATAGGAAAGGATATTATTTCACATGTATGCATCATGAACACATATATAGATAAATAGCTTTTTTTGAAAACAGCGAAGGTCCCAAGAAGGCCATAAGAGGAAGGCAATGACTTGAGCAGTGGTGTGAAGTGCACATCGATTTGTCTCTTGAAAAACTCAGGCTGTTAAGGATTCCTATCTAAGCAAGGTTTTCCTACATCGGAGCTCTCTAGGGTTAAGATCTATGTTCTTTGTACTCATGATTCTTTGTTGTAAATGTATATTGCTGTGGCGAATCCATTTTGAACACCCGGATGGTTCATCAACCGCATAATCACAGGGAGCATGCCCCTTGGATTTTTCAAGATCATTCTAGCTCCAACTTTGTACTACTCCACACTTAGCAAAGATCATTTTTTGTGGTAAATGCTTTTTTAATCATGAAACTATTAAATCACTAATAATGGTTGCATGTTACAAATTTCATGTCTACCTAAGGATTCCTATCTTAATTACCATGACGAGACTAGGCTGACAAACAGTTGGGCTAACACTGGGTGGACAAGTTCTTGTAAAGATTCCTTCCCTCCAAATTGGTTATATGGAATTTTCAACAAACAGTATTATGGTGGCACCCATGGGAATTGAATCTTGGTGAGATCTTTGTGAGCCAAACAATCTTACCCGTTGGACTTCAACCCCATGGTCCCAGTTCTTGTAAGCATTACTCTTTAGTCTTTTTTGTAGTTTTGTCCTGTGCTATGTTGTCTCTTGTCAAATATTTATTGCTATTATTTCCTATATCGATATAAAGTTGAACTGTACAAGACATCGGCAGTTAGGAATAATGATTTCAGTGGCTCAAAAGAGTATTATCCTCTTAGGCAGACGTTTCATTAAAGATTTGAGATTTGCACTGGTCCTATTCAGTCCGATGTTTCACTGTTTTGACAACCCCCAAATGACTAAGAAAGTGGTTTCGTTTTGCAAGACTTTTAGCAACTATTCCATTGATCTGTCCTTTGACATAGAAATTTGTCAAAGCTTCTGTCAATCTGTCCACAATTGTTGTTTGTGAATTTTTTAGGATTATAATGCTGTTTAGGGTTCTGTCAAACCCATCCTCTGTGGTTGTATCCATATTGGAAAATTGCAAAGTATAACATTAATTGCCTTGTTAGATTTACAGGAAAATGAGATAAGAGTCAATGAACCTAGCAAGAGATGCTTTGCATGCTTTTATTTATATGTTTTCCCTACTCATTCATTTATTTGTGTTAAACAGTGAAATTTTGTCTATAGATTACAGCACCTTTTTGCAACTGAATTTTGGCATAGAAAAGAGTTGTTAAAATATGTAACCGAATTTTGTCATTTGAATTGGTGATGCATTAATAACTGAAGCTTCAATGTAGTGATACAACAACCACTGATTACATGACAAATGTTACATCAACCTTGTTAAAAGCAATCAATGAAACATTATGTTTGTCATCAAGCACTAACATAAAACATCATTCCTAACACTCTTATAATGTGATTTGGTCCTCTTTTACTCTAAGGAGTCTCTTTTTAATCATTCTATATGTCTGCAAGTTGGTTCTCTGTAGAAATGTATGCCACTATCTTGCCGTCCAACTGCTCTCATATAAAAGTTGGTTCTCTTTTATTATGTTTGTCATCAAGTTTGACTTTGGAATGAAAGACAAGTTTTTTGGTGGGTAGAATACAACTTTGATCATTAGAAATTCATATTATAATATGAGCTTGTCTTCTGAGCACTCTCTTCAGTCACATTGCTTCACGTACTGTCAATATTGCTTTATAATGAATTAACTGATGTCAATAAATTGTTTTGTGTTTCTTACTTAACCAGGAAATGACATAATCAAATGGCATAAGCTCAAGTGGTTAAATTGTGGGCTTTTAATGCAAAGATACAGGTTTAAATCTGGTCAGGCAATATAAGACCACTATGTGGTTTGTTGGCTGTGGTAGCATGATCATGATGCAATAAGATGATGGAATCTCGTTCCACCTAATACCTGGTGGAGCCCGTTTCAATCCTATATAACTAATTTAAAACTAGGAGAACATAACAAAGTGAGTATGGTTATATACCATGTAGCGTTCGTCCTGGTCATGTTGCCAGGCCAATGAGTCAGTGATACCTGCAAACTTGAAATCTCCATGCTTCAGGAATTCATGTCCAAAGTCAATATTTCCTTTCACATACCTCACTGTCTAATTGCAACTTTCTAGTAGATATTAGAAGTAATTGGCATAAATGTTAATGCCATTTCAAGGGCATAAATGGTAGTTGGTCTCATTATTGTCAGGCATATCAATTTTCCTAATTAATTGTCTGCACTATGATGTGGATTCTTTCCTTCTGCCTATATCTCTTGTCAGCATGGCATCCATTTTAACTGGTGTTATATATATACCTTGCAATCTGTTGTATGAGATTTCTGTACTGAGTTCTTAGCTTCCTTTGACAAAAAAATGTTTTCTACTTTTTGCCATATATAGAAGCACTTGAGCTACATTGTGTATTGTATTAAATAGAAGCATACATTGTCTTGTGGAAATCATCTTTCACCATACCTTTCATCTTCTTAACTTTGTCCTGGTTTGTCTTGGCAAGAGGTTTATGCCATATGCTTCTGTATCTGTATCTTTTTTTGTATTTGTGTCTCAGTTTTAGTGTTGGCGAATTGTGCTCAAATGTGGGGTTGTTTTTTTTTACCTTCAATTGCTCTTATGTTCTGTTCAGGATAGGTATCTAGCTTATAATGGGTGCCTCAACGTACTCCGAATGGTGCAGGAATTGATATGGTTCCAATCAAAATTAGTATGGTGTCATTTACTGTGTTTTTGTTGTTTCCTGCTTGGCAATCTCCACTCTTTTGACTGTCAATAATATTCAGTCTCCTATAATGCCATTCAAATCCTGCTTCTGAACTTTTACTTAACTTCTATTCGTAGCTGAATCTTCCTCTGCGAGAGTATCTTTTGTGTAACATGACTTTGAAGATCTATAAAATATCCAATTTCACCTCCCAATATTATCTACAACGTTATTTAAAGATCATCTTCTGACAGTATTATCTTCCTTTTAAAGAATCCAAAACATTTAATATCATTTTATGAAATTGCCTTTTATTCTTTGATATTTGTGCTTCAGGATTTTGATCCTCTGAACATATTCTTTGTTGTATTTGGGTTGCCCTACTCCTAGGATTTTACCATTTGCTTTTGTATTTTTAGCATGCTCCAGCTTGAGCTCTGACCTCCCAAGTTTCAATCCTAGAGGAGACAATGGAAATAGAAGAGAGATAATAAAGTTTTGTGGTCAACAGATTTGGAACTATCTCAACAAACTTTAATCTTGTCACGGCGCACACATCTGCAGTTAATGACTTTATTGCGTAACAATTACTTTATTGCATAAAACTTGTTTAAAAACTTCATTCCCTGATGCTAACATTATCTTATCTATCGGATAACCATTAACTATGATGTGCCAGCCACATACTTTCTTTGCTAGGCTTGTTATCTATCTTATTTTATCTTGGAAACCTATAATGAAAAAGGAATGGAAGAGGAATAGGAGGACAAAAAACAGGAATAAAAGAAAAAGAAAAAAAGAAATGAAACTATGTTTTTTAAAATAAAGGGGTAAAAATTTATTGATAAAAAGTTTGGATTACAGAGTACAAGCTGAGCTTCCAACCAGGACTCAAATAAACAGCAAAACAGGCTAAAACCACTAGACTAGATTGACACCTGAAGAAGACAACAAGAACAAACCACATTAAGTCCGAACATCCTTGTGGATCAACTCCCAGAGGCGTTGAGAGTCCCCAGACGGGAGACTCTCCCAGTTATCGATAATCCAAGGATCTAACAGCTCAGAAGCCCTTTTGGCCAGGTAATCAGCAACCCCATTCCATTCCCTTGGAACGTGCACAAAGGATATAAATTCGAATTCTTCACTCATTCTGAGAATTTGAATGGCTACAGAGGCCAACTGCCAATTAAATTCCTCCACCCTTTTACTGTTTAAAATATTAACCACAATTTGAGAGTCGGACTCGCAGATAAGCCTGCGCTAGCCAAGAGAAAACCCCCTCTGCAAGGCCTCAAGAATTGCAAGAGCTTCCATAAAATTGTTGGAGTGAACAACTTTATAAATGGAAAAGAAAAAACTAACAACGCCAGCAAAATCTCTCCCAACACCTCCAATTCCAGCATGTCCAGGATTGCCCCTGGACGACCCATCAGTATTAATTTTTAAAACTCCTCTAGGGGGTGGCCTCCATGTACCATCTCTCCTAACCTTCTTGTTGAGCTGAGGAACCGTGCTAGGGCTAGAAGAGTTCGCACCATCCCCAAAGAGACCAAGGGCCTGCTGTACCGTCTCCTCCCTAGAATCCAAAAGAGGGTCCACATCACATTTGCTATGGATGGTTTCTTGAACCATACACAGGATCCTTTGCCAGATCTGTTGAACAGCCAAATGACTGCCCTGAAAGATGCGACGGTTCCGTTCGAGCCAAATCTGCTAGATGATGCAAGAAGGGCCCAAATTCCAAGCCACTCGGAGGAAGGGGGCCTTGGCCGGAGGTCTGCCCAAACTACTCCAAAACTCCACCAGGGAGAGCACATGAAAACAAGGATGGTTCCAGGCGCCCCACCAACGGTGCCAAATGTCTCTGGCAAGGGAGCATTGGAAAAATAAATGAGAAGAGTCATCCTCATTCTTACTGCAAAGGACACAAAAAGAGGGACCTTGAAATCCCCTCTTCCTCATGTTATCCCAAGTGAGGCATTTATTACGAGCTACCAGCCAGAGAAAGAAGTTACATTTCGGCCAAGCAAATTTGTTCCACACCTTTTTCCACCATGTGACAGGAAGACTCCCGAACTTTTTCTTATCAAGAACTTGATAACCATAGGCTACAAAGTAGGTTCCCTTGGGATCAGGGTTCCAAGCCAGAATGTCTTTACCCCTCAACGAAGAACAGGGCCTCCCCGCAAGAATAAGAGCAAGCACATCTCTGTCCTTGGCCAGTCCCCCCTGGGGCTATTCCTGTGGATCTTTCCACTTGTACATCTCCATATTTCTAAAAGACTGAATTTTGTTAAAGTCCTCCACACGAGACCAACCCGCTTCCAAGAAACAAGCGCTTAGGGAACGTAACCTGGGATATTGATTCAAGATAGGAGGGTGGCCATCCCAAGAATCCTCCCAAAAAAGAGCATCTGATCCCCGATTGCAAATCCAGAACAAACCTCGCTTGATTAAATTAGCTCCTCTTTTCGAGTGTCCCGGATAACTCGAACCTTTCCCAACCAAGCTGACTCTAGGGATCTCAACCTCAGAAATACCTCTAAAGTATTTACAAGATAATATTTTAGCTCAAATCTGATCTTGAGAGGTACACCATCTCCGATAAAGTTTTGCAGCCAGAGCTTGCCCAAAAAGAGTTGTCTGTCGCAACCCAAGGCCTCCCTCTTGAACTGGCCTACATATAGAATCCCACTTAGAACTCCATTTAGATTGATCAAGTTTTCCAGACCATAAAAACTGTCTCGACAAAGCATCCATGTCCTTGATGAAACGAGAGGGAGTTATTTGCACAAAACATCTGTAAATGGGTAAAGCTTGAACAACAAATTTTAAAAGCAACACTCTACCTGTAGAGGATAGCCATCTGACAGTCCAGTGATTCACCTTCCTTTTAAAATTATCAAGCATAGACTGCCAAGAAGATCTAGGTAGAGGATGAGATGAAATCGGAATACCAAGATAAATGAAGGGGGGAGTCCCGACCTGGAATATTAGAATGCGAGCAATCCTGGCTTGAATAAAAGGAGGGGTATTGGAGAAGAAAATAGAAAACTTGTCCTCATTAATCAATTGTCCAGAAGCAACAAGATATATGTCAAGAGATTGTCTAATGTTTCGAGCTTCCCTGATAGTGGCAACTCCCAACAAAGTAGTATCATCAACAAATTGAAGGTGGGAAAGAGGCGACAAACTACTATCCCACTTCCACCCCTGAATGAGACCCTGCCTGACCTGAGACTTGAGGAATCTTTGTAATGTCCCCATCCTAGTCAGCTAACAGAGCGTAATATGGACTTGCCTATTCATAAGGTTCCGTAGGCAATGTCGAGTGTTTAGGAACCACTAGGTGTTATGGAGATATTGTTGGACGATCTGCATTTACAGTTGTCAGCTTTTAGGACCGTTTCTAGTAGTATTTTCAAAGACTTACTATTTTTAGTAAGTCAGTTAGGGTTGGATTCTTGGGAAACGGAAAGTACGACTGGCATCTTTGGCTTAATGGGTATCCGTTTCCGTAAGTTGTTTGGTGGTTGGATGTTGGGAGAGCAATAATTTTAATGCCCGAAGATTTATAATGTTATATTTAAATATAAAAGTTAAATATATTAATGTTGGGCATTAATTTAATCTTAGAAGGGGTCATGTAACCACTTGAATTAAAGGGGATTTTATAAATTTCATATTTCTAATGTCATAAAAGTGGTATGGTCTCCTTGGAAAGTAATAAGTGAAATATATTACAATTTATGGTAAAAAGAATGCCTTCAAGGTGCAACGTAGCATTTGGAAAGATAAATTATCCCACATTCAAGAAGTGAATGGATCAACCAGCTTTGGGAAAGGATAAAAGTGGCATTGAAGAGTTGATTGTGACATCTTTGGTTATTACATTTCATGTTTGGAGAAAGGAGCTTGCTTGCAACAGAGTTTGCAGGAAGATATCCAGCTTGTTTGTGACGAAAAACCACAAGCAAGGGCAGATTTGGCTTGTTTGGAGACGAAACCCTCCAACAAGAACATCACTTTTGGGATTGCAAGATATCCTTGGAGTGATTGTGGCATTTCCGTGACGGGGAATGATTTGAGCTTCAAAGTGGCAGGTTGTTGATGAGTTTTGGGGTGCACTTGGTGCCATTTTTAGAGTTACTTCAGATTGCAGATGTTTCCAGTGAGGCCAAACCATTAGAGGCTATTTTGAATTAGATTGCTTGGGTTTTGAAGAATCTTGTATTGCTGATTATTCATAGTTTTTTATCAGCTTATCAGCCGTACACTTCAGCAGTTTGGAAGGGATCTATGTCATTTGTGAAGGGTTTTTAACAGGCCGTACCAGTTGCAGTGAAGGGCGTGCACTTATTGAGGCCAAACGCCTCCCATTTGGAGTATTCATTGTGTTGTATGAGGTCTTCTCTTTGTTGGACAGCCAAACAACAATTAGTATGTTGGAGAAATTGTATTACAAGCATATTTAATGAATATATAAGTTTGCTGTTGCTGGTGTTAACTTCCAGAATTATATGAGGCCTTTAGATCTCCGGGTACACTTATCCTTGTACAATTTCCTTCATTGGGTTTGCTCAATATCATTAGAAGAAGTTGTGCTTAAATTTCGTAGTCATTGGAGGAGTAGTTTTTAAGATACAAGCATTTATAGTTTGCTGCTATTTTTATTTCCAGAATTTGTATTATTGCAAAAAGTATAAAAAAATCATATTTGCATAAATCACGTGATATCAAAGCAATTAGCAAGTTTTCAGTTTGGAACCCAAGATCGGAACCTGGCTCTTTGGGTGGCAAATTTATTTGCCTTCGAAAGGGGTAGGACATTACAATCTTCCCAACCCTTCCGCCATAATGATAAACAAATAAGGAGATAAAGGATCTCCTTGCCTCAATCCCCTTGAGGCCTCAAACAACTACGATGGCTCATTATTAACAAGAACAGAGAACGAGGAAGAAGAAACATAGCTCATCACCCATCTAATCCATTCCTCCTCAAATCCAAAAGCAGCAAGAACTTTATGAAGAAAGGACCATCTGACCCGATCATAGGCTTTGGCCATGTCCAACTTAATGAACATAGTTTTATCCTTAGAAATTTCCATAGAGTGAATAGCTTCTGTAGCAATAACAACCCCATCCAGGATTTGTCAGCGAACAACAAACCCTCCTTGCTCCTCAGAGATGATTTTGCTCAACCATATCTTCAGCCTCTCCAGCAATAATTTTTGTGATGATCTTATATACAACATTGCAGAGAGCAATAGGCCCGAACATATCCAAGGAATTTGCTCCCTCTTTTTTGGGAATAAGCACCACAAAGGTAGCATTTAGGGCCCTTAGCATCTATTTGTTCTTTTGGGACTCATGGACCACCTCCAAAAGATCAAATTTGATTAACTCCCAAAACTCTTGATAAAACTCAATCGGGAATCCATCTGGGCCCGAGGCTTTCCCTTTTTTCATCTTAAATACAACATTTTCCAACTCCTCAAGGGAAATTGGACCCATCAAGTGCTCATTCATCTCTCTAGAAACAATTGAGGGAATACAATTTAGAATAAGCTTTTCATCCTCATCATCTGAGAGGGAGTCCTCCTTGAAGAGAGAGGAAAAATACCTCTTAGTCTCTTCTGAAATATCCTTGAAAGAAGAGAGCAGGGCACCCTAAGAATTCACAAGAGAGGTAATCAGGTTACCATTACGACGAGCCTTAACTGAGTTATAAAAGAAGGCCGTGTTCCTATCCCCTTCCTGAAGCCAATCTACTCGAGCTTTTTGTTTCCAAAAAATTTCTTCCCTCAGTTCCCATTCAGCAAGGTCTTTCGCAGCCTCTTATTCCTCAACGAGAAGCTCCTCCGTGAGTCCCTGATCTCTAATCTTCCTTGAAGCTTCTTCCACCCTCCTAATAGCCGCCAACTTAGCCAAGGAAAGGTTCCCAAAATTCAGTCTATTCCATATCTTCAATTTATGCTTAACAAATTGTAGCCGCTTCATAAAGGAATACATAGCGGTGCCATGAGGAGGTTTGCCAATGGTCCACCAACTTCGCATGAAATCATGAAGCTTAGGATCGCGAAACCACATAAGTTGAAACTTAAAGGAAGGATTCTTCTTTAGCCCTAACTCCAAAGCAGAGAGTTTGATAGGCCAATGATCAGATCCCCTACCCTCCAGAATCACAGAACTAGCACTTCTGTTACTACCCATCCAAAAACTAGAGATCAGAAACCTATCCAATCTCTCTGAGATGGAATCTTCCCCACATCTTCTATTGTGCCAGGTAAAGATCCCATTATCTGGCTTGATGTCAACCAAGTTTAGGGCCCGGATATGAGCATTGAAGATAGAAGAAAAAGGCTCGAGATGATCAACCCCACCGCGTTTCTCCTCCAGACAAGTGATAGAGTTGAAGTCTCCAGCCAAAATCCATGAGTACAGGGGAGCCAAACTTCTCACAAAGCAAATGTGCTTCCAAAAATTCACTTTACCGTTGTAATCAACAGGAGCATACACATTTGTAAGTAGGATGGTTTCACCAGATTCATATCATGCTCGATCATCGAAATAGACCATCTGCTGGAAATCCAAGTAAGAGGAGAGATCATAACCAGATCCCATAAACAAGCAATGCCACCAGCATATCCACATGCACCAATACACTGGCATTGACCCTTCTCCACAACTTGGGAGCAATATTGAACATACTATTAGTAGCCAATTTAGTCTCCTGAATAAACACCACATACGGAGAATATACATGAACCAAATCACGAACAACTTTTTGTCTGGGGATGTTGTTCAACCCCCTTACATTCCATGAAAGGATAATCATTTTTGGGGGTTAGAAAAATGGGAGTCCAATGTTCTCACCAAGCCCGACTCCACCAAAGTCTCCCCCATTAACTTAATTTTATCTTGGTCCTTCTTTCGACCCACCTTCATATTCTTATCCGAAGCACCTTTTTTAATTATTTTCTGCTGCAATCCCAACACCGTAGGAGTTTTGCAGTCCAAGGATGACTACATCAATGCTTGAGTAGGAGAGGGCATAACTAAATCTGTGCCACTTTCCAAAATAGTTTTCCTTCTAGGGCTAGATCCAACCATATCACCTATACTCATATCCAAAGCCCTTTGTTCTTCATTTAAACCCCCTAGATCTGATTCCTTAAGTTCCACCTCAAGAAGAGACATCTGATTCGACCTTGTTATATTTGCATCATGTAGCGACGTTTCAGGTATCTCCATGCATTGATCCAGATCATCTAATATTTCAAAACGGTTGAGCAAAGCATCTGGTTGGCTATCCTTAAGGTCTCTGTTTGCCCTTCTTCTTCTGTTTCGGGGTTTTACCAGAACAAAGCCTTCCTTATCCCATTCCCCTTCCTTTATCGAGGCTTTTCCTTTATCCAAATTTTGTACAGACCGAGAGGGCCCAGGATTTGAAGCCACGGGCGGGACAAACTTAGGGCATTTTCTTTGCAGGTGGCCATATTCATGGCAAATCTAGCAACGAAACGGAAGAGCTTCATAGTCAAGTTTTTGAACCCATGTAGTCGATCCAAACTGTATTTCAACAGAATCTGGAATAGGATTGTTTAAATCAATTTCAACACAGATATGGGCAACAAAGATTACCTTTTTATCCATCGTCTATTGTGACGGTCCAACCGGCTTCCCAAGAAGAAGGGTAATCTTATGCAAGATGTCAGTTCTCAAGAATTCCAACGGGAGCCACGGAAGCCGAACCCACACTGGAACCCGCGACGGCCGCTCCTCTGACGGGTTGAAACCCACATGCTAAGGTTTAAGAAAGAGTTCCGCTTGGTTACAAAAATAAGGACCCCCTTCAAATGCTTTGTTACGATCCGCAAGACAAGAGAAAACCACCATAAAATAGCTATTCGCACTCAACATCACCTCCATGTCACCTTCAAGGTTCCAAGTCTTCCTGACCCAAGCCTCCACAAAGGGAAGAGAAATTCGGATGCCGAAAAATTTGCCAATAAGCGCATGTTTGGTTAAATACTCCACATCTTCCGTCACCGAGTCTGGTTGAACCACTAGAACCGGCCTGGCTTCACATCGTTCCAAACATCCATTGTTCTTTAACAAGCGGTTCCCGACATGCACTGGGAAATCCTGTTCCTTCCAAACATTTTTAGATGAAAAAACGTCACTAGCATGCACTCTCTGTGACGGGCCCGATGCCATCACAACATTCCTCCAATTGTTCAAACCTCCTCCAGAAACTGCTGCCATCCCCGCTGAGCAGTTTTTCCTCTTTAAACCCTAGCATAGCAGTTTTTCCTCATCAAACCCTAGCAGAGCCAATGAAACTATGTTAATAGGAGACTCAAAAATATGATATTTACAACAGAATGAACTAGGGTGAAAGAAACTGAAGAATAAGAAGGTAAAAATTATGTTTCAAGAAAACAAACCAGAGAACAAATTAAAAAACGGGTAAGCCAAAAAGGGAGTTAACCCTAATTCAAAAGATCCAAGCACAAGTGTAATTGGCAGTGAGAGGGAGAAATCCCTCAAAGACTAAGAAGTGAAGTGGACCCAAAGTTGGAGGTGACACTGCAAAGGGACATGGTCATATAGGTACAACTGGGATTGGTGGAGGAGTCGAGGGCATTATCCTCAATCACAGCAAAGGAGCCAATATAGGATCTGATCATGTTCATCAGGGAATGGCTCAGATTAAGAGGCCTGAGTTGGGAGATCCTTGAGGGGAGTAGGAACACCCATTGGAACCTCTACTAACATCCAAGGTGGATGATTAGATACATGCTTATAATGTTTAGGTGTGTACATAGGTACATGAACATTGCTCTATAATTGAAGCGTATACATACTTACTAGGTGGGTACTCAAGGACATAGCGATCTTAACAACAAATCATATTCCAACTTTTGTTAATGACTCTTAATGACACTGCTTTCTAATACCAAAAAACACGGGAAGATGATTATATTGAAAGATCGCCTTGCATCCCATTCCATATTTATTTGTGAATGGTAAGTTCTAACCGAATTCTGAAAATTTCAAAATATCCGTACTGAATGCTTTGGTGAAAGTACCAAAAACTTTGTCTTGCGTATTGAAATGAGATAATCCAGTTCTGCTTGACCTGCAGTTGTTCCTTGATATAGTGATGATGCACTTCAATATGATTTATCGAGAATGAAAAACTGTTTTATCTGTTAATTTCATTGTACTTCAATTGTCATTGCACAAAGGTGTTGGTTGATTTCATTGAATCATCATCTCATCCAGAATCTTTTGTAGCCATACTGGTTCACAAGTTGCATTAATGGCTTTCACCTATTGTACTTTTGTTCATGAAATTGCCATTGAAGCTTTCTTTTTACTTCCACAAGGGATTGTATTGATCCAAGTCAAAGAGACGATCATCAGTTGTTGATTTCCTGTCATTTAATGAACCAGGCCGAATTGCATCCATGTATCTAACCAGCCTGAAATTTTTATTATGTTCAAACGAAATGCCAAAATTCAAAGTTCAATTCATATACTTCAACAATTGTTTTGCTACATTATAATGCATCATCTTAGGACAAATATAAAATCTTGTCAATATGCTAAGTACACAACTTGTATTAGGTCCAGCAGTTGTGAGATAAATGAAATTGCCAGCAAGTTGTTGATACACAGTTTGATTGAGAAAGTCTAATGCTTCATTTTTTAAGAATTTGAGACCTATGTCCATTGGTGTTTTGTTTGGGGTACAATCTTTCATCCTACATTTCTTGAGTAGATCTACTGCATGCTTGGTTTGGGAAATAAGTATTTGATTCTTCTTCTGCCAAAATTCAATTTTCAAACAGTAATGCAACAGTTCTAAATTTGTCATATCAAAACTTTTGCAAAGATTTGTTTTTCTTGTTCTATCATGCAAAGTTGCAAACATTAGTGTCAGTAATTATCAATGTACACAACCTTAAGAACAATCTCATCATGAATGGCCTTAATATATAGATTTGGATTAAAATTTCTTCCTGTAAAATCTTCTAACATGAGATATGTATCAATTTTCTTGTATCATGCTTTGGGGCCTAAACTTTGACTAGCCTGCAGATCATCCTTAGTTCCATGAAATAACAAAATCCTATGGTTTTTTCATAGAAATTTCTTTATGCTAGTTGCCATCTAGGGGGGCAGTTTTTACATCCATATAATGGATGTGCCACCTGAACTGTGCTATGATGGCCAAAAACATATAGGTGGTTATCAATTTAGCAATAGGCGCAAAAGTTTCATCATAATCTATACCTTCTTATTGTTTCTAGCCTTTGACAAGTCTCACCTTGAGCTTGTTAATTGAACAATCTGCCTTGAATTTGGTCTGATATACCAATTCACTTTCTTCCTGGTGATAACTCAATTTGCAAGTTCTATTATTCTTTAAGGCATTATATTCTACCTTCATAGCATCTCTTCAAACTCATATTCAATTTGGATCATGTGAATTCATAACTTCATCAAGATTTACTTGATGTGATGTTCGACTTTTACCATCTCTCTATATTTCATTGGTTCTGTCCTTGAAATTTCATAAAACCAGTTGGGATTTTTGACAATACTATATTCTTGTTCTTCCTATTCATGAGACAACTTGTTCTTTCTTTGTTACACTCTGTCTCATTTCATATGTTGAAGTGTATTGTTATCACCAAATGGAGATGGAGTGGAAACTGGTCTACTTAGTGCGTTAACATCATCTTTGTCACCCGTAAATGTTCTTTAATAAAAAACCAAAATAGCTGCAATTCCACGGGGACGCGTCCCCCCCCTGGGGAACGCGTCCCCCCGTCCCCTGCGTCCCCGGGGACAGGGGACGGCATGGGGGACGTTTCCCCCCCATCCCCCTTTTGGGGGACGACAGGGCAGCCGTCCCCGGGACGACTGCCCTTCCCTTTTTAGGGGATGTCCTTGGGGACGGCCAGCCGTCCCCTGGGCGTCCTCGAGGACGCCCAGCCGTCCCCCATGGCTGGGCGTCTCATGCCCAAAAAAAAAAAAAAAAATGATACAAACTTAAATTAAAAAAAAGGGCTGTCATATTTGAACAGTTAGGAGTAACTGTCATTGCTTACATGGTGGGAACTGAACAATGGTGGTTGTCAATGTTTAAATATTACTTTAGTGATTGGACAGCAGTGCAGAATTGCTAGAGACTGAACAGTAAAGCTGTCTTGCTTTTATAATTTATATTGAGGGCTGTAAACTGATGACTGTCTTGATTTACCATTGATGGCTGAAAAAATAGATAACTATCTTGCCTGAACAGAGAAAAGTGAAAACCAATGACTATCTTGCTTGAACATTGATGGCCAAAAAGTAAAAATTGAGAACTGTCTTTGTTTGAACATTGGTGACTGAAAATAAAATTAAAAAATGGTCTTTGCTTCAACATTGGTGGCTTTAAAAATGATGATTGTTATTGTTTGAATGTTAAAAGCTGAACAGTGTGGCATTCATTACTTGAGCAATAGCAACTATTTTGGTTGACTGTTCATTTCAGATTGAAACATGATATCCTTGATTACTTAATACATTTGGTTGACTGTTGCACTTGATATCCTTGGCTGAACCTTCAAGGTACATTTGTTGAAATGGCTTCTCTCAGTAATAGGTTAATAGCTGAGTTCATTTCAGATTGAAACATGTTTTAAGAACATGCATACTTTTTAGGTTTTGAGTATTTTTCATTTTTGTTGTGTGTAGAATTTGTATATCATTCTAAATTTCTAAAAATAATTATAGTATTATACCAGCCGTCCCCTAAAATCGGTCTGCTGTCCCCCCGTCCCCCAAGCTCGTGGAACCTTGTTTTTCATAGAAAACAACATCACTAATGAAAATTACCTTCTTACCAGTAGGATCATAATGTTTACATGCATTTGATTTTGTATGCTGACTAACAAAAATGTATTTTTTGCTTTTGCCTTTTGATCTATGTCTACATTTGTTCGGAATGTATCTGAGATTCTGCATAAATTTGAGATTTTATACCTGAGGTTTTTTGCCAGGTCATGCTTCCCTTAGAGCCATGACTTGAACTTTCTTAGTTGGTCATCAAGAACAAAAAAGGCTACAATCTGCTTTGCTTTTTGGCAGAAACGGGGTTTGAGACTTGCATTTTTTATAAAGTACAGCGAGTCATCTTCATCCAGGATATATTTTTTTGGTTCTGCAATGTGTTTTATTATGTATGTAAGCATTGGTGCTTTTTTTTTCTTTCTTATTTTATTTTATTTTCAATTGGTTATATGGGATTGAAAGAGGCCCGACCCATATCACATCATTTATTACATCTTGGCAATTGTGCATATATCACTTGGCAAGATTCGAACCTTTGTCTCCACCTTGAAACCGGTTGAGCTCTTACCATTTGATTTTTCAATTTAATTAATTATTTAAATAATGTCGTCATTAGTTAAAGTGGTTTTTTGGGATTACATCATGATTGCTTTACCATGATATTTAAAAAAATCACATATTGGTATTACAATTGATAATTGTGCATAAATTGACTGGCAAGATTTGAACAAGGTCTCCACCTTGGGTGTCCACATTTTTAACCACTTGAGTTCATTCCATTTGATAAAAAGACAAGGTTCAACCCATGGGATTGGAACCTTGGTTTAGGGTATTAAACTTATCAGTCCCTCTCAATTTCCCCAAACCCGATGGGCTTTAAATGTTAAGGTTCACCCATGGTATTGGAACCTGGGTTATGGTGTGAAAATACTTTTGCTAGCACTTTTAAAAGATATGAATCGTCTTGGGACAATGCGCACAATGTTGGTCTTTAAAGTGCTTCATGATGTGTCAGGTGATATAGGTTGCTGCTTCATGATGGGCATTTGGGTTTGCTTCTCCAGTCAGAACAAGAGCCAGGGTTTTATGGGTTTGCTTCTCTAGTCGTAACCGAAGTTAAGGTTTTCTGGGTTTGCTTCCCTAGCAGAAGCCGAGTAGGGTTTTCTAGGTTTGCTTCTCCAGTCAGAAATGAGGTAGGGTTTTATGGGTTTGCTTCTCAAGCGGGAACCAAGCGAGGGTTTTTTGGGGTTGCTTCTCCAGCTGGGATTGGATCTATGGTTTTGTGGGCTTGCTTCTCCAACAGGATCAGGTAGGGTTTATGAATTTGCTTCTCCAAGGGGAACCGGAGCCAAGGTTTTCTAGGTTTGCTTCTCCAATCGGAACTAGAGCTAGGGTTTTTTGGGTTTGCTTCTCCAATGGGAACCAAAGCCAGGGTTTTTTGGGTTTGCTTCTTTAGGGGGAATCAGAGCCAAGGTTTTCTAGGTTTGCTTGTCCAATTAGAACTGGAGCCGAGGTTTTTTGGGTTTGATTCTCCAATAGGAACCTGGTAGGGTTTTTTTGGGTTTGCTTCTTTAGTAGGAATTGGAGCTAGGGTTTTTTTGGGTTTTCTTCTCCATAGGAACCAGAGCTAGGGTTTTCTAGGTTTGCTTCTCCAAAGGGAATTGAGCTAGGGTTTTTTAGGTTTGCTTCTCCAATGAGAACTAGAGCTAGGGTTTTTCAGCTTGCTTCTCTAGCAAAAACTGGAGCCAAGGTTTTTTGGGTTTGCTTCTCTAGCAAAAACTAGAGCTAGGGTTTTTTGGGTTTGCTTCTCTAGTAGAAACTGGAGCTAGGGTTTTTTGGGTTTGCTTCTCTAGTGGAAACTAGAGCTAGGGTTTTCTGGGTTTGCTTCTCCAACGAAAATTGGAGCTAGGGTTTAACTAGAGTTGGGGTTTCTGATCTAACATGGAAACTCCACCTTCGCATGCTCTTCAAACAGTGTTAACTCCCAAACTCAAGTACAATCGCCTCACCAAATGGATTGCAGAAGTTGAGCATTTTGGCATTGAGCTTCAACGACAAATATCACAACTCCAAAACCAACTTTAGGTGAAGGATGCTACCATTGAGGCCCTACAACGTCAAGTCCAAGAACAAGGTGAAAAGATTGTCAAAATAGAAAAATCTGAATAAACTCATGCATCTCCAACTGATGATCTTCACCATCTTCAAGAGGTCGTTTGTGATATACAACATAAGCAAATAGAGATCCTTGTCCAACATGAGAATCTCAAAAACGAGACAAATGCTCATCAATAGTCTCTTCAAAAACAGGTTGAAGAACATAATTCATGGGTTCAAGTGGTTAAGGGGAAAAAGACTTCTCCCATTGTGGAGTTAGTAGTGCAAGCCAAATTTGATGAGGAAAGGGCATGTCAAGCCAAAGAACTCAACCTTCGAGTTCGAGGTCTTCCAAAGCCTATTGATCCCTTAAAGGCAAGCCATGATTTTTTGCATAACACATTGGATATCAAGGATGTTATCCTTGATTGGGCTTGGGTAGCCCCTGATGGCACTCTTCTGATCTGATTCCACTCATTTGAGGAATGTTTGAGGGCTTTAAGAGCCAAGAAGAAACTTTTTACTTTGTCCACAAAAATTTACTTGGATGAGGACCTCACACATCTTCAGATGGAGGAACTACAAAAAGCACGTGCGCAAGTGATAGTTGCTTGAAAGGACAAGTGGGCAGTTATTTGTGACCGAAAAGCTGTGATTCGTGACTCCCCTCCTTCATGGTGGTCACATCCTTGGCCTGTAAAATGAAGGTGTTCTTGGGTCCTAGTAGGTAACAATAGCCTCTTTGTTGCTTGTTGGAATTGTAATGGGGCGATATGGTCTTCCTTGGGTACATTCCAAGATGTTATTTCTTCACGAGATCTTGTTTTTATCATAGAGACCCATGAGAGCCCAGAACGATCTCTTCCACCAATCAATGGTTACTTTTGTGTTTCTGCTTTCAGGCATGTGACATGTCGATCAAGTGGCGTTCGTGGTTCAGGTGGTGTGGCATGCCTCATTTGGGACTGCCTTCATCAACATGTGTCATTGGTCACATTAGATGAGCACTCCAGATATATGTGGTTTCAGATCAAGAGGGGCCCACCCCCTCTTAGAGACATCTTCATAGCAATATGTTATTTTCCTCTAATGTCATCAACTTTTGCCATCCACTCTGATGGTGACCCATACTTGGATCTCTACTTGGAGATTTCTACATATTCATTAGTGGGTGATGTCATTCTTTTAGGTGACTTCAATGCCTGCACTAGGACCCACCAAGCACCTTTTCATGATCTTACAGAGGACGAGTTTTGTCTCTTCGAACTCAACCCCAAGGATCTTGCATTCACTAGGACCTCTGTAGATGAGAAGCATCCTGTTACAGCTTATGGAAAACACTTGATTCAGTTGTGCGAGTCACATGGCCTCTTGGTTCTCAATGGGATTCCTCAGTTTCCTAACTCCTCTAGGTTCACTTGTTTTCCACATGTGGGAGGTGCGAGTGTGGTTGACTATGTCATCACCAATAAGACTTTGCTTTCTGATATTCATGACTTTCAGGTATCTAGTCAGCTTCCCTTGGCTGATCATGCAATGTTGACTTTCTCCCTGAGTTCCTCCTCTTTCACCTCTCCATATTTTCCTCCTCCATTGCCCAATCCTACCAACCATCCCATGATTCATTTTGATCCGTGTTTGGCCAATGATTATGCTGCTCGTCTCTCCCAATTGATGTCCCAATACTACTCTCTTAATTCCACCACAACAACCAAATATGAATTTTTGTCTTGTATGTTATGGGATGCAGCCCTTGACTCCTTTCCCCACACTTTTCCTCAGCCAAAGCTTGTTCGTCGCATTGGTGCTTGCCCCATGAATCGTTGGTATGATGAGGAATGTAAGTCCATGCATCGAAAGCTCCGTTTTGCTCTTATCCATGAGCCTACAACTATATCTTCCACTTGAAGGGAATATAAATGCCTCATTCAATGTAAGAAGTGAAAGTTTCTTGTCGCTACGCATTGTGAGCTTCTAGATGCTCTTCATCACTCTCCCAAAGCCTTTTGGCACACTCTTCTTCCTAGGAAGCCCCATCCCATATGCATCAATGACAAGTCCTGGGTCTCCCATGCTAATTCTTTATATGATATCCCAAGGCAGCCCACCATTCATATCTCTTCCCCCCAACATCATGTCACCTCTTCTCTTCAGGGGACATCAAAAGAGCTATACATAAATTAAGCACTAGCAAGGCTGTTGATTTTGAGGGATTTCAGGCTGAGTTCTTGAAGTATGGTGTTGAAGCTCTTGGCTATCCCATTGCAGAATTATTCAATGAGGTTGTTTGTTCTGGGTTCCTTGCCTCCTGGTCACAACATATTATCCACCCCATCCACAAATCTGGGGACTATTCAGATCCGAATAACTATAGAACTATCATGATTGGGCACACATTTGCTAAGCTTTATGCAACAATTTTGAATATGAAACTCTTAGAATTGTTGGATCAAGGCAAGCTTAGAGCGAGAGGGCAGGCTGGTTTTAGAAGGGATCATCAGACTATTGATCATGTTTTCACTCTCAGAGCTATTATTGAGGAGGCTCGCCAATGGTCCTCTAAAGTGTTCTATTGTTTTGTGGACTTTAGAAAGGCCTTTGACACCGTTCCTAGGCATCTTTTATTTCAAAGACTACATGACATCGACATCTTGAAGCTCTTTATCACTGCCATCAAGAGACTATATGAGGTAGTTGTTGGCCGTTTTTGGACAACTTTTGGTTTCTTAAAGGATGTCCAGAGCACCATTGGCGTCAAACAAGGCTGTCCTCTTTCTCCTTCACTCTTTGGGATCTACATTGATGAGCTTGAAGAATTTATTCATCAATACACACATGTTGATGATGGTTGCCTTCTACATCATGTCTTGATAGCTATATTGCTTTTTGTAGATGATGTTCTTCTTGCTCATACTCCTGAGGGCCTACAAAGACAGTTGGATGCTCTTGCTCGCTTTTGTGACTTAAAACAGTTGGCAGTCAATCTTAGCAAGACTAAGGTGATGATCTTTAATGCATCAAAGAGTACCCTATCTAAGTTTCAGTTCTTCTATAAGGGTGAGTCCATTGAGATCACCATTGCTTACACCTACTTGGGGGTTCAGTTTACAGGTCCTTCCCTTAATCTTCGACCAGCTTCACAGTCACGTCTTTGCAAGGGATACACATCTCTCTTAGTCTTGGAACGCCAATGCTTCCAACAACACTTTCAAGACATACCTACAAAGATGCACCTCTTTGATTGCATCATCAAACCCACAGTCCTTTATGGATTTGAGATTTGGGGTCCAAGTCTAGGGTGCGTTGATTGGGCTTGCATTGAGAGGGTCCAAACTATTTTGCTTCAACAATTTATCCGATGTAAAAGAACAATTCCCCAATGTATTGTTTAGGCTGAGTTTGGCATTCATCCTCTTCGTCTTGAGAGCATCTTTAGAATTATTTTTCAGCTTCATCGCCTTAGATCCATGGGTGACTGCACCTTAGGCTGAGAGAGATACCCATATTTGGCGCTTTGCTCCTCAGAATGCATTACCTCTAGGGGCTCTTTTGGTCCTCATCATGGATGGTACTCAGAAGTTATTTCTCTTCTTCAATCAGTTGGCATCTCCATAGATCAATTACCTCCTTTCAAATACTCCTTAAATGCTCCTCCCCCTTCTTCCTAATAAGAGGGTAATTAATCAAGCAATCAGAGATGATGTTTATCGACAATATATTCAGATCACTTGGGTCACTCCATCTCAACCTCTTAGTCCTAAGTTGGCCTTCTACACTAAGCATTTCATGAGGATTAAGAATGGCATTATTACTCGTCCTAATTATGTCGAGCGACATTGGACACATAGCCTTAGGATTCCTCTTGGTCAACTCAGAGTATGCTCACATCAGTTGCGGGTGGAGATGGACCACCATATTCCTCGAGAGGATAGGGTATGTTGTCTTTGCTCTATTTGGGAGGTGGAGACTGAAGAACATTTCATCTTCAGGTGTCTTGTTTATTATGAGATTCGAGGGAGGTACTATTGCTTGTATAGAGACTCAGGTGGATCACTTGCCACTTTTTTTAGCTATCCTGACCAAAGATGCTTGGCTCTTTACCTCAGGGAAGCTATGACTCTTCGATGTTGGTTATTACAGGGAGACATACTACTACTCGACTAATCACCTCATTCTTTCACCCTATCTCTGTAGTCGAGAGTAATAAGTGCTCATTGGAAGCTACAACTATCCAAAATATTAATGACAGATTTGTGTGCCCTTGTTTGCATACAAGAGTGGCTACTAGGGCTTTAGTTCTTTCTTCTTGCTTGTGACAGGACAAGACTGCAGTTCTTCGGCGTCGGGTTTCGGCCACCCCTCACATATCGAGGAGTTGTAGATAGGTGCAACTTACTAGTTTCTTGTCCTCTTCTATTGGTTCCATAGCCATGGATGCTAGAAGAGTCTTGAGGGATCGAACTCCATGTCCTCCCAAGATTATCCAACCAGGCCCTCTTAGTCCTGGCCATTCTCCTGGGAGCATCATTAGATCTTGTGTTGGCCCTTTTGGGATAGTTGGTGACGACAATGACTGTGCTTCTACTTTACATCCCACTATAGATTAATATTGGCGCTTGGATCCATTGGAGCTCCTTTCTATCTCTGTTGTACCTCAACTTCTAGATCTCTCTTAATCATTTCTTTTAGCATGTTTTGGTTTATCCATTTTGGGTAACCCTTGAGGCTGTAATTTTATGCCATACAGTTGTTCCACTTTAGAGTAGTTTACTCTAGTTTAGCTTATTTTTGTAGTACTTTGTGGTTACTACAATGCATTGTAATTTGTAACAGCTCTTTTCAATGAGTCCCATTGGCCTACTTTGGCCATCTATGGACATTAACTTAGGCAGCGTTAAGGTTCACCCATGAGATTTGAACCTTGACTTATGGTATGAAACTCTTTACTCCCAACCACTTGCTCTAAAGCCCATGGACTGAAGTGTTAAGACTCACCCATAGGATTGGAATCTTACTTATGGCCTTGTTTCTGACAAAATTCTATAAAATCCTTAAATCGATACACTCTGCCTCTATCTAAACATAGCACCTTGATACTTTTACCTGCCTCTAACCATGGCTTTAAAAGTCAAATTTCCAAAACTTGAACTTTTTGTACACTGGGTATACACACAATTTTTTATGTAGATGTAGCAAAATATGGAGAACCACCAAGGGGTTGTGTTTACATGGGTCTACAAAACATCATTATGGATCAAATTCAATACCTGTTTTGGGCTCCTGTGGTTGTGATTAAACTTGGCTTGATGCTCTCTGCTTGCTAGATAAGCGTGACGTACACCACCTTCTTGATAGATGACAAGCCACAGATGATATTATGTTTATTCAATTATACAAGATGAAAGTAATATAAATAATGATACTTTTCGTGGCACAGTTTAATGAAATTGGTACATGACAAGAATGCATTCCGTTTCTCCACAATACTTTTCAAAACTATAGAGTCCATTGATTTTGAATCCTCTAGCAATAACTAGGTTAGATCTATATGTTTATTGAGGCATTTTTTTTTAAACAAAAACTTGCAATAAGATTCAAGATTGTCATCTGTAATTTTGCCAGCAGAGAGCAAGTTCTGCGCAAGTCCAGGAGCATGTAGAACTTTTTGGAATTATCTTTAAGCTGTGAGCTTTCTCTCATGAACCTGATCCTGATGAATAATTATCAAAACAATTAAAAAATATTTCAACCAGCAAAAATAAGGCAAAAGGGTTTTAGATGATATCCATGTCTATAATTTAATTGGTTGTATGGGATTTAAACAGGCCCCACCTATACTACATCATGACTTTGTTACAGTGGTATTTCAACCAACCACATAGTGGTATTAATACAGTAACACTTTGGCACTTATGCATATATCACCTGGCAAGATTTGAACCTTGGTCTCCACCTCGGAAGTCCACAATTTTTATACACTTGAGCTGATTCCATTTGATCACAACTAGCATATATGTATTTTAATTGGTTTTATGGGGTTGAAAGGGTATCACATTGGTCACCGCATAGTGGTATTACAACATCATTTTGGTAATCATGCCTGTATCATTCCATTTGATCACAACTAGCATATATATATTTTAATTGGTTTTATGGGGTTGAAAGGGTATCACATTGGTCACCGCATAGTGGTATTACAACAACATTTTGGTAATAATACCTGTATCACTTGGCAAGATTCGAACATGGGTCTACTCCTTGAAACTTGAGGCATTTAACAGGTTGACCTCATGCCATTTGACAAATGTTAAGTTTCACACGAGATTGGAACCTTGGTATATGATGTGAAATTCTTCACTCCCAACCAAATGCCCCAAACCTCATGGGCATCACAACTAGCATATATTACTGCTACTTGATTTTTAAATCTCGTTGGTTTTCGTTCACATTTGCATATGGCTTTCATTACCAATTTATTCCTAAAAAATGGAATCTATTTGCAGTCATTGTGTAAAGTAACATATATACCATCTAAAATGCAGTGTTCAATTTACATCTGCTTGTTCATTTTTGACTGCATGGAAGGCCTGGCAGTGTTAGTCTTGAGAATATACCTCTTAACTTAAAGTCTTCAAAACTGAATGGCAGCAGCACCTTTTTGACACCTCAATATACTGGCTTTGAACCTTGAATTCTTTGGTGAGCTTTGATACTAATGGTAGAAAAGAATGAAAGAAGCAATAGGAAGAGCAAGAATAGGAGAGAGGATAGATCAATCATAATAGTATCTTCAATTCCACTTTTAAAATGACCCGTGTACACACTTACAATAGTTGGTGAGTGCTTATTATGTACGTGGCCATTCTTAACTAATATGTATCTTCCAAGCACTCTAACTACAAACACACACATACATAATTATTGATAACGTAATGACTCCTGCTGAAAAAAATACAAAATAAACATGATAAGATAAATATAGCTGGTCATAGTAGTGAATACCAAGGTTTAACCAGAAAAAATGTTGGTTTATGAGTCAGTCCAGACACAGCGATTTTCCTTGACCAGCATTTTAATTTTTAATTTTTTTAAATCAACTTGCTGGTCTTTTGGGCGACTCACTAATTGCTCACAAGTCTAGAAAAACATGTTAGTATTGACCATAAAACTTAACTGTGCAAAATCAGCTTCTGAGCAGGGCTAAGATGTCCACTCACCCACCCAAAAGAGCCAGGCCTTTTTTTAGATTTTTTGAACTTGGAGGGTCACCATCGATTGGAGAAACTTCAAAATTTTCATGTGGAATTGTTTTTCTTAATATTTACTTGATACAATCTTAAATTGATTGTTATTGTTGAAGTTAATTCAATATGAGATATTATAATAAACATTTACATTTCTGAAAATAATAATATTTTTTATTTTTATTTTGGGTCAGTTTTTTGCAAAGTCACTGTTTTTAAATTTTTTTCACCTTCCTTAATTTTTTCCCAGTTTCTTCTTTTATTGTTTTGTACGAGCTTTGTTATAATTTGCAAGAACTATTTAAGCTGAATGCCAGTGCTTCGACCATGTCTTTACAATATGCCTTCGGGTTCGACTTCCATGCCACAAGGGTTTTGCATATCTATTACAACTGTAGTTCTTGCTACTGGGTAGCCTGTTACTCATATTAATCATTTTGTGCCCATGATATTTCTTTAATAAAGATAAACAGGTTTTGTTCTCCTTGCTGCAGGGCTCTAAATTGAATTTGAGTGCTCCAATTAGTTCTCTTCATTTGCAGGAGAATGAGTTTATAGTCCTTGTTCCATTTTCAAAGAAACAACATTCAAATAATATCAGCATCAGTGGAATGGCTTCAAAATTAGATATCACTGTACAAGATTACAAACAGAAACTAAACGACGAGAGTTGTAACAATGTATTACAGTCAAGTCATAAAGGGAACCTATTAGGGACATCTATTTGTGATGCTTCAGGACAGCATACTGTAGCCATTGCTGATACTGCATGGAATGATATTGTTTCAGATCTATCGCTTTTGAATGCTTCATCAAGACTTACAAATGATGTGCAGTGTGCAACCACCATGGAAACCATGTTGGGAAACAGGAATGCATTGCATGATAATCAAGAAACTGATAAGAGCAGAGCAGTTGAGCTTTCATTGAATTCTTTTAGATCATATGAGCGTAGGGATGATAAACAGGAGGTTTCACACAGGAAAAGGAAAAAACTTAAAGGTATCAATTACCACGACTTCTTAGAAATAGCAAGCTTGACTAAGAATGTTGGGTCTACATGTCTTAAAATCTTTGATGAAATGAACAATGGGCTAGATGGACAGGAAGGTTCATCAACTGATCCACAACTAGTTTATTCCTCAAAGCTTTCAAAGCTCATTAGGGACATGGATAGTGAGTTGAAAACTGTATGTGGAGTTTTGAATAATAACCTTAAAGCAAATAACAATGGTGGAAAACAAAGAGAAGTTCTTTCTTATCCTCCGACATTGCAAAGGTCAATCAAGATCTTCATGGTTTTGAACACTATTTATGGGTTCTTAGAAAAACAACACATTCATGCGACTTGGGACAATATCAATGGAGCATTGAAGCAGCTCTGCCATCATGGATTTGAAGAAGTTACTGTAAAGGACATCGAGCAACTTGCAGATCTTTGCCCAAAGGTAACTAAACAGAACACTGCTTCTAAAATAATGGTAAAATGTGGTTTGCATTTATAAAAAAGGTTTATGTTCAAGTTTTGATTCTGTTTGCTAAGGTATAATGTTCTTATTTACAAAAGTCTTTTATATGACCATCTGCTTTAAGATTTGTAAAAGAGTCTTCTGGAGAATGTCTTTAGTATTCTTGATTTAACTCGAGAGTTTGTCAAATGGATTTGCCAAGAGACTTATTTTTGATTTCCTATCAAATATAATTTTCTTAAGAGAGCATTTTATTGGCAATGGTTTCTTTCTTCAACTTATTTTCATTTATTGAATATCTGTGATTGGCAATCCAAACCATATCTATGGGTATCAATCAAGATCTAGCATTTACAAGAAGCAAATCTTTTCTTTTGGAAGTTCCGAAAATTTTCCTCTTGAAGAGAAATGTCACTTGGATGCTTCTCACTCACTAAAGTCCTATATCGCATCCTGTAACAGGTTTCACAGATAGTAAAAACTTGAGAACTGGTTCATAGTTCATACTTGAAAGAATCGTTTTGTGATTATGTTTAACCCTTAGAGCCATGATGCCTGAGTCCTCTAATTTGAACCCATGCCATGTTGATGGATGCAGAAATCTTGAGCAAGATGTGGATGTAGTTTTACATGGAGTTAATATTATTTTTGAAGGCAAATATGTTCGAATAATTTAGGAATGCAGGTATGATCAGCATAACTGCATGTCAGATTTAGGTCTAAGTTAAGCTGCCTGTTAATATTTACTGTGATTCGGCAGTTAACTATTCAAAGACATGTAATCTGCTATATATTCAGCAGCATATGTAATACGTAAAATTGCAAGTTATGAATCTTTTATGTTTCAGAGCCCTTTAATCAGAGCTGGTTTGATCCGATGGGCTGGTGAGTTACTCCTCCCACTCAGATTTTTGGGTAAAGTCCTGACATTCTTTTATGGTAAAATCTTGTGTTACATCCTGTGAGTGATTTAATTTGTTTTCTCTGGCTTTCTGCCAGGATCATTATTTCTCGTCTTCTTTGTTTTCTGGCAGATTTGCTTTGTTTCCCCTCTTCTGCTACATGGCGTGTGCACTGAAGGTCCACAAAGGTGCAGATGGCGGCATGCAGATACATCATTTCCTTCAATTCTTCATAAGAGAAACCATCTTTCGCCTTCTCTTTGTTTTCTCCTTTGCTAGCAATAATCTTCATGATTTCTACATTAATTTGCCGCTCAAGATGAGAATAAGCAGATAACAGCTAGAAAAACCAGCTGGACTTTAGTGTTGGGATGATGGCCGTGGTGGGATGGTTGGGCATGACAAGATCATTGATGACATCAATAGGGACTCCAACGCCGTGATCTCTAGGGGCACCATGAGCAAGGAGAAGAGGCGACATGTTGTGTCGATGACCTCAACAGACTCTACATTCTGACGGGATTAGGGGTTAGAGTAAGCTAATTCTTCACGTGATTGTAGAGCAAGCCTCCGTACATGGGATTGCTGCCTAGAGAAGAATTCTCTTACTTGTGTAATAGTAGCACCACAAAGAGCATTGATCTCCCAAGCTTCTCTTCATAATAGTGTCTTTAATTGCAAAAATTCCTTGCAGACATTTGATAGCTTTAGGGGTCAATAAGTCCTTTGGTCTTCTGCCGATTGTTATAGATGGTGCACCAACCACCATTTGTTGGGCAAGAGGGTTAATGTCAATGAGGTAGCACTACAAGATGACATTCCTCTACAAGTCGTTAGTCTGGCTATGGAGGAGGTCCCTTTGCACCTTCAACAAGCTCTACAATGACATTTTGTTGATTTAATTGTTTTTTTTGAAAAGTGCTTACCTTCAGATTAAGATGGTGGAGTGCCCCTTCTTCAAAATGTATTTGTTGTCCGTATTCTCAGGTGGTCAGTGTGGCGAATGGGAGCACTACCTGGGTTAAGGAATTCAAGGTAGGCTTGGATCAAGAATCCATCACTGCGGTCCCTATGTTGATCATGTATTGGGATATTAGTAGCTGGCATAATTCCAATATCTTGTTTTTGACTTATTGAGATCTCAAGGTGAATAACTCGTTTTATGTGAGAAGGGTTGCAAATATTGTGGGACGGTCCTTGGTGACAAAGGAAGACATCGATGACATAATCCTCAATTGCAGCTATGAGGCTCTTCTCATCGTTGATGTTAACAAAAAATGGATAAAAAAAATAAAAGCGTGCTTACCAAAAGTTAGCGTACGCTAGAACATACAGGCTCTTTTCTAGTCATCATAATTGACATGGTGGTGGTTTATTTTGTCAGTCCAACATTTCAAGATAGAAACGTGTGTTTTACCCCCTCTTTTTGGTGAATCCAACAAAGATATGTTTTGTGTTTTTTAGAAAAAGAAAAAAGAAAAAAGAAAAAAAAATGACAACAAAGAGAGAGGGAAAGAAATACCAAAAGAACAAAGAGTGAGTGAGAGAGAGAGTGAGAAGTAGAAGAAAGTGTCTAGTGAATTGTGGACATAATATCTCTATGTTGTTTTTCTAGTGGAAGTGAAAAGTAGATGAAATAGTTGTCATTTTGGTCGAGCTTGGTCAAGTTTGAGTATCTTGATATTGTGTTAAGTTTAGTAAATTTGTAGACAACTTTTGTTAAGTTCGGTCAAGTCGAGTATCTTGATATTAAGGTCAAGTCAAGTTATCTATTCTAGTGGTGAGTATTATTTTCCAAAAGGGTGCTTTATCCAAGGACAAATGTTTGTGACTTAACCAATGTTTGCAATACAATTTATGTCATCGATCATGATGGAGGAGGCGTATGGTTTGTATAATGCTGTTTAAGAGATCTTACAGAAGATTAGACAAATGTGTTTTGAACATCTGGTATTGGAAGATTGCTTAGATCATTTGATATTTGAGGCTCTTTGTCGAGCATGCCATTTTAAGCGACATCTAAATGAAGGCTATGAAGGAGATACAAAAGACAATTGAGAATTGAAACGTCGTTAATGAAACATACTTTTGGTCAATGGATCTTCGGCATAAAGATTGTTGTTCGACATTTCAAATTTGACTGAGACTCTAGTTGGGCTTGCCAATTTGGGTGAAGCTCATTGCTTGGACGGTTCGGAGTTTGAACTCTGGAGATTTATCTAGTTTTGAGTTCATCGGTTGAGATTTTGGTTAGCTTGGTGTTGCTTGGACGGTTCAGAGTCGTGCATTGAAGTCATGTAATCTGGAGATTGTTACGGCTTTTGGGTTTACCAAGTTCTGTGGTTGGTTACAACTTGTTTCTCAATGAATTCTCAAAGGCATTTCAGCGTAGTGTAGCTCTGAATTCCTCAAGGCCAAAAGATGTTTACAATGGGGCCCACGGATTCTATTTATAGGAAAAGTTTACCCCCTGATTTACTTGGGGTAAGAAACTATTACTCTTAGTAAAATTAATTATTTGGGGGCATCTCTAACATAATAATGCACCTTCAATTATTATGTGCTTCTAAATATGCCCCTAAAGGGTTAGAAGACTTCCAAAATGATTTATGGTGTCGCAAAATGCCAAAATGTTGCTTTCCAAAGATCTTCATTGTGATCTATGCTTGTCCTTTTACCCCTTCATTGGTCTTGAGTGATTCGCTCTAGGAGGTGTGTTAGCTTTTGATACAATATCCAAAGGAGATAACAATCACGAGATGCAAAATAATATGAAAGAAAGTAAATCTACAAGATGACTGAGATATGCAATAAACATAAATGATATATAAATGAATACAACGTAGCTATGGAGGAATTGAACACTCCATCAATAAATCTACTAGACTACATTGCATCTATCACCAATGGATGGTGATCCACATAGAACTGAACTACCTACTAAGATCCCTAAGCTACTGTGTGACCGACACTCCCCTTGCTTATCTATACTAACAATGAGGCCTTTCTTATATAGGCAAAATAGGATACTTGGCCAACACTCTATCTAGCTGTACAAGTGACACCTTGCACATTTACAACTTGCACATTGACACTTGTGCATTTATTACATTGCATGAAGTAACTAGATAACTTCCCCCTAAAGTAATCTAATGTCCTAAGTATGTACCTTTGAAGATACATCTACATAACCCAAATGATGGAATAAAACCTATTTTGAACAAGGTGAGTGAATTGCTCCATTCTTCTAGCGCTTCATTAGTGATTGCTTAGTGCTTCGCTCTAGCAAGCTAGTCGCTTCATCTTGCTAGTAGATCGCTCTTGGAGGAAATTGGCCCTTGTAGAGTTGGTCCTTGTCCTTGACTTAGCAAAATTTGAGGGGTTTTGGAAGGTATTAATTTATTGATTCCACTGTTTTGTAACTTTCCAAAATTGTGAATTTCCCAAGGTAGTGACTTGTCACTATAGGTAATTATGATTTCAATTATCTATTTGAGAGAATAAGAGTTCAAATGGATGCCAAAATGTGAGAAATTTGTTCATGCAAACTTAGAAATCATACAATGTGAGCGCTGACAAGAAGGTTAATATCATACATCATGTTAAAGTAGGTCATTGCATGACAAGGTTAGATGATTCATGAATACAATGCAGGCTATGCCAATGCTTGGCATGACTTTTTTGAAAGTGTTGTAGAGATAGACTACCCAAATGCATGCCAAGATCAAGTTGTGAGTATTACATTATTTTAAATCAAATGGGGGATGGAGTAAACAAAATAAGTGTGAGCTATTCCCAAAAGGGGCTGGTCTTGAAGAGAGACAGGTTGCCCACACCATACGTTGTGATGCTTTTCTTGGTTGGAAGGGAAGAAGGGCAAAGAGAGTAACTGGAATAGCTACCAATTCCCATTCGACACTTGTAGCCATGCTCATCTAGGCCTTGTACATAAAAATGATGACTATTTTTAATAACTAAGCATTCAAGTGCCTGCATTATTGCTTAGGGATCTTTATTATTCCTTTAAAAAACATGATGTGGTTATTGTTAGGATCAAATAAAAATGAGGACCCTTTAAATATCTAAGGAGACTCAAGTGCCTGTGTTATTACTTAGGGATCTCTATTATTCTTTTAAAATACATGATATTTATGGACACCTTCATGATTCGGATCACTTAAAGTTACATTGTGTAGACCTTGACATAGTGACACATTTTAACATGACAACAAAATAATTTAGACCACCAGAAGACATTTAATTATATTAGGTAATTATAACTTGACTCATGATGACTAGGACTTGAATTTCAATCGTTTATGATTTTTCATTTTTGACATGGTTTCATGATACCCACAAATTGTTGTTAAGAGTGGTTATCTCCTTAATAATGTAATGGAGCAATGAACGGTTTAGTTGATTTTAAGAGTTTGAATATAGCTGCTCTAAAGTGGCGCTTTCCAATACTATTTACAGCTGTGGTTCTAGAGGAGGAGGTTAAAGAAAAGAGGCTAGAAGTGAAATATAATATTTTTCTTTATGGATTCTGTAGATATCAATTTTCAATAGCCGAAGGTGGAAAATTGAATTCCACTTTCTATTTTAAACTGGTACATGAATGTATAACACAATTCCCTTAGGTTTGTGTAATGCTTCTGCAAGCATTCAGACAACAAACATTATATTGAAAATAATGTCAATGAAAGATTTCAAGATTGAAAAATGTGGTCTCTTTATGGGTGACAAATAGAATATTTTCTTGCTTGTCACCAAATTTGAGGTTATTATTCTCTAAAGCTAGTCTCACTTTGAATCTAAGTAAATGCTTCTTACTTATGTACTTTGACTTGATTCATTTTAAGTAGAAGAAGAGGGGAAGCCATTGGAGATATCTGTAATCGTATTGGATAAATGAATACATCTTGAGAATCTGCCAGAAAAGTTGATCATTACTTGTAGTTCATCTAATCCTAATTCATGCAAAAGTCTCCGTATGAAGTTGGGTTGAAATCTTTCCCTGGATTTTCTTTGGTTCTCAATGGACATTCCATCCTGTATTGCAATTTTTTGCACTACACAGCTATTTCAATCAAGAAATCACTCACATAGAGAAGCATCTCATTCATGTAGATTGCTAATTGCTTTAACATATAGTGGTTTGTTAGCTAAATATTTTTCAAATGTTACTTTGGTACTGACGTTCCTTATTTTGTAGTTGATCATTTGTTTATGCTTTTAATTGTGAAAGTCAGGTGGTCGCATTAGGTAGGAGAGCTGTGGATGGGGAGGAAGTGACATCCTCCATTGATTTGCTATATCCATCAAAGATAGAAATGCATGATCAAATCAATCAATTGCATGATGTTATGCCTGGTAAATTCAGTAGAGATTTCGATCGACAGCACCTTTTCTGTAATGTTTCTTTATAGTCTAGAATACATATTGTCACGATTCCTTCAACCATGGTGTGATTGGTGAACTATGGGGTATTTACTAGAATAACAAAGTTTTGGAGAAGCAGATGGGGCTTATCTTTGTATTTTTGGCATTTTGTAGAACGTGGTAAACATTTATCTGAAAGAGATATAATGAATGCAATTTGGAAACGCCAGAAAGCATTTGAAGAAGATATACTAAAAGTTATAAAATATTGGCAGGTATGGCATGATTTGTACTTGTTCTTTGAATGCTTCACAATTTTTCTTGAAATCCTTACTATTTCCAGTAACACAAGAAGGCCATGCAATTTTTTCTTTTTTTGGTTGTGTAAGAGAAATTTGCGTTCTTAACCATCTCCGTATATTGATTGAAAGGATAATATTTTTGTTCTTTACTATATTATTAGTGCTAGCCATAGGGCACTTTTGGTGCTGATGTCCACCTGTTTTTTTTAAGTAGATTTATGTTTTGAAAACATTTCCAAAATGCTATGGAGTAGCAAGGGCAATACTGTTGGGAATTGTGGTCCATTGCATGCAGACATTAAACTTTACCTATGAATAAACAAGATGTGGAAGCAAAATAAATAAATCAAGTAACTTGCATACCACAAAATAATGAGACACCAAAAATTGTTTTGCGTGAGAAAATCCCAAACAAGGGTTAAAAAAATATAAAAAGATATATTACAAACTCAGATAAGCAACAGCTTAAAAGCACTCTTATTGTTATTGCAAAATATATTTACAATATAACTAATACTTTAACCTTAAGGCGACAAGCAGGCCATATTGGATTGCTCATTTGTTATATGTTACATAATATGAATGTTGAGTGGCATTAAATGAGCATGCCCTATCAGTAAAGGCATACCTGCACATAGTGTACCTGTGCATCTGCGTCCCCATGCGACCTTGGAAAATGCTATGCTCTCAAGTGCATTCCACGTGGAGAGTTTATCATTTATATTGAGAAGGTTGTTTGAAACCACTTGAATCAAGTGGTGAAGGAAATCAAACAGGGTTTTGCTGTAACACTCAGTATGCTAAACTACTGAAGAGCAATATTGCTAAACATGAATTTTAGACACTTTTGAGGCTGAATAAGAATGAATATTTAATCATATCTAAGGTAGATAAAGGTAATGCCGCTGTCATATTAAACATTACAGACCATCAACAAGAAACAAAGGACCATCTACTCAGCATTGCTAGTCGTAGAAAGTTGGACAAGAATCCAATTGTTAGCATATAAAAAACAGTTATGAAGGCCATACAAGATTTTTCCTGGAACGATGATCTACAAAAGAAGCTGATCCTCAACAAAGAATTCACTCCAAGGATATAGGGCAGACAAAAACTCATAAAAATGGTGCTCCTAAAAGACTGATTGTGCACACTATGCACTGACACTCTCCAACTTATGATCTAACAAGCTATTTGACTTGGAAAAACTTAAGCATTTAGTCAAAGGCACTTCCTCTTACACGAAAGGACTGAGAGTGACAAGAAGGTTGACAAGGAAGATATTCTTCTCAGATTTGATCTATTTTTCTTGTTTATTAATATCCCAATAGAAGGATTACATATCATTAGAGAAAATACAAATGGAGACACTAATTTAGTTTACAGTTACTGGAGGTCAAAGTTGTTCTTTTTTTGGGGCATGGGCTTTCTACTATCTCTAGTGTCTTTAATCTCTTTATGGAAAGATTTAAAGAAAAAAACAACTGGATTCTTACACATTAAGGCCAAATGGTGGGAGGGTTATGTTGATGACATCATCCTCATTTAGCCACTTGGATTTTAATGTCTTGAAGAATTTCATTTATAACTTAACAACATATGTGATGGCATAAAATTCACGCAAGAGTGTAAGAGTGAGGGTGCTTTGCCTTTTCTGGATCTATTATTAACAAGCAAGATTGATGATACCTTATCTCATTGGTCATTTAGGAACTTTATTCATAGAGATGTATACTTGTAGGCATCATCCCATCACCATTTGTCTCATTAAATTTGAGTCCCAAGGACCTTGATAAGTTGAGCTGTTAGAATTTTGAACCCTGACTTTAATGCTAGAAGATTTTAAACACCTTAGCATAACTATGATGATCTGGTTGCAACTCAATAGGTGTACTTACCAAATATTGGAAGGCTCTGAAATACGATTTCTAAAATTATGAAAGAAGAAACATCAAGTTCACTTTAAGTTTTTCACCGAACCACATGGTCAAAATGCCGAGGTCATCTAAAGACGGAGTCAATCCTAAATGCAGCAGCAGGGTTAACCTCTTTCCATGTTCATGTAGTGCCTATACATTGTTTTTTTGGAGATGTTAATTGCACATGGGGACTTGAGTCCACTAGGGGCATTGTCGAGTACTGAGGGGACTCATGCCTTTGACCTCTTCATAGCAAGCACCTCCCATTCACTACTCCGTTAAGACCTTGTTAAACATAAAGAACAAATTAAAAAGTGTATTGGTTCCACTCATAATAGGCAGGAAAAGTCCCCTCTTTGCAAATCGTTCTTTTTGTTCCACTCATCATCTCAGCATCAAGAAGATCAAGTTTCTGTTTTTCTTTTTGTTCTCTCTGTCTCTCTCCTTTGAAATTGGTTAAATGGGATTGAAAGGAGACCACCTCTATTATATCATGACCATGTTACCACAGTATTTCAACAAATCACAGTGTTATTACAACAACATGTTTACAGTTATGCATATATTGCATGGCAAGATTTGAATGGGTCTCTGCCTTGAAAGTCGATATATTTAACGACATGATCTCGTCATTTAAGAAGATCAAGGTTACCATGAATAGGGACATTGTCATGAGAAGTTGACTTTGTGAGAATGACAATATTGCTAAATCTCTGGACTGTTTTAATAGGGACAGTGGGCTATTTAAAGGGCCGAACCCCAAGATTGAAAACTTTCTAATCATTTATGTGTGGGTCTTTTAACGATGCTTTAGAAGATCAGTAACCTTTAATCAATAATGCCATTTGCAAGTTCCAGTAACCTTTTAATAATTCTGTTGGCTCACTGTCCAATAAAAATCAATCTAATAATCCACTCACAACATTTCACCCTTGCTTTTATCATTTTGTTTCACACTTTACTAGGTTAAAAATTTAACTTTGTTTATAAGAACTTTCTTAATTTAAATTTTAATCATTTATTTTAGAATTTGCATATCCTCTTAGCTAAGAGTTCTGCGGATCAATAGATAGGGTTTCACAGATCCAGTGCAAGGTTCTTGCAGATGCAGAGGAAGGTATGCAGCTAGGCAAAAGAAAAAGATCCAGAAAACAAAATACACAAATTCTCAACACATCAGATAAAGTGAGACAGATTTACACTCAACCATTTTCTTATCATATTCTTCAAAACATTAGACCAATGCATTTGGCATTCTTCCCATTATGTCTTATATCCCCAAATACACACCTAAAACTATCTAGATCTATGTATATAAATAGTCCATCCTCCTCGTAGGGAATCACATCTTGAAACCATGGTCCTAAAACCACATCTTGCAAAACCACTAACTAGAACCACTAGCTAAAACCACTATTTGTCCGTCTTTATTGAATGTGCTACTGCTACCCATTAACCCCACACATTAAATACACAACTGTGTCAAGATGCAAACACACATTTAAATTCAGAATTATCCCATGATGCTCTTGCATCAAACCTTACTAGTTATACCTCCTGGTTCAATGTTCAAGCACATGACCTTTCTTTTCCTTATCACACATACAACTGGTTCTTTACAATAAAAATATTTTCTCCATGCTCTGCTTCTTCATTTGAATTCATTCTCCTGGGATAGTTGGCGATGAAGATGACTGTGCTTCTATTTTACATCCCACTATAGATTAACGTTGGTCCTTGGATCCATTGGAGCTTCTTTCTATCTCTGTTGTACTTCGTCTTCTAGCTCTCTCTTAAGCTTTAATTTTAGCATGTTAGGGTTAGCCATTTGGGTAACCCTCGAGGCTGTAATTTTATTGCATATAGTTGTTCCACTTCAGAGTAGTTTACACTAGATTCTTTAGTTTAGGTTATTTTCGTAGTATTTTTTGGTTACTACAGTGCATTATAATTTGTAATACAGTGGTTTCCACATAAAATTTCTTGGTTTGTTCCATTCCTTGCTTCTCCTCTGGCCATTTCCGTGCATAATCTCTTGCTTCATGCATTTCATCATCTGACTCAGCTATCAAAACATATTTTTCACCATTTTTTTCAATTTTCTCCCCTTCCATTTCATTTTTTTTTGGATCATTGCCTACTGTTTCATCTGTTTCAGGTCCATCTTCTTCCCATTTTGGTTCATCTTCTTCTTCGTCACTTTCAGATTCTCCTCCACTTGAATTTGCAAGTTTAGTTTGCAAATTTTCCAACTTCCTTTGCATCACAGCAACTCGTGCTTTCCTTAAGGCTTCTATTTGTCTTTTTATATCACTTGTTTTCATCTCTATTGGCATCTTGTCCTTTCCTCTACGTTGCTGTAAACAAAATCAGCCTTCTACTGCGCTTGACAAGTCTCTTGTTCTGGACAGTATCCCAAACTGTGCAAGTAAACTCTCTCAACAAGCACAACTTTTCCTAATCTGCAACCTACTTTGATACTAAATTGATGCAGCAGATCACAGAGAACAAGATCGAGAAAACAAAACATACAAATTCTCAACACAACAGATAAAGCCAGACAGATTTTCACTCAACCATTTTGTTATTGTATTCTTCAAAAAATCACTACACCAGTACATCTGTTATACTTCCCATTATGCCATATATCCAGAAAATCACACCTCAAATACTCTAAATCTGCTTACCTACACAAATTCCTCCTCTTCCCTTTTCTATAGGTAATCCCATCTTGAAACTATGGTCCTAAAACCACGTCTTCAACACCACTAACAAAAACCACCAGTTGAAACCATTATCTGTCCACCTTTATTTAATATGCTACCTACTTAACCCCAAACATTGAATACATAACTGTCTTGAAATGCAAAGACAAATCTAAATTCAGTATTATCCTGTGATGCTTTTGCATTGAATCTTCCTGGTTCATAGAATTGAACCTCCTGGTTCAATGTAACAGAGACATAACCTTTCTTCTTCTTATCATACATAAAACTGGATCTTTGACATAAATATTCTTTCCACGCTTTACTTCTTTTGAATTCATTCTCTTGGTTTCCACATACAATGCTTTGGCTTGTTCCATTCCTTGCCCCTTTTGCCATTTCTGTGCATAACATCTTGCTCCACACCTTTCATCATTTGACCTGGCCGTGAAAACATATTTTTTAGCAGCTTTTTCAATTTTCTTTCCTTTCATTGCATTTTTCTTTGGATCATTGCCTATGTTTCTTCTGTTTCAGGTTCATCTTCTTCACACTTAGGTTCATCATTTTCTTCATTGTCACTTTAGATTCTCCTTCTTCACTTAGAGTTGCAGGTTTAGTCTGCAGATTTTTCCAATTTATTGTGTATCATGTCAAATGATGCTTTCTTTAAGCTTTCCATTTGTCTTTTTAGATCTTATTGTGCTCACTAGATCCAGAGCTAGGCTCTTCCAGTTCTAAATCTAAAGCTAGGGTTTTGCAGATTACAGGCTTTGAGGTGGAAACCCCAACTTTGGATTTTCAGACTGTGTTAACTCCCAAAATTAAAAATAGTTGCCTCACCAAATAGATTGTAGAAGTGGAGCTTGCCTTCAGAGTTTCACAGCTTCAGAACCAACTTCATAAGAAAGACACCACCTTTGAGACCCTGAAATGTCAAATCCAAGCAGAAGGTGAAAGGATTGTCAGAGTGGAACAGCTTAAACAGCCCTATAAACCTCCAACTGATGAGCTTCATTACCTCCAAGAGGTTGTTCATGACATGAGAATCTCAAAATGAAACAATTGCTCAAAAGCAATTACTTCAAAACAGGTTGAAGACATAATTCCTGGGTTCAAGTGGTCAAGCGAAAAAACACTCTTACCCTTGGATGTCAAATTGTCTGTCAAGGATATTACCCTTGGTTGGGCTCGTAGCCCTTGTTGACACTCTTCTTATTTGGTTCCGACTAGATGAGGAACATGTGAGGGCTTTAAGAGCCAGGAAGAAACTCTCAAGCCTCTCCACCAAAAATCACTAGGGTGAGGAACTCACACAACTTCATATCAAAGAACTGCACAAAGCATGTGCCCAAGTGGTAATTGCTTGGAAGGATAACAAGTGTGTCGTTATTGGTGATTGCAAGGCAGTGACTTGTGTCGTCCTTCCTTCAAGTTGGTCTCATCATTGGCATCAGATGAGCACTCTAGGTCTATGTGACTCCAAATTCAAAGGGGTTCACCCTGTCGTAAAGACATCTTCATATCTGTTTGCTACTTTCCTCTAACATCTTCTTCCTTTGTCATCCTTTTTTATGGTGACTTATACTTGGATCTATATTTGGAGATTTCTATGTATTCATCTTTGTGTAACACCACTCTTTTGGTTGATTTTAATACCCGCATTGGGACCCACTAGACACTTTTCCATGATCTCACGAAAGACGAGTTTTGTCTCTTCAAAATCAACCTCATAGATCTTGCTTTTAGTAAAACCTCTGCAGATGAGAAGCACCTTGTTGCTTCTTATGGGAAACACTTGCTTCAGTTGTGTGAGTCACATGGCCTCTTGGTAATTAATAGAATTCGTCAAATTTTGGGCTCTTCCATGCTTGTTTTTCGCATGAGGGAGGTGTGAGTGTGGTTGACTATGTTGTTACCAATAGGACCTTGCTTTTTAATATTCATATTTTGTAGGTTTCCAGTCAGCTTTCCTTGGCTGATCATGCAATGCTGACTTTTTCCTTGGATTTGCCCTTTTTTTTCGCTCCATCTTCACATCGTTCCTTTCCCTCGCCGAGCCCTACCGGCTATCCCATGATTCATTTTGATCTTTCATATGTTGATGATTACACCACTTTTCTCTTTAAATTGATGCCTGATTATTATTCTTTTAATTCCACCACAACAACAACCAAATATGAATTCTTGTCTTGCACCTTATGGGATGTTTCCCTTGACCCCTTTCCTCATACTTTTCCCTGATCGAAGATAGTCTGTCACATCGGTTGCTGCCCAATGAATTGTTGGTATGATGAAGAATGTAAGTCTATGAAATGGAAGCTTTGCATTGCTCTTGTCCATGAGCCTACTACTGTATACTTCACCCAAAAGGCATAGAAATGGCTCATTTGGCGTAAGAAACGAAAGTTCTTTAAGTTCTCTCCAAAATGCTTTTGGTGAACCCTCATTCCTCAAAAGCCCTTGCACCATGCATTGACCTCTTAACCTTAGTATCCCATGCTAGTTCCATTTATGATGTCCTGGGGTAGCCCACCATTCATCACTCACACCCCACATCTTGCCATCTCTTTTCTTCATGGGACATCAAGAGAGCTGTATGAAACTTATGCACTAGTGTTAAATCATGGAATTGTCCCTATGATTGCGGATGAGAAACCGTAGTTCATGAAAGGGATGAAAGGGATTTACCCTTTTCAACCTCCGGATTTAGGCCGGTTCCCTGCTAATCTAACCAAGGTAAAGCAAATCTAATCTACTCTTGTGGGAAAACAGGGGTGTCCTCTTTCTCTCACACTCTCTGGAATCTACATTTATGAGCTGGAAGAATTTATTCGTCAAAACACACGTGTTGATCATGTTTGGCTTCTACGTCATGCCCTAACAGTTATATTGCTTTTTGTAGATGATGTAATTTTTGTTGTTCACACTCTTGAGGTCCTGCAAAAACAATTGGATGCTTGTGCTCGTTTTTGTGACTCAAGACAGCTGGCAGTCAACCTTAGCAAAACTAAGGTGATGGTCTTCAACACATCAAAGATTTTCTTTCAAAGTTCTAGTTCTTCTATGAGGGGAAGCTGATTTTGATAACCACTGAGTACACCTACCTCGGGGTTCAATTTACATGCCACTCAACCTTCAACTAGCTTCTCAATTATGACTTTGCAAGGAATAAGCATCCCTTGCAGTTCTTGAGCACCATTGTTGCTAGTTGCAGTTTTAAGACATACCTATGAAGATTTGCTTCTTTGACTGTGTTATCAAACCCACAGTTTTTCCATGGATTTGAGAGTTGGGGCCCAAATCTAGGGTGTGCTAATTGAATTTATATTGAAAGGGTCCAAACTGTATTGGTTGAACAATCCATTCCATGTAAGAGAACAGTTCCATAGTGTACTGTTTAGATTGAGTTTTGTAGTCATCCTCTTTGCCTTGGGAGTATCTTTAGAATTGTTTTCCATCTACATTGCCTTAGATTCATGGGTGACCACACTTCTGGCTGTAAGAGATATCTGTACTTTAGCACTTTTGTTTCTCAAAATGGATTACCTTTAGAATCACTTTTGGCTGCCATTGGGTTGGTATTTCAAGCTAGACCACTCACTAAGTCAGTCAGCATATCTATAAATTGATTGCGTCCTTTCAAATACTCCTTTAATGCTTCTCCCACCTTCTTCCCTGTAAAGAGGTGGTTAACCAAGCAGTTAGGGATGATATATATTGACAATATATTCAGGTCACTTATATTGCCCTACCCCAGCCTCTCAGTTCTAAGTTAACCTTCTACACTGAAAATTTCATGACCATTGTGGATGGCACTATTGCTTGCCCAGATTATATCCAATGACATTGGATACATGGACTTAGGATCCCTTTTTATCAGCTTAGAGTCTGCTCGCTTCAATTGTGGGTGGAGATGGAACACCATATTCCTTGTGAGCATAAGGTATGTTGTCTTTGCATCTTTTCAAGAGATGCAGACATGAAGAGCACTTCATATTCTTATGTCCTACTTATTATCAGTTTCGGGGAAGGTACTCTTGTCTGTTTAGAGATTCAGGCAGATGGCTTGCCACTTTTTTTTGGTTATCTTGACCAAAGATGCTGGGATTTATACTTTCTGGAAGCTATCACTATTTGGCATCAGATATTACAAAAGAGACAAACTACCACCACCTCTCTGCCATCAGGTTATAAGCGTTCTTCTAATGCTACATCTCTGTAGAATGGTAATGGCAGATTTGAGAATCCTTCCCCGCATTTGAGAGTGGCCATGAGGGCTATGACACTTTCCTCTTGCATGTGGTAGGGCAGGACCATGGCTGTTTGGTGCAAGATATCAGCTACCCCTCATTTGCCCAGGAGGTGTAGACAAACATTGATTACCAATTTCTTGCCCTCTTCTAATAGTTCCTTGACCATGGATGCTAGGAGAGTTTTGATGAGAAATCGGACTTTATGCCTTTTAAAGATTATTCAACCAGGTCCCCTCAATGGTGGCCTTTCTATTGGGAGCATCTTCAGATGTTGTGTTGGCTCTTTTTGGATAGTTTGTGATGATGAGCAGCATAAACTTGAAGGGATGGAGAAGTTTTACTAGTATAAAATGGGATGCAAACCTTTTCATTTCAAAGAATACAAATATATAAATGTTATATGGAATTATTTGAGCAAAATCATAATACATCTACCTACTAGTATTACATGTAAAAGTTGGCAAATCTGATATTTTTATCTATATTTTATATAAATTTTGTTCATTGGTGAACTAAATTTGAAATTTTCATGGTATATTAGCCAAGTGGCAAAAAATAGTCTGTAAAAAGATAACTGATGATGATCATTTCTGCTTCTAGTCAGCATTCTACTGGTGGTTGGAGTTGGCACTTGAATCCTCTTGAGCTCTTCTCTATTTCTTTCTTTTTTCTTGACTGCTGGTTCTCTTATCTCTTCATCATCGCTTGCAATATGTTAGGGTTTACCAATTTCAAATTCCACCCCTTGGGGATGTGATCAGATGTACAATAGTTTAATGAAGTTTGCTCTAGTCTCTACTTTATTTCATTAATACTTTCTTGGTTACTACAATGCTTTGTAACAACCTTTTTTTCTAGGTCTGAGTCCCATTGACCTACTTTGGTTGAACATTAATAAAATTATCTTATCTATAAAACGAGCTTGATTTTGTAAGACAAATTAAGTAGTGTTATTTAAAATGTTGATAATTCATTTTTTCTCTACATAGTGTTTATCCAAAAAAATAGTCTATCAAAAGATTTTTTCTTTTTGTTCCGTCATTGAGGAAACTTCTATTGATATTACAGTAGTTTGTCAGATAAGGAAATACAAACAACCTCTAACTATTGTTTCAGTTCAAATGCTTATTGAATAGTCTGTCAAAAAAACAATTCCAATAAAATATAATGTATTAAATAACAATACTTTATAAAGCTGTACTGCCTAGTCATAGCGTTGAGCATGAAAACAATGATTAGCTAACTATAATGCATATGCTTAAACCTACAATGCTTAATCATAGTGTTAAGCATGAAACCAATGATTATCAAACAACAACGTATATGAATGATATAGGGATCATAATGATACCAATCAGGAAGCATAATTGAGTCTTATTGCCATCCCCATTACAAATAATTTTCAGTTTTTCTGGCTAAGTTATATCGGCATTGATAATGGAAGTTATAAAAAACATTCATGGACTCCAAGTTGATGTTTTTAATCTAAATGTTTCAGGGGTTTAATTTACGATGATCATTAATACCTATCAAGCTTAATGTTTGCTAGATTCATATCGATTCAATTGATGAGTAGCTACTATGAATACATACTATGGTCTTACCACTTATCTTTCACTGATGCTTCAAGGAGAAAGCCTTCGCAACCACCAAGGGCATGTGTACATTTAATTAGTTATCAAGTCTTACTTCATAGATTTGCGTCTCTGCATACTTGGCCCTTAAATGTTCTGTTAATAGTCATTCACCTTTCTCCTACTTATGCAGCAATCTAAACATATACTTTCTTATACATGAACAGGTGAATATATGCATTATCTCTTGTGCATACCTCTCTGATATACCACAAGACACCAAATTGTCATCATCTAGATTTTTGATGATAATCAGTCTCTGTTGATACGGCCAGGAAAGCAAACTAAAAGAGAGTATAATAAATCTAACAGCATACAAGCACAACTGAAACATCTGAACACGGAAGGATTGAAAACAGATTGTTGCTAATTAAAGTATCTTCAGTTTACAAGTGTAAAGCTTTACCAGTAAAAACCTAGATAATTCTATTAATGTCCACAAAAGAGATCATGCCCTAATATAGAAGACGAGTTCTCAGTATGGAACAATCCTGTTAATGGCATCACTTCTCTATCATTATTTCTTTGAGTCAATCTTCTAGATTTTTCTTTTCATGACTATATATTCTGTACAATATATCAATAGATAGCAAAATGATTTGAAGACATGCTGAATAATTAAAAAACAGCATATGCCAGTTTGACAATAATATATCAAGACCTGTAAACGAGGATCTAGGACTTAGACAAAGCTTCTACGTTACTAGATGAAAATTCGTGAATGATGCGGTGCTGGCAAAATTCGTGAATGATGCGGTGCTGGCTTATTATGCTTTTGTGCTGCTTTGTTTTTAAGCTGCTAGAAATTTGCATATATATTTTGTACACTGGCTAAGTGGTTACTTGTTTAATTTTCTTTTGCAGGAAACTCGAGCATATAGTGGAGAGACATTTGATTCAGTGACTTTGCATGATCTAATATTGGCTTCAAAAGCTATGGGTCAAACCAGTTCCAAAAATGGCATGCAGGAATGTCCAGCCCAACCCCTTGCAGGAACATCAAGGGGACATAATAAACAATATTGCTGCATGGTAGTCCGTTTGTCATTTTCCTGTTTTGCTTGAGTATCCTATGTGTGTTTTTATCCAATCTTATGTTAATTTTCCTATGAATGCTTAAATTAGTTAGGAAAGGCAGGGTTTCTGTTACCTTACACCATCTAAAGTTTATTATTTTTGCTTGGATTTCTATTGTTTTTATATGAAAAATGTCGATCATAAGATGTCATAACATGTTTATTTATCTTTAAAAAATTCTGATTCACTTTAATATGCCTCTTTGCTTTGTGGAATTCTGCTTTGCAGTTACTTTTGCATGTGGTGTGATGTTAACATTTGAAGCCTGTTAATTGCACTGTTATAGTGACATAAAACCTGAGTTGATTATGGTTTTGCTAAGGATGGGATGTCTGGCCTTATCTTCAGGAGACTGCAGAGCTGACACCATTTGATATGGTTGAGCATCTGAAGAAAGGATTGGGATCTCGTGGACAGGTGATTAATTTGCATTTATTCAACCCAGATAATGATGCCCTACTTAGCTAAACCTGTTCAGTGTAATTTATGTTGATAAAATTTAACCTGGATTTCTGATGATGCTTCTAAAAATGTATGTATTTGTATGAAGTTCTGTATGTGAATTGAATGTTTAAATCAATACTTTCTGAGCCTCATATTTCTTTGTATTCTGACAGCTAGTACATGTTCAGAACATCAATCCAAGGAAAGCAAAGTATGGGGATCCACATGTATCATTATCAGATTGTACTAAGGCTATCCTTAGAGGAATGGGCATATCTCGATTGTATTGTCATCAGGTTTATATCTGCACTCTTGGCAATCTCTCATTCTGTTGTTTGTAAATAAATTCGATTAAACTCACACACTTTTTTTGCAGGCAGAAGCAATACAAGCTTCACTCTTAGGTAAACATGTTGTTGTAGCTACTTCAACAGCTAGTGGGAAGTCACTTTGCTATAATATCCCTGTTCTGGAAGAGTTATCTGCAAATCCATTGTCTTGTGCTCTATATCTCTTTCCAACAAAGGTGCTATTTCTTTGAATTTCTGTTTCAACTAGAATAAAATATGGTTCAGCTGTTTAACATTGAATGCCATCAGGAGTGGGTGGGTATGGGAATTTTGGGGAATGCCAAATTTGGGAGGGGACCTATGGCAATCATTTTTATCTAAGCTTTCTCTATGTATTAAAGACTGTTGGCATATGAAATGATCTAGGGACAAGTGTTTGTGTTGGTGCCTTTTAGAATTTGAAGTAAAATTGCCAAACTCATTAGCAAGAATATATTCCTACTGCATGGCATACTTAGCACCCAAAATAATATGCTACGTATAACATAATTTTATCCTATATTCTATTTTCTTGTATTAGTGACATTATATGTATAGTAAACTTACAACATACCTTAATTGAAAGCTTTAAGTAATACTATAACCTTACATATTCTATCATATTAATATATTACATATCTTATATTTATTAGAAAGTGTTAGGAGATGAAGTCACTATCCACATCTCTATTGTTCTTCAGCAAAAGGTAGCGACAGACGTTTATTTGCAGACGTCTAGCGGCAGACATCTAGCTGCAGATGTCTATCTGCAAATGTCTAGATGGGTAATTGCAAAGCCATCACATCCATTCGATGTAGAGAAAGTGGCAAAAGAACCTTGTAGGCAGGCAAATTGATATGTCTACGTAATTAGTAAATAAGTTTTGCCATTTTGTGTTATTTTGTAGTTCGTACGTAAAGTGTTTGACGAAATGTGCATACTTATAATTAATAAGGTCGTTATGTAATATTTCATATGATAATGTGTATTGTTAAGTTCTGTATATTTAAGTCATAAAGCGACTCACGAAATGAAATGTAAATGTAAGTCAAATGCATGTCAAATGTAATTTAAGAAAATGATGAGGTGTCGAGTAGTTGGAGGATGCAACTACCTTTCAGTTGTATAAATAAGACTCTTCCCTCATTCATTCGTATGGTTATGGTTGTAGTTGTGGTCAAAGGTTCATGTGGTGGTTGTTGGTTCATGTGGTGGTTGTTGGGACTTTGGTTGGTGGTTGTTGGCTGAAGCATGTAGGTGTTGGAAGGATTCCACACAGACATTGCAATGTATATGTGAGAAGATGCTGTATGTAGTTAACCGTACAGGCTATTGTTAATACAAGATCTGCTCATATTCATTTATCATCTACTATTGTTATTGTATGTATACTACATGTGTTGTCATTGTTGATTGCTGCACTAGATAGATTCTGTATTGTTCCTTTCAAGTTTCATATGTAGGGTGAAAATCGCAGACCAAGTGATACTGCCATACAAGCAGCTATTGTGATTGCAGTACAAGTGAAGAGTGCTGGTTGATTATTAAATCTATCATTCAAATTGTTCCTCTAAGTGTGGAATACTCCCACCATGCTACAAACCTGACACCATATAGTATGAAGGACCAAAGATGTTGCAGGTAAACCTCGATGAAGGAGATGAAGACAAGATGATCCATTGTGGGGAAGATCGGGATCCAGTCTTGAAAGCAACAACTTTAAAAATATTCATGCAGTATAAGGTCTTCTCTATTGGTAAATGGACCCAAAATATCATGGGTCTATAATTCTTAGGACTGTATAAGCTCAAACATTTACTCACATTCAATAGTAACACAAATATTGCACAATAAAAAGCTTTTCTATTACATTCAAAAAACAGAATTACTCACATTACAAAACTTTTTATACAGCATGGAGCTTTGTCTCCAATATACGACCTTACAAAAGACTCTTCAATACTCCTGACTTTTGCTCTCCTCAAACTCACGGGAGATGCAACCTTTCATATGCCTTTCTTACATTATGATAAAGTCTCTCATGATTACATAACTTCCTACTTCTAATCTTGACACATCACACATGACTCTTCACTTACACACATGACACCTTTCACTCATAACTCACACTTGCACACATGACACCTTTGACTCACCTTTGACTCATAACTCACACTTGCACACATGATACCTTTCAACTCCTACTTGACTGCATGAAACATAAACACACTTCACATCTTGACACATACTTTTGATACACTTCCTAATCTAAATATTTACAATGGTACACAAGGTACCAAATAATGTAATACTGCCAACACCCCACTGCCCCCCCCCTCTTCCCCCCGTATTACATTATTTGGTGTGAAGGCTTCTTGCCTTCAATATTTGTCTCTTGTCTTCATCTTTGTCTTTGTCCTTTTGCTTCTAACTTCGGTATTCCTTTATGTTCGGGCATTGAATATGTTCTTCTAGCTTGATGTTTGTCATTCTTATAAGCAAGTCATCATAATAATATATTCTATGAATATTTGAATCCAATGACTCTTTATTGAAGTTAACATATGTTGAATGCATCAACATATCATCCTATTCATCCATATTGTTTGTACATTCTTTATCTACACCCAAATGTGTTTCTTGAAGAAGATTATTTGCTATCATATGCCATAAATCATTTGTGTCGCAACTTATATCCTTCATTTCAGGTTTGTTTTCCAAACTCTTAATCAATTCTTCTTGTCTTTGGTTCTTGTCTTTATAGATTTCAAAAGTAAGCAATGCCATATATATTATCATACCTATATCAATAGGTAGTATAATAGCATCTTTAGAATTTTCTTTTGCTTCAAAAAGTTCTGAATGTAGATAATTGCCAAATGTTGTAAACTTTTCATCTGCAAATTAAAGATAATCTCTTCTTCAATTTTACTGGAAAATCTCTTTGTTCATCAAAATTCTCTATCAGGTGTTGTGTGTAAATTTTTAGTTTTTCCAACATCTCCTCACTATCCTCTAAGAATGCATTTTGAATTATTTTTTCCATGATCACTTTCACAAAGTAATTTCACTTTAATTCTTTAATTCAACTTCACTTCAATCAATTTCTTTCCTTTAAGTCAATTTTTAAAAATTTCATAATCTTCTTCTTTTTCAATCTATTCAATTCTTCAAATTTAATTTCCCAAATCTTCTTCAAATTTTCATTCAATCATTCAAATTTTCAAAAAATTCAAATTCAATTTCTTCTCGTCTCCCTAATCAATTTCAATTTCTCAACTCCAATTTCCTTCTTTAATCTTTAATTAATAAATTTCTTCAATTAATTAATTATCTTATTCCTTCATTCAACTTTATTCTTTAATTTCCTTTTAGTCACCTTATATCTCCCAAAGTTCTTTAATCTTTTAATTATTAACAAACACACCTTATAACTCCCAAGCAACTAATCTTAATGAATTACTAACGTGCCTACAAAGCACTTTAATGAAATACGTCCAAAATAGATAGAATCTCACCTTTAATGGTGCTGTCAGGGCAAATCTTTTATTTCTATAAATAACTCCTATGCAATCACTTATTCCGCCGTTTTGAAGGCACTTCCAAAGGTGTTACAATGACGTCCGTTTCCTCTTCTTGCTAGGGCTTCTATTGGAAGAGTTGGCTGAATGTATCCTCTTCCTCCATGCTTACTTCCTCCTCTCATGCTTTGTAAATTCTTCAAATCAGGGTGAAACAACTTCGCTCTTTCGTCGAAGGATTTCTAGCTTCGCCACGTCCGCACACTCAGCTTTCTTCTCAACGTTCTCTGGCTTCAACACGTCCACACTCAACTTCTTCTCAACGTTCTTTGGCTTCAACATGTCCACTGTTAGCTTCTTCTCAATTGTTCTTTGACTTCAACATGTCCACTCTCAGCTCTTTTGGCTTTAACACGTCCACTCTCAGCTTTTCTGGCTTTAACACGTCCACTCTCAGCTCTTTTGGCTTCAACACGTCTACTCTCAACTTCTTCTGGCTTGAACATGTCCTCACTCTTTCTTTGACCTCCCCACGTCCACTCTCTCAGCTCTTCTGGCCTCAACACGTCCCAAATCTCAATACTTTCAACGTCCAAAGCTTTTGCATGCTCTGGTTCATCTGCAGTAACAATAATCAATCCTCACGATATCCGAAATTCCAACTTTAGTAATATAATCCTCTATACTCTAGCGTATCTTCTGCTCACAATTGTAAATTCCAGTGTATCTCTTCAAACTCCAATCAATCCAAATATTTTCAACTCAGCAAGCAACTCAATAATATCTCCTCCAATGAACGTTCTCTCAAATATTCCTCCAACAATCTTCTCTAACAAATCTCCCAAGACTCAAATATCTCTCTATTAGCTCCTCACATTCTCTCCCTATCTTGTAAGACTAAAAATGGCTTTCTACCAAGATGGCTCTGAACCAAGGTGGCTCTGATACCATTGTTGGCAAATGGGCCCAAAATATCATAGGTATATATTTCCTAGGATCGTATAATCTCAAACATATATTCACATTTAATAGTTACGCAAATATTGTACAATAAAAGCTTTTCTATTACATTAAAAAATCAGAATTACTCACATTGCAAAACTTGTTACATAGCATGGAGCTTTGTCTTCAATATATAACCTTACAAAAGACTCTTCAATACTCTTGACTTTTGCTCTCCTCAAACTCATGGGAGATGCAACCTTTCACATGCCTTTCTTACATTATGACAAAGTCTCTCATGATTACATAACTTCCTACTTCTAATCTTGACACATCACACATAACTCTTCACTTACACACATGACACCTTTCACTCATAACTCACACTTGCACACATGATACCTTTCACTCATAACTCCTACTTGATTACATGACACATAAACACACTTCACATCTTGACACACACACTTCCTAATCTAAATATTTACAATGGTACTCAAGGTGCCAAATAATGTAATACCGCCAACATGCACATGGACCTATAACGATTTGAAGGGGATTCAGCCTGAATTGTTCGTGCATCGGATTCTGATGGTTCTGGGTGCACATCTAGTGCGAAGAAGGCCATACAAAATGAATACAAAGTGTGCTGCCTTAGTCAATGGAGAAATTGAAAAGATGCTGGATGCTAGAATCATTTTCAAGGCGACTGCGAGTGAGTGGTTGTCACCAATTGTGATTAGCTTGAAGGAGAGTAATTAGATCCACATCTGTGTGGATTTCAGAAGTTTGAATGCAGTAACTATTAAGGATCCCTTTTCGATACCCCTCACTGATTCAATCTTGGAAGAGTAGCTAGACATGAGATCTATTCATTTTTGGATGGATTCTCGAGTTTGTACCAGATCAGTATAGCTGAGGAAGATAAGTTGAAGACTACTTTCGTAGTAGAAAATGGCATCTATGCATATAATTGAATGCCTTTTGGTTTATGCAAAGCCCTTACCACATTTTGGAGAATAATTCTGTATATTTTTGAACATATGTCCATAGGCAAATCCAAAGTATTCCTAAACGATTTGTTGTTTTATGGGAAGAAGGACGAGCATTTGAAGGCATTGGAGGAATGCATGATATTATGTATAAACGTGTGATTATCCTTGAACCCAAAGAAATTTAAGTTGTTGGTACCATATGGCAAGTTTCTTGGGCATTTTGTATGAAAGGATGGTATGAAGACCAATCTTGACAAAATAAGAGTCATGATGGCCATGGAAGAGCCATATGATGTGATTTTGTTGAAGTCTTTTTTGGGACACTTGTCGGGTACTATCGATGCTTCATCAAAAACTTTGCACAAGTATTGCACCCTCTAGACATGTTGACATGCAAGAATGTTCCTTTTCGATGGACGAAGGAGCATCAAAAGGCCTTTGAGGAGTTGAAGGCAAAGTTGGTTTGCGCACCCATTCTGGTATTTCTAGATTGGGAAAAGGAGTTCCATGTCCATGTTGACATGTCCAATTTTGCAATTGGATGTGGGTTGGCCTAGGAGGGGTAGTATGGGTTGGATTGGACCATATATTTTTCTAGTCAGTTGTCTTGTGCAAAGAAAAATTACAACACTACGAAACAGGAAGCCTTGGGGATGGTGTATGTGGTACACAAGTTTAGACATTACTTGCTCGCCAATCCTTTTGCCTTCTATGTAGACCATCAGACATTGTATTTAATCAAACCGACTATTCATGGACTTGTGTTTCGTGTGGTAGTCAAACTAGGGAAGAAACATGTGATAGTGGATCAGTTGTCAGGGATTCTCGTAGGAGAGCTTGTAGGAGTGTCGGATGATTTTTTGGACACTCATTTGTTTTCAATCATTGCACTATGTCATGGTACAAGTATGTGGGAGAGTACTTGTTGACGAGAAAGCTGCCAGATGGGTTGACAACAACTAAGAAGAAGATAATTGTAAAATCAACACCTTTTCAATTGATAGTTGGATTGTTATACAAGATCAGACCTAATGGAGTGTTGTGGAAATGTGTGATGTACGAGGAAGTGAATGCAACATTGAAGGAAGCTCATGAGGTCCCCCCTTCCCTTAATGTATTGAATTAAAACAAGTTTGGATGGTAGATTTTTTATTTATTTTTTATGGTATGAATATAGATATAGTGCCACTAAAGTATCATTTGGTATTTTGGTGGATTATAGGAATGTAGATGGTAGGACAGTTGGGATGATGATATCTTGCTTTTATGACAATGCAATATCTTTGCTATTGTTGAAACTCTTAGTCGTATCCGTGTGATTTCTCCAGCTTGGCTAAGGCTAGTTCTTCTGTCAAGTTAGATTTTTTCTCAACTCTGTACCTTCATTCATGTACAAGCACATAGAAGGTATGTAGCCCCCAAGCTTCTAGCTACCTCTTGAAGTACACCTTGGGATCATATGACCAAAGATGATCCTTGTAAATGCCTTAAATCTGCATGGCTGCAGTGATTGAGATGATGTAATCCTCAATTCCTTCTGAAACATCAAGCTCACTCAAGCCTAGAACAATGACAATTCCACAATTTGTGATAAGGCTTCCTCCATGGAAGAACAAATATACTCACTCTTATCCTCAGGAAAAGCCTCTCTAATAAGGATCTGATTTATCCTTGTGTGCTACTTGCTTTTGCTACTCAACCTCTTGATGAGTCTTGTTGTTATACACTAAAGGTTTGTTCTTGCATGGTGCTCATCACAAAGAGAATCGTTCACCTCCTTACACAGGTATACATTGAGGCATAGGTCCCATAGTGTCTACAATGTCTAAGGAATCCTTAGTTGGCAAGCTCTGTCCTCAACACTATTGACATCCATCACATCATCTCTATCAGACTACATAGGACAACCACTCTCACCCTCTTGATGATCACCAAACCGAAGAGCATGCAACTCCTAGCCAAGCTTCTTGACTCTTGACTCATTAAAATGGGATCGTCGCCTACTAAAAGGAATAGTCGATGATTGATACATTCTAGGCTCATAAGGCTAGCCTAAATGTCTACTGGAAATGGGGGATATAGACAAATCATCAAGAAGTTAAGAACTATAAGAACGTCATTGCTAGAATGTGAAATCAGGTCATTCCTTTGAAGAAGAGAGGATCCTCTCAAGGGGTACTTGTTGAACACGGAAATTGGCAAGTGCGATTTGTGCCTGTGATCGTAGTTCAACAAATGGATGGGGAGGTTTCTACTCTTCCCAACCTCCGGATCTCGGGTCGGTTCCCTTTTACCTTCTATCTAATGCTGAAAATAAAGAAAGCAACTGATCTAAAACATGCAAAAAACAACTAAGCAAACTAATCTAGAGAATGCAGAAATTAAATATAATCTACTTTGTTTGGGGAATAAGGGTGAAAGAGAATGAAAGTGCAAAATACAACCGAAGCCGTAGCAAGGTTTGGATTGGGTGTAGTTGGTGTTTTCAGCAAAATCCAAATAACCTCGTCACGTAAGATCTTTGAATACTTACAACAACAATCAATGATGTCTAAGAGGGGAAAGGAGGGCAGAGCCATTGATTTCACACATTCATCAAGTGAAAGGTCAGAGAGACAGTCATGTATAAATGCCACACACAACTCTTTATTGATTTTGCAATATGAGTGTTTTACAATCTTACTCTGAAGAGTAGCTCTGGTATTGCTTCAAAGGCCAAAAGACCATTACAATGAGCATTCAACTCTTATTTATATTTGAACTTATAGCCACGAAATGGACTACATACAATGTATCCTGTGATAAGTACAAGGTGATTACATCATCCTTATCGTATCGCTAAAATATAGATAGAGCGAGGCGTTCTGGCAGTGGGTTGCTCTGGAGAGCAAGCACTCTGAGGAGCAGAAAATGCTCAAAGTGAAGCGTCTATAAAGTCTTGACCTGTTCCCTTCACATCTTTCATACTGTTTGCGTGACAAAACTTGTCTGGAAGCGATGGTAGTAGGCTGAACCGTTTTATCTCCCAACACTACATCTTCATATTTCATTATACATAGTTGTACAAAATTACAGTGCCCAGATGTGCAAAGTAGGGTGAAATGTTTTGTACATCTTTTCCTAGAGATTCATCATGCAAAGTACTATTTATTGTTTCACCTTTCAAATGATTTGTTCCTCTATTGTGTTTTCTTGTGCTCTCTGCATCTCATGACATATTATACTGTTGCAATTTAATGTGTTTTAATACCAAGTTCCACTAGTTATTTTGATCCATAGGATCATAGTGCCTGTCATATTACTTATTGATGCAGTTTTGCCTATTCTTTCACTGAATGAATATGGTACTATCTGATGCAATTGTTTTTTTCCTTATTATGCCATAAGTTCGATGTTTGTACTCAACTCATACTTCTTGAGGTAGGTGACTTGGATACTTTCCAAAGTTGGAATACTTAATATAGTGAAAAGGCATAAGACTTCATGCAATGAATGCTTGGTTTAATCTTAGTGGCATACTTGGGAGCAATAATTATACTGTTGCTCATATTTGCTGATACTTGTGAGTAAGGGTGGCTGTCTTAGACAGTACTCAAGGTCAATCTAAGTGGGTCGAATATTAGCTGAAGTACTCATGGCACATGCATAATCATAATTTTTATAAGTGTTTTTGAGTACTATAACTATTATGATTATCCATTCTAAAGGGATGATGACTCTTTGTCTGCTGGACTACTTCAGTATGCTATTTAAATACGTGCTATAATTCTACACTCTGCCATTTTTTTCCAAATAATGTTTGTCTCATGTTTTAACATGAGAAATTGTATACAGGCTTTGGCTCAAGATCAACATCGTGCATTAATCAAAATGATAGAAAGGTTGGAATTTAAAATAAACATGGGTGTTTATGATGGTGATACTTCTCAAGGTCATCGAATTTGGCTTCGTGACAATGCTAGACTGGTATGCTTATCTTTATAGGCATTAATATCACTCTGTAATGCTGCTGTTAGCTGTTTGTTCATATTTTCTTCTCATTTGACTTTCATGTAGTGATAAAGTGCAGGAATGCTATAAACTAAGGGCAAACGAATGGTATTTTGCAGCTAATTACTAACCCAGATATGCTTCATATGTCAATATTGCCATCTCATAAGCAGTTTGAGCACATCTTATCTAACCTCAGGTAGTGGAATATCTCAAACTTCTTTATTCACTCTCTTTTTTTTCTGCTTATCTAACCTCAGTGAAAAAGATGTTTTTCTTGCACATTTATACTATTACTGATAGTCCTTACTGCTTTCCTTAATGCATTATTCTATTCTTGATCAAACACATGACTGAAAATTCAAAGTTGCATTGTTACTATAACACTGCTAACTAGCTATGTTTTTAAATTTTTTAAAACTGTTTGGTATTCTTTTTACTTTCATCCTTCAATACAAAATCTTGTTGCTTGAAGCTTACTTTTTCCTTATGTTTCTGTTTTGATTGTGATATGGGAATGTCCTAGAGTGAACAATATCAAGTTTATCCATTTTCTTAAAATGTATCATAAATTAGGTTTGTGATAGTAGATGAAGCCCATGCATACCGGGGAGCATTTGGATGTCACACTGCACTCATTTTGCGAAGAATGCGTAGGATTTGCCATCATGGTATGTTCTTGGTTTGGATTCCAATTAGACATATGATTCTGTAGAGTTTATTGGTTAGAGGGAAAAATTCACTAAGATTTCCTCTCTCTTATTAATTTAATTTCTGATGTCTGGCTGTGCAGTATATGGAATTGACCCAACTTTTATCATTAGTAGTGCAACTGTTGCAAATCCTCATGAACATGCCATGGTATGTATTTTGCTCGCTTTGGACGTTGCAAGGTGCAGTGCTATACATTTGAATCCATAATTAAGCGGGTCCAAAAATGGGAGCCTTTTCTCTGAACACCATCAAAAGTGCTTCTTAAAGTGTTTATAGTTGGCTTTCCCTTCTCTGTGAAGAATCCTTTCTTCCCTTAATTCCATCTGCAAATGCATTTCACTAGGCTGATTCATTGTGCTGCAAAAATGGAGGATGCTTATGCCGCATCTATATCAGAGGTTTTGGAATTGGTTGGGCCAATGCTGCTAAAGGTTTCACAGATTTGCTCTGCTATCTTAAGAAGAAAGCACACCTTTCTGGAATTTAGTCTTGAATTAGTTTGATGATTTGCTAGTAAAATATTGATTGCAATTGCTGTAAATTCGTTTATCTTAGCCATAGTTTTCAAAAGACCACATTCGGTGCCCTTGTGGATATTTCTGCTGAATTATGGGGTGGTATGCAGGTTTTTACATCCCATTTTTCTGAGTTGCTGTATATTGTAGTTGCCAGGAATTTGCAGTAATTTGAATTCACATTAAAGCATCTTTCTGACTTTTCACAATTGAAAGTAATCTGAAATGTTTTATAGGCTCTGTTATCTACTTTTCAGAATATTGGATTTGTGATTTTTCAAACATCAGTGATGTTGGTTACAGTAGCCAGATTTTCTTGAACATCAAGATTCCTGGGCCTCAATAATTCATAAATCCTATATCTTACAAGCTAAAGATGACCAAGATTGCATACATTAGGCTCTGCAACCATATCTCAGAACTTGGGAAAACGTGGACTTGCTCTGAAGAACTTATTTTTCCTGATCTCGTAATATATTTACAAGAGAAAGACAGTTGCCAATTTGAAGGCCAGGATTATTAAACTTTATTAACACCAGATGCCCCCAGCCAATGGGATTCAATGTCTTCAGGAAGCGGCTTCTGAAATTAAACACAAAATTAGATATTCTTACCCAGCATGAGTACTTAAAGGAGGAAAGCATGACTTGCCAGCTATCTATTAAAAAACAAATTAAAGAACATAGCTTTTAGTTGCAGGTAGTCAAATAAGGTCCCTTCTCTGGTTGAAATGTCTGTTGAAGCAAAATTTGAGGAGAAAGAGCATGATGAATCAAGGAACTCATTCTCCGAGTTAGTGGCCTTCCTATGTCTCATCATTCTTGTTATCCATTTTTGATTTGTATAGTAGTGTTTGTAAGCCTTGAGAGCTAAAAGGAAGCTCTTCTTTATCCCAATTGAGATGTATCTAGATACTGATATCATGCTTTGAAGTTGAAGATATTCAGAAGGCTTGTGCTTAAGGAATTTCTGTAAGGAAGGATAGTAAATTGGCTCTAATCTGTAACTACGAGGCAGTGATTCATGACTTTACCTTAGGCGGTCATTTCCTTGGCTGACTAAAATAGTTGCTTGTGTCTAAGTTGGTTATGTTAGCATTTCTATTGCCTGCTGGGGTTGCGTTGAAAAAAAAACTTTAAAATATTGTGATTATCATGTATAGCACAATTTCCAGCCCTACGGTTTGTTTGTGAGTAGCCGATATTAAAAAAATGGCCATTTTTTTAATAAAATGGGGAAAAAATCACATTTTTTGTTGTTTCCCAATTAATTGCTGATTCGATTATTCTGGGCCTTGCTGATGAATTGTTGATCATGATTTTTCCAACTCTGTATATGGTGAAATGTAGTCTTCTAAAGGTACCTTAAAAAATGTGGTTTCATCACAGGATCTGATCTTATTGAAATGCGTGAGAGTCCTTAGCATTCTCTCCCCTGTTATAATTTACTATTTGGTCTCGGCTTGAGACTTAAGTTTGGGTGTTGTTTGCGGTTCTTGGCAAGATGACCTTCCTCATTTGTGATTGCCTTTAGTCGAAGTGATTATTTTTAGTCTATAATGTGCATTCCAGATACACTTGGATTTGACTTAGAGGGGCCACTTTTTCTTCGGGATATCTTTGTTGTAGTTGTTATTTTCCTACCCTCTCTCTCTCTCTCTCTCTCTCTTTCTTCTCATTGCATGATGTCATTCTTGTAGGCAACTTGGTATCTTCAGGAGTCCCAATATCGATGCCCATTTTTTCTTTAATTAGAATACGAGACTCGTCTTCTAATTAAGGGGGAGCAGATAACACTCCCAGGCTCTCTAGATCTACATGATCTGTGGTTGATTGTAATCGATTGGCTATGAGAGATCAACATTTGTCATTTAGGGAAAAGATGCACCAAAATAGAAGTCTTTTTGGCTTAGATAGTCCGAGGGACCATATTGAGGAGGATTGTTCAGGATGTCCTCCTCCTCATAGTTATCTTTGTCAACAATCAACTCGGGATAAGCTAGGGTTAGGAGATTTACACTAGTGAATCATGTAAACCAAGAGATGCTAGGATGTATGAGGAACAACGATCATAGTAGTCAGACTCTTTTGGACTCCCGAATACTCCGTCGAGTCTTGAGTGGGCTCTGCTGCGCCGAGCCCACTCCGACTCCTTTTTTTCTGGACTCCACCGAGTCCGGCCGAGTCCTGGGCCGAGTCCGGTCGAGTCCCGGACTCCGAGTCCCGACGTCGGGACTCGGTTGGCCCAAAAAAAATGGAAGTTAAAAAAGAAAAAGAAAAATTACGTCTAGGGCGGTTAAGTTTTGATGATGCTCCACGACTTAAGCATCCACGTTGGCCAGTGCGCAATCACGAATAAGACGCTGAAATCTTTGTTTATTATATTAACGAGAGAATGTGCAATTTTGCTTCTCAAACCTTTAGAATACTTATCCCTCAATTATAATTTATTTTTATACAAATATATCTTTCGCCGATGGATACATCATCCGCTTCTTGTTTGGGAATGGGAACCGCTTCAGAATTCACGTATGCATGTCCTGTGGGGTGTGGCGATTTGGGCGGAGAATGGCATGATTTTTGGAGGCGTTCGATCAAGGAAGGCTTGAGGCCGCCAGTGTTGAGACCTCTTCTGGAAAGTTCGTAGCGCAGTTCTTGCACCTTCATTTTCTTCCAATCTTCTCTCTCCTTCAATGCACCCTCTCCCGTCGCCGTCATTGCCACCGTCGCCATTGCAGCCAATACACGCCACCACGCCGCAATGGAAAAAAATTTAAAAACGATAATTTATTTTGCTCTGAAACCCTCGACCGCTAACGAAACAATTGCTACGCACGAAGCTCCCCCAGAATAATGAATGTCGCTTCTACCTTGAATTTTGTTAAGCAGTTTTCAAAAACGGCTTCCCATTCTAAAACCGGGAAAATGGCGAGGATTAATTATTAGCTTTTTTAATATTTGAATAATTTTATTTTTAATTTTCTTTTTCTTAGGAACCTTTTAATAAAAGTAAAGTTAATAGATCCCAACCAACTATCCAGGAAATCGAATCTAGACAAACCCACCGATTATTCTTAAACATGGTATTTGAATATTTTATTTATTAAACATGGTGGACTAAGTTAGGGTGATTCCGTCCCATGGTTTCTCTATTAAACATGGTATTTGAATATTTTATTTATTAAACATGGTGGACTAAGTTAGGGTGATTCCGTCATACAGTAAAGTTTATCATTATTTAATGTTTTTATTATTATTTAATGTTTTATAAAATGTTAATAATGTTTTGAACTTAATATTTTAAGTTTTATTTTATCTTTAAATTCTTTCTTTATAATTTTATAAACCAAAGTGGTCATGCCTGCAAAGGTCATAGTCTGTTCTGAATCCTCTGAGTGCATGCCATACCCACAACGATGGTATGAATTTTGAGCGACTGGTGGTCCTCTTCATGCCGGGTTATAAAATAATGAGGTGGTATACCAACTTCCTATGCATCCCAAAAAAAAAATTATTAGCTTGCTATTAGAATATGCTCCTTCCTCTTGTTAATTTCTTACTTGTATAATGTTGAATGTTGAGTAAGTGTGTTAAGAATATACTAATAAATAATATGCATGAAAAAACTTATTTTTTCAATAAAAATTTGTATTTTTTTTCATTTTACCTTTTTTCCGAGTTTTTACCGAGTCTTGCCAAGTTTTTTTGCCGAGTCCCGAGTCCGACTCCGAGTCGAACTTTCCGAGTCCAAGTCGAGTCCGAGTTTTGCTACTATGGCAACGATACATTGTCATCCTTGTCCCAATCCAATCATTTTTAAGGAAACAATGTCTTTATGCGACTCTATATCGGGAATGCTGACTTCATCTTCGCTATTGAACAAAGAGGAAGGAGGAAGAGATTGACTATGGTTGGGGATATAAGCTGCCCAACAACGTCGACCAGGCTTTGGTCTGCAAGGGCTCTTTGATGCCTTGATCGTGCAGGCCTAGTCCTTTACCTTGATATCTCATGTTAGAGAGCATCTAATTTGGAATGGAATACGAGTTCGACAAGAAGCATGAAGCATATTGTTATTAATCCGAGAAAGGGTTACTATAGGCAGCAAAACTGCTTCTCAAAAGAAGAAATAAAAGATGTATAAAGTTTTGTTTACAATTTTGGTAAAATGAAATTTAGATGAAATGTACATGAAATTAATGTAAATGATGCAAAATGAAATGTAAAGTGAAATTAGACAAAATTAAAATGAAATGAAATGTTAATAAAAAGGCACTTTAGACCTTAGGAAAGTTGATAAATTCATGCAAACGTTGGATACGGGGTGGTAGTTGTAATTGGTGTGCTGTCTCGTAAACCACTTGGAATGGCTTGGGTAGGCATTGAAAGGTGACCCCCCCTCCTTCATTTTGCAAGTAGTATGAGTGTATGTATTGGCAGCATGTATGGAGAGAGAGAGTGCCTTGTATACCTACGTGAGAGATGATATTGATGTTGCTGGTATAAATTGTTGATGCCATTGTTGTTACAGCAGCCATACTCCTAGTAGGCTATACGAGGACAAACCGTATGAGGGTAAACACATAGGGTTTTGTCATTGAGGAATTAACTGTCGCTTGGAACTGTGATCTTGTACGTGGGATACTATATAATAACCTTCGTATGCTAGAATTAAGGATTTGCTAGGATAGTCTCATATTGTGTTGTACGAGAACCTTTTTTATATGATAGACTATGTTGTATGGAGGATTGCACCGTACAACAGACTGTGCTGTACAATAGATTGAATTGTAAGATCATACGAGGGATTGTGTTGTACGACGGATTGTGTCGTACAACTGATTTAGCCGTATAGTTAGAATGTTGTATGATTGTGGAGACAATCTTATGATTGAAGTTTTGATTTGTCCCTAAACCTATCATTCCACCATTCCATTGTTGGGAATCTCAGCACTCGTGCTTCATTTGGCGTCATAGTTGCTAGAGTAAGGAGTGTCAAGTAAGGATTAGTATGTGTAATGAGAGGAAGGTGGATGATAGATACATTTCCTCAAGGACATGGAAGACAAGGTCTCGGAGAGGATCAAGTGCCCTCGAGGAGAAGCATAAGGATAGCTCAAAAGAGGAATTTGACTAATCAAGCACTGTAATCACAGGAAACAGAAGAAACAATACTCAAAAGAGTTTGGAGTCCACAAGAGGAGGACAACGAGAGGTGGCAAATGTTGCTGTTAACGACGGAGGATGAAATACCTCAAATAGCTCAAGAAAATGTTCACGTAAGTGAAGAAGCCAATGTAGAAAGTTCACAAAGAGATGAAGCGTGGATGGTAACACCCGAGCAAGAGGGGAGGAGTTTGCTAAGGAGTGTAGAGGACAAGAGTCTGTAGGCAGGCAAATTGATATGTCCTTATTTGCTGAATCAGTTTTGGTATTATGTGTTATTTTGCAATTATATGCAAAGTGTTTGACAAAATGCGCGTGCATATATTTAATAATGTTGTAAAGTGCAATTTAATATTGTACGTAAGAATAAAGTCATGTAAGTCGGCTAAATTACTATTTTGTCCTGTAGTGGGAAATGTCATGTAATGCAAAGAGCAAATGCAAATGAAATGTAATTTGAGGGAAGTTATAAGGTAGTTGAAGGATAACTACTTGTTGGGTGTATAAATAAGCCCTCCCCTCATTCATTCAGGGGGTTCTTCCATGGAAGTGGCTCATAGTTGTTCAGGCATTGAGGAGAGTCATGCAGATTGATGAAATAGTGCAGTCCAGTATTGTATCAAGCCACGGAGAATATTCAGCCTAGGGTTTGCAGGTTGCAGATTGTAATGCTGAAATTGTAATGCTGTATCATAAATGCCATTGTTAATATAAACTGCCTGTAATTATTGTTATCTACCATTGCTGCTGCTATTGCTTCTATTGTTGTCATTGCTGCTGTTATTATTGCTGTTGCAGGTTTTCTGTGCATTATTATTGCTATACTACAATAACTGCAGATCTGTAGAACTATTTAAGTGGAAATGGAATTGTGTGTAGCATGTTAAATTTCATTTGTATAGAGTTAGGCACCAGAGCAACCCCACGTGAATGTTTGGGCGAGTAGACCAGATTTTTAGTTCGTATATTCGCTAAGAAGGTTGTGAAGTGAATGCGCACAAGAGTTAGGAAGGAGACTATTTGAAGGAAATACGAAGGGTCAAGAGACACCAAAAGTGGACGAGGTGCCTAGGACTGAAGTATTGGAAATAGAACAACTAGTAGAGCCACCTAGGATGGAAAGACATTGGGCCGAAATACCATTAGAGCCATCATCGAGTGACGAGGAAGTGGGAGAGGATAACCACTTATCAATGGCAAATGTTGCAAATAGAGCGGGCAAGCAAAAATGCCCACCCTTCACAGGAGAGGGGAAAGAAGATCCTGCAAGGCACATAGGCACTTGCACAACTATTTGGAAAGAAAATGGAGTTAGACGGCCGAAAGAGTGGTACAGTTATTTCTTTCCATATTGCTAGGAATTGCAATTGATTGGTACTTGAAAAGAGAAAGCACAAAACCCTTTACCTCATGGAATACACTAGTAGATGAATTCAAAGCAGAATTCAGACCTCTAAGGGATGACATGGAGATTATAACTAAAATTTATTCTACTAAATAGAAGAAGGATGAAGATATTAAGACTTATAATAGAAGATTGAAGCAACTCACGGATAAGATGGAGTTGTCGCCAATTGATGGAATGGTCAAAAGATGGTTTATCGATGGATTGTTACCTCGATATAAGAAGATGAAGATCATACCAAGTTTGACGTATGTGAAAGCCTATGAGAGGGCAAGAAACAATGAGAGTGAGTCTAAGCAAACAACGGTTGGAATAGGTCATATCAGAAGTGATGATTCTAATAGTGATAAGGATGAATGGCATAATGCCATTCAATCCATGAAAAAGGAAATTGATAGAATGATTAAGGAGGTTAAGGGTGAAGTGAGAAAAGAGAAAAAGGATATATGGTGCTTGGATTGTAAGTTTGAAGGCCATACAAACACAAATTGTCCGAAGAGCGCATATTGTAATATATGCAAGGTATTGGGACATGCGATCAACGAATGTCCATTCAATTTAAGAGGCGCAAGGCACCAAACAATGGTGGTGCAAGGTGAAGAGGAGGAAAAACCAAATACCTCTAGGAATGGGCAAGGTGTGACCAACGGTGGTTATAGGAATAACTGCTAAGGAGGCAGGTAGTACCAACAAGGCAATCAACAAGGTGGCCAAAGTTGATTGCAGTATGATTCGGATGGAAGACCAATCATTCAGTGCCAAAATTGTCAGGAATGGGGACATTTTGCGAAAAATTGTCCCACTCCTTAGACAGGGAGCAACAGGAAATAATGTACCACAAATGTATCGATGGTGTGGTCTAAGCAATCATAAGGAGGTGAATTGTCCGAAGAAGGCAAGTACGAGCAACTCGTAGAATGTCAATTTTCTTGACATTGGGGAGCCTCCTATGGAGAAGAAACAGGAAAAGGAGGATGTACTTGTGGTCACAAGGGGACAAGCAAAGAAGGATCAGTACCTTGATCCTTCCATAGAAAAAGGAAGATGGCAGGAAGCATAAAAAGCAATAGAAGAAGAGATAGAGAAGGCTAAGCAAGAGATGCTAGCTGAATAGAAGAAGCTAAAGAAGCCATTGAGCTTAGAGGGAAAGATGTCAACTCACGAACTAGCCACAAGTATGAAGGTGGCAAGTTTGTTTAGCGCCATACCAACACTACATGTAGTTATAGAAGAACTGCAGCCACAAAGGGTGATGGAACTACAAAGCCAGCCAAAAGAAGTCAAGAGGAAGGATCAGTTTATTGATCCATCTATGTTAATGATTGATGTTGGAAAAAAGCCAACAGTAATTCATATTGAAATATTGGATCGTAAGTTGACGCAGGCCATTGTAGACGGAGGGTCAAGTGTCAAAGTGCTCCCAAAAAAGACATAGGAGATTGGGGCCCATTTTTGTGGTCATGGAATTTTAGGTTATACAACATAGATTGGTATGATATTGAGGTGAAGGGGGCTTAACAGCGCAAAAGGTGAAGATTGCAAATCAGGAGTTCATCATGGATTTTGTTGTGATAACAATGCAAAAACCAACATATGATGCATTGTTGGGAAGAGGATGGCTAAGGATGGCCAAAGTTAATCACAACTGGGAAAAGGATTGGCTTACATTCAAGAAAGGACAACATAAATATATGATTAATCTGAAAAATCAGACTGTGAGCAAAGATCTTGCGACGACGAATGAGTCAGACAATTATTCGAAGGAAGTAGCACACATGATCCAAATGAGGAAGGAATGCTATACCTAGAGGAATGTAGTGAAGACGAGAACCGATTAGATAGTGGGCTCCTTCATTGGCAAATGGAGGAGTACGAGATATTTCCACCCACTTGCCTTTGTATATAGGCACGCCCAATTGATGAACAAGGTCAAAGCAGTGAGGAGCACCAAGACACAGAAGATGATGAAGACCACCAGGAAGATGAGAGTGCCAAGATTTGGGGAATAATTAAGCCTAAAACTTGGATGGGAATGATAATCGCCAAGATCGAGAAGATGATATGGGATTAAGAGGATTATTTACGGAAGATAGAGAAGTGCAACCCATAATAGAGCAGCAGGAATTAGTACCTCACCCAAATGAATGAAGAAGAATACAGATACACGTACGATTGCCAGATAGAATAGAGGTATACGAGCAGGAGATGTTAAGTCTCGAGGAATTGGGCTCATACAACAAAGAATGTGGGAAGAAATGCAACGGTTGCAAGAGGAGTATAAGACTTTGTGCAGGAATAACGCAATAATGAGAACGCAAATCATCCAGGAGTTGGATGACACTATACAAAGAATAGATGAACAAGCAACTAGAAGACGACAAGAACAAGAGGCAAACTTGAACAACAAAGAATAGCTAAAGAGAGCACAAGGCAAGAAGAAAGGCAACAGGAGGAACCTAAGGATCCGACACAATATTGGCTAAGTAGGGAAGAAGTAGCCGAAATATTGTGGAGAGATGTGATGGAAGCACCAACATCTTCGGAAGATGAAGGAATTGGGTGACAGATTCAAGTAGTGATGGCGTTCCTCCTATCCAGATAGAAAGCAGTAGTTCAAGTTTGGGCTTTGACTTCTCAAGGCGGTATATAGAGACGTTGACTCATTCCGAAGAACAAAGACATTTGGAGGAAGGTAGACAAATTAGAATACTGTTAAACGCAGACAAAAGATTGAGACGATTGAGGGAATTGTCCACAAGAAACCAAAATAGAGGAGAACCTAGTAGACCTTAAGAACAAGAACAAAGAGGTAACTTAGGCAACTCGGGGAGACAATCAAGTCATCTTAGTGGTCCTAGGCTACCTAGACAAGGGAGGAGTTTGGTTGGTCTCCCTCACGATGGCTTGAGGGGAAGAAATTTCCCTCTTGCTACCCCTAGGCTGTAGGATTGATGAAGTGGGCTGCAAGGACCTTTTGTTGATCCAACATGAAATAATCAACTTGTCTGTGACCGACAGGTTGGGCTATTAGGACTATCTCGAGGGCCACAAAAAAACCGAATACATCGTCCAAAATGATCGAGGAATCAGACGGATCTTGGATAGCTCGGAGTTGGGAGAAGGCAGTCCCAAAACAAAGAGATTCACCTGATAATCAGGGGAAGGGCCATGACATGGATATGTGGCTGAGGAAGGAATCAATGAAGAAATGAGGAAGTACAAGTCAAATGATGATTTCAACTGGTTTGCGAAGGGAATAGGAGACAAACTTGATCACCAAGTCTAGATGGAGACTTAGTACAAAGAAGCGCAAGTAGGAGTCATACAAAAGATGACCATACAAGGCAAGGAGGGGATTGTACGGCAGGATGCCGTACATATAAAATAATAGAAGAGGATTGTACGGTAGGACACCGTACAAGTCAAATAGATGAGCATGACTATACAATAGGGTACTGTACAAATCAAGTAGATGAGGAAGACTGTACGACAAGGTGTCATACAAGTTATTTTTAGGATGACAACTGTACGACAGGGTATCGAACAAGTCCATAGGATGGTATGGTGGAAGATCGTACAAATGAACCTCTCGTTGACGATGTCGAATGTATAGATCATACGACGGAGGAACCAATAGGATGACAAGATGTCACGTCGCCAAAAAGCGTTGTACAAGTTCAAGTCAATGTGGTTGTATGACAACAACCTTGAGACATCATCAAGGAAAAAAAGAAAGCACATGTGTAAATATGTAAATAACTATTAAAAAAAAGAAAAAAAAAGGGTCAAATATAAAAAAGTGCATGCATGTAGACGACGTGGCAGCCAAGAGAGCGGTTATAACTATTTCCCCCCCAAGTCCAAAATTATAAATAGGGGTGGGAGGGGGTGCAAGAAAGCAGTTGAATGACAAAAAAAGGAAGAAAAGGAGAATGCTGCAGAGGAGAAATGCTAGCAAGGAGAAGATGTCGCAGAGATTACCAGTGCAACTAGGACTTGAAAAGCACTTTAGACCTTAGGAAAGCTGATAAATTCATGCAAACGTTGGATATGGGTGGCAGTTGTAATTGGTGTGCTGTCTTGGGAACTGCTTGGAACAGCCCGGGCAGGCATTAAAAGGCCCCTTCCTCCTTCATTTTGTAAGTAGTATGAGTGTATGTAGTGGCAGCATGTATGGAGAGAGAAGCATCTATGCGTATGGAGAGAGATAGTGCCTTGTATACCTGCATGAGGAATGATATTGATGTTGCTGTTATAAACTGTTGATGCCATTGTTGTTACAACAGCCATTGTATTGCCATTGTACTGCTGGGTACAGCAGCCATTAAGCATTCAATACAAATCTGCCTTGCAAGTGATTGCAGTATGTGTTATTGGCAGTACATATAACTGTTAAGATATTGCATGCATTGTTCCTTTATATTGCAGATTGTATGCATATAGTGTAGTTGCAGGTCTGTTAGCATTAGGGCAATAGTTTGAAGGTATTTGCAGGATAATTGCAGGTTGCAGCACTTAGGAGGATTGTACAAGAAGTTACAGCAGTTATAAGCCGTATGCCCAGCAGGCCGTATGACAACAAACTGTATGAGGGTAAACACATAGGGTGTTGCCATTGAGGAATTAACTGTTGCTTGGAAAGGATTGTGATCTTGTATGTGGGATACCATACAAATCACCTCCGTATGCTAGGATTAAGGATTTGCTAGGATAGTCTCATACTGTGCCGTACAAAAACCTGTTTTGTACAATAGATTGTGTTGTACGGAGGACTGCATTGTACAACAAATTGTGCCATACAATAGATTGAATCAATACAACCGTATGAGGGATTGTGTTGTACGACGAATTGTGCCATACAACTGATTGAGTCATACAGTTAGGATGTTGTATGATTTTAGACTACAATCTTGATTAGTCCCTAAACCTGTCATTCCACCATTCTATTGTTGGGAATCTCACCACTCGTGCTATAGGTACTACCATGTATTTTCTTATTGTTAGAAGTATGGGCATAAATAAAGGAGGAACTTACTATTTGCACCGTTTTATTGTTGCTACTAGAAGGCAAGCCTAAGGTTCAAGACGAAGGAAGCTTAGCTAGGTCTAGAAAAGGTTGATTATTATCTTGATTATTAATGTTAATGTTGGTTAGATTAGAGGTTTGACCTTCAGATTCATTATTAGGTTGATTACTTAAGGTGAGAGACCTTAATGCATCAATGATTGGAAGCTGAGAAAAAGAAGATGGCTAAAGAGAAAAATTGAGCGAAGAGCAAAGACGAGCCTTAGGGTTCTCGACCTTTATCACCTAGTAGTAGGCAAAGGGTTTGGGGTTGGCTGGAATATGATAGGTCTTGCCCTTATATTCATATTTGAGGCATTGATGAAGGGTTGAAGGAACGGCCTGCATTGCATGGATCCATGGTCTCCCAAGAAGAATGTTGTAGGTTAACTCACAAAGGCATGATAAAAAAGAGTGTTGAGAATGCAGGGCCCTATCTTGGGGGGTAATCGTATGACTATAGTGCTACTAGCCTCACGCTCCTCATTATCAAACACCCTAATAACAAGATCAAATTTCTCTATATCTTGTTTGCTTAGTTCAAAATGACTTATGAATCTTAGTCTACAAACATTAAGTGTAGAGTCATTATTGACTAGGATATGTTTGCTGAACCTATTACCGATGTGGCTTGTGATGGACAATGGGAGCTCTCCAACCATAGAGGATTGAGGTATATCATCCTTATAGAATGATATAGTTGCATGGTTAACCTTAATGGATCTCACTACAAAAGTGAGGTCATTCACATTAAGGTCTTGAGGTACAACTTGTTCACTCAAAATTTTGAGTAAGATGTCCCTATGGGTCTTTAACCTGTTGGGATAATAACCAAGTAATTTGATTAACGTTTGCAAAATTAAAACAAATTCTTAAGATAGTAATTTTTTAAAAAATAGTTATTTAATAATTAAATTTATAAAGTATTCATCTTAAATCTTGAAAAAAATACACAATGAAATGTTCATTAGCCAGGCAGAGTGATAGATCTAAAAAGAGCCAGGTGCTTCCCCAAGAGATGATTGACAAACACCTTTTGGTCCTTGACTGTCACAAAAGTGGGCACATGGTGCACAAGCCCCACATATTTTTGCATCATTTTAGTGGACTGCTACTCATTGGTGCTCTCTACAATTTTGGTAGGTCGATAGCTTCAACAGAACAAACATAAATGTCGGGTCAGAAAACATGGCCGCCTCAACGCCATTTGGGCCCACCTTCCAAATCCGGCTCCTCTTGTCGTTGGTTATGTATGCGTGCCCCTTTGTGTCCATGACCAAGTCATCTACAAACGACTTCCCATCCTTTGGGTTGTTGAGCCTCATGAGAAAGAGCCTTTGCCATGTGGCCATGTCGTACGTCGTGACAACATTTTATTTATTGCTAAGGGGGTTCACAATGATGACCACAATTTGACTTTCCATAATACAGTGGATCGATGAGGACCACTCCACTTGTCCAACGAGCAGACATGCACTCTTGCACTTGAACCTTATCTCGAATATGCCACTTCAGCCGTGAGAAAACTAATTCCTCGTGGGCATGATTAATAAAATTGGATTCTATTGCGTAGAAAGAATTTAGGATTTCTCCCTTGGGAGGCCTGAGTAGGGATATTTGGCGCGCTATATATTTTCAGCTTGCACAAGATTCGATTTTGTCTCTTTTGGTGGGATCGGATGGTCTACGAGAGCGGGGAGATGGATACAGACGTTATCTATTTGCCAAAGGTATAAACCAAGAGTAGGGCATCAACGGTGCTCCACACACTCTTCATTGCGTGTTCAACAGCAAAGTGGAAACTGTCGTCACAGTCTCTGCTTCTATTGATGGAAGCGGATTGTGCAGCTGTTGAGCTTGTAGGCACCGTTTATGGACATAAATAGAAACAAAAGTAAAATTATTTGCAGAAATGTCTAAGTGCAATATGCACTAAGTTTTGGTCAAAATGAAATGCCAATGAAATGTAAATATAATTGAAATGAAACGCATGTATTAGCCGTCATAGTTAAGTGACAAAATATTTAATATTGTAAAGCTGGCATAAGTCTCACATACATAGGAAAAAGGGGAAGTTGGTTATGTGCAATGTATCTTGGAAATTGTTGCCAACAACGACCATGACTGCACTATAAGAAGACGCCCCCTTCATTGTTGCATAGGCATGTGGACATAGAGATAAATGAGCTTACTTAGAGCATATGTATGTTATGCGTCTAGATCTATTTGAGGATTGAGAGGCCTTTGTTGGAGCATATGTGCAAGTGTGACAACATCTTGTAAGTCTGAATGTTGTAATCTATAAATGCCATCTTGGTAGAATATCAATACAAAACCATTCTCCTTATATGTGTTGAATGCCTGTGTGTTGATATCCATTGTTAGATTATTATACTTGTGCATTGGCAAGTTAGTGTGATTGCAGGTTGGACAACATAGTTAGTTGTTGGAAGTTACAGGTTGTAGATAGGAGTGTAGACATTGTTAGACGATTGCAAAGGTAATGATAAAGAAAGAGCTGGAAGTTGAAGTACAATAGAGATGGAAAGCAGCTCTAGTGGATCCAAGCGCCAACATTAATATATTGTTGGATGTAAAGTTGAAGTACACTCATCATAAATAAATATCTCAAAACGGCCAACACATGATCTAAGGATGCTCCTAGGAGAATGACTAGGACTAAGAGGGCTTGGTTGGATAATCCTAGGAGGACATGGAGTTCGACCCCTCAATACTCTTATAGCATCCATGGCTATGGAACCGATAGAGGAGGACTGGAAACTAGTAAGCTGCATGTGTCTACAACTCCTTAGTATGTGAGGGATGGCCGAAACCCAACGCCTAAGAACTGCAGTCCTATCCTACTGCAAGTAAGAAGAAAGAATTGAAGCCCTAGTAGCCACTCTTATATGAAGGCAAGGGTGCATAGATCTGGCATTAACATTTTGGATAATTTGAACTTCAAATGAATGCTTATTGCTCTTGACTACAGAGATTGAATGAAAGAATAAGGTGATTAGTCGAGTGGTAGTTTATCTCCCCTGTAATAACTAATGCTGAAAAATGATAGCTTCTCTGAGGTGTAGAAAATCTACAAGGAGTTAATGATGGTTGTAATGTCCCTTTCCTAGCCAGTCAGTGGATCACATGGAGCTAGCCTACTCTTGGGTTCCCGTAGGCTATGTCAGGTGTTGGGGAGCCCATTGGAGGGTTTGCAGTCGTCTTCAGTCTTCAGAATGCTTTTAGTTGCCAGCTTTTTGGGTCAATCCGAGCCTTGGAGTATGGACTTACTATTTTTAGTAAGTCAGTGGATTAGGGTTTCAGACATATTGGATAGTAAAGTGAGACTCTTTGGCGAAATGGGTGTCCGAATCTACTTCTAGTTTGTGGATTGGAGTGACGAGAGGTTAGAGTTTTTAATGGACGAAGTTTAATTATATTAAATTAAATTAAATATTTAATTTAATATAGTTTACTTTAATATTTTTATAAAATGGAGTTATGAGGTTATTAAAAAAGTCACTTAAGTTATATTATAATGTTATAAAGTGACTTATTTTCCTAGCAAAAAAAGGGGATGCCACTCATATGAATCTTATAATGTTTTATTATGTAAATAAAGTGAAATTTAAAAAAAAAAAACATTATTAATTCATATTTTACCCACCAAGGAGGTCGACCCATTGGAGAAGTTATAAAAGCACATCCAAGGCTTCATTTTGGGCATTCTTGGCTTGTTATTTACTGGAGCAAACATTGTGGAGACTTGCAGAGTTTTCTGGCAAGGGTTTTCAGCTTGTTCGGAGACGAAATCCTCCAGCAAGGACATCACTTTCGGGATTGGAAGACATCCTCAGAGTGATTTAGAGCATTTCCGTGACAGGGAATGTATTGTGCTTCGATTGCAGGTGATTCTTGAGGGTTTTAGAGGAGCAAACATCAGATTAATTGCAGATACATTTTATTGGCATCATTTCAGCAAAGGTCATACCTTTTCAGCCTATTTTTTAGCATTTCATTGGGATTCGAGCTAGGGTTTGTGAGCATTAATTTGGGTGCCATTCTCCTACAGACCTAGCGTGGATTTTGAAGTTGGTTTCAAGGGTTTTCAGGCAGATTTGAGTATCATCTTTGCTGTTGTACTTTTCCGGTACCTGTCCGTACAGTTTTAGTAGTTAATGTGAAAGTTTTGGGGCTGAAAAAACACCATTTTGCATGTGGGTATTGACAGAGTTGGAACAACAACAAATGGGTATGTTTAATTTGATATTTTGAAGACATTTACCCATCTGAGTATTCTAAATAATTGCTGTAAACTTGCAGATTTGAAATTATAAGATTCTTGATTGAGGGTTTCCTCAAGAAAGCTAAATATTCAGTGTTTATGCTATTAAACCTATTGCATGTTTATGGGTATTGCATAAAATTGATTATTCAGTGCATGTTATAGTTATGGTTTCTACTCACCTGGGTATTAATGCATGTAGCAAATTAAGTCATAGTTTTGCAAGACAAATCGAAACACAAAAAAAAAAAATATTATCCAGATTTGGGGTGGAATATTACAGTGGTATCAGAGCAGGTTTCCCTGCCAGCCTGTTGGGAAGTTGATATTTGTTGCATGGTCTTCAAATTTATGTTTCCATAACGAAGTTGCAACAGTTGCATGTTAATATTTAGTGGCAGCTCCATGGAGCCACTCAGTGAAGAAGAGATTTTTTGGAAAGATTATAAAACATACCAATCAATGGGAGCCATGTATCAAGCTGAAATATCATTTGCAGATTTCATGGATATGATGGTAAAGTATGATCGGAAGTTGAAAAGGAACCCTGAAAATTTGTGTGTGAAGCTTTACATTGCAGGTAAGAAGCTTGAACATCCCTCTTTGTCAAAAGAAATCCTTCTCAGTACCTTAAGGGATGTGGAGAAATGTTTAGACATTGTTGATAGCTCACCTTCTCATATAATGAAACAAGCTATGGACCCTTCGATGTTTTCATTGGTTGAGCCGAAGTTGTTGGAACACTCAGATAAGAAGGTAAGACTCATGGTTGCTTCTTGCTTGAGTGAGATCTTGAGAATATCTGCACCTAAAGCTTCTTACAACGATGACACTTTGAGGAAAGTTATGCAGATGTTGGTTGACAGTTTTAGAGGGTTGGGAAAAGTCACAAGTTCACATTTTTCCAGAAGAGCTATCATACTTGAGTCATTTGCAGGAGCTAGAATGGGCAACATCATGTTAGATTTGAACATGGATAAGCTGATTTACAAAATGTTTCATCATTTTATTGCTACAGCCAAAGAAGAACATGATGATGATATTATTGCAGCCATGAGAGACATTATGATTTTGGTCATAAACCAAAGTGATATAAGTGATGAGTCTTTCCAACCACTCATATCTATGTTAATGGATGTTTGGAGACATTATTTGGTTGCTTCACCTACAGCACATGACTTGGTCAACAGTGTAGTTCAAGAGTGTGAAAAAAGGTTGCAGCCCTTCTTGATTATTGATGAGCACAGGGAAGAAGAGGAGCTTAAATCAGAAAATTCTCATGAAGGCAATGACACCACACATAAGGTATGTATGGATGAGTCTCAGATTGATTTTAATAACATGCATGCACTCATTGTTGATGAAACTGAACAAGGGGAAAAGAACACTACAGTAAACTTTGTTGCTGATTTAGACCACTCAAAAGGAAGCTCTAAGGTTGACCAATGCTTTGATGGCACTATTAGAATTGGTGCTAATGATGACAAATTTGTTCAGTTTACTAATGCCAATGCAGAGACAAAGAATGATGAATTTGTTACAACAGCTTATTATGATGAGTTCACTAATGCTTTTTCAGATGCTAAGCATGTTGAAGGTGATATAGATTTCCAATCAGCACATGATGACACTTCCCTATCACACTTCGGTGATGACAGTACAGATGGATGTGGGTTTAGTTTCGAAACTAAACCTATGAAAGTAAGTGTGCCGGGTAACTTCATTTTCTTTGATGATCTACAGAGCGATTTACGTACTGAGATAGACATGCATGATGAAGCAGAATTAAGAGATCAGCTCTCAGTGCCTTGGGATCCGGGTGTGTTGACACCTAATACTGTTGAAGAAACGCTTGGGAGTGAAATTCCTCTTATCCCAAGTAAAGAACAAACAATGGAGCATATAATGTGCAAAGAGGAAACCCCAGTAGATGTTGATTTTGCAGAATATCATCAGGAAAATAATTCTGGAAACTTAATGTATAAATCTGATTTTGATGTCAGAACTAGTGAAGACATAATTGTTGCTGCATTAACTCGTTTTGATGACACCCACAAATTCACTGAAGAACTATATTGGAAGGTCCAAATTGAGAAGAGGAAGAAGGGTGTTGAAGGGTTAGTCACTATTGCAGATTTGAAGACATTAATAGCAGCCTTGGGAACTATGAAATCAGATTTCATGAACATACTTGCAGACAGGGACCATTATATCAGGCTTGCTGAAGAGACCCATAGTGCATTAAAAGGAAAAGAGGAAGAGGTTGATAGGCTCACTGCGGAGCTTAAGTCTTCTAGAAGTTCTTTGTCAGAGGCACACATTTCATTGCATGAAACAGAGATGAAACTTGCTGCTGTAATAGATTCCACTAAACAAGAGAATCAGGAAAGAGCCAAGGAGATTGGGCAGTTGGTTGAAGAGCTTGATAGCATTCAGGAGGACTTTGAATTAGTCCACTGTCCCACGAAATCAGAAGACACTATTTTAGAGCAGCAGGTTGATTGGTTCGAGCATGAGGACAGTAATGAGATCCAGTGGATTGGCAATCTATTGTTTGAGGTGGATAGTGAGACAACCTGTAACAATCCACTCTTTGAGATGCATCATGACGATGATTTACTTCCTTTGACGGATCATGTTGGGTCGAATCTTTGTGACATGGTGTTGAACCTTGTGGATTCACCACAGGGAGAGGAGATTAATAAAGATTCAACAACTGATGTGATGGAGAGGCTTTGTGATGTACCAACAAACATTCCTAATTCCTATATAGATGACATTCATATGATGTTTGGTATGGTGCAGCCTCAGTATGTCAGAGCCTTTGAGGAGGTGAATTTCTACACCCAAGATCGCATGCTGGTGTTTCCAGGCATTGAGAACGATGGAAGGTGCGTGCCTTGGGAGTTGGTTAGCCAAAAGAGTGAAAGGGATGCTGTTGTTTGCTTTTTGAACGGCTATATGGATTGGAGGGAGATTCTGAAGATGAACCAGAGGTTTGTTGGATTGGTGACTCTCTGGGAGGCTAATTCAGTTGATGGTATGATCAAACTTTGCATTCTATTTGGTAGGTCTCTGATTTGCAGCAGTTATGCTTCTCATGGAACGCTGATTCTTCTAAAATCAGACTTTGAGATGCAAATTTCAGACTTGGACAGCTTTAGTTTTGATCATTTTCGGGTCATTCAGCCTTCGGGTAAGAATTTTGTCAGTCAACTCATGTTGATAGATTTCCCAATTTTTGATTCTGCTTTGAGATTCATTGTTGTTCGAGTGTGTGGTTACTCCTGGAATGAATATATGATCACTTGGAGGTTGAGTAACGACTTGATGTTCTCAGACCTTGTTAGCGGAAGCATTCCCGAGATGCTTATTCGTAGAATTGACATTGCAACCCACTTCTATATCAGCTTCTTGTTGGAGATTGATCAGTGCTTTCATCGGTTCACCGAGGTGAGAATTGCAGAGCAACATGTTATTCTAATGAGCAGATTGCATTCTTGGATGCACAATACCATGTTGGACAGTGGGAGCACTGGAGTTGTTCATACAGAGATACTTTGGCATGATACTTTTCATGACATAGAGCTTGGCCGCTACAGGAAATCCAATTCAGATTTTGAGGATGAGTATATTATTTGGTTGCAGGAGCAGGGAGTGCAGTTGGTGCACAATGGATTTCCTGTTGAGATCAGAGTGGCGCAGCGTCAGCATGGTGGATTTCTCCTGAGGATTGTTTGGGATCCTGGTATTTTTGTGACTACAGCCAGGAGCAGATATTTGACTAGAGTATATTGGAGTATTGCTTGAGGACAAGCAATCTTTGGGAAGGGCGGACTGTAATGTCCCTTTCCTAGCCAGTCAGTGGATCACATGGAGCTAGCCTACTCTTGGGTTCCCGTAGGCTATGTCAGGTGTTGGGGAGCCCATTGGAGGGTTTGCAGTCGTCTTCAGTCTTCAGAATGCTTTTAGTTGCCAGCTTTTTGGGTCAATCCGAGCCTTGGAGTATGGACTTACTATTTTTAGTAAGTCAGTGGATTAGGGTTTCAGACATATTGGACAGTAAAGTGAGACTCTTTGGCGAAATGGGTGTCCGAATCTACTTCTAGTTTGTGGATTGGAGTGGCAGAGGTTAGAGTTTTTAATGGACGAAGTTTAATTATATTAAATTAAATTAAATATTTAATTTAATATAGTTTACTTTAATATTTTTATAAAATGGAGTTATGAGGTTATTAAAAAAGTCACTTAAGTTATATTATAATGTTATAAAGTGACTTATTTTCCTAGCAAAAAAAGGGGATGCCACTCATATGAATCTTATAATGTTTTATTATGTAAATAAAGTGAAATTAAAAAAAAAAAACATTATTAATTCATATTTTACCCACCAAGGAGGTCGACCCATTGGAGAAGTTATAAAAGCACATCCAAGGCTTCATTTTGGGCATTCTTGGCTTGTTATTTATTGGAGCAAACATTGTGGAGACTTGCAGAGTTTTCTGGCAAGGGTTTTCAGCTTGTTCGGAGACGAAATCCTCCAGCAAGGACATCACTTTCGGGATTGGAAGACATCCTCAGAGTGATTTAGAGCATTTCCGTGACAGGGAATGTATTGTGCTTCGATTGCAGGTGATTCTTGAGGGTTTTAGAGGAGCAAACATCAGATTAATTGCAGATACATTTTATTGGCATCATTTCAGCAAAGGTCATACCTTTTCAGCCTATTTTCAGAGCATTTCATTGGGATTCGAGCTAGGGTTTGTGAGCATTAATTTGGGTGCCATTCTCCTACAGACCTAGCGTGGATTTTGAAGTTGGTTTCAAGGGTTTTCAGGCAGATTTGAGTATCATCTTTGCTGTTGTACTTTTCCGGTACCTGTCCGTACAGTTTTAGCAGTTAATGTGAAAGTTTTGGGGCTGAAAAAACACCATTTTGCATGTGGGTATTGACAGAGTTGGAACAACAACAAATGGGTATGTTTAATTTGATATTTTGAAGACATTTACCCATCTGAGTATTCTAAATAATTGCTGTAAACTTGCAGATTTGAAATTATAAGATTCTTGATTGAGGGTTTCCTCAAGAAAGCTAAATATTCAGTGTTTAAGCTATTAAACCTATTGCATGTTTATGGGTATTGCATAAAATTGATTAATCAGTGCTTAAATCATCTTGGTATCATTGCATGTTATAGTTATGGTTTCTACTCCCCTGGGTATTAATGCATGTAGCAAATTAAGTCATAGTTTTGCAAGACAAATCGAAACACAAAAAAAAAAAAATATTATCCAGATTTGGGGTGGATTATTACAAAGGTGGAATATTAGGCTTGAATCAACCCATTTGGGAACTACCCTATTATGCAGCAGGTGAGAAACCAATTAATTGTATGCTAATGGTTCTATAGAACCAAATATAAATAGGATTGTATAGTTGGAAATGACAACTCCAAACTCATTGCGAATTTGTATGCTCAATAGGAAGGTACTGACAATGAGGAATCTTATGCTTGATAGCAAGATGGAACATCATCAACGTGGTCATGGGAGAGAGGGCTTTTGCTGAGGATTGATTTCAAATGCAGTGTTGCTAGTGATGTGATATGGATTATTTGATTGTCTCCAGCAGCGCTGATTATTTAATTGATGAAATAAATGGCTAATTTGTAGATTCAAACTTACAGACTAAGGCCTTCTGCTCTACTATCTCAGGGTTGAGGTTTGGCATTAAAAGAACAAATGGTTAATCTTACAAGGTAAATATGCAGTAGAACTCCGAAAGAAAGATGGATGAATCAAATGCCATGATAACACCAATGGAAGAAAACTTGAAAAATTCAGTGTATGAGTGCGGTATTTTTATTGATACCATTGGATTCAGGTAATTAGTTGGTTCTTTGATGTATTTGACTGCCACAAGACCTGATAATCATATTGTTGAGATTCTTATTAAGTGTGTGAGTACTAACAACTCTGTGAGCCAAGCGGCCCTTGCCAAGTCAGTTTGACCTTAGCCGAGTCTTTTTTTATAAAACCTACTAGAGTTATGTTGTTTTCTTATTTGCCAAGTCTTCCACTGAGTATTGCCCGAGCCCAAATCGTGGTCAAGAAAGCAGGCTTGCTGAATCTGAGCAAGCCCGAGTCTTGATATTACACTTGATATAAACTTCTTTTGTCAGTATTTTATTCAGTTACATGAACAAGCCATGAGCATCTCATTAGAATGTATCAAAAAGAGTGTTGAGAAGTATCTGAGGAACCACAAATTTTGAGCTTGAGTACAATTGGGACAGATCCGTTTTAGTTGGTTGCAGTTTATGAAGGCAACATTGATGCTAGAAAATACTATTTTGGAATATGTTTTGTAGCTGGGCTCAACTGTTGTTTTTTGTAGTAAACTATAGGAAGTTGTAGTGGTTTCCTGCACTGAAGTACAATTGGGACAGATCAGTTTTAGTTGGTTGGAGACATTGATGCAGATTATGAAGGCAACATTGATGCTAGAAAATACTATTTTGGAATATGTTGTGTAGTTGGGCTTAACTATTGGTTCTTTTAGTAAACTATAGGAAGTTGTAGTGGTTTCCTGCACTGAAATAGAATATATATTATTAATTTAGTATGCCATGCCATCAGACTGATTGTTTTGTTGTGAAAAGTATTGATAGGTCTTAGATTTGAATAGAAAAAATCAATAGCTTTTTGGATTGACAACCAAAGCGCTATGAATATTTCCAAGAATCCAATTTTCATTCAAGAACCAGGCATATTGACACTAAAGGCCATTTGATCATACATCTACTTTCAGATCAAGTCATTGGTCTGAAGTGTTGTCCTATAACAGTCCTTAGCAAAGTTGAAGTTTTGTAGATTTAGAGATGTGCTTGGAGTCAGAGAAAACCCATTTATGATAGGGAATATTCATGAATAATTTGTATTAAAATCAAATGTATACTCAGTTTAATAATAAATTAATAATGTGTCAAGTGTCATTGAATTCATATAATAAATCTTAGTTGAAAAATGAACTGTAATTGGGACTTGTTCCATATTTTGAGGGCCTTTGTCCAAAAGTCAGTGGTCTACTTTGTATGCCCTTGATGTTAGTAAAAACATTTTCCTTTTGATCTGAAAAAGCTTTTATGTATCTGTCCATGACATGATCACTATATTTAGTGTACTAATAATTTATGTAATATAGCAATCATAACAAGATGATGTGGAAAGATTGTAATTTTCATTTTTGTACCCTGGAGGTTGTCTTGTATATGCATTATATTGATAACGATGTTGATGACATCAACTACTGTTATCCTTTGTTGTGCTGATTGATTGGCAGATTCTGACAATAGTTATTTAATCTCTGTATGTAACTTCTTGTCTTAGGAACTTGCTAATCTTCTAGAAGTGGAAGTAGTGCTAGAGGATGGAAGTCCATGTGGGTCAAAGCTTTACCTCCTATGGAATCCTCCATTGTTGGTGAATCATGTATGAATCACTTTTTCCTGGTCATCCTTTACAGAATAGGGTTGAATGACTTGCTTGTCCAAGTATTTTGGTGTTCTTGTGTTTGATCTTAACAAAAAATAAGATGGTTGCGAAATCTATTTAATTGATTTCTTGGGTTATTTGTGTGAAAATAACTATTTGACTATAATCTGTTTCTTGATTTTGCAGCAAGAATTGGCACCACAGAAGCCAAATGCACAAAAGGATGTCAAAATTCATAATTCTGCCACTAAGAATTTAAATGTTCGGCGTGCAAGGTAGTAATATTTTCCTTGAAATGTTTGCATAGGGGAAGAACACACAGAAGATAAGTGTGCTGCTTTTCTTTAGGATACATTACTATGAGAGAGATTTTATACTGCTTCTTGATTGACCAATGATTTACTTAAATAGTTTCCTAGAATATTGGCTAAATTTAAAGGTCTTAATGACATCTATATAGTGCTTTTGTGTACCATAAAAGAGATTTGTGGAGTTTACTGTTATCTTATTTCATTTTTTTTTTTTTAAAAAGGGGGGAAAAATGAAAAAAGAAAAAGAATTGTGGAATAGGGCTAGTGCTAATTACCATTACGGAATTTGAAACATGGACTTTAAAAGGTTAAAATTTCTTTTCTTGAATGTAATATAGCTTGAAATTATGTATAATTAAAAATAAAGCCAATCTATTTACTAGGAAAAACATACTATCACATGCATTCAAACATGGACACTTGCAAACATAGAATTACTATCTATAATGTAAAATCATATTATCATTACTTGTTAATAGTTACTTTATATAGGACAGAAACTGCCATTAATCTCCCTTGTATGTCCTACTTGTATTCACTTCCCTATTTTCCTAATCATCAATCAGGAATAGGTGTATCTTTTCTTCCCTTAAATTTGTGAATATTTCACATATTTTTGCAAGTGTACCTTTTGGTTTACAAGTGGCATTAGAGCTATGCTTTGGGACTTGTGATTTGAAGTTTATTTGTGGGGCGAGGGAGGAATTGGTGTCTCATCCTTTGTAGCTTTTGGCCAATTACAACAGACCTAAATCCTTCTTATTATACTATATAAAAACGTTAATGTTATAATATAGTATTAAATTTTCGTGAGATATATTTACCTATGTTACTAATAATCTATGATAAGGTTACTTTGCATAGGGTGGAAACATCAACTTGAACTTTTCATGAGTCCTCTTGCCTATGCTAAGGGATTAGGTGTTTAATTGAATAATTATGCATAAGAGAAAGCCTTTTGAGAGGCATAGATGTTGTAATCAATCACAAATAAGATTAAGTTGAAATTAAAGAGGAGTGTATATGCTATATAAACACATCAATGTTATAATATAATATTAAATATTTATGAGATATATTTACCTACCTTACGAATAATCTATGATAAGGTCACTTTGCATAGGGTGGAAACATCAAGTTGAATTTTTCATGAGGTCTCTAAGGACAACATGCAAACAGTAGGAAGTGTGAAAAGTTTTTGTAGACTCCAATGACAACCTCCTTCTCATGTATGCTGAGGGATTAAGTTTTTAATTGAATAGTTTTACATAAGAGAAAGCCTTGTGAGAGCCATACATGCTATAATCAATTACAAATAGGATTCAATTGAATTTAAAGGGAATTTGTATACACTGTAAATTAAAAAGGTTAGCATGGTTGGAATAACAATTCCATAATAGGATTTTTCATTTATCTCCTCAGTCTTTTCAAATTTTAAGATAAATTCCATATGTGCATAGAAGGGAATTCAATGGTAGACAAGATGCCCAGTTTGGCCGTAAACCTAAACCCTAATGAAACCAAGATATTTATACATGATTAGATGTTAAGGATAAAGGCGTTGGTTGGCTAAGATTCCTCGCTTGGAGCCAATAGGGTGTGTAGTAGCCCATGTACTACCTGTGGATTCATGATAATTAGGGGCCACGAGAAACAGGGAGTCACAATTTTCAAGCCCAAGAAACATCTTTGTAGGCCCCTGAAATTTTGAAGAATGATAGAAAAATGGCTAAGCAAGGATGCAACGATTTGCTCAAAAACATGTGATTCAAATTTCACTCAAATGTGCAATTCGTCTTTAAGGTGCAATTCACTGTAGATGAGCATGAGTCTCTCCCCCAAGTGAACTAATTGCTGACTTTTGGAGCAAGCAGGACAAAGAGCATGAAATCCGAGGAAATTTTAGGAAAGCGACATTTTTGTCATTTTGCGTCTCCAAAAGCTAGTTAGAAGGATTCTAAGTAGTTTAGGGATAATTTTGAAGGAATGGATCCTTGGATTCCTGCATTTGTTCTTTAGTCAAGGCTGGCATTTTCTTAGAATTTTCCAAGATCAAATAGTTGCCTAGTTCATTTTCTTCAGACAATTTTTACAGATCATCACCCTCATCTTTTTGAAGGATACCTATGATCATATCCCTTTTAGAGACCAATTTTCCTTCGTCTAATTGTTCATCTACAAATTCTAGTAATTCATTCCAATTAACGACTAGTCATCATCCAATTTATAAATGAGATAGTTCCATGGTGACTCATTCTCAACTCCTATGATCTTATCCTATTTTGGTATTTTCATGTATGTGTAACCCATAGCTAAGTATCCACTTCCAAATAGTCTTTTCGTTCATTCTCGCGATACAACTACATTCAAATAGGATGGGAGATCGACTACAATTACTTCTTGGACTACAATGAGTTCAGGATGTTTGGCGATAGTCATGACTAAGTATTTTAGAATCCCCATGAGATTCACCCTTGTTCCATCCATTTGGATTTGCCCCCCTTAAATTATTAGTATAGGGAAGAAAGACCCATTTCTTTACACACAACTTTTGGAATCACCGTGACAATAACTTAAATCAACTATGCAGCTTCATAATAGATATCCTTCAATTTTAAGTGTGATATAGAATGGCGGCTGTTTCATCGATTTTGGTTTAGGTATTTTCAAAATATGTGCCACAATTACTTGTATATTTGACAAATCGTCAACCATTAAGTTTTGTTGTTTGTCCAGATTGGGTTGCATTGGAGGCCGTCTTTGTATGGTTGGTTTGGTTTTAGCATAGTTTTGCTCCTGTTCCTTCAATGCCTCTTGCAACAAGTCTCTTGTCCTGGCAATGGTAGTGTTTATAACGTGTTCACTTTTATGTGAGTTGTTTTCAATTTATCTGCTATGTTAAACTTTGATTTTGCATTATTCTATTCATTGTGTTGTATGACAGACTTCTTAAAGTGCCTTGTTGTAGCCATTCAACCTTCACTAGTCAGTGATGGGTACTTAAGTTTCTCTTAGCAGTCTTACACGACCTATCTTGTTCGCCTTGTTTGCTCAATTTTCCAAACCTTGCATTGTCTGTTTTTGATTCACTTCCTTTAGACAACTCTGGTTATTGGATCCATGTTGATACCGATGTAGGCTCACTATTTTCTGTTTTAGGTTGGGTTGATGATGTTGGGCCTTTTTCTTGAAGGTGAATCAGTGGTTGTCCCCTTCTCAAAACTGTAGTACCTGTTCCTTGCTCTGGTTGTTTCTGTGATATTGGTTGGGCTGTAACTGACTGGGGTTGTCCATCTATTGCTTTTCTTTTACTTCGTGTTGCAACCCCTTGCTGTTGATTTATCAACATCACTTGATCTTCAAAAGGGAAATCTTCATCATCCTTCGATGGCCCAAAATTGGCAGATATTGTGTTTTTAGCATGTGATACCACAGGTATTGACTACTGTCCCATCACCGTTGATTTATTGGTGATTGATTGTTCATTGGTAGATTTGTTGTTGGGGTTTGGATCACCATTGATTGGCCTACCACTGTTGCTTGCTGAGTGTAGCATTATTGATTCTAGATCATTGTTTGAGCATGATGAATAGCTGCTATCCATTCTATTGGATTGTGACCTGCGTTACAAGCAAAACACCATACTGTGTTTGATTCTGAATTTAGGTTTACCATGTTGTTCTGCACCTCATATGTCGATTTGCCTGCCAAAGAACTTGTTCTTTAGTGAGGCAAAGTGTCCTCTATTGCTGGGTTCCATTTTGTTGGAATCCCCAGCTTTGTTGTTGACTTATTGTCATTTTATTGACCATATTGCTCATTAGTGAACATAACTCGTTCATTTGTGGATTTGTCTGATTATTAACACCTCCAAATTGTTGTGTCAATTGATTCTGATTCATTTGGGGAGTAGTGTGGTTGACGACCATTGTGACAAAGGTAATGTTGGTAACTAGGGTTGGATTGCAACAACACTAGGGGCTGTTTGTCCTTGGAATGTCACAGTGTAAGGGTATTGGATTGTGGGTACACATCTTTTAGATGGTAGTGGAGTGATTTGAGGGGGTGTAGACGACATGTGTTGATAGGTCTGTGCATAGTGGTATTGTATATTTGGGGTTGGCGCAATTGGTGGGTGAGGATAGTGGATCAGTTGGGTTGGAGATTGTGTCACATGAGTTGCATAAGCCATCAATGGTACAGGTGGCAATTTTCTCACTTGGATTAAACACATCTTCTTCTGCATGTGTCACTTCTTCGAATGCACCTGATATTGTAACGTCATTTGTGTTCCTGATCATTATCACCAAATCAAATTATAGAACGCTTATGTAATATATTTATGCTTGTTTGTCTGTGGGTCAAATATTTGGATGTATGAGTTGTAAAGTACGCATAAATCTCATGCTATAGTCATGATATTCTCATTCAGATGTCTTTGAATGGTGTTTAACTGGAATAATTTTAAATACACATTCCCTGGGTTACCAAAACGTCTCATGAACGATTCAACAATTTGAAGCCCATTTGGTAACCGAGTTGTCGTGTAGACTCTTGTACCACATTGCGGCGTTACCCCTTAATAAAAATACTAATAACCACACCATCATGTCTTTTTCTTGTTTATGATGAATTGATTTTAAGGTCGATAACTAATTGAGGGGGTACAACGCGGTTTTACTACTATTCCCATTAAATGTCGAAAGAGACTTCATGACCGCAGTAGGAATTGGTTAGTAATCAGACATGTTTAGCAGACCTTGATATGTCCAATCATGAAGTTGATTCTGAGGTCTTGTATTTGCATTTGTCAAAATCAGGGTCCTTGCCTAAATGGAATGTCAGTCATATTGCATTTGATACATGGCTGGACCCCTTAGAACATATACCAACTACTGTTGAGGAGAGTGCACCATTTATTGGTTCTAAGAAACCATCTGTTGTAAATTTTGTGCCACCAACTGATTAGGGTTTAGAGCAAATTGTTGATTTGGATCAGGTATAAATTGTTGGTTTTGGTACACTTGTTGAGGATTAGGATTTTGCATTATTTGATGGTTTTGCATAATCTGTTGATTAAGAGGAAGTTGTTGATATTGGGTAATCAACTGATTTTGAATGTCATTTGGATTTTGCAAAACCATTATTGATTTTGAGGGAACTGTGGATACTAGGGTATTTTAGGACAATATTCCAGCTTTGTGGAATTTGTTGATTTGACAAAACCTACTAAGTTTGTGCGACATTTTGATTCTGGATGGTATTCTGATTTTGCTAGCCTTGTCGGTTTTGTTCCATGGGCTGATATAGTGTGCTGGATTGGCCTTGTGCCTCGGGTTGGTTTTGTGCATTTTGTGGGTTTGGGGCACTCGCTTGTTGGTTTAACCCAATCTGTTGATTTGAAATGATTGGGATCGGTTGTTGATTAGTTACAACTTATTGTTGATTTGGTGGAACTTCTTGTTATGGAATTTGTTGTGAAGGTATAGAACATGTACTGAATTGTGTGTTTAAAACGGTGGGTTGAGGCAGTGTTTGGGTGTCTTGCCATATAGTGGATTTACTACTGTAACTAAAGGAATATGTTGGTTGCGCCCAAGCTTGTGTGTTGTGATTAGGGATTCTTAGCCACTAGGTTGTCCTACTGGGAAATAAGGATTGGCTTGTAGTAGTGGGGTTTGAGACAATGGTGATGTTGTTTGTAAGGAGGATCAAGATTTTTATTGTGGTTAGTAGAAGCAGTCCTCGTTTTCTTTCTTTTACAAGTATAACTTGTTCTAGGGGTCTCTGGTAGCCGTTTTGGCTCCTAGATTCAAACCACGATCGTAGGCTTCTTTTATTTAGTACCTTTTCTTTAATTAATGAGCAATCTAATTGGTTTAATGTCTTTCCTCGATTGATGAGATTTTGATCTTGTTTTCTTAAACTTTATGTGAAAGTTCCACACTTTTAGGATCTGAACTTGTGTCTGCAAACACTGAAAAATCAGCCACAAAGTTTTGAAAAACAAATTTTAGTCTCCAAGAGCAAATCACTCTTCGTTATGTGAGCGAATTGCCCTTTTGGAGGAGGATGAATTGCTCTTTGTGATACTTGGGCAAAATTTTAGGAAGTTTTCCAAGCTCTTTGAACATCCAACTCACAATCTTAAGCTGACACCAATCACAGAAAAAGTGTCTCAGCGGAGATTTTAGGTTGTAATAAAATCAAGTTGGACTTAAAGCTGATAGCCAAGTACGAAATTTTGATGCATGTAGAGTGTCTCAGGACTTCATAGAGTGAATCACACTTCTACGAGAGTGAATTGTAGGCAGGCAAATTGATGTTTGCATTTAGTTTTGTTATTTGTGTTATTTTGTAGTTGTACGCAAAGTGTTTGATGAAATGTGCGTACATATAATTAATAAAGTGGTAATATAATAATATGTGATAAAGTGAAATATTAGCACGTACGACAAAGTCATAAAATGAGTTATGAAATGAAATGTAAATGTAAGCTAATGCAAGTCAAATGTAATTTGGGAGAATGATGAGGTGTCAGGTAGTTAGAGGGTGCAACTAATTTCTAGTTGTATAAGTATGACCCTTGCCTCATTCATTCATACGTAAGGTTGATGGAGGTATGCCGATGGTGGTGGAGTTGGCCGACGCATATGCTTGTATTGAAAGTTGTGGTGGCTGGTTGTTGTTGGTTGTAAATGGTTGATTGCATCGAAAGGAGAGTGCATTGCTGTAACCAATTAAGTCTGTGTAATGCTGTATTTGCAGAAAACCCTGTAATGCTATAGCCGTACAAATTGCAGATTGTATGCAAGTGCTGTACAATTGCTGTTAATATAAAATCTGCGTATATTATTTATCATCTGTTGTTATTGGATGTTTCCTGTGTGTATTGTTATTGCTAATTGCTGCAGATCTGTAGATTTATTAAGTAGAAATGGAATTAAGTTTCAGTATGTTAAATTTCATTTCTACATGAATTGCACGAGAAGACCCTTGGTTAATCTTAGTTAAGATAACTCTATTAATGTACACAGATGGCCAAAGTAGGCCAATGGGACTTATTGAAAAGAGCTGTTACAAATTACAATGCATTATAGTAACCACAAAGTAACACGAAAATAGGCTAAACTAGAGTAAAGAATCTAGTGTAAAAAGTGGAACAACTTTATGGTATAAAATTACAGCCTAGAGCCAAAATGGATAAACTAAAACATGCTAAAAGAAATGATTAATAGAAATCTAGAAGTTGAGATACAACGGAGAGAAAGGATCTCCAATGGATCCAAGCGCCAACATTAATCTATAGTGGGATGTAAAGTAGAAACACAATTGTTGTTGTCATGAACTATCCCAAAAGGGCCAACATAGGATCTAATGATGCTCCCAGGAGAATGACCAAGACTAAGAGGGCCTATTAGGATAATCTTGGGAGGATATGGAGTTCAATCCCTCGAGACTCTTTTGGCATCCATGGCTGTGGAACCAATAGAAGAAGACAAGAAACTAGTAAGCTATGCTTGTCTACAACTCCTAGGTATGTGAAGGGTGGCCAAAACATGACACCAAAGAACTGTAGTCTTGTCCTGTCGCAAGCAAGAAGAAATAACTGAAGCCGTAGTAGTCACTGTTGTATGCAAACAAGGGTGTATAGAAATGTCATTAATAAGTTAGATAGTTGTAGCCTCTAATGAGTGTTTATTACTCTCAACTATAGAGAAGGTGAAAGAATGAGGTGATTAGTTGAGTAGTAGTCTGTCTCCCTTGTAATAACCGACGTCGAAGAGGCATAACTTCCTAAGGTAAAGAGCTAAGCATCTTTGGTCAAGATAGCTGAAAAGGGTGACAAGGGATCCACCAGAGTCTCTATACAATCAATATTACCTCCCTTGAATCTTATAATAAACAGGACACCTGAAGATGAAATGTTCTTCAGTCTATACCTCTCGAATAGAGCAAAGACGACATACCCTATCATCTTGAGGAATATGGTGGTCCGTCTCCACTTGCAACTGATGTGAGCATACTTTGATTTTTCCAATGTTGCTTGACATAATTAGGACGAGTAATGCCATTCCACTTTTTGCAATCAATTGTATCAGCAACTTGATGAACATGACCTTCATGACCAACATGATGAAAAAATGGGCAATGCTTCTTATGGGGTTGAGGAGCAGCGTCCTTCATGTGTAAAACCATTGAAACCATCACTGCCTAAACTAAATTTTTCTCTTCGCCTACATTTTGGTAGCCTTTCCTCGACCCACTTAAACAACTTTCCTTTGGCTCCAAATTACTGCTCTCTTGCTCCAATTGACTGCCTCTTGGCCTGACGACACTCCTTGTACAACACCTCCTTGATCGCCAAATCCTTGAACGACACCTCTTTGTATGGTAGGTCCTTGAACGACAGGTGTTTGTATGACAACACTTGTGTGGTAGGACTCACTTGTATGACACTTCTTGTCGGCACCTTTCATTTGTAAGGTGCCCTCTAGTCATATGACAAACTCCTCCATTTGTACGACAATTTGCCATAAACTCTTGCCTTGGACGACTCTCTGCTATACTTTGTTCACTTGCATGACAGTCTGCTATTCTTGTCTACATCAACCTCTTCTGCAACTTCTTCCTACATAGCTTCAACTGGCTGGATTTCTTCCTCTTAAATTGAAATCAAATTTACCTCCTCAATTGCAAGCAAGTTCATCAAGTTCACTTCTTTTGCTTATTGGCAAGGGCTATGACTCTTCTCTGACTCTACAAACTCTCTACGCTTCACTGGTTCATCTTGACTTGTAGCACTTTATTTCATGTTCTAAATGCCACCACAAATGGCATCACCAACATTGCACAATGGGTCTGCCCTCAATATCATACACAATTCTGCATCTTCTAGTTCTCCGGTGGTTGTCATAGACCGCATTACCAGTGGCATCCCCCCTTTTACAATCTCCCTTTGTGCTGCATACTCCTATAGCAATGATCTTCCACTCTCTGAGTCACGCTCATCCTCGGAGTCATTGTTCTTCTCTTATTGTTCTTCTCTTTGGAGTCACTTCCTTCCCTGACATCTCGACCCCAACACTTGAATGATGAACTATTCTCATGCCCAAAATCATTACTCTTAGAGTCACTCTCATCATCAGAATCACTATCATCTACAGGGTCACTCTCATCCATATCAACATGACCCCATCACTTTAGTGATGTCTTTGCATCACTTTCCAAGTTCAAGGCTCGCTCCAATGCCTCTTGATATGATGTCGGAGGGACCACCTTGATCTTCTTTTGGTATGTAGGAAGAAGTCCCTCTATGAACCACCTCCTCTTCAATGCATTTGATGGGTCTTCCTCTAGATGGGTAAACAACCCACTCAACCTCCGAATGTATGAACAAACAGACTCTTTCTCACCTTGTTCCATTCGATAAATTTTAGCAATGACCGCATTGTCATTGTGGAACAACCAGAATTCCTTCACAAATCCATCACGCAATTCTTCCCATGTTTGGTACTCACCCTTTGGCAATCTCATGTACCAGTCCATTGTGACTCCACAAAATGTTGCAGGGAATAACCTCCTCCAATCTGTGTCATTATTCACCTCATTCGCCTTCCACATTGTGAGGTAGATTCTCCAATGCCTAACTGGGTCTTGTATCTTTCCATGAAATAGTGGACACTTACATGTTATGCCCAAATTGGCCTTTGTTGTGACAGGTTGGCCTTTGTTGTTCATATATCTCTCCTTTATCATTTACATCGTTGGGCGCATCATCCCGCAATTGCTTTGCCACTGGACTCCCATCCTCACTATAAAACGTTCCAACCTGGAGTTGCTCCAATGTCAGACTCTCGTCTTGCTCATCATCAAGCACACCAACCTGTAGTTCCCCTAGTGCTAGAATCCTGTCTCGCATAGTGTTGGTCACGCCAACTTGCATTTGCACCGATGTTGGATTGCCGTCTCTCTCACCATCGGGCACCTCCACTTGCAATTGCTTCGACGCCAAACATTCTTCGTTGGCATGCAATTCCTCACTGACACATTCTGACAACTCTTGTTGTACCTTGCTTATACGATGTTTATCGTTCATACTCTCAACTTGTACGACAACTACTGTGCGCACATTCGGCTTGTACGATAGTGTGCACCATTGCTTGTACGGTGGCTGCTGTACACACCCTCTACTTGTAAGACAATGTGCACCATTGCTTGTATGACGAGTTGCATTTGCACTTGTATGAGAGGTCGCATTTGCACCTGTACGTCATTGCCATACAATTCCTCCACTTGTACAACAATGTGCCATACATGCTGTGTTTGTACGACAATCTGCCATACAAACCTTCTCATTTGTATGATAGGCCTCATTTGTACAACAGTTTGTCGTTCCGCCGTGCACACCCTCTATACTCTGCCATTTTCCTCCCTTCTGTGTGCTTCTTGTACACGTCCCACTGTACGACCCTTACTCAGTGTCAACAAAAAAATCTGCTTCTTTGGGTGCATTGGCTGCATTCCATTGCTGTCGTCATGCATTTGCCCTAGGGATTTGCTTCGTACAACTCCATGTCACCAGGCTTGACCCAAACTTGTACAGGCAACATCTCTAGAATATAAAAATGGAATACAACATACTTTCCCACATCTTGGGTAAATTATCTGTCATCCACCTCTCCAAGTTTCATGCGGTGCTGGTTCAATCTAAAATGGCAACAACGCCAAATGTAGAACAATGGTTTGTATTCCAACTCTTGGAGGAACAATTTGAATGACAGATTTAATAATCAGCCAAAACTCTTCACTTGTACTACAACCCTTGGTCTGCAATGTTCACCCTACATACAAAACTTGGAAGAAACAACACAAAACTATTTACTGCAGCAATATCACACAGAACACATCTCACGCATAGATTCAAAGATGAATGATTATTCCATTATTATGCCTGTATGACAATAGCATTACAGGGCTGTCTGCACATATAACATTACACAGACTCAAATGATTACAGCAATGCACTCTTGTACCAATGTACTCTTCAGCCTCTAGTACTCTCCAGTATCGCCATCTACTCATGCCTCTTCGTACTCTCCTTTTGATGCCAACAATCATCTACAGCCAACAACAACCATATGACCCAACAACCACCACATTGGCCAGTAATGTCCACACCCATCGTCCGGCCACCACAACCATCACCATCATACATGACACCTTCAAACCTTACGAATGAATGGGAGAAAGGTCTTATTTATACAACTAAAAGGTAGTTGCATCCTCCAACTACCCGACACCTCATCATTTTCCTAAATTACATTTCACATGCATTTAACTTACATTTACATTTCATTTCCTAACTCACTTTATGAATTTGCCGTACATAAATTAACATTGCATGAAATATTACAGTATTACATTGCCACTTTATAACATTATTAATTATACATAGACATTTCGTCAAATGCTTTGTGTACGTAGCACAAATTAAAACAAAATGACAAAGCTTATTTACTAATTATGCAAATATGTCAATTTGCCCACCTACATTAAGGAGTTGGTGAGTTTTCAAGATGACTTTTGCAAAGCTTTAGAATAGATATCATAGACAGGAACATAATATTCTGTTGGATATTTTCAAACTTCTGTCAAGCCAGGGAGACTTCAAAAAAAATGAGGTAGATTAAATATATCTAATGGTAGTGAAAATTTGTTAAGGGATTTGATGCAAAATCTCAAATCTAAGGCAGAAGCATTAGTTTCTTTTAAAATGGAGTCATTATTTCATGAAACTTTGTGGAACAAAACTCCAAAAAAGTTGCTGTAAAATGATCAGATCTGAAGCTGAAACGATAGATCCGAAAAACCATTTCTGGTTACGTCAGATTTGAAGTTATAAGCAAACCCTTTAACAAATCTAAAGACATTTGAAGTAGATTTGTGTAGGTCTAAAATGCAAGTCCAAAAATGATGTATACAAGTAATGCAAGTGGGGTAGGTCTGATGTGATGAAGGAAACACATTGGCGTGTCCCACTATGCATTGTAGGGTTATTGATATGCAAAATTGTCTGATATGATTTGTGCGTCCGCAAGATTGCAGTTCAACATAGAAAGCGAACTAGGTTAATCCCCAATCTCCAAGTTAAAAGGCCGACTTCCATCTATACTAATTAATCTAAGTTGATCTAAACAATTTTGTAGGAAAAGGGATTTGAGAGAATAAAGTACAATGCAATGAAACAAATACGATCATATGATCATTGATCCTGTTAGAATCTTTAGAAGGAACCGAATAACTTCGGTGAATACCTTGCAACAACAAAGTGAGAGGACTAGCAAGAGATGGGCAGCTGGAGCCACAAGCATCATACATCCATGAATAAAGAGGTTAAACAATAGTTGATCCACATAAGCCATGCACGATCTCTTCATTAATTGCAATTCAAATCAATATTACAAATTTGATCACAAGGAGTAGCTCTAGTATTCTAAAAAAAGCACAACGTTCGAGGTAATGACCTAGAAAGCGACTTTTTGTTGCAAATGGTGCTAGTGAGGATTGGGGCTGCTAAAATCATTTAGAATAGGTTTAAAGACAGTTTGGTCTGCCAAGTATCATTTTTACTAAAAGATGTTGCCAAATTAGGATTTTACTAGTTGTAGAATTGTTTTACCTTAGGTAAAAGTTAGGATAAACTTTTACTATAAATAAGAGGTAAGAGCTCTTTTGTAATTTTTAGAATACTAGAGCTATTCCTAGTGATAAAACTGCTAATATTGATTTGAACTGCAATTAATGAAGATATTGTTGATTTCATTTGTGGATCAACTGTCTTTTGACCTATTTATTCATGGATGTATGATGCTTATGGCTCTGCCTTCTCATCTCCTGTTAGTCCTCTCACTTCGTTGTTGTAGGATATTCACAAATCTGATCACAATGAAGTTATTAAGTTCCTTGTAAAGATCCCAACCGGATCAACACTCAGACTGTTATGATCGTATGATTGTTTTTGTTTCATTGCATTTTACTTTGTTTTCTTGCATTTCTTTTCCTACAAAATTGTTTTGATCAGCTTAGATTGTTTAGTTTAGATGGAAGCCGACTATTTATCTTGTAGACTGGGGATTTGCGTGGTCCCCTTTCTATGTTGAATTGCAATCTCGCAAGCACACAAATCACATTAGACGATTTCACGGATCTTTTTCATGGGTCAGCTTTTCTGCTAGGCAATTATTGCAATGATGTTGATCCAACTTGGGGCCTTTGAGTTTGTATTCTTCCTTTTTCCTAAATTATAGTAATCTTACCTGTTGGCCCTTTTGGTATGGTTGGCGATGACGATGACTATGTTTCTCCTTTACATTCCATTAAAGATTAGGGTTGGCACGTGGATTCACTTGAGCTCTTTTCTTTTTCTGTCTTTTATGTTGACAACTTGCTCTCTCTCTCTCTCTCCTTCATCATTACTTTTAGCATGGTAGGGTATACCCATTTTTGGGTCCAATCGTCGAGGCTGTAATTGGAAGCCATGCAGTTGTTCGACTTTAGTGTAGTTTATGCTAGTTTCTTGAATCTGGTCTAGTTTATTTTCATAGTACTTTTTTGGTCACTAAAGTACATTGCAACAGTTCTTTGCAGTGAGTTGCATTAGCCTGCTTTGGTCATCTGTGCATATTACTAGAATTATCTCATCTTATCTAAAGGCCTTTTTTTCCCTTGACGTGTACACTAGTTTGTCTATAGTAATTTCTATAATGGATCATTGACTAGAAGATTTTCCTCATTTCCTACTAGTAAGTTCATATTATCAGAAAAGAGTGGAGTGTGGGAAACTGTAGATTGCACCTTACTAACATGTCTGTATCGTGAATTTTGCAGTCCTATTATGGAGGTTTCTCTCATATTTTCTGAATTGGTTCAGCATGGTTTACGTTGCATAGTCTTTTGCAAGACTCGCAAACTCAGTGAGCTTGTCCTCAACTATACGTACGTTTCTAAGTTCTCATAGTTGTTAGTGCTTTCAAGCTAAATGTTCTTCGTTAGAGAAGGATGGCAAAATGTTATTAATGATAGTAAAGCATATTTGATTCTACTTGAAGTGGTATTTTATGTACATAATTCTGTATCTAAATATTCTTGATATGCATTAATGTGATAAGAATGATTCAATGGGGATTCTTTTTTCATTCTTCAAAAGGATCTGCTTTGTGAAGTTATATTCATTCAGTATAATAACTTTAAACTGTTGTTTTTCTGATAGGCGTGAGATTTTAAAGAAGACTGCAGCACATTTGGTCAATTCAGTTTGTGTGTATCGAGCCGGTTATACTGCTCAGGTGTCTTTAACATTATAGTTGGGCACTATCATGTGACTTCTTTAAATATTTGCTTATAGATTTCTGAGTAACTATATTTGCATTGAGACAACATGCTTAACTTTTAAGGCATTCTTTCTGGCATTTGTGCCGAGTCTATTTAATTGAAATTCCCATTACCATTTCTTTAATGTTTTGCCCAGCATTCTTTTACACAGATGTCTCTTCTAAAAGATAAGAGGGGTGGGTGAGTGTATGATAGAGTAAATGAGGAAAGTTTGTGATAAGGAAAAACTTGAAGATTTAATGTCAGACCTATTAATATTTAATAAATGAAAGAAGTATGTCCAACGTTTGAAAAATGCTTGTTTCAATATTAGATCATTGCCCACTAGCTCTTGACTGTGAAAAATAATGTACTCCAGAAGAGGTAATTGGTCCAGGGGAGGTCTCTGGAGATTCTGAACCTGAAGAGATGATTTTAATAGGAGGGTATATTAAAGATCCTTGTCCCCAGCAGTAATGGTTGTTTGATCCTGATGGTCATCATTGATCTGAAAGCATTTCTTGGTGGGCTAGGAGGGTATAATAAAGATCCTTGCCCCCAACAGTAATGTTTGGTTGATCCTGATGGTCATAATTGATCTGAAAGCATTTCTTAGAGGACTGACCAAATCTTAGTTCTTGTACTTGGCCTTCATCTTTTTATTTCTGTTTGGATAGACAAATATGGCTTGTTGGTTTGAACCATTCATTAAAGATATCAATTGTTTAGGTGATGCTTACAATTAATGTGAACTGGTGCCTATCTATAAATCTAGTGCACTGCTAATAAAATGAATTATTTCTGTTGTCATTTTCAACTAAGTTGCTACTACTGTACTTAAGATCTTCCTTACTTGAGTGTCAAGTGCTTCTGTTGCCCCAATAGTTGTTCAATGCTCTCAAACAGGTTCATATGGTAGTTATTCTCAACCGTGAAAAGAATGACCTCTAGAAGAGTTAATTGGTCTGCAGGGTCTGTGGAACTCTCATCCTGGAGAGATGATCTTTGTATGAGAGTGTGATAGAGATCCCTGATATTAATGGTTATGATATGATTCTTATGGTCATAATTGGTCTGAAAAGGTTGGATACCTTACCAAATCTTAGTTGTACTTAGCATTCATGCTTTTATTTCCATTGGGATAGCCGATAGACAGATATAGCTTGTTGGTTCAAGCTATTAATTAGTGAGATCAATTCCTAAGGTGATAGTTATAGTTAATGTGAAGTGATGCATAGCTATACATCTAGTGCACTGCTAAATAAATGGATTTCCATTGTCACTTTCAACTAAGTTGCTGCTGTTGTACTTAAGATCTTCCTCAGTTCAGTATCAAGTCCTATTGCCTCAGTATATGTTCAATGCTAAAAAAGGAATTGATATGGTAGTTTGTCCAAACACTTTTTTGAGCCAGCATAAGCAGTAGATATTGCTAATTTTTACATCCAATTTCAGACAGGTTCAACAAGAACCAGTATTGGTTGCAAATATTGCTTGGGTAATTGTGCAGTCCCAGACTCCCAAGAAAATGCTTGCAGTAAGTGCTATTATGAAATTTTTTTGCTGCTGTTGAAGTGGTCCTGTTGTTGCCCTTGCTCAACACGCCCTAGTCTATATGGACCAGGGACACACTTTTTTAATTTTGGTGATTTTTTATTTTTTTTTTGTTGTCTTGGGCTTGTGCATAACTGGCAACCATCCAAAAACTCAGGTTCTCAGTTGAAAACTTTAATCATGATGCCCAGTTTTCACATACTTTGAGTTTGTTAAGATGCTTATTGCCATTGTTGTGTATGGTAAATTTTTTTAAATGGCAAATAACCTCTCCTATTAGGTCAGGTTCGGAATAAGCTTTCCATCAACTACACATGCCTAGGTTCCCATAGCCTTATCCGCTTAAACGTGTTTAAAGTCAGGCATTGCAAAATTGGCATTTCCCCTGGCAGCATATATGACGTCACTTTCAAGGTCTATATCTCTTCTAATGCTTAGTGATAGTTCATGAAACCACTTCCATTAGATGCCTCTTGAAAAAAGTATAAGCTTGCCTATGTTCCCAGAATAATTGACCTCCCCAATGTCTTGTTTATAGCATGTTATCTGGTTGCCCTGATTGATTGTAATTGCCTGCCTAATCATGCAGCTCTTACTTTCAGGTCCTATATCTCTTGCAATATTCAATGAAAATTTGTGAAACTGCCTCCATTAGATGCGGCTTGAAAAGAGCTTTCCAACGAATATAAATTTACCTATGTTTTGAGGAGGTTTGAGGCCTGAAATTGCTTGTTTTCTACAGGCTGTCCAAGCTGTCGTGACCAAGGAAAACTTAGATGCGGAAGCAATTAAACCCCCAACTTGTTTCATTCTGGTTATAGTTGTCAGCAACTGGACGGGGAAATTAAAATTGAAAGAAACCCCATTAACCGAAAGGCTCGGTAACCGAAGATCCATGGGTAATTGTAAAAGCCAATGGAGTTGAACAATCTGATAAAACACGAATTGGCAAAGTTCCGGTAAACCCTAACAACCGAAAGATACATGGGGAAATTAAAACCCGTTATGCTGCAGAATCCCAATAAAAAAAGAGATTTGTGGGAAATAGAGAAGAAAAAAATCCACAAAGAAATTAAAACCTCGCAAGCACTGGAATCACCAGGTATTTGTGAGGAAAAGGTAGAAACCAACAAATTTAAACTCCAGTAATAAAAAGATTGGCATCGAAACCTTGAACTTTGAGAGAAGAAAAATAGAAGCCAACAGATTTAAACACCAGTAATTGGAAATTGGCACTGGAACCCGATAAAAGTAGATGTGGGAAATATAGAAAAAATAAAATCCACATGGAAATTAAAGCACTAGACGTTTATGGGAAATACAAATGCTGATGAAAATAAAAATCCTATTAATTAAAAATTAGCACTACAATGGCTTGGGAGGAATATAAAATGCAGCCCAACATTATGAAAGGGTCAAAAAACCTGGAAAAAGGTAAAATTTCCCAAAAAAATGCAAAGGATTGCCAAAGATGTAGAAGTCATCGAAAAAGGGGGAAAATCACCAGAGGATGCATAGAGGAAGCCAGAAAGCAGGAAGATATCTGGAAAGTGCAGATTATTACTGGAGTGTGTCAAGAAGAACCAGAATGCAGGCAAACATTTCTTTAACAAAAAATCTTAGAAAAATGTAGAAAAAGGAAGAGGGAGGCATGGATATAAAATAAATAAAAAATAATAAAAGAAATAATTAAAAAATAAAAGATAAAAATATAATATTAATGGTAGTAAATTCTAATGCTTGCAATTTTGACTTTTGTCTTACAGGATACCTAACGCACATGATGAGAATTCAAAGGCATCGAATATGGGATTTTTAATGTGAGCCAGGCAAGTACAGACGTACAAGACGGCGAGCGTGGTGAAATTAATGACCAACCTAGATTTTACAGAGAATTAATGAGGCATGATGGAGGTGTGATAGAAACCATCCCAAGGAGCACATCATGGGTGGGAGAGTAAAATTTAAAATTTGATTTGCCCCAAGAAAATGAATGTAATGATAATGAATTGTAAAAGGGCGGCAAAATGAGGAGCCTGAAAATTGTATAAATACTGGCTCACTAGTCAATTACAAAGGTCATAAACCATCTATTAGCAAGTGCCTTAGACTTAGTTTTTTCTTGGGTTTTTATTTTCTATTTTAGAGTTGGATGGATTTTCTAAACCAGGCCTAATATTGTTTTGAGCTTTGTTCCTGTAATCCACTGAAGTGGCTAAATCTGAAACGATGTACTCTATGATTATCTTTATAATACAAGGCTTTTGAAGTTTTTGTGTTCAATCTATACATGCTGATAGTGGTTGCACTCCTTTGAAGATTTCACTGCCTTAGACCTCAAGCTGTGTGAATACTAGTCGGGTCGGGGTTGGTTTTAAACCGGAATTGCTAGTTTACTGGATCAGAACAGAGTTTAGGGCAGTATAGGCTTGTTTATTTTTATTTTTAAAATTTTTTCACTTGCCCTTAAACATTTGATTTTTCTTTGGAACCTGTTTAGATTAGGAGTAAATTAATTTATGTTTAAATGCATTTCCAATTTACAATAGTTTAAATTCTGCTCAACTCTTGTATATTGTAAAATCAATGCAGGGGAATGGCTTTGAGACATTTTAGCATTTGATTTAAGGCATTGTGCCTAAGAAATTTATTTCTTTGAGTCATACCATCAAAGTCCACTTGAAGGAACAATTATCAACGACCTCTGGGTTTACCCACACTGGACAAGACCTGGCATACCCGAACCTTTGGGTGAAACAAATTCCCTTTCAAGAGGGAACATAATCTGTTCCAAGTAAGTTGGCTTGCCCTTGACACACCAACTATTTGGCTTCTACTTCTTCATGCCCAACAAGCCTGGCATTGGGGAGGGAAAAGTCAGAGTGTGTTATTTGCTCGCTCAATAGAACTGGTGCTAGAGGGAGGGCTGAATTGCTGATTCACTAATCCACCAGGCCCTTATGCCAACATAACTGATACTAGAAGGAGAGCCTAGACTCTGAAAATTAATTTTCCCTTGGTGTAGTGTTTATATTACACATATTAACTATAAAAAATGGAACCAAAGGTCATGATTAGTAGGTCCAAGTCAGTTGTAGGTGACATTGAATTTCTTAGCCTTTCCTCATACAAAAGACCTAGAGTTGACAAAGACAAACCCAATACTTCTCAAACTACCAATTGTTCTCCCAAAGCTATTATCCCCTTTGTTGATCCTTTCGTGATTCCCGTACACCATTGGCAGTTCCTGGTCCATGGTTATTAGGGAGTAGTCCTTTGAACATACCAAGGCCTGCACATGATATGCCTAAGAATGCTGGAAGATATCTCCCTAGATATAGACATGATGGAACGAGGCTAGCTGAAGAACTTATTCACAAAAACGCCTTAATCCGTTTATAAATTGAACGAGGATGTTGCCTGTAGAATGTTTCCACACACATTGGATGAGTTGGCATATGACTACTATATTAACTTACCTTTAGGCTCTATTACTTCTTGTGCCCAACTAGAGGCAACATTTATTAACCCCTTTAGATTATCCATTGACCAATTTGTGGTATATCTTCATTTTGCCTCTGGCTGTAGAGAACCTAATGAACTCAACACTAGGTTCCGTAAATTATACACCAGATTGGTAACACCTTACACCCTCACAGAGAAAACAACCATCCAAATCTACTTTAGAGCTTTGGACCCATTAACTTCCATATTTGTGAGGAGCTCCCATTAACTTCCATGTTTGTGAGGAGAGCTCCTCAAATCACATCCTTGCCACTGGCATATAGTGAGGCTCTAACAATTGAACAACAATTAATACCTCAAGGTTTTGGTTTGGTTCAATTACATTCACTTGGACAACTAGGGGCTTCTAATCACATACCATTAGTAAATCAAGCCCTTACACAACACCTTCCCATGCTAAATGTGTTATAACGTACCATGTACCTCAACCAGAACCAACCCTTAAATGTGGAACCCTTAAATCAAATGATGCTTAATGTGGGCAATTAGCAAATCATCCTGACATATTTGGATAATCAGGCAACCACAAACAACGTTATCAATCATATGCCTCCAACAAACCATCAACAGGCCTTACCCAAATTTTTAAACACATCCACATCCACAAATAGTGTAACGGCTCAATTGAGACCAAGTCAACTTAATAACCCGAATCCTAAGTTAGAAAGATTACAAAGGATGGTACATAAATCGAGCAATGATATGCTTCAGTTGTCGAGGCAAGCTCCTCAAAACCCACCTGCAAATAATACTCAGAATAGGAACTTGAACTTCCAAAGGACTAATTGCCAATGGAATACTCGCCCAAACAATGGAGTGGTCCCAAATCCTACTAGCAACTAGTATCAATCCAATGACAACCTATGCACTTTCACAAATTTGTCTGACCTTGATTTGCCCAAGTGGTGGAAGATCCATTCCACTTCTCAACATGGTGAAATTGACTATCCAGTGTTTAAAACTACTTTGGATATTGTCCAGAAAGAGATGGAAAATTTGGAGTTAGTGCCCACCAATGAGGATGGTAGGAATCAATCTAATCAGAATGTAGGGATAGCCCTAGTTTTAGAAACATATGAGCTCTCAAGAGTGGATGAAGAGGAACTTGAAGAATGCTTGGAAGAAGAGGTGCAAGCTTACCAGTAGTTTCAAAGAGGTAACAATTATATTCTTTGGAGTAAAGGGAAAGCACCACTGACTTCTTCCACACCTTCCAAAAAAACTTCTATCCTACCTGATGACCAAGCCAACAAAAACCTAGTCCCCCCTAACGGTCCCACAATGCCTATGTAACAAAAATTCAACACACCAATACGACGAATAGAGAAAATCCTAGCACAAAACAAGTCTAAACATAATATTATTGAAGACCTTGAGAAAACCAAGGCAAATATTTCTTTATTTGAGGTAGCCCAGTTAACTGACTAGAACGATATATTGCTTAAAACTCTCTCTAGCCAGAATAAAAAAGAGATGAAAAAGGCTACTGATGCTCAGGTGGTGATAAATAAAGAAAAAATTGAATCTCGACCTTTCCTTTTGACTATTAGAATTGTTGATAAATATTTACATAATTGTCTTGTGGATTCAGGTGCTTTTGGAAATGTGATAATGTATGTTGTCAGCCAAAAATTAGGACCGACTCCTGCTCCCTCAAACAAGAAGGTTTTTCATTTGGATACGATAGAGGTAAATGTGGTCAAGGTGCTAAATCAGATCCATATACAGTTGGCTGCTGAACTGAGGATACAACAATGTATCAATATCCAAGTTGTAGATATCTTAGATGTGTATGGAATGTTGCTCAGTCGTGATTGGTCAAGAACATTGAATGACTATATGGCAACTGATTTTTCACATATGTGGCTTCCTTAGCGTGGCATAGCCGATCAAATTCGGATAGAAAGAGAGCCCAGGTTGAAGGAGATCATTCACTGATTACAATAATGTCAACGAGGTTTTGTGCACTGAGCCAGAATTGGGAGTCTACACTATAGCAGTAGAAACCCAACCTGAAGATAATAATTCGGTAGTAGATACCCCACAAAGTAAGCAAAAAACAATTGAAAACCAGTTGTGGGCCCTCAAGTTTAACAGATCAAATTCCAAACACGGTAGTAGCATTGGAATTGAATTGAATTGGTGGGGTGAGAGGCAAAATGAAGGCCTTTAGGATTTCAGATTTGGTGTTACTATGGGATGAGGCCCATAAAAACTAGTATGCTTGTCATAACAGGAGTCTCCCAAATTACCGTAGTCGTGTTTAGGACCCTGGGAATTTGACCCCTTTTGGTTAGGACCCTCTCAGATATCAAAGATTCTAAGAGAAAATACCTTCAGGCTTAAAAGCCTAACTGACGAGGATGTCCCATTACCAGTGAACGGGTAATTCCTCAAACACTACTTTAATGCCTGAGAGTATTCCAATCATACCCTGTAAATAAGCCTTGTACATTGTTTTGTGTTTGGAGTTTTTTTTGGTGTGTTGGTCTTATTTCATTTCATTTTTGTTTTGCTTTATCTTTTTGTCTTTAATTTTGCTTTGTCTTGTATTTTCCTCCCTCTTGCTCAAATTAGCCAAGTGCAACCTACTTCTAGTTACTCTAATATGGAAGTGTTTCCCATACAGTTTGGAGATGAAAGGTCCTAATTTGAACTCAATGAAGCCAAGCATGGCTTAATCAACTATTTGGTGTATATCCATTGTTTTAGGGCAAAACAAATCAATTTGGAAGTAATGCAAAAGGATTTTATAGCTTCACAATGAAAATACTTTAAAGAGATTTCAAATCAGAAGAAATAAAACCATTGTGGTTTGGTTCTTAGGCAAAAGCCATTTAGATGTTCACCCTCCTATTTGCCATAGTGATCCCCAACCCAGAAGCAAACCCCAATACTTGTAAAATTGGAAAAAAAGGGTGCTCAATGCTTGGGTGATTTAGACAACCTCTATCGGGGCTATGAATTCTTGGCTAGCAGTAGAGCGAGGTCTAGAGTGGGGTTGGAGATAACCTCATCGAGGCTATAAATGCCTGGCCGATAGTGGAGCAATGTTTGGTAGTTGGTGATCTTTCTACTTGTGAGGTAAAACTCATCATTAGTAGACCAATGTTCATTCAGGGGTGAACTAGCCTGATTTTTGAACTATGGTGGAAAATTTTAACTGAATTTGGAATAGGAATGAATTCACACGCACACACTATTTTTGAAACAAATTGAGTATTGCTTTCAAATTAATGGCTTAACCCTAGACTTGGATGGGTGCCAATTTTTTTTATTTTGTTTGGTCTTAATTGTTTTAGAGAGGGTTTGTTCTATTCCCAAAATGCTCAGTAGTATTTTCCAGCAGAGTCACCAGAGTCTATTCCCAAAAGGTAACCAACGAATTTAAACTCCGGTAATTGGAAATTGGCACCGGAACCCAATAAAAGTAGATTTGCAGGAAATATAGAAGAAATAAAATCCACATGGAAATATAACCTGGCGTTTATGGGAAATAGAGATGCTAATGACAAAAAAACCCTGTGATTAAAATTTAGCATTGGAACGGCTCGGGAGGAATATAAAATGTAGCCCAACATTACTAATGGGTAAAAATACCCGAAAAAGGGTAACATTTATTGGAAAAATGTGAAGGATTGCCAAAGATGTAGAAGTCACCGAAAAGGGGAAAATCACCAGAAGATGCATAGAGGAAGCCGGAAAGCAGGAAGATCACTGAAAAGTGCAAATTATTACTCAAGCGTGTGAAGAACAACCAGAAAGCATTTAAACACTACCTAAAAGTTAAAAAAAATGTTAGAAAAATGCAGAAAAAGAAAGAGGGAGGCAAGGATATAAAATAAATAAAAATAATTAAAAATAAAATAAATAAAAGATAAAAAATATAATAATAATGGTAGTAATTTCTAATGCCTGCAATTTTTACTTTTGTCTTGGAGGATGGCTAACGCACATGCTAAGAATTCAAAGGCACCGAACGTGGGATTTTGAATGCTGGCCAGGTGAGTACAAACATAGAGGATGACGAGTGTGGTGAAATTAATGACCAAGCTAGATTTTACAAAGAATTAATGAGGCATGGTTGAGGTGCGATAGAAGCCATCCCAAGGAACACGTCATGGGTGGGAGAGTAAAATTTTAAATCTAAGTTGCCCTAGGAAATAACTGTAATGATAACTAATTGTAAAAGGTTGGCAAAATGAGGAGCCTGAAAATTGTATAAATACTAGCTCACTAGTCAATTACAAAGGTCAGAAACCATCTATTAACAAGTGCCTTAGTTTTCTCTTGGGTTTTCATTTTCTATTTTAGAGTTGGATGGATATTCTGAACTAGGCCTGATATTGTTTTGAGCTCTGTACCTGTAATCCACCGAAGTGGACAAATCTGAAACAATGTACTCCATGATTATCCTTATAATACAAGGCTTTTGGAGTTTTTTTGTGTTCAATCTGCGCATGCTGATGGTGGTTGTACTCGGTCTATTTCACAGTCTTTCTCTCCTTTGAAGATTGCACAGCCTCGGACCTCAGGCTATGTGAATACTAGTCGGGCCGGGGTTGGTTTTAAATTGGAATTGCTACTTCATCGGATCATAATAGAGTTCAGGGCTATATAGGCTCGTCTATTTTTATTTTATTTTTATTTTTTACTTGCCCTTAAACTTTTGATTTTTCTTTGGAACCTGTTTAGAATAGGAGTAAATTAATTTATGTTTAAATGCATTTCCAGTTTACAATAGTTTAAATTTTGCTCAGCTCTTGTATATTGCAAAATCAATGCAGTGGAACGACTTTTAGAGAGTTTAGCATTTGATTTAAGGCATTGTGCCCAAGAAATTTATTTCTTTGAGTCATACCATCAAAGTCCACTTGAAGGAACAATTACCAACGACCTTTGAGTTTACCGCACTGGCCAAGACCTGGCATACCTGAACCTTGGGGGAAACAAATTTCCTTTCAAGAGGGAACAAATTCTGTTCCAAGTAAGTTGGCTTGCCCTTGACACACCAACTATTTGGCTTCTACTTCTTCATGCCCAACAAGACTGGCATTGGGGAGGGAAAAGTCAGAGTGTGTTATTTGCTCGCTCAATAGAACTGGTGCTAGAACGACTCTCCCCCACTAGGGTGGTCTAAACCCTTGCCTAATAAATGACTCCATCGACACGAAAGGGGGGTGACAGATAAACTAGCTGTAGCTTGTTGGAATTGCAATGGTATGATATGGTTTGCCCCAAGGTCCCTTTCTAATGTGATTGACGAACATGGCACCATTCTTATTTGTGAGACATAGGAGTCTTGAATGGGCCCTACTAGTTATCTCTGGTTACTTCTGGTGGTCCAATTGTCGAAAACTTACTCAACGCTCTGGGGGGGTTCGAGGATCAAGAGGTGTTGCTGCTCTCATCAGGGATAGGCTCCAGGGTTTGGTATCCTTGGTTTTGATTGATCCCCACTCCAGGTTTTTGTGGATTAAAATCCATCGTCACCCACCTCTTTGGGATATCTACATCGCCACCTGTTACTTTCCTCCCACCACGTCCAATTTTGCTATTTACATGGATGGGAACCCTTTCCAGGACCTCTATGAAGACTTTACTAGATACTCGGCTTTAGGGGAGATACTTTTGTTGGGAGACTTCAATGCTCGGACCGGATCTATGCAGGTTTCTCTTCACGACCTCACAACAGATGAGATGCAGACTCGGGAATTGGATCTTGATGACCTTGGTTTTGCTCGAACCTCCATCGACACACAGGTTACTGCTTATGATAAACTTCTTCTTGAGTTGGGTGAATCCAACAGGCTAGTTATTTTCAACGGTATATCTTGTCTTCCGGATTCCAGTGGGTTTACTTGATTTCCTCACAGTGGTGGTGCCAATGTCATGGACTATGTTATTTCCTCTACCACTCCATCCCATTCATTTCTCGGTTTAGCGTCTCTGATAGCCCTTTCCCCTACTGATGATTTAGTTCTTTCTCTCACTTTATCAACTTTTCCCTTCCTGTTATTCCTCCACCTCCTCCCTCCACTTCGGTCCTTCGAGTCATTATGGACTTCGACTATTATTATTCCTTTAGCTACATGGACTAGTTGCATCCGGTTCTCCTCAGGATGTCTTCTCTCCCCAATGTTTCCAATTAGTCTGCTTCCTTGGTCCAATCTATTTGGAAGGCTGCTTTGGACTCATACCCCCACACCATTTGCCTACCCCCTGTCCTCGTCCCCCTGGTCTTGCCCCATGAACATCTGGTACAGTGAGGAATGTAAGTCTGCCCATCGAAGGTGGAAATATGCCATTTGGAATCCTTCCCAGCTCTATACCATTTCAGACAAAGACTATAGGATGCTTCTTCAAAAAAAGCGTCTCTTCCTCTCTTAGCATAGATTGGATCTTAGTCACTTCCCTCAACAGTCTCCTAAATCCTTTTGGCGCCTTATCCTCCCTTGTGATCAGATTACTCATGGGATCAATCTTTCCTCCTCGACCACTCATGCCTCATCCCTCTATACCACCCCAAATCAGCCTCCTATTACTATTCCCTCCCCCCCTTATTCGTGCCACCTCTTTTCTACTGGGCTTGTCAGGTGGCTATTAGGAAACTTTGTATGAGCAAAGCAACAGATTTGGATGGGCTACAGGCGGAATTTCGGAAGCATGGCATTGACCCTCTTGTTGGGCCCCTCACTGATCTCTTTAATCTCTTTGTCTGCTTTGGTTTTCCTGACTCTTGGACTCAGCATATCATTCACCCCATCCATAAGGCAAGTGATCCTCATGAACCCAACAATTACAGGACTATCATGATTGGGCATATCTTTGCCAAGCTCTACGCCAGAACATTGGATGTGCTTCTCTCTTGAAGGTTGGAGGAGGAAGGCCACAGGGCTATTGGCCAAGCAGGTTTTCGGCAAGATCATCAAACCACAAATCACATCCTAGTCCTTAGAGCTATTATTGAGGAGGCGCGTTCCAAGTCCTTGAAGGTTTATTGTTGCTTTGTAGACTTCAGGAAAGCTTTCGACACGGTGCCTCAACATTTACTTCTTGAGAGACTTCGGTCAGTTGGCATCTCTGGGCAACTTTTGATAGTGGTTTCATGGTTATATGAGACTGTGAAGGGTCAGTTTCGCTCCCCTTAAGGCTTTCGGCCAGTATTCTTAGCACCATAGGAGTGAAGGGTTGCCCCCTTTCCTTGACACTTTTTGGGATCTTCATCGACGAGCTTGACACTTTTATTAGGGAGAACGTTCATGCTGAGGATGGTTGCCTTCTCCACTATGTGCTGATTTCTGTTCTCCTCTTTGCTCATGACGTTCTTTTAACCTCATCCCCTGAGGGGCTTCAACATCATCTAGACACACTTGCCGCTTTTTGTAACTCGAGACAGTTAACGGTGAATCTTTCTAAGACCAAGGTTATGGTGTAAAATACTACCAAAGAGGCTCTATCGCATCTCCACTTCTTTTTCCAAGGTCGGGAGGTTGAGATCGCCACCTCATATGTGTATTTGGGGGTTCTCTTCACTCTACCCATGTTTGGTATGAAGCCCACCGTGCAGACCCAGGTGTGTAAGGGGTATGTAGCTCTGACTTTGCTCGAGAGAAATTGCTTCAAAGCGTATTTTTAGGATATCCCTATGAAGATGAGGATCTTTGACGCCTTGGTCAAGCCAACTATGACTTATGGATCCGCGGTTTGGGGTCCTAGTCTTGGCCCGACTAAGTGGTCGCGGGTTGAACGAGTACACTCTTTCTTCGATGATTCATTCGTTGCAAGGGCACAATCCCCCGTTCTATTATTCTGGCAGAGTTCGGGGCCTCTCCTCTCCAGCTTGAGAATATCTTCTTGATTGTTAATTATCTTCACAGGATTCGTACTTTAGGAGATACCCTTGCGGGTTGTAGGCAGTACCTTTAACTCGCCCTTCGTTCCTTGAAGGAACTCTATCAGAGTTCTCGGGGGGGTCGGAGGAGTTGGTGTTTAGAGGTCTTTGTCCTCCTGGCCAACATTTAGATACAAATAGACAATCTCCCTCCTTATTCCTTGAGTGTTCTCCCCCCCTCTTGGCATAGTAAGGAGAAGATGCTCCACGAGATATGGAAGGATGTTAGTCTCCAGTACACTAGATGCACATGGATCTCTCTTGTTGCCCCTCTTTCCCCCAAGCTGTCTTTCTACCATGAGAACTTCTTACAGATTCAGGAGGGCAAAATAGTTCCTTCGTAATACCTTCAACAACACGCAATGCATAGTCTTTGTATCTCGATTGGGCAACTTAGGGTGTGTTCTCACCAAACTCCGGATTGAGTCAGATCACCATCTTCCGTCGGAGGAGCGGGTTTGCTTGTTTTGTTCCTTGGGTGAAGCTGAAACCTTGCATCACTTTATTTTTTGCTGCCCCATTTATTACGAGATCCAAGGTAGATTCCATTGCCTTTTTAGGGACAACTCTCGATTTGTTTTTACCTTCTTCAGATACCCGTACCAACAATGACTCACACTCTTTCTTAGGGAGATAACTCAGTTTCGTGGACATAAAAACTCTCCTCTAGATGGATCTCACCCCCCTCAACATCAGCTCATCACTACATACTTCACCAACTTTTATGGACCAGGTGACACCGGACGGAAACGCCCCTCTTTAGATACCCGGACCAATGGTGCCTTGCACTCTTTCTTAGGGAGATAACTCAGTTTCGTTGACATAAAAACTCTCCTCTAGATGGATCTCACCCCCCTCAACATAGGCTCATCACTACATACTTCAACTTTGATGGACCAAGTGACACCGGACGGAAACACCCCTCTTCATCCAATTTGGACGGGAGCAGAGTCACTACACTGCGCACCCACAGTTTGTTAGTGTCCCAAACTAGCGATGGATAGAGACGTATAATGGACTTCTTTATCTCCGATACTTTGGCCTCGACAACAACCCTTCCCCCCTCTTCTATCCCTTCTCTTTCCCCCTTATCTTTTGCCCGGTTATTGGGTTATATCTTGTATTTATCTTAGTTTCTTTTCTTTGTTGGGCTTTTAGCCTGCTAGCTGGAAATCGTTATTGTCCTTTTTATAGTCCCTTGGTTCTTTTTTGGCCCACCGCGGACATTAGTAATATTTCATTTTCATTTCATTTCTTCCTTGGGTGCCACCTTCTTGCTACTCTCATCAATTTCATCATGAATTTATTCGGTCTCCTCTGTCTGTATACAAAGGTAGGTGGGTGGCAATATCTCATTCTCCTCCATTTGCCACTGAAGGAGCCTGCTATCCGATCGGTTCTCATCTTCACTACATTCCTCAAGGTGCAACACTCCATCCTTGTTCAGTTCATATGTACTATCTTCTTTTGAAATAGGGTTATGCATAAGGGGTCGGACCCGAAATGTACTTGTAAAAAATTGGCGAATCCGTTTTGAAACCCTGGCGAACCCTGGCCAACTTCATGTAGGAGTACATGGCGAATTACCTTTTTCCTCCATAATTATAAAGCATTGGCAAATTTAACAGTTTTGATTAGATCGGGTGCAAAACAAGGCCCGAACGTAAACCAGGTGCAAAAAAGAGCCCGGATGCGAACCGGGTGCAAAAAAGAGCCCGGATGCAAACCGGGTGCACCCGACTGGACCAAATTTTGCACCCGATTGAACCAAATAATTCACCCGATCGAACCAAATTTTGCACACGACCGTAATGAATTTTGCACCCAACCGTACCGAATTTGCACACGACCGTAACGAATTTTGCACCCGACCGAACCGAATTTTGCACCCAACCGGAACATATTTTGCACCCGATCGGACCAAATTTTGCACCCGACTAGACCAAATTTTGCACCCGACTGGACCAAATTTTGCAACTCGATCGGACCAAATTTTGCACTCGTCTCGCATCCAGACCAACTTTTGCACCCGTCCTGCATCCAGACCGATTTTTGCACCCGTCCACATCTGGACCGATTTTTGCACCTGTCCCGCATGCGGACCAACTTTTGCAACCGTCCCGTATTCGGACCACTTTCTGCACCCAGCCCGCATCCGAGGCACTTTTGCATCCGAATGCCTATATCGCTTTCTGCACCCATCCGATCTTCTAGATCAATTTTGCACCCAATCCACATCTGAACCAATTTTTACACTCGGTCCGCATTCGGACCACTTTTTGCGCTCGACCCGCATCCGAACAAATTTCTGCATCCATCCTGCATCCGGACCAAATTCTGTACCTGTCCCACACTTGGGCCACTTTCTGCACTCGGGTCGCATTCAAGACACTTTTGCATTCGGATTGCATGCCGGATGCAGAAAGCACCCCAAATGCAGCTCGGGTGCAGAAAGTGGTCCATATTCGATCCTGGTACAAAAAGTGGTTCAAATGTGGGCTGGGTGCAGAAAGTAGTCTGAACGTAGGATGGGTGCATAAAGTGGTCCGGATGGTGCGCAATCTAGTTTACGCAAACCACACTCTAATGTTTGTATGGGTATGGTTGTCATGTTACATTTACATACTACTATAAGAGGCGAATTTGGTGGGATAATTTAAAATTTTTATAATTTCAAGGCGAAAAGGGTCCTCAGTTTAGGTGGGAGTGTTGGTGAATTCTTTTAAAAATCCGTAATATTATTATAATCGCGCGGTGAACTGACCTCTAAATTTTTTTTGTCTAGGAAATTTCGGGCGAATGGGCCGACCTCGAGGGTCCCCATTTTCGCCAATTTCCAATTTTAGAAATCTGAATATTCGCCGAATTGGCGAATATTCGCCACTGTGCATAACCCTATTTTGAAGAATTGCCCGACTCATCAGTAGTTGCAACATCTTTGCTTATAGTTTGATTCTTCAGATTTATCCTTGCAACTGATACTGCCTGCCTTCTCGGTAGTTATTCTTGTAACCACCTTTGGTCTCACCTTGCCTATTCCTAGAGGTATTTGGCTTTTCTTCTTCTCCAACTTGCATTGTCATTGTTTTGTGCCTCATGCCTCTTAGGTTGAATGGACACTTGCTAACCGCATGTCCTAGTACCTCACATATGTTACAATATGCCTTCTTTGGACAATTTACATATGTGTGCCATTCAAACTTACAGTCTGAGCCCCATATGTCCTTTTCTTTTCTACCTTCACCTTTTACTTCCTTAATCATTTTTTTCGTTCATAGACAGAATTGCATTGTGCAATTCCTTCTTGTCACTATCAAAGTCATCACTTCTAATGTGTCCTCCAATTCGAGTCGTTGTTTGCTTTGCCTCACTTTCGAAATTCTTTGCTCTTTCATATGCTTTGTCATATGTCGAGCAGGTATGATCTTCATCTTCTTCTTATATCGAGGCAACTATCCATTGATGAACCATCTCTTGACCATTCCATAGGTTGGTTGCAACTCCATCTTGTTTGTCAGTTGCTTCAATCTTCGTTGTCTTCATCCCTTTTCTGTTTGGTAGAATAAATTTCTCTTATGATCTCTGTATCATTCCTCAGAGGTTGGAATTCCTTTTTGAGTTCATCTACTAAAGTATCCCATATGGTGAAGGGTCATGTGCTTTCTCTTTTCAGATACTAATCTATTGCAATTCCTTGCAATGTGGCAAGGAATAATTGTAACCATTCTTCAGCTTGTCTAACCCCATTTGCTTTCTAGATCGTTGTGCAAATGCCAATGTGCCTCGCAAGATCTTCTTTCCTGTGAAGGTTGGGCATTTTTGCTTGTCTGCTTTGTTTGCAACATTAGCCATTGGTAAGTGTTTATCCTCTCACTTCTTCGTCGCCCGTTGATGGCTCGTATGGTACTTCAGCTCATTGTCCTTCCATCCTTCATGGCTCTATTGGCTGTTCCACCTCGATCCTAGGCACCTTGTCAATTTGTGGTGTCTCTTGACTTTCTGTGTTTCTTTAAAATAGCCTTCTTCCAAACTTTGGTGCACCTGCACTCCGCGACCTTATTTGCGAATATACAAATTGTGGATTTGGCCCGCTTGCCTAAACACTCATGTGAGGTTGCTTTGGTGCTTGACTCCCATCCTTTGCACTCCTTGGCAAACTCCTCCCCGCTTGCTCGAGTGTTACCATCTACTCTTCCTTTCTTTGTGCATGCTTCACATTGGCGTCTTCACGTACACGATTCTTCCCCTCAACTATTTGGTGCAATTCTCCTTGCGCCTCGTCCTCCATTGTTAACAACAACGTTTGCCACCTTTCGTTGTCCTCCTCTTGTGGACTCCAAACTCATTCAAGTATTGGTTCTTCTGTTTCTCGCAACTGCAGTGCTTGATTGGTTATATTCCTTCTTTGAGTGATCCTCGTGCTTCTTCTCACAGGCACTTGATCCTCTCCGCAACCCCATCATCCATGTCCTTGTGGTAGTGTATCTATCATCCACCTTCCTCTCTTCACACGTACTAATCCTTACTTGACCCTCCTTGTTTCGACAACAATGGTGCCAAATGTAGCACAAGTGGTGAGATTCCCAACAATGGAATCATGGGATAACATGGTAAGACCCCAAGGTCTTACTATAAAGTAATCAACAAATTAATGTAAATGTAATCGCTTTGCCACTATAGGGGGCTCCCTTGTAATCGCTTTGCCACTATAGGGGGCTCCCTCCTTATAATCTATGCTTATTATTCTTCTTCTTGGATGATTTGATATGGATGGCCAACCTAATATATATATCTACCCTAAAGCTACGTTGGTGAAGAGACATGATGGTTCACGTATGAAGAGACGTGATGGTTCACGTTATGAAGGGTTATGATGGTTCACTTTATAAGTTAATAATATAATAATTAAATGATTAATAATACTAACTAATACTAACTAATAATGTTAGGATTGAGGATCCTAACATGCCACCCTCCTTAAAAAGAGTTTTGTCCTCAAAGCTCAAAGTGAGAAGCTTTGTCCTTTGTTTTCCAAGAAGGATTTGTGTAAGTTCTTGAACTCTTTTAATGGCATCCTTTCGTAGGCAGGGATATCGAGAAGGATGAAGCATTAGCGGGGGGTTGCCAGGAACAATAGTAGAATCTTCCTTAGGAAAATCATGATGACGATGGGAGGGAAACCCTTGGGGTTCCTCAAATACTTTAGAATGATGCATCAAAAGTGATGGTAATGATTTCATATCCTTTTTTGGTTCCTTGGTAGAGCCAACGGAGAAGGAGTGTGTAGTCACTCTACATTGGTTCCGAATAGGTTTGGTCATATGGCAAGAACTCACTATTGGTGAGGAAGGTATGTGTAGGTCTTGTAGAGTGCATGTTTGGCTAGCATTGATCACTTTGGGTATGTCTACCTCATCCTTGCTTGGTACATCAATAACTTCTTGCACATCGACCTTATTGTCTTCATTGCGGTGAGTAGGTGCACTGGTCGCTTCGGACACAACTATCTCATCTGCTTGCTCTATGGAGAGACAGGGATCAACTTCCTTCAATAAATACAATGTTAGTGTAGCACATTTATGGTGGGGTACAAATTGTTCATCACAATTATCACAGAGTCCTTTTGCTCGTCGTTCCTTCATCTCCTCAAAGCTAAGATGTTTAATTTGTAAAGTTCGATTAGATTTGGGGGTTGTGTAAGTGCTTTGTGCCCTTCCATTATGCATAGGTTTGGGAGCGATGTAAGTGGTCGACGATTTTTCCATAAGTGGTTTCCCTAATTGTTGTTGTGCATTGATTTTATCTTCAGCTAATTTTGCCAATCCATAGGTCTGCATCATGGTATAGGGATTGAACCTTGTCACCTCCATTCTAATTTCCTCTTTTAATCCCCTAATGAAGCCATTGATGAGAATTGATTCATCCAATATTGTGTTGTGTTTGGTGATATCCTCAAACCAAGTTTGATACTCACGCACAAAAGTGATTTGATGAAGATCTTTGGGCAATTCCCACATGACTGGGTCTCACATGGCCCTGATACCAAATGGTAAGACCCCAAGGTCTTACTATAAAATAATCAACAAATTAATGTAAATGTAATCGCAGGCCACTCAAAGGGGGCTCCCTTGTAATCGCTTTGCCACTATAGGGGGCTCCCTCCTTATAATCTATGCTTATTATTCTTCTTCTTGGATGATTTGATATGGATGGCCAACCTAATATATATATCTACCCTAAATCTACGTTGGTGAAGAGACATGATGGTTCACGTATGAAGAGACGTGATGGTTCACGTTATGAAGGGTTATGATGGTTCACTTTATAAGTTAATAATATAATAATTAAATGATTAATAATACTAACTAATACTAACTAATAATGTTAGGATTGAGGATCCTAACATAACAGATTCAGGCACCAATTAGGACTGCAGTCATAAGACTCTCATCACAGTCATACGACATCATTATCTTAAGACGGTATAGTCTCAACTGTATGGTGTAATCTTTTATAACACATTGTCGTGCGATGCACTCTTGTACGACACACTATCGTATGGCACAGTCCTAGACAGTCACTTGCAAATGACTGTGCAACTCTTGACACTCAATCCTTCTATATGGCAGTGACTTGTACGGTAATCACACGTACAATGCCACAATCCTTGCCCACAACAAATAATCCTTGAGACTGCAACACAACTCTGTATGCTCATCCTCATATTGTCAATCCTTTGTACGGCCTGCTCATCGTATGGTCTGCAAGCAACGTAACTGCTGCACTTTCCCTGCAGTCTTCTTTCTCACAGCAACCTGCAATTATCTACAATACTGCTGCAATGCAAACACTAACATAACCTGCAACTATGGCAGCCATCCTACAGTCTGCAACTATAAGGAAACAATACATGCAATACCATTAACAGTCACAGCATAAACAGCTACAGCAAATTGCAATGAGTCTGCAAATGACAGGATTTGTATTGTTATTCAAAGTGCTGCTATAAACAGCAGTAATATACTTGCAATTACAATGTGCAGGGTTGCATAACCAGTCTGCATAATAACAATGACAACATCCTCACCAATATCTCTCACTTGCACATTCGTTGGCAATGCTGCCGGGAATTGCAGTAATAACCATAAGCATAACATGACATGCTAACACAAATGAAAAAGTGGGGGTTCCTTTTTAATGCCTGCCCTGGCCATTGCAAGCAGTTCCCAGGACAGCACACTATAACTGCCACCCCGAATCTGACATATTCAAGTATGCAATTGTTTTTTTCAATGAGTTTACACATGTTTTTATGAGGGGTCATGGTCCCCTCATACTGAGTGGGGTTTGAACCTTGGACCTCTCAAAGAGAGGCCAAAGCCCTTACTACTGCAGTAAGCTTGCAGCTTTTCAAGTATGCAATTATTAACTTTAATTTCCTAAAGTCCTATTTGCAATTTATCAAATTGCATTTCATTCTAATTTCACTTACATTTCATGTCATTTCCTGTCATTTACATTTGTTTACATTTTAAATACATGTCATTGCCAAATATTCTAATACAAAATTTGGACACATTGTTCTTTTTTTCTTTTTCTGTTTTGCTGCCTACATCATGTCGCATGTTAAACCTTTATGGGTTTCATGTAAGAGACCTATTGGCCCCTTACAAAGTGCTTAACTCTGCTACTTGAGTCGACAGTGTTAATCATATCCAAGTACTTATCCTTCTCTTTATATTTAAGTATCAATCTCTTGGAATTCTGAATTCTCTCATCAAATGTGTTCATCTTCTGCAAGGCCCACAAGTCATGCCATTAAGCCAAACCATTTTGCAGCCATTCTTTTGTATCTTGGGACTGAACCAAGGGAGCCAACTTATTTGTGAAACACCAAATGTTGCTATTATCAATGTCCAGCCTACAACAAAGACCTTGTATTTTTCCATTATAAATGAAGAGCACTTCAGTTAATTTTCATAGAGAAAAGAAAATTATACATGAGAAAATTCGCTTTGGCAATGTTATTTATGTTTTGGTTGCCTATTAATATTGAGCTTCATTTTTCCAAAAAGAGTTGGTTCAATGTTAATGTTCCTTGCAGTTCTTGAGACTTTTGTGAACTCTGGTATCCTTTTGTTTCGATAACAATTTTCATTTTACTTAATGGCATAGGATAGGAGAAAGATTGAGGGTGATCTCTTTGGAGGGAATCTTCTTGGTGTTGCAGCAACAAATGCTTTAGAGCTTGGCATTGATGTGGGCAACCTTGATGCAACTGTGCACCTGGGTTTTCCAGGTAGTGTTGCAAGGTCAGTAATTTGTTTAGCTTCTAAGGGGCTAATTTCCAGAGAAATAATATTATATTGATTGTGAACTAGAGTAATTTTTTTTTTGGTGCCATGTCTTAAATCCCCAAATTAATATATTCTTGTATGCTAAAGCACAGTTTGTGGCAGCAAGCTGGTAGAGCAGGGAGGAGAGAAAAGGCTTCACTCTGTGTTTATGTGGCATTTGAAGGACCCCTTGACCAACACTTCATGAAATGCCCTGATAAACTTTTCTCAAGACCCATTGAACATTGTCAAGTGGATGCTTATAACATGCAGGTCCATCTTTGAGAATTGTGAATAAACATTTACTTTTTGCACAATGTGCATTTCGCTATTCCTAGTTTTGTATTTAAATGGGAAGTTCTTTGTTTTGACTTTTGGATTGTGAATTCTTACAGGTTGTAAAACAGCATTTAGCTTGTGCTGCATTGGAATATCCTATACATGTGGAACGTGATGAAGAATACTTTGGTTCTGTATTAAGCGATGCCATTACAGATCTTATTAAGAAAGGATATCTAAGTAAACATCCCAATGGTGTGTCAAAAGATGCATCTTGGCACTACATTGGGCAAGAGGTAATTATTTGATTTTTTATATGCATCGGAGATTAGTCTTGGTCAATTATTGAATGGTATAGTGCTTTTTGCAGCCAATAGTATACACATTCATATTTTTCCCAGTCTGAAAAATACATGTTGGAATTTGATTTTATCTGGTTCATCAGAAACACCCTTCATATGCTGTCAGTATTCGGGCAATAGATCCAGAGAAGTATACTGTAATCAATCAATCTACAAATGAAGTAATAGAAGAGATTGAAGAAAGTAAAGCATTCTTTCAGGTATTACATTAAAATAAGCATTCTCTCTCTCTCTCTCACACTCTCACACAAACACACACTATCAATAGATCTAAGAAACAAAGTATACTATAATCAATCAATTTTCAAATGAAGTAATAGAAGAGATTGAAGAAAGTAAAGCGTTATTTGAGGTATGACATTAAAACATGTGCTGCGCATGGAGTCTGAATGCTTGATGATGGTGGGTGGTGGTTGGTAGTTGGCCATTGCACATGTAATGCTGGAAGCCCTTTTCACTTTTCAGACATTGGCCTGACAGGCTGGTCACTGGTTACTAGAATGAACCCTGCCCATTTCCAACTATTTACTTGCCAATGTTCCAGATTCAAATTCATCTTAACTTTATTTTACAAAATTAGTGAATTTTAAATTTCTATAATAGTATTCAGCAAACACAGTCACACAAGTTGCATATATCAATTTTGTGTATTCGTTATTATCATTATTATTATTTTATTATTCTGTCCCTTATAGCAGTGGTAGGTATATGTATTTTGCTGTCAGTCATTTTTCACTTAAATCTTGTGAGTTTGGTAGTTGTAGAATTGTTTGCATTTATGCCACAGGTATTTATATGTATTTTGATGTCAGTCATCTCTCACTTAAATTTCTTTGGTTGGGTGCTAAGGAACATTATACAAACAGCTAGAGGAGCTTATGAGGATGCTATATAGTTCGAGTTTTGTTTTAGAGTTAATCATGATATGTTTTTGTAGTGTGCGTCATGTTTACTTTATCCTTGTGTGAGGTGTTTATGTTGAACAATGAAATGTTAATTAGCCTTTGACTGATGTGCTAGGATTATTTTTGTTAAGCTATTGGAGTAGATTGAAACAGACAATATGTATGGCTGAAGCAAACCTGGGATAAAGATATAGTGGGATCCTTAGTGTCTTGCCTGTTATGACACCATTAATTACACCCTTCTAAACAATGTCTAAAATTTTTTTTTGTCCTAGGAGTGATAAAAGATGGTCCTCAGTCCCATGAAGGAAGATAAAATCAGTTCAGGATATATTTTTACGTTTGTCTACAAAGAAAGTCAAGAATTCTGGAATCTTCAATTACTGTAAATTTTTATTCTAGAAACATCTATTGGTGGAATGTTCTTATTTGTAGAGTGTCCAATTATAGATCGAGGTTGGTATAGGGCAGCTATGGTCTCAGAGCAGTGTTTGAGAAGCCTACTATCGTCCTCATCATATTTGCATTAGTTGTAGGGAGCTTGACATCTCTGCTAACAATGAGGGTTCAAAAGAAAGAAGTTATTTTTCTTGTGTGTTCTCGAGATTTTGGTAGCATTTGTAATATAATTGAGACTACCTGTTAGCATATTTTATATTTTAGCATATAGTTATTACATTATTATTGGGCGTATCTGTTTATTTGAACGTCCCATTATTAATAGTGTGTTGCAGTTGATTAGTTCCTGATTCCCTGGACTAATCCTGGCACCATTTTGTATTATTTAAGCATCATATGTTTAATGAATGATTTGTTGTTTTACTCTAACATGGTATCCGAGCCATTGCAGAATTTTTTTGCAGAAGCTTGCTGGAAAACAGTTCGCATTTTCTGGGACGTGCGACTGTGAATTTTCTTTTGGCTGGAAACAATTTTTTTTTGGCTGGAATGCGCAGTGTTTTGGCTGGAAACACAACATTTTTTTGCTGTTTTTTTTTTTTTTTTCTGGAAACGCTCTGCAATTCGAGTTTTTTTTTAACAGCGTTTTTTTAAAAAAATCGCGCGACGTTTTTCTTCCCAGCCCACCCCCATCCCCACCCCCCCACCACGCGCGTGACGCGCGGGTTTTTTTTCCCGACCCCCCCCTCCCAACCACGTCGCGCAATCGCGACGTGGGGAGGACCCCCCACCCTTCCCAACACGTCGCGACATCTCGCGACGTTGGGAGGGCTCCCCTCCCCTTCCCCGAGGTCGCGCTGCAGGCGCGACACGTGCGACTGTCGCGACAGTCGAGGTCGCGCGCTGCACGCGCGACCAGGCGATGACAGGCCACCCTCGTCGCTGCAGTAGTGGAGGCTGCAGGCCACGCTAGCAGCGGAGGCTGCAGGCCACCCCCGCCGCCACCAGCAGCGGAGGTCGCAGCCGCGGCCCTGTTAGCCGCTGCCAGCAGCGGAGGCAGCCACAGCAACAGCCGCGGCCACCTGTCGCTGCCAGAAACGGAGAGGAGGAGGCACGCCCACCGAGAGCAGCAGGGCTGCCGGGACCCTCCTCAAATACGAGGGGGCCCCTGATCCTGTCGGATCAGCCCGCTAGTCCACCTGGTGGTGGACTGTGCGGTAAGGCTCTGGGAGCCTGCAGGTCGCGGGTTCCAATCCCGTCGACCCCCCTTCAACAAAGGTAAAAAAAAATTTCTTCCGACATTTTTTTTTCAATTATTTTTTTCCTAAAGTTAAAACTTTAATTTTTAATTTTAATTTATTTTCTATAGTTTAACCTTTATAAATTAAAATTAAATTTTTTTAATTTGATTTTAATTTCTTTTTAAAGGTTTTTTAAAACTATATAAATTAAAATTAATATTTTTTTTAACTTTAAGGTTATAAAATAATTTTCAAAATCATTTGTGGAGAGATTTTTTTTTAAGATAAAAAGAAGGGGGGTATTTTTTTTCAAAAATCAAAGGGGGAAAGTGAGTAATTTTTTGAAAAGCAAATTTGGCATTATTGTAAAGGTGCATTTTCGGCTGCGCCCGACACCTAGTGGGTCATTCCTGTGGGCACTTTTTTTTGTTGTATGTTGCATATTTGATTTCTTGCACTATAACATTAAAAGTTAAAATCAAATTCACTCCCTAAGTCCCCGGAATAATTAAAACCCATCCGTGCAATTTATTGCATTGCAGCGTTCGGTATTTGTGATACCTCTGGCCAGCACTTACGGGTAAAGCTGTCGTGATTGCCTCTACTGTATCCGCCGCCTAATATAGCTGCCAAAACGACGTCTGAGCTTGTTCTCTATAAATCGTCGGGGAGAGATAAGTTTGCCATTTTGCATTTTTTTACTCCATCCATTACCCTAATAGTTCTTGTGTTTAGGCGTAAATCCTGACGAGAGTTCTGAAATCCAAAGTGTTTAGGGGAAGTTACGCCCCACGCATGCGGATTGCAGACTTTCTATGGTAGGTGCCATCAACAAGACTATTCCCTTTCAATACTGCTTATGTACCACGTATCGTATGATCTCTAAAAATCACCTATAGTTTCCCTCACGTAAGGGCGGGTGATTTTTGTTGATCTTTCTAAATACCTATAGTTTCCCTCACGTAAGGGCGGGTATTTAGTACGGTATAACGGCCTAGCAAAAGGTATATCGAAAGGGGGACCAATTGGTGTTATAAGGAACCTTCATCATGTACGCAAAACTAATGGCTGATTCTCATCGGTTGTTGAAAGGTCCTAATTACACACCATGGAAAAATAAGATGAAGGCCATCCTAGCAATGGATGACTTATGGGATGTTGTATCCGGAGCAACAACCGGACCTTCATCTATCTTTGGTGCTACGGACTCCATCTACTGCTCAAAGAGACTTTGATAAGCTAGACAGCAAAGCAAAAGTGCTCATCTTGCTTGCTGTGTCTGATGAAGTCCAACCCCATATTGCTGACTGTGCAACTAGTAAAGCGGCATGGGATGCCCTTAATACTATATATGAGGGAAAGAATGATTCCACCATTCTATTTCTTCAATCTCAATTACACAGTCTAAGCATGAAGCAGGGTGAGACAGTTGAATTCTTTCTTTGCAGAGTTTCTGAATTGAAAGCAAAGTTGAATTCTTTGGGAGAACCGATTGAAGACAAGCTCCTTACTTCGGTTGTATTGAGAGCTTTACCGATTCTTATCGGGTGTTGATCACTTCCCTTCGGGTATCACAACGGAAAGTTACTTTTGTAGAATTGGTTAATATGCTTCAAGAGGAGGAGGCACGCCAACTACGGCGAGATGATTCTTCTAACACTTGCTCTCTACATCAACGAGGAAAGGGCGAAACCGGAAGAAGGGTAATTTTTAGAAGGGAGGGAATTCACAAAAGGATTCAAAAGGGAATAACAACCTCAACAAGAAAAAGAGATATTGCAAGATCTGTGACAAAGAAGGTCATGATACAAACAGATGTTGGCATAAGAATAAGCAATCAAAACAGAAAGGCCGGAACAAACCACAAAAGAACAAACAGCAAGTGAATGTTGTTGTTGAAGAATCTGACACGAATTATGAGAGAGCCCACAAAGTTCTCATGACTACCACAGTGTCCAAGCGGACGGATCCTATATGGTATGTTGATTATGGAGCCGGTAAGCACATGATTGGTGACAAATCGTGGTTTGAGTCTTTTGAGGCCAAAGAGGGCAAACCTGTCACTATTGCTGATGATAAAACCTACAAGGTTCGGGGAGAAGGCACTTTGTTTCAGTCACTCTTCCTGATGGCAAGTGTCAGATTGATAAAGTTCTCTATGTTCCAGGATTGGCAAACAATTTGTTGTCGGTCACACAAATTCTGGACAAAGATATGGTTGTGAACTTTAGTGTTGAGGGAGGCAAGAAGTGTTGTTCTATTACCAGGAGGGGTAAGAACATTGTAACCGCTTCATATAAGCATGGCTTAGTTTCCTTAGATGCTATCTCTACTCCACATGTTGCCATGACGGTCTCTACAAAGGAGGCAACTTCCCTATGGCACAAGAGATATGGACATTTGAGTTATGGTTACTTACTTGAGTTAAGTAAGTATGAGATGGTAAAGGGTCTTCCTTCCCTTTCTACCACTTTACCGGTTTGCTCGATTGCTTGGCAGGAAAGCGGCATAGAGTGCCTTTTGAAAAGAGCTCTACAAGAGCAAAGAAACCTCCGGAGTTGGTTCATACCGATCCGTGCGGTCCCTTCACTCCCAAGAGTTGTGGGGGTAAGAGGTATTTTCAGTTATTTGTGGATGATTACTCACGAAAGATGTGGGTATTCTTTCTTCAACTGAAATCTGAAGCATTTGGCTTCTTTCGGCAATTCAAGAAATCTGTTGAGAAGGAGTCAGGGACTTCTATAAAGACCCTCCGCTCAGATCGAGGGGGGGAGTTCACCTCTAAAGAATTTTCTGCATTCTTGAAAGAAAATGGGATCACAAGACAGTTAACTACTGCTTATACTCCTCAGCAAAATGGAGTTGCTTGAAAGGAGGAATCGTTCCATCATGGAAATGGTTCGTTGCATGCTCATAGGAGCTAGACTTGAGCAACTATATTGGGCGGAAGTCTGTCACCACAGCGAGTATATCTGTTGAATAGGGCACCCACAAAGGCCCTACAAGGAATGACTCCACGGGAAGCATGGAGTGGTAGGAAACCCTCCATTTCTCATCTACGCATTTTTGGATGTAAAGCTTTCATGCACATACCAAAAGAGAAAAGGAAGAAGCTAGATGAGAAGACATTGAAGTGTATTCTTCTTGGCTATGATGAGCACTCTAAGGGTTATCGTTTGATTGATCCCTTGACCAAGAAGATTCACATTAGTAGAGATGTAGTTTTTGATGAGGCTTTCACATCAGCAAACACATCAGATGTATACCTAGACCTTGTGGAAACTCAGGTTGTTAAATCTCCTTCATCAAAGGTTGGAGGTTCTTCTTCTTCCTCAACACCTAAGAAGAAGAATCCAAAGTGGTATACAAATACAATCAAAGACTCTAAGCTATCTACTCCACCAGATTTGACTTTGGATAGGCCTCGTACTCGCGAGCATGGCTCGACGGGAGAAAGGCGCAACGAGAGAATACTTGGGGTTGATGATCCGTGTCAATCTTTTGAAGAACTTTCTGTAGATCCAGCGAGAGATACAGAAGATATGGATATTGATAGTGATAAGGTGTTTATGTCTTCCATAGACGATCTTGAACCTGCATCAGTACAAGTTGCTCTCGGTAAGCCTCGGTGGAAGGCTGCTATGGATGCAGAGTATAAGTCTTTGATGAAAAACAAAACTTGGAAGCTTGTCGATCTGCCGCACGGAAAGAAGCCCATTGGCTGCAAATGGGTGTATAAAGTCAAGTACAAAGCAGATGGGACAATTGATAAGCATAAGGCCCGTCTTGTTGCAAAGGGCTATGCTCAAAAGGAAGGCATTGACTACGAGGAAACTTTTGCACCTACTGCTCGGATGACAACAATTCGAGTTATTTGTGCTATGGCAGCACGGTTTGGGTGGAAAGTTCATCGAGATGGATGTCAAAAGTGCCTTTCCGAATGGTGATCTCCAAGAAGAAGTCTATATGACTCAGCCGGAAGGATTTGCGGTGGAAGGCCAACAGCGAGAAAGTTTGCAAATTGGTCAAATCCTTATATGGCACTGAAACAAGCTCCTCGAGCTTGGTATATAAAAATGGACAATCACCTCCTGCAACATGGTTTTAAGAGATGTCCGTCAGATGCAAACCTCTATTTCAAGAAACAGGGTTACGAGATAGTGTTGCTTGTACTCTATGTTGATGATCTGCTCATTACGGGGAGTTCGAAACTATGATCTCTCTTGTCAAAAGAGACTTGTGTCAATCTTTTGAGATGTCGGATCTCGGACTTCTCCATTACTTGTCTTGGTCTGGAATTCAGCCAGAAGGAGCACTCCATCAAAGTGTCTCGAAAAAAATATGCCAAGACATTGTTGGAAAAATATCGCATGATTGACTGCAAGCCAATGGCAACTCCGATGGAGACTGGACTTCGGTTATCGCGATATGATGATTCACCTCGGGTAGATGGTACTCTCTATCGACGGGTTGATTGGGAGTCTCATATATCCGACCAATACTAGGCCGGATCTCGTATTTGCTTGTCAACTATCTTTCGAGGTTCATGCGGGAGCCTAAGACCACTCATTGGAAAGCGACAAAACGTGTTCTTCACTATGTCCGTGGCACAATGGAATATGGCCTAGAATACAAGAGGAACAACAAATTCTTCTTGCAAGGATACACGGACTCCGACTATGCCGGATCATTTGATGATCGCAAGTCAACTTTAGGATATATTTTTCATCTAGGATCCGGTCCTGTCTCTTGGCACAACAAGAAGCAACAGGTGGTTGCTATTTCATCAACAAAGGCAGAGTATCGCGCCGCACGTGAAGGTGTGTGCGAAGTGATATGGTTGCGTCGCATTCTGACAAGTATGGGTCATCCATCCAAATCTCCAATACACTTGTTTTGCGACAATCGGGGTGTTACGAACCTAGTCAAGAATCCAGTCCATCATGAAAGAACAAAACACATTGACACACAATGTCATTTCATTCGAGATGAAGTTCGAAGCACCGAATTCAGCTTCGACACATTCCCACCGATGCTCAAGTTGCAGACATTTTCACTAAGGCACTTGCACGTGTCAAATTTGAATTGTTTCGCAGCTCTCTTTGTATTGCAAAATGATGTAATCAGGGGGGATGTTAATATAGCTAGTAGTTCTATCATTACCAAAATAATGTAATAAGGGGGGATGTTAGCATATTTTATATTTTAGCATATAGTTATTACATTATTATTGGGCGTATCTGTTTATTTGAACGTCCCATTATTAATAGTGTGTTGCAGTTGATTAGTTCCTGATTCCCTGGACTAATCCTGGCACCATTTTGTATTATTTAAGCATCATATGTTTAATGAATGATTTGCTGTTTTACTCTAACACTACCTCTATGAGAAACAAAGCCAAGCATCCTAGGCTGTGGTAACGGACTGAAATTATAGACATACTTTCATTTGATCTTATAGTAGATGGAACACCCAAAAACGAAATGTTTACGTACCATACCCTCTTGAAAAGAGCAGAGTTTCTAAGTGTTGTTCTTATGAGAGATATAGTGTCTATTTTGATTTGCACCCTCATTTATGGGGTTTTAGTTCTTTCTTCTTCTTGCATGCAGCGAGATGGGACTGCAGTTTTTCAGCGTCATGTTTAGGCCACCCCTTACATAACAAGGTTTTGTAGACAAACACAGTTTATCAATTTCCTATCCTCTTCTATTTGTTCCATGGCAATCGATGCTAGAAGAGTCTACAGGGTTCGAACTCTATGTCCTAGGATTATCCAATGGCCAACTAGTCCCTCTTAGTCTGGGCCATTCTCTTGGGAGTATCATAGGTCTTGTGTTAGCCCTTTTGGCATAGTTGATGATGACAATGACTGTGCTCCTACTTTACATCCCACTGCAGTATAAAGTTGGCTCTTGGGTCCATTGGAGCTTCTTTCTATCTCTGTTTTACCTTGACGTCTGGCTCTCTCTTTGTCATTACTTTTAGCATGTTAGGGTATATTCATTTAGGTAACCTTCAAAGCTGTAATCTTATGCCAATTGGTCCACTTCAGTGTAGTTTACACTTATATACTTTACTCCAGTTTAGTTTATTTTCGTAGTGCTTTTCGGTTAGTACAATGATTTGTAGCAGTGCATTTCAATGAGTCCCATTGGCCTAGTTTGGCCATCCATGGACATTAACAGAATTATCTAGTATGACTTCATTCTTTGGTGATGAAGATGGAATCTAAGGGAATGGAACAAGTATTTTCATGGTCCAGATGAATGATAAGGCCATTTGAAAAGTCGTGTGTCTAGAAGACCAACTTGGGAGTAAAACAGCAAGGAGGCATGAGCAAATTTTTTTAATGAAATATCGATGAATATATTTCTTAACCACTTTGTTAATTTATTCTTTGATAGGAAGAAGGCGAGGACTAGGAGTATTTGTCTAATATTGTAGGGAGGCATGTCATCAATTGAGATGTTTGTTATCCAAGAAAGAATTAACACCTCAACATGCTAGCATGACATTTGACTTTTTACATCCAAAGAGTAGTAGGGAGAAGCAAGATCTTCAGAGGAACAAAGAACTGAGTTTGAATATGTTTTATCACAATTGGCATAATCTGTAAAGATGTTAGTTTCTGAAGATAGGATGTGAAGTTGAAGAGACATAGTAAGTGGGCTCCAAACTCAGCTTGGTCAACAAATGAGGAGATGTCAAAGGCAAAGTTAAAGGTAATTGGAGCAAGGCAGCATGCATCGTGGCATATTTGTAACTCTTTCAGTTTGACTCTTTCCACATATTTGTAACTCTTTCAGTTGGAGCAAGGCAGCATGCATCGTGGGAGTAGAGGACTTTTCCACATATTTGTTACTCTTTCAGTTTGACTCTTTGACTAAGCATGTGGTATATGCAATCTTGCAAATCCATCTAAGCCTGAGCTACATAATAGTCTGCAATTTGTCCATGGACACCTACTGGGTGACCAAGCATAGAGCCTTAAAAGTTAAATGTCTGCACCATTGGAAACTGAGGGTTTAATGATGATGTTAATCAACCCAATCTTGCATAGGATGTCGAAGAAAATGATGCCGAAAAGGTCTTTGCTCAAGTTTTGCCAGTGCACCTTTCCCAACTAAATCATCCATTGAGAATGAGAAGAGGACAACTGGATTGCAGAATATCGACAACAAAATGAAGCGTAGAACAACTTCAATGCAGTTTTTCAGTGCACAAATGAAGGGAATTAGGTGACTCATGAAGGACAAGTGGATCATGTCAATGCCAATATATGAGCTTTTTATGCAAACTTGTAACTTCTCTTAATATTGACATTGTGGACTTGATTCCCTTTTAACTATAAAGGAGCTACCACATGCGTTTGTCAGATCTTTGTATCATTTTAAATTCAAGTTCTCTAAAAATTGGTATAGGTTTGCACTTTTTTAAGGCAAAGCTCTTGCTCAGGCATTGAGGAAAGCAGAGAATAGAGCATTTTGATAATCACTGTTGCAAGTTCCAGCCTTTTCATTTATGTTGATTATTTCATTTTGTGCTAAGGCTGCTGTAATTATTGTTCAATCAGAAACAATATTTAAAGTGAAAGGTTTTGATGTACTTGCAAAGTCTACATAGGAGCTTCAATTTTAACACTCGACTTATCTAATGGAAATGAGCTTCTTGCTTTTTATTCTACACAAATTTCTTGTGTATCTGAAGAAATACAGTCAAACTAGCAGTTATATTTGTGAAATTTACAATGTGTCGTTTTTGCAAAAATCCCAAAAAGATTATTGGGGTAAAAGCCAGGAAAAACTAGGAAACTGGGATAGAATGGCAAATTTTCCAAAAAAATGAGTTTTTACGTAGTTTTGGAAAAATTGAGAATTTTCCAAAATTGCAAGTAATGAGAAAAATCATAAATTTTACCAACATTGCACTAAACTTTTTTTTGCACAGGGTTTTCTTACCTTGAAGATCTCAAGGGAGGTCGTCAGTTTTGATATTCTTTCTATCTTGTTGCGATTCATAACAGTTGCTTTCATTGACAATATAATGTCCAAGTACAAGGAATTATATTTGGAGAGTTTGTGGAGAAAGAAATAAATTATATTAATGTCCATGAATGACCAAAATTGGTGAATGGACTCCAACGAGACAATCTGCAATGATACTGAAGAAGCCAAAGGAATTAAAAAAAGTAGCTTCAGAAATAAAGAAAATATAGCTTGTAACTAAACAAGAACAGATCAAACCAAAGTAATTTAATGTCTAATACACAATCCTAGCCACTTGTTTGGACCCAAAAAGGAGCAGACCCTAAACGTGTTGAGAAGAGGTGGTGTCATGGGGCTCAAGAAGTACATGTAACAGCCAAAGAAGAAAGAGCTCAAGTGGAGGAGGAAAGTCAACTCAAATTTGAAATTGAAGGCGGAGTGGTACTAAAGCCACCATTGTCATCCACAATCTTAAAATAATCAACACAAGATCTGATGATGCTTCTAGGAGAATGCTAGCAGTGAGTGGTCTTAGGAGATTTTATCCAATGGTTATACCGTACTTAGAAGTTCTCGAACATATTTGAAACCATGTTACCAAAAATGGTATGAGATCTGTTCATAAAATGGGAGTTTGGAGAATGGTATGCTTTGTATGGTGTCCTGCTGTATGGTGTTGCGTTGTACAACGTTTTACCATACCTTCATCTCTGGTATGGTGTCTTTCCATATGGCGTTGCATTGTACGACATTTTACTGTACCTTCATCTCGTGTATGGTGTCCTACCATACAGCCTTCCTGTGTACAACGTTGTGTCGTACAATGTGTTGTACGATGTTCTACCGTACTGCCTTGCTTGTTTGCTTGCCGTCAAGGCTTGTTGATATGGTCTGTATGGCTAGGGTGGTCTGACTGCTCACCACCTCTCCTTGGCTGTCTTCTCTGTCATTGTCTCCTTCATGATAGTATTTCAAACTCAAATGTACTCATTTCTCTATTTGTTCCTCCCGGATGACCATCAACAACTTGTGATTGTCTGGCCCTCAATTTAGACTATTCGACGGCCACCCAGGGTCTCTTGCCGTCTCCTTGACAACTGGGGTTGGTCTTGATGGGCCACCTTGTTGGCTGTATGACCACCATGTGCTTATCTTTAGCTTGTACTCTTCTCTTGCATTGGTAGTTCATATGGCCTGTATGATCCATACGACTTATGAAAATTCTATTTTTCGGAACTAGCCCCTTTTTCCTCCACTCTGGTTGGTTGTAGTCTTTTTCTCTATGCTCCTTTCTGTCAATGCTTTGTTGCAACCCTTGTTCTTGCAAAATAAAATATTTTTTTGCTAGGTTTGGCAGCTTTGCACTTCTCGTTGGCAGCTTCTTTGCAACACTGTGTCCTCCTTCGGGATATTTTCCTTGCGTGCTCCGCTCAAGTTTGCTATTCTTGGGAAATCTCTCGCACAATTTTTGCTATTAGAGGTGCTTTCGTCCAAATGGTCAGCGTAGTCTTCAACTTTTTCCTCACACTGTAGTTGCTATTAGAGGTGCTGAGCATTTGAATGCTTCATGGTCATCTCCTAGCGTGTATTTATAATATGGAAGTGGTAGGGGGATAGTTGTCCTGCATACAACAACTACCTCTCAACTACCACTTTGCCACCTTTAACTGCCTTAATAAGATGTGCTTTTTTCATCTTATCCTCGCCACCTTGCACATATTTACTTTCCCCTTTGTTCTTATCTCCTTGCTCATGTATATTTCAAACTTTGTCCATTATATGGTCATGATTTAATTGCTTTTTCTCCTTGTGTATGGTCTGATGTCTAGATGATTCGTCTGACTTCCTTGACGACACCTGCATCCATTCTTCTCGACGACTCCCCTGTCTGGATGGCCTTGGATGTTGTCCCAGACGGATCTTGGACGATCTTGTTTGACTGTTTGCCATTGTGATCTCACATTGTTTTGTATGACCTAATTGATCTAGTTGCTCACCACCACTTCCAGACTACCTTCTTCGTCATTGGCTTCTTCGTGATGGTCTTCCAAGTTCAGGTTCAACTCCTTCATTCTATTAGCTCTTCCTTCAGATGGCCCGACGTTGCTTCCTTCCCTTTCATTTCTGTCAAACCTCTTCTCGATATAGTCCAGTTGCATTTAGTCCTCCATTTTTTCCTCCCTGAATGCCTTTATTAATCTCTAACGGCTTGGCCCTTGGTTCGGACGATTCAAGGGTCGTCTAGGTTCTCCTATCTCCCAGATGGCCAAGGGGGTTTAAACGGTCCACCTTGTTGGTTGTACGTCCTAGGGGAAATCTAAGGGAGAAACCTTCTCCTTAGATGGTTGAGAAAGAAGCCAAATGACCTCTTCGCTTGGCTGGGCAGTTCCAGATGACCCTTTTAGACTGCTTGAATTGCCTAAGTCTTATGCATGCCTTGAGTTGTTTGGTAGTCTTTGCAGAGTACTTTGACTTCCCAAGGAATTGTTCAAGTTTGGCCGATATTAATTTTTCCAACTTATTTTCCATCCTGCCTCGAAGGCATGTTGGCGCTGAGTTGCTTGTTGCTGTTCATTGCCTCTTGGTGGATCACCTTGGCATGTTCATGGTGTCATCCTTCTTGCTCTTTTTCCAAGTTCCAAGCCTGAGTTATCATTGCTCTAGTCTTCTTCATTATTGCTTGAACTTGTTAAGGATACACTACTTGAATCTTGCCTTGATTTCTCAAATTCTCCTCCCCTTCTTGGCAATTGTGTTTCATTAATGTCTCTCCATTCTTCTTCACTTGCAATAGGTCTTCTTATGGGATTGGCAGTCTGCCTCTAAAAACTTAGCTTTCTCCGCACAACTATTAACAATTCGTAGTTCTTGCTGCTTTGTTGCGCACCTCTAGGAGTTTCCTCTAGACTTGTCCCATTCCTAGAAAAACTTTTACCCATTGCTTGAATATCCTACCCTCAGTTGCTCACTTTGCTCTCATAACTGTTGTGTTCTTGCTCTCATTTGTTGTTGTGCACGACCAATGGCTGCAAGCAAACTCATGCCTTTGTACTCACTCTCCTCACTTCGAGGCTCCCGTTTTGGTGGTCCTTCTAGCCCAACATCCTCCGCCACCATTCATTTTATGTTTTCTGCATTCAGTGACCTCAACTGTTAATCTTACACATCTAGAAATCTAACATGCACTTGAATATGTTTATGCTCCATAGACCGAGGCTTCAATTCCTCTTGTTCGATCATGAGTTGCATATTCTCCTTCTCCACTTGCGTTCTCCCCCCTCATATAACCAAGCTAGCTGTTGTGCAAGTTCATTATCTCAACCATTGCTTTCCTTTGCGCCATCTTCGCCCTTGATATGACTTGATTCCCCGATGTCTTGAATCAAGATTCCCACAAAAGGTTTCGAAGACTAAGTTGGTGGCATTATCAGCCTTCTTGTACTCGTTCCTTCTCCAATTGATTCAAAATTAACCATGTTGACTTGCGCGTTCATCTTTATGGCTTCAACTTCGAACCATTAACTGTTTCTTAGCACAATTTCTTGTCCAGTATTTTCAATCTCATTACACCGTTACTCATCACTTCATCCACTTGGAAGGGTCCAAGCCATAAAGTTTTAAACTTTTATGGTTTGATTTCTCTCTTGCTATTATATTTCAAAACTAAGTCACTTGACTTAAATCCATCTTCCTTTAGGTGTTTGTCATGCCATAACTTCCTACGACGTTGGGCAACCTCTATGGCCCATTGACCCATCACTCTTCTCTTGTCCAACTTGATAAGTGTCATTAGCCTCCCTTCCAGGCTCTCTTGGTCATCTAGATGGTTCAGTATTGCCACTCTTAAACTTGGTACCAAAAAATCCATCAACACAACTGCCTTTTGACCATACATCAGTTGGAATAGAGTGTGATTCGTCGTTGGCTTGAACGTAGTCCTGTATGGCCACAGGACCGCTGACAATCTCTCCTCCCAACCAGCCTCTTCAATTCCTCATTGTTTGTACATTATTGAAATTAAGACCCTTTTTTGTTGATTCCACTTACCCATTTGCTGTGGGATAAGACGTACTAGACAACAAATGCAAGATCTTAAATTTTGTGGTCAACTTCTGAATAATCTCATTGACAAAGTGTCCCCCATGATCACTTGTCAACTAAAGAGGTATGTCGAATCTTGTGATCACTTGCTCATACAAGAAACGCATAGTACTCTTTGTAGAATTGTTAGGCAACGCCCTTGCCTCGACCCACTTTGTCAAATATTCAGTTGCTACCACAATGTATCTACAATATCTTCCTATAATATATTTTTATTATATCATACCCTAAAAATATCGTATATATATAACCTAACTTATTAATAAGCTATTATTAATGGTTATTTAATAAGGTGTGGGTATGCAGAGTTATGATCCTTGATAATATAACAATTGGATAATAGATATATATTTTTATATATCCTTGTTGGAGAGAGAATCCATCCATCCATTATCTTATTCATATGTCTTTTACATGTTGAATCCTTTATGTATTTCATGTAATAGACATGTTAGTCCATTAAAGTGGTATCAAAGACATGATCTTGAACTTATGGTGCAACTTTCTAGTTAGTGATTAGAATGTGCTTAGATTTGTAGCCTATACTCTTTTTGGCCTGGTTGTTGGGTTTTGTCTTGTATTTTTCTTAGTTATTTTCTTTGTTGGGCTTTTTAGCCTACTGGCTGGCAGTCATTATTGTCCTTCTTATAGTCCCTTGGGTCTTACTTTGGCCCACTGCGGACATTAATAATACTTCATTTCATTTCATTTCTATTGGTCTTCAATGGTCCAACAAAATTGAGAGACCCTATCTCTCAAACAATTCTCGCGGCTGTGATTGGTGCAATGGCACGAAGTATCTCCTCAGCAGCTTCCTAGGTCTTTGCCAAGTATCGCATGTAGTCACAAACTCCTTCGCATCACGATAGGTGGGCCACCATTGTCCTTCCAGAAGCACCTTCCTCGCAGTCGGGTTTATTCCCATATGCCCTCCTTCTAGCCCTTCATGTGCTTCCTTTAGCATTGCATTCACTTCCTCCTCCATTGCACACCTCCATAATACTTGGTCAAGTTTGTCTTGTACAACAATCCAACTATCAATTGAAAGAGGTGATTTCACAATAATCTTCTTCTCGGCTGTCAAGTCCTTTGGCATCTCTCCTTTCGACAAGTATTCTGCCATATACTTGTAGCATGATGGAAGCATAGTGTTTGAAAACAAGTGAGCATCTCTTCCAACACTTCTTCTGTAGGCTCTCCTGAGTGAATCCTTGACAACTGATATGCTATTATGTGCTTCTTCCTTGGTCTGACTACCACACGAAACACAAATTCCCGCAACGTGACGAGCCATCTGCTAACTCACCTGTGAATAGTCGGTTTGTTAATTAAATACAACGCTTGATGGTCCACGTAGAAAGCAAAAGGATTGTCGAGCAGATAATTTTTGAACTTTTGTACTGCATACACCATCCCCAAGGCTTCTTGCTCCATAGTGTTGTAGTTTTTCTCTGCACAAGACAACAACCGACTAGAAAAATATTTTGACTGATCCAACCCATATTGTCCCTCCAGGGCCAATCCACATCCTATTACAAAATTGGATTTGTCAATATGGACATGGAACTCCTTTTCCCAATCTGGATACTAGAATGGGTGCACAAATCAACTTTGCCTTCAATTCCTCAAAGGCCATTTGATGCTCCTTTGTCCATTGAAAAGCAACATTTTTGTGCTTCAACACATCTAGAGGGTGTGAAACTTGTACAAAGTTTTTGATGAAGAGCTGATAATACTTGACATGTCCCAAAAAGGACTTCAACAGACTCATGTCATATGCCTCCTCTATGCTCATCATGACTTGCATCTTATCAGGGTCGGTCTTCAGACCCTCCTTACATACATGTGCAAGTAACTTGCCATATGGTACGAGCAATCTCTTTGGGTTCAAGGACAGTTGTGCATTCATACACAACATCATGCATTCCTCTAATGTCCTTAAATGCTCATCCTTCCTGTACAATGACAAATTGTTCAGGAACATTTTGAACTTGCTTGTGGATATTTGTTCAAAAAGTATATAGAATAATTCGCTGAAATGTGGCAAGGGCATTGCATAAACCGAAAGGCATTCGATTATATGCATAGATGCCATTTTCTACTATGAAAGTAGTATTTAACCTTTCTTCCTCGGCTATACAAATTTGATTATAGCCCAAGAATCCATCCAAGAATGAATAGATCTCGTGTCTTGCTACTTCCAAAATTGAATCGGTGTAAGGTATTGGAAAGGGGTCTTTGATAGTCACTTCATTCAAACTTAGAAAATCGACGAAGATGTGAATTTGATTACTTTCCTTATTGAAACTAATCACAATTAGTGACACCTACTCACTCACAGTCACCTTGAAAGTTATCCCAACATCCCTCATCTTCTTGATTTTTGCATTGACTAAGTCTACGTACTTTGGATACATTCTATACAACTTTATTTGCACTGGCTGTGCACTAGGAACGAACGGAATCCAATGCACGCAAAATTCAGGTGGAATCCCCTTCAAATCCTTGTAAGTCTATGCGAATACCTCCTTATACTACATGAATATTTTGAAAGTTGTTGCTTTTAAGACTAAATCCTAGTTGTCTCCGCAATGAATCATCTTTTCTTCATCTCCTTCATCGAGGTTTACTTGCACCATCTTTGGTCCTTCATACTGTATGGTGTTAGGTTCTTTTGCAACTTTTGTCACATCGAATGGATGTGCTGGTTTTTCATCAATCAATGCATCGTCAACAATGTATTCTGCAAAATTTTGTGGAAAAGTCCACTTCTCTTCAACCTTGGTTGTAGACATTGTATTCTAATTGCACTCGTCGATCTCATATAAACTTTGTATTGGTTCATATTGGTCCTCTTCTTTTGCATTGATACACATGCAGTTTGGTTGGAAGACTTCATAGTCTTACATTTGTGAATGGAGAAGTCTGCTATCAGAGTGCTTCTCATCCTCCGTGCACTCCACGAACTCTAGCACACCGCTTTCATTTATTTCATGTCTATTCTTGTCCTTCGATGATGCACTCCTGGACTCGTCATATTTCTCCAATTCTCTGTGTACAGACTGATTATTCAAGTTAGTCACATACTTGTGTTGGTCCTTCTTGAATGCCAATCGATCCTTCTCCCAGTTGTGGTTTACTTTTGTCGTGCGTAGCCACTTGCGTCCCAAAAATGCATCATAGGTTGGGTTTGCATAGCAATCACCACGAATCCATGATGAACACTTGATCAACGATCTTCACTTTTTGTACAATCAGTGTTCCCCTTATCTCTATCTTGTACTAGTCTACACCATACATATAAAAGTTGGGAGACCACAAAAATGGTGCCCCAAGTCTTTGCATGTCTTTTCAGGCAAGACTTTTGGACTTGACCCTCCATCAATGATTACTCATGTCAACTTGTGGTTTAGCAACTTGATGTGAATCAATGTAGGTTTCTTTCCAACATCTATCATTAGAGTTGTTAGGTCAATATACTAATCCTTCCTTGTCCGTGTTGCTTCCAGTTGGCGTCACGAGACTCACGACTCCACTTTTCCACACCATCTCTCCTACCATTGCATATGGCTACAATACTGCACTTAATAAACTGGATACTTCTACTTCAGTACTCGTATGCAATACTTGCGCAACTAACTGGTTCATTGTTGTGTCCTCTTCTTCAATGGTGATGGGTTCCTTAAATTTCTTTTCTTGGAGCAATCTCTCCTGGTTGGCTTCTTTTGTCTCTTCTTTGATTTGGACACGTGCTTCCCGCCATCTCTCCTCTTTAGCGAGGCTCAAGTATTGTTCTACCTTTGCCTATGCTCGTGTTACTACTAGCACATGTTTCTCCTTCTGTTGTTGGTCTTGCAGCAGAGGTTCCTCAATGTCAATAAAATTGACATTCAAAGTTACTTTTACTTGCTTTTTTTCTGGCAATTTACCTCCTTATGATTACCTGGTCCACACCATCGACACATTATTGCATTATTTTGCCATTGCTTCCTCCCACTGGGGCATTCTGACAGTTACATGCGAAGTGTCCCCACTCTTGACATCTTTGGCACTGGATGATTGGCCTTTCGTCCATATTATACTGCAATCGACCCTCTTCTTCTGCAAATTGATTTCCTTCTTGTGGTTATTTCGGTATCCACCACTTGTTGCTCCTTGTCCATTCTTTGAAGTGCTCGGCTTATCTTCCTTACTCTCCTGCATCATCAATGTCTAGTGTTTGGTCTCTTGCACTCCTACTCGGCTTATCTTCCTTACTCTCCTCCTCGGCTTATCTCTTACTGTCCTTGCTTCTTGCACTCCTATGTGTTGGTTGGTCTCTTTCTCTTCCACATCCACGTCTCCCACGTCCTTGCAATAAATTATCTATCATTCATCTCTCCAAGCTTCACATAGTGTTGGTTCGAACTTCAAAAGGCAATGACACCATATGTAGCATGGTGGTGGTATTCCACCCTTGAACGAAAAAATTTGGATTGACAAATTTACTACTCACAACTTGCAAAGATGTAGCTATACGACTTGCATCATCTCCTTGTCTTTGACATCCTTTTTCACCACTTTAGATGGCCCAGTCTGAGAATCAGACGACCTTCACTCTTCTCAGATAGTGGGCACTAGTTAGATGGCTTGGCAATTGCAATGTACAACTTGGTAATTGCCCAAACGACCTTGTACAAACAATATTGGGGAAAGAATACAAGATAACAGGGTTTGAATCTAATCTACTGCAGCAATCAATCAATAGCAATACATGTAGATCTCACACAATAAACAATAGCAAATGATGAACAAGTATGAACAAGATATTGCATTAATTATAGCATGTATGGTTAACCTCGTACGATATCGTCTTGCATAAACAACATCTGCTTCTATGCAGAGTATCTTTAATTCATTCTACAATATCTCCTTGTGCCATACACCATGCAATGCCTGTGTGAATATATCTACTCTTTGTGTGTAATGTCCCCTCTCTAATCAGTTAGCAGTTAGTTGTTGCTTGGGTTAGCCTAATCTCGGGTTCCCGTAGGCTAATGGTTGTGTGTGGGAGCCTTTTGGGGATGAGTTCGATGCTTGGACGTGTTGCTTGTTGCCGGTTGCCGGTTTTTGGATTGGTTTGGGGTGTTTTGGGCTTCACTTACTATTTTTAGTAAGTCGGTTCATGGTGGGTCCTGCGAAACGGAGAGATGGGTTTGATGCGTTTTCCAATTGGGTATCCATTTCCACCCTCGGTTGGTGGTTTCGAGCGACATGGACCAAAATATTTTATTTTGTCTTTGAAATAACTTAAAGTTAATTAAAAATTTTACTTTATATTTCCTAATGTATTTTGTGAATGGGGCCAAAAGGGGACATAAGGATTAAATTTAAAAAGTGTCTAATGTTATAACTTAAAATTGGGTGCCCCATTTGGGAGACATAAGGGGATGAAATGAAATTAAATTGAAATTAAGTTTTTTTGTCCAAGAAGAGCGTAGCCTTCTGGAGGAGATATAAAAAGTGAAATTTCTTCATTTCATTCTGATTCTTGTTTGCTCATTTCATGAAACTGGAGACTTTGGCCTTCGCAAGGGTTTCAAGCTTTGTGAGGACGAATCCCTCTCAGAGAACATCATCTTCAAGTGTGAGAGATCACTCCTGGGTGATTCGGAGGCAGCTTCATATAGAGGTTGCAATTGTGCTTCAGCGGAGAGTTGTTTGGAGATTATTGCAGATCTTTTGGCAACATTTTTGGAGATTATTCAAGGAGAAATCAGTGGAGATTATTGGCAGATCATTTGTTTTCATTTGCAGCAGATTTCTGCAGTATTGGTCGTACCACACTAGGGTTTCCAGCCCTACCTTTTTGCTCACAACTCTCAACGAAGACATCAAATCATTTTGGGTATTTTGGCGTTGGAGATGGCATGCCTGGGCGACCCTTTGTGGTGATTTCGAGCATTTTTGGAGGTGTGCACATTTTTCTATGTTGGCCGTACCATTCCAAGGGGGCCGTATAGTTTGGGGTTCCATTTTCAGCAGTGGCGCTAGGGTTTGAATTTTTTGGGTTTGGCTTCAGAGGGGATTTCAGCATCTGGGGTGGCATTATTATCTGCATCTTCGGTCTATATGACCATTCCATGTACCTCTGAATCCCTCTTGTTAATAATATATGATATTTCATTTCAGTTCAATCTTAGTTTATGTTTGTTTCATTTCATTTTCTGCATTCTCATTTCTTGCAAGCAAAAACACAAAAAGCAAAACATCCCGAAAACACAAAAAAATTCATAAAGCAGAAAAGCAAAACAGTAAACAGGGGTGGGTTATTACAGTGGTATCAGAACGAGTTTTCTTGCCATCTTGTGGATTAAACTAGGTTTTGTTGCACATGAGTGAAAGAGAAAGGAGGTATTACGAAAGGGGACAGAGGAAACGTTGGCAACCTCCAGCAGCCCCAAAGGGTGAAACAGTTTCTAACATCCTTGGAATACATTTCGAGGGGTCCAGTGGTAGTGAAGAGTTATTTGGAGAAATGGCGGATAGGGATAAAGGGCGTGCTGATCCGGAAGATCCCGGTGATGCCATTCAAAGGAAGTTCGAATGTATGTTTGAGATGATGTCACAAATGTTGGGAAAGATTAACCAGTTCACTCTCCCAATCATTCCTGCACAAAATGGTGAGGTGAGATCCTCCCATCACTAGAACAATAATAGACATAGTAACACAGTAGCAGCAAGATCGGTCCTTAGACCCATGCAATTTACCTTTACACCTCGAGAGGAGGCAAGAACACAACAGGAAGAACATACACTAGTAACTAACAATATGAACGGAGTGTGGGCTGAGTATTCAGCACTTCATGTAGACCTACGTTCTAATTTATCCTTGAATGAATTTATGAACCAGAAGAGAGCTGATTACATGGGTGGTAGTGGTAGAGTTGAGCAGAGGAGAACTCCTGTGCAGAGAGATTTTCAGCAGGCCTTGGGTAAGGTTACCTTACCTCATTTTTATGGCAGTGACAAGAGCACAACTAGAGCTTGGGTGCAAAAACTCGATAATTATTTGGCTCTTAGGCCAATGTCCGAGGATGAGGCAATTAATTTCGCTACTTCACATCTGGATGGAATTTCTCACGAGTGGTGGTACCATGGTCTTATTACCTTGGGACATGGGTTAATCACTACATCTGATTAGTTTACCAATAAACTCATTGAGAGATTTGACAGGAAGGATTTGGAGCTGCACTTTAGAGAGCTGGCCCAGTTGAAGCAAATTGGATCTGTGGAGTCATACATTGCAGAATTTCAGAGACTCTCAGTTATGGTTCCTAGCATCACTAATAGGAGACTTGTGGTCCTCTTTAATGAGGGACTGATGGAGCCACTTCGAGGTTGGGTCAAAGCATTTGATCCCCCTTCATTACAGGATGCTATGAAGAAGGCACGTAACATGGAGTTTACTGTCCCAAAACATAAAACTCCATTCAAATCATTTCCAGACAGAAAATATAAGGATAAGAAACGTTTTCAGGAGAGTCCTAGACCTCAGAAGAATTTGCCAAACAAGTTGGATAATGACCAGCTTAATGAGCTTAGGAGGAAGAAGTTGTGTTTCCACTGCAGGGAACCATGGGACCTATCCCATAAGTGCTCAGTTAAGGCTCAAGCAAAGCAGATGGAGTACTTTATAGCTGATGAAACAGAATCAGAAAATTCAGATCAGCAAGCTAACTCTAAGGGCAGTGATGAGGAAAGTTCAAAAGAGGAAGCAGAACAGGAGCCAAAGCTTGAAGGATCATTAGCCTGAATTTCTAGCTTTCAGAAGATTGGATCCTTCAAGGTTCGGGGAGTCATTAATGGGCAGCGAATCATTACTCTCATTGATACAGGTGCCACACACAATTTCATAGATGAGGGGTTGGTGGCAAAGAAGGGAATCATGACAGAAAAGTTTCAGGGGTTTAGTGTAATGGTTGCTGATGGATTTACCATCACATGCACACGAAAGATCCCTAACTTACGCATTCAGCTTGGGGATTATGAGTTGAGAGATGATTTTTATGTGGTGAGTATTGGAGATATTGATGTAGTGCTTGGTATGCAGTGGATGCATACCCTTGCAGAATTCTACATGAACCTACACACTATGGAGATGAGGTTTGATTCAGCTGGGGAGCGGATAGATCTGCGAGGTATGTCAGATGGAAAGGCAAGATGTTTTTCTATCAAACTTATGGATCAACAGGATATTCAGGTGAAGCATAAGGATTATGATAGTTTTAAGTTGATAGATAACCCATTGTTTGAGTTGGATGATGAGGCTCATTTGGATGACTCTAGCGAGATATTTGATCTAGAGGTGGATTTGATGACAGACCTTGTGTGTACACCACAAGGAGAGGAGAGTTGTTTTGATATTGAGATGGGTGGGCCGCCATGTGTGGGAGCCACCCTTGAGATGAGTTACTTTGCCCAGGATTGTATACATTGGCTGCTTGATGATGGTAGAGGCATACCACGTGAGATTCCAGTTGGGAGAGGTGACAATGGGGCTGCTGTTATCTCTTTTTGCAGCCTTCTTACGTGTCCATTTGTACTCATACAAGCGGACTGGAGGGATATTTTGAGTAAATTTTGGTGCATATCTGAGTTGGTGACTTTTGAGAGGTGCATTTTACCTGAGGATGTGATCAGAACACCCCTTTTGATCAGAGATATTGATTGTGGCAGTGATGGTTCTACTGCTGGGATGACTGCTAGTCCTATATTTGACTTGGACAGCTGCGCATCTCTGTGTTTTCAGTCCATCCAGCCTTTTGTCAGGATGGTTTTCGGATGTCAGATTGGGAGGCTGGCTGGGTTAGCTTACCTGTTTCAGATTTGGTTGGGTGCTTATGCACCAAATTATGATTATGCTTTCGACATGTATGACAGGGAGGCAAGATTAATTGGCAATAACAGTTTTGATGCCAATGTTTGGGGTTCAGTGAGTGATAGTGGTGGCCTGGACACTCTTGTATTTCTTCTTGGGGTACCAGGGATTAGAGTCTTCAGTGAGCAGTTTCTTGATGAGATTCCTGAGCCTTTGCAGATTTGGAGTACCCATCTTACAGAGTTTTTTCAAGAGATTACCTTAACAGGTACTCAATAGCACAGTACTTGGGCGTTGGAATTGGTTGGTAGAGGTAATCTAACTTTCGGAGAGAACTTTTTAGTTTTTTCCACACACACATATCTAGTGCATACAGGAGTATTCCGAGATGTTAGTTGCTACCCTTACATTCTGGTGCTGAATATAGTGATGTTAGGCTATGAGCAGATAGATTTTGATCCCTTGTTGGCTTATGGGCAGCGGGTTGTGGGGAATCCGTTAGGTGATGTGCAGTTAATTATATTTCCCACATGGTTGAGTGGTGATTACTGTAGTCGATTCGTGATGCTGGTATTTATTCTTTCAGAGGATGCTTTGTTAACTGCAGTTGATTGTTGTGCTTGGGGTCACCCAATTTTCACCAGGAGTGCTGATGGGTGGTTATTGTTGGCCACGAATCCGCCACGAGGAAAGGATTTTGTCGTTATTGCGCCCTGGACCCGCGAACCAACATTGAAAGGCCGGAAGGAAGAGATGCCTTCCGGGCCGATCTCCGGAGAAGGCCGGCTCCTTTTGGGGGGGGGCTTGATTTAAGCTAAAGGGAACAGGAAAGAAATAAAGGAACGGAAAGAGACAAATGTACAGAAAGAGATACAAATATGTCCAAAGGTTGGTGGGGGGGAACTAACAGTACGGGAACACACCAATCACCGCTACTTACTGCATACAAACACAGAGCATGACAAGGAACTGCAAAACCTAGGCGTACTTCCGATACACCAGCAGCCGTATGCACAGACTTCAATAGCTCCCTAGCAAACATTCCCTACAAGGAACTAACAGCTAGGGATCGTATCAATCACCGGATACGTACACCGACAGGGGTAGAAAGTAAACCTAGAGATGTCGTGAGCTGTGTATATGTGTTAGGTAGAGAGTTTAACCGCACAGCCTTCAATGGCTCCCTAGCAAACATTCCCTACAAGGAACTAACAAGCAGGGATCGCATCAATCACTGTGATACGGGCCAGCAACGTCACACACAACCGATGGAACCGCTACCAAATTTATAATGAATGCTTTAAATAATGAAGTACATAAGGTGCTTTAAGCAAGCAATGCTAGAGGAACCTGATCGCCAAATGCCAAAGTGAATCAACGAGCAGCGACACATGTGGGCCTAAGGCATATAATGAAAGACAAAGATAAAAGAATAAAGACAGTAGAATGTAACTGTGCATACAGATTGTATTCATAAGCAGAAGCACGGTTACAGTAAGCACAGTAGTTCCCTAACAAACATTCCCCTTCCACCACTTACAATGAAAACGTGGTGGGTATTTATAGCCCAAAGTTCCCCCCGTTACATTAATGGGCACAAGGTCCCAGTCAAACATTAGCTGACAAAAGCAGCCGCGGAACCGCCGATGCCGACATCCGTCGGCCGGACTCGTACTCTCGGCATGGTCTCCCCGAAGGTTGAACAGCCCACGTGGCGGCGCGTTGGGAAGAACTTTAAATTGACAGAATGCGGGTAGCCGAGGCGGTGGAACCTCGCATCAGCTTTGAATGAGGCTACCGACACAAAGCGGTGCAGCCCATACTTATCCCTTTTGGTCGGCAGCCTTGGTTCAAATCCCGAAGCCGGACACTTGTCGTATGATGGGTTATGCTGTATGACACATGTCCGCCTTGAAGGGCGCCTATCTATCTTCGCTTGGGATCGGAGCTCCTTGGGATGCGTGGGCGTAAAACAAGTGCAGCTTGGGAAGGCCTTCACGCCTTGGTCAAATTCCGGGTTTGTTCCCCTACCGTACACCTCGTCAAGGGCGCATTCCGGCTCGCTGAAAAGTCGGGCTGCGCACGGTGAACACCGGTGTCCGCGCCGTACGGACTCGCTCCGGCAGCTTATCATTCTTCTTTGTCACCGCCACCGCTGCCACAAGGTGCGCCCAGAAAGAGGGGCGAAGTCGGACTTCGCACCAAAACTGGGCGAAGTGCGCACTTCGCACCAAAACTGGGCGAAGTGCGAACTTCGCACCAAAACTGGGCGAAGTGCGCACTTCGCACCAAAACTGGGCGAAGTGCGCACTTCGCACCAAAACTGGTTTCCCGGTTCAGCCTTCCCGGGCCATAACTTTTGATCCGCCGACCCGATCGCCTATTATAATATATCGTTGGAAAGCTTGCGAGAAGATCTGCAATAATAAAATATCCAGTGGCTCATTTTGTCCATTTTATCGCCCCCGTTTATGGCCCGCAAAAAACCCGAACACCTCAAAGATACCCTGACACTTAGCCATTTTTCAGGGCAAGTGTTGTCAATTTTGAGAAGAATGAGAATGTAGGGAACAGAGAGAAAGGGGGGAGAAGGAAGAGCAGCTCTCTTACAAAAATTGAAAACATTGCACCCCGTGCAAAATGTGACAACATTTCTGGCGGCTCGCGGGTGTCGAGCTCGCCTCGGCGCAAAGAACCCATGCCTTCATCCATTGGGCAACAGAGTCACCCACGCCGCAATCGCTCTTCGGATCCACCTCCGGCAATCGCCTCCTCGAACACTTAAAAAGAAAACACTGCACAGACCGAAATAAGAAAAACAACTAAAACTTTAAATAATAGCCGGATTATTTACACAAAATTTTGCGGCGCTATTGGCATGCCGCCACCACAAATCTAACTTTGGTTGCCTATCCGGTGAACCTGCAGTGTCCTGACTCGTATCCGATTGTACTTCAGATGATCTTTGAAGTCCGGCTGGCCTCCCAAAGCTTGCCAGGTTGCGAACATGGTGCAACGTGGCAGATTGTGATTCATGCCGGTACCCGTACAATTGATGAACAATGTGGCAAGGAGATTTTTCATACGGGAGCCCTCTTCGGGTACCGGTTGCGGTGATGGTTGGAGCCAATACCACCACGGTGGAGACTGTAGGTGAACATTCATTTCTCCGCTTGTGAGGTCAAGGCTGCTCACCAAACCTTGATTCCTCCGGGTGTCTTCTATCGCCTTAAAAAAGGGCGCCCGCGATCAAGAAATCTGGATCTTCAGCTCAGTCGGAGTCGCTAGGTGATTTTGCCAGATGAAGGCAAGCCAAAGATTCACCAACTCGGGCTTCCTTAAAATATGGAGACTGATCGTCTCACCTCACTGATTTGTCTATGCGAGCTTGGTAATCACCGGCTCGACGCGCTCGCCCGGAGCGTTGGTATTAATTTCGTAAAGTCGGGCCGGTTTCCGGGTTCCTCGCTCGCCACCTTCTTGCTTGAATGAAGGCGTTAGGACCGGTCTTTCGGACTCAGAGAATATGAACGTGCAGAGTCGCCAGGTGCTCTGATTTTGAACAGCAATGAAGCGAGCACCAGTGCTTCAATTCTGTTTGGGGGTGAGAAACCTCCTTGTCCCACCGAGCATTCGGAAAGAAACTGTCAGCCCGAACAAGGACGAGCTTGAGATCTTCCAAATGCGAGACAAAGGGTCCCACCGGGCGTGCCAAAAACTGTTGGTCACGAATCCGCCACGAGGAAAGGATTTTGTCGTTATTGCGCCCTGGACCCGCGAACCAACATTGAAAGGCCGGAAGGAAGAGATGCCTTCCGGGCCGATCTCCGGAGAAGGCCGGCTCCTTTTGGGGGGGGGGCTTGATTTAAGCTAAAGGGAACAGGAAAGAAATAAAGGAACGGAAAGAGACAAATGTACAGAAAGAGATACAAATATGTCCAAAGGTTGGTGGGGGGGAACTAACAGTACGGGAACACACCAATCACCGCTACTTACTGCATACAAACACAGAGCATGACAAGGAACTGCAAAACCTAGGCGTACTTCCGATACACCAGCAGCGTATGCACAACTTCAATAGCTCCCTAGCAAACATTCCCTACAAGGAACTAACAAGCTAGGGATCGTATCAATCACCGGATACGTACACCGACAGGGGTAGAAAGTAAACCTAGAGATGTCGGAGCTGTGTATATGTGTTAGGTAGAGAGTTTAACCGCACAGCCTTCAATGGCTCCCTAGCAAACATTCCCTACAAGGAACTAACAAGCTAGGGATCGCATCAATCACCGAGATACGGGCCAGCAACGTCACACACAACTGATGGAACTGCTACCAAATTTATAATGAATGCTTTAAATAATGAAGTACAGAAGGTGCTTTAAGCAAGCAATGCTAGAGGAACCTGATCGCCAAATGCCAAAGTGAATCAACGAGCAGCGACACATGTGGGCCTAAGGCATATAATGAAAGACAAAGATAAAAGAATAAAGATAGTAGAACGTAACTGTGCATACAGATTGTATTCATAAGCGTAAGCACGGTTACAGTAAGCTAAGTAGTTCCCTAACAAACATTCCCCTTCCACCACTTACAATGAAAACGTGGTGGGTATTTATAGCCCAAAGTTCCCCCCGTTACATTAATGGGCACAAGGTCCCACCAAACATTAGCTGACAAAAGCAGCCGCGGAATTGCTGATGCTGACATCTGTCAGTCGGATTGTACTCTCGGCATGGTCTCCCTGAAGGTTGAACAGCCACGTGGCAGCGCGTTGGGAAGAACTTTAAATTGACAGGAATGCGGGTAGCTGAGGCAGGTGGAACCTCAGATCAGCTTTGAATGAGGCTACTGACACAGGCGGTGCAGCCCATACTTATCCCTTTTGGTCGGCAGCCTTGGTTCAAATCCCGAAGCCGGACACTTGTCGTATGATGGGTTATGTCATGTGACACATGTCCGCCTTGAAGGGCGCTCTATCTATCTTCGCTTGGGATCGGAGCTCCTTGGGATGCGTGGGCGTAAAACAAGCAGCAGCTTGGGAAGGCCTTCACGCCTTGGTCAAATTCCGGGTTTGTTCCCCTACTGTACACCCGTCAAGGGCGCATTCCGGCTCGCTGAAAAGTCGGGCTGCGCACAGTGAACACCGGTGTCCGCGCCGTACGGACTCGCTCCGGCAGCTATCATTCTTCTTTGTCACCCGCCACCGCCGCTACAAGGTGCGCCCGTAGAAGAGGGGCGAAGTCGGACTTCGCACCAAAATCGCGGGCGAAGTGCGCACTTCGCACCAAAATCGGGCGAAGTGCGCACTTCGCACCAAAATCGGGCGAAGTGCGCACTTCGCACAAAAACCGGGTTTCCCGGTTCAGCCTTCCCGGGCCATAACTTTTGATACGCTGACCCGATCGCCTATTATAATATATCGTTGGAAAGCTTGCGAGAAGATCTGCAATAATAAAATATCCAGGGCTCATTTTGTCCATTTTATCGCCCCTGTTTATGGCCCGCAAAAAACCCGAACACCTCAAAGATACCCCTGACACTTAGCCATTTTTCAGGGCAAGTGCTGTCAATTTTGAGAAGAATGAGAATGTAGGGAACAGAGAGAAAGGGGGGAGAAGGAAGAGCAGCTCTCTTACAAAAATTGAAAACATTGCACCCCGTGCAAAATGTGACAACAGTTATTAGTTCTTGATTATGGCGGCATTTCCAGAGTTGATATAATGACTACCTCTTGACAGAGTTTTTTCTATTTCAGATTGGGGACCTCATGATGAGTGAGGGAAACTACAATTTCCTGTTGAGCAGGTTGTCTTCCTTCTTACCCACGGTGGTGACAGACAGTGGGATTTATGATGATGATTTCTCTGAGATGACCTTGCTAGAGATACTTCATTTCAGCTTTGACAGGTACTTCAGTTCTAGACTTGAGAGATATTTGATCATGGTTTTGCACTTGAGACGTGTGCCATTTCGACATGTTGGTAGCTCTGTTGTAATCAAAGTAGTGCAGCGTTAGTATGGTGGGTCTTCGTAGAGATTGATATGGGACCCTAGGATCACATGTGATTGTAGCTAGGATTAGACAGATGGTTTGAGATTGACTGGGTATTGCTTGGGGACAAGCAATTTTGGGGAGGGCGGGCTGTAATGTCCCCTCTCTAATCAGTTAGCAGTTGTTGCTTGGGTTGGCCTACTCTCGGGTTCCCGTATACTAATGGTTGTGTGTGGGAGCCTTTTGGGGATGAGTTCGATGCTTGGACGTGTTGTTTGTTGCCGGTTTCCAGTTTCTGGAGTGGTTTGGGGTGTTTTGGGCTTCACTTACTTTTTTTATTAAGTCAGTTCATGGTGGGTCATGCAAAACGGAGAGATGGGTTTGATGTGTTTTCCAATTGGGTATCCGTTTCCACCCTCGGTTGGTGGTTTCGAGCGGCATGGACCAAAATATTAAATATTTTGTCATTGAAATAACTTAAAATTAAATTAAAGATTTAACTTTATATTTCCTAATGTATTTTGTGAATGGGGCCAAAAGGGGACATAAGGATTAAATTTAAAAAGTGTCTAATGTTATAACTTAAAATTGGGCGTCCCATTTGGGAGACATAAGGGGATGAAAGGAAATTAAATTAAAATTAAGTTTATTTGTCCAAGAGGAGCGTAGCCTTCTGGAGGAGATATAAAAAGTGAAATTTCTTCATTTCATTCTGATTCTTGTTTGCTCATTTCATGAAACTGGAGACTTTGGCCTGTGCAAGGGTTTCAAGCTTTGTGAGGATGGAATCCCTCTCAGAGAACATCATCTTCGAGTGTGAGAGATCACTCCTAGGTTATTCAAAGGCAACTTCATACAGAGGTTGCAATTGTGCTTCAGCGGAGAGTCGTTTGGAGATTATTGTAGATCTTTTGGCAACATTTTTGGAGATTATTCAAGGAGAAATCAGTGGAGATTATTGGCAGATCATTTGTTTTCATTTGCAGCAGATTTCTGCAGTATTGGCCGTACCACACTAGGGTTTCCAGCCCTACCTTTTTGCTCACAGCTCTCAACGAAGACATCAAATCATTCTGGGTATTTTGGCATTGGAGATGGCATGCCTAGGTGACCCTTTGTGGTGGTTTCGAGCATTTTTAGAGGTGTGCACATTTTTCTATGTTGGCCATTCCAAGGGGGTCGTACAGTTTGGGGTTGTATTTTCAGCAGTGGTGCTAGGGTTTGAATTTTCTGGGTTTTTCTTCGGAGGGGATTTCAGCATCTGGGTTGGCATTATTATCTGCATCTTCGGTCTATATGACCATTCCATGTACCTATGAATCCCTCTTGTTAATAATATATGATATTTCATTTCAGTTCAATCTTAGTTTATGTTTGTTTCATTTCATTTTCTGCATTCTCATTTCTTGCAAGCAAAAACATAAAAAGCAAAACATCCTGAAAACACAAAAGAATCCATAAAGCTAAAAAGCAAAACAACAAACAGGCGTGGGTTATTACATCGTGTCAACAAAGTACTCTTATCCAGTATGTACACAATCTACCTGCTTAAATGAATGAGAGGGTCTATTTAAATTGGGTGGAAGGTAGTTACAAACAACTACCACCCCCGACACCTCACCTCTTAACTAGAAGACAACTTGGCGATATCTACCCTTGCATGACTGCGTTCACACAACTCTTACTTGACTCATTATTACGTGCATCATTACAATGTACAATTTTATTCAAAATACAAAATTTGGCATATGCGTACTTGATTTCACGCATATTTTATTTCTAACTCTTCTATTTTCTTGGCTAAGGTGGCATGTCAGAACTAGCGCCTACAACTTCCACAGGTCTACATATCAAATTACAATCTATCATCTGAAATTTTTCCAAAAATGTTTTGACATACTTGCTTTGTGATATAAATATAGTATGATCAAGTTGCCAAAATTTTACACCTAGGCAGTAGTGAAGGAGCCCTAAATTTGTCATGTCAAAAACTGAACACAAATAGGATTTTCTTGTTGAATCCGGTGGGCTCCACTACCAGTAATAAGAAGGTCATCAACATACACAATGAGAATGACAATGCCATTACTTATAGTTTTGATATAGAGTTTAAAATCAGAAAAGCTCCGACTGAATTGCAAATCTCTAAGATGTCGAACAATTTTGAATTACCAAGCTTGAGGAGCCTGCATAAGTCCATATAGGGGCTTAATCAATTTGCAAACCGGATGTAATTTTACTAGTACATGAAAACCTTGTGGCTGCACTACATAGACTTCCTTTTCCAAATCTCCATTCAAGAAGGCACTCTTACCATCCATTTGGTATACCTTCCAACTAAACTGTGTTGCAATGGAGAGAACTAATAAAAAAACCACCATCTTTGTAGTTGGATCAAATATCTCTCCATAGTCTATACTTTCTTGTTGTGCATACCCTTTAGCAAGAAGACAAGCTTTGAGTTTGTTAATTAAAAAAAAATTGTGAATTTAAAGCAAAATTTGTCTCAGCTGTTTTCCAACTCACCTAGATTGGCGAACTATCGTTTCTTATCCTCTTTGACATATTTCATTGTGTGTGTATACCATTTTGGTCGTTGACATGGCTCTTGTTGCGGTTGAACTTCACTCAGGTGTACCTTTATCAAGCTTTGTTCTCCGTGGTCATCCCAAAGTGGATTTTTAACACACCAATGTGGCAGAGTCTTCACATATTTCTTTCATCATCAATCTATGATGTATCTGAATCCAAGTGGACTTTTCTACCTGTTTCAATACCATCAATAGTTCTAAACATATAAAAATATCAATAGGTTTGCCATCATCTGAGAAGAAATGAGTCTTCTCATGTACAATGATATCTGTACTAATTACAATCTTTCTAGTAGAGACATCAAGCAATTTGTATGCCTTGGGTTGTTCACTATAGCCAACAAACATGAAATTTTTATTTTTTGCATCTAGCTTAGTTCTTATTTCTTTAGGAATTAAAGCAACACAACCAAAAATATGGAAATGACTAACTGAAGGTTTTCTTCTAGACCAAGCTTCTTCTAGAGAACATTCTAGAGAGCTTTACATGGACACCTATTGAGAATGAAGATTGCACTATTTATTGCTTTTTCCCAATAACAATATGGTACATTTCGGCTATACACCCTGCATTTAGTCCTCTCCAAGATTGTCTTGACCTCAAGACCCTGATTTACTTTCTAGATTGTTTTTCTCCAAGGGTCTTGAAAATTTGAAAGTATGAAAAACATTCAGACTTGAGGAAGTATACCCACATCTTCCTCAAGTAATCATCAACCATGAAAAAAAAACATTTTGCACCACAGATTGAAGGTGTGGGAAATGTAGGTGGAAATGATAAGTGTAATATGGAATGATGTGAATGATAACTTTGACCCGATCGATTTTGAATGATTACTAATTCATATGCACTAAATGCAGAACTCCTTGTGCACGCCAAGACTGACCCGTCTCAAATAGTTGGCGACTCTATTTTGCAAGTTGGCATCTTTCACACAAATGTTGTTGCTCTTTAAAGGATGGCAATCCATGAGCCATGTTAGTGAGAATTGATAAATACTTTTAATTGAGGTGGCCAAATATCTCATGCCAAAGAATAGAACTATTGTCTTCAACTGCCAAGGCAAATGTATTGGCATAGTAGGTGTCAACTAACTTATATAGCCCCTTGTCACTTAACCAAGAGCATAAAGCTTGTTTTTACCCACATTCATCACCTTACATCTGTAAATACAAAAATGCATGGTAAGTCGAGAATTCCTTGTGATTTTACTAATGGACAGAAGATTTTTGTTTATATCAGGAATGTACCAAACATTCTTGAAGGTGTATGTAATATTGTTGTTCAATGTCACACTAACATCACCACTCCCTTCCATAAAGTATGATCTACCATCACCAAGTGAAACAGACTCATTCTTACTTAGATCTGCATTGAAATTAACATATTAATCTTTCCAACATGTATAATGTCTGGGTGCTCCAGAGTAAAGGTACCATTCAGTGGTTTGACCAAATGAACTCAAGAGTTGTTACAAAAGCAAACTTCTCTTCCTGTTTCTTCCCTTGCTGATTTTGTATTCTTCAACTTACTGCGATCCCGTTTGAAATGAGCAGGTTTCCTGGAGTAAAAACAGATGACTCGGAACTGATTTATATTAGAAGTTTAACTTTGTTTGTGATCAGATGATGAGGGCTTGGCATTTTGATTGCATTTGTTTTTGGCTTTAGCAGTAAATGCACTCTTTGTAATCCCTAAGGTGAGTACTCCCATCTGTGATTATCTCCTCTAACATTTTTTTCAAAATCAAGAGTTTGAGTTTCAACAAGCAAATGTAGAGACTCAACAAAATACTCATAAGACGAAGGCTAAACCTCACAAAACTATGCCGACCATGTCCTCATCATCGACTATCTTCTGAATAGCAGTCAATTGATCTCTTAAATCCTTTAGATGCATAAGGTACTTAGAAACAGACCAACTTCCTCCAACCAGGTAGAATAGAGAAGGTTTTTTAAAAACAAAGCATGTCCTTGTTTAGATGTCTCATACTTATTCTGTAACTTTGTCCATAGTGTTGCAGCATTATCTACATTACGAACTCCAAGAATTAAATTGTCTGCAATAGACAATTTGAGAAGCATCAAAGCTTCTCCATGTCGCTTGTTGAATTTATTAGCATCATGTTCTAGTCTAGTTTATTTCTTGAGAACTATAATTGCCAAATCTCGATACTTACAAATTTTAAGTATCTTATGGCTTCACATGCTATAATTTCTTGCAGTCAGTTTCTATGAATCTGGAAGAATTGAAGTCTGAATATTTGCTATTCTTACACTAATGACAATTCCAAACAACAAATGCCAAATCCAGACATGCTTTGAACACCAAACTCAAAGCAAAAAATGCCAAACACTGCACTCTACTCCACCCAAGCTCAAAACTTGGGCAAACTCCAAGCTGCACTTTGCCCAAGCTGGAAACGCAAGCAACCTCCAACCAGCACTTTGTCCATTCTGATAACTAATAACGTGGGCAAACTCCGAATGTTGCAAGTAACAACTTTAACAAGTGAAGAGAAAACCATTGAATGTCAAATCCCAAAACACCAACGGTCGTCTGTCAGATCCAAGAGATCTAAATGCACAATGCAACAACCAAGACTGACTGCAGAGTAATAATCTGCAATGCAACTGACTGCCTAAGACAAAAAATCAACTTGGCTAAAATGAACAATGGGAGACAAACTCCTTTTTTCTTTTTGTGGCTCTCATACCATAAAGAATGTAGCATAGGATGTTTCAATCTGGTAATTAGTTGGTGCTGATAAAATTCAATCCTAGAAATCCTAACAAGTTATCCTTACGAATCCTAACAACTAACCCCTAAAAATCTGATGACTTATCCCTATGAATCTTAACAACTTTTCCCTACAAATCTTAACAAGTTATCCCTCAAAAGCTGTTGTAACAAACAATACAATAATATAATCCCTATCAAATCTGTTTATTTTAACATGTAGGATTGTCCAAGGCCCGAATGTGTTACAAGTTATGTTTGACTATGTGCAGGGCAGAAGTTCGACATCAAAGTAACTAAAGGGCAATGCATCTCACTATGAATAGGATAGGAGTCTAGTATGGGAGCAACTATGGGGTAGTGCATGTGACAGTGTAGCAGACAAGAGTTTTGCATGGGAGCAACATGTATGCAAAAGGTGGTAGCAATCAGGTTGGATCTTGACATTAATGTGCATAGGACAAGATGATATGAAAGCAATGTTGGATGTTTGATAGCCATCAGCTAAGTCTCAGCATTATTGGTAAAGTTTGGAGATAAGATAGTTTAGTGTCCAATCAACCAAGCAGAGCATTGGGCAATTCTGGGGAAAGCAATAATGCCCCAGGGGCCCAAACTTAATGGTGATTTAAAAGAGGACCCTATACGACACTATCAGACTTGCATAACAATCTAGAAGGTCAATGCAAAAGTTGACAAGGTAGATTGGATGAGGGAGTTTGTTGCAAAATTGTGTGGGACTATGGTCAAATGTTTCATAGAATTGTCGAAAAACATGCTAGACATGGATGGAGTTGCATGTTGAAATCTAGAACACAAAATAGAACAATTTAAAATCTATTTGGTTTTATAACTAGAGGTTGAAGGAGTTACTCGACAAATTGGAAAAGCAGTTGACAAATAGATTGAAGAAGAGGTTGTTTATTGAGGGACTTATTCCTAAATATAAGAAAAACTTGAAATTGGTCGATTCAAAATCATAACAAGAAGCCCCTTAAAGGGCGGTGAATCTAGAAAATGAGTGTGAGACATCTTGTAGTATTTGGGGCTGCATGGCAGTGAACATCTTTGTAGAAATCAATAGTGATGGGGAGTGGGGATGCATCGATGTCCTTTGTGAAAACATGATGTGCATGTACAAAATGTTTAATGTAGAAACTACAAGTAAAGAAATATAGTGCACAAATTGCAAGTTAGAGAAACATACTAGTGCTACATGTCCAAAGAAGGAATTTTGTAATATTTGCAATAAAGTTTGTTGAAGAAAGAAATGTCCCTATATCATGAATGATATCACTCCCAACACCTCAAAGCGAGGTGCGATGAGTGGTGGGTTTTGTAATTCCTAACAAGGGAATAGGCTAAAATCAGAACCAAGAAGGTTTTGGTGATTGAATCCAATACAACATGAATGGACTATTAATTATCTAGTGTTGCGAGTGCAATGAATGGGGTTATTTCATGAGGAAGTGTCCAAACAATGTAAGTCATGATAGCTAGTGTTTGATGTGTAGATATATATCAAGGAACCATGATGATATGTAGTACCCCATGAAGGCGATAGAAGGCCATGTGAGCAAAGTAAAAGATGATGTTAAGCACATGATGGACATGACCAAAGTGCAAGCGAAAGAAAAGCAGTATCTATAGACCCAATAGAAAAAAGACCAGAAATGGAAGGAAGCCCAAATAGAAGTGGAATGGGCCATGGTGGATGGAGACATTCTCAAGAGAGTTGTGGAGATGCCAAAGGAGACAACTAGAGGCATCGAAATGCCACCTAGATATGGTAATTGCAAGACAAGTGTTGTAGGCCCTAGTGCCAAAAATGGTTACAAACCTTTACAAAAGTATCCCCAAATTGTAGAAAGTGTTGGGGATATGGCCCATCAAAGAATTAGTAGCAACCTAAAGGCCTGTTATACTTAATGTGAAGTTATTATGACGATTGTTGACGAATGTGATCATTGATGCGGGTCAACTTGTAGTATATGTTGGAGGAAACATGGGAGGGATAGGGAGCATCCATATTGTGGACGCCTATGTGTATATTGCTCGGAACAAATCAATATGGGTCAAAGGCATCTTGGTCATGCAAAAGCTTATGATTGTCATTCAATATTTTGCAATCCTTCATTGTCATCGCCTTGTAAAATACAACCTATTAGATTGCAGATGGTTGCAAACAACAAAGGTGAACCACAATTGAAAGATGAATCTCTTATTAACCTTGGAGAAGGGCTATCCCCAAAGGTTGTAGATTGCAAAGGTTATGAATATTTTCCAAAATATTTTCAAATTGCAAAAAGTGGTCAAGGATATGGCATTTAATGAAAGACTCAAAAACAACATAAAGACCTTGTATACTTCACATGGCATTATTAGGATCGTCATTGACACATGTGACCATTGATGTGGGATAGATTGCCAATACACTCTTGGAGGAAACTTGTGTAAAATAGGAAGCATGCACATTGTGGCCTCCTAATTTTAGACAGCCACGAATGAATCAATATGGAATCAAAGGCATGTTGGTCATGCTGAAGTTAATGATTTCCATTCAAGTTTTTGTAATGGATTTCATAGTCATCACCTTGCAAATGATGACCTGTTATGTCATAGAACGACAAGGATGAACCACAATTGGAAGAGGAAGCTCTTATTAACCTTTGGCTATCACATATAGAATGCTGATTTGAAGAACCAATTGGTGAGTGAGGAGATCATATCATCTAATGAGTTGAAAGATAGTGCAACTATCAATAAGGAAGTTTTTGACACAACATGTATGGAGCCTGAGGAAGGCAACATACTCAAACTACAAGAATGTTTCAAGGATGAGAAGAACTTAGACACTTGACGCTTCCATTTGAAAATGGAGAATTACAAAATTTGCACTCTAAGATGTCTTTGTTTGCAAAATGGAGACGAGCGACATGACATCGGTGAACCAAGAAACACATTCCATAAGGAAGTTGACAAAGCATGCATGGAGTTGTAGTAGTTGGCTACTACCATCGCTTTTGGAACAAGTTATGTCGCACTAGTATTAAAAATGTGAAGGAACCAAGATAGACTTCATAGATGCTTCTCTCTGAACATTTTTCCACTCCATAAAGCACCCACTAACCAAAGCGGCTCTCTTTGAGCACCTCGCTCCCCAAACGAAGGTCCATCACACAAGCTGAGGTAGAGGACAAAGTAGGGTAGAAATCAAGAATTGGTTAAGTGTTCGAAAGAAGGCGACCCGGGGCCTTGCTCTCCAAGGGTTTCGCTCTTAGGGTGCCCCATTCTCAAACCTACCTGCTCTCAAAGCAACCCTCTCTCCAAGCGCCCTTGCTCCTCGAACGGATGTCCACCGCACAAGCTAAGGTAGAAGATAGAGTAGGGCAAAAATCAAGAATTGGTTAAGTGTTTCGAAGGCAATGCCCTGCTCTCCAAGCGACCTACTCTCCAATCGACCTCGCTCTTCGAGCGACCTACTCCTGGAGCAACCTCAGTCTTCGAGCGACTTGCTCTCGGAGCCTCTCTCTCCAAGCATCCTGCTCTTGGAGCAACCTTGCACTTCGAGCATCCTGCTCTTGGAGCAACCTTGCACTTCGAGCATCCTGCTCTTGGAGCAACCTCACTCTCCGAGCATGCAACTCTCGAAGCAACCTCATTCTCCGAGCATGCAGCTCTCGAAGCAACCTTGCTCTTTAAGCACATTGCTCCTAGAGCAATCCTCTCTTCGGGTGTACCACTCTCAAAGCGTCTTGCTTTAAGAGTGCCTATATTGTATGTAGTCCATTTCGTGGCTATAAGTTCAAGTATAAATAAAAGTTGAACACTCATTGTAGTGGTCCTTTGACCTTTGAAGAAATACCAGAGCTACTTTGCAGAGTAAGAATCGTAAAACATTCATGATACGGAATCAATAAAGAGATGTGCTTGACATTTACACTTTACTATCTCTAACCTTTCACTTGATGAATGTGTGGGATAAGTGGCTCTGCCATCCTCTCCTTTATTAGTCCTCTTTAATTGTTGCAGGTATTCAAATGTCTTACATGATGAAGTTATTTGGTTTCTACCAAAAATGCCAATTGCACTCGATCCAAAACTACGGAGTTGGTCGTATTTTTGCACTTTCTTTCTCTTTCACCTTTAACTCTTAAAGAAATTGGATTAGATTTGTTTTCTGCATCATATTGCTTGTTGATTTGTTGCATGTATTAGATTAGTTTCTTTCGTTATTTTTAGCTAAGTTTGAAAATAGAAGGGAACTGACCTGAGATTTGGAGGTTGAGGAGAGTAGAAACCTTCTCATCCATTTGTTGAATTGTGGTCACAGGGGCAAATCACACTTGACGATTTCCTTGTTCCACAATTTTGGCACGATTGGTGGGATGAATCCAATTCGTCCCACAAAGAAACACCCACTGTGCGTGAGGTCAACAGTTATGGCATGCCTAGTGGGACACACAAATGCGATTTCAGCATGAAATTAATCTTACCCCACTCACACATAATTTTGTAGATCTGCACAAGTGTGGTTCATATCCTTTTGGATTTGTGTAAAGGGTTGTGTTACACTAACACGCATGAAACCCACAAATCATTTTGCATTAAAATTGTCAAGCTGTTTTCTATTTCAGATTTCATACTTTCATATATTTTCTTGCAAATGGCGACTTCATTTTTAATCCAAAATCTTGCCTAACTTATGATTTGGAAGACCGGTGTGAGCAAGAATGAGACTGATTTAAAAAAAAATAAAAAGAAAAAACAAAGTGCTCTCCATGCGACCTCGCTCCCAAAGTGACCCGCTCTCTAAGCGACCTTGCTCCCTGAGCGCCCTGCTCCCCGAGCAGCCCACTCTTAGAGTGATCCACTCTCAAAGCAACCCACTTCTTGAGCACCTCACACTCAAACGACCTGCTCCTTGAGTTCCCCGCTCTTAGAGTGACTCGTTTTTCCATTTGTTTATCGTTTTGGTTAATGTGCTTCATAGTTGAGAAAATCGGAATTGAGTAGTAAATCGGTTGGTTTAAAAATCAGCAAAGAATCAGAATCGACAATATCCACTGTTTCCCAAAATCCTCAATGTCAATCAGTCCCTTAGAAACAACAAGAATTGCAAATGCAGCTATATGAATTCAAGCATACGGTTTCAACTCTTTAGTCATGTTATACACAAGAGTATGTACTCGATGATGGGAACATGTTATTCCCGCAACAAGGAGATTTTTAGATGACCGATCAAAGGAACTAGCCATTACCCCAACATTGCAACTCCCTTGATTTCAACTGTTGCATTTTTAGTGTACGACTCCTGTGCTTCAACAATTTTTCCACTACTTCTAGACTGAGATTGCTAACCTTGTCTATCAAATTCTTCCATCAAAGTAGATCAAATACCTCCTTCACCGGTACATCAAAATTCCAAAAATTGCTGGGGGAAAATACTACCCGAACTTCCCTATTACCAATCATGACTCGACTCAGATAATGCTCTGAATCATATGTTTGCAACATCTACAATAATTATGGATTGAAAAACTCCTCAAAATTGGAAATCTACATGATATGGTGCACTCCTGCAATTTTGAACGAAATCTTCAATGGGTGTTTAGGCGGATTGTTCTGCCACTAGTTGCTACAAAACACTCCAGTTGGTTGCTGCCATGAAATTTCTTACAAGGGTATTTGCATTCTTTCTCTTCCCTTTCCTTTTTCCTTATCTTGAGGTGAAGCCTCCATTTCTCTTTATTCTGGAGTGCTAGTTCTCGGCCTGATCCTTGGGTCTCCACTATGTTGCGTACTTGTCTCACTTGGCATCTACGCCGCGTTCTCTCTCTCGCATGCATTCTGCAAGGCCTCTTTTGGGGCCAACTTCCATTCTCGCTCCTTAGGAGCGAGGTTTCGACTATAAACTACCTCAAGTAGAACCCTCCTCTGTTGGTACTGTTCTACCTGCTAAATCTTCTCCATGATCCTTGATCGTTTGTTCATCTCTTTTGCTTCCAGCAAATCAATTGCAAATGTGTTTGCACTTGTATGGCGGCAAAACTCTGCTTGTATAGCCCTATCGTACATGGCCTTGACTTGTACAATAGCACGACTTGGCTTGTACGACACTGTCGTCAAGCCGAATTGGGATGGTTTGGTCCTCACTCTAGACTATCTGAGGTCCATCCAGGGTCTTCTATTTCTATCTCTCCTACTTCGTCTTTCATTTAGGCAACAACCAAGAGGTGGTCTTAACAATCCAACCTGATGGTTGTGTAGTACTTGGTTGTTTCTTATGCGATTTGAGGGTGGTCCTAATGGGCCAACACATTGATTGCATGACCTAGGGGCAGTTAGAGGAGAAAACCTTCCCCTCACACTGCCAGGAAAGAGGCCAACCAACCTTCCCCCTTGGCCAAGCAAACTCGGACAGGCCAGGGAACCTGATGGTCGTCTCAAACTTTCTAAGTTGCCTATTTTGTGCACATGCCTTGGGTTGTCTAGTTGTCCTTGTGAACCACTTCGACTCCCTAAGAAACCATTGAAATTTGATGGTGGATCTTGACTTTGTCGATTCGTTTACCATTCTTTCTCAAAGTTGTTCTGGTTTTGATTCTCTTGCTGGCCTTCATATTTTGGTTGAGGAACTTATTTTTTCCTTACTCTTATTTCAAGTTCCCAACCTGAGCTATCACTGCTTGAATCTTCTCCATTATACTAGAACTTGTTAAGGATGTACTGTTGGATATTTCTTCTTTAGGTGGTGATGATATCTCAAATATATCTCTCATAGGGCTTCATTTGCTTCAAGTTTTCTCTCCCTTCTTGCCTGAATGTCATCCTATAGTCTTTTGAGTTCTTGTGCACGTTGTTCCCCTAGTTCTTCATTTCTTCTTTGCAATTGCTCATATTGCTCCTATAATTGTTGTGTTTCAAGACACATTTTTTGTTGGGCAAGTCCAATTTTCGACAGCAAACTCATTTCTTTCTACTTACTTCCATCACATCGAGGTTCATGGTCTGGTGGCTGTTCCTGTCCATCTTCAATTGCCATTGTTTTCTGTGTCTTCTCCCTTTAGTGATCTCAGCCTGGATTCTTCTTCTGTATCAGGGAATCTCACATGTACCCGTATTCTTCTTTGCTCTGTTGGGATGGGTTCACCATTACCATTTCCATACAGCAAAACTAACTCTGAGTCAATGTATTCTTTGGCACCATCTTCTTCCTTGGTTTTGCTTGACTCAGCTTCTTCGTGAGCCATTATACCTTCAAAAGGTTTTGAAGGCTGTTTGGTGCTGCAATCAACCTTCCTATTAACCATATTCACTTGAAATTTTACTTTATATGGCTTTAATCTTGAGCCATTAACTACCTCTGGACACAATGACCCATCTAGTTTTTGCAGTTATGGTGCTATATTTTCCATCATCTCTACAACTAGGAAGGGTCCAAGCCACAACGTCTTCAACTTACTTGCCTTTATCTTTTGTTTGCCATTGAACTTCAACACCATGTCACCTGGCTTCAACTTTGTCTTCCTTAGGTGCTTATCATGCCAAAACTTACTTTGACATTGGGCAATCTCCATTGCCCACTAAACCATCACCTTATTTTCATCCAACCTCACTAGTGCCACTAGCCTCTCTAGGCTCTTCTGGTCACCCATACGGTTTTGCACTGCCACTCTCAATCTTGGTATCAAGAACTTTACCTGCACAACAACCTCCTGCCTTTACATCAACTAGAATGGTGTATAGTTTGTCATTGGCTTAAATGTTGTTCTGTGTGCCCACAAAATTGTTGGCAATCTGTCCTCCTAGTTAGCACCTTCAATATCACATGTCTTGTTCATTATAGAAACTAAGAGCTTATTTGTCGCCTCTGATTGCCCATTTGCCCTACGTGACAATGAATGCAAGATCATGAATTTAGTGGTAAGCTTCTATATTTTCTAATTGACAAAGTGACCTTTGCGATTACTTGTCAAATTACAAAGGTACGCCAAATATTGTGGTCACTTACTCATATAAGAAACACAACGTACTCCTTGCATAATCGTTGAGCAATGCTCTTGCTTCAACCCACTTCGCCAAATACTTAGTTGACACCACGATGTATATACATCTCCTCTTGTTGGTCTTCAATGGTCCCACAAAATCAAGACCCTATCTTTTGAACAACTCCTACGGTTGTGATGGGTATAATGGCATGAAGTGTCTCTTCAACAGCCTCCTAGCTCTCTGGCAAGTATCGCATGCCTTCACAAACTCCTTTGCAAAGCGATAGAGTGTGGGCCACTATAGCCTTGCCAGAAGCACTTTCCTTGCTGTTGCATCTAGCCCCATATGCCCTCTTGCCAGTCCCTCATGAGCTTCCTTCAATGCTGAGTTCACTTCTTCCTCCATCACACATCTTCTCAACACTCCATCAGGTTCAATTTTTTACAATAAACCAGCTGTCAATTTAAATGGTGTTGAGTTGATGATGATTCTCTTCCTCTTAGTTGTCGTCATCTCCCTTGGCAGCTCCCTTGTCGACAAGTATTCTCCAATGTACTTGTACCACAATGGTAGTGCAGTGATTGCAAACAAATGAGCGTTCATAAATTCATTTGACACTCTTGAAGCTTCTCACTAGCGAATCCTTGACAGTTGATTCGCTAAGACATGTTTGTTCCCAATCTCACTACTATGCGAAACACAGATTCCTGTAATGTGACGAACCGCCTACTAACTTGTCCATGAATAGTCAATTTGTTAATCAGATGCAACAATGCTTGAGAATCTACATAAAAGGCAAAAGGGTTGGCAAGCAAGTAATTTCTAAATTTTCGAACTACATATACTATCCCGAGAGTCTCTCGCTTCGTTGTGCTATAAATTTTCTCCGTTCTCCACATAAACCGATTCAAAAAATAGATGGGTTGACCCGGACCAAACTACTTCTCTTGGGCCAATCTGCATCCATTTGCAAAATTAGATGCATCCTTTTGGATGTGAAATTCTTTTTCCCAATTTGGAAACACTAGTTTCGCCTTAGACTTCTTGAAGGCCTTTTGATGCTTCTTTGTCCATCGAAAAGGAACATTCTTGCACATCAATACATCCAATGGGTGGGACACTTTTAGGCAGAAAAACAATAGATTCTAGCAAAAGAACAAGTAGACGATACATTGTAAATGGGGTGCAATTTTGTATTAGGCTTAGATGATGAAATGAAATGTAATAAAAGTTAAATGTAAATGCAAATATAAATATAGGCGAAATGAGAATGTAATGTAATTTGGGTCCAAGTTTGATTAATTGCAAAAGTTATGAAGTTTCCTAAAGTCATATGTAATGTACGTCTGAATGGGGTGGTGGTTGGGATGTGTTGTCCTGGAATCCATCGAATGCAATGGCCAAGGCAATTGATAAATAGAATCCCCCTCCTTCATTCATGACAATCAATCCGTGCTGTGAAATATGCACACCTATTGTGGAGAGTGCCGAGGAGAGAGATCCTTTGGTATGTGCTTGCAGACATTGTCGTCTGCCATGACTGTGTAATGCAATTACCAATTGAATGCCAATACATTGATTACATTTGCATTCTATTTGCATTGTGTTTGTTGGTGTGATTGTCTATTGTGTTGTAGTATGTGTTTATCATAGTTGTAGGTTGCAAGAAGATGACGACCATTAAAGGAAAACTGTAAATTGGATTGCTATAGAACCATACGAGGGCATCGTCGTATGAAGCCTGTATCACAATCTCGGGATAACATTGTCATACTCTATTGCTTGGCAAAGACTTGAGCATTGTACATGTGATTATTGTACAATTGTTGTCGTTCAAACACAAGGATTGGATTGCTAAGTACTGCAGCGGCTCATGTAGTAAGCCGTCTTGTACAAGACTGCATCGTACAAGTGAGACTGTACCATCTTGTGATTGATACTTTTTTATTGTGAGGATAGTCTTATGACTGCAATCTTGATTGGTTAATAAGTTTGTCATTCTACTTCCCCAGTGTTGGGAATCTTGCCACCATGCTATATTTGGCGCCGTTGCCATTGCCTAATCAAAGTGGGTCAAGTTAGTAGAAGATTAGCACGTGTGAAAGGAGAGAGGTGAATGATAGATACATTGGGAAACATGGCAAAGTAGTACTCAAAAAACATAAACTAGTTTTTGATTCACCAGATCGCAAATGAAGAGCAAGTGAAGAGCATACTCCTAGTGCTACAGGCTTTCTGGTTCACCAAATCACATTATGCGCAAGTGAAGAGCATAATACCGGTAGCAAAAACGTATTAGAAAACATAAGGAAGAAAAAGAGGGATTGTAAACTTAAAGAAAGAGATGAGTTTGGAAAGGAACAAAAAGCGTTTGATTGAATTTTTATTCCGAAAAAAGGAAGTGATACATCTACTAAACTTCAAACGCGTTTCGACCTACAGGTCTTATTAGCGTAGTGAGCTTCAAAGAGGTACAACCTCTCTTTATGAAGACCTAATTATAGGGGGGAGCTGAAGAGTAATGCATGTGGGATGAAAACACCCAAGCATTGTTACAAACCGCACGTTTATAGACCAAGACGGTGAAAAGAAGAGAAGTCTCGGGCTCAACCCCCAAAAATAACACCCATCCAGAAAAGAGAAGAAACACATTAAAAAATGCGAAAATACAAGGTGGGAAATAGAGTCCCTCAACCAATTTTATTTTTACAAAGATAAGATCGAAGAGGTTTTTGATTCCTCCAACAAATGATGCCTTGAGCAATGTGCTTGAGTTCTCTATATTTTCTCCATTTTCCAAACATTGGAGAAATAAGAGGAACTGTTTTTATTTTGATTCCATGTTTGCATGCTGCTCATTTCAAAACTCTAGCCAAAAGTAAAGGCCTACCATCAAATTTATTTTTCTCAAACAAAGGCAAGAGAAAATTAATTTGATATCCCCTAGCTCTGAGTCTGTTAAAACAATTATTTTTAGCAAAAATAAATCCATCCTTGGAGCTTTCTCTAACCAGAAATCTGTTGAATTCACTCATGATAAAGGTCTTTTGTTGAGTTCACTCATGATAAAGGCCTTTTGTTGATGAACTTCTAAAACAATTTGGTGCAGAGAATTCTAGTTTGAGAAAAATCAGGCCCCTTCAAAAACACAGCATCTAGAAGTTTTACTTCAGAATCTGAAACAAAGGAAGTAATTTTAATACTGTCATAGAAAGAATTGTAGGCAAGAAGAAAACCATTAAGATCCTCCTTAGGGCCATGCCAAACTCCAATGACATCATCAATGTATCTTTTATAAAATAAAAGATTGTCCACAACAACATTATTAAATACCCGTTCCTTTAGATGACAGAGAAATAAACAAGCATAAACCACAACAAAATTACTTTCCATGGTTGTTCCTCTTATCTGCATGTATGTTTTCCCTTTGAATTCCAAGTAGTGTTGTGTTAACACTATCTCTGCAAGCCTTACCACAAAATTTGCCTTGGCCAGATCAAATTCGTTCCTCAAAAAATGACGAAGGGTTGCCAGTCCTTGAGAGGTGGGGATGCTGGGATAAAGGCTCTCAACATCAAAAGAGAAAAGAATGATGTCTTGAGGAAAAGTACGACCATGCAGATATTTAATTAGAGATATGGAATCCAAGAGATGATTTTTCTACTTCAACAAAATTTGTAGGAGTAGATGATGAAGCCATTTGGAGGTAGGTTCGAGCATGAAACCACAGTAGGAACAGATGGGTCGACCAGAAAGCCTGGCCTTGTGGATTTTGGGGACCAAGTAAAAGACACACTCTGGTAGAGGATGGTGTTACCTGGAGCATCAATTTTTTGTGGTTTTTTGAAAGTAGATTCCTCCTAAAAGCCTAGCCAAGCAAGTCTTGAAGTTGATAAAAAATATCTTGCCAGGGGACTCTGTTCACTTCAGAGTACACATTCTGATCTGAAAGCTGGGAAAAGCTTTTTGAAATGTACCAGTCCATGGACAAAACACAAACACCCAAGTTTTTATCTGTGGGCCTAATGACAATGGATTTGTCATTGGCAAGGGATCGAATGACAGACCAAATATGGGGCAGAAAGGCATGTTGGTGGGTGGGATTGGTAGCAGATAATTTGTTATTGAGGAATATTTCACCCATGCCAATAATTTCTTCCAAAGGCCTGTAAAATTGTGAGGGGTTAAATTTTGGGTTGGAAACACGGAAAGAATCAATGGGATTAAGCGGTTTTGGAGGGCCGGCTAAGCCTATTTATTTTTCTAGTCGGTTGTTGTCAAGAGCTGAAAATAATTATAGTACAATTGAAAGGGAAGCACTTGGGATGGTGTATGCTGTCCAAAAATTTAGACACTATTTGCTAGCCAACCCTTTCGCCTTTTATGTAGATCATCAAGCATTGTTGTACTTAATTAATAAACCGACTATACACGGACTAGTTAGTAGTGTGGTTTCATGGTACATGAATTTGTATTTTGGGTGGTGGTCAGACCCGAAATGAAGCATGTGATAGTGGATCAACTATAAAGGTTTTGCATAAGGGAACCTACAGGAGGAGTGTCAAACAAATTCCCTGATGCTTAGTTATTTACAATAATCGCTATACCATCATGGTATAAATGGATTGGAGAATACTTATCCATAGGAGAGCTGCCAAGGGATAGATCGACAGCAGAAAGAAGGAAGATCATCATAAAGTCAAACCTCTAAAACTAATGGCGGGGTTATTGTACGTAATGGACCGGATGGAATTTTGAGATGCATAGTGGAAGCAAAAGTCCATGTAGCGTTAAAAGAAGCTCATGAACAACTGCTAGGAGGGCACATGGGACCAGATGCGACCGCAAGGAAGGTGCTTCTAGCAGGGCTCTGGTGGCCCACCGTCTATCATGACACGAAGGAGTTTGTCAAAGCGTGTGATACATGCCCGAGAGCTAGAAAGTTGTTGCGAAGGGACTTTATGCCATTACATCCATCCCAACCACAAGAACTATTTGAAAGATGGGGTTTGGACTTCGTAGGACCTCTAAGGACAAGTCATAAGAGAAAATAGCGATATATAGTAGTAGCAACTGAATATCTAACAAAATGGGTAGAGGCAAGGGCACTACTAGATAATTTGGTGAAAAGTACAACCCAATTCCTGTATGAACAAGTGATCACTAGGTTTGGGATTTTGTTACACTTGATAAGTGATAGAGGAGGTCACTTTGTAAATGAGGTAATTAAGAAGCTAAAAACGAAATTTAAGATTTTGCATTCGTTGTCTAGTTCGTATTACCCTAGAGCAAATGGGCAGATGGAAGCAACGAACAAAATCTTGGTATCAATTATGTATAAAACCTATGGAGTAGAAGGGGCAGATTGGGAAGAAAGATTGCCATCAGTCTTGTGGGCGTACAAGACAACTTTTAAGCCAACAACAAACCATACACCGTTCCAGTTGATGTATGGACAAGAAGCATTAGTCTTAGTTGAATTTTTGGTACCTAGTTTGAGAGTGGTGGTACAAAACCGTCTAGGTGACCAAGAAAGCCTAGAGGAGAGGCTAGCGGTGCTAATTCAACTAGATGAAAAACAGGTAATGGCGTAGTAGCCGACGAAGGTGGCCCAATGAAGAAGGAAGTTGTGTCATGACAAACACTTGTGGAAGATGGAAATAAAGCCAGGTGACTTGGTCTTGAGATATAATAGCAAAAGAGAATCAAGTCCGATAAGTTGATAACTCTATGGCTTGGACCCTTACAAGTAATTGAAATGATGGATAACAATGTGGTCAAGTTGCAAAAATTGGATGGGATAGTGATTCTTGAAACAGTTAACGGATCTAGACTGAAACCCTATAAGGCAAAGGCGCAATGCTTGTTTATTCATATAGATGAAGCAACAAGACAAGAAAGAATGCGACAAAGAGTGATCCGCGAGAGAGGGGAATCAAGTCAAATTAATCAAGAACATCAAACGGAAGAAGAAGATATGGGACTAAGACGACTATTTGCACGAGGGGGAAGTGCAACTAGTAGTGGAACAACAAGAATTAGTACCCTACCCTAATGAACGATGAAGAGTATGGGTGCATGTTCGATTTTTAGAGGAAGTGGAACAACAAGAACAACACTTGCTAGCCACCGAAAATAGAGAACAAAGGGAACTGCAAAACAATGAGTTTGAGGAGTTGAGTCCATTAGCTCAAATAGGGTTCCTACAACAAAGAATGTGTGAGGAGGCGCAATGGTTGCATGAAGAATATGAAACTTTGCGTATGTATAAAGCAAGAATGAGAGCACAAATCATCCAAGAGTTGGATGATATGGCACAAAGCTTAAATGAAAAAGCAAGAAGGCATAAAATAATTGAATTTGAACAAGCAATAGTTGAAGAACGGATAAGGCAAATTCAAGACGAAAAGAGGAATATAATGGCTTGGAGCAATATCGGTTAAGTCAGGAAGAGGTTTCTGAAATACTATGGAGAGATGTTATGGAAGCGCCTATGTCCCCATAAGAAGCGGGAAGAAATTGGGAAACAGATATAAGTAGTAGTAAAAGCCCAAATGAAACCAATATTATTATGGAAAGCTCAAGTTTTGAATCCCCCCTTACAAGATGATATAGAAGAAATGCACCAATTAGTCCCATAGTGCAAAATTGTCTAGAAGAAGATAGATGACTCAGAAGATGCCTGAAGGAAGCGCAACAAGTATTCGAGAAGGGGAATCCAGTGGATTGCAACAGTTAATGCAAGAACAGAACAAGGGTAACTTAGACAATGTGGGGAGACAATCGTCTTCTTGGGGTCCTATGATAACCCAGCCAAGGGAGAAGTTTGGTTGACCTCCCTCCCGATGGCTAAAGAGGAAGAAATTTTCCTCTTGCTATCGTTAGACTGCATGGTCGATGTGGTGGGCTGCAAGGACCATCCGTTGACTAGTCACAAAACAACCAATTAGTACGTGACCACTAGGTTGGTCCATTAGGACCACCTCGAGCGCCATGCCAGAGTCGAAGAAGTCGTCGTGGATGGCCGAGGAATCAGATGGGTCTCAGACAGCCAAGAGTTGGGAGAAGGCAGTCCAAGCTATGGAGATTTGCTCAATAGGAAGAGGAAGAGCCACAAGATTATCTCGCGATAGAGGAAGACATTGAAGTCGAAATGTAGAAGAAAGAGACCGCTTAAGACAAGAAAGTTTATGACAACTTAGAGAAAACGTAAGGCGAGATTGATCATCAAGTCCAAAATTGTGCGGTACAAATGAGGACTGTATAAGGACAATTGTTGTGATCAGATTAGAGATTGAGGACTTTGAGGCAATTGTTGCCAAGAACTCAAAATATAGAAGGAAGATTGACAAGAGCAAAGTTGCTAGAGAGAGCAAAGTAGAGGTAACTTGGATAATCTAAGAGGATTGTCAAGTCTCCTCGGTAGACCAATCATACTTGGTCAAGGGAGGAGTTTAGTTGAACTTCCTCCCGATGGCACGAGGGGAAGAAACTTCCCTCTTGCTTCCTGTAGGCCGTTTGATCGACATAATAGGCCACAAATACTATTCGAGGATCAAGCACAAAACAACCAATGTCCACAAGATCATGGGGTTGGACCGTCAAGCTCACGTCGTGGGACTCGTGGAATTTGAAGAGGTTGTTTTGAATGACTGAGGAATCGGACAAATTTCGAACAACTAGGAGTTAGGCAGTCCCAAACAAGTGACATTTGCCCAAGAACAAGGGGAAGAGATATGGAATGGTTTCAAGGGAGACGAGGATTCCGAAATAAGAGTCAAGTGCCACAGAGAACTCAAACCTTAAGTTCGACATGACAAAATTTTGTCAAACAAATGCTTGAGTGTTGTTTGAATGGTGGCAATAATATAAAGGGTGGACGGGTTGTCAATAGGACAATAGAACAATAGGTCGTCAGTGTGACAACAAGATAATGGGCCGATAGGAAGTCAACGATGTCGGTAGTTGCCTGTACGACAGTAGGGAAGTTGGCCGTCAGGATGATGGCAAAATAGTGAGCCATAGGGTCAACGAAGATAGAGGTTGAGAGGACGTCAATGATGTCAAAGACAACCAGGATGTTGGTAGAACAAAGAGGGATCAATTGTGTGTTGGTGGGGCGATAAGGAGTTATTAGAATGAAGAAAGGATGACAAATTGGCAGATAATCTTGATGATGAGGAATGCTCTGGGAGAGGGTCATCAAGCCGATCAGCAGACGACAGAAGGAGATCGTCTAGAAAGACCCCAAAGCCAAAGAGGCTAACCGTTGGAACAGGCAATAGACGAAAGAAATGAATAGTGCCAATAGAGCAACAAGTGAACGAAGCCGCCATCACGAATGGGAAGAGGAGTTGTCAATAGACACGCTAGAAGTTCGCATTGGCATTGCCATGAGATTCACAAGGAGAAGGTGACACGTGGCATGGCCCACAATGTAAATAGCTGAAAATAACAAAAACAAAAGAAAAAGGAAAAAAAGACAAAAAAAACAGTAAAAAGACAAAATAAGGAAAAAGATGACAATTGCATGCAAGGTGATGAAGTGGCGTTCATGCGACAGTTGGAACACGCAGTGGCGGTTGGGTAATGGTTTGCATGGGCGGAAACCATATGATGCAAAGCGTATAAATAGAGGCAAGGAGGGAAGGCAAATGCACAGTTGCAAATAGATTTGTAGAGAAGAAGTACAAGAGCGAAAGACACCTAGAGTGCTTGCTAATACTGCAAAAAATAGTGGAGTCATAGCAAACAAAGGTTTTGAGACCAACAAGGCAGAGATACTTGTGCACCACGAAGATTGAAAAACCAGACGGAGCATGCCATAGTCGTACACAAAGAAGACTTATAATTACAAGGACTTAGTAAAACTTGCAATATACAGTGCATAGAAGGGTAACTGCTACTGACCAAGTCATAGGCAAATGAGGACGGGTCAGGGCTACAATTGAAAAATTAAAAATACCAATAGAGGTCGAGGGTCGGAGGAGCTGCTTTTGGAGGGACAAAGAGCTATCGTTTGTGCAATGTCGTTTATGGTCAAAGAGCCAAGAAGTTTTTGTCAAAGGAAGATGTTTGAAGACTGTGAAGGGAGTGGATATCTAAAAATCGTGTCGTCCGAAGTTGTTGTCTCAATAGTCAGCAAGGGGAGGTGCCATCATAAGCTTTTGTCACGAGGTGCCAACTGACTAGACATTGCCACCACAACCAATGACAAGGAGTCATCGTCACAAACTACCATCACAAACTTTGCCAAGGTACCATCATAAAACTTCTGTCACAAGGCAGTCGTCATCGTCATTGCTGTCATAAGCAATCAAATCACTGTTGAAGTCGGACAAGTACCGATTGAAGGATGAGGGTGACAAGGAGAGTGTTAGACGAGACGTTAGTTGCAATTGTCAAAGGTGCAACAAAAAGGAACGTCGTAGGAGTCCATGTTCGAAAAACAACTCAGGTATCGACAAGGAAATTCCTTGACAACAACACCAAATGTAGGACAATAGAGAGGATTCCCATGGATGAGGGAATGATAGTTTTGGGCCAAGAAAATTCAACTCATGAAAAAGTTCAATCGAAGACATCATACTTCAGACGACAATGTCACTTTAGCTGGCAGATTGAGCTTAGACGACAACATAGCTGGACAACATACATCCATTGGCTCTCTGGTCTGACGACACTGTGTAGTCGGCACACTGGCCTACGGGCACTCTCTAGTCGGCAATGTCCGAGATGGCAGCTCTAGCCTTAGATGGCGATCCTTATGACAACATGACATGTCGACAATGATTCTACAACTCTTCGGTCCTCATCAGCTCCCTCCAACGTCGGCTAGGGTTTGATAGTGATGGCATTCCTGACGGTGATGACGACTGCAACTCGATCTGCAACTGGAACTCGTACGAAAACTGTAACTTCAACAACATCTAAGTCTATCAACCTGCAATCAACACTTGCACAAAGAATCTAACATTCCGACATACAAGCATCATCACACCATTGGACACACATTGAGAGCAAACATTTATATCTTTATTATCAAACTTCCATGGCATACAATCATGGTAGAGATTCCAATATCTTTGTGACAACAATTAGACTTGTCTCATCAACCAAGTGTACATGCATCTACAACACATCCCCTCATGGCATTGTATTGCATTACATAGCATGGTATGATATTCAAAATGAAGTACGGAGGTCTATTTAAGGCATTGTCTTGGTGGTTGAAATAACCAATTCTTAAGACGTCGTTACAAAACTGCCCAAATTCCTATTCTAATTACCTTAGCAAACCTTATAATTAATCAAATTATTAAGTTTTTTCAATGATAGTTGCATTTCATTACATTTTGACTGCATTTTATTTTATTACAAATTAGTGTTTGTTACTTAACATTTTCACAAACACTTTCATTTATGCTTCTTAGAACTAGTGCCTACACAGTCTAGGGTTTTACAAAGGCTACACAGAAGGGCAGAGAAAGTTGTCGTACGAACAAGGGAGCCAAGGTAGATGACGGTGCAAGGAAGATCTATCGCCGTACAAGTGCTTAGGGGGAAGGCTTGTGGGAAAAACTTTTGCAACCATTGAAGTAAGAAATCGCGATTCAAGTCAAAGCAACTACTATGTAAGCCATTGTAGAACAAAAGAGGTTGACCATACAAACGACGACAAGATTGTTGTATAGTTACAGTAATTGTACAACAGAGGATGTAGAACTATGATTGAAGAAGAATGAGCGGGAGAATAAACTTTCGAGAACGACTAGCAAGGATATAAGTAGAAAGGAGTAGATGCTTTATTGGCTTGTTACACAAAAGACAACACCAAGATAGAGGGGAGGAGACAAGGACCGACAAAGTACAATAGAGGAAGAAGACACTGTCACGAGATGGAAGAGGAAAGTCATCCTCAGAGAAGGCATGAGAATCTGAGAAGAGAAGACTCACTTGAAAGAGGAAAGGTAAAAAAATACCTCTAAGCGAAATAACTTGGATTCAACTAGCTGGGGAATTCTACAGAAAATTGTGGCAAGAAAACCCACCAAACCATCCATTTAAAGTTGCATAGACTAAAGCAGGAGTAAGTTGCATAGCACAAGTTCCTATGTTTGATAAGATATTTTTTAAAGATTATTTGCTGCAAATTTTGGAAACCTATGACTCAGAGCATAATGTGAGCCTAGTGAGAATTGGCGATTGGGAAGTAAGAGTTATGTTTTCAGAAATTAAGTTCTGGTGAACATTTGGATTGCCAAAGCAAGGGATAGCTGTATGGAAGGAGTCAGTAGATGTAGATGAATGGGATAAGAAAATCCACGAAGTCACTGATATCACTCTTGCAAAAGCAACTAAGACCTCTGGTCATGGAAGTCAAGGAGTAAAACAAAGTCACTTGAAGACAACGTAGTTGTGGTGTGCCATGAATGTAGTGATGATCAAATTGTCCGGAGAAACAAGATCATCAGAAATGCCTATTTTGATCCAATATGTATAGGGCATTGTGAAAGGAGTACAGTATGATTGGGCATCCTACTTGTCATATTGCATCAAGAATTTCTTGAGGCGACAAACCAAGAATTTTTCGATGGCTTTTCATGCCATTGGAATAATGTTGAATGCAGTGTCATTTACCAAGATGGAAATTCTAGGACTGATTGCTCTCGAGAAATTGTCAAAAGAACCAACGGTACATAGGTGGATAAATGCAGTATCAGTAACTAAGTCCACTCCAATAAAAACAAGAACCAAGGAATTTTTTCAAAGAACGGACTTAGTAGAAGAGGAGGGTAGTGAATATGAGTCAGAGGAAGAGCTGGCACCACGAAGAAAGAAAAGGCAAAGTAGACTAGAGCTTGACTTGCAACAACAACAGGCTGAAGAATTTTCCTAAGAACAAAAGGTTGAAGAAAGGACGGAAAGAAGAGAAAGTACGCGTGAAGAAGGGCAACAAGAGAACCCTGCAAGTACAAGAAGACACAAGGAGCAAGAAAGACTTATGTTGCAGGGACAACAACATTCAGTTGAGACTGTGCAATAGGAAGAGGAAGCACTAGTATAGCCAATTGAAGAGACAATGGAGATAGTTCAGGAGGATGAAGAACCAATGGATATGGCGCAACCAAATAATGTGGAAGTAGAATTACTAGGAATTGTTGAGTGGATGCAGCAATTAGACCCAGGTGCGTCACCACCAATTCCAAATGTGACACAGTTTGAATTTTCAATGGCAGCTCAAGATTTGATAGAATATATAGAGGTGCTTGAAGTATCGGAAGAACCAGTGAAGGGCAAGGAGATTGAAATTGTAGAGGAACCAGAGAAAACGAAGAAAGCAAAATATAGAATATTCAAGAGAGGTAGTGGTAGCCAAAGGTCAACCAGTATTGAAAATCAGCTAGAGCCACAAGAAAAAGCAATGGAACAACCTATCAACCTGAGGGAAGAAATAAGAGAAGAAGTAAACGCAAAACATGAAGCAGAGGACACACCTCCGACATTAGGCAAACATTTCATAATTGAAGTGCCTAGTTTTGGGTTGTCGGCAGAAGAAGGTGATCATATTGATGATCAGGTGGATGAGTTTTTCGGAAAGATGATGCAAGTATTTGACTCTGTAAGGTTACAATTTTAAATAGGCTATGTAGGACAATTAAGGCAATGGCGATCCATTGTCTATGATGAGATGGAGAGAGCAATATAGTGGGCCCAAGATAGTGAAAGGAAAAAAAAGCTCGTTGAAATTTATCAACAAGAGCCATGGGAGACAGAAGCTAGAACATTGACAAGGAAGACGAATGTGAAAGAGCTACCAGAAGGTACATAAACAATTTATAGGTTACCACGAAGAGTATATATAAATGCAAGTACATTGGATCCTTGTCCAACAGATACAACAGAAGTGGAATATAGGAAAATTCCACCAGAGTTGGCACCATTGTATGCAAAGATTAACTTCTTGGCACATTGGATAGAATGGTTAACAAGAGGGTTGGAAAAGACTTACCAATCCAAGGAGGAGCAGGTTAACCAATACCAAGAAGAGCTGCAAAAGATGAAAGGGGAAGCAAAGATGGAAATTGCTAGCCTAAGACAAAGTTTTGAAGAGCAAATGAAAGCAAAGGAGGACAAACTTGCTGCAACAAGAAAGGATATGGAGAAGTGTAATGAAATAATTACACAGCTGAGAGCTGAATTAGCAGTCTGAGAATAGGTGTATGAAGCTCGAGAAAAGGAGTTAGAGCATAAGAACCAGTTGATTGAAGAGAAAAATGAGCAGTTGGCTATTGCAGCCAGAATTGAAGCTGAGTTGAAACAAAAGGCACAAATGACTCCTAACCAGAGGGAGAAAGAATTGATGACAAAATTGGCAGAAATGGAGAAAAAGGCCAATCATTTCGGGCTGGAATATGTTCGTTACTGCAATTATGCATGAAAGTTGAAGGATGAATGAGCAACCCTAAGACTACAGATCATAGAAATGGGTGGAGCCCCTGTTCATGACTCTCAGCAAAAGCAACCGAGTCCTCAGGAGCAACAACAAGTAGCGGCGGTGACGTCAACCATTTTAAAGGGGAGGATAGATGTAGGCAGCAAAATAGCAACTCTCCTAAAAAAGAAAAAGGAGATGATGCATTGTAAATGGAGTGCAATTTTGTATTAGACATAGGTGATGAAATGAAACGTAAATAAAAGCTAAATGTAAATGTAATGAAATGCATGTGAAATGCAAATACAAATATAGGCAAAATGAGAATCTAATGTAATTTGGGTACAAGTTTGATTAATTGTAGAAGTTATAAAGTTTTGTAAAGTCATATGCAATGTTTGTTCGAATGGGGTGGCGGTTGGGTTGTGCTGTCTTGGAAATTGTTGAATGCAACGACCAGGGCAGTTGATAAATAGAACCCCTCTCCTTCATTCATGACTCTTAATCCATGCTATGAGATATGCACGCCTATTGTGGAGAGTGTCGAGGAGAGAGATCCTTGCGTATGTGAATAAACTATTTGCAAACATTGTTGTCTGCCATGACTGTGTAATACAATTGCCAATTGAATGTTAATACATTGATTACATTTGCATTCTATTTGCTTTGTGTTTGTTGTTGTGATTGTCTATTGTATTGCAATATATATTTATCATAGTTGTAGGTTGCAGGAAGATGATGGCCATTATAGGAGAATTGTAAGTTGGATTGCTAGAACTGTACAAGGGCATTGTTGTATGAAGCCTATATTGCAGTCTTGGGATAACATGGTTTTACTCTATTGCTTGGCAAAGACTTGAGCACTCTACATGTGATTACCGTACAATTGTTGTCGTACAAACACAAAGATTGGATTGCTAAGTACTAGAGTGTCTCATGTAGTAAGCCATTTGTACAATACTGTGTCGTACGAGACTGCACTGTACAAGTGAGACCGTACTGTCTTGTGACTACGATATTTTATGACTGTGAGGATAGTCTTATGACTGTAGTCTTGATTGATTCATCCAATGTTGGGAATCTCATCACCGTGCTACAAACTTGTGCAAAATTCTTGATGAATTGCTTGTAATACCCAACATGTCTTGAAAGGACTTTAATGAATTGACGTTGTATGGCTCTTCCATGCTTATCACAACTCTAAACTTGTTGGGATCCGTCTTCGACCCCTCTTTGCACACCATGTGCCCCAACAACCTTTCATATGGAACCAACAAATTGCACTCCGAGGGATTGAAGGACAATTGAGCATTCATGCACAACCTCATACATTCTTCTAGTGCTTTCAAATGCTCATCTTTTTTCATACAAAGACCAGTCATCCAGGAAGACTTTGAACTTTCCTATGGAGTTCAAAAATATACAAGAGGATTCTTTGAAATGTGGTTGGGGCATTGCATAACCAAATGGCATTTGATTATATGCATAAATGTCATTCACTACGACAAATGTAGTCCTCAACTTGTCCTCCTCAGCTATGTTGATCTGATTATAGCCAAAAATCCATCCAAAAATGAATAGATTTCATGTCCAGCTATCTCCTCCATAATGGAATCAGTGAATGGTGTAGGAAAGGGATCCTTTATTGTTACTGCATTTAGATTGTTGAAGTCTACACATACGCAGATCTGATTGCCTTCCTTCTTCAAGGCGATCACAATTGGTGACACCCACTCACACATTATAATCTTGAAGATGACTCTTGCGTCCAACATCTTTTGTATCTTTGCATTGACCAAAGCCTCATGCTTTGGAATCATCCTATATCGCCTTCTTCTCACTGGTTGTGCACCCGAAATCAACTGAATCGAATAGATGTATAGTTTTGGTGGAATGCCTTTCAAATCCTTATATGTCCATGCAAAGACATTCTTGTACTACATAATGATCTTGAAAGTTTTCACTTTCAACACTGGGTCCCAATCATTTCCGCAACAAATCATTTCCTCTTCATCCCCTTCGCCAAGGTTAACCTTTACCATCCTTGGTCCTCCATATTGTATGGTATCAGGTTCACTTCCTGTTATAGCCATGTCAATCAGGTATGCTAGCTTTGCATCAATCACAACATTGGCGATAGTATATTATGCAAAGTTCTTTGGAAATGTCCACTTTCCTTTTTCTTCTTTTGGTGCAGATTTAACAATCTTGCTACATTCGCCAACCTTGTACACACTATTCTTTATTCATCATGATTTGCTTCCTCTTCTGTTTGAATACATAGGAAATATGGTAAGAAGACTTCATAGTCTTCCATTTGCCAATGGAGAAGTTCGTTGTTTGAATGCTCTTCATCCTCTGTGCACTCCTCCAGTTCTAGCATGCCTTATTTTTTTCGGCTCTTGTCCATTATCCTCCTCTTATGATGAACTTCCTGATTCATCAGATGTCACAAGATCCTCGCTAACGGACTTGTTCTTCAAATTTGTCATATATTTATGCTAGCCCTTCTTGAAGGTTAGGCGATCTTTCTCCCAATTGTGGTTGACCTTCATTGTGCACAACCATCCTTGTCCCAACAACACATTGTATGTAGGCTTTTGCATGGCGATAACCACAAAATCCATAGTGAACTCTTCGTCAGCTATCTTCACCTTTTGGGCAGTCAAGATTCCATTCATCTTGATGTCATATTGATCTACACTATATAGTCTAAAATTTGGAGACCATAAAAATGGTGCCCCAAGTTCTCTCCATGTCTTCTCGGGTAATACGTTCACGCTTGATCCTCCATCGACTATTACTTGCGTCAACTTATGGTTTCGCAACTCAATATGGATTAGTGTCGGTTTCCTCCCTGCATTGATCATCAACACTGTTGGATCAATGAATTGAGCCCTTCATATTCTGGTTGCCTCTTGTTGACATTGTGGTTCCTCCACTTTCCTTGTCCACGTCAATTCTCCTATCATTGCATAAAGCTTCGATATTGCACAAAGTTGGCTAGATACGTTGCCCTCCACACTTGCATTCAATACTTGCACTGCCAACTGTTGTGTTGACGTCTTTAATTCTTCACTTACGACTGTTTTTTGAGTTTCTTCTCTTGGAGGAGTTTCTCTTGATTGGTCTTTTGCATTTCTTCGTCTATTTGGTCATGTGCTTCCTACCATCCCTCCTCTATGGTAGGATGTGGGTATTGCTCAGCTTTCTTTGCTTGAGCCCACATTACAACTAGCACATGCTTCTCCTTATTTTGCTGGTCCCTTGGAGGCTCTTCAATGTCAATAAAATTGACATTTTGCAAGTTACTCGAACTCACCTTCTTTGGGCAATTGGCCTCCTTGTGATTGCCTAGTCCACACCATCTGCACATCAGCCCATTGTTGTTGTTTCTTGCAGTTTTGTCATTTGTTGCATTCTGGCAATTCCTTGTGAAGTGCCCCCACTCTTGGCATCTTCGGCATTGAATAATTAGTCTCCTATCCTAATCATACTGAAGTCGACCTTGTCCTCCTTGTGGTCGTTTCCTTGTTAAGGTTGTCGTCCTCCTTGGTGGTTGTTCCTGTAACTGCCGCTTGATGGTCCTTGCCCGTTTTTGGAAATACTAGCTTTCTCTTCCTTCTCCTCCGTTTGCATTGTTAGGGTTTGATGTTGTGTGCCTTAGAACGTGCAATCCACAACCGCATGTCCTGCAACTTCACAAATATTACAAAACCTCTCTTCTCTCATTCAAAACTACATTGTCATCCACATCTCATAACATTATTAACATTTCTTCGAACATTTCTGCACTGAAGTTGTTGGCATTTATACACTTAGAGAAAAATAGGAATCTCTCACTAGTTTGTCTTCTTTAATGGTCAATCCTTAAATTTCATGATCAATTTTTTGATTCTTCACAGTTATTGTTTTTGTTTGACTAATAGCTGCATTTTGACTATAAGAGTATGTCTTTGTGGCTATAATTACACAATTACGATGTTCGTTCAAGTACCATTTTCGAGGGGACGAGAAAAAAACAGAACACAAAAAGGGGACAGCAGCTGTGTGTGTGTAACAATCAATTTATAATAGACACTATAATCATTGTTGGCTTGATGATTTGTGATTTATTTTAATCCTGCAGGAACATCATAAGGTCCTAGGAGCACAACACTAGAACTAGTTTGAATTGAGAATTTATCAGTTTCTATAGCAAAATTGAACACCATGTTCTTCACTTCCTTGCTTATGTCAATTTTCTTATAAAATTACCATGGTGTTAGTGTACCTAGGGATAGGTACCTAATAATATAATATTGTATTGTATAGTTGGCATGAGCTATAAATAACCCAACTATATTGTATAATTGGCATGAGCTATAAATAACCCAATTGTATTATGTAATTAGCATGGGCTATAAATAACCCAATATCTATTTCTGGGATATTACATTATAATAATGAGTAGGATAAGGTTAGGGTTATACCCTTCCCAAAATAGCACTGGATGAGTGATTATATAAAGAAGGGAGCTGACAATTGTAAATCATCCTATCCAAGTCAAGTATTATTGTAACAGTTTTTTGCTCACAGCACAGCTCTCACCTTGGGAGATATTGTGGAATGTTTCCTTCCATAAAGAATAACATTGGTGTTGTCCTACCTGAGGGGTATTTTTCCATATCTTGTCTTGTGCAGATTGTTTTGTGGATTGAGTAATTTAATATTCTGCATATCTGTGAATTATTATTTTTTTTATTGAAATCATATCTGTGAATTATTTATTTTTATGAAAAGCAAAGGTTCTTAACACATGGTGTATCTAGATTCCTTACATTGAGTGGACTCAATGACTGCTATAAGTGTCACATCGCCATGGTTAATGCTCTTTGTGTTGCTGATAATTTTGTTAAAAGTTTTTACTATTTGAGTAAATTTCTAATATACTGTGAATTTCATCCAGATTTTATTATTTCTTATCTAATTTGTAATGGTTTGCAAAATGCCCCTGGACAGTCTATGGAATGCACATGAACAGTCTGGACTCTGAGAAAGGAAATGTCCCAGACTAAACATGTTTCAAAGAACAAAAGTCATGATTTTTCAGCTTGCAATTGGAAAACAACCATAATAAAAAATTGGTGGGAGTCTCACAATTTGGCTAGGTCAATGATGACACTTCTGTTTTTTTCCTGTTTTTTTCCTCGTCCTTTTTAGTTTGAAGTTTTTCTATTTTATTGGCACATATGTTGCTGGTGGGGACGTCTATGCTTCCACATGGGAATGGGGAAAGAAAGGTGGATTCAACGGGGGAATCCTCAAGTCTCTGTCCCAATGTGGAAGTTGTTGAGGGTATCAAGGAGGAATGTCCTTGGGGAATATAATAATTATGACTTCATATGGATGACTGTGGGATGAAATGACGACAATGCCAAAACTGTAGATGGTCAGTGGGGAACAATATCTGTCTATAATGTACACTACATGAATAGATTTACATGAACACATACATAACATGGTACGATGAACCTATCTAGAGAAACATAGAGAAAATGCTTATCTACACATTCAATGTACATTGCCTGTGTGTCACGTTGGACTTGATAATACATGAGAGCTCCCTCAATACTCAATGAAGCACATATAGAAGTGGCCACATGAGTCTATCAAATGGACACTATTGCTTATACTTAACCATGCATGAATAACATATCTAAAGAGCTCCCTCAATACTCAATGAAGCACATATAGAAGTGGCCACATGAGTCTATCAAGTGGACACTATTGCTTATACTTAACCATGCATGAATAACATATCTAAACTTAATATAGAGATGTGTACAGTAAACACCAATTAGAGATTGCTTTTTACTTTAATTGGTTATATGATATTGAAATGCACATAGTGATAGTACAACGAATCATATTGAAAACTATGTTTATATCACCTGCCAAGGTTTGAATTTGGGTCTCTGCTTTGGGATTCCATATTTCTAATCACTTGATCTCATGTCATTTGATTCCTAATGTTAAGATTCACCCAAGGGATTGGAACCTTTATCTATTATGTGAAACTCATCGCTTCCCCATGGCTTGCCCCAAACCCCTTGGGCTATAAAAAATGTTAACATTGGGCAGAGCTCATAGAGAACATGAGGGTGGGCTTGGATCCATAGTATGGGTACACTTGATCCAAGGTCTATGGCCACTTGACCTAGGTCCATGCAAAGCCATGAGGTCAACCCCTACCTGCAGGTGTCCTCGTGGCTCTAAAAGGTACCCACCCGTTGGATTAGAATTTGGGCTTACAGTGTGAAACTTGCCCCAAACCCATTGGACAATTGATGGTTGCTTTAATAAATTATGTACTTTTAATCTGTAATTAACACATGTAGCCAAGCCAAGTATGAGAATATGATGGTATAATTACTGTCTGCATACATAAAGGACCAAATGCAAAATATAAATCCAAAACACTTTGTCTGGCTCTATATCATAGTTATTGGGCCATAACTATTATTTTTGTTTGATATTTTTACGTCCTTATTTTTTGGTGGGAATGATGCTCCTTCCATCTGTCATCTTCTTGAACAATATTACTTTGTAGAATCATACTATAGGACTTTGTTATACACTCTGTGATCTATGTTATGCATCTATGGGCTTGTCTTAGAAAGATAGTCCTAATTTGTAGTGGCTACAGATTATAATTGTTGACTATCTTGCACTTGTTAATTTTGGGAGATGGGTATTGCAATAGTGTTTTTTTAACATTTTGACTTTGTTGCATGATGGACATTTCTTTCTGTCTCTCTTTTGTCCTTTGCATGGTGCATCAATCATTCTACAAAATAAAGTTTTACTGGGGTTATTCTTATTTTGTTGATGCTTCCTTCTGAATATTTTGTTTATATACAGTATTCTCGTCAAACTTGAATTGATTTGCATTTTGTCTAGCCTATTTTCCTCTCCCTTGAAAAGTTATGAAAGTCACTAATTTTTTTAGCATTGTGCAATCTATAACTAACATTAGTTATTCTGAGGTATTTTGGATTTGTTGGCAGGTGTATGAAGGTGCTGTTTACATGCATCAGGGAAGGACATACCTTGTCAAGACTTTAGATCTTTCTGCAAAAGTAGCTCTCTGCGAAGCATCAGATTTGAAATACTATACCAAAACTCGTGACTTCACAGATGTTTATATAACTGGTGGTGACCTTGTAAGTGTTTCAATCTTTTTTGTTTCTTTCCTTACATTCTCAGTAATGTAATTGATAAACCTCATAGAACATGGCTTTAGAGAGTTCTGAGCATCTCATTTATAGAACATTTCAAGTCAAGAACATTTTCCCTTCAAAATCACATAGAGGAGATGCTAGGTTGCAACTTACCTGCTACTCGAAATGGCAAACATCAACAATGCTGTTAGTCTAATCACAAATGTGTAATTATCATTTCAGGTTAGTAGTGTCTTTAGTCAAAGATTACTAAATGCATGTTGTTTTATGTTTGTGTATGGTGAGTTGTAACTAACATCTTTTTCATTGTAACTATCTTTTTACCAGGCCTGTTCTGTGGTTTTGAATCCTTTCTAAAGAATAACATGGGTTGCCTTGTAATCATCTATTGATGTTTTGATTAAAGATTTATTTTCCTATGTTACTGTATTAGAGCGTAAGACAACTCTAGGACTTCTTAAGCTAGAGGCACTGTTTGAATCAGAGATTGTGCAGGCCCAGAAAAAAAAAACTTTACATAATCCCAGACTATTCCTTGACCTGTATGGAAGCCACGTTTTAAGATTGTTCAAGACAAAGTTCGAAATCACTGCCTCTAGAAACTGACCCAAAAGTGAAGAGAATAGCACCACGGAACAAAGAACAAACCTAAGGATGTTAAGTGAATTCAAAGGCATTTTCAAGACTGAAACACCCACTATAACATAGAAGCAAAAACATCACCCAAATAAATTATATACCAAATCTTGTCAAGCCTAAATACAAATAGAATTTTAAACTAAGGTGTACAAGAACTTTCATGAGAAACTGAAACATGACATGAAAACACCAAAATAAGAAATGTGGTTGACCATGTCAGCAGGTCATTCTTGTCTTGTCAAGAGATATTGCGGAGCTTCTTTGAAGGCAAGTTTTCAAAGATGAATTTTTTGAACATCTAGTTTTAGCTGCCATGGCTTGAAGGTGAATAGAGTAAGTCCAGTACAGACTAGTGAAACATAGCCCTGAAGAAGAGTCCTCCTATTCTCAGATGTAGTTGCAGTCCCAGAAGTAGTTTTAAATGAGTAAGAAGATTCCAAAAAACATGTGGAATTTCTTATCTTCTTTGGACCTGCCTGTGCAAGACACATTTATTTATTACTAGTTCAAGCCATTTAAGTTTGAGGCTGTGGATAGAACAAAGACTAAAGCCCTGTACATGGCCTTCTGATCCAACTTGATATGTGCAACACCAGTATCTTTTCTCCAAGCCTTACGTAATGCTGTTGGAGGTACTCATTTTGTTTTTAATTTTTCTGGCAAAATTTGGGTTTATTAGCGGTTAATAGGATGGTTCAAGAGATACCACATTACAGATTGTGAATTTATTTAATAAAGCTGTATATTTGGTTGTTTTCAAATACTTGTCTTTTCTATATTTTTTTCTATTCCACTGCAAAGTAATATGCAAAGTTTTGAAAATCATTGTGACTTTTGTTATTAATGAACCAAGTGAATTGGTTTCTCTTTGATTGGCACTAGCTCTGATCCTTGACTCACAATGCTTTGCCTGCATTTGGAATATTTCATGCTTTCTTGCACATTTGTGTTTTTTGAACCTTTCAGTAACTACTACCTATGGTTGCATCCCAATGGACTGAGATTAGTCCTTATAGTATTCAACTGTATTTGGATGTAGACTGAACTTGAGCAGTCATCAGATTGCCGCATTAACTTACTGCAAGTTTTCATATCTACATAGAGTGATTGGTGTTTGGCCATGTACCAATTCTTGGGCTATTTTATCTTCATGGCAGTTCTCTGTCAGGACCTATTTTCTAGTTTTCTTTTGTATATATGAGGAATATTAAGAATACCAGTAATGATGATCCAGTGGTACTCTAGAAGGCTAGGTGGAGGGTGCATTTCATAACTGTTAGCTTTTGATGACACGGTAGTGCAGGGAATGTAACCACAAGATGCAAGATAACTAATCTGAGATAATTATAAACTAATGGCACAATAATATGCAGGAAAATAATAAGATGAACATCTGCAAATATGAAATAACTCAGAAATATGCCATTAATGAAAGTGACGAAAATAGTACAATGCTACATAATGGAGGACATGAACACTCCATGAGAGGATATGAAGGACAACATTGTACCACACTACTACTACATATGATCCCCTATACTGCTACTACATATGCTCTCCTAAAACACTCACTATGAGGCCTTTATGTAGGAAGATAGACTACTTGCCCCGTACTCTACCTAACTGATGTACAAGTGGACTCCTTGTACATTTACAACATGCACTTTTGACACGTGCATTTATTACAATACTTGAAGTAACTAACTTTACTTTAAAGTAAACTCCTACTCTAGTTATGTACCAAAGGTGGTACATTTACATGACCCAAATGATGTAATATACTCTAACAATAACTTGCAAAGGAAGTAGGTCTTCACGCTCTAGAACAGCAATTCCATCTATCTTCTTGTTCCATGGTTTTGTTTGTCGGTTGTCCTTTCAATTCCATAAAATGTTATGGCATTTTATGCTTCTTTGATGCAGATTGAGTTTTATTCTCTTCATAGATGAATGCTATAGATAAGACATAGTTACTGTATCCAGAAATTTTCTTTCTCAAATACTCCTATCCGTGTATCAAATACAGATATGGAAACAATACTTCTTGGATACCACATCCAAACACACGGCCAGACACATCCAAACACACAGGTATGGTATCTAGACATATCCTAATAAAACATAAGTGGGCCTAATGGTGAAGGCTTAGGTACTCTAGATAGGAGGTCCAAGGTTTGAATCCAAAGGGGGGTAGGGCATGTACACCCCTAGGAAGATAGCACAACATGAGTGCCTCCTCCCACACATAGTGGATCCAAGGAGTACAGGGTGGTTTGATATGCATAATGCTCTTGGACCTTAAAAGTTACTTAACTTTTTAACATAATACATGGGTACCGTATCTAGATGTATCCGAATACATGCCCCTATTTGGTCCATATCTAATATATCCTAGAATGGCCTAGGCACGTCTAGCATTGTATTCACAACATGAGATTAAGAGAAGAATATGCAATTAAAAAAAATAAAAATAAAAACTAAAAAATCCATGACAATCATCTTCGTAGTTACAGAAAATATCCTATTCAAAACTTATGTGTGTAAACATTTTTGTGTTATTTATTTTCATATATAAAACATATATGCTTTTTATAATGTCATATCCAGCCATATCCATATTAGGAGGTCTTGAAAATTTGTTGTATCCGTATCCAATACCATACCCATATCAGATATCATATCTGTTTCCATACAACATAGGGATAAGAAATGTATGCTTTTTACATCCGAAGGTTTCATTCCACCTGTTTATACTTTCTTTAGTCCCTTCAATGTTTGATGTTGAAAGAGTTTTCATTATATAGTATATGCATAAAGGTCATTATTAGCCATTTCCATTGCTGGAACTTTATATATTTATAGAGGGGCATCTATGTGATATATATGGTGTGGGCATCTTGATGTTTTCATTTGGTCATGGAGCTTGTAAATATTCTCCTATTTGCTCTTCCAGGGTAGACTAAATATTTTTGGCAAATTGGCACTATTACTTCTTATGATACAGGCATATCCACAGAAAGTGTCTGGATTGGAGCATCGAGCAACAACTGCACAAGCAAATCTGTGCAAAGTAACTACAAAGTGGATTGGTTTCCGTCGTATTTGGCGTGGCAGCAATGAAGTATTTGATACAGTGGATCTTTTTCTACCTGAGTATTCATATGAGTCACAAGTCAGTTTGGAACATTATAATTCAGCTATTCAAATTTTCAAATTTATGTCTCTTATGCTATCTTAGAATATTACAATGTATTGAATAAGATACATATATTGATCAACTTGCCAATATTGGCAACTGTGGTATCTGTCTCAAATATTTTTGTTCACACTGACAGGCTGTCTGGATACAAGTGCCACATCAGATCAGAATAGATATTGAAAATCAAAACATTTCTTTCCGTGCAGGCCTACATGCTGCTTCTCATGCATTGCTTAACATAATGCCATTGTAAGAAACTATAGCTTGCATGTGTCAGCATCCACTAGAGCAATGCATGATAGCTTGCATATTCATTTATTGTATAATTTTGTCCAGTTTTCTAATCCTTGTATTGTTCTTAATTATCTTCATGCAAATCTGACAGTGAAAAGGGTCTGTTTAAAATGGCTTGTTGCAACTTTGGGTCAATTTGTTAATTGAAATTTTAATCATTGTAAATGCATAGGTATATTATGTGCAATCCCTCAGATTTGGGTGCAGAGTGTGCTAATCCACATGATACACGTTATTTCCCAGAGAGACTACTGTTATTTGATCGGCATCCTGGAGGCATTGGTATTGCAGCACAGGTATTGTAAATTGCTGGCAACCCTTTCCCTCCCTTTTGCATGTACTTTTCTTTCCATTCTTCAGTTTATTGTTAAAATTCATGTGGTTTGGTTGTAAACCAATTGACATTGTGGATATGCAAATGTTTTTTTTGGAAATTGTTCCTGTGAATTTGGGCTCTCTGCCTTATATTTTTTTTGTTTTGGAAAGCTTGGATGTAGTAATTTTTAGCATTTGCATTTCTGCCAAAATTTCCAAAAATGAATAGCCGGAGGAAAATTGTTAAAGAGGATCATATGAACTCCAAAGTAACAGATATAAGGACAAGTTTGTGTTTGTGAGAGATACCCCCAAGTGCATGTTACCAATTGCAAAACTTAAGGTTTGGGAAATGACAAGAACAGTCATAGTAGTGCTTTCGGAGAGGTACATGCACTCATTGGGCCTATTAGACACATGTCCAATTAGACATTGGGTGCATTGAAGTTGTGCCTTTTATGAGTAACATAAAAAGAATATCAAATATCAAATCGTCAATAGAAAATGTTGTCCTCTCCGATTGTCTTGGTTGTTGGACGTGGCATGGACCAGGCGATCATGGCTATCGCGCCTTGCGTGGAGCGACATAGTAGGGTTGGTCTCGAGATCGTGGGGTTTGGCTCAGTTGGGGGCTTCCGGGATTTTGACAAAGGCTGGCTTTATAGGATGTGATATTGGGCGAACACTTCCCCATATAACAACTTGGGGGGAAGAGGTTAAGGGAAAGAAAAACAAAGATAGCACAAAGGAAAAAGCCTAAGCTAACAAAGCAGCAATGCGCCAAAGATCAAATAAGTTCCCTCTTGCACAATAGCTTTTATTGAAATGTGTTGGCATGAACACTTCCTCTTCTCGACTTACTTAAGTACAGATTGAAATGCAAACACACACATACAAAGGAGATGGGTCAAGGCATGAGAACCAAACAGGTTTGGATCCAAATAGACACGTAGGCCTCTAGTGTGTGTGTATATATATATATATGCAAGTAGAGTATTACAAAGATTTATGCCAGAAGCAAGGGTTCGGTTGCCCGCAAGACCGCCCAAAGATCCGCGTACTGCTATACAAAAGGGAAATGAAGGGAAAGTTATACAACTAGCTGATACACTTGCTAATACAACTTGTTGATGCTTAACAATATCTACACCTACTATTTATAGATTACAAAGAGGAGGTTTTCCCTCCAAAACTCATGCAAAGATTTCAAGATGACTGTTGCTCTTGGTGTTGGGTCAAATATTCATTTAAGTTGTTGGTTTCTCTTAGTTCTTTGGATCTACGATCATGATTGCCAAATGATTTTGAGAATTTGGATGAGCAACTAACACCATTATTGCCATCTACCCCTTTTGGGGATTCCTTTAGTCTGATTGCGGAAGATTTCTGCAATCAATGCTTCTTATGTCGGGTTGCTTCTTATGCTAATACCGTCCTTTCAGAAAGATATGTTGTGATTTGTTGTAGGAAAGGATTGTACTCCCTAGAAGATTGTATGCCTTAGCTTTTTCGGAGCATAGGCATTTTCAACCTTCAAAACTTTTATCACCATTTGACGTCAGAGCTTTTATCATCTTCCTTGAAAATTTTCTCATTAGCTGACCTCGAAACTTAAAGTGTCGGGACTTTTGCTTTCCATCTTCGATCGGAACTTTTGTAGACTTCTAATTTTCAGACTCAACCTTTTTGCACTTTTTGGGACCATTTCCCCATAGATCCTTGAAATGTTGGAGCTTTTGTCTTTTGCCTTTCCGAGTCTCGAAGCTTTTCATTGGCATTTTTGTCCACACTTTGTTCGATGCTTCATCTTTGGCTTCCGCCTCCTTTCTTCACCAAGGTTGCCTTGCTAAGGCCCTTTTTCTTGCGTGTAATGAGAACTCACTATAGTTCTAGCGACTCTCAGGGGATCTTTAGCCTAATAGAGATGAGGAACCTAGAGAACTGGTGCCTAATCCATAGGGCGCCGGGTTAGTAGAAGAACCCGTTCTAGGAAAAGAAGTGGAGGTGCGAATTTCAACAATCAGTCTACACCTTCAGATTTCTATAGTTGTTAGGGCTTTCGCAACTTTATAAGATTGGGATTACTCCCTTATATTACATATAGTACATATGTACAAGGGTTGAATGGGTAGCTTTATTCATTGGACACAGAGTCAAACGAGGCCCCCACTTGTCTTTTTTTTGAATTTACATGGTGGAATCAGTAGCCGCCACGAATCCGAGCAGTCTCTGTAGCTTTTATGGCTGCCATAGTATTCTGTGTTGTCCGCCTCGGGAGCCGCCACACACTTCTTCGCGCAGTCCGTCCCTATAACCACCATGCCACAATCATTTTAAACCTTTCACGCTGTTGAAAGCACCAAGAAAGGGACAAGCGTTCAGTCCGGCGAGGCCCGAGATTTGAACCTTGGACCTTCGCCCCCTTATGGGGTTTGGTCGAAGCAATTGGTCTACACCTCGGACCTTTGAGGCCCCCACTTGTTGCTTGAGTCTTTTTTCCTTTTTTTCTAGTTCCTTGGGTAAAAAGTTTTACCCTTAAGGAATTGGGGCTCTTAAGCAGCCCCCTTGGTACAAATGGTCTGGTACTAGGGATGAGAAATCTTCTTGGTGAAGGCGGATTGGTACCAGTGCTGACTCCTTCATTCTTGACCCCTTTGGCATGCATCTTCCACCTCCAAATCAGATCCTTTGCCTCCATTTCCCTAGAGGGGAAAGGCCCTTCCTTTTGGCTTGAGGAAGTGTTGGCGCATGATTGCTTGAACACTTCGAAGGGAGTGGATTCCACTACCTTTGCTTTCCGATAGCCCATTTGATCATCAGTTTGGTTCCAGATTATTGTCACCTCCACATTCACTTCTTCATTCTAGATTGTTGTCACTTAGTCAGAAGCAAAAAGTTGTTGAGTGAGAGAAGGTTGGGGAGTAACGGGCTGGATAGTTGGAGTCGGTTGCTCTCTTTCTTTGAATCCGTTTATAATAGGGCAGCAAGCTGGTTCCATTCAACAATTGAGTGCGGAGAAAGAGAGTCGTACCCCTTGCGAGCTTTTTCTCTGAATGATGCCACTAGTAGCCTCAAAGCCACGTTCTGCTTTGTGATATTGTGCAATTGGTACAAGTAGACCATATCTTGTAGATGTTCCTGTGTGTTTGACAAATCTTTGCTAGTATAATATGGCAAGCTTAGGAGTGCGGATGTTGGAAAGTCATCCCTTACATCTGGTGGCATTGGAGGCCACAAGGGGCTTCTTTTGCTCCATGCTGAAAAATTCACAAGGAAGGAAGCGTCCATGATTTGGCATGCAGATCTGGTGGTGGGCTTCTCATAGTCCTTTGGGTCCTTTGGTTTGAGCAGAGTCGCTAGGTGAATGCAACATTTGCTCTATAAGTAGATAGATTGAGGCCTTCACCGGAACCTCAATCTGGTGTCCTTCAAGTGGCTTCTTCTAGATGTTTGTTTTTGAGCAAAGTTACCAATTTAGTTTTGAAGTGCTTCAACAAAAAAAAAAAGGTAGAAACCCTCACCAGGGCCTAAGCCTAACTTGTTCTTGCGATTGCGGGACCAAAGATAAATCAATGGGGTCCCATCGGGCATGCCATTAAACTGTTGTCCTCTTCGATTGTCTCGGTCGTTGGATGTGGCATGAACCAAGCGGTCGAGGCTATCGTGCTTTGCGTAGAGTGATACGGTAGGGCCGGTCTCTAGAATGCAGGGTTTGTCTCAATCGGGGGCCTTTGGGATTTTGACAAAGGCCGACTCCTTTATAAGATGTGATCTTGGGTGCACACTTCCTAATCTAATAGCTTGGGGGAAAAGGGTAAGAGAAAGAAAAACAAAGATAGCGGAAAGGAAAAAACTTAAGCTAACAAAGTGGTGATGTGCCAAAGATCAAATGAGATCCCCTCTGCACAACAACTTTGATCGTAATGCACTAACGGGAGCACTTCCTCTTCTCGACATACTTAAGCATAGATTGAAATACAAACACACACATACAAAGGAGACAGGTTAGGGCATGAGAACCAAATAAACACATATGCCTCTAGTATATATGTGTGTTTGTGTGTGTGCAAGCAAAGTATCACAATGATTTATACCAGAAGTAGGGGTTTAGTTGCCCACAAGACCACCTAGAGATCCACATACTGCTATACAAAAGGGAAGTGAAGGGAGAGTTATACAATTAGCTGATACACTTGTTGATACAACTTGTCGATCCTTTACAATATCTACACTTCTACTACTTATATATTACAAAGAGTAGGTTTTCCCTCCAAAACTCATGCAAGATTTCAAGATGACTGTTGCTCTTGGTGCTGGGTCATATCTTCATTTAAGTTGGTTTCTCCGAGGTCTTTCGATCTGTGATCATTACTTCCAAATGATTCTGAGTCTTTGGATGAGCAGCCACCACCACCCCTTATGGGGATTCCTATAGTCTGAGTGCAAAAGATTTCTGCAATCAATGCTTCAGATTTGGGGTTGCTTCTTATGTTGTTTTCATCCTTTCAAAAAGATATGTTGTGATCTATTGCAGGAAAGGACTGTACTCCCTAGAAAACTGTACACCTCAGCTTTTTCGAAGCATAGGTGTTTTCAGCCTTTCGAACTTTTATCATCTTTCGATCTCGGAACTTTTCTTTTTATCTAACCTCGGAACTTAAATTGCGAGGACTTTTGTCTTTTGTTTTCGATCAGAACTTTTGTAGACTTCCAATTTTCAGACTGTCTTTTTGCGCTTTTTGGGATCGTTTGCCTTGAAATCCTCAAAATGTTAGAGCTTTTGTCTTCTGCCTTTCCTAGTCTCAAAACTTTTCATTTGTATTTTTGTCACACTTTGTCTGATGCTTCATATTTGGCTTCCTGCTTGCTTCTTTCTTCGCCAAGGTTGCCTTGCCAAGGCATTTTTTTTGCGTGTAGTGGGAACTCACTACAGAAAATATAGAGAAATAGATCATAATAAAATTCAAGTGCTCTTACAGTAGCCTCGCAAATCTGAAGTGTTGTTGATTACCTACTTATAAAGTCACCTCCTACATGTTTAATAAACTCATTTGCATGACTTAGATGAATCATCATTGCTTGCTATTGAGAGGCCCCATTGTGTCCTGCTTTGCTAATGATGTCTCTTCCATCATCTATAATAAAAGTTCAATGAATGCTTGTATGAAACCAGTGATGAGGTAATTGCCTAAAGCACTAGGTCATGTCCAAGCAATAGGGATTCTCCTAGGGCATATGAGACGGTTTTCTATGGATAGTACTAACTATGCATAATTCCTTAAGCTGCAAAACTGTATTGGTAGCTATACTAAAGAATCTTGTTTTGATCTGTGCATAAGTGCCATGCAAATTCTAGAAACATTGTGGTACATAATATTTTGTTTTTCCTATCTAAAAAGGGTTCCTTTTGAAAGAAGTATGGAATGGAGGCAAACACAAATTATAAATCTCTACATTGGGTGTATTTTGTAACAACCCACCAAAACCAACCCAAAAGAGAGATTTTTTTTTTTCAAGTAAGAATCACCAGAAAGGATCCTAATATTATTTTAGCATTCTCAAGGCATCGCCACATTTGAGTTCAATGTCATTGCAGACGACACTCAAGTGGACAAGAGTGGCCAACATCTCGTATTTTCTAGGGTTCACCTTACTAAACCTCATCGTTTAGAAGGACACCAAAGTGGTCCCCCACCTTTCCCATACCCCCACCGGTATAGTACAATTTGAACATAGTGTAGGGATTATTCTTTAAGGCCCATAACACTTAAAGGGGAATGCCTATTCCCTAACCCTTCCATAAGTCCGTCTATGCAGGTTATTCTGGCGTCAAGCCTTGGTGCTTAGTTACCACACTTCTGCAGGCTAACTAAGGTCATTACCACTCACTTCATAATGAGTATGGTTACTTGAACCTCACCGTTCAAGGTACCACCAGTGCTATCTCGTGAATGATTCCATTATCTTCATAGTTATGGAACACCCGATCCTCATTTTTCAAGGTGTATCAATCACGAATTTTTGGCTATTCCATCATTGCAACTCCTTCCAGATTCATGAGTACCTGGCTATTGCATCACTACAACTCCTTTCAGGACTCAGAACTACCTGGTTATTGCATCACCGCAATGCCTCCTAGGATTGGGTTTTCTCCTTGACTCAGGGGTCCTAATAAGGTTCTAGATCCATGCCCAAAAACCCCCACCAAACCCAAGAATCATATATAAAAACAATATAACATTTGTCCCATGAAAAAAATAAAAGTGCCATGACAGAAATAACATGTTTAACTATAGCACAATATTAAATTTAGAATTTGAATAACATAAATTCCAGCATAATGCTAGCACAAAAGAGCATTTCTCTAGATTAAATAACATGATTAAAATAATGTTAATGCTAACGTCTATACATAATGCTAGCATAAAACATTTCTACAATTAAAGCTAATAAAATAAGCTTAAACATATAAATATTCTTTTATTTTCTTTCCACAATGAAAACATCTTCAAGGAGTTCATATCCAACTCATTCTTTTGTTTCCTCAAAAACCAAACATTATATTTATTTACACAAGGCTTCCAAGCCTTAGTAATTCAGGAATTAAAATACCAGTTGTTACATAACAAAATTTTCATTCACATAACATCTTTTCATTCCAAAATACATTAGAGCAAGTCTGCCCAAGTGGCCTGCACACCACCTTCTTTTCATGATCTTCTTCATGAAAGGAGTCTCTCACGATCTTTAAGAAAACTTAGGGATCAAGACCCCTGTCCCCTCTTTTTTTTTTTTTTTTTTTTTGTAAGGGTCTCTCTCTTTTTTTTAAAAATTTTGGATCAAGACAACTCTTAATGCAATGCAACTTAACATGCACCATGTATAATGCAAGCAACCATGCAACATACATTTCAACAAACAAGGAGAGAATCCCATACTTCTCTCTATAATGGTTCCCTTACCTACTCAAGTCTTAAGAAACCATTATAATTATTTATCCATTCCAAAGCTCTTTTCTCAAGCAACCATGCAAAATACATTTCAAGCAACTAAATAGATAATCACTAACTTTCTTTATGAAGCACCTTATAGCATGATAAAGTACTACCCATTTAAATTGCTTTTCTTTTATTTGTTTCAAAATGCAAACCAAACACCCAAATATTTCCAAACATGCAATTAAGCAATAACTACCTCTTAATGCATCATTTCACTATTGCAATGCTATAAATAAAATATATCCAACTTATTATTCACAAAGTTAATCATTTAAAAGATTATAAAACTTAATTAAAACACTTCAATCATTAACACTAAATAAACATATTATTCACTACCCAAAGCATTCTTTAACTCCAAAAGAAACTCTTGCTTATTTCCATAGCTATCTCTTTTATATAAACTTAAATTAAACAATCATAATTATGTCACAAAAATCCCTCTTTCTTCTAAAGAATATAAATTAATTTCCAAACTTAATTTTCCCAAAGACTCCAATAAGCAATAGGCAGCTCTAATAAACCAAAAGCTAAAGATTGAAAGAACCAATAAATAAACATCCAATACATAAACAAAAAGATACCCCGAGCACCTTAGTGCGCACAACAAAACTGACTAGAGATCAACGCTCGAGTAGATTTCAACCTTAACCGAACAACGCCGACTAGCTACTAGAAAGAGACACTACACAACGAGGAATTATGTAGGGAAACATAACAACAAGGAGAAACTCCAGCCCTGAGCAGAGAAGCACATGCCGGCAACAGTCATAACACTCAAGCACAAACAAAAGCTACTAACCTGAATTCAAAGCACGAACACTACCTAAAGAGGAACCATGTTCACTCTGAGAGCCAAAATTGCAAGAAAAAGGCGTTCCAAAGGAGGCGCATGCAGGAAAAAAAAACATACAATGTCTACAACTGAAAAACAAAGATCTATCTACTGCAAACAGCATTGAGGCGCTACACATCGTCTTACCAAGCACAAGGCTCAATCCAACAATCAAATAAGCAAAATGCAACCTGTTGAAGACAACAGGAAGGACCAAACCAGCTTACCGCGATCAAAACAAACCAACAAAAACATGCAAGGAGAAAATTAAAACCACTCATGGCTTCAAGAAGACCCGACATTCCAGAAGTGTTGAAATCGATGCTAATTCCTTGGCTCTCGTCTTCTCCAATATCCTCTTCACGGCTCCCAAGCAAAAAAATACCCACTTGAACTTACCAATCCATCACACCCTTATAGCTCAACATCCACCAAGGAGCAAGAATACATTCAGTTTCTTTCCAACGTGTTGGCTTCCATGACGTTCTCTCTTGTAACATGTCAACGGTGTTGCCAAGACTCATGGCCAGCGTCCTTCTTAAACAATGCATGTCTGCCTCCAAAGATAAACCTCTTTTTCAAATATTATTAGCCATAATAATATCATTCCTTCGAATTTTAAAAAACATTAGCAAACTTAATATTAATATCACTTTAGTATTAATGTAATTAAATTAATTATTCTTCTAATAAATTTAATTTAGCATCGATGGTTAATATTGATTATTAACATCGATTACTAAGTATCTTTAGGTATTATAAATACCAATATTTTAATAATACCAATCTAGTAAGAGAACCATTTGTCTTTAAACACAAGCATGAATACGTTCCAAAACACTTGATAATGCATGCAACATTGTTTTCCTTAAGTAGACGACAATTTTAAGATAACTAAAACGCTATCACCAGCCTACCAAGGATGGCTCTTTTGCCAAAAAGGCAACCTATCGGCCCAATGGTGTATTCAAGCATCAAACACATATGCAATGCATCTATATGAAGAGTACTTTTTTACCCTTGAGTTGTCGATAAGTATGTCATCCATCATTTCCTAGTTTTTCTCTCAACTCTGGTGGTTATCCCATACCAATACACTAGTGAAAGTACCTGGTCCTACAACCACAAACTCATAGCTAGTACCATATTCCAAGTAATCAAAGCATAAAGTATAGCTACCACACATTTTAGTAACATAACAAAAGATTATGCATTAGATATCCACCCATCAATACATGAATCAAATGTTAAGAATAAGTCTTGCCAAGGAGGGCCATTACATACTCCCCGCCCCTTGGACTAAACGCAGTCCTCTATGTTTTTTCTTGAAAATAAAGCATACGTTTTTCATTCAAGTAAATATAGGAATTGTTTCATCATTTCCTCAACATCTTCCTAACTTGCACAATTTTCAGAATATTGGTCCCACTAGACCTTACATCTAGGGTTTGTTTCCTCAACATCTTGGAACGAAACCTTAGAATTTTTACCTGTCGCACCTCAATGGGTAAGGGATTTGCCATCTGCAATTTGGAAACATTCCAAACATAAGAAGGATCAACAACATATTTCCTAAGCAGGAATATGTGGAAAGTATCATGGATCTTTGACAAGTTGGGTAGCAAGGCAAGCCTATAGGCCACTGGACTAATCTTATCAATGATCTCAAATGGCCCAACATAGAGAGGATCCAACTTAGTTGACTTGTTGGAGCTTTTCATGGGTCTAACTCCCAAGAAGACTGTCTCCCACAGAGAATTCTCTCGGTGATATAGATCAGCATAGCTCTTTTGGCAATCAGCTGCTTGTTTGAGCCTTAGCCGTATTGCTCTAAGCTGCTCTTTAATCTCTTTGATAGTGTCTGGTCCGATCACCACCGATCCTCCGGATTGTCCCATGATAGAGGTGTTCTGCATCTCTTGCCATACAAGGCCTCAAACGAAGCCATTCTCAAGGATGCATGGTATCTATTATTATATGCAAATTCAACAAGATGCAAAAAGTCTTCCACTTAGAATTTTGATCCATGCAATACATGCGAAGCATGTCTTCCAGGACTTGGTTCACCCTCTCCATTTGCCCATTTATTTCTGAATGGTAAGCAAAATTGATATTCAATTTATTCCCATTGCACGATGAAGAGCCTGTCAAAATTTTGATGTAAACCTGGAATCTGTTTGATATGATCATCTTAGGAAACCCATGTAACCTGAAAATTTCTTTGGAAAACTTATTTGCCACAATTGGTCCATCATCCATGATATTTCCCGGTATAAAGTGTGCAACCTTAGTCAACTTATCGACTACCACAAGTATTTCATCATGGTGGTAAGTAAACCCATGAGAAAATCTGCAAAATCCCGATATTTTGCCGATTTTTTAAAATGCCGATGCAATCAACAAACTCTCGGCGATGCAAAGATTTTTTGAAGATTTTTTGCCGATTCTTTCAAAATATCTACATTTTTTTTTAGATTGCGGCCGATTTAGGGTTTTTTTATGCAAGTTCAGCTGTTAATGTTTGAACTTGGAAGTTTAAAGTTTAAACCCTAAACCCAAAACCCTCTTTTTAAGTAAATATTGTTGCCTGGTAACTATGTATGCAAGCCCATTTTTCAGACGTTAATGTTTGAATGAAACTTTGAACTTTGAACTTGAAGTTTAAACCCTAAATCCTAGTCTAGGTCCTAGGGTTTTGGGTTTAGTTTTTTTTTTCCCCTCATATTTTTAAGTAAGTATTGCTGCCTGATAACTATGTATGCAAACCCATTTTTCAGCTGTCAATGTTTCAATTTTAAACCCTAAACCCTAGCCTTTTGGTTTAAGGTTTAGTTTTTTTTTTTTTTTCCTTTTTTCAAGTGATTGTAACTTTGTTGTTACTTGTTTCCATGTGCAAGCATATTAAAAATGAAACCTTTTTTCCTTGTTACTTGTAACTTTGTACCTTTTCATATTATAAACAATACAAGATGTGTTTTGTCACTTTCATGTGTACTTAAAGCTTGAGCCTTGTATGATGTCTTGACATGAATTATTGCTTTTATTGCAATATTTGATTTGCATAATGTTAATTCATTGTAATATGCATGAAAAAAAAAAAATCAATGAAAATTTTCATTTTCTTTAGTTTTTTTTTTGTCGATTCTTCCCCCGATTTTTTTGTTGAGTCTCAATTTTTGCCGATTTTTAAAATGCTGATTCCAATTTTCTCAACCGTGGGTAAACCCACAATTAAATCCATAGATATAACCTGCCATTTCCGAGTAGGTATATCATGTGGGTACAATTTTCCTGCTGGATATTGGTGTTCAACCTTAACCCTCTGGCATTCCAAACATCTAGCAATAAAACTAGTGATATCCTATTTCATTCTTGCCTGATAGAAGGTCTTTTTCATGTTTTCACGCACCTTTGCACCTCTCAGATGAGCAAAATATGGAGAACTATGTGCCTCTTGCATAATCATTCTTCTTAATTCACCAGTTTTGGGTATGACAAACCTATCCTTGAAGCATAAAAGTCCATCTTTTATGTTGAAATCCCTATTTTCTTCAGGATTTCTCTCAATTTTTGCTCGTATATCAATGCAATACTGATCCTATATCTGCATTTCTTTGACTTTGTCCATCAAGTCTATATGACTCTGGGTTAATGCTGCTATGTGCCTTCTCCTACTCAAGGCATCTACAACCTTATTTTCTTTCCCTTTGATATAATCAAGACCAAAGCCATATTCTGCTAAGTACTCTATCCATCTCCTCTGTCTTGCATTCAACATAAGTTGGGTAAAAATATAACTTAGACTTTAATGGTCTGTCCCATAGTAGTCAGACTCTTTTGGACTCCCGAGTACTCGGCCGAGTCCGAGTTCGAGTGGGCTCAGCCGCGCCGAGCCCACTTCGACTCCTTTTTTTTATGGACTCCACCAAGTCCGGTCGAGTCTTGGGCCGAGTCCGAGTCCCACCTGGACTATCGAGCCCCGACGTCGGGACTCGGCTGGCCCAAAAAAAATGGAAGTTTAAAAAAAAAAATTACGTCTAGGGCGGTTAAGTGTTGATGATGCTCCACGACTTAAGCATCCACGTTGGCCAGTGCGCAATCACAAACAAGACGCTGAAATCTTTGTTTATTATATTAACGAGAGAATGTGCAATTTTGCTTCTCAAACCTTCAGAATGTTTATCCCTCAATTATAATTTATTTTAATACAAAGATATCTTTTGTCGATGGATACATCATCCGCGTCTTGTTTGGGAATGGGAACCGCTTCAGAATGCACGTATGCATGTCCTGTGGGGTGTGGCAATTCGGGCAGAGTATGGCATGATTTTTGGAGGCGTTCGATCAAGGAAGGCTTGAGGCCGCCGATGTCGAGACCTCTTCCTGGAAAGTTCGTCGCATAGTTCTTGCACCTTCATTTTCTTCCATTCTTTTCTCTCCTTCAATGCACCCTCTCCCGTCGCCGTCACTGCCACCGTCGCCATTGCAACCAATACACACCACCACGCCGCAATGGAAAAAAAATTAAAAACGATAATTTATTTCACTCTGAAACCCTCGACCGCCAACGAAACAATTGCTATGCACGAAGCTCCCCCATAATAATGAATGTCACTTCTACCTTGAATTTTGGTAAGCAGTTTTCAAAAACGGCTTCCCATTCTAAAACCGGAAATATGGCTAGGATTAAATATTAGTTTTATCAATATTTTAAGAATTTTTTTTTCAATTTTTTTTCTCAGGAACCTTTTAATAAAAGTAAAGTTAATAGATCCCAACCCACGGATTATAATTAACCATGGTATTTGAATATTTTATTTATTAAACATGGTGGACTAAGTTAGGGTGATTCCGTCCCATGGTTTCTCTATTTAAACATGGTATTTGAATATTTTATTAATAAAACATAGTGGACTAAGTTAGGGTGATTCCGTCATACAGTAAAGTTAATTATTATTTAAAGTTTTGTAAAATGTTAATTATGTTTTTGAACTTTATATATTAACTTTTATTTTATCATTATATCATTTATTTATAATTTTATAAACTAAAGTGGTCATGCCTGCAAAGGTCATAGTTTGTTCCGAATCCTCTGAGTGCACGCCAGACCGACAACGATGGTATGAATCTCGAGTGACCGGTGGTCCTCTTCATGTCGGGTTATAAAATAATGAGGTGGTATAGGCTTGTTGGGGGCAGCCCCTATAGTTTGAACCTTGCACTTGGCAGTTACTAAAAATAGTGTGGATGTAACCAACTCCCTATGTATCCAAAAAAAAAATTATAAAACAAAATTATTAGCTTGCTATTAGAATATGCTCCTTCCTCTTGTTAAATTTCTTATTTGTATAATGTTGAATGTTGAGTAAGTGTGTTAGAATATACTAATAAGTAATATGCATGAAAAAACTTATTTTTTCAATATAAATTTGTATTTTTTTTCATTTTTTATTTTTTCCGAGTCTTGCCAAGTTTTTTTTCCGAGTCCCGAGTCCGACCCCCGAGTCGAACTTTCCGAGTCCGAGTCGAGTCTGAGTTTTGCTACTATGGTTTGTCCTTAGCTCAAATGATTTACCCTACAAATAGTGCCTCCAGACCTTTAGTGCGTGCACAACTGCTGCCAATTCTAGGTCGTGTGTGGCATAATTCAATTCGTGCTTCATGAGTTTCCTAGATTCATATGCTACAGTAGCCTCATTCTGGGACAACACCCCACCCAAACCTTCTAAGGAAGCATTTGTACACACTGTAAAATTCTCAAGAGGATCTGGTATCTTGAGAATCGGTGTCGTAGTCAACTTATTCTTTAGAGTTTCAAAGGCGGTCTCACATTTATCCGACCATTTGAACTCTTTTCCTTTTCTCTGAAGGTTTGTGATAGAATAGGTAATCTTTGAATAATCCCTCACAAAACGTCTATAATAACTAGTGAGCCCCATGAAGCTTCTAACTTCTGACACATTTGTGGGTGCAGGCCAACTCAAAATGGCCTCTAACACTAACCTCAAATGTTGGTCATGTTCATCTTTGGTGCAAGAATATATCAAGATATCATCTAGAAATATCAAAACAAACTGATCCAGATATTTCTTGAACACACTATTCATCATATTCATAAAAGTTGTCGACACATTTGTCAACCCAAATGGCAACACTGTGAACTCATATTGTCCATACCTAGTCTTAAAGGCGGTTTTGTGAGTATCCTCACGGATTCTCAACTAATGATATCCAGATCTCAAATCAAATTTTGAAAATATAGTGGCATCCTTTAGCCGATAAAAGAGATCGTCAATTCTCGACAAAGGATACCTATTTTTGATGGTAACCTTATTCAGCATTCTATAGTCTATGCACAATCTTAAGGATCCATCCTTTTTCACAAATAACACCGGAGCTCCCCATGGTGACACACTAGGTTTAATCAACCCCTTCTCCAATAAATTTTGAAGTTTGTAATAGACACCCCTGTTTGCTGCTCTGAAATAACTGAGGGTTTTTTCTTTGTTTCCGTTTTTGTAATGTCTGATTTTTTTTGTGCTTTTTCTGATGTTTTGCTGATAGGTATTATATGCAATTGTTTTGGGGTTTTTGTGCTTTATAATGTGTGAACATATGCATAAAGAAAAACTCTAAATTGCATAAACATAAACTGGAATAAAACAAACTGAAACCCAACACCAAACAACATTATTTTATTCAAATTTTTGACCTGGAAATGCAAGTACAGGTCTGATACAAAATTCTGGAAATAAACTATACATAGTTGAGCACACCAAAATGGTCATAACTTCATCAAACGGGCTCCGAATGACATGCCGTAAAATGCAACAATCTTATACAAGCTAGGCGCCAATGTTTGGACAGCAAACACACCCGAAAGTTGACTAAATTTATTGCACACTACCCCAGGTAATGGTACAGCCTGTTAGAAAGGGTACGACTAGCAAAATAAATTCACTTCAGCTCCAAACCCTCATCAAAATGCCTCCATTCTCATCGCCCAATCTTGGAAAACATATGCTAGGAAACCCGAAATGAGAAACTTCCCGGATTAAGAGATAAATGCTTTACACGTTCTCCAATGCACTCCTAAATGGTATGGCCAGCTCCAAGAACCCTCAAATCACACCACAAAACACTAAATTGAAGCACACCCAGATAAAAATGACCAAAAACTAGAAGACCCAGAAGATCTCCTCAAACACCCACTGAAGTTGCCGAAATCACAAACCCTACCGCTGCAAATCAAGCTCAAATCTGTGTCCCCTGAAGTAAAAACACCCAGAACTGACTAGGGAGGACCTTTAACCCCCGAAATCAGTGATACCAATGGAGGTTTTCGTCTCCAAAAGCCAAAGTCTGCAATTGCTGAAGCAAATTTGACAGAAATCTGTTATGTTGCCAGAAAGAAGATGCTGCAAATGAGCTCCAAAACTCCAATATAAACCCCATGCCTCATTTTTAGGTTTTTTGGGCTCCAAACACATTTCAAATAATATTATTTTATTGCCTTAAGGACTCCTATGCCCCCCCTTGGGATGTGCATCCACCCCCTTGGCCTCGTAGGACAACGTTGTTTTTAAAAAAATATAAAGTTACTTTTTTTTTTTATATCATTTGGCCCTTTTTAATTAAAAACTAACTTCCAAATATTTCGCCCAACCTTAGCAACTGAATAAATTCATCAAATAAGGCAACCTGAACACTGCAAATGTGGAATGAAGCAGACCAAAGCTGACACTACCAAAATTAGCAGTTACTATAAATAGTAACTCCATAAGAATCACCCAACAGAGCCCTTGGAAGGACTCGGAACTCCTTAGCACTACTCTGAACAAAAACCCATAAAATTCATCACCACTGAACGTCTCAGCTCCGACTTACTAAAAATAGTAAGTGGTGGAAGAAAGCTCCGAATCGCCTCTAGAAAGAGGCATGGGAGAGCTGGTGAAGCACTGATCGCTAGGGAACAACCCACTTAGGGTTCTCAAACATCCCTATTTAGCCTATGGGAACCCAAGAATAGGCTAAATCACCACTGAACACTGACTGTCTGGAAAGGGGACATTACAAAGTTGCATCATTAACTCTTGCAATTAAATAGGAGTCATTATGTAAGGTGTCCTTGCAATAGGTTCGGCTCTAGGCATTAGTTCAATGGTGAAGTCAAATTCACGTCGAGTTGGTAGACCTGGGAGATCCTCTGGAAGTACATCCCTAAATTCATGTAGAATTGGATGTTTCTTAAAAATTTCCTCATCCCCGTTATCACTTGTCTTACCATTCATCTTCACTATGTACAACATACCACCTCTTTTAATTGCTTTCTTTAACTTCATGGTTGATAGCAAATGTGGTTGAAAAGACCCTTGCAAACTTTGAACCCTAACTCTTTTCTTATCCTTATCCGTATAGTCCAGCCATCTTTTTTGGAAGTTGATTAGGGCTCCATGAGCCTTCACCCAATCCATCCCTAAGATAATATCAAAGGCACGTAGTGGCACTACATATAAATGCCATATAGTGGATCCATTGGGTAGGGTAATTTCTACTGTAGGCAAACACTGATCCACTGAGTAGATCTGTCTAGACCCATACTTGAATTTCCACCCTTGTGTCAAAAATCCAAGTCTTTTCGGCATATCCTTGATAATACTAATGGAAATAAAACTATTTGTAGCTCCACTATCTATTAAAACTTTGACATCTTTGTTAAACAACTTACCATTTAATAACATAGGAGTTGCTTGTCCATCCAGGTTCTGATTCCCTATAGTGGCATAGATTCGGTGTGGCTGCTCCTTTGCTCTGTTACTTGACTTTGGCTATTGGGGACACTTATTAGCATAATGAGGACCCCCACAAATGAAGCAACCTGTCTTGTGTGCCTGAGATCTTTTTGGCCTTTTCTCCCTTGTTCTCTCTTTTTTACGCTGAATCATTTTGCTGTTGGGGTTTTAAGTTATTCCTTTTCCTGATCTTAGGTACCTTCTTTGAATTTCCTTTGTCTTTCTCATTTTTAGATTCCCATTCAACAATATTTTCTCTAGCATTGATTGTTGTTGCTCCATCTACTCTTGTAGCAATCTAATTAAAGTTGTAAGTTGCTTCATTTCCTCTCGAAGCAGCTCAACTAGGGAAGGGACGCTTATCAATGTCCTAGTGGAATCCTCCCTTTTCTCAACTTCCTTGCTAGAGTCCTTTGTTCTTCTAAACTTCTTGTTGGAGTCCATTGTTCTTCTAGACCTTTATTAGGGTTGTACTGCGACTTCATTTTGTGTAGTAGATGCCACCTTCTTGGATGATCTTAATACAAGTGCCATCTCTTATCTATAAAAAGAAGTTGGGTAAGTTACAATTTCTCCGAATTGTACTTACAACTAGTTAGTTTCATCACATCTTGAACTAACTTGTATCATAACACCTTCCTGCTTCTAATTATGGTCATACTTGTCTCCCCATATGGTGCCTTCTTGGCTATGACCATTATCACTTTCTTGACAATGATCTTGGTCACGCTTGCCTCATTGCAAGGTGTCATCTCATCTTAGACTATTATCGCTCCCCTAACAATGATTTTGGTCACACTTGCCTCACCACAAGGTGCCATTCCCAATAAGAAACTATACACTCTAGGATTTTTAATCCTTGGTCTGACTTGTCCAATTGGCGTGCAATACCCGAGTTATCCCAGATCACGTTAAGGTCCTTAGTAGAGTAAGTCTCCCCAAAGTAGCACATCAAGTCAAGGCTCATCCTAGGCGCACTCCATGGAAGCTTCTAGCCCTACGACCTAGAGCTCTGATAACAACTATAACAACCCATAAAAACCAATCTGAGAGAGATTTTTTTTTTTTTTTGAAGGTTGGTTCACCAAAAAGGATCCCAATATTATTTTTAGCATTCTCAAGGCATCACCACATTTGAGTTCAATGTCACTGCAGACGACACGCAAGTGGACATGAGTGGCCAACATCTGATATTTTCTAGGGTTCACCTTACTAAACCTCATTATTTAGGACGCCAAAGTGGTCCCCCCACCTTTCCCATACCCTCATCAGTATAGGACAATTTGACCACAGTGTAGGGATTATCCTTTAAGGCCCATAACACTTAAAGGGAAACACCTATTCCCTAATCCTTCCATAAGTCCATCTATGTAGGTTATTCTAGGGTAAAGCCTTGGTGTTTAGTTACCACACCTTCGCGAACTGACTAAGGTCATTACCACTCACTTGGTAACCTAAACCTCACCGTTCAAGGTACCACCACTGTCGTCTCGTGAATGATTCCATTATCTTCATGATTATGGAATACCCGATCCTCACTGTTCAAGGTGTATCAATCACGAATATTTGGCTATTGCATCACCGCAGCTCCTTACAAATTCGTGAGTACCTGGCTATTGCATCACCGCAACTCCTTCCAAATTTGTTCCTCTGTAAGTTGCTCCACCTTGTTGCATCAAAAAGGACGCTCCGTCGTGTGCCATGTAATGCCATTGCTTTCCACTTGGAGAGGTAGGCAACCCCTTTCTCGTTTTAGTGGAGTAGTTTTGATGGAGATGTGCACAACACGCGCATCAATAGTTTCCCCCATGTCGTACCTCCATGTTATAAACGTACGCAAGTTCCAGACAGGATGCCCTACTTGCTGGACAGGTAAACACCATAGGATAATCGGCCAACGAATGGCGTATGCAGACAGAAACACTTGGCCACATCCTTCCATTCCCCACGCAAAATATCTTACTGTTGTACAATAGCAAAGCAAAAAAACAAAAGCAGAGGAGATTAAGAGAAGAAACGAAACTTGGAAACGAAACAACATTATGATTCCTCGCTAATGGACGATGCCTTCCACGAGGGTTGCCATGTGTCCTTTGTGAGGCAGAGATAGACTTCGACAATCATGTTGATGAGAAGCTGCCATGGATTTGCCATTCAAAGAAATGTACACTCTTATAAAATAAAATAGCTGCGCGAGAGAAAGAGAGATCCGTATCAGCCGTGCAGTTTGACAAGCCATCAAGGAGCCCATGAGGTAGGGAGGCAACTTCAACATCGTGGCGACGATTGTATCGAAGGAAAGGAGGCCTAGAGCAGTGCTTTGGTGGCCAAGGAGGACACCATAGAGGTGGTCGGGTGGCGATATTGTTGGGGAACTCTCCTGGCCTGACCATGCGATAGCCTGGACAGAGCCTCACACCACGTCTGAATGGCATGATTGCTAGGTTCCTCGTCGATTCATGGATTTTGTCTTTGCTAGTGTCGCGGGTCGAACAAGAGAGCCTGAGAGGAGTTGTTCTCATCCAAATGCTCAACCCTAAGCTCTTCCAATGCTCATAGATTGTTTGTGAGAAACTTAACGGCAAACACCATGGTCATAGATATCTTGTAGCCCGCCTTAGCATCTTTAATTCACCCTTCCAGCAAGGCGGTCTTGTTTTTGACCATGAATTCCATGGAATAGTCCATGAATTCCACACAATTTTTGGCTGCGGTCGTTATGTTCGCATTTTCGGAAGACAAGGCGAGCAGTTCCTTTAACAAAACACGATCTCGATTGGTGCCCTTACAGGAGAGGTCCATGGTTGCTCTAATCATGTCTTTAGGTCCTACGTTGGCGAGCACTTTGCAAAGGGATAATTTACAGAGGTCCGACAGTTGAGTGGCGTTGTTGGCCTGATTAATTGCCGAGAAAACCTGGGAGGGCTGTAGCAGCATCCTTTCATTATCATGGCTAGAAATGAGATTATCCAAAATAGAAAGTTCTTGGCATGAGAGCAAATCAATGTCATTTGGGGACGACCACATCTTGTTGACGTTCTTCATGACTACCAACAACTCAAAGGTGGGGCTGGAGTAGTCTTCTTCAACAATACATTGAGAGTCCTCAACGCTAAAGATCTCCTCCAGGTCCATGTCGTCCATATTTGATTCAGTCATCATCATCTCAACACACAACTCTTTGGCCATCTATGCCAACTCCTAGATAGAGAGAATTTGAAGGTACTCTCAGTTAGGCAGCATGGTTCCTTAAGCAACCCACAACACGATCGATGTGCTCATACCAATGATGTGGAACAAGATTTATTCCATCCAAATTGCATTTCCGTTGATTTTCAAATGTATTTATGGGCATCATATGCCTTTACAATTTGCCTTTTGGGTCAAAATCTACACATCAATTGCCTACCTTTCTAGAAAGCAACTAGGAGGTGGCTATTGCCATGTTTCAAAACATGTGCCTAAAACATGTGATTAGCATGTGCTTCTATTCTAGAAGCTTTTTATTTTATAAATTTATATTATTTACTTTTTGTCATATGTGCTCCTTATCAGCTTTTCTCCCCATAAAAGGTAAGGATGATTTTTAGGTCACAGTCAAGCCAGCACACCTCTCGGTTGTATGAGGCCCTCTTGTGTGCAAAGCAAACTTTTTACTTTACCTTAGATTATTAGCTCAAATCTGTACTTCTCTATTGTTTTGATCCTTAAACCATGCTCATGGTAAATTGAATTTTGCCTATCCATCTAAGAATAATTCAATTTTCTCATTGAAGTCAATGTCCTAAACTCAATGGGATTTGTCTCTTTGTAAGAATAAGACAAGTTGATGCCAAGCATTCCTCATCTATATTTTCTGAATGGAAGTGTATGCAAAGCAAACAATTTTGGCCACTTTGCAGCAAATCAATAACCATTTATAGCAACAAAGGAACACAGGTAAAAGCAAAACAGTGAACATGAATATAATTGGATACTATCTGTTTTACAAACTCTTCTTTCTTGAACATTAGCTAAATCAGCAATAGAAGCATTTTGGACCACGGTTTTTTCCCCACCAAATAAAGTGCCATTCCAGTAAGAGTTATCATGCCACTTTTACTAGCCAACAGCTTCATCATGTTTTTACCTTACATGATTTTTTGAATTATGAACCTGATTTAAGACATGCAAAGCCATGATCTGAAAATGTTTTCAAAAATGCAGTCAAGAGGCACACTGTTCAGAGTCCTGTAAAACTTGCTTGTTTCACTTTTTAACATCCTACAATTTAACTATTTTTTTCCTTGTCAGCTTCCGTCTCAAAAGATTTTGATTAAACCTTGTTTAAAGGGATTTTGTAAATTTATGCTTATTAATTTTGTATTCTTGGTTTTTCTTTGGAACACTATTTCCAGCTCTCTCCAGACTGTTGTAACACAATGTAGTATTTGAGTACAAATACCTGCTTTGATCATCTGCGGACATTAAGAAACTTCCTTTCTTTCTAAGTAATTGTCACTAATATGAGTAGGGTTTCTCTTTGTTACTCTTTATGTTATTTAGTGATCTCCGCTTATTATCTCAACAATCTTTATCCTTCACTTGTAATTTTAGAGTACTGTAACTTTTGCTTTAATCTTCATAGAAAGAAATGAGATATTGTCCTCAATTTTCAAAAAAATAGACACAGAATATTCTGACTCCCTTGTGGGAAGTTTCCGGCCCACTTGGTAGTTCCAAATTTGTTTTGTTTCCAAAATCCTAGTCAAACTATTAAATTTTGACTTGCCAAGTCATTCTGGAGTTCAAGTTGTGTGACATTGTTTCCTGTTAGTTGTGAAGCCTCGTCTTTTTTTCAATTTCAAACCAAAGTCTTGTATGGAAATACATCTCTGATTTTAGTAAACATGGTAGCTAGCGTTAAAAGTAGTTTTGCATTTGCTTGCTCTGCTCATTAAAGCAAAAGCCTTGTATGGAAATACTTCTATAACTTTAATAAACAATTTGGCTATTCCTAAAACTAGTTTTGCATTTTGCTTGCTCTACACATCAAAGTCAAATACAGGAGATGCAAATTTGTAATGTTTTATCCATTGCTGTAAGTAATATACTAAAGGTCCTACCTTGAAAACTTTTTGGCACTGATTACGAGGTTTTAAATGCCTTTTCTGAGGCCAATGTTACCATCTCTATTTTTATTTTGATATGCACGGTCTGAAGATGCGATTGATTTGTTTCAGGCATGCATGCTGTTCCCTAAACTGCTACAATCTGCATTGGAGCTGCTGGTTAAATGCGAGTGCTCTGTGGATACGGGTTGTCCAAATTGTATTCAGGTTAAACATTGGTCCCTAGATTGTGAAGGCCTCTTCAATTTATGCTATGCTTATTTTAGAATTCAAGGATTATGAGTCTGATAAATAGTAGCAAATTTTTACAGAGCTCGTCTGACAATAGTTGAATATTTTTGCAGATTTTTTCGTGTAGCGAGTACAATGAAGTTATACACAAGCAGGCAGCTGTGGTAATTCTGAAGGTACCATATTTCGGTTCAGAGTGTAAACCGAAGAACAAAATTATGTCACTCGACAAGAAATGATAGCTTATTAAACTAAAAGTTCATTATGACAACATTGAAAGGTGGATTTTTGCTAACATTTAAATTAACTGTGAGTGCAGGCTGTCATTCAAGCAGAGGAGTCATATAGAGAGGGATTAAACTGATGTTTTTTAACCTTCTCTGCAATGGAGCAATAGGTTGTGAATGTAATAGATATTCAATTCCCTCAGTTGGCCCACAGTTGCACGTGCCACATACAGCCACATTTTTGCAGATATACAATTCCAAACAATGATCTGTTATTAAAGCTTAATTCCTTTGGAGTGCTAAAGAAGATGGCTGGTGCTGACAGAGGATTGGCTTACAGAAAAATGAATTACCGGCAATTGCATCATAAGCATTTCAAGCAGCACAGTAGGATCCTTTAACTGTCATATATAATTATGAAAAAGATGTTGACATAATTGATTGTTCATCATGGAGGTATGAAAATTTTCCTGATGACCACCTATAAGAGTATTTATTATCACAACAAATATTGGAACTTGTTTTTCTTAGCTGTGAGCATACAGTGGTAAAATTAGTAGTGTTAAATGATCCTGCTTCCTGTGGAAGAAGACACTTTGCAAGTAAGTCTGGAATGTGCATTGCAATAAAAAGGCTCTTACAAGTGGAGAAAATTAAGATAGTTAGACCAATGAAAATTATGGCTTACTTTCCATATATTGGTTCAATCCTCTAAAAAGCCCTACACAATATTCCTTGATGTGTATACTCATTGTCAAGGATCTGAAGCCCAATTCATGGCCTACACCTGTTGGTAATCATCCAAAGACAAGTATGCAAGCATGCATAAGTAGCATCTGTATGCAAACTAGTCATGTCATTTTCTGGACACATTATTTTATGTGAGATGGAAAATGCTGTCCAAACCCCATGGAATTGAGGGAGCTGAGGCATTGTACAGGATACATTTGCGACCATCCACATTTGCGCTTTGACGACTAAAAGTGAGAAATGTTTGAAGACATGAATGCTATTGCATATGTTTCATTTTTGCCAGGTAAATGAGGGCATGCTATTTAGGAGTGAGCCCAGGCCTGGAATTATGCATGTAATTAGAAGAATTTCATGTCTGGAATGTATTTTACCATCTGCATTTTTTAGTTGAACATAGAGAACTACATCTGATAATGTAAGATGACTGTCAAATTAGCACTTATAGAAAAACATGTATATAAAAAGGAAATCTGTGGTATAGGATTTTTACCTTAAGGATAGGTAAAAGAACAACTATAATCAGCATTTTTATGGTGAAATTGTGGTGAGACTGTTATATATACATTTAAATTCAGTGTGTGTTGTGCCACTAACATATATATGATAATTGGAGGTGCTTGACAGACATATTTCCCGGAAATGACTGCAAATTTCACAGGTTTCTAAACTATTAAGCCATGAACGAATTTGATTTGTTGGACAAATGTGCCTGTCAAATTTCAGGCCAGAGTGTGCCTCCTTTTAGTTGCATTGCTTTGATACACTTAGCATTTCAAAACTTGGTCTTCAAGAGAAGTCATCGCCAAGGGGAGATAGACATCCAATGAAAAAGGCAAGATGCAATTCTATATCACAACACCAATTCTAGGGGCGGAATGTGATGCGAGAATCCTAATAAGATTATAACCATAACTTCTCTTGAGATAATTTTTCCATGAATAGTGTGTTCCATATTTTTTCTGCTGCTATTTACAATATTTTAATGGAAAGACAGATCATGTTTACACACACTTGAGGTACATGGCCATTCTTTACCTGTGTTTTTTTTAATTTTTAATTTTTTGGTGATTAAAGAAAAAGGTTTTGAAAGGGACCCTCACCCTTTTACAATGAAATCTTCAGCCTATAAAAAAAAAACAAAACCAACCATGCATTGAACCTTTGACTCTCATTGCCCAGCTAAAAAGTTGTCTAAGTTTACCACACCTGAACTTGAACTTCTAGCCGAACACAAGAGACCTATATTGCCCAATGCCTTACCAGACACAAGTTGGTGGATCTACTATTGAATAGCTCCAAGGAGGGCCAAAATAGAGTTAGAATCTGCTGGGCATAAATATTATGCTACTTGAGGGTGTTTAAAGGAGTGGTGGATGGCTCCCCTAAGCTTGAGAGGCTCCTCTATCCTCACTAGGAGTTGATTGAAGACAACAGTCATATTTCTGAATTTGTCTTTAAAGATTCTCCTGTTTCTTTCAATCCATATGCACCATAAAAAGGTTGGGATGAAAATGTTCCAAATCTGTTTGTTCTCCTTATCAGGAGGCCTCCATTGGATCCACCAGTCAATAAGATCCTCAGGCATCACCCAACTGAAACCCATAGATCTCAACCATTGATCCAACACTTCCTGAGAAAAGGAACATCTTTACCTGTGTTTTCATGGAGAGCGTTGGTGGTTTTAATAAGTATGCTCTAAGTTATTACAGTTTAATTTGTTCTCTCTTATTACCTTAACTTCATTTAGCTTTCAAGCTTCAAAGAAAATGTTTATTTTATTACTTACGTATATGGAGACAGTTTTAATAGAAGCTTCTCATCTTTTTTGACGGGAAACTTTATAATAATAAAACTACAGAAAAAGAAAATTAATAAATAGAAAGAATTCTGACTGGTGTACACAGTTTCCAATATAGTAATTTTAAAAAATATAGTTGAAACTAAACTAATATCTAGTATACAATCTCAACTGTTCATTTGACAAACAAAATATCTAATGAATTGGTTAGCAGATTGTTCTAATATTTTAATTTTTAACATTTGAAATTTTACGAAGGCAAACTAAGTATATTAAAGTAAACCCAAAAAAAAAAAATTTCTTATGCTGCATTATTTTTAAATTGTATAATTATTGTTTTAATTTACAGTTTTCTTAAAGTAACAAAAACATTATTTTCTTAAGTAATTTTCTCTTTTCAATTTAAATTACATTCGTAATGTGAAGTTGGATTGGTGATGATGGATGGCTTATGACTGACTGAGACTTGGTTTGATCTCTAGGTGATTTTGATGGTATAGGCTCCCATAGTTTAGTCAAAACAGGAATAAGTAAATAGATTTATTAATTTGTTGTACAATCATCTTATGCATCTTAGCTTTCCATTTCTTAGGAGGATGTGGTTGGTTTACAAAAGGTTGGATAGCTAAATGTATACTCATCTTGACTTTCCATTTCTTAAAAAGATAACTTGGTTGACAAAGAGTTTGATAGTTTGATGGAAACTTATCTTGGCTTTCCATTTCTTGAAAAGATATATTTGGTCTACAAAACTTTAGGCTTTTTTATAACTGATAAATACACATTGTTTTAATCATTTTTCTTAAATGTTATAATTTTAAATCATTTCCAAAGGAGATGTGTATTCATAAACATTTTCTCACTAATAAGTATTTTCCTTGTGTTAACCTTTTACTTACATGTGGTCTTGGAATTTTTTTTTTTAATTTGAGTAAATACTTCTTATACATGTACATATCCGCCGTGGGGATTGAACCTGGGTCACATCGCCGATAATGCAAGTGGCTTCCTTACAATGTTATGTAATTAAAAAAAAAAAAAACATAACTTTCATGTTAACATTGTGAACATTTGTATGTTCAACAATAACCAACCAACATATCTCGCACTTAACTAAGTAGATGGATCAATGGAACCTTGTCGACCATATGAAAATGACTTGTGCTTCAAGGATTTAAAATTGGTGTACCATAAACATTGATGCTAGAACTTACAAGTATTATCTTCCTTAGCATTTATAGCAACAAAGCTCTTTCAAACCAAAGATAGAGAAGCATCACCAAGCCTATACATTTGATTTGTCTTGCAACATATCGTGAAGCAACTATATTGAAATTATATTAATGTCCTTCATAATACACCAATTTGGCTAAAATTTGACCATCTTCAGATGAGTGATACAATAATGGAGATGGATTGCGTCCACTCTTGAAACATGGAAAATTTCTAGAAATTTGCTAGTGCCATTAGTGATGTCACCACAATATAACTTGTGGAAGGGTATCATCACCTTTAATAACTTTGGCTTATTGATGAGTATAGTTGTAGAGTTGGGAATGCTTAGTCGTATCTCTTGTAGCTATGGATCAACAATCCACTTTTGAGATGAGGATCACTAATAACTAGGGTGCATGACAATTTCCATCTTCTGTAAGCCACTGCTATCATCATCTTATGAAGTGTCAAGAAATTTTGGGATGTTTTATACTTCATGAGTGTTGGGATTTATTACATCATATGATGTGATAAATCATATTAAGGTAAAAACAAAGTGAGTGGTTAAACCTACTTACGCAGGTGTCTTGTGTGAGTTATTAGCAAGTCAAGTTGTTTCTTCTGGATCAATAACTGATAAATCATATTAAGGTAAAAACAAAGTGAGTGGTTAAACCTACTTACGCAGGTGTCTTGTGTGAGTTATTAGCAAGTCAAGTTGTTTCTTCTGGATCAATAACTATTCCTACTTGCATATCCTAGTTGTCGTTCAATGGTTCACATAAAAATGCTTCTTTTGCTTGTAGATCCCAATTGTTCTAGATTCTAGCAACTATTCCTCCTACTTGATTGGAGGGGCTTACTCGACCCCCTCAATTTGGACCTTTACAAAAACATACTCATCTATGGTAACCACACACAAGCCACCTATGACGCCTTCAACAACAATCCTTGCTTGAAGAATGCTAGCGGTAGGTGATACGACAAGCACGATTGGAGGGGCTTACTCGACCCCCTCAATTTGGACCTTTACAAAAACATACTCATCTATGGTAACCACACACAAGCCACCTATGACGCCTTCAACAACAATCCTTGCTTGAAGAATGCTAGCGGTAGGTGATACGACAAGCACACTTTCTTTGGCAAGGTGGGCCTAATGAAGGGGCCAACCCTTTGGGGTTACGAGCTCTTACAATTCCTCTATGCCACGTTTAAGATGGATGTGCTCGAAGCCTTCATCATTAATTCGTTATCATGAGAAGCAAGGAGCTTTGAATCCAATTGGATTGGCTGTGGCAATTACGACAAATGTGGGGAGGTCCATATATGGAGGCATGCCACCATGGTCACATGGAGAGAAACAATGTAGACCTTGGAGTAGATTGACGCCTTCATTCTAGAGCAGACCTTGCTTTTGAGTTTCTTTTGATCTCGGGATGGTGGTAGACGAAAACTTGGAGGAGTTTAAAAGCAAGGAAGACAAGGTGCATAAGGGTTGGATTAAAATCTACACATTGAAGGATCCTAAGTTTCCCTTAAACAAGACTAGTGAGAGGTCATAGTTTTGCAAGAAATAAAGTGGCTATTGCAAATGTACAAAGATGATGAGTTGAGCATAATAGCCTAGGAGTCACCTTGTCTACACTTTGTGCCCTTGACATCATTCTAAACGGCCTCCATAGTATCTAAGGTCCATAGAATTTCTTGTTAAGTGGAGGATGTTGGTGCCTCAAGCTTTGAGCCAAAAGTTCCCTTAATGTCAATTGTTGGCCTTCCTACATGGTTCTCGTAAAAGAAGCGATGAGTGTTAAAACAAATACAAATAGTTTAGTCATCAATGAATCATATAAAGAATGGTCAAAGGAACAATGACAAGAATACCTCTTATTATAACTACAAGGGAAACAACCTTCGTTTTGACCTGATCTTTCAAAGACATGAGATTTGTGATGTGCTAGACACATTTCATGTGATTTTTGAACTTCCAGCTGATAACTTTGGAGCTTATATTATACCAATGGCTACGAAAAAATCTTATGTTTTAGTGCTTGAGTTATTACGAGAGTCGTGAGAAAACAGTTGTGTGTTGTACCATTATTTGAAAAGTTAGAAGATTTAAAGGTTGCTCCAATTACTTTAGCAAGATTGTTTTCCATTAACTGGTACACAAATAAAATAGATGAGAAGTTGAAAACAAACAAGGCAATGGTTGCAAACGATGTGGTCTTGCAACATATAATAAAGACCCTCCTCGCATGAGGACAGTGAGGAGGAATATATTTTTTAAATTGATTTAGTATTGATCCTTGTGAATTGATGTGTGTCCCTATTCATAAGAGGATGTTCAGTGTGGTCGTAATTCCCACTAAATTTGTGTGTATTGTTGATGCAAATACATAGTTGCATGATGTGTGATAGAGTTTTTTTAATGTACTTGGAGTGCATAATTGGTGGTATTCGACACTCCTAACTATTGTGCAAGTGAATAGCTCACATTGAGAGGGCAGGAAATATTAATTTTTCTCAATCTTCAATGTGCTTATAAGCTTTGTAATACCACACCTAATAATCACGAATTTGAAGACGATATTTAGTAAGCACCACGCTGTTGAAGACAATAATGTTGAGTTGGCAAGAGTAGTAAGGACCATCCAACTACCCTGTTGATTGTATGAAGTAGTGAAGGCCCATGTCACATACAAGGTGAATGGTTGAGTTAGTCCCCATCACAAGATGATGTAAATTTGTAAGGTTCAATTTGATTGATTTTCTGTGATTAGTTGTGTGTTCCCAATCATAATTATTGTGAATAGTATAGTGTCCTTGTTTACAACTGTTATGTTGGAGTGTGTGTCCCGAATTGTGTTTTATGACCTTGGATAGTTGAGTTTGTCCCCATCCTTGGTTAAGTGTCCAGTGAGGCCATTTCCACTATTGCTTGTTGCAAATAGTTGAGTGTGTCCTTATTTGTACTTTAAGTGTACTTGATGAACTATTGAGTGTGTCCTAGTTCATCATATGGTTATTTGTACTATTGTTAGTATCCCTACCCATGTTTGGATCATGATGTAATAAGGGGGGAATGTTGGGATTTATTACATCATAATGTGATAAATCATATTAAGGTAAAAACAAAGTGAGTGGTTAAAACCACTCAAGTAGGAGTCTTGTGTGAGTTGTTAGCAAGTCAAGTAGTTTGACAATTGTGTAGTTGTAGATATATGAGAGATTTGTTATAACAATAGTTAATATTTTAACCATTTGTTGAGTCTATTACTGGTTAATTATATTGTATAAATATGTTTATCTAATTAAAGAAATTTGTTTAATATTTTGGTTGTTCCATCAACGAATATTTGTTGACGCTTGACTTTACAAAGCTTGTAAATTGCTTTGTTTTGAGTTTTTGTTGAAAGACTGCTTTGATGTTTTTAACTAACTTTTTGAAGGATTTGGTATAAATTTTGGATATCTTTATTTCATAGGAGGAAGTATGATAAGCCCATTTTAATTATCATAAAAGGGTTGTAAGTTTTTACAAGGTATTAACAAAATGTATGCATGCATACCCAAAGGGTATTTCAATTTGCTTCCAAGAAGTCAAGTCAAAGACAAGGGGTTTGTTGGTTAAATTTTTATCTTTTACTTTGGTTCAATTTTTATCTTTTACTTTGGTACAAAATATATTTCAAGTGTTGAGATTGAAATTGTATTGGAAAAGAAAACTAATTACTTGTTTAAAGTTGTTTGTTACAAAAAGTAAACCTTTATACATGACTCTATTTTTGCAAAAAGAAAAATAAACTATGTTGTGGAATTGAATGAATTGAATTAAATCTAAATAATATTTTTAGAAATGAAATTGAAACTAAGATTATGCTTATTGAAATAAAAAGTAAAACTTTATGCTTAACTCTATTGTTGCAAAAAGAACACTAAACTATGTTGTGGAATTGAATGAATTGAAGTAAATCTAAATTATGTTTGTAGAAATGAAATGGAATGAAATTGAAACTAAGATTATGCTTATTGAAATAAATGATAGAAATTGAAACTATACTAGGTTTATTGAAATGGAAACTAAACTATGTTGTAGAAAGGAAAATAGTTATGCTTGTAGCATTGAAAACAAGATTATGTTTGTAGAAATAAAAACTAGATCTATGTTTGTAGAAATTAAATAGCTAGAAATGAAAACAAGTTAAGTCCTAAGCTATGCGCTTCAGAATAGAGTTAGATAACACACTTGGATGGAATTGAATAATGTTGAAACATAACTAAGCTACAACACTTGTTGGAAACAAAGCAAAACATAAACAAAAATAACGGTATAAGGAAATGAATTCAATATAAACTACTAACAATCTTGAATTGAATTGCATCAAATGGAAATATAGTAAAATGAAAACTACAATGCTTCTACAACAAAAAAGAATGTACACATTGATGAAATGAAATTTTAAAAACAATAACATTAACAAAAGTGGAAACAAGAGAAATCGTCGGCACTTGCTCAGCACAAGTGGGCCCATACTCAACGAGCAAGGATTTGACCTTGACTTAGAGAAATGATGAAGAACTCAATCTACTTGAACCATAATTCCACTAATATAAAGAGAAATTATAGAGTTTTAATAGAACTACTATTTATCCTATCTTCTGCTATCTTCGTTGCTAACTTTTTTCATGCTAATAGGGAGTGCATATTTATACACATTTGAGACAATTGCAATTTTTTACAATCACTTGATATACATACAAATAATGTTGCCTTCGTTTGGATTTGTTGCAGTGTGACACAATACCTTATGGTTATGGTGTTTGTCTAGTTTGGTATATAGGTAAAGAGGTTGTCAACAACCGTCATCGTTTAGCATGAAATCAACATTCAAGAACTCAAGTGGGTGTGATGTTTTCCAACTGTGCATCCAGCTTATCGTGCACTTTCCAATTTTGTGTCTTCGTTTATCTTCATTTGGCTACTTGTGACATTTTGGCTCAATGTGCCTGTGATAGTTGGAGGAAGGTGAGATTCTCCATTTTGCCACTTTTGTGTGCACAATTGCTTATTGACATCAACAGTTGTTAGGTGGTGGATGTTCTACAATAATTGCATCAAGGTGAGGCTCTTTGTAGTAACTCTAAGCATTTCTACAACAAAATCTTCTACAACATAAGGGTTAGATTTTGGAATTTATAATATTTTTCATAAATAAATAAACTGAAACAATCTTAAACAAACCATACAATTAAATATTATACATAGAACAAAAAAGGATGAAAGAATAATTTTGTGGGTGCCATAGGTACCATAAATAATGACTATCTATATATATTATTGCACAACACTTCAATGAGATACGAGGAGTGTGAGGGGGTATTATAGCAATAACAAAACCCCTAATTACATCATAAAGTGTAATCTAAGTCGACATAACAAGTGGGATTTTAGGTTAATTGAAAGTATAAATGAGGCTTACTTACCCATAACAAGGTTAACCTTGGCCTATTGGGCTTACTTAATAAAATATTACAAGATAATAAATGCATGCACAATGAAATGCCCTTAGGCCTATCCAATACATTGCGCAATGTCGACTCTTGGTCATGAATCAGATTACAATTTTAATAAGCCCCATAATATGAACTTAGGGGCCATGGAGAGAAGACGTTAGTGAAAATAATATCTTCCACCCATAATGGATACCCTAGTAGGCCTTTGTAATTCATGCAGATTCATCCAAATCTCTCTCGTCATTTGAAAAACATCCACCTTGATTCAAGAACTTTGCTTCAATATTTTGCAACTTCAGCAAGCAATTATTTCTAGGATGTCCCTCCCTTTTATAGTATCCATAAGTGATCTTTAATTTCTTTGAATATTTAGCCTTGCCTATGGGCCCTTGGGTCTTAGCCTCTTTAGATTGGGATTCATTTTTGTGAGCTTATATTTGAGGAGTTCCACCACCATAATTTTGCATTACAACCTGAAAGTGAATTAGGATAGAAAACATCTAATACTAGGGGTCTTTTAGGATTCCAAGAACATAGGAATCATATGAACCATTAAGTTCAACATCTAAAAGGAGTGGGGGAGATTAGAAAGGAAAATCTTAAAACATTTTGCATCATATTTCTTTTTGCCTCTAGAAGATTCAATATTTACCTTTAAAGCCTTGAGTCTTGCAATATAGTCCTTAATATTTTCAAACTCAACTAGCTTAAAAGAAGAAAGCTCTAATTCCAAGTGACTTATTTCAATATTATTAATATTTTCAAAAAGTTCAAACAACTTTGACCATACCTTGATAGGGTCACTCTCTTATTTGATATGGAAAAAGCAACTCTAGTCTAATCAACAAGGAAAACAAACGTAGAGCCATTTTTACCTTTTGGTTTCAAGATTCATCATCAAGAATAGTTCATTTATCCTCTTGAAAAATCACCACGGGTTCTTACATAGTAGGCCAATTATTTGAGTTGACCAAATATTATAATTTTACCCATTAAGATGAGTAACTAGGGCTTTGTAGTCCATTTTACACAATCTAACCCCTACACATTATAACAAGTCCATGAACTAATGCCACAAGTGCCTAGAGCTTAAAAAATTGTGCGACTTGAAAAAACATGCTCAAAATAATTTTATATACAAAATTTATGGCCTCTAAAAGATTTGCCCTAGTAGACCCTAAAAAATAAAAAATTAAAGGCTATAACCTTAGGGTTGCAAGCACTAATATCAACTTGCTATTTGGGAGCTCTGATTTGTTGGAGCAATCCAATCACTTTTTTCCACCTCAGCTCTTTACTCTACCTAGTCGTTGACACTTGCATTATTTCAATTGGTTAAGCATGATTACCAAGTAGGTCAAAAGGACAACAACCAAAGAAAGTTGTTGCATGATTACCAAGTAGGTCAAGACCTACCTTTTATCTAGGGCAACTAATGACATGTGATTCAAACTTAGAATGCAAGGACACAAATTCCTTAACACTTCCTCCTATAGCCACCATGGTGCCATCCATAGATGACACTCGACATGTCCCTCCTTTGTAGAAATAGGGATTATGTCCTATGTAAAGGATATTAGGGCTAGGCAAGAAAAAATATGGTTTGAATTAAAAATTGGCATGAAATTTTGCCAGATCATGGAGCATAGTTTCCTTATTGAATATTTAATTCTATAAATGAATTCTACAACAAAAATTTCTTGGTAAATTTTTAGGGTAGCAGAGGATTTTAAGGCAAGATCTTTCAAAAAGGTAAAAAAAAAAAGAGATTATTCTTAGAAATTGAAATAAAATCAAAGGCTTTGAATGTAACAACCCTCATTTTCAAACCATCTCGAGAGACTAATTTTTTTTTTACCAGAACATGCCTATCATCAATGTAGATTTCATAGTTAAGTATGTTTAAGCTAACATAAATCAAGGGTAGTAAGTAGCCAAGAGATTTACGATATGGTCTACACACTTAATTAATTGCTCATAACTCAATTATAAATTTACTTCCTAAAATTTTTATTATAGCAGAAAACATACATTATAAAGGTTGCCTCATTCAATCAAAGACTATTTCTGATTCATTACATGAAAGCATAAACCATTGCATCATATTTAGATAACCATTCCATGGAAAAGTAAATGCAACATCTATCACTAGCTTTATTAATCATCAAGTGCAAATATCATCTTTTCCATTGCAATAGAATGCATATATCTTCATAAACCAATTTTATTTATTGAACATTGCTTGTTAACAAAAAGCATTGCATCATATAACACTTTAGTAATCATCTCATGAAAATATAAATGCATCATCCATATTATAAGCTAACCAGCAAGAAGTGCCAATCGACATAGTAAATATTCATAACATGATGTTTATCTTGGGAAAAACCTCGAAGGGAAACAACCCAACCTCAAAATATATATTCTCATATTTTATTAATCCTTTTCATCTCAATTTACAATGATATGAAGAATCTTAAAGATCCCTTTTCCGAACCATCATTAAATACATTGATATAGGAGAATCCCACACATTCCTATTTTTAGGTCATCATTACAATTGAAACACATAAATGAAATGCTCACTGGATACATATACATTGAGAATGAAGGGAACCTCATAGTTCCCTCAAGAATGAATCTCACATTCATTCTTCAAAACATTCAATCCAAAATGGAGTGAAAGTTACCTAAAAGTTATATAATACAAGAAGATACCCCATAATCCCTTCAGTAATGGATTCCTCATCCATTCTTTCTAGATATATTCATTTTTCCATAAAATAAAATTTCTAATGCATTTATCATCAAATGCATTTCTAATCAACTATATAATAACAAAAGGAAATGGTTTTGCAAAATGATAAGGATGTCTTTTTAAAGAATGAGGGAAAACCTTTCATATCCACCATTTGAATTAACCCATAATCATCAAATTATTCTCTAATTTGATCTTGGACCCATTCATTAGTTTTTCAACAAGATTTATATATAAACCCTTAAAACATCTTATAACAAATGCTTATTTAACATAATCCAAATTTTAAGTTAGTAAACCTATGTTAATGGGCTAGCAACTATCATATCTTCATGACATGACTAGAATTTGAAAAATTTATTAGCCTTAATAATCAACACCCAGTTTAGGTAGCCAAAGGGTATATTTATATACTTTTAGGAATGTTTGAAAATATGAAAAACCCCAAACAAACATGTAAGTCATATTTAACCGAGATGAACTATTCAACTATAATCATCAACCTATCATTAAGTTGTTATTGCGCATCTATAGATTGGAACCCTAACCTCCCCGTTTAGGTTAGCCCGACCACTCCCATGTGGTTATCTTTTTAGGGGAGACTTTTCTTCTATATACTGTACTAAGGTTCTTACACACTCGATGTTGGATAATTCATCCCACATCAACAAAATGAATTATATTCGACGCATCTGAGTACATGAAGAATCATATGTCCACACATGGCACATTCAAAATATCAGGGAGTTAAGATGTGCCTTCGTCTAGTATTGACCGACCACTCTAGGTGGCTTTGTCTAAGATATCTCCCTCGTGGTCAAGGTTTCCTTTAAACATATCACTGACACCATATGTCCCATGTGGGACTAAACCATGCTATTAATAGAGAGTAACTCTATTTGTGTAGGTCTACAAAATCATCTTGACTTCAGCACAAAGCCTAATCGTGAATCCAATTTTATGAGCATAGGATACAAGAGTATGGGGTCGATCCTTATGTCCAAATATGGTTTAATTCTAAGAGCAAATGATTGCATTTGACTACCATAGATTACAATGATTAAATCTGGTTACAAATATCAGTTGAATAAGATATTCAATACTATACATTCTTTACCAATAGGTGTTGTAAAACAAACATAGGGTATAATTAGGGTTTTACTGGGTTCTCCCTGATTATGTCCAGAGGTCAACGATTTGATAGAAACTTGTTACAAGGTTATCAACAGAGGTGTTTTTGCTCATCCAAAATCAATAAAGCAAAACTTAATCAAAAGTATGGGACTTATAGAATATTATATATTGTTCTCAAGACTAAGCTTTCAATGTCAATGATGGGATAATTTGGACAAACCCAAAACCTTTTGTCTATTCGTAGACAAAAATATTATAATATATATATTTTAAAATCCATCGTAGGGAAAGTGATAATGCCCAAATGGAGCTTTACAAAGATTGCTAATAAACAATATTTTCAAAGCATCATACCATACTAAAAGGGTGATTAATAACAACATCCTATTGCAGGCTTCGAGTATTGTTATATCATCAAATGATGTTCTATATAATCGAATAAGCTGATGCAACACAAAACTATAACAAATGTCTTAAGAGTTTGTTATAGGGAGTTTTATCAGGTTAATAAGTTATCATAAAACAAGTGTGGTATACCTATACTAAGGCATCCTTCTCAAGCAAAAATAAACCAAGAGGTTTGCAGGCATCCACACATTTGTAGTATGGAGGATGCAACTTAAATCCTACATTCACCATATTGTAGATATAGCATAAGGTAAAAGCTGTTAAGCACATTAGTGATAATAACCACCAAGCGGTGGCCACCAAGGCTTCATTGGTGGTGGTGATGGTGGTTTGATCGATCCATCAGTAGTCGACTTATTAAGTGCTCCTTGAGGATTATTTGGAGCCTATCCTACCATAGAGCCTCCTCGACCAAATTAATTTTTAATCATAACAGGTTCAATCAAACTTACAGAAAAATAGAAACCATCGAAGTCATACCCCAAATTTGTAGACATTCATAATTACGATGTTCTTAGGCCTTAACACAGTCATATTAATATAATTTTAAAATTATATCATGGACTAGACTATCACGTATCAACATAATAACATTAATCTATGCAAAATTAAATGCAAACTTAATCAAGAAGAGATCCAACCTCATCCCTCTCTTCTTCGAATACCTCTCAAGTTATGAACTCCATCTCCATTACTATATCTCCATAAATTCCATCTAAGGCTGCTTGTTTCTCTTAGTTAAAAATTGGGGGTATTTATAGACTTTTAGTATACTTAACTATTCAAAAGTCATACACAAAATAAGGTAGAAGGAAGGATCCATGAGTAGGCAGTTTCAACCATAGGAATACTAAAATACCCATGGTTTTAGTTTTCCTTCTACTTCTAGAAATTTAATCCCAATTTTCTACTTCTAGAATTGGCTACATTTTTCTTCCCCTTCTAGAAGTCCTCTTTTCTAAATTTTTTTTGTATTTTTTGTAACAACAAAATGATTAAATAAATACCATATAGGTATTAAAAATAATTAGGTCAATTTAATGTTAATTATTAATTTTGTCCATTAATATTGACATTCTCCCTTTTTGATGAATCTTTTGCAAGATTTATCTCTTTCAAGCAATTTGATGATGGTGATTGCTTTCCTTGCCACCTTTGGAAATACCTTCAATCATCAGTAATACCATATTCAACATCAATGATAATTAACTACTAATCATATTTTCCTCTACAAAATATGATAGTCTACATCATCAATGGGACTTGCCAAGGGAGGGTTGTGACATACTCCCCCCTTGGAGTAAACACAATCCTCTATGTTTTCCTACAAAATAAAGCATACTTTAGTAAAAACACAAGTTCACATAACCTCCACGTTTCCCAAGTGGTACTTGTTTAATAATGTGGTCTCTCTAGACCTTGCTTTGTTTCATCATCTACACCATAAATATTGTTAAACAAACATAGAGTAATCATCATGTTTTATTTTCATAGAAAAGACATGAAACCATTTATAATAAGTTAGACAAAATAAGTCTAAATGCATATAGGTTTATTAAAAACTTTCACACAAGAGTTTCAACCTATAACTTAAATAGCTTTTTCCATGGGTTAACCTCACGGAATTAGGTGTCATCAAATATTAAAACATAATTTCATAAATATCACTTCAACATACCCATATATATTGAAATCCTCTTTGGAAAACCTATTTGCCACTACTAGTGCATCATCCTTGATGTCCCCTAAAGTACATATTTAGCCAACCTATTGTCCATTATGATATATTCATAGCTCAAGAGACACAAATGTCAAGTGAAGTCCTCAAAAGAGTCTAAGGTACACCACTTAAAACCTAAAAAATGTGAACGGCTCGCTTAGCTCTTCCACTTTGATTCACAAGTGGTTCAATAGTAGGAGGATAGGACTTGAACATAGGTAGTCTCTGAGTATAATTCCAAGAATATCGTCATTCACTGATATCCATGGTCACACTTACTCCCTGTAAGGTGCCATTACACAAGTGTTATCACCCCTTGATAAAAATGGTCACACTTACTCCCTATAAGGTGTCATTCTAAAAGTGTTATCATCCCCTGATAATAATGGTCACACTTACTCCCTATAAGGTGCCATTCCAAAAGTGTTATCATCTCTTGATAACAATGGTCACACTTACTCCCCCCATAAGGTGCTATTCCAAAAGTGTTATCATCCCCTCATAAAAATGGTCACACTTACTCCCCGTAAGGTGTCATTCCAAAAGTGTCATCATCCCCTGATAACAATGGTCACACTTACTCCCCCGTAAGGTGCCATCCAAAAAGTTCAAACAATTTTAGGAGAGGATCCCATACTCCTCTCAAGAATAGATTCCCTATCTATTTTTCCTCTAAAGATGCTCAAATATTAACTAAGAATAAATATTTCCATTTCTTTCTTATTAAGTTTTTTATATTTACATAGATGTATATCTAATTTTCTCTTCTTCCATTCCAAGGAATACCTCACTTGAGATCTAGTCGTTGTTAGCGACACTCAAGTGATCAGGGACAAAATCCAACAATTCTTAGAGAGAAAATTAATCTTATAATCAAGGGGTCACATATGGATGAATTTCCATGCAAGATAAGAATGAATATTCCCAAGTAAGTTCCAAGGTTGCACTTCACAAGAATCAATATGGTCAGTGTCTATCTTGTGGATAGGAGTGGCCAAACCTCCTATTTTTAGACCTACAAATTTACCTTAATACATCCCTGGTATAAGGACACCTTCATGTGGTCACCCTCCCTTTTTTCCATTCACCTGAATGCATAAATTCTTGACTACATTGTTTGGAGATTAATCTATTCAAGAATAGGAACACCATTTCCCTTTACTAACTTAAGACCTCTTAAGCTAGTTTAGGCATATGCCCATAGATATTCTTCCACTAAGACAAAATATTAATCAATTGCAGTTCTTAACTGTCTCCATCTCCTTTATGGGTAGTTAAGGTGGTTATCATGACCCCATGATAAACCCACATAGGTATACCTATGCCTATAACAAAACTTACTTGTACAATTCACTCCCAAATTCCACAGTAGGAGATAAAATCCAATTTTCCCCACTTGATTTTTCCAAATATTTTCCTCTTTAGGTTACATTAGAGATCCCCTCCCATAGTGCATCTTAAGTGTTGTTCCATGGTGTTCCATTTTAGTATTTACCCTAAAATAGAATTCATTAATATTTCCTTAATTCTTTCCTTGGTATTATAGGAAGTTTCCAAGAGATATATTCATGCTTAAATAGACTATTAATACCATAGTAATCTAAATCAAGCATTGTATAAATATTTCTTTATTTTATATAAAGAAAATACATGTTACATAAGTAAATTCCACAACATGCATCCTTATAGTACACAAATGGTGGCTTTTTAGCCATACCCAATACATAGTACCCATGGCTACTGCCTTTTGGTCCTTGCACTACTCCGTGTTGGATCTATTTATCCTATTTGTGAAGCTATCGGATAAACTACTCTAGAAGTTGCCCAAGCCCTACCTCGTGTTGATGTTCTAGCTGCTCAAGTTGTTCTTCCTTGTCCACACTGTGTTCTAACAGCTGGCTGAGATGGGCTGAGCAAACCATGGCTCACCAATGCACCAAAATAAGCGGCCAAGAATGCAATCCTATATTATTTCCTTGCTTGAAGTAGTTGTGCATTCTCTACTTGTAAGGTTGTTATTGCTACTGTTATCCACCTATATATTTGTGATATCTCTAGCCAAAGCCTATCTTGCTCTACTATGGCAACATCTCTCTCAGCCTCCAGTCTCATCCTATCTTGTGCCCATATATCTTATTGATCCAATCATTGTGTTCCAAACAGTTGGGTATGCTTCCCTTGTACATATTTATTAGGGAGATCTTCTTTGCTACCAATAGCCTCTATTGTTTATTTAGTTGCTCTACCATATTCCTTCATATCTACATCAGTTTTACCTTCTTGACTTGATCTAGCACCACTAGAAGCCATATTCTTCTTTTCTCAAAGAGTATGTATTAGTATATCAACGAGAAAAAATATGAGGATCAAGAAGCATACTACAGGGTTTACCTTGAGAATGATAATTATAAATAGTTTAAACCCTAATAACATAACCATGTTGGAATCCATGGGTAGAAATAAAATTCATCAATAAATCAACCTGTTTTCTCAAAAATTACAATGTACCCAACCAACCACCGGTTTGCTCAACCATCTAATCGGTCATAACTTGCTTGTCTCTTAATCCATCATTTTCCATGGATCATATTTTGATTGACTATTAATTTATTAATTGCCAATCTTGTCATAATAATTTAGGGCACATTACTCTTTGATTCAGGAGGTAATAATTTTTCTTTCCAACATGTTTAAAATCCTATATTTTATTCACTTGTATCCCATTATTACGACCTCAATATGTATTACCATTGACCTTTAGATGAGTTCATCAATTAGTTTTCTATGCATTCAGTTTTACACCTTGTCCTTGGGAGTCATTTTCAATTATGGCCATTATTACTTTGTTGACAATCGTCTAGGTCTGCCTATTCACAAGGTTCCATAACCAATCCTTGTACATTATCACTCATTTTTCAAGTTGATTTTAGTTGATTATGGTTAGTCCTTTATATTTTTTAAACTAACTTATTTCATTATCATTTACTTGATAATAGCTATGGTTATTCTTGCTTCATGCAAGAAATTACCCCTAAGTATGCTTAATCCATTATCATTCATTTGATAATTTCTAAGGCCATACTTGCTCGAGGCTAGATGCCTTAAAAAAGGTTCTCTAGTCCTAGAGAATTTCTCATTCTCCAAGAGGTTCCCTTGTGGTCTCATGATATTCAAAAGCTACACTTCTGCTGGTTCTGTAAGTCCATCCTGACTAGTTCCAACATTTCTTGTAGCTATTATTTATAAATCTACTACTCCAAGCCTCCTAGATTGGATCTCCTTTACTTTTGATATAATGCAGAGAAAATATTTGTGTTTAAACCAATCGTTGAAGGTTTATACCCCAGGTTCTCCTATGTGGATAATAATACCACATGAATTGTATAGTGGGACATTTCCATATTTAAATAGTGTATACCACATTATTAAACTTGACCAACACCCTGATGGTCGAGTGGCATACTATTATTTAGTGTCGATAGTAGCTAATTTGTGGAATCCAGATATGAACCCCATAAAACATCATGTCAGGGGATGTTTCAAGTGGTATTTGGATGACTTCCATGTTTCAAATATGTTGGGTTTTCGATGGTTTAATCCTAGCATTATTTTGCTATAGCTTTTGGCCAAAGGCCATGATTGTATTCAAGAGGCTACTTAGTCTCTCTAAAAAATAAATAATATAAAATATTCTTTTGTTGATCACCTGATTTTATTCACATTCTTGCCTCATCGCAAGATAATATCACAATTGTACTTCCAAATAAGATCTATTTTCTTACTTCCCAAAACTTACCAAATGGATTAACTTCCAAATATAATATCCATATAGATCATCCTTAGGTGAGCTTCTAACTATTTTTCTAGAATTTTAATATTACCCATATCTTTGCTAGCCTAGACTTAACACTAGAATCCACTAGCTATCTTGGGATTTGATACCAACTGTAACAACCCTCATTTTCAAACCATCTTGAGAGAGTAATTTATTTTTGATCATAACATGTCTATCATCAATGTAGATTTCATAGCTGAGTATGTTTAAGCTAACATCAATCAAGGGTAGTAAGTAGCCAAGAGATTTACGATATGGTCAGTGTCAACTCTTGTGATAGGAGTGACCAATTCCTATATAACCTTACATACCTTCATGATGTTTATTAAACCATCATTTAATTTTTTTCTCTCACTAATTAGGAAGTTTAATTAAGTCTACACACTTAATTAGTTTCTCATAACTCAATTACAAATTTACTTCAAGAAAATTTTTCTACTGTAGCGGAAAACATACATTATAAAGGTTGCCTCATTTGATCAAAGACTATTTTTGATTTATTACATGAAAGCATAAACCATTGCATCATATTTAGATAACCATTCCATGGAAAAGTAAATGCAACATCTATCACTATTTTTATTAATCATCAAGTATAAATATCATCTTTTCCATTGTAGTAAAATGCATATATCTTCATAAACCAATTTTATTTATTGAACATTGCTTGTTAAAAAAAAAACCTTGCATCATATAACACTTTAGTAATCATCTCATATAAATATAAATGTGTCATCCATATTATGAGCTAACCAGCAAGAAGTCTCAATCCACATAATAAAGATTCATAACACAATGTTTATCCCGGGAAAAACCTCGAAGGGAAACAACCCAGCCTCAAAATATGTATCCTCATATTTCATTAATCCTTTTCATCTCAATTTATAATGATACAAATAATCCTAAAGATCCCTTTTTTGAACCATCATATAATACATTGATATAGGATAATCCCACATGATCCTATTTTCAGGTCATAATTACAATTGAAACACATAAATGAAATGCTCATTGGATACATATACATTGAGAATTAAGGGAACCTCATAGTCCCATCAAGAATGAATTTTACATTCATTCTTAAAACATTCAATCCAAGGAGTGAAAGTTACCTAAAATTTATATAATACAAGAAGATAACCCATAATCCCTCCAAGAATGGATTTCTCATTCATTCTTTCTAGATATATTCATTTTTTGACAAAATAAAATTTCTAATGCATTTATCATCGAATGCATTTCTAATAAACTATATAATAACAAGAGGAAACCCTATAATTTTCTCAATAATGGATTCCCTATCCATTCTTTCCCAATGAATCTGGAATGTGCTTTCATAATTCAACTTTCATTGATTCTCATTCAAGAATAGCATTTAAACAAAGAATCCAGTAATATCTTTTATTGAGTATAGCAATCTCATTTGCATTATAATATTTTCCAAAGACTACACTATAGTTCTTACAAATTACCATAATTGTTACCCGAGATTATACTATAGTTCTTACAGATTTATCCAATCTATACCATAATATTTACCCAAGATTACACTATAGTTCTTACAAATTACCACAATTTGTACCATAATATTTACCCAAGATTATACTATAGTTCTTACAAATTTCTCCAATTTGTACCATAATATTTACCCAAGATTACACTATAGTTCTTACAAATTACCACAATTTGTACCATAATATTTACCCAAGATTATACTATAGTTCTTACAAATTTCTCCAATTTGTACCATAATATTTACCCAATATTACACTATAGTTCTTACAAATTTGCCTAATTTGTACTATAATATTTTTCCAATTTTGGATCTTGAAATGCTTTCATTTAATGCTAGTTTGGATAACCAATAGTTATCAAATTTGGTCCACATTTACATTCAATTATCTAACCAAAAAAATTCAAATTTACTTCATAAATTTTCTTATTGGTTTGTACAAAATAATGCCTCTATAGTTTGGTATTTGGCCAGAGCGGTTTTGCAAAATGATAAGAATATATTTTTAAATAATGAGGGAAAACCTTTAAAATCCACAATTTGAATTAGCCCCTAACCATAAAATTATTTTCTAATTTGATCTTGGACCCATTCATTAGTTTTTCAACAAAAGTTGTATATAAACCCTTATTGAAAACATCTTCTAGCAAATGCTTATTTAGCATAATCCAAATGTTAAGTTAGTAACACGGTTATGCATAAGGGGCAATACCGAAAATGTATTTATAAAAATTTGGTAAATATTAATCAAAATCTAGGCGAATCGTGTGTATACTAGGTGGCAATTTTTTCAATATTTTCTCGAAAAATTATCAAATTTTGATGATTTTTTCAAAATTTTCTTGTAAAGCTATCAAATTGTGGTGACTGGCAGATGGTGACTAGGAGACCTCTGCCTACGATTGGATATTAGATGATAGACTAAAAATGGATGCTAGACTAAAAAAACTCATTAATTGCATCATCTTTTTAGGCCTTTTGATTAAGCAAACAAATCAATCATCTTCACACCAAAATTTAGGGAATTTGAAACCCTACAAATTAAGGTCATATTTGGGGAAAATTTTGACTTGTTAAATCATCTTAGAAGTTCATAAAAACACCACCATTAGATTAGGCTCAAAAAGAGCTTTCCAATGAGTAAAAATATGGATATGTTTAGATATATTGATGCCTAAAACTACAAAATTATTATCATCCTTTGCATTTCATATGGTGACTAGTCATCATATACTAGTTGCCATCTGCCTAGTTACCATCTACCAATCACCATCTACTAGTCGCCACAAAGGGTGACAAAAATTTGTAGTTTTTGGCATTAATATATATCCAAACATATGCATATTTGTACTCATTGGAAAGCTCTTTTCAAGCTTGATCTAATGGTGATGTTTTTATGAATTTCTAAGATGATTTAATTGGTCAAAATTTATCCCAAATATGAAATTAATTTTTAGGGCTTTAAATTCCCCAAATTTTGGTGTGAAGATGACTGATTTGATTTAATCAAAAGGCCTAAAAATATGAGGTATTTAATGAGATTTTTTAGTCTAGTATCCATTTTTAGTCTATCATATAACATCTAGTCATTGGCAGAGGTCACCCTCTAACAGTAGTGGGTAGTGGTCACCCTTTGTCAATCGTAGGTAGAGGTCACCCTCTATCAGTCACAGGCAAAGGTCACCCTCTATCAGTCGTAGGTAGAGGTCGCCAGTTGCCAGTCATAGGTAGTATCAATTGTTGTATATCATAAGTAGGGTTACCAGTTGTTAATTATCGGGGAGAATTAATATTTTAAATGTATGAGTATCGCTCTCATTTTAGCTATATATAATGGGGATATAAGAGGTAAATTTGGTAGGATACTTTTTTTTTATAATTTGAAGGCAAAAGTTAGGCAAGAAATTTTTTTATGCTTCGTGAAATAATTATCATAGTGGGGAAAATTGACCCTAAAAAAAATTTGGTCCCAAAAATTTTAGGCGAATGGGTCGACATATAGGGTTCCCATATTCACCAATTTCCAATTTTGGGAATCCTAAAATTTACCCAATTTGCGAATATTCACCACTATGCATAACCCTAGTTAGTAAACCCATGTTAATTGGCTAGCCACTATCATATCTTCATGACATGACTAGAATTTGAATACTTTATTAGCCTTAATAATCATAACCTAGTTTGGATAGCCAAAAGGTGGATTTATATACTTTTATGAATGTTCAAAAATTTGAAAATACCCCACACAAACTAGTAAGTCATATTTAACCAAGATGAACTATTCAACTATAATCATCAATCGGTAATCAATTCATTATTGCACATCTATTGATTGGAACACTAAACTCCCCGACTAGGTTAGCCCGACCACTCCCATGTGGTTATCTCTTTAGGGGAGAATTTTCCTCTATATACCCTACTAAGGTACTTACACACTCGATGTGGGATAATTCATCCCACATCAAAGGATAACAAAAAGAATTATATTCGATGCATCTGAGTACATAATGAATAATATGTGCACACATGGCACATTCAACAGAACAAGGAGTTAACATGTGCCTTCGTCTAGCATTGAACAACCACTCTAGGTGGTTTTGTCTAAGATATCTCCCTTGTGGTCAAGGTTTCCTTTAAAATATATCATTGACATCATATGGCCCATGTGTGACTAAATCATGCTATTAACAGAGAGTAACTCTATTTAAGTAGGTTTGCAAAATCATCTCAACTTTAGCACAAAGCCTAATCGTGAATCCAATATTATAAGCACAAGATACAAGAGTATGGGGTCGATGCTTGTGTACGAAGGTGGTTTAATTTTGAGATCAAATGACTGTGTTTAACTGCCATAGATTATAGTGATTAAATTTGGTTACAAAGATAAGTTGAATAAGATATTCAACACTATACATTATTTACTAATAGGTGTTGTTAAACAAACATAGGGTATTATTAGGATTTTAGTGGGTTCTCCCTGACTGTGTCCAGAGGTCAACGATTTGATAGAAACTTGTTACAAGGTTATCAACAAAGGTGCTTTTGCTCATCCAAAATCAGGAAAGCAACACTTAATTAAAAGTATGAGACTTCTATAATATTATATACTATTATTGAGACTAAGCTTTCAATGCTGATGATGGGATAATTTGGATAAACCCCAAAAATTTAGTCTATTCGTAGATGGAAATATTATAATATATATTTTAAATCCATCGTAGGTAAAGCGATAATGCCTAAATAGAGCTTTACAAAGATTGCTAATAAATAATATTTTCAAAGCATTAGACCATACTAAAAGGGTAACTAATAACAACATCCTACTATAGGCTTCGAGTATCGATATAACATCGAATGAGGTTCTATGTAATCAAATAACACGATACAACACAAAACTATAGCAGAGGTCTTAAGAGTTTGTTACAGGGAGTTTCATCAGGTTAATAAGTGATCATTGAACAAGTGCATTATTCCTGTACTAAGGCATCCTTATCAAGAAAAAATCAACCAAGATGATTGTAGGCAACCACGCATTTACAGTATGGAGGATGTAGCTTAAATTCCACATTCACCATATTGTGGATATAGCATAAGGTAAAATCTCTTAAGCACATTAGTGATAATAACCACCAAGCAGTGGCTACAAAGGCTCCACTAGTAGTGGTGATGGTGGTTTAATTGGTCCATTAGTGATTGACTTATTAAGTGCTCCTTGAGGCTTATTTGGAGCCTATACTACCATAGAGACTCCTCGACCAAATTAATTTTTAATCATAACAGGATCAATCAAACTTATAGATAAATATAAACCATTGAAGTCATAACCCAAAGTTGTATATATTCATAATTACGCTATCAACATAATAACATTACTCTATGCAAAATTAAATGTAAACTTAATCAAGGAGAGAAATCAAGGAGAGATCCAACCTTATTCCTCTCTTCCTCAAATGTATCTCAAGTTACGACCTCCATCTCCATTCTCCCAACTATTTCTCCATAAATTCCCTCTAAGGATGCTTGCTTCTCTTAGTTAAACATTGGGGGTATTTATAGACTTTTTGTTATGACCCTCCTAGATGGACCTTGGAATATGAAAAAAAATGTATTAACTGATGATGCTTTAATACTTGATTTTGTGCAATTAAGCAGCTATGCAATATTATTAGATATTGAAGAGTATGATAGTGCTAATGAATTTCCAATGTGTAGGATCAAGTGCACTCTTAATTGGAAGAAGTTGAGTCATCCACCGAAGATGAGGGTACTTAAGGTTGAAGAAATTGTGACAAGGCAACTCGAAGGTAACACAGATAGATGCATTCATATAGACATGCATTCGATAGGGATAACCATCAATAGCTAGCCACCTTGAGCCCTAGACTAATGGCCTAGTTACTATCGTAAGTTCTAGAGGTTGATATAGGTGACTAGATTGATGAAAATACTCCCTCTTTATTTATTACATATGCATGATTGTCTTTTACTTCAGCACTGATGACCTTAATAGTTTGAGATGTATGAAAGAATAAGTTGCCCTCACAACTCCATGTATGCCGTGATTTATTTAGATAAGCAAAGGTATATCAATATAAATAAATAAATTGATTTATTTAAGTAAGCAAGGATATATCAATTTAAATAAATAGTTGATTTATTTAGATAAGTGAAGATATATCAATTTAAATAAATAGTTGATTTATTTAGATAAGTGAAGATATATCAATTTAAATAAATAGTTGATTTATTTAGATAAGTGAGGATATATCAATTTAAATAAATAAGTTGATTTATTTGAATAACAAAAGATAGTATTTTAAATAATCGATTTATTTTAAATGATAAGGAAATTTCATTTGAAAAAATGATAGATTTATTTGATAGGATAAAGAGCTTCCATTCAAGAAAATATATGGCTTATATCGAATTTATGAAGGAAACGGTTGTCTATTTTATGAAATAAAATAACCCATAGAGCAAAGAACTCCTCTATTTAATTAAGAAATGCATTTAAATTTGAAGTTGGGGAATAGACTCTAACTGTCGAGTTAATGGGGAATTTAATTTAATTAAAAAAATCACCCCAAATGGGTTTAAGTTTGATAAGACCGCCTTCTATAATATTAGATAGACCACCCTTGAAGACTCGATTGGATCAGCTATGTGAATCTTCTTCTAATGAGGAGGGATGGCCTCTTAATGTCGAGTGTCTCAGGAAGGTGGATGAGGGAATGTTTTCCCTACCATATTACTAATGTTGATGGGGAGTTATGGCAAGTAAGTGGTGGAAAAAGGCCAAGAAAAAATGAAGTGAGAAGAAGAGAGGATAGGTAGCAAAAAGAAGGAAGAGAGGGGATGAACATTGCAAAGGGAGAACATTACGAAGAGAGAACAAACACTGCAAGAAAGAGGACAAACACTACAAGGTAAAGGGAAAATCCAACAAGAAGGAAGCAAAGGCAACCGTCAGTCATGAGCAACCCAGACAAACTATTGGTGACAAGTAATACTAGGTTGGAATCATAAAACCTTAGAGTTATTGATGCTTTCATTTGACTGGTTTAAATCGTTTCTTGACTTAGATTCTCACCTGTTTCATCTACCTTTTAGACCATGATAAAACCAATTATTTTAGAGTGTAGATTCAAGGTTGGTAAGGTGGTCCTCTAACCATTCTTCCATTGGAACCAACGTGAGCCTGTGGTCACGTTTTATTTCCTCTATCAAGCCGTGGTATCCTTGATTGGCCAATGAGTTATGGTAGCACCTCACTTTTTTTAAACATCATAGTTGTTACTCTGAGTAAGCACCTATTATTGGTAGCTAATGACAGTTAGTCTAGGTACACCTTGTGGATAAACCTCCTACGTGAACTACAGAGTCACCCCCCGCTTAGATATCCACAACCGTGTAGGATGGTATAGTAAGTTTAATCCCATTCGATAACCATCATTGGACATAGATATTAGCCGAGTTGCTAGGATGGCCGATCGCATCATGGCCATTGTGGATCATGGAAGACCCTTGTAAACCCCGTCTACTCTAGTCTACTATGGATAGCGGTAGTATTGGTCGCGTATGCCATTGCTTATACCACTCCCTCATAGGTTGTTCTCCTTTGTTGAAGCCAACCGTGGGTTAGTCATGGTGCCTATGTTAGCCTAGAGTGTGTTTAGAATGGAAAGAACCAGAAGTATTTCATTATCTAAAATAAATGTATTTTAGGGTAATGAAAGAAAGAGATTTTAAATGTATTTCATTATCTGAAATAAATGTATTTTAGGGTAATGAAAGAAAGAGATTTTAAATGTATTTCATTCTTTAAAATAAATGTATTTTAGGGTAATGAAAGAAAGAGATTTCAAATGTATATCTTTATCTAAAATAAATGTATTTTAGGGTAATGAAAGAAAAATATTTTAAATGTATTTATTTATCTAAAATAAATGTATTTTAGGTAATGAAATATAGGGATTTTAAATGTATTTCATTATCTAAAATAAATGTATTTTAGGGTAATGAAAGAAAGGGATTTTAAATGTATTTCATTATCTGAAATAAATGTATTTTAGGGTAATGAAAGAAAGGGATTTTAAATGTTTTTCATTATCTAAAATAAAAGTATTTTAGGGTAATGAAATAAAGGGATTTTAAATGTATTTCTTTATCTGAAATAAATGTATTTTAAGGCAATGAAAGAAAGGGATTTTAAATGTATTTCATTATTTGAAATAAATGTATTTTAGGGTAATGAAATAAAGGGATTTTTTTTTGATAAATAAGGTACTTTATATTACTAATAGGGTTTTAAAGGATCCCTTAACCTATATACAAAAGCAGCCAAAATGGCATAGTCATAGTAATATAAGTGCTTAAAGACTGTAGCAGAGTCTGCAGTAACATAAGCAAAATATGAGGACGTAGCCTCAGACTTGGAATGCCAAACATTATAGACATAACTTAAAAAAGGAGGACCCTACCTCAAAATTGAGGAAATAACCAGAGAAGATAACAACTTAAGACAAAAAGCTATAACAGGTTGCAAGTATGCTACCATGCAGGAAAAACACGAAGATAAAAAACTAGTAAAGTTCGAACCAAACAGGTAATCATGGGAGCAGCAAAAAAGAAGGTGGAGATTATTCCTCAGCTGAGGTCTTCTCCTCTTCCTTGGTATCATACTTCTCAATGTCCTCAAGCTTTTCATCCTTGGGTTCGATATTCACTATGACCTTGTTCGCTTTAGATCCTTCCTTCACTTCCTGATTAGGTTGGCTGTCTTAGAATAGCGTTTGAAGTACTCTGATGTTTAGTATGTAATTCACCATTGAATTCATCATTGCCATGGTGGAGGCAATGATGAAGTCCTTCAACTATTTGTTTTCATCTTGCAGTTCTTCCTCATCATTTGAAATGCCGATGACACTCCCCTGGTGGCCATATTTTGGAGCCTAGTAGACTTCCTAACTGGTTCCTCGACATTGTCGAAACTTATACTTTTTCTTGCCCTTAATTTGACAATATTTAGCATGGCATTTTTATTCCACTCAGTAAGGGGAAGTCTAGCCATAGGGGATTTAGCAGAGTTGGTCGTGATAGGATTAGGCTTAGGGTTGGTGGCTAGGATGTGAGTATAGATGAATTTGAACAAACCCTGATGCCGGGGAGGTCATGGTTTTTCTTGTCCCTGCAGTTGGGAATGACATGGTTCAAGGAGTTGAGGAGAAATAGGGGAATGCTGAGGGGGTTGATTTCTCTAAAATGATTGATGAAATCTAGGTGATAAGTCTTGAAGGCTTTGTCAGGGTTGTCTATTGTAATGAACTCCATGATTGGTTTCATTACAGAATCCCACGGTGAATTGAAGTCACTTTTATAAAGGCCAAAACTCTTGGCTTTTTTGAGGATTTTGTCATTCCCTTGAAATTATGCTAATTCAACCTCCCAGTTATGCTTGTGGCGGTGAATGGAACGACCTACAAGGTTCTGGATAGTAAATGTATTTCATTATTTGAAATAAATGTAATTTAGGGTAATGAAAGAAAGGGATTTTAAATGTATTTCTTTATCTAAAATAAATGCATTTTAGGGTAATGAAAGAAAAGGGATTTTAATGTGGTTTGTTTTGTAAATTAAGGGTATGGGACTTTAATTTATGAAATGAAGAAAAAGGTTTATTTAAAAATTAAATTAGTTGGCTTTAATTGGATAATGAATGTGAAATGTGGTTTATTTTTTAAATTAAGGGTATGGGACTTTAATTTATGAAATGAAGAAAAAGGTTTATTTGAAAATTAAAGTAGTTGGCTTTAATTGGATAATGAATGTGAAATGTGGTTTGTTTTGTAAATTATGGGTATGGGACTTTAATTTAAGAAATGAAGAAAAAGGTTTATTTGAAAATTAAATTCGTTGGCTTTAATTGGATAATGAATGTGAAATGCAGTTTATTTTGTAAATTAAATGTATGGGACTTTAATTTATGAAATGAAGAAAACAATTTATTTGAAAATAAAATTAGTTCAAGTTGGATTTAATTGGATAATGAATGTGAAATATGGTTTGTTTTGTAAATTAAGGGTATGAGACTTTAATTTATGAAATGAAGAAAAATGTTTATTTAAAAATTAAAGTAGTTGACTTTAATTAGATAATGAATGTGAAATATGTTTTTTTTGTAACTTAAGGATATGGTACTTTAATTTATGAAATGAAGAAAAAGGTTTATTTGAATATTAAAGTAGTTGGCTTTAATTGGATAATGAATGTGAAATGTGGTTTGTTTTGTAAATTAAGGGTATGGGACTTTAATTTATGAAATGAAGAAAGGGTTTATTTGGAGATTAAAGTAGTTGGCTTTAATTGAATGATAAATATGAACCTAGATTATTTAGAAGTATGAGAATTTAATTGTTAAGTAAGGGTTAGACCATTTATTGCAAGTAGAGCATATGGTTTGATGCATGGTTGAATAACTCTCATGAGTAGATGAGAGGGGAAATAGAAAGAGTAGTTTCTATGATATCAACTATGCATTAGAAAGTTGAATTGCTTGGGTTATTTGTATAGTTGCAATTTGGCAATAAAATAAACAAATGCATTTAGAAGCATGTATATCCTGATCCATGAGTGTCCTGATCCTCTACTATCCTCACTTGATCGATGGAAGAGTGGGAGGACCAAAGTCATAATATGGACCAATGCTCAAGTTTTCTCTCTACCTTACCTCTTGCTTAATTATGTAATAGATTAGATTTGTGGGAAGATTTACCTGATGCAATTGATGCAAAATATTGTTTGAAGGTATGGGGTTTCCCATACATACTGATGTAATAAATGAACAATGTGACCGGTGCACTTGATATTCCATTATTGAATGTGATTGTATTTATATCCTTTCTATTGCATGTAACTTTTAACCATTGCTTTATGTTTTACCTATAGTTGATTGTTTAATGATTCATATTTGTTAGATTTAGTATCTAGATCCATTTTGTATGCTTTGCTTTTGCTTGATTAAATTTTATAAAATTCAGTAATAAGTTCTAGGGTGAATTTAGAGGTCAACCTAAGGGCTTGAGACCCCCTTAGGGAGATTGGTACTAGGTTTAGAAGATCGTACCAGAGTTAATCTAGCTTGTCAAAAGATAATATTAATAGCTTAACTCATAGTACATGTAGCATACCCACACATAATGGCTTGGGTGGAATATGAAGATGCGTGTACACCTTCTAATGATTAAATGTGGTACGTTTAGCTCATCAGGATTGATGGTATGGATGAACTTATGTGCATAATATGAGATATGCCTATGCATAAGGGACTTGCATGAGGGGAATCTTGTGTGGTATAGTTATTAAGGAAACTTAAGGGATTTAAAATATTAAGTTAGTCTAAGGTTGGTTGTGGATTTATGAATCCCTCTCCTTAATCTAAAAAAAAATTATTTATTTGTTTATGTGTTTTCTTGTTTCTTGATTTTTGGGTCGTTACATTTGGTATTAGAGCTCTAGGTTTGAGGGCATAGAGATTCTTATGTGCTGAAAAGAGATTTGGGTATCTCCAATGAAGTTATGCTTAGATTTAAGCTAAAATACTAGGATAACCTAGAGTCTCTACTTAATTAGAATCTAATGGAGTTGATCCCAAGGAAAGATGAATGTTATGATACCTTAGTATGGGCTTTGGTGTCAATGATACATCATAACCTTGGAACCTTGTCCTAATTATATTTCTAATGATTAGCAAGAACTCTATAATGTGGTTTGAGTTAGTCACTCAATAATATGAAGTTATGATCTAATTATTTTCTTGGTTGGAACTAGATCAAGATGCCACCTAAGGCCAGGATAGAAAGGCCTTTGCCTAGATATAATCAACAAAGTAATGTCAAAGAAGAGATCCATAATGAGGATCCAAAAGTTTCCAATATGGGAATAGAAGATCTTACTACCATAGTTTCTAAATTACAAGATCAATTAAGATAAGTGCTAGAAACTATTATGAACCAAAATTCGTAAGCTAGAGATCAAAGGTTAACCAAGTTGAGGGGCTGAAAACATAACAAAAACAAGCTAGAACCCTCTTGTAAGAGGAGACAATAAGATACCTAAAGAATTTTTCTATCTCCAAAATAGATGGAGAAGGAGAGGAGGATGTAGTTGAGGCTTGGATAAGGGAACTAGAAGTTTTCATGGAAAAAGAATATTCTTTGGGGGTGAGAACTACTTGGGCTACTATCCACTTTGAAGGGATTGCCCTAAATTAGTGGAAAACATACTATGAGGGGCGAATATTGGATCGATAGGTATTCCATGGAAGGAATTTATAGTCATATTCAAGAATAAGTTCCTCACTGAGCATTTTTATACTCCGACATTGGAGGAGGTTACTAGCATGAAGGGAAGGAATCTATGCATAATATCTACACTACAACTGGAAGTCATAATCTTGAGGGAAAAACCACCACATTGATCATAAAAGGTAATATTTTTGATAAGCAAGTAAATAATCATAATAGATAGTGGATCCACTAATAGTTTTATTTCTTGTAAATTAGCCAAAGATATGCCAAAAAGGCTAGGGTATTTGGCTCATGGATGGAAGGCTAAGTATGGGTCTGGACAAACCTACTTCTTAAACCAATGTTTCCTGATTATGGAAATCACTTTAGCTAGTGGGACCATGGAAGGTTGCTTATATGTAGCTCCACCTCATGCCTTCGATGTGATCCTAGGGATGAATTAGCTAGAGGTCCATAAATTCGTAATCAATTTTTGAGATAGATGGATTGAGTATTCTAAAGGAGGCAGGGAGTGGCTATGAATTCATAGAGAATAGGGGGTATTCAAACCCTGTATGGTGTCAGCTATGCAATTAAATAAATCCCTCAAGAAAGTAGAGATTGTCTATGTAGTAAAACTAAATAAAGTTGATAAAGACAAAAATAAAGAGGTATTGGAGACACACCCAATTTTATAGGATTGCAAGGATTTATTTATTGAGGAATTTCCTGGGCTCCCTCCTGTGTGAGAATTTAATTTCACTATTGATCTTATACTAGGAGCAGAATCCATTCACATATAAAGGGATGCAACCCATCGAAATGCAAGAATTAAAGGTACAATTGTGGGGGTTATTAGATAAGGGGTCGATAAAACCAAGTGTGTCACCTTGGGGTGCACCTATTTTATTTTTGAAAAAGAAGAAAAATTCCTTAAGATTGTGCAGGGAATACAAAATGCTGAGTAAAGCTACAATCAAGAACCAGTATCCCTTACCTAGGACCGAAGATTTGTTCAAACAATTAAGAGATGCCATAGTGTTTACCAAGATAGATTTAAGATCAGGGTATCACCAGTTGAGAATACATGAGGAGGATACTCACAAGATGACATTTAAGATGAGGTATGGGTATTATGAGTTAAATTTCCTACCTTTTGGACTGACTAATGCCCCAGCCTCCATGAATTTAATGAACAATGTGTTCAAAAGACACCTAGACTATTTTATCCTCGTATTTATAGATGACATTCTAATATACTCTTGAAATAAGGAAGGGCACCATAAGAATCTAAAGATCATGTTAGAATTGCTAAGGGAAAATCAACTCTATAGGAATCTAGCCAAGAGCAATTTCTATGCTTCAGAGATACGCTATTTAGGGCATATCATATTAGTAGAAAGAATTTATGTGGATCTAGAGAAAATCAAAACCATATTAAATTGGCCACCCCTAATACTGTTACCAAAGTAAGAAGCTTCATGGGATTAACGGGCTATTACAGACATCATATAAAGGATTTCTCAAAGATTACCTCAACAATAACTAACCTCCAAAATAAAGTGAAGGAATTCAAATGGACAAAAAAGTGAGAAACTGCTTTTGCTTTGTTGAAGCAAAAACTTACTATTGCACCAATATTGAAGATTCTAGATCATTGATGCATCATTGGAAGCATTAGGGGGAGTACTCATGCAAGAAGAGTCAGTAGTATCTTATACTTCAAGGAAACTAAAGAAGCACAAAATCAACTATGTTACTCATGATTTAGAGCTAGCCATTGTGGTGCATGCTTTAAAGATCTAGAACTATTATCTGGTAGGAAGACCTTTCAAGTTAAAATCAAATCATCAAAGTCTAAGGTACATATTTATCCAATCAATACTCAATGCGAGATAGAGAAGGTGGATCAAGTTTCTCATTGAGGATGACTTTGAAATTGAGTACATAAAATGGAAAGAGAATAAGGTTACAGATGTCGTGAGTAGGATACACATAGCAACCATAACCAGGAGTCACACAAAGCTCATGGACCAAGTAAGGTAGGAGAAAAATTAGGATGAATAGTACCAAAAAATTCTAGCTAGAATAGACAAGGATCCTAAGGCCAATAAGGATTTTGGGGTGATAGATAACCTTTTGTGTTACAAAGGAAGAATTATCATACTAAAATTAGGGTATTCAAGGAAGCTATTAATATAAGAAGCCCATATATCTCCTTATACAACTCACCCCGGAGAGGCAAAGATGAGGGAAAATCTAAAGATAACCTTCTTATAGGTAGGAATGAAGAGGGATATTACAGATTTTGTAGCTCGATGCATTGAATTTCAGAAGGTTAAAGTAGAATGAAAATATCCTACAGGATATTTGTACCCACATAATATACCTACACAAAAATGGTAGGTCATATCAATGGACTTTATAGTAGGTTTACCAAAAACTAGGTACTAGCATGATGCAATATTTGTAGTAGTTGACAAATTGACCAAGGTTGCACACTTCATACCTAGGAGCACCAAGGATGACACTCAAGTGGTGGCTAATAGATTTATCAAGGAAGTGTTTTGATTGCATGGATTTTTGAAAGTAATTATCTTGGATAGGGATTCCAAGTTCAGTTATAAATTTTGGAGAGCCCTTAACCAAGAAATAGGCACAAATTTGTACATGAGTTTGGCCTACCACCTTGACACAAATGGTCAAATGGAGCAGGTAAATCAAGTACTAGAATATATGCTCTGCATGTATCGTATGGATCACTAGTCTTGCTAGGAAGACTATCTACCATTGGTAGAATTTACCTATGATAATGGGTATCACTCTTCTCTGGAAATGGCACCTTTTGATGCCCTATATGGATGAAAGTGTAGAACACCATTATCATGGGACAACCCATAGGATAGAACTATGATTGGATTGAAAATAGTTAGAGAAATGGAAGAGCAAATAAAGGGAATCAGGCAAAGACTCAAAGAAGTTGTTGATAGGCAAAAGAGTTATGTCAATCTAAAGAGGATTCCAAGAGAGTAATCGATGGGAGATAAAGTGTTCCTAAGGGTCAAACCAATGAAAAGTGTGATCAATTCCATAAAATTGGATCCGTGGTTTGCATAACCCTTTGATATCACTAAGAATATTAGTCTGATTGCATATCAACTCAACTTACCTCCTAATCTATCAAAAATACATGATACTTTCCACATGTCTTTGCTTAAAAAATATGTTGCTGACCCTGAACATGTGTGGGATGTTTCTAATTTATAGATGGGAAACCCAAAGGCAATTGAAGTGATTCCAGTAAGGATTCTTGAATTTCACTCTAAGGCTATGCAGAATTAGACCCTTGAGCAATGTAAGGTCTAGTGGAACCGTTTCTCTGAAAGGAATGCCACTTGGGAGAAAGTGGTGGATATGTATAAATGTTTTCCTTTTTTGTTTGATGAAATCTAAAGATTTTTTTTTTAAAATAATTTGTATTTGATTGTGTTTACCTATGTAAAACTGAGAAACACTAGGGACGATGTTAGTCCTAGTGGGGGAGGATGTCATGACCCTCCCAGATGGACCTTGGAATATGAAAAAATAATGTATTAACTGATGATGCTTTAATAATAGATTTTGTTGGAAAATTGAAAAAAATATAGCTTTCAATATTTCTTACATTCCAGAGTAAAACTTTCGAAACGGAGCTCTGGCGATTTGGCGAGAAAATTTTTGAGCAGGCGTCGGGCGATGCTCTAGGGTTTCTGGTGTGAAGGATTTTCCAGGGACTTTGGTGGGTTGAATTTGTGCTACTCTGAAGGTTCGTCCGCTGCCCCGGGAGGGCCCAATGGGGTCTCCTCTAGTTCCTCTCGCTGGGAGAAAGAGCTCATATGCTGAGATGTTAAAAGAAAATCCTTCATCTTCCACTGATGAAGCTCAACGGAATGCTTTCCAAACGCTATTCAAGAATGCTGGCAAGGGTTCAATTGCACACCAAGTTAATGGATGCCTCTCGCAATCCGCTTCTAGACCTAAGATTGTTATCGAACCAAAGCTGGTCGAGGACACAATCATCTACCGTGCTAACCATGATCTGATTTGCAAATTCATGGGTATCCGACCTACTCTAAATTTTTTGCATACCTGGGTTAGACAGAACTGGGAGCCACTCGGTGAGTTCTCCTTATGGCGGTGAGTTCTCCTTATGGCCTATAAGCAATGGGTATTTCATTATTAGTTTCTCTTCTTTAGCAGATAGAAACAGAGCATTTGAATCAGAGAAGAGGAACCACGGTCCGGCAGGGTTATTTGTTCAACCTTGGAGAGTGGGTTTCGATCCTCGTATTGAACCCACGACTGTCCCGGTTTGGATCAGACTGTACGCTCTCCCGATGGAGTTTTGGGGTGAGCAGGTTTTGGAGATGATTGGTAATTCTCTAGGTAGATATCTAGGAGTCTCCAAAGATACCATAGAGGGAAAAACAGCTGTCTTTGCTAGAATTTGTGTAGAAATGGATATTAGCCAGCCTCTTCCAGCGGAGGTGGAACTTGAGTTGGCAGGACTTTCTTGGATCCAGCAATTAGATTATGAGGCCCTACATTTTAGATGCAGAGTATGCCATAAGCATGGCCATTTGGCAAGGTTCTATCCAAATATTTTGAGCACAAAAGCGGAGGCTCCGCTTGGAATGCCAAACCACCCCAGAGAGGGTAAGTTTACTCCCGTCAAAGAACCATCCAATACTCCCTAGGGTTTTGATGTCCAGAAAGATGGCTTTGAACAACCAAAGCGAAGGAGAAACAAAAAGAAAAATGGCAAGGAGCAGGCACAACTCAAGCCAACCAACCGGTATGAAATATTTAAGTCTCTAGTGGATCAAGAGGACCAAGTCATGGAAGGAGTGGATGGGAATGTTGAGGATAATAACATCCACTCTCATGCTTCTCCTTCATTTACTCCTATCTTAGAACAGGTGATTGAACCCTCTAATATTTTGCAGCCAGAGAACCCAGGGGCATTGGTAATCCACTCCCCAAAGATAGCCAATTATTAAGGATGTCAACATGGGAAGTGTAGAAAAGAACAGAGAAATGCCAGCTCTAGGGATTACTCAGGTGGAGAAGAGATCTAAAAATAGTAATTCTCAAGGAGCGGGCAGAAAGTCCAATAAGGATCTACTAGTAGTGCAAGGAGACAAACTGATCAATGGAGGATCGGTGAGGACAATTGATTCTTATTGCTCCCAAGGTTTTCAATGATTATTCAATCCTGGAATGTTAGGGGTTTAAACAACAGAACCCATCAATCTGCTGTTCAAAGACTTTTAGGAAAACGTAAAACAAACTTTTTGCTCATCCAGGAGACAAAAATGTCTTTAGATCTTATGTGCAAAACTGTTAGTAGAATATGGAGGGGGGCTGGTTATATGGATGTGGCTACTCAAGGTGCCTCAGGGGGGATTTTTACTCTTTGAAACCCTCTGGAATGGACAGAAATAGAACATATAGCTTGGAGGGGTGTTCTCACATCTCTTTTTAGGAACATTGTCACTGCTGAACATGTTTTAATTACAAACTTCTATGGGGCTCAAAGCATTGAGGGCCAAAGGCTCCAATGGAAAGTTGTACACAACATGAGGTCCTCTCGAGAAGATTTAGACTAGATTATTGCTAGGGATTTTAATGCCAAATTATCTGCTAGGGATCAGGAATGTGGTATCCCAGGTTTGGATCCAGGGGACCGGCTTCTGATTGCCCAAGTCTAGGCCTTTCACCTAGTTGATATCAAAGGCCCTAGAACCCACTTTACTTGGACTAATAAGAGGAGAGAGCCACACAACAGGAAGGTAAAGCTAGACCATTTTATGGTCTTCGAGGAGGCATTTGTTAAATGGAATATTAAATTTTAGATTTTGGAAGGCCCAGTATCAGATCACTTTCCCATTTTGTTGGTGGGAGGGACTATGACAGGGCAGCACCACAAACCATTTAAATTTGAAAATTTTTGGTTGCAAAAAGAGGATCTCCGAAGGAAAATTCCACAGTGGTGGGAAGAAGGCCGCCTACCTTTTGGGATAGCAATGTTCAAATTCCACAAACAACTTCATTTTGTCAAGATTAAATTGAAACAGTGGAGGCAAACTAATAAGTCAGACTTCTAGCTCCAACGGGCTCCCTTGGTGGCCAGATGGGAAGAGGTGCAAAAACACTTCAGGGAAGGAACAATTACTGAGCACCTTAAAATCGAGGATGATGCTTTGTGCAAAGCGGTTGAGGACATTGATAATCAAGAAGAGATTTACTAGAAACAGAGAGCAAGAAACACTTGGTTATTATAAGGATATAGAAATACAAAATTTTTCCATCGATCAGCCTGTGCTAGGAGACAAATGAATAACATGGAAGTCCTTCAAGATGAGAATGGACACTCTTTTGATACTCTTCCTGGTATGCATTCCCACTCAATGGATTATTTCTCAAAACTTTATAAGGAAAGTATGGAGCAAGATGTGGAAGCTCAAAATGAAGTTATTGATGTCATACCCTCTATTATCTCTCATGAAGAGAATTAGGCCCTTCTTAGACCCATTGATAGAGATGAACTAAAGAATGTGGTCTTTGGGATGAGCACTGGTAAATCGCCAGGTCCAGATGGCTTTCCTATTGAGTTTTTTTAGGCCTTTTGGGATACCTTGGAGGAGGATGTTTTGGCTGTCACAGAGGAGTCCAAAACTAATAAAAGAATGCTCAAGGCTCTAAATCACACCTTCATCACTTTAATTCCAAAATGGGAGGAGGGGGTTCTTATCTCTGATTTCAGACCTATTGCCTTATGCAACGTGATTTATAAAATAATCACAAATATTATGGCTGAACGGCTAAAACCTCTCCTTCATAATATAATTTCCTCAGAGCAAGGGGGTTTTGTAGAAGGTAGACAGATCTTGGATGGAGTGGTCCTTGCCTAGGAGGCAATCCATACAATGCAAAAATCAGGTAACAAAGGAATGTTCATTAAACTGGATATGTCCAAGGCTTATGACAGGGTGGAGTGGGGCTTCCTGGCAAAGATGTTGGCAGCCTTTGGTTTCTCTCAGGACTGGATAGACTAGGTCATGAGCTATATTTCTACGCCTTCTTATTCTGTTCTAATCAAGAGGCTTCCCTCGCCTCCTTTTGGAGCCTCACGGGGTCTTCGTCAAGGGGACCCATGCTCTCCCTATCTCTTCCTCATCTTGGCTGAAGGATTAGGTAGACTCTTCCTGAGAAGAAGACATCAAGGTCTGATAACAGGTATTAAGGTGGGGGCGGAAGTTTTGACTCACTTACAGTTTGTGGATGATACAGGATTGGTTGGAGTGGCCAGTCTCAGGGAAGCTAGAGGAATCAGAGATACTCTAAATGTCTAACTCAGGGCCTCAAACCAAGTCACCAATGATAAAAAATCCAAAATGGTCTTCTTCAATCTTGACCAAAGGTTACAGGACAGAGTTATAGAGATCTTGGGATTCACTAGGACCTCTCTCCCAGTAGTTTATTTGGGGGTTCCTCTGCATTTCAAAAAACTAAAAATTGATATCTGGAAGGATCTTTTGGATGGCATCAAAGATAGAATGAATCATTGGTCTCATAAATGGTTAAGCTATGGGGGCCGACTAACTTTCTTACAGTCAGTTATTCAGGCCATGCCAATATATAAATTTTCCATCCTGGCTGCCCCACATTCTATATGGAAAGAGCTGGACAAAATGGCTAGAAGATTTTTATGGGAAGGTGCAAAAGGGGAGAAGAAATGGGCCTTGGTTGGTTGGGATAAGGTTACCCAGCCCAAGGAAAAAGGAGGGCTGGGACTGAGAAGCTCCAAGCTTAACAATAAAGCTTTGGCTGGCAAACTGTACTGGAGGTGGATTTCCCAGCCAACATCCCTCTTCAGTAGAATACTTTCTAGTAAATACTTGGGTCATGTTCACCCCAATGATGTAGGCCGTTTCCCTTTGTAGGGTAATGGATCCTTAGTGTGGCAGGCTCTCAAGCTTGGATCTCAAGTTATCAAAGATCAATTGTTTTGGAAAGTGGGGAGAGGGGAGAAGGCTCGTTTCTGGACTGATTCCTGGGACCATAACCCACCCATCATTGCTATGTTTACCGCATTGCAACCAATTAAATCTACCATGGAAGACAAGGGCTAGATTCAAATTGAGAGTTATTTCAACACCAGCCAATTGGGGGAGTACAAGTTCAAAAAGTTTAAGCGGTTGGAAGAGTGGCCAATTCCAATCCCTCCGGAGCTGGCACCCATCTTGTCTAAAATTTTGACAGAAAGGTTTCTCACTGGGAGAGATGAGGAGGATGAACTAGCTTGGGGCTATGGGAATCTTGGGGTTTATACTATGAAGGAGGGATATGATTCGATCCTCCCAGAGCCCCCCCCACATTTATTTCTGGTTCAAGATTGGAGGAAGATTTGGCATTCCAAGGGTTGGCCAAAAGTGAACTTCTTTGCCTGGTAGTTTATGCATAATGGAATTCTCACCTTTGACAATCTCAAAAATAGAGGCATCATCGGTCCTTCTCAGTGTGTGTTATGCCAAAAGAATGAGGAAACTGTTGATCATCTGATGTTTGAATGCCCCTTCACATGGCATATTTGGAAGCGTTGGTTCTCCCACTTTAAAATCTAGGCTAACGGTGATTTGACTCGGACCAATATTTGGGAAAGATGGAAGAGAGGTAGATTCAAATCTAAAGCTCTTCGAATTGGTTGGGAGCTTGGTTTACTTTTCATCTGGTGGCAAGTGTGGTTGGAGAGAAATGCCCGTATTTTTCGAGAAACATTCTCTTCGCTAGATGGAATTTGGCAGGTCATCTGGAGAAAAGTTGTGGAAACGGTTGCCATCTTTGTTGAGGAGGAAAATTAGTTTGCTTCTGTGCCACTGGAAGAGGGAGCTGTTGAGCAAGAGAGACAGGTTAGAGGTAGCTGGAAACCTCCCCCAGAAGGCTAGATCAAAATCAATACTGATGGAGCTACAAAAGGCAATCCGGGTAATGCTGGAATTGGAGTAGTGTGCCGTGATCATGCTGGGTCTGTGCTCTATTGGGAAATGCAAGGTCTAGGACGAGCCACAAACAATGAAGCAGAGGCCTTTGCTATTAAATTTGCTTCCATCTAGGCTATTAAGCAGGGACACAGGAAGATAATTCTTGAGTCTGATTCCCAAATTCTGGTTGGCGCTCTAGACTGCATGAGGAACTTTTCCTCAAAATCTTGGAGGTTACGGATTATGGTCTCTCAAATCAAGGAATTATGGAGGGAATTAGATGATGTGATTCTCGTCTATGTGAGTAGAGATTTAAACAAGGCGGCCGATTTCCTTGCAAAGATGGGTGCTGAGAGAGAGGTTGGGATGCAGCTGCACAGTGATATGCCTGTGGAGGATGCAGTGATTAGGCAAGGTCTTGAACGATCCCTGTGATAATGAGAAAAGTTTTGGCTAAGGGAGGTTTTTTTCATGATATCGTGACTTGTAGCGCCGTCACGGCCTCTAGTGGGAAGCTATCATGATTTCGTCATAGGTTGCGCCATCGTAAATTTCGAAGGGAACCTGTCACAAAATCATGACATGTCATGCGATCGCAGCCTATAGGGAGATGCTGTCATGATTTCACGACCTGTTTCACTGTCGAGGCCTTCAGTGGGAAGTTGTCATGATTTCATGACCTGTCGCGCCATCGCGGCCTTTAGCTGGAAGCTGCAACGATTTCACGACGTTTTTGGCGTAGGGTCGACAAGGAGGATAACCATCGCGATATCGTGACAATTTTTGTGAATTGGAGCAAAGTGCAAAATTTGTCACGATTTCGCGACATTTCTGCTGTTCGAAAGTCGCAAGGAAAAATCATCGCGATATCGCGACAGTTTTGGCGAACTGGCATCATCTGGAAAACTTGTCATGATATCGTGACACTTTTGAAGACTGGGTGCAATGTGGAAAACTCATCGTGATATCGCGACAGTTTTGAGGATTAGGAGCTGAAAGGAAAACTCGTCACGATTTCACGACACTTTTGGCGAACTGGCATCATGAGGAAAACTCGTCGCGATATCGCGACTCTTTTGACGATTGGGTGCAACGTGGAAAACTCGTCGCGATATCGCGACACTTTTGATGGTTGGGTGCCGAAAGGAAAACTCGTCGCGATTTCGTGACACTTTTGGCACATAGGAGTCTTGGGGAAAAACCGTCGCGATATCGCGACACTTTTGCGGACTGGGCGCCAAGTGGAAAACTCATCGCGATATCGTGACACTTTTGCAGGATGGGCGCTTAGGAGAAATCTCGTCGTGATTTCGTGACCTTTTTGGAGATCTGGAGCCATTTGGAATTCTCGTCACGATTTCACGACACCTTTGGTGATGGGGCACCGAAGGGAGCTGCCGTCACGATTTCATGACTTTTTTGTCGATCGGGTGCCGAGGGCTCTAGCTGTCGTGATATCGCTACATGTCGCGATTTCGTGACATGTCACGATTTTGTGACATGTCATGATTTCACAACATGTCGCATTTTCACAACTAGTGGCTCTGACGCGATCGAGACGGGGTTGATTGTCGCGATTTCGTGACATGTCACGATTTTGTGACATGTCACGTTTTTGCGCCCTGTTGACTTCTATGCTCTGTGGTGGAAAGATTTGACTTCTTTGCTCTACGCTTGTTGTCTTGTTCTCTGCTCTTGGGTGGGATGTGTTTACTCCCGTTTGTAACTGTTCTTTGTATTAATACAAGTTTTTCTTTTTTTTTCAAAAAAAAAATAATAGATTTTGTTAAATTAAGCAGACTATGCAATATTATTAGATATTGAAGAGTATGATACTACTAAAAAATTACCAATGTGTAGGATCAGGTGCACTCGTAAGTGGAAGAAGTTGAGTCATCCACAAAAGATGAGGGTACTTGAGGTTGGGGAAATAATGATAAAGCAACTTGAAGGTAACATGGATAGATACCTTCATATAGGCATGCATTTGAATAGGAATTATCATCACTAGCTAGCCACCTTGAGCCCTAGACTGATGGTCTAGTAACTATCGTAAGTTATAGATGTTGATACAGGTGACTAGATTGACAGAAAGACTCCCTCTTTGTTTATTACATATGCATGATTGTCTTTTAATTCAGCACTGATGGCCTTAATAGTTTGGGATGTATGAAAGAATAAGTTGTCCTCATAACTCCATGTATGCCCTGATTTATTTAGATAAGCAAAGGTATATCAATATAAATAAATAAGTTCATTTATTTAAGCAAGGATATATCAATTTAAATAAATAGTTGATTTATTTAGATAAGTGAAGATATATCAATTTAAATATATAGTTGATTTATTTAGATAAGTGAGGATATATCAATTTAAACAAATAGTTGATTTATTTAGATAAGTGAGGATATATTAGTATAAAAAAATAAGTTGATTTATTCAAATAACAAAAGATAGCATTTTAAATAATTGATTTATTTTAAATGATAAGGAAATTTTGTTTGAATAAATGGTAGATTTATTTGATAGGATAAAGAGCTTCCATTCAAGAAAATATATGGCTTATATCAAATTGATGAAGGAAGCAGTTGTCTATTTTATGAAATAAAATAACCCATCAAGCAAATAACTCCTCTATTCAATTAAGAAACACATTTCATTTTGAATTTTGGGAATAGACTCTGAATATCAATTTAATGGAGAAATTCATTTAATTAGAATGATCAACCAAAATGGGCTTAAGTTTGATAAGACTATATTTTGAAATATCGGATAGACCGTCCTTGGAGATCCGATTAGATTGGCTACATGAAGCTTTTTATGATGAGGAGGGATGGCCTCTTAATTTCAAGTGTCTCACGAAGGTGAAGGAGAGAATGTTTTCCCTACCATTTGACTGATGTTGATGGAAAGTTATGTTAAGTATGTGGTGGGCAAATGCTGAGAAGGAATGAGGTGGAAGAAGAGAGAATAGGCAAAAAAAATAAGGAAGATAGAGGATGAACACTGTGAAGGGAGGAGATAACATTGTAAATATAGAACAAATGCTACGAGGAAGAGGATGGATGCTACAAGGCAAAGGGAAAATCTAGCAAGAAGAAAGCAAAGACAACCATTGATCATGAGCAACCTAGATAGACTATTGGCGATAAGTGATACCAGGTTGGAATCATGAAACCTTAGAGTTATTGATGCTTCATTTGACTGGTTTAAATTATCATTCATCTTAGGTTCTCACCTGTTGCATCTACCCTTTAGACCATGGTAAAACCACTTCTTTTAGAGTGTAGAGTCAAGGTTGGTAGGGTGGTCCTATGACCATTCTTCTGTTGGAAACAACATGAGTCTATGATCGTGCTTTATTTCCTCTATCAAGTTGTAGTATCCTTGACTTGCCAATGATTTATTTCGGTGCCTCACTTTGTTTAAACATCGTAGATGTTACTTCGAGTAAGCACCTATTGTTGGTAGCATAATAGGTCCACCTCGTGGATAGACCTCTTGTGTGATCTACGGAGTCACCCCTCCCTTAGAAGTTCACAGTCATGTAGGATGGCACAACAAGTTTAATCCCATTTGGTAACTACCATTGGACATAGAGCTTAGCCTAGTCGCTAGGATGGCCGATCATGTCATGACCATCGTGGATCATGGAAGATACCTGTAAACCTCATCTGCCTTGGTTCATTATGGATAGTGGTAGTATCGATCACATCTGTCGTCATTTATACCACTCCCTCATAGGTTGTTCTCCTCTGTTGAAGCGAACTATGGGTTAGTCGTGGTGCCTATGTTAGTCTGAAGTGTGTTTAGAATGGAAAGAACCAGAAGTATTTCATTATCTAAAATAAATGTATTTTAGGGTAATGAAAGAAAGGGATTTCAAATGTATTTCAATATTTGAAAGACATGTATTTTAGGGTAATTAAAGAAAGTAATTTTAAATGTATTTCTTTATCTTAAATAAATGTATTTTAGGGTAATGAAAGAAAGTGATTTTAAATATATTTCTTTATCTAAAATAAATGTATTTTAGGGTAATGAAAGATAGGGATTTTAAATGTATTTCATTATCTAAAATAAATGTATTTTAGGGTAATGAAAGAAAGGGATTTTAAATGTATTTCATTATCTGAAATAAATGTATTTTAGGGTAATGAAAGAAAGGGATTTTAAATGTGTTTCATTAAATGTATTTTAGGGTAATGAAAGAAAGGGATTTTAAATGTGTTTCATTAAATGTATTTTAGGGTAATGAAAGAAAGGAATTTTAAATGTGTTTCATTAAATGTATTTTAGGGTAATGAAAGAAAGAGATTTTAAATGTATTTCTTTATCTAAAATAAATGTATTTTAGGGTAATGAAATAAAAGGAATTTTAATGTAGTTTGTTTTGTAAATTAAGGGTATGGGACTTTAATTTATGAAATGAAGAAAAAGGTTTATTTGAAAATTAAAGTAGTTGGATTTAATTGGATAATGAATGTGAAATGTGGTTTGTTTTTTAAATTATGGGACTTTAATTTATGAAATTAAGAAAAAAAGTTTATTTGAAAATTAAAGTAGTTGGCTTTAATTGGATAATGAGTGTGAAATATGGTTTGTTTTGTAAATTAAGGGTATGGGACTTTAATTTATGAAATGAAGAAAAATGTTAATTTGAAAATTAAGAAAAAAAGTTTATTTGAAAATTAAAGTAGTTGGCTTTAATTGGATAATGAGTGTGAAATATGGTTTTTTTTGTAAATTAAGGGTATGGGACTTTAATTTATGAAATGAAGAAAAATGTTAATTTGAAAATTAAAGTAGTTGGCTTTAATTGGATAATGAATGTGAAATGTGGTTTGTTTTATATATTAAGGGTATGGGAATTTAATTTATGAAATGAAGAAAAAATTTTATTTTAAAATTAAAGTAGTTGGCTTTAATTGGATAATGAATGTGAAATGTGGTTTGTTTTGTAAATTAAGGGTATGGGACTTTAATTTATGAAGAGAAGAAAATTTTTTATTTGAAAATTAAAGTAGTTGGATTTAATTGGATAATGAATGTGAAATGTGGTTTGTTTTGTAAATTAAGGGTATGGGACTTTAATTTATGAAATGAAGAAAAAGTTTATTTGAATATTAAAGTAGTTGGCTTTAATTGGATAATGAATGTGAAATGTGGTTTGTTTTGTAAATTAAGGGTATGGGACTTTAATTTATGAAATTAAGAAAAAAATTTATTTTAAGATTAAAGTAGTTGGCTTTAATTGAATTATAAATATGAACCTAGATTATTTAGCAATTAAGGGTATGTGACTTTAATTTTTAAGTAAGGATTAGTCCATTTATTGCAAGTAGAGCATATGGTTTGATGCATGGTTGAATAAATCTCATGAGTAGATGAGAGAAGAAATAGAAAGAGTAGTTTCTATGATATCAACTATGCATTAGAAAGTTGAATTGCTTGGGTTATTTGTATAGTTGTAATTTGGTAATAAAATAAACAAATGCATTTAGAAGCATGTCTATCCTGATCCATGAGTGTCCTGATCCCCTACTATCCTCACTTGATCAATGGAAGAGTGGGAGGACCAAAGTCATAAGATGGACCAATGCTCAAGTTTGCTCTCTACCTTACCTCTTGCTTAATTATGCAATAGATTAGATTTATGGGGAGATTTACTCGATGAAATTGATGTAAAGTATTGTTTGAAGGTATGGGGTTTCCCATACATACTGATGTAATAAATGAACAATGTGATCGATGCACCTGATATTCCATTATTGAATGTGATTGTATTTATATCCTTTCTATTGCATGTAACCTTTAATCATTGCTTTATATTTGAGTTATCTTTACTTGTTTAATGATTAATATATGTTAGATTTTGTATCTACACCCATTATGTATGCTTTGCTTGATTAAATTTTATAAAATTTAGTAGTAAGTTCTAGGGTGAACTTAGAGGTCAACCTATGGTCTTGAGACTAAGGTGTATTTATTTATTTAAGAACTATACCTCAGACTAACTTAATGTTTGACATCCCCTTATGTGTGGTATAGTTCTTAAGGAAAATTAGGGGATGTCAAACATTAAGTTAGTCTAAGGTTGGTTGGGGATTTATGAATCCCTCTCCTTAGTCTTAAAAAAAATTATTTCTATCTTTGTGTGTTTTCTTGTTTCTTGATTTTTGGGTCGTTACACTTTTGGTAAACATACCTATTCAAAAGTTATACATGGAAGAAGATAGAAGGAAGGATCCATGAGTAGGCAATTTCAACCATAGGAAGACAAAAACCCATGGCTTTAGTTTTCCTTCTACTTCTAGAAATTTAACCCCAATTTTCTACTTCTTCTAGAATTGGCTACATTTTTCTTCCCCTTATAGAAATCCTCTTTTAAAATTTCTTTTTGTCATTTTTGAAACAACAAAATGATTAAATAAATACCATCTAGGTATTAAAAATAATTAGGTCAATTTAATGTCAATTATTAATTTTATCCATTAATATTGACATTCTCCCTTTTTTATGAATCTTTTGCAAGATTGATCTCTTTCAAGCAATTTGATGATGGTGATTGCTTTCCTTGCCACCTTTGGAAATACCTTCAATAATTAGTAATACCATATTCAACATTTATCCATTAATATTGACATTCTCCTTTTTTTATGAATATTTTGTAAGATTTATCTCTTTCAATCAATTTAATGATGGTGATTGCTTTCCTTTCCACCTTTGGAAATACCTTCAATAATCAGTAATACCATATTCAACATCAATGATAATTAACTACTAATCATATTTACCTCTACAAAATATGATAGCCTACATCATCAATGGGACCTACCAAGGGAGGGTTGTGATATTGAAGCTCGTTCTTATGTGACCAAGTGAGGTTGCTCCATTATTGCTTTAATACCATTTTGAAATTCACAATATTTTCCAAAAACAAAGTGAAATAAACCATGCACTCAAATCATTTTCATAGAATGAAAAAAATATGAAAGAAGCATTTGGTGGGTGCTCATAGGCACCGTAAATAATCACTATTTGTAGATATTATTGCACAAAACTCTCACAAGAAATGAGGGGTGTGAAGGGAATATTTATAGCAATACCAAAACCCCTAACTACACCATAAATTTTAACGTAAACCAACATAAGAAGTTGGCTTTTAGGTTAATAATAAATGTTAAATTAGGTTTAACCATAACAAGGTTAAACTTGACCTATTGGGATTACATAATAAAATATTACAAGATAATAAATACATTACATAATGAAATTCCCTACAATGTTAGCTTTGGGTCATGAATCAGATAAAAAATTCAACATTAGAGTATCTTGTAATAGAAACATGACTTTTGCCACCAACATAACTATTCAAGCAAATATCCAATAGGACTTAATTTCCAAAACACACAAAAATTTCAATGCTAATCATGGAATATCTTTTAAAGAAATATTTCTATCTTATATAAAAAAAACAAGGAAATATATACAAAGATAGATAAAATGTGGTAAAATGTTATATAGTTTATTAGTTTTTGGGCATAATAAAGAGACATAAATAACTTATCATTTACCCATATCTTTAAGAAGTTGCATATACTCGTACAACTAAGAAGAGTATTCCTTTGACATTTGTGCCTAGAACAAAGCATCAAGGTGTTGCTCCAATAGCCAAGTCTCTAACAACAGTGGATTCCTTAGTAGTAGGAGGTTATTCATCTATGGGTTGTCCATAAATCATTAGATCTATGAAATAGATATTTTTACAATAGCAAGGGCTTGTACATCAACGGGTGTTTCTATAGCAACATGGACTTCTACATTGGTAGGTGCATTTACAATAGTGGGATCTTCTACATCAACATGTGCCTCAACATCAATAGGTGCTTTTTTAGAAACAAATACCTTTCTAGTGGCTAGCTATTTTATAGGAAAAAATGACCCTATAGTAGCACTTTATTACTATTACTTATTCATCATAGCCTATATGGTTAATTCATATAAATTGGTCCAAGTAAATTGATATATCTATATTTATGCTCCAACACCACAATAACCCTATATCTTTTTGATTTCCTCCCAATTCTTTGGATGCCAAAATATGAAAAAATAAAACCTAAAGCCAATAAAGTTTGCCTAAAGAGTTTGAATGGTTAACCTAGAAAGTTCTACCTAAGCCAAGGCTTCCCTAAAATTTGAATGTTTGACAGGCTCTCCCATTCTCAATGTGAAAGTTAATTTCTCCTAGCAAAATTTGGTTCCATAAAGTGTTGGCTTTTCCAATCTCTCTACAATGTCTTAATGGGATAGAAATTCCCCCTAAATTTATATGACCTTGCTAGAAATTCTTGGATATGTTATTGCTCTCTAATGATATTCAAGGATGTCATTATTGCTAGAGAAATCTATCCTCAAGAATGAATTCCCATACGTATCTTCTTAAATATAATTTTTCCTCTCTTCTATCCTTGGTGTTTCATTATTCAGGGCCGATACTAGTGACCTTAATTGCACATCCCCTATAAATGTATTGAAATTCCATGGATCATTAAAGAGAATGCCATAACAAAACAAGTAAAATTGCACAATAGATCTTGTTGCTCTAGTGTAGGGTGAAAATAAATCTCATACAATTGTTTGGGAAAGGAGACATCAAGGGGCAAATTGAAGGCTAACTTGTCAAGTTGGAACTTTAGCCATTACTCATTGATCATAAAGGTATACACTCATGGGGGAAACTTACACACTAGCATTTGATATGTCAAGTTGTGGGTGTGCTTGACCTTTTGTCGATTCTCAATATCTAGGATTACAATCCAATTTTAGATATCCTTTAGTTTATTTTGCAATATTATTATCTCTATCTACTATTGAGGAGCTCTTCTTGAATTGACTCATGTCTGTCATTAAATTAGTGAATTAGTCCCTCTCTTTTTTAGTGAATTCACTTATGTTCCTTAAGGGATATGGCCAATTTTATATTTCCTTAGCAATAGGCTTCCACTTTTTGAATTTGGTGTCCCACAATAGGTGATCCAGTGTGTCTTGTTTCTCCCTTCCTAGTGTAGGTTTCATTTCAATCTCTTTTGCCATAAATTATCACTTTAGTCTAGTTCTGCATAAAAATTTTAGTGTGGGCTTGTTCAAGTTGGGCCTTTAGGTTCTTGTGTATTGGCATCTAGGTAGAATTATACCTTCATGAATTATTTTACATAGTTTATTTTTTTAATTTGGGTGGCTCCACTAGGAGTTCCATTGGTTCCTACTCATCATGTGATAAATCTTACTTATATCATAGTAGAGATTCCTATTATGACAAAGATTCTTATTGTAAAGGATGTAATCATAATGGTGACCTAGTGACTTTGATTATAGAGCGAATGAATTTTGTTGTAGATTCAGTTGCTTTGAATGTTGATATGGTTGTTTAAGAAAAGGGGCTTACGCTAGAAATTGTTCATCATTGTTCATAAGCCTTTATAGTTGGTTGGATAGTGATTTTGGATTGAGGTCTAGAGGTGAACTCTTCCCAACTAACCCTCGATAATTTCTTCTCTAGGTCACATAACACCAAAAATTTGATCATATACCAGAATGAGTCAGTGTCCTAACCTTTCCTTACTACTACTCATCTACCATAGACTTATACTGAGAGGGGGTGAACAATATAAGATGCAACCATTTAAAAAACTTTACTTTAGATAGCAGTGGAATCACCATAACATTAACCATCATAGAAAGAAACACACAAAGAAGAGCCATTTTAACGTGGTTCACCCAAGATGGGCTACATCCATAGAAATATTTTCACTAAAATATTTCTCAATCAAGTTCTTTGGGAAATCCTTTCCCTATTACAAATTTTATGAACTTCCTATCCAAAGGAGAATACTTCCCCTCAAAAAGTATTTATGAGCCTCCTACCCAAAGGAGAATCCTTCCCCTCAACAAGTATTTATGAGCCTCCTACCCAAAGGAGATGTCCTATCCCACAAAGCTCTGGAAATGATACTTCAGAAGATCACTGCCTCTGCTAGCAGGTGGAACTCCTTTCCATAGAAGATGTCCTATCCTCCTTGCTCTAGCTCTAGAGACTTCTATCCTCACTGATAACCTCCACAAATGCTCATAAAAACCTATAATAAACACAATTAGTCGGTCCAACACAAGTCCTATCAAACTCTATCATAAATCTATATCAAACTCAGTCCTCTGGTCCAACACAAATTTGCTCTCAAATCTCTATCAGATCTATCCCAAGCTTAAACCAAAAGCTTGAAAAAATCAATCACAACTACTCACAAGTCTTCACCAAGACTTCATCAAATTTGTCCACAAGTTCTTCAACAAGAACCTATCCAAATCAGTCCTAGAAAGCTCACCAAGAACTTGCCCAAATTAGCTCAAGCAAGTTTACCAAGAAACTTGCCCAATGTGAACACATAAAGAGAATTTTTAGAGACCCAATGTGTTTCATCCAATAATATCAAATCAATCTCATAGAAGCATAAAGAGAATTGTTAGAGACTTAATATGTTCTATCCTTCAACTCTCAATCTCAACTCAAATCAATCTCATAGAAGCATAAAGAGAATTGTTAGAGACTCAAGATATTCCATCCTTCAACTTTCAATCTCAACTTAAATCAATATCATAAAAGCATAAAGAGAATTTTTAGAGACTCAATATGTTCTATCCTTCAACTCTCAACAACTAAAAAACTCAATTAGGGTTTCAAAAACTTATAGCAATGCCATAGGCTTCTCACTCAAAAACCCTAAAGCAAACTTCAAATGCTTCCGCTCTCATAAACCAAAATTATGCAATAACTCATAAAATCATCATGATCTCATAACGCATAATCAATACTTCCACTTTCAGAAAATAAGATCCACTCCAAATAAGGAAACTTAATTTAATCCTTTTCACTCCAAGCTTATTTTTAGAAAACCATCAATCAATAATAACCATGGAAGAATGTGCCCATACCTTTACTTTGATGAATAAGGAGAACTCAAAATTTGTCACAACACTAACTCTCAATTTGCCACAAATTAGAGTTAGCAACAATGAAATAATACAAAATTATAAGAGTCCTAATAACACCTTATCACTCCAACTCATCAATAATCAAAACTCACAAATATACATATCAACAATATTTCTTTACACCTTATAACTCCTACTTAATATATCATAAAATAACTTCAACCTCAAAAATAATTACAAGAGAATTCCACTCAATAACTCCAAAGGCTTTCTAACCCCAATATGACATTAAGCACAATTATTCCTTAAACCCTTATAACTCCTAAAATACATTTACTTCTAAATGCATTTACCACATAAACATTAAGCATCAATAATAACAATGTCAACACAATATTTCTATTTAACCTTATATCTCCATCCAATTACCAATAATAATTTGCCAAGTCAAATCAAATATTCCACATTATCAACAAAAGATCTACCTTGGCCAAAAATAAATTCTCCAACCTTAGGATAAGTGTGGAGACACCAACATAAGCACAAAAGTGCTTCCTCCTCCAAACTCATGGCCCAAGGCAACTGCTGTACCACGTGCACAATAATTTGTGACCAAAAATGAAACACGCCCAATGTGAATCGATCTTGACACCTCTGCCTAGCGAGTGCCTTTGCTCCACTGCCTCCGTCGTTGGAGCACAAGTGCCCAACAAAACTCTCAAGTGCCACTTGTCGTTTTACCTTCCCTTTGCTTGCAAAAATTAAAGACAAACATATTTTTCTTCCTCATAGGCATATGAAATTGAAACTTAAACACAGAGCAATACGAAACTTGAAAATCATAGAGCAATCCAAAATCGAAGGTCATAGAGCAATACAAAATCGAAGGTCATAGAGCAATACAAATTCAAAGGTAATCACACAAATCGGAGGTGTATTGAACCTTAGGAATTAATGCCCTTTAATAGTCTTTTGCATCCCATGCAAGTTGACATCGACACTCCTTCCAAAAAAATGACATCGGTGAGGTAAGTCTTCTACATTGGCGTCGCTAAGGGTTTAGAAACCCTTTCAATAATAATAATTATTTTATTAATAATAAACTTAACTTAAAACCTTTTCAAAGGTTTGAGTTAATTTATTTATTAATAATCAAAATGGACTTTTAAGGTTTTTTTCAAGGAGAAAAAACCTTTTCATTAAGCCAAGATGGTTTTAATAAAAACCCTTAATGAGTCCATATGGTTTTAAGAAAAACCTTTAACCTTGTCACCATGGTTTTAATTAAAAACCCTTAAACAAACATCATGGAACTTTCAAGATCTTTTTGGCACCAAAATATTTTTGATATCAGCACAAATTCCTTTTGATATCAACACAAACTCCTTTTGACATCAATGACAACTCACAACCATGAAGCTAGGCAACATACCCAAAATTGCCAACAATGTCCCCCTTTGTATTTGATGGCAAACCACTACTAAAACCACTGCCAACTATCAAAACTAAAAACAACTGAAAACCATCCTCTAAAGCTTTTCTCCCCCTGACTCAAGGCTCTCCCCCTTACTCAAATCTCTCCTCCTTTGTTATCAATGACAAAGGGTCACCTTTGGGTCTCAGGGCTAAGAATGATCCTCTTAGCTTAGCCCCTCCCCCACCTCCTATTGAGGTGATTAATTTTGGGGTGGGAGTAAAACTACTCCCAAATTCTTCCTTAAATACTCAAAAGTCTCTCTTGGAAGAGGTTTGGTGAAAATGTCAGCAATATGTTCCTTAGTAGGCACATATTCTAGCTTAACCTGCTTGTCCTAAACCTGCTCTCTCAGAAAGTGATATTTGATGAGATTATGCTTTGTTCTTGAGTGCATTACTGGATTCTTGGAGATACTTATGGCACTTATATTATCACACAATATGGAAATGGGTTGATCATGCTTTATTTTGAAATTGTCCAAGGTAGTCTTCATCCATAAAACTTGTGTACAACAAGCTACTGCTGCTATGTATTCTGCCTCTACTGTAGACAAGGAAACTGAAGGTTGTTTCTTGCTTAACCAAGCAACTAAACAATTCCCCAAAAATAAAGCTTCACCACTGGTGCTTTTTATGTCATCAATATTGTCGGCCCAATCTGCATCTGTAAAAGCTATGAGAGTGAACTTATCGCTCTTGGGATACCAAAGCCCAAGATCCATAGTGCCTTTCAGATATTTGAGAATCCTTTTTACTGCCATAACATGAGTTTTTTTTGGTGCAGCCTGAAACCTTGCAACTAGTCCCACTTATTGCATGATGTCTGGTCTGGTAGCTATAAAATAAAGCAAACTACCAATAATGGATCTGTACAACCTTTGATCTGCCTCTAGAGATTCATCACCCTTGCTCAACTTACACCCTATAATCATTGGAGTACTAACAGGTTTGCTATCCTCCATACAAAACTTTTTTAGCATCTCTCTTATGTACTTGCCTTGTGAGAGAAATATTCCTTCTTCTAATTGGGAAATATGAAGTCCTAAGAAGAAGGACAGTTCCCAAATCATAGACATCTCAAATTAACTTTGCATATTTTTAGCAAAATATTTACACATTTTGGTGTTATTACCTCCAAAAATGATATCATCAACATAAACAACCACAATTAAGATATTATTTCCATCATTTTTGATATACAAATTGCTATCTACCATACCTTTTCTAAAACCTTGTTTCTGAAGATATCTATCAAGCCTCGAATACCAAGACCTAGGAGCTTATTTCAAACCATACAATACCTTTTTCAATCTACAGACAAAATCTGAATTTTTTGAAGGTAAGAACCCTTCTGGTTGTTCAATGTAGACTTCTTCTAACACACCATTTAGAAAAGCTGATTTGACATCCATATGATAGACCTTGATGTTTTTAAAACTTGAAAAATCCAAAAAAATTCTGATAGCCTCAAGACGAGCAACTAGAGTAAAATTTTCTTCAAAATAAATTCCTTCTACTTGAGCATAATATTTGCAAACTAACCTTGCTTTATTTCTGACTACCTGACCATCTTCATTTAGCTTGTTTTTGAAGACCCACTTAGTGCCAATGACATTTTTATATTTAGGTATTGGAACAAGTTCCCAAGTCTCACTCTTCTCTATCTGTTCCAATTCTTCATTCATGGCATTTATTCAAAACTTATCTGCACAGGCTTCACTGAGATCTTTTGGCTCAATCTAAGATAACAATGAAACATCTGTATGGGAATTTGAAGATATGATTCTTCTCCTTGTTTGTATGAATTATGGATTACCAATGATTTGATCCTTTGGATGGTGTTTCTAAACATATCTGGATGGAGTTTTAGGAAGGAGTTATTGTCTTTCCTCTTCTTCTTTATCTGAATCCTCCCTAAATTCTTCTTGGCAATCTTCATCATCAATTTCCTGAACTGGTTCTCTTATCCCTGTTTTCTCATCCACTATAACATTTATGCTTTCCACAATAGTACAAGTTATTTTGTTGTAGCATCTATAGGCTTCGCTCTTGTTGGAGTACCCAAGAAAAATGCCCTCATCACATCTAGGATGAAACTTCCCTAAATTCTTATCTTCCCTTCTGATGTAACATTTACTACCAAAAACTCTAAAATATTTTACTGTGGCTAGTCTTCCTTTCCATAGCTCATAGGGAGTTTTGTGATGATTGACACTTAACTGAGATCTGGTGATAATATACACTGCTGTACTAACTACCTCTTTCCAAAAACCATCTAGAAGCTTTGACTCATTCAACATAGCTCTAGCCATATTTTCAATAGTTCTATTTTTTCTTTCAACTACTCCATTTTGTTGAGGAGTTCCTGCTGCTGAAAATTCCCTCTTAATCCTTTCTTGCTCACAATAATCCACAAATTCATTTGAAGTGAATTCTCCTCCTCTATATGATCTTAAGCATTTTATTATTTTTTCTGTTTCATTCTCTGTCATTTCTTTGAAGGCTTTAAACTTTTCAAGGGCTTCATATTTTTCTTTCATAAAGGTAACCTAAGTCATTCTAGAGAAATCATCTATGAAAAGTATGAAATAACTCTCTCCCTGTATACTATGAGTTCTGGTGGGACCACACAAATCAGTATGAATAAGATCTAAAGGTTTGGATGACATGTACCCTTTAGCCTTAAAGTTGGTTCTAGTTTGCTTTCCATGTTGACAAGGACCACAAATAGTATTTTGGGGTCTTTTCAATTTAGGTATGTCTTTGACTTCTTTCTTATGGCTAATGTTAATAAGATTATCAAAGCTCAAATGTCCCATTATTTTATGCCATAGACAACTTTCATCCTCTTGAGACAAAAAACACTTTTCCCTTTTTATCTCACTTAGCATATAGAGGTTGTTAGGAGTTCATCTTGCATTAGCAATGACTTTTCCATTCTCTAATTTCCTTATCTCACATATATTAGAATAGAAAGTCACCATATGACCCTGATCACAAAGTTGGCTAACACTCAAAATATTATGTCTCAATCCTTCTACATAAAGCACATTTTTAGTTCTGGTTTTTCCATCTAAAATTAGAGAACCCTTTCCACAAATTTTAGCTGATCTGTTATCTCCAAAGCTAATTGACCCTCTACTAGTTTCTTTGAGAACTATAAACTTTTCTTTTTCTCCATTCATGTGCCTAGAAAATCCACTATCAAGGTACCATTTTTCTTTCTTATCTTGAGCATGAAGAGCAGTTTGAACTATCATAGATCTAGTTTTATTTCCATTTGTTTTCCTAACATTCACTTCACTAGATCTTTTCAATTTACACATTCTAGCTATATGCCCAAAATTATTGAATTTGTAACACATAATAATATCATCCTTGACTGGTGCAAAAGAATTAACATTTTTCTTAACATTGTCATTCATAATCCTAGTACAATGGATAGCTCTATGACCATATTTATTGCAAGAAAAACAATAGCCATGGAAAGTATTATGTAACCTGTTTGGAAGCCTTTGATGAGTGTTCCTTATTTTGTGATCAACTCTTGTCCATTGCTCTCCTTTGTTTTCTTCTTTTCTGGTATCCTTTGGTTTTTGAAATTTGACTCTATTTCTGCTGGATGTTCCTGCTTCTTGGATATGGAGATCTTCTTCCCTTTGATTTCCAAGAAAAATATTTTGTTTAAGACTCATCTATTCAAGTCTAAATCTTAGAGAAACCACCTCTTCTTCAAGTCTCTCACATTCAACTTCCTTCCCTTTCAAAACCTCTGTCAAAACCTGTTCAAATTTCTTTCCTTCTTCAGCTAGGATCTTGAAGTTTGTGAGATTTTGAGATAGTTCTATTTTGGCCATATCTTCTTCTTGATTTTGTTGTTTTAAAAAAAAATTATCTTCCTTGACTTTTTTATAGATTTCTTAGGGCCAAAAATAATTCCCCTTTCAAATCAAATTCAATCTCTTCATCAATTTTTGTGCTCATATGATCTTCTGATGGATCCTTCTCCAAGTTGTTAGGCTCTTCTTGGAGAGACCCACTCTGATACCAATTGAAGAACATAGACTTATACTGAGAGGGGGGGTGACTAGTATAATATGAAACCATTTAAAAAACTTTACTTTAGATAGCAGTGGCATCACCATAACATTAACCATCACAGAAAGCAACACACAAAGAAGAGCCATTTTAATGTGGTTCATCCAATATGGGTTACATCCACAAAAATATTTTCACTAAAATATTTCTCAATCAAGTTCTTTGGAAAATCCTTTCCCTATTATAAATTTTATGAACTTCCTATCCAAAGGAGAATCCTTCCCCTCAAAAAGTATTTATGAGCCTCCTTCCCAAAGGATAATCCTTTCCCTCAACAAGTATTTATGAGCCTCCTACCCAAAGGAGATGTCCTATCCTACAAAGCTCTGGAAATGATACTTCAGAAGATCACTGCCTCTTTTGCTGCTAGCAGGTGGAACTCCTTTCTACAGAATACATCCTGTCCTCCTTGATCTAGCTCTAGAGACTTCTATCCTCATTGATCACCTCCATAGCTGCTCATCAAAACCTATACTAAACACAGTCAGTCGGTCCAACACAAGTCCTCTCAAACTCTGTCACAAATCTGCACCAAACTCAGTCCTCTAGTCCAACACAAATCTGCTATCAAATCTCTGTCAGATCTGTCACAAGCTTAAACCAAAAGCTTGAAAAAATCAATCACAACTGCTCACAAGTCTTCACCAAGACTTCATCAAATATGTCCACAAGTTCTTCAACAAGAACCTATCCAAATCATTCCTAGCAATCTCACCAAGAACTTGTCCAAATTAGCTCAAGCAAGTTTACCAAGAAACTTGCCCAATGTGAACACACAAAGAGAATTGTTAGAGACCCAATGTGTTTCATCCAATCATATCAAATCAATCTCATAGAAGCATAAAGAGAATTGTTAGAGACTCAATATGTTCTATCCTTCAACTCTCAATATCAACTCAAATCAATCTCATAGAAGCATAAAGAGAATTGTTAGAGACTCAATATGTTCTATCCTTCAACTTTCAATCTCAACTCAAATCAATCTCATAGAAGCATAAAGAGAATTTTTAGAGACTCAATATGTTCTATCCTTCAACTCTCAACAACCAAACAACTCAGTTAGGGTTTCAACAACTTATAGCAATGCCATAAGCTTCTCACTCAAAAACCCTAAAGCAAACTTCAAATTCTTCCACTCTCATAAACTAGAATTAGATAATAAATCATAAACTCATCATGATCTCATAACGCATAATCAATACTTCCACTTTCAAAAAATAAGATCCACTCCAAATAAGGAAACTTAATCCTTTTCACTCCAAAGTTATTTTTAGAAAACCATCAATCAATAATAACCATGGAAGAATGTGTCCATACCTTTACTTTTATGAAGAAGGAGAACTCAAAATTTGTCACAACACTAACTCTCAATTTGCCACAAATTAGAGTTAGCAACAATGGAATAATGCACAATGATAAGAGTCCTAATAACACATTATCACTCCAAATCATCAATAATCAAAACTCAAAAATATACATATCAACAATATTCCTTTACACCTTATAACTCCTACTTAATATATCACAAAATAACTTCAACCTAAAAAATAATTACAAGAGAATATCCACTCAATAACTCCAAAGGCTTTCTAACCCCAATATGACATTAAGCACAATTATTCCTTAAACCCTTATAACTCCTAAAATACATTTACTTCTAAATGCATTTACCACATAAACATTAAGCATCAATAATAACAATGTCAAAGCAATATTTTTGTTTAACCTTATACCTCCATCCAATTACCAACAATAATTTGCCAAGTCAAATCAAATATTCCACATTATCAACAAAATATCTACCTTGGCCAAAAATCAATTCTCCAACCTTAGGAGAAGTGTGGAGACACCAACATAAGCACAAAAGTGCTTCCTCCTCCAAAAATGAAACACGTCTGATGCGAATCAATCTCAACACCTCTGCCTAGCGAAGGCGCTGCATCCATCGTTGGAGCACAAGTGCCCAAAAAAATTCTCAAGCGCCACTCATCGTTTTAACTTCCCTTTTCTCACAAAATTTAAAGACAAACAGATTTGTCTTCCTCACAGGCATACGAAATAAGAACTTAAACACAGAGTAATACAAAACTCAAAAATCACAGAGCAATCTAAAATCGAAGGTCACAGAGCAATACAAAATTGAAGGTCATAGAGCAATACAAATTCGAAGGTAATCATGCAAATCAAAGGTGTATTGAACCTTAGGAATTAATTCCCTTTAATAGTATTTTGCATCCCATGCAAGTTGACGTCGACGCTCCTTCCAAACAAACGACGTCGGTGAGGTAAGTCTTCTACATTGGCATCACTAAGGGTTTAGAAACCCTTTCAATAATAATTATTAAATTAATAATTATTAAATTAATAATTATTAAATTAATAATTATTATTTTATTAATAATAAACTTAACTTAAAACCTTTTCAAAGGTTTGAGTTAATTAATTTATTAATAATAAAAATGGACTTTTAAGGTTTTTTTTGAGCAAAAACCTTTTCATTAAGCCAAGATGGTTTTAATAAAAACCCTTAATGAGTCCATATGGTTTTAAGAAATACCTTTAACCTTGTCACCATGGTTTTAATTAAAAACCCTTAAACCAACATCATGGAACTTTCAAGATCTTTTTGGCACCAAACTCTTTTTGACATCAGCACAAATTCCTTTTGATATCAACAAAAACTCCTTTTGACATCAATGACAACTCACAACCATGAAGCTAGGCAACATACCCAAAATTTCCAACAAAATTCACTTATGTCCGTTAAGGGCTATGGCCACTTTTATATTTCCTTAGCAATAGGCTTCCACTTTTTGAATTTGGTGTCCCACAATAGGTGATCCAGTGTGTCTTGTTTCTTCCTTCCTAGTGTAGGTTTCATTTCAACCTCTTTTGCCATCAATTATCACTTTAGTCTAGTTTTTCATAAAAATTTTAGTGTGGGCTTGTTGAAGTTGGGACTTTAGGTTCTTGTGTATTGGCATCTAGGTAGAATTAGACCTTCATGAATTATTTTACATAGTTTATTTTTTTAATTTGGATGGCTCCACTAGGAGTTCCATTGGTTCCTAATCATCATGTGATAAATCTTACTCATATCATAGTAGAGATTCCTATTATGACAAATATTCTTATTGTAAAGGAGGTAATCATAATGGTGACCTAGTGACTTTGATTATAGAGGGAATGAATTTTGTTGTAGATTCAGTTGCTTTGACTGTTGAGATGGTTGTTCAAGCAAAGGGGCTTGTGCTAGCAATTGTTCATCCTTGTTCATAAGCCTTTATAGTTGGTTGGATAGTGATTTTGGATTGAGGTCTAGAGGTGAACTCTTCCCAACTAACCCTCGATCATTTCTTCTCTAGGTAACATAACACCAACAATTTGAACATATACCATAATGGGTCAGTGTCCTAGCCTTTCCTTACTACTACTCATCTGCCATTAGTTCCAATTATTATAAGAAATAATATGGGATATTTACCTTGTTGTTTTTTCTGAGATGTAGGAGTAATTTAAAATGATAGGTAAATAGAAGAGACAATTTTACCTCACCTATAATGAAATTACTAATGTGTGGTATCATTTCTCCCGATGGGTGTGGGAACAATTTGCATTCGAATTCTTTCACCATATATTTGATTGTCTCTCCATGTTCTAGAAATTATTTGGTGATGTTGGTGGTAGTAATCTTGTTGCAATAAAATATCTCTCTTGTAGCATGCAAACCTATCACTTTGGCCAAGGTCTTCTTTGATACTCAGTCCTTTAATCCTATATATCTATATTCTTTAAAAGTGCTTGTAAATTCTACATCCATAGAGTTGTCAAATATTTACAATTAGTTAAAGAATGCCAACTATCCAACTTCTCTAAATATCCTTTTCAGTTCCTTATTTTGCTTGATGACCCTTGAAAGATGTAAAATGTAACACACACAAACACTGCTTTAATCAAAACAAAATACAAGGTAAAACAAATTTGTACAATAGAATAAATTATTTATTTATGGGGGTTGCCTAGAAACTCCATTGTTACAAGCTTGGATCCTTGAATCCTTTTGATACAATATTACAACAATTTAGGATTATCCAAAACCATAAGAAGCAAGGTCGTGGTGTCTTCAAGCGCATCTTGATCCCAACAAGGTTGAGTGGGATTTTTGATATCCGAGATTTGGCCACTCTAGATATGCACACAAAGACATAAAATAGTTAGTAGTATATGTGAGGGCTCCATAGTGTGAGACCCTATGTATGCAATAATAAAACCCTAACTAGATACTGCAAGTATAGTGAACAAAAATAGAAAGCACATTTATGAAAATAACAAACAATAGGGCAGATTTATCTTATGTACCGTGTTCTGATATGAATAATCTGATGCAAATGACTAGTTTAGTGATGCCCTAGCATCACCTGAAGGCCAAGGGGACTTCAGGAGTAGGAGCATAAAATTCCTATGAGCACCTGTGGCTATAGAAAATACCCGTGGGTACTTGTGATTGGTAAGGAGGTTCCTATGGGTATCTGGGACTGGTAGGGAGGCACCTATGGGCACCTAGAATTGATAGAAAGCACTCATGGGTACTTGGCAGTTGATGGGAAAATCTACAAAAGTAGATCACATAAGGGCGAGGGATGTGACGATAGTAATGGTGAGCGAGGGTATGGAATGTGATGGATGGAATAGGGCTAGGGCACAAAGAGCTTATTACAAGGCCTTTGGCACTCAAGGAATTAGGAATATCAAGAACTCAAGCAATCTGGTCTGGAATCAGGGAAAACTCAGGGGTTGAGCCATCAAAATATCTCCTATTTATAATCTAATATAGGGCATGTTAAGGTTTCAATGACACTAATCGTGTGGCTGATATTAAAGCACATCTAAGGGTAGATAATAAATCTAGGGTGTGGTATGGATTAATGTGGATGAACGGATGATATTAGATGAAATATAATGGCTGGGATTAATTCACTTAAATAAATATATATTTATTAAACATATATTAAAATATAATATAAAATATTATATTTAAATATATATAAAATAAATATACATAAATAAATATGAAAAATATTCGAAAATAGTGATAAATAAGAAATAATGGGCAAATGGCTATGCTTTGGTGGTGAAAATGGTGGAAAAGCCTAGATGGAGGGCGAATGGCTAGGATTTGGTGTCTACAAATGCCTTTTTTGTACTGCGTTGCATGAAACATGATGTAGTGCAAAAATACAAGACACCTATTTTGGCCATGTGCAGATGCAACTTCTCTTAGGATCTATAGTGTAATATTGAAGATAAAATAATAAAATAATTTGGAGTTTTATGTAGCTTTCCCCTCAATTGGTGAATGAGGTTACTGATGAATGTCATGAGCCAGTTGAAATTTGTGCAAATGAATGATGGATGATGTGATACCATTTTTGCCCCAATGGTGGGAAGGGGGTTGGTGAAAAATATCATATGATGTGTCTATTTTTGCCCCAATAGATGAAGGGTTTTGTGCAAATGTGAGGTGATGAGGATGATATGAATGATGTAAAATGTGATGCTATTTTTACCCCAATTGTGGAAAGGGGAATTTTTTCAAGTGTAGATGCCATGATCATTTAAGATGTATCCCATTACAGGAAATTTGAAACCAAAAATGGTTATCCCAAAATTTGGGATGATTCGATGTTTTTGAAACAAATTACCTTTTCAACATCATTGATATGCAAAATGATGATGCAAAAGAAAAAGAATCGACCTTGGATGGCCTGCTAGTGATTGTGGAGAATTCTTTGCCTAATTCCCTGATGGAACCAATCATCCTAGCTAGTGTCTATCTCTAAGGTGTTAAGGATATTTTGAATGATGAAATTTGAGTTTTGTTCATGTTTTAAGCCTCACGAACTAGGCCATCAATGACAATGGTTGTACAAATTGTTCTTGGCAATGTTTCATTCTAAAGATGAGGAATTACCAAATATGATTGTGATTTATAGCAAGGATATAAGTGATGATGATCATGGTCAAGTGTAATTATGGTAAGCTATTCATCTTACTAAATTTCATGGATGCAAATCACTGTAATCACCAAGTGTGTAGAATAACCCACTAGATACAAGGTTCACTTGCATATTTATTAAACTTGGAAAATATGTAAATGATAATGTGAAATTAGGTGGAGATGATGTATGGATGATAAAAATACTGATGATCATCATTTTGTGAAGATTTGGACCGTTTCAAGGTGCTTTTAAAATTTGTTTGGTGAAATTTGGTCAATATGGTCACAAATGAGATTTATGCATCCAAATCAGTTGGAATCTTCACAAAACTTGATAAAATGATGGAATGCATTGATGAGTGGAATTTTAAGATATTTGGTTGGGGGAAGCTACTATTTTGTGCTGATTTAGATTTTATCAATGTTGATGCAAAACGTCCATGGGCACCTTCGATCTGTAAAAATACCCGCAGGCGCTTTAGTGCACCAGGAAACACCCATGGGCACCTCAAGGTGCCTAAAACAACTATAAATAGCTTGTTGGGCAAGTTTCAAGCTCATTTGTGCATCTGAAGAGTTTGAGAATAAGTGTCTAAGGAGTGATGGGTGAGTGAGGAGGAAAGTGAGGTGAGGTATTCAGAGCATAGAAGCTATGGTGGCGAAAGGAATTGGTGTAGAGGTCGGGGCTATGGATGGAGTGCAAGTGGTTGAGGTAACCCGTTGTTGATGCTTTTTGTATTGCATAAATTTTTTGTTATTTTGTTTTTAAAATTTTGAAAAACTTATTAACAAATATTTTGTGTTGTGCTGCAGCTTATAGTTTTGAAGGGTCAACACTGATTCTCACCTTATATCCCCAGGATGAGGAAGGCAATTACGAAGGATGAGTGGGGGCAACTGGAGAAGGTGGGGCTAGTGGAGGTAACCTGATTGGATGTGGTGAGGGTGGATGAGAGGTACCTATCCACTTTAGATAGGAGGTGGGATGTGAACAGGGGGACATTTTAGCTCCCTACAAGTGAGGTGATGGTTACCTTGGAGTATGTATATCATACCCTCAAGGTATCGGTGGAGGGGATCCAAGTTGAGTTTGGGCTTAACCAAAAGGCATATATGGTATGGATGTTCAAATATGCAAGGGAGGGAGTGAAGGTGGAGAGTTGGGCATACCTTATTTATCTATGTATGTGGATAAGGAGTTAGAACTGCTCTGAGCATTGGTGATGTTCATGATAGTCAATGTTGTGGCCCCGAACAGTACCAGGTGTAGGTTCTCTTAGAACCTGATAGGGGTGGTGAACGATATGCTCACGATGAGGTAGGTGTATGCATGGGCTCTTGCCTTACTAGAACAAGTGTGTTGGGATCTTTATGATGTGATGTGATGGGGGTATAAGGGATTGGGGTGCATCTTACTACTGTAATGTTGGGGATGGGAGCACTTCAAAGTTGCTCCACCGAAGGGTTTACCTATGATAGAGTTTGTTAGGGAGCAACCCTACGCTAGGTGATGGATGCTATTAGAAGTAGTACAACCGAGTCATCCAGTGATGACAAGTCAGTGGTACTAGGAGCTATGGGTAATATTGACATTCGCCCAAGTGGTATGGAGGCCATGGTTGGGTGCTCAGTGGACTAGGGATGGAGAGCATCTATAGTGGGTGTAGTAGGGTAGATGGGTGGTTGGTAGGCATTGGAATGAGGTAGAGCACTTCCAGTTCTCATTACTAGTTTAGATTGAGGTAGGATGTCCTTGATGAGCTAGTGTGGTATAGGAGACATCGAGAGGAGATCAGACTTCCTTACATGGAGCTATGGAGGTTCAGTTTGGATGATGATAAAGGTATGGATATCCTAGATGTGGAGGACATGGGGATGACCATAGATTATGATGCATGGTTTGTGATGCAGCCAACATGGATGCCACTATGGATAGTAGTTGGTGGTGATGGAAGTGGAGAGGTTAGGGATGAGGGTACCCAGGAGACCCAAGATGAGGGTGTCTAAGATACTCAAAGTGATGGGACCCATGATACCTATAATAGGTAGTGGCACCTTAATTTGACAATCGAATGAGGAAGATGAAGGGTGTTGCTCAAAATACTCCTGAGGTTAGGGGTAATGGTGGAGATGGAGAGGAGGCTGAGGAGGTTCCAAATGCACCCCCAGGCTAGAGTGAGGAGGAGTGGATGTAGCTAGAGTGGTAGGTGGTGGAGTAGGATGCAAGGATTATGAGGCTCTAGGTAGAGCTAGCGGAGAGGGAGCACCAACATGAGGTCGACATATGATGCCTTCGATCTTGACATAGGTATATCGAGGCATTAGAGGATAGGTTTATGGAACATCATATTCCACTTCCTGATACTTTGACCTCATATATATCTAAGGGTATGAGGCATAACAAGTCTAGGCATACTTCTAGGTCTAGGACTCCTTCTAGGTCTAGTACTCCTTCTAGGTCATAGGCTCCTAGTAGGTCACATGGGTCTTCTTGGAGGATGTAGCTAGTGCTTATATGCATTTTTTGTATATGATCCGTGGTGCTTCATTGTATGTAGCCATTTGGCACTCATTGTACATGCAATATTCATATATATACATGGATTTCAATTTTATGTTATATTTTTGTGTGAATGCTTTGTGGAATGCTTTTCATGGAAATCATGTTTATGTTTATGACTAATATATATGAGATGTTATGGATGATTAATGCAAGACAAAATATATGGATGACTTATGCAAGATGATATGTGCTAATGATAATTTATGGTTTAGATATTTGGTTGGCCCTTTTGTTGGAATTATTGTTTAATTAGGGAATCATACTTGGTGGCTTATGAGATGAATGACTTATGAAGTGACATGGAGGTTAACATGGAAGAAGATATTAATGTTGATATGGAAGTTGATATGGATGTTGATATGGAAACTACTTGTTTTACGGAGGCTCAAACATCCTAGTGGCATCAAAAAAACCCACTAAAACTACCTAATAATTGTAGGACCAAATGTGTGTGTAGTGAATTCATTTACCAAATTAAGAGTAAGGTAATGACCTGAGACAGTCAAGAACTAGTGTGTGTGCAAATGAGTTCATTAACTCATATTGAGTAAAGTGGGTAAACTTGTTATGGTTGAAACCAAGAGTCTAGATTGTATGTATGAGTAGTCAGAGGTCTCTTTTGAAAGAGATATGTCACCACGCATGAGCATACTCCACTACCAGTCAAGCATCTATATCCCCGATGGGGGCTAACTTCATAGTCCATGATTTTTTTTTTGATTTCTTGAATTTTTAGGATGACTACCTAACTGTCTGACTGTAAAGGTAGTACGATCCTTAACACCCAATGATCAGTGGTGTGTGATGTAAAATATTTAGAGCTTTGAGGAATCATATTCTCAACCTAAGTGTGATGAAAATTGTACCCTATCCTTACTACTATATCTTTTGAATTTGAAGCAACTGTGATAGTGGTGCGAACCACTGTTCTTATGGACTATGTTGCATGATGGGACTAAAAAGGATGACCCTTTTCACTTCAAGGTTCCTACCAAGTATAATGTTATCTCTCTTTGACACAAGATATTTTTAAGATGTGAGAATTGTGCTTGGTTCAAGAATATTTTTTGAATCAATTTCTAAACTCAATATTTTCTTAGTGTAAGATGTGCTATGGTCCTAAAAGAACCCAACATGATTTTGGAGGTTTATTAAAACACTAGGAGTAGCTAAGTGACCAAAAACACCTAGGAATTATGAATGTGGCTTGTGCGGATGGCAATTTGACTTTGTGAAATTATGTGGATGACATTATGAAGGTGTCCCCGATTAAGGCAACATGACTTTTGTTGGACCAATTAAGACCTTGAATAAATGATCCCTATATGAAATGTGGAATATGGATGTTAATGGAATGTATGAAATGCAATTTTGTGAAATATGGAATGCAATATGTAATGTGGGTGAATGCAATATTTTGAATGAAATGCAAATGCAAGTGAAATGCAATGTTATGAATGAAATGTATGCAAATATTTTTGTGTATTAGCCATGTATCCATATACATATATAGTAATCATATTATGCATAGAATGCTTTCAAGTGTATAACATTAAGTGGTTCAGATTCTTCCTCTCCCTCTAAGATGACAAGTCTATAAGCACCATTACCCACTATTTGTGTAACTATGTATGGATATAACCAATTAGCTACAAACTTATTACGAAGATGTGGTAATGCATTGGTGTTTTGCTGATTCTTTTTAAGGACAAGATCTCCTACTTGAAATTAATGTAGATGGACTTTGGTATTGTAAGCATGTTTGAGGTGGTCTTGGTAAAGTCGTAAATTCTCTAAAGCATTGAATTGCATCTCATAAAGAAGTGTGATTTGGTCAAGACGTGCTTGTCTAGTATTGTCATCATCTATAAATTCTTGCAAAGAAAATTGCAAGGAAGGGATCTCGAGCTCAAGAGGCATGATTGCTTTAGCTCCATAGACCAATGAAAATGGTTTTGCCCCTGTAGACGTGCAGATGCTTGTTCGATAAGCCCATAATCCCAAGGAAATTTGTGTATGCCAATATATATGATTTTCTTTGACAATTGTTTTGAGAATAGCAATTAATATCTTATTGGAAGCTTCATCTTGTCCATTTGCTTGTGGGTAATATGGAGTTGAGAAACTGTGTTGAATTTTGTATTTCTCGCAAAGTGCTCGAACATCCTTGTTCTTGAACCATTGTATAAAATGATTTTTTATGGGATACCAAAATAATAAATGATGTGATGGAGTATAAACTCAATAATTATAGGACCTTTTGTACTGGTTAGAGGAATTACCTCAACCCACTTTGTGAATTATTCAATGGTTGTGATGATGAATGTATGTTTTCCCAAAGAAGGAGGTGAAATTTTGCCAATTTGATCTAGACCCCATTGTGAAAAGATCCAAAGGCTTTGAATAGGTTGTAAAACTTGTGATGGTACATGAGTTAGATTAGCATGTTATTGACACTTTTTCTATGTTTAACATAGGTGCAAAAATCACGTTCCATTGTGGACAAATAATAACCCATGTGTAGAATACACTTTGCAATGGCCATTACACTAAAATGACCACCACAATTACCATCATGGGCTTTAGCTATGGCTATTTGAGCTATTCTAGCCTCAAGACAAAGAAGGAGAACTCCATCATAACCATGTTTATACAACACATCCCCCAAAAGAATGAAATGGGTTACATTTTGCTTGAAAGTGCATTTGGCAGTTCGAGACATGTCAGATGGTAGTTTTCCAAACTTTAAAAAGGCTACTATTTGGCTTGACCAAGGCTCATATGAATCTGGTTGGATAAAGTGAACATTATTTTTATGCAAATATGTCATTCATTCTCTTGAGGATAGCAATGAATTGATCTTGTTCGTCAGGTGATAAGATTTTACAAAGTTTTACAATTTGGGGATTGTTTTTATCTAAACTAAGGTCCACATCGATGGTATCTTTAATAGACATGTGGAAACCTTCATCAATATAATGGGACGTAGGGATCAGATGAATTTCATCTAAAATATCATCAAACTCTTCTGGCTTATCATCATCTATATCTGCTTAGAAAACTTCAATATCTGAGGGTGAAGGTGAAGGTGAAGGTGGAGGGGATGGAGGAATGTAGTTGGAGGAAGCCCTTAAAAATTCCTTAGAGAAGAAAAACTTGGAAAATTTTTGAGGTAAGGAAATTTGGTCCATGTCAATGAGGCTTATGTCAATTAATATTGGCTTAGCCGGATCATATGGATTATAGAGCAGGGTGAATAAATCAACAGGATTCATGTTGACTTATGGGCAAGGTGAATGATGCAGGAGCATCCGGTGGCGAAGCTGCAATCTTGCATCACCCAAAATGTATTTTTTTCTTTAAGTACTAAAATTGTCGCGATATCGCGACGCTTTTTGAAGAAGGGCGCCAGCGGGCCAAACTGTCGCGATATCGCGACGCTTTTTGATAAAAAGGGCCAAGGTGCAAAACTGTCACGAAATCGTGACATTTTTGAGGCAACGCAGTCGTGACGCGAAATGGTCACGAAATCGTGACATTTTCGGGTCGGAGAGGTCAAGGCGCCAAACGGTCGCGAAATCGTGACAGTTTCGGAGAAAAGCAACTTCAGCGCCAAATGGTCGCGAAATCGTGACGTTTCCAAAGCAAAGCAGCCTTAACGCAAAATGGTCACGAAATCGTGACATTTTTGAAGCAAAGCCGCTCGGGCACCAAATGGTCGTGAAATCGTGACATTTTCGGGGAAGAGCAGCTTGGGCGCCAATTGGTCACGAAATCGTGACAACTCCGAGGCAAAGTCACTTGAGTGCCAAATGGTCGCGAAATCGTGACACCTTCGAAGACAAGGTTCAAGGACGTCGCGAAATCGTGACACCTTCGAAGACTAGGTTCAAGGACGTCGCGAAATCGTGACACCTTCGAGGACAAGGCTCAAAGACGTCATGAAATCGTGACATATCCGGAGGCAAGGTTCCAAAATGCAAAGTGGTCACGAAATCGCGACGCTTCCGGTGCGAAGACTCAACAGCGCAAGGTGGTCGCGAAATCGTGACACTTCCGAGCCAAAGACTCAAGGGCGTGAAATGGTCACGAAATCGTGACATGTCACGGTTTCGCGGCCCGAAATGAAGCAGCGAGTACGGAATACAAAGATGTCACGAAATCGTGACGTGTCGCGGTTTCGCGGCCCAAAGGAGGAAAGCGAGTAAGAAAGGCCTAGACGTCACGATTTCGTGACGTGTCACGGAATCGCGGCCCCAAGGAGGAGAGAGAAGCCTAACGCCGAAAACGTCGCGATATCACGACCAAAGAGGAGAGAGAAAGTATTGGAGCAAAAACGTCACGATATCGCGACCAGAGCGCTCACGACGTTGACCAGCCGACGATTGCAGAGACCAGTGCAGAGGGACACGTGGCGTGAAGTTACAGGTGGCCCGAGAGTATGGAGCGGTTACAGGGACTCTGGCAAGGGGACACGTGGCATCAAATTACAAGCGACTTGGCGCACTCCTATGAATGATGATATGGCGGATGGATTGACAGGCGGCCGCAGCGCACTCCGCCACCCCAGACCATGATAACACGGGGCTCCTGGCAGCATCTCGCAGGTGCAGCAGAAAATTCATGCGGGTGGTTAGAGAAGGCCCGCACTTAGTGTAATGATGTGAAAAGGAGGTGGCGGCCGAGGATAAAAAGGTGGCACATACATTGTAAAGGGACTCTTGGCCATTTTTGAATAGGATCGCTGTGTATTCGGAGGAAGACCTCTGTTTAATGAAAATTTGCTGGAATTCGTCTGTGTGTTTTCGAGCTTTGCGTTGATCTTTGTTGTGTGTTGTCTTAGCTCTATATCAAGTGGTATCAGAGCAGGTTGGTTCTGAGTGTGCAGACCGAACGCCGACAGTGAGGCAGTTTGCACCAGGACTGTGGTTGTGGGTTGCGAAGAAGAAGCAGGATGCCTCCACGTAGAGATCATGGTGGTGTGAGGCACAGGCGAGCAAGAAGGGAGGAGGTCGATCTAAGAGCCCTGCAGAGGCAAGTTGAGGCCCTGCAAGAGGAAATTAGAAGAGGAGTCGAGCCGAGAAGGGAGGAACCCAGCGAAGATGAAGTGTGGGAAGAAGAGGTTCCATCCGATGCGGAAGAGGCCTTGGATCCAGCTGAGGCTAGGCTGTATAGGGCCATCTCCCAGATCGGGAAGAAGCCAAAATTTGACGTCTCCACTTATTCTGGGAACCTCAACCCTGAGGAGTTGATAGACTGGATTAACGACATGGAGGAGTATTTTGAGTACGAAGAGATATCAGATCCAAATCGGATCAGGTTCACGAAAACCAAGCTGAAGGGACATGCCAGCATCTGGTGGAAAGGAGTGCAGTTGGAAAGGAATAGGAGGGGAAAGGAAAGGATCACCAGGTGGGATAGGATGGTAGAGAAACTAAAGAGGCAGTTCATCCCTACAGATTATGAGTTGGATTTGTTAAAAAAAATGCAGAGTCTTCGACAGGCTAGTAGGACTGTCAAGGAATATACTGAAGAGTTCTACCAAATCTCGATCAGAACCGGCCATTCGGAGGTGAATAAGGAGAAGGTCGCACGTTACATCAATGGATTGTGAACCAGCATTCAAGAAGAGCTGGGGCTGGTTAGAATGAGCACAGTAGAGGATGCATATCAATTTGCATTAAAAGTGGAGGAGAAACTGAATAGGAGGTTTGATGGTAAGCAGAGAGGGAAGGACAGGGGTGGAAGAGCTGGTGGAAGAGGCAATGGTGGAAGATACAAAGATTTTGGGAAAACTGGTGAAGCTAGCGGTAGCCAAAAATAGAAAGAAGTGAAAGAGGAGGATGACCAACGCCCACGCAATCAGAGCAACAACTACCCAAGAGGAAGAGGTAGGTCTGGGCGAGGGTTTGGAAGAGGTGTCTTTAGAGGAACTTGCTTCAACTACGGAGAGGAAGGACACAGGGCATACAACTGCCCGCAGCATCAAGAGAGGCCAAATCGAAGACCTGAGGGTCAGGCCCGAGCTGCTGTAGCAGACGAAGGTGTAGAGTCTGAGCACTCAGAGGAGGCAGAAAGAGGAGAAGCAATGGTCATCAGAAGAGTCTTGTTAAATGAAGAAGAAAAGACAGACCAGAGGAACAACCTATTTCGAACAAGATGCAAGTGCGCAGGCAAGGTCTGTAACATCATCATTGATAATGGAAGCACTGACAATTTGGTTTCTGAGGAAATGGTTGCCAAGCTGCAGTTGGAGAGGAGAAAACACCCGCGCCCGTATCGAATTGCATGGTTGCAAAAGGACCATCGGGTGTTAGTAAGTGAACAATGCCTGGTGAAGTTCAATATTGGAACTTACCGAGATGAGGTTTTATGTGACATCTTGCCTATGGATGCATGTCACCTGTTGCTTGGGAGACCATGGCAGTTTGACCGAAGTGCTGTCCATGATGGTCGAGCCAACACCTATTCTTTGTCAAAGAATGGAGTTCGCCACAAGTTAAAACCCCTGAAGGAGGCGGATGAGAAAGTATGCAGTAGTGCACGAGTCTGTCTAGTGGATGGCGAGAAGATTTTTAGATGGTCTGAAACAAGATCATATGTGCTATGCAATAATCCCTAGGGCTAGGGAAGAAGGATGCAAGGAAATTCCAGTGGAAGTCATGGAACTGTTAGAGGAATTCCCTGATATCATTTCTGACAATGTTCCCGAAGGTTTACCGCCTGTTAGGAAGATCAGTCACCACATAGATTTGGTGCCTGGATCGAGCTTGCCAAACAAGGCTGCACATCGAATGATGCCTGTGGAAACTGAAGAGTTGAATCGGCAAGTTCAGGATCTGTTGAAGAAAGGCCTGATTAGGGAGAGTCTTAGTCCATGTGCAGTACCAGCAGTACTAGCACCCAAGAAGGATGGAGAATGGAGAATGTGCACAGACTCTCGGGCAATCAACAAGATCACCATTAAATACAGGTTCCCACTGCCAAGGATGGATGATATCATGGACTGCTTGAGTGGAGCTGAGTACTTCACAAAAATTGACTTGAAAAGTGGGTACCATCAGATCCGCATTAGAGAAGGGGATGAGTGGAAGACAGCCTTTAAAACCAGAGAGGGGCTGTATGAGTGGTTGGTTATGCCATTTGGATTAACCAATGCACCTAGTACCTTTATGAGGTTAATGAATGAAGTTCTGAAGGAATTTCTGGGCAAATTTGTTATTGTTTACTTGGATGATATACTGATTTTTAGCAGAACATTGGACGAGCACCTGATGCACATCAGGAAGGTTTTTGAGAAACTGCGGGAGGAGCAGTTACTGATCAATCTGAAGAAGTGCAACTTCGTGAAGAGGGAGCTGGTATACCTGGGATTTGTTATATCAGCAAGTGGTCTCAAAATGGACCCCAAAAAAGTGAGGGCTATCTTAGAATGGCCTGTCCCAAGAAGTGTGACCGAGGTTAGATCATTTCATGGTCTGGCCAGTTTCTACAGAAAATTTATTAGAAACTTCAGCAGTATTTGTGCATCTCTTACAGAGACAATGAAGGGGAACAAGAAGGAATTCCAGTGGACAGTTGGAGCAGACAAAAGCTTTGATATGCTGAAGAAGAAGGTCACTGAGCAACCCATCTTAGCACTTCCAGATTTCAATAAGGTGTTTCAGGTGGACTGCGATGCGAGTGGCAATGCGATAGGAGCCGTATTGAGCCAAGAAGGTAGGCTTGTAGCTTATTTCAGCGAGAAGCTCAATGATGCCAGGAGAAAGTATTCGGTATATGATCAAGAGTTCTACGCCATAGTTCAAGCACTCAAGAAATGGAGGCACTATCTGTTGCCGAAAGAGTTTGTTCTCTATACCGACCATCAAGCGCTGCAGTATATTAACAGCCAAGGAAAATTGAATCAGAGGCACCTAAAATGGGTAGAGTTCCTGCAGAGCTATACCTTTGTGCTGAAGCATCGGAGTGGAAGATCCAATAGGGTGGCAGATGCACTGAGTAGGAGGCAATGTCTGATGATAGAAATGAAAGTGGAGGTTGTAGGGTTTGCTGAACTCAAGAACTTATACCCTGCAGACCCCGATTTCGTAGAAGCTTGGAAAGCCTCGCACCGTGCTTGTTGCGTTGGATAGGACTAAATGGTTGGATTACCTGATTCAAGATGGAATGCTGTTTAGGGGGAACCAATTGTGCATTTCGAGGAGCTCAATGAGAGAGAACCTCATTAAAGAAAAGCACAGTGGGGGTTTAGCTGGACACTTTGGTCGTGACAAGACCATCTCACTGGTTAGTGAAAACTACTACTGGCCGCAATTGCAGCAGGATGTGGCAAAGTTTGTGCAGAGTTGCAGGATATGCCAGATGGCAAAAGGTGTGAGGCAGCCTACTGGTTTGTATCAACCGCTACCTATACCTGAAAGACCGTGGGAAGATATCAGTATGGATTTTGTGCTTGGTTTGCCTAGGACGCAGAGGGGGCATGACTCCATATTTGTGGTAGTGGATAGATTTTCAAAAATGGTGCATTTTATCCCATGCCAGAAGACTAGCGATGCGGTCCATGTAGCTGGTTTGTTCTTTAAGGAAGTGGTACGCCTGCATGGGCTGCCAAGAAGCATTGTGTCGGACAGGGATACCAAGTTTGTAGGATATTTTTGGAAGACCCTGTGGAAGAAACTGAAGACGGAGTTAAAGTTCAGTTCTGCATACCACCCTCAAATAGATGGGCAGACAGAGGTGGTTAATAGGAGTTTGGGCAACCTACTGCGATGCTTGGTAGGGGACAAGCCCAAGGGATGGGATCTAGTTCTACCACAAGCAGAATTCGCGTATAACAGCTCGGTCAATCGGAGTACCAATAAGTCACCATTCCAGATCATCTATGGGAGCAGCCCAAGAAATGCCTCAGAGTTGAGAAGGATAGATACGAGGGAGAAATGCAGTGCTGAGGCAGAAGATTTTGCCGAACATCTAAAGGGAGTGCATGAGGAAGTGACAAAACACATTGCCAAGATGAATGCTCAGTACAAGACAAGGGCGGATCAAAAATGCAGAGCTAAAGAGTTCAAAGTAGGAGATTCTGTCATGGTCCATCTGAGGAAGGAGCGGTTTCCTGCCAAGACCTATAACAAGCTAAAAATGAAGAAATTTGGGCCATGCAAGATCGTTGGCAAACGGGATTCGGGTAATGCCTACGAGGTGGAGTTACCAAACGAACTTAACATCTCCCCCGTGTTTAACATCTCGGATTTGGTCGAGTATCATGAAGGAGAAAGTAGTGAGATACCCAGTCCAGATCTGTGGAGCATTCCAGCAGCCATCCCAGTTGCGGACGAGATAGAAGAAGTTCTGGATATGCGTGAGGGCCGAAGTACTAGGAACAGGAGTTACTCGGAGTACTTGGTCAAATGGAAGGGCAGACCCATTGAAGACGTGACTTGGTTATCAAAGGCTGAGGTTGATCGCCTGGGTCTACCTCGAAAAGATCAGAAGTGAGGTCACTTCTCAAACTCACCCCGGGTGTCTGATGCAGGAGCATCCGGTGGCGAAGCTGCAATCTTGCATCACCCAAAATGTATTTTTTTCTTTAAGTACTAAAACTGTCGCGATATCGCGACGCTTTTTGAAGAAGGGCGCCAGCGGGCCAAACTGTCGCGATATCGCGACGCTTTTTGATAAAAAGGGCCAAGGTGCAAAACTGTCACGAAATCGTGACATTTTTGAGGCAACGCAGTCGTGACGCGAAATGGTCACGAAATCGTGACATTTTCGGGTCGGAGAGGTCAAGGCGCCAAACGGTCGCGAAATCGTGACAGTTCCGGAGAAAAGCAACTTCAGCGCCAAATGGTCGCGAAATCGCGACGTTTCCGAAGCAAAGCAGCCTTAACGCAAAATGGTCACGAAATCGTGACATTTCTGAAGCAAAGCCGCTCGGGCACCAAATGGTCGCGAAATCGTGACATTTCTGGGGAAGAGCAGCTTGGGCGCCAATTGGTCACGAAATCGTGACAACTCCGAGGCAAAGTCACTTGAGTGCCAAATGGTCACGAAATCGCGACACCTTCGAAGACAAGGTTCAAGGACGTCACGAAATCGTGACACCTTCGAAGACTAGGTTCAAGGACGTCGCGAAATCGTGACACCTTCGAGGACAAGGCTCAAAGACGTCGCGAAATCATGACATATCCGGAGGCAAGGTTCCAAAATGCAAAGTGGTCACGAAATCGTGACGCTTCCGGTGCGAAGACTCAACAGCGCAAGGTGGTCGCGAAATCGTGACACTTCCGAGCCAAAGACTCAAGGGCGTGAAATGGTCACGAAATCGTGACATGTCACGGTTTCGCGGCCCGAAACGAAGCAACGAGTACGGAATACAAAGATGTCACGAAATCGTGACGTGTCACGGTTTCGCGGCCCAAAGGAGGAAAGCGAGTAAGAAAGGCCTAGACGTCGCGATTTCGTGACGTGTCACGGAATCGCGGCCCCAAGGAGGAGAGAGAAGCCTAACGCCGAAAACGTCACGATATCGCGACCAAAGAGGAGAGAGAAAGTATTGGAGCAAAAACGTCACGATATCGCGACCAGAGCGCTCACGACGTTGACCAGCCGACGATTGCAGAGACCAGTGCAGAGGGACACGTGGCGTGAAGTTACAAGTGGCCCGAGAGTATGGAGCGGTTACAGGGACTCTGGCAAGGGGACACGTGGCATCAAATTACAAGCGACTTGGCGCACTCCTATGAATGATGATATGGCGGATGGATTGACAGGTGGCCGCAGCGCACTCCGCCACCCCAGACCATGATAACACGGGGCTCCTGGCAGCATCTCGCAGGTGCAACAGAAAATTCGTGCGGGTGGTTAGAGAAGGCCCGCACTTAGTGTAATGATGTGAAAAGGAGGTGGCGGCCGAGGATAAAAAGGTGGCACATACATTGTAAAGGGACTCTTGGCCATTTTTGAATAGGATCGCTGTGTATTCGGAGGAAGACCTCTGTTTAATGAAAATTTGTTGGAATTCGTCTGTGTGTTTTCGAGCTTTGCGTTGATCTTTGCTGTGTGTTGTCTTAGCTCTATATCAGTGAACAATGCTGGATGGAACCTAAGGATAGGTGATAGGGGCTTGGTTAACCTGAAAATTAGCAAGCAACACAAAACATGTTTTATTAAATGATGTATTTATATATGTAATGCAAAGAAAGCAAACATATTTTTGATTGATTTTTTATTTTTATTATTTTTTTGTTTTTGGTAGTGGTGAAAACATTGTTTTGAATTATGTACATATGTTACAAGTTGGATTATAAAATGGATTAATGAAATGGAGGTGGAGGTTAATTGATAGGGGTGAATCACTCTTGTGGAAGAAATAAGGGAAATATGGGCTCATGGATGGGGAACTTGTTGAGATAAAACTCATATTGTTAGGTATGGGGAATGATGGGCTTCAATTATTATTTAGATTCATCTGAAATTATTGAAAAAAGCTCAAATTTTTTATATATGTCATCATTATAATTATCAAGATGGAGGGATTCTTCTCCTGAATTGAGATTAAGCCTTTGGAATGCTTGTTCAAAAGAAGAGGTGGTAGGAAATGGGTGGAAACCTAGACCTGAATAGTCATGCACCTCTTGATAGGGAAAATAGATAGGTTGATGCATGCCCTATTCATGCAATCCTAGGGCATGGAATTATAAATTGATAATGTGGAAGTATCAATATGGGAATCCTAACATGTTTGAAATATTGACAAGTTTTGGTTCTTTAGGGTCTTCTATGGGTGGTGGAATTGATGAAGAATCAATAACACCATATACAAAACTAATGCTATTCAGAGTTGAAATCATATTGTAGACTAATCCTATTGCCAAATGTTGGTCACGTGGGTGACCAAAATACTTAGCACTAGGAATGGTGAGGTGTGTGATGGTGATGTCATCAACCATGTATTCACCAATACCAGGATTAGTGATATGGAATTTAGATTGGGATCATATGGGAGGATTATGGTTAGGTGATGGATCAGGAAAGGATGGAAATGGAGGTATCTCACAATCTGTCAAGTCAACTTGTGAGACATTAGATGATGATGATGGATTGGCTTGGGAAGGCTACTAAATGGATGATGATGATGAAGTGAATGGCAATGATGTTGATGATGTGGACTAACTATGACCACATGTGCATGAAGTCATTGATGTCGATGATGAGGGGTATGATGGTTTGATGATGGTTGGTGATGGGGAGCTCTTTAGGAATGGGATCATTTGATGAAGAGATTGGTGAAGTGGTGAATGGATTGGATGATGGTGATATAAAAATATGAATGGAAGAGAGCATGGACTCAAGAATTTAAGATGATATTGCAATACTAAAATAGCTCGACGTCCATTGGTATGCAATGTAATTGTCCCCCATGAACGTATTTCAAGCATTGATATAAAATGGAGGGGACACATCTCATTTTCCTCATCCAAGGTCTTCCAAGGAGTACATTATATGCCATGGATCCTTCCAATATGTGGAACATTGTGTGTAACATTTTAGCCCCTACTTCGATGGGTAAAACAACAATGCCAAATATGGAACACAAAGCATCGTTGAATGCTTTGAAGGTGAAGTATGATTTGGTGATGTGATATGGAGGAAGGTTCAAATTATGGAGATTAGCTGTGGTGATAATGTTGATAGAAGAATTGGTATCAATGAGGACTCTCTTGAAAGTTTTCTTGTTAATTAGAGCCATGATGTGCAATGGAGGGTCTACTAATCCCAATGATATTGGACTAATCTCAAAGTCATAAAATGTGATGGAGGGCTCCATGCATGTTTGAATGATTCCCACAAAGTTGTTGAAGGCATTAGGATCTTGCGATTGTAATTTGATGGATTTAAAAATTTCCATTAATGCCTCCCGATGTAGGGAAGATTGTTGGATTAGCTCATATATTGACAATTTTGTGGATGCCATTTTCAAACTTGTGGTTAACCAGCTACTCAATGAGATGACTGGTTAGGGTGGACGATTGATGGGTGGTGACATGTATCTTTTAAAATATACCTTTGAGCACTCATACATATAAGCTAACCTCTTGGTTTCAACCATAACAGGTTTACCTACTTTACTCAAGATGATTTAATGAACTCACTTGCACACACATTTGGTCCTAGAAGGATTAGGCAGTTTTAGTGGGTTTTATAGTGATTTGGAGAAAAAATATAGGCTGCTTGTAAGTCTATCATATTAAACCTAAATCTCTATTTCATGCATTATGTACTATTTATTTTATTTTTAGATTTTAAATATTAAAATGAATCATCATTAATAAATCTAGAAATGAAATAATACAGTCTCCATTTTTTTCACATATTTAGCTTATTTATGCATTATGTTTTATTTATTTTATTTTAATTTTTTTCAGATTTTATATATTAAAATGAATCATCATTAATAAATCTAGAAATGAAATCATACAGTCTATATTTTTAGATCTGCATTTCATCCTCATATTCAGTTTAGGGTTTTTATTTTCTGAATATAAATTATTGTATTTTTTGTGCATTTGAATTAAAAATTGCATGACTTAGTGTTGCATTTTAGGGTTAGCAACAATTCTCTTTCATATATCTAAGTTGGAACAATATTGGATTTTTCAAAAGTATCCCTACCAGTTGGGTGATTCTAGGCAGAGGGGTGGATGAACCCTCCGATTGCTATTTAGGTAGGGGGGTGGTGTACTTCACACCCTTTGGAGAACATGGCAATATTGTGTTGGCTTCTGATTTAGGTTTATGAAATTAATTGTTTTTAAAATTGTTTGTATACAATAAAAAAACATAAACCTTAAAAAGAATTCAAACACATCATGATTCATGCAATTTTTAATTCAAATACACACAAAATGCAACAATTTGCATCCAAAAAACAAAAACCTTAATCTGAATATGTGGATGAAATGTAGATCTAAAATGCAAAACTAATATGTGTTTATTTCTAGATTTCTGAATCATGATTCATTTTATTGATCAAAATCTGAAAAATATAGAAGATACTCAAAATACATAAAGCAAAAAACTAGGGTTTTAAAACAGTCGACTTACTAAAAAGCCTACGTTTTCATTTCTAGCTCTTTGTAAACGCCCTTGGGTGCTTCTAAATTATACTGAGACACTAGTGGGCACTTATGAATGCTTATAAGATACTCGTGGGTGATTTTGGATGGCTGTAAATAGCTCTGGGTATTTTTGGATTACCCTTGGATGTTGTCGGGTGCTTCGTGCACCTTATGTAAACTTTTGCAGAATTTAGAAACTCTAGATCCAAAAAAACTATGAAATCCATGCTTCTGAAAAACCTGCAAGATGACAAAAAATAGAACATGAATTAGTAAAACAAATCATAAATAGAAACCCTTAGGGGATACCACCATGATTGCCATTTGAAATATGCAAAATGCAACACACACAAACAATGCTTTAATCAAAATAAAATGCAAGATAACACAAGTTTGCACAATAGAATAAATTCTTTATTAAATAGGGGAGCCTAGAAACTCCATTATTACAAGATTGGATCCTTGAATCTTTTTGATACAATATTACAACAATTTAGGGTTCTCTAAAACCCTAAGAAGCAAGGTCGTGGTGTCTTTAAGCGTATCTTGATCCCAACAAGGTTTAGTGAGCTTTTCGATATCCAGTATTGGGCCACTCCAGGTGTTGATGTAATGCTCTAGATCTACACACAAAGACAGAAAATAGTTAGTAGTATATGTGAGGGCTCCATAGTGTGAGACCCTCTGTATGCAATAATAAAACCCTAACTAGATACTGCAAGTATAGTGAACATAAGCAAAAAGTACATTTATGAAAATAACAAAAAATAGGGTAGATTTATCTTACATACTACATTATGATGTGAAGAATTTGATGTAAATGATTGGTGCGGCGATGCCCTAGCATTGCCTGAAGGCTAGGTAGACTTTAGGAGTAGGAGTGTAAAACACCCACGAGCACCTACAACTATATAAAACACCCATGGACACTTGGGACTGGTAGGGAGATGCACATGGGCACCTACCATTGATAGAAAGTGCCCGTGGGAACTTAGCGATTGATGGGAAAATATGTAGAAGTAGATCGAGCGAGGGCGAGGGATGCGGCGATAGTAATGGTGAGTGAAAAATCAAGGGTTGAGCCATAAAAATAACTCCTATTTATAATCTAACCTAGGGCATGCTAGGGTTTCAATGACACTAATTGTGTGGTTGATATTAAAGCACATCTAAGGGTAGATAATAAATCTAGGGTGTGGCATGGATTAAGGTGGATGAACGGATGAGATTAGATGAAATCTAATGGTTGGGATTAATTCACTTAAATAAATATATATATTAAACATATATTAAAATATAATATAAAATATTATATTTAAATATATATAAAATAAATATACATAAATAAATGTGAATAATATCCAAAAATGGTGGGCAAATGGCTACGCTTTGGTGGTGGAAATGGTGGGAAAGCCTTGATGGAGGGTGAATGGCTAGGATTTGGTGTCTAAAACCCTAAGCCTTTGTGGGTTCTCTCTTGTTTAATTATCCTTTCAATAAGCAATATGATATGATTTCATAGTGATTTTATTCTTAAAATGTGCCTTGAGCATACATATTTCCAAGATAGAATAAGTTACAACAATTAACATGCATTTTATAAGGTTACTTGTTTTAATTTCCCATCCAATGAATGAATATATTAAGGTTAATCATGTCCTATCATGTGTTATGTGTTAGTTGTCTCATTCACATGCATTGATTATCCCAAAGACAATGGTCATATTGTACCGTCTGATTTAAATTTTTGTTTGACCTCAACCAATAATGTCAACCATGGTAAAAGGGTATGTCGTATATGCTGTCATATGGCCAAGACATTGATAAAGTATGATGATAGGGACAAGCATGTGATGTAGAAAAAGAAAACAAGGATTGTGCAAGGTTAGTAGTATGGTGTATGGTATTAATAAAATATGATGTACACACACACACACACATATACATATGTGTGTGTGGATTTTATTAAGGTCCATTCCCATTAAAATAAATAAAATATTACATTTTTCTCATCAAATTTCTATTAGATTAATTAAACCATATCCAAATTGTTTTTTTCTAAAAAAATTCTTCATTTTATTTTCTATACAAAATATTCATCTTCCTTAAACTTCTATGTTTTAGCAATCAACTCCTTGATATCATTTTTGTTAAGATATATAATCTTACTCCCTTAGTTGCCTTCTAAAATTTATTTTTTCCAAGATGAAAATCAACATAGTGAATGGATATAATATTTGCTACCTAGTTTCCATATCTATAAATTTGAGATCATTTTCAAAATCAATTTTTGTGTTTATTTTTGGGCGTAGCCCTACTTCTTGTTAAAATTCTAATGTTTTCTTTTGTTTTCCCATATCAATATCCCTCTAACTTTATTTTTCTCTTTGTTTTTTCTTATTGATCCTTCTCTTTTTTCATTCTCACCAAAACTTTCATCTCCATCAAATTCTTCATATTTTCATACTATTAATAGTGATATTTATCATATGTAGGTTTATCTTACTCCAAAGTGCAAGGAATAACCTCAAAAGCACTTTTTTTATGTGTCCTAGTGTATCGCTCCAAATTTTTCGCATCCCTACCTTCAGGCTATTGGATTCACGCCCGAAAGGAGGATGGGAAAAGGATGGTGCGGTACCTCGGACGAGAGGACTTTACGAAGGTCCCGCCTCTCAAGGGAGGTGTGTTTTGGTGATTTTTTGATGGATGGTGGGTTCACCAAGAAAAATTTGGTGGCAGTTTCCACGCCTAGGTTTTGGAATGTGTTTAAATGAGTTCATTTTATCTTTTAAGCATTCATCCTAGGTTTGGCCGAATGAATCTAACTTAATCTATATGAAAATGCAACTTTCAATGAATACAAAAAACAGATTTTGAAAGCAGAAAACAGAGAATTTACAGGAGGAAAATGGGGAATACCTGATCTGGATGTCTAAAGAAGATTCTGGCGGTTGATGCAGTCTGGATCGTCTGGAATTCTACAGAATCGCCTGCAATCAGACGAGATCATTTGAGATCTGACAAATTTGTCAGACGAATCCGTCAGAAACCTGCAAAACAGAGAATAGATGCAAAATGCAAGAACTCCTACTGTGCAAACAGAGGCAAAATATGCCAAATAATAAAATGAATACTGAACAAAGTTTAAAAACAAAAATAAAAGTAAATTGATGTACTTTAATGGCAGATTGTGAGCTTAACATGCAATCTAGACTAGATGGGTGAACTCCAGATGCAAAATAGGATAAAAACTAAATAGATTATCTAATTTGTAAAACAAAATAACTGAGGCAAAGTTAAGAAAAGCAAACTCCAAGCACTGATTGCCTCGATGTGGACTATAGTCGAGATCGTCTCGCATCAGTATGAAATCATCTCGAATTTGATAGGATCGCCTCTGATATTGACAGGTTCGTTGGTGGCGATGGGTGCTGGCTCCGGTTGAAAATCAATGGTGTACCTACATAAAACTGCTATAGGACTAGTGCAAAAATAAGATTAAGGTGTTTTAGTGTAGAGGGATTCAACTTGCAAATAAAATTCAGCCAGGGGTTGGGGAGGGAAAATCTTAGAGTTTAAATAGGCTTAGGGAGAGTTGTTGGGAGGTTGGAGATCTTCCCAATTTGGGAGATCTCCAACGGGGGAGGGTCCCAATGGCGCAGACACGCTTCTGCCCGGATTGGAGACCCATTGGAACGGATTCCAACTATGCAAATTTATTTTTGCGACAAAATTGTCTAGACGTTCTAGTCCAGACGAAATCGTCAAATCTGGGGCGATATCGTCTGATCGGCGACGATATCGTCCAACGATCAAAACAACCTCTAAAAATGGCACGAAAAAAGGGGAAACGGGTTTCTCGACGGTTAACGGGCGATTTGGGAGGTTAAATTTGAATTTAAAATTATTTACTAAGGTGAATGTAATTATTCCAATTTTACTGCGCCAATTTTAGGGTGCTACACCTAGAAACCCAAAACTACAAGAATGCTTCTCCATAGCAATTATCTTCTTATGTGATGGCGAGGTCAAGATTCAGAACACACCAGTCTCACAAATTGCAGTAAATTTCATTAATATGGTCTCTGTTACAGTTTTTCTCAGCACACTTCCTCCTCCCAAATCCCGAACTCACCATCCCTTTCCCATACAAATTTTCCCCGTTTTAATGTGGTCTCGGCCTTCCCTGCAATTAATGCTCCCGCCCAAAGACCAAATCGAATTTCATCTTCCCTCCGTTGAAATTTCAAGATTTTCCTTTCCTTTTGTTTTCTGCCATAAATGGCAACTGTCCGATCCGTCCAGAGCCTCGCATTAATGGCTTCCCATACCCTGCACCCGCCGTTTTAATCTGACTGTTCTTAAGTACCGTTGTCTCCGCCATTAAGTCTATCACCTCGTAACTACGGTTTCTCCGGAAACAACATTCCAAGATAATTAAACTTGGTCGACATCTATATCTCTCTCCTCCGATTACGTGGCGCTCATCCTTATGATCTCGTTACAAGTGTGTCTCCACGTGTTAAATTTAACTCTATCCCCCACCGGTCGTGTTGCCTTTAAGACACGTGGCAACCACGTGTCTATTTCACCCTGTCCGACCGTCCGCGTGTTCACTTCAGTTTGACCTTTTCTTGGGCCGCGATATCGCGACATGTCGCGATATCGCGACCCAACTGACGTCCGCCCTCAGCTTTGAAACAAAGTCACGATATCGCGACGTCGCGATATCGTGACAAAAGTACGTCCTGCACTTGTCTCTGCCTTTGACGTCGCGAAATCGTGACGCGTCGCGATTTCGCGACTCCAACCCCCACTCCTTGCAACAACTTCAACATGGTCGCGATATCGCGCGCCGCCCTTCGCCGCTGGGATATCGCGACGTCGCGATATCGCGACGAAACTTGCTCCGCCTTTGCTATAGCAAATGAGGTCGCGATTTCGCGACCTCACACCAACTTTTGCCTTAGTTCCTTTAACAACTTCCCTTTCTGTCTTACGACATCTCCTTCCCCGAAAAAGAACCAAATTGCTTCAAAAATACAAGAACTTTAAAGAAAATTAAAAGATGCAAGATTGCTCATACTTTCACCGGATGCTCCTGCATCAGACACCCGGGGTAGATTAGAAGTGACCCTCACTTCTGTTTTGTTGGGGGAAGACCCAATCGGTCAACCTCCGCCTCCGATACCCAAGTTGCATCTTCAATAGGCCTGCCTTTCCACTTGATCAAATACTCAGTATACTGTTTATTCCTGGTGCTTCTGCCTTCACGAGTATCCAATACTTCCTCGGCCTCATCTGTGCTTGGAGTAGATGCTGGAATTTGCCATAATTCTGGACTTTGCATTTCTGTACCTTCTCCCTCATGATATTCCACTAAATCTGAGATATTAAAAATTGGTGAAATATCAAGCCAACTTGGCAATTCCACTTCATACGCATTTCCTGACTCTCGCTTTCCCAATATTCTGCATGGTCCAAACCTTTTCATTTTCAATTTATTATAAGTCTTGGCAGGAAATCTCTCCTTCCTGAGATGCACCATGACCTCATCTCCTACCTTGAACTCCTTGAACCGCCGCTTCTGGTCCGCCCTTGTCTTATATTGACTGTTCATTTTTGTAATTTGTCTTCTTACTTCCTCATGCAGACTTTTCATGTGTTCTGCAAATTCTTCTGCTTCGGCACTACATTTTTCTTTTCTGTCCAACTTTCTTAGTTCAGACACATTCCTCGGGCTGTGTCCATATATTATCTAGAATGGAGATTTATCTGTGCTTTTATTAACTGAATCGTTATACGCAAATTCTGCCTGCGGTAAAACTAAATCCCATCCCTTGGGCTGATCTGCTATCAAACACCTCAATAGATTACCCAGGCTTCTGTTCACCACCTCTGTCTGTCCGTCAGTCTGTGGGTGGTATGCCGAACCGAATTTCAGGTCTGTTTTCATCTTCTTCCACAGAGTTCTCCAAAAGTATCCAACAAACTTGGTATCTCTATCAGAAACTATGCTTCTTGGCAGACCGTGAAGTCTAACCACTTCCTTGAAGAACAACCCTGCAATGTGAACTGCATCACTGGTCTTTTGGCAGGGGATAAAATGTGCCATTTTGGAGAACCGATCAACCACCACAAATACTGAGTCATTTCCCCTCTGTGTTCTCGGCAATCCAAGAATAAAATCCATACTTATGTCCTCCCATGGTCTCTCAGGCACTGGTAATGGCTGGTACAGCCCTGTATTTTGTCTTACACCCTTTGCCATCTGGCATATTCTGCAACCTTGCACAAACTTCCGCACATCTTGTTGAAGTTGAGGCCAGTAGTAATTTTCCTCAACCAAGGCAATGGTCTTGTCCCGACCAAAATGCCCAGCCAACCCTCCGCTGTGCTTTTCTTTGATTAAATTCTCCCTCATGGAACTTCTGGGAATGCACAACTTACTACCTTTGAATAGCATTCCGTCCTGGATTAAGAAATCCAACCATTTTGTTCTATCCATAGTAATAGGTATCGAGCAAGCCTTCCAGGCTTCTACAAAATCCGGATCTGCAGGGTACAGACCTTTCAGTTCTTCAAATCCCACTACTTCTACTGTCAATCTAGTCAGCAGAGCCTGCCTTCTGCTTAAGGCATCTGCAACTCTGTTTGACTTCCCACTTCTGTGTTTCAGCACAAAGGTATAACTTTGGAGGAACTCCACCCATTTCATGTGCCTTTGGTTCAGTTTTGTCTGACTGTTAATGTATTGCAAAGCCTGATGGTCAGTAAACAGTACAAACTCCTTTGGTAATAAATAATGTCTCCACTTCTTCAGGGCCTGAACTATAGCATAAAATTCTTGATCATAGACTGAATACTTTTTTCGAGCATCATTCAATTTCTCATTGAAATAAGCAACTGGCTTGCCTCCTTGACTCAAGATGACTCCCTATTGCACTGCCACTGGCATCACAATCCACCTGAAATACCTTGTTGAAGTCTAGAAGTGCCAAAACAAGTCGTTCGGTAACTTTTCTCTTTAATGTATCAAAGCTCCTTTCAGCCCCTGACGTCCATTTGAACTCCTTTTTATCTCCCCTCATTGTCTCTGTGAGAGGTGCACAAATACTGCTGAAATTCTTTATGAACTTCCTATAAAACCGGCCAGACCATGGAATGACCTCACTTCTGTTGTGTTCCTTGGAGTAGGCCATTCAATGATGGCTCTCACCTTTTCGGGGTCCATCTTCAGGCCTTCTGCTGAGATTACAAACCCCAAGTATACCAATTCCTTCTTGACAAAATTACACTTTTTCAAATTTATTAATAACTGTTCTTCTCGCAGCTTTTCAAAGACTCTCCTGATATGCATCAGGTGTTCCTCCAGGGTCCGGCTAAATATCAATATATCATCTAAATAAACAATAACAAACTTTCCCAAAAATTCTTTCAGTACTTCATTCATCAGCCGCATGAAGGTACTTGGTGCATTGGACAGTCCAAAGGGCATGACCAACCACTCAAACAGGCCTTCTCTTGTCTTGAAGGTTGTCTTCCATTCATCCCCCTCTCGGATACGGATCTGATGATAACCACTTTTCAGGTCAATCTTTGTGAAGTACTCAGCTCCACTTAAACAGTCCATGATATCATCCATTCTTGGTAACGGGAATCTGTACTTAATAGTAATTTTGTTGATGGCCCGTGAATCTGTACACATCCTCCATTCTCCATCCTTCTTTGGCGCCAGCACTGCAGGTACTGCGCATGGACTCAAACTTTCCCGAATTAATCCCTTTTCTAATAATTCTTGGACCTGTCTATTTAACTCCTCAGTCTCTACAGGTGTCATCCTGTGTGCAGCTTTATTTGGCAGGCTTGATCCTGGTACTAAATCTATATGATGGCTAATTTTTCTCACAGGGGGTAAGCCCTCAGGCACATTGTCAGACACAATGTCTGGAAATTCCTCCAGCAGATTTAGAACTTCTATTGGGGTATCCCGGCATTCCTTCCCCCTAACTCTAGGGATTATTGCATAACATAAATGTTCATGCTTTAACCCATTCATAAACTCTCTCCCCTCAACTAAACAGACTCTGGAAATATTACATACCTTTTCATCTGCATCCTTCAAGGGCTTTAGTTTATGGCGTACACCATTCTTTGTCAATGAGTAGGTGTTGGCACGGCCATCATGTACTGCACTCCGGTCAAACTGCCAGGGTCTCCCCAGCAACATGTGGCAAACATCCATGGGTAAGATGTCACACAGGACCTCATCACAATAATTCCCAATGTTAAATTTAACAGAACACTGCTCGTTGACCAAAGCTCCGTGGTCCTTTTGTAACCATGCGACCCGGTATGGGTGTGGGTGTTTCTTCCTTTCTAACCGTAACTTTGTAACCATTTCCTCAGAAACCAGGTTATCCGTGCTACCATTATCAATAATGATATTGCAAACCTTGCCCGCACATTTACATCTAGTGCGGAATAAACTTTTCCTCTCGGTCTGTGTCCTTCTCCTCGTTCAACAGGACTCTTCTTACAACCATTGTTTCTCCTCTCTCCGCTTCTTCAGAATGCTCAGATTCAGCATCCTCCTCTCGCCACAAGCAGCTCGGTCGGGCCCTCAGGCCTCTTGTTTGTTCTTTCTCGGTGTTGTGGACATTCAAATGCCCCGTGTCCTTCTTCACCACAGTGGAAACATGTTCCACGAAATACTCCCCTTCCAAACCCTCGTCCAGATCCACCCCGTCCTCTTGGGTAGCCGTTCTGATCTCGGGGCTGATAAACATCTTCTTCTTTTTGGTCCTGGTTACTACTGGCTTCACCAGTCTTCTTCGGATCCTTGTACTTTTCTCCACTGGTCCTCCCACCAGTCCTTCCACCTCGGCCTCTTCCTCTTTGCTTGCCTTCAAACCGCCTGTTTAGCTTTTCTTCTACCTTCAAGGCAAATTGATAAGCATCCTCAATGGTGTTTACTCGAACCAGGCTCAGTTCTTCCTGGATACCAAGCCTCAGCCCATTAATGTAACGGGCTACTTTCTCTTTATTTGCCTCTAAATGCCCCGTTCTAATAGAAATTTTGTAAAATTCTTCGATGTACTCTTGGACAGCTTTTGTTTGTCCTGTCTCAAGCTCTGCATTTTTCTTAGCAGATCCAACTCGTAATCTGCTAGGATGAACTGTCTTTTAAGCTTCTCCACCATTCTATCCCATCTTGTTATTCTCTCTTTCCCTCTTCTGTTTCTCTCCAACCGCATTCCCCTCCACCAAATGTCGGCATGACCCTTTAACTTGGTCTTAGCAAATCTGACCCGGTTAGGGTCTTCAATCTCCTCATACTCGAAATATTCCTCTAAATCATTTATCCAGTCAATCACTTCTTCTGGATTCAGATTTCCCGAGTAGGTAGATACCTCCATTTTTGGTTGTTTTCCAATCTGAGAGATGGCCCTATACAACCGGGCTTGAGCAGGATCCACAGCTTCTTCTTCCTCAAACTGGTCTTCTTCCTCAACTTCGTCTTCACTTTCCTCATCCCCTCCGGGTTCGCGTCTTCTACGTAACTCTGCTTGTAGGGCTTGAACTTGCCTTTGCAAGGCCCGAAAGTCTTCGGCCGGCACTACATTCCCTGCTCCGCCACGGTTCCTTCGTGGAGGCATGATATTTTCTCTGTATTATTATTTTTTTTTTTTTTAGAATTCTTCCACAGATCCTGGTGCAACTGCCTCTCTCCGGCGATCTGTTACACGCTCAGGAGCTCCCGCTCTGATACCACTTGATGGCGAGGTCAAGATTCAGAACACACCAGTCTCACAAATTGCAGTAAATTTCATTAATATGGTCTCTGTTACAGTTTTTCTCAGGACACTTCCTCCTCCCAAATCCCGAACTCACCATCCCTTTCCCATACAAATTTTCCCCGTTTTAATGTGGTCTCGGCCTTCCCCGCAATTAATGCTCCCGCCCAAAGACCAAATCGAATTTCATCTTCCCTCCGTTGAAATTTCAAGATTTTCCTTTCCTTTTGTTTTCTCGCCATAAATGGCAACTGTCCGATCCGTCCAGAGCCTGCATTCATGGCTTCCCATACCCTGCACCCGCCGTTTTAATCTGACTGTCTTTAAGTACCGTTGTCTCCGCCATTAAGTCTTTCACCTGTAACTACGGTTTCTCCAGAAACAACATTCCAAGATACTTAAACTTGGTCGACATCTATATCTCTCTCCTCCGATTACGTGGCCCTCATCCTTATGATCTGTTACAAGTGTGTCTCCACGTGTTAAATTTAACTCTATCCCCCACTGGTCGTGTTGCCTTTAAGACACGTGGCAACCACGTGTCTATTTCACCCTGTCCGACCGTCCGCGTGTTCACTTCAGTTTGACCTTTTCTTGGGCCGCGATATCGCGACATGTCGCGATATCGCGACCCAACTGACGTCCGCCCTCAGCTTTGAAACAAAGTCGCGATATCGCGACGTCGCGATATCGCGACAAAAGTACGTCCTGCACTTGTCTTCGCCTTTGACGTCGCGAAATCGCGACGTGTCACGAAATCGTGACGCGTCGCGATTTCGCGACTCCAACCCCCACTCCTTGCAACAGCTTCAACATGGTCGCGATATCGCGACCCCTTCGCAACTTAAGACTCGGCCAACCCAACCGTCGTTCGCGATATCGCGACGAAACTTGCTCCGCCTTTGCTATAGCAAATGAGGTCGCGATTTCGTGACCTCACACCAACTTTTGCCTTAGTTCCTTTAACAACTTCCCTTTCTGTCTTACGACATCTCCTTCCCCGGAAAAGAACCAAATTGCTTCAAAAATACAAGAACTTTAAAGAAAATTAAAAGATGCAAGATTGCTCATACTTTCACCGGATGCTCCTGCATCATTATGTTGTCCTAAAAATCCTAAATTGCTATGGATTTTCTCCATCCTCATTTCTTTATTATGTTGCTCTTGAAAACCTTGTTAGGAGCTATTACATCATAGACCTTGTGAGAAGTCAAGTGGTATAACCACCTATCAAAATGTACATGCATGTAGTATAGTATAATATAGTTACAAGTTTTTTTAGTTTTTTTTAGAGGTTTTCTATGTCTAAATTGGGCATCTAATGTAGTTAAATACCCTAATACAATACATTTGAAGCTTAAGTTCTAACATGTGGTATCAAAGTAGGTAGAAAGTATAAAGACTTATCCTTATAATCCTCCTCTAGCTTCAACATAGATATAGCCAATGTGCACTCTTTTTGAAAAAGAAAAAGTTTCAACGTTAAGATAAGAAGTCCCAAGGGTGAAATTATCCTACATAAATTTATGATCATGAAGGAAAATTCCATGGCACATTCAAAAAATATTCAAGGTGGAATACCCCTATCAAAGGAAAAAAATGCTAACTAAGATTCAAAATGTCTTTTACCCATTTTAAGACCAAAGGTCATAAGGAAAACAACCAAGCCAAGCTCAATAAGGAAAGAAGTCATTACCATTTAAAAATCAAAAGGAAGCTATTGAAAGATCTATAAAAAATATTAAGAAACTATTGAAAGCTCCTTAGAATATTGCAAGGAAACTATTGAAAGCTCCATAAAAGAAAGGTTAAGAATCCTTTTTTAATAGGCATTAAAAAAAGGAAATTTAAAAAAGAAGGCTCATAAAATTAAACCCATTTGAAAGAATTTTAAATGTTCCAAGGAGAATGTGTTAAGGTGCAAATAAAATTAAAGCCTCTAAATTGCATATTATAAATGTAAGGAGAAAATATAAAGGCCTTGACAAGAAATTTTGTCAAAGGTGTGTTAGAAAAATTTATAGAGAAGAAATAACAAAATCAAGAAAGTAGCTCGCTTTCTCAAAGACATCAAACAATCCAATTGGAATGGTCATTAAAACTTATAATACGAACAAAAAAAAGAAACTTATGTTTTTTAAAGCAAGGTATTTCTTAGTCATCTCAAAGTGGAGGAAGATGAAATATTTGATGAAACATTCAAGGGATAAATCCATATGAACTATATAAAACTAAGGTATATTTGGAAAAAAGGAATCAAGTAAAAGCCTCATGAGATTGGACATGCACTAGGAAAATAAACCATTATTACAATGGCCATTTGAAGGAAACTCGTGTTAATTAAAGAAGTAATGTTTATACAACTATAGATAGTTCGAAAGCTTCAATACTTTATGATATAAGAACATCAAAGTCGAAATTTTTTAAAATGGATTTGAGAATACTCATTTTATGCTTTATCAAAGTGCTTTGAAAGTGTTTCAAGAACATTTTTCAAGAGTGTTTCTAGACACCATAAATGAAGAATGACACAATTTTTTATGAATTTGTCCAAGGGAACTTCATCAATAATTTATTCCTTAGAATGATAGCAACACCGCGCTTAAAAAGTGTCTCACCTCTAAAAGAAGAAATTGACATCAAGAACAAGTGAAACATGTGCGATGCCTAAGCAATCAAAAGGAATGATATAAAATATCCAAAGTGGAAGGAGAACATGAAAAAATTAAATAGGCACCCAAGTGACCTAAAACATATGCTTCAAATGCAAAAAGAACAACTTTGAGAAGATAAAAAATTATAATAAAAAAGGAGATCCACTACAATTGTCTCCCAAATATTGTTGAATCGGGTTGTTGTAGCCTAGAGAAGCACTCAGTAAAAAGGAGAATTACATCATAGGGAAAATTACACCTAAGAAACATCTAACAAAATAATAAACTTCTCGCTTTATCAACCATAAAGTAGAAGGTTAATTCATAAAAGAAATATGACACCAATTTTGACATATTATGATACAGTATTAAGGTACAAAATATAGCAAAAAAATTAGCCAACTTGGTTGAGAAAGGAGAGCATATTAGAATTGAAATTATTTTTTATTAAAAGACACAATTAAAAAAAGGAATAATTTATTCCTTTAAAATTTTAAAAGGAGAAAAGTACTTTTTGAAAGTGAAAAAAATTATATAGAAGGGAATATTCAAGAATACTCTTTAGACGAAGAACATTCCCTCTACTCAGAGAGACATAAATCTCTCCTAATTTTAAAGCATCAATTAAAATTTGAGTATATATAATTTTTAAAAAGATAATTATGAGGTAGACTCATTACAAGAAGGAAATTTAGGTTTTCTAAAAATTTACCATGGCTACTGAAGCACCAATATTTTTGTTGCCAGATTTTCAATTGTTGAGGGGAAATAGTTATGCTGCCTAGAATACCAAACTCATGACACTACTTGATATTGAGGAAGTTTAAAATGTAGTATATGGAAGCACTGCCCATCCTACTATAGAAGGAGAAGATCAAATAAATTTTTATAAGGAATATGGGAACACAAGACTAATCATCATGTTTGGAGTAGCAGATGAGGTCTAAACATACATTAGGGATACAACCACAACCAAGGATGCATGGGAGAAGTTGAAGATAGTATTTGAATCCAAGAATCAAAATCAAATTATATTCCTCCAAAGCCAACTCCATTGTCTAAATATGAAGAATGGAGAAAATTTGGAAGCATTCATGAGGAGAGTAGTAAAATTGTGAGCATCATTGCAAGCTCTAGGAACTCAAGTATCTAATGAAATGTTAGTTTATATTATTTTGAGATAACTCCCATTAGAGTATAATATTTTTGTAACTAAAATAAATGAAATCTAAGAAAACACCAGGCTTTGAGAGGCTGGTGAATCTACTTTAGAAAGTATAAGCCTTGCATACTACAAAAGAAGAAGAACAATTAGTAGTTACAAGTCAAAGAGGTAAGCAGTCATTCAGAATAGGCATGAGACCTCCACAATGATTCCAAAAAAGAAACAATTTTAGATATTTTAGAATCAAATAAATGGTTCTTAACAAATTATTTTGAACATGCAAAATATGTGTGCTCATTGTGGAAGAAATGGACACATCATGAAATATTGTTGGTATATTCTATTCAAAATTAGATCCCCTTAATGAGAGATGAACTAGCAGTAGAAGAGGTCATATTTAGAATAAAAAAATCAAATTTAGAGAAAGTCACATCAAATTAATGTAGCCTAAGAGAGTCAAATAAAGAAAAAGGAAGAAGAAAAGAGTCAAGAAATTGAAGAAGAATAACATGTGGTTTTTGCACACGCATAGATAAGACATCACAATAATGTTTGATATGATTTCAAATAGATGATAGGTCAAGAAATTTGGATGCATTCAAATCATCCAAATTATTATTGGTACAATACAATAAAAATATTAGGAATCAAAAACCTAAGAGTGAGTATTTACACTTGGAATGTGACTTTTCACCATAAATAGAAGTTTTTGAAGATAACAAAGAGAATGAGGGACCAATACAAGAGGTATTGAATACTCAATCATCAATAACACATCAAAGAAAGAGAATACATTGTATACCAAATAATATCTTATATAAATGGACAATGCAAAGAAGAAGCAAAATATAACTGATCTCGCTCCATCAAGAGATAATCAAAGCTTGAAATAAAAATTATTTCAAACAAAAGATATGACAATGAATAAGAAATATTAGAAACTAGTAAACTCAATGATTAATACAAGTTACATGTTAACACATCAAACTAAATATTATAAGAAGAAGGAACACATCACATATCACAAACAAGGAATTAATTAAATAAATGAAGCTATGGAAAAAATAAAGAATTAATTGACCTTACCTCAGTAGAATACATTGACCAAGACAATATTTAGAAACAAGTCTACATGGCAAGAGAAAATTTGATCTTATCAACACCTGACATATTTGATGAAGACCCTCCACATTGAAGAATCACACTTCAAGTACTAAGTTCCACAATAATTTTTGTATTTGGAGTGCATTATTGGTAGAATATGACACTCCTAAGTATTAATAAGTCTACATTAAGGGGAGGTGGGAAGTTTTCTCAATTTCTAACATTACCCAAGATATTATTGTTTGATAATTATAAAAATAGAGCTTTTGACTGTGATGTAATAAGAGTAGTGTGTTAGGATTTATCACATCATAGACCATGTAAGAATTCAAGTGGCATAACCACCTCTCACAAGGTACATGCATGTACTATAGGAAAATATAGTTGCAATTTTGTTTGGTTTTATTTGGAGGTTTGTTATGCCTAAATTTAGTATCCTATGTACTTAAATACCCTTCACTACCTTAATGCAATACATTGGAATAAGTTCTAACAACCCTAAAGTATAATGGATAATATCTACATTACTTCCATTTCTATTGCCAAGAGATGATTCTATACTACTTGAGGAAAATAAAACCTAGAATAAATTTAACATTTTTTCCTCCTTTGTTTTAAAATTTCTTTGCATCTTCCTTTGCACTTTTAGTTCCTTCTGAATATGAACTTGTACTTTGTACTTTCTCATCCCTTGTATACTTATTTACTTATTCTAATAGTTGATGCATGTGAATTGGGATGGTCTTTACCATATGATGTTGTAGATAGGCTTTCTTTACATCTTCTTTTGGAGTGGAATATCCCTGATCTAACCTAACTTCCATAATAATATGATTTACTTTCTTTATCTTGAAGTTTGTCTCCTGACCAAAATTTATTTTCTACTTTATTCACTATTTTCACTTTGAAATCTCTTGTCGTACATCTAATCACATAACAATTATAGCATGGAAACTTAATATTTTTATAATCCACTTGTAGATCCCATTATTTTGTTTCATATATAATCTTAATGGATTATGGAAAAGGTTTTAAAATATCCATATATATAGCATGCCCTTCTTAGTAGTTGGCCCCTCATTGATCAACTCTTCTAGGATATTTTTGATATTCTTTAAAACATACTTATCAATAAGCTAATATGGAAGTCCAAAAAGACAAATTCATGCTAGAAGATTTTTAATAATTTCCATATTGATAGAAAAAATTCCTAAAGGGTATCTCCCCCCCTAAACCATGGGCCGCCATCCATTTATTCTATCTTTGATTTCCAAATTTGAAAAGATGATGAGAAAAAAACCTTTAGGAAGAATGGCCATGGAGTAATTTAAATTCAATTGCCACTAACACTTGATTCAATTTTGAATCTCTAAAAACCTTAGCCAATATTCATGAAACTTACACATTAACCCTATAATTTTAAGAATAATTATATTATGTTCAATAATCTCATCCTTGATCATCACTTATGGTGTAATATTTGATTTCTTGATTGAAATTGTCATATGTTCGCTTTTCCTTTTAGCTTAAAATTGGGCATCCATACTTCTAGCTATAACATCATGATTTTCAATTAGGTCTTTCAAATATAGTTTTCCTTCCATCCTACATAGTGATGCTTACTCTTGATTTGCACTCAAATCTGGTTTATATTGAATGCTATTTTATTATACATACATACATACATACATACATACATACATAAATACATACATACATACATACATACATAAATACATACATACATACATACATACATACATACATACATACATACATACATACATATATATGTATGTTTTCATGGGACTCTTTCTAGCATCCTAGTTTTCAAGATGTCCCATTTCCTATAGCACCCAAAGGGTTTTAAAAAATAGGCATATTTTTAATATGGAGAATATCCATGTGATGTGGTCTACCGGTAAGGACGCCACTTGCATTATCGGTGATGTGACCCGGGTTCAATCCCCACGGTGGATATGCATATGTATAAGAAGTATTTACTCAATAATAAAAAAAAATATGGAGAATATCTGCTAGTTTCCTAATTTTCAAACACCCTTCCATAGAGTAGCACCTTTAAAAGGTTTTCACTAATGGTATTTTTTTCTCTTTATTCCACTATTTTTCTTACTCTTTCAAAATAGATGTAGGAGATCCATCTTCCACAAGTTGCAATTTATTTAAGGTGAGAATAGTTTTGTTGAACTTCTTCTTAGATAATAGGTAACTATAGATATTTAGACAATGACCATTGACCATGAGTGATATTTTGGTTTCTTATGTTACTCTTAATTTTACCTCTCCATTACCATAGATTGTTTTAATCTCATAGGGAACTAACCATTGAGTGTATAATTTATCCTTGAAGTCATTGTATTTAGAGACCAAAAAGGAGAGTCCTTTCACTTCTTTTGAATTATTTGTTCTTAATGGTCATATCATACCATTATGCTCTTTTCCATTGTATCATCTTAGTGTTGTATAAATCCTCTAACCTATACTCACCAAAGGCATTGAGTTGCTCAATGCATTATTTCTCTACCTTAAATATATTTATCTTAATTTGTAGTTTAGTTCAAATTGTTATGTTCTCAAAATCAATAGGAAGGAGATTATTCTTGCTAAAGATAATTTCATTAGGTGTGAATCCTATGGTGGTTTTCCATGTCTTACGATAATCCTATAATACCTATGGTAATATTTAGACCAATTATATTGTTTCAAACCTTTATTATCATTAACATAAATAATTCACCAATATGCAAAAATATCAAATCATTCATCCACAATACATTATCCACAATAACAATCCACACATGAGAGAGAGATAGATAATACCCTTGAGGTAGGGAAACACCAATAATAATCCTTAAGAAAAGAATAACTCCACAAGATATCCCAAGATGAGAGAGCCACTCAAGGAGGGCAAAGTCCCATAAGCCACTTCATGGGCAAATTGATTATATAAGATTATTCTTCATGATGATTACAATGGCACATATATCTTCTTTATATATCCATATTATTATTCTACTTTGGGGAGCCTACTACTAATATAATATAATAATATAATAATAAGAATTACTATAGTAAATCTAACATCCCCCCTTATTACATCATTTGGTAATACAAAGAGAGCTGGGAAACAATTCAAATTTGACACGTGCAAGTGCCTTAGTGAAAATGTCCGCAACTTGAGCATTGGTGGGAATGTACTGAAGCTGAATTCGGTGCCTTGGAACTTCATCTCGAATGAAGTGACATTGTGTGTCAATGTGCTTGGTTCTTTCATGATGTATTGGATTCTTGACAAGATTCAAAACACCCATGTTATCGCAGAACAAGTGTATTGGAGATTTTGATGGAAGACCCATACTTGTTAGGATGCGATGCAACCATATCACTTCGCACACAGCTTCACGTGCGGCACGATATTCTGCCTCTGTTGATGAAATAGCAACCACTTGTTGCTTCTTGTTGTGCCAAGAGACAAGACCAGATCCAAGATGAAACAAATATCCTGAAGTTGATTTACGGTCATCATATGATCTGGCATAGTCGGAGTCCGTGTATCCCTATAGGAAGAATTTCTTGTTCCTCTTATATTCTAGGCCATATTTCATTGTGCCACGGACGTAGTGAAGAACACGCTTTGCTGCTTTCCAGTGTGTAGTCTTAGGCTCCTGCATGAACCTTGAAAGATAGTTGACAACAAATACAATATTTGGCCTAGTTTTGGTCAGATATATGAACTCCCAATCAACTGGCGATAGAGAGTACCATCTACCTGAGGTGAATCATCATATCGTGATAACTGAATTCCTGTTTCCATCGAAGTTGAAATTGGCTTGCAATCAGTCATGCGATATTTTTCCAATAGGGTCTTGGCATATTTTTTTTAAGACACTTTGATGTACTGCTCCTTCTGGCTGACTTCCATACCAAGACAATAATGGAGAAGTTTGAGATCTGACATATCAAAATATTTACACAAGTCTCTTTTGATAGTAGAAATCATTGTTTCTGAACTCCCTGTAATGAGTAGATCATCAACATAGAGTACAAGCAACACTATTTCAGAACCTTGTTTCTTAAAATAGAGTTTTGCATCTGACGGATATCTCTTAAAACCATGCTGCAAAAGGTGATGATCCATTTTTATATACCAATACTGAGGGGTTTGTTTTAAACCATATAAGGATTTTACCAATCTACAAACTTTTCGCTGTTGGCCTTCCACTTCAAATCCTTTTGGTTGAGTCATGTAGAATTCTTCTTGGAGATCACCATTTAGAAAAGCACTCTTGACATCCATTTGGTGTACTTTCCACCCATATTGTTCTGCCATAGCACAAAGAACTCGAATGGTTGTCATCCGAGCAGTAGGTGCAAAATTTTCCTCGTAGTCAATGCCTTCTCTTTGAGCATAGCCCTTTGCAATAAGGTGGGCCTTATGCCTATCTATTGTACCATATACCTTATACTTAACTTTATACACCCATTTATAGCCTATGGGCTTCTTTTCGTATGGCAGATCAACAAGCTTCCAAGTTTTGTTTTTCATCAAAGACTTATACTCTGCATCCATAACAGCCTTCCACTGAGGCTCACCAAGAGCACTTTGCACTGATGCGGGTTCAAGATCATCTATGGAAGACATAAACACCCTATCATTATCAATATCCATATCTTCTGTATCTCTCTTTAGATCTATAGAAAGTTCCTCAAAATATTGACACAGATCATGAACCCCAGTATTCTCTGTTGCATCTTTCTCTTGTCGAGCCATGCTGCTAGTATGAGGCCTATCCAATGTCAAATCTGGTGGAGTGGATAGCTTAGAGTCTTTGATTGTATTTGTATACCACTTTGGATTCTTCTTCTGAGGTGTTTAAGAAGATGAAGACGGACCTCCAACTTTTGATGAAGGAGATTTATCAACCTTAGTTTTCACAAGGTTTAGGTATACATCTAATGTGTTTTCTGATGTGAAAGCCTCATAAAAAACTACATCTCTACTGATGTGTATCTTCTTGGTCAAGGGATAAATCAAACGATAACCCTTAGAGTGCTCATCATACCAAAGAAGAATACACTTCAATGTCTTCTCATCTAGCTTCTTCCTTTTATCTTTTGGTATGTGCATGAAAGCTTTACATCCAAAAATACATAGATGAGAAATGGAGGGTTTCCTACCACTCCATGCTTCCTATGGAGTCATTCCTTGTAGAGCCTTTGTGGGTGCCCTATTCAACAGATAAAATGCTATGGTGACAGCTTCTACCCAATATAGTTGCTCAAGACTAGCTCTTGTGAGCATGCAACGAACCATTTCCATGATGGAACGATTTCTCCTTTCAGCAGCTCCATTTTGCTGAGGAGTATAAGCAGTAGTCAACTATCATGTGATCCCATTTTATTTCAAGAACTCAAAGAATTATTTAGAGGTGAACTCCCCCACTCGATCTGAGTGGAGGGTATTTATAGAAGTCCCTGACTCCTTTTCAACAGATTTATTGAATTGCTAAAAGAAGCCAAAGGCTTTAGATTTCAGTTGAAGAGAGAATACCCACATCTTTCATGAGTAATAATACATGAATAACTAAAAATACCTCTTACCCCCATAACTGTTGGTAGTGAAGGGACCACACAGATCGGTGTGAATCAACTCCAGAGATTTCTTTGCTCTTGTAGAGCTCCTTTCAAAAGGCACTCTATGTTGCTTTCCTGCCAAGCAATCAAAGCAAATTGGTAAAGTGGTAGAAAGGGAAGGAAGAACTTTTACCATTTCATACTTACTTAAATCAAGTAAGTAACCAGAACTCAAATGTCCATATCTCTTGTGCCATAGGGAAGTTGCCTCATTTTTAGAGACTGTCATGGCTACATGTGGAGTAGAGATAGCATCTAAGGAAAATAAGCCATGCTTATATGAAGTAGTTGCAATGTTCTTACCCCTCCTGGTAATAGAACAACACTTCTTGCCTCCCTCAACACTAAAGTTCACAACCATATCTTTGTCCAAAATTTGTGTGACTGACAACAAATTGTTTGCCAATCCTGGAACATAGAGAACTTTGTCTATCTGACACTTTCCATCAGGAAGAGTGACTAAAATAGTACCTTCTCCCTGAACCTTGTAGGTTTTATCATCAACAATAGTGACAGGTTTGCCCTATTTGGCCTCAAAAGACTCAAACCATGATTTTTCACCAGTCATGTGCTTACTAGCTCTAGAATCAACATACCAGATAGGATCCATCTGCTTGGACATTGTGGTAGTCATGAGAACTTTGTGGGCTCTCTCAGAATCCATGTCAGATTCGTCAATAGCAAAATTCACTTGTTGTTTATTCTTTTGTGGTTTGTTCTGACCTTTATATTTTGATTGTTTATTATTATGCCAACATCTGTTTGTATCATGACCTTCTTTATCATAGATCTTGCAATATCGCTTTTTCTATTGAGGTTGTTGAGTTTGTTTCCATTTTGAATCCTTTTGTGAATTCCATCCCTTCTAAAAATTACCCTTCTTCTGGTTCTGCCCTTTCCTATTGATGTAGAGGGTAGTGTTAGAAGAATCATCTTGTTGTAGTTGGCGTGCCTCCTCCTCTTGAAGCATATTAACCAATTCTACAAAAGTAACTTTCTGTTGTGATACCTGAAGGGAAGTGATCAACACCCAATAAGAATCAAGTAAATCTTTCAATACAATTGAGGTAAGGAGCTTGTCATCAACTAGTTCTCCTAATGAATTCAACTTTGCTTTCAATTCAGACACTCTACAAAGAAAAAATTCAACTGTCTCCCCCTGCTTCATGCTTAGACTATGTAATTGAGATTGAAGAAATAGAATAGTGGAATAATTCTTTCCCTCATATATAGTATTAAGGGCATCCCATGCCTCTTTACTATGTTCATAGTCAGCAATATGGGGTTGAACTTCATCAGCCACAACAAGCAAAATGAGCACCTTTGCTTTGTTGTCTAGCTTGTCAAAGTATTTTTGAGTAGTAGATGGAGCTGTAGCACCAGTAGCAGATGAAGGTCTTGTTGTTGCTCCAGATACAACATCCCATAAGTCATCCATGACTAGGATAACCTTCATCTTGTTTTTCCATGGTGTGTAATTAGGACCTTTCAACAACTGATGAGAATCAGTCATTAATTTTGCAGACATGGTGAAGGTTCCTTATAAAACCAATTGGTCCCCCTTTCGATATACCTTTTGCTAGGCCGTTATACCATACAAAATACCCACCCTTACATGAGGGAAACTATAGGTAATTTTTAGAGATCATATGATACGTGGAACTTAAGCAGTACTGAAAGGGAATAGTCTTGTTGATGGCACCTACCATAGAAATTTTGCAATCCTCATGCATGGGGCGTAACTTCCCCTAAACACTTTGGATTTTAGAACTTTCATCAAGATTTACACCTAAACACAAGAACTATTAGGGTAATGGATGGAGTAAAAAAATGCAAAATGGTAAACTTATCTCTCCCCGACGATTTATAGAGAACAAGCTCAAACGTCATTTTGGCAGCTATATTAGGTGACAGATACAGTAGCACAATCACAACAACTTTACCTGTAAGTGCTAGCCAGAGGTATCACAAATACCAAATGCTACAGTGTAATAAATTGCACGGATGGGTTTTAATTATTCTGGGGATTTAGGGAGTGAATTTGATTTTTTTTTTAAATTTTTAATGAAGTAGTGCAAAACAGAAAAAAATGCACCCTACAACATAAAAATTGCCCACAGGAATGACCCATTAGGTGTCGGGCATAGCCGAAAATGCACCTTTACAATAATGCCAAATTTGCTTTTCAAAAAATTACTCACTTTCCCCCTTTGATTTAAAAAAAAAAAATACTCCCTTTAAAAAAAATCTCTCAACAAAGCATTTTTATAATTATTTTATAGCTCTAAAGTTAAAAAAAAATATTAATTTTAATTTATATAGTCAAAAAACTATTAAAAAAATAAATTAAAATCAAATTAAAAATTTAATTTTAATTTATATAGTTTAAAACTATGTAAAATAAATTAAAATCACTAATTAATTTTAACTAAAGAAAAATAATTAAAAATAACTTTGAAATTTTTTTTTTTACCTTTTTTTTCTTTCCAAGGGGGGGTCGACGGGATTTGAACCCCCGACCTGCAGGTTCCCTGAGCCTTACCGCACATTCCACCACCAGGTGGACTAGTGGGCTGATCCGAAAGGATCAGGGACCCTCTCCTATGTGAGGAGGGTCCCGTAACCCCTTCCCTTGTGCGGCCGCATGGCCACAACTTCCTCTGTGGCTGGTGGTAGTGGCAGGATGCTCAAAGCGACGTCTGTAGCAGGTGGCCGCAGCGGCTACAATAGGTGTATGTGGTGGCTAGACGTCACGCGATGACTGTTGCTACAGGTGGCCATGACTGCTGTAGGTTGTTGCGGCTATAGTAGGTGGCTGCAGGTAGCGCATGTCGCCTGTGTTGCATGTTGCACATCGCGCGCGACGTCGGGGGGAGGGGGGGTGGTCACGGGATGAAAAAAATCATGGGGGGGGGTCGCGTGATGAAAAAAAATCACGCGGGGGGGTGGTTTCGCGTGATGAAAAAAAATCACGCGGGGGGGTGGTGTCGCATGATGAAAAAAAATCACGCGGGGGGGTCGCGTGATTGAAAAAAATCACGTGTGGGGGGGGGAAATCATGCGCAGGAGTTGCGTGCACAGGAAAACACACAACAACTCTATGCGTGGGAGTGCATGCACAGAAAAATGCACAACTCTGTGCATGGGAGTGCGTGCAAAAAAAAAATTTAAAAAATAAAATTTTGTTTATCTTCCAGCAATCCTCCGTTGTGAAATTCTCAGACCAGCTCTGAAAATCTCATTGCCGCCTCCTCTCTCTTCGCATTCTGGCTTTGATGCCATGTTGAAATAAACCAAACATTATTCTATTGATTAGAACTAGCTTAAATAATACATTGAGAGCCCTGATTAGGTCGTAATCATAGGATCTAATCAACAACTTAGGTCTTCAAATAAAAAATTAAAATAGACCAAATAATATTACGCTAACAATAGCATAACTAACCTAGGTAGTTAACTACCCTATCAACATAAATAAAGTAATAATAAGAATTACTATAGTAAATCTAACAATAATATAATATTATAATACAAGGTTATGTGTGGCCCATGCCAACCCTTATGCAATATAATAATATATCCCCAAATATCTATTCCTAGGTACCCTACCATGCCACCTTCCTTACAAATGTTTTATCCTCAAAATATATGAAGAAACATGATAATATGATTTGCTAAGAAATGTTAGAAACTGGTACCAATCTTGATCATCCATCCATCCAAGTGAAGCACATTGATGCTGGTATGCCATTTTGTTACTTGAGTATCCATATCTGCTTTGTTGGATCCACGCTTCACTCTCTGTATTTTGATAACTTGAATGATGGGTCCACTTGTTCCTTGATGCTAATGAACCACTCTGAAAACTAGGATCACTATGCTTTCTCTGCCAAACTCTGTCATAGTTGGTGCCCTTATGATTCCATGTGGAACCATAATATTGCTACCTTGAGCCATACCTCCAAGAATATTTTTGCTCATGGTGGTGTGGATGGTGATATGGTGCAACCTTAACTTGATGTTCTACCTTCTTTGACTTCCCAACATTTGGCTTCATTGTTTTAAATTCTTCTATACATTGTTCTTTCATGTTCTCTTTGTTTGGTGTGTCTTTGTGATATTATATCAAATATTCCTTGGACTCTGTACTGTTATTTCCATGGACTCTGTTGCTGCTACTTCTTCCATGGAATTTGTTACTACTACTACCTTCTTGGATTCTATTTTTGGTTCTTCAATTTGTTTCTCTACAACCAATTCTTGATTTGCTTTGGATCCTTGCTTCTTAAGTCGAGAAATATCCTACAATGTTATCTTCTTTTTGCTGTACCATAACTTCATAAAATTCTTTTGCATATTAATGTTAATAGTACCCAAAGAATCTAACCAAGGATAACCAAGAATAATATCTGCATCATCCATCTAAATAGCATGAAAATCTGAATGTAAAACATATTTATCCATGGTGATCTTCAAATATTCAAAAATCTTACTATTCTCACCCTCAAGATGTGTGTCCTTAATTTTTGTTTCTTGAACCTACAACCTCTTAGCCAAAGCAATATTAATAAAATTATATCTGCTACTAGGGTCAATGGAAATAATAACCTGTTCCTTTTGAATGCTTCCATGAACTTGTAAAATAGACTTTTTAGATTCAAACAAATCCCTTTGTCCATTTTTTTTTATCTTCTACCAAAAGTATGGTTTCCTTTATTTGCATACTGACATATTTTTTATCTTCTACTGCTTCTTTAAAATTTTCTAGCTCTCTTTTTATTTCCTTTTGTTCTTTTTGAAGCATATTTATTTCTTCTTCATAACCCTTGATGGTGACCTTCAAACTAGCTATCATTTTATATGGGTCCCATTTACTCAAGAATGCATGCTCCATTATTTCCCAAGTTAGTTCATCATCTTCATAGACGCATGGAATTTTAGAAAACCAAGAAAAAGCTTCTCCATTAAGACAAAAATAAAACATACATTTCCAAAGAGGATTACGATGATACAAGGATTTAAAAATTTACCACCAATCCCTAACATCAATATCATCTTCGCTTGAAAATTTTTGTAGCTCCATAGTTGATACCCTAATGCAAACTAGGGTTTTTTTTGACAATATATATATCATGCCCTAATGCAAACTAGGATTTTATGGAAATAAATATCTTCCCATTGAGTTGAAGCTGAAATTCCATGGAGACAACTAGATCTACAATTTTTATTCCAAAAAAAATAAATTGCAACTGATTTGCTTACCAAAACTAAACAAATTTTGTCCTTCGAAAAAAATTGTGAATTGAAAATTCAACACAACCTTTGTTCTAGACGGCTGACTTTAGAAGATTGTATCTCAAGAATTAGGAATCTCAAGAACTCAGGCAATCTATTTTGGACTCAGAGAAAACTCAGGGGTTGAGTCATCAAAATAGCTCCTATTTATAATCTAACCTAGGGCATGCTAGATTTTCAATGACACTAATCGTGTGGCTAATATTAAAGCACATCTAAGGGTAGATAATAAATATAGGGTGTGGCATGGATTAATATGGATGAATGGATGACATTAGATGAAATCTAATGGCTAGGATTAATTCACTTAAATAAATATATTTTTATTAAACATACACTAAAATATAATATAAAATATTATATTTAAATATATATAAAATAAATATACATAAATAAATGTGAATAATATTAAAAAAGGGTGGGAAATCCTGGATGGAGGACGAATGGATAGGATTTGGTGTCTACAGATACCCTTTTTGTACTGCGTTGTGTGAAACACAATGCAGTGCAAATACATGAGATACCTATTTTGGCTAGATGCAGATGCAGCTTCTCTTAGGATGTGTAACGCAAGCTTGAAGATAAAATAATAAAAGAATTTGGAGTTTTGCATAGCTTACCCTCTAAATTGGTGAATGAGGTTACGGATGAATCTCATGAGCCAATAAAAATTTGTGCAAATGAATGATGGATGATGTGATACTATTTTTACCCCAACGGTGGGAAGGAAGTTTGTGAAAAATGTCATATTATGTGTCTATTTTTGCCCTAAAATATGAAGGGTTTTGTGCAAATATGAGGTGATGAGGATGATATGAATGATGTAAAATGTGATACCATTTTTTCCCCAATGGTGGAAAGAGGAGTTTTTTCATGTGTAGATGCCATGATCATGTAAGATGTATCCCATTGTGAAAAATTTGAAATCAAAAGTGGTTATCTCAAAATTTGGGGTGATTCGATGTTGTTGAAACACTTTGCCTTTTCAACATCATTGATATGCAAAATGATGATGCAAAAGAAAAAGAATCAACCTTGGATGGCCTGCTAGTGACTATGGAAAATTCTTCACCTAATTCCCCGATGGAACCAATCATCCTAGCTAGTGCCTATCTCTAAGGTGTTAAGGAGATTTTGAATGATGAAATTTAAGTTTTTTTTCATGTTTTAAGCCTCACAAACTAGGACATCAATGACAGCAGTTGTGCAAATTATTCTTGGTAATATTTCACTCTAAATATGAGGAATTACCAAATATGATTGTAATTTATAGTAAGGAGATAAGTGATGATGATCATGGTCAAGTGTCCTTATGGTAAGCTATTCATCTTATCGAATTGCATGGACACAAATCACTGCAATCACCAAGTGTGTAGAATAACCCACTAGATACAAGGTTCACTTGCATATTTCTTAAACTTGGTAAATATGTAAATGCTGATGTGAAATGAGGTGGAGATGATGTATGGATGATGAAAATGCTGATGATCATCATTTTGTGAATATTTGGACCGTTTCAAGGTGCTTTTAAAATATGTTTTGTGGAATTTGTTCAATGTGGTCACAAATGAGATTTATGCATCCAAATATATTGGAATATTCATAAAAATTAATAAAATGATGGAATGTATTGATGAGTGGAATTTGAAGTTATTTGGTTAGGGGCAGCTATTGTTTTGTGCTGATTTGACTTTTATCAATGCTAATGTAAAATGACCGCGTGTGCCTGTGGTCTACAAAAATACCCGTAGGCATTTAAGTGTGCTAGGAAACATCCATGGGCACCTCAAGGTGCTTGAAACAACTATAAATAGCTTTCTGGGTAAGTTTCAAACTCATTTGTGCATCTGAAGAGTTTGAGAAGCTACATATGAGGAGTGAAGGGTGAGTGAGGAGGAAATTGAGGTGAGGAATTCATAGCATGGAAGCTATGGTAGTGGAAGAAGCTAGTGTGGAGGTCGGGATTGCAGATGGAGCAAGAGTGGTTGAGGTAACCCATTGTTGATGTTTTTTGTATTATGAAAATTTTTTGTTGTTTTTTTTTGAAATTTTGAACAACTTATTAACAAATATTTTGTGTTGTGTTGTAGCTTATAGTTTTGGAGGCTCGAAACTAATTCTTGCCTTATATCCTTAGGATGAGGAAGGTGATTACAGAGGATGAGTCGGGGCTGCTGGAGAAGGTGGGGCTAGCAGAGGTAGCCCAATTGGATGTGGTGAGGGCAGATGAGGGGTACCTCTTCACTTTAGTGAAGAGATGAGATGCAAACAAGGGGAAATTTTAGCTCCCCATATATGAGGTAACAATTATCTTGGAGGATGTATATCGCATCCTCAAGGTACTGGTGGAGGGAATTTGGCTTGAGTTCAGGCTTAGCCAAAATTTGGATATGGTGTGGATGTTTGAATATGCATGGGAGGGAGTGAAGGTGGAGAGTGGTGGCATATCTTATTTGTCCATGGAAAAGGAGTTAAAACCACTCCAAGCATTGATGATGTTCATGCTAGCCAAAATTGTCATCCTAAAAAATACTAGATGCAGGTTCCCTTGGAACCTGATAGGGGTGGTGAGAGATATGCTCACGATGAGGCAGGTGTACGCATGGGCTCTCAAATTACTAGCATAGGTGTATCGAGATATTTATGACATGATGCAGTGGGTGTGAAATGGATTGGTATGTAGCTTAATGCTACAATAATAGGGATGGGAGCACTTTAAAGTTTCTCGATCAGAGGGCTTACCTATGGTAGAGATTGGTAGGGAGCAGCCCTATGCTAGGTGATGGACATTAGAAGAGGAGATACAACTAAGTCATACAGTGAGGACAATTCAGTGGTACCAGGAGCTATGGGTAGTATTGACATCCATCCAAGTGGTATGGAGGTCATGGTTGGGTGCTCAGTGGATTGGGTATGGAGAGCATCTACGATGGGTGTGGTAGGGTATATGGGTGGTTGGTAGGCATCAAAGTGAGGCAGAGTACTTTTAGTTCTCATGATTTATTCACCAATTTGGGCTAAGGTAGGATGTCCCTAATGATCCAGTGCAGTATAGGAGACATCAAGAGGAGACTGGGCTTCCTTACATGAAGCCATGGAGGGTTATTTTGGAGGATGATGAGGGGATGGATATCCTAGATGTGGAGGATGCAGAGATGACCACATAGTATGATGCATGGTTTGTAGTATAGCCAACATGGATACCACCATGGAGAGTAGTTGGCGATGATGGAGGTGGAGAGGTTGGGGATGAGAGTACCCGAGAGACCCAGGATGATATTTTCCAAGAGAATAAAGGTGAGGGGACCTAGGATGCCTACAAGAGGTAGTGGCACATTAAATATGATAGGCAGATGCAAAATATGAAGGGTGTTGCTCAAAAAACTCCTAAGGTTGGGAGCAATGATGGAGATGGAGAGGATGCTAAGGAGGTTTCAGATGCACCCCTAGGATAGAGTGAGGAGGAGTGGGCACAGCTAGAGTGGAACAGAGCTAGCAGAGAGGGAGCACCGACATTAGGTTGACATACAACACCTTCAGTATTGACATAGGTATATTGAGGCATTGTAGGATAGGTCTATGGAACATCATATTCCACTTCCTGATCCTTAGACCTCATCTGTATCCGAGGGTATGAGGCATAGTGAGTTTGGGCATACTTTTAGGTCTAGGACTCCTTCTAGGTCACATGGGTCTTCTTGGAGGATGTAGCTAGTGCTTAGATGCACTTTTTGTATATGAGCCTTGGTGCTCCATTTTATTTAGCCATTTGGCACTCATTGTACATGCAATATTCACACACATATATATATATATATATACATGGATTTTACTTTTATGTTATATTTTTGTGTGAATGCTTTTGTGGAATGATTTTTGTGGAATGCATGTTTATGTTTATGACTAATGCATATGATATGTTATGGATGATTAATGCAAGACAAAATGTATGGATGATTTATGCAAGATGGTATGTGCTAATGATCATTTATGGTTTAGATATTTTCTTGACCCTTTTTTTGACATTATTGTTTAATCAGGGGCACCAGACTTGGTGGCTTATGGGATGAATGACTTATGAAGTGACATGGATGTTAACATGGAAGAAGATATGGATGTTGATATGGAAGAATATATGGATGTTGATATGGAAACTTCTTATTTTACGAAGACTCAAATATACTAGTGGCATCAAACAAACATACTAAAATTGCCTAATCCTTCCATGACCAAATGTGTGTGTAGTGAATTCATTTACCAAATCAAGAGGAAGGTAATGACCCGAGACAGTCAAGAACTAGTGTGTGTGCAAGTGAGTTCATTAACTCATCTTGAGTAAAGTGGGTAAACATGTTATGGTTGAAACCAAGAGGCTATCTTGTCCATATGAGTGGTTAGAGGTCTATTTTAAAAGAGACATGTCACCACACATGACCATACTCCACTTCTAGTCAAGCGTCTATAGCCTCGATGAAGGCTAAATTCATAGTCCACGATTTTGTTTTTGATTTCTTGAATTTTAGGGATGACTACCTAACCGTCTGATTGGAAAGGTAGTATGATCCTTACAACCTAATGATCAATGGTGTGTGATTTAAAAGTTTTAGAGCTTTGGGGAATCAGATTCTCAACCTAAGTGTGATGAGAATTGTACCCTATCCTTACTACTATATATTTTGAATTTGAAGCAACTGTGATAGTGGTGTAAACCACTACTATTATGGACTATGTTGCATGATGGGACTAGCAAGGATGACCCTTTTTGATTCAATATTCCTACCAAGTATGGTGTTATCCCTCTTTGAAACAAGATGTTTTTAAGATGTGAGAATTGTGCTTGGTTCAAGAATATTTTTGGAATAAATTCCTAAACTCAAGATTTTATTAGTGTAAGATGTGCTACGGTCCTAAAAGAACTTGACATGATTTTGGAGGTTTATTAAAATACTAGGAGTGGCTGAGTGATCGAAAACACCTAGGAATTGTGAATGTGGCTTGTGCGGATGGCAATTTGACTTTGTGAAATTATGTGGATGACATTATGAAGGTGCCCATGATTAAGGCAACATGACTTTTGTTGGACCAATTAAGACCTTGAATAAATGATCCATATATGAAATGTGGAATATGGATGTTAATGGAATGTATGAAATGCAATTTTGTGAAATGTGGAATGCAATATATGATGTGGGTGAAAGAATTATTTTGAATTAAATGTAAATGCAAGTGAAATTCAATGTTATGAATGAAATGTATGCAAATTTTTTTGTGTATTAGCCATATATCCATATACATATATAGTAATCATATCATGCATATAATACTTTCAAGTGTGTAACATTAAGTGGTTCATATTCTTCCTCTCCCTCTAATATGGCAAGTCTATAAGTACCATTATCCACTCTTTGTGTAACTATGTATGGACCTAACCAATTAGCTATGAATTTATCACAAAAATATGGTAATGCATTGGTGTTTTGCTGATTCTTTTTAAGGACAAGACCTCCTACTTGAAATTCATGTACATGGACTTTGGTGTTGTAAGCACATTTGAGGTGGTCTTGGTAAACTCGTAAATATTCTAAAGCATTGACTCACCTCTCATCAAGAAGTGTGATTTGGTCAAGACATGCTTGTATAGCATTGTCGTCATATATGAATTCATACAAAGAAATTTTCAAGGAAGGGATATCGAGCTCAAGAGGCATGATTGCTTCGACTCCATAGACCAGTGAAAATGGTGTTGCCATTGTAGGTATGCAGATGCTTGTTTGATAAGCCCATAATCCCAAGGGAATTTATGTATGCCAATATCTATAATTTTCTTTGACAAGTTTTTTGAGAATAAAAATTAATGTCTTGTTGGAAGCTTTAGCTTATCCATTTTCTTATGTGTAATAAGGAGTTGAAAAACTTTGTTGAATGTTGTATTTATCACAAAGTGCTCAAACATCCTTGTTCTTGAAAGACTTACCATTGTATAAAATAATTTTTGAGGGGATACCAAAATAATAAATGATGTTATGGATTATAAAATCCACAATTCTAGGACCTTTTGTACTGGTTACAGGAATTACCTCAACCCACTTTGTGAAGTATTCAGTGGTTGTGATGATGAATGTATGTTGTCCTAAAGAAGGAGGTGAAAATTTTCCAATCATATCTAGACCCCATTGTGAAAAGGACCAAAGGCTTTGAATAGGTTGTAAAGCTTATGATTGTACATGAGTTAGATTAGCATGTTATTGACACTTTTTTCTATGTTTAACATAGGTAAAACAATCACGTTCCATTGTGGGCCAATAATAACCCATGCATAGAATATGCTTTGCAATGGCCATTCCACTAAAATGACCACCACAAGTACTAGCATGGGCTTCGGCTATGGCTATTTGAGCTATTCTAGCCTTGAGACAATGAAGGAGAACTCCATCATAACTATGTTTATACAACACATCCTCCAAAAGAACAAAACAAGCTACCTTTTGCTTGAAAGTGCATTTGGCAGTTTGAGACATGTCAGATGGTAGTGTTCCAAACTTGAAAAATGCTACTATTTTGCTTGACCAAGGCTCATATGAATATATTTGGATAAAGCAAACATTATTTTAATGCAAATATTCCCTTATTTCTCTTGATAAGAGCAATGAATTGCTCTTGTTCGTCGGGTGATAAGCTTTTACCAAGCTTGATAAATTGGAGATTATCTTTGTCTGAACTAATATCCACATAGATGGTATCTTCATAGACATGTGGGAAACTTCCTCAAGATAATGGGGCATAGGTATTATATGAATATCATCTAAAATATCATCAAACTCTTATGGATTATAATCATCGATATTTTCCTAGAAAACCTCAAGATCTGAGGGTGAAGGTGAAGGTGAAGGTGGAGGGGATGGAGGAATGTAGTTTGTGGAAGCCCTTAAAAATTCCTTGAATAAGACAAACTTGGAAAAGATTGGAGGTGAGGAAATATGGTCCATGTCAATGAGGCTTATGTCAATTGGAATTAGCTTAGCCAAATCATATAGATTATGGAGCGGGGTGAATAAATCAATAGGATTCATGTTGAATTATGGACAAGGTGAACAAGGTTGGATGGAATGGATTGATGGACTTTGATTATTATTCAGATTCATCTAAAATTATCAACATAAGCTCAAATTATTCATAGATGTCATCATAAGAATTATTGATATGGAGGGCTCTTCTCTTAAATTGAGATTAAGCCTTTGGAAGGCTTGTTCAAAAGAAGAGGTGGTAGGAATTGGGTGGAAACCTAGACTTGAACGATCATGTACCTATTGATAGGGAACATCGATAGGTTGATGCATGCCCTATTCATGTAATTATAGACCATGGACTTGCCAATTGAAAATGTGGAAGTATCAAGATGGGAATCCTGACATGTTTGAAATACTGGCAAGTTTTGGTTCTTTGGACTCTTCTATGGGTGGTGGACTTGACAAAGAATCAATACCCCATATACAAAATAAATGCTATTCAAAGTTGAAATTATATTATAGACTGCTCTTATTTCCAAAGGTTGGTCACGTGGGTGAATGAAATCCTTAGTACTAGGAATGGTGAGGGGTGTGATGATGATACCATCAACCATGTATTCACCAATACTAGGATTAGTGAGATGGAATTTGACTTGGGATGATATGGGAGGATCATGGTTAGGTGATGGATCGGGAAAGGGTGGAAATAGAGGTATCTCACAATCCATCAATTCAACTTGTGAGACATTAGGTGATGATGATGGAGTGTCTTGGGAAGGCTACTGAATGGATGATGATGATGAAGTGAATGGAAATGATGCTGATGATGTGGACTGACTATGACCACATGTGCATGAAGTCATTGATACCGATGATGAGGGTATGGTGGTTTGATGATGGTTGGTGATGGGGAGATCTTCAGGAATGGGATCCTTTGATGAAGAGATTAGTGAAGTGGTGGATGGATTTTATGATGGTGATATGAAAAGATGAGTGGAAGGGAGCATGGACTCATAAGGATTTGAGATAAGATCACAATACTTAAATGGCTTGATGTCTATTGGTATGCAATGTACTTGTACCTCATGAATGTATTTCAAGCATTGATATAAAATGGAGGGGACACATATCATTTCCATCATCCAAGATCTTCCAAGGAGTACATTATACACCATGGATCCTTCCAAGATGTGGAACATTTTGTGTAACGTTTTAGCCCATACTTTAATGGGAAAAACAACAGTGCCAATTGTGGAACATAAAGCATCATTGAATGCTTTGAGGGTGAAGGATTATTTAGTGTTGTGAGATGGAGGAAGGTTAAAATGATGGAGATCAAATGTGGTGATAATATTGATAGAAGAACCGGTATCAATGAGGACTCTCTTGAAATTTTCTTGTCAATTAGAGCCATGATGTGCAATGGAGGGTCTACTGACCTCAATGAGATTGGCTTAATCTCAAAGTCATAAAATATGATGGAGGGCTTCATGCATGTTTGAATTCTCCCCACAAATTTATTGAAGGTTTTAGGATCTTGCGATTGCAATTTGATGGATTTCAAAATTTCTATTAATGCCTCCTAATGTAGGGGAGATTGTTGGATGAGCTCATATATTAACAATTTGGTGGATGCTATTTTTAAACTTATGGTTAACCAGCTACTCAATGAGATGACTGGTCAGGGTCGATGATTTATGGGTGGTGACATGTCTCTTTTAAAATATACCTTTGATCGCTCATATGGACAAGCTAGCCTCTTAGTTTCAACCATAACAGGTTTACCTACTTTACTCAAGATGAGTTAGTGAACTCAATTGCACACACATTTGGTCCTAGAAGGATTAGGTAGTCTTAGTGGGTTTAACAATGATTTGGGGAAAAAACATAGACTGCTTATAAGTCTGCCATCTTAAACCTAAATATTTGTTTCATGCATTCTATACTGTTTATTTTATTTTTTAGATTTTAAATATTAAAATTAATCATCATTAATAAATATGGAAATGAAATAATATAGTCTGCATTGTTTTTCACATATTTAGTTTATTTATGCATTATGTATTATTTATTTTATTTTATTTTTTTCTTCAGATTTTATATATTAAAATGAATCATCATTAATAAATCTAGAAATGAAATCATACAACCTGCATTTTTAGATCTACATTTCATCCTCATATTTAGTTTAGGGTTTTTGTTTTCTGAATATAAATTGCTGCATTGTTTGTGCATTTGAATTAAAAATTGCATAACTTAGTGTTGCATTTTAGGGTTAGCAACAATTCTCTTTCATCTATCTAGGTTGGAAAAATATTGGATTTCCCAAAAGTATCCCTATTTTTTTGATATGAATTATGCACTAACACATTACACTTGAGAACTAGAGAAAATAACTATTTGGGATTGTTGTTAGAAAGGCACAAAGTTGAAAAGAGAGTAGATACTTAAATGGCAAAGAAGTTTAGCAATGCATTTCCCAGACTTGACATGGATTTAGGAAGCACAAGAATATGGGACACAATGACCCAGAAGTCCTTAAAACCTAGAAAATCAGGGTTGGTGTTATCAGAGGGATAGCAAATGTATATCAAATAAATGGAGAATCCAAAAGAAAGTAAAGCCAAAAAAGGGTCCCTAACTAATTTTCCAAAAGTAAAAGTATGTTGCTAAGATGAAGGTGTGTTGACAGTCAAGGACATTCTCATTATATTATTAGGCTAAGTGTTTGACAACAGATCTGATATCATTGTGTGATGGTGCTAGATGACTCATTGGGAGAAGTTTTGTTGCCAAAGTTGGTGCTTCCAAAGCCAACTCTGGGGCTTTTGTGGCAATATCACTAGGACATAAAAGGATCTAAGGGTTGTGACAAAGAGCTTCTAAAAGAAGTACAACATTATGAAATACAAATTTCTAAACCTTGCAAGAATGAATGAGAGCTATGAAATGTCAGTTGTGGATGCAAAGGGTCTATGATATGTTTTCAGTGCAAAGTCATCATTTTTAAACAATGTTTCTGGTTCTTGAAGCATGGAGTATTCCTAGTAACTTTTGTTTAAGTGGTGGGTACCTCTGCTCTACTACATTTCATCTTGCACCTTTCATATATTATTACCTTGTCATCCCATATTAGTACATTATCAATAGCTACATCATTGGCATTGGTATAGATAGAAAAGGGTTTTGAGTGATTTAGAAGAATTAAGACTGGTGTGTGTCCTAATTTCTTCTTAAGTAGGCCAAATATCCTCGTGAGTTCATGAAAACCTTTTGGATTTGGTTTAACAACTCGGTAAGAGTTTTAAACATCTTAATCTAATGTGAATGAAGCATATATCTTTGTAAAGTTGGCCAAGAAGAGAAACATTCCCACCTTAATGATGCTAATTTGTTCCACCCTTTTTCTCATAAATTTTTATTTGGACACAATGTGTTCAAGCTCTAAAATATTTTCTTGGAAGCAATTGCATCTTCATGACTCAGCAGTAAGCTTCACCATTGTGATGAAAATAAGGTTGTGTGGCTAATCTGGAAACCAAGACCCCTGCAACAAAATCCCATTGAAGCCCAATAATTAGAGATTCATACCCTTCCCTATTATTCATGTATCAAAATCACAATCATATGGATTTGACATGGTTTATTTATTTTGGGGAAATTAATATTATCCCAACATTGAATCCCTCCTTGGACTTTGTCCCATCAAAGTACATTGTCCATAAATATTTTGATCTAAAAGACTAGATGGAAGATGATTTTCTTCTCCTATCATGAAGAAATAAGTATCCATACCTACGTCTAAGTAAATTATCAAGTTATTTTGTTGGTTAAATCTAGTTACCATTTATTTGTAATAGGGTTCCCTATCAATTCTGATTTGGTTTGCTACTTCTCTCTAGTGCAACCAAATATGTGAAAAGTTTGTAGCTATATATTTGTTCAAATTATGTGCCATTCCCTACTTAACAACAAACCATAGGCATCGGGTATGTCAACTACCACTATGTCAATAAAATGGAATATTTGGGATTTTGAAGTTACTTGTATTAGGACATAGGGTAATTCTTTGGTCACTTTGACCTGATATCTATCTAATTGAATGATTGTTCATATTTTTTGAGGTTTCAGACCCAATGACCTGCATACCGACATAAGCATTACATTTTTAAAAGCTCTAAAATCAACTTTTATGTTCTCATACTTGTTTATTGTCAAATTTCAGCATCTCCTTGAAAGGGCCAAGGATCTGACTAGATAATCAAGGAAGTTTCTTACCTTCCTCAGGCCCAACAAACCCCCTTGCTCTCACTCATATTCTATTTCTCTTACAGGTTTACTCTGGTGTGTATAGCTTGGGTTTGATTCAGACCTTCTCAAAATCTATTGTTATGAAGTTAGGTGTCCTTTTTTTTGGTCCTTCATTTTCTGCTATTGTAAGAGAGTTTTGCCTGCTCTGTTGTTCCTATTTTTGCTTCTCTATTATTGTTAGCTAGCTAGGAATTATTCACTGAATGCTATCATTGAATTTCTTTCCTCGCTTTACCTATTAGTTTTACCTAAAATAAATACTAAATTTAATTAGAGTTATTGTGAAGAATAGGTTTGTTTATTCATTTAGACAATGAACCAGAAAAGCATTTAATCGCATATAGGCTAATCTATTCAGTTGCTCATGTGTCTCTTGTACCCTTTTCCATTTTAAAAGAGAAAAGCACTATTTTATTTCATTCGACATCATTTAAATCCAGATCTCATCTTAGCATAGGAAAACTTGTTTTTTTTGCAGTCTTGTCTTTGTACATATTTTGTCTTTCTGCATTTTATTCAAGATTAGGCTTGCAAAGTCTAGATCAGGAAATTTAGTGGAAACCAGGTGCTTCCTATTCTAAACTTCCATTTTCATTCTTACAGTTTATTCTGATTACTTGCCCTTAGTTTTGATCACTATTTTTCGTTATCATAGAGTGATTGAGTTTGTTGTTTTGTCACAGTTTTAATTTTTGTTATTCTATTTTTATTATTATTATCAATTTTATAAAAAGGAAAATATTAAATTTAATCATAAAAGGGGTAAATATATCAATTTCTTCTAGGCAAGAAAGTAAAAGTGTATGTAATTATAGTAGAATAGCTTGTATGTCTACACCGCTTTCTTGGTCTCTTGATGCTTAAAAAGAAATGTTCTATTGTGTATCATTTTAAACCGGTATACCATTTAGTATAGGAAAATATCTCTTTCTTGCATATTTGAGTTCTGGTATATCTCATTTTCTTGCATTTTTATCAAGATTAGGGTTATTAGAACACCTAATATTAGGCTTATTAGAGCACTTGGGAGAGGACATTGGAAAATTGAAATGTGTGAGGATGGCAGTGATGGTTGTAGCATGAAAACCAGTAGAGAACAAATGTTTCATTTGGTCTAGGGTTTGTTTAGGGTTACAATGGTTGGAAAATTGAAATGTGTGAGGATGACAGTGATGGTTGTAGCATGAAAACTAGTAGAGAACAAAGTGACATTCTCAAATTTCCTAGAAATAAGTTGGAAATTGAGGTATTATTGTTCTTTCATTCAGAATTTGATAGTAGGTTTTGTTGTTTTCAAAGCACACTTTTATCATATCGAAGGGTCTTGTTGATTGAAATACCTATTTTAATTTAGTTTTCTACACATATACTATGTATAAAGCTCAATTTATCATACCTGACAAAGATATGAGCATTAGCTTTTCATTTTAAATTTCTGGTAGAGTGGACAAGTCAATGTCTTTTCTTTTTATTGTGATTGGAAATTCATGGTTGTAATTGTAGATTAAAGCAACATTGCAAGCATATAAAGACGTAAAAGTTTTTGAATTTTCCTCCATGGAAAATGCATTTGGTGGTTTCTCAGCTAAGGTAGGTCAATATTTAAGGTCTTTCCTGATACTCAGGATTTTATAGTGCCATTTACTTTGTATATAGATGCCCCTCAAATGTTATTCTTATATTTGTATTGATGTCTTCCACGGGCTAAAGAAATGAAGTTTAGGAATAGGGTCAAGAGATTTATGGGATTTTGTTGTTGTCTTGAAGGGTTCTAGGATGGTCGCATATGGTATGACATGTACTGGGATGAGAAACCTGGCTGGAAACCAAGACCCCTGCAATAGAAAGGAAAATCACCATTGTGATGAAAATAAGGTTGTGTGGCTAATCTGGAAACCAAGACCCCTGCAATTTAATTTTTGCTTTCTTCTATGCCTTCATTTGTGTTGAGGGATCAAAAGGTTTTGGATCAAGGTAGGGAGCTTCTTCTTTATCTAATTGGCTAGTACCAACTTCAACAACCACTTGGTGTTGCCCTTGGTTTTGTTGTAGATATTTGCTTAAGATTATCTCTACTTTACCATTACTTTCTACAACTTGGCTCATTATTTACATGGTTCCAACCTCTATGTGCATTCCACACTACACCAAAAATGGGCTTTAATGGTGTAAAGTAAGGTAGTTTTTTACGGAGTGTTGCTATGCCCCTAGGGAGTGTGGCCCTAGTTGTGCCACCCATTGTACTTCATATTACTTCAACAAAAAAAGAAAATTTTATTTCATGGCTTCTCAAATTTTTGTTGATAAATTTACAGGTGACCTTGATATAATATTTCCCACAGGTTGGCAATATGTACAACAAAAAAGATGAAGAAAGACACCACAGGTAGCTGAGGTTATCACAACAAATCAGGAGCCAGTGATAGAGGCCTCGCATGCTAGTAAGTACTATCAATTTGATAGTGTTGTTCAATAGTGGTTGACCTAGGCATATTAGAATTGATCATGGTTTTATCATTGACTATGGTGTATTGTAGCAACTAGTGGAAGATACCAGCTACATCATTCCATTAACGAGGAAGATAAGGAGGTGACCCATAACATAAATGAATCCGGTGGTGAGAATACTCAAAATGAGGCTGACAATGCTTTGACTAACGAAGAAGGTATGTAGACCACACAAGAAATTTGCTCATGATGTTGGTTACTCGTTGTTGTCATACTATATGGCATAATGATGTTTGGATGGTATCGACATTATAGGTGTTGATGCTCGATCATCACACACTTCAAATACTGAATATCATAGAAAGAGAGGTCCAACAAGATGTGCAACAGATTCAAGCAACATAGATAAGGTGGAGATCATTTGCAATCTAAATGGACAGCCCATAGGAAACAATTATGTTAAGTTTACATCTTACTTGGGGGTGATTACGAGGGAGATTATTCCTATCACCCATATAGACTAGAGAGCAGTTCCAGTGGAACTTAAAAACTAGTTATGGACACTCATTACGATAAATTTCTAGCCAATGGAGTTCATAGTGTCCATTTTTGAACACTTATATAAATATTGCATCTAATAAGATACTACTTTGATGCAACAAAAATATATCATTTTAGACACAATGAAGAAATGGGTCTTCACGACCATGGGACAACAATGGCATGATCATAAGCATCGACTTGTGAAAAACACTATGATAAGTATGATAATGACATAGATAGAATTGCTAATCCCCCACCTCATGTATCACAAAAATATTGGGAAGCCTTTGTGAATGGCAAGAGCAACGTTGAATTTAAGGCAAGTACCAGCCAATCTGCTATGGTAGTTCATATCATTGTTATGTTCATGTGAATTTTTCCAACCTTGCTCTCCCTAATGAATTTATATATTGGTTTTTCGTTGCATTGTAGGCGGTGAGGCAAAGGAATAAATAAAATAGATCTCACCAATCCATCATGCACACTTGCAATCGAATAGGATATGCTCGATTGGAGCATGAAATGGTATTCTATCATACTCATCCATTATGTGATAAACATAGCTATATTGGTTTTGTCGTATGACTTATCCCCATATCTCTCCAACTATATATCTTGCAGAGGAAGAGCCAACCAAATGTAAAAACTCCACTACCAAGGGCAACTGTGTGGATAGAAGCTCATAAAAAGAAGGATGGGGCTCATGTTTCACCAGAAGTTGCGGAGACAATCGTAAGTGATATTCCTTTCGAAATAGCAATGCGTTGAACTTCAAACCATTGTTATATCGATTGTTTTTTAACATGTTACCAATAAACTATGCATGTGATTTTTCTAGAAAAAAATGGATGATGCAATGTCATCTACAAGCTCTATAAATCAATATATTAAGGATGATGCCCTCACCAAGGTTTTAGGACCTAAAAGACTAGGTCGGGTTTGGGGTGTCGACAAAGGAGTATCACCAACTGCTCTATTTGTTGGTGAGGGTTACATACAGAAGTTGCACTAGATGCAAGAGCATACGGTAGATAAAGAGCAAAAGTGGGAAGAGAAGCTTGTAGAGAGAGAAAAATGGATGGAAGAGAAGCTCACAGAGAAAGATAAAAAGCTTGAAGAGATTATGGCATGACTTTCATAGATAGAGGTGTGTCAATTTTTTCATGATTTCATATTTGAAATGTTTACATGTCACACCCCTAAAGTTGTAATGATCCCTTGCATATAATTCCATAGGCAGCATCACTACGTGCTACCCCTACAATTGGACACAATAGTGGTGGTGGTGATCAAGGCATAGGTAGAGGCTCAATACCTTCTAGGCTAGAGTCATCAATGGTATGACTATTATTTCAAATATAAAATAATTGACTTAGTTTGTATTGTACACTATGTAATGAATTTATCTAGGCTATTGATTTTCCATGTAGGGACTAAAAATGACACCGATCACTCAAACTGAGAGAAGGGATTGCTACTTGACTCAGATCCATAAGGATAACGTAGTGGTCGAAGGCACAATGATCAGTACTGACCCTGAAGACCTTATACATGGTCAACATTTGGGTGAAGGTTATTGCAAAGTCAATGTGCACGTCGCCCTTAAAGAGGAAATAATCTTGTATAGAAGGAATGATGAGATGGACACAATGAAGGATGTTGTGGGCTCCTTCATTGCCTGGCCTATATCAGATATTGTTTACAAATAAATTATGCCATGTTGTAGCAATATTGTATGATGCTTTGAATTAACATCTGACATCAATGATTACAAAAGAGATTGCCTTTTCTCCATTTACATATTTATCCCCAAAATCTCATTTACTTGGCTTGAAAACCTATACTCAACTGAATCAGAACTAACATTTGACATGTTTAGTCTTTCAAAAACTGATAGGGCCTTGACTAGTTGAATGTTTCCTTTCTATTTAATAGCAAAAAGTAGTCATAATTACAATCTTCATATTATTGTGTTTCAAGGATTTTATTCTTTACAATTAGTCACCTTGTGTATAGTAGACGTAGTCCTTACTCTATTACATATTGTAGTGTATAATGAATTCTACTTAATGTAAAAGACCTATTGGTCCCTCAAAATGCAATTCTTAAGGATTCTAAAATAAACCTTTCATTTAAGAGCATCACCAAATTCAGCCTAATTAACCCATTGTCTATTGGCCCTTTTGGGTAGTTGGTGATGAGGATGATTGTGCTTCTACTTCACATCCCACAACTCCATTGGAGCTTCTTTCTATCTCTCTTTTACTTTGACTTCTAGCTTTCTCTTTATATTTACTTTTGACATGTTAGGGTTTATCTATTTTGGGTAACCTTGGAGGCTGTAATTTTATGTTATACGGTTGTTTCACTTCAGTGTAGTTTACATTAGATTCTTTACTCTAGTTTAGCTGATTTTTAATAGTACATTTTGGTTACTACAATGCATTGGAACAACTCTTTTCAATGAGTCATATTGGCCTACTTTGGCCATCTGTAGACATTAATAGAATTATCTTATCTTATCTTATCTAGAGAACCATGGCCAGGTCTTGCAGAGGATAAAGTTATCTATTTAAGAATGGAACTCATCTACTTCATATAAAAATTTGATAATTAATTGTAATATGTTACCCTTCCTATTACTGTGAAAATATTCATTTTATTTTTGCAATTGTATGTTTTGTACATGCTTCATTAGCATCAATAATTGCAAACGTACAATCTAGCAATATGGAGTGCAATACAAAAATATTATGTCATGCAATGCCATTTATACAAATTTAGAATGCATAGAAATTTTGCTAAGCTAACTCTAGCTTTAGTAATATGGAATGATAATTCCCTTTTTGACTTTCTTCTTGTTGAGTTGAAATCATTTTCAATTTCTTCATGAATTGGGAAAATTTAAAATTGATGCTGAAAAGAGAATTGAAATGGCTACATTGCCTGCGTATGAAGTTTCCCTTTTTGTCCAACCAGTTAGATGGTCATTTTTATTTTTAGTAGTCCTGATGAGGATGGATGGCTAATTGGATATGTCGGAAGCAGAAGCAAGATGTTGAGATGGAGCACTCAAATTTGGGAAATGAACTTGCAGAAGCTTGCTCATAAGGGGAAATGATATTCTCATAAGAAACTTAGGATCTTTAGCATCATAACATTTGAAATAATAGTTTTGTGGGTGTGCAGGTGTGGGGTAGTCCATTGCCAAATCCTGTTGGATTTTGACCAAATCTGGATTAGACTGGATAACACTACAGAGAATTGAAATCTAGAATTTGGTTAGCAGAGCCATATAAAAGAGAATTGAAAGGGATCCACATAGTACTGTGGTAACTACATTTGCATGGAATAGACCAATTGTTGTATTCTTTTGTGTTATTAGATTTCTAATGAAAGAATGGTTGATTATGTTTCTAAAGTCTTGTACACTTGTTGAGAAAATTATTTTTAAGGAAATGATATATTGCTATCATAACGTAAAAATAAACATAATTAAAAAGAATGTAGGCCCAAAATGGCCACATCCTTAGAAAATTTTGAAAATTTTATCTAAGGTATGAAGTTTCCATTCCACACATGTTTCAGTGTATTTTGGAGCGGATCCACGACAAAGGTTTATAATCCGCCCAACACTTAGTGCAATTTTCCATTGGGAGTGATTCTGCATCATTTACAATGCATTTGGCAATGGACTAGTGACGCATCATGAATCCGCAAAAGTTTTTCGACAAAGATGATGTCAGCACAAAAGAAGTGTGGATTGGTGACCACTTGTTATTTTCAACGTGCTTCGAGCGCCTAAGTGTTGGTAAGCCCGATTCCAGGAAATTTATAGAGCATTTTGATTCGGATTGGTGACAAGAGGTGGAAAACAATGCAAAAGGGTGCGGATTCACATCAAAGAGTATTTTTGAACTAACTTCCTTCCGGATTGGCGACAACGTGCATTTTACACTATCTCTGATGCGGAATGAAGGAAGTGTTATTTTACACTGTGGCGGGTCCGGATTGGTGACAAAGAAGTTTTACACTTGCTTGAGTGCGGATTGGCATTCCGCAAGTGTTTTAAAGGAAGTATGATGTCAACGACTTTTTAGTGTAGATTTTTGACTGCTCTATCACCAATGAAGAAAAGGAAGGATAACGAGCGGATTCCACCCCGCTCAACTCTCAGTGCATTTTATGTCTGGATTGGCATTCTATAGATTCAAAGATATAAAAGGTGATGTCATCAACTTAAAGAAGTGGAATGGTGCTTTGGTCTTTCCCTGCCATTGTACAGAATATGTTCTAGATCAAATCATAGCCGTGCGATGGGGAAGATCAATGGTCGAGATTTTGTTGATGATTTCGAAGTATTTAAAGGCACTTTCTCACTGGATTCAAACACAGTCAGTTGGGATACTGGAAGCCAAAGCGTCGGAGGGTTTCAAGAAACAAGAACCAGAGGCAGTTGCAGATCGACGATGATGCGAGCTTCCAAGAAAAGTTCATGGAGCAGATGCAGTCTCTAACGACCTGAACTCCAACTGACATCAACCAACCAGTGAGTTGCAGAAGCTCTGAGCTGCCATGGTGGTCTACTTGCAATGGATTTCCTAGAGGCCGAACCAGTAAGAAAATGCTAGCAAGAACTCTCTGTTGAGTTGTTGAAAAATAAATCTTTGTAATGTTCCTTATTATTCTTTAATTTTCAAACTATAAATAGAGGTCGAACCCTCATTTTTTAGGGTCAGCTCTAGTGTGTTTTCTTGCACTATTGTAAATATTCCTGTGAGCTAATGAAAGGAGCATTACATTGATTTTTACCTCAAATTTGTGTCTTCATTATCTCGTATCAGAGGTTCAAAATCTGGAGTTGCATTTCTATCAATATTCGAATGGTTAGTTTTTTCCAGTTTATTGGATTACTAACTACTAGGGTAATTGAAATCTACTTTTGATTAGATCTATATTGGTAGGGAGTGCATTTCTATAAAATTTGAGTGTTGATTAATTTTATTATTTGGATTATCATTGTTTGGATATTGAAATTGTTATCTTCAATATTTCTTTGTTGTGCTTTAATGTATGAAGGTTCATTTGATTTGAGATAATGTTGATCTGAAGTAATGGGTACCTTGAGATAGTTTATGGGAGATTTTTTTTGTAGTGACATTGTTGTTAGCCTATCCATCCACTATTGTTCACATTTTCTAACCCTAATATCTTTCTTAACCCTAATCTCCAAAACCCTAAGTGAGCATAATTATGTCAACACCCTATTTAAGTTGACAAGGAACCAACCTACTCTAGAGGTTGGATTTGAAACCCTGTTTTGGTCCATCCAATGTTGAGTGTTGAGTTGTAGCTATCGGGTGCATGCCTGGATAGAAAGTAGGAAGATAGATAGTCATAGTATTGAGTAAAACTTGATGCAATTTAGTGCCCAATAGTTTTTGGCATGCTCGATGGGACTAGTTCACAAGGAACATGAAAACCCATCATATGAGTTATATTTTATCTCTACCTAAAGGAATCAATATTTGGTGAATTGTCTTGACCTTGTTAAGTGGAGAATAGCAAATTCACCTGGCGACTCCCTAGTCCTTAAGCCTAGAAAATAATTACCCTTGTAGACCAGTGCCCTTTCATGTATACCAGGTCTTTCAAAAGGAATAACCCTAACTCCTATTTCTATTGTGAGCTACCTTATAGAGGGTCTACTATTATCAGAAGTTTGAATCAAGATTTCCTCTTAGAAGAAGAGCTTCCTAAGGAAAATCCTATAGTTAATCCAATAACCCCTCCAACAAGACCTACACCTAGAAATATGGTAGGAAATGCAACCCAAAATTAGGGAAATGTGGCCCCTAATCAGCCATTATAGAAGTACCCTAATTGGAACATAATTGGTCCCCTTAGGTTAGCCCATATGAATGCCATTCCCTAAGTTGTGTCCAAGGCTATTCCCACTTATGATGGATCTGGGAAGATAACATATGAGCACTATCAGGATATTTTGAATCTGGTAGTAATCCACAACATAAAAGAGGAGGATATTATTGTAAGAATCCTAGCCCTGTCCTTTAGAGGAAAGATTTTGCATTGGTTTAGGACTCTTGAAGATAATACCATCACTTCATGGCAAGCATTGGATGAGCCTTTTGTGGAAGAATTTAATGAATCTATTGACCCTTTCTCCCTGCTTAATCAGTTTACATCCATGCAAAAATCTTAGCAAGAGATTATCTCAGATTTCAATTTGAGGTTTAGTAGAACATGGAAAAGAATTCCCCCTATAGCTAGACCAATTGCATGCTTGGCCTATATGTATTATATCAGAGCTCTTGGATCAGAGCTAGGCTTACAAACCCAACAATATGGGGTGGAAACCTTTCCACAAGTTTATAATGCAGTAGTTCATGCAGAGAATATCTTAATTAATGTAGGGAGGTTACCTCCCAAATCTGTGCTACCTTATAGTTAAGAAACCACTAATGGCCAAAGCCAAGCTACAAACTCATATTACATGGATCCCCCTTCCTTATCATCCCCATCTCCATAAATGAATCCTATCCCTCAATTGAAAGCATCATCTACTATAGTTCCTTTCCCTCCCCTTCCTTCTCAAGCATCTCAAGAGTTTTCTGCTATTCTTGATATACAAAATACTCTGAAAACTCTGAGTAATAGAATGAATTCAATGGAAAAGAGAGATCAGGAAAGGTCACAACAGAGGAGATTTCCATATGTGAATAAATATCAGAGACCTGGTCCTAGTAATAGTACTGGTGTCAGAGTGAATGCAATATATGAAGAGCTTGAGTGTTCTTCAGATACAAGTCTTGCAAATGTCTAGTGTTTGGTATGTAATGATCCTCATGATTCATAGTCTTGTGTCATGTACCAACATCATGTTCAACAAGCTATGGATCAAGCTGAGAGGAATCAAAAGGGAAGAGTAAGTATGTTATGGCAGCCTAACCAAATCATGGTTGGGAAAGAGCTAGATGAGGATGGCCCAATTGTTGTTATGACAAGGTCTAGAAAGAAAACCTTGCAAGTAGATCCACAAAATATGGGACAATTCCAAGTTCCTTCTCAAAAAGAAATGACCCACTTCCCCAAAGTAGTGATACTTTTCCTATTCCCTAGGCTAAAGAGAAAGAGAAGACAATCTCCCTAAGAGATTCGAGAAAGGAAACTGAAGGAGACCGGATGAGGTCTAAAGATGAGGCTCAAGAAAGGCTTAGATTCCCCTCTATTACCAAAATGTAAATAATAGAAGCCACTCAATAGTATAAAAGAAAATATGGTGAGCTAGAAAGAAGGCCTGAAAGACCTACCCTGGCTAAGTCTGAGTATAATATTGTTGAAGAGATGAAAAATATTCCATCAAAATCTAGTTTATATGATACTCTTTTCATTCTTGGCCAGATAGACTTGCTTAAGGCTTCTCTCAACAAGTACCCATAGGATAAGCAGGCCACCACAATCCTTAGTATGCCCTCAGAGAAGAAAGAAATGTCCCCTACTATTTTGAAAAATAAACCCCCTCCTTTCTATATCTCTCTAAGAATGGAAGGATGGGTAGTCCAAAATTGTATGATAGATTCAGGAGCATCAACTACAGTTATGCCTAAAGCAGTCTATGAAGATATGGGTATGGAGTATACCCGATCTTGTCCTGGAGTATTACAATTGGATGGGACACTTGTTAAGATAGTGGGAGTCATAAAGGATGTTTTAATGAGGCTACATAGAGCCCCTGAGGTGACAATAGTACAAGAAATAGTAGTGGTCGATCTTGAGCCTTACTTTGGATTATGCCTTTCAAGGGAATTTACTACAAAACTAGGTGGATGTATGTATATGGATTATTCCAGTATGGTAATTCCTTTCAAAGGAAAGAGAATCAGGATAACACCCAAAAATCCAGTGTCCTATCATATTGAAAATATAGGGGAGGACATGTGCAATCTTACTCCCATAGAGGAATTTGAGCTAGTTGAAGATTTTGAGGAGTTGGATATTGAGGATGAGTTGCCCTTCAGAGAGGATTACAGTCAGTTTGGAACTAGTATGGGGACATATAGTATCTCAACTAAATCAAAGAAGAAAATCCTTGCTATATCCAATCAATATCTGAGAGAAAAAGAAACATGGATCATGCACTTTGATGGTGCTAAATGCAGAAATGGTGCAGGAGCTGGTGTGGTACTACAATCCCAATCAGAGGGGACAAAGAGTTTTGCCTATAGACTAACATGGTCATGTACAAATAATGCTGCAGAATATGAGGCCCTATGCCTCAGACTGATGCAGGCAGAAAACATGGGCATTAAGATTCTAAACATATATGGTGACTCTGAGTTAATCATCCATCAGGTAAGAAAGAGGTGCAGTAGTAAGCACCATTACCTAAAAGCATACAAAAATAGGGTATGGGATCTGATGGAATCCTTTGATGCCCTAAATATAAATTTTATTCCCAGAGAAAAGAATACTTTGGTAGATTCCTTAGCAATGAAGGGAGCTAACTTCAACCCTTATGTAGACTATGGAATCAAGAAATACAAGGGAATCAAAATGATTTTTAGACCTACAGTACTAGATAAGCAAATTTTTTGGCAGGTTTTTGAAAGTGATGAGCAGATAATTGACTTTATGGTAAGAGAAGCATGTCTCTCCACTATCCAAGAAGAAAATCTAGAAGAAATTGATCAACAAGATGTTATTCAATTGAGGAACAATCACATTCCTAGAGGGTTGGTCACCCTAGAGAGCTTGTTTGACAATGAGGACAGAAAAAAGACCAGAGCCATGAAAGTCAATGAAAAATTTATAAAGAAGTTGAAGTCGGTACTGAAAAGAAGCTCAATGTTGGAGTTTGATGTTCACTAGAGGAGGTAGAAGATATCAAAGCCTTATGCCTAAAATACCAAGACATTGTGGCTTGGTCATATGAAGACCTCAAGGTTTATGACAAAAGGATTATCCAACATACTATTGAGCTAGAGCCTGATGCGAAGCCTTTTAGGTAGAAGCAAAGGCCTATAAATCCAAGGATCGAAGCCATTATGAGAGAGGAGCTCTTAAAGTTGTTGAAGGCTAAGATCATCTATCCAATAAAACATTCAACCTGGGTAGCCAACTTGGTACCTGTGAGAAAAAAGAATGGTGATATTCGTTTGTGTGTAGATTTTAGAAATCTTAACCAAGCATCTCTTAAGGATCACTATCCCCTCCCATAGATTGATCAAATCTTATAGATAGTGGTAGGGGTAGAAAGGTTCTCATTATTATATGGCTTCTCTGGATACAATCAGATTTGGGTGAAAGATGAAGATCAGTATAAAACAACATTCACCACAAAATGGGGCACATTTGCCTACCAGAGAATACCTTTTGGGCTGTCCAATGCGGGAGCCACATTTTAGAGAGCCATGGATTATGCCTTTGGGGAACTTATCAATAAAGTCATTCTGATCTATTTGGATGACATGACTATGTTTTCCCATGATAAGCACGACCACCTAGCACACCTTGAGCAAGTTTTTCAAAAGTGCAGAGAATTTGGTATTTCACTCAATCCTAAGAAATCATTCTTTGCAGTCCATGAAGGAAAATTGCTAGGCCATGTGGTCTCAAAAGAAGGTATGGCCATAGATCCAGATAGAATCAAGTCCATTCTTGCTCTCCCATTGCCTACAAACAAGAAGGCCTTACAGTCCTTTTTGGGTCAAATAAACTTTGTCAGGAAATTTATTTCTAACTTTGCACAAAAAGTGAGGCCCATATCTGAGTTGCTCAAGAAGAATGCTAAGTTTAAATGGACTAAAGTTAGAAAATAAGATTTTGAGATAATCAAGCAGTCCATTGCAACAGCCCCAGTGCTGGTAAACCTAGATTTTAGTAAGGATTTTATCCTTTATGCTTATGGAGCTGAAGAGAGTTATGCCTCAGTGCTCACTCAAAAATATGATCAAGGTGAGGAACATCCTATATTATTTTGGAGCCAGACACTCCATGACTACCAGGTCAAGTATAACTTTATTGAAAGACAAGTATTCGCTGTGATGAAGTCATTAAAGAAGTTCAGGCAGTACTTGGTTCAGAGTAAAACCCTGGTATATGTTGTTCATCCAGATGTAAGAAGCTTTATTCTGTAGGGTGAACTAGGAGATAAAAGGGCTGGTTGGATTACCAAAATCTAAGAATATGATGTAGAAATACATCCCACCAAGTTGGTGAGAGGCAGGGCCCTGTGCCAAGGTCTAATAGAGGTAGCAACATTAGCAGAAGTAACAACTTGCCAGATAGTAGAAGAGGATCAGATTGAAGGAGTGCAGCTAGTAGACTCTAATTGGGTTGATCAGATGATTAAATACTTTCAAACTGGAGTATGCCCTCCTAATCTAAATGCATCCCAAAGAAGAAGATACAGGTTATAGGCTTTGAAATATGTATTGCTACCAGAAGGCCTGTACAAAAGAAACTTGGATGGAGTCCTCTTGAAATGCTTGAAATATGATCAACAACAGAGGGTTATTGAAGAGTTCCATGGAGGACCAGCTGGAGGACATTGCTCAGGTAGAGTTACAACTCTAAAAATCATAAGAGTAGGCTATTACTGGCCTACTATATTTTTTGACACTTTCAAAGTTACTAGAGCCTATGACAAATGCCAGTGATATGTTGGAAGGACAAGGAATGCTTCATTCCCCCTCAAGCCAATACAAGTTGAAGAGCCCTTTCAACAATGGGGGCTGGAATTCATAGGGGTCATCAACCCTCATTCCTTGGTAGAGCATAAGTATATCCTAACTACCATATATTACCTCACCATATGGGTAGAGGCTATTCCTACCAAGAAATCAGATCAGGAAGTTGTGATCAATTTTATGGAAAATTTGATTTCAAGGTTTGGAGTTCTAGAAGCCTTGGTGAGTGACAATGGCCCAACCTTCATAGGAGCCAAGTATATTGAGTTTTCTAGCAAGTATGGCATCACTCTTAAGAATACTTCAAATTATTACCCATAGGGTAATGGACTTGTTGAATCTACCAACAAAAACTTGTTAAGGATTTTGAGGAAATCACTTGAAGGGAATAAAAGAAGTTGGCACCTACTACTGGACCAAGCTTTGTGGGTAGACATGATTACTATAAAAATTCCATTTAAAATTCTCCTTATGCTCTGGTGTATGGTAAAGAGGTAGTGTTACCTATCCATTTGGAAATTCTAGCACTCAAGCTAGCAAATACAGAGGAAGAATCTGAGGGAAATCCAGTGGAAATAAGGTTGACTCATTTACTACAGTTGGAAGAGAATAGAGCTCAGGCATATGAGAATTTTTAGAAGCACTCTACAGACATCAAGGTATGGTTTGATAAAAAGGTAAGGTTCAAAAAATTCTAGGTTGGAGACTCAGTTCTCAGGTGGAATGTTGATAGAGCAAAACCGGGCAAGCATGAGAAGTTTGATTCTTTTTGGGATGGCCCTTTCAAGATAGTAGAGGTCAAGGAGACCAATGTGTTTCAACTTGAAGATCAAGAGGGGAACATACAACCGATTTTGGTTAATGGTTTTCATCTCAAACTCTACTATGATTGAAATATAAGCTCATTGTAACATATGTATATACATTGTATCATATTTACCTTTCTTTCTGCACTTTGTATTCAGTTTTTCTTTTAACATGTTGAAAAGAGAAAAATATTTGCAAAATTGGCTAAGTGTTTCAAAGGATACGATGAGGTTCTATTCCGCACTCAAGTACACATAAAGTGGAGCGAAATGGCGAGCGGTCTCCAATCCGCATCGAGATGAACTAAGTTTTCAGCGGAATGGGGCGAGTGTTATTTTTTATGCTTTAAAAGACAAAGTGGCAGCGGAATCAGAGGCATCTCCAATCCACCAGTTTCAAGACTATGGTTGAGTAGAATGACAATGCTACATTGTACCACATGGAAAAGAAAGAAAGAGCCCACATTTAATGCTAAAAGTCCCACGCTCGAACCAAAGAGTAGACAAAGCGATACCGCAAAGAGGTAACGCAAGTTTGAATTTTTGGCCAATGAGAGATCAGAATGCCACCTTCGAGCTACCAAAGGAAATAAGTGGGAGTTGAGAAGCATGCCAATGGGCAGGTCATGTAGTAGCCGCATTAATGGTAGAGGACATGCATGTACCAAAAAATAAAAGTGCCAAGGCACAAGTTTCACTCATTCGAAGATGAACAGAGTTCACTATGAGAGAAGAACACTATCCAAAACTTCCTATGAATTATAGAGAGAACATAAGTTGTTGCTAGAAAAATGGCTCCAAAGAAAGCACTCATAGAAGTACAAAAGGTAGGAGCAGAGTTAGAAGCCCATGTACAACAAACCAGGTGGGTAGCAGACATAGTAATGTCACAAGTAAGAAGGACCTCTCTGAGAAGGAATTTTAAATTTAGATACTTTGGAGGAAAACCGGTGTGACCACAAGGTATCATCGCTATAAAATATTTCTTGTTCTCTTATATTTGTGATTCTGTACACCATTATCCTGAGTTAATATCTGCCATGATTAAACTCTATGATTCCAAGAATAGAATAGTAAAAACCCCCGATGGCATTCCCCTATTCATAATTACCAAAGAATTTTGTCATGAATTATTCATCGTAGGGGTAGGACCACCTTTAGAACCTAAACCATTTGATATAGTAGAACAAGCAAGGGTTTATTCCTCATTAATGACATCAGAAGAAAAGGGAGTTGTAGAGAAATGGCTTCATTTCAATTTTAAAAGGATAAGAGAGCAAGATGAAATGCCTAAAGTTTTGATTCCTATTGATGAATTTGCAAACCTTGAGTTATTTTCTATGTTGGCCTGTATGGAGGGTTTAGACTCTGATAAAATGGTACATGGCTGGAAAATTGCCGTAACATATTGTATTTCAAATGAGAGAATGTATGAGGAAGGTGCAGAGAAAAAGGGAACTAGGGTTATCTATTTTGATTGGCCAACCTTCCTTGCCCAAAGAATACATGAGCAATTGGTAAGAATGAAGAGGAGCTCTGATGCACCTAGTTTCAGGCATTGCTCGAGCCTGGTTTGGATGTTTTATGCTGTTGTGAAAGATATGATGCCATGGATCCTGGTTAAGGACAAAACTAGTGATGGGGAGCCCTTGCTGGTTTATTATTGGATAAGTCATTTAAGGAGTAGTGAGTCTTTTTACCATTTCAACTTGGAATTCTTAGGGTCTGCATTGAAAATAATGTATGGAGAGTGCCCCAGGCTACCACCTCTGGCTAAGAAAATACTGAGAATAGAGGGTGTCAAAGAAGGAGATTGGTATATTTTGACTGAGGGTATAGTAATCAGATTATATGGATTCATGGGAAAGCCTTTTCTCCTACCCCATTTTGTCATAGATAGGCTATTTGCCTTGGAATACTTGAGGTAGGCAGAATACATAGACTTGAACTATGGTTCTGGGAGGAAGAGAAAATCTCTGCTAACCTACCACACTGTAGATGATATAACTATTATAAAGAAGGGGTAGAGTGAACAAATTGACCAATACCTGGATAGGTTAGGTCTATTTTATATTCCTCAGAGATGGAGCTATGATCCTGATGATATTTTTAGCAAAAGAAATATTGCCCTAAATGGAGACAAGGCCTACAAATTTGAAAAGAGACCTAGGCCCCATTTTGAATAGGGTAAAAATAATAATGAAAACACTCTTTTGGAGTGGAATGTTTCAAAAATGGATCAACTACCTCCGTGGCTAGACTTTTATGAGAAAATTATGGATTTTGATCTAGATAAGAAGCCAAAACATCGGTTGATAGAGGCTATCATCAATGATATTGAGGAAAAAATGGGGAAAAATAAGGACCCTCAGTCTCAAGATTCCACGATGAAAGAGGTTGAGAAAGAAGAAAAATGGAATGTAGCCAAAATATCATATTGGTGGAGAATGAGAATTGAAATTGGAAAACTAAAATCCAGGTTTGGAATGAAGATTGATAATGAGTTTTCTAAGAAATATGATGAGAATATCAAATCCTGGAAGCCTAAGGACATAAGGAACATAGTGCTAACTGTGATGAAGTCATAGGTTGGGTCTGATTCCTCCTCTCCACCTACAGACCAAGAGGTTCTAGAAGATGAGCCTGAAACTCCTTTGATAGTTATTGAAGTCTTGAAGATATTTCAGCCTACCACTGAACAAGTAGAGAAGTTTCCTAAGGGAGCACAAATTTTGAGCAAAATGTAATACTCAGATGAAAGAGCTATCAGTACTCCAATCATAGAAATAGTATTTAGGCCTAAATGCTTAGCCCTAGGGGGACAACCTCTAGATATAGATATAGACTGGAGAAAGAAGGATGAAAGCTTCAAATTCACACCTCTCACTTTCACCACTACAACGATAGTGGAGTTGAATCCCATTTTTGAGCAATTGTTGTTAGAAGAAATAACACAACAAGAGGTATCTGAGGAAGATATAGAGAGGGAGAAGGTTACCTTTCAATTGTTCCAAAGAAATGCCAAAAGGGCCCTAAAAAGAGAAGAGAGAGAGGTCTCAAAGAAATAGAGGTTGGACAAAGAAGATATTGCTAAAGAGGCAACTATTTTAGCTATAGAGGAACTGACACAACAAGAGCAGCAGGATACAGAGATAGAACAAGAACACCCTACATCTATAGGTGAAGGTATGGTCTCTAATCCCTCTTCTCCTCTTCCACCTCCAGAATCCCCAAGGAAGTCTCCTTCCCTTTCTGATCAAGAAGTTGTGACAAAGGTACCTTCCCCATATCATAGTCCACCACATGTTTCATCAGTCACCACTGAGATACAAGTTAACCCATCTCCCCCAAAGTCACCCTAGATTCCACTTTCATCATCTGAGATCCCCACTTTATCATCTCCCATTGTTTCATCCTCACCATTGCAATCACCACCCCCATCCAAGGAGCAAATTGTTCCAAGCACCCCCACTCATCCAATTGTTAGTCTCACTTCAATTTCTATGAGTCTACCAATAGAAACAACAACAGTGGTCATAGATTCTACTATGGTCACATAAACTACTGTAACTACTTCCACACAACCACTATCAATAGTTGATTCCACCCTTGCATTCCTAGTGTCTTCATCTCCCTTGGCTGCAAGTTATACAAGTCATGTAACTTTGCAAAAGGAGCAGGCAACCACATAAAAAATCAATGATTTTTGGGTAGAAAAGTTGTCTAAGCCTTCCAACAGGATGGTTGTAAGAAGAAGAAGCATGTTTGTTGATCCAGTTTCAAGGCAAAGGATATCTAGATCCATGATCCCACTTGTAAGTAAGCCTAAAACTGAGATGACTACCCAGGATTATAGGGTTGAAGAGTTCATAGAAGATATTGAGAAGTTGCCTGAAGAAGATGAATTGGTAATGGCCAGAGCCCATTTGGAGACTTTTTATGTGAAGAATGATATATTCAAGTAGAAGGTGGGCAAGCTAGAGAAACAAATTGAAAAACTTCAAAAGACTATGAATAATCAAAAAGAAGTGGAAAAGGCTTTGAAAAAGGAGGCTAAGAGCTGGCAAGAAAAGTTTCAAGAAGCCAATAAGCTCAAGGAGCAACTAGGAGAGTAGAAGAAGCTGAATGAGGAATAAGCTAAAGAAATACAAAGTTTGAAACAATAGCTTCAGATTGAGAAAGCTAAGTCTTCTAGATTTTCTAAAGCTAGATTAAATAAGGTTAGAAAAGAATTGCTCTCCAAAGTCCAAGAGAAATGCTCAGGGCTTCAACTTATTATTGACTACCTAGATGATGCCAACCACTTGCTCTAGAATATTCAAAAATATTTAGATCAAATCACTAGAGAGCTACAACCCATGATAATTCTAGTAGAATAGATTTACAAGTTGGTTGATAGTAGACTCAGTGATTCTACTAAGCCAATTCCCAATAAGGAATGGAATCTTGCTAGAGTTGCTGCTAGGATTGTGGTTAAGAAGCATAGAGCACTTTAGAAGGCCTGGCTATTATTTGATAAAGTTGAAGGAGTGATTAAGGATATTGTGGATGTGAATAAAGAAATGATTCAATTTGGTTTTAGAGGTTTGTGGATGGAGGATCATAGCTTGCTATCAGTTGAAGAGATTCAGAAGAGCACTAATGAAAATCTATAGGATGAATCTGAGATTGATTCTCTGGAAGAGCCACTGGACCAAGAGCAAGCTACACAAATGATCATTGATTTCACCAGGCTGAGAGATCTCATGGAAGATCTGGTAAATAGAGGGAATGCTACCAATTATGAAGATATTGGAGAATTACAGTATATTTATAAGCAGCTGAAAGAAACATCAAACCCCTCTGAAGCAGCATGGAGTCAAGCATTGCAAACCTTGAAATTAATGGTACAATTGTTTGGTGATGATGCTAGAGGAAGAAATAAAAAACAATCTTCTCTAGAGGAAGAAGCTAGAGGAAGAAGTTGAGGAAGAGGCCAAAGAAGAGGCCCAACAAGAAGAAGAATAGGACAGAACCACCACAGGCCCGAAGGGGCACACACTTGAGCCATTTTTTTTTTTGTACATAGTTCACAAGTTTTGTATTTTGTTTTTTGCTCTGACATTGTCAGAAATAAACAATAAAGGCATGAGCCCAGAGAGGCACAAAAAGCAACAAATTTTGTGTGAAGGCATTTTTGTAAGAAGGCCTTATAAGAAGAGTAGAGTTGTATTTTGCAAGAACAGTGAAGCAGTTTTGCTATAAGAGCACATATATTGATGTTTTCGGCATAGTCTCAATATGAATGTTTATCCTTGGAAAATCTTCACAAAGTATTCTAAGGGTAATGTTCTTATTGAAATTATTCTTAGAGATAGATTTTGGAAATAGTGGTAGAGGAACCTGTGTTTATTGCATAGTCTCCATATGAGCAGTTATCCTCTGTGTTGTTTGAAGCATGGTCTCGATGTGAACTTCTACTCTCTAAGAGGACCATTAAATTTTTAGAGGGTAGTGTTCATATGGAAATTATTCTTTAAAGCATTTTTTTTGAAGATGAACACTTTTGACTCCGATGCCTAGTGGATAAGACTCTGAGTTCTACGACTTTGCAAGCAAATCCACCCGGGAGGTGCCAGAATGTAGGCCCAAAATGGCCACATCCTTAGAAAATTTTGAAAATTTTATCTAAGGTATGAAGTTTCCATTCCGCACATGTTTCAGTGTATTTTGGAGCGGATCCACGACAAAGGTTTATAATCCACCCAACACTTAGTGCAATTTTCCATTGGGAGCGATTCCACATCATTTACAATGCATTTGGCAACGGACTGGTGACGCATCACGAATCCACAAGATTTTTTTGACAAAGATGATGTCAGCACAAAAGAAGTGTGGATTGGCGACCGCTTGTTATTTTTAACATGCTTCGAGCGCCTAAGTGTTGGTAAGCCCGATTCCAAGGAATTTATAGAGCATTTTTATCTAGATTGGTGACAAGAGGTGGAAAACAATGCAAAAGGGTGCAGATTCACGTCAAAGAGTATTTTTGAACTAACTTCCTTCCGGATTGGCAACAACGTGCATTTTACACTATCTCCAATGCGGAATGAAGGAAGTGTTATTTTACACTGTGGCGGGTCCGGATTGGTGACAAAGAAGTTTTACACTTGCTTGAGTGCGGATTGGCATTCCACAAGTGTTTTAAAGGAAGTATGACATCAACAACTTTTTAGTGCGGATTTTTGACTGCTCTATCGCCAATGAAGAAAAAGAAGGATAACGAGCGGATTCCACCCCGCTCAACTCTCAGTGCATTTTATGTCGGATTGGCATTCCATAGATTCAAAGATATAAAAGGTGACATCATCAACTTAAAGAAGCGGAATGGTGCTTTGGTCTTTCCCCGCCATTGTACAGAATATGTTCTAGATCAAATCATAGTCGTGCGATGGGGAAGATCAATGGTCGAGATTTTGTTGATGATTTCAAAGTATTTAAAGGCAGCTAAAAGAAAAATCAAATCCCTCTAAATTAGCATGAAGTCAAGCATTGCAAACCTTGAAATTAATTGTGCAATTGTTTGGTGATGACGTTGGAGGAAGAAATAAAAAATAGTCTTCTTTAGAGGAAGAGGCTGAGGAAGAATTTGAGTAAGAGGTCAAAGAAGAGGCCCAACAAGAAGAATAATAGGACATAACCACCATAGGCCTGAAAGAGGCACACACTTGAGCAATTTTTTATTTTGTACATAGTTCACAAGTTTTGTATTTTGTTTTTTTCTTTGACATTGTAAAAAAAAAATAATAAAGGCATGATCCCAAAGAGGTATAGAAAGCAACAAATGTTTTGTGAAGTTATTTTTGTAAGAAGATCTTATAAGAAGAGTAGAGTTGTATTTTGCGAGAGCAGTGGAGCAGTTTTGCTGTAAGAGCACATATATTGATGTTTGCAGCATAGTCTCAATATGAGTGTTTATCCTTGGAAAATCTTCACAAAGTGTTTAGAGGGTAATGTTCTTATTGAAATTATTCTTAGAGATAGATTTTGGAAATAGTGGTGGAGGAACCTGTGTTTATTGCATAGTCTCCATATGAGCAGTTATCCTCTATGTTGTTTGAAGCATGGTCTCAATGTGAACTTCTACTCTCTAAGAGGACCATTAAATTTTTAGAGGGTAGTGTTCATATGGAAATTATTATTTAAATTTTTTTTTTGAAGATGAACACTTTTGACTCCGATGCCCAATGGATAAGACTCTGAGTTCTACATTTTTGCAAGAAAATCCACCCGGGAGGCGCTAGAATGTAGGCCCAAAATGGCTACATCCTTAGAAAATTTTGAAACTTTTATCTAAGGTATGAAGTTTCCATTTCACACATGTTTTAGTGTATTTTGGAGAGGATCCATGACAAAGGTTTATAATCCGCCCAAAATTTAATGCAATTTTCCATTGGGAGCGATTCCACATCATTTACAATGCATTTGGTAGTGGACTGGCGATGCATTGCAAATCCGTAAAAGTTTTTGACAAAGATGACGTAACACAAAAGAAGTGTGGATTGGTGATCACTTCTATTTTTCAACTTGCTTCGAGCACCTAAGTGTTGGCAAGAGCAAGTCCAACAAGTTTATTGAGTATTTTTCTCTAAAATGGTGACAAGAGGTGGAAAATAATGCAAAATGGTGCAAATTCGCATCAAAGAGTATTTTTGAACTAACTTCCTTCTATATTGGTGATAACGTACATTTTACACTGTCTCTGATGTGGAATGAAGTGTTATTTTACACTGTGGCAGGTCCAAATTGGTGACAAAGAAGTTTTACACTTGCTTGAGTGCGGATTGGAATTCTGTAAGTGTTTTAAAGGGAGTATGATGTCAACAACTTTCTAGTATGGATTTTTGACTGCTCTATCACCAATGAAGAAAAAGAAGGATAATGAGAAAATTCCACCTCACTCAACTCTCAGTACAATTTATGTTGGATTGGTGTTCTATAGATTCAAAGATATAGAAGGTGATGTCATCAACTTAAAGAAGTAAAATGGTGCTTTGGTCTTTCCCCACCATTGTATAGAATATGTTCAAGATCAAATCATAGTCGTGCAATGAAGATCAATGGTCAAGATTTTGTTGATGATTTTGAAGTATTTAAAGGCATCTAAAAGAAAAATCAAATCCCTCTAAATTAGCATGGAGTCAAGCATTGCAAACCTTGAAATTAATGGTACAATTGTTTGGTGATGATGTTGGAGGAAGAAATAAAAAGTAGTCTTCTTTAGAGGAAGAGGTTGAGGAAGAATTTGAGGAAGAGGTCGAATAAGAGGCCAAAAAGAAGAAGAACAGGACAGAACCACCATAGGCCTAAAAGGGGCACACACTTGAGCCATTTTTTATTTTGTACATAGTTCACAAGTTTTGTATTTTGTTTTTTGATTTGACATTGTCAAAAATAAACAATAAAAGCATAAGCCCAAAGAGGTATAGAAAACAACAAATTTTTTGTGAAGGTATTTTTGTAAGAAGACCTTATAATAAGAGTAGAGTTGTATTTTGCAAGAGTAGTGGAGCAGTTTTGCTGTAAGAGCACATATATTGATGTTTTCGACATAGTCTTAATATGATTTTTTATCCTTGGAAAATATTCACAAAGTATTCAGAGGGTAATGTTCTTATTGAAATTATTCTTAGAGATAGATTTTGGAAATAGTGGTGGAGGAACCTGTGTTTATTGCATAGTCTCCATATGAGCAGTTATCCTCTATGTTGTTTGAAGCATGGTCTCAATGTGAACTTCTACTCTCTAAGAGGAACATTAAATTTTTAGAGGGTAGTGTTCATATGGAAATTATTCTTTAAAACATTTTTTTGAAGATGAACACTTTTGACTCCGATGCCCAATGGATAAGACTCTGAGTTCTATAGTTTTGCAAGAAAATCCACCCGGGAGGTGCTAGAATGTAGGCCCAAAATGGCCACATCCTTAGAAAATTTTGAAACTTTTATCCAAGTATGAAGTTTCCATTTCGCACATGTTTCAGTGTATTTTGGAGAGGATCCATGACAAAGGTTTATAATCTGCCCAAAATTTAATGCAATTTTCCATTGGGAGTGATTCCACATCATTTACAATGCATTTGGCAGTGGACTGGTGATGCATCACAAATTCGTAAAAGTTTTTGACAAATATGACGTAACACAAAAGAAGTGCAGATTGGTGATCACTTGTATTTTTCAATGTGCTTTGAGCACCTAAGTGTTGGCAAGAGCAAGTCCAACAAGTTTATTGAGTATTTTTCTCTAAAATGGCGACAAGAGATGGAAAACAATGCAAGAGGGTGTAGATTCACATCAAAGAGTATTTTTGAACTAATTTCCTTCCAGATTGGTGATAACGTACATTTTACACTATCTCTGATGTGGAATGAAGGAAGTGTTATTTTACACTGTGGCAGGTCCAAATTGGTGACAAAGAAGTTTTACACTTGCTTGAGTGCGGATTGGCATTCTGTAAGTGTTTTAAAGGAAGTATGACGTCAACAACTTTCTAGTACATATTTTTGACTGCTCTATCACCAATGAAGAAAAAAAAGGATAATGAGTGGATTCCACCTCACTCAACTCTTAGTACAATTTATGCTAGATTGGTATTATCCAAATTTAAAGATATAGAAGGTGATGTCATCAACTTAAAAAAGTAGAATGGTGCTTTGGTATTTCTCCACCATTGTATAGAATATGTTCTAGATCAAATAATAGTTGTGCGATGAAGAAGATCAATGGTCAAGATTTTGTTGATGATTTCGAAGTATTTAAAGGTATTTTATCATCGAATTCAAGCACAATCAGTTGGGAGACTAGAAGCTGAAGCATCGAAGGGTTTCAAGAAATAAGAACCAGAGGTAGTTGTAGATTGATGACGATGTGAGCTTCCAAGAAAAGTTCACATAGAAGATGCAGTATCTAACGACATAAACTCCAACTAGTGTCAACCAATCAACGAGTTGCAGAAGATCTGATCTGCCATGGTGGTCTACTTGTAGTGGATTTCTTGGAGGCTGAACCAATAAGAAAATGCCAGTAATAACTCTCTATTGAGCTATTAAAAATAAATATTTGTAATGTTCCTTATTATTATTTAATTTTCAAACTATAAATAGAGGTCAAACCCTCATTTTTTGGGGTTGGCTCTAGTGTGTTTGTCTACACTATTGTAAATATTCTTGTGAGCTAATGAAAGGAGCATTACATTGATTTTTGCCTCAAATTTGTGTCTTCATTATCTCATATCAGAGGTTCAAAATTTGGAGTTGCATTTTTGTCAATATTCAAATGGTTAGTTTTTGCCATTTTATTGGATTACTAACTGCTAGGGTAATTGAAATCTACTTTTGATTAGATCTATATTGGTAGGGAGTGGATTTCTATAAAATCTGAGTGTTGATTAATTCTGTTATTTGGATTATTAGTGTTTGGATATTGAAATTGCTATCTTCAATATTTCTTTGTTGTGCTTTAATGTATGAAGGTTCATTTTATTTGAGATAATATTGATCTAAAGTAATGGGTACCTTGAGATAGTTTATGGGAGCTTTTTGTTGTAGTGACATTATTGTTAGCCTATCCGTCCATTGTTGTTTACATTTTCTAACCCTGATATATTTCTTAACCCTAATCTTCAAAACCCTAAGTGAGCATAATTGTGTTAACACCCTATTTAAGTTGACAAGGAAGCAACCTCCTTGGAGGTTGGATTCAAAACCCTATTTTGGTGCATCCAATGTTGAGTGCTGAGCTATAGCTATTGGGTGCATGCCTGGATAGAAAGCAGGAAGATAAACAACTATAGTATTGAGTAAAACTTGATGAAATTCAATGCCCAACACTATCATAATGTAAAAATAAAAATTATTTAAAAAGAAAAAAATTTATGTTCAAAATATGGTCTTGACTAGGACCTAAAGTTTGAACAATAGCAATATGATTCAAATAAATCATGGAAGTCAATCAATGGGATCGATATTGCCTTTATTATTTTTTGACATTTGTGGTTGAAGAGCATACAAGCCTTGGTCTAAATATATATTGTTGGATAGAGAAAATCTTAATTATATTATTAATATTTTCTAGATAGCAATGAGGATCATTACATAGCAGTCTAAATTTTCATTTCTTAATGAGCTTTAGAGGAGTTTAGAGTGGCCTATCATATCATCTTAAGCTAATATGAAAAGGTGTATACATGGCTTTATAATGTTGCAAGTCCATTATTTGGTCTCATTTCATTGTTTACTGATCACTTACTATTCAGTATTATAGAGATTACTATTCAACAGTTTAGATATTACCTTGAAGATAATGTTTACAACTTTTTATTGTGATTTAGAAGATTTTATAGGCATAATTATAGCATTAAAAATTTATTTATTACCACTATTGGGTGGTAATCATGAAAAAATATATTTGGTGAGTAGTTACTTTGGTTGGTTATTTCATATTTCTTTCTCTAATAGAACTATTTAAAACTCTCCAATTTTCAAGTATATATGTCAGACTATTATTTTCTGAGAAGGTATACTTGGTATTAGTTGTAGTTAGTAGTTATTTTTATCTGACTACTCATTTAGACAGTGATGATGAAGATGATCAAGATACTTGTCTAACTCCCATTATATGACACAAATGATTAGCTATGATTGTAGCAATATTTATGTTTTAAATATTTTTGTTACTCTTTGCATTTCATGTTTATTGAACAGATATCTTCTGGTCAAACATGTACTAAAAATACCAAAATTTGTTCATTATATATGTGTATGTGTGAATGCAAAATCGAACAACACCAAACAATGAACTATAAATTAAATAAGTAATGCGACATATAAAATTCCACAATGAAATGAACTTTTATTATAATGTTCGTGGATCTTTAATGTTACTATAAAATGTGTCCCAAATATGGGGTTACAAAGCTTATTATGCTTGATACAATGATTACAATACACTAGGGTTATTCAAAACCCTAGTAAAAAAATAGTGGTGGTGTCTTCACATTCGATATGATCCAAATAGTGTGGTGAGTGGGCTTTAGTATCCTATATAGGACCACTCAAGCTTTAGCAATTGCCAATGAACTTGATCCCTAAACCTGCAAACAAAAAACAATAATAGAAGGTTAATAATATCTATGAGGGCTCCACTATTTGAGACCCTTAATAAGAAAGTTACTAACCCTAGTTGTAGAAATGAAGCTATAAACAGATCTAAGAATAAAATACTTGCAATAAATAAATTACCTTATCATGCTAACTTTTTATTTTCTGTTCTTCATCATTGTTACAGGATTTGGTGCATAGATACCCTAGCAACACCTGCAGGTTTGCTGGACTACAAAATTAGGGTTGTGAAAGCCCGTAGGCATTTGGTGATGGTAGGAGGTACCCAAAGGTGCTTGGTGGTGGTAGTAGGCTCCTAGAGGTGTTCTAATATTAACAAGAGATACCCAGAGGCACTTAAGGGATTGGAGCAAAATCTACAAAAGTAGATCTAGTTCGTGCAAGGTGGGCGATGGTGGATGCGGAGGCATCAATGAGTAATGGAAGATGGAAAAAGGTAAGGAGACTTAGGACTTATTAGGGATTCCAAAAGCTCCAAGGATTTAGTATTCAAGTAAATTAGGAAAATTTAGGGGTTGAGTCATCAAAATGACTCCTCTTTATAATCTCTCCTAAGGCATGTTAGGGTTTCAACGACACAATTTGTGCAATCAATATTAAAACATGATAGAGGATGGAGAATAAATATGGGCACATGGTATGGATTAAGGTAGATGAATGGATGGGATTAAGTCATGATGGATGGTTGGGATTAATTCATATATATATATATATACTAAATATATATAAATAAAACATATAAAATATTAATATTAAACATATATTTATATATATATATATATATATATATATATATATATATATATATATATATATATATATATATATATATATATATATATATATATATATATATATATATATATATATATATATATAATTGATAAATGTGGTGGGAAGTTATGGATGAATGATAGGTGGCTAGATTTTGGTGTCTACATATGTTCCTTTTTGTACAATGTTACTTGAAACACAATGTGGTGAAAAAATACAAGACACATGGTTTTGGCCTGATGCAGAAGCAAATTTTTCTTGTTGGAATGCAAAGATGAATTTGAAGACAAAAGAATTTTGATTGTATAGCTTACACCCTCAATTGGTGAATGAGTGACAGATGCATCTCATGAGACAATTGACAAATTTGTGCAAATGATTGTGTGAATTGTGGATGATATGAATGATGTAAATGTGATGTTGTTTTTGCCCCAATGATCGAAGGGGTTGTTGAAAAATGCAAGTGATTGATTATGCTTTTTTCCTAATAGAGAAAGGGATTTTTGCCAAGTGTAGATGCCATGATCATGTAAGATGTACACCATTGTGGAAAAATCAAAGTCAAATGTGGTTATCCCAAGTTTGGGATGATTCCATACTATTGAAGAATTTATCATATGTTGTCATTGAAATGCAAAGTGATGAAGATGCAATAAGGAAAGGAGTCAACTGAGGAGGGCCGAATAGTGACTATCAACAAATTCCTAAAATTGGAACCAATCACCCTATCTAGGGATAATCACCATGATGAATCACCATGATGACTATCAATGTAGAAAGAAATTATGATATATGATGTTGTTTGTGTTTTAGGTCCCATGAACAAGGTCATCAATGATAATTATAGCACAAATTGGTCTTGGCATAGTTTCAATCAAAATATGAAATAATAAAATTGATTTTATTTCTTGATCAATGATATATTGGATAATGAATATGGTCAAGTGTCCTTATGGTGATTTATTCATCTTACCAAATTGCACGAATGCAAATCGCTGCAATCTCCAAGGAGATAGAATAGACCACTAGATACAAGGTTCACTTGAAATTTGTGAACTTGGAAAAATGTGCAAATGCAATGATTAATGAATGGAGATGGTGTAAAAATGAAGAATTGATGATGAGAATGATGATTATGGTTGTTTTGTGAAAATTTGGATTGTTTTGAAGTGTTTTGGAGATTGATAAGCAATTTTACGCCTTTTGGGCACAAACAAAAATTATGCATCCAAATTATTTTAAACCTTCACAAAACATGTTATTATGATGAAATTGATGTATGAATGTAATTTGGAATGATTTTGTGGAGGTAAGATACCTTTTTTGATCAATTTTGTTATTTTATTAATTATGATGCCAAACAACAGTGGGCACTTATTACTTGCGCAAATGCCTGTTGTGGTTCATCCACAACACACCCCAAAAGTGGGGACCCACCTTTGTTTTTGCAGGTTTTAGGGAAGATCTCAAAGACCCGGATGCTAAAAATGAAGAAAAGAAGAAAAATGCCTAAGTGTTGAAAAGGGTCACGAAATCGCAACATGTCGCGAAATCGCGACCTGTCTCTCCATCGCTGCGAAAAATTGAAATCTGTCGCGAAATCGCGACGTGTCGACAGCAAAGAAAAGAGGTGTTGCAAATCCGAGGACGCATTTTTTGGAAGCATACGAAAAGTTGAGAATGGTAGCGATTTCGCTACAAGTTGCCGAAAGAAAGGTGGTAGCGAATCGCTACCACTTCGTGAAGCAAAGGCGTGAAAGAAGAGTGGTAGCGATATCGCTACCACTTTACAAAGCAAAAGGCGTGAAAGCAAGGTGGTAGCGATATCGCTACCACTTTGCGGAACAAAGGCTCGAGGAAAAAGTGGTAGCGATATCGCTACCACTTCATCGAAGGAAGGCTCGGAACCAAAGTGGTAGCGATATCGCTACCACTTCATCGAAGGAAGGCTCGGAACCAAAGTGGTAGCGATATCGCTACCACTTTTTGAAGGAAGGCTCGGAACCAAAGTGGTAGCGATATCGCTACCACTTTTTGAAAAGAAGGCAAAGCAAAGTCGGTAGCGATATCGCTACAACGAGCTACTGCGGGCGTACGGACCAAGAACATGTCGCGATATCGCGACATGTCACGATTTCGTGACATGTCGCGTTATCGCGGCTAGGAAACGGAAGAGGCCAAATGCAAATTCTTCTAGGATTTCCATGGGAAAGCGTTACGAAAGGTGCAGGAGATGCAGGACACGTGGCAAAAATGATAGAACCAGAGTAACGTTTCATAACAACAATTACTGGCCGCAGAGATCGAGCGTTACGAATGCACGCAAAGGTTAGAATACCAAAAGGCGGGAATTGAAGCGAAGGGTCCCGGGAGTCGAAATGAAGCGTCATGGAACAGTCGAGAACGCGTGATAGAAAGGTTAAATAGCAGAAATGTAGATGGATACGGGGCTGGAGACTGTAACAAAAAAGCATTACTTATTGAAATAAAGGATTTTTCTTTGGTAACACGACTTTTGTGTGTAAAATCAAAAGGAGATCGAAGCCAAAACTATTGTTTTACTGTCAATATTTTCGTTGCATCATTTTGTCTTGTATCTATTTCGTTTATGCCATGGGATGGGTTACGATAGGTGAATGGTAGAATGATGCAATTATATTCGTTTCCTTAGAGTCTTGCATCTGATCTGATTAGATTGTGTGTTAGTACGAGATCTGATCGGTTGGGTTGTTTTGGGGACTTCATCTCTTAACTTGGGATTTTGCAGGGAGGAGATCGTGAACCATTTTAATATCCTTCATTATTTTCCAGCTGATTCAAAAATAACAGTTTTTGTTTTATTCCTTGATATGCTTAATTTCATGTCAGAGACTAACATTGAAATAACGGAACTATTGAATAGAGATAAAACGAACGGAGTTAACCTTAGAATAAATTGTGAATATTAGAACATCAAAAGGATTTTTGTTTATTTTTGATTAATCAAACAAGTCAAGATTATAAAGTTCATTGAGAATCAACAAAGGCCCCTTGTTAACGACTATCTGCAGGATTTGAGTTATTCCGGGATATATCGGTTGTATGTATTAAATTGAAATTCATTTTTATATACGTAAAAGCTGTTTCACAAAGAAGCTTGGAGAAATAATAAAAGGAAGGAAAATAAAATAAATTATTTCTTTGCAAGAAAGAGTCTTTTGTTCGAGACTCTAAGTTGCGTGTTATTATTTGTAATATGACAAATTAACACTCAACATTTTGGCGCTAGAAGGAGGGCCTTCTGTATTGCTTTGCAATTTTGATTTGTTCTAACAATTAACGTGGGTAGTTTTGTTTCCACCTATTGTGTGCAGGTTGGACATTTAGGCGGTGGTGTTCCTTTGATTTCCTTTTCATTGCCTTAAAAAAAAAAAAAAAAAAAAAAGGGAATAAAAGCTTGATGTTGAACGCATGCCTAAGATTGGGAGAATATGAAACATTGGAATCATGTTGTAAAAGCTCCACATGTAATACAAACAGTTAATTTAGATCATTTGAAGCTTGTGATGCATGAAAAAGTCGGTTTTGCATGACAAATCATCTCATTTGCAATTCAAGAAATAATGCATTCATGTTCCATCTCACTTTTCATACATTTCACCGTAGTGGCATATGCATCTTAGGTGCAATTCATTTGAGTATGTTGAATCCTCTTAGGGTTATGTTATAACATAAATCTAAGTAAATCCTAAGGTTGGAAACTGAGTCTTGAAGTATCTAGGACCAAGCACGTTTCATACATTAAAAGGGATCTTGAGCAAAATGATCAAAACCTAACTTGGAGGAAAAGGTTGGGCGAAAATGGTTTTCATGTCTATCCTATTATGCAACATGATCCTAAAAATAGTGGTTTTGACCACTTCCATAGAGCTTAAAGCCTAAAATCGAGTAGTAAGGATAGGGTTAAATTCTCATCTCGGTTGGTTGAGAATCTAATTCCCCAAAGCTTTGATTGGACCCACATGGAGTAGTAAGGATAGGGCATAAATTCTCATCTCGGTTGGTTGAGAATCTGATTCCCCAAAGCTCTTATGTTTCATTTCGTATTAAGTCTTAGATTGTAAGGATCGTACTATTTGTCCTCTCGCAAAGGATGGGTAGTCATCCCCAAGGTCTAAGTAACAAGATTAATATTTTCCATTTACATTTAAAATCTTGGGTTGTAAGGATCATACTATTTGTCCCTAACCAGGATGGGTAGTCATCCCCAAGGTCCAAGAAGTAAAATAAATAAATTTTTCCCATCTCATCCTTATATTGGATTGTAAGGATCGTACTACTTGTCCTCTGCAAGGGATGGGTAGTCATCCCCAAGGTCCAAAGAAATGAAGATAAGTTTTGGATTATGGGGTTAGATAGGCCCATGCATGGCATCATGTCTTGCCTAAAAAATAAGACCACCGATTGTCTAGAGGGTTAGACTAGCATGACCATTTCTTCCATAATTGGTTTAGTTATTTTGCTCAAAGTGAGGTAAAGAATTCTAAATCAGAATAGTAAGGATAGGGTTAAACTCTCATCTCGGTTGGTTGGGAGTCTGATTCCCCAAAGTTCTGATTTCACATCCACTTGCACATGGGTTCAAGATAGTAGGGACTCATAACCAACTTTGGGATATAATGAACCGTTCACTAGTGGATCCTAAGAGGGTTTGGCAGTCTTGAATGTTTGCACATAATACTACAAGAGTGACTATGCATTTTCTCATGGCATATTCGAGTAGGATACACAAATCATTCACAATTTTGCATATGCATTCATGCAAAACCGATGATGGAATGTGGATCAAATTCAAATGATAAGGAAAGGAATTCATTGCACACACCGAGCTAGTACTTGATGATTCTGATAATTCATGTACTTCTGATTTTGGGCATTAGTTATATTGATTATGGGCTAACCCATGTTTTCAAATTTGTGATTTGTGTTAGGTTGGGTTCTTACTAAAATGCTCAAGAGCATTTGACAACAGAGTCGCCATTTGTTGTGGTTCATCCACAACACACCCCAAAAGTGGGGACCCACCTTTGTTTTTGCAGGTTTTAGGGAAGATCTCAAAGACCCGGATGCTAAAAATGAAGAAAAGAAGAAAAATGCCTAAGTGTTGAAAAGGGTCGCGAAATCGCGACATGTCGCGAAATCGCGACATGTCGTGAAATCGCGACCTGTCTCTCCATCGCTGCGAAAAATTGAAATCTGTCGCGAAATCGCGACGTGTCGACAGCAAAGAAAAGAGGTGTTGCGAAGCCGAGGACGCATTTTTTGGAAGCGTACGGAAAGTTGAGAATGGTAGCGATTTCGCTACAAGTTGCCGAAAGAAAGGTGGTAGCGAATCGCTACCACTTCGTGAAGCAAAGGCGTGAAAGAAGAGTGGTAGCGATATCGCTACCACTTTACAAAGCAAAAGGCGTGAAAGCAAGGTGGTAGCGATATCGCTACCACTTTGCGGAACAAAGGCTCGAGGCAAAAAGTGGTAGCGATATCGCTACCACTTCATCGAAGGAAGGCTCGGAACCAAAGTGGTAGCGATATCGCTACCACTTCATCGAAGGAAGGCTCGGAACCAAAGTGGTAGCGATATCGCTACCACTTTTTGAAGGAAGGCTCGGAACCAAAGTGGTAGCGATATCGCTACCACTTTTTGAAAAGAAGGCAAAGCAAAGTCGGTAGCGATATCGCTACAACGAGCTACTACGGGCGTACGGACCAAGAACATGTCGCGATATCGCGGCTAGGAAACGGAAGAGGCCAAATGCAAATTCTGCCGGGATTTCCATGGGAAAGCGTTACGAAAGGTGCAGGAGATGCAGGACACATGGCGGAAATGACGAGAACCAGAGTAACGTTTCATAACAACAGTTACTGGCTGCAGAGATCGAGCGTTACGAATGCACGCAAAGGTTAGAATACCAAAAGGCGGGAATTGAAGCGAAGGGTCCCGGGAGTCGAAACGAAGCATCATGGAACAGCCGAGAACGCACGACAGAAAGGTTAAATAGCAGAAATGTAGATGGATACGGGGCTGGAGACTGTAACAAAAAAGCATTACTTATTGAAATAAAGGATTTTTCTTTGGTAACACGACTTTTGTGTGTAAAATCAAAAGGAGATCGAAGCCAAAACTATTGTTTTACTGTCAATATTTTCGTTGCATCATTTTGTCTTGTATCTATTTCATTTACGCCATGGGATGGGTTACGATAGGTGAATGGTAGAATGATGCGATTATATTCTTTTCCTTAGAGCCTTGCATCTGATCTGATTAGATTGTGTGTTAGTACAGATCTGATCGGTTGGGTTGTTTTGGGGACTTCATCTCTTAACTTGGGATTTTGCAGGGAGGAGATCGTGAACCATTTTAATATCCTTCATTATTTTCCAGCTGATTCAAAAATAACAGTTTCTGTTTTATTCCTTGATATGCTTAATTTCATGTCAGAGACTAACATTGAAATAACAGAACTATTGAATAGAGATAAAACGAACAGTGTTAACCTTAGAATAAATTGTGAATATTAGAACATCAAAAGGATTTTTGTTTATTTTTGATTAATCAAACAAGTCAAGATTATAAAGTTCATTGAGAATCAACAAAGGCCCCTTGTTAACAGCTATCTCGAGGATTTGAGTTATTCCGGGATATATCGGTTGTATGTATTAAATTGAAATTCATTTTTATATACGTAAAAGCTGTTTCACAAAGAAGCTTGGAGAAATAATAAAAGGAAGGAAAATAAAATAAATTATTTCTTTGCAAGAAAGAGTCTTTTGTTCGAGACTCTAAGTTGCGTGTTATTATTTGTAATATGACAAATTAACACTCAACAATGCCCACCAGATTTTGGTGATTACCAAACATAGGGAGGTGGTCAAGTGCACCATGAAGTGCCTATGGGCATTTTAGTGTGCTTGAAATAGCTATAAAAGACCTGTAAAGGGGAAATTAAGCTCATTTGTGCATCCATAAATTTTAGAAGTTACATCTAAGGGAGTGGAGTGAAGTGAGTTGAAGTGGAGTGAAGGTGTGGAAGTTATGGCAATGGAGGAAGAAGATTGTGTGCTTTGCCAAGGTAAGTTATTTTGATACTCTTTTTGTTTTTTGTGTAATTTTTTTTTTAAATAAGACAATGTATTTGATGTTAATGCTTTGTGTTATGTTGCAACTAAATATTATTAGTTCTCGCCTATCATCCATGGGGTGAGGAAGGTGCTACAGGAGGATGAGTGGCATTAGCTAAAGGTTGTTGGCCTGGATAGGACAACCAAGATAGATATGGTCAGGGTGGATGAGGGGTATCTATCTAACTTATCATAGCGATGGGATATAAATAGGTGGAAATTTTAGCTCCCTAATAGAGAGGTGACTGTAACACTTGAGCATGTATACCGCATCCTCAAGTTGCTATTGGAGGGCTTGCATGTCAAGGTTGGACACGACAAGAAACATGAGTTGAGTAACATGTTAGAATATGTGTGGCAGGATATGGAGGTGATGGGTGGAGGGATTATGTACTTGTACATGTATGTGGAAAATAAGTTGAATACCCTACCCACATTGGTGATGTTCGTGTTGACCAACATAGTGGCCCCAAATAGTACTGGCTATCGGTTCCCATGGAACCTTATCAAGTTGGTGTGTGACATGCTTCCTACACCACAAGTGTATGCATGGGCTCCTACTTTATTGTCATAGTTGTACCGAGAGCTATATGAGGTGAGGAGGCAAAAGCACCAGGGATTAGGTTGTAGTTTGCTATTACAATTTTGGGATTGGGAGCATTTTAGTGTGGTTTGTCCTATGGGTTTACTAGATAGGGTATGGGATAGGGAGTAGACCTATATGATGAGGTATCTAGTGGTAGAGGAGGTGTAGTTGAGTTGTACTATTTGGATGAGTTAGTGGTATAGGGATTTATGGGTTGGATTGACAGTGGATTAGGTGGTATGGAGGCCATGGCGAGGTTCCATGTGGATAGGTGATAGGGAGCATATACGGTGGATGTGATAGATAATATGGGTGGTTGGGAGGCACACAAATGAGGTGGAGCTGATCTTGTTCTCATGGGTGTTGTGGTAGTTTGGACTAAGGTAGGAAGTTCTTGAGGTGCCAAAACTCTACAAGCATCATCAAGATGAGATAGGTCTACCATGTGTTGAGGCATGGAGGACCACAATTGAGGATGATGAGGAGATGAATTTCCTTGATGTTAATAATGTGGGGACTATGGAGGAGTATGATGCATAGTTCATGACTCAGCCACCATGGGTACCAAGTTTGATAGTGGATGGGGGAATGAGGCTAGGGATGAGTTTAAGGATGCTGATGAGGATCCTAAGTGTTGGAGGCACCTTCAAGCTAGTAGTCAAAGGAGGTGGACTAGGAGGATAGTAGAGCATGCTCTAGAGTTTGGAAAATATGGAGAGGATATGGAGGATAGGAAGGAGCTTTTGGATGAACCTCTTGGTTAGAGTGAGGATGATCGAGCAAAGCTAGAGCAGTTGGTGGTAGAGCAAGATGCTATAATAGCAGCTCAAGATACAGAGATAGCTCAAATTTAGGATAGGGAGGTGGCTTAGGAGGTAGAGATAACTTGATTATGGATGGAGTTGTAGGCATGGTCGATAGTAGGTGGAGGCGAGGACAAGATCATGAGGCTCTAGGTAGAGCTACTAGAGGGGTATCATAGGTAGATACATGATGTACATCACCTTCAAAATTTGGATGGATATATTCAAGCATTGGAGGATCGGTTGATGGAGCATAATATTGGGCTTCTAGAACCACCCTCCTCATCCATATTTGGGTTGGCTAGGCCTAGTGATTCTAGGCATAGTTCTAGGTCTAGGGATCCTTCAAGGTCATAGGGATCCTCTCATAGGTGTTAGCTAGTGCTTAGATGCACTTTTTGTATATGAGCCTTTGTGCTACATTGTATATAGCCTTTGAGATTTCATTGTAAATGTAATATTTATATATATATATTGGGCTTTTAATTTTGTGTTATGATTTTATGTGAATGGTTTTGTGTGGATGCATGTGTATATGGATGATTAATGCAAGTGGAATGTGTATGAATGTAAGTGTATATGTTGTAGATACCTAAAATGCATCATGTTTAGGAGACTGCTCATATGGACACATCTAAATACCATATGATTGATCTTGGAATTTTCCAAGAGCTAGCAGTGGTCCTAACCACTCACAAGGGGTATTTATGACCCATTTAGGCTCAATCACTATCGACCATAGTGACTACCAACACAGGCCATTGAAGCTCAAAGTGACCACTGCTCTGGACAATGGCTAGCACTGAAACACAAACTAGTCATGAATGTAGGCTTGAATCATGTAGGATAAATACACTTGTATTGTATTTAAGTGGTTTTTGGAATGGATCTCCCATAGGTCCTCCTAACTGCTCCTTCCATGCAAATCTATGACTAAGATTTCTCCTCTAAAAGTCATTTACATGCAGATTTGGATCTTGGCTTCTCAAGGAAGCCAAGATATGGATCTACATCTAGATCTAGAAGGTCTACATATGCATCCTCCCAAGAAAAATAAAAAAGGATCGAAGATCAAAGTTTTTATATAATGAAGCCCTAGAAAATTGGAGAGCAATTTCACATCCCCTTGAGGAGTAACGAAGTGATCTATGATTGAGCAATGACAACACACCATCCGAACATTCAGATCAACATGTTTTGCACTACCAATAAGTCTCTGGATACAAAGGTGACCCTTGATCATCAATTAAAATGAAGGATTGAGTGTCTCAACCCTTAGTTCAAGAGTGAAAACATCATAGTTAGCAGTTGTTGTCTTCGATAGCAGCCTGGAGTCACATTCGTCCTAAGCGACAACAACTAGGTTTTGAGGTATTTTTTCTCAAGGTTTTACAATAACTTCATTATGCTTTTATGTCATTTCTTGTAGATCTTCAAAGAAAGCCTCATCATGAGAGGCCACATATGCTATTGATAATTATCTATTATTTCTTGTACATAGATCATATGTTCTCAGACCAAGTCAAAGCATTTTAGACATCAGATCCCTCTAAGCAAGTGAGGGATTAGGCATCAATAAACCCTTAAGCAAATTTATGTGTGAATATGATAGGCCTGTGGAGTGCACCATCCCCTTTCAAGGGCCCATATCTACTTGTAATCATTGTATCAAATATTTGATATCCTTAAGAGGGACCTATCTATAATCAAATTGCACCATGAATTAATACAAGAGATCTTGTGTTGTTTTTGTTAATTCCTTGTCCTTATGATTTCATGGTTTCATGCTTGATGTTATGTTGCAAGTAGATTAGGTGTATTGCTTCTTGGGATCATACAGATGGTGATCATGATGGGAACCCCACCCATTTTTATTTTTTTAAACTAATTTTCTAATACTTTGTGTGTGTTTTGTGTGTAGGTCTAGCCGCTCTCAGTGACATCGGCCAATAGTAGCCACCCTGAGTGACAATGACCTATAAAAAAAGTGCAACAGAGGCCAATCTATCCTTCATCATATGTGGATTTTAGGTTGGGGGAACTCTTTATTATTTTTAATTTATTTGTTTGTGTTTTACTTCCATAATATAGTAGGATAAATGTCATTAAATTAGAAAAATGTATAAAAATTTAAAGGAAAAATGCATAGTTTTCTTAAGTTTTATTCTAGCCACTACTAGGAACAACAAACTTCTGATTTTAAATCCACCCTAGTCTCCAGTGGTCTATGCTTGTTTGTAGAGATTGATTGCATGGGGCCCAGATAGAGGCCATTGCTTCATTAAATAACAAATGCATTCTTTAAAAACCATGTAATCATTTAGATGTGTTTTTTTCTAACAAAGAAACGTTTCTTTTTAGGCATATAGGAAAGAGAATGAGTGCTTCATGATGAATATTTTTCTTTGTGCAACAATTTAAAAGGAAAAATCACACACCATATTTCATATAAATGCTAGTGAGATGGACTTCATCACCATTCACTGGTAGAGTCCAGTGACGGTGGCTTTCATCTCCACCTGTTAGCTCAAATACCATGTAATATTTTATATTGGCCAATACCAGATCTAAGAACTGATGTAGCCTAGAAAAATTGCATGTACTTCTCTTTGGAGGGTATGATGCTAACTAGGTGATACTGGGTGAGGATCTAGTAGGACCTATGCTCTTTGATCGGGTGTGGGTTTCATATCCACACTTCGATGGGTTTACGTGATCAAAATTTCTTTATCTATTATCGAACTACGAGCATACATGTGAAATCCACTTAAATAATTTGAGCATTACATCAAGAAATATCAAAACATGATGAGAGTAGTTTAAGTTATCAACAAATATAAACACACAAGACTAGTTTAAGAACACCAAGAAGATTTAAAAGAGATAAACACTTATTTACTTTGTTTATGTGTTCTAAAATCTACATAAGAGATAATTTATAATTGTCATTGTCTTCACGTGGAGCAACCGCCCTCGGTCCACCATCGAGGTAGAAGCTAATGCTCCATAAAATCACAACCATAATCACAATTATAATAACATTGAGCCACCCACACACAATGTTGCTGAACAAAGTTTAGTGAGCCTTAGGGGTAATAAATCAACCTATGGGGGTACTCATCGATAAAACATAGCTATAGAACCATATCCAGGTTCTTCTCATGGTAGGCATGAGGGGGCTTCAAGGTACCAATCTTCACATAGAAATGAGGGGGCTTCAAGGTCCCAATATTTACATAGGCATGAAGGAGCTTCAAGATCCCAATATTCACATAGACATGAGGAGGCTTCAAGGCCCCAATCCTCACACAAACATGAGGGAGCTCCAAGGCCCCAATCTTTACATGATAAAATTAGGTTAGATCAACTCACTGAGGGGCAAGACACAAGGGCTGCATCCAATCATAGACCCATAATAATTCTTGGCCTCCCTAAATATGGGAGGGTAGTCATAGATCATAATATCATTGGTGCCAATGGAACCCCATGAGATCGGTCGTGGGAATTCATACAACTTGATGAGTTGGATTGGGTTATCTCAAGATTAACTCAAAGAAGAAATGTCACTGCATATTCTATTTCAAGAAGTTCACATAGCCATCAAACAACTAGGCACACTATTGAGATGGGAGATGCTTCAAAGCATCCTCGTAGCATGCACACTACCTCTGATCATGGGGTACGAAATATAGGTCAGTCTACATAGACCAGGTCACCCTGATAGACAAGGGAAAAAGCATAGCAAGAGCCTCTCCAAGGGGGCTTTCCATTAGGACTTCTCGTATATAAATATAGAGTCATAGAACTTCAGTGGTAGATCAATATGACCATGTACATAGATTAGATTAAACACTATGTGCAAAATAAGAGCACTTAGAAATCCTTAAGTAAGAGGAAACACAGATAAAGAGGTATTTGCACCTAAATGAGTAGTGCTTGAGATAGGAACAAATAGAGTGTGAAGAAAAATCCAATAGGTTGGCTCAAGCTAACTTACATATGGATAGACATGTCTATTATTAGCATGAGAGATGCACTAGACAAGGAGATGAGTGCACTCGTCGCACATCACATCATGCCATGATGCATCAACAATACCTAGATCTAGAATAGGCACAACATAATCAAGAATAGACAGGAATGGAGGATCAGGAGTAGACATATTCTAAACCTTCATCCCTAGTCATGGAGGATGAATATAGATGCCCAAATTGGGAATTCATAGTATTATATCCTGACTACTGTGAGTAAACCTTCAAGAATAAGAGATCATTTCTTCAAAACAAGATGTAGTTGGGAAAAATCCAACCTTGAGTAAGATACACAATCAACCTTTGTGCCCTTCGATATCGAGTCCTACATATCCTAGGCACTTCGAGATGCCTAGGTTAGAAAAATTCAAAGGAGAGTAAAATGTGCAAGAACATGTCACCAATTTCATAAATGCATGCTTCCAAATTGAACATAATGATGCCCTAATGCTAAGAATGTTTATCATGACATTATCAAGTGTAGCAACTGAATGGTTCAATTAGCTACCTAAGCATATCATCATTAGTTTTGAGCAACTAGTGAATGCATTTATTGAATGCTTTTCTTTTGGCATCAAGAAGAAAGCAAACTTGTTTTACCTAGAAAATCTAAAATAATATGATGATGAGCCAGTCATGGACTATGGGAACAGATGGAGGAAAATAATGGTAAAACTACCATTTTTTGTTTCCACTTCTAAGCTCACCCAAATGTTTACCAAGAGTTGTACCAAGAACATCTCATTGCTCTTGCAACTACAACAATATGAAACATTCGAGGAAGCCTTGGCTCAAGCCAAGTTGATAGAAGACATCAAGGTTGAAGAAGGATATCTTAAGCTCCAAAAAAAAAAACTAGAACAAAAAAAACCACAATAACAAAAATCAACAAAAGTAGTCCAAGCCTTCTCTAGTCAATCAGGTTGTGTTAAAAGTGCCAAAGGGAGGGAATAGCCAACAACTGCATAACTGTAAGGCTCAATCCCCATCGACCAATTACAACCCAAATAACACTCAATATCAAAAAAATCAACGTTAGTCGCATCGCTACTACACACCTTTGTTAGAATTGATGTAATCAATATTCAATCAACTAAGTGAGGCATAAAGACTCAGGTTACCTAAGAAACAACTTCTTGATCCTAACCATCCAAATCCTAGGGGATATAGAGAAGATCATTATTGTCCTTACCATCAATAACAGGGGCATGATATCTAAGCATGCATCAGTTTAAATAATATTATACAAAAAATGATTGAGAAGGGTGAACTACAAGTTGATAATCCATTAGCAACTGATAATAGAGACATGGGCATATTCAAAAATACAATGCCAAATCATGAGGCCCCTAGAAATTAGGATGCTCAAGTAAACCAAGTCTATGTTGAACCTCCCACTCAAGGATTCATTGGAATGGTTGAAATAATCAACATGGTGACAAGAAACCAATGATACAACCAACTAGAGCCTCCAATGGCTCCTATTCATATTCCAGATGAACCTCGACAAAGGCAGGTGCAAAATAATCCTCGAGGTCTACCAGCATGACCTATGATAATTATCCAGACTGAACTTGTGTAGAATATCTAAATGACACTGACCAAATTATCAATAAATGATCTCATTCAACAATCTCCCAGGCACAAGGATACTTTAATCACAATCCTGAGATCAATTGAGCTATATCCCCAAAATCTTGATGCATTTACAAACTTTGTGGGGCAAGTGCAGCAGTTTCAAGAGTCTATGACTAATTTTTATGATCATAAAATAAAGGTAGTCCATACTACCATAGCAGACCCACCTCTACACATCATCGCTTCTATTAATGACATACTATTCAAGAAGGTTCTAATTGACATAGGCTCATCAATTAACATTATCGTGACAAAAGCTATAGGACATTTGAATATCCCTATGTCAAATATTATCCCTTCCTCCTACACATGGAGAGCTTTCAATGATGCATTGTGTTTTACAGTGGGTACAGTTGTCCTGCATGTAAAGGTAAGGTATAATACCATCTCTATGATGTGTCATGTATTTTAGAGGGCCTTGTAGTACAATATACTCCTATGGCATCCTTGGATAAGGGACATGCAGTGCGTTCCCTTGATCTTGCACTAATGCATCAAGTATGTGCATGAGGGACAAGTACATGTGGTTCTATCGAATGAAGAGCCATCCAAATATGTACATTAGGTTGACTTACTGGGATATTTTATCCTTCTATACATGCACCTATACATTAGGCCATCATATCCAACCATGTAGCCAAGAAGCAATTCCAAATCAGTGCAAGGTGACCCATCCACTTTGGCACCATCTCCAGCTTCCAAAGCTACTGGTAATTTTGAGAAACCAACAATGTCTAAAGCAAAAGACTCTAAGAATCTAAAAGCACCATTTGTGGAGGAAATACCTAAGGAAATTCCAACCATAGTAGTAGAAAAAATTCCAAATCCCATGGAGGATGAAAATTCCTAAGACATATTCAAGGAGGTACCTCAACCTGCCTCACCTGCATCATCATCAATGTTATCTACATCGTAGGTGATAGTTCACCTAGATAACATAGGATTAGGTAAATATCTTGTGCATAATATGACTTTCACTCTAATTATTGAGACTACACAAGACATGGGGTGACCAAGAGTCCCAAAATTACCAATAGGGATAGTGGTACCATTGGGAATCCCCCCTAACCAGACCAGTTTTATCTATGCTGGTTTGGACTATGTCCATGATGCTTCTGATATTGAAGAGGATGAGGATGAGCCATTCACCATGAATGTTCATTACTTATCAAATTTTTATTTTGCTCTAAGATACTTTGAATGCAACCATTGGCATGGCTATGGTTTGGGTCTATATGAGCAAGGGTGACAAAACCCATTGGAAACAAGATATCAGTTACCTACTAATAGGTCTGGCCTAGGATATCATATCCAAAGCTTAGGGTTTGGGGAAGACATTGAATGGAATCCCTATTAACCAAATAAAAGCTACTTAAGTGATAGATGGGTGGCTATGGTCAATATAGGACCACTCTATGAGTATCATCCAGATTTCTCTCTTGAAGCAAACCCATCAAGAATCATCCTATGGGAGGACAAGCCAGGCTATGGTTATGAGTGAGAAGAGAATGAGTATGTCACAAGTGAATCCGAGGATGAATCTGGATTGGCCTATCATGGGCCTCAATATTTATATCACCTCACCTGATGAACAAATACAGAGGATGAATACTTCATATATGACAACGACTATGAGGATGAGACTGAATTAGCCTACCTGGGACCCCAAAACTTAGGTCACTACCTAGTTCCAATGGGTAGGAATGAGGGATTCTTCATAGATGACAATGATTACAAATATGAGACCAAAATGGCCTATCTTGGACCTTGATACTTACATCATCTCAATGAGCTTGTTGACATGGATAAGTTATACCGTAGAGTGTATCCTGATCCTCACCTCAGGGGAAGACCACCTGATTTAGATACAATCTATCACATAGTCAACCCCAATCTACCTACATTTAGAGAGCTAATTCAACCAAATAATCCCATATTCTCATCTATCCATAGACTAGATCTTGAGATCCCCATACCCCCAAAGCCTCATCTTGAGCATAGAAGGTAAAAAAATAATGTAGAGTTACACCCACATGGTCCTAAAGATTGCATCCCATCATCAACGTGATCTTCATTTATGTGACAACTCCACTTCACAACCCAACTGACCCTTCTAAATATTTGTGTCTTAAATTAGATGCTATTGATTGGGATCATGCTGATTTACCCTTGGAGCCTAAATATTTCTTCCCCAACAAATAAATGCTACAACCATTTTAGTTTGCACCAGGTTGTGCACATGATGTTTACCATGCTGGTTTTAACCATGATTTAGTTGAACCCTTAAATATAAAATATGACATCCACTTGATCCCCAATCCTCACCATCTTGAGGAGGGGTCACATATGGTAATAGAGGAGACTTTCAAAGTGGACATCAATGATGATCTGTATAATCCAAAGAAAGTCAAGTTCAGGGAAAAATTATCCCCAGAAGAATAGGACATCATCATACCTCTATTGAAAGAGAGACCTAATATCCTTACTTGGACCTACAAGGATATATCGAGACTAGATCCACAACCTTTCACTGGATCCCACAAAGAATTTTTCAAGAAGAAGGTCAAGAAAATGTCACCTTGATGGTAAAGAATGAACTAAAATTTTTGGATGAAGTCTTTATTACCCCCATCGACTATCTGGAATGGGTATCAAACATGGTGCTTGTAGGAAAACTTGATGGAAGTATATGTATTTGCATGGATTTTAAGTATCTCAATAAGGAAACACTGAAGGATTCATTCCTATTGCCCAACATAGATGCTCTTATAGATGAGACTGTAGATCATGAGATGCTCTCCCTCATAGATGGTTTTTCTGGTTACAATCAACTTTGGATTAAAATCGAAGACCAACACAAAACCATATTCACCACTCCATGGGGGACATTTTTTTACAAAGTAATACCATTTGGTCATAAAAATGCTGGTGCCACATATCAGCAGGCCATGACATACATTTTCCATGACTACATGCATAAGATCCTAGAATATTATATCAATGACTTACTAGCCAAGTCATTGCTATGTGAAGAGCATTTTGAGATCCTGAGAAAAGTTTTTGACTATTTGATAGAGCCCAACATCAGGTTGAATACCAAGAAATGCATCTTTGGCATAACATCTTGAAAACTCTTGGGATTCATCATTTCTAAATGAGGTATTGAAGTTGACCCAACAAAGGTAAAGGCTATCCTAGAAATGGCCCCACCCACTAAAATCAAAGAGCTGAGAAGATTACAGGGTAAATTAGCATCCATAAAGTATTTCTTCATACAACTATCAGATAAATATTGACCCATGAATTGATTGCTACACAAGAAGGTCCCATTCCACTGGGATGAGGTATGTCAGCAAGCCTTTGTTGATATTAATAAATACCTGGCAATGCCACTAGTACTAGCTCCACCAAGGCCATACGTGTCATTTTTACTTTATATATCTACTACTAATTTTTCTTTAGGCACCATGTTAGCTCAAAAGAACATGCAAGACAAAGAAAAAGTGATATATTACATCAAATACACCTTGGTGAGCTATGAGATAGGGTATGCATACATAGAGAAGTCATGCTTAGCAGTAGTATTTACAACCAAGCAATTATGCCACTACATTATGAGCCATACAATGTATGTGATATAAAAAAAATCCTTTGTAGTATATGATGAGTAAGACATATCATAATACACGTACTGCAAAGTGGATCATGCTATTGATAAAATTTAACTTGGAATTCATAAGCCAAAAGTCCATCAAGGGACAAGTCATAGCTGATCATTTGACAGAGGTGCCACTTTAGAATAGTAGGCCTCTCACCATAGAACTTTCTGATGATGCAATATTTGCATTATCAGAAGCACTCAAAATCAAAGAACCTAAAAATAAAGCTAACATGACTTTGTTCTTCAATGGTTCAAAGTGTGAGCAAGGGGGTGGTGCAAGGATTATGTTTTTCACACTATAAGGTGCTTCAATACCCTTATAATTTAAGCTAGACTTCCCTTACACAAATAACAATGCCGAATACTAGGCCCTAATATTAGGTCTCTAAATAGCCATCACTATGAAGATCAAAAGGCTAAAAATATTTGGTGACTCCCTTATCATAGTCAACCAAGTTAACAAACTATTTCAATACGGGGATCCAATCCTGAAATCTTACAAAGAGCTTGTTGACACTTATCTAGCCCAACTAAAATGGTACAACATCAAGGCAATACCTTGCATGTCAAATAGATTTGTAGACACTATGGTATATTTGGGATCCTTTATCCCTCAAAATCTATCTACTTATTTCACTACCATTCATGTGAAGACGCTCTCGTAATCAACAATGCAACATGATACTTTTGACAATAAAGAATTAATCAACATGATTCATATAGAACTAAACCATAAGTGATTCTATAAAGCCAAAGACTTTCTAAAGAAGGAATCATGGGGGTCTTTGATCTCACAGGGTCATACAAGGAATGGTACCATCATTCACCACAAGTTTATTTCTCAATCTGCATTTGTGCACATCAAATCACAGAAGAAACAAGTCATCTTATCTATTGAGTTTGTAGCTTATCAGGATTGGCTATCCCAATTACAAGATTTCCTTAATCTTAGAATCATCCCACAAGGATTGTCATAGGCTAAAAAATGAGCATTCAAGCAAAACATGACAATATATGTCTTTCTAGGAGGTATATTGTATCATCAAAACTATGATGGAGTCCTCCATTATCTTGAGCTCCAAGAATCAACTTGGGTGTTTTTACAAGATCATGATAGTACATGTGATGGCCATTTTAGCGACATGGCCATCATCAAGTGCATACTTTGAATGGGCTATTACTAGCCCATCATGGAGAAGGATTATTACAAGTATATCAAGAAGTGTGTTAAGTTCCAATATCATGAAAATATAACACACTTGCCATCACATGCCTTACATCCCATTCATATGGTTTGGCCATTTTCTTAGTGGGTTTTGATCTAATCAAAAAGATCTCTCCCCTATTTTTGGACCAACACAATTTTATTTTAATGACCATTGAGTACTTCACCAAATGGGTGGAAGTGGTCCCCTTAACATTAATGATAGGACCTTGAATTGTGGAGTTCATACTTCACAATATCATTTGTCACTTTAGGGTTCCCTTCAAAACAATTTTAGATACTGGTCCTTCATTCAAGAACAAAAATGTACGGGCTTTAACATTCAAATATAACATTCAACATATTTTTACAACACCATATTATTCGTAAGCAAATGGGCAAGTAGAAGCCTCAAACAAATCAATCATAGCCATCTTAAAGAATATGGTAAAGGAAAATCATAAGGATTGGCATCTGCAATTACCTCTTGAATTATGGGCTTATAGAACTAGCATGTGGAAACCCACTAGGGAAACACCATTTTTGCTTGTATATGATGCTAAGGCCATTATGCCATTGGAGTTATAAATTCCAACCTTGTGTATTGCATTAAAATAATTCATTGATGATGACACTGTATGAAAAGCTCATCTTGATCAATTGCCCCTTCTTGATGAATATCGCATCAATGCTCTTGAGAATCTTCATATTTACCAGGATCATCTAACACAAGCTTATGAAAATAAAGTCTACTTGATATAATTTAAGGTTGGATATCTCGTGCTCAAAGAGAACCAACATAATTTGAAGAACACAAGCTTATACTGAGAGGGGGGGGTGAACAGTATAAGACCACTTTTTACTTTTTCATATATACTTCAAAACAGTAAAGCAATATATCCAAAGCAATATCAAAGCAATGCACAAAACCATCCACAAAGTGACACAACAATTTACATGGTTCATCCTCAAAACTTTTCTCTAAAAGTTATCTCAAAGTTCTTTGGGAAACCTTCCCAATTACAATGTTTATGAGCCTCGGCTCAAAGGAGAAACCTTCCCCCAATCTGAATTTATGAGCCTCTCGCTCAAAGGAGATACCTTCCCCTACCTCTGCTCTGGTTGGTGATCCTCTAGAAGACCTCTGCCTCCGCTGCCCTTAGCAAATGGAACTCTATCCACAGAAGACACCTGTCTTCCCTGCTCTGGCTGGAGACCTCTGTCCTCAACTCTATCACCTCAAAGCTGGTCCTCGAATTTGCACTAAACACAGTCCTTCGGTCTAGCACAAATGTCCTCGTCCTCTCGTCTTTGATCAGCACCAAACACAGTCCTTCGGTCTGGCACAAATCTGTCCTCGGGTTCTTCTCATAGAACCAATGCACCTCTGTCCTCAAGTTCTCTGATAGAACTATCAACCTCAGCTTCACAAGTCCTCTGCTAAGACCTGTCCAAATCTGCTCACAAGTCCCCACAGGAACCTGTCCAAAACCTGCTCACAAGTCCCCAATGGAACCTATCCAAAACCTGCTCACAAGTCCCCAATGGAACCTGTCCAAAACCTGCTCACAAGTTTATCAAGAACACTTGCTTGGCATGAACCCACAAAGAGAATGGTTAGAGACCCAATGTGATTCATCCACCTCATAGAAGCATAAAGAGAATTGTTAGAGACTCAATATGTTCTATACTTAACTCCCAATCTCAATCTCAACTCAATCTCAAATCTCAAAAGAATAAGATAGATGTAGTATGCTTTTCTCAAGAACATGAAACACAACCCAACAATTGCCAACCATGCAATATCTCATATAACAATGATACTCATGTTCTTTCCAACAACCAATATCTTTTCTCAACCAATTAGGGCTTCAACAACAATGCTCAAAGACAAGGTTTAACCAACATCATTCAACTCAACATTAACCTTGAAGCATTCAACCAATCATCACTAGAAAAGGAAACAAGTAGAAATCCTTTTCCCTCCAAAGATATTTGAACAAAACAGCCACCCACACAATATCACCAAATGCATAGAATAACTTGTTCAAATCAACTCAATGGAGTAAGCCCAATATCATGTATCAAGTAAAGCATTAACTTGATCAACACAACCACTATGGAAGCACTCATCCATCAATATCAAAACAGCCAACTAAGGGTTTCACCAACTCAAAGCAAGTAGCAAGACTCACAATCATAAACCCTAGTGCACAATGCTTCCACTACCTCAAACCAGAATTATGCATTCACCAAAACTCTCATCAATGATAACAATGCATAAGTAGTCTTCAACAAACCAAAAAATAGGATTTACACTCAACCAAAGGAAACCTTGTTGAAAACCTTTTCACTCCAATCTTATTTCAGGAATAACATACACCACTCATGCTCATAAGAAGAATGTGCCCATACCTTATTGAAGTGAAGGAACCCCTTTGGAAATCTGCCACCATCACAACATTCTTTTGCCAATCTTCACAAGGGTTAGTAGATTACAAAATAATCAACATTATTCCAATCATCACAAAAGTCTTTAATTGCACAACTTCCTTATCTCTCCTAAAACCACTTGTACCATAAAATAAAATAAACTACAACAATGCATAACATTATAACTCCCAAAACTTTATAATAAGGTAATACTCTTATTACTCCTAACTAAACACAATCCCTTTATAATTTTCACAAAAATATACTGCCTTATATCTCCTCATACCTTAATACCAATTAAGGCATAAAATCCTTATAACTCCTCACAAACTTAGACCAAAGTATTCTTAATTTGAACTTCATCAAAAAGACTTACCTAAGTTCGCTGCCGTCACCGCAGGGAATTGAACCTGCATCTTATGCTAGCCTGCACCCTGTCTTGAGAGGGTCAACCACATGGGCTAGCACCCCACTTGACTCTAAGGGAGCACGTACTCCATTTTCACTCTCCAACCGGTGCCAAGACTTTGACATCCGCGTGTCGCACGAAACACGAATAACAAGGAAGTAATAAGATCAAGTCTCTTTCTCAACTATGCAATACAACTACCGTCAGCGCTGCTTGCTCGACTGAAATCCAATAAGAAAGCTCCATCTCCGGTCTTTGTTCTCCTCGGTCTTTAGTCTGTTCGTATCCCGAATGTGCTGTCGTCACCACTGTGACTTGAACTCACAGCCACCTCTTGCCTAGGCTCTAGCGCTTTCGCTCGGACTAGCAACCGTATCCTCCAAACTTTTACCAGTCCCCTTTTTGAACAAAGACTCTGTCTGTTTGGTTCTGGCTGCATCCTCCAAAATTTTACCAAAGTCCCCTTCGTTTCGAACAAATAGAAACTCCAGACCTCATGGGATTAGTAGCGCCTTCATCTTTTTCATGCGAATGAAACATATCTCTTTCTCTCCCCAAGTCGTGCTCTTTCTTCGCTGACGCAGACAATACACGAAAATCGATATTCATTCTCTCCTCTTTAATGAATTCCAATGCCACCTTTTATATGCACTAAGATGCATCGATTAACACGTCGGCACTTTAATTTATTTTAATATTTTAATTTAAATTTTAAATAAATAAAATTTAAACTAAATAATTAAAATTAAATATCTTCATCACCGGGGCACCTTTTTCAACGAAACGAAGAGCCAACTTGGGTTTTAAGAAAAACCCATTTCAAATCTGTTGTCCATGGTTTTAAATAAAACCTTTTATTTTGTCTGCCTTGGTTTTCACAAAAACCCTTCCGCTTCTTGACATCAATGACAACATCAACACTTGAGCAAAGGCAATGTACCCAATGTACCCAAAATTGCCAACAATCTCCCCCTTTGTCATTGATGGCAAAACTTTACTAAAAACACATCTTCAAGAGCCAAAACTGAAAACACTCTCTTTGAAGTTTTGCTCCCCCTGACTTGAAGCTTTCCTCTTCACTTGAAGCTCTCCCCCTTACTCATATCTCTCCCCCTTTGTCATCAATGGCAAAGGGCCACCTTTGGGACTAAGAATGAGCCTCTTAGCTTAGTCCCTCCCCCACCTCCTGTTGAGGTGATTAATTTTGGGGTGGGAGTAAAACTCCCATTAGGCACTGATCATCATCAGCGTCTATAACTTCCTTGTCGGGCCTTCTCTTGAACTCTCTGTCCATATTCCTGTTCCTGTCATTGTTCTGATCCTTGGACCTGATCATGCCACTGTTCTTGTTCTCGTATTCTAGAATTTCAGCTCTACACTTGTCTAGCTATGTGACCTTCATTGTTGCACTTGTAACAAGTAACAATGTTATTTCTTTGAGGCATACCTGTTCTTTGAATCCACTTGTTCTGACTAAACCTGTTCCTATTGTTTGCCTTGCAATGAACTGCCTTGTGCCCAAACTGATTGCAAGAGTAGCAATACCCATAAAAGAAATCACCACTTCTGAAACTGTTATTTACCTTCTTCACCTGAGCCATGCAATGTACAGCCATGTGACCAAACCTGTGACAAGCAAAACATCTGCCTTGAAACTTTCCTTTATTTGACTTCTTAGGTCCTGAAAACTTCTCCTTCTTCTCATTCCGAAATCTGTTTTCTGTTTCTATGCATCTATCATTCAAGGACTCATGATCTGAAATATTTTCCTCATTAGAACTCTCTTCCTTTTGGAATCTCTTACTAGACTCTCCAACTTGTTTCTTGTGAGGCTTAACAAAACCAAGACCTGTTTTATCTGTTGGATTTCTTTGACTTTGGATGAGAGACTTAACCTTTTTGGAGCTTTCTTGAAACTTGTACAACTTATCCTTGTACTCTTTATTTTCCTCTTTCAACGAAGCCATTTTCTGTTCTAATTCACTATACTCAAGCACCTTAGATTCTAACTCATTCTTGAGTTCTTGTGCATTAGCCATAGAGACATCAAGACTTTCTATAAGTTCATCTCTCTCCATACAACATTCATCTAACTTATCCTTGAGTCTAGCATTCTTCTTTCTTTCCTTTTTCAAAACACTAAGAGCATTTGTAAGTTCACATTCAAGATCCTCTATTTGATTGCACTTTGAATTATCAAGGCCTTTTTCAGATTTCTTATCACTAGAGGTGCTACCCTTTTCAAAAACCATACATGCATCTTCCTTATCATTTTCTGAAGCATCCTCATACATACTAACAACCAATTCATTATTTGTGCAATCATCCTCAAGGTGACCAAAATTTCCACATCTAAGACATTTCATGATAATGAATCTATGTTTTGGTTCTTCCTCTTTTTCTGATATGAACAACATCTCATTTTCATTATCACTTGAAGAACTTTCATTATCACTACTAGAACACTTACTTGCTTTGTCTAGGTAGAAGCTCTTCTTGTGCTTGTGAGAATACCTCTTTCCTTTATTGTTGTGCTCATCTTTGTTCTTCCTTTGATGCCTATGCCTTTCAGAATCCTTGCTCTTACTATCCTGTTTATCTTCATCACTTTCATCCTTGGCAACAGTACAATTAGTAGCATAATGACCAATCTTTCCACAATTGAAATATCTTACATTTTTCATACTTTTGTGCTTTCTAGAGAACTTGCCTTTCTTGCTGTAATATACCTCTTCATCACTAGAAGACTCATCACTATCTTGAAGTTGATTACCTTTGAAATAATCCATTGTGTTCTTTACTAGCTTTTCCTTCAAGCTGTCAAACTTTTCGAAGGAACCCGCTCTGATACCAATTGAAGAACACAAGCTTATACTGAGAGGGGGGGTGAACAGTATAAGACCTCTTTTTACTTTTTCCTTTATACTTCAAAATAGTAAAGCAATATATCCAAAGCAATATCAAAGCAATGTACAAAACCATCCACAAAGTGACACAACAATTTACATGGTTCATCCTCAAAACTTTTCTCTAAAAGTTATCTCAAAGTTCTTTGGGAAACCTTCCCAATTACAATGTTTATGAGCCTCGGCTCAAAGGAGAAACCTTCCCCCAATCTGAATTTATGAGCCTCTGCTCAAAGGAGATACCTTCCCCTACCTCTCCTCTGGCTGGTGATCCTCTAGAAGACCTCTCGCCTCCGTTGCCCTTAGCAAATGGAACTCTATCCACAGAAGACACCTGTCTTCCCTGCTCTGGTTGGAGACCTCTGTCCTCAACTCTATCACCTCAAAGCTGGTCCTCGAATTTGCACTAAACACAGTCCTTCGGTCTAGCACAAATGTCCTCGTCCTCTGTCTTTGATCAGCACCAAACACAGTCCTTCGGTCTGGCACAAATCTGTCCTCAGGTTCTTCTCATAGAACCAATGCACCTCTGTCCTCAAGTTCTCTGATAGAACTATCAACCTCAGCTTCACAAGTCCTCTGCTAAGACCTGTCCAAATCTGCTCACAAGTCCCCACAGGAACCTATCCAAAACCTGCTCACAAGTCCTCAATGGAACCTGTCCAAAACCTGCTCACAAGTCCCCAATGGAACCTGTCCAAAACCTGCTCACAAGTTTATCAAGAACACTTGCTTGGCATGAACCCACAAAGAGAATGGTTAGAGACCCAATGTGATTCATCCACCTCATAGAAGCATAAAGAGAATTGTTAGAGACTCAATATGTTCTATACTTAACTCCCAATCTCAATCTCAACTCAATCTCAAATCTCAAAAGAATAAGATAGATGTAGTATGCTTTTCTCAAGAACATGAAACACAACCCAACAATTGCCAACCATGCAATATCTCATATAACAATGATACTCATGTTCTTTCCAACAACCAATATCTTTTCTCAACCAATTAGGGCTTCAACAACAATGCTCAAAGACAAGGTTTAACCAACATCATTCAACTCAACATTAACCTTGAAGCATTCAACCAATCATCACTAGAAAAGGAAACAAGTAGAAATCCTTTTCCCTCCAAAGATATTTGAACAAAACAGCCACCCACACAATATCACCAAATGCATAGAATAACTTGTTCAAATCAACTCAATGGAGTAAGCCCAATATCATGTATCAAGTAAAGCATTAACTTGATCAACACAACCACTATGGAAGCACTCATCCATCAATATCAAAACAGCCAACTAAGGGTTTCACCAACTCAAAGCAAGTAGCAAGACTCACAATCATAAACCCTAGTGCACAATGCTTCCACTACCTCAAACCAGAATTATGCATTCACCAAAACTCTCATCAATGATAACAATGCATAAGTAGTCTTCAACAAACCAGAAAATAGGATTTACACTCAACCAAAGGAAACCTTGTTGAAAACCTTTTCACTCCAATCTTATTTCAGGAATAACATACACCACTCATGCTCATAAGAAGAATGTGCCCATACCTTATTTAAGTGAAGGAACCCCTTTGGAAATCTGCCACCATCACAACATTCTTTTGCCAATCTTCACAAGGGTTAGTAGATTACAAAATAATCAACATTATTCCATAATCATCACAAAAGTCTTTAATTGCACAACTTCCTTATCTCTCCTAAAACCACTTGTACCATAAAATAAAATAAACTACAACAATGCATAACATTATAACTCCCAAAACTTTATAATAAGGTAATACTCTTATTACTCCTAACTAAACACAATCCCTTTATAATTTTCACAAAAATATACTGCCTTATATCTCCTCATACCTTAATACCAATTAAGGCATAAAATCCTTATAACTCCTCACAAACTTAGACCGAAGTATTCTTAATTTGAACTTCATCAAAAAGACTTACCTAAGTTCACTGCCGTCACTGCAGGAATTGAACCTGCATCTTATGCTAGCCTGCACCCTGTCTTGAGAGGGTCAACCACGTGGGCTAGCACCCCACTTGACTCTAAGGGAGCACGTACTCCGTTTTCACTCTCCAACCGGTGCCAAGACTTTGACATCCGCGTGTCGCACGAAACACGAATAACAAGGAAGTAATAAGATCAAGTCTCTTTCTCAACTATGCAATACAACTACCGTCAGTGCTGCTTGCTCGACTGAAATCCAATAAGAAAGCTCCATCTCCGGTCTTTGTTCTCCTCGGTCTTTAGTCTGTTCGTATCCCGAATGTGTTGTCGTCACCACTGTGACTTGAACTCACAACCACCTCTTGCCTAGGCTCTAGCGCTTTCGCTCGGACTAGCAACCGTCTCCTCCAAACTTTTACCAAAGTCCCCTTCGTTTCGAACAAACAGAAACTCCAGACCTCATGGGATTAGTAGCGCCTTCGCTCGGACTAGCAACCGTCTCCTCCAAACTTTTACCAAAGTCCCCTTCGTTTCGAACAAACAGAAACTCTAGACCTCACGGGATTAGTAGCGCCTTCATCTTTTTCATGCGAATGAAACATATCTCTTTCTCTCCCCAAGTCGTGCTCTTTCTTCGCTGACGCAGACAATACACGGAAATCGATATTCATTTCCTCCTCTTTAATGAATTCCAATGCCACCTTTTATATGCACTAAGATGCATCGATTAACACGTCGGCACTTTAATTTATTTTAATATTTTAATTTAAATTTTAAATAAATAAAATTTAAACTAAATAATTAAAATTAAATATCTTCATCACCGGGGCACCTTTTTCAACGAAACGAAGAGCCAACTTGGGTTTTAAGAAAAACCCATTTCAAATCTGTTGTCCATGGTTTTAAATAAAACCTTTTATTTTGTCTGCCTTGGTTTTCACAAAAACCCTTCCGCTTCTTGACATCAATGACAACATCAACACATGAGCAAAAGCAATGTACCCAATGTACCCAAAATTGCCAACATAATTCAAACCTATTGCTGCACTTGCGAGACAAATAGGTCCTTATATCATCTATGAGAAGATTGGACCTGGGACATATCACCTAACATTGTTAGAAGGTGTTGAAGAGCCTGAGCCCCTCAACATTCTTCATCTAAAGGTATTTTACACATAAAACCAACAAAATCCAAAAACAATACATAAAACAAAAATTCAAAAACATTCAAAATAATCAAAATTTTAAAAACATTTGAAAATCATAAAAATCCAAAAAAATAAAAAAATATTAAAAACAAAAGGCTCCAAAGGTATATTAAAGCCATTTGGTCACTTCAAAAAATCCCCAAAGGCATCTTAAAATCCCTTTGGTCACTTCAAAAAAAGCCTCAAAGGCATCTTAAATCCCTTTGGTCACTTCACAAAAAGTCCCAAAGGCATCTTAAATCCCTTTGGTCACTTCACAAAAAGCCCCAAAGGCATCTTAAAGCCCTTTGATCACTTCACAAAAAGCCCCAAAGGCATCTTAAAGCCCTTTGGTCACCCCAAAAAAAGCCCCAAAGGCATCATAAGTATTTTGGTCAAATAACAAAAGGCTCCAAAGGTATTTAAGCCCTTTGGTCAAAAACATTGCAAAACACAAAAATATAAAAACAATAAAAAAAATTAAAAAACAAAAGCATTTGCATTTCACATTCATGTAATTGTATTGCATTTAGACATGACCACCTGTTACACTTGTCTTAGGATAAGTGGTTTTTGAAATCTTACAAATGACACCATATTTTTAGCTCAATCATGCATCTTCAAAATCCATCATCATCCATAACCCATGTGTGTAACTATGTTTTTCAACTCAACCCCTCCTATTTCTATAAGGAATATACTAGGGTTTTTCGATCACTCAGACATACCTAGTGATTTACATAGATTTTTTAGAAATCTATCTTTGATTTTGATAGATGAAGTTTGGTTTTGATAGCACCTGGTATATTTCAAAATCCCATCACTAATCAACACATTAAAAATCCTAGTTGGAACAAGGGAAATATGAACACTACAAAGTGGTACTAGGTATCCTAAGTGAAAGGTTTTTACTTGCTCATTTTGTGATGTGCATGGTCTAGAGTATTGATCATTGAAAAAAGGAAAAGCTCCCCCTACCCAAAGAAATCCCTTGCTTTCATCAAAACAAGCAAAAATCCAAAAATAAAGCATAATAAATAGTGATTATAATCACTACAAAAATCTCTTGCTCAAAAGAAAAACAAAATTCAAAATAAAGAGTGATTTTCATCACTAAGCATGAGCAAGTATCCCAAATAAATATGAAGAAAAGAAGGGGGTGAAGATCTTGAATCCTTGGAATGGTCAATCTCCATAAACCATTGAGTGATCCCTCATACAAAAATGGGTTGAATGAATCCCACCTAGCATTAGGGTAGTTCTAAGAAATTTACAAAAAGAGCTAGCTTTAGGTGTCCTGTATCACCTAATGGTCTAATACAATTGAGTCCAACTTAGGATCAGGATGAACATTTGAGGATCCTCAATACAACAATGGGCTGAATGAATCCCGCTTGGCATTGGGGTATGCTTATGTTTCATTTAATATATTCATTTGCACACACACAAGGATAATGAATATCTGGGTCTTCATAACAAAGTCTTATTTTTTAGGAGTCCTGTATGGTCAGTATACAACTTTTAATGAAATAACTAGGGTGATTGAGTCTCATGGAAAACCTCAAAAAAACCCTCATAGCAAAAAATCATGTCATCAATCAAATTAACTTTATTTAGGAGGTTTTGTTTATTAAATGGTGTTCATGAATAAGATAGATAACAGATAAATATTAGCAATGATATTTATATGACCACAGACTATTTTATACATATATTTTAATTTACAAAAGCTTATAAAGAAATCACATAATCTCATCTCACATTTGGATGCTCAAATGATTAATTCTTATTCTAGGAGTTATTATTTATATCCATAATTTTTATACATTTCGTGGTGTCATCCATTACATTTTTAAATGCTATCATATTTATTCCTTATGTTGTAAATTATTAAAGCATACAGGTTCATTTACATTAGATCATCATCATATAAATAATGCATTACATACATTACATTCACCATATCATAGAAAATTAGATATATGCAAAATAAAAAAAATTAAACATACATTCAATAATTCACCATCACATCCATATATGCATACATAGTAGTCTATCTACACATATATATATCACAACATCTAAGAATACATCCAACATCTAGCTAGTGAACATCATGTATACATCACATCATTTAGCATAAGAACATAAAAATTGCATCTATTTTTCATGATATAAAAATAAAAAAAATCACATGATACACATATATATCATATATATGTATATCATGTGTCAAGTGTACATGGAGATACAAAATTACCCGTAGGATACAATAGTGTAGGTCCTCAAACCTTAAACTAAAAAATAATACAATGTGCCAATAACATGATCATGAGTGGTCTAGGCCACTGGTATCACCTCCACCCTCACTATCCTCTCTATGAGGCGGCTTAGATCTAGTTCCTACAGTCCTCTCTATCTGGGTACCTGCTCTGTGACTAGGCTACACTGACGACTACCCTAACTTGCTTTGCCTGCTGCACTGTGATCCCCTTACTGTAGATCTCTCCTGAGGAGTACCACTTAGCCACCTAATATGAAGCTATAAAGTGGAAATATACCCAGTGTCTTCTAATATATGTACCTCATACTCCTCTAGTAAGCCCTACAGGCATCTCATCTTGGCCCTTGTATCCAAACCTATTGGCCCCTGAGCAACTAGAGCAATGGGTATAACCTATCCTCATGCAACATCCCTCTATGTAGTAAGCTACTCTATCCTGAGCTACACTGAGTCAATATATGCCTGTAGGGTGGTACTATCCTCATAAAAACCCCTAACTTGAGTAGCGATAATGGCATCCCACTCCATGATATATCGATGAGCTATCTATAGCTCACCCTTTAAACTGTGTAACTGAGCTTAGAGGGGAAACTCCTGCTCCTCAAGAGTAATATCCTCCTCCTCCTCAGGCACCTACTCCTATACTGCCTAATCCTTAGTAGCCTAACCCCACTCCTTTATGTGGGCCCACACTAAATGCCCCTCAAGATCCTCCCCAGTATCTACATCATCCCTGACTCAGCCCAAGATATCGCTACCCTACCACAATCGTGTAACACACCACTGGGAGTACGCCTCGATCATCCTAAAATCTGCTACATCAGAATAAACTATAAGAGGGTCATCCTCCTCTAATATTTCTATAACCCAAGGTATAGGAAGGTCCTTCTCAGCTTGAATCTATTGATACAAAATTGGATCTAGTGGAATGTCCTACTATATCCTATACTGTCTAGTCACTCGATAGAAATAAAAGTACTCTCTAATGCCCACCTTGTGACTGATGACCAATCAATCACATCGAGTCTAGGCTAAAAACTTGTCTACCTTAGGCTATGCTAGGCAATCTACATAAGGCCTCCAAATAATATCCTAATATTATATCTTGGTCAAAGAGCCTACATAGTAGGCTAGATCCCTTGCGTGGTAATGACTCTATCACTCCTCTACAACTCGGGGCCACTTGGACCTATATCACTGTGTCTCATTAGCAATAGAAGTAATGTCCTAGGGTAATATAGCTAGGTGATCTATCCTAATATACTCCTAGTATTAGATCTATAAGAGCAAACTACAACCAACTCCATCCCAACCTCACCACTGAATCCTATATAGCTGATCATAGAGCTACACTAGTAAAGCACTACCCTAAGCCATAATGATTGGATAGTAGCTATCCAAAATATCTTGCACCATCACTAGGAGGTTCTAGGAGAGCCTCACTCCTGATGTATCAAGGAGGAGCATGTTGTAGATCACATACATCAAAATGACCTAGTTTCATGAGAAAACTCACTCAACGAGTGACAGGGACTCCTCCATGTTGACTGTCCCTCAAGGCTACCCATACTTGGGAACTAAATACTCTATAAAAAACTACTAGCCTCTATGCAATTAGAGTGGAAATGATGGCCCATTCATCAAATGAAATCCTGAAGATCTTGTAAACATCCTCAAGGGTGACAATCATCTCACCAGTTGGGAGATCGAAGGTGTTGGTCCTTTAGTCCCATTTATGGGCCAATACCATAAGGTAAGCCTGGTCTAACATCATGGTTGGTGACCTAGCAATGTACATCAATCCTCGGGTATCGAAACACTCCCAATATGTCTATGTCATGAGTTGTAGAAACGCTCTAAGGAAATTGGGCTCTCGAGCCCGTGCATACAAGATCTAAAAGTGCAAAATGAATACCTAATTAAATGCATTTAAACTAAAAAACACAATAAAAATTCAAAATATGGTGTAACAATAAACCTAATCATGCAATGCTACAAACACAAGGACAAAATACACCATAACATGCAAAAAAATCAAAATTTGCACTTCAAAAATTCAAAAAAATCAATTAATATCATACAAAATAAAAAAAATTAAAAATATCTTCTAAAGTTGCATGACCACTCAAGTCAATAGCAGCTAGCCGCTAACGATTAAAAAATTGATTCTTAAAATTCAAACTAGCCATTGTCAGCATCAGTGACCCCTCTTTGCCAATTAGGGGCTACTCTGAGCAACAACGATTATGAGGTGGCACACCAATGGTGTCCGCCCTTGCCCAAAATTTCTAAATTTTTTGAAAAATGCAAGAACAGAATAAAACCCACCTAAATTAACCCTATTCTAAGCCTATCTACCGATTTGGTTCATTACCAATAGGCTTAATGAGTTTTATTTACTGATTAATTAGTGTGGTTCATTTTATCGATTAATAAAAAATCTAGGGTTTGAGAAATACCCATGAAGCTCCAGCTCCTTCACTCATCGATACCTCGCCCTACTTTGCCATGGTGTCTGGAATTCGTCAGCATCCTGGGTCATAATCACTCTCTCACCTTAAAGCTAAAAAGTGCAAATGACAGTTGGAAAATAATGAAAAACAAAATCCTAATTCTTCATTTTATATTTTCCAGTTTTTCTATGGTCGCTATTGACATTAGTGGCCCACACTTTCTAGCTGCTGGCACTGACAATGGCCATGAAAATATAAATAGGGGCCACTTCTACTGATAGTGGCTAGAAAAAAGAGATAAATACATCAAATTTCTCACCATGAGGAGAACTAAATTGGATAATTATGCAAATATAACGATCCAGAATCACAAAAAATTGCAAAAAACCTACAAAAATCACATAAAACAAAATAAAATTCAAAATAACAAAAAAAATCAAATAGCTAAAAAATTTCAAATGCACCTTGTATCCATTTATTTACTCTATACACTTGGTGGTTGCAACGACTAGTGCTGCATGTAATCCAACAATATGAGTAAATTACCATAAGGTCATTTAGAACAAATTGGTCATTTTTGAATTGAGATGCTTCACCTCAATCCTGAAGAAGGCCTTGGTGGTCGGATTGCCCCATGGGAATGAGGCATTCATTTCAAATATTCTATGAAATTTTTAGTAGATCATTGAACATAGTGATTCAACACAAGATTAAATTGAATTGCTATCATCTTGATTTCCTAAGAAGGTCATTAAGTTTGGTCTACTTCATGGGATAGAGATGTACAATTACTATTAATGGTTGAAATCACATCTACAATAGGACTTGCCATATATCAACAAAGCAACCCTCTTAAAGGATCCAAATAAATTATCTTGTTCAAGCGACCCATCGCTTTATTCATTGTCCTTCCATCATTGACTCATCGTTTGAGGGGATAGTCATAATGTAGACACCTAAATCATGTCATGCTTAGGGGAGCTGCTCACATAGACACATTCATAAGATCATAAGACATAATCTTGGAATTTACAAGCATCAAAAGTGGTTCTCACCACTCATTTGGGGCCTTTTCAAGCCATCCAAGCCTAGCCACTCCAACCAAGAGCATCCAGATCCTAGCCGCTCAAGCCTAGATTGGCCAGACCTTAGTCGCTATAAATGATAATAGACAAACCTTAGCCATTATAGATGATAGTGGCCAGATCTTAGCCACTATAGATGATAGCAGCTAAGCCATAAGAAGTAGTTTTGTCGAAAAACAAGCCTAATCATAGGTGGAAGTGGCAGTCTGCATGCAATAAAGGTGAGCAGGAGTAACTTTACATTCCTTTTCATGACCAGTTCACATAGGAGACTTAAGTTTGCATTTAGACTTGAGTTAACTGATCTCCAAGCATAAACAAAGGACAAAAGCTTCTCATGCTAATGACCAGTTCACATAGAAGACACAAGTGGGCAGTTAGATTTTAGTTAACTGGCCTTCAAACATAGACAAAGGACAAAATATTCTCATGAAAACTTGCACTACACATGAGAAATTCATTCCTAGGGCTTGGACATAGACCTAGGGTTTCACACTATAAAAGGTGCAAGCCTAAGAGCACCAGATATATCACAACATCTATCATCAAGCCATATTTTATTAAGGAGAGCTTTCGAGACTTAGAGAGTTCCCTTGGAGATCACGTGTATGGTGAAGCCCTGAAATATTGAAGAGCATAACACTTATTATTTCAACATTAGATATAGGTTTTGACCCATAACTTTTGGGAAAAGAGAGCAAGGTTTACTTTATTGGCCGTTGTCTTGGACTGTGGCCTGTAATCTTAGCTTAGGTTTTAGACAACTTCTTTTATTCCATTTCTTCATGTTTCCATATCATTAGCATAGATTTACATGATTTCATGGCATAGTTTCATCATATTTCCATTACATTCTTTTATTTCTAACAACCTCATATGAGGAGGCAATCTCGAACATCTATGCATGTGTTATTATTTCATTTCTTACAGGGCCATAGGTTCATCAGAAAAAGTTTACAACATACGAGAGCAAAAGGGATCCCTCTAGGAAATAGACCTGGAGAAGGAGGCATTTGTAAGCCCTCATACATTTCTATGTGCAAAACTGGGAAGCCTTTATAAGCGCACCACCTCTTCATGAAAGGGGCACTCTTTACCTATTTGTAACCTTATCAAAATGGGTATCCCTAAGAGTGACCAACATGTAACCGAGTTTCAATACAAATAAAGAGATCCATCTTTGTTATTTCCATGTTATATGCTTTTTCATTGTCGTCCATTTCATCTTGGGTTTGAAGAACACAAGCTTATACTGAGAGGGGGGTGAACAGTATAAGACCACTTTCAACTTTTTCCTTCAACTTTCAAATTAATATTATGCAGTGAATATATAGCAGTATCAAAAACAGTAATCAAAGCAATGCACAAGATACCATCCGCAATAGAGACATAGAAATTTACGTGGTTCACCCAATACGGGCTACTCCACGGATAAAATCTTTCACTAAATTTTATCACCTCAAATTTTGGGAAACCTTTCCCGATTACAAAGTTTATGGGCACCAACCCAAAGGAGACACCAATCCCCTAGCTCTGCTCTGGGTGGTGATCCTCTAAAAAACCTATACCTCCTCTGCCCTTAGCAAGTGGAACTCTATCCACAAAAGACACCTGTCTTCCCTACTCTGGCTGGAGACCTCTATCCTCAACTCTTTCACCTGCAAAGTTGGTCCTTGAAATTGCACTAAACATAGTCCTTCGATTCAGCACAAATGTCCTTGATCGCTTCCTTTGTTCTGCACCAAACACAGTCCTTCGGTCTGGCACAAATGTCCTAAAAATTGCACCTCTGTGCAATCATAGCAACACTTGATCAAACATCAACTTATGCACCTCTGTGCAATCACAACAACATGATCTTCATGCACTCTGCTTCCTTGCAATCTCTCTCACTAAGAAGATTCGATGGAATGCACTCTGTACACTGCAATCGAATTTGCACTTTGCTTCTCGATGATTGAACTTCTCCCCGCACTCTATCTGCGAAAGTCACACTTCAAACGCACACTTCGATCAATGCACAATCTCTTCAAACAACCCTCCTTTTATACTAACATAATCAAGATCAAAACCTTGGTCTTAGTCGACTGTTATGCAAATGCAAACCCTAACTCCGTCGGTTGCATGCCCTAAACTTCATCGGCCCAATTTTAACTCTGTCAGCTTCAACCGCCTCTGTGGTTCAGTAGCTTCTACCATGAAACCACAACATGTCGTGAAATCATGATAGTTTTTCAAAAAAATTTCTCTCTCCTGCCTAAGTCACGAAAATGCGACATGTCGCGATATCGCGACATTTTTTCAAAAAGATTTCTCTCTCCTGTTTAAGTTGCGAAAATGTGACATGTCGTGATATCGTGACATTTTTCCAACTTACTTTCTTTCGAACCTATCAAGCCGAACCTTCAACAAAAACACATTATTTTACATCAAATCAAATTCTTTCAAAAATCTTCCTGACATCAATGACAAATTATTCACTTGAGCAAATGCAATGTACTCAAAGTACCCAAAATTGCCAACAATCTCCCCCTTTGTCATTGATGGCAACCCTTTACTAAAAACACATCTCAAGAGCAAAAACTGAAACCAACTGTGCTAACAGCTGAAAATATCCTATTGAAGTTTTTCTCCCCCTGACTTGAAGCTTTCCTCTTCACATTGAAGCTCTCCCCTTTACTCATATCTCTCCCTCTTACTCATATCTCTTCCCCTTTGTCATCAATGGCAAAGGGTCACCTTTGGGGCTTGGGACTAAGAATGAGCCTCTTAGCTTAGTCCCTCCCCCACGACCTCTTGGAAGAGGTTTTGTGAAGATATCTGCAATCTGCTCTTTAGTAGACACATATTCTACCTTGACCTGCTTGTCTTGCACTTTCTCCCTTAGAAAGTGATACTTGATGGAAATATGCTTTGTCCTTGAGTGCATTATCAGATTTTTAGAAATACTTATGGCACTTGTATTATCACAAAATATGGAGATGGGTTGTTCATGCTTGACTTTGAAATCCTCCAAGGTGGTTTTCATCCATAAAACCTGTGTACACCCAGCCACTGCTGCTATGTATTCAGCCTCTATCGTAGATAAGGAAACTAAAGGTTATTTCTTACTTAGCCAAGAAACCAAACTCTTTCCCAAAAAGAATGCTCCACCACTGGTGCTTTTCCTGTCATCATTACTGCCTGCCCAATCTGCATCTGTATAGGCTGTGAGAGTGAAATCATCACCTTTGGGATACCAAAACCCAAAGTCCATAGTTCCCTTCAGATATTTGAATATTATTTTAACTGCTATAACATGAGAATCTTTAGGAGCTGCCTGAAATATGGCTACTAACCCAATAGCCTGCATGATATCTGGTCTGGTAGCTATTACATATAATAAACTACCAATCATTGATCTGTACAACTTCTGATCTGCCATTGGAGATTCATCATCTTTACTCATCTTGCACCTTGTAGTCATTGGAGTACATACAGGTTTGTTGTCCATCATCCCAAATTTTTTCAACATTTCTTTGATATACTTTCCTTGAGAGAGAAATATACCATCTTTTGATTGAGCAATCTGAAGACCTAAAAAGAATGATAGCTCTCCAATCATAGACATATCAAATTCCTTCTGCATGGTGTTAGAAAAATCTTTGCACATCTGAGTATTATTTCCCCCAAAAATGATATCATCAACATAGACAACTACAATCAGCATATCATCACCCTCATCATTAATATACAAATTGCTATCTGCCACACCTTTTTTGAAGCCTTGCTCATGAAGGTACCTATCAAGTCTTGAGTACCAAGCCCTAGGTGCTTGCTTTAACCCATACAAGGCATTTTTCAATTTACACACATAGTCTGATTGATCTGAGAGAGACACACCTTTTGGCTATTCTATGTAGACTTCTTCATCCAACACTCCATTTAAAAAAGTTAACTTTACATCCATTTTATACACCTTGAATGCTTTGAAGCTTGAAAGGGCCAAAAACATTCTGATAGATTCTAGACGAGCAATAAGAGCGAACGTCTCTTCGAAATCCACACCTTCTACTTGAGCATAACCTTTGCAAACCAACCTAGCTTTGTTTCTGACAATATTTCCATCCTCATCGAGTTTATTTCTGAATATCCATTTTGTGCCAATGACATTCTTGTCCTTAGGTCTTGGAACCAAATCCCAAGTTTCACTTTTCTCTATTTGATTTAGCTCTTCATGCATTGCTTTTACCCAAAATTTATCTGCACATGCTTCACTGAAATATTTTGGCTCAATCTGAGATAATAATGAAACATTTGTAGAATCGTGTGAAGGAATGACTGTTCTTCTAGTTTTCCTGTTGTTTGGATCACCAATGATCAAATATTTGGGATGATGTTTCTGAACATATCATGAAGGATTTTTGGGAAGCGGTTCTTTGTCTTTCCTCTTCTTCATCCGAAACCTCTCCGAATTCTTCTTGACAAATTTCATCATCGATTTTCTTGACAGGTTCTCTTATCCCTGTATTTTCATCAACTGTTACATTTATGCTCTCTACGACTGTATGCGTTCTTTTGTTGAAGCATCTGTAAGCCTTGATTTTGCTGGAATAACCAAGAAAAATTCCCTCATCACACCTAGGATCAAACTTACCCAAATTTTGATCTTCCCTTTCGATGAAGCACTTACTCCCAAACACTTTGAAATGTTTTACTTGTAGTTGGTCTTCCTTTCCACAACTCATAAGGAGTTTTATGATGATTGACTCTAAGTTGGGCCTTGGTGATAATGTAGACTATTGTACTGACTGCCTCTTTCCAGAAACCATCTGAAAGTTTTGATTCATTCAACATAGCTCTAGCCATATTTTTAATAGTTCTATTTTTTCTTTCAACTACTCCATTTTGTTGAGGAGTCCTTGCTGTTGAATATTCTCTTTTGATTCCTTGTTGCTCACAGTATTCCACAAATTCATTAGAAGTGAATTCTCCTCCTCTATCCGATCTTAAGCATTTGATTCTCTTGTCAGTCTCATTTTCAATCATTTCTTTGAAAGATTTAAATTTTTCAAAAGCTTCAGATTTTTCTTTGAGAAAAGTAACCCAAGTCATTCTAGAATAATCATCTATAAACAACATGAAGTAGCTTTCTCCCTAAATGCTCTGAGTTCTGGTGGGGCCACATAAATCAATATGAATAAGATCTAATGGTTTTGAAGAAGTATAACCTTTTGATTTAAAACTAGTTCTGGTCTATTTTCCATGTTGACAAGGACCACAAATGGTGTTATGGGGCCTTTTTATTTTGGGAAAGTCTCTATCTGCTTCCTTGTTACTAATATTGACAAGATTATCAAAGCTCAAATGCCCCAATATTTTATGCCATAACCAACTCTCATCTTCTTGAGTTAGAAAACACTTTTCCCTTTTTATCTCACTTAGCATGTAAAGATTGTTTGGAGTCCTTGTAGCACTAGCAATGAGTTTTCCATTTTTTTCTTTACGTATCTCACATCTATCTGAAAAGAAAGATACTATGTGTCCTTGATCACAAAGTTGACTCACACTTAGAAGATTATGTCTTAGGCCTTCTACATAAAGCACATTTTCTATTTTGGATTTCCCATCCAAACTAAGAGTCCCTTTACCACAGATTTTAGCTGACCTGTTATCTCCAAAACTAACTGTTCCTTTGTTTGTGTTTTTTAAGACCAAAAACTTTTCCTTTTCACCAGTCATATGTTTTGAGCAACCACTATCAAGATACCATTTCTCTACTTTGTCTTGAGCATGAAAAGCAGTTTGAACTATCATTGACTTAGATTTGATCTCATTTCTCTTTTTAGTGAACTCAAGACTAGATCTATCCAAATCGCACATCCTTGCTATATGCCCAAAATTCTTGCACTTGTAACACATGACATTTTTATCCATAAGAGGTGCAAAAGAATTAACATTTTCCTTACTATGGCTATTCATGGATTTATTGCAATGCATAGCTTTGTGACCAAATTTCTTACAAGAAAAATAGTAGCCATGGAAAGTATTATGTAACCTGTTTTGATGCCTTGGATGATTGTTCTTCTTGTGACCAACTGGAATCCATCATTTTTTAGGATGAAGATTGATCTTGATGTATCTTCTTCCTGTCATGATGCTTGAGAACAGAACTCTCTTCCCTAAAATTTTCTTAAAGCCCAAAAGAATTCACTTTTGAGATCGAACTAAACCTCTTCATCCTTTTCTAAAACTGTATGTTCTTCTGATAGATCCTTCTCCAAGCTGATAGGATTTTTCTGGAGAGACCCACTTTGATACCAATTAAAGAACACAAGCTTATACTGAGAGGGGGGGTGAATAGTATAATACCACTTTAAACTTTTTCCTTCAACTTTCAAATTAATATTATGCAGTGAATAGATAGTAGTATCAAAAATAGTAATCAAAGCAATGCACAAGATACCATCCACAATAGAGACACAACAATTTATGTGGTTCACCCAATGCGGGCTACTCCACGGATAAAATATTTCACTAAATTTTATCACCTCAAATTCCAGGAAACCTTTCCCGATTACAAAGTTTATGGGCACCAACCCAAAGGAGACACCAATCCCCTAGCTCTGCTCTGGCTGGTGATCCTCTAGAAAACCTCTGCCTCATATGCCCTTAGCAAGTGGAACTTTATCCACAGAAGACACTTGTATTCCCTTCTCTGGCTGGAGAACTCTGTCCTCAACTCTTTCACCTGCAAAGCTGGTCCTCGAAATTGCACTAAACATAGTCCTTCGATTCAGCACAAATGTCCTCGATCGCTTCCTCTGTTCTACACCAAACACAGTCCTTCGGTCTGGCACAAATATCCTTGAAATTGCACCTCTACGCAATCACAGTAGCACTCAATCAAACATCAACTTATGCACCTCTGCGTAATCACAACAACATGATCTTCGCACACTCTGCTTCCTTGCAATCTCTCTCACTTAGAAGATTCGATGGAATGCACTCTGTACACTACAATCAAATTTGCACTCTACTTCTCGGTGATCGAACTTCTCCCCGCACTCTATCTATGAAATTCGCACTTTGAATGCACACTTCGATAAATGCACAATCTATTCAAACAACCCTCCTTTTGTACTAACATAATCAAGATCAAAACATTGGTCTTAGTCAGTTGTTATGCAAATGCAAACCCTAACTATGTTAGCTGCATGCCCTAAACTTCGTTGGACCAATTTTAACTCTGTCAAATTCAACCACCTCTATGGTTCAGTAGCTTCTGCCGCGAAACCACATGTCGTGAAATCACAACAGTTTTTCAAAAAGATTTCTCTCTCCTGCCTAAGTCACGAAAATGTGACATGTCGCGATATCGCGACATTTTTTCAAAAAGCTTTCTCTCTCATGTTTAAGTCGTGAAAATGCGACATGTCACGATATCACGACATTTTTCCAACTTTCTTTTGAACCTGTCAAGCCGAACCTTCAACAAAAACACATTATTTTACATCAAATGAAATTATTTCAAAAAGCTTCCTGACATCAATGACAACTTATTCACTTGAGAAAATGCAATGTACTCAAATTACCCAAAATTGCCAACAGGGTTATTAATAACATTGCAAGTAGAGTAAAATGACGGTGCGTGCATCCTGGGGTCGCTACAAATGGTGATCACAATGGGACAACCACCAATTTTTTCTTTTTTTGCCAAAATACTAACTTAGTTTTATGTGCAGGTCTAGCCACTCTGAGCTACAATGGCCAGAAATTAGCCTCTCTAAGCTACAGTGGCCAATAGAGCTTTAGTTGCTCTGAGCTACAATGGCCATGAACCAGCTGCTATGGTCAACAACGACCATAACTGGAGTGTAGCAGGGGTCAAAACATCAACTCTTTGAGCTAGATCAAAGGTTGGTACAACTTATATGATATTTTACAACTTTCTATCTGCTTCTGTGTGTCTAAAACAAATAACTTAAAGCACATTTATTTTTGGAAATTGAAGGAATGAAATAAGAAAGAATTAAGCATTTCGCATATCTTAGATCTTATTTTAAATTTTCCACTAGGCATTGCTAAGAACAACGGCTTATGCCTGAAAATTTCACCCTAGAATCCAACGTGCTAGACATTGTATGTTTTTTGCTTGATTTGAGGCCTTGCTAGAGGCCATAGTTGTATGAAATAAAGTGCGCTCATACAAATTATAGTAGTTCATGCATATTTCTGAATATTAAAATGTATTTTTGCACTTAGGCATATAAGAAAGACTCATTGTTGCTATATGATGCACTTTATGTTACGCAAGCTTAAAATGAACACCACACATGCACGTCTTATTTAAACATTGGGAAGTTGTATTTCATCACCAACCTTCAATTTAGTCCAGTGACATTGGAATTCATCTCCTTCCACTGGTTTGCCCCCTAAAGCTTCCTAGAAATGGATTGGGAAACTTATTTATAGTGATACTAAGTTACTTGTGCTCAAATTGTCTCCCACTATTGGAACAATTATTGGTTCAGAGTGGAAGATCTAGGTGAGCCCCCCAGTGGGTCTTCAGCGGTGTACCCTAGCTTATTTTGAGAAAATCATGTTTGTCATGGGTGTACTTGATTGTCACTATGGATGAGTCTTCTCATTATTAATCTAAAAATAAGAGTAAGAAATTGAAATAACAACACATCAAAACACATCAAACAGTTTAGGGCACACTTAAATCGATAATCAAGATAAACATTTGTTTGGTATTGTATGGCTATTCCTAAATTGCAAAGATCAATTCATAGACAACATGGTCAAAAAAATAAGTAAGCACCCTTGGTCTGATACTGAGGGAGAGACATAAGTAACTCATACCCATAGGCGGAGTCATAGTAATATTGAATGACCTACCTGTAAGATCATGAGGCATAGCTCCATGAGCCTAAGGGGTAATAACTCAACCCTTGGGGAATCTCCTCGAGAAACCCCAAGCAAGGAACCACATCATGGAACAAAGTCACATAAACAAAAAGAGGTTTCACAACCATCTTCATCAAGGAGACATGAAGAGACCTCAAGGGCCTCCTATAAACACATAGAAACATCTCAAAGATGTGAGGAAGCTTCAAGGGATTCCTCCTCACACTAACATAAAGAAGGTTCTAAGACTCATTCTTCACATAGGGATGATGAGACTTCTACATATCCATCCACATGGAGAAAATATGTTACCACAAAGCCCTCTTCATCAAGAAGGCAAACAAGAATTGCAACACCTCAAGACTCACAAGAAATATATGAAATAGGTCTACCCACTAAAGGGTAGGAAACTAGAGCTACATCTACTCATGGGAATCATATCAAAGAAACCCTTCACACAAAAGGAAATATTCCCATAGACTATGACCTCATAGGAGTGAATGGCACCCCATGGGACCAACCATGGAAAACAAGACAACTAGATAGGTTGGATCGGTTTCCTACATGACCAACTCAAAGAATTGTAGCTACTAAGAACTATGCATCTGGAAGCTCACAAAATGTGACTTCTAAACACGTCTCTCAGTCTAGGGGTACCTCAGAGTGACCCAACAGTAGACACATGGAGTCTGATCATAGGGATCCTCAATAGTATACTGAACAAGTCACATTAGCTAGCAAGAGTACAGGTATAGCAGAAACCTCCTTGAGGAATATGCGAGTCAAGACAATAAGAACAAAGTTAGATAAACATGAGTCTTCTATGACAACACAAAATGACCGAATGAGGCGGTTAGAAAATTCATTACATAAGGAGCGAGAGCTAGTGGAAGCTCTCAAACAATATAAACAAAGAGAAAGACTCTTGTACTAACATGAGCAACATTTAAGAGAGTAGGCTGAGCAGCTAGCTCTTAAAAATTTATATACAAATGGTGGTGACCACCAAAGAACTAGATGCGCTGACTCGCCTAAAGAGAGGCACACTAGATACGATAGCCCACAATGAAATCCCCCATAAAACCATGAACAAAATCCAACTAATGGGGGAAGGGCAAACACAACAAACCAAGATCACAATCCTGAGTCCCCTCATAGGAGGGAGGAAAATTAAATGAATCAAATGGATGGAGATTTACCTCCATTGCCACTGCGAGTAGGCTTACAAGAGGAGGAAATTTGTGAATCAAAGGCATTTAAAGAGCTTGCTGAAAAGATGAAAACCTTTGAGAAACAAGAGGTAGATGGGAAATCACCAACATTAAGTAAGATACACAACCAACCATTGTGCCCATCAATCCCTAGCCCTCCATATCCTAAGCACTTTGATATGCCTAGGTAAAAAAAGTTTAAGGGTGAAGAGGATGCACAAGAGAATGTCACCAATTTTATCAATGCCTATTTTCATCTTGAAGATAATGACGCTCTCATGCCAAGAAAATTCATAACAACATTTTTAGGTGCTACCACTCAATGGTTCAACCAACTACCTAAGCATAGCATAACCAATTTTGAACAACTAGTAAACACATTATTAAAGCATTTCTCCTTTGGTTCTAAGAAGAAGGTGAACATTTCAGACCTGTCTAACTTGAAATAGTATGATGATGAGCCAGTAATGGATTATGGGAATAGATGGAGAAAAGTCATGGCAAAATTATCATTCTTTGTTCCCATAGAAGAGATCATTCGCATGTTCACCAAAATTTGCTCTAAACACATCTCCCTCTTGCTACAACTTCAGCAGTATCCTTAGTTTGAGGAAGCTTTGGCATAGGCCAAGCTCATCGAAGAAATAAAAGTAAATGAGGGAACCATTAAACTCCGAAACAAAAAGGAGTGGAACAAGAATGGTAATAGAGAAGTATAAACAAAAGCAGGGCAATCCTACTCCAGTCAATAAAGTCGTATTGGCTACACCCAAGGATGGGGGTGCACAACAACCCCAGAACTATCAAGCACATCCTTCGCTAGCCAATTACGACCAAAAGAACAATCAGGGAAGAAACCAAGAATGCAAGCCACCTCTTTATTTCACACCTCTAACAGAATCAATGCAATCAATATTTAATCAGTTGAGTCATGCCTAGAGAATCAAATTTCATGATATAGCTCTTATAGATCCCAACCATCCTAAGCCAATATGATATAGGGAAGATCAATTTTGCCCTTATCATAGGATATCGGGGCATGATATTGAGGCTTACGTCAGGTTTAAGCATCAAGTGCAAAACACGATTGAGGTGGGAGAACTCAAAGTTGACAACCCATTGGCTCTCGATAATAGAGATATGGACATATATAGAAACCCATTTCCCAATCATAAGGCCCCTTGAGAGCAAGGGGTCTAAGTCAATTAGGTTTGAGCTGATATACCTACCCACGGATGCATTGGGATGGTTGATATTGTTAACATAGCAACAAGGACTAGGCAGTATGGTCAACCACAACCACAAAGATAACCTTCCAGGTCCACCAACATGACCTGTGGTAACTATTCGGAGTAGATTAGAGCAAAACCTATAGGTAACTCCAACTAAGTTATCCATTTATGAGTTCATACAATAGTCCCCAAAGCATAGGGAGACTCTAATGGAGATTTTAAGGACAATTGAGCTTCAACCGCAAGATACAAATGCATTCACTCACTTTGTAGGACAAGTATAAGAATTCCAGGAACCTATAATTCGATTCTATGATCATGAGATTAAGATAGTTCCTGCTACCTTACCAAACCCTCTGTTAAAAATTATAGTAGAAATAAACAACTTACCTTTCAATAGGGTCTTGGTCGATACATGTTCATCAATAAATATCATTACAACAACTGCAATAGAGCACCTCAATATCCCCAAGTCCAATATCATTCCAGGAGCTTACACATTGAGAGATTTTAATGATGCTTTATGCAATACTGTGGGAACGATAGTCCTACCCATCAAGGTGGGGCACAAGACCATAGCCATGATGTATCATGTCTTGGAAGAAGCTATGTCATAAAAAATCCTCTTAGGATGTCCTTGGATAAGGGCCATGAAGGGTGTACCTTCGATCTTGCACTAGTGTGTCAAGTATGTGTATGAAAACAAAGTCTATGTGGTTTTGGCTGATGAAGAGCCTTTTAAATACGTCAATCAGGTGGACATTATAGGAGAATTTATAATCTCTTATACCCACCTATACATAGCATCTTCATCTCTAACCACACAAGTGAACAATGAAGACAAAGGGGTAAGAAAAGACCCATGCACTTCAACACCTCCTGGTGCACTCAAAGTAGTCAATGCTTCTAAAGTACCATCAATGTCAAAACCAAAAGATAATAAGAAGCTAAAGGTACCCTTAGTTAAGGAAGAATGGCCCAAGGAAGTGCCAACTATAGCCATTACTAAAATGCCAATTCCTATGGAAGAATAAGATCTTCAAGATCAAGATGAAGATAGTGATTATCACCCTACTTCACTAGTGTCATCCGTAGGGTCATCCATGTTGCATGAATCAATACACTTGGCAATCATAGGCATAGAGGAGTACCTTGTGCAGAACATAACCTTTATGCATATCATTGAGTCTGCACAAGATATGGGAAGTCCTAAGGACTTGAGGCCGCCAGAAGGAATAGTGGTTCCACTTGGAATCCCTCCCAACCAAACCAATTTGGTCTATGCTAGCCTAGACTGTGCCCATAAGTCTTCAGATATAGAAGAGGATAGTGATGAATTATTCATAGTCAATGTTCATTACCTCTCTAACCCTAAGTTTTCTCTAAGCTACTTTGATTTTTGACACTGACATGGCTATGGCCTTGGCATATATGATCAGGGGCACAGACAGCCATATGAGCCACAATATCAGATTCCCTTTGATAGATTTGGCTTAGAATACTATATCGAAGGTCAATATGACTCTCTTGTAGCAGCATTGGATAGATTACAATTAGGGTTAGGAGAAGACATTGATTTCATTCCTTATCACCCCCTAAGAATAGGAAATTTGAGCAACAGACAAGTGACCATGGTAAACATACCACCACAAAAAATTTATCATCCAAACATCTCAATTGATTCCACCCTAATAGGGTACAACTCGTGGGATGAGGAGAATGGATATGAAGAAAGTGATTATGAGGCACAACTTGATTTAGCCTACCAGGGGCCTCGCTATTTACAAAGATTCACATGGTCCATCCACGATGAGAGTGGGTATACATCAGATGAAAGTGACTATGAATCAGAAGACTCAATAGAAATAGCCTACTTAGGCCTAAGCCATTAACCCCTGAATTTAGGGCAAGAGACAAATGCAAATGGATTCTTCATAAGTGATGAAGAATATGAAGATGAAACAAAGATGGCCTACTTAGGGCCAAGACATGAGCCCCTTGTCTTAGGGCCGCATACCAATGCTAACGGTTTTTGGATAAGTGATGATGACTTTGAGGATGAGACCGATATGGCTTATCTTGGACCTCACCACTTGTGGAAAGTCAATGATCTAGTAGAGACAGAGGTGGTACTCCATGCCATAGATCCTCATTTACAATTTCTTGGGAGACTTGTTGACCAAGCTACCATTCATCGGATGGTCAATACTCCTCCACCTACATTTAAAGAGCAATTAGAGCCCAATGATACTATTTCACACCCTACTCATGGGCTAGATCTAGAAATTCCCATTCCTCCAGAACCTCATCGTGAGTATGGAAGGGAAACCCTTGAGACAAGATTGCACCCATGTGGTCTTGGAGACTTCATTCTATACATCAACATGGTCTCCATTGATTTGGCCACTCCACTTCATAACCCAAAATATCCTACCAAATCACTGCATCTTGATGTAGAGGCTATTTATTGGGATCATGCTAATTCACCCATAGAGTCTGAAGACCTCTTCCCCAATGAAGAGATATTACAGCTATTCCATTTTGCATCAGGTTGTGCATATGACATCTTCCATGTTGGTTTGGAACTTGAGTCACTAGGTCCTGTAAATCTTGTTGATGACATTCATTTGATACCCACCCCTCATCAACTAGAGGATGGGTAACATATGGCTATAGAAGTGACTTTTGAGGTGGACATCAGTTATGATCCTACCCAACCAAGGAAAGTCAAGTTCAAAGAAAGTCTATCTCCAGAGGAAAAAACCATCCTAATTCCTCTCCTCAAAGAGAGGCCAAATATTTTTTCTTGGAATTACAAAGATATGCCAGGGATAGATCCAAAGTTAGTTGTTCACAACCTTTCATTGGATCCCATGAAGAAGCCAGTCAAGCAAAAGCTGAGGAAAATGCATCCAACCGTCGCTTTGATGGTGAAGAACGAATTGCAAAAACTATTGGATGCAGTATTCATAGTTCCCATTGACTACTCTAAGTGGGTGTCAAACATGGTACCCGTGGGGAAACCTAATGGAAGAGTTCATATTTGCACAAATTTTAGAGATTTAAATAGGGAAACACCAAAGGATTCATTCCCATTGCCAAACATAGATACTCTTGTAGATGTAATCGTAGGTCATGAAATACTCTCCCTAATGTATGGTTTTTTTGAATACAACTAGATCTAAATTAAGCTCGAAGATCAACATAAAACTACTTTCATTACTCCATGTGGAACATTTTGTTACAAAGTGATGCCATTCGGTCTCAAAAATGCTGGTGCCACATATCAGCGAGCCATGACATACATACTCCATGACTATATGTATAAGATCTTAGAGGATTACATGGATGAATTATTGGCTAAGTCCCTGTTGTGGCAAGAGTACACCGAAGTCCTTCGACAAGTCTTTGATCACCTTATAGAACACAATGTCTGATTGAATCCTAAGAAGTGCATATTTGGCATAACTTCTGACTAGCTTTTGGGATTCATCATATCTAAGAGATGCATTGAAGTCGATCATGCAAAGGTAAAGGCTATACTAGAAATGGTCACCTCTACCAAAATTAGGGAGCTAAGGAGCCTACAAGGCAAGATAGCATCCATCAAAATATTCATCGTGCAATTATCAGAAAAATTCCAACCTATGAATCGGTTACTACGCAAGGAGGTCCCCTTTCATTAGGATGAAGAATGCCATCAAGCCTTTGCAAAGATCAAAACTTATCTAGCAACACCACCAGTATTGGCTCCACTAAGGCCAGACATACCTTTTTTACTATATATATCAGCTACTAATTTTGCATTGGGCACCATCTTAGACCAAAAGAATGAACAAGACAAAGAGCAAGCTATATATTACATTAGTCGCACCTTGGTGAGTTATGAGCTAGGATATGCGTATGTCAAAAAGTTGTGTTTAGCAGTGGCATTTGCAACTCAAAATTTGTGACACTACATGTTGAGCCATATGACCTACGTCATATCAAAACAAAATCCTTTGTAGTACATGATGAGCAAGACATATCACAATACACGTACTGCAAAGTGGATCATGCTATTGACAGAATTTTATCTAGAGTTCATAAGCCAAAATTCCATCAAGGGACAATTCATAGTAGATCAATTAGCAGAGGTGCCTCTTCAAGATAACAAGCCTCTCACTATAGAATTGCTTGATGATGCGGTATTTGCATTATCAAATTTTCCAGAACTTGAAGAACCCAGGAAATAAAGATACATGTCTTTTTTCTTTGACGATTCGAAGTGTGAACAAGGGGACAGAGCAGGGATTGTATTTATCACACCATAAGGTGCTCCATTACCCTTATCATTCAAAATAGACTTCTCATGCACAAAAAAAAATATAGAATATGAAGCATTGATTATGGGAATCCAAACAACCATAGCAATGGGCATTAAAAGATTGAATATCTTTGGTGAATCCTTACTCATAGTAAACTAGGTCAAAGGACTATTACAATGTAGGTGCCCACTTCTGAAGACTTACAAGGAACTTTTTGACACTTACCTAGCCCGGCTAGAATGGTATGACATTGAGGCAATCCCTCATACGTCAAATAGATTTGCAGATACTATGGCATCTTTGGGATCCTTAATCCCTCAGAATCCATATGTTGATTTTATAACTGTTCATGTAAAAGTGCTTTCGTACTCAGCAATACGCCATGAATATTTTGACAATCAAGAATCAGTCAACATGATCAACATCAAACCAAATCAAGATTGGTCCTTCATAGCCAGAGATTTCTTGCAAACAACACCTTTGGTATCTTTGATCTCCCAAGGACCTGTGGAGTGTAGTGCAACCATACACCATAGATTTGTTCCTCAATCCATGTTCACCAACTTAGAAATGCAATAAAAGCAAGTCATATTTTCTATAGAAGTCGTGGCTTATCAGGATTGGCTTTCCCAACTACAGGACTTCTTAAAGCTTGGAATAGTGCCTCAATTTTTATCGCATACCAAAATGTGAATGTTCAAACAGAAAGCAATAAGATACATCTTTCTAGGAGAAATCCTCTGATATTATGGAGTATTACTCCGTTGTCTTGAGCCCCAGGAAGCATCCTTGGAAATTTTGTAAACTCATGATGGAACATGTGGAGGCCATTTAAATGGCATGGCCATCATTAAGTGCATCCTGAGAATGGGTTACTATTGGCCCACCATGGATAGGGACTGCTGTGAGTATGTCAAGAAATACAGTAAATGCCAACATCATGCAAATCTAACGCATTGCCATCACAAGCCTTGCAACCCATCTAGGCAGCATGGCCATTCTCGCAGTGGGGACTAGACTTAATTGGGAAGATCTCACCCTCGTCCTCAGGTCGACACACATTCATCATAACAACCACAAAGTAATTCACTAAATGGTTAGAAGTGATCCCCTTAACATCAACAACTAGACCAAGGATTACGGAGTTTATACTCCACAATATCATAAGTCATTTTGGGGTCCCTTCGAAGATAATATCGAATAATGGGCCATATTTCAAGAACAAAAATGTGCATGCTTTAATGAAAAAATACCATATTCAGCATAGTTTTTCAACACCTTATTATCCGTAAGCAAACAGGCAAGCATAAGCCTCAAACAAAACAATAGTCTCCATTTTGAGGAAGACGGTGCAAGACAATCCACAAGGATTGGCACATGCAGTTACCTCTTGCACTATGGTCATACAGGACTAGTATACGTATGCCCACTAGGGCAACACCATTTTCACTAGTATATGGCACTGAGGCCATCATGCCACTAGAGTTGGAAATTTTGACTCTACGCATAGCATTAAAGGAATTCATAGATGATGATACCACACAACAAGACCACCTTGACCAGTTGATGCTTCTTGATGAACATCGAGTCAATGCTTTAAAGCATCTTCGTATTTACCAATATCACCTTGCACGAGATTACAATAGAGTAGAACTCAAATCTATCGCCACATTTGTAAGACAAGTTCACGATAAACTGGATAGGCCCATACATGATTTCATAGAGAGTTGGGCCTGAAGCATATTGTCTTATATCATTAGATGGTGTTGAGGAGCCTGATCCTCTCAATATCATTCACTTAAAGGCATTCTACACATAAAATACAAAAAACATTCAAATATTTCATAAAATTCAAAAACATTCAAATATGTCAAAAATTCAAAAACATTCAAATATGTCAAAAATACAAAAACATTCAAATATTTCATAAAATTCAAAAACATTCAAATATTTCATAAAATACAAAAACATTAAAATATGTCAAAAACACAAAACAAAGCAATAAAAACATAAAATTTCAAAAATACAATCAAAAGCTCCAAGGGTAATTCATACCGCTTGGTCAAACATCAATTCGAAATGCTCTAAGGGAATTTAAGTCGTTTGGTCAAACATCAATTCAAAGGCTCCAAGGGTAATTCATACCACTTGGTCAAACATCAATTCAAAGGCTCCAAGGGTAATTCAAACCGCTTGGTCAAACATCAATCAAAGGCTCCAAGGGTAATTCATACCTCTTGGTCAAACATCAATTCAAAACGCTCCAAGGGCATTTAAGCCGTTTGGTCAAACATCAATTCAAAAGATCCAAGGGTAATTCATACCACTTGGTCAAACATCAATTCAAAGGCTCCAAGGGTAATTTAAAATGCTTGGTCAAACATCAATTCAAAGGCTCCAAGGGTAATTCAAATCTCTTGGTCAAACATCAATTCAAAGGCTCCAAGGATATTCAAATCGCTTGGTCAACTTCAATAAAAATGCTCCAAGGGTGCTTCATGCCACTTGGTCAAAATTAAAAGCTCCAAGGGTACTTCATGTTACTTGGTCAAAAATCAAAAATCCCAAAGGTAATATAATCCCTTTGGTCAAATCAAACAAAAATACAAAAACAACATAAAAATCAAAAATACAAAAACAATTGCATCTCACATCTTGCATCCACATCATTGCATTATATTTTCATATCCACTACAATTGCCTATTTCATGAGATATTTAAAAGTGATACAATAGTTTGTCACACAAATAATTAAAATCTATACCTCCATCAACACCAGTGTGCAATTGTATTTTTTAACACAACCATTATTTTTTGTTATACATAATATACTAAGGTTTTTGGTTAATCAACCACACCTAGTGATATTATCAACTTTTGAGGAAAAAAAAATTGATTAGTATAAGGTAAGGTCTAGCAATGATAATGTCTTGGATATTCAAGATCCCGTCACTAATTGAAACACTAAAATCCTAGCTGGTACAAGGAAAATATGAAAGTTGCAAAGCGGTCTAGGTTACCTTAAGTGAAAAGGATTTTCCTTGCTTATCCCCCTGTGCAACCAGTTTAAAGGTGTTGAGAATTGGCAAAAGGAAAAGCTTTACCCTATCCAAATCCCTTGCTTAAATTAAAATAAGCAAAATCCCAAAGCAAAGTACATATTCAAAAGGCCAAGCATACAGTCCATATTTCAAAGCAATAATCCGATACACAAATCATAAATTCAAAAAAAATCATAGCTCAAAGAAAAATCAATAAAAAATAAACAGTGATTTTCATCACTACATATGAGCAAAATAAACAGTGATTATCATCACTACAAAAATCCTCACTCAAAGAAAAATCAATAAAAAATAAACAGTGATTTTCATCACTACATATGAGCAAATATCCAAAGCCAAAAAGAAGCCAAAAAGGAATAAAGCTTGAATCCCTGGAATTCTCAGCATTGTACAAAACTAGAAGGAGAAATCCTTATGCATGACGATATGTCTATTACAATTGCTTCATGCATTTGTGTAGACCAATGTTTGAATGTGGATGAGCTAGCTTAGGTAACCCAATATTGCCTAGTGGTATAGTCCAACTAAGTCCAACATAAGGATGAGATGAACACTTAAGGATCCCTGATCTTAGCAATGGGCTGAAATAATCTTGCTTGACATTGGAGGAAATGCTTGAGTTCTATCTCAAAATATACAATCACTTGCACACACAGAGATCATGAAAAAATAGGTCCATGGTAAAAGCCTTACTTTTCAAAAGTCTAAGTGGTAAGTAGACAACTATTGATAGGGTAAATAGAGTGCTTGAATCTCCGAAAAGCCCTAAAAATTCTTACATAGCAACAAATCATAACAATTCACACCATCACTTTCTTTATAAGATTCTATAAATTAGGGGGTATCAACATTGTAGGATAGATACCACATATATATTAGAAATAGTCTATATACGGCCACTGACTACTTTATATATTTTAATTTACAAAAACTTATTAATAAAATACATTAAACACCATTACATCTCACATATGAATACTTAATCAATTCTTATGATAAGAGTGATTATTTAAATTCATGATTATTTTTTTACTTTCTGTGGTATCACCTATTAAGATTGTCAATGTCATATGCATTTCGTATGTTTTAAATTATTAGAGCATACAGGTTCATTTATGTCATCCCATCACATAAGTTAGATGCATATAATTAAATAAAAGTTAAAACAAGCATTTAGCAATAACATCGCATTCACAAAAACAAGTCATTAATCATCCACAAACCACATCATAAAACATGTAGGCAATATCCATTTGCATACAAATCATAAATTCATCAAATCATCATCAAAATACATCGCATCATATCATAAAATCATATAAGCATCTACACATCCATCTAAGCATATTCAATATCATCTATCATCTAACATATTCATCAAATCATCATAATACCATCATCACATCATATCATAAAACAAAATCATAACAAAAACATAAGCAATAAATGATACACATAATAAGTCATAATGCAAAGCTATAACAAAAGTATGTGTCAAGTCCATGGATGTACATAAATTCTCGTGGGTTACAGTCATATAGGTCATCCTGACCTCAAAAATCAATCAAGGACCAAATAAAGCATCAATAAAATACCAGGCCTGAGCCCCCTACATCACCTCCTTTAGTGTCACCTCCCATTGTGGTGGTGTTGCGAGTCGAATTATGTGAGACTATCGGTCTCTTTATCTGAGTCTAGGTCCTCTGGCTAGGATAGGTAGAAGACTACCCTGAGGTAGAGCACCCACTGACCTATGAACCACCCACACCATATGGATCCTTAGGGACAATCCCATGCCTCCTGAGATGCATCTGAAGAATGGTGATGTGATCCATAAGTTATTGGATCCGCTCATCATGCTCATCCAAAAAATACTAAAGCTATCCCACATCTACTCTGGAACCTACCACTAGAACCTATTATGGTGTAGGAGAAACAAAAAACTACATCCTAGCATCGACACCCCCAATAGTAGCCTATAGAGCTTGTATCTGTGCTGTGAGCTGCTCAATGGTAGCATCTCATCACTATACCCAGATCTTAGTTGTCTGAAGCTCAACCTCGACCTCATGAAGATGTGCTATCATAGGAGAGTCTCTCTCCTTAGGCTCTAACTCCTCATCCTCAGGAACATTAGGATCCTCCACTACCACCTGCTCTATTGGCTGGCCCTATACCTCGGTCATGGCTCAAACTCTACGTCTTGTTGGATCTACACCATCACCCCTGGCATCATCCTTGTGCCCTAGGCTATTGACACCATGCCACATATGATCACCCCACCACTGAGTGTATGCCTCTATAACTCCCCCAATCACTCTAGGGTCAAAAAATTAGGCATCCTCCTCATCTAAAAGCTCTATAATCTGCCATGGAGGTAGGTCCTTCTCTGTTGTGAGGCACCTATACAAGAATGGTACCAAGGGCACATCCTGCTACAACCCATACTAAAAAATAACCCGTGAGTAGAAGAAATACTCCCAAATGGTAATATTACAGCCAACAAGCCATCACTCATACCGTGTCCTAGTAGTAAAGCTAGCTGGATCATCCCAAGAAGGGCACTCATGGTAGGGGTGCCATACGACATCTTCAGCCAAAATTCTAGTAAAAGCATTAGTATAATGGGATAGCTCCCCTACAAAAGTGTGGCTCTTGTGCTCCTCGTGCTCTCAAGCCCATATAGCAGCATAGCACTATGTTTGAGTGTCAATCACTGTAATCTTGGCTAGGAGCCCCTTAGGGTGATCTACCCTAATATGCTCTCATCCCCAAACCTGTAGGAGCAAGTTGTAGGTAATGTTGACATGTTCTCACCAACGGATATGGTATAACTCATCATAGCACTGAGCCAATAATTATCTATCCCATGCATAGATGATAGGCTCATCGCTATCCAACAGATCTTGCACCATCACCAGAAGGTTCCATGGGAACCTCAAAGCTGAGCAGTCTAGGATAAGAACATTGTTGATAACCATCAGTAATATGACATGCCTCATCGTAAAGACACCCTCTCTGTGCCAGTGGTTGATGGAAACTCCTCCAAAATTGGTGTCCTTGAAATCATCCACAGAGTGTCCTCTAAAAACTCGAGTGAAGACAACCACCTAATCAATAGTGCATAAGAGACAATGGCCACCCTATTAAATAAAATTTGAAAGATCCTATATACATCCTCCAGTGTAATGGTCATCTCACCGGTCGAGAGGTGGAAGGTATTAGTTTGCGGGTCCCAATGATGGGCCAGAGCTGTAAGGTAAGCCTGATATGCCATGATGTAAGGTAGACTAATGACATACTATAACCCATGGGATTTGAACCATGCCCAGTTCGTATCATCAAAGCTAATAAGTAGTTCAAGCAGGAGCTTTGGATCCCAAGCATGAGAAGTAAGGATCAAAGAAAAGTAGAAGAAATACAAAATATAACTACAATGTGTCTAAGGTATAATTCATAATAAAAATGAAAACAATGCAAAAGAGTATGGGCTATTCTAAGTCTAAGAAAAAGGACAATATTGCACCTAATCAAACAAATCAAAAAGTCAAAAATTTCAAAAAAAAATAAATTTCATAAAAATCCAACAACTAGCAAACAAATGCAAAAAAATATAGCTAATGGTTTCGTCACTATCACCTACAATGGTCGAAACCTGACCACTGGAGGCAGCAGCGGTCAAGACCCAACGGTCAAAATTTTGACTGTTGGGGTTCAAACCTGGCTGCTTTGAGCGACAGTGGCTCATAAATGGCCACTCTAAGTGACAGAAGCCAAGGGATGACATGGAAAACCTATGAACCCTTGGCCAAAAAACATAAAAAATAAAAAATGCAAAAAAAAAGAACTTAAATAGATCAAGAGGGAGGAAAAAAAAAAAAAATAGAAAACAAATTCCCATTCAGTCATCAAAAACTAAGCTAATTTCAAAAATGGTTACATGGCAGCAGTAGGTGAACAATGAGAAAACTTGGGAACCCTAGGCTAGAAACTACCAAGGCAAAGCAATGAAAAAAAAAAGGGGGACTAACCCACCATAGCAAAAGGTAAGCTAAGCCAAAGTACGAAGTTTATTCATTACCAACAGGTTTAGTAAGGTTCATTTTACGCATTACTTAGTGAGGTTTAGTTTTACTTAGACAAGAGAGATAAGAGAAAATAGGGTTAGGTTTTTGAAAATGAGAAATACCCGAGAAGCTTTAGCTCCTCTAGTAGCTGATGTCTTGCCCTACGTAGGCATGTCCTCAATGCGAACAAACTCCAAAGTTATAACTGCTGTTGTCACACCAGAGCTCCCAAAGTGAATATTCAATAGTGAAAATGAAAGGTCAAACCCTAGAAAGCATATATTTTATATTTCTTTAATTACATATTGGCTGCTACTGATGTCAATGACCCAAACTTCTTGGTCGTCCAAGGTGATAACGACCATAGGCAGGAGTTCAGAGCCCACTGGACCTGACATCAACAAGATCCACAGATCAAAACAAGAGGTTTCCCCCTTGAGAAATCATACAAAAACAACAAATATACACACTTTTATGGTTTAAGATCATCAAAATGTTCAAAATAATAAAAAAAAATCACATAAGAGAACAATCTTAGGTAGGCCTTGTACCTAGTTACTTACTCTATCAACTCGATGATTGCAGCGATTCACACTCCATGTATTTTGGTGAGATGAGTAGATAACCATAAGGCCACTTGGGACAAAAACAACTCATTTTGGAATTACGATGTGCCACCATTCAATCTCAAAGAAGACCAATATGGTCAGACTACTCCACGGGTACGAAAGGATCATCCTAATTCCCCTATGATACCAAAAACATTAAGTCAAAGTGATACAATCTAAACATAAATATAATCACTCATCCTAACTCCCTAAGAAGGCTATTGATAGCCGGACCACTCCTCGGGATAAGTATGGATGATCATCATAAACAATTGGAATCACACTTGGATGAGGGATTACCCATTAAAAGAAACAAATGCTAGAAAGGAACCAAATTAGTCATATTGGTCAAGCGACTTGTCGCTTCATTCATTGTCATTTATTCACTAATTTATTGTATGAAGTAGTTCAAAACTTCAACATAATCATAATCAAAATAAAAAAGAGATCACTCGATCATAGCAAAATCATGTTCTTCCTATGAATCATTGCATACAACAATCATAAATTTCCCTTATTTTTTGGGAACGTAAGTAGACATGACATCTTCAATTGTAGCTCTCCTACCAGTTGGAATTGTTGATTTTTGAGGAATGAGTGCAATTTAACATGCCCAAGACCCTAAGCTAAGTCCTCTGAATGTTGAGGCAATGATTCAAGGGATGCGTGCCATATTTGCATGATTGGGCCATCCGACTTTGATTAGACCATTGATCACCATACACCCTACAAATAGATCAATCTACATTTTTGCTCAACATTGTGTTTTACACATAGCACATCATAAAAAAGGGCATCTGTAGACACCTAAATTGTGTCATTCTTAGGGGAGATGCTCACATAGACACATTCATAATATCATAAGATATAATATTGGACTTTCCAAGCATCAATAGTGGTTCTCACCACTCATTTGGGGCCTTTTCAATCCATCCAAGCCTAGCCGCTCCAACCAAGAGTAGCCAGATCCTAGCTAATAGAGCCTAGAGCGGCCAAAACTTAGCCACTATAGATGATAGCATCTAGATATTAGCTACTACAGATGATAGCAGCTAATCCATAAGTAGTTTTGTAGACAAACAAGCCTAATCATGGGTGGAAGTGGCAGTATGCATGCAATAAAGGTGAGCGGGAGTAACTTTGCATTCCTTTTCATGACAAGTTCACATAGGAGACTTGAGTTTGCATTTAGAATTGAGTTAACTGACCTCCAAGCATAAATAAAGGACAAAAGCTTCTCATGCTAACAACCAGTTTGCATAGAAGACCCAAGTAAGCAGTTAGATTTTAGTTAACTGGCATTCAAACATAGACAAAGGACAAAAGATTCTCATGCTAACTTGCACTACACATGAGAAATTCATACCTAGGGCTTGGACATAGACCTAGGGTTTCACACTATAAAAGGTGCAAGACTAAGAGCACCAGATATATCACATCTATCATCAAGATATATTTTATTGAGGATAGCTTTCAAGACTTGGAGAGTTCCCTTGTATAACATGTGTATGGCGAAGCCCTGACAGATTGAAGAGCATAAAACCTATTATTTCAACATCAGATATAGGTTTTGAACCATAACTTTGGGGTAAAGAGAGCAAGGTTTACCTTAGCGGCCACTATCTTGGATAATGGCCCATAATCTTAGCTTAGCTTTAAGACATAGCTTCTTTTATTCCGTTTCTTCATGTTTCCATATCATTAGCATAGATTTACATGATTTCATGGCATAGTTTCATCATATTTCCATTAAATTATTTTATTACTAACAACCTCATTCGGGGAGGCAATCTCGGACATCTAAGTGTGTGTTGTTGTTTCATTGCTTATAGGGCCACAGGTTCATCGGATGAAGTTTGCAATGTACAAGAGCAAAAGGGATCCCTCTAGGAAATAGACTCGGAGAAGGAGGCATCTGTAAGCCCTCATACATTTTTGTGTGCAAAACCAAGAAGCCTTTATAAGCGCACCACCTCTTCATGAAAGGGGCACTCTTTGCCTATTTGTAACCTTATTGTATTGAAATAGGTATCTCTAAGAATGACCGACATGTAACTGAGTTTCAATATAGATAAAGAGATCCATATTTGTTATTTCCATGTTATATGCTTTTTCATTGTCTTCCATTTCATATTGGGTTTTAAATAACAATGCAAGTAGAGTAAAAGGGCGGTGCGTGCGTCCCGGGGTCACTACACATAATATCAAAAATCATAATCAAAATCAACAAAGGATCACTCGATCATGTCAAACTATGTTTGTCTTATGAATCATTGCTAAAAATTATCATAAGCTTACCCTTTGCTGGGGTGAAAAGAAAATATGATAGTTAAGTTTGATGCTCTTCTCATTTTGGACCAATCATAGCACCAAGGCTACCCAATCGCCTCAAGACTTGCAGTGAAATCTTTTGCAAATTTAAGCCTTCCATCCTATTGGAAGCAATGATTCTAATATGTGCACCTTCCTCATGATTGGGGCATCTAAGTTTGATCATATAAATGATCATCATCCACCCTACATATGGCCCTAGGTAGTCTATTTTTTTGCTCAGTGTTGTGTTGCTCATAAATGCATCACAAAAATGGGCATCTGTAGACACATAAAATATGTCATATTTGGGAGACTATCATATGGGCACATATAAAGACCATATGATTGATATTGGACCTTTAAAAGAGCTAGTAGTGGTCCTAACCACTCACAAGGGGTAATTATGGCCCATTCAGGCTTAGCTGCTATTAACCAACACAGGCGTCTAAAACTCAGAGTGGCCACTTCTAGTTGTTGCTTTGGATAGTAGATAGCATTGAAATACAAAATAGCCATGAATGCAGGTCTGAATCACATAGGATGACAACACTTGCATTGGATTCGAGTAATTTTTGGTGTGGATCTCCTAGAGGTCCTCTGCTTCCATGTAAATTTGTGACTGAGCCTTCCCCTCTAATAGTTAGTTACATGCAGATCTGGATATTGGCTTCTCTAGGAATCCAAGATCTGGATCTAGATCTAGATCTAGGAGGTCTACATATGCTCCTAAGCAAAAGAAAAAAGGCCTGAAGATCAGATTTTTTATGTAGCAAAGCCCTAGCAAATTGGAGAGTAATTTCATATCCCCTTGAGGAGTAACAAAGTGTTTTCCAATTGAGAAATGATAAAACACCATCCAATCATTCATATCAACACATTTTGCACTACCAATTCATCTCTGAACATGAAGGTGACCCTTGAACATTAATTTAGATGAAGTATTGAGTGTCTCAGCCCCTGGTTCAAGAGGGAAAACATCGCAGTTAGCAGCTGCTATCTTTGATAGTGGTTTGTAGTCACGGTCGCCCTAAGTGACAATGACTAGGTATTGAGGCATTTTTTCCTGAGGTTTTAGCATAGGTTTCTCATTGTTTTTTCTTTACCATATTAGATTAGCACAGATATATCTTTTTCATTGTATTTTCATAGTTATTTATGTGTTTCTACCTATCTTTGCTTCATTATGCTTTTATTATTATTTTATGTCTTGCAAATCTTCAAATAAATTCTCATCATGAGAGGCCATATATGCTACTGATCATTCTTTATTGTTTCTTGTATGTAGATCACAATTTACTGGACCAAGATATTCAAAGAAAGTCTCATCATGAGAGGCCATATATGCTACTGATCATCTATATTGTTTCTTGTATGTAGATCACAAGTTCCTAGACTAATTCAAAGCATTTTAGGTGTCATATCCCTCCAAGCAAGTGAAGGAGGATAAGGCATCAGTAAGCCCTTGAGTAAATTTGTGTGCGAATCCAGGAGGCCTACGAAGTGCACCATCCCATTTCAAGGACTCATCTCTACTTGTAATAATTGTATCAAATGTTTGGTTTCCCTAAGAGGGACCTATCTATAAATGGATTACACCATGAATTAATACAAGAAATATTATTTTGTTTTTATTAATTCCTTGTCCTTATGCTTTAATGATTTTATGTTGATGTTATGCTATAAGTATATTAGGTATTGCTTCCTGAGATCGTACATATGGATGATTAATGCAAGTGTATGGATGCAAATGTTCTTCTAATAATTCATGTTGGGATCCAAATTGACATCAAGGAAACTTGATACTACAAATTTCTATCTTCTATATTTTTAACCAAGCTTGCACCCACTAGTCACAGCTCAGAACTCAACATTGGATGGACTAAATATTGCTTTAGCCCAACCTCGAGAGTAGTCTGGTTCCTTGTCAACTGATAGAATGTTGACTCAATTAAGATCAATAATGGTTTTGAGGGATAATGTTAGAAAAGGATTAGGATTAATAAATTATAAATAAATAGTGGTTGGATAGGGCTAAAAACATAGGCATCCATAGGGAAAACCTTTCAGTAAACTATTTGCAGTGTTCCACACTCAATATTAGCAGCACCCAAAATAAAATAATATTCATACAATAAAAGCAAAGTGGAGATGTGCTTCAATAAATGATTTCAACATCTATGATACTAAAAATCCAATTTAGTAGAATAGATTAGTATTCAGACTTAAAAAAAATAAACTTCTTGCCAACATAGATCTAACTGTAAATAGATTTCAATTGCCTTACAACTAATAATCCAATATAGGTGGAATTAACTAACCATAATAACATTGAAAAAAATGTAATTCATAGCTTGAACCTCTTAATAAAAGATATTGAAGATGACAAATCTTGAGTCAAAAATTTGAGTAATGCTCCTTCCATTAATTTGCAAAATATGTTACATAGTAGGGCAAGCAAACACTCTAGAGACAACCCTAAAAATTGAGGGTTTGACCTCTATATATAGTTTTACAATGAAAGAAAATAAGGGTAACATTACAAGGATCTGGATTATGCCAGATTAGTAGAATATTGTGATGGCATCTTTTCATTCACCTATAGGGTCTAGGAAATATGCTCAATGCTACATGCCATGGTAGCTTGGATCTGCAACTTGCTAGTTCTATCATGGTAGTTAGAAATTTGGCCATTAAAAATAGGATCTTAACCATTCACATTTCTTGAATACTTTCTCTTACCTTAGATCTACAACTACTAGGTTCTTGGTTCTTGGCTCCATGGACACTTCATCTACCTGCTCAAATTGCTTGGTTCTCATTTACCAAGAATTTGCCTTTGTATAGTCATGAAATTGTTAGCATAACACCCACCATTGATGCCCTTCATGGATGACTATGATTAAAATTTAAAAATTCTCTAGATATAAGAGACATAGAACATATCACCAATCCGATCTAAAAAGAACACTGACATCAACTTGAATGCTTTAGCTAGTAGATTAGAGCATTCATAAGAAATATACTGAATGTTGAGAAGAATGTAGTTCATCGCTAATCCTCTCCCTGAAGCCTTCAACATGATTTATTTCATTCTTTGTGTCCATAGTGTATAGCATGTCTCCATTCTCTCCTCGATATCTACTCCTTCAACTTTGACTTGAGTTGACTACAAAATAGATCCTATCACTGATCTGCTTGAGAAGTAGTGTAAAATATCTTTTGCACTATTTCACTACCTTGTACTTCTTCTCTAACGTTTTGACCTTCCTACCTAGTGGCATAGAGCATGTCACAATTCCACTCTAAAATAGATGTGGAACTCAATGGAATGGGATATTTCTAACACTTAGTCACTTTAGCACACAAGATGAGGTAATGTTGTTAATCCATGCTTTAAATTATGTTGACATCATTTAGACTTGGTTTGATTGTGGATTGGAATATTTGTGCTAGGTTGTTGCAAAATATGCTAAGTATTGGGTGGGGTGGAACACTTCACTCATGTTTGAAAAAAAAACTAAGTGTTGAGCTGATTGACACATCTTGAGCTGGCCTGCTCTGAAATAAACTATATATTTAGCGTATTGGATCATCTACATGCCTTAAAATAAAATTTTAAAATTTTCTAAGGATGTGGTCATTTTAAGACTACATTATGGCACCTCCTGGGTGAATTTGCTCACAAAGCCATCGAAATCAGAGTCTTATCCATTGGGCATCATGACTAAAAAAATATAAATCTTCAAACAATGCTTCATAGAATAATTTCTATACGACCATTACCCTCTAAAAAAATTGTGAAGTCATCCAGTGGATAAAATTTCATATTGAGATCATATTAGAAACAAAAATATCTGTAGATCCTTTAGAACTGCTCAAATATTAAGCAAAATAGAGATATGCTCTTCCTTTTAAGCTTCATAAAAAATGATATGAATACCTTCACAAAAATCTCATTCTCTACTCTTTGGCCTCATGCTTTTATTATTTTCTTCTGATAGTGTGAGAGTAAAAAAAAAAACAAAAATACAATATTTCTACATGACTACATAAATTTTCTAAGTGTAAAAAACTTTATGTTGTGTCTCTTGAGGGTCTGTAGCAACCCTATTAGTTCTTCACCCTCTTTCTGAGCTTCTTTTGTAGCATTATCTTCCTGGTCTTTCTCAACATCCTCTTCTTCAAGTGAATCTTACTCTTTATCCTTGTTTTTAGCATCAGTACCAAATAATTGGACCATCAGCTTAAGAGTTTACAAGGCCTATTTCCAAACCACTTTAGAAGGATTTGAAGTCTCCTTAAGCTACTTGTGGATGAATCCCAATTCAGTAGTATCTTCATAATTTGTGGAGATTCCCTTGTTCACCAAATATTCCATCAAGTCTTGGAGTCTAGTTAAATAAATTATTATCTGGGAGACCTGCTCTTGATTAATTGGCTCCTTCTAGGCATCAACCTCATATTCATATTGGAGGCTTGAAGCTACACTCTTATTGATTTCTTATTCTGATAATAGAGTGTTATTCTCAAGCCATATTTCTTTAAAGACATATTGAGTTATTTCTTGATTTATGTCTACCACATCTCAAATTATATTCTCCACTTTATCATATAACAGCCAAGCCTTTTACAACAATATATTCTTCTTTACTATGACTTTGAAAGTCACTCTAGTAGTATTTCATTTCTTATTAGGGATCGGTTTAGTAGTCTCATTGAGCTTGCTATCTGCTAGTTTGTAGATCTGCTCTATTGGAATCACAATGGGTTGTAGATATTGAGTGCATTTATCTAGATATTCTTGGGCATTCTAAAGTAAATGGCTGACATTATCCATATAATCTATGATGGTCTACAATTTAGAGCATTTCTCCAAAACTTTAGACCACAAGTCTTTCCTTACTTTTTTTACTCCCACTTTCGAGAAACCTGAGAACTTGGCCTTTTCAATTTGAAGCTGGTGCTTCAAGTTTTGCATCTCTTTAGTTTGTTCTTCATTCTTATTTTTCTCGTCAACTTGATCTTTGAGCTTAATGGCCTCTTGAAATTTTCCCTACCAGATTTTTGCTTCATTCTTGATAGCTTTCTCTACTTATTTTTGGTTGCTGACTATTTTCTCTAGCTTTTCTATCATCCTCTCTAGCTTGTCAACTTTCTCCTTGTATATGTCAATCTTAACATAGAAAGTATCTAAGTGAGATTTTGCTATAACTAGCTCATCTTCGATAGGTAGCTGCTCAATATCTTCTATATACTCTTCTAGATGATAGTCTTGCACAATCATCTATATTTCATGCTTACTCACCAAAGGAATAATAGATATGGATGTTCTATGCCTTGAAACTGGGTCAATAAACATTGCACTCATTTTTGTAGCCATCCTCTTTGAATGTTTGGATAACTTATCTGCCCAAAAATATTGAGTTTTCTATGAAATTTCTGTCTTCTTTTGCAAAGATGCTAGTGTGGGATAACTTGTAGGATGAGGATAAGCTATAAGATAGGGAAAAGTAGACTCAATAGCTGATGTTGAAGGAGTGGTAGTGACTAAAATTGATTTTGTGACTATTTCTAATGTTGCAACAAGAAAAGTCATGGGAACGAAAACAAAACTCATAGAAGGGTGAGTGGATGTGGATGAAACAACTTGCGTTTTAGATGATGTTGGAGGTTGTGATGGCGAAGGTGGGATTACCGAAGATGATGTGGTTGGAATTTTAGAAGAATATAGAGGAGATGGATTTGCTTAGCACTTTATATATTTTTTTGGTAGATAAGATACTATAGCCTTTTACAAAAATTAGCCCAGGGTTGTTGATGAACATCTCCTTACTAAGGATCCTATATATGTAAAATATACGTCGCCAAAGCCATTACATCCAGTAAGTCACATATCCTATTATAAAAAAGAAAATTCCCATACAAAATTTTGGGTATACCCCGAGAAAACACACCTGCATCATAATTACAAAAAAAAAATAGACACAAATCCCTTCCTTGAAGCAGTGGAGAAACAAAAAAGCTGCAGACACACATAGTAGAGTACTGAAAAAAAACTCCCACAAGCTCTGTATTGATAGTTACTCTTAATAATCCTTTGGTAATTGCTTTCTTTTGTATATGACATGCTTTGGTACCACATCCCATATTGGCCAATCAGCCTTGGAGAAGTGAACCTGCTAGCTAGATTTATGGCGGTGGCTATCTGGTGGTCCATGTGGCTCTGGTTCAAAGTCTTATATTGTCGTTTCTTTCCTGCCCTCTGATTATCAACCAACCTCAAATTAATAAGACAACTAGGAGCCATGTTATCTGACATTTGACTATCCCCATTAGCCTTTGTGGTATTTCAAAGCAGCATCCACCAAGAATGGTAGCTCAAATAATTTTTATTGTGAGTCCATTTCAAAAAATATACAAGAATACTCATAGCCTTCGAACTTATAGTGTCTTCCCTGTTGGTAAATTCGACTATCATTCTTGGAATTCTTGTTGAATAAGATCCTCTACTTCACTCGAGACACCGTGTTCCCATTTGAAAAGTCTGTCACCATCGACACCCAAATTGGCCAGCTTATCAGCAACTTTGTTAGCTTCCCGAAATACATGGGATTTTCTATCCTGTCTTCCCTAGAAAAGGATCCTAGCCTCTTCAAAAATTGTTTTAATCCTCCAAGAAGGTGTTTTCCAATTATTGAGAAGATTTATAACATGCATAGAGTCTCCTTCTATGATCAAATTACCTTCTAAGTCTTGAGTCATTTGAAGGCCTCTCCACATAGCTCTAGCTTTAGCTTCATTGTTCATCCTTGTTCCCAAATATTCAAAAAATGCAAGCATCATATTCCCATTATGATCTCACATAATGCCACCAGTACTTGCTCTGCCAGGATTGTCCTTAGTTGCTCCATCAAAATTAAGCTTAAACCAACCCGTAGGAGGTGAGGACCACTTAACATTGGCTCTAGGGTTGAATACCCTAGGCACAAACTCATATAACAAGGTTAAGCTTAAATATTGAGCAATTGTGGTCTCCTATAGATGAGGTTTACGGATATCAAAAGGGATAAGGTTTACATTCTTGTTGACAAAGGATAAGATCCTGGAAATGATAGTTTGATGATCATAGATAGACTCATTAAAGACTCTATGGTTCCTTTCTAACCACACCTACCAAAGATAGTGATTGAGACAAATTTTCCACATGTATTTAAGTCTTTGGCTTGAAAATGGGCAAGGCCACTGGATGAAAAAATCAAGTACGATGGCTAGTTTAACCCAAGAAATATTGAAGGCCTAAAAAACCCCACTTAGGCCAGTCAAGGAAAAAGGGCACTTAAGGAAAATGTGATAAATGGACTCTCAATTAGCCCTGCATAGATAACAATGATTAGTGATATAAATACCTTTACACATCATATTATCAATGGTTAGAATTCTTCCTTGGATAACTAGCCATGAAAATACTATAATTTTTGGAATTAAATTTTTTATCCAAACTAAGTCCTTTTGGAGGACAAAATCCTCATCATCAAGTAGAAGCTTGTAAGCTGATTTAACAGTGAACTGCCCATTTTTCGTAGGAGCCCAGGTCACTTGATCTTCCTTTAGTCTCATTGGGATAAATTGTTGCTCGAGAATTTTACAAAGATCATTTGATTCCGCTTGAAATCCCTAAATCCTTATTTGTTTCCACTTCATTCTACCTCTGTCCTCAACCATATAATCGAAGACTTTTTTGCCAATGATTTCTTCTGTGATATCTCTGACTCGGGCTAAGTTAGGATATTGCGTCAGTGGTTCGTCCTTAGCCCACCTACCATTCCAGTAATTTATCCTCTCACCATTGCCTAAAACCCATATTAAACCTTTTTTTATGATTTCCTTACAATTAAGAATTGCTTTCCAAAAAGCAGAACCTCTAATTGGAACTGAGTCACTTAGAAATTCCATATTTTGAAGATACTTTAGTTTGATGATTGTTGTCCATTCATTTTCTTCACCAGAAATGAGGTGCCACGCCTGCTTAGCTAGTAAAGCTAAATTCATATGACCAATTATCCTCAGACCTAAGCCCCCATTTTCCTTGGGTCTGCACACTTTGGTCCATCCTACAAGGTGTATCTTTTTTTTCTCCTTTGATACAGTCCATAAAAATTCTTTTTGGAGTTTCTCAATTTTTTGGAAAACCTTCACAAAGTCTTTAAAAATAGAGAGGAAATAGATTGGAATTCTCTGAAGAGAGGCCTTAGTGAGGGTTAGCTTTCCTTCTTGAGATAGAATATGACCTTTCCATCCAACAAGTTTTTTTTAAATTCTTTCAATAACCTTGTCCCACATTGACTCTCTCGGAGAACCAATGAAAAGAGGGAGACCAAGATACGAAGTGGAGAGGTTTGCTATATCACACCCTAAAATTTTTGCAATCCTTCCTTGCCTTTGAATGGGGGTGTTCAAGAAATATAACTTTATTTTACTAAAATTAACTTTCTGACCAGCAACATCCTTGTAGAGTTGTATTATGTATTTAATTCTTTTGGCCTCAACCACCGATGCCTTAGTCAATATAAGGGTATCATCGATGAATTATTGGTGAGAAATAGCCATAGTGAGAGATGTTGCCTTGATTCCTAATATTAGCCTTTAACTACAAGTATTTTTGATGGTTCTGCCTAAATCTTCTGCCACAATGATGAATTACATGGGGATGATAGGGTTCCCCTACTGAATTCCTCTGTGACTTTGAAAGTAACCAACAATTGTTCCATTAAAAAAAATTGAGAACCATGCTTTATAAATGCATTATTTGATCAAATTAACCCATTGGTGGTGAAAAACAAACTTAAGGAGGACAAAAATCATAAAGTCCCAATTTAGCCTGTCAAATGCTTTGTTCATATCAAGCTTGAGGGCAAAAATAGACCTGTTAGTCTTATGAGTAGAGTGTAGAGCTTCATGAACTGTGATAACTCCATCCAAGATTGACCTGCCTTGGACAGAGCTTCCCTGGAATGAATCTATGATGCGGGGTAGAACATCTCTCATTCTATTTGCAATGGCTTTAGTTAGGATCTTGTAAGAAACATTGCGTAGACTGATTGGCCTAAAGTCAGCCATAGATTTAGGGGTTTGCTTCTTAGTAATTAGAGAAATAAAAGTAGAGTTGAGACCTTTTGGGATATTATTACTTGCTTGGAATTATCTGACAGTAAAAATTACATCCTCACTTACGATGTCCCAAAAAGCTTGATAGAAATGAGGGGGAAAGCCATCGGGTCCCGGGGCTTTGTATGGCTCCATGCTAAAAAAGGCTTCCTTAATTTCCTCATCAGAAAAGAGGGCTAGAAGCTTAAGGTTTATATCCTCATTTATTATGATAGGAATGGATTGCAAGAGAATATCTTTGGCCTCCTCATTACACTATGATTCCTAACCAAGGATATAATTGAAATAAGTTACTGCCTCCTTTCTGATTTCTGTTAAGTCCTGAGTAATAGAACCATCTGCTTTTTTTTAAAAAATTATCTTGTTATTGCTTTTGTTTCTAAGTGTGGTGACATGAAAAAACTTAGAATTTGAATCTCCATATTTCAACCAAAGAGCCCTTGATTTTTGCCTCCAATATATTTCCTCACAGGCCAAAATGTTATGAAACTCTGCTAGTTTTGTCCATTCCTCCTGCTTAGTAGTTTCATCAGCATCACCATGTTGAATCCTCTGATCAATTATCTTGAAACTTTCAACAACCATTTTTTTTATTTTTAAAGAGGTTACCAAAGACCTCTTTGTTCCAAGTTCGAAGCTTTTCCTTAACAAACTTTAATTTGCCAGCAAGTTTAAAAGTTGCACTACCCCTGACAGGTTGTTGCCACCACTGAATTAAGTTATCTCTAAAACTAGAATGTTTGATCCACACAGATTGAAATCTGAAAGGTTTCTTAAAGTACATAGAGTTAGGGATCTCCAAAAAAATAGGATTATGATCAGAGGTAATTTTAGGAAGGACTTTTAGGGTAGAATAATCAAACAGATTTATAGCCTCCTTTAATAGAAAAAACCTATCAAGCCTTTCTTGAATGAGATGACACCCTATCCATCGATTGCTCCAGGTATAATTTGCTCCTCTAAGTTTTACATCCATCAACATGTTGGAGTTCACAAAGTCATTGAACTCATCCATGCTCCTGATAGGTGGTCCATTTCCACCCATTTTGTTTGAAGGGTAAAGAGGAGTGTTAAAATCCCCAGCTAAAATCCAAGGGACATTATGGAATATTTCACTTAGATTGCCTAAGTACTCCCATAGTAGAGCTCTCCCTTGAATTGAATTTGGGGCATAAATATTTGAAAGGATCCACTACCTGTTGTTATTTATTTCCTTAAATAAAAAACTAAGAACCCTATCATCTTTCTGAATAATGGTGCCTTCTACTATACAGGGATCCCACAAAGTCATATGGCCTCCAGACGCTCCTCTGGCTGATTTGCAAACCATATCCCCTTGATTCCAGATTTTTTTTGTTATTTTTTTGACTGAATCTCATCAAGTTTTGTTTCTTGCAACATGATAATAGTTGGATTCACTTGATTTCTTATTGTACTGACTTACCTATGTTTGGGCACGCCATTGAGGCCTCTCACGTTCCATGAGAGGAACTTCATTTAGATTGTTAAATATTTCTTCCTCTCCCCCTCCCTTGAGGGGATTTTCCTAATTTGTTGTCTTCAAAACCCATAATAACCTGTTGAAACAAGGTTCTATATTTTCCATTGGCAATGTCATTATCAGTTTTAATTTTTTGATGCTTAGCATTTGATATTCTCCCTCTTATTTTTCACTGCCAAAATCTATAAGAGACTTCACAGTGCTCCTGGTTTTTTTAGGACTAAACTAGGGGGAGGCAATTTGTTGTAGAACCAGACTGCCATATTCCTCAGTCTGAAGATTTTCACATATCTCCACCCCTACTTCCAAATATTCTCCTTTTTTCATGTATTCCCTTGGTCTATGGGATGGCTCCTTAGTAGGATTCACCTGGATCCTAGTGATGATGTTAGGGAGATGATATTTTTTTTTCCAATGCCTCAACTTTCTTCCTAAGTTATTCAACATTAGGGTTTGGCTTTGGGATGCCCATTGGGCTTGAAGTGTTTTAAAAATTAGGGTTTAAGGATCCTGACTTGGATGGGGATTCTAGAAATTGGGAATTAGGGTTTGGATTTGTGATGCCCATGGGGCTTACAGTAATTTCAGCATTAGGGTTTGAGGATCTTGACTTGGATGGGGATTCTAGAGAGTCAAAAAGGCTAACCTGAAGGTTCTGGGCTTCCATGTCTTTCGATAATCCTCCTACTCCCATATTGGATAGAATTGAAAATTTATTTGAAACTAGAGGATTGGAACTTACCTGAGTATTTTGGTTGCTAACAACCTGTTGTTTTTCTTTGTCTTGTTGGGACCCTGTACCCTCTCTTTTATTTTTTTGGTAAATATAGTTTGCCTGATTGAAATCACCTCTGCCAGGGAAACTCCTCAAATTTCCTCTATCTAGGATTCCCTTCTTCTGCTTTTCTCTATTCATTGCCAGGTTAGGGCACTAATTACATATATGTCCTTGATTTTTACATTCTGCATAGAATGTCAGTCTGTTCTTGTATTCTATCAACTATTTTCAATAGTATTATCCATATTCTAGCTCCACAAACCTTGAAAATTCATTAACCAAATTAGCATTTACGCAAATTCATACATGAGTCATCCTTGTCCTAGCCAAGGTCGCATGGTCAATGGAGATCAAGTCCCCTATAGTTTTTGATATGACCTGCAACCAATATTCATTGAAGAACTGGGCAGGTAGACTTGGGATACGAACCCAAATAGGGGTAATGTTAATATTTTGCTTTTCAGGGTTGAAATATTCACCCCATCATCTGAGAAAAAGGCTCCTTTTGCCCAAAAACCAAGGACCTCCTATTAAAATGTAATTAGCATCCTCCATATTGTTAAAATGGATAATGAAGAACCCTCGCATTAGAGCTACCAACTCCAATATGCCTATCGATTGCCATTTACTTGTCGCCCAAGGCCTGATAGTCTCCATGTCCGGCTTACCTCCTAAAAACTTGCCTACTAGGGAGAGTTCTTCCATTGAAAGAAAAGGGCTCATGGAACTTGTCGGGGCTGAAATTTTATTATTTACTAGAACTACGGGTAGAAGAGAGAGAACCTCCTTTCTTTTTCCTCTAAGATTATCAACAAAAGATAGTCACTTCTTGGGCCCCACATTGTCCTTCGTATATTTTTTGTTGGGGTCTTTCTGAGGAGGGTCGGGCCCTTGCATGATGACCACCTCCAAATATGTTGTAGCCTGATCGCCTTCCTCTAGATCCTCGCTTGATCTATGCTTGAGGTTCCCACCCACCCCTTATGTACCTGCTCTACCTCTACCACCTTGGCTAAGATTCTTGCCCAAAAAATTCAAACCCTCACTCCCACCGCACCCACTAAACCTTAACTCACTCATTCTTGATTATGCAAATTTAATATGGAGACTTATATAATTCTTTAATGAAAAATTAGCCCTTTATATTTACTAGTGAGACAGTGGTGAATTATGGGGGGGAGAGGGAACTTTTGTTTCAAACTTTTCTTGATAAGGGGAAGGAATTTTCTTTGGGGAAATATGAGGAGAAGGAGAATAAGGGATAGAAATCATGCCTTCACCTATAAATGTAGGAAGTTCTAGGGCCACCTCTACACTTTTTGGTTGTGTTGGTTGTACTAATTTTTTTGCAACTGAGACATGGGTCTTCTCAACAATTTTCCTCATATACATTTTTTGTTTCTTACAAACCTCCTTCTTAATCTCTTTCGGTGCATTTTTGGATTTTATCTTAAAAACTTGAAATACTTTTGGCTTAACACTCTTTGTATATTCCTCTGAAGGCCCTTCCTGTAATGCATCTTCAAAAATAGGGTTGAGCTTAACTATGGCTATAGTGGTGAAACTTACTAGCGTAAACACAAAGTCCTCATCCTTCTTATTCCAATCTATCTTAGTTTTAGGGGGCTCTCCACATAGGGCTAGGTTCTTGGGCCTACTTACTATCTTAATGACTTTTGTGCTTATGGCCCTATCATCAAAATAATACATTTTACTCGTTAAATGTGCCCCTATAGGGAAATTCTCTAGTTGTTCCATTGAGAGCTCAAATATTTTAAGAGCTTCAATAGTAGCTAATTGAGTATCAACCCCTTCTTCTCGAGTTTCCTCTTATGAATATGGTGAAGGAGAATTTGTCCCTAATTAAGCTTTCTTGTAAATCAGTACTAGATTCTTAGGGTCCTTTGCCTTCCAAGTTTTGATGTTCTTGTCATCTCTTAGAAAAATCATCATAAATTGTTCACCCAAGTTTGGATTGTAGACACCAAAATCTAGGCATTTGCATTACACATCATAATTCTACATAATAATATATGCCTAAGTCTAAACCTATGTATATAATTCCTGCACATCATTCACCCACATTGCACATCACAACTTTGCATAATAATATATGCCTAATTATAAACTTAGACATATAATTCCTACACATTATTCATTCACATTGCACATTTCAGTTCTGCATAACATTATGTGCCTAAGTTTTGACTTAGGCATAAAATACTACACATAATTGTATTTTCTAGATTTTATTAAATCTAGGAAATATCCTCCTAGGATACCCTCTCTCCTCACTTGACATATGTCCTGGCCACATCACCATCACTCCTTTACCACCTCTCATACACCCTTGTCCCATTTGTCATTTCACATGGGGTAACCCTCCACACTTCACTCCACTTCCAACTACCCACTTGCCACATCTCACACCTCACTCCACATTTTACTCCACTTGCACCTACCCACTTGCCACATCTCACACCTCACTCCACTTCCAACTACCCACTTTTCACATCTCCCTAGTTAAGTGAGACACTTATAGTGACTCACTGCAACTACCCAGGATAGGTGGCTATCCAGTCCTTGCCACTTGGTAGCCTTGGATTGCCACCTGCCCTTTCCTCCAAAACCCTCAAAGACCTATAAAGGCACCATCACATGATCAAGAAAATGAGAGGAGGCAAATGCTAATGTTATGTTTCCCAAATTGTGCTCATGTAAGCCATATTCATTATTCATATTATTCTAAATTTATTTTACATTAGTCATTTCATTTACATTATCATTATCATTGTGGCAGGTGCTACTAAACCCTTGTTTATTTGCATGTGTGCATATTTCAGGTTTAGGATTAAAAAAATTCAAGTCCAACATGATGGTCATAAAAAACCCACCTCCAACATTGTTGTAGCATGAAGAACAGCAAGAGACACAATCCTTGATTTGTAAAAGGGATTCCCCTTTGGCACATCTCTTTGTAAAATGCACTCTAAAAGGGTCAAAGTGTATCAAAAGGGACTTACCCAAATTTAATAAAATGTGACATTTTTATTACAATGGTGTTCTTTTTTATGTATACAAATTGGCGATCACAATATTTTTACCCCTTTTCCTTTTTTTATTTTTTATTTTATTTTTAGAACACTAATTTTTGTTTTTTTTATGTGGTTGCAGGATTTACAATTTATCTTGACAATATCCTCCTCTACTAAAAATACAGGTAAGTGAATATTAACTTTAATTATTTCTAAAAAAAAGTTACTAAATTAGATTTTCAAAACTTCTATTTGTTTTAGTTTGATTTTAAAATTAAATTAAAAAAAAAATCAACTTTATTTTTTATTTATTTTAAGTTTATTTTAATCTCAAAAAAAAATCTTAAAAATCATTTAATTTAATTAAAAAAAAAATATGCAGCCCCTCTTTTGGGCCTACATCAGGCCATCCGACCTACGTAGACCTGATGTCAAGCTTGTACAGGCCTAACGTCATGCTTGCGTAGTGTCATGCCTGACGCCTTGTGCAAGCCTTTTGCGCAGTTAACTACGTAGGCTTGTGTAGTTTCTACGTAGTTAACTGCACATGCCTGCACAGTTAACTACATAGAAGGCCTATGCAGTTGCACAATTTCTATGCATTAACTACATAGAAGGCCTGTGCAGTTGTTACACAGGCTTGTGCAAGTTTCTATGCAGGAACTGCATAAACTGTGCAGACCAAAAACAAAAAATATATATTAAAAAATAAAAAATAACCTTAAAAAAAACAAATACTTAAAAAATAAAAATTAAAATTAAAACAAAGAAAAAAAGTTAAAAAAAAAATCGCTAAAAAAACAAAAATTCAAAACATTAAAAATTCAAAATGAATCTTTAAAAAAAAAAAAACTTCAAAAAATTATAAAATTAAAAAAAAAAACAAAGCATTTAATTATAAAAAAAGATTGTCACTTAAAAACCATTCAAAAATAAATGTCAAAAAAAAAACATGTCAAAAAAGTTATGAAAAATATAAAAATAAAAATTGTCAAAAACATAAGAAAAAAAATCAAAAAGTTAGTAAACCAAAAAAAAGTATACACAACAACGAAAACACAAAAAAAAAATGATTAACAACTTTAATAATATTGCATTTTCATAATAAAAGCATTTTAAGCGAACTATTTATTTGCATCGTATTTTGCATCCTTAGCTTCCATTTTGCATTTTATAAAAGCATTTGCATTATACTAGGCATTAAAAACAAAAGTATCAAAATACATAAAATACAACAAAACAAAAAAATACAAAAATATGTCAAAAAAAATTATTGAAACAATATTATCAAAAAGTAAGTCAACTTTGCATTTTTGTGTGCTTTTTTATGTTTGGTGTGTTTTTTTTGCATTTTTAGGCATCCAAAATTGAATTGCATCCTAAATTGCATTGTATCTTGCTTTACAAAAATAATAGAAAATAAAAAATCTTCACACACTTGCACATTTCATAATAACATTGGTAGATTGGATTTAATTACCAACCTCCAATTCAGACCGGTGACGTTGGAATTCACCTCCTTCCATCGGATTTCCACCTAGACATCCTTAGATAGAATAGGGATCTCCTTAATTTGGTATAGGTCATTTGTGTTCAAGTTGTCTCCCACTATTGGAACGATTATTGAATCAGAGTGGAAGAGCTAGGTGAACCCCCAATTGGGATTTAAGCGGTGTATCCTAGACTCTTTTGAGAAATCATGCTTGGCACTAGTATTCCTAATCACCATATTAATCGAGTTCCTTTTTTCTAATTCAAAAAAAAAAATCTTAAAAACAACAACATCGAAACACACCAAAACTCAAAAAAAAAAAAAAGGATTCAAAAACCTCAAAATCCAAAAAAAATCAAAAACTTCAAAAATCCTAAAATAGTCAAAATATCAAACATTGAAAACAAAAATTGCAAAAACTTAGAAAAATTCTTTGTTTATTTTATTTGTGTGTTATTCATTTGTATTTCAATCACATTTTCACACACATACCTTCACATTCGCAACCTCATTTCACCTGAACCACCTTCCATATGCATATCAAAATTCAAAATGCAAAAAAAAAAACAAAAAAAAAATGCCTCCAAATTAACAAAATTCCTTTGGTCAATTCAAATCAAAATGCTCCAAAGGAACCAAATCCCTTTGGTCAATTCAAATAAAAAATCCCCCCGCCCCCCCCAAAAAAAAAAAAAACTAATCCCTTTGGTCAAAATTCATTTCAAAATGCTCCAAGGTGGAACACCCCTTTGGTCAATTCAATTCAAAATGCTCCAAATGGGGACACCCCTTTGGTCAACTTCATTCAAAACACTCCAAAGGGGACACCCCTTTGGTCAAATCAATCAAAAAGGCCCCAAAGGAACCTAACCCCTTTGGTCAATTCAATTCAAAATGCTCCAAAGGGGACACTCCTTTGGTCAAATTTCATTTCAAAATGCTCCAAGGGGGGACACCCCTTTGGTCAACTCAATTCAAAATGTTCAAAATGGGACACCCCTTTGGTAAAATCAATCAAAAAGTCTCCAAAGGGGACACCCCTTTGGTCAAATCATATCAAAAGGCTCCAAAGGATAAAACCCCTTTGGTCAATTCAAATCATAATGCTCTAAGGGGGGACACCCCTTTGGTCAATCAATAAAAAAGGCTCCAAACGTGACACCCCTTTGGTCAATTAAAATCAAAAGGCTACAAAGGGGACACCCCTTTCATCAAATCAAATCATAAAGGCTCCAAAGGGGCACCCTTTTGGTCAACTCAAATCAAAAAGCTCCAAAGGACAAAACCCCTTTGGTCAATTCAAATCAAAAGGCTCCAAAGGGGAAATCCCTTTGGTCAAATCAATCAAAAGAAAAACTCCAAAGGGGGTATCCCTTTGGTCAAATCAATTCAAAAGGCTCCAAGGGAACCAACACTCCTTTGGTCACATGCAATTCAAAGAGTCCAAAGGAACCAAACCCCTTTGGTCACATTTTCAGCTCAAAAAAACATAAAAATAATAATAAATATATAATAAACAAAAAAAAAATATATATATATATATATATATATAAATTCTCATACACATTGTATTTTTAATAAATCACCTTCACAATACAACTTCCATTGCATTCACACATTACAACTTTCATAGTATTTACACATTCATACCATTTGTATTCATTACAGTCAAGAATAATTGATAGTGCACTGTCTTGTTGCCTTAATCAGTGGCACCTCACATCAAACATCACCAAACCCATCACTCATAATAATACATTGCTTCCTAAGAATAATCCTAATGTTTTCAATCACTTAGCCATCGCTAGTGTCTTAAGCAACCTTCAAAAAATATGTCGAATTCTTTTAGGACCATTGCACATATATACACTAAGCAAATCTTGAGTATTGGGAATTAATTTCAAAAACATTATCGAACCAAACATAATTTTACATCTTAAAAACGTCTTGTGTCAAAAACGGATAACACCATACTTGATAGGAACCTTGAGGTGAAAAGGGTCATCCTTGCTCGTCCTATTATGCAACATAATCCATGAAAATAGTGGTTTTCACAACTATCACAGTTGCTACAAATTCAAAATATAGATTAGTAAGGATAGGGTACAATTATTATCACACTTGGGTTAAGAATCCAATTCTCCAAAGCTCTAAATATTTTACATCACACACCACTGATTAATTGGGTTGTAAGGATCATACTACATTTCCAGTCAGACAATTGAGTAGTCATCCCAAAATTAAAGAAATCAAAAATAAAAATCATGGACTATGGAGTTAACCTCCATTGGAGCTATAGACACTTGACTGGTAGTGGAGTACGATCATGCGTGGCAACATATCTCTATTAAAAAGAGACCTTTGACTGCTCATACAGATAACCTAGCTTCTAGGTTCAAACTATAATAGGCCTCCATTCCATACCACCATCACATAGTCATAAATATAATAATCTATTTCATCCATGTGGTCATACTAGTAGTATCATATTGGTGCCCTTGATTAAGCAATAAAGGCAAAGTTTGCTAAATAATGGTTCAAAAACCTCTTTGAAAAATGATCAATAAAGCAAATACCATTCATTCAAATGGTTCAAAACCTCTTTGAACAATGATCAATAAAGCAACACCATTCATTCAAATGGTTAAAAACCTCTTTGAACAATGATCAATAAAGCAACACCATTCATTTGAATGGTTCAAAATATCTTTGAACAATAATCAATAAAACAACACCATCCATTCATTTGCATTCATTCATAACACATTCATTTCATAACATGTACAAATAAAAAATTGAGCAATCAATCATTACACATATACATAAACAATCACAAAATAACTTGGGGGGTTCAAGGTATCACACCTTCCCCATCAATCACATCAAATAATAAATCAAAAAACTTGGGGGGATTCAAGGTCTCACACCTACCCCAACAATCACATTAAACATTCACATTTCAAATAATCAAATTTAAAAATATCCAAAGGAATCAAACTCCTTTGGTCACATTCAATTCAAAAAGCTCCAAAGGAATCAACCCCTTTGGTCACATTCAATTCACAAAGCTCCAAAGGAATCAACCCCTTTGGTCATATTCAATTCAAAAAAAAAAAAGCTCCAAAGGTAACATAATTTCTTTGGTCAAATTCAATCTCAACAAGGCTTTCAAAAATCGAAATGCTATAATATTGACTCCCTAAGAAATCCATGTGGTTGGACTACTCCATGGTATAGAGATGAACATTTCCTTATTTCACTCAACCTTAAGTGATCCTTGTATCTATTGATTTACTCTAGCACCCTAGCGGTTGTAGAGATTGGTTATCCATACAATCCGGTAGGAGGAGTAGATTACCATAAGGACAATTATCATTAACACAATTCAAAAATCCTCAAATGCATAAACCCCTTTGGTCAAATAAATCCAAAATGATCCAAAGGTACTTAAATTCCTTTGGTCAAAAAAAAAAATCAAACAGCAAAACATAAAAACACAAAAAAACATCTTGTGCTTTCTTTCCATTTCAAAAACATCAAACACCAAAAACATTTCCATGCATATTTTGTCTTACAAAAACATAAAACAACAAAAATATTTCCATGAATATTTTTTCATATAAAACATAAAACACCAAAAACATTTCCATGCATCATTTATATAATAAAAACGAAAAAACACAAAAATTTCCATGCATCTTTTGTCACACAAAAACAAAAACACCAAAAACTTTTCCATGCATCTTTTGTCATACAAAAACAAAAACACCAAAAAAATATTTCCATGCATCTTTTTTCATACAAAAAAAAAACACAAAAAAAATCATACATTCTCCAAAAAAAATTAAAAAAACAAAGAAAAAATCCAAAGATATCTCAATTCCTTTGGTAAAAAAAAATTCAACATGCTCTTGAAAGAATAGAAGTATTCTCATATCAACTCCCTAAGAAGGCCATGAGGCTGGACTACTCCAAGGGATAGAGGTGTACCTTTCCTTCTTCCACTTAGCATCAAGTGATTCTTGTATATTAAAGGCCCTTGAAAAGTGATTCACCTCATGCCATAAATGAATTGTTATCATCTCAATTCCCTAAGAAAGCCATACAGTTGGACTGCTCTAAGGGATAGAAGTAAACAATTATCAACAATGGTCAAAATCACAGTTGAAACAAAAACAAAAACAAAAACATCCATCTCATAAAATCATTATCATTTGTTTCATCACTTTCATCATTTCATATCTTCTCCATTGATGCATCGCTTGAAGGGATAGGCAAAATCAACAAATTCAAGTTTCATAATCAAAGTCAACACTCAAAACTCTCAATATTGCAAATTACGCTCATTAAAATGAGCATATTTTTCATGATTGGGGCAACACAACTTTACTTTTATTTGTGACCATCTTACACAAATCCCCTTCAAATGCAAATGTCTATAAAAAAAATATTGTAAAACCCTCCAAATCATCATCTTGCATCATCATCATCACCACGAGTGAACCTTGTATCTAGTGATTTACCCTAGAAACCTGGTGGTTGCAGCGACTGGAAATCCATGCAATTTGGTAGGATGGATAAATTACCATAAGGACACTTATTCAAAATTATTTCACATCATAATGTTTGAAATCAAATCAGGTTGATCCTTCAATTTTTGAGTGACCTACATTTAAGCAGATTTGTACAAGATTGTCATTAATGCCTACTCTGTGGGGTTATAAAACATGGAAAACTTATACTTCATCATTTTGCATTAATGAATTGCTAACAGTCACTAGGACAACGAGATCCTAGGATGATTGGTTCCTTTACTTCATCATCTTGCATGTCAATCAAACCAAAAGGTAAATTTGCAACAACACAAGTCCACCCCAAACTTGGGGCATCCAACTTGATCTTGATTTTTAAAATTTGTATCCATCACATCATGCATTTTTATAATCATCATCATCAATCACATCATTTAGTGAACCTTGTATCTAGTGGATTACCCTATACACCTAGCGGTTGTAGTGACTAGCAATCCATGCAATCTGGTAGGATGGGTAGCTCACCATAAGGACACTCATTCAAACAAACATATCAAATCACTATGGCATTAAATCAACTAGGTCCCTCAATCTTTGAGCTTGGTTGTGTTAAATCAAATTTGCACAAGGTTATCCTTAAACCCCTTTCGTTGGGTCAAAAGCAAAAAATAATCAAATCAAATTTGGTATTAATCAAAAATCACTCGAGTATCGAGGTCTTATGCGCTGGCTTCGATGCACAGGAGTGACATTTAATAGTAGTGGGACTCATGAGCTCATAAACATGGTTGATGGTTTTACCACAACAATTGCCAACAATGAACCAAAAGAAAATTTGCAACAACACAAACACCCCTCAAACTTGGGGCATCAAATTGATCAAAATGACATACACTTGCATCACATCCATATAATTCAATCAACCACATCCTTTCATCATCCATATTTGGTCAATTGGATCATGGGTTTCATTATTTACCCATTCACCAATTGAGAGGGTAAGTTAAAATAAAAAAAATTCAAGTAATTCATTCTTTGCGTCGAGAATATATGAGTCAATTCCTCCATAAAATAAAAACATGTCTCTTTTGTTTTTCCACCACATTGTGTTTCACACAACATGGTACAAAAAGAGGCATATGTAGACACAAAAATCTAGGCATTTGCATTACACATCATAATTTTGCATAATAATATATGCCTAAGTCTAAACCTAGGCATATAATTCTTGCACATCATTCACCCACATTGCACATCACAACTTTGCATAATAATATATGCCTAAGTCTAAACTTAGGTATATAATTCCTACACATTATTCATCCACATTGTACATTTTAGTTCTGCATAACATTATGTGCCTAAGTTTTGACTTAGGCATAAAATCTTGCACATAATTATATTTTCTAGATTTTATTAAATATGGAAAATATCCTCCTAGGATACCCTCTCTCCTCACTTGACATGTGTCCTGGAAACATCACCATAATTCCTTTTCCACCTCTCATACACCCTTGTCCCTTCACATGGGGCAACCCTCCACACTTCACTCCATTTCCAACTACCCACTTGCCACATCTTACACCTCACTCCACATTTTACTCCACTTGCACCTACCCACTTGCCACATCTCACACCTCACTCCACACATCACCCCACTTCCAACTACCCACTTACCCCATATCCCTAGTTACATGAGACACTTCTAGTGACTCACTACAACTACCCAAGATAGGTGGTTACCCAGTGCCTACCACTTGGCAGCCCTGGCTTGCCACTTGTCCTTCCCTTCAAAATCCTCAAAGACCTATAAAGGCACCATAACATGACCAAGAAAGTGAGAGGAGGGAATGCTAATGTTATGCTTCCCGTATTGTGCTCATGTAAGCCATATTCATTGTTCATCTTCTTCTATATTTATTTTACATTAGTAATTTCATTTACATTTATCATTATCATTGTGATAGGTGCTACTAAATCCTTGTTTATTTGCATGTGTGCAGATTTCAGGTTCAAGATTCAACAAATTCAAGTCTAGCACAGTGGTCACAAAAAACCCACCTCCAACATTGTTGTAGCTTGAATAAGAGCAAAAGACACTATCCTTGATTTGTAAAAGGGATTCCCCTTTGACACATATCTTTGTAAAATGCACCCTAAAAAGATCAAATTGTATCAAAAGGGACTTTCCCAAATTTAATAAAATGTGACATTTTTATTACAATGGTGTCCTTTTTTATGTATACAAATGAGCATAGTCCATATTTTGTATTGTGGGTTCAATTCCTAATGTTTTATATTTCTTAGCCAAAACTGCCCATCTACAGTTTCATAGTCAAAAATGTGTATTCGCAGTTTCACAACTGCAGGTCCACAATTTCCAGTTCCAAACTGTGAGTTTGCAGTTTAACAATCCTGAGCACACAAATCACATAGAACAGAGATCGGTATATTTTTAAATTCCAAGTCTACTATTTCATGATTTATTTATGTTATTTGTGCTTTATTTGCATAAGCTTAGGGTTTATATGTAGCTTGTCTCATCGGTGCCTATAAGTAACAGGCACATTAGGAACACCCTGGACCAAACCAAACTACTGTTGCACTCAACTAAACTAAATATACTTCATCTCACAGAGATGAGCACCAATGACCCATCACCCTCGTCGGATACGACGAAGCTCTACAACATCAATGGCCCAATCCACACCCCTCCATGGTCTCCAACTCATCCAATCCCTGGTCAAATAACTAAGAATATATTTGTATGCTAAAGCATCCATTGTAGGAAGACTAGTCTCCTCGCTAAGGAGTCAACAATATGCACAAGAAGTAGTAACATCACACACACAAGGAAGACCAGCAGGGCGGCCAACAATGATGTGCTCCCATGACCATATTTGAAGCACCAGACTACAACTAATTTTATTCCATCCCTGCCTCTTCACCTCATAAAGGTTGTTGTATACTTGACATAGAATATTGGGATCCCAACCCAACTATCAAGGATTAGCCATCAAATCTAAGACAATGGGCACCTGGTTCCACGGGATCCTTGACCCCATAGAATTTGGCAATAAAATGTTGCTCAATATGTACATCATAAAGGTAGGCACTACACCAAGGCTCTGCACCTGGAATAAATCAAGATAAGAAATTCCCTCCTTCCTGCATTCCACATCCCATAGATCACCAAAAATAGGCTGCAAGGTGTCCTTCTTATCCCGACCCATGCTCACCGTTGGACCCTCGATCGAAACTCGAAGAATCCTATAAATATCCTCCAAAGCAATGATAAGCTCCCCTGTAGGAAGCTTAAAAGTGTCCCTATCAAGATCCCAGTGCTCAAAAAGGGCAAAAAATAGATCCTCATTAGCTTGAACAGTGCCCAACCATCCACACCCATCTAGACCAACTGCCTCAAGAAATTTCCAGTCATCATCTGAAAGGGCCTTCCGCACTTTCTGAATAGTGCAAGGCCATCTATGGTGAGCATCAAGTAGCTTCACCTAAAAAACAAAACAAAGCATGAGATGCATTAGTACAAAAAAAAAAGACACTCTATTGTACAAATTTTACATTGCAAATAAATTTACATGCATTTTAGCACATCACATCCAAAAAAGAAAACTGTCACCTACCCCCATGCGGTAGTCAAAAACCAAAAAAAAAACTTTCACCTACCCCTAGGTGAAAATAAATAGCCAGGCAAAAACAAAAAAAGCAAAAAATAAATAAAAAATAAACAATAAATAAACAAAACACAAAAAACAAACAAATAAAACAAGCAAAAAATAATAAATACAACCTAGACTAAGGGACAATACCACCAACATGGGCATAGCGGATGCCAAATTCCACTCTAGACAAGCCACCACCACCCGCTCCAGCATCACCACCGCCACCGCTCCCCTCGTCGATCTCCATCTCACTCATCAACTCAAACAAATTAGAAAATGATAAATGGTAGAAATGAAAATGACAAGCCAATGGCCTATTTATAACTACATTTTGTGGTAAACAACGTGCATCCACGTTTCCCGGTCGGCTTGTGTGCATAAAAACATGAACCAACAGTTTGCGGTATACAACTGCAGACCCACGGGTAGTGCGAGCAACCGAAATCACACGGTTATCATAATCATAATGCGGACCCATGATTCACGGATTACAACCACAAACACACGTGTAACATGATAAACCACTTTTGCAAGGTTTTAAAAACACATAACCGCCCTAACATGGTTATAAAAAAACAAAAACAAAAACTTATCAAATCAAATTCATGTTGCAAGTTTGAGTGACCAATGTTCAACTAGAGTAGCCCAAGGGTGAAATTGATGCCTAATACATGAGGTTACAAAATACGGCAAATTCAAACTCAATCAACTTGCATTAAGGAATTGCTAATAGTCACTAGGACAAGTCCCTAGGATGATTGGTTCTTTTACAACATAATATTGCATGTCAAATCCACTAACAGGAAAATTTGTGAGAACAAAAGTCCACCCCCAACTTGGGGCATCATCTATTTCAAATAATTCCAAAAAAAAAAATTCATCCACCTTTCAATTGACTCTTGGGTCTCATTCGTTACCCATTCGCCAATTGAGGGGGTAAACAAGCAATCAAAAATTTATCAAAAATCATTCATTCTGCCACACCAAGAAGATTTGAGTCCATTCATCAAATAAAGTTGAGTGTCATTAGTTTTTGCATCGCATTGTGTGGTACACAACACAGTACAAAAAGGGGCAACTGTAGACACCAAAATTCAACACCCTAAAAACCACATTTGTCACCACACCACCAAATTATGCATAATAAAAATATATGCCTAAGTTCTAATCTAGGGATATAAAATCCTGCATATTACCCTATGTTCTAGATCCATAAAATAGAGAAAATCACCCTAGGATACCCTGCCTACCCATTGGACATGTGTTCAGAACACTTCATCCAACATCCCTACCACCTCTCACCCACTCTTGTCCCCCTTGTCCTTGCACATGGGGTAGATTACCAACACTCATGCCACATCCCATCCATTTTGTCTTCCTTATCCCTTCACATAGGACAGGATCCCACATTCCACTCCACTTGCAGCCACATCACCCTAGTTAAGTGAGGCACACTAGATGACTCACTGTAACTGTCCCTTCCACCTAGCAGCTCACATTTGCCACTTGGAAAGTTGAACTTGCCACCTCCCACATCCATCCAAAACCTTAAGAGGTCCATAAAGGCATCATTATTCCACCAATAAAAGGGAGTTGAGTTTACATATTGACAGGCTATCGAAATTGATCCAGATCTAGAGCACAATCATGAGCATAGTCCCTATTTTGTACTATAGGTTCAATTCATGAGGATTTTTGTTTCTCAACAAAAACTGCCTGTCTGCGATTTCATAGTTGAAAACATGCATCCATGATTTCACAATCGTAGGTCCATAGTTTCCAGTTCCAAACCACGAGTTCTTGGTTTAACAGTTCTGAGCAGATAAATCACATAGAACAAAGATCGGTATATTTCTTAATTGCAAGGCTACTAGTTCATAATTTATTTTTATTATTTGTGCTTCATTTGCATCAACTTAGGGTTTATGTGTGATAGATGCTACTGATCCATTTTTTGGTTGAATGTGTGTAGGTAACATGTTTATTGAGAAGCTGATGAAGCTGGAGTGGTCCCCACATTGGATACCAAAGCCCACTCACCCCTTGAATCTGTAACAAGAGAGCGAAGAACATCATATCTTGCTGAAGAGTCGGGAGGTCCCCTATCTTATATTGGAGCATTGTGCATCAAGAAGAGAAGACAAAGCATTGTAACATTACCCCAATACATTTGGGGCAATTCAAAAATCTGTGTAAAAAGTGTATCAATATTAATACAAAATATTATTGCGACAGTATTATCTCTTTCTTGTGTCTATTCTATTTGGGTTCAGTTATTTTGTTACATGGATTTCTCTATGTCAGTTTCCACTCTCATTCTCCACCAGTTTACAATCTTACCTTTATCTCATTTATTTTTATTCTCAACTTCTCTGATCTTAGACTCCTTCAACTGGTGGCTTTCATTGTTGTCTATATCAAAATCAACTATCTATTCATATAAGTCTAGACACGAGGGAAGTTGTTCTATTTTGGAAACATTCCAATATAATGGGGTATTTTCCTTGTTATTTCTTCCCTATTCAAAATGAGGCCTTGAGGTATTTTCAAATTTGTGGACTTTCTCTCCATTAAGAGCAATGTTCTTCTTGTAGAATTTATCATCTGGGTCATATCTAAATACTGGATGATTTATTTACCTTGGCCCTTTCTGGTAATAGTTATATCATAAATATTTTGGTATATCAACAAACATCTTCTTTTCTTACCAGAGCCGTAATTCATATTAATGAAATCTGCTTGCCTCAAATATTCCAGATCTAACAATTTGTTCGTGATAAAATGAGGTAGTATAAAAGGCTTAAAAGTGAATCCATAAAGTCTAATAATTGTACCTTCTATAAGAATATACCAGAACCCTTCTTTAGCACCTTCTATTCTTAAAAATTCTCTGGCCAAATGTGGTAATCTAGGGCATTTCCCATACATAATTTTTAAAGCTATCCCTAAAAATTTTAGGTTAAACCTATAAAAAGACTTAGTGCTCCTCAAATGAATAGTCCAATAGTATACAGGGATAGGGTCTCCCTTGTCATTCTTCTCTTTTACAAGAATCTAGGGCATCATCTATCTTATAGTGGCATAGAAAATCCAAACCAAACTCGAACAATGCCAAAAAAAGGGCATCTCTAAATCCCTTTTCAGCCTTACCAATTGCTCATGCATTCTTTTGGCAAGGAAATCTGACCAATCAAAGTAAATGGCCTTAATATCCTTCTCCTCTACTTCAGGTTCATACATTTTCTCATTTTAAATGCAGTAAGCAGTGGCTATTTTCCAATCCCTCACAAATTGATCAAAATATAAACCCTCTAAATAAGCCAGCATGGAGTACAATTTGGGGTTGATAAACTATTCAATTGGAATTGGGGTTTTGGGTAATCCTCTTCTAGGTTTAATGGTTTTGAATTAGTTATAGACCCACTTCCTAAAAGGTTCCCCTTCATGATCATACAATTATAAATAGTAATATCCATCTTGCTCGGATGTGTTAAACTCTTTCAATATTACGGGTGGTTCTACTCCTAGAGTGAAAAGGTTATGATAAGCCTTGGAAGTGATGTTAAACAAGATTTTGCCCTTAGCTATCTTTACCACTTTTTCCCTTGGGTCATAGAATTTTACAATGGCCAATATTAACTCCGGACAAGGATGAACCGAATCATAGATGTAAAAATACAAGAAAGGGCAAATAGCACAAGTACCTTGGACTGTCAAGGCTTCACCTTTATGATATTTATCATTAATTCTCTTTTTGAGCTTAGTTCTCTCTATAAGAACCAATTTGGTGTTGACCACTACTTCTGGTTTGTCATTGTAATTTCCCAACTCTACATTTGTTGAGGGTTCTACTTCCTGGGTGTATTTGAAGGCCATTTTCATGATAATTCTCAGAGTATTCTTTCACTGGTGTTTGTAGATAATAATTTGCTATTTGCCTACTCCTAATTCTAGGTAGGTGTTTCTTTCATCGAAATAATGAGTTCTATACTTTTGAGCACTTTTAAATGCCACTACATATACACCCTTCACCATTAATACGACCATTGTGAGAACTATCCGTTTGCATGTGTTTCAAATCAAACTCATGCATCTTGGTGGCTGGGGATGTTATGTCATTCACCAATTGGTTAATGTGTGAAACACTTTACTGAGCCTGTGGTATCTTTCATCGTATTTATTTCCTTTGAAGTGGCATGGGAAACTTGCATAGCAACTTATGGATATTTCTTTCTTTGGAGAGTGATGTAGCACAAGTGTCCGAATTCTATTCTAAAATGTTCATGAACTCCAATGGATTAGAACTCATGTTGTGATCCACTACCTTCTTAGTATTTTAAGAGTAGTGAGGAACACATGCAGTATTCTACTGCCATATTAGTTAATTTGAGAGTGGCATGGAACCATGTTGTATTCTGCTGCCACATTGACTTATTTTTGCAACTTATCACTTTTGATTTTTCGAAGCAAAATTTTTCTTTTAAAAAATGAAAACTTTAAAGTAAAGGGAAAAAGGATATGATACAAAAAATATGTACATATATTACAATGAACTTAGCTTAATCAAAGTAGAGCTTAAGGTGGAAACCATTGATTGATATTGGCTGTATGTTTCCTTCAAGATCTTCAAACTGGAAAATATTGGTTTCCTTAATCTCTACTATTTTGAAAGGACCATCCCATAAGGGATTGAACTTATTATGATGCCTTGGCTTAACTCTTTTCACATTCCACCTAAGTACAAAATCTCCAACTTGGATTTTCTGAATATGGCCTTCTTATCAAACCATGCCTTGATGTCAAATGAATGCTTTTGAAAATCCTCATATGCCTGAGTCCTTTTATCCTCTAGCTATAATAAATGTGTCAACCTACTTTCAACTAGATTTTGTTCAAACTCATCCTCTATATTTACCAACTTGAGGGCTAGAATTTCCAAGTGGACAGGTAATACTGCTTCCTTGCCATATACTAAGGCATAAGGGGTGATCTTGATGGACTTTTTGATAGTGATCATGTCTTCCCATAGAGCTTGTTCCAGTAGTAGGTACCAACTTCTCTTGTTACCCTCTAATGATCTTAAAATTTTTAGCATATTCTTGTTGGTTGATTCTTCTAATACTTTTCCTTGGGGGTAGTAGTTTGAAGTATTTTTATGGTGATGCCATACTTGTTGGTAAACTCAATGTATTTAGCCCTTATGAATGTTGGTCTATTGTCGCTCACCAAAGCTTCTAGAACACCAAAACTTGTGATTAGGTACTCCATGAAATATATCACCACCTCTTGGTTTGATTTCTTTGTAGGAATAGCCTCCACCCATATGGTGAGGTAGTCTATAGTAGTCAAAATATACCTATGCCCAACTAAGAAATTTGGATTGATAACCCCTATGAAGTACAACCCCCATTGCTGAAAGGGTTCTTCAACTTGAATTGGCTTAAGAGGGAATGATGCATTACTTTTCCTTCCTACATACTATTGGTATTCATCACAGGCTCTTGTAATTTTGAAAGTTTCAACAAATATAGTAGGCCAATAGTAACCTACCCTAAGGATATTTAAAGTTGTGACTCTTCCTAATAAATATTCACCAGATAGTCCCCTATGGAACTCCTCTATGATATATATTTTTTGATCATCTTTTAAGCATATTAGGAGCACTCCATAAAGGTTTCTCTTATATAGAACTTCTGGCAATAGAACATATTTGAAAGCATGAAGCCTATATCTTCTTCTCTATGATGGGTTAAGATTAGGTGGACACACTCTAGTCAAAAATTACTTAGTCATCCGATCCATCCAGTATGATTCTCCTGACTGTAGCTCTTTAGTCTGATCTTCTGTTATTGACTGATAGGCTATCAATTCTGCTAAAACTGCTACTTTAGTCAAACCTTGGCATAGTTATCTGCCTCTTACCAGCTTGGTAGGATTAATTTCCACATCATATTCCTGGATCTTAGTAATCCAACCAACTCTTTTATCTCCCAATTCTCCTTGTAAAATGAAACTTCTCACATATAGGTGAACCACATAAACCAGGGTTTTACTTTGAATCAAGTATTGCCTAAATTTTTTCAATGACTTCGTTACTGTAAATACTTGTTTCTCAATAAAAGTATACTTAACCTGATATTCATGAATATTATAGATCCAAAATAATATGGGATGTTCTTCTCCTTCATCATTCTTCTGGGTGAGCATTGATGCATAACTCTCTTCAGCTCCATAAGTATAAAAAATGAAGTCTTTACTAAAGTTTGGATTGACTAGAATTGGATCTCTAGCAATGGATTGCTTCATGATTTCAAAGGTTTGCTTTCTCACATCATTCCATTTGAAATCTATATTCTTATTTAGTCGTTTGGCTATGGGCTTCACCTTTTGAGCAAAATTAGAGATGGATTTTTTGACAAATTTTACCTGACCAAAGAAGGACTTCAAAGCTTTCTTATTTGTGGGAAGTGGAAGAGCAAGGATGTATTTGATTCTATCTAGATAAATGACCATATATTCTTTGGAGACCACATGGCCTAACAAATTTCCCTCATGAACTGTAAAGAATGACTTATTAGGATCAAGAGAGATGCCAAATTCTCGACACTTCTAAAATACTTGTTCTAGATGTGTCAGGTGGTTCTACTTTTCATGGGAGAAAAAAATAATGTCATCAAAGTAGATTAGAATGACCTTGTTGATAAACTCTCCAAAGACATAATCCATTTATCTTTGGAATGTGACTCCTACATTAGAAACCCAAAAGGCACTCTAATGGGTAAAAGTGCCCCATTTGGTGATGAATGTTATTTTAAACTAATCTTCATCCTTCACCCAAATTTGGTTGTAGCCATACAAGTCATATAATAGTGAGAACCTTTCTGATCCTACCATAATATACAAGATTTAATCAATCTGTGGTAAGGGATAATGGTTCTTTAGCGACACTTGACTGAGGTTTCTAAAATCTACACACAAGCGAATGTCACCATTCTTCTTTCTTATCAGTACCAAGTTAGAAACCTAGGTTGAATGCTTGATTGGATACATGATATTAGAATTTAGAATCTTCAATAATTCTTCTCTCATTATGGCTTCAATCCTAGGATTCATAGGCATATGTTTTTGCCTGAAGGGTTTTGCATTTGGTTCTAGCTCAATTGTCTGTTGGATGACCTTCTTATCGTATAATTTAAGATATTCATATGACCAAGATACAATGTCTTGGTAATTCAAGCATAAATATTTGACATCCTCCTCTTCTTATGGAGAACATTAGACCCCAACCTTGAGCTTCTTTTATTTTTCAATTTCAATTTCTTTGTAGATATTCTCATTGATCTCCATGGATTTGATATTTTCCTAGTTTCATTGTCAAACAAACTTTCTAGAGTAACCAACGCTCTAGGTATATAATTGTTCTTGATTTGGATGACATCCTATTGGTTTTTCTCTTCTATATTTTCCTCTTGAACAGTAGATAAACAGGATTCTCTCACAAAAAAATCAATGATCTACTCATCACTTTCAAAGACCTACCAACAAATCTGCTTGTCTAGTACCATAGGCTTGAAAATAATTTTGATCCTTTTATATTTTGTGACTTCTATATCTATAGAAGGGTTGAAATTAGCTCCCCTCACTACTAAGGAATACACCAAGGTATTCTATCTTTTGGAAATAAAATTAATTTTTAGGGCATCAAAGGATTTCAGAAAATCCCACACCCTATTTCTATATACCTTAAGGTAATGGTGTTTACTGCTACACCTATCTCTTACCTTATTGACAATAAATTTAGAGTTGTCATATATATTCAAGATCTTGATGCCCATGCTTTCAACTTGCATTAACCCAAGGTATAGAGCCTCATATTCTATAGCATTGTTAGTGCATGACCATGTTAGCCTATATGCAAAAAATTTTATCCCTTATGATTGGGACTATAATAGTACACCAACACCAGCACCATTTTTGCATTTTGCACCATCAAAGTGCATGGTCCATGTTTCTATTTCTCTTAGGAACTGATTAGATATAGTGAGAATTATTTTCTCTATTTATGTGGAAAAGCTATATGTACCCATACCTATCCTAAATTGACTATAATCCTCCTTGAAAGGAAGCTCATATTTAATCTCCAATTATTCAAAGTTATCCACTAGTTAAAATTCTTCTAGAGGAGTGAGATTGCACATGTCCTCAATTTTTTAATGTGATAAGACATGGTTTTCTTAGGTATTATTCTTATCCTCTTTCCTTTGAAAGGAATCACCATGCTAGAATAGTCCATGTACATGCATCCCCCAATTTTGTAGTGAATTATATTGAAATGCACAAGCCAAAATAAGGTTCTAGATCCACCACCACTATTTCTTGCATGATGGTTACCTTGGGTGCTCTATATAGCCTTATCAAGACTCTTTTATCACTCCCACCATCTTCACCAGTGTCCCATATAACTGTAGAACTCTAGGGTAAGATCTAGTATATTCCATACCCATATCCTTGCAAACAAATTTAGGCATAACTATGGTGGAAGCAACTAATTCAATCATGCAGTTGCAAACAAATTTAGGCATCACTATGGTGGAAGCACCTAAGTCAATCATGCAGTTGCAAGCAATCCATCCTTCCATCCTAAAAGAAATGTAAAAGGGAGGTGTTTGTTCTTTAAAGTAGTAGGAGATATTTTATCCTTTTCAGAGGGCATGCTGAGGACTATGGTGGCCTAATTTTCTTGTGAATATTTGTTCAGAGAAGCTTTTAGCAGGTTAATTTGACCAGGAATGAAGAGGGTGTCATATAGGCTAGTTTTGAATGGTATCTTCTTCATTTCCGCCATAATGTTATATTAATACTTGGTAGAGGTGGGTCTCTCAGGTCTTCTTTCTAGCTTACCATATTTTCTCTTATACTATTATGTGGCTTCAAATATCTACCTCTTGGTAATGGATGGGAATCTAAGCCTCTCTTGGGATTTATTCTTGGATCCCATTCTATCTCCCTCAGTTTCCTTCTCAAATATTTTAGAAAAACTTATCATATTTTCCTAGCCTTTAGGGACCATGTCTCTTTTTCATTGCCTTGGGGGATAGGGAATGTATCACTAATTTGGGAAGGTGTATATTTCTTCTTTTGAGATGGGACCAAAAATTGACCCATATTTTATGGGTCAACATGTAGTGTTTTCTTACCTGACCTTTTTCATGATAAAAATGGGTCCATCATCATCAAGATCTTTTCCAACCATGACTTGATCTGGTTTCCATAGCATGTTCACTCTTTCTTTATGATTTCTCTCTACTTTATCCACAACCTACTGTACATGGTGGTGGTACATAACAAAATATTCTGAGTCATGGAGGTTGCACACAAGACACCATACATTCACTAGACTTATTTTAGAAGAACATTCAGGCTCTTCTTGAATTACATTTACTTTGACCCTAGTGTTATTACTAGGATGAGGTCTTTGATCCTTATTAACATAATGAAATCTCATTTGTTGAGATCTCTCCATCTCTCTCTTTTCCTTTGAATTCATCTTGTTGTTGAGAGTTTTCAAATTATTCTAAATATCAAGGAGCATAGGGATGTCTGAGAAGGAAGTGGAGGGAAAGGGACTAAAGCAGGTGATATTTTTGAATGAGTAATATGATTCATTTGCATAAATGGGGATGACAATGGAGGAGGGTCCATATAATATGATGTAGCTATCTGAACTTGGATATTGGGGGTTTCCAAATTTTAGGGCAACACAAATTTTGGGGGTAATCTTCCCACATTAATAAGGATATTTTTGGTATGAAAAACTACATTGTAGACCTATGGAAAGGTGTCCACTCTAGATTGTTGGGTTTGTAGATCTAACTTTGATTCGAGGGCTCTAATATAATACATGAAAGCAAGGGTCAAAGCTGGTTTGGATTCAGGGGGATCCTCTTCCAAGTTCTATTGAACCTCAAGTTGAAGTTTGAAGTAGTCTCTTGCTAGTGCTTTTACATGGATGTGAATTGATTAAGGAGGGAAAAATGATTAGTAGATTCATTGAATTATTCCATAAAGGGTCCAAATAATGCTGCCCATGAGGTAATTTTATTGTATTAAAGGGTTATAAACCAATGTAAAATATTTCCCCTAAAGGATAGGGCTAGGATTTTGATAATAACATCTTCATTTTTTATATTGTGGATTGCTGCCAGATTCAGAATATCTTGGCAGTACTCATATGTAGTTTTACCAGATCCATCATAGGTGGGGATGGTCTTAGATATAGCTTGGAGAATATCATGCATATGGGCTAGTCTAAGGGGACCAGTTGTATTCCATCTAGGATACTTTTGTAAAGGATGATTTATAACTACATTTTTATTCTGGTTTTAGGCCATGTTCCCAGGTGTAGCTCTTGTTGGAGGTGGCCTTGGGTGTATTGCAGGGTGTACCTTAGGGTGAGTTTCATCTAAATGAAAATCCTAAGTTAAATACCTTATGATAGTAGACCCTCTAAAATGTATCTCATAGTAGAAAAAGGAGTATGGGTTATTCCTTGTGGATGACCTAGTATTCATGAAAAAACTGCAAGCTATAGGGATAACCTTCTAGTTTCACAGACTAGGGAGTTGCCAGGTGAATTTGATTCTCATCACTTAGAAAGTTTAATATAATTCATAAAATATTGATTCCTTTAGGGAAAGATACAAACAATAAAGAATAAGATGGGTTCTAGTGTTTCTTGTAAATAGGTCCCATCGGGTATGCCAAAATTTTTGAGATACAAATTGACATCAAGTAAACTTGATATTGCAATTGTCTAACTTCTAAATTTCTAACCAGACTTGCACCCACTAGTCATAGCTCATAACTCAACATTGGATGGACCAAATATTACTTCAGCCCAACCTCCAGAGTAGGCTAGTTCCTTGTAAACTGACAGAATTATGACTCAATTAAGCTCAATAATGGTTTTGAGGGATAGGGTTAGAAAAGGCTTAGAGTTAAGAAATTATAAGCAAAAAATGATTGAATAGGGCTAACAAAATAGGTATCCATAGGGAAAACCTTTTAGTAAACTATTTCCAGTGTCCCATACTCAGGATTAGCAACACCCAAAATAGAATAATCTTCATATGATAAAAGCAAAGTGGAGATGTACTTCAAGAAATAATTTCAAAATATATGATACTAACAATCCAATTTAGTAGAATATATTAGTATTCAGACTTAAAAAAAATAAACTTCTTGCCAACATAGATCTAACTATGAACAAATTTCAATTGCCTTAAAACTAGCATTCCAATATAGGTGGAATGAAATAACCATATCAAAATTAATAGAAATGCAATTCATAGCTCAAAAATCTTAGTAAAAGATATCAAAGATGACAAATATTAAGTAAAAAATCCAAGTAATGCTCCTTCCATTAATTTGCAAAAGATGTTACACAGTAGGGCAAGCAAACACTCTAGAGCTGACCCTAAAAATCGAGGGTTCAACCTCTATATAGTTTTACAATAAAAGAAAATAGGGGGGACATTACAAGGATTTGGACTACACCAGATTAGTAGAATTATGTGATGGCATCTTTTCATTTTCTTGTAGGATTCAGTAAATCCACTCGATGTTGCACATCATGGTAGCTTGTCTTTGCAACTTGTTGGTTCTATCATGGTAGTTAGAATTTAGGTCGTTAGAAACAAGATCTTAACCGTTCACCTTTCTTGAATACTTTCTCCTACCATAGATCTGCAACTACTAGGTTCTTGGTTCTTTTATCCATGGATGCTTCATCTACCTGCTCAAATTAACTGGTTCTCATTTTCCAAGAATTCACCTTTGTATAATGAAAATATCAGCATAACACCCATTGTTGATGCCCTTCGTGAATGACTACGATTAAACTTATAAAATTCTCTACAGATAAGCAGCATAGAACATATCACCAATCCGATCTAAAAAGAACATTGACATAAGCTTGGACTACTTTGGATAATGGATAGGAGCATTCATAAGAAATATACTGAATGTTAAGCGAAATGTAGTTCAATTCTTATCTACTTACTTAAGCCTTCAACATGATTTATTTCATTCTTCACTTTCACGGCATAGAACGTGTCACATTCTATTCCTTGATATTTGCTCCTTCAGCTTTAACTTGATTTGATTGTGGAATAGAGCCTATCACCTATCAGCTCGAGTAGTGTAAAATATATTTTGTACTATTCCACTGCCTTGTACCTCTTCTCAAATATTTTAACCTTCCTACCTCGCGACGTAGAGCATGTCACCATTCTACTCTAAATAGATGTGGAACTCAATAGAATGGGATATTTTTGATACTTATTTTCTTAGTACATGGTATGAGGTAATATCGCTAATCTGTACTTTGAAATATGTTTATGTCATTTAGACTTAGTTTGACTGCAGATTGGAAAATTTGTGCTAGGCTACTACAAAATACATTAAGTATCGGGTGGGGTGGAACACTTTACTCATGTTTACAAAAAAGAACTAAGTGTTGAGTGGATTGGCACATCTTGAGCTAGGATGCTCTGAAATACACTATATCTTCAGTGGATTGGAGCATCTCCATGCCTTAGAATAATTTTTCAAAGTTTTCTAAGAATATGGCCATTTTGGGCCTACAATTCATAGTTTAAATTTTTCTTTAGCCATTGATATCATTGTTGTTTAATCAGGTGTACCAATCTAGTGGCATGTGGGGTTACAAAACTCATGACATGGATGTTGACATGGAAGAAGATATGGATATTGATATGGAAGAATATATGGATGTTCATATGGAAGAAGACTATCTTGTAGAGACTCAAACATACTAGTGATATCAAACAAACTCACTAAAGGTTGTCTAATTTTTCTAAGACCAAATGTGTGTGCAGTGAATCCATTTACCAAATCATGAGCATGAAAATGACTCAAGGAAATCAAGAACCAATGTGTGTGCACGTGATTTTATTAACTCATCTTGAGTAAATTCGGTGTGACCTGTTATAGATGATACCACGAAGCTAGTGTGTCTTTATGTGTTTTCAGAGGTCTCTTCAAAAGAGATATGTTCTCATGCATGAGTGTACTCCACTGCCAATCAAGCATCTATAGCTTTGGTGGAGACTAGCTCCATAGTCCAAGGATTTGATCTTTAGGCTTTGGGTATGACTACCTAACTGTCTGACTAGAAATGTAGTACTATCCTTATATCTTGAGAATCAGTGGTGTGTGATGTAAAATATTTAGAGTTTTTAGGGATTTTTCCCTACTCTTTCTTTTATTTTGAAATTGTGATAGTGGTGAAAACCACTATTTTTATGGATTATGTTGCATGATGGGACAAGCAAGGACTACCCTTTTCACTTTGAGGTTTAAACCAAGTATGGTGTTATACCTCTTTGACACAAGATGTTTTTAAGATGTGAAATTGTGTTTGATTCAAGAATGTTTAAAGTCAATTCCTAGAACTCAAGATTTTCTTAGTGAAAATTATGTCTTGGTCCTAAATAAAACTCGTCATGTATTTATGGTTTGCTTAAACCACTAGGATTGGCTGAGTGACCAAAAAAACCTAGGAATTATGAAAATGTGGCTTTGTAAATGACAATTTAGCTTTTTGGAATGGTGTAAAAATGAATTTGAAGGTGCCCCTGATTAAGGCAACATGACTTTATTTGACCAATTTATATCTGAACTGAATAAATGATCCCTAATATGAAATATGAAATGTGTGAAAATGATGGTGTGAATGCAATGTATGAAATCCAATTTTATGAAATGAAATGATTTTCATGCAAATGTGTGAAATGTAAGGTAAAAAATGCCATGTATGGAATGCGATATGTGAAATGAGATGTGTGCAATGCAATGTTGTTTTTGTGTAATATCCATGTATATATACATATATGTAAATCACATTATGCATAGAATGCTCTCAATTGTATAACATTAAGTGCTTTGGGCTCTTCAACTCCCTCTAGACTGGCAAGCCTATAAGTTCCTTTATCCACTTTTTGAGTAACAATGTATGGACCTAACCAATTAGCCATGAATTTATCACGAAGATGCGATAATGCATTGGTATTTTATTGATTCTCTTTAAGAACAATATATCCTACTTGGAATTCATGTGGATGAACTTTGCTATTGTAAGCATGTTTAAGGCAGTCTTGATATACTCATAAATGATCTAAAGCATTGATTCACCTTTCATCAAGAAGTGTGAGTTGCTCAAGACGTGCTTGTCTAGCAGTGTTGTCATCTATGAATTCTTGCAATGAAATTATCAATAAGGGGATCTCAATCTTAAGAGGTATGATTACTTTGGCTCCATAGACCAATCAAAATGGTGTTGCTCCAGTAGGCATGCAGATGCTTGTTTGACAAGCCCATAATACTAAGGGAATTTATGTATGCCAATCTCTATGATTTTCTTTAACAAGTTTCTTAAGAATAGTAATTAAGGTCTTATTGGTAGCCTCAACTTATCCATTTGCTTGTGGGTAATAAGGAGTCGAGAAGCTATGTTGGATATTATATTTCTCACAAAGTACTCAAACATCCTTGTTCTTGAAAGACTTACCATTGTCTAAGATGATTTTCAAGGGAATACCAAAACGATAAATAATATGATGAAGTGTAAACTCCACAATCCTAGAACCTATCGTACTGGTTAAAGGAATTTCCTCAACCCTCTTTATGAAGTATTTTGTGGTTGTGATGATGAATGTATGTTGTCCTGAGGAAGAAGGTGATATTTTTCCAATTAAATATATATCCCATTGTAAAAGAATGCCAAAGGCTTTGAAAAGGTTTTAATGTTTGTGATGGTAAACAAGTTAAATTAGCATGTTCTTGACATTGCTTACACTATTTGACATATGTGCAAAAATCTCATTCCATTGTGGGTGAATAATAACCCATGCATAGAATAGGCTTTGCAATGGCCATTCTACTAAAATAATGACCACAAGTACCATCATGAGCTTTAGCTATGGATCTTTGTGCCTCAAAAAACTTGAGACAATGAAGAAGGATTCCATCATAACCATGTTTATACAACACATCCCCCAAGAGAGTAAAACAAGCTACCTTTTTCTTGAAAGTACATTTAGAAATCAGTGACATATCTAATGGGAGTGTTTTAAACTTGAGAAAGGCTATAATTTGGTTCGACCAAGGCTCAAATGGTTCCAAATGGATAAATCAAACATCCTTTTCATCCTTAGATTCAACACGGATAATTGTAGATTTTAAGATCATTGTACTTATAAGGGGCTGTATCTCTCCTAAGGTATCCTTTGGAATTAATGATCCAAGAGAGGCCATCACATCTATAAATATATTAGTTGAATGTGGTAAACTATCAATTTCATATCAATCAAACTTAGAGAGCAATTTCATTGCTACTTTATGGTAAAGTTTAATGGTAGGTTCTTTGCATTGGTATTCTCTTGTTACCTGTTTGACAACAAGTTGAGAATCACAAAATATTCTAATATGCTTAATGTCCATAGCTATAGTTTCACCTAATATTAAGACTTCATACTCTACATTATTATTTGTACATTGGAAGTCTAGTTTGAATTATAAGGGGATAGGTACCCCCAGGGTGTATGAAACACGACTCCAACATGTTGACCTTTCTCGTACTTAGAACCATCAAATAATAGTGTGATATCAACGTCTTCCTCTAGAATGATATCTTATTATTGTTCGATGATAGTGAATATCGAATAATTTGGGAGCTTAATAATCAAAGGATGATCACTAGATAGTGGAGCTTACACAAGATGATCAACTATAACCTAACCTTTAATGGATTTTTGACTTCTAAACTCAAGATCAAATTTAGTGAGAAGCATTATCCATTTAGCAGCATGGGTGTTATTATAAGTGTGAGACATCATATAACACAGAGGATTTTCTCTAGCTATGACATATGTGGTGTGGCTAAGCATGTAATGTCTGAGTTTCTTAGTGGTAAAAACCATTGCTAAGCACAATTTTTCCGTGTAAGTGTATCTCATTTCATAGCTTACTAATGTTCAAATAATGTAATAGACAACTTGCTCTTAATTTTTTCATTCTTTTGTGCAAGAATTGTCCCTAATGAAAACCCCATTGTTGAAACATACAAATGAAAGGGAACCCCCATACGAGGAGGAGCTAAGACTAATGGAGAAGCCAGGTATTGCTTAATATCATTAAAGACTTTTTGAAATTCATCTTTCCATGAAAATGGTACCCCATTTTATAATAGGTGATTGAATGGCTTGCATTTGTCAAAAAGTTGTGCAATAAAATGATGGATTGAATGAATATTTCCTTGTAAACTATGCAATTCCTTCAAATTAGTTGGAGGAGGCATCTCCATGATGGCCTTGACTTTTTTTGAATCCACCTCAATGCCTCTTTTGAATATAATGAACCCTAATAGTTTACCAGAGGTAACACCAAAGACACATTTCTTGGGGTTCAACCTTACATTATGCTCTAGAAGTCGATCAAAGACTTTTTCCAATGCACCAATGTGCTCTTGTTGAGTTTTAGATTTTTCCAAGAGATAATTCACATAATATTTGATGATTGTATGCATGTAATCATATAATATGTATGGCATGGCACGTTGATAAGTGGAAAGTGGAAATTATATTTTTGAGGCCAAAGGGCATCACCTTGTAACAAAAAGTTCCCCAAGGTGTAGTGAATGTTGTTTTGTGTTGGTCATAAGGATTTATTCAAATTTGGTTGTATCTTATGTTGGAAATATAAGCAAGTTTTGTTGTCATTAATGTCAAGAGTTTTCACTAGTTGTTGTTTTAGTTTCGTCCTCATTAAGATCACCAGGAGGCTTTTCCAAAAGGGTAAAGTAGGTTTGAAAGGCAAATATAATATTATAATATTTAATATTAAAATACTCCAAATTATAGGTTGAGGTGAAGAGGACAAGTCCAAGGATCAATTAAAAATAATTTACTCTTTGAAAGACCCATTAAGCAAGTTTCAAAATATTTTAAGCTAAAGGTTAAAATTTAAATTTAAATAGAGTTTGGGCACCAAAGATAAAAGTGTAGACACCAAATCCTAGCCACTTGTCACCCATCCTAACCATCCCAGTGACTTTTCCTCCATCCTACCACCCACTTGTCCACCACACACCTTTCCCACATTCAAAAGGCCCACTTTAGCCCTTTCCCACCACTTTTCGACCCCTTTGGACTTAATTTATATTTAATATAATATTTATTATTATATTTTAATATATTTATTATAAAAAATATATATTTAAATCTAATTAACCTCAGCCATTAGATTTAATCTAATCTTAGCCATCCATTTTCATTAATCCATGCCACACTTAAAGTATAATCTTAGCCTTAGGATTTGATTTAATCTTAGCCACACAATTAAAAGTGTTAAGCTAAAACCCTAAGAAAACCCTAGGCTTGATTATAAATAGGAGCATCCTTAATGCTCAACCCCTGAGTTTCCTGAGTCCCCAAGATTTCCCCAAGTCTCTGGAATCCCTGATTCCAAACCCTAGCCATCCTAAGTGCCCTGAGGCTACCACACAACCTTTCGTGCCCTAATCCCCATCATTTTGCTATATTTCATACATTTTTGTCACCTTCATCATATTCCATCCATCGTATTATTTGCATCCCCGTGATATGCTATCTCAGATCAAACCCTAACCTGTAGGATCATAGAAGAGCCTACCAGGCACCTTCCAAAGCTTTCCAGGCTCACTACAGAGCCTGCCAAGTGCTCAACAGAGCTTATCATTTCTTGCAGGTTCATTCTAGAGTCTGCTAAGCTTGTTCCAGAGCCTGCAAAGCACCCAATCACATCTGTTGTCATAATAAATGCAAACCAAAGCTTATCACATTAAATCATAAGGTGTATTTAGGGCACCCTATCAACAAATATGTAATGAAGCAATGAATCATCATCATAAATAGTAAGGTAAATCTATATTTTGTTATTATTTGGTGTTATTTCATTTTACACATTCAACTTACATAGATCTAGGGTTTTTAATCTACATTTTTGAGGGTTCACATTGTGGAACCCTCATTTTGTTTACTAATAACCTTATTGTTTGCTATGTGTGTAGGGTTGAATAGCATCAATCAAGAGATCATTGTATAGCTACTAAAGCTAGAGTGGCCCAAAATCGGATATCACAAAGCCCACTCACATTGTTGGGAGCGAAGCACATTGAAGACACTCATTTCTGTATAGCTAGGGTTTTAGATAACCCTAGCACTTGTATTTACTATATCAAAATAATTCTATTGGATAGAATAATTGTAACAAGGAGTTTCTCAGCTCCCCCCCGTTATTGAATAAAATATCATTTTGTGCAATTATTGTCTTTCTTGAGTTATTTGTTTTTATATTTGTTATGTGTCATGTTTTTAGCTCTAAAAATGGCTATCACGGTGGGATACCACAATGATTTAATTTATTAATATTATTTACTTCACTGATTTTATTTTATTTCTATTTGTTATAGGTTTTTTAGAAGCAAAAAATTCATCAATTCCACCAATTAGGGTTTATGAAGAATTCTACAACAGTTGCAGAAGTTGCGTAGGTGTTCTGTGGTGACTATTGACCATCGCAAGCACCTTATTTAATTACATAGGTTCCCTACTATACCTACATAGGCACCCTATTGCACCTACACAGATGTCCTGCTACACCTGACATTGATCAGAGGCACCCTACTGCGTTTCCTACACAAAATACCTATATGATTTCGGCCATATATCACTCATACAAAGAGATATTGGGCTGAAATTTTGAGGGTAGGTTCCTAATACACCCTAGAAAATCTTTACCAATTTTAAGATCAATTGGATTAGTATAGACCTTAGAAACACCTCACAAAAAATTAGGATTTTTTGTAAGTGCATCCGTTTTTAGCTCATTTTTGCTTTACATGTTTTTGGGTTTTCTACTGTGTCTTTCAGATTTTGAGATTAAAATTAACATAAATAATTAATATAGAAAGGAAGTCATAGTATATTGCATTTAGGGTATTTGTGCATACATCACACAATTTAAAGTTTTTTTGTTTCAAAAAGGGTTACAAATTCAAGTGACTACTGCATATTCTTGCTTGCATTTGAAGTTGAAAAGCATCCTTTAGAATTTGCATTTCTTAGAAGTTAAAGATTTATTATTTTTTATATCTAAATAGGAATAACATTTGAATGCAAAAAGTACTCCTACCCTTGGGTGGCACCTTTGGTAGAGAGGTGGATGAACCCTTCGGTTGCTATCTAGGCAGGGGGTTTTAAGCAGTGTACTTCACACTCTTTAGATGAAATTTGCATTCATATGTTGGATTATGATTTAGATGTATGAAATTTGTTATATTTAATATTGTTTGATCACAATAGAAAACAAAAAAACTTTAAAATTAACCACACTAAATGCTTCACTCTAAAACAATAGTGGTTGGATTTCATCACTAGTAATTGCTTGAGACTTGGTGATGGTGGCAGTCATTTCCATCCACCAGTCTCTACCCTAGACACCATAGGTTTACCCCTGAGCAAAATTTTTGAATGTCATTACCAACAAGAATATCGTTGCCCTTGCTAGCCTTAGTTTTTACCTTTATTTTTGTTAAGAAAGATTAGAACATCAAAAAACACAAACCTGTCACTCTAAAAATAATACACATTAATGAAGAAAATAATTACTGTATGAAGGTAAGCCACACAAGGTAACAACTTAGCATTGATTGTTTCTTTCATTTTTCAATTCTATACAAATTTCAGTTCTTGTGTTCATTTTGATAGTTCTAAGTTTTGATTTATTTACTTTATGGTATTAACACAAAATAAAAATAAAGTAATAAGTCAAAACAACTTAATGGAAAATACATTTAAAATGGCTTAACCTTAGCCATTTTATCATTAACATGGCTCAACATTAGCCATTTTATCATTAACATGGCTCAACCAATAGCTATTTCATCATTAAAATGGCTCAACCTTAGCCACTTCATCATTAACATGGCTCAACCTTAACCATTTCATTATTAACATGGCTTAACCAATAACTATTTCATCATTAACATGGATTAACCTTAGACATTTCATCATTAACATGGCTCAACCTTAGCCATTTCATAATTAAAATGGCTCAACACTCACCATTTCATCATTAACATGGCTCAACCTTCACCATTTCATCATTAACATGGCTTAACCTTAGCCATTTCATCATTAAAATGGATTAACCTTAGCCATTTTAATCATTAACATGGATTAACCTTAGCCATTTCATTATTAATATGGTTTAATATTATCCATTTCATAATTTACATGGTTTAACCTTAGCTATTTAATCATTAACATGGCTTAACCAACAACCATTTCATTATTTACATGGCTTAACCAACAACCATTTCATCATTAACATGGCTTAACATTAGCTATTTCATCATTAAAATGTTGGCAATTTTGGGTACTTTGGGTACATTGCCTTTGCTCAAGTGTATAAGTTGTCATTGATGTCAAGAAGCTTTTGAAGGAATTTAATTTGATGTAAAATAATTTGTTTTGATGAAGGTTACGGCTTGACAGGTTCGAAAGAAAGTAAGTTGGAAAAGTGTCGCGATATCGCGACATGTCGCATTTTCGTGACTTAAGCAGGAGAGAGAAAGCAAGTTAGAAAAGTGTCACGATATCGTGACATGTCACATTTTCGTGACTTAAGCAGGAGAGAGAAAGCAAGTTAGAAAAGTGTCGCGATATCACGACATGTCACAGTTTCACGACTCAAAGAGGAGAGAGAATGCACGGAGTCAGAAATGTCATGATTTCACGACATATTGCAAGGAAGGTTGTACGGACAAAAAAGTGTCACGATTTCATGACATGTTGCAGGAGAGAGAGTCCGAAAGAAAAAGTGTCATGATTTCGTGACATAATGTAGAAGAGAGAGTCCGTAGTGTGAATTGTCGTGATTTCACGACAAGTTTGAAGAGAGAGAAAGTAACACGAAAAGTGTCATGATTTCGTGACATGCTATAGAGTTCATAATGGTAACTGTCATTATTTTGCGACATGCAGCAAAGGAAAGTGTTCCAAGTGATAATTGTCATGATTTCGTGACATGCAACAGAGGAAAGAGTTCGAAGTGAGAACTATCACGATTTCACGACAAGTTGAAGATGGTAGCATTCGGTTGCAGAAAGAGTCACGATTTCATGACATAAGCAAAATGAAAGAGCATGGAAGAAGAAGCATCGTGATTTCATGACAAATTCAAGAAGGAAGATCTCAAAGGTGAAAGCATCATGATTTTGTGACATGTTCTATTTTCGCGGGCGTAAGGCAGAGAAAAGCACAAAGCAGTGAAAGTGTCACGATTTCACGACATGTTCAATTTTCGCTAGTGCAAGCAGAAAAGAGTGCAAGGAAGCGAAAGTGTCATGATTTCGTGATAGAAACTAAAAGCAGGTCTTCTATAGGAGAAGTGTCATGATTTCATGACAAAAGCAAAAAGGAGGTCGACGAAGGGAGAAGTGTCGCAATATCATGACAAAAGCAAAGTTGATGCTGACAAAGACAAAAGTGTCATGATATTGCGACAAGAGCTTAGTTGAAGTCGACAAAGGCTGAAGTGTCGCAATATCATGATAAAAGCCAAAAGAAAGTGTATGGTTGCAAAAGTGTCATGATATCACAACATGTAGTTTCGTGGCAGAAGCTACAGAAGAGTTACAGAGGCAGTGAAGCCGACAAAGTCAAATTTTAGCCAACGAAGATTAGGGCTTGCAGCCAACAAAGATTAGGGTTTGCATTTGGTATAACAACTGACTAAGATTAAAGTTTTCATTATGAAAATTCTGTTATAAAAGGAGGGTTTTTGGGAGAAGTTGAAGTGTGTATCATGGGTTGTTGAATTGTGACGTTCGCAGACAGTGCACAGAGCAAGAAGTTTGATCACCGAGAGCGGAGTGCAAAATTCGATCATAGTGTGTAGAGTGCATTTCATCAAATCATTCAAAGTGTGAAATATCGCAAAGGAAGAAAAGTGTGCGAAGATGGTGCTGCTATGATTGCACAGAGGTGCAAAGGTTGAAGTTCGATCAAGTGTGGCTATGATTGTGCAAAGAATGTAGAAGGCGTAGAGAGCACAAAAGGCAAATACAAATGCAGAGTGCTATTGATTGAGGATAGAGGTGCATTGGTTCTTTGATAAGAACCTAAGGACAGATTTTGCAAGTCTTTGAGAAGGCTTGTGTGCAGAGGATTGATTTGTTCAAAGTTGGACAGATCTGACAGACAGAAGAAGACTTGTAATAGACTGACTGACTGTATTTGGTACAGGTTGCTGATCTGCTGTGGACGTGATCATAGAAGGCAAAGGTCTCTTAGGCTAAGCATTGAGGACAAAAGGTCTTCGGTGGAAAGGAGTTCCACATGCTGGCAAGAGGTAGAGGCAGTTGATCTTCTGAGGGATCATTTCTAGAGCAGAGGGGAAGGTATCTCCTTTGATCCGAGGCTCATAAACATTGTAATTGGGAAGTATTCCCAAAGAATTTTGAGATAACTTTTAGAGAAAAGTTTTGTGGACATAACCCAGCCATTTTGGGTGAACCACATTAAAATTGATGTCTCTTTGTGGATGGTTTTGTGCATTGCTTTGATATTGCTTTGGGTATATTGCTTTACTATTTTGAAATATAAAAGAAAAAATAAAAGTAGGTATTATACTATTCACCCCCCCTCTCAGTATAATCTTGTGTTCTTAAATTGGTATCAAAGTAGGTGCCTTCGAAAAGTTTAACAGCTTGAAGTAAAAGCTAGTAAAGAACACAATGGATTATTCAAGTGGCAATGCAGCACCTATTCTTGATGGGTTAGATTTTGGTCTTTGGAGTGCAAGGATGAAGGTTCATCTAATAGCACTTGGTAATGAGGTATGGGAAGTAATTGAAGATGAGTTCACTATTCCTTTACATGGTCCAAATACTAAAGAAGAAAGGCTCCTACATCACATCAATTCAAAAGCAATGAATGCAATCCTGAAAGCCTTATAGAAAGCAGATCTCACCAAAGTGATTCACTGCAAGACAGCTAGTGAAATGTGGAAATAGTTGCGAGTGGTTCATACGGGTGATACAAATGTAGAAAGGCCAAGTTGAGACACTTCAAAGGTATGTTTGAACAACTCAAGATGAATGATGATGAAAATATTAGTGACTACATGCTTCGTATGGATGAGGTTGTTAACTCCATGAAAGACTTAGGTCTTGAGCTTGCTGAAAAAGATGTTTGTGATAATATTTTAAGATATCTTCCTAATAGATTTAGTGAAAATATTTCTACTATTGAGGAAGCTAAAGATTTGGATAAGTTGAAAAAATATGAGCTCCATAGTATACTTACAGCATTTGAGTTGAGAACACAAGTGAAATTTGATGTCAAGAAAGAGGCAGCTTTCAATGCTACCAAGAAATCCAAGGGTAAGAGAGTGATGAGTCTTCTAGTGATGAAGAGGCATATTACAGCAAGAAAGGCAAGTTCTCTAGAAAGCACAAAAGCGTGAAAAATATAAGATGTTTCAATTGTGGAAAGTTTGGTCATTATGCTACTGATTGTACTGTTATCAAGAATGAAAGTGATGAAGAAAAACAGGATTCTAAGAGCAAGGATTTTGAAAAGCCCAAGCATCACAGGAAGAACAAATATGAGCACAACAATCAAGGAAAGAGGTATTATCACAAGCACAAGAAGAGTTTCTACCTAGAAAAAGCAAGTAAATGTTCTAGTAGTGATAGTGAAAGTTCTTCAAGTGATGATGAAAATGAGATGTTGTTCATATCAGAAAAAGAGGAAGAACCGAAACATAGATTCATTATCATGAAATGTCTTAGATGTGGAAATTTTGGTCACCTTGATGATGATTGTACAAATAATGATTTGGTTTCTAGTATGTATGAGGATGCTTCAGAAAACTATAAGGAAGATGCTTGTATGGTTTTTGAAAAAGGTAGCACCTCTAGTGATAAGAAATTTGGAAAAGGCTTTGATGATTCAGAAAGCAAACAATTAAAGGATATTGAAAGTGAACTTATTAATGCTCTTAGTGCTTTGAAAAAAGAAAGAAAGAAGAATGATAGACTCAAGGATAAGTTAGATGAATGTTGTATGGAGAGATATGACCTTATAGAAAATCTTGATTTCTCTATAGCTAAGACACAAGAACTCAAGGATGAGTTAGAATCTAAGGTTCTTGAGTATAGTGAGTTAGAACAGAAAATGGCTTCTTTGAAAGAAGAAACTAAAGAGTACAAGGATAAGCTTTACAGGTTTCAAGATATCTCCAAAAAGGTTAAGTCACTCATCAAAGGTCAAAGAAAGACAACAGATAAAATAGGCCTTGGTTTTATTAAGCCGCACAAGGAACAAGTTGGAGAGTCGAGTAAGAGACTCCAAAAGGAAGAGATTTCTAATGAGGAAAGTATTTCAGATCATGAGTCCTTGAATGATAGGTGTGCAGAATCAAAAAATAGATTTCAGAATGAGAAGAAGAAGTTTTTAGGACCCAAGAGGTCAAATAAAAGAAAATTTTAGATGTTTTGCATGTCACAGGCTCGGTCACATGGCTTCACATTGCATGGCTTAAGTGAAGAAAGTAAACAACAATTTCATAAGTGCTAGTTTCTTTTAAGGGTATTGCTACTCTTGTCAACAGTTTGGGCACAATGCAGTCTATTGCAAGGTAAATAACAGGAACAGGTTTGATCAAAATAGGTTCGGCCAGAATAGGTTTTGTCAGAATAGGTTTGGGTAGAACTGGTGGATTCAAAGATCAGGTTTACCTCAGAGAAACAACATCATCAAGTGTTTCAAGTGCAACAATGAAGGTCACACAATCAGACAGTGTAGAGCTAAAATTCTAGAATACAGGAACAGGAACAGTGGCATGATCAGGTCCAAGGATCAAGGCATGAACAAGAACAGGGATGAGAACAAGAACAAGAACAGTGACAAGAACAGGAATACGGGCAAAGAGTTCAAGAGAAGGCCCGACAAGGAAATTATAGACGCTGATGATGATCAGTGCCTAATGGGAGTTTTACTCCCACCCCAGAATTAATCACCTCATCAGGAGGTGGGGGAGGGACTAAGCTAAGAGGCTCATTCTTAGTCCCGAGCCCCAAAGGTGACCCTTTGCCATTGATGACAAAGGGGGAGAGATATGAGTAAGGGGGAGAGCTTCAAGTGAAGAGGAAAGATTCAATTCAAGGGGAGAAAAACTTCAAAGGAATATTCTTAGTTGTGGGTACAGTTTCTCAGTTGTTAGCACAGTTGGTTTCAGTTTTGGCTCTTGAGACGTGTTTTCAGTAAAGGTTTGCCATCAATGACAAAGGGGGAGATTATTGGCAATTTTGGGTGCTTTGGGTACATTGCCTTTGCTCAAGTGTATAAATTGTCATTGATGTCAAGAAACTTTTGAAGGAATTTGATTTGATGTAAAATAATTTGTTTTGATGAAGGTTACGATTTGATAGGTTTGAAAGAAAGTAAGTTGGAAAAGTGTCGCGATATCGCGACATGTCGCATTTTCACGACTTAAGCAGGAGAGAGAAAGCAAGTTAGAAAAGTGTCATGATATCACGTGTCGCATTTTCATGACTTAAGTAGGAGATGTAAAGAAAGTTAGAAAAGTGTTACGATATCGCGACATGTCGCAGTTTCGTGACTCAAAGAGGAGAGAGAATGCACAGAGTCAGAAATGTTGCGATTTTGCGACATATTGCAAGGAAGGTTGTACGGACGAAAAAGTGTCACGATTGTGCGACATGTTGCAGGAGATAGAGTTCGAAAGAAAAAGTGTCACGATTTCACGACATAATGCAGAAGAGAGAGTCCGTAGTGTGAATTTTCACGATTTCATGACAAGTTCGAAGAGAGAGAAAGTAACATGAAAAGTGTCATGATTTCGTGACATGCTGTAGAGTTTGGAATGGGAACTATCATGATTTCACAACATGCAGCAAAGGAAAGTGTTCCAAGTGAGAACTGTCATGATTTCGTGACATGCAATAGAGGAAAGAGTTTGAAGTGAGAACTATCACGATTTTGCGACAGGTTGAAGATGGCAGCATACGATTGCAGAAAGAGTCACGATTTCGTGACAGAAGCAAAACGAAAGAGCATGGAAGAAGAAGCGTCATGATTTTGTGACAAATTCAAGAAGGAAGAGCTCAAAGGTGAAAGCGTCACGATTTCGTGACATGTTCCATTTTTGCGGGCGTAAGGTAGAGAAAAGCACAAGGCAGTGAAAGTGTCACGATTTTGACATGTTCAGTTTTCGCTAGTGCAAGCAGAAAAGAGTGCAAGGAAGCGAAAGTGTCACGATTTTGCAATAGAAACTGAAAGCATGTCTTCTATAGGAGAAGTGTCATGATTTCGTGACAAAATCAGAAAGGAGGTCGACGAAGGGAGAAGTGTCACGATATCACGACAAAAGAAAAGTTGATGCTGACAAAGACAAAAGTGTCGCGATATCACGACAAGAGCTTAGTTGAAGTTGACAAAGGCTGAAGTGTCGCGATATCATGACAAAAGCCAAAATAAAGTGTACGGTTGCAAAAGTGTCATGATATCGTGACATGTTGTAGTTTTGTGGTAGGAGCTACAGAATATTTACAGAGGCAGTGAAGTCGACAAAGTCAAATTTTATCCGACGAAGATTAGGGCTTGTAGCCGACAAATATTAGGGTTTGCATTTGGTATAACAACCGACTAAGATTAAAGTTTTCATTATGAAAATTATGTTATAAAAGGAGGGTTGTTGGGAGAAGTTGAAGTGCATATCATGGGTTGTTGAATTGCGACGTTCGCAGATAGTGCGTAGAGCAAGAAGTTCGATCGTTGAGAGCGGAGTGAAAAATTCGATCATAGTGTGCAGAGTGCATTTTGTCAAATAATTTAAAGTGTGAAATATTGCAAAGGAAGTAGAGTGTGCGAAGACGATGCTGCTATGATTGCACAGAGGTGCAAAGGTTTAAGTTCGATCAAGTGCGGCTATGATTGTGCAAAGAATGTAGAAGGCATAGAGAGCACAAAGGGCAAAGATGAATGCAGAGTGCTACTGCTTGAGGACAAAGGTGCATTGGTTCTTTGAGAAGAACCTAAGGACAGATTTGGCAAGTCTTTGAGAAGGCTTGTGTGCAGAGGATTGATTTGTTCAAAGTTGGACAGATCTGACAGATAGAGGAAGACTTGTACTAGATCGACTAACTGTGTTTGGTACATGTTGCTGAGCTACTGTGGATGTGATCATAGAAGGCAGAGGTCTCTTAGGCTAAGAATTGAGGACAGAAGGTCTTCGGTGGAAAGGAGTTCCACGTGCTGGCAAGAGGTAGAGGCAGTTGATATTCTGAGGGATCATTTCTAGATCAGAGGGGAAGGTATCTCCTTTGAGTCGAGGCTCATAAACATTGTAATTGGGAAGGATTCCCAAAGAACTTTGAGATAACTTTTAGAGAAAAATTTTGTGGACGTAGCCCAGCCATTCTGGGTGAACCACGTTAAAATTGATGTCTCTTTGTGGATGGTTTTGTGCATTGCTTTGATATTACTTTGGGTATATTGCTTTAATGTTTTGAAATATAAAAGAAAAAATAAAAGGAGGTCTTATACTGTTCACCCCCCCTCTCAGTATAAGCTTGTGTTCTTCATAAAATGGCTTAACCTTAGCCATACCATTATTAACATGGCTTAACCTTAGCCATTTTATCATTAACATGGCTTAACTTTAGCTATTTCATCATTAACATGGTTTAACCTTAGCCATTTAATCATTAACATGGATTAACAAAAAACCATTTCATCATTTACATGGCTTAAACAATAACCATTTCATAATTTACATGGCTTAACCTTAGCCACTTCATAATTAACATGGATTAATATTAGCCATTTCATCATTAACATGGTTTAATTTTAGCCATTTAATCATTAACATGGCTTAACCAACAACCATTTCATCATTTACATGGCTCCACATCAGCCATTCCCATAATTAACATGGCTTAAACTTAGCCATTTCAACATTAACATGGCTTAAATTTAGCTATTTCATCATTAACATGGTTTAAACTTAGCCATTTAATCATTAACATGGCTTAACCAACAACCATTTCATCATTTACATGGCTTAACCAACTGTCATTTCATAATTTACATGGCTTAACCAACAACCATTTCATCATTAACATGGCTTAACCTTAGCCATTTCATCATTAACATGGCTTAACCTTAGCCATTTCATCATTAACATGGTTTAACCTTAGCCATTTAATCATTAACATGGCTTAACCAACAACCATTTCATCATTTACATGGCTTAACCAACAACCATTTCATCATTAACATGGCTTAACCTTAGCTATTTCATCATTAACATGGCTTAACCTTAGCCATTTCATCATTAACATGGCTTAACCTTAGCCATTTCATCATTAACATGGTTTAAACTTAGCCATTTAATCATTAACATGGCTTAACCAACAACAATTTCATCATTTACATGGCTTAACAAACAACTATTTCATCATTAACATGGTTCAACCAATAGCCATTTCATCATTAACATGACTCAATCTTAGCTATTTCATCATTAACATGGCTCAACCTTAGCCATTTCATCATTAACATGGTTCAACCTTCACCATTTCACATTAATATGGCTCAAACTTAGCTATTTCATCATTGACATAGCTCAACCTTAGCCATTTCATCATTAACGTGGCTCAACCTTATCCATTTCATCATCAACATGGCTCAACCATAGCCATTTCATCATCAACATGGCTTAAACAACAACCAATTTATCATTAACATGGCTTACACAACAACGATTCCATCATTAAGTAGTGGTGGGTTTGATGTGTTTTCTATTAAGTTATTTTGACTCATTACTTTCGTTTAATTTCTAGTTAGTACTATAATGTAAGTAAATCAAAAAAATGTAAAAAAAAAAAATGTCATTTTAAAAAAGAATAAATATTAATAAAATAATAATGTATAAGGTAAGCCCCACATGGTGAAAACTTAGCATTGTTTTAGTTTCTTTTATTTTCAATCAGTTCATACCAATCCCAAAAAGCCCCAAAGGTACTCAATTCCTCTGGTCACATTCCAACTTCAAAAAGTCCCAAGGGTACCTAACCTTTGGTCACATTAGATTTCAATTTCAAAAAAGCCCCAAAGGTACTCTATCCCTTTGATCACATCAAATTTCAATTTCAAAAATCCCCAAAGGTACTCAATCCCTTTGGTCACATCAAATTCCAATTTCAAAAATCCCCAAAGGCACTTAAGCCCTTTGGTCATAAACTTCCCAAGCTAGGGGGAGTAGAAAAACCTGAGCCAATGAATATCATACACTTAAAAGCATTCCATGCTTACTGTGATTACTATATATGTATATATACATGGCTAAAAAAAAAAAGCATTCACATAGGCATGTTCCCATTGCATACATATCACATTTTCATATAGTTATTTTAGCATGCATTTTTCACATTACATTCAAACATACTGTATTTTCATAATTGCATTTGCATCCATTCCAAACACATTCCACTACATTTTACATCCCACATACATTCCTTTGCATTGTTTAATATTGTATATTGCATTCATTCCATCCCACATTCAATGATATTTTATAGTAGTGATGATATGGCCAAATAAAAAAATTCAAGTTTCCACAACTGGGGGTACCTATTTGGGAGCATTTATGCAATCCCCTCCAATAATCCCATTTGTCCAAAGCCACAAAAAGCCAAAATTTTCCCTCACTCAGCCACTACTAGTGTGTCTAGCAGCCTCCAGAAAGATGTTTAATTTTATTTAAGACCAAAAACACTTTTTCACATTAATAAAGTCTTGAGTCTTGTCAAAGTATTTCAAAAGCAATCTTGCACCAACCACACTGCTTCACATCTTAAAAATATTTTGAGTCAAAGAGGGATAACACCATACTTGGATGGCACCTTGAAGTGAAAAGGGTATTCCTCACTTGTCCTATCATGCAACATAGTCCAAAATAAAAAATAGTGGTTTTCACCACTATCACAGTTGCTCACCAAATACAAACACAAAATATAGAGTAGTAAGGATAGGGTTACATTCTCATCACACTTCGGTTGAGAATCCAATTTTCCAAAGCTCTATCCAAAGTTAACAATTTCCATGCACACACCACATATCCCTAAAGCTATAAGGATTGTACTACATTTCTATCATAAAGATATGTAGTCATCCCCAAGGCCTAAAGATCAGATTATTGGACTATGGAGCGAGTCTCCACCGGGGATATAGATTCTTGACTGGCAATGGAGTAAGCTCATGTAGGATGACATGTCTCTCTTTCAAAAAGGGAAATCTCTACTCACACATATGGACAAGCTAACTTCTTGGTCCTCTCCATAATAGGTCATGCCTAATTTACTCATAATGAGGTAATGAACTTCACATGCACACACATTGGTTCTTGATTGTCTAGGGTGATGTCATGCTCAAGATTTGGCACATGAACTTCACTTGCACACACATTGGTCCTAAAGATCGTTAGACAACCTTTAGTGAGTTTGGTTGATAGCACTAGACTATTTGAGTCTTTGAAAATCCTATAGTATTCCATATCAACATCCATATCTTCTTCCATATCAACATCCATATCTTCTTCCATATCAACATCCATGTATTCATTATGGATCAACCCACATAAATCCACCAAGATCAGTACCCCCAATTGCAAAAAAATGAACAAAAATGGTAAACAAAATTTTGAACTAAAAATGATCATTTGAACATCATGCATTCCTCTCATATAGTTTGCATTCATATACATGCCATTTCACTTGCATTAATCATCCATAAGCATTACGCATACACATCATGATTAACTTACATTAATCATAAATAAGACACGCATAAAAACATTTTCATAAACATGTCCACAAAAGCATTCACTTAAAAGCACAAAATTAAAAATCCATATATGTATATATGGATACTCACATATGCAAAGATTGCTAGAAAGTGAGAACATCATCACAACTTAGGGGTGTTCAAGGTATCACACCTTCCCCACTAATTCAATAAACAATTCAATTATTCAATCACATTACATCATCAACAATTCAATTGCAGGTTCAAAAAGTTGCATCCTTTTGTCAAAGGTTGAGCCCTTTGCCTCCCATTCATCAAATTCAAAAGGCTCCAAAGGAACCAAAACTCATTTGGTCATAATTAAATCACATCATCAACAAATCAATTACTAGGTTCAAAAGGTTGCATCCTTTTGTAAGGTTATCCCTTTGCCTTGCATTCATATCATCCACATCAACTGCTAGGTTCAAAAGGTTGCACCCTTTACCTTGCATTCATACCATCATACATCATAAAAAACCCCTTTATATATTAAGGGTAAAGAACATACACAATCATTCCATATTTCATCATCAAAAACCCCTTTATCTATTAAGGGCAAAGAACAGACACAAATCATCAAAAACCCCTTTATCTATTAAGGGTAAAGAACAGACACAATCATTTCATCTTTCATAATTAAAAACCCCTTTATATATTAAGGGTAAAGAACATACACAAATAATTAGAAACCCCTTTATCCGTTAAGGGTAAATAACAGACACAAATCATCAAAAACCCCTTTATTTGTTAAGGGCAAAGAACAGACACAAATGCAAGTGAGTCTTGTATTTAGTGGTTTATCCTAGAAACCTGGCAGTTGCAGTGACTAGTCAAGTGAGTCTTGTATTTAGTGATTTATCCTAGAAACCTTGCGGTTGCAGTGACTAGTTATCCATGCAATATGGTAGGATGGATAGATTATCATAAAGACAAAAATCATCAAAAACCCCTTTATCTATTAAGGGAAAAGAAAAAACATAAATCATTTTATTTTTGTTCATCATCAAAAACCTCTTTATTTGTTAAGGGCAAAGAACATACACAAGTACAAGTGAACCTTATATTTAGTGGTTTATCCTATTTAACCTAGCGGTTGTAGTGATTGTTTATCCATGTAATCCGATAGGATGGGTAGATTACCATAAGGACACTTTCATCATCAAAAACTCTTTTATCTGTTAAGGGCAAAGAAAAAACACAAGTCACTTCCCCTTCATCTGTAAGGGCAAAAAAACAAAAAATCCCTTCATTCATAAGGGCAAACAACAAAAAAAATCCTTCATCCATAAGGGCAAAAACAAAACAATCCCTTCATCTATAAGGAAAAAAAAAACCCTTCATCCGTAAGGGAAAAAAAAACATTGCAAAATCACTCCACATTGTATCCATCAATACATTTTTCATCACCACGTCTCCATGTCACCATCAAATCCATCAACAATTACAATATTTGTCAAGTTCAAGTAGCATGCAAGTGAATCTTGTATCTAGTGGGTTATTCTACAAAATTGGCGATTGCAGCGATGAGAATCCATGCAATTTGGTAAGATGAAGAGCTTACCATAAGGACACTTCACCATGATCATCATCACTTATCTCCTTGATTGAGATCATAATAATATTTGGTACCTCACATTGTAAGAGAAACCTTTCCAAGAACAATTTACATAACTGTTGTCATTGATGGCCTAGTTCGTGAGGCTTAACACATGAACAAAAACTCAAATTTCATAAATTTTATTCAAAAACCTAATGATAGGCATTGGCTAGGATGATTAGTTCCAATTGTGGAATTATCAGAAAAGTCACTAGCAGGCCATCCATGGTTCTTTTTATTTTATCTGCATCATCATATGTGCATATCAATGGCATCAAAGAGCATACTATTCAACAAGATTGAATCATCTCATAATTTGGGGTAACAACATTTTGATTTTGATCCTTCCACAATGGAATACATCTTACATGATCATGACATCTACACTTGACAAAACTCCCTTCCTACCATTGAGGCAAAAATTGTATCACATTTTACATCATGCATAACGTCCACAATCACATCGCATTTTATCGTCTACAATCACATTGCATTTCTCACCACCCCGATTCCCATAGTTGGGGCAAAAATGGTGTACATCATTCATCATTTGAATTTTTTTTTTCAATTGGCTCGTGAGATGCATCTGCAACTCATTCGCCAATTCAGGGGATAAGCTACGTAAAATCCAAAAAACAAATTCTTTATTCTTTTGTCTTCAACATTGAGTGCTCAAATCTAACAACAGAGAGAAGCTGCTTCCACGCACATAGACCAAGATGGTGTCTCGTATTGTTTCACCATATTGTGTTTCACACAATATGGTACAAAAAGGGACATCTGTAGACACCAAATCCCAACCACTTGTCACCCATCCTAACCATCCCAACCACTTGTCCTCCATCCTACCACCCACTTGTCCACCACACACCTTTCCCGCCTTCAAAAGGCCCACTTTAGCCCTTTCTCGCCACTTTCCTACCCCTTTGGACTTAATTTATATTTATTTTATATTATTTATATTTAATATAATATTTTATTATTATATTTTAATATATTTATTATAAAATATATATTTAAACCCAATTAACCTCAGCCATTAGATTTAATCTAATCTCAACCATCCATTTTCATTAATCCATGCCACACTTAAAGTATAATCTTAGCCTTAGGATTTGATTTAATCTTAGCCACATGATTAAAAGTGTTAGGCTAAAACCCTAATAAAAACCTAGGCTTGATTATAAATAGGAGCATCCTCAATGCTCAACCCCTAAGTTTCCTGAGTCTCCAGGATTTCCTCAAGTCTATGGAATCCTTGATTACAAACCCTAGCTATCCTAAGTACCCTGAGACTACCACACAACATTTTGTACCCTAATACCAATTATTTTACTGCATTTCATACATTTCTATCACTGCCATCATCTTCCATCCATTGTATTCTTCGCATCCTCGTGATCTGTTGTCTCATATCAAACCCTAATCTATAGGATCATAGTAGAGCCTTCTAGGCACCTTCCAGAGCTTACCAAGCTCACTGTAGAGCCTGCAAAGCACTCGCTAGAGCCTACCATTTCTTGCAAGCTCATTCTAGAGCCTTCTAAGCTCTCACCAGATCTTGCTAAGTGCCCGCTCACACCTACTATCATCATCAAAATGAACCATAACTTGTTGCATCAAATCATCAGGTTTCATTAGGGCACCCTACCAAAAAATCTACAATGAAGAAACAAATCATCATCATCAACAAGGTAAATCTGTATTCTGTTATCATTTGGTGTTATTTCATTTTACACTTTTAGCTTACATAGATCTAGGATTTTTAATCTGCATTTCTAAGGGTTCACACTATAGAACCCTCATTTTATTTACTAACAACCTTATTGTTTGTTGTGTGTGTAGGGTTGAATAGCATCAATCAAAACAACATTGGACAACTGCTGAAGCTAGAGTGGCCTAGAATCAGATATCACAAAGCCCACTCACACTATTGGGAGCGAAGCACATTGAAGACACTCATTTCTGTATAGCTAGGGTTTCGAAGAACCCTAGCACTTGTATTTACGATATAAAAATAATTTTGTTGGACAAAATAATTGTAACAAGTAGTTTCTGAGCTCCCCTCCATTATGAATAAAATATCATTTTGTGCAATTACTATATTTATTAAGTTATTTGTTTTTATATCTGTTATGTGTCATATTTTTAGCTCTACAAAAAGTTATAAAATATTTTATTTAATCAAATTTCTAAATTTGAAATATCCGCCGACGTCGAAGTGCATAAGCTAAAGGATATAAAAATGGGGCTAAAGTTTTATTTTTGATTATCCATGCATTTCGAAGCCCTAAAGTGAAAAAGAAAATCATGCACCGAAGAGAAGAGAGAAATATTTGCATGTGTTAAAAATAAGAAGGGTAGATCTTGTATAAGACAAAGTGGAGCATTAAAATTATCACCAAGCGCTTGGTAGCGCAAGTGGCGAGCGACAACTGGTTAAGGCGCTTGTGGCAGATAGGTCAAGTGTTCGATTCACATCCCCTTTATTTTTGGTGGTGGCAAAGTTTTTCATTCATTTTGAAATGTGCCAGAGAGCAAGGTAAAAGGCGTATCATGTGCCTTTGGTATTGTCATGGGTGTGTGGCCCAATGACAACCAAGTCGTAAGGCTTAGGCATCACGACGATGGTTGGTCGTGGGTTTTAGGCAAGCGTAGTCGTGAGGGAATTATTTTTATCGTAGGCCACCGTCTAAGGTAAGAGGTTAATTTATTTTGCCAAGGTGTGATTTGTGATAAGGGGCCATGTGAATTATTGATTGCGCTTTGATTAATTCTTGCTAAGGTTAGAGATAGGGAGTCATAAGGGAGTTTAAATATTTTAATTTTTTACTTAGCATTAAAATAGAGATTGGAGATATAAGGTGTTTGAAAGGAAATTAATTGTGTTGGATTTTATTGTTTGAAGATTGGAGTTAAAAGGATTAACCAAAGGAATTAATTTTATAAGTGTGAAAATTGGATTTATAAAGTGTTTTAAAGAAGTTTTGATTGGTCATGATTTGAATATTATTTTGTGAAGTTTGGAGATAATAAGGTGTACTTGAGAGCTAATATTTTTGTATGGTGAGATAATTATTGAAGGAAATATTTGAGTGGAGATTTTGAAATAAATTGTTGCTATCTAACCTTAAGAATAGCAAAGAGAATTTGATTGTGATTGAGACAGGTTTTTGAAGACATATCTCCATCAAACAAAAGGTATGGGCACATCTTCCTTGTGAGTGAAATATTGTTTGGTTGGTTGAAGTTGTGAAATGCAAAGTTTGAAGTGAAAAGGTTTGTTTGATAAGCATTGTTGGGGTTGGTATTGTTGGAAATATTTGAGTAAGCTTTCATGTGCATGATAAGGGTTTGTGAAAAGATCATGAGTATCATTGTTATGTGAGTTTAGAATCATCTTGAGTCAAGGTTTGAGTTCCATAGTGTGAGTTGTTGGAAGTTTGGTGAAACACTTGGTTAGGGTTTGTAAGCAAGTTGTGTTTCATTGAGTGAATGGTTGAGTGAAGTTGATTGAGCATTATTGATTGAAAGTGTTGGAGTGATAGTTCAATTTTTATGAAACAAATTGTTCTTTATTCTAAATTTATTTGAAGGAGAATTTGAAAGTGATTGAGTATTTTGTGAGTGTGAAACATATTGAGTCTCTAACCATTCTCTATATGTTTCTGTAAGTTAAACAAGATTCTGAGTGAAACTTGTTTGTGGGATTGAAGAGGTTTTATGTGAGAGATTGAGTTGAGTTTTGTATGCAAGTTTTGCAATTGATTTGAATAATCTTTTGTGAAATCTAGAGAGGATATTTGAGTAAGTCCTAGAGGGGACTTAAGGACATATTTGTGTGAGATTTTGTGGAAGCTTACAAGCAGATTTGAGGTAAGTCTTGGTGAAGACTTGTTGAGCAGATTGGACAAGTTCTAGAGAGAACTTGTTGAGCAGATTTGAGGTAAGTCTTGGTGAAGACTTGTGGATAGATTTGAGGTAAGTCTTTGAGAAGACTTGAGAGCAGAATTGATTGATTGATTTGTTCAAGCTTTGTGTTAAGGCTTGGGGCAGATCTAGCAGAGTTGATTTGTGATTGGATCAAGCTTTGTGTTAAGGCTTGAGGATAGATTTTGGTGTATATTTGAGAGTAGATTTGTGCTAGACCAAAGATAGATATTGAGAAAATTTGTGCTAGATCGAAGGACTATGTTTAGTGTAGATTTGAGATAGATATTGAGAATATTTATGCTAGACCGAAGGACTATGTTTAGTGTATATTTGAGATAGATATTGAGCAGATTTGTGCTAGACCGAAGGACTATGTTTAGTATAGATTTGAGACAAAGGTTGAGCAGAGCTAAGAGTAAGCTTTGGAGGTGACAGAGTAGAGGATAGTAGTCTCTAGTGGATAGATATCCATTAGCCAGGGTAGTGAGGACAGAGGTCTTCTGAGTGAGGACAGAGTCTTCTATGGAGAGAGATCCACAAGCTAGTGCAGTGGAGGCAGTAGTCTTCTAGAGGATCACCAACCAGAGCAGAGGAGAAGGAGTTCTCCTATGGATAGAGATCCACAAACTTGATTAGGGGATTAGGTATCTCCTTTGGATAGAGGTCCATAAACATTGTAATAGGGAAGGATTCCCAAGAGAATTGTTGAGGAAATTTTAGTGAAATATTTTCTCCATGGATGTAGCCCACATTGGGTGAACCACGTTAAATTGGTGTCTCTATTGTGTGTGGTGATTTGTGCATTGCTTTGATTACTACTATTGATATTTCCATTGATATATTGCATAATATTATTTGAGAAAGAAAAGTAAAAAGTGGTCTTATACTGTTCACCCCCCTCTTAGTATAAGCTTGTGTTCTTCAATTGGTATCAGAGTGGGTTCCTTCGAAAGAGTTTAACAGCTTGAAGGAAAAGCTCACAAGAACACAGATGGATTCTCATAATGGATCTTCAGGGAATTCGACACCATTGTTCGATGGGAACAATTATGCACTTTGGAGTATGAGAATGAAGATTCACCTAATGGCACTAGGGAATGAAATATGGCAAGTAGTTGAGGATGGATACATACCTCCAGCTACTCCACCTACAGATAAATATGGTAAGCTCCTACAACTGAATAATTCAAAGGCAATGAATGGAATTTTAAAGGGTTTGCGTGAAACAAAGTTTATAAAGGTTATGCATTGCACATCAACAAAGGAAATTTGGGATAAGTTGAAAGGCATATATGAGGGAGACAAAAAGGTCAAAAGGGTAAAGTTGCAAAATTACAAGAGAACATTTGAAGACCTAAAGATGAAGGATGAGAAAAATATTGTTGCATACCTACTTCATGTGGATGAGGTTGTTAACTCCATGCAAGGACTTGGGCTTAAAGTTGAAGAAACAGATGTTTGTGATAATATTTTAAGGTCACTCCCAAAAAGGTATAGTGAAAATATTTCAGCTATAGAAGAGTCAAAAGATATTGAAATTTTGACAAGGGATGAATTACATGGAATTCTCACAGCTTTTGAGATGAGAATAAAAGAGGAACCTATTCCCCAAAAAGAAGCAGCCTTCAAAGTTACAAAGAAGACAAAGGGTAAGAAGTCAGATTCAAGCAATGAGTTATCCAGTGATGAAGAAGCAAATTATGGCAGAAGGAACAAGGACTCAAGAAAGTATAAAGGTACAAAATTAGTTAAATGTTTTAAATTGTGGTAAATATGGTCACTATGCAACTGATTGTCCAGAAGCTAGAAATAGTAGTGAAGATGAGAAACAAGATCATAAGAACAAGGAAGCAGGAAAACACAGGTATCAAAATAGAAGTAGGGATGGACAAGGCAAGCAAGGAAAGAAGTTTTTCCAAAGGTATAAGAAGAGCTTTTATGCAGATAAGGTAGATAAGAGTTCTAGTGATAGTGATGGAAGGTCCTCAGAAAATGAAGAAGAAGAAATTCTATTTCTGGCAGAAGAAAAGAATGTTGTTAGAAAAAGAACACCAATAATCCTCAAGTGTTTTAGATGTGGTAACTTTGGTCATCTTGAAGATAGTTGTACAAGGAATGGATTCAGTTTTAGTGAAGATGAGTATGAAGATGCTAGTGAAGGTCCAGAAGAAGAAAGTCTTCTTATGGCAATAGAAGAAGAAGGAAGTGCTTCTAGTGGAAAGGAATCAGAAAATAATGAAGATGAAGACAAAATAATAAAAGAAGAATAAAAAAATGAAGAGGTAGGAGAATTTGATCTTGAGGGTGAGCTTATTTCTGCCCTTGATGCATTAAGAAAGGTAAGAAAGCAGAACTCAAAACTCAAGCTTCAATTTCAAGAATGTGATGAAGAGAAAGGAAAGCTTATAGAGGATCTAACCAACTCAATAGCTAAGACAAGGAGATTTAAAGAGAGGTTAGAGGCAAAGGTTTTAGAATGTGAGAGATTAGAACATGAGGTAGCTTCACTAAGGAAGGAAGTAAAAGAGTCTAAAGACAAGCTACACAGGTTTGGAAGAAGCTCAAAGAAATTGGATAAGATTATCAAGGTACAAATATCTTCATCAAACAAGACAAGACTTGGTTTTGAAGAAGAATATAGAGGACAAGGAGAGGAGTCAATCTCAAGCTCCAAAGAAGAAGAAGCTTTAGAAGAAGAGAGTGAAAGAGAAAGTGAGACTTCTGAGGATAAGTTGGACAATAGAAAGTTCAACAAGGAAAGGAACAATGCACAAATGAGGAACAAATGGAACAGGAAACAACACAGGGTAGAAGAGACTAAGAGACCAATGGGGTCAAGGCAAGGTTTCTTCAATGGATGATGCTTCTCATGTCATAGGTTTGGGCACAAGGCTACATAGTGCAGGACACATGAAAGACAAGGATATGGAAATTTTAGAAATGGACATCTTTTTCAAGGGTATTGCTACTCTTGTAATCAGTTTGGTCACAAGGTAGTTAATTGCAGGGTTCATAATAGGAATGGATATGGCTTCACTAGGAGAAACTTTAACACATCTACACCTTCAAGGAATTACAATATTAAGTGTTATAAGTGCAATAATATTGGGCATATAGCCAAGTGGTGTAGAGCAGAACTTCCAGAGACAAGCAGGAACAGGAATAGTCAGAGGAATCAGAAGGATCAATTGAGGAAGAAGGTGGACAAAGGTAAAGATCAGTGTATGCTGGGAGTAGAGATACTCCCACCCCAAAATTAACCACCTCAAGAGAGGAGGTGGGGGAGGGGCTAAGCTAAGAGTCTCATTCTTAGCCCCAATCCCCAAAGGTGGCCCTTTGCCATTGATGTCAAAGGGGGAGAGATTTGAGTTAGGGGGAGAGCATTCAGTTAGGGGGAGCAGTTTCTCAAGGGGAGCAGAACTGAAAAAAGGTAAAAGAAATGGTAAAAGGAAAATGGGTTGCCATCAATGACAAAGGGGGATATTGTTGGAAATATGAGCAAGTTTTGTTGTCATTGATGTCAAGAGTTGTCACGAGTTGTTGTTTCAGTTTCGTCTTCATTAAGGTCACCAGGAGGTTTTTCCAAAAGGGCAAAGTAGGTTTGAAAGGCAAATATGATATTATAATATTTAATATTATAATACTCCAAATTATAGGTTGAGGTGAAGAGGACAGGTCCAAGGAGCAATTAAAAATAATTTACTCCTCGAAAGACCCATTGAGCAAGTTACAAAATATTTAATTTAATTTATTTAAATTTAAATATTTTAACCTAAAGGTTAAAATTTAAATTTAAATAGAGTTTGGGCACCAAAGTTAAAAGTTATAAAATATTTTATTTAATCAAATTTCTAAATTTGAAATATCCATCGACGTCGAAGTGCATAAGCTAAAGGATATAAAAAGGGGGCTAAAGTTTTATTTTCGATTATCCATGCATTTCAAAGCCCTAAAGTGAAAAAGAAAAAATCGTGCACCAAAGAGAAGAGAGAAATATTTGCATGTGTTAAAAATAAGAAGGGCAGATCTTGTATAAGACAAAGTGGAGCATTAAAATTATCACCAAGCGCTTGGTAGCGCAAGTGGTGAGCGGTGGCTGGTTAAGGCGCTTGTGGCAGATAGGTCAAGTGTTCGATTCACTGTCCCCTTCATTTTTGGTGGTGGTAAAGTTTTTTCATTCATTTTGGAAGGCGCCAGAGAGCAAGGTAAAAGGTGCATCGTGCACCTTTGGTCTTGTCATGGGCATGTGGCCCAATGACAGCCAAGTTGTAAGGCTTAGGCACCGCGACGATGGTTGGTCGTGGGTTCGAGTTGAGTGCAGTCATGAGGGCATTATTTTTATTAGGCCACCATCTAAGGTAAGAGGTTACTTTATTTTGCCAAGGTGTGATTTGTGATAAGGGGCCACATGAATTATTGATTGTGCTTTGATTAATTCTTGCTAAGGTTAGAGATAGGGAGTCATAAGGGAGTTTAAATATTTTAATTTTTTACTTAGCATTAAAATAGAGATTGGAGATATAAGGTGTTTGAAAGGAAATTAATTGTGTTGGATTTTATTGTTTGAATATTGGAGTTAAAAGGATTAACCAAAGGAATTAATTTTATAAGTGTGAAAATTGGATTTATAAAGTGTTTTAAAGAAGTTTTGATTGGTCATGATTTGAATATTATTTTGTGAAGTTTGGAGATAATAAGGTGTACTTGAGAGCTAATATTTTTGTATGGTGAGATAATTATTGAAGGAAATATTTGAGTGGAGATTTTGAAATAAATTGTTGCTATCTAACCTTAAGAATAGCAAAGAGAATTTGATTGTGATTGAGACAGGTTTTTGAAGACATATCTCCATCAAAAAAAGGTATGGGCACATCTTCCTTGTGAGTGAAATATTGTTTGGTTGGTTGAAGTTGTGAAATGCAAAGTTGGAGTGAAAATTTTGAGATTGTTTGATAAGCATTGTTGGAAATATTTGAGTAAAATTTCATGTGCATGATAAGGGTTTGTGAAAATATCATGAGTATCATTGTTATGTGAGTTTGGAATCATCTTGAGTCAAGGTTTGAGTTCCATAGTGTGAGTTGTTGGAAGTTTGGTGAAACACTTGGTTAGGGTTTGTAAGCAAGTTGTGTTTCATTGAGTGGATGGTTGAGTGAAGTTGATTGAGCATTATTGATTGAAAGTGTTGGAGTGATAGTTCAAGTTTTGTGAAACAAATTGTTCTTTATTCTAAATTGATTTGAAGGAGAATTTGAAAGTGATTGAGTATTTTGTGAGTGTGAAACATATTGAGTCTCTAACCATTCTCTATATATTTTTGTAAGTTAAAAAATATTTTGAGTGAAACTTGTTTGTGGGATTGAAGAGGTTTTCTTTGAGAGATTGAGTTGTGTATGCAAGTTTTGCAATTGATTTGAATAAGATTTTGTGAAAGCTAGAGAGGAGATTTGAGTAAGTCCTAGAGGGGACTTAAGGACAAATTTGTGTGAGATTTTGTGGAATCTTACAAGTAGATTTGAGGTAAGTCTTTGTGAAGACTTGTTGAGCATATTGGACAAGTTCTAGAGAGAACTTGTTGAGCAGATTTGAGGTAAGTCTTGGTGAAGACTTGTGGATAGATTTGAGGTAAGTCTTTGAGAAGACTTGAGAGCAGAATTGATTGATTGATTTGTTCAAGCTTTGTGTTAAGGCTTGGGGTAGATCTAGCAGAGTTGATTTGTGATTGGATCAAGCTTTGTGTTAAGGCTTGAGGATAGATTTGAGGATATAGTTTGGTGCAGATTTGTGCTAGACCAGAGATAGATATTGAGCATATTTGTGCTAGACCGAAGGACTATGTTTAGTGTATATTTGAGATAGATATTGAGCATATTTGTGCTAGATCGAAGGACTATGTTTAGTGTAGATTTGAGACAGAGATTGAGCAGATTTGTGCTAGACCGAAGGACTATGTTTAGTGTAGATTTGAGATAGATATTGAGCAAATTTGTGCTAGACCAAAGGACTATGTTTAGTACAGATTTGAGATAGAGGTTGAGTAGAGCTAAGAGCAAGCTTTGGAGGTGACAAAGCAGAGGATAGTAGTCTCTAGTGGATAGAGATCCATTAGCCAGGGTAGTGAGGATAGAGGTCTTCTGAGTGAGGATAGAGTCTTCTATGGAGAGAGATCCACAAGCCAGTGTAGTGGAGGCAGTAGTCTTCTAGAGGATCACCAGCTAGAGCAGAGGAGAAGGAGTTCTCCTATGGATAGAGATCCATAAAATTGATTAGGGTATTAGGTATCTCCTTTGGATAGAGGTCCATAAATATTGTAATAGGGAAGGATTCCCAAGAGAATTATTGAGGAAATTTTAGTGAAATATTTTCTCCATGGACGTAGCCCACATTGGGTGAACCATGTTAAATTGGTGTCTCTATTGTGTGTGGTGATTTATGCATTGCTTTGATTACTACTATTGATATTGCCATTGATATATTGCATAATATTATTGGGAAAGAAAAGTAAAAAGTGGTCTTATATTGTTCACCCCCCTCTTAGTATAAGCTTGTGTTCTTCATCCTAAAAAACCATCCATGAGAGAAAGCATTTCATGGCCAGTGCAGGTCTCGATAAGAGTATCAATGTTTGGAAGAGGAAAATCATCCTTAGGATATGATTTGTTAATATATTGAAAGTCAGTGCAAATGCATATCGCCGCACTAGGCTTATAAATGGGTACCATGTTTGAGAACCACTTAGGATAATCAATGGGTACAATAAAACCCACATCTAATAGTTTTTGAAGCTCTTCCTTGACCAAGAGGGCAATGGTAGGATGCATCCTTCTAAGTTTTTGTTTGACCAACTTAGCATCAGATTTTAAGGTGATATTATGGACAATGAAGTTAGAATCAATACCAGGCATGTATTTATAGGATCAGGGAAACATCCCTTCTTCCTCTTAAGGAAAGCAATTAATTGCTCTTGTTCATCTTAGGATAATATTTTTACAAGTTTGAAAATTTGGGGATTGTTTGCATTTGAACTAAGGTTCACATCGATGGTATATTCAATAGATATGTAAGAACCCTCATCAAGTTGATGGGAAGTTGGGATTAGATGAATGTTGTCTATGAGGTCATCAAAATATTATGACTCAACCTTGTATATGTCTGCCTGGAAATTCTTAGGATCTAAAGGTGAAGGTGAAGGTGATGGAGGAATGTAGTTGGCTAAAGCCCTTAAAAATTCCTTGGACAGGACAAACTCAAAAAAGGATGGTGGTGAGGAAATCTAGTCCATATCAATAAGACTCATATCAATAGGAATTGGATTTTCCAAACCGTATGGATTATGGAGTGGGGTGAATAAGTCAACAAGATTCATGTTGACTTAAAAGGAAAATGGATGGGTGACACAAGTGAATGGAATTGATCCTTTTGGCTAGAATCGATGCTAGAACTCTGTTAAACCTGGATAGCAACAAGTAACACAAATAAATGTAATATACATGAAAAAAAAATTATACTTGTTTTATTTTTTTTTTAATTTTGAAATTTGTTTTTTGATGATTTTTTGATTTTTTTTTACTTTTTTTTTTTAAACTTGAATTTATGTACATATATTACAAAAAAAATGTCCGATAAGATGGATTAATGATATGGAGGTGGTGGTTCACCGATTGGTTCAGCTAAAGTTTTTGGAAGAAGCAAGCGAAATATGGGCTAATGGAGTCAGATTCCTCTTCATATTCATCAGAAACTATCAACATGAGGTCGAATTCTTCATAGAATTCATCTTCAAAGTCATTTGTGTGATGGATATCTTCTCCTGAATTTAAATTTAAAATTTGAAAATATTTTTTAAGATAAGAGGTGGATGGAAGTGGATGATAACCTAAACCTAAATTTTCATGCATTTCTCGATATGAAACATCAATAATCTCATGTACTTCTTGTTCATGTCATCCTAGGCCATGTCCTTTACAATTATCAATGTGGAAATACCATGATGGAAATCCTGACATATGTTGTGGTCGATGTGGATATTTTGGGTTCATCTGGGATAACTAAATTAGATGATGAATCAAGTCCCCCATACACAAAATTAATGCTATTAGGCACTAAACCCATGTTATATACTGCTCGTATAAATAGGGGTGGGTTGCATGGGTGATCGTAGTCTTTAGTAATTTGAATATTGAGTAGTGTAACTATAATATCTTAGACCACATATTCATAAATACTTATATTAGTGAAGTGGACCTTGACTTTGGATGATGTGGATGGATTGGATGTGGATGGAACTGACTCATGGTTGGCTGATGGTATCTCACAATCCATAATTTTGACTTGTGAAACATTGGTTGATGTGGATGGATATGGATTTGGTTGAGTTGATGATGATGATTTGGAAGGAGTGATTATGGAATGTGATTATTTTGATGATGTGTCTAATGTTAATTGGGTTTAACCATATGTGCATGTAGTCAATGGTGATGAAGATGGGGGTATGGGAGTGGAGGCTTAATGAACATTGGTGATTGGGAGCTCCTTAGGAATAGGGGCTTTAGATGATGATATGAATGGGTTGGATGATGAAGTGGTTGATGAAGTGAGGAATAGATGAGTGGAAGGTAACATGGAATCATAGGGATTTGAGATAAAGTTGTAATACTTAAATGGTTCAACATCCACTAGTATGCAATGTACTTATCCCTCATGTACGTATTTCAAGAATTGATTAATATAGAGCTAAGACAACACACAACAAAATTCAACGCAAATCTTGGAAACACACAGACGAATTCCAGCAATTTTTCATTAAACAGAGGTCTTCCTTTGAATACACAACAATTCTCAACAATTCTATTCCCCACTACCCCCAGAGTCCCCCTTTACAATGTATGCACAACCTTTTCTTATCCTCGGCCACCACCTCCTTTTCCCATCATTACACTAAGTGCGGGCCTTCTCTAACCACCCGCACGAATGTTCTGCTGCACCTGCAAGATGCTGCCAGGAGCCCCGTGTTATCATGGTCTGGGGTGGCGGAGTGCGCTGCGGCCGCCTGTCAATCCATTCGCCATATCATCATTCATAGGAGTGCACCAAGTCGCTTGTAATTTGATGCCATGTGTCCCCTTGCCAGAGTCCCTGTAACCGCTCCATACTCTCGGGCCACCTGTAACTTCATGCCATGTGTCCCTCTGCACTGGTCTCTGTAATCACTGGTTGGTCAACTTCGTGAGCACTCTGGTTGCGATATCACGATGTTTTTGCTCCAATACTTTCTCTCTCATCTTTGGTTGTGATATCATGACATTTTTGGCGTTAGGCTTCTCTCTCCTCCTTGGGACCACGATTCCGTGACACGTCACGAAATCACGATGTCTAGGCCTTTCTTACTCGCTTTCCTCCTTTGGGCTGCGAAATTGTGACATGTCACGATTTTGTGACATCTTTGCATTTCATACTTGCTGCTTCGTTCTGGGTTGCGAAACCGTGACATGTCACGATTTCGCGACCATTTCACGCCCTTGAGTCTTTGGCTCGGAAGTGTCACGATTTTGCGACCACTTTGCGTTTTAGAACCTTTCCTCCGGAAGTGTCACAATTTTGCGACATCTTTGAGCTCTGCCTTCGAAGGTGTTGCGATGTCTTTATGCTTTCAAGTCTTGTATCTAGGAAGTGTCACGATTTTGTGACATCTTTTAAACTTTGTCTTCGAAGGTGTCACGATTTTGCGACGTCCTTTAAGCTTGCCTTCGAAGGTGTCACGATTTCGCGACCATTCTTGTGCCTTAGAACTTTTTGCCAAAGATGTCCCTGTGCTTTCAAATATTGCTTCCTGGATGTGTCACAATTTCGTGACCCTTTGGCACTCAAGTGACTTTGCCTCGGAGCTGTCGTGATTTCACGACCAATTGGCGCTCGAACTACTTTTCTCTGAAACTTTCGTGATTTCGCGACCATTTGGCGCCTTGATCTCTTCGACCCGAAAATGTCACGATTTCGTGACCATTTCGCGTCACGGCTGCGTTGCCTCAAAAATGTCATGATTTCGTGACAGTTTTGCACCTTGGCCCTTTTCATCAAAAAGTGTCGCGATATCGCAACAGTTTGGCCCGCTGGCGCCCTTCTTCAAAAAGCATCGTGATATCACGACAGTTTTAGTACTTAAAGAAAAATACATTTTGGGTGATGCAAGATTGCAGCTTCACCACCGGATGCTCCTGCATCAGACACCCGGGGTGAGTTTGAGAAGTGACCTCACTTCTAATCCTTCCGAGGTAGACCCAGGCGGTCAACCTCAGCCTTGGATAACCAAGTCGCATCTTCAATGGGTCTGCCCTTCCATTTGACCAAGTACTCCGAGTAACTCCTGTTCCTAGTACTTTGGCCCTCATGCATATCCAGAACTTCTTCTATCTTGTCTGTAACTGGGATGGCTACTGGAATGCTCCACAGATCTGGACTGGGTATCTCACTGCTTTCTCCTTCATGATACTCGGCCAAATCTGAGATGTTAAACATGGGGGAGATGTTGAGTTCGCTTGGTAACTCCACATCGTATGCATTGCCCGAATCACATTTGCCAATGATTTTACATGGTCCAAATTTCTTCATTTTTAGTTTGTTATAAGTCTTGGCAGGAAACCGCTCCTTCCTCAGATGGACCATGACATAATCTCCTACTTGGAACTCTTTAGCTCTGTGCTTTTGATCCGCCCTTGTCTTGTACTGAGCATTCATCTTGGCAATGTGCTTTGTCACTTCCTCATGCACTCCCTTCAGATGTTCGGCAAAATCTTCTGCTTCAGCACTACATTTCTCCCTCGTATCTATCCTTCTCAACTCTGAGGCATTTCTTGGGCTGCTCCCATAGATGATCTGGAATGGTGACTTATTGGTACTCCGATTGACCAAGCTGTTATATGCGAATTCTGCTTGTGGCAGAACTAGATCCCATCCCTTGGGCTTGTCCCCTACCAAGCATCGCAGTAGGTTTCCCAAACTCCTATTAACCACCTTTGTTTGTCCATATATTTTGGGGTGGTATGCAGAACTAAACTTTAACTTCGTCTTCAGTTTCTTCCACAGGGTCTTCCAGAAATATCCTACAAACTTGGTATCCCTGTCTGACACAATGCTTCTTGGCAGCCCATGCAGGCATACCATTTCCTTAAAGAACAAACCAGCTACATGGACCACATTGCTAGTCTTCTGGCACAAGATAAAGTGTGCCATTTTTGAAAATCTGTCCACTACCACAAATATGGAATCGTGTCCCCTCTGCGTCCTGGGAAAACCAAGCACAAAATCCATACTAATATCTTCCCACGGTATTTCAGGTATAGGTAGCGGTTGATACAAACTAGTAGGTTGCCTCACACCCTCTGCCATCTGGCATATCCTGCAACTCTGCACAAACTTTGCCGCATCCTGCTGCAATTGCGGCCAGTAGTAGTTTTCACTAACCAGTGAGATGGTCTTGTCACAACCAAAGTGTCCAGCTAAACCCCCCACTGTGCTTTTCTTTAATGAGGTTCTCTCTCATCGAGCTCCTCGAAATGCACAATTGGTTCCCCCTAAATAGCATTCCATCTTGAATCAGGTAATCCAACCATTTGGTCCTATCCAACGCAATAGGCGCAGTGCAGGCTTTCCAAGCTTCTACGAAATCGGGGTCTACAGGGTATAAGTTCTTGAGTTCAGCAAACCCTACAACCTCCACTTTCATTTCTATCATCATACATTGCCTCCTACTCAGTGCATCTGCCACCCTATTGGATCTTCCACTCTAATGCTTCAGCATAAAGGTATAGCTCTGCAGGAACTCTACCCATTTCAGGTGCCTCTGATTCAATTTTCCTTGCTTATTAATATACTGCAGTGCTTGATGGTCGGTATAGAGAACAAACTATTTTGACAATAGATAGTGCCTCCATTTCTTGAGTGCTTGAACTATGGCATAGAACTCTTGATCATATACCGAATACTTTCTCCTAGCATCATTGAGCTTCTCGCTGAAATAAGCTACAGGCCTACCTTCTTGGCTCAATACGGCTCCTATCGCATTACCACTCGCATCGCAGTCCACCTGAAACACCTTATTGAAATATGGAAGTGCTAAGACGGGTTGCTCAGTGACCTTCTTCTTCAGCATATCAAAGCTTTTGTCTGCTTCAACTATCCACTGGAATTCATTCTTGTTCCCATTCATTGTCTCTGTAAGAGATGCACAAATACTGCTGAAGTTTCTGATAATTTTTTTGTAGAAACTAGCCAGACCATGAAATGATCTAACCTCGGTCACACTTCTTGGGACAGGCCATTGTAGGATAGCCTTCACCTTTTTGGGGTCCATTTTGAGTCCATTTGTTGATATAACAAATCCCAGGTATACCAGCTCCTTCTTCACAAAGTTGCACTTCTTCAGATTGATCAGTAACTGCTCCTCCCGCAGTTTCTCAAAAACCTTCCTGATGTGCATCAGGTGCTCCTCTAAGGTTCTGCTAAAAATCAGTATATCATCCAAGTAAACAATAACAAATTTGCCCAAAAATTCCTTCAAAACTTCATTCATTAACCTCATAAAGGTACTAGGTGCATTGGTTAATCCAAATGGCATAACCAACCACTCATATAGCCCCTCTCTGGTTTTAAAGGCTGTCTTCCACTCATCCCCTTCTCTAATGCGGATCTGATGGTACCCACTTTTCAAGTCAATTTTTGTGAAGTACTCAGCTCCACTCAAGCAGTCCATGATATCATCCATCCTTGGCAGTGGGAACCTGTATTTAATGGTGATCTTGTTGATTGCCCGAGAGTCTGTGCACATTCTCCATTCTCCATCCTTCTTGGGTGCTAGTACTGCTGGTACTGCACATGGACTAAGACTTTCCCTAATCAGGCCTTTCTTCATCAGATCCTGAACTTGCCGATTCAACTCTTCAGTTTCCACAGGTGTCATTCGATGTGTAGCCTTATTTGGCAAGCTCGATCCAGGCACCAAATCTATGTGGTGACTAATCTTCCTAACAGGCGGTAAACCTTCAGGAACATTGTCAAAAATGATATCAAGGAATTCCTCTAACAGTCCCATGACTTCCACTAGAATTTCCTTGCATCCTTCTTCCCTAACCCTAGGGATTATGGCATAGCACATGATCTGGCTTCAGGCCTTCCAAAAATCTCCTGCCATCAACTAAACAGACTCATGCACTGCTGCATACTTTCTCATCCGCCGCCTTCAAGGGTTTTAACTTATGGCGAACTCCATTCTTTGACAGAGACTATGTGTTGGCTCGACCATCATGGACAACACTTCGGTCAAACTACCATGGTCTCCCAAGCAGCAGGTGACATGCATCCATAGGCAATATGTCACATAAAACCTCATCTCGGTAAGTTCCAATATTGAACTTCACCAGGCATTGTTCACTTACTAACACCCGATGGTCCTTTTGCAACCATGCAATTCGATAAGGGCACGGGTGTTTTCTCCTCTCCAACTACATCTTGGCAACCATTTCCTTAGAAACCAAATTTTTAGTGCTTCCATTATCAATGATGATGTTATAGACCTTGCCTGCGCACTTGCATCTTGTTTGAAACAGGCTGTTCCTCTGGTCTATCTTTTCTTCTTCATTTAACAAGACTCTTCTGATGACCATTGCTTCTCCTCTTTCTGCCTCCTCTGAGTGCTTAGAATCTACACCTTCGTCTGCTACAGCAGCTCGAGCCTAACCCTCAGGTCTTCGATTTGGCCTCTCTTGATGCTGTGGGTAGTTGTATGCCCTGTGTCCTTCCTCTCTGCAGTTGAAGCAGGTTCCTCTAAAGACACCTCTTCCAAACCCTTGCCCAGACCTACCTCTTCCTCTTGGGTAGTTGTTGCTCTAATTGCGTGGGCGTTGGTCATCCTCCTCTTTCACTTCTTTCTATTTCTGGCTACTGCTAGCTTCACCAGTTTTCCAAAAATATTTGTATCTTCCACCACTGCCTCTTCCACCAGCTCTTCCACCCCTGTCCTTCCCTCTCTGCTTACCATCAAACCTCCTATTCAGTTTCTACTCCACTTTTTATGCAAATTGATATGCATCTTCTACTATGCTTATTCTAACCAGCCCCAGCTCTTCTTGAATGCTGGTTCGCAATCCATTGATGTAACGTGCGACCTTATCCTTGTTCGCCTCCGAATGGCCGGTTTTGATCGATATTTGGTGGAACTCTTCAGTATATTCCTTGACAGTCTTACTATCCTGTCGAAGACCCTGCATTCTTTTTAACAAATCCAACTCATAATCTGTAGGGATGAACTACCTCTTTAGTTTCTCTACCATCCTATCCCACCTGGTGATCCTTTCCTTTCCCCTCCTGTTCCTTTCCAACTGCACTCCTTTCCACCAGATGCTAGCATGTCCCTTCAGCTTGGTTTTCACGAACCTGATCCGATTTGGATCTGATATCTCTTCGTATTCAAAATACTCCTCCATGTCGTTGATCCAGTCTATCAACTCCTCAGGGTTGAGGTTCCTCGAGTACGTGGAGACATCAAATTTCAGCTTCTTCCTGATCTTGGAGATGGCTCTATACAACCTAGCCTCTGCTAGATCCAAGGCCTCTTCCTCATCGTATGGGGCCTCTTCTTCCCACACTTCGTCTTCGCTGGGTTCTTCCATTCTCGGCTCGACTCCTCTTCTAATTTCCTCTTGCAGGGCCTCAACTTGCCTCTACAGGGCTCTTAGATCGACCTCCTCCCTTCTTGCTCACCTGTGTCTCATACCACCATGATATTTACATGGAGGCATCCTGATTCTTCTTCACAACCCATAACCATAGTCCTGGTGCAAACTGCCTCATTGTCAGCGTTCGATCTGCACACTCAGAACCAACCTGGCTCTAATACCACTTGATATCAAGCTAAGACAACACACAACAAAATTCAATGCAAAGCTCGAAAACACACAGACGAATTCCAGCAATTTTTCATTAAACAGAGGTCTTCCTTCGAATACACAACAATTCTCAGCAATTCTATTCCCCACTACCCCAAAGTCCCCCTTTACAATGTATGCACGGCCTTTTCTTCTCCTCGGCCGCCACCTCCTTTTCCCATCATTACACTAAGTGTGGGTCTTCTCTAACCACCCGCATGAATGTTCTACTGCACCTACAAGATGCTGCCAGGAGCCCCGTGTTATCATGGTCTGGGGTGGCGGAGTGCGCTACGGCCGCCTGTCAATCCATCCACCATATCATCATTCATAGGAGTGCGCCAAGTTGCTTGTAATTTGATGCCATGTGTCCCCTTGCCAGAGTCCTTGTAATCGCTCCATACTCTCGGGCCACCTGTAACTTCACGCCATGTGTCCCTCTGCACTAGTCTCTGCAATCGCCGGCTGGTCAACGTCATGAGCGCTCTGGTCGCGATATTGTGATGTTTTTGCTCCAATACTTTCTCTCTCCTCTTTGGTTGCGATATCGTGATGTTTTCGACATTAGGCTTCTCTCTCCTCCTTGGGACCGTGATTCCGTGACACGTCACGAAATCGTGACGTCTAGGCCTTTCTTACTCGCTTTCCTCCTTTGGGCCGCGAAACCGCGACATGTCATGATTTCATGACATCTTTGCATTTCGTACTTGCTGCTTCGTTTCGGGCCGCGAAACCATGACATGTCACGATTTTGTGACCATTTCACGCCCTTGAGTCTTTGGCTCGGAAGTGTCACGATTTCGCGACAACTTTGCATTTTAGAACCTTTCCTCCGGAAGTGTCACAATTTCACGACGTCTTTCAGCTCTGCCTTCGAAGGTGTTGTGATGTATTTATGCTTTCAAGTCTTGTCTCCCGGAAGTGTCGTGATTTCGCGAAATCTTTTAAACTTTGTCTTCGAAGGTGTCATGATTTCGTGACGTCCTTTAAGCTTGCCTTCGAAGGTGTCGCGATTTCGCGACCATTCTTGTGCCTTAGAACTTTTTGCCAAAGATGTCCCTGTGCTTTCAAATCTTGCTTCCTGGATGTGTCACGATTTCATGACCCTTTGGCACTCAAGTGACTTTGCCTCGGAGCTGTCGCGATTTCATGACCAATTGGCGCTCGAACTGCTTTTCTCCGGAACTGTCACGATTTCGTGACCATTTGGCACCTTGATCTCTCTGACCTGAAAATGTCATGATTTTGCGACCATTTCGTGTCACGGCTACGTTGCCTCAAAAATGTCGCGATTTCATGATAGTTTTGCACCTTGGCCCTTTTCATCAAAAAGTGTCGCGATATCGCGACAATTTGGCCCGCTGGCGCCCTTCTTCAAAAAGCGTCACGATATCGCGACAGTTTTAGTACTTAAAGAAAAATACATTTTGGGTGATGCAAGATTGCAGCTTCACCACCGGATGCTCCTGCATCACCTTGATCTCTCCGACCTGAAAATGTCGCAATTTCTTGACCATTTCGCGTCACGGCTGCGTTGCCTCAAAAATGTCACGATTTCGTGACATTTTTGCACCTTGGCCCTTTTCATCAAAAAGCGTCGTGATATCGCGACAGTTTGGCCCGCTGGCGCACTTCTTCAAAAAGCGTCACGATATCACGACAGTTTTAGTACTTAAAGAAAAATACATTTTGGGTGATGCAAGATTGCAGCTTCGCCACCGGATGCTCCTGCATCATTGATGTAATATGGATGGAACACATCTCATTTCTCTCATCCAATGGCATCCAAGGAGTACATTAGACACCATGGAACCTTCCAAGATGTGTAATATAGTATTCAATATGTTGACCCCCAATTCGATGGGCAAAACAATAGTTCCAACTATGGATCAGAGAGCATCGTTAAATGATTTCAAGGTGTATGAGGATTTGGTGATGTGATCTAGTGGAAGGTTGATATGTTGAAGGGTAGATGTAGGGATGATGTTTATGGAGGAGCCGGTGTCCATTAAAAATATTTTGAAAGGCTTCCTATCAATTTGAGCCATGATATGTAATGGAGGATCCACTAATTCTAATGATATTGTTTTGATTTCAAAATCATTGAAAGTAATGGAGGGCTCCAGACATGTTTGAATAGTCCCCACAAAATTGTTAAAATTATTAGCATATTGAGATTTAAGTTCAATGGATTTTAGAATATCCATTAATGCTTCATGATGTGGAGGAGATTGTTGAATTAGCTCATATATAGATAGTTGGTTGAAGCCATTTTTAATCTTGTGGTTAACCAACTACTCAATGAGACGATTGGCCTAGATGGATGATTAGAAGGACGAATGGGTTAGATGGATGGGCTAAAATATGGATTGGATAGGAGGGATTAGTGGAAAATTGGATGGGATATGATGATGTGGTAGGTTGATACACACTTGCCTATGGAGGTATGGGCAAATAACTAGACCGTTGCTAACCAATTTGTTAAGTGGAGCATTGTTGTTGACCTTAGGTTACTACATGAATAGAACCCAAAAAACCTTAGTACTATTGAATATGATTAACCTAATTAGGAAGAGTCTTGGTATTTGATCCTCCTTATTATTGGTTGTGCTTCCTCATGATGAGGAAGTGATGTTTGAAATATCCCAATATTTTTATTTTGTTGAGCTAGAGGACTATTAAGCTTGATAGCCCCTAACTCAATAAGGTCTTGCACTCTATCTTAAAATTGATGGTAGTTATTGATGTCATGCCCACTCTATCTATGATAAGGATAAAACAAGTTTTCCCTATAGTGTTTACCACATTTGGAGAGATCATCAGGTCTGACCTCAGGTAAGGGAAGTTGATTTGTGTCACATAACCTATAGAAAATAGAGGCATAAGATTCAACCAATGGGGTATATTGATGGGGTTGTCGAACATATTTTTTGATGTGGTTAGTTGTACATAGCTGGAACTATGTTTTGACTTGATTGAGTAGTTGAGGGAACCACATGATATTCAATTTATCATAGTTTCTATTGCATGGGTTAATTTTGAGCCATTACTGGTTGGCTCATGACCACTTGATTTACTTGATTGGATGAATTGGTTAGATTGGCCTGATTGGATCTAGTTTGTGGGAAATAAAGCTAGTAAAAGGAGTAATAAGGTGTAAAAATTTGTTTCAACTGTAAGCTTTGGATCTTACCCCTTTTACCTCCTTGGACGATAGCTGACTGGGCAGGTAGGTTGACTTGGATGACAACTGGCTGGGCAGATTGGACGGCAAGGGCGACAAGGCAAACCAATTCTATTTCCCTTTCTCTTTTCCTCTCTATTTCTCCTATTTTCCTAACTTCCCTATATTCCCTAAAGTCATTTGGATTTACCATTATAAATACCATTGTAATCTCAATTTTCTAAGGTTCAATATATATTATTTTCTATTTGCTCCTAATTTTTCTCTCATAAACCACATCTGGTATCAGAGCCGAAGTCAAGAGGGTACAAGGATCAAGGTGAGGGAGGCTCGAGGATCGAGGTGAGAGAATCCCATAATACATAGCCTAAAGTGAGGTCAAGTTGGGGATCGCAACATGTAGCTTGAGGTGATATAAGCCTAAAGCACCTGGATTGAGGTAAAGTCTGGAGTAGGCCAGCACAAGTATGCAGAGATAGGAGCGACGTAGGACCTATCATAGAGTGACACGTGGTGAGAGGAGAATGAATTAGGAGCTGACATGGACATAAACATGGCACAAGGAGGAGGAGCAAAATTTTAAGGAGTAGTTGGTCTAAAGGAGGAAAAAGGGGCACTCGCTTCATTACTTGCCCGTCTAGGGTTATAAACCCTATTTTTGCCCCCATCATGCTCAATGTGGGACAAAAGAATTTTAATTTTTTTTATTAAAATCATCGTCCACTACATTTCAAATAGAAAATATTCCTCCTTCATACCCAACCGTGGGCGTAGCTCGAGCGGCTAAGGAGGAGCGCTTGTGAGTAGGGTGTCTCGGGTTCGAATCCCTCCAGGCATGTTTTTAGTTAGTTTTTTTTTTTTTTGAATCTAGGGAAGCACAAGCTAGAAAAGGATCACGGATCCTTTATGTTTCAAATAGACACCGTGGTGCATTGGTCAAAGTTTTGTGACAGTCAAGAGGTCATGAGTTCGAATGGGCTAGAGGATAAATTTTATTAAAAAAATTTATCATTTAAACTTTAGAATATTTAAAATTATTAAATATTAATTTAATAAAATTAAAACTAATTTATAATTATTTTAAAACTTAGGTTTTTAATAATTATAAAGTTATTTTTTTATTAAATATGAATATTTAATTTTTTTATTAAGTTTAAATTTTAAAAAATTTATTGTAAAAGCCCTAGAGGCTTGATATTGTCAATTATTGGAGCCTTGTAAATTTCACATTTTGTGAAAATTTCAGAGATTGTAAAAGAGGTTAAAACTTTCCTAAGAGGAAAGAGTGTGTAATAAGCCTAAGAGGCTTGGTTTTTTTTGTAAAGGACATTGATGATAAGACCGAATGGCTGTTATCATGCCTTATGTGCAATTCTAGAAAGAGAAGGTACAAAAATGTTTTATGAAAAGGTAAGAGGTTATGGACTCAACATTGTGTTTAGTCAACTCCAAAATGTAGTAATCATACACAAAGGCATCCTGACTCAGGGTACGAAGTGGATTTTGAAGATAACTCATTTAGGAGTCAATTTGAACAATCAAAATCCATACAAGCTGTACCACAAGAATCGGAGTACACACACTACAGTATTTCAATAGAAATCCTAGAACCAGAATCACCAAAAATCATACAGATAAATGACAACAAAGAAGAAGTGGTAGATAACTTTGTAAATCAAGAGATAACATCCCCACATCAAGAGGAAAAAATAGTCAATGATAGAGTAGAACAAGTCATATTTGACTTAAATTTGTAAGCTCTTCCTTCTTTCTTCTTCTTCTTTCCTTCTTTCAAACAACAAAAGTACTTTATTGTAATCGTGAAATAAAGAGATTTTTTTGGTAACTATGGCCTCACACAATAGCTTACCTATACCAGAATTTAACGGTTATGACTATGAGTATTGGTCTATAAAGATGAAGACCTTGCTCATAGGTAGAGGTTTGTGGGACATCATAGAAGAGGGCTACATAGAACCCTCATACTAGACAACACTTAGTGTCGTAGACAAGAAAACATGAAAATAAGAGAAAAAGAGCAACTCATCTGCTCTTTATCATCTCCAAGCTGCATTGGAGAAAATCATATTTCCTAGAATCGCTACTTGTATGACTGCACAAGCTGCATGGAAAACATTAAGTAATGGATTCCAGGGTAGTAATCAAGTGAATTAGGTAAGGCTTCAAACATTGAAGTGAGATTTTGAAAATCTTCGAATGAAATATGATGAAAAATTCGATGATTATTATGTTAGAGTAAAAGCAATTGTAGATAAAATGGTTACAATAGGCGAAGAAATCAAGCCTAGAAAAATTGTAACAAAAGTGTTGAGAACACTTACATAGAAATGGAACCATATTTCCATAATAATAGAAGAATCCAAAGATGTTTCCATTTTAACATTCGATGCATTGATCGGATCGTTAATGTCACATGAAGAGAGGTTTCCTAAAACTCCTTCAACAAGCTATGGAGGTGATGATAAGGCCTTCAATTCCAATGAAAATAATGGAAGAGGATGGGGAAGAGGTCAAGGTAGAGGTAAGCAAAGAGGTAGAGGCAGAGGCAACTACAGAGGAGGCAATTCCAACAGAGGAGACAACCAGAGAGGAGGCAATTCCAATAGAGGAGGCAACTCATACAGAGGAGGCAACCAAAAAAGAGGTGGAAATCAGAATCGAGGTGGAAATCAAGAACAAAGTGGCAATCAAGGATGAGGAAGTGACAAGTCCAAATCAACATGTTTCAACTGTGGCAATCCGAGTCACTTCACTCGTGACTGCTGGTCAAAATCTTCACAAGGCAGTAGCAATCAATATGGTAATTATGGAGAAGATGACATTTCTAATCTTTTTCTGTCATATGGCCAATCAGAATAGAATCTAAATGACATATGGATTCTGGATACTGGTTGTTCCAACCATATGAGTGGCAAAGAAAATTTATTTGCTACTCTCGATTCCACTTATAAATCCCAAATCAAATTAAGGGATGATAAGACATTGCAAGTAGAGGGTATTGGAGCCATGGAGGTTCCAACCAAAGGACTAAAGAAAGTGCATGATATCTATTACACTCCAAAGCTCCAACACAATGTGCTAAGCATTGGATAAATTATGGAGAACAATTACAAGCTTGTATTTGATGAAGGACAATGTATTATTTTTTATAAGAATAATTGTAATCGTGTCATTACACAGGTCCCCATGACTAAGAACAGGTTATTCCCTCTCAAGTTTGATGAGCCAGGGGGAGCTCAAATTGTAAATGTAGCTATAAAAAATCCAAGTGTTCTTTTGCACTTGCAATATGGTCACGTTAATTCCGCTAGCTTGAAACTTCTAAATTCTCAAGCTATGGTGATAGGACTTCCTAAAATCAATGAAAAAAAGGAATTCTATGAAGGATGTGCTTTGGGAAAGCACTCAAGGTCAAATTTTTTGACAAGACAAGCATGGAGAGCCAACTATCCACTATAGTTAATACATTCAGACATCTGTGGTCTAATGCAAACACAGAGTCTCAGAAATAGTTCTTATTTTCTCACTTTCATAGATGACTTCTCTAGAATATGCTGGATTTACTTTCTGAAACACAAAGATGAAGCTTTTGATTGCTTCATAGATTTTAGAAACAATGTAGAGAATCAAAGTGGGAATTATGTAAAATGTCTTAGGACAGATCAAGGAGTTGAATACACCTCAAAATATTTTTTGAAATATTGTAAATAAAGTGGGATCAAAAGGCAATTTACCACTGCCTATACCCCACAGCAGAACAGTGTGGCAGAAAGGAAAAACCGCACCATAGTTGAGATGGTAAGATCGATGCTACAATCTAAGCATCTAACTCATATGTATTGGGAAGAGGCTATAAGAACCACTGTATATATATATATATTCTAAATAAAAGTCCAACTTCTAGTTTATATGGTGTCACTCCTTATGAGGCGTGGTATGAAAAGAAACCTAATGTAAAGCATTTCAAAGTGTTTGGTTCTTTAGCATATGTACACATTCCTGACGAGAAAAGGAAGAAGCTTGATCCAAAAAGTCAAGCTTGTATATTTGTAGGGTATTGTGAGTCTACAAAATGATATAGACTCTACAATCCCAAGACTCATAAAGTTATACTCTCTAGGGATGTAATTTTTGATGAAGGGGTAGAATGGGGTCATCAAAGAATTTTTTTTGATGATGAGTCCCAATATGTAAGTTCTTCACAGGTACAATAGGTGTCTCCAAAGAAAAGTAAAGGCACACTACCCCCTCCAAGCCCATACAGGAGTACCACATCAAGTACTTCAACAAACACTCCAAGTCCTTCTCCACAGAGATCAGTAAGTTCTTCACCGATGGACATCAACAGAGACTCTCCATCAATATGCAGAAGAATATTACAAAATCATCCATCCTTTCAAATTTTGGATCAATATTTCTAGAGAAGATTCACTAGAAGTCAAGCTAGTGATATGAATACAGTTTTGGAACAACTTGAAAATTTGCAATTGTATGGAGATGATGACTCCCATGATCCTATGGGAGATGTAGTCAATTATGCTTTATTGGCTAGTACACAGCTAGAACCAGCTAGCTATGAGAATGCATGTACTCAAAATGTATGGCAAGAAGCCATGAAAGAGGAAGTAACCTCTATAAAAAATAATGATACATGGGAGCTAGTAAATCCACCCAAAGGAAAAAAATGTGTTGGGTGTAAATGGGTCTACAAGACCAAGTAAAATGTTGATGGAAGCATTGAAAGGCATAAGATGAGACTATTAGCAAAGGGTTTTACTCAAAAATTTGGCATTGACTATAAGGAAACCGTTGCTCCTGTTGCACGACAAGAGACAATCAGATTAGTTCTTTTCTTAGCAGACCATAAAGGATGGAATGTACAACACATGGATGTGAAGAGTGATTTTATAAATGGATACTTGACAAAAGAGGTTTATGTTCAACAAACTCAAGGTTTTCAAGAACAAGGAAAAGAGAACCTTGTTTACAAATTGAAGAAAGCACTTTATGGCCTCAAGCAAGCACCAAGAGCCTGGTACTCATGCATTGATGGCTATTTTAGTATGGATTCACTGGAAGAAAAAGTGAACCAACTTTGTACTACCTAAAGCAAGGAGTAGACATTCTCATAGTTTGTTTGTATGTGGATGATCTAATATTTATGGGTAGTAACAATAAAATGAATATGGAGTTAAAAAAATCCATGATGGAATAGTTCGAGATGAAATATCTTGGTTTAATGAAATACTTCCTAGGCATGGAAGTGCATCAATAAAATAAAGGTATCTTCATATGTCAACACAAGTATGCTCGAGACATGATCAAGAAATTTTCCATGGAGTAGTGCAAATCAGTTGCAACTCCAACTGGACATGGGATCCAATTGAGCAAGGACAATGGAGCATCAAAGGTTGACATGACCACTTACAAAAGCATTATTGGGAGTCTGATTTTTCTCACCAACACCAGACCCGATATTCAATATGCAGTTTCTCTAGTTTCAAGGTTTATGACTAGTCCATCTGAGCTACATTTACAAGAAACTAAAAGAATTTTAAGATATGTAAAAGGTACATTGGATTTTGGAATCCATTACCAAAAATGTAATTCTATGAAATTAGTTGGCTTCAGTGACAGTGATTGGGGCAGCAACATAGATGACATGAAATCTATATTAGGTAATTGTTTTAGTCTAGGATCAGGACTAATTACATGGAGTTCCAAGAAACAAATTGTTGTAGCATTGTCATCAACTGAGGCTGAGTATATAGCCATCACTCATGCTAGTACTCAGGACCTATGGTTAAGAAAATTTCTTGAAGATATTGGAGAAAGTCAGAGTGGTCCAACTCGATTGTATTGTGATAACATAAGTGCTATTCAGTTGGCATACAATCCAGTCCACCATAGCAGATCAAAGCATTTCGATATGAAGTATGACTTCATTCGAGATATGGTGGAACATCATATAGTTGAGCTTCAATATTGTAAAACTTTGGATAATATTGTAGAAATCTTCACCAAAGGTATAGCTAAAGCTCAATATATAAATCTAAGAGACTGTATAGTCAGTCCTCTCAACTTTAAGGGGGATAATGTTGGAAATAAAGCTAGTAAAAGGAGTAAAAAGGAGTAAAAAGGTGTAAAAATTTGTTTCAACTATAAGCTTTGGATCTTACCCCTTTTACCTCCTTGAATGATAGCTGACTGGGCAGGTAGGTTGACTTGGATGACAGCTGACTGGGCGGATTGGATGGCAAGGGCGGTAAGGCAAACCAATTCTATTTCACTTTATATTTTCCTCCCTATTTCTCCTATTTTCCTAACTTCCCTATATTCCCTAAAGTCATTTGGAGTTACCATTATAAATACCATTGTAATATCAATTTTCTAAGGTTCAATATATATTATTTTCTATTCGCTCCTAATTTTTCTCTCACAAACCACGTAGTTTGGCCAAAATAATTTCCTTTATATTGGCCTTTATTTTTCCATTATTTCTTCTTATGCTTGAGCACTCCTTGGATTTTTATCTCCTCAATTGTACTAGCCTGGTAAAGAGGTTCATAAAATGATCCATGCTGATGTAATTATAATAACCAAGAGATGGTTTTTAAGCAACTCTTAGTGAACAATCAAGTTAGCTCCTCTGCTAGTAGGGAAAATGGCAATTTGGTGATAATTGACCTCCAAAAGTTACCAAATTCATAGATAGAATTATCATCATATTGTTTTAAATCATATATATCAGATAATGATACTTTCTTTCTTATATTGAGGGAGAATATTTCAAGAAATTGGTCAACCAATTGCTCAAAAGTATAAATACTATGATTGGGCAAATAGTAATACCATTTTACAACATCTCCTAATTTTTGAGGGAATTTTCTAAGAATTAGATAATAATTGCTTTGAATTCTAAAGAAAGAATTAACAAATGAGCTCACATGCTCTTTAGGATTCCCCATCCCTTTAAATTTGTCAAACTTCAATATTGTGAAAACTATCAGATATGGTGGTGATGGTACTAAAGGATAAATTGGTTGATTGATCAGTTGACATAGGGTAGGCTTCTAGTGTATCATACCAGGAGTATGTTGTATCAAACTATCAATATTTTGTTGCATAGCTTGGATTCGAAGGTCCTCCCTAGGAATGTTGAAACCTTGAATCACTTGATGAATTTGTGATGGTGAGGTGGAAAGATGTTGAGGTGTAATGAGGTGATGATGACTTGGTGAAGTGGATTGGTGTTGATGATAATGGGGTTGATGAAGGAATGATGGTGAATGAATATATGGAGATGATGTATGAGGGCTTTGGATAGGTTGGCCAATGGTAATAGGATGGGTATGGGTTGGCAATAGTTTTGGAATGGAAACCACAGAATATTGTGGTACCCAATATGGAATTTGGCTAATGAATATGGGTTGAGTGGAAACAAATTGAGGCTTAGGGTTGATCACCTAAACTTATTGTTAAGAATTTTATCGCTTCTTGAGTAATTTTTTGATATGTTCCCATGTCTCATGTATTTACATATTAGTGATTTATGGAATGGATATGGATGGGATTGATTACGTAGGTGGGGATAAGTTGCAATGGGAATTGCAACTTGATGAGAGACACTACATGGTATGGATGTGGCACCTATGAATTAGCATTAACATGTGCTTCATACAAGGGGTTACCATAGAATAAGGTATATGAGGATGAGATGGATGTGCTTTGGGTACATGATGATTGGGGTATGGAAAAATGTTGGGAAGGTGCAGTAGATACCTCAAAAAGAAGATTATTATACATCTGGGTAAAGCTTGAAGGCTAGGAGGAGACTAGTTCCTACTGTAAAGAAGGATCATATCTAGGTGAGTTGGGGACTAACTCTAATATCTAGTTAGTGGATTTCAAAAGAGCTTCCACTTGTTCTATTTCTATATGGGTGATGTGATGGTCAATGGTTGGTGAAGATGATTCTATTTGGGGCAAGGCCATATGAAATGATGTGGATGAAACAGTGTGAAGGACCTAAATTTTTTTTTGAATGACTTACCTGTATCACACTAGGGGGATTGATCATGGAAATGGTTGTGGAAGGTGATGATGAACACTCCATTACTGAAGTGGTTTAATTGGTGGATATTTGATTCATTATTTTAGCTTGATTTATTGATAATACCATAAACTAATGAACCAAATATAAAATGTGCTGAAAATAAAATGTGGAATGAAAAACTCACAAAATCAAATAGGCAATCCAATCCTATGTTTATGCAACAAAGTGCATCTTACCTGGTTCTTTGATTATCTCGTATTAATGTTTCTCTTTTTTTTTGTTTATGTGTTTTAATGCACTTATATGAATTAAAATGGATGAACACTATGGTTTGTATGGGCAATGCGATTCTTACTAGTGATGAAATATAGAAGTTTTCTTAGGGGTGTTCTAAGGTGTCTAAGGGCATAGATTTATGGATGGAGATGAAACCCACCATAACCAGATCTTAAGAAATGGTTTGTGATGAAATCCAGCATATTATTATTTAAAATAATACGTGCAGTGTGTGATTTATTTTAATATTTCTAGTTTGTTATGGTGTACATACAATGTCAGAAATAACTAATTTCACTAGTCTAAATTAGAATCCAACACAAGAAATATTAATTTTCCCAAAATGCGTAGAGTACACCACTTAATACCACTCTCTAAACAGAGTAGGGTTCATCTACTCTTCCGCATTGAATCACCAAATGTGGGGGTTTTTCAATATACTAATGTTTTTCCTACTTAGACCATCAAAAGGAGAAATTTCTAACCCTAAAATGCAAACTATTTCATGCAATTAACAATTCATATGAAAACAAAAATATAGGATTTTAATTGCAACACACAAAAAAATAGTGGAATTTTAATTTGAAAAGTGAAATTTGTGATTAAATGTAGATGCAAAAATGGATGCAAAGAATTATTCTAATACCTAGAAATACAGATTAAAATGATTACTTTTGATAGATTATTAATTTTGTTCTTTTTAGCCGTAAATCTATAAAAACATGAAAATACGTAAAACATAGAAGTTAGGTTTTTTAGGTAGACTTATAGATAAGCCTACGTGTTATTCCTCTTCTCTATGAAATGCACCTGGGTGCTTGTGAAATGCACTTGGGAACTTCTTGAATGTCCCATGAGCACTATAGGGTGTTTGCACACCTTCTGCAACTTCTGCAACTCATCATAAACTGGTTCTATGAAATTCATGCAACCCATTTTTGAAAAAATTGCAAGACAGAAGACAAAAAGTAGTGAATTAATGAAAATATAATTATCATAAAGAACCCATTGTAGGTCCCACCATGATCGCTATTTGTGAATGTAAAATTGGACAACACCAAACAATGAACTATAAAATTAAATAAGCGATGTGACACATAATATTCCACAATGAAATAAACTTTATTATAACATCGATGGATCTTCAATGTTACAATAAAATGTGCTCCAAATATGGGGTTACAAAGCTTATTATTCTTGATATAATGATTACAATATACTAGGGTTATTTGAAACCCTAGTAAACAAATAGTGGTGGTGTCTTCGTGTTTGATCTGATACCAATAGTGTGGTAAGTGGGCTTTAGTATCCTATACAGGACCACTCGAGCTTTAGTAGCTACTAATGAACTTGATCTCTAAACATGCAAACAAAAAAAATAATAGTTCAATAATATCTATGAGGGCTCCACTATGTGAGGCCCTCAATAAGAAAGTTACTAACCCTAGTTTCAAAAATGAAACTATAAACAGATCTAAGAATAAAAATACTTGCAAAAAATAAATTACCATGTCGTGTTAACTCGTTCTTTGTTCTTCATCATTGTTGTAGTATTTGGTACATAGATGTCCTAACGAATCTAAGGGATCATTGAACTATAGAATTAGGGTTGTGAATGCCCACAGGTGCTTAGTGATGGAAGGAGGTACCAAGAGGTACTCAGTTATGGCAGTAGATACCTAGAGGTTCTTGAGGATTAATAGGAGATGCCCAAGGGTGCTTGGGGGATTGGAGCAAAATCTACAGAAGAAAATCTAGTTTGTGTGAGGTGGGTGGCAGTGGATGCAAAGATGATGATGAGTAATGGAATATGGAAAAAGGTAAGGAGACTTAGGACTTATTAGGGATTCCAAAAGCTCCATGGATTCAAGATTCAAGCAACTTAGGAAAGCTTAGGGGTTGAGTTGTCAAAATGACTCCTCTTTATAATCTCTCCTAGGGTATGTTAGGGTTTCAACAACACAATTTGTGCAATCAATATTAAAACATGATGGAGGGTGGAGATTAAATCTGGGCATGTGGCATGGATTAAGGCAGATGAATGGCTAGGATTAGATCATGATGGATGGCTAGGATTAATTCATATATATATATATATTAAATATATATAAATAAAATATATAAAATATTATTATTTGAATATATATTAAACAAATATATATAATGGATAAATGTGGTGGGAAGTTATGGATGAACAATAGGTGGCTAGATTTTGGTGTCTACAATATTAATGAATGTATATGAGAGAGTGTGAGATATCAAAAAGTCCTATGAGCTGATAGATAGGTTAGCTATTTGAAAGAATAGATTTATTGTTATAATCCAATATTTGCAAGTATTTTTCAAAAACATGTAGTTCTAAAGATTAATAAAGCATAGTGGAAATATGTTGATCATGTGTAGATATCCAAAATAATAACAAGGAGATCATGAAGGCCTTGATTAGCCAAATCACTTTATGGATATCATCTAAGTGTAAAGAATAACTTAACATGAAACCTGGTTGAAGCTTTACGTGCCTGAACAACCAATTTTACAAACTGAACAATAGATATAGATTTCATGATGTAATATGAGCCTAGGTCTACATTCTCATAAATAAGCCTTCCAATGCATAAGATTGCAGAAGGAATTTATATGGACTCCTCTTTTCATTTTATGTTCAAACATTTCATAGCATTAATCAAGCATTGAAAAAAAAATATTTGATTATAGATTTCATGGTTTTTAAGCAAAAATATATTTTCTTATTGCAACATAACACCTGGTTATGTTTCTTGGAACGTATCCTTCTGATGGATAAGAATGCAGAAGGAATGTATATGGACTCTTCTGATCTTTTCATTTTTCTATTCATATATTTCATATCATTCATAAAGAATTATTTTTTCTTTCTTAAATGCTTTCATTAGTGTTTATACATATTTGGTATTTCTTGTCTTTTCATATTGTTCAATTGTTTCATATTATTTCTCAAGCATTTTGGTAAATTCTTTGACTAGTTTTAAAAATGCTTGATTATTTCATATTTTTTTGTTGAGAGATCTCATAGTATTTAATAAGCATATTTTGTAAACACTTTGATCAATTTTTAAATGCTTTCATCATCCCTTTTGAACTAACCAACAACCTTCCTATTCATTAATTCATATATCTATGAAAACCTATTACTTCATTCATTTCACATACCATATTTTTGAAAAAAATGCCCAACCTATGCTTCAAGAATCATGACCATCTTCCAAAGCATTTTTTATAAACTTCAGGGTTGAAGGCTTTGATCTACAAAATAATGTTTATTTTATTATTTTGAAATGAATTGATGGTACTTGTAAATGACATTGATATATATATATATATATATATATATATATATATATATATATATATATATATCACTCTTTAGTCTTTACATATTCAACTCAAATATTTTTAAACCATTCAAGAATAATTACAAAATTACATTAAGTAGCCACTTGGCCCACTTCATTGCCCATTCAAGATAAAGCCTCAGTTGCATTGTTATATTTCCCTTTTCATGTAAAATTTCAAAATCATTCTATGGACAAAGTGGTCCTCACATGTAGTTTAAACTCAGCCTGAACCTATCAAGTGAATGGTTGATAATCCAAATTTTAGGTGAGATTTTTTTTGTGTGTGAGGCCCTAAGATGGTGGTTTAAAACCACCCTCTTAGGTCTAATATGGTGGTTATAAACCACCCTCTTAGGGGAGGCCTTAAGATGATGGTTTAAAACCATCATCTTAGATCCTAAGAGGGTGGTTTTAACCACCCTCTTAGACCTAAGATGGTGGTTATAAACCACCCTCTTAGAGCCTCCCCTAAGAGGGTGATTTATAACCATTGTCTTAGATCCTAAGATGGTGGTTCTTAATCACCCTCTTAGGGGAGGCCCTAAGACAGTGGTTAATAACCATCATCTTAGATCCTAAGGTGATAATTATTAACCATCCCCTTAGGGGATGCCCTAAGATGGTGGTGAATAATCATCATCTTAGACCCTAAGAGGGAAAATTTAACTACCTTATTAGACCTAATATGATGGTTTATAACCATCATCATAGGTCTAAGAGGGTGGATTTGAATTATCAAGTTAGAGGAGACCCTAAGATGGTGGTTTATAACTATTACATTAGATATAAGAGGGCATTTAAAACCACCCTCTTAGGGTCTAATATGATGGTTAAGAATAGTCATATTAGACCCTAAGAGTGTAACTTTTTGAGGTAGTTTTTCATTGTCATATATCGTAGAATTTTTATAATGCCCTCATAGATGATGGCTAGATAATCATAATTAAAGGCCTTTAAGGGTGGTTAATAATCATTGTTAAAGCCATTTTTTGGTGTAGTGAAAGCAACACAATATTACTCAAGAAAGAAATAGTACATAGGTTTGTTTAGTTGGTGTACCACAATCTAATCCTAGCACTTTCAATCCTCCCTAGGGATGCATGTCACACTCAAAATTGGCATATCACCCTGATCCTATCCCTAGTTGTGGGAGCATGTATTCTCTACCTCACTCGCTAGAGGTGGTCCCTATGGAGGAATTTTCATGGATCATGAAACCATTTGAGACCTAGATCATGACCAACCTTGTGTTTGAAAGGAGGATGGTGGAGGCACCCTCTACTCTCTTAGCATCACCTAGAAGTATAGTATCTTGTATAAGGTCTCCCTCCTTACCAACACCTCCAACCTCTCCTTCACCCTCTATAGCTCCACCTATAATAGGTGGATCCCCTCACCCTATTAGTTGCTGGTCATGGAAACCATTCCCTCTACTTGAGCCTGTTATCACTCTTGGTATATACAAATCATCTCTCCCTTGAGGTAGTTTATGTCACCCTACACTTTGTTCCACTTTGTGAGTACCATGTTCATGGCACTCCATAACCCCTTGATCCTCTTGGACCTATCCTCTTAGAGTAGCTCCATATCCCTCTACATGGACACTATCTAGGCTTGTAGTACCTTTGTATCCCTCATCAGGTCCTTCTAACCTATGGTCCTACTCAATGTAGCTATGACTAATGTGGATGCCTCTCCAATTGCTCTACTCAATCCATATTTGACCATCACGGGGTACCTCCCATTGCTTCCCCTCCCTATTACCCATAGTAGTGGTGGTTTTTTCCATCATATCTACTTAAACTTATGCCCATGCCTACTATGGGGCCTCTTGGTCCTATTACTACCACTCTATGGTGCATCGAGTCATATCTCAAAGTTCTAGTTGCACCTACTAGTATATAAACTAGCACCTCTACACTGACACTAGTGGGAAGATCCTTGGGGGCATAATGCCCCTGTACCATCTTTGGTACTCGAGGTCCACCTTAATATTTTCCACCCATGGATCCACATAGAGTGGATCATCCAAGTCCTCCTCTACCCATATGCTCATGTTAGGGTCCCCTCTAAATATTTATGGGTCCTTCCATACCTACCTATACTAGTAGTCACCTAGGTTTGGTATCTCCTAGAAGATACCAAACTATCAATGGAATTGATCAAATATGAAGAGCTTTATGTTGGAAAATGGCCTTGGTAGTGCATATAATCTCCTAATAACTATGTTCTCTCAACACCACATCCAGAGCAATGTCATATACACCAGTCTTGTATGCCCTTTATACACAACATTATATAATATTGTATCACTCCAATTTTTTTGCATCCTTACCCTCAGACTATAGGATCTACGCCCAGAAGGGGGATGCGAGAAGGATGGGACAATACCTCGGACTGAGAGGCCCTTTGAAGGTCCCGTCTCTCGAGGGAGGAGTATAAAGGTGAATTTTCAATGAATGGTGGGTTCACCAGGAAACTTTTGAGTAGCAGTTTCCACGCCTAGGTTGGGAATGGGTTTGATGTGTTCATTTTATACTCAATCATTCAGCTCCTAGGTTAGGCCAAAATGAATCTAAACTATTCTATATGCCAATAATGATTTAAATGGATACAAAAAATAGAAATGATTGCTAAACACAAAGAATAGGCAAATTAGGACAGATCATACCTGATTTCGGATGTCTGATGAGGATTCTGAGTTTTGTAGCAGTCCAGATTGCCTCAGTTCATACGTAATCATCTGAGATCAGATAGGATCGTCTAATATCTAACAAATTCATCGGACGAATTCATCAAAAACCTGCAATCACAAAAATAGATACAAAATACCCAAGATGCAACTATAGAAGCGAAGGGAAATGATAGAAATAACTATAAATTTGCTTGAATAATAGATCCAAACAGTAATTAGAGAGGACAAGCATCAACTTCACAATCTATTTTGATTTTATCATGCACTTATACTAGATGAGGTGAAATCCAAGATGCATAAACATAATAACCTAAGATAATGCAGAATTATAATGGAAAAATGCATCTCCATTTTATACTCAATCATTCAGATCCTAGGTTAGGCCAAAATGAATCTAAACTATTCTATATGCCAATAATGATTTAAATGGATACAAAAAATAGAAATGGTTGCTAAACACAAAGAATAGGCAAATTAGGATAGATCATACCTGATTTCGGATGTCTGATGAGGATTCTGAGTTTTGTAGCAGTCCAGATCGCCTCAGTTCATACGTAATCGTCTGAGATCAGACAGGATCATCTGATATCTAACGAATTCGTCAGACGAATTCATCAAAAACCTGCAATCATAGAAATAGATACAAAATACCCAAGATGCAACTACAGAAGCGAAGGGAAATGATAGAAATAACTATAAATTTGTCTGAATGACAGATCCAAACAGTAATTAGAGAGGACAAGCATCAACTTCACAATCTATTTTGATTTTATCATGCATTTGTACTAGATGAGGTGAACTCCAAGATGCATAAACATAATAACCTAAGATAATGCAGAATTATAATGGAAAAATGCAGAAAAATTAAGAAGATGCAAACTCTGGACTCGGATTGCCCCCAATATGGACTACAGTCAGGATCGCCTCCAATCGTACGCGATCGTCTGTGCTCCTCGACAAAATCATCCGTAATCGTCCGAGATCGTTTGCGACGATCCGAGCTATCTTCGACTGAAAAATAGTAGAGTTCCTACAAGAAAATGCAAAATGCAACATATAGATAGTAGTACGAGGATGCTCTAGTGAATAAGGATCTGAATCAATCAGCTAAGGGGTTCAAGGGAATCAAAATCAAGGGGATTCAAGGGGAGTCAGGGGGATAAACTAGAAAAATCCTAGTTTATATAGGATTAGGGGGAGGCTAGGAGGTTGGGGATCATCCCAATCTGGGAGATCTCCAACAGGGAAATCTCCAACTGCGTAGATGCGCTTCTGCCCAAGTTGGAGAGGCTGTTGAAACAGAAGCTAATTATGAAAATTTGGTTTTGGGACAAAATCGTCTGGACGTTCTGTCCATGACGATTTCGTCAGATCTGGGACGATCTCGTCTAATCTGCGACGATATCGTCCAACGGTCAAAACAAATCCTAAAAATGGCACGAAAAATGAGGAAACGGGTAACAGGCGGTTTTGGAGCGGTTTTGGGGTTAAAATTCAAATTTTTATCTTTTATCTTTTACTAAGGTTTTAACCGTGCCAATTTTAGGGTGCTACATTTTGCCCCCTCTTTAGCGAATTTTTGAAGAAAATGCGTTAAAGACGAGTTTTTCCCATTTTACGAGAAAGCAAAAATGTACTCAATTTTTTAGACGACGATTCTTGGTCGAATCGTACAACTGTTGACTATGGTGCCCCCTCCGTGTTTTTACCCAAATCGAACGTTTGAGGTAAAAACACGAAAAAGCAAAAAAATTAAAAAATGTTGTTTTTAAATAAAATTAAGAAAATAGGGTAAAACCCTAATTCATTTTTACTGTTTATGGTATGATTGAGCGAGGCTAGCCGCTCACTGCACAGAGATTGTATATATTATTATTATTTGTTGAGAGGATTGAGTATGCCAGGGTATTGATTGTGGCATACCAGTCCAGTTTTGATATGATGTATATAATTTGTTGATATATATATATGGTCTTTTTGATGATATGACTTGTGTATATGTTGTATGATGCTTTAATGTTTGAATTGTTTGGTTGTTGATTGGTGATTCATGGAATTATGTCTTTTTAGAAATATTATAATTTTATGTCATGCTATAACATTTAAATGAAATAATCTGATGTAAAAAAATTGGTTGTTTTGGTGTGATTTGATGAAAAATAAAAAGGACTTCTAACAATAATTTCAAAGGACATTGTCGCTATTATAGACCATTTCATGGAGTCGCCGCTCACTCGGTCGTCAAGCTAATCCTAGTATAGAAATATTGCTAAAAGTAAAAGAGTGCTTAAGAGACTGTCTTAAGACTTTGTGTTGTGATGATGAAAATGATGATGGTGATGATTTGTTTTCAGATTTTTCATAAAATTATGCATGAAATATGTTTAAAAGTAGATTTTTGCTAGGCATAAATTCCTAAGTGTGATAAATTTTTGAATAATTCCTTAGAAATTATACCATGGTTGCAAGATGGAATGTTTGACATAATGACATGAAATAGAATAAGTGTTCGTTCGTTTTGAAGCACAATTGTGTAACATAATGATGTAAGCCATATGTGTTTATTAAAATGGATGGGAAAATAAAATTAGAACAATGGTTTGCGCTAGGCATAGAATTTATAGGTATAGACTTATACCATCATCACGAAATCCAAAAATAGATATTTTAGTTTTATTGCATGATTGATTTTTTGATTTTTGATTTTTGATAAACAAAAAATAATAATATGATGAACATGTTGTTTGAAATCGTTTTGCAATTTTGTGACACAATGTATATAATTGTTTTTATACAAAACAAAATTCTGAAATAAGAGGATAAAATTGTTCTGAAAAGAATTACAGAAATATTTTAAATTATCTCAAAAACAAATGTAGGTTTATAAGGGATCCTCATGTGCAAATGTGAGTTCATTACCGATCTTGATTTATCATAATGATACAAAATCTCTCAAATACAAATGTGTGTGCAATTGTATTGTTCATTCACCAATTTTGAGCAAGATAATTTGATACAAGCAATTTGCCTTAACCAAATGAATGTTCGTTAACCATGATTTATATGCATATAACCGTACCGGACTACTGTGCAAGTTAGGTTATCAAGAGCTAGCTAATCCATAAGCCGACATAGGTCTGTACAAAATAAGGTCGCTAATGTGACAGACATATCACCACGCTAGGAATTACCCAAGGCCAAGCGGGTTGGGCACAAACCACTTGTTATGGGGCTTACCTCACGAGTTTTGAATAATTGAGAATTCCAAGGATTCAAGCTCATTCACCCTTCTTTTCTTTTCAAGGGGTAGGGAAAGGATTTTATTGCATTTTGCTTTTGCTTTTCTCTTTTGCTCTTTTTATTTTTTTGTATTTTTGCTTGATATTTGAGATAATGCTGAAACATTGTTGTGATGATACAAAATAACATTTTTCTTTTTCTCTTTTTCTTGAACTTTTCTTTTTCTTCCTATGCTAGGGATACTTGCTCGGATTAGCTGTAGAGCAAGGGATTTTTATTCTGGGTAGGGGTGAGCTTGTCCTTTTGTCAATTCTCAAAGATTCTAGACCATGTGCATGATAGGATAGCAGGGAAAATTTTTCGCTCAAGAAACCACGTCTACTATGTAGCATCATATTGAATTTGCAATGAAATCATTTTAATGTGAAAAGATATACTTGGTTCAAGTAAATAACAAGATCAGTTCTCTATGCTCAAAACTTTATTTAATGCCAATGTGGACTTTGATATAAGAGAGATTAATAATCATACTAAATAAAATCAAGATATTTATTCATGTGAGTGTGAAAGTGTGGGATTCCAAATAAATGCTCATTTATCCAAAATAATTGAAAATATAACTGCAATACTCCAAGAATTGACAGGTATGAAAAAGATGTTTTTGAAGATTTTGACAATTTTGATGTTTTTGTATTTGATTTTAATTGATGAATTGAGAAGATACATAATGTGATTATTTTTTGAAATTTTTATTATTTTTTTTATTTTTGATGATGGAATTGGTGGTATATACAAGATGATCTATATACACTATACAAGGTTATTTGAGTATAGCATGTCTAAGGTTGCTTCAAAATCAAAGGAGGTTTTGAAGGATAATTTGGTTGTGTTGAAGGTAAGAACAAAAGGTGATGAATAAAAGGTAGTGATAACAAAAGCTTTGTTATAATGTAGAATAATGTAGCAAAATATTTTACTTTTATATGTGTAAAATTGATCATGTTACAAAATAAAATGTCGGAAGGATAAGAAGGTTCTTCATTCTTATCACTATCTTCCAAGTCTTGATAAGATGGAGGGAGCATATATGAAATATATGCATGGGTGTTATTTGGTAAACAAGGATGATCATATATGGATGAAGAAAAGTGATGGATAGAAGATAATTGTGACAATAGAGAATGTATAGAACTTGATGTTTCAATCGTTAAATATTCTTCAAATGGTGTTGGGTCATTATGTATGGTAACAATTTTATTTGCAAGTTCAAACTTTAAACATTGGTGAAGAGTGGAAGGGACAACCCTCATCGTATGAATCCAAGGACTTTCGAGAAGTAGGTTGTAAGGTGAAGGGCAATATGCTACATAAAACAAAGTATCCAGGATCTTGGATCCAATATTAAGGGGAAGAATTATAGTACCTTGAGCTTCTTGAATTTCATTGTTAAAAGATTTTATAATAACATTTGATTCATTAAGATCTTCTTCCTTTAATTTGAGTTTTTGGAATAATTGATAAGTGCATAAATTAAGAGAGGAGCCATTATCTACCATGATAGTTTTAACAGGTGTTTCTTTACTAGATCCTGTAATGTAAAGAGAGGAGTCTTCTTGTGGAGTAGAGGAAGGAATCTCCTCATCATAGAATGAAATATGGTTAACCTCAAGAGGGCTTACACCATTAATTATGTTCTTAGGGAAAATATGATGAGGAACAAATTGTTGGCTAGGTATCTTGAACAAAGTTTCCTTATGAGAACTTTGTAATACTTCTAAAAGGGATATCTTTGCTTGAGGATTAATCACTTGTTGTTGGCTATCAAAGTGGATTTCAGATTGAGATTTTGATTCTAAAGATGAGCTTTCTATGCTTACATTCCATTTTGGATCATTCTCTAGAGCCAAAGATAGTTTTGAAGGTTGGTCAAATGAGGAATCCATCTCTTGAATATCAGATTGAGTTGATTGAACTTGAGGTTGCTCATTTGTAGTTTCTGTTACAATATTAGTAATATCATCATGATGGGACACATTAACATGCAATATTTGATTGGTTTCCTATTGTTGATAATTGAATAGGGGTTCTTGGGAGATCCCCATGTCTTGATTGATTATTGGTATTTGTTGTGTAGGAGTTTGATAGTTTACTTGGAGATTTATAATCAGTTGTAGATTGTAATTCCTTTATATTAAAAAGACCCTCATCAATCAAATCTTGAATTGCACATCTTAAATCTTTACAATTTTGTGTCATATGTCCATCTACTCTATGATATTCACAATGTAGCTCAGGTTTAAACCAATCTGCTGTGGTATCAAGTTGTCTTATGGAAGGGAGTTCAATCTTATTTGTATCAAGTAAATGCTTGAGAATTATATCCATTGGTTGATTGAGCTTTGTAAATGTACGTGATGAAGGTTTTCGAGAGGTTTTTGATAAGTGCCTTAGGAGTTCAGTCATAAAAGGACCTAATGGTTTTTTACCTCTCTTTTCTTTGTTATGGGTAGAATGATGATAGGAAGATTGTGAAGTATGATGTGAGTGCATGGTAGGATTGGAAGAATAAGTATTTTCTTGTTGAAATGGATGTGTTGTATTGAAAGAAGAATATTGAAAGGGTGGAGGAGGATTGTATGTGGATTGATAGACATAATATGGATATATGGGAGAATAGATAATATCGTTATGAAGAGGATTGGAAAAGGGATTGTCCTGTTGGGGTAATGATGAAAAATGAGAAAAGTGTGATGGAGGTGATGTTGAATAGGGATGAGGTTGGTCATAATCAACAAATGTATTTGGCTGAATTCTTCCAACATTACTGATGGGCTCATATTGATTTGAGTAAAAACTCATGGTTTCTTTAGTACTTCTAAAAGTAATATTTAGTATCTACTATTTAGAATTGAATCTAAAACATACAAACTTGAAATGATGATTTTGTTTTTGTTTTTCTTGTATACATATATATATTTTTTTTTTTTTTTATATTTTTGAATCAGAAATATGCCTATGTTATTCACGTCGGGTTCACCAAAATGTATCGCTCCAAATTTTTTGCATCCTTACCCTCAGGCTATAGGATCCACGCCCGGGAAGGGGGATGCGAGAAGGATGGGACAATACCTCGGACTGAGAGGCCCTTTGAAGGTCCCGCCTCTCGGGGGAGGAGTATAAGGGTGAATTTTCGACGGATGGTGGGTTCACCAAGAAAATTTTGAGTGGCAGTTTCCACGCCTAGGTTGGGAATGGGTTTGATGTGTTCATTTTATACTCAATCATTCAACTCCTAGGTTTGGCCAAAATGAATCTAAACTATTCTATATGCCAATAATGATTTAAATGGATACAAAAAATAGAAATGGTTGCTAAACATAGAGAATAGGCAAATTAGGACAGATCATACCTGATTTCGGATGTCTGATGAGGATTCTAAGTTTTGTAGCAGTCCAGATCACCTCAGTTCATACGTAATCATCTGAGATCAGACAGGATCATCTGATATCTAACGAATTCATCAGACGAATTCATCAAAAACCTGCAATCACAGAAATAGATACAAAATACCCAAGATGCAACTACAGAAGCGAAGGGAAATGATAGAAATAACTATAAATTTGTCTGAATGACAGATCCAAATAGTAATTAGAGAGGACAAGCATCAACTTCACAATCTATTTTGATTTTATCATGCATTTGTACTAGATGAGGTGAACTCCAAGATGCATAAACATAATAACCTAAGATAATGCAGAATTATAATGGAAAAATGCAAAAAAATTAAGAAGATGCAAACTCTGGACTCGGATTGCCCCCAATCTGGACTACAGTCAGGATCGCCTCCAATCGTACGTGATCATCTGCGCTCCTCGACAAAATCGTTCGTAATCATCCGAGATCGTTTGCGATGATCCGAGCTATCTTCGACTAAAAAATAGTAGAGTTCCTGCAAGAAAATGTGAAATGCAGCATACAGACAGTAGTAAGAGGATGCTCTAGTGAATAAGGATCTGAATCAATCAGCTAAGGGGTTCAGGGGAATCAAATCAGGGAGGGAGGGGGAGGGGGGAGTCGGGGGATAAACTAGAAAAATCCTAGTTTATATAGGATTAGGGGGAGGCTAGGAGGTTGGGGATCATCCCAATCTGGGAGATCTCCAACAGGGAAATCTCCAACTATGCAGACGCGCTTCTGCCCAAGTTGGAGAGGTTGTTGAAACAGAAGCTAATTATGAAAATTTGGTTTTGGGACAAAATCGTCTGGACGTTCTGTCCATGATGATTTCGTCAGATCTGGGACGATCTCATCTAATCTACGACGATATCGTCCAACGGTCAAAACAAATCCTAAAAATGGTGCAAAAAATGAGGAAACGGGTAACAGAGGTTTTGGAGCGATTTTGGGGTTAAAATTCAAATTTTTATCTTTTATCTTTTACTAAGGTTTTAACCGTGCCAATTTTAGGGTGCTACAAATATCTTGTACAATCAAGGCCAACACATATGGACCCCATGCAAATTGCACTTACTACTCACACATGTTTGCCACCACACCTACCCAACACCCATGATAGGTATCACCTACTCGTATGGAATACCAAAAATCCTACCACCATCCCAAAAAGTATAGTTGTCAGAGCATCAAAATTGTGTCCCATCAACTCATCGATCGGGATCCAACTCTCTCAGACCTGGTGGGCCTAGCCTCTTGATAGCCTTTGTAGTGTATCCTGCTACCCTTAGGCTCTGTAAACTACCCTTAAATTTATGGGGATATGCAATATGTACTACACATACTCTAGTGTGATCATCATATCCCCTATTGGTAATTGGAAGGTCAAAAACTCTAGATATTACCTCTCCACCAATGCTATTAGTAGCACTCTATCTAGCTCAACCCAGGTATCTCCACTAGGTGATGTAGCCCAATTGTCTCTAGAGTATATCTCTACCTATGAGAGACCCTATAGTTCCACCTCCAAGTAACTCGATCACCAATCTCAACTCTCTAGTATGTCATGCTACAACAAAAAACATAACAATTTTTTATTCAGTTCCACATAAATAAATTAATGTACATATATATACATAAAATAATCAATTAGCAACCTAGAGCAACATCTCAACACCTAATATTGCGTATCTTGGTCTTCCTCTATTTTTCTCTTCTCTATCTATTTTCTTTCTTTGTTGTTTTTTGTTGTTTTCCTCTTGGGTGAAATCATGCCCCATCCTCATAGGACGTGATTTTATTTTTTCCCTCTTATTTTGAAATTATGCCCCATGCTTGCAAGGCAAAAATTCATGAAATAGTCCCCTATATTTCTAGCATGCAACTTTGATCACCATGATGTACCAACCAAAATTAAGGTTGGCCCTTGAAATCACATTGGGGTTGTGTGCGATGAATTATTCCAAAAAGATAAAAAAATGTAAAAAAGAGTTAAAATACTAATCTAGCCTAGTCTAGAGGAAGGATTTTAGTACTTACTTATGCTTACTCTATTGCTATGCTGAATTTACCCCTTGCAAGAATTGAATGGTGTGTGGATAGAACCATTTGTCTTTTTCTCCAAATATCTTCTTCTCTCCATCATGCAATGAAAATAAATTAAGGTTTCACCCCCTTTTACCTTTTATTCTCCTTTTTTCTTTTTCTCTCTCCTCTTTGGTACATTTTATTCTATTTTCCGCTCTACTTCCTTTTGCATCAAATATTTTGAATTTCCTTTGGAATGTGACATTCCTTTCAAAACTCAAGGGGCACCCCAACCTGAGAGGCATTAACATCCATAATACCTTATTTTGCATGCAAAAATATTCAAGTGTCTAGAATGGCACCATTTTTACACCACACCTTTCTTCTAAACCAACCATCCCTTTTTGTGTTCACCATTCTTCACCCATAGGTGTCTACAACTTTCTTTGATGCATTTATTAGGCCATAAATGCATCAAAGAGGGGGAAAATGTAGACATGGAAAATTGACCCACCCAAGTGAGTCATTTTTCCTAGAATCCTTTAGAAGGACCTTAAACTTATCGAAGCATAATTTTGGGCCTCCTTTCCCCTTTTTCCTTCCCTTTTTTCCTACATTTTTCAAAATCACGATCACTCCTTATGGGGCATGATTTTTGCAAGTTAGGATCTTCTCTTAGAAAACCCTATTTTTGGGCCAAATCTTGGGATGTTGGCCCTCACCTAGGTTTTATTTTTGTCTTATTATCCTTGTGTCCTACAAATCCTTTTCTTCTCCTAGAAGTTATGGAAAGTATGATTTTAACTGATTCTTGGCTAACAATTCTCTTGGCAAGCAAGTCTTCTAACAAGATCAAGTATCTTCTAGTGTTCTGTTGCTGCTCTATTATTGATTTGTTGCCCTTGGTGGATAAGTGTGGGATCCTTGAGGAATATTCTACCATTTTATGGAGGTCTTCATACTTTTTTCTATTCTTTTACTGTCACCAGGTTTATTCTTGCATTTTGGTATTTCTAAAATCATTTATTCTATATTTTGCATTCAATTTCACATCAGTTTATTATTTTTGCACTTTTGTTGTGAAATCACACCCCTTCCATATAAGGCACAATTTTGGGAAAAACTAAAATCATGATCATCCCTTACAAGGCATGATTTTGGTTTCATCAGGTTTGGGGGTAAATTTTTACTCCCAAACCCTCAATTTGCACTTGCATATTCCATTTAGGTCATAATATTATTGTTTACATTTTGCTTTTCACACCATTTCATTTCATTGCATGTTGTCTTTCTTGCTTTCAAAAATATCAACAATCACTTTTATTTTTAAATGGTTAGCTAAAAGTACCAAGGGGGCTTGACTGTTGTGCCTCCAAGCTTAGTCTTACAATGGCCTAAGTAGGCCCTCAAACACTGATCAAATTTTCTAGGGTTTGTAAAGTTGTTTTGTAGATTATGAAGTTGTTGGATGTAAGTTAAAAGATAAGGCCAACCATCATATCAAATAAGTACCCTAAGTTAATTTTTTAGGTAATTTATTATTTGTTTTTTATCCATTCTATTCCAAACATATATCATAAATAAAAATAAACATTTTGTTCTTATTTCTAGGTATTTGAGAGAAAAACAAGAATATAGTTTGCATTCTAGAGTTAGTTTTATTTGTGCATTCTCTTAAAATCTGTGCTGGAAAAGAAAATATTTATTTTAATGCAAGCTAGGGTTTAATCATCATTGAAAATCAAGAATAATTCTAGGGTTAGTCCTTTTTTTCTTGTATTTCTATTTGCTTGAATTATTATTTCATTTTCATATATTAGCTTTTAGAAAGGCCAAATATATGTGTTTGCTTAATATACACATCTAACACTTCCACTCTAGACTTAGAGCAAGTCCTTAAACCATTCATGGTGAACCATTTAATCCCTAAACTCATGAGTGTAGAGAATATAACACACCCCTATGATCACCTTGACTCCCAGTAGATCTAGTTGAGAATCATATGCGATAGGGTAGTTTTACCCCTCTACATTTACAATAGATTAACCCTAAAAGTGTCAACCCTCATACTAAGAAAACTTAAGCTATTTATAGTTTTTTACAATTCATATAGTTTAGCTTGATTATTGTATAGATAGCCTAGCATAGGCCTACCATGAAGAGGAACAACCTAGATCCACCTAGGACTTGGGTGTGATCAGTATGCTTGAGAAGTGTGGATGTCACTTTATTGCTTTATATTTGTAGGGTGGCTATTACGTTTGTAGGTTCATAACTAGCTATAGTTTCAACTTAATAATTTTGATCTAAATGGATTTGGTGTAGCCAATCATAAACCTAGTAGCCACATGTATTCAATAGGCATGGGCATATTTAGCATACTTAGCTTTTTACCACTATGTTAAATTATAGGTTGTGATAGAGTGATTGTCATTTTCCTACATTGGAAACTACAATATTAGACTAGCTACTCGATCTAGATGGTTGAGGAGTATTTGGGAGGTACAATATCTTGATAGACATATTTTTTCTAAAATAAAATTGCCTTGAAGCCTTTTCTATTTTGTCTTCATTTGTTATAGGTTGCTTATTTCCTGGGGCTTAGAGACCTAGCTAGAAATTTTTTAGCCTTCTTGTTGATGTCATCATTTAGGGGCCCTAACCATGACTACTTTTTGGATTCATGACTGACCAAAAAATTGTATTACCATGGATGACATAATCATTTAAAATTTCTATCCATTGTTATTCTAGTCACTCAATTGTTCTAGCCTTGAGCACTATTGTTCAAGGATTTTTAGGTACATTCCTTACATCACCACTCAAAATTCCTTGACCATTATTACTCTAGTCACTTTTTTCTATTTATCTAGATAAATTTTTGGGAAAATAATGTTCAAACAATTTTTCTTATTTTAAACTTTGGAAGAACTTTGATCACTATTATTCTAGTCACTCGACTGGCTAGAAATTTTGAGCTCTTTTGCTTACATCATCATAGGAAAAACCTTGATCACTATTGATTTGATCTCTTGACTGGATGAATATTTTGAACACTTATGCTAGTAACATTATAAAATATCCTCAACCACTCTAGATATTTATAATCCCAATTGGTCAAGACTTTTTCCTACTCAATACCTGGCCAAAACGTTTTGGGCTCTTATGTTGATGTTATTTTGATAATATCCTAACTACTACTTGCTCTTTATTTTATTTTTATTCTTTAAAGTTGCCTTCATGATAGATATATTAGACCCTTTATTTGATGAGTGTGCTTTAAATATTCTATTTTTCTAGCTTTGCCTATTTGATCCTTTTGATCCCAAGTGAAATATTTGAGAAGTTGTGATGTCCAAAATAATTTTCTTTTGTTTCTTACCAGCATTGAGTTGACCTCTTTATGGACCCAGAAGGCTATATAGTCTTTGGAAATTTAACAACTTGAAAATTCTATGATGCTTGTGTTTCAACAAACCTTACGATATTTTGGATAATGCCACTTCCATTCTTGGTCACCTTGGGTACCTTTCATTCCTCCATTTTTCTTGATTTTTCTTTACAAAGGGCCTGTATCTAGTCATTGCAAAGGAATACATTAGGTGTGGAGTATAGATCATTTTTTGAACCTGCTCTTCTTAATGATGGATGAATTAAAAACCACTGTATAGAACTAAGTTTTTCTGAAGGTAGTCTTTTTAGTTATCATCAAAAAGTCTCAAGGACTCTTACCAAAATAAAAATTTAGCTAAGTTGTCATCAAAAAGGATATAAGTAAATAATTCTCTCTAGTTTAGTTGATCAATATCACCTTGTAGCATGGGAAGCTTTGAACTTGCCATTAGATTTCTTTGTAGGTCTTCCCTTATATTCATACTTGGCATATTTTTAGCATTAAAAACTTGATAAATTGTTGGAGCTTTAGGTTTTATTATCTTATTTAGCAATTCAGCTTAGAATTCCCCTTCTTAGGCTATATTTACCTATTGTAGTGAAATATCACTACTGATGAGGCCTGGAAATGCCTCATTTTACACTATGTTGGACATATAAAAACTGCCATATTACTAAACATTACAAAGTTAATTACCAAATAGTTGATTAGAATATATATTTGTTAAGTGTTTGCATGATTTTATGTTAGGAATATTATATCTCTGTTTTTGACTATTTTTAGCATTTTGTGACTATTTTTTCTTGATTGAATAACAAATAAAATATGTATTTCAATTAGCCAAATGTTGTATGTTGAGTAAAGGAGGCCCTATGATGTTTTTTCATTATTGTCAACACAATATTGGTATACTTGTAAAAGGTCAAAAATGAGTATCATGTCAATTCTAGTGTCATATTGCAATAAAATTACATTTTGACGGCATGGACAGATTCCTCTCATCAAGAACTACAATACCATAAGAAATCATCCAAGAGTGATAATATCCATGACCCTACTAATTTTTATATAATATAATCTATAGCAAGAAAATGGTAGTGATATTTTAATGATGCCTTATTAAGGTTCCTAAAATCAATATGCAACCTGATATCACCATTCTTCTTATAAACTAGGACTATATTAGCAACCTAGGTGGAATGCGTAATTGAAAATATGATTTATTCTTGAAATATTTTTATGAGATATTTTTTCATAGCTACCTTAATCATGGGATTCACAAGTAACTTTTTTATTCAAAAGCTTTGCACCTAGTTGGATAGCTTAGATTCTAGGTCAACATTCAATCCATATGATTCTTTATGACATCCCTTTTTAAATTTATAGACATATTTTAACATATATAATGTTATGACATAAACCAAGGTTGAAAAAGAAATATTTTTATACAATAATACAAAGATCAGTGTAGGACATGGAGCTAAAAAAATCTTGGATCATCTAGATTACTTAATAATAAGAAGAAAAATAGTGAGGTATTGTAGTAGCCTAGAGGAACTATGACCTAGAATATGAATTTTATAGATCTTATAGGATTGTTTAAAGGATTTATTTTTAGATTTGGGACTATTCCTAAATTTATACCTTAAGGTATTTTTCCTACTACAAGTAATAATTGTTCTATATTTAGAGAGCTAGGAGGGCCCATTGTAGGAAATTCACCTTTTAGAGTTACTTAGAAACCATTTAGAGCAAATAAAATACTAATGAACATCCAATGGACACCTTGGGATATTTAGAATGTAGTAGATATGGTAGATAAAACAAAAACCATGGCAAAATTCAACGTTTTAATCCATGAATCTCAAGAGGATGCCTAGATAAAGAATATTCCACCATTTGTACTTTTTGATTTTCATGGGGTGGTTACAAAACACCTAGGTATATCTATCTATTCATATATTGTGTAAGAGATATGATTATGAAATAAATTCATAAAATCTCAAAATATTTTAACCCGCACTCAAGGATGTAACTTTACACTAGTTTATGGGGGTTGGGTGCTAGAAAAATTAACACATGGGACACTATGAGACAAATTTTTTACAAATATACCAAGATAATTATAAGGATAGATAAGGATGAGATTAATTACTCTAAATTATACAAATATAAGAGGATACCTTAGAATATTACACTAAGAGATTCCATTTAATCTCTAGAGGTATAAACACTTGACTTTGGATGCTAAGACATTAAAGGTTTTTTTTTTAAGTATTATGAGAATAGTGCATATAAGAATTGAATCTAATGGCTAGAGGAGATATTTATCATGTTATATTTAGATATATTAATACCCTTTGCTATAATTATTTAATTTTTACCCTATAAAAAAGTAAATAAGTGAGGCAAATCACTACTCTATTAGCAAAAGCTTTAATAGATACCACTAGAGCTGCTATTGGAAACTTGTTTGAACTCCAAATAAAAAAAAAATTATTATTTGGATTCTTAACTAGATATATCTCAATCCAAAAATAAATATATGGAGGTAAAAATGATTAATAAGTTATACAAATAATAGGTCTGAAGTGTAGACCAATTAGTTCGACCAAACCCATAAGGGGGGCAGAGGTCCAAGGTTTAAATATCGGGTCTCATTAAACTAAATGCTTGTCTCTTTACTGGTGCTTTCAATGGCATAAAATATTTAAAATGATAGTGGCATGGTGGTTATATGGGTGGACTACATGAAGAACTATGTGGCAAATTTCAAGGTAGACAACACATAATACTATGGCAGCCATAAAAGTCAAACAACCTACCTAGATTCATGGTGGCCACCATTACACCATGTAAATAAAATAAAAGAGTTATAAAAAGAAATATGTTGAACATTAATATACCTTTGAGAAAGTTAAGGTATGTAGCCTCTATCAAAATGATCATAAAATGAGCAATTAATCCATATTACCATGAATCAAAGTTGTTTACCACATTAGAAACCAAGGAGAAAAAGAGATCAATTAGGGAAATCCATGGAGGCCTCAACCAATATTCAAGATATGAATTCTATAGCTCAACCATTTTTTCCTTTCAATTTTTCAAATTCTTGGTCTTCACAAGGGTAACAATGGCTACCCTTTAAAAACTAGAATCCTGGATGAACCAATACAATCTTTAGCCTCAATAGTAGTATCCTAATTAACCATGGTAGAAAACATAACAACTATGAAATTTTCTACCCAATTGAAACTATCACCAAATTCCTCAACCATAATAAGCTTGATTACCTTTACCAAATACTTCCAACCTACAATTTCTAAAATAACAACCATAACTACTTACCCAACAAAAATTAAATTCAATAATAAAATAGGATAACTAGTGCATAGTCATAATTTAATATGATACTCAAACTAATCTATAAATATTATTGATTTAAATGAGATACAATTATGATAAGGTAAAATACTTATGGATATTGAACCCCCTAGTATTACTAAACTAGTGAAGGAAATTCTTCCTTAAGAGGATCCTCAAGAATTTGATCCTAGCAAAAAATCTAGTTTTAACAAAAAATAAGGGGAGAACCCTCTCTTTCCTAAATTTAAATTAGTATAAGAAATCCCCATATCTAAAATTTGACTTCTAAAGTACTAAAACATGTATGTGTTTTTCTACATCATTTCCAAGTCATCAAAGATATCCTTATCTATAGCAAAACCATTAGAGAACTATGCTTGAGAAGGCCTAGGATAAAAAGGACATTTAAATTATTTTAGTAGGAGGATAGCTTGTTGAACTTATGCTTAGAATACCAAGTAAATTTTCCTAGAAGTCGTATTTTCAATTTCTACATAGGGGATATTTCACTCAAGAATATCTTAAATAAATAGGTTTAGATATCATTGCTGGGGAAAAAAAAACTGGTTAAATATACTCCTATTTTTGTCACAACCCTCACATTTAATTTGTCAGACTAGGGAGCTCGTAAAATTTTGAAGTGCCACGGTTAAGGCCAATCACAATACCATTCCTGAGATGAGTCCACTAACCTATCATTGGGGGGTGTTTATAAAATGGTATTGATTCATCCACACCAAAGTAAAACCATGCATAAATGAAAGTACGAGAAATTAAATCAAACCACACTATGTTGGAAATTAAATGAAAGTAGTAAAACAAACCTTGCATAATTTAAAAGAAATGGCACACCAAAGAAAATAATCTAATCTAGAAAATAGTAAGATGTAGGGGAGGAATACTAGCTTGGAGTGTGCCCAAGCTCCAGTAGTTTTTGTCAGGCTGATTATGAAGAAAACGTGCTGGTGAAAGAACTTCCAAGATTTATTGATAATGCAGTGTGATGTTTACGTATGCCAACACTCTTAGAAAAAATACCTCTCCATTTTATAGAAGTCTGTGTGTTTATATAACACACATAGGACTATCGGTTACATTACTATTACAATAGAAGGCCTGGTTAAAGTCTAAATTGAGATAGTTTAGTTACTATAACAGGTGCACGATAAAAATAGTCTACACAACTTTTTGTCTTTTCTTAGAGATAGAATATTTGCAGGTTCGATATCTGCATTGTTCATGTTTTTCTTTGTTGAGTGGTTACGCATTCATCAAATATGGTTGGGATAGCCCATACATTTGGTGGTATCCCAGGGATAGCCTGCATGACATGGAGTTGAAGGTTTTATTGTGGTCAACGGGATCCTCTGCAGCCACTAGGTCAAAGCACTTAATGTTGAGTAAGGTGCTTACTTGGTACCTACTTGAGTAAGGCGCCTGCTTGAGTAAGGTTCCTACTTGAGTAAGGTGCCTTCTTGATTAAGGTGTCTGCTTGAGTAAGGTGTATGCTTGAGTAAGGTGCCTACTTGAATAGTAAGGCACCTACTCAATATACCTTAGACTCATGAAGTAGAAGCATGTCAGGTCCACATAGGACCTCAACTGAGTAAAAGATGACAAAATCAAAAAATATCTACACATAATACACTTCACACACAAATTAAATTATTCACATAATTATATTAAATAGATACATAATAATTCATAAAAATATACTTGTATTATATTTTCATGCAAAAAACATTAATTTTCATACAAAAATATGAGCATTTATGATGCTCATCATTCCTCCATACCTAATATGTGCCATGCCCTCGTGGCACCTAAAATTAGTGGTCACTCTCTTCCAGTCGACCATACCCTTTTACTTTTTCTTCTTATTGGTGACCTTGGCCTTCCCTTCATTCTAGGACTTTCATTTCTGCTGAGGGACACTGGTTTGTTATGGGGTGTTTTTGGGCTACATTGGTTTCTGACTACATTGGCTTTCGATTGCATTGGGTTAGCTCTCATCCTTCGATTGCATTGGCTTCCTATTATGTTGGCTATGCTTCCCTGTTCTTCTTGGTCTAGCACCTATGCTAGGTACCACGACCAAAATTGTTTCTCCTCTCTAGAATACAGCCTTCGCTTCCTGCCATAGGTCAGCATGTTGAGGGTATAATTCTTTGAATGGAATATCGAAGTCATCCCTCTGTTGTATGACCATGCTAGCCTTGTATAGCCACACCTCTTCAGGAGGGAGGTCAGAATTTTATTTGGTGATTGCCATGGCCTCAGCCTCTGGCCTAAATATCCCATACCTTTCCAACCATTTTCTCATTTTGGAAGGTTTGCCTTGTGATGAACCATATATCTCCCAAAACTGATATTTTGTAGTAGGGTCCACACAAATGCTAGGCCCCTTTTGGCCTTATTGGAAGTTTTTATAGATATATTTTCCACCTTGATTTCCTTGCAAAGCCTTTCAAACTTCTCCTTTCACTCAGTAAAGTCATGAATACCTTTCATCCATTCTTCATATGCCTAGGCATTTGGTTCTGCAAATTTAACCTTGGCATTTTTCTTGGTCCTCTTCTGTGATGTCTAAGGTGCCTTCCCCTTGGGTCCCTCTGGTATTATGGTAGATTACATAGGGATATCCTCCTTCCCCATGGAAGATACCTCCCTATTATCATTAGAGGGTTCAAGAATCTTCTCCACTTCCCTTGAATCACCTGTAGCTATTTCCCATATTTCATGGTTGATCAGTGATTGTTCTGCAGGTCCTTCAAATATGGGTCCTTTTCTATAGTTACTCATTGCTCCTAAAATTCCTCCTTGGCATTAGGTTTAGTGTCTTTCCTTTGGCTCTGACCTGAGTGCTTTTCATCGTCAATGATATCTATAACATGGGGCTCTATTTAAAATATAGAGTTCCCCTATTCCTTTGCCATCATCCTATAAAAGGTGAACGAACTCTCTCCCACCTCTACATCTTCATTCCAAACATCCAACCTGACTTTCCCATATGAAACTACCCTCTCTGGTGAGGTTGAGGAGTTTTTGGGCACTTCAATTGCCCAATATTTTTGGATGGAGGAATCTTGTATTTCCACCACCTTGGCTTGTAGCTATTGATTTTCTACCCTAATCTTATGAACTAGTTGTTGTAGCTAAGCTATGGAGGCCTCCTACATTTGAATTTTCCTTATAGTCATCTCCTTAAATCTATTAAATAGTACCTGCATCATGAAATTCTCACTCTGCCCAATGAGGTCTTCTTCCATCACCAAATCAAGTTGTTATCATAGGCTTGTTGAATGTTGTGGGTCTTATGGACTTTGGGCAACCAAATTTTGTAATTTTTGGGCCATGAACCCAACCTCCATATCTTCCTCTTCTTCGCATATGCACTCTATTCAATGATTTATCGGTTCAGGGCTAGAGGATTCTAGCCTATCCTTTGTACAATTGGACAAAGGAATCTACCCTTCTTCTATAGCATCCAGTGAGTTTTGGGGTCTTTCTTCTTCTTCTTCAGCCATTCCTCATAATTTGGTCTCTTGCCCTACTTTGGCCACTACCTACATCTACATGCCAAAATGTTTGGCCCTTGCTACCGACGAGCTTCCCCTATGTCCCTCAGCATGGTGAATTAGGGCTATAATTACCCCATGATAGGCTAGGGTAGAGGTTGCTCCTCTCTGATATCATGATACCTCATACTTTAGGGTGCTTGCTAGATAAAATAGCACATTAATTCTCTGCCCATGCACCAGGTGATTCAAGAACTACATGTGGTTTGTGTTTAGGTGCAAGTACTTCCCTGTGCATGTGAAGTATCTCACAACCTATTTTAAGAGCTTTTGCAGGTGCATCGAAAGTACTTGCTTTGGGAGCCCTCCATATTGAGTCAGATATTCTCCTATCCAAGTAGCAATTATGTGCATTAGACTTTCATGCCATCCTTGTATGTGCATTCTCCAATGAGGGGGATGCCAATAATGATAGAGATGTGCTCTAGTGTGACTAGAATTTTCAATCTGTTCAATCGAGTGACCTCCCCTCACAGTGGTAGAAAACTTTTCTATTGCCTTGAGGTATTAGTTTTGGCTGACGAGGTGATAATAACCCATCCACCTGGCCACCTCGGACCGATTATGGACTTCACCTCTAATTATCTCAGTGCCAGTAGGCTCATGCTTCTTGAGTGCATGGTTCTTTGATCGGTCTCCCATGGTGAATTCTTGACTTTTTCCTGACTAGTTTGATGCCTTATTCTCATATGAAGGTGTCTTATTATATATTAATATGCCTGCCTTTATGAATTAATTCTACATTGGGGTTGATAGGGTACACCACCCAAATTTATTTTTGGTATGACGTATTAGGCATGAGGGGCCAATGCAATTCTTGTGCTAGCATTATTTTTAGAGAAGCATAAATCATGGAAAATTACATATATATTTAAAAAAATCATACACATAACTGATTAGCCATTTCATGCATTGTGGAGCATGCCAATTTGGTAATCCATTATAATGGTGATGGTGTATTCCCCATGTGTTGATTACATTACCTTGGTAACTGCAATTCTATTTCACTCAAGGTCCCATGCTAAAAATGTGATGGATCTGATTGGTTTAGATTGGGACACATATTTCCTTCAATGGTTGGCCTTGGGATGTGCAGAAATGCTACCCAATGATTTTGAAATATTTTTAGATACCTTTGGATTTCCATCACATGAAATGATGATGTTGGCTTCAGTCACTCCATTTACCACCAAATTGTGTAGGTGTTTTCAATTAAATCAATGTGCCTCCTTGAAGAGTAAGGCACCCTTGATCAAGGTGCCTACTTGAAGAGTAAGGCACCATTGATCAAGGTGCCTTCCTAAAGAGTAAGACACCATTAAACAGGGAACCTGCTTGAAGAGTAAGGTACCATTTATCAGGGGGCCTTCTTGAAGAGTAAGGAACCCTTGATCAAGGTGCCTACTTGAAGAGTAAGGTGCCATTGATCAAGGTGCCTACCTAAATAGTAAGGCACCATTGATCAGGGCACTTTATTGAATATTAAGGCACCATTTATCAGGGCACCTTCTTGAATAGCAAGAAGCCATTGATCAAGGTGCCTGCTTGAAGAGTAATATGCCATTGATCAAGGTGCCTACTTGAAGAGTAAGGCACCTCTTAGATAGTAAGGCACCTACCTCTAGAGTAAGGCATCTCATTGAGAGTAAGGTGCCTACCTCTAGAGTTAGGCACCTACCTCTAGAGTAAGGCACCTCTTTGAGAGTAAGATTCCTACCTCTAGAGTAAGGTGTCCCCTTTGAGAGTAAGGCACCTCCTTGAGAGTAAGGTATCTACCTAGAGTAAGACACCTTATAACTTATTCATCATTTTTTTTTGTAAGTGCCCTTGATGCATAATATCAAGGTGCCTCATTCATTTTTATTTTTTGAAGGCTTTTCAACTATAGTCAAAATGCCTCCATTGATGGACATTGAGATGCCTATTTGAGTAAGGTGTCTATCCTTTTGAAGTAAGGTGTCTTTCTTTGAAGTAAGGCACCTAATTTTTAAGTAAGATGCCTACCTTCGAAGTAAGGTGCCTCCATTTTAGAGTAAGGCACCTCCCTTATGGAGTAAGGCACTTTCCTAAAGAGTAAGGCACCTCCATTTGGAGTAAGGTGCCTACCTTTGGAGTAAGGTACCTCCATTTAGAAGTAATGCACATTCCTAAAGAGTAAGGTGCCTCCATTTCTAAGTAAGGTACACTCCCACAATTGAAAAGTTAGTAGCAATTGATGTGTTTATTGATGCAAGGTTGATCAGGCCTTCTAAAAATTTTTCTTGTGTTGCATCAGTGTCTGCTTCACCAAAGCATGGGGGTGCCTAATTTTTCCTTTATAGGGAATTAGTGCCCACGTCCATGCTTGGATCAGAAATATCTCCTCAAAAATATGTAGGTTCATGGATGCTGAGTTGGTCTAGGCCTTGTTTCCCAGGATTCCTATTTTTTGTATAATCAAGCCATTCACATGCAAAAAGAAAATGAAAAAAAATGAAATGCATTTAAACACAATCCATGCCTATTAGGCCCTGGCTTTCAGGATTCCTATAACTTGCATGCGAGCATTTTACCTACAAAACATATCGTAAGATAAAAGTAGAAAAATGTAGGGCTAGTGCAATTTGTGCCTATTAGTCCCTGGCTCTCAGGATACCTACAACTTGCATGTGAGCACCATACCTGCAACACACATGAAAGAAAAAACTAATACTAAATTATTTTTAATGGACACTCTCGTATCCACCGTGTTGCTAAGAATTCGACATGCTTTCAACTGGATGGGGTCTCCTCCATGCCTATTCTAGACTCCACCATTAAATTCTTAGACATGTGGTATGGATGTAACTTATGGTTGTTAACTATCAATATGGTGTTGCTACCATCAATTATATTGGCATGCACAACACAATTTCTAATTATATCTACCACCTTGTATGGTCCCATCCACCTCTGCATAAGTTTGCATTTACATTCCTCGAACCTGGAGTCATACAATAATACCCAGTCTCCTTCCTTGAACTTCTTTGACTTAATGTGGCAGTCATGTCACTATTTCATTTGCCTTTGGATGATTTCCATATTTTGCAAGGCATCCATTCGATACTCATCTAGATGATTCAATTGCTAAATTCTCTCCCTTTGTGCTTCTTCTAGGCTAAGGTTTAGTTCCACTATAGTTCTAAGAATTTTATTTCAAATTCAATAATCATCGCACTCTTCCCATATACCAGTTAGAAAGAGGTGAAGCTTGTGGTTGTTTTCTACATTGTTTAGTATACCCATACTACCTTTGGTAGCCTTGTAGCCTAGTATTTCCTATGTCGTTGCACTATTTTTATTAGGATATTCTCTATCTCCCTGTTGGTCACCTCTACCTATCCATTCACTTATGGATGGTAGGGGGTGGTGCTATTATGTCAAATATTGTACTACTACATTAGCTCCTTAATTAGATTGGAGGTGAATTGGGATCCCTAATTCATTGTAATCTCCTTGGGTACCCTGAACCTCTTGAAAATGTAAGCAAACAAGAAGTCTACCACCATTCCTTCCTTGGAGTATCTCATCACTTGTACCTTGACTCATTTGGTGGTGTAGTCTATGCAGATGAGAATGTATCTCTTTTCAAACGAAGGTGGGTTGATTGGCCCCATGAAATCCATACCCCATTTATTGAAGGGCTCTATGTACATGTGAGGTTGGAGGGGCATTTCATACCTATGGGTTGGCCTACCCATCATTTGGTACTCGTCACATTGGTTAGCATATTTGGCTACATATTTGAATAACATGTTCTAAAATTACCTAGCCTGTAGGACCTTGTACGTGGTCCTCCATATTGAAAAATGTCCTCCACATGGCTCACTATGGCAGGATTTGAAAACTTCCAAAAATTTATGCTCAGCTACACACCTTCTTATTATTTGAGAATACCCTATTTTAAACAGGAGGTCGTCGATCCAAAAGAAAGAGATGTTATTTTCTATTACCATATACTTCTCCTATGATGAAAGAGTAGGGGATGTGCTACCAGTGGCTAAATAATTGGTGATGTCAATGTACCACAACATCTGTTCAATGATGACAAAAAAATATTCATCTAAGAACTGGTCTTCCACAATTGTGTGATCCAATGGTATTAATATGGACAAGAAGTCTGATACTACGTTGTCCTTGCTAGGCTTATCTACAATGGTAATGTCAAACTCCTATATAAGCAATATCCACATAATTATTCTACCACTAATCATGGATTACTCATTAAATACTGGATAGATGCATGGTCCATGTGGATGAACACCTTGTAACCAGTGATGTAGTGGCAAAACTTATTGATGGCATGCACAACTGTGAATAATTCCTTCTCTGTCATTGTGTAGTTGAGATCAACACCTGCTAAATTATTGCTGACATGGTAGATAGCATAGAATTCCATGCCATACTTCTACCTGAGGACCACTCCTATTGTACTATTGGATGAATCACAATAAATGTGAAACAAAATGGCCCAATTTGGGCCCCACAGGACTGGGGCAGTAGTCAAATTCTACTTTAGCATTTGAAAAGCTCATTCACAGTATTCCATATAGATGAATTCCATATCTTTGGAGAGCAATGTGTGTAGGGGTTTGGCAATTTTTTTGAAGTCGGTGATAAATTTCTTGTAGTACCCAACGAAGTCGAGAAAAATCCTTACATCCCTCTACATCTCAGGACTCGATAGGTCCTTTATGAACTCAAATTTTTTTTTTATCTACCTTAATACGTTCTTCTAAGATGTGGTGTCCCAGCACTATGCCTTCATGCATCATCATGAAGCATTTTTTGTTGTTGAGGGATAAATTATTCTATTCGCATCGCTGGAGCAATTTTTCCAAATTATTCATCGCTTCACCAAAGGTTTTACTATAGATAGTGAAATCATCCATGTGAACTTCTACTGCTTCCCCCATCATGTCCAAAAATATGCTTAGCGCTACCCTCTAAAAGGTGGCTGGTGCGTTGTACAACCTAAAGGGAAATACTCTATAGACAAATATTTTCCATGGGTAGGTGAATGTCGTCTTGTCTTGGTCCTCCTCTTCTATATAAATTTGGTTGTAACCATTGAACCCATCCAAAAAGGAGAAGTAATTTCTTCCAGATAGCATATTCAATACCTGATCAATGAAGCGAAGTGGAAAATAATCTTTCTTGGTTGCATTATTTAGTGATCTGTAGTCGATATAGATTCACCATTTCCTATTTTTCTTGGGAACCACCACTAGTGGTGACACCCATTCGCTATCATATATGGGGTAGATAAATCCTACTTATAAAATCTTCTGTAAGTCAACTTTAATGATTTATTTCATGGCAGGGTTCATCATTATTTACGACTATCTAATTGGGTCACCTACTATTTGAGGTAGATATGATGGGTGCAAATTTTTGAGCTAATTTCCTTCATGTTTGAGTACTCCCAGGAAAATACTTGTTGATGCCTAGTCAAGAGCTCTTTTAATTCTATCAATTGCGTAGGTGTCAACCTACTATTGACATTTAATTTTTTACTAGGCTCTATTTCAATTTTCCTAGTGTGGTGATCCTAGATATCGACCAAAGGTGATTCAAGAATGATGGGGGAGGACTCTCCCTAGAGGAATCTTGTAATGATTCCATATTCATCATATTCCTCCTCCAATTCCTTCAATGCCATCATCAACTATAACATTGACAACAACTTGGTCTCTTGGTTGTACCACATGGATTCTCCCAATGTATCTATGAATTGAGTAGGGGGAAATATTATTAATATTTTAATATTTTGACCATTTGAAATGGTCATTTTTCCATCATGGTGGTTTATGTAGGCATCAACTATTGCTAGCCATGGTCTCTTCAAGCTGAGTGGGTAGCCACCCAATCCTAATTTATACCATAGAACCAAGAAGTCTATTAGGTACTCCCATGCATCCACTATCACTATAATGTCCTCGAGCATCCCTTATGGTGCCATCATTGACCTGTCGACCAATTGTAGCACTATCTTGGTGGGCTTCAAATTCATGAGCCTCAGACTCTACATAGTCTCCTTCAGTATAACATTGATGGTTGCACCCAAATAAATCAAATTATTAGTCAACAAATGCCCACCTATCTTTACAGTCAAAATCGTACTACCTAGGTTTATGTATTTAGGGTGGCACACATTCCCCATCATCAAGTCAGACAATTTCCCTACTACATTGATGGTTTGGGCTGCTTTACATCTTGGTTTCCTTAGACAGAGCTCCTTTATTTCCTTGGTTTATATAGGAACATCACGAATAGCTCAGAAAAGTGGAATAGTAATCGTTAAGTTCCTCAAGCTAGAAAGGATATCGAACTTAGGTTGTGTCAACTTTCTCTGCTCCTATAACCTCTTAGGGAATGAAGCTTCTATTTTCTCAGCAACATGTTCTTCTTAGACCTCCTCCACCAGAGGTGGTTCTCCTACATTTTCCTCCTCTTCTACTGGGGGAGATGCTTCTACTCCTAACTACCTTCCTAACCTTAGCTAAATTGGATTACAACTAATATTATACATTGGATACATCTCTTGTAGTTGCTATGTAGGTTGGTTCACCTTGTTATTTGGATTGACCGTCAGCTACACTGGTAGTTGTGCAGGTATCACTATAGGGAGGGTCGATAGGATTTTTTATAGTGGAGCCTATGACATATTCTGTGGAGCTGAGTTCCATAAATTATGGTTTCTCCACTACTTCCCAGATTGTTGGTATGACATCCATGGTTGTTGGTTAGAATATGCGGTCCCTGGAGGTACATTCATCCATGATAGTGGTCCCCACCACACCATATTGGATGGTTGAGATTGAACTTGTAGCATGTAAGGTCCTCTTCCATAGGGTGGCATACCTACTAACATATTCCCCATAGGGGGTTGCTACCAGTTTCTTCGATTGCCCATTGTGGGCATAGTTGGGTATTATGATTTTGCTAGCAAATAGTGCATCCTCTCACTTTATTCTTCGAGCATGCATTCCTTGCATGCTTCCCTCTACATTTTTGGTAGAAATAGGCTAACATGACTTTGTTCTCTTGCTTCTTCTTCTCTAGCAGGAGCATGTGTAACTGCAATGCTATAGAGGAGAGAATTTTACTCTTTAGATCCTCCAACATATTGTCTATCTCCATATTTGTGACCAAAGTGATTTCTTTCATGATCCTGGAAGTTAGTTTACCTCTTATTCATGAGTAGTTCCAACACAATTATTAGATATCTTCCATTGGGTGTTGGTAAACATCACCTCTAGAGATTAATTTGAGAGCTTCGAGTGATTCATTGTTAGCTCCCCTAAAAAAAAAACTTTTGAGAAACTTGTTGCCTAACTTTGTATGATGGGATCGCTGCCAAATTGAATTTGAATATCTCCTAGTACTCCTCCAGGGATTCATCCTTCTTTTATGTCATTCTTAGAACCTCTTCCATAGAGTCTCATGCTCTGCAAAATTCTTGGTACTATTCTAGGTGAAGAATTTACAATAATACAATAAAACAAAATTGGAGCAACTATTATATTCTTATTATCTGGAATAATTTTGGCAGAGTTTTTGTAATCTATTACAATCTCCTCATAGGCTCTGTAAAAGCTCACATACTTGCTACAATGCAAAATTATTCTTCATAAAATAAAACCCTAAAACTACCTTAAGAAAAAACAAAGCAAACCCTAACCCTAACAAATCACATCCATCGAATCTACATCGACGATGTTTATTACATGTCTTAGTATTTCGACCATAAATTTTGACTCGGGTGTTCATTTGAGCCCTTTTGTTTTCTAGATTGCATAGATTTTGGAGCTCTATGATTTTTTTTTGTCTCATCTTAGAGGATACGCTTTCCAAGGCTTAAAACATCATCTAATGGCCTAAATTTTTGTTTTAATGTATGACTGGCTAGATTTCCAATATTTTTCACCTTTTTGGTAAGGGGACTAACTATCAAGTTCCTTAGTAGCAAAAATTGAGGTTTTACTACTCCCTTAGTAAAAATATCTACTACTTGATTGTGTGTGGAGCAATACCTCAATTTAACGTATTCCTTCTCCACCATGTCCCAAGTAAAGTGGTACTTTATGTCGAAATGCTTGGACCTGGTATGGTGGATAGGATTATCTGCCAACTTAATGGCACTCTAATCATCACAGAATAAAGTATTTGGAGTTCCTTGCTTCTCCCTAATCTCTCCTAGAACCTTTCAAATCCATAATGCTTGTGCACTTGCTGATGTAAGTGCTTTATACTCTGCTTCAATAGAAGACAACGCCACTGTAGATTGTTTCTTGGAACTCCATGTCACCAAACCTAAACCAAGAGAAAATTAATGCCCACTCATGGATTTCCTATCATCAATATTACTACCCCAATCACTATCACTGAATACCACTAACTTCAAATTCTTTTCCTGTGAGTAGTGGATCCCATAATCAATTGTTCCATGAATATACCTCAAAATCCTCTTTGTTGCCTTCAAATGTAACTATGATGGATTAGCCATATACCTAGAACACTATGAAAAATCAAAGCATATATCCGACCTAGTGTTACAAAGGAACATAAGGTTGCCAACAATACTCCTGTACTTTATTTTGTTTGCCCTTTCAGCCATCCTCCAAACTCAAGATCTTCCCATGTGCAATGGGTGTTACTACAGGTTTACATTCACTCAAGCCAAATCTCTTCAGCACATCCCTTACATATTTGGATTGACAAAAAAAAATCTCATTGCTAGTTTGATGTACTTCCATCCCAAGAAAGTAACTCATCAAACCCAAATTAGACATCTCAAACTCCTTCATATCATGTTTAAAAGAATCATTCAAAGAAGAACTAATCCCCATAAATAACATATCATCAACATAAATGTATACAATAAGAATATCATTACCTTCCCTTTTGTAGTAAAAAGTGGGCTCACTCTTACTCCTTTCAAAATTACACTATAGGAAGTAGTCATGGATTCTAGCATACCAAGATCTTGGAGCTTCCTTCAGTCCATATAGAGCCTTCTTCAACCTGTAGACTTGATCTTCTTTTCCTTGGACAATAAAACCTTGTGGCTATTCCACATCTACTTCTTCATCTAAATACCCATTGATAAATGCACTTTTTACATCCATATGATGCACCCTCCAACTTTTATGAGCTGCCAATGATAGCAACATCCTTACTATTTCTTGCCTTGTCACTGTTGCAAATATTTCCTCATAGTCCAAACCATATTTCTGAGTGAAACCCTTTGCTACCAACCATGCCTTATACCTATCAATGGATCCATCACTATTCTTCTTAATCTTGTAGACCCACTTGCATCCTACATATTTCCTATCCTTGGGAAAATCACACAACTCCCAAGTATCATTATTTTCAATAGAATGCATTTCTTCTTGCATATCCTTCATCCACACTTTGTTAGTACTAGCATGCTCAAAACATGAAGGCTCAAAATCATCAACAACAACTTTTAAAACTTTAGAAACTTGTGAAACAACTGCATAGTTTACAACATCACCTTTGGGATCTCCACTATCATCATCTCCATAAAGATGCATGTTCTCTAACCTATCTATTACTGCGTTCATCACTATATGATGACTCCTTGTCACCCTCTTATGGAAGTTTTGATCAAGAATTTGAGATTTTGGGTGATCCTTCAATAATATTTTACCTTTTCCTTTGGCCGGTGGTGATGGAGGTGGAGAAATATTGGAAGAATCTTCTCTTGGACTTGAAGGTGCACTTGCAAAATATGAACTGGAAACTTTTTCATGACTAGGCTGAAATGAAACATGGCTTGGTTCCACCTTCTCTTCACCAAAAACATCCTCAAAAAACAATTTTTATGATCCCCAACTTCTCCCTTCATCAAAAATTGCATCTCTAGATACAATTATTTTATGTGAAATAGGATTAAAGAACCTGTAAGCCTTAGATTGCTCACTATACCCAATAAAAATACATTTTTCACTCTTTGCATCCAACTTCTTCCTATTATCATCATTAGCATGCACAAAATCCACACATCTAAAAAGTCTAAAATGATTTATATTTGGCTTCTTATTGTACCAACATTAATAAGGGGTAATATTCTCAAGACTCTTAGTAGGACTTCTATTTAAAATGTAATTAGCAGTCCTAATTGCTTCAGCCCAATAAAACTTACTCATACCTTTTTCTTGCATCATGCACCGTGCCATATCCACCAAAGTCCTATTATTTCTTTCAGCCATACCATTTTTTTGAGGTGTGTAAGGACTTGTTTTTTTCCTTTTAATCCCAAAATCACTACATAAATCATCAAATTCATGAGAACAAAACTCACCTCCTATATCTATCCTCAAACATTTGATATAATAACCACTCTCATTTTCAAATAGAGCCTTAAAATTCTTGAAGCAATTGACTACCTCATCCTTATGCTTAATAAAATAAGCCCAAAAATATATGGAGAAATCATCAATAAAATTCAAAAATTAAGAAGCTTTACCCATACTCTATGTCTGCATTGGTCCAAAAATTTCACTATGAACCAACTGCAATGTATGTTGGGCCCTCCATGCTTCACCATGTAGAAAATTTCCCCTTGCATGTTTTCCAAGTGCACAACCTTCACAAACCTCCTTGGAGTCTTCAAATTTTGGCAACCCATAGACAAGTGGTGAAAGCATCTTCAAACTCTTATAATTTAAATGCCCAAACCATAAATACCATAGCCTCTCCTTACCTTCTACATCAAAAAATACTAGAGCTCCCCCTTGATCTAAAAATTTTAATGGTAAGAGCCTGTTCTTGGTCATATTTACAGTGGTAATCAATTTGATCCTCTGATCATAAATTTTGCACATTCTATCCTCAAACACTAACTTATAATCCTTTCCCAAAATTTGACCAATACTCATTATTGAATGCTTCAAATGGGGTGCATAGTAAATATCTTTTACCTTCATTATTTTTTCTCTCCTGGTAGGCACCTCCATTTCTTCTTTCCAAACCACCTCCAAGATCTTCTCATCCCTAATCTTGATATTGGATTGATAAGAAGAATCAAGAGATGAAAATACATTCCTCTTTTCGGTCATATGGTTTGTGCAACCACTGTCCAGGATCCATGTCTCCTTTGTGCTATTCTATGTAGAGAGGAAAGCTTCTTGCTCCACTTTTTATTCAATCATACAGAATAAAGTATCATCCTCATAGGAATCCTCTTCTCCATAATGTGCTGATTTTTTCAGCCTACAATCTCTCTCATAATGGCCATATTTGTTACAATTGTAACACTACACATTTCTCATATCTTGACCTCTACCTCCTCCTCTTGCACTGGATCCTCCTCTTGCAGCATGAGCCTAGTAATTATATGAATCTTAAGATCTTCCTCGACCTCTACCACCATAGGAGCCTCTTCTATATCCTCTTCCATTTATTCCTCTTCCTATGGAACCCCTACCGTGACCTCTTCCTTTGTCATTCTCTTTTGCCAAAAAAAAATGTTCCTCTATAGAACCTCCTTCTTTATCCTTCTTCCTCTTGGTAATTATCTCTTCATGATATGTGAGAGAGCCAATTAATGAATCTATATCCATTTTTGAAAGGTCTTTCATTTCTTCTATGATAAGGGCTGCACTGTCAAACTTCTCTATCAAGGTTCTTAAAACCTTTTTAATTACTACATTTTGCTCTATGATCTCTCCAAGTTTGGCTATTTTATTTACTACTATTTTTACCTGAACATAGTAATCTCCTACATTTTCATCCTCCTCCTATTTGATATTTTCAAACTATCTCTACAAAGTCTTCAACTTCACCTCCTTAACTTGGGAAATCCCCTGGTAATTCTCCTTCAATGCCTTCCAAGCTTCTTGAGCCGAAACGCAGGTATAAATCCAGGGAAAGAGACTCTTATCTAGAGCCGACTAGATGAAAGCCAAAGCCAAATTATTTTCTTTCTCTTTCTCTTGCATCTCCTTCTTTTGATCTATAGTCAATGCACTCCAGTCTTTTGGTTCGATCAACCTAGCTTCAACGATGGCCCAAGATCCTTTTACCTTCATAATCATCCTCATCTGGATGCTCCAATATTCATAGTTAGATCTGTCAAATTATAGGATCGAAATTGAATTGGTGTTATTGGCCATAATATCTCCCTTCAACACAAACTAATATCTCTGAGAAGCTTTTGTAAAAATTGGAGTAAAAATTCTACAGTTACTCAAACCCAAATTATCGATCGCCTCGCTCTGATACCAAATGAAGAATTTACAATAATACAATAAAACAAAATTAGAGCAACTATTATCTTCTTATTATTTGGAATAATTCTGGCAGAGTTTTAGTACTCTATTACAATATCCTCATAGGCTCTGGAAGAGCTCACACACTTGCTACAATGCAAAATTCTTCTTCATAAAAGAAAACCCTAAAACTACCTTAAGTAAGAAAAAACAAAGCAAACCCTAACCCTAGCAAATCACATCCGTCGGATTTACATCGACGGTGTTAATTACATGTCTTAGTATTTCGGCCATAACTTTTGACTCGGGTATTCGTTTGAGCCCATTTTTTTTCCAGATTGAACATATTTCAAAGATCTACAATTTTTTTTATCTACTATAATATGAGATGCTTTCCAAGGCTGAAAATGTCATCTAACAACCCAAATTTTTATTTTAATGTATGGTTGGCCAAATTTCCAACACCAGGAAGAGCCTCTTCATTTCCTTCCATGTGGCGATCCATTTGTTTCCCAACCCAATAAACCAATGTAGATATGAGTCATCCAGTGTTGACCAAAAGAATTTTAACTTTTGTGCGTTTGATTTATAGTTGATGGACCTTCACAACACATCAAATTTAATTAAAAATAGGTCAAGGTCTTTGGTTGGGTATCCCTTGAAGGGGAGATGGAAAAGGGATATGTTCTTCATTTTGGTTTCCCCTACACCTTCCTCTATCAAGAAACTAAAACCAGTCGAAGTCTCTTCAACCATTTTTTTAAGTAAGTGTGGTCTCTAATATAGATTCTATAGCCTTTCAGTCATTTTTAACCTTTTGTACGAGAGCCTCTACATCATATGGTGTTATAGTTTGATCCTTTATGGCTTTCCACAATAATTCCTCTTTATAAGGTGTTATTTTGAATAGAGGATTTTGTATAATTTACTCTTTTATTGGTCGATGGGACAAGTAAGATCTTTGCACAAAGATAGGGTGTTTACTCCAATGTACTATAGGTGGTGATTCAGGAGAATCTAACTCAAATTAATAATTTTTGGTTGACTCAAATTTTTCCTGGGGGCTCTATTTTATGAAATGGCCATTGAGTCCTCTTTTCCTCAATGGAATCATACAAAGTTAGAAGGTTTTATGGTATTGCAATCAATCTATTAGTGGCACTTCCCAGATAATGACATCAAAATGTTGGGGCAAAAATGCTAGTTAAATATACTCTTATTTTCATCATAGCCCTCACATTTAATTTGTCTAGAATAGGGAGCTTGTAAACTTTCAAAGTGCCACGATTAAGGCCAATCACAATACCATTCCTGAGATGAGTCCACTAACCTATCATTGGGGGGTGTTTATAAAAGGGCATTGATTCATCCACAACAAAGTAAAACCATGCATAAATGAAAGTATAGGAAATTAAATCAAACCACACCACATTGGAAATTAAATGAAAGCAATAAAACACACCTTGCATAATTTAAAATAAATACTACACCAAAGAAAATAATCTAATCTAGAAAATAGTAAGAGGTAGGGGAGGAATACTAACTTGGAGTGGGCCCAAGCTTTAGTAGTTTCCACCCGATTGATTATAAATAAAACACGTTGGTGAAAGAACTTATGAGCTTTATTGATAATACATTGTGATGTTTACATATGCCAACACTCTTAGAAAAACTACCTCTCCATTTTAGAGAATTTTGTGTAGTTATATAATACACACAAGACTTCCTGTTATAGTACCATTATAATAGAAGGCATGGTCATAGTCTAAACTAAGATAGTTTAGTTACTGCAATAGGTGCATGATAAAAATAGTCTACACAACATTTTGTCTTTTCTTAGAGATAGAATATTTGCATGTCCGATCTCTGCATTGTTTGTGTTCTACTTCGTTGAGTGGTTATGCGTTCACCCAATATAGCTGGGATAGCCCATATGTTTGGTGGTCTCCCAGGGATAGCCTACGTGATGTGGAGTTAAAGGTTTTACTATGGTCAATGAGATCCTCTATAGCCACTTGGTTAAAGCTCTTAACGTTGAGAAAGGCATCTACTTGGAACCTACTTCAGTAAGGCACCTGCTTGAGTAAGGTGTCTGCTTGAGTAAGGCACCTGCTTGAGTAAGGTGCCTGCTTGAGTAAGGCACCTGCTTGAGTAAGGTGCCTACTTGAAGAGTAAGGCACCTACTCAATATACCTTAGACTCATGAAGTAGAAGCATGTCAGGTCCACGTAGGACCTCAATTGAGTAGAAGACAACAAAATCAGCAAATATCTACACAAAATGCGCTTCACACACAAATTAGATAATGCACATAATTTTATTGAATAGATACATAATAATTCATAAAAATATACAACTCGTATTATATTTCCATACAAAAACCATTATAACTCATACAAAAATATGAGCATTTTTTAAGCTCATCAATCATTGCTAGAAAAAAAAATTCCTAGATGGTTTTATTGGATATAATAAAATTTAAATTTCTCTTAAAGACCAAGACAAGACAAGTTTCACATACCCATGTGGTATATTTTCTTACCATGTCTTACATTTTTGGATTATGCAATGCACCTATGATATTATATGGTAATACTTAGAACTTTCTCTAATTTAACTAGAGAATGTATGGAAATTATATGGATGACTTCATAGTCTATGATAAATATTTTGACAAAATTGTAACACACCTAAAAAAAGTACTCCAAATGTATCAAGATACTAACCTCTCACTAAGAAATAATTTTTTTTATATGGTTATGACAAAGGGAATTATATTAGGTCACCATATTTCTAGTGATGGCATTAAAGTCATTCTTATAAAAATTTAAATTATAAAGAACCTCCCTATAATAAATTATTAAAGATAACTTGATTAATTAGTATAGAGTCTAAAGGAAAAAATATTCTCTCCCTAATTATCTAGACTTTTGGATTCATGTCACAAGAAACTATCAACCTAAAATACCCTCTCATAGAATCTCTTGAAATAAAAAGGAATAAATTAGCATGGAGTAGTTTATGTTAGCTGAAACTACTATATTTGCCATACCTCATGTTTGGATTAATTCCATTTGGAATTTAGGAATCTTCAATGAACTTCATCAAATTTAATTGAATAATATCCACTAATATTTTTTTAAAATTATATTTCATAAATATTATAACTAAAAATTGAGCAAATTAAAGTTAACTTATACATTGGCCTATTTGTGCATGCTTTGAACACATTCTTATACTTATAGACATAAGCCCTTATAACAATCACCCCATCATTACAATACTTAAAAGACCTCAAAAAAAAATTGGTTAGCATATTCCAAGTCCCATTAGAGTTACAAAAGGTACAGTCTAGTACCATTATTTTGTATTTCATATCCTTGATGTTCCTCCATATATGAGAATTCTTGAAATTCTTAAAAATTCCTATAATAATCCTATAATTTCTCCTTATAATGCATATAATCATGCCAATCACAAACATGAAAACCATATCCCCTAAACCTAATTTGGAGAATATTATTTCTATATTCCCTTATTAAATACCACACCCACTAGCTAGGTGGGGTTTGATTAGATGCCTTTATCTCTTCCTTTAAAGGAATATATTCCAATACCCAGAATACCAACTTTTTGAAACTATTAAAATAATTATATGTGCTTGTAGTATGTTATCTAAAATGACATGTGCATCCTAGTATATGCATATAACTATAGTTTTATAATGGAATTAATCATCATCCAGGTCTAACTATGCATATTATTTTAAGTGTCCATTTCATTAAGTTATTGCAATTTGATTCCACTCTTGGGAAAAACCATAAACCTAGGGAAAGGGTTTGTTCCACCCCTTGGTTGTGTAGACACCTAAAATGCATCATGTTTAGGAGACTACTCATATGGACACACCCGAAGACCATATGAATGATCTTGGACCTTTCCAAGAGCTAGTAGTGGTCCTAACCACTCAAAAAGGGTAGTTCTAGCCCATCCAGGCTTAGCCACTATCAATCAGAGTGGTCGCCACACCCTGGTCATTGAAGCTAAGAGCGGCCACACCTAGCCACTGCTCTGGATAATGGCTAGCACCAAAACATAGTCTGGCCATGAATACGGGCCCAGATCATGCAGTCTAACTACACCTTGCATTGCTTACGAGAATATTTTGGCGTGGAACTCCTAGAGATCCTCCTGACTGCCCCTTCAATGCAAATTTGTGATTGATCCTTCCTCCTGGGATGGTCAGTTGCATGCAGATCTAGATCTTGGCTTCTCCAGGAAGCCAAGATCTAGATCTAGATCTGAATCTAGGAGGTCTACATATGGACTCTCCCAAGAAAAATAAATGATCCGAAATATCTGAGTTTTTATGCAATGGAGCCCTAGCAGATCAAAGAGTGATTTCATACACCTTTGAGGAGTAGTGAAGTAATTTCTAACTGAGAAAATACTACGCACCCGTATTCATATCTACCTAATCTTCACCACCAACCAGTGTACCAGACACAAGAGGTGACCCTTGAACATCAATTTGAGTAAGGGATCGACTGCCACAACCCCTGGATCTTGAGGTAAACCCTTTAGTTTAGTGGCCATTATCTTCAACAATGGCCTACAGTCATGGTCGCTCTGAGTAGTAGCGGCTAGGATCTGAGGTGTCGTTTCCTTTGTTTTAGCTTAGATCTATCATTACTTTTTGCTTTATTATTTAGTTTTAGCATAGATCTGATTTCTTTAATGCATTTACACTATTATTTCTGAGTTTTCCATGCATTTATCACTTAGTTTTGCTATATTTTGATCTTATTATGCTTATATATCATGTTTTTCAGATCTACTAATAAAGCCTCATCATGAGAGGCTTCCCGTGCTACTGATCATTTATTGTTGTTTCTTGCACATAGGGTACAGGTTTCCAGGACCAAGTTAGAGCATCCAAAGCATCAGATCCCTCTAAATGAGAGAAGGAGAAGGAGGCATCTATAAGCCCTCATACAAGTTCATGTACGAGATCGGGAGGCCTATGGAGTGCACCATCCCCTTGCGAGGGGACATATTCACCATTATTCTACTTGTATTTCATTGTATCAAAATTGGGTATCCCTTAGAGGGACCGATATGTAACCGGGATTCACATGAATGAATAAAAGATACTTCTTTCATTTGTCATTTTTATGTTATCTATGCTTTATGGTCTTTTATTTGTTATAATATTGCAAGTAGAGTAGAGGTGCATGCTTCTTGGGGTCGCACAAATGGTGATCATGGTGGGACCCCCACCTAGTTTTCTATTTTTAGCTATTTTGTTGATGTTTTCATGTGTTTTCTATGTGTAGGTCTAGCCACTCTAGTTGACAATGGCTAGCAGAGTTTGACCACTTTTGAAGTCAATGGCCAACAAGTAGCCACTCTGGTCGATAGCGACTAGAAAAAAGTGCAACATAGGGCAGCCCTTTCTTCATCAAATGTGGATTTTAGGTTGGGGCTACTCCTTGATTTTATGTCTTTCTCTGTCTACAATTTATTTTTAGAAAACAACAAGTAAAACAACATTTTTATTTAAGAAAACATAAGAAAATGATAAAAGAAAAATGCATTGAAGCTTTCTAGTTTTCTTAGCTTTCTTCTAGTCACTGCTAGGAACAATGGACCTCTATTTTCAAGGTCTACCCTAGTCTCCAGTGGTCTAGGTTTTTGTTTGTTAAGATTGCTTGCATGCGGCCCAACCAGTGGCCATTATTTCATGAAGTAGTAAAATGCATTCTCTGAAAATCATTGAAATATTTAGATATGCATTTTTTTGAATAAAAATATTCTTTTCTTAGGCATATAGGAGAAAAATCATGAGTGCTCATTGATGCATCATTTTCCTTTATGCAAAAATCTAAAAATAACCCCACACACATCACGTATTATTTTTAACATCAGCGGCATTGGGCTCTCACATCCAACCCGTTGATCGAGACCAACAGTGGATGTCATTACCACTTGGTTGGCTCGCTTGAAATTGTATCATCGGGACCCATCCATGGCCAAGGCCGACCCAAGAACTATCCTATCCATGCAAAATAGCATGCACTCCTCTTTGGAGGGGTGTATCACTACACATGGTGTGTTGGGTGAGGGTTGGTAGTACCTATGCTACCTCATTGAGTATGGACTTCACTACCATATTTGGCTTGTGCGAGTATATAGGTGAAATCCTTTAAATAATCTGAGTATATCATCAATAAAATGCAAAACACGATGAGAGTTAGATTGTATATTCAACAAATATGAAAACACACTAAACAAGTTTTAGGACACACATCTAATTCTTAAATGAGATAATCATATTGTCTGCTTTGTGTGTTTCTTTATTGTTTGGGTAATCAACCTAAGATCCTTGATCTAGGACCAAACCCTAACCCTAATTTTTCAAAGAAATTTATTGAAAAAAATTAAAAAGCTACTTTTTGATTCTGCATCCAACGGATCGAGAATCATGCAAATCGGAGCTATAACAAAAAAGTTATTTTGGTTTTATGATTACTCTATTTTTGAAGCCAAAAATAGGGAAAAACTGCACTAAAATAGTCATAAAATGGGCTAGACAACTCCAAAAATTGCCAAATTTGTTTTGTTGTCTTAGTTAGCCCCTTGTGCACCTCTCACAGAAATTTTGAGTCCTAACTCTTCATGCTTCAAAATTTCCTAAAAATTCCTAAAAGTGGGCATTTCCCCACGAGCCCCGGTTGGCCAATTATTTCAAAAATACAAAATTTTGACCCGAAAGTCACTTTTTGGAGTCCTAGCCCATTGTGATCAGCTCATCACACTGATCATTTTGGTATATAACACTTACAACTTTTTTTGAAAAGTCAAAATTTTCTAAAAATGGCCGATGGACCCCCTTTTACGGATTTGGTCCAAATGTGGTTAAAAACAAGACCTCCAATTCAGAGAGAGATTCAAGCTCCATAACCAGCGAATATCTCCAAATCAGTCTAGAGGACATGCCCATCCCTGAATGGCATCCCAAGTTTTATCATAACAACAATACAATCCCTAGGGGGGCAAACCTTCGAGATACCCCTATTAGGGAAGCACCCATAGGTCCTCCAAGAAACCTTCCTAGACTGGAACACCTTGATGGAATTCTATATAAGGAACAATCCACCCACTGAGGGGCCTAGTAGGTCAATGTCACAGGTTCACATCCCAGCTTGCTCTATACATCAATCGAAATATGAAAATGAGAGCACACCATGGCCTAGCCTGGATGAACAAACCACCCCGTTTGATCGAGCAAGTCATCCCCCTACTCCTCATAGAGAGCATTCTACATATACACATTGTGCTTCTATGCAGTCTGAATATACAAATATTATATCTAAGACTGAATATGCATCATTCCTCATAGATGAGGAAGAGGACCCAAGTCACCCTCCTACTCCTCATGAAGAGTACGTGGGGCAACCATGTTGCATATCTGCATCGTCAGACTATACAGAGCCTACTCATAAACTAGAGTATCAGGTCAATGCAACCTTTAGGGAGTGTGGAAAACAAGTAATAGATCCTACTAGGGGAAAATACATGACAAACCCATTCGTATTTCCAATACGAGGGTACATAGCCCCCATACAATTGAACAATGGGATCACACACATCAGGCACTGAGGCCACAACTTAACCAACAATAATGTGTGGATCAACTCCAGTTGGATCAACAATAATTAAATCAACAAGGGGTGGACTCACAATGAGCACACCTACAAAGGTTGTATCAACAAAAGATACAAGAACAACAAAAGATACAACAAGAGCAAGTGCAAAATGCATTACATAAAGTGGTGCTTACGCCTAGCACCCAGAGGATGCAACAATGCATAAGGCATCCAGTGCAATCTCAGAATCTCCCCCTCGGCCATGCAAAAATCATGTTCAACATCAAAGGCCATTATCTGGTTATCATCAAGAACCTCATACTCCTCAATGGTACCAAGATCAATACGATGAGGAATCATATGAAGAGTCCCAATGGGAACATCAGGAAGAAGTGGATGCTTACCTTGAATCCATTTATGATGAGGTACCTAATGATTACACTTATCGTCAACCTCAACATCAAAAGTGGCCTCCTCTACCTAATCAAGGGCGACAAAAGGAAGATCATATCATTTCATCAGGGCCATACAAAGTGCTAGCTGATCGGATAAATTCATTTGAAAAACAAAATCAAAGGTCGGTTTATCAAAAACCTACACTAAAGTAGCTTAGAAACCAGCCTTTGCATCCATCAATGTCATCACCGACATACCCATCAAATTTCAAGATGCCTCAACTTGAAAAATTCAAAGATGATGAAGATGCACAAGAGCACGTGACAATATTCATCAATACGTGCTTCCATTTTCAAGACAATGACCCCTTGATGTTGAGAATATTTCTTACAATGCTAGTTGGGGATGCTTTGGAATGGTATAATCATCTACCACATCATAGCATAAACACCTTTGAGCAATTGGTCGAGCTATTTCTGGAACGCTTTGCCTCTAGTGCTAAGAAAACGATAAACTTGACTGACTTGGCAAGCCTTCATCAACTTGATGATGAGCCAGTCATTGAGTATGGCAATAAATGGAGGAAGGTGATGTCAAAATTACCTTTCACCTTACCAACAATAGAGCTCATTCGGATGTTTACAAGAAGTTATTCGAAACAAATATCGCTTCTCTTGCAATTACAACAGTATCAAACATTCGAGGAGGCCTTAGCACAGGCCAAGGTTATTGAGGACATCAAGATCGAGGAAGGTGATATTCAACTCCACAAAAGGGAATGGCCAAACAAGAATATTAAAGGTGGCAACATGCAACAAAAGGTGGCCCCAGTCAATCAAGTTGTTTTGAGTATCCCAAAATCCTCAAACCAGGTAGCACCACCTCTACCAGTGCGACATAATTACCAAGACCAACCTCCTCTGGCCCAAAATCATATGCAATAGAATCAGATACAGGGCCAACAACATCGGCCACAATGATAATATACTGATTTTCTAGAGATATTAGCATCACTCTTTGATCGATTATATGAGGCGCGAAGAATCAATATTCTAGAGATCCATCCATTGAAACCTAATAAGCGTAGATCAAAGGCACATAAAGAAAATCTATATTGCATGTACCATCGACAAAGGGGTCATGACATTCAGACATGTCATCCCTTTAGAGATTTAGTACAAGATATGATCAAGAGGCAAGAGCTTCAGATAGGAGTCTTCCAAGACCCCTTGCATGCACACGAAGCAAACATAGCACCTGCCAACCAAGTCGAGCAACCTAATCAGGTGCACATTAATATGCCTCCCCAAGAGTTTGTGGGAATGATCAATGTTGCAATAGAGAAACATGAATATCAAAATTGATCTATGCAACCTGTGGCATCATCTAACATTTCTCCTATGCTCATCTCATCTCATCGGGATATTGGCATTGCATAAAATTGCACATCACAACAGGCATCTTAAAGCCCTTTGGTCAAATCACAAAAGGCTTCAAAGGCATCTTAAAGCCCTTTTGTCACAAGTAACAAAATGCTCCAAAGGCATCTTAAATCCCTTTGGTCAATTCACAAAAGACTTCCAAAGGTATCTTAAATCCCTTTGGTCAAATCACAAAAGGCCCCAAAGGTATCATTAACCCTTTGTCAACACAAAAAACACAAAAACAAAAAAACTTTAACAAAAAAATAAAAAATAAAATCAAAATTGGTTAATCAAAATCCAAACAAAGAATCATAAACATTTAAAAACTTCAAAATCATAAACAATTGAAAACTTCAAAATCAAAAGGCTCCAAAGGCATCTTAAAGCCCTTTGGTCAAATCACAAAATGCTCCAAAGGCATCATAAGCCCTTTGGTCAAACTCACAAAAGGCCCCAAAGGCATCATAAGCCCTTTGGTCAACTCACAAAAGCCCCAAAGGCATCTTAAGCCCTTTGGTCACTCACAAAAGGCCCCAAAGGCATCTTAAAGCCCTTTGGTCAAAAGCAAACATCAAAAGCACAAAAAAAATTTAAAAGTCAAAAATATCAAAAACATTCAGAATAATCAAAACTCAAAAAACAATTGAAAGCATAAAAAATACAAAAATATTTGCATTTGGCATTTGCATCCATTAGTTGCATTGCATATAGGCATTTCCATCCATTGCACTTGCATTAGGATAGATTGTGTTTACAATCTTACAAATGACACCACGTTTGTATCTCAATCATGCATCTTCAAAATCCATCATCATCCATAACCCATGTGAGTAACTATGTTTTTCAACACAACCCCTCCTGTTGCTATAAGGAATATACTAGGGTTTTTCGGTCACTCAGCCATACCTAGTGATTTTCTCAGATTTTGTAGAAAGCTATCTTTACTTTTGATAGATGAGGTTTGGTTTTGATAGCACCTGGTATATTTCAGAATCCCATCACTAATCAAAACACTAAAATCCTAGTTGGAACAAGGGAAATATGAACGCTACAAAGTGGTACTAGGCATCCTAAGTGAAAGGTTTTTACTTGCTCACCTTGTGATGCGCTTGGTCTAGGATTTTGATCATTGGAAAAAGGACAAGCTCCCCCCTACCCAAAGAAATCCCTTGCTTTCATCAAAACAAGAAAAAATCCTGAAACAAAGCAAAATTCAAAAGCAAAATAAATAATGATTATCATCACTACATAAATCCCTTGCTCAAAGGAAAACAAAAATTCAAAATAAACAATGATTTTCATCACTAAGCATGAGCAAGTATCCCAAATAAATGTGAAGAAAATAAGGGGGTGAAGAGCTTGAATCCTTGGAATGGTCGATCTCCACAAACCGTTGAGTGATCCCTAATACAACAATGGGCTGCATGAATCCCACCTAGCATTAGGGTAGTTCTAAGCAATTTGCAAAAAGGGCTAGCTTTGGTCTAATCCAACTGAGTCCAACTTAGGATCAGGATGAACATTTGAGGATCCCCAATACAGCAATGGGCTGAATGAATCCCACCTGGAACTAGGGTATGCTTATGTTTTATCTAATATATTCATTTGCACACACAGGGATAATGAGTATCTAGGTCTTCATAACAAAAACTTTATCTTTCAGGAGTCTTGTATGGTCAGTATACAACTTTTGATGAAGTAACTAGGGTGTTTGAGTCTCATGGAAAACCTCAAAAATCCCCTAATAGCAACAAATCATTCCATCAATCAAATCATCAACTTTCTTTATGAGGTTTTGTTCATTAAATAGTGTTCATGAAATAGGATAGATACCGGATAAATATCAGCAATGATATTTAGATGGCCATCGACTATTTTGTACATTTATTTTAATTTACAAAATCTTATAGAGAAAGTACATACATATCACATCATCTCATCTCACACTTGATTGCTTAAATGATTATTTACATTCATGATTGTGTTACATTATGTGGTGTCACCCATTAGATTGTTAAACTCATATCACATTCATTCCTTATGTTTTAAGTGATTAAAGCATACAGGTTCATTTACATTAGATCACCATCATGTAAATATTGCAGTACACACATTGCATTTACCATATCATAACAACATAAATTAGATGCATATAATTAAATCAAAACAAACATGCATTTAAACACCAATCATTGCATCCATATACACATACATCATAAGTAGTCCATCTACACATCTAGATCACAACATCTAATCATACATTCATCAGCTAGCTAGTGCATGTCATCAATACATCACATCTTATAGCAATAATCAAATCATGTAAGCATTGCATCCATATATGCATACATCATAGTGCATCTATACATATAGATCATAGCATCTAAGCATACATCTATCATATACCTAGCACATGTCATCAGTACATTGCATACATACAACATTATCACATCATTATCTAGGCATTGCATTCATCATTGCATCCATGACATAAAATCAAAATAAAAATATTTTTAAGCATCAACTGGGGCATTATCAATATCATACCTCCCAAAAGGAACCAAAGGTATCCATAAACCCTTTGGTCACCTAAAAGGCCCCAAAGGTATCCATAAACCCTTTGGTCACCCAAAAGGGCCCAAAGGTATCCAAAAACCCTTTGGTCAGCTCACAAAAGGCCCAAAGGTATCCATAAACCCTTTGGTCACCTAAAAGGCCCCAAAGGTATCCATAAACCCTTTGGTCACCCAAAAAGCCCCAAAGGCATCATAAACCCTTTGGTCAATTCACAAAAGGCTCCAAAGGTATCCATAAGCCCTTTGGTCACCTCACAAAAGCCCCAAAGGTATCATAAGTGTTGCAAGTGTGAATGTGGCTTCATCTTAAGTGGCCTAGAAAAAGCTTGTTTTCATGTTGCAGTGTGAACAGGCTTCATTTTGGTCGACAAAGTTTGTCGGCATGATTTTTATTTTTTCTCCCCTGATTCCTCTCCCCTTATTCCTCCTCCTTTTTCCTCCTATTTTTTCTTCTCTGATTCCTCCTTCTGTTTCTCCCCTTTTCTCTCCAACTTCTTCTCCCTATCTCCTCACCGCCATATTCCCCATTCCCTATATATCTATCTATGTATATGGTTCAGATAGTGTGTGTGAAATTGAATTAAGTTAATTTTTGTGTGCCTTCATTTTAATTATTGTTTACTATGACTCTATATTCTGCCTCATTCTGGTATCAGAGCAGGCGTAGGGGTCGAGGAGCGCAGATCGAGGAGCATAAAAATTGAGGCACTAAGAGCTAGGCATGGACTTCGAGGTAGATCCGAGGGCATGGATCTTGAGGTGGTCCTTCGAGGTAAATATGAGAGCATGGATCCCAAGGCAATCATAGGGCAGAGCTGGAATGGACGTTAATAGTGACATGTGGCAAGGCAATGACATGGCACGTGGCAAGGAATCGATGTGGACATGCTCCATGGTGGGTTGTAGTTGGAGGTTTTTGTGGCAAAAGGGTTTAAGGCGGCGATTTCCCGAAGGCAATCGAGAAAATATACGTGCATGGGCGTATAAAAAGACCTTGAAGGTCTTCTTCCCACTGCATGTGGGATAATTTTTTTTTTTAAAACCTCCCACGACGCCTGTTTAACACCACCCTGTGCGCCTTTCTATTCCGTGCGAGCACGTAGCACACACGGTTAAGGCGCTTGAAACCCGGCTGGCGGACCCGGGTTCGAAACCCGTCGGGTGCAAAAAAAAAAAGAGTTTAATTTTTTTTTAATGTTTTTGCTGTTGAAGGTTTAAGGAGGACAAAACGCGCGGTGTTTTCCAAAGCAACCGCTTGGTGTAGCGGCCCACATCCGCGCTCCTATCTAGGCGGTCGAGGGTTCGAATCGCGACCGAGGTAGTAAAGGTTTTTTTTTAATTTTTTTGAAAGTTTTTTAAAGTTTTAAAAAAAAATTAATTTAATAATTTAAAATTTATATTTTTAATTATTTATTTTAAAAAATATATAATAATTAAGAATATAAAAATATTATTAAATTTTTTTTGATAAAGACTTTATTAAAAATTTTGAAAACTTTAAAAAGGTAATCTTTGTAAAAAGGGGGAGCATAAAAGTGTCGGGAAGCCTTCCAGAGTGCCCGTTTAGCACTTCCAAAAAAATTTGGACTCCCCGGGAGGCACACCAGGGGTGCCCCTTGGAACCCCGTTCAAGGCTAAAAATTTTGTAATAGCCTCAACGGCTGTAAAAGGGTGAAAATTTTAACCTCAGAGGTTCTAATGAAGTTTTATTTTGCATTGATGAGTAGATGATCAGGTCTACCGGGTGCTACCATGCTTTATGCTCTCTACTGCAAAGAGAGACAACCGAATCATTTGATGAACGAGTTCGGAGAAACGGACTGCACGTTGTGTTCAGTCAGTTGTAGAATGTTGTTATAGCCCACCAGAGGAATCCAGATTCTGGTTACGAGGCTGACTCAGAAGACAATATTTTTGGACAACGAGTGGAGGAGTCCGATACAATTGAAGCCACACCTGTAGATCAAGCCAGTGATAGCTACTCTCCAGCTGAGCCAAAGCAACAATCTAGTGAAAGTTATACCCCACGCTCTCTAGAGCCTGAGCCAGTAGAGGCTGAGCCAGCACAGGCCGAGCCAGCGGTAGCTCCTAAAATAGTTGTCATCAGTGACGATGAGGATTCCATTGCAGACAATTTTGGACCTCCAGTACTGGACAATCCACAAGAAGAAGAAGAAATCAGTGAGAGAGTTAAGAAATCTAGATTTGATTTGAACTTGTAATTGCTTTGTACTTCCTATTTTTAGTCAAATCAAAGTTTGCTTTCAAGTAGTAGAAATGGCTTCAAATTCAAATCTTCCAATTCCAGAATTCAATGGTAGTGATTATGAATACTGGTCAATAAAGATGAAAACTTTGTTAATAGGCAAAGGTCTATGGGATGTAGTTGAAGAGGGTTACACAGAACCCTCTCCTACTGACTGGACTGCTTTAAGTGCTACTGATAGAAAAGCTAGGAAAGAAGCACAAAAAAATAATTCCTCTACCCTGTATCATTTGCAAGCAACCCTAGATAAAAGCATCTTTCCTAGAATAGCATCCTGTGTAATAGCTCAAGATGCTTGGAATGCTTTAAAGGAAAGTTTTCAAGGGAGTGATCAAGTGAAGCAAGTCAGGCTTCAAACTCTGAAAAGAGATTTTGAAAATCTCAGAATGCAAGAGAATGAGAAAGTAGGAGACTACTGCGTGCGAGTCAAAGCCGTAGTAGATAAAATGGTCACTCTAGGTGAAGAGATTAAACCAGAAGTTGTGGTGAAGAAAGTGTTGCGAACACTTCTTCCTAAGTGGAATCATGTAGCAATCATTATTGAAGAGTCAAAATATTTGACTACACTTTCCTTTGATGCACTAATTGGTTCTCTTCTTTCACATGAAGAGAGATTGCAGGAATCTCCTTCCACCAGTCATGGAGGAGATGATAAAGCCTTTGCTTCACAAGAAGGAAGAGGTAGAGGTCATGGCAGAGGTCAGCATAGAGGAAGAGGCAAGAACAGTCCATGAGGTGGAACCCCAAGCAGAGGAGGATCTTCAAACAGAGGTGGAGGTCAGAATAGAAGTGGACAATAGAACAGAGGAAAGCATCCAGGCCGAGGAAAAGGAAGTGACAAGTCCAAACAAGCTTGCTACAATTATGGCAAACTTGGCCACTTTGCTCGTGACTGTTGGTCAAAATCTTCTCAAGGGAGCATCAGTAAGAGCAGTCAGTATGGCAATTTTGGAGAAGAGGAAGGGACCTCAAATCTCTTTCTCTCATATGGCAAGTCATATCAGAACCTGAATGATACCTGGATCTTGGACACTGGATGTTCAAATCATATGAGTGGCAAAGAAGAACTCTTTGCTACCCTGGATTCTTCCTACAAATCCAGCATCAAGTTGGGGGATGACAAGTCATTGGCGGTTGAAGGCATTGGAGCCATGGAGGTTCCAACAAAAGAGGGCGTTAAATAGGTGAATGATATTTATTATACCCCTCATCTCCAACATAATATTTTGAGTGTTGGTCAAATGTTAGAGAAAAATTATAAGTTGCTATTTGATGAGGGTAAATGTATCATTTTTGATAAAAGTGATAGTGATAGAATCATTACTCAAGTTCCAATGACAAAGAACAGGTTATTCCCTTTAAATTTTGGCCAGCCATGGGGAGAGCAATTGGCAAATGTTGCTATTTCAAATCCAAGTGTGTTGTGGCACTTGAGATACGGTCATCTGAATTCAGCCAGTCTGAAAATGCTTACCTCTCAAGCGATGGTGACCGGACTTCCTAAAGTGCAGGAGAATAAGGAAGTCTGTGAAGGTTGTGCTTTGGGAAAACATGCCAGATCCAAATTTCCATGAGGGCAAGCATGGCGGGCCAGTTATCCACTCCAGCTAGTCCATTCGGACATCTGTGGTCCAATGCAGACCAAGAGCATTGGTAACAACTCTTACTTTCTTCTCTTCATTGATGATTTTTCATGAATGTGCTAGATATATTTTTTAAAGCATAAGGATGAAGCATTTGATTGCTTTGTAGATTTTAAAGCAAGAGTTGAAAATGAGAGTGGATATTTTGTTAAGTGTCTTAGATCAGATAGAGGAGGAGAATACTCCTCTAATGAATTTTTGAATTTTTGTAAAAAACATGGAATAAAGAGGCAGTTCACTGCTGCCTACACTCCACAGCAGAATGGTGTGGCTGAGAGAAAGAACCACACCATTGTAGAAATGGCAAGATCTATGCTTCAGACGAAGCATTTGAGTAATATGTATTGGGCAGATGCAGCCAGAACCAGTGTGTATATTTTGAATAGGAGCCCTACTTCAAGTTTGAAAGGGAAAACTCCTTACCAAGCATGGTATGGTAAGAAACCAAATGTCAAGCATTTCAGAGTGTTTGGTTCACTGGCGTACTCACACATTCCTGATGAGCAGAGAAAGAAGCTTGATCCTAAGAGTCAAGCATGCATTTTTGTAGGGTACTGTGAGACCACAAAAGCTTACAGACTCTACAATCCAAGGACTCGAAAGATTGTGCTTTCCAGGGATGTGATTTTTGATGAAGGGGGAGAATGGGGTCATCCCCAAATATTTAGTGATGTTGAATCTCATGATGCAGGTTCTTCACCAATTCAACAGACGCCACAAAAAGGCAAGAAGTCTCCTCCTCCAAGCCCAAGCAGACATTCGACATCCAGTTCATCATCTTCTTCACCAAGTCCTTCTCCTCAAAGGTCAGTCAGTTCCTCACCAATGGATATTGATTCTCCATCTAGAGGTAAGAGAACGCTCCAACATCATCCATCTTATCAGATGTTGGATACAAATTTTCAAAGAAGATATACTAGAAGTCAAGCTAGTGAGATGAGCTCTGTTTTACAAAGACTTGAAAATATGCATTTGTATGGTGATGATGACTCCCAAGAACCTCGGGGAGATGTAGTTAACTATGCCTTGTTAACTAGTACACAGCTTGAACCTTCTAGTTATGAGAAGGCTTGTACTCAGAAGATATGGCAAGATGCCATGAAAGAGGAGATAACCTCTATAAAAAACAATGATACTTGGGAGCTGGTAGAGCTTCCTAAAGGAAAGAAGTGTGTTGGATGTAAATGGGTCTTCAAGACCAAATTCAATGCTGATGGAAGCATTGAAAGGCACAAAGCAAGATTGGTTGCAAAAGGATTCACACAAAAATATGGTATTGATTATGAGGAGACATTTGCTCCTGTAGCCAGACAGGAGACCATCAGAATAGTTCTTGCTTTAGCTGCTCACAAGGGTTGGAAAATCCAACACATGGATGTGAAGAGTGCCTTTCTCAATGGGTACTTAACAGAGGAAGTGTATGTTGAGCAACCTCAAGGATTTCAAGAGCAAGGTAAGGAGCACCTTGTTTACAGACTGAAAAAGGCACTCTATGGCCTCAAGCAGGCACCACGAGCTTGGTACTCATGCATTGATGGGTACTTCAAATATTTTGGGTTCACCAGAAGCAGAAATGAACCCACACTTTACTACCTGAAGCAAGGTAATGACATCCTCATAGTTTTCTTGTATGTGGATGATCTCATTTTCATGGGTAGTAATGAAAAAGTGAATATGGAGTTCAAACGCTCCATGATGAAGCAGTTTGAGATGAAGGATCTTGGCTTAATACACTACTTCCTTGGAATGGAAGTCCATCAGATAGATATAGGGATCTTCATCTGTCAACATAAGTATGCTCGGGACATGATCAAGAAGTTTGCTATGGAGCATTGCAAACCGAGTTGCAACTCCAGTTGGACATGGGATCCAATTAAGCAAAGATGATGGAGCACCTAAAGTTGACGTGACCACTTTTAGAAGCATGGTTGGGAGTTTGATGTTTCTCACCAACACCAGACTCGATATTCAGTATGTTGTTTCTCTTGTCTCTCGATTTATGGCTAGCCCATCTGAGCTGCATTTGCAGGCAGCTAAGAGAATTCTCAGATATGTGAAGGGTACATTGGATTTTGGAATCCAGTACCATAAATGTAACACTATCAAGCTTGTAGGCTTCAGTGATAGTGATTGGGGCAGCAACATTGATGACAAAAAATCAACTTCAGGGAACTATTTTAGTCTAGGATCAGGACTAATAACATGGAGTTCTAAAAAGCAAATTGTGGTAGCTTTGTCTTCTACAGAAGCTGAATATATAGCAGTCACCTATGCTAGTACTCAAGCCTTGTGGCTAAGAAAAGTGCTAGAAGAGATTGGAGAACAACAAAGTGGTCCGACCAGAATCTACTGTGACAACATCAGTGCCATTCAGTTGGCATACAATCCAATCCACCATAGTAGAACGAAACATTTTGATATGAAGTACCACTTCATCCGAGATATGGTGGAACATGAAATTGTTGAGCTTAAATTTTGCCACACTTTGGAGAACGTCGTAGACATCTTCACCAAAGGGATGGCTAAAGCTCAATTTATAAAGCTGAGAGACTGTCTAGTCAGTCCTCTCAACTTTAAGGGGGAGAATGTTGCAAGTGTGAATGCGGCTTCATCTTGAGTGGCCTAGAAAAAGCTTGTTTTCATGTTGCAGTGTGAACAGGCTTCATTTTGGTTGGCAAAGTTTGTCGGCATGATTTTTATTTTTTCTCCCCTTATTCCTCTCCCCTTATTCCTCCTCCTTTTTCCTCCTATTTTTCCTCCCCTGATTCCTCCTTCCGTTTCTCCCCTTTTCTCTCCAACTTCTTCTCCCTATCTCCTCACCGCCATATTCCCCATTCCCTATATATATCTATCTATGTATATGGTTCAGATAGTGTGTGTGTGAAATTGAATTAAGTTAATTTTTGTGCGCCTTCATTTTAATTATTGTTTACTACGACTCTATATTCTGCCTCAATAATCCCTTTGGTCAAATCACAAAAGGCTCCGAAGGTATCATAAACCCTTTGATCACCCAAAAAGCCCCAAAGGCATCATAAGCCCTTTGGTCAACTCACAAAAGGCTCCAAAGGTATCATAAATCCTTTGGTCACCCAAAAATCCCCAAAGACATCATAAGCCCTTTGGTCAACTCACAAAAGGCTCCAAGTATCATAAATACTTTGGTCACCCAAAAGTCCCCAAAGATATCCATAAACCCTTTGGTCACCCAAAATGCCCCAAAGGTATCCTAACCCTTTGGTCACCCAATAGGCCTCAAAGGTATCCATAAACCCTTTGGTCACCCAAAAGGCCCCAAAGGTATCTAAAACCCTTTGGTCACCCAAAAGGCCCCAAAGGTATCCATAAACCCTTTGGTGACCCAAAAGGCCCCAAAGGTCTCCATAAACCCTTTGGTCACCCAAAAGGTCCCAAAGGTATCCATAAAACCCTTTGGTCCCATAAAATGCCCCAATGACATCCACTACATCCATTAGTCATAATAACAACATGTACAATACAAATCAATAATTAAATGCTTAATTGTTTCTAAGTGCATTCGTTCAAGAATCATTACCAAAAATAATCATACCCTCCCTTGCTTGGGGAAAATAAACAAAATATCAAAAGCAAATTAAAGCAAACCAGGTAGCTAGTCTCCTAATGGCTGTCAAGGCTAGAATTTAACTTAAGATTATCTCTTAATTGTTGCCAAGGCTAGGATTTGACTTAAGCTTATCTCCTAATTGCTTCCAAGGCTAGGATTAGACTTAAGCTTATCTCCTAATTACCACCAAGGCTAGGATTAGAATTTTATCTCCTAATTGCTGCCAAGGCTAGGATTTGACTTAAGATTATCTCCTAATTGTTGCCAAGGCTATAATTTGGCTTAAGATTATCTCCTAATTGCTTCCAAGGCTAGGATTTGACTTAAGCTTATCTCCTAATTGCCATTAAGGCTAGAATTTGACTTAAGATTATCTCCTAATTTCCTCTAATGCTAGGATTTTGACTTAAGCTTACCAAAATCAAGTTCTTTAACTCATTGAAGATAATAATTCAATAATGTATGCTCTTTCTATGATTGGGGTATCTAACATTGACCAGATCAATGAACATAGTGATTCAACACAAGTGACGGGGCACCGAAAACCCACACTTCAACAAACTTGCCTTTTCATTAAAATTTAAAAAAAAAATTACAAGCTTGAATGAAACAGCCCGCAGGCTTTACAAAGGCCGAGTTCGGCTCTGTTCTTCCCCTGTACTACCTCCTCTGTTCTCCGGTCCACCGTCCCCTGAAAAAAAAAATTCGGTCTTTTTAACGAGGTCCCCTGGTCCTCCCAGCAATCAATGCTCCACCAAACAAGATCTCCAATTTTGAATTTCCCTCCTTCCCGGGTTTTCAAAATTGTCATTAATGGCAATCTCTGCCCGATCTACACTGCTGTTTGCATTCGTGGTCTCCCTCGACCTTCAACCACCGCCGTACTCTGCACTGCCATCTTCTCCATACCGGCCATGCTCTGAAACAGCTGTTTTGTCGAAAAAGACTTACAAATGGTGGTTCACTTCCTTTAATGCACGCGGCTGTTCTCCATCTTCTTCTTTTTTTTTTCTATGCAGCCATCTGATCATGCTTTCTCTTTGTTGTAACACAGCTGTTGACACACGTGTTTGCCACATGGCATAATTTGGCCTTGCATGGCCATTCGCTATTCCTCCCTGGTCTGGTTCTCTATCTCCTTTTACCTTTCATGGCTGTCGAAAGACCGGCCACGTGTCGGCCCTTAACTGGCCGCGATATCGTGACAAAGCTCTAACTTCCTGCCATTCTTCATAAACCGTCGTGATATCGTGACGTCGCGATATCGCGACATTCAAAACTCCTTCCCTTCGCCTTGCATTACCATCACGATATCGTGACGATTGAAGACCCTCTCTTCTACCGTGCAAACCGGTCGCGATATCGCGACGTCGCGATATCGTGATGACTTACGCTCTCTTCCTTTGCTTTGGACTACGGTCACAATAACTGATGAGTGTCGTTTAATTCATCATTTGATCATTATTTATCAATCCGGGCAGGTGTCCTAAGGCTGTTTACGATAGTCAATTCAAGCAGGTGTAAGACACTCCATTCAGAAAATGGCTTTATTGGTAGAACAGTTAATGTTTGCTGGGGGTTCTTCTGTCACTCTAAACCCTATAACTTGAAAGGAAACTAAATTATGCTTGCTGAAATAAAACTACAGAAATGAAATGACAGTGAAAGAAACCTATTTACTCTTGCTGAATCTGAAAATGCACTCAAAAATTGAAGTAAAATTGCTGAAATGAAAGTTGCTGAAATTAGAATTGCAGAAAATAAACTTAACTATCTTGCAAAATAAAAGAACAGATCTAGAAATAAACTCAGAAATGAAAATGTAACTACAAATTCTAAAACTGGAAATAAATTCAGCAAAATAAGAAAATGCGAGAAAAAATGACAGGTTTCTCGCTATTCTGCTGCAGACATAATTAAACAAGAAAACCTGAGATGAACCTTCTTCTACTCCTGGGAGTGGCCCTTGCTCCCTGGTTCAGAAGAAGGTGAAGAAGTAGCTCTGGTGTTCTACCTAATCACTCCTTCAATCATAAAATAAAATTGATAAAAACTGCACTTTTTATTGATTTAAAAACATGCAGAAAAATTCTGCATATTATTGCTACAGAAATCTGATTTCACAATATTTAGAATTACACTAATTGCAATCCTAATTCTTCCTACATAGCTCAACCCAGATGGGATCCAGTTATTTATATTAAAAATAGCTAAATCAGATGTGGAATAATTCAAATTCAGGTATTTTAGGAATGCTGTTAAAATTGCATTCTTAAAATGCAGAATATGGTTACATATGAAATCTATTCATTGCACACTTGCTAGAGGTCTTCTGCATTGAAAAAGATGCATAACAGATTTACATAGCTATCCCTATCATTCGCCTACAATTTTTTGTCTTTCCTGAGCTGTTTTGGTCAAAACTGTGCATTTCCTGTTATTTCGGAGCAGTCCTGTTATTCCGGAGCAGAATCCCTGTTTTTTCCAGAGCAGCGCCAGAATGACTGTTTTCAACACTGTTTGTGGTTCTTTGGCCGAGCATTGGGTGGACCAGACTTATAAGTCTTTCAATAACCTGGTCACACGCTTTCCTAAGTTGAATTTGACCAAATCCCAAGCCTTGCAAATCTGGCTGGAATTTGTCCAAGTCAAAACAGATCAAAAATAGTTTTGCACGACTTGCAGCTTTGACCTGTTTTTAGTGCTATTTTCTGCATTTGACAACTTCAGAGTGCATGATATGAATGATATATATTCCACACGTGATTGCACTTAACATATTTCACAATAAATCATTATTTATCAACAAAACTTATGCAGAAAATACAAAAAATTAGTAAAAACAGAATATTATGCTTCTAAACAGTCAAATATGTAAATAGTAGTAAATATTGCATTTCATCAGCAAAATTAACATTAAAACATATCAAAAAGGTCTACTAAGGATGTCCAAAATAATCAAAAAATGAGGCAATATTTGGCCTCATCAATATCGCGACGTCGCGATATCGCGACAAAACTGGCTCAAGCCCCGCCAAGCCTTTTGAGGTCGCGATTTCGTGACCCCAACTCAATTTACACACAAACTTTACAAACTTCCCCCTTCTGCTTCGCACAACTTCCCCTCCGGGAATGAATTAATGTAATTCAAAATACAAGTACTTGAAGAAAATTTTGAAGGATGCGAGATTGCCCACACTGTCACCGGATGCTCCTGCATCAGATTCCCGGGGTAACAAGAGAAGTGACCTTCACTTCTAAGCCGTTCGGTCTGCATCCCTTGTAATATCTCCGAACACTCAACAACCTTTACAATTCGCTCAAATCCCGCTTCTGGGCAAGATTTTCTGCCCTCTACCAGAAAATTTTTGGCATTGCTACACACCTTTTCATCTTCCGTCTGCAATGGCTTCAACTTGTGCCGCACTCCATCTTTCACCAAGGAGTAAGTATTAGCATGACCATCATGCACTGCACTCCGATCAAACTGCCATGGCCTGCCCAACAACAAATGACAAGCATCCATGGGGAATACATCACACAGGACTTCATCCTGGTACCTCCCAATATTGAATGTGACTAAGCACTGTTCTCGGACCCAAGCTCTGTGGTCCTTTCGCAACCACGCAATTCGGTATGGATGCGGGTGCCTCCTTCTTTCCAACTGCAACTTAGAAACCATTTCATCAGAAACTAAGTTGTTTGTACTTCCATTGTCGATGATCACATTACAAACTTTGCCTGCACTCTTGCATCGGCTGCGAAACAGGCTTCTCCTTTGCTCTGACTTGTCTTCATCCACCAGCATGGTACTTCTCACAATCATGGCTTCCCATTTTTCAACTTCTTTAGAATGTTCTGAGTCAGCATCCTCAACTGCCACAACTGCTCTAGGCAGGACCCACTGGCCTCTTGTTTGTCCTTTCTCGGTGTTGTGGGCACTCAAATGCCCGGTGTCCTTCTTCTCCACAATGGAAACATGTTCCACGAAATATTCCTCTTCCATACCCGCGTCCAGATCTACCTCTTCCTCTCGGGTAGTTATCATTCTGAACTTGCGGTTTTGGGTCTTCATCTTCTTCTTTCTGATCCCGGCTGCTGCTCTCCTCTTCTTTATTCTCTTCCTTTCCTTCTTTCTTTCCACCGTTATTTCCTCCCGGTTCTTTTACTCTCTGCTTACCTTCAAACTTCCGGTTCAACTTTTCTTCCACCCTCAAAGCAAATTGGTAAGCATCTTCAATGGTGCTTACCCGAACCAAGCTCAACTCCTCCTGAACATTGGGTCTCAACCCATTAATGTAACGAATAACTTTTTCTTTATTTGCCTCCAAATGCCTGCTTCTAATGGAGATTTCATAAAATTCCTTCGTATATTCTTGAACTGTCCTATTCATCTGCCTCAAACTCTGCATTTTTCATAACAGGTCCAGTTCATAGTCAACGGGGATGAACTGTCCTTTTAATTTCTCCACCATTCTGTCCCACCTAGTTATCCGCTTTTTTCCTCTTTGGTTCCTCTCCAACTGTACCCCCTTCCACCATATGCTAGCATGGCCCTTCAGTCGGGTCTTAGCAAATATGACCCGGTTAGGGTCTTCAACCTCTTCATATTCAAAATATTCTTCTAAATCATTCACCCAGTCTATTAACTCCTATGGGTTCAAGCTCCCAGAATACGTAGGAACTTCTAACTTCGCCCTCTTCCCGATCTGGGATATGGCTTTGTACAATTTGGCCTGTGCCGGATCTACATCTTCCTCTTCTTCAAACTCATTCTCTTCTTCCACCTCATCCTCACTGTCTACATCCCTTCTCGGCTCACGTCCTCTGTGTAGCTCTTCTTGCAGGGCCTAGACTTTTCGCTGCAATGCCCAGAAATCTTTCGCTGCCATGCCTCTTCCACCCATCGGGTTTCTTCTCGGAGGCATCTTCACCCAAACTGAAACCCTCCCACACGTCCTGGTACAACTACCTCTCCTTCGGCGGTCTGTTGTATGCTTAGGAACTCCCGCTCTGATACCACTGACGGGGCACCGGAAACCCACACTTCAACAAACTTGCCTTTTCATTAAAATTAAAAAAAAAAATTACAAGCTTGAATGAAACAGCCCGCAGGCTTTACAAAGGCCGAGTTCGGCTCTGTTCTTCCCCTGTACTACCTCCTCTGTTCTCCGGTCCACCGTCCCCTGAAAACAAAAATTCGGTCTTTTTAACGAGGTCCCCCGGTCCTCCCAGCAATCAATGCTCCACCAAACAAGATCTCCAATTTTGAATTTCCCTCCTTCCCGGGTTTTCAAAATTGTCATTAATGGCAATCTCTGCCCGATCTACACTGCTGTTTGCATTCGTGGTCTCCCTCGACCTGCAACCACCGTCGTACTCTGCACTGCCGTCTTCTCCATACCGGCCATGCTCTGAAACAGCTGTTTTGTCGAAAAAGACTTACAAATGGTGGTTCACTTCCTTTAATGCACGCGGCTGTTCTCCATCTTCTTTTTTTTTTTTTCTATGCGGCCATCTGACCGTGCTTTCTCTTTGTTGTAACACAGCTGTTGACACACGTGTTTGCCACGTGGCACAATTTGGCCTTGCATGGCCGTTCGCTATTCCTCCCTGGTCTGGTTCTCTATCTCCTTTTACCTTTCGCGGCTGTCGGAAGACCGGCCACGTGTCGGCCCTTAACTGGCCGCGATATCGTGACCTGTCGCGATATCGCGACAAAGCTCTAACTTCCTGCCATTCTTCATAGACCGCCGCGATATCGCAACGTCGTGATATCGTGATGTTCAAAACTCCTTCCCTTCGCCTTGCATTACCGTCACGATATCGCGACGATTGAAGACCCTCTCTTCTGCCGTGCAAACCGGTCGCGATATCGTGACGTCGCGATATCGTGACGTCACGATATCATGACGTCGTGATATCGTGACGTCACGATATCGTGACGACTTATGCTCTCTTCCTCTGCTTTGGACTACGGTCGCGATATCGTGACATCACGATATCGCGACGTCACGATATCGTGACAAAACTGGCTCAAGCCCCGCCAAGCCTTTTGAGGTCACGATTTCGCGACCCCAACTCAATTTACGCACAAACTTTACAAACTTCCCCCTTCTGCTTCGCACAACTTCCCCTCTCGGGAATGAATTAATGTAATTCAAAATACAAGTACTTGAAGAAAATTTTGAAGGATGCGAGATTGCCCACACTGTCACCGGATGCTCCTGCATCAACAAGCTTGAATGGAATTGCTATCATATTGATTCCCTAAGAAGGCCATTACAACTAGATTGCTCCATGGGATAAATATGTACAATAACTAAAAATGGTTGAGATCACACCTGAAATGGGCTCAACCAATAACAAAGAAAACCCCTTGAAAATATCTAAATCATTCATCTTGGTCAAGTGACTCATCACTTTATTTATTTTCCTTCCCTCATCAACTCGTCACTTGAGGGGGTAGTCATAATATCAACAATTATAATCAAAATCAATAAAATATCACTCAATCATGTCAAATTGTGTTTGTCTTACGAATCATGTCAAATTGTATTTGTCTTACGAATCATTGCCAACAACTATCATAAGCTTACCCTTTGCTGGAGAAAAAAAAAAATATGATAGTTAATATTGTAGCTCTCCTCATTTCGGACCTATAGTAGCACTGAAGCTACCCAATTTCCTGATGGACATGTGCAAGCTTTTTCAAATTTAAGCCTTCCATCATGTTGGAAGCAATGATTCTAGGATTCACACCTTTTCTCATGACTGGGGTATCCTATGTTAATCAGATCAATGATCATCACACAACCTACAATGTGGCCCTAGGTGGTCTATTTTTATTTGTACAATGTTTTCCCACAATGCATCCTAAAAAGGAGCATATTTAGACACCTAAAACACATCATGTTTAAAAAACTAATCATATGAACACACCTAAAGACCACATGAATGATCTTGGACCTTTCCAAGAGCTAGAAGTAGTCCTAACCACTTAAAAAGGGAAGTTCTAGCCCATCCAAGCTTAGTCGCTATCAAGCAAAGTGGCCGCCACACCTAGCCACTGAAGCTGAGAGCGGCTACACCTAATTGCTACTCTAGATAGCAACTAGCACCAAAGCATAGAATGGCCATGAATACGAGCCCAAATCGTACAGTATGAATACACATTACATTTCTTGTAGGTGGATTTTGGTGTGGAACTCCTAGATCTCCTCTTGACTACCCCTTCAATGCAAATTTATTACTGATACTTCCTCCCGATATGGTCAGTTGCATGCAGATCTGGAACTTGGCTTCTCCAAGAAGCCAAGATCTAGATCTAGATTTGAATCTGGGAGGTCTACATATGGACTTTCCTAAGAAAAAAAATGATCCACATATCTGAGTTTCTATGTAGCAGAGCCCTAGTAGATCGAAGAGTGATTTCATACCCCTTTGAGGAGTAGTGAAGCACTATCCAACTGAGCAAAGACTATGCATTCATATTTAGATTTACCTGATCTTCACCATCAACCAGTGTAGCAGAAACAAGAGGTGATCCTTGAACATCAATTTGAACAAGGGATTGACTACCACAGTTCCTGTATCTTGAGGTAAACCCTTTAGTTTAGTGTCTACTATCATCAACAATGGCTAGGATCTGAGGTATTATTTCCTTTGTTTTAGCTTATATCTGTCATTGCTTTTTGCTTTATTACTTAGTTTTAGCATAGATCTAATTTATTTAATGCATTTACATTGTTATTTCTAAGTTTTCCATGCATTTATCATTTAGTTTTTCTATATTTTGATCTTATTACACTTATATATCATGCTTTTTTAGATCTATTAATAAAGCCCCATCATGAGAGATTGCACATGCTACTGATCATTTATTGTTATTTCTTGCATGTAGGGTACATGTTTCTAGGACCAAGTTAGAGCATCTAGAGCATCATATCTCTCCAGATGAGATAAGGAGGAGGCATCAATAAGCCCTCATACAAGTTCATGTATGAGGCCGGGAGGCCTACAACAACATACCACCCCCTTGCAAGGGGACATCTTCACCATTATTCTTCTCGTATTTCATTGTATCAAAACTGATTATCCCTAAGAGGGACCGATATGTAACCAATATTTACAAAGGATTAATAAAAAATATTTCTTTATTTGTCATTTTCATGTTATTTGTGCTTTATGGTCTTTCATTTGATACAATATTACAAGTAGTGTAGAGGTGTGCATTTCTCGGGGTCGCACAGGTTGATCTGTGGAAATCCTAAATACCTACACATAATAAAGAAATAAATGCTTCCTTTTTTTCATGATTAGAATCTATAAATAATCCAATAATAACTACAAAACGTATTTTAATATCAATTATAATTTATAATTTCCCACACATTTTTAGTCAAAATATCAATTATTTCATTTAAAAAGAGAATGATTCTAATCATAAATACACTAGGATTGAGTCAAAACATTAACTTTTAGCTTTAAAAAATGCAGTCATATTAAAATTTTATGTCTTAGGATGCTAAGGGGATGAAGGGAGATATAGTAAAAAAGTTATAAATAGATTAAAAACCTAAGTGATATTTTGCAAATGGAATCTTAACTCCAATAGAGGCACTCTCATTCTCTTTATTCTACATGTTCAAAGATATCTACTCCTAGAAATTGAGTTACATAGTCTTAATATTTTCTTGAGATGTTTTCTAGATAATTATTAGTATACATATTTAGAAACTATATATGATGAATATATTAAATATTTACAAGATGAGACATAAAATAATAGGTTTATTTATAATTATAACAAAAAAATACATCCCATCCTTTAGAGATAGGTGACTTTGTGCTTGACTAGATGCATGCATTAATGAAAAAGTAATTTAATATTAAAATATCATTCTCAATTGTCCTCATCCTTAAAATATTATTAAGGAATTTATAAATGGATGTTATAGGTTACTTGTAGTGGAGAAATTGAAACTCGTTGAATCTATTAATAGTATACACTTTTAAGTGTTACTTTAATGTGTCCATATGCTCTAAAATAAAAAATTCAAAATAATTATTAAATGTGTATTTAAAAATTAATATTGAAACTAATTGAACTAACATAATTCTAAGAATTCACTATTAGGAATTAATCCCAACTCATATTTCCTTTAATATTTTATAGTTTTCATTTATTATTTCTTCAAATCAAGTGTCAATACAATATGATTCAGATCCCTAAGGGCAATTTGAAATTCATATTGAAATATGGAAATTGTATTTATAGGTCAAGAAATTTATTCTCTTAATAAACTATATTATTTTCGTTATCCTTAATGTTGAATTGAGGATTTTTTTGACTTATTTTTGAGCCCTCAATTGTATTTTTAACAAGTTTAGATGTAAGGAATTATGACCTCTTCCAACCTTTGGATTTAGGATGAATCTCCACTATCCTTGATAAATAGTAATCTAACCTAATCTAAATACAATAAAACAAAGTATATAAAGAAAATGTGGAACTTAAATTGCATGAAAAGTAAGTTTATGAATTAAGGGTACAAGTGATTAAAAGTAAAATATAATTTCAGCCATTGCAATAAAGTGTGTGATCAATCAATACAACAAATATAAATAACTACACTATTCCTCTTCAATTGAGGTGAAATTATGGGAGAAAAAATAATATGGAAAAGAGGTCTATACCTCAATCACAATAAAATTCACAATTTAGGAGGGTGGTGTCACTATTGGATAACAAAATAAGTCAATTTCCCATAAACTTCATGAATCACAAGATCACAATCTATGCTTCACAAATTGTAGCTTTGAATCAATCAAGCCTAAGAATGTTTACAATAGATCCTATGGATTCTATTTATTGGAAAATTTACCCCTAAGTACTTGGGGTGAGAAACTATCAACCTAGTATAAATAAATATTTGGGGGCAGATCTAACAAAATAATACACTTTCAAATGTTACATGCCTCTATAAGTCTTAGAAGGACTCTTAGATGAGTTATGAAGCCACTACATAAATAAATATCACCCTCTAAATATATTCCTCAAGTTTTAAGTTTGTCCTTCATTGGTATCTAAGTGATCCACTCCAAGAGGTAAGTAAATTGCTCTAGTTTACTAGTGATTCACCAACATATTATAGCACTTTTATCCTATAGACCAATTGCTCCACTTTGCTAATCGATCACTCCTAGAACAAATTGACACTTATGGAGTGAATTGGAACTTGTTTCTAACATAGCAAAAAATTGAGGGGTTTTGGAAGGCATTAAGTAATTAATTTTATTGTCTTCCCAAATTGTAAATTCCAAGGTAGTTGTAACACCCCAAAAACTCAACACAATTTTTTTTTAAAGATAATCCAACAAGGATATACAAAATCTAATAATTTATTTTTATCAATCAAGGCTTTACCACATTTAGTTTAATGTGGCTACAAATGATGCTTAGTGGACAAAAATACCATAGTGTATGGGGTTCATCTTACTATAAATTCCCATTTAGAAGGATGCCAAAGTGGTCCCCCCACCTTTCCTATGCCATCCATGATATAGGAAAATTTGACCATGGTGTAGGTATTACCCTTTAATGCCCATATCACTTAAAGAGGGACACCTAACCTCAACCTAAGTCCATATAGATAGACTAATTAGGCATAAGAATTAGTGCTTAGATACCTCACCTCCATAGGCTAAGTTCATTACCACCCAATTGGTAATGAACATGGTCACCAAAACCTACACGTTCAAGGCACCACCAATGTTGTCTTGGAAATAAATCATATTATATTTTAGACATGAAAACACTTGATCCTCACACTCAAGGTATATCATTCCATAAGTATCTGGCTATTACATTCTCACAAATCCTTCCAAACTTTTAAGTACCTAGCTCTTGAATTATTGCAACTCCTTCAAGATCTCATCATTAACCTGGATATTGCATGATTGCAACTCCTTCCAATATTGGGCTAAATGCTTAAACTTAGGTACTAATAGAAGGTCCAAAGTTCACCCAAGAACTTCTTCCTACCCTAGAAAGCATAATAGCAACTCTCTCTAAGTAACCCAAATATTTGCATCTCAAAAATATTTAAGCTATAACATCATATTAACTAAGAATGAAATCATAAGCATCTCAAAGTAACATAAGCTTCATCTAAAGCTAACACATTTACAATAATCCACATGCTCATTTTGGGCTACCAAAGTAAATGCATATCAAAGCATTTCAAAATATTACACATAATCATATTGCTATTCATTAAATCAATAGATTACCCAAAATACATAATCATAATGCTATTCATTAAAGTAATTACATAAAGAAGCATTTCAATAGATCACATATCTTTAGCAACAAGTAAATCATTAAGCAAAAGACTAAAAATATTCCAAGTCTTCCTTTCTCTTTCCTTTGCTATTGCTCAAAGCAACCTATTTCCATAATACAATACTACTAATATTGAAATATCATTTTAGCTTTACCCACTATCAATTACAAAGCAAATCCTCTTATACATAACCATGATCCAAAATATGACAACACCATTTTGCCTAAATGTCCTTTGTACCACCTTCCTCTAACATCCTTCTTTATGCAAGGGTTTACCACCAACTTGAGGTACATTTAGGGATTAGGACAACTCATTATGCAATGCATTCTAACATACTAAATGTATTTGCAAACATCCATGCACAATACAAATAATGACATAAAGCAATAAATGAGATAATCCCATACTTCTCTCTACAATGGTTTCCCTACCTACTCAAGTATCAGGAAACCATTATAAACATCTTCCCAAAGATCTATCCAAGAAATACAATTAACTACAAATCAAACCATAGGACATGATTTTCTACTAACATAATATAAAGTAAACATCCATTTTAAAGAAAGAACAACTTAGTTAACTTTCTCTACAACATGAAACAATCATCAATTTAAATAACTATTTCTTCAAGCAATCATCAACTTTAGAAGGAACTTAAAGTATTTTCTTGACCATTCTTTTGTAAAGCCTAACTTTTGATTTCTTAAATCTCAATATCAAAAAGGGCATGCTTTATTATTCTAAGATAAAATAAGAGCAAGTTTATTTCCTAAAACCTTCTACATTGTCTTGTGCTTTAATATTTGCATTAAAAACATCTATGCCTATGCATTTCTTTTCCATAATACATTCATGACATTCGAATTCAACATAAAATTTAATTATTACAAAGTAGATGAAATGCCAAGCTAACATAGGAAAAATCAATGCATGGCCTCTAAGATATTGGTCTAATTTGTGGCTCTAGCAAATAGCCAAATCCATACAAACCTCCATCAACATTAATAATGAATCCAACACAAAAAAACAAGGAGATAACCAAGGACTTGACTTACCAACATAATAGCACAAGGAAGATAACGAAGGACTCTACTTACTAACACAAGTGAAGGAGATAAGAAACTAATATCTTAAAAAATAGCACTTGGCAACCAAGATCACATCCACTTGAAGTACCACCACACCTAGCTTAAGAAAAAAGGTAAATAGATATGTATGCCCCAACATAGACCTCAATCACTTAAAAGAGCTATCATATAGTACAAGAAAAAACAATAAAAAATAGATGACCTTCTCTTAATTTGAGGTGTTCTAAGGTTAAGTAGATTGATATCCAACAATACCATAGATGACACTAACATCATCCCAAATAGGTTGTAAGCCAAGCAAGATACCAAGCAAAACTTCAACAAGCCAAAACTAAAAGACTTAAAAACAACAATCAGGGTGAACTAAATGATGCAGGAGCATCCGGTGGCAGCAGAGCAATCTTGCATCAAAGAAAATTTTTGATTTTTTTTTCTTTTTTTCTAAGTGTGCCTTGATGTCGCGATATCGCGACAAGGAAAAGCGTCGCGATATCGCGACAGAAAAAGTGTCGCGATATCGCGACATGTCGTGTTTTCATGACTCAAGAAGGCGAGAGGAGACATGGAGCAAAAATGTCACGATTTCACGACATGTCGTGAAATCGCGACCGAAGAAGCAAAAAGGAGGCAAGGAAGGAAAAATGTCACGATTTCGTGACCGAAGAAGCAGAAAGGAGGTCAGGAAGGAAAATGTCGCGATTTCACGACCGAAGAAGCAGAAAGGAAGCAAGGAAGGAAAATGTCGTGATTTCACGACATGTCGCGATTTCGCGACCGAAAAAGAGAAAGAGGACCCGAAAGGAAAAGGTGTCGCGATATCGCGACATGTCGCATTTTCGTGACTCGAGAAAGGCAGGAAGGCCAAAAAGCAAAAGTGTCACGATATCGTGACATGTCACATTTTTGTGACTCGAACAGGACAGGAAGGCAGAGAAGCCAAAAGTGTCGCGATATCGTGACATGTCACATTTTCGTGACTCGAGGAAAGCAAGAAGGCAAAAGAGTCAAAAGTGTCGCGATATCACGACATGTCACATTTTCATGACTTGAAGAGGCAGGAAGGCAGGGAAATCGAAAGTGTCGCGATATCGTGACATGTCGCATTTTCATGACCAAACAAAAGAAAAGGAAGCATAGGCGGTTACAGGAGCCGTTACAGAGGAAACGGTCGAGCCATGGTATACCAAGGTGCAGTGAAAGCAGACGAAGATGAAGAGTCGAAATGTTTCGATAGCCAGAACAATGAAGGGACACGGGAGATGAAATAGAAATGTCAGAAAAGGGAGACGGAGCATCATGACAAAAAGTTTAAAAGGGGAAGCAAAGACATGCCCAAGGGTCAGAAAATTGGCAGAAATAGAGTTGAGACGTAAAGACAAGAGGCCATTCTGGACCGGTTAGATTGTTGTTTCTTCCAGGCGGAAGATGTTGTAACAGAACTATCTGTCGGGAATAAAGAATTTTTGTGGGCAGACTGTTGCCATGATTGTAATTTTGTTCTAATCTATTGAATGTGATTATAGATTTGGTGTGAGCAAGTTGGTTCTCCATCAAGTGGTATCAGAGTAGGAGTTCCTGAGTGTGCGAACAGATCATCGAAAGTGAGGCAGTTTGCACCAGGATCTATGGAAGGGTTGTGCGAAGAGAGTGAGGAAGAATGCCTCCATGAAGAAACTATGGTGGTGGGAGGAATGTGGTACCTGAGGAAGATTTCAAAGCTTTGCAGAGGCAAGTGCAAGCCCTGCAAGAGGAGTTGCGAAGAGGGGTTGAACCAAGGGGAGAAGACCATAGTGAAGATGAAGTTTGGGAGGTTGATAATCCATCAGAGGAAGAGGAAGCAATGAATCCTGTAGAAGTCAGATTAGTTAAGGCCATAACTCAGATCGAGAAGAAGCCAAAGTTTGATGTCTCCACGTACTCTAGGAAACTCAATCCAGAAGAGTTGATTGATTGGATCAATGATATGGAGGAGTATTTTGAGTATGAAGAGGTTGTAGATCCAGATCGGATCAAACTGGCAAAAACAAAGTTGAAAGGCCATGCTAGCATATGGTGGAAGGAAGTACAACTAGAAAGAAATAGGAGAGGAAAGGAAAGGATAACCAGATGGGACCGAATGGTTGAGAAGTTGAAGAGGCAGTTTATTCCTGCAGATTACGAATTAGAGTTGTTGAGGAAAATGCAGAGCTTGAGACAGTCAAGCAAATCTATCAAGGAATATACCGAGGAGTTTTACCAGATTTTAATAAGAGCTGGACATTCAGGGGATAGTAAGGAGAAAGTAGCCCATTACATAAATGGGTTAAGAATGAATATCCAAGAAGAACTCAGTTTGGTCAGAATTACCACCATTGAGGATACATATCAGTTTGCCTTGAAGGTTGAAGAGAAGCTGAACAAAAAATTTGAAGGCAAACAAAGAGGAAGAGGTCGAGGTGGAAGAACTGGGGGAAGGACCAGTGGAGGAAAATTTGATGATCGGGATAAGACTGGTGAAACGAGTACCAGCAAAGATCAGAAAGAGGAGAATACTTACCACCCCCGTAATCAGAACAATGGTTACCAAAGGGGAAGAGGTAGAGCTGGACGTGGGTATGGAAGAGGTGGATTTCGTGGAACATGTTTCCATTGTGGAGAAGAGGGACATCGGGCATATGAGTGTCCCCAACACCAAGAGAGGACGAATAAGTGACCTGAAGATCATGCCAGAGCTGCTATAGCAGATGAAGGTGCTGAGTCTGAACATTCGAAAGAAGCAGAAGAAGGAGAAGTGTTGATGACAAGAAGAGCATTGATGAATGGAGGGAAAGATGTGGATCAAAGGAAGAGCTTATTTCGCACGAGATGCAAATGTGCAGGTAAGACCTGTAATGTTATCATAGATAATGGTAGCACAGACAATTTGGTTTTAGGAGAAATGGTGACTAAGCTAAAACTAGAGAAGAGGGCACACCCGCATCCATATCGGATTGCATGGTTGCAGAAAGATCATAGGGCATTAGTTAGTGAGCAGTGTTTGGTTAAATTTCATATTGGAACTTATCAAGATGAGGTTCTATGTGATGTTTTGCCTATGGATGCTTGTCATTTGTTGTTGGGGAGGCCATGGCAATTTGACAGACGCGCGGTGCATGATGGACATGCGAATACTTACTCTCTGACCAAATATGGGAGGCATCACAAGTTGAAGCCATCGAGGGAAGTGGATGAAAAGGTATGCAGTAGCGCAAGAATCTATCTGGTAGATGGTAGAAAATTTTTGGATGGCCTGAAGAGGGAGTCTATGTGTTACGCATTAATTCCTACCGTTAAGAAGGAACAATGTATGGATATTCCAGTAGAGGTTGAAAGTCTATTAGAAGAATTTCCTGATATTGTGTCCGATAATGTGCCTGAGGGCTTGCCACCAGTGAGAAATATTAGCCATCAAATTGACTTGATTCCAGGGGCCAGTTTACCCAATAAAGCAGCCCATAGAATGTCTCCCACGGAGAACGAGGAGTTGAACAGACAGGTTCAAGAGTTGTTGAGGAAGGGATTGATCAGAGAAAGTTTGAGTCCCTGTGCAGTACCTGCAGTACTAGCACCGAAGAAGGATGGAGAATGGAGAATGTGTACTGATTCCAAAACCATAAATAAGATTACCATTAAGTATAGATTTCCATTGCCTAGAATGGACGATATAATGGACTATTTGAGTGGAGCTAAATACTTCACAAAGATTGATTTAAAGAGTGGGTATCATCAGATTCACATCAGAGAAGGTGATGAGTGGAAGACTGCTTTCAAAACCAAAGAGGGTTTGTACGAGTGGTTGGTCATGCCGTTTGGTCTAACCAATGCACCAAGTACATTCATGAGGTTAATGAATGAGGTGTTGAAAGAATTCCTAGAGAAGTTTGTTATTGTTTATTTGGATGATATTCTGATTTTCAGCAAGACATTGGAAGAACATTTGATGCAAGTTCGGACAGTCTTTGAAAAGCTGAGGGAGGAGCAGTTGCTGATTAATTTGAAGAAGTGCAGTTTTGTGAAAAAGGAGTTGGTGTATCTGGGATTTGTCATCTCGGATGAGGGTCTAAAAATGGATCCAGAAAAGGTGAAGGCTATCATTGAGTGGCCTACTCCAAGGAACATAATGGAAGTAAGATCATTCCATGGTCTTGCAAGTTTCTATAGAAAGTTCATTAGAAACTTTAGCAATATTTGTGCACCCTTGACAGAAACCATGAGAGGGGATAAGAAGGAGTTTAAGTGGACTACAAGGGCAGGTACAAGTTTTGAAATGTTAAAAAGGAAGGTGACAGAACAACCCATTTTGATACTCCCAGATTTTAATAAAGTATTTCAGGTTGATTGTGATGCTAGCGGCAGTGCCATTGGAGTTGTGTTGAGTCAGGAAGGTAAACCTGTTGCATATTTTAGTGAGAAGTTAAATGATGCTAGGAAGAAATACTCTGTTTATGATCAGGAATTTTACGCTATAGTTCAGGCTCTAAAGAAATGGAGGCACTATTTGTTAGCAAAGGAGTTTGTTTTATATACTGACCATCAAGCTTTGCAGTATATTAACAGTCAAGGAAAACTGAATCAGAGACACCTAAAGTGGGTGGAATTTCTACAGAGTTATACCTTTGTTTTGAAGCATAGGAGTGGGAAGTCTAATAGAGTTGCAGATGCCTTGAGTAGAAGACAAAATTTGTTGTTGGAGATGAAGGTGGAAGTCGTTGGGTTTGAAGAACTCAGGGGTTTGTATCCGGAGGATCCGGACTTTGCAAAAGCTTGGAAGGCATGTTTGTCTCCTATTACTTTGGATAGAACTAAGTGGCTGGATTTCACCATCCAAGATGGGATGCTATTCCGAAAGAACCAATTGTGCATTCCTAGAAGTTCAATGAGGGAGAATCTGATAAAGGAGAAGCATAGTGGAGGACTGGCTGGGCATTTTGGTCGAGATAAGACCATTGCCCTTGTCAGTGAAAACTACCATTGGCCACAGTTGCAGCAGAATGTGATGAAATTTGTGCAGAGTTGCAGAGTGTGTCAGATGGCTAAAGGAGTGAGGCAGAATACAAGATTGTATCAGCCATTACCTGTACCAGAAAGACCATGGGAGGACATCAGTATGGATTTTGTTCTTGGCCTACCAAGGACACAATGAGGGAATGACTCCATTTTTGTTGTGGTTGACAGGTTTTCAAAGATGGCTCATTTTATTCCCTATCGGAAAATGAGTGATGCAGTTCATATTGCGAGGCTTGTTTTTCAAGGAGGTGGTACGCCTTCATGGTCTACCCAAGAGTATAGTATCTGATAGAGATACCAAATTTGTGGGTTATTTATGGAGAACTTTGTGGAAGCAGTTAAAGACGGATTTGAAGTTCAGTTCTGCATACCACCCGCAGACTGATGGACAAACAGAAGTGGTGAACAAAAGTTTGGGTAACCTTCTAAGATGTTTGATAGGAGATAAGCCCAAGGGATGGGATTTGATTTTACCACAAGCAGAATTTGCTTACAACAATTCTATCAACAAAAGTACTAGTAAATCACCATTCCAGATTGTGTATGGGAACAACCCAAGGAATGCTTCAGAATTGAGAACGATGGGTAAAGGAGAAAAGAGTAGTGTTGAGGCTGAAGATTTTGTAGAACACATAAAGAGTTTGCATGAGGAGGTAAAACAACATATCAGTAAGATGAATACTCAGTACAAGGCCAAAGTAGATCAGAAGAGACGTTTCAAAGAGTTTCAAGTGGGAGATGAGGTCATGGTTCACTTGAGAAAGGAAAGGTTTCCTAACAAAACCTACAACAAACTGAAGATGAAGAAGTTTGGACCATGCAGGATCATAGGTAAAAGAGATTCAGGTAATGCCTATGAAGTGGAACTGTCGAAAGAGCTGAATATATCACCTATTTTTAATATTTTAGACTTGGTAGAATACCATGAAGGAGATAGTAGTGAGGCACCAAGAACAGATTTGTGGAACATTCCAGTGACTGCACCAGTCACAGATGAGATAGAGGAAATACTCGATACTCGAGAAGGCAGAAGTACCAAGAACCGACAGTATTCAGAATATTTGGTCAAATGGAAAGGTAGGCCTTCCGAAGATGCAACTTGGTTGTCAAAGATAGAGGTCGACCACTTGGGTCTTCCTCCAATAGTATAGAAGTAGAGGACACTTCTCAATCCACCCCGGGTGTCTGATGCAGGAGCATCCGATGGCAGTAGAGCAATCTTGCATCAAAGAAAATTTTTGATTTTCTTTTTTTTTTCTAAGTGTGCCTTGATGTCACGATATCACGACAAGGAAAAGTGTCACGATATCACGACAAGGAAAAGTGTCATGATTTTGTGACTCAAGAAGGCAAGAGGAGACATGGAGCAAAAATGTCACGATTTCATGACATGTCATGAAATCGCGACCGAAGAAGCAGAAAGGAGGCAAGGAAGGAAAAATGTCACGATTTCACGACCGAAGAAGCAGAAAGGAGGTCAGGAAGGAAAATGTCACGATTTCATGACCGAAGCAGCAGAAAGGAAGCAAGGAAGGAAAATGTCACGATTTCACGACATGTCACGATTTTGCGACCGAAAAAGAGAAAGAGGACCCGAAAGGAAAAGGTGTCGCGATATCGCGACATGTCGCATTTTTGTGACTCGAGAAAGGCAGGAAGGCCGAAAAGCAAAAGTGTCGCGATATCGTGACATGTCGCATTTTCGTGACTCGAACAGGACAGGAAGGCAGAGAAGCCAAAAGTGTCGCGATATCGTGACATGTCACATTTTCGTGACTCGAGGAAAGTAGGAAGGCAAAGGAGCCGAAAGTGTCATGATATCGCGACATGTCACATTTTCATGACTCGAACAGGACAGGAAAGTAGAGGAGCCTAAAGTGTCACGATATCGTGACATGTCACATTTTCGTGACCAAACAAAAGAAAAGGAAGCGCAAGCGGTTACAGGAGCCATTACAGAGGAAACGGTCGAGCCGTGGTATACCAAGGTGCAGTGAAAGCAGACGAAGACGAAGAGTCGAAACGTTTCGACAACCAGAACAATGAAGGGATGCGGGAGATGAAACAGAAACGTCAGAAAAGGGAGACGGAGCGTCACGACAAAAAGTTTAAAAGGGGAAGCAAAGACATGCCCAAGGGTCGGAAAATTGGCAGAAATAGAGTTGAGACGTAAAGACAAGAGGCCATTCTGGACCGGTTAGATTGTTGTTTCTTCCAGGCGGAAGATGTTGTAACAGAACTATCTATCAGGAATAAAGAATTTTTGTGGGCAGACTATTGCCATGACTGTAATTTTGTTCTAATCTGTTGAATGTGATTACAGATTTGGTGTGAGCAAGTTGGTTCCCCATAACTAAAGCACAACCAACAATATTTGTATATAAATAAAATACTAGACAATAGCAAATGAATCCTTCCATAATAAGGGTTTTACCATTCTTTTCTAAAATCGAGTTTTTCTTTAGATGAATTCTCCTTCCTTCAACTCTCCACTCCTTCCTCCTCCTAAAGCATTATCTCCCATTTTTCTTTGATTCACTCTTTCTCTCTATAAATTCTTAAGAGATGGTTTTATTTCAAGAACCTTAGATTCTTCAAGAGTTACGTTTGAGTTTTTGTCATCAACTCATAACATTTCTTTAGGATGTTACCATTAAATGAGATATTAATGTGGGCTTATTTAAGCATGGATTATTATTGTAATTAATTCTCCTAAATGTTTTTGCACCCATAAAGCACTATCCCTTAATGATTTAACATTAGGAAGAGTAATAATAATTGAAGCATTTTCCAAGAATTACTTTGGTCACCCACTTATTAGTTTCAATTGCTAATATCAATTATTAGCATTGATCCCAATATTCACACTTATTAGTGTTGTCAATAATTAATGCTTGAATAGTTCTCAACCAAAATCTAAGCATAATACATACAATTATAAATGACATTCATACCAATAATATCATACACCATTGTTTATCCTTAAGTAGGTGGTCTCCTTTAAGATAGTCTAGTGCTATCACCAACCTACTAAGGAGACTCATTGCACGAGCAAATTCTTGACCCAATAGTGTAAACATGAAATAAGCACAATGCAATGCATCTACATGATGGTTATTTTGTTACCATAAGATATAAATGAGTAATTCATCACCATAATATCTCAAAATATCTCTCAATTTAGGTGGTTCACCCTTATGATCCCACCAATGAGAGCCCCTAGTTTTGCAACCACAAATACATAAACAATACCATATTCCAAGCACAAAATGTAATTACTCAAACATATTGACAATATAAAATAAACCTAGCATTAGATATCCAAAACAATACATAATTCATTGTCAATAATGAGTCCCACAAAGGAGGGTCTTCAAAATTGGGATATTTGATGCCAAGCCTAATTAAAAATAATCCTAGATCCTTCCTTAATCCTTAGGTAAAAGGTCTTCAAAATTGGGATATTTGATGCAAAATTGTAAAATTATGATTCTTCCTATTTTACCTTTGTTGCAATAATGCTATAAACCTTTTTTTACTTTTTATCCCCTATTAGTTGGATGTTCACACAAGGCCTTCTACTTATCTAGTTAGGTCCTCATAGGGTTCTATGATAATTCTTCCTAATTTCTTATAAACTCGTGTATCTTAGCATATAGTGGCTCTAGTTTCATGTAGTTGATCTCTATATTTAGCTTGATCCTTCACCTCCTTAAAAAATAAATTAGTAATATCATAATTAGGGAGTTCCCTTTTAGGGTTTAAAATGTTTAATAGTACAAACCCCTAGATTCCTCTTATCGTTTATTGCATTGGGATTTTTAGAGAGGCTGACATGTCTTTGTAGGCCCATAAAAATATTTGAGAGTTAGGGATATTCTTCAATTTATTAACCATATCCTTTCAATAATTTATCCCTAACTTTTTTCTTATGATGCAAATATAATATCCAAAAGTTTGAGCATGTTCTATAACTTCTCTTTTACAAAAAAAATATTCTTCAACTTGTTTGGTGGTTTTTATCACTTGATTTAGGTTGTGTTTTGTATAACATACAAACTCAACATATTTTTGAATTCATCACCTCTATCTTGATGCTATATTGGAGGGACTTCACCCTTCCAATATTGAAAGCTTTCCTTGAACTACTTGTAGTTGCTTCTCCCTCTTTGAGCACTATTATTTCCATCTAAAACTTATTAATATTTTGATTTCTCACTTGCTAGGCCTCTTGAAATTATTTTACTTTATCACTAAATTGGGATTTTTCTTGTTTATTCTACTTCCTCAACTATTATTTCCCCTATATAAGTTGCTATATAAAATCCTCCAAATGTTTTATTTTCTTCTTAGCCTAATCAATTTGGAATTTGTGACCTTCAACCTACTTCTTCAATCGATCCTTTTTACTAGTATCCTTATTTAAGACATCATTTTATTGCTAGAATTACTCCTTATCAACCTTCAAATAGGTCAATTTTTCTTTAATCTCTTCATTATTATTCTTAAATACTTTATCTCTCACTACTAGTTGGTCAAACCACATGGCAACACTAATTGATAGTTGGTTCACATGCTAAGTTATTTGATATGGATATGTTTGGATTAGATCTAGTTTAGATACACTAGCAGTGAAGCCATTAGGGGAATTAGTAGTTTTATAAGGGTATTTATTTATCATTTTAATGAGGATTTTATTTTATCTAGATATAATTACAACCATATTAGTACTAGAGCTTAGGAGGTTTTTGTCTCCCAATTATGTATATTAATTTTCTAACCTCCTATCTTAATCTGCATGAAAGTCAAATACCTTTAGGATATTTGCTTCTTAGGATCACATGTAATATTATATACAAAGGCATGAATAGACCCTATAATTGTACTAGCTTATGGAGCTACTTTTGTAGACTTAGTCATGGATGATGGCATGAGCAACAACATTACCTAAAGCAATAGTCTAGCTTATGATAGAGGGTGACATAAGTGGGATTATAGTATGGACGTAGTGATTTTGGTGGATATGGTAGTTAATGATATTGAAAAAGAGAAGGTTCTTCTTGATGCTAGCTATTATAGTGATTATAATAGTGGAGAGACTAGTGGTGAAGGTATTGATGAATACAACACCAATGGTTATATGGTAAAAATTTGGATGGAATGTGATGAGGTAGAGGTAATAGAGGTTGTGCTGAGAGTAAATGTGGTAGTTGGATGTGAGGTTCCTCCAAAATAACCATGGTCTACACTATCCAATGGTGATGGAAGTGTTATAGAATAAGAAATGGGAGAAAATAAAGAAGTGAGAATATAAGTAGTGAAAGTGGAGAAAGGAGTAGAAACATTAAAAATTGAAAGTAGTAGTGGCCACTATCCTAGTCATTCCTAACTCAAGTGGAGTTCCTAATTAGGAATTTCATCCTCATTGAGTTGAGGTCCCTTTTGTTGTTTTTATGTTACTATGACATTTTCAAACATGGATCCATAGGTATTCTCTTTTAAATTTTGCTTCCTCTTTTTTATTCTCTCTTCAACCTTAGAGCAAATGAGTGCTAGTTTCATTGGTGTAGGGAATATAAAAATATCTATTGTAGAGGCATGTGGTAGTCTTTGTGTACTTGAAGGAATTTTTGGTACTTTACCTTTTATTTCTTCCCTATTTACACTCATTATATGCCTTCTATACCAAATGATAAAGAATTATATAAGTCATTTCATGTTTGAATCTTTGGTATCCCTATCTCATACCTCATTTTTTATTATGAGAGGAATTTTATATTTGAGTAACTGACCCACTCCAAGGATCCCAACATTTAGTGATTAATTCTAATATCTAGTCTAAAATTATCATTTACCTTGCTATAGGAGTTTTACCACTTTGGGAAGTTATTGTATCAACCTTGTTTTTCATATCCATACCTACTTGTGATTCCTAGGATAACTAGGAAAAATTCCTCACTAAGGTTTATCTATTTCTCTATATATTACAACTTCTGGTTCATGAAGGTATTTAGACCCTCGTCCTTCAATTTATCCCTAAAGTAGTTGACTAGGTCATAAAACCACATATCTTAGATTTTCTCTACCCATAGCCCTATATCTCTTAGTTGCTCCTCCAAAACCTTTTCGAGTCCTTATAGTATTGGTATAATATTTATTATTGGTTACTTAAGTAGGTAGAATATGGTCTTCTTATTAACCCTAAAACACCTTAGATCGATGTATTTAACTTGTATGGCATATTTAAGGTTGAACATATAATCAGGTACAAGCATTAGCAATGCAAAATGAATGGTTAAAAGTTAGAGTATGATGAAAAGAGCATGATATCACAAGGTAGAAGTATCCATTTAATTATTCTTATGACTTGAGTAATTATTGAGCATCCTCTAACAAGGTTGGATCTTTTCTCCTCATTTTTTCCATTATTACAATGTAAACTTTATCATAGAGTTGGTATGATATTTTATCTAATTCTTTGTTAGGTACATCCATACACTTCACTATTGATAAAGGCTCATTGTTTGATCTTGTATAACTCAATTATAAGGTTGGGAACTAGTCTTTCTTCTAGTATAATATCATCTAGACTAGATAAGAGGTGTATGTAAACCTTATTTTCTCCTTGAAATTCTTAAGTTGATAGTTTATCTAGTCATCAATATGTTAGGAATAGTTAATCATTTGGGAGTGTTTTGGGTATATTTCAATAGCATGGAAGATATCAAGGTGTTTCTCATATGCCTTGGTATTTATTTTCTTCCAAAGCATAGTTTTAATTACTAAAAAACAATCTAGATATTGTCATTGAATAGATCTAATTCTAGTAGGATGTTGAAGTTGATTGCCTTGTTTGGATTGTTAAGATAAGCAATTAAGAAATATTTCTAATAGTTCAAGTGTAAACTATAGTAAAATTCCTTTACATTTTAGGATTGGAGGTGACCCAAATTATGGGTCATTTACCACCTTCAATGCACTAATTGTATATCCTCTTATGTAGAAGGATTTCTTCATCCACTAAGGTGTCCTAATACTTTTATCTATATGGTCATATCTTTAAGCATGTGCATATACTAGTTTAGGGAAGTTCCATGATGAGGCCCAAAAATACCTCATTTTTGTTATGTTTTAAACATTAAAATACTACCATAAAAACCAAATATGATATTATTTTATGCCAAATGTGTGATTAAAATGCATTGTTTGTTTGTTTGCATGATTTAATGTTTAGGAGCACTATAACCTATTTTAACTATTTTTAGCATTTTTATGATTGTTTTTGCATGATTTTTGTTGGTAAAGTAGCATAGAAAAATAAATAAAATAAGCATGTTATGGTTTATGGCTAACTCAAGCATATTTTAAATGTCATACCACTTTAAAACCAAATTTTCAAGTTGATTTAGCACCAAAAATAGTCTCTATTGTAAAATAGGACATTGATAGATTTTGTGCAACATACAAATTCTAGCCAGCTAACATATTAAATATGAGTATTCAACCAATCAAAAAGAGCTAGTACAAATAGAATTCAATATGTTATAGTCAGAAAAGGTCATTGTAACCATTGTAGTTTAAAATATTTGAATAAAAGTGCAGTTTTATTTACATGTGTGAATTTGTGAGTATATGAGTGATTAGTTTTTAGTTTTGGAGTGAATATTATTTCTTCTAGACCAAGGAGCAAGGGCCCACTCTGAGGACTAGAAGGAAGGAGCAAATATTGTAGGTTTTTGATAAATTATGTTTTGCAACAATTTTGTCAATTTCTTGCTTAATTTGTGTAACAAAACTAACCCCTATTTTAGCATAATATTTTGTTATGTTTTAAAGTGTAATGTGTGTAGAATATTTACAGTCAACTAGCCTCTGTTTTGAATGTGTATAATATCCCTATTTTCTGAACTTCCATTTATGTAGCAACTTTTTGACAAGTTTTACAACTTTTTCTAACAAGATTTTGCAACAATCGTTTTTTTTTAATAGTTTAGCATTTTGAATTTTAATATAATTAAATATATTTTAGTTTCAATTTAGCATTTTCCATTTCTATCATTTCAATTAGCAAGCGTAAAATAGTTCTTTTTCAATTTCAATTTTGCAATTGTCAATTCTTGCAATTGTAGCTTAAATGTTAAATTCTACAATTTCAATTTTGTAAGTTAAATTAGCTTCAATTTTTACAAATTAGGATTAGTGTGACCTTGAAAAACCAAACAAACATCTGTTTCACCGAATAAATCTTGTGAACTAATTGCCTAAATTATAACTTGCCAAAGCCTTCTATCGTAGATAGCCTTGGACACCACCCTAGATTTGACAAATATTGAAAATTAAATGATGACAATAATGACACTCATCATTTTTGGTGTCGTTTCTAGGGAACATAGGTGTTGTTAGGAGATAAAAATAGTCAAACAATTGTTGCTTATGCTAAGTTGTGACCTGTAGAGCAAAATCCTGAAACAGACCAACTTGCATGAAACATAGTTGTAAAACTGATAAGTTGCAATTTAGAACATTAGAAAAACAAGCAGAATGAATGAATAGGTTAAGGGATGAAAAAAGAAGATTTCTTAAAACCCCTTTACCTACCACAGGTAGGCGATACTCACGCCAAGGTGGTGAATTGCCTACATTTGAGCTTCCTAACGAACTTGAAAGAAAACCACCATCCCCATCATCAGGAAGTATTGAGTCTCCTGAGAGAGAAATTGTAGAGGAGCAACTTGCTAGTACCTCCTCACCTACTCTTGATAAATCCTCATCATCAGGATAGTTTAAATGAATTTATAACAATATTTGGGAGGATACCATGGCAGATGGGCAAGGAAACCCAGATAGGGGCAACAATATCCATACTCAAGTAGACAATCCTACCCCTACAAGGACTTTTGAATATCCTATTCGATTAAATCCTACACAAAATTCTCCCATGAAAATAATTTCACCTTTGGTGCTACCTACCTTTTGGGGGGTTGCATCCAAAGATCCTGATCAATTCTTGTTTGAATTTAAGGTTGTGTGCCAAACATACGATTACATAAATGATAACCAAAAGCTAAAAGTTTTTCCCTCCACACTCAAGGACTCAGCTTTGTGTTGGTTTATGAGCCTAGAGCCCGAATCAATCCAAACTTGGGAAGAAATGGAAAGAGTATTTCTGGATAAATACCAGGAATACTATAGGGTGAAAAATAGGAAGGATGAACTCTTTAGAATCAAACAAGAACAAGATGAAACTCTAGAGGATTACTTGGATAGGTTTACCTTTGTACAAAAGAGATGTGGGCCTATTGAACCAAAAATGTGTAAGGCCATATTTTTACGAGGATTACAAGATGATTCTAGAGAAGTGCTAGATTTAATGGGCAAGGGAGATGTAAGCACCCTTGACATTGATGAAATCCTAGAGTTATGCAAAAATTACTCATGCACAAGGCAACAAAGATGAAAGAGGAGTAATAATGGTAGTGATGTAAAAGAGCTTATGGAAGAATTTGCCAATCTAAAAACTGACATCTTGGTACATCTTAATACCACATTAGGGGAAATGAATGCAAAATCCAACTCTACAACACCCCTAGCTATTTACTATCCAAGATGTAGAAACAAACATGCTCTTCAAGACTATCCTCTAAAAAAAACTTCTATATCTACTATTTGTAGCATTTGTTCCAAGGGACATATCACTGACCAATGCCATCTACTTCCAGGACTCAAAAATATTTTGGAAACCCAAATGGAAGAACTCAACTTTGTTGGGCAAAGACAAGGAGGCAAATTTTCACAATATCAAAATGCCCCATGTTTTCCCACAAATTGGGGATAAAATCATTGGACTATGCCATGGGGTTATTCAGAACCACCACAATAGCCTTGGAATCAACCTCCATGGATAAATCCTCAATATTGGTCACAATCCAGGTGGACAAATCCATAATGGAATCAACCCCATCCACCTTGGATGCAAGCCCAATCTCATGGATAGAGTTGGGGACAACAGTATCCATCATACCAGGGACAACGAAGATACCAAGGACAAAATCAAAATTTGTTGCCTGGTCTTGCTCAAAATTTCCCTCAAGGAAGACCCCAACAACAACAATAACAATAGGTAAAGCAACCACCACTTCTAGCCCAACCTATGGCCAATCCTAATAATACAAGATAGGCAACCCCTATCTATGTAGCTGAATCTGATGAAAATACTATAGTAAATGTTATTGATTATAGCAACATCCAACTACGCTCAGGCAAGACATTACCTGAGCCTATTCCACCCACTATTGAAGAAATAACAATCAATGAGAAATAAGAATCCTTTAGTCCAGAAACATAAAAATCAGCCCTGGATAAAGGAGAAGAAAAAATAAAAAATCTGCACATAGAAAATTCACCTTCTTTAGAGAAGATACCATATCCTAAAAGGTTTAAAAGTTCTAAAAATACTCCTGAATCAGACCTAGTAAGAGAACTCAAAAGTTTGACTATTTCACTTCCTTTTTTGCAAGCAATCAAGGATGTACCTCTAATCAACAAAATTATTCAGGACTTGTGCATAAAAAGATCAAGTAGAAAAAAGAAATATTTTCCTAAAACTATGTAGGTAGAAGGAAAATTGGCTGACCTGCTTTCTGGGAAGCTTGTCCCACCAAAGTATAGTGACCCAGGAAGTCTAGTTGTCACCATAACTATTGGATCAATGCAAATTTCTAATGTCTTGGTTGATCTTGGAGCTACCATTAATGTTATGACCAAAGACACAATGCAAAAATTATAGTTAAACAATCTAAATCCTACATCTACTATTCTGGAAATGGCTGATAGATCTATTGCCAAACTAGAAGGGATTATTGAGGATATTCTTGTAATAATTTCCTCATGGGAATACCCTATTGATTTTTTGGTATTGCAGCCTCGCAACTCTGTGAATGGTTATCCAATTATCTTGGGTAGGCCTTGGCTTGCTACTGCAATTGCTTTCATAGATTGTAGATCAGGGGAGATGACTATTTCTAATGGCATTGATCTAAAAAATATTTCTCTGTATCCACCTACAAAACCTTCAACAAAATTTTTAGGTCAGTTATGGTTTCTTCATTCTGATGAGGAATAGGAAGAAATTATCTCCACACTAGCCACCATGGTAGTGAAATAACACATAGAAGAGATAGATTCACATGAGAGAGATTTTTGAAGATGAAACTATCCTAGTAAATACACTGCATGAACAAGGACTTGAGGATGAACCAATCACTATTCATCACTTGTTATGGAATGATGAAGGTCAGACATCTGAACACCTATCATCCATTCCATTGCAGGAAAGTCCCTTCACATTACCACATGGATGGCATCATCACCTTCTTTCATCTTTCCATTGTCCTATGCAAGATTTGATTCCATCAAGGATTACTATTGATAGGGAGACAAGAATATTTCATTCTCTTCAACCACATCACTGTCCACTGAACTCCTTAGTAAGAAAATATGAGGGAGTTAATTATGTCCACCTAAGGATAAAACAAATTGAAGTACAACCAAGAAAATTCTTAAACATTAACAACTGGCTGACTGATGAACAAGAAGCAAAATTATTTGTTATTTTGAAACAACATGTTAAAGCCTTTGCATGGGAATATAAGGATATGTCAAGAATTCATCCTGATGTATGCACTCATAGGATATATACTAAAGATGTTAAACCTGTGAGACAGCCCCAAAGATGATTAAATCTTGCTCTAAGAGATATTGTCAAGGAAGAAATAGAAAAACTCTTAGAGGTTGGATTCATATATCCAATTTTTGATAGATGGTGGGTCTCTCCATTGGTTATCATACCAAAGAAGAATGGAAAACTGAGAGTGTGTGTAGATTATCGAGAACTAAACAAAGTCACACATAAGGACCATTTTCCATTACCATTCATTGATCAAGTGTTAGACACACTCGTAGGAAAGAAGTATTTCTGCTTTCTTGATGGTTTCAATGGGTATAACTAGATACAAGTTGCACCCGAAGACCAGGAGAAAATAACTTTTACTTACCCATGGGGAACTTTTGCTTATAGGGTTTTACCCTTTGGTCTGTGTAATGCCCCAACAACTTTCCAATGAGCTATTTTGGCTATTTTTTTTTATTTGACCACTGAAAATGTAGAAATTTATATGGATGATTTTACAGTTTGTGGAGAAACCTTTGACTTTACTTTAGAACATCTTGATAAGGTTTTAACTCACTATGAAACTTACCATCTATCCTTGAATCTTGATAAATGCTTCATGATGATGGAGGAAGGGATTGTTCTTGGTCATCACATTTCTTCTAATGGGATCAAGGTTGATCCTAAGAAGGTTGAAATCATCAAGAACCTTCCTCCTCCACAAACCCAAACTGATGTTAGGAGTTTCTTAGGACACATTGGCTTTTATCATAGATTTATTCTAAATTTTAGTACAATAGCAAATCCTATGTTTGCATTATTGACCAAAGATTCTAAATTTAATTAGACTAAAAAATGCCAAGAATATTTTGATGCTTTAAAGGAGAAACTAACCACTCCACCTGTGTTACGAGGTCCTAATTGGGAATTGTCATTCCATATCCAAACTGATGCCTCCAATACTACAATTGGAGCAGCATTAGGGTAGATAGAAAATGGGGAGCATTATGCTATCTACTACATAAGCAAAAACCTTACTGAAACATAAAAGAATTATACTACTACTGAAAAGGAATTTTTAGCAATAGTATATTCCATTAATAAATTGTATCACTATATCATTGGTTATCAAGTATTCATCCATACCGATCATTCAACCATTAAATACTTGATGAATAAACCCATGGTTAGTGCAAGGATCATTCATTGGTTATTACTATTACAAGAATTTGATATTACAATAGTAAATAAACCAGGAAAAGCTAATGTAGTAGCAGATTTCCTATCAAGGCTAAATAACACAAGGGAAGAAGAGTTAGTTGAGGATACTTTTCTAGATGAAAAATTGTTTGCTATACTAGTACAATCACCTTGGTTTGCAGATATAACTAACTATTTGGCAATAGGAAAAATTCCTCCCCATTTCACTTCCAAACAAAAGAAACAATTGGTAAGACAAAGCTCATCCTTCAAATGGATCAAAGGTCTACTTTTCAAGTGTGGTCCTGACCATGTTTTATGTAGATGCATTCGAAAATATGAGGTGTATGATATCCTCCGTGCTTGTCATGATGAACCATCAGGAGGACATTATTCAGTAAAAAGCACAATTCAAAAAATTTTAGGCATTGGTTATTATTGGCCATCTCTTCACAAAGATGTAAAAAGGTATATTCAACATTGTGATGCATGTCAGAGAATGGGAAAACCCACGCACACAAATGAAATGCCTCTACAGCCTCAAGTGGTTTTAGAACCATTTGAGAAATGGGGGTTAGATTTTGTGGGACCTATTGACCCACCATCTCAAGGAAAGGTGCATATCTTGGTATGCACTGACTATGTGACTAAATGGACTGAGGTGCATGCTTTTAAGCATGCTCATGAAGAGAAGGTTGTTGATTTCCTTTACACTCAAATTTTTTAGATATTTGGAGCTCCACGATCTATCACCACAGATCATGGGCCCCAATTTGCATCAAAATTTATTGAAGCTTTTACTAAACTCTATGAAATCAAGCATAGAAAATCATCACCCTATCACCCCCAAGAAAATGGTCAAGTTGAGGTAACCAATAGGGAGTTAGAAAGAATTTTGACCAAAATAGTAGACTCACATAGGAGAAATTGGTTAAATAAATTACTAGAAGTAGTTTGGGCATACAACACAACATGGAAATCCACCACAGGTTTCACACCTTATGAACTAGTTTATGGTAAGAAACCTCTTTTTCCTATTGAATTTGAGTTACTGACACTTCGTACATCTTTGGAAATTGGTATTGACTTGTCACAGGCATAGATGGATAGGATTCTACAACTTAATGCATTGGATGAACTTCGGTTGGATGCATTGCATCAAACAAAAGTGATCCAACAACAATGAAAGTTGTGGCATGATAGTCATATTCAACAAAGGAAATTTGAGCAAGGAGATTGGGCTTTATTGTTCGATTCTCGTTATGAGGATTTTCCTAGGAAGCTGCAGACAAGGTGGCTTGGGCCATACCTGATTGAAGAAGTGTTTGACAATGGAGCAGTTCATCTTTCTCCCATTGATGATTCAAGGAGAAAGTTAGTGGTAAATGGACATCACCTTTAGGTATACCATGAACCATTGACTAAAGAAGAATTTTTGAAGTAGATTGCATATAGTTGGAGTTACATATGTCAGAAGAGACACCCTCTTCTAACACAGATTCAGAATGATTTGAGAAAAAGTGTGAAAAAAAAAAAAACAAGAAAACAAAAAAAAATAATAATAATAATAATCTTGATTGTGAAATTCCTTCATGGGCACAATTTTGGTGAAATTGTGAAATTCCTTCATGGGCACAAGCAAGACAAAAAGAAATGATAAAAAGAGATGAAAAAAATAAAATGAAAAAATAATATAATTCAATAGTGAAAACCTTTTCAAAGGCGCTATTGAATTAAGGCTTACATGAAAACCGGTTTTTGGTATGTTTACCTTTTTGATCTATCCATCATTGTTCCACCATTGTACAAATCTCACCTACTACACATGTGTTCTATTTTTTGTTTATAGATAATTTGTAAAGTGTTTGATAAATTTTTTAGGACAACTAGGTATGTGTTTCTTGCTTTTGTCATAGTATGTGTTTCAGCCCCCCCCCCCCGGGGGGAGGGGAGGGGGGGTGGGAGACGGCCCGGGGCCCGGGGGGGGCCCCTGGGCCGAGAAAAATTATTTAATTACCTTTGTAAGGACTAGTAATCACTAAGACTAGTAAAAATGCACTCCTTGAAGTAGTTAGAATATTTTTAGAAGAAGAGGATGTACATAATGTTATGCAAATGAAAAAAAACATTTGTAAAGGGGTAAAGAGAGCTAGTATACAAAAACCTTGGGATGAGATTGCAATCTGGGTAATAAAATTTTTAACCTATGAGAGGCAGTATGTTATATTTTCAGAGCATCATATGAAACTTCTCAATAATTTAAGGTATGGTAGCCGAAACCTAGAGGTAAGGGTAAATATTCCTCTATACTTGTATCAAGAACTACATAATATGGCAAAGAGATACCAATGGGGCAAGGGATCCCCTAGGTATCATGGTCTTATAAAACTCATCTACAAACACCATTTTAGGGGAAATCCCCAAAGTTTTAATAGATTCTTTACCCCTTGGAATGAGTAGATTTTGATGGAAGAAGAACCCAGGCAAGAAGAGGAGGAAGAATTTGAAGGTAGGGTAGAGTCCCTTGACAACAATATTGATGAGGTTACAAATAGGGCAGATATCCCTAAAAACAATGTAGATGAGAGGGTTACCCCTGAATCTGAAGAAACTCCTTCATCCCCTCTAGGTCCACCAATTTCTAGGACCAGAGCATAAAGAAATAGGAAAGTTAAGTTTGAACCTATAGAACAATGAAAATCCAAGAAAGTAATTTTCTGTGAAGAAGTTACAAAAAAAATTTCCCAGACATCTGCACAGTCAGAACCTAAAACAATTGGGTCACTGACTAAAGTAACACATTCTTTGGAGGAAAATGAATTTGATTCTTTTTTTTAGTAAAATATGTAGGAAAAAAATCTACATAAACTGAGTAAGCTAAGGTAGCAATAGGAACACAACAGTTACGAAGGTATTCCAAACAATAGGGACATTTTGTTGTAGAGGAGCTAGTTGAAGAAATAGATATTGAAATAAGAACTCAACCACCTTCACCCCCTCCTCTGAGAAAGATCCTTAGAAGGAGATAAGGTACAACTACAGTCATGGAAACTACACCTCCAGCATCATCCAGTTATAGAAAATGGAGAAAATTGATACTTCAAGAGGATGAGGACAAAGTGACTGAAGAAATTCTAGTCCAGGAATAGAAAACTCTAGTTCCAAAATTACTTAATCAAGAAAAGGGACCACTTATAGAAGTTGGAGAGTCAAGTTCACCACTTGCTATGGACTTACCTACATATTCTTTAGAAAATAAATAATATGAAGAGTATGAGAAATATTACCATGTGAAAGCTACTAGGGTGATTATCAAAACTCAAAAAATCTTGATTGAAAGGAGTGAAGCAACAATTAAGGAGAAAGATTAATACATTGACCAATTTTTGCAAGAAATAAAGGAGTTGAGAAGAAAACTGACACCATTGGAGGCATTACCCACAATTTTAGATTTTGGTAGGGAAATGGCATAAATTCTACTTGAATTAGCAAGGTAGGTTCTAGAAGGAGAAATGTAAGCTGATATCCCATAACTGCATCATAATACTGAGGATAATTTGGAACATGCACCTAAAAATTTTGTCCTATTTTCATTACTATTGTAGCAGCATAATATACAAAAAAATACAAATCTGAATAGAGGGAGGAAGAGGCAATTTTTTATGTCATGGAAGGCTCACATAACCTATAGATGGGCCAACAATAGATTTTGTAGCAAAATTTTAAAAAAGAGACCATTTCAACACTTTCAAATGTAGCTCTGAAACATTTTAGGATAGCTTCAAAACATACTGCAGAAATACAATCTCATTTTAGAGCAGCTCTAGAATGTATGAAAACTATTTTGAGATGCCCTGATACAGTTCTAAAACAATAAAATGGGTAAAGCACATCAAAAATTGAGATCCCTAAAGCACAAGAAAAACTATTACAAGTAAGTACATTAAATTTTTGTCAGTTCTATTTCAAAGGTGCAAACAACAAAAATAGAAATTCAGGTTAATTTGTTCTCTAAGCATAAAAATCCATTGGTAGTGCATCCGCATAATATTATTCTACTATAAAAGTATAATGAAGATATTGCAAGGTGGATGTCATGCTACCAAACCTTGGAATTACGCATTGTAGCATTGAAACCCTTGGAAAAGCAAAAAGAGACATAGGCTACACAAATTTCTAATTTCCAAGAAAAGGTACAAAGTTTATGTTATATTGTAAAATATTTAATATAATGCATAAGGCCTGCTAGGTTATATAGCTTACTCCTTAGAGAATACTTTTTCATATAGCACATAATGCGTATTTGCTTAGGATTAACTTATGATTTAAATACTACTCTTGATTTTCTAGAGGCATATCTATGGAGCCCTAAGGAGTAGAAATATTTATTGTGTGAGTTTTTCTTGCATAAATATGTTATTCTAGAGGATGTGCAATTTCTACCCCATATCTATACAGGGGATATACAACTCCGGTCCTTCATATCCACTTTGAAAAATCAGCTATATTGAGATCAGGAGAAAAGAAAGAATAAAATAATGGAATTAGAACTTGGCCTGCTATTAATGCATATTCAACCAAATCACAAAGCATTAGCAAGCCAAAATTTCAACCTAATAGACAATTCAGAGATCAAAATTGCTTATTTAAAAATCTTAAGGATAGTATGATTTATTTTCAGCAATTTTGCACAGGTTATTTTACAAATTCCTTGTTAGCATGCAAATTCATATGGGAAGAATTACCTATTTCCTTGCTAAAGAGAGAGCAAATATCACCAAATAATCTATTATGGTCACATACGAGGGAAGAAGTAGTAATGCATACAATATTAGCTTTTAAGCATCAATGGATAGGCTTAATATTTAGGCCTTCCACTATTATCACTCATGTTCCATTTTACTCTAATTCTGATCGACAAACTGATGAACAATTTTAGAATTGGTTAACAAAGCTAAAATAGTGCAGGGGATATTACACTGAAGGCTCAATATTTTAGGGAACCTGGTACAAGGAGTTGGATTTCAGTGCATTTATAGACCAAAAAAATGCTTGAGGGCATGCATCAGGTCAATTTGGAGGGATGATGAGGCCCAAAAATACCTCATTTTTGTTATGTTTTGAACATTAAAATATTGCCATTAAAAACTAAATATGATATTATTTTATGCCAAATGTGTGATTATAATGCATTATTTGTTATTGTTTGCATGATTTAATATTTAGGAGCATTATACCCTATTTTTATTATTTTTAGCATTTTTATGACTATTTTTTGCATGATTATTGTTGGTAAAGTAGCATAGAAAATAAATAAAATAAGCATGTTATGGTTTATGGCTAACTCAAGCATATTTAAAATTTCATTCTGCTTTAAAACCAAGTTTTCAAGTTGATTTGGCACCAAAAATAGTCTCTGTTGTAAAACAGGGCATTGACAGATTATGTGCAGCATACAAATTCCAGCCAACTAGTATATTAAAGAGGAGAATTGAAATAGTCAAAAAGAGCAAGTAAAAGTGGATGGAATGTGTTCACAGATATCAAAAAAGACCTTTGATCCACTTAGATGTATTCCCACATTGTCCAAATGAGAGCAACAAGGCACAAAGCAAAAAATGAAAGGATAGTTGTAAACAACATACAAAAACCAGTCCTTTGCAACTTTAAATAAAGTCACATACCAGGTCAAATATGGCAAGTGTGAATGGTTAGAATGTATCTAAAATGGCAACAAAAACCTAATTTCACATTTGGAAGCACTCTCACTCGATCTAAGTTGGCGGCAAAAATACATTCCTACGCTTTTGCCCTATATTCCAGATCTCTCTCGAGGCAGAAACAAACTGTTTCAACTAAAAGAGTATATGTTGCATCCATTTTGGGAGGAATTAAGGAGAATAGGGTGAAGGCAGGTGTAAAAACTGATCCTAAACTATTTTTGACTTATTTCCACCAGTTGGAGGATGCACAGATAAGCTGCTACAATAGATTGTGTCTTAATATAGACCAAGTCTCCTGAAATAACTTAGGCAAATAAGGAATAGATAGCACATAGGATTGATTTAGTATTTGCAAGTATTCATGTAGAAAATAATATAAATAGGATGCTCTCTCATTGGTTGAGCTAGTCCAAATAGAAGTCCATAAGTTGTAGTCAGAAAAGGTCATTGTAATCGTTGCAGTTTGAATAATTGAATAGAAGTACAATTTTCTTCATGTGTAAATTTGTGAGTGTATGAGTGATTATTTTTTAGTCTTAGAGTGGATATTATTTATTTTGGACCAAGGATCAAGGGCCCACTTTGAGGACTAGAAGGAAGGAGCAAAATTTGTAGGTTTTTGATAAATTCTGTTTTGTAGCAATTCTATCAAATTCTTGCTTAATGTGTAACGAAACTAACCCCTATTTTACCATAGTTATTTTGATGTATTAAAGTGTGATTTGTGTAGAATGTTTACAGTTGAATGACCTCTATTTTGAATGTGTTTAATACCCATGTTTTATGAACTTTCATTTCTACATTTTTTTGACAAGTTTTACAACTTTTTTTGATAAATTTTTGCAACATTTTGTTTTGGTAGTTTTTAGCATTGTGAATTTCAGCATGATTAAATGTAGTTGATTTCAATTTAACATTTTTCATTTCAGCAATTTCAATTAGCAAATGTAAAATGGGCCTTTAAATTCTATAATTTTAATCTCTGTAACTGTAGTTTAAATGTTAAATTCTACAATTTCAATTCTATAAGTTATATTAGTTTTATTTTGGCAAATTAGGATTAATATGACCTTGAATAACCAAATAAACATTTGTTTCACCAAATAAATATTGTAAACTAATTTCCTAAACTATAACTTTCCAAAGCCTTCTATCATAGATAGTCTTAGACACCACCCTAGATTTGACAATTTTTAAAAATTAAATGATGAAAATAATGACACTCATCATTCCACACCTAAGGGACTATTTGTATGGGTAGGAATTAGGTTCAACTTTTATTGATGCTCTATGAATCTATTTATGTACCTAGGTTAAACCTCCTAATGGAATCCTTCTTAATGTTTCTAATTAAATTTTTGAATTTAATCTATTTGGTCCATCTATAGGGCCCATAAAACAAATCATTTATCCTTTGAGGATAATAGTAGGGATTTCTCTTTCTTCTTGAACTTTTCTTACCTATTTTATTGGAGATTCTTACCTCTTCTATTAATACTAGGATTTGTGATGGAATATCATATGTAGAAGGGGTAATGGTTGTGGAAGGTAAATATTCTAGATTAGCCTCTGACATAGAGGTACTTTAAAATGCAAATTAAGTGTAACTAGTGGTCATGATGGAAGAAGGATAAAAACTAGAATAAAAAAAATACAAAGTGGAGGGCCAAGGAATAATTTCTCAACCTAGCAAGTAATTTGCTCAAAAAATGAGATGATTTTCTCCTTTGGGGTCTTATAAAAGAAGATATTACTTTATGTGGTTTTCCAAATGTAGTGAGTGATTTGCCTTAAGGTACTAGTGATTTTCTACTTTAGGAATTGGATGAATTTCCCTTAATTCACTTAAAATATCAAGTAGTTCACTCAGATAGGCTAGAAAATTATTTGCAAGACTTAAATTGGGCAAAACATGATTGAGTGGATCAATAGACTATTAGGAACAATCAATTTTCTTGTAAAATGCTAGTTAAGTATGACTTTGTGAAACTTTAACCCATTTTATTTAGTGTAATTTGGACTCTATCTAAGGTTGTAAAGGTTACTTAGGCTATTTGACTTGTAGAGGGGAGCCCAATAGGCTCAACCCTTTGATAAACCAATGCATAGTTGAGGTGGATTAACCATAGTGACCAAAAAATATTTTGAAAGTATGGATAAATAAATATGATTTATAAGGACCGTGTGGCTTGCTTGGTCTATATTTCTCATGTGATATTCATAAGGAGAAATAGGAGGGTGAAATATAGAATTTTATATGTTGGAGTATAAATGAAGGTTTATTTGGGGGTTAAGGGGGTTTTATAACCCCTTTTTATGTCTTTGGATAATAATTCTAGAGGTTTATTTTCCCACCTAAGTAGTTATCCTAGTAGGTAGGCCACTTGCAGTGATTCAATCATTATTTTGAATGTATTGCTTACAGGGGGGTCAATTTGATCCCTTAGTATTTGTTAAAGACAAATGATAAGAAGATATCTTTGACAAGATGGATCTTGATATTATGGGGAAGAATAATTTTAGGGGAGGAGGGAGGAAAAGAAATATAGAAAATGAGATATAGTGGAAAAGGAAAGAAGAATAGGGGATACTAGCTAGAAAGTAATAGCCAAAGAGTAAAGAAAAGATATGTATATATTTATATTTTCCTTGGCCTAAGTTTCTATTAAATGGATTCAAGTACTAACATTTACTAAAATTGGAAATGTTATTTATCCATCATGGAAATATTGCAGACATTAAAACTTACAACCTAAAGAATTTTATAGGGTTTTCTCTAGAGTTAATCAAAATTTCTATGATCCCATAGGTTAGCTCTATCTTCATTCAATTTGAACACTTTCCTTCCTTGTAATATATCTTAGTGGATAATTTTTCAAACCATATTTTGACTATTTCCTAGTATGGGATTATTTTATTGAATACCTTTTCTCTTTTGTCCTCTAGGATCAATAGGGAATTCAATAATGCTTGAATTAGTTTAAAATTAGTGTATTTAATATCTAATTGTTGTGAAATTTGGAGTTAAGGAAGCTTCAAACTTACTAGCAACATGAATTATTTTACTTGGACCGAACTATAAATATATTACCACACACTAGATCTACCTAAAGTGATTCATATAGTTTGGTATACCAATCCCTATATTATATATGATGATCTTCTTCATGATCCTCACTATGTTCATATTTATAGACTCTACTTTTCCATTGAACTAGGTGTTATAACTAGAGGATATTTTGAGAACAAACCTATATTTCAAGGTAAACTTCATCATTTTAAACATAATGAAATGGGTAGCATTATTAGTGACTACTATGGATGGTATCCCCAATCTAGTGAGGATGACTTCCAATAGGTATATGAATGCTTCCTAATTAACTAATGTAACTGACACTACTTTGACCCACTTTGTGAAGTTATCTATTGCATTAAGGATTTATCCATATCCTACACTAGATAACATAATTATAAATCTAATAAGTACTAACACCCATTGTTGGAAGAGTTCAATGATAATTATAGGATTAAGAGGGATTAGTATCTTTATCCTTCTTCCCATGAACATATAATAGGATTTGTAATTTTTGATCCCCTAGAAATAGTTGAAGAAGATGGTAGGTAAATAGTATCCAACTCCTAGGATTTTGTATGCCATAGTTGGAATGGAATAATATCTTTCCTTATCATGGTATTCTTTAATAAATATTTCTATTATTTCTTCTTCAACACATCTCACCAAGTCACCATCATACATCTCCTTGAATGGAACACCATCAAACCATGTATAGTGCATTGGTTTATATTTAAATAAAGTCCTTTATTTTTACATCAATACATCTAGAACCTTTCTACTTATCATGTACCTATAAATATATCCCATACATCCTATCTAATTACTAGGTTTATATTCTTCTACCAAGGTAATTTGATCATTGGGAGTAAACATTATGAGGTTTTAACACAAGGATATACACCTAATAATATTGGTATGTTTAATTGCCATATCAAACTCTTGAATCTCATTCATTTATCCAACCCTCTTTACACCCACTTCATCATGAAGTACAAAATATTAGACATTTATGTAGACTATGAGGATGGTGGCCTTGCTTTGTGATAGGATATACCTAAATTTCTTAAGAGACTTCATGATAGCAAAAAATAATTTTTAATGAAGTTGTACCTCTCTTTGTAGTTGTAGAGGACTTGGATTAGGAATGATATGGGATGTTATTCATCCTTGTCATTCTTTTGGTTGGAATTTAGCAATGCTTTGTCTATACCAAATATAGAGTCTAAATACTTGGAGAAACCAATATTTAATAATACTAAGGATTTGGTGATGACATATTTGATATCTTGGATGACCTTTATACCTTCATCAATATAGACTAGGGTAGCATCATTTTTAGTTTTATAGTTATTGGCCTAACTAGTTGCACAAACATGATTATAAACTTGGAAATGAATTGGATTTGACATAGTAAGAATTGGATTCATTTTATTGACATGGATAGGGGGAGGTCTTTTATTGTATTTATTATGACCAAACTTCCTTTCAACATCACATGATCTAAAATTTGTCTTGCATCATAAATATGGACTTCATAAGGTTAATCAAGGTATATGTTCCCTACACATCTAAAATATGGATTTTAGGTGTTTAATATTCATGTTTCTAACCTTTTAATATACATTCAAACATTAAGGTATATGAAAATGATCTCACCAACTAATCTTGTGAATATGTTATCCATAGCCTCTAGAATATACCTCTAATATATGATATCCAAAATAACATTCTTTGGTATGTGAAAGTTCTTAATTTGTTGATGAATATTTTCTTGTGTTGATCATCATATTTGAACTAGATTTGGTTATATCTCTTGGTCCACAATCTACGTAGTATGTAATTTGTGCCCTAGATTATAACCAAGATTATGACTTGGAATTTATTCTAATTCAACCTCTAGAGAAGGTTGGTTCCTTTCTTGTGACAAATAAAAATAATTTTTATAAGACTAAATATAAAATTAGAGGCTTAGAGAGAGGAAAAGGCATAGAAATTGATCAAATAGTGGTCGAAACCTAGGTAACAACAATTTTGCTCACCATACACATACCATACAACTTAACTTAAGCAAATCCTAATAGATTATCTAACATGAAAATTATCATATAATTTATATTTAACTCAAGCTATGCATCCTCTAACACTCCAATATCTTTGTAGTGATAATCCAAACAATACAATTTTTTTCTAACAAAATTCACCATTCGTAAAGCTTTAACAAAAATGTATAGAAGTAAATAAATTAAAAAAACATTGTAATCTATAACACATCACTATAAGAGGCAAAAAAACATCTTGTTTCATTAGCAATAGAGCAAAATGTAAAGTTTACAATAGGAAAATTCTAAAAGTGTTGACCCTCATGTTGAGAAAACTTAAGCTACTTATGTTTTTTTTACAATTCATTAAGTTCAACTTGATCATTACATGTATAGTATAACATAGGCCTACAATGAATATGTACAACCTAGCTCCACTTTGGACTTGGGTGTGATCAACAAGCTTGATAAGAGTGGGTATCACTTTCTTTCTTTACCATCATCAAAGTTATAGAGTGATTATTGCTTTTGCATGTTCTAGACTTGTTGTTACTCTCTTCTATTTGTATATATAGTCTTAGCTTAATCATTTTGATCCATGTGAATTTATTTTAGCCAATCATAAACCTAGTAGTTATGTGTCTTCATAAAGCATGGGAATCTTTAGCACACTTATCTTTTCACCATTATGTCAGCTATAAATTATGGATTCTAAAAAAGTGGTTATCACTTTCCTGTACTAAAAGTTACAATCTTAGCCCACCCACTTTGATCTGAATGGATGAGTGTTTAGGAGGTAGAAGCATTTGACACATGATTTTTGTTGAAAGAGACATACCTAAAAGCCTTTTCTATTTTTACACCATCTAGTAAAGATGACATAATGCCTAGGGCTTAGATACCTGGCTAGAAATTGTAAGCCTTATTATTGATGTTATCATTCAGGGACCTTGACCACTATCATTTTTTGGATTCATAATTGACTAAAATTTGGAGCACTTTGGCTAACATAATCATTTACAATCCTTAGTCAGTATTTTTCTAGTCACTTTTTTTGTTCTAGCTTGAGCCACTACTATCCAAGAATTTTGAGGAGTGTTGCTTACATCAGCATTAAAAAATCCCCATCCACTATTAATCCAAACATTTTTGCTATATTTATCTAGATAGATATTTCTATAAAAGAATATTTGGAATCTTTGCCTTATTAAAAAATTTGGAATAACTCCATCCACTATTATTCTAGTCACTCGGTTGGCTAGAACTTTTGATCTCTTTTGCTTATGTTATCACTAGAAAAACCCTAGCCATTATTGCTTTGATCACTTGACTAGTCAAATATTTTGAACACTTGTGTTGGTAACACTATAAAAAATCCTTGGCCACTCTACATATTTGGAATCCCAATTGGCCAAGAGTTTCGCCTACTCAAGACTTGGCTAAAACCTTTTGGGATCTCATGTTGATGTTGTTTTGGGAGCATCCCAACCACTACTTGCTTTTTATTTGATTGTTAATGCTTGAAAGTTGCCTTCATGCTAGAATTACTAGACCCTTCATTTGATTAGTGTGGCTAAAGTATCCCCTTTGTATGGCTTGGCCTATTTTATCCTTTTTCTCTTAGATAAAATATTTGATAAGTTGTGATGTCTACATAGATTTTCCATGCCTCTTTTTGGATCTCTTTCATTTGGAATTCAAATATTTTTAAAGAACTTCATCAAGTAGGATTGAAGAACCTCCAAATATTTTTAAGAATTAGGACTCAAATATCTTCTATATACAAGTCCAACACATTCAAGTTTACTATACATTGGTCTCTCTATTCATGTCTTGGACACATGCCCAATCACACATATATAATCCCTCATAATATACATTGATCATAATGATACCTCCTCAAGTAGAAAGTGGTTAAAATATCCCAATTCTACTTAGAGTTATAGAAGGCACAATTTAGCACTATTTTCTTGGACTGCATACCCTTGTATTTCTCCAAACATGAGAATTATCAAAATTATTAAATATCCCCATACAAAGCCTATAATTTCTCCTCAAAATAAATAGAACCACACTAGTGATAAATATAAAGTCTATCTCTTCTAGACATTATTTGGAGAATATTATTTTCTTATTCTCTTATTAAATAGCATACCTAGATAGATGGGGCTCAATTGGATTCCCTTATCTCTTACTTTAAAGACACACTTGACATTGACAACAATACCAACCTATTAAAATTATAAGAATAATTACACATGCTTGTAGTATCTTCTTTAAATATGCACATCCTCCACCTTGTAGAACATGTTATACATGTATATAAGCATGATTTTATAGTGTGTTATTCATTGCCCAAGCCTAAAAAGGGATGTTGTTCCATGTATCCATATAATTTGGTTGTTGGAATTTGATTCCACTTTTAGTGATGAGGCTTTAAAATGACTCATTTGGTACCATATTTAAGCCTTTTTTATGCCACTTAACTATGGATTAGACTATAGTTTGCATAAGTATTGTAGTTAAGGATGGTAATTAGAAAAAATATAGTACTAAGTTGAATAAAATTATGTATTTATGTACTTTTTGGGATGGAAATGTTACATTTTGTATCTAATCAATAGACTCAAGAAGGTACTTTTAAGGATAATTTCTTCCTTGTAGGGATGCCTTGTTCAAGGGAGACAAATAATAGATGGAGTAATGACAATACATGAAATTTTGCATTTGATGGATAAGAAGGGTGTTGTAGGTATGATTTTTAAACTAGATATGAATAAAGCATATGATCGGGTGTCATGGATTTTCTTGGATAAGGTAATGCAAAAATTTAGTTTTGATATTAAGTGGAGATAGTGGATAAAAATATGTCTCCCTTAGAAAAATTTTCAATCATATTTAATGGTAGATCAAAAAATTTCTTTAGGGGATAACAAGGTTTAACAGAAGGAGATCCTATATCCCCATATTTTTCATCATCATGGCTAAAGATTTTGGCATAAATTTGGGTGCATCCACTACAAATAGAATAGGGATTAAACTTATAGGTAATGTTATAGTAGTGTCTTACCAATAATTCATAGATGACACTATCATCTTGGGTGAAGCCTCAATAAGAGAAGCAAATAATATACTCAATATCCTACATATTTATGAAAGAGCTTCTAATCAAAGTGTTAATTTTAGGAAAAATCATGTTTATTCTATCAACATAGCTAGATATGTTGGACATTTTGAGTCCCTAAGCTAAAATGTTGTCATTGATGTCAAAAGAGCATTTAATGTCAAAAGGATCTATGAAGGGTTTTTGTGAAAACCAAGGCAGGAAAAATAAAAGGTTTTATTTAAAACCATGGACAACAGATTTGATCTGGGTTTTTCTTAAAACCCAAGTTGGGCTTTCGTTTCATCGAAAAAGGTGCCCCGATGATGGAGTTATTTGAGTTTTAATATTTGGTTTAAATTTTAATTATTTAAAATTTAAATTCAAATTTAAATTTAAATGCAAAGTTTCCCATCGACGTCATCAAGCAAACATAAATTCATATTTCCGTCGACGTCTTCGAAGTGTTTTAAACACTATATAAAGGGGTGGTAAATAAATCAAAGTTTTATCCTTGCTCTTGTGATAAATGTTTGGCATTCGAATAAGTCTATGAGCTCGTGCGAATTTTGAGAAGAGAAGCAGCAAAGAAAATGACAGCGCTTGGAAAGTCAAAACATGGTGGGAAGCGTGGCGCATTGGCAAATCATTTTGGTTTAAGGGACAAGGCAGCACAAACACCAGGGATCGAATCCCTTGGACGGCGTTTCGGAAGGCGTGTGGAAAGCGCTTTGGCGCTTTGTCTTTTGCGGAAGGTGGAGGAAGGTTTAAGGCACTTTGGGCCTTTGCCTTTCCAACGAGCGCCTAGCTCATGTGGAATCTTAGCCGTGGCTAAGACGCTCGCGGTGTGGCAAGTCGGGGGTTCGAATCCCCTTGAGGAGGTAATTACGTTTTGCATTTAAATAATTTTTATTAGCCCTAAAGTTTGGAGTTATAAGGTAGTTAATGGAAATTAAAGTTTGTTATTAGGGCTGTGATTATTATTGCAAAGCATAATTGGTTTATGATTTATTTGATGGTTATGGAGAATTAATTTTAGGAGAAATAAGGAGTTGTTTTTTAAAAGCAATTTTGAGAGGTTTATTATTTTTGATAAGGGTTTTAATAAAAGGGACTTTGGTGGATGTGTTTATTAACTTGGAGTAAAAAGGGTGTAATTTGAGTAATGCTTTATTTTGTGATTATTTGAAGTCCATTAACCCTTGTTTAGATTGGAAAGGAAAGTTGTGTTTAAGTGTGGCAGATTTTGTGGACAACTTATTGGCATCAAAAAGGTATGGGCACATTCTCCTATTGATTGTTTATGGTGGTTGATTTCTGAAATATCATTGGAGAGAAAAGGATTGATTGTGGTTTCCTTTGAGAAAATGATTGGTTGAATGCTTCAAGGTTTTTTGGTTTGTGAGTTGTATTTAAACCTTGTTTTATTAGCATTGTTGTTGAAGCCCATTGATGATGAAATGAACTTGAACTTGAGTTAGAAAAGAACATGAGTATCATTGCTATGTGAGACTTGTGCTTGAGCATTGTTGGAAACATTTTGAGTTGGTTAATACATGCTTGGACTAGGGTTTGTGAAAAAGGATTGTTCCTTGAGGTGATTGGTTGAGTTGAGTTGATTAAGCCTAGTCAAGTGGATGCATGTGGTTGTTCAAGTTCCTAGAAATAAACTATTCAATATTATTATTTTATTTGAAATTGATTTGAGTTGAGATTGAGGTTGATTTGAGTTGAGATTGAGATTTGAGTATAGAACATATAGAGTCTCTAAAATTCTCTTGTTATTGAAGATTGGGATTTGAGTATAGAACATATAGAGTCTCTAACAATTCTCTTTATGCTTCTATGAGATTGATTTGAGATATTGATTGTACATTGAGCTTAGAACATATTGAGTCTCTAAAAATTCTCTTTATGATTCTATGTGATTGAGACAAGTCTTTGAGAAGACTTGTGGACTATTTTGAGTTAAGATTTTGTGAAAGCTTGCTATGCATATTTGAGCAAGTCCTATAGAGGACTTATTGAGCAGATTTGAGCAAGTCCTAGAGAGGATTTGTTGAGCATATTTGGACAAGTTCTGTGTGAACTTGTTGAGCAGATTTGGACAAGTTCTGTGTGAACTTGTTGAGCATATTTGGACAAGTTTTGTGTGAACTTATTGAGCAGATTTGGATAGGTTTTGTGTGAACCTGTTGAGCATATTTGGATAGGTTTTGTGTGAACCTGTTGAGCAGATTTGAGCAGGTTCTAAGTGAACCTATTGAGCATAATTGTACTAGATCGATTGTACTATGTTTAGTGCAAGATATTGAGCAGAATTGTGCTAGACCGACTGAACTATGTTTGGTACAGTATTGAGATAGAGCTTTGGAGGTGATAGAGTATAGAGGATAGAGTCTCAGTGGATAGAGATCCAACAACCAGGACAATTGAAGATAGATCTGAGTGAGGAGTCTTCAAGTGGAGAGAGATCCACAAGTCAGTGCAATAGAGAGATAGAGTCTTCTAGAAGATCACTAGCCAGAGCAGAAGGGGAAAGAGTTCTCCTATGGAAGAGATCCATGAACTTGAGATTTAGGGGATCAACATCTCCTTTGGACCGAGGTCCATAAACATTGTAATTTGGGAAAGATTCCCAAGAGATTATTTGAGAAATATTTAGAAGAAATATTTTCTCTGTGGAGGTAGCCCACATTGGGTGAACCACGTTAAATCTGTGTCTCTATTGTGTGTGGAGTTTTGTGCATTGCTTTGATTACTGCTATTGATACTGCTATCTATACACTGCATAATATTGATTTGAGAAGAAAAGTAAAAAGTGGTCTTATACTGTTCACCCCCCTCTCAGTATAAGCTTGTGTTCTTCAATTGGTATCAGAGCGGGTTCCTTCAGAAGAGTTTGACAGCTTGAAGGAAAAGCGGTCTAAGAACACAATGGATCACAAAGATCAAAAGGATGGGTCCTTCAATAATGCAGTACCAGTATTTGATGGAAGTGACTTCTTGTATTGGTGTATGCTGATGAGATTTTACCTGATGGCACTTGGAAATGAAGTTTGGGATGCAGTGGAACTTGGATATGATTCTACAGTCAATCCTCCGACAGATAAGGAAGGTAAGCTTCTAATGCATGCAAATTCAAGAGCTATGAATGCAATTATAAAAGGATTGGGTAGATCAGAATCTATGAAGGTTATGGATTGTAAAACAACAAAAGATATGTGGGATCTACTACATGATATATATGAGGGTGATAAAGGTGTCGGAAAGCTAAGATCAAAAATCTCAAAGGAGAATTTGAGAACTTAAGAATGAGAGATGATGAAAATATTCATGATTATCTCAGTAATATTGATGAACTTGTACATGAGATGAGAGGTCTTGGAATGAAGGTTGATGAATCTGATGCTTGTGATAAGATCTTGAGAACTCTTCCAAAAAGGTATAGTGAAAAGGTTTCTGCTATAGAAACATCAATTGATAGTGATTCTTTGACAAGGAATTCTTTGCTTGGTATGCTTACTACTTTTGAGATAAGAACAAAAGATCCTATTCCTCCGAAAGAAGCTACTTTCAAAGTGGACAAAAAGAAAAAGGGAAAGCAAATAGAATCAAGCAGTGAGTCATCTAGTGATGAAGAAGCTAACTATGGTAGAAGAGATAAAGGGTTCAAAAGACCAATAGATATGAGATCAGTTAAGTGCTTTAATTGTGGCAAGTTTGGACATTTTGCAACAAAGTGCAAAGAGCCAAAGTACAACAATGATGAAGAAAAATAGGATCACAAGTACAGGGAATCAAAAAGACACAAGTACCAGAAGAAAGGCAAGGATGGACAGAACAAACAAGGAAAGAAGTTTTTCCAAAGGCAAAAGAAAAGCTACTATGCGGATAATGCAAGTAAGTACTCATTTGATAGTGATGCTAGTTTTTCAGACAATGATAGAGATGAAGTCTTGTTCATGATTGAAGAAAAGGATCAAACTAAGAAAAAGACTCCAGTTATTCTTAAGTGTTTTAGATGTGGTAAATTTGGACATCTTGAAGATGATTGCACAAGAGATGGTTATAGTTTCAGTGATGATGATTTTGAAGATGCACTTGATAGATCAAATGAGAATCTTCTAATGGCTTTAGAAGATGAAGAATTGAGTGATCCTATAGAAAGCAAGTCAAAAGAAAGAAATGATATGGACAAAGGCAAACAAATAGAGGACTACTCAATAGAGAATGGTTATGATCTCAAGGGAGAACTTATCCATGCCCTTGACATAGTAAAGAAGGTAAGAAAGCAACACTCTAAGCTTGAAAGTCAGTTTCAAGAATGTGATGAAGAAAGATTATTGCTCATAGAGGACTTAGAAAAGTCAAAGGCTAAGGCAAGTAAGTTCAAGGATAAGTTAGAAGCAAAGATTTTGGAATGTGAGAAGTTAGCACAAGAAGTGGCTACTCTAAAGAAATATTTATAGGACTCCAAGATCAAGATGAAGAGTTTCACAAATAGCTCTAAGAACTTGGATAAGTTCATTTGTGGATAATAGAGAACATCATGTTCAACAGGTCTTGGTTTTGGAAAGAAATAGGAAAAAGCAAAGTCTACTTCAAGTCTTCAAGAAGAAACAACATCAGAAGAAGATACTTCAGAAGAGGGATTCTCAGATGCAAGTGAAAGTGAAACTTCTAAGGATGAGTCAGATTGTAGTGAGTCCAACAGGGACAATGGGCAAAGAAGATACAGATGGAACAACAATCAGAACAGGAGACCAATGAGGTCTAGGAAAGGAAGCTTCAATGGGAGATGCTTCTCATGTCAAAGGTTTGGGCATATGGCTTCACAATGTAGATCACATGAAAGATAGGTATATGGAAGAGAACAACTTTTCCAAGGATATTGCTATTCATGTAATGAGTTTGGTCACAAGGCAATGAATTGCAGAATTCATGACAGAAGAGGATATGGCTTCACTAGGAGAAATCCTAAGACTGTTGCACATCCAAGGAATAATAACATTAAGTGTTATAAGTGCAATAATGATGGTCACATAGCAAGATGGTGTAGAGCAAATATTCCAGAAATAGGCATGAATAGGAACATGAACATGAACAGGAATAGGAATATGAACAAGAACAGGAATAGGAACATGAACAAAAATAAGAAGATGAACAGGAACAGAGACTCAGAAAAGAAAAGAGACTCAGAGAAGAATGAGAACAAGAACAGGTACAAGAACAGGAACATGGATGAGAACAAGAACAGGAACAGGAACAGGGATGATGACTTGGAAAGAAACAATGAGAGGATTCAACAAAAAGGAAGAGGAAAAGACAAAGGCAGAGAACAGTGCTTTCGAGGAGTAGAAATACTCCCACCCCAGAATTAACCACCTCATGTGGAGGTGGGGGAGGGGCTAAGCTAAGAGGCTTAATTCTTAGCCCCGAGCCCCAAAGGTGACCCTTTGCCATTGATGTCAAAGGGGGAGAGATTTGTGTATTATGGGGAGAGTTTTTGGATATGAGGAGAGATTTGATATCTGAGAGAGCATTGAGCCAGGGGGAGCAAAGTCCCAAGGGGAGCATAAAAGAAGGTCAGAATTCAGTAAAAGGATTTGGGTTGCCATCAATGACAAAGGGGGAGATTGTTGGACATTTTGAGTCCCTAAGCTAAAATGTTGTCATTGATGTCAAAAGAGCATTTAATGTCAAAAGGATCTATGAAGGGTTTTTGTGAAAACCAAGGCAAAAAAATTAAAAGGTTTTATTTAAAACCATGGACAGCAGATTTGATCTGGGTTTTTCTTAAAACCCAAGTTGGGCTTTCGTTTCATCGAAAAAGGTGCCCCGATGATGGAGTTATTTGAGTTTTAATATTTGGTTTAAATTTTAATTATTTAAAATTTAAATTCAAATTTAAATTTAAATGCAAAGTTTCCCATCGACGTCATCAAGCAAACATAAATTCATATTTCCGTCGATGTCTTCGAAGTGTTTTAAACACTATATAAAGGGGTGGTAAATAAATCAAAGTTTTATCCTTGCTCTTGTGATAAATGTTTGGCATTCGAATAAGTCTATGAGCTCGTGCGAATTTTGAGAAGAGAAGCAACAAAGAAAATGACAATGCTTGGAAAGTCAAAATGTGGTGGGAAGCGTGGCGCATTGGCAAATCATTTTGGCTAAGGGACAAGGCAACACAAACACCAGGGATCGAATCCCTTGGACGGCGTTTCGGAAGGCGTGTGGAAAGCGCTTTGGCGCTTTGTCTTTTGCGGAAGGTGGAGGAAGGTTTAAGGCACTTTGGGCCTTTGCCTTTCCAATGAGCGCCTAGCTCATGTGGAATCTTAGCCGTGGCTAAGACGCTCATGGTGTGGCAAGTCGGGGGTTCGAATCCCCTTGAGGAGGTAATTACGTTTTGCATTTAAATAATTTTTATTAGCCCTAAAGTTTGGAGTTATAAGGTAGTTAATGGAAATTAAAGTTTGTTATTAGGGCTGTGATTATTATTGCAAAGCATAATTGGTTTATGATTTATTTGATGGTTATGGAGAATTAATTTTAGGAGAAATAAGGAGTTGTTTTTTAAAAGCAATTTTGAGAGGTTTATTATTTTTGATAAGGGTTTTAATAAAAGGGACTTTGGTGGATGTGTTTATTAACTTGGAGTAAAAAGGGTGTAATTTGAGTAATGCTTTATTTTGTGATTATTTGAAGTCCATTAACCCTTGTTTAGATTGGAAAGGAAAGTTGTGTTTAAGTGTGGCAGATTTTGTGGACAACTTATTGGCATCAAAAAGGTATGGGCACATTCTCCTATTGATTGTTTATGGTGGTTGATTTCTAAAATATCATTGGAGAGAAAAGGATTGATTGTGGTTTCCTTTGAGAAAATGATTGGTTGAATGCTTCAAGGTTTTCTGGTTTGTGAGTTGTATTTAAACCTTGTTTTATTAGCATTGTTGTTGAAGCCCATTGATGATGAAATGAACTTGAACTTGAGTTAGAAAAGAACATGAGTATCATTGCTATGTGAGACTTGTGCTTGAGCATTGTTGGAAACATTTTGAGTTGGTTAATACATGCTTGGACTAGGGTTTGTGAAAAATGATTGTTCCTTGAGGTGATTGGTTGAGTTGAGTTGATTAAGCCTAGTCAAGTGGATGCATGTGGTTGTTCAAGTTCCTAGAAACAAACTATTCAATATTCTGATTTGAGTTGAGATTGAGGTTGATTTGAGTTGAGATTGAGATCTGAGTATAGAACATATAGAGTCTCTAACAATTCTCTTGATGCTTCTATTGAGTTGAGATTGGGATTTGAGTATAGAACATATAGAGTCTCTAACAAATTCTCTTTATGCTTCTATGATATTGATTGTACATTGAGCTTAGAACATATTGAGTCTCTAACAATTCTCTTTATGATTCTATGTGATTGAGACAAGTCTTTGAGAAGACTTGTGGACTATTTTGAGTTAAGCTTTTGTGAAAGCTTGCTATGCAGATTTGAGCAAGTCCTATAGAGGACTTATTGAGCAGATTTGAGCAAGTCCTAGAGAGGATTTGTTGAGCATATTTGGACAAGTTCTGTGTGAACTTGTTGAGCAGATTTGGACAAGTTCTATGTGAACTTGTTGAGCAGATTTGGACAGGTTTTGTGTGAACTTGTTGAGCAGATTTGGACAGGTTTTGTGTGAACCTATTGAGCAGATTTGGATAGGTTTTGTGTGAACCTGTTGAGCATATTTGAGCAGGTTCTAAGTGAACCTATTGAGCAAAATTGTACTAGACCGATTGTACTGTGTTTAGTGCAAGAGATTGAGCAGAACTATGCTAGACCGACTGAACTGTGTTTGGTACAGTATTGAGACAGAGCTTTGGAGGTGACAGAGTATAGAGGATAGAGTCTCAGTGGATAGAGATCCAGCAGCCAGGACAATTGAAGACAGATCTGAGTGAGGAGTCTTCAAGTGGAGAGAGATCCACAAGTCAGTGCAGCAGAGAGACAGAGTCTTCTAGAAGATCACTAGCCAAAGCATAAGGGGAAAGAGTTCTCCTGTGGAAGAGATCCACGAACTTGAGATTTAGGGGATCAACATCTCCTTTGGACCGAGGTCCATAAACATTGTAATTTGGGAAATATTCCCAAGAGATTATTTGAGAAATATTTAGAAGAAATATTTTCTCTGTGGAGGTAGCCCACATTGGGTGAACCACGTTAAATCTGTGTCTCTATTGTGTGTGGAGTTTTGTGCATTGCTTTGATTATTGCTATTGATATTGCTATCTATCTATACCTTGCTTAATATTGATTTGAGAAGAAAAGTAAAAAGTGGCCTTATACTGTTCACCCCCCTCTCTCAGTATAAGCTTGTGTTCTTCAAGATAGGTGCAACATATAATATCTAGGATTTTGGGATGTAGCATAGCATAATTTCCAACCACCTACCTTGGATTACCTCTTTTCATAAGCATATTGAAAGAAATGTGGGCTCTAGTCATTGACCAAATTCAAAGGAAGTTGGTGGTGTGGAAGAGTAATATGCCATCTCAAGCTAGAAAATTATAATATTTGAAGGTAACATTAAAAAGCCTCCCAATTTATCACATGTCAGTTTTAATCCCCTATAAGGTTAGAAATAGAATTAAGCAAATATTCAGAAGGTTTCTTTGGAAAATGGTGGAAGAAAAATAGAGGCTTGCTCTACTATCATGGGATAGAGTTTGCTCTTTGAAGCGGTAAGGTGGTCTATTGTAGTAGTTAAATAAAACACTACTAACTAAAATAATTTGGATATTGACCAAGGGACAAGATATTATTTGGGCTAATATTCTTAAAGTTAAGTACTTGGAATATTTCATACCCTTCTTTAGAAGTTTTGACCCTCCTAAAGGATCAATAGTTTGAAATGGAATTCTAAAAACAAGGAAATTGTTGAGAAGTGGACTAATATGGATTGTAGGGAAAGACATGGAAATATTTTTTTGGGAAGACACTTGGATTTCAGATTGTCCTTTATAGTAGATGTAGGAATTTAGAAGACCAAAATATCCCTCAATTCAAAAATATGGATCACTAGTCAAAATTTACATAGAATTTGGGGAAGGTCAGAGGTATTGGAAAGAGCTAAATTTAGATTCTATTGATCCATAACTACAACAAACTTTGCTAAATATTAATAGGATATTGCAGTAGTACTACTTACATTAGAATGAAGATAAGGACTCATTGATTTGATTCCTTACTTCCTCAAGAAAAATCTCTATAAAATCAACTTATACCCTATAGTTTGGAGGTGTGGAGGGGGAATTTCCTGTAAATAAGGTTTGGAAGAATGATTTAATCCCCAAATTGGATTTCTTTCTTTGGTTATGCTTACAAAAAAATATTCTAACTCTAGATAACTTGAGTAAGAGAGGTTTTCAAATGACAAATATATGCTCTCTTTGCATGAAGGATGCTAAATTAGTTGACCACTTGTTTATTCATTGTAAGTTTGCAAGTAAGGTACTTAATAATCTAATGGAAGTTATGTTCTACTCTTGGGTGATCCCTAGTACTTTTAGGAATATTTTTAACCAATATAGATGCCCTTTTAGTAATAGAAAGTTATTAAAACTATAGAATTTACTATTACCTCATTTTTTGTGGGGTGTTTGATGGGAAAGAAATCAGAGAGTATTCAAGAGGAAAAGTAAGGATGAAATTTTAGTGTCTAATAGAATTAAAACTATAGTGAGGGAGAATTTTATTACCTTTGATAACAATGTGGACTCTAAGAACAATTTGGAAAATAGGATCACTAGAGAATGGAACTTGGAAGAACCTAAAAGTACACCTTTGCCAATCAGTTTGAAAATGATAAACACTAGATGACTAAAACTAGAGGAGGGTTAGGTAAAATTAAAATTTAATGGAGCTATAAAAGGTAACCTAGGTAGAGTTAGAGGAGGATGTTTCATTCAAAATGATAATGGTGAATGTTATTAGCTTATAAAAAAGTTACGAGATACAAACCAATCACTATATGAAAGCTAAAAACCTATACTCTAGTGTTAAGTTTTTGAGATAGATGAGTGTAAGGAAGGTCATCATAGAAGGGGACTCTATGAATATTCTCAAGGATATTAAGAAATAAGAATATGATAACTCATAGGTATCAGGTCTAATTAATGATAACTTATCCCTATTAAAAGAAATGGCAAAGGTCAATATATTACATATGTATCAAGAAGGAAATGCTACAACTGATTATTTGATAAACATTGGAGTTCATTTTGATTAGAGGAAGATATGGGAAAATAATGTTCACTTATCTCTTTTAAGAATTACCTAATTAGAGGTAGAATAAAATTATATTCCATAGGGTGTTATATTTTGATGTTTCTAGTATTGTTGTTGCTTCTAGGGTCTTTGGTGCTCTTGATGTGACTGTATGTTGCTACTATTATATTAGTTGTAGTTCCAATGAATGCTACTAAAGTGTGCTTTCAATTTTTTGTTGATACTTCTATTATTTGTTGTTGAGAATTAGACAAAATACTACTTTTATTGGTGTGGAAGGGAGGAATAAATAATATATGGGTCAACCTTTATCCCTTTGCTAGAAATAGTTTTCTATATCATCTAGAGTATTATTTTTTTCTAGTTTTGATCTAGGATTTTTGTTGTAACTTTGTTTTTATCACATGATATCTAGGGAGGTTGATGTTTATTTTGTAATCTTGAAAAGCTTAATTCTATAATAGGTTTGGGAACCCTCAAAAACCTCTTTTTTTTCATTGTTATAGAAAAAATAACTATTATGGCTTGTGTAAGCATGGTGGCACTTTGCAAGTTTGAAGACAACATTAGAGTACTAAGAGAGCCATATTGAACCAAATTTAGAGAAGCTATATTGACTAGAACTAGAGGAGTTGCATTGACCAACATTAGAGATGGTAATTTTATCAGTGCATCACTAGATGTGATGATATTAGTAAATAAATAACATCACATTAGATGTGATGATGTTAGCATGTGAGACGATGTGATTATTGGATTTGACAACAATAGAAACCAATGGGTAAAATATTTTTTAGATGTTATTATGATAATTTTTTAGGTTCAACTATGGTAAATACGATAAACATGGTCTACCTATTTTTAAATCCTATTAACAAGAAAATAGATCAAAAAACCAAGAAGATCAACCGATTTTGGGATACTTTTCATTAGGCCAGTTGAACAAATTCTAGTGGCTAAGTTAATTACTAATTAAATTATTTTATTTGTATATTTATTGGTCATCCATCCTTGTAACTTGGACATCTATTATTTCCTTTTAATATTAATATGTATGTGTGTGGAATAGAAAGACTATTGATTATTGATTATGTTATATTTATAAACATTTAACTTTTAAAACTCTTCAAAAAAATGTTCATTTTTTAAAAGCTATAGCTGAGTTACTATTGGTCCCAAATCCAAAACTATGCATAGGGTTAGGTAGATATATTAGTACCAAGTAGTGTAGAATGACCACTACATTGAAAAGGTGGGGTGGATGATCTCCGTAGAAGATCGATTCCTTGGGGTGATTCCAGCTACTCTATGCTGCAATAGAAAAAGGAAAAAAGGGAAAGAGAAAAAAAATAAATAAAAGACCATAGTCAAACTCACAAGGATGGGTATAGCTGCATCAAGACCTATGCAAGTGAAATACCCCATCTAAAACACAAGCCCCGTTCCAGATCACCCAATGGCATCCTTGTCCTAGATCTCTATCAACAATGAGTAGGAGGTGAATTCTAGTACCGATGAGTGGGTGCATGAGATTCAGGATGTATAATCAAAGCACTCCCACTCGATCGGTGTTAGAAAAAATAAATCCCCAACCCATATAATGAACACACTCCCCCTTAGTCGCTCAAGCACACCCCATGAAATCTAGATACTAGAATAACACATGATGACTTAGGTAAATAAAGAATTGAATATTCATACATTTAGTGAAGAACAAGCAGACATAATTATAAGTTAAATAATGTAAATTTTGTATTTACAGAGGGGAAACCTTACATAAGAATTGTAATAGCTAAAGAGTCACCCTTTGGAATGACCCACATTCCACTATTTATAGCTCCATTTATATTAGTTTCAAAATATAGACATTAATGGTGGTAGGCAAGAAGATGACCCTCATGTCAGGTTAGCACCACTCTGGTACACTACTCTTCTAGATAGCATCGGTCTTCTAGAAGGTGGCAGATACTTTTGTATCAATATAAACCCTTCGATTTTCTACCCAACTCATTATTTCTCAATTGCCTCATCATTTTCCTTAAATGGTGATCCTCTGGCTAGGTGTAAGATGACAGGTATTGAAACACCTCGGGAGCATTACACTAGAAATATATCACTTTTGTGTATAATATCAGGTACTTGGCTCACTATGGTGGTGGGCGGGTTTCCCTTTGTATGGCGATAACTAGGAAGGGGATTGGGTGCTTTTATTTGTTCTACTCGCTTTGCACTCTTAACTCCATGCCTATGATGGACAGGGGTTTTCTTTATTCTTCAAGGGTAGGGTCAACCAATTTTCTTTCCCATGCTAGTTTGTTTAGAACATCAACCCAAGGATTTGGGTAGGTTTTTGAGAATTTTCCATCTATACTCTTATAAAAATGGTTCATCCATTCTATAGCCCACCATGCTTCATTCTGCCATCCACTTGACACTTCACTCCCCTGTGACTACTGCCACCACCACTTGGTGCCTTTCAACCATCTAATAACATCTTCAAAAAATGAGCACTCTTTTTGGGAAGAGGAAATCACTTCTTGAAGGGAAGAGTGGGTGAAGAATATAAAATTTTATCCACACTTTGGTGACTTATAGGGGTTTTCGATTTTGTGGAAAAAAAAAGAACCCAAAAAAAGGGGATGTGTTAGTCATTAAATTAAAACAAAGAGAAACATGAAGAGGAAAGGAGGACACAAAAATAACAAGAACATAAATACACCAGAAGACATAAGAAGCAGGGATACACTTTGACATGGTGAATAATAGGGTTAAAATGGGAAATAAGTATTTAGTCAATAAGAGTGGGAGGAAACACACAAAAAAATATGCCAGAAGAAGTAGACCATGATGGTCATTTAAGGGAGAACTTCTACAAGTAGGAGCAGGAGGAATACAAGAAGTAGAAAAAACAAGCAAACACCTAAGTGGCCTACTACAAAGGGAACACAAAAAGAGGGGAAAATAGGAAATAGTTGAGACAAGGGGACTTCTATCATCAACTGAAAGAGTTACTGACAACAAAGAGGAGAGGAAGGTGAAGGGGAGGGAGGGGTGAAGAAGGGGAGAGACACAAAGGGGAGATCGACCAAGATCTTGTCAAGAGAAATCGATGGAGCATAGATTCTTCCTAACTAAGCATCCTAATGGATTAGAATCCCAAAACTATAACCTAATTAGGATATAAGATATTCTAAGAGTATAAATATTGCCAATGCTTCTTGTCAGTATTATCCTAGATCTTATTTTTTACACAGTCTAGCAATGAACCTCTTTTACCAACTATTATCGACCAAGAGGCCATTTTGCTTCAACCATGATTTGTGGTTTACACTCTTATGGTCTCATTTGCATTCATCCATAAGGGATACTTATAGTATACTTCACCTTGGGAGTTCCAAGACTCATTGCAGTTCCTAAGGATGAGTTAAGAGGTTTTGGAAATTTCTGAGTGTATCCATTGGGCTACGGGGTCATGACAACAATAGATAGAAGAGCAAAATATTAGAAAGACAACATAGATATAGAGGTGAATGTTACATTTCTAAATGATTCCTAGTAACTCCTTCATTGATGCTTCCTAGAACCTGACCAAGTGGCAATCTCTCATAGGGTTCTATTTCACAATGGTCATTTATCAAAACTTATGATTCCTAATGCAGCTGCCCTGCATAATGCAAGGCTTTATTTACTGGTCATAAAATTGTGGTGTGTCAAGCATGTCTGAGCTAGGGTGTCATATGTAAATTATCCTCTGAATATACAATGTCTATACCATATTAAATTGTATTTGAGGTACTATTTGTGATTTTTTTGGGATCATCCATACTGGATTAGAATTATGATAAAATTATAATTATTTTTATTCTTCCTAAGTGTATGAACACTCAGTCCTTTGAAATCTAGGGTGACAATGTCTTTTGCCACCATATTTTACCCTTCAAGTAGTGAGCTATCAGGGACTAGATATTCATGTTGTCCCTTTTTGATATTTGTCAGTTGTACCAATCTTCTTTTTGATTCTTCCTCCATCATCGAGTCCTTCTCCTATTCATGAGCATTTATATCTTTTATCAACTCTCGAGGGATATAGGGTTGATTAGTCATGCAATCTTTGTGGATGTGGGCTTATTGATAGACCTAAACCTAGTATATGCCCACTTCATTATTTGGCACCAAATCTTAGAAGGAATTGGTGGGTTGGAGCCTCCACATCAAAACCTGCTCAGTCCTGATAGTCTCCTCATAGAGTTGGGGGAAACAAGTTTCCCTTGATTGGTGTAGAAGGATACTGATATTAGTACCAAGGGCCTAAATATAGAAAATATACACCTAGGTGGAGGTTGGGAGGATCTACAATGGAATCCTCTTTCAAATCTTCTCAAAACGAACTTGAAGTCTAACACACTTTCAAGAGAGTACCTCTTGATAAATGTGAATTGATTTAAATATTGAAATGGGTCCTCAATTTCTCCAAATGCATCCATAAAGGGTTCTACCAAATCCACCCCTATAGAGATACTCCTTGGTTGTAAGATATTTTACTATAGCTATGCTCTACCTTTGAGAGAGGCCACCAAAAACCTGATCATTGCATCTTCATGGACAATATTGTGAAGGGTGTCCATGGAAGCCACATTTTCAAGGTGTTCTTTCATAGCTCCCTTGATGCCACTGTATTTGGGTAGGCCATAAAATATAGCTCCTAGGATATCATACTAGTGAGGGATATTGAGAGGACCAAGGTCATTCCACAAGAAAAAATATGGCCAAGCCATCAAGGCACCAGTCTTCAGAGATCTCAATTATGATTTCAAAGTCAGAGTCTCCAGGTGAACATGCTATCTTTTCTAATAAGGTCAAGGTTTCTCACCATACCTTGAGTTATTTGGTATGTTTGGATCTTTAGCATGAGCGAGTAACTAATCTCATAATCTAGAAGTATCACTCAGTCGGAGTCACCAAGTGACTTTGTGAAGATATGGGTAAACTAGAGAGCCATTGAAATATAATTTCTTGAAACATGGGACTCATTCTATCCCTAGTAGAGTTACCAAAAAATGTTGGTCATAAATCTGGAACCACACATAGGGTAGGGTACACAGATCAATGCCAAGTATCATAGAATTATCTTCGCATCAAAAATGTGAGAAGATAATCTCCAGAGAATGTTGATTCCTTGGGGTGATTCTAGCTACTCTATACCATAAGAGGAAAGGGAAAAATAGAAAGGGAAAAAAATAAATAAAATTTCATAGCTAAATTCACAAGGATGGGTATAGCTACATCAAGACCTATGTAGGTGCAATACCCTATTTGAAACATAAGCCCCACACTAGATCATCCCATAAAATCCTTGTCCTAGCTATCTATTAGTAGTGGGTGGGAGGTAAATTCCAGTATCAACAAGTAGGTGCATGATATCCAAGATTCAAAATCAAACCACTCTTGCTTAGTTGGTGTTAGTAGAAATAAACCCCCAACCCATATAATGAACACACTCCCCCTTAGTCACTCAAGCACACCCCATGGAATCTAGATACTAGAATAACATAGGATGACTTAGGCAAATAAAGAATTGAATATTCATACATTCAGTGAAGAACAAGCAAACATAGTTAGAAGCCAAATAATACAGATTTTGTATTTATAGAGGGAAACCTTACATAAGAATTATAATAGCTAAAGATTCACCCTTTGAAATGACTCACATTCCACCATTTACAACTACATTTACATTAGTTTCAAAATTTAAACATTAATGGTGGTAGGTGGGAAGATGATCCTCGTAGTAGGTTAGCGTCGCCCTAGTACATAGCTCTTCTATATAGCATCAGTATTCTAGAAGGTAGCTGATACTTCTGGGTTAATCTAAACCCTTTGATTTTATACCCAGCTCATTATAGCTCAGATGCCTCATCCTTTTCCTTGATTGGTGATCCTCTAGCTAGGCAGTGGATGATAGGTATTAAAATGCATTGGGAGCATTGCACTATAAATCTACCACTTCTATGTATGAAGTGAGGTACTTGGCCCACTGTGGTGGGAATGGGTCCCCCTTTTGGATGGTATTAACTAGCAAGGGGAGCATGTGCTTTTATTTTTTTTGCCCAATTTGTAGTCTTAACTCCCGCCTGGGATGGGCAGCGGTTTTCTTTGTTCTTCAACGATAGGGTCGACCAATTTTCCTACCTGTGTTGGTCTGTTTAGAACATCCACCCAAGTATTTGGATGGGTTTTTTATAATTTTCCATCTAGACTCTTAGAAAAAGGTCCACCCATTCTATGGCATGCCCTGCTTTATTCTACCAGCTACACGACACTATAGTCCACTTGTGATTGCTACCACCACCACTTGGTACCTTCTGCCCATCCAATAATGTCTTAAAAAAATGATCAGACTCCTTTAGAGTAGATGAAATCACTTCCTGAAGGGAGAGTGGGTGAAGGATGTAAAATTTCATCCATAGTTCCTATATGGAGTGATTTACCTATGACATGAGTCTCTGTTATGTGATTTTGTTTTAATGAGATAAAATCAATAGTATATTTTTTTTCCTAGTTCTTAATTAATTTATCCTTTCCATATTATCATGGAGTAAGGGTCCACTCCACAACAAGGTGGAAAGTATTTTTATTTTATTTTTAGGTATGTTGTTCTATTTTTAATCCTTTCTATTCTCATTAGTATATGCCATTAGACTCATTAAATTAATTTTACTAATTTTCCAAGAAGAATAATTATTAATACAAGGTTAATTTTTAAATTACTTTTATAATTATGTATTTTCTTATGTTAACTCAATTATGCAATTGTGTGTATTTCAAATATGCGATCTTTCATATATTTAATCCCTTTATAGATATATAATTATGTGTGTTTCCTTAGTTTTGCAATTGAGAGATATAATTTTGTAAGTGTGGGTGTGAATTTAATCAAATCAACATAGAGAGTATTTTTTCCCTATGTTTACCTTATGCAACTATGTTTAGGAACCCCATACTGAAATCCTATAAAATAATACCCTCCTCATGCATACAACCTATGGACACTACCCCATATTTGACATTAACAAAGGTGATCATAATTCAAACATTCATCACTTTTTGGCATCATTATTGGAGACCATGGAATTGTGAGGAATTTATTGAAATATCCAATATCATTACCCCTTTGCTAGATTTTAAAGTAGTTAATTATTGAGACTTGTGCTAAACCACATATTCTTAGTTGAATTTATTTTTCTATAGTTTTTTATTAGATAAGATAAGGGGTTTTGAAAGTGTCCCCAAACCTTATTACATCAAAAATAATATCATGGTCTCCAAACTAACTTGAAGAACCATATGAGACAACCGACCAGATTAACTGAAAGACACAAAATTACACCAACTAGCCAACCAACCAACAAAATGAAGACCACCCAACCCATAGGGGAAGGAATCTTCTATACAAAATAAAAGATAACCAAAAACAACAGGTGATAGCCCAAGACAGTTACACCATAAAAGGTAGATCGCCAACCTTGTGATAGCCCAAGATAGTTACACCATCAAAAGTAGATTGCCAACATTTCACAAGTATTTAATAGGGAAATAATTCTATTTTTGGTTCTAGGTCATCGCTTGAATATCCTCAATGTAGGAAATGGCCACCTAAAGAGAACCAATGAGGGCCTAATGTTTATCCTCCAGAGTGCTAAGGAAGGAAAGAGCATCAACAGTAGCCAACTCTAACAAATGCAATTTAGTTTTTTATAGATCAACCAAGGATCTACTTTTATTTCTACCTAGGGACAAGAGATCATCATCGAACACATCTAACATCATATAAGGAGATGCATATTGGGTCACCTTCAAGGAGAATCTCTTGGATCATTTGGCTTGGCTGCCCTAAATGCCTTTGGCAAAAACAAAAACCTCTCTTGGGATATTAACTTTACCATGAGAAATATTCATTGGGCTTTTTAATTCCTTGAACTTTGAATATAAAGAATTACCAAAGGAGGAATTAGACGATGTCAAAGGAGGATCAAACACTAGAGCAATTTTTTTATTCTCTAGTTGGACTAAAACTCCAACCACCTTCACTCCTCTCTTATCTACAACACACTCAAAAATTAGTAATATTAAACATTTTTGAATTGGATCCATTCCCTTACCTCCTCTAACATAAATCAAGGTCTTCACTAGGGAATAGAAAAGGAAGGAAGGAATGTTCTTTAGTCTCTTCCACCTAAGGGGATTCGGTAACATGATATGAAATTTGTGCAGAAATTCTTGGTTATATTCTACAATTAGATTTATAACCCATACCTGTGGGTCCTTAAGCTCTTTAGCATCATAACCATTATGCAACTTGGGTAGGTATTCATCCTCCACCAAGAAGAAATACAACTCCCTAAGCATTGAATGCTTTAGTCTATTATGACAAGCACCATTAGTATAGAGACTCGCCACTTTTCTAATCAACATCGTTGAGATTTGAAATTCTAGGCCCCCACCTGGACCCATCATTTCCTCTAAGAGAGTACCATCATCTTGGAAAGGCCTCTATGGTGACCATGAAATGATTGTAGATAATCCAATAGACCACCTTACAAAGATTTTTCTTAATATCATCATCCACCACAAGATAGATGGGTTCCAGTAGAATAATCTAACCTTTCTAACCCATCTTACTCCACCTAGTAATGATCATAAAATAGTCTGACCAATTGCAAAAATCACTAAGGTAAATTGAGTTGAAGGAGAGGACCACCCACAAATTTAAATATCTAGAACCACTGAGCAATCTTGGGTAAGAATTTTCAATGGGAAGTTGAAAATCATGCTTAAAATCTTGGTACCACAAATACAAAGGATGGACTCAATGAGTAGAAATAATTCTCCACACATAGGGATGACAATCCTTATAGTTACACCAACCAAATGGAAAGGAAAGTTTTAACATACTAAGCTTACCCTCTTTCTAAAATAAAATAGTGCAAGATAAACCAAAGAGGTGATGCTTTTTGATACAATCATGAGAAGAAGAGTTGTCACCTAGCCACCTTGGAGAATGAAACCTTATGGGGTAACCCAAGGGAAACCATCATGAGCAAAAGTATTCCAAAAAAAGTAGATGCAAAAATGGTACATTGACCAATAACAAAGTGAGCAAATGATCAAAGACCCACTACTTGGGAATAAAACCAAAGGTTCATTACATATTGAGCTACACTTCCTACTCATGATACAAACAATAAGAAAAATACCACAAAGGGATAAAATTGATATCCATGTAAAAAAGCACAGCACCCCATACCAATCCATAAGGCTTAAAAAACTATGCCACATAAGAATGAAGATGCTAATGAAGCCTAATCAAAGTTTGCTAAAAAAGCACACCCACCACCAAATAAGCCCACTAAGTCATAATAAGAATACCCAAAAGCTTGGCCTTCGAGGGATAGGTGGGCCAAGAACAACCTTGAAAATAGCCAAAACTCCAAATAGAAGAAAGCACCAAGCCTCTTTCATAGAAGAATCCACCCGACCTTCAAAAAAATGGGGACATGGAGAGTAGAGAGAGAATCTCTAATAATAAGGAAGGTTAACTTGGATCGAAATGACTCAAAATAAAGCTTTCTCTCTAATATCACCAAAGGATGGATCCAATAGGGTATGGTGCCAAGAATATTTTAAAAATGTTTAAATTTAAAATTGAAATTAAAATTTAATAGGAGAGACAAGAATCATATAGGTGTATCTCAACAAGATACTTTTGAGATACACCTATATTAGCCATAAGATCCACCAACATATTCCCTTCTCTAGAAATATGCTAAACCAAAAACTCCTCTCTCGAGTGAAGAATTTTGATAAATTTAGAAATAATATTAGCTATATTCCAGCTAATATTTTTAGAGGAATTGATCAAATTAACCAAATTCAAGGAATTACCTTCAACATAAATATTTTTAAATATCAAATATTCTGACAAAATCAAACCTTGAAATAATTTCCTAGCCTCGAAAAAGTTGGAAGTTTGAGAGGAGAGAAACTCCATGTAAGAAAATAATAATTCACTTTTACCATTTCTTACCACCTCTTCCACACCAACTGGACCTAGATTGCCTTTTGAGGTACCATCAAAATTAATTTTCACCCAACCAATTAGAGGAGGGAGCCAAAGAACTGAATCATGAGGATTTTGGTTGGGTAATCTAGCCTAAATAGTCAAAAGAGGAAATCCAAGGCTAAGCTCCAAACCAATTTTTAATTTGAAATATCTACCTAAATTTGGAAAGCAAGTGACTATATTTTCAACAGTGCTTAAAAGCATCCTAGAGAATATAGACTTTGAATCCCTTTTTTATTTTATAATGCTCTTTGGTTTCTTTCTCATTAGATGCCTCGATTGAGGTGGGGTAAGATAAATCTCCATAGGTAAATGAGATTTTGGGATTTAAAGGGTAGATCCCATTGGGAATAGATATCAACCAAAGCATTGGGTAGACCCAACTAACCCTGAGGGAAAGAAAAATTTTGCTCATGACATCCAAGGAAAAGGAGCAGCAAGAGATTAGATGTTCTGAAGTTTTCTTGTAGGATTCACATAGATAACAATTATTGGATAAAATCATACCTCTTTTACACAAATTCTCAATGGTAAGAAGTTTATTTTGAATATCCAACAAAAATAAGATGTTGAATTTAGGAGTCAAATTCTTAAATGACACTCGATAGGGGGGTAGCCAAATAGTGGCATTTGAGTCAAGGAGGGATAAGTAGACCTTACCGAGAAGGAGTCACCATTCTTACCTTTATAAACTAAAGCATCCTCAATATCAATATATTTTATCACTTAAAATTTGAGCATATGAGAAATAGAAATCCAAGCTAACTCCATTTATTTATTGCAATTAGTTATAGAGGAAGATTTCCAAACTTTATTTCCATTCTCCATCCCAATGAAATCATTAACCTGACACCACCCCAAACTTTTGGAAATGATTTTGGTTAGCCTTAAGGTGGGATCTTGATAAAATGGAGCATATCGCAATTAGACATTTTTCCAAAAAATTTTGGAATTGCCATTTCCTAGAACCCATTTTTCCAAAAATTTTTGGAATTGCCATTTCCTAGAACCCATATCGACCCATTGATAGGCACAATTTTGGATTTCATCAAATTATACCAAAAAATAGAGCTAAAAGTTAGGAGGGGATCAAAAAGATAATTATTTTATTGATTTAAATACTTGGCATATATTATACTAATCCAATCAGCCCTCTTCTTTTTTAAGATTCTCCATCCCTGTTTCATCACTAAGGCCTCATTCATATGATGAATATTTCTAATAACCAAGCCACCACTAGCTTTACTACTACAAGCTTGATCCTAGGAGACTAGGTGGAATTTCCACTTATCCTACAAAATGAACCAAATAAATACCTTTTGAATATGTTCTATCTTAGAAATTACCTTTACGAGGAGTCTAAAAATAGATATAAAGTGGATAGGAATGCTTTGAAGAGCCAATTTAACTAGAATGATATTCCTACCTTGACTAAAGAGAGAAACTTTCTATCTAGTAAGGTTTTTATATAGTCTTTCCACCATTGAATCTCAAAAACTCTCTTTCATCTTACCAATGAACAAAGGCAATCCTAAGTACACTGCAAAAACTTAGCAATATTACATCCAAGAATGTTGGCAATTTTCCTTTGTCTAGCCAAGAAAGTATTCATGAAATACAATTTGATTTTCAAGAGGTTGAATTTTTTACCCATTGCTCTCACTCTAGCTTGGACCATCGATGCCAAAAAGGAGAGCAAGGTGTCATCATCAAATTGGTGGTATGAAATAGGATTCATTGAAAGGGTTGGGTTGAGGCCCATATTATTAGGATTATTCAAGATAGATCTACCCAAAGCTTCAATCAAAAGAACAAAAATATATGGATATAAAGGGTCCCCTGGCAAAGGCCCCTAGAGCTAACCTACAAGCAAACCATTGATTAGCACCAAGAATTTGGTTGAAGTGAAATAGGCTCTCATCAAGTTAATCCACTTTTGATTGAAATCAAATTTCAACAACACCTCTACCAAGAAGTCCCATGATACCCTATCATAAACCTTACTAATTTCTAGCTTTAGAAAGATGCTATGTCTATCGCTCACCTTCACTAAATATATAATCTCATGGATAGATATAACTCCATCTAGAATTTTCCTTCCTACCATGAAACTTATTTGTTCCTTATCAATGAGAAGAGGCAACAAAGGCTTTAATATATTTACCACCATCTTAGATAGAATTTTATAAACTATATTGTAGAGGTTGATGGGATCAAAATAACAAAACTTGACCATAGTAGGAGATTTTTGAATTAGAGCCAAAAAATTTGAATTGACTCCAGTAAGGATCAAGCAAGAGGATTGGGTAAATCCCACTGCATCACAAACCTCCAAACCAACAATTCGATGAAAGTTTTAGAAAAATAAAGTATAAAATATGTCTAGACCTGGTTCCTTCAAAGCACCCATACTAAAAATTATCAACTTAATATCATCATCCAAAAAAGGTTCTAGGTTTCGATTCATGTCCCTTGTGACCAGGTTTGAGATGAAGCATAAAAGATTTTTTTCTACCTTTATGTCTCTTACATCCTTTAATAGTAAAATCAACCCAAAAAATTAAATGCCTCTGCTCTGATTACCTAGATATCCATTGATTTAGTCCCATACTTCTTATGAATATCTCATATTCTATTCAAACTACTATATCTCAGAGTTGTAGTGTGGAAGAATTTAGTATTACGATCACCATTATTTTACCATAATATCCTTAATTTTTATTTCCAAAGAATTTACCCCTTACTTAATGTATTGTGAAGCTCAACCAATAAATATTTCTCCTTATTTCTAGTCTCAATAGAGAGACCTGAATCCTCCATAATATATTCTATCTCTTTGAGTTGGCTTTCTAGAGATTATTTCTTTTTAAAAATATCATAGAATACATACTTTGTTCCAAACTTTGACATTAGATTTGATCAATTTGATTTTATTAGCTATTCTAGCAATTCCTTCACCTAGCACCCAAACATACCACCATTCTTTAATTTTATCTTCAAGTTCAGGGTTGGAGCATAGTATGGTTTCAAATCGAAGTGGCCTAGGAAAAAAATCTAATTGTAGAGGAGACTCAAACAAAAGTGGGTTATGGTCAAACCCCACTTTGGGCAAGGAAATTATAGATGCATCACCAAATAAGGATAAACCTTACTTTAACATAAAATCTCTTTCTAACCCGATAAGGACTAGTTTCTCTCTCATCCTTCTATTGCTCTAGGTGGATCTAGAACCTTTTAGATCAATATCCATCAATTCACCCTTGTTAAAAACATTTACAAATTTCTCCATATTTTTTGAATAGGGATAGTTACCACATTTTTTATTTGAAGGATATAGTGGATAATTAAAATCCCTTGCTAACACCCAAACTTTTTTTAAAAGCACTCCCTCATCTTCAACAAAGAGGACCAAAAAGCCTACCTACTAGGGTCCAAATTAGGAGCATAAACATTAGACATAACCCACCTACGATTTGAGGATTTACAAAAAAATAAATATTGATGACTCTTCCTAAGAAAGATAGAACAAAACCATATACTTTGGAAACATCCCAAATATAGATTAAACCACTTGAAGAGTCGTTCGTTGGGCTAGCCACAAATCTGGCTAATTCCAAATAATATTTTTAACATCAAAATTATTCACATAAATTTTATATTCCTAAATAAAGATAATATCCAGAGCTACCTCTTTCATTATGGATGAAATTAAGTACCTTTTAGAGGATCCATTTAGTCCTCTAATGTTCCAGGAAAGGAATTTCATTAAAAAATTATGGCAATATTTCCTATCCCTAGCCCCAGGCTGGGGAGATCATATAAAAGAGTCAAGTTTTAGTTGTCTACCATTAATATACTTACTCCTTTCCACTTTCAAAAATTTTTGAGAGGCATTAGTGATCTAAAATTATGTTTCTTTTTTTATAGAGAATTATTAGTGGGTTTGCCCATTTTTTTCTCTATTTCAACATCAATACGACCTTTCTTGTGGCTTTTGGTTTTATAACCCATAGATGATTTTTCCATGATGGGATTAGGAGAGGGAATTTTTACATCTACTTATTGAGATAATTTCTAAACCATAGGTTCACCCACTTTAAGGCATTCAAAAGAGTTATGGAGGACAAGGTCATTCTGACTTACCTTTGCCAATGAAGGCCTAAAACTATCCTTAGGTAAAGCATTCTTGGAATCTATCTCTTGAATCACTTTCATAACTACTCCTTCATTAACCAGAGTCAATGGAACAAAAGGAATCGCCCCTAAACTCAAATTTTATCTGTTACCTTGCTAACCTGAGGAGCCTAAACAATCTCTACTACATATTTTTCAACACCAATTTTAGCCAAAGTCAAATCTAGAGGATTTTATTTTCCATAATTATAATTCACTTATTTATCCCTATATTTTATAACCAAACTTGATTGGGGTTGTTTGGGTACCCATTTTTCCCTTCCCTCATGGTTTTTGCTTTAATTGTAGCTAGTTGTGATGGACAATGGTCCCTAATGTGACCATACTTACCACATCCCTGGCACTGCAATGACAATCTCATATTCAATTGGTTGATTTCATGTGCCTAGGTCTAAGAGAAGCTCAATATAGATTGGAAGGTTTGCATTGATATCCACCATAACACACATCTTGATAAAAACCATACAAGTTTTTTCCCTTGTCATTGCATCAATAGAGATCAACTCTCTAATATATTTAGCTATACCTATGAGAATTTATTGGTACCAAACATGTAATGGAAAAGTAGGTAACCTAACACAAAGATGGATAAGGTTGAACTTTTAAGTGTAGGGATTGAAGTCTGTTTCCAACTTTTGGAGAAATAAACCCCAATTTTTGAAGAACCATGATCCTCATTCCAAAATACACTTTGAATATTCTTTACAATTAAGTTTAATTAGGAAGGACTTGGGTATGGAAACAACCTCCAAAGAACCCAAAGGTATCCACTTATACGTTTTCCATCTTTGAAAAGAATCTATATCAGGCCTTCTACCCTAAAATTTACCCAATAAATTCTAGGAACCTTCTTCACAAACCATTTTATGAAGTCACTTAAGATTCATAACTGGTGTGACACTGGGGTAAGATAAAAAATGTTTTGCACTAAAACCTCCTATATTTGCTATCACTTTGGCATAGGAAGTGGCCAACTTAATATGCCTAGTGTAATCACAGGGCTAGGATGGGACCTCATGATTTCCTTTAGCCTGTTCCAAGGAAGAGTGGGTCCTGCCTTTGAATTTTCTTGGATCCCAACCTTGGCATTCCATAGGTACCAAGGGACCCTTAAATTCAAAATTATCCCTAATTATAGAATTAAGCTTTACTACAACATGATTTTCATCCTCAAACCAAACATCTACCACCTTAAACCTCTAGCAGTCCAACTTTCTCAAACTCTCACTCTCATTCATTTCAAATTTCATTAACTATCAATGAATGAATGAATTATGATCCACATGTCATGAATTAATTATGATTCTAGAACTATAATTACATGATTAGAGAAACCAAAAGATAGAGCACTAAATTATAAGTACTTGATTTTTAGCTTAAATAAAATGTTGTTAATTTTTTGTTACCTCTATGTCTATCATTTTATATTGAATGGTGGAAGCATTGGACTATGAATATATGTCCTTCAAATAAGACCATTGGATTAGGTTATACCTAATCCCTTGATATATGACACTAAATGATCCTATTTTTATTTCAATTCATTGGGAGAATAATTAGCTAAAACCTAACAAAAGATATTGATATTGAGTGGTAGTAGGTATTGTAGATTTTATAATTTCCAAGTCTATTTGAAATATTAATTATGATAGTATTCATGAATAGACCTAGGAATTAAAGAAGTAGATTTGTTAGGAAAAACCCTTGACACATCATAGGTACTTGACAATCATACCCAAAGGTTGCACCAAATAGTCCATTATCTATAGTTATGGTCCTAAGTGAATCACTAAAAATAATTGAAGGTGAGACAAGTACAAGTAGACTTCCATCATTAGTCTTATGGTTTTTAAGGTCTTCTAAACTAGAAAGGTCTTTATAACAATCTAGTACTCTCTCATATACTCCAAACATATTTGTATCTCTTGAAAAGTTTAAGAACATTTATAATGTATATTGGAAAGACATTAACATAGGTTAGGCTTGATGAAAATAACATAGGACATGGACAAAGTGATATACATCATCCTAGGAAATCTAGTAATGGTACTAGAACATTTTCATACCCTATTATATTGGACCCCAAAACACAAGCCCCTATGAAAAATATCTCCCTATCAATATTGCTAACTTTTAGGGGGACTAATTTTGAGGATCTAGATTAGTTATTGTTTGAGTTTAAAATCCTATACCAAATGTATAATGATGGAAATGATAACAAAGAGTTGAAATTATTCCCCTCCATACTTGTGGATTTAATGATACACTAATTTAAGGGGTTGGAACATAACTCAATACACACATGGAAAAAAATGAAAACTCTCTTTTAGATAAATATCAAGAATACTACCATAGAATCAAAACAAAGAATTATTTAGATTGGTTTATGTGCATTCATGGATGGTGTGGATATGGGATAGACCATGAATTAAATAAGGTAATTTTCCTATGGGGATTACATGATAAGTCAAGAGATGCCTTAAATCTTATGGAAAAGGGTGATGTGAAAACATTTGAATTTTCTAACATCATAGAACTCTGTAGGAACTATTATCACATAAGAGAAGGAACTCACAAGTATAGAATAGAGAAGAGTAGTAATAAGATAGGAGAGATAATGGAAAATTTTGCTAATTTAAATACCAATATTTTAGTACATCTAAACACAACATTGGATGGATTGCAAGCTAAAAATAATTTGTTGAACCTGTAGGTCCAAAATGGCCACATCCTTAGAAAAATTTTCAAAATATTTTCTAAGGCAAAGAAAGATGTTCTATCTCATGTGAGATCCAGTGTATTTTATAGCAATGCAGGATAGGATGTTCTATCCCATGGTCAAAGTGGTCAAAATTTACCTTTTATACTTTTAGAATCATGGATCACAACATATTTTTTATTAACTCTAAAAGCTCAGTGGTCTAAAACATGTTCTAATCTACACAACATTTGACATGGTTCCAGTCTATGGTTAAAACAATCAAAGTTTATACTTGCTTACTTTCAAATCATGACACATCACATATTGTTATATACTGTGCAAGATAAAGGTTATTTTAAGCAATGTTCTATCCCGTGAGAGTTCAAGTGTATCTTGCCATGGCACAAATTCCATGCTCCAACCCATGGTCAAAATGGTCAAACATCGTAAAATTAAATAATGAAGTCATAGACTAGTGAAAGTAATTATATAGCATATCTCTTATGTTTTATCCCACACAGGCTAGAGTGATGCTCTACCTCACAGTCAAACTAAGAGTTATGACTTTTGATACATGGATTACAACTCATTTTAGACTATGTTCCATGCTACGAACATGAGTGAATTCTAAAGCAAATTGAAGAATAAGAGCCATGACCTAGCTTAATATTCTATTTTGTGTATCTTGTAGTATATTTTTAATTTAAATCTTAACATGCTCTAGCCCATGATCAAAGAGGTCAAAGGAAGCGATAAGCTATCAAGAAGAGTGGGCTACAACATGTTCCACATCATGGAGCTATCAAAGACTTTCAAGTTTTAATCTTGGCCATTCATGAACAGATCAATGGATAGTTTATTTTGAAAATATCTCATATGTATAAAAGTAGTCTACAACATAAATTGGTTGAGCAATAAATCTAGTAGATGAAGCATCAACAAAGTCGAAGAACCAAGAAAGAGTAGTTGTAGTCAATTGCAAATCTACAATAAATAGTGTCTACAAGAATGAAGAATGACTAATATCATGGCTTTGATAACCTAGAGCAAAATCGGTATGAAGAACTAGCAAGTTGAAGAATCCAAGTTGCAAAGGAGCACAATATCATGCAATTTATTTTATTATCAAGCACAAGTTATAGATCACCACATCAACATCTAGCTCATCTAGCATTTCTTTTTCCTTGTAATGTTTCATTTCTTTCAATTTATTTTCAAACATGTAAAAACTATAAAAGGAGGTCAAACCCTCATTTTGAAGGATCGACTCTAGAGTGTTTTCTTGCCCTACTATGTAATATTTGTGTGAAAATCAATAGAAGAAACACTACTTGGAATGTTTGCCTCATAGTAGTGTCTTCTATAATTTTAGAGAGATTCGAGATGTGGATTACTTTTTTGCTACTACTACTATGGTTAGTCTATTTTGATGCTATTGGATTGCTAACTTAGAGCAATTAAAATATTTTAATGATTGAATATGTGCTTGTAAAAAAATATTTTCTATTAAATCTTGATACTAATCTTATTCTGCTAGTTTATATTATTAGTATCTTGACATTGAAATAGCTTCCTTTAAGTATAACTATGTTTTGTCTATGATAGTGAAGATTACATGATTTAAATGGTATTGATTCTATGTGTGGGACACTGGAAATTATTATGTAATATAGGTCTTTCCTGTAGATGCCTATGATGTTAGCTCTATTCATCCACTATTTGATTATTATTTCTTAACCCTTACTCATTTCTATCCCTACTCTTTAAACATTTAACTAAGCTTAAATGAGTCAACATTTTAATTAGTTGATAAGGAATACCAGCCTACTATAGAGGTTGAATTAGATAAATATTTAATCCATCCAATATTGTGGTCTAAACTATGATTAGCGGGTGCATGCCTAATCAAAAAAATAAAATATAATAGTTACAATATCAAGATTCTTGATGCAAGAGCATCCAGTGGTGTAAGAGTGATATTGTACCATCCAAAAATTATGATATTTAACTTTTTATGTTCTAAGTGTGTTTATTTTTTAGGGGATGTAAAAATAGGACTAACAGTGAAAGAATCATCCCAATACCCTGAGCGTTTTGGGAGATATGCCAAAACTAGTGAAAATCCTAGTGAAAACCCTGCCAAAACTAGTGGAAATTATGCTAGTAAAACTTGGAGGCCAATTTTAAAGGCATTAGAGGCATTTTTTAGGGCTTAAATATGGTGGTACTATGTCTAAACACAATATTGGGCTTCCTAGACCTTCGAGAGATTTTCAAAAAGGTACTATAATTGCTGTTTCAAGAAACGGGCGAGGAGTTATGACCTCTGTAATTTTACCCCCAAAATTCAAATTTCAAATACATAGTTTTAGGTGGAAAAGGGGAAAACATGGTAAAAAGGGACGAGTTTAAAATTTGTAAGTAGTTAGTCTCTATAAGCCCCATTTTTCAAATAGTAATAGAGAAAAATCTTTGGCTCCTTTGCATTTTATTCTGCTTTGGGTGGATTGTATGTGATTCTATTTAATGTAACTCTACTTCAAGTGGTATCAGAGCAGAAGTTCCATCGTGTGTAAATAGATCACCGAATGAGAGGTATTTTACACCAAAATTTGTGGTTAGGGTCTAAGAGAAATGTGATAAAAATACCTCCATGAAGAGACCATGGTGGTAGAAGAAATGTAGTGCCGGAAGAAGATTTTAATGCTTTGTAGAGATAAGTTCAAGCTCTACAAGAGGAGCTACATAGAGGGTTTAAACCAAGGAGATAAGATGGGAGTGAAGATGAAGCTGAAGAGGAAGAGGCCCAATTCGAGGAAGAAGAAGAGGTAGTAGATCCTGCATAAGATAGATTATATAAGGCTATATCCCATATTGGAAAGAGACCAAAGTTTTATGTCTCTATGTATTATGGAAATCTCAACCTAGAAGAGTTGATCAACTGGATCAATGACATGGAAGAATACTTCAAGTATGAGGAGGTGGAAGATCTTGAGAGGGTCAGATTTTATAAGACCAAGTTGAAGGGTCATGCCAGTATTTTGTGGAAGGGAGTACATTTGGATATAATAGAAGAGGGAAAGAGAGGATAACAAGGTGGGAGTGGATGGTGGAGAATTTGAAGAGAAATTTTATTCTAGTTGATTATGAGTTGGATCTGCTCAAGAAAATGTAGGGTTTGAGGCAGTTAATCAAGTCTATCAAGGAATACATAGAGGATTTCTATAAAATTTTAATTAGAATAGGCCATTCTAAGGCCAACAAGGAGAAGGTAGCCCATTATATAAATGGGTTGAGAGCAAGTATTCAAGAGAAGCTGATTTTGGTCAAGATGACCACCATAGAATATGCATACTAGTTTGCCATGAATGTGGAAGAGAAGTTGAATAGGAGGTTTGAAAGTAAATAGAGAGGAAGAGATCATGGTGGAAGAACTAGTGGGAGAACAAATGGAGGATGAAATGAGGACCAAAATAATACTGGGGAAGTAAGCAGAAGTCAGGACCAGAAGGGAGTGAATGCTTATCACCCTCATGAGTAGAATAATAGCTACCAAATAGGAAGAGGGAGTTCTATACGAGGGCCTAGAAGAGGAGGATTTCATAGAACCTACTTCCAATGTGGAGAAGAAGGACATCGGGCATACGAGTGCCCACAACACGAAGGGGGAACAAATAAGAGACCTTAAAGTAATGCCCGAGCTGCTGTTGTAGATGAAGATGCTGAATCTGAGCACTCTAAAGAAGTAGAAAGAGGAGAAGTTATGGTCACAATGATATCCTTGTTGAATGAGGAGAAGGATCCAGATCATAGGAAGAGCCTATTTTGAACAAGGTGTAAATGTGTAGGTAAGGTGTGTAATGTTATCATTGATAATGGTAGCACTGATAACCTAGTTTCAAAAGGAATGGTTACTAAGTTATAGTTAGAGAGAAGGAGGTACCCGCATCCATATTAGATTGCTTGGTTGTAGAAATACCATAGGGATTTATTTAGTGATCAGTGTTTGGTAAAGTTCCATATTAGGAATTACCATTATGAGGTCATGTGTGACATCCTACCTATGTATGCTTACAATTTATTATTGGGAAGGCCATGGCATTTTGATCGGTGTGCAATACATGATGGGCATGCCAACACTTACTCCTTGACAAAGGATGGAGTGCACCACAAGTTGAAGCTCCTAAAGGAGATGGACAAAAAGGTATGTAGCAGTGCCAAAATCTATTTAGTAGATGGTAGAAAATTTTTGTATGGCCTGAAGCACGAGCATATGTCCTGTGCATTAATTCCTAGAGTTAAGAATGAGCAATGCAAAGATATTCCAATAGAGGTCTCAGGTCTATCATAAGAATTCCTAGATATTATATCAGATAATATACTTGAGGGTTTACCACCAGTGAGGAAGATCAGTCACCACATATATTTGGTACGAGGAGCTAGTTTACCCAATAAAGCAGCCCGCAAAATGACTCTTGTAGAAAGTGAGGAGCTAAACAGACAAGTCCAAGAGTTACTAAAAAAGGTACTAATTTGAGATAGCTTAAGTCCATGTGCAGTACCTATAGTACTAGAACCAAAGAAATATGGGGAGTGAAGAATATGTATAGACTCCCAAGATATTAACAAGATCACCATCAAATATAGATTTCCATTACCAAGGATGGATGAAATTATGGACTATTTAAGTGGAGCCAAGTCCTTGGAGATGAGTGGAATACAACATTAAATACCAGAGAGGGTTTGTATGAGTGTTTGGTCATGCCGTTTGGGCTAACCAATGCACCAAGCACATTCATGATATTGATGAATGAGGCATTGAAGGAGTTTTTAGGAAAAAAATTCATTGTATATTTAGATGATATTTTAATTTTTAGTAAGACTTTGGAGGAGCACTTGCTACTCGATGAGTTTTTGAGAAGTTCAGAGAGGAGCAGTTGTTGATTAATTTAAAGTACAATTTTATTAAGGAGTTGGTGTATCTGGGATTTTTCATTTCAACTGAAGGTCTTAAAATGGACCCAAAAAAGTGAAGGCTATCATAAAATGGTCTACTCCAAGGAGCATTACAGAGGTAAGATAATTCCATGGTCTATCTAGTTTTTACAAAAAAATTATTAGGAATTTTAGCAGTATTTGTGCACCCCTAACAAATATAATGAGAGGGGATAAAAAAGAGTTTAAGTGGACTCCAAGAGTAGATAAGAGCTTTTATATGTTAAAGAAGAAGGTCATAGAGCAACCTATTTTGGCACTTCCATATTTTAATAAGATATTTTAGGTAGATTGTGATGCTAGTGGTAGCACCATAAGAGTTGTACTGAGTCAAGAAGGTAAACCTATTACTTATTTTAGTGAGAAGCTCAATGATGCTAGGAAGAAGTATTCTATTTATGATCAAGAGTTTTATGCTATAGTTCAGGCTTTGAAGAAGTGGAGGCACTATTTGTTGCCAAAATAATTTGTTCTATATACTAACCATAAGGCCTTATAGTATATTAATAGCTAAGGGAAGCTAAATCATAGGAACTTGAAGTGGGTTGAGTTTTTGTAGAATTATACCTTTGTGTTGAAGCATAGGAGTGGTAATTCAAATGGAGTTGCAGATGCCTTAAGTAGAAGGAAAAATTTGTTGATAGAAATGAAGGTGGAGGTCATAGGGTTTTATGAATTTAAGAGTTTGTACCCTAAAGATCCAGATTTTGCAGAGGCTTGGAGAGCTTGCATAACACTTATTACTTTGGATAGGAAAAAATGGTTGGATTTTCTAATCCAATATGGAATGTTATTTAGAGGAAACAAATTGTACATTCCAAGGAGTTCAATGAAAGAGAATATGGTCAAGGAGAAGCACAGTAGAGGGTTTGTTGGACAATTTGATCAAGATAAGACCATGGCCCTTGTTAGTGAGAACTACTATTGGCCATAGTTACAATAATATGTGAGATTTGTACAAAGTTGCAGAGTATGTCAGAGGGCCAAGGGTGTGAGGCAGAACACTATATTGTACCAGCCATTACCTGTACCAGAGAAACCATGGGAAGATATTAGCATAGATTTTGTTCTTGGTATATCAAGGATACAGAGGGGGAATGAATCCATATTTGTGGTGGTTGACAAGTTTTCAAATATGAAATATTTCATTCCTTGCCAAAAAACTAATGATGCAGTTCATGTTGCAGGGTTGTTTTTCAAAGAGGTGGTATGACTACATGGTCTACCAAAGAGTATTGTTTTAGATAGGGATACCAAGTTTTTTGGGTATTTTTGGAGGACTCTATGGAAGAAATTGAAGACATATTTGAAGTTCAATTCTGCATACCACCCATAAACTGATAGGCAAATAAAAGAGGTGAATAGAATTTTGGGTAATCTACTAAGATTCTTAGTAGGAGATAAGCCCAAGGGATGGGACTTGGTATTACCACAGGCATAATTTACTTATAACAATTTTGTCAATAAGAGTATTAATAAATCCCTATTCCAGATTGTGTATGGGAGTAGCCCAAGGAATTCTTCTGAGTTGAGAAATATGGACATAGGGAAAAAGAGTAGTGTTGAGGCTAAGGACTTTGCAGAGCACCTGAAGAATTTGCATGAGGAGGTAAATAAACATATTAACAAGATGAACACTCAGTACAAGACAAGGGTAGACTAGAAGTGGTGGTTTAAGAAATTCCAAGTGGGAGATGAAGTTATGGTCCACCTAAGAAAAGAAAGGTTTCCTGCTAAAACCTATAACAAGATAAAAATGAAGAAGTTTGGACCATGTAGGATCATAGAGAAATGGGATTCAGGTAATGCATATGAAGTAGAATTATCAAGTGGGCTTAACATATCACCTGTGTTCAACATTTTAGATTTCGTATAATATCATAAAGGATACAATGATGAGGGACCAATAACAGAAACTTGGGATATTCCAGTGTCTACTCCAGATAAGGGAGAGATAGAAGAAATCCTAGACACTCACATTGGCAAAAGTACAAGAAAAAGGTAATATGAAGAATATATAGTTAAGTGGAAGAGTAGGCCTATTGAATATTAATCTTGGTAATCAAAGACAGAGGTTGACAACCTTGGTTTTCCTCCAATAGTAAAAAAGTGAAGGTCACTTCTCAATTTACTCTAGGTGTATGATGTAGGAGCATCTAGTGGTGTAAGAGTGATCTTTCATCATCCAAAAATTGTAATATTTTAATTTTAATGTTCTAAGTGTGTTTAGTTTTTAGGAGATGGAAAAATAGGACTAACAACAAAATAATCATCCCAATACCCTAAGCGGTTTGGGAGATATGCCAAAACTAGTGAAAATCCTAGTGAAAACCCTGCCAAAACTAGTGGAAATTCTGCTAGTAAAACTTGGAGTTCAGTTTTGAAGGCCTTAGAGACCTTTTTTAGGGTTTAAATATGGTGGTACTATGCTTAAACATAGTATGAAGCTTCCTAACCCTTTTAGAGCTTTCCAAAAATGTACTATAATAGCTATTTTGAGGAACAAGCGAGGAGTTATGACCTCAGCAATTTTACCCCTGAAATTCAAAATTTTAAATACATAGTTTTAGGTAGGAAAGGGAAAAACAAGGTCAAAATGGGGGAATTTTAAATTTGTAAGCAATTAGTCTCTATAAGCCCTATTTTTTAGATAATAATAGAGGAAAAGCTTTGGCTCCTTTGCATTTTCTTCTGCTTTGGGTGGATTCTATGTGTTTCTGTTTAATGCAACTCTGCTTTACTTCTACTTGATGGAAATTTGGATTCCAACAATTTTTAGCATACCTGATGGGATATGTTAACCAAAACTCTAGTTAACCCATTATTTTTTATCTTTATCAATCTCCCAGAGAAATCAAGATTTGTTGAATTATCTTTACCTTGAAGTAGTGCTTAATAAATTCACCTAGTGACTCCCTAACTTCAAAAATCTAGAAAAGGCCTTTTGATAGCTCATAGTTTTCATGAATACTAGGTCATCTACAAAGAATAACCCAAAGTCTTTCATCTATTATGAGCTCCCTTTGAGAGGATCTACTATCTTAAGGAATTTGAATCTAGATTTCCAATTAGATGAAACCCCTATAGAAATTCAACTTGAGGTGCCTCCAAGACCACCTCTAGCAAGAGCAGTGGCTAGAAATATGGCTCAAAATAATAATGTGGCCCCAAACCTACCCCTGTAGAAGTATCCTAGTTGGAATACAATTGGCCCCCTGAGGCTTGCTCATATGCATGATATTCCCCAAGTTGTATCCAAAGCCATCCCTACCTATGATGGATTAGGAAAAACCTCCTATGAGCACTGCCAAGATATTCTAAACCTAACAGTGAATTCATAATATAAAGAATGAAGATGTCATTGTCAGAATCTTGGCCCTGTCCTTTAGAGGGAAAATTTTACACTGGTTTAGGACTTTGGAGGACAATAGCATTACTTCATGGGCTGAGTTAGCAGAGCCTTTCATAGAGGAATTCAATGAGTCTTTTGATCCCTTCTCCCTACTGAACTAGTTTACATCCATGCAAAAACATCAGCAAGAATCAGTTTCAGACTTTAATATGAGATTTAGCAGAACTTGGAAAAGAATTCCACCTGAAGCCAGGCTAGCTACAACCCTTTCTTTTATGTATTATATCAGAGCCCTTGGGTTAGAATTGGGCTTACAAACTCAATAGGCAGGGGTGTATACTTTTCCCTAGGTTTATACTATAGTTGTCTAGGCTGAAAATATTCTTATCAATGTGGGGAGGTTACCCCCAAATACTGTAATGCCTTACTATTCTAAAATTCCTAATACCCAAGGTTAGGAAAATACATCTTCTTACATGGATCCCCCTCCTCTGTCATCACCAGCTCCTAAGATGACTCCAATTCCCCTCCCCAAATCATCTTCTGCTCCAGTTTATTTCCCTCCTCTTCCATATCAAGCACCCCAAGAATATTTTGTGCTTCTTGATATTCAAAACACTTTGAAAACTCTTAGTAACAAGATGAATTCAATGGAAAAAAGAGAGATAGAGAGATCACAACAAAGAAGGTTTCCCTATGTTAATAGAGATCAGAAGCCTAGTACCAACAATAGTGTTGGAATTAGGGTTAATGCAATTCAAGAAGATCTAGAATATTCCTCTAAAACTAGCCTTGTGAATGTTTGGTGCCTTGTGTGTAATGATCCCCATGACTCAGAGTCATGTGTAATGTATCAACATCATGTACAACAAGCCATGGAAAAGGTAGAGAGAAATCAAAAGGGAAGAGTCAATATGCTATGGCAACTAGACCAGATCATGGTTGGGCAAGATCCTGATGAGGAGGGACCCATTGCTGTCATGACAAGATCTAGAAAGAAAACATTGTAGGTTGATCCATAGAAGATGGGGCAATTTCAAGTCCCTTCCTAGAAAAAGAAAGATCCTCCTCAGCAAAATAATGATCAATTTCCTATTCCTCAAGCAACTGAAAAGAGGGATATGGTACCTAAAGGCCAAGAGAAGGAGGTCAGTTTCCCTAGAAGGTCTTACAAATAAAATGACCAAGAGAGGATGAGATCCAAAAGTGAAGCACAAGAAAAACTTTGATTCCCCTCTATAACTAAGAGGCAAAGGATTGAAGCCACACAACAATACAAGAGGAAATACGATGAGCCAGAGAGAAAGCCTGAGAATCCCACTTTAGCAAAATTAGAATATAACATTATAGAAGAGATGAAAAGGATTCCCTCCAAGGCTAGCCTCTATGATACCCTCTTTATTCCTGGTCAAATTGATCTACTAAAAGCTTCTTTGAGTAAGAGTCCTCAAGAAAAATAGGCCACTACCATTCTCACTATATCTTCTAGAAAATATAAGATGCCTCCTACTATTTTAAATAATAAGCCTCCCCCATTCTATATTTCTCTACGGATGGAGGGTTGGATAGTTCACAATTGTATGATTGATTCAAGGGCCTCTACCACAGTTATGCCCAAGGTAGTCTATGAGGAGATGGGTATGGAGTATACCAGATCCTATCTTGGAGTCCTATAGTTGGATGGGACACTAGTAAAAATAGTTGGGGTAATAAAATATGTACTAATGCGATTGCATAGAGCCCTAGAGGTGACCATTGTTCAAGAGATTATGGTTGTAGACCTAGAGCCCTATTTTGATCTATGCCTTTCCAGAGAGTTCACTGCCAAATTAGGAGGATGTATGTATTTGGATTATTCCAGTATGGTAATTCCCTTCAAAGGAAAGAGAATAAGGATCACACCTGAGAATCCTGTATCATATCATATTGAAAAAATTGAAGAGGACATGTGTAACCTCACACCTATGGATGATTTTGAAATAGTGGAAAGTTTTGAAGAACTAGAGGTTGAGGATGAGCTATCATTCAGAGAGGATTATAGCCAGTTTGGAATAGGAATGGGCACATAAAACATCTCCCTAGAAGTAGATAAGAGGATCCCTACCATATCCAATTAGTCTTTGAGAGAAATAGAGGCTTGGACCATGCACTTTGATGGTGCAAGATGCAGAAATGGGGCTGGTGTTGGTGTAGTTTTACAGTCTCCATCAGAAGGTGTAAAGAGCTTTGCATATAGGTTGACATGGTCCTATACCAATAATTTTGTAGAGTATGAAGATTTATGCTTAGGGATAATGCAATATGAGAGCATGGGTATCAAGATATTGAATATATATGGTGACTCTGAGCTAATAGTAAATCAGGTAAGAGAAAGGTGCAGTAGTAAGCACCATTACCTAAAAGTATACAAAAATAGGGTGTGGGATTTGATGGAATCCTTTGATGCCCTTAACATTCATTTTGTCCCTAGAAGGTAGAATATATTGGTTGATTCATTGGTAGTAAGGGGATCTAATTTTAACCCTTCTATAGATCTAGGAGTTACTAAGGACAAAAGAGTCAAAATGATTTTTAGACTTGCAGTCCCAGATAGATAAATTTTTTGGTAGGTCTTTGAGAGTGATGAATAGATCATTGACTTCTTGGTAAGAGAGGATTGTTTATCCACTATCCAGGAAGAAGTTCCAGATGAAGTTGACCAACAATATGTTATCCAATTAAAAACAATCATATCCCAAGAGGGTTGGTCACACTTGAAAGTCTCTTCGATAATGAAGATAGGAAGAAAATCCAAGCTATGGAGATCAATGAGAGGATCTATAAGGAGATCAATATTGAGAAGGAAAATAAGCTCAAAGTTGGTATCCACTGTTCTCTAGAAGAGGTAGAGGATATTAAATCCCTGTGCCTAAAATACCAAGACATTGTGGCCTGGTCATACGAAGATCTTAAGGTATATGATAAAAGGGTGATCCAACATACAATTGAGCTAGAACCAGATGCAAAGCCTTTCAGATAGAAATAGAGGCCTGTGAATCCTAAGATTGAGTCTATAATGAGAGAAGAGCTACTCAAACTACTAAAGGCTAAAATTATATATCCAATTAAGCACTCTACATGGGTAGCTAACTTGGTTCTTGTGAGGAAGAAGAATGGAGACATCCGCCTATGTGTAGATTTTAGGAATCTCAACCAGGAATCATTGAAGGATCACTATCCCCTCCCCCAGATTGACTAGATTCTATAGATTATTGTAATAGTAGAGAGGTTCTCACTATTAGATGGCTTCTTCGGTTATAACCAGATCTAGGTGAAAGATGAGGATCAATTCAAGATAACATTTACTACCAAATGGGGTACTTTTGCTTATCAGAGGATACCTTTTGGTCTGTCCAATGCAGGGGCTACATTCTAGAGAGCAATAGATTATGCCTTTGGGGAGATAATTAATAAATTCATTCTGATCTACTTGGATGATATGACTGTGTTCTCTCATAAAAAAAAAGATCACCTAACACACTTGGAGCAAGTATTTAAGAAATGCATAGAATTTGGTCTCTCTTAATCCAAAGAAGTCATTCTTTGCAGTTCATGAAGGGAAGATTTTGGGCCATGTGGTCTCTAAATAAGGGATATCTATTGATCTAGATAGATTTAAATCAATTCTTTCCCTTCCTTTCCCATGAATAAGAAAGCTCTGTAGTCTTTCTTCGGATAGATCAACTTTATCAGGAAGTTCATCTCAGATTTTACTCAAAAGGTGAAGCCCATATCAGAGTTGCTAAAGAAAAATGTAGATTTCAAATGGATTGAAGTAAGAAAAAAATATTTTGAAGTCATTAAGCAATCCATTGCCACTGCTCCAGTCCTAGTGAATCCTGATTTCAGTAAGAATTTCATCCTGTATGCTTATGGAGCTGAAGAGAGCTATGCATCTGTGCTTACTCAAAAGAATGATGATGGAGAAGAACACCCTATATTTTTTTAGAGCCAAACTCTCCATGAATATCAAATCAAATACAACTTCATCGAAATACAAGTCTTTGCAGTGATGAAGTCATTGAATAAATTCAGGCAATACTTGGCTCAAAGTAAGACCCTGGTGTATGTAGTTCACCCAGATGTAAGAAGTTTCATTTTACAAGGAGATATGGAAGACAAAAGAGCAGGTTGGATTACTAAGATCCAAGAGTATGATGTGGAAATTCATCCTACCAATCTGGTCAGAGGTAGAGCATTGTGCCAAGGGTTAACAAATAATATGTCTACTGAATAAATGATAGCTTGTCAATCAACAATAGAAGATCAAATTAGAGAACCTCAATCAGGAGACTCAGACTAGGTTGATCAGGTGACCAAATATTTCTAGATAGGAATTTATCCTCAGGATCTTAACCCATCACAAAGGAGGAGATATAGGCTTCAAGACTTAAAGTATGTCTTACTACTAGAAGGACTATATAGGAGAAATCTAGATGGAGTCCTCCTAAGATGCTTGAAGGATGATCAGAAGCTGAGGGTCATTAAAGAATTCCATGGAGGATTGTTTGGAGAACATTTCTCAAGAAGGATTACAACTTTAAAAATCATTAGAGTAGGCTATTATTGGCCTACCATTTTTACTGATACCTTCAAAGTAACAATATCCCGTGATGAATATCAGAGATATGTGGGAAGAACCAGGAATGCATCATTTCCCCTCAAGCCTATCCAAGTAGAGGAGTCATTTCAACAATGGGGTTTAGATTTCATTGGGACAATTAACCCAAATTATTTAGTAGGACATAAATACATTTTGACTACCATAGATTACCTTACCAGATGGGTAGAAGCCATCCCCACAAAGAAATTAGATTAAGAAGTGGTAATTGACTTCATGGAAAGCTTGATTGCAAGATTTGGCATTCCCAAATCTATAGTAAGTGATAATGGTCCAGCCTTCATAGGAGCTAAGTACATTGAGTTTGCTAGCAAATATGGTATCACCATAAATAATTCTTCCAATTACTACCCTCAAGGGAATGGATTAGCAGAGTCAACTAATAAGAATCTACTGAGAATTCTAAAGAGATCATTAGAAGATAATAAAAGGAGTTGGCACCTATTGTTAGAATAGGCTCTATGGGTAGATAGGATCACCATCAAGAAGTCTATTAAAACATCCCCCTATGATTTGGTGTATGGCAAAGAAGCAGTCTTACCTATTCACTTGGAAATATCGGCTCTCAATATGGTAGACTTAGAAGAAGAATTTGATCAAGGTCCATTTGAGACTATATTGACACATCTACTCCAGCTAGAAGAGAAGAGGACTCAAGCATATGAGGATTTCTAGAAGAATTCATTTTATATTAAGAAAATGGTTTGATAAGAAGACTAGATTCAAAAAATTCAAAGTAGGGGACTCTATTTTGAAGTGGAATGTGGAGAGAGCCAAGCTAGGACATCATCAAAAGTTTGATTCTTTCTAGGATGGCCCTTTCAAAGTAGCCAAGGTTAAAGAAAGCAACTCTTTCCAGCTTGAATATCTAGAGGGAAACATACTAGCAATCCCGGTTAATGGTTTCCATCTCAAACTCTACTTTGATTAAGAATAAATCTTCTCTTGTAACATATGTATATATTTGTGTTATACTTTTGTTTTCATTCTAAAATGTTTTGTATAGAAAATAAAAATATATATAAAAAGAAAGAAAATCTACAAGGCAAGATTGTGAAAAAATGCTAAGGGTGGAAGCAAGACACAACATATGTTCCACACCATTCTCAATATGCTAAAAGTGGTAGTGGGACATGACATATGTTCCATTATACTCTTGGAAGGTGAAGGGATAGAAAAGCACCACAATTAAAAACATGCACCATACTGCGACCAATCATCGAACAACATGATATCTCCCATTGCCAAGTCATTCACCTTTCAATTTGAGAAGTGTGCAATGGGTAGTTTTTTTATGTTTGCATTAATGGAGGAGGATGTGCATGTAGGAGGATTTAAATCTTGAATGTTAGTTGCCATCCATTTTACAAGCTACATTCATCTACTAGAGAGAGCATAGCAAAGCAATAGGGCACAGTTTGTAGAAAATAGAAAAGAGTGAATACTCAGTGAAATTTCATAGAAAATGGCATCCAAAAGAGCTCAACAGATAGAGAAAATTGATCTGGAAAGCTATATAAGCTAGACAAGAGCATTAGTGGATACTATAATAATTCAGATAAGGAGGACTAAGCTCAAAAGAAATATCGACTATAGGTACCTCGAAGGGTTACCAATTTATTTCCAAGGTATGATTGTTGTAAATTCCATCCTATCATTTTACATCTATGATTCAGTTCATCATTACCCAAATCTAGTTTCGAAAATTATAAAATATTATGACCCAGAGACCAAAGTAGTTAAGACAGCTAAGGGTGAAACCCTATTCAATATCACAGCTAAATCCTGTCATGATTTATTCACTATTGGAATAGAACCTTCTGTAAAGTCTAAATTCTTTGATATAGCAGAGCAAGCTAGATATTATTCTTTGTGATTACATGCTCAAGATGAAGAGCCTGAACCTCAGTTTAAAAAATGTATTTTTAGCTAATTCAAAGGGTTTAAGACTGAGAATCCCTTGCCTAGAGCCCCAATTTCCATAGAACAATTTGCAAATCCTAAGCTTTTCTCCATGCTAGCCTACTTAGAAGGTTTAGATTCTGATCGGTATGTGAGAGATTGGCAAATAGCTATTGTGTATTGCATTTTAAATGAGAAAATGTACAAGCCCAAAGTAGAAGAAGAGGGCATCAAGCCAATTTATTTTGATTGGTCCACCTTCCTTTCCAAGCGAATGCATGAGCAACTAGTTAGGATGAAAAAATATTTAGAAAACCCTTCCTTCTAGTACTGTTCAAATTTGGTATGGATGTTCTTTGCTACCATAAGGCATATGATGCCCTGGATCCTAGTGAAATACAAGAATGATAAAGGAGATCCTATCCCTGTTTATTATTGGACCAACCATCTAAGGAGTTCAAAATCCTACTACAGGTTCAACTTGGAATTTCTAGGGCCGACTTTGAAAATCATGTATGGGAAATACCCTAGGTTTCCAAGGTTGGCTAGAAAATTGTTACGAGTAGAGGATGCTAAAGAAGGGGACTGGTATATTCTTATAGAGGGCACTATCATCAGACTCTATGGTTTTACTGGTAAACCATTTCTACTGCCTCATTTTGTAACTAGTAGGTTGTTGGCCCTGGAGTACTTAAGGTAAGTAGACTTTATCAACATAAATTTTGGCTCTGGAAAAGGGAGGAAAAGTTTGTTGACTTACTCTCAAAATGTGGATGATATAACGATAACTAGAAAGGGTCAAGGTGAAAAAATCACCCAATATTTGGAAAGGTTAGGTTTGTTGTACATCCCACAAAGATGGAGATATGACCCTGATGACAAGTTCTCAAAGAGAAACATTGCTCTAAACAAAGAAAAAGCTCTTAATTTTTAGAATACTTCAAGATCTCACTTCGAAGAGGGTAGGAATAATAAAGAGAATGCTCCTTTGGAGTGGAATATCGCTAAAATGGAGCAACTACCCCCATGGAGAGACTTTTATGAATAGATAGTTGATTTTGACCCTGCAAAGAACAAAGATCACTGTCTAAAAGAGTCTAAGATTAAGGAAATCAAAAGAAATAAAGGATGGGATGAAGGTAAAATTGCAGAGTGGTGGATAATGAGAGTGGAAATAGGTACAAACAAGGCCAGAGTGGGTCGACAAGCTGACGATGAGTTCTCTGACCGATATGAAAAACATATTAAAACCTGGAAGGCCAAATATGCCAAGAATTTGGTATTAAGCTATATGAGGGCTGAAACAAAAGAAAAAGAGAAGGATCAAGTAGCATCAGACTCTCTTTCCCCATCATCCCAGGAAGAAATTTAGGAGGCAGAGGCCAATGCCTCATCAATGGCTGAAGAAGCCCCAAAAACATTCAAACCTTCATAGGAGAAATTAGAGAAGTATTCTGTAGGGGCTCAGATTATGAGAAAAATGCATTACTCTAGTGATAGGGTAGCAAATACAAAAATTATCCAGATAGCTAATAGGCCTAAATGCCTAGCCCTAGGTGGAGAACCTCCTATGACTAAAATATACTAGAAAAAGAAATATGATAGCTTTGTGTTCACCCCTATGAATTTCACCATTGCAGTTACTATAGACACCAAATCCTAGCCACTTTTCCACCATCACCATTTATTGCCATTCAATTGGCCATTCCATGCCTTTCCCGCCATCCAATGGCCCACTTTAACCTTTTCCTACTATTTTTTGACCCATATTTGACTTATTTACATTTATTTTATATTATTTATATTATATTTTAATATATTTATTATAAAATATATCTTTATAAGCCAGATTAACCTTAGCCATTTGATCCGATCTAATCTCATCCATCCATATTCCATAATGCATGTCACACTTAAAGTTTAATATCAGTCATTTGATTTTCTTTTGTTCTAGCCACACGATTTGGTAAAACCCTAAAAGTAAACCCTAAGTCTGATAATAAATAGGAGCATTCTCAATGCTCAACCCCTAGAAAACTTGAACGTTGGAGCTCTAATTTACTTGTGAGGCCTGATCTTGTTGAGAGATTATTTCTTGTGAGTATATTATGCCCTAGCTTATCCTTCCTCCAAAACCCTAGCTTTCCCTAGGATTTTTGTATTCTAGCCACCTTCACATCCCATTTCTACTGTTGCCATTACCATCCATCCACTGAGCCCTTTGCATTCTCCCAATCTGCTTCTGTATATTTAGCCCTAATATATAGCTGTAGTCGAGTGCCTGCCTCATCCCATAGGTGCAACCGTGCACCTACCACATTATACAGGTGTAAAACAACACCTTTTGTTACCATAACCATACACCAGAATCTGCTACATAAGATCACCAAGTGTTGTCAAGGCACCTTGCCATCAATCTGCAACAAAGCAACAAAACATCAAAGTAAGTATTTGTGTGCATTTATTTGTTGTTATTTGGATTATGCATATTTTTTTATTCATATATAGGATTTTAGTTAGAATTTCTAAGGCTTCATACTATGGAACCCTCATTTTGTTTGCTAACAACTTTATGTTTTTTGTATGTGCAGGATCAGGTAGCATCAATCAAGGATTGTTGAGTAGTTGCTGAAGCTAGAGTGGCTCGATTACAGATAACCAGAAGCCCACTCACCTTGTTGACAACAAGATACATTGGAGATAGTACTTGTTGTAGCTAGGGTTTCAAAGAACCCTAGCACTTGTATTTATTGTATAAAAATAATTTTTTTGAATGGAGCGATTGTAATAAAGGAGTTTCTTAGCTCCCCCCATCTATTGAATAAAATCATATTTTGTGCAATCTCTTGCTCACTTGAGTTATTTACTTTCATATTTGTTTTAGTGTCATATTTTTGCTTCACAAATGGCAATCATGGTGGGACCCCATAAGGGTTCTATTTTCTGATTTACTTTGCTAACTCTTATTCTATTGTTCCATTTTACAGGATTTTTTGGAGTGAAAAACTAGTCAAAATCACTGATTAGGATTTCTAGAAGGTCCTGTGATAGTTGCAGATAGGTGCAAAGGTGCTCTATGGCACCTGCTGATCCCCACATGCACCCAACTATGCCTATATAGGTTCTCAGTAGCACCTATAGAGGTGCTTCACTGCACCTAGTAGTAATTTGGAGCAGAGCTTAGGCTTTCAAGTAAGATCTACAATCATTCTATTCCAATTTTAGCTTTTACGTATTTTATCATTCCACTGCTTATTTTTAGATTTAAGCTTAAAATAAACACACATTAAAGAATCTATAAATAAATTCATTTTATATGGCATTCAGAGCATCTATGCATTCATTCATCACATATTTTGGGTTTTCTTTTTTAAAGAGAATTACAAATTCAAATAATTCTTGCATATTTTTGTTTGCATTTGAAAGTGAAATGCATCAATTAGAATTTGCATCTTAGGAGTTAAAGGTTTCTTATTTTACTTATCTAAATAGGAACAATACTTAAATGCAAAAATTATTCCTGCCCTTGGGTGGCACCTTTGGCAGAGAGGTGGGCGAACCCTCTGATTGCTATCTAGGAAAGGGTTTAAGTGATGTACTTCACACTCTTTAGAGGAAATTTGCATTTTTGTGTTGGATTCTACTTTAGATGTGTGGAATTTGTTACTTTTAACTTTGTTTGACCACAATAGAGAATAGTAAAACTTAAAATTAATCACACACAACACATTTCAATTTAAATATTAGTAACTGGATTTCATCACTGGTTGCTGCTTGAATTTGGTGATGGTGGCATTCATATCCATCTACTAAATATTTTCCCCTAGACACCTTAGGACTACCCCCAAGCAAACTTGTTGGATTTCATCACCAAAAAGAATCTTGTTGCCCCATCCATCAATATTATTTTACCTTTATTTTTTATTAAACAAGATTAGGATACACAAAACACACAAAATTATCATATCTAAAAGGAATTTGCACTAAAAAGAGATAATCAAGGAATAAGGTAAGCCACACAAGGTGAAACTTAGGATTGATTGTTTCTTTATTTTTAAATTCTTTAGCTCTATTTTTAGTTTTGAAATTTAATTATGATGCAGGAGCATCCGGAGGCAAAGCTAGCAATCTTGCGTCACCCAAAATGTATTTTTTTTCTTAAGTACTAAAACTGTCGCGATATCGCGACGCTTTTTGAAGAAGGGCACCAGCGGGCCAAACCGTCACGATATCGCGACGTATTTTTGAAAAGCACAGTCGGGACGCCAAACTGTCACGAAATTGTGACATTTCTGAAGATGCACGGTCGGGACGTCAAACTGTCGTGAAATCGTGACATTTCTAAAGCAGTGCAGTCGAGACGCCAAACTGTCACGAAATCATGACATTTCTGAAGACGCATGGTCGAGACGCCAAACTGTCACGAAATCGTGACATTTCTATTACAACGTGGTCTGGACGCACAATGGTCGCGAAATCGTGACACTTTCGAAAGCAGGATTTGAAGGCACAGGGACATCTTTGACAAAAAGGTTCTAAGGCACAATAATGGTCGCAAAATCGTGACACCTTCAAAGGCAAGCTTAAAGGACGTCGTGAAATTGCGACACCTTCAAAGATAAAGTTTAAAAGACGTCATGAAATCGTGACACTTCTGGGAGGCAAGACTTGGAAGCATAAAGACATTGCAACACCTTCGAAGGCAGAGCTCAAAGATGTCGCAAAATCGTGACATATCCGGAGGTAAGGTTCCACAATGCAAAGATGTCATGAAATTGTGACACTTCCGATCCAAGGACGTACGGAATGAAAATATGTCACGAAATCGTGACATATCCGGGGGCAAGGTTCCACAATGCAAAGATGTCATGAAATCGTGACATGTCACAGTTTTGCGGCCCAAGGGAGGAAGGCGAGTAAGAAAGGCCTAGACGTCGCGATATCGCGACGTGTAGCAGAATCACGGTCCCAAGGAGGAGAGAGAAGTCTAACGTCAAAATGTCGTGATATCGTGACCAAAGAGGAGAGAGAAAGTGCTGGGGCAAATACATCACGATATCACGATAGGACGCTCACGACATTGACCAGCCGACAACTGCAAGGACCAGTGCAGAGGGACACATGGCATGAAGTTACAGGTGGCCCGAGAGTATGAAGCTATTACAGGAAGCATGGCAATAGGACACGTGGCATCAACTGCAAATGACCATGGCGCATTCTTATGAATGATTGACTTGGCGATGGATCGACAGTGGGCGCAAGGCATACCGCCACTACGAGCTATGATGTTTTGATGCACCTGGCAGCATCATGCAGGCGGGACAGAGCATTCGTGCGGGCGGTATGGGGAGTCTCGCATTCAAGTAATGATGGTCCAAAGAGAGTCGGGCCTGGGGATGAAAAGGACCCGCACTTTGCGTAATGAAAAGAAGGAGGTGGCGGCCGAGGATAAAAGGCGCATGCATTGTATTAAAAAAAAAAAAAAGACCTTTTGGCCATTGATTGATTTTATTTTTTTTGGTTTTTGCATAGCTATGTATTGGAGGAGAGACCTCTGTTTTAATGAAACTTGCTGAAATTTTGTCTGTGCATTGTTAATTTGGCATTCTTGTTGTGTGTTGTGTGCGGTCCTATACCAAATTATCCTAAAATTGTATTTTGATTTAATTATTTTATGGTTTTAACTCAAAATCAAACAAAGATACTAAATTAGAATAATTTAATGGAAAATACCACAAGCATACCTACTACTTCAGTATCCAACCCTTCCACTCCCATCCAACCTAGTCCATCTAGTCTCATTCACCCATATCTCTTTTAATAGGGATCCATTCCCCAAAAAAATGAATAGTCATCCATCCAAATTGACATGGAAAAATTAGAGGCTATCTATAGGTCTTCTAAATATGTTCTTGAACCCCTTAGCCAAGACTATGTTGAAAAATATATTTGGTTACATATTGTCCATCCAACTCCACCTGAGGATATCCTAATTTTTCCTATGAATATGGTATGCCCTCCTCTTCTAGTCCAACCCAACAAAACCCAAGTGTACACTCATACCCCATCTAGTTATACCCAAATCTTCTCCAATCCTTTTTATGAGGAGTATGTCAATGTTTCCTCATAGGTACCAACCTCCCAAGTTGCCACATCAAGTGCAATTTGCACCATACCCCTTTACTCTAATCCACACACATCCATATCATCATCTTATAATCCATCCAAATCCTTGTCAATTTCTTCTATGGTTGATCAAGATCTTCAAGATATATCGGGTCTCATGAAAAAATTGCTTCTAGAGTATAAAAATGCTAGACAAAAAGTTCAAGTAGATCCTACGCTTCCTGTAGCTCCAAATAAACCAACCATAGCCAACCAAAATTCCACCTGGGTACCCCAATCATCAATGGTGTCCATCCCCAAGCCACCTCCAATTCAAAATCCAATTCCTCCGATCACTATTTCTTCCAGTCAATCCAACCAATTCCTCCAAAATATTCTTCTTCATCAGTATTCTCCTTCTCTCAATCACCAATCTCCCTCTCATAAATTTCAAACCAATCCATTTCATCAAAACCATCTAGTCACTCCTCAACATCTTTCTTCTAGTCCATCTCCAAGTCATTAGGTTATCCAAGGTTTCCACATTCCTAGGGAAGATCTTAGGATTCAGGCCATGCAGAAGTAAATAGATCAGTTGATGCAAAATATTCTTGACATGTCAAGCCAAAAACCAACTCTAAGCCAACTAATCCATCCTTCGATACCATCATCGCCATATCCAACAAACTTTACATTACCAAATTTTGACAAATTTAGGGTAACTGAGGACCCTAAGGAGTATTTTAGCTCATTTGTTCACATATGCTTTTGCATTAAAACCAAAAATGCTCTCATGCTCTTAATATTTTCTCAAACATTAGGAGGAGATGCCATAGAGTGGTTCAATCATCTACCAACTCATAGTATCTATCCTTTTTCTCAATTGATTGACCTATTCCTTGAACATTTTTTCCTAAACTTTAAAAAGAAAGTTTCATTATCAGATGTACATAAATTAAGACATTGGGAAGATGAAACTATCTATAACTTTGGAAACCATTGGAGGGTAGTCATTACCAAATTTCCATTCTCCCTCCCAATGGATGAAATCATTAAATTATTTACCAAGAGTTGCTTAAAACTCATCTCTTGGATGCTTCAACTTCATACCTATCATTCATTTGAAGAAGATTTGGCATAGGCTAGCATCATTGAGGAGATAAAAATCCAAGAGGGCATGATTAAGCCTAAAAAGAAATCATGGTAAAACAAGGACCAATTTAAAAGCAATTAGTCTAACCAAAACAAATAATCTCAAGCCTCTTCAGCTAGTACATCCAATTAAGTAAATCAAGTGGTGATGAGCCAAACCATAGTGGCTCAACAACCTGTGCAACAACTATAACAAATTGCCTATCATACGGTCCCCTCGGTAACTCAAGCACTCATAATACAAAAAATAGTTCCAATTATGGAAAATCTCTCTGGTCGACAATATGCTCGACCCCAACACCAATACACTCCTTTAACGAAGTCATATTCTTCCATATTCTAAAAATTTTATGAAATAAATAAGTTGGCTTTACCAGAAATTAGAACCAATGACCTTACCAAACATAGCATAGGTTATAAGAAATATCTATTTTGCCCATACCATAGGCAAAATGGTCATGAAATCAACACATGTAATTTTTTTAAGAACATCGTTCAAGACCTCATAGACTTGGGGGTCTTTAAGGCAGAGAACCCCTTAGCTCCACAAAAATTAGAACTTGGGAATTTTTTAGACACCTCTTCCCAACCATGAAGAGGTCCAAACCAATGTAGGAGGTAATAATCATCATACACCTCCTAACCAAGTTAACCATGTCCAACACTATCAAAACTTTGTAGGAGCAATCCATGTGGTCACAAGAGGTCAAAGGTAAAATCAACAAAATTCCCAACAACCAAATGTGTCGCAACCTTACAATCTACCACCCATTCAAATATCTCCAAATCCATCCTTGTCAGTCCAACTTTCTAGCTTGCCAAATCAACCCATCCATCATCCTCTAAGGCCAAAAGTATCCTTAAGTATATGGTTGACTACAAGTTTGAATATGGCTTAAGCCAATTTGTCCTTATATGAGCTCATTCAACAATCTCCTAGGCATAGAGAAGCCTTAATGGAAATTCTAAAATCCATTGAGTTTGAAGCCCAAGATCCTAATGCCTTCAACAACTTTGTAGGGAGAATTAGAACATGCATGGAGCCATATGTCACCTTCTATGACTTTGAAATAAAGTCAATGACCTCAGAATTTGTAGATCCCCCATTGCATATCATGGTCCTAATATAAAAGAAGCCATTTAAGAGGATCTTAATTGATACCAACTCATCTATCAATATTATCACTACTGCTTCCCTTAGCAACCTCAAACTTCCACCTTCCCATATTTCCAAGTCATCCTTCACCCTCAAAGCATTTAATGATTCTTTGTGTACCACAATTTGCACTATTGTTTTACCCATTGAAATAGGGGTTAAAATGTTACACACTATGTTCCACATATTGGAAGGAGCCATGGCATATAATGTACTCCTTGGTAGACCTTGGATGAGGGAAATGAAATGTGTTCCATTAATTCTCCACCAATGCCTGAAATACATTCATGATGGTCAAGTCCATTGCATCCTCGTAGATGTAGAACCTTTTACGTATTGCAATTTCATTTCAAATCCCAATGAATCCATGTTTCCTTCCACACACCTATTCTTATCCCCATCATCTTTGAATCCATCCACTTCATCTTCTAATTCATTCACATTTTATTCCAAAGCTCTTATTCTTGAGGAGTTACCCATCACAAAACCCCATCAATCATCAATTTCTTCTTGTACATGTGGTCAAGGTCAATATATTTTCACCACATCGTCCACCTCAATCATTGCTTATTCTAAAAGGATTTCTTATTCATTATCATTGTCTCACCCACCTTCTTCTAATTTTAAGCCATAACCCAATCCCTCTCCCTCAGTTGACGTTTCACAATTTAAACTTTCAGAATGTGAAATATTCAACTCCCATCTGCCTTCCATGGTCCCCTCCAATCCTAAGCCATCCATTTCTACGTCAACTACCAATTCATCCCAAATTGAGGTCCACATCACTATTCATGGTATTGGTGAATATATGGTCTGCGATGTTACCATTACCCCACTTGACATTCCTACAACCAAAGATTTAAGTTGTCCACATGACCCTCCTTTAACCATATGTGTTATTTATGATATTAGATCTATTCCTAATATCATTAAATTTGTTTATGGATGTTTGGATTCCTCAATTTTAGATAAATCACCTGAAGAACCAAAAGATCCAATACGTACCAACATACAAAACATGGCAGGATTTCATATCATTACTTTCATATAGTCAATTGGAAAGGTCAGGGCCTAGGTTCCCATGAACAAAGAATACATGACATAATTGATTTCCCATATCTAGGAGCACATGATCACTCAAGCTTAGGATATACCTTTCTTTCCACAACCGCTTCTCTTGAGCAAGATTTCCAAAATCTTAGCCTCAATGACAAAGAAAAATCCCCCCTTTCATCTTCCTCAACAACTTATCTTGAACAAGATCTTCAAGAGCTTACCTTCAATGAAGAAGAAAACCCCCTAAATTTTTCCTACCCACTTCTAGATTTTTATGATGAAAGTTATGAAGAGTATGAACTTATGTCCAACACTTCTGACGATTCTAAAGAGGAATTCCAACCCATTGTTCCCATTACCCAATAGGATGAGTTTTACCTCAAAAATTTTCCCATCCATAAACCCATATTTCGCTTGATTCTTCCACAAGAACAAGTTGACCCACATGGTGAACCACCCCCACATGAATTCCATGAGCCATTTAGCCAAGTCAAATTTTGTAACATATGTACATAAACAAAAAAAAATGAAAACATTCAAAAACAAAAACAAAATGTTTCTTTGCATGTACATAGCATTTAATTTCATGTTTGTTTTTGCTATCTAGGGTTAACAAAATTTGATATCGGTTCCCATCTATTCTTCCAATCCATCCTCTCCTGCTAAGTCAATATGAATACTATTGACTTATTCACCCCACTTCACAATCTATACGACCCAGCTAAGACAATTTGAATTGATATATGCCTTATTGACATGGATCATATTTCTTCCCCACCCTTATTTTTAGAGTTCATCATATCTAAGGAATTATTAAGGGCTTCTACCAACTACATTCCTCCTTCCCCTCCACCTTCATCACCTTCTTCTACCGAGAACCCTGAGGTCTTTCATGCATATTTAGATAACGATAAATAGGAAGAATTAAATGACATAATATACTATCTAGAGTGGCTTTCAAACATGGTACTCATTCGTAAGCTTAATGGGGTGATACACATTTGCATTTATTTTTGAGATCGGTCTTAGCTCTTCCTTGTCTGGGGGTCCTCTTCTATGCATGATTTGATTATTATATATACATGGCTAAAAAAATAAATAAATTAAAAACAAACAAAAAAAAATCATTCACATAGGCATGCTACCATCTTGCATTTACATATAGGTATATTTACATGCATTTTTCACATTGCATTCATACTCCATTTGCATTCATTCCACATGCATTTCTCACATTGCATTCATACATAGCTTGCACATATTCCATTTGCATTCATTATACATGCATTCCATTACATTCATTCATATTGCATCCCATCCCACGTTCAATGATATTTTATAGTAGTGATGATATGGCCAAATCAAATGTCAAGTTTACACGATTGGGGGTACTTATTTTTGGTATTTATAAAATTTCACACAATATCATAAGCCAAAAATCCTATTAGTCAAAAATCATAAACCCAATGTTTTTAGTCACTCAGCCACTCCTAGTGTGCCTAGAAAGCTCCAAAAAGATGTCCAATTTTCTTTAGGACCAAAAATACTTTTTCACATTAAGAAAGTCTTGAGTCTTGTCAACTGATTCCAAAAGAAATCTTGCACCAACCACACTCCTTCACATATTAAAAACATTTTGATTCAAAGAGGGATAACACTATACTTGGGTGGCACCTTGAAGTGAAAAAGGGTATTCCTTGCTTGTCCTATTATGCAACATAGTACAAAATAAAAAATAGTGGTTTTTACCACTATCACAATTTCTCTCCAACTATAAACACAAAATTTAGAGTAGTAAGGATAGGGTTACATTCTCATCAAATTTCGATTAAGAATATGATTCCCCAAAGCTCTATCCAAAGTTAACAATTTCTATACACACACCACAGATCCCTAAAGTTGTAAGGATAGTACTACATTTTCCTCAAAAAGATATGTAGTCATCCCAAAGGCTTAAAATATCAGATCATTGGACTATGGAGTGAGTCTCCACTGGGGCTATAGATGCTTGAATGGAAGTGGAGTAAGCTCATACAAGGTGACATGTATCTCTTCCAAAGAGAGAGACCTCTGACTGCACATATGGACAAGCTAGCTTCTTGGTACTCTCCATAATAGGTCATGCCTAATTTACTCATAATGGGTTAATAAACTTCACATGCGCACACATTGGTTCTTTATTACCTAGGGTCATTGTCATGCTCAGGATTTGGTACATGAACCTCACTTGCACACACATTGGTCCTAAATAAAGTTAGACAACCTTTAGTGATTTTGGTTGATAGCACTAGTCTATTTAAGTCTCTAAAAATACTTCAGTATTCCATCCATATCAGTCTTCCATATCAACATCCATATCTTCTTTCATATCAAAATCCATATATTCTTCCATATCAACATCCATATCTTCTTCCATGTCAAAATCCATGTCCTCATAATTGATCAACCCACATAATACCACCAATTTTGGTGCCCCCCAATTGCAAAACAATGAACAAAAATGGCCAACAAAATTTTGAACTAAAAATGATCATTCAAACATCATACATTCCTCTCAATTTTTTGCATTCATTATTTCAAATACATACCATTTTTCTTGCATTAATCATCCATAAGACATGCATAAAAATATTTTCATAAAATATGCATTACATACACAAAAGCATTCACACAAAATATAGCACACATATAAAATCCATGTGTATATATATATATCAAAAATATCATATATACAATGAGTTCCAAAAAGGCTACAATGGAGCACCAAGGCTAATATACAAAAGTGCATCTAAGCACTAAGCTAATGTCCATGAGTGGACCCATGAGACCTAGTAGGAGCCTTAGACCTATAACTATGTCTAGATTACTTGTTCCTAGAAGACGATGGAGGATCTGGAAAAGGAATGTGATTAGCCATGCACAATTCCTCCAAGGAATACACATAGGTCTCACTAGTATGTAGTTTTTGTAAGTCAAGATGATGATGACACTATCTCACCAAAATATCTACCTAAAACCTCATGACTATCTCCTGATCACCAAACCTGTCTGTCAGCCACTCCATCTCCATCTAGGCTATGGTAATCCACAACTCAAATATGACTCCATATCGTCCCGCTAGAGCCTCCCTATGATACTCTAGTGTAGTCTCTCACTCCTTTTGGAGCTGCTCCACATTAGCTCATAACCTAGCTAACTCAAATATCTACCCCATACCCTCATCATCATCCTCCTCATCATTTGCCACCTCAGCCTTGGGAGTCTACTGGAATGCTTCCCTCAATCACCTTTGACTCACAGATCACTGATACCTTGTCCTATTTAGAGTTGTCATCGACCTTGTATCTACCGCATCTCCACCCATCACCATATTTGACACCCATACTGTTTGGGCACTAAACAATGCTATATACTATAGAGTCACCTTGAAATTATCTACATCCAAAACCTCCAGCTGCTCATCATATCCTATCTGCACTCTCCATAACTCTGTACATGGAAGCCCCACCTCATCTCACCAATGCTGATACAACACTAGATCATCTGGAACATCCTGGGGTAAGCCGGACTACCTTAATACCTATAAGTACTGGAAGTACTCCACCTCCTCATACCTCCTCCCAGCCAACCATCAGGACTACCTCACCCATTGCAACTGCTCCTCATCATCCTCCCACATGGATCCTCACCATGGCCTCCATATCACCTAAGCCTGAGGTAACCTCAACCACATATCCCTATACCACTAGTTGATATGAACCTCTTGACTCAGCTACAACTCCTCAACCATTGCCCATATCCTAGCATAGGGATCAACCATATGCCATTATTGAAAAGGCAACACCTCTGGCTGAGCTACCCTAAAATACTCCCAAGCCCAACACTACAGAAGGAAGCTGCACCCAATCCCCTTCCTCCCTTTCCATGTAATCTCATATAGCTCATGGTATAACTACTCCAATAAAGTAGGATCCCATGTATATGCCCTTGGATTGGTGAGTAGATCACTCACCAATCCCAATAGGTTCCAAGGGAACCTACACCCAGTGCTATTAGGGAGCACTATGTTCTCTAACATGAACATAATCAAGGCTGAGAGTGCATCCAACTCCTTAGCCCTATACATGCTCAAGTAGCATATATCTTTGTCTCCCATCCTCATCTCCTACAAATGATCACCAAACATATTCTCCATCTCCACCTTCTTATCATGCCCAACCATCACCTTCTACTCCTCCACTGACACCTTGAGGATGTGATATACATCCTCAAGGGTGACAGTAATCTCCCTAGTCGATAGCTAGAATGTCCCCCTATCTGCATCCCATATCTCTATCAACGATGAGAGATACCCATTGTTGGCCCTCATCACATCCAACCACGCTACTCCCTCTAGGCCCACCTCCCTCAAAATATCCCAATAAACCTCTGTAAGATTCTTCCTCATCCCAGGAACAAGGGGAGAGAAATTATGTTGAGGCTCTATCTCCCTCAATTGCAGCAATAAATATTTTACATTAGTGTTATTTCAAAAAAAACTTTAAAATTTTTGCACAAAAAGAAGAAGTGTTTTTCAATATTACCGAGGCAAATCATGCCTCCACTACACCAACAACATTCACTCCTTCTACCACCATAGCTCTCATTCAAATTTCCACCAACCTGACTTTCCTCACCAATTCATTCCACTCCTCAGGTGCAGCTTCACTAACTCTCAAATGCATGAATGAGCCTCACAATTTGCTCTGCAAGCTATTTAAAGCTATATCTAGTGCACTTAGGTGTAGTCCAATGCCTATAGTCTGTAGACATGCATGAGTGTCTGTTGGTACACCCAGGTGCAATTGGGCACCTACAAGATACCACAAGTGTAGCCGACCGCTTAGCATCAAAATGAAAAAAATATGAGGGACCAAAATAGTGGCTTACCCCCTCAAAATCTCACAAAATTTTATCCATGCATCATGCACATCATAAAATCATGTTTTGTGAAAAAAAGAATTGTTTTACACACATTTGTCGAATACGACATAAATTTGTAAAATACATAAATCAAGTCACAAAACACATCAAACGATTCCAAATATTTACAAAATTGATGCTCATCACCTCTACATATTTTTCATCATCCCACTAAATTTCACAATAATTGGAGTTGATTTTACCATGGAGTCAATTTTTTCCATCTAAAAAATGCAAAATCAACCACTAAATGCTCTAACATTTACAAATCGACTTCAACTTTGGTGATATCAGCACTTTCTTCAATCAACACTCTTCCAATCTCATAATCTCCAATCACTTCTTCCAAAATGTGTTGAATTTACAAGTGAATCTCATATATAGTGGTTTATTCTATATACTTGGTAATTGCAGTGATTGGCATCCATGCAATTTGGTAAGATGAATGAATTACCATAAGAACACTTGGTCATCATCATCACCCCATATCTCCTATTTCAAAAAGCACAATTATATTTGGTATTTCCTCATATTTAGAGTGAAACATTACCAAGAATAATTTGCACAACCGTTGTCATTGATGGCCCATTTCATGGGGCTTAAAACATGGACACAATCATTCACAATATCCTTAACACCTTTGAGATATGCACTAGCTAGGATGATTGGTTCCAATCATAGGAATTATTTAAATAGTCACTAGTAGTACATCCAAGGTTAATTTATTTTTCTTTGCATCATCATTTTGTATATCAATGACGCCAAAAAGGTAAAATGTTTCAGCAGCATCGGATCACCCCAATTTTGGGTAACCACATTTGATTATGATTTTCCCACGATGGGGTACATATTACATGATCATGACATCTAAATTTGACACAACCCCCTTCCACCATTGGGGCAAAAATGGTATCACATTTTACATCATTTATATTTTCCACATCATATCACATTTTACAACATTCATATCATATACATCATATCACATTTTACATCAACCCCCTTCGCACCATTGGGGCAAAAATGGTATCACATTACTCATAATTTGCATAAATTTTTCAATGGGCTAGTGAGATTTATCCGTAATCTCATTTACCAATTGAGGGGGTAAGCTACGTAAATTCCAAAATTATTTATTCTTTTATCTTCAACATTATTGCTCAAAAATCCAACAAGAGAGATAAGCTACTTCTATGCCTAAGGCCTAACCAGGTGTCTCGTATTTTTGCACCATATTGTGTTTCACACAACATGGTACAAAAAGGGGCATCTATAGACACCAAATCCTAGCCACTTGTCCACCATCACCCTTTCCCACCATTCAATTAGCCATTCCATACCTTTATCGCCATCCAATGGCCCACTTTAACCTTTTCCCGCCATTTTTTGACCCATATTTGACTTATTTACATTTATTTTATATTATTTATATTTAAATATAATATTTTATATTATATTTTAATATATTTATTATAAAATATATCTTTATAAGTCAAATTAACCTCATCCATCTGATATGATCTAATCTCAGCCATCCATCTTCCATAATTCGTGTCACACTTAAATTTTAATATCAGCCCTTAGATTTGCTTTTGTTCTAGCCACATGATTTGGTAAAACCCTAAAAGTAAACCCTAAGTCTGATAATAAATAGGAGCATTCTCAATGCTCAACCCCTAGAAAAATTGAATGATGGAGCTCTAATTTACTTGTGAGGCCTGACCTTGTTGAGAGATTATTTCTTGTGAGTAGATTGTGCCCTAGTTGATACTTCCCCCAAAACCCTAGCTTGCTCTAGGATTTTAAAATTCCAGCCACCTTCGCATCCCACTTCCACCACTACCATTACCATCCATTTGTTGAGCCCTTTGCATTCCCTCGATCTACTTTTGCATATTTATCCCTAATTTTTAGGTGCAGTAGAGCGTCTGCCTCATGCCACAAGCGTAGCCGCATGCCTATCATATTCTATAGGTAGAACACAATGCCTTCTGTTCCCACAACCATACACCAGAATCTACTGCATAAGATCACCAAGTGTCGTTAGGGAACTCTGCTATCAATCTACAATAGAGTAATAGAACAAAAAATTAAGTATTTTTGTGCATTTATTTATTGTTATTTGGATTTTGCATGTTTGTTTATTCATATCTAGGGTTTTATTTAGTATTTTTAAGGTTTCACACTGTGGAACCCTTAGTTTTTTTACTAATAACTTTATATTTGTTGTATGTGTAGTTTCAGGTAGCATCAATCAAGGATTGTTGAGTATTTTTTGAAGCTAGAGTGGCCCGATTATAGATAACTAGAATCCCACTCACCCTATTGGAAGCAAGATACATTGGAGACACTACTTGTTGCTATAGCTAGGATTTCGAAGAACCCTAGCACCTGTATTTATTGTATCAAAATAATTCCAATGAATGGAGCGATTGTAACAAAGGAGTTTCTCAACTTCCCCCCATTTATTGAATAAAATCATATTTTGTGCAATCTCTTGTTCACTTGAGTTATTTACTTTCATATTTGTTTTAGCATTGTATTTTTGCTTCAAGACAACTAAGTCAACTCCAAATATCGAAGTTACATTGCAGGAAGAACAATCTAAGGAAGATACAGAGAGTGATAAGCCTACAATTTACAAGGGAAAAGCAAGGGATTCATTAGAAGAAGTTTAGAAAGATATTTGCAAGAAACAGAAAATGGACCAGGGATAGAGTGTTGAACAAGTCCTTATTATAGCTACAAAGCAATCAATACAATAGGTACATCACCAAAGTGTTAAGGATATTCTCAAGAACCCTACTCCTATAGGTGAAGGTATTATTTCTATCCCTTCTCCCTCTCTTTCCCTAAAGGAATATCCTTCCCATTCTCAATAAAATTTGGAGCAAAAGGTACCCTTTCCTCCTCATGAATCATTACCCAGTCCATCAGCTACCACAGAGGGTTAAACTAATCCATCCCCTCTACCTCCATCTATAGTACCAATCACATCATCCCTGAAATTTCATCTTTGCTTTCAAAGCCATTACATTTAGCATCATTAGAGGGGTAAAATATTCCATCCATTCCAACCCATTCCATGTTTTCAACTTCTGGCCCTATAACTTCCCTAATTGCAACCTCTAAAATCAGTATAGTTTCAAATGTCATTACTACTACCCCATTATAATTAGCTTATGAGTATATTCTCCCTTATATTATAGCTTCTCCTCCCTTTGTAAGTCATTCTACATTAGCTTCTCTAAAAAATGGAAGGGAGGTTACACAAAAGATTCAATATTTTTGGGCTGAGAAAATTTCTAAGCCTTCAAAGAAGATGTCTATAAAGAGAAAGTCAATGATTGTTGATCTAGTGATAAGGCAAAGTACCAATAGATCCATCACACCTCTCATAAGCAAGCCTAAAGAAGATATGACTATATAATATTATCATCTAGAAGAATTTACTGAATATATTGAACAACTACTAGTGGAAGATGAGTTGGTCATAGCAAAATCTCATATTGAAACCCTATATGTTAATATTGATATCTACAAGCAGCAGGTGGGCAAGCTGGAAAAAAAGATAGAGAAGCTGGAGAAAACAATCAAAAATCAAAAGAAGGTACAAAAAACTATAAGAAATAAAATCAAAATCTGGTAGAAAAGGTACCAGGAAATTATTAAGTTAGAAATAAGTTGAAGAGCAGAAGAAAAATAATGAAGACAAAGCTAAATAAATACAATATTTGATGCATCAGATTCAGATTGAGTGATGAGGCCTAGAAATGCCTCAATCATAGCATGTTTTGAACATTGAAACTGCCTAAAAACTCTTGTGTTTAATCTGATATGCTAGTTAAGTTGATTTAATATGCTGTGTATTAACTGTTTGCATGATCAATGTGTTAGAAATACTATATTCTGATTTTTATAATTTTTTGCATAGTTTTATGTTACTTTGTCATGACTTGCTAAATGAGAAGTATGTTTAGGTTGATAGCAACATTTCACTAGTTTTGTTTTGATATGTTTCAAGCATTTATTTTATCTAAATCTAGAAAATAGTGCAAGCAAACTATTACTGTGCAGCAAAAACTGGTTTTCCAATGTAAATTCCAGCCAGCTGCCAATGAATGGCAAGGCATGGAATTCACACATGGAGAGAGATGAAGGCTATTGCAATATGATCCTGAGAGCTAACCCACCTGAGAAATGTAGATGAAATCACTTGAAGAGCACACAGTTGTTCATTCCGAAGATCTTCGGAATGAACAGACATCTTCGAAATGAGAAATACAGTCTCTTCGAAATGAGCGGACATCTTCGGAATGAGAAATGCAGTCTCTTCGGAATGAGCCACTTATCTTCGAAATGAGAACATAAAGTGCTTTTTGACTTGTTGACTGATTTATGATGATGGAAAAAGGGAAAGAAATATTGAAAAGGTTAAGGGAAAATATCTCCCATCTGACTTTGTCGTCCTTGCCGACCAAAGCCACCATTTATGGAAAAGATCAATTTTGATCCTCTTCTAGGATAAACCCAGGAAATGTTGCAGCATAATAGGAATAGATCTATAAGATAGGAATGAGATATTCTCAGTTTGTAAGTAGATTTTAGGATATCTATAAATATATAGCTCCCATCCAGGTTGAGCTAAGAATGGTAGGGGAAAATAAGCAAGTAGTATAATAATAAGAAAAGTGACTATTACAGTCCTGTAACAGGGTTTTTAGCAACAATACTGTAATTATGTTCTTGAATCAATAAAGTGCACTATTTTTATTCATGTTGTTGTGAATGAGTGTGAGTAAGATCTAGAGAGAGAGAAAGACTCATACCTTCTTCTGGACAAGGAGGTTGGCCACTTCCAGACCTAGGAGGAGGACTAACAACAAGTTTTTATTCTGATTTTGCTACAGCAGAATAAGTTGTAAAACTTGTCATTTCATTTCCTTGTAAATAGCTAACAGTATTTGCAATATTAGTTTATTTCATGATTAGGATAATCTTGTGATTAATGATAAGTTTGGTTGTAATCTCCATTTTTAGCAAGCTTTCAAATTACTGCAGATTGTCATTTCCAGAATTTACTATTTTTTGCAATTTACTGCATTTTGTGTTTTGTTGTCAACCCCTACATAGAAGATTGACAACCTTCTATTACAGAGCATTGACAGGATTTAATTTCCATGTTATAATCAGGTTTCCATTGCTACAAAAGTAAATAGACTTCCTTTCTGCAATCATAATTAGATTTCTAATTCTGCAACTGTAACTAGGGAGTTATTTCTGCAACATAATTAGATTTCATTATGTAATTGTAATTAGGATTTCATTTCTATAGTTAGTAATTAGTTTCCATTCCTGCAATTAGATTAAAGTTCAATTTATGCAATTTAGAGATAAAAATGTCCTAAATCCCCCACACAATCGGTTTCACCAATAAGACATGTTGCTCCCAAATGACCTAAGTTATAGCCCTGTTCACTCCTTCCACAAATAGCCTTGTACACTGCCCTGGATTGACAAATTCATTGAGAATTAATGATGTGCATAATGACAACGCATCATTTTGGCATCGTTGTCGGGGAATAGTGTTGCTAGAAGGTGACAATAGTCCAATAGTTGTTAATTAGACTGAGCTATGAAAATTTAGGATAAAATCTGAATATAACAGCTGGGTAAAGTAACAACTATTGACCTATAATTTATGTCATTCAAGAGTAAACATGAATGAGTAAGCCTAGGGATGAAAAAGGTAGAATTACTCAAAAGGATCCCTGGCTTGTTCCATTAAGAAGATCTTCACGCCTAAGGGGTGAATCACCTGTGTTTGAACTACCAAAAAAATTGAAACAAAAATCACCAGCTTCATCATCATTAGAACATCTTGAGAAAGAAAAATCACCAGCTTCATCATCATTAGAACATCTTGAGAAAGAAAAATCATCAGACTCATCATCAACAAAGGATTTTGGACCTCTTGAGAGTGAAATTTGGATAGGTTTAACTGTTCCTAAGGAACAAGAAACTATGGCAGAGGGAGGCAATCTAGATAGGGATGGCCAACATGGCTATGTCCATAATGAAGGAGATGATCAGGATATGCCCCAACCTTCCAGAACATTTGAATATCCTATCCATTTGAATCCAACACAAAACTCCCCCATGAAAACCATTTCACCTTCAGTACTTCCAACCTTCCGAGGTGTTGTATCTGAAGATCCTGATCAGTTTTTGTTTGAATTCAAAGTAGTGTGTCAAACCTATGACTATGTAAATGACAATCAGAAACTTAAGGTTTTTCCCTCAACACTCAAGGACTCGGCATTACACTGGTTCATGAGCTTAGAGCCAAATTCCATCCGAACCTGGGATCAAATGGAAACTATGTTTTTAGACAAATATCAGGAGTATTGCCGTGTAAGGAATAGGAAAGATGAGTTATTCAGGATTAAGCAGGAAGATGATGAAACATTAGAAGACTATCTTGATAGGTTCTCCTTTGTTCAAAGGAGATGTGGACTTGTAGAACCCGAGTTATGCAAAACCATATTTTTGAGAGGATTACAAGATGAATCCAGAGAAGTATTGGATTTGATGGGAAAAGGGGATGTAAATACTCTCAGTAATGAGGAAATTGTGGGTCTCTACAGGAATTACTCTCGCACTAAGCAGGGAAGAAAAAAAAAAGTACAAATGGCACTGATGTGAAGGACCTAATAGAGGAACTTGCAAATTTTAAAACTGATATTCTGGTGCAATTGAACACAACTTTAGGAGAAATGTCTGCAAAAGCAAAAACCACAGAACCTTTGGCAATTTATTGCCCAAGATGTAGAAATAAACATGCTTTGCAGGAGTGTCCTTTGAATAAAACGTCTATCTCAGCCATTTGTAGTATCTGTTCGAAGAAGCATTTGACTGATAAATGCCACCTGCTACCACAACTCAAAACTATGTTAGAGAGTCAGACTGAGGAACTCAACTATGTTGGACCAAAACAAGGGGGAAATTTCTCTCAGAACCAAAATCCCCCTCGTTTTCCTACAAATTGGGGGCATAATCCTTGGACTATGCCTTGGGGACAATCAGAACCACCCCAACGTCCTTGGAATTATTCTCAATGGACAAATTCCCAAGAATGGCCACAAACAAGTTGGAGTAATCCAACCTAGAATCAAAATCAGAATAACCCATCATGGAATCAAAACAACCCACCCTAGAATCAGAATCAGACTAATCCACATTGGATGCAAAATCAACCACAGTGGAGTCAGCAATACCAATCCTATCCAAGGCAACAAAGAAATCAAGGTCAAACTCAGCATTTGTTGCCTGCACCTAATCAAAATTTTCAAGAAAAATAGAACCAACCACAGCAAACACAATAGGTGAAACAGCCTCAACTTCCAGCTCAACCAGTCACTAATCCAAACAACATGAGACAGGCATCCCCTGTCTATGTGGCTGAAGCTGAAGAAAATGCTGAAATAAATGTTCTTGATTGTAGTAACATCCAACTTCGTTCAGGAAAAGTTGTACCTAAACCTGTTTCAACTAAAATCAAGGAAAATGAAAAGCAAGAACCTTTGGAACCAGTTAGAGTTAAACCAACAATAGAAAAAGAAGAAGAAAAAATAGAACCACAGGCAGAACAATTACCTTCATCAAGGATAATTCCATATCTTGAAAGATTCAATACCACAGCAGAAAATTTTGAGTCAGACCTGGTCAAGGAACTTAGAAAGTTAACTATATCATTGCCCTTATTGCAAGCCATTAAGGATATACCAGTGATTAAAAGTACTATCCGAGATTTGTGCATTAGAAGAGCGAGGAAGAAAAAAAAAAGCATTTCCCAAGACTGTTCAGGTTGAAGGAAAGATAGCTGATCTCTTGTCCGAAAAACTAGTACCTCCAAAGTATAGTGACCCAGGGAGTCCAGTTATCACAGTTACCATAGGCTCAGTACCAATATCAAATGTCTTAGTAGATCTAGGAGCTGCAATAAATGTCATGACCAAGGATATAATGGAACAATTACAGCTCAAACATCTCAGTCCCACATTTACAGTTTTAGAAATGGTTGATAGGTCAGTTGCAAAACCTGAAGGTATCATTGAAGATGTCCCTATAGAAGTCTCTTCTTGGGAATTCCCTATAGATTTTTTGGTTTTACAACAAAGAAATTTAGCACATGGATATCCCATCATTCTAGGAAGACCTTGGCTTGCAACTACAGCAGCCTTCATAGACTACAGATCTAGAAAAATGACCATTTCAAATGGTATTGATCTAAAATAGATCTCTCTATATCCTCCTACAAGACCCTCCAACAATTTTTTAGGTCAGTTATGGTTTCCTGATTCATATGAAGAACCAGAAGAGGTTATTTCCACACTAGCCACCTTGGTAGTAAGGGAACACATAGAAGACCTCCATGACATAGAAACTTTAGAGAATGAAACTATCCTAATGAATGTTCTGCATGAACAAGGGTTAGAAGAGGAAGCAGTAAATATCCATCAGTTGTTAGGGAATGAGGAGAACCAAAATTTTGAAGGTGAGCCATCTGTACTATCACAGGAAACATCAGTTTCACTACCACATGGGTGGCACCATCACCTGATTTTCCCTTCTCACTATTCCATACAGGATATGCTTCCATTAGAAATCAATGAAACAGAAACTTCTTATTTCCTCCCATCTCATCATTGCCCTCTTAACTCCCTAATCACCAAGTATGAAGAAGTGAATTCAGTCCTTCCAAATACAAAACAAATAGAAGTCCAGCCAGGAAAATTACTGAACATTAACAGTTGGCTTACTAGGGAAGAGGAAGAAAAATTGATAACTATTTTGCAGAAGCATGTTCATGCTTTTGCTTGGGACTACAAGGATATGTCAAGAATTCACCCTGATATATGCACCCACAGGATTTATACTGAAGAAGTCAAGCCAGTAAGACAACCCCAGAGAAGACTGAATCCTGCCTTGAGGGATATTGTAAAGGAAGAAATTGAAAAACTTCTGGAGGTAGGATTCATTTACCCAATTTTTGATAGCCAGTGGGTCTCTCCATTGGTTATAGTTCCTAAGAAAAATGGAAAAATGAGAGTATGTGTAGACTATAGAGAGCTGAACAAAGTGACATACAAAGACCATTTTCCATTACCTTTCATAGATCAGGTGTTAGATACCCTTGCTTGGAAAGAAATACTTTTGTTTTCTTGATGGATTTAGTGGGTATAATCAAATTCAGGTTGCACCTGAAGATCAAGAGAAAACAACCTTTACCTGTCCATGGGGAACATTTGCCTATAGGGTTTTACCTTTTGGTTTGTGTAATGCCCCAACAACATTTCAGCGAGCGGTCTTAGCAATTTTTTTGATCTGACTACCAACAGTGTTGAGATATACATGGATGATTTCATAGTATGTGGACAGACTTTTGACTTTACATTAGAAAACCTTGATAGAGTTTTAACTCGTTGTGAAACATACCAGTTATCCTTGAATCCAGGACAAATGTTTTATGATGATGGAGGAAGGAATAGTTCTTGGTCATAACATCTCTCTTCAAGGGATCCAGGTTGATCCAAAGAAGGTGGAAATTATCAAGAATCTTCTTCCTCCTAAAACTCAGACTGATGTCAGAAGCTTCCTAGGACACATTGGTTTTTACTGTAGGTTTATTCCCAGCTTTAGCACAATAGCCAATCCCATGTTTGCCCTATTGACTAAAGATTCTGAATTCTCCTGGACTGCAAGGTGTCAGGAATCATTTGAAGCTCTGAAAGAGAAATTAGTAACTCCACCTATGTTAAGAGGACCTAATTGGACATTACCATTTCACATACAGGTTGATGCTTCCAATACTGCAATTGGAGCAGCATTAGGACAAATTGACAATGGTGAACACTATGCCATCTACTACATTAGCAAGAATTTGACAAGAGCTGAGAAAAATTATACCACAAGCTGAGAAGGAATTCTTGGCAGTAATTTATGCCATCAACAAATTCAGGCATTACATCACAGGTTATCAAATATTCATTCACACAGATCACACAACCATTAAGTATTTGATGAATAAGCCTATGGTAAGTGCAAGAATTATTCGTTGGTTACTTATTGCTTGCAAGAATTTGATATCACAATAATCAACAAACTAGGAAAAGCTAATATTGTAGCAGATTTCTTGTCCAGGTTGCGAGAACACGAGAGGAAGGGGAATTAGTTGAGGACACTTTTCCTGATGAAAAATTATTTGCTATATCTGTCCAATCACCTTGGTTTGCGGATATAGCCAATTACTTGGTCACAGGGAAAGTTCCTCCACATTTCACTTCAAAACAAAAAAAACAATTGATCAAACAGAGTTCTTCCTTTGAGTGGATTAAGGGTATACTTTTTAAGTGCAGTCCTGACCATGTGTTACGCAGGTGCATCCGAAAGGATGAGGTATATGATATCCTTAGGGCTTGTCATGATGAACCCTCGGGTGGACACTATTCTGTAAAAAGCACAATTAGAAAAATTTTAGGGACAGGATATTATTGGCCATCTCTTCACAAGGATGTGAAAAAGTACATCGGGCATTGTGATGCATGCCAAAGAATGGGGAAACCCACTCATACAAATGAAATGCCACTACAACCTCAATTGGTTTTAGAGCCATTTGAGAGGTGGGGGCTTGATTTTGTAGGACCTATTGATCCACCTTCTCAAGGAAAGGTGCATATTCTAGTATGCACTGATTACCTAACAAAGTGGGTAGAGGTGCGTGCTTTCAAACATGCTCATGAAGAGAAGGTCATCGATTTCTTGTATACTCAGATTTTTTAGATATTTGGAGCTCCACGGTCTATCACCACAGACCAAGGACCCCAATTTGCATCTAAAGTCATTGAGGCTTTTACAGAATTATATGAAATCAAACATAGGAAATCATCACCTTACCACCCACAAGCAAATGGCCAGGTTGAAGTAACAAACGAGGAACTGGAATGAATCTTGACAAAAATAGTAGCTTTTCATAGGAGAAACTGGCTAGATAAATTACCTGAAGCAGTTTGGGCTTACAATACTGCTTGGAAATCCACTATTGGATTCACACCTTATGAACTAGTTTTTGGTAAAAATCCCCTCCTACCTATTGAATTTGAGCTACTAACATTGCGCACAACATTGGAAATTGGGATTGAATTGTCACAGGCATAGATGGATAGGATTCTATAGCTGAATGCATTGGATGAACTTCGGTTGGATGCTCTGCACCAAACTGAAGTAATTCAGGAGCAGAGGAAGTTGTGGCATGACAGTCACATTCAGTAGAGGAAATTTTAGCAAGGAGATTGGGCTTTGCTTTTTAATTCTCGCTATGAGGACTTCCCTGGAAAGCTGAGAACTAGATGGCTTGGACCTTACCAGATTGAAGAGGTATTTGACAATGGAGCAGCTCATCTATCTCCTATTGATGGGTCATGGAGAAAGTTGGTAGTGAATGGACATCGCCTCAGGGTGTACCATACACCTCTGACTAAAGAGGAATTCTTGTAGCAGCTTGATAGTTTGGATGCACAATAGGTGGAAGAGATTCCCTCTTCCACTTCAATAAAATCAGCATGATCATGGATTTCAAGAAAAGCAAAAAAAAAAAATAAATCAAAAAAAGTAGAAAACAAAAAGATGAATAAATTCTAATTGTGAATTCCTTCATGGGCATGATTTCATGGAAATCATGAATTCCTTCACGGGCATAATCAGAATAATAAAAAAAAAATAGAGAGAAAACAAGAAAAAAAAGAGAAAGAAAAATGAATAGCTCAGCAGTGAAAACCTTTCCTAAGGCACTACTGAGTTGGTATGCATGAAAACCAATTTTCTGGCATGCATAACCTTGAAAATTTTTGAATCATCATTGTACAAATTCACCAACTGCACTTGTTTTGAAATATTGCAGAAAATCTCAGTAGGAACATCAACGAAGCAGTCATTCTTCAAAACTTGCATTAACTTGTTTTAATCAGGTATATATTTCTTACATTTCTTCATTGTAAATGATTGGTATGTAGTATATAACAATTAACCATTAGCATAAAAGGTATCCATAAGAGTTGGCATATTTAAAACATGTTTTGAGAAGGAGAATATTGGTTTCTGCCTAATCTTCGAAATGAGAATGCCAAAAATAGTGTCTGCTATCTTCTTTAGAATGACTTGTATTGTCTTCGAATTGAAATTGTCTTCAGAATGACTGTTGCACTTTGTCTTCAGAATGAATGTTGCACTTTGTCTTCGAAATGAAATTGTCTTCAGAATGACTGTTGCACTTTGTCTTTGGAATGAAATTATCTTCAGAATGAATGTTGCACTTTGTCTTCGAAATGAAATTGTCTTCGAAATGATAGCAGAATGAATGTTGCACTTTGTCTTCGGAATGAAGCTTTGTCTTCGGAATGAGGAATTGTCTTCGCAATGAAGCATGATCTTCGAAATGAGGACTTGTCTTTGGAATGAAAACTTTATCTTCGAAATGAGGAATTGTTTTTGCAATAAAACATAATCTTCGGAATGAGCATTCAATAGGATATTTCCACGTGGCATCCAAGAAGGGGGAAAATATACGATCAAGTAAAATTCTTTGACTGCATATGATAAATGACACGTGTCAGTTGAGATGTGATTTGTCTTATCTTGCACCCATTAAGGAAGTACCATAATCATGGGAATGTGACCAACAACATGCCACCATTATTCGATGTTGATAATCATGCACGTGAAAATCTATGGGTGAAACAGAGGAACTAAAACCAAGTGAGGTGGATCTGACGGCAAGGACATCTACGCAATCATTAACGGATAGGTGTTCGGAGCAAAAATAGAAATGTGTGCCACCCTTCCTTCCGAAGACATATTTGCTAATGCAAAATGATTACGAGGTACAGTGCTGATATTGCAGTTCATTTCAAAGAAGAAAAATAGGGCAATTGAAAACCTAAAAACAAACCCTGCAAGTCTACAAAAACCAGAAACCAGTGATCCAACGAAAGAGTAGCAGTAGAAGTGAGTAGTTTTTAACATACCAAAATAGGAAAATGGGATGAAAGACAAATATGGAACTAGTAGATACCACCCACCTTCGAGAAAATCTAGAAGTGCTACAAATTTTTGAAGATGGAGGGCTTATGCCATTTTTGGACAAATTTAATGGGTCCTCTGAAGATTTGGCCGGCATGTTCGCTCACACATTCAGAAATAATCGGGCACACATTAACGACATGACAATTGAGGTAACCCCTAAAGTTTTAAGTCAAATTACTGAGCTTCCATTAGAGGGTCTTCAAATTTCTAGATCTGGCAAAAATACACTGGCAAATGTAGTTAGTCAATTTATGGAAGAAAATGATAGGGAGCCAGAATACTTAATACACAACAACACATGCAAGGGGGTAAAAAGGGCTAGCCTACAAGAACCCTGGGATGAAGTGGCCACATGGGTGGTAAAATTTTTAACCTATGAAGGGCAATATGTACTTTTATCAGGGCATCATCTCAAAATTTTGAACCACCTAAGACATGGTAGGCAACAACCAGAAGTTAGGGTAAATCTTCCCTTGTATCTGCACCAGGAGTTGAAAAATATGGCAAAATGATATCAGGAAGGAAAAGGGAGCCCTCGCCACCATGGTATTATTAAATTAGTCTACCAACATCATTTTAGAGGAAACCCTAGAAGCTTTGATAGGTTTTATTCTACTCTGAATGATGTAGTTTTTGGAAATGAGGATGAGGAGGAAGAAGAAATAGATGCTACCATAGATGTTGTTGTAGAAGAAGAAATAGATACTACCATAGATGTTGTTGCAGAGGAGGAAACACACCTAGCAGAAGCAATAGAGCACCTTTCTCTAGAACCTTCAACCTCACAAGCTAAGAAATAAAAGAAGAGAGGGCCTGGAATCGACAGTCGAAAAGAAAAATAGAAGAAAGTTCATTTTTCTGAAGATGTTACTAATATATCAGAATAGGGGAGTGAAGTGCCTAGAAAAATAGGAGAAGAGACAACAAGGGAAACAGAAGCACTCCCACTAGAATCTAAAATTGTCCCCACAGCCCTTGTTGTCACCAGAAAATAGAGCAAAAAGAAAAAATTTGCATCAGGAACTAGGAGGTCTACAAGACTCCACTTGAGAGAAATAGCAAAATAGGTGATAGAAGAAGAAGGTGGACAAGGTAGTCCAGATGTTACAGAAGTGCAACCAGCCCTTGAAGATTTTTTAGAATTCCTTGAATAGATAATTGAGGAAGAGACTGGGCAAGACAGTTTTGAAGTTGCTACAGTTCAACAGGCCACAGAAAATGTAGATGCAATCATAGATAGTTTCATGGAACCTCCTGAACAAGAGTAGACAACTGAAGCAGAAGATGAGATAGTTGTTGTAGATGATTTATCTACATCAGATTCTGAATCAAAAATAGAGGAGGTAGACATCACAGAACAGCTAAGAGCAGCAAAAAGTGTTGTCAAAACACAAACTAAATGGATTGAAGAAAAAGAAAATATCATTGAAATGCAGGAAAAGAAGATTGCAGAATTACAACAGGAAGTGGCAGAATTGAGGAAGAGGTTGTCACAGTCTGAAGAACAACCAACTGTATCTATTGATGAGGATGATTTGGCTCAATTACTTATGGATTTATCTAGGGTAGATGACTCTTTTGAGGCAGACATAGGTGCTCATTCTGAAGCAGCGCCCTTTCATTCTGAAGAAGTGCCCTTCCATTCTGAAGCATTGCCTTCTCATTCCGAAGATGCTCCAGAATTGATAAAGAGCATAGAAAAGAATATTGGAGATGAGTCACAACAGGAAACACCAGCACAGGAGCAGTTTAAACAGCAACATGAAATTGTTCAAGTAAGTACTCCTTCAAATGAGGTTTCTGTATTTCAAACTGTTACACCTTCAATAAAAGTAGAGGATAAGGGGGTACAAGTGGAATTGTTGTCTGATGACCAACCAGTAGAAATAGCAAAAAAAGGGATACAAGTAGAATTATTATCAGATGACCAACCAGTGGAAGTAGCAAGAAAAAGGGGTTCAGGTAGATCTGCTACCCAGATTTCCACCTGTAGTTAGACCACCCAATATTGTATCCCTAGAGCAATATAATACAGACATAGCTAGTTGGGTGATCAGATATGAAAAACTTGCCACTAAAGTTGAAAATTTTAAATTGGAAGGTAAACAGTTAGAGGCAAAAGAAACAGAAATCAAGGCATTGAATGAAAAAGTGACTGATTTATGTCAGATTGCTGAGTTTTTAGTCCAATTCAGACAACCGACCATATTTTACAGTCTCATTCTGAAGGAGAAGTATCTCAGATGGCAGGTCATGAGGATTAGCTCAGGTCTCCCATACAAATTGGACACAACTGCAGATTTCTTAGAAGCCTATTTTGACAGCCCTGTAGAACAGAAAAACCTCCTATGTGAATTATTTTTACACAGCTTCTTTATTCCAGAAGAGGTAGAGTTTCACCCTCAAATTTACATAGGATATGTTCAACTGAGAGCATTCATGTCCACTTTACAAAATCAGTTTTACTGGGATCAGGAGAAAAGGTAAAATAAAGAAATTGAATTAAGAGCTGAATTGTTAGTCAGAGCAGTTCAGCCAAATCATCCAATTATCACCAGACAACATTTCACCATGATGAATAGGGAAGATGTAAAAAGGATGTACTTGAGCAATTTGAGGGACTGTGTGACCAAATTCCAAAATTTTTGTAATAACAGTTTTGTTCCAGCATTATCATTTTGCAGAAACAGATGGGCGAGAACTTTCCATGTCTTTACAGAAAGGGAACCTATCTCCCCCATTAACCTAGAATGGTCTAGAAGAAGGGCAGAAGGAGTGATACAACTGATTGAAATCATGCAACATCACTGGATAGGTCTCAGATTTAGGCCTCCAACCATCATTTCTCCAGTTCCCTTCTATTTTGAAGAAGATCCTCAACTTTGATGATCAGTTTGAAGAATGGCTCAGGAAACCTTCAGGAGAACAGGGGATATTATATAGGCACCAAATTGTTCTACAGATCATGGAATTTGAATATGGATATATGTGATTCCATAGCCCAACAGAATGCATGAGGACATGCATTAATATAAGTTGGGGGGAAAATGATGAGGCCTGGAAATGCCTCAATCATAGCATGTTTTGAACATTGAAACTGCCTAAAAACTCTTGTGTTTAATCTGATATGCTAGTTAAGTTGATTTAATATGTTGTGTATTAACTGTTTGCATGATCAATGTGTTAGAAATACTATATTCTAATTTTTACAATTTTTTTGCATAGTTTTATGTTACTTTGTCATGACTTGCTAAATGAGAAGTATGCTTAGGTTGATAGCAGCACTTCACTAGTTTTGTTTTGATATGTTTCAAGCATTTATTTTATCTAAATCTAGCAAATAGTGCAAGCAAACTATTATTGTGCAGCAGAAACTGGTTTTCCAATGTAAATTCTAGCCAACTGCCAATGAATGGCAAGGCATGGAATTCACACATGGAGAGAGATGAAGGCTATTGCAATCTGATCCTGAGAGCTAACCCACCTGAGAAATGTAGATGAAATCATTTGAAGAACACACAGTTGTTCATTTCGAAGATCTTCGAAATGAACAGACATCTTCGAAATGAGAAATACAGTCTCTTCGGAATGAGCGGACATCTTCGGAATGAGAAATGCAGTCTCTTCGGAATGAGCCACTTATCTTCGAAATGAGAACAGAAAGTGCTTTTTGACTTGTTGACTGATTTTTGATGATGGAAAAAGGGAAAGAAAGATTGAAAAGGTTAAGGGAAAATATCTCCCATCTGACTTTGTCGTCCTTGCCGACCAAAGCCACCATTTATGGAAAAGATCAATTTTGATCCTCTTCTAGGATAAACCCAGGAAATGTTGTAGCATAATAGGAATAGATCTGTAAGATAGGAATGAGATATTCTCAGTTTGTAAGTAGATTTTAGGATATCTATAAATATATAGCTCCCGTCCAGGTTGAGCTAAGAAGATGGTAGGGGAAAATAAGCAAGTAGTATAATAATAAGAAAAGTGACTGTTATAGTCCTGTAACAAGGTTTTTAGGAGCAATATTGTAATTATGTTCTTGAATCAATAAAGTGCACTATTTTTATTCATGTTGTTGTGAATGAGTGTGAGTAAGATCTATAGAGAGAGAAAGACTCATACCTTCTTCTGGACAAGGAGGCTGGCCACTTCCAGACCTAGGAGGAGGACTAACAACAAGTTTTTATTCTGATTTTGCTACAGTAGAATAAGTTGTAAAACTTGTCATTTCATTTCCTTGTAAATAGCTAACAGTATTTGCAATCTTAGTTTATTTCATGATTAGGATAATCTTGTGATTAATGATAAGTTTGGTTGTAATCTCCATTTTCAGCAAAGCTTTCAAATTACTGCAGATTGTCATTTCCAAAATTTACTGTTTTTTGCAATTTATTGCATTTTGTGTTTTGTTGTCAACCCCTGCACAGAAGATTGACAACCTTCTATTACAGAGCATTGACAGGATTTAATTTCCATGTTATAATCAGGTTTCCATTGCTGCAAAAGTAAATAGACTTCCTTTCTGCAATCATAATTAGATTTCTAATTCTGCAACTATAACTAGGGAGTTATTTCTGCAACATAATTAGATTTCATTCTGTAATTGTAATTAGGATTTCATTTCTATAGTTAGTAATTAGTTTCCATTCCTGCAATTAGATTAAAGTTCAATTTATGCAATTTAGAGATAAAAATGTCCTAAATCCCCCACACAATCGGTTTCACCAATAAGACCTGTTGCTCCCAAATGACCTAAGTTATAGCCCTGTTCACTCCTTTTGCAAATAGCCTTGTACACTGCCCTGGATTGACAAATTCATTGAGAATTAATGATGTGCATAACGACAATGCATAATTGAGAAATCCAAAGCCTCAATATTCATGAAATAAGGAGTAAAGAAGTTTAGGTAGGAGCTATGGTTTGAAATCCTTGAGAAGTGCTTAGGAATATAGCTTATAATTGATTACATTGATGATGCTAGCCATTTATTATAAAATACCAAGGAATACTTAGAAAAATTTATGGAGGAACTACAACCTATGGTGATACCACCAGAGCATATATACAAGCTATATAAGAGCAAATTCAGTGAAGCTACAAAGCCCATCCTCAATAAGGCATGGAACACTTCCAAATTCGCTACTAGGGTTATGGTTGAAAAAATAGATGGCTTTAGAATGGTTGGTTGTTATCCAATAAAATTGAAGACACAATTCAAAATATTGTAGATATCAATAAGGAAATGACACAGTATTGTTTTGGGGGACTATGGATGGAAAGAAACACCTTGTTTTTAGAAGCAGTTATCAAAAAGAGTATAGTCTCCATCATTAAAGATGAATCTAAGATAGACAGCTAGGAGGATCCAATTGATCAAGAGCATATCTCTCAAATGATAAAAGACTTAACTAGGCTCAAAGATATGATGAAAGACTTAGTAAATAAATGTAACTCTACAACTTATGAAGAGGATTCTAAGTTGGAATATGTCCATAGGTAGGTTCCAAAAAACTCCAACCCTACTGATGTTGTTTGGCATCAAGCTTTGCAGACTCTAAAAATTATGGTTCAACTATTTGGGATAAAATTGAACCCTAGAGATAAGAATGATACTTCTTAAGAAGAAGTTTAGGAAGACTAGGTTGAAGAGAAATTAGAGAAGGATGTCAAGGATACAAAGAAAGTAAAAGATGAGAAATTCTAGGAACATAACCAAGATGAGAATAAAAAAATAAAGTAGCCTTATGGCGGAATATGAAATTTAACAATTTTACATTTAGGTACATATTGTGTATTTTGTTTTTGTTATGATACTATTAGAGAAATGATAATAAACACATGACGCTTATGGTAGAAAATAAAAAATACATGAATGCATTTTGTTAAACTGATTGAAGTTATAAAAGGAGATATAAGTTCATATTGCCTGGATAATGTGATTTTGATGGTGAGAGTTTTGAAAGGATATTATTTCTAGCATGGTTTCCATGTGAACCATTATTCTTTGAATATCTTCATAAATTTTTTAGAGAATAATAGTCACATAGAAGTTATTCTAAGAAGCATAGTGTGTAGACTTCATCATTTTAAACTCCTGATACCCAATGGATAAGACTCTAAGTTCTCAAGCTTTACGAGAAAAACCTCCAAGAGGTGTCAAAATGACCACATCCTTAGAAAAATTTTCAAAATATTTTCCAAGGAAAATAAATATGTTCTATCCCGCATGAGATTTAGTGTATTTTATAGAAGCTAAGGATATGATGTTCTATTCCATGGCCAAAGTGGTCAAAATTTATCTTTTCTGCTTTTAGAATCATGGATCACAACATATTTTTGATTAACTCCAAAATCTCAATGGTCTACAACATGTTATAATCCGCACGATGTTCAACATGGTTCCAGTCCATGGTCAAAACAGTCAAATTTCACACTTTCTTACTTTCAAATCATGGTACAATGTATATTGTTATATCCCGTGCAAGCTAAAGGTTATTTTAAGCAATGTTCTATCCCACAATAGTTCAAGTGTATCTTGCTACAACACAACACCCATGCTTCAGCCCATGGTCAAAATGGTCAAACATCATAAAAGTAAATAATGAAGTTATAGACTAGTACAAGGAATTATATAGCATGTCTCTTATATTTTATCCTGCATGGGCTAGAGCGATGCTCTACCCCACGATCAGCCATAGTCAAACTAAGAGGTACAAATTTTGAGGCATAGATAACAGCTCATTTTAGACTATGTTCTACATCACGAATGTGAGTGAACTCTAAAGTAAATTGAATAATAAGAGCCACAACCTAGCACAATGTTCTATTCTATGCATCTCACCATACATTTCACATTAAAACTTAACATCCTCCAGCCCATGGTAAAAGATGTCAAAGGAAGTGATAAGCTATTAATAAGAGTGGGCTATGACATGTTCCATGTTGTGGAGCTATCAAATACTTTCAAGTTCTAATATTGGTCATTCATGAATAGATCAATGACTAGGTTATTATAACAAGATCTTAGACATATAAAATTAAATTCTTTATAACATAAAATGGTTGAGCAAGAAATATAGTAAATGAAGCATCAATAAAGTTGAAGAACAAAGAAAGGGTAGTTGCAATCAATTGCATATCTATAGTAGATAGTACCTAAAAGAATGAAGAATGGATAATATCATGGCTTAAACATCCTGGAGCAAAACCACCATGAAGAACCAACAAGTTGTAGAGTCCAAGTTACATAGGAGCACAAGATCACACAATTTCTTTTATTCTAAAGCACAAATAAGAGATCGTCACCTCAACATCTAGCTAATATATCATTTCTTTTTCCTTGTAATATTCTATTTATTTCAATTTATTTTCAAACCTGTAAAAAATATAAAAGGAGGTCGAACCCTCATTTTGAAGGGTCAACTCTAGAGTGTTTTCTTGTATTGTTGTGTAATATTTGTTTGCAAATCAATAGAAGGAAGACTACTTGTAATGTTTACCTCAGACTGGTGTCTTCTATAATTTTAGAGAGATTCAAGTTGTGGATTACTTTTCTGCTATTGCTTATATGGTTAGTTTATTCTACTAATATTGGAATTCTAAATTAGAGTAATTGAAATATTTTCATGATTGAATCTGTACTTGTAATATGTTCTTTTTTGTTAAATCTTAATACCGATCTTATTTTGCTAATTTGGATTATTAGTATCTTGATATTGAAATAGCTTCCTTGAAGTATAACTCTATTTTATCTATGATATTGAAGATTACTTGATTTGAATGTTGTTAATTCTAAGTGTGGGACACTAAAAATTGTTATGTAAGATGGGTCTTTCCTGTAGATGCCTATGTTGTTAGCTCTATTCGTCCACTATTTGATTATTAATTCCTAACCCTTACTCATTTCTATCCCTACTCTTTAAAAATTTTAACTGAGCTTAAATGAGTCAACATTTTAATTAGTTAACATATAATACCAGCCTACTCTGGAGGTTGGATAAGAGAAATATTTAATCCATCCAATGTGGTGGTCTAAACTATGATTAGAGGGTGCATGCCTAATTAGAAAATTGGAAGATAACAGTCATAGTATCGAGCTTCTACTTGATGGTAATTTGGATCCCAACAAAACCCTTAGCAATATATTGTCCTAGATGTAGGTAAAAACATGCTCTTTAAGATTTACTCCTAAATACAACTACTATATGTAGTATCTATGTAATAGGTAACCCTATACACCATTATGATCTCTTACTTGATATCAAAATTACCCTCAATGGAAGTAATCCACCCATGGAGGCAATCAATTATATGGGGTAAAGAAATAAATTTTCCTATAATCGATACCCCCTAAAGACTCCATGGATTCAAAACTCATGGAATACCCCTTAAAATATTCCATTGCCTCCACAACAATAGGACCAATATCTATGTCTACCACCTCTAGAATGGTCTTCTCTAGGTTGGTCTAACCAATAATGGATATCACAACCAACATCTAACCAGCCTTGGATGACCCAAAATCAACATTAGATGGGGCCATATTAAACCAACCAACTATATGTATGGCAATGATGATTTCAAAACCAATAACAAGCTTTATTATTGGGCCTTGCTAATGGTCCCCAACCAATATAACCATCATAGCCTAAACAACCCCACTCTTGGCCCAACCTATGGCCAATCTAAATAATAATATATAGTTAGAACCTATATATAATGTTGAGCCTAATGATAGAATCAATCTAAATGCTATCAATTGTAATAATATACAACTCCACTCAAGAAAAGTCTTATATGATGTAGCTCCACCCATTATAATGGAATTATGATATAATGAAGTAAACCTCAAACACCAAACTATACCAATTCTTATTCTCAAAAGGATGAAAATCCACATGAGGATGAAATTTCTAGTTCTTATATTAAGCTACCATATCTTTAATGACTTATACTAGGAGAAGAACTTGATGAAGAGTCTAATTTGCTAATGGAATTAAAAATATGAAATATTATAATTTCTTTGTTGCAAGCAATTAAGTTAGTAGACTATCCAAGAATTGTGAATTAAGATATCTAATATGAACTACCAAATACCATATATGTAAATGATAAGTTAGTAGACCCCATCATAATAAATCTTATTCCACCTAAGTATGTAGATACAAGGAGCCTAGTGATCATGGTATCAATTGTCACAATAAAAACACCCATTGTGTTGATTGACTTGGGAGATGTCATCAATGTTATGAATACAAAATAATAAACAAGCTATCTCTAACAAAAATACAACCTATAATTTAGATGGTAGACCAATCAATAGCAATGCCCAAATAAATAGTGGTGCATGTCCCAATATCTATTGATTCATGGTAGTACCCCATTTATTTCATAATTCTACAACCAAAGGCCAAGGAATGGCTATCCATTAATACTTGGATGACCATGGCTTACTACAACAACTACTTTTATCAACTATGAATCCAAGGATATTACCATTTCTAATGGGATGAGCTCAAAGAAAATTTCTTTGTATCCACTAGCTAGAACTTTGATGGACTTTTTTGGTAACTTGTGGATCAATGAACTAGTTGAACAAGATACTTTTTCCTATTTAGCCATGATCAACTAAAGGATCATATGAAGGAATTAGATCCCTTGGAAGAATACATTTTTGAAGATGATATTGTCATGTTAGACTTTTTTTGTGGATCTTGTTTAGATAAAAATTAAATCATTGTTCATCGACTCCTTCAAAAAGATGAATATGAAATGTTTGAATATTTTCCACTAGTTACCTTACAAAATAGTATATTACCATGACACATGGATGACAAAGCCATATTATTCCATCTCTCTAGTGTCCATTAACAAACATATTTCCCTCAATAATTTATTTTAATACAAATACTAAAATTTTCTACTCCTTATTTCCTCACCATTTCCCTTTGAATTCATTGGTGATTAAGTTTGAAGGAATATATTCAATGCATATTGGCACAAAGCAAATAGAAATCCAGCTAGGAAAACACCTAGATATCAATAGTTGGTTGCATGATGAAGAGGAATAAAAACTACTTGATGTGTTAATTAAACATACAATATATTTGCATGGGATTAAATTAATATGAATAGGATACACCATAATGTTTTCACACATTGTATATATACCACCAATAATAAACATGTTCATCAAATCCAAAGGACGATAAATACTACCATAAGAGATAAAGTAAAAACTAAAATTAAAAAACTATTTGAAGTGGGGTTTATTTATCCCATTTCTTATAGCCATTGCATTTCCTTGTTGGTAATTATTTTGAAGAAGAATAAAAAGTGGTGAGTATGTATGGACTATTGAGAGCTAAATAACTCTATACAAAAGGACCATTTTCCACTTCCATTCATAAACCAAGTCCTCAATACACTTGTTGGAAATAAATGTTTTTCTTTCCTTGATTATTTTAGTGGATACAACCAAATACAAGTGGTACCCAAATACCAAGATACAATTACATTCAATTGACCTTAAGGGACATTTTCCTACTGAGTTCTACTATTTAGACTTTGTAATGCCCCCACTACTTTTCAATGAGTAGTTCTTGTTATCTTTTCCAACCTTAATAATGAGTGCATATAAGTCTATATGGATGACTTTAGTATGTTGGACATTTTTATTTCATTTATTTGTCATTGATGTCAATGTGAAAATTCGTCATTAATACCATGGAGCACACCATCAATAGCACTAGGAACAATGCAAAGAGTTGAAGAGAAAATTGGAAAATAATATTTTATGAGGGTTTATGGTAAACCCATGGTGGAAGATTAAATGGTTTTATTAAAATAATTATGAGGATATAAAAATATCCTCACACATTTAGATGGCATTTAAGTTTTTTAAAAGACCCATGATGGCAGAATATTTTACAAGTTAAATGTTTAAGTTTAAACCCAAGGAAGGCTTTAATCTATTTAAAGATAAAGTTTATAAATATAATTTATAAAATCTAAATTCCTTAGAATTTAAACAATTTATAAATTATAAATGTGAGAACGCCGATGTCATAAAAAGTGGGAGCACCAACATCTAAGAAGAAAAGGGATTTTCATGTATAAATAAATTCCAAAGAGGCATTCGAAACTTACCCCTCGACATTATTTTTTCATGTGACAAAGTGAAACGTTTTTGTGCATTTGTTATTCATTGAGGAAGAAGACAAGAATTTCACTTGTCTTTAGCACTAGGTAGAAGAGATAAGGGAGAGTGCAAATTGTTTGAAATGTAAAGGACACGGTGGTCCATTGGAAGCGCATGTTTTGCAAAGGTGTTGGGAGTTGAGAGGCATGTGATCGATTCACGTGGAGTGGTGTGTCTTGAGCGCCAAGGGAAGTTCCTTTTTGCATGTGCCTTGGTTTTTGCACACCAGCCGAGGACAAAGGGGAAAAAGAGCACTTAGGCTCTTAACCGTGTGTCTAGTGCATGTGGTGGTCAAAGCTGTGGCTAGAGCACTCGTGGAGGCAGAGATCGTGGGTTTGAAACCCACTAAGAGGCAAAGGTACTTTTTGATAATTAATTTTTTACCTAGGGTTTTTCTAAAGGATAATGTGGAGTAATAAGGTTCTGTGAAAAGTTGTGTGTTTGATTTATATTACTGTTGGAGTTATAAGGGTTTGAGAAAGGTTGTTGATTTGATAATTGATTTTTATTATTGTGGAGAAATAAGGATTAATGAGAGGTTGTTTTATTGATGAGTTATTTATATCATTGGAATTATAAATAAAGTTGATTTTATTTTTATCAAAGTTTCTATTGCCATTAAATTAAATTAAAGAGGTTTGAGTTAATTTTTGGTGGATGTTAAGTCTATTTTAGTTGGGAGTTTATAAGGTGTTATTGGATAAATATTTTATGTATGTTGATGGTTGTTTTTGAAAGGTGGAGTGATAATGTGTAATTAAGTATTTACATTATATTGTGAGAAATATTTATCTTCTAACCTCTTTGAGATTGGCATAGAAGTTGTTGTGGTTGTGGCAGATTTATGAGATCCCTTCATCATCAAGAAAAATGTATAAGCACATTCTTCCATAGTTGAGTTGATTGATTGGTTTTCTGAAAATAATTTTGGAGTGAAAAGGACTTGATTAGGGTTTCCTTTTCAAGAGTGTTTGAGTTAATGCTTCAAGTTTTTTGGAATAAAGAGTTGTTGTTAAAACCTTGTTTTATAAGCATTGTTGTTGAAGTAATTGGTTGTGTGAACAACTTGAGTTAGGGTTTTGTAAAGAACATGAGTATCATTTTTATGTGAAGCTTGTTTTATATGTATTGTTGTTGAAGTGAGTTGTTGTGCAAAGAACTTGAACTAGGGTTTGAAATGAACATGAGTATCATTGTTATGTGATATTTGTTGTTGAGCATTGTTGGAAATATTTTGAGTTGATGGTTATATACTTGGACTAGGGTTTGTGAGAAAGGGGTGTTTCTTTGAGTGATTGGTTGAGTAGAGTTGATTGATCCTAGTCAAGTGGTTGTGTGAAGTGATTGTTCAAGTTAATTAAAATAAACTATTCTATATTTTATTTTGAGTTGATAAAGTGATTGAGCATTGAGTTTAGAACATATTGAGTCTCTAACAATTCTCTTTATGCTTCTATGATATTGAACAAGTTCTAAGTAAGCTTGTTGAGCAAGTTCTGAGTGGACTTGTTGAGCATATTTGAGCAAGTTTTGAGTGGAATTGTTGAGCAGATTTGAGCAAGTTCTGAGTGGACTTGTTGAGCAGATTTGAGCAAGTTTTGAGTGGACTTGTTGAGTAGATTTGAGAAAGTTTTGAGTGGACTTGTTGAGTAGATTTGAGCAAGTTTTGAGTGGACTTGTTGAGAATATTTGAGCAAGTTCTGAGTGGACTTGTTGAGCATATTTGAGAAAGTTCTAAGTGGACTTTTTGAGCGGATTGAGCAAGTTTTGAGTGGACTTATTGAGTAGATTTGAGCAAAAATTGAGTGGACTTGTTGAGCAGATTTGTGCTAGACCAAAGGACTAAGTTTAGTGTAGATTTGAGATAGATATTTGGAGGTGACAGATCAGAGAGGACAGTAGTCTCTAGTGGATAGATATCCATTAGCTAGGGAGGTGAGGATAGGTCTTCTGAGTGGGGACAAGAGTCTTCAGTGGAGAGATATCCACAATCTAGGGTAGTGGAGGTAGTAGTCTTCTATAGGATCACCAAATAGAGTAGAGGAGAAGGAGTTCTCCTATGGATAGAGATCCACGAACCTGATTTAGGAGATCAACATATCCTTTGGATAGAGGTCCATAAACATTGTAATAGGGAAAGGATTCCCAAGAGATTGATTGAGAAAATTTAGTGAAATATTTTCTCTATGGATGTAACCCACATTGGGTGAACCACGTTAAATTGGTGTCTCTATTATGTGTGGTGATTTGTACATTTATTTGATTACTCCTATTGATATTGCTATCTATACATTGCATAATATTGATTTGGAAAGAAAAGTAAAAAGTGGAGTTCACCCCCCCTCTCAGTATAAGCTTGTGGTCTTCACAGTATTTATGGAGAAATTTTTTATGAGGTACTCCACAATCTTGATAGGTTTTTCACTTGATGTGAAACCCATATGTTTAATGATAATGGATGAAGGTATTGTTTTAGGGCATCACATCTCTACTACAGGAATAAATTTAGACCCTAATAAGATAAAAGTGATAGTCTAATTGCCTCCTTCAACAACACAAACAAATGTTAGAAGCTTTTAGAACATGTAGACCATTGTAGGTATTTTAATGAGCATTTTAGTAAAAAATTTGCCCCATTATTTTTTCTTCTTGCCAATAATATTGAATTTAAATGGACATAGAAGTGTCAAATTGCATTGGACACTATTAAGGAAAAAAATAATTTTGCACCTATGCTAAGAGGATTAAATTGGAAAATTCCATTTCACATTCATACCATTTCCTTTAATGTTACCATAGGTGCAATTCTTGGACAAGAAGAAGAAAATAAAAAAAACCTTTGCTATTCATTACATTAGTGAAAACTTGTTTGGCATTGAGAAAAATATTAGACAATTGAAAAATATTTCTTTTTTTTATCAGTAAAAACATTTAATTAAAAGTTTGTTTTGAAAGGAGCCCCAAAACCTTATTACATCAAGGACAAAACCAACAGGTCATTAGACCCACAACACAAAAGGAAGGACAATCCTACAAGGGAAAAACCAACCTTACAAGGAAATGAACAACCACACGGGAAGATCCCATAAGGATGATCCCAATCAAACAAAAATGATGGACAAGGGTGGTCCTAGTAGGTATACCCCTCAAACCAAAGGACTGAAAATTAATTTCCAGCATTGATGTTTGAAGGATCATCAACCTCCTTGAAGATGATCTTGAGGTGGCCATGAATTGAAAAAGAATTCATAGTAGTAGTTTATGTCATCAAATATTTTTATCATTATATTATAGAATATTATGTATATGTACATATTAACCATTCTATAATTAAATCATTAATGAATAAATGCATAGTAAATGGATGAGAAATCTTATGGTTATTACTATTACAGGAATTTGATATTGCTATCATTGATAAACCTGGGAAAGCTAATGTAGTGTCAAATTTTTGGTCAAGATTAAATGTTGCAAGTAAATAAGAGCCTATGGATGACTTCTTTCTAGAAAAACATCTATTTTTAATATCATCACACTCATGATTGTTTTCTAAAATTTCTAATTATTTGGTAATAGGGAAGGTTACTCCTCACCTTACTCCTAAAGAGAAGCAATGGTTAGTTAAACAAAGTTTATTTTTCAAATGGATTAAAGTATTATTTTTTAAATCTGGACCTAACCTTTAAATTGATGTATATGAGAATATGAAACTTATGACATCCTTCAATCATGTTAAGTTAAGCTTACATGAGTATACTATTCAAAAAAGAGAACCATACAAAGGTTTTTGGTGTTGGATATTACTAGCCATCACTCCACAAGGATGTGGAGAAATATGTTCATCATTGTGATCAATGTTAGCACATGGAAAATCCCACCATATTTAATGATATTATCCTACAACCTTAGGTGGTTTTGGAACCATTCGAGAAGTTGGGGATAAATTTTTTTGGACCTATTGATCCACCAGCCACATATTTTGGTATGCACAAATCATGTAACAAAGTGGAACAAGGTGAGTGCTATCTAGTATGGTCATCAGGTCAAAGTAGCCAATTTTCTATATAATCAAATATTTTAGTAACTTGGTGCTCCTTGTGTGATTGTGTATAATAAAGGACCATATTTTGTGTCAAAATTCATTAAAACATTCATGAAATTTTACCAATTAAATCATAAAAATTCTTCACCTTATCATTCTAAATCTAATGAACAAGTAAAAGTCACTAATAGGGAGCTAGAAAATATACTAACAAAAACAGTGTCTTCTTACAAGAAATATTGGGTGAATAGGTTACTTGAGGTAGTATGGATGTACAATACCATTTGGAAGACAACAATAGAGTTCATGCCATATGAGTTGATCTATGGTAATAATCCATTATTTACTATTGATTTTGAACTATAGATATAATGTATAATATTGGATGTGGGTATTGAGTTGTAATAGGCACAACATGAGAGGGCCCTATAGTTGAATTAAATTTATGAGTTACATGGAGAATTTTTACAAAATGGAGTTTACCCAGCAACAAAGGAAGATATTACATGATAAATATATCAAGAACAATAGGTATAAACTAAATGACTAGTCATTTCTTTGTATTCTTGCTATATCAACTTTAGTGGTAAGCTATGAATATTATGGCTCATGAGATTGAACAAGTCTATGACAATGGTATTTTGTGGCTCTAATTTATTGATGGGTCAATGCAAAAAAAGTAGTGAATAGGCATATATTAAACATTAACCAAAGAAATTATACTCAATTGCTTTTATAGTCTGATTTGCATGTTATGGGAGAGGCCTTCTCTTCCATGACCCCTTCCTTATTCATTCCCTCCATCTATCTCTAGATGAATATATAGAGCTTTTTTGTCCTTACCTCTACATCTCCTCTTGTCTCTAGTATGGAATTAGAGAGAGCTCATTTATGCAAATGATAATTGATTGTGTCTCCTTATAGAAGATAAAACTAAAAAAATGATTGTCTAATGATGTAAACCTCTCTTTTGAGGCATTATTTGACCAATGGTAACATGAAAATTAATTTCTATCATGTTATATTTACAAGTAAAACCTTGGTTGTGAAAATTCCTCATGGATTCAACTAAGGCAAAAGAGGATTGAAAACTAGAAATGGTATTCCCTTCTCTTTAAAAAATAGAATAAGAGGTATTCTAGTACATGACCATTCACAACTTTGGATCTTATTTGGGTAGCTCTAACTTTTCTACATTGATTAACCTATAGGTTTCCTTCTCCCTTAAAGAATCATAAATCATCTATTTTGACAAGATATGCAATTTTTCTTTTAACTATTTTTTAATCTAAATACTTTGTATAATTATATCTCTTTCATAGTATATGAACCGAAAAGAATCCTATATAATTTATGTAAATATTTTCCATGTTCTTCCTAAAAAGCATACAACACTAGATGCCTTTGACACCCTTTATTTGGTATCTAGTGCATCATTGGAGTAGGTCATATAACATCAAAGAGAGAGTTAGGTAGCACCAAATAATTCTTAGTATTGAGAACCAAAACCTTCTTATACCTTACAGTGGGTCCCTATAGTTGGGTAATTTCAAATCCAAAATATGGTTTTCAAGGCCACACATTTTCACGATATATGTGGTAGTTTTGTACATTATGTAAGGAGAATAGGTCACATGGTAGCAATTATGGATATGATAACTAATAAATTTATCTATACCAATTTATCATGGGATTAAAATGAGCATGGGTTGTAGTGTATTATCCCATACCTTCTATTAGAAGGTAGTATCTTCATAGCATTGGATGTTTTTAACAAGTCCATGCATGCCAAGATCATTCAACACATGGATGGACAAAGGGCATATAAGATTTATGCATGAGAATAGGGGCACATACAAAAAGGATGTTAATTACACATGATACTTGGGCACACCATTTAAGGTGAACATGGTATTTTGACATACCATGCAAGGATGATAGGGAATTATTTGAGGCATATAATCATTGACATATACTGACACCTTATGATCCTTAGAAAATTTAACATGTGTAGGATATAAATACAATAATGGTAAAATAGGTATACATGTCAATATAATTATAGAATACATGGATGATGTGGATGGAATTTGATTGTAGTGCAAAATATTTCACTTGGATCAATTCCCTTATTTCCAATGTGTTGGCATCATATGACACATGGATGGACAAAAACCACTCCAATAAATGAGCATAGGATTCTTGTGCTTGATTTGATTGGTATATTCAATAGAATACCTAATAATATTTGTAATATCTTAGTATGCATTACAAGGGCTAACATCAACATAAAAGATATTTTAATACCAAAAAGTACCGCCTCAGCTAGATCTCTATTTGAATCTTCATAGTATACAAGTTTCAACTACCTCCAATGCTTGTCCTATTTCTATCTCCTCCAATGTTATGTGATTGAAGAAAAAAAATATATTGGATAGTGTCATTGAGTCATTGTAGAACTAGGATGGCTAGTTATAGTTCTTCCAACTTATGGATAGCCATGATGCCAAGTTGGCTAAGGAGTTTGCATCCAATTTATAGGATGGATTTGCCAAGGTTAGGGGAATTAAAATTCCAATTACTATTAAAATTATAAGCCAAATATTTAGGGTGACCATCAGTAGGCATCTTTTCTTCAAGATCAATGACCTGATCACTAAGTTGTTTATGCAATTTAGAGTGGACACAAACCTAAAACTAGAGTACAATATTTATAATAACTGGTACAAGGGTTTAAAGTAGACAAGTTTAGCATAACCTTAGGACTCTGTTGCTTTATGAATAATAAATTTTTTTACCTATGATAGGTAGTTTGTAGCACTTTCATGCCTATATTTAATTTTTTTTATCCACCTATGGCATGATGAATAAAAACCTAACTCATAAATAAGTTTACATTTTTATTTAAATTCTCTTTGTAATATATGGTTATTAAATTCTAGGTAGGAAAATGCATGATAAAATACTATGGGTTTATTAAGATAATTTTTTGTCACTATTTTGGGAATGGAAATATAAGTGAGAAAAGGTAGAAAAATTATCTTAACAAAGGTACCCATGGTTCTCAAGAAACACAACCAATATTTATGAATTTAGAAGCACAAGAGTCCCCCGAGACATTACGACCCCCTAGGGTGTCAAAATATTTAGAAATAAGAAAGAGGAGCTAGAGAAAAGTAAGATCTAATGAGTTGAATGGATAAAACAACATTTAATCCAAGACAACATTAGATTTTTTTGGTGCATCAAAATTTACTGAAGTATCAAAGGCACTAAAAGCACCAAAGTCATTTGAAGGTTCTTAATAATTAAAATTGTTTGACACTTTGGAGCCATCAGAATCATGAAAGAGGTATAGAAAAAGGGTAAAATATATTTATCTATAGTAATAGGGAGATTTAGAATAAATAAGACCATCCAATATTAAGAAGAGACTCAAGAGACATACATAGTTAGAAATAGTGAAATAGTGTGCAAGTCCCACCAAGCACCTCTAGAGGCACAAGTTCTAAAAGAAGGTAGGGGACAATAAGAGGTTGAGTAGTGATAAATAGTGACAAGAACCTCTAGCCACCTAAAAATAAACTAACCCTAACAAGGATGGAATTTAGTAAGAGGATTTGGGTAAATCATGAGGTAAAGGAATTTTTTTAGGATCAATAGTAGTCTATCTCCCATGAAGAAAGGGGTTAGTAATATCAATCAAATGACATGCAAGAAGAAATTTAACCCCCTAAATTTGTTTCAAAATTAATGTAGTACATACGAAGCATACATTAAATGCAAATCATATCCTCTAAAACTTGGTTCACCCTCTTTGTTTATCCATTTGTTTCTATATGTTGTGTGGAACTTATGTTCATCTTAGTGCCCATTGCATGGTGAAGAGCCTACCATAATTTTGATGTTGAATGAATCCCTATCTAATATGATCACCTCAGGAAACCCTTGTAACCTAAAACAAATATTTGGTAGACTTATTTGCCATCATAAATGCATCATCCTTGATGTTCCTTGGTATAAAATGTGTAACCTTGGTCAACTTGTCAACCACCAAAAGAATTGCATCACGTTGGTACCTAGTCTTAGGGAGACCCACCATAAAATCCATTACCTACCATTTTTTGTGTAGGTATATCATGTGGCTATAATTTCCCTATTGGATGTCATTGTTCTACCTTAACATTTTGGAATTCTAAAAATATTGAAATAAAACTAGTGATATCATATTTCATTCCTTCCCAATAGAAGGTATTTTTTATGTTTTCTCTCATTATTTACATTCCTGGATGAGTAGAATATGGAGAACTATATGAATATTTCATAATCATTCTCCTTAATTCACTAGTTTTGGGTATGATAAACTATCCTTGAAGCATAAAATTTCATGTTTATGTTGAAATCCTTATTTTACTCAAGATTTATCTTACTTTTAGCCTAAATTTCAATGCAATACTAATCCTATAGTTGTGTTTCCTTGACTTTGTCCAACAAGTCTATATGACTATGGGTTAATGCTGCTATGTGCCTTCTACTCAAGGTATTTCCAACCTTATTTTTCTTCCCTTTGATATACTCAATACGAAATTTATATTATGCTAAGAACTCTATCCATCTTCTCTATCTTGCATTTAGCACAGGTTGGATAAATATACAATGGTCTATCCTTACCTCAGAAGGTTTTACTAATAAATAGTGTCTCTATACCTTTAGTACATGAATAATTATTACTAATTATAGGTTGAGTAGCATAATTTAGATCATTCTTATTAAGTTTTTAAGACTTGTATGCTATTGTAGCCTTATTCTAGGACAACACCCAATCCAATCCTTCTAAGGAAGCATTTGTACACACTATAAAATTCCCAAGGGGATTTGATATATTGAGAATTGGTATCGTAGTTAGCTTATTATTTATATTTTCAAAGGTGATATCACATTTCTCTAACCAATTTAAATTCTTTCCTTTTCTCTAAAGGTTGGTGATGGAATAGGAAATATTTGAATAATCCTTCATATAATGCCTATAGTAACGAATGAGCCCCATGAATCTTCTGACTTTAAACACATTTATCGATGTATGCCAACTTAATATAGCCTCAATATTTTTAGGATCTATGACAATTCCTTCTATCGAGATGATATGTCCCAAATACTACACTTGTGAGGTATAGAACTCACATTTAGATAATTTTCCATATAGTTGGTTTTTTCTCAACACCTCCAACACTAAACTTAAATGTTGGTCATGTTCCTCTTTGGTGTGAGAATATATCAATATATCATCTAGAAATATCAAAACAAACCAATATAGATATTTCCTGAACACACTATTCATCAAATTTATAAAACATTTTGGTGCATTCATCAACCCAAATGATAATACAATGAACTCATAGTATCCATATCTAGTCTTAAAGGATATTTTGTGAGTATCCTTCTATCAAATACTTAATTGATGATATCTTAATCTTAAGTCAATATTTGAAAATATTGTGGCATCCTTTAGTTGATCAAAGATATCATCAATCCTTGGCAAAGGATATCTATTCTAGATGGTCACTTTATTCAATATATTATAATCAATGCATAATCTCAAGGAACCATTTTTTACAAATAATACTGGAGCACACCAATGTGACACAATATATTTTATCAAACCCTTTTATAACAAATATTGAAGTTGTACCTTTCATTCCTGCAACTCAATTAGGATCATTCTATAAGGTGTTATTATAATGGCTTCAACCTAAGCATTAGTTCAATAGTGAAATCAAATTCATGTTGAGGTGGTAGGCTTGGAAGATATTTTGGAAATACATCCATGAATTCATGTGAAATGGGATGTTTCTTAAATATTTTCTCATCCTCTTTATCATCTGTCTTGTCATTAATATTGTCTACATACAACATACCACCTCTTTTAATGGATTTCGTTAGCTACATAGTTGACAACATATGGGGTCAAAAAGACTCTTTCCTACTTTGAACTCTTACTCTCATTTTATTTTTATTGGTGTAACCCATACACCTCTATCAGAAGTTGATTAAGTCTCCATAAGCCTTCAACTAATCCATCCCTAGGATAATATCAAAATCATGGATTGGTGGTGCTACATATAGGTCTCATATAGTGGATCTATTAAGTAAGATAATCTCAAACATAGGAAAGCATTGATCCACTGAGTAAGTCTATCTAGAACCATACTTGACTTTCCATACTTGTGTCAAAAATATAGGTTATTTTGGCACATCCTAAATAATACTAGTGGACATACAACTATTTGTAGCCCCAGTATCTATTAAAACTTTAACATCATTGTCAAATAACTTATTGTTAGCTTTTGATGTTATATATTTAATGGAAAAACTACTACAAGGTCTAAATTGAGCATGTAATATTAAATAGAAGATAATGGCATTATACAAATCATGTAAAACTCATAAGAAAATTCTATAACTACACATAAAACTACAATTAATGAAATCTCATAAAAATAGTATCTTCATACAAAATGTGGAGATCTCAAATACTTCATTCTCCATACAGGTTCTACATTGTATATAATTTTTAATCTACTCTACCCTACCTTGTCTTATGAAATGATAATATTCTCTCTTATGCTCACACAAAGGTAAATATATAATGGTATGTGACTCTTAGCATTCCATATTCCTATGATTCTTCACTTTCCTATTCTATGGACTCATGTTCACATGGACTATGATGCACATTTACATTATTGAATACTTTGCACATTATAATATTAATTTTTCATTTATTACATTGCATAAAGTAAATACTCAAACCCTAATTTGAGACACATTTATAATCTAAATATGTACCCATTGTATAGGGGGAAAACTACCCTATAATGTATGATTCTTGGTTGGATTTGCAAGGAGTTGAGGTGAACCACAAGGGTGTGTTATAACTCTACACTCAGGTGGGCAACTGGGGGAAGGGCTCACTGGAAATGGTTTTAGGACTCACTCTAAGTCTAGGGTGGAATGTGTTTGATGTGTCAATTTAAAATAGTCACCTATGTTTGGTCTTTCTAATGTATACCATGAAAAGACAAGTAACAATGCAAGATACAAGAAGACAAGAGCTAACCTAGAATGATTCTTTGCTTAAATGATTCTAACCCTAGTATTTCAAAATAAAACCTTTAAGCAAGTGTCAAAGAGAGATGCAAAAGCAATGTTAAAACCCTAGATGCACACTATATGCTTTTATCTTTCAAATGCCTAGAAATTTAATCAAATGCTTTTCCTCACCTATGATCTATATTTTGGAACAAAAATAGATACAAACAACCAAAAAACAACCTAAAGATCTACTAGAGCACTTATCTAATTTTGATGGTTGTTCCAAGATTTAACTTGCATCTAGTAATATTCCATAACTTCTATCCTGCAAGCACAACTTCACAAAATCCTTGAAAAATATGATTAGCATTGAGGGACCTGCTTAGGCCATTGTATGATTGTACTAGAAGGTGCAGTAGTCAAGCTATCTAGGTCCTTTTAGCTGACATTTAGAGTGAAAAAGTTAAATTTGATATTTTTGGAAGAAGAAAAAGAAAGATAAAATATAGTAGAATAGAATGTAAACATAATGCAATTTGTGTAATTATGCCTTAAATAAATCATAAAAAATAGACCTAGGGTTTGGGGGTGAACTTTTGCCCCTAAGCTAATCTTCGATGAAATTGTGCCATGTATGAGGTGATCATTATTTCACCTCAAAACAAATAATTCCATATTATTACTAGGTGTGATTTCATAGTAGAAGAAGAAAAAATAGGACAATACAATTAAACTAACAATTAACATGAAATTAGAAATATGCAAAATGCAGAAAGAGAGAAACAACCTAGTGGTAGCAAAAAAGCAAACAAAAGGATGAATATATCCAATATGGTAGACTCCTTAGGGATTCAAAACTTATCCACTAGGGGTAGTAACACATAATCTAATGTAGTAAAAAATATCTCCACAAAATAAAAAACTTCAATGAAATCTTATTAGTACTTGTATCAACACTTGTCAGTAGCTTGTAGATTGCTTCACTAGAAAGGAGAAATATAGAAATTATATTATATTTACTGGGATTCTAGGAGAGAAAAGTAAGCTTCAAACCCTCTATTTAAAATATATTTGAAACAATAATGGTTGGGAAAACCAAGGAAGAGTCGATGCCAAGGAAATCTAAGCAAAACATTAGGGTTTCCTATGAGAAAACACTAACTAGGTGAAATCACACACCGTTAGAGATGATCGTGATTTTATTGAAGCAAGGTAAAAATGAGGGAAGGATGGGAAAGAGAGATCCAAACTTGTTTTAGGCAAGTTGGAGGCTATCTCTAAGGGACTAGGTAAAATGACTCACTCAAGTGGGTCAATTTTCAATGTATACATTTTGCCCCCTCTTTGATGCATTTATGGTCTAATAAATGCATCAAAGAAAGATGTAGACACCTAAGGGTTAAGGATAAAAATCATAAAAGGGATTTAGAAGAAATGGGTTACTAAAAAATGGTTTCACTTCAGACACTTTCATGTTTTGCATGCAAATGGAGGCATTAGGGACATTAATACCTCTCAGGCCACGATGTCTCCTTGAGTTTCAGAATGAATGTCGAATTCCTAATGAAACTAAAAATGGTAGATGTAGAAGAAGGAAGAATAAAAATAGGAAGAAAATAAGAGAGAAAAAATAAAAAAATAGGCATAAAAGGGGTAAAACATGAAAAACCCTAATTCATTCTCATTCTTCTGATACACTGTGTAGTCGTTGCAAGGGATGAGTCTAGCATAGTAATGGATTGGGTATAGGTACGAACTAAAATATCCTTTTTATATTAGGATTAGGTAGATTTTTACCATTTTTTATAATATTTTGTGCTTTTTTCCATTTTTTGTTGGATTTCACTGTGCATGACCCGAGCGTTAATTTGTGGGTTGATCGTAATTTTTCCTTGGTTCATGATGATGAGAAAAATCATGACCTATAATCATGGTATGTTATCTCATGAAATAATAACCTATAACCATGGGGCACGATTGAACGAAATTGTGTCCCAAAATCATGGGGTGCGATTTCATGAAATTGTATCCCAAAATCATGGGGTGCAATTTCATGAAATTGTATCTCGAGGATAGGGGGTACAATTTTGTGAAAAGGTAAAAATAATGAAATCATGATTGAATATAGGTGAGAAAAATTTCACCAAAGAGATGACGAAATAAAAAAATAAAAAAATAAGAAAAAAAAATCGAGAAGAGATGAAAAAGAGAGAGAAAGAGGAAAAGTGAAGCAACCTGACAAGCTGAGTTAAATTAATTTTATTTAATTTATTTTTATATTTATGTGCACTGATAAAAAATTTATGATCTTTGTGGATGTAGCATGGTGTACAAGAGATTCCTAAGTGGTGACCAAGATCCTTGGAGGTGGAGCTAGATTTTCTCACATAGATAGAGAGAGAAATCTTGGAGATAGTGGGGATGGACCACTTGGTTGTGATGTCGTAGGTCGAGGTAGATGGAGTGCTAGATGGTGTTGGTAGAGAGGTGATACCCAAAATTATCTACCTTATGATTATCCATAGGGGAGATGATGATAACACTAGAGGATGTGTGGTGCATATTGTGCATCCCCATTAGGGGGAGAGCAATTTATAGAGCATGGAGATAGTGGACCATGCTAGATAGATTATTAGGTGGTTAAACCTACTAGGTCTAATAGAGTGTGATCTCAATGGATGATATGGTGGGATGATACAGGGTTGATTCTCTAATGATCATACTCTATGGTGTGGTGATAGGATTTTTGATGTACCATACTAGTAGGTAACATCTACTATGGGTGATTATGGGTGTAGTGGTAGACATGCATGACTAGGGAGTGAGGTTCACATGGGCTTTGTATGTATTATACCATTTGTATAGGACATTATACAATATTTTTTACAAGCAAAATATAGGTCTAATGTGCACAATGTTTCTCTAGGTATGGAGCTGGGAGCACATATTGGTCTAGATATCATACATACTCCTAGGACCTTTGCCCAACCCATAGTGGCCAATAACTTACAAATGGTCTAGGTCCTTTGAGTAGGTCTAGAGTATATTTTTTGGGAACCTACCTCTAGTGAGGTGGGTAGTATATGAGCTATGGATGACTAAGATCATATGGTGACCGTGTCATCTACAATATGGGTGGCCTAAGGGTGTAGAGTAATTGGCTAAGGTAAGGAGGATAAGGTGGGTTGCTATGAAGAAGAGTGATTTGGAGATCTTTTGATTTGATAGAGTTCACAATGGTAGTTTAGGATCCTTTAGGAGATCCTAATCCTAGGAAACTACTAGTATAGGTAGTTGTACCGAGATCCATTAGGAGTCAAAGGGGATCTTGATATGGGTAGAGGAGGACTTGGATGATCCGCCATATGTGGATACAGGGGTGGATGGTGTTGAGGTCATCCTTAGCTACTAGATATGGTACAAGGGTTTCATACCCCTAAGGATATCCCCACCAGTACCCATGTAAATGTGTCAAGTTATAATTTGATATGTGCAACTAGCATTGAGGAAGACCACCCGATGCACCATGAAGTGATAGAGATAGGACTAGGTAGCCCCATGGTAGATATAGGCACAGGTATGAGTGGAGCTAGTGGTAGTTTCCACCACTAAAATAGGGATGAGGGAGGCAGGAGTGATTGGATTTGCCATCATAATGACTATATGTAGATTGAGTAGAGATACCAGAGAGACCTCTACATCACTAGCAACCAACTTGAGTGAGACTGGAAGTTAGACATACCCTAGGATGGAGATAGATGTACTATAGGTATAGTTAGTGGCTATATAGAGGGAGGTGGACCTAATCTTAGAGGATAGGTCCAAGAGGATGGAGGGGCTAAGTAGTGCTCTAAGTACTATGGAGGTAGAGAGGGATGTAACATGAGCTGAATTCAACCATCTCTGGGGAGTAGTGAGCTTACTAAATAGGGAGCATCAATGATCTGAGGTAGAGGGGATGGTTGTGGTTAGTATCTACTACTAGAGTGATGGGATCTACCTATTATAGGTGGAGCTACATAGGGTAGGGGAGAGGTTATATTAGCTATGCAGAGGGTGACCTTCTTCCAGATGGTGTACTTCCAAGTAATTATAGCAAATAAATGAGTGCCACCACCTTCATACTACAAAAGCTAACCTGGACTTAGTCTATATCATAGAAAGTTTCATGGTCTATTAAAAATCTCCCACTAGGACCACCTCTGATAGGTGGAGCAAAGGATACAAGCTCCCAGATATAGGAAGGGGATTGAGTTGACATGTTTATTTTGTAGTGTGGCATGCATCCCTAGGGGTGGTTGAGTGTATCAAGTTTGGACTATGGTACACCAACCAGATAGACCTATGCATATCTCTTTTTCTCAAGTAAAATCATGTTATTTTTTATGGTATGTGTGTATCTTTTATGGTATTTTAAGTTTTTATTTTAAAATTTATAATTTTCTTGATGTATGATATGCACTTAGAATAAAAAATGCATCATGTATGGATGCAATGGAGTGAATGCATGAAATGAAAATTTATGGATAGAATAAAGGAAAAAAGAAGAGAAGGAGAAGAACGAAGAAAAAAAGGAGGGATCAAAACAAAACTCTAGGTAAAATTATGCCTCCTAAATATGGAGCACAAAAATGCTAGAGCAAAATCGTGACCCATAAAAATGGACACAATTTCAAAAAAGAAAAGTAAAAAAGGAAAAACAACAGAGGAGGCAAAAGAGGGAAGAAGAAGAGGAAGAAGAATAAGAAGAAGAAAAAAAAGGATAAAAAGGTCAATGAAAGAAAAGAGGGGCTTGGGGTATGATGCTTGGGTCAGTGTAGATTGTATCAGATCAATGTGACCAACCATGCATACATCAAGTAAAAGAAGATGAACAAGGGGAGTGATATCCTCTATGGGTGTAGTGCTCACTAATATGGTTAAAATTATAGAGTAAAACCCGCTATGGTTGTTGTGCTCGCTAAGATGAACAATTGATCAATAAATATACCTGCTGGGATATATGCTCGTAAATGGTCGAATGAAGGTTGCCCCTCATTGGTGACCATGAAACTATCTACTATGGGATATTTTGTGTGTGTGTGTGTAAGATGTATTAGCAAGCACTACCCGATATGGGTATGGTGTGTGCAAAATGTGAGCAAGATAGGATGTGAGTGTGTGCTCATACCAGAAGAAAAAATAGAGGAATAAAGCAAAAGAAAAAAAAAATAAGAGTTATGTTCCTTGACTTGAGGAAAAAGGATAGTCATTAGTAAAAATTTCAAGGTCAAGGAACACAAAAGCAAAGATAAAAGGAGAAAGGAAACAAAACAAGAGGAAGCAAGAAGAAGAAGAAGCCCTAGGTTAGAGAGTTTTCTAGGGATCAAAGTCCTAGTGAGAGTGCAATGCATGTGAGCTATGGTCTAACTAGGTGTCATCACATGCCATTGTTGCAAGTAGCCAAAAACTATATGATCAAGCAGTCATGAGCAAGCAACAATGTAATTATGATAGGAAAAAATGTAGATGCAATGGAATGTCAAGCTAATCATGCAAAATATGAAAAATGAACATGTAGTATGAATAAGCAAATGAATGAGGCAGATTAAAATGTAATATTTGCCTAAGTGACAATTTATTTATTTATTTTATTGTTATTTATTTTCATTATTTTATTTTATTTTATTTGTATATTTTATTGTATTTTATTTGTTATCGAACAAAATAATAGTTGGAACATAATATGATTGTGCCTCCTATCTTAAAAAAACAAAAGGTATACAAGGGACTAATACATCGAAGATAAATCTAGAGTAGGGATCTTCCTGATGATCAAAATCACAAGGAGTATTTTTCGTAGCTTTATCTCTAATAGCCTTTGCATGAAAGTCTTCACAAACCCTAACAAAACTATCTTTCTTAACAAAATGAGGAGCAATCCCTAATTTTACAAGATCTCTATAATATGGTGAAGGATGTTCCTTTTGAAAAGCAAAAAAAATATCATTAGAATGCACATAATTTATCATATTACAAAATAGAACATTAGAGGGATAAGGGGGTCCTTCATCCTTGTCAACCCACTCTGATTTTGGATGATCTATACATTCATCATAAGTCTTAAGGTGATCATCATTATCAAATGGTAAAGGATGTTTTTTTTTGGGAAGGTAGCCTACACCACACCTCCCAGGCCATACTTTGACATCCAAAGGCTCTCAAATGCCTTGTTTTTGGGTCTCCAAATATTTACCTACATATCCTATGCTAGATAGGATCTATTTGGAAAGTGGGTATTCATTAGATAAGTAGCATTGGGTAAAATAATGCTCAATGAGAGAGGGGTTGCTACCATAGATATTTTCTTCAAGGGATGTTCCTATGAAGATAAAGGTACACATGCCAATGTGTACAACTTCACCCTTCTTAAGAGGTAAACCCATAGTCCTTGGTGAAGGTGGTAGCCTGGATAGATATAGAAGAGGCTCTTGAAGAAACTGATTATCTTGATCCCATGATGAAAATTTTATTTGTGGTTCCTCACTCTTATAATTTTAAGTTGCTCATATATTTGGGATGAGGAACTTGGAGAGACAAATGATGAAATAGAAGGACAAACATTGAGATTGAACTAATCTTGCTCAACCATCAAATAATATTTTAATGGATGAGGGTTACTTAGAATGGTGATGTAGGAGCATCCAAAGGTATCACAACAATCTTGCATCACCAAAAAAAAACAAAAGAAAAGAAAAAGAAAAGAAAAATATTCCAAGTGTTTAAAAGTGTCGCGATATCGTGACAAACAAGATGTCACGATATCGCGACATGTTTTGAAAAATATTCTAAGTGCTAAAAAGTGTCACGATATTGTGACATAAAAGATGTGACGATATCATGACGTATTTTGAACAAAGGCAAGGGCCAAAGAAAGTGTTGCGATATCGCGACATAAAAGATGTCACGATATCGCAACATGTTTTAAGCAAAGCAAGAGCAAAAGGAAAGTGTCGCGATATCGTGACATAAAGTTGTCGCAATATCGTGACGTGTTTTAAGCAAAGCAAGAGCAAAGGGAAAGTGTCACAATATCACGACATAAAAGTTGTCGCGATATCGCGACATAAAAGTTGTCGTGATATCACGACGTGTTTTAAGCAAAGCAAGAGCAAAAGGAAAGTGTCGCGATATCGCGACATAGAAAGTGTTGCGATATTGTGACAAGTTTAAACAAAAGCCATGGGCAAAGGAAAATGTCACGATATCGCAACACATTGGCAAACAAGGACAAAAGCCAAAAACATGTCATGATATCGTGACATATTAGCAAAGAACGACCAAAACCAAAAAAAAGTCGCGATATCACGACAGATGGACTAAGTGGCAAAAGTGTCACATTTTCGTGACCCGACTAGGAGAGAGAAGAGCGGAATGAAGAGATGTCATGATATCGCGACATGTTACTTTTTTATGGACTGTTATAGAATGACTTTTGATAGTTACCCGAAGTCGTTACAGCAGTTCCAAGGGATCATTGCAGCGGTTACAGGGACAGTTACGAACGGTGGTTACAACAAGAATTTGTCATTATAAAAAGAGGTTGCTCGAAGGATTGAACAGGCTAGAAAGACAAAGACTATGGCTTCTTTTGCATTTTTTGTACTTTGTAAATCTCCATGGTTCGAAATTGTGAATCTTTCCATGCTTCTGAATAAAATTGAGTCTTTTCTTTGTTGTTAAAATTGGCTCTCCATCAAGTGGTATCAGAGCAAGAAAATTTTGAGTGTGTATGCAGAGCACTAAACGTGAGGCAGCTTACACCAGTATCTAGGGTTAAGGGTTCTAAGAAGAAGTGAAGAAGAATACCGTCGTAAAGAAATCGTGGTGCTAGAAGGAACGTGGTTCCTGAAGGAGACTTTCGAGCATTGCAAAGGCAAGTGCAAGCCCTGCAGGAAGAATTGCAAAGAGGAGTAGAGCCAAGAGGAGAAGACCAGAGCGATGATGAAGCTTGCGGAGTTGATGACCCATCAAAAGAAGAATAAGAAGTGATGAGTTCTACGAAAGCTCAAATTATTAAAGCCATTTCTCAAATTGGAAAAAGGCCAAAGATAGACGTATCCACATATTCTAGAAATTTAAATCCAGAAGAGTTGATTGACTGGATCAATGATATGCAGGACTATTTCGAATATGAGGAGGTTGAAGATCCAAATCGGATAAAATTTGCAAGAACAAAGTTGAAAGGCCATGCTGGTATATGGTGGAAAGGAGTGCAGCTAGAACAAAATCGAAGAGGAAAATAAAAAATCACCAGGTGGGATTGAATGGTTGAAAAGCTGAAATGGTAGTTTATCCTAGTAGATTACAAATTAGATCTACTGAGGAAAATGCAGATTTTGTGACAGTCCAGCAAGTCTGTTAAAGAATATACAGAGGAATTTTTTAAAATTTCCATAAAAATTGGCTATATAGAGACAAATAAAGAGAGAGTAGCCCGTTACATTAATGGGTTGAGAACTAGCGTGCAAGAAGAATTGATTTTGGTTCGAATGAGCACCATTGAAGATGCTTACCAGTTTGCTCTGAAGGTGGAAGAGAAACTAAACCAAAGATTTGATAGTAAACAGAGAGGAAGAGGTCGTGGTGGAAGAACTGGTGGAAGAACCAGTGGAGGTAAATATGATGACCAAAAGCAGACAGGTGAAACAAGCAATCACCAGGAATAGAAGGAGGAGAATGCCTATCGACCCCATAATCAGAACAATGATTATCAAAGGGGATGAGGTAGAGGTGGATGCGGATATGGAAGAGGCAGATTTCGTGGAACCTGCTTCAATTGCGAGGAAGAGGGGCATCGATCATATGAGTGTCCCAAACACCAAGAAACACTAAACAAAAGGCCTGAAGGTAATGCCAGAGCTACGGTCATTGATGAAGGTGCAGAATCTGAGCACTCTGAAGAAGCAGAGCACGGAGAAGTGATGGTCACAAGGAGAACCTTGTTGAACGAAGAGAGAGAACAGGACCAATGAAAAAGCCTATTCCGCATGAATTGCAAATGTTTAGGTAAAATCTATAATATTATTATTGATAATGGTAGTATAGATAATTTGGTCTCTGAGGATATGGTGACTAAGTTAAAGCTAGAAAGAAGGCAGCACCCACATCCATACCGGATTGCATGGTTGCAAAAGGACCATAGAGCATTGGTCAGTGAACAATGCTTGGTCAAGTTTCAGATTGGAAGATACCAGGATGAGGTCCTGTGTGATATTTTGCCTATGGATGCTTGCCATTTGTTGCTGGGAAGACCATGGCAATTTGATAGACGTGCGACACATGATGGGCATGCAAATACCTATTCCCTGACAAAATATGGAGTGTGCCACAAACTGAAGCCATTGAAGGAGGTTGAGGAAAATGTATGCAATAATGCTAGAATTTTTTTAGTAGATGGCAAAAAAAATTTGGATGGTCTAAAGAGGGATTCAATGTCTTATGCATTAATTCCTACTATAAATAAAGAAGAAACTACAGACATTCCAACAGAAGTTGAACATCTGTTAGCAAAATTTTTTGATATTATATCAGACAATGTGCCTAAGGGTTTGCCGCCAATGGGGAAGATTAGTCATCAGATTGACTTAATGCTAGGATCTAGCTTACCCAATAAGGCTGACCATAGAATGTATCTTGTAGAAAATGAAGAGTTGAACCGCCAGGTTCATGAATTGTTGAGGAAGGGTTTGATTCGAGCAAATTTGAGCCCTTGTGCAGTACTGGCAGTACTCGCACCAAAGAAGAATGGCGAATGGCAAATGTGTACTGATTCCCAAGCCATTAATAAAATTACCATTAAATATCGCTTTCCATTACCCAAAATGGATGATATAATGGATTGTTTGAGTGGAGCTAAATACTTCACTAAGATTGATTTAAAGAGTGGATATCACCAGATACATGTTAGAGAGGGTGACGAATGGAAGACAGCCTTTAAAACCAAATAGGGTTTGTATGAGTGGTTAGTTATGCCATTTGGATTGACTAATGCACCCAATACGTTCATGAGGCTGATGAATGAGGTATTGCGTGACTTCCTAGAAAATTTCGTGATAGTTTATCTGGATGATATTTTAATTTTTAGTAAAACATTGGACGAGCATTTGATGCATGTTCGGACAGTTTTTGAAAAGCTACGAGAGTAGTTATTGATAAATTTACAGAAGTGCAGTTTTGTACAAAAAGAGTTGATATACCTAGGATTTGTCATCTTAGAGGAGGGTCTAAAAATGGATCCTGAGAAGGTGAAGGCTATCATTGAATGGCCTGCCCCAAGGAATGTAACAGAGGTAATATCATTTCATGGTTTTGCAAGTTTCTATAGAAAGTTTATTAGAGACTTTAGCAGTATTTGTGCACCCCTAACAGAAACTATGAGAGGGGATAAGAAAGAATTTAAGTGGACTACCAAGGTAGGTACCAGTATGGACATATTGAAGAAGAAAGTGATAGAACAACCCATTCTGGCACTTCCAAATTTTAATAAAGTGTTTCAGGTTGACTGTGATGCTAGTGGCAGTGCCATTGGAGCTGTATTGAGCCAAGAAGGTAAACTTGTTGCATACTTTAGTGAAAAATTAAATGATGCTCAAAAGAAATACTCTGTTTATGATCAAGAATTCTATGCTATAATTCAAGCTCTTAAAAAATGGAGACATTATTTGCTAGCCAAGGAATTTATTTTATATACTGACCATCAAGCTTTACAGTATATAAATAGTCAAGGTAAACTTAACCAGCGACATTTGAAGTGGGTTGAATTCCTGCAGAGTTATATCTTTGTCCTGAAGCATAGAAGCAGAAAATCTAATAGAGTTGCAGATGTCTTGAGTAGAAGGCATAATATGTTGATAGAAATGAGAGTGCAAGTTGTTGGGTTTGATGAACTCAAGAGTTTATACCCAGCGGATCCAGATTTTGTAGAGGCATGGATGGCATGTTTGTATCCTACTACTATGGATCACACTAAGTGGTTGGATTTTATGATCCAATATGGGATGTTGTTTCAAAAGAACCAATTGTGCATTCCTAGAAGTTCCATGAGGGAAAATATGATCAAAGAGAAAAATAGTGGAGGACTAGCAGGACATTTTGGTCGAGATAAGACCATTGCTCTCATTAGTGAGAATTACCATTGGCCATAGTTGCGGTCGAATGTGACAAAATTTGTGTAGGGTTGTAGAGTGTGCCAGATGGTGAAAGGAGTTAGCCAAAATATAGGAATGTATCATCCATTGCCTGTACCAGAGATACTATGGGAGGACATCAGTATGGATTTTGTTCTTGGTTTTCCAAGGACACAACATGGAAATGACGCCATTTTATTCCATGTCAGAAGACAAGTGATGTTGTTCATGTTGTAGGCTTGTTTTTCAGGGAGGTCGTACGCCTTCATGGTCTACCCCAAAGCATTGTCTCAGACAGAGATGCCAAATTTGTGGGTTATTTTTGGAGAACTCTGTGGAAGAAGCTAAGAACAGAATTGAAGTTCAGTTCTACGTACCACCCACAGACTGATGGATAGATAGAAGTAGTCAACAGAAGTTTGGGTAATCTTCTACGATTTCTGGTAGGAGATAAACCCAAGGGATGGGATCTGATTTTACCACAGGTAGAGTTTGCTTATAATAATTCTGTCAATCGAAGTACTGGTAAATCCCCATTCCAGATAGTGTATGGGAACAGCCCGAGAAACGCTTCTGAGTTGAGGCCGATGGATAAAGGAGAAAAGCGCAGTGCTGAAGCTGAAGACTTTCACACATGAAGAATTTACATGAAGATGTCCAACAACATATCAGTAAAATGAATGCTATGTACAAATCCAAAGCATATCAAAAGCGGCGTTTCAAGGAATTCTAGATAGGCGATGAAGTCATGGTTCATTTGCGCAAGGAATGGTTTCCTAGCAAAACCTACAACAAGCTAAAGATGAAAAGATTTGGACCATGCAAAATCATAGGTAAACGAGATTCAAGAAATGCCTATGAAGTAGATCTACCAAGTGAGCTGACTATTTCACCTATTTTCAATATTTCAAACTTGGTCGAATATCATGAAGGATGTAGCAGCAAGACACCAAGTCCATATTTGTGGAGTATTCCAATGTCTACTCCAATCGAAGAGGAAATCAAAGACATACTCGACACTCACAAAGGGAGAAGTACCTGGAACAAACAATATTTCAAGTATTTGGTCAAGTGGAAGAGCCGACCTGTCGAAGATGCAACTTGGTTTTCCAGAATAGAGGTTGATCGCCTGGGTTTTCCTCTGACCGTCCAGAAGTGAAGATCACTTCTCAATATACCCCAGGTGTCTGATGTAGGAGCATCCAAAGGTAGCACAACAATCTTGCATCACCAAAAAAAAACAAAAGAAAAGAAAAATATTCTAAGTGTTTAAAAGTGTCGCGATATCGCGACATACAAGATGTCACGATATCACGACATGTTTTGAAAAATATTCTAAGTGCTGAAAAGTGTCGCGATATCGCGACATATTTTGAACAAAGGCAAGGGCCAAAGAAAGTGTCGCGATATCATGACATAAAAGATGTCGCGCTATTGCAACGTGTTTTAAGTAAAGCAAGAGCAAAAGGAAAGTGTCGCAATATCACGACATAAAATTTGTCGCGATATCGCGATGTGTTTTAAGCAAAGCAAGAGAAAAATGAAAGTGTCGCGATATCATGACATAAAAGTTGTTGCGATATCGTGATGTATTTTAAGCAAAGCAAGAGCAAAAGGAAAGTGTCGCGATATCGCGACATAGAAAGTGTCGCGATATCGTGACAAGTTTAAACAAAAGCCGCGGGCAAAGGAAAATGTCACGATATCGTGACACATTGGCAAACAAGGACAAAAGCCAAAAACATGTCGCGATATCACGACATATTAGCAAAGAACAACCAAAACTAGAAAAATGTCACGATATCGTGACAGATGGACTAAGTGGCAAAAGTGTCACGTTTTTGTGACTCGGCTAGGAGAGAGAAGAGCGGAATGAAGAGATGTCACGATATCGCGACATGTTACTTTTCTGAGGACCATTACAGAATGACTTTTGACAGTTACCTGAAGTCGTTACAATAGTTCCAGGGGATCGTTGCAGCGGTTACAGGGACAATTACGAACGGTGGTTACAACAAGAATCTGTCATTATAAAAAGAGGTTGCTCGAAGGATTGAATAGGTTGGAAAGACGAATACTGCAGCTTCTTTTGTATTTTTTGTACTTTGTAAATCTCCATGGTTCAAAATTGTGAATATTTCCATGCTTCTGAATAAAATTGAGTCTTTTCTTTATTGTTAAAATTGGCTCCCCATCAAATGGTAACAACTTGATCCTTAAATTTGAACTTCAAACATTGATGAAAGGTAGAAGGGATGATCTTCACTACATAGATCCAATGACATCCAAGAATAATATTAAAAGATGTTGGGCAAGGTACCACATAGAACAAAGTATCAAAAATCTAAGGTCCAACCCTAAGGGGAAAGGATACAATGCTACAATCCTCTTAGAGCTTGTTGTTGAAAGCTTTGATGATAATATTGGATTTATTTAAGTCTTCCTATTTTAATCCAAAATTTTGGAAAAATTGATAAGTGCATAAATTAATGGAACCATTGTCAATCAAGATTCATTTAACAAAATTCCTCCCAATAAATATTGTGATGTAAAGGGAAGAATCCCCTTGCAAGTCTGAGGAAGGCATATCATCAGCCAAAAATATGATGTGATGGATCCCAAGAGAACTTATGACATTGGCTACAACACTAGGGAAAATGTCTATTGAGATAGATTGTTGTCTTAAAAGTTCCAATAAAGCTTCCCTATGAATAGGAGAAGTTTGCAAGAGTTCTAAGATAGATATCTTGGTTGGGGTACTAGCTAACTACTATTGAATGTCAAAGGAGATTTTAAGTTGATATTTAAACATAAAATATGGGGCTTTTACTCTCATACTCCTCCTTTGAGCATTCTTCAAGACCATGATGGGTAGCAAAGAGCTCATCTCTATTCAATAACATTGAGCTTATTTCCTAGTAGTCACTGCTATCATACCAACCACATTATCATAGGGAGGTTGAACATTTTGATATGACACCTGGTTAGCTTCCTACTACCTATGCTTAGGTAGGGGATCTTGGAATATTTCCATATCTTGATTAGTTGTGGGTGCTTGTTGAGTAGGAGGTTGGTTTTTGGGTGGATGAGGACCTTCTATAACAAGGTGACCTTCATCAATCAAGTCTTAAACCACATGTTTCAACCTCTTACAATAATTTATCTAGTGTTGCTTCACTCTATGATATTTACAATGTTGACCTACCTTGTACCAATCAGTTGTAATATCTAGTTACCTTATATGAGATAAATCAATCATATTAGATTCCAAAAGATACTATAGGACCACATTCATAGGCATATTGAGCTTTGTGAAATTCCTTAATGGAGGTTTTAGGGGTTGACTAAGCACCATATTTTATAGGGTATTAAATATACTATTAATAGGTCTACTATCTATTACCCCATCACCAACCACATGCTTATTCTTATATTGATTCTTAGTGGTCCTATATTACTTTACTTTAAGATATCCTATTATGATAAGAGCTTGCTCTACCTTTCTTTCTAGGTCAATTTCCTGATCAAAAGATGTGATAGTTATAATTTCCAATGCTTAAGACAATTTTTCTTGCAAGTTTGCAATAAATATCTGAAGCATGTCTTGATGAGGTAAGGTATAACTCAAGTACCCAATTAAAATCGTCCAAAAAGATAGAAAATTTGAAAAAAAATCCTCTTTACCTTGTTTTAAATTGTAAACATATTTCTTGGTTACATTCTTCTCAACATAGGCACCAAATTGTTGCATAAATAACTCGGTTGTTTCTTCAAAAAATTTCGAAGAATGGTTGGGAAACCAATAATACCATTTTAATGCCATATCATCAAGAATCTTAGGGAATGTATTTATAAATAATATATCAACATATATAATATCATGGCAACTTGTTCTAAACATTCTCAAAAGCTCAATTGGATCTTATGCTCCCTTATATATGCAAACCCAGCATGGAAAAATGCTTAGGATAAGGATTAGCAAAAACTATAGGGTCTAAGGGCTGATTGCACATTTATCTATAACTATAGGTGAAACTAGGAGGTTGGATCATATCAACTCTTGAAACTAGTTGTTTCACCATATTAGTTAAACTTTTCATCTCGGTATTGTTGTTGTGCAATGCCCTTAGATTCCCTAAGGAATAGGTAGGTTGTTGAATGGGTACTTGGCCTATGTTGGAGATATTGATACTATTGTGATATGTGGTATCTTGCTGAAGAGGATAACTAATAGTTGGTGGAACAAAAGCAATTTTTTTGAAATTAGTAGATTGAGGAGGAAATTAAAAACAATTTTGGATGACACTACTAGGTGGAAGGATTTGTAAACTCCCTCTAATTTTGGTGGTTACAGTAGTGGTACAAGTTGGTTTATGGATATGATTACCATGATCCAATAATTTAGACAAAAAATTAATATGAATGTGTTTAGGAGAGACTGTTGGAGGGGAACTATTACCTCTTTCAAGTTGAGCTTCCTATTCCATAGCTACAGGCAAGTTTTCCTTATAGAATTTCATAAAATGACAAACATGGTAAAATTATTTAAATATGAAGCATACATCAGGTGCTTCAAGGGGATCATAGTTTGTTTCAATTTTTATATATTCTTACTCTTATGTATCAAGGTTATGGTTTTCTCTATCAATCTGATAATCTTCTTGGGGAACATGATCAAAATCTACCTATTGTATTTGACTTCTAAGGAATGGAGCCATTAGAAGGAGTGAAAGGATAAAAGAGAAAACCAATGAAAGGTAGACAATAATATTTTGATATGTTTATTAAGTATTTTTTGATCTAAGCAAATAAATTAGTGATCTTGTTTAAAAAGTGTTCAAAATAAAAGCAAACAAGGACAAGAATTCCTAATTTGGCCACTAAGATGCATGTTCACATCAGGTTCACCAAATATGTAAAGGGAGAAAAATTCCCTACAACATATGATTCTTGGTTGGATCTGCAAGGATTTGAGGTGAACCATGGGGGTATGTTATAACTCTATACTTAGGCAAGAAACTAGGAAAAGGGCTCACCAAGAATAATTTAGGACTCACTCCAAGTCTATGGTGGAATGTTTTTGATGTGTCAATTCAAAATAGTCACCTATATTTGGTCTTTCTAATATATACTATGAAAAGATAAGGAACAATGCAAGATACAAGATGCAATAAGACAAGAGATAATCTAGAATGATTCTTTGATTGAATTATTCTAACCCTATGATTGCAAAATAAAATCTTTAAGCAAAGGTCCAAGAGAGATGCACAAACAAGGTTAAAAACCTAGATGCACACTATATGCTTTTATCTTTAAAATGCCTAGAAATTTGATCAAATTATTTTCCTTACCTGTGATCTATATTTTAAACATAAATAGATACAAAAAACTAGTAAATAGTCTAAAAATTTACTAGAGCACTTATCTAATTTTGATGGTTATTCCAAGCTTTAACTTGCATCCAGTAATATCCCATAGCTTCTATCTTGCAAGCACAACTTCACAAAACCCTTGAAAAATATATTAGCACTAGGGGGCCTACTTAAGCCATTGTATGATTGTACTTAGAGGCACAACAGTTAATCCCCCTAGGTACTTTTAGCTAAACTTTAGAGTGCAAAAGTGAAAGTTGACCTTTTTGGAAGAACAAGCAAGATACAATGCAATAGAATAGAATGATAAATAGAATGTAGTTTGCATAAATATATCCTAAATAAATCATGAAAAGTAGACCTAGTATTTGGGGGTGAGCTTTTGTCCCCAAGCTAAGATTCAGTGAAATCATGCCTTGTACAGGGTGATCGTGATTTCACCTCAGAAAAATTCATGCCCTGTAATTATAGGGTATGATTTCATAGCAAAAGAAGAAATGACAGAACAATGAAAATAAACTAATAGTAAATGTAAAATTAGCAATATGCAAATTATAGAAAGGGTGAAACAACCTGGTGGTACTGAAAAAGCAAACAAAAGGATGAAGACCTCCAAGATGGTAGACTCCTCCTTAGGGCTCCAACACTTATCCACCAAGGGTACCAACACACAATCTAATGTAGCATAAGAGATATCCACAAAATTAAAAAATTCAATTAAATATTTTTAGCACTTGTATCGATACTTGTTAGTAGCTTTTAGATTGCTTCACTTGAAAGGAGAAATTTAGAAATTAGATTAGATTTATTGGGATTCTAGGAGAGAAAAGGAAGGTTCAAACCCTCTATTTATAAGATATTTAAAACAAGAATAGGTGGGAAAACCAATGAATAACCAATGCCAAGGAAGGCTAAGAAAAATATTAGGGTTTCCTAAGAGAAAACCCTAACTAGGCAAAATTGCACCCTATTAGGGACGATCACAATTTCACCAAAACAAGGAAAAAAGGAGGAAAAGAAGGAGAATAGAGGTCCAAAATTGTTTTAGGCATGTTGGAGGGTCTCTCTAAGGGACTAGGGAAAAATACTCACTCAAGTGGATCAATTTTCCATGTCTACACCCATGTACCAAATAATATAATATATTCCAACACCCTCATGTATTACATTTATTGGTTATTGACACCTTTAGTATTAAATATGGATCTTCATCCTATAGGTACTTTTCAATATAAATAGGTTTATGTTCTTTGATCTGTAATCAACCCTGTAGTGCAATCTTTTGCTACCCTCTCATTTTTCTTTGTCTAGATCCTGTCTTCACCCATCTATTTCCATGGTAGAATGATTTCCTATTTCTTGTAGTTTATCTCTCAAAAATATATTAGTGTTATTTTGAACTACAACAATATATTGTGAAATCCCAATTAATTTTATAACATATATATCATTGTGAATTATGTAGCTTCTATCTCATTTTTATTTATAATGAGACACTTATTGACTCTTTTTATATCTAAAATCAACCATCATTTTGCTCTCTATCAATTTGTCTACTAAAATAAGATTTTATGTTAATCCAGGAACATACATTACATTATGTAACACAATATTTAGAAACAAAGTACTAGGTGTTACACACCCATATCCATGTATAAGATAGATTTTGGAATCTGCAATTTTCAACGTAAGATTGTTAGTGACTTCAAGGTAATTAAACCATTGTAAATTTCCTATAATGTGATGACTTTCACCAGAATCAATAATCTAAATGTATTTTCCTTTTTGAATTGTAGAATTATTTGTGCTTAAAGTGATTTTACATTTTTGATATGGAATATTGTATGAACTTTGATCTTGAATCCTTTCATAGTATATCTTGTGATGATATGTTCCTCTTGCTAACTTATCCATTATCTTAAGAAATTGTTGTATTCCTTATGTCTCCCAATATCTTTAAATTTTAAATTTTAAGTTGAATTTGAGTATATGATCAAATTCTAACTTTCAATTCTTCAAATCTTGTAGTATATATTGTTTTCCTAATGTTTGGAGAATGATCAAACAATTGTCAAATCTCTAGGTATAATTCCTTTTAGTTCCCTAGTATTTTGAATGTAAATAGCTTTGATAAAATTCTTAGCTTTCTAAGGTATCCTTTGAGTTGAATCCACTTTGTCTCCTTAATGTTAAACTTTTAGTCTTTAACGTATTTATCCCTATTTATGAATAGAAAGCTAAAGATAACTTTGATGCAATTTCAATTGATAAAATTCTCTATCTTCAAGAACTTTAAGTTGGATTCCTTATGTCTCATTATTATGAGAAAGAGACTAATTCCAATGTAGTTTTCCAACTTTATAACAACTCTATGTTGTGCTTCCTATATATATATCAATTTTTAATAATATAGTTTCTAAATTTCAAGAACCTATGATGGTGATTAATTCCTTATAACTCGCTAATTAGAAATTTAGAAAATAAGGATATTTGCAAATTTAATATTTCAATTTATATGTAGAAGTTTTTATTTCTCCAAGTCAAGTTATTTGTAAATATTTCTATGCTTGAATTTCAAATAAAGTAATTCCAAAATATTTCAAATTAAATCCTCCTTACTTCAAAAAGCTTTCAAATCATTCAACAAATCATCTAAGGTTATAGTTCATCAATGTAATTACTTATACCTCCATTCATTTAATTAATCTTCTCCATAATAGATGAACTAAGTTTAATCTTAGTATTGATATTCTTTATACCTCCTTGATCTTTATGAAAATGTAATTTGATTTTAATATTCTACGTACCTTCTTGAATATGGCATGCTATATATTTGGTCTACTTCTCTTGTGACTTCTTTACTCTGCAACTTGCACTCTATTTTAGGCATTGTCCACTTTTTAGACTTCTATGCAAAATGATGTCTTTATTCATTGCATTTAATGTTATTCCTTATGTATGAGCCTCTCTAAAACTTTGACAATCATCCTAGTTTTGGGATATTTCTCTAACCATAAATTGTGTTGTGCTCTACTCACTTGCATTACATTCTTATCTCAAGAATATGCTTGTATGACTTCTCCTTCATGCAAAGAAGATGTTTTACTTCCCTTACATTAGTTGGATTTGCCTTCTACATTTTGACACTTGGCACTATAACTCTTCACTCCTCGTATGAATATATTTTGTCCTTCCAAGTGGTGGTGCTTCTATTCTATGTAACATCTATTCCTATTCTTTGTAATGATTCTCTGCTCTTCTTTGCTTGATAACACACTGCTTCTTCCATATGTAGCATTTTTTCCTTTTCTTTATAACAATCCTTTACTCCTCTTTGCTTGGTAATGCACTACTCCTCTATGTATCATTTTTCCTTTTCTTTGTAACACTCATTTACTCCTCATTTCTTGGTAATGCACTGGTTCTTCTCTATACCTAGCAATAATTTAATTCTTTACCAAAATGCTCCAAATTTTTAGTTCCTCTATACTCAATATCTTCTTTCTAACATAACTATAAATGGCATTTGGCTTGAACTCAATGACTCAATTATTTTGGTGTTCTCCATTTCTTTATAATGGTGCTTGCTCTCAGCTTTAATAACTCCTTTATTTATGGTGCTTAGACTCTACTCTTCAATGTATCAAATCTTCTCAAGTAACACTATATTCTATGGTGCTTAAGCTTTCTTTCAATTATGTACTATCTTCCTTTCTATCCAAAAATAGTGGCTCTTCTCCCCTATGGTGGCTTCTCCTTCAATATTGTGGTACTTCTACTTGTGCTTGGTGGTTCTTCAATGCTTGGTAATGACTCTTCTTTGGTGGTTTCTCTTCCATGGTGGGTACTCCTCATTTGATACTCTTATACAATGGCTCCTCCTTGGCTCTATGCTTGGTGGTTTCTTCTTTGGTGACTCCAATATTCTTAATTTGTGCCAAAATATTTGCATTTTTGAATAGCATATTACCTCCAATATTTGCTATAAATAGTAAGGAGGTGATATTTTATCTTCCTATATCACATTTAACTTATCCTTTATTTTTTGTAAATTTTAATCCAATGTAAATGTTGTCTTCTTCAACTTTGAAGACATAAACTTGAGACATTTCCTTTGTTGTTTTAGAAACTCGAATATGGTGCTTTCAAAAACTTAAATAATACTTGGATAAAATACTTTAATAACACCAATTTTCAAATATTTTTTTTCCTCCTTCGTAGCTATATTTCTTGGTGATTTTATTCACCTTTTTCTGTCTTGAATTTATGAACTTTGCAGCTCTCCTTTCTACTATATTCCCACCTCAAACTAATCAATTTTATAGCTCTAATTGATGTCCAATTTTTCTGCCTTTTATCCTTTAATTTTCTGCCAAAATAACTTATATTTTTGTGGATTCAATTCTCCTACAAATTCATTCGCTTGAACTCTAAAATTTTTAGCTATTAGTTCTGCCCTCTTCCTATCCAAAATTTTGTAATTTTGTAGCTTCAAATGCTGCCAATTCCTCCTTTATTTTGCTGTCCAAATATCTCTCAAATATTCTTTGAATTTCTCCAAATTGTAGCTCTCTTTTATCCTTCTAATGCTGCCCAATTATGCAGTCCAAATATCTTAATTTGCTACTCCAAAAATCTGTCTTCTCCTCCTTTATATTGTTGTCCAAAAACAACATTAAATTCCTGCAAATTGCTGCCTTATTTTTTTGTCAAGCCTTACTTAAATTGGTTGTTCAAGGGCACTTAAAAATCTTCCTAAATATTCATCTATTTGCATTTTTATGCCTTCTTCAATTTGCTGTCCTGTGACCCTGCAGCAATCAGCAATCTTCTCCTTTGTAAATCAGCCTTCAAATCCTTTATGGTTGTCTTCACAACTTTTAAATTTGGTGGCCTATTCTAGCTTATTTCTACTCCAATATTCTTGTCAATTTTTTAATTTAAATTTTGTCTCTTTCTCAAGAATCTGAATATCTTGAGGTCTTCAAATATCCTTCCAAAATTTGGCAAACTTATTTTCAAATCCTTCTTCCTTTGGGGCTTGTTGTCGGATGACAATAATTATCCCAAATTATTCTTTTTAGGAGCTACTACTTTTTGAAATTGTATAAATATATCTTGTGGCTCTCCCTATCTTCTATAAATCTCCCTTGTGTATTTGATACCATTGTTAGATTTTGACGCTATATATTTAATGGAAAAACTATCACATTGTCTAAAATGAGAATACAATATTGAATATAAGATAATGGTATTATACAAAGTATGTAAAAATCATAATAAAATTTTATAACTACTCATAAAATTAACATTAATTAAGGCTCACAAAAATAGTATCTTCATACAAAATATGGATATCTCAAATACTCCATGCTCCATATAAGTTCTACATTGTATCTAATTTGTACTTTACTCAACTCTACCTTGTACTATGAATTGACAAGATTATATCTTATGCTCACACAAAAGCCAATATATAATGGGATGTAAATATTGGCCTTCCATATTCCTACAACTCTTAACTTTCCTATTCTATGGACTCATGTGCACATGGAATATGATGCACATTTACATTATTAAATACTTTGTACATTCTAATATTACTTGTGCATTTATTACATTGCATAAAGTAAATATTCAAACCCTAATATAATACACACTCATAATATAAATATGTACCCAAGGTGGAACATTAGCATGTACCAAATAATGTAATATATTCCAACACTTATCATTCAATAACATAGGTATTGCTTATCCATATAGGTTTTGATTCCCTATAGTGATATAGACCTGGTGTGGCTACTCATCTGCACTATTACTCAATTATGGCCATTGATGATACTTATTAGAATAATGAGGCACCCATAGATCTATCTTTGGTGCTTGGTATATTTCCTACCTTTTATTCTCTGTTTCCTTTTACTATGTCAAATCATTCTACTTGTACAATTGAGGGTTAGGACTATCCACTTTCTAAAATGTCTTGCTATATTGACCTTGGTTTCCATTGTTCTTATTACTAAACTTTGGGTTCCATTTTCTCTTCTTGGTTTGCTCCTTATCCCATTTTATAAACCCTACACTATTTCTTTTCTTAAGCTCCTACCTCTTTACCTCTATCAACATTGAATAGTTGAAGGACTTTTTTATTTGAAAATTGGTCTCTTTCTAATTGGCCAAATCATAAGTCTTTTATAAAGTTTTGTGTTTGAGAAAATTGATTACTATCCTAATATTGGGATCCACTACTAAGGTAAACTTATTCACCTTTAGTTTCTCATTTTTCTCATACTCCAAAATATACTTCAAGAGTTTTACATATCTTTTAAAGTATACCTCTACTAACAATGAACCCTGCTAAGTATAGAGAATTCCTCAAAATTCTCTACATAAAACTAATTAGAAATAAATATTTTCTTAAATTCCCTAGAAAAATTATCTCATTTAAGATCTATATCTTGGATCATTTTACCTATCTTGAATGTGTTCCATCATTCTAAAGTTACATCCTAAATATAAAGGGTAGCCCACATAGTTTGGATTTTAGAAGAGTAAATATTTATAGAAAATAATATTTCCAACTTATTCATCCATGACACTACTACATCACCCCCTTCCAAATTTAGCTAATTTAACATTTTTAAGGTCTTAAGCTAGCTCATAATCTATCTATGCTATACCCTCATAGCTTCTAATAATACTCTTCCTATCTACCCTATAAATACCTAGTAGTAGTTTCCTTATTGATCATGGTATCTAACAATTTCCATTGTTCCATCTATTCCTAAAGCAACATAACTATGAAAGAAAGATCTTCCACCATATCATTGGAATTTTTTGTTCCTTCAATTTTATTGCTAGAATTTGTTGCCCTTCTTGACTTCCTACTAGGATCCTTTGTTCTTCATATTCTCTTGCTAGTTTACATTGTTCATTCAGACTTTTTTTGGGTGTGCACTACAGTTTCCTCTTGTGTAGTTGATCCCTCTTTCTTGGATTATTCTCCTCTTAAAATAGGTGCCATATCCTATCTACATAAATTAGTTGGGTAAGTGATAATTTCCCTTAATTGTACCTATAAATATTTAGTTCCATTTCCCCATGAACTAACATAGACCATTATCTCTCACTTGATAATGATCATGGTCATGCTTTCTTTACTACAATGTGCCATTCCCCAATAAGAAACTATACTCTCTAGGATTTTTACTTCTTGGTCTGACTGGTCCAGTTAGCATGCAATACCCAACTTATCCCAATCATATTAAGATCACTAGTAGAGTAAGTCTCCCTAAAGTACAACACCAATTCAAGGCTCATCCTAGGCACACTCTATGGAAGCTTCTAATTCTATAACCTTGAGATCTAATACCAACTATAAAAACCCACCAAAACCAACCCAATATATATACATAAATACAAGTATATTCACATATAAGGGATCCCAATATTATTTTTAGCATCCTCAAGGATTCACCATATTTGAGTTCAATATAATTATAGATGATAGTCAAGTGGACAAGAGTGGCAAACATCCCATATTTTTGGGGCTCACCTTATGAAACCTTACTATTTAGAAGGACATCAAAGTGGTTCTCCCATATTTCTTATACCCTCACTAGTATAGTATAATTTGACCATAGCATAGAGATTACCTTTTAAGGCCCATAACACTTAAAGGGTAACACCAATTCCCTAACCTTTCCATAATTCCTTCTATGTAGGTTATTCTGGAATAAAGCCTTGGTCCTTAGTTAACACACATTCATGGGTTAACTAAGATCATTTCCATTCACCTAGTAATAAGCATGGTCACCTTAATCTCACCATTCAAGATACCATGATATTTGTATCGTAATTTATTTTATTAACTTCAAATTTATGGAACACACAATTCTCATTGTTCAAGGTATATAAATCATAAGAATCTAGCTATTTCATCACCACAACTCTTTCTAGGACTCACATCTACTTGGTTATTGCATCACCATAACTCCACCTAGGATTGGGTTAACTATTTGACTCAAGGGTCCTAAAAAGGTTCTAGATCCATGCCCAAGAACCCCTCCCAAGATTCATGCTATAATTAATAATTTTCATCCCTTTTTTATTTAAATAAATAAAGTGTTGTAACATAAATAATATGTTTAGTTATAACACAATGCTATATCTTATAATATAACCATAGATTCAATAAAAATACTAACATGAAAGAAACGTATTTCTAAATAAATGGAACAAGATTAAACTTAAACATAATGCTAACTTCTAACATGATGCTAACATAATACATCTATTAAATAGAGCTAGCAAAACAACCCAAATATATCATAAACTATCATATAATTTTTTTCCTTTCCACATAGAAAAACATATTCAAAATATCATAACCATCGTAGTAAAATCTTTGCTCAACCAAATACTTCATACATTACATGAAGGCTTCCAAACCTTACCATTTCATAAATGAAAATGATCAAGTGCTATATAATAATATATTCATTTTTATAACATTTTTCTACTAAATTATTTAGAGCACATCCTACTAAGTGGCCTTTGTAGCACCTTCTATTAACAATCCTCTTCATGAAGGAAGATCCCCCACAAAATTTGAGAAAATATTAGGGATCAAGCTAGCTCATAAAATTGCTTATGCAAGCCTACCATGCACTAAGCTAAAAAATACAAGATGCAATTTTACAAAATAGAATTAACCATGCAATGATACTTGAGGGAATCCCATAATTCCCTTTATAATGCTTCCTTTTATCTACCCAAGCCTTAAGAAACCATTAACATCAAAAACCCATTTTCTCAAACATCATTTTTTCTTTAAACATTGAAGAAACTTATTTACCATACAATTCCTCTTTTAAATAAATACCTTTATTGCTAATGCATCCATTTATAATTAAAATCTTAATTTATATGGAAATATTAAATAGCCATAATTCTAACTTAAATATCTAAAACTAAGTTCACTTTCATCGATTTCAAATAAAAGCAAGGACTTCCAAACTACACTTTATTTTCACCCAAGTATTTCACTAGAGAAGAAGCAAACGGTTTATATTAATTTATTCCCATCTAACAAAATGATAAAAGAGTTCTTTTAATAATTTAAAACAAGCACATAACATTCAAAAGAACCCAAAGAACCCTTACAATACTTTAGAAGATTAGTCTAAAGATAAAAAATCATGCTATCATTGCAATGAAACCCAAAATCGATAAGGTGCAACCTAGATAACAATAGAGCTTAAGACCTTGACCAAACTCACCCACAGACACAAATATAAAAAATAATAAGGATGAATGCATTAAATTTGGAAGAACTTAGGTTAATATAAATTAATAGGCCCTTCCTAGTGTTCATGCACCAATAATATATCCATGCATCTTGGGATGGGCATAGACAAGACCAACAAAAACATAGGGCTTTGGTCCATTGAAACATGCACTCTACTCAAGCCTAAGAATATCATCAAAAGAAAATCAAACCAAATTTCCATCAAAGGGATAACTAGAAAAATACCCTTGCTAGCACTAAAATAGGTCGTGATAGGCTGGACATAAAGCACAACACACACTACCAACTCAAAATCCAAAATACATATATGAAAACTCAACATAAATCCTATAGAGGAAAACATTAGAATGTTGCATAATGAATTATAGGTAAAGAAAAATCTCAAAGGTATAACAACTTATGCATAGAAAAATAATAACATACACATATTATACATAGAGTAAATCAAATAAGAGCACTCACTACCTAGAAATTGTAATCCTTGAGCTCTAAAAATCTCACTACTTCATGCTCCCTCAACTCTAGGCTCTGTTCCTTCAGTCCTCTTACTTATACCTTCATCCTTATCATTTTATAAAAAACAAAACCATTTGAATATATCTCTCCTCAAGTATCCTATGTTCACCTAGGCAGGAGGTTCTTCCACTATCTCATCAATCAAGCTGGTAATATCCTTGACATTCATCTCATAACATTCTTTAACGAACGTTAGGAAGATTCCAATGCCACCAAGAAGATAACTCTTGTGCCTATATTTATTATGTTAACATGATTCTTAAAAAATATATTCTAAAAAAATAATATTAATCCTTAACAACCATATCCCCATTTTTTTCATTTACATGCTAACATTATCATGCTAATATTTCTAGATTTAGAATCAAATCAATTCCTCATTTTTCTTCTCAAAGCTATCAAAATTAGTATATTTAGGAAATATTCATTCACCTAATTATATTTTATCGAGTGTTAATAACAACTATTAGCATCAATATAAAACAACATATAAGAGCTCTTTTTTTATCCTTATTTATCCAACTAGGAAGAAATCAATAATTCCTAATCTTCAATCATTAGCATAAATGCATTCCAAAACACACCACATTGTTTCTTCCTTAATTATGTGACTCTTTTAAGATAACAAATGTTATCACCAACCTACCAAGGAAGGCTCCCTTGCAATGACAACTTCCTTGCGCAATGGGTGTTTAAGCAACAAAATATATGAAATGCATCTATATGAAGGGTAATCCTTTACCCTTGGAGATGTCGATGAACAAGTCATCACCATCATTTTCTATTTTTATCTCCATTCTAGTAGTTGTCCCATGTCAATCCACCATTGATATTACTTGGTCCTACATCTATAATTTTCATCAGTAGCATCATATTAAAAGCATAAAATATAATTATCCACTTTTATTGATAACATAGAAATAAGAGTATGCATTAGATATCACACATTAGTACATAATTTAGTATCAATACAAGTCCTACCAAGGAGGTTCATTACATATATAAATTTCACTTACATTTTCATAATCCTTCTTGCTTCATGTCTAATGGAATAAGGTTTTCTAGGTTCTTAATTTTTGTAAGCAAAAATCCCTAGGAGGCACCAAGAATGTAGGTCAAATTCATGCCCTCATTTACAAGTCCCATTTTTTCCAAAATATTCCAAGTTGAATTATAAGAATAAGATTCAAAATGATCATACATTCCCTCAAAAAAAAAATATGCCCCAAATGAGTTGTGGATTTGCACAAAGTTAGAATAAAGCCAAACTATTTTTGGTGATGAGGTCAACACGACATCTAAAAATTCTAAAAATATGTAAATAAATATAAAAATGGAACAAATCTATACTTCCTAAAATTAATACGATGCATCTTTGATATTGGTCATATAATAGCTTACTTGCACAAAGCTGGAACTGAATTATTTTGGACTATTTTGGGTAATGACATCAACACTCTCAAGATAAAATCTAGAATCATACAAAAGAGATCATAGTTGAACAAAACCAGAATTGTCAATGTAGAAATGTGAACCAAGCCAAAGAATATAAAATCCAAACCCAAATATTAATTAAAAAGGAACAAGACCATGATTTCTCTTGAGGCAACATCATGACGACATCCCTAAATCTTGGATTTGTTCCAAATAAATTGTTAAGTAGACCAAAAGTTTAGCTTCAATACATGACACTCTAAAATATCCTTTTCAAAGCCACAACTACCTCAATGCCTTTCAATGGTCTGAACTAACTCTGTTAAGGCACAAAAATAACATATTTGATAGATCAAATTTATATGTTTGACCATTTTTAGAAGACAAATTAATATCTATGGAATAAATTGTAAATAAATTCAAATTCAATCACAAGATGAAATTAGAGCAAGCCACATCAACAATGAACCAACATGACATGAAAATGATAAACTCCCTCAAACATTCTTTTCTAGGTCATTTTATATTGAAGGATTCAAATAGAAGCTTATAAATAGGGAGATAGACCTCTAAGTGAGGGTTTTCTCTATAGCATTTGCTTGGGTGTATGTTGTATTATTTCTACTACTAATTAATGATAAGTAATAGTCATTTGGCCTCCATTGTTGGTGTTATTTTAAATATTTATGAATGAGTTTATATTTTAATTCATTTTTGTTAAAATTTATGATTAGTTTATTTTGTGAGAGTGAACTATGTTATTTGGATCACTATTGAATTATTTTTTATTAAATTTTGTGGAATTATTAAAGCATATAATTGATAATTATCTAACCCTATTATACACTAGATAATTATTGGTCTATTAAGTATCATTGTAATTTAATTGTAATAGGCTCTTATAGATATGTCCAATGTTGTTATGTTATACCCCAACTACTATTTACTCATTTCTCTAAAATCTTAATCTCTCTTAACCCTTTATTTTCTTAACCTTAGCTTAAACCCCTTTTTTAATTTAAAAGTATACCAAGGAGTTGGCCTTCTCTAGAGGTTGAACTAAGAGAAATATTGTTCATCCAAAAAATTGGCTAAATTCTAGGTCACATTCGAAAGACTAGGTAGATTTTATTCCAATAGACCTCCATTTTGAAGAGACTTATATGGTCTACCAACATCAAGCATTAACAATAATAAAAGAATAAAAAAAGGCACAAAAAATCCAAGTCAATATGCTATGGGAAATATATCAAAATATGATGATGCAAGACCCCCAAAGGAAGAATATATATCAGTCCTAACATGATCTAGAAAGAATGCATTACATGTAAACCCTAAAAGGTTACATCAATTCAAGATACCATATTAGTAGACAAAGTATCTAGAAAAGGAACAATCCTAATTAGCTCAAAGAAAAGAGAATATTCTAGTAGAACCTCCTAAAGAACAAAAAAAATTTGTGCAAGCAAAGGAAGCAAAAACTTAGGAGTAAGCTAGGGATAAAATTGGTACCCTTATGTCACCAAGCAACATAATATTACCAAAGAACATTTGATGAGCTGAAAAAGAGAAAAATATAATGGAATATTTAGGCTTCAATATTGTAGAGCTAAAGAAAACTCCATCCAAGGTAAGCATGTGTGATGTCTTGATTATTAGAATAGATAGACCTTATTTGGGCATCACTGAAATCCATTCGATTAGAATTCCAATATTTTTTGAAGCAAATTTTAGCTCAACATAAATTGGTACCAAGAACAAGCAAAAATACACTAGACCCTTTTACGTGTCCCTATGCATTGAATTATGGGTTTTACACAACTATATGGTAGATTCTAATGAAGAAAAAATGATGATACCTAAGGAAATCTATAAAGATATGGGAATGGAATATGTCTAGTATTTCCATGGAGTGTTTCAGTTGGGATGGAAAACTATTAGAGTAGTAAAATATATCTCTATGGTCCTCCAAAAAATGCTATAGATAATTGTGATACAAGAAGTTTTGTAGTGGATCTAGAACCATACTTTGACAAGTGCCTTTCCTAGGAGTTTATAGCTAAGCTGGGTGGGTATCTATCTTTGGATTATTCACACATGGAAATTTTATCACAAGGGTAGGAAGGTGAAGATATATGCAAAAAAACCTACCTAATTCCACATAGAAAAAAGTGAAGCAGAGGAGGATCATGTTAACATAGTTAGTGATGAAGTTTATTGAGTAGAAGTAATCATAGGTGAGCTACAAATTGAAGATGAGTTTTCTATTAGAGGATTTAATGCTATGATTGAAATAAATATAGGCACCTACTCCATCACAAAATTAGAGGAGAAAAGGCTTTTGGTCATATAAGATAAGGAGCTCTAACAGATAGAAATTTGGAAGTTGTATTTTGATGAAGCTAAGTGCAAAAATGGTGTTAGATCTAGGATAGTGTTGGTATCACATTTTAAAGGAATTAATATATTCTCTTATAGGTTATATTGGAGTTGCACCAATAATGTAGTAGCATATAAATTCCTCTACATAGGACTATGAGAGGCAAAAAAACTAGGAGTTAAACTATTTTTCTATGGAAACTCTAAATTGGTAGTACACTAAGTTATAGAGAAATGCATCAACAAGTACCATTACCTCAAATCTTATTAAAGTAGATTCTATGACCTATTGGAAATATTTGAAACCTTGAACATAAAAGTAATTTCCAAAGAGCAAAATGCACAAACTAATGCACTAGCCTCCCATGGGGAAAATTTTGTGTAGATTTTTATATATGAAGGATTACATAATCTATCAAGCTTGCTTTTAGACACTCTATACTAGATAAGGACACCTTTTGGAATGTGTTTAATGATGATACACATTTAGTGGATTTCCTAATTCAATAGGAAACCTATGTAAACATGACTAAATAAATGATCAAGAGCATAGATGGAGAGAATATTATTTAGCTTAGAAAAATCATAACCTAAAGGGACTAATTACTCTTAAGAGTCTCTTTAATGATAATGACCAACCAACTAGCCAAAAATGAAGATTGACAAGCAAAAATTTAGAGAGGTTCTAGTTGAACCTAGCAAAAACTTAAAAGTTTAGTGTAGTATTTTGAGCAAGAATTTTAGCAACTTCTTCCATTGTGTAGAGAAGTTAGTGACATCATAACATGGAGATATGATGATTTGAAATTTTATAGTAGAGAAACTATCCAATGAACTATGGAACTATTATCCAATGCTAACCCATTATGACAAAAGTAAAGGCCTATCAACCCTAAGAGATAAGCACTAATGAAATAATAGTTATTGAAGTTGCTTAATGTAAAGATTATTTACCCCATCAAGCACTTTACATGGGTATCCAATCTAGTACCTATTAATTTTTTTTTTAATATAGTTGTCTCTATGTATATTTTAGGAATATAAATAAAAGCATCCTTGAAGGATCATTACCCTCTATCTCATTTTGACCAAATTCTACATTTTGTTGCTAGAGCAAAGAGGTTCTTCCTACTTGAAGGATTTTTTGGATTCAATCAAGCATGGGTGAGACATGATATTAGTACAAAACTATGTTTACCACAAAATGGAAAATATTTGCTTATAAAAGGTTGTCATTTAGACTATCCAATTCTAGAGCCACCTTTTAGAGAGCTATGGACTTAGATTTTGGTAAACTATTCAATAAAGTTATAATAATTTACTTGGATGATATGATAGTTTTCTCACATTAGAAGGAGAAACTCTTGGATCATCTTTGATTGTAATTTTAGAAGTATAGAGAGTTTGGGGTGCCATTTAATACAAAGAAATTAATTATTATTATCAATGAATGCACATTGCTTGGGAATGTACTACCAAAAGAAGGTTTGGATATTGACCTAGATAAGATCAAAGTAATATTAGCACTCTCATTTCCATTAAATAAGAAATACCTAATATATTTCTTTGGATAGATTATCTTTGTTTGAAATTTATATCTAACTTTGCTCATATAGTAAATCCCATGTTTGAGTGAAGAACACAAGCTTATACTGAGAGGGGGGTGAATAGTATAAGACCAACTTTTAATTTTATTTTTCAAACAATATTATCCAATATTATCAATGGAAATATCAATAGCAGTAATCAAAGAAATGCAAAAATCATCACACACATGAGAGACACAAATTTAATGTGGTTCACCCAATGTGGGTTATTCCACGAATAAAATATTCCTTATAAATTTTCTCAATAAATCTCTTGGAAATCAATTCCCTATTATAATTTTTATGGACCTCTATCCAAAGGATACACCAACCCCCTATGCTCTGATTTGTGTATCTCTCTCCATGGGATAACTCTATCTCCTTGCTTTGGTTCATGGAACTTGATCTAGGAGAACTTTATCTCCTCAACTAGTTCATGGATCTCTATCCATAGAAGAACTCTATCTTCCCAACTGATTCATTGATATATCTCCATAGGATAACTCTATCCCCTTACTCTGGTTTATGTATCTCTATCCATAGGATAACTATTTCTCCTCTCTCTAGTTTGTAGATCTCTATCCGTAGGAAAACTCTATCCCCTCTACTTTGGATGGTGAACTTCTAGAAGACTTTTACCCCCACTACTCTGGCTTGTGGATCTCTCTCTACAGGAGACCTATGTCCCCACTGCACTGGTTGATGGACCTCTATCCATTGGAGACCTCTATCATCTTTGATCTATCACCTTCAAAGCTTTCTCTTAACTTTATCTCAGATATGCACCAAACTCTATCCCAGGTCTAGAATAAATCTGCACCAAATCCTATCACAAGTCTAGCATAAATCTGCTCTAAATTTGCTCAAAAATATACACCAAAACTATCCCAAGTCTTCACTCAATACTTGCTCAAATATGCCTTCAAGACTTCTCAAAAGACTTGCTCAAATCTGCCCTCAAGTCTTCTCAAATACTTGCTCAAATCTACCCTCAAACCTTCTCAAAGACTTGCTCAAATCTATCTTCAAGCCTTCTCAAAGACTTTATTAAATCTTCCTTCAAGCCTTCTCAAAGAATTTCTAAAATGTGTCCTCAAACCTTCTTAAATACTTGCTCAAACCTTTCCTCAAGCCACTCATAAAACCTACTCAAATATTTCCAAAAATTGCATACAAACACAACTTAAATATCTTTTAGAAAATCTTTCTTCACACATATAAATTCTACTTAGAATTTTTTTAACCTATGGAACATATAGAGAATGATATGCTTTATCAAAAACTCAATATGTTTCACACTCACAAATCTTGTACTCAATTAACCAATCTCTATCTCTTGCTAAATCCCTTTCAAATCAAATCAAAATAGTATATAACTTGTTTCACAAAAACTGGTCTATATTTCTTGCAAATTTTCTCTCAAAGATCAATCAGACTAATGCACAATTTCTCTCACAAAATTGATCTCAAACACTTTCACAATTGCTATCAATATATCTCAAACCAATGTTCACAAGGTTTCACAATGATGCACTAACTTATCTTCAAATCTAACTCAAGTAGTTCACAATATCTAGCACAAGTGTTTCAATCTCTTTCAATAATGGAAGCACAATATTTTTCTCAAACTCTACCCCAAATTTTTCCAAAATCATCCAAAAATGAAGCACAAATCCTAACTCAAAATATTTCCAACAATGCTTACCAAACAACACTTTTTCCTCCACCTTATGTTTTAAAACATTCACTTCAACAAAACATTTTAAACAACGAATGATATGCCCATACCTATTAATTTGCTCTTATGGAGATATGTATATAAAAACCTATCTCACAAACAACTGAATTTTTCTAGTAGCACTTCAAGGGTTAGATTGCAAGATACTTCCTTAAAATATCCACATGAATTTTCACCTTCAAAAATGTTCAATGAAATATAAAATTGATATTCAATCACTCTCCTTTTGTTCTAAAAAAAAGTATTAATACTCAACAAAAAATTTCATATCTTCCTTTCATAATGCAAGGGTTATAATAAAATGTTAAGCAAATTATCACACCTTATTACTCCTAATATTGCAAAATAAAATTCAACCCAACAACACCACAAATTACACACATAAATTTTCTTATACACCTTATACCTCCTACTTAAAATAAAATATTTCAATGCACCTCAATTCTTCAACAAGACCATAACATAATACACCACACATAGCACTAGGCAAAACTTCTTTTTAATTAAAACAACCTTAATTACTCCATGCAGTATTTTTTAATTTAAAAACCAAAAATAATAAAATAATCACCTTATGACTCCCTAAGCAAGCATACCTTAGACTTCGTAAATAATTAATCCAAAAAAAATTATTGCCCCCTTGCTGTCATCACCGTGATTTGAACCAACGTCATTTGCTGGTCTGTGCCATAGATTTAGCTAGACCACCATGTGGGCTAACTGCCCACACAAAAATAAAAGCTAACACACTCTTCTGTATTCCTGTATTCGGTGTGAAAACTCTTTTCAAATAAAAACCTTAACTCTTCTACCTTCACCGCATCTCAAACCCGAGATCTCCCTGCTGGTATGACTTAGCACCAAGGGACCCACCATCTAGGCTAGCTACCCAGATGGGATTTATTTTTACTGTCATTATGCTTTATCCTGAATTCGATCTTTGAAAATACATTACCCTTGTGTTCTTTCTTCCATGTGACCAGGAACGAAGTGCACATGATTTACAATGAATTTCTCATATGCATTACACAAAATCTTCGCATATACATCACAATTATTGCATTCAATTTCTTAACCTTTTTTTTGCACTAAAATTTAGGTTATAAATATGCATTTTCCCAAGGTCCGAGGTGTAGACCAATTGGTTCATCCAAACCCCATAAGGGGGCGAAGGTCCAAGGTTCAAATCTCGGGCCTCATCGTACTAAATTTTTGTCCCTTTCTTGGTGCTTTCAGTGGCATAAAAGGTTTAAAATGATTATGGCATGGCGGTTATAGGGGCGGATTGCGTGAAGATCTGTGTGGCGGCTTTCGAGATGGACAACGCAAAATACTATGGCAGCCATAAAAGCTGGACAGCCTGCCCAAATTCATGGCAGCTATCGATTCCACCATGTTAAAAATAAAAAATAAAAAATATGCATTTTCCCTTATGATCCTTCACATCGATGCTTGGGGAGGTATTTTAAATTTGCAACTTTGGTGCGCATCTAAACATTTTAAAATTTTTATAATAATTTAAATATTTTAATTTATATTTTAACCTTTGGGCCCATTTAAGTTTTAATAATTATAATAATTTAAATCTTCATAGATTTAAATATTATAATTTCTTTTTCTCCTTTGGGCCTTTTCTTTGGATAAGGTCTTTACCACCATAAAATATCTTCCTTTTTCTTTTGCAACTACCACCATGGTAAAACCATTAAACCTTTATTTTCCTTGACATAAATGACAACCAATGTCATCAACTTATGACATTATTCCTTTGACATCAATGGCAACAATATACTCAAAATTTTCAACAACCTCCCCTTTGTCATTGATGGCAACCCTTTCTAAAAATTCTTTTTCCAATCATTGGATTCCAAATATGCTCCCCCTGAGAAACTGCTCCCCTTGACTAAATTCTCTCCCCCTTACTCAAATATCTCCCCCTTTGACATCAATGGCAAAGGAAATCCTTTTGGGCTAAATATAAGACTCTTGGCTCAACCCCCTCACCACCTCCTCTCCTTGAGGTGATTAATTTTGGGGTGGGATTATCTCTACTTCTAGTATACAATTCTATTTTTCTTTTTTAACCTTATTTTTCAACATACCCTTTTGATACTTTTGAGTGTCCCTATTCTTGCTTGTCTCTAGAAGATATAGAAATTTTGTTCTACACCACTTGGCCTTATTCCCAAGATTATTGCACTTGTAACACTTAATATTGTAGTTCTAGGGAGGTGCAAATATCTTGAAGTTCCTCCTAGTAAATCCATACTCATTTTTTTCATGAACCCTGTAGTGAGTTTCTTTATGACCAAAGTGATTACAAGAGTAACAATACCCTTGGAAGAAAAAACCATCTTTGAAAGAGTTTAAATTCCTTCTAGTGATGCCATACTCTTTCTTTCCATGAGTCCTGAAATGCATAGCATTGTGACCAAATTGATTACATGAAAAACAATATCCTTTGAAGAAATCTTGTCTTGAACCCTCTGCTCTCTTAGTCCTTTCTTTTATTTCTCTGTTATGGTCCATGTTTCTTGTTTGTGCATTATTTCCTTTCTTAGTGAAGCTTCTATTCTTCAACTTATCCACATAAGTCTCAATTTATTCTTCACTCTCTTCTTTTGAACTTTCCTCTTCCTTTGAGCTTGAGATTGACCCATATTCTTGTTTCCCTTGTCCTTCTTCAAAACCAAGTCTTTGAAATTTTCCCAAACCTGTGTAGTTTATCCTTAAAATATTTTACTTGCATGCTTAGTGAAACTACCTCATTTTCTAATATTTCTCTTTCTAACTCTTTTACCTCTAACTTTTCACTCATGACCTCTTTAATTTTTATTACCTTGGATTTTGAGTTTTTTAGGTCTTGTAGAAGCTTTTCTTTTTCTTCCTCACATTCTTGAACTTGATTCTTTAGTCTTGAATTCTATTTTCTAACCTTTTTCAATTCTTTGAGAGCAACAATAAGTTCTACTTATAGATATATTGTGTCTTCCTCTTCATTTTTTGAATATTTCTCTACTTCTTGGTATTCAAGAGCATCTTCATATGTTTTAGCTTATCTTCAACAAAAGCATTTTCTTCCTCTTCTATTTCCACAAATAGAATCTCTTCTTCTTCACTATGTGAGGGTCTTTCATCACTTTCACTTGAAGCCTTGCTTGACTTGTTAACATAGAAACTATGCGACCCTGGGAAGCTGTGCACCCTAGTCTACTTGCAACACTATATCAAAATAAAGGACCATAAAGCATATATAACACAAAAATAACAAATGAAAGAAGTATCTTTTATTTATTCATGTGGATCCTGATTACATATCGGTACCTCTAAGAGATATCCAAATTTGATACAATGAAATACATGTATAAGTAATGGTAAATATGTCCCATGTAAGGGGATGGTGCACTCTACAGGCCTCTTGGTCTCACACATGAACTTGTATGAGATCTTATAGATGCCTCATTTTCCTTCTTATCTTGAGGGATCTGATGTATTAAACACTTTGGCTTGGTCCTATAACTTGTATCCTTCATACAGGAAATAATAGTAGGAGATCAATAGCACAGGTAGCCTCTCGTGATGAGGCTTTATTAGCAACTCTATGAAGCATGATATGTAATCATGATAAGATCAAGATACAATAAATTAAATGATAAATGCATGGAAAACTCAAGAATAACAATGCAAAGGAATTAAAGATACCAGAGATATACTAAAACTAATTAATAAATTAGAAAGCAATAATATATCTAAGCTAAAAATTGGAAAATAAAACCTAGGTTATGCCTACAGGCCACTGTCAAAGACAACAACTATGAAATAAACCTTATTTCTTGCATATAAAGGGCTATAGCACTAATTTCCTTATATGAATTGATGTCCAAGGGTTACCTCTATGTCTGTACATTGATTGGCGATGAAGAACATTTGATCTAAATGGTTGTATGGTTGGAAATCATTGCTAAATCAAGCAGAGCTCCACTACTCCTCCAAGAGGTATTGTATCTCTATCCAATATACTAGAGCTTCGCTACACAAAATTTTGATATTCATGGATCATTTGCTTTGCTTGGGAGAGTCCATATGTAGACCTCCCAGATTTAGATCTATATCTAGATCTTGGTTTCTTGGAGAAGCCAAAATTTAGATTTACATGCAACTGACCATCCAAAAGGGAAGACTCAATCATAAATTTGCATTGAAGGGGTATTTAGGAGGAGATCTAGGATTTCCACACCAAAAACCACCTACAATAAATGTAAGGTGCAGTCAGAATGCATGATATGATCCTGTATTCATGGCTAAACTATGTTTTGGTGTTAGTTGTTGTCCAGAGCAATGACTAGGTGTGGTCACTCTCAGCTTCAATGGCAAGTATTTATAGTCACTTTGCTTGATAGCAATCGAGCCTGAATAGGCTAGAACTACCCTTTTTGAGTGGTTAGGATAATTGCTAGCTCTTGGAAAGGTCCAAGGTCATTCATATGGTCTTCGGTTGTGCCCATATGAGTAGTCTCATAAATATGATGTGTTTTAGGTGTCTACAGATGCCCCTTTTTGGGATGCATTGTGGTAAAACATAGAGTAAAGCAAAAGCACTAAATTCATTTGAAGGGCCTTAATAATTAAAAATGTTTGACACTTTGGAGCCATCAGAATCATGAAAGAGGGCTAGAAAAAGGGTAAAATATATTTCTCTATAGGAATAGGGACATTTAGAAAAAATAAGACCATCCAATATTAAGAAGATACTCAAGAGACATACATAGTCAGAAATAGTGAAATAGTGTGCAAGTCCCACCAAGAACCTCTAGAGGCACAAGTTCTAAAAGAAGGTAAGGTACAATAAGAGGTTGAGTAGTGATAAATAGTGACAAGAACCTCTAGCCACCTAAAAATAAACTAACCCTAACAAGGATGAAATTTAGTAAGAGGATTTGGGTAAATCATGAGGTAAAGGAATTATTTTAGGATCAATTGTAGTCTATCTCCCATGAAGAAAGGGGTTAGTAATATCAATCAAATGACATGCAAGAAGAAATTTAACCCCCTAAAATTATTTCAAAATCCATGCAGTACATACGAATCATACATTACATGCAAATCATATCCTCTAAAACTTGGTTCACCCTCTTCGTTTATCCATTTTTTTTAGATGATGTGTAGAACTGATGTTCATCCTAGTACCCATTGCATGGTGAAGAGCCTACCATAATTTTGATGTTTAACGAATCCCTATCTAATATGATCACCTCAAGAAACCCTTGTAACCTAAAAAAATATTTGGTAGACTTATTTTCCATCATCAATGCATCATCCTTGATGTTCCTTGGTATAAAATGTGCAACCTTGGTCAACTTTTCAACCACCATAAGAATTGCATCATGTTGGTACCATTCTTAGGGAGACCCACCATAAAATCCATAGATATTACCTACCATTTTTTGTGTAGGTATATCATGTGGCTATAATTTCCCTACTGTATGTCAATGTTCTACCTTAACCTTTTGGAATTCTAAACATATTGCAATAAAAATAGTGATATCCTATTTCATTCCTTGCCAATAGAAGATATTTTTCATGTTTTATCTCATTATTTACCTTCCTGGATGAGTAGAATATGGATAAATATGTGAATATTTCATAATCATTCTCCTTAATTCACTAGTTTTGGGTATGATAAACTATCCTTGAAGAATAAAACTTCATGTTTATGTTGAAATGCTTATTTTCCTCAATATTTCTTTTACTTTTAGCCCAAATTTTAATGCAATATTGATCCTATAGTTGTGTTTCCTTGAATTTTTCCAACAAGTCTATATGACTCTGGGTTAATGCTGCTATGTGCCTTCTACTCAAGGTATTTCCAACCTTATTTTCCTTCCCTTTGATATACTCAATATCAAATTTGTATTCTGCTAAGAACTCTATCCATCTTCTCTATCTTGCATTTAGCACAGGTTGGATAAAAATACACCTTAGACTTTGATGGTCTATCCTTAGCTCAAAAGGTTTTCCCATCAAATAGTGTCTCTAGACCTTTAGTGCATGAATAAATATTACTAATTCTAGGTTGAGTAGCATAATTTAGCTCATGATTATTAAGTTTTTAAGACTCGTATGCTATTGTAGCCTCATTCTAGGACAACACCCAACCCAATCCTTCTAAGGAAGCATTTGTCCACACTATAAAATTCATAAGGGGATTTGATATATTGATAATTGGTATCATAGTTAGCTTATTATTTATATTTTCAAAGCTGATATCACATTTCTCTAACCAATTGAAATTATTTCATTTTCTCTAAAGGTTGGTGATGGAATAGGCAATATTTGAATAATCCTTCATACAATGCCTATAGTAACCAATGAGCCCCATGAATCTTCTTACTTCAAACATATTTATCAAAGTATGCCAACTTAATATAGCCTCAATTTTTTTAGTATCTATGACAATTTCTTCTATCGAGATGATATGACCCAAATACTGCACTCGTGAGGTGTAGAACTCACATTTAGATAATTTTCCATATAGTTGGTTTTTTCTCAACACCTCTAACACTAATATTAAATGTTGATCATGTTCCTATTTGGTGTGAGAATATATCAAGATATCATCTATAAATATCAAAACAAACCAATCTAGATATTTCCTAAACACACTATTCATCAAATTTATAAAAGTTATTGGTGCATTCATCAACCCAAATGACAATACAATGAACTCATAGTATCTATATCTAGTCTTAAAGGATGTTTTGTGAGTATCCTTCTATCAAATCCTTAATTTATGATATCCTAATCTTAAGTCAATATTTGAAAATATTATGGCATCCTTTAGTTGATCAAAGATATCATCAATCCTTGGCAAAGGATATCTATTCTTTATGGTCACTTTATTCAATATCTTATAATCAATGAATAATCTCAAGGAATCATCCTTTTTGACAAATAGTACTGGAGCACCCCAATGTGACACACTAGGTTTGATCAAACCCTTTTATAACAAATCTTGAAGTTGTACCTTTCATTCTTGCAACTCAATTAGGATCATTCTATAAGTTTTTATTATAATGGGTTAAGCCCAAGAATTAGTTCAATAGTGAAATCAAATTCATGTTGAGGTGGTAGGCCTGGAAGATATTTTAGAAATACATCCATGAGTTCATGTAAAATGGGATGTTTCTTAAATATTTTCTCATCCTCTTTATCATTTGTCTTACCATTAATCTTGACTACATACAACATACCACCTTTTTTAATGGATTTCTTTAGCTACATAGTTGAAAACATATGGGGTCAAAAATACTCTTGACTACTTTGAACTCTTACTTTCCTTTTATCCTTATTGGTGTAATCCACCCACCTCTCTTTGAAGTTGATTAATTCTCCATGAGCCTTCAACTAATCCATCCCTAGGATAATATCAAAAGCATGGATTGGTGGTGCTACATATAGGTTCATATAGTGGATCTATTAATTAAGATAATCTCAAACATAGGAAAGCATTGATCCACTAAGTAAGTCTATCTAAAACCATACTTGATTTTCCATCCTTGTGTCAAAAATCTAGATTATTTTGGCATATCTTGGTGGACATACAACTATTTGTAGCCCTAATATCTATTAAAACTTTAACATCATTGTCAAATAACTTATTTTTAGCTTTTTATGTTATATATTTAATGGAAAAACTACCACAAGGTCTAAAATAAGCATGCAATATTATATATAAGATAATGACATTATACAAAGCATGTAAAAATCATAAGAAACTTCTATAACTACTCATAAAACTACCATTAATGAAAGCTCACAAAAATAGTATCTTCATACAAAATGTGGAGATCTCAAATACTCCATGCTCCATACAAGTTCTACATTGTATCTAACTTGTACTCTACTCTACTCTACCTTGTCCTATGAAATGACAAGATTCTCTCTTATGCTCACACAAAGGTCAATATATAATGGTATTTGACTCTTACCCTTCCATATTCCTATGATTCTCCACTTTTCTATTCTATGGACTCATGTGTAAATGGACTATGATGTACATTTACATTATTGAATACTTTGCACATTCTAATATTACTTGTGCATTTATTACATTGCATAAAGTAAATACTCAAACCCTAATTTGAGACACACTTCTAATATAAATATGTACCCATTGTAGAGGGGGGAAAACTACTCTATCATGTATGATTCTTGGTTGGATTTGCAAGAAGTTGAGGTGAACCACAAGGGTATGTTATAACTCTACACTCAGGTGGGAAACTGGGGTAAGGACTCACTAGGAATGGTTTTAGGATTCACTCTAAGTCGATGGTGGAATGTGTTTGATGTGTCAATTTAAAATAGTCACCTATGTTTGGTCTTTCTAATCTATACTATGAAAAGACAAGGAACAATGCAAGATACAAGATGCAAGAAGACAAGAGCTAACCTATAATGATTCTTTGCTTAAATGATTCTAACCCTAGTATTTCAAAATAAAACCTTTAAGCAAGGGTCAAAGAGAAATGCATAACAAGGTTAAAACCCTAGATGCACACTATATGCTTTTATCTTTCAAATAACTAGAAATTTTATCAAATGCTTTTCCTTCCCTATGATCTATATTTTGAATAGAAATACATACAAACAACCAACAAACAACCTAAATATTTATTAGAGCACTTATCTAATTTTGATGGTTATTCCTAGCTTTAAATTGCATCTAGTAATATTACATAACTTCTATCCTCCAAGTACAACTTCATAAAATCCTTGAAAAATATGATTAGCGTTGAGGGACCTGCTTAGGCTATTGTATTATTGTACTTGAAGGTGCAGTAGTCAAGCTCCCTAGGTCCTTTTAGCTGACCTTTAGAGTGCAAAAGTGAAAGTTGACATTTTTGGAAGAAAAACAAGCAAGATAAAATATAGTAGAATAGAATTTAAACATAATGCAATTTACGTAATTATGCCTTAAATAAATCTTAAAAAATAGACCTAGGGTTTGGGGGTGAACTTTTACCCCTAAGCTAATCTTCAATGAAATTATGCCCTGTACAAGGTGATCATAATTTCACCTCAAACCAAATCATGCCCTATTATTACTGGGTATTATTTCATAGTAGAAGAAGAAACAATAGGGCAATACAATTAAACTAACAATGAACATGAAATTAGCAATATGCAAAATGCAGAAAGAGCGAAACAACCTAGTGGTAGCAAAAAAGCAAATAAAAGGATGAAGACATCCAATATGGTAGACTCCTTAGGGATCCAAAACTTATCCACTAGGGGTAGTTACACATAATCCAATGTAGTAAAAAATATCTCCACAAAATCAAAAACTTCAATGAAATCTTGTTAGCACTTGTATCAACACTTGCCAGTAGCTTGTAGATTGCTTCAATAGAAAGGAAAAATATAGAAATTAGATTAGATTGATTGGAATTATAGGAGATAAAAGGAAGATTAAAACCCTTTATTTAAAATATATTTGAAACAATAATGGGTAGGAAAACCAAGGAAAAGCCAATGCCAAGGAAAGCTAAGCAAAACATTAGGGTTTCCTAAGAGAAAACCCTAACTAGGTGAAATCACACCCCGTTAGGGATGATCATGATTTTACTAAAGAAAGGGAAAAGGGAGTGAAGGAGGAGAAATAGAGGTACAAAATTTTTTTAGGCAAGTTGGAGGGTCTATCTAAGGGACTAGGTAAAATGACTCAGTCAAGTGGGTCAATTTTCAATGTCTACATTTTACCCCATCTTTGATGCATTTATGGTCTAATAAATGCATCAAAGAAATTTGTAGACATCTAAGGATGAAGGATAAAAAACATAAAAGGAGTGGTTGGTTTAGAAGAAATGGGTTATTCAAAAATAGTTTCACTCTAGACACTTTTATGTTTTGCATGCAAATGGAGGCATTAGGGATATTAATAGCTCTCAGGCAACGGTGCCTCCTCGAGTTTCGGAATGAATGTTGAACTCCTAATGAAACTTAAAATGGTAGATGTATAAGAAGGAAGAGTAAAAATAGGAAGAAAAGAAGAGAGAAAAAACAAAAAAAAAAGGCATAAAAGGGGTAAAACATGAAAAACCCTAATTCATTCTCACTGCACCATACAAAGGAAAAGGGCTCTAGAGAAAAATGGAAATGGCACTTATGATACATTGTGTAGTTGTTGCAAGGGGTGAGGCTAGCATAGTAATGGATTGGGTATAGGTATGAACCAAAATATCATTTTTAGATTAGGATTAGGTAGATTTTTACCATTTTTTTATAATATTTTTTGCATTTTTCTATTTTTTGTTGGATTTCATCATCCATGACCCAAGCATGAATTTATGGGTTGATCATAATTTTTCCTTGGTTCATGATGATGAGAAAAATCATGCCCTATAATCATGGTATGTGATCTCATGAAATCATAACCTGTAATCATGGGGCGCAATTGAATGAAATCGTGCCCCAAAATCATGGGGTGCAATTTCATGAAATCATACCCCAAAATCATGGGGTGCGATTTCATGAAATCGTACCCCAAAATCATGGGGTGTGTTTTCATGAAATCGTACCTCGAGGATAGGGGATACAATTTTGTGAAAAGATAAAAATAATGAAATCATGATTGAAGCTAGGTGGGCACGATTTCACCAAAGAGAGGAAGGAATAAAAAAAAGAAGAAGAAAAAAAGTCAAGAAGAGAGGAAAAAAAAAGAGAGAGAAAGAGGAAAAGTGAAGCAACCTGACAAGCTGAGTTAAATTAATTTTATTTAATTTATTTTTATATTTATGTGCATTGATTAAAAATTTTATGATCTTTGTGGATGTAGAATGGTGTACAAGAGATTCGTGAGTGATGACCAAGCTCCTTGGAGGTGGAGCTAGATGGCCTCAGATAGGTAGAGAGAAATATTGGAGATAAAGGGATTGGGCCACTTGGTTGTGATGTCATAGGTTGAGGTAGATGGAGTTCTAGATGGTTTTGGTAGAGAGGTGATATCCAAATTTATCTACCTTATGATTACCTATAGGGGAGATGATCATCACACTAGCAGATGTGTGGTGCATCTTGTGCATCCCCAATAGGGAAAGAGAAATTTATAGAGCATGGAGATAGTGGTACATGCTAGATAGATTATTAGGTGGTTAAAACCATTAGGTCTAATAGAGTGTGATCTCGATGGATGAGATGGTGGGATGATACAAGGTTGATTCTCTAATTACCATACTCTATGATGTGGTGATAGGATTTTTGATGTACCATACTAGTAGGTGACATCTACTATGGGTGATAGTGGGTGTAGTGGTAGACATGCATGACCAGGGAGTGAGGTTCACATGGGGTTTGTATGTGTTATCCCATTTGTATAGCAAATTATACAATATTATGTACAAGCAACATATAGGTTTAATATATACAATGTTTCTCTAAGTGTGGAGCTGGGAGCACATATTGGTCTAGAGATCATACACACTCCTAGGACCATTTCCCAATCCATAGTGGCCAACAACTTATAAATGGTCTAGGTCCTTTGATTAGGTCTAGATGATATTTGTTGGGAACCTACCTCTAGTGAGGTGGGTAGTAGATGAGCTATGGAGGACTATTATCATATGGTGACCGTGTCATATACAATATGGGTGGCCTAAGGGTGTAGAGTAATTAGTCGAGGTCAAGAGGATCATATGGGTTGCTATGAAGAATAGTAATTTGGAGATCTTTTGATTTGATAGATTTCAATGGTATTTTAGGATCCTTCAGGAGATCCTAATCCTAGGCAACTACTGGTATAGGTAGTTGTATCGAGATCCATCAGGAGTCAAAGGGGATCTTGATGTGGTGAGATGGGTAGATGAGGACTTGTATGATCCACCATATGTAGATCCATGGGTGGATGGTGTTGATGTTATCCTTAGATACTAGATATGGTACAAGAGTTTTATTTCCCTAAGGATATCCCCACTAGTACCCATGCAAAGATGCCAATTTATGAGTTGATATGTGCAACTAGAACTGAGGAAGACCACCCGATGCACCATGGAGTGATAGAGATAGGACTAGGTAGCCCCATGGTAGATATAGGCATAGGTTTGAGTGGAGCTAGTGGTAGTTGCCACCACTACAATAGGTACCAGAGAGGCAGGAGTGACTGGAGTTGCCCTCGTAATGGCTAGAGCCAAATTGAGATACCAGAGAAACCTCTACATCAGTAGCAACCAACTTGAGTGAGACTGGAAGTTAGACATACCCTAGGAGGGATATAGAGGTACTAATGGTTTAGTTAGTGGCTCTATAGAGGGAGGTGGACCTAATATGAGAGGATAGGGCCAAGAGGATGGATGGGCTAAGTAGTGCTCTAGGAACTATGGAGGTAGATAGGGGTGCAATATGAGCTAAAGTCAACCATCTCTGGGGAGTAGTGAGATTACTAAACAAGGAGCATCAATGAACTTAGGTAGAGGGGATGGTTGTGGTTACTAGATACCACTAGAGTTATGGGATCTACCTATTATAGGTGGAGCTACATAGGGTAGGGAAGATGTTATATTAGCTATGCATAGGGTGACCTTCTTCTAGATGGTGTACTTCCAGGTAATTCTAGCAGAGCAACGAGTTCCACCACATTTATCCCTATAAAAATTGAGCTGGACTCATTCTAGATCATGGACAATTTCATGGTCTATGAAAAATCCCCCACTAGGACCACCTCTGATAGGTAGAGTAGAGGAGAAAAGCTCCCAGAGCTAGGAATGGGATTGAGTTGACATGTTTATTTTGTAGTGTGGCATGCATCCCTAGGGGTGGTTGAGTGTATTGAGTTTGGACTATGGTACACCAACCAGATAGACCTATGTATATCTCTTTTTCTCAAGTAATATGATGTTATTTTTTGTGCTATGGGGGTAATAATTAGAAGAATGTGAGAGTTCAATTCCTTAGCACAGAATTCTACCATTTTATATGAAACAAAATACTACCCATTATCTGTTACCAATTTTTGAGGAACTCCAAACCTGGTTAAAAATTTTCTTCCAAGAATTTGATAATGGTGGTAGTTGTAGAGCTTCTTAGAGGAGCTACCTCTACCCACTTGGTGAAGTAGTACATAGTAGTTATGATACACTTGTGCTGGCCTAATGAATTAGGCTTGATATCTCAAATTAGGTCAATGCCCCATTGGGTGAATGGTGCTTCAATGATCACTATTTTAGGGGTATGTCTTCCAATTGCTTCTTTCCTATAAAAACCTAGTAGTTATGATAGTTCCTAATATATCTATATATATTTAAAATTGGAAGGCCAATAATATCCTACTCTCATTATTTTATTAGTTGTGGCTTTTGGGGTAAAATGTCCTCCACAAAAACCATCATAAAATTCATTAATTATTTTTGGGACTTCATTTTCATATAAATAAACTAATAACACTCCATCAGGGTGCTTCCAATAAAGCACACCATATTGCACATGATATTTTTGAGCTTGAAGTTTAACTGGCCTCATTCTATTTGTTGATGTATCTCTAGAAAAAATAGATTTTGTCAATATACAAGGATTTCATCATACCATTTACATTCTTGATTATTGATTCTCTTGTCATCATGCATTTCATCTATTGTAATGCCATTATTAGAATCTTCTCCTTTATATGCTAGGTATTTGGCTAAGCCCTATCATTTTACAATTTTGATTATTTTGAATTCAACATCATATTACAAAATTTTCACCATCCATCTTGCTGGCCTTCCTAAAGGCTCAGATTGGGTAAAAATATATTTTATTGTTATGAAAGGAATGCAATAGTAAACCTTGTTTTAGCCGAATATACCTTTGAAATGTTCTATAGATTGAACAATTGCATAAGCATGCTTTTCCATTAAGGTATTTTTAAGATGTGCTCCTTTCAGTCCTGAACTCATGAAGGCTATTAGAATTTTATTATTTTCATCATATTTTTGTGAAATAACTGCAGTAATTGAATGTTCAGATGCATATGAATAAATATTAAAGTATTTAGAATAATCAGGGCAGCTTAGGGTTGGAGTAATAGAAATGACTTCTTTTATTCTATTGAATGCTTCCATGTTTTCTACTATCCATTTTATTTCTCCAGTTTTATTAAACATTTCAATTATGGGTTTGGTCATCTCTGCAAAGTTAGGAATGAATATTTTGAAAAATTTTATCTTGCCAAAGAATGATTTGACTCCTTTTAAATTTCTGGGAGGAGGAATTTTGGATATAGCTTCTATTCTTTCTAGATCAATACTTATTCCTTTTTTTGAAACTATGTGGCCTAATAATTTCCTTTGTGTAGTCTTAAATATGTACTTCTTGGGATTTAGAGAAATTCCAAATTATTTGCATAGCAAAAACTGTAGCTAAGTGTTTTAAGTGATATTCTGGATTCTTAGAAAATATTGTGATATCATCCAGGTACACAACTACTATTTTTAACAGTAATCCTTTGAAGGTAAAGTCCATTGCTCTCTTAATAGTAGCACCTACATTCTTTAGGCCAAACGGTATTCTTAAATATTCAAATGTGTCCCAAGGTGTAGTGAATGTTGTTTTATGTCTATCTTCTAGATTAATCTGAGTTTGATTTTATCCATAAAATTCATCTAACAGGGACAATCTAGATGAACCAACTCTTGCTTGCAACAATTGTTCCATATTGGGAAATGACTAATTATATTTTAATTAACTCTTGTGTAAATTTTTGAAATATATGTAGATTCTAATATCACCATTTTTCTTTCTGACTAGCACTAAATTTGATATCCAAGAAGAAAATCTTACCTTTATGATTATTTTGGAATCTAGTAATTTTTGTACCTCCTTTTGCATTATTGGGTTCAGAGTAGGGTTGTATTTCCTATGTTTCTATCTAAATGTCTTGGAATATTCCTTCAAGGGTATTATGTGTGGCATTACATCTATTTTGAAGGTTCTAATATCTTCATAAGTCCAAGCAAAATGTTATTTATTTTTCTTTAAGAAACTGATGTATCCAACCTTTTCTTTTGCAGGTAAGGCCATATCAATCTTCACTATTCTGGGTTATTTCATTGTCCCAATGTTAACATCTTCAAATATTACTTCTCTACGTAAAGGCTTGTAAGATTTGTCAAAATCATAAAATAGGATCTCTATAGAAACCAATCCTTTGGGTATCCTATTTTTTTTCAACTAGATTACTTCTACTGGCTCTCCTATTTGGTCCTTTAGCTTATCTTCATCCTTTTCATCATAAATTATATCTGCATATTGATTTTTCAGAGTCATAAAATCCTTAATGTCTATATCATCTTGAAATACCTACACATAAACTATGTTATCTGGCACAGAAGTATTATAAACTAAAATCGTTGGGAACCTATCCATATATTCTATAGTTATTTTTGGATGATCTAGGCCTGAGGCATTCACAGCTAAAAAATCTGCAACATGATTTTGTTCTCTTGGAATAAATGAGATATTAAAAGCTAAAAAAATTTCAATTTCTTCTAATACTGCATTTTTATATTGCTTCAGCTTAGGATTTTTGGTCTAATATTTAACTTTGGTTTGTTGTATAATAAGCTTTGCATTCCTTATCACAGTTAAATAGTTAATACCCAATTCTTATGATTTTCTTAACCCTAGCAATAAAGCTTCATATTTAGCTACATTATTAGTGCAAGGAAATTCTAGCCTATAAGGAATACCAAGATAATTTTCCTTTATATCAGTCAAATTAACACCTACTCCTACTCTAGATTGGGATTTAGCTCCATCAAAAGACATGGTCCACATTTCTTGGGTCAATACTCTATTTTATTTAGCATCTACCATTTTCATAACTTCTAGATCCATGTTGTTTGCTTTTGGTACGTCCACCAGGAATGGGTTGTACCATATGGAGTAAACTCCCATCCCTTTTTCTTCCATAGAGTTTACTAAATTTATCATGGTTTCATCTATTTGAATTAACTCTACTGAGTTCTTGTTAAATTATTCCATTCTATATGATCCAAAAAGGGCTCACACCTATCGGTTCCTATTGCAAGAATTGAAAGATACACAAAATGCATACAAGAACAAGAAATTGACAACAAATTGACAATAAGAAATACGCTTTATTCCATTATATTTGAAGCCAAAGTCAAATTACAAGTACATCCCTCTTAGGGATAATCACTTTGATACAATTGTTACAATAGGATGTAATGTTTCCCTCTCAAGGGTAGGTGTGATTTCCAAGTGCCTTTTCAGGATGACACAAACTGCTCTAGGGTGTCGATGACCCTCTTCTCCATGATTAGAGGCATTTTTTGCCTTGCATCCCAAAACCCTATTAGTCCTACGTGCAATAAACAACAAGAAACATTAATAGCAAAGGAGGCCTCTCTTGATGAGGCTTTTAAAGGGTGCTTGCACAAAAGATAACATGATAATCAAGAAATCAAGAAAGTGATTCAAAGCATGTAAATTGATCTAAATCATGATGATCTACCATTAGAAACATGAAAGAAACTAATATGAATCTATCTAAGCTCCTAATTAACCAATTGAAGACATGAAAGCATGAAAAATATTCGTTATACCTACACTACAATAATGAAGGGAAATTGCAATTAACTCTTAATATATTGGTCAAATATCTCTAGAATACTGAATTAAACCTACAACATGATTAATCTAACCTAGTTAAATAGATTACAAAATAAAGAACAAGGAAATCAGGGATTACCCACTGACCACGGGTCCTTCAAGCGGTGGGCACTGTTCACCACGGTTGATAGCCATGATTGAGCCTTAAGTAAGTTTACCCTCCAAATCAGGGCCAATTCTCTGATTCTCCTTGCCAAATTGATGGTCAAGGGTCACCTCTATGTCCTCTGATATATTTGGTGGTTGAATTGCTCAGTGAGTGCATGGATTGCACGGATTAGCATTTCTTGGCTCTCCTATCCTCCTAGGACCTCCATGGCAATGTGATCTCCAATTGGGTAGCAAAAGTATTCCTATCAATGCATGTGAATGATTATGCAATTTGATAGGGCTTCACTGCTCAATTGATTATGCTTCTCTCTCTCTTTTCCCCAATTTAGAGGGGGATTATATAGCAATTGCCAAGGGCTAGGGGTGGCTTCATGAGGAAGCCTAGATCAATATTGGGTGGTTGAGCTTGTTGGATGGAAGGATCCAGAACCTTCCTCACTCAAACCGCTCCAATCCACAACCAATTGGCCGTTGCAACCAATTTTGGGTCGGATGAAGGCCAACTGACTCTGAGTCCTGACCGTGGATGATAGGCATGGTCAGCTCTGCTAACCATGGGTGTCAGTAGCGGCTAGAACTGACTAGGAAAAGGTGCCCAAATGAGTGGTAAAAACCACTGCTATACCTTGGTATCTATCCAAGGTCTTCCATATGGTCTTCTAGCATGTCCCATATGAGTAGTCACCTCGGCATGACGCGTTTTAGGTGTCTACAGATGCCCCTTTTGAGATGCATTGTGAGATCGAACAACGCTGAGCAAAAATAGACCTCCTAAAATGATGTCGTAGGTTGGATGATGATCATTAGTCTGATCAACATTAGATGCCCAAGTCCTACAAAGAGGATGCACATCCTAGAATCATTGCTTCCAACTCGATGAAAGGCTTAATTTGAAAGGGTTTGCACTCATCATCAGACATTCGGGTAGCTTTGGTGCTACAATAGGAGTTAGGCCTATATAACCGAAAGGAGGAGAGCTACAAAAAAACTATCATATATGCTATTTGCCCCAGCAGAAGGGTAAGCTTATGATAGTCTTTGGCAATGATTCGTAAGATGAACACAATTTGACAAGATCTAGGGATCTACGATCAAGGGATCTTCTATTGACTTTGATTATGATTTGATATTATGACTACCCCCTCAAGCGACGAGTCGATGAGGGTAATGAAAATAAATGAAGCGACGAGGTCGCTTGACCACTATGAATGATCTTGAACAAAGTAAGATTTAGCATTTGAATTCTTGGCAAGGCCTAATCAGCTATGATTGCAACTATTAATAGTAATTGCCTATTTCTATCCCATGGAGCGGTCCAGCCACGAAGGCCTTCTTAGGGAATCAAAATGAAGACAATTCTAATTAGGCATGTGTTGAATCATATTGTCGATGATATGCTAAAAATATCATAGGAGAATTGCGATGAATATCTCGTTCCCTTGGAGCAGTCCAGTCGTCAAGGCCTTCTTGGGGATTGAAATGAAACATAGTAATTCCATGATGATGGATTTACCCCAAATGTCCTTATGGTAATTTACTCATCTTGTCGGATTGCATGGAGCGCAAGTCGCTGCAACCGCCAAGTGTATAGGGTAAATGACTGAATACGAGGCACATTTGACTTTTGATTTATTTGATTTTTTTTGTTAATTTTGAATTTTTTGTTTTATTGGTTGGGAGGTGCGGCGCTCAAAGAAAGGATTTCCATAGCGATGACCTCGGTTGAATGTACTTTATAATCTCAGCCAGTTATTCTATTTTTCCTTATGATGACATTTTCCAATGTCGTTGTGCTTTGTTTGGCTCATTCTGATGATTCTGCATCACCAAATATGCTTATTTTATGCTTCCTGTGGCAATTCTGGTCTGGTGAAAAATTTTAATTTGACCTTTTAAGGCTCTCCATGATGGGAATTGTGAGCATTTATTACGGTTTGTTGACCGCATCTGTTAGAAGTGGTGGAAAATTCCAAATTCCTTGACCGTGGCTCTAAGCCACGATCGCAAAACCCTAATTTGGGGACCACGGTTGTCAAGCGTGGTCCGAACCAAATTCAAAAAATATATAAGGTTTTGACATTTGAAATATTTCATTATTTACCTGATACTGATAGTAAAAACTGAGAGCTCTAAGAGGTAAATAGTGAAATCTGACATGGAACGCTACCATAAACTTGACTTGCTCGCTCTACACCCATCCAGATGGTTGACCAACTAGAGGCTTCGACCAGTGGAGGAGCCGGTGCCGCTAAGGTAACTCAAAAACCGAGACCACACACCCAATTACTAGATTAAAATTAACCACACTAAAAAATGGGTTAATGAACCACACTAAACTATCGATAACGAACCTCACCCTAGTTAGGTTTAGCATAGGTTAGGTTAGAGGGGAGGGTTTTAATTTTTGGGGCTTAATTTGGGAGGGAAATGACCTTGAAAAGGTCATGTTCCCTAGCCGCGGGTGGCAGACACGGTTCCCAATTGGTAGATTGGGGACCATGGCTATCAACCGTGATGGGATTTAAATCCCAATGGTCACATTTTTTACCATTGCATCGACCACGGTTCCGACCCGTGACACGCAAACTTTTGAAAAAATATTCAATTTTTTTAATTTTTTTGGATTTTCTTGGCAATTAATGCCATTTAATGCATTTTTGAAGTGCTTTTTTTATTTTTTTGAAATTTTTTATCATGTGTGTGCATGTTTTTGCTTTTTTATGAGCTTTTCTAATTTGTTTGTCATTTTTAAGTCATTTTTAATTGTTTTTCTTCTTGTTTTTATTTGATTGCTTTTACTCAGGCTTTGACGAATAGAGTGAGGGAGACTGATCTCCTTCACAACTTGCACCGCACTCTCACTAATGTGGAGCGGGGTTGGTTTGCTGTGATGGGGTTTGGTTACATCTTGGATCTCCCCACCATCAGAGTTGATCAGTCCTACTTGACTGCCTTGGCCCGTCATTGGGATGCACGGACCAACACATTTCACCTACCGATGGGTGAAATGATAGTGACTCTAGAGGATGTCTACTACATCTTCCACCTACCTATTGATGGTGAGGCCATCACCTCCTCTCCTACCATGGTGAGGAAGGATGTTTTTGATGCTATCTTTGGCATACAGAGTCATGAGGCTCAGGGCCGCATCGACCATGGAGGCATCCACGTTCAGGAGTGGTTCCAAGCTGACTTCTTTTCATAGTGAGAGGTTGTGTTCATGCATTTGATCATCTAGATAGTCCTCCTAGACTCATCAGGCGTGAGGTTCCCCTGGAACCTCCTAGCTAGGACCAAGGAGGTTATGGTTAGCTCGATCGAGTGACCTCTTATTCTGGCATGGGGGAGCACTCTTCTTGCACAGCTCTACCATGAGCTATATCAAATCACACATCGTAATAGAGTGGGCATCAATTGTAGTCTACTCCTATAGATTTGGGGCTAGCAACACATTTTGATAGAGTACCCCATCGACTTGCCACTAGAGATCACTGCTATCCTCGAGGATCATCAGTGCTACGCAGCTTGCTGGCCCTGGGAGTAGGAGGGCTTTAGGAGTAGGTCTCATGCAGGAGACCTAGACCACTACATTGGTCGATTTGTATAGCTCCACCCTTAGTAGATATGGTGGTGACCATACATGGACTGCCTACCCTAGATAGAGGTAGATAGATACCTACATCAAGTGCGTAGAGATAGATGGGTTATCGATTAGAAGGTCGACATATGTGAGTACCAACACTACTCTTGCATCCTGAGGTAGTTTGGGATTCGATAGGATGTCCTAGAGGTGCCTACGATCTATAGATACCTGGTCCTAGAGAGGGACTTGACCTGGCCCTAGGTGACTCCACTGGAGGATGATGATGATGACTTCTAGGAGTCAGGCCTGATGGACGTAGGCACTACTACTGATTATGATGGGTGGTGGGCTGACTTCCAGTGGCATGGAGAGGGACCTCTAGGCCAACCGATAGATGGCTTTGCAGTAGAGGGTGCATAGGGCACAGAGGTGGACCCTCATGGATGCAAGACCCATCAGAGGATTGAGGGTGCATGGGGCATAGGGGCCACTATAGAGGAGGGCCCACAGGTAGAGGTAGAGGAGGAGACCTCCAAGGAGGGTGAGGCACCTCCAGACAGTGAGGTAGGGTAGCTGAGGGCACAGATTGCCAACCTCTAGAGCTAGGTTGGGAGACTCCACACTCAACTCCTACATAGGGACACTTCTATCACCACTTTAGAGGTGAATCTATCTCATGGCCAGAGCTAGTTGTGTGACTATGAGGGGGAGAGGGCCACTCTATAGATGAGGATTACCATGGTGGAGGTAGAGATATAGAAGCTCATAGGGTAGTGCACTCTTTTGCAGTCCTAGGTTGATGCTTCTATAGTTTTACTTACCACTTACTAGGCTAGGGGATCAACTCCCCCATATTCATAGGTTGCTTTAGCACCCCTAGCTATTCCAATAGTACTAGTAGTGTAGGGAGCAACAAGCTTAGATCAAGGGGCCGAGATCAGGAGGCTTTAGGCTCTGGTTGAGCAGCATATTGAGGAGGCCTCACTCAAATCTGCTGACATTACCAGCTTGATAGGGCGGATTGGACTTCTTGGGGGCAAGATTCTAGAGATTCCCATGATGACAGGATCTCAGAGGACTCACACTCGAGAGATTGGACAATCTTCATCTAGATCAAGTCACAAGACTCACAGATCTGAGAGATATTCTGGTTCCAACTCACGGAGGACCCATCGGGAGGGTGGAGGTGATGGCAACGCCTCATAGACTAGGGGCGCAGGCCTTGGCTAGTACAAATTTTATAGATATCATTGTACCATTTTTGAGTGTAAGGTTGAGGACCTACACATATGTAGCCTACGGGCATTTTTGACCATGTCGATGTACTACACATTATTTATTTTTGGTACACACACACACATATATATATATATATATATATATGATCTAACATTTGAGACTCATTATATGTGTAGATTTTATTATGATTTTTTTTATTGTTTATGTTTTATGAGATGCACATGGATGCAATGCTTATATGTTATGTTGATTTAATGCTATATGATGTGATGTATGGATGACATGCACTAGCTATATGATGGATGTATGATTTAGATGCTATGAGATATATGTGTAGATGGACTACTTATGATGGATGTATATGAATGCCATATTTTATGTTAAATGCATGTATAATTTGCTTTACTTGTATGCATTTAATTTATGCTGCTATGACATATTCTATGCCATGTATGTATTGCATATTTTTCTATGATGAATGCTATGTAAATGAACATGTATGTTTTAATCATTAAAACATAATGTATGCAATATGAGTTTTAACAATCTAATGGATGACACCACCGAATGTATAACAATCATGTATTGTAGTTGCTTTATCTTTTTGTGAAAGATAGTACACCCATATGTGAGATGCAATTATGTATGTTTTCTGTTCATAAGATTTTGTAAATTAAAAGAATATGGATAACATAGTCAGTGGCCATCTAAACATCATTTTTGACATCCATCCGGTATCTAACATATATTACAAATAGTTCTAATAAACAAACTCTCATAAAAGAAATTGATGTTTTGATGATTGCATTGAAAATTGGTTGTTGCTATTTGGGAATTTTTGAGGTTTACCATGAGACTCAAACACCCTAGTTGACTTATCAAAAGTTGTATACTAACCATACTAGACTTCTAAAACATAAGGCTTTCACTAGGATAGGCCCTAACTATTCATTATCCCTGTGTGTGCAAATGAGTATATTTAGATAAGGCATAAGCATACCCCAATGTCAGGTGGGATTCTTTCAGCCCATTGCTAAGATTGGGGATCCTCAAATGTCTATCCAATCCTAGGTTTAGATTTCAGTTGGACTAGACCACTAGGCGATACATGACACCTGAAGCTAGCTCTTCCACATTCAAACATTGGTCTGCACAAAAGTAGGATGCTATTGTATCAGATATATCATCATGCGTAAGGTACAATAGTGCTGACAATTCCAGGGATTCAAGTTCGCTCCCTTATTTTCTTCAATTTTTTGGGATACTTGCTCATATATAGTGACAAAAATCACTGTTTATTTTGTACTATAGTGACAAGAATCACTTTTTATTTTGTATTTTTTTTTTTTTTTGAGCAAGGGATTTGATACTGATTTTTATTTTCTTTGTACAACTTGATCTTCATTTGATCTGACTTTCTGGGATTTACATTTTGTAATTTGATTCAGAAACTTCCTTTGGGGATTTTTTTGGGGAACTATTTCTGGGATATCGATTTAGGATATCGATCTTAGGGTATCAATATGGAGGATTGATCTGGGATATCACTCTGGGATATTGCTCATTTTAATGTAAGCAAGGGATTTTGGGTAGGGAATAAACCTGTCCTTTTTCCAATTGCCAACATTTCCTGTACCATCCGCATAGGGGGATAAGCAAGAATAAAATTTTCACCTCAGGATACCTGGTCCTGCTTCGTAGCTTTCATCTTCCCCTAGTCCTTATTAGGATTGTTTAATTTGTTTGATTAGTGATAGGATTCTGATATGCTAAGGGCTATACTAACTAGACCTCAACTACAAAAGCAAAGCAAGCTTTCTATCAACTCTTGAGAAGACCTCTAGGTATGGTTGAATGACCAAAAAACCCTAGTATATTCTTCATAGCAACAATTGGGGTTGTGTTGAAAAACACAATTACTCACAAGGGTGATAAATGGATGAAAAATATAGTGCATAGATGCATGATTGAAACACAAACGTGGCATCATTTGTAAGATTGTAAACACAATTTATTCCAATGCAAGTGTGATGGATGAATATACCTAATGCAATGCAAAGGTGAAATGCATGTGGAAAATGAAATGCATGATGCAAAATGGAATGCAATGATGCAAAATGAAATGTAAATATTTTTTATTTTTGATATTTCTCCATTTTTTTTGGATTTTATTGCTTTTTAATTTTTATGGATTTTAAAATTTTGACCAAGGGATTTTTTAAAAACCATTGGAGCCTTTTGTGCTTTGACCAAAGGGATTATAGATACCTTTGGAGCCTTTTCTGAATGACCAAAGGGCTTACAGATGCCTTTGGAGCCTTTTCTGGATGACCAAAGGGCTTACAAATGCCTTTGGAGCCTTTTTTGGATGACCAAAGGGCTTATAGATGCCTTTGGAGCCTTTTTTGAATTGACCAAAGGGCTTATAGATGCCTTTGGAGCCTTTTCTGGTTCTAGGCATAGAACACTTTAAGATGAAGGATATTGAGAGGTTCAAGCTCTTCAACTCCTCCAAGCGATGTCAAGTGATATGTCCCAGGTCCAATCTTCTCTGAGATCATATAAGGACCTAACCAGTTAGCCATGAATTTGTCTCACATTTCTAGCGATAAATTTGAGTTTTGTTGGTTCTCTTTCAGCACAAGATCACCAACCTCAAAGTCTCTCAGATGGAATTTGCTATTGTAAGCTCATTTTAAATATTCTTGATAAACATGGAGGTGCTCAAGGGTATTCATGTGACGTTCATCAAGTAGCATCAATTGATCTAGGTGAGCTTGTCATGCAGTGTCATCATCAATGAACTCTTTCAATGCGACGCGCAACGTTGGAATTTCCAACTCTAAGGGCATAATGGCCTCAGTGCCATATACTAGTGAAAATGGAGTTGCCCCAATGGGTGTCCGAATACTAGTCCTGTAAGCCCATAATGCAAGGGGTAGCTGGATGTGCCAATATTTGTGGTGCTCTTGTACCATCTTTTTCAATATGGAGACCACTATCTTATTTGAAGCTTCAGCTTGTCCATTTGCTTGCGGATAATATGGAGTTGCAAAACTATGTTTGATTCTATACTTAGACATCAAAGCTCTCACAGTTTTGTTCTTAAATGATGTTCCATTATCCAAAACTATCTTGGATGGTATCCCAAAATGACTTATGATATTGGTGAGTATAAACTCAACAATACGTGCTCCAATTGTCATTGTTAAGGGAATGGCTTCCACCCATTTAGTAAAATACTCAGTAGCCATGATAATAAAAGTATGTCAGCCCGATGATGGAGGAGAGATCTTACCAATGAGATCAAGTCCCCACTAAGAAAATGGCCAAGCCGCTTGAATGGGTTGTAAGGCCTATGATGGCAGGTGCATAAGATTAGCATGATGCTGATATTTAACGCATTTCCTGACATACACATTGCAATCCTTCTCCATAGTGGGCCAATAATAACCCATGTGAAGGATGCGCTTGATGATAGCCATACCACTAAAATGGCCATCACACGTACCATCATGAGCTTGCAAAATTGCCCAAGATGACTCTTGGGGCTCAAGACAATGAAGGAGCACTCCATCATAGCTTCTACGGTATAGGATGTCTGCTAACAAGACATACTTTGTCACTTTCTATTTAAATGTGCATTTTGTGATACATGATAATCCCTGAGGGATTACACCAAGTCTAAGGAAGTCATGTATCTATGACATCCAGTTATGATAAGCTTCGGATTTGACTGACAAGACGACATGTTCCCCCTGCGGTTCTACATTTGCAAATGCAGACTGGGAAACAACCCTATGGTGAATGGTAGTACCACTCCCCGTCGGATCCTATGAGATCAAAGACCCCTAGGATGCTCTCTTGAGAAAGTCTCTGGCTCTGTAGAACCATTCATGGTTTGGTTCTACATGAATCATGTTGATTGACTCTTTGTTATCCAATGCTTTGCACTACATAGTAGAATGTGACAACGTTTTTACATGGATGGTAGTGAAATCGATAGATGGATTCTAAGGGATTAGAGATCCCAAAGATGCCATTGTGTCTGCAAATCTATTGGATGAATGAGGGATTGCCTCGATGTCATACCATTCCAATCGAGCTAGATAAATGTCAACAAGATCCTTGTAAGCTTTCAATACCGGACATCGACATTGAAATAATCCCTTAACTTGGTTAACAATGAGAAGGGAATCACCAAAGATATTTAACCTTTTTATCTTCATGGTGATAGTTGTTTGGAGACCCAAAATTAGGGCTTCGTATTCAGCATTATTGTTAGTGCAAGGAAAGTCCAACTTGAATGACAAGGGCATTGGAGCTCCTTGTGGCGTGAACAACACTATTCCTGCACCACCCCTTGCTCACACTTCAAACCATCAAATAACAAGGTCATATCGGCTTTGTTATCTGGTTCTTTAGGTTTGGGTGCTTCTGATAAGGCAAAGACTGCATCATCAGGAAGCTCTATGGTGAGGGGCCTACTATTTTTGAGAGGCACCTCAGCCAGTTGATCTGCTATGACTTGTCCCTTAATGGACTTTTGGCTTATGAATTCCAGATCGAATTCTGTCAGTAGCATGATCCACTTCACAGTACGTGTATTATGATATGTCTTGCTCATCATATACTACAAAGGATTTTGTTTGGATATGACATACATCGTATGACTCAACATATAGTGTCACAATTTCTTTGTAGTGAACACTACTGCTAAACACAACTTTTCAACGTATGCATATCCTAGCTCATAACTCACCAAGGTTCGGCTAATATAATATATGGCCTGCTCTTTGTCTTGCACATTCTTTTGGGCTAACATGGTTCCCAATGCAAAGTTGGTTGCCGATATATATAGCAAAAATGGCACATCTGGCCTTGGTGGAGCTAGCACTGGCGGCATCGCTAGGTATTGCTTAATCTCAGCAAAGGCTGCTCGATAGTCCTCGTCCCAATTGAATGGGACCCCCTTGTGTAGTAGTCGATTCATGGGTCGACATTTATCCAATAACTGTGCGATAAATCACTTTATGGATGCTACTTTGCCCTGTAGGCTTCTTAATTATTTGATGTTTGTGGGGGGATGCATCTCTAAAATAGCCTTGACCTTTGCTGGGTCAACTTCGATGCCTCATTTTGAAATGATGAATCCTAAGAGCTTTCTTGAAGTTACGCCAAATACGCACTTCTTAGGATTCAACCTGACATTATGCTCTATCAGGTGATCGAAGACCTTCCTCAGGACCTCCGCATGCTCAGAATGCAATAATGACTTTGCCAACAAGTCATCAATGTAATCCTCTAGGATCTTATGCATATAGTCATGAAAAATATATGTCATAGCCCGTTGATATGTGGCACCAACATTCTTAAGGCCGAATGGCATAACTTTATAGAAAAATGTCCCCCATGGCATTATAAACGTGGTTTTATGTTGGTCTTCGGGCTTAATCCAAATTTGATTGTAACCAAAAAAACCATCCATTAAGGAGAGCATTTCATGACCTACAGTGGCGTCTACAAGAGCATCGATATTCGGAAATGGAAATGAATCCTTTGGTGTTGCCTTATTTAGGTCTCTAAAATTCGTACAGATATGGATCCTCCCATCAGGTTTTCCTACAGGCACCATATTGGATACCCATTTTGGATAGTCGATGGAGATGACAAACTCTACGTCCAACAACTTTTGCAATTCATCCTTAACCATTAAGGCTACTATTGGATGCATCTTCCTAAGTTTCTACTTGATTGGCTTCTTTGATAGATCTAGCGAAAGGTTATGAGTAACCAATTTTGGATCTAGACCCGGCATGTCCTTATAAGTCCAAGCAAAGAGATCATGTCTCTCTCTCAGTAGAGGGATGAGGTTGGCATGCTCATCAGGAGTTAAAGTCTCCCCAAATTTAACCTTCCTTGGATTGGTGGGATCATTACTGATATCCACTTCGAAGGTTTCCTCTACTAACATATGGGATCCCTCCTCAAGTTGATGAGGCGTAGGGATCAAGTGGATGTCATCTGTTGGATTTATAGGTTCCTCATTGGAAGCATCCTCAGCATGATAGACATCATGTGCACAACCTGGCGCAAAATGGAAAGGTTGCAACATTTCTTCATTAGGGAAGAAATATTCAGGCTCTAGAGGTGAATCAGCATGATCCCAATCAATAGCATCTACATTAAGACACAATGGCTTGGAAGGATCGACTGGATTATGGAGTGGAGTGGTCAAATCAATGGAGATCATATTGATGGAATGGATCATGTCTCCAGGACCACGTGCACATGACTCAACATTAGCAAAACTTCCATCCCCGAGATGTGGTTCTGGGGGTATGGGGATCTCCGGATCCGATCCATGAACAGACTATCGGATGGGATCATTGGGCTCAAGGAGCTCCATGTACATTGGTAGATCAGGAAACACCATATGATAAATCACATTAAGATTTTATGGCCTTCCCCTGAGGCACGGCTCGAGATTGATCTCTATGTGCATATCCTTGAAAGTGTAAGGTGCATTACGATGATGCAAGTAGGGAGGTCCTAAATAGGCTCTCTCTATTTCATCTTCATCATCACTATCATAATATAGACACTTCTCTACCTAATGGAATCGGGTGATGCTCCACATGAGGCCCCATGTAGGCTATGTCTTGATAGCCATCATCGTTATCGAAGGGCTCTTCGCTCGTATTCATTGATTCCAAAGGTAAAAGATGATGCAAGAGTGTAGGGCCCAAGTAGGCCAACTCAGTTTCATCCTCAGATTGCTCATTATTTGAGGATAACTCAGCATCATCTATTCTAGAATCGTAGTCTGGTCCATCACTTTCGATGATGGATACTGCATGCACGTCCTCAGAAGCAACTTCTGATTCGGTGTCCATAGTTGTGTCCAGATTCTATAAATGCATACCAATATCATCGGTAGCTCCATGGCTTTGATTGTCCAAGTTGGCTCTTGGAATGGGTTCTAGGCCGGTCTCCACCAAGATGTTCGCATGATATCTCTCGGGTGGCTCTATAGTGATATAAGTCACTAGCCGATTATCCCTCTGAAATGTAGAAGGATTAGGGTGATAAGGATTGAAGTCAACTTCACCCCCTAGACTGAGGTATAGGTGGTCTAAAGATGCCATGAGGAGTTCATCCTATCCTCCATTGTAGAATCCCAACCCAAACCTATCAGTAGGTAATTGATACTGTGGTTCTATAGGCCTCTTACGCCCCTGCTCGAATAGTCCGAGACCGTAACCATGCCAATGGTAACACTCAAAGTATCGCATGGCGTAGTCCAAGTTAGAAAGATAATGAACATTCATGGTGAATGGTTCATTATCATCCTCATCCATGGGCATGGGAGATGCAATCTGGTCTAGCCCTCCATAGATGAAGTTGGTTTGGTTAGGTGGTACCCCCAATGGTTCCACCATCCCTATGGGAAGGTGATGGGCTCGCGGTCGGCCCATGTCCTATGCAGTCTCGATAATCAATCAGTGTGAACATCACATTCTACATAATATATTCCCCTAATCTAGGATTAACCAAATGGATGGTCACCTACGGTGCAGATGACCCTACTGAAGATGCAGGTGAAGCAGGTTGAGGTGCCTCTTCGACTTCTCCTTGAATTTCCTCTACTTCCATGGGAGTAGGGGCTTCAATGATAATTGGCTTGGGCATTTGCTTTATCTTCTTTTTGCCCACATTTTCTTTCAACTTCCTATCATCCCGCTGTATCATGGACGCAATCGGTCTAATAGAAGTAGTTATCGTGTGCTCCGATCGTTGAGATACGGACATTGCAGGTCTAGCACACACTTCTTTGATTTTACCTCTTAGATCTTTGATTGGTGACGCTGGCCACACATCCAGGTGCATTGAGGGGAGCACAAATTCCCCTAGAAAATCTGCTAGATTCACGTATTTAAAGGGTTCTTCATCCGAAGGCACCACGTGAACCTATCCCTCATGAATGTATTTGATACACTGGTGTAGAATAGAAGGGACGCAATGCATTTCTCTGATCCAAGGCCTCCCTAGAAGTATGTTATATTGCATAGCACCTTCGATTACGTGACACATCACCGGGATGGTCTTCAGTCCTACCTGGATAGGTAAAACTATAGTACCGACCATTGAGCATAATGCATCATTGAAAGCTCTCAACGTGAAGGTAGAAGGGATGATATGCATCTTGGGTAACTTCAAGTGAGTTAACGCCTTGGTAGTTATGATATTGATTGATGACCCCGTGTCAATAAAAACCCGCTTGAATGGTTTGTGATTCACACATGCAATAATATGCAATAGCGGGTCTGCTATAACAATGGAAACCGTCTTGACTTTGTGGTCATGAAATTGAATGACCGGTTCTTGAAACTATTGCATGTGCCCCACGAAGTGTGTAAATGCTTTGGGATCCTAAGGCTGCACTTATATGGACCTATTGAGTGGTATTTTCACCCAATTGTGAAAGTACACTCTCCCTTAGGATTTGGGTTCCAAATCCCCTCTTGCAAAGAAGTTAAACAAACAACTTCTCCAAGGTCTCCGCTATATTAGCATTTGCATATGTGTATTGGTAATCTCAAATAAAGATATTCAATTTTAAATGCTTGGAACACCTTAGTAATTGCAAGTAACTGTAAACAAGGGGCAATGTTGGTTTATTTTACCATGAAACTTTAGTGATTTTTCATTGAACCAAAATAAAGTAGATGTGAGTTGGCCCTCATATGACCATGATGTAGTGCCTTAATTCCTTTTATCTTGAGGGTTTTAAAATAGATTTTATCTTGTTTATTAATTCCAAATATGGATTCTTATCGTGAATATGAAGATAGCTTTCAATGTGATCGATAAACTATCCCTCTTTGGTGAAATAGGTTTTCACAAAGAGGCAATAATTTATGGCCTTAAAGTAAGGGCTTTAAATGTCACCTCAACTTATCCCTCTTAAATGAAATCAAATTTTCATAAAGATGAACAATTAAGTGCTTTGAATCAATGACCTTCAATGTGATGCTCAAATTACCCCTCTTTCGTAAAATCAGAATTTTTATGAAGAGAGGGCAATTTTAGGCTCCAAAAATGGAAATTTGTAAAATGCCATAAAACATAAAACCTTCAATGAAATTGGAATTTTCATGAAGGGAATTTCATCATAGGCTCATGAATGAAATATGAAACTGAAAAAATGAAATTCGGTCCAAAAATGGAAATTTTCTATTTTCGGAATTTTCAAAATCTGTAATAAAACAGCAACTTCGATGAATTTTTTAAAAATACTAAAAAACTCCGAAAATGAAATTTTAAAGACCGTATTGGAAGTATGAAGTATAACCTACGCAATGGTGAAATTATTTTTGGATTTTGATATTTTTTAAATGTTTATTTTAATGCCTGAAAATTAAAATAAATTAATATTTCTGGAAAATAAAATGCAGAAAAAGTTGAAAGTAAATGCAGAAAACTGAAAATAAAATGCATTCAGTATGATGCTATCCTATTTCAATAAAACAGAAGATGTGAGGTTTCCATGCATGCAACCTAACCTATTGGACTTGCAAAACAAGCACAATCCCCATAGACTAAGTCCTGGTTCCTAGGGTTTAAAATAAATTTCAGGTTCAAGCATTCACATGAAGCAACCAAGCAAACTTGCATTAACTCCATCTACAAACTCGAAATATGAAAAAAGGAAAAAAAATAGACATTAAATCCATAGCATGCAAAGAAAATCTCCTTCTTTCTTGCCCACAAGATGCAAATTTTTGAAAAATCCTGCATTAAAAATGTGTCATTTTACAATAGCAAAATTTCTGGTTTTCCCAAACCATTCCATGGAAGAAAAACAGCCCAAAAAATCCTAGAATAGCCCTCTTGCCTTCAAATCTGCAACTTTGCTTGCAGCAGTTTCCAACCCCCTTTCTATCTTTCTCTCCTCCTTTTTAAAAGCTTGGTAAAACTTTTCATCTTCACTTTCATTTCCAATGTCCATCTTGGTAGCCATCCTATGCGCTTCTTTTCTTTTCAAAACCTCTTCACTCCCTTCACTGTTCTTGTGCTTCATTTGTAATAGCCCATTTTCCTTTGATACTACAGCGTTTCTTTTTCCCTTAAACCAAACATCATGAATACCTTTGTATCGCTTTGTAACCGACATGGCCCTATTATTTGTAACAATAATGTATACCATTTACATTACCCTTATTGTAGGCTTAGTCGCATCAATCTCGACGTCATCCCATTTGAAAACCACGGTGATGTGGTAATCCTCTTTGCATGATGATTTCTTTCCACATCTGGCACTGCATCCGCAGTGGGGTCCGTTTTGTCGCTGTGGCCTCCAAGTCCTTCCTCGAATGTCATGCTAACCTTCTGACACCTTCCACACATCGATGATGGGGCTCCTTGTCGGACTGTTATGCTGCCTCACTTACCGCATCTATGGTCTTCATCCTTTATTTCCAACGATTAAACATTAATCGCTCGCTTCATCCGTTCACCTCAGGTCTTAGGTCTAGCATGCGGGCGTGGTGTTATCGACATCCTCATGTGCAGCATCTCGTATCGCGCATCAAACTCCCTCGCATACCTCTCTTCTTGATATCATTGTGGCACTGCTTACCATCGTATCTAAGTCTACATTCATAGTGTCGTCTCGCTATCTTCGTCTATCGTCTATTCTAGGAACCGAATCAAATTCAAATACTGTGTTGTTATCTCTACGTGCTCAACATCCTCAAACACCACCATATTAGTAGCATCACGGTCATCTACGGCCTCTTCCATGCATTCGTATTCACCCAAATCTACTTACCCGCATTAGCATCGACCTTCGCATCACATCAACACCACATCATCATTAACTGTGTCAGCATATGCCATGCTGGTTCTATCCAAGTGTAGGTCCATGCTGGCTTCTTCCTCATCATCGAGATGTCTACTAATGCCATCCGAAGCTTAGCAACATTGATATCCATTTGGGGTCAATATCACCATGTGGGCATATTGATATTTTCCCACAGGTCTGCCTATGCTATGACTAATTAATGAAGTGTTTCATCTTGTTTTGTTCCATCGCCTCTTTTTTTGAGCTAGACTCCATCAAACATGCGTGGGTCCCACTTCATCTGTAATGAATGCCACCACCATGTAGACTGCATTGTTGATTATTACTTTCCCTACAAGCTACCAACGTCTCCGAATTCTATGTTCATCTCCTTGCCAAGTTTCACTTGGGGTACACTGCCATGTGGACTACCAAACAAAATTATTCTCTCCATAGGCATCACTGGCATATCTTCATTCAAAATTTTACCACCTCGATGCTATCATCTTGCTAATTTCTTGCGGCATCCCCCATGCTGGTCGTTCCCAGGTAACGACGTCCTTTATTATTCTCGATGATGTCCCTATTTTCTATTCCTACCGGTGACCCTTGTTTCATATTAGCTGCATGGATGAAGTAAAAGAATTAATATTGAGGTATACATTAACATAAATAATTTTGAATACTAAAGGAATATTTTAAAACTTTAATAAATTCGATGACCTTTTTTTTTATTTTCATTACTATTATTGTATATAAAATATACTTAATAATAATGATTATATATATATATTTATATTTATATTATATTTTAATATTGAGTAAATACTTCTTATACATATACATGTCCGTCGTGAGATTGAACTTCATTTTTATTTTAAACATTGATATGTACAAAAAGCTTACTTGAAACCCTCAAATGAAGAAAACATAAAATGCAACCATAACAAAAAGCTAACAGTAAAATTGACGACAAAGAGTCGTCGACAGAATGCAATAAAATATCATTGACAATAAAATATCATCGACAATAAAATATCGTCGACAAGAAAAAGTCATCGACAAGAAAAGTTGTTGATAATAAAATATCGTCGACAAGAAAAAGTCGTCGACAATAAAATATCATCGACAAGAAGCTACTGACAAAAACTAATGATAAATGCAAATTCAAAACAAACCGAGCATTAGACACTCGAAACCAACATGCAAACACCCAAATACCAAAAATAAAAAGGTGGGTCCCCAATTTTGGGGTACGTTGTGGAGCAACCACAACAAATGGTGACTCTGCTGGGAAATGCTCCTGAGCATTTCGGTGAGAACCCAACCTGAAAACCTTCAAAACTCAAACACAAGCATCAACAAATATCCAAAGAATGAAACTAGATGAGAAATACATGAAGCATTAGAATTATTCAGCATCGACTCAATGTGTGCGGTGTGATTCATTCCTTATCATTTGAAATTGATCAACATTCCATCATCTGTTTCACTTATGATTCGTGCATATGAGAAGTTATGGATGATTTGTCGAGGATTTAATGTATGATGAAGATGCTAGAGATATAACAACCTACTTTGCAAAGGCTCAAACTTTCTAGTACCATGAACAAACATATTAAAACTGTCAAACCCTCTTAGGACCAAATATGTGTATACTTAATTAATTTACTAGATCCCAAAGTTGGTTATGTGTCACTACCATCTTGAACCCATGTGCAAGTGTAAGTGAAATCAGAGCTTTGGGGAATAGGATTCCCAACCTAAGCGAGATGGGAATTTAACCCTATCCTTACTACTCTGATCTGGAGTTCATTACCTCATCTTGAACAAAATGATTTAACCTGTTATGGATGAAACTATCAGGCTAGCCTGTCCGTTTGAGCAGTCAGTGGTCTTGCTTTTAGACAAGACATGTTGCCACACATGAGCATACTCCACTGCCAGTCAGGCGTCTATAGCCCCGGTGGAGATTAACCCCATAATCCAAGATTTGGCTTTACTTTTGATTTCTTGAACCTTAGGGATGACTACCCATCCTTGCAAGGGACATGTAGTACGATCCTTCCAATCCAATATTAATGATGAAATGAAAGTAGAATGAAAAATATTTGCTTTGGAATTTCAAGTTCTTGAGTGTAGATCACGCTTTTAATTTCTTAAAGCGTGATGGAGGCAAAATAGAAGCTTTGGGGAATCAAATTCTCAACCTAAGCGAGATGAGAATTAGACCCTATCCTTACTACTCCATGAAGGTCAAATCAGAGCTTTGGGGAGTTGGATCCTCAACCTAAGTTCGATGGGGATTTAACCCTATCCTTACTACTCGATTTTAGGCTTTAAGCACTATGGGAGTGGTAAAAACCACTGTTTTAAGGATTATGTTGCATGATAGGACAGACACGAAATACTCCTTTCACCTCACCTTTTCTTCCAAGTATGGTTTTGACCATTTTTCTCAAGATCCTCTTTAATATGTGTAGAACGTGCTTGGTTCAAGATAGTTCGGGCATCAGTTCCCAACCTTAGGATCCTTTTAATATATGTTATGTAATAACCCTAAGAGGATTCGACACCTTTTCAATGATTGTATTTGAAATGTAGATGCAACTGAGATGAAATGTATATGCAATGTGGAATGTAACATGAGATATGGATGAATGCATTGCTCTTTTTGAAATGCGGATGGAGTATACCACCTACTTTGCCATAATTTGTAAAAACTGACAACTTCATGCATCACAAGTTCCAAACGATATTCTTTAATGTGTTTGCGATACTCGTGGAGCTTTCTGCAATACAATTCCAATGTTTCATATTCTCTTAGTCTTAGTCAACATTCATAAGGACATAAGTTGACATCTCACTTTTTTTTTTTTTTTTTTTTTTTTTTTCAAGACAAACCAAAAGTGTCCAAAGGACCAACACACAAAACTTAAAACCAAACCCAAAATGCAATCCCAAAAATGAAACTTGAAAACACAAACCAAAACCAAAAACCAAAGTCTATATACAAATGTACAATATGGTACAATATGATGCATAGTTTGAACCGTCACTTCCTTGGATCCCAAACATGATTTGAGCATTCCAAAAGACATATAATGTGATACACATGCCAAATGTGGAAGGAATCAAACAAAAACAAGACTAGACCAAACAATGCAACCAACTTCAACTTTCCTCTCTCACCCCACCAATTAGATTTAGTTCCATTAGTATTCTCATAGGTGAGATTCAAATTACCAAATTGATTAGACAATGGTTGATTTTCAATTCTTTCTTGTCTATTATTTAAGGTGTAAATTTCATAATTCCATTCATGATTTAGAACTAGGCTTTCTTTATCCAAAATGAAATTTTGTAAGCAAGAGCCTATTTCTAAAAATTTCAAAGCCAATTCATTTTCCATGTTCTTAGGCCAATCAAAATTGTGCAACAATTTACAAGCATCTAGGATATTTACTAAATGGGGATCATTAGAAGTTTTTATCCTAGGTTCAAGAATTAATTGTTGATGAATTTGATTTAGCAATTTAAGTGCATCAAGCTCCTTTTCATTCATTAAAGTAATGTTATCAAAGGTGTGGTTAGAAATTAATCCTTGTTCTTCATTCACCTTCAATGGAATTTCATCATAAACATCATCCAAATTCAAAACATGGTCATGCAACTCTTCACCTATAGCTTGGATACTTGAACACAAAAGGTTAGATTCTACCTTTTGCACATTTTCATTTACCAAAACTTGGTGAGAAATCACAATTTCTTCATTTATTACCTGTTCATCAAGCATACCAAAGTATGGCACCCAATTGAAAACATGTTCATCTTTCTCAATCCTCAAATTTTGTTGGTCAAAGTGTATGTCAAGTAATCTGTCTTGATGATCACTCATTTGAGTTGCTTCCAATTGATCAATCTCTTTGTCATTTGGTTCCAATTCCTTATTCACCATCCATGGCATCTCTTCATGTGAGATAGAAGTTTCAATATCTTGTATATCCAGTGGAATAGGATTTTCATCAATAGGGGTGTGAGAAAACAATACATCATCATATCTCCCCCAACCATTGTAAAAATTGTCATCCAGATTCGTGGAATGAAACTCCATGGTATTTGTGACATGATCTTTTGATTCATTCATCAATTCACTTTCTTCTTTGTCCTTGGTAGTAGGATCATTATAATCTTCCAAAATTTGATGAGATTTGAAACCCTCTTCCAAAACATCCTCAAATTGTACAGGAGTTGTAATATCTTCCTTTGAGTAGGCGATTATGTTGTCCTATATATCAATTGGCACACAAGTTTCATTAGCAGTTTTGGAGTGAGTGTAGTCTTCCCACTTCTTCCAAGCATCATAATAATCATCTTCCAAAGTCAAGTGGTGACGTTCAACTACTTCTTCAACATCTTCCAATTCATCAATGTGTTTCTCATCAAATTCACCTTCACCTTCTTTAGATGGTTCAATAACTTTCAAAAGTGGGTTATTTCTTGAATTCAAATTTGTAAGGCTATCATCGTCCAAATTAGTAACCCATGATTCAATTTTATCACAATTTGGAGGGTGAAGAATTTTTTGATCATTAGTTCCAAGCTTCTCATCGAGAGTGTCTTCCAAGAACAAGTGGTGAAATTCTATCATATCTTCAAATTCATTTATTGATTTTCTTCCAATTTCACTTTCAACCACTTCATTCAATTCTATGGCAGTTTTTGTCCTATCACCTATCTCAAACCTTGTTGAATTTAGGACCCCTTTATCCAAATAATCATGTATCTCTATGAATGAGATCATTTCTGCATAATCCTCACTGGTGGATGTTGGCTTAGCAATTTGGACCTCCTCTTGGACTACATCTAAGGTGGTTGTAAAATTTGGACATTCAATTTCATCCCCTTGATCTTTCACCTTAGGTATCATTGGAGTGGAGGGTGCTACATTCAATGGTTGATGTAGATTGGCATCAATATCTTTAGAAGGATAATCTCTCATGGGAATATGTTGTGTCTTTTCTTCTTCCAACACTTGTTGTTCTACCTTTTCCAGGATCTCATAGATTGTCTCTAGAGACAAGTCATCCAAGTTTTCCTTAATGAGTGTAGCAAGTGTGGGGGGTATGGCTCTCAGGTATACTTCAATAGCTTCTTCTTCTTATGTACCCAAACTTTCCCACATTTGAGAGTACAATTCACGAAACCTCACATTGAATTGACTCATGGACTCATTAGGCTCTTTACACATAGAGGTGAATTGATTTTGCAACCTATCTAAGTCAACTTGATTACCAAAGTGATAAATATAGGCTGCTTCTAATTGGCTCCAAGAAGTCTTAACCTCCATGGGTAAATGGCAATACCACGAGAATGATCTATCACCCACAATGTATGGGAAGAACCTACAAGCAATAGGCTCACAAAATATTTGAAATTGACATAATGTGAACTTATAGATATGTAGATTTTGTAGGTATCCTAATGCCACCTCTTGATTAAAAAGTCGTAGAAACTCCAATAACATTTCATGAATTTGATAAGGTGTTCCAAAGGTAGAATGACATTCATAATACTTTCCTAAAGCAGATACCATCGTTTCTCTTAGGGACATCATTTCTTCTCTTAGGGATACAATTTGCTCCTCAAATGTTGCCATTAGTGAAACTCAAAGAATAACCTCAGAAGCAAATATGTTAGTCAAATGGTGAAGCAATAAAAAATGTAAACTAGTTTTTGATTCACCAGATCGCATATGCGCAAGTGAAGAGCATACTCCTAGTGTTGCAGGATTTCTGATTCACCAGATCGCATTACACGGCAAGTGAAGAGCATAATACCGACAACAAATACATTTTAGGAAGAAAATGATTCCTTACAAAGAAACATGAAATGACTAACAAATATCACATATGTAACATATGAATCATCATGTTAGCATCAACCAAGAGACATGTACCCATTAAACCATGATATGAAATAACATTCTCACATTTGCAAATAGATTGGCATTAACACATCATCAAAAATAGAGAATGTTAGAATCAAATGGAAGTAATTGCATGGAAACAACACCTCGTTAGTCGAGACCAAAATTTTCAAAATTAAATCAAATCACATTATTCCTGTATGAACAATCAAAAAGTGTTAGAACAATGCATAGCAATTCATGTCCTCCTTTTAACACTACAAGGTTGTATTGTTAAAAGAGGGCTAAAGATAATAATCAATAGGGCATGAAATATTCAAAATTTAAATCCCTATAGCATTTAAATCACACTAAAATAAACCAATTCAAGCCCTCCTTCTAGCGCCAAAATATTGAGTGGTATTTTCACCCAATTGTGAAAGTACACTCTCCCTTAGGATTTGGGTTCCAAATCCCCTCTTGCAAAGAAGTTAAACAAACAACTTCTCCAAGGTCTCCGCTATATTAGCATTTGCATGTGTATTAGTAATCTCAAATAAAGATATTCAATTTTAAATGCTTGGAACACCTTAGTGATTGCAAGTAACTATAAACAAGGGGCAATGTTGGTTTATTTTACCATGAAACTTTAGTGATTGTTCATTGAACCAAAATAAAGCAAATGTGAGTTGGCCCTCATATGACCACGATGTAGTGCCTTAATTCCTTTTATCTTGAGGGTTTTAAAATAGATTTTATCTTGCATTAAATCCAAATATGGCTTCTTATCATGAAGATGAAGATAGCTTTCAATGTGATCGATAAACTATCCCTCTTTGGTGAAATAGGTTTTCACAAAGAGGCAATAATTTATGGCCTTAAATTAAGGGCTTTAAATGTCACTTTAACTTATCCCTCTTAGATGAAATCAAATTTTCATTAAGATGAACAATTAAGTGCTTTGAAGAAATGACCTTCAATGTGATGCTCAAATTACCCCTCTTTCGTAAAATCAGAATTTTTATGAAGAGAGGGCAATTTTAGGCTCAAAAAATGGAAATTTGTGAAATGCCATAAAACATAACTCCTTCAATGAAATTGGAATTTTCATGAAGGGAATGTCATCATAGGCTCATGAGTGAAACATGAAACTGAAAAAATGAAATTCGACCCAAAAATGGAAATTTTCTATTTTTGGATTTTTAAAATCTGTAATAAAACAACAACTTTGATGAATTTTTAAAAATACTAAACAACTCCGAAAATGAAATTTCAAAGTGCGTATTGGAAGTATGAAGTATAACCTATGCAATGGTGAAATTATTTTTGGATTTTGAAATTTTTTAAATGTTTATTTTAATGCCTGAAAATTAAAAAAAATTAAAATTTTTGGAAAAATAAAATGCAGAAAAATGAAAAATGAAATGCAGAAAATGAAACACATGATACATTCAGTTTGATGCTATCCTATTCCGACAAAATCAAATATGTGAGGTTTCCATGCATGCAACCTAACCTATTGGACTTGCAAAACAAGCACAATCCGGATAAGCTAAGTGTTGGCTCCTAGGGTTTTAAATGAGTTTTTTAGATTTAAACATTCGCATGAAGCAACCAAGAAACTTGCATAAACTCCATTTACAAGCCTAAAATCTGAAAAAGGGAAAAAAATAAACATTTAATCTTGCATGCAGAAAATGACTCCTCCTTTCTTGCCCATAAGATGCAACTTTCTGAAAATTTCTACATTAAAAATTTTTCATTTTACAATAGCAGAAATTTTTGGTTTTCCCAAACCAGTCCATGGAAGAAAAACAGCCCAAACAAGCCCAAAATAGCCCTCTTGCCTTCAAATCTGCAACTTTGCTTGCAGCAGTTTCCAACCCCCTTTCTGTCTTTCTCTCCTCCTTTTCAAAAGCTTGGTAAAACTTTCCATCTTCACTTTCATTTCCAATGTCCATCTTGGTAGCCGTCATATGCACTTCTTTTCTTTTCAAAACCTCTTCGCTCCCTTCACTGTTCTTGTGCTTCATTTGTAACAACCCCTTTTCCTTTGATACTGCAACGTTTCTTTTTCCCTTAAACCAAACATCATGAATACCTTTGTATCGCTTTGTAACCGACATGGCCCTATTATTTGTAACAATAATGTATACCATTTACATTACCCTTATCGTAGGCTTTTTTGCATCAATCTCGATGTCGTCCCATTTGAAAACCACGATAATGTGGTAATCCTCTTTGCGTGATGATTTCTTTCCACATCTGGCACTGCATCCGCAGTGGGGTCCATTTAGTCGTTGTGGCCTCCAAGTCCTTCCTCGAATGTCGTGCTAACCTTCTGACACCGTCCACATGCTGACAATGGGGCTCCTCGTCGGACTGCTATGCTGCCTCACTTACCGCGTCTATGGTCTTCATCCTTTATTTCCAATGATTAAACATTAATCTCTCACTTCATCCATTCACCTCAGGTCTCAGGTCTAGCATGCAGGCGTGATGTTATCGACATCCTCATGTGCAGCATCTCATAGCACGCATCAAACTCCCCCACATACCTCTCTGCTTGATATTATTGTGGCACCACTTACCACTGTATCTATGTCTACATTCACAGCGTCATCTCGCTATCTTCGTTTATCATCTATTCTGGGAATCGCATCGGATTCGAAGACTATGCTGTTATCTCTACGTGCTCAACATCCTCAACCACCACCATGTCGACAGCATCACGGTCGTGTATGGCCTCTTCCATGCATCTGTATTCACCCAAATCTACTTACCCGCATTAGCATCGACCTTCGCGTCACATCAACACCATGTCGTCATTAACTGTGTCGGTGTATACCATGCTGGTTCTATCCAAGTGTAGGTCCATGTTGGCTGCTTCCTCATCGTCGAGATGTCCGCTGATGCCATCCGAAGCTTAGCCACATCGACATCTGTTTGGGGTTAATATCACCATGTGGGCATATTGGTATTTTACCACAGGTCTGCCTGTGCTATGACTAATTAATGAAGTGTTTCGTCTCGCTTTGTTCCATCGCCTCCTCTTTTGCCGAGCTAGACTCTGTCAAACATGCATGGGTCCCACTCCGTCTGTAACGAATGCCACCACCGCGTAGACTGCATTGTTGATTATTACTTTCCCTGCAAGCTACCGACTTCTCCGGATTCTATGTTCATCTCCTTGCCAAGTTTCACTTGGGGTCCACTACCATGTGGGCTACCAAACAGAATTATGCTCTCCATAGGCATCGTCGACGTATCTTCATTCAAAATTTGACCACCTCGGTGCTGTCATCTTGCTAATTTCCCATGGCATCCCCCATGCTGGTCGTTCTCGGGTAACGACGTCCTTTATTCTTCCCGATGATGTCCCCGTTTTCTATTCCTACCGACGACCCTTGTTTCATATTAGCTGCATGGATGAAGTAAAAGAATTAATATTGAGGTATACATTAACATAAATAATTTTGAATACTAAAGGAATATTTTAAAACTTTAATAAATTCGATGACCTTTTTTTTTTTTTATTACTATTATTGTATATAAAATATACTTAATAATAATGATTTTATATATATATATATATTTTATTATTTTTTTTTTATTTTTTTTTTAATATTGAGTAAATACTTCTTATACATATACATGTCCGTCGTGAGATTGAACTTCATTTTTATTTTAAAAATTGATATGTACAAAAAGCTTACTTGAAACCCTCAAATGAAGAAAACATAAAATGCAACCATAACAAAAAGCTAACAATAAAATTGACGACAAAGAGTCGTCGACAATAAAATATCGTCGACAAGAAAAAGTTGTCGACAATAAAATATCGTCGACAAGAAAAGTCATCGACAATAAAATATCGTCGACAAGAAAAGTCATCGACAATAAAATATCGTCGACAAGAAAATACTATTGACAAAAACTAATGATAAATGCAAATTCAAAACAAACCGAGCATTGGAAACTCGAAACCAACATGCAAATACCCAAATACCAAAAATAAAAAGGTGGGTCCCCAATTTTGGGGTACGTTGTGGAGCAACCACAACAGGACCTTAACATATCCATGAGCATCTCACTATGCTTAGGAGACTACTGGATCAGCTCATAAATTGACAACTTTACTAGAGTTTTCTGTAGGTTTTGGAATAACCTACTCCTGATGGTCACCATCAGTCTAGTTGGTGGACCAGGAACATGTTGGGCTAGCCTTGTAGGAGGTATATCTTGGACTCTAATAGGTGTTGGATGTTGATTTGGTCATTCATACCTCACATTTCTTGTGATAATGTTGACCATTCCGATGAACCCCTGGGTTGGTGGTTCGATGCATACTTGGTTGACTTGGTCAACATTATTCTTTTGTGCCTCATGATTTGGTAGAGGATTTTTGTAAATCCCCATATTTTGATTATCAGGAACTTTTGGGTTGTCGACAAGAAGCATACCTCTTTTGATCATATTTTGTACAAGATGTTTGAAAGACCAATATACCTCGATGTCGTGGCCTTTCGATCGGTGAAAGATGCAATATTGATCATCCTTATAGCCCTTAGGCTTAGGCTGATTAGGGTCCATTAACTTGACTTTTGGTAAGTTTATAACCTTTGCCTCACATAATTGATGAAAATTTGAAGCCAACGACTCTGATAACTAAGTGAATATGTGAGGTGGGTGTTGTTATTTATTTTTACCCTTATAATTGTTTTTGTGCTGATCATATTGCATAGGAGGAGGTTGGGATTGATATTTTCATTGTTGTTACCCCTTATCCCCTTTCTAGAGGTTCAACACCACATGATTAACATGGGTCGGCTTGGCATGTTGTTTCTCGGATATTTTCTTCTACCACTCCTTATTCCTGAGATTCAAGTTACCCTCCTATAACTTGATCCTTTATCACCTTGGCTTGTGCCAAAGCCTCTTCGAATGTCTGGTATTGCTGCAACTATAGCAATAATGAAATGTTCTTAGCACAACTCTTCATGAAAATTCATGTTAATTCAAAGGATGAGATGGAGAATGGTAGCGTTGCCATAATTTTCCTCCATAATTTTCCATAATCCATCACTCGATCATCATCATGTTGTGTTAGAGCATCTAGGTTAGATAAATTTATCTTCTTCTTGATGTCGAAGGAGAAGTGTTCAAGAAATGCATCAACTAGTTGTTTAAAACTAGTGATGTTGTGCCTCTTTAATTGGTTGAACAACTCTTGAGTTGGGCCTGAGAGGGTCATGATGAAGGTGTGCAAGAGTAAAGTGTCGTTGCTCTCAATATAAAAGTACATATCTTGAAAACTAGTCACATGCTCATGTGCATATTCCTCTCCTTGAAACTTTCACAGTCTAGGCATATTGAAATGATTAGGATATGTTGGAATAAACACTAATGCGCATAGAGTTTCATTATAAATTTTTTTCAAGGTAGGATTATGATAAGCTGTTTCTTGCTTCTGTATGGCTTGAACCTTCTCTGCTAAGGTCTTATAGGCTTGTGAGGAAATAAGCTCCTCTTCTCAAGATTACCTTGGAGGAACCCTCAAAGGCAAATTCTTCCTTGATCGAGGTGGGCAGCTAGGCTCGCCCTCCTCCTTGAATTAGGAGATTTCTAGATATTATTATTCTAATTTCTCTCCCACTTAATTCTCATATTGCCTATGCTCATGTTGTTTGGACGATGGATGTCGATCTCTATGCTGAGCCTTACAACAAGTATGTGTGTCTATGTTCTCAGGGTGTAACGTAGGTTGTGAAGCCACTCGTCTATCGACATGATCATTGATATCATTGTGAGGAGGTAAACCGGTGCTAGCCAATCGATCCTCTCTCTCTACACACTCCTTATGATCTAGGATGTGTTATTCTTGTGTATGCTATTCATATAATTTTTTTCTTATGAACCTCTACCTCTGAGAATTCTTATTTTCAAGGTGCTCTTTCTCTATGAAAACATCCTCCAATTGATCTTGGAGAATCTTTTGTGTCTGTTATGACATTATTCTATGATCTCTATCAGCATGATCAACCATCTGAGGCCTCTGGTGAGTGCACTATATTTGAGTGACTTTATGGGTATGTCCTCCAATGGAATGATTTTCCACACTCTTGCCTCGATATGTAAAGACAACATTCATGTCATGTTGTCTCTTATACTCAGTTCCTACATGCAACGTAGGAGCACACATGTCTTGAGAATGCTTGGAGCACTCTCCATGTTCTCAATCAATCCTAATGGTGCTTTTACTACACTCACTTGTAGGTCGAGAGGGTGCAGACATAGGCTTATATCCTAGATGCCCTAAGACTCTATCTAGACCGTCCAACTATTTTCTATGCCATGGCTCATGAGGTGGCATACCATTTTCTCCCACTTTGGATATATCTATGGTGAACTTGGAAGGTTCACCCCTATAGGGAGTCTGCATGGGCCTATGCTCGGAAGTGATCCCATCTACTCACCCCTAAATGGGTGGATCTCAATCCTATATGTACTCGGATGGTAGAGGTCATGAGCCTCCTTTAGATACATGTTGAAGAGGTACCAATATAGATTCCTCGATGACATATTATTCAGCTAAACCTATGGATGCCTTTCGAATGTGATCACGGTACATGCTACTATATGTAGAATCCCCATGCTAGGAAGTCTCATGATCTGATCTGTGTCTAGAGGGATGTCTAGTACTTCCTCTAATCAGGGTATTCTCGATGGAATACCCTCGTGTGGAATTATCCCCTCTAATACTCACTAAATGACATCCAAGAGGATTCTGTGATTGAGGGTATTCCACATTGTGTTGTGCATTAGGTGGAGCTTTGGCCTCGATCTCGGGTCTATGCCCAGATTGGCCTCTCCGTGTTTGCACCATTATGTATCCTATGTATATATTTAACTTTTATTAATATGCAAAGAATACAATGATGATTATCTCCTTTTATAGTTTTAAAATGAGCCTTAAACTATTTGATATATTTTCAATTTGTTGTATCAGTAAAGTAACTCTTGTTTTGTAATATGTTGATGATTTTCTTAAATTTTTAGTGTTTTTCACCTATATGCTCACAACTCAACAACCTGGTGATGAACTCCAGGCTGTGTAATCCCCCCAAAATTTGGTGATGAGGTCCATACCTAGGCAGGGAGCATAGGTCCTACCAAAATCTCACCCATTTTCACCCAATCAGTATTATACCCTTCGAAGAGAAATATATGCAATTTTTTTGGGCTATGAAAGAATATTGAGTTCGACCTTGGTCTAGAACATAGGGTACAAGGGAGTAGGGGCAATGGATGGAAATCACCTCCACCATCATTGAAAACCTACTAGTGGTTGGATGTGACTCCCAACTCACTAGTGTTTACTATGAAACATGGTGTGTGTGGTTCCTTATAATTTGCATGAAAAGAAAGATGCATAATACAACATTTAGATGATTCTACATGCTATGAAAAAGGAACATTTGATTTCAAAAATATGCATGGTTAATCTACATGATTTTCTGACAATGCATACTAACAATGGTATGGCCACTAATTGGGTATCATGCAAGCAAAACTAACATACAATAGGGGCTTAGATCACTGGATACTAGGGCATACTGCACTTAGAGGTTCATTGTTCCTAGCAGCAACTAGTAGATCCTAGCAAAAGATCTAAGGAATCAATGCATTTAACATCTTTCCATTATCTTCCCTAATTATGCTAATATTTTGCACTCTCTGGAAAACACAGACAAAGAATGGAAAAAATAGAATGACAGTGGGACCTACCTCAAATCCTCATTTGATTAAGATTTTTCTCCCTGCTGTCTGACTTGTCATATTATGACTCAGATCTATGGCACGGTGACCACTGTTGCTCGTGGATGTCAACCATGATGACAACTTTTGATCGTGGCTATCAACCACAGTGAGCACCTATCATAAAAAATGATAGAAGTCAAAAATTTGAGGTATGAAATGCGGAGTTCCACCATGATCGCATTTTGTCTGATACAAAAAGGGCTCACACCTATCGGTTCCTATTGCAATAATTGAAATATATATAAAATGCATATAAGAACAAGAAATTAAAAATAAACTGACAATAAGAAATACGATTTATTCCATTATATTTTAAGCCAAATTCAAATTACAAGTACATCCCTCTTAGGTATAATTACTTTGATATAATTGTTACAATAGGATGTAATATTTCCCTCTCAAGGGTAGGTGTGATTTCCAAGTGCCTTTTCAAGATGACACAAACTGCTCTAGGGTGTCGATGACCCTCTTATCCACAATTAGAGGAATTTGTTGCCTTGCATCTCAAAACCTTGTTAGTCTTGTGTGCAATTAATGACAAGAAATATTAATAGTAAAGGAGGCATCTCTTGATGAGGTGTTTAAAGGATGCTTGCACAAAAGATAACATGATAATCAAGAAATCAAGAAAGTGATTCAGATCATGTACATTGATCTAAATCATGATGATCTACCATTAGAAACATGAAATAAACTAATATGAATCTATCTAAGCTCCTAATTAACCAATTAAAGACATGAAAGCATGAAAAATATTCGTTATACCTACACTGCAATAATGAAGGGAGATTGCAATTAACTCTTAATATGTCAATCAAATGTCTCTAGAACACTGAATTAAACCTACAGCGTGATTAATCTAACCTAGTTAAATAGATTGTAAAACAAAGAACAAGGAAATAAAGGATTACCCGCTGACCACGGGTCCTTCATGCAGTGGGCACTATTCACCATGACTGACAGCCACGACTGAGCTTGAAGTAAGTTTACCCTCCAAATTAGGGCTAATTATTTGATTCTCCTTTCCAAATTTATGATCAAGGATCGCCTCTGTGTCCTCTAATAAATTAGTAGTTGAATTTCTTAGTGAGTGCACGGATAGCACGGATTAGAATTTCTTGGTTCTTCTATCCTCCTAGGACCTCCATGGCAATGTGATCTCCAATTGGGTAGCAAAAGTATTCCTATCAATGCATGTGAATTATTATGCTATTCAATATGGATTTCTTGCTCAATTTATTATGTTTGTCTCTTTTACCCAATTTAGAGGGGGATTATATAGCAATTTCTAAGGGCTAGGGTTACTTCATGAGGAATCCTAGATCAATATTGGGTGGTTGAGCTTGTTAGATGGAAGGATCCAGAACCTTCCTCACTCAAACCACTCCAATACGTAACCAATTGGCTGTTGCAACCTATTTTGGGTTGAATGAAGGCCAATTGACTATGAGTCCTGATCATGGTTGATAGGTGCGATCAACTCTACTAACTATGGGTGTCAGTAGTGGCTAGCACTAACTAGGAAAAGGTGCCCAAATGAGCGATAAAAACCATTGCTATACCTTGGTATATGTCCAAGGTATTCCATATGGTCTTCTAGCATGCCCCATATGAGTAGTCACCTTGGCATGACGTATTTTAGGTGTCTACACCTTCGTAAGATTACATTTTCCTTATTTGTTATTAGGATTGTAGCATAGGACCAATCCAATTGGATTGAACCTCCTAGTTGTTCTTCCCAATGTCTACTGAGTAATAGTGAGAAGAATGGGTCAACATCAACTACTGCAACATCCATGACTATGCCCTTTTTGGGGTGTTGGTCTAGGAAAACCAATAATCCAATTATCACCCCTACACAAGGAATTTGTCTGTTGTCCATTACAAAAACAAGGGCAAAATCTCTTGTACAAATTAATCCTATTTGATCAGCTATTAATTTGGGCATGATATTATGTGAGGCTCCATTGTCTAGCATGCAATTATGAATCACATACCTTTCTCCTTCATCTGAATTATACCTTAATGATACATAGAAGGGTCTGACAGAGGATGGTGATCTTGTATCATGTTGATTTTGTCTAGCAACATGGCAAGTTGGATCTTCTTTTTGTTCTACTAGTCCAAATGCTCTGCAGACTTATTCTCTGTATTGTTGAACTTTCATAAGTTCTCCAAATGTGATGTTAAATTTTTGCTTACTGAGTTCTGACCCAACATCAAATTCTATCTTCTTTATATCTAGTGGTCTATTACTTTCTTCTTTGGGAATCTCCTCTTCTAATTCTATTACTTTAGGAGTAATATTTTTGAGGGTTTTATCAGTTTTCTCTTTACTGATATTCTTATTTGTGAAAGTTTGTTTTCTTGTTTCACTTGTAGAAGCTTTCTCTATCCGATCTAGGACAGTCCTGTTTCTTAAATTTAGTGTATTGGTAGCTTCTAATTCTTCCACTTCCTTAGTAGTAGGGATTATTTTCCCTTGCTTCATTTTATCATATCTTGACTCATGTGGTTTTTGCAATATTTTAGTTCCTTCAGCTACAAAAATTTGAGGATGATGATTTTAAGAATACTTATCCATATTCTCTTCAAACAATATTTCTCTGGATTCATCTTCTAGAGACCAATACACATTAATTATTATATCTTCTTCTGAATCATCATGCAAATATACATTACGTTGATCACGTAGGTGGATTCCACATGCATCAGGGTTATGAGGTGCATCACAAGTAGAGAAAAAATAGGGGAATCCTTCTGCTATATTGGCAGATGGTATAGGGTTAGGAACATTGTTCTGATCTCTGTCAGATTCTCTATTTTTCCAGTTATTGTTTCCATTATTCCTACTCCTATTTCCTTCTTTAGGGCCATTATTGTTTCCCCAATTTCTATTGAAATTTTTCTTGAAAGGAGGGTGATTATCAACATATGGTCATTCTATTTGTGATGTCTCACCATTATTACCATTGTTTCTCTCAATTCTTGCTAACCTATTATTCATGGTATTGAACATCTCAGCCATTTGATTAGTCAATTTCTCCATTGGATCTATTTTAGTTCTTCTTTGTATATCAAATGCTACCCTTTTGGGCTTTCTCTCAGGTAGATTGACTTCCAGAGAGTAAGGCTTCATCTTACCACTATCAAGCATATTCCTTTCTATATCCATTGCCTTTTCCATACAACTGTCAATGGTGGTGGCTTGTTCTTGCCTTAGCTCATAGTTAAAATTCCCCTTGAAAAGCATTTTTATAGAAACAAATGGATTGAATATCACTAGGCCTAAGGTTGGTAGGGATTTTGTTTCTGGTTTTTGAGAATCTTCTATTAAAGTCACTAACAACCTCATTTTCTTTTTTCTTCATAGTGGCCAATTTAGTTAACAGAGATTGTTCATTTTTTCTTTCACCATATTTCTTTAGAAAAATAACTTCCATTTTAGTGAAGTCTGGGATATCATTATCAGGAAGAGAATTGAACCATTCTCTAGCATATTTTTCTAAAGTTTGTAAAAATAGTCTCAGGACTACATCCTCATGTTCTACCTCTAGGCTATCCATTGCATACATGAAACTTTTGATGTGATCTTCTCCAGTTACTGCATTATTTCCTAGGAATTTTGGGAGGTATTTGTGGGATTTATTAGGTAAGGCATTAAGATTTGTAGGTAAAACAAAAGGCCTATATCTATTGGTTCTCCACAAATGAACATTAGCTTGATTTTTATTTTACTGATTCGCCTAGGCCATTGTTACTGTAGGGTTTAAATTTATAGCAGCAACGCCTACAGGGATATGGGTTTGAGTGGCCTGGGTATAATCTAAAGGGTTATTTACCTCTGTATTATAATCAATAGGACTATGGGACTGAGATGACTCTAATGTATTTTCTACAGTAGCATTTAAAAATTCATCTATAGTAATATTAGCAACAACAATATTTTGAATTCTATTTTTCTTTACGTACTTTTTGCTACTAAAATATGATTTATTCTCGTATACAGTACTCTTAAGAAGTGGGATTTTTTTATTATGGGTAAATACCTCTAGGTTCTCAAATTCTAGGAATAACTCCTTACCACTTCTCCTGGTGTGCGCCAGCACGTTCTGCTCCTTCTTTCTTGATTTTTCGTTTCTAGGTTCGTCCAAATAGAGTCACCAGCACGTTGGTGCAGAAAGAACAGATTGTGTAATCAAGATTGCTTGATTATTTTAACTCTCGGCCTCACAGGGGATAGCTCTTTAAATAAAATTCAAGAAAATCAAGAAACGTAGAAACACTCCAAAATTCAATTGAAAACTACAAGCAAAATAAAATAAAGAACGTAAGAAATCATAAAAACCAAGATGTAGGTTCTTTATTCTAACTTGGCTACTCATTGATTAATATATGTCATTAGGAAAAAAATTAAAGAAAAATCATCTAATTAAAATAAGTCCTTCCTCGACAACGGTGCCAAAAAACTATTGGAACCATTTCTTGCATCCATAGGATTCGATTGTCATGCTACAAGAAATTGTTTGAAACCAACGAGCTATTATAGGCTCTGGTCAACCTGCCTCTTCATTCTGATTAAAAACAGCTATTGCTATAGGAAAAATACATAATGGGTAAGGAAACCCCTAGTGGTAAACTTATGATTTTACAAGTGTTACATGCTCTAGATTTAATTATACATTATCTATATAAAATTGACCAAGCAAAGACAACTTAATTTTTATGCCTTATGTAGATCGGTGCCTAGATTCATTGGGCTGTTATAGCAATTTAACAATATTTATAAAATGAGAAGAATGAAAGGGATTGAGAAAGAATTGGCATTGTTACATTCATTCAAATATCGCAATAGACATAACAATTGGCCAACGAGAGAAACATATGCAATACATTCAAATAATGTAACACATTACGTAGTAACACACAAAGACAAAGAAGTAATAGAAATGAGACCCAAAATTGTATTGATTTCACAAAATATTACATGCAGAGTTGGTAGGATGCCATTTAACTCTATTTTTCAATGAAATATATCAATACAATGAAGAAACTCTATTCAAATGATGTAACAAATCTCTCCTACTCTCCTTGTTCCAATCTGGTAACAACAGAGTCTCTGAACCTCAGGCTCAATAGGTCTGGAAATAATCTCAGCTTCTTGAGTGCTTTCCTATCAAAATCCTACATAGTAATGGGAAGAAGGAGAAGTGAGCTAGAAAAATAGACACAGAAGGAGATACAACAACACAAATCAAAAGGTCACTCAAGTATACCTCTTAGCAAAAATGCTATCTCTAAATGCTTGATGCAGATTTTGGCCCTGGATGCTCCCTTTTATAGCCTCTGGTTCTTGAATCTGTTATTCTTGGCCTAATCCTAGCCTTACATTTGTCACCATATCCATTGACCTTTTTTGTATGTTGTCCAGCTGTATAGACCCTGGATCTCTTGTTGAGATTTTTCCTTGGATTGAAGGGAGCTTTTATACTAAATAGATTTGGCAAACTTGTTTTTCTTCTTCTGTGATGTATACTTTCTTATTTCCTATCTATCCTAGTTATTCGATTATGTCGTTATAGATTGACCAGGCTGCTATAGTAGAATTTTGACGTAAGACAAAGGGGGACCCGACGTGATGGTGAAGGGAGAGGAGGCAACATGGAATGCAGATGGATGGAATGGCATAGATTACATAATGGTTAAGAAGTAGGCGGGAGCAATGGGAGTTGATTTGTACATGGGATGGTGGTGAGATGATGCTCTGTGGGGTGAATGGTTACGATGGACAAGAGAAGATGCCTAGAAGGGGGAGGGCAGTGCTAGGTAGGAGGAAAAATGGAATGGAAAACAAGATCTAGAAGTGCCTATATGGCACTTTCATAACTATATCCCATCGGAGTGAACCCTCTATAACTATATTCCATCGAAGCACGGAGTGAGCAGCTCTTTGTAAGCTGAAGCCATGTTTCACTCTTAATGCACCTTCTTCATCTTCTAAAAATGTAGAACAGGAAATGGTTATGCCTACGTATTGTGCTCTCCATCGTTTTTCTCAGTGATGTCTCTACTTTACCTCTAGCCACCCTTATTTATAAATCGATGGCTTTGATATGAGCTTGCTCAAACAGGATTATTTTATTTTTTGCATGGTATGCTATCTTTCTTGGTGGGCATGCGTGATCCGATTTTGTTCCAAGATGTTAGGATTTGTCTTTCGATCAGTTCACTTCATCTTCACACTGGTATAGTCTGTGTGATCCTTCTTGATAGTCTGCTCATTTTATCCTCTGGTCGTGGCCTGAGTTAGTCATTTCTTCGGGTCCTTTGCCTATGTTTCCAATTCACCTTACAGTGGCTGCTATTTTTCGTAGCTTATTTTGGTTTAATGGTTGTACTGGTTGATGATTTGCCACCTTAGTCCCACTTGCATTGTTATGGAATATTTCTCTTTTCCTCTGGTTGTAGTCCACCAGATTTGCATATGGAGGATCGTGCCTATCGGATCCATCAACTAATGATGACCGTTGGATGGGATTCGCATCGTACACCTGTGTTTGATACCTCCTAACTTGCAAGAATGTTAGCTCTATAATATGGAAGGTATATATCAATGGTGGTCACGCACAATATAGGAGATATTTTAACCTTTAATTGGTTAGTCGATTCATGCCTTTATTTTACTGAGGATATTAACCTTTGTCTCAAAATTTAATTAGAGCTTTATCCTACGTTTGATATTCACTTATTAGAGAGTAATCAAAATTACTAACCTTTGGTTAATGGATGACCTTTAATGACCAGATTACCTTGCTAATGGTCTACCGTTTGATCAACCATGTGATTCTACATGTTCGTCCGATTATCTAGACATGTGCCAGGGTTTATCAAGAATGGGGGATCATTATCAATGTGATCAAACCCTTTTTAAACCTTAATCAATTGTTCGACGATGAAATGGACCATGTCTCTTAACCTCCAGGTAAATTGGTCATGCGCAACCGTCGGATCTGGTCGGGATCCACCACCGTCGTTGGATCTGGTGGATCTATGCTCTTTTTATTTGACTTTATTTCCCTTTGATGGTCATGAGTAAGCGTAGCCATCGGATTTACTCGAGGATAAGTGTGGTCATCTGATCTTGGTCAAACCCTTCTTAATCGATGACTATTCGGACATTGTTCACCTTTTAAATCCAATCACTACCATTGGATCCTAGTAGGAAAGAGCATGGTCATCTGATTAAGACATGATTGTATGCTTATTAACGGATGATAGCTCTAATAAAATGCTATTGTCGGATATTTACTTGAAATGAGCATGGCCATTGGATCACCCTACGTTGTGTGCTCTTGTCTTTTATGGGGCTTTGATTAGATCATGGTCATTAGATTTTAGTAGGCCAAGCGCTGCCATCATATTGGGATGTAGTCATATTCTTTTTAACGGGTGTTGGCTCTGATAAAGTGCTACCATTGGATCTTTCTTGATTGTGTGCAACCATCGGATCCCATATTTTTCTTTATTTAACTTGTCAATATTTAATGGTTTTGTGAAATCGTAGTTGTTGGATCTGGATGAGATCAAGCACATCCGTTGATTTCATTAGCTTTGATTTATCTTTTGAACGAAGCACCGCCATTGGATCTTTATAGATTGCATGCTCGTCGATCTTCATTGGTTATTATTTTAATGAGCCCTCTTTTAATATTTGAGCAACTCTTTTGGAGCATGACCGTTAGATCAACCAGGCTCAAGCGCAACTGTTAGATCTATTTTAGCATAGGGTGTTTGTCTTTGAGTGGGAATTATTTTAATGGTCGATCATCTTGAGACATGCACTGCCATTGGATTACCTTTAGTGATGGTGCATCCATTGATATTCCTCAGACCTGCACATTCTTTAAACAAAAGCATGAGTAATGTTTTTAAGCGAACCTTGGTGGTTTATGGTAAACGTGCATCCGTTGGATCAATTCTTGATCAAGCGCAACCGTGGATCTTCCATGACCATTGTACCTAGGCTTTCAATCTTTAGACCATGGTGCTTCATTAAGTCGAGCGCATCCATCCGATTTCTCTTCGATGAAGCACTACCTTTAGATTTCTTGTGAACTACAAGCTTGATAACCGAAAGGGGTGCATCATTTTATTTCGATAATATTTGATTAAGCCTAAAAGGAGGTAATTAGCTAATGTGTTAGACCCTCGCTAATCTTATTTAATAGTTTTAATTAATATTTTGGTCTTTAGCCCTTTTAATGAACCTTTTATGAGAGTGCGGTCGTTCGATTAGATCTTAATCAAGTGCTGCCATCAGATTTAGCTGATTAGCTCAATGTTTAATTTTTAGGGGGTGCATACCCTCAAGGTTTTAATTAACTTTTCATTTAGTCTTTGGTTTTCAGAATTTAGACCATGGTGTCTTCTCATTAGACCTCGATTTATTTCCTTTTAATATTTTTTAGGACTAAGGGGTTTATTCATTAGGCTTAGGTCTGATTATTATTTTTAAAAGGAAGGCTCACATTTGATTCACGGGTCATGACCCTTTAAAGTTGAGTATCTTTATTATTTTTCCATGGTAGTGGATGCTTATATAATTTGACTTTTATGGATTTTTAAAGGATAAAAAAATGGTCATAAGATAAATAAAAAAATGGCTAAGATTAATTTTACGAATCAAAAATATGGAAATCAACTTCTCAGATGAAAATGCAACAGAAGATAGCAATATTTACTAATTTTATTGAAACTAGAAATTTAAAATTGGGGGTTTTAGATGTTGAGTCAATTTTGGCTCCAAAAAGACCCAAGATTAGGTCCTCATATTTGATTTTTTTATTCATGTAAGGTAAGTCTAGCTTAAATGACAAGGGCATTGGAGCACCTTATGGTATGAAAAACACAATCTCTACACCACGTCCTTACTAACACTTTGAACCATCGAAGAACAAAGTCATGTCAGCTTTACTTTTTGGTTCTTCAGATTTGGGTATTTCTAATAATGTGAATACTGCACCATCAGGAAGTTCTATGGTGAGGCACCTACTATTTTGAAGAGGCACCTCTTCTAGTTGATTAGCTATGACTTATCCCTTGATGGAATTTTGGATTATGAATTCCAAGTCAAATTCTATCAATAGCATGATCCACTTTGTAGTACGTGTATTATGATATGTCTTGCTCATCATATAATACAAAGAATTTTATTTGGATATTACATACATTGTATGGCTCAGCATGTAGTGGTGAAATTTCTTGGTTGCAAAGACCACTACTATGCATAGATTTTCTATGTATGTGTATCCTATCTTGTAGCTCACCATGGTGCGGCTGATGTAATATATCACTTATTCTTTATCTTGCACATTCTTTTGAGACAACGTGGTACCCAAAGCAAAATCAATAGCAGATATATATGGCAGAAATGACATGTCTAGCCTTTTGGTTATATCTCATCCTTTGTAGAGGAAGTATTGTATGGCACGCCCCTACTTTGATGGTCCTACTCATTGGTGAGCGGGCCAATGGGGTTCAGGGGGTGGATCCCCCCCGATGGGGGTCCGGGGTAGTGCCCCGACAAAATTTTTGGGCCCCCTTTTTTCGAAGATATTCTCGAAGATATTATCGGAGCTATTTTTGGAGGCGTTGGTGGGATTCCCATGATTGGTGGGTATGGGTGGTTTTAGCCCATGGTATTGTGCCCACGGTATTCTAATACCACGTTGTGGTTTAGGGTTGTAAGAGTTTCCTTTATATTGATTGTAATGTCCCATTATGGGCAAGGTGAATAATAATAGAAAAGGAGGTGTGGCTCTTGTTTGTTGGACGTAGCCCATATTGGGTGAACCAGGATAAATATCTTGTGTTCTATGTGCATGTATTTTGTGAGTTGTTATTTTCTTCTGAGTTATTTATTTTTGCATTATTATTCTAGAATAAGTCTGGGTATAACTCTTCATATGGTATCAGAGCCATATTGTTAGCCATAGAGGGATGCCTTTATTTCTAGGGTTTCAGTTCATTTGAAGAGGATCTAGGGTTTCTAGGAGTTATAGAAAACCTATTTCGGAGTGGGAGTTTTACGTAGAAGGAGCTTGAAGTAAAATGACGTCAAATCATTCAAGGATAGAGATAGAGAAATTTGATGGAAAAAGTTTTGAGCTATGGAAATTAAATATGGAGGATCTGCTCGTGGACAGAGATCAGTGGTCTGTTATTTCTGAATAGAAACCTGCTAGTACATCCGATGAAGATTGGGAAAAGTTGAATCAAAAAGTGAGGAGTCTAATTCGACTGTGCCTTGTAGATTCAATCTTAATCAATGTTTCTGGAGAAGCTACTACAAAGGATCTCTGGGAGAAGTTAGGGGCTCTGTATCAATCTAAGTCCCTGGTGAACAAATTATTCCTTCGAAAGAAATTGTATAATCTGAGGATGAATGAAGGGGATTCAGTAGCAGATCATCTTAATGCATTCAATACGGTGGTAAGTCAACTTACATCTATTGAAATTAAGTTGAGTGAGGAAGATAAATGTATTACTTTGCTATGCTCTTTACCAGATTCATGGGATAACCTGGTTGTAGCAATTGGTAGTACAACTTCATCCACATTGAAGTTTGAAGATGTTGTGGCATCTCTATTATCAGAGGATATGAGGAGAAAAGCCATGGAGGGCACATCAAGGGATGCCCTAACAGTGAGAGGGCATGCCAAGGAAAAAGATAAAATGAGATCTGGTGATAGATCTAAGTCTAGAGGGAGATCCAAGTCTCGAGGAAGGTTTGAGAGAAAATGTTGGAAATGTGGTAAGCTTGGACACATGAAGAAGGATTGTAGATCAAATAATGTTGATTCTAGAAAGAGATCTGATGAATCCACTTCCACAGAGATAAATAAATCCACTGATGAAGGAGGGGATGTATATTTGGCATCTTGCTCCACACGTTCAGATAGTAAATATTGGTTGATCGATACTGGTGCCTCTTTTCATATGACTCCTCATAGGGGGTGGTTCAGTGAATATGAAAGATATGATGGAGGGGAGGTACTTTTGGGAGATGATTCACCACTTAGAATCATTGGTCATGGAAGAGTGAAAATATTATTGCAGGATGGTAGGGTTAAAACCCTCCCAGGTGTGATGCATATTCCTGGCCTTGCTAGAAATTTAATTTTTGTAAGCAAAATGGTTGATGCAGCAGTGAACATCAGTTTTAGTAAGGATTCATGCAAAATGGTTCATGGATCTATGGTGTTAGCAAGAGGAGTTCGGATTGGAACCTTGTATAAGCTATTGGGAAGCACTATAACAAATGAGTGCAATAGCTCGACTATTCCTGAGGTTGAATCAGATAAAATTTCAATGCTCTGGCATCAAAGAATGGGACATATTGGAGAAAAGGGATTGCGTACCCTATACATGAAAGGTATGGTTCAAGGTATCCCTAATTGCTCAATGGTTTTTTATTTCTGTGAACATTGTATTTATGGCAAGCAGAATCATGTGAGTTTCCCATCTAGTGCTACAAGATCAAAAGGGATATTAGATCTGATTCATAGTGATATATTTGGTCCTATCCCTATTCCATCCCTTGGACAATCATGGTACTATGCTTCTTTCATTGATGACTTTTCAAGATATGCATGGATTTATTTTCTTAAAAGTAAAGCTGAAGTGTTTGATAAGTTTAGAGAATTTAAAGCACTTGTTGAAAATCAAACTGGGAAAAATATTAAGGTGTTGAGGTCTGATAATGGAGGAGAGTATTGTTCAAATAAATTTGAGGATTTTTGTAAGCAATGTGGTATTGCAAGATAGAAGACTACTCCATATACACCTCAAAAAAATGGAGTTGCTGAGAGGTTGAACAGATCATTGATGGAAAAGGCTAGAAGTATGCTCAGTGGTGTTGGTCTAGCACAGGAATTCTGGGTAGAGGTAGTGAATGCGGCATGTTACTTGTGGAATCGATCTCCTACATCAGCATTGCCGGATCAAACTCCATTTGAAGCATGGTTTGGTAAGAAACCCTCTCTTTCACATCTTAGAGTTTTTGGTTGTGATGCATACATGCATATTCCAAAGGAGAAAATAAGTAAGCTTGATAATAAGGTTGTTAAATGTATCTTTATTGGTTATAAATATGGTGTTAAAGGATATAAACTTTGGAATCCAAAAACTAAAAGTACAGTTTATAGTAGAGATGTGGTGTTTAGAGAAATGAAAAGTGATCACAGGAAGGAAGTAATAGAAGAAGAACCTGAAAAGGTACAATTTGATCTCATGGAAGAAGAATCCCACTCATCAGAAGAGGATGAACCAGAGGTTCATACACCTGTGGTAAGGAGATCAACATGAGAAAGAAGGCAACCTGAAAGGTATAGTCCATCTGCTTTTCCTTCTTCCTTTGTTTTATCTATTACTGATGAAGATCCTAGAACAGTTAGAGAAGTTGTTAATTCTGAAGAGGTAAACCTTTGGGAAGGAGCCATGAATGAGGAAATGATGGCCCTAAAAAGAACAAGACATGGGATCTAGTAAAATTACTTGGTGGAAGAAAAGCAATAGGTTGCAAATGGATTTTCAAGAAGAAGCAGAATGTTGAAGGTAAAGTGGAGAAATATAAAGCTCGCCTGGTTGCTAAAGGCTATTCTCAGGTAGAGGGAATTGATTATGGTGAAGTATTTTCTCCTGTTGCAAAGCTAACCTCAATAAGATTTCTTTTATCTGTGGCTGCTGCATTTGATCTTGAAATAGAGCAAATGGATGTAAAAATTACATTCCTTCATGGATATTTGGAGGAAGAAATCTATATGAGACAGCCTAAAGGATTCATTGTTGAAGGAAAGGAGGATTTTGTATGTAAGTTAAAGAAATATCTATATGGACTGAAACAGTCACCTAGAATGTGGTATCAAAAATTTGATACTTATGTTTTAGGACTTGATTTTGTTCGTAGCAATGTTGATCATTGTGTATACTCAAAGAAAATTGGTAATGAACTTGTCATTATAGTTTTGTATGTTGATGATATGTTACTAATTGGAAATAGTAAGGAAATGATCAGGGAAGTGAAGTCTCAGTTAGCATCACAGTTTGACATGAAATATCTTGGCCCTACAAATTTTATTTTGGGTATGCAAATAAATAGAGATCGTTCAAACAGAAAGTTGTGGTTGAATCAGAAAAGGTATGTTGAGACAATATTGAAGAGATTCAGTATGCAGGATTGCAAACCAGTGAAGGTACCTATTCCGTTGGGTGAAATATTGTCTGTTGAACAATGTCCAAAAATAGAAGAAGAGGTAGAAGAAATATCCCATGTTCCTTATGCAAATGTTGTAGGGAGTTTAATGTATGCCATGGTGTGTACTAGACCAGATATTGCCCATGCAGTGGGAGTTTTGAGTAGATATATGTCTAAGCCTGGTAAAGAGCATTGGACTGTTGTAAAAAGGGTTTTCAGATATTTGTGTGGTACATCTGATTTTTCAATCTGTTATGAAGGTACAGGTAAAGAAAACAAATCCTTGGATATAGAAGGTTTTGTTGATGCAGATTGGGCTGGAGATCTTGACAATAGAAGATCTACTAGTGCATATGTATTCAACTTGTTTGGAGGGGCTATTAGTTGGATGAGCAAAAGGTAAACTGTTGTTGCTCTTTCAACCACTAAATTTGAGTACATGGCAGCCACTGATGCAAGTAAGGAAGCAATATGGCTACAAAGACTATGTGCTAAAATTGGGTTCTTTCAAGGAGCTGTGAAGATAAATTGTGATAGCCAAAGTGCTATATTTTTGGTAAAGAACCCTGCTTACCATTCAAGAACAAAGCACATTGATACAAAGTACCACTTCAGTAGGGACATGATTGAATAGAAGAAAGTGTTGCTGGAAAAAGTGGATACCAAGGAAAATGTTGCAGATGCTTTAACCAAGGTAGTTAGCACAGAAAAGTTCATGTTTTGTACAGTTGAAATGGGTTTGGCAAGACTGGATGTTGGAACTAACATTGATTATAGCCTTTATGCAAAGTATTCAACAAGTGGGAGAATGTTGGATGTGTCTCATCCTTTGCAGAGGAAGTATTGTATGTCGAGCCCCTTCTTCAGGGTCCCGCTCACCAGTGAGCGGGCCAGGGGGTTCGAGGGGGTGGAGCCCCCTTGATGGGGGTCCGAGGGCAGCGCCCTCGAAAAAAATTTGGGCCCCCTTTTTCGGAGATATTATCGGAGCTATTTTTGGAGGCGTTGGTGGGATTCCCATGATTGGTGGGTATGGGTGGTTTTAGCCCATGGTATTGTGCCCACGGTATTCTAATACCACATTGTGGTTTAGGGTTGTAAGAGTTTCCTTTATATTGATTGTAATGTCCCATTACGGGAAAGGTGAATAATAATAGAAAAGGAGGTGTGGCTCTTGTTTGCTGGACGTAGCCCATATCGGGTGAACCAGGATAAATCTCTTGTGTTCTATGTGCATGTATTTTGTGAGTTGTTATTTTATTCTGAGTTATTTATTTCTGCATTATTATTCTAGAATAAGTCTGGGTATAACTCTTCATAGCCTTGGTGGAGCTAGGACTAGCGACATTGCTATGTACTTCTTGATTTTAGAAAAGGCTTGTTGATATTCTTCATCCCATTGGAATGGGATCCCTTGTGTAGCAGTTAATTTATGGGTTAACATTTGTTTGATATTTGTGTGATGACTCACTTTATGGATGATATTTTATCCTTTAAATTTCTCAACTCTTTGATGTTAGTGGGTGGGACCATTTCCAGGATAGCCTTTATCTTTGTTGGATCTACTTTGATGCCTCATTTAGAAATGATGAATCCTAAGAGTTTTCAATAAGTTACACCAAATATGCATTTCTTGGGATTGAACTTGACATTGTGCTCAATAAGGCATCGAAGACCTTTGTGAGGATCTCATCATTCTCTTCATGCAACAATGACTTTGCCAGTAAGTCATCGATATAGTCTTCTAAGATCTTGTGCATGTAGTCATGGAAAATGTATGTCATAGCCTGCTGATATCTGGAACTAGTATTTTTAAGACCAAATAGTATTACTTTGTAGTAAAATGTACCCCATGGAGTAGTGAACACTATTTTATGCTGGTATTTATATTTAATCTGAATCTGATTATAACAAGAAAAATTATCCATGAGGAAGAGCATCTCATGACCTATAGTTGCATCTAAAATATCATCTATGTTTGGCAACGAGAATGAATCCTTTAGTGTTACCTTATTGATATATCTAAAATATGTGCAAATGCAAATTCTTCCATCAGGTTTTCCTATGGGCACCATGTTTGATACCCATTCTGGATAGTCGATGGGAACAATAAAGACTATATTCAACAATTTTTTGAAACTCATTCTTTACTATCAAAGTGATGGTTGGATGCATCTTTATGAGATTTTGCTTGGTTGATTTATTCATAGGATCTAGTTAAATGTTGTGGACAACCAATTTTAGATCTAGTCCTAACATATCTTTACAGGTCCAAGCAAAGAGACTTGGTCTCTCCTTCAATAGAGGAATAATGATGGTCTATTCTTATGGAGATAATATTTCTTTGAATTTGACTTTCTTTGGATTAGAAGGGTCATCATTGATGTCCACTTAAAAATTCTCCTATATTTCCATATGTGACCCCTCCTCAATCTAGTTAGGAGTGGGAATTAAGTGGATGTCATCTACTAGATGTAAAGGTTCTACTAAATCATGGTTGAAACCTATGTGATAGACATCATGTGTGTAGCTTGGTGCAAAATGGAATGGTTGTAGCATCTCTTAATTAGGGAATAAATATTTAGGATTTAGGGATGAATCAATGTGATCCAAATCAATAGCATCTAAATTAAGACACAATATTTTTGTAGGATCTGCTGGGTTGTGAAGTGGAGTGGTCAAATCAATGGAGATCATGTTGACAAATGGGATTAAATCTACAGGACCACATGGGTGAAACTTTGCATTGGTGTTTCACCTTCCATACCTAATATGTGGCTCTAGGGGCATGGGGATCTCAGGATCTATTCTATGAATAGATGATATGATGGGATTGTTAGGCTAAAGTAGCTCCCTAAATATAGGCATATCCAGGTTGACTATGTGATGAATGACGTCTAGATTTACTGGTCTTTCTAGGAAGTGAAGTGCAGGATCTATGGTGTGGAGTATTGCCTCTCTTTCAACAAGAATATTGACCTAATGTAGGTAATTAGGCCTAATATAAAACATCTTGATATCATCCTCATATTCACTATCATCTATGAAGAAACCCTTATTCCTACCCACTAGAATTGGGTGGTGACTTGCACGTTTGTGCAAGCAAAGGAAGCAAAAAATTAGGAGTAAGCTAGGGATAAAATTGGTACCCTTATGTCACCAACCAACATAATATTACCAAATAATATTTGATGATCTAAAAAGAGAAAAATATAATGGAATATTTAGGCTTAAATATTGTAGATCTAAAGAAAACTCTATCCAAGGTAAGCATGTGTGATGTCTTGATGATTAGGATAGATAGACCTTCTTTGGGCATCACTGAAATCCATTCAATTAGAATTCCAATATTTTTTCAAGTAAATTTTAGCTCAACACAAATTGGTACCAAGAACAATAAAAAATACACTACCCCTTTTACGTGTTCCTATGCATTGAAGGATGGGTTATACACAACTATATGGTAGATTCTAAAGAAGAAACAATGATGATATCTAAGGAAATATACAAATATATGGGAATGGAATATATCTAGTCTTTCCATGGAGTGCTTCAGTTGGGATGGAAAACTGTCAGAGTAGTAAAATATATCCCTATGGTCCTCCACAAAATGCTATAGATAACTGTGATACAAGAAGTTTTGTAGTGGATCTAAAACCATACTTTGACAAGTGCCTTTCCTAGGATTTTATAGCTAAGCTGTGTGGGTATCTATCTTTGTATTATTCACACATGGAAATTCATCACGAGGGTAGGAAGGTGAAGATATATGCAAAAAATCCTACCTCATTCCACATAGTAAAAAGTGAAGAAGAGGAGGATCGTGTTAACATAGTCAGTGATGATGTTTATTGAGTAGAAGTAATCATAGGTGAGCTACAAATTGAATATGAGTTTTCAATTAGAGGACTTAATGCTATTATTTAAATAAATATAGGCACCTACTCCATCACAAAATTAGAGGAAAAAAATCTTTTGGTCATATAAGATAAGGAGCTCTAATAGATATAAATTTGGAAGTTGTATTTTTATGAAGCTAAGTGCAAAAATGGTGTTAGATCTAGGATAGTGTTGGTATCACCTTTTAAATAAATTAATATATTCTCTTATAGGTTAACTTGGAGTTGCACCAATAACGTAGTAGCATATAAAGTCATCTACATAGGACTATGAGAGGCAAAAAACTAGGAGTTAAACTATTGTTCTATGGAAACTCTAAACTGGTAGTACATCAAGTTATAGAGGAATGCATCAACAAGTAGCATTACCTAAAAGCTTATTAAAATTGATTCTATGACCTATCGAAAAGCTTTGAAACCTTTAATATAAAATTAATTTCCAAAGAGAAAAATACATAAACTAATGCACTAGCCTCCCATGGGGAAAATTTTGTGTAGATTTTTATATATGGAGGATTCCATAATCTATCAAACTTACTTTTAGACACTCTATACTGGATAAGGACACCTTTTGGCATGTTTTTAATGATGATAAACATATAGTGGATTTCCTAATTCAAGAGGAAACCTATGTAAACATGACTAAATAAATGATCAAGAGCATAGATGGAGAGAATATTATTTAGCATCTAAAATTTTGTAGATGCTTTAACCAAGGTAGTTAGCACAAAAATATTCATGTTTTGTACAGTTGAAATGGGTTTGGCAAGAATAGATGTTGGGACTAATATTGATTATAGCATTTATGCAAAGTATTCAACAAGTGGTAGAATGTTGGATGTGTCTCATCATTTTCAAAGGAAGTATTGTATGACAGGCCCCTTCTTCGGTAGTCCTGCTCACTAGTGAGCGGGCTAGGGGGGTTTGAGGGGGTGAATCCCCCCTAATGGGGATCCGAGGGCAGCATCCTCAGAAAAAATTTTGGGCCCCCTTTTTAGGAGATATTATTAGAGCTATTTTCGAAGGAATTGGTGGGATTCCTATGATTAGTGGGTATGGGTGGTTTTAGTCCATGGTATTGTGCCCACGGTATTATAATACCACATTTTGGTTTAGGGTTGCAAGAGTTTCCTTTATATTTATTATAATGTCCCATTACGAGAAATGTGAATAATAATATAAAATGAGGAGTGGCTCTTGTTTTCTGGATGTAGCCCACATTGGGTGAACCAGGATAAATCTCTTGTGTTCTATGTGCATGTATTGTGTGATTTATTATTTTATTATAAGTTATTTATTTCTACATTATTATTCTTGAATAAGTCCAGGTATAACTCTTCATAGCCTTGGTGGAGCTAGGACTAGTGACATTGCTATGTACTTCTTGATTTTAGCAAAGGATTGTTGATATTATTCATCCCATTGGAATGGGATCCCTTGTGTAGCAGTTAATTTATGGGTTAACATTTGTTTGATAGTTGTGTGATGAATCACTTTATGGATGATATTTTATCCTTTAAACTTCTCAACTCTTTGATGTTAGTGGGTGGGACCATTTCCAAGATAGCCTTTATCTTTGTTGGATCTACTTTAATACCTCATTTAGAAATGATGAATCCTAAGAGTTTTCAATAAGTTACACCAAATATGCATTTCTTGGGATTGAACTTGACATTGTACTCAATCAGGCATTGAAGACCTTTGTGAGGATCTCATCATTATCTTCATGCAACAATGACTTGTCCAGTAAGTCATCGATATAGTCTTCTAAGATCTTGTGCATGTAGTCATGGAAAATGTATGCCATAGCCTGCTGATATCTGAAACTAGTATTTTTAAGACCAAATGGCATTACTTTGTAGTAAAATGTCCCCCATGGAGTAGTGAACACTATTTTATGCTGGTCTTTGTATTTAATCTGAATCTGATTATAACAAGAAAAATTATCCATGAGGAAGAGCATCTCATGACCTGTAGTTGCATCTACAAGATCATCTATGTTTGGCAACAAGAATGAATCCTTTAGTGTTGCCTTATTGATATATCTAAAATATGTGCAAATGCAAATTCTTCCATTAGGTTTTCCTATGGGTACCATGTTTGATACCCATTCTGGATAGTCTATGGGAACAATAAAGACTATATTCAACAATTTTTTTTAACTCATTCTTTACCATCAAAGTGATGGTTGGATGCATCTTTCTGAGATTTTTCTTGATCGATTTATTTGTAGGATCTAGTGAAAGGTTGTGGACAACCAATTTTAGATCTAGTCCTAGCATATATTTATAGGTCCAAGCAAAGATACTTGGTCTCTCCTTCAATAGAGGAATAATGATGGTCTATTCTTCTGGAGATAATATTTCTTTGAATTTGAATTTCTTTGGATTAGAAGGGTCATCATTGATGTCCACTTAAAAAGTCTCCTATATTTCCATATGTGACCCCTCCTCAAGCTAGTGAGGAGTGGGAATTAAGTGGATGTCATCTACTAGATGTAAAGGTTCTACTAAATCATGGTTGAAACCTATGTGATAGAAATCATGTGTGTAGCTTGGTGCAAAATGGAATGGTTGTAGCATCTCTTAATTAGGGAATAAATATTTAGGCTTTAGGGATGAATCAATGTTATCCAAATCAATAGCATCTAAATTAAGACACAATATTTTTGTAGGATCTATTGGGTTGTGAAGTGGAGTGGTCAAATCAATGGAGATCATGTTGACAGATGGGATTAAATCTCCAGGACCACATGGGTGAAACTTTGAATTGGTGTTTCACCTTCCATACCTAATATGTGGCTCTAGGGGTATGGGGATCTCAGGATCTATTCTATGAATAGATAATATGATGGGATTGTTAGCCTAAAGTAGCTCCCTCAATATAGGTGAATCCAGGTTGACCATGTGATGAATGACGTCTAGATTTACTGGTCTTTCTAGGAAGTGAAGGTCAGGATCTATGGTGTGGAGTATCGCCTCTCTTTCAACAATAATATTGACCTAATGTAGGTAATGAGGCTTAAGATAAACCATCTTGATCTCATCCTCATAGTCACTATCATCTATGAATAAACCCTTATTCCTACCCACTAGAATTGGGTGGTGACTTGCACGTTTGTGCAAGCAAAGGAAGCAAAAAAGTAGGAGTAAGCTAGGGATAAAATTGGTACCCTTATGTCACCAACCAACATAATATTACCAAAAAATATTTGATGAGCTAAAAAGATAAAATTATAATGGAATATTTAGGCTTAAATATTGTAGATCTAAATAAAACTCTATCCAAGGTAAGCATGTGTGATGTCTTGATGATTAGGATAGATAGACCTTCTTTGGGCATCACTGAAATCCATTCGATTAGAATTCCAATAATTTTTGAAATAATTTTTAGCTCAACAAAAATTGGTACCAAGAACAATAAAAAATACACTACCCATTTTACGTGTTCCTATGCATTGAAGGATGGGTTATACACAACTATATGGTAGATTCTAAAGAAGAAACAATGATGATATCTAAGGAAATCTAAAAATATATGGGAATGGAATATATCTAGTATTTCCATGGAGTGCTTTAGTTGGGATGGAAAACTGTCAGAGTAGTAAAATATATCCCTATGGTCCTCCACAAAATGCTATAGATAACTGTGATACAAGAAGTTTCATAGTGTATCTAGAACCATACTTTGACAAGCGCCTTTCCTAGGATTTTATAGCTAAGTTGTGTGGGTATCTATCTTTGTATTATTCACACATGGAAATTCATCACAAGGGTAGGAAGGTGAAGATATATGCAAAAAATCCTACCTCATTCCACATAGTAAAAAGTGAAGAAGAGGAGGATCGTGTTAACATAGTCAGTGATGAAGTTTATTGAGTAGAAGTAATCATAGGTGAGCTACAAATTGAATATGAGTTTTCAATTATAGGATTTAATGCTATTATTTAAATAAATATAGGCACCTACTCCATCACAAAATTAGAGGAAAAAAATCTTTTGGTCATATAAGATAAGGAGCTCTAACAGATATAAATTTGGAAGTTGTATTTTTATGAAGCTAAGTGCAAAAATGGTGTTAGATCTAGGATAGTGTTGGTATCACCTTTTAAATAAATTAATATATTCTCTTATAGGTTAACTTGGAGTTGCACCAATAACGTAGTAGCATATAAAGTCCTCTACATAGGACTATGAGAGGTAAAAAACTAGGAGTTAAACTATTGTTCTATGGAAACTCTAAACTGGTAGTACACCAAGTTATAGAGAAATGCATCAACAAGTAGCATTACCTAAAAGCTTATTAAAATTGATTCTATGACCTATCGGAAAGCTTTGAAACCTTTAATATAAAATTAATTTCCAAAGAGAAAAATACATAAACTAATGCACTAGCCTCCCATGGGAAAATTTTGTGTAGATTTTTATATATGGAGGATTCCATAATCCATCAAGCTTACTTTTAGACACTCTATACTGGATAATGACACCTTTTGGCATGTTTTTAATGATGATAAACATATAGTGGATTTCCTAATTCAAGAGGAAACCTATGTAAACATGACTAAATAAATGATCAAGAGCATAGATGGAGAGAATATTATTTAGCTTAAGAAAAAACACAACCTAAAGGGACTAATTACTCTTAAGAGTATCTTTAATGATAATGACCAACCAACTGATAAAAAATGAAGATTGACAAGCAAAAATTTAGAGAGGTTCTAGTTGAACCTAGAAAAAACTTAAAATTTTAGTGTAGTGTTTTGAGCAAGAAGTTTTGCAACTTATTGAATTGTGTAGAGAAGTTAGTGACATCATAGCATGGAGATATGATGATTTGAAATTTTATAGTAGAGAAACTATCCAACGAACTATGGAACTATTATCCAATGCTAATACATTATGACAAAAGTAAAGGCCAATCAACCCTAAGAGAGAAGCACTAATGAAACAATAGTTATTGAAGTTGCTTAATGTAAATATTATTTACCCCATCAAGCACTCTACATGGGTAACCAATCTAGTACCTATTAATTTTTGTCTTTGAATATAGTTGCCCCTATGTAGATTTTAGGAATATAAATAAAAGCATACTTGAAGGATCATTACCCTCTATCTCAAATTGACCAAATTCTACATTTTATTGCTAGATCAAATAGGTTCTTCCTACTTGAAGGATATTTTAGATTCAATCAAGCATGGGTGAGACATGATATTAGTACAAAACTATGTTTACCATAAAATAGAGAATATTTGCCTATCAAAGGATGTCATTTAGACTATCCAATGCTAGAGACACCTTTTAGAGAGCTATGGAATTAACTTTTGGTAAATTGGTCAATAAATTTATACTAATTTACTTGGATGATATGATAGTTTTATTTCATTAGAAGGAGAAACTCTTGGATCATCTGTGATTTGTATTTCAGAAGTATAGAGAGCTTGGGGTGCCATTGAATACAAAGAAATCAATTATTATTGTCCATGAATGCATGTTTTTCGGGAATGTACTATCAAAATAAGGTTTGAATATTGACCTAGATAAGCTCAAAGTAACATTAGAACTCTCATTTCCACAAAATAAGAAAGACCTAATATCTTTCTTTGGATAGATTATATTTTTTTGAAATTTATATATGACTTTTCTCATATAGTAAATCCTATGTTTGAGTGAATAACACAGGCTTATACTAAGAGGGGGGGTGAATAGTATAAGACCAACTTTTACTTTTCTTTCCCAAACAATATTATCCAATATTATCAATGGTAATATCAATAGTAGTAATCAAAGCAATGCACAAATCATCACACACATGAGATACATAAATTTAACATGGTTCACCCAATGTGGGCTACTCCATAGAGAAAATATTCCTTATAAAATTTCTCAACAAATATATTGGAAATCAATTCCCTATTACAATTTATGGACCTCTTTCCAAAGGAGACACCAATCCCCTATGCTCTAATTTGTGGATCTCTCTCCATAGGATAACTCTATATCCTTGATCTGGTTCATATAACTTGATGCAGGAGAACTTTATCTCCTCAAGTAGTTCATGGATCTCTATCCATAGAAGAACTATATCTTTCCAAATAATTCTTGGATATCTCTCCATAGGAGAACTCTATCCCCTTGCTATGGTTCATGGATCTCTATCCATAGAATAAATCTTTCTCCTCTCTCTGATTTATATATCTTTATCCATAGGAGAACTTTATTTCCTCTACTTTGGATGGTGAACTTCTAGAAGACTTTTACCCCCACTGCTCTGGCTTGTGGATATCTCTCTACATGAGACCTATGTCCCTAGTGCACTAGCTTATGGACCTCTATCCACTGGAGACCTCTATCCTATTTGCTCTATCACCTCCAAAGTTTGATCTCAACTTTGTCTCAAATATGCACCAAACTTTGTCCTAAGTATAGCATAAATATGCACCAAAACCTATCATAATTATAGCACAAATATACTCTAACTTTGCTCATAAATCTACACCAAAACTATACCAAGTCTTCTCTCAAGACTTGCTCAAATATTCCTTCAATACTTCTCAAAAGAGTTATTCAAATATGCCCTCAAGTCTTCTCAAATACTTGCTCAAATATGCCCTCAAGCCTTCTCAAATACTTGCTCAAATCTACCTTCAAGCCTTCTCAAAGACTTGCTCAAATATTCCTTCAAGCCTTCTCAAATACTTGCTCAAATATTTCCTCAAGCCTTCTCAAATACTTGCTCAAACCTATCCTCAAGCCACTCACAAAACCTGCTCAAATATTTCCAAAACTTGCATACAAACACAACTTAAATCTCTTTCAAAAAATCTTTCTTCACACATACAAATTCTACTTAGAATTCATTTAACCTCTAGAACATATAGAGAATGATATGATTTATCAAAAACTCAATATGTTTCACACTCACAAATCTTGTACTCAATTAACCAATCTATATCTCTTGCCAAATCCCTTTCAAATCAAATCAAAATAGTGTATAACTTGTTTCACAAAAACTGGTCTATCTTTCTTGCAAATTTTCTCTCAAATATCAATCACACTAATGCACAATTTACCTCATAAAATTGATCTCAAACACTTTCACAATTGCTATCAATCTCTCAAACCAATGTTCACAAGGTTTCACAATGATGCACTAACTTGTCTTCAAATCTAACTCAAGAATTTCACAATATCTAGCACAAGTGTTTCAATATCTTTCAATAATGGAAGCACAATCTTGTTCTCAAAATCTACCCCAAATATTTCCAAAATTATCCAAAAATGAAGCACAAATCCTAACTCAAAATATTTCCAACAATGCTTACCAAACAACACTTTTTCCTCCACCTTGTGTTTTAAAACATTCACTTCAACAAAAAATTTTAAACAAGGAATTATGTACCCATACCTCTTAATTTGATCTTATGGAGATATGTATTCAAAAACCTATCTCACAAACAACTGAATTTTTCTAGTACCACTTTAGGTGTTAGATTGCAAGATACTTCCTCAAAATATCCATATGAATTTTCACCTTAAAAAATTCTCAATGAAATCTAAATTTAATATTCAATCACTCTCCTTTTATTCTAAAAAATAAAGCATTAGTACTCAACTAAACCTTTCATATATTCCTTTCACAATGAAGGGTTATAATAAAATGTTAAGCAACTTATCACACCTTATTACTCCTAATATTGCAAAATAAAATTAAACCCAACAACACCACAAAATACACACATAAATTTTCTTATACACATTATACCTCCTTAAAATAATATATTTCAATGCAACTCAATTATTCAACATGACCATAACATAATACACCACACATAGCACTAGGAAAAACTCCTTTTTAATTCAAACAACTTTAATTACTGCACACAGTCATTTTTAATTCAAAAACCAAAAATAATAAAATAATCACCTTATGACTCCCTAAGCGATCATACCTTAGCCTTAGCGAATAATTAATCCAAAAAAATTATTACCTCCTTGTTGTTATCGTCATGATTCAAACCAACATCACTAGTTGGATTGCATCCTAGCTCCATCTAGTCCACCACATGGGCTAACCACCCACACACGCTCTTCTTTATTCCTGTCTTTGGCGTGAAAACTCTTTTCAAATAAAAACCTTAACTCTTCTACATTAACCACATCTTAAACCTGAGACCTCCTTGCTACTAGGACTTAGCACCAAGGGACCCACAATCTGCCTAGATGGAATTTATTTTCACCTCATTGTGCTTTATGCTGAATTCAATCTCTGAAAAGATGTTGCCCTTGTGTTCTTTCTCCCACGTAATCACGAACGAAGCACACACAATTTACAATGAATTTATCATATGCATTACATAGAATCTTCGCATATCCATCACAATTATTGCATTCGATTTCTTAACCTTTTTTTTGCACTAAACTTTAGGTTATATGTAGCACCCTAAAATTGGTGCAGTAAAATCTTAAATAATTACAATTACTCTAGTAAATATTCAAATTCAAATTTCAACCCCCAAAACCGCTCCCAAACCGTCGTTTAACCCGTTTCCTCCTTTCCCGTGCCATTTTTAGAGTTTGTTTTGACCGTTTGACGATATCGTCGCCGATCAGACGATATCGCCTCGGATCGGACGATTTCATCCGGGCTAGGACGTCCGAGACGATCTTGTCCCAAAACTAATTTTTCACAATTAGCCTCTATTCCAACGGCGTCTCTAATCTAGGTAGAAGCGTGTCTGCACTGTTAGAGACCCTCCCCGTTGGAGATCTCCCAAATTGGGATGATCTCCAACCTCCTAACCTCCCTCCTAAGCCTATTTAAACTTAGGACTCCCCCTTGGCATCCCCCTGGCTGAAATTTCCTGTAACACAAGTTCTACGTGCATTAGACCATCTTAAATTATTATTTGCCTCCATATTTGTCCAAATTTATTTGCAGGAACCTTAGTATTTTTCAGCCGGAGCAAGCTCAGTTCGTCGTGGACGATCCTGTTCAATTCGAGATGATTTCGCACCAATTCGAGATGATCTCGACTGCAGTCTGCATTGGGGGCAATCAGTGCCCAGAGTTTGCATTTCCTCATTATTTTCTGCTGCATTATTCTGTATTTAGTTAATCTTATGATTATTCTTTATTATTTTGCATCTTGGAGTTCACCCATGTAGTTTAATTGCATAATAAGGTCATGATTAGCTATTAAAGTGTTGCAACTTACTTGCATTTCTATTCGGGATTATCTGTTAACATCCTTATTGTCATTTTACATCATTATCCTCTATTAGCATTGTTGCATTTTTTGTATTTTGTGTCTATTTCTCTGTTTGCAGGTCTCTGACGATGAATTCGTCGGATCTCAGACGATCCTGCGAGGTGGAGACGATTCCGTCAAATTCTAGACGATCCTGTCTGCTTCAAGAATCAGAACCTCCATCAGACATCCGGATCAGGTATGGCTCTTTAATTTAGCTTTTTCTCTCTATTTTTGTTCAAATCTGTTTGTTGTATTTCATTTAGTCTGCATTTTCATAATAGAACAACTTAGATTCATTTGGCCAAACCTAGGACTCGAATGTTTAAAGATAAAACTGAACACATTAAACACATTCCCAACCTAGGCGTGGAAACTGCCATTCAAACGTTTCCTGGTGAACCCACCATCCATCAAAAAATCACCATAATACACCTCCCCCAAGAGGCGGGACCTTCGCAAGGCCTCTCAGTCCGAGGTACCGCGCCATCCTTTTCCCATCCTCCTTCCGGGCACGGATCCTATAGCCTGAAGGTAAGGATGCAAAAAATTTGGAGCGATACATTTTGGTGAACCCGACGTGAATAACATAGGCATCTTTCTGATTCAAAAATATAAAAAAACAAATATATATATATGTATATAAAAAAAAAAGTAACAAAATCATCATTTCAAGTTTGTATGTTTTAGATTCAATTCTAAATAGTAGATACTAAATATTACTTTTAGAAGTACTAAAGAAACCATGAGTTTTTACTCAAATCAATATGAGCCCATCAGTAATGTTGGAAGAATTCAGCCAAATACATTTGTTGATTATGACCAACCTCATCCCTATTCAACACCACCTCCATCACACTTTTCTCATTTTTCATCCTTACCCCAACAGGACAATCCCTTTGCCAATCCTCTTCATAATGATATTATCTATTCTCCCATATATCCATATTATGTCTATCAATCCACATACAATCCTCCTCCACCCTTTCAATATTCTTCTTTCAATACAACACATCCATTTCAACAAGAAAATACTTATTCTTCCAATTCTACCATGCACTCACCTCATACTTCGCAATCTTCCTGTCATCATTCTACCCATAATAAAGAAAGTAGAGGTGAGAAACCATTAGGTCCTTTTATGATGAAATTCCTAAGGCATGTATCAAAAACCTCTCAAAAACCTTCATCACGTAAATTTACTAAGCTCAATCAACCAATGGATATAATTCTCAAGCATTTACTTGATACAAATAAGATTGAACTCCCTTCCATAAGACAACTTGATACCACAGTAGATTGGTTTAAACCTGAGCTACATTGTGAATATCATAGAGTGGATGGACATATGACACAAAAATGTAAAGATTTAAGATGTGCAATTCAAGATTTGATTGATGAGGGTCTTTTTAATATAAAGGAATTACAATCTACAACTGATTATAAATCTCCAGTAAACAATCAAACTCCTACACAACAAATACCAATAATCAATCAAGACATGGGGATCTCCCAAGAACCCCTATTCAATTATCAACAACAAGAAACCAATCAAATATTGCATGTTAATGTGTCCCATCATGATGATATTATTAATATTGTAACAAAAACTACAAATGAGCAACCTCAAGTTCAATCAACTCAATCTGATATTCAAGAGATGGATTCCTCATTTGACCAACCTTCAAAACTATCTTTGGCTCTAGAGAATGATCCAAAATGGAATGTAAGCATAGAAAGCTCATCTTTAGAATCAAAATCTCAATCTGAAATCCACTTTGATAGCCAACAACAAGTGATTAATCCTCAAGCAAAGATATCCCTTTTAGAAGTATTACAAAGTTCTCATAAGGAAACTTTGTTCAAGATACCTAGCCAACAATTTGTTCCTCATCATATTTTCTCTAAGAACATAATTAATGGTGTAAACCCTCTTGAGGTTAACCATATTTCATTCTATGATGAGGATATTCCTTCCTCTACTCCACAAGAAGACTCCTCTCTTTACATTACAGGATCTAGTAAAGAAACACTTGTTAAAACTATCATGGTAGATAATGGCTCCTCTCTTAATTTATGCACTTATCAATTATTCCAAAAACTCAAATTAAAGGAAGAAGATCTTAATGAATCAAATGTTATTATAAAATATTTTAACAATGAAATTCAAGAAACATCAAGTTCTATACATTCTCTATTGTCACAATTATCTTCTATCCATCACTTTTCTTCATCCATATATGATCATCCTTGTTTACCAAATAACACCCATGCATATCTTTCACATATGCTCCCTCCATCTTATCAAGACTTGGAAGATAGTGATAAGAATGAAGAACCTTCTTATCCTTCTGACATTTTATTTTGTAACATGATCAATTTTACACATATAAAAGTCAAATCTTTTGCTACATTATTCTACATTATAACAAAGATTTTGTTATCACTACCTTTTATTCATCACCTTTTGTTCTTACCTTCAACACAACCAAATTATCCTTCAAAACCTCCTTTGATTTTGAAGCAACCTTAGACATGCTATACTCAAATAACCTTGTATAGTGTATATAGATCATCTTGTATATACCACCAATTCCATCATCTAAAAATTCATATAAAAATATAAAAAAAAATTCAAAAAAACAATCACATTGTATTTCTTTCAATTCATCAATTAAAATATAAAAATATAAAAACATCAAAATCATCAAAATCTTCAAAAACTATTTTATTTTGTACCTCTCAATTTGTGAAGTATTGCAGTTATATTTTCAAATTATTTTGGATAAATGAGCATTTATTTGGAATCCCTCACTTTCACACTCACATGAATAAATATCTTGATTTTTATCTGGCATGATTACTAATCTCTCTTATATCAAAGTCCACAAAATTCAATTAAATAAAGTTTTGAGCATAGAGAATTGATCTTGTTATTTACTTAAACCAAGCACATCCTTTCACAATAAAATGATTATATTTGTAATGTCCATGCTATGCTACATAGTAGAAGTGGTTTCTTGAGCGAAAAGTTTCCCCTGCTATCCTATCATGCACATGGTCTAGAATCTTTGAGAATTGGCAAAAGGACAAGCTCACCCCTACCCAGAATAAAAATCCCTTGCTCTACAGCTAATCCGAGCAAGTATCCCTAGCATAGGAAGAAAAGCAAAGTTCAAGAAAAAGAGAAAAAGAAAAATGTTATTTTATATCATTACAACAATGTTTCAAGCATTATCTCAAAAATCAAGCAAAAATACAAAAGAAAAGCAAAAGAAAAAAAGCAAAGAAAGCAAAAGAAAGCAAAAGCAAAAGCAATAAAATCCCTCTCCCTACCCATTGAAAAGAAAAGAAGGGTTGATGAGCTTGAATCCTTGGAATTCTCAATTATTCAAAAACTGTGAGGTAAGCCCCATAACAGTTGGTTTGTGCCCAACCCGCTTGGCCTTGGGTAACTCCTAGCGTGGCGATATGTCCTGTCACATTAGCGACCTTCTTTTGTATGAGACCTATGTCTGCTTATGGATTAGCTAGCTCTTGATAATCCGACTTACATAGTAGTCCGGTATGGTTATATGCATCTAAATCATGGTTAATGAACACTTATTTGGTTCATTCAAATCACTTGTATCAAATTATCTTGCTCAAAACTGGTAAATGAACATAGCAATTGCACACACATTTGTATTTGAGAGATTTTGTGTATCATTATGATAAATCAAGATTGGAAATGAACTCACATATGCACATGGGATTCCTTATAAATCTAACTTTTGTCTTCGAGATACTTTGAAATATCTTTGCAAATTGTCTGGAATAATTTCATTTTTCCTTTCTCGCATAAAGACAACTACATGCATAATCAAAAATCAAAATTTCTTTCAAACCATACAATAAAAACACACACACACACACACACACACACAAAAATATATATATATATATATATATATATATATATATATATATATATATATATATATTGTCGACTTTCGCGATGATGGTATAGTTCCAGAACTTAAATGGGAGTCTTATGCCTAGCGCAAGTCCTCCTCTTCATATTTTCTGTTTATTTTCAACAATTAAAAATCAACCATACAATAAAACTATTATATCAACTTTTTCTTTGGATTTCGCGATGATGGTATAAGTCTATACCTACATATTCTATGCCTAGCGCAAACCATTGTACCAATTTTTATTCCCCATTTATTTAAAATCATAAAAACATATGACTTAAATCATTCTGTTATACAATTATGTTTTTAAAAAGCATGCACATTATCACTATTTCATGTCATTATGTCAATATGCAAATTTGCAATGATGGTATAATTCCTAGGGAATTATCCAAAAATTTTATCACACTTAGGAATTTATGCCTAGCAAAAATCATTTTAAAATATTTCATGCATAATATTTTCATGAAAAGTCTGAAAACAAAATCATCATCATCATCATTTGCATCATCACACCAAAGTCTTAAGACAGTCTCTTAAGCACTCTTTTACTTTTAACAATATTTCTATACTGGGATTAGCTTGACGACCGAGTGAGCGGTGACTCCATGAAATGGTCTATAATAGCGACAATGTCCTTTGAAATTATTGTTAGAGGTCCCTTTTATTTTTTATCAAATTATCACATCACAAACAACCAATTTGTTCCATCAGATTATTTCATTTAAATTTTAAAGCATGACATTTAAACCATACATATTTTCCAACGACATAATTACATGAATCATCAAATCAATCACACCAAAACATTAAAAGCATCATACAAACGCATAAGACAAGTCATATGATCAAAAAATATCTCATCTATATATATATACAAATATATGTACATCATATCAAAAATAGATTGGTATGCCACAATCTACATCTTGGCATACTCAATCCTCTCAATCAAATATACAATCTCTGTGTAGTGCAGTAGCCTCACCTCGAGAACCCCTCGAGCTCTCAGCCTCATCTCCTCCCCCACCCTGAGGTGGAGGAGGTGGCCCCATCATAGTCCGTGTGGTGCCATGAGTCCTGGATGTCGATCGTGATGATGTCCTAGATGACCCCATCACGATAGGCTCTGCAATATGAGCTGGTAATGGCACCCTCTGCTCTGCTGGCACCGCCTGGTAATATAGAGCCTAATAGAATGTAACCTAGGCAATAGCGCATGCTAAATCTCGAGTGCTCGCTCCTCCGCCCTGAGCTCTAAGTCATGTAGCCTCATCCTGCAATGTCTGCACCTGAGCCCATAGGCGGGCAACCTCAGCTCGAAGAGTCACTGTCTCGCTGCTCTCCCTAGTGTCAACACCCTTGCCCTTATCGAGTGATGGTGGCCTCTCTCTCTATGGAGAAGGGGGTCTCTCCTCCCTCCTCTCCCACTACCGTGGCCTCTGCTGAGCCTGTGGTCTCCTATGCTCTCTCCTATCATGACCCTATGCTGCCTCAATGGCTGCCTAGCGTCGCCTCCCCATCCGATGCACAACTACATGAATCGGACCCTGAGCCCTCGTCATCCGAGGAGGGTGGATGCCTATGTACCAGGCATCATAGTCGTCGGCTACCCTAGCATCGTCCCCATCCACTGGCTGAATGGGGGCATCATCTACGTCCTGACTCCAGAATCATTGCATATCTAGAGCCCCGCTAACTATAGTGTTATCCCGAACAGTCCAAGAAAACTCGTAGTCTCTGAGAGATGGGATCCCCTACTGTAGACCGAACTGCCTCAAAACTCGGTCATACCGATGGAGCTCCACCTCTCCCCTCTCCATCCTCAGCCAGTAGACTCGCCTGATGCGAGCCAGCTCCTGTCCATCCTCGGCCCACCCTGGATGATCTCTCCAAGGCCTCCAGGTGATCTGGTCGAAGACAAGGTCGTCTAGTAGTCTCCGGGATGCTGGCAGATCTATCCGCCATTGTGCCCCTCTCCGGAGCCACCAGTAGAAAACTCGGGGCCTCTCCCCATCAATCCCTATTAGTGGGAGCCCTACCGGCCTCCGCACCGCGATGTGCTCCCAGCACCAAACCTGTAGTAGTGATGTCATAACCAGACATCGGCCGCCCTTGTATATGACCCCATGAAGGATCCTATACAATCGGCATAGTACAAAGCTCCCCCAAGCAAACCTGTACCCGTGGTCTCTCATGTCATAGACCACATCTATCAGTAGCCATGGTACCCTGCATCCACTCTAGTGGCATAGCAGAAGTCCACCTACCACCCCAGCCAAAACCCGTGTGAGTCTAGATGCCCCAGGCATCTGGTGCAGCGACTCGATATTCACTCCGCCCTTCTCCAGGGCGAAGCTCGGATCGCCACACAGTCGCATCATCGCGTGGCCCTGATTGGCCATGGGAGTGATCAGCCATCCTTGTATGGGGATCCTCAAAATCCTCCATACATCCTCCAGTGTGGGAGTCATCTCCCCTGTCGGTAACCAAAAATAGGAAGAACCCGGATACCACCTCTCTGCTAGGGCTGTCAATAGCCCCATATCTGTAGAAACCTGTGGCATCTCTGCCACATGCTGCAAGCCGACCTGAGCCAGCTGATCTCTCTCTGCCTGAGATAGAGCGGCCAAGTCATCCTTCAACCCGCCATATTTCCATTCTCTGCTCTTTAGTAATCCTCTCTGCAACATAAACAAAATCAACAATAAAAATCATTAATAAATCATTAATTAAAAATGCAAGTCAAAATAAGTTCAATTTTATAAATGATGATATCGTCCACAATTGGACGATATCGTCCCCAATTTGAGCAAATTCGTCTCCGATTTCGCATGAGGAAATCGTCCCTTATTGGACGAAATCGTCCCCCTATCGTCGATTTCGCCCTTAGACGAAATCGACGATATCGAGACGATTTCGACGAAATCGAGACGATTTCGTCTCGACGACGTCGACGGCCCAAAAATGGCCGCGATGCTCAAAAATCAATCAAATCTAATCTAAAAAGCATGAAATTCTAAAGTAAAGCATTCTAAATTCAGTTTAGACCCTTACCCGTAGCCCGCGCCGGACCTCTGTCGATCTGTGCGCTGTCTCGACCATCTTGTCTCCAGAGCTCTAAAAACTAGGAAAATGAATAGTAACAATGAATTAGGGTTTTACCCTATTTTTCTTAATTTTATTCAAAAACAATTAAAAACATTTTAAAATTTTGCTTTTCCGCGTTTTTACCTCAAACGTTCGATTTGGGTAAAAACACGGAGGGGGCACCATAGTAAGTTGTCGTACGATTCGACCTAGAATCGTCGCCTAAAAATGGGAATAATTTTTGCTTTCTCGTAGATCGAGAAGAACTCATCTTTAATGCATTTTCTTCAGAAAATTTGCTAAAGAGGGGGCAAAATGTAGCACCCTAAAATTGGCGCAATAAAACCTTAAATAATTACAATTACTCTAGTAAATATTCAAATTCAAATTTCAACCCCCAAAACCGCTCCCAAACCGCCGTTTAACCCGTTTCCTCCTTTCCCAGAGCCATTTTTAGAGTTTGTTTTGACCGTTTGATGATATCGTCGCCGATCAGACGATATCGCCTCGGATCGGATGATTTCGTTCTGGGCTAGGACGTCCAGACGATCTTGTCCCAAAACTAATTTTTCACAATTAGCCTCTGTTCCAACGACGTCTCTAATCCGGGCAGAAGCGTGTCTGCACCGTTAGAGACCCTCCCCGTTGGAGATCTCCCAAATTGGGATGATCTCCAACCTCCTAACCTCCCTCCTAAGCCTATTTAAACTTAGGACTCCCCCTTGGCATCCCCCTGGCTGAAATTTCCTGTAACACAAGTTCTACGTGCATTAGACCGTCTTAAATTATTATTTGCCTCCATATTTGTCCAAATTTATTTGCAGGAACCTTAGTATTTTTCAGCCGGAGCAAGCTCAGTTCGTCGTGGATGATCCTGTTCAATTCGAGATGATTTCGCACCAATTCGAGACGATCTCGACTGCAGTCTGCATTGGGGGCAATCAGTGCCCAGAGTTTGCATTTCCTCATTATTTTCTGCTGCATTATTCTGTATTTAGTTAATCTTATGATTATTCTTTATTATTTTGCATCTTGGAGTTCACCCATGTAGTTTAATTGCATAATAAGGTCATGATTAGCTATTAAAGTGTTGCAACTTACTTGCATTTCTATTCGGGATTATCTGTTAACATCCTTATTGTCATTTTACATCATTATCCTCTATTAGCATTGCTGCATTTTTTGTATTTTGTGTCTATTTCTCTGTTTGCAGGTCTCTAACGAATTCGTCGAATTCATCAGATCTCAGACGATCCTGTAGGTCGGAGACGATCCCGTCAAATTCCAGACGATCCTGTCTGCTTCAAGAATCAGAACCTCCATCAGACATCCGGATCAGGTATGGCTTTTTAATTTAGCTTTTTCTCTCTGTTTTCTGTTCAAATCTGTTTGTTGTATTTCATTTAGTCTGCATTTTCATAATAGAACAACTTAGATTCATTTGGCCAAACCTAGGACTCGAATGTTTAAAGATAAAACTGAACACATTAAACACATTCCCAACCTAGGCATGGAAACTACCATTCAAACGTTTCTTGGTGAACCCACCATCCATCGAAAAATCACCATAATACACCTCCCCAAGAGGCGGGACCTTCGCAAGGCCTCTCAGTCCGAGGTACCGTGCCATCCTTTTCCCATCCTCCTTTCGGGCACGGATCCTATAGCCTGAAGGTAAGGATGCAAAAAATTTGGAGCGATACATTATAAATGTGCATTTTCCCTTATGATCCTTCATGTCTGTACTTGGGGAGGTATTTTAAATTTGCAAATTTGGCTCCCATTTAAACATTTTAAAATTATTATAATAATTTAAATCTAAAGTATATTTATACATTATAATTTATATTTTAACCTTTGGGCCCTTTTAATTTATTATTATTATAATAATTTAAATCTTCATAGATTTAAATATTATAATTAATTTTTCTCCTTTGGGCCTTTTCTTTGGATAAGGTCTTTACCACCATGAAATATCTTCCTTTTTATTTTGCAACAACCACCATGGTAAAACCATTAAACCTTTATTTTCCTTGACATAAATGACAACCAATGTCATCAACTTATGAAATTATTCTTTTGACATCAATGACAACAATATACTCAAAATTTCCAATAATCTCCCCTTTGTCATTGATGGCAATCCTTTCTAAAAATTCTTTTTCCAATCATTGGATTCCAAATTTGCTCCCCCTAAGAAACTTCTCCCCTTGACTAAATGCTCTCCCCCTTACTCAAATATCTCCCCCTTTGAAATCAATGGCAAAGGGACTCCTTTTGGGATAAATATAAGACTCTTAGCTTAGCCCCCTCCCCACCTCCTCTCCTTGAGGTGATTAATTTTGGGGTGGGAATATCTCTACCCCCAACATACAATGCTCTTTTTCTTTTTCAACCTTATTTTTCAACACACCCTTTTGATCCTTTTGAGTGTCCCTATTCTTGCTTATCTCTAGAAGCTCTGGAAACTCCGTTCTACACCACTTGGCCTTATGCCCAGGATTATTGCACTTGTAACACTTAATGTTTATGTTGCGGGCCAAACAAGGTGAATGGTTTCCTATTTTTGTCACATGCCCGTGCATTTAATTATCAACCCAGGGAGCTTCGTAAACTTGCGAAGAGTCGGAATTAGGTTACTACAATACCACTGGAGGTGAATCTGCTAATCCTACGCTTGGGGGGTGTTCTTGAGATGGTTGTCAATCATTCCCGCACTCCTCAATAAATTACGTAAGAAGAACAGAATTTAAATCTACAGAAATAAACTATGTATACATTCTTGAAAATGAATCTACTGCAAATACTGGAACTAGCAAACTAATGAACATTCCTATGAAAGCAATAAACTAATTAAAATAAATAAACAAGAAGGAAATGGGGAAGAAATACTGGCTTGGAGTGGGCCCAGGCTCCAGCAGCTTCTTCCCGATCGAACACGCGCTTTAGAACTTTTGTAACTGTAATATATTTATCAACGCATTACAATGTAACTCTAAAATGGATTAAATATCTCTCTATCTCCACATATATTTTCTATATATTTTCAGAATGATCTGCGTGTGTTTATATAACACACCCGTAGAAATTCTATTACAAAAGTGGTTACAACAGTCGATTCTTCCCAGACTAAATTAGAACAGTCTGGTGAATGCAATCGACGTCTGGCATTCTGTTTTGATGGCGGCATGTTCATTCCGGTTCGTGCTTTGCCTGGCATCCGTAAGACATTTTGATACGTTGGTGCTATCTCCAATTTAGCTCTGCATGACGCAAAGCTGGAACTACACCAGCCGCTGCTGTCCACGTCCTTCGAGTCTGGTCAATGGGCAAAGAATCAGTGGCGCCTTCCGACTATAGGGAGGTGCTCGCATTCAGTTGGCACCTTTCGACTACAGGGAGGCGCTGACATTCAGTTGGCACCTTCTAGGGAGGCACTCGCATTCAGTTGGTGCCTTCCAACTGTAGGGAGGCGCTCGTCTTTGGTTTGGCGCCTTCCAACTGTAGGGAGGCACTGATATTCAATTGGCGCCTTTCGACTGCAGGGAGGCGCTCGTCTTTGGTTTGGCACCTTCTGACTGCAGGGAGGCACTGATATTCAGTTGGCGCCTTTCGACTGTAGGGAGGCGCTCATCTTTGGTTTGGCACCTTTTGACTATAGGGAGGCACTGATATTCAGTTGGCGCCTTTCGACTGTAGGGAGGCGCTCGTCTTTGGTTTGGCGCCTTTCAACTGTAGGGAGGCGCTCATCTTTGGTTTGGTGCCTTTTGACTGTAGGGAGGTGCTGATCTTTGGTTGGCACCTTCTAACTGTAAGGAGGCGCTCGTTCCTTGGTTTGGCCCTTTCGGTTGCGAGGAGGCGCCTATGTTCTCTACATTGATCCCCGATGAAATAAAGTGCCAGGTCCATCAAAAGGACCTCGATTATTCCAAATCTAACTAAATCAACTGCAATTCCACAAAACATACTAAAAGCACACAAATTAGATAACACGCATAATTATATCAAATATCTATATAATCATTCATAAAAGTATGCAATCCTTATTATACAACCGCATATTGATCAAAGAAATATGTACAAAATATGAGCATTTATGGTGCTCATCATCCCCCCACGCCTAACATATGCCATGCCCTCGTGGCATCCAAACTACAGGTAGCCTTCTGACTTTTCATCGTCGCCATCTCTTGGAGGATTCTGCTGCCCCTACGGCCCAAGTCTATCTTTTCGTGCCGGCATGTGAAGGTGTGGTTCGCCTTTGCCTATGGGAAACTACGGTTGTCAATTGTCCCCTTCTTGTTCTAGCCGCTATTGGTGGTGGTCTAGCCAGCGTTGTTCCTGCCGATTGAAATGCAGCTTCGACAGCTTGCCAGAGGTCGTCGTCTGGAGGTTTGACCACTGCCAGAGGGATATCCGAGTTATCCTCTCTGGAAGGCACTACTTGGGCCTTGTATAATCCGGCCACTTTAGGGGTAAGCCCTGCATTCTCCTTTGCAATTGCGACGGCCTCCAATTGTGGGCCATATACTCCCCACCATTCCAAGTACCTCCTCATCATGGAAGGCCACCCTCGGGATGAACCATAGATGTCCCAAAATTGGTTGTCTTCTGTCGGATTGACGCAGATGCCAGAATCTCCTTTTATCCTCGAGGATGCCTTCCTGGCCTCCTTGGCTGCTTTCAATTCATTGTGCAGCTACTCAAAATATTTTTGCCTTTCGACAAATAGTTGCATGTCCCATTCATCCTCCTCTGACTCGGTGAAGGTCACTTTCGCCTTCTATCGAGCCGTCCTGGGCCTCTTTGCCTTGGCCTCTACAGAAAATGTGGCGGCTCGGACCGGGGTCTCTTCTTTCTCCTTTGGGGACTTCTCTTTACTCCGAAGGATCGACTGTGCTACTATCTCCGGGGGTGATCCTTCATTCTCCTGTCTACCTGGTGTCGACCCCTCAGGCTCTTCTCCTTCTTCAGGCCTGGGGAGGTCCTCCGTGTCCTCTGGTCCTATCTATTGTGGGAGACCTTCGTCCTGCTCTGTGTCACTCAGGACAATGATAGGGGGCCTCGTAGGACTTCTTTCCTTTTCACCCCTAAAAATAGAGGAATCCTCCCCTGCCTCCGGGCTGCTCTGTCGGGCATCCGATCGAATCTCCCCTGAAGAGAATACTCGTTCGACGGATGTGGGAGAGTTCGTCGGCACTTCTTCTGCCCAATCAGTCTGAGTGGCCACCTCCTGTCTTGTTGTTCCTCTGTCTTGGAGCATTTGATTTTCCTCCTGCAACTGCCAGACCAGCTGCTCGAGCTGAGCGATTCATCTATCCCTTTCCTCCAATTCCCTTTTATGCTGGTTCTGGCAATCTTCTAGAGTCTGTTGTGCCATCCAGCAATCGGTTTGCCATTCGAGCGCCTCCTCCAAGGCCGCATCGATCTGGTCATTACCCCCAGAAGTTCCTTCATTCCGTGGGCTCTGGTGCATTAATTCTCAGAGGGTTTGGGCGGCAACGTCTACCTCCGGGTCACTCTGTCCTTCCTCTATCGAGAGGAATCACCGTAGATATTTCCTCCTGGGGATTGGTTCGTCTTCACCACCAGCGAGTGGCGCTCCTTCCTCCTCATACTCGAGCACTGGGGAATGCCCTCTGTCCTCTATGTCTTCGGGCATCGGTGACTGCTCTGCCCCTCCTAGAAAATAGGGCGACGCCAATTGCCCGATGTTTGCTATCTCCTCTGTAGGGGATGCTTCGCCTTGCCCTAATTCGGCAACCACATTGTGTTGCTCTATTTGGCCGCCATCTCCCTCTGCGTCATGGTTCTATCTTTGTGCTTCTGCATGGCGGACCAATGCCGATATCAGCCCATGGTGGGCTAAGGCGGACGGTGCCCCCTTCTGGTATCGAGCCGCTTCATCTTTCAGAGCAGTCGCCAGATAGAAGGGTATATTTAATTTCCTCCCATGCACTAGGTGATTAAGGAAGTGCACATGATTAATGTTCAGATGGGTATACTTCCCTGTGCATGTGAAGAATCGAGCAATCTGCTCGAACATCTTTCGCATATTCATGGGGAGACTATTTTTGAGTAACCCCTCCTTGTCTATCTGCACATCTCCTCCTGGAAACAGTATTTCGGTGTATAGTTTTAACACTCCGCCCTTGTATGCACATTCCCCCATGAGAGGCAATCCAGTCACCTGTGAGATGAACTCAGGGGTGACTAGAATTTCCACCCCTCGTACTTGGGCCGCATCGCCCCTCAAAGAGGTGGCAAATTCTCTAGCTGCCTCCACATCCTGGCCCTGACTGACCAGGGTGCAGTATTCGAGCCACCCCTCGGCTTCGAATTGGGTCTTCACTGCCCCTCTGATTCCATCAGTATCATTGGGTTCATTCTTCTTGATCGCGTGGTTCTTGGACCTTCCTCCCATGGCGCCTTCTAGTGCTGTATATTTTTTTGTCCTTCCTTCTGCAGGAAGGCACCTTCTTATAGAAAAGACGCCTAACCCTAGCAGTTATGGAAGGCACCCTCTCATTGGCACGTGGTTTCGGCTATGGGGGGATACGATCTCTATGACGGCGGTATTTTTTGGTACTGCGTATTTATAAATAATTATATAAACGATTTGATTTAGTATGCGCGTACCTGATTCGGCGTTCCAGTTGTCATGGTAGCCGCTGATTTGCTGACTTGTGACACGAGGGAGGGGTGTGGTCATTTGATGTCGCTGATTCGTGCGATGCTTCATTCTGCCCGAGGCATCCGATACCTTCCCCATGTGGATGGTGCCCTTGTAGCGCCTTTCCAACGTTATCGGTGCTCTTCGTCGAACGAATGCGCCTTTCGACTGCAGGGAGGCGCTTCTGATTGGCTGGGAGGCGCTTTTGCCTGCATGCGTCTTCCCAATGTGGGAGGCGCCTCCTTCTGGTTCGTGCCTTCCCGATGTTGGAAGGCGTTCGTCTTGATGAATGCGCCTTCCTGATGTTGGAAGGCGTATTCGGCGAATGCGCCTTCCTGATGTTGGAAGGCGCCTCGGCTGGATGAATGCGCCTTCCTGATGTTGGAAGGCGCCTTCGGCTGGCTTTTTTTTTTTTTGATTTGGTGCCTTCCTGCCACGGAAGGCGCCTATTTATTTTATTATTATTATATATATATATATATATTTTTGAACTTCATAGGTGGAAGGCGTTGTCTTCCGATTTGGCGCCTTCCGGATGCAGTAAGGTGCCTTCTTCTAGATGGGCGCCTTTCGGGTGCGGTAAGGCACCTTCTTGTGGACTTGGCACCTTCTGGATGCAGTAAGGCACCTTCTTCTAGACTTGGCACCTTCTGGATGCCGTAAGGCACCTTCTTCTGGTCTTGGCGCCTTCTGGATGCCGTAAGGCACCTTCTTCTGGACTTGGCGCCTTTTGAATGCCGTAAGGCGCCTTCTTCTAGACTTGGCACCTTCTGACTACCGTAAGGCGCCTTCTTCTGGATGGCGATTTGATTGGAAAAAGGGTGATCAAGCCTTCCCAGTTTTTTATGCTGCCCAGATTCTACCTACGAGCCGGTGTCGGAATGTTGAGCCGAATCAGGCTTGGTTTCCCAGATACCTATCCCTCGTGCTGTCAGGTCCTCCACCTACAAAAAGCAACCAAAAAAAAAGGAAAATAAAGGCAGTTAGATGCGTTCCATGCCTGTTAGGCCCTGGATTAGGATGCCTACAGCTTGCATGCGGGCGTCGTCCCTGCAAAAACACACATTACAAAAAAACTATATTAACTAAAAAATTGGGTGAGCACTTTCATGCCCACCATTTCACCTGTGAGAGTTCGGTCCAGATCTAGCAAGATGGGGTCTCCCCCATGCCTACTCTGGATTCCACCTGTAACGTTTCGGACGTATTATAGGGGCGTAGTCGGTGGCCATTGACTGTGAACATGGTGTTGCTGCCGTCAATTGTCTTAACGCGCACCGCCCCATTCCTAATGAGCTCTGCCACCTCATACGGCCCCATCCACCTCTGCATAAGTTTGCCCTTCCTTTCCTGGAATCGGGAATCGTACAATAGTACCCATTCCCCTACCTGGAACTTCTTCAGCTTGATGTGGTTATCATGCCACTTCTTTCTCTACTTTTGTATAATCTCTGTCCTCTGCAAAGCATCCAGTCGGATTTCGTCCAGCTGATCTAGTTGGCGAATCCTCTATTTTTGAGCTTCGTCCAAGCTCAAATTTAATTCTAAAGCCGTCCTCAGAGTTTTGATTTCGAACTCGATGGGCATCATCGCATTTTTCCCATAGACCAGTTGGAAAGGTGTGCATCCTGTGGTGGATTTCCACGTGGTGTTGTATGCCCAAACTACCTCCGACAACCGTGTGGCCCAATATTTCTTGTGTTGTTGCATGGTTTTGGTCAGGATGTTTTCTATCTCCCTGTTTGTCACTTCTACTTGCCCATTCGCTTGCGGATGGTAGGGCGTGGTTTTATTGTGCCAAACTCTATACTGCTCCATTAGCTCCTCAATCAATTTGGAGGTGAATTGGGGCCCTTGGTCTATTGTTATCTCCCGAGGAACCCCAAATCATGTGAAAATATGGGCAAATAAGAAATCGGCGACCGTTCTTTCCTTTGAGTCCCTTAATGCCTGCACTTCCACCCATTTGGTGACGTAATCCATGCAGACCAGAATAAACCTCCTTCCCATCGAAGGTGGATTGAATGGTCCCACGAAGTCCATGCCCCATTTATCGAAAGGTTCCAGGTGTACTTGGGGCTACAAGGGCATTTCATCCCGGTGGGTTGGTCTACCCATCCTCTGGCACTCGTCACACTTGCTTGGTATACGCTGTCGCGTCTTTGAATAGAGTGGGCCAAAAATACCCGACCTGCAGGATTTTGTAGGCGGTTCATTTCCCTGCAAAGTGTCCTCTGCATGGCTCATCGTGACATGCCTTGAGCACTTCTGAAAACTCCTGTTCTGCTATGCATCTTCTTATTATTTGGTCCCATCCTATTTTAAATAGGAGACCATCCATCCAAAGGAATGATGCACTCTTCTCTATGACCGCCTGCTTTTCTCGGTAGGAGAGAGCAGGTGAGGTCCTTCTGGTGGCCAAGTAATTGGCTATGTCTGCATACCACGGAGTTTGTTCACTAATAGCGAACAGATGTTCATCCGAAAACTGATCTTCCATTGCTTGATGATCTGCTGGTATCAATCTGGACAGAAAATCTGCCACGACGTTGTCCTTGCCTGGTTTATCGACTATAGTGATGTCGAATTCCTGCAATAGCAACAGCCATCTGATAATTCTGCCACCAATGGCCGGCTTGCTCATCAGATACCTGATAGCCGCATGGTACGTATGGACGAAGACCTTGTATCCCGTTATATAGTGGTGAAATTTGTTTATTGCATGGACAACTGCGAGGAATTCTTTTTTGTCATTGTGTAGTTGAGCTCTGCTCCCGCCAAGTTTTTACTGACATAATAGATGGCATAAAATTCTTCGCCGTCTTTCTGCCCGAGGACTGCTCCGATCGCATCGTTAGATGCATCGCAGTAAATATGGAATGGTATGGCCCAATTCGGTCCTCTCAAGACCGATGCGGGATATCAATTTTTCTTTCAGCAATTGGAACGCTTCTTCGTAGTCTCCCGTCCAATTGAACTCTATGTCCTTAGAAAGTAGGGTGTGCGGTGGTTTGGCAATCTTACTAAATTCGGCGATAAATCGCCGGTAGTACCCGGCTGATCCAAGGAAACTTCTTACCTCCTTCTACGTTCTGGGGCTAGGTAGGTCTCTGATGACCTCGATCTTCCTCTTGTCTACTTTTATTCCTTCTGCAGAGAGGTGGTGTCCCAACACGATGCCTTCCTGCATCATCATAAAACATTTTTCATTACTTAGGGACAAATGATTTTCCTTGCTCCTGTCGAGCACTCTTTCCAGATTTGTCATTGCGTCTTCGAAGGTTTCTCCATAGGCGGTGAAGTCGTCCATGTATACTTCCACCCCGTCTCCTATCATATCAGAGAATATGCTAAGCACCGCCCTTTGAAAGGTGGCCGATGCGTTGCACAGTCCAAAAGGCAATACCTTATAGGCAAACGTTCCCCATGGATAGGTGAACGTTGTTTTATCTTGATCTTCTTCCCCTATCTGGATCTGGTTGTAACTGCTGAAACCATCCAGAAAGGAGAAGTATTTTCTTCTTGAGAGTGTGTCCAAGACCTGATCGATGAACGGGAGCGGGAAGTGGTCTTTCTTAGTCGCCTTGTTCAATGCCCGGTAGTCCACGCAGATCCACCATTTCCCATTCTTCTTGGGGACCACCACTAATGGTGATACCCATTCACTATCAGAAATTGGATATATGAGTTCGACAGCCAGAAGTTTGTGCAGTTCTTCTCTGACAATGTCTTTCATTGTTGGGTTCATCCTTCTCTATGGCTGTCGACTAGGAGTTGCCTGGTCATCTAAATAAATCCGATGGGTACATATTTTTGGGCTGATGCCATGCATATCTGCGTAGTCCCATGCAAATGCTTGCTGGTGTTTTACCAGAAGCTCCTCCAATTTTTCTAGTTGTGTGGGCATCAACCTGCTATTGACGTTTAATATCCTCCCTGGCCCAACGTGTATTTGTCGGATGTGCTGATCTTGGGTGCCAGTCAACGGCGATCCAGGTGCGGGGGTGGACGATTCTCCATGGAGAAACTCCATGATAGCACCATCCTCGTCCTCTTCTGCCACCTCCTCCAAGGTCATCACCGGCTGGATTATGGACAGCTCCGTAGTTCCATGCTCGGTGATCCTGGGTTCTTCTGCCAAGTCCATGGACTAGGCTGGCGGTGAAATGGTCAGCCTTTTGACATTTTGCCCATTGGAGATGGTCATTAGCCCATCCCGATAGCTGATGTAGGCGTCAGCTGTTGCCAGCCATGGCCTCCCCAAAATGAGCGGGTAACCGCCCAACCTGGTCTTGGTTTGCAAAACTAAAAAATCGGCTGGATATTCCCATGCACTGACTGTTACGATCACATCTTCCAGCATCCCTTTCGGCGATACGGTTGATCGATCGGCTAACTGCAGCATTGTCATGGTTGGCTTCAGGTTCGTGAGCCGCAGCCTCTGCATGGTCTCTTGAGGCATCACGTTGATAGCTGCCCCGAGGTCAACCAATGTGTTGGACAGGAAATGTCCTCCAATTTTTATGGTCAGCACTGGGCTGCCTGGATCTGCATACTTCGGATGACGTGTTCTACCCATCATTAGATCTACCAGTTTACCCACGACGTTGATAGTCTGGGTAGCTTTTCATCCCGGTCTCCTTAGACACATTTCTCTAATTGCCTTGGTGTAAATGGGGACATCTCGAATTGCTTGAAATAATGGGATTGTCACCATGAGATTCTTCAAGCTCGACAAGATGTCAAATTTTGGCTGTGTTGTTTTTCTTTGTTCCTACAGCCGGCTAGGAAATGGAGCCTCCGCTCTCTCAAGTGCTTTTCCCTCTTCTACCAGAGGTGTCTCCTCTATTTCTTCCTCCTCTTCTACCAGTGGAGGAGTTTCTACCACTTCTTCCTCCTCTTCTACCAGAGGCGGTGTCTCTACTCCTAGTTGCCTACCTGATCTAAGCTGAATATTGTACATATGGTACATCTCACCTTCTACGTTGTATGCCGGCTGATTTACTCTATTGTTCGGGTTTGTTGTCGGTTGTGTTGGTAGCTACGCAGGTCTCGCTGCTGGCAATGCTGGTAAGTTCTATTGGATGTGAGCAGGAGCTGCATTCTATGGAGTCTGATTCCATGCATTGTGGCCTCTCCATTGCTGCCCAGGATATGGATATGGCATCCATGGCTGCTGATTCGGGAATGCTGCTAGGGGTGCGTTCGTCCAGGGTGATGGTCCCCACCACCCCATATTAGGTGGTTGAGGGGGTCCTTGGTGCATGTATGACCCTCCCCCATATGATGGCATTCCGGTTGGTATATTCCCCGTGGGGGGCTGTGGCCAACTCTTCCTATTGCCTATGAAGTAGGCTTCCATGTTCTCAGTCGCTTCCTGGTTACTGGGCAGTTGTGGGCACAATCGAGTTTTATGATTCAGCTTGCAAACTATGCATATTCTGACCTTGTTTTCTGGGCATGCATTCTTTGCGTGCCTTCCTCTACATTTTGGGCAGAAATAGGCTAATGCTACGTCATTTTCTTGTTTCTTCTTTTCTAACAGTAGCGTATCCATCTGCAGTGCTAGAGATGAGAGCATTTCGCTCTTCAAATCCTCCAGCATGTTGCCTATTTCTATTTTGGTGACTAAAGTAGTCGCCTTCATGGTCTGGCGGTGATTTTGCCTCGCCTTCTCGAGTAGTTCCGGCATAATTTCTGGATGTCGTCCATAGCATGTTGATAGACATCACCTCCAGAGATCATGTTGAGAGCCTCCAGTGACTCATTGGTAAGTCCCCTCAAGAAGATGCTTTTGAGGGACTTATCAGATAGCTTCGAGTGAGGGGACCATTGAAGATTAAAGGTGAATCTCTCCCAATACTCCTCGAGAGACTCATCTTCTCTTTGTGTCATGCTCAGGACCTCCTCCCTGGAGTCTCTTGCTCTCCCAAAATCTTGATATTGCTCTAGAAAGAGCGTCTTCATCTGGTCCCAGGTGGTGATGTGTTTGTCTCCCAGACCGATGAACCATCGTAGAGCTGCATCGTCTAATGTAGAAGGAAATAATTTCAACTTCTATGCATTTGATTTGTAATCCACAGACCTGCACAAAACATCAAATTTGAATAAAAACAGGTCAGGGTCCTCAGTCGGGTGTCCTTTGAAGGACGGAAGGTGAGCAGGGGATATGTTTTTCATTTTGGTATCTCCTACTCCCTCCTCTATTGGGAAACTAAAGCCAGATGAGACTTCATCGTTATCTACCATTTTTTAGGAAATGTGGTTTCTAATGCAGCGTTTATGGCCTTTCGGTCATTTAAAACTTTTTGAGTCAATGCTCTAAGGTTGTACGGCGAGATCGTCTGATCCTCCACAGCCTTCCACAATAGGGCTTCCTCTAGAGGAGTCCTATTAAACGAGGGATTTGTGATGATTCGTTCATCCCCTTGTTGATGGGATGAGGTGGCACTTTGCACAAAGTGTGGTTCCTCACTCCAATGGACTAATGGTAGGTCGGGCGGGTCTAACTCAAATCCAAAATGCTCGGGTGACTCAGGTCCTGATGGATTAGTTCTTATAAAGCGACCGTCAGGTCCTCTTCTTCTCGAAGAACTCATACAAGGTCAGATAGAAGGTTTCAGGGTATTGTAAGTAATCTAATTAAGATGCTTCCCCGACAATGGTGCCAAAATGTTGTGGGCCAAACAAGGTGAATGGTTTCCTATTTTTGTCACATGCCCGTGCATTTAATTATCAACCCAGGGAGCTTCGTAAACTTGCGAAGAGTCAAAATTAGGTTACTACAATACCACTGGAGGTGAATCTGCTAATCCTACGCTTGGGGGGTGTTCTTGAGATGGTTGTCAATCATTCCCGCACTCCTCAATAAATTACGTAAGAAGAACAAAATTTAAATCTACAGAAATAAACTATGTATACATTCCTGAAAATGAATCTACTGCAAATACTGGAACTAGCAAACTAATGAACGTTCCTATGAAAGCAATAAACTAATTAAAATAAATAAACAAGAAGGAAATGGGGAAGAAATACTAGCTTGGAGTGGGCCCAGGCTCCAGCAGCTTCTTCCCGATCGAACACATGCTTTAGAACTTCTGTAACTGTAATATATTTATCAACGCATTACAATGTAACTCTAAAATGGATTAAATATCTCTCTATCTCCACATATATTTTCTATATATTTTTAGAATGATCTGCGTGTGTTTATATAACACACCCGTAGAACTTCTGTTACAGAAGTGGTTACAACAGTCGATTCTTCCCAGACTAAATTAGAACAGTCTGGCGAATGCAATCGACGTCTGGCATTCTATTTTGATGGCGGCATGTTCATTCTGGTTCGTGCTTTGCCTAGCATCCGTAAGACATTTTGATACATTGGTGCTATCTCCAATTTAGCTCTGCATGATGCAGAGCTAGAACTACACCAGCCACTGCTGTCCACGTCCTTCGAGTCTGGTCAACGGGCAAAGAATCAGTGGCGCCTTCCGACTGCAGGGAGGCGCTCGCATTCAGTTGGCTTTTGGACATTCGGTTGGCGCCTTTCGGCGTAGGGAGGTGCTCGCATTCAGTTGGCGCCTTTCGACTATAGGGAGGCGCTCGTCTTTGGTTTGGCGCCTTCCAACTACAGGGAGGCATTGATATTCAGTTGGCGCCTTTCGACTGCAGGGAGGCGCTCGTATTTGGTTTGGCGCCTTTCGACTACAGGGAGGCACTGATATTCAGTTGGCGCCTTCCGACTGAGGGAGGTGCTCGTCTTTGGTTTGGCGCCTTTCGACTAGGGGAGGCGCTGATATTCAGTTGGTGCCTTCCGATTGTAGGGAGGTGCTCGTCTTTGGTTTGGCACCTTTCGACTGTAGGGAGGCACTGATATTCAGTTGGTGCCTTCCGACTATAGGGAGGCGCTCGTCTTTGGTTTGGCACCTTCTGACTGCAGGGAGGCGCTGATATTCAGTTGGCACCTTTCGACTAGGGGAGGCGCTCGTCTTTGGTTTGGCGCCTTCTGACTGCAGGGAGGCGCTTGTTCCCTTGGCGCCTTCCGGTTGCGGGGAGGCGCCTATGTTCTCTACATTGACCCCCGATGAAATAAAGTGCCAGGTCCATCAAAAGGACCTCGACTGTTCCAAATCTAACTAAATCAACTGCAATTCCACAAAACATACTAAAAGCACACAAATTAGATAACACGCATAATTATATCAAATATCTATATAATCATTCATAAAAGTATGCAATCCTTATTATACAGCCGCATATTGATCAAAGAAATATGTACAAAATATGAGCATTTCTGGTGCTCATCAGTTTGTAGTTCTTGGAAGGTGCAAATATCTTGAAGTTCCTCTTGGTGAAGCCATAATTATTTTTGTCATGAATCCTATAGTGAGTTGCTTTATGACCAAAGTGATTACAAGAGTAACAATACCCTTGAAAGAAATATCCATATTTAAAAGATCTAAATTTTCTTCTAGTGAGGTCATACTCTTTCTTTCCATGAGTCCTGCAATGCATAGCCTTGTGACCAAACTAATTACATGAAAAATAATATCCTTTGAAGAATTCTTGTCTTGAACCCTCTGATCTTATAGTCCTTTCTTTTATTTCTCTATGATGATCCTTGTTTCTTGTTTGTACATTGTTCCTTTCTTAGTGAAGCTTCTATTCTTCAACTTATCCATATAAGTCTCAATTTCTTCTTCACTCTATTCCTCTGAATCGTCCTCTTCATTTGAGATTGAGCTTGACCCTTCTTCTTGTTTCCCTTATCCTTATTCAAAACCAAGTCCTATTTTGATAGATGAAGATATTTATGCATTGATAATCTTATCCAAAGTATTTTAACTTTTCCCAAACCTGTGTAGCTTGTCCTTAAAATATTTCACTTCCTTCCTTAGTGAAACTACCTCATTTCCTAATATTTCACATTCTAACTCTTTTACCTCTTACTTTTCACTCATGACCTATTTAATTTTTCTTGCCTTAGCTTTTGAGTTTGTTAGGTCTTGTAGAAGCTTTTATTTTTCTTCCTCACATTCTTGAACTTGTGTCTTTAGTCTTGAATTCTATTTTCTAACATTTTTTAATTCTTTAATAGCAACAATAAGTTCTACTTCTAGATCTACTGTGCCTTCCTCTTAATTTTTAAAATCTTTCTCTACTTCTTGGTCTTCAAGAGCATCTTCATACTTTTCAACTTTATCTTCAACAAAAGCATTTTCTTCCTCTTCTATTTCCAAAAATATAATCTCTTCTTCTTCACTATATTAGGGTCTTTCATCACTTTCACTTGAAGCCTTGCTTTCCTTGTTAACATAGAAACTATGCAACCCCAGGAAGCTATGCACTATAGTCTACTTGCAAAACTATATCAAAATAAAGGACCGTAAACCATAGATAACATGGAAATAACAAATTAAAGAAGTATATTTTATTTATTTATGTGGATCTTGATTACGTATCGATCTCTTTGAGGGATATCCAATTTTGATACAATGAACTACAAGCAGAAGTAATAGTAAATATATCCCATGTAATGGGATGGTGCACTCTACAGGCCTCCTGGTCTCGCACATGAAATTGTATGAGGGTTTATAGATGCCTCCTTCTCCTTCTTATCTCGAGGGATTTGACATATTAAACACTTTGGATTGGTCTTGTAACCTATATCCTACGTATAGGAAATAATAGTAGGAGATCAGTAGCATGGGCAGCCTCTCGTGATGAGACTTTATTAGCAACTATGTGAAGCATGATATGTAAGTATGATAAGATCAATATACAAGAAACTAAATGATAAATGCATGGAAAACATAGGAATAATGGTGCAAAGGCATTAAAGAGACCAGATCTATGCTAAACTAATTATTAAATCAAAAAGCATTAATAGATCTAAGCTAAAACTTGGAAAATAATATCTAAAACCCTAGGCTATGCCTACAAGCTACTGTTAAAGATAGTGGCTATGAAATAAAACCTTCTTTCTTGTGGATCAGGGGCTGTAGCACTAAGTTCCTTATCTGAATTGATGTCCAAGGGTCACCTTTGTGTCTGTACATTGATTAGTGGTGAAGAACATTCAATATGAATGGTTGTATGGTTGGAAATCATCGCTAAATTAGGTAGAGCTCCACTACTCCTCCAAGAGGTATTGAATCTCTCTCCAATTTGCTAGATCTTTGCTGCACAAGATTTTGATATTCATGGATCATTTGCTTTTCTTGGGAGAGTCCATATATAGACCTCCCAGATTTAGATCTATATTTGGATCTTAGTTTCTTGGAGAACCCAAAATTTAGATCTGCATGCAACTAACCATCCCAGGGGGAAGACTCAATCACAAATCTACATTGAAGGGATAGTCAGTAGTAGCTCTAGGAGTTCCACACCAAAAAACACCTACAAGCAGTGCAAGGTGTAGTCATAATGCATTATCTAGGCCTGTAGTCATGGCCATATTGTATTTTGGTGCTAGTCATTTTCTAGAGCAACGACTAGGTGTGGCCACTCTCAGCTTCAATGGCCTGTGTTGGTGGTTGCACTGCTTGATAATAGCCAAGCCTGAATGGGCTAGAACTATGCTTTTTGAGTGGTTAGGACCATTATTAGCTCTTGGAAAGGTCCAATATCATTTAGGTGGTCTTTGAATATGCCCATATAAGTAGTATCCTAAACATGATGTGTTTTAGGTGTCTATAGATGCCTCTTTTTGGGATACATTATGGGAAAATATAGTGTAGAGCAAAAATAAACCACCTAGGACCACATTGTAGGGTGTGTGATGATCATTGATCTGATCAACATTGGATACCCTAGTCATGAGAAAGGATGTGCATCCTAGAATAATTGCTTCCAACAAGATGGAAGGCTTAAATTTGTGAAATCTTGTCCACATCCATAAAGCAATTGGGTAGCTTCATTACTACTATAGGTCTGAAAGGAGAATAACTACAATCTTAACTATCATATTTGATTTTTTTCCACAAAAAAGGGTAAGCTTATAATAGTTGTTGGTAATGATTTGTAAGATGAACATAGTTTGACATGATCGAGTGATCCTTTATTTATTTTTATTATGATTGTTGATATTATGACTACCCCCTCAAACGATGAGTCGATGAGGGAAGGAAAATGTATAAAGCAATGAGTTGCTTGACCAAGGTGAATGATTTGGAATTTTTTAGAGATTTGCTTTATTTTTATAGGGTAGGTCCCATATTAGGTATGATTTCAACCATTTTTAGTAATTGTACATCTTTATCCCACAAAGTGATCTGGCCGCCATGGCCTTCTTAGGGAATCAAGATTATAGCAATTCCATTTAAGCTTATGGTCGAGGCAAAAATTAAAAATATAAAAGCAAATTTTAGGGTGACTTTTATTATTGCCAGTTGTCAATTTGCACTTTTGAGCTCTGAGGTGAGAGAGATTGATTGTAATCTAGATACTACCAAATTCAAACACCATGGTGAAGTAGGGTGATGCATCGACAAGTGGAGGACCCGATGAATCATGGGTATCTCTCAAACCCTAGCTTGTTATTTGTTTTATTGGGTAAAATAAACCTCACTAAGTAATCGATAAATGAACCAAATTAAACCGATTGGCAATGAACTGAAACCATAGATATGTTTAGTTTAGGTTTAATTTTAGTGGAATTTGCTTAGTTTTACATTTTTAATTTTTTTGTTGTTTTTGGATGAGGGTGAACACTGTCGACATGCCACCTCATGGTTGTTGACGCTCAGAGTAGCTCCTAAATGGCCAAAGAGGGTCTACTGCTACTAATAGTGGCTAGCTTGAATTCCAATAGTTAAATTTTTGGCAGTTGGCAACTGGCCACTATTGGCTCCAACAATTACTATGTGGTCACTCCTAGCATGAGCGGTTGAGCAACCTTAGGCTTATTTTTTATTTTATTTTTATTTTTAAGGAATTTAATTGATTTTTTTGGATTTTATAAGTGTAGATTTTGATTTTTTTGAATTTTTAGGTGCATTTAGTCATTATTTTTGTAGCCTTAGGCTTATCTTAGATAAATTTTGCATCATTTTTGTTTTATTCCTCCTTTTAGATTTTAAGTGCATTTAATTTAGGCATTTATTTTGCACTCTTAGCTTCTATCTATGTGTGCTTGGGATCCTACTTTTATTGTGTGACTACTATCCTAGATGAATGCCATAGATTAGGCTTGGCTTGATGCCCACAAACTTCAGTACATCACGAGGCTACTGATGATCATGTCAAACCAGGCCTACCTCATTGCCTTGGCACATAGGTGGGATTCTAGGACTAACACCTTCCATCTCCCTATTTTTGAGATGACCATCACACAGGAGGATGTATACAGGATATTTTGGATCCCTTTTTATGGAGTCCCTATTGTGTCCTCTCCTACTGATGCTAGAGATGTTGTCTTTATGAAGGTTTTTGGATATCGTGCAACTATAGCATTTGGAAACTGCCATCATTGCAGGATCTCTGTGGATCGATGGTACCGAGAGAATATCTTCTCTCGATGGTAGGAATTTTTGATGTATGTTATATGTAACATGCTTTTACCTAATTTCTCTAGAGTGAGGTTACCATAGAAACTCCTAGATATGATCCAATACTTGATGGATAGCAAGGATCCCATCATCATGGCTTGGGGGAGTGCACTTTTGGCTTAATTTTATGTTGAGATTTACAAGATTTAGCAGCATGGACAAGCCAAAATCACTAACAGCCTACTCCTCCAGATCTAGGGGTGGAAGTACATCAGGGTGGAACACCTAAGAGGATTACCTAATAAGATTACAACCATTACAGGTGTGGCTCAATGTTACGAAGGTAGATGGTCTTGAGAGCATGAGGAGCATAAGATTCAATGCCATGCAGGGGATCTATCTCACTATATAGTGACTCTAACTGGCCTACAGGCTAAGGATATTATCTAAAGGCCTTATCATGAGTGCCCTTTCTAGGAAAATGTATATAGATTCACGGCTTGAACTAGGCATGATCGATGGGTTATCGGTAACAAGGGCGACATTAGAGAGTTTTTCTATTACTCCCAGGTGCTCCAAAAGGTTGATCTTTAGTAGGATGTACCTCTAGAGCCTATTTTGTATAGGCAGTTCATCGTAGAGAAGGATCTTCCACTACCCTAAGTTATAGTAGTGATGGAGGATGATGATCTTCCCATAGTAGATACCAGGGTTACATAGGCATATACTTAATGGTGGGTTACATAACTATGGCAGGGTGATGACAACTTATGTTGGTATCAGGATGAGACAACTAAAGAGGAGGATCCTGATGGGCATCGAGTAGGGTTATGCATAGTGGTGAATATTCCCCAATTGGGTAAATATTAGGATTTTCAAAATTGAAAATTGGCGAATATGAGGACCCTCGATGTCGGCCCATTTGCCTAAAATTTTTAGGACCAATTTTTTATTAGGGTCAATTTGCCATAATATATATCCAAACATAGGCATATTTGTACTCGTTGGAAAGATTTTTTCAATCCTGATCTAATGGTGGTGTTTTTATGAAGTTATAAGATGATTTAATAGGTCAAAAGTGGCTCCAAAGATGAACTTACATTTTAGGGCTTAAAATACCCCAAATTTTGGTATGAAGATGGTTGATTTAATTTACTTAGGATTCTCCATGATTCACCTTGATTTTAATTAGGATTCACCATTTTTTTACAAATACATTTTGAGTCCAACCCCTTATGCATAACCCTAGCATCGAGTGCAATATCGAATAGAGGACTGGGGATAGTCTAAAGTGGAGCAACCAATAGAGGAGCAGGTTGCTCCCAAGGAGGAGGATGAGTTAGCTCCATATGAGTAGGAGTCTCCTATTTGGGCTTAGTTGTACCATGTAGAGGTTGAGCTTTAGGTAGCTCAAATTTAGATCTTGTAGGAAGACTCTACTATTACTAGGCTTTAGACATAGGTTATGAGCTTTGAGGGGGAGAGGACCACCCTCCAGACATAGATTAACTTGATGTAACTCAGGATAGAGAAGTTTACTTCTAAGAGGGATATTGCACAAATTCAGGTTGTACCAACTTTTATAACTCTATAGGGACTGATAGGTTGGATCCAGGTGCAGAGCTCAGGCACCTATGAGATCTATTAGAGGATTGTGATACTCAAATTATAGGATATGTTTCATATATTACATATCTATAGATGTAGATTCGGATGCTAGGTGCCACTCCTCGGGAGAGACCTATATTAGTGGGTCACAATAGAGTACACAGAGCACGTCAGGGTAGTCATCAATTTGACCTAACTAGAGGACCAAAACCTGTATAGAGAGGACTGCAAGGACTAGTTCCCACCATACTCATAGGGACGAAGCTGAGGGTCAAGGCTAGGGGTGGAGGCCCAGGTTGATTACTCTAATGGTTCGGATTTATTTTATTGTAAGGTTAGATGACCTACACAGTTGTAGCCTATGGATAGTTGTGTACTCTTATGTACTTATTTGATACATATATATATATGATATTAGCATTTTGAGACTCATTATGTGTATTTATATGTTTTTGCTTTTATGTTTATGTGATGTAGTATTATGATCTTACGTTATATGGTATGATGTGTTGATATGCATTAGCTATTTGATAGATGTATGCTTTAGATGATGTGATCTAGATGTGTAGATGGACTACTTATGATGTATACATATATGGATGCAGTGTTATTGTTAGATGCATATTTAATTTTGATTTAATTATTTATGCATTTAATCTATGTGCTTATGATATGGTAAATGAAATGTGTTTACATGCATTAGTTATATGATGATGCTCTAATGTAAATGAACCTGTATGCTTTAATAACTTAAAACATAAGGAATGCATGTGATATGAGTTCAATAATATAATGGGCAATACCATAGAATGTATAATTATGATGAATGTAAATAATAACTCCTAGGATAATAATTAACCATTTAAGCATTCAAATGTTATATGATGTGATATGTATGTGCTTTATTTATAAGCTTATGTAAATTAAAATAACTATACAAAATAATCAATGGCCATCTAAATATATTACTGATATTTATCTGGTATATGTCCTATTCATGCACATCATTTAATGAAAAAAACATCCTAAAGAAAGTTGATGATTTTTTGCTATTAGGGATTTTTTAGGTTTTCCATGAGACTCAAACACCCTTGTTACTTCATAAAATATGTATACTGACCATACAGAAATCCTAAAAGATAAGGTTTTTTTTATGAAGACCTAGATACTCATTATTCCTATATGTGCAAATGAATATATTAGGTAAAACATAAGCATACCCTAGTGCTAGGAGGGATTCTTTTAGCCCATTATTGTATTGGGGATCCTCAAATGTTCATCCTGATCCGCTGGACTTAGTTGGATTAGACCACTAGGTAATACATGACACCTAAAGCTAGCCCTTTTTGCAAATTGCTTAGACCTTACCCTAATGCCAGACGAGATTCATGCAACCCATTATTGTATTAGGGATCACTCAATGGCTTGTGGAGATCGACCATTCCAGGGATTCAACCTCTTCACCCTCTTCTTTTCTTCACATTTATTTGGGATACTTGCTCATGCTTTAGTGATGACAATCACTATTTATTTTGAATTTTTGTTTTCTTTTGAGTAAGGTATTTTTGTAGTGATGATAATCACTATTTATTTTGCTTTTGAATTTTGCTTTGTTTCAATATTTTTGCTTGTTTTGATGAAATAAAGGGATTTCTTTGGGTGGAGGGAAGCTTGTACTTTTACCAATGATCAAAGTCCTAAACCAAGCGCATCACAAGGTGAGCAAGTAGAAACATTTTTTTTAGGATGCCTAGTACCACTTTGTAGCATTCATCTTTTACTTGTTCCAACTAGGATTTTAATGTTGTGATTAATGATAGAATTTTGATATATGCTAGGTATGATCACAACTAGACCTCATATTCTTCTAGTGAAGATAGCTTTCTATAAAATTTGATAAAATCACTAGGTATGACTGAGTGACCGAAAAACCCTAGTATATTCCTCATAACAATAGGAGGGGTTGTGTTGAAAAACATAGTTACTCACATGGGTTATGGATGATGATGGATTTTGAAGATGCATTATTGAGATACAAACGTGTTGTCATTTGTGATATTGTGAACACAACCTACCCTAATACAAGTTCAATGGATGGAAATGCCTACATGCAATGCAACTACATAAATGCAAATATGAATGTAAGATGCATAATGTAAATATTTTTGTATTTTTGCAATGTTTTTGAGTTGTTTTTGAGTTTTGACTATTCTTAATGTTTTTTAAACTTTTTGACTTTAAATTATTTTTATGTTTTTTATTTTTTTACCAAAGGTCTTAAGGTGTCTTTGGGGCTTTTGTGACATAACCAAAGGGCTTTAAGATGTCTTTTGAGCCTTTTGTGATTTGACCAAAGGGCTTTAAGATGCCTTTAGAGTATTTTTGTGAGTTTACCAAAGGTGTAATGCTACCTTTGGGGCCTTTTGTGATTTGATACAAGGGATTTAAGATACCTTTAGAGCCTTTTGTGAAGTGACCAAAGGGCTTTAAGATGCCTTTGGAACCTTTGTGATTTGACCAAAGGGCTGCCAATATCTTTAGAGCATTTTGTTATTTGACCAAAGGGATTTAAGATGCCTTCAAGGCTTTTAGTGATTTGACCAAAGGACTTTAAGATGTCTTTGGAGCCTTTTGATTTTAAAGTTTTCTATTGTTTTTGTAATTTTGAAATTTTTGATTTTTTTTTATATTTTTGATATTTATTTGAATGTTTTTGTATTTTACTGTGTTTATGCATAAAATTCCCTTATATGAATAATTTTGAGAGGATCTGTCTCCTCAACACCTTATTTGGATGTTAAATCCCGCATAATATTTTTTTTGAATGATGGACCATTATCCCATATTATCTTGAAGGGGACCCCAAAATGACAAATGATGTTGTGAAGTATGAACTCTACAATTTGTGGTCCAATCATTGAGGTTAAGGGGACCACTTCCACCCATTTGGTGAAGTACTCAATGGCCGTTAGATAAACATGTTTTGGCTTGATGACAAGGGGGAGATCTTTCCAATTAGATCAAAAACCCATCGAGAAAATGGCCAAGCTTCCTGAATGGGTTGTAAGGTCTAATATGGAAGGTGCATCAGATTTGCATGATGTTGATATTTAATGCATTTCCTGACATACTCACAGTAATTCTTCTCCATGGTGGGCCAGTAATAGCCCATTCGAAGGATGTTCTTGATGATGGCCATGCCATTGAAGTGGCCTCTACATGTACCATTGTGAGCTTGCAAAATCACCCAAGTTGATTCTTGGAGCTCTAGGTAATGAAGGAGGGCTCCATCGTAGCTTCAATGATATAATATACCTCCTAGAAAGACATATCTTGTCACTTCATATTTGAATGCCCATATTTTGGCATGCAAAATTCCATGTGGGATGACTACAAGTTTCATGAAATCTTGTAATTGAGATAGCCAAACTTGATAAGCTACAACCTCAATAGATAAGATGACTTGTTTCTCCTACGATTCGATGTGCACAAATGCATATTGAGAAATAACCTTGTGGTGAATGATGGTACCATTCTTCGTAGGACCCTGTGAGATCAAGGATCCCCAAGATGCCTTCTTTTAAAATTCTTTGGCTTTACAGAACTAGTCATGGTTTGGTTCTATATAAATCATGTTGAATGATTCTTTGTTATCAAAAGCATCATGCTGCATCATTGAGTGCGAAAGAATTTTCACATGAATGGTAGTGAAATTAGCAGATGGATTATAAGGGATCAAGGATCCCAAATATGCCATACTATCCACAAATCTAGTTGATGTGCGAGGGATTGCCTCAATACCATACCATTCTAGTTGGGCTAGATAGGTGTTAAAAAAATCCTTGTAAGATTTCAATATTGTATCCCTACATTGGAATAATCCCTTAACTTGGTTGACTATGAGAAGGGAGTCACCAAAGATATTTAGCATTTTGATCTTCATAGCGATGGTTTTTTGGAGATCCAATATTAGGGCCTTGTATTTGGTGTTGTTATTCATTCAAGGGAAGTCTAGATTAAATTTAAAAGGTATTGGAGCACCTTGTGGTGTAAAAAAAATAATTTTTGCACCACTTCCTTGCTCACACTTTGAACCATCAAAGAAAAAAGTCATGTTAGCTTTACTTTCGAGTTCTTCAGGTTTGGATGCTTCTAATAATACGAAGACTGCATCATCTAGAAGTTCTATGGTGAGGGGCCTACTATTCTAAAGATGCACCTCTGCCATTTGATAGGCTATGACTTGTCCCTTGATGGACTTTTGGCTTATGAATTCCAAGTAAAATTCTATCAATAGAATGATCCACTTTGCAATATGTGTATTATGATATCTTGCTCATCATATACTATAAAGGATTTTTTTTGGATATTATGTACATTGTATGGTTCAGAATGTAGTGGTGCAATTTCTTGGTTGCAAAGACCACTACTAGGCACATATTTTCTATGTATGCATATCCTCTATCGTAGCTCACCAAGGTGCAGTTGATGTAATATATCACTTATTCTTTATCTTACATGATCTTTTGAGCCAACATGGTGCTCAAAGCAAAATCAATAATAGATATATATGGCAAAAATGGTATGTCTAGCCTCGGTGGAGCTAGGACTAGGGGTATTTCTAGGTACTTCTTGATTTCAACAAAGGCTTCCTAACATTATTCATCCCACTAGAATGAGACCTCCTTGTATAGCAGTTGATTCATGGGTTGACATTTGTTCGATAGCTATATGATGAATCATATTATGGACACTACTTTACCCTTTAAACTTCTCAGCTCTTTGATGTTAGTGGGTGGGGCCATTTCTAGGATAGTCTTTACCTTTGTTGGGTCTACTTTGATGCCTCGTTTAGAAATGATGAATCCCAAGAGTTTTCCAAAAGTTATACCAAAGACACATTTCTTGGGATTCAACCTGACATTGTGCTCAATCAGGCAATCGAAGACCTTTATGAGGATCTTGGCATGCTCTTCATGCAATAATGACTTGGCTAGTAAGTCATTGATATAGTCTTCTAAGATCTTGTGCATGTAGTCATAGAAAATGTATGTCATAGCCTACTAATATGTGGCATCAACATTTTTAAGACCAAATGGCATTACTTTGTAGAAAAATATCCCCCATGGAGTAGTGAACACAATTTTATGTTGGTCTTTGAATTTAATCTGAATCTAATTGTAACTAGAAAAACCATCCATGAGGGAGAGCATCTCATGACCTGCAGTTGCATCTATAAGAGCATCTATGTTGGGCAATGAGAATGAATACTTTAGTGTTACCTTATTGAGATCTTTAAAATCTGTGCAAATGTAGATTCTTCCATCAGGTTTTCCTACGGGCACCATGTTTGATACCCATTCTGGATAGTCGATGGGAACAATAAAGACTACATCCAGCAGTTTTTGCAACTCATTCTTTACCATCAAAGCGACGGTTGGATGCATCTTTTTGAGCTTTTACTTTATCAATTTCTTCATGAAATATAGTAAAATTTTGTGGAAAACCAATTTTGGATCTAGTACCGATATATATTTGTAGGTCCAATCAAAGAGACTTGGTCTCTCCTTCAATAGAGGAATAATGATGACATATTCTTTTGGAGATAAGATTTCTCCAAACTTGACTTTCTTTGGATTAGAAGTGTCATCACTGATGTCCACTTCAAAAGTCTCCTCTATTGCCATATGTGACCCCTCCTCAAGCTGGTGAGAAGTGGGTATTAAGTGGATGTCATCTGCTAGGTCTAAAGGTTCTAATTAATCATGGTTAAAAATCTACGTGATAGACATCATGTGCGTAGCTTGGTGCAAAATGGAATGGTTGTAGCATCTCTTCATTAGGGAAGAAATATTTAGGCTCTATGGATGAATCAACATGATCCCAATCAATAGCATCTAAATTAAGACACAATATTTTTGCAAGATCTATTGGGTTGTGAAGTGGAGTGGTCAAATCAATGGATATCATGTTGACAGATGGGATGAAATCTCCATGACCACATGGGTGAAACTCTGCATTGGTGTTTTGCCTTACATACCCAATATGTGGTTCTAGGGGTATGGGGATCTCAGTATCTATTCTATGAATAGATTATATGATGAGATCATTAGGCTAAAGAAACTCCTTAAATATAGGTGGATCTAGGTTGACCATGTGATTAATGATGTCTAGATTTACTGGTCTTACCAGGAAGTGAAGGTTAGGATCTATGGTGCAGAGTATCACCTCTCTTTCAACAAGTAGATTGACCTGACGTAGTTCATGAGGCTTAAGATAAACCATCTCAATCCCATCCTCATAGTCACTATCATCTATGAATAAACCCTCATTCCTACCCACTAGAATTGGATGGTGATCTAAAAGTTTTTGTCAACTATTAGCTCACCCTTCTCAATCATGTTTTGCACAATATTCTTGAATTCGATACATGTTTCAATGTTATACCCCTATATTCTATGATATGGGTAATATTGATCTTCCCTATATCCCTTAGGTTTGGGATGGTTAGGGTAAATAAATTATATCTTAAGTATCTTGAGTCTTTGTGCCTCGCTTAGTTGGTTGAATATCGATTGCATCGACTCTGATAAAGGCATGAAATAGTGAGGTGTATGATGTTATTTATTTTGATCTTGGTTGTTCTTTGAGTTGCAATTGACCGGTGGGGGGTGAGCCTGATAGTTCTAAAATTTTTGGCTATTGCCTCCCTTTGGCATGCTTAAAAAAACCTAGTTGACTTGAGCAAGCTTGACCTACTTCTGTTGATTCTTGTTGTGTTTGTTATTATTCCAGTCCTTTTTGTTTTGGATCTTGAGGTCTCCTTCATCAACCTTGATATATTTTATTAGCTTGGCTTGATCCAAGGCTTCCTCGAATGTTTCATACTATTCTAGTTGCAATAGCAATGAGATATGCTTTATGCAATTCTTGGTAAACATCTGGGTGAGCTCTTCAATGGGAACGGAGAATGGTAGTTTCACTATTATTTTCCTCCACTTGTTCTCATAGTCCATAACTGGCTCATTGTCATATTGCTTTAATTTTGCCAAATCAGATAAGTTCACCTTCTTCTTGACACCGAAGGAGAAGCATTCCAGAAATGCATTCACTAGTTGCTCAAATTTGATGATGTTGTGCTTGGGCAGTTTATTGAGCCATTGAGTTGCTGCACTCAATAATTTCATGATGAATGTTCTTAGCATTAGGGCATTGTTATGCTTAAGCTATAAGCACACGTTCATGAAATTTGTAGTGTGTTCTTACGCCTATCCTTTGAACTTGTCTAGCCTAGGAATCTCAAAGTACCTAGGGTATGCAGGTTTCATCATTAAGGGACACAACGGTTGGTTGTATATCTTACTCAAGGTTGGATTTTGCCTCACTATGTCCTATTTCATGAGATATTTGACTATCTAAGCAAGTATTTGGTAAACCTTTTAGGAAATAATCTCCTATTCTTGAAAGTTTACTTATGGTGGTAGGGGAGGTAATCCTATGGTTTTCCAATTTGGGCATCTGTATTCATCCTCCATGACCACGAATGAAGGTTCAAGATATGTCTACTCCTGATCTTCCATCCCTACCTGTTCTTCATTAAGTTGTGTTTGTTTTGAATCTAGGCATTGTTGATGTTGTGAGGCATAATGAGTGCACTCATCTCTTTGTCTAGTGTGTCTCTCATGCTAAGAATTGGTACATCTATTATATTGGTATTTCTCACCACTTATGTGTAAGCCATATCGAGTTAGCCTATTCACTTGCTCTTCTCACTCAACCCTTTCCTCTCTCAAGTATTGCTTATGTAGGTGTAGATGCCTTTTTATTCATTCTTCTTGCTTGAGAGTTTTCAAATGCTCTTGCTTAGTGCACAATACTTATTATAACCTACGTACATGATCAGACTAACCTACCACCAAAGGTTCATGCCTCTCTAACACTATGTGAGGAGTTCTAATGGATAGGCATTTCATAAAGGCTCCTACTATGTTCTTTCCCTTATCTATTAGGGTGACTCATTCTATGTACTGTGATCTATGTTGTGTACCCCCATGGTCAGAGATAATGCACATGCTACGGGGATGCTTTGAAGCTTCCCTTGGCTCATTTGTGTGCCTTGTAATTATGCTATACAAAATTCTTAAAATATAATGTGCGGTAGCAATGCTTCTTTGAGGTGGTATTAAGATAACTTGATCCAACTCATCAAGTTTTCTGGTCTTCCATGATTGATCCCGTGGAGTTCCATTAGCACCAATGATATTATGGTCTAGGGGTATCCTCCCATACTCAGGGAGGCTAGGGGGTCCCCTAGGTCTATTACTAGCATAGCCCTTATGTTATGCCCCTCATTGGGCTGATCTAACCTAAGTGTATCCTATGAATATTAGGGCCTTGCAGCCCCTCCATGTCTATGTGAATATGGGGGACTTGAATCCTTATCATACCTATGTGAATATTGGGGCCTTGATGCCCCTCATGCCTATGTGTATATTGGGGCCTTGAAGCCCTCTCATGTATATGTGATGATGGAGGCCTTGAGGCCTTCTCATGTTTGTGTGATGAGGGAGGTCTAGAAGCCTCCTCATGTTTGTGTAATGAGGGAGGCATTGAGGTCTCATCATGTCTATGTGATGATTGGTGCCTTGATGTCCTCTCATGCCTACTATGAGAGGAACCAGGATATGACTCTCTCACTAGGGTTTCTTGAGGAGTCCCCCCAAGGGTTTAGTTATCACCCCTAATACTTGCTAAACTTTGTCTAGCAACATTATGGATGGGCAACTCAACATTATTGTGACTGTGATTGTGGTTGTGCAGAGTGTCAGTTTCCACCTTGGTGTTGGACCGAGGGTAGTTGCTCTGTGTGTATACCATGATGATTGTAAATTATCTTAAGTAAATTTCAAAGCACATAAGCAAAGCAAACAAGTGTTTATCTTATTTAAGGATTAATGTGTATTTCCTAAGTTTTTTTGTGTGTTGTTTGTAAATAAGACCTTGTGTCATATTTTTTGCTCTTATTGGATGGTATTCTTATGTTTAAGTGGATTTAACCTATATACTCACAACTCGACAACCTGGTGATGAATTTCAGGTCATGTAATCCAACCTCTAATGTGTGGTAATGAAGTCCACACATGGTCAGGGAGCACATGTCCTCTTAGTCCTCACCCATTTCACCTGTAGTCAATGATATACCTATTTGAAGAGAGATACATGCTATTTCCCATAGGTTATGATGGATCTTGGAGCTGGTATTGACCAATAATAATAGGTACATGGGATTTGAGACAATATTATTATTGGTATTGACCAATAATAATAGGTCATGACTTCCAACTCACCAACATTTAAGTGATTCATGGTGTGTGTGGTGTTCCTTTTATTTTATATTTTTATGTAATAGACAACTATGCATCAAAGAGCATTCATGATATATCCCTATATGCCTAAAATGAATGTTTTTATTCAGAACAATGCATATCTAAATATTTCAATGATTTTAGAGAATGCATTTCACTACTTCATGAAATAATGGCCACTAGCTGGGCTACATGTAAGTAAGCTTAACAAACAAACACCTAGACCACTGGAGACTAGGGCAGACCTTGAAAATAGAGGTCAATTGTTCCTAGTAGTGACTAGAAGAAAGCTATAGAAACTAGAAAGCTTGAATGCATTTTCCTTTTATCATTTTCTTTAATTAAATTATTGTTTTACTTGCTATTTTCTAAAAATAAATTGCAGATAGAGAAAGATAAAAAATTAGAGAGTACCCCCAACTTGAAATCCATATTTTATGAAGCTCAAGCTGATATTTGTGGTACTTTTTTTACTGGTCATTGTTGACGAAAGTGGTTGTTGCTGGCCATTGAATTCAACAATAGTTTCTACCTTTTAGTTTATGTCGACCAAAGAAACTAAACCTGTACATAAAAAAGCATAAAAACATCAGCAAAATAGCTAAAAATAGAAAACTAGGTGGGAGTTCCATCGTGATCGCCATCTATGTGACCCCAATAATTTGTGAACCCTGGTCTACTTGCAACACTATATCAAAATAAAGGACCATAAAGCATAGATAACACAAAAATAACAAATGAAAGTGTAGCGACCCCGGGATGCACGCACCGCTTTACTCTACTTGCAATGTTATTAAAAACCCAAGATGAAATGGAAGACAATGAAAAAGCATATAACACGAAAATAACAAATATGGATCTCTTTATTCGTATTGAAACTCGGTTACATGTCGGTCCCTCTTAGGGATACCCATTTCGATACAATAAGGTTACAAATAGGCAAAGAGTGCCCCTTTCGCGAAGAGGTGGTGCGCTTTCAAAAAGCTTCCCGGTTCCACACACGAAAATGTATGAGGGCTTACAGATGCCTCCTTCTCTAGGTCTGTTTCCTAGAGGGATCCCTTTTGCTCTCGTATGTTGCAGATTCCGTCCGATCAACCTGTGGCCCTGTAAGCAATGAAACAACAACACACGCTTAGATGTCCGAGAATGCCTCCCCGGATGAGGTTGTTAGTACTGAATATAACAAATGAAAGCAAATGCAAATTAGACTAATGCTATGGATGCAAATGAATGAAATGATGCTATGCTAATGATATGCTAAAATAATGAATCTAATGTCTAAAACCCTAAGCTAAGCTTATGGGCCACTGTCCAAGACAACGGTCGCTAAAGTGACTCTCATCCTCTTTGCTCCAAAGCTATGGACCAAAGCTTGTATCTGATGTTGAAATAATGGTTGCTATGCTCTTCAATCTATCAGGGCTTCATCGTACTTATGATCTCCAAGGGAACTCTCCAAGTCTCGAAAGCTCTCCTCAATGACCAAGATTGATAAAAGATTGTATTCTTCGATAAAATATCTCTCTTGGTGCTCTTAGGCTTGCACCTTTTATAGTGTGAAACCCTAGGTCTATGTCCAAGCCCTAGGAATGAATTTCTCATGCGTAGTGTAAGTTAGCATGAGAAGCTTTTTGTCTTTTCTATGTTTGGAAGCTAGTTATCTAAAATATAACTGCCAACTTGAGTCTCCTATGCGAACTGGTCATTAGCATGAGAAGATTTTGTCCTTTGTTTATGTTTGGAGGTTAGTTAACTAAAGTCTAAATGCAAAATCAAGTCTCCTATGTGAAATAGTCATGAAAAGGAATGCAAAGTTACTCCCGCTCACCTTTATTGCATGCAGACTACCACTTCCACCCGTGATTAGGCCTATTTGTCGATAAAATTACTTTTATGGCTTAGCCGCTATCGTCTATAATGACTAAGATCTGGCCACTATCATCTATAGTGGCTAAGGTCTGGCCACTCTAGGCTTGAGCGGCTAGGATCTGGCCGCTCTTGGCTTGAGCGGCTAGGCTTGGATGGCTTGAAAAGGCCCCAAATGAGTGGTGAGAACCATTGTTGATGCTTGGAAAGTCCAATATTATGTCATATGATCTTATGAATGTGTCTATGTGAGTAGCTCCCCTAAGCATGACATGATTTAGGTGTCTATAGATGCCCCTTTTTGTGATGCGCTGTGTGGAAAACACAATGCTGAGCAAAAATGTAGACTGATCTGTTTGTAGGGTGTATGGTGATCAATGGTCTGATCAACGTTGGATGGCCCAATCATGCAAGATGGCATGCATCCCTTGAATCATTGCCTCAATGTTCGGAGGACTTAGCTCAGTGGCTTGGGCATGTTAAATTGCACTCATTCCTCAAACTCAATCGGGTAGCTTCAGCTGCTACAACAATTCTGACCGGTAGGAGAGCTACAATTGAAGATGTCATGTCTGCTTACGTTCCCAACAAACAAGGGAAATTTGTGATTGTTGTATGCAATGATTCGTAGGATGAACATGATTTTGTTATGATCGAGTGATATTTTGTTGATTTTGATTATGATTATGTTGAAGTTTTGAACTACTTCCTCACACAATGAATTGGTGAAGAAATGACAATGAATGAAGCGACAAGTCGCTTGACCAATATGACTAATCTGGTTCCTTTCTAGCATTTGTTGCTTTTAATGGGCAATCCCACATCCAAGTGTGATTCCAATTGTTTATGATAATCATCCATCCTTATCCCGAGGAGCGGTCCAACTATCAATAGCCTTCTTAGGGAGTTAGGATGAGTGATTCTATTTATGTTTAGATTGTATCACTTTGGCTTAATGTTTTTGATATCATAGGGGAATTAGGATGATCCTTTCGCACCCATGGAGCAGTCCGACCATCTTGGTCTTCTTCGGGATTGAAGGGTGGCACATCGTAATTCCAAAATGAGTTGTTTTTGCCCCAAGTGGCCTTATGGTTATCTACTCATCTCACCGAAATACATGGAGTGTGAATCACTGCAATCATCGAGTTGATAGAGTAGGTGACTGAATACGAGGCCTACCTGAGATTGTGCTTTTATGTGATTTTTTTGTTATTTTGAACATTCTGATGATCTTAAACCATCAAAGTGTGTATATTTGTTATTTTTGTGTGATTTCTCAAGGAGGAAACCTTTTGTTTTGATCTGTGGATCTGGCCGTTGTCAGGTCCAGCGGCCTCTGAGTTCCTGCTTGTGGCCATTGTCACCTTGAGTGGCCATGAAGTTTGGGCCACTAACGTCAGCAATGACCAAGGCATAATTAAAGAAATATAAAATTTGCATTTTCTAGGGTTTGACCTTTCATTTTCATTGTTGAAGATTCACTTTTTAGAGCTCTGGTGTGACAGCGATGGTTGCGACTTTGGAGTTTACTTGGCATCGAGGACATGGCTACGCAGGGTGAGACATCAACTGCTGGAGGAGCGAAGCTTCTCGGGTATTTCTCTTTTTCTAAACCCTAGCTCTCTTTTCCTTTATTTGGGTAAAACTGAACCTCACTAAGTAATTGGTAAAATGAACCTCACTAAACCTGTTAGTAATGAATCAAAACCCGTAGCTAGGTTTAGCTTACTTTCTGCTCTAGTGGGTTAGTCCCCAATTTTTTATTTTGTTTTTCTGTTAGTGGCTTTAGCCTAGGGTTTCTGAATTTTTTTGTTATTCACCTATTGCTACCATTTTAAGCGTGTTTGAACTTAGCTTTGATCTGATGCCTGAGTGGGAATTTACCTTTAATTTTTTTTTTTTCCCTCTCTTTGATCTTTTTATGTTATTTTGCAATATTTTGATTTTTTGTTCTTTTTGCCAAGGGTTCATGGGTTTGTCGTGTCGTCCCTTGGCCGTTGTCACTCAAGCAGCGTTGCTCGAGCCTAAGGTTTGAACCCTAATGGTCAAAAATTTGACCGTTGGGTCTTGGTCGTTGTTGTCTCTAGCGACCATTTTTGGCATTGTAGGCGATAGTGGACTAAATCCCTTAGCCATTTTTTTGCACAATTTTTGCTAGTTTTTGGATTTTTGAGATAGTTTTTGTTTTTTGAAATTTTTGAACTATTCTTTAGCCTGTATTGCACTGTAGTCATGTTTCATATTTCTTTTGCTTTGTTTAGATCCTTACTGCTTGGGCTCGGGACCCGAAGCTCTTGCTTGACCTTCTTCCTCGCTTGGATGACATGGACTGGGCATGGCTCAAGGCTCGTGGGCTCTAGTATGTTACCATATTACCTCACCTCATGTCGGACTAAGCTTATCTTATGGCTTTGGCCCATCGTTGGGACCCTCGGACTAATACCTTCCACCTCTCGATCGATGAGATGACCATTATGTCGGAGGATGTGTACAGGATCTTTCGAATCCCTTTTGATGGGGTGGCTATTGTTTCTTCGACCACTAATGCTAAGGTGGTTGTCTTCACTCGGGTGTTTGAGAGGTATTCTAAGGATGCTCTCAAGGACAACAAGTCTGGAGGAGTGTCTATCATCCATTGGTATCGGGAGTATGTTTTCATAGTGAGGCATGTGGTGTTGCTGATGGTCATCAACAATGTCCTCATCCTAGATTGCTTAGGCTTGAGGTTCCCTTGGAACCTCCTTGTGATGGTTCAGGACCTGATAGATAGTGAGGAGCCTATCATATATGCATGGGGTAGGTCTCTATTGGCTTAGTGTTATGATGAGTTGTACCACATCCATCGGAGGGGTCATGTCAGCATCACCTATAGTTGGCTTCTATAGGTCTGGGGATGGGAGCACATTAGGGTAGATCACCCTAAGGGGCTTCCTATTGAGATCATAGTTATGGATGGGAGGATGCAGTGCTATGGTGCTAGGTGGGCTAGAGAGAGCGAGGAGCGCAAGAGCCACACATTTGTAGGGGAGCTGACTCATTACACTGATACTTTCACTGGACTTTAGGATGGAGATATCATATGGCACCCTTATCATGAGTGTCCTGCTTGGGATGACCCTGATAACTTTACTTCTAGGATGCGATGCGAGCGATGGCTCATTGGCCATAAGGTCAACATCCGGGAGCACTTCTTCTACTCTCGGGTTCTTCGTCAGTATGGGTTGCAGTAGGATGTGCCACTAGTACCATTTTTGTATAGGTGCATCGAAGTAGAGAGAGACCTCCCTCCTCGATAGGTTATAGAGTTAGCTGATGAGGAGGATGCCCTAATTATTGATCTTGGAGTAGCTGGTGGAGTCATAGAGGCATTTGCATGGTGGTGGGGTGACTTGATGTGGTATGGCGAGGGTAGTCTAGGTCGAGAGGATGATGGAGGAGATGGGGTAGACCTAGTGGGAGTAGGGTTCATGCTAGGACTATGGCGTGGGACCAGTAGGTAGAGTAGGTGGTAGCGAAGGAGTAGGAGGCTCTTGAGGAGGTAGAGGAGGAGATGGAGCCTGAGGAGAGATATTCTCCTCTTAGGGCATAACTACATGATGTGGAGGTCGAGCTCTAGTCGGCCAAGATATAGGTACAATAGCATGATGCCACCATAGCTTAGAGGGATACTACTATAGCTCAGCTATCAGACCAGATATGGGATTTATAGGCTGCTCTAGGAGGAGCTACCTAGATGTAGGTTGTTGTTCCCCTCCTACTCTCAAGGATCCTTCGAGGGTAGCTCTCGAGACTAAGATCCATCATCTATAAGGTTTTTTGGATGAGAGTGATGTACATATTGTTGAGGATGCAGCCCAGATTGCCGCTCTCTCGAGGTAGATCATTAGGCTAGGTGCCATCCCTAGGGTGAGAGGAGCCATAGGTGGGTCACAGGTTAGTAGGAGCTCTACAGTAGGGTAGTCTTCCATCCGGCCTGGTCATGGGGCCCGACCTCATATAGAGAGACCAGCAGGGTCTAGCTCGCACCATTCTCCCAGAGATCCGGCCATAGGGGCGGTGTTGTAGGGGGCGTAGGCCTAGTATTTGATTGATGATACTCTTGGTTTTGATTCATTTTTGAGGTCAGGATGACCTATATGACTATCACCCATGGGCATTTTTGTACATCCATGGACTTGACACACATACTTTTATGATATCTTTTCATTATGACTCATTATGTGTATCGTTTATTGCTCATGTTTTTGTTGTTATTTTGTTTTATGATGTGATGTGATGATGGCATTATGATGATTTGATGTATATGTTAGATGATAGATGATATTGTAGATGCTTATATGGATGTGTAAATGCTTATATGATTTGATGATATGACGTGATGTATTTTGATGATGAATGATGAATTCATGATTGTATGCAAATGGATATTGCCTATATGTTTTATGATGTGCTTTATGATGTGATGATGGATGATTCATGACTTGTGTTTGTGGATGCGATGTTATTGTTAAATGCATGTTTAATTTTGCTTTAATTGTATGCATCTAACTTATGTGATGGAATGGTATAAATGAACCTGTATGCTCTAATCACTTAAAACATAAGGAATGCATATGACATTGACAATCTTAATGGGTGATACCACAGAAAGTAAAAAAATAATCATGAATTTAAATAATCACTCTTATCATAAGAATTGATTAAGTATTCATATATGAGATGTAATGGTGTGTAATGTATTTTCTTAATAAGTTTCTGTAAATTAAAAGATATAAAGTAGTCAGTGGTCGTCTATATACTATTTCTAATATATATGCGGTATCTGTCCTACTATGTTGATACCCCCTAATTTATAGAATCTTATAAAGAAAGTGATGGTGTGAATGATGTTATGATTTGTTGCTATTTAAGAATTTTTGGGGCTTTTCGGAGATTCAAACACTCTAGTTACCCTATCAACAATTGTCTACTGACCACTCTAGACTTTTGAAAAGTAAGGCTTTTACCATGGACCTAGTTTTTCATGATCTCTGTGTGTGCAAGTGATTGTATATTTTGAGGTAGAACTCAAGCATTTCCTCCGATGTCAGGCGGGATTCTTTCAGCCCATTGCTAAGATCAGGGATCCTCAAGTGTTCATCTCATCCTTATGTTGGACTTAGTTGGACTATACCACTAGGCAATATTGGGTTACCTAAGCTAGCTCATCCACATTCAAACATTGGTCTACACAAATGCATGAAGCAATTGTGGTAGACATATCATCATGCATAAGGATCTCTCCTTCCAGTTTTGTACAATGTTGAGAATTCTAGGGATTCAAGCTTTATTCCTTTTTGGCTTCTTTTGGCTTTGGATATTTGCTCATATGTAGTGATGAAAATCACTGTTTATTTTTTATTTTTCTTTGAGCGAGGATTTTTGTAGTGATGATAATCACTGTTTATTTTGCTCATATGTAGTGATGAAAATCACTGTTTATTTTTGATTGATTTTTCTTTGAGCTATGTTTTTTTGATTTTATGATTTGTGTATCGGATTATTGCTTTGAAATTTGGACTGTATGCTTGGCCTTTTGAATATGTACTTTGCTTTGGGATTTTGCTTATTTTGATTTAAGCAAGGGATTTGGATAGGGTAAAGCTTGTCCTTTTTCCAATTCTCAGCACCTTTAAACCGGTTGCACAGGGGGATAAGCAAGGAAGATCCTTTTCACTTAAGGTAACCTAGACCACTTTGCAACTTTCATATTTTCCTTGTACCAACTAGGATTTTAGTGTTTCAATTAGTGACGGGATCTTGAATATCCAAGGCATTATCACAGCTAGACCTTACCTTCTACTAATCAAAGTTGTTTTCCACAAAAGTTGATAAGATCACTAGGTGTGGTTGATTAACCAAAAAACCTTAGTATATTATGTATAGCAACAAATAATGGTTGTGTTGAAAAACACAATTACACACGTGTTGATGGAGGTATGGATTTGAATGATTTGTGCGACAAACTGTGGTATCACTTTTAAGGCTCTCATGACATATGCAATTGTAGTGGATATGAAAATGCAATGCAATGATGTGGATGCAAGATGTGAGATGCAATTGTTTTTGTATTTTTGATTTTTATGTTGTTTTTGTATTTTTGTTTGATTTGACCAAAGGGCTTATTATGCCTTTGGGGATTTTTGATTTTTGACCAAGTAGCATGAAGTACCCTTGGAGATTTTTGATTGAAGTTGACCAAGTGGTTTGAATACCCTTGGAGCATTTTGATTGAAGTTGACCATGTGCGTTTTTTCTTTGAGCTTTTTAGCTTTGATTGTATTTTGAAATTTTATGTTTTTATGATTTGTTTGTGTTTTTTGACATATTTGAATTTTTTTGTGTTTTATGTGTAGAATACCTTTAAGTGAATGATATTGAGAGGTTCAGGCTCCTCAACACCATCTAATGATATAAGGCGATATGCTCTAGGCCCAACTCTCTGTGAAATCATGTATGGGCCTATCCAGTTTACCATGAACTTATCTCGTAGATGCGATGGTAGATTCGAATTCTGTTGGTTTTCTTTGAGCACTAGATCTCCAACCTTGAATTCCCTTAGGTGGACTTTACTATTGTAAGCTCATGCAAGGTGATCTTGGTAAATGTGAAGATGCTCTAAAGCATTGACTCGACGTTCATCAAGAAGCATCAACTGATCAAGGTGGCCTTGCTGCGTGACATCATCATCTATGAAGTCCTTTAATGCTATGCGTAGAGTCAAAATTTCCAACTCTAGTGGCATGATGGCCTCAGTGCCATATACTAGTGAAAATGGTGTTGCCCTAGTGGGCGTCCGTATACTAGTCCTGTATGCCCATAGTGCAAGAGGTAACTGCATGTGCCAATCCTTGTGATTGTCTTGCACCGTCTTCCTCAAGATGGAGACTATTGTTTTGTTTGAGGCTTCTTCTTGCCCGTTTGCTTGTGGATAATAAGGCATTGAAAAACTATGCTGAATATGGTATTTGTTCATTAAAGCATGCACATTTTTGTTCTTGAAATATGGCCCATTATCCGATATTATCTTAGAAGGGACCCCAAAATGACTTATGATATTGTGGAGTATAAACTCCGCAATCCTTGGTCCAGTTGTTGATGTTAAGGGGATCACTTCCACCCATTTAGTGAAGTATTCTATGGTTGTTATGATGAATGTGTGTCGGCCTGAGGATGGGGGTGAGATCTTCCCAATCAAGTCTAGTCCCCACTACGAGAATGGCCATGCTGCCTGGATGGGTTGCAAGGCTTGCGATGGTAAGTGCATTAGATTTGCATGATGTTGGCACTTACTACATTTCTTGACATACTCATAGTAGTCCCTTTCCATTGTGGGCCAATAGTAACCCATTCTCAAGATGCGCTTAATGATGGCCATGCCACTGAAATGCCCTCCACATGTGCCATCGTGAGCTTGCAAAATTGCCCAGGATGCTTCCTGGGGCTCAAGACAATGGAGTAATACTCCATCATATCCTCGTCTATAGAGGATTTATCCTAGCAAGATGTATCTTGTTGCTTTCTATTTGAACGTTCACCTTTCAGTATGCGACAAACCTTGAGGTACTATTCCAAGTTTTAGGAAGTCCCACAGTTGGGAAAGCCAATCCTGATAAGCCATGACTTCTATAGAAAATATGACTTGCTTTTCCTGTATTTTTGAGCTAGTGAACATGGATTGAGGAACAACTCTATGGTGTATGGTTGCACCACACTCCATAGGTCCTTGGGAGATCAAAGACCCCCAAGGTGCCATTTGCAAGAAATATCTGGCTACGAAGGACCAATCTTGATTTGGCTCGATGTTGATCATGTTGACTGATTCTTGATTGTCAAAAGCTTCATGATGTATTGTTGAGTGCGAAAGCACTTTCACATGAATGGTTGTAAAATCAATAGATAGATTCTAAGGGATTAAGGATCCCAAAGAGGCCATGGTGTCTACAAATCTATTTGATGTATGAGGGATTGCCTCGATGTCATACCATTCCATCCGGGCTAGGTATGTGTCAACAAGTTCCTTGTAAGTCTTTAGGAGTGGGCACTTACATTGAAATAGTCCTTTGACCTAGTTTACTATGAGCAAGGAGTCACCAAAGATATTCAATATTTTAATGCCCATTGCTATGGTTGTTTGGAGTCCCAGGATCAATGCTTCATATTATGTATTGTTGTTTGTGCATGGGAAGTCTAGTTTGAATGATAAGGGTAATGGAGCACCCTATGGTGTGATAAAGACAATCCCTGCTCTGCCCCCTTGTTCACACTTTGAACCATCGAAGAACAATGACATGTCTCTTTCTTTCTTAGGTTCTTCGAGTTCTGGTGGATCTGATAATGCAAAGACCGCATCATCAGGCAATTCTATGGTGAGAGGCTTGTTATCCTGAAGAGGCACCTCTGCTAATTGATCTGCTATGACTTGTCCCTTGATGGAATTTTGGCTTATGAACTCTAGATCAAATTCTATCAATAGCATGATCCACTTTGTGGTACGTGTATTGTGATATGTCTTGCTCATCATGTACTACAAAGGATTTTGTTTTGATATGACGTAGGTCGTATGGCTCAACATGTAGTGTCACAACTTTCGAGTTGCAAAGACCATTGCTAAACACAATTTTTCAACATACGCATATCCTAGCTCATAACTCACCAAGGTGCGACTAATGTAATATATGGCTTGCTCTTTGTCTTGTGCATTCTTTTGGGCTAACATGGTGCCCAATGCAAAATCAGTAGCCGATATATATAGTAAAAATGGTATGTCTGGCCTTGGTGGAGCCAATACTGGTGGTGTTGCTAGATAAGTTTTGATCTCTGCAAAGGCTTGATGGCATTCTTCATCCCAATGAAAGGGGACCTCCTTGCATAGCAACCGATTCATAGGTCAACATTTGTCTGATAATTGCATGATGAATCTTTTGATGGATGCTATCTTGCCTTGTAGGCTCCTCAACTCCCTAATGTTGGTAGGGGTGACCATTTCTAATATAGCCTTTACCTTTGTAGGATCGACTTCGATGCCTCTCTTGGATACGATGAATCCCAAAAGCTTGCTAGAAGTTATGCCAAATACGCACTTCTTAGGATTCAATCAGACATTGTGTTCTATGAGGTGATCAAAGACTTGTCTAAGGACTTCAGCGTGCTCTTGCCACAATAGGGACTTGGCCAATAAGTCATCCATGTAATCCTCTAAGATCTTATGCATATAGTCATGGAATATGTATGTCATGGCCCATTGATATGTGGCACCAACATTTTTGAGACCGAATGACATCACTTTGTAATAGAATGTCCCCCATGGAGTAATGAAAGTAGTTTTATGTTGATCTTCGGGCTTAATCTGGATCTGGTTGTATCTGAAAAAACCATCCATTAGGGAGAGCATCTCATGACCTACGGTTGCATCTACAAGAGCATCTATGTTTGGCAATGAGAATGAATCCTTTGGTGTTGCCCTATTTAAATCTCTGAAATCTATGCAAATATGGACTCTTCCATCGGGTTTCCCCATGGGTACCATGTTTGACACCCACTCAGGGTAGTCGATAGGAACTATGAATACTGCATCCAATAGTTTTTGCAATTCGTTCTTCACCATCAAAGCGATGGTTGGATGCATTTTCCTCAGCTTTTGCTTGACTGGCTTCTTCATGGGATCCAATGAAAGGTTGTGAATGACTAACTTTGGATCTATCCCTGGCATGTCTTTGTAAGTCCAAGCAAAAATATTTGGCCTCTCTTTGAGGAGAGGAATTAGGATGGCTTGTTCCTCTGGAGATAGACTTTCTCCGAACTTGAATTTTCTTGGTTGGGTAGGATCATCACTGATGTCCACCTCGAAAGTCACTTCTATAGCCATATGTGACCCATCCTCTAGCTGATGAGGCATGGGTATCAAATGAATGTCATCAGTGGGATTTATAGGACCTACTGACTCAGGTTCCAAACCAACATGGAAGATGTCATACGCACAACCTGATGCAAAATGGAATGGTTGTAACATCTCTTCATTGGGGAAGAGGTCTTCAGGCTCTATGGGTGAATTAGCATGATCCCAATCAATAGCCTCTACATCAAGATGCAATGATTTGGTAGGATCTACTGGATTATGAAGTGGAGTGGTCAAATCAATGGAGATCATGTTGATGGATGGGATGAAATCTCCAGGACCACATGGGTGCAATCTTATCTCAGGGGTTTCCCTTCCATACTTATGATGAGGTTCTGGAGGAATGGGAATTTTTGGATCTGGCCCATGAGTAGGGTGGATAATAGGATCATTGGGCTCTAATCACTCTCTGAATGTAGGTGGAGGGGGATTGACCATCCGGTGAATGGCAGCTAGGTCAATAGGTCTCCCCAAAAATCATAGATGAGGGTCTATGGCATGGAGTGCCACCTCTCTCTCTACTAGCTCATTGACTTGTCACAAGTGGTGAGGTCCAAGATAAGCCATCTCGGTCTCATCCTCAAAGTCATCATCACTTATCCAAAAACCATTAGCATTGGTATGCGGCCCTAAGACAAGGGGCTCATGTCTTGGCCCTAAGTAGGCCATCTCTATTTCATCTTCATATTCTTCATCACTTATGAAGAATCCATTTGCATTTGTCTCTTGCCCCAAAGTCAGGGGTTGATGGCTTAGGCCTAAGTAGGCTCTTTCTATTGAGTCTTCTGATTCATAGTCACTTTCCTCTGATGTATATCCACTCTCATCATGGATGGACCATGTGAATATTTGTAAATAGTGAGGCCCCTGATAGGCTAAGCCAAGTTGCACCTCATCATCACTTGCTTCATATCCATTCTCCTCATCCCATGAGTTGTACCCTATTGGGGTGGAATCAATTGAGATGTTTGGATGATAAATTTTTGGTGGTGGTATGTTTACCATGGCCACTTGTCTATTGCTCAAATTTCCTATTCTTAGGGGGTGATAAGGAATGAAATCAATGTCTTCTCCTAACCCTAAGCTTAATCTATCCAATGCTACTACAAGAGAGTCATCTCGACCTCCGATATAATAGCCTAAGCCAAATCTATCAGAGGGAAGCTGATATTGTGGCTCGTATGGCCGCCTACACCCCTGCTCATATATGCCAAGGCCATAGCCATGCCAATGGCAATGCTCAAAGTAGCTTAGAGCAAACTTAAGGTTAGAGAGGTAATGAACATTGATCATGAATAATTTATCACTATCCTCTTCTATGTCTGAAGACTTATGGGCATAGTCCAGGTCGACATAGACAAAATTGGTTTGGTTGGGAGGGATTCCAAGTGGAACCACTATTCCCATTGGCGGCCTCAAGTCCTTAGGCCTTCCCATGTTTTGTGTAGACTCAATGATAGGCGTAAAGGTAATGTTCTGCACAAGGTACTCCCCTATGCCTGTGCTTGCCAAGTGTATTGATGCATGCGATGTAGATGACCCTACGGATGACATTGGTGAAGCAGGGTGATAATCACTATCTTCATCTTGATCTTGAAGATCTTCTTCTTCCATAGGACTTGGCATTTTAGCAATGGCTATAGTTGGCACTTCCTTGGGCCTTTCTTCCTTGACTAAGGGTGCCTTTAGCTTCTGATTATCTTTTGGTTTTGACATTGATGGTACTTTAGAAGCATTGACTATTTTGAGTGCACTAGGAGGTGTTGATGTGCATGGGTCTTTTCTTACCCTTTTGTCTTCGTTATCCACTTGTGTGGTTGGGGATGAAGGTGCTACGTATAGGTGGGTAGAAGGGATTACAAATTCTCCTAGAATGTCCACTTGATGGATGTATTTAAAAGGCTCTTCATCGGCTAGAACCACATAGACTTTGTTTTCGTGCACATACTTGACACACTGGTGCAAGATCGAAGGCACACACTTCATGGCCCTTATCCAAGGATGCCCTAAGAGGATGTTGTACTACATAGCTCCTTCCAAGACATGACACATCATAGGGATGGTCTTGTGCCCCACCTTGATGGGTAGGACTATCGTTCCCACAGTATTGCATAAAGCATCATTAAAAGCTCTCAATGTGTAAGCTCCTGGAATGATATTGGACTTGGGGATCTTGAGGTGCTCTATTGCTTGTTGTTGTAATGATGTTTATTGATGAACCTGTATCGACCAAGACCCTCTTGAAAGGTAAGTTGTTGATTTTCACTACAATGTTTAGCGGAGGGTCTAGTAAGGCAGCAAGAACTGTCTTAATCTCATGATCATAGAATCGAATTATAGGTTCCTGGCATTCTTGTACTTGTCCCACAAAGTGAGTGAATGCATTTACATCTTGCGGTTGGAGCTCAATTGTCCTTAAAATCTCCATTAGAGTCTCCCTATGCTTTGGGGACTATTGTATGAGCTCATAGATGGATAACTTAGCTGGAGTCATCTATAGGTTTTGCTCCAATCTACTTCGAATAGTTACCATAGGTCATGTTGGTGGACCTGGAAGGTTGTCTTGCCTTTGCCTAGGAGTGGTTGGGATGTTCATGGGAGCTAGGAGGTTGTGGTTGACCATACCACCTAGTCCTTGTTGCTATGTTAACAATCTCAACCATCCCAATGCATCCATGGGTAGGTATATCAGCTCGAACCTGATTGACTTGGGCCCCTTGCTCTCTAGGGGCCTCATGATTGGGCAATGGGTTTTTGTATATGCCCATGTCTCTATTATCGGGAGCTAGTGGGTTGTCAACTTTGAGTTCTCCCACCTCAATCATGTTTTGCACTTGATGCTTAAAACCAATGCAAGCCTCAATGTCATGCCTCGGTATCCTATGATAAGGGTAAAATTGATCTTCCCTATATCCTTTTGGCTTAGGATGGTTGGGATCTATAAGAGGTATATCAAGAAATATGATCCTCCTGGCCTCGCTCAACTGATTAAATATTGATTGCATTGATTCTATCAGAGGCATGAAATAATGAGGTGGCTTGCATTCTCTGTTTCTTCCCTGATTGTTCCTTTGGTCGTAATTGGTTGGTGGGGGATGTGCTTGATAGTTCTGGGGTTGTTGTGCACCCCCATCCTTGGGTGTAGCCAATACGACTTGATTGACTGGAGCAGGGTTGGCCTGCTTCTATTTGTACTTGTCATTCTTACCATTCTTGTTCCACTCCTTTTTGTTTTGGAGTTTAATGGTTCCCTCATCTACTTTTATTTCTTTGATGAGCTTGGCCTGTGCTAAAGCTTCCTCAAATGAAGGATACTTCTGAAGTTGTAGCAAGAGGGAGATGTGTTTAGAGCAAATTTTGGTGAACATGCGAATGATCTCTTCTATGGGAATGGAGAATGATAATTTTACCATGACTTTTCTCCATCTATTCCCATAATCCATTACTCGGCTCATCATCATACTATTTCAAGTTGGCCAGGTCTGAAAGGTTCACCTTCTTCTTAGCACCAAAGGAGAAACACTTTAAGAATGCATTTACTAGTTGTTCAAAGTTGGTTATGCTATGCTTAGGTAGTTGGTTGAACCATTGAGTGGCAACACCTAAAAATGTCATTATGAATGTTCTTAGCATGAGAGCGTCATTGTCTTCAAGATGAAAATAGGCATTGATAAAATTGGTGACATGCTCTTGTGCATCCTCTTCACCCTTAAAATTTTCTAACCTAGGCATCTCAAAGTGCTTAGGATATGGAGGGCTAGGGATTGATGGGCACAATGGTTGGTTGTGTATTTTGCTCAATGTTGGTGAGTTCCTAGCTGCCTCTTGTTTCTCAAAGGCTTTCATATTTTTAGCAAGCTCTTGAAATGCCTTTGATGCATGGATTTCCTCCTCTTGTAAGCCTACTCATAGTGGCAATGGAGGTAACTCTCTATCCATTTTATTTGTTCCATTTTCCTCCCTCCTACGAGGGGACTCAGGATTGTGATCCTGGTTTGTTGTGTTTGCCCTTTCCCCACTAGTTGGATTTCGTTCATGGTTTGGTGGGGGATTTCATTGTGGGCTATCTTGTCTAGTGCACCTCTCCTTAGGTGAGTCAGTGCATCTAGTTCTTTGGTGGTCACCACCATTTATCTATAAATTTTTAAGAGCTAGCCGCTCAGCTTGCTCTCTTAAGCGTTGCTCATGTTGGCGCAAGAGTCTTTCTCTTTGTTTATCCTATTCGAGAGCTTCCACTAGCTCTCGCTCCTTACGTAATGCATTTTCTAACCACCTCATTCGGTCAGTTTGTACTATTATAGAAGACTCATGTTTATCTGACTCTGTTCTTGTTGTCTTGACTCATAGATTCCTCGAGGAGGTTTCTGTTGTACCTGTACTCTTGCTAGCTAATGTGACTTGTTCAGTGTACTATTGAGTATCCCTATGATCAGAATCTGTGTATCTACTATGGGGTCACTCTGAGGTACCCCTAGACTGAGAGATGTGTTTAGAAGTCATAGTTCATGAGCTTCCAGATGCAGAGTTCTCAGTAGCTATAGTTCTTTGAGTTGGTCATGTAGGAAACCGATCCAACCCATCTAGTTGTCTTGTTTTCCATGGCTGGTCCCATGGGGTGCCATTCACTCCTATGAGGTCATAGTCTATGGGAATATTTCCTTTTGTGTGAAGGGTTTCTTCTATTTGATTCCCATGGCTAGATGTAGCTCTAGTTTCCTGCCCTTCAGTAGGTAGACCTATTTCATATGTTTCTTGTGAATCTTGAGGTGTTGCGACTCTTGCTTGCCTTCTTGATGAAGAGGGCTTTGTGACATGTTTTCTCCATGTGGATGGAGATGTAGCAGTCTCATCATCCCTATGTGAAGAATGAGTTTTAGAACCTTCTTTATGTCCATGTGAGGAGGAAGCCCTTGAAGCTTCCTCACGTCTTTGAGATGTTTCTGTGTGTTTAGAGGAGGCCCTTGAGGTCTCCTCATGTCTCCTTGATGAGGATGGTTGTGAAGCCTCTTTTTGTTTATGTGACTTTGTTCCATGATGTGGTTCCTTACTTGGGGTTTCTCGAGGAGATCCCCCAAGGGTTGAGTTATCACCCCTTAGGCTCGTGGAGCTACGTCTCACGGTCTTACGGGTAGGTCATTCAATGTTACTATGACTCCGCCTATGGGTATGAGTTGCTTCAGTCTCTCCCTCGGTATCAGATCGAGGGTGTTTACTTCTTGTTTTGACCATGTTGTCTATGAATTGATATTTTGAGTTGCAATTTAGGAATAGCCACACAATACCAAACAAATGTTTATCTTGATTATCGATTTAAGTGTGCCCTAAACTGTTTGGTGTGTTTTGATGTGTTGTTCTTTCGATTTCTTGCTCTTGTTCTTGGATTAATAATGAGAAGACTCATCCATAGTGACAATCAAGTACACCCATGCCAAACATGATTTTCTCAAAAGAAGCTAGGGTACACCATTGAAGACCCAGTGGGGGGTTCACCTAGCTCTTCCACTCTGAACCAATGATTGTTCCAATAGTGGGAGATAGTTTGAGCACAAGTAACTTAGTATCACTATAAGTAAGTTTCTCAATCCATTTCTAGGAAGCTCTAGGGGGAAAACTAGTGGAAGGAGATGAATTCCAATGTCATTGGACTGAATTGAGGGTTGGTGATGAAATCCAACTCCCCAATGTTTAAATGAGACGTGCATGTGTGGTGTTCATTTTAAGCTTGCATAACATAAAGTGCATCATATAGCAGCAATGAATCTTTCCTATATGCCTAAGTGCAAAAATACATTTCAATATTCAGAAATATGCATGAACTACTATGATTTGTATGAGCACACTTTATTTCATGCATCTATGGCCTCTAGCAGGGCCTCAAAGCAAGCAAACAACATACAATGTCTAGCACGTTGGATTCTAGGGTGAAATTTTTAGGCATAAGCCATTGTTCCTAGCAATGCCTAGTGGAAAATTAAAAGAAGATCTAAGATATGCAAAATGCTTAATTCTTTCTCCTTTTATTCTTTCAATTTCCAAACATAAATGTGCTTTAAGTTCTCTATTTTAGACACATAAAAGTAGATATAAAGCTATAAAATATCAGATAAGCTATACCAACCTTTGATCCAGCTTAGAGAGTCGGTGTTTTGACCTCTACTGCACTCCAGTTCTGGCCATTGTTGACTAGAGTGGCTGGTTCTTGGCCATTGTAGCTCAGAGCGGCTAAATCTCTATTGGCCATTGTAGCTCAGAGTGGCTAATTTCTGGCCACTGTAGCTCAGAGTGGCTAGACCTGCACACAAAACTAAGTTAGTATTCTAGAGAAAATGAAAAATTAGTGGAGGTCCCACCATGATCACCATCTGTAGCGACCCTAGGATGCACGCACCACTTTACTCTACTTGCAATGTTATTAAAAACCCAAGATGAAATGGAAGACAATGAAAAAGCATATAACATAAAAATAACAAATATGGATCTCTTTATTCATATTGAAACTCGGTTACATGTCGGTCCCTCTTAGGGATACCCATTTCGATACAATAAGGTTACAAATAGGTAAAGAGTGCCCCTTTCATGAAGAGGTGGTGCACTTTCAAAAAGCTTCCCGATTCTACACATGAAAATGTATGAGGGCTTATAGATGCCTCCTTCTCTAGGTCTATTTCCTAGAGGGATCCCTTTTGCTCTCGTATGTTGCAGATTTTATCCGATCAACCTGTGGCCCTGTAAGCAATGAAACAACAACACACGCTTAGATGTCCGAGAATGCCTCCTCGGATGAGGTTGTTAGTACTGAATATAACAAATGAAAGCAAATGCAAATTAGACTAATGCTATGGATGCAAATGAATGAAATGATGCTATGCTAATGATATGCTAAAATAATGAATCTAATGTCTAAAACCCTAAGCTAAGCCTATGGGCCATTGTCCAAGATAGTGGTCGCTAAAGTGACTCTCATCCTCTTTGCTCCAAAGCTATGGACCAAAGCTTGTATCTAATGTTGAAATAATGGTTGCTATGCTCTTCAATCTATCAGGGCTTCATCATACTCATGATCTCCAAGGGAACTCTCCAAGTCTCGAAAGCTCTCCTCAATGACCAAGATTGATAAAAGATCGATTCTCTGATAAAATATGTCTCTTTGGTGCTCTTAGGCTTGCACCTTTTATAGTGTGAAACCCTAGGTCTATGTCCAAGCCCTAGGAATGAATTTCTCATGCGTAGTGTAAGTTAGCATGAGAAGCTTCTTGTCTTTTCTATGTTTGGAAGCTAGTTATCTGAAATATAACTGCCAACTTGAGTCTCCTATGTGAACTGGTCATTAGCATGAGAAGCTTTTGTCCTTTGTTTATGCTTGGAGGCCAGTTAACTAAAGTCTAAATGCAAACTCAAGTCTCCTATGTGAACTGGTCATGAAAAGGAATGCAAAGTTACTCCCGCTCACCTTTATTGCATGCAGACTACCACTTCCACCCGTGATTAGGCCTGTTTGTCGGCAAAACTACTTCTTATGGCTTAGCCATTGTCATCTACAGTGACTAAGATCTGGCCACTGTCATCTACAGTGGCTAAGGTCTGGCCGCTCTAGGCTTGAGCGGCTAGGATCTGGCCGCTCTTGGCTTGAGCGGCTAGGCTTGGATGGCTTGAAAAGGCCCCAAATGAGTGGTGAGAACCACTGTTGATGCTTGGAAAGTCCAAGATTATGTCATATGATCTTATGAATGTGTCTATGTGAGCAGCTCCCCTAAGCATGACATGATTTAGGTGTCTATAGAAAGAAGTATCTTTTATTTATTCATATAGATCCCAGTTACATATTGATCTCTCTGAGGGATACCTAGTTTTGATACAATGAAATACAGTTAGAATTAATGGTAAATATATCCCCTACAAGGGGATGGTGCACTCTGTAGGCCTCCTGGTATCACACATGAACTTGTATGATGGATTTAGATGTCTCCTTCTCCTTCTTGGAGGGATTTGACATATTAAACACTTTGGCTTGGTCCTGTAACTTGTATCCTACATACAAGAAACAACAATAGGAGATCAGTAGCACGGGAAACCTCTCGTGATGAGGCTTTATTAGCAAATTTGTGAAGCATGATATGTAAGCATAATAAGATAAAGATACAAAAAATTAAATATTAAATGCACAAAAAAATTAGGAATAATGGTGCAAAGGTATTAAAGAGGCTAGATCTATGCTAAAACTAATTAATAAATCAAAAATCAATAATAGATCTAAGCTAAAACTTGTAAATTAATGTCTAAAAAACTAGGTTGTGCCTACAGGCCACTATCAAATATAGTGGCCATGAAATAAAACCTTCTTTCTCATGGATCAGGGGTTGTAGCACTAATTTCCTCATTTGAATTGATGTCCAAGGATCACCTCTAAGTATGTACATTGATTGGTGGTGGAGAACATTTTATTTGAATAGTTTTATGGTTGTAAATCATCGCTAAATTAGGTAGAGCTCCGCTACTCCAAGGGGTATTGAATCTCTCTTCAATTTTCTAGAGCTTTGTTGCACAAAATTTTGATATTTGCAGATCATTTTCTTTTTTGGGGAGAGTCCATATGTAGACCTCCTAGATTCAGATCTAGATCTAGATTTTTGTTTCTTAGAGAAGCCAAAATCTAGATCTGCATGCAACTGACCATCCCAAAGGGAAGGCTCAATCACAAATTTGCATTGAAGGGGCAGTCAGGAGGAGCTCTAGGAGTTCCATTACAAAAACTACCTATAAGCAATACAAGGTGTAGTTAGACTATGTGATATGGGCTTGTATTCATGGAAAGACTATGTTTTGGTGCTATTCACTATTTGGAGCAACAACTAGGTGTGGCCGCTCTCAACTTTAGCAGCTAGTATTTACAGTTGCTTTGCTTGACGATGGTCGAGTTTGAATGGGCTATAACTACCCTTTTTGAGTGGTTAGGACCACTGCTAGCTCTTGAAAAGGTCCAAGATCATTCATATGGTCTTCAAATGTGTCCATATGAGTAGTCTCCTAAACATTACATGTTTTAGGTGTCTACATAAACTCTTCTTGTGTCTTTGAAAGAAATTATTTTCATGCTTACCTTATCCATACCTATTTTTTTCATGCCTGAATTTTCCTACTTTCTTTTTCTTATGATCCTATTTCTCTTCACTTCTACTACTTCCAACTTCTATACAATTAGATGCATAGTGACAAAAATTACCACAATTAAAATATTTCACAGTCTTCATACCTTTGTGTTTTCTTGAGTCCTTGTTTCTTCTTCCATAGTTAGCTTCTTCATTACTTCTTGACTCACCACTTGATTCTGATTTATTATCTTTTGTCTTATTTGAATCTTTGATAGCTATCTCTTTCTTAGATTTGGGATCCTTTACTATCCTTACCTAATAATATATGAGAATTCAATGTGACTCATTCATAGTTAACTTTTCAAAATCTCTCATCTCTTCTATAGCTGAAATTTTTCCATCATACCTCATAGGAAGTGACCTTAAAATATTTTGAGCAACATTGGAGTATTCAATTTCAAATAAAATTCCATGCATGTTATTAAAAACCTCATCCATATGAAGCAAGTAAGTAGCAATATCTTCCTCATCTTCCATATTCAAAATTTCAAACCTTTTCTTGTTATTTTGTAGTTTTACCATCTTGACCTTTTTATATCCTTCATATGTTTGCTTCAATTTGTACCATATCTCTTTTGTTGATTTGCAGTGCATAGCTTTCAAAAAATTCTACTTCACATAAACCATTTAATATTCCATTCATAGCCTTAGCATTATTCACATGCAATAGCTTACCATATTTATTTGTGGGAGGATTAGATTTAGGTGTGAACCTATCCTCAACTGATTTCCATATATCATATCCTTGTGTCATCAAGTAAGTCTTCATTATTATGATCCAAAATTCATAATTATTCCCATAAAACAATGGTACCTTATTTGATGAATATACATTCTAAGATTCCATATGTGTTCCTATAATATCTTTCTTTAAGTTGTTATACTCTTCCGAAGGAACCTGCTTTGATACCAATTGAATAACATAGGCTTATACTAAGAGGGGGGAGTGAACAATATAAGACCAAATTTTACTTTTCTTTCCCAAACAATATTATACAATATTATCAATGGCAATATCAATAGAAATAATCAAAGCAATGCACAACATCACACACATGAGAGGCACAAATTTAACATGGTTCACCCAATGTAGGCTACTCCACATAGAAAATATTCCTTACAAATTTTCTCAATAAATCTCTTGGGAATCAATTCCCTATTACAATGTTCATGGAACTCTATCCAAAGGAGACCCCAATATCCTATGCTTTTATTTGTGGATCTCTCTCCACATGATAACTCTATCCCCTTTCTCTGGTTCATGGAATTTGATCCAGGATAACTCTATCTCCTCAAATGGTTCATGGATCTCTATCCATAGAAGAACTCTATCTTCCCAGCTGGTTCACAGATCTCTCTCCATAGGAGAACTCTATCCCCCTACTTTGGTTCATGGATCTCTATCCATAAGAGAACTCGTTCTCCTCTCTCTATTTTATGAATCTCTATTCATAGGAGAACTCTATCCCCTCTACTTTGGTTGGTGAACTTATAGAATAATTCTAATACCATTGTTCTGGCTTGTGGATCTCTCTCTAAAGGAGACCTTTGTCCCCACTACACTATTTGATGTACCTTTATCCACTAGAGACCTCTACACTCTTTGTTGTCACCTCTAAAGTCTACTCTCAAATCTATCTCAAATCTACACCAAACTCTATCCCAATTCTAACACAAATTTGTTCTAACTTTGCTCAAAATTTACATCAAACCCTATCACAAGTCTAGCACAAATCTGCTCTAACTCTACTCACAATTTTTTATCAAAACCATCCCAAGTATTCTCTCAAGACTTTTTCAAATCTTCCTTCAAGCCTTCTCAAAATACTTTCTCAAATCTACCCTCAAGTCGTTTCAAAGACTTGCTCAAATCTACCTTCAAGCCTTCTAAAAGACTTGCTCAAATATACCTTCAAGCCTTCTCAAAGACTTGCTCAAATTTACCTTCAATCCTTCTCAAATACTTTCTTAAACATGTCCTTAAAAGACTTTCTCAAAATTGTCCTCAAAAATTACATATAAACACAACTTAAATCTATTTCAGAAAAGCTTTCTTCACACATACAAATTCTACTTAGAATTCATTTAACCTATGGAACATATATATAATGATATGCTTTATAAAAACTCAATAAGTTTCACACTCACAAATCTTATACTCAATTAACCAATCTCTATCTCTTGCCAGATCCCTTTCAAATCAAATAAAAATAGTGTATAACTTGTTTCACAAAAAATGGTCTATCTTTCTTGCAAATTTTCTCTCAAATATCAATCACACTAATGCACAATTTCCCTCACAAAATTAATCTCAAACACTTTTACAATTGCTATCAATCTCTCAAACCAATGTTCACAAGGTTTCACAATGATGCACTAACTTGTCTTCAAATATAACTCAAGTAGTTCACAATCTCTAGCACAAGTGTTTCAATCTCTTTCAATAATGGAAGCACAATCTTGTTCTCAAAATCTACCCCAAATATTTCCAAAATCATCCAACAATGAAGCACAAATCCTAACTCAAAATATTTCCAACAATGCTTATGAAACAACCCTTTTTCTCCACCTTATGTTCTAAAACATTCACTTCAACAAAACACTTTAAACAAGGAATTATGTGCCCATACCTCTTAATTTGCTCTTATGGAGATATATCTTCAAAAATTTGTCTCACAAACAACTGAATTTTTCTAGTACCACTTCAAGGGTTAGATTGCAAGATACTTCCTCAAAATATCCACATGAATTTTCACCTTCAAAAATGCTCAATGAAATCTGAAATTGATGTTCAATCACTCTCCTTTTGTTCTCAAAAATAAAGTATTAATACTCAACAAAATCTTTCATATATTCCTTTCACAATGCAAGGGTTATAATAAAATGTTAAACAACTCATCACACCTTATTACTCCTAATATTGCAAAATAAAATTCAACCCAACAACACCACAAACTACACACATAATTTTTCTTATACACCTTATACCTCCTTAAAATAAAATATTTCAATGCACCTCAATTATTCAACAAGACCATAACATAATACACCACACATAACACTAGGTAAAACTCCTTTTTAATTCAAATAATCTTAATTACTCCATGCAGTCCTTTTTAATTGAAAAACCAAAAATAATAAAATAATCAGCTTATGACTCCCTAAGCAAGCATACCTTAGCCTTAGAAAATAATTAATCCAACAAAAATTATTACCCCTTTGTTATCACCACTATGATTCAAAATCGGTGTCACTTGTTGGCCTGTGCCTTAGTTTTGAATAGGCCACTATGTGGGCTAATCGCCCACATGAAAACAAAAGCTCATGTGCTCTTCTTTATTCCTATATTCAGAGCAAAAACTATTTTCAAATAAAAACCTTAACTATTCTGCCTCCACCAAGTCTCGAACCTGAGACCTCCCTACTACTATGACTTAGCACCAAGGGATCCGCCATCTGGGCTAGCTATCTAGATGGGATTTATTTTCATTGTCATTATGCTTTATCATGAATTTGATCTCCAAAAAGGTGCTAACTTTGTGTTATTTATCCCACGTGACCACAAAAAAAGCACACATGATTTATAATGAATTTCTCATATGCATTACACAGAATCTTTGCATATCCATCACAATTATCGCATTCGATTTCTTAACCTTTTTTTTGCACTAAAATTTAGGTTATAAATATACATTTTCCCTTATGATCCTTCACATTGGTTCTTGGGGAGGTATTTTAAATTTGCAACTTTTTTTCCCATCTAAACATTTTAAAATTATTATAATAATTTAAATCTAAAGTAGATTTAAATATTATAATTTATTTTCCTCCTTTGGGCATTTTATTTGGATAAGGTGTTTTCCACCATAAAATATCTTCCTTTTTCTTTTGCAACTACCACCATGGTAAAACCTTTAAACCTTTACTTTCCTTGACATAAATGACAACCAATGTCATCAACATATGACATTATTCCTTTGACATCAATGATAACAATATACTCAAAATTTCCAACATTGAGATGCTAAAAAAGGATGTGGCTCTCACATGGATAGAATTAAGAAGGAAAACTTATAATTCATAAATTAGGCTATAACCCAAGCTCCAATACTTGCCAACATAAACTATAAAAGATATTTAATTTTTTTAAATTTTGGTTCTAAATAAACCAATGCATTTGTACTTACTCAAAAGGATAGATATCATAATAAACAACTTAGCCTTTTTGAATCAGACACTACATAATTAATAAGAGCATTACAATTTCATTGAAAAAAATACATTTTTCCTAATGAAATATTTGAAGAAGTTAAGACACTTTATCTCCCAGAGTAATAAATTAGTGTACATTATGCACTCAAATGTCCATAATTTCATTATGCAAGGTGAATTAAGCAAAAAGAGATTTGTATGGATCACCAAGATTTAAGAGTGTGATATAGAAATCTGACCCACCAAGTTTATAAGAGGAAGAGCTATTTGTGAACATCTAGAAAACTTTGCAATAGCATATTTTAAATCTACTATTTGAAGAACATAAAGGAACTATAGGCTATGGTGAGATGAAACAAAGCAACTAGACTAATTAGTTAATCCACTTTCTTCAAACCAAAAAGTAACTGTATGAGTTAACAACTTCCCAAAGGCAAAGGTATAGATTACACGATATGAACTATGTTATAATTGATGGTATTCTATATCAAAATAATTTTGATGGTATACTCCTACAGTGTATACATCTAGATAAATAAAAGGTGGATATTAGTCAGACTATAGTGGCTACAAACCTAAGGGTCAAATATTATTTACCTACTCTATTTTCTAATGCTTTCAAAGTTGGTAATGCATGTGACAAGTTTTAAAGTTTTGTTGGAAAAATAAAGAACCAAGCACTACCCCTTCAGCCAATTATTGCAAAAAAGCCTTTTCAACAATGGGATTTTTATTTTATTAGGGTAATCAATATGAACTCATGGAGCTTTGACAACTATAGATCTGGTGATCTTCAATAATTGTAGATCTCGTGAGCTTTAGCAATGATATATCTGGTGAGCTTCAATAGTGATAGATTGGGTGAGATTCAATAACATTAGTTTTAGTAAAAAAGTAAATATTTTAGCAGTGGCAATTTTGGAGAGCTAAGGTTTTGTCTTGGCATGGAAATGGCTCCCCCTTGATCATTCAAGGATGTAGTTTCTTGTAACCCATTTTATGATTAAAAAATTGTTATGTTGAATTAAATAGTTTTGGAGGCTAGGACCTCTTGAAAACCAATTAAAGAGAGGGTATATCCAAGGATATTTTAGTTTTGGGAGGAGGTTCCTATGGAAGAAATCCTACTATAGCACACTACTAATCATTTGATCAATCTTATAGAACTAGATTTGGTTATAAAGTTATAGAGAAAAAACGGAGGCCAAAAACTATAGTTGATGTGGAAATACTAATGTATGGAAGATATTTATTTTTGGAAATATTTATAGAGAAAGGAGATAAAGACTTTATATTGAAAATTAGACCTTCTTTCTTGGGACCCTATGGGCTTTACCTTAATAACTAGAATCCCAACTTTGATTCCTTAGAAGAATCCCCTTCTAAGGTTCCTATATGGGTTTGGTTGCCCTTTCTCCCTTTGCATCTCTAGAGTGAAGAGGCTTTTAAATCCATTGGAAATACTAATGGTAATTTCAAAACATGGGTTAAACCTTTTGAGAAAAAATATTTGGTTTCTCAAATTTGTGTGGAGATGGATCTGGTAAAATGCCTCCTAGAAGCCATAAACCTAAAAATAAATTATCTGACCTTCACAAAAAAATTGGATTACGAGTAGATTCCATTTAAATGTACTTTATTCCATAAGCATGGCCATTTCCAAAGAGATTTTCCTAAAATACCAAAGGAAATAAAGAAAACAAAATATCAAAATGAAGGCTTCTTGTAGCGACCCCAGAGAAGCGGTGCACCGTCCACCCACTCTACTTGCAATTGTTATTAACATTTAACATGTATTAAATGAAAAATCATAAAAGAAATGCATAGCCAAAATAATAAGAATAAACAAATTAATGCTTTGTATTGATATTTCCAAGATCTGGTTACATGTAAATCCCTCTACATGATACCCTTCATTTGATACATGATTTTACACAAAGAGGGTAGCAAATGTATAAAATATCCCCTAGCAAGGGGTGATGAACCTTTATAGGCTTCCCAATTCAAAGTAGTAGAAAATAAATGTACCGATATGATGCAAACAAAAATAGATATACATGCTAAGTCCTATGAATGCGATGAGCAATGCATGAAGGAAATGACGTAGAAACGAGATGTGAGCAAACAAAGCGGGGCCTCATTTATTGATATTTATTTTAATCTGATTACAATACATCCCCCCATATAGGGTTCAGAACATTTGATACAATTTGTTACATTAATGGATGCCCGAAAGAAGCCATGCTTCCAATATCGGATGGTACGCTTCCAGCGTCTTTTGCGTGCCCACACTCGAAGTGGGCAGGCTAAAAGTTGTCATTGCTTATGTCTATGTGTTCATAATTCCTTTCTTCCCCTCTAGTATTCCTAGTGGTGATATCCTACGCATAGAAAGACAACAAATCATTAATAGCATATGCGTATCTAGAAAAACATGCAATCCCCAAGGCCTCCAGCAGGTGCTTAGAATATATCAGTGATAAGATTGATAAGTAGATTATAGAATGATATGGAAATGTAAAGGAAAACATCTAGAATTGGTATCACCTGATTTTGCATCGAAGCGACATCGGATGGCCCCGTTATGCTCGTTTGCCCGTCGGGGGCCTCTCCAAAGTGAGTGCTCCAATGTCCCACCTATGCTTATCCAAATCACTTGAAGCTCATGATTTAGGCATTATATATAATTATAAGACTATCCAGATGCTCGTAATTTGCATATCCTACTCATATTCTCTTGTATGTGACAGGGGCACCTTACAAGCTAGTTGATACATAAAATAATAAAACGATCGTCAAATCATGTCAGAATGAGTTCAAAATTTAACAGAGGCATTAGGATATCATCTGGGACATATTGCAAAATGAAAAGTAAGGAAATCATGCACAAATTTCTAATCACTCTAGGGTGGGACATTGGGGACTGTCGCAAAACCTATAAAAAGTGACCTTGCAAATTTCCTGCCTAGAGGCCTCCAAAACTCCTAAAAACTTGTGGTTAGACTAAAAATAGCATTTTGAGATGACCCATAAGGTCAAATTTGGCATATTATTCCTAGGTTATCTTGTATCTGAAGGTGCTCCTTGTAGGTTAGTAGATGCATAAAATGACAGAAACCAAGTCAAATAATGTCAGAAAGTAATGAAATTTGGACAACAACATAAGTACATTAGATATAAAAGAATGCAATAATAATAGTAGAAAAACCATGCACAAATTTTTAATCACTCCGGGGTGGGGCGATTAGGACTGTAGCAGTTTGGGGGGCACTCGAGGGTGGGACGCCCACCGTTTAGGGCCTAGTTTTGACACCAATCCAAGTGGGATGGGTCCAAAACTTCCTATGGGGTTGTGTCGACGAGTTTGGGGTGGGATTGTGGTCGATTTCTTGGGTTTTTGGATCTATATTGCATTCCTAGTGTTCACCTGATAACCTCTCTTCTAGAAGAGAGAGATTAGGGATGTAGGAAGCACAAAGAGGAATGGGGGTATAGTTTGGCAGCACTTCGTTGCTCCAAATGCTCCAACTCTTCCCTTTTTTGGGGGGGTGAGGAGGCTCACCTTTTTATATACCTAAGGGTCTCCTTTGAATGCGCATGTGAAGGTGCCACTTGGCTCATTATGCCTTTTTGTGGGAGAGAATATTCCTCCCTGATTAGGGTCTCCTTGATTGAGGCCTCCATGATCAGGGTAGGCTTGATTGAAGCCTCTCTAATTTGAAATGTTCCCTCGTAATCCCATGTCTTGAAGGCAAAGTTAGGTGGCAGATTTGGGCTACCATTTGTCAAGGTTTGACTTTTTTCCAATCAAACCTGCTAATCATCCCACCCTGGAGCAATTGCTACTAATCATCCTAGGGTGGGATGAATAGGATTCTAATCATCCCAGGGTGGGATGAATAGGGAGAAAAGTGCTTAAAAGGTGCAAAACTAACCTCTGACCTTCCAAAACTGATTTGGGAGTGGTTAGGACCACTATTTAACCTTTGGAGGCTACCCTAGGGGGTATGTATGCCAATTCAATTAGTGCTTGTAGTCACATACTCGGATTGGTGCTATTTTGGTGTCTACAAATGCCTCTTTTTGGGATGCACTGTGTGTGGTGCAGTGCTGAGCAAAAATAGATGACCAAAGCACTTAATGATTAGGGTTTCTCAGTAACCTAACAAAATTTTGATGCCCCAAGTATGGAAAGGGCATTCATTCTTTAATCCTTTCTTCTAACGAGCTAAGGAGCTTAACTCAAGTGTAACCCTTTTCAGTGAGATGTACTTGATCTTGGACATTTTTCAGACATGAATAGGCAAAGGGCACAACATTTTGTCCGAGGAACCTTTTCTTCATGCTTCCAGAATACCAAGTGTTTGTTTAGCTTGTGATTATTTCTTGTTTACTACCCCAAGCAGGAGCGTGATTGTCTTTGTCAATGATTCTTTGAATGCATGCCATTTCCTTGATTGGGTGTGTATTTTTTGATTGGTGACTAAGTGTGACTACCCCCTCAAGCAATGAATCGATGAGGGAATGATAAAAAATGAAAAAATAAATGAGTCACTTGACCCAAGATGATGTTTGTAAGGGTGCCTTTAGTTGTTTTTGTTGAATGCTTATTACAGTTTTCCAACCATTGGACCTATTTTTGGTCGGTTTTGACCCTTTTTTTGATGCCTATTGGGGTATAAATTATTGAAAATCCTCCTTCCTGTGGAGTGGTCCGACTATGCTAGCCTTATTAGGGAGTAGGATAGTTAGTATTTATGACCCCGACGGTGGTTTTTCATGCCATGAATGTCAGGTGCAAAGGCATCTTTGTTCAGAAGATTTATTGTTATTTTTGGTGCATTTTTTGGATGCAGTTTTTGGTGCTTTATTTCGTGCTCTGTAATCATCCCAGGGTGGGACGAATACCAATATTGTAATCATCCTAGGTTGGGATGAGCTCTAACTAGAGCATTCATCCCAGGGTGGAATGATTATAGGCCTAACAGCCTATATAAGGACCAAAACTAGGTTTTGGGCTCATTTGTAATATTTTTTCTTGGTGATTTGGAGCAGTGAGGAGGAGTGCAAGTGTGCATAGCGAAGTGCTGCTGAAATTTTACAGACATCATGAGTGTGAGAACTGGATATTCGAGTGGAGGAGCCGAGGTGAGACCGGTATGATGTTCCTTCTCTTTGCTTGTTATTCATGCGTGTTTTATATGAAGTTTAAAACTCACATATAAAATGTTTGTTCACTTTATTTTGTTTTTAAGGTTTTAAAAACCTAATTTTTTTGTGTGTGTTGGTTTGATTTTATTTGTATATCAAGTTGAAAACCTAATATAGAAACTTTATTTGATTTGTTTTTTTTTTTTTATATTAGGTTAAAATAACCCAACATGTTTTTGTGCTCTGTTATTTTGTTGTTAATTTTTGTATATTAAGGTCAAAACCCTAGTACACAACTATTATCTGTAATTTGTTTGTGTTTGTATTTAGGTTTAAAACACAAAATGTTTTCATTTTATTTTGTTGTTTTTGTTCATATTATGGTTGAAACCCTAATATGTTTTATTTCATTTTTTTTTTTGCCATATTAATATTGAAACCCTAATTTTTTTTTTTTGTTTTGCGTTCACATTAAGGTTGAAACCCTAATATGATTTTTGTTGTTTTTTGTTGATTGTACAGTTATTTTCATGTATGTTGTCATTGTTGTACAGTTTTATTTTAATGATTCTGTACTTTCACTATACATTTGTTTTATTGTACTTCTTATGCTATACTTTTGTTGTACAATTGTAAATTGTAGTTTGTACTTCTGTTGTATAGTTTTATTTTAATGTTTTTGTTTATATTAAGTATGTACTTAATATATTTTTTCATTTTATTTTGTTTTTTAAGGTTGTGAAGAGTCGGTACTTGATGCGTAGTCGTTATACCATCATTAATTCTCAATGAATTTATCAATCCAGGGCTGTGTACAAGGCTATCTACGGAAGAAGAAGTGAAACAACTATAACTTAGGTCAATCTAGAGCAATAGGTCTTATTGGTGGAACCGGTTGTGTGGGGGGTTTTAGGACATTCCTATCTCTAATTGCATAAATTAAACCTTAATCTAATTGCAGAAATGGAAACTAATCATTAACTATAGAAATGAAATCCTGATTTACAATTGCAGAATGAGACCTAATTATGTTGCAGAAATAATAGTTGCAGAATTGAAAGTCTGATTCTAATTGCAGAAAGGAAATCTATTTACTTTTGCAGCAATGGAAATCTAATTATAGCATGGAAAATAAAACCCTATCAAGACTCTATAACAGAAGGTTGTCAATCTTCTGTGCAGGGGTTGACAACAAAACATAAAATGCAGGAAATTGCAAAAAACAACAAATTCTAGAAATAACAGTCTGAAATAAAATGGAAGCTTTGCTGAAAGTAAATATTACAACTAAAACATTAAGCACAAGATTAATCTAAGCATAAATAAACTAAGACTACAAGATATTGTCAGTTGTTTACAAGCAATTGAAATAACAAGTTCTACAACTCATTCTAGCAAAATCAGAATAAAACCCTTGTTAGTCCTCCTCCTAGGTCTGGAAGTGGCCAGCCTCCTTTTCCAGAAGAAGGTATGAGTCTCTCTCTCTCTAGATCTTAATCACACTCATTTACAAGCAATATGAAATAGAACTGGTGCACTTTATTGATTAAAGAACATGATTACAATAATTCTACTGAAAAACTATTACAGGACTATAACAGTCAATTTCTACCTATTCTTTGTATTTTCTGCTTTCTCCTAGCTTCCTTACTCTTTTCTCACTACTTACTACCTACTAGGCTCAACCTGAATGGGAGCAATATTTATAGATGTCCTATGATCTAATTACAAACAAAGAATATCTCAAAAGATCTAATCCTACTATGCTGCAACAAATTCTGGGTTTATTCTTTGATCTTTCCATTAATGATGGCTTTGGTCAGCAATGACGACAAAGACAGATGGAAGATCTTTTCCTTTACCTTTTCCAACCTTTATTTCCCTTTTTCCAGCTTCAAAAATCGGTCAACAAGTCAAAAAAACATTCTATTTTCATTTCGAAGATAAGTGGCTTCATTCCGAAGACAATGCAATTCTCATTCCGAAGATCGCTCATTCCGAAGATACTGCAATTCTCATTCCGAAGATACTACAATCCTTCATTCCGAAGATCCGCTCATTTCGAAGATAATGCATTCTTCATTCCGAAGATCCGCTCATTTCGAAGACGCTGTGTTCTCTCATTTCGAAGATATCTGTTCATTCCAAAGATACTTGGAATGAACAAATGTGTGCTTTTCCAGTGATTTCTTCTGCATCTCTCAGGTGGGTTATCTCCTAAGATCAAATTCCAATGGTCTTCATCTCTTTCCACATGTGAATTCCATGCCTTGCTATTTATGGACAGTTGGCTGGAATTTACATGGGAAAGACTAGATTTTGTTGCACATCAACAGTTTGCTTGCACTGTTGCCAGATTTAGGTGAAATAAATGCTTGAGACAAATCAAAACATGATTAGTGAAATGCTGCTATTATTCTAAGCATATCCCATTTTAGCAAGTCATAGCAAAAAGAACACAAAACTATGCAAAAAGTTGTAAAAATCAGCATATAATATTCCAAATACATTGATCATGCAAAATGGTTAATATACAGCATATTGAATCAACTTAACTAACATATCGGATAAAACATAAGAGTTTATAGGCAATTTTAGTGTTCAAAACATGTTATGATTGAGGCATTTCCAGGCCTCATCATTTTCCCCCAACTTATATTAATGCATGCCCTCATGCATTCTGTTGGGCTATGGAATCACATATGTCCATGTTTAGATTCCATGACCTGTAGAATAATTTCTTGCCTATATAATACCCCCTATTTTCCTGAATGTTTCTGAGCCAGTCTTCAAACTGTTCATCAGGTTGGGCATCTTCCTCAAAATAGAATGGAACTAGAGTAATGATGGTTGGAGGCCTAAACCTAAGACCTATCCAGTTATGTTGCATGATTTCAATCAGCTGGATTACACCTTCTGCTCTTCTTCTGGACCATTCTAAGTTGATGGGGGAGATGGGTTCTCTTTTCCTCAAAGACATGGAAAGTTCATCCCATCTGTTTTTGCACACTGACAATGCTGGGAAAAAATTGTGATCACAAAAATTTTTGAATCTGGCCACACAGTCCCTTAAGTTGTTCAAGTACATCCTCTTTACATCATCCATGTTCATCATTGAGAAGTGTTGTCTGGTGATAACTAGGTGGTTTGGCTGGATTGCTCTGACTAACAATTCAGCCCTTGTTTCAATCTCTTTATTCTACTTTTTCTCTTGATCCCAGTAAAGCTGATTCTACAAAGTAGACATAAATGCTCTCAACTGAACATCTCCAATGTAGATTTGAGGATGAAACTCTACTTCCTCTGGAATGAAGAAGCTGTGCAAAAATAGTTCACATAGGAGATTTTTCTGTTCTATGGGGCTGTCAAAATATGCCTCCAAGAAATCTGCAGTTGTGTCCAATTTATATGGGAGGTTTGAACTAATCCTCATGACTTGCCATCTGAGGTATTTCTCCTTCAAAATAAGGCTGTAAAATCTGGCTGGTCGTCTAAATTGAACTAAAAATTCAGCAATTTGGCATAAGTCAGACACTTTTTCTTTTAATGCTTGGTTTTCTTTTTCTTTTGCCTCTAGTTGTTTCCTTTCCAATTTGAATTTCTCAGTCTTAGTGGCAAGTTGCTCATATCTAATCATCCAATTGGCTATGTCTGCATTATATTGCTCTAGAGACACAGTATTAGGTGGTCCGACTACAGGGGGGATCCTAGGCAGCGAGATCTACTTGAACTCCTTTTTTGCCACTTCCCCTGGTTGATTATCTACCAATAATTCTACCTGTACCCCCTTATTTGCTATTTCTATTGGGTTGTCATCAGATAGTAATTCTACTTGTACCCCCTTATCTGTTGAAAGTGTAATAGTTTGAAATACAGGGACCTCAATAGGAGTACTTACTTGAACATTTTCTTGTTGTTGGGACTGTTCTTGTGTTGGTGGCTCATCTTCAATATCCTTTGCTATGCTCTTTACCATTTCTGAAGCATCTTCAGAACAAGAAGGCAATGCTTCAGAATGAGATGGTGCTTTGAATGAATAGGCACTTCTTCGAATGAAGGGTGCTCTTTAGAATGAACACCCATGTCTGTCTCAACAGAGTCATCTGCCCTTGATAGACCCAAAAGCAATTGAGCCAAATTGTCTTCATCAATGGATACAGTTGGTCGTGACAACATTTTTCTTAATTCTGCCACTTCCTGCTGAAGCTCTACAATTTTTCTTTCTTGTATCTCAATGATGCTTTCTTTCTCCTAAATCCACTTGGTTTGTGTTCTGACAACACTTCTTCTCCTCTACTCTCTGTGATGTCTTCCACTTCTTTCTGCTTAGAGTCGATGTAGATAGATCAGCTGAGTTGGATGCTCAACCAATATCTCTTCTTCTCGCAATAATTTGCTCTTGTTCAGTAGGTTCTATGAAACTTCTATAATTGTATCTACCATATTTGTAGCCTATTGGACTGTAGCCTCCTCCAAATTATCCTACCCAATTTTACTATCTGTTCAGGGAATTTTAGAAAATTTTAGAGGTGGTTGTATTTTGACATCGGGCTGCTTTGTCCTTCTTCTTCCTCCATAACCTATTCTGTTGTTTCTTTCAAATGGATTGTGGACTCTAGTTCGTATGTTTTTTTTTTTACCTTCTTTTTTTTTTTTTTTTTTTTTTTTTTTATTTTGGTTCATTCGAAGACAAGTCTTCTTTAAAAATTTAAATCTTCATTCGAAGATTAATCCTCATTCCAAAGATCAATCCTCATTCCGAAGATCAGGATGTATTGCGAAGGTAAATCATCATTCCGAAGACAGATCTTCATTCTGAAGATAGATCTTCATTTCGAAGATAGATCCATTCTGAAGATAGATCTTCATTCGAAGACAAAGTTTCATTTCGAAGACAAATAGTCATCATTCCAAAGACAAAGCTTCTTTCTAAAGACAAAGTGCAACATTCATTCTGCTGTCATTCCGAAGACAATTTCAATCCGAAGATAATACAATAGGCACTATGTTTGGCATTCTTGTTTCGAAGATTAGGCGAGAAATCAATATTTTCATTTTCAAAACATGTTTTAAGTATGCCAACTCTTATGAATACCTTTTATGCTAATGGTTAATTGTCATATACTATACACCAATCATTTTACAATGAAGAAATGTAAGAAATATATACCTGATAAAAATAGTTAATGCAAGTTTTGAAGAATGATTGCCTTTGTTGATGTTCTGCCGAGATTTTCTGCAACATTTCAAAACAAGTGCACTTGGTGAATTTGTACAATGATGGTTCAGAAATTTCTCAAGGTTATGCATGCCAGAAAATTGGTTTTCATGCATACCAACCCAGTAGTGCCTTAAGAAAAGGTTTTCACTGCTGAGTTATTCATTTTTCTCTCTCTTTTTTTTTTTCTTGATTTTCCCTTCTTTTTTTTTTACCTCTCCTTTTCTCTCTCTTTTTTTTTTTTTTTTCTTGATCCTGACTATGCCCATGAAGGAATTTCATGATTTCCCCTGAAACCATGCCCATGAAGGAATTCATACTCAGAATTTATTCATCTTTTTTGTTTTCTATTTTTTTTGATTTTTTTTGTATTTTTTATTTTTTCTTGAAATCCATGATCATGTTGATTGTTTTGAAGTGGAAGAGGGAATCTCTTCCACCTGTTGTGTATCCAAACTATCAAGTTGCTGCAAGAATTCTTCTTTAGTCAGAGGTGTATGGTACACTCTGAGGCGATGTCCATTTACTACCAACTTTCTTTGTGATCCATCAATAGGAGATAGACGAGCTGCTCCATTGTCAAATACCTCTTCAATCCAGTAAGGTCCCAACCATCTAGTTCTCAGTTTTCCAGGGAAGTCTTCATAGCGAGAATCAAACAGTAAAGCCCAATCTCCTTGTTGAAGTTTCCTCTGCTGAATGTGACTGTCATGCCACAGCTTCCTCTCCTCCTGAATTACCTCAGTTTGGTGCAGAGCATCCAATCTAAGTTCATCCAATGCATTCAGCTACAGAATCCTGTCTGTCTATGCCTGCGACAATTCAATTCCAATTTCCAGTGCTGTGCGTAATGTTAGTAGCTCAAATTCAATAGGTAAGAGGGGCTTTTTACCAAAGACTAGTTCATAAGGTATGAATTCTTTGTAGTCCCAAGCAAAAGCATAAACATGCTTCTACAAGACAACTATCAATTTTTCTTCCTCTTCCCTAGTAAGCTGGCTGTAAATGTTCAAAAATTTTCCTGGCTGGACTTCTATTTGTTTTGTATTTAGAAGGACTGAATTCACTCCTTCATACCTGGTGATTAGGGGATTAAGAGGACATTGCTGAGATGGGAGAAGAGAAGCAGTTTCTATTTTATTGCTGCTTGAGGGAAGCATATCTTGTATGGAACAGTGAGAAGGAAAAATCAGATGATGGTGCCATCCATGTGGTAGTGAAACAGAGTTTCCCTATGATAGTACAGATGGTTCATCTTCAAATTTTTGATTCTCCTCATTACTTAACAACTGTTGGATATTTGTTGCTTCCCCTTCTAAACCTTGTTCATGCAGAACATTCATCAGGATTGTTTCATTTTCTAAATTTTTTGTGTCACTGAGGTCTTCTGTGTGTTCTCTTACTACTAAGGTAGCTAGTGTAGAAATGACCTCTTCTGGTTCTTCATCTGAGTCAGAAAACCATAACTGACCTAAAAATTTGCTAGATGGTTTTGCAGGAGGATATAAAGAAATCTGTTTCAGATCAATACCATTTGAAATAGTCATATTTCTAGATCTGCAGTCTATGAAGGCTGCTACAGTTGCAAGCCAAGGTCTTCCCAAAATAATGGGATATCCATGTGCTGAATTTCTTGGCTGTAAAACCAAAAAATCTGCAGGGAATTCCCAAGAAGAAACTTCTATAGGGACATCTTCAATGATACCTTCAGGTTTTGCAACTGACCTATCAACCATTTCTAAAACTGTAAATGTGGGGCTGAGATGTTTGAGCTGTAATTGTTTCATTGTATCCTTGGTCATGACATTTATTGCAGCTCCTAGATCTACTAAGACATTTGATATTGGTATTGAACCTATGGTAACTGTGATAACTGGACTTCCTGGGTCACTATACTTTGGAGGTACTAGTTTTCTAGATAAGAGATCAGCTATCTTTCCTTCAACCTGCATAGTCTTGGGAAATGCTTTCTTTTTTCTTCCTGCTCTTTTAATGCACAAATTTTGGATAGTACTGTTAATCTCTGGTATTTCCTTAATGGCTTGCAATAAGGGCAATGATATAGTTAACTTTTTGAGTTCTTTGACCAGTTTTGACTCAGAATTTTTTGGTATTGCATTGAATCTTTTAGGATATGGAATTATCCTTGGTAATTGTTCTGCCTGTGGTTTTGTCTCTTTCTCTATTGTTGGTTGGATTTTCTCTGGTTCCAATTTTTCTTCTGTCTCTATTGTTGGTTGGACTTTCTCTGGTTCCGATGATTCTTGCTCTTCATTTTCTTTGATTTCATTTGAAACTGGTTTAGGTACAACTTTTCCTGAACGAAGTTGGATGTTACTACAATCAAGAACATTAATTTCAACATTTTCTTTAGCTTCAGCCACATAGACAGGAGGTGTCTGTCTCATGCTGTTTGGATTAGTGACTGGTTGAGCTGGCAGTTGAGGTTGTTTCACTTGCTGTGTTTGCTACTATTTTTCTTGAAAATTTTGATTAGGTGCAGGCAACAAATCTTGAGTTTGACCTTGATTCCTTTGTTGCCTTGGATAGGATTGGTATTGCTGACTCCACTGTGGTTGGTTTTGCATCCAATGTGGATTAGTCTAATTTTGATTCTAGGTTGGATTGTTTTGATTCCAAGATGGGTTGTTTTGATTCCATGAGGGGTTGTTTTGATTCTGATTCCAGGTTGGGTTACTCCAATTTGCTTGTGGCCATTCTTGGGAATTTGTCCATTGAGGATTATTCCAAGGACGTTGGGGTGGTTTTGGTTGTCCCCAAGGCATAGTACCAGGATTATGCCCCCAATTTGTAGGAAAATGAGGGGGATTTTGGTATTGAGAGAAATTTCCCCCTTGTTTTGGTCCAATATAGTTGAGTTCCTCAGTCTGATTTTCTAACACAGTTTTGAGTTGTGGTAGCAGGTGGCATTGATCAGTTGAATGCCTTTTTGAACAGATACTACAAATGGCTGAGATAGATGTTTTATTCAAAGGACATTCCTACAAAGCATGTTTATTTCTACATCTTGGGCAATAAATTGCCAAAGGTTCTATGTTTTTTGCTTTTGCAGACATTTCCCCCAAAGTAGTGTTTAGGTGCACTAGAATATCAGTTTTGAAATTTGCAAGTTCCTCTATCAGGTCCTTCACATCAGTGCCATTTGTGTGGCTTTTTCTTCTTCTCTGCTTAGTGCGAGAGTAATTCCTATAGAGATCCACAATTTCATCATTACTGAGAGTGGTTACATCCCCTTTTCCCATCAAATCCAGAACTTCTCTGGATTCATCTTGCAATCCTCTCAAAAAGATGGTTTTACATAATTCTGGTTCTACAAGTCCACATCTCCTTTGAACAAAGGAGAACCTATCAAGATAATCTTCCAATGTTTCATCATCTTCTTGCTTAATTCTGAATAACTCATCTTTTCTATTCCTTACACGGCAATACTCTTGATATTTGTCTAAAAACACGGTTTCCATTTGATCCCAGGTTCTTATGGAATTTGGCTCTAAGCTCATGAACCAGCGTAATGCTGAATCCTTGAGTGTTGAGGGAAAAACCTTAAGTTTTTTATTGTCATTTATATAATCATAGGTCTGACACACTACCTTGAATTCAAACAAAAACTGATCAGGATCTTCGGATACAACACCTCGAAAGGTTGGAAGTACTGAAGGTGAAATGGTCTTCATGGGAGAGTTTTGTGTTGGATTCAGACGAATAGGATATTCAAATGTTCTGGAAGGTTGGGGCATATCCTGATCATCTCCTTCATTATGGACATAGCCATGTTGGCCATCTATATTGCCTCCTTCTGCCATAGTTTCCTGTTTCTTAGGAGAAGTTAAAGCTTTCCAAATTGTTCTCTCAAGAGGTCCAAGCCTCTCTGTTGATGATGAGTCTGATGAATTTTCTTCCTTAGGATATTCTGATGATGATAAAATTGGTGATTTTCCTTTCTCAAAATGTTCTAATGATGGTGAGACTGGTGATTTTTCTATCAATCTTTCTGGTAGTTCAAACACAGGTGATTCACCCCTTAGGCGTGAAGATCTCCTTAATGGAACAAGCCAGGGATCCTTTGGGGTAGTTCTACCTTTTTCATCCCTAGACTTACTCATTCATGTTTACTCTTGAATGACATAAATTAAGTCAATAGTTGTTACCTTCCTCAGCTGTTGTATTCAGATTTTAACCTAAATTTTCATAGCTTAGTCTGATTACGGCTATTGGACTATTTGTTTTCTTCTAGCAACACTATTCCTCGGCAACGATGCCAAAATGATGCGTAGTCATTATACCATCATTAATTCTCAATGAATTTGTCAATCCAGGGTAGTGTACAAGGCTATCTATGGAAGAAGAAGTGAAACAACTATAACTTAGGTCAATCTAGAGCAACAGGTCTTATTGGTGGAACCGGTTGTGTGGGGGGTTTTAGGACATTCCTATCTCTAATTGCATAAATTAAACCTTAATCTAATTGCAGAAATGGAAACTAATCATTAACTACAGAAATGAAATCCTGATTTACAATTGCAGAATGAGACCTAATTATGTTGCAAAAATAACAGTTGCAGAATTGAAAGTCTGATTCTAATTGCAGAAAGGAAATCTATTTACTTTTGCAGCAATGGAAATCTAATTATAGCATGGAAAATAAAACCTTGTCAAGGCTCTGTAACAGAAGGTTGTCAATCTTCTGTGTAGGGGTTGACAAAAACACAAAATGCAAGAAATTGCAGAAAACAACAAATTCTAGAAATAACAGTCTAAAATAAAATGGAAGCTTTGCTGAAAGTAAATATTACAACTAAAACATTAAGCACAAGATTAATCTAAGCATAAATAAACTAAGACTACAAATATTGTCAGTTGTTTACAAGCAATTGAAATAACAAGTTCTACAACTCATTCTATTGTTAGTCCTCCTCCTAGGTCTAGAAGTGGCCAGCCTCCTTGTCTAGAAGAAGGTATGAGTCTCTCTCTCTCTAGATCTTAATCACACTCATTTACAAGCAATATGAAATAGAACTGGTGCACTTTATTGATTAAAGAACATGATTACAATAATTTTGCTAAAAACCTGTTACAGGACCATAACAGTCAAATTCTACCTATTCTCTATATTTTTTGCTTTCTCCTAGCTTCCTTACTCTTTTCTCACTACTTACTACCTACTAGGCTCAACTTGAATGGGAGCAATATTTATAGATGTCCTATGATCTAATTACAAACTAAGAATATCTCAAAAGATCTAATCCTACTATGCTGCAACAAATTCTGGGTTTATTCTTGAAGAATATCAAAACTTGCTCTTTCCATTAATGATGGCTTTGGTCGGCAATGACGGGAAAGACAAATGGAAGATCTTTTCCTTTACCTTTTCCGACCTTTATTTCCCTTTTTCCGGCTTCAAAATTGGTCAACAAGTCAAAGAGACATTCTGTTTTCATTCCAAAGATAAGTGGCTTCATTTCGAAGACAATGCAATTCTCATTCTGAAGATCGCTCATTTCGAAGATACTGCAATTCTCATTCCGAAGATACTAATTCTGAAGACACTGCATTCTTCATTCCGAAGATCCACTCATTTCGAAGATAATGCATTCTTCATTCCGAAGATCCGCTCATTTCGAAGACGTGTTCTCTCATTCCGAAGATATCTGTTCATTCCGAAGATACTTCGGAATGAACAAATGTGTGCTTTTCCAGTGATTTCTTCTGCATCTCTCAGGTGGGTTATCTCCTAAGATCAAATTCCAATGGTCTTCATCTCTTTCCACATGTGAATTCCATGCCTTGCTATTTATGGACAAGTTGGCTAGAATTTACATGGGAAAGACCGATTTCTTTGCACAACAACGATGCTTGCAATTGTTGCCAGATTTAGGTGAAATAAATGCTTGAGACAAATCAAAACATGATTAGTGAAATGCTGCTATTATTCTAAGCATATCCCATTTTAGCAAGTCATAGCAAAAAGAACACAAAACTATGCAAAAAGTTGTAAAAATCAGCATATAATATTCCAAATACATTGATCATGCAAAATGGTTAATATACAACATATTGAATCAACTTAACTAACATATCAGATAAAACATAAGAGTTTATAGGCAATTTTAGTGTTCAAAACATGTTATGATTGAGGCATTTCCAGGCCTCATCAGTACTACCAGTCAACTATTTTCTCTGATGCCCGGGATGCCCTAACAGTTATGGATTGGGAGTGGCTTGATGCCCTTGGGCTCAAGCACGTAACACGTCTAGAGCTTATGGTGGGGGATCAGGCATATTTGACTGCCCTTATCAATCTATGGGATCCTTGCACCAACACTTTTCATCTCCCAATAGGGGAGATGACTGTTACTCTAGAGGATGTGTATCAAATTCTATGGATTTTGATAGATGGACTGCCTATCTGGATGACCCACCATGACTAGCAGACAACGATATTGACACAATGTTTTGGTCCAACGGTGGAGAGGGGGTGGAGAGTGATGTGTAGAGGGTAGAGGTTGAGTACCAAAAATGTGGTATTTTGGTGCGATGGTGGCTGGAGAAGGGCGTATTAGGGGTGAGGTATGCTTTGATCATGACCCTCATCTCCAATATGCTACTTCCTGACTCCTCAGGTGCGAGGTTCCCTTGGAACCTTCTTGAGTTGGTTTTCACATTGGTGGAGTATCCTACATCATCTCCACTTATTATGATATGGGGTCAGACGTTATTGGCATAGTTGTATGATGAGCTATACAAGGTCCACTATCAAAAGTGGAAGGGAATCGGGTGTAGCTATCTCTTGTAATACTGGGGGTGGCAGCACATAGCTATGGAGCGGCTGTAGGATTTGCATTGGACCACTCGAGGTGAGATGGTGGATCAAGAAATTGGATATGCCAATTTATGGTAGAGGTCAGAGGAGCATGGATAGATTCGACGGTGGGTAGGTGATGTAGGTCACTATACTGATGCCTTCTCTTGTCTAGTGCCAAGGCAAGTGTTCTAGCGGCTGTACCAGGACTGTCTAGCCTGGCTTGAGGCTGGAGAGTGGCTCTAGCATGTGTGTAGGGGTATATGGTTGATTAGGCAGCACAAGAAAAAGTAGGAGTACTTCCCATATGTTCATGTGACGCGGCAATTTGGGGTGCACTAGGGATTTCCTGGTGATCCCTTGATCTATCAAAATCATGATGACGAGAATACTCTAGTTTGGCATACCATTGAGCAGCTGGATGAGGGGTCTAATACAATTATTGATGTACCCAATGTGGACGATGTCAGGGTGACTACAGAGTATGACTGATGGTGGATTATGCAATGATGGCGGAGTGGAGGACCTCTAGGAGGCATGGATACTGTAGCAGTAGGAGGTGGGGATGCAGAGGCACCGATGGAGGTTTGAGGGGCTTCACTTGATGATGTTGACATGGTGGAGGTCAATGAATTCATTTGTTATGGAGTCAATTTGGGGTTTCTAGAGCAACCAAATGTACAGGATGTCCCAGAGCAGTGGGTGCCAGAGCAGCAGGCCATCCCAATGGTGCCCATGCCTTAGGATGTCTTAGGGGATGTGGAGGTTGGGATTTGTGCTGAGATAGCATGATTGGAGGGTCTCCTATGGAGATAGGAGGAGGAGCAAAGAGATGCTTTGGTGGAGGTAACATAGGAGATGGATCTCCTACGAACTCAGTTGGCACAATGAGATAGTACATTGGCTATGTATTGCCAATGAGATATGGAGTGGGGTCGGTACCGGATAGAGTTAGAGACAGAGGTTGTCCACCTCGATGGACAGTTGCCTATGCTTGATGGAGGTGGTTCGTTGCACCATACGAGAGGTAGTGAGACTGAGCAGTCTACATCATCTCATTGTAGGCGGCTAGGTGAGGGTAGTGTTGGTGGGCAGGGTGCGAGGGCTGGCAGCAGCCACCCTGAGAGGTCCCATAGGACCCATACTACTAGGGGTAGTTCCAGTCGCACCGATCCTACATGATCATGGTGGCCAACTCCCTAGGATTTGGGGATTTTGAGTTTTTGGTTTTTGTGAGGTCAGAGGACCTTCTTATTGTAGCCTGAGGGCATTTTGACTTGATATATATACATGACTCTTTTGGTTTGATTATATACTTGTCATGGTTTATTGTTCTTTATGCACATTTATTTATGTTGATGTATGCATATGCTATTATGACTGTGGATGATTTTAACTATATGATATAGATGTATGCATATGGAATGGATGGAATGATTTTTTGGTATACAGGTGGTGGCACCATAGACTGTACAAGATTTACTAGCTTTTTGTACTATGTGATTGCTTTATGAAATAACTTTTGCATTTGTAATTTTTGTTTTGTATTTTCTAATGGTGATGTAAGTAATGAAATGTACAACAATTGTTTTAGAATGTAGTTAAGGTTTTTTTGAGACTCGGATGCTTTAACTAACTAGTCAAGACTGTACATTATCTTACAAGACTTTCGAACAAGGTACGAATCAGACTTGAGTTTGACCAAGTTATTTCACATCCCTGTGTGTGCGATTGAGTTCGTTTATGTGGTATTCGTAAGGATACCATCAGTGCCAAGTAGGTTGTCCACCAAACCTATATTGAGGATCACCTAATTAGCTCCACTAACTCCTTTGTTGTATTTAGTAGGATTAATCTACGGTGCAATCTAGGATACCATAAGCTAGCTCATCCACATGCAAACATTGATTTGTACATATGCCCAACAGCTAATGCGATAGATATATCATCATGTGGGAGGTTTGCCACCAGTGACCAGTAGGCTATCCACCAAATCAGGACTGAGGATCACCTCATGACCTTTCGAATGCTAAGAATTCCAGGGATTCAATAGTTACTCCCTCTCTTTTAATGGGATATTTGCTCAGTAGTGATGATAATCACTATTTATTTTGTTTGAGCTTGGGATTTTGAGCAGTGATTAGAATCGCTATTTCTTGTGCTTTTTGATTTGTGCACTTTTGATATTCATGTTTGGAGTTGGAATTCTTTGTAGTGGTAAAAACCACTATTTATTTTGGGGAATTGAAGGAAGTTTTCTTGTCCTTTTGCCAATTCTTAGCATTCTTGGGGTCATTCGCACAGGGGGATGAGCGAGATAACGTTTTCACTGTATGGTATCCTGGACCACTTTGTAGGTTTCGTCTTTCGTTCACACAACTTGGGAATTTTTATGTGTTTTAAGCTTGTGTTGGGATGCTATGTAACAAGGCATGATCCAAGTAAAACTCTACCTTGTAAAAATTGGTCTGACTTTGTACAAAATTTGGCTAGAAATCTAAAGACAGTTGAATGACGAAAACCCTAAAGACATTAGAAGACAACTGACTATGATATGGCAAAAATGCGAATGGCGTTATTCTTGTTGGATCATTTACAAAATGGACAAATGTGGAAAATGATGGAATTGCCGAGTAATTACAGTCTATGGTGCATTTGACATGTATGACCAACAAATATGCAATGTATGTATGCGATGCCTAATGCAGCTTTTTTTTTTTTGTGTTTTGATTTTTAAGATTATGCATGAAAGTGAGATGCAATTTTTTTGTTATTTTTGATTATCTGTTGTTTTTGAATATTTTTTATGGATGGTTTAACCCGAATGGGTGTGGACCAAGTGATTCTTATGGATCCTTGGAGGTTTTGACCAAAGGGATTATAGATACCTTTGGGGCATTTTGGGTGACCAAGCGGTGGCGAGAATCCTTGGAGCTTTTGGTTTGACCAAAGGGATTATAGATACCTTTGGGGCGTTTTTGGTTGACCAAGCGATTGTGGGAACCCTTGGAGCTTTTGGTTTGACCAAAGGGATTATAGATACCTTTGGGGCATTTTTGGTTGACCAAGTGATTGTGGGAACCCTTGGAGCTTTTGGTTTGACCAAAGGGATTATAGATACCTTTGGGGTGTTTTTGGTTGACCAAGTGATTGTGGGAACCCTTGGAGCTTTTGGTTTGACCAAAGGGATTATGGATACCTTTGGGGCATTTTGGGTGACCAAGCGATGGTGAGAACCCTTGGGGATTTTGGTTTGACCAAAGGGATTATAGATACCTTTGGGGCATTTTAGGTTGACCAAGCGATTGCGGGAACCCTTGGAGCTTTTGGTTTGACCAAAGGGATTATTGATACCTTTGGGGCGTTTGGGTGACCAAGCAATTGTGGGAACCCTTGGAGCTTTTGGTTTGACCAAAGGGATTATGGATACCTTTGGGGCATTTTGGGTGACCAAGCGATGGCGAGAACCCTTGGAGCTTTTGGTTTGACCAAAGGGATTATAGATACCTTTGGGGTGTTTTTGGTTGACCAAGCGATTGTGGGAACCCTTGGAGCTTTTGGTTTGACCAAAGAGATTATGGATACCTTTGGGGCATTTTGGGTGACCAAGCGGTGGTGAGAACCCTTGGAGCTTTTGGTTTGACCAAAGGGATTATAGATACCTTTGGGGCATTTTAGGTTGACCAAGCGATTATGGGAACCCTTGGAGCTTTTGGTTTGACCAAAGGGATTATAGATACCTTTGGGGTGTTTTAGGTTGACCAAGCGATTGCGGGAACCCTTGGAGCTTTTGGTTTGACCAAAGGGATTATGGATACCTTTGGGGCATTTTGGGTGACCAAGCGATGGCGAGAACCCTTGGGGATTTTGGAGTGGGCCATGGCTCTCTAAATGTTGAATGGCCTCAAATGACTGATGTTCAAGGGTTCTAGTTCCTTGATTCCTTCAAGAGAGGTGAGCCGGTATGTTCCAGGTCCTATTTTACTATCGATTACATAAGGACCTAACCAATTTGCCATGAACTTGTCCCTTAAATGGGGCAACAAGTTAGAATTTTGTTGGTTCTCTTTTAAGACTAGGTCACCGACCTAAAAGTCCCTCAGGTGAACTTTCATGTTGTATGCTTTCTTAAGTCGCTCTTGATAGATACGTAAATGCTTGAGAGCATTGACGTGTCGTTCATCGAGTAACGTAAGCTGGTCTAACTAGGCCTATCATGCAGTGTCATCATCAATGAACTCTTGCATTGATATGCGTAGGGAGGGTATTTCCAACTCGAGAGGCATGACTACCTCGGAGCCATACACTAGCGAAAATGGGGTTGCCCCAGTGGGCGTCCGAATGCTAGTGCGATAAGCCCATAGGGCAAGTGGTATTTGGATGTGCCAATCCTTATGACTATCTGCGACCGTATTTTTAAGGATGGCAACTAGCATTTTGTTTGACGCCTCTGCTTGCCCATTTGCCTACGAATAATAGGGTGTCAAAAAACTATGTTGAATTTTGTACTTTGTTGTCAAAGCACGCACATATTTGTTCTTAAATGACGTCCCATTATCCGAGATGATCTTGGATGGAATACCAAAATGACATATGATGTTATGTAAAATGAACTCCGCAATGTGGGGCCCAGTCGTAGAGGTAAGCGGAATTGCTTCCACCCACTTAGTGAAGTACTCTATGGCCGTTATGATAAACATGTGATGACCTGACGATGTAGGGGAGATCTTTCCGATGAGATCTAAGCCCCACTGCAAAAATGGCCAAGCCGATTGGATCAGTTGCAAGGCCTGAGAAGGTACGTGTGTCAAGTTAGCATGGTGTTGACACTTCATGCACTTCTGCACATATGCACAACAATATCGCTCTAAATATGGCCAATAATAGCCCATGCAAAGAATGCACTTTGCGATGGCCATACCGCTGAAGTGGCCATCGCATGTACCATCATGCACTTGGGTGATCACCCAAGTGGACTCCTGCTGGTCCAAGAAACGGAGGAGGATTCCTTCGTAGCTTCGACGGTATAAAATGTCTCCTAGAAAGACATGTTTTGCCACTTTCTGTTTGAATGATCTTTTTGTGGCGTGCGACAATCCAAGTGGGAGGCTACCTAACTTGAGATAGTCTCTTATGGGTGTGTACCAATCCTGTTGATCAAAAACCTTGATGGTATGAACGGTCGATCCCTCTTGAAGTTCATCCCTAGCAAAAGTTGAGTGGGAAAGAACTTGTAAAAATAGCATTGTGTTGCTATTAAGAGGGGTTGGAGAGAACAAAGACCCCCAGTTGGCATGATTCAGACTATCATGGATTCGAGAGAACCTATCTTGAGATGGTTCAATCTGGATCAGGTGGATTCCTGGTGTTATGTCAGAGCTTACATGCTCCATCATGGATTGCGATAACGTTTTGACTTGAATGGTTGTCATCTCACCAGAAATGTCTTGTGGGATTAGTGACCCCAAGGAGGCCATAGTGTTTGCAAAATGATTCGATGATCGAGGGAGTGCCTCGATGTCGTACCATTCAAGATTTTCCAAGAATTTATCCACAAGGGCTTTGTAGGCCTGTAGAACTAGGCATTTGCATTGGAATACCCCTTTCACTTGGTTGACAATTAATAGTGAATCACCAAAGATATTCAAGAGTTTGATGTTCATGGTGATGGTTGTCTGAAGACCTATGAGCAAGGCTTCATATTCAACATTGTTATTGGTGCACGAGAAATCAAGTTTAAATGATAAAGGCATTGGAGCCCCTTGCGATGTGAAAAACATGATTCCCATGCCACCCCCTTGCTCACATTTAGAACCATCAAAAAATAAGGTTATGTCAGCCTGTGACTCAGGCTCATCAAAATCTAGCGATTCTGAGACATGGAAGACCCCATCATCGGGTAGCTCTATGGTCAGAGGTTGATCATCTTCGAGAGGAGCCTCTGCTAGTTGATCGGTTATGACTTGACCTTTGATGGACTTTTGTCCAATGAATTCGATGTCAAACTCCATCAACAACATGATCCATTTTGCCGTGCGACTACTATGATAAGTACGACTCATCATGTACCGTAATGGATTCTCCTTAGACACAACATACGTCGTATTGCTCAACATGTAATGGCATAGCTTTTTGGTGGCAAATACCACTGCCAAGCATAGCTTCTCAACGTATGCATAGTTAAGTTCATAACTGACTAGGGTGCGGCTAAGATAATAATTAGCTTGTTCTTTATGTAATTCATTTTTTGGGCTAGCATGGTGCCCAGTGCCACCTCAGTAGCTGAGATGTATAAATAGAATGACACTCATGGTCTAGGTGGTGCCAATATTGGCAATGAATCCAAGTATTGTTTGATGTCATCAAAGGCTGACTGACACTCGTCATCCCAATGAAATGCTACCCCCTTGTGTAATAATTTATTCATGGGTCGACACTTGTCAGATAACTGCGCTATGAAGCGCTTGATCGATGTGACCTTACCCTACAAGCTTCTAAGCTACTTGATGGTGGTTGGGGGAAGCATTTTAAGGATTGCCTTGACTTTATTTGGATCTACCTCGATGCCTCATTTTGAGACTATGAAACCCAAGAGTTTTCCAGATGTGATGCCAAATACACACTTCTTGGGGTTTAGCCTAACCTTGTGTTCGATGAGGCGATCAAGGATCTTGCGTAAGTCATCGAGATGATTTTGGCACAAAAGAGATTTGGCCAACAAATCATCCATATAATCTTCCAAAGTTTTATGCATGTGATCGTGGAAGATGTATGTCATAGCGCGTTGGTAAGTGGCACCAGTATTTTTAAGGCCAAAGGGCATGACCTTATAACAAAATGTCCCCCAAGGCATCGTGAATGCCATTTTTAGTTGATCATCGGGATTGATATGAATATGGTTGTATCCCAAGAAACCATCCATGAGGGAAAGCATTTCATGGCCTACTATAGTGTCTACCAATGCGTCGATGCTAGGCAAGGGGAAATCATCCTTGGGACTCACTTTGTTTAAATCTCGAAAATTGATGCATATGTGAATCCTCCCGTTAGGCTTTTTGATGGGTACCATGTTGGATAGCCATGGTGGGTAATCTATGCAGATGACAAACTATGCATCCAACAGCTTTTGTAGCTCATCTTTGACCATTAAGGCCACTATTGGGTGCATCTTACATAGCTTTTGCTTGATTGGCTTGACTGTTGGATCAAGTGTTAGATTATGCATGACTAGCTATGGGTCTAGCCCTGGCATGTCTTTGTAGGACCATGCAAAAACCTCCTTCTTCTCTTTGAGAAGGGTAATGTAATTGGCTTGCTCTTCGGGGGATAAACTTACCCCCAGCTTGATGATTTGTGGATTCATTGGATCAAAATCGATGTCTACGTCAATCGTCTCTTCGACTGACATGTGGGATCCGTCCTCCAATTGGTGTGGAGTTGGGATCAGGTGGATATCATTTGCTGAATTTAGATCTATGTTGGGAATTTTGGGTTCCTCTTTAGCATGGAAGATATCCTGAGTCTATCATGGGGTGAAATGAAACATCTCATCGCAAGGCCAGTACTCTGATGGGGATGGTGGTGAGTCAGTGCGATCCTAGTCTATGGCATCTAGGTCTAGATACAATGGTCATGTTGGATCGGCTGGATTGCGGATGGGGGTGGTTAAATCAATGGAGATCATGTTGATGGAATGAATTTGGTCTCCATTGCCATGTGGGTGTTGATTCGGACATCCTTGGTGATCCTTGTACCCAGATCTGGATCTGTGGGTACTGGCACAAAAGGATCGGCCCTATGTGCGGATAGAAGGATAGGGTCTACCCTTGGCACTGATGGCCCTATAGGGTCTCTAGGTGGGAGGTGCTCCCTGTATGCCTGAAGTGGTGGATGAAGCACTTGGTTTAATTGTACTTGGTTTAAATGCCACCTATGCCTTGGTCCCATATTTAGATGTTCAAACATATCATCGATGTCTATGGGGTATTCCTATTGCCTCATATGGTTGAGATATGCCATCTCAATCTCATCCTCATAGTTGCTATCGAAGATCCATAGGCCTTCATTGGCTCTAACAACTATGTGCCCCTCTAGCTGGTATAGCCTCCCACTAGGCATTTCTTGATCACTATCCTCACTCTCTATGAAAACCAAAAATCTGGCACGTAGGTAGTCGATGTTGAAGAAGATATTTGGATCTTCTTCCTTCGGTGGATCACTTGGCCTTATGGCCAGCATGGGAGGCTCATTTTGTTTGAGCAAGTTGATTTGGTCCCTTCTAGGTTGTTTTGCTCTCTGCGGGAGGGTTGGATTCTCTAGAGGTAGCAATTGCCTAATTGGAACATTAAAGGGGAACATTGCCATGAAGTTCTCCTGATAGTCATCAATGGGTGTCACCTACGAGTGATTGCTATCGGACTCAAAAGGGTCCCAAGGTGCTACCTCATAATCTGACTCATCTTCAGAAGACCCCCCTTGATCTTGTTCATATCCCTCTTGGAGGTTACTTCTTGAACTTTCCCCTTCCTCGATCAAATGGGAGGGGTTGTTGAGGTCAACAAGGTTCGTTGTTAACAATGGGAGATAATCCCCCAATGTGTATGTTGTGTTGGGATTGGCATATGGATCTTGTGCCAACCCATCCCTGTTGCCTAGACCTAGGCCTTGCATGGTTTCTACCAAGATGTCGAGGGGCAAAGGGTGGTTGAACCCTACTCCTGATTTATCATATTGCATCTGGTATCTCGGTTGACAAAGAATATGCATTCCTTGTTCGTATCTGCCCAATCCATATCCATGCCAATTACATTGGTCTAGGTATTTCAAGGTGAAGTCCGGGTTGGAAAGATAGTCAAAATTCTCAGCAAATGGCTCTTCGTCCTCTTCCTCTTGTAGGTAGGGTTCAATATCGTTCTCGAGGCCCCCATATACAAAATTGGTCTAATTTTGTGGGTAGCCTAAAGGGACGATAGTGTCGATGGGGAGGTGAGGTCTCCCCATGTATTGCATGGATTTGAGCATAGGTGTTGCCACAATGTTCCACACTAGGTACTCCCCTAGGCCCGTATTGGCCATCTCAATGGTAATCATCGATGATTGAGGGGGAGGGAATGGGAGTTCTCCTTGAGTCCACTCCATGTTGGGTGAACTAGGTGTCTCGACTTCCATTCAGCTGGGCACCTCTTCGATAGAGATGGTTGAGACTAATGGTGGTACCTCCTCTAGGGGCTTCTTCCCGTTGTCCTTCCATAGGTGGCATCGTTGGTGAAGGAACAGATGATGAATATGGGCTAGGTTGGTGAGTTGAGGGACTCAACAATGGGGATGTAGGCAGAATCAAACCCTGCATGGACATATTCAATTAAAAGTCCAAATGTTTCTATGGGAGGGTCAATTGTGGCATCAGCTACACCGCATTGCAAAACTTAAAGGGCTCTAAGTCCATTGGGACTACATGTACTTGCCCTTCATATGTGTATTTGAGGCATTGATGGGCTATCAAAGGGACACACTTCATGTCCCTGATCCAAGGCCGGCCTAGCAAGATATTGTAGGCCATCTCACCCTCAAGGATGTGACACAACGTAGGAATGGTATTTTGTCCTACTTGTATGGGCAGGACAATTATGCCAACCATTGAGCATAACATGTCATTGAATGCTCAAAGAGTGTAAGTGGATGCCACAATGTGGGATGCTGGAAGCTTAAGGTGTTTTAATGCCGCTATCATGATTATGTTGCTGGAAAAGCCAGTTTCCAACAACACCCTCTTGAATGGAATCTTGTTGACCCACGCAATGACATGCAGGGGTGGATCCACCATATCACCAGTCACCAATTTTAGTTCATCTTCCTTGAAGGTTATGACTGGTTTTATGCACTATCTCACATGTCCCTTGAAGTTGTTAAAATAATTGGCTTTGTGGGGTTGTAGCTCAATGGATTTGAGTATCTCCATCAGAGCCTCCCGATGGGGCGGTGATTGTTGGATGAGCTCATAAATGGAGAGCCTAGCCGATGTGGTCCTTAAACTTTGAGTAAGTTTAGTCCGAATTGTGGCCATTGGTCTAGGTGGGGGAGGTTGCGTAGGGTGTTGTGGAGGTTGTGACATTGACGGAACATCTCCTGTAGCTACAGCGGGTGTAGCCATGTTTGGGTATCTTTTGTTCCGTGTCACGATGCTTATCATCCCTACGTATCCTTGCATGGGGTAGTTTTGTGTTACCTCATTCACTTGTAAATTCTTTGCCTGCGTATCATGGATAGGCATGGGGTCTTTGAAGACCTCCATCTGTTGGTTGCTCAGTGCTATGGGACTATCTATCGTGAGTGTTTTGTTGTCTATCAAGTCCTGCACTAAGTGTTTGAATTTTCAACAAGTGGAGATTTTGTGTCCTTTCTATCGATGAAATCTACAATATAAGTCTTCCCTATAGCCCTTAGTTTTTTGTGTGTTGGGGTCTATGGGCCGAATTTCTGGCAAGTTTATCAGGTTTTCCACGAACAAGCGATCAAACAAGGAGTCTCTGGACTCTGTGAATTGTGTGAATTATCACCTAGGGCGACGCTACTGATTTTGCTCTTGTTTATAATTTTCCTTTTCATAGTTATCAAGAGGAACTACCTGATAATTAGCCTTTGGGGGCTATGTCATTTTTGCAGGCTTTGGTATAGTTATGGCAACCTTATTGACCATGACGAGTTTCGGTTGCGTGGGCCTAGTTTTAGCATTTTTGGGCCACTCTTTATTGCGTGGCTTGGAAATCTCGTCGTCTTGTATTTTGATCTCCTCAATTATCTTGGCTTGTGCCATGGATTTTTTGAGGGTGGAATATTGCTATAGTTGCAATAACATGGAGATCGACCTTAAGCAACTCTTTGAAAAAATTTGAGTCATGTCGGCCATGGGAGGGAGGTAAGGTAGCTTTGAAAGTAATGTCCTCCATCGATTCCCATAAGTAGCCATGGTCTCATAATCATACTGATTAAGGCCAACTAGGTCGCTTAAGGATGCCTTCTTCTTGTCGTTGAAGGCAAAACATTCAAGGAACGTGTCCACTAGCTGGTCTAGACTATTGATGCTATGCTTTGGCAACTGGGTAAACCAATCCGAGGAAGGGCCTGCAAACATGGTTATAAATAATGTCATAAGTAATGCATCATTATCCTGAATGCCAAAGCATTGACTCAAGAACCTTGTTACGTGCTCTTGGGCATCCTCATCCCCTCTAAAAATTGCCAATTGAGGCACTTTGAAGTGGTCGGGGTATGGGGGTGTCAGAACTAAAGGATGCACAAGGTGACTGTGGAGTTGGCATAAGGTGGGCTTTTGGGGCCCTGAAGTCTTAGTCTCCACAAACTCTAAGTGCTCTAGCAGTGCTTTGTATGCATAAGAGGATTTGATTTCCTCTTCTTTGGTTTGTTCCCATTATGAATTATGAGGAACTTGAGGCCTATGGAGGGGTAGCCGGATAGCGTCCCCCATTCCTTGGTAGGGCATTTCAGCCCGCTCTTCTTCCTACTCAAATTACTCATAGGCCTCTTGAGGAGTTTATGGGCGTGACCTATAAACATGGACGGGTGCCCAAGGAAGGCGCCCATCATTGGTTCTAGGAGTGGCCTCCCTCTCAGGTCTAGGAGGTCTTGGAGGTAACGCTTGATAAGGTCGTGGAGACCTATCTCGTACTAAGGGGTTGTGCCTCTTATAAATTTATGTCCTATGTGTGTGAGAGGTTGGAATCCTCTCATGCATAGTGTTCTGGAACAACTCATCAGTCTGGCACTGAATGCGCTCTTTGTTAAAATGATACAGTTGTTCTAACTACTGCTGATCTTGCCTAAGCTGCATGATTTACGCTTGGTGGGCGGCATGTTAGGAAAATGCCAAGTCGATTTGTTCCGCCGTCCTAGGTCTAGGAGGCCTAGATGCCTCCCCTACATATCTATCTCGATCATGATGATTTGAGATATCTATGGGTTGCTTTCCTCTGTCGAGGTTAGCAGCATTCACCCGATGCTCTAGCCTTAATAGGTGATCTTGATAATCAGTAGGTGCGGAGGCGCATTGCCCTCGTGCAGTGTATTTCTCTTGAGTAATATACTAGTTTTCCTCGTGCTCCCTTTCATACATGTGAAAGGGACAGGCAGAGTTGGATTGCCCTATCTGAAGAGCCTTGCGCTCTAGATTTGGCCTATTAGTTCTAACAGTAATGAGGGGTGGAGGGGGAATGATATAATCATGTGGGCACTCCTTATGAACCCTATGCTGCTCTAGTGCTTCATCACGCAATGGCCACTCACAATAAGTTTCTAAGGGGGCCTTCCCATGTGTGTACTCCTCTTGAGAGGGTCTGTGTTGAACGAGAGTGCCCCTCAAAGGGGTGCCTCTATAGTCCTATTCTGTAGTGGTATAGTGTGGACTATGTTGTGGGTCAGGCTGCCAAGGTGGTATAACCAAGTCCTTAGGGCTATAATGGAGGTGAATTGTGCCTCCTTGCATACTTTCCATAGCTTCTGCCTATGATTGGGCTTGGCTATAGGTATACACCATGGTGGTGGTTTTTCTAAAAATATATGTATATTTTTATCTCCTTTACAATTTTTATGCTATACCAAACAAAATGGGACCACACAAACAAAGAAATTATTATCTTGTTTACAGATTAAATGTGTGTCCTAGATTTGGTTCAGTGTGTTTGATTTTTTTTAATGTAAATATTGTAAAGAAAACTTTGGTATACATGCATAATGAGGGCTCTTGTATCTCCAAAATGGTCACACCTTCAATATACCATTGCCAGGCCATTATACCAAACCTCTCAATATACCCACCCTTACGTGAGGGAAACTATTGGTACACAAGATCAGAATAGTAAGTGGAACATAGGTGGTACAGAAGGGGGATCTCTCTATTTTTTACACCTACCTTAGAAGACTTATCCTCGTGCACGAGGAATAACCCCTGCTACACTTGGTCAGCTTTCATCGGGATTTACATCTAGCAATAGTCGCAATTAGGGTATATGTATGCAAAATCCAAGCCAAGGTGGTGAAGAAACCCACCGTTGGTCTTGATCAAGTGTTGGGTTATTAAGACCAACTCCTTATGCTAATTTTGCATCGAAGCAGTGTCAGACGGCCCCGTTATGCTCGTTTGCCTGTCGGGGGCCTCTCCAAAGTGAGTGCTCCAATGTCCCACCTATGCTTATAAAAATCACCTAAAACTCATGTTTTAGGTATTATATGTAATTCTAAGACTACCCAGATGCTCGGAATTTGCATATCCTACCCATATTCTCCTATATGTGACAGGGGTGCCTTGCGAGCTAGTTAATACATAAAATAATAAAATGATTATCAAATCATGTCAAAATGAGTTCAAAATTTAATAGAGGCATTAGTATATCATCTGGTACATATTGTAAAAGTAAAAATAAGGAAATAATGCACATACTTCTAACCAATTTGGAGTGGGACGTTGGGGATTGCGCAAAACTTGCAAAAAGTAACCTTGCAAATTTCTTGCCTAGAGGCCTCCAAAACTCCTACAAACTTATGGTTAGACTAAAAACAACATTTTGAGATGACCCAGAAGGTCATATTTGGAAGATTATGCCTAGGTTATCTTGTATCTGAAGGTGCTCCCTATAGGTTAGTAGATGCATAAAATGATAGAAACCAAATCAAATCATGTCAAAAAGCAATGAAATTTGGACAACAACATAAGTACATTAGATATAAAAGAATGAAAAAAGAAATGTAACAAAACCATACAAATATTTTTAATCACTCTGAGGTGGGGCGATTAGGACTCAGCAGTTTGGGGGGGCACCTGAGGGTGGGACGCCCACCGTTTAGGGCCTATTTTGGACACCAATCCAAGTGGGATGGGTCCAAAACTTCCTAGGGGGTTGTGTCGACGATTTTGGGGTGGGATTGTAGCCGATTTCTTGGGTTTTTGGATCTATATTGCGTTCCTAGTGTTCACCCAATAACCTCTCTTCTAGAAGAGAGAGATTAGGGATGTAGGAAGCACAAAGAGGAATGGGGGTATATATTGGCAGCACTTCGTTGCTCCAAATGCTCTAGCTCTTCCCTTTTTTTTTGGGGTGAGGAGGCTCACATTTTTATAGACCTAAGGGTCTCCTTTGAATGCGCATGCGAGGGTGCCACTTGGCTCATTATGCCTTTTGGGGGAGAGAAGATTCCTTCATGATTAGGGCCTCCTTGATTAAGGCCTCCATGAACAGGTCAGGCTTGATTGAAGCCTCTCTAATTTGAAACCTTCCCTCATAATCCCATGCCTTGAAGGTGGAGTTAGGTGGCATAGTTGGGCTGCCATTTGTCAAGGTTTGACTTTTTTCCAGTCAAACCTGCTAATAGTCCCTCCCTAGAGCGATTGCTGCTAATCATCCCGAGGTGGGACGAATAGGATTCTAATCGTCCTAGGGTGGGGTGAATAGGGAAAAAAGTGCTTAAAAGGTGAAAAACTGACCTCTGACCTTCCAAAACTGATTTTGGAGTGGTTAGGACCACTTTTTAACCTCTGGAGGCTACCCTAGGGGGTATGTATGCCAATTCAATCAGTGCTTGTAGTCACATAATTGGATTGGTGCTATTTTGGTGTCTACATCGATGATGCACATGAAACTATATGAGGGCTTATAGATGCCTCCTTATCTAGGTCTAGTTCCTAGAGGGATCCTCTTGCTCTTGTATATTGCAAATTTGTCCGATGAACCTATAGCCCTATAATCAATGAAACAACAACACATGCTTAGATGTCAGAGATTACCTCCCCGGATGAGGTTGTTAGCATGATGAAAACAAATGCAATAAAACTAGTGTTATGGATGCAAATAACTAAAATAAAGATTATGCTAATGCTATGAAAACATAGAGAAGGCAGAATAAAAGAAACTATCACCAAAACCCTAGACTAGGTTGTGGGCCACTATCCAAGACAACGACCACTAATGTGAAATCTCTCTCTATTGATCCAAAGGATATGGGTTTAAGTCTGCTACTAGTGTTAAAATATTATTGTATGTACATAGGTGATTACCTCTCAATTGGCTAGCACTTCGTTGCTCCTCAAGGATGCTCAGATTTGCTCTCCAATCTGATAGGGTTTCACTACAAAATATGATCTCCAAGGGAATCTCTCCAAGTCTCTAGGAGCTCTCCTCAATGATCCAACCTGTTGAGAATTTTGATATGTGATATGTGATGTTCTCTCTTTCCAATTGATAAAAAGAAGATCCCCTAGTGCTTTTAGGTTTACTCCTTATAAATTTTTTGAAGCCCTAGGTCAATGTTCAAACCCTAGGACTGAATCCCTCATGTGCCATGGATGTTAGCATGAGAATTTAATCTTTTTTCTAGCCTTGAGGGGTAGTTAACTGATGTCTAAATCTAGACTTGAGTCTTTCATGTAGATTGGTTATGAGGAGGAATGCAAAGTTGTCCCCGCTCGGTCTTATTACATGCATACTACCACTTTCGCCTGATATTAGGCTATATGGGCGGCAAAATGTATTTAATTTTTAGCTACTATTATCTGTAGTGGCTAATGTTTGGCCACTCTGAGATGTAGTGGCCAAAATACAACCACTCGGGTCCATAGCGACCAAGCTTGGATGGGATGAAAATACCCTAAATGAGTGGCAAAAGTCACTTTTGACACTTGGAAGTTCCCAAGGTTTAGTCACATGACCTATGAGTATACCCATGTGAGTAGTATCCCTAAACATGACATGTTTTAGGTGTCTACAGATGCCCCTTTTTGTGATGCACTAAGTAAAAAACACAGCGTAGAGAGAAAACATAGACTTCTATGTTTGCAGAGTGTATGATGATCATTGATCTGATCAACACTGGATGGCCTAATCATGCAAGATGGCACACATCCTTGAATCATTGCTTCACCCTGATTTAAGGCTTAATTAAACATAGGGCTTGCACATGTCCACTTGCACTCATTCCTAAAATACAATTGGGTAGATTATGTTGCTACAACAGAACCGACTAGAGGAGAGCTACAAATTAAAGATGTCATATTTGCTTATGAACCCAACAAACGGGGGAAAGTTTTGTAAGAGTTGTATGCAATGATTCGTAGGATGAACACAATTTTGATATGATTGAGTGATATTTGGTTGACTTTGATTATGATTATTTAAATATTTGAACTATCCCCTCACACAAATTAATTGGTGAGGGAAAGGCAATGAATGAAGCGAGAAGTCGCTTGACCACTTTGACTAGCTTTGGTTCCTTTCCAGTTGTTTGTTATTTTAATGGGAAACCCCCATCCAAGTGTGATTTTAATTGTTTATGATGATCACTCATCCCTATCCCGTGTTGCGGTCTAACCACAAATAGACTTCTTAGGGAGTTAGGATGAGCGATTCTATTTATGCTTGTATTGCATCACTTGGCTCAGTGTTTTTGGTATCATAAGAGAATTAGGATGATTCCATCACACCCATGGAGTAGTTCAACCATCTTGATCTTATTCATGGTTGAGGTGATGCATCATAATTCTAAAATGAATGATTTACCCCAAGTAACTCTATGGTAACTTACTCATCTCACCAAGTTGCATGGAGTGCAAATCGTTGCAACCTCCGAGTTGATAGAGTAAGTAACTAAATATGAAGCTTACTCAAGATTTGTTTTTATGTGATTTTTTTGTTATTTTGATCATTATGATGATCAGGGACCATCAAAATGTGTTTATTTAACTTTTTTACTATTCCTCCTGGAAGGAATATGCCTTATTTTACTTGTACATATGGCCACTTCCAGGTCCAATGGCTGCTAAGTCCCTACCTATGGTCACTCTCACCCTGAGAGGCCATAAATTTTAGGCTACTAATGTTAGTAGCGGCCTAAGCATAGCTTGAGGAGTACAAAAGTAATATAGGGTTTTGACTTTTCATTTTTCCAGCTGGCATTTTTCTTTCCAGAGCTCTGATGACAAAGTGATATTTGTGTCTTGGAGTGCTATTGCATTGGAAACTATGGCTATGTAGGGATAGACATCAGCAAGTAGAGGAGCTGGAGCTTCTTAGGTATTCTCTCAAACCTTAAACCTTCTTTATTTTTGGGTAAAATTGAACCTCACTAATTAACCGATAAATGAACCTCACTAAACTTGCTGGCAATGAACTGAATCTGCAGTTAGGTTTAGTCTAGATTTTATTTTGGTGGGCTTGCCCCCATTTGTCATTTTTTTTATTTTTTTTTATTTTTGACCTAGGGTGTACATGTCTTCCATGTCGCTCATCGGTCGCTACTGCTCAGAGCGGCTAGCTCGAATTGTAGTTTGGTTGTTATCACTCAGAGCTACCAGTTTTGAATCCCAACGATAAAAAATTTGACCATTGGAGTTTGGCCACTATTTTCCTCAATTGCTAGTTTTTGGTCGCTCTAGGCAAAAAAAGCCAAAAGCCTTAGTTAAATTTTGTAAATTTTTTAGATTTTCCAAGATGATTATGCTGATTATTTTTAAATTTTGAGCTACTTTATTGCACTGTGCTACATTATTAGGTGCATTTATTCCTATTTTGCTTAGACTTAGGATATTTTATCATTATGTGCACCATTTTTCATGTTTTATTTGTGATTCATGCCTTATATGCATTGTAGTTATACCTTTGACTTTTGCTCTTAGATTCTCACTAATTGAGCTTGGGACCAAAAGCTCCTTAATGACCTTCTCCCACTTCTATATGATATAGACTGGTCCTGGTTTAAGGCCTGTGGATTGTAGTATGTCACTCAACTACCCCAAATCATGTCATACTAGGCCTACCTCATTGCCCTGGTTCATCGATGGGACCCTAGGATAAATACCTTCTATCTTCCTATCGGTGAGATGACTATCATACCAAAGGATGTATACAAAATTTTTGAAATCCCCTTTGATGGAGTTGCCATCGTCTCTTCGACCACCGATGATAGTGATGCAATTTTTTCCAGGGTGTTCGGAGGGCATGCGACTGCCTTTGAGGACACCAATTCTAGTAGTGTTTCTATTATACGTTGGTACAAGAAGAACGTCTTCTCGGAGAGACATGAGGTATTGTTGATGTTCATCAGCAACATTATCATTCTAGATTTCTCGGGCTTGAGGTTCTCGTAGAACTTCCTTATGATGATTTAATATTTGATGGACAGCGAGTAGCCCATCATCTATGCATGAGGTAGGTCTCTACTAACATAATGTTATGATTAGTTGTATCACATCCACCGATGGGGTTGAGTCAGTATTGGTTGCAGCTTGCTCCTCTAGGTCTGGTGATAGGAGCATATCAGGGTGGATCATCCTTGAGGACTCCTCATTAAGATTATAATTATTGATTCTAGGATGCAGTGCTATGCTGCCAGGTGGGCTTGAGAGCATGAGGAGCACAAGAGCCACCCTAATATGGGGAGCTTCCCAACTATACTACTACTTTCACTGGACTGTAGGTTGGTGCCATCATGTGGCATCCATAATACGAGTGCCCAGCTTGGTATGATCCACCCAATTTTAAAGCTAGGATGCGGCATGAGCAGTGGCTCATTGGATGCAAGGCCATCATTAGGGATTATTTCTTCTACTCTTGGGTTCTTCATAAATATGGTTTATAGCAGGATGTGCTGCTTATCCCATTCTTATATAGGCACATTAGAGTAGAGAGAGACCTCCCTCCCCCATATATCATAGAGTTGGTCGATGAGGAGGATGCCCCAGAAGTTGACCCACGAGTTGCTAGGGGAGTCATAGATGCATTTACGTAGTGGTGGGGTGACCAGATGTGGCATGGTGATGGTAGTCTAGGCTATGAGGATGATGTTGAAGATGGGGCAAATCCAGTAGGGTGTAGAGTCTAAGCTAGTACTAAGGTATAGCACCAACCAATAGAGCAGGTGGTAGCAGAGGAGCAGGAGGCTCCTGAGGAGGAGGATGAGGAGCTGGATCTCGAGGAGAGAGATTCTTCTCTAAGGGCACAATTGTATGATGTAGAGGTAAAACTCTAGTTAGCCAAGATCTAGGTATAGTAGTGTGATGCTATTATTACCCAATGTGATGCTACTATAGTATAGTGGGATGCTACTATAGAACAAATCACTACTCAGGTACAGACTCTGTAGGCTGCTATCAGGGGCGGTGCTTCTAGGATGCAATTTTTTGCTGATCCTTCCACACCTTAGGGATCTACAGGGATAAATATGGGGACAAATATTAGGTGGATGCAAACTCTACTATATGAGTATGAGGTAGAGATTATGGGTCATGTAGGCCGCATTGCTTCTCTCAATATGTAGATTAGGAGGCTGGGGGCAACTTCGAGGTAGAGGATAGATGCAGGTGGTTCACAGGCTAGCGACGCTCTACCTCAAGGTAGTATTTTTCCTAACCTAGTCAGAGGACCCAGACTCATACAGGCCATAAGACTCACACCATTCTACCCAAGATCCATCCATAGGGGGTGGTGCTGTAGGGGGAACCGGCCCAGTATTTTATTGACGATACTGTATGCTTTTATTTTTGAGGTCAACTAACCTATTATGACAATAGCCTTCGCAATTTTGTATATTTATGCACTTTGAGATACACATTTTGAAGCACCTTTTGAGACATACACATTTATATGAGACCTTGCATTATGCTTCATTATGTGTGTCATTTATTGCTTATATTTTTGTTTTATTTATGCGATGTGATGATGGCATTATGATGAGTTGATATATATGTGTTCGATGATAGATGAATTTTATGATGATATGGATTTGAGATGGATGCTTATGTATGTGTTTATGTAAATGCTTATATGATTTGATTATTGTGACATGATGTGATGTATCATGAGTTGATTTTATGATGGATTTGACTTTATGTATGGTTGAATGCAATTATGTGATCTTAGATGTGGATGGATGATTTATGACATTATGTATCTATGGATGCAATGTTTTTGTTAGATGTATGTTTAATTTTTATTTAATTGTATGCATCTAACTTGTGTTGTGATATGGTAAATGTAATATGTTATGCACTGTTTATACAATATTTAATCCAATGTGAATGGACCTATATGCTTTAATCACTTAAAACATAATTAATGCATATGATATGATTTCAACAATATAAATGGGTGATATCACAGAAAGTATAACAATCATGAATGTAAATAATCATTCTTATCACAAGAACTAATTATTTGGGCATTCATATGTGAAAATGTGTTGGTGTGTATGCTTGTATTTTCTTGATAAAGCTTATGTTACTTAAAAGGTTCAAAATAGTCAGTGGCTGTGTCGATATTATTTATAACATCTATCCTGTATCTAGCCTACTTTGTTTAAACCCCTTAATTTGCAACTTTCAAATAGGAAACTGATAATGTGATAAATGATATTATTTGTTGCTATATAGGATTTTTTAGGCTTTTCTTGGGACTCAAACACTCTAGTTACTCTATTAATAGTTGCGTATTGACCATACTAGACTTTTGAAGAAGCAAGACTTTCATCATGGACCTATAGATTCATTATTCTTATGTGTGCAAATGAATATTTTTTTTTATTGTTAAGTTGAATTAAAAGTGGGTTTTTATCAAGGATCCCAAAACCTAATTACATCAGTCCAAGGATGGACAATAGGAAAGGCTTAAGGAAATCCTTGAGGAACACCTTTAGGAAAGGCTTAAGGAAATCCTTGAGGAACACCTTCAGGAAAGGCTTAAGGAAAGCCTTGAGGAACACCTTCAGGAAAGGCTTGAGGAAATCCTTGAGGAAACATTCCAGGAAAGCAAACAGGAATGCAGTGAGGAAATTCGTGCAAAGAAAATTTTGAAAATATCGCTAGGCAAGAAAGGAGAAGGTGGCAGAAAAGAACATAAAATCCTGCCTAAAACCAAAATTGAAACATCCTAGAGGTGAGGAAAATAAATAGGTGCTTAACTTGAAATTTGAAATATCCCAAGGGCAGGAAAGGAGAAATACACCAAACCACCTATGGGAAACTAGTATCCAAGATAAAAACCACTTCCCACACAGGGGAAAACTAGATAAATGTAAAAAAACCACCCTATGCCAAAAGGAGGAGCAAAAAAAAATATATTATAGTAAAATCCATCAAAATGAGGATGAGTAGCAATTAGGGATGCCATAAGATCATTCAAACTACGATAAAACAAATCCCTTGTGAGCCTGAAAAGAGGAACAACAATTAGAGGATTTACTCAAGAAACAAAATCCTCATGCAATGTATCACCAACTTGAAAAGTGGGTCAGCATATATAGGAACTCCACAGGCCACAAAGTCCTCATGCAGTTAAGAAAATATCCTTTAAGGATGCCAGCCCAGTAGAGGAAGCAACAAAAGTAGAACATGTCGTAGGAAAAATATAATAGCAGCCAGAAATCTTAGGAAGTAACATTGATCCCGAAGAGTAGAGTCACAGAAGAAATCACATGGTCCTCCTTCCCAAGACCAAAAATATATTGTGCAAAATTGCTCATGAAGCTGCTTTCCAAAAGAAACATAATTCTATAACTAAAGATCATCCAAGGGAAAATGTCAAGAAGAAACCATGGAAACCTAGAAAAAACTAGGAAATCCAAGGAAAAATCCTTGAACAACCCAGAAAACCCAGGAAAAGTCCCAAGTAAAAACCCAAAACCATCCTAGGACCCAAGCACCAAAGGAAAACCCCACCATAGGGAAAGGAAAGGGGCAAAACATTGGAACAGTGATCTCCCACCCTAAAGAGATCATCTGCAACACCATCCTACCAAGAAGGAAGGGTTAAGGAAGTGCCAGGGAAACTAGGACAGGATTAGGGACCTAGGATAGGGCCAAGGAAGGGATGTAGGGAAGTGGAACAGGACTTCCATAGGAAGTCACCTGCAGATCCCAATGTTTTTATTGTTGCTATTAGCTCATTTTCATGTGCAAACGAATATATTTAGATGGAACTCAAGCATTTCCTTCGATCTCAGATGGGATTCTTTCAGCCCATTGCTAAGATCATGGATCCTCAATTATTCATTTTGTCCTATTTTGGACTTAGTTGGATTATACCACTAGGTAGCATTGGGTTACCTAAAGCTAGCTCATCCACATGCAAACATTGGTCTATACAAATGCAAAATGTTATTGTGATAAACATATCATCATGCGTAAGGATATCACCATTTCTAGGTATGGTTGTACACCAACCTGTAATGGGGATCCCCTTCCGATTTTGTGCAATGTTGATAATTCCAGGGATTCAGGTTCCATTCCCTTCTTTTCTTCATTTCATTTGGGATACTTACTCACACTTAGTGATGAAAATAACTATTTATTTTTGACTTTTTTTTTCTCTTGAGCAAGGGATTTATGTAAGGAGGAAATTCATTTGTTTGTTTTGAATTTGACTGTTGCTTGATTTTGGAATTTTGAACTATGACTTTGGAAACTGGGATTTTGAATTTGTGCTTTGTTTTAGGATTTTTTCTTGTTTTAATGAAAGCAAGGGATTTATGTAGTGATGATAATCACTCATTTCTGAGTAGGGTGAAACTTGTCCTTTTGCCAATTCGTAGCACCTTTGAACCAATCACATGGGGGGATAAGCAAGAAAGATCCTTTTTGCTTAAGGTAACCTAGACCACTTTATGAAACTTTCATCTTTCCCTTGTACCAACTAGGATTTCAGTGTTTTCAATTAGTGATAGGATCCTAAATATTTGAAGCATTCATGACTAGACCTTACTCTCTACTAATCAAGATGGCTTCCCATAAAAACTAATAAGACCACTAGATCTGGTTGAATGACCGTAAAATCTTAGCCTATTCCTTATAGCAACATGACATGGTTGTGTTGAAAAACATAGTTACACACATGGATGCATGGACGAAGGTGGACTTGTGTATTTGTGGTTGTGATACAAACTATGGCATCGTTTGCAAGAGTGTGATCATAACATATGCAAATGTAATGGCTATGCATGTTTGATGTAATGTGACTATATGGATGCAGATGTAAAATGCAACAGTTTTGTATTTTTTATTTTTGCACTATTCTTTGTATTTTTTATTGTATTTTGACCAAAGGGCTTATTGTGGCTTTGGAAATGTTTGACCAAGCGATGTGAAGCCATATTTGGAGCATTATTTATTTTTATTTTTTGAACTTTGACCAAGCGGTGTGAAGATACCCTTGGAGCATTTTTTTATTTAATTTTGACCAAGCGGTGTGAAGACCCTTGGAGCATTTTTGATTGAATTTTGACCAAGTAGTGTGAAGATACCCTTGGAGCATTTTTTGATTGAATTTTTACCAAGCGATGTGAATATACCTTTGGAGCATTTTTGATTAATTTTGACCAAGTAGTGTGAATACCCTTGGAGCATTTTTGAATTTTGAATTTTGACCAAGTGGTGTGAATATACCCTTGGAGCATTTTTGATTGAATTTTGACCAAGCGGTGTGAAGACCCTTGGAGAATTTTTGAATTTTTTGCATTACTTTGTTTTATATCTGAATGTTTTTGTATTTTATGACATATTTGAATGTTTTTGTATTTTATGACATATTTGAATGTTTTTGGATTTTATGTATATTTGAATGTTTTTGAATTTTATGTATATTTGAATGTTTTTGGATTTGATGTATATTTGAATGTTTTTGTATGTTATGTATAAAATATCTTCAAATGAATGATATTGAGAGGCTCAGGCTCTTCAACACCATCTAATGATGTGAGGTGATATGCTCCAGGCCCAAACCTTTCTGAAATCATGTAGAGGCCTATCTAGTTTACCGTGAATTTGTCTCTTAGGTGTGGTGGCAGATTTGAGTTTTGATGGTTTTCTTTGAGTACAAGATTACTAAATTTGAATTCTATCCAATGGAATTTACAAGGCAATCCTGATAAATTTGGAGATTCTCCAAGGCATTGACTCAATGCTCATCAAGAAGCGTTAACTGATCAAGGCAGCCTTGTCATGCAATGTCATCATCTATGAAGTCTTTCAATGCTATGCGTAGGGTTGGAATCTCCAACTCTAGGGGCATGATGGCCTCAGTTCCATATATAAGTGAAAATGGTGTTGCCCTAGTGGGTGTCTGCACACTAGTCATATATGCCCACAACTCCAAAGGTAATTGTAGATGCCAGTCATTATGATTCTCTTTCACTATTTTTCTCAAGATGGAGACTATTGTTTTATTTGAGGCTTCTGATTGCCCATTTGCTTACGGATAATAGGGCTTTGAAAAACTATGTTGAATTTGATATTTGTTCACTAAAGTATGCACATTTTTGTTCTTGAAATATGGCCCATTATCTAATATTATCTTTGATGGGACCCCAAAATGACTTATGATATTATGGAGTATAAACTCCACAATCCTTGGTCCAGTTGTCGATGTCAAGGGAATAACTTCGACCCATTTGGTGAAATACTCAATGGCCATTATGATGAATGGATGTTAGCCTAAGGATGGTGTGAGATATTCCCCATTAAGTCTAGTCCCCACTATGATAAGGGCCATGTTACCTAGATGGGTTGTAAGGCTTGTGATGGCAAGTGAGTGCGGTTTGCATGAGGTTGGCACTTAACACATTTCTTGACATATTCACAATAGTATTTTTCCATAGTGGGCCAATAGTAATCCATTCTCAAGATGTGCTTAACGATGGCCATGCCACTGAAGTGACCACCACATGTACCGTCATGAGCTTGAAAAATTATCTAGGATGCTTCTTGGGGCTCGATACAATGAAGGAGCATTCCATCGTAGCCTCATCTTAAAAGGATATCCCCTACCAAGATATACCTCATCATATTATGTTTAAATGCTTGTATTTCAACATGTGATAGGCCTTGCGATACTATTCTAAGCTTTAGGAAGTCCCTTAATTGGGAAATCCAATCCTGATAAGTCACATATTCTATGGATAAAATGACATGTTCCTCTTGTGATGCAGAATTAGTGAACACAGATTTATAAATAACTCTATGGTGTATGGTTTTAGCACACTCCGTAGGACCTTGAGAGATCAAATATTTCCAAGGTGTTGTTTGGAAGAAGGCTCTAGATATGAAGAACCACTCCTGATTTGTTTTGGTCTGGATCATGTTGACCGACTCTAGGTTGTCAATAGCCTCACATTGTATTAATGAGTGCATGAGAACTTTTATGTGAGTGGTTGTGAAATTAGTAAATGGATTCTAAGGGATTAAGGATCCCAAAGATGCCATGGTGTCTACAAATCTATTTGACATACGAGGGATTGCCTCGATGTCATACCATTCTAGTCAATATAGGTAAGTGTTAGAAAGCTCCTTGTAATATTTCAAGAGTGGGCACCTACATTGGAACAATACTTTGACTTGATTAACTATGAGCAAAGAGTAACCAAAGATATTTAATCTTTTAATACCCATTGCAACGACTTTTTGGAGTCCCAAGATAAAGACCTCATACTTGGTGTTATTTTTTGTGCATAGGAAGTCTACCTTGAATGATAAGGACAATGGATCACCCTGTGGTGTGATAAATACTATCCTTGCTCCACCCCCTTGCTCACACTTTGAACCATCAAATAACAATGCCATGTCTCTTTATTTTTTAGGCTCTTCAGATTTGGGTAGATCTGAGAATGCGAAGACCGCATCATCAGACAATTATATGGTGAGAGGTTTGCTATCCTTTAGAGGTGCCTTTGCTAATTGATCTACTATGAATTGGCCCTTGATGGATTTTTGGATTATGAACTCTAGATCAAATTCTATTAATAGCATGATCCACTTTACAGTACGTGTATTATGGTAGATATTATTCATCATATACTGCAAAGGATTCTGGTTTGATATAACATAAGTCATATGGCTCAACATGTAGTGTCACAACTTTTTGGTTGCAAAGACCATTGCTAAGCATAACTTTTCTACATACACATATCCTATCTCATAACTCACCAAGGTGTGACTGATGTAATATACGACTTGCTCTTTATTTTATGTATTCTTTTGAGCCAACATGGTTCCTAAAGTGAAATCAGTAGCCGATATGTATAGTAAAAATGGCATATTTGGCCATGGTGGAGCCAATACCGATGGTGTTGCTAGGTACATTTTGATCTCTAAAAAAGCTTATTGGAACTCTTCATCCCAATAAAATAGGACATCCTTGCGTAGAAATCGATTCATGGATCGACACTTTTCTAATAGTTGCAAAATGAACCATTTGATGGATGCTACCTTACCTTGTAGGCTTCTTAACTCCCTAATGTTGATTGGGGCAGCCATTTCCATTATAGCTTTTACCTTTGCATGATTGACTTTAATGCCTCTCTTAGAAATGAAACCTAAGAGATTTCCAGAAGTCATGCCAAACACGCACTTCTTAGGGTTTAATCTGACATTATGCTCAATGAGGCAATCAAAGACCTTCATAAGGATCTTAGCATGCTCTTGTCATGCTAAATATTTGGCTAGTAATTCATCCATGTATTCTTCTAATATTGTGTGCATGTGGCCCGTTGATACGTAGCACCAACATTATTTAGGCCAAATAGCATCACCTTGTAACAAAATGTTCCCCATAGAGTAATGAAAATGTTTTTATGCTGGTATTTGGGTTTGATTCGGATTTGATTGTATCCAAAAAACCTATCCATTAGGGAAAATATCTCATGACCTACAGTGGCATCAACAAGAGCATCTATGTTTGGCAATGGGAATGAATCCTTCAGAGTTGCCCTATTCAAGTCTTTGAAATCTATGAAAATGCAGACTCTTCCATCTAGTTTTCCCATGGGTACCAAGTTCTAAACCCATTTGGGGTAGTCGATGGGAACTATGAAAATTGCATCCAATGGTTTTTGTAACTCATTCTTCACCATCAAAGTGATGGTTGGATGCATTTTACTCAACTTTTGCTTGACTATATTATTCATGGGATCCAATGAAATATTGTGAACAACTAACTTTGGATCTATCCCTGGCATGTCTTTGTAAGTCCAAGCAAAAATATTTGTCCTCTCTTTAAGGAGAGGAATTATGATAGCTTGTTCCTCTAGAGACAAACTTTCTTTGAACTTGACTTTCTTTGGTTGAGTAGGATCATCACTGATGTCCATATCAAAAGTTACTTATATAGCCATATGCGACCCATCCTCAAACTGGTGAGGCATGGGTATCAAATGAATGTCATCAATGAGATTTATAGGTCCTACTAACTCAGGATCCAAACCAACATGGAATATATCATACACATAACCTGATACAAAATGAAATGGTTGCAACACCTCTTCACTAGGGAAAATATCTTTAGGCTCTATGGGTGAATCAACATGATCCTAATAAATAGCCTCTGTATCAAGACACAGTGGTTTAGTTGGATCCACTGGGTTATGAAGTGGAGTGGTCAAATCAATGTAGATCGTATTGATGGATGGAATGAAATCTCTAGGACCATGTGGGTGAAACATTATCTTAGAGGTTTCTCCTTAATTCTCGTGATGAGGCTCTAGAGGAAAAGGAACCTCTAGATCTTACCCATGAGCAGGCAAGATAATAGGATCATTGGGTTCTAAGAGATATTTGAACATAGAGGGGGATTAACCATACGATGAATGAAATTTAATTCGATAGGTCTCCCCAAAAATTGTAAGCCAATGTATATGGCCCGAAGTGCCACCTCTCTTTCTACCAGCATGTTGGCCTACCATAAGTGGTGAGGCCCAAGATAAGCCATCTCAGTCTTGTCATCAAAGTCATCATCACTTATCCAAAAACCATTAGCATTGGTATGTGGTCCTAAAACAATGGTGTGTTTCTTAACTCTAAGTAGGCCATCTTTTTCTCATACTTATATTATTCATCACTTATGAAGATGCCATTTGCATTAGTATATTTCCCCAAGTCATAGGACCATTACCTTATACCTAGGTAGGCTCTCTCTATCAAGTCCGAAATGTACTCACTCTCATTATGATCGGACCAAGCAAGGCTTTGTAAATAGCGAGGCCCATGATAGGCTAATATTGCTAGTGCTTCATCATCGCTTGCCTCTTATCTATTTCCTTCTTGCTCCTCATCCCACAAGTTGCAACCTATTAGGATGGCATCAATTGTGGAGCTCGGATGATAAGTCTGCGGTGGTGGTATGTTTACCATGACCACCTATATGTTGCTCAGATATATTGTACTTGGTGGGTGATACAGAATAAAATTGATGTCTTCTCTTAACCCCAAGCTTAATATATCCAAGGCTGCTACCAGAGAGTCATATGAACCTTTGATGTGATAACCTAACCCAAACCTATCAGAGAGAAGCTAGTATTGTGGCTTGAATGGCCGCCTATGCCCCTGCTCATATATACCAAGATCGTAACCATACCAACGGTAACGTTCAAAATAGGTTAGAGCAAACTCAATATTAGAGAGGTAATGAACATTAACCATGAATAGTTCATCATTGTTCTCTTCTATATCTATAGATTTATGGGCGTAGTCTAGGCTAGCATAGATAAAATTGGTCTAGTTGGGAGGGATTCCAAGAGAAACCACTGTTCCCACTGGTGGTCTCTGATATTTTGACCATCCCATGTCTTGTGTAGACTCTATGATGGGTGTGAATGTTATGTTCTACATAGGATACTCTCCTATCCATGTACTTTCCAAGTGTATTATCGCATGTGATGTGGATGATCCTACAGACGGCACTGGCGAAGCGGGTTTTATTATCTCCTCAAATTGATCTTGGAGATCTTCTTCTTCCATGGAACTTGGACTTTTATTTATGCCTATGGTTAGAAATTATTTGGGCTTTTCTTCCTCAACTAAAGGCACCTTAAACTTCTAATTATCTCTTGGTTTAGACATTGATGGTCTCTTAGAAGCATCCATCATTTTGGGTGTAATATGAGGTGTTAAGGTGTCTATGCTTTTACATACCCCTTTGTATTTGTTATCTAGTTGCGTAGTTGGATATGAAGGTCCTACATACAAGTGTGTAGAGGGAATTATAAATTATCCTATAAAATCCACTTGATGGACATATTTGAATGGCTCTTCATCAGCAAAAACCACATAGACTTTGTCATCATGCATGTACTTGACACATTGGTACAAAATCAAAGGAACACACTTCATATCTCTTATACAAGGACGTACTAGAAGGATGTTGTATTGCATGGCCCCTTCTAAGATATGAAATATCATAGGGATGGTTTTATGCCCCACCTTGATGGGTAGGACTATCATTCCCATAGTATTGCATAAAGCATAATTAAAAGCTCTTAATGTGTAGGCTCCCGAAATGATATTTGACTTGGGGATCTTAAGGTGTTCTATTACTATTTTTGTGATGATTTTGATTGAAGAACCCGTATCGAAAAAGACCCTATTAAAAGATAAATAATTGACTAATGCAACAATGTGTAGTAGAGGGTCTGGTAAGGTAGTAGACACTGTCTTAATTTCATGATCATAGAATCATATTATAGGTTCTTAGAATTCTTGTACCTGTCCCAAAAAATAAGTGAATGCATTTGGATCTCATGGTTGGAGCTCAATTGATCTCAAAATATCCATCAAAGTCTCTCTATTCTTTTGGGACTGTTGTATGAGTCAATAGATAGATAGTTTAGTAAGAGTCATTTGTAAGTTTTTCTCTAATCTACTCTAAATAGTTACCATAGGTTGGGTTGATGGACTTGGAAGATTGTTCTATCCCTGACTCTACCTAGGTGTAGCTGGGACATTAATGGAAGCTACAAGAGGTTGTGGTTGACCATAATGTCTAGTCATGATTGCTATATTGACAATTTCAACCATCCCAATGCACCCATGGGTAGGCGTATCAATTTGTACATGATTGACTTGAACACCTTGCCCTCTAGGGACCTCATGGTTGGGTAGTAAGTTTTTGTATATGCCCATATCTCTGTCATTAGGATCCAATGGGTTTTCAACTTTAAGTTCTCCTACCTCAATCATGTTTTGCACTTGATGTTTGAAACCAATGCAAACTTCAATATTATACCCCGGTATCCTATGATAAGGGTAAAATTGATCTTCCCTATATCCTTTTGGCTTAGGATGGTTGGGATCTATAAGAGGTACATCTGGAAATCTAATATTCCCAACCTCACCCAACTGGTTGAAAATTGATTGTATTGACTCTGATAGAGGTGGCTTGCATTCTCTATTTCATCCATGATTGTTCTTTTGATCATCATTGGTTGGTGTAGGTTGTTCTTGATAATTCTAGGGTTGCTACATAGCCCCATCCTTGGGTGCAGCCAATACTACTTGATTAACTAGGGCAGGGCTAGCCTATTTCTGCTTGTACTTGTAATTTTTGCCATTCTTGTTCCACTCCTTGTTTTGAAGCTTGATGGTTCCATCATCTACTTTTATGTCTTCAATGAGTTTGGCTTATGCCTCGTTAGAGTAATATTCCATTATTTGGGATATTTACCCTTTTACTCCACTAGGTAAAATAGGTAGTATATTGCATTATACTACATAGATTATTACATTTAATTTTTACTACATACCATGAGATATTTATTGTTCTAAATATCCTAAGTCAGATATTTAGGTTAGTTGTTTAGTTAGAACTCTCTACCTAGGTTAGTGGTTAGCTACATGTTTCTCTTAACGTGTATTGTTAGCGCATTATTTGCAAAGGTTGTTTTATGTAATCTATATAAACTAGCTTAATTTTCCTAAGCTAAGTTAGTCGTTAATATATCAAATTATTTTCTTTGCATATTTGGAGTGATTTTATTAACTACATTGGTATTAGAGCCACTTGTAGAATAGGACCTACAAAATTGGATCGAGAGGCACAAATCCCGAGATGGGACCCCCTTAACCTGCTACTTGGAATGGATCCTGTGATGAATCCTGAGTAGCAAGGCACATAGGCCCACAGTCACTAGGCAACCATAGGAGAGGGCCCATAGGCCCACATATATCTGATAGTAGGTGGCTTTCAAACCTATTCGGGTAGCTTGCAGCTCCCCGATCTGATGACCGAGGGTAGGCTGCCCTCACAAGCCAGCGACCAGAGTCTACACTCTAAAAATTGGCCATTAGACGATCGACTGCCCTCCTAGGTGGCTGATAAGAGGACTAGCACAACCCTTTGACTACTGACGATAAGGATCTGAGAAGGCAGGTGGCCCTCCGATCTTTGATGACCACCAACTAAGAGTCAGGGTAGGAGCGTCATGACTCAAGATCCAGATCATCACATGGTGACCTAGTTGACCACAACATGATGGTAGGAGTGCCCTCCATGGGAGGACATGTGGCACAACCAGTGGATACCTGGACCTAGACCAAGACACTGATGTGGCCAACCCTACTAACATCACCTAGGCACAAATCTTGAGCTGACTGAGACTGACACAACACATGGACAAGTCATTGGGTGACACATGGCAGACAACCACGCAACACCCAGATGAAGACAGACACAACACGTGGCAAACTAGCCACATGTCACTAGACCAGACACTAGTGACAAGTGGTAGGCAAGCCATGTGTCACGACCCTGACATTCCATGTGGTTGGCAGCAAAACCAACCATGCGAGGGACTGACTGTCCACAGGCAGTCATAGTGCTATACGTGTTTTTCCTCTTTGAAATAGAAAATACATTGCCTTCTAGGCAATGTGGGACTAAAAGTCTTGAAGGAAATTTAATTTCCTTCTATTAAAGCCTAAAGAAGGCTTTAAAAGGCATGACCTATGCCTTTCTTCCCATCGGGCCCTCTAGCCCAACCGGTTTATCAGGATGGGCTAAGGCCCTAGGCGGGGAGTCAAGGGTTCGACTCCCATCGGGAGTTAAAAAAAAAAAAGCATTTTTTTTTGCCTTATAAAATCAAGAAAAGTGGGAAGCAAAAAGGGCAGCGCAAGGACTAAGGTATTTTTTATTTTTTTTGTAAATTATTTTAATTATTTTTTCTTTAATAATTTAATATATTTTTGTATAAAATCAATTTTTTTAACAAATTACATTGATTTTTACAAAATTAATTTTATTATTGATTAAATAATGATTAGATTAATTAAAATTTTGCATTAAAATAGAAAATTAAGGACCTATTTTTTTGTAAAATTCAAAGGAAAGGTATGCTTGTGTTTTCTCCAATTTGGGGATAAAAAGACATAGGAACACATTTTTTTTGCAAAATCAAAGGCCTTCTTCAACATTTTTTTTGCAATAAATCCTCAAAGTTCTATAGTTTTCTTCACCCATTTTTTGGAGATAAAAAGACATAGAAACTCAAACTTCTATTGCAAAACAAAGAGATTTAAAACATTGAGCAAGGACAAAGGTCATTTTCTTTGCAACAAAATAAAAAATTTGCTTTTGTTTTCTCCTTCACAAAGGAGATATAAGACATAAAATTGCAATTTTTTTGTTGTAAACTTGATAAATATTTTGAACCTATTTTTTGATCCTCATGCTTGACTGTTGAAGACATAAACCAAAGTTGTGTGTCGACTGGTCTGGAAGCCTTTCAGACGCGGGTCGTGTGTCGACTTGTCTTGAAAGGAGTGCTCGAATTTTCAATTTTGTAAAAATTAAGGGGGGATAGAAATCATATTTTTGTGATTCTATTTTTTGCAAAATTGTAAATAGAAAGGGGGATATTTCAAAATAAGAAAGGTGCATTCTCGATTGTACTCGACACTTTTTCTTAAAATTGACTACACTAGGTGCATTTTCGGTTGCATCCGACACCTATAGTGATAATAATTTGGGTTGCTCTTTTTTTTATTATTGCACTAACCATCATGTTTTTTGCAATTAAACAATCATAAAACATTGAAGAGCATTTCAAAAACCCAAACTTCACTCAAATCGTGCTACTCCTTGCACAGGTTAAACAAGTCAATTCTTACTCCCCATCAAAGGTCAAAATCCAAACACCTTGATTCATTCTATTTTTTTGGCTTAATTTGCTCAAACTTTCCATCCTTCTTGAAGGGTGTTAATGTTAGGATCTCATCCTAACCCTTAATGTAATAACTTCCCTGATGTAATAATTCCTAGTGAACGTGGGTAGTACCCATGATTAATATTTTGTAATGTTCTAAGTTTTAGCTTAGGTAGTGCCTATGACAAATGGCACCCTTTTTATGTAACACATGGTAGATAGGTTAGGTAAGGTGGCATTGTGCATGTAATTCGTGTGGCATTATGCATGTAATTTGAGTGGCATTGTGCATGTAATTCAAAGTGGCACTATGCATGTAATTCGGGTGGCATTATGCATGTAATCCAGGTGGCATTTTGCATGTAAGCCAACCTTGGAAGGAAACTCCGTAAATACCCGAAAAGGCACCAATGTAACCATATTTTTGCAAATTAATGAAGTATTGAAGGAGGTTGCCCCCTCGAAGAGGCCTGCGATTCTGTCTTATTGTGAGATTGTTCCTTTATGCAAATTTTTGTTATATTAATATGATGTTTATGTGAGTTTATTTCCAAGCAATCATGTGAGAGTGTGTTATTTGAGTTTATTTTATAGTAGGATCTTAACAAGTGGTATCAGAGCACTTTCCAGGGCCAAGTTTTGCTGCAAATAATTGCAACGATTCTTGCCATCCAATCCGCCTGTTAGGTATAAATTCTATGTGTTTTTCCCATTTCTATTTTTCCTTATTAAAAAAAAATCCAAAAAAATACAGTGCATTTTTTTTCCAGACCAAAAAAAAAAAAAAATCTTTTTAGTTGAGTAGGTAGAAACCCTGTATCGGGGGTTTTAAAATATCGCGAAGGATCTGTCGTTATTGGCTAAGCTAGATAGCCCATAAAGCGTCTAGTGAAGTGAGGGGCGATTAGGCTCCAATACCCAGGCCTCAGATAGAACTCGCACACGGACTTGAGCTCCCACGTATCTTCGGGTATATCAGGAGACCATCTAGGATTAAATAAACTTTTAGCCATTAGGAAGCTCTTCGGCCTTGTATTACTCATAGTCTATGGGACACAACATCCTGGACGATTACCCTCCCATATTTTCAGAGAGGCGGGTAGTGTTCTCAAGGGTATGTGTGGAATCCTCCTTGAGTAGTGGCCTAAAATATTGGTCCGAGCACTATTGTTCGTCACTGTCGGTATATTAGAGGGCCTATGGGTGGTACATACTCCTATACTTAGCATTCCCTAGTTTTGTTAAAACTTCAACCTATAAAAAATGCAAAAAAATAAAAAATAAAAATCCAAACATCCCTGTTCGTAAACCTGCATTTCAAAAGTGAGCATATGAGAAAGGAGTCCTCTAAAAAATAACAGAAAGGACATGCATTCGGGATAAGCCATGAGGGTGACACTTAAGTTGACAGTCTAGAGAATAACAGTCAAATTTACGATGCGCGATCACGATCGAGTCGATTAGGTCGGAGAGGTCGACACGATCGAGGCGAGAATTCATAGTCTTCGAGGTCGGAAACGGAAGCTGTCATAACAGTCACCTGCAAAATACAAAGAATCTTGAGTATGAAACGAGGCCAGTTATAGATAGTGCTCCAGTACCCAAATTTTGCTTTGTAGCTCAGAATCAGAAACTGTAAACACCGTTAGACTCAGCAAAACAGGAGATAAAAAAAAAGGTCTAGGGTGCCAAAAAGTAGTGTTGAGAGATATAGCTCATTGTGACCACCTCCTTGAGCTGATCGTTTTGATATACAGCACCCAAGCACTTTTTTGGGCACTTACTAAAAATAGTAAGTCCTAAAAATTCAATTCTATTTTTAGTAACTTGGTCACAAAAGGTTTAAAAAATGGCCCAAGGTACCCGTGGACACCAAAAAGAACTAGAACACTTGGAATCCCTAACAAAAGCCATTGAGAACTTGAACTTGGCTTTTCACTCCATAAGGGAAGAAGTCCAAGGTCTTCGCCTAGAGCATGAGGCCACTAGAAACCGCTTAGAAGCACTGATAGAAGTAGACAACAAACTGAAAAGAGAACCACCCAAATTAGAATACCAAGCTGAGAGTTCTGCAAGGAATCATGGCCATGATCCACCCTTTAGAATGCCCAAATTAGACTTTCCCAAATTTAGTGGGAAGGATGTTGATGGGTGGCTATGTCGGGTTGACCAATTCTTTTGACTTCATAATGTACCCGTATTTCATCGAGTCTAGATGGCTTCCTTTAACTTGGAGTCTGAGGCTCTACACTGGTTTCAATGGTTACGTATTGCCTACCCAAATCTCTCTTGGGAGGATTTTGAATCCCAACTACTCACTCGATTTGGTCCTAGTGAGTATGAGGACTTTACGGGAGCCTTGACCAAACTACAACAAACAGGGTCAGTCCGAGAGTACCAAGATCAATTTGAAAAATTGGCCAATAAGACAAGAGGATTGAGTGAAGGGTTCTTCCAGAGTTGTTATATCAGTGGGTTGAAGGTGGAACTCCAAGCGGAAGTAAAAATGTTGAAACCACGAACTATGATGGAAGCTATCAGTTTGGCCTGTTTGGCCGAATCTAAACTCTCTGCCCAAAGACACCCATCAAAGTTTCCTCAAAATAGACCTTCATTTCCTCCTAGAGCCCAACACCCAGCTGATAATAAACCTGCTACACCCAAGCGCCTCACCACCGAAGAGATGGATGCACGTCGTGCCTAAGGATTATGCTACAATTGTGATGAAATTTTTTTCAAAGAGCATAAGTGTGCACACAAAAAATTGTTCTTGATAGATGTTGAAGAACCTGATACCTCTGACAAGAGTGATGAGGATGAGGACCCTCCAGAAACACCTCCTCCATAAGAAGAAGTGAAACAGGAACCTGAGACAGCAATTATAGTCCATGCCCTTGCAGGCATTACTACTCCTCAAACCATGAAGGTTACAGGATTTTTCAAGGGCCAACGTCTTTCCATCCTTCTGGATTTGGGAAGCACGCACAACTTCATTGACCCTAGAGTTGCTCAGTGGGAAAATTGCTATATCCACACTTGTAATTCCTTTGAGGTCATGGTAGCCAATGGGGGAACCTTACCTTGTAAAGGAAAGTGTCACAATGTTAAAATCAAGATAGTGGACTATGAACTCAAGCAAGACATGTTTGCCCTCCAGTTGAGTGGATGTGATATTATTTTGGGATCTCAATGGTTGAGTACGTTGGGCACTATCAGTTGTAACTTTTCTGAACTTTGGATGCAGTTCTCCCAGAACGGACAAACACACATCATCAAGGGCTCCCAAGCAGGAACACCTCAAATTATCAGTTCAAACGGCATGGAGAAATTGCTAAAGAAATCATCACATGGGGTCATTGCACAACTATTCTCCATCCAACCATCCACATCTCCAATGTGTGAAATCCCACCAGACATGCAATAGATTCTCCACAAACATGAGGCCATATTTTCAGAACCAACCACACTACCACCGCAAAGCTCTCACGACCATGCCATTCCATTATTGCCGGATAGTACACCTCCCAATATCAGACCATACAGGTACCCCCATGCCATGAAGTCAGAGATTGAGAAGATGATACAAGAATTACTCAAGGCGGGTGTCATTCGGCCTAGTACTAGTCCCTACTCTACACCAATCTTACTGGTCCTCAAGAAGGATGGCTCTTGGCGATTGTGTATTGACTATCGAGAACTCAACAAGATAACTGTCAAGGATAAATTTCCTATCCATGTGGTTGATGAATTACTAGATGAATTACATGGGACCATGTACTTCACCAAGCTAGACCTCTACTCTGGGTACCATCAGATCTGGCTCTGGGATGAAGATATTCCTAAAACTGCTTTTCACACTCATGAAGGTCTATGAATTCTTGGTAATGTCATTTGGTCTCACAAATGCTCCTTCCACATTCCAAATCCTGATGAACAACATCTTTTGCCATTTTTTGTGGAAGTTCATCCTTGTGTTCTTCGATGACATCTTGATTTACAGTCACACATGGGAAGAGCATCTCAAGCATGTAGATCAAACCCTCCAACTACTGGCTGACCATAAACTATTTGCAAAAAGGTCCAAGTGCTCCTTTGGTTTGACTAAAGTAGAATATCTGGGACACATTGTCTCAAAGGATGGTGTCAAGGTTGACCCTAAGAAGATCCAAGCAGTCCAAGAATGTCCGAAACCTCGCACACTCAAGGGGCTTCGAGGATTTTTAGGGCTTACAGGATATTACCATAAATTTGTCTGCAATTATGGAAAGATAGCCACCCCCCTCACCTCCATGTTGAAGAAGGATTATTTTACTTGGACAGGGCCAGCTGAGCAAGCATTCTTGGACCTCAAGCATGCCATGACCACCACTCCAGTTTTAGCCATGCCAGACTTCTCTAAAAAAAATTTCATTGAAAGTGACGCTTTTGGTCATGGTATTGGGGCGGTATTGATGCAAGAAGGATGCCCTTTGGCTTTTACCAGCAAATCCCTATCTGATCGCAATTTGGAGAAATCCACATATGCCAAGGAAATGTTGGCAATATTGCATGCAGTCCTACAGTGGCAACCTTCCCTCATTGGGTGCCATTTATCCATCAAAATTGACCACCAGAGTTTGAAATACTTTCTAGAACAATGGGTTGCCACCCCTGAGCAACAAAAGTGGGTATAAAAACTCATGGGCTATTATTATGACATCACGTAAAAAAAAGGGAAGAAAAATCTTGTGGCAGATGCTCTCTCTCACCAATTTGAGACCCTTAGTATGTTGTGTGCCATCTCTGCACCATTGCCCCAATGGATTGAGCCCTTACATCAGGAAATACTTTAGGATGCATATTTTAAAGACTTGGTTGCTTCACTTAGGGATGATCCAAAGTCTACACCATGATATAGTTGGGATGGCTAGGATCTGCATTACCATCAACGCTTGGTTCTTCCTCCTAAGTCCCCACTTCAAGAGCTCCTCATGAAGGAATCACATGCTACTCCATCTGCTGGCCATTCAGGGTTCCTAAAAACTTATGAGCGACTCAAGCGCACCTTCTTTTGGAAAGGTATGAAACAGGACATTCACTCTTTTATAGCAGATTGCGACACATGTCAAAGGATGAAAGGAGAAACAGTGCGCTCTTCGGGCACTCTTCAACCATTGTCGATACCAGATCAGGTGTGGACCGACATCTCCATGGACTTCATAGAAGGGCTACCTAAATCTAGAGGCAAGTCTATTATTTTTGTGGTAGTGGACCACCTTTCAAAGTATGCTCACTTTTGTGCCCTAACCCATCCTTACACAACATCCACTATTGCCCAAATTTTTCTTGACTCCATATTTCGCCTTCATGGCATGCCAACCTCCATTGTATCTGATCGTGATCCCACCTTTACTAGAAATTTTTGGCAAGAGTTGTTTAAGTTGCAGGGGACTCAGCTCAAAATGATTTCAGCCTACCATCCACAAACGGATGGTCAAATAGAGGTTGTTAATAAATGCTTGGAAACCTACCTTCGTTGCTTTGCCTCCGATCATCCTACTCATTGGGTAAAATGGCTTTCTTTGGCCGAATGGTGGTACAACACTTCCTATCATACCGCCACCAAACTCACACTGTTTGAGGTATTTTACGGGTTCCCTCCACTCACGCCTTCCTCCTACATTTTGGGCAGCTCCAAGGTCCAGGTCGTCGACAATGCTCTGAGTCAACACACTGAGGTCCTTCGCCAACTCAAGAAAAATTTGAACATGGCCCAGAATTGGATGTGCCAACAAGCTGATCAACATCGTTCTGAGCACAGTTTTGATGTGGGTGATATGGTCTTCCTTCGCTTACAACCATAAAAAAAATCATCCCTACAACTCCGCAGGTGTTAGAAGCTCTCTCCAAAATTCTATGGTCCTTATCAGGTTCTACAACAGATTGGTCCAACAGCTTACAAATTGGCTCTTCCCCCCACTTCCAATATCCACCCTATTTTTCATGTTTCCCTTCTCAAGAAAGTTATGGGCACAAAGGTACAGGTTCAATCAACACTCCCCGAATTGGATGAAGAAGGCTCCATCTTACTTGCACCGGAGCAGCTGCTGGATCGTCGAACCCGCACTCTGCGCAACCGTACCATTACAAAGGTCTTGGTTCAGTAGCATGGAATTCAACCTGAGGATGCTACATGGGAGTCTCTCCATCAACTCCAGCAATAGTTTCCTCATTTTTAGCTTTGAGGAAAAAGCTTCTTCAAGGAGAAGGGCATGTTAGGATCTCATCCTAACCCTTAATGTAATAACTTCCCTGATATAATAATTCCTAGTGAACGTGGGTAGTACCCATGATTAATATTTTGTAATGTTCTAAGTTTTAGCTTAGGTAGTGCCTATGACAAATGGCACCCTTTTTATGTAACACATGGTAGATAGGTTAGGTAAGTTGGCATTGTGCATGTAATTCGTGTGGCATTATGCATGTAATTCGAGTGGCATTGTGCATGTAATTCAAAGTGGCACTATGCATGTAATTCGGGTGGCATTATGCATGTAATCCAGGTGGCATTTTGCATGTAAGCCAACCTTGGAAGGAAACTCCTTAAATACCCGAAAAGGTACCAATGTAACCATATTTTTGCAAATTAATGAAGTATTGAAGGAGGTTGCCCCCTCGAAGAGGCCTACGATTCTGTCTTATTGTGAGATTGTTCCTTTATGCAAATTTTTGTTATATTAATATGATGTTTATGTGAGTTTATTTCCAAGCAATCATGTGAGAGTATGTTATTTGAGTTTATTTTATAGCAGGATCTTAACAGTTAATATCCTAGAGAGCAAAATTGGAAGACTTCCAAAACCTACCCCTTTAATTTGCTCTATTTGTTTGGCTTAATTTCCTCAAACTTTTCATCCCTTGTTAAGGGTGTTAAGGTAGGTGCCATTAAATATCTTAAAGAGAAAATTAAAATATTCCATATACTCTTTTGAGGGTATATTGAAATAAAGATCATCTTAGTACAAATTGTAGGACCTTCATCATGGCAATTATTAATAAATACTTAAGTGATACAAAATTTCTAAAAGGTCCTAACTATTCAGCATAGAAAAATAAGATGAAACCCATCTTGACTGTAGAGGACTTGTGGGATTTAGTTGATGGCACTTAATCAAGACATGCAATAGCAGGAGTAGATCAAAAACCATGGGACAAAAATAACAATCTTCTCATGTTAATACTCCTAGCAAATACTGATGAGATCCAGCCTCACATAAGTGAAGCTAAAACTAGTAAAGAGGCATGGCATGCTCTTTGTACCATTTTTGAAGGTAAGAATCAATAAACTATTCTAAACATTCAAACACAATTTCATACACTCCATATGAAGTCAGATGAATCAGTAGAACTATTCCTCTACAGAGTGGCAGATCTAAAGTCTAAGCTTAATGCTTCAGGGGCCAAAGTAGAAGATACCATTTTGACTTCAGTAATTTTGAGAGCTCTACCTGAATCCTAAATTTTTTTTATTACATCCCTTTATTTAAAAAAAAAAGAGTTGTCACCTTTGTGGAGTTAGTCAATTTGCTTCAAACTGAGGAAGCAAACCAACTCCAAAATGATGAAGTATTAAAAAATGCACTTTATTCAAACTATAAGGGTGATATAAAGAAAGGAAACTTTCAAAATGGAGGATCATCCTCAAAGGGTAAGGGAAATCAATCTCAAAAGATGTTTTGCTCACATTGTAAAAATGACAACCATGACACCAATCGGTGTTGGTTCAAAAACAAGCAAAACAAGAAATACAAAGACACAACATAGAAGCAAAACAAAGGCAATATTGCTAGTGAAGTGTCTAGTTCCGATTATGATTCTGGTTCAAAAAAAGCACACAGAGTGCTTATTGCTAAAACAGTATTGTAGAGGGAAAACACATTTGTCACCTTGAGCAAAACACCATTTCCTCTCTCTTTTTTAGGCTTCATAAATATCATAAGTTTTTGTTTGAAGTACTTGTAATAAAGGGGTGTTTGTACCTCTTTTAGGCTTCATAAAATAGAAAACTCTTATTGTTTAAAGTTCTTGTAACAAAAGGAGGGAATTTTCTGGTGTAAAATTGCCTAGGAGGCAATCTTTGTAAAAATCCTTCACAAAAACTCTTGAGTTGCACATATTTTGCAATTAAGGGGGGATATACATTTCTTTTCTTCACAATTTTTGTAAAAAGAGAAGAAGACTTATAAGGTTGCATTTTCGGCAGTGATCGACACCTTAGTCATACTTCTTTCAGAAATTAATTACAACATGTTTTGCAATGAGAAGGGGAAAACTTATAAGGGTGCATTTTTGGTAGCAACCGACACCTTAGCTACCTTATATTTTGTAAACTCATATTGTAAATGAATGAACCTCGTATGAAGTGATATATTCTACTACACCTAGTGATTGCAATAGTTGGTTACCTATGCAATTCAGTTGGATGAAGTGATTACTATAATGACATTCATTTATGTGAAGACAAAGTCAAGAATGACCCACTTTTTGCTTAGAAGCAGCCAGAGTACTATGACAGAGCAAGAACCAGTAGATCAACATATTTTTTCACTGTATTGGGATAGTTATATACATTACCCAAATAATGTAATAATGGGGGATGTTAGAATAATATTCAATTCTTTAGGATATTTACCTTTTTACTCCACTAGGTAAAATAGGTAGTATATTGCATTATACTACATAGATTATTACATTTACTTTTTACTGCATACCATGAGATATTTACTGTTCTAAATATCCACTATTTAACCTAGAGTAAATACCTAAATATCCTAAGTCAGATATTTAGGTTAGTTGTTTAGTTAGAACTCTGTACCTAGGTTAGTGGTTAGCTACACATTTCTCTTAATGTGTATTGTTAACGCATTATTTGTAAAGGTTGGTTTATTTAATCTATATCAACTAGCTTAATTTTCCTAAGCTAAGTTAGTCTTTAATATATTAAATTATTTGATTTGCATCTTTGGAGTGCTTTTATTAACTACAATACCAAGGCTTCCTCAAATGAATGATATTGTTGAAGTTGTAGCAAGAGGGAGATGTGTTTAGAACAACTCTTGGTAAACATGCAGATAATCTCTTTTGTGGTGATAGAGAATGATAACTTTACCATGAATTTTCTTCACCTATCCCCATATTCCATTACTGGATCATCATCATAATGTTTTAGGTTGGCTAGGTCCAAAAGGTTCACCTTTATTTTAGAACCAAAGGAGAAATGCTTCAGGAATGTGTTTGCTAGTTGTTCAAAACTTGATATGCTATGCTTGGGCAATTGGTTGAACCATTGAGTTGCAGCACCCAAAAATGTCATAATGAAAGTCCTTAGCATAAGAGCATCATTATATTCAAGATGAAAACATGCATTTATGAAATTGGTAATATGCTCTTGTGCATCTTCTTCACCCTTAAACTTTTCCAACCTAAGTATCTCAAAATTCTTAGGATATGCAGGGCTAGGGACCGATGGGCATAATGGTTGGTTGTGTATCTTACTCAATGTTGGTTGGTTCCTTGTTGTTTCTTGCTTATTAAAGGACTTCATATTTTTAACGAGTCCCTATAATGCCTTTGAGGTGAGGAATTCCTCTTCTTGCAGGCCCCCTCATGGTGGTAATGGAGGTAACTCTATGAGCCTTTGACTTGTTCTATTCTCTTCCCTCATCCTAGGGGATTCAGGATGTGTTTGATCATGATTTATTATATCTAACCTTTATCCACTAGTTTGATGTTATTCATAGTTTGAGTGGTGGTTTTTTTGTGGGATTTATTATTGTTTGTTGCACCCCTCTCTTGGTGAGTCGGCGCATTTATCTCTTTGATGACAATTGTCATTGGCTTGTAAATTGATGCAAGCTAGTTGCTCAGCTTGTTATCTAAGAGGCTACTCATGTTGGTGCAAAATCCTTTCTCTTTGTTTGTCATGCTTAAGATCTTCCACTAGCTATCACTCTTTTCACAATGCATTTTCTAACCGTCGCATGCATTCAAATTGCACTATTGAAGAAGACCCATGTTTATCTAATTTTGTTCTTGTGGTTTTGATTTGCAGATTCCTAGAAGAGGTCTCTACTATTCCGTTGCTCTTACTAGCTATTGTAATTTTTTTTGTGTACTTATAAGTGTCTCTATGGTTAGAATTTGCATGAGACTTGTAGAGTTGCTCTGAGTCGTCCCCAAGTTGAGAGGTGCACTTCGAAGTAACAGTTTGTGAACTTTCAGATGCAAATTTTTTTGTGACTACGATTCTAGGAGGTGGCCTTAGACACAATCGATCCAACTCATCTAACTGTATTATTTTCCATGGATTATACCTTGGGGTTCCATTTACTCCAATGAGGTCATAATCTATTGGAATACTTCCTCTTGTTTGAATGGTATCTTCTATTTGATGTCTATGACTGGATGTAGCTCTAGTTTCTTACCCTTTAGTGGGTAGACCTGTTCTAAATGTCTCATGTGAAGTTTGATATTTTGTGACTCTTGTGTTTCTTTTTGGTGATGAGGGTTTGGTGGCCCTATATACCCTCCATGAGGATGGATATGGGGAAACCTCATCATCCCTATGTGAATAATGGGGTCTAGAACCCTCCTTATGTCTATGCAGGGAGGAAGCTCTTGAAGTCTCCTCATGTCTTTGAGAAGTTTTTGTGTGTTTAGAGGAAGGCCTTGAGGCTTCCTTGTGTCTCCTTGATGATGATGTCCATGAAACCTCTTTGTGCTTTTGTGATTTAATTCCATGATTTGACTCCCTATTTGGGGTTTCTCGATGAGATCCCCCAAGGTTTGAATTATCATCCTGTAGACTCGTGTAACTATGTCTCATGGTATTATGAGTACGTGGTTCACTATTACTACAAATTCACCTATGGGTATGTGTTACTTCAGATTTTTCCTTGATATTGGACTAGGGATGTTTACTTATGGTTTTTACCATTGTGCTTATGAATTAGTTTTTTGGATTATAATTTAAATGTGGCCAAACAATATCAAGCAAGTGTTTATCTTGATTACTAATTTTTGTGTGCCCTAAATTGTTTGATGTGTCTTTGATATGTTGTTGTTCTTGTTCTTTGCTCTTGTTTTGAATTTAGAATAAGGAGACTCATTCATAGTGGGAATCAAGAACATCCATGCCAAACATGATTTTCTCAAAAAGAGACTCGAGTACACTATTGAAGTCCTAGTGTGGGGTTCGCCTAGCTCTTCCACTATGAACCAATTTTTCCAATAGTGGGAGATAGTTTGAACATGAGTAACTTAGTACAACTATAAAAAAGGTTCCCAATTCTATTCTAATAAGATCTAGTGGGCAAGACGGTGGAAGGATTGAATGCCAATGTCACCAGACTGAATTGAAGTTTGGTGATGAAATCCAACTCTCCAATGTTTAAAACATGCGTATGTGTGTGGGGTTCATTTTAAGTTTGCATAAATTAAGATGCATCATACAACAGTAATGACTCTTTCATGTATGCCTGATATGAATGACGTTTCACTTTTTAGAAAATATGCATTGCTAGTATGAGATTCATGAATATACTCTACTTTTTGAAAATATGGCCTTCAGTAGGGCCTCAAAGCAAGCAAACCAACACACAATTCCTAGTACGCTAGATTCTAGGGCAAAATTTACAAGCATAAGTCATTGTTCCTAGCAATGCCTAGTGAAAATCTAAAAAAACTCTAAGATGCACCAGATGCAAATTCTTTTCTTTCTATTCCTTAATTTTCCCAATTAAAATGTGGTTTAATTTTCACTATTTTAGGAAAACATAAGTAGATAAAATAACATAAATCATCAGAAAAGATGTACCAACCTCAAATCCAGCTTAGAGAACCAATATTTTGACCTCTAATACACTCTATTTTTTGTTGTTGTTGACCAGAGCAGCTGATTCCTGGTCTTTGTAGACCAGATCAGATGACTCCTAGCCACTGTATACCAGAGTGGCTGATTCTTGGCCATTGTAGATCAGAGTGGCTAGACCTACACATAAAAACATAGATTAGTAAAGTGGTAGAAAATTAAAACTAGATGGGGGTCCCACCATGATCGTCATATGTAGTGACCCTAGCAAAGTGGTGCACCATCCACCCACTCTATTTGTGATTTTTATTAATGTTTAACATGTATTAAATGAAAAAGCATAAAATAAAAGCATATCTAAAATACAAAGAAATAAACGAATGAATGCTTTGTATTGATATTTCCAAGATATGGGTACATGTAAATCCCTCTACGAGATACCCTTCATTTGATACATGATTTTACACAAAGAGGGTAGCAAATATATAAAATATCCCCTAGAAAGGGGTGATGCATCTTTACATGGTTCTTGGTGATGCACACAAAACTGTATGAGGGCTTACAGATACCTCATTCTCTAGGTCTGGTTCTTAGAGGGATCCTCTTGCTCTTGTATGTTGCATATTTATCCAATGAACTTGTAGCTCTGCAATCAATGAAACAATAAGACACACTTATATGTCCAATATTGCTTCCCTGGATGAGGTTGTTAGCATGATGAAAAAAATTCAATAAAACTAGTTCTATGGATGCAAATAACTAAAATAAAGCTTATGCTAATACCATGAAAACACAAAGAAAGAAAAATAAAAGAAACTATCACCAAAACCCTAGACTAGGTTGTGGGCCACTATCCAGGACATCAACTGCTAAGGTGAAATCTCTCTCTATTGATCTAAAGAATATGGGCTTAAGTCTGCTACTAGTGTTAAAATATTATTGTATGTGCATGGGTGATTACCTCTCAGTTGGCTAGCACTTCATTTCTCCTCAAGGATGCTCAAATTTACTCTCCAATTCGATAGGGTTTTGCTACAAAATATGATCTCCAAGGGAATCTCTCCAAGTCTCTAGGAGTTCTCCTCAATGATCCAACTTGTTCAAAATACCGATATGTGATACGTGATGTTCTCTCTTTCCAATTGATAAAAAGGAGGTCCCCTATTGCTTTTAGGTTTACTCCTTATAAAGTGTTTGAAGCCCTAGGTCAATGTTCAAACCCTAGGATTGAATCCCTCATGTGCCCTGGATGTTAGCATGAGAATTTAAGCTTTTGTCTATCCTTGAGGGGAAGTTAACTGATGTCTAAATCTGGACATGAGTCTTTCATGTAGGAGGAATGCAAAGTTATCCCCACTCGAACTTATTGCATGTAGACTACCACTTCTGCCCGATATTAGGCTAGATGAGTGGAAAAATGCATTTAAGTTTTAGCCTCTATCATATGCAGTGGCTAAGGTTTGGCTGCTCTGAGCTACAACGACCAAAATCCAGCCGCTCTGGTCCATAGAGGCCAGGCTTGGATGGGTTGAAAATGCCCTAAATGAGTGGCAAACGCCACTTTTGACACTTGGAAGGTCCCAATGTTTAGTCACATGACCTATGAGTGTACCCATGTGAGTAGTCTCCCTAGATGTGACATGTTTTAGATGTCTACACTTCCAATAAATGAATCGAAGAAATCAAAATATTATGATAAAAATATATCCATATAACAAAGATCGATCATCTTATAGTCTTTTTAAGGCTTTGGAGATTGAATAAAATGAGAACATAGACAAACCAATTATTACAATAGAGAAGGAAGAAATGTAAAAATAGGATAAATGGATGGGGTTCATAGATAAACCAAATATTATAGTACAGGAGGAAGCAATGTAGGAACAAGAAAAAGGGACTAGGCTTCCCCCATCTTCTCAATCTATAGAGGTTAGAATTCCACTTTAAAAAGAAGAAAATGAATTGGAAGGAGGACATACTTCCTTCTCCTAATAAAAAATATCAAATAGGAAAAGGCAAAAATAAAAATATAGAGGTTTAATCCAAGGAAAAAACTAAAAATACTATAGCTAGAAAGCAAGCAAATTTGGATTTGGCTATTAAAGACAAACCTAAAAAAGGTAAGCAATTAAGGTTATATCTTGGAATATTAGAGGTCTAGGGGATAAGAATAAAAAAATCTACTTAAAATTCTTACTGAAGATTGAGAAACCTAATATTTTTATTATTCAAGAAACTAAGTTAGATATTAATACTACTAAATCCATTTTCAATCAAATTTGGACAAATTGTGAATACCTAGAGTCTTCTTCTAGAGATTCTTTAGGGGGTATTATCAGTTGCTGGTCTACTAATTTTTACCTTGAGGATTATTTCTTGCATGATAATTGGATTAGAATCTCCTTGTATCATTTTCCCTCTAATATTTTGGTCTTTGTTACCAATGTTTACTCTCCCAACCACCCTATGGATAAGAAAAATTGTTGGAGCTCTATAAAAAAATGCTTGTTTCTCAAGGCCCAAAAATTGGATTCTTGGAGGGGATCTAAATCTGGTTCTAAATTAAAATGAAAAAATAGGTGGGCTGCCTATCATATATAGATATAGAGAAGATGTGGAAGATATTGTGATTCTTTTTTACTTAGAATATCTCAAGCCTAGTAAAGGTAAATTTACTTGGTCAAGTAAATGTGCTAGTTTGGCTAATATTACCACTAGATTGGATATATATTTTTTAATTTTTGGTGAGTTGTTGGAGTTTCCTTTGGCCAATAATAATTCTCCCAAATCCATTTTTTATCATAATCCCATTAGCCTTTTCTCAAAATAGATAACCAATTGGGGTCTCATTCTATTCAAATACTCTTCACTATGGTTCAGTCAACTCGGGTTTGTTTAGATGATTAAGAATTATTGATCTGATTCAGCATACACTGCTTTCTAAGGACAACAATGGGTTAAAAAAATATAGAGTGTTCATTCTGGTATTAGAAATTGGATTAAAGAAAATAAAAAAATTCAAAAATTAGTAGTTATAAAATAATAGATGGAAGAAATTTAGGAAAGGATTGAGATTGAGGGCCTTGTAGAGGATCTTAACAAGAAATAACATAAATGTTCTTCTTCTCTTATAAATTCTTTATAATTTGAAGAAAATTCTTGGAGATTAAAATATATAATGACTTAGCTCTCAGAGAGTGATATGAACACTAAGTAATTCTATAAGAAGACTCTCCAAAGAAGAAAATATAATTCAATTTATAAACTAGTCTCTTCAGATGGGCAAGTTTTAGATTTTGTGTAAGATATAAAACATAGTGTATTTGATCATTTTCAGCTTCTTCAAGATAAATCTACTCAAATACACAAAATTATTTTCAAACATTCCCTCCTTGGCAACTTGAGCAAAATGAAAAGTATATTTCAGATGTTATGATAGAGGAACTTTGGCAAGTGGTTTTTAGTATGAAGCATGACAAAGCTCCAGGGCTATATGGTTTTAATGCTAACTTCTATAAAGTCTTCTAGGAATTAATAAAGGATGACCTTCTCCTTATAATTGAAGACTCCAAAAATAAGAAAAAAATTCATCGTGGGAATAATTCTTCCTTATTGGCTTTAGTTCCTAAGGAAGCTCAAGCTGAAATATGGGAAAAATTTAGACCTGTCATGACCCTCCCAGATGAACCTTTGAACTTGGAAAAATAATGTATTAAAAATTATGGCTAATACTCGGTTTTGTGCAATTAGGCAGCCTCACAATAATAAATAGATAGTGAAGGATATGATACTGCTAATGAATTACCAATGTGTAGGATCATGTGCACTTGTGAGTGGAAGAAATTGAGTCATCCACCGGAGATGAGAGTACTTGAGGAAGGGGAAATGATGACAAGGCAACTCGAAGGTAACACGGATAGATACCTTCATATAGGCATGCATTCGATTAGGGATAATCATCAATGTCTAACCACCTTGAGCCCCATACTGATGGCCTAGTAGCTATCGTAAGTTCTAAGGGCTGAGACAAGTGATTAGATTGATGGAAAGACTCCCTCTTTGTTTGATGCACTTGCATGATTGTCTTTTACTTCAACATTATTAACCTTGATATCTGGTAGGCATGGAGTAAATGGTTTACCTTCACAACTTCAGGTGTGCTTGTTTAAATAAATGTTTGATTTATTTAAAAAGAAAAAAATATATTGTTTAGATAAATGTTTGATTTATTTAAAAAGCAAAAATATATTGTTTAGATAAATGTGTGATTTATTTAAAAAGCAAAAATATATTGCTTAAATAAATGTTTGATTTATTTAAAAAGAAAAAATATATTGCTTAAATAAATGTTTGATTTATTTTAAAAACAAGAAGATATTGTTTGGATAAATAATTGTTTTATATAAAAGCATAGATCTCATTGAAAATGAGTGGTTGGTTATGTAAATGATGCTGGTAGATGTCATTTGTAATAAAATGATTGATTTATCTATTAGCATTAGTATTGAAATAATCAAAGAGGTAATCAATTTACCAAAATGATTGCCTAGCAGAAAACTTATCTTGAAATAAAAAATTAAGAAAATAAGTATAATTCTTTAAAAACTTCAAGGTAAGGTCTTTGCCTCGACGTGTCTAGGAAGTCACCGCCCACCCAACAATCGATCCCTAAGCGTTAATGTGACAAGATGACATTCGAAAGAATGGGTCGGGTTGCCCTTTGGAGACTTGGTTAGGTCAGATGCGCGAAGCTCCTCTGACGTGAGAGGAAAGCTCTTTATGGTGATCACCTTGGGAAGAGAAGAGGGTGGTGTTCACCCTATCGCCTATCGAAGGTGGTCGAGGAGTAATGGTGGGTAGGCGAGGAATGTGGATCGAGGAGGGAGAGAAGACACAGAGGGAAAAATGAAGGAAGAAGGCACAAAAGTAGAAGGAAGAGAGAAAGCAATAGAGGAGCAAAAAAGAGGAGCAAAGAAGAAATAGAGCGATGAACGTCCACCCGAGCAGTGAAGTGACCCAATTGTCATGGGTGAACTAGGTTGGTCTTCATCCAAAATTGGTTATTATGCTATTCTCTATGTTTTAGTATCATAGCCATTACTATTTTGGAAGATGTGTAGCATCGTAGCTTCTCTATGTTTTAGCATAGCTATCCTCTATGATGGAAGATGCATAGCATCATAGCCATTGCTATGTTGGAAGATGCATAGCATCATAGCTTCTCTGTGTTTTAGCGTCATAGCTATCCTCTGTGATGGAAGATGCATAGCATCATAGCCATTGTTATGTTGGAAGATGCATAGCATTGTAGCTTCTCTGTGTTTAGCATCATAGCTATCCTCTATGATGGAAGATGCATAGCATCATAGCCATTGCTATGTTGGAAGATGCATAGCATCATAGCTTCTCTATGTTTAGTGTCGTAGCTATCCTCTATGATGGAATATGTAGAGCATCGTAGCCATTGCTATGTTGGAAGACACGTAGCATCATAGCTTCTCTATGTTTTTAGCATCATAGCTTTCTGCTATGTTGTGGATGTGAAGGCATCATGGTTACCATGAGTCATTGGTTGTTGGTTGGGTATTGTGGGTGGTAACTAGTCGGGTAGCACTGAAGCTCCCCTATCCCTTCTAAACCATCATTGTAGGATGGATGCCTTAGGATAAAAGTGAGAGGATCATATGATAGGATGCTCGATTGGGCACCATAGGTAACCTCTCTATTGCAAAGTTATAGCCAACTTAGGAATCTCCTCGGGTGTCATTGGTATCGAGGATGATCTACCCCTATCTTGGTAGCTATCGGTGCCATGAGTACGTGGGCACCACCTGCTTTTGAACTATCAAGGTAGAAGCCACTTCGATCGAACCTTAGGTCACCTTGTGTCTTACCTCACAATGTGTATTGCACTAGCCAAGATGCTGGATGCTTCACCATCCAATAGCTCATTGCAGTTGGTAGAAGCTTTGTTTATTGTTCTTTGTCTAATTGTAGATTTTAGGGAAATAAATGGAAAATTTGTTATTTTGTAATTTAAGGGTATGGGACCTTATGTTATGAAATAAATGGAATGAATGGTTATTTTGTAATTTAAGGGTATGGGACCTTATGTTATGAAATAAATGGAATGAATGGTTATTTTGTAATTTAAGGGTATGGGACCTTATGTTATGAAATAAATGGAATGAATGGTTATTTTGTAATTTAAGGGTATGGGACCTTATGTTATGAAATAAATGGAATGAATGGTTATTTTGTAATTTAAGGGTATGGGACCTTATGTTATGAAATAAATGGAATGAAATGGTTATTTTGTAATTTAAGGGTATGGGACCTTATGTTATGAAATAAAATGGAATGAATGGTTATTTTGTAATTTAAGGGTATGGGACCTTATGTTATGAAATGAAGAAAAAGGTTTATTGGAAGTTAAAGTAGTTGCTTTAAGTAACGGAATGTGTGAACTCAGTTTACTTAACAATTATGGGTATGGGACTTTAATTGTTGAGAAGGTTAGTTCATTTATTGCAAATAGAGCACATGAGCTAATGCATGGTTGACTGACTCTCCCAAGTTGGGTGAGAGGGAAAATAGAAAGGGTAGTTTCTATGATAAAGGACTATGCATTAGTAAGTTGAATTGCTTGGGTTATTTGTATAGTTGCAATTTGGCAATAAAATAAGTAAGTGCATATAGAAGCATGTCTATCCGGATCCATGAGTGTCCTGATCCCCTACTATCCTCACTTGATCGATGGAATAGCAAGAAGGCCAAATTCATGAGATGGACCAATCCACAAGTTTGCTCTCTACCTTACATCTTGTTATTTATGCAATAGATTAGATTGTGGGGAGATTTCCCTAATGAAATGGATGTAAAGTATTGTGGAAAAGTATGGGGTGTACCATACTTACTTATGTACCTAAATGAACATTGCAACTGCTACATTTAGTACTTCCTTATTTAGTTTCCTGCATTTAAATATTTTAATGTATGTTTAATTGGTGATTGTTTCTTTATGCTTTGATTATTCTTGCTTGTTGGTAATTCATTTTGTTAGATTTAGTATCTAGATATTTTTATGCTCTTGTGATGTTAAAAGGAAAGAAACATTAGTAAGTTCTAGGTGAACTTAGAGGATACCCTAAGGGCTTGAGACCCCCTTAGGGAGATTGGTAACTAGGTTTGGAAGATTGTACCAAAACTAAGATAGCTTGTCAGTGGACAAGATTGATAGCTTAGCTCATAGTACACGTAGCATGCCCACACATAATGACTTGTGTGGATATGGAGATGCATGTACACCTTCTAACGATTGAAGGTGGTAAGTCTAGCTCATCAAGACTGATGAGAGGGATGGACTTATGTGCACAACATAAGATAGGCTTACATAGACGGGACTTGCGTGAAGGGAATCTTGTGTGGTATAGTTCTTAAGAAACTTAGGGGATGTCAAATAGTAAGTTGGTCTAAGGTTGGTTGAGGATTTATGAATCCTTCTCCTTAGTCAAATATATATATATATATATAAACTTTTCCTTTTTTGTGTATTTTTTTATGTTTCATGTTTTTGGGGTGTTACATTTGGTATCAGAGCTCTAGGTTCGAGGGTATAGAGCTTCTTATGTGCTGTAAAAGAGATTCGGGGACCTCCAATAGAGGCTTTCTTGGGAATAAGTTGAAAGCTAGAGTAACCTAGAGTCTCTGCTCATTAGGATCTAATGGAATTGATTTTGAGGAAGGATGAATATTAAAGATACCTTAGTATGGGCTTTGGTATTAATGATATATCCTCCTCTTGGAACCTCATCCTAGTTAGACCTCTAATGATTAGCAAAATAAGGACTCTGTATTATGGTCAAGTTAGTGATTCAGTTAAGGGAAAACTATAACCTAACTCTTTTTTTGTGGAAACCAGATCAAGATGCCACCCAAGGCCAGGATGGAAAGGCCTCCACCTAGACAGACTCAACAAAGTAATGTCAAAGAAGAGATCTAGAATGAGGATCCAGGAGTTCCCAATGTAGGAATAGAGGAACTTACTACTATAGTTGCCGAGTTACAAGATCAGTTAAGACAAGTGCTGGAAACTATGGCAAATCAAAATTTGTAGGCTAGAGATTCGAAAGTCAACCAAGTTGAGGGGTTTATAATGGAACAGAAGCAAGCAAGAACCCTCTTAGAGAAAGATATGGTAAGAGACCTAAAGAATATTTGTATCTCCAAGTTTTATGGAGAAGGGGAGGGAGATGCAGCTGAAGCTTGGTTAAGAGAGTTGGAAGTCTTCTTCATAGTAAAGGGGTATTCTTCGAGTACTCGAATGGTTTGGGCTACTATTTACCTTGAAGGAGCTACCCTAGATTGGTGGGAGACTTACTATGAGGAAACCAAGATTGAACCAGTAGACATTCCATGGAAGGAATTTATAGTCATCTTCAAGAAGAGATTCCTCACAAAGCACTTCTATGCATTGAAGTTTGAAGAGTTTGCCAGCCTAAGACAAGGGACTAACTTAGTGGAGGTATACTACAGGAAGTTGGTAAAGTTGTTGAAGTACGTACCTACCTATAATGAGAAGATGTGGATTCATAAGTTTACTCATGGATTGCAATCTAGAATAAAGCATGATGTAGAGATGTAGGAGCCTAAGTCCTTGTAAAAGGCTTATGATTTAGCAAAGAAAGTAGAGTCACATTTCTGCTATAAGTATGAAAACCTGATCGAATAGGAGCATCAAGAACTAAAGAAGAGGAATAGCAATGGGGTTGTAAAATGGGAGGTAGAGCAAGAAAGAAAGGCTAAGAACCCCCAGAATCTAGAGAATAAGTTCAATGGAAACCAAAATAAATTCAAGAACTTTTTTAAGAAAGGCAACAAACCCAATAATGCTAAACCTCCCCCGTAGAAGCCATCAACTCTAGTACCGATGATTAAGGATGAGGAGAAAAAATAGAAAAGAGACAAGGGCCCAAGGATGGATGTTACCATTGCAAAGGGATGCACTATGCTAATCAGTGCCCGTATCGACTAGGGACAAGCATGCCCAACAACAAAGGAAAGGAACCAATGCATAAGATCTACGCCGCAACTGGGAATCAAAAACTTGAGGGGCAAGCCACCCCGTTAATCATCAAAGGTAATATTTTTGATAAGAAAGTAGATATCTTAGTAGATAGTGGAGCCACTGATAGTTTCATTTCTTGTAAATTAGCCAAAGATATGCTAGAAAGGCCAGGGTATTTGGCTCATGGATGGAAGGTTGAGTATGGGTCTGGACAGACCTACTCCATAAACCAATGTTTCCCAATGATGGAAATTACTTTAGACAATGGAACCATGGAAGGTTGCTTGTACGTAGCCCCACTTCATGCCTTTGATGTGGTCCTAGGAATGGATTGGCTACGGGCCCACCAAGCTGTAATCAATTTTTGAGATAGATGGATAGAATATTCTGAGGGAAATAAAGAGAGGCTATAAATTTATAGCAAGCAGGGGACATTCAAACCCTAGATGTTGTCAGCTATGCAGTTGAAGAAAGCCCTCAAGAAAGGAGGGATTTTTTATGTTGTAAATATGAATGAAGTTGAAAGAGATCGGAAGGAAGAGGTGATTGAGGCACACCCAATTCTACAAGAATTTTAGGATGTATTTCCAAAGGATCTACCAGGGCTCCCTCTTATGAGATAATTTGATTTTACTATCGATCTTATACTAGGAGCGGAACCCATCCATCGATATTCGTATAGGATGTCACCTATTGAGATGCATGAGTTAAAGGTGCAGCTGCAAGGATTATTGGAAAAGGGGTTGATAAAACCAAGTGTGTCACCATGGGGTGCACCCATTTTATTTGTGAAAAATAAGGATAGATCTCTAAGATTGTGTATCGATTATAGGATGTTAAATAAGGCTACAATCAAGAACTGGTACCCCCTACCCAGGATCAAAGATTTATTTGACTAGCTAAGAGATGCCATGGTGTTTACCAAGATAGACCTAAGGTTAGGGTATCACCAAATGAGGATTCATGAGGAAGACACTCACAAAAAGACATTTAAGACAAGGTATGGGTATTACGAGTTCACCGTCCTACCATTAAAATTGACTAATGCTCCGTTTGCCTTCATGAATTTAGTGAACAATGTGTTTAGAAGGTATATGGACCATTTTTTACTTGTATTTATTTATGACATTCTCATATAATAACAAAATAGGGAAGAGCATGATAAGCATCTCAGGATCATGTTGGAACTGCTAAGGGAGAATCAACTCTATGGGAATCTAGCCAAGAGCGATTTCTATGTGTCGGAGGTGTGCTATTTAGGGCATATTATATCAAAAAAGGGGATCACAGTAGATCCAGAGAAAATAGAAGCCATGATAAATTGGCTACCCCCTACTAATGTTACTGAGGTGAGAAGCTTCATGGGGCTAACAAGCTATTATCGGCACCACATAAAGGATTTCTCAAAAATCACCTTAGCGATAACTAATCTCCAGAAAAAGGAAAAAGAATTCAAATGGATGGAGAAGTGCGAGGCCACTTTCACCATGTTGAAGCAAAGGCTTACTATTGCACCGATACTAAATATTCTAGACCCTCAAGGAGAGTTTATAGTATGCACTGATGCATCATTGGAAGGACTAGGGGAGTGCTCATGCAAGGAGAGTCAGTAGTGGCTTATACTTCAAGGAAGCTTAAAAAGCATGAGGTTAATTATGCCACTCATGATTTAGAGCTAGCCACTATAGTTCACGCTCTGAATACCTAGTGCCATTATCTAGTAGGAAGACCCTTCGAGTTGAAATCAGACCACCAGAGTCTGAAATACATATTTACTCAACCAATACTCAATGCAAGGCAGAGAAGGTGGGTTGAGTTCCTCACCGAGTATGACTTTGAAATTGAGTACATTAAAGGGAAATAAAATAAGGTTGTGGATGCCTTGAGTAGAAGGAGACACATAACAACCATAACCAGGAGCCACATAAATCTCATGGACCAAGTAAGGTAGGAGCAATATCAAGACAAATATTATCAAGAAATTCGAGCCAAATTAAGAGAAGACCCAAAGAGCAATGAGGAATTTGGGGTGATAGATGACCTCGTATGTTATAAAGGAAGAATCATCATACCAAAATTAGGGGATTTAAGGAGGATATTGATGCAAGAAGCCCATATATCTCCTTATATGGCTCACCCCGGAGGGGCAAAAATGAGAGAAAATCTAAAAAGGACCTTTTTTTGGGTAGGGATGAAGAGGGATATTATAAATTTTGTGGCCCGATGCCTTGAGTGCTAGAAGGTCAAGGTAGAATGCAAGCATCCCATAGGATATTTGTACCCCCATAATATACCTACTCAAAAATGGTAGGTCGTATCAATGGATTTTATTGTAGGCTTACCTAAGACCAGGTACCAACACGATGTAATCTTAGTTGTGGTCAACAAATTGACCAAGGTCACACACTTCATACCTAGGAGCACCAAGGATGACGCTCAAGTGGTGGCTAATAGGTTTTTTAAAGAAGTGTTCAGACTGCATGGATTCTTAGAGGTAATTATATCATATAGGGATTCCAAGTTTACTTCAAAATTTTGGAGAGCCCTACATCAGGCAATAGGCACAAAGTTGCATATGAGTTCAGCATACCACCCTAAAATAGATGGTCAGATAGAGCGAGTAAACCAAGTTTTGGAAGATATGCTCCACATGTATTGCATGGACCACAAGTCTCGATGGGAAGACTATCTGCCATTGGTGGAATTTACCTACAATAATGGATATCATTCCTCTTTAGGGATGGCACCTTTTGATGCATTGTATGGGCAAAAGTGTAGAACACCACTGTCATGGGATAACCCGGAGGATAGAGTGGTGATTGGACCAAAAATGGTCAAGGAAATGGAAGAGCAAATCAAGGTAATCAGGAAAAGGCTCAAAGAGGCTATTGATAGGTAGAAGAGCTATGCCAATTTAAAAAGAACTCCCAAATAATACTCGGTGGGAGATAAAGTGTTCCTAAGGGTCAAACCAATGAAAAGTGTGATCAAGTCCACAAAATTGGATCCACAATTTGTAGGACCCTTTGAGATCACTAAAAATATTAGCCCAATTGCATACTGACTCACCTTACCTCCTAATTTATCAAAAATCCATGACACCTTCCACATATATTTTCTTAGAAAGTATATTGTTGACCCTGAACATGTGTGGGATGTCTCTAACTTGCAGATGGCAAATCCAGAGGCAATCAAAGTAATTCCAGTAAGGATCCTCGAGTTTCACTCTAAGGCTATGAGGAATCAGACCCTTGAGTAGTGTAAGGTCCAATGGGACCATTTCTCTAAAAGAAATGCCATGTGGGAGAAAGTGGTGGATATGCAGAAACACTTTCCTTTCTTGTTTGATGAACTTTAAAGATATTGTAACAAATTGTTTAATTTTGTATGCCATATGAAACTAAGAAACATCGGGGATGGTGTTAGTCCTAGTGGGGGAGGATGTCATGACCCTCCTAGATGAACCTTTGAACTTGGAAAAATAATGTATTAAAAATTATGGCTAATACTCGGTTTTGTGCAATTAGGCAGCCTCACAATAATAAATAGATAGTGAAGGATATGATACTACTAATGAATTGCCAATGTGTAGGATCAGGTGCACTCGTGAGTGGAAGAAATTGAGTCATCCACCAAAGATGAGAGTACTTGAGGAAGGGGAAATGATGACAAGGCAACTCAAAGGTAACACAGATAGATACCTTCATATAGGCATGCATTCGGTTAGGGATAATCATCAATGTCTAACCACCTTGAGCCCCATATTGATGGCCTAGTAGCTATCGTAAGTTCTAAGGGCTAAGACAAGCGATTAGATTGATGGAAAGACTCCCTCTTTGTTTGATGCACTTGCATGATTTTATTTTACTTCAACATTATTAACCTTGATATCTGGTAGGCATGGAGTAAATGGTTTACCTTCACAAATTTAGGTGTGCTTGTTTAAATAAATGTTTGATTTATTTAAAAAGCAAAAAATATATTGTTTAGATAAATGTTTGATTTATTTAAAAAGCAAAAATATATTGTTTAGATAAATGTGTGATTTATTTAAAAAGAAAAAATATATTGCTTAAATACGGGGGGAGAGGGGGAGGGACATGCTCCCTCTCCCTGCCCTCCCTCCCCTAGTTCTTGTCTAGTTCCTACCTCATACCGGTTCATTCCACTCTAGGAATGCTTTTTAGTAGATGATATCCCTAGGGGGAGATCTTTGCCCTCTTTCTGCTCCTTTCCTAGTAGTTTTGGGGTTTCCTTGCTTGAGTCCAAGGCCTGGTGCATCCCAGGGTTCTTCTAGGATTTCTTTCATATTCCAAGATCCTTTCCTCGATCTCCCTCAGGCTTTCCCTTAGGGTTTTTGGTAGGTGAAAGCAGCAGAAAAATTGCATACCGATATGACGCAAAAAAAAATAGACATAGATGCTAAGTCCTACTAATGCGATGAGCAATGCATGAAGGAAATGACATAGAAACAAGATGTGAGCAAACAAAATGGGGCCTCATTTATTGATATTTCTTTTAATATGATTACAATACATCCCCCCTCTAGGGCTCAAAACATTTGATACAATTTGTTACATTAATGGATGCCCAAAAGAAGTCGCGCTTCTAAGATCAGACGGTACGCTTCTAATGTCTTTTGGGTGCCCACACTCAAAGTGGGCAGGCTAAAAGTTGTCGTCGCTTGTGTCAGTGTGTTTATCATTCCTTTCTACCCCTATAGTATTCTTGGTGGTGAGATCCTATGCACAGAAAGACAACAAATCATTAATAGCATATGCGTATCTAGAAAAACATGCAATCCCCAAGGCTTCCAATGGGCGCTTAGAAGATATCAGTGATAATATTGATAAGTATATTACAGAATGATATGCAAATATAAAGGACAACGTATAGAATTGGTATCACCTAATTTTGCGTCGAAGCGACGTCAGAAGGCCCTGTTATGCTCATTTTCCCGTTAGGGGCCTCTCCAAAGCAAGCACTCCAATGTCCCACCAATGCTTATCCAAATCACCTAAAACTCATGAGTTATGCGTTATATGTAGTTCTAAGACTACCCAGATGTTCAGAATTTGCATATCCTACTCAGATTCTCCTATATGTGATAGGGGCGCCCTGCGAGCTAGTTAATACATAAAATAATAAAACGATTATCAAATCATGTCAGAATGAGTTCAAACTTTAATAGAGGAATTAGGATATCATCTGGGACATATTGCAAAAGTAATAGTAAGGAAATAATGCACATATTTATAATCGCTCTGGGGTGGGATGCTGGGGACTGTCACAAAACTTGCAAAAAGTGACCTTGCAAATTTCTTGCCCAGAGGTCTCCAAAACTCCTGCAAACTTATGGTTAGACTAAAAACAGAATTTTGAGATGACCCAGAAGGTCAGATTTGGAAGATTCTACCCAAGTTATCTTGTATATGAAGGCACTCCCTGTAGGTTAGTAGATGCATAAAATGACAGAAACCAAGTCAAATCATGTCAAAAAGCAATGAAATTTGGACAACAACATAAGTACATTAGATATAAAAGAATAAAAAAAGAATAGTAGCAAAACCATGCATAAATTTTTAATCGCTCCAGGGTGGGGTGATTAGGACTGCAGCAGTTTGTGTGGCACCCAGGGGTGGGACGCCCACCATTTAGGGCCTAGTTTTGAAACCAATCCAAGTGGGATGGGTCCAAAACTTCCTAGGGGGTTGTGTCAATGAGTTTGGGGTGGTATTGTGGCCAATTTCTTGGGTTTTTAGATTTGGATTGCGTTCCTAGTGTTCACCCAATAACCTCTCTTCTAGAAGAGAGAGATTAGGGATGTAGGAAGCACAAAGAGGAATGGGGGTATAGTTTGGAAGCACTTCGTTGCTCCAAATGCTCCAAATCTTCCCATTTTTTGGGGGGTGAGGAGGTTCACATTTTTATAGACCTAAGGGTCTCCTTTGAATGTGCATGCAAGGGCACCACTTGGCTCATTATGCCTTTTTGGGGGAGAGAAGATTCCTCCCTGATTAGGGCTTCCTTGATTGAGGCCTCCATGATCAGGGCAGGCTTGATTGAAGCCTCTTTGATTTGAAACATTCCCTCGCAATCCCATGCCTTGAAGATGAAGTTAGGTGGTAAATTTGCACTGCCATTTGTCAAGGTTTGACTTTTTTCCAGTCAAACCTGCTAATCGTCCCACCTTGGAGCGATTGCTACTAATCATCTCGGGGTGGGACGAATAGGATTCTAATCATCCCAGGGTGGGACGAATAGGGAGCAAAGTGCTTAAAAGGTGAAAAACTGACCTCTAACCTTCCAAAACTAATTTGGGAGTGGTTAGGACCCCTTTTTAACCTCTAGATTCTACCCTAGGGGGTATGTATGCCAATTCGATCAGTGCTTGTAGTCACATAATTGGATTGGTGCTATTTTGGTGTCTATAGATGCCCCTTTTTGGGATGCACTGTGTGTGGCATAGTGCTAAGAAAAAATAGATGACCAAAGCACTTAATAATTAGGGTTTCTCAATAACCTAACCAAATTTTGATGCCCTAAGTATGGAAATGGCATGCATTCTTGAATCCTTGCTTCTGATGAGCTAAGGAGCTTAACTCAAGTGTAACCTTTTTCAGTGAGGTGTACTTGGTCTTGGACATTGTTCATACATGAATAGGCAAAGGGCACAAAATTTTGTTCGAGGAACCTTTTCTTCATGCTTCCAGAATGCCAAGTGTTTGTTTACCTTGTTATTATTTCTTGTTTGCTACCCCAAGAAGGAGCATGATTGTCTTTGTCAATGATTCTTTGAATGCATGCAATTTCCTTGATTGGGTGTGTATTTGTTGATTGGTGACTAAGTGTGACTACCCCCTCAAGTGACGAATCGATGAGGGAATGAAAAAAAATGAGAAAAGCGATGAGTTGCTTGACCCAATATGACGTTTGTAAGGGTGCCTTCAGTTGTTTTTTTTTAACGCTTATTGCAGTTTTCCAACCATCGAACCTGTTTTTGGTGGGTTTTGATCCTTTTTTTGACGCCTATTGGGGTAGAAATTATCAAAAATCCTCCTTCTCATGGAGTGGTCCAGCTATGCTAGCCTTCTTAGGGAGTAGGATAGTGAGTATTTGTGACCCCGACGGTGTTTTTTCATACCATGAATGTCAGGTGCAAAGGCACCTTTGTTCAGCAGATTTATTGTTGTTTTTGGTGCATTTTTTGGATGCAGTTTTTGTTGCTTTATTTCTTGCTCTGTAATCGTCCCAGGTTGGGACGAATACCAATTTTGTAATTGTACCAGGATGGGACAAGTGCTAAATAGAGTGTTCATCCTAGGGTGGAATGATTACAGGCCTAACAGCCTATATAAGGACCAAAACTAGGTTTCGAGCTCATTTGCAATATTTTTTTCTTGGCGATTTGGAGTAGTGAGGAGTGCGAGTGTGCATAGCAGAGCACTGCTAAAATTTTGTGGACATCATGAGTGCAAGAAATAGATCTTCAAGTGGAGATCTGAGGTGATACCAGTATGATGTTCCTTCTCTCTACCTATTATTCGTGCGTGTTTTATATGAAGTTTAAAACTCACATATAAAATGTTTGTTCGCTTTATTTTGTTTTTAAGGTTTTAATTTCTTTGTGTGTGTTGGTTTGATTTTATTCGTATATCAAGTTGAAAACCTAATATAGGAAATTTATTTGCTTTGTTTTTTTTTATATTAGGTTAAAATAACCCAACATGTTTTTGTGCTCTGTTATTTTGTTGTTAATTTTTGTATATTAAGGTCAAAACCCTAGTACACAACTGTTATCTATAATTTGTTTGTGTTTGTATTTAGGTTTAAAACCCAAAACGTTTTCATTTTATTTTGTTGTTTTTGTTCATATTATGGTTGAAAGCCTAATATGTTTTATTTTGTTTTTATTTTTGCCATATTAAGGTTGAAACCCTAATTTTTTGTTTTTTAGTTTTGTTTTGCATTCACATTAAGGTTGAAACCCTAATATGATTTTTGTTGTTTTTTGTTGATTGTACAGTTATTTTCATGTATGTTGTCGTTGTTGTACAATTTTATTTTAATGATTTTGTACTTTCACTGTACATTTGTTTTACTATACTTCTTATGCTGTACTTTTGTTGTACAATTGTAAATTGTAGTTTGTACTTCTACTGTACAGTTTTATTTTAATGTTTTTGTTTATATTAAGTATGTACTTAATATATTTTTTCATTTTATTTTGTTGTTTTAGGTTGTGAAGAGTCGATACCGCCAGTCGACTATTTTCTCTAATGCCCGGGATGCCCTGACAGTTGTGGATTAGGAGTGGCTTGATGCCCTTGGGCTCAAGCATGTGATGCATCTGGAGCCTATGGTGGGGGATCGGGCATATTTGACTGCCCTGATCAATCTGTGGGATCCCTACACCAACACTTTTCATCTCCCAATAGGGTAGATGATTGTTACTCTGGAGGATGTGTATCATATTCTATGAATTCTGATAGATGGATTGCCTATCCGGATGACCCATCATGACTAGCGGACAATGATATTGACATGGTGTATTGGTCTGGTGGTGGAGAGGGGGGTGGAGAGGGTTATGGAGAGGGCAGAGGCTGACTGCTAGAAAGGTGATATTATGGTGCAATGGTGGCTGGAGAAGGGCGTATTAGGGGTGAGGAATGCTTTGATCATGACCCTCATCTCCAATATGCTACTTCCTGACTCCTAAGGTGCGAGGTTCCCCTAGAACCTGCTTGAGTTGGTTTTCATATTTGTGGAGTGTCCTACATCATCTCCACTTATTATGAAATGGGGTCAGACGTTATTGGCACAGTTGTACGATGAGTTGTACGAGGTCCACTGCCAAAAGTGGAAAGGGATCAGTTTTAGCTATCTCTTGCAATGTTGAGGGTGGTAGCACATAGCTATGGAGCAGTCGCAGGGTTTGCCTTGGACCACCCTAGGTGAGATGGTGGATTAAGAAATTGGATATGCCAATTTATGGTGGAGGTCAGAGGAGCATGTACAGAGTTGGTGATGTGCAGGTGATGTAGGTCACTATACTGATGCCTTTTCTCATCTAGTGCCAGGGTAGGTGTTCAGACGACTGTACCGAGATTGTCTAGCCTGGCCTGAGGCTATAGAGTGGCTCTAGAATGTGTGTAGGGGTAGATGGTTGATTGGGTGACATGGGATAGAGCAGGAGTGCTTCCCATATGTTCAGGTGATGCAGCAATTTGGGGTGTGCCAGGGATTACTTGGTGATACCTTGATCTATCGGCATCACAATGATAATAAGACTCTAGTCTGGCCTACCATTGAGTAGCTAGGCGAGGGGTCCAATGTAGTTATTGATGTACCCAACATGGACGATGTCGGGGTGACTGCAGAGTATGACCAATGGTGGATTATGCGGAAATGGCAAATTGGGGGGCCTCTAGGAGGTATGGATACTATAAAAATAGGAGGTGGGGGTGCAGAGGCACCAGTGGAGGGTTGGTGGGCTTCGCTTGATGATGTTAACATGGTGGAGGTCGATGGCTTCACCGATGATGGAGACGATTTGGAGATTCCAGAGTAGCTGAATGTACAGGATGTCCTAGAGCAGTGGGTGCCAGAGTAGTAGGTCATCCCAGAGGTGCCCATGCCTCAGGATGTCTTAGGGGATGTGGAGGCTAGGCTTCGTGCTGAGATAGTGCGATTAGAGGGTCTCTTAAAGAGATGGGAGGAGGAGCATAGAGATTATTTGGTGGAGGTAATGCAGGAGAGGGATCTCCTACGAACTTAATTGGCACAATGAGATAGTGCATTGGCTATGTATCACCAATGAGATATGGAGTGGGGTCGGTATCGGATAGAGTTAGAGATAGAGGTTGTCTGCATTGGTGTATAGTTGCCTGTGCTTTATGGAGGTGGTTCATCGTATCGTATGAGAGGCAATAAGACTGAGCAATCTACATCATCTCATCGTAGGCAACTAGGTGAGGGTAGTGTTGGTGGGTAGGGTGCGAGGGCTGGTAGCAGCCACCCTAAGAGGTCCCATAGGACCCATACTATTGGGGGTAGTTCCAGTCGCATCGATCCTGCGTGATCATGGTGGTCGACTCCCTAGGCTTTGGGGATTTTGAGTTTTTGGTTTTTGTGAGGTCATAGGACCTTCTTATTGTAGCCTAAGGGCATTTTGACTTGATATATATACATGAATCTTTTGGTTTGATTATATACTTTTCATGGTTTATTGTTCTTTATGCACATTTATTTATGTTGATGTATGCATATGCTATTATGACTACGGATGATTTTAACTATATGATATAGATGTATGCATATGAAATGGATGGAATGATTTGTTGGTATATAGGCGATGGCACCATAGACTATACAGGATTTACTAGCTTTTTGTACTATGTGATTGCTTTATGAAATAACTTTTGCATTTGTAATAATTGTTTTGTATTTTTTGATGGTGATGTAAGTAATGAAATATACAACAATTTTTTTAGAATGTAGTTAAGGTTTTTTTGAGACTCAAATGCTTTAACTAACTAGTCAAGACTGTACATTATCTTATAAGACTTTCAAACAAGGTACAAATCAGACTTGAGTTTGACCAAGTTATTTCACATCCCTATGTGTGCGATTGAGTTCGTTTATGTGGTATTCGTACGGATACCATCAGTGCCAGGTAGGCTATCGACCAAACCTGTACTGAGAATCACCTAATTAGCTCCACTAACTCCTTTGTTGTATTTAGTAGGATTAATCTATGATACAATCTAGGATAGCATAAGCTAGCTCATCCACATACAAACATTGATCTGTACATATGCCCAATAGCTAATGTGACAAATATATCGTCATGCGGGAAGTTTTCCACCAGTGACCAGCAGGCTATCCACCAAATCGGGACTGAGGATCACCTCATGACCTTTTGAATGTTGAGAATTCTAGGGATTCAATAGTTACTCCCTCTCTTTTAATGAGATATTTTCTCAGTAGTGATGATAATCACTGTTTATTTTGTTTGAGCTTGGGATTTTGAGCAGTGATTAGAATCGCTATTTATTGTGCTTTTTGATTTGTGCACTTTTGATATTCATGTTTGGAGTTGGAATTCTTTGTAGTGGTAAAAACCATTGTTTATTTTGGGGAATTAAAGGAATTTTTATTGTCCTTTTTCCAATTCTCAACATTCTTTGGGTCATTCGCATAGGGGGATGAGCGAGATAACATTTTCACTGTATGGTATCCTGGACCACTTTGTAGTTTTCATCTTTCGTTCACACAACTTGGGAATTTTTATGTGTTTTAAGCTTGTGTTGAGATGCTATGTAACAAGGCATGATCCAAGTAAAACTCTACCTTGTAAAAATCGGTCTGACTTTGTACAGCATTTGGCTAGAAATCTAAAGATAACTGAATGACGAAAACCCTAAAGACATTAGAATACAACTGACTATGATATGGAAAAAATGTGAATGGCATTATTATTGTTGGATCATTTACAAAATGGACAAATGTGGAAAATGATGAATTGCCGAGTAATTACAGTCTATGGTGCATTTGACATGTATGGCCAACAAATATGCAATGTATGTATCCGATGCCTAATGCAACTTTTTTTTTTCTTTTTTGTGTTTTGATTTTTAAGATTATGCATGAAAGTGAGATGCAATTTTTTTGTTATTTTTGATTATCTGTTGTTTTGGAATATTCATTATGGATGGTTTAACCCGAATGGGTGTGGACCAAGTGATTCTTACGGATCCTTGGAGGTTTCGACCAAAGGGATTATAGATACCTTTGGGGCATTTTGGGTGACCAAGCGGTGGCGAGAATCCTTGGAGCTTTTGGTTTGACCAAAGGGATTATAGATACCTTTGGGGCATTTTTGGTTGACCAAGCAATTGCGAGAATCCTTGGAGATTTTGGTTTGACCAAAGGGATTATAGATACCTTTGGGGAGTTTTTGGTTGACCAAGTGATTGTGGGAACCCTTGGAGCTTTTAGTTTGACCAAAGGGATTATAGATACCTTTGGGGTGTTTTTGGTTGACCAAGCGATTATGGGAACCCTTGGATCTTTTGGTTTGACCAAAGAGATTATGGACACCTTTGGGGCGTTTTGGGTGACCAAGCAGTGGCGAGAACCCTTGGTGCTTTTAGTTTGACCAAAGGGATTATAGATACCTTTGGGGAATTTTAGGTTAACCAAGTGATTGCGGGAATCCTTGGAGCTTTTGGTTTGACCAAAGGGATTATTGATACCTTTGGGGCGTTTTGTTGACCAAGCGATTGTGGGAACCCTTGGAGCTTTTGGTTTGACCAAAGGGATTATGGATACCTTTGGGGCATTTTGGGTGACCAAGTGGTGGTGAGAACCCTTGGGGCTTTTGGTTTGACCAAAGGGATTATAGATACCTTTGGGGTGTTTTTGGTTGACCAAGTGATTGTGGGAACCCTTGGAGCTTTTGGTTTGACCAAAGATATTATGGATACCTTTGGGGCATTTTGGGTGACCAAGCGGTGGCGAGAACCCTTGGAGTTTTTGGTTTGACCAAAGGAATTATAGATACCTTTGGGGCATTTTAGGTTGACCAAGTGATTGTGGGAACCCTTGGAGCATTTGGTTTGACCAAAGGGATTATAGATACCTTTGGGGGGTTTTAGGTTGACCAAGTGATTACGGGAATCCTTGGAGCTTTTGGTTTGACCAAAGAGATTATGGATACCTTTGGGGCGTTTTGGGTGACCAAGCGGTGGCAAGAACCCTTGGGGCTTTTGGAGTGGGCCATGGCTCTCTAAATTTTGAATGGCATCAAATGACTGATGTTCAAGGGTTCTAGTTCCTTGATTCCTTCAAGAGAGGCGAGCCGGTATGTTCCATGTCCTATTTTACTGTCGATTACATAAGGACCTAACCAATTTGCCATGAACTTGTCCTTTAAATGGGGCGACAAGTTAGAATTTTGTTGGTTCTCTTTTAAGACCAGGTCACCGACCTGAAAGTCCCTCAGGTGAACTTTCATGTTGTATGCTTTCTTAAGTCACTCTTGATAGATACGTAAATGCTCGAGAGAATTGACGCATTGTTCATCGAGTAACGTAAGCTGGTCTAACTGGGCCTATCGTGTAGTGTCATCATTGATGAACTCTTGCATTGATATGCGCAAGGAGGGTATTTCCAACTCGAGAGGCATGACTACCTCAAAGCCATACACTAGCGAAAATGGAGTTGCCCTAGTGGGCATCCAAATTCTAGTGTGATAAGCCCATAGGGCAAGTGGTATTTGGATGTTCCAATCCTTATGACTATCTGCGACCATATTTTTAAGGAGAGCAACTAACATTTTGTTTAACGCCTCTGCTTGCACATTTACCTATAGATAATAAGGTGTCAAAAAATTGTGTTGAATTTTGTACTTTGTTGTCAAAGCACGCACATCTTTGTTCTTAAATGACATCCCATTATCCGAGATGATCTTGGATGGAATACCAAAATGACATGATGTTATGTAAAATGAAATCCACAATGCGGGGCCCAGTTGTAGGGGTAAGAATAATTGCTTCCACCCACTTAGTGAAGTACTATGTGGCCATTATGATAAACGTGTGATGACCTGACAACACAAGGGAGATCTTTTCGATGAGATCTAAGCCCCACTATGAAAACAACCAAGACAATTGGATCGACTGCAAGGCCTGAGAAGGTACGCATGCCAAGTTAGCATGTGTTGACACTTCATGCACTTTCACACATATGTGCAACAATATCGCTCTAAATATGGCCAATAATAGCCCATGCAAATAATGCGATTTGCGATGGCCATACCACTGAAGTGGCCACTATATGTACCATCATGCACTTGGGTGATCACCCAAGTGGACTCCTGATGGTCCAAGCAATGGAGGAGGATTCCTTCATAACTCTAACGATATAAAATTTCTCCTAGCAAGACATGTTTTGCCACTTTCTATTTGAATGATCTTCTCGTGGTGTGCGACAATCCAAGTGGGAGGCTACCTAACTTGAGATAGTATCTTATGGGTGTGTACCAATCTTGCTGATCAGAAACCTCGATGGTATGAATGATCGATCCCTCTTGAAGTTTGTCCCTAGCAAAAGCTAAGCAAGAAAGAACTTGTAAAAATAGTGTTGTGTTGCTATTAAAAAGGGTTGGAGAGAACAAAGACCCCCAGTTGGCATGATTCAGACTATCATGGATTCGATAGAACCTATTTTGAGATGGTTCAATCCGGATTAGGTGGATTCCTGGTATTATGTCAGAGCTTGCACGCTCCATCATAGATTGTGATAACATTTTGACTTGAATGGTTGTCATCTCATTAGAAATGTCTTACAGGATTAGTGACCCCAAGGAGACCATAGTGTCTGCAAAATGATTCAATGATCGAGGGAGTGCCTTGATGTTGTACCATTCAAGATTTGCCAATAATTTATCCATAAGGGCTTTTTAGGCCTACAGAACTAGGCATTTGCATTGGAATACCCCTTTCACTTGGTTGACAATTAATAGCGAATCACCAAAGATATTCAAGCATTTGATGTTCATGGTGATGGTTTTTTGAAGACCTATGAGTAAGGCTTCGTATTCAGCATTGTTATTGGTGCACGAGAAATCAAGTTTAAATGATAAAGGCATTGGAGCCCCTTGCGGTGTGAAAAACATGATTCCCATGCCACCCCCTTGCTCACATTTAGAACCATCAAAAAATAAGGTTATGTCGGCCTGTGACTCAGGTTCATCAGAATCTGAGTCAAAGGCTGATCATCTTTGAGAGGAACCTCTGCTACTTGATTGGTGATGACTTGACCTTTGATGGAATTTTGTCCAATGAATTCGATGTCAAACTCCGTCAACAACATTATCTATTTCACCGTGTGACTACTGTGATAAGTACGACTCATCATGTACCACAATGGATTCTCCTTAGAAACAACATATGTCGTATTGCTAATAATGTAATGGCATAGCTTTTTTGTGGCAAATACCACCACCAAGCATAGCTTCTCAACGTATGCATAGTTAAGTTCATAACTGACTAGGGTGTGGCTAAGATAATAATTAGCCTATTCTTTATGTAATTCATTTTTCTAGGCTAGCATGGCATCCAGTGCCACCTCAATAGCTGAGATGTATAAATAGAATGACACTCCTGGTCTAAGTGGTGCCAATACTAGCGATGAAGCCAAGTATTATTTGATGTTGTCAAAGGCTGACTGGCACTCGTCATCCCAATGAAATGCTACCCCCTTGTGTAATAATTTATCCATGGGTCGACACTTTTCAGATAACTACGCTATGAAGTGCTTGATCGATGTGACCTTACCCTGTAAGCTTTTGAGATGCCTGATGGTGGTTGGGGGAAGCATTTCAAGGATTGCCTTGATTTTATTTGGATCTACCTTGATGCCTCATTTTGAGACTATGAAACCCAAGAGTTTTCCATAGTGACACCAAATACGCACTTCTTGGGGTTTAGCCTAACCTTGTGTTCGATGAGGCGATCAAGGATCTTGCGTAAGTCATCGAGATGATTTTGGCATAAAAGAGATTTGGCCAAAAAATCATCCATATAATCTTCCAAAGTTTTATGCATGTGATCGTGGAAGATGTATGTCATAGCACATTGGTAAGTGGTGCTAGAATTTTTAAGGCCAAAGGGCATGACCTTATAATAAAATGTCCCCCAAGGCGTCGTGAACGCTATTTTTAGTTGATCATCGGGATTGATACAAATCTGGTTGTATCCCGAGAAATCATCCATGAGGGAAAGCATTTCGTGGCCTGTTGTAGCATCTACCAATGCGTCGATGCTAAGCAAGGGGAAATCATCCTTGGGACTCGCTTTGTTTAAATCTCAAAAATTGGTGCATATGTGAATCCTCCCATAAGGATAGTGGGTTATTGGTCCTTTCTATTGGAATGCTTAGGATTTTCTTCTAGATTTTTTGGTCTTGGGTTGGAGACTGGTGTGCTTGCAGTCATGGTCACTCCTTCCTCCTTCAATTTTGGCTTTCGAGGATCCTTTCTTTGTGCCTGTTGTTGTTGTCCTTGGCTCCTTCCAACTTCCTTTTAACTCAAATTGGTTTGCATGGGGATATCTTGGCCTATATATATCCCTAGTAGTGTTGTTCCATTTCTCAGGTTCAAGCAGAGGCTTCTCGTGTTTGTTTCTTCGAGGGTCCTAATGCCATTTCCCAAGCTATCCCATTGCTACACACTGGAATGTATGTCATTTTTATTGGTTTCTTAGCTCACGTGGCTACTTGCTACTCTGCTACACCCTGGGTTGCATCCTGGGCCATCCCTAGGTGGGGATCATCTTCGAATTTCTAAAGTTAAATTTTTTGAATTTTCCCATTACAGGTTGAGTAGGACTCAACCTTCCATATGACTTGCTCATGTGTTGCTATGGTCTGATGGGGAGTTTTTTTGAATATATAAGGTGCACGATATCCATCCCTAGGTGGATATCGTGCACCTTATATCTGGGTGGATCCGATACTGACAACAATGGGAGGATGATGTTTTTTGTGAAGTGGGTCTCACTAGTTGGTACTAGAATCTGGTCTCTCTGCTGGATCAAGGGTTTTTTCTGGTTTTTTCCCTTTCTGTTTATGTTTATTTTCATGTACTAAGGCAATGCCTAAGAACTCGGTGCTACGACCCTTTTTGTTATAAGGTTTTGGGATCCTCTTAAAAAACCTAGTTTGTATATAAACTTAACTTACCAAAAAAAAATATTACTTAAATAAATGTTGATTTATTTAAAAAGCAAAAAATATATTGTTTTGATTTATTTAAAAATAAGAATATATTTTTTAGATAAATAATTATTTTATATAAAAGCATATATTTCATTTAAAATGAGTGGTTGGTTATGTAAATGATACTGGTATATGTCATTTTTAATAAAATGATTAATTTATCAATTAGCATTAGTATTGAAATAATCAAAGAGGTAATAAAATTACCAAAATGATTGCCTAGAAAAAAAAATAATCTTGAAATAAAAAATTAAGAAAATAAGTATAATTCTTTAAAAAATTTAAGGTAAGGTCTTTGCCTCAACATGTCTAAAAAAAACTACCACCCACCCAAATATCGATAACTAAGCATTAATTCAATAATATGACATTCGATAGAATGGGTCAAGTTGCCCTTTGGAGACCCAGTTAGGTTAGATGTGTGAATCTCCTCTGAAATGAGAGGAAACTCTTTATGGTGATCACCTTGGGAAGAGAAGAGGATGGTGTTCACCCTATCACATGTTAGAGGTGGTCAGGGAGGAATGGTTGGTAGGCAAGAACATGGACTAAGGAGGGCGAGAATACATGAAAGATGAAACAAAGGGAGGAAGCATGAAAGTAGGAGGAAGAGAGAAAGTAGGAGGAGAGGAAGTGAAAACGAGGAGCAAAGAAGTAGCAGAGTAATGAATGTCCACTTGTGTAGGTGACCCAATTACTATGGGTGAACCACATTGGTCTTCATCCAAAACTAGTTATTATGCTATTCTTTATGTTTTAGTGTCATAGCCATTACTGTGTTGGAAGATGCATAGCATCGTAGCTTCTTTGTGCTTATCACTGTAGCTATCCTTTATGATCGAAGATGCATAGCATCATAGCCAATATTATTTTTGAAGATGTGTAGAATCATGGCTTCTTTATATTTAGCATCATAGTTATCCTCTATAATGGAAGACACATAGCATCATAGCCATTGTTGTGTTGGAAGACGTATAATATCGTAGCTTCTCTATGTTTAGCACCATAGCTATCCTTTATGATGGAAGAAACATAGCATCATAGCCATTTCTATGTTGGAATATGTGTAGAATTGTAGCTTCTATGTGTTTAACATCATAGCTATCCTCTACGATGGAATACGTAGAGCATCGTAGCCATTACTATGTTGGAAGATGCATAACATCGTATCTTCTCTATGTTTTTAGCATCATATATTTATTTTTTGTTGTGGATGTGAAGGTGTTATGGTTACCACAGTCATTGGATATTAGTTGGGTATTGTGGGTGGTAACCAATCGAGTAGCATCGTAGCTCCTCTATCCCTTATAAGCCATCATTATAGGATGGATGTCTTAGGATAAAAGTGAGAGGGTCATCTAATAGGATGTATTATTAGGCACCGTGGGTAAACTTTCCTTTGTAAATTTTCAACCAACTAAGGAATCTACTTGGGTTCCATTTGAATTAAGGATGATCTACCCCTATCTCCAGTAGCTATCGGTGCCACAAGTACGTGGGCATGACCTACTTTTGAACTATCAGGGTAGAATCCACTTCGATTGAACCTTAGGTCACCCTATGTCTTATATTGCAATGTGTATTGTGCTAGCCAAGATGATGGATGCTTCACCATCCAATAGCTCATTGTAGTTGGTAGAAGCTTTGTTTATTGTTCTTTGTCTAATTGTAGATTTTAGGGAAATAAATGGAAAATGGTTATTTTGAAATTTAAGGGTATGGGACCTTGTGTTATTAAATAAATAGAATGAATGGTTATTTTGTAATTTAAGGGTATGGGACCTTATGTTATGAAATAAATAGAATGAATGGCTATTTTGTAATTTAAGGGTATGAGACCTTTTGTTATGAAATAAATAGAATGAACGGTTATTTTGCAAGTTAATGGTATGGGACCTTATGTTATGAAATAAATAGAATGAACGGTTATTTTGTAATTTAAGGGTATGGGACCTTATGTTATGAAATAAATGGAATGAATGTTTATTTTTTAATTTAAGGGTATGGGACCTTATGTTATGAAATAAATAGAATGAACGATTATTTTGTAATGTAAGGGTATGGGACTTTATGTTATGAAAAAAATAGAATGAATGTTTTTTTTTGTAATTTAAGGGTATGGGACCATATCTTATGAAATAAATGGAAAAATGGTTATTTTGTAATTTAGGGGTATGGGAGTTTATGTTATGAAATAAATGGAATGAATGGTTATTTGTTATTTTAAGGGTATGGAACCTTATGTTATGAAATACATGGAATGAATGGTTATTTTATAATTTAAGGGTATGGGACCTTATGTTATGAAATAAATGGAATGAATGGTTATTTTGTAATTTAAGGGTATGGGACCTTATGTTATGAAATAAATGGAATAAATGGTTATTTTTTAATTCAAGAGTATGGGACCTTGTGTTATGAAATAAGAGGAATGAATGTTTATTTTGTAATTTAAGGGTATGGGACCTTATGTTATGAAATAAATGGAATGAATGGTTATTTTGTAATTTAAGGGTATGGGACCTTATGTTATAAAATGAAGAAAAATATTTATTGGAAGTTAAAGTAGTTGCTTTAAGTAACAAAATGTGTGAACTTAGTTTACTTAATAATTATGGGTATGGGACACTAATTGTTGAGAAGGTTAGTTCATTTATTGTAATAGAGCACGTGATCTAATGCATGGTTGACTGACTCTCCCAAGTTGGGTGAGAGGAAAAATAGAAATGGTAGTTTCTATTATAAAGGACTATGCATTAGTAAGTTGAATTGCTTGGGTTATTTATATAGTTACAATTTGGCAATAACTGCATATAGAAGCATATCTATCCAGATCCATGAGTGTCATGATCCCCTACTATCCTCACTTGATCTACGAAAGAGTGAGAAGGCCAAAGTCATGAGATGGACCAATCCATAAGTTTGCTCTCTACCTTACATATTGTTATTTATGCAATAGATTAGATTATGGTGAGATTTCCCTAATGAAATGGATGTAAAGTATTGTGGAAAAGTATGAGGTGTACCATACTTACTTATATACCTAAATAAACATTGCAACTGCTATAGTTAGTACTTCATTATTTATTTTCTTGCATTTAAATCATTTAATGTATATTTAATTGGTGATTGTTTCTTTATGTTTTGATTATTCTTACTTGTTGGTAATTCATTTTGTTATATTTAGTATCTACATATTTTTATGCTATTGTGATGTTAAAAGGAACTAAACATTAGTAAGTTCTAGGTGAACTTAGAGGATACCCTAAGGGCTTGAGACCCCTTAGGGAGATTGGTAACTAGGTTTGTAATATTGTACAAGAACTAAGAAGATTTTTAGTGGATAATATTGAAGCTTAGCTCGTAGTACATGTAGCATACCCACACATAACATCTTGTGTAAATATTGAGATGCATGTACACCTTCTAACAGTTGAAGGTGGTAAGTCTAGCTCATCAAGACTGATGAGAGGTATGGAATTATGTGCACAATATAAAATAGGCTTACATAGATGGGACTTGCATGAAGGGAATATTGTATGGTATAGTTCTCAAGAAACTTAGGGGATGTCAAATAGTAAGTTGGTCTAAGTTGGTTGAGGATTTATGAATATTTCTCCTTATTCAAATATATATATAATTTTCTTTTTGTTTGCATATTTTTTATGTTTTATGTTTTTGGGATGTTACATTTAGTATCAGAGCTCTAGGTTCAAGGGTATAGAGCTTCTTATGTGTTGTAAAATATATTTGAGGATCTCCAAATCGAGGCTTTCTTGGGAATAAACTTAAATCTAGAGCAACCTAGAGTATCTGCTCATTAGGATTTAATGGAATTAATTTTGAGGAAGGACGAATATTAAAGATACCTTAGTATGGGATTTGGTATTAATGATATATCCTCCTCTTGGAACCTCATCCTAGTTTAGAAAAAGAAGGGCTCTGTATTATGGTCAAGTTAGTGATTCATTTAAGGGAATATTGTAACCTAACACTTTTTTTGGTGGAAACCAGATCAAGATGCCACCCAAGGCCAAGGCAGAAAATCCTCCACCTAGATAGACTCAAAAAAGTAATGTAAAATAAGAGATACAAAATGAGGATCCAAGAGTTTCCAATGTAGGAATAGAGGAACTTACTACTACAGTTTTTGAGTTACAATATCAGTTAAGACAAGTGTTGGAAACTATGGTAAATCAAAATTCACAGGCTAGAGATTCGAAAGTCAACCAAGTTGAGGGGTTAAGAGCTCAACAAAAGAAAGCATGAACCCTCTTAGAGAAAGATATGGTAAGAGACCTAAAGAGTATTTGTATCTCCAAGTTTGATGGAGAAGGGGAGGGAGATGCAGCTAAATCTTAGTTAAGAAAGCGGGAAGTCTTCTTCATAGTAAATGGGTATTCTTCAGGCACTCGAATGGTTTGGGCTACTATTTACCTTGAATGAGCTACCCTAGATTGGTGGGAGACTTACTATGAGGAAACCGAGATTAAATTGGTATACATTCCATAAAAGGAATTTATAGTCATCTTCAAGAAGAGATTCCTCATAGAGCACTTCTATGCATTGAATTTTGAAGATTTTGCTAGCCGAAGATAAGGGAACAATTTGTTGAAGTACGTACCTACCTATAATGAGAATATGTGGATTCATAATTTTACTCATGTATTGAAATATAGAATAACATATGATGTAGAGATGCAAAATCCCAAGTCCTTGCAAAAGGCTTATGATTTAGAAAATAAAACAGAGTCACATTTCTGCTCTAAGTATGAAAACTTGACCGAATAAGAGCATTAGGAAATAAATAAGGAGAATATCAATGGGGTTGTAAAATGGTAGGTAGATCAAGAACTAAAGGCTAAGAGCCCCTAGAATATAGATAAGAAGTTCAATGGAAACCAAAAGAAATTCAAGAACTTTTTTAAGAAAGACAAAAAATACAATAATGCTAAACCTCCCTCGTGATGCACCGTCATTAAGCACATCATTAATTCTCAATGAATTTGTCAATCCAGGGCAGTGTACAAGGCTATCTACGAAAGGAGTGAACAGGGCTATAATTTAAGGTCAATTGGGAGCAGCAAGTCTTATTGGTGGAACTGATTGTGTGGGGGTTTTTAGGTCTCTTCTACCTCTAAATTGCATAAATTGAACTTTAATCTAATTGCAAGAATGAAAACTAATTGTTGATTACAGAAATGAAACCTTAGTTACGAGTTGCAAGAATGAAATCTGATTAAATTGCAGAATTAAAACCCTAGTTACAGTTGCAGAATTGGAAACCTAATTACAGTTGCAAAATGAAAGTCTATTTACTCTTGCAATAATGAAAACTAAAATTAAGTCCTGTCAATACTCTATAATAGAAGGTTGTCAATCTTCTATGCAGGGGTTGACAACAAAAACAATAATGCAGGAAAATTGTAGAAAATTGTAAATTGCTGGAAATGGAAATTGTAGTAAATTGGAAAGTTGTTGGAAAGCAAAAAGACTAATCAGATCTACTGCTAATCACATCACAAAAGTATCTTGAATATAAAATAAATTATTAGGACTGAAATGGATGTTAACTACTACAAAAGAATGAAATTGACAAGTTTCACAGCTTATTCTGTTGTAGCAAAATCAAAACAAAACCTATCTGTTAGTCCTCCTCCTAGGTCTAGAAGTGGCTAGCCTCCTTTTCTAGAAGAAGGTATGAGTTTATCTCTCTCTAAATATTACTCACACTCAAACATAATAGAATGAATAGAAAAACTTGTACTTTATTGATTCAGAACATGATTACAAATCTGTTGCTAAAACCTATTACAGAACTGTAATAGTCTCAGTTTTCTCGCTTATTCTCTATCTATATTTTCTCTACTACTATTTCTACTATTATTATTATTAGCTCAACTTGGATGGGAGATATATTTTATAGATGCCTAAAATCTAATTACAACAGAAAATATACTCTACAAATCAATTCCTGTTATTCTGCAGTATTCCCTAGGTTTATCCTAGAAGAGGATCTTTTCCATAAATTGTGGCTTTGGATGGCAAGGATGACAAAGTTAGATGGGAGATATTTTCCTTTAACCTCCTCAGCCTTATTTCCCTTTTTCCACCATCATAAATCAGTCAACAGGTCAAAAAGTGCTTTCTGTTCTCAATCCGAAGCTAAGTGGCTCAATCCGAAGATATTCGCTCAATCCGAAGAGACTGTATTTCTCAATCCGAAGATCTTCGGAATGACCAACTATGTACTCTTCAATTGATTTCAGCTGCATTTCTCAGGTGGATTAGTCCTCAGGATCAGATTGCAATAGCCTTCATTCCTCTTCATGTGTGAATTCCATGCCTTGCCATTCATTGGTAGTTGGCTAGAATTTACATAGGAAAACCAATTTTTGCTACACAGTAATAGTTCTTTGCACTATTTTCTAAATTCAAAGAAATTAATGCTTGAGAAACATCAAAATAAGAATAGTAAAGTGTTGCTATCAGCCTAAGCATATCCCTTATGTAACAGGTCATGGCAAAGTGACATAAAACTACACAAAAACTGTAAAAATCAGCATATAATATTCCAAACACATCAATCATGCAAACAATTAATACACAACATATTAGATCAACTTAACTAGTATATAAAGTAAATCACAGAGTTTTAGGCAAGTTTTAGTTGTTCAAAACATGCTATGATGGAGGCATTTCCAGGCCTCATCATTTTCCCCCAACTTATATTAATGCATGTCCTCATGCATTCTGTTGGGCTATAGAATCACATATATCCATATTCAAGTTCCATGATCTGTAGAACAACTTTTTGCCTATATAGTATCCTCTGTTCTCTTGAAGGTTTCTGAGCCAATTTTCAAACTGCTCATCTGGTTGAGGATCCTCTTCAATCGTCTATTTTTATATTTTTTTCAAGTGGAGTCTTGTAGACTTTGGTTCGGTGTATATTTTTTTTACTTATTTTCTTGTGTCAATAGGGGTGTAGTAATTGTATCAAGTTCTAGTGGAATTTCCTCTGCTTCCATTTTTCTCTTCTCTAGTTTTTTGGGAATTCACTCCCCTTGTGAGATCAACAATATTCTCAAAAAATGGACCCTCTTTTTTTTTTTTGTTGCAGATTCGGACTCTCTTAGTTTGTGAGGTTGAAGGTTATGGGGAAAGGTACTCTATTGCTTTTGTAGCAATATCTATAGTAGCATCTATTTCCTCCTCTGTAGTAGCATCTATTTCTTCCTCTATAGTAGCATCTGTGTCTTCTTCCTCCTCATCCTCTTTTTCGAAGACTACATCAGTCAGAGTAGAGTAAAACCTATCAAAGCTTCTTAGGTTTCCTCTGAAATGATGCTTGTAGACCAATTTGATAAGACCATGGTGGCGAGGGCTCCCTTTTCCCTCTTGATAGCATTTTGCCATGTTTTGCAGCTCCTGGTGTAGATATAGGGGAAGATTTACCCTAACCTCAAGTTGTTGCCTACCATGTCTAAGGTGGTTCAAAATTTTAAAATGATGCCCTGATAAAACTACATACTACCCTTCACAGGTTAAAAACTTGATTACCCATGTGGCTACTTCATCCCAGGGTTTTTGCAAGCTGGTCCTCTTTACACCCTTACACATGTTATTTATCAAGTATTCTGGTTCTTTATCATCTTCTTCCAGAAATTGACTAACTATGTTTGCTAGTGTATTCTTGCCAGTTCTAGAAATTTGAAGACCCTCTAATGGAAGTTCAGTAATTTGACTAAGAACTTCAGGGGTTACCTCAATTCTCATGTCGTTGATGTGCACCCTATTGTTTCTGAATGTGCAAGCAAATTCGGCAGCCAAATATTCAGAGCTTCCATTGAATTTGTCTAAAAATGGCATAAACCCTCCATCTTCAAAAATTTGCAACACTTCTAGAATCTCTCGAAGGATGGTAGTATCTGTTGGTTCCATTTTTATCTTTCATCCCATTTTTCTGTTCTTACTGTGCTAAAAATACTGCTCACCTCTATTGCTACAACCGTCCGCTAGGTCACTGGTTTTTGGTTTCTGCAGAATTATAGGGTTTTCTCTTTGGATTTGCAATGTTCTATTCTTCTTAGAAAATAAATTCTTGTAATCATGTTGCATCAGTGATTACATCTTTGGAATGAAGAGTGGCATGCTTCCCTATTTTTGACTTGGACACTTGTCCATCAATCATTGGACATACGTCCTTGCCATCAAATCTCCTTAGCTCATCCGATCTACGTGTGATTTTCCCACATGCATGGTTATCAACAACGAACGGTGGTGGCATGTTATTAGTTATTTTCCCCATGATTTCGTACTTCCTCGAGATGAGACAAATCTCACCGCGAACCAGCTGACATGTGTCAATGATCACATGGAGTCAAAAATTTTGTTGATCGTGTCTTTTCTCCCTCCTTGGATGCCACGTGGAAACATAACATTAAGTGCTCATTTCGAAGATTAAATTTCATTCCGAAGATAATTTTTATTTTAAAGACAAAGGTTCACTCCGAAGACAAAGCAGGACTTGTCATTCCGAAGATAGTTTTCAATCCGAAGACAAGGCTGGACTTGTCATTCCGAAGACAATTTTCAATCCGAAGACAAGGCTGGACTTGTCATTCCGAAGACAATTTTCAATCCGAAGACAAGGCTGGACTTGTCATTTCGAAGACAATTTTTAATCCGAAGACAAAGCTTCATTCCGAAGATACAATGCAATAGTCATTCCAAAGATACAACAGAAACCAACATTCTTCTTTTAAAACATGTTTTTCTTATGCCAACTCTTATGAACACTTTTATACTAATGGTTAATTGTCATATACTATATATCAAATATTTACAATGAGAAAAGTGCAAGAAACATATACCTGGTTAAAACAAGTTAATGCAAGTTTTTGAAAGATGATTGCTTTTGTTGATGCTCTGTTGAGGCTTACTGCAATACTTCAAAAACAAATGTAGTTGGTGAATTTGTACAATGGTGACTCAAAATTTTTCAAGGTTATGCATGCCAAAAAACTAGTTTTCATGCATACCAACTCAGTAGTGCCTTAGAAAAAGGTTTTCACTGTTGAGTTATTCATTTTTCTCTTTTTTTATTTTTTCTTTTTTTTACCTCTCCTTTTCTCTCTCTTTTTTTTTATTCTGATTATGCCCATGAAGGAATTCACAACCAGAATTTATTCATCTTTTTGTTTTCTAATTTTTTTGATTTTTTTTTGTATTTTTTTGTTTTCTTGAAATCCATGATTATGCTCAATCTGTGGCAATTGTGGTGGAAGAGGGAATCTCTTCTACCTGTTGTGCATCCAAGCTATCAAGTTGTTGCAAGAACTCCTCCTTAGTCAGAGGTGTATGGTACACTCGAAGGCGATGTCCATTCACTACCAACTTTCTCCGTGAATCATCAATGGGAGAGAGGCGAGCTGCTCCGTTGTCAAATACTTCTTCAATATGGTACGGTCCAAGCCATCTAGTCCTTAGTTTTCTAGGGAAGTCCACATAGCGAGAATCAAACAGCAAAGCCCAATATCCTTGCTAAAATTTTCTCTATTGTAGGTGGCCATCATGCCACAACTTCCTCTGCTCCTGAATTACTTCAATTTGGTGCAGAGCATCCAACCGAAGTTCATCCAATGCATTCAGCTACAGAATCCTATCCGCCTGTGCCTGTGACAATTCAATTCCAATTTCCAATGTTGTGCGCAATGTTAGTAGCTCAAATTCAATAGGTAGGAGGGGCTTTTTACCAAAAACTAGTTCATAAGGTGTGAATCCAGTAGTGGATTTCCAAGTAGTATTGTAAGCCCAAACTGCTTCAGGTAATTTATCTAGCCAGTTTCTCCTATGAACAACTACTATTTTCATCAAGATCCATTCCAATTCTCTGTTTGTTACCTCAACTTGGCCATTTTCTTGTGGGTGGTAAGGTGATGATTTCCTATGTTTGATTTCATACAACTCTGTAAAAGCCTCAATAACTTTAGATGCAAATTGGGGTCCTTGGTCTGTGGTGATAGACCGTGGAGCTCCAAATCTCTAAAAAATTTGGTTATACAAGAAATCAACGACCTTCTCTTCACGAGCATGTTTGAAAGCACGCACCTCTACCCACTTTGTCAGGTAATCAGTGCATACCATAATATGCACCTTTCCTTGAGAAGGTGGATCAATAGGTCCCACAAAATCAAGCCCCCACCTCTCAAATGGTTCTAAAACCACTTGAGGCTGTAGTGGCATTTCATTTGTGTGAGTGGGTTTCCCCATTCTTTGGCATGCATCACAATGCCTGATGTACTTTTTCACATCCTTGTGAAGAGATGGCCAATAATATCCTGTTCCTAAAATTTTCCTAATTGTGCTTTTTATAGAATAGTGTCCACCGGAGGGTTCATCATGACAAGCCCTAAGGATATCATATACCTCATCCTTTCGGATGCACCTACGTAACACATGGTCAGACTACTCTTGAAAAGCATACCTTGAATCCATTCAAAAGAAGAGCTCTATTTGATCAATTGTTTTCTTTGTTTGGAAGTAAAATGTGGGGGAACTTTCCCTATGACCAAATAGTTGGCTATATCTGCAAACCAAGGTGATTGGACAGATATAGCAAATAATTTTTCATCAGGAAAAGTGTCCTCCACTAATTCCCCTTCCTCTGTGTTCTGCAACCTGGACAAAAAATCTGCTACAACATTAGCTTTTCCTGGTTTATTGATTATTGTGATATCAAATTCCTACAGCAACAGTAACCAACGGATAATCCTTGCACTCACCATAGGCTTATTCATCAAATATTTAATGGTTGTGTGATCTATGTGAATGAATATTTGATAACCTATGATGTAATGCCTAAATTTATTGATGGCATAGATTACTGCCAAGAATTCTTTCTCAGTTGTGGTATAATTTTTTTAGCTCCTATCAAGTTCTTGCTAATGTAGTAGATAGCATAGTGTTCACCATTGTCGATTTGTCCCAATGCTGCTCCAATTGCAGTATTGGAAGCATCAGTATGTATGTGGAATGGTAATGTCTAGTTAGGTCCTCTTAACACAGGTGGAGTTACTAATTTTTCTTTCAGAGCTTCAAATGATTCCTGACACTTTGCAGTCCAGGAGAATTCAGAATCTTTAGTCAATAGGGCAAACATGGGATGGCCTATTGTGCTAAAGCTAGGAATAAACCTGCGGTAAAAACCAATGTGTCCTAGGAAGCTTCTGACATCGGTCTGAGTTTTAGGAGGGAGAAGGTTCTTGATAATTTCCACCTTCTTTGGATCAACCCGGATCCCTTGAGGAGAGATGTGATGACCAAGAACTATTCCTTCCTCCATCATCATAAAACATTTGTCTAGATTTAAGGATAATTGGTAGGTTTCACAGTGAGTTAAAACTTTATCAAGGTGTTCCAATGTAAAGTCAAAAGTCTGTCCACAGACTGTGAAATCATCCATGTATATTTCAACACTATTGGTAGTCAGATCAGAAAATATGGCTAACACTGCTCGCTGAAATGTTGTTGGGGCATTACACAAACCAAAAGGTAAGACCCTATAGGAAAATGTTCCCCATGGACAGGTAAAGGTTGTTTTCTCTTGATCTTCAGGTGCAACCTAAATTTGATTATATCCACTAAATCCATCAAGAAAACAAAAATATTTCTTTCCAGGAAGAGTATCTAACACCTGATCTATGAATGGCAATGGAAAATGATCTTTGTATGTCACTTTGTTCAGTTCTCTATAGTCTATACATACTCTCATTTTTCCATTTTTCTTAGGCACTATAACCAATGGAGAGACCCACCGACTATCAAAAATTGGGTAAATGAATCCTACTTCCAGAAGTTTTTCAATTTCTTCTTTCACAATATCCCTCAAGGTAGGATTCAGTCTTCTCTGAGGCTGTCTTACAGGCTTGACATCTTCAGTATAAATTCTATGAGTACATACATCAGGGTGAATCCCTGACATATCTTTGTAATCCCAAGCAAAAGCATGGATATGCTTCTCCAAAATAGCTGTCAATTTTTCTTCCTCTTCCCTAGTAAGCTGGCTATTTATGTTCAAAAATTTGCCTGGCTGGACTTCTATTTGTTTTGTATTTGGAAGGACTGAATTTACTTCTTCACAATTGTTGACTAGGGAATTAAGAGGACAATGATGAGATGGGAGGACATAAGAAGTTTCTGTCTCATTGATTTCTGATGGAAGCATATCCTGTATGGAACAATGAGAAGGGAAGATCAAGTGATGGTGCCACCCATGTGGTAGTGAAACAGATGTTTCCTATGATGGTATAGATGGCCTTTCTTCAGAACTTTGACCTTCTTCTCTCACTAGCAATTGATTGATATTGGTTGCTTCCTCTTCTAACCCTTGTTCATGCAGAACATTCATTAGGACTATTTCATTTTCTAAAATTTCTGTGTCATGGAGGTCTTCTGTGTGTTCCCTTACTACCAAGGTGGCTAGTGTGGAAATAACCTCTTCTGGTTCTTCATATGAGTCAAGAAACCATAACTGACCTATGAAATTGCTTAAAGGTCTTGCAGGAGGATATAGAGAAATCTGTTTTAGGTCAATACCATTTGAAATTGTCATTTTTCCAGATCTGCAGTCTATAAAGGCTACTGCAGTTGCAAGCCAAGGTCTTCCTAGGATAATGGGATAGCCATGTGCTGAGTTTCTTGGCTGTAAAACCAAAAAATCTATAGGGTATTCCCAAGAAGAAACTTCTATAGGGACATCTTCAATGATACCTTCAGGTTTTGCAACTGACCTATCAGCCATTTCTAAAACTGTGAATGTGGGGCTGAGATGTTTGAGCTGTAATTGTTCCATTGTATCCTTGGTCATGATATTTATTGCAGCTCCTAGATCAACTAAGATGTTTGATATTGGTACTGAGCTTATGATCACTATGATAACTAGACTTCCTGGGTCACTATACTTTGGAGGTACTAGTTTTCCTGACAAGAGATCAACTATCTTTCCTTCAACATGAACAGTTTTAGGAAATGCTTTCTTTTTTCTTCCTGCTCTTCTATTGCACAAATCTCAGATAGTTCTTTTAATCATAGGTATATCCTTAATGGCTTGCAATAAGGGCAGTGATATGGTTAATTTTTTGAGTTCTTTCACTAACTCTGATTCAAAATTTTTTTGTGTAGTGTTAAGTCTCTCAGGGTATGGAATTATCCCTGATGAAGGTAACTGTTCTGCCTATGGTTCTATTTTTTCTTCTTCTTTTTCATTGTTGGTTTGACTTTGCTTGGTTCAATAGGTTCTTGAATTTCATCTTCTTTCACTTCAATTATAATAGGTTCAGGTAAAACTTTCCCTGAACGTAGTTGTATGTTGCTACAATCCAGAATTTGCATATATGAATTTCCTTCAGAATCAGCCATATAGGCAGGAGTTGCCTACCTTATGTTATTTGGATTTATTACAGGTTGAGCTGGTAATTGAGGTTGTTTCACCTGTTGCATTTGTTGATTTGGTTTTCCTTGAAAATTTTGATTTGGTGCAGGCAACAAATTCTGAGTTTGACCTTGATTTCTTTGTTGCCTTGGATAGGACTGGTATTGTTGACCCCACTACTGTTGATTTTGCATCCAAGATGGATTACTTTGATTCTGAGTCCATGGTGGGTTATTTTGATTCCATGATGGGTTATTCTGGTTTTGATTCTAGGATGGATTATTCCAACCTGTCTATGGCCATTCTTGAGAATTTTTCCATTGAGAATAATTCCAAGGACGTTGGGGTGGTTCTGACTGTCCCCAAGACATGTTTCCATGGTTGTTTCCCCAATTTGTAGGAAAATAAGGGGTATTTTGATACTTGTTGAAAGTTTCCCCCTTGTCTTGGTCCCACATAATTGAGTTCTTCTATTTGAGTTTCTAGGACAGTTTTTAGTTGTGGTAGCAGATGACATTTGTCAATCAAATGTCCTTTTGAGCAAATACTACAAATGGCTGAAATGGATGTTTTGTTTAGAGGACATTCCTGTAAGGCATGTTTATTCCTGCATCTTGGGCAATAAATTGCTAAAGGTTCTATGGTTTTTTCTTTAGCAGACATTTCTCCCAGAGCTGTGTTTAATTGTACCAGGATATCAGTCTTAAAATTTGCAAGTTCCTCTATTAGGTCCTTCACATCAGTGCCATTTGTACTCTTTTTCTTTCTTTTCTGCCTAGTGCGAGAGTAATTTCTGCAAATATCCACAATCTCATCCATATTACGAGTACTTACATCCCCATTTCCCATCAAATCTAATACCTCTCTGGATTCATCTTGTAATCCTCTTAGAAAAATGGTTTTGCACAATTCTGGTTCTCCTAGTCCACACCTTCTTTGAACAAACACAAATCTATCAAGGTAATCTTCTAATGTTTCATCATCTTCTTGTTTAATTCTGAACAACTCATCTTTCCTGTTCCTTACTCGACAATACTCTTGATACTTGTCTAAAAACACAGTCTCCATTTGATCCCAGGTTTGGATGGAATCTGGCTGTAAGCTCATGAACCAACGTAATGTTGAGTCCTTGAGTGTTGAAGGAAAAACCTTGAGTTTTTTATTATCATTTATATAGTCATAGGTTTGACACACTACTTTGAACTCAAATAGGAACTGATCAGGATCTTCAGATGCAACACCCCAGAAGGTTGGAAGCACTGAAGGTGAGATTGTTTTCATGGGAGAGTTCTGTGTGGGATTCAGAAGAATAGGATATTCAAATGTTCTAGGAGGTTGGAGCACATCTTGATCATCTTGATCATTTTCATTATGGACACGGCCATGCTGGTCATCCCCATCTAGATTGCCTCTTTCTGCCATAATTTCTTGTTCTTCAAAAATAGTTAAACCTATCCAAATTTCTTTCTCAAGAGGTCCAAAACCTTCTATTGATAATGAGTCTGGTAATTTTTCTTGCTCAGGAGATTCTGATGATGATGAAGTCGGTGGTTTTTGTTTTAGTTTTTCTGGTAGTTCAAACATAGGTGATTCACCCCTTAGGCATGAAGATCTTCTTAATGGAATAATCCAGGGATATCTTTGGATAATTTTTCCTTCTTCATCCCTAGGCCTACTCATTCATGCCTACTCCTTAATGACATAAATTATAAGTCAATAATTGTTACTTAACCAACTGTTATATTCAGATTTTACCCTAAATTTTCACAACTCAGTCTAATTAACAACTATTGAACTGTTGACACCTTCTAACAACACTCTCCCTAGAAATGGTGCCAAAATGATGCGCTATCATTAAGCACATCATTAATTCTCAATGAATTTGTCAATCCAGGGCAGTGTACAAGGCTATCTACGAAAGGAGTGAACAGGGCTATAATTTAAGGTCAATTGGGAGCAGCAAGTCTTATTGGTGGAACTGATTGTGTGGGGGTTTTTAGGTCTCTTCTACCTCTAAATTGCATAAATTGAACTTTAATCTAATTTCAAGAATGAAAACTAATTGTTGATTACATAAATGAAACCTTAGTTACAGTTGCAAGAATGAAATCTGATTAAATTGCAGAATTAAAACCCTAGTTACAGTTGTAGAATTGGAAACCTAATTACAGTTGCAAAATGAAAGTCTATTTACTCTTGCAATAATGAAAACTAAAATTAAGTCCTATCAATACTCTGTAACAGAAGGTTGTCAATCTTCTGTGCAGGGGTTGACAACAAAAACAATAATGCAGGAAAATTGCAAAAAACTGTAAATTGCTGGAAATGGAAATTGCAATAAATTGGAAAGTTGTTGGAAAGCAAAAAGACTAATAAGATCTACTGCTAATCACATCACAAAAGTATCTTGAACAGAAAATAAATTATTAGGACTGAAATGGATGTTAACTACTACAAAAGAATGAAATTGACAAGTTTCACAGCTTATTCTACTGTAGCAAAATCATAACAAAACCTGTCCGTTAGTCCTCCTCCTAGGTCTGGAAGTGGCCAGCCTCCTTTTCTAGAAGAAGGTATGAGTTCCTCTCTCTCTAAATATTACTCACACTCAAACATAACAGAATGAATAGAAAAACTTGTACTTTATTGATTCAGAACATGATTACAAATCTGTTGCTAAAACCTATTACAGAACTATAACAGTCTCAGTTTTCTCGCTTATTCTCTATCTATATTTTCTCTACTACTATTTCTACTATTATTATTATTAGCTCAACCTGGATGGGAGCTATCTTTTATAGATGCCTAAAATCTAATTACAACAAAAAATATACTCTGCAAATCAATTCTTGTTATTCTGTAGTATTCCCTGGGTTTATCCTAGAAGAGGATCTTTTCCATAAATTATGGCTTTGGATGGCAAGGACGACAAATTTAGATGGGAGATATTTTCCTTTAACCTCCTCAGCCTTCTTTCCCTTTTTCCATCATCAAAAATCAGTCAACAGGTCAAAAAGTGCTTTTTGTTCTCAATCCGGAGCTAAGTGGCTCAATCCGAAGATATTCGCTCAATCCGAAGAGACTGTATTTCTCAATCCGAAGATCTTCGAAATGACCAACTATGTACTCTTCAATTGATTTCAGCTGCATTTCTCAGGTTGGATTAGTCCTCAGGATCAGATTGCAATAGCCTTCATTCCTCTTCATGTGTGAATTCCATGCCTTGCCATTCATTGGTAGTTGGCTGGAATTTACATAGGAAAACCAGTTTTTGTTGCACAGTAATAGTTCTTTGCACTATTTGCTAAATTCAAAGAAATTAATGCTTGAGAAACATCAAAATAAGAATAGTAAAGTGTTGCTATCAGCCTAAGCATATCCCTTATGTAACAGGTCATGGCAAAGTGACATAAAACTACACAAAAACTATAAAAATCAGCATATAATATTCCAAACACATCAATCATGCAAACAATTAATACACAACATATTAGATCAACTTAACTAGTATATAAAGTAAATCACAGAGTTTTAGGCAAGTTTTAGTTGTTCAAAACATGCTATGATGGAGGCATTTCTAGGCCTCATCACCCCATCGAAGTCATCAACTCTAGTACTTATGGTTAAGGATGAGGAGTAGAAAATAGAAAAGAGACAAGGGCCCAAGAATGGATGTTACCATTGCAAAGGGATGCACTATGCTAATAAGTACCCATATCAACTAAGTACAAGCACAAACAACAATAAAGGAAAGAAGCCAATGCATAAGATCTATGTTGCAGCTAGGAATTCAAAACTTGAGGGGCAATCCACCCCATTAATCATTAAAGGTAAGATTTTTGATAAGCAAGTAGATATATTAGTAGATAGTGGAGCCACTGATAGTTTCATTTCTTGTAAATTAGCCAAATATATGCTATAAAGGCCAATGTATTTGGATTATGGATGGAAGGTTGAGTATGGGTCTAGATAGACCTACTTTGTAAGTTTCCCAATGATAAAAATTACTTTAGACAATGAAACCATGGAATATTGATTATACGTAGCCCCACTTCACACCTTTTATGTGGTCCTAGGAATGGATTGGCTATGAGTCCAACAAGCTATAATTAATGTTTGAGATAGATGGATAGAATATTCTAAGGGAAATAAAGGGAGGTTGTGAATTTATAGCAAGCATGGGATATTCAAACCCTAGATGTTGTTAGCTATGCAGTTGAAGAAAGCCCTTAGGAAAGGAGGGATTGTTTATGTTGTAAATATGAATGAATTTGAAAGATATTAAAAGGAAGAGGTGATTGAGGCATGCCCAATTTTATAGGAATTTTAGTATGTATTTCCAAAGGATCTACTAGGGCTTTATCTTATATGAGAATTTGATTTTACTATTGATATTATACTAGGAGCGAAACCCATCCACCGATATCTGTATAGGATATCACCTATTTAGATGCATGAGTTAAAGTTGCAATTGCAAGGATTATTGGAAAAGGGTTGATAAAACCAAGTGTGTCACCATGGGGTGCACTCATTTTATTTATGAAAAGAAGGATGGATCTCAAATATTGTGTATCAATTATAGGATGTTGAAAAAGGCTACAATCAAGAACCGATACCCCCTACCCAGGATCAAAGATTTATTCAAATAGTTAAGATATGCCATAGTGTTTACCAAGATAGACCTAATATTATGAGTTCACTATCCTACCATTCGAACTAACTAATTGTAATGTCCCCATTTTTAGTGACTTGGAGGTAATGACCCTGATGACCTATTTTGAGTCCTTGTAGGTCATGCAGAGTGGTTAAGGGACTCATCGCCATGGAGAAAATATCTTTGTTCGAGCTCCAACATGGTCTACTGCAGTTGATTGGCCATTTTTGGATCATGGGTGATATTTTTGGCCTTAGATGATTTATTTCCCTTTATGCATAATATATATATTATAAAAATAATTTTATAAAGGGAAATTATAATTAAAAATTATAATGAAGCCTTGTTGTTTTAAAACAACATTAATTTTACTAGGTTGGGGGACCAAGGAGGCATCCCCTTCCTTGGAGGCTTCTAGAAGTTGATTGAAACAAGCATAAATAAGAGTGATGTGAGTTCATTTGGGAGGAGGAAAGATATTTGTTTGTTTGGGTGATATTTTTCTGAGGATATTGTAGAAATGTGCAATGTTGGAGCTTGTGGGGAGTCAACATCCATGAGAACATTGGTTTCATATGTGCAATACCATACCTAGCCAATTAGAGGAGTTTCTACAATGGGTAACTCATTGTGCTTCAGAGTTTATTTTAGCTTAGGATTTGTGGATTGTTGAAGGTCAGCTTTGGGCAAATCGGAGACATGGGTTTTGTTGCTCAGCTTCAGCCATTCAGGAAATCATATTTACATTAAGGATTGGAGCTCATTTAGAGGTACTTTGATGTGTTCATCCATGACTAGTTATTTCATATAAGACCTACATGTTTGTTCATAGTTGCAGATTAGAATCTTATTCCATTGTGGGTATTGGTTCATTGCATTGGTCTTGAGACAGGGATCATTTCAAGTATTTAATTGTAATTTTTGACAAAGGGAATGAATTTATAGGAAGGGTCGAACCTTCCAGCTGGGTGCCCTTCCTTAGAACCCATGAATTAGGGTTGATGGTGCTATTTTGGGTGAATATTGAAGGAAAAAATAGTTAAGGCTAACAAAAACAGTTAAGGTTGACAAAAATAGTTAAGGCTGACATTTTGGGTATTATTGTTGGGGGAGCTGACATTAAGTTAAGGTTAACATTTTGGGTGCTATTTTTGGGGGCTGACATTGAGTTAAGGCAGTCTAAATAACATCATATTTTAACCAGTATTTTCCATTGAGAGGCAGACAAGGTTTTGTCAAAATCTGAAGACAACTGGATTGACAAACGAAGCACCTGGGTTCAATTGTTTTTTATCATCATTGAGGATTCACACTTGGTGCTTCATCCGTTTATAGAGGTATTTACATTTTTGTTGATTTTAATGTATCTAGGGTTTGAACATTCTGAAGTTGTGCCCTAGTTCAAAAATAAAATTGAAATTAAGTTGCAAATTTTGGATGTTTATTTCTGCAATAATTGTGCAAATTGAAATATATTTTAATTCAGCAAATTTAAATAAATTGGGAAAAATTTGAGAAAAAATCATAGAAGGGGGTGGCCATTATAGTGGTATCAGAGCACCATTTATCCTGCCATCCTATGAGGTAGAAAATACATGAGTGACAGGGATTTGAGGGCCTACTATAGGAATTTGAGAAGGGAACAATATCAGCTTGCTCACCCATACCCAAAAGATAGTACCTTTTTCATAGCATTAAGAAATAGACAAATGGGTGAGAGAGCAAATCAAGAGGAGATAGAAAGAAATATGGTATAGGATATTAGACAGACTCAGCATAACATGCAACATAGCTTGGAATGTTTGGTGGGTCTTATGCAGCAGTAGGTCCATGGGTTGAACCTCTTGGTTAATAATGCACAAAACCAACAGTAGGGAACAATGGATGCCAGGAAAGGGCCAAGAAATGGAGAATCAGTAGCCAATAGGGATACCACATAGACTATGATAGATAGAGCCAATAACTCTAGGTCTACTATACCTATATTTATACCTAATCTAGAATTGATAGTTTTTCCAACCACACCACCACCTGTTGAGGAGCCTAAGGTTATAGTTGTTGAGTAGTACCCAAAGTATAGACAGGAGTGGGATGCATTGGGTCCAAAGTTCCATGACCTCATGTAATTTAGGGATTATGTTGATACTCATAATAGGCAGGCACCCAGGACTAGAGGGAGACCAGCACAATAGGGTCAGGGTGATGTGCAACATCATACGCCACAGGGCCACAGGGTGATTCATAAGAGAATAGGCAAGATACACATTCCTTTATTTTATGGTTCAGGTAAGATGACAATGAAGGCTTGGATCCAAAATATGGACACATATTTATAGTTGAACCAAATGACAGAAGATGATGCCATTAATTTTTGAACTTTACATTTGGAGGGTGTCTCTCACAATTGGTGGCACCATGGGATGCAGACTCTTGGACATGAAAGAGTGGATACTTATGTAGATTTTATAGAGAGGTTCCAAAAGATATTTGATAGGAGGGAGTAGGAATTGAAGTTCAAGGAGTTGACTCACCTGAGGCAGTGGAGTTCATTGGATTCTTACATAGCCAAGTTTCAAATATTGACTGTGATGGTTACATACATGTTAGAGAGGTGCTTAGTTATCCTATTTATGGATGTATTATTTGATCCATTGAGAGGTTGGGTTAAAGCATTTAATTTGACTACACTACATGATGCCATTAGATAGGCTAGGGACATGGAGATCACTTTAGCCAAGTCCAAGAACTAGTTCAAAGAAAAATATGGACAAGATTTCAAGGGGAAGGATGGTCGAGAGATCAAAAGAGATGAAGATAAAGAGGTACCTAGGAAGGAATCAGAGCAACAAAATAGTACAACTACAAGACTTGATTTTGACACCCTTAATGAACTCAAAAATAAGGGATTATGCTTTACTTGTAAGAAAGCTTGGTCTCTAGGTCATAAGTGTGAGTTTAAGGGAAAGTTGCAGTTGATTAGGTACTATTCGGATGATGAGAACAATTTAGAAATTTAGGTTAGAATTCAGATAGTGGGAGTAGTAGTGGAGAAGAATCTATAGACGAACCAAAAAAATATCCAAACCACGAGGACAAGGAAAGTAATACAGTTGCACATCTTCGCAGCATACAGGGAGCACAATCCGTTAGGATACAAGGTGTTTTACAAGGGCAGTGTGTGGTTACATTGATTGACATATGAGCCAAACATAAGTTTATTATTGAGGAGCTTGTGGCATGTGAAGGATTTGGGATGGTTAATGTGGATGAAATCAAGGTTATAATTATGGATGGATTCTCCATATCATGCACTAAGAAGGTGCCACAACTGAAAAGCTTAAAATGGGAAACTATGAGTTGTGCGATGATTTCTTTGTGATCGGTACAAATAATTTAGTTATAGTTCTTGGTATTCAGTGGCTACGTACTTTGGGAGATGTCACCTTCAATTTTTAGAAGTTAGAGGTAAATTTTAAGGTAAAGGGTCAGAAGGTGGTGTTGAGAGGAATGACTTTGGGAGGACCTTGCTCAGTCACTTTCAATCGTATGGAGGGACTCACTGGGTACAATCAGATTGAGTGGCGAGCTCATCATGATACACTACCTACACCACATGAGGAGGAGCCTAAGGATGATTCATCTACTAGTGAGGGAGTGTTGCTTAGTAGGTCTCCAACATGTTTTTCCTCTTCAGTTCCTATAGCATCGAGGATGGTGCAATTTCATCATGATGATACTCCTTGGGAGAAGAGTTACTTTTTTCAGGAGCAGTGGTAGATTGATGGTGTCTTGTGTTTTCCTCTCGACACTCAGAGGTTGAATACACACTTGATGCTTTGGGATTTTGATATCAGACACATTTCTAGATCGTCTCCCTGGTTGCAGTTGTTCAACATGTGTAGTGCCAGTAGGAGTGAACATCATGTTCAGTTGGTTGTGTATAATCTACGGGAGCATGATATGCCGTTAGCATTTAATGAGTTGTTTTGGTGGATCTCAGAGGCTCAACATCAGCACAGTGAGATTTTTTAGAGGATGTTGTGGGATCCTGGTATACCTTGCCATTGCTTGAGGACAAGCAATGTTAAGGGGGGGAGACTATAATGTCCCCATTTTTAGTGACTTGGAGGTAATGACCCTGATGACCTATTTTGAGTCCTTGTAGGTCATGCAGAGTGGTTAAGGGACTCATCACCATGGAGAAAATATCTTTTTTCAAGCTCTAGCATGGTCTACTATAGTTGATTGGCCATTTTTGGATCATGGGTGATATTTTTGGCCTTAGATGATTTATTTCCCTTTATGCATAATATATATATTATAAAATTAATTTTATAAAGGGAAATTATAATTAAAAATTATAATGAAGCCTTGTTGTTTTAAAACAACATTAAGTTTACTAGGTTGGGGGACCAAGGAGGCATCCCCTTCCTTGGAGGCTTCTAGAAGTTGATTGAAACAAGCATAAATAAGAGTGATGTGAGTTCATTTGGGAGGAGGAAAGATATTTGTTTGTTTGGGTGATATTTTTCTAAGGGCATTGCATAAATGTGCAGTGTTGGAGCTTGTGGGGAGTCAACCTCCATGAGAACATTGGTTTCGTATGTGCAATACCATACCTAGCTAATTAGAGGAGTTGCTACAATGGGTAACTCATTGTGCTTCAGAGTTTATTTCAGCTTAGGGTTTGTGGATTGTTGAAGGTCAGCTTTGGGCAAATCGAAGACATGGGTTTTGTTTCTCAGCTTCAACCATTCAGGAAATCATATTTACATTAAGGATTGGAGCTCATTTAGAGGTATTTTTATGTGTTCATCCATGACTGGTTATTTCATATCATACCTACATATTTGTTCATAGTTTTAGATTAGAATCTTATTCCATTGTGGGTATTTGTTCATTGTATTGGTCTTGAGACAATGATCATTTCAAGTATGTAATTGTAATTTTTGACAAAGGGAATGAATTTATAGGAAGGTTCAAACATTCCAGCTAGGTACCCTTCCTTGGAACCTACGACTTAGGGTTGATGGTGCTATTTTGGGTGAATATTGAAGGAAAAATAGTTAAGGCTGACAAAAACAGTTAAGGCTGACAAAAAATAGTTAAGGCTGACATTTTGGGTGTTATTGCTGGGGGGCTAACATTAATTTAAGGCTAAAATTTTGGGTGCTATTTTTCAATGCTGACATTGAGTTAAGGTAGTCTAAATTACATCATCTTTTGACCAGCATTTGTCTTTGAGAGGCAGACAAGGGTTTGCAAAAATTTGAAGATAACTGGATTGACAAATGGAGCACCTGGGTTCAATTGTTTTTAATCATCATTGAGGATTCATAGTTGGTGCTTCATCCATTTATAGAGGTATTTACATTTTTGTTGATTTTAATGTATCTAGGATTTGAACATTCATAATTTGTGCCCTAGTTTGAAAATAAAATTGAAATTAAGTTGTAAATTTTGGATGTTTATTTCTGCAATAATTATGCAAATTGAAATATATTTTAATTCAGCAAATTTAAATAAAATGGGAAAAAATTAAGAAAAAATCGTAGAAGGGGGTGGCCATAATACTAATGCTCCTACTACATTTATGAATTTAATGAATAGTGTTTAGAAGGTATCTGGACCAGATTGTCCTTGTATTTCTTGATGACATACTCATATACTCATAGAATAAGAAATATCATGATAATCATCTTAGAATCATGTTGGAACTACTAAGGGAGAATCAACTCTATGGGAATATATCCAAGAGTGATTTATATGTGTTAGAGGTGCATTATTTAGGGTATATTATATCAAAAAAGGAATAACACTAGATCTAGAGAAAATAGAAGTCATGATATATTGGTCATCCCCTACTAATGCTACTAAGGTGAGAATCTTCATGGGGCTAACGAGGATTTCTTAAAAATCACTTCAATGATAACTAATATCTAGAAAAGGGAAAAGAATTCAAATGAACAAAGAAGTGTAAGGTTACTTTTGCCATGTTGAAGCAAATGCTTACTACTAAAATGATACTAAATATTCTAGACACTCAAGGAGATTTTATAGTTTGCACTCATGCATTATTGAAAGGACTAGGGGGAGTGCTCATGCAAGGATAATCAATAGTGGCTTATACTTCAAGGAAGATTAAAAAGCATGAGGTTAATTATGCCACTCATGATTTAGAGTGCTAGCCATTGTAGTTCACACTCTGAATGTTTGGCACCATTATCTAGTAGGAAGACCCTTCAAGTTGAAATCAAACCACCAAAGTCTGAAATACATATTTACTCAACCAATACTCAATGTGAGGTAGAGAAGGTGGGTCGAGTTCCTCACTGAGTATGACTTTAAAATTGAGTACATTAAAGGGAAATAAAATAAGGTTGTGGATGCCTTGAGTAGAAGGAAACACATATCAGCCATAACCAGGAGCCACATAAAGCTCATGGACCAAGTAAAGCGATAGCAATATTAAGATGAATATTATCAAAAAATTCAAGCCAAATTAAGAGAATACCCAAATATCAATGAGGAATTTTGGGTGATAGATAAACTTGTATGTTATAAATGAAGAATCATCATACCAAAATTAGGGGACTTAAGGAGGATATTGATGCAATAATCCCACAAATATCCTTATATGGCTCACCCCGAAAGGGAAAAAATGGGAGAACATATAAAAAGGACCTTTTCTGGGTAGGGATGAAGAGGGATATTATAGATTTTATGGCCCGATGCCTTGAGTTATAGAAGGTCAAGGTAGATCACAAGAATCCCACAGGATATTTGTACCCCCATAATATACCTACTCAAAAATGGTGGGTCGTATCAATGGATTTTACTATAGGCTTACCTAAGATCAGGTACCAACATGATGTAATATTTGTTGTGGTTGATTGACCAAGATCGTATACTTTATACCTGGAAGTACCAAGGACGACACTCAAGTGGTGGCTAATAGGTTTTTTAAAGAAGTGTTCAAACTCCATGGATTCTTGAAGGTAATTATATCATATCGAGATTCCAAATTTACTTTAGAATTTTGGAGAGCCCTACATTAGGTAATAGGCAAAAATTTGCATATGAGTGCAGCATACCACCCTAAAATAGATGGTCAGATAGAGAGGGTAAACCAAGTTCTAGAAGATATACTCTGCATCTATTGCATGGACCACAAGTCTCGATGGGAATACTATCTACCATTGGTGGAATTTACCTACAATAATGGATATCATTCCTCTTTAGGGATGTCACCTTTTGATGCATTGTATGGATGAAAGTGTATAACACCACTATCATGGGATAACCCAGAGGATAGAGTGGTGATTGGACCATAAATGGTTAGGGAAATGGAAGAGCAAATCAGGGTAATCAGAAAAAGGCTCAAAGAGTTTGCTTGATAGGTAGAAGAGCTATGTCGATTTAAAAAGAACTCCTAGAGAATAATTGGTGGAAGATAAAGTGTTCCTAAAGGTCAAACCAATGAAAAGTGTTATCAAATCCATAAAACTAGATCCATAGTGTGTAGGATACTTTGAGATCATTAAAAATATTAGCTCAGTTGCATACTGATTTGTATTACATCCTAATTTATAAAAATCCATGACACATATTTGCTTGGAAGGTATATTTCTAATCCTGAACATGTGTGGGATATCTCTAAATTGCAAATGAAAAATCCAAAGGCAATCGAAGTAATGCCAGTAAGGATCCTAAAGTTCCACTCTAAGGCTATGAGGAATCAGACCCTTAAGTAATATAAGGTCCAATGGGACCGTTTCTTTGAAATAAATGCCATGTGGGAGAAAGTGGCAGATATGCAAAAACACTTTCATCTCTTGCTTGATGAGCTTTAAAGATATTGTAACAAATTATTTAATTTTTTATGCCATATGAAACTAAGAAACACTAGGGGCGGTGTTAGTCCTAGTGGGGGAGGATTTTAGGACCCTCTCATATGAACCTTTGTACTAAGAAAAACAATGTATTAAAAATTATGGCTAATACTCAATTTTGTGCAATTAGGTAGCCTCACAATAATAAATAGATAGTGAAGGATATGATATTGTTAATGAATTGCCAATGTGTAGGATCAGGTGCACTTGTGAGTGGAATAAATTGAGTCATCCACTGGAGATGAGAGTGTTTGAGGAAGGGTAAATGATGACAAGGCAACTCGAAGGTAACATGAATAGATACCTTCATATAGGTATGCATTCTATTAGGGATAATCATCAATGTCTAACCATCTTGAGCCCCTAACTGATGACCTAGTAGCTATATTAAGTTCTAAGGGTTGATACGAGTGATTAAATTGATGGAAAGACTACCTCTTTGTTTGATGCACTTGCATGATTGTCTTTTACTTCAACATTATTAACCTTGATATCTGGTAGGCATGGATTAAATGGTTTACCTTCACAAATTTAGGTGTGTTTGTTTAAATAAATGTTTGATTTATTTAAAAAGCAAAAAAATATATTGTTTAGATAAATGTTTGATTTATTTAAAAAGCAAAAAGATATTGTTTAGATAAATGTGTGATTTATTTAAAAATCAAAAAGATATTGCTTAAATAAATGTTGATTTGTTCAAAAAGCAAAAAAAATATTGTTTAAATAAATGTTTGATTTATTTAAAAAAAAGAAGATATTGAAATAATTGTTTCATATAAAAGCATAGATCTCATTGAAAATGAGTGGTTGGTTATGTAAATGATACTGGTAGATGTCATTTATAATAAAATGATTAATTTATCTATTAGCATTAGTATTGAAATAATCAAATAGGTAATCAATTTACCAAAATTATTGCCTAGTAGAATACTTATCTTGAAATAAAAAATTAATAAAATAAGTATAATTCAAGGCAAGGTCTTTGCCTCGGTATGTCTAGGAAGCCTCCACCCAACCAATGATCGATCCCTAAGTGTTACTACGATAATATGAAATTCAAAAGAATGGGCTAGGTTACCCTTTGGAGACCCAGTTAGGTCAGATGCATGAAGCTCCTTGATATGAGAGGAAATCTCTTTATAGAAATCACCTTGGAAAGAGAAGAGGGTGGTGTTCACCCTATCGCTTGTCAAAGGTGTTCAGGGAGTAATGGTGGGTAGGTGGTAATGAGGACTTAGGAGGAATACAAGACATAGAAGGGAAGGAAGGGATGAGGCATGAAAGTAGGAGGAAGAGAGAGAGTAGGAGTAGAGGAACAAAAATGAGGAGCGAAGAAGTAGTAGAGCAATGAATGTCCACCTGAGTAGTGCAGGAAACCCAATTACCATGGGTGAACTAGGTTTATATTTATCCAAAAGTTATTATTATGTTATTCTCTATGTTTTAGTGTCATAGCCATTACTATGTTGAAATATGTGTAGCATCATAGATTATCTATGCTTAGCACCATAGCTATCCTATGTGATGGAATATGTATACCATCGTAGCCATTGCTATGTTGGAAGATGTGTAGCATTGTAGCTTCTATATGTTTAAAATTTTAGCTATCCTATACAATGGAATATGCATAGCATCATAGCCATTTCTATGTTGGAATATGCGTAGCATCATAGCTTCTCTATGTTTAGCATCGTAGCTATCCTCTATGATGGAAGATGTAAATCATCATAGACATTGCTATGTTGGAAGATGCATAGTGTCATAGCTTCTCTATGTTTTTAATGTCATATCTTTCTATTTTATTGTGGATGTGAAGGCATCATGGTTACCACAACCATTGGCTATCATTTGGGTATTATGGGCAGTAACTAGTCAGCTAGCATCAAAGCTCCCTTGTCCCTTATAAACCATTGTTGTAGGATGGATGCCTTAGGATAAAATTGAGAGGGTTGTCTGATAGGATGCCTGATTGTATATTGAGGGTAACCTCTCCATTGTAAAGTTATAGCCAGCTCAGGAATCTCTTTGGGTGTCATTGTCACCAAGGATGATCTACCCCTATATCAAAATCTATCAATGCCACGAGTACGTGGGAACCACCTAATTTTGAACTATCAAGGCAAAAGCCACTTTGGCCAAACCTTAGATCACTTTGTGTCTTGCCTTGAAATGTGTATTGAACTAGCCAATATATTGGATGCTTCACCATCCAATAGCTCATTGCAGTTGGTAGAAGCTTTGTTTATTGTTCTTTGTCTAATTGTAGATTTTAGGGGAATAAATGGAAAAATGGTTATTTTGTAATTTAAGGGTATGGGACCTTATGTTATGAAATAAATAGAATGAATGGTTATTTTGTAATTTAAGGGTATGGGACCTTATGTTATGAATTAAATAGAATGAATGATTAACTACTAAACTTTTGGATAGAAATCTTGAATAGCTAAGAGTAGAAAGATTTTTGTTAGGCATCCCCACTTATAATGGTGGTAAAGCGATCAACCATTATCAATTTATAGATGATACATTGTTACTTGGGCATGCCTCTCCTCAAATTGCTTAAAAAAATTGCAAAATCTCTCAAGGTTTTCTTAGAGGCCATAGGTAGAAAAATTAATAACTCTAAGTCAATTATCTATCTCTCCAAACACTCTTAAAAGGGTATTACTAAGATTTATAGAATTCTTGGCTTATTCCAATTTCTTTCACCAAACCTAGTTAAATAATATGAAAAATAATAATAATTAAAAAATAAAAAATAGGCTCAATGATTGGACAAATTGTTGGTTAATACCTCTGGCAAGGATTCTTCTTATAAAATCTATGTTGGCTGCCCTTCCTATTTACTAAATGCAATTATATGTGCTCCTATTAGCATCATGAACAAAATGGAATAACTTCTCAAAATATTCATGTGGGAGGGTGGAAAACATGATAGTAAAAGGATGTATCACTTAGTCAAGTGGAACTGTATTATCAAAATTTAGAAGGAAGAGGGACTTGGTATTAGATGCATTTTTTATCATCAAAATACTAGCAACAAAACTTATTTGGAATATGGTTACTACCAAAGATTTTTGGTGGTCCAAACTTTTGATTCATAAGTATAACTATAAAATCAAAAATATTTAAATTCTAAACATTTACACAGGGAAGAAATATCTAATTTAGAGAAATATTGAAAGAGCTATTGCGGGCCAAACAAGGTGAATGGTTTCCTATTTTTGTCACATGCCCGTGCATTAATTATCAACCCAGGGAGCTTCGTAAACTTGCGAAGAGTCGGAATTAGGTTACTACAATACCACTTGGAGGTGAATCTGCTAATCCTACATTTGGGGGGTGTTCTTGAGATGGTTGTCAATCATTCCCGCACTCCTCAATAAATTACGTAAGAAGAACAAAATTTAAATCTACAGAAATAAATCATGTACATATTCCTGAAAATAAGTCTACTGCAAATACTGGAACTAGCAAACCAATGAACATTCCTATGAAAGCAATAAACTAATTAAAATAAATAAACAAGAAGGAAATGGGGAAGAAATACTAGCTTGGAGTGGGCCCAGGCTCCAGCAGCTTCTTCCCGATCGAACACGCGCTTTAGAACTTCTGTAACTGTAATATATTTATCAACGCATTACAATGTAGCTCTAAATGGAATTTCTATATATCTCTCTATATCTTTCCTTATTGTCTCTATATATTTTTAGAACGATCTGCATGTGTTTATATAACACACCCGTAGAACTTCTGTTACAGAAGTGGTTACAATAGTCGATTCTTCCCAGACTAAATTAGAACAGTCTGGCGAATGCAATCGACGTCTGGCATTCTATTTTGATGGTGGCATGTTCGTTTCGGTTCGTGCTTTGCCTGGCATCCGTAAGACATTTTGATACGTTGGTGCTATCTCCAATTTAGCTCTGCATGACGTAGAGCTAGAACTGCACCAGGCTACTGTCCACGTCCTTTGAGTCTGGTCAACGGGCAAAGAATTAGTGGTGCCTTCCAATTGTAGGTAGGCGCTTGCCTTCTATTAGTGCCTTTCGGCTATGGAGAGGTGCTTGCCTTCTGTTGGCGCCTTCTAACTACAGGGAGGCACTCGCATTCAGTTGGTGCCTTCCGACTATAGGGAGGCGCTCACATTCAATTGGCACCTTTCGACTACAGGGAGGCGCTGGTATTCCGTTGGCACCTTTCGACTACAGGGAGGCGCTCGTCTTTGGTTTGGCACCTTCCGACTGTAGGGAGGCACTGATATTCAGTTGGCGCCTTTCGACTGTAGGGAGGCACTCGTCTTTGGTTTGGCGCCTTTCGACTGTAGGGAGGCGCTGATATTCAGTTGGCGCCTTCCGACTGCAGGGAGGCGCTCGTCTTTGGTTTGGCGCCTTTCGACTGCAGGGAGGCGCTTGTTCCCTTGGCGCCTTCCAGTTGCAGGGAGGTGCCTATGTTCTCTACATTGACCCTCAATGAAATAAAGTGCCAGGTCCATCAAAAGGACCTCGACTGTTCCAAATCTAACTAAATCAACTGCAATTCCACAAAACATACTAAAAGCACACAAATTAGATAACACGCATAATTATATCAAATATCTATATAATCATTCATAAAAGTACGCAATCCTTATTATACAACCGCATATTGATCAAAGAAATATGTACAAAATATGAGCATTTCTGGTGCTCATCATCCCCCCACGCCTAACATATGCCATGCCCTCGTGGCATCCAACTGTAGGTAGCCCTCTGAATTTTCATCGTCGCCATCTCTTGGAGGATTCGGCTGCCCCTACGGCCCGAGTCTGTCTTTTCATGTTGGCATTTGAAGGTGTGGTTCGCCTTTGCCTATGGGAAACTATGGCTATCAATTGTCCCCTTCTTGTTCTGGTCACTACTGGTGGTGGTCTAGCCAGCGTTGTTCCTGTCGATTGAAATGCAGCTTCGATAGCTTGCCAGAGGTCAGTTTCTGGAGGTTTGACCACTTCCAGAGGGATATCCGAGTTATCCTCTCTGGAAGGCACTACTTGGGCCTTGTATAATCTGGCCACTTCAGGGGTAAGCCCTGCATTCTCCTTTGCAATTGCAGCGGCCTCCAATTGTGGCCCATATACTCCCCACCATTCCAAGTACCTCCTCATCATGGAAGGCCACCCTCGGGATGAACCATAGATGTCCCAAAATTGGTTGTCTTCTGTCGGATTGATGCAGATGCCAGAATCTCCTTTTACCCTCGAGGATGCCTTCCTGGCCTCCTTGGCTGCTTTCATTTCCTTGCGCAGCTGCTCAAAATATTTTTGCCTTTCAACGAATGGCTGCATGTCCCATTCGTCCTCCTCTGACTCGATGAAGGTTACTTTCGCCTTCTGTCGAGCCGACCTGGGCCTCTTTGCCTTGGCCTCTGCAAGAAATGTGGCGGCTCGGACCGGGGTCTCTTCTTTCTCCGAGGGTGATCCTACGTTCTCCTGTCTACCTGGTGTCGACCCCTCAGGCTCTTCTCTTTCTTCAGGCCTGGGGAGGTCCTCCTTATCCTCTGGTCTTATCTATTGCTGGAGACCTTCGTCCTGCTCTGTGTCACTCAGGACAATGACAGGGGGCATCTTAGGACTTCCTTCCTTTTCACCCCTAAAAATAGAGGAATCCTCCCCTACCTCCGGGCTGCTCTGTCGGGCATCCGATCGAATCTCCCCCGAAGAGAATACTCGTTCGGCGGATGTGGGAGAGTTCATCGGCACTTCATCTGCCCAATCAGTCTGAGTGGCCGCCTCCTATCTTGTTGTTCCTCTATCCTGGAGCATTTGATTTTCCTCCTGCAACTACCGGACCAGCTGCTCGAGCTGAGCGATTCATCTATCCCTTTCCTCCAATTCCCTTTTATGCTGGTTCTGGCAATCTTCTAGATTCTTCTATGCCATCCAGCAATCGGTTTGCCATTCGAGTGCCTCCTCCAAGGCCGCATCGATCTGGTCGTTACTCCCAGAAGTTCCTTCATTCCGTGGGCTCTGGTTTGTTAATTCTTGGAGGGTTTGGGTGGCAACGTCTATCTCCGGGTCACTCTGTCCTTCCTCTATCGAGAGGAATCATCGTAGACATTTCCTCCTGGGGATTGGTTCATCCTCACCACCAGCGAGTGGTGCTCCTTCCTCCTCATACTCGGGCACTGGGGAATGCCCTCTGTCCTCTATGTCTTCGGGCACCGGTGACTACTCTGCCCTTCCTAGAAAATAGGGCGATGCCAATTGCTCGATGTTTGCTATCTCCTCTATAGGGGATGCTTCGCCTTGCCCTAATTTGGCAACCGCATTGTGTTGCTCTATTTGGCCGCCATCTCCCCCTACGTCACGGTTCTATCTTTGTGCTTCTGCATGGCGGACCAATGCCGATATCAGCCCATGGTGGGCTAAGGCGGACGGTGCCCCCTTCTGGTACCGAGCCGCTTCATCTTTCAGAGTAGTCGCCAGGTAGAAAGGTATATTTAATTTCCTCCCATGCACTAGGTGATTGAGGAAGTGCACATGATTAATGTTTAGATGGGTATACTTCCCTGTGCATGTGAAGAATCGAGCAATCTGCTCGAACATCTTTCGTATATTCATGGGGAGACTATTTTTGAGTAACCCCTCCCTGTCTATCTGCACATCTCCTCCTGGCAGTAGTATTTTGGCGTATAGTTTTAACACTCCGCCCTTGTATGCACATTCCCCCGTGAGAGGCAATCCAGTCGCCTATGAGATGAACTCAGGGGTGACTGGAATTTCCACCCCTCGTACTTGGGCCGCATCGCCCCTCAAAGAGGTGGTGAATTCTCTAGCTACCTCCACATCCTAGCCCTGACTGACCAGGGTGCAGTATTCGAGCCACCCCTCGGCTTCGAATTGGGTCTTCACTACCCCTCTGATTCCATCAGTATCACTGGGTTCATTCTTCTTGATCGCGTGGTTCTTGGACCTTCCTCCCATGGCGCCTTTCGGTGCTATATATTTTTCTATCCTTCCTTCTGCAGGAAGGCGCCTTCTTATAGAAAATATGCCTAACCCTAGCAGTTATGGAAGGCACCCTCTCATTGGCACGTGGTTTCGGCTATGGGGGGATATGATCTCTATGACGGCGGTATTTTTTTGGTACTGCGTATTTATAAATAATTATATAAACGATTTGATTTAGTATGCGCGTACCTGATTCGATGTTCCAGTTGTCGTGGTAGCCGCTGATTTGCTGACTTGTGACACGAGGGAGGGGTATGGTCATTTGATGTCACTGATTCGTGCGATGCTTCATTCTTCCCGAGGCATCCGATAGATGTAAATGTTGTACGTGGAAGGCATTCTTTGGTACCTTCCCCATGTGGATGGTGCCCTTGTAGCACCTTTCCAACATTGTCGGTGCTCTTCATCGAACGAATGCGCCTTTCGATGCTACGAGGTGCCTCTGATTGGTGGGAGGCACTTTTCCCTGCATGCGTCTTCCCAATGTGGGAGGCGCCTCCTTCTGGTTCATGCCTTCCCGATGTTGGAAGGCGTTCGTCTTGATGAATGCACCTTCCTGATGTTGGAAGGCACCTCGGCTGGATGAATGCGCCTTCCTGATGTTGGAAGGCGCCTCGGCTGGATGAATGCGCCTTCCTGATGTTGGAAGGCACCTTCGGCTGGCTTCTCTTTTTTTTTTTTATTTGGTGCCTTCCTGCCATGGAAGGCGCCTACATATGTATTATTTTATTATTTTTTTTGGAACTTCTGCATAGATGGAAGGCGTTGTCTTCCGATTTGGTGCCTTTCGGATGCAGTAAGGTGCCTTCTTCTGGATGGGCGCCTTCCGGATGCGGTAAGGCACCTTCTCGTGGACTTGGCACCTTCTGGATGCAGTAAGGCGCCTTCTTCTGGATGGGCGCCTTTCGGGTGCAGTAAGGCACCTTCTTCTGGATGGGCGCCTTTCGGGTGTAGTAAGGCACCTTCTTCTGGACTTGGCGCCTTCTGGATGTAGTAAGGCACCTTCTTCTGGACTTGGCGCCTTCTGGGTGCAGTAAGGTGCCTTCTTCTGGATGGCGATTTGACTGGAAAAAGGGTGATCAAGCCTTCCCAGTTTTTCATGTTGCCCAGATTCTACCTACGAGCCGGTGTCGAAATGTTGAGCCGAATCAGGCCTGGTTTCCCAGATACCTATCCCTCGTGTTGTCAGGTCCTCCACCTACAAAAAGCAACCAAAAAAGAAAAGAAAATAAAGGCAGTTAGACGCGTTCCATGCCTGTTAGGCCCTGGATTAGGATGCCTGCAGCTTGCATGCGGGCGTCGTCCCTGCAAAAACACACATTACAAAAAAAACTATATTAACTAAAAAATTTGGGTGAGCACTTTCGTGCCCACCATTTCACCTGTGAGAGTTCGGTCCAGATCTAGCAAGATGGGGTCTCCCCCATGCCTACTCTGGATTCCACCTGTAACGTTTCAGACGTATTATAGGGGCGTAGTCGATGGCCATTGACTATGAACATGGTGTTGCTGTCGTCAATTGTCTTAACGTGCACTGCCCCATTCTTAATGAGCTCTGCCACCTCATACGGCCCCATCCACCTCTACATAAGTTTGCCCTTCCTTTCTTGGAATCGAGAATCGTACAATAGTACCCATTCTCCTACCTGGAACTTCTTCAGCTTGATGTGGTTATCATGCCACTTCTTTCTCTACTTTTGTATAATCTCTGTCCTCTACAAAGCATCCAGTCGAATTTCGTCCAGCTGATCTAGCTGGTGAATCCTCTGTTGTTGAGCTTCATCCAAGCTCAAATTTAATTCTGAAGCCATCCTCAGAGTTTTGATTTCGAACTCGATGGGCATCATCGCATTTTTCCCATAGACCAGTTGGAAAGGTGTGCATCCTGTGGTGGATTTCCACGTGGTGTTGTATGCCCAAACTACCTTCGGCAACCGTGTGGCCCAATATTTCTTGTGTTGCTGCACGGTTTTGGTCAGGATGTTTTCTATCTCTCTGTTTGTCACCTCTACTTGCCTGTTCGCTGCGGATGGTAGGGCATGGTTTTATTGTGCCAAACTCTATATTGCTCCATCAGTTCCTCAATCAATTTGGAGGTGAATTGGGGCCCTTGGTCTATTGTTATCTCCCGAGGAACCCCAAATCATGTGAAAATATGGGCAAATAAGAAATCGGTGACCATTCTTTCCTTTGAGTCCCTCAATGCCTGCACTTCCACCCATTTGGTGACATAATCCGTGCAGACTAGAATAAACCTCCTTCCCATCGAAGGTGGATTGAATGGTCCCACGAAGTCCATGCCCCATTTATCGAAAGGTTCCAGGTGTACCTGGGGCTGCAGGGGCATTTCATCTCGATGGGTTGGTCTACCCATCCTCTGGCACTCATCACACTTGCTGGTATACGCTTCTGCATCTTTGAATAGAGTGGGCCAAAAATACCTAGCCTGTAGGATTTTGTAGGCAGTTCATTTCCCTACAAAGTGTCCTCTGCATGGCTCATCGTGACATGCCTTGAGCACTTCTGAAAACTCCTATTCTGCTATGCATCTTCTTATTATTTGGTCCCATCCTATTTTAAATAGGAGACCATCCATCCAAAGGAATGATGCGCTCTTCTCTATGACCGCCTACTTTTCTCGGTAGGAGAGAGCAGGTGAGGTCCTTCCGGTGGCCAAGTAATTGGCTATGTCTGCATACCACGGAGTTTGTTCACTAATAGCAAATAGATGTTCATCCAAAAACTGATCTTCCACTGCTTGATGATCTGCTGGTATCAATCTGGATAAAAAATCCACCATGACGTTGTCCTTTCCCGGTTTATCGACTATAGTGATGTCAAATTCCTGCAATAGCAACAGCCATCTGATAATTCTGCCACCAATGGTCGGCTTGCTCATCAGATACCTGATAGCCGCATGGTCCATATGGACGAAGACCTTGTATCCCGTTATATAGTGGCAGAATTTGTTTATTGCATGGACAACTACGAGGAATTCTTTTTCTATCACTGTATAGTTGAGCTCTGCTCCCGCCAAGTTTTTACTGACATAATAGATGGCATAAAATTCTTCGTCGTCTTTCTTCCCGAGGACTGCTCCGATCGCACCGTTAGATGCATCACAGTAAATATGGAACGGTATGGCCCAATTCGGTCCTCTCAAGACCGGTGCAGATATCAATTTTTCTTTTAGCAATTAGAATGCTTCTTCCCAGTCTCCCATCCAATTGAACTCTACATCCTTAGAAAGTAAGGTGTGCAGTGGTTTGGCAATCTTACTAAATTCGGCGATAAATCATCGGTAGTACCCAGCTGATCCAAGGAAACTTCTTACCTCCTTCTGCGTTTTGGGGCTAGGTAGGTCTCTGATGACCTCGATCTTCCTCTTGTCTACTTTTATTCCTTCCATAGAGAGGTGGTGTCCCAACACGATGCCTTCCTGCATCATCATAAAACATTTTTCATTACTTAGGGACAAATGATTTTCCTTGCTCCTGTCGAGCACTCTTTCCAGATTTGTCATTGCATCTTCGAAGGTTTCTCCATAGGCGATGAAGTCATCCATGTATACTTCCACCCCATCTCCTATCATATCAGAGAATATGCTAAGCACCGCCCTTTGAAAGGTGGTCGGTGCGTTGCACAGTCCAAAAGGCAATACCTTATAGGCAAACGTTCCCCATGGATAGGTGAACATTGTTTTATCTTGATCTTCTTCCCCTATCTGGATCTGGTTGTAACCATTGAATCCATCCAAAAAGGAGAAGTATTTTCTTCCTGAGAGTGTGTCCAAGACCTGATCGATGAACGGGAGCGGGAAGTGGTCTTTCTTAGTCGCCTTGTTCAACGCCCGGTAGTCCACGCAGATCCGCCATTTCCTATTCTTTTTGGGGACCACCACTAATGGTGATACCCATTCACTATCAAAAATTGGATATATGAGTTCGATAGCCAGAAGTTTGTGCAGTTCTTCTCTGACAATGTCTTTCATTGTTGGGTTCATCCTTCTCTGTGGCTGCCGACTAGGAGTTGCCTGGTCATCTAAATAAATCCGATGGGTACATATTTCTGGGCTGATGTCGTGCATATCTACGTAGTCCCATGCAAATGCTTGCTGGTGTTTTACCAGAAGCTCTTCCAATTTTTCTAGTTGTGTGGGCATCAACCTACTGTTGACGTTTAATGTCCTCCCTGGCCCAACGTGTATTTGTTGGATGTGCTGATCTTGGGTGCCAGTCAACGGCGATCCAGGTGTGGGGGTGGATGATTCTCCATGGAGAAACTCCATGATAGCACCATCCTCGTCCTCTTCTGCCACCTCCTCCAAGGTCATCATCGGCTGGATTATGGACAACTCCGTAGTTCCATGCTCGGTGATCCTGGGTTCTTCTGCCAAGTCCATGGACTGGGCTGGCGGTGAAATGGTCAGCCTTTTGATGTTTTTCCCATTGGAGATGGTCATTAGCCCATCCCGATAGCTGATGTAAGCATCAGCTATTGCCAGCCATGGCCTCCCCAAAATGAGCGGGTAACCGCCCAGCCTGGTCTTGGTTTGCAAAACTAGAAAATTGGCTGGATATTCCCATGCACTGACTGTTACGATCACATCTTCCAGCATCCCTTCTGGTGACACAGTTGACCTATCGGCTAACTACAACACTGTCGTGGTTGGCTTCAGGTTTGTGAGCTACAGCCTCTGCATGGTCTCTTGAGGCATCACGTTGATGGCTGCCCCGAGGTCAACCAATGTGTTGGACAGGAAATGTCCTCCAATTTTTATGGTCAGCACTGGGCTGCCTGGATCTGCATACTTCGGATGACGTGTTCTACCCATCATTAGATCTACCAGTTTACCCATGACATTGATAGTCTGGGTAGCTTTTCATCTCGGTCTCCTTAGACACATTTCTCTAATTGCCTTGGTGTAAATGGGGACATCTCGAATTGCTTGAAATAATGGGATTGTCATCGTGAGATTCTTCAAGCTCGACAAGATGTCAAATTTTAGCTGTGTTGTTTTTCTTTGTTCCTACAGTCGGCTAGGAAATGGAGCCTCCGCTCTCTCAAGTGCTTTTCCTCCTTCTACCAAAGGTGTCTCCTCTATTTCTTCCTCCTCTTCTACCAGTGGAGGTGTCTCTACTATTTCTTCCTCCTCTTCTACCAGAGGTGGCGTCTCTACTCCTAGTCGCCTACCTGATCTAAGCTGAATATTGTACATATGATACATCTCACCTTCTACATTGTATGCCGGCTGATTTACTCTATTGTTCGGGTTTGTTGTCGGTTGTGCTGGTAGCTGTGCAGGTCTCACTGCTGGCAATGCTGGTAAGTTCTGTTGGATGTGAGCAGGCGCTACACTCTGTGGAGTCTGATTCCATGCATTATGGCCTCTCCACTGCTACCCAAGATATGGATATGGCATCCATGGCTACTGATTCAAAAATGCTGCTGGGGGTGCGTTCGTCCAGGGTGACGGTCCCCACCACCCCATATTAGGTGGTTGAGGGGGTCCTTGGTGCATGTATGACCCTCCCCCATATGATGGCATCCTGGTTGGTATATTCCCCATGGGGGGCTGTGGCCAACTCTTCCTATTGCCTATGAAGTAGGCCTCTATGCTCTCAGCCGCTTCCTAGTTACCGGGCAGTGGGCACAATCGAGTTTTATGATTCAGCCTACAAACTGCACATATTCTGACCTTGTTTTCTGGACATGCATTCTTTGCATGCCTTCCTCTGCATTTTGGGTAGAAATAGGCTAATGCTACATCATTTTCTTGTTTCTTCTTTTCTAACAGTAGCGTATCCATCTGCGTAGTGCTAGAGATGAGAGCATTTCGCTCTTCAAATCCTCCAAGCATGTTGCCTATTTCTATTTTGGTGACTCAAGCAAGTCGCCTTCATGGTCCTGGCGATGATTTTGCCTCACCTTCTCGAGTAGTTCTAGCATAATTGCCGGATGTCATCCATAGCATGCTGATAGACATCACCTCCAGAGATCATGTTGAGAGCCTCCAGTGACTCATTGGTAAGTCCCCTCAAGAAGATGCTTTTGAGGGACTTATCAGATAGCTTCGAGTGAGGGGACCATTGAAGATTAAAGTTGAATCTCTCCCAATACTCCTCGAGAGACTCATCTTCTCTTTGTGTCATGCTCAGGACCTCCTCCCTGGAGTCTCTTGCTCTCCCAAAATCTTGATATTGCTCTAGAAAGAGCTTCTTCATCTGGTCCCGGTGGTGATGTGTTTGTCTCCCAGACCGATGAACCATCGTAGAGCTGCATCGTCTAATGTAGAAGGAAATAATTTCAACTTCTACGTGTTTGATTTGTAATCCACAGACCTGCACAAAACATCAAACTTGAATAAAAATAGGTCAGGGTCCTCAGTCGGGTGTCCTTTGAAGGACGAAAGGTGAGCAGGGGATATGTTTTTCATTTTGGTATCTCCTACTCCCTCCTCTATTGGGAAACTAAAGCCAGATGAGACTTCATCATTATCTACCATTTTTTTAGGAAATGTGGTTTCTAATGCAACGTTTATGGCCTTTCGATCATTTAAAACTTTTTGAGTCAATGCTCTAAGGTTGTCTGGCGAGATCGTCTGATCCTCCACAGCCTTCCACAATAGGGCTTCCTCTAGAGGAGTCCTATTAAATAGGGGATTTATGATGATTCGTTCATCCCCTTGTTGATGGGATGAGGCGGCACTTTGCACAAAGTGCGGTTCCTCACTCCAATGGACTGCTGGTAGGTCGAGCGAGTCTAACTCAAATCCAAAATGCTCAGCTGACTCAGGTCCTGATGGATTAGTTCTTATAAAGTGACCGTCAGGTCCTCTTCTTCTCGAAGAACTCATACAAGGTCAGATGGAAGGTTTCAGGGTATTGTAAGTAATCTAATTAAGATGCTTCCCCGAAAACGGCGCCAAAATGTTGCGGGCCAAACAAGGTGAATGGTTTCCTATTTTTGTCACATGCCCGTGCATTAATTATCAACCCAGGGAGCTTCATAAACTTGCGAAGAGTCGGAATTAGGTTACTACAATACCACTGGAGGTGAATCTGCTAATCCTACATTTGGGGGGTGTTCTTGAGATGGTTTTCAATCATTCCCGCACTCCTCAATAAATTACGTAAGAAGAACAGAATTTAAATCTACAGAAATAAATCATGTACATATTCCTGAAAATAAGTCTACTGCAAATACTAGAACTAGCAAACCAATGAACATTCCTATGAAAGCAATAAACTAATTAACATAAATAAACAAGAAGGAAATGGGGAAGAAATACTGGCTTGGAGTGGGCCCAGGCTCCAGCAGCTTCTTCCCGATCGAACATGCGCTTTAGAACTTCTGTAACTATAATATATTTATCAACGCATTACAATGTAGCTCTAAATGGAATTTCTATATATCTCTCTATATCTTTCCTTATTATCTCTATATATTTTTAGAATGATCTGTGTGTGTTTATATAACACACCCATAGAACTTCTATTACAGAAGTGGTTACAACAGTCGATTCTTCCCAGACTAAATTAGAATAGTCTGGCGAATGCAATCGACGTCTGGCATTCTATTTTTATGGCGGCATGTTCATTTCGGTTCGTGCTTTGCCTGGCATCCGTAAGACATTTTGATACATTGGTGCTATCTCCAATTTAGCTCTGCATGACGCAGAGCTGGAACTACACCGTTGTCCATGTCCTTCGAGTCTAGTCAACGGGAAAAGAATCAGTGGCGCCTTTCGATTGTAGGGAGGCGCTTGCCTTCTATTAGCGCCTTCTAGCTATGGAGAGGCGCTTGCCTTCTATTGGCGCCTTTTGACTATAGGGAGGCGCTCGCATTCAGTTGGCGCCTTTCGACTGTAGGGAGGCGCTCGCATTCATTTGGTGCCTTTCGACTGTAGGGAGGCGCTGGTATTCAGTTGGTGCCTTTCGACTACAGGGAGGTGCTCGTCTTTGGTTTGGCACCTTCCGACTACAGGGAGGCGCTGATATTCAGTTGGCACCTTTCGACTGTAGGGAGGCGCTCGTCTTTGGTTTGGCACCTTTCGACTACAGGGAGGCACTGATATTCAGTTGGCGCCTTTCGACTGCAAGGAGGCACTCGTCTTTGGTTTGGCGCCTTTCAACTGCAGGGAGGCACTTGTTCCCTTGGTGCCTTCCGGTTGCAGGGAGGCGCCTATGTTCTCTACGTTGACCCTCAATGAAATAAAGTGCCAGGTCCATCAAAAGGACCTCGACTGTTCCAAATCTAACTAAATCAACTGCAATTCCACAAAACATACTAAAAGCACACAAATTAGATAACACGCATAATTATATCAAATATCTATATAATCATTCATAAAAGTACGCAATCCTTATTATACAACCGCATATTGATCAAAGAAATATGTACAAAATATGAGCATTTCTGGTGCTCATCAAGAGCCATGAAAATTATTTGTAAGCATTTGTCTTGGATGCCTAGAAATGAGGAAAAGATAAAAATTATTGAAGATAAAATCATGGGAAATTTTAGACCTACCATTTTGGATAGATTATGAGATTGGCTAAATTCTTCTAACTTGCAATTTCTTTCTCAAGTGGTGAATTTTATTGCCCCTCCAAGAATCAAGTCTTGTCATGATCTTAGAATACCTTAAAATTTAAATGAGGACTAGAATTTTTTTATTACTTCAATGGAGGGCAAAACTCCTCTCGATGCTTTGGATAAAGATAAGTTAATTTTAGAGAGTATGAAAGGTTTAGGTATTTATGCTATCAACAAATATTATAAATTTATCCGAGGTTCTTCTCCTTCTATGCCCAAAAGGAGATACAAAGGTGTTATTCCTAAAATCATTTTTTCTTTGTCTCTTGTCTTTGAATAAGTAGTTAACATGGGAAAAAATTCAAAAAATAAATTTGGAAGGTCCAAGTCAATGTTATTTATGCCATTTAGATGAAAAAATCAGATACCATATTATTGTTTATTGTTCCTATGTCAAGTCTAGATATTAATTCTCTCTCATATTGCTTTAGTTGTTCCTACACCTAATTGCTTAAAATATGTTATGAACAGGTACTCTATTATTTTGGTTTTGACTAATTTTACTCTTTGGCCAATACATGTGAAGCAAATAATACCCAAATATATTTTTTGGAGTGTTTGGAAAGAAATAAATGATTTCATATTCAAGAATCAATTCTCTTCTCCATGGGCTATGGCCTCAAATATTGTTGTTATTTTAAATGAGATTACCCTAAGAATTCATGTCAAGAAGAAAATAATAAATTATGATCCTACCCCCTTGATATCTACTGGTTACTCCCTCTTATTTTATGGGGCCTCAAAAGGAAACCCAAGAGTTACTAGGGAAGGAGGTATATTATTTCTCAATGGTAAAAATAATTTGAAGTTTGTTGTTGGACTGGGCCTCTCTTCAAACAATAGTGTTGAGGCTAATGCTCTAAATTTGGGATTGATTTTAGAAAAATAAAATGGATGTGACTCGATTAAGATATTTTGTGATTCAAAAATCATTATAAATACCATCAAATTTGGTTAAGATGTTGATGGACTTATTATCAAGATTCTATTGAAACAATTCTTCAAGATAGAATTACATCATGTGTGTAGAAAATATAATAGGGAAGCAAATAAGATGTCTAATTTTGAATTGAACTTCACTCCTAGAACATGGCATATTTGGAAAAACCCTATTGAACCTAAATGATAATGGAGAAGACCTACAATTTTAATAGGGTGACAAGAAATCAATCAAATATTATGGCAATAAAATCATATCCGTTCGGTCAGGTTTGATTTTTCAAAAAATATATATGAACTCATATTCTAGGCATAAAATTATCCTAACTAGAACCAACTACTTTACGAAGTGGTCTAACGTGGAGACAACTAAGCATTGAGATCAGGAGAATATCATTAATTTTCTAGAAATATTGATCACAAGGTTTGGGATCCTAACAAAGATAGCATTTGATAATGGTTTAGATTTTATAGGTGTTAAAACCATATATTTTGCTAGCATAGATGGAAAACTTAAAAAAAATATTCTAATTATTACCCATAGGGTAATGGTATAGGTTAATCCACCAATAATAATCTCATGAAAATAATCAAGATAAGTATTGGGGATAATATAAAAAGCTAGCATTGATGCTTACTCAAGCACTATGGGTGGATAGAATCATAGTTAAAAAGGTTCTTAAAAACACTCCATATTCTATGGTCTATGGAAAACAGGTTGTATTATCTCTATATTTAGAATTACCAGCAATGAATCTCATAGATCAAATTGAGTTAGAAAATACAAGGTCAATAGAAATAAGAATGGTAGAGCAACTATTGCTAGAAGAGAAAAGAAATAATTTGTACAATTAATTTTGGTAGCACCAAGTAGTAGTTAAAATATGGTTTGATAAGAAAGCTTCCCCAAAGCTATTTTAAGTTGGAACTTGGTTCTAAAGTAGTTAGAAGGTGATTGGTTGAAGAATAATATTAGAAACTACTAAATTTAAAATTTTGGTCATTTTATTGGCTAATAAGTGAGGTAGTATTGAAAGTGGCATGCATTCCAAACACTCACATGAATTGTTAGTTCCAAACAAAGTTTTTGCAATAAAATTTTAGCATGCACAATATTTGATAGCAATATAGCAATGACTAAGCCCCATGATGGATCCATGCTATACAAGTATATTTGTAAATATTCAATGTACAATATAACAATTAGTCATTTGAGTAGTAGAGAATTTTTAAATTGTAGAGCCATTTTGCGTGAAAGTACAAAATGCTAATTCTTGCCTACACCTATGTTTTTAGTCAAAAATCCTTATCTCAGTGGCTATGGCACAATGGAAGAAGGTCCAAAACATGTAGAAGAACACTGAGGAGCTTTAGTATTGAATAAGTAAGATTTATGATCACATAATTACAATAACATCAAAGCTTAAAAACTTTAGAGATGGAGCAAAAGAAAAAACGAGAAGATTCTCATTAAAAAGACTTAAAGCACCTAAAAGGAATTCACACTTGTTATCCTATGTATCTAGATTCATACGCCCTTTCCCAAATTTGGTTAAACAAATTGCAAAAAATACAACCTAGAAGAGAGTTGGGAAAAACATTGGTTAGTTTTTTTTCTATGGTTCAATTAATTGTCAACCCAGGGTAGCTCGTAGTCTTGTGAGCATCCATGCAAAATATATGCTTATAATTTCTCCCTCAGAGATGAGTCCCTTAGATCATGGTTTTGGGGATTTTTGGTATTCATTGTATTTTTTATTCAAACCAATAATCTATCCTACATCTGAGAAAAATAGGATTGAATGCATACAAAAACTTAAAATGGTACTTTGCTGGAAATTACTAAATAGGAAAAATAATAAGCAAATAAATTATTCTATAGAAAATTAAATAACAAAAAATATGGGAAATAAGGAAATAAATCTGTTCTAAGTGGGCCCATGCTTCCAAAATAATATGCTTGTGTTATATCTTCATTGGATGCTTAGACGGATTTAACAGGAAATAACTCAGGAAAAAAATTTATTAACACTTCAACAAAAAGAATTTACAAGAAATTATGGGGAGTATTATTTAGAGATGGCATGCATATTTATAAGATATGTGGCCACACACTATTAAAATTCTCAAAATAAATCAGAAAATTATTTGATTTTACAACTGCTTGCATAAATGAAGGAATTGGGAAAAATATCAAGATATTTCAACGTATTCTATTTCTATAATACGATTGATATTTTTTTTATCCGGTATACATAAATATTTCATGTAGCAGCTAAAAAATGGGTGGTGAGTCATCTTTGACATTTTCCCTTGTCCAATTTCAATGTTGAAACTCTTTTTATGTTGGTTTCTAAAATTTTTCTCTATTCTGCTGACCATAGAGTCATGCTGGAATTTGGCATTAGTGGAAATCAAGCACCTCATTTGAACAAGTCTAGAAGTAGGCACCTTGTTTGCAAAATTTGGGAAGTAGGTGCCTAATAGGAACAAACACTTTACAGTAAGTAGACACCTAACGAGAAGCAGGTGCCTAACAGGAAGTAGGCACCTAACGGAAAGCAGGTGTCTAACAGTTAAGTGCTAAACATAAGTTAGGCACTTCAAAGGAATTTGGGCACCTAAATTCATACCTCACACCAATGTTTCATAGAAATTTTACCTTCATAAAATTTCAAGTGCCAATTTTGAGTGGTACCTCAATGAAAGCAGCCAAAATGCAACAATTTCCACAAAATCTACACAAAATACACTTAAATACAAATATTAAATAACATGTAGAATAAATTGTTAAATATATATAATTTTCATAAAAATGTATATATACAAGAATAAACACCACAAATTATAGAAAAAGAGTACAAAAAATGAGCAATTATGTGGCTCATCATCCCCCCATGCTTAAGGGGTGGCACCTCCCTGTGCCACTTTAAACTGGTAATTACCAATTATGTGTACAACATACCAATAAGCCTTGTTGGTATTTATCCTTTTCTTTTTAGCAGATTTTGATTTTTCCTTGTCTCGGGGCTTTCACCCCTTTGGTGCCTTGGGAGAGTTTGTCTCCTGTCCCTGCTATTTTTGGTGTTTTCTACACCGAACTGGTTGAATTGACCCCATTCTTTTCTTGGGTGGTTCTCTGGTCTAAGCCACCTTACCTTTTTTAGTATTCAGATAATAACTAGAGAAACTAGTGACATCCTTCTAGAATGTAGGCTCAACCATTTTCTAGTACTCATGGTGAAGGGGTAACTCTTCACCCATAGGCCCTAATTCTTCATCACCAAATGGGATGCTAGACTTCTTAGAAAACCTAGGTATGGGAAAATCTACCCCTGTTGGATCAAGCTCAGGTTTATCTTTGACCTCTATTTTTACCATCAAGGGAGTTTTGTTGTTTGATTCCAAATCTATAGGTTACATAGATCCTAGAAGTCCCATTCGTATAAAATATACCTTCATATTTGAAGGCTTACCATCTATCGACCCATATAAGCTCCAAAACTACTTAGGTCAGGAAACTAGAATTTTTTTGTGAGGCCTATTAGATTTCTCTCTAGACTCTTTTTTTGATTCTTTGTGGGCCCTCCTAGAAGACTTTTTCTAGTTCTTTTTTTCTATTTCCATAGCTTCTTTGAGCTTTTCAAATTTATCTTTTTGGGCAGGAAACAATTTCTTTGCTGCCTCCCATTCTTCATCAGAATCTAGTTCTGATTCCTTATTGAATTCAATGCCCAATGTATTTAACTTAGCAACTCTAGCTCTAGTTCTGAATCATCATTGAGATGCCCTTATGGATTTTTTATTTGACCTTAGCTTTATTTTTTGTATCCTAGGGTGTGTTGGTGCTACTGATGCTTCCTATTTTATAGGATATTTAGGCTACTGAGCCTCTTATTCCTCTGTAGCAAATTGCTACTCGATTGGGACAACTTCTTCCTCCTGAGGTTGTCCGGCCCCTTCATTAGCTGGAGAGTGCTTTGTCTCTCCCTCCTTGCCTAAAATTTGAGGCTCTTCAGCCTCCATATCCTTCTCCTCCTCATCTCCTTTTTTTGCAGATTGTTCTAAATTTTGAGGTTCCTCAACCTCAACTTCATTCTCTTGAAGCACCTATTCTACAAAAGGAGACATGGAATAGGGATGCTCTACTTCCATTGTAGCATCATCTCCCTATTCTATTTTTATATCAAGTATGGGGTTGTAGACACCTAAAACATGTCATGTTTAGGGGAGCTACTCACATAGACACATTCATAAGATCATATGACATAATATTGGACTTTCCAAGCATCAAAAGTGGTTCTCACCACTCATTTGGGGCATTTTTAAGCCATCCAAGCCTAGCCGCTCAAGCCAACAGTGGCCAGATCTTAGCCACTATAGACGACAGTGGCTAAACCCTAAAAGCAATTTTATCGACAAACAGGCCTAATCACGGGTGGAAGTGGCAGTCTGCATGCAATAAAGGTGAGCGGGAGTAACTTTGCATTCCCTTTCATGACCAGTTCACATAGGAGACTTGAGTTTGCATTTAGACTTTAGTTAACTAGCCTCCAAACATAGACAAAGGACAAAAGCTTCTCATGCTAACAACCAGTTTGCATAGGAGACTCAAATTGGCAGTTAGATTTCAGTTAACTGGCCTCCAAACATAGACAAAAGACAAAATATCCTCATGCTAACTCTCACTACGCATGAGGAATTCATTCCTAGGGCTTGGGCATAGACCTAGGGTTTCACACACTTTAAAAGGTGCAAGCTTGAGAGCACCAAGGGACAATTTATCCTGAATTTATCAGAACAGGTCATTGAGGAGAGCTTTCGAGACTTAGAGAGCTTCTCTTGGAGATCACGTTTATGATGAAGCCCTAACAAATTGGAGAGCCAAAGCGACCACTATTTCAACATCCGATACAAGCTTTGACCCATAGCTTTGGGGCAAAGAGAATGAAATTCACCTTAGCGGCCGTTGTCTCGGACAATGGCCCATAGGCCTAGCTTAGGGTTTTATACATTAGTCTCATTATTCTATTTAGCATATCATTAGCATAATATCATTTCATTCATTTAACTTCATAGCATAGGTTTAATTTGCACTTGCTTTCATTTGGTATATTCATTACTAACAACCTCATCCGGGGAGGCATTCTCGGACATCTAAGCGTGTGTTGTTGTTTCATTGCTTACAGGGCCACAGGTTCATCGGACGAAATCTGCAACATACGAGAGCAAAAGGGATCCCTCTAGGAAATAGGCCTAGAGAAGGAGGCATCTGTAAGCCCTCATACATTTCCGTGTGCGAAACCGGGAAGCTTTTGAAAGTGCACCACCTCTTCGTGAAAGGGGCACTCTTTACCTATTTGTAACCTTATTGTATCGAAATGGGTATCCCTAAGAGGGACCAAAATGTAATCGGGTTTCAATCCAAATAAAGAGATCTATCTTTGTTATTTCCATGTTATATGCTTTTCATTGTCTTCCATTTCATTTTGGGTTTTTAATACATTGCAAGTAGAGTAAAAAGAGTGGTGCGTGCATCCCGGGGTCGCTACAGATGGCGATCATGGTGGGACCTCCACTGAATTTTTCATTTTCTTCCTGGATACTAACTTAATTTTGTGTGCAGGTCTAGCCACTCTGATCTACAATGGCCAAAAATCAGCCACTCTGAGCCATAATGACCAATAGAGCCTTAGCCGCTCCTGCTAATAATGGCCAGGAACCAGCCGCTCTGGTCGATAGCGGCCAGCATTGGAGTGCAGTAGAGGTCAAAACACCGACTCTCTGAGCTGGATCAAAGGTTGGTACAACCTCTCTGATATTTTATAGCTTTCTGTTTGCTTCTGTGTGTCTAAAATAGAGAACTTAAAGCACATTTATGTTTGGAAATTGAAAGAATAAAAGGAGAAAGAATTAAGCATTTTGCATATCTTAGATCTTCTTTTAGATTTTCACTAGGCATTGCTAGGAACAATGGCTTATGCCTAAAAATTTCACCCTAGAATCCAATGTGCTAGACATTGTATGTTGTTTGCTTGCTTTGAGGCCTTACAAAAGGCCATATTTGCACAAAATAAAGTGCGCTCATACAAATCATAGTAGTTCATGCATCTTTCTGAATATTGAAACGTATTTTGCACTTAGGCATGTAGGAAAGACTCATGGCTGCTATATGATGCACTTTATATTATGCAAGCTTAAAATGAACACCACACACGCACGTATCATTTAAACATTGGGGAGTTGGATTTCATCACCAACCCTCAATTCAGTCCGGTGACGTTGGAATTCATCTCCTTCCACCGGTTTGCCCCCTAGATTCTCCTAGAAATGGATTGAAGAACTTCTTCATAGTGGCACTAAGATACTTGTGTTCAAACTGTCTCCCACTATTGGAACATTCATTGGTTCAGAGTGGAAGAGCTAGGCGAACCCCCCACTAGGATTTCAATGGTGTACCCTAGTCTCTTTTGGGAAATCATGTTTGGCATGAGTACTCTTGATTATCACTATGAATGAGTCTCCTCATTCCAAATCCGAAGCAAAGAAACAAGAAACAACAAAACATCCAAATACATCAAACAGTTAGGGCACACTTAAATCTATAATCAAGATAAACATTTGTGTGATATTGTTTGATCATATTTAAAGTGCAACACAAAAGCTAAATTCCAAAATGATGGTTAAAACAAGAAGTAGACATCCCCGGTCTGACACCGAGGGAGGGTCCAAAACAACACATACCCTTAGGCGAAGTCATAGTAACATTGAAAGACCTACTCGGAAGACCGTAAGACACAGTTCTGCGAGTCTAAGGGGTGATAACTCAACCCTTGGGGGATCTCCTCGAGAAACCCCTCATAGGGAACCACAACATGAAACTACATCTCATAAACACAAAGAGGCCTCATGACCATCATCTTCAAGGAGACATGAGGAAACATCAAAGGCTTCCTCTAAACACACAAAAACTTCTCAGAGACACGAGGAGGCTTCAAGAGCTTCCTCCTCACATAGACATAGAGAGAGTTCTAGACCTCGTTCTTCACATAGAGATGATGAGGTTTCCCTTTCTCCATCCTCATGGAGGGTAGAAAGGACCATGAAACCCTCATCACCAAAAGGGCACACGAGAGTCGAAACATCTCAATGCTCACATGAAACACTTAGAATAGATCAGCCCACTGAGGGGTAAGAAACTAGAAACACATCCAATCATAGACATCAAATAGAAGATATCCTTCAAACAAGAGGAAGGATTCCATTAGACTATGACCTCATTGGAGTGAATGGCACCCCTTGGGATCAGCCATGGAGAACAAGATAATTGGATGAGTTGGATCGGTTGCATCCGAGGCCACCTCCCAAAACTATAGCCATAGAGAATTCCACATCTAGAAGCTCATGAACCATGACTTCTAAGCCCACTTCTCAAACTAGGGGTGCCTCAAGATGACCCCACAACAAACACACAAAATTTGATCATAGAGACACTCAAAAATATATTGAACAAGTCACATTAGCTAGCGAGAGTGAGGAAACAACAGAAACCTCTAAGAGGGATATGCAAATCAAAACAACTAGGACAAGGTCAGATAAGCATGAGTCCTCTATGACTGCACAAGTTGACCATGTGCGATGGTTAGAGAATGCCTTGCGCAAAGAGTGAGAGCTTGTGGATGCTCTTGAACATGATAAATAGAGAGAATGGTTGTTGCACCAACATGAGCAATGTTTGAGAGAGCAAGCTGAGCAGCTAGCTCGCAACAACCAATAAATAAGTGGAAGTGATCATCAAAGAGATCAACGTGCTAACTCACCAAGAGAAGAGCGCATTAGACAAGAAAGTAACTCACAACAAAGTCACCCTCCAAATCATGAGAGGAACCCAACTGAGGAGGAACGGATAAACTTAATAGAGCTGGATCAGACACATCTTGAATCCCCTCGTAGAAGGGAAGAAAATAGAGCAAATAAAATGGATAGAGTGTTACCTCCATCACCACCATGAGTAGGCCTACAAGAGGAGGAAATCCATGCATCAAAGGCATTTCAAGAGCTTGCTAAAAATATGAAAGCCTTTGAGAAACAAGAGGTAGTTGGGAACTCACCAACATTGAACAAAATACACAACCAACCATTGTGTCCATCAGTTCCTAGCCCTCCCTATCCTAAGCATTTTGAGATGCCTAGGCTAGAGAAGTTTAAAGGGGAAGAGGATGCACAAGAGCATGTCACCAACTTCATTAACACATGTTTTCATCTTGAAGACAATGATGCTCTCATGCTCAGGATATTCATTATGACATTCATGGGCGCCACCACCCAATGGTTCAACCAGCTGCCCAAACATAGCATAGCAAATTTTGAACAACTAGTGAACGCTTTTCTAAAGCATTTCTCTTTTGGTGCTAAGAGGAAAGTGAACCTTTTAGACCTGGCCAATTTGAGACATTATGATGATGAGCCAGTAATGGATTACGGGAATAGATGGAGAAAAATCATGGCAAAATTATCATTCTCTGTTCCCATAGAAGAAATCATCCGGATGTTCACCAAGAGTTGTTCCAAACACATTTCCCTCTTGCTACAACTACAACAATACCCCTCATTTGAGGAAGCTTTGGCACAAGCCAAGCTCATTGAGGAGATAAAAGTAGATGAGGGAACTATAAAACTCTGAACCAAGAAGGAGTGGAACAAGAATGATAAAAATGGCAAGTACAAGTAGAAGCAGGCAAGCCCTACTCTAGTTAATCAAGTGGTATTGGCTACACCTAAGGATGGGGCTGGGCACCAACCCTAGAATTATCAAGCACAGCCCCCACCAGCCAATTATGAACAAAATTAGGGTTGAAACAAAGAGTGCAAGCCCCCTCATTATTTTACACCATTGACAGAATCAATGCAATCAATCTTCAATCAATTGAGCGAGGCAGGAAAAATCAGATTCCCTGATATACCTCTTATAGATCCCAACCATCCTAAGCCAAAAGGATATAGGGAAGATCAATTCTACCCATATCATAGGATACCAGGGCATAATATCAAAGTTTGTGTTGGTTTCAAACATCAGGTGCAAAACATGATTGAGGCGGGAGAACTTAAAGTGGACAACCCACTGGCCCCTGACAACAGAGATATGGGCATCTATAAAAACCTGCTGCCAAACCATGAGGCCCCTAGAGGGCAAGGTGCACAAGTCAACCAGGTCCGAATTGATACACCTACCCATGGGTGTGTTGGGATGGTTGAAATTGTCAATATAGCGACCAGGACTAGATGGTATGGTCAACCACAACCTCTTGCAGCTCCCAACAATGTCCCAACTGCACCTAGGCAGAGGTAGGGGTAAGACAACCTTCCAGGTCCACCAACCCGACCTGTGGTAACTATCCGGAGTAGACTTGAGCAAAACTTACAAATGACTCTGGCTAAGCTATCAATTTATGAGCTCATACAATAGTCCCCAAAGCATAGGGAGACCTTGATGGAGATTTTAAGGTCAATTGAGCTTCAACCACAAGATCCAAATGCATTCACCCATTTTGTGGGACAAGTACAAGAGTGCCAAGAACCTATAATTCGATTCTATGATTATGAGATTAAGATAGTATCTACTACCTTACCAGACCCTCCATTGCACATCATGGCATCAGTTAATGATTTACCATTTAAGCGGGTCTTGATCGATACAGGTTCATCCATCAACATCATCACAACAACAACAATAGAACACCTTAAGATCCCCAAGTCCAATATCATTCCAGGAGCCTATACATTAAGAGCTTTCAATGATGCTTTATGCAATACTATGGGAATGATAGTCCTACCTATCAAGGTGGGGCATAAGACCATCCCCGTGATGTGTCATGTCTTGGAAGGGGCCATGCAATACAACATCCTCCTAGGGAGACCTTGGATAAGGGACATGAGATGTGTTCCTTCGATCTTACACCAATGTGTCAAGTATGTGCATGATAACAAAGTCTACATGGTGATGGCCGATGAAGAGCCATTCAAGTATGTTCACCAGGTGGATTGTCTAGGAGAATTTGTGATTCCTTCGGCCCACTTGTCGGTAGGGCCTTCATCTCTGAATATTCAACTGGACAACAAAGACAAAGGGGCACAAAAGGACCCATCTGCATCAACACCTCATCTTGCACACAAAGCAACTAATGCTTCTAGTAAACCATCAATGCCTAAACCAAAGAATGATCAAAAGCTAAAGGCACCTATGGTTGAGAAAAACAAACTCAAGGAAATGCTAACCATAGCTATTGAAGAGAGTCCAACTCCCATGGAGGAAGAAGATCACCAAGACCAAGTCGAAGATGATGACTATCATCCCTCTTCTAGTGTCATCCATGGGGTCATCCACCTCACATGCAACTATACACTTGGCAAGCATAGGGATAGGAGAGTATCTTGTGTAGAACATAACTTTTACACCTATCATAGAATCTACATAGGACATGGGATGACCAAAATATCTAAGACCACCAGTGGGAATAGTGGTTCCACTTGGAATCCCTCCCAACCAGACAAACTTCATCTACGCTGGCCTAGATTGCGCCCATAAATCTATGGATATAGATGAGGACAATGATGAGCTATTCACTGTCAATGTTCGCTACCTCTCTAATCCTGAGTTTGCTCTGACCTATTTTGAGAATTGCCATTGGCATGGTTACGGTCTTGGTAGATATGAGCAGGGATGTAGGCGGCCATTCGAGCCACAATACCAACTCCCATCTGATATATTTGGGTTAGGATATCACATCAGAGGTCGAGATGACCTTCTAGCAGTAGCATTAGATAGATTAACCTTGGGGTTAGGAGAAGACATCAATTTTATTCCTTATCATCCACCAAGTGCAAGATATCTGAGCAACAGGTAGGTGGCCATAGTGAACATACCACCTCCTGAGACTTATCATCCAAGATCCACAATTGATGTCACCCCAATAGGTTACAACTCATGGGATGATGAGCAAGAAGAAAATGCATATGTGGCAAGTGATGATGAAGCACAAGAGGGCTTGGCCTATCATGAGCCTCACTATTTACAAAGCTTTACCTGGTCCATCCACAATGAGAGTGGGTACATATCGGATGAAAGTGACTATGAGTCAGAGGACTCAGTAGAGAGAGCCTACTTAGGGGTAAGGCAATGGCCCCATGACTTGGGGCAATATACTAATGCAAATGGATTCTTCATAAGTGACAAAGAATATGAGGATGAAATAGAGATGGCCTACTTAGGGCCAAGACATGAGCCCCTCATCTTGGGACCCCATACTAATGCTAATGGTTTCTGGATAAGTGATGATGATTTTGAGGATGAGACTGAGATGGCTTATCTTGGGCCTCACCATTTATGACAAGTCAATATGTTGGTGGAAAGAGAAGCAGTACTTCGTGCCATAGACCCTGGCTTGCGGTTTTTGGGGAGACCAGTTGACTTGAATGTCATTCATCGCATGGTCAATCCCCTCTCCCCTACATTCAGGGAGCTCTTAGAGCCTAATGATCCTATTATCCGACCAGCTCATGGACTAGATCTAGAGATTCCCATTCCCCCAGAGCCTCATCGCAAGCATGGAAGGGAAACCCCTGAAACAAGATTACACCCATGTGGTCCTGGAGATTTCATCCCATCCATCAATACAATCTCCATTGATTTGACCACTCCACTTCATAACCCAAGTAGATCCCACTAAACCTTTGTGTCTCGACATAGAGGCTATTCATTGGGATCATGCTAATTCACCAATAGAGCTTGAAGATATTTTCCCTAATGAAGAGATGTTACAACCATTCCATTTTGCATCAGGTTGTGCATATGATGTATTCCATGCTGGTTTGGATCCTGAGTCAGTAGGACCTATAAATCCCATCGATGACATTCATTTGATACCCACACCTCACCAGTTAGAGGATGGGTCACATATGGCTATAGAAGCAACTTTCGAGGTGGACATCAGCGATGATCCTACCCAACCAAGGAAAGTCAAGTTCGGAGAAAGTCTATCTCCAAAGGAACAAGCCATCCTAATTCCTCTCCTCAAAGAGAGGCCAAATATCTTTGCTTGGACTTACAAAGACATGCCAGGGATAGATCCAAAGTTAGTCATTCACAACCTTTCATTGGATCCCATGAAGAAGCCAGTCAAGCAAAAGTTGAGGAAAATGCATCCAACCATCGCTTTGATGGTGAAGAACGAATTGCAAAAACTATTGGATGTAGTGTTCATAGTTCCTATCGACTACCCTGAATGGGTGTCGAACATGGTACCCATGGGGAAACCCGATGGAAGAGTCCGTATCTACACAGACTTTAGAGATTTAAATAGGGCAACACCAAAGGATTCATTCTCATTGCCAAACATAGATGCCCTGGTAGATGCAACCATAGGTCATGAGATGCTCTCCCTAATGGATGGTTTTTTTGGATACAACCAGATCCGGATTAAGCCTGAAGATCAACATAAAACTACTTTCATTACTCCATGGGGAACATTCTGTTACAAAGTGATGCCATTCGGTCTTAAAAATGTTGGTGCCACATATCAGCGGGCCATGACATACATATTCCATGACTATATGCATAAGATCTTAGAGGATTACATGGATGACTTACTGGCCAAGTCCCTATTGCGGCAAGAGCATGTTGAAGTCCTTAGAAAAGTCTTTGACCGCCTCATTGAGCACAATGTCCGATTGAATCCTAAGAAGTGTGTATTTGGCGTAACTTCTGGAAAGATTTTGGGATTCATCGTATCCAAGAGGGGCATTGAAGTCGATCCTACAAAGGTAAAGGCTATATTGGAAATGGCCACCCCTACCAACATTAGGGAGCTAAGGAGCCTACAAGGCAAGATAGCATCCATCAAAATATTCATCGCGCAATTGTCAGACAAATGCCGACCCATGAATCGGTTGCTATGCAAGGAGGTCCCCTTTCATTGGGATGAAGAATGCCATCAAGCCTTTGCAGAAATCAAAACTTATCTGGCAACACCACCAGTATTGGCTCCACCAAGGCCAGACATACCATTTTTACTGTATATATCAGCTACTAATTTTGCATTGGGCACCATGTTAGCCCAAAAGAATGCACAAGATAAAGAACAAGCCATATATTACATTAGTCGCACCTTGGTGAGTTATGAGCTAGGATATGCGTATGTCAAAAAGTTGTGTTTAGCAGTGGTCTTTGCAACTCAAAAGTTGTGACACTACATGTTGAGCCATACGACCTACGTCATATCAAAACAAAATCCTTTGCAGTACATGATGAGCAAGACATATCACAATACACGTACCACAAAGTGGATCATGCTATTGATAAAATTTGATCTAGAGTTCATAAGCCAAAATTCCATCAAGGGACAAGTCATAGCAGATCAATTAGCAGAAGCGCCTCTTCAGGATGACAAGCCTCTCACCATAGAATTGCTTGATGATGCGGTCTTTGCATTATCAGATCCACCGAACTCGAAGAACCTAAGAAAGAAAGAGACATGTCATTGTTCTTCGATGGTTCAAAGTGTGAACAAGGGGGTAGAGCAGGGATTGTCTTTATCACACCGTAGGGTGCTCCATTGCCCTTATCATTCAAACTAGACTTCCCTTGCACAAACAACAACACAGAATATGAAGCATTGATCTTGGGACTCCAAACAATCATAGCAATGGGTATTAAAATATTGAATATCTTTGGTGACTCCTTGCTCATAGTAAACCAAGTCAAAGGACTATTTCAATGTAGGTGCCCACTCTTGAAGACTTACAAGGAACTTGTTGACACCTACCTAGCCCGACTGGAATGGTATGACATCGAGGCAATCCCTCGTACGTCAAATAGATTTGTAGACACCATGGCCTCTTTGGGATCCTTAATCCCTCAGAATCCATCTACTGATTTTATGACCATTCATGTGAAAGTGCTTTCACACTCAACAATACATCATGAAGCTTTTGACAATCAAGAATCAATCAACATGATCAACATCGAACCAAATCAGGATTGGTCCTTCGTAGCAAGATATTTCTTGCAAATAACACCTTGGGGGTCTTTGATCTCCCAAGGGCCTATGGAGTGTGGTGCAACCATACACCATAGAGTTGTTCCTCAATCCATGTTCACCAGCTCAGGAAAATAGGAAGAGCAAGCCATATTTTCCATAGAAGTCATGGCTTATCAGGATTGGCTTTCCCAACTATGGGACTTCCTAAAACTTGGAATAATACCTCAAGGTCTATCACATACTGAAAGGTGAACATTCAAATAGAAAGCAACAAGATACATCTTTCTAGGAGAAATCCTCTATAGACGAGGATATGATGGAGTGTTACTCCATTGTCTTGAGCCCTAGGAAGCATCCTGGGCAATTTTGCAAGCTCACGATGGCACATGTGGAGGGCATTTCAGTGGCATGGCCATCGTTAAGCGCATCTTGAGAATGGGTTACTATTGGCCCACAATGGAAAAGGACTATTGCGAGTATGTCAAGAAATGCATTAAGTGCCAACATCATGCAAATCTAACGCACTTACCATCGCAAGCCTTGCAACCCATCCAGGAAGCATGGCCATTCTCGTAATGGGGACTAGACTTGATTGGGAAGATCTCACCCCCATCCTCAAGCCGACACACATTCATCATAATGGCCATAGAATACTTCACTAAATGGGTTGAAGCGATCCCCTTAACATCGACAACTGGACCAAGGATTGCGGAGTTTATACTCCACAATATCATAAGTCATTTTGGGGTCCCTTCAAAGATAATATCGGATAATGGGCCATATTTCAAGAACAAAAATGTGCATGCTTTAATGAACAAATACCATATTCAGCATAGTTTTTCAATGCCTTATTATCCATAAGCAAATGGGCAAGCAGAAGCCTCAAACAAAATAATAGTCTCCATCTTGAGGAAGATGATGCAAGACAATCACAAGGATTGGCACATGCAGTTGCCTCTTGCACTATGGGCATACAGGACTAGTATACGGACGCCCACTGGGGCAACACCATTTTCACTAGTGTATGGCACTGAGGCCATCATGCCACTAGAGTTAGAAATTCCAACTCTACGCATAGCATTAAAGGACTTCATAGATGATGATGTCGCATGACAAGGCCACCTTGATCAGTTGATGCTTCTTGATGAACGTCGAGTCAATGCTTTAGAGCATCTTCACGTTTACCAAGATCACCTTGCGTGAGCTTACAATAGTAAAGTCCACTTAAGGGAATTCAAGGTTGGAGATCTAGTGCTCAAAGAAAACCAACAGAATTTGAATCTGTCACCGCACCTACGAGACAAGTTCATGGTAAATTGGATAGGCCCGTACATGATTTCACAAAGAGTTGGGCCTAGAGCATATCACCTTATATCATTAGATGGTGTTGAAGAGCCTGAACCTCTCAATATCATTCACTTGAAAGCATTCTACACATAAAACACAAAAACATTCAAATATGTCATAAAACAAAAAAATTCAAATATGTCATAAAATACAAAAACATTCAAATATGTCAAAAATACAAAAAAATCATAAAAACATAAAATTCAAATTCAATAAAAAATGTCAAGGGTATTCAAGCATTAAATAATAAAATTCAAGATAAAAAATCAATCAAAATGCTCCAAGGGTATCCAAGCCACTTGGTCAAAAATCAAATCAAAATGCTCCAAGGGCATTCAAGCCGCTTGGTCAAAATTAAATCAAAATGCTCCAAGGGCATCCAAGTTGGTCAAAATAAATCAAAAATGCTCCAAGGGCATTCAACCACTTGGTCAAATAAATCAAAAAGCTCCAAGGGTACTTCATGCTACTTGGTCAAAAATTAAAAAGCCCCAAAGGCACAATAAGCCCTTTGGTCAAATTAAGCAAAAATACAAAAACAACATAAAAATCAAAAATACAAAAACAATTGCATCTCACATCTTGCATCCACATAATTGCATTACATTTTCATATCCATTACATTTTCATATGTCATGAGAGCCTTAAAAGTGATGCCACAGTTTGTCTCACAAACCATTCAAATCCATACCTCCATCAACACATGTGTGTAATTGTGTTTTTCAACACAACCATTATCTGTTGCTATACATAATATACTAAGGTTTTTCGGTTATTCAACCACACCTAGTGATCTTATCAACTTTTGTGGAAAACCATCTTGGTTAGTAGAGAATAAGGTCTAGTGGTGACAAAGCCTAGCATATCTCAGAATCCCACCACTAATTAAACACTAAATTCTAGTTGGTACATGGGAAGATGAAAACTACAAAGTGGTCTAGGTTACCAAAAGCAAAAAGGAACTTCCTTGCTTATCCCCCTGTGCAACTGGTTTAAAGGTGTTGAGAATTGGCAAAAGGACAAGTTCTGCCCTACCCAAAAATGAGTGATTATCATCACTGCATACATCCCTTGCTTTCATAAAAACAAGCAAAATCCTGAAACAAAGCCAAATTCAAATCTCAAAATCGAAAGTTCAAATTAATCAAAATAATAAAAGCAAAATAAATAGTGATTATCATCACTACAAGAGTCCCTTGCTCAAGAGAAAAAAAAAAATAAGTCAAAATAAATAGTGATTTTCATCACTAAGTATGAGCAAGTATCCCAACTGAATGAAGAAAAAAGGGAATAGAACTTGAATCCCTAGAATTCTCAACATTGCACAAAACTGGAAGGAGAAATCCTTACGCATGACGATATGTCTATCACAAAAGACTCTGCATTTGTATAGACCAATGTTTGAATGTGGATGAGCTAGCTTTAGGTAACTCAAAACTGCCTAGTGGTATAGTCCAACTAAGTCCAACATAAGGATGAGATAAACACTTGAGAATCCCTGATCTTAGCAATGGGCTGAAAGAATCCCGCCTAACATCGGAGGAAATGCATGGGTTCTATCTAAATATATTCATTTGCACACATAGGGAGAATGAGTATCTAGGACCATGATGAAAGCCTAATTTTCAAAAGCTTAAATGATCAGTACACAGTCATTGATAGGGTAACTAGAGTGTTTGGATCTCCGAAAAGCCCCAAAATTCTTACATAGCAACAAATCATATCATCATTCACACCATCACTTTCTTTATAAGATTCTATAAATTAGGGGGTATCAACATAGTAGGACAGATACCACATATATATTAGAAATAGTATATAGACGACCATTGACTACTTTATATCTTTTAATTTATAGAAAAATACACAACCCATTACATCTCATATATGAATGCTTAATCAATTCTTATGATAAGAGTGATTATTTAAATTCATGATTAATTTTTTACTTTCTATGGTATCACCCATTAATATTGTCAATGTCATATGCATTCCTTATGTTTTAAGTGATTAGAGCATACAGGTTCATTTATACCATCCCATCACATAAGTTAGATGCATACAATTAAAGCAAAATTAAACATGCATTTAACAATAACATCACATCCATAAACACAAGTCATTAATCATCCATAAAGCACATCATAAAACATATAGGCAATATCCATTTGCATACAATCATAAATTCATCATTTATCAACTCAAAATACATCACATCATATCATCAAATCATATAAGCATCTACACATCCATCTAAGCATCTACAATATCATCTATCATCTAACATATACATCAAGTCATCATAATGCCATCATCACATCACATCATAAAATAAAATAACAATAAAAACATGAGCAATAAATGATACACATAATGAGTCATAAATGCAAAGATATCATAAAAGTATGTGTGTCAAGTCCATGGATATACAAAAATACCCATGGGCTATAGTCATATAGGTCAGTCGACCTCAAAAATGAATCAAAACCAAGTGAACCATCAATCAAATATTGGGCCTATGCCCCCTACAACACCGCCCCTATGGACGGATCTCTGGGAGAATGGTGCGAGCTGGACCCTACTGGTCTCTCAGTATGAGTTCGGGCCCCATGACTAAGCTGGATGGAAGACTACCCTATGGTAGAGCTCCTACTGACCTATGACCCACCTGTGGCTCCTCTCTCCCTAGGGATGGCTCCTAGCCTCTTGATCTACCTCGAGAGAGCAATAATATGGGCTGCATCCTCAATAATCTGTACATCACTCTCATCCAACAAACCTTATAAATGACTGATCTCATCCTCGAGAGCTACCCTCGAAGGACCCTTAGGAGTAGGAGGAGCAACAACAACTTGCATCCGGGTAGCTCCTCCTAGAGTGGCCTTCAAATCCTGTACCTGATCTGAAAGCTATGCTATAGTGGTATCCCATTGAGCTATGATAGCATCACATTATTGTACCTGTATCTTGGCCGACTGGAGCTCGACCTCCACATCATGTAGTTGTGCCCTAAGAGGAGAATCTCTCTCCTCAGGCTCCATCTCCTCCTCTCACCTCCTTAGGAGCCTCCTGCTCCTCCACTACCACCTGCTCTGCCTACTAGCCCTAGACCATAGTCCTAGCATGAACCCTATACCCTAATGGATCTACCCCATCTCCACCATCATCCTCTCGGCCCAGACTTCCCTCATCATGCCACATCAGGTCACCCCACCACCATACAAATGCATCTGTGACTCCACTAACTACTCTAGGATCAATAATTGGGGCATCCTCCTCATCAGCTAACTCTGTAACCTATCGAGGAGGGAGGTCTCTCTCTACTCTGATGCACCTATACAAAAATGGTACTAATGGCACATCCTACTACAACCCATACTGATGAAGAACTCGAGAGTAGAAGAAGTACTCCTAGATGTTGATCTTATGGTCGATGAGCCATCGCTCACGCTCCTAGCAGTAAAGCTATCTGGGTCATCCCAAGTGGGACACTCATGATACGGGCACCATATAACATCTCCAGCTTGGATTCTAGTGAAAGTATTAGTATAATGAGACAACTCCCCTAAAGTGTGGCTCTTGCGCTCCTCGCTCCCTCTAGCCCATCTAGCAGCATAGCACTACATCTGCTCATCCATAACTATGATCTTAATAGGAAGCCCCTTAGGGTGATCTACCCTAATGTGCTCCCATCCCTAGATCTACAAAAGCCAACTATAGGCGATGCTGACATGACCCCTCTGATGGATGTGGTATAGCTCATCATAACACTGAGCCAATAGAGACCTACCCCATGCATAGATGATGGGCTCCTCACTATCCATCAGGTCTTGAACCATCACAAGGAGGTTCCAAGGGAACCTCAAGCCTAAGCAATCTAGGATAAGGATATTGTTGATGACCATCAGCAATACCACATGCCTCACTGTGAAAACCTGCTCTCGATACTAGTGGATGATAGACACTCCCCCAGACTTGGTGTCCTTGAGGGCCACCTCAGAGCGTCCTCCGAACACCCGAGTGAAAATAACCACCTGATCATTAGTGGTCAAAGAAACAATCGCCACTCCATCAAAAGGGATCTGAAAGATCTTGTACACATCCTCCGGCATAATGGTCATCTCATCGATCAGGAGGTGGAAGGTATTAGTCCGAGGGTCCCAAGATGGGCCAAAGTTGTAAGGTAAGCTTGGTATGACATAATGTGAGGTAGTCTGGTAACATACTAGAGCCCATGAGCCTTAAGCCACCTCCAATCAGTGGCATCCAGAAGAGGTAGAAGGTCATTCATGAGCTTCGGGTCTCGAGCTAAGTGGTAAGGATCTAAGAAAAACAAAAGAAATATGAAACATAACTACAGTGCATCTAAGGCATAAAACATGAAAAATCTGACACTCTCCTAAATCTGAGCAAAGAGGGGGAATAAATGCACCTAGGCATGCAACACATGCTAAAGAGTAGTTCAAAATTCCAAAAAAAAAAATATATAAAAATCTTTGCAAAATTGGCTAAGGGATTTAGCCACTGTCGCCTACAGCGGCCAAAATCTGTCATTGGAGACAAGAGCCAAAGCCCAATGGTCAAATTTTTGGCCAAATTTCCACCGCTTTGAGCGACAATGGAAAGGTAACATGGCAAACCCGTGAACCCTAGGCCTTAAAATACAAAAAAATTGAAAAAAAAAAAATGGGGACCAACCCACCACTTAAAAACCTATACTAAGCCTAACTACGGATTTCGTTCGTTACCAACAAGTTTAGTGAGGTTCATTTACCAGTTACTTAGTGAGGTTCAATTTTACCCAAAAAAGGAAAAGAGGTTAGGGTTTGAAAGAATACCCGAGAAGCTCTGGCTCCTCCAACAGCTGATGCCTCACCCTGTGCAACCATGTCCTCGACGTAGGTATCTTCAAAAATAAAAAATTGTTGTTGTCTCACCAGAGCTCTAAAAAGTGAATTGACAGTAAAAAAAAAGTGATAGGTCAAAACCCTAAAAGTGCATTTTATATATTTTCAAATTATGCCTTGGTCACTGCTGATGTCAGTGGCCCAAACTTCGTGGCCGCTCAAGGCGACAACGGCCACAGGCAGAGACTCAGAGGCCACTGGACCTGACAGTGGCCTGCTCCATAGATAAAAACAAGAAAATTCCTTCCATGGGGGATAAAAAAAATATTAAATAAACATATTTTGATGAATTAAAGTCATCTTAATGACCAAAATAACAAAAAAATCACATATAAGCATAATCTCAAGCAGGCCTCGTATCCAGTTACTTACTCTATCCACTCGATGATTGCAGCGATTCACACTCCATGCACTTCGATGAGATGAGTAGGTTACCATAAGGCCACTTGGGGCAAAAACATTTCATTTTGGAATTACGATGTGCCACCCTTCAATCCCGAAGAAGACCAAGATGGTCGGACTGCTCCACGGGTGCGAAAGGATCATCCTAATTCCCCTATGATACCAAAAACATTAAGCCAAAGTGATACAATATGAACATAAATAGAATCACTCATCCTAACTCCCTAAGAAGGCTATTGATAGTTGGACCACTCCTCGGGATAGGGATGGATGATTATCATAAACAATTGGAATCACACTTGGATGTGGGATTGCCCATTAAAAGCAACAAATGCTAGAAAGGATACCAGATTAGTCATATTGGTCAAGCGACTTGTCACTTCATTCATTGTCATTTCTTCACCAATCCATTGTGTGAAGAGGTAGTTCAAAGCTTCAACATAATCATAATCAAATCAACAAAATATCACTCGATCATAACAAAATCATGTTCATCCTATGAATCATTGCATACAACAATCACAAATTTCCCTTGTTTGTTGGGAACGTAAGCAGACATGACATATTCAATTGTAGCTCTCCTACCGATCAGAACTATTGTAGCAGTTGAAGCTACCCGATTGAGTTTGAGGAATGAGTGCAATTTAACATGCCCAAGCCATTGAGCTAAGTCCTCCGAACATTGAGGCAATGATTCAAGGGATGCACCCCATCTTGCATGATTGGGCCATCCGACATTGATCAGACCATTGATCACCATACACCCTACAAATAGATCAGTCTACATTTTTGCTCAACATTGTGTCTTCCACATAATGCATCACAAAAAGGGGCATCTGTAGACACCTAAAATATGTCATGTTTAGGGGAGCTACTCACATAGACACATTCATAAGATCATATGACATAATATTGGACTTTCCAAGCATCAATAGTGGTTCTCACCACTCATTTGGGGCATTTTTAAGCCATCCAAGCCTAGCCGCTCAAGCCAACAATGACCAAATCTTAGCCACTGTAGATGACAATGGCTAAACCCTAAAAGTAGTTTTATCGACAAACATGCCTAATCACGGGTGGAAGTGGTAGTCTGCATGCAATAAAGGTGAGCGGGAGTAACTTTGCATTCCCTTTCATGACCAGTTCACATAGGAGACTTGAGTTTGCATTTAGACTTTAGTTAACTGGCCTCCAAACATAGACAAAGGACAAAAGCTTCTCATGCTAACAACCAGTTTGCATAGGAGACTCAAGTGGGTAGTTAGATTTAGTTAACTGGCCTTCAAACATAGACAAAAGACAAAATCTCCTCATGCTAACTCTCACTACGCATGAGGAATTCATTCCTAGGGCTTGGGCATAGACCTAGGGTTTCACACACTTTAAAAGGTGCAAGCCTGAGAGCACCAAAGAGAGGGAGACAATTTATCCCAAATTTATCAGAATAGGTCATTGAGGAGAGCTTTCGAGACTTAGAGAGCTTCTCTTGGAGATCACATTTACGGTGAAGCCCTAACAAATTGGAGAGCAAAGCGACCACTATTTCAACATCCGATACAAGCTTTGATCCATAGCTTTGGGGCAAAGAGAATGAAATTCACCTTAGCGATCGTTGTCTCGGATAGTGGCCCATAGGCCTAGCTTAGGGTTTTATACATTAGTCTCATTATTCTGTTTAGCATATCATTAGCATAATATCATTTCATTCATTTAACTTCATAGCATAGGTTTAATTTGCACTTGCTTTCATTTGAGTATATTCATTACTAACAACCTCATCCGGGGAGGCATTCCCGGACATCTAAGCGTGTGTTGTTGTTTCATTGCTTACAGGGCCACAGGTTCATCGGACGAAATCTGCAACATACGAGAGCAAAAGGGATCCCTCTAGGAAATAGGCCTGGAGAAGGAGGCATCTGTAAGCCCTCATACATTTCCGTGTGCGGAACCGGGAAGCTTTTGAAAGCGCACCACCTCTTCGCGAAAGGGGCACTCTTTGCCTATTTGTAACCTTATTGTATCGAAATGGGTATCCCTAAGAGGGACCGAAATGTAACCGGGTTTCAATCCAAATAAAGAGATCTATCTTTGTTATTTCTGTGTTATATGCTTTTCATTGTCTTCCATTTCATTTTGGGTTTTTAATACATTGCAAGTAGCGTAAAAAGAGCGGTGCGTGCGTCCCGGGGTCACTATAGGGACACCTTTGTTGCCCCATCAGTATGCACTACTACATCTACTTTAGCCAGTTTATTAGCTCCCATTGATCTACCCTAAAATTGTAATTATATTTGTAGTTATCAAATTATCTGATAAAATTTATGCATCTTCAATGTAGCTTCCTTTCAGGACTCCTAAAATAGAGTTGGTTCTTCTTTAAACTTGGCTTCCCAAGTGGAATCCTACTCTCTCAAAACCTGTAGTTGTTGCTACAAATCCTTCACCTAACCTTCTGGTGGTGAATCCTCCATTGCAACCTCCTATTGAGGAGTTGGCCCCTTGGAAATATCCTACAAAATCTAGGCCAAGTACTCCTCCTTATTCAACTCATCGGTCGTTGTGTCATCATTGGATGAGATCAAAACCACCCTTTATGCCTTCGTCCTTCTACTTCAAGTCCTTGAAAAAAATGGCATGAAATGAGGGCTTGGTGGATCTTGCTCTACCTCCTCAAATTGAGAGGTAGTGGGAGACAAATCTTGTCCTAATTCCTCCCAAAATTAAGGAAACATAGGAGATAAGGCTTGTCCTACTTCCCCTATATTTTTTGTAGGTTGGGATGCAAGTGTCGTCTCTTCTCGTCTTGTCACCTCTTGGGTTGACTGTTCAATTTGTACCATCACCACCTCCTCTTATTATGCCCTAGGAAATTCATTGTTGCCCTCTATCTCCTCAACTATCACATTCCTTTGTGACTCTGCATGTCGTACCAAGGCCAAAATTAGGCCATGGTGAGCCAGGGCAGAGGTTGTACCTACTTGGTATCACCTGGCCTCATCTTTGAGGGCACATGCAAGGTAATGCAAGACCTTGATTTTTTCCCTATGTAGTATGTGGTTAAGAAAATTAAAGTGATTCGCATTCAGTGTAGAGTACCTACCAGAGCATGTAAAGAATTATGTGATTTATTCAAAAACCACCGTCTAGAGCTTGAGAATGTGTTATTTAGGAAATCCAACATGTGTCAAGTGCTCAGTTGGTGCTCCAAAGAATCTATGTGCATAGAGAGTAAGATTATCTTCCTTGTATGTGTGTTCCCCTATTAGAGGGAGGCCAGTAACCTCGATAATGTAATTTTTAGTGACTGGATTTCTAGTCCCCACATGTGCATGACCCCATCCTTAATTGATGTCATGAATTCATTTGCCACTATCACAACCTGGCCCTAACTCACCAGTCAGCAATACGCCATCCATTTTGTAGTGTCAAACTATTTTTGAACTTCTACATAAATTCTTGAGTAGTTGGTAGGCTCACTCCTCTTGAGGTCATAATTCTTCTTTCTCCCCCATACTTTTTCTTTGGTTTACAATTCGCTTAGTGATGCTTCTAATTCCTCCTTGAACTGCTACTACGCTCACTTATCTAGTTTTTCTTTCTCTGAAGGTAGCTTCACAATATCTAGTAAGTAGCTTTTAAAACAACTACTTTCCTACATGCAGGTCATTAATCACCGTAATCAATAGTGATTATGATTATCAATGGAAATTTCCTTCGAGCATGTGCCTAATTGTGCGGATATGATAACCATAAATAGTTGACCAATCAGAGGCATGCCACGCAACACCATGCCAAGTGGGTTTGTTCAAGTGGTTAAGGAAATAATGGGGGGTTGTGTTGGTACTTTTCCATAGACACACATGCTAATGAAAAAAATATAGAGAAAAAATAGAAAATTTAATCGTGTACCTAAATTCATTTTGTGGGTGTATATGCGCAAATATCTATGGTGCATCGCTATTGGCTAGTTTTTGATGATCGGGTAAACCATAATGGACTATGATGGTCATATTTACCATACAATGAATTCTCTTCCATGTGATTGATTCTTAGTAGCTACAATGTGACTTATTCAAGAAATCCTATAAAATTCAAAACAAAATTAGAAAAAATGTATCTTCTTGGGACGATAAACATCCCCTCCTCAGAAGTTGGTTTATGTTAACTTTTAATTTTGTCCATGATAGAATTGAATTTGCATGTGCGTGGGATTTTGACATGGCTTGAGCCACATCTCAATGCTAACGTGTTATTATTTCAAGGTAGAAAATGGTCGTAGAAGATGGAAATCAGAAACCTTTTTTGTATGGAAATCAGGTGCCTTCTTTTCAAATTATGGCATGCAAGTACCTTGGAAATTGAAAATAGGAACCTTAGGAATTAGGTGCTTTACTTAACATTGGAAGTAGGCACCTTAGCAATCATGCACTCTAATTATCATGGGAGCAAGGTGCCTTAGCAATCAGGTGCTTTACTTAACATGGGAAGTAGACACCTTAGAAATCAGGCGCTCTACTTAACATGGTAAGCAGATGCCTTTTTGCTAACTATTGGGTGCCATAATTATAAAATAAACTTTATACAAACTCAAAAAAAAATTAAACCATGTTAAGAATATTTGGTGTTAGTTTCTCGAAAACTAAAAGTCAGGCACCCTCCTAGAGAACCAGGAATCAGGTGTTGGTCTTCCATAAAATGGGATGCATGAATCATCTTCGTAACATACTGAGAGTCAAGCATCAAGTATCATATAACAAGAATCATGTGCCTTCTATCATAATATGAATCAAGTTCCTTCTACCATAAAATAGGAAGCAAGTGCCTTCTACCATACAATGGGAATCAGGCACCTTATGCAATAACAGGAATCGGGTTCCTTCTACCATACAACTAGAATCAGATGCTTTTCTCATAAAAAAAAAGAAAAAAAATGCTTCTCTTTATTCAAAAAGTGCTAAATTTTTCTTTTATATGCATTTTTAGGTTTATCAAGCCCTCCAATGATTCTTATTGATGAATAGGAACAAAATCAGCATCAAACCCTGAACCAACAATTGAGTATTTTATTTTCCATAAAGACCAATTCAAACACTCTTGTATAGATTCAGGTTTAGTATTCCCCTCTTAAGTGGGGATGAACTACTCCTACTAAAAGAAATTTTACTAGAAAGCTAAGAATGCATAGGTTCATGGATCCTGTGCTTGTTAGGCCTAGGTTTTCCAGGTTACCTAATAGTTGCACTCAAGTCATTATTTCTACAAAACAAAAATACAACTAAAAATAATAAAAAATTGAAAGAATAATTGTCTTTCGGACTATGTGGACTACGTCCACATATTACTGACTCAAGATAAAATCAAAATCAACTAGGGTTTCCTCCATGTCTAATCTAGACTCAATCATGTATGCTTCAAACACATGGTATGGATGCAGGTGATGGCCATTGAATATTAAGGTAATATTGTTGCCATCTATTGTTTTGATCCTTACAACCCATTATTGATGACTTCAATCACTTCATATGTCCCCATCCAAAACTGCATGAGATTGCACTTCCTTTCCTAAAATCAAGAATTAGAGTAATGCCCATTCTCCCACTTTAAGTTGCTTTGGCCTAGTGTGGCGATCATGCCACTTGGCCCTTTTTTTCTAGATGATCTCTATTTTTTGTAGAGCATCAATGCATTATTCATACAATTAATTAAGTTGTTGAATTCATTATTTCTATGCATCATCTATATTTATATTCAATTCTACAATAGTCCTAAGTGTTTTGACTTCAAACTCTATAGGCATCATAATATTTTTCCCATAGACTACATGAAATGGTGTAAAACTAGTAGTAGTCTTCCAGGTGGTCCTGTAGACCCACACTGCTTCTGGTAATCAGTATCCTAGTCCTTCCTATGTTGTTGCACTATCTTTGTTAGGATATTTTCCAACTCTCGATTGATCACCTCAACTTGCCAACTCACTTGTGGATGGTAGGGAGTGGTTTTGTTATGCCTAATTTTATATTATTGCATGAGTTATTGGATCATCCTTGAATTAAATTGAGCTCCTTGATTAGTTTTGATCTCCCTTGGGACCCAAAATCTTGTAAAAATTTATTAATACAAGAAATTTGCTATAGTTTTCTCCTTTGAATCACATAAATCCTGCACTTCAATCTATTTTTTCACATATTCAGTACAAACTAGGATATACCTCTTATCTTCTGACTATGTATTAATAGGTCCTATAAAGTCCATCCACCATTTATCAAATGGTTCAATATAAACATGTGGTTGGAGTGGCATCTCATATCTAAGAGTAGGTCTGCCCATCCTCTGACATTGATCACACTAGCTCACATGCTTTGCTGCATATTTGAATAGTGAAGGCCAGTAATAACCAGTCTGCAACACTTTATATGTAGTCCTTTTTCTTGCAAAATGGCCACCACAAGGTTCATCATGGCAAGCCTTTAGTATTTCAGTTATTTCATCTCCAACAATACATCTTATCATGATTTGATCAGATCCTATTTTGAATAGGCACCCATAAATCCATGATAAATCTACATTTTTCTCAATTAAAGTCTATTTTTTAGAAGGTAAAGTGCAAGGGATACTTTACTAGTGGTTAAATAATTAGCCATATCTACATACCAAGGTATCTGATCATTCAGAGCAAATAAATGCTCATCTAGAAATTGGTCCTCTATAACTACATAGTTTGGAGGTGTCAATCTAGACAAGAAATTAGCAACCACATTGTCCTTTCTTGGATTTTACACTATTGTCACATCAAATTCCTACAAAAGTAACAACCATCTAATAATTCTACCACTAATCCCAAGTTTATTTTTCAATTATATGATCGCTAAGTGGTTAGTGTGTACAAAAACCTGATAACTTGTAATGTAATGATGAAATTTGTTAAGAGCATGTATTACTGCAAGAAAATCTTTCTCTATGATAGTATAATTGAGTTCAGCACCTATGAGATTTTTACTAACATAATAGATGGCGTAAAAATCATCACCATATTTCAGATCTAGTACTGAGCCTATTGCATTGTTAGATGCATCAACATATATGTAAAAATGTATGGTCCAATTTGGACCTCTCAGCACTGGAGCAGTAATTAGTTTTTCCTTTAAGGTGTTGAATGCTTGTTCACATTCTTCAATATAGATAAGCTTTGCATCCTTATTTAATAATGTAGTAAGAGATTTAGAAGTTTTTCTAAATTCTGATATAAACCTCCTATAGTAACCAGCTAATCCTAGGAAACTACAAATATCCTTTTGTGTTTTGGGAGTAGGTAGGGTTTGGATGACTTCTATTTTCTTTTGGTCTACTTTGATCCCATCTGTAGAAATATGATGTCCTAAAACTATCCCTTCCTGCATTAGCATATAGCATTTCTCATTGCTTAAGGAAAAGTTAGTTTTCTCATAAAATTTAAGTATATTTTCTAGATTTTCTATGGCAGTTTCAAAAGTTTCATCATATACAGTGAAATCATCCATGTATACCTCCACAGTATCTCCAATAATATATAAAAAAAATGCTTAGAACTACCCTTTGGAAGGTGGTAGGTGCATTGCATAGACCAAATGGTAAAACTCAGTAAGCAAATGTCCTCCATGGACAAGTGAAGGTGGTTTTGTCTTGATCTTCTTCCCCTATTTGGATATGATTATATCCATTGAACCCATCGAGGAAATAAAAATACTTCTTGCCTACTAAGGTGTCAAGGACTTGATCTATGAAGGGTAAAGGAAAGTGGTATTTCTTAGTTTATTTATTAAAAAACATGTAATCAACATAAATTCTCCAATTTTCATTCTTCTTGGGCACCATCACTAATGGTGATACCCACTCACTATCTAAAATGGAGTAGATGAATCCAACTATGAGGAGTTTTTACAATTCTATTTTGACAATTTCCTTCATGGTTGGGTTCATTCTCCTCTGTGGTTATCTTACTGGTTTAACCTGGTCTTACAGATATATCCTATGAGTACAGGTCTTAGGATTTATTCCTCTCATGTCATAATGTAGTAGGGTAAAATTGACACATTTAATTTACGTAAACATCATAAAAATTATTAAAATTATTCAAAATTTACCCGAAAGTCGGCTAAAATGGTGAGAAAACAATCTCCTCATTTTTCATGCCAATAAACCAAAAATTGTTTGACCGTTGGGCAAAATTGCCCAACGGTCAACAAAATTGCCTGACGATCGACAAAATCGCTAGGCGATTTTGTCTTAAAATAGAATTTTAACAAATTTGCTAAAAAAAAAACATTCGGTTTAAAACGTGTTACCTGGTTTAGCAATCGATTGGATCAGAGAGGATGGTGAGCATATTGGATGTGGCAAACATAGGAGGGATCAAAAACTCCTCCATGTTTAGCCTAACCTCCCAACTTCCTCAAACTCCTCTGTGGCCTATTTAATCTAGGCCCTTTTACCTTTTTTCTCCTGCATGGCTGGTTAGACTTTGAACTCTCTTGCGGATACCTTGCATCCATTTGCTATGCAATCTCACCTCCCTACTTCCTCAATTTTCTTCTTGACCTATTTAATATAGCCCCCTTTCCCTTTCTCTGACTGCCTGATAGGCTGAATTTTGATTCCTTGAGATAGATTTTAAACTTCCTTAAGGATCCCTCGCATTAGTTTGCTATGCAATTCCATCTATCGGCATCCCCATTTGTTTAATTTTATCATTGCAGGTCCTAGTTATAATTTCCCAAATATCAGCATAATCGCCAGGCGATCAATAGAAACGCTAGGCAATTTTGTCATATCAGAGGCAATTTTATCAGAAGATAGGTTATTCTGTCTACATATCAGCAAGGGGGAAAGGATTCAAATCACTTTTTGCATCTCTTTTCCTATTTTATTTTTGTTCATCCATTGTTCAATATTTATTTAGTTTACTACTTAATTTTTCAGATTGCATCTTGGTGTTCACCATCATTTCAATTAATTGCATCATAAAATCAGGATCATAATCACACAAATCCATGGCATACTAGGTTGAATTGTCATCATAGTGTTCTCATGTTATTTCATATCCATTTGCATATAAAAATTAAAACATATTTGTGAATTGGAATATAAGAAAACTACCATATTTTGCAAGAAACCTTGTTTTGTGTCAATTATTTTGCTTCAGGATTGCGACATAATTGCCTACGATTTTTTCAAATCAAAGGTGATTTTGTCTGGAATAGAGGTGATTCTATTAGAAATAGAGGCGATTTTGTCCTGCTACAAGCCTCAAAATCTTCATCAAACATCCAGCTTAAGTAAGGCTTATAATTTCTTATAATCCCAATCTTAGGAATTGTATATATTTTGTATCCACTGTATGTTGTCCTCATTAAATCAAAATTGCATATAGATAGTTTATTTGCATAAATACCAAACTTAGGTGTATGATAATGATTTATAAAAGAACACATCAAACATATTCCAATCCTAGGTACGGAAACTGCCGCTAAAAGTTTCCTAGTGAAACCTTAATTCATCAAAAAATCACCACAAGAAGGCACAATTAAGTGCCTCTATTTCTAGGTGTAGCTCTACTATTTTACCATTTCTCTCTGAGGCATGGATCCATCAGCCTAGAGGAAAGGAGTGCAAAATTTTAGGCCTACATTCTTTGGTGAACCCAACATGAATACATAGCATTTCTTCTTATTTCAAAAACAAACAAACAAAAAAATATATACAAGAAAAACAATAAAAAAATCATCATTTCAAATTTGTATGTTTTAGATTCAATTCTAAATTTTAGATACCAAATATTACTTTTAGAAGTACTAAAGAAACCATGAGTCTTAACTCAAATCAATATGAGCCCATCAGTAATATTGGGAAAATTCTGCCAAATACATTTGTTGATTATGACCAACCTCATCCATATTCAACATCACCTTTATAGCATTTTTATCATTTTTCATCCTTACCCCAACAAGATAATCCATTTTCCAATTCTCTTTATAACGATATTATTTTTTCTCCCACATATCCATATTATGCCTATCGATCCACATACAATCCTTCTCCACCATTTCAACATTCTTCTTTCAACAAAACACAACACATCCATTTCAACAAGAAAATACTTCTTCTTCCAATCTTACCATGCACTCACATCATACTTCACAATCTTCTTATCATCATTCTACCCATAATAAAGAAAAAATGGTAATAAACCATTAAGTCCTTTTATGGCTTAATTCCTAAGGCGATTATCAAAAACCTCTCGAAAATCTTCACCACATAAATTTACTAAGCTCAATCAACCAATGGATATAATTCTCAAGAATTTACTTGATACAAATAGGATTTATTTACCTCCCATAAGACAACCTGATACCACAGTAGATTGGTATAAACCTGAGCTATATTGTGAATATCATAGAGTGGATGGACATATGACACAAAAATGTAGAGATTTAAGATGTGCAAATAAATATTTGATTGATGAGGGTCTTTTCACTATGAAGGAATTATAATATACAATTGATTATAAATCTCTAATTAACAATCAAACTCCTACACAACAAATACCCATAATCAATCAAGACATGGTGATCTCCCAAGAACCCCTATTCAATTATCAAAAATAGGAAACCAATCAAATATTGCATCTTAATGTATCCCATCATGATGATATTACTAATATTGTAATAGAAAATACAAATGAGCAACCTCAAGTTCAATCAACTCAATTTGATATGCAAGAGATAAATTCCTCATTTGACCAACCTTCAAAACTATCTTTGGCTCTAGAGAATGATCCAAAATGGAATGTAAGCATAGAAAGCCCATATTTAGCATAAAAATATCAATATGAAATCCACTTTGATAGTCAACAACAAGTGATTAATCCTCAAGCAAAGATATCCCTTTTAGAAGTATTACAAAGTTCTCATGTTCATAGGGAAACTTTGTTCAAGATACTTAGCCAACAATTTGTTTCTCATGATATTTTCCCTAAGAACACAATTAATGGTGTAAGCCCTTTTGAGGTTAACCATATTTCATTCTATGATGAGAATATTCCTTCCTCTACTCCACAAGAAGACTCCTCTATTTACATTATAGGATTTATTAAAGAAACATCTATTAAAACTATCATGGTATATAATGGCTCCTCTATTAATTTACATATTTATCAATTATTCCAAAAACTCATATTAAAGGAAGAATATTTTAATGAGTCAAATTTTATTATAAAATATTTTAACAATGAAATTCAAGAAGCTCGAGGCACTATAATTCTTCCCCATAAGAGTGGACCCAAGATCTTGGATACTTTTTTTTTATGTAGCATCTTCACCTTACAACATACTTCTCAGAAGTCCTTGGATTCATACGATGAGAGTTGTCACTTCCACTCTTCATCAATGTTTGGATATAAACTTACAAATAAAATTGTTACTATACATGGTGACCCAACACCATTTGAAGAATATTTAACAGTTGAAACATCAAGTTCTATACATTCTCCATTGTCATAATTACCTTCTATAAATCACTTTTCTTCATCCATACCCAATCATCCTTGCTTACCAAATAACACCCATGAATATCTTTCACATATGCTTCCTCCATATTATCAAGACTTGGAAGATAGTGATAAGAATGAAGAACCTTCTTATCCTTCTGATATTTTGTTTTGTAAGATGATCAATTTTACACATAAAAGTAAAATATTTTGCTACATTGTTCTACATTATAACAAATATTTTGTTATCCCTACCTTTTATTCATCACCTTTTGTTCTTCATTTTCTCTTTCATTATTATTATCACATAAAGTTCTCTATTTTTTTCCTCTTTATCATTGTTATCTTCTGTCCATCACTTTTCTTCATCACAACAATCTCAACTATCAACCAAACAACTTCACATACACCACAACCAAATTATTCTTCAAAATCTCCTTTGATTTTGAAGCCACCTTAGACATGATATACTCAAATAACCTTGTATAATGTATATATATCATCTTGCATATACCACCAATTCCATCATTAAAAGTCAAAAATCAAATAAATAAAAATCAAATAAAACTACTAAAAAAATACAATTATTTCAAATCATTTTGCATTGTTATTTGTTGTTGTATTTCAAAATTTTGAAGCTATATTTTCCATTATTTCGGATTAATTCAAAAGTTATCTTGAACCACACACTATGATTATATTTTGATTCTATCACTATGATTATAAATCTCTCTTGTATCGAAGATCACTATTTCACTAAATAAAATTTTGAGTTTTGGTAAATGATCCTGCTACTTCTTGAACCAAGTACACACTTTCAAATATTAAAATGATTTGTTGCAAATTTGAAAAATGATACTACATAGTAGTCTTAGTCTCTTGAGTGAGAAGTTTCCCCTGTTAGCCTATCATGTGCATGGTCTAAATTTTTTGAGAATTGGCAAAACAACAAGCTCACCCCTACCCAAATAAAAATTCCTTGCTCTACAACCAATCCGAGCAAGTATCCCAAAAAAAAAAATCAAGAAAAGAAAAAGTCAAAAATCAAAAGAAAGAGAAAAAAAATCAAAAAGAGAACAAAAATAGAAAAATAAAAGCAATAAAATCCCCTTTTTCAAAACAAAATTAACAAAATCTCTATCCCTTGAAAGTGAAGAAAATAAGGGTGAATGAGCTTGAATCCCTGGAATTCTCAATTATTCGAAAATCATGAGGTAAACCCCATAACAGGCGATTTGTGCCCAACTTGATTGACATTGGGTAATTCATTTTTGTGTGGCAACATGTTTGTCATATTAGTGACCTTATTTTTTATAGAATTATGTCCGCTTGTGGATTAGCTAGCTTTTTCTGACTTGACTTACATACTAGTCTAGTACGGTTTCATGCACAAAAATCATGGTTAATGAACCCATCACTTGCATACACATTGGTTCATTCAAGTTCGCTTGCATCACTACCTTAATCAAAATTGGTAAATGAACATTACAAAGCACACACATTTGATCCTTGAGAGATTTTGTATCATCATGACAATCAATATGGATAATGAACTCACGTATCATACACTAGTTTTTGATAAATTTGAATTTGTCTTAGAAATAAGTTAAAATATTTCTTTGAAATTTGTCGGACAATGTTAAGTTTATCATTACTTTCATATTAACACATTACATAGATATGTCCAAAATTTCAAAAATCTCAAAAACAACTTATTTCAAAAATAACATGTAGATCAAGATCACTTATCATACATAGTGTTCATGACTTCACGATGATGGTATAATTCCTAGGAATTATTTTGCTCAATTTTCACACTAGTAATTCTATACCTAGCGCAAACCATATTTCTAATTTTTTATGCTCAAAATTAGTCCATATATTTTCATAAAAATTTCATAATATTTTTGAAACATGTGACACAATGATTTATCTTACATTACTTTGCATTTTAAAAGAACAAATAATTTCATATCATCATGCATTTCATTTTGATTTTCGTGATGATGGTATAATTCCTAAGTAATTATTTCATATAATTTCACACTTAGGAATTCTATGCTTAGCATAAATCATCCTTCAAATTTTTTATGCTTTGCTCAATATATTTCACAAAAATTTACCACATACATTATTATCAAACAAACATCACACATATTCCTATTACCACAAAAGCCTTAAGACTATTCTTAAGCATACAACCATTCTTAGCAATATCAAAAACATTCCTCACAAACAGGATTAGCTTCGAGACTTAGCGAGCTTTGAACTCCACAACAGTCTCATAAAAGCACAACATCCTTTGAGGTTTATTGCTAGAATATATCAAACATCTTGTCCCAAAACAACATCAAACATTTCTTTCTCATCATAAAGCCTTAATATTATTCTTAAGCACACAATATTTTGGTATTAGCAATGCAAAACTTCCTCATAACAGGATCCGCTTCATGACCTAGCGAGCATCTAGCTCCACCAACGGTCATATAATAGCACAACATCCTTTGAGGTTCATTGCTAATACCTCAAATCTATCATCACACAAAATCATCTTTCTCAAAATACACTTTACAAAATCATTTTCCTTTTATGTTGAGCATGATAAAGATGTTCAAAAAGCAAAGCATAATTACAAGAAATTATGTAACACAAACATCATAAGGAAATGTAATGAATCATCCAATAAATCATACAAAGTCACATAAGACAAGAAGATCAATATATATATATCATAAAAATTTCGATTTTTTCCACCAAACATAGATTTTGGTGCCAAAAAACCATAGGGGGAAATGTAATAAACTATTAAAACAATAAATATTGAGCTATGAACTAAAAATGCGTCAATTTTTTTCTACTACCTCGGAAAACGTGTGATTTCATCTTTAATGACCTTTTTTTAAAAGATCGCTAAAGAGGGGGTAAAATGTAGTAGGTTAAAATTGACACATTTAATTTACCTAAACATCATAAAAATTATTAAAATTATTCAAAATTTACCCAAAAGTCGGCTAAAACGGTGAGAAAATAATCTCCTCATTTTTCATGCCAATAAACCAAAAATTATTTGACCATTGGGAAAAATCACCCAACGGTCAACAAAATCTCCAGACAATTTTGTCTTAAAATAGAATTTTAACAAATTTGCTAAAAAGACAAAATTTGGTTTAAAACGTGTTACCTAGTTTAGCAACCGATTGGATCAGGGAGGATGGCGAGCAGATTGGATGTGGCAAACATAGGAGGGATCAAAACCTCCTCCATGTTTAGCCTAACCTCCCAACTTCCTCAATCCCCTCCTTGGCCTATTTAATCTAGGCCCTTTTCCCTTTTTTCTCCTGGCTGGCTAGTTAGACTTTGAACTCTCTTGCGGATACCTTGCATCCATTTGCTATGCAATCCCACCTCCCTACTTCCTCAAATCTCTCCTTGACCTATTTAATCTAGCCCCCTTTCCCTTTCTATGACTTCCTAGTAGGTTGATTTATGATTCCATGAGATAGCTTCTAAACTCCCTATCCCTCGCATCAGTTTGCTACACAATTCCATCTCTTGACATCCCCATTTGTTTAATTTTATCATTGTAAGTCCCAGTTATAATCGCCCACATATCAGCATAATCGCTAGGCGATCGACAGAAACGCCAGGCGATTTCCTTAGATCGGAAGCAATTTTGTCAAAAGATAGGCGATCCTATCTATAGATCAGGAAGGGGGAAATGATTCAAACCACTATTTGCATATCTTTCCCTATTTCTTTTTTGTTCATCTATTGTTCAATATTTATTTAGTTTACTACTTAAATTTTCATATTACATCTTGGTGTTCACCATCATTTCAATTAATTGCATTGTAAAATCAGGATCATAATCACACAAATCCATGGCATACTAGGTTGAATTGTCATCATAGTGTTCTCATGTTATTTCATATCCATTTGTATATAGAAATTAAAACATATTTGTGATTTGGAATATAAGAAAACTGCCATATTTTGCAAGAAACCCTATTTTTAGTCAATTATTTTGCTGCAGGATTGCGACATAATTGCCTATGACTTTGTCAAATAGGAGGTGATTTTGTTTAGAATACAGGTGATTCTATCAAAAATAGAGGCGATTATATCCTACTACAAGCCTTAGAATCTTCATCAAACATCTTGCTCAAGTAAGGCTTATAATTTCTTATAATCCCAATCTTAGGCATTGTATATCATTTTGTATCCACTGTCTATTGTCCTCATTAAATAAAAATTGCATATAGATAGTTAAGTTGGATAAATGCCAAACTTAGGTGTATGAGAATGATTTATAAAAGAACACATCAAACATCTTCCAATCCTAGGTACGAAAACTACCGCTAAAAGTTTCCTGGTGAACCCTTAATTCGTCAAAAAATCACCACAAGAAGGCACAATTAAGTGCCTCTCTTTCAAGGTGTAGCTCTACTATTTTCCCATTTCCCTCTGATGCATGGATCCATCATCCTATAGGAAAGGAGTGCAAAATTTTAGGCCTACATTCTTTGGTGAACCCGACGTGAATTCATAGGCATTTCTTCTGATTTCAAAAACAAACAAACAAAAAAAAAATATACAAGAAAAACAATAAAAAAATCATCATTTCAAATTTGTATGTTTTAGATTCAATTCTAAATTTTAGAGACTAAATATTACTTTTAGAATTTCTAAAGAAAGCATGAGTCTTAACTCAAATAAATATGAGCCCATCAGTAATGTTGGGAAAATTCTGCCAAATACATTTTTTTATTATGACCAACCTCATCCATATTCAACATCACCTTTATCACATTATTCTCATTTTTCATCCTTACCCCAACAATATAATCCTTTTTCCAATTATCTTCATAATGATATTATATTTTCTCCCACATATCCATATTATGCCTATCGATCCACATACAATCCTTCTCCACCATTTCAACATTCTTCTTTCAACACAACACATCCATTTCAATAAGAAAATCCTTCTTCTTCCAATTCTACCATGCACTCACATCATACTTCACAATATTCCTATCATCATTCTACCCATAATAAATAAAAAAAGGTAATAAACCATTGAAGTCTTTTTATGGCTGAATTTCTAAGGCAATTATCAAAAACCTCTCGAAAACCTTCACAACGTAAATTTACTAAGCTCAATAAACCAATGGATATAATTTTCAAGAATTTACTTGATACAAATAGGATTGAGTTACCTCCCATAAGACAACCTAATACCACAATAGATTGGTATAAAAATGAGCTATATTATGAATATCATAGAGTGGATGGACATATGACACAAAAATGTAGAGATTTAAAATGTGCAATTCAAGATTTGATTGATGAGGATATTTTCACTATAAAGGAATTACAATCTACAACTGATTATAAATATCTAATAAATAGTCAAACTCATACACAAAAAATACCCATAATCAATCAAGACATGGGGATATCCCAATAACCCCTATTCAATTATCAACAATAGGAAACCAATCAAATATTGCATCTTAATATATCCCATCACGATGATATTACTAATATTGTAATAGAAACTACAAATGAGCAACCTCAAGTTCAATCAACTCAATTTGATATCCAAGAGATGGATTCCTCATTTGACCAACCTTCAAAACTATCTTTGGCTCTAGAGAATGATCCAAAATGGAATTTAAGCATAGAAAGCCCATATTTAGCATCAAAATCTCAATCTGAAATCCACTTTGATAGTAAAAAACAAGTGATTAATACTCAAGCAAAGATATCCCTTTTAGAAGTATTACAAAGTTCTCATGTTCATAGGGAAACTTTTTTCAAGATACTTAGCCAACAATTTGTTCCTCGTGATATTTTCCCTAAGAACACAATTAATGGTGTAAGCCCTTTTGAGGATAACCATATTTCATTCTATGATGAGGATATTCCTTCCTCTACTCCACAAGAAGACTCCTCTCTTTGCATTATAGTATTTATTAAAGAAACATATATTAAAACTATCATGGTAGATAATGGCACCTCTCTTAATTTATGCACTTATCAATTATTCCAAAAACTCAGATTAAAGGAAGAATATTTCAATGAGTCAAGTTTTATTATAAAATATTTTAACAATGAAATTCAAGAAGCTCGAGGTACTATAATTCTTCCCCTTAAGAGTGGACCTAATATCCTTGATACTTGGTTTTATGTAGCATCTTCACCTTACAACCTACTTCTCATAAGTCCTTGGATTCATACGATGAGGGTTGTCCCTTCCACTCTTCATCAATGTTTGGATATAAACTTGCAAATAAAATTGTTATTATACATGGTGACCCAACACCATTTGAAGAATCTTTAACAATTGAAACATCAAGTTCTATACATTCTCCATTGTCACAATTACCTTCTATAAATCACTTTTTTTCATCCATACCCGATCATCCTTGTTTACAAAATAACACCCATGCATATATTTCACATATGCTCCCTCCATATTATCAAAACTTGGAATATAGTGATAAGAATGAAGAACCTTCATATTCTTCTGACATTTTGTTTTGTAAGATGATCAATTTCACATAAAATTCAAATATTTTGCTACATTGTTCTACATTATAACAAAGCTTTTGTTATCCCTACCTTTTATTCATCACCTTTTGTTCTTTATTTTATCTTTCATTATTATTATCACATCAAGTTATCTATTATTTTCCTCTTTATCATTTTCATCTTTTGTCCATCACTTTTCTTCATCTACATCTCATTCTTCATCACAACAATCTCAACTATCAACCAAACAACTTCACATACACCATAACCAAATTATCCTTCAAAACCTCCTTTGATTTTGAAGCCACCTTAGACATGCTATACTCAAATAACCTTGTATAATTTATATAGATCATCTTGTATATACCACCAATTCCATCATTAAAAGTAAAAAATCAAAAAATAAAAATCAAATAAAACAACTAAAAAAAACAAAAAAGTATCAAAAATCTCAAAATTATTTCAAATCATTTTGCATTGTTATTTATTGTTGTATTTCAAAATTTTGAAGGTATATTTTCATTTATTTCGGATTAATTCAAAAGTTATCTTGAACGATACACTATGATTATATTTTGATTCTATCACTATGATTATAATTCCTTCTTGTATCAAAGATCACTATTTCACTAAATAAAATTTTGAGTTTTTGGAAATGATCCTACTACTTCTTGAACCAAGTACACACTTTCAAATATTAAAATGATTTGTTGCAAATTCAAAAAATGATACTACATAGTAGTCTTAGTCTCTTGAGCGAGAAGTTTCCCCTGTTAGCCTATCATGCGCATGGTCTAAATTTTTTGAGAATTGGCAAAAGGACAAGCTCACCCCTACCAAAATAAAAATCCCTTGCTCTATAGCCAATCCGAGCAAGTATCCCAAAAAAAAAAAATCAAGAAAAGAAAAAGTAAAAAATTAAAAGAAAGAGAAAAAAAATCAAAAAGAGAACAAAAAGAGAAAAATAAAAGCAATAAAATCCCCTTGTTCAAAACAAAATTAACAAAATACTTATCCCTTGAAAGTGAAGAAAAGAAGGCTGGATGAGCTTGAATCCCTAGAATTCTCAGTTATTCGAAAATCATGAGATAAACCCCATAACAGGCGATTTGTGCCCAACTTGCTTGACATTGGGTAATTTCTTTTTGTGTGGCAACATGTTTGTCATATTAGCGACCTTATTTTGTATAGACCTCTGTATGCTTGAGGATTATCTAGCTTTTGATGACTTGACTTACATAGTAGTCTAGTACGGTTTCATGCACAAAAATCATGGTTAATGAACCCATCACTTGCACACACATTGGTTCATTCAAGTTCGCTTGCATCACTACCTTACTCAAAATTGGTAAATGAACATTACAAAGCACACACATTTGATCCTTGAGATATTTTGTATCATCATGACAATCAAGATGGATAATGAACTCACGTATCACACACTGGTTTTTAATAAATTTGAATTTGTCTTAGAAATAATTTAAAATATTTATTTGAAATTTGTCAGACAACGTTAAGTTTATCATTACTTTCATATTAAAACATTACATAGATATGTCCAAAATTTGAAAAATCTCAAAAATAACTTATTTCAAAAATAACATGTAGATCAAGATCACTTATCATACATAGTGTTCATGACTTTGCAATGATGGTATAATTCCTAGGAATTATTCTGCTCAATTTTCACACTAGGAATTCTATACCTAGCACAAACCATCTTTCTATTTTTTAATGCCCAAAATTAGTCCATATATTTTCATAAAAATTTCATAATATTTTTAAAACATGTGACACAATGATTTATCTTACATTACTTTGCATTTTAAAAGAACAAATAATTTCATATCATCATGCATTTCATTTTGATTTTCATGATGATGGTATAATTCCTAAGTAATTATTTCATATAATTTCATACTTAGGAATTCTATGCTTAGCGTAAATCATCTTTCAAAATTTTCATGCTTTGCTCAATATATTTTACAAACATTTACCACATATATTATTATCAAACAAACATCACACATATTCCTATTACCACAAAATCCTTAAGACTATTCTTAAGCATACAACCATTCTTAGCAATATCAAAAACATTCCTCACAAACAAGATTAGCTTCGAGACTTAAAGAGCTTTGAACTCCACCAACAACATCGTTTGAGGTTTATTGCTAGAATATATCAAACATCTTGTCCCAAAACAACATCAAACATTTCTTTCTCATCATAAAGCCTTAAGATTATTCTTAAGCACACAATATTTTGATATTAGCAATGCAAAAATTCCTCATAATAGGATCCGCTTCATGACCTAGCGAGCATCGATCTCCACCAATGGTCATATAATAGCACAACATCCTTTGAGGTTCATTACTAATACCTCAAATCTATCATCACACAAAATCATCTTTCTCAAAACACACTTTACAAAATCATTTTCCTTTTATGTTGAGCATGATCAAGATGTTCAAAAATCAAAGCATGATTACAAGAAATTATGTAACACAACCATCATAAGGAAATGTAATGAATCATCCAATAAATCACACAAAGTCACATAAGACAAGAAGATCAATATATATATATATATTAGAATTTTTTTGTTTTTTTCCACCAAACATAGAATTTGGTGCAAAAACTCGAAGGGGGCAACGTAATAAACTATTAAAACAATAAATATTGAGCTATGAATTAAAAATGCATCCAAATTTTTCTACTACCTCGAAAATGTGCCATTTCATCTTTAATGACCTTTTTCCAAAAGATCACTAAGAGAGGCAAAATGTAGTAGGGTAAAATTGACACATTTAATTTACCTAAACATCATAAAAATTATTAAAATTATGAAATTCAGTTGAAACAGTGAGAAAATAATCTCCTCATTTTTCATGACAATAAACCAAAAATTGTTTGACTGTTGGGCAAAATCGCCCAAGGTCAACAAAATTGCTTGACAATCGACATAATCACCAGGCAATTTTGTCTTAAGACAAAATTTTAACAAATTTTCTAAAAAGACAAAATTCGGTTAAAAACACATTACTTGGTTTAACAACCGATCGAATCAGGGAGGATGGTGAGCAGATTGGATGTGGCAAACATAGGAGGGATCAAAACCTCCTCCATGTTTAGCCTAACCTCCCAACTTCCTCAAACCCCTCCTTGGCCTATTTAATCTAGGCCCTTTTCCATTTTTTCTCCTAGATGGCTAGTTAGACTTTGAACTCTCTTGCAGATACCTTGCATCAATTCGCTACACAATACCACCTCCCTACTTCCTCAAATCTCTCCTTGATCTATTTAATATAGCCCCCTTTCCCTTTCTTTGACTACCTGGCAGGTTGAATTATTATTTCTTGAGATAGCTTCTAAACTCCATTAATGATCCCTCACATCAATTTTCTATGCAATTATATCTCTCAGCATCCCCATTTGTTTAATTTTATCATTGCAGGTCCTAGTTATAATTGCCCAAATATCAGCATAATCACTAGACGATCGATAGAAACACCAAGCGATTTCATTAGATCGGAGGCAATTTTGTCAGAAGATAGGCGATCCTATCTATAGATCAGCAAGGGGGAAAGGATTCAAACCACAATTTGCATCTCTTTCCATTTTTCCTTTTTGTTCATCCATTTTTAAATATTTATTTAGTATACTACTTAAATTTTCATATTGCATCTTGGTGTTCACCATCATTTCAATTAATTGCATCGTAAAATTAGAATCATAATCGCACAAATCCATGGCATACTAGATTGAATTGTCATCATATTTTTCTCATGTTATTTCATATCCATTTGCATATATAAATTAAAATATATTTGTGATTTGGAATACAAGAAAACTGCCATAATTTGCAAGAAACCCTATTTTCTAACAATTATTTTGCTACAGGATTGCGACATAATTGCCTACGATTTTGTCAAATTGGAGGCGATTTTGTCTAGAACATAGGTGATTTTGTCAAAAATAGAGGTGATTCTATCATGCTACAAGCCTCAAAATATTCATCAAACATCCGACTCAAGTAAGGCTTATAATTTCTTATAATCCCAATCTTAGGCATTGTATTTCATTTTGTATCCACTGTCTATTGTCCTCATTAAATAAAAATTGCATATAGATAGTTTATTTTCTTAAAGGCCAAACTTAGGTGTATGAGAATGATTTATAAAAGAACACATCAAACATCTTCCAAGCCTAGGTATGTAAAATGCCACTAAAATTTTCCTGGTGAACCCTTAATTCATTGAAAAATCACCATAAGAAGGCATAATTAAGTGCCTCTCTTTCGAGGTGTAGCTCTACTATTTTCCAATTTCCCTCTAAGGTGTGGATCCATTAGACTAAAGGAAATGAGTGCAAAAATTTTAGGCCTACATTCTTTGGTGAACCCGACGTGAATACATAGGCATTTCTTTTGATTTCAAAAACAAACAAACAAAAAAAAAAATTACAAGAAAAACAATAAAAAAATCATCATTTCAAATTTGTATGTTTTAGATTCAATTCTAAATTTTAGATACCAAATATTACTTTTAGAAGTACTAAAGAAACCATGAGTCTTAACTCAAATCAATATGAGCCCATCAGTGATGTTGGGAAAATTCTGCCAAATACATTTTTTGATTATGACCAACCTCATCCATATTCAACATCACCTTTATCACACTTTTCTCATTTTTCATCCTTACCCCAAAAAGATAATCCATTTTACAATTCTCTTCATAATGATATTATCTTTTCTCCCACATATACATATTATGCCTATCGATCCACATACAATCCTTCTCCACCATTTCAACATTCTTCTTTCAACACAACACATCCATTTCAATAAGAAAATACTTCTTCTTCCAATTCTACCATGCACTCACATCATACTTCACAATATTCCTATCATCATTCTACCCATAATAAAGAAAAAAAAGGTAATAAACCATTAAGTCCTTTTATGGCTGAATTCCTAAGGCAATTATCAAAAACCTCTCGAAAACCTTCACCACGTAAATTTACTAAGCTCAATCAACCAATGGATATAATTCTCAAGAATTTACTTGATACAAATAGGATTGAGTTACCTCCCATAAGATAACCTGATACCACAGCAGATTGGTATTAACCTGAGCTATATTGTGAATATCATAGAGTGGATGGACATATGACACAAAAATGTAGAGATTTAAGATGTGCAATTTAAGATTTGATTGATGAGGGTATTTTCACTATAAAGGAATTACAATCTACAACTGATTATAAATATTTAATAAACAATATGATGAGGATTGATGTTTGATCTTTCATATGACCCCTCTAGTAGTTCCTAGCTAGGTTTGCATAGTTTATTTCTTGCAAATTAATAATTGTAAGTGAGTCTCCTTCTCACATGCACTTGTGGGCACTAGTTATCTTCTAGTTGTCATTTAGAGTGTTAGTTAGTAAGTGTGAACTCAAAGTAGGAAGTGTGTACTTCAAGATAGCTAAAATGGATCTTCTAGTTAGCAATATTCCTTTCTCCTAGCTTAGAAAGTTACGTGCATTCTCCTTTGCACTTTTGTAGTTTATGGTTAAGCATATTGGATCAAATCCATGATTTGATGGGTTTGGTTATGTATTTTGGGCCATTAGTGCCTATAAATTGAATTGTAAATAATAGAACACTTAGTTGGATTTTCAATCCTTTTCATTGGTATCAGAGCCTAGTTCATGTTTGCACTAGAACTTGTGAGGTGAGAGGATAGGAGATAATTTTGTTATGAGAAATTCTTTCTCATTGAGGACTTGGTTTAAGCTTAAGGGGAGCTTGAAAACCATTCAGAGAAGGAAGTTCCTTCGACGACAAACTCCTCATTTCAACTTTTTGCTTATGCTCAAGAGGTATAGGAAAAGTTTGCCTCAGAGTTCTTATTGTGATCCTTGGAAGGTATTGGATTGTAGCTACGGTCCAATTAGGATTAGGGAGCCATTTAAACCTACTGCTCCCCCATTTTTGAGTACTGAAGAGCTCCAGAAGGTCATCAAAACTATGTCGTGTGTCGACTTAGGTCTGGTTGCCTTTCAAACGCTGGTTGTGTGCCAACTGGATCTTGAAAGGAGAGCTATTGAAGGGATCTGGTTGCTCGTATTTTTACAATTTAAGTTTTTCAAGCTTTGGAATTAACCCTCCTGGTTAATTTTTAAAATTTTCTAGTTTGTATTAGAAAAGCTTCAATTTTAATTAATATATTATTTTATTAATATATTAATTTGCTGCATATTGTAAAAAAAAAATATTGTATTTTTTTGGGCAGCAAAAGGCCTTGAAGCAGGCTTCAACTGCATTCGGCAGCACTGGCCAGGCCACAGCGGCATTCGGCAGCCCACGGCACCTGCTCGTCGTTGCCTGTCAGCCTGTTTGCTATCGGGATAACAGTCGACGGTGATCGCTGTCCACTGTGACAGTGATTGGGGCTATCGCCTAATGCAGCTGTCAAGTCTGATAGCAATTTTGACTTTGCTATTAGACTGACAGTGCCAGGCGAGCCAACCTCGACCGTCGCTACTCGCTGACAGTACTAGGTGGGAGTTTGCTTTGGCATTAGGCCAGCGCCTGACGCTGTTGTCAGCTTTGATAGCAGTGCAGTCAGGTGCTTTGGCCTGACCTGACTGTCAGCACTAATAATGATAGGCTAACCTGACCACGCTGTCAGACTGACAATGTCGATAGATGGCTCGCACGCTTACGGGTGTGCACCACTTCGAAATTAGGCCAAGCAACGCCTGACATGCTGTCAGGCGTGATAGCTTCATAGCTAGGCAAGAGGCCTGGCTACGCTATTAGACTATTGTCAGTAGTCGGGTAGCACTTGGAGGCAGCCGCCTCATGGGTGCTGGACCTTGGAGGTCGCACCACTATTCCCACCCTCAGGATTGGAGCCTGACAGGACAATCATCGGGTCCAAAAAACTATGCAGGCTTAGATCCTTAAGAATCGTGCCACTACAACTGGCCAGTAGATTCATGCCTCGAGATTAGTGCCACTGTAGTTTGAGAAGTTGCATGAAAATCAGGGTAATTTATTGTAATTTTTAATTTTTACTATTTAAGGTTGCATGTTAAATTTTGTTTTTATTAATTTAATTTTTAATAACTTGATTAAATTCATTAATCTTTGATTAATTGAAATTTAATTTTTAATTAAGTTATTTTTAAATTAATAAATTCTAAATTGCACCTTAGGTTAGTTTAAAATTTCAAAATTTTGAGCCTTAGGAGTAAATTTTCAAATTCAGAGGCACTCCATTGTAACAAGGAAAATTTTCATTTTTCTTTCCTTGATTTAGTGCTTTCGCATTTTTACTCCTGGCTTATACCTGATTTCACATGGCTTCTGACTTGGCTTCCCAAGTGGCAGAACTTGCCCATGTTGTAAATGCTTTAGCAGATAAAGCTAATGACACTACCATGGCAGAAGTCCTTGGCAATCTTGCCACGAAGGTAAATGACATTTCTGTGCATAATGCTTCAACTTCTACTCATGATTCTCGTTTGAGAGTTCATTGTGAAGTTCCATTTTATGATGGATCCAGGAACCCTGATGTCTTGAATAGTTGGATTCTTGACATGAGTTCTTGGTTTTCTTACTCTCAACTTTCAGATGACGATGTGGTTCCTTATGCTAAGCTAAAACTTTTTGGTTTAGCCAAAGTACTTGTTGAATGAAAAAGAGGTCATGATGAACTCACCTCATGGGATGAGCTTGTAGATTATCTTAAGATCAATTTTTATCCTTCCAATTATTCTAAGGAATTGGTCATTAAATGGTTTCGTTTTCGACAAGGTACTAATATGTCTGTACAGGAATATATTTTTTAGTTCAATAGGTTTAGGATACTTGTGAATGTGGAGGATGATGTTCCAGCTTTGATTCTCAAATTTTAAAGTGGTTTGTTAGAGCATTTGTACAGGGAACTAATGTTTGTTTCTATGGAAACATTGGATTCAGTTTTCAACCAGGTGCAACTTGCGGAGGACAATTTTAAGGCACATTCGCAGGCATTCCGTGCACCTGTTACTCAAGTGGTTGCAAACTCATCAAAAGGGAATAATTCTTTCTCACAAAAGAAGAATTTTGCTCAAAAGAAGAATATTTCTTCTCCATCTCCTTCTTCTCCTTCCCCTTCCGCTTCTACTCCTTCTTCTTCTTCTAAACCTTCTTCTTCTTCTTCTTTTAAAAAGTTTTGTAACTATTGTAAGAAGAAAGGTCATGAAAAAGCTGATTGCTTTAAGCTTAAAAAGAAGAGTTTAGTCATTACTACTCAAGATGAGGATGCTCCCAAAGGTCCCCTTGAGTTTGTAGGAGAGAGTAGAGTATACACGAAATTACAAGGTAAGCTTAATGAAGTTACCTTGGTAAATGTAAGTTCATCAGAAGGAGCTTGTGATGCTTTGTTCATCACTCGAGCTCATTTGCTTCATAATTTTGCAATAGATTGTATAGTGGATAATGGCTCATAGAAAAATATAATTACGAGGTCCATTGTCAAGCGTTTGAAGTTACCTATGGAGCCTCATCCTCAAACTTATTCTTTGGGTTGGAAGGATAGTGGAAGAGGCTCAGAAATCACTCACACTTGCACATTAAAATTTGCACTTGGCCCACATTTCATAGATCAAGTCACTTGTGATGTGACTCCTATGGATTGTTGTGGGATTTTGCTTGGACAACCTTTTTAGTATGATAGGAGATCTGTTTATGATGCTTTCAAAAGAACCTACACACTTCAAAAATATGGTAAGGTTTTTCTCATTAAAAGCACCAACACTCCTAACATCATTCTAAGTTCCAAGCAAACAAAAAGAGTAATTAAAAAATGTGGTGATGTTGCTCTAATTTTCATTCGCTCTCAAAACACTTCTACATCCACATCCATTCCAAAGCAACACTCTTCAATGGATAAAATATTGCAAAGTTATTCACACATATTTCAAGAGCCAAAGTCTCTTCCTCCAATTCGCACAATTAATCACAACATTGAAATCATTCCTGGTTCTTCACTACCTAATGCACCCATGTATAGACAATCTATTTTGCAAAATGAAGAAATAAAAATGCAAATAGAAGATTTGTTGTCCAAGGGTTTCATTAAGGAAAGTACTTCTACTTGTGCCTCACCTATTTTGTTGGTTCTTAAAAAAGATGGCACTTGGAGATTGTGTATTGATTTTCATGCTTTGAACAAAATTTCTGTAAAGAATAGATATCCATTACCACGCATTGATGATTTATTAGATCAGCTTCAAGGAGCTAAGTTATTTTCAAAAATAGATCTCAAAAGTGGATATCATCAAGTGTGTATCCAAGCTAAGGATACATGGAAGATAGATTTTAAGACGAATATGGGCCTCTTTGAATGGTTGGTCATGCCTTTTGGTCTTACTAATGCTCTTGCAACCTTCATGAGGTTGATGAATGATGTATTTCATGATGTACTTGACAAATTTGTAATAATATATCTTGATGATATATTGATTTTCTCAAAAACTTGGGAGGAACACCTTAGGCATATCCAACAAACCCTTGATCTTCTTGCGAAGAATCAATTATATGCCAATTCTTCCAAGTGTTCTTTTGGCAATACTTCGGTTTCTTACCTTGGCTATGTGATTAGTGAAAGTGGAATTCAGGTAGATCCCATAAAAGTTGATGTTTTACTTAAGTGGTCCCCTCCTACAACTATCACTGAGTTAAGGAGTTTTCTAGGACTTGCAAATTTTTATCACAAGTTCATTCCTCAATATTCCACCCTTGCAGCTCCATTGCATTATCTCACTAAGTCCAAAATTCCATTTCATTGGGAGAAAAGCCAAGAAGTTGCCTTTGAGAAACTCAAAAAGAAACTTTGTACAGCACCTGTGTTAACTTTACCCGACCTCTCTCAACCTTTTGAGATTGAAATGGATGCCTCTAAAGTTGCCTTAGGAGTTGTGCTGAAACAGAATGGTCATCCAGTTGCTTATCATTCAGAAACTTTTTTTGCTGCTAAGTTGAACTATTCTACATATGACAAGGAGTTGTATGCATTAGTTCAAGCTATTAAGTATTGGAGACATTATATTTTGGGAAAATATACAGTAGTACACACTGATCATATGCCTCTCAAGTTTTTACAATCTCAAAGTAAAATTGAAGAATCAAGACATATGAAGTGGGCCTCTTACCTCCAACAATTTCACTTGGTGATCAAGTACAAAAAGGGGAAGAGTAATACTATTGTTGATTTTTTGAGTAGGCCTCCAGCCACTCTTGCCTTAATAGTTATGTCCACTTCACACTTGGTATTTCAGACTTGGCCTAATCAGTATTCACAGGATCCTGATTTTGGAAAAATATTTGAGCAAGTGAGTAAGCCTTTTTCTTCCAATTTGAGTCCTTTCCAAGATTTCTACATCAAAGGACTTCTTTACAAATTGGACAAGGTTTGTGTTCCTTGTGAGCCTAGAGTGTCACTTCTTAAGGAAGCTCATTCTACACTTTATGGTGGTCATTTTGGGAAGCATAAAACACTTCATCACTTGCAATGATTTTTCTACTGGCGTAAAATGTAGAGGGATGTGTTGAGATTTCTCAAACAGTGTGCAGTTTGTTGTCGCTCAAAACCAGCTAACAGGAAGTTTGGCTTAGGCTGCCTTTGCCCATTCCTTCCTGTCCTTGGGAAAGCATTTCCATGGATTTGGTTAGTGGTTTTCCTATGAAAGTGCGACAACATGATTGTGTGTTCGTGGTGGTTGACAGATTCAGTAAAATGGCTAAGTTTATTCCATGCCACAAGACAAGTTCTGCAGCAGACTTAGCCCAATTTTTCTTTGACAGCATTTGGTGTTCCTTTGGTCTACCTACCAAAATTATCTCGGATCATGATTCACACTTTGTGGGTCACTTTTGGCATTCTTTATGGAAGATTTTGGGAGTTTCCCTTAACATTTCCATCACCTATCATCTACAGTCAGATGGGTAGACCGAAGTGGTAAACCGTACCCTTGTGCAAAGTTTACAAATCTATCATCATGCTTCACTAGAAAAGTGGGACTTGAGTCTCACTAATATTGAACATGCCTACAATAGGGCCCTACATTCTTCTACAGGTCATTCACCCTTTGAGGTTTGTATGGGATTTCATCCCTTGGCACCGTATGAGTTACATTTGTCTTTGCCTTCTCCTGTCACTTCACATCTTCAAAAGGAGCAAGACAAGGCACACTCATTTATTCAGCATTTGCATAATCTGCAATCAAATATGGTTGAGATTTTGCAAAAGACATAGCAACAGCATAAAAAGGCCATGGATCGACATCGAATTCCTCATCCATTTTAGGTTGGTGACAAAGTTTGGTTGCATCTTGACAAGCGACATTTTACTGATAAGACTCATAGCAAAATCAAACCAATTTGCTATGGGCCTTATACTATTCTTCAACAGGTGTTCAAGAATGCTTTTTGCCTTGATCTTCTCGCACACTTGGGAATTCATGATGTCATCAATGTAGATCTTTTGAAGTTGTACTTTGACTCTACATTGGAGACTGCACCAGCTATCAGTCATCCTGTGGACGTGGTTCCTAATGCTCAGTTACCATTGGATGCAAATCAGATCTATGACATGAAGACTCGACAGACTCGCCAGGGGTCTACCACCTCATATCTTGTGGCTCGACGAGGACAGCTGCCGCATCAGGCTCGTTGGATTTCTTTTCATCATATGTCCCATGACTTTCCTATTCTTTTGAAAGCATTGGAGTCCAATACTTCTATTATGGGGAGGCATGATGAGGATTGATGTTTGATCTTTCATATGACCCCTCTAGTAGTTCCTAGCTAGGTTTGCATAGTTTATTTCTTGCAAATTAATAATTGTAAGTGAGTCTCCTTCTCACATGCACTTGTGGGCACTAGTTATCTTCTAGTTGTCATTTAGAGTGTTAGTTAGTAAGTGTGAACTCAAAGTAGGAAGTGTGTACTTCAAGATAGCTAAAATGGATCTTCTAGTTAGCAATATTCCTTTCTCCTAGCTTATAAAGTTACGTGCATTCTCCTTTGCACTTTTGTAGCTTATGGTTAAGCATATTGGATCAAATCCATGATTTGATGGGTTTGGTTATGTATTTTGGGCCATTAGTGCCTATAAATTGAATTGTAAATAATAGAAAACTTAGTTGGATTTTCAATCCTTTTCACAATCAAACTGCTACACAACAAATACCCATATTCAATCAAGACATGGGGATGTCCCAAGAACCCCTATTTAATTATCAACAATAGGAAACTGATCAAATATTGTATCTTAATGTGTCCCATTATGATGATATTACTAATATTGTAATAGAAACTACAAATGAGCAACCTCAAGTTCAATCAACTCAATTTAATATTCAAGATATGGATTCCTCATTTGACCAACCTTCAAAACTATCTTTGGCTCTAGAGAATGATCCAAAATGGAATTTAAGCATAGAAAGCCCATATTTAGCATCAAAATCTCAATCTGAAATCCACTTTGATAGTCAAAAACAAGTGATTAATACTCAAGCAAAGATATCCCTTTTAGAAGTATTACAAAGTTCTCATGTTCATAAGGAAACTTTGTTCAAGATACTTAGCCAACAATTTGTTTCTCATGATATTTTCCCTAAGAACACAATTAATGGTGTAAGACCTCTTGAGGTTAACCATATTTAATTCTATGATGAGGAGATTCCTTCCTCTACTCCACAAGAAGACTACTCTCTTTGCATTATAGGATTTATTAAAGAAACATCTATTAAAACTATCATGGTAGATAATGGCTCCTCTCTTAATTTATGCACTTATCAATTATTACAAAAACTCATATTAAAGAAAGAATATTTTAATGAATCAAATTTTATTGTAAAATATTTTAACAATGAAATTCAAGAAGTTCGAGGCACTATAATTCTACCCCTTAAGAGTGGACCTAATATCCTGGATACTTTGTTTTATGTAGCATCTTCACCTTACAACCTACTTCTCATAAGTCCTTGGATTCATACGATGAGGGTTGTCCCTTCCACTCTTCATCAATGTTTGGATATAAACTTACAAATAAAATTGTTACTATACATGGTGACCCAACACCATTTGAAGAATCTTTAACAGTTGAAACATCAAGTTCTATACATTCTCCATTGTCACAATTACCTTCTATAAATCACTTTTCTTCATCCATACCCGATCATACTTGTTTACCAAATAACACCCATGCATATCTTTCACATATGCTCCCTCCATCTTATCAAGACTTGGAAGATAGTGATAATAATGAAGAACCTTCATATTCTTCTGAAATTTTGTTTTGTAAGATGATCAATTTTACACATAAAAGTCAAATATTTTGCTACATTGTTCTACATTATAACAAATCTTTTGTTATCCCTACCTTTTTTTTTTTTTGTTAATTATAGTGTTTGTATTTACAGCGGGTTTTAACAAGGATCCCAAAACCTGATTACATAAGAAATGGGCCTAAGGCATCAATCCCTTGAAACTGAACACCAAAACAGAAATCCCGCCTGACGGTAACAGTAAGCATGAAACAATCCCTCTCAGCGGGAAACAAACAAATAAGAAAGAAAGTAGTTTTGGAGATCCCGCCCAGTGGGGAGTAGCCAAAAACCACCATCGAGAAGATCCCGCCCAACGGAAGCAAAAAAAAAAAAAAAAACCGTTACAATAAAATCCCGCCTCGCGGGAAGCAGTCAAAACCACCACAAACAGTCCCGCCTAGCGGGAAGCAACAGGGAAATCCCGCCATCCGGGAAACCAGCAGAAAAGAAAGGATCCCGCCTCGCGGGAAAACCGATAGATTTGGCGGATCCCGCCCTGTGGAGAAACCATCCCGCCCACCGGGAAAACATTTCGTTTAGCGAGAACCATCCTGCAGGAAGCCGATAGCCAGCACAGAGAGGATCCAGCCCATCAGGAAGTGACCAGAGAGTTGCACCACAAGGAACCCGCCCCGGGAAAATAGAAGAGGATCCCAGCAGCAGGGACCAAGAATCCCGTCCAAGCATAGAGCCCATCGAGGATTCGCAAGAAAAGGGGGAAGCTGTCCAAACCCTAAACCGTCACCTCCACCGCACCAAGAAACGTAGGGGACCAGATCCACACGAATAACCTGCAAAAAACCCCAGGGGGAAGCCTGAGGGAAAAAGGGAAGGGATCCCCAACCAAACGAGGATCCCTGGGAAGCACCAGTCTGAAAAAACAACCAAGGAAACCCTAGCCGACCGGGAGGGCGCGCAGATAGTGGAGAAGGATCTCCCCCCAGGAGATCATATACAAACAACCACTCCCCGGGAGGGATGACCTGGATTGAGCCAGGGACTGGGCAGGAACCAGGAGCCATGGGAGGGGGAGCAGGGGAGGGACCAGAGCCCTCCCCTCTCTACTTTCTTCCCTCGGTTTTTCTATCTTGTTAGTGAGGTTGTTATCCCTACCTTTTATTCATCACCTTTTGTTCTTTATTTTCTCTTTCATTATTATTATCACATCAAGTTCTCTATTATTTTCCTATTTATCATTTTCATCTTTTGTCCATCACGTTTCTTCATCTACATCTCATTCTTCATCACAACAATTTGAACTGTCAACCAAACAACTTCACATACACCACAACCAAATTATCCTTCAAAACATCCTTTGATTTTAAAGCCACCTTAGACATGCTATAATAAAATAACCTTGTATAATTTATATAGATAATCTTGTATATACCACCAATTCCATCATTAAAAGTAAAAAATCAAAAAATAAAAATCAAATAAAACAACTAAAAAAAACAAAAAAGTATCAAAAATCTCAAAATTATTTCAAATCATTTTGCATTGTTATTTATTGTTGTATTTCAAAATTTTGAAGCTATATTTTCCTTTATTTCGGATTAATTCAAAAGTTATATTGAACCATACACTATGATTATATTTTGATTCTATCACTATGATTATAAATCCCTCTTGTATCGAAGATCACTATTTCACTAAATAAAATTTTGAGTTTTGGAAAATGATCCTGCTACTTCTTGAACCAAGTACACACTTTCAAATATTAAAATGATTTGTTGCAAATTCAAAAAATGATACTACATAGTAGTCTTAGTCTCTTGAGCGAGAAGTTTCCCCTATTAGCCTATCATGCGCATGGTCTAAATTTTTTGAGAATTGGCAACAGGACAAGCTCACCCCTACCCAAATAAAAATCCCTTGCTCTACAACCAATCCGAGCAAGTATCCCAAAAAAAAAAATCAAGAAAAGAAAAAGTCAAAAATCAAAAGAAAGAGAAAAAAAATCAAAAAGAGAAAAATAAAAGCAATAAAATCCCCTTGTTCAAAACAAAATTAACAAAATCCCTATCTCTTGAAAGTGAATAAAAGAAGGGTGAATGATCTTGAATCCCTGGAATTCTCAGTTATTCGAAAATCATGAGGTAAACCCCATTGCAGGCAATTTGTGCCCAACTTGATTGACATTAGGTAATTTCTTTTTGCGTGGCAACATGTTTGTCATATTAGCGACCTTATTTTGTATAAACCTATGTATGCTTGTGGATTAGCTAGCTTTTGATGACTTGAATTACATAGTAGTCCAGTACGGTTTCATGGACAAAAATCATGGTTAATGAACCCATCACTTGCATACACATTGGTTCATTCAAGTTCGCTTGCATCACTACCTTACTCAAAATTGGTAAATGAACATTACAAAGCACACACATTTGATCCTTGAGATATTTTGTATCATCATGACAATCAAGATGGATAATGAACTCACATATCACACACTAGTTTTTGATAAATTTTAATTTGTCTTAGAAATAAGTTAAAATATTTATTTGAAAATTTTCGGACAACATTAAGTTTATCATTACTTTCATATTAACACATTACATAGATATGTCCAAAATTTCAAAAATCTCAAAAATAACTTATTGCAAAAATAACATGTAGATCAAGATCACTTATCATACATAGTGTTCATGACTTCGCAATGATGGTATAATTCTTGGGGATTATTCTGCTCAATTTTCACACTAGGAATTCTATACCTAGCACAAACCATATTTCTATTTTTTTATGCCCAAAATTAGTCCATATATTTTCATAAAAATTTCATAATATTTTTGAAACATGTGACACAATGATTTATCTTACATTACTTTGCATTTTAAAAGAACAAATAATTTCATATCATCATGCATTTCATTTTGATTTTTGTGATGATGGTATAATTCCTAAGTAATTATTTCATATAATTTCACACTTAGGAATTCTATGCTTAGCGTAAATCATCCTTCAAATTTTTCATGCTTTGCTCAATATATTTCACAAACATTTACCACATACATTATTATCAAACAAACGTCACACACATTCCTATTACCACAAAATCCTTAAGACTATTCTTAAGCATACAACCATTCTTAGCAATATCAAAAACATTCCTCACAAACAGGATTAGCTTCGAGACTTAATGAGCTTTGAACTCCAACAGTTTCATAAAAGCACAACTTGCTTTGAGGTTTATTGCTAGAATACGTCAAACATCTTGTCCCAAAACAACATCAAACATTTCTTTCTCATCATAAAGCCTTAATATTATTCTTAAGCACACAATATTTTGGTATTAGAAATGAAAAAATTCCTCATAACAGGATCCGCTTCATGACCTAGCGAGCATCAATCTCCACCAATGGTCATATAATAGCACAACATCCTTTGAGGTTCATTGCTAATCCCTCAAATATATCATCACACAAAATCATCTTTCTCAAAACACACTTTACAAAATCATTTTCCTTTTATGTTGAGCATGATCAAGATGTTCAAAAATCAAAGCATGATTACAAAAAATTATGTAACACAACCATCATAAGGAAATGTAATGAATCATCCAATAAACCACACAAAGTCACATAAGACAAGAAATATATATATATATATATATATATATATATATATATATATATATATATATATATATATATAAGAGTTTTTCCACCAAACATAGAATTTGGTGCAAAAAACTCGAAGGGGGCAACGTAATAAACTATTAAAACAATAAATATTGAGCTATGAACTAAAAATGCATCCAATTTTTTTCTACTACCTCGAAAAATGTGCCATTTCATCTTTAACGATCTTTTTTCAAAAGATCGCTAAAGAGGGGGTAAAATGTAGTAGGGTAAAATTGACACATTTAATTTACCTAAACATCATAAAAATGATTAAAATTATTCAAAATTTACCCAAAAGTCACCTAAAATGGTGAGAAAATAATCTCCTCATTTTTTGTGCCAATAAATAAAAAATTGTTTGACCGTTGGGCAAAATCACCCAATGGTCAACAAAATCGCCTGATGATTGACAAAATCACCCGGCAATTTTGTCTTTAAACATAATTTTAACAAATTTTCTAAAAAGAAAAAATTTAGTTTAAAACACGCTACCTGGTTTAGCAACCGATCGAATTAGGGATGATGACGAGCAGATTGGATGTGGCAAATATAGGAGGGATCAAAACCTCCTCCATGTTTAGCCTAAACTCCCAACTTCCTCAAACCCCTCCTTGGCCTATTTAATCTAGGCCCTTTTCCATTTTTCTCTTGGTTGGCTGGTTATACTTTGAACTCTCTTCCAGATACCTTACATCCATTTTCTATGCAATCCCACCTCCCTACTTCCTCAAAAATCTCCTTGACCTATTTAATCTATCCCACTTTCCCTTTCTCTGACTGTCCGACAGGTTGAATTATGATTCCTTGATATAGCTTCTAAACTCCCTTAAGGATCCCTCACATTAGTTTGCTATGCAATTCTATATCCAGGCATCCCCATTTGTTTAATTTTATCATTGGAGGTCCCAGTTATAATCGCCCAGATATTAGCATAATCGTTAGGCAATCGACAGAAATTCCAGGTGATTTCGTTAGATCAGAGGTAATTTTGTCAGAAGATAGGCGATCCTATCTGCATATCAGCAAGAGGGGAAGGATTCAAACCATTGTTTGCATCTCTTTCCTTGTTTCCTTTTTGTTCATCCATTTTTTAATTTATATTTAGTTTACTGCTTAAATTTTCATATTGCATCTTGGTGTTCACCATCATGTCAATTAATTGCATCTTAAAATCAGGATCATAATCACACAAATCCATGGCATACTAGGTTGAATTGTCATCATAGTGTTCTCATGTTATTTCATATCCATTTGCATATAGAAATTAAAATATATTTGTGATTTGGAATACAAAAAAACTGCCATATTTTGCAAGAAACCCTGTTTTCTATCAATTATTTTATTGCAAGATTACTACATAATAGCCTGCAATTTTGTCAAATCGAAGGTGATTTTTTTTGGAATAGAGGTGATTTTGTTAGAAGCAGAGGTGATTTTGTCCTGCTACAAGTCTCAGAATCTTCATCAAACATCCGATTCAAGTAAGGCTTATAATTTCTTATAATCCCAATCTTAGGCATTGTATATCATTTTGTATCCACTGTTTGTTGTCCTCATTAAATTAAAATTGCATATATATAGTTTAGTTGCATAAATGCCAAACTTAGGTGTATGAGAATGATTTACAAAATAACACATCAAACATCTTCCAATCCTAGATACGAAAACTACCGCTAAAATTTTCCTGGTGAACCCTTAATTCATCAAAAAATCACCACAAGAAGGCACTAAGTGCCTCTCTTTCAAGGTGTAGCTCTACTATTTTCCTATTTCCCTCTGAGGTGTGAATCCATCAGCCTAGAGGAAAGGAGTGCAAAATTTTTATGCCTACACATAATACTGCCAAGCAAAGGCATATTGATATTTTTCTAATGTTTGCTTTAGTTTATTTTGCTATTCAATTGTCAACTTATTATCTATATTCAACATTCTACGAGTTGCAACTTCTATTTGTTGAATATGGTGGTCTTTTACTTCCACTAATGGAAACTCAAGAGTAAGATAGGAGGGTTCTCCCTATAAAAAGTAATATATCATCCTATCCTCATAATTTTCATCTCCCAAATAATCAAGTGTCATAACATATTGGATCATTGATAGACCACCTATGTTTTGATTCTCATCCTTAGGTTCTCCTAATAAATATTTAGACTATGTAGGTGGATGTATGATCAGTTTATTTATATTTTGACCATATAAAATGGTTATTTTCCCATATCTAAAACTTATGTAAGCATCATCTATTATCATCCAAGGTCTACCTAAGATTAATGGATATCCACCTAGTCCAGACTTAGATTGCAACACTAAGAAATCTGCTGGATACTCCCATGCATCCACTGTAATAGTGATATCTTCCATTATTCCTTCTAGGAAAATTGTAGATCTATCCACAAAATATAGCATAATTTTATTGGGCTTTAGATTAGTCAATTTAATTTTTTGCATGGTCTCTTGGGGCATGACATTGATGGCAGTCCCAAATATACTAGTGTGTTGGGTAAAACGCAGTCTTCTATTTTTACAGTTAGCACAGGGCTTCCTAGATCTGAATACTTTTGGCTGGAGGTATTCCCTAACATAAGTTCAACTAACTAACCTATCAAACTAATTTATTTAGTTGGTTTCCTCCCTGTTTTATTGAGGCACAACTCTCTTATAGCCTTACTATAGATATATATGTATGTTATGGCCTAAAAGAGAGGGATTGTGACTGTTAAGTTTTTTAAACTAGAGAGGATATCAAAATTTGTTTGTATTGGTTTCATGGGTTCCTAAAACCTTTGTGGAAAATGTGGAATCTCCTCTTTATTATTCACAAGTGTTGATTCTTATTCTACTTCCTCTATAAGGGGTGATTCCCCTTTTCCTATCTCTATGTGTTCCTCTTCTTCTACAAGAGGAGTGAATTCTACACCTAATTGTTTTCCTGACCATAATTGGATAGGATCACAATATACTCTAATTTTGTACATGGGATACATCTCATTTTCCATATGGTATGCTGGATACTATTTGTTATTTGGGTTTTCTATAGGCTATGATGGTAATTGAGGAGTTCTTAAAGCAAGAGGTGTAGGCAGACTTGGTTGTAGTGGAACTGGAGTAGTATGTTGTGGATACTAATTCCAAGCATTCTAATTTCTCCACTACTAACCAGGCTACTGGTATTGCATCCAAGGGTAAGGTTTGTAAGGATTATTTTCTTGGGAAAATATATTCCAAGGTTGTTGGCCATACCAACCCATATTGGGTGGTTGGGCTTGACCTTGGTTCTGGTAATTATTGCCTCCATAAGATGACATTCCTAATTACATATTGTTACTCATAGAAGACTATTTCCAGTTCCTTCTATTATCCATAAAGTATGTCTTTGCTAATTCAGGTTCCTATTTAGATTTCATTAATTGTGGACACAACTTCATTTTATGATCCTTCTTACAGACAACACATACACAAACTTTGTTTTCTGGATACTTATTTCTAGGGTGTTTGCCTCTGCATTTACGATAGAAGTAGGCCAATGTTGCCTTATTCTCCTGCTTATTTCTCTGAAGTATAAGGGTATCCATTTCTAGATATGATAACATCTCGCTCTTAAGGTCCTAAAGCATGTTGCCTATTTTTGTTTTAGTGATAGTGGCTAAATGCTTAATATTTCTAGGGGTCAACTTACCTTTTGTTCTTGAAATTTTTTGACACAACTATCGAATATCATCCATTTTATGTTGGTAAACATCTCCCTCAAATATCATGTTTAAAGCTTCCAAGGATTCATTTTTTAGTCCTTTCAAAAAATACTTCTTAGGGACCTATCTCCTAGTTTGAATGGGGTGATCTTTGCAAATTGAAACTGAACCTATCTCAATATTCTTCCACATATTCCCCTTCCTTTTGTGTCATGTCTAGGACTTTCTCTCTTGCATCTCTTGCTCTGATAAAATCATAATACTGATCTAGGAAAAGTTTCTTCAACTATTCCCAGGTAGTTATTTGTTTATCCCCCAAGCTGATGAACCAATGCAAAGTTGAATCATCAAGGGTGGAAGGAAATAATTTCAAATTTTGAACATCTGTGGTGTAATCCATAGATTTGTATAAAATATCAAATTTAAATAGAAAAATATCTAGATCTTATATTGGTAGTCCTCTAAAGGTTGAAATGTGGGAATGAGATATGTGTTCCATCTTGTGATATCTTCCTACCTCTCCTATTGGAAAACTAAAACTAATGGATATTTCCTTTGTACTTTATGCCATTTTGCCCACTAATGGAGTTTGTACATTAGCTGCATTTAGAGCAGTTGTCAATACTTCTAGTTCATTTATTTTATCCTTCATAAGGATGGATAAGCCAGTATTTGATATGGTTTTCTCTAATACTACTTGCCAATGTTTGACATTTAGTAGATCTTCCTAAGATTGAACTCTACTTATCTTCGATCCTAATCTAAGATTCTGCTAAATTATTTTAGAAGGATCTTATGTAAATAGTGGGTGTTCTCACCAATGCACAGGTGGATATTGTGATGGTGAGATTTCAATATCAGGTTCATATTCTACTAAAGCATAAGGATTCTAAGAAACAACTTCTGTATTTTTGACAAAAGGACCGTCTGGTCCCCTATTCTTATGTGGACTCATATAAAGTTTTAGATGAAGGTCTCCAGAGAAAATAATCTAAAGTACTTCTACTATGCTTCCTTTAGAATAGGAAATTATAATGGCTACTCCCTAACAATGACACTAAAATGTTGGGCAATATAATTGGTTAGTTTTTTCTATGGTTCAATTAATTACCTTCATTTAATTTTCAACCTAAGGTAGCTCATAGTCTTGTGAGCAGTCATGCAAAATATATGCTTATAATTTATCCCTCAAAGATGAGTCCCTTAGATTATGGTTTGGGGGATTTTTGGTATTTTTTGAAGTTTTAATTCAAACCAATAATCTATCCTACATCTAAGAAAAATAGGACTGAATGCATACAAAAATTTAAAATGGTACTTTGCTAGAAATTACTGAAAACAAGAAAAATAACAAGAAAATAAATTATTCTATAGAAAATTAAATAACAAAAAATAGGGTAAAAGAAGGGAAGAACTCTATTGTAAGTGGTCCCATGCTTCTAGTAGGTTCTGCCCATGTTAGATCTTCACTGGATGCTTAGATGGATTTAACAGGAAATAACTTAGAAATTTTTTTTTTATTAACACTATAGCAAAAAGAATTTATAAGAAAGTTCGGGGGGTCTTCTTCAGGGGTGGCTTGTATATTTATAAGATATGTGGCCACACCCTATTACAATTCTCAAAATAAATTGGAAAAAGATTCACTTTTATAACTACTTGCATAAATGAAGGAATCCGAAAAAATATCAAGATATTTTAGCATATTCTATTTTCAAAATACGTTTGATATTTTTTTTACTCAATTTACATAAATATTTCATGTAGCAGTTGGAAAATGGGTGGTGAGTCATTTTTGGTGTTGTCTCTTATCCGATTTCAATGTTGGAACTCTTTTATGCTGGTTGCTAAAATTTCACTTTGTTCTATAGATCACATATCCATGCTAGAATTTGGTGTTAGTGGAAATCAAGCACCTCGTATAAATAATTAAGGAAGTAGGTGTCTTGTCTATAGAAGTTGGGAAGTAGGCACCTGATGGGAAGCATGAACCTAAAAATAATAGATACTTTATAGGAAGCAAGTACCTAACGGGAAGTTCATGCCTAATGGAAAGCAGACGCCTAATAGTTAAGTGACAAATGGAAGTCAAGCGCTTCAAAGGAATTTGGGTGCTTGACTTCATACCTCGCATCGATGTTCTGTAGATTTTTTTCTTCATAAAATTGCAAGTGTTAGGTCTGAGTGGGACCTTGATGTAAACATGCCAAAATACAACAATTTCCATAAAATCTACACAAAATACACGTAAAGACAAATATTAAATAACATGTAGAATAAATTGTTAAATATATATATATGTAATTTTCATAAAACATGTATATCTACAAGAATAACTACCGCACATTATAGGGAAAATAGTACAAAAAATGAGCAATTTTGTGGCTCATCAAAGAGCAATAATATGTAATGCACAAAGCCAAAAGTTATTTAACATCACAAATAATGCTATCAGGATTACCTTTGTGATAAGAACTATATTAGGTACATGTCACAAAATGATTTATACCATTGAACAAACTAGTCAATGCAAAAGAGATAATGTTGAAAGTTGGTTAATAAAAATATAGAAAAATTCTTGATAGAATTTCTAGGTCATCCAATAGAGCTTTCATCATTTATAATTTTTTTTTATGAAGTCTTCTCTATGCTAGATATCATTCTTGGGTTAGATATTGACTAATATGCAAATGATTACCAAATATCTATGTCCTATGTAGTCACTAATGTATGTAACTATGATGGTACTAGTCCTAATGCTCCCATATTCTTTGATTGAGCTAAGTTTTTAATCTACCAAATTCATATCTAGCTAACTAAAGAACACAAGCTTATACTGAGAGAGGGGGGTGAACAGTATAAGACCACTTTTTACTTTTCTTTCCCAAACAATATTATGTAATGTATAGATAGCAATATCAACAACAATAATCAAAGTAATGAAAAAATAACCACACACAATAGAGACACCACAATTTACGTGGTTCACCCAATGTGGGTTACTCCATGGAGAAAATATTTCACTAAAATTTTCTCAATCAATATCTTGGGAATCCTTTCCCTATTACAATATTTATGGAACTCTGTCCAAAGGAGATACCAATCCCTTAAATCAAGTTTATGGATCTCTATCTATTATAGAACTCCTTCTCCTCTACTCTGGTTGGTGAACCTGTAGAAGACTACTACCTCCATTGCATTGGCTTGTGGATCTCTCTCCACTGAATACTCTTGTACCAACTCATAAGACCTATCCTTATTGACCTAGCTAATGTATCTCTATCCACTGGAGACTACTATCCTCTACTCTCTATCACCTCTAAATATTTGTCTCAAATATGCACTAAACATAGTCCTTCGATCTAGTACAACTTTGCTCAAACTCTATCTCTGGTCTTGCACAAACCTATCCTCAAATCTGCACCAAAATCTATCCTTAATTTATATCCTCTGATCTGCACTAAACATAGTCCTTCGGTCTAGCATAAATCTATCCTCAAATATCTGTCCTCAAACCTTAACTCAAATCTTGACTCAATCTTAAATCAACTCTGTTGGATCTGCCCTAAACCTTAACTCAAGGTTTGAACAAATCAATCAATCAACTCTGCTCTCAAGCCTTCTCAAAGACTTATCTCAAATCTACCTTGTAATCTTCCTCAAAATCTCACACTAATCTATCCACAAGTCCTCTCTAGAACTTGTCCAATGCTCAATAATTCCTCTCAAGAACTTAACCAAATCTTCTCAATCAGTCCTCTCAAGAACTTATCAAAATATACTCTTATTCTATATTATAAGCTTCCACAAAAGCTTACTCAAATATATCTACAAGTCTTCTCAAAGACTTACCTTAAATCTTCTCAACAATTCCACACAAGAACTTGTCCAATCTCATAGAAACATACAGAGAATTTTTAGAGACTCAATATGTTCTACACTTATCACAATGCTCAATTATTTTCAATATCTCTTAGAAACATAAGGAGAATAATTAGAGACTAAATATGCTTCAATTTCAACTCAATGCTCAATCACTTTCTCAAATCAATTTAGAATATAGAATAGTTTGTTTTATGGAACTTGAAAAAATAATTCACACACCCACTTGACTAGACTCAACCAAATCTACTCAACCAAACACTTAATAAAACAACTCTTGATCACAAACCCTAGTCCAAGAATATGATTACTCACTCAAAATATTTCCAACAATGCTCAACAACAAATATCACATAACAATGATACTCATGTTCTTTTCAAACTCTAGTTCAAGTTTTTTGCTCAACATCTCACTTCAACAACAATGCTTACAAAAAAATATTCACATAGCAATGATACTCAAAGCCTAGTTCAAGTTCTTCACACAACCAATATCTTCAACAATAATTCTTATAAAACAATCTTCACATAGCAATGATACTCAAAACCTAGTTCAAGTTATTCACACAACCAATGGCTTCAATAACAATACTTATAAAACAAGGTTTTAACAACTCTTTATTCCAGAAAACCTTGAAGCATTAACTCAACACATTCAATAGGAAACCATAATCAAGTCATTTTTACTCCAAACTTATTTTCTATAAAACCAATCAAACTTAACTATGGAATAATTTGCTCATACCTCTTTCTTGATGATGAAGAAATCTCATAAATATGCCACAATTACAAACACTTCTTTGCCAAGCTCAAATAAATTATAATATGATAAACTTCCTCAAAATACAATGTAAATATCAAGAAACATATACACCTTATCACTCCATATTTAAGAAATCATTCATCAACATTTACAAAAATAATACACCACTTACATCTTATAATCTCCCAATTAAAATAATACTCAATGTACTCTTCTTTTCAAAATAACAATGCAAGAAGTTACCTCTATCCTGTAAAAAAACTTCAAAAACTCAATGTGACACATACACTTTATTAAAATAAAGCTAACACCTTATTCCTTCAACTTATCAAAAATAACTTTCAACTAACAATACTTTTAAGCAACCCTTTTAACTCCAAAATTTAGGCAACACACAAAAATAATAATCAAAATTTATTACCTTACCTTGGAAGGGATTCAAACTCACAGCGTAGCCTCAACCAATGCCCTAGCCATGGCTCCAACTACCACATGAGCTAGGTGCTCGCTTGGGGAGTAAAGAGCACCATGTGCTCCAAAAAGACTCCCTGCCTTACCTAGAAAAAATGTGTGCCTTTCCTTTGGTGCTTCCAACACAAACACAAAAACCAAAATATTGTTGCCATGTTTCGAACGTAGGTAACCTAGAACCCAAACACTCTAACCATTGTCCTCTTACCACTAGGACACGCTGCCCGACTGGCACTTGGAAATTTGGTGTTTTTTCCTTTAAACCTTATTCATTGGTGCTAAAACATGAAATTCACTTGTATTTTCCACACGAGTTCTCACACAATTGCATGCATTAATTTGATCAAGCAAAAGGATAAATGTTAATGCCTCTAAGGCATATATTTATATATTGATTTCCTCCTCATGCATATACGTCGACACTCGAATTACCTTCTCACTTTTTAGACATCAATGACAACTTTGACAACTTTATTTCTTGACAAATTTCTTGAAATTAATGATGACTTCATTCCTTGACATCAATGACAACTTGAATTAATGACTCAAAATGTCCAACAATATCCCCCTTTGTCATTTATGGCAATCCAAATTATTTTTACTAAAAACTTGACTTTTTCTTTGGTCTACTCCCCCTTGCTCAATACTTTCTCCTTTTTACTCAATGCCAAATCTATCCCCCTTACTCAAATATCTCCCCCTTTGACATCAATGGAAAAGGGTCACCTTTGGGGCTTGTGTCTAAGAATGAGCCTCTTAGATTAGCCCCTCCCCCACCTCCACTTGAGGTGGTTAATTTTGGGGTAGGAGTATTTCTACTCCCATAAAGCTTTTTTTTTTACCTTTATCCTCTTTCTATATTATATGATACTTATGATTTCTCTGACTATTTCTTTCCATGTCCATGTTCCTATTCCTGTTCCTATTCCTATTCATATCCATATTCCTATTCCTGTTCATATCCATGTTCATGTTCCTATTCATATCCATATTCCTAATCCTGTTCCTGTTGTTACTTGATTCTGGAATGTCTACTCTACACCACTTTGTTGTGTGACCATCATTATTGCACTTATAACACTTAATTTTATTATTCCTTGGAGATGCAAATGTCTTAGGATTTCTCCTAGTGAAGCCATATCCTCTTCTGTCATGAACCCTGCAATTCATTGCCTTGTGACTAAACTAATTACATGAGTAGCAATACCCATGGAAAATTTGTCTATTACCATATTCTTGTCTTTCCTATGTCCTACACTGTGAAGCCATGTGCCCAAACCTATGACATGAAAATAATATTCCATTGAAGCCTCCTTGTCTTGACCTCTTTGGTCTCATAGTATCTCTTGACCCATTTTGATTGTTGTTCCATCTATATCTTCTTTGTGCATTGTTCCTATTCTTTTTGAACTCTCTATTGTCCAACTCATCCTTAATTTTCTCACTATATTTTACACTATCTTCTTCTGAAGTATCTTCATCTAAAGTTTCTTCTCCTCTAAAAATTGAGGTTGAATTTCCTTCCCTTTTATTTCCTTACTTGATTTATCCGCATAGTAGCTCCTCTTTTGTATTTGAAATAATTTCTTTCCTTATCTGTTTTATCCATACTTGTTTTTATTTTGGTGCCTGTATCTTTCTGATTCCTTATTCCTATGATCTTGTTTTTATTCACCATTGTTATTCTTAGCTTCTTAACAATCTATTGCAAAATGTCCATACTTTTCACAATTGAAATATTTAACAAATTTTAGATCTTTGGATATTCTATAATCCTTATCTCTTCTACCATAATTAGCTTCTTCATCACTAGATGACTCATTGCTTGATTTTGACTTCTTACCCTTTGTTTTTTTATTGCTTTGAATGTTGCTTTCTTCTGGGGAATAGGATATTTTGTTCTTATCTCAAATGTTGTGAGCATGCCAAGAAACATATATCTTGTCAAAGTATCACCATCTATTGACACTTCTATAGCAGAAACCTTTTTATTGAATCTTTTTGGAAGAGTTCTTAAGACTTTATCACAAACATCTAATTCATCAATCTTCATTCCAAGTCCTTGCATATCATTTACAACCTCATCAATTCAAAGTATATAATTACTAATATTTTATTCATCCTTTATTCTTAATGCTTCAAATTGTCCTTTGAGATTTTGTATCTTTGCTTTCTTGTCACTTTTATCTCCTTCATATATATTTTGCAATTTATCCCACGTTTATTTTTTAGTTTGACAATACATAAATTTCATAGACTTTGTTCTATGCAAACCTCTCAAAAGTGCATTCATTGCTTTTGAATTGTAATGTTGTAGGATCTTACCTTCCTTATATGTAAGTGGATTAATTAAGAGATCATATCCAAATTACTTCCCAAATTTCATTGCCAAGTGCTATCAGGTAAATCTTCATCATCACACTCCAATATATATAGTCACTTCCATCAAATACTGGTGTTGAATTACTTGAGGACACATTCTTAAAATCCATTACGTTCTTGTTAGCTTTTCTTTCAAGATGTTAAAATCTTCTAAAGGAACCCTATATGATACCAATTGAATAACACAAGCTTATACTGAGAGGGGGGTGAATAGTACAAGACCACTTTTTACTTTTCTCTCCCAATCAATATTATACAATGTATAGATAGCAATATCAAAAAAAGTAATCAAAGCAATGCACAAATCATCACACACAATAGAGAAAACACAATTTACGTGGTTCACCCAATATGGGCTACTCCATGTAATCAATCTCTTGGTAATCCTTTCCCTATTACAATGTTTATGGACCTTTGTCAAAAGTAGATACCAATCCCCTAAATCAAGTTCATGGATCTCTATCCATAGGATAACTCCTCCTCTACTTTGGTTGGTGATCCCTTAGAATACTACTGCCTCCACTACACTGGCTCATGGATCTCTCTCCACTGAAGACTCTTGTCCCCACTTAGAAGACCTATCCTCACTGCCTTGGCTAATGGATCTCTATCCACTAGAGACTACTGTCCTCTCTACTATGTCACCTCCAAATATCTATATCAAATTTACACTGAACACAGTCATTTGGTATAGTACAACTTTGCTCAATCTCTATCTCTGGTTTGGCACAAACTTATCCTTAAACCTACACCAAAATCTACTCTCAAATTTGCACTAAATACAGTCCTTCGGTCTAGCACAAATCTATCCTTGATATTTGTCCTCAAGACTTAACTCAAGGCTTGACTCAACTCTATTGGATTTGCCCCAAACCTTAACTCAAGGTTTGAACAAATCAATCAACTCTGTGCTCAAGTATTCTCAAAGTCTTGTCTTAAATATGCCTTGTAATATTCCATAAAATCTCACACTAATATATTCACAAGTCCTCTCTAGAACTTGCCCAAATCTACTCTACAAGTCCTCTCTAGAACTTTCTCAAATATTCTCTATAAGTCCTCTCTAGAACTTGCTCAAATATACTCTACAAGTCCTCTCTATAACTTGCTCAAATCTGCTCTACAAGTCCTCTCTAGAACTTGCTCAAATATGCTCTACAAGTCCTCTCTAGAACTTGTCAAAATCTTCTCTACAAGTCCTCTCAAGAACTTATCCAAATATGTATTATAAGCTTCCACAAAAGCTCACACAAAATCAGTCCACAAGTCTTCTCAAAGACTTACCTCAAAAATGCTCTACAAGTCCACACAGAACTTGTCCAATATCATAGAAACATAAAGAGAATTGTTAGAGACTCAATATGTTCTATACTTATCACAATGCTCAATTACTTTCAAACACTCTCTTAGAAACATAAGGATATTTGGTAAAGACTCAATATACTTCAAATATAACTCAATGCTCAATCACTTTCTCAAATCAATTTAGAATATAGAATAGTTTGTTTTATGGAACTTGAACAATCACTTCACACATCCACTTGACTAGGCTCAACCAACTCTACTCAACCAATCACTCAATGAGACTCCCCTTTCTCACAAACCCTAGTCCAAGCATATAAACACCAACTCAAAATGTTTCCAACAATGCTTAACAATAAATCTCACATAACAATTATACTCATGATCTTTGCAAACCCTAGTTCAAGTTCTTTGCTCAACAACTCACTTCAACAACAATGCTTATAAAACAACTCTCACATAACAATGATATTCAAAACCTAATTCATGTTCTTCACTCAACCAATGGCTTCAACAACAATGCTTTAACAACAATTCTTTATTCCAGAAAACCTTGAAGCATTAACTCAACACACTCAATAGGAAACCTTAATCAAGTCCTTTTCACTCCAAACTTATTTTTTAGAAAACCAATCAATCAACTCAACTATGGAAGAATGTGCTCATACTTTTTTCTTGATGATGAAGGGATCTCATAAATCTACCACAATGACAAACACTTATGCCAAACTCAAAGGGGTTAGATGATAAATCTTTCTCATAATTTAATGCAAAAACTCAATCACACCCTATCACTCCATATTTCAAAACAACCATCAACATACATAAAATATTTATCCAATAACACCTTATAATATCCCAATTAAAATAAATTTAACATCCACAAAAATTAACTCAAAACCTCTTTATTCAGATTTAATAGCAAAAAGAACTTTGGAAAAAATCAAATCCACTTTCCTTATAACTCCAATAACATAAATCAATTATCAATAAAACAACCTTTCATAAATTCTTATAAATCCAAATGATACCTTAAGAAAACATTAGGCAAATAAAATTTTAATTAAAAATAACATTGCCACTAATGGGATTTGAACCCACAGTCACTTCCTCCTTGAGCGCTCTAGCCACAGGCTTGACCATTGCATGCACTAGACACATGCTTGGAAAACTAAGAGCACCTCATGTTCTTTCTTCCAAGCTTGGTGCTCAAAATGAGTGTGTGCTAAAAGTCTTTCCCCTTGGTACTCAAGATGAACATGCCAACTAACCTTCATGTGAATCGATCGTGGTCACTTCCACTTCTAATGCTCTTGCAAAATGCACACTGCCAATGGACCACCCTATCCAATGGGAGTGAGGCCTTAAGCTCTCCCTTTTCATATTTTTCTTGGAACTAAAATACAACATGAATTTGTCTTCTTCCTCAATGATTTGCATGAATTTCAAGTTTTAGAGTGTTGCTTTCTTACCTTCTTTACCATGTCAAGAGCATAAATAAGTTCTCCCTTGATATCATATCCATATTTCTATTAATATTCCTCTATTTGTTTGCTTTTATCCACATATTTATTTTCTATTGGCTTATCTTCTATCGGATCACCTACTCCTTCTTCTAATGCCATTAGAAGGTTTTCATATGGTCCTTCAAGTGCATCCTCATATTCATCATCACTAAAACTATAACCATCCCTTGTAAAACTATCTTCAAGATGTCTAAAGTTACCACATATAAAACACTTGAGAATTGTTGAAGTCCTTTTCTTAACTTGTTCTTTTTCTTCAATCATAAATAGGACTTCATCTCTATCATTGTCTGAAAAAATAGCATCACTATCACTTGAGTACTTACTTTCTTTATCCGTATAGTAGCTTCTCTTTTTTCTTTTAAAGAATTTATTTCTTTGTCTACTTTATCCATCCTTGCTTTTCTTTTGGTTCCTATATATTTTAGATTCTCTATTCTTGTAATCCTATTTTTCTTCATCATTGTTATTCTTAGCTTCTTAACAGTCAGTTGCATAATGACCATACTTTCCACAATTGAAACATTTAACAGATCTTGTATCTCTAGATATTCTTGAATCCTTATTCCTTATGCCATAATTTGCTTCTTCATCACTGGATGACTCATTGCTTGATTTTGACTTCTTACCCTTTGTCTTCTTGATTACTTTGAATGATGCTTCTTTTTGAGAATTTGGTTCCTCTATTGTTCTTATCTCAAATGCTGTAAGAATACCAAGCAACATATATCTTATCAAATTATCACCATCTATTGACACTTCTATAGTAGAAACATTTTCACTGAATCTTTTTGGAAGAGTTCTTAAGACTTTATCACAAACATACGATTCATCAATATTCATTCTAAGTCCTTGCATATCATTAAAAACCTCATTAATTTGAATTAGATAAGTACTAATATGTCCCTCATACTTCATTCTCAATGCTTTAATTTGTCCTTTGAGATTTCTTATCTTTACTTTCTAGAAACTTTTATCTACTTCATATATATTTTATAGTTTATCCCATATTTTTTTGCAGTTTGACAAGGCATAAATTTCATAGACTCTATTCTATACAAACCTCTCAAAAGTGCATTCATTGCTTTTGAATTGCAATGTTGTAGGAGCTTACCTTCATTATCTATAGGAGGATTAATTAAGGGATCATATCAAAATTCAATGGCTTCCCAAATTCCATTGCCAAGTACCATCAAATAGATACCCATTCTCATACTTCAATATATATAGTCACTTCCATAAAATACTGGTGTTGAATTATTTGAGAAAACATTCTTAGAATCCATTGTGTTATTGTTAGATTTTCCTTCAAGATATAAAACTCTTCTGAAGGAACCCGCTCTGATACCAATTGAAGAACATAAGCTTATACTGAGAAGGGGGTGAACAGTATAAGACCACTTTTTACTTTTCTTTCCCAAACAATATTATGTAATGTATAGATATCAATATCAACAACAGTAATCAAAGCAATGCATAAATCACCACACACAATAGAGACACCATAATTTATGTGGTTCACCCAATGTGGGCTACTCCACGGAGAAAATATTTCATTAAAATTTTCTCAATCAATCTCTTGGGAATCCTTTCCCTATTACAATATTTATGGACCTTTGTCCAAAGGAGACACCAATCCCCTAAATCAAGTTCATGGATATCTATCCACAAGAGAACTCCTTCTCCTCTACTTTGGCTGGTGATCCTCTAGAAGACTACTACCTCCACTACACTAGCTTGTGGATCTCTCTCCATTGAAGACTCTTATCCCCACTCAGAAGACCTGTCTTCACTGCCCTAGCTAATGGATCTCTATCCACTAGAGACTATTGTCCTCTACTCTCTATCATATCCAAAGCACTATCTCAAATCTACACTAAACATAGTCCTTCGGTCTAGTACAACTCTACTCAATATATTTCTCTGATCTGGCACAAACCTATCCTCAAATCTACACCAAACTTTATCCTCAATTTCTATCCTATGATTTGCACTAAACATAGTCCTTCAGTCTAGCACAAATCTATCCTCAAATATTTGTCCTCAATCCTTAAATATGTAGACACCTAAATCATGTCATGCTTAGGGGAGCTTCTCACATAGACACAATCATAAGATCATAAGACATAATCTTGAACTTTCCAAGCATCAATAGTGGTTCTCACCACTCATTTGGGGCCTTTTCAAGCCATCCAAGCCTAGCCTCTCAAGAAAAGAGTGGCCAAATCCTAGCCGCTCAAGCCTAGAGAAGCCATACCTTAGTCACTGCATATAACAGTGGCCAGATCTTAACTGTTGCAGATGATATTGACTAAGCCATAAGAAGAAGTTTGCTAAAAAAAAGGCCTAATCATAGGATAAATTGGCATTCTGCATGCAATAAAGGTGAGCGGGAGTAAATTTGTATTCCTTTTCATGACCAGTTCACATAGGATGCCTGATTTTGCATTTAAACTTTAGTTAATTGATCTACAAGCATAAACAAAGGACAAAAGCTTCTCATGCTAACAACCAGTTCGCTTAGAAGACTTAAGTGGGTAGTTATATTTCAACTAATTTGCCTTCAAACATAGACAAAGGACAAAAGCTTCTCATGCTAACTTACACTATGCATGAGAAATTCATTCCTAGGGCTTGGACATAGACCTAGGGTTTCACACTATAAAAGGTGCAAGCCTAAGAGCACCAAGACATAGATATCACAAGAGATATAGGAGATCATATCAGAGAGAGAGACATATTTTTGAGGAGAGCTTTCAAGACATGGAGAGTTCTCTTTGAGATCACATGTACGGTGAAGCCCTGATGGATTGAAGAGCATAACACCTATTATTTCAACATCATATACAGGCTTTGAACCATAGCTTTGGGGCAAAGAGGGTGAGGTTTGCCTTAGCAGTCATTGTCTTGGACAGTGGCCCACGGGCTTAGCTTAGGTTTTAGACATAGCTTATTTTATTATGTTTCTTCATGTTTTCATATCATTAGCATAGATTTACATGATTTCATGGTATAGTTTCATCATATTTCTGTTACATTATTTTATTACTAACAACCTCATCCAAGGAGGCAATCTCGGACACCTAAGCGTGTGTTTTTGTTTCATTGCTTGAAAGGCCATAGGTTCATAGGATGAAGTTTGCAACATATGAAAGCAAAAGGGATCCCTCTAAGAAATAGACCTAGAGAAGGAGACATCTATAAGCCCTCATACATTTCTATGTGCAGAACTAGGAAGCTTTTATAAGCGCACCACCTCTTCGTGAAAGGGGCACTCTTTACCTATTTATACTTATTGTATCAAAATGGGTATCCCTAAGAGGGACCAACATGTAACCGAGTTTCAATATCAATAAATACATCTATCTTTGTTATTTTATGTTATATTATTTTTCTTCTTGTCTTCCATTTCATCTTGGGTTTTTAATAACATTGCAAGTAGGGTTGAAAAGGGGTGGTGCGTGCATCCCAGGGTTGCTATAGATGGCAATCACGATGGGACATCCACTAATTTTTCATTTTCTATTGGAATACTAACTTAATTTTGTGTGTAGGTCTAGCCCATCTGAGCTATAGCGACCAAAAACTAGTCACTCTGAGCTACAACGGCCAATAGAGCTTAGCCGCTTTGAGCTACAACAACTAAGAACCAGTCACTCTGGTCAATAGCGGCTAGGACTGGAGTGCAGTAGAGGTCAAAACACCGACTCTTTGAGCTGGATCAAAGGTTGGTATAGCTTATCTGATATTTTATAGCTTTTTATATACTTATGTGTGTCTAAAATAGATAACTTAAAGCACATTTATGTTTGGAAATTGAAAGAATAAAAGGAGAAATAATTAAGCATTTCACATATCTTAGATCTTCTTTTAAAATTTTTCACTAGGCATTGCTAGGAATAGTAGCTTATGCCTAAAAATTTCACCCTAGAATCCAACATACTAGACATTGTATGTTGTTTGCTTGTTTTGAGGCCCTACTAGGGGCCATAGTTGCACGAAGTGAAGTGATCTCATACAAATCATAGTAGTTCATGCATATTTCTGAATTTTGAAACGTATTTTTGCACTTAGGCATATTTGAAAGATTCATTATTGCTATATGATGCACTTTATGTTATGCAAGCTTAAAATGAACACCACACACGCACGTCTCATTTAAAAATTGGGGAGTTAGATTTCATCACCAACCTTCAATTCAATCCAGTGATGTTGGAATTCATCTCCTTCCACTAGTTTACCCCCTAGAGCTTCCTATAAATGGATTGAGAAACTTATTTATAGTGATACTAAGTTACTTGTGCTCAAACTGTCTCCCACTATTGGAACAATAATTGGTTTAGAGTGGAAGAGCTAGGTGAACCCTCCATTGGGTCTTCAACGGTGTACCCTAGCTTCTTTTGAGAAAATTATGTTTGGCATGAGTGTACTTGATTGTCACTATGTATGAGTCTTCTCATTCTTAATCTAAGAAAAAGAGCAATAAATAGAAAGAACAACACATCAAAACACACCAAATAGTTTGGGGCACACTCAAATTGGTAATCAACATAAACATTTGTTTGGTATTATGTGGTTATTCCTAAATTGCAACTCAAAATATCAATTCATAGACAACATGGTCAAAACAAGAAGTAATCACCCTCGATCTGATACCGAGGGAGAGATAGAAGCAACTCATACCCATAGGCGGAGTCATAGTAAAATTGAATGACCTACCCATAAGGCCGTGAGACGTAGCTCCACGAGCCTAAGGGGTGATAACTTAACCCTTGGGGGATCTCCTCGAGAAACCCTAATTAAAGAACCACATAATGGAACAAAGACACAAACAAAAAGAGGCTTCACAACCATCCTCATCAAGGAGACATGAGGAGACCTCAAGGGTCTCCTCTAAACACATAAAAACATCTCAAATACGTGAGGAATATTCAAGGGCGTCCTCATCACATGGACATAAAGAAGGTTCTAAAACTCATTCTTCATGTAGGGATGATGAGAATGCAACATATCCATCCACAAGGAGAAAATATGTTACCACAAAGCCCTCTTCATCAAGAAGGCAAACAAGAATTAAAACACCTCAAGACTCATAAGAAACATATTAAACAGGTCTGCCCACTGAAGGACAGGAAACTAGAGCTACATCTAGTCATGAGAATCATATAGAAGAAACCCTTCATACAAAAGGAAATATTCCTATAGAATATGGCCTCATAGGAGTGAATGGCACCCCATGGGACCAACCATGGAAAACAAGATAGCTAGACGGGTTAGATCGGTTTTCTACATGACCAACTCAAATAACTGTAGCTACTGAGAACTCTGCATCTGGAAGCTCATGAACAGTGACTTCTAAACACGTCTCTTAGTTTGGGGGTACCTCAGAGCAACCCCATAGTAGATGCATGGAGTCTTATCATAGAGATACTCAACAATACACTAGACAAGTCATATTAGCTAGCAAGAGTATAGATATATTAGAAACCTCCTCGAGGAATCTGAGTCAAGACAACAAGAATAGAGTCAGATAATCATGAGTATTTTGTAACGGCAAAAAATGACCAAATGAGGTGGTTAGAAAATGTATTACGTAAGGAGCGAGAGCTAGTGGAAGCTCTCAAACAAGATAAATAAAGATAAATACTCTTGCACAAAAATGAGCAGTGTTTAAGAGAGCAGGCTGAGCGGCTAGCTCTTAACAATTTACAGATAAATTATGGTGACCACCAAAGAACTAGATGTGTTGACTCACCTAAGGAGAGGCGCACTAGACAAGATAGCCCACAACAAAATCCCCCACCAAATCATGAATCAAATCCAACTAATGGGGGAAGGGAAAACACAACAAATCAAGATAATAATCCTAAGTCCCCTCATAGGAGTGAGGAAAATAGAACAAATCAAATGGATAGAGATATACCTCCATTGCCAATGTGAATAGGCTTACAAGAGGAGGAAATCCATGCATCAATGGTATTTCAAGAGCTTGATGAAAAGATGAAAACCTTTGAGAAACAAGAGGTAGCTGGGAACGCACCAACATTGAGAAAAATACACAACCAACCATTGTGCCCATCAATCCCTAACCCTCCATATCCTAAGCACTTTGAGATGCCTAGGTTAGAAAAGTTTAAAGGTGAGGAGGATGCACAAGAGCATGTCACTAATTTTATCAATGCCTATTTTCATCTTGAAGATAGTGACGCTTTCATGCTAAGAACATTAATAATGACATTTTCAGATGCTGCCACTCAATGGTTCAACCAACTACCTAAGCATAGCATAACCAACTTTGAACAACTAGTAAACACATTTCTAAAGTGTTTCTCCTTTTGTTCTAATAATAAGGCGAACCTTTCAGATCTGTCCAACTTGAAACAGTATGATGATGAGCCAATAATGAATTATGGAAATAGATGGAGAAAAGTCATGGAAAAATTATCATTCTCTGTTCCCACAGAAGATATCATTTGAATGTTCACCAAAAGTTGCTCTAAACACATCTCCCTATTGCTACAACTTCAGCAGTATCCTTCATTTGAGGAATCTTTGACATAGGCTAAGCTCATCAAAGAAATAAAAGTAGATAAGGGAACCATTAAAATCTAAAACAAAAAGGAGTGGAACAAGAATGGTAAGAATCACAAATATAAGCAAAAGCAGGGCAACCCTGCTCTAGTTAATCAAGTCATATTGGCTACACCCAAGGATGTAGGTGCACAACAACCTCATAACTATCAAGCACATCCCCTACCAGCCAACTAAGACCAAAAGAACAATCAGGGAAGAAATAGAGAACACAAGCCATCTCGTTATTTCATGCCTTTGATAGAATCAATGCAATCAATATTTAATCAGTTGAGCGAGGCCAGGAGGATCAGATTTCTTGATATACTACTTATATATCCAAACCATCTTAAGCCAAAAGGATATAGGGAAGATCAATTTTTCCCTTATCATAGGATACCGGGGCATGACATTGAGGCTTACATCGGGTTTAAGCATCAAGTACAAAACATGATTTAGGCAGGAGAACTCAAAGTTGACAACCCATTGGTTCCTGATAACAGATACATGGGCATATACAAAAACCCATTGTCTAATCATGTGACCCCAAGAGAGCAAGGGGCCCAAGTCAAATAGGTTCAAGTTGACATACCTACCCACAAATGCATTGGGATGGTTGAGATTGTTAACACAACAATAAGGACTAGGCGGTATGGTCAACCACAATTGCCTGCAGCTCCCATGAACATCCCAACCACTCCTAGGTAAATACAAGATAACCTTACAAGTCCACCAATGCGACCTGTGGTAACTATTCAGAGTATATTGGAGCAAAACCTACAGATGACTCCAGCTAAGTTATCCATCTATGAGCTCATACAACAGTCCCCAAAGCATAGGGAGACTCTAATGGATATTTTAAGAACAACTAAGCTCCAACCGCATGATGCAAATGCATTCACTCACTTTGTAGGACAAGTGCAAGAATTTCAAGAACCTATAATTTTATTCTATGATCATGAGATTAAGATAGTTTTTGCTGCCTTAATAGACCCTATGCTAAACATTATAGCAACAATCAACAACTTACCTTTCAAGAGGGTCTTGGTCGATACAGGTTCATCAATAAACATCATCACAAAAACTGCAATAGAGCACCTCAAGATACCCAAGTCCAATATCATTCCAGGAGCTTACACATTGAGAGCTTTTAATTATGCTTTATGCAATATTATGGGAATGATAGTCCTACCCATCAAGGTGGGGCACAAGACCATTCCTATGATGTGTCATGTCTTGGAAGGAGCTATGCAGTACAACATCCTCTTAGGATATCCTTGGATAAGGGCCATGAAGTGTGTGCCTTCGATCTTGCACCAGTGTTTCAAATATGTGCATGAGAACAAAGTCGAGGTTGTGCACCAACCCCAGAATTATCAAGCACAACCCCCGCAAATCAACTATGATCAAAAGAATAATCAAGGACAAAACAAAGAGTTCAAACCCCCTCACTATTTCACACCATTAATAGAATCAATGTAATAAATATTCAACCAACTGAGTGAGGTAGTAAATATCAGGTTCCTTGATATACCTCTTATAGATCCCAACCATATTAAGCCAAAAGGATATAGGGAAGATCAATTTTACCCCTATCATAGGATATTGGGGCATAATATTGAGGTTTGCATTGGTTTTAAGCACCAAGTTCAAAGCATGATTAAGGTGAGAGAACTTAAAGTGGACAACCCACTAGACCTTGAAAATAGAGATATGAGCATCTACAAAAACCCACTACCAACCATGAGGTCCCTATAGGGCAAGGTGCACAGGTTAATCACGTCTGAATTGATATGCCTACCCATGGATATGTTGGGATGGTTGAAATTATCAATATAGCAACCAGGACTATATGGTATTGTCAACCACAACCCCCTATAGCTCCCATAAATTTCCTAGCTACATCTAGGCAAAGGTAGGGGTAATACAATCTTCCAGGTCCACCAACCCAACCTGTGGTAACCATACGAAGTATACTCGAGTCAAATTTACAAATGACTTTGGCTAAGCTATCAATTTATGAGCTCATACAATAGTACCCAAAGCACATGGAGACCTTGATGGAGATTTTAAGGTCAATTGAGCTCCAACCGCAAGATACAAATGCATTCACTCATTTTTTGGGACAAGTACAAGAATGTCAGGATCCTATAATTCAATTCTATGATCATGAAATTAAGATAATATCTACTACCTTACCAGACCCTCTACTACACATTGTGGCATCAGTTAATTATTTATTATTTAAGTAGGTCTTGATTGATACAGGTTCATCAATCAACATCATCACAACAACAACAATAGAACATCTTAAGATCCCTAAGTCCAATATCATTCCGAGAGCCTATACATTAAGGGCTTTCAATGATGCTTTATGCAATACTATGGGAATGATAGTCCTACCTATCAAGGTAGGGCATAAGACCATCCTCGTGATGTGTCATGTCTTGGAAGAGGCCATGCAATACAACATCCTTCTAGGGAGACCTTGGATAAGGGACATGAGATGTGTTCCTTCGATCTTACACCAATGTGTCAAGTATGTGCATGACAACAAAGTCTACATGGTGTTGGCCAATGAAGAGCCATTCAAGTATGTTCATCAAGTGGATTATCTAGGATAACTTGTGATTCCTTCGGACCACTTGTTTGTATGACCTTCATCTCCAACTACCCAACTAGATAACAAAGACAAAGGGGCACAAAAGGACCCATCTTGCATCAACACCTCATCTTGCACACAAAGCAACTAATGCTTATAATAAACCAAAAGATAATCAGAAGCTAAAGGCACTCATGGTTGATAAAATAGAGCCTAAGGAAGTACTAAACATAGAAATTAAGAAAATTCCAACTACCATGGACGAATAAGACCTCCAAGATCAATCTAAGGATATGCTAGAACCTGCTTTGTCAGTGTCATCTGTAGGATCATCCACATCACATGTGACAATACACTTGTAAATCATGGGAATAGGAGGTATCTTGTTCATAACATCACATTTACACCCATCATAGAGTCTATGTAGGACATGGGATGACCGAAATATCTAATACCACCAGTGGAAATAGTGGTTCCAGTTGGAATCCCTCCCAACCAGATAAATTTCATCTACACTGGCCTAGATTGAGCCCATAAATCTATGGATATAGAAGAGGATAATTATGAGCTATTCAATGTCAATGTTCACTACCTCTCTAATCCTGATTTTTACCTGACCTATTTTGAGCATTTCCATTGTCATGGTTATGGTCTTGGTATATATGATCAGGGGTGTAGGCGACCATTCAAGCTGTAATACCAAATCCCATCTGACATATTTGGGTTAGGCTATCACATTAGAGGTCGATATGACTCTCTAGTAGTAGCATTAGATAGATTAACCTTGGGGTTAGGAGAAGACATCGATTTTATTCCTTATCACCCACCAAGTGCAAGATATCTAAGCAACAAACAAGTGGCTATGGCAATCATACCACCTATCGAGACTTAACATTCAAGATCCACAATTGATTCTACCCCAATAGGTTACAACTCATGGGATTATGAGAAAGAAGAAAATGGATATGTGGGAAGCGATGGTGAAGCACAAGCGGGCTTGGTTTACCATGGGACTCGCTATTTGAAAAGCTTTACCTGGTTCGAACACCATGAGAATGGCTACATATCGGATGAAAGTGGATATGAGTCAGAATACTCAACATAAAGAGCATACCTAGTGTTGAGTGGTATTTTCACCCAATTGTGAAAGTACACTCTCCTTTAGGATTTGGGTTTCAAATCCCCTCTTGCAAAGAAGTTAAACAAACAACTTCTCCAAGGTCTCCGTTGTATTAGCATTTGCATGTGTATTAGTAATCTCAAATAAAGATATTCAATTTAAATGCTTGGAACACCTTAGTGATTGCAAGTAACTATAAACAAGGGGCAATGTTGATTTATTTCACCTTGAAAATTTAGTGATTGTTCATTGTTTTTTTGGATTTTGAAATTTTCTTTTAATGTTTATTTTAATGCCTAAAAATAAGTTAAAATTTCTAGAAATGAATAAAATGCGGAAAATGAAAATGAAATGCAGAATCTAAAAATAAAATGCATTCAGTATGATGCTATCCTATTTCGACAAAACCAAAGATGTGAGGTCTCCATGCATGCAACCTAACCTATTGGACCTACCAAACAAGCACAATCCGGATAAGCTAAGTGTTGGTTCCTAGGGTACGAAATAAAATTCAGATTTCAAATATTCACCTAATGTAACCCAAAAAAATGGCATTAACATTATCTATAAATTTGAAATCTGAAAAAATGAAAGAATAAACATTAAATCCATAGCATGCAAAGAAAATCTCCTTCTTTCTTGCCCACAAGATGCAAATTTTTGAAGACTTCTGCATTAAAAATATGTCATTTTACAATAGCAAAAATATCTAGTTTTCCCAAACTAGTCCATGAAAAAAAATGACTCAAACAGGTCCAGAATGGCTTCATCGCCTTCAAGTCTGCAACTCTACTTGTAGAAATTTCCAACCCATGTCCATGAAGAAGAAAAAACCAGTCTACAAAAGAAAAACAACCCAACTAGGTCCAGAATGGCTATCTTGCCTTCAAACCTACAACGCTACTTGCAGCAGTTTTCCACCCCTTCTGGCCTCTTTGAATGGCGTATTTAAACTTCTAAAAACATTTTTTCTCCTTCCATGATGGTTCATTTCATTTTTTGATGGTTGTTCGCTTCACCTTCCCTGACTGTTCGTTTCACCTTTCCTTGTATGCATGTGCTTTGGTTTCCACTTTGTGGCCCTTCGCTACGTTTTCTCCACATGGGCTTGCGTCTGTTTCCCTCTGTGTGTAATGAACATCTTAAATGATTTCAAATAATTAAATATTCCTTATGTAATGCTTTGTCTTATTCATTAGATTTTGTCCTTATGTCCACATCACTATGCAGGTTCGTTACCTTGGCAAAAATGGAACATGTCGCGATATCGCGACGCTTCTTGCTTCTCTGTTTGCCTGCCCCTTTTGAATCATGAAAATGTAACATGTCATGATATCATGAAACTTTTGGCCCCTTCCATCTTTTGTTGCTTTTAGCCACGAAAATGCAACATGTCACGATATCACGACACTCTTTCCTCCGTTGACCGCGACGATGCAACATGTCACGATATTGCGACACTTTTTCTCTTTTGGTCGTGACGATGCAACATGTCACAATATCGTGACACTTTTTCTATTTTGGCCATGACAATGCAACATGTTGTGATATCACGACACTTTTTCTTTCTTCTATTTTAGCCACGAAAATGCAACATGTCGCGATATCGCGACACTTTTTATTTCTTCTGTTCTGGTCACAAAAATGCAACATGTCACGATATTGCGACACTTTTTCTTTCTTTTGTTTTGGTCATGAAAATGCAACATGTCATGATATCGCAACACTTTTTCTTTTTTCTGTTCTGGTCGCAAAAATGCAACATGTCGCAATATCACGACACTTTTTCTTTCTTCTATTTTGGTCACGAAAATGCAACATGTCACGATATCGTGACACTTTTTCTCTTTTGGCCGCGATGGTGCAGCATGTCATGATATCACGACAATTTCTATTTTGGCCGCAATGGTGCAACATGTCGCGATATCACGAAACTTTTTCTCTTATGGCCGCGATGTTGCAACATGTCATGATATCGTGACACTTTTTATCTTTTGGCCGTGATGGTGCAACATGTCGTGATATCACGACACTTTTTCTCATTTGGCTGCGATGGTGCAATATGTCGTGATATCATGACACTTTTTCTCCTTTGTCCGTGATGGTGCAACATGTCGTGATATCGCGACACTTTTTCTCCTTTGGCCACGATGGTGCAACATGTCACGATATCGCAACACTTTTTCTTCTTTGGCCGCGATGGTGCAACATGTCATGATATCATGACACTTTTTCTCCTTTTGCCACGATGGTGCAACATGTCGTGATATCGTGACACTTTTTCTCCTTTTTCCGCGATGGTGCAACATGTTGCGATATCATGATACTTTTTCTCTTTTGGCCACAATGGTGCAACATGTCACGATATCGTGACACTTTTTCTTTTTTGGCCTCTCCCTTTGCTTTGGATCGCAAAAATGCAACATGTCGCGATATCGCAACACTTTTTCTCCTTGTGGTGTTTTGATTTTTCTTTGATCTTTAGCATATGGGCCACTTCGGTCTTCTTGGAAAACATGCAAAAAAGGTGGGTCCCCAATTTTGGGGTATGTTGTGGAGCAGCCACAACAAATGGCAACTCTGTGGAAAATGCTCCCGAGCATTTTGGTGAGAACTCAACCTGAAAACACACAGACTCAAAGACAAGCGTCAGCAAAAATCCCAAGAATGAAACTAGATGAGAAATACATGAAGCATTAGAATTATTAAGCATCAGCTCGGTGTGTGCAATGTGCTTCATTCCCTATCATTTGAAACTCGTTCAAATTTCCATTGTCAGTTTCACTTATGATTTGTATGCAAGGCTATGAATGATTTGTGCAGGATTTGAGGTATGACAACTATGTTAGAGATATAACAACCTGCTTTGGAAAGGCTCAGACCTTCCAGTATCATGAAAAAACATATTAAAACTATCAAACCCTCTTAGGACAAAAAAAAAATATGTATACTAAATTAATTTACTAGATCCCAAAGTTGGTTATGTGCCGCTACCATATTGAACCCATGTGCAAGTGTAAGTGAAATCAGAGCTTTGGGGAATAGGATTCCCAACCTAAAAGAGATGGGAATTTAACCCTATCCTTACTACTCTGATCTGGAGTTCATTACCTCATCTTGAACAAAATGATTTAACCTGTTATGGATGAAACTGTCAGGCTAGCCTATCCGTTTGAGCAGTTAGTGGTCTTGATTTTAGACAAGAAGTGTTACCACGCATGAGCATACTCCATTTCCAGCCAAGCGTCTATAGCCCCGATGGAGATTAACCCCATAATCCATGATCTGGCTCTACTTTTAATTTCTTGGATCTTGGGGATGACCACCCACCCTTGCAAGGGACACATAGTATGATCCTTCCAATCAAATATTAATGATAAAATGAAAAATATTTGCTTTGGAATTTCAAGTTCTTGAGTGGGTAAAATAGAAGCCTTGGGGAATCAGATTCTCAACCTAATCGAGATGAGAATTATACCCTATCTACTCCATGAAGGTCAAATCAGATCTTTGGGGATTTGGATCCTCAACCTAAGTTCGATGAGGATTTCACCCTATCCTTACTACTCCATGAAGGTCAAATCAGATCTTTGGGGAGTTGGATCCTCAACCTAAGTTCGATGAGGATTTAACCTTATCCTTACTACTCTGATTTTAGGCCTTAAGCACTAATGGGAGTGGTAAAAACCACTATTTTAAGGATTATATTGCATGATAGGACAGACATGAAATACTCCTTTCGCCTCACCTTTTCTTCCAAGTACGATTTTGACCATTTTGCTCAAGATCCTCTTTAATATGTGCAGAATGTGCTTGGTTCAAGATAGTTCAGGCATCAATTCCCAATATTAGGATACTTTTAATATATGTTATGTAATAACCCTAAGAGGATTCGACACTTTTTCAATGATTGTACATGAAATGAAGATGCAACTGAGATGAAATGTATATGCAACGTGGAATGTAACATGAGATATGAATGCATTGCTCCTTTTGAAATGCAGATGGAATATACCACCTACTTTACCATAATGTGTAAAATTGACAACTTCATGCATCACAAGTTCCAAACGATATTCTTTAATGTGTTTGTGATACTCGTGGAGCTTTTTGCAATAAAATTCTGATGTTTCATATTCTCCTAGTCTTAGTTACATTCATAAGGACCTAATTTAACAAACCAAAAGCATCCAAAGGACCAACACACAAAACTTAAAACCAAAATGAGATCCAATCCAAAACCAAAACACGAAAATCAAAAGTATATACAAATGTACAAAAAATTTGGATTATCATTTTCTCGGATCCCAAACCTGATTAGAATTCTTTAAAAGACATATGACGTGATACACATACCATGTTTCACAGGAATCCAACAAAAACAAGATCAAACCAAACCAAGAAACAAAATTCCACTTGCCCCTCTCACCATACCAATTTGATTTAGTTTCATTAATAATCCTATGGTGGAGTTTCTAGTTTTCAAATTGATTAGACAATGATTGATATTCAATTCCTTTATGTTTATTCTTTAAGATGTCCATTCCGCACTTTGATTCACGATGTAGAAATAAGCTTTCATTTTCATTCAATAAAGCCATAACATTAATAATATTTGATTCAAACCATTCATTAGGTAAATCTTCATTCGAATTTTGCATGGTGAAACCAAAAAGATAATATTTTACCTTTGGGATGTTTTCATTTGACCTCACTTGAAGAGGATTTGAAAATTCCTCTTTTCTCTCATGACATTCATCATCATGTAGCACTTGTTATTTCTCCATGACTCGTTTATCAAAGGCACCAAACTTAGGTACCCAATTGAAAATATGCCTATCCCTTTCAAACCATAAGTCTTGTCTATCTAAGGGCAGGTTAACTAACACATTTCCGTGATCAATCACTTGGGTTGTTTTTGGTAACGTGAGATTTTCAATTGGATTATCAATGATATCAAACCCAAATGATTTAGGTTTTGTAATTTTCTCATTTTGAAATGGCATAATCATTGTAGCACAAGTAAGTGGATCAAGATTTTCAATTTCTTTTCCTTCAAAGGAATCTAAAGCAAATGACCCTCTTTCTTGATTCATGGTTGTAGAATCCTTATCATGTTCCAAAATTTGATGAGATTTGAATTCCTCTTCCAAAACTTTCTTAAATTGTACAAGATTTATAGTATCCTCATGTGAGGAAGCAATTGAGTTATCCTGCATATTAATTGACGCAACAAGTTTGTTAGAAGATTCAGATTGATAATATTCTTCCCATTTCTTCCATGAATCATAGTAATCATCCTCCAAGTTCAAGTTGTGACGTTCAAGTACTTCTTCTTCATCTTCTGATTCATCAACATGTTTCTCATCCCATTCATCTTCACCTTCCTTAGATGGTCCAGTTATTTCCAAAAGTGGGTTATTTCTTGAATTCAAATTGGTAAAGCTATCATAATCCAAATTTGTAACCCATGATTCAATTTTATCACAATTTGGAAGGTGTGGATCCTCCTGGTCATCACTCTCTTGATGCTATAGAGTTTCCACCACCAAAATATTGTCCTCTCCTTGTTGATGTTGGGGTGGACCCTTATTTGGCACAAGTTCCAAATCATCCACTTGAGCTTGGAGATAATGGGTATACATAGCAATTTTGGGACAATTCCTTTCATTATGCTCCTTTGTATTATGCAATCTACACCCATTTTCCCATGCAAAATCAGAAATATTAAGAATGGAACTAGAGTGACTTGGTCCTACAGAAGTATCTATCTAATTAGCAATAGGGGAAGGCACACCCCCATTGTTTGGCTTTGTATTCCACTATCTCCCTCTATTGTTGGAATTTTGATTTGGGTGAGGGGCATGGGATTCATACTTCTATTTTTGAACCAAATCATTACTCAATTTGTGAACTATCTTTTTGAGTTCTTCAACCTCCAAAAAAATCTCTTTTGGTTGAGCTATGTTATTGCTATTTCCAATAGGATTTGCGTAATTGGTGAGATCTTGACTTAACATTTGAGTTGGATTTTGAGCCACTTGATTTGCGTAGGGATTCACACTTTGAATTGGAATTGGATTGGGTGCGTAAGCGGGTGTTGATGAATATGGTTGTTGATAAGGCAAAGCATTTATGCCTGATATTTGTGGTGCCATGATCTGATTCATCATAGGAGCTTGACCATATGGACCATATTGTCCTACCATAGGCATATGGGAAAACCCATAACCCTATGGTGTCATTTGTTGTTCAATGGTCATAGCTTCATTATAGGCTAGAGCAAGCGTGGTAACTTGAGGATTTTGCCTTGCAAAAATTGTTGTCATAGGATCCAATGCCCCAAAATATATTTGCAAAGCTACTATGGGATAAATGGTAAAATGCCAAATTGCTCTATTATAGCACTTCTAAAATATTTGATTAAAAGTTCGGATTGGCTCACCCTGGCCTCTTTTGCATGTAATGAACTGATTATAGATGATTGTGGGATCTAATGGTGACCTAAATTGGTTGACAAAAGCATTCTCCATTTGTGTCCATGACGTAATGGAACCAGTAGGTAAGAAAATGTACCATTCGTAGGCCACTGGGTCTAGGCTTATGGGGAAGAGTCTACAAGCCACATCTTCATGTTGAACTTGCAATCTTATCAAAACATCCCTATAGGCCTGAATATGTTCTTTTGTGGTCCTTAGGCCATCTGGTTTGTATTCGGGCAAAAATCTCTCTATATTCTTAGGGATCTCGTGAATATCCCTTGCAATATTCAAAGGAATGTTATTGGCTCCATACCAAGGAGGTGGTGGAGGTTGGGCCATTTGATTCAAAATCGATGATGATAACCCTACAAGAACCTAACAAAACTCTCAGTACCTCAAAGAAAACCTGCGACACACAGAAAATCTTGCAATTAATGAAATTCAAAGAATAACTTCAAAATCAATTTGTTAGTCATGAAAGAAGGAACCTTGACAAAGCAGTATTCTAAAATGTAAATTAGTTTTTGATTCACCATATCACATATGCGCAAGTGATACTCCTAGTGTTGTAGGCTTTCTGATTCATAACATCGCATTATGCGCAGGTGAAGAGAATAATACCGACAACAAATACATTTTTAGACAAAATAATTCCTTAAAAATAAGCATGAAATGACTAGCAAATATCAAACATGTAACATGATAATCATGTTAGCATCAACCAAGAGATGTATCCATTAAAATCAAATGAGAGTAATTGCATGGAGACAACCTCGTTAGTCAAGAATTTTTTTTTTTTAAATCAAATCAAGACACATTATTCCTGTATGAACAATCAAAAGCGTTAGAAAAATGCATAGCAATTCATGTCCTCCTTTTAACACTACAAGGTTGTATTTTTAAAAGAGGGCTAAAGATAATAATCAATAGGGCATGGAATATTCAAAATTTAAATCCCTATAGCATTTAAATCACACTGAAATAAACTGGTTCAGGCCCTCCTTCTAGCGCCAATATGTTGAGTGGTATTTTCACCCGATTGTGAAAGTACACTCTCCTTTAGGATTTGGGTTTCAAATCCCCTCTTGCAAATAAGTTAAACAAACAACTTCTACAAGGTCTCCGCTCTGTATTAGCATTTGCATATGTGTATTAGTAATCTCAAATAAAGATATTCAATTTAAATGCTTGGAACACCTTAGTGATTGCAAGTAACTATAAACAAGGGGCAATGTTGATTTATTTCACCATGAAACTTTAGTGATTGTTCATTATTTTTTTTGGATTTTGAAATTTTCTTTTAATGTTTATTTTAATTCCTGAAAATAAGTTAATTTTTTTGGAAATGAATAAAATGTAGAAAATGAAAATGAAATGCAAAAACTGAAAATAAAATGCATTCAGTATGATGCTATCCTATTTCGACAAAATTGAAGATGTGAGGTCTTCGTGCATGCAACCTAACCTATTGGACCTGCCAAACAAGCACAATCCGGATAAGCTAAGTGCTGGTTCCTAGGGTACGAAATAAAATTTAGATTTCAAATATTCGCCTAATGTAACCCAAAAAAATGGCATTAACATTATCTATAAATTTGAAATCTGAAAAAATGAAAGAATAAACATTAAATCCATCGCATGCAAAGAAAATATCCTTATTTCTTGCCCACAAGATGCAAATTTCTGAAGACTTATGCATTAAAAATATGTCATTTTACAATAGCAGAAATTTCTGGTTTTCCCAAACCAGTCCATGAAAAAAAAATGACTCAAACAGGTCCAGAATGGCCTCATCGCCTTCAATTATACAACTCTGCTCGCAACAATTTCCAACCCATGTCCATGAAGAAGAAAAAACTAGTCTACGAAAGAAAAACAGCCCAACTAGGTCTAGAATGGCTATCTTGCCTTCAAACCTGCAACGCTACTTGCAGCAGTTTTTCCACCCCTCTGGCCTCTTTGAATGGCATATTTAAACTTCTAAAAACATTGTTTCTCCTTCCATGACGGTTCGTTTCATTTTTTGATGGCTGTTCGCTTCACCTTCCCTGACTGTTCATTTCACCTTTCCTTGTATGCGTGTGCTTTGGTTTCCACTTTGTGGCCCTTCGCTGTGTTTTCTCCACATGGGCTTGCGTCCGTTTCCCTCTGTGTGTAACGACCATCTTAAATGATTTCAAATCATTAAAGATTCCTTATGTAACACTTTGTCTTATTCATTATATTTTGTCCTTATGTCCACATCACTATGTAGGTCTGTTACCTTGGCAAAAATAGAACATGTCATGCTATCGCGATGCTTCTTGCTTCTCTGTTTTCTTGCCCCTTTTGAATCGCGAAAATGTAACATGTCATGATATCACGAAACTTTTGGCCCCTTCCGTATTTTGTTGCTTTTAGCCATGAAAATGCAACATGTCGCGATATCGCGACACTCTTTCCTCCTTTGACCATGACGATGCAACATGTCACGATATCGTGAAACTTTTTCTCTTTTGGCCACGACGATGCAACATGTCGCGATATCGCGACACTTTTTCTATTTTGGCCATGACGATGCAACATGTCGCGATATCGCGACACTTTTTCTTTCTTTTGTTCTGGCCATGAAAATGCAACATGTCGCGATATCGCGATACTTTTTCTTTCTTCTGTTTTGGTCATAAAAATGCAACATGTCGCGATATCACGACACTTTTTCTTTCTTCTGTTTTGGTCACAAAAATGCAACATGTCACGATATCGTGACACTTTTTATTTCTTCTGTTCTGGTCGTGAAAATGCAACATGTCGTGATATCATGACACTTTTTCTTTCTTTTATTTTGGTCGTGAAAATGCAACATGTCACGATATCATGACACTTTTTCTCTTTTGGCCGCGATGGTGCAACATGTCACGATATCGCAACAATTTCTCTTTTGGCCACGATGGTGCAACATGTCACGATATCATGACACTTTTTCTCGTATGGCCATGATGGTGTAACATGTTGTGATATCACGACACTTTTTCTCTTTTGGCTGCAATGGTGCAACATGTCGCAATATCATGACACTTTTTATCCTTTAGCCACGATGGTGCAACATGTCACGATATTGCAACACTTTTTCTCTTTTGGCCGTGATGGTGCAACATGTCATGATATCATGACACTTTTTCTCTTTTGGCATCTCCCTTTGCTTTGGACCATGAAAATGCAACATGTCGCAATATCGTGACACTTTTTCTCCTTGTGGTGTTTTTCTTTTTCTTTGATCTTTAGCATATGGGCCACTTCGGTCTTCTTGGAAAAAATGCAAAAAAGGTGGGTCCCCAATTTTGGGGTACGTTGTGGAGCAACCACAAAACATAGGAATAATGCAATGGCCCCATGATTTGGGGTAACATACTAATGTAAATGGAATCTTCATAAGTGACAAAGAATATGAAGATGAGATAGAGATGGCCTAATTAGGACCAAGATATGTGCCTCTCACCTTTGGGCCGCATACCAATGCTAATTTTTTTTGGATAAGTGATGATGATTTTGATGACAAGACTGAGATGGCTTATCTTGAACCTCACCATTTATGATAAGTCAACATGTTCGTAGAAAGAGAAGCAGTACTTCATGCCATAGACTCTGGCTTGAAATTTTTGGAGAGATCGATTGACTTGAATGTCATTCATTGCATTGTCAATCCCCCTCTACCTATGTTCAGGGAGCTCTTAGAGCACAATGATCCTATTTTTAGACCAGATCATGGGCCATATCCATAGATTCCTTGTCCTCCAAAGCCTCATCATGAGTATAGGAAGGAAACCTTTGAGACAAGATTTCAACCATGTGGTTCTAGATATTTCATTCCATCCATCAATGCAATCTCCATGGATTTGACCACTCCACTTCACAACTCAGTAGATCCCTCTAAACCTTTGTGTCTCAACATGTAGGCTATTGATTGGGATCACGTTGATTCACCTGTAGAGCCTGAAGATCTCCTCTCTAATGAAAATATGTTACAACCATTCCATTTTGCATTAGGTTGTGCATATGATGTGTTCCATGCTAGTTTGGATCCTAAGTCAGTAGGACCTATAAATCCTATCGATGACATTGATACCCATGCCTCACCAATTAGAGTATGGGTCACATATGGCTATATAAGTGAATTTTGAGGTTGACATCAGCGATGATCCTACTCAACCAAATAAATTCAAGTTCAGAGAAAGTCTATCTCTAGAGGAACAAGCCATCATAATTCCTCTCCGTAAAGAGAGGCCAAATTTATTTGCTTGGACTTACAAAGACATGTCAGGTATTGAACCAAAGTTAGTTGTTCACAACCTTTCATTGGACCCCCTAAAGAAGCCAGTCAAGCAAAAATTAAGGAATATACATCCAACCATCACTTTGATGGTGAAGAACGAGCTACAAAAACTATTGGATGTAATATTCATAGTTCCCATCGACTATCCTGAATGGGTCTCGAATATGGTACCCATAGGAAAACCAGATGGAAGAGTTTGTATTTGCATAGATTTTAGGGACTTAAATAGGGCAACTTCGAAGGATTCATTCCCATTACCAAACATAGATGCTCTTATTGATGTCACTGCAGGTCATGAGATACTATCCCTAATGGATGGGTTTTTTGGATACAATCAAATCTGAATAAAACCCAAAGACCAACACAAGACTGCTTTCATTACTCCATGGGGAAATTTCTATTACAAAGTGATTTCATTCATCCTAAAGAATGTTGGTGCCACATACCAATGGGCCATGACATACATATTTTATGATTACATGCACACAATCTTGGAAGACTACATGGATGACTAGTTGGCCAAATCATTGATACGATAAGAGCACGCTGAGATCCTTACAAATTTTTTTGATCACCTCATAGATCACAATGTCATATTGAATCCTAAGAAGTGTGTGTTTGGAATGACTTCTGGTAAGCTCTTAGGGTTCATTTTTTCCATGAGAGGCATTTAATTTGATCCAAAAAAAGTAGAAGCTATAATGGAGATGGCTGCCCCTACCAACATTAGGGAATTAAGAAGCCTACAAGGCAAGGTAGCATCCATCAAATGGTTCATCGTGCAATTATTAGACAAGTGTCAACCCATGAATCGGTTGCTATGCAAGGATGTCCCATTTCATTGGGATAAAGAGTGCCAACAAGCCTTTGCAGAGATTAAAATATACCTGGCAACACCACCAGTGCTAGCTCCACCAAGGCCAGATGTACCATTTTTGCTATACATATCAGCTACTAATTTTTCTTTGGGCACAATGTTAGCCCTAAAGAACATGCAATACAAAGAGAAATCCATATATTACATTAGTCACCCCTTGGTAAGCTATGAGCTAGGATATGCGTATGTAGAAAAGTTGTGCTTAGCGGTGGTATTTGCAACCAAACAGTTGTGACACTACTTGAGCCATACGATTTACGTTATATCAAAATAGAATCCTTTTTAGTATATGATGAATAAGATGTATCACAATACACATACTGCAAAGTGGATCATGTTATTGATATAATTTGACCTAGAATTCATAAGCCAAAATTCCATCAAAGGACAAGTCATAGTAGATCAGTTAGCAGAGGCACCTCTTAAGTATATCAAGTCTCTCACTATAGAATTTCCTAATGATGTAGTCTTCGCATTATCAGATCCATCGAAACTCGAAGAACTTGAGAAAAAAAGAAAAATGACATTATTATTTGATGGTTCAAAATGCGAGCAAAGGGGTGGAGCAAGGATAGTATTTATCACACCACAAGGGGCTCCATTGCCCTTATCATTCAATCTAGACTTCCCTTGCACAAAAAATAACACAAAGTATGAAGTCTTAATCTTGGGACTCCAAACAACCATTGCAATGGGGATTAAAAGATTGAATATCTTTGGTGACTCCTTGCTCATAGTGAATCAAGTTAAAGGATTGTTCCAATGCAGGTGTCCACTCTTAAAATCTTACAAGGATCTTGTTGACACTTTCCTAGCCTGACTATAATGGTATGACATCGAGGTGATCCCTCGTACATAAAATAGATTTGCAAACACCATGGCATATTTGGGATCCTTAATACCTCAGAATACATCTACTGATTTCACAACCGTTCATGTGAAAGTGCTTGCATTTTCTATGATAAAACATGAGGTTATTGACAACCTAAATTCAGTCAACATGATCCAAATCAATCCAAATCAGGAGTGGTCCTTCAAATTTAGAGATTTCTTGCAAACAACCCCTTGGGAGTCTTTGATCTCTCAAGGTCCCACTGAATGTGGAACAACCATTCATCACAGGATTGTTTTCCAATAAATGTTCATAAATGCTAGATTGCAAGGAGAGCATGCCATTTTATCCATAGAAGCAATGGATTATCAGGATTGGCTTTTCCAATTACAAGACTTCTTGAATCTCAAAATGATACCATAAGGTCTATCACATTCTAAGAAATGAAAATTTAATCAAAAGGTGACTAGATGCATTTTTATAGGAGAGATCCTTTATAGACGAGGTTATGATGGAATGCTCCTTCATTGTCTTGAGCCCTAGGAAGCATCTTGGGAAATTTTGCAAGCTCATGATGGTACATGTGGCAGTCACTTCAGTGGCATGGCCATCGTTAAGTGTATTTTGAGAATGAGTTACTATTGGCCCACTATGGAAAAATAATGTTGTGAGTATGTCAAGAAATGCATAAAGTTTCAGTATCATGCAAACCTCACTCACTTGCCATCACAAGACTTGTAACCCATCCAGGCAGCATGGCCCTTCTCGTAGTGGGATTAGACTTGATTGGTAATATAGATCCCCCATATTCAAGGTGACACATGTTCATCATAACGGCCACTGAGTATTTCACCAAATGGGTTAAATCGATCCCCTTAACATCAATAATTAGTTCGAGGATTGCAAATTTTATACTCCATAATATCATAAATCGATTTGGGCTCCCTTAAAATATTATATTGGATAATGGAACATCTTTCAAGAACAAAAATATGCATGCTTTAATGGAAAAATACTGCATCCAGCATAGTTTTTCAACACCTTATTACCCACAAGCAAATGGGCAAGCAGAAGCCTCAAACAAAACAATCATCTCCATCTTGAGAAAAATAGTAGTAGATAATCATAGGGACTGGCATTTGCAATTACCTCTAGCATTATGGGTATATAGGACTAGTGTGCAGATGCCCACTGGGGCAACACTATTTTCACTCATATATGGCATTGAGACCATCATGCCCCTAGAACTGGAAATCCCAACCTTGTGCATAACATTAAAAGACTTTATAGATGATGACACAGCGTGGCAAGACCACCTAGATCAGTTAATGCTTCTTGATGAACGATGCTTCAATGCCATGGAGCATCTCTACATTTATCAGAGTCATCTTGCATGAGCATACAATAGTAAAGTTCATTTGAGAGAATTCAAATTTGGGGATATAGTGCTCAAAGAAAATCAGTAGAACTTAAATTTGTTGTTGTATTTGTGAGACAAATTTGCATCAAATTGGATAGTCCCCTACATAATTTCAGAGAAATTTGGTCTTGGATCATACCACCTAACATATTTGGATGGTGTTGAAGAGCCTAAACCTCTCAACATAATTCATCTAAAGGTATTTCATACATAAAATCAAATAAAAACATTCAAATATGTCATAAGTACCACCTAACATCTTTGGACGGTGTCGAAGAGCCTGAACCTCTCAAAATCATTCATCTAAAGGTATTTCATACATAAAATCAAATAAAAATATTCAAATATGTCATAAAAATAAAAATATTCAAATATGTCATAAAAATAAAAACATTCAAATAAGTCATAAAAATAAAAAACATTCAAACATGTCATAAAAATCAAAATCACAAAAATGCTCCAAGGGTATCCAAACCGCTTGGTCAAAAATCAAACAAAAATCTCCAAAGGCATATTAAAGCCCTTTGGTCAAATCAAAATCACAAAATGCTCCAAGGGCATCCAAACTGCTTGGTCAAAATCACAAAAATGCTCCAAGGGTATCCAAACTGCTTGGTCAAAAACCAAACAAAAAGCTTCAAAGGCATCTTAAAGCCCTTTGGTTAAATCAAAAATCACAAAAATGCTCTAAGGGCATCCAAACCGCTTGGTCAAAATCAAACATAAATCTCCAAAGGCATCTTAAAGCCCTTTGGTCAAGTCAAAAATCAAATCACAAAAATGCTCCAAGGACATCCAAACCGCTTGGTCAAAATCACAAAAATGCTCCAAGGGTATCTAAACCACTTAAGTCAAAATCAAACAAAAAGCTCCAAAGGCATCTTAAAGCCCTATGGTCAAGTAAAAAATCAAATCACAAAAATGCTCCAAGGGTACCCAACCCACTTGGTCAAAATCAAACACAAAAAGCTCCAAAGGCATCTTAAAGCCCTTTGGTCAAATCAAAACACAAAAACATTCAAAATAATCAAAAGGACAAAAACAAAGCAAAATCAAAAATACAAAAACATTTGCATCTCATATCCGCATAATTGCATCTCATATCTGCATAATTTCATATCCATACATATCCATTGCTTTTGCATATGTTATGATCACAATTTTACAAACGATTCCACAATTTGTATCTCAATCACAATATACAAGTTCACCCTCATCCATGCATTCATGTGTATAATTGTATTTCTCAACACAACCAAATAATGTTGCTCTACAAAATATACTAAGTTTTCCTATTATTTCAACCATGTCTAGTGGTCTTATCAACTTTGATGGAAAGCCACATTGATTAGTAGAAGAGCAAGGTCTAGTTGTAGTACCATGGATATTCAGGATCCCATCACTAATTGAAACACTAAAATCCTAGTTGATACAAGGGAAATATGAAAACAACAAAGTGGTTTAGGTTACCAAAAGTGAAAAAGATCTTCCTTGCATATCCCCCTGTGCAACCGGTTTAAAGGTGCTGAGAATTGGCAAAAGGACAAGTTCTGCCCTACCTAGAAATAAGTGATTATCATCACTACATAAATCCCTTTCTTTCTTTACAACAAGAAAAATCCCGAAACAAAGTACAAATTAAAAATTCCATTCTCAAATTCATATTTCAAAAATCAAAAATCAAAATAGTCAAAGAAAACAAGCAAGTTTCATCCTTATGTGCAATCCCTTGCTCAAAAAAAAAAAATAGTCAAAATAAGCAGTGACTTTCATCGCTAAGTATGAGCAAGTATCCAAAAATAAATGAAGAAAAAAAGAAATAGAAGTTGAATCCTTGGAATTCTCAACATTGCACAAAACTGGAAGGAGAAATCCTTAAGCATGACGGCATGTCTATTATAAAATCTTCTGGAATTTGTATAGACCAATGTTTGAATGTGGATGAGCTAGGTTAGGTAACTCAAAACTGCCTAGTAGTATAGTGCAACTAAGTCCAACATAAGGATGAGATAAAACACTTGAGAATCCCTGATATTGGCAATGGGTTGAAAGAATCCCACCTGACATCGGAGGAAATGGTTGATTTATATCTAAAATAAATTCATTTGCACACACAGAGAGATTGAATATCCAAGAACAGAGTGAAAGCCTTTCCTTTCAAAAATTCTTGTATGGTAAGTACATAAATTAGAAAGGAGGTAGTAAATTATTTCAATTCTATCCTTGGTCAGGAATCGCAGTGCAATGAGGAGGCCAAAGATATTCTCTTGCAATCCATTCCTAGAATAATAAATGAGGATATAAACCTTAAGCTTCTAGCTCCCTTTTCTGATGAGGAAATTAAGGAAGCCTTGTTTATCATGGAGCCAGACAAATCCCCGGGACCTGATGGCTCTTCCCCTCATTTCTATCAAGATTTTTGGGACATCGTAAGTGAGGATGTAATTTTTGCTATCAGAGAATTCCAAGCAAGCAATCATATCCCAAAATGTCTCAACTCTACTTTTATTTCTCTAATTCCTAAGAAGCAAACCCCTAAATCTATGGCTAACTTTAGGCCGTGCAATGTTTCTTACAATATCCTAACTAAATCCATTACAAATAGAATGAAAGATGTTCTACCCCACATCATATATCTATGCTAGGGAAGCTATTTCTAGGGTAGGTCAATCTTGGATGGATTTATCACAGTTCATGAAGCTCTGCACTCTGCTCATAAGACTAACAGGTCTATTTTTGCCCTCAAGCTTGATATGAGCAAAGTATTTGATAGGCTAAATTGGGACTTTCTGATTGTTGTCCTCCTTAAGTTTGGTTTTCACCACCAATGGGTTAATTTTATCAAAGAATGCATTTCTAAATCATGGTTCTCTATTCTATTTAATGGAACAACTGCTAGTTACTTTTAAAGTCACACAGTAATTTGGCAGGGGGACCCTATTAGCCCCATGTTATTCATCATTTTGGCAGAAGCTTTAGGTAAAACCATAAAAAATGCTTGTATTTCAAGGCTAATATTAGGAATCAAGGCAACATATCTCACTAGGGCTATTTCTCACCAATAATTCATTGATGATACCCTTCTATTGACTAAGGTGTCGGTGGTTGAGGCCAAAAGAATTAAATACATCCTGCAACTCTACGAGGACGCTGCTGGTTAGAAAGTTAATTTCAATAAAAGTAAGTTTATTTCTTGAACACCCCCATTCAAATGCAAGGAAGGATTGTAGAAATTTTAGGGTGTGATATAGTAAACCTCCCCACTTTGTATCTTGGTCTCCCTCTTTTCATTAGTTCTTCGAGAGAGTCAATGTGGGACAGGGTTATTTAAAGAATTCAAAAAAAACTTGTTGGATGGAAAGGTCATCTTCTATCTCAAGTAGGAAAGCTAACCCTCACTAAGGCCTCTCTTCAGAACATTCTAGTCTATTTCCTCTCCGTTTTCAAAGCCCTTGTGAAGGTTTTCCAGAAAATTGAGAAACTCCAAAAAGAATTTGTATGGACTAGATCAGAGGATAAAAAAAGGATACACCTTGTAGGATGGAGCAAAGTGTGCATACCCAGGGAAAATGGGGGCTTAGGTCTGAGGATAATTGCTCATCTGAATTTAGCTTTACTATCTAAGCAGGCATGGTGCCTCATTTCTTGTGAAGAAAATGAATGGATAACTATCATCAAATGAAAGTATCTTCAAAATATGGAATTTCTAAGTGACTCAGTTCCAATCAGAGGTTCTACTTTTTGGAAAGCAATTCTCAATTGTAAGGAAATCATTAAAAAATGTTTAAGATGGGTTTTAGGAAATGGTGAGAGGATAAATTATTGGAATGATAAGTGAGCTAAGGACAAACCACTAATGCAATATCCTAACTTAGCCTGAATTAGAGATATCATGGAAGAACTCATTGGCAAAAAAGTATCTGATTATATGGTTGAGGATAGAGGCGGAATGAAGTGAAAAAAAAAAAGGATTAAGGGATTTCAAGTGAAATCAAATGATCTTTGTAATATTCTTGGGAAAATTTTTATCTCCATGAGACCCAAGGAAGATCAAGTGACCTAGGCTCCTATGGAAAATGGGAAGTTCACTATTAAATTAGCTTACAAGCTTCTACTTGATGATGAGGATTTTGTCCTCCAAAAGGACTTAGTTTGGATAAAAAAAATAATTCCAAAAATTATAGTCTCTTTATGGCTGGTTATCCAAGGAAGAATTCTAACCATTGATAATATAATGCGTAAAGGTATTTGTATCACTAATCACTGTTATCTATGCAGGGCTAATTGGGAGACCATTTATCACATTTTCCTTGAGTGCCCTTTTTCCTTGACTGTCCTAAGTGGGGTTTTCAGGCCTTCAATATTTCCTAGGTTAAACCAGCCATCGTACTTGATTTGTTCATCTAATGACCTTGCCCCTTTTCAAGCCAAAGACTTAGATACATGTGGAAAATTTCTCTCAATCACTATCTTTGGTAGGTGTAGTTAGAAAGGAACCATAAAGTCTTTAATGAGTCTATCCATGATCATCAAACTATCATTGTCAGGATCCTATCCTTTGCCAATGAGAATATGAACCTTATCCATTTTTATAGTCGTAAACCTCATCTACATGGGACCATGATTGCTCAATATTTAAGCTTAACCTTGTTAGATGAGTCTAAGACTAGGGTATTCAACCCTAGAGCCAATTTTAAGTGGTCCCCACATCCTACGAGTTGGTATAAGCTTAATTTTTATGGAGCAGCTAAGGAAAATTCTGGCAGAGTAGGCACTGGCAGCATTATGCGAGATCATAATAGGAATATGATGCTTGCATTTTCCAAATATTTGGGAACAAGGATGAACAACTAATCTAAAGCTAGAGCTATGTGGATAGGCCTTCAAATGACTTAAGACTTAGAAGGGAATTTTATCATAGAAGGAGACTCTATACATGTTATAAATCTCCTAAGTAATTGGAAAACACCTCCTTGGAGGATTAAAACAATTTTTGAGGAGGCTAGGATCCTTTTCCAGGGAAGATAGGATAGAAAATCCCAACATGTCTTTCGCGAAGCTAAAAAAATTGCTAATAAGCTGGCAAATTTGGGTGTCGATGGTGATAGACTTTTCAAATGGGAACACGGTGTCCCAAGTGAAGTAGAGGAGCTTATTCAACAAGAATGCCAAGAATTATAGTCAAATTTACCAACAAGGAAGGCACTGTAAGTTTGAAGGCTAGGAGTATTCCCGTCTCTTTTTTGAAATGGACTCACAATAAAAATTATTCGAGTTATTAGTCTTCATGGATGTTGCTTGGAAATACCACAAAGACTAATGGGGACAATCACATGTCAGATAACATGGCTCCTAGTCATATTAGTAATTTGAGGTTGGTTGATAATCACAGGGTAGGAAAGAAATGACAATATAAGACTTCGAACCAGAGCCACGTGGACCACGAGATAGCCATCACCATAAATCTAGCCAGTAGGTTCACTTCTCCAAGGCTGATTGGCCAATATGGGATGTGGTCCCAAAGCATGGCATATATGAAATAAAACAATTACCAAAGAATTATTAAGAGTAACTGTCAATACATAGCTTGTGGGAGTTTTTTTTAGTACTTTGCTATGTGTGTCTGCAGCTTTTTATTTCTCCACTATTTCAAGGAAGGGATCTGTGTCTGTTTCTTTTTTTGTAATTATGATGCAGGTGTGTTTTCTTGGGGTATACCCAAAATTTTGTATGGGAAGTTTCTTTTTGATAATAGGCTATGTGTCTTACCGAATGTAATGGCTTTGGCAACATGTAGATTTTACATATATAGGATCCTTAGTAAGGACATGTTCGTCAAAAACCCTGGGCTAATTTTTGTAAAAGGTTTTGGGTCAACCTGTAAAACCTAATATTAATGCTATAGTATCTTATGTACCAAAAAAAATTGTTTATAGGGTCACTAGAAATATGGAAGTCTCAGGAAAATCCACAAAAAAATCATACCATAAGCAACAAAGCATATCATCAATCACATCATCAACTTTCTTTATAAGCTTCTATAAATTAGGGGGTATTAATAAAATAATATTAAAATAGATACCAAATATATGTCAGAAATGATGTCTAAACGACCACTAACTATTTTACATATCTTAAATTATAGAAGCTTATCTAGAAAATGCATACATTCCACACCATTACATTGCACATATGGAGGATTTAAATAATTAATTATTATAAGTATAATGATTATTAAATATTCATGGTTGTTATACTTTCCATGGTATCACTCATTAAATTTTCAAACTCATAGCATATGCATCCATTATTTTTTAAAGTGATTAAAACATACAAGTTCATTCACATTAGATTAAATACTGCATTCACCATATCATAGCATGAGTTAGATGTATACAATTAAATCAAAATTAAACATGTATCTAATAAAAAACATTTCATCCATAAATACATAGGTCATAAATCATTTATTCGCATCAAATATCACATCGTTGCATTCATCCATACAAAGGATCATAAATCCATCATCAAATCAACTCAAAATACATCACATCATGTCACAATAATCAAATCATGAAAGCATCTACATAAAAACATACATAAGCATCCATCTCAAATCCTCATCATAAATATCATCTATCATCTAACACACACACATACACACACACACACACACACACACACACACACACATATATATATATATATACACCACGTCATAATTCCATCATAACATCACATGAATAAAACAAAAACATAAGCAATAAATGGCACACATAATGAAACATAAATGCAAAGTCTCATATAAATATGTTTGTCTCAAAAGATGTCTCAGAATGTATATCTCAAAGTGCATGAATATACAAAATCACCCACAGGCCACCAAGTCATATAGGTCAAGCAAACCTCAAAAATAGAGTCCAAGTGCATCATCAATAATCAATCAAACATAGGTCCTATGCCCCCAGCATCACCTCTCCCTGTGGTCGTGTCACGCATGGAGTAATGTTACCCTGCTGGTCTCTCTATATGATTCTGAGTCCTTTGACTAGGACGAGCGAAATACTGTCCAGATGTGGATCACCTGCTAACCTATGAACCACCTACACCTGGTGCCTCCTAATCTACATATGTATAATAGTAATATGGGAGATATACCCCTAGATCTACCCCTCATACTCATCCAATAGTGACTATAGGCGTATAACATCTCCCCCTATATCTGCCCTAGGATCTACCCCAATAGCACCATGTGGTGTAGAAGGAGGAAAAATAAACTACATCCTAGCTGCATCACCCCCAACAGTAGCCTACAAAGCTTGTATCTATGATGTGAGCTGCTCTATAATGGCATACCACTATGCTATGGTAGTATCCCGCTACTACACCTAGATCTTGGTCGACTAGAGCTCAGCGCAACTATGATCTCAAAGGAAAATATCTCTCCTCGGGCTCCAGATCCTCCTCATCCTCCTCAGGAGCCTCTTGCTCCTCCATTGCCACTTGCTCTATTGTATGGCCCCATACTTTAGTCCTGTCTTAGACTCTACACCCTGCTAGATATATACCATCATCCCCACCATCATCCTCGTGATCCAAGCTACCATCGCCATACCACATCCAATACCCCCACCACTGAGCAAACACATTAATAACTCCTCCAACAACATCTGGGGCAACTGTTGGGGCATCCTCCTCATCTGAAAGCTCTGTGATCCATGGCAGAGGAAGATCTCTCTCTACTATGAGGTGCCTATATACAAATAGAAAAAATGGCACATCCTGCTACAGCCCATACTGATGAAGAACTCAGAAGTAGAAGAAGTGCTCCCGAATGCTAACCTTACGATCGATGAGCCACCGCTCACGTCACATCCTAGTTATGGAACTAGCAAGATCATCCCAAGTTGGGCACTCATAATATGGTTACCAAATGATATCATCATCCTTAAGCCCAGCGAAAGTAGCGGTATAATGAGAAATATCCCCTGCATTAGGATGGTTCTTGCGCCCCTCGCACCCTTGATCCCATCTAGCAGCATAGCACTGCATTCACTCCTCTATCACTATGATCTTGTTAGGAAGTCCTCTGGGGTGATCTACCTTGACATGTTCCCATCCCCAAACCTGTAAGAGCAAGCTACAAGTAATACCAATGTGACCTCATCGATGGATATGGTACAACTCATCATAACACTGAGCCAATAGGGACCTCCCCCATGCATAGATGATGGATGCCTCGCTATCCAGTAGGTCCTGAACCATCACAAGGAGGTTCCACAGGAACCTCAAACCTGAGCAATCTAGGATCAAGATGTTGTTGACAACCATTAGCAACATGACATGCCTCATCGAGAAGACCCTCGCCTCATACCATTGAGAGATTGACATCTCCATACTTGGTGTCCTTGAAGGCCTGCACAGAGTGCCTTCCAAACACCCGAAGAAAGACATCATCATGATCATTAGTGGCCTAAGAGACAATGGCCACTCCATCAAAGGGAATCCAAAATATCCTATACACATCCTTTGACATAATAGTCATCTCATCGATAGGAAGGTGGAAGGTGTTGGTCTGAGGGTCCCACCAATGGACCAAAGCCATAAGGTAGGCCTGATTTGACATAATGTGAGGCAACCTAGTGACATACTAAAGCCTATGGGCCTTGAGCCAGGCCTAGTTTGTATCATCCAACAGAGGAACTAGGTCATTCATAAGCTTCGGGTCATGAGCCTAAGCATTGTTAATCTAAGAACAAAATAGAAAGCAAAGCATAACTACAATGCATCTAAGGAATGAATCATAATAAAACATAAAAACGGTGCAAATAATGATAGGCTAGTCTGAAAGGCTAAGCAAAAGAGGAACAAATGCACCTAAGCAAGTCATAAAAATTCAAAAAATTCAAAAAAATCACTTAATCATACAAGGAAATTCAAAATATTTACAAAGGTTCTTGGTCGCTGTCACCTACAATGGCCAAAAATCGGTCACTGAAGCTTAGAGCAGCCAAGCCCCAATGGTCAAAACTTTGACCATTGAAGTTCAAACCTAGCCACTCTAAGCGACAGCATCCAGGCCAGAGGTTGAGCTAGCCGCTCTAATCCATAATGGTCGATGGGCAACACATCAAAATCATCTGCCCTAGGCCAAAAATAGCAAAAAATAAAAATTTAAACAAACAAGAGGTGGCTAGCCCACCACATAAAAACCTAATCTAAACCTAGCTATAGGTGCAATTCATTTCCAATAAGCTTAATGAGGTTCATTTACCCATTAATTAGTGAGGTTCATTTTTTCCTGAAGAAAATGAGACTGACAAGGTCAAGGTTTGATAGAATACTTTATAAGCTCTAGCTCCTCTACTTGTAGATGTCTCTCCCTATACAGCCATGGTCTCCAACGCAGCAGCACTCCAAGACACAAAAGTCACTTTTGCAAATAGAGCTCTGACGCAAAATGATAGCTGGTGAAAGTGAGAGGTCAAACTCTAGGGATAATTTCTATCTTCCCAAGTTATTTCTTGGCCACTGCTATCGTCAGTGGCCCGAAATTCTTGGCCACTCATGGAGAGATCTACCACAATCAAGAAGTTGGCGATCGTTGGACCTGACAACGACCAGTAGCTTGAGAAAAAATAGGAGGGATTTCCTCGATGAGAAGCAGCAAAAACATAAAATAAGCACATTTTTATGACTCATGGTCATCATAATGATAAAAATAAAAATAAACTAGATAAAAAAAATCTCAAGTAAACCTCCTATCAAGTTACTTATTCTATCAACTTAGAGGTTGCAGCGATTTGCACTCCATGCAACTTGATGATATGAGTAAGTTACTATGAGGTTACTTGGCAAAAAACATTCATTTTTCAATTATGATGTACCTCCTTCAACCCTGAAGAAGACCAAGATGGTTGGACTACTCCACGGGTATGAAGGAATCATCCTAATTCTCTTATGACACCAAAAACACTAAGCCAAGTGATGCAATACAAGAAAAAATAGAATCGCTCATCCTAACTCCCTAAGAAAGCTATTCATGGTTGGACCGCTCCCTGGGATAGGGATGAATGATTATCATAAATAATTGGAGTCACACTTGGATGGGGGTTTGCCCATTAAAAATAACAAACATTAGAAAGGAACCAAAACCAATCATATTTGGTCAAGCGACTCGTCGCTTCATTTATTGCCCTTCCCTCACCCATTCATTATGTGAGGGGGTATTTAAAAATTTCAAATCATCATAATCAACATCAACAAAAGATCACTCGATCATATCAAAATTTTGTTCATCCTACGAATCATTGCACTCAACTCTTACAAAACTTTTCCCATTTGCTGGGGTCACAAGCAAAAAGGACATCTTCAATCTATAGCTCTTCTTCGATCGGTTCTTTTGTAGTTACATAAGCTACCCAATTGTGTTTTAATAATGAGTGCAAGTGGACATGTGCAAGCTCTATGCTATATTAAGCCTTCAATCAGGTTGAAGCAATGACTCAAGGATGTGTGTCATCTTGTGTGATTGGGCCATCCAACATTGATTAGATCAATGATCATCATGCACCCTGCTAACATAGCAGTCTACATTTTCACCTCACATTGTGTCTATTACTTAGTTCATCACAAAAAGGGGCATATGTAGACACCTAAAACATGCCATGGTTAGGAAGACTACTTACATGGGTACACCCATAGGTCATGTGACTAAACCTTGGGACCTTCCAAGTATCAAAAGTGGTTTTTACCACTCATTTGGGGCATTTTCAGCCCATCCAAGCCTAGTCACTATAGACCAGATTGACCAAAATCTAGCCACTGTAGCTTAGAGCGGCCAAATATTAGCCACTACTAAAAAACAATGGTTAAGCTTTAAATACATTTTTCTACCCATCCAGCCTAATCTTGGGTGGAAGTGGCAGTCTACATGCAAAAAGGATGAGCGAGGACAACTTTGCATCCCTCCTCATAGCTAGTCTACATGGAAGACTTAGAGTCCAAATTTAGACTTTAGTTAAACATAGAAAAACAAAGAGCTTCTCTTGCTAATGCCTAGTATGCATGAGGAATTCATTCCTAGGGTTGAAAATTGACCTAGGGCTTCAAAACACTTTATAAGGAATAAATATAAAAGCATTAGGGGATATTTTTCAAGACTTCAAGGACCTTTCTTGATTCTCAGGGAAATTCTTGAACCTTATTTCAATAAGAGAGAGGGAGAGCATTAAACATTAGAAAATTGAACAGGTTATATCATCGAGGGGAGCTTCCCTTGGATATCGATTCTTGTAGCAGAGCCCTATTCAATTAGAGGGCAAATTTGAACATATAAGGTAATCATTTTAACATTATTAGCAAACTCAAGCCCATAACCTTTGGGTTAGGAGAGAGATATTTCACCTTAGAGGTTGCTGTCTTGGATAGTGGCCTACAACCTAGTCTAGGGTTTAGATGTTAGTTTATTTTATTCTGATTTATCTCTCATTTCACTAATATAGGCTTTATTTCAGTTATTTGCTTGCATAGTACTAGTTTCATTTCATTTATTGAGATTATTCATTGTTAACAGCCTCATCCGAGGAGGCAATATTAGACATCTAAGTGTCTGTTGTTGTTTCATTGATTTCAAGGCTACAGGTTCAATCGGGCAAATCTACAACATATGAGTATGAAAGGATCCCTCTAGCAATCAGACTTAGAGAAGGAGACATTTGTAAGCCCTCATACATTTTTGTGTGCATCACTGGGAAGCTTTATAAAGCATACCCCCTTGTGCGAGGGGGATATTTCATACACCTACTGCCCTATTTTGTGTGTAAAATCATGTATCAAAAGGGTATCCCTTAGAGGGATTCATATGTAACCTGATCTAGAGAATATCAATAACAAAATCATTTGTTCATTTACTTCTTCACACTCTAGTTATATTTGCTTTGTGCGTTTCATTTATTGCATGTTTAATATCAAAGGATTCAATTTAATCGCAAGTAGAGTAGTTGGTGGACAGTGTGCTGCTTACCCAGTGTCGCTACATAATCAACTTCCCAAGCACAAAATCATCAACTTTTAGCAACTAGTGAATGCATTTTTGGAATGCTTCTCCTTCGACATGAATAAGAAGGTGGTGAACTTGTCCAATCTGGACAACTTAAAGCAATATGACGATGAGCGAGTTATGGACTATGGGAACAGGTGGAGAAAAATAATGGTGAAACTACCATTCTTCATTCCCACTAAAGATCTCATCCAGATGTTTACCAAGAGTTGCACAAATCACATATTGTTGCTATTGCAACTTCAATAGTATGAAACATTCAAGGAAGCCTTGGTTTAAGCCAAGCTAATAAAAGACATCAAGATTGATGAAGGAGACCTCAAGATCTAAAACAAAAAGGACTAGAATAATAATGTAGCACCCTAAAATTGGCGCAGTAAAACTTAGTAAATAATTAAAATTACCTTAGTAATAATTCAAATTCAAATTTCAACCCCAAAACCGCTCCCAAACCGCCTGCTACCCGTTTCCTCATTTTTCATGCCATTTTTAGAGTTTGTTTCATCCGTTGGACGATATCGTCTCCGATCAGACGATATCGCCTCATATCGGATGATTTCGTCTGGAGCAGAACGTCCAGACGATTTCGTCCCAAAACTAATTTTTCATAATTAGCTTCTGTTTCAACAGCTTCTCTAACTCAGGCAGAGACGCGTCTGCACCGTTAGAGTCTCCCCCCATTGGAGATCTCCCAAAATGGGATGATCTCCAACCTCCCAACCTCTTTCCTATGCCTATTTAATCTTAGGCCCTCCCCTTGACATCCCCCTGGCTGAATTTTTTTGCACTTCAAGTTTCACATGCATTAGTATATTCTAGACTATTGTTTGCCTTTGTCCCTTCTCGAGTTTTCTTGCAGGAACTTTGTTATTCTTCAGCCGAAGCAAGCTCAGATCATCGCAGATGATCCTGTCCAATTCGAGATGATTTCATACCAATCCGAGACGATTTCGACTGCAGTCAACATTGGGGGCAATCAGTGCCCAGAGTTTGCATTTTCTCCACTCTTTTCTGCTGCATTATTCTGCATTTAGTTAATTCTATGGTTATTCCTTATTACTCTGCATTTTGGAGTTCACCCATATAGTCTTAATGCATAATAAAATCATAAATTGTCATTAAATCATTGTAATGCACTTGTATGCTTGTTTATTATTATCATTTTAATATTATTGATATCATTCTACATCATTGCCCTCTGTTTGTATTGCTGCATTTTCTGTATTTTGTATCTGCTTCTCTGATTGCAGGTCTCTGACGAATTCGTCTAGATATCTCAGACGATCCTATCAGATCGGAGACGATCCTGTCAAAATTCTAGACGATCCTGACTGCTTCAAAAATTAGAACCTCCATCAGACATCCGGATCAGGTATGTCTCTTTAATCTAGCTTATTCTCTCTATTTTCTATTCAAATCTATTTTCTGTATTCATTTAATTTGCATTTTCATATAGAATAACTTAGATTCATCTGGCCAAACCTAGGACTTGGATGTTTAAAGCTAAAATTGAACACATTAAACTCATTCCCAACCTAGGCGTGGAAACTGCCACTAAACGTTTCCTGGTGAACCCCACCATCCGTCGAAAAATCACCTTAATACCCCTCCCCCGAGAGGCGGGACCTTCAAAGGGCCTCTCAGTCCGAGGTACCATCCCATCCTTTTCCCATCCTCCTTTCGGGCGTGGATCCTTTAGCCTGAAGGTAAGGATGCGAAAAATTTGGAGCGATACATTTTGGTGAACCCGACGTGAAACTAAAACCTTTTGAAAAAAACAAAAAAAACAAAAATATAGATGCATTTCAAATCATTAGAAAAATACTAAGTTGCATATCATGTCTAGATGGTAGCTCCTAAGAAAATATTAGCTATTACTATAAATGTTGCAAACCAATTAGTAGCCATAGAAGTTAATTCTGTGCTTAGTGTGCCTGAAACAGATAGAAACCAACTTTTGTGGAAAGAACTTGATAGGAGGCTAGGTGTCATTTCATCTAAATCAACCGAACTTAGACAAATCAAGAGGTTTGCCCTAGATAGGATCCTGGATCCTCATCAACTCATTGTTTATCATGAACTTCAGAGAGCCTGCCATAGGTGGTTAGCTTATAGGAGAGCTCTTGTGTCTTCAGAATTGTTCACCTTCGAGGAATACCTCGAGAACGTAGTTGTTATACACCAATTCCTAGGTCATGTAGAAGATCAAGAGGTCATTCTTACGGATAGGGAAATATGGAATAGAGTTCCTAGGGCTGTGTTATATCGAGAGTATTGCCACGAACTTTATTTCTACCAACCAGAATCTGAGACAGATAATATCACTATAGCACTTTTTGTCAAATTCTTGAAAGAAAATTTTCAATTTGAAGAAGAACACTTCATGACTCCTGAAGAACTTGAGCCCATTAATGATATTTATAAATTGTTTATAGAAAACTAGATCATTGCTTTCATTATTATTATTTCTTGCATTTAGTGTGTTGTTTGTTATCTTTATAATATTGTTACAAAAACAAGAAAAACCAAAACATAACAAAAACCAAAAACATTTTATTTCAAATACTATAGTAGGTATATAATTAAAATATATACCTCTTAAGCTTGTTGCATATATATATATATATATATATTTTATATATATATAAGTATATATATATTTTCTGAAATCTAAATTTAAGCACAATGCCTAAACTTAGGAATGGTAAACAAACTGAACAAGAAGAAGAAGATTGGTTAGGAGACAAAACAAAAAACCCAAATGTCCTTCCTGAGGAATCAATTCCAGAAGGAGAAACTCTAGAACAACCAGAAGATGACCTGGCTAAAGAAAATGAACAACAAGAAAATCTTAAAGAGGAAGGATCCTCATCCCCTAGAATAGCTCCAGATGGAACTATTGCTTTTGATAACTTAGATCATTTCTGGAAATTTTTCAATAATAACATTGGTGCTCTTAATATGGCAGTTCGTATTGATAAAGGACAAATTAGTGACACTCAAGCAGCCATGGAACATATGTTTGACATACACACTAATCCCTTGTCTTTCATTGATCAAGAAAGTGATAAAGCTGGACCATCCAATAGAGATATGGTCACTATGATTCAGAACATGCCAAAACAACAGGTTACCCAACCCCCTAAGGAACCCGTTATTGAGCCTAAAATCATTCCCACACAAAAGAAACCTTCCTTCACTGCTTTACTTCGCCAAACTATTGATCAATATGCTTCAAGTAGACAAAAACCTAAAATGAAGCCAAACACCAATTTTCAACAATCGGGCATACAACATAATACAACTTCAAAATTTCTTCATAACACCCTTCCTACCAACAATTTACACAATAGCAATATAGCATCTAATCTCCATGTCCCTCCATCATATGCTCACAAATCCCATATTAATGCCCTACCGAACCAATATGGTGGGCAAACCAGTAATCTGGAAGCCATGGTGAAACAGTTAGCTTCGCGCATGGACCAGATAGATCCCTACCGTCCCTCGTACAATTATCGAGAGATATGTAGTCAACCTCTGGATCCCATAGTTGTAGCACAACCATACCCTAAACACTTCCCCATGCCCGTCCTGCCTATATATAAAGGAACTGAAGATCCCATAGAGCATCTTCGCATGTTTAGGATAGCATGTCATGATATATCACATGATGACTTGCTATTACTAAAAATGTTCCCAAAAAGCTTAGGAGGAATGGCATTAGAGTGGTACTATCAATTGCCCACTCATTCTTTGAGAAATTTTGAAGAAACAGCTGAATCGTTTGTCCATCAATTTAGTGCCTACATCGAGAGGCATGTCACCATTAAAGATTTGTACAACTTAAAACAAGACAAAGATGAATGTTTTGCTGATTTCTTAGCTAGATGGAGGCAGTTGACAGGAAAACTGCACTTTGTGCTACCTTATAGGGAAATGTTGGACATTTTTATTAATAATTTACAAGAACAAATATCTTATGAGTTATCAATTGCTACCTTAACCACCTTCGATCAAGCTATAGACTTAGCTCGAAGGGTAGAAGATGCTCTCATTAGAAGAGGTCAGCTCAAAAAGAAAGATGATGAGAAAACATCTAGAAATCAGTATAAAAACAAACAAGTTGTAGGTGATGGAGTCACTGATAGTAGAAACGTTGCTAATATCAATACAACGAAGACAACAAAAAAATTTATATTAAAACCTCCCGATAAACCTCCTCGAGAATTTACTAGATTGAATCAACCTTTATCAACCATTCTTCCTCAATTATTAGCACGAGGCTTGATTCAATTACCAGCTATCCGGGAACCTGATCCAACTATACCCGGATACAGAGCTGATTTACATTGTGACTTTCATAGAGGACCTGGACATGCTACAAACTCTTGCAAAATATTGAAACATAAAATACAAGATCTGATTGATAATAATGAAATGGAGGTGCAAGCCTTCCAACCTAAACAAAATGCTCCTAATAATGCTCAAAAGACCATTCCCCAAAATCAAAATCAAAATGCTAATCAATCATTGGATATATTTCAACATCCTTTACCAAACCATGGTAAAGAAGTGGCCAATCAAATCGAACATCATAATGTTCCCCCTCCTACCCGATATGTAGGGACTATTAGCGGACAATTATCTGTTCAGGATCCTCAAATATTTGGCACAACCTTATCCATGGTCACGACCAGACCCCTACATAATATTCAAACTCCCGATCCTAGTGATGTAGAATCAGATACTGAAAGTGAAGTAGACATCACCTCAAACCAATCGAATAGTTCTAAAAATGAATCAGATCCTATTCAACCCATCACAGATGCTATGGTTCCAGAAGAACCATTTCCTAGAAGAGTTACTACTCGACCCTCTTCTAATCAGTTCCTTCCTAATGAACAAGCCATAAACGCTCAACCAAGACCAGTTCAGCGTCTTCAATATAACATTGTAGGTACCATCGAAGCCGTTACTAGACAACAGGCTCAAAACTCTCAACAAGATCAAACTCAGAATGATGGATCAGCTCCATTTATTTTGAAAAATCCCAATAAAGGGAATCATATGTCTAATGTTCAACCAAAACCTCCTTACAATATTAATGAACAATTATCCAATACTACAGCCATAATTTCCCTTTTGGACTTGTTAAGATCTTCTCCTACCCATAGGGATGAGTTAATGCTTACATTAAGCCAAATGATGGTACCTCAAAATATTCAACCCGAAGCCATGTCCAATACTATCATCACTCGAGAAGTTGATTGTATTGACTTTCGGGATAAAGATATCCCACAACATAGTTTACATAAGGATAACCCCTTATATATTACTGCTCTAATTGGAGATGTAGTTGTTAAAAGAGTCTTGATTGATAATGGTTCATCTCTAAACATTTGCACTTTTGACTTCTACCAAATATTTGGCTTTAGAAGTGATGAAATGAAGAAAACTGACATGATTATCAAAGCTTTCAATGACGAGACACAAGAAACGTGTGGAGTCATTACCTTACCCTTGCAAGTTGGTCCTAGAACCCTAGATACAACCGTGTTTATTGTACATTGCCCAACATCGTACAATATACTTTTGGGTCACCCTTGGATCAATGCGATGCGAGCGGTTCCCTCCACTTTACATCAGTGTGTTAAATTTGAATTTAAAAATCAGTTGGTCACTATCCATGGTGACCCTAGACCCTTTGATATGTGTGCTTTGGCAGAACCTGTTGGAGTGCAATTTTGCCCCGCTCTGTCATCCACACATCCTAATTCTTATTTTTCATCTAAACGTGTGAAAAACACACACATAACATCATCTACTCCATCAACTACACCTATACATTTAACTCAACCATCTTCTGAACAAACCACACTAAAACCTCAAAAAGGTCTTCAATCCACAACCAATCCTTCATGTTCTATCCCTATAATTTCAAAACCTATAGACCCATTTATTGACACCTCCACATTATCAACATCTATCATACCTTCCACATCTAAAGATATAGGGAATGATCCTTCTACATCTTATGCTCTTTCTGATGAACTTTTATCGGATTTATCCACAATCTTAATATCAGAAAAAACAAATGCTTTTATGCAAGATTCAATTCTTTTAAACAACTTGCCACCATCTCCTCGTACTTTGGGCCTCCCACAACCTATGGGAAGTACTTACCAAGTCGGGAGTTGTGCTTTTATTTATAAAGGATATGATTGGGGAAGAATACCCAGGAATATCAAAACTCATCATGAGGGATATGCCCGATGTTATTTTGCTAATGAATATATTAAAGCTAAGCCCATAATGCTTAAAATGGGCTATAAAGGGAAAGGCTTGGGACCTTTCCAAAATGGTATGAAAGAACCTATTGAGGTAGAGCCATGGCCCGCCCGATGTGGTGTGGGCCTATTTCCTAGTAAGGGTCAACCCTTCCCTTTTGAAGATGATGATCAACTCATATGTTATCAAGATTATCTAGATAAACAAGATTCTTTGTGTTCAAAGAATAATCCCTTTACCTACAATATGCTATCCATAGCTTACCCTGAATTGATTGCTGAATCCGATGAGGAGTTGGAAGGAGATATTTTCCATGATGTCTCCGTTGAAGAGTTGTTACACAATGGTTTTTATTTTGATGGTTCTATACCAACTATAGCCCAACTTGAGGCCACCACTCATCAAGACGAATTATCCAACTTAACCTTAAAATAATTACAAGAATTGGGCGTTTCACCCGCCCCACCTAATTTTGAAAGAGATCTACACATGGAAGTAGAAAACGTCCTTAAAGTTAACATTGGAACTGAGGATAATCCTCACATAATCAATATTGGATCAGCATTAAGTCAAGAAAAACAAGATGAATACATTGCATTCCTTAAAGAATATGAAGATGTCTTCGCTTGGACATATGAAGATATGCCAGGTCTGGACCCTTCTGTAGTCATGCATCATCTAGTAGTCCATCCGGATGCTAAACCTATTAAACAAAAACTTAGAAAAATGCATCCCAAAGTGGCCCTGCTAGTCAAAGGAGAGTTAGAAAAACTCCTGAATGTTATTTTCATACAAGCTATTGATTATGCTGAATGGATCTCGAATGTAGTTCCAAGTCACCAAGAAAGAAGCTACCAAAGTTAGGGTTTGCACGGACTTTAGAGATATTAACGCTGCATGCCCTAAAGATGATTTTCCTCTTCCAAACATGGACCAAATCATTGACTTTACCGTCGAGAGTGGAATGATGTCCCTAATGGATGGATTTTCTGGCTATAATCAGATCAGGATAGCTCCTGAAGATCAGGCTAAAACAACCTTTATTACCCCTTGGGGTACCTTTTGTTGGAAAGTGATGCCATTTGGTTTAAAGAATGCAAGCGCAACATATCAACGAGCTATGACTTATATCTTTCATGATATGATGCATGATATCCTACATGATTACGTAGATGATATTATAGCTCGCTCTATTAAAGAAGATGATCATTTAGATGATTTGAGAAAAGTATTTAATCGGTTAAGAGAATACCTTATTCGATTAAATCCAGCCAAATGCATATTCGAAGTTAAGTCCGGTAAACTATTAGGGGTTTTAGTTTCTTTACGTGGTATCGAAATCGATCCTCTCAAGATTGCGGCTATCACTGATATGCCCGCACCTACCAATATATCTGAGTTACGAAGTTTACAAGGTAAACTTCAAGCCATCCGTCGCTTCATCGATAAGTCGGTGGACAAAACCACTCCCTTTCTTAAGCTCCTTAAGAAGGATGTCCCTTTTAATTGGGACGACGAATGTAAAGAAGCTTTTGAACTTCTCAAACAATACCTCCTTAACCCACCTGTGCTTTCACCGCCTAGACCTGATCGCCCATTTCTCCTATATATTTCAGCTTCAGATTTTGCTTTAGGAGCTATGTTAGCTCAGCTTGATGATGAGAAGAAAGAACGTGCTAATTATTACATTAGCCAAACTTTAATCAGTTATGAAACTCGTTATACCTCATTAGAAAAACTATGTCTAGCAGTCGTATTTTCTATGCAAAAATTATGCCATTATATGCTTAGTCAAAAAACATATGTCATTGCTAAATATGATCCCTTGCGGTATCTCATGAGTCGACCTTATTTATCGGGTCGCATAGCCAAGTGGGTTCTTGCTCTAACCGAGTTTGAACTCACATTCATAGGACAAAAGTCTGTTAAGGGTCAAATCATAGCAGATCAGTTAGCTGCTGCACCCTTAGAGTCTACCCATCCCCTCATCATTGAGTTTCCTAATGAATGCCTTCAATTAGAGGCAGACCATATTGAACAATGGTCCTTATACTTTGATGGAGCCCGATGCATGAGTGGGGCTAGTGCGGGTATTATTTTAATATCCCCGCAAAAACATCTTATACCTTTGTCCTTCAAATTAACATTTGCTTGCACCAATAATACTTCCGAATATGAGGCTCTAATCCTTGGATTACGAGCTGCCTTGGCATTAAAAATCAAACATCTGCTAGTTTTTGGTGACTCCCAACTTGTCATAAATCAAATTAATGAATTTTATCAGACTAGAGATGATAAATTGCGCCCATATAAAGCATATGTTTTGCAATTGTTATCCTTGTTTGATAAAGTTACTTTGGAAGCTATTCCGCGAACTAGCAACCGTGCGGCTGACGCTATGGCCGCAACTTGCATCTCTTCTCGCCCTTGGAGTTAGATGACGAATATGCCACCATCATTATTCGTCGACTCTAGGAACCCACTTCAAATAAGTCATGTTTAGAACCTTTGGATGTGTTTCTAATCAATGAAACTACTCCTGACCCTTGGTATACGGATATAGTTGATTTTCTTCAAAATGGGACTTTCCCTGCCAATTCTAATAGAAACCAACGTCGGTTATTACGTAGACGAGCAAGTCGATTTGTAATAATTGGCAATACTTTATATAGGAGATCTTTTGAAGGTATCCTATTGAGATGTTTGAATCTAGAAGAATCCAAATCAGCTTTAAGTGAAGTCCATGATGGATCTTGTGGAGGACACTTCAGTGGTAGTGTCATTGCTAAAAATCTCCTTAGGATAGGCTACTTTTGGCCTACCATGGAAAATGATGCACATGATTATGTGCGCCATTGCGACAAGTGCCAGAAACATGTTGACCTTGTCCATGCACCTGCACAAGAGCTACAGGCTATTTCATCTCCTTGGCCCTTTTCAAAATGGGGCTTAGACATTATTGGCAAAATTAATCCTGTGTCATCTGATGGACACAAATTCATCATAACCGCCACTGAGTATTTCACGAAGTGGGTTGAAGCTATGCCTTTAGCTTCCTGCACTGGAACACAAGTCTCTAAATTTATTTTTAATCAAATCATTTGTAGGTTCGAAATTCCTGCAAATCTCATCTCAAACAATGGAACTTGTTTCAAAAATAAAGATGTCAAGAAATTATGCCGAAAATATAAGATTCAACATCGCTGGTCCACTCCCTATTATCCTCAGGGTAATGGCCAAGCGTAAGCATCTAACAAAACCTTAATCAAAATTCTCAAAATATTGGTCAATAAATCTGGCCGCGACTGGCACATTCAATTATATCCAGCTTTGTGGGCCTATCGAACTAGTGTTCGAACTCCCACTGGAACTTCACCTTTTGTCTTGGTTTATGGCGTTGAAGCCATTTTTCCTTTTGAATTAGAAGTTCCTTCTTTGGCTCTACTACTTCAAGATACCGAAGTAGGAGATGAATATCGAGCTGGCAGACTCAGTCAGCTGGAACTCCTAGATGAAAAGTGCATCAATGCTTTGGAGCATCTTCATGCCTACCAAAACAAGCTTAAAAGATCATATGCCAAGAAAGTTCGTCATCGATCCTTTGAGGTCGGTGACCTTGTTTTAAAAGAAAATCAAAAAAATACTAATGCAACTAAAGACCTTAAAGGTAAATTTGAGCCCAACTAGCTTGGACCATATATTATCACTACTAAATTTGAATCAGGAGCATACAAATTAGCTACCTTAGATGGTAAATATTTAAAAGAACCTATGAATATTATGCATCTTAAGCGATATTATGCATAAAATTTGGTCATTTCATCATTTGTACATATTTTGCATGTTGTCTCATTTTAAAAATATATATATAACTGTTTACACAAAAACAAATGAAAAAAATAAAAAGTCAAAATAGCAATATTACTGACTCTTTTGAAACCCAAAAAAATAAAGAAGAAAGAGAGAGTCAAAATTATCAAACTCCTCAAAAATATTTGTTGTATATATTTCTTCTTCAAGTATTGCAGTTATATTTTCAAAATTATTTTGGATAAATTAGCATTTATTTGGAATCCCCCACTATCACAAACACAAAAATAAATATCTTGATTTTATCTGGCATGATTACTAATCTCTCTTATATCAAAGTCCACAAAATTTAATTAAATAAAGTTTGAGCATAGAGAATTGATCTTGGTATTTACTTAAACCAAGCATATCTTTTCACAATAAAATGATTACATTTGTAATTTCCATGCTATGCTACATAGTAGAAGTGGTTTCCTGAGCGAAAAGTTTCCCCTGCTATCCTATCATGCACATGGTCTAGAATTTTTGAGAATTGGCAAAAGGACAAGTTCACCCCTACCCAAAATAAAAATCCCTTGCTCTACAGCTAATCCGAGCAAGTATCCCTAGCATAGGAAGAAAAGAAAAGTTCAAGAAAAAGAGAAAAAGAAAAAAGTCATTTCCGCATTATCTCAAATATCAAGCTAAAATACAAAAGTACAAAAAAAAAAAAAGACAACAAAGAAAGCAAAAGCAAAAGCAATAAAATACCTTTCCATACCCATTGAAAAGAAAAGAAGGGTTGATGAGCTTGAATCCCTGGAATTATCAATTATTTGAAAACTGTGAGGTAAGCCCCATAACAGGTGGTTTGTGCCCAACCCGCTTGGCCTTGGGTAACTCCTAGCTTGGTGATATGTCTACCACATTAGCGACCTTACTTTGTACAGACCTTTGTCTACTTATGTATTAGCTAGCTCTTGATAACCCGACCTACATAGTAGTCTGGTATGGTTATATGCATCTAAGTCATGGTTAATGAACACTTATTTGGTTCATTCAAATCACTTGTATCAAATTATCTTGCTCAAAACTGGTAAATGAACAATGCAATTGCACACACATTTGTATTTGAGAGATTTTGTGTATCATTATGATAAATCAAGATTGGTAATGAACTCACATATGCACATGGGATTCCTTATAAATCTAACTTTTGTCTTTAAGATACTTTGAAATATTTTTGCAAATTGTTTGAAATAAATTCATTTTTTTCTTTGAAGAACAGTTGTTTAGTATAAAGACAACTACAATCAAAATCATTTTCAAAAACATGCAATAAAGTTACATTTATATATAACTTTTGACTTTCGCAATGATGGTATAGTTCCAAAACCAAAATTGGAATTTTATGCCTAGCGCAAGTCCTCATCTTCATATTTTTTGACTATTTTCAAAAATTAAAAAATCAACCATGCAATAAAACTATTATATTATTTTCTTCTTTGGATTTTGCGATGATGGTATAAGTCTATACCTAAATATTCTATGCCTAGCGCAAACCATTGCACTAATTTTATTTCCCATTTATTTAAAAACATCAAAACATATGACTTAAATCATTATGTTACACAATTATGCTTTAAAACAAACAAACACTTATTCTGTTTTATGTCATTATGTCAAAATTCAATGATGGTATAATTCCTAGGGAATTATTCAACAATTTTATCACTCTTAGGAATTTATGCCTAGCAAAAATCATTTTAAAATATTTCATGCATAATATTTTCATGGAAATCTGAAAACAAATCATCATCATCATCATCATCACTTGCATCCTCACAACAAAGTCTTAAGACAGTCTCTTAAGCACTCTTTTACTTTTTAACAATATTTCTATACTAGGATTAGATTGACGACCGAGTGAGTGGTGACTCCATGAAATGGTCTATAATAGCGACAATGTCCTTTGAAATTATTGTTAAAAGTTCCCTTTTATTTTTAACAAATCACATCACAAACAACCAATTTGTTTACATCAGATTATTTCATGTAAAATTTAAAAACATGACATTCAAACCATAATATTTCCAACCGAAATAATTACATGAATCATCAAATCAATCACATCAAAAACATTAAAGCATCATACATAAGACAAGTCATATGATCAAAAATATCATATATATATATATATATATATATATATATATATATATATATCCAATCTATGTACATCATATCAAAACTAGATTGGTATGCCATAATCTACATCTTGGCATACTCAATCCTCTCAAATCATATAATCAGTTTGTACAGTGCAGTAGCCTAGCCTCGAGAACCCATCGAGCTCTCAGCCTCATCTCCTCCCCTACCCTGAGGTGGAGGAGGTGGCCCCATCGCAGTATGTGCGGTACTGTGAGTCCTAGTCATCGATCGGGATGAAGTCCTCGACAACCCAACCCTGATCGGCTCTGCAATGTCGATTGGTAGTTGTACCCTTTGGCCCTCTGGCACCATCTGGAAGTAGATACCCTGATAGAACATGGTCTGAGCAATTGACCGCGCTAGCTCCTGAGTGCTCGCTCCTCTGCTCCATGCTCTGAGGCATGCAACCTCATCTTTGAGCTGTGTAGCCTCAGCTCGATGGCATGTAGCCTCATCCTATAAAGTCTGCACCTATGCCTGGATATGGACAGTCTTTGCCCAAAGAGTAGCCATCTCACTACTATATCCTATGTCCACACCCTTGCCCTTATCAGGCGATGGTGGCCTCTCTCTTCATGGAGAAGGGGGTCTCTCCTCCCTCCTATCTCGCTGTCGTGGCCTTTGCTGAGCCTGTGGTCTCCTCTGCTCTCTCCCACTGTGACCTTGTGTAGCCTCAATGGTCGCCTAGCGCTACCTCCCCATCCAATGCACAACTACATGAATTGGACCCTGAGCCCTCGTCATTCGAGGAGGGCAGATGTCTGTGTACCAGGCATCATAGTCATCGGCTACCCCTACGTCGTCCCCATCCACTGGCTGAATGGGGGCATCATCTACATCCTAACTCTAAAAGCGCTACATATCTGGAGCCCTGCTAACTGAAGTGTTATCCCAGACAGTCTGAGAAAACTTGTAGTCTCTGAGAGATGGGATCCCCTACTGTAGATTGAACTACCTCAAAACTCGGTCGTAGCAGTGGAGCTCCACCTCTCCCCTCTCCATCCTCAGCCAACAGGTTTGCCTAATGCGAGCCAACTCCTGCCTGTCTTCGGCCCACCTTGGATGATCTCTCCAAGGCCTCCAGGTGATTTGGTCAGAGACAAGTTTATCAAGTAGTCTCTAGGACATTGGTAGATCTATCCACCGTTGTGACCCTCTCTAGAGCCACCAGTAGAAAGCTCGAGGCCTCTCCCCATCAATCCCTATCAGTGGGAGCCCTACCGGCCTCTGCACCACGATGTGCTCCAAGCACCAAACCTACAGTAGTGATGTCATGACCAGACATCGACCGCCCTTGTATATGACCCCATGCAGGATCCTATACAATCGGCATAGTACATAACTCCCCCAATCAAACCTGTATCTGTGGTCTCTCATGTCATAGACCACATCTGTCAGTAGCCATGGTACTCTGCATCCACTCTAATGGCATAGCAACATACCACCTACAATCCCAGCCAAAACCTGTGTCAGTCTAGATGCCCCAAGCATCTGGCATAGCGACTCGATGTTCACTCCGCCCTTCTCTAGGGTGAAGCTCGGATCTCTACACAGTCGCATCATCGCGTGGCCCTGATTGGCCGTGTGAGTTATCAACCGTCCTTGTATGGGGATCCTCAAAATCCTCCATACATCCTCTAGTGTGGGAGTCATCTCCCCTGTCGGTAATCAAAAATAGGAATAACCTGGATACCACCTCTCTACTAGGGCTGTCAATAGCCCCATATCTATAGAAACCTGTGGCATCTCTGCCACATGCTGCAAGCCGACTTGCACCAATTGATCTCACTCTTCCTGAGATATAGCGGCCAAGTCATCCCTCAGCCCGTCATATTTCCATTCTTTGCTCTTTAGTAATCCTCTCTGCAACATAAACAACAAAACAATAAAAATCGTTAATAAAACAGTGATTAAAAATGCAAGTAAAGCGAGTTCAATTTCATCAATGATGATATCGTCCACTATTGGACGATATCGTCCAAAATTTGAGCAAATTCATCTTTGATTTTGCAAGCCGAAATTGTCCCTTTTTTTACGAAATTGTCCCCATTTTGTCGATTTTGCCCCTGGACAAAATCAACGATATCGAGACAATTTTGTCCCGACGACGTCGACGGCCCAAAAATGGCTGTGATGCTCAAAAATCATTAAAATTTAATCTAAAAAGCATAGAAAATCAAAATTCAAGCATTCTAAACTAATTTTAGACCCTTACCCGTAGCCCACGCTAGACCTGTGTCGATCTGTGCACTGTCTCGACCATTTTTTTTGCAGAGCTCCACAAACCAGAAAATGAAAATGAACAGTAACAATGATTTAGGATTTTTCCCTATTTTTTAATTTTATTCAAAAACAATTAACAACATTTTAATTTTTTGCTTTTCCACGTTTTTACATCAAACTTTCAATTTGGGTAAAAAAACGGAGGGGGCATCATAGTAAGCTGTCATACGATTCGACCAAGAATCATCGCCTAAAAATGGGAATAATTTTTGCTTTCTCGTAAATCGAGAAGAACTCATCTTTAACGCATTTTCTTCAAAAAAATCACTAAAGAGGGGGGCAAAATGTAGCACCCTAAAATTGGCACAGTAAAACTTAGTAAATAATTAAAATTGCCTTAGTAATAATTCAAATTCAAATTTCAACCCCAAAACCTCTCCCAAACCGCATGCTACCCGTTTTCTCATTTTTCATGCCATTTTTAGAGTTTGTTTTGTCCGTTGGACGATATCGTCTTCGATCAGACGATATCGCCTCATATCGAATGATATCGTCTCCGATCAGACGATATCGCCTCATATCGAACGATATCATCTCCGATCAGATGATATCGTCTCATATCGGACGATTTCATCTGGAGCAGAACATCCAGACGATTTCATCCCAAAACTAATTTTTCATAATTAGCTTCTGTTTCAATAGCTTCTCTAACTCGAGTAGAGATGTGTCTACATCATTAGAGTCTCCCCCCATTGGATATCTCCCAAAATGGGATGATCTCCAACCTCCCAACCTCTTTCCTATGCCTATTTAATCTTAGGCCCTCCCCTTGACATCCCCCTGGCTGAAATTTTCTGCACTTTGAGTTTTACATGCTTCAGAATATCCTAGACTATTGTTCACCTTTGTCCCTTCTCAAGTTTTCTTGTAGGAACTTTGTTATTCTTCAGCCAAAGCAAGCTCAGATCATCGTAGATGATCCTGTCCAATTCAAGACGATTTCATACCAATCCGAGATGATTTCGACTGCAGTCAACATTGGGGGCAATCAGTGCCTAGAGTTTGCATTTTCTCCACTCTTTTCTACTGCATTATTCTACATTTAGTTAATTCTATGGTTATTCCTTATTACTCTACATTTTGGAGTTCACCCATATAGTCTTAATGCATAATAAAATCATAAATTGTCATTAAATCATTGTAATGCACTTGTATGCTTGTTTATTATTATCATTTTAATATTATTGATATCATTCTACATCATTGCCCTCTGTTGGCATAGCTGCATTTTTTGTATTTTGTATCTATTCCTATGATTGCAGGTCTCTGATGAATTCGTCATATCTCAGAAGATCCTGTCAGATCGGAGATGATCCTATCAAAATTCCAGACGATCCTGACTGCTTCAAAAATCAGAACCTCCATCAGACATCTGGATCAGGTATGTCTCTTTAATCTAGCTTATTCTCTCTATTCATTTAATTTGCATTTTCATATAGAATAACTTAGATTCATCTGGCCAAACCTAGGACTTGGATGTTTAAAGTTAAAATAGAACACATTAAACTCATTCCCAACCTAGGAATGGAAACTACCACTAAATGTTTCCTGGTGAACCCCACCATCCATCAAAAAATCACCTTAATACCCCTCCCTTGAGAGGCGGGACCTTCAAAGGGCCTCTCAGTCCGAGGTACCATCCCATCCTTTTCCCATCCTCCTTTTGGGCGCAGATCCTTTAGCCTGAAGGTAAGGATGCAAAAAATTTAGAGCGATACAAATAAAAATCGCAATAATAATCAATAGAAGTAGGACAAGACTTATCAAGTCAACCAAGTTGTTTTAAGCATGCCAAAGGTAGGCAATGACCAACAACCATAGAACTATCAGGCTCACCCCCCACCGATCAACTATAAACCCAATAACAACCAAGGTCAAAATAAGGAACGTTGATTGCCTCACTATTTTATGCCTTTATCAGATTCAATACAATAGATATTCAACCAACTAAGTGAGGCACAAATACTCAGGCTACCTGAGATGTAAATTATTAACCCTAACCATCGCAAACCCAAGGGATATAGGGAAGATCAATATTACCCATATCACAGAATACAGGGGTATGACCTTAAAACATGTATGAGATTCAAGAATGTTGTGTAAAACATAATTGATAAGGGTGATCTAAAAGTTGACAACCCATTAGCACCTGATAATAGAGACATGGGCATATTCAGAAACTCGCTACCTAATCATGAAGCCCCTAAAGAGTAGGGCACTCAAGTAAACCAATTCCAAGTTGAACCTCCCACTCATGGACTCATCAGAATGGTTGAGATAGTCAATGTGGCAACTAGGAGTCAGTGATACATCCAACCAAAGCCTCTAATGGATTTTATTTGTATCCCCATTGCACCTTGATAGAGATGAGTACAAAACAATCTGCCAGGTCCATCGATGAGATCTATGGTGACTGTCCGAAGTAGACTAGAGAAAAATATAAAAATAAATCTAGTGAAGTTGTCAATTTATGAGCTCATACAAAAATCTCCTAGGCATAGGGAGACTTTGATAGATATATTAAGATCGATCGAGCTCTAGCCCCAGAACCCAGATGCGTTCACAAGCTTTGTGGGGTAGGTCCAGTAGTGCTAAGAGATTGTGATCCATTTCTATGATAATGAAATCATGGAAGTACCTACTACTATAGTAGATCCATATTTGTATATCATCGCATCAATTAATGGCATACCCTTCAAGTGGTTTCTAATTTACACGGGCTCATAAATTAACATTATCACAAAAAATGTTATAGGGCACCTAAAAATCCCTAGGTCCAATATTGTTCCAACCTCCTATACATTGAGAGCTTTCAATGATGTGTTGTGCTCCATAGTGGGTACATTTGTTCTACCTATAAAGGTAGGGTATAATACCGTCCTCATGATGTGTCATGAATTGGAGGGGGAAATGCAATACAACATCCTCCTAGGGCATCCTTGGATAAGGGATATGTAGTGCATTCTATCAATCTTGAACCAATGCATCAAGTATGTGCATGAGGGACATATGCATGTGGTTTCATTAGATGCAGAGCCATTTAAATACATGCATTAGGTTGACTTATCAGGATAATTCATCCTTCCATTGATACACCTGTAAATAAGACCTTCATCTCCCACCGCACAGCTAGAAAGTAAGACTAAATCAGTGCAAGGTGACCCATCCACATCAGCACCACCTCCTGCATCTAAAGCTACTAGCGCTTTTGAGAAACCCACAATGTCCAAGGAAAAGGACTCTTAGAAGCTAAAAGCACCCCTAGTGGAGGAACGACCTAAAGAACTTTCAACTATAGAAGCTACAAAAATTTTGAATCCTATGGATGAGGAATATCCCCAAGACATAGCCAAGGAGGTACCTCAACATGCCTTTCCTGCTTTATAAATGGTGTCATCTGCACCACAGGTGACATTTCACTTAGCCAACATACGGTTAGGTGAATATCTTGTGCATAATGTGACTTTCACGTCTATTATCAAGTCTTTGCAAGACATGGGATGACCAATAGTCCCAAACTTACAAATACAGATAGTGGTTTCATTAGGGATTCCCCCTAACCAAACCAACTTCATCTACGCTAGTTTAGAATGTTTCCATGATGCTTTTGATATTAAAGAGGATGAGGATGAACCATTCACCATGGATGTTCATTACTTTTCCAATCTTGATTTTTATCTAAGGTATTCTGAATTATGCCATTGGCATGGCCATGGTTTAGGTTTGCACGAGCAAGGGTGTCAGCTTCTATACTAGCTACAATACCAACTACCTACTAATATATTTGGTGTAGGGTATCATATCAAGAGCCATGATTATTCATTGGTAGTATTCCTGGATAGGCTGAGATTGGGGTTCAAGGAATACATTGATTGGAATCCCTATCAACCCCCAAATAGAAACTACTTGGGTGATGGATGGGTGGCTATGGTCAATATCAGACCACCTGATGAGTATCATCCAAATTCCTCTCTTGAAGCAAGCCCATTAGGAATCATCCTATGATAGGATGAGCTAATACATGGTTATGAGAGAGGAAAATAAGTATGTCACTAGTGAATCTGAGGATGAAGACAAATTGTCCTACCATAGACCTCGATATATCCAACACCTTGCTTGGGCAGGTAACATGAAGAGTGGATACATCTTGGATGATAATGACTATGAGTAAGAGGACTCAACTGATATGGCCTACCTGGGACCTATACATGCAAGCCACATCATAGGGCCAGTGGAATAAAATAATAAATTCTTCATAGATTACAGTGACTATGAAGATGATACTAAAATGGCCTATCTTGGGCATCAACGTTCAGGTCAACACCCAATTCCAATGGGTAGGAATGAGGGCTTCTTCATAGATGATAGAAACTATGAGGACAAGACCGAGATGTCTTATCTTTGGCCTTGTCACTTATGTCAGATCAATCTACTTGTTGAAAAAGAGGTGATACTCTACACCATATACCCTGACCTTCACCTCATGGGAAGACCAGTAAATTTAGACATCATTCATCGCGTGGTCAACCCGAATCTGCCATCCAAAATACTCTATTGAAGCAAGCCCATCAGGAATAATCCTATGGGAGGATGATCCAATCCATGGTTATGAGAGAGAGAAAAATAAGTAAATCACTAGTGAATCTAAGGATAAAGATAGATTGGCCTACCATGGGCCTTGATATATCCAACAACTTGCTTGGGCAGGTAACATGAAGAGCAGATACATCTTGGATGAGAGTGGCTATGAGTAAGAGGACTCAACTGAGATGGCCTACCTGGGACCTAGACATGCATGCCACATCATAGGGCTAGTGGAAACAAAAAATAAATTCTTCATAGATTACAGTGACTATGAAGATGAGACTAAAATGGCCTATCTTGGGCATCAACGTTCAGGTCAACACCCAATTCTAATGGGTAGGAATGAGGGCTTCTTCATAGATGATAGAAACTATGAGGATAAGACTGAGATGTCTTATCTTAGGCCTTGTCACTTATGTTAGATCAATCTACTTGTTGAAAGAGAGGTGATACTCTACACCATATACCCTGACCTTCACCTCATGGGAAGACCAGTAAATTTAGACATCATTCATCACATGGTCAACTTGAATCTGCCTATATTTAGAGAGCTACTCCATCCTAATTATCCTATCATCTTGTCTATCCATAGACTAGATCCTGATATCCCTATATCCCCAAAGCCACATCTTGGGTATGGAAGGCAAAACACCAATGCAAAGTTTCATCCACATGGTCCTGGAGATTTCATCCCATCCATAAACATGATCTCCATTGATTTGACCACTCCACTCCATAACCCAGCAGATCCTATGAAAAAATTGTGTCTTAAATTAGATGTTATTTATTGGGATCATGTTAACTCACCCCTAGATCTTGAATATTTATTTCCTAATGAAGAGATGCTACAACCGTTCCACTTTGCACCATGCTGTGTACATAATGTCTATCACACTAGTCTCGACCCTAATTTAGTTGGACCTTTAAATCAAGCATATGATCCACTTAATCCCCACTCCTCACCAGCTTGAGGAGGGGTCACATATGGCAATAAAGGAGAATTTCAAAGTGGACATAAACAATGATCCTTCTCATCCAAAGAAAGTCAAGTTTAGAGAAAGCTTATCTCTAGAAGAATAGACCATCATTATTCCTTTATTGAAAGAGAGACCAAGTCTCTTTGCTTGGACCTACAAAGATATGTTGATACTAGATCTAAAATTGGTTGTCCAAAACCTTTCACTAGATCCCACAAAGAAACCAATCAATAAAAAACTCATAAATATACATCCAACTATCACTTTGATGGTAAAGAATGAGTTGCAAAACTATTGGATGTAGTCTTTATTTTTCCCATAAACTATCCAAAATGGGTATCAAACATGGTGCCCATATAAAAACCTTATGGAAGAGTCTGCATTTGCATAGATTTTAGGAATCTCAATAAGGCAACACCAAAGGATTCATTTCTATTGCCTAACATAGATGCTCTTGTAGATGTAACTACAGGTCATGAGATGCTTTCCCTAATGGACAATTTTTTTGGTTATAATCAAATTCATATTAAACCCGAAGACTAGCATAAAACTGTGTTTACCACTATATGGGGGACATTTTACTACAAAGAAATACCATTTGGTATTAAAAATATTGGTGCCACATATCAACGGCTATGACATAAATTTTCCATGACTACATGCATAATATCTTAGAAGAATATATCGTTGACTTACTGGCCAAGTCATTGCTACATGAAGAGCATGTCGAGATCCTCACAAAGGTCTTTGATTTCTTAATTGAGCACAATGTTAGGTTGAATCCCAAGAAATGTGTCTTTGGCATAACTTCTAGAAAAATCTTGGGATTCATAATTTCTAAATAAGGCATCGAGGTAGAACCAAAAAAAGTAAAGGCTATCCTGGAAATGGCTCCACCCACTAACATCAAAGAGCTGAGAAGCTTACATGGTAAAGTAGCATCCATAAAGTGATTCATCGCACAACTATCAAACAAATGTTGACCCATGAATCAACTCCTACACAAGGGGATCCAATTCCATTGGGACAAAGAATGTCAACAAGCCTTTGCTAAAATCAAAAAGTACCTAGCAACACCGCCAGTCCTAGCTCCACCAAGGCCAGATGTTCCATTCTTGTGTAGACACCTAAAATGCATCATGTCGATGTCAACTACTCATATGGACATTCTACAAGACCATATGGAAGATCTTGGATAGACTCCAAGATAGAGCAGTGGTTCTAACCACTCAATTTGGGATCCTTGGCCTATTCAGTCTAAATCATAGCTGAAACCTACGGTCTACAATCTCAACTGTGGTTGACACCTATAGTTTATAGTCTAGATCATAGCTATCACCTATGATCTTAACTGAAGTTCAGTTGGCCTTCATCCTAGCCAAATCGATTTGAATGACCATTTGATCTAGAAGAAGATGGTTAAAGGATGGAGCTTCCAATCCAACTATCCTAACCACCCCTTCTTATTCTTGGTTTCTCCATGAAGCCACCCGTAGCCCTTGGGTAGTCCTATAAGTACCCCTACAAAATAAGGCAAAAGATATAGAGAGCATATAGTGCATTTTGATAGTGAAGCGCTATCAAAATAGTGATCAAGCAAGCATTGGAGATTAGAGCAGTGAAGCCCTATCGGATTGTGGACTCACTTGAGTGCACTAAGAGAGAGATTTGTTGCTATCACTTTGCCAACCCAAGCATCATGACAAATTGTGCCATGGATGCCCTAAGGAGCTAGAATGCCAAGAAACACAAATTTGGGCAAAAAGAGGCCCTATCGAGCAATTCAACCGCCAAATCTGTTAGAGGACACCGAGGTGACCCTTGATCATCAATTTGACAAGGAGGATTAAACCAAATACCCTAGAATTTAAGGGCAAACCTACTTGGTTGTAGGCCACGACTGGCAGTCATGGTTTACAGTGTAGATTACTCATTAGACCTACGGTTTGCAACAGGTATAAGATCCCCTTACTATTATTTTTATAGATTGCTTATCTAGATTAGATTAGTCAGTTTAATGCTTTATTTGGTAGTTTAGTGACTCTGATGGATCGAATTAAGGATTTGAGTAGATTTACTTCATTATAGCATTTATGACATTAATGGCTTCTTTCCATGCTTTCATGCTTTATTTCACATAAGTAGGCCATTAGATAGTTAATTGTACTTTTCCTTTATGCATATCTAGGAATATTTATCAATTCAACATAGATTTAACACATTTTGTATGCTTTCTTGATTTCATATGTTTATAGCATCTTTGTGCTCAACTTCCTCAAAGGACATCATCATGAGAGGTTCCTAATGCTTTTAACGCTTCTCTATTGTTTCTTGACCGTAGGGAATTAGGTCTAAAGGAGGTTCAACTATCAAATACCTTCCTCAATGTGAAGAAGAGGGTCAACTCCACCCTAGAGTAGTTTGTGACTATTTACAAGAGCATTAGTATTGCACCTACCCCGTTGGGGGCTTCAAAATTGTATCAACATTTGGGTGACCCTAAGAGGGGCATGATTGTAACCAAAATTTGCTTTCGATATTATTAAAAGAAACATTCATTTTATTGTCATATACAATCTTGATTCTTATTTCATGCTTTTCTGTTGATTTCCATTGATCTACTAGAATAGGTGCACACTTTTTGGATAGGTCAGAAGGCGATCACGATGGAACTCTGTATTTCAAGCAATATAACTAATTATTCTTGTGTTTTTGGAATTGTAGGTGCAAACTGTAGCTTCTAGTTGTGGTCTCATTATTGGCCCATGGCTTCAAGATGTGGTCTATAGTCTGAACCATGTATCAGACCTACAGTTCACAACAGACACATCAGATAGCAGGTTTTCAAAGCTGAATCAAATGAGGACTTGAGGTAGGCCCTTTTGCCAATTTCTATCTCTGTGTTTTGCTTCTGTATTTTCAAGAATAGAAAATTGAAACCTACATAATTAAGGATAAAATAACATGAAAAAAAATTAAGTCCTTAGGGTTTCCCTTTCTAAATTTTGGCTAGCTGCTGCTAGGAACAATGGACCTCTATGTGCAGTCTGCCCTAGAATATAGTGTGCTAGGTTAAAATTATGTGTTGGTTTACATGCTTGAGGCCCAATAAGAGGCTATATCATCGTAATTATATTATAAAAAATAATTTAGAATATAGCATGCATATTTTCTAAAATGAAATGTTTATTTTTGCATATCATGTAGGAAACAATTATTTATGCTATATTATGTATTTTTATTTTATGCAAAAGAATAAAATGAACCACACACACCATGTTTCACTTAAACGCTAGTGAGTTGGGAGTCACATCCAACCACTAGTAGGGTTTAATTATGGTGGGCGTAATTTCCATGCGTTGGCCCAAATCCTACGTACCCTTGGATACTAGACCAATACCAAATCCAAGAACCATCCATAGCCCAAAAAATTTGCATGTACTTCTCTTCGGAGGGTATAACACTGACTGGATGAGATTGGGTGAGGATCTGGGAGGACCTGTGCTCCTTGTACGGGTGTGGACTTTCATTACCCCACACAAGGGATTTACGCGACGTAGAAGTCACATCCAAGTTGTCGAGCTGCAATAATATAGGTGAAAGCTAATTTAAACTGAGAATATCATTCAATGCTTTTCAAAACATGATAAGGAGTTCTTTACTGATACAAAAAACTTAAAAAAAAAACAAAAAATTTAAGGCTCACTTTTAAAAGTTAATCAAGATAAACACCATTGTATACCTTGTTTGTGTAATAAAGAATAAATCTAGACACTAGGTGCACCATGGTGGAGACACGGGGTGGTCGACAAAGGCATAAGCCTAAAGCCAATGACCAAGCCCCAACAAATTCATAGCAGCATATGTCAAATCCTCACCCACATGCACTTCCTAAATGTCATTCGACGAGCATTAGAGGAGAAAAATCGACATGAGGGGAACTTACTGAGCATACCCCTACTAGAGGAGTTTATGTGAATTCTTCTAGGCACATGATAGATCAAGGAGCCTTTTAGCATGGGGGTGTTCCACTCGAAAGCCATTATCGAGATCACATTGCATGCACATCCACGGGATTAGCCAAAGAGTATATTATACAAGGGTCTAAGTTAGTACCCCTACATCATAGGTCTGTAAGAGGATCCATGGCTCCACATTCAGAGTATAGATGGGATCGATATCCACTCATTTAGGGGTATTCAGACAGGGTTGCCGCTGAGCATAGGCCTATGCAAACTCCCGCATGTAGTGAACATTGAAATATCACTAATTATATGGCTAAGGTGGGAGCCAATGACACACCACCACACGAGTGGTGGAGATCCAGATAGTTGGATGGCTTAGGTAGCGTACTTGAGCAGCTAGGCTATAAGCCTTCGTCTTTGCCCACTCATGCCTCAAGTGACCATAGTAGGAGTTCTATCAGGACTACTAGAGAATGTGGAGAGGCTTCTAAGCACCCTCATGTGACACATCCACCATCTACACATGGTGGCACAAAGCACAGAGATCAATAGGATGCCAATGCCATTTACAAAAACAAGGGCAAAAGCATAGCAAATCAGTCATATGGGTACAGAACCCATAAGGTTGCTCGTACAAAGAATGCATACCAAAGGTTTGTCATAGTCAATCACCTTGATAGATCAAATAGACTGGTATCTGAGTAGTGATGATAGCTACTCCAATATCAATTGGAGAATGCTCACTTAGAAAGGCAGCGCATTGAAGAAGAGAATCTTCAATCGCAAAGGCTCATAAGACAAAGACTATATGAGTAGCGCATGCATCAAGAATGCTTCCTTGACCAAAAGGAGCATGTAGAGCAGGAATATAGGCTATCCAAGGCTGGCCTATACACTCATGTAGAGAGTAGAGAGTGCATTCATAGAAAGGCTTTCTCACAAGCCGATGTATAGTAGGAGCGTAGAGATGCTCGTACTCATATTAGTGCCCTACAAAGAGAACGACCACCACCATTCGAATATGAGAGGCAACAACAATATGAGGAAGTTGAGGGAGATGGAACCAAGCAAGAGTATCCTAAAAACTCCCAAGTTGAGGAGGAGGAAGAGCAACATCCTCCACCATAATTAAGGAAGAATGTACCTCTGAGACTACCCCCATGACAACTTAGGGAGGATTTTCTATCCTTAGAGGCTTATAAAGCCTTAGCAACAAAAGTAAAAGTGATCGAGATGCAAGACACAGTTATTCAAAAGCTGACATTAAGAAATATTCACAATGAGATTTTGGACCCCTCAATACCTACTCCTACCTATCTTGAGCATTTCTTTATATCCAAGCTAGAAAAATTTAAAGGTGATGAATATGCACAGGAGCATGTCACAGGCTTTTTAGATGCCTATTTCTAAATTGTGAGCAATAATGCCTTACTTTTGCACACATTTTTCATGACCCTATCAGGCCCAGCTTGGAAGTGGTTCAACCAGTAAAAGAGGCACATCATTATCATTTTCAAGTAATTGGTTGATGCTTTCCTTGAATGCTTTTCCTTTGGTGTCAAGAAACAGGCTAAACTTTTCTATTTGTCTACGCTAGCTTAGCACGATGATGAGCCAATTGAAAAATATAGAAAGAGATGGAGGAGTATTATGGAGAAACTGGCATTCCCTATTCCTGCTATAGAATTGGCTCGAATATTTACCAAGAGTTGTGCCAAGCACATCTTGCTATTGTTGCAGCTGTAGTAGTATTCAATATTTGAGGGGGCTTTGGTGCAAGCCACGGTAATTGAAGACATCAAGTTGCAAGAAGGCAAATTGAAGCTTAAGAATAGGAAAGAGGGGCCCAAGAAGAGCTCCACAAAACATAAGGGCAAGTAGGCCCACATCAACCAAGTGGTGCTAAACCTCCAAAGAGAGGATAAAGGGCAAAAAAAGTAGAATTATCAAGCCCAACCTCCTACATAGTAAAAAAAGCGAAATAATAATTATAAGGGCAAGAACAAAGAACAATGTCCACCTCGCTAATTCATGCCTTTGATGAAATCACTGAATTCGATATTCCACCAATTGTGTGAGGCCAAGGCAATCAAATTTCCTGAGATTAAAATGGTCGATCCAAATAAACCCAAATCAAAGGGGTACCAGGATGACCTATTTTGCATCTTTCACCAAGTGACGGGTCATGAAATCAAATTATGTTGGTCCTTCAAGCATATCATGAAAAACATGATTGAAAAGGGTGAGCTTATGGTACCAAGTAATCTGCTAGTGCCCAAAAACTAGAACATGGAGATTTACAAAAATCCACTTCCAAACCATGAGGCGCTGTGCAACAACACTGGTCACGTCAACCAGGTGCACTCGAACCACCTACCCAAAGGTTCATTGGTATGGTTAATATTGTTATAAGGCATGGGATATATGAGCAACTGAATCAACCACATGCTCCCATAAGAATACAAGCCATGCCAAATCAATAGCCAATGCAGAATATTCTAGGCCCACCAATGAGACCGATGGTGATCATACGGAGTAGGCTAGTCCAAAACCTATAGACAGCTCCTACGAAGTTGTTTATATATGATTTAATATAGCAATCCCCTAGGTACAGGGAGAATCTCATGGACATTTTAAGGTCTATCAAAGTACAATCCCAAGATGCTCAAGCATTCACAAATTTTGTGAGACATGTACAGCGGTTCCAGGAACCGATGATCCAATTTTATGATCATGAAATTAGGATGGTTCCTACCAATACGGTGGATCCCCCGTTGCATATAATTGCATGTGTCAACCATGTTCCATTCAAAAGAGTCTTGATCAATACTGGTTCATCGATCAACATCATAACGACTAAGGCTTTGAGTCCCTTGAAACTGCCAAAATCACACATTGTGCCAACTACATTCACATTGAGAGTGTTTAATGATGCATTATATTCAATGGTTGGTACGATTGTCCTAGGTAGGTTTAAAGACCATCCCTGTGATGTGTCATGTGATAGAAGGAGCCATATAGTATAACATCCTACTAGGGAGGCCCTGGATTCACAAGATGCATCGTGTTCCCTCGATATTACATTAATGCGTGAAGTACATTCATGAGAGGAAGGTTCACGTGGTGTCATCATATGGATAACCATTTAAATTTGTGAACATGGTAGATCTGCCAGGGAGTTTCATACTCCCATCAATGCACCTGGATGTTCGTCCAGCATCGTCGGCTAAGATTCTAGAAGAAAAACAAAGCGTAGGTGCTCAACCATCGATATCTATGTCACATAGATCTGAGCATACTACTGCTACTTCCTTGAAACCAACTACATTAGAAATGCTTTGGGATGAGAGGAAGCAAACGATGAAAGTGGGTGAGAAAAAAGAGAAAAATATACCTGAGCTAGTCATCGAGGAGGCTCCCTTCCTTATGGAAGTGGAGGAAGCCCAAGACATAGCCGAGGAGGTACTTCATCCTGCCTCACCTACATTGTTAGTAGGGTCATCCACACCGTGGGTGATTGTTCACCTAGCCACTACAGGGTTAGGAGAATATATTATGCGAAACATTACCTTTGGACCAATTCTAAAGATAGCACAAGAGATGGACTGACCCCATGCTCATAATTTTTTTGTTGGATCCATGGTTCCATTGGGAGAAAAACCCAACCAGAAAAACTTAGTCTATGCTAGGTGAAAGCACGAGGATACGAAAGCAAACAAAAGGGAAATGTAACGCTAAGTCCTACGAACGAGAATGCATGAAAAGAGGGAAAACAAATGAATTGAAATGAGATTTAAAGCAAATGTAAAAGTGCAGCCCTTTATTTTATTAATTTTCTCGAGATCGGGTTACAATACGTCTCCTCCCTTTTCAGGGGCTGGGAGCGTCGGACATAGTTTTGTTACACCACAAATGATATATTCCCCTTGGGGATCTTCCGCGTGCCCACATTGAAAATGGGCGGACCAAACATTGTCGCCGCTTGCGTGAATGCGTCTATAGTTCCTTGCTGCCCCTCCGGTGTTGGGATCCTGCGTTCAGAGAAATAGTAAACGATTAGTAGCACCTGCGGATGGAGGGAAACATGCGATCCCCAAGGCCTACGGTTGATGCATGCATAAAATAATTAAAATGATAACTAAAACATATCAGAATAAGCTAAAAATTTGATAGAAGCAAGAAAACATTACCAGGAACACACTACAAAAGGAACAGTCAAGAAATCTACCACATATTTCTAATCGCTCCGGGGTGGGACGATTAGGACTGTCATAAAACGTCAAAAGGTGACCTCCTAAATGTCCCATCCAGGGGCCTCCAAAACACCTACAAAGTTGGGGTTAGGCAAAACGGGGCATTTTGGAATGACCCAGAAGGTCGGATTTTGCATATTCGGCCTCGATCGCCCTGTATCCGATGATGCTCCCTGTATGTTAGTGAAAGCGAGAAACATTGAAAGCACAGTCAAAACTCATCCAAATGACATGAAATTTAAATGACAGCATATATGGATGACCTAGAATCAAATGCAAAAGAAATAGTAGGGAAATATACCACATATTTCTAATCGCTCTGGGGTGGGGCGATTAGGACTGCAACAATGTGGGGGCGCCCGAGGGCAGGACGCCCATCGTTTGGGGCTCGATTTCGGCACCAATCCACTTGGGATGGGTCCAAAACCTCTTATGGGGTTGTGTCAAAAAATTGGGTGGGGTATTGTGGCCAAATGTTTGGGTTTTGGGTCCGAATTGCACTTCCAATAATCACCCAATAACCTCCCTTCCAAAAGAGAGATCAAGGATGTAAGAAGCACAAACGATGGGTGAGGATGTAATTCGGCAGCACTCCGTTGCTCCAAATGCTCCTCCTCTATTCCTTTTTGGGGTGAGAAGACTCACCATTTTATAGACCTGAGGGTCTCTTGTGAATGAGCATGCAGAGGCGCCACTTGGCCATCATGCCTTGCCAGGGGGAAGAAGATTCCTCCCTGATTAAGGGCTCCATGATTGCCCCTATGACTGCCTCTTTGAGCTCAAAAATGCTCACTCACACTCCATGCATTGAAGGAGGAGTTAAGTGGTGGATCTGAGCTACCATTTGTCAAGGTTTGACCTTTTTCCCATCAAACCTGCTATTCGCCCCACCCTGGAGCGAATACTGCTAATCGTCCCAGGGTGGGACGAATACCAGTTTGTAATCGTCCCAGGGTGGAACGAATAGGGAGCAGAGTGCCTGAAAGGTGCCAAATTGACCTCTGACCTTCCAAAACTATTGTGGGAGTGGTTAGGACCACTGTTTAACCTCTGGGGGCTGCCCTAGGGGCTGTGTATGCCAATTCGATCAGTGCTTGTCGTCACATAATCGGATTGGTGTTATTTTGGTGTCTATAGATGCCCCTTTTTGGGATGCATTGTGCATGGCATAGCGTTGAGCAAAAATAGATAACCAAAGCACTAATGATTAGGGTTTCTCAGTAACCTAACCAAATTTTGATGCCCCAAGTATGGAAAGGGCATGCATTCTTGAATCCTTGCTTCGACGAGCTAAGGAGCTTAATTCAAGTGTTAACCTTTTTTGGTGAGGTGTTACTTGATCTTGGACATTGTTCAGTCATGAATAGGCAAAGGGCGCAACCTTTTGTCTATGGGAACCTTGAGTTCATGATTCATGAATGCCAAGTGTTTGATCAGCTTGTGATTATTGCTTGTTTGCTGCCCCAAGCAGGAGCGTGATTGTCTTTGTCAATGATTCTTTGAATGCATGCCATTTCCTTGATTGGGTGTGTATTTGTTGATTGGTGACTAAGTGTGACTACCCCCTCAAGCGACGAATCGATGAGGGAATGACCGACATGAGAAAAGTGATGAGTCGCTTGACCCAAGATGACTTTTGTAAGGGTGCCTTCAGTTGTTTTTCGTTGAATGCTTATGCAATTTCCCAACAATTTGACCTATTTTTGGTGGGTTTTAACCCTTTTTGTGATGCATTTTGGAGCTGAAATTCTCAAAAATCCGTCCTCCCATGGAGCGGTCCGGCTATGGTAGCCTTCTTAGGGAGTAGGATAGTGAGGATTTGTGACCCCAATGTCTGTTTTGCATGCCAAGAATGTTAGGCGCAAAGGCGCCTTTGTTCGGCAATGTTATTGCTATTTTTGGGTGGGTTTGGACCCTTTTTGTGACGTTTGGGGATGAAATTCTTGAAAATTCATCCTCCCATGGAGTGGTCCGGCTATGGTAGCCTTCTTAGGGAGTAGGATAGTGAGGATTTGTGACCCCAATGTTAGTTTTGTATGCCAAGAATGTCAAGTGCAAATGCGCCTTTGTTTGGCAATGTTATTGTTGTTTTTGGTGCATTTTGGATGCAGTTTTGTTGTTTTTGATTTTCTTGCTCTGTAATCGTCCTAGGGTGGGACGAATACCAGTTTAGTAATCATCCTAGGGTGGAACGATTATAGGCCTAAAAGCCTATTTAAGGGCCAAAACTAGGTTTTGGGCTCATTTGCACTTTGTTTTTTGGCGATTTGGAGCTGTGAGGAGGAGGAGGTCGAGTTCGCGTAGCGAGCGCTGTCGAATTTTCTTGGACATCATGAGTTCACGGACCGGGTCTTCAAGTGGCGGAGCAAGCGAGACCGGTGAGTGCTCCTTCTTGTTAATTTGTTTGTTTTATTGTATAGTGTAAAACCATAATTTTTATTTCTTTTGTGTTTTGTTTTTCGATTTAAAAATGAAAACCCTAGTTAAAAATGTTTTTTTTGTGTTGGTTGTAATTTGTGCTATGTGTTTCTTTGTAGAAACTAAGATCGAAGCCCTAGTTTTAAATAAAAGAAAAACTATGTTTATTTGTTTTTTTAGTTGTAAACTAAAATAGTTAAAAAAATTGTTTTTATTTTGTGTTCACTTTTTTATCAGTTTAGACTAAGGTGAAACCCTAGGTAACTGAATTTTTTTTTGTTATTGTTGTTTTTTTTGTTTTTTAAACTAAGGTAAAAAACCCTAGGTTAAGAACTGTGTTTTTTATGTTGTTTTTGTTTTGTTTTTCAGTTTTAAACTAAGGTTAAAAACCTAGGTAAAATTTTTTTTTTTTTTTTTTTTTTTTTTTTTTTATTTAATTTGAACTAAAGTGGAAAACCCTAGGTAAAAATTGAATTTGTTTTTTTTTTTTGAACTTAAGGTTAGAAACCCTAGGTATTGTTAGTTTTGTTTTTGAATTTGTTTTTTTTCATGTTTTTAATGTTTTTGATGTTGTTTTTGTTTTGCAGGTGGTGAAGACCGGTACCGTGTGTCGAGTGTTTTGGATGCATGGGAGGCACTGACTATGGTGGATTGGGATTGGCTTGATGCCCTTGGGCTCAAGCATGTGACTCGGTTAGAGCCTGTGGTGGGGGATCAGGCATATCTGATGGCCCTGATCAACTTGTGGGATCCTCACACCAATACCTTTCATCTCCCAATAGGGGAGATGACGGTGACTCTTGAGGATGTCTATCGGATTTTATGGATTTTGATAGATGGGCTTCCTATTAGGACTACTCCACGTGATCAACGGATGACGGTGCTGACACGGTGCTTCGGGCATGGGGTGGAGATGGGGGTGGATAGTCCGATGGAGAGGGTAGAGGGGGATTGCCTGATTGGTGGTATTTTGGTGTGGTGGTGGCTGGAGAAGGGCGTGTTGGGGGTGAGGCATGCATTACTGATGACCCTCATCTCCAACATGCTGCTCTCCTTAGGTGTGAGGTTCTCGTGGAACCTATTGGAGGTAGTTTTTAGACTAGTTGAGTGTCCGACCTCAGAGCCACTGATTATGAGGTGGGGTCAAACACTACTGGCATAGCTCTATGATGAGTTGTACGAGGTCCGTTATTGGAGGTGGAAGGGGATTGGATGCAGCTACCTATTGCAGTGTTGGGGATGGTAGCACATAGCTGTGGAGAGGCCATAGGGTTTGTCATGGACTACTCGGCAGAGATGGTGGATAGGGAGATAGGGTATGCGACTCTATGTGGAGGTCGAGGAGCAGGGGCAGAGTCGGTGGTGGGTAGGTGTCGTAGGGCACTATGTTGATGCCTTCTCATGTCTTGCTCTAGGGGAGGTGTTCTGGCATCCATATCGGGACTGTCTAGCCTGGCCTGAGGTTGGGGAGTGGCTCCGGTGGGTGCATAGGGGGAGATGGCTGATCGGGTGGCATGGGACCGAGTAGGAGTATTTCTTGTACGTTGGGTGACTCGATAGTTTGGGGTGCACCAAGGATTGCCTGGTGAACCTTTGATCTATCGACATTGGGGTGATGAGAGGACTCTGGCCTAGCCGATCATTGAGCCATTGGGTGAGGAGTCGGATGCAGTGATCGATGTCCCTGATGTGGACAATGTCGAGGTGATTGTAGAGTATGACCAGTGGTGGACGATGCGGTGATGGTGGGGTGAGGGGCCTCTAGGAGGTCCAGAGGTAGTAGTAGCAGGTGGGGAGGGTGTAGAGGCATCAGGGGAGGGTTGGGGGGCTCCGTTGGAGGATGCGGACATGGTGGAGGTTGATGATTTTATGGGGGATGATTTTGGGGTTCTGGAGCAGCCGGATATGTAGGACGTCCCGGAGCAGTGGGAGCTAGAGCAGCCTATCATCTCGAATATGCCTATGCCTCAGGCAGTCCTAGAGGGTATGGAGGCGAGGCTTCATGTTGAGATAGCATGATTAGAGGATCTACTTTAGATATGGGATGAGGAGCTCGGGGATGCTCTGTAGGAGAGGGATCTCCTACGGACTCAGTTGGTAGAGCGGGAGAACGCATTGGCTACGTACCACTAGTGGGATGGGGACACCGATGCTTCATGGGAGAGGGATCTCCTACGGACGTAGTTGGCATAGCATGATGATGCATTGGTGGCATACCATCGATGGGAGATGGATTTGGTTCGGCATCGGATGGAGTTGGAGGCAGAGATTATCCACCTCGGTGGGCGGTTACCTGAGCTCCCTGGAGGTGGATCTTCACGCCGAACGAGAGACAATGATACTGAGTAGTCAACATCCTCTCATCACAGGTGGTTGGATGAGGGGGGTGCTAGTGGGCATGATGCAGGGGCTAGCAGCAGCCACCTTGAGAGGTCCCATAGGACCCACACCACTAGGGGTAGTTCTCGTCGCACCGATCCTACGTGATCATGGTGGCCGACGCCCTAGGCTTGGGGGTTTTTGAGTTTTTGCTTTTTTTGCGAGGTCAGAGGACCGTTTATTGTAGCCTGAGGGCATATTGATGATATATATACATGACGTTGCTTTTTTTTATTATACACTTGTCATGATTTATTGTTATTTTTATGCACATTTATTTATGTATGTATGTTTATTTACATTGATGTATGCATATGTTATGATGAATGCGAATGTTTCTAATTTATATGATATGCATATGGAATGGATGAATTGAGTTGTTGATAACTTGGCGGTGGCACCATAGACTGTATGGGATTTATTGGCTTTTTGTACTATGTGATTGCTTTATGGAATGACTTTGCATGTGTAATTTTTTGTTTTGTATTTTTTGATGGTGATGTAATAATGGAATGTGCTACAGTTGTGTTAAAATGTAGTTAAGGTTTTTCTGAGACTCAGATGTTTTAACTAACTAGCCAAGACTGTACTTTTATCTTACAAGACTTTTGAACAAGGTATGAATCGGACTTGAGTTTGACCAAGTTATTTCGCATCCCTGTGTGTGCAATTGAGTTCGTTCATGTGGTATTTGTCAGGATACCGCTAGTGCCAGATAGGCTGTCAACCAAACCTGTATTGAGGATCACCTAATTAGCTCCACTAATTCCTTTGTTGTATTTAGTAAGATTAATCTACAGTGCTATCTAGGATACCATAAGCTAGCTCATCCACATGCAAACATTGATCTACACACAATTTAATGTGACAGATATATCGTCATGCGAGAGGTTTGCCACCAATGACCGATAGGCTATCCACCAAACCGGTACTGAGGATCACCTCATGACCTTTCGAATGCTGAGAGTTCTAGGGATTCAAGTTCGACTCCCTTCTTTTCTTCAATTGTATTGGGATACTTGCTCTTATATAGTGATAAAAATCACTGTTTATTTTTGTTTTTTTCTTTTGAGCAAGGGATTTAGATATTGAGTGATGAGAATCACTATTGCTTGTGCTTTTTGATGTATGCACTTTAAGGGTTTGGATATCAAACTTTGGAGTTTGTGTTTTGACTTTTGCAATTTTTGATGTTTGCAACTTTTTGAGAACTTGGGATTTTTGGGGAATTGGGTAGGGAAGATGCTTGTCCTTTTGCCAACTCTCAGCATTCTTGGGGTCATTCGCATAGGGGGATGAGCGAGATAACCTTTTCACTGTATGGTATCCTGAATTGCTTTGCAGGTTTCATCTTTCATTTACACAACTTGGGAATTTTTTATGTGTGTTTTAGCTTGTGTTGGGATGCTACGTAACAAGGTGTGATCCAAGTAGAACTCTACCTTTGTAAAATCTGTTTGACTTTGTACAGTTTTTGGCTAGAAATCTAAAGACAACTGAATGGTGAAAACCCTAGATACATTAGAAGACAACTGACTATGATATTGTGAAAAATGTGAATGGCGTTTATTTTTGCTGAATTATTTTCAAAGTGGAAAAATGTGGAGAATGATGGAATTGCCCGTAATTACAGTCTATGGTGCTCTAGACCTGTATGATCAACAAATGTGCAATGTATGTATGCGATGCCTAATGCAACTATTTTTTTTTTTTGTGTGTTTTGATTTTTAAGAGTATGCATGGAAGTGAGATGCAATTTTTTTGTTATTTTTGATTATTTATTGTTTTTGAAAATTCTTTATGGTTGGTTTATCCCGAGTGGGTGTGGACCAAGTGATTCTTTTGGATCCTTGGAGGTTTTGACCAAAGGGATTATGGGCACCTTTGGGGCATTTTGGGGTTGACCAAGCGATTGTGGGAATCCTTGGAGCTTTTTGGGGATTTTGGGGTGACCAAGCGATTATGGGAATCCTTGGAGCTTTTGGTTTGACCAAAGGGTTTATGGACACCTTTGGGGCATTTTTGGGGTTGACCAAGCGATTATGGGAATCCTTGGAGCTTTTGGTTTGACCATAGAGAACCCTTGGGGCTTTTGGTTTGACCAAAGGGTTTATGGGCACCTTTGGGGCATTTTTGGGGTTGACCAAGTGATTATGAGAATCCTTGGAGCTTTTGGTTTGACCAAAGGGTTTATGGACACCTTTGGGGCATTTTTGGGGTTGACCAAGCGATTATGGGAATCCTTGGAGCTTTTTGGTTGGGCTATGGCTCTCTTAAATATGGAATGGCCTCAAATGACTGATGTTCAAGGGTTCTAGTTCCTTGATTCCATCAAGAGAGGCTAGCCGGTATGTCCTAGGTCCTATTTTACTATCAATTACATAAGGACCTAACCAGTTTGCCATGAACTTGTCCCTTAGATGGGGCGGCAAGTTAGAGTTTTGTTGGTTCTCTTTTAAGACTAGGTCACCAACCTGAAAGTCCCTCAGGTGAACTTTCATGTTGTATGCTTTCTTAAGTCGCTCTTGGTAGATACGCAAATGCTCGAGAGCATTGACGCATCATTCATCAAGCAACGTAAGCTGGTCTAACCGGGCCTACCACGTAGTGTCATCATCGATGAACTCTTGCATTGATATGCGTAGGGAAGGAATTTCCAACTCGAGAGGCATGACTGCCTCGGAGCCATACACCAGTGAAAATGGAGTTGCCCTAGTGGGCGTCCGAATGCTAGTGCGATAAGCCCACAGAGCAAGTGGTATTTGAATGTGCCAATCCTTATGACTATCTATGACTATATTTTTGAGGATGGCAACTAGCATTTTGTTTGATGCCTCTGCTTGCCCATTTGCCTACGGATAATAAGGTGTCAAAAAACTATGCTAAATTTTGTACTTTGTGGTCAAAGCATGCACGTCTTTGTTCTTGAATGACGTCCCATTATCCGAGATGATCTTGGATGGAATACCAAAATGACATATGATGTTATGTAAAATAAACTCCGCAATGCGGGTTCCAGTCATAGAGGTAAGCGAAATTGCTTCCACCCACTTGGTGAAGTACTCTATGGCCATTATGATGAACGTGTGATGGCCTGACGATGTAGGGGAGATCTTTTCGATTAGATCTAAGCCCCACTATGAGAATGGCCAAGCCGATTGAATCGACTGCAAGGCCTGAGAAGGTACGTGTGTCAAGTTAGCATGGTGTTGACACTTCACGCACTTCCTTACATAGGCACAACAATCTCGCTCTAAATATGGCCAATAATAGCCCATGCAAAGAATGCACTTTGCGATGGCCATACCGTTGAAGTGGCCACCGCATGTACCATCGTGCGCTTGGGTGATCACCCAAGTGGACTCCTGCTGGTCCAAGCAATGAAGGAGGATTCCTTCGTAGCTTCGATGGTACAAAATGTCTCCTAGCAAGACATGTTTTGCCACTTTCTATTTGAATGATATTTTCATGGCATGCGTCAATCCAAGTGGGAGGTTACCTAGCTTGAGGTAGTCTCTTATGGGTGTGTACCAATCCTGCTGATCAGAAGCCTCGATGGTATGAACAACCAATCCCTCTTGAAGTTCATCCCTAGCAAAATCTGAGCGGGAAAGAACCTGTAAGAATAGCATTGTGTTGCTATTAAGAGGGGTCAGGGAGAACAAGGACCCCTAGTTGGCTTGATTCAGACTATCATGGATTCGAGAGAACTTATCCTGAGATGGTTCAATCTGGATCAGGTGGATTCTTGGCGTTAAGTCAGAGCTTGCATGCTCCATCATGGATTGCGATAGTGTTTTGACTTGAATGGTTGTCATCTCACCAGAAATGTCTTGCAGGATTAGTGACCCCAAGGAGGCCATAGTGTCCACAAAATGATTCGATGATCGAGGGAGTGCCTCGATGTCGTACCATTCAAGATTTGCTAAGAATTTATCCACAAGGGCTTTGTAGGCCTGCAGAACTGGGCATTTACATTGGAATACCCCTTTCACTTGGTTGATGATTAACAACGAATCACCAAAGATGTTCAAGCATTTGATGTTCATGGTGATGGTTGTCTGAAGACCTATGAGCAAGGCTTCATATTCTGCATTGTTATTGGTGCATGGGAAATCAAGTTTAAATGATAGAGGCATTGGAGCCCCTTGCGGTGTGAAGAATATGATTCCCATGCCACCCCCTTGCTCACATTTAGAACCATCAAAAAATAGGGTTATGTCAGCCTATGACTCAGGCTCATCAAAATCTGGCGATTCTGAGACATGGAAGACCCCATCATCGGGTAGCTCTATGGTCAGAGGTTGATCATCTTCGAGAGGAGCCTCTGCTAGTTGATCGGTGATGACTTGACCTTTGATGGACTTCTATCCAATGAATTCGATGTCAAACTCCATCAACAACATGATCCATTTTTCCATGCGGCTACTATGATAAGTATGACTCATCATGTACCACAATGGATTCTCCTTAGACACAACATACGTCATGTTGCTCAGCATGTAATGGCATAGCTTTTTGGTAGCAAACACCACTGCCAAGCATAGCTTCTCAACGTATGCATAGTTAAGTTCATAACTGACCAGGGTGCGGCTAAGATAGTAAGTAGCCTGTTCTTTGTGTAGTTCATTTTTTTGGGCTAGCATGGCACCCAGTGCCACCTCAATAGCTGAGATGTATAAGTAGAATGACACTCCTGGTCTAGGTGGTGCCAATACTGGTGGCGAAGCCAAGTATTGTTTAATGTCATCGAAGGCTGATTGGCACTCGTCATCCCAATGAAATGCTACCCCCTTGTGCAATAATTTATTCATGGGTCGGCACTTGTCAGATAGCTGCGCTATGAAGCGCTTGATTGACGTGACCTTTCCCTACAGGCTTCTAAGCTGCTTGATGGTAGTTGGGGGGAGCATTTCAAGGATTGCCTTGACTTTATGTGGATCCACCTCGATGCCTCATTTTGAGACTATGAAACCCAAGAGTTTTCCAGATGTGATGCCAAATACGCACTTCTTGGGGTTTAGTCTGACTTTGTGTTCGATGAGGCGATCGAGGATCTTGCTTAAGTCATCGAGATGATCTGGGCGCAAAAGAGATTTGGCCAACAAATCATCCATGTAATCTTCCAAAGTTTTATGCATGTGATCATGGAAGATGTATGTCATGGCACGTTGGTAGGTGGCGCCAACATTTTTAAGGCCAAAGGGCATGACCTTATAACAAAATGTCCCCCAAGGCATTGTGAACACCATTTTTAGTTGGTCCTCGAGATTGATACGAATCTGATTGTATCCCGAGAAACCATCCATGAGGGATAGCATTTCATGGCCCACTGTAGCATCTACCAATGCATCGATGCTAGGCAAGGGGAAATCATCCTTAGGACTCACTTTGTTTAGATCTCAAAAATTAGTGCATATGCGAATCCTCCCATCAAGATTTTTGATGGGCACCATGTTGGACAACCATGGTGGGTAATCCACGTAGATGACAAACTGTGCATCCAACAACTTTTGTAATTCATATTTGACCATTAAGGCCACTTTTGGGTGCATCTTACGTAGTTTTTGCTTAACTGGCTTGACTGTCGGATCAAGCGTTAGATTATGCATGACTAGCTATGGGTCTAGCCCCGACATGTCTTTGTAGGACCATGCAAAAACCTCCTTCTTCTCTTTGAGAAGGGCAATGTAGTCGGCTTGCTCTTTGGGGGATAGACTTACCCCCAGCTTGATGATCTATGGATTCATTGGATCAGAGCCGATGTCTACGTCAGTCATCTCCTCGACTGACATGTGGGACCCATCCTCCAACTGGTGTGGAGTTGGGATCAAGTGGATATCATTTGCTGAATTTAGATCTACGTTAGGAACTTCGGGTCCCTCTTCAGCATGGAAGATATCTTGAGTTGGTCCTGGGGTGAAATGAAGCATCTCACCGCAAGGCTAGTACTCTGATGGGGATGGTGGTGAATTAACGTGATCCCAGTCTATGGCATCTAGGTCTAGATACAATGACCATGTTGGATCGGTTGGATTGTGGATGGGGGCGGTTAAGTCAATGGAGATCATGTTGATGAAATGATTTTGGTCTCCATTACCATGGGTGTGGTGACTCGGACTTCCTTGATGATTTTTGTGCTCTGGATCTGGCTCTGGGGGTATTGGCACAAATGGATCGGCCCTATGTGTGGATAAAAGGATAGGGTCTACCCTTGGCATTGATAACTCTATAGGGTCTCTAGGTGGAAGGTGCTCTCTGTATGCCCAAAGTGGTGGATGCAACACTTGGTCCAACTGTGCTGGGTTTAGGTGCCACCTATGCCTTGGCCCCATGTTTAGTTGTTCAAACATGTCATCAATATCCATGGGGTATTGTTGCTATCGCATATGATTGAGATATGCCATCTCAGTTTCATCTTCATAATCATTGTCGGAGATCCATAGGCCTTCGTTGGCTTCGACAACTATTTGCGACATGTGAGGCTCATCCTGCTCGAGCAAATTGATCTGGTCCCATCGGGGTTGTTCCGCTCTCTATGGGGGGACCTAATTTTCTTGAGGTGGCACTTGCTCGATTGGAGCATCCAAAGGGAACATTGCCAAGAGGCTTTCTTGGTAGTCATCCATGGGGGTCACTTGTGAGTGATTGCTATCCGATTCGAAAGGGTCCCATGGTGCTACCTCATACTCTGACTCATCTTTCGAAGATCCTTCCTGACCTTGTCTATATCCCTCTTGTAAGTGAGTTCTCAAACTTTCTCCTTTCTCGATCAAAGGGACGGGGCTATCAAGGTCAACAAGGTGTGTTGTCAACAATGGGAGATAATCCCCCAATGTATATGTTGTGTTAGGATTGGCATATGGATCTAATGCCAACCCATCCTTGTTGCCTATCCCTAGGCCTTGCATGTTCTCTACCAAGATGTCCAGGGGCAGAGGGTGGTTGAACCCTACTCTTGACTTGTCGTATGGCATCTGATATCTTGGTTGGCAAAGAACGTGCACTCCTTGCTCATATCTGCCCAACCCATATCCATGCCAATTGCATTGGCCAAGATATCTCAAAGCGAAGTCTGGGTTGGACAAATAGTTGACGTCCTCAACAAAGGGCTCTTCATCTTCTTCTTCTTGCATGTAAGGTTCAATGCCATTATCGAGGCCCCCATATACAAAGTTTGTCTGATTTGGTGGGTAGCCTAGAGGAACAATAGTACCGATGGGGAGGCGAGGTCTCCCCATGTCCTGCATGGACTCAATTGCGGGTGTTGCTACAATGTTCCATACTAGATACTCCCCCAGGCCCGTATTGGCCATCTCAATGGTGATTGTTGGTGGTTGAGGGGGAGGGAATGGGAGTTCTTCCCGAGTCCACTCCATGTCGGGTGAACTAGGCATCTCGACTTCCATTCGGCTAGGCATCTCCTCGGTAGAGATGGTTGAGACTGATGGCGGTGCCTCTTCCAGGGGTTTCTTCCCATTGTCCTTCGGTGTGGCCACCGTAGGTGGCATCATTGGTGAAGGACCAGATGATGAAGATGGACCCGACTGGGGGTTTGATGGACTTAACAAGTGGGGATGTATGCGGAATCAGACCCTATTTAGATGGATTCAACTAAAAATCCAAATGTGTTGATGGAAGGGTCGATTACGGCATTAGCTGTACCACATTGCAATACTTGAAGGGTTCTAAGTCCATCGGGACTACATGCACTTGCCCTTCGAATGTGTACTTTAGGCATTGGTGGGCTATCGAAGGGACACACTTCATGTCCCTGATCCAAGGCTGGCCCAACAAGATATTATAGGCCATCTCACCTTCCAAGATGTGGCACAATGTAGGAATAGTCTTTTGTCCCACCTGGATGGGCAGGACAATTGTGCCAACCATCGAGCATATCGCATCATTGAATGCTCGTAGAGTATAGGTGGAGGCCACGATGTGAGATGCTAGCAACTTGAGGTGTTTCAATGCCACTATTGTAATTATATTACTGGATGAGCCAGTGTCCACCAACACCCTCTTATATGGAATCCCATTGACCCACGCAATGACGTGCAGGGGTGGATCCGCCATGTCACCAGTCACTGATTTTAGTTCATCTTCTCTAAAGGTGATGACTGGCTCGGTGCATCATTTGACATGTCCCACGAAGTTGTTGAAAGAGTTTGCTTCATGGGGCTGCAGCTCGATGGCTTTTAGTATCTCCATTAGAGCCTCCCGATGGGGTGATGATTGTTGTATGAGCTCGTAAATGGAGAGCCTAGCCGACATGGTCCTCAAACTTTGGGTAAGTTTGGTCTGAATCATGGCCACTGGTCTAGGCGGAGGAGGTTGTGTAGGGTGTTGTTGAGGTTGTGACATTGATGGAACCTCTCCTATAGCTACAGCGAGGGCAGCTGTGCTTGGGTACCTCTTGTTCCTAGTCACGATGCTTATCATCCCTACATACCCCTGCATGGGGCAATTCTGTGTCACCTCATTGACTTGTAGGGTTTTTGCCTACGCATCATGGGCAGGTAGGGGGTCTTTGAAGACCTCCATCTATTGGTTGTTTGGTGCTATGGGATTATCCACCACTAACGTCTTGTTGTCTATTAGGTCTTGCACTAAGCTTTTAAATTTCCAACATGCATAAAGATCATGTCCCTTCTGTCGGTGAAACCTACAGTACAAGTCTTCCCTATAACCTTTGGGTTTTGGCACGTTGGGGTCTACAGGTCGACTCTCTGGTAGGTTTATCAAGTTTGCCATTGACAAATGGTCAAACAAGGAGTCTTTAGACTCTGTAAAGGGTGTGAATTGTCGCCTAGGGTGACGCTACTAATTTTGCTCTTGTCGATGATTTTCTCTTTCATAACTGTCAAGAGGGACCACCTGATAGTTAGCCTTTGGGGGCTATGTTGCTTGTGCAGGCTTAGGCATGTTTATAGCAACCTGATTGACCATAGTGGGTTTCGGTTGCATGGTCCCTATTTTGGCATTTTTAGGCCACTCTTTCTTTCATGGCTTGGCAATCTCGCCATCCTGTATCTTGATCTCCTCAATGATTCTGGCTTGCGCCAGGGCTTCCTCAAGAGTGGCATATTGTTGTAGCTACAATAGCATGGAGATCGACCTCAAATAGCTCTTTGAGAACATTTGGGTCAGGTCGGCCATGGGAGGGAGGTAGGGTAACTTTGAAAGCAATGTCCTCCATCGATTTCCATAAGCCACCATGGTTTCTTCCTCATACTGCCTGAGGCTAGCTAGGTCACTTAGTGATGCCTTCTTCTTGGTGTTGAAGGTGAAGCATTCGAGGAACGCATCCACTAGCTGATCCAAGTTACTGATGCTATGCTTTGGTAACTGAGTGAACCAATCCGAGGTAGGGCCTACGAACATGGTTATAAATGTTCTTAGCAGCAAAGCATCATTGTCCTGAATGCCAAAGCATTGGCTCAGGAATCTAGTCACGTGCTCTTGGGCATCCTCCTCCCCTCTAAATATTGCCAACTGGGGTAGTTTAAAGTGTTCAGGGTATGGGGGTGCCGGCATTGATGGATGCATAGGGTGACTGTGGAGTTGGCGTAAAGTGGGATTTTGGGGCCCATAAGTCTTGGTCTCCATAGACTCTAAGCGCTCTAGCAGCGCTTTATATGCATCGAAATATTTGATCTCTTCCTCCTTGGTTTGTTCTCGCTGCGGGTTGCGGGGAACTTGAGGCCTATGGAGGGGTGGCCGGATAGCACCCCCTCTGCCTTGGTAGGGCATTTCAGCCCACTCTTCTTCTTGCTCATACTCCTCATAGGCTTCTTGAGGAGTTCCTGGGCGTGACCTATAAACATGGGTGGGTGCCCATGGAGGGTGCCCATCATTGTTCCTAGGAGTGGCCTCCCGCTCAGGTCTAGGAGGTCTCGGAGGCAACACTTGGTAAGGTCATGGAGACCTGTCTCGCACCAAGGGGTTGTGCCTCTCATACAGTTCTGCTCTCTATGTGTGAGGGGTTGGAACCCTCTCAGGCATAGTGTTCTGGAGCAGCTCATCTATTTGACGTCGAATGCGCTCTTTGCTAAGGTGATACAGGTGCTCCAACTATTGTTGGTCTTGCTCAAGCTACATGATTTGCGCTTGGTGGGTGGCATGTTTGGCAAAATCCAAGTCAATTTGTTCCATCGTCTTGAGTCTAGGAGGCCTAGATGCCTCTCCTACATATTTATCTCGGTCATGATGATCCGAGATCTCTATAGGTCACTTTCCTCTATCGAGGTTGGCGGCATTCACTCGAGGCTCTGGCCTCAGTAGGTGATCTTGATAGATAGCAGGTGTGGAGGCGCATTGCTCCCATGCTGTGTATTGCTCTTGAGGAATGTAATGGTCTTCCTCATGCTCCCTTTCATATATGTGAAAGGGGTGGGCAGAGTTGGCTCGCCCTGTCTGAAGAGCCTTGTGCTCTAGATTTGGCCTATTGTTTCTAATAGTAATAAGGGGTAGAGGAGGGATGATGTAATCATGTGGCCCCTCCTTATGGACCCTATGCTGTTCTAGCACTTCATTGCATGGTGGCCACTCATAACGAGCATCTAAGGGAGCCTTCCCATTTATGTTGAGTGCCACGTGTAAGGACTCCTCCTGAAAGGGTCTATGTTGAATGGGAGTGCCCCTCGAAGGGGTGCCTCTATAGTCCCATTCTGAAATGGCATGATGTGGACTATCTTGTGGGTCAGGCCACCAAGGTGGTATGACCAAGTCCTTGGGGCTGTAGCGGAGGTGACTTGTGCCCCCTTGTACACTCTCTACAACTTCTGCCCATGATTGGGCTTGGCTACGGGTGTACACCATGGTGGTGTCTCTCTACAAGCTATGTAGGTTTTTATCTTCTTTATGATTTTTTTATTCTACACTAAACAAAGGGAACCACACAATCAAAGAAGTGATTATCTCGTTTATAGATTAAAGGTGTGCCCTAAATCTGGTTTAGTGTGTTTTGATTTTTGTTTTGAAAGCTTTGTAAAGAACGTGTTGTTGTACATGCAATATGATGGCTCTTATGTCTCCCAAAATGGTCGCCCCTTCAATATACCACTGCCAGGCCATTATACCAAACCTCTCAATATACCCGCCCTTACGTGAGGGAAACTATTGGTACGTGAGAGCAGAATGGTACGTGGAACATAGGCGGTACGGAAGGGGAATCACCCTATTTTTGACACCTACCATAGAAGACTTATCCTCATGCATTGGGAATCACCCCAGCTACACTTGGTCAGCTTTCATCAGGATTTACGTCTAGCAATAGTAGCGATCGGGGTTATGTATGCAAAAATTCAAGCCAAGGTGGTGATGAAATCCACCGTTGGTCTTGATCAAGGGTTGGGGTTTTACGACCAACTCCTTGGTGTTTAAATTACCATGTGGTGTGTGGGGTTCTTTTTATTTGCACAAAGAAAGAAAAACATGCAGTAAAACTCTCCTATGCAAGCAAAGAAATATGAAATGATAGAGATAGAAAATAGAAAATGATAGAGGATGCTCAGAACCCCTACCTCTTCTCTACCCAAATCGGATGCCTCTGAGTTTCTGCTCTAAAATTGCATAGAGAGCTAATCATCCCGGGGTGGGATGAATAACATATCTGTATTCATCATAGGGTGGGATGAATGCCCATTCGTCCCTGGGTGACATGAATTCTAGCTCTGTATTCGTCATAGGGTGGAACGAGCAGCAGTCCAGCGCTTGAAATATTGACACCTACAAGAAAAAACACACAACTTTTGATCAAAAATTTGATCTCAAAATCAGGGGACAGTGTCCCACCATGATCGCCACTGAAAGCATGAGGATACGAAAGCAAACAAAAGGGAAATGTAACGCTAAGTCCTACGAACGAGAATGCATGAAAAGAGGGAAAACAAATGAATTGAAATGAGATTTAAAGCAAATGTAAAAGTGCAGCCCTTTATTTTATTAATTTTCTCGAGATCGGGTTACAATACGTCTCCTCCCTTTTCAGGGGCTGGGAGCGTCGGACATAGTTTTGTTACACCACAAATGATATATTCCCCTTGGGGATCTTCCGCGTGCCCACATTGAAAATGGGTGGACCAAATGTTGCCACCACTTGCATGAATGCATCTATAGTTCCTTGCTGCCCCTCCGGTGTTGAGATCCTACATTCAGAGAAATAGTAAATGATTAGTAGCACCTGCGGATGGAGGGAAACATGCGATCCCCAAGGCCTACGGTTGATGCATGCATAAAATAATTAAAATGATAACTAAAACATATCATAATAAGCTAAAAATTTGATAGAAGCAAGAAAACATTACCAGGAACACACTGCAAAAGGAATAGTCAAGAAATCTACCACAGATTTCTAATCGCTCCGGGGTGGGACGATTAGGACTGTCATAAAATGTCAGAAGGTGACCTCCTAAATGTCCCATCCAGGGGCCTCCAAAACACCTACAAAGTTGGGGTTAGGCAAAACGGGGCATTTTGGAATGACCCAGATGGTCAGATTTTGCATATTCTGCCTCGATCACCCTATATCCGATGATGCTCCCTGTATGTTAGTGAAAGCGAGAAACATTGAAAGCACAGTCAAAACTCATCAAAATGACATGAAATTTAAATGACAACATATATGGATGACCTAGAATCAAATGCAAAAGAAATAATAGGGAAATATACCATAGATTTCTAATCACTCTAGGGTGGGGCGATTAGGACTACAGTAGTGCGAGGGGCACCCGAGGGCAGGACGCCCACCGTTTGGGGCTCGATTTTGGCACCAATCCACTTGGGATGGGTCCAAAACCTCTTATGGGGTTGTGTCAAAAAATTGGGTGGGGTATTGTGGCCAAATGTTTGGGTTTTGGGTCCGAATTGCACTTCCAATAATCACCCAATAACCTCCCTTCCAAAAGAGAGATCAAGGATGTAAGAAGCACAAATGATGGGTGAGGATGTAATTCGGTAGCACTCCATTGCTCCAAATGCTCCTCCTCTATTCTTTTTTGGGGTGAGAAGACTCACCATTTTATAGACCTGAGGGTCTCTTGTGAATGAGCATGCAGAGGCACCACTTGGCCATCATGCCTTGCTAGGGGGAAGAAGATTCCTCCCTGATTAAGGGCTCCATGACTGCCCCTATGACTGCCTCTTTGAGCTCAAAAATGCTCACTCACACTCCATGCATTGAAGGAGGAGTTAAGTGGTGGATCTGAGCTACCATTTGTCAAGGTTTGACCTTTTGCCCATCAAACCTGCTATTCGCCCCACCCTAGAGTGAATACTGCTAATCGTCCTAGGGTGGGACGAATACCAGTTTGTAATCATCCCAGGGTGGAACGAATAGGGAGCAGAGTGCCTGAAAGGTGCCAAATTGACCTCTGACCTTCCAAAACTACTGTGGGAGTGGTTAGGACCACTGTTTAACCTCTGGGGGCTGCCCTAGGGGCTGTGTATGCCAATTCGATCAGTGCTTGTCGTCACATAATCGGATTGGTGTTGTTTTGGTGTCTACATTGGGCTAGATCAGCTTCCCATGCGTACACCCATGGACAAAGATGATGACGAACCATGCCCTAGGGACTATGTAGGCCAATTCGGTTAGTGTTTGTAGCCACATAATAGAATTGGTGTTGTTTTGGTGTCTATATTGGGCTAGATCAGCTTCCCATGCATACACCCATGGACAAAGATGATGACAAACCATTCATGATGAATGTTCATTATCTGTCAAACCCTGAATATGCCAGACATATTTTTGAACTATATCATTGGCATGGGTATGGCCTTGGTCTTTTTGAGCAAGGACATAGGACTCCACTCAAAGCACATTATGAGTTAGAAAATGATAAATTTGGGTTAGGATTATAGATACGAGGACGTGATGACTTACTTGTATCATCATTAGATCACCTGTACCTCAGTCTAGGGAACGATGTGGATTTCAATCCATATCACCCTGATCCTTCTACATTCCAAAGGGATGATCATATGGTGTCTTCTGTCACCATAGCTCCACCCAAGGTATATAATGAATATACCTTGGTGGATAGTGAGATATCACCTGACAGTCAGTTAGAAAATGAATCTAGACTAGTTTATGATACGGTATCGTATTTATGATGCTTATATCCAATTTTACCGGATAGTGATGATAGTGACCAAGAAGTGACTTACATGGGACTGCACTTGCCAGAGCATCCCATGCTAGTGAATAGTGGCAAGAGAGTGTATTACAATAGTGATGATGAAGACAAAAGAGAGAGAGCCTATCTAGGACCTCCTTACCTACGTCATCGTAATGCACCTTATACGATCGAGGACCTGCAAAGATAAATCAATATCAAACCTCACCTTTGGGGAATGCCACCAAAATTTAATGTGATTTATCACATGTTATTTCCCCTTCTGCCTACCTACATGGAGTTCCATAATTTGAATGATCCCATATTGCAATCAGTGCATGGGGAGGATCCAGTCGTCCGTAGTTCATATAAATAAGACCTATTTGTACCTATGCCATTAGAGCTAGATCTCAGGTATGAAGACTACATCGATTATGTAGAAGTTTATCCATGTGGTCCTAGAGATCAATACCATTTTTTTAATATGGTCTCCATTGATTTTACCACTCCACTCCACAATCTAGCATATCCATACAAATAATTACATCTCAATATAGATGTTATCGACTGGGATCACTTTGACTCACCTATAGATCCTGAATATTTCTTCCCTAACAAAGAATGCTAAAACCATTCCATTTTGTGCTAGGTTGTGCCTACGATGTGTATCATGTTGAGGATGCTTCCAACACAGAACCTATGAACCTAGCATATGACATCCACTCGATCCCTATGCCTCATCACCTTAAGGAGGGGTTGCACATGTCAGTAGAGGAGACCTTCGATGTAGATATTAGTAATCATCCCACCAATCCAAGGAAGGTTAAATATAGAGAGAGTCTCATTCTAGATGAGTGGGCCACCCTCATCCATCTGCTAAAAGAGAGACCTAATATTTTTTCTTGGACATACAAAGATATGCCAAGTATATAATGGTGAAATATGAGCTACAAAAGCTGTTGGATGTAGAATTTGTAATCTCCATAGACTATTCGGAATGGGTGTCCAATATGGTACCTATAGGAAAACCTGATGGAAGGATCCGTATTTGTATGGATTTTAGAGACCTCAATAAGGCAACACCCAAAGATTCATTTTCATTGCCTAATATTGATGCTCTTGTAGATGCAACTACAAGTCATGAAATGCTCTCCTTAATGGATGGTTTTTCTAGTTATAATCAAATTTGGATTAAACCTAAATACCATCATAAAACTATGTTCATAATTCCATGGATAATATTTTTCTATAAAGTTATGCCATTTGGTCTAAAAAATGGTGGTGCCACATATCAGCGGGCCATGACATATAGTTTTCATGACTACATGCATAAGATCCTAGAGGATTATATGGATGACTTATTGGCCAAGTCATTACTACGTTTTGAGCATGTGGAGGTCTTAAGGAATGTATTTGATCATCTAATAGAGTATAATGTCAGGTTGAATCCTAAGAAGTGCATGTTTGGTGTAACTTCTAGTAAACTCTTAGGATTCATCATTTCCAAGCGAGGAATCGAAGTCAACCCAGTGAAGGTCAAGGCTATCTTAGAGATGTGTCCCCCAACCAATATCAAATAATTAAGGAGCCTTCAAGGTAAGGTAGCATTGATAAAGTGATTTATTGCTCAATTATCGGACAAATGTCAACCCATGAATCGACTGCTACACAAGAGGGTCCCATTCAATTGGGACAAGAACTGTCAAGCAGCTTTCACTGAAATAAAGCAATACCTAGTGACACCGCTAGTACTAGCTCCACCAAGGCCAAATGTGCCTTTTTTGCTATATATATCGATGATCAAATTTGCATTAGGGACCATGTTAGCCCAAAAGAACGTGCAAGGCAAATAACAAGCCATATATTACATTAGCTGAACCTTGGTGAGTTACGAGCTAGGGTATACATATGTGGAGAAACTATATTTAGCAATAGTGTTCTATACCAAGAAATTACAGCACTATAAGCTAAGTCATATGACATATGTTATATAAAAAAAAAAATCCCTTGTAGTACATGATGAATAAGACGTATAATAATACACGTACTACAAATTGGATCATGCTACTGATGGAATTTGATCTGGAATTCATAAGCCAAAAATCCATTAAGAGATAAGTCATAGTTGATTAATTAGCTTAGGCACCATTATCAAACAGTAGATCTCTAATCATTGAGCTTCCATATGATGTAGTCTTCATCGTATCTGAATCTCCTAAACTCGAATAACAAGAGAACAATGCTGATATGACTTTTTTATTTGATAGTTCAAGGTGCGAGCAAGGGGGTGGTGCAAGAATAGTGTTTTTCACACCGCAAGGAGCTCCAATGCCCTTGTCATTTAAATTGGACTTCTCATGCACCAAAAACAATGTTGGGTATGAAGTCCTACTATTGGGCCTCCACACATTCATCACCATGAATATTAAAATATTAAACATCTTTGGCAACTTCTTGCTCATATTAAATCAAGTTAAGGGGCTCTTTCAGTATCAATGTCCCATACTGAAAGCCTATAAAGATCATATTATTACATATTTGGTTAAATTAGAATGGTATGACATCGAGGCACTCTCTCATTCATAAAATAGGTTCTTAGACACCATGGCATCTTTGGGATCCTTAATCCCTTAGAATCCATCTACTGATTTTACTACAATTCATGTTAAAATGCTTTCACATCCTACAATAGAGCGAGAAGCATTTGATAATAGAATTTTAATCAACATGATTAGCATAGAACCAAAAGTTGAATGGTTCTGCAGAGCTAAAGAATTTTTTAAGAAGGCACCTTAGGGGTCATTAACCTCTTAGAGTCCAATGGGGAGTGGTACTACCATTCACCATAGGATTATTTCCTAGTTTACATTTACAAAAGTAAATACGCAAGGAGAGTAAATCATCTTAGCAGTAAAAGTTGAGGCTTATCAAAATTGGATGTCACAAATCCAAGACTTCCTGAAACTTGGTGTAACCCCAAAGGGATTATCGCATTCTGCAAAACACACATTTAAGAAAAAAATGACAAAATATGTATTAATAGGAGACATATTATACCGACGAGGTTACGATGGAGTTCTCCTTCATTGTCTAGAGACCCAAGAGTCATCTTGGGAAATTTTATAAGCTCATGATGGTACATGCGGTGGCCATTTTAGCGGTATGGCCATCGTCAAGCACATCCTTTGAATGGGTTACTATTGGCCCACTATGGAGAAGGATTGCAATGTGTATATCAAGAAATGCATCAAATGTCAACATCATGCTAATCTTACGCACTTGCCATCATAGGCCTTACAGCCCATCCAAGCAGCTTGGCCATTTTCTTAGTGGGGATTAGATCTTATAGGCAAGATCTCTCTCCCATCATCGGGCCAAAACACATTTATTATCATAGCTACTGAGTATTTCACAAAGTGGGTGGAAGCAATACCCTTAACAATGACCACTGGAGCTCGTATAGCAGAGTTTATACTGGAGCATATCATAAGTCATTTTGGGATTCCATCCAAAATAATATCAGATAATGGAACGTCATTCAAGAACAAAACCATGAGAGCTTTGATGTATAAATATAGAATCAAATATAGTTTTGCGACTCCATACTATCCAAAAGCAAATGGGTAGGCTGAAGCCTCAAGTAAGATAGTGGTGACCATATTGAAAAATATGGTCCAAGAAAACCACAAAGATTGGCATATCCAGTTGTCCCTTACGTTATGGGCTTATAGGACTAGCATTCGAACACCCATTGGGGCAATGTTGTTTTCACTAGTAAATGGTGTTGAGGCCAATATGCCCTTGGAATTGGAAATTTCAATGTTGCACGTCGCATAGGGTTATGCATAGCGGCAAAACTTTGCCATTGGGGTGAAAAACCCATTTTCGAAAATTCAAATTTGTGAAATTTTTGAGACCCAGACGTCGGCCATGTAGCCAAAATTTTCAAGAAAAAATAATTTTTCGGTGTTGGTTAGCCATCCTTTGATGAGAGTATCATGAATATTTTAAAAAATTCACAAGTAATCCCACCTAAATAAAGTACCCTTTTCACCCTAAAATTTTAGAATTTCTAAATTATCCCACCAAACTCGCCAAATATACCTCTATATATAATTAACACCCCAGGGAAAATACCGACACAATTCTTCACAACATTGAAATATTTTTTGCTACCGGCCATAACAAATTTAGCAACCGAACAAAATAGTGTCCTATTCGGCAACCAGATATAACTAATTCTATAGTTGAATAGTGTTGTACGACTGAACCTATTGTGCAACCGACTGAATGGAAACAATCTTGAAACCAAAATCTCTCATGCAACTGATTGGAATCATCCTCGCATCAAAAATATGTTGTGCATCCGGGTTGTTCCATCCTTGCATCCGAAACCTACTATGCAATCGGACGGATACTTTTTTGTATCTAAAACTTAGAGTATAACTGGATAGAACCTTTTTGGCTTTTGGATCCTTCTATGCAATCAGATGAAACCTTTCCTGCTTTTGGGTACTACCATGCACCCGAACATAATCTTTCCTACTTCTAGATACTACCATGCACTCGAACGGATCCTTTTCTACTTCTAGAGACTGTCATGCAATCGGATGGAACCATTTCTAAATATAGAGACTGTCGTGCAACCGGACGAAACTGCGTTTACCAGGGTCTTTTCCTACGTTCGGTCAAAACCAGTTTCTCTGCATACGGCTAGAATAGCTTTTAGCACCAGGTTCTCTGTCACTTCTTTGTTTTTATTTATATTGCCATGTTCTGCTTGTTATTTTTCTTGGTTCTACATTTTCTTCTTTATTTAATGATTTTTTGCACCACACCAATATCGGAGACTCTTCGACATCTAGAATGTCATTGCTCTATTGAGTCTGTTCCCTTGTTTTTCTCTATTTTGCCATGTTTTGAATGTTTTAAAACTCTTTGATTCTTAGTTTTAATTAAGATATTTTTTTCCTTGCTAAGATTATACATGAGTAAATGCTTTGGTTCTCTATTGACATATTGATGCTCTTTTTCTCTGTTAGAGTGCTTTCACTAGAAAACAACTAGTGGCATAAACTGATAAAATCACAATAAAGAATGGCTAGAAAAAAGTATGTATAATTTACCACCCAAACATTGTTTATTCTATTTACAATATTATCTCAAGGCCTCCAAAAAATACACCCTCTTTAACTTTTTTTTTGTCACTAGTAAAATGTCACCTAGTGATGGAAAGAAGGGCACCAAATCTTCTGCTGAAAAGAGTATCCTCAAATATTTTAGCCAAAATTCAAAATACGATGAGCCAACGACATCTGTGCAAATTCAAGGTACAAATGATTTTTGACTTCCCGGTATGTGCTTGATTGATGATTTGAATATTTTTTTATAAATTTTTTCATCCAATAGTGATAAAAAATATTATGGTATGCTACTATGCAGAATACCCTATCGATCTTGATATGCCTCCACTTGAAGATATTCCCCAAGAAGAGATGCCTTTCATTGAAAATTCCCTTAGAAATGACATCCAACAAACACCTGAAGACAACATGCAAAATGACATCACAATTGAAAATAAAAGTGATAAATCAAAATCATTACAAGCTTCAATTGAATCTTCAACCAAAAATTCCAAAAAATAAAAGCATCTCTCTGGATACTTGGAAGGGGATTTAGGAAAGAATGGGTAGAAATATTTCCCTGAGTTGAGCCTGTCATGAATGAGGATAACCAAATTGATGAAAAATAATGTAGATGCAAAATTTGTAGTTGGAGACTTGGTAAGGATCATAGGCTTCAAAACAAGATTGATACAATTGAAAAACATGTTGGCAAATGTTATGTAAAAGTTATAAAAAGTAATGGTGAAGTTAGTAAATAAGTTAAGTGGAAGGATGCATCCGAATGTATGCATTTAAGATATGCTATAGAATATGACAATCACTTAAAGCAACAACAATCTCTTGTTGAGAAAGGTGGAACAATTGGAGCCCAATTTCACAAATTACAGAAGACTATTTTTGCTTCAAAAAGTAAGCAATTTGCCATTGTTTACAATATTCTCAAGAAAGGTAGACCAATGTCTAATTTTATTGATTATAAGTAGCTATTATGCCTTTTTAATGTGCAAAACCTTCCTAGTTCTCATTGGTCAGACCGAAGTGGTTGGGAAATGGCAAAATGTTTATCTTTGGTTGAGAAAGAAGACCTAAGGGAGCAAGTAAAACTTGCCAAATTCATTTCACTTTCTATTGATGAGGTAACGAGTTGTGGATAACACTTCTTGGATTTGCATGCATGTGTACATATTTCAAAATCATGTTAGAAGGCCTATTTTTTTGGGAATACATAAGATGTTGGAAAGTTCAAATGCATAAAATATTTATAATGTTGTTAAAAGTTTAAAGAATATTGTGGGAATGAATGATATAGACATAGCAACAAAGTTAATTTGCGTTGGAGCTGATGGATCTGCTATTATGCAAGGTCACAAGTATGGTTTGTGTGTTCAACTCCAAACCACAGTTGCCCCATATATGATCCCCATTCACTGTATGGCTCATAGAGTAAATATTGCATATAAAATTGTGAGCACATTTTCAAATGTTGCTAAAGTTGAAAACCTTGTTCGTGATATTCATTCTTATTTCTCATTAAGTCCAAAAATATTTGCAGAGTTTCAGCAATTTGCACTAGGAGTTACAGAAGGGAAAAAATTGTTAAAATATGTGGATACAAGATGGATTTTACTATATCAACCTGCTTAGAGAGTTTTGGCAGAATATCAATCACTGATAGGGTTTATGCATGCAAATCACAGAATAGTTGATAAGGCAAAAGATATGTTGTTCCATTTGACTGACTTGGAAACACTTTTGATATTATGTGGTATTCTTCCAATGTTAAAAGAAATGAATAGATTAATTAATCTTGCACAAGAGAGATCCATCTATATCATTGATTTTATGAGGATGAGAAAACAAATATGCATGCTTCTTGATACATTATATGTGTCTAATGCAGATTTTACAGAACTTGTATTTGATAGTTGGAATACATTGATAAATGTGAACAATCCAAAAAGCTTCTTGAAGTTTGACATCAATGATCATCTCTATATTAATGTTCATGAAAAGATGATACCTTTTTATTGTTTTGAAAGGCAATCAAGTATTGTTGTGGAAGATTTTGAAGAAGTTCCTGTAACACATAATAGATTTCATGTTGTAATACAAAAAACAAAGAGTAATTTGTCAAATATAGCAAAAACTTTGACAGGTGAGATAAGAGAACGGTTTCAAAGAGATGAGTTGCTTGAGTCCATGGGTGTGGTCAACCCCATGTTTTGGGGTCCTTGTACTAAATACAGTTCTGCAAATGAGTTGTTTATTAAATATATGGGTAATCTCATTGACCATTTTAGTAAGAGTGTGGAAGTCAATGGTGTTGAAATTAATGGTATACTCAACAGTGAAATTTTGAAAGAACAGTCATCGCATTTTGGAAGAACAATGGTTTTGCAAACATCACATATGACAAGTGTCCATGAGATTGGTTCCACTGCACGTTTGTGGCAAAAATTGTATCCAAGCATAGTCTTAAAAGATACTATAAGTGAATACTTTCGTTTATATGAATTATGTGAAACAATGATTTTGGGGTCAATCGAAGATGAAAGAGTTTTCAGTGCACTTGCTTTTGTTAAATCTAAAATCCGCAATAGACTCGACAAGAATTTAGAAAATTGTTTAAGAATTTATGTGTCTTCATATCAGTTGGATACATTTCCGTATGATAGAGCATTGGAATACTGGAGTTCCTTGGTAGACAAAAGAGGAACATTGAATACGATCGATAACGACGATGATGATGCTTTCAGTGATCAGATGGTGGAGACATATATTTTTGCTATGCTTCATAATGATTTTGGACAAGCTGATATGTTTCAGCTTCCATAGTGATAATTTTCTATGATTTCATTGACAATAATAAACACGAACTGATTTGATAGCAAATTTCTCAATATTGTTCTAGATTTATATGATTTCAATGAATTATTGTTTTAAATCATATTATTGTTTTAAAATTACATGGCTTATATCATTTTTGTAGATTGTAAAATTGTATTTTTGTGTCTTAGTGTCTCAACTCTCATTTCATTGACAATGATAAACACGAATTGATTTGATAGCATATTTCTCAATATTGTTCCAGATTTATATTATTTCAATGAATTGTTTTTTTAAATCACATTATTGTTTTAAAATTACATGGCTTATATCATTTTTGTAGATTGTAAAATTGTATTTTTGTGTCTTAGTGTCTCAACTCTCATTTCATTGACAATGATAAACACGAATTGATTTGATAGCAAATTTCTCAATATTGTTCCAAATTTATATTATTTCAATGAATTATTTTTTAAATCACATTATTGTTTTAAAATTACATGGTTTATATCATTTTTGTAGATTGTAAAATTGTATTTTTGTGTGTTAGTGTCTCAACTCTCATTTCATTGACAATGATAAAAACGAATATTACATAACATTTTCAAAATAAAATATTACATAACATTTTCAAACCCCAATTATGTGCATCATAACTACAAATTAACTATTTAAAAAAGACATATATTACATCTTTCAAACACTTTAAACCCAAATATTACATACCATTTTCTAACTCAAATACTACATAACATTTTCAAACCGAAAATAAATATTGTTGTCTTTTTAATACATTTTCAAACCAAAATTACATGAGTTTTTCAAACATAAAATTTCATATTAACTAATTCAAAAAGATATATATTACATCATTCAAACATTTGTAGACCCAAATATAACATAACATTTTCAAACATAAATTAATATAATGCGGTCTTTTGAAAATATTTTCAAACTCAAGTCTCAAATATTACATACCAATTTCAAATAGAAATTACATATTTCAGTCTTTTTAAAACATTGTCAACATTTTCAATCTTTTGATTGGTGCTTGGATGCTTCACTAGTGGTTGGAGTTGTCGTTTCTTTTCCTTTATCAGCTTCTGTGACACTCTCTTCTGGTAGTGCTCCAACTCTAACAAGGTTGTCACGTACTTTCACAATACTTGACACACATGCAACTTCTTCTTTGTTTAGATATTCAAGTATTGTTGGAAGTGATTCTTTCATTTTCTCAAGAACATTTTTCGGATCTTCATGCAACTTCTCTCTGATGTATTTTTTAAATGATTGTTTTCTGAAACCTTTGCTTGCATTTTCTTTTTCATTTCCATTGATTTCATCAAATATGATTTTGCTGTAAGAATATTGACATCCATGCTCTTAACCTGTGTTTTCAAAATTTTCAAAATTTGACTACAAAACAAATTGAAAACTTAATTCAAAAGGGATATATTGAAATTATTACAAATTTTCAAGAAATATAGAAATTTAAATGCAATAGAAAATTGGAATATATATAACTTTTTTACCTTAGCCAATTCTTTTGCAGCCTTAGCAACTGCAACCTTGTCCTTATCAGAAGCCCATAAGTTGTAAAATTCTTGGGCTTTAGCATTAACATTCTCCAATCTACCAACAACAACATTTAAGACATCATCATCATAAATAAAATCAGATTTAACAATTCCTGAAGTAGCCTGTTTTAGCAAGCCATAAAGCTTTTCAGGTTCATATTTGACTAAAGAATAAATAGAATCCCTTTTTTCATAATTTTTATATCGGGCATTAATTTCCCTAATAAGGACCTTTACCCGATATTCCCATTCTTTCAACTCCTGCAAATATTTCAACACAAACTCCTGAATTGTTGACTCGATACTTGCTGCCAATGAAACATTTTCATTAAAATTGACAACATCATCCTCAGTTTGAGGACCCTGAGGATGAGGGTTGTCTCCTTGGGTGGGTGGTTCTGATGTCTGTTGAGTTGTAGGGACTTCTTCTTCTCGTGCTAGATATTTAAGCACATATGTTGCCCTGAAGCCTTCAATGTTGCCCTGAAACATGTAATCCTCATCAAGTGGAATATTATCCAATCCCTATCCAGAACATTCAGGTGCCTGTGTATTTGAAGAAAATGTAAATTGAGACCATCCATGCCCATGACTTGCTATTGGCATGTGTGATATCTATGGGTGTGAAATCCCATACCCAAAAATTTGTGAAGTGCCCTGTGATCTCTGTGAAAACAAATGTTTTCCAACATCGACTTGCCCTCGCATAGGCATTATCGAAGGCTATGAATGTCCTTGTTTTTGATTGCATGGAAGTGGTGAAACCGGTGAGTGTGATGCATGTGGAGGTGGTGGCGGCATATGCCCTCTAACTTGTGATGTTACTACTTGAACATGAGAATCAACTAAAAATAGTCAAAAATATTTTGTTAGAATTCTGCTTAAAATAAAATAAAAAAAATCTTAATTTAAATTAACTACACATAGAATCATAGATTTACCTGATGAAATGTGCTACAATTGTTTTGCATTGGGGGAGGGGTTGGCCACACTATATTTGACTTGCACATTTTGTGCATACCTAGGTGTATGAGAAACCCTAAGAGTAGCTACTTTCCTGGCATGTTTGTATGAAATCTTCATAGTAACAGGTGTTGCTTCAAATCCCGTGTCTTCAGAATCACTTGTTTGTTTTGGCCTATGACCCCTATTGGTAGCAATCTATTTAGTCCTTGAAATTTTTGCCTTTGCCTGCATATAGATGAAAAAAAATTAAAAAATGGAATGTGGTAAACTATAAAATAGTATGTCAAGGACAATGATGTAGTTATTACCCTCAATTCCTCTAGTGTCATGGCAATAGAGTGTAGTTTTGAATGCACAATAGTTGGTATAGGAGTAGTTGATAAATTATGAAAAGACTCAAAATATAAAGCTAAAAGATAATTTATAGTACCCACAATGGGCTAAGTCTTGGAATAAGTCTTGGCGGTTGCAAGTTGGACCGCGTGCAACTCAGTCCTGATTCGATCTGAAATATAGGTACACCAATCAAACTTGTGATTTTTTTCAGACTGAACAATATAATAAAGTGCCCAAAACAAAATTTTTGGTCTTCCCAATAGAATAAGTCTGGCCTAGAAAATTTTGATAATGGCCTTTAGAGTTTGATGGTTAACATTGCTTATCGATAAACCTCTTTTTATTTTGGCGTTAGAAGCTGCATAAAAAAATTTAATGTCAATTTACAAATTTAAAACATTGAAAATTAATAAAATATAATTAACAAGATTTATACTTGCCAAATATTTCGATGAAATACCGTACTTGTTATCAAGGTGTGCTTTGTCATCTGGAAAAAGTTGTGACCTTGATAACACTTGATTAAAACCAATGAATGGAAGACCTGTCAATCTATGAATATATCTAGGGGTGATGTTGAAAACAATATTTCTAGTTAATATTTTAATGCTCACTGTACCCCTGTCATGGTCATAACTAGAGATAATATGTTGTAGGAGCCCTTTATCTATTCTAAAATATGGCATGGAAATGAGGGTTGATAAACCTGCGTTATGGAGCCACTAAAAGTTCATCCCTGGCGTTGTTATCAGATCTGATATCAAAGTGCATGTAAAATTATTGAATTTTGGTGTGATTGTGGAAGGGGTATCCATTGGAAGTAGTTGGAAGTGGAAGAAAAAGGATTGGGAATCGAAACTAGCTCTGGTTGTAGTCATAGAAAAGAAATGGGAAAATGATTGTTGATACCCTTTTATAGACTTGAAATATATCTGACATGTGGTAGCATCATATTGGACATGTAGTATTGGAAACATGGCATTACTGGACATGTAGCAACATACTGGATTACAGTATGCACCCGGGTGGCATTAGGACCAAACTGTGCATCCGGTCCGAGATCGGCACATATTATGTATCCGATTCTAGGCTGGCCCATATTATGCATCCGATTCGAGGCTGGACCATAATATGCATTCGTTTTGATACTGTACCATTATATGCAACCTATCCAAGACTGATACATTTTATGCACCCAGTTCAAAACTTCGAGGCCGATGCATATTATGCAACCGGTTTGAGACCGATACATATTATGCATCTAGTTCTAGGCTAAAATATATTATGCATCCAATTCGAGGTCGAACCATAATATGCATCCGGTTTGAGGCCGGACCATAATATACATCCGGTTCGAGGCCGGACCATATTATGCATCCGGTCCGAGGCCGGACCATATTATGCAACCGGTCCAAATCCGGACCATATTATGCATCCGACTTGAGACCGGACCATATTATGCATCCGATCCAAATCCGAACCATATTATGCATCCGACCCGAGGCCGAACCATATTATGCATTCGGCCCAAACCCGGGCCAAATTTCATGTTCGGGCCTTTGCCACGGTTTTAAACGTCGTCGACATATTTTTGACCTGTTCTAGAAAAACTTTGAATTTTACCCTTTTTTGCCAATTTTTTGGGAAAAATTAAGGTCATTCGCCATGCCATCACACATGTAGTTCAACTGGTTTCATCGGGGTTTTGAAATAGTTTCACCATTTTTTATAAGCACCTTTTGGGTCCTAACTCTTATGCATAACCCTGGTGTCACATTGAAAGAGTTGATTGATGATGACACTGCACAGTAATCTCGACTGGATCAATTGACGCTACTTGATGAACATTGCATGAATGCCCTGGAGCATATTCACATTTATCAAGAGTGACTAAAATGATCTTACAATATCAAAGTCCACCAAAGAGTCTGTTGAGAAGCAACACACCCCCCACTGAAAAATGAGAGTCCATCCTTAGAAAACCTCAAGCTTCCCATTTTGCAGCAGGGACCCTCTTGATAATTTTCAGGTTCAAATCCAAATTTGCTTGCCTCCTTGATTAAGTTGTCCTTTTCCTTGCATTATGGTTTTGTTGCCTTTCAGATTTCATTTTGTGCATGCTAGAGTCCTTCATGGGCAAAGAAAACCTTGCACCGATGCAAAAGAATGCAGAAAACCAGATAGAAAATTTCATGAAAATCCAAAACTTTCCCTTTTCGGCAAAGCCGCGAAATCGTGACACTTCCATTTATGGAAATGTCGCGAAATCGCGACAGGAAAATAGAAAACCCGCCAAGTCAGTTTTGCGTCGCGATATCGCGACATTTCCATTTTTGGAAAGCGTCGCAAAATCGCTACCGGCCAGAGGAGAGAGAAGAAAGTTGTACGGAAAGGAGCGATTTCGTGACATGTCGCGAAATCGCGACATGTCGCATTATCGCGGTAGGAGAGAGAAATGGGCTGCAGGAGTGAAAATCGACTAAGTCGCAAATGTGTCGCAAAATCGCGGTCAACGCGGTCAACGCATGCAGCTACGGGAACTGTCGCGATATCGCGACGTGTTCTATTTTTCGCGGGTTGTTGATGGAAAAAAGCTTAAGTACAAAAAGTGCAGCGCGTCGCTAACATGTTTCAAAATCGCGCTGCAGGTTGGTCGAAGGGGAGCACGAGTTTAAAGTTGCGGCGATTCGCTGCATATTGGTCAAGAAGGCACTCCAAAGTAAAACTTGCAGCGATGCGCTACACGTCGCATTTTCGCGACGCGGGCGGTTCAAAGGCTTGAGGGTTAAAGGGTTGCAACGACGCGCTGCAAGTTTTAAAGTTGCAAAGGCGCAAGACATTGATTGAGGAGAAGGTAAAGCGTCTAAGTGTTCAAAGTGGCAGCGATGCGCTGCAATGTTGCAAAGTCACGGGTGTTGGTTGCAAAAAAGGACTAAATACAAATGTTGCAGCGATGTCTTTGCATGGCTAGTGCAAAGGAAAGTCTAAGGGGCAAAAGCTGCAGCGATGCGCTGCACCTTTTGAAAGGGTCTTCCAAAGCAAAGGAATGTGGCATCTTCGCGATAAAAGTCCGCGATTGGTACGGAGAAGAGAGAAGGTAGCGAAATCGCTACCTATAGCAAAATCATGGTCATTTTGATTTAAAAGACAAAGACATGAAAGTTGCAGCGACTCGTTGCACTTTCAATGATAGAACCAGCCAAGATGGAGACGTCACGAAATCACGATAGTTGGGAGGCAAAACTTCAAAGGGAGCCACCATGTCACGATTTCGCGACATGATGAGAAGAAAGTTGCCAAATTGAAAGACATAATGGAAAATCGGCCAAGGGCCAGAAGGAAACAAAGAGGAGAAATCAAATTTGCATGAAATCGACTAAGGCAAGATGCATGTCGCGAAATCGCGACATGCTTGAAAAAGAGTTGTACGACAGCTAGCAAGAGGCGCGATTTCGCGACATGTCACGAAATCGCGACATGTCGCATTTTCACGGCGAAAGAAAGGAGAGAGAAACATGCTGGCGGACATGTCGCGATTTCGCGACATGTCGCATTTCGCGACACGCGAGAAAGTTGACCAGAATGCTTGCAGTTGTAAACAGACACGTGTCACGATTCTGTGACACGTGTCAAGACACGTATCAGATGAAACCAGAGGCCGACATGCAAGAAAGATTAGGATTTTAATCTATTTTAATGTTAAAGTGTTGATTTAATGTTTATTAAATTGCTAATATAATCTTTTTGTCTTTCATGCAGGAATCCATCTGTCACTTGCGGGATAGCGGGAAAATGGCCATAAAGACAAAGTCAAATGCAATTTAATTAAAGGCGGCCATGTTGAAAAGGAAGGTGCCGAGAGTTGATGTTTCATTCCAGTATTTACTGAGATCTGTCCACAAATGACTAAGCAGTTGCCAGATTTTACCGGTGAAGGCATTCAATGAGGATTTATGGCAGAGTTAATAGCAGGGAGATATTTTCAACTCCGGGATAGATTTGCGAGAGATGGAATAGCGGAGAAGTGGTGACTCATCCGGCTCACCAACGGAAATTAATGAAGGCATTTATTTGCGGTTGCGGGTGAATGCAAGCTTGCATTTGATTCTATCTTCTCCATTTATGACAGGTGACCGCCTTGATTTGCGAAGGGTTAGGTTTTATCCGAGTCTTTGTTTTAAAATGGCTTTTATTGTAAAACCCGGTCCTAGGGTTTAAGATGATAAGATTTGCGGTTAAGAAAAGATATTTTCCGTAAAGATCGGGATCTGTCCTGAGTCTATAAATACAAGTGCAAAATGTAATCGCGGGGGCGGAGACTTAGAAATAAAAGGCTTATAAGCAATTTCTTGCAAATTTTGTGAAATCCTTTGTTTTACGGATTTGGGAGTTGATGTGCTTTTGCTTGTTTTACTGTGGTAGCATGGCCAGGGAGCCTAATATTTTACAGATCTGTGATAAGTGTATCTTCTTATGTTATCCGTTCCATTAAATTTTGTTAGATATATCTTGTAAATCTGCCATTATCAAGTTTAAATATCTCTGTTAGGCTTCAGTTGTTCCATTGTTTGCTTGGGAAATTATAGATTTCAGGTGTAAGCTTGTTCTAATTGCTCTGTCTTCACTGTGTGAGCTAGGCTACCGGTGAAAGATATCAGTTTTAACCAGACTTCTCTTCGGTTTATAATTTTTTGTTAGACCTGTTCCATTTTGCCTTGTGCTCTTGGTTGAAAGTGATCTTAGAAATATGGATGCTTTCCTCTTTGATTTGTTTTGTTGTGAAGCTGATAGTATAGATGAAATTGACAGTTTAAGTTTTACAGTTTAAAGTTTGATAAACTTCCCTTTATGCCTTACCCTACCCTCTCTTTGCTTACCGTGAATGATCCATTTTTACTTTCTTTATTTGTCTTTTACTTGAATCTGCTGACCCATGAGAGCTAGATCAAGAATCAAGTTAAATCCGATTGTTAACAAGTAACAACTTCTGCAACTACTGAACAAGTTCAAGAACCCCCTGTAAGGTAACAGACAGTCCATATTGAAATCTATTCCAGAAGCGGAAAAGAGTGAATAGACATTCGACCCGACTCTGTAACTCACACCTTGGATAACCAACTAGATCCTAAAGTGAGTGGGATTCATCCCGTGGGTGTTACCGGTGTTTATGCTCATTCTTCACGGGGTGTGTATGAAAGCCGGACCAACATTTAATTGGCGCTAGAAGGAGGGCCCGAGAACATCTGTTCTTAGTGCACTTGAGTTGGGAAATCCAACTGTATGTGGTGCTTGACAAATACTGTATTTTATCCAGAGTCTGGCATTTTAACATTTAAAAGTGGCTCAGTTTTATAAATTGTCAGTACAGTTTTTGTAAGTTGTCAGTGCAGTGTTTTAAATTTCCAAATACAGAACTTGTTGAGAACTGCAAAGTTATAAGTGTTTGTGAAAGCTGGATTCTACATACAGGGTAACAAGGTCCCACCCCAGAGCTGGAGAGCTCCTTGTTCCTGAATTAGAAACTCCGAGAAGAAGTAGCCACGGAAGGGCCACATCTCTATCACGAGACAGTTTTATCACCATTGATAGTCACTCCAACCAGAGCTCAGAATATTCCTGTCAATCCATTAGCTATGGCAAATTGGTTGGGCTCCACAGCTTTGAACATTTCGGGTATAGCCCATGACCTGCCCAGAAATCCAGAAAGATATCTCCCCAGGTACAAACATGATGGGACAAGAACCGCAGAAGAACACTTGGTTGCATTCAAGAATGCACTGAAGTTATTAAATGTACAGCATGAAGATGTTGCCTGTAGACTCTTCCCGTTCACTCTCCAGGAGGGAGCATATGACTGGTTTTTAAACCTCACCAATGATTCTATCACCAGCTGGAATGATTTAGAGAAAGTTTTTGTGTCACAGTTCGGGGAAGTGATAGACCCCAGTATTTTATATCGGCAGTTTTCTAGCATCAAAAGGGAATTAAGTGAATCTATCAGATCCTATAATGTCAGATTCCAGAAAGCCTATGGTAGACTTATTGGGTATTATGTACCTAATGCTGACTTGGCATTAGAGATTTTTAGAAATTCCCTGGATCCCATGACCTCTGTCTTCTTGAAGAGAGATGCCACTGGTTACCAATTTGACGAGAAGCCTACAAAGAAGCTTTGATTACGGAAAGACGAGTTGGGACCCCAGCCTTTAAATGCTCAGCAAGTTCCTCTGATCACACAAGCTACTCCTGTGTTTAATCCCATTCCACATCAGATGATCTTGCCGGTCTGTCGAGACTCTACCATCGACAAGTCCATCAAGCTGCTCACTTGTTGAGAATGTACAGAACCCGAGTGAAAGAGGCTGACAATGCAAGGATTGAAGAAGTCTCAAAGATTGTTCGGAAGGTGGCCAATGATTTTACGAGTTTTAAAAGGCAAACTTCTACTGGTGACAATCCCAACGAGATACTCATATCGGCCAAGCAGATTTAACAGGCCCCCATATGAACCTAATAAAGATTACAAGGGTAAAACTCATGATGTGAACATCCGTGATTTAGCTCTACCCAAGCGAGTGCGAGAATACATGCCACTTCTCGGCATGGGGAGTTGGGCTATGCGGAATTTTGCAATGCATTTGAAGCCTTGTTAGGAGATTCGATCTCCCCTGAAAATCAAAGAAGCTGGCGATGGCCCAAGTTCATCGGCCACGGTGCGGCCATGGTCCTGGATTCCTTTTCTTTCCCGGATGAATACGAGAATGTAGTTGAAATACCTATAGATGAAGTACGGGCTTTCCAGCGGTACAGAAGAGATAACTACAACCTGAGAAACAGGAATCCGGAGCCCAACACTACATCAACTCCTCCGGATAACTCTCACAATGTTCCTCCGGACCCCTCTCCAAGCAATAATCCACCTCCACCAAAGGGAGGGGCTCAAAGAGTACCGGATGTTGTTGTTCCTCCACTTAACAAAGGATATAACATAGTGGAGGATATGAAAAATATTAAGGCCAACATTACTCTACATGAGCTGGCACAGATTTCAGAGCGAGAGAGACAACTTTGATAAAGACATACTACGGCCTGCTTGCTAAACACTGTAGACAAGGGAAAGAAAATAGCAAATGCCAATCTAGCCATGTACAAAGAAAAAACTGAAGTTCCCCCCTTTTCTTGACTGTCAGAATTTTTGGGAAGAACTTACATAATTGTTTGGTAGATTGAGGTGCATCTGCTAATGTTATGCCATTGGCCATTTGTCAGCGGTTGGGGTCGACCCCAATGAAGTACGAAAGGAGAGTTGTCCAATTGGACAAGTCAGAAGTTAAAGTTGTTGGAGAGCTTCAAAATATTCACATACAATTAGCATCGAGCCAAGGGCTCAACATAAAATTGAAATCCGAGGTTGTGGATATCCCGGTGGGATATGGGATCTTTGTTGAGTAGGGATTGGTCTAGGTCCTTGAATGGATATCCGGCAACAGATTTTTCACACATGTGGTTGCCATGGAAAGGAGTGGCAAATCAATTGCGGGTTGACGAGAGAACCCGGTACAAGCACACCATTACGAGTACAATGCTGCAAATGAAACTGTCAATGTTGCAGAAGTAGACATTGGAGTCTATAATTTAACAACTAGGCAGAGTAACCAGTTTAATAAAGCTCATCCTGTACATACTAATGAAGTTTGGACACTTCATGTGGATGGAGCCAGATGTAAGCGGGGTTAGGAACAGGGGCGGTCCTCAAAGGGCCTCAAAGTCGGACATTTTTTATGTCTTACCGCTGCAGTTCCCATGTACTAATAATTTAGCAGAGTATGAAGCTATGATTTTAGGTTTAAAGTTTGCTTTGGATAAAAATGTGAAAAACATTCAAGTTTTCACTGATTCAGAATTAGTGGCAAGTCAAGTCAGGGGTAAATTCCGGTGTAAAGCCTCCTATTTGAAGGGATACAAACACAGGGCCTGGGATCTTGTAGAAGGCTTTGATGCATTCAATCTGACACACATACCCAGGGAACAAAATTCACATGCTGATGTCCTGGCATCTTCAGCTGCAAGTTTAAAGCCATTGGAAGATTTTAAGTGGGATAAGTTCTCAATTGAGTTAGTCCCCTGTCCTTCAGTTCCAAACAATATAGACAGACTTTCAAGTTTTCTCAGATGATCAACAGATTGTAAACTTTTTGCAGGGTACTAACACCTTTGAGAATGCTATAATTGATGAAGGCCAAAGAGACACCTGCTTTGGAGCAGTTGGATGATGACGAGAGGAATAATGAGGTTGAAGGACAACAGGATCCCAAAAGGAATGGTGGAGCTAGAAAGGCTATTTGATGTTGACAAGATCAGGCAAAGGGTGAATTTTGAGGATTTTGTAGCTCCCACAGACAATGGGACTGAAGACCTGAACATAGGCACTGAGGAGGATCCAAAGAACATCAAGTTGGCAAAGGACTGTGATCCAAAAATAAAGAAAAGTCTGGTTGATTTTCTGCACAGGTCCAAGGATGTAATGGCTTGGTCATACAAAGATTTAAAGGTATTTGACCCAAAAGTTTACACTCACATCATACCTTTGAAAGAATTTTGCAAGCCTTTCAGACAGAAACAGAGGCATGTTAATGCTCTGTTAGAACCCCTAATCCAAACGGAAGTGGAAAAGCTCTTGAGTGCAGCCATTATTTTTCCCATCGGGCATTCTACAGGGTGGCCAATCTGGTGCCAGTCAGGGAAGAAAAATGGGGAGATCCGCCTGTGTGTGGATTTTAGGAATTTAAACAAGGCTTCTGAAAAGGACAACTATCCCCTGCCTTCTATGGATGAAGTCTTGCAAATTGTTAATGGGTCAGAGATGATGTCTTTCTTGGATGGCTTCTCAGGGTACAACCAGATTTTGGTTGAGAAGGAAGATAGAATGAAGACTACTTTTACAACTAAGTGGGGGACTTTTGCTTACAAAAGGATGCCATTTGGGTTAATAAATGTTGGAGCAACATTTCAAAGAGCAATGGATCATGCCTTCAAGGGGCTTATGGGCAAATGCATTGTAGTTTACATGGATGATCTAACGAGTCTTCTCCAAATCCAGATTTGACCATGTAAAGCACTTAGAGTCTGTGTTTAACAAGTGCAGGGAGTTTGGCATTTCCTTGAATCCAAAGAAATGCATTTTTGGTGTAACGAGAAGGCAAATTCTTGGGACACTTGGTCACAAAAGATGGCATTTCTATGGATCCGAGGCGAGTTGAAGCCATATCTGGCATACCATTTCCCAACTCCAAGAAAGAGTTGAGGTCATTCTTTGGAAAGATTAACTTTGTCAGGAAGTTTATCTCAGGCTTTGCAGAGATAGTTAAGCCAATGAATGACATGTTAAAGCAGACTGCCCAGATTGTTTGGACCCCAGAAGCTAAGACTGCCTTCCAAGAAATCAAGACAGCCATTAAACAGGCACCAGTTCTGGTAAGCCCAGACTTCAGTGCAGATTTTTATCTGTACACCTTCTCTTCTGAACATACACTTGCTGCAGTTCTGACCCAACGGAGAGAAGCGGGAACATCCAATTGCTTTTAAGAGCACCAATTTGAAGGGAGCTGAGCTAAAATATTCCCGTTTAGACAAACAAGCTTATGCCTTGGTAAAAGCGGTGAAACGATTCGAGACACTATATATTGAGGAGCAAAATTCATGCCATAGTGCCAGACCTAGCTGTTAAATACCTTCTAAGTCAGAATGAGTTGGGTGAATTGAGGGGAAATTGGGTCACAAGGTTGCAAGAGTATGACTTGGAGATTAGGCCTGCAAAACTGATCGGGGGGCTTGGTTTGTCCGGACACATTCTTGAAGTGCCTCTACGGGAAGAAGTTAATCAGTTAAATTTTGAATCTGATGATTGGTATGGAGATATCATTCATCTGCTACAGTTTGGAATTTGCCCATCCCATTTGAACAGAACTCAAAGGAGAGCATTAAAGTTAAAAGCTGCTCATTATCTCCTCAAGGCAGGTACTCTGTACAGGGAGAATTATGCTGGCATTTTCCTAAGATGCATTTCTCCCAGCGAAGTCAGTGAAGTCATGGCTAGTTTTCATGAAAAACTAGGGGTAGGGCATCCATCAGGATCTGCCACTGCACATAAAATACTAAGAGCAGGCTATTATTGGCCTACACTTTTTAAAGATGCACATCAGCATGTCAGAACCTGCCATCAGTGCCAGACATTTGCAGCCAAAGAGGCCAACCGGGCCCTGCCATTGCAACCTGTTGTGATCAGTAAACCTTTCATGCAATGGGGGCTTGATTTTGTGGGAGTCATTAACCCGAATTCTTCGACAGGGCATAAATATGTTCGACGACCTACGACTATTGCACAAGGTGGGTTGAAGCGGCAGCCACCACAAGAAGTACAGCCCAGGAAGTGATTGATTTTCTTGAATCAAATGTCATAACTAGATTTGGGGTTCCCCTGAATTTGGTCCGTGATAATGGGCCAGCCTTTCAATCATTGGAGTTTGCAGATTGGGCATACCGGATGGGGATAGTTATCAGATTCTCATCCAACTACTATCCCCAAGGCAATGGGTAGGTGAGTCAACAAACAAGAATTTAATGAATGCCATCAAGAAGTCTGCAGCGAGATAAACCCGGGCAATGGCATACATTGTTGAAATATGCACTTGTGGGCTGACGGGATAAAACATAAGGTTGCTCTTAAGACTTCTCCCTTTGCTTTGTTGTATGGTACCCAACCAATTGTTCCCATCTCTCTCAAGCTGCCTACCTACCAATTTGCCTTAGATTTTTTTGAGGATCATGATGATGCTGAAGCCCGTGTTTTAGATCTCACTAAATTGCAGGATGAAAAACTCCAAGCCCTGGAGCACTTCAGTAGACATCAAGAAAGCTGTCAAAAGGTGGTTTGACAAGAGGGCCAAAGTGAAAGCTTTGAGTTGGCGAGACTTGGTGCTCTGTGGGACAAGGCTCATGAGAAGAAGGGTAAGCATACAAAGTTGCGACCACCTGTGGATAGGCCCCTACCAAATTATTTGAGATATTGGGTAACAATGCATTCCGTTTACAAGATCTGGATGGTAATTTTCTGGACCTCCCTGTTAATGGTCAATACTTGAAACATTATTTCTCGGCTGTTCCATCCAATCTATCATTTGAATGAGTCATAAAGAAGTTGTAACATATGTATACATTGTAAGTAAGCTTTGAAGTTTTTCAGTTTTATTTCTAAGTACGTGCGGTTTTATTTTTGTTTTGTTCTTGAGGCCTGTCTCTGTCCTTGGAGGTCTGTCCAAAGTTCTTCAACTTTTGAAATCTGTCCTTTAACCTTTGCCTGAGCAATCAATGAAAAGTCAGCCTGCTAAAAAAAAAAAAAAAATTGTTTTATTCCTAGCTGATCAATCCAGTCTCCACCCATTGTTTATAATTCTAATTGAGATAGTCTGCTTAAATTGAACAGTGGAACTATTTTGTTAGTCAGGACAACGGTAGAGAGGTGATTGGATCTTGTGTCTTGCTTGCCACAGTTGTTTTAATGATAGAAAAACTGCTATGTTGTTTAGTTGGAGGAACTCCCGGGGAATCCAAGAAAAGTTGGTTATAAGAGGGGACTATGGTTCATGCAATTATTTGGGTATCCACGAGAGGCTATCAGTGCCTAGACTGAAACGGTTCCAGATTGATCAAATGATAAAAGAAAATTGTGATTTCTTTAAAGCCTTTCAGATATTGATGCATTTCAAAAATAAGAGAGATATAAAAAAAAAAAAAAGAGTTATATGAGAGAGAGGCAGCCAGATTCCAAAAGCTATTTTTCTTTTACCAAGTTGCAGATTCTACCTTACAGTTGTAAATTTGGGTCGTGTAAATCTAAAGGGTAACTCTGTCTAGGCTGTAAAAGGCTAAACTAGTAAACAGAGCTCTACTCGGTTTCCCCTTTTACAATCTAGAAAAGGTGATCAGTCCAAAGTTCATCATTCAATCCAGTCATCCTTGAAGAAAGTTTTATACCCTTTGTAATTGCACATCAGAAATCTTCCTTGAAGTAATTCAGCCTAGTATGTCCTTGGGAAATTTTAACGACTAGCGGTTGGCGAGTCAATTTATTGTGAAGAATGTTCGTGGCAAGGCATGATGCATGGTCTTTTTGTTTTGAAACCAGAGTCCTGGGTTCTAAAATAATGCTACTATTTTACCCGTAGATATCGCCATTTGTTGAGAAGCAACACACCCCCACTGAAAAATGAGAGTCCATCCTTAGAAAACCTCAAGCTTCCCATTTTGCAGCAGGGACCCTCTTGATAATTTTTAGGTTCAAATCCAAATTTGCTTGCCTCCTTGATTAAGTTGTCCTTTTCCTTGCATTACGGTTTTGTTGCCTTTCGATTTCATTTTGTGCATGCTAGAGTCCTTCATGGGCAAAGAAAACCTTGCACCGATGCAAAAGAATGCGAGAAAACGAGATAGAAAATTTCATGAAAATCCAAAACTTTCCCTTTTCGGCAAAGCCGCGAAATCGTGACACTTCCATTTATGGAAATGTCGTGAAATCGTGACAGGAAAATAGAAAACCCGCCAAGTCAGTTTTGCGTAGCGATATCGCGACACTTTCCATTTTTGGAAAGCGTCGCAAAATCGCTATCGACCAGAGGAGAGAGAAGAAAGTTGTACGGAAAGGAGCGATTTCATGACATGTCGCATTATCGCGGCAGGAGAGAGAAATGGGCTGCAGGAGTGAAAATCGACTAAGTCGCAAATGTGTCGCAAAATCGTGGTCAACGCGGTCAACGCATGCAGCTACGGGAACTGTCGCGATATCGCGACGTGTTCTATTTTCGCGGGTTGTTGATGGAAAAACGCTTAAGTACAAAAAGTGCAGCGCGTCGCTAACATGTTTCAAAATCGCGCTGCAGGTTGGCCGAAGGGGAGCCTGAGTTTAAAGTTGTAGCGATTCGCTGCATATTGGTCAAGAAGGCACTCCAAAGTAAAACTTGCGGCGATGCGCTACACGTCGCATTTCCGCGACGCGGGCGGTTCAAAGGCTTGAGGGTTAAAGGGTTGCCGCACTGCAAGTTTTAAAGTTGCAAAGGCGCAAGACATTGATTGAGGAGAAGGTAAAGCGTCTAAGTGTTCAAAGTGGCAGCGATCTCAATGTTACAAAGTCGTGTTGGTTGCAAAAAAGGACTAAATACAAATGTTGCCGATGTTTATGGCTAGTGCAAAGAAAGTCTAAGGGGCAAAAAGAGGTCGTGCACCTTTTGAAAGGGTCTTCCAAAGCAAAGGAATGTGGCATCTTCGTGATAAAAGTCGACGATTGGTAGGAGAAGAGAAGTAGAAACTACCTATAGCAAAATGTAGATTTAAAAAAAAACATAAATTATTAAATATAAAAAAACTTAAAGGGACCACCATGTCACGATTTCATGACATGATGAGAAGAAAGTTGCCAAATTGAAAGACATGATGGAAAATCGACCAAGGGCCAGAAGGAAACAAAGAGGAGAAATCAAATTTGCATGAAATCGACTAAGGCAAGATGCATGTCGCGAAATGCGACATGCTTGAAAAAGTTGTACGGCGGCTAGCAAGAGGCACGATTTCGCGACATGTCACGAAATCGCGACATGTCACGGTTTCACGGTGAAAGAAAGGAGAGAGAAACATGCTGGCGGACATGTCACGAAATCGCGACATGTCGCATTTTCGCGACTGCACAGAAAGTTGACCAGAATGCTTGCAGCTGTAAACAGACACGTGTCACGATTCTGTGACACGTGTCAAGACACGTATCAGATGAAACAAAGGCCGACATGCAAGAAAGATTAGGATTTTAATCTGTTTTAATGTTAAAGTGTTGATTTAATGTTTATTAAATTGCTAATATAATCTTTTTGTCTTTCATGCGGGAATCCATCTGTCACTTGCGGGATAGCGGGAAAATGGCCATAAGGACAAAGTCAAATGCAATTTAATTAAAGGCGGCCATGTTGAAAAGGAAGGTGCCGAGAGTTGATGTTTCATTCCAGTATTTACAGATCTGTCCACAAATGACTAAGCAGCTGCCAAATTTTACCGGTGAAGGCATTCAATGAGGATTTATGGCAAGTTAATAGCGAGCGAGATATTTTCAACTCCGGGATAGATTTGCGAGAGATGGAATAGCGGAGAAGTGGTGACTCATCCGGCTCACCAACGAAATTAATGAAGGCATTTATTTGCGGTTGCGGGTGAATGCAAGCTGCATTTGATTCTATCTTCTCCATTTATGACGGTGACCGCCCTGATTTGCGAAGGGTTAGGTTTTATCCGAGTCTTTGTTTTAAAATGGCTTTTATTGTAAAACCCGGTCCTAGGGTTTAAGATGATAAGATTTGCGGTTAAGAAAAGATATTTTACGTAAAGATCGGGATCATCGTCTCGAGTCTATAAATACAACTGCAAAATGTAATCGCGAGGGGCGGAGACTTAGAAATAAAAGGCTTATAAGCAATTTCTTGCAAATTTTGTGAAATCCTTTGTTTTTTGGATTGGGAGTTGATGTGCTTTTGCTATTTTCTAGTGGTAGCATGGCCGGGGAGCCTAATATTTTACAGATCTGTGATAAGTGTATCTTCTTATGTTATCCGTTCCATTAAAGTTTGTTAGATATATGCTATAAATCTGCCATTATCAAGTTTAAATATGTTGTTAGGCTTCAGTTGTTCTATTGTTTGCTTGAGAAATTACAGATTTCAGGTGTAAGCTTGTTCTAATTACTCTGTCTTCCTTTGTGTGAGCTAGGCTACCGGTGAATGATATCAGTTTTAACCAGCTTCTCTTCGGTTTATAATTTTCTGTTAGACCTGTTCCATTTTGCCTTGTGCTCTTGGTTGAAAGTGATCTTAGAAATATGGACGCTTTCCTCTTTGATTTGTTCTGTTGTGAAGCTGATAGTATAGATGAAATTGACAGTTTAAGTTTTACGGTTTAAAGTTTGATAAACTTCCCTTTCTGCCTTACCCTACCCTCTCTTTGCTTATCGTGAATGATCCATTTTTACTTTCTTTATTTGTCTTTTATTTGAATCTGCTGACCCATGAGAGCTAGATCAAGAATCAAGTTAAATCCGATTGTTAACAAGTAACAACTTCGCAACTACTTGAACAAGTTCAAGAACCCCCTGTAAGGTAACAGACGATCCATATTGAAATCTATTCCAGAAGCGGAAAAGAGTGAATAGACATTCGACCCGACTCTGTAACTCACACCTTGGATAACCAGCTAGATCCTAAAGTGAGTGGGATTCATCCCGTGGGTGTTACCGGTGTTTATGCTCATTCTTCACGGGGTGTGTATGAAAGTCGGACCAATAGAGTCTTTGAAGTTGGGGATCTTGTCTTGAAAGAGAACCAATAGAACTCTAATTTACCATAAGATATGCAAGACAAATTTGTGGCTAATTGGCTAGGACCTTATATCATATCTAAAAATATTGGTCCAGGTACCTATCACCTAATGTCGCTAGGGGGTGTTGAAGAGCCTAAACCTCTCAAAATCATCCATATTAAGGCATTTTATGCTTGAGAGTGTAGCAAAAGGCTCCAAGGGTTCTTAAAACCACTTTGTCATGTCAGTAAAAGGCTCTGAGAGTTTTATTAAAATTGATCGGTCAATCCCTAAAGACTCTGAGGGTTTTCTAAACACCACTTTATCATCCTAAAAGGCTCCAAGCTCTTTTGTGAGTAGTTTGGTCAATCAAAAGCTTCAAAGGCATATGTAAGCCCTTTGGTCAAACCCAAAGGCTTTGAGGGTTTTCTAAACACCACTCGGTCATCCTAAAAGGCTCCAATCTCTTTTGTGAATAGTTTGGTCAATCAAAAGGTACCAACGGTTTCTAAAAAACTACTTGGTCAACCCAAAGGCTCCAAGGATTCTTAAAAATCTCTTGGTCATCCCAAAAAGACCCAAAGGTGCTCATAATCCCTTTGGTCAATCCTAAAAGCTCCAAGGTTTCCTAAGAATAACTTGGTCAATTTAAAGACTCCTAGGGTTTGCTAAACACTGCTCAATCATCCTAAAAGGATCCAAATTCTTTCATGAGTAGTTTGGTCAATCAAAATGTACCAAGAGTTTTAGAAAAATTGCTTCAACCCAAAGGCTCCAAGGATTCTTAAAATTCACTTGGTCATCCCAAAAAGCCCCAAAGGTGCTCATAATCCCTTTGGTCAATCCTAAAATCTCCAAGGTTTCCTAAGAATCACTTGGTCAATTTAAAGGCTCCGAAGGCATGTACTCACTGTTTGGTCAGATATAAAGGCTCAAAAACTCATCAAAATTATAAAATCAATAAAATCTAAAAAAATTGGTAAAGCATAAAATCCAAAAACATTTGCATTTGCATTATGCATTTTCATTCACACATGCATTAATTTCATTGCATTGCAAATAGGCATTCATCATCCATTGCATTCCGTAATAGAAGGCATTGTGTTTGTGAGTCTTACAAATGATGTCATGTTTGTGTTTTAATCATACACCTCTACATTTATCATAATCTATCGTTCATGTGAGTAATTGTGCTTTTCAACACAAACCATAATATTGCTATGAAATATATACTCAGGTTTTCTGGTCACCCAACCATACCTAGAGGTCTTATCAAGAGTTGATAGAAATCTTGTTTTACTTTTGCATATGAGGTCTAGTTAGTATAGCCCTTAGCATATCAGAATTTTATCACTAATCAACAAACTAAACAATCCTAATAAGGACTAGGGGAAGATGAAATCCATAAAGCAGGACTGGGTATCCTGAGGTGAAAAGAGTTATTCTTTCTTATCCCCCTGTGCGGACGATATAGGAAATATTGGCAATTGGCAAAAGGACAAGTGTATTCCCTACTTAGAATCCCTTTCTTACGATAAAATGAGAAATATCCTAGAGTGATATCCCATATAAACCCCTAATATTGATACCTTAGATCGATATCATAGATCTACATCCCAGATTGATATCCTATATTGATATCATAGATCGATACACTCAATCGATATTACAAAAACAATTTCCCCCCAAAGTAAAATATCCAAAGGAAAGTTTCTGAAGAAAATTATCAAATGTAAATTCTAGAAAGTGAAGATCAAATTAAGATTATAAAAATCTCAAGTGAAGATCAAATGAAGATCATAAATAAAATTTCACATCAATATCAAATGAATATCAGAAAGCAAGTTCCAATGAAGATCAAATGAAGATCCAAAGAAAGTCAAATTCAAAGTGTAATCGACTCCCTTGCTTCACTACATATGAGCAAGTATCCCAAAAAATTGAAAAAGAAAAAGAGGGAGTAAACATGAATCCCTGGAATTGCCAGCACTACTATACCTTATGCATGATGATATGTCTGACGCATTAGCACCTCGCTTATGAACAAGACCAATATTTGAATGTGGAAGAGCTAGCTTTAGGTGTCCTATATTTCCTAGTGGTCTAGTCCAACTAAAATCTAAACCTAAGATTGGATAAACACTTGCGGACCCCCAATATTAGCAATGGGCTGAAAGAATCCCACATGACATCGGGGTATGCTTGTGCCTTATCTTAAAATATTCATGTGCACACACAGAGATAATGAATAGTTAGGGCCTATCCTAGCAAAAGCCTTACATTTTAGAAGTCTAGTATGGTTAGTATACAACTTTTGATAAGTCAACTAGGGTGTTTGAGTCTCATGGAAAACCTCAAAAATCTCTCTAATAGCAAAATTTATCAAATATCACAAACCATCAAAGGTAAAAATCATTGCAAATCATCAAATTGCAAAGTATCCAATAAGTGATACATCATTAAAAATGAGCACAATCAAGATATAGGATAGATACTGTATGGATATAAAAAATGATATTTAGATGACCACTGACTATATTATGTATTTCATTCAAAAGTGCAAAAAGAAAATAGAATGAGTTATTGCATCATTCGCATCATAACATCGCATATCATTGCATTTCATATATGGGTGATTAATTGACAAAATTATTATTATGAGGATTTTCAATTACATTCATGATTTTTACATATTTTGTGGTGTCATCCATTAGATTGTTAAACATATATTGCAATTAGAATGTTTTAATTGATTAAATCATACAGGTTCATTTACATAATATTACCATCGTGTAAATAAAACATTACATACATTAATGCATACAATAAAGCAATATCAAATATGCGTTAAAGAGAAAGCATCGCATCCATATGCATCCATCATAAAAAGCACATCTAAACATCTAGATCACTGCATATCATCATCATAAATAAAATAGCTATCTAGTGCATGTCATCCATACATAACATCATATAGCATCAAATTAACATAAGCATTGCATCCATGTGCATCACATAAACATAAAATATATAAATAAATGAGCACACATAATGAGCCAAAATGATCAAATCTCATATATATATGTGTGTGTGTATCCATAATAAGTACATAGAATGTATCAAAAATACCCACAGGCTATATCCTTGTAGGTCCTTGACCTTACACACAAAAATAGTACATCACAAAATAGTCCATGTATATGCTATGGAGGGCCTAGCTGAAGAGTCACCAACATCACCTCTATCATCCCTGTGACTCCTGTGTGAGCTAGCGCAATGATTTCTAGAGAATCTATGTGTCCTCTCAGTCTTGTGAGTCCTATGGCTCGAGCTCACGGAGGACTGACCTGTAGTCTTGAATCTAGTATGTTGACTCCCTATATCATGAGAATTCTCTAGGACCTACCCACCAATCAACCTGATGTGACCCTCTAACTAGTCTATGTGGACCACCCTCCTTGTGTGTCTAGCATTGTCCTCCTCCATGAGGGCCTATAAATATTAGATCTCTGACATGGGATCTTGGCTACCTGGTAACAGTGATAATGGTACTACAGGTGGTGCCATGACAACACGAGAAAGTTACGAGTCTCCTATCTAAGCCTGAGACTGATCTAAGTCCCTCTCTGCTATAGCCACTGCCTGTTGTGCCTTTGCTAGCTCGAGAGGACTCATAAAATCCTAGACTTGCCCCTTTACAATTGTAGCATGCTTTATAATAGTCTTGATCTATTCTTGGGCCTCCTAAAGCCACCTCTATTTGTCAGCTAGCTTTGCCTTCAAAATGGTGATAGAGGCATCCCACTACAACTGCTAAGACTATAGCCTCCTAACCTAGATCTATAAATTTGCAACCTAGGCTAGCAATTGCCCTACCTCACTATTTTGAGGTACATCTCCATCATATAGAGCCTCATCCTTGGCCTCCACTAGTGGTGCATCCTCTACCCCCCATACACCCTTTTTCCACGGGCACACATTGCACCCTTGTGGATCAGCCTCTGTCGCATCATCAACCTGGCCGAGAGATCCAGATCCCTGCCACTAAAATAAGGACCACCAGGTATCATATACTGGGTTGGTCCTAGCCATAGCAACTCTAGACTCTTATAAATCATCTGTAGCATCACCTAGAGGTGTAGGCTACACCCACTATAGATATATCTCTAGAACTAGTTGCCTATAGATAATAGGCAGCTTTGGAATGTCCTACACCATGTCGAACTATCGCAGGACCCATGAGTAGAATTGGTACTCATGAACCTCGATCTTGTGGCTGAGTAACCATCTATCTCATCGAGCCTAGCACAACCACTTTTCATCCTCCTTCCATGTAGGGTAATCTATATATGGACACCACTCAATGTCATCATGAATCAATGCTATAAACTAACTGATGTAGTGCTTAATGTCCCCTGTATGGGACCTACTTTAGAACCCCTCCTCCTCATAGGGCCAGCATGCGATGTAGCATTGATAGTCATCATCAATAGAAGTAGTAATTAGGGGTATCTATCTAGGTCACTCAATCTAGATGTGCTGCCAACCCCAAATCTATAGGAGTAGACTGCAATTGATGCCTACTCGGCTCCTAATGGTAATCTAGTATAGCTCCTGATAGAGTTGGCATAGTAATGTGCTCCCCTAGGATAGGAGTAGTGGCTGAGCCATGGAGCTCTAGATGACCCTCCTAACACTAGCCAGAATGTTCCAGGGGATCCTTGTGCCTCAGGAGTTTTGAAGGACAATTTGCACGATCAGGTGCATAAAAATTGCCTCTCAAATAGAGAATACCTACTCCCTGTACCAGTAGCCAATATGAACACCTCCATGGTCGATATTCCGCTGGGCCTCTAGGATACGATCATCGAATATCTCATAAAAATAGCTCCCTTACTCTGAAATGTGGAGGAGGTGATGGCCTCGCCATCAATATGGATCCTAAAGATCCTATAGACATTCTCAAGAGTGATGGTCATTTCACCTGTCGACAGGTGAAATATGTTGGTCTAAGTATTCCAGTTTTGGGCCAACGTAGTGATATAAGTTTGATCTACCTTGATAGTGGGTATATCCAAAACATAGTTGAATCCTATGGCCCTAAACCACCCCTGCTCCTTGACATTCAGCAATGGGCGGAGAGTGTTAAGGAGCTATAGCTCCCTAGCTCTAGAGGTCAGTCTCTGCAAAAATATATAGTATAAGGAAAAATCTAACTACATGCTAATTAAATAGCTAAAAATGACCTAAAAAGAGATAGATCAAGCAAAAAATAGATAAAAATGCAAAATTATGCTAAGCTTGATCAAAAATTTTAAATAATACATCTCATAGGTGCAATAAATGGCATTAACTACCAAGAAAATCACAATTTTTTTTGAAAAGAATGAATAATTTTTACAAAAAATGGAATCATAGGTCAAACCCCTGGTCCACACAACAGTCAATATTTTGACCATTTTAATTCAAACCTAACCACAACTGATACCTACGATCCCCAATCTATCAAAAGAGAACAGTAGCTGGCAGCTGCGGTCTAGGAATACGACCCATTTCGGGTCTTTTCCTAGCCGATAAAACAAAAAAAATAATAAAAAAAATTATTCTAAAGCTAGCCTAACCTAGGGTGTGGTTCATTACCAACAGTTTAATGTGATTGATTAACCAATTAATTAATTTGGTTCATTTTATTGGTAATTAATGCAAGGACTCGATTTCAAATTACCTTACCTGCACTGAGGCTTCGGTTGGAAGAAGGTTGTCCACGGTCTGCCATCCTGATGTGTGTAGGGTAGTAGATTTTAGTTTGCGTCAAGTTTACTCTCACACCTCTCAGAGCTCTTTAAATTGTAGTCACTATCAAGGAATAATGAGGAATTTTGAAAATAATAAATTTTTAAACCTTTTCCTATTTCTGTTGGACAACAGCTAACACCCGTGGTCCTAGGATTAGGGTTTTTCACCTATGCGTCAAACATGCAGTTCCCAAAATTTGAAAATTCTAACCATAGATTGTACCCACGGTTTGCATATGGTATCAAAAATAGCAAAATCCCATCATGGAAAGGTCTTAAATGATAAATCAATATCTGCTAATGTATCAAATTTTAATAAAAGCAATCAATTTACAAATTTGATGATAATCAAGCATCGGGATCTAGCTAAAAATAAAATATATGGCTGAGATTATAAAGTACATTCAATCAAGGTCATCGCTATGACAATCCTTTCATGGAGAGCCGCACCTCCTAGCCAAATAAATAAATTCAATTCAAAATTCAAAACATTCAAAAAAATCAAATAATCAAAAGCCAAATGCACCTCGTATTCAGTTATTTACTCTATACACTTGGTGGTTGCAGCGACTTGTGCTCCACACAATCCGGTGAGATGAGTAAATAACCATAAGGAAATTTGGGGTAAAATTGTCATTGTTGATTTGATATGCTTCTTTTCAATTCTAAAGAAGAACTTTGAGGCTAGACTGCTCCACGAGAATGAGGCGTTTCATGTCATTCCTTCTATGATATATTTTTCAGCAAATCATCGATAAAATTGATTCAACACAAAACTCATTTTATTTGTATCATTTCGATTCCCTAAGATGGCTATTGTAGCTCGACTGCTCCATGGGATAAAATGTGCAATTACTATTAACAGTTGGAATCATAAGCTAAACTATACTTAGCCAAGTAATTAAGTTCTCAATTATAAGTTTGTTCAGATCATTCATTGTGGTCAAGCAACAACATCATTTCATACATTGTCATTACCCTCATCGACTCATCGCTTGAGGGGGTAGTCATAATATCAAATCATAATCAAAGTCAACATAAGATCTCTAAAATCGTAGATCCCTTGATCTTGTCAAAATTGCATTCATCCTTGTAAATCATTTTCAACAACTATCATAAGCTTACCCCTTGGCTTGGGGAAAATAGCAAATATTATAATTAGTTTGTAACTCTCATCCTTTCGATTATATAGGCCTAATTCCTATTGTAACACCAAAGCTACTTGAATATCTGATGACAAGTGCACACTTTGTCAAAATTTAAGCCTTTCACCCAGTTGGAAGCAATGATTCTAGGATGCGCATCCTTTTGCTGGACCTAAGGCATCTAATGTTGATCCGACTAATGATCATCATAGAACCTTCGACATAATTTTAGGATATTTATTTTTGCTCATTTGTTGTTATATCTCACAATGCATCTCAAAAGGGGCATATGTAGATACCTAAAACATGTCATGTCGATGGCGACTACTCATATGGACATGCTACAAGACCATATGTATTATAGAATATCCTAGACAGACTCCAAGATAGAGTAGTGGTTCTAACCAATCAATTTGGGCTCCTTGGCCTATTTAGTCTGAACCATAGTTGAGACCTGTATTCTATAGTATGAACCATGGTTGACACCTGTGGTTTATATTCTAGACCACAGATGTCACCTACGATCTTAATTGAAGTTTAGTTGGCCTTCATCTGAGCCAAATCGGTTTGAACAACCATTTGATCTAGAAGAAAGCGATTAAAGAATAGAATCTTCCAATCCAACTATCCTAACCACCCCTTCTTGTTATTGGATTCTCCATGAAGCCACCCCTAGCCCTTGGGTAGTCCTATAAGTACCCATCCAAAATAGGTCAAAATATATAGAGAGCATATAGTGCATTTTTATAGTGAAGCATTGTTGAAATAGTGATCAAGCAAGCATTGGATATTAGAGTAGCTGAGCCCTGTCGGATTGTGGACTCACTTGAGTGCACTAAGAGAGAGATTTTTTGCTATCACTTTTCTAACCAAAGCATCATGAAAAATTGTGCCATGGATGCCTTAAGGAGATAGAATGCCAAGAAACACAAATTTGGGTAAATAGAGGCCCTATCAAGCAATTCATCTGCCAAATATGTTAGAGGATACTGAGGTGACCCTTGATCATAAATTTAACAAGGAGGATCAAACCCACTATCCTAGAATTGGAGGGTAAACCTACTTGGTTTCAAGCCATGGCTGTCATCCATGGTTTACAGTGTAGACCACTCATCAGAGCTATGGTTTACAATAGGTATAAGATCCCCTTATTATTCTTTTTACAGAGTGCTTATCTAGATTAGATTAGTCAGTTTAATACTTTATTTGGTAGTTTAGAGACTCTGATGGATCATATTAAGGATTTGAGTAGATTTACTTCATTATAGCATTTATGACATTAATGGCTTCTTTCCATGCTTTCATGCTTTATTTCACATAATTAGGCCATTAGATAGTTAATTGTACTATTCCTTTATGCATATCTAGGAATATTTACAGATTCAACATAGATTTAAAAAAATGCGTATGCTTTCTTGATTTTATATGTTTATAGCATCTTTGTGCTCAATTTCCTCAAAGGACCTCATCATGAGAGGTTCCCAATTCTTTTAACACTTCTTTGTTGTTACCATAGGGAATCAGGTCTAAAGGAGGTTTAGCTATCAAACACCTTCCTCAACATGAAGAAGAGGTTCAAATCCACCCTATAGTAGTTTGTGACTATTTAAAAGAGCATTAGTATCATACCTACCCTGTTGGGGGCTTCAAAATTATATCAATATTTGGGTGACCCTAAGAGGGGCATGATTGTAACCGAGATTCAGTTTCGATATTAATAAAAGAAACATCCATTTTATTTTCATATGTAATCTTGATTCTTATTTCATGCTTTTATGTTGATTTCCATTGATCTACTAGAATAGGTGCACACTTTTTGGATAGGTCATCTTGGTATATATATCTGCTAACAATTTTGCTTTGGGTACTATGTTGGCTCAAAAGAACATACAAGATAAAGAACAAGTGATATATTACATCATCCTTACCTTGGTGAGATACGAGATAGAATATGCATACGTAGAAAATTTGTGCCTAGTAGTGGTATTTACAACCAAGAAATTGTACTGCTACATGTTGAGCCATACAACGTATGTAATATCCAAACAAAATCCTTTGTAGTATATGATGAGCAAGATATATCATAATACACATACTACAAATTGGATCATGCTATTGATATAATTTGACTTGGAATTCATAAGCCAAAAGTCCATCAAGGGACAAGTCATAGCTGATAAACTAGTAGAGGTGCCTCTTCATAATAGTAGGCCCCTCACCATAGAACTTCTTGATGATGTAGTATTTGCATTATTAGAAGCACCCAAACCCAAAGAACTAGAAAGTAAAGCTGAAATGACTTTTTTCTTCTATGGTTTGATGTGTGATCAAGGAGGTGGTGTAGGGATTGTGTTTTTCACACCATAAGGTGCTTCAATGCCCTTGTCATTTAAACTATACTTCCCTTGCATGAATAACAACATCGAATATGAGGCCCTAATATTAGGTCTCCAAACAACCATTACTATGAAGATCAAAAGGTTAAATATCTTCAATGACTCTCTCCTCATAGTCAACCAAGTTAAGGGATTATTCCAATGTAGATATCCAATCCTGAAAGCTTACAAGGAGCTTGTTGACACCTATCTATCCCAACTATAATGGTATGAAATCAAGGTAATCCCTCACACATCAAACAGATTCATGGACACTATGGCATATTTGGGATCCTTGGTCCCTCAAAATCCATCTACTAATTTCACTACCATTCATGTGAAAACACTCTCACACTCAGTGATGTAGCATGAGGCTTTTGATAATAAGGAATCAGTCAACATGATTCATATAGAACCAGACCATGACTGGTTTTGTAAAACCAAAGATCTTTTAAAGAAGGCACCTTGGGGGTCCTTTATCTTGCAGGGTCCTACAGAGAATGGTACCATAATTCACCACAAGGTTATTTCTCAATTTGCTTTTGTGCACATTGAATAACAGGAGAAACAAGTTGTCTAATCTATTTATGCTATAGCTTATTAGGATTGTCTATCTCAATTACAATATTTATTAAAAATTGGAGTCATCCCATAGGGATTGTCGCATGTTAAAATATGATCATTCAAATAGAAAGCAACAAGATATGTCTTTCTATGAGGTATATTGTATCAGCAAAGCTATGATGGAGTCCTACTTCATTTACTAGAGCCCCAAGAATCAGCTTGAGTGATTTTTTAAGCTCACGATGGTACATGAAGTGGCCACTTTAGTGGCATGGCCATAGTCAAGCACATCCTTCGAATGGGCTATTACTGGCCCACCATGGAGAAGGATTACTGGTCAACATCATATAAATTTGATACACCTACCATCTTAAGCCTTACAACCCATTCAAGAAGCTTGGCCATTTGCTTAGTGGGGTTTTGATCTAATTGGAAATATCTCTCCCCATCATCAAGCTAATAGATTTTTATCTTAATGGTCACTGAGTACTTCACCAAATGGGTGGAAGCGATCCCCTTAATCTTGATGATCGGACCATAAATTTTGGAGTTCATACTTCACAACATCATATATCATTTTGGGGTCCCCTTAAATATAATCTTAGATAATGGTCTCTCATTCAAAAATAAAAATGTGTGGGTTTAAACATCCAAATACAATATTTAGCACAATTTTATGACACCATATTATCCGTAGGCAAATGGGCAAGTAGAGGCCTCGAACAAGACAATAGTAGTCATCTTAAAGAAGACGATGAAAGAAAATCATAAGGATTGGCATCTGCAATTACCCCTTGCATTACGAGATTATAGGACTAGCATGTAGATGCCCACTAGGGCAACACCATTTTTACTTGTATATGGTGTTGAGTCCATTATGCCCTTAGAGTTGGAAATTCCAAAATTATGTGTCACATTGAAAGAGTTCATCAATGACAACATCGCATGACAATATAGCTTGGATCAGTTGACTCTTCTGGATGAACATTGCATCAATACTCTTGAGCATCTTCACATTTACCAAGGTCATATAACATGAGCTTATAACAATAAAGTCCACCTGAGAGACTTTAAGGTTGGGGATCTTGTGCTGAAAGAAAACCAAAAAAACTCAAATTTGTCACTGCATCTACAAGATAAATTTACATCCAGTTGGATAGGTCCTTATATCATCTCTGAGAAGATTAGACCTGGGGCATATTGCCTAACATCACTATAAGGTGTTGAGGATCCAGATCCTCTCAATATTATTCATCTAAGGGCATTTTATGCAAAAGCACAACAAAATACAAAAACATTCAAATAAATGTCAAAAATATAAAAAACATTCAAAATTTTCAAAATTACAAAAACAATAGAAAACTTTAAAATCAAAAGGCTCCAAAGGCATCTTAAAGTCCTTTGGTCAAATCACTAAAATCCCAAAAGGCATATTAAATCCCTTTGGTAAAATCACAAAAGGCTCCAAAGGTATCTTAAAGCCCTTTGGTCAAATCACAAAAGGCTCCAAAGGCATCTTAAAGCCCTTTGGTTAAATCACAAAAGGCTCCAAAGGCATCTTAAAGCCCTTTGGTCAAATAAAAAAATGCCCCAAAGGTAGCATTGCACCTTTGGTCAACCCAAAAAAAGGCTCTAAAGGCATCTTAAAGTCCTTTGGTCAAATCACAAAGGGCTCCAAAGGCATCTTAAAGTCCTTTGGTCATATTACAAAAATCCCCAAAGGCATCTTAAAGCCCTTTGGTCAAAAACAAAAATCAAAAGCACAAAAATAGTTTAAATTCAAAAAGTTCAAAAAAAACATTCAAAATAATCAAAACTCAAAAAACATTGCAAAAATACAAAAAAAATTGTATTATGCATCTTACATTCGCATTTGCATTCATGTAGTTGCATTTCATATAGGCATTTCCATCCATTGCACTTGCATTAGGATAGGTTGTGTTCGCAATCTTACAAATGACACCACGTTTGTATCTCAATCATGCATCTTCAAAATCCATCATCATCTGTAACCCGTGCGAGTAACTATGTTTTTCAACACAACCCCTCACATTGATATGAGGAATATACTAGGGCTTTTCGGTCACTTAGCCATACCTAGTGATTTTATCAAATTTTGTAGAAAGCTATCTTCACTAGTAGAAGATGAGGTCTAGTTGTGATAGTACCTAGCATATATCAAAATCCTATCACTAATCAAAACATTAAAATCCTAGTTGGAACAAGGAAAATATGAACGCTACAAAGTGGTACTAGGTATCCTAAGTGAAAGGTTTCTACATGCTCACCTTGTGATGGGCATGGTCTAGGATTTTGATCATTGGTAAAATGACAAGTTCCCCCCTACCCAAATAAATCCCTTGATTTCATCAAAACAAGCAAGTATCCCAAATAAATGTGAAGAAAATAAGGGGGTGAAGAGCTTGAATCCCTAGAGTAGTCGATCTCCACAAGTCGTTGAGTGGTCCCTAATACAACAATGGGCTATGTGAATCCTACCTAGCATTAGGGTAAGCTCTAAGTAATTTGAAAAAAGGGCTAGCTTTAGGTGTCCTATATCACCTAGTGGTGTAATCCAACTTAGTCCAACTTAGGATCGGGATGAACATTTGAGGATCCCCAATACAATAATGGACTGAATGAATTTTTCCTGGCACTGGGGAATGTTATAATTTATCTAATATATTCATTTGCACACATAGAGATAATGAGTATCTAGGTCTTCATAAAAAAAAAATTATCTTTCAGGAGTCTTGTATGGTCAGTATACAGTTGTTGATGGAGTAACTGGGGTGTTTGAGTATCATGGAAAACCACAAAAATCCCTAATAGCAAAAAATAATCAACTTTCTTTGGGAGGTTTTATTAATTAAATGGTGTGCATGAATATAATAGATACCGGATAAATATCAGTAATGTATTTAGACGGCCACTGACTATTTTGTACAATTATTTTAATTTACATAATCTTATAAAGAAATCACATAAATATCACATCATCTCATCGCACATCTGAATTCTTAAATGATTAATTATCATGCTAAGAATTATTATTTACATTCATCATGGTCATACATTTTGTGGTGTTGCCCATTAGATTGTTGAAATCATATCACATGCATTCCTTATGTTTTAAGTGATTAAATCATACATGTTCATTTACATTAGATCATCAACATATAACTAATATATGTAAACACATTTCATTTACCATATCACAAGCACATAGATTAAATACATAAAAAATTAAACCAAATTAAATACTGCATTTAACAATAGCACTGCATCCATATATACATACATCACAAGTAGTTCATCTACACATCTAGACACATCATCTAAAACATACATCTATCATATAACTGATGCATGTCAATACATAATATCATATAGCATAAGATCATAATACTGCATCACATAAACATAAAAGCAAAAACATATAAATACACATAATGAGTCTCAAAATACTGATATCATATATATGTGTAAAAATAAGTACATAAGAATACAAAACTGCCTACAAGCTACAACTATGTAGATCATATGACCTTACACAAAATAAATCTAGAACCATCTGATTAATTATCTTGCACCTACATCCCCTAGCTCACCTCCACCCTCGACTCTATCCCTATGAGTATGGTGGGAGCTAGTCCATGTAGTCCGCTATGTATGAGTCCTGGTCCTCTAGCTAGGTCAAACCGATGACTTCATTAACATGCTCTGTTGTGACCCCTTTACTATAGGTCTCTCTTGAGGAGTGGCACCTAGCATCTGAATATGCATCTATAGAGATGCAATATATGTAGCATATCCTATAATCTAAGCATCATAGTCCTCTAAGAGACCCTATAGGCACCTAACCTTTGCAATTGGATCCAAGCCTATTGGCCCCTGTAAAGTTGTAGTAGATTGTACAATCGGTCCTTGTGTAGCATCCCTATCAAAAGTGAGCTACTCTATATTGAGTTGTGTAGAGTCAATTTGTGTCTAGAAGGTGGCCCTCTCCCCCTCAAAGCTCTTGACTTGTGTTTGAAGTCCAAAAATAGTAGAGTCCTACTACAAGATCTGGATCTGTTCTACCTAAAGCTTAAGCTCTACATGATGCAACTAAGCCTAGAGAGGATACTCTTGCTCATCTAGAGCTAAATCCTCCTCCTTGGGAGAAACTTGCTCCTCTACTATATGCTCCACTCTGGCCTATCCCCAATCCTCTATCCAAGTCTACACTCAATATCCATTAGTATCCTCCTCTACAATTGCCTCATCCTGATCTTGACCTAAGCTACCATCACCTTGCTATAGTCGTGTAACCCACCACTGGGTATATGCTTCTGTAACCCCATCATCTACTATGATAGCATCCACTATTGGAGGGTCATCATCCTCTATCACTACTGTAACTCGAGGTAGTGGAATATCCCTCTCTATGGTGACCCGCCTATACAAAATTGGTTGAAGAGGTACATCCTACTATATACCAAACTGGCGGAGCACCCTGGAGTAATGAAAGAACTCCTTGATACCACCCTTGTGATTGATAATCCATCGTCCATGCCTAGTATGAGCTATAAATATATCTATCTCTACCTAGGTGGGGCACTTATGATAGGGCCTCCATATAATATCCTTGGCCTGTAGGCCAGTTAGAGTCACTGTATAATGATAAAAATCCCCTTCATGGCATTGAATCTTGTGCTCTTCGTGCTCTTGAGACCACTTGCCTCCATAACACTGAGCCACATCTGCAAGGGCAATAATCTTGATAGGCAATCCTCCTAGGTGGTCCACCCTGATGTGCTCCCATCCCTAAATCTAGAGGAGTTGGATTCAAGTAATGTTGGCTCGTCCACACCATTGAATCCTATAAATATCATCATAACATTGAGCCAATAGTGAACTCCCCCAATCCATGATGATGGGCTTCTTACTATCCATCATGTTTTGAACCATAGCTAGGAGGTTCCATGGGAACCTCACTCTAGAGCAGTCTAGTAAAAGCATGTTAAATATAACATGCATCAAAATGGTCTGCCATCATGGGAAGATATCCTCTCAATATCATCGATCTACGAATATCCCACCATGATGGCAATTGTAAAACACTATGGCTACACGTTCTCCAAAGACCCTCATAAAAACATCTCGAGTATCAGTAGGAAAGGACACAATATGTACTCCATTAAAAGGGATCTATAAGATCATGTATACATCCTCTAGTGTAATAGTCATCTCGCCACTAGGGATATGGAAGGTGTTAGTCTAGGAATACCACCTATGTGCCAAGGTAGTGAGGTAATCCTGGTTCGACATGATCATCGGTGGCCTCGTGATGTATTGTAGTCAGTTGGCATCAAGCCAAGCCTAATCTACATCATCCATCTAGGGTAGTAGACATATGATAAAAGTAGGGTCTCGAGCCCGCACAGATAGAAGCTAAGAGTGCAAAGTAAATGCCTAAATTAAATGCACTTAACAACTAAATAAAAGCAATAAAATATAAAATGGTGCAAACACAATTCAAGATCAAGTAGAATACACACATTCTAGGCTAAATGCACCTAAAATATTCAAAAAAATCAAAATCTACACTTCATAATACAAAAACAAATCAATTAATCATGCAAAAAATCTAAAAAATTTAAAAATTTACCTAAGGTTTCTCAGCCACTCATGCCAGGAGTGGCCACAAAGTAGTCATTGAATCTAACAGCGGCTAGCCACCAACAGTCAAAAAATTGATCGTTGGAATTCAAGCTAGCCACTAACAGCAACAGTGGTCCCTCTTGGTCAATTAGGGGTCGCTCTAGTCATTAGCGACCACAAGGTAGCATGCCAATGGCATCTATCCTCATCCAAAAACATCAAAAAAATTGCAAAAATCTAAAAACTAAGCTAAACCCACTAGAATTAAGCTAAACCTAGACCTATTGATTGGTTTGCTTTATTGTCAACTAGTTTAATTCAGTTCATTTACCGATTAATTAGTGAGGTTCATTTTACCCATTAAAAATAATAATAAGCTAGGATTTGAGAGATACATGTGAGTCATTAGCTCCTACACTAGCCAATGCCTCACCCTGCTCTGCCATGGTGTCTAAATTTGGTAGTGTCTCATATCACAATCACTTTCTCTCACATCAGAGCTCAAAAGTGTAAAGTTCTAGCTAGAAAATAATGAAAAGTCAAAGCCCTAACTTTTTTTATATTTTCCAATTTTCCATAGCCACTGATGGCATCAATGGCCCATGTTATTTATCCATTGACACTGACAGTATTCACGGTTTGGTTGTTGCTTCTATAAGTAGCTAGCAAATAGAAATAAATGCACTAAATCTCTCACCACAAGGAGCCTAAAATGGACAAATAAGTACATATGTCAATCCATAATCAACAAAAATGACAAAAAAAAATCAAATAACAACAAAATCTCAATTGAGCCTTGTATTCAGTTATCTACTATATACACTTGGCAGTTGCAATGACTTGCAATCCATGCAATCTAACAAGATGAGTAAATTACCATAAGGCCATTTGGGGTAAATTAGTCATTGTTGAATCAAAATGTTGCACTTCAATCCTGAAGAAGACCATGATGACCAGAATACCCCATGGGAATGAGGTATTCATTTCATTTTTTCTATGACATTTTTAGCCAATATTCGAATGTAGCGATTCAACACAAGATTGAATGAAAATTCTATCATATTGACTCTCTAAGAATGCTATTATGGCTAGATGGATCAGTGGGATATAGATGTACAATTACTAAAAATGATTGAAATCACACTTGATATGGGACCTACCCTATAACAACAAAGTAAACCTCTTGAAAGGATCCAAATCATTCATCTTGGTCAAGCGACTCGTCACTTTATTCATTGTCCTTCCCTCATCGACTCATCGTTTGAAGGGGTTGTCATAATATCAACAATCACAATCAAAAGCAACAAAATCTCACTCGATCATCTCAAACTACGTTCGTAATATGAATCATTGCAAAAAACTATCATAATATTACCCTTTACTAGGGAAAAAATCAAATATGATAGTTAATCTTATAGATCTCCTCCTTTGGGACCTATAGTAGTGCTAAAGCTATCTGATCGCCTGATGGACGTGGACAAGCTTTTACAAATTTAAGCCTTCCATTCTATCGGAAGCAATAATTCTAGGATGCACAACCTTTCTCATGATTGGGGCATCCAATGTTTATTAGATCAATGATCATCACACACCCTACAACATGGCCCTAGGTGGTCTATTTTTTCTCTACGTTGTATTTTCCCATAATGCATCCCCAAAAGGGGCATCTATAGACACCTAAAATATATCATTTTTAGGAGACTACTTATATGGAAACATCTAAAGACCATATGAATGATCTTGGACATTTACAAGAGCTAGCAGTGGTCCTAACCACTCAAAAAGGGTAGTTCTAGCCCATTCAGGTTTAGCCACTATCAATCAAAGTGACTGCCAATATTGGTCGTTGAAGCTGAGAGTGGCCATACCTAGTCATTGCTCTGGACAGTGACTAGCACTAAAACATAGTCTGGCCATGAATACGAGCCTAGATCATGTAGTATTACTACACTTGCATTACTTGCAGATAAATTTTGGCATGGAACTCCTAGAGCTCCTCCTAACTTCCCCTTTAATGTAAATTTGTGACTGATCCTTCTCCATAGGGTGGTCAGTTGCATGTAAAGCTAGATCTTGGCTTCTCCAGGAAGCCAAGATCCAGATCTAGATCTAAATCTCAGAGGTCTACATATGGACTCTCCCAAGAAAATTAAATGATCTACAAATATCAAAATTTTATGTAGCGGAGCTCTAGCAAATTGGAGAGAGATTCCATACCCCTTGGAGGAGTCGTAGAGCTCTACCTAATTTAGTGATGATTTCCAGCCATACAACCATTCATATTGAATTTTCTTCATCACCAATCAGTGTACGAACACAAAGATGATCCTTGGACATAAATTTAGACAAGTAATCTAGTGCTATAGCCCCTGGTTTGTGAGGGAAAAGGCTTCATTTTGTGGCCTCTTTCCTTGACAGTGGCCCGCAGGCATAGCCTAAGGTTTTAGACATTATTTTTGAAGTCTTAGCTTAGATCTGCTATTGCTTTTTGCCCCATTAATTAGTTATAGCATAGATCTAGTTTCTTGAATGCATTTGCACTATTATTTCCTAAGTTATCCATGCATTTATCATTCAATTTTTCTACATTTTGATCTTATTATGTTTATATATCATGCTTCATAGATTTACTAATAAAGGATCTTTATGAGAGGTAACCTGTGCTACTGATCTCCTACTGTTGTTTCTTATATGTAGGATACGAGTTACAAGACCAAGCTAAAGTGTTTAAAATATCAGATCCCTCTATATTAGAAGGATAAGAAGGCATCTATAAGCCCTTATACAAGTTTGCATGTGAGACCAGGAGGCCTACGGAGTGCACCATCCCCTTGTAGGGAGCTTTTATTTCTGCTTGTATTTCATTGTATCAAAGGGGTATCCCTAAGAGGGACCGATATGTAACAGGAGTTTCAAATAATAAATGAAATATATTTCTCACATTTGTCATTCTCGTGTTATTTATGCTTCATGGTCTTTTATTTTGATACAATGTTGTAAATAGACTAGGGTGTACAGCTTCCCAAGGTCACACACTAGACACAATAAAAAAACTACAAGAGTTAAGGTCAAGGCTCTAAGCTCATGAAAAAAAATGGTAGTAGTACAATTAGATATGGATCAAGAGAAGAAGCCACAAAGTCCTATTCTTTCTTAGAGGTGTTGAAGCAAATCTAAAGTTAATACTAGCTTAAGATCAAGGAGACAACTATAAAATATTTTTCACTAATAAAAAATATAACATACATTTTAAGATTTATTCAAGAGTTTGAGGAGGAATTTAGCAAAGGAATGGTAGATCTAGTGGATACGGTGGAGTAGGAAAAGTTAGTAATCTAAATTATAAAATACAAAAGATAACACCCATACCTAGCAACACATTGTAAAATATATTTGAGTGAATCAAACTTAGGCTTAAAGAAGGTAGTATATTGTAATAAATTAATATTTCAAGTAGGTGATATAATAATTATACTTAGAGTAAGCACAAACAAAATAAAATTCTCAACTTAGGAATTTATAAACCTTGGTTTCCTAGGAGTCTAGGGTAGATATGGTAAGTTTCACATTGAAGAGCAAATAGGCCAGTAGCTAGATCAAACAATCAATGATGAAAGTGATATTGATTCATTACCTAAGCCTTTGAAAATAAATTAGGTTATTGCATTTTTTCACAAATTGTCTATGCTACTTTCAAATTCATAAGAGTTAGTATAAACATATAGTAATCCATATTATGATAAATATTTTGACTTAAGGGGTGTTCTATATAAGTATAGGGGGTTTATATCCCTTTTAAAAAATCATGAAACAAGATTTGAAAAATATTCTAGCTTGTGTGAGCTCCTTCCATTGGCCAATGAATCAATGGATATCTGTAGGGTGAAATATCTAGGGCAGTAATGCAGGAAGGAGATGTTGAGTCTACTAACACAACAACTAGGACCATGGAAATGAAAAGTATATAGATAAAAAACTCCACCTATATAGTATATTTTCCTTTTTGACTCCATTCCCCAATAGATAAGGCTACTTGCTTTCTCTATTTTTGCAAGAAAAAACCCCTTGGGAGGCACCAATAATGTGGGTAACAAAGTTAACCCACCTATATATAGCATCTCTTTGATAGAAAATTTTTCTAAGATAGAAGCACAACAGATTGCATAAAATAATCATCGAGTTAAAAAAATGGCTAAGGAATAGGGACTTGGCATAATTTTATAGCATAAAAAGAAACTTTGGCCAAGTATATAGAAATTGGTCATACTCTTTAAATATTAATGTTATCAAGGGGGGTGTAAAAATTCTAGCATCCAGCAAAGTTGAATCTAAAAATTGGCTAAGGAAAGAGAGTGCAACATTTTTCTACAATGTTGGATTCAAATTTTGGTTAATTTTGAAGAGTATGCTAGACTTTTAAGGCACTGATGTCATCAAGGGGGCATAAAAATTCTAGCACAATAGCAATCTAGACCAAAAATTTAGCTATATCAAAGAAAAAGCCATACTTTTAAAGCATTGACATCATCACAAGAGGTATAAAAAGTCTAGTACAAAGATAGGATGGATAGAAAATATTTTAAGACATGAAGCCTGGCATGAGAGTGCTAAATTTTGAAGCTCATCTCTAACATCCAATATAACACCTTTCAAGAAGAAACTAAGTGTAAATCCAAGGCCTAGAATATTTTAAAGCTTACATCACCTGAGAAAAATATTTTTATGCTTAGAATATGAAGGCCAAACTCAAATTTTGGCCGAGTTTGGAAAAGTACCAAGAAGCCTAAAACTATACCCATAAAGTAGAATGTACTTGTTATAGAATCCCAATAATTGGATACTCCTCCATTGTACACCTATCTTGATACAATTGGACCAACCATCAAGTAGAATGGTAAAAAGTAGATCTATAAAATTGAAGCATGTGGATACCATGCCCTTGGGAGAAATCAAAATAAGCCACATCAATAACCACATCATGGAAATTATACTAGAATAAGTTAAAAAGGATGTGCATGTTTTGATAGGCCTACAAATAGTTTATAATAATCATCTTGAGCTAATAGAATACAATATAAATCTATATATACTTGAATGTAGTGAATTTCAAGGGTCGGCTATTTAGCTTTTTTAATTACATAAGTTGTATGATTAAATTCTATACACCCTTGAATGAATATTGAAGTGTTTTTTGGCCTCTATCTAAAGATATGGAAAAATGTGTATATATGATAATTTCATCGTTAAACATTTTTGTTAATATTGGATGAATGGTGTATTCTATCAAAGTTATTTTACTATTTGAACATCTCCCTATATTATTGTTTTCTTAGTTTCTAGAATATCAAGCTATGTCTATACGACCTTGGGAAGCAATGCACCTAGTCTACTTGCAACATAATATCAAAATAAAAGACCACAAATGCGTAGATGACACAAAAGTAACAAAACAAAGAGATATATTTTATTAATTATTTTGAAACTTCGGTTATATATCTATCCCTTTTAGGGATACCTTTATTTAATACAATGGTTACAAGTAGAGGTAAATGCCCCTCACGAGGGTATGGTATGGTGTGCTCTACAGGCCTCTCGATGTCGCACATAAACTTGTATAAGGGCTTATCAATGCCTTCTTATCCTTCGCCTACCTGGAGGGATCTGACACTTTGAATGCTTTGACTTGGTCCTAGAACCTATAATCTATGTACAAGAAGCAAAAAAAAATGATCAGTAGCACCTGCTACCTCTCAGAATGAGGCGTTATTAATATATTTGCAAATAATTATGTGAAAGCATAGTAAAAGCATAATGAAGTAAAACTAAGCAATAATGCATTGATAACTCAGGAATCACCATGGAAATGCATTAAGAAAAATAGATCTATTCTAATATTAATTGATAAAATATAAACAATGAAATATATATGCTAAAACTTAAAAAATAACATCTGAAACCCTAGGCTATGCCTGCAGGCCATTGTCAAGGATAACGACCATGAAATAAAACATTTTTCCTCATGAACCAGGGGATATAGCACTAGATTCCTCATCTAAATTGATATCCAAGGGTCACCTTTGTGTCCATACACTGATTGGTAGTGAAGAACTTGATCTGAATGCTTGGATGGCTTATGGTAACTGGACATCACTTTGCTACTCCTCAAAGAGGCATGGAATCACTCTCCAGTTTGCTAGGGCTCCACTGCACAAAAATTATGATATTTGGGATCTTTGATTTTTATTGAGAGGATGCATATGTAGACCTCCTAGATTTAGATCTAGATCCAGATCTTGGCTTCCTGGAGAAGCCAAGATCCATATCTACATGCAACTGACCGTAAGAGTGGGAAGGATCAGTCATAGATTTGCATTAAAGGGGCAATAAGGAAGAACTATAAGAGATCCATGCCAAAAACTTCTCACCAAAAATGCAAGTGCAGTTAGACTGTGTGATATGGGTCCGTATTCATGGTCAGATTGTATTTCAATGATATTCACTATCCAAAGAAATGGCTAGATGTCGTTGCTCTTAACTTTAGTGGCCATTGTTGGTGGCTGCTCTGATTGATAGCGATCGAGCCTGAAAGGGCTAGAACTACCCCTTTTGAGTGGTTAATACCACTGCTAGATCTTGGAAAGGTCCAATATTAGTCATATAGTCTTTGGATGTGCCCATATGAGTAGTTTCCTAAACATGATGTGTTTTAGGTATCTACAGATGCCCCTTTTTAGGATGCATTATGGGAAAACACAATGCTAAGAAAAAATAGACCACCTAGGGCCACATTGTAGGGTGTGTGATGATTATTGATCTGATCAACATTAGATACCCCAACCATGATAAAGTTGTGCATACTAGAATCATTACTTTCAATAGAATGGAAGGATTAAATTTGCAAAAGTTTGCACACATCCATTAGGCGATCAAGTAGCTTTAGTGCTACTATAGGCTTTAGTGCTACTATAGATCTGAAAGGAGGAGAGCTACAAACTTAACTATCATATTTGCTTTTTTCCCTATTAATGGTAAGCTTATGATAGTTGTTGGCAATGATTCGTAAGATGAATGCGATTTGACATGATCGAGTGATCCTTTGTTGATTTTGATTATGATTGTTGATATTATGACTACCACCTCAAGTGATGAGTTGATAAGGGAAGGACAATGAATAAAGTGACAAGTCACTTGATCAAGATGAATGATCTAGAATTTTTTAGAGGTTTTATTTGTTATAGGTAGATCCCATTGCAAGTGTGACTTCAACCTTTTATAGTAATTATATATCTCTATCCCACAAAGTGGTTCGATCGCAATGGCCTTCTTAGAAAATCAAAATGATAGCAATTCCATTTAAGCTTGTGTTGAATCACTATGTTTGATGATTTGCTAAAAATATCATAGAAGAATTGAGATAAATCCTCATTCCCATGGGGTAGTCCGATCGCCATGGCCTTCTTTGGGATTGAAGTTTTAATGCTAGTAATTGCAGTGTTAAAGAAAGAATATTTGGTTCTCCAATGTGGCGTGTGACATCCTTTTAGCACCATTTAGCATCTCAATTCGAGCGATGAATAATTTTCCCCAAATGGCCTTATAGTAATTTATTCATCTTGTTGAATTACATGTAGCATCATTACTACAACCGCAAAGTATATAGAATAAATAATTGGATATGAGGTGTATTCAAGTTTTTATTGTTATTTTATTTTTTGTTATTTTGGATTTTTATAAGTTCAGCCTAGCTAGAGGACCAAGAGCTGAACAGAGCAGACCATAGGGACTAGCTTCTATCATACTCATAAGGATGGAGTCGAGGATGGAGGAGGCTAGGGGTATAGGCCTAGTCTGATGACTATGATGGATCTTGTATTATTTTTGGGTGTAAGGTATGTGGACCTACACTATTTTAGCCTATGGGCATTTTTGTACCTCCTATGTACTTATTCTGACACACATATATATGATATTCTCGTTTCAGATTCATTATGTGTATCATGTGATTGTTGTTATTATGATGTTTATGATATGCACATGGATGCAATGTTATATTATGTGATTGACATGCATTAGCTAGATGATAGATGTATGCTTATATGGATGTATTAATGGATGTTAAATGCATGTTTAATTTGTTTTAATTGTTTATGCATTTAATCTATGTGCTATGATATGATAGATGATGTATGTAAAATGTGATGCATTAATTATATGAGGATAATCTAATGCAAATGAACCTGTATGCTTTAATCACTTAAAATGTAAGGAATGAATATGATATGAGTTTAGCAATCTAATGGATGACACCACAGAATGTAAAACAATCATGAATGTAAATGGTAACTCTTAGCATAAGAATTAATCATTTAAGCATCTAGATGTGAGATGAGATGATGTGATATGTATATGCTTTCTTTATAAGCTTTTGTAAATTAAAATATATGCACAAAATAGTCAGTGGCCGTCTAAATACATTGCTAATATTTATCCGGTATCTATCCTATTCATGAACACCCTTTAATGAACAAACCTCATAAAGAAAGTTGATGATTTGATTGATGGTATGATTTGTTGCTGTGAGGGAATTTTTGAGGTTTTCCATGAGACTCAAACACCCTAGTTACTTCATCAAAAGCTATATACTAACCATACAGGACTCTGGAAAGATAAATTTCTTGTTATGAAGACTTAGATATTCATTATCCCTGTGTGTGCAAATGAATAAATTAGATAAGACATAAGCCTACCCCGATGCCATGCGGGATTCATGCAGCCCATTGTTGTATTGGGGATCCCCAAATGCCCATCTTGATCCTAAGTTGGACTCAGTTGGATTAGACCATTAGGCGATACAGGACACCTAAAGCTAGCTCTTTTTGCAATTTGCTTAGAACTACCCTAATGCCAGGTGGGATTCATGCAGCCCATTGTTGTATTAGGGATCACTCAATGGTTTGTGGAGATTGACCATTCCAGGGATTCAAGCTCTTCACCCCCTTATTTTCTTCACATTTATTTGGGATACTTGCTCATGCTTAAGTGATGAAAATCACTATTTTATTTTGAATTTTTATTTTTCTTTGAGCAAGGGATTTATGTAGTGATGATAATCACTATTTATTTTGCTTTTGAATTTTTCTTTGTTTCAAGATTTTTTCTTGTTTTGATGAAAGCAAGGGATTTCTTTGGGTAGGGGGGAGCTTGTCCTTTTTCCAATGATCAAAATCCTAGACCATGCACATCACAAAATGAGCAAGTGAAAACCTTTCGCTTAGGATGCCTAGTACCACTTTGTAGTGTTCATATTTCCCTTGTTCCAACTAGGATTTTAGTGTTTTGATTAGTGATAGGATTCTGATATATGCTAGGTACTATCAAAACTAGACCTCATCTTCCACTAGTGAAGATAGCTTTCTACAAAATCTGATAAAATCACTAGGTATGGCTGAGTGACTGAAAAACCCTAGTATATCCCTTATAGCAACAGGAGGGGTTGTGTTGAAAAACATAGTTACACACATGGGTTATGGATGATGATGGATTTTGAAGATGCATGATTGAGGTACAAATGTGGTGTCATTTGTAAGATTGCAAACACAACCTATCCTAATGCAAGTGTAATGGGTGGTCATGCCTAAATGCAATGCAATTACATGAATGTAGAATGCAAATATTTTGTATTTTTGCAAATGTTTTTGAAGTTTATTGCTTTTTGATTTTTGTATTTTCCATTGTTTTTGGAATTTTTATTATTCTGAATGTTTTTTGAACTTTTTGATTTTAAATTTTTTTGTGCTTTTGATTTTTGTTTTTGACCAAAGGGCTTTAAGATGCCTTTGGGGCTTTTTGTGAGTGACCAAAGGGCTTTAGGATGCCTTTGGAGCTTTTTGTGAAGTTGACCAAAGGGCTTTAAGATGCCTTTGGGGCTTTTTGTGATTTGACCAAAGGGCCTTAAGATGCCTTTGGGGCTTTTTGTGATTTGACCAAAGGGTTTTATGATGCCTTTGGAGCCTTTTGTGATTTGACCAATGGGCTTTAAGATGCCTTTGGAGATTTTGTAATTTTGACCAAAGGGCTTTAAGATGCCTTTGGAGCCTTTTTGTTTTGACCAAAGGGCTTTATGGATGCCTTTGGGGCTTTTTGTGAGTTGACCAAAGGGCTTATGATGCCTTTGGAGCTTTTTGTGAGTTTGACCAAAGGGCTTATGATACCTTTGGAGCCTTTTGTGGGTTGACCAAAAGGCTTGGGATGCCTTTGGAGCATTTTGTGAGTTGACCAAAGGGCTTATGATGCCTTTGGAGCTTTTTGTTTTTGATGTTTTCTTATTTGTTTGAATTTTTATGTTTTCTATTGTTTTTGAAATTTTGAATTTTATTGTTTTGATAGGGGGAAAGTATGATACCTTAGGTATCCCCCGTGTGTGTGCCACTCAATGAAAGTGAGGAAGGCATGATACCTTTAGAATCCTCACTTTGCCTCATTGAACTTGATGTGGATGATGGGGAAGGTACATTACCTTTAAGACCCCCAGTGTGCATGTTGTCCATAGTAATGTAATCAGCTTGCTTAGGAAGAGTGACAAAAATCAACTCTCCCAATTGGGGCATGGACCTCCACGGGGTGCCCATGTCTTGGTGGGTAGAAATGAGTGAACCGTATGCATGGAGCTCATTTCATTCTAATAGGTCTTGGACCACCTTTCGAAATGAATGGCAGCTATGGATGTCATGCCCCTATATACGATGATACATACAATAGAGGCTTTCATCAATGGACCCATGTTTGGGTTCTCTTTGTTTGACTTCAGGTAATACAAATGCATTTGCCTCGTAAAGCTTTTGAAATAAGGTTGCGGTAGTCATCTGAAATGAAACTACTCAATGAGCTGGCTTGTTGGGCCTACGAGGCTACGATTGACCTTGGGGTCTCAACTGGGATGATGTAGCCTCTATTTTGGAAGGTTGAGGCACTATGGATGAACCATCTATGGGAAAATCCCCACTATCTATGAGATCTTGAACCACATTCTTGAATCCATAACAATTGTGAATGCCATGGCCCTCTATTCGATGATAGAGATAGTAATGGTCCTCTCTATAACCCTTAGGTTTAGCTCTATTTGGGTATAAAGGGCTGATGTCTGGTAAGGTGATGACCTTAGCTTCCTATAAATTTTGAAATATGTCTGACATGGGCTTGTTTAAAGGAGTCCAAATGCATTGTTGGTGTTTTGAGTGTTCCACATGCATTGGCTTAGTTTGATGACCAGGTTGAGCCCTAGGTATGTCCATTGCTAGCTTAGGGGGCTCCTCTTGATTTTTGGGTGCAAGGGATGGATTACTGACTATGGTCACTTATTGGTTGAGAATCCGAAGCTACTTCTTTTCAAGCATGTTGTATACTATGGTTCTAAAACCTTGACATGATTGAATATCATGACCATTTTGTCTATGATATAGATAGTGTAACTCCTCCTCATACCCTTGGGGTTTTGGATGATTTGGATTTAAATAGTGAACCTCAGGTAAGGTGATGGCGTTTGCATGACATAATCGATTAAAAACTAATATTGTAGGCTCAAGAAACAAGGGGTACTTGCCAGGTTGTTGGGGCAGTCGAGTTGGCCCTTGCTCTTGTTGAGGCTTTTCCTATGGTTGTACAGGAGGTAGTTTGGCCTCAGATGAGGGTTTCTTTTGTATCTCCTGGCTCTCAAGCTGGATCAAGATATATTGCAATACCTCATTTTGTTGCTCCATTTGTGCCTCTATATTATAAAGGTAATTTTGCATATGCTCCAAGATTGATAAGGCTCTCATGTGTATTTCTAGTGATTGGTTCAAAATACCATTATCTACTGAAGGAGGTGAAATAGTGGGTGCTAAAGATCCACCAGGTAACTATAAATCACCCATTTCCTTCATTTGAGTCGATGTGGATGCTTCATGATGATCCACTTTGATAGTGGTATCCACATGCTCATGTTTATGACTCAGTTCATGTTTTTATTTCACTTTGTAGTGTTGCACTATGCTAGCTTTGGTACCCCCATATGATGTGGGGGAACACCTATTCTTGTTCTTGAGGAGGCACCATGAGAAGTGAGTCAGGGGTGACTAATATCAATGGTTTTGACCCCTTCAATGTGGAAGCAACATCTGATTGCACCATATCTTGTTTTATCTACCTTAGAGTCACTTGGTCCTCTGACTTAATGTTAACCATTCCCACAAACTCATGCGAGGGCACTTCAACATTTGGATGAGTTGTGGGTGACTCCTCAACTTGTTGAAGTTGTTCTATTTCAATTGTGGCAACTTGTCTTTCCTCATGTTTAGGTGAAGAATCAAGGATGGGATCAATAGTGACTCGATAGGTGGTCAACCTAAATCCTCAATGGACTCAATGATAGGTGTAAATGTATTTTTTACCTTTATATGCTCTTTACATTCAATTTCATCCATATGGAATGTGACCTACGACGTGGTGGATGAAGCTGGTATGATATGACTTGATTTATCCATAACCACAATAGGTTCTTCCCCTTTGATAGGAGTAAGAGAGTCCTCTAATGACATGTTCAAGATAGCTATGAGAATCTATGTGGTTGTCTTCGTTGATTTATCATTGCTTGGAGAGACCGAGGATGGAGGTGTAATGGGTGAAACCATGGGTGATGGTGGTGGTGAAGGCAACTTCACAACAAGCCATAGGGTTGCATCTAGAATCTAGATAACATCATTAGGTTTAATGTTCAGATGCGTGGGTGACACAATAGGCTCCTGTGGATGGTCCACTGGTTTATAATACTTAAAGGGATCTATGTCAGCCTCAACTACATGGACCTTATTTGCATGAATGTACTTAATGCACTGATGCATTACGGATGGTACGCACTCCATGGCTCTTATCCAAGGCCTTCCTAGTAGTATGTTATACTATCTTGGACCCTCTAAGATGTAGCACAATATAGGAATAGTCTTTTGTCCCACCTCAATGGGGAGGACTATTGTGCCTACTGTGGGAGATTCCACATCATTAAAGGCTTGCAAAATGAAGGTAGATGCTCTAATGTAGGAAGGTGGAATGTTGAGATGTTTCAATGCAGTGGTAGTGATGATATTGATGGATGAACCAGTATCAACCAAAACTTGCTTGTATGAAATATGATTAATGCTAGCTATAATGTGCAATGGCAGATCAAATTCATTAACAAGGACTAGTTTAACTTCCTATTTATGGAATGTAATTATAGGGTCCTCACATGGTGTAATGGAATTCAATTGTTGTGAGGATTGTGATGTATGATTGGTGTTGATTTGGTTTAGCAATGGTACAGACTAGTTAGGGAGTTCCTCCTTCCTTGTTGTGACATTGACCATGCTGATAATATCCTCATTAGGTGAGGCTATGCACACCTCATTCACCTACTTTATTTGATCTTCCTTGACCTCAATATTGGGTAAGGGATCTTTGGATATATCATCTTGTTGATTATTGATAGCAAGGGTTTTGTCTACTTGTTTAGGAGAACGACTATCTACCTGCCTAGGAGGTAACTCTTGATGATGCGTAGGGCACCTCATGTTGATTTTTTGCCTATGTGTTCCATATATGGATACCTCTTCAAGAATTACCCCACATGATTGTTCTTCATGTTTCCTTTGTTCCAAGGTATGATGATCCCTTAGGCTTTGTTCATACACATGTCGACATCATCTCTCTTATGCCCGTGCCTCCTCTTGTTTGAGGGTGTCTAGGTGATCTTGCTCTATACATAGTGCTTCATCTAACCTATACACGTGACCATATTATTCCATGTATTCTTGCTCTATACGATCACACTCAATGCATGGGTCCTCTAATTGATCTTGGAGTAACCACTCTCTCTGAACTACATGAGGCCTAGGTTCCTGATATGATCGATATGTTGTGTAAGACCGATGACCTTCCATCACACTATGGGGGGTTTCAACTATGTTAGTTCTTGCCATGTATATGGTAACCTTATCACCTCGGTGAGTAGATCCCCTATGTGAGGAAGTGGCTTCGTGATGACTATCAGGGCGTCGTGCGAGAATGATGAGATCCTCAGGAGAATAGTGGGTGCGATGACTATCAAGGTGTCATGCAAGAATGGTGAGATCCTCAAGAGAATATTAGAGGTGTTCAGGGCCTCTCCATAAGTTTTATGCTTTACTAGCTCATGATTGAGCTCGACTATGCGTAGTTGTCATGATGTGCTGACTAGGCAAACCCTAAAGGAAACCCACACTAAAGACAATTTTTGACTTCCAAAAAAGTTGTGGGTGTTATATACCAAAATTATCAATATGAAAAGCTGATCGCAATGGGCTATGACTCCAAAAAGTGACTTCCGGGTCAAAAATTTGTATTTTTGAAATAATTGGCCAATTGGGGCTCATGGGGAAATGCCCACTTTTAGGAATTTTTAGGAAATTTTGAAGCATGAAGAGTTAGGACTCAAAATTTCTATGAGAGGTGCACAAGGGGTTAACTAAGACAACAAAAAAAATTTGATAATTTTTGGAGTTGTCTAGCCCATTTTATGACTATTTTAGTGCAATTTTTCCCTATTTTTGGCTTTAAAAATAGAGTAATCATAAAACCAAAATAACTTTTTTGTTATAGCTCTTATTTGCACGATTCTTGATCCATTGGATGTAGAATCAAAAAGTAGATTTTTTTTAATAAATTTCTTTGAAAAATAGGGTTAGGGTTTGGTCCCAAATCAAGGATCTTAGGTTGATTACCCAAACAATAAAGAAACACACAAAGCAAACAATATGATTATCTCTTTTATGGATTAAATGTGTGTCCTAAAACTTGTTTAGTGTGTTTCAAGTTTGTTGATATCTTAGAATATTCTCATCATGTTTTGAATTCATTGATGATATACTCATATTGTTCAAGGGATTTCACCTGTATACTCACAACTCAACAATCGGTAGAGAAGTTCCATTCATGTTATCCAACCTATAATATGTGGTGATGAAGTCCACACACGGTTAGGGAGCACATGTCCTCTCGATCCTCACCCATTTCACCCGTAGTCGATGATATACCTCTCTAAAGAGAAATGTGTGCTATATCCCACGGGTTATGACAGATCTTGGATTTCGGTATTGGCTAATATAAAAAGGTTCATGGGATTTGAGACAAAATGTGGAGATGAAAGCCACCTCATTGAACTCTACTAGTGGATGGTGATGAAGTCCACCTCACTAGCATTTAAGTGAATCATGGTGTGTGGATGTTCTTTTTAGATTTTTGCATAAGAAAAACAATGCATCAAGAAGCACTCATGCTTTTTCTCCTACATGCCTAAGAAAAGAACGTTTTATTTTTAGAAAAATGCATATCTAAATATTTCAATGACTTTTAGAGAATGCATTTCTACTCTATGAAATAATGGCCACTAGTTGGGTCCCATGCAAGCAAGATTTACAAACAAAAACCTAGACAGCTTGAAGACTAGGGTAGATCTAAAAAATAGAGGTCCATTGTTCCTAGCAGCGACTAGAAGAAAACTAAGAAAACTAAGAAGCTTTATGCATTTTTATTTTATATTTTTCCATGTTTTCTTAATTAAATGATATTTTCCCTACTGTATTCTGATAGAAAAACACAAATAAATAAAGTAAAAAGAGCAGAGAGTTGCTCCAACCTAAAATCCACATTTTATGAAGCACATGTTGTCCTTTGTTGTTGATTTTTTGTTGGCCACTATCAACCAGAGTGGCTGCTACTGATCACTATATTCAAAAGTGGCCTTTGTCTGCTAGTCACTATCGACCAGAGCGGCTAGACCTACACACAGAAAAAACATAAAAACATCAGCAAAATAGCTGAAAATAGAAAACCAGGTGGGGGTCCCACCGTGATCACCATCTATACGACCTCGGGAAGCAATGCACCTAGTCTACTTGTAGCATAATATCAAAATAAAAGACCACAAATGCGTAAATGACATGGAAGTAACAAAACAAAGAGATATCTTTTATTAATTATTTTGAAACTTTGGTTACATATCGGTCCCTCTTAGGGATACCCTTATTTGATACAATGATTAAAAGCAGAGGTAAAGACCCCTCATGAGGGGATGGTGTGCTCCATAGGCCTCTTGATGTTGCACATAAACTTGTATAAGGGTTTATTGATGCCTTCTTCTCCTTTTCTTCCTAGAGGGATATGATGCTTTGAATGCTTTGACTTGGTCTTGGAACCTATAACCTGCATACAAGAAACAACAACAAATGATCAGTAGCACCTGCTACCTCTCAGGATGAGGTGTTATTAGTAGATCTACAAATAATGATGTAAAAGCATAATAAAAGCATAATGAAGTAAAACTAAGCAAGAATGCATTGATAACTCAGAAATCACCATGGAAATGCATTAAGAAAAATAGATCTATTCTAATATTAATTGATAAAATAGAAACAATGAAAGATCTATGCTAAAACTTAGAAAATAATGTCTAAAACCCTAGGTTATGCCTATAGGCCACTGTCAAGGATAGCGGCCATGAAATGAAATCTTTTTCCTCATAAACCAGGGGCTGTAGCACTAGATTCCTCATCTAAATTGATGTCCAAGGGTCACCTCTATGTTCGTACACTGATTGGTGGTGAATAAATTCTTGATTTGAATGCTTGGATGGCTTGTGGTCATCACTTAACTAGATAGCACTTTGCTACTCCTCAAAGGGGTATGGAATCACTCTCCAATTTTCTAGGGCTCCACTACACAAAAATTATGATATTCAGGATCTTTTATTTTTCTTGGGAGGATGCATATGTAGACCTCCCAGATTCAGATCTAGATCTAGATCTTGGCTTCCTGGAGAAGCCAAGATCTAGATCTGCATGAAACTGACCATCAGATGGGGAAGGATCAGTCACAAATTTGTATTGAAGGGGTAGTTAGGAGAAAATTTGGGAGAACAAATGAAGTGTAGTCAAACTACATGATATGGGCTTATATTCATGGCTTGACTATGTTTTAGTGCTATTCACTATCCAGAGCAGTGGAATGGTTCTAACCACTCAATTTGGGCTCCTTGGCCTAATTAGTCTGAACCATAGCCCAGACCTATTGTCTACAATCTGAACCATGGCTAAGGCCTACGGTTTATAGTCTGGACCACAAATATAACCTACAATATTAACTGAAGTTCAATTGGCCTTCATTCGAGCCAAATTGGTTTGAACAACCATTTGTTCTAGAAGAAGGCGGTTAATGGACAAAAGATTCTAGAGGCTTCCATTCCAACTATCCTAACCACCTCTTCTTGATATTGGCTTCTCCATGAAGCCACCCCTAGCCCTAGGGCATTCTATAAATACCCCCTCCAAATGGGGAGAGAATATAGAGAGTTGATTGATCAAGTGAGCAGTGAAGCCCTATCAAATTGCATACTTAATTCATGCATTGGAGAAGGCCACTTTGCTATTCACCCAAATATCAATTTGCCATGGAAGTTCTAGGAGCCTAGAAGAGCCAAGAAACATAAATCCAAAAAAATGAAGGTCCCTCATAGTTAATCAACCACCAAATCGTTAGAAGGACATCGAAGGCAACCCTTGAACATCAATTGGACAAGGAGGTCAAGCCCACTACCCTTAATTTTGAGGGTAAACTTACTTGAGTGCTAACCATGGCTTTCAGTCATGGTTTACAGTGTAGACCGCACAAAAGTGCTATGATTTGCAACAGAGGTATCACCACCTTACTATTTTTATTTTTGCCCATCTAATTAGATTAGATTAGTCATTTGCACAGTTTAATTATAGTTGTAGAGATTTTTGACCGATAGATTAGTGTTTTTTACTAACTTATTCTCATCATGGTAGTTTAGACATTAATGGTTTCTTTTCATATTATAATGCTTCATTTCAAGTAATTGATTCCATAGATTGATAATTGTTCTCTTCATTTACATATTTCCATCATTTTTTTTATAGGATTTGCATATTTTTAGCATAGTAGATGCATTTTCTTGATTTTATGTCATTATGTTATTTTCATGTTATTTGTCTTTAAAGGGCCTCATCATGAGAGGCTTCCTATGCTTTTGATATTCTTGTGTTGTTTCTTGATCGTAGGAAACAGGTTTTCAAGGAGCTACAACCATTCATTTCCTTCCTCAACATGAAGAAGAGGGTTCACTCCACCCTAAGGCAGTTTGTGTCACCCTAAAAAGGCATTTGAAATATCACACCTACCCTTGAGAGGGAAACAATTGCATGAATATTATTGTAATATTGTAACAACATGACTATCTCTAATAGGGATGTATTTTTAACCTAAAATGACTTCATAATGGAATAAAGTGTCTTTTATTGTTTATCTTGTTGTCAATTTCTTGTATTTCATGCATGTTGCCATTATTTGCATTATTATATTGGGATTCCGATCGGGTGTGAGCCTTTTTTGTGGTTATATTCCCTTATGCCATTTTCTAATTTTTTTTCTTCTTCTTCAGTGTTTGCCTACAATTCATCATTCCCCTAAGTTAAAAATCACCACCTACTTCAACTTCTTCCCCTATGTAGCGTTCTTTGGTTGTGTTCATAGTTGGGTTACACGGAGGATTGATCATTTTTCCCTCATCGATTTGTAGAGGGGATGATTTTTGGTTTCATAAAAAAATAGGTCTTTTCTATATGTTTTTCAACTCAATATGGTCAGATAAGTCACAACCTTTTATCATGATTTAATCGATGGTCTTCAAGCTTGATCTGCGATGCTCATCCTCATTGCACCATGCAATAAGGTGTTGATGATCAACATTATTCACATGAGGTGGTTGTATCGCTTCATGCTAATCATGGTATGCTATCGAGGAACACTCACGATCTACCAACTCTCTATGATTCACGATGATAAGTCATCCAAATTTAGTGTTACATCATCTATTGGGAGATAGAACCTTAGAGTGGAATGGTTTTTCTTTTTAAATTTAGATAACCAAACATAGGGTGATAGTTTTTTTCTTTTAAATTTTAAATTAGGGTAATCAACTTATAATCAAAACTTTTTTTATTTTTATTCCCTTCTTAGTTAACCTTTGATATGCTTGTTTCACGCTTCGTATCGCTATACCATCCACATGTACCTTCTCCATCTGATACCGGCTCTTTTGTATGCATAATTTGATCCATTCGTTCACCTAGGGTGTCTTACCTATCTGACATTGGCTCCTAGTTAGCCTTGCTTCATTATCTAGATACACTTCCTTTACCAACTAAAATTTTCTTCTCGAGCGGAGAACCATCATGCGATGCCTTCATTTTATGCTCTTGTTTACTTAGTTTTACATTGTCCATGGTGATAGGACGACTCCTCAAATGGTGTATGTTTTAGAATTTTAATATCCTCATGTCTTACCTTTTCTCTAGGTAGTGATTTTGAGGACTCGTGCTTCACACAAAATAATATGCACGTGGTATTTATGGGAGGTTTGATTGATCATTTACTGCCTAGGAGTTTCTATAGAGTTCATCATCTTCATATCTTTGAATATCCATGGAAATTTTTACTTTATATTTTACTCCACCTATGATGGTATGTCCTTTTGTGATTAGCTAGCCATTATTGCCATATCAGCTCATGGTCATGAAGGTGGGTAACATGAAGCTAGGTAATGAATATCCAAAGTTTTATCTGTTTCAATGCCTCATGGAATCCACACCAAAGCTTCATGGGGTACACCGCTTATGCATTTAATATTTGTATCTTATGCAAAAGGTTTTGATATAAAAATTGAATATTATTATCCCACTAATGAATGTTATGCAATGACACATGGCTTCGGTTGTGGTATGAATCTGCTAGTCATACACTTGGAAAATTTTCCATGAAAATGTGCCTATGAAAAACACTGCAAAAATAACTACAAAAAGTAGCTACGAAAACTATGGAAACTAACTACAAAAAGTAACTATAAAAACTAACTACATAAAGTAACTATATAAAATATACTACAAAAACAATCTATAGAAATATATTTATAGGAATGTTTTAACTGCTTCCATTTTCCCTCTTTTTTCTTTTTTCTCCCCCAAAATATATTATAAAAATTATTGTATTAATCCTTTGCTTCTCCCCCAAACTGAATTTTTGGCTATATAGCCAAAACAAGATAAGGAGAGAAATTTTTATTTGTAAGGGTTTATATTATAGAAAATAAAATGTGTATATATATATATATATATATATATATATATATATATATATATATAACATATATATATTATTTTTATAATTTTTATTTTTTCTTATTATATATATTAGGAATATGGGGATTTTTACTTATATATATCAATCATTTATTTTTAATCTAAGTCATCAAGTGAGATTGTAGGCTAATAAATCTTCTTTAGAATGGAATTGTTTGTTCCCAATAGCAAATATGTTATGCAAAAACATTGATGTCTTCCTTGACTTTTTAATAAAATATTCCATGGATTTCATAATAAATATTTCTAATATCCCGAAGAGATCAATTTCTTCATTCTACTTCCTTTGGCATCATTGAGGAGTCCTTTGTGAGAGAAAAATTATAATGAGCTTAAACAAATATCAATCAACAATACTTTGGTTTGTAGAAATAGGTCTCATCAATGGTTGGACATACTTAAACTTGTTTTGGAAGAAGAAAGTAAGATAGTCATTTTGGTATCATTTTTGTTTTATCATTTCATAGCCCATTTATTTTCACATACATATAGATTAAGTTTTTAGGGGTGCAAAGCTTTGGGGAATCAAATTCCCAACCACTCTATCAAATTCCTAATGGGAATTATCACCCTATCCTTACTAATTTTCCCCTTTAAGTAAGAAGAGTTAAGGTTTTGGGGATTCAAACTACATAACCATCTGGATGGAAGTGTAATTCTATCCTTACTACCTTCTCTTTTATTTGGGAAAGAAATTAGAACTTTTGGGGATTCAGACTACATAATCATCTAGATGGAAATGTAATCCTATCTTTATTATCCTTTCCTTCCTTTTATTGCTTTTGGGATTATATGAAAAAAGGTATTTTACTTCCTTGCTTTATTAATTTTTTGATACCATAATGACTATATGACCTCCTTTCTATGAGGTAATAATATGTCTTCCCACACCAAATATTACTTCTTCCCTAAACCTAATATTGTGATTTAAAGGTGATGAATGATAATATGAACTAAACATTGTATGATAGAACTCCATCATGAAATAAAGGAAGCATATTTTAAAGAACATTGAGTGATCTTTTCCAGTTTATTTTTAAGAAATATTATTATTCTATAATAACCTTCTTTCATTGGTCAAGTAGTGTAAAGATATTTTCCATCCATATTATTTATAGATACTTATACATCCCAACAATAGGACTGATTATACTATATTCTTTTTAATTATTGGACTTATTTGCTTGGTATATATTAGATTATAGAGCAAAAAATTATTTAGAAGATAGTTTTTTGTTTATTAATATAGAAAAAGAGTTCTAATTTAATAGCAATTGATTGCATTTCATAAATGTATTGCAAATCAACTTGTTGCTTAAGGTGGTTTATAAATTCTTCTTTAGATAATGGCTTCCTTTAAAGCTTAAGCCTATGCCCACTAACTAATAATTTTTCTATTGAATCATCAGTGGGCTTAAGTTTAATTGTACCATTCCCAAATATTTCTTCAATCTCATAAGGTCCAAGCCATCACATCCTTAGCTTTCCTTGGAAGTCTTGGAAGCAGGAGTTAAATATCAAGGCCCAATCTCCTGCTTGAAATATTCATGGTACAATATGTTTATCATACCATTTTTCTTTGTAATTGTGTTAGTTCAGTCATGTGTAATGCCTCTATAGTCTTCTTTCATCTAGAATGTTTAATTGTTCCAATATAGCTTTTTGTACTTGATCCAAATACATATCAATTTGTATTGTTGTGTGAAGAGTCTCTATTTCAAATTGAATAGGCATGATAGATTGCTTCCCATAGACCATATCACAAGGTGATAGTCCTTGTGGTAGTTTTCCAAGTTATATTATATGCTCATGTAGCTTATTTTAGTCTTTCTACCCAATTAACCCTATTGACAACTACAGTTTTTGTTATAATTATTTCAAACTCTTTATTTGTAAATTCTACCTATCCATTAGATTTAGGATGATATGGTGATGTTTTCTTGTGCTTAATTTGATAAATTTTAAAAAAATACTCAATTACTTTGGAGATAAATTAATACCCATGGTCTAAAACTAATTATCTAGGTGCTCCAAAGCATTGCATGATATGTGTGAAGGAAATAAGCTATAGACTCAGCTTGTGCTCGTGGCAAGGCTTTTAATTCAATACACTTGGTGACATAATTTGTATACACAAGTATATGTTTATTTCCTTTACTTGGAGGATCTATTGGCCCAAAAAAATCAATTCCCTATTTATCAAATGGTTCAAACATTATTTGCGGTACCAAAGGCATCTCCATTGTGGGTGTAGGTTTACGAGCTTTGACAAGCATCATATCTATTAATAAATTATGGGTAACCTTATGTATGGTAGGCCAAAAATAACCTATTTGAAGGATTTTACTAACTATTATTTGAGTGACATAATGACCTCCACAAGGTTCTTCATGTGTTTCCTGAATGATATCATATACATCATCTTTTTGCACACATCTCCTAATTACATGGTTAGGGTAATATTTAAACAAAACTCCATTAGTCCATGTAAAAGGGACACTTTGATGCACTAAATTTCTATGTTCATGCGGTATAAAATTTTGTGGCATTTTCCTATTACCAAATAGATTACAATATCAACATACCAAGGAGTAAAAAGAAAAAGAACAAACAAATATTCATCTAGAAAATTATCAGGAATCAACTCATCATCATCAAATATTTGCATACGAGATAAATTATCTATAATAAAATTATATTTACCTACTTTATCTATAATTGTGATATTAAATTCTTGAAATAAGATAAGCCACCTGACAACTCTTCCTCCTATTATAGCTTTGTTCATTAAAAATTTAATGGTAGAGTGATCAGTGTGAACAAATACTTCATACCCTATTATATAATGTTTGAATTTATTAATGGTATGAACTACAGCTAATAATTTTTTTAGTGACTATATAGTTGAGTTCTACAACTTTGCTAAATTTCTTAATGAATCTACAATAATATCCTACATATCCCAAAAATCTCCTTATCTCAGTTTGTTTCTTTGGAGGTTGGAGGGACTTAATAAATTGGATTTTTGTAGGATCCACTTTAACACCTTTATATATAAAATATCCTAAGATAATTTCTCCTCTCATAATAATGAATCATTTTCATGACTCATGGAGATATTTTGCTCTTGTCATATAATAAGAACTTTTTGTAAGCTCAATAGAGTTTATTCAAAAGTGTTACCATAAAATATTAAGTCATCCATATAGACTTCTACACATTCATTGATTAAATCAGCAAAGATAGCCAAAACCACTCTTTGAAAAGTGGCAGGCACATTGCATAGTCCAAATTTTAGAACCTTTTAAGCATAGGTACCTATAGGACGTGTAAAAGTTATCTTCTGTTGATATTATTCTTCTATTGAGACCTAATTATACCCGCTAAAACCATCCAAGAAGTAAAATTACTTTCCAGCTAAGGTGTCAAGGACTTGATCAATAAAGGGTAAAGGAAAATATTCCTGCTTTGTCACCTTGTTTAGTTCCCTATAATCTATACAAATTCTATATTTTCCATTATTTTTGGGAACTATCACAAGTGGTGACACCCATTAGCTATCAAAAATTGGATATACAAATCATGCGTTCAATAGCTAAATAATCTCTTCTTGAACTATATCTTTCATAGCTGGATTTAGTCTTCTTTGAGGTTATCCCACTGGATGACAACCTTCTTGGATAAATATACGGTGGGTACAAATATTTGTATGTATTCCTTTCATATCCTCATAGTTGCAAGCAAATGTTGTTTTATGTTTTCTAAGTACATCTATCAATTGTGACTCCTAAAAACCTGTAAGTACAATATTAATGTTTAAAGTTTTTCTAGGTGTAATATCTATCTATTTGTAGTTCTTATTATTTGCATCTATCCCAATTATTTCATGTTCAATAATATTTAGTTTATAGTTATAAGACACTAATTGGTGAGATTGACTTCTACTTGCTTCATCATGAGATATGACATATTCAAGTGTACAACTAGTATTTTAATCTTGGTCTTCCTTTAGATCATCTAATAGTAGTGATAGTGGTCCTTCAATATATTTTTTTAAATTTTCACTTCATACATTTATTTATAGAGTTTGAATATCATCCAATTCATCAAGAAAATCATACCAAAGTTGTTTTGAAAAACCTTCATCTAGTGTTGACTTAGGAAATAGACTCAGATCTTTAGTGTGCTTACCATTGGAAATAGTCATATTTCTAAACCTAAAACTAATGTAAGCATCAATTATTGAAAGCCATGGGTGTCCCAAAATAAAGGGGTGTCCCTTTAGTTTCTTATTTGTTTGTAAGACCACAAAGATTATAGGATATTCCCATGAGCTTATAGAAACTATAATATCTTCTAACTTTCCTTCTGGTTTAATGCTAGATCTGTTTGCAATTTGAAGCACTATAGAGGTTGGTTGTAACATATGTACCCCTAAAAAATATATTTTTCCTTGGTCATAACATTTATGGCAGCCCCTAAATCTACTAAGATATTATGTAAGGTTTAGGGTTATACATAAGAGATAGGACCTAAAAGGTACTTATAAAAAAATGGTGAAACTATTTCGAAACCCTAGTGAAACTAGTGGAACTACATGTGTGATGGCATGGTGAATGACCTTAGTTTTTACCAAAAAATTGGCAAAAATGGCAAAATTCAAAGTTTTTCTAGAACAGGTCAAAAATATGCCGACGATGTTTAAAACCATGGCAAATTCCTAGACGCAAAATTTTGCCTGGGTTTGGGCCGAATGCATAATATGGTCTAGCCTCGGGTCTGATGCATAATATGGTCCAGCCTCAGGTCTGATGCATAATATGGTACGGTTTTGTACTGGATGCATAATATGGTCTAGTCTCAGGCCGGATGCATAATATGGTTTGGATTTGGACCGGTTGCATAATATGGTCTGGCCTCAGACTGGATGCATAATATGGTATGGCCTCGAACTAGATGCATATTATGGTGTGGCCTCAAATCGAATGTATAATATTTTTTGGCCTGGAACCAGATGCATAATATGCATTGGCCTCAAAGTTTCAAATCGGGTGCATAAAATGTATCAGTCTCGAGCAGGTTGCATATAATTGTTCGGTCTCAAATCGGATGCATATTATGGTCAGGCCTCAAATTGGATGCATAATATGGGTCATCCTAGAACTGTATACATAATATGTGTTGGTCTCGGACCGGATGCACAGTTTGATCCGAACACCACCTGGGTGCATACTACAATCCAGTATGTTGTTGCATATCTAGTACTACCACGTGTCAAATACTGCATGTCCAATATGATGTTGCCACGTGTCAAATATATTTCAAGTTTATAAAAGGGCATCAACAATTATTTTCCCATTTTGTTTCTACAATTGCTACAACTAGAGCTAACATTTTTGATTGGCCTTTCAATTTCGATTCCCAATCCTTTTTCTTCCACTTCCAACTACTTCCAATGGATACCCCTTCCACAATCACATCAAAATTCAAGAATTTTACATGCACTTTGATATCAGATCTGATAACAACGCCAGGGATGAACTTTCAGTGGCTCCATAACACAGGTTTATCAACCCTCATTTCCATGCCACATTTCAAAACAGATAAAGGGCTCCTACAACATATTATCTCTAGTTATGACCACGACAAGGGTACAATAAGCATTAAAATATGAACTAGAAATGTTGTTTTTAGTATCACCCCTGGAGATATTCACAGATTGACAGGTATTCCATTCATTGGTTTTAATAAAGTGTCACCGAGGTCACAGCTTTCTCCAGATGATAAAGCACACCTTGATAACACGTATGGTATTTCGTCAGAATATTAGTAGGTATAAATCTTGTTAATTATATTTTATTAATTTTCAATGTTTTAAATTTGTAAATTGACATCGAATTTTTTTATGCAACTTCCAACGCCAAAACAAAAAGAGTTTTATCGATAAGCGATGTTAACCATAAAAATCTGAAGGCCATTATCAAATTTTTCCAAGCCAGACTTATTTTGTTGGGAAAAAAAAATTCTATTTTGGGCACTTTATTATATTGTTCAGTCTAAACAAAAATCACAATTTGGATTGGTGTACCTATATTTTAGATCGAATTAGGACTGAGTTGCACGTGGTCCAACTTACAACCACCAAGACTCAGCCCAAGACTCAACCCATTGTGGGCACTGTAAATTATATTTTAGCTTTATATTTTGAGTCTTTTCATAATTTTTCAACTACTCCTGTACCAATTGTTGTGCATTCAAAACTACACTCTATTGCCATGACACCAGAGGAATTGAGGGTAATAACTACATCATTGTCCTTGACATACTATTTTATAGTTTACCACATTCCTTTTTTTAATTTTTTTTTTCATCTATATTTAGGCAAAGGCAAAAATTTCAAGGACTAAATAGATTGTTGCCAATAGGGGTCATAGGCCAGAACAAACATGTGATTATGAAGACACGGGCTCTAAAGAAACACTTGTTACTATGCATAGGTCACACAAATATGCCAGGAAAGTAGCTACTCTTGGAGTTTCTTGTACATCTAGGTATGCACAAAATGTCCAAGATAATCTAGTGTGGCCAACCCCTCCCCCAATGCAGAACAATTGTAGCACATTTAATCAGATAAATCTACGATTCTATGTGTAGTTAATTTCTATTAAGATTTTTTTTTTATTTTAAGAAGAATTGTAACAAAATATTTGACTATTTTTAGTTGATTCTCATGTTCAAGTAGTAACATCATAAGTTAAATGGAATATACTACCACCACCTCCACATGCATCACACTCATCGATTTCACAAATTCCATGCAATCAGCAATAGGGACAGTCACAACCTCCGACAATGCTTATGCGAGGGTAAGTCAGTGTTGGAAAACATTTATTTTCATAGAGATCATAGGGCACTTCACAAATTTCTGGGCATGGGATTTCACACCCACAAAGATCACACATACCAGCAGCAATTCATGGGCATGGATGGTCTCAATTTACATTTTCTTCAAATACACAGGAACCTGAATTTTGTGGAGAGGGATTGGATAATATTCCACTTAATGAGGATTACATGTTTTAGGGCAACATTGAAGGCTTCAGGGCAACAAATGTGCTTAAAGATCTAGAATGAGAATAAGAAGTCCATGCAGCTCAACATACATTAGAACCACTCATCCAAGGAGACAACCTTCATCCTCAGGGTCCTCAAACTAAGGATGATGTTGTCAATTTTAATGAAAATGTTTCATTGGCAGCAAGTATCGAGTCAACAATTCAAGAGTTTGTGTTGAAATATTTGTAGAAGTTGAAAGAATGGGAATATCGGGCAAAGGTCCTTATTAGGGAAATTAATGCCCAATATAAAAATTATGAAAAAAGAAATTTTATTTATTCTTTAGTCAAATATGAACCTGAAAAGCTTGATGGCTTGGTAAAATAGGCTACTTCAGGAATTGTTAAATCTAATTTTATTTATGATGATGATGTCTTAAATGTTTTTTTTGGTAGATTGGAGAATGTTAATGTTGAAGCCCAAGCATTTTACAACTTATGGGCTTCTAATAAGGACAAGGTTGTAGTTGTTGAGACTGCAAAAGAATTGGCTGAGGTAAAAAAGTTATATATATTCCAATTTTCTATTGCATTTAAATTTTTATATTTCTTGAAAATTTGTAATAATTTCGATATATCCCTTTTGAATTAAGTTTTCAATTTGTTTTGCAGTCAAATTTTGAAATTTTGAAAACATAGGTTAAGAGCATGGATGTCAATATTCTTACAACAAAATCATGTTTGATGAAATCAATGGAAATGAAAAATAAAATGCATGCAAAGGTTTCAGAAAACAATTGTTTAAAAAAATACATCAGAGAGAAGTTGCATGAAGATCTATAAAAGGTGCTTGAGAAAATGAAATAATCACTTCTAATAATACTTGAAGATCCAAACAAATAATAAGTTGCATGTGTGTCAAGTATTGTGAAAGTACGTGACAACCTTGTTAGAGCTAGAGCACTGCTAGAAGAGAGTGTCATAGAAGCTGATAAAGGAAAAGAAACGACAAATCCAACCACTAGTGAAGCATCCAAGCACCAATCAAAAGATTGAAAATGTTGACAATGTTTTAAAAAGACTGAAATATGTAATTTTTATTTGAAATTGGTATATAATATTTGAGACTTGAGTTTGAAAATGTTTTCAAAAGACTGCAATATATTAATTTCTATTTGAAAATGTTATGTTATATTTGGGTCTACAAATTTTTGAACGATGTAATATATATCTTTTTGAATTAGTTAATATGAAATTTTATGTTTGAAAATGTCATGTAATTTTTGTTTGAAAATGTTTTAAAAAGACTGCAATAATTATTTTTGGTTTGAAAATGTTATGTAGTATTTGAGTTAGAAAATGGTATGTAATATTTGGGTTTAAAGTGTTTGAAAGATATAATATATGTCTTTTTAAAATAGTTAATTTCTAGTTATGATGCACATAATTTGGGTTTGAAAATGTTATGTAATATTTGAGTTTGAAAATGTTATGTAATATTCGTGTTTATCATTGTCAATGAAATGAGAGTTGAGACATTAACACACAAACATACAATTTTACAATCTACAAAAATGATATAAGCCATGTAATTTTAAAACAATAATGTGATTTAAAAAAACAATTCATTGAAATAATATAAAGCTAGAACAATATTGAGAAATCTGCTATCAAATCAATTCATGTTTATCATTGTCAATGAAATGAGATTTTAGACAATAAGACACAAAAATACAATTTTATAATCTACAAAATTGATATAAGACATGTAATTTTAAAATAATAATATGATTTAAAAAAACAATTCATTGAAATAATATAAATCTGGAACAATATTGAGAAATCTGCTATCAAATCAATTTGTGTTTATCATTTTCAATGAAATGAGAGTTGAGACACTAAGACACAACAATACAATTTTACAATCTACAAAAATGATATAAGCCATGTGATTTTAAAACAATAATATGATTTAAAATAATAATTCATTGAAATCATATAAATATAGAACAATATTGAGAAATTTGCTATCAAATCAGTTCGTGTTTATTATTGTCAATGAAATCATGGAAAATTATCACTATGGCAGCTAAAACATATCAGCTTGTCTAGAATCATTATGAAGTATAGTAGAAATCTATATCTCCACCATCTGATCACTGAAAGCATCATCATCGTCATTATCAATCATATTCAACATTCATCTTCTATCTACCAAGGGACTCCAATATTCCAATGCTCTATCATACAAAAATGTATCCAACTGATATGAAGACACATAAATTCTTAAACAATTTTCTAAATTCTTGTCGAGTCTATTGTGGATTTTAGATTTAACAAAAGCAAGTGCACTAAAAACTCTTTCATCTTCGACTGACCCCAAAATCATTGTTTCACATAATTCATATAAACAAAAGTATTTACTTATAGTATCTTTTAAGACTATGCTTGGATACATTTTTTGCCACAAACGTGCAATGGAACCAATCTCATGGACACTTGTCATATGTGATGTTTACAAAACCATTGTTCTTCCAAAATGCGATGACTATTCTTTCAAAAGTTCACTGTTGAGTATACCATTAATTTTTGTTGGAATATGTAATGCAACATTGTGTAAATTATTCTTATACTAAAATATAAAGTCTAAATAATAATATTTGAATTAGAAAATAATTCTATTTTATGTAAAAATATTCCCACACAATTAATAAATAAAATAAGGGTGCTAGGAATATTTAATTTGTGGGAAAAAGTTATTTCCCCTTTTCTAGCAAATATTAAAAAGTAACCAATCACTTTTTAATATTTGACAGATGCCATTTGTCACACATCTCAATATAATATTGTGATAAGATTTGTCACACATCTCAAGATAAGGTTGTGATAAGATTAGGGTAATTTTAGGGTTGTCGTAGAAAAGATTCTCTTTAAATAGGGGTGTTGTCTACTACATCTTGTCATATCATGTTGATGCATATTGTTGCATAACATTGAAGCATTCTTGTATTGTTGAATCATTGAGTAATATAGTGAGATTCATAGTGGATGTTTCCCTTCTTCATTTGAAGTAGGGTTTTACCACTTAATATTGGTGTTGTGGGTTTTTCTCTTTTGTGTGTGATTGATCTTGTGGAGCATTCTTCGATCTTGGGGAGACTTTGCTTGTCTCACAATTTCAACACTATTGACTTCCACACTCTTTCTAAAATGGTCAATGATATTATCCATATATTTAATAAACTTATTTGCGAAACTGTATTCAGTACAAGGACCCCAAAACATGGGGTTAACCACACCCATGGACTCAAGCAACTCATCTCTCTGAAACTGTTCTCTTATATCACTTGTCAAATTTTTTGTGATATTTGACAAATTACTCTTTGTTTTCTGTATTACAACATGAAATATATTATATGTTACAAGAACTTCTTCAAAATATTCCACAATAATACTTGATTGCCTTTCAAAACAATAAACAAGTATCATCTTTTCATAAACATTAATACTGAGATGATCATGATGTCAAACTTCAAGAAGCTTTTTGGGTTGTTCACGTTTATCAATGTATTCTAACTATCAAATAAAGGTTTTGTAAAATATGCATTAGACGCATATAATGTATCAAGAAGCATGCATATTTGTTTTCTCATCCTCATAAAATCAATGATATAGATGGATCTCTCTTGTGCAAGATTAATTAATATGTTTATTTCTTTTAACATTGGAAGAATACCACATAATGTCAAAAGTGTTTCCAAGTCATTCAAACTGAACAACATATATTTTGCCTTATCAACTATTCTATGATTTGCATGCATAAACTCAATTAATGATTGATATTCTGCCAAAACTCTCTGAGCAGGCTGATACAGTGAAATTCATCTTGTATCCACATATTTTAACAAATTTTTCCCTTCTATAACTCCTAGTGCAAATTGTTGAAACTCTGCAAATATTTTCAGACTTAATAAGAAATAAGAATGAATATCACGAACAAGCTTTTCAACTTTATCAACATTTAAAAATGTTCTCACAATTTTATATGCAAGATTTACTTTATGAGCCATACAGTGAATGGGGATCATATATGGGGCAACTGTGGTTTGGAGTCGAACACAGACCAGACCTGTGACCTTGCATAATAGCAGCTCCATCAACTCCAACGTAAATTAACTTTGTTGCTATGTCTATATCATTCATTCCCACAATATTCTTTAAAATTTTAACAACATTATAAATATTTTTTGCATTTGAACTTTCCAACATCTTATGTATTCCCAAAAAAATAGGCCTTCTAACATGATTTTGAAATATGTACACATGCATGCAAATCCAAGAAGTGTTATCCACAAGCTGTTACCTCATCAATAGAAAGTGAAATGAATTTGGCAAGTTTTACTTGCTCCCTTAGGTCTTCTTTCTCAACCAAAGATAAACATTTTACCAAATACCAACAATTTTGGTCTGACCAATGAGAACTAGGAAGGTTTTGCACTTTAAAAAGGCATAATTACTGCTTATAATCTATAAAATTGGACATTGGTCTACCTTTCTTGAGAATATTGTAAATAATTGCAAACTACTTACTTTTTGAAGCAAAAACAGTCTTCTGTAATTTGTGAAATTGGGCTCTAATTGTTCTACCTTTCTCAACAAGATATTGTTGTTGCTCTAAGTGATTGTCATATTCTATAGCATAACTTAAATGCATACATTCTGATGCATTCTTCCACTTAACTTCTTTACTAACTTCACCATTACTTTTTATAACTTCTACATAACATTTTCTAGCATGTTTTTCAATTGTATCAATTTTGTTTTGAAGCCTATGATCCTTACCAAGTCTCCAACTGCAAATTTTGCATCTACATTCTTTTTCATCAATTTGGTTATCCTCAGTCATGACAGTCTCAAGCTAGGGAAATCTTTCTACCCATTATTTCCTAAATCCCCTTCCAAGTATCCAAAGAGATGCTTTTCTTTTTTTAGAATTTTTGGTTGAAGATTCAATTGAAGCTTGTAATGATTTTGATTTATCACTTTCATTTTCAATTGTGATGTCATTTTGCGTGTTGTCTTCAGGTGTTTGTTGGATGTCATTTCTAAGGATATTTTCAATGAAAGGTATCTCTTCTTGGGGAATATCTTCAAGTGGAGGCATATCAAGATCGATAGGGTATTCAGCATAGTAGCATACCATAATAATTTTTATCACTATTGGACGAAAAAATTTATAAAAAAATATTCAAATCGTCAATCAAGCACATACTAGGAAGTCAAAAATAATTGTTTCCTTGAATTTGCATAGATGTCATTGGCTCGTTGCATTTCAAAGTTTGGATAAAATATTTGAGGATACTCTTTTCAACAGAATATTTGGAGCCCTTATTTCCATCACTGGGTGACATTTTACTAGTGACAAAAAAAAAGTTAAAGAGTGTGTATTTTCTGGAAGCCTTGAGATAATATTGTAAATAGAATAAACAATGTTTGGGTGGTAAATTATACATACTTTTTCCCAGCCATTATTTATTGTGATTTTATTAGTTTATGTCACTAGTTGTTTTCTGGTGAAAGCACTCTAACAGAGAAAAAGAGCATCAATATGTCAATAGAGAACCAAAGCATTTAATCATGTATAATTTTAGCAAGGAAGAAAATATCTTAATTAAAACTAAGAATCAAAGAGTTTTAAAACATTCATAACATGGCAAAATAGAGAAAAACAAGGGAACAGACTCAACAAAGCAATGACATTCTAGATGTCGAAGAGTCTCCGATATTGATTTGGTGCGAAAAATAATTAAATAAAGAAGAAAATGCAGAACTAGGAAAAATAACAAGCAGAACATGGCAATATAAATAAAAGTAGAGAAGTGATAAAGAACCTAGTGCTAAAAGCTATTTTGGCCGTATGCAGAGAAATTGATTTCGGTCGGATGTAGGAAAAGACCTTGGTAAACCATTTCCATCCAGCTGCACAGTAGTATTCATATTCAAAAATGGTTTCGTCTGGTTGCATGACAGTCTTTGAAAGTAGAAAAGGATCCATCTGGGTGCATAGTAGTATCCAGAAGTAGGAAATGTTTCATCCGAGTGCATGGTAGTACCCAAAAGTAGGAAAGATTATGTTCGGTTGCACGAAAGGATCTGAAAGGAGAAAAGGCTCTATTCGATTACATGCTAGGTTTTAGATACAAAAAAGTATCCGTCTGGTTGCACAATAGGTTCTGGATGTAGGGATGGCTTCGCTCGGATGCACGATAGATTTTTGATGTGAGGATGATTTCGACCAGTTGCACGAGAAATTATGGTTTTATGATTGGTTTCGTTCGATCGGTTGCATGACAGGTTTGGTCGTACAACACCATTCAGCTACAAAATTAGTTATGTTCAGTTGCATAACAGGACACTATTCCATTTAGTTTCTGAATTTGTTACGGCTAGTAGAAGAAAAGGTTTCAATGTTGTGAATAATTGTGTCAGTATTTTTCCTGGGGTGTTAATTATATATAGAGGTATACTTGGTGATTTTGGCGGGATAATTTAGAAATTCTAAAATTTTAGGGCAAAAAGGGTACTTTATTTAGGTGGGATTACTTGCGAATTTTTTAAAATATTCAAGATACTCTCATCAAAGGACGGCTAACCAACACCAAACAATTATTTTTTTCCAAAAATTTCGGCTACATGGCCGATGTTCGGGTCTCAAAATTTTCGTAAATTTGAATTTTCAAAAATGGGTTTCTTTACCCCAATGGCAAAGTTTTTTTGCTATGCATAACCCTGTTCCATATGGTCTTGTAGCATGTCCATATGAGTAGTCGCCATCGACATGACATTTTTTAGGTGTCTATATATGCCCCTTTTGATATGTGTTATGAGATAAAACAATGCGTGAGCAAAAATAAACCTCCTAAAATGATGCCAAAGGTTCTATGATGATCATTAGTCGGATCAACATTAGATGCCTCGGGTCCAACAAAAGGACATGCATCCTGGAATCATTTCTTCCGATTGGATGAGAGGCTTAAATTTTGACAGAGTGTGCATTCATCATCATTAGATATTCGAGTAGCTTTGGTGCTACAATAGGAGTTAGGCCTATATAACCAAAATGATGAGAGTTACAAACTAATTATAATATTTGTTATTTTTCCCAAGCAAAGGGGTGAGATTATGATAGTTGTTGACAATGATTCACAAGGAGGAACACAATTTTGACAAGATCAAGGGATCTACGATTCCAGAGATATTTTGTTGACTTTGATTATGATTTGATATTATGACTAGCCCCTCAAGCAACAAGTCGATGAGAGTAATGATAATGTATGAAGCAATGTTGTCGCTTGACCACAATAAATGATTTGAAAAAATTAGAATTGAGCACTTAATTACTTGGCTAAGCCTATTTCAGCTTATGATTCCAAATGTTAATAGTAATTGCACATTTCTATCCCATGGAGTAGTCGGGCTACAATAGCCATATTAGGGAATCAAAATGATACAAATCCAATGAGTTTTGTGTTGAATAAATTTTATCAATGATTTACTGAAAAATATGTCATAGAAGGAATGACATGAAACATCTCATTCCCGTGGAGTAGTCCAACCTCAAAGGCCTTCTTAGGAATTGAAAAGAAGCATATCAAATCAACGATGACAATTTTACCCTAAATGTCCTTATGGTTATTTACTCATCTCACTGGATTGCATGGAGTGCAAGTCGATGCAACCGCCAAGTGTATAGAGTAAATAACTAAATACGAGGTGCATTTGGCTTTTGATTATTTGATTTTTTTTAATGTTTTGAATTTGAATTGAATTTATTTATTTGGATGGAAGGTGCAAATCTCCATGAAAGGATTTTCATAGTGACAACCTCGGTTGAATTTACTTTATAATCTCAACTAGATATTTTATTTTTAGTTGGATCCTAGTGCGTGATTATCACCAAATTTGCTAATTGATTGCTTTTATTGAAATTTGATCCATTAGGAGACATTGATTCATCGTTTAAGACCTTCCCATGGTGGGATTTTTCTATTTTTGACACCAGTTGCAAACCACGAGTACATTTTGTGGTTAGAATTTTCAAATTTTTGGAACCGTAGGTCTGACCCGCAGGAAAAAAACCCTAATCCCGGGACCACGGGTGTCAGCTGTAGTCTGATGGAAATAGGAAAAGGTTTAAAAATTTATCATTTTCAAAATTCCTCATTATTACTTGACAGTGATTGTAATTTGAAGAGCTCTGATAGTAAACTTGACATAAACTAAAACCTACTACCCTACACACATTAGGATGGCAGACCGCAGACAACCTTCTTCCAGCCGAGGCCTTAGTGTGGGCAAGGTAATTTGAAATTGAGTCCTTGCATTTATTACCAATAAAATGAACCAAATTAATTAATTGGTTAATCAATCACATTAAACTGTTGGCAATGAACCACACCCTAGGTTAGGCTAGCTTTAGATTAATTTATTATTATTATTTTTTTTGTTTTATCGGCTAGGAAAAGACCTGAAATGGGTCGTATTCCTAGACCGTGGCTACCAGCTACGGTTCCATTTTGACATATTAGGAACCATATGTATCAACTACGGTTAGGTTTGAATTACAATGGTCAAAAAATTGACCATTTTGTGAACCTCGGGTTTGACTTGCGGTTCCTTTTTTTGTAAAATTTTTCAATTTTTTTATGATTTTCTTGGTAGTTAATGTCATTTATTGCACCTATGAGATGTATTATTTAAAATTTTTGATCAATATTAGCATAATTTTGTATTTTTAGCTATTTTTTTCTTGATCTATCTCTTTTTAGGTCATTTTTAGCTGTTTAATTAGCTTGTAGTTAGATTTTTCCTTATACTATATCTCTTTGTAGAGACTGACCTCTCTAGAGCTAGGGATCTAGAGCTCATTAACACTCTCTGCCCACTACTAACTATCAAGGAGTAGGGGTGGTTTAGGACCATAAGCTTCGACTATGTTTTGGATCTACCCACTATCAAGGTAGATCAAGCTTATATGACTACGTTGGCCCAGATCTGGAATGCCCGGACCAACACATTTCACCTGTTGATAGGTGAAATGACCATCACTCTTGAGAATGTCTATAAGATCTTTAGGATCCCTATTGATGGTGAGGTCATCACCTCCTCTACCTTTTGGAGCAAGGGAGATTTTTTTGATGAGATATTCGATGATCGGAGCCTGGAGGCCCAGCGAAAGATCGACCATGGAGGTATTCTTATTGGCTACTGGTATAGGGAGCAGGTCTTCTCCCTCTGAGAGGCAATTTTTATGCACCTGATTGTGTAGATTGTCCTTCCAAACTCCTTGAGCATGAGGATCCCCTGGAACCTTCTAGCCAGTATCAAGAGGGTCATTCAGAGCTCCATGGCTCATCCACTACTCCTAGCCTGGGGGAGCATATTACTATGCTAGCTCTATCAAGAGCTATACCAGATTACCAGTAGGAGCTGAGTAGGCATCAGTTGTAGTCTACTCCTATAGATCTGGGGTTGGCAGCACATCCAGATCAAGTGACCTGTAGAGTTGCCCCTAGTTATTAATTCTATTTATGATGATCGTCAGTGCTACATCGCATGTTAGCCCCATGAGGAGGAAGGGTTCCAAAGTAGGTTCTATGTAGGGGATATTGAGCAATACATAATCTGGTTTGCAACATTGAGCCTCGATGACATTGAGCAGCATCCATATATGGATTGCCCTACATGGACAGAGGCTGGAGAACTGCTGCACCAGGCTCAGTGAGACAGATGGCTACTCAGTCGTAAGACTGAGGTCCATGACTACCAGTTCTACTCATGGGTCTTGTGATAGTTTAGTATGGTGTAGGATATTCTAGAGCTACCTATTATCTATAGGTGGCTAGTTTTAGAGATATATCTATAGTGGGTGCAACCTACACCTCTGGGTGAGATTGTAGATGATTTCTAAGAGTCTAGAGTTATTGTGGCTGGGACCACCCTAGTGTATGATACCGGTCCTTATTTTAGTGGTAGGGATTTGGACCTCTCAATCGGGTTGATGATGCAATGAAGGCTGATCCACAAGGGCATAATGTGTTCTCATGGACTGAGGGTGGATGGGGGGCATAGGATGCACCACTAGTGGAGGTTGAGGATGAGGCCCTAGATGAGGATGAGGTACCTCTAGACAGTGATGCAAGGCAACTGTTAGCCTAGGTGGTATATTTACAGAACCAGTTTGGGAGGTTGTAGTATTAGTAGTTGTAGTGGGATACCTTTATCACCATTTTGGAGGTGAAGCTAGCTGACAGGGAGATGTGGCTTCAGGAGACCCAAGAATAGATCATGACTGTTACACAACATGCTATAGTGGCAGAGGGGTGAGTCTAGGAGTTATGAGTCCTCTCAAGCTAGCAGAGGCATGGTGGGCGATGGCTATAGCAGAGAGGGACTTAGCTCAGTCCTAGGCTCAGAGAGGAGACCCATCACTTTCTTGTGTTGTCATGGCACCACCTGTAGCACCATTGTCACTGTTACCAGGCGATAGAGATCCCATGTTAGAGATTCGGTGTTTATAGGCCCTCATGGAGGAGGGCAATGCTAGACACATAGGTAGGGTGGACCACATAGACCAGTTAGAGGGTCACATTAGATTGATTGGTGGGTAGGTCCCAGAGGATTCTCATGTTGCAAGGAGTCAACAAAATAGATCCAGGACTACAAGGTAGTCCTCTATGAGCTCAAGCCATATGAATCATAGGACTGAGAGGACACATAGGTCCTCTAGAACTCATAATGCTAGCTTGCACAGGAGTCACAAGGATGACATAGGTGATGTTGGTGACTCTTCGACTGGGGGTGCAAGCCCTCCATAGCATATACATGGACTATTTTGTGTACTATTTTTGTGTGTAAGGTCAAGGACCTACACGAATGTAGCCTATGGGTATTTTTGATACATTCTGTGTACTTATTACAGAGACACACACACACACACACACACATATATATATATATATATGATTTGATCATTTTGGCTCATTATGTGTGCTCATTTATTTGTATATTTTATGTTTATATGATGCACATGGATGTAATGCTTATGTTAATTTGATACTATATGATGTGATGTATGGATGACATGCACTAGATAGCTATTTTATTTATGATGATATGCAGTGATCTAGATGTTTAGAAGTGCTTGTTATGATGGATGCATATGGATGCGATGCTTTCTATTTAATGCATATTTGATATTGCTTTATTGTATGCATTAATGTATGTAATGCTTTATTTACATGATGGTAATCTGATGTAAATGACCCTGTATTCTTTAATCAATTAAAACATAAGGAATGAATGTAATATATGTTTAACAATCTAATGGATGACATCACAGAATGTGTAAAAATCATGAATGTAATTGGAAATCCTCATAAAAAGAATTTGGTTAATTAATCACCCAAATATGAAATGCAATGATATGCGATGTTATGATGCGAATGATACAATATGTCATTCTATTTTATTTTTGCACTTTTGAATGATATGCACAATATAGTTAGTGGCCATCTAAATATCATTTCTAATATCCATCCAGTATCTATATTATATCTTGATTGTGCTCACTGTTAATGATGTATCGCTTATTGGATACTTTGCAATTTGATGATTTGCAATGACTTTTACCTTTGATGGTTTGTGATATTTGATAAATGTTTCTATTAGAGGGATTTTTGAGGTTTTCCATGAGACTCTAACACCCTAGTTGACTTATAAAAATTTGTATACTGACCATACTAGACTTATAAAATGTAAGGCTTTCGCTAGGATAGGCCCTAACTGTTCATTATCCTTGTGTGTGCACATGAATATTTTAATATAATGCATAAGCATACCCCAATGTCATACGGGATTCTTTCAACCCATTGCTAAGATTTGGGGTCCACAAGTGTTTATCCAATCTTAGGTTTAGATTTTAGTTGGACTAGACCACTAGACAATATAGGACATCTGCAGCTAGCTCTTCCACATTAAAACATTGGTCTTGTACATAAGTGAGGTGCTAATGCATCAAAAATATCATCATGTGTAAGGTATAGTAGTGCTGGCAATTACAGGGATTCAAGTTTGCTCCCTCTCTTTTTCTTTCTCAAATTTTTGGGATACTTGCTCATATGTAGTGAAGTAAGGGAGTCGATTGCACTTTGAATTTTACTTTCTTTGGATATTCATTTGATCTTCATTATAACTTACTTTCTGATCTTCATTTGATCTTCATGTGAACTTTTATTTCTGATCTTCATTTGATCTTCACTTGAGATTTGATTTATGATATTCATTTGATCTTCACTTTCTAGAATTTACATTTGATAATTTTCTTTAGAAACTTTCCTTTGGAGATTTTACTTTGGGGGGAAATTGTTTCTATAATATCGATTGAGTGTATCAATCTATGATATCAATATAGGATATCAATCTGGGATGTCAATCTATGATATCGATCTATGATATCGATCTAGGGTATCAATATTGGGGATTGATATGGGATATCACTCTAGGATATTACTCATTTTATCGTAAGTAAAGGATTTTGAGTAGGGAATTCACTTGTCCTTTTGCCAATTGCCAACATTTCTCGTATTTTCCGCACAGGGGGATAAGCAAGAATAACTCTTTTCACCTCAAGATACCCAGTCCTAAGTTGTGGCTTTCATATTCCCCTAGTCCTTATTAGGATTGTTTAGTTTGTTGATTAGTGATAGAATTCTGATATGCTAAGGGCTATACTAACTAGACCTCATCTACAAAAGTAAAGCAAGCTTTCTATCAAATCTTGATAATACCTATAGGTATGGTTGGATGATCATAAAACCTGATTATATCCTTCATAGCAACATTATGGATTGTGTTGAAAAATGCAATTACTCACATGAATGATGGATTATGATAAATGCAGAGGTGCATGATTAAAACACAAATATGGCATCATTTGTAAGACTGACAAACAAACTACCTTCTATTATGAAATGCAATGAATGATGAATGTCTATTTGCAATGCAATTAAATTAATGCATGTGTAAATGAAAATTCATAATGCAAATGCAAATGTTTTTGGATTTTATGCTTTACTAATTTTTTTGTATTTTATTGATTTTATAATTTTGATGATTTTTTGAGCCTTTATATCTAACCAAACAGTGAGTACATGCCTTCGAAACCTTTAAATTGACCAAGCAATTCTTAGGAAACCTTGGAGATTTTAGGATTAACCAAAGGGATTATGAGCAACTTTGGGGATTTTTGGGATGACCAAGTGATTTTTAAGAATCCTTGGAGCCTTTGGGTTGACCAAGCAGTTTTTCAAAAACTCTTGGTACCTTTTGATTTACCAAACTACTCATGAAAAAATTTATAGCCTTTTAGGATGATCGAGCGATGTTTAGCAAACCCTCGAAGCCTTTAAATTGACCAAGCGATTCTTAGAAATCCTTGGAGCTTTTAGGATTGACCAAAGGGATTATGAGCACCTTTGGGGCTTTTTGGAATGACCAAGTAATTTTTAAGAATCCTTGGAGCCTTTGGGGTTGACCAAGCAATTTTTTAGAAACTCTTGGTGCCTTTTGATTGACCAAAATACTCACAAAAGATCTTGGAGCCTTTTAGGATGATCGATCAGTGTTTAGAAAAACCTTAGAGCCTTTGGGTTTGACCAAAGGGCTTACTGATGCCTTTGGAGCTTTTGAATGACAAAACTACTCACAAAAGAGCTTGGAGCCTTTTAGGATGACCGAGCGATGTTTAGAAAACCCTCAAAGTCTTTGGAGATTGACCAATCAATTTTAAGCAAACTCTCGGAGCCTTTTACTGACATGACCAAGCGGTTTCAAGAACCCTTGGAGCCTTTTGCTACACTCTCAAGCATAAAAAACCTTAATATGGATGATGTTGAGAGGTTCAGGCTCTTCAACACCCCTAGCAACATTAGGCAATAGGTACCTGGACCAATATTTTTAGATATGATATAAGGTCCTAGCCAATTAGTCGTAAATTTATCTCACATATTTGGTGGCAAATTAGAGTTCTATTGGTTCTCTTTCAAGACAAAATCCCTAACTTCAAAGTCTCTCTGGTGAACTTTGATATTGTAAGCTCATTTTAGTTGCTTCTGATAAAAGTGGAGATGCTCAAGGGAATTCATGCGACGTTCATCAAGTAGCATCAATTGATCCAGTCGATATTGTTGTGTGGTGTCATCATAAATTAACTCTTTCAATGCGATGCGCAGCATTGGAATTTCCAATTCCAAGGGCATAATGGCCTCAACACCATATACTAGTGAAAACAAAATTGTCCCAGTGGGCATCCAAATGCTAGTCCTATAAACCCATAACGCAAGGGGCAGCTGGATATGACAATATTTGTAGTTTTCTTGGACCGTATTTTTCAATATGGTCACCACTATCTTATTTGAGGCTTCAGCCTACCTGTTTGCTTGTGGATAGTATGGAGTCACAAAACTATGTTTGATTCTATATTTAGACGTCAAAGCTCTGATAGTTTTTTTCTTGAATGAAATTCCATTATTAAATATTATTTTGTATGGAATCCCAAAATGACTTATGATATGATCTAGTATAAACTCTACTATACGAGCTCTAGTGGTTGTTGTTAAGGGTATTACTTCCACCCACTTTGTCAAATACTCAGCAGTTATGATAATGAATGTATTTTGGCCTGATGACGGTGGAGAGATCTTGCCTATAAGATCTAATCTCCACTAATAAAATGGCCAAGCCACTTGGATGGGCTGTAAGACCTATGATGGTTGTAAGACCTACGATTAGCATGATGCTGACATTTGACACATTTCTTGACATACACATTGCAATCCTTATCCATAGTGGGCCAATAGTAACCCATTCAAAGGATGCACTTGACGATGGCCATGCAACTAAAATGGCCACCACATGTACGATCATGAGCTTGTAAAATTTCCCAAGATGACTCTTGGGAATCTAGAAAACAAAGGAGAACTCCATCGTAACCTCGCCTGTACAAGATGTCTCATATTAAGATATATTTAGTCACTTTTTTCTTAAATGTGTGTTTTGTAGCACATGACAATCCCTCTAGGATTATGCCAAGTTTTAGGAAGTCTCAGATTTGTGGCATCCAGTTTTGATAAGCCTCAGCTTCGACTACTAAGATGACTTACTTTCCCTACGTATTTACTTTTGCAAATGCATACTAGGAAACAACCCTATGGTGAATGGTAGTACAACTCCCCATCAGACTCTAAGAGATTAATGACCCCTAGGGTGCCTTCTTCATAAATTCTTTATCTCTGTAGAACCATTCAAATTTCGGTTCTATGCTAGTCATGTTGATTGACATTCTATTATCAAAGGCTTCTCGCTCCACTACAAGATGTGAAAGCATTTTAACATGAATGGTAGTGAAATCAGTAGAAAAATTCTAAGGGAATAAGGATCCCAAAGATGCCATGGTTTTTGCAAATCTATTTTATGAATGAGAGATTGCCTTGATGTCATATCATTCCAATTTAGCCAAATATGTAATCACAAGATCTTTATAGGCTTTCAGTACTGGACATCGACACTAAAATGGCCCCTTAACTTGCTTTACTATGAGCAAGGAGTCACCAAATATGTTTAATATTTTAATATTCATGGTGATGGTTATTTGGAGGCCCAGCAGTAGGGCTTCATACTCAGCATTGTTGTTGGTGCACGGGAAGTCCAATTTAAATGACAAAGGCATTGGAGCTCCTTACAATCTGCAAAATACTATTCCCACACCAACCCCTTGCTCACACCTCAAACCATCAAAGAACATAGTCATATCAATATCGTTCTCTGGTTCTTTGAGTTCAGGAGCTTCAGATACGATGAATACTGCATTGTCTGGAATCTCAATGGTCAGAGGTCTATTTTTTGATAGTGGTACCTCAATTAATTTATCATCTATGACTTGTCCCTTAATGTACTTTTGGATTATAAATTCTAGATCAAATTCCATCAGTTGCATGATCCACTTTGCAGTACGCGTATTATGATACGTCTTACTCATAATGCACTACAAAGGATTTTGTTTCGATATAACATATGTCGTATGACTTAGCATATAGTGCCATAATTTCTTGGTAGTGAATACTACTTCTAAACATAGTTTCTCCACATATGTATACCCTAGCTCGTAACTCACCAAGGTTCAGCTAATGTAATATATGGCTTTTTATGTACCTTGCATGTTCTTTTGGGCTAACATGGTCCCTAATGCAAATTTGATCATCGATATATATAGCAAAAAAGGCACATTTGGCCTTAGTGGAGCTAGTACTAGTGGTTTCACCAGGTATTTCTTTATTTTAGTGAAATCTGATCGATAGTCCTTGTCCCAATTGAATGGGATCCCCTTGTGTAGCAGTCGATTCATGGGTCGATATTTGTCTAATAATTGAGCGATAAATCACTTTATCGATGTTACCTTACCTTGAATTCTACTTAATTATTTGATATTGGTGGGGGGATACATCTCTAAGATAGCCTTGACCTTCGTTGGATTGACTTCGATGCCTCGCTTAGAAATGATGAATCCTAAGAGTTTACCAGAAGTTATGCCAAAAATGCACTTCTTAGGATTCAACTTGACATTATACTCTATCAAGCAATTGAAGACCTTCCTTAAGACCACTGCATGCTCAACACGTAGTAATAACTTGACCAATAAGTCATCCATATAATCCTCTAGGATCTTATGCATGTAGTCATGAAAACTATATGTCATGACCCGCTAATATGTGGCATGAGTGTTTTTTAGACCAAATGGTATAACTTTACAGAAAAATGTTCCCCATGGCGTTATGAACATGGTTTTATGTTGGTCTTTAGGTTTAATCTAAATTTGATTATAACCAAAAAAACCATCCATTAAGGAGAGCATTTAGTGACCTACAATTGCGTCTATAAGAGCATCAATATTTAGGCAATAGAAATGATTCTTTGGGTATTGCCTTATTGAGGTCTCTAAAATTTGTACAAATATGGATCCTTCGATCAGGTTTTCCTATGAGTACCATATTGGATGCCCATTTTGGATAATCGATGGATATTACAAATTCTACATCCAACAGCTTTTATAGCTCATCTTTCACCATTCTAGACCTGGCATATAATTGTATGTCCAAGAAAAAATATTAGGTCTCTCTTTTAGCAGAGGGATGAGGGTTGCCCGCTCATATGAAGTGAGACTCTCTCCAAATTTAACCTTCCTTGGATTGGTGGGATCATTACTGATATCCACATTGAAGGTCTCCTCTACTAACATGTGTGACCCCTCCTCAAGCTGATGAGGCATAGGGATCAATTGGATGTCATCCGTTGGGTTCATAGGTTCCACATTGGAAGCATCCTCAGCATGATACACATTGTAAGCATATCCTAGGACAAATTGGAATGGTTGCATCATTTCTTTGTTAGGGAAGAAATATTCAAGATCTATAGGTGAGTTAGAGTGAGTAAATTAATCTATTAAAATAAATACAAAAAATAGGGGAAATAGGGAAGAACTCTGTTGTAAGTGGGCCCACACTTCCAGCAGGTTCTTCCCATGGTAAAATTATCATCGGATGCTTTAGAAGAGTTTTACAGGAAAATACTCAGAGATTTTATTAATAGTTGTAGCAAAAGAAAATTACAAGAAAAGTTCAGGGGGTCTTCTTCAGGGGTGGCCTGCATATTTATAAGATATGCGGCCAACCCTGTTACAATTCTTAGGATGAATCAGAAAATGATTCACTGTTACAACTACTTGCTTAATTGAAGGAATCGGGCAAAATATCATGATATTTCAACGTATTCTGTTTCCAGAATACGTCTGATATTTATTTTCCCGATTTACATAAATCATTTATGTATCAGCTGGAATATGGGTGATGAGTCATCTTTGATGTTGTCCCATGTTCGGTTTCAATGCTAGAATTCCTTTCATGCTAGTTGCTGAAGTTTCGCTCTGTTCTACCGACCACAGAGTCATGCTGAAGTTTGGCGTTAGTGGAAATCAAGCATCACGTTTGAAGAAGTCAAGAAGCAGGCACCTTGTATGTAGAAGTCGGGAAGTAGGCACCTTCCATTGTATAACAGAAGTAGGCACCTTTCACCATACAATGGGAAGCAAGCACCTTTTGATGTACAATGGGAAGAAGGCACCTAACGGGAAGCAGGCACCTAACGGTTAAGTGTCGAATGGAAGTCAGTCGCTTCAAAGGAATTTGGGCACCTAACTTCATACCTCTTCATCGATATTCCATAGATGTTTTTCCTTCATTAAATTGCAAGTGCCAGGTCCGAGTGGGACCTCGATGAAAACATGCCAAAATGCAACAATTTCCACTAAATCTACACAAATTACACTTAAAGACAAATATTAGAGAACATGCAAAATAAACTATTAATTATATATATAATTTCCATAAAACATTTATATCTACAAGAAAATATGCCGCACATTATGGGGAAAAGAGTACAAAAAATGAGCAATTTTGTGGCTCATCATCCCCCCATGCTTAAGGGGTGGCATGTCCCTGTGCCACTTTGAATTGGTAATTACCAATTCTATTTACTTCATCCCAATAAGCCCTGTTGGTCTATGTCCTCTTCTTCTTAGTGACCTTGGATTTTTCTTTGTCCTAAGGCTTTCGCCCCTTTGGTGCCTTGGGAGTGGCTGTCTCCTGACCCTACTACTTCTGGCATTTGTTGCACTGAACTGGTTCACTTGGCCCTACTCTCTTCTTGGGTGGTTCTCTGGTCTAGGCCACCTTGCCTTTTTCAATGTTCAGATAATAACTAGAGAAACTAGTGGCATCCTTCTAGAATGCAGGCTCAACCATTTTCTAGTACTCATGGTGAGGTGGTAACTTTTCACCCATAGGCATTGATTCTTTATCACCAAATGGGATGCTAGATTCCTTAGCAACCTTAGCTATGGGTAAATCTACCCCTGTTGGGTCAAGCTCAAGTTTAGCTTTGACCTCTATTTTTGCCACTAGGGGAGTTCTACTACTTGATGCTAGATCTTCAGGTTGCATAAGGCCTAGAAATCCCATCCTTTTAAAATATGCCTGCATCCTTGAAGGCTTTCCATCCTCCGACCCATACAAGTACCAGAACTACTCAGGTTGGGCAACTAGAATTTTCTTGTGAGGCCTACTAGATTGCTCCCTGGCCTCTTTTTCTGATTCTTTATGGGCCCTCTTGGAAGCCTTCTTCCAATTCTTCTTGTCTACTACCATGTCCTCCTTGAGATTTTCAAATTTCTATTTTTGGGTAGCAAACAAATTCTTTGCTACCTCCCATTCCTCATCAAAATCTAGCTCTAATTCCTTATCAGATTCGATGCCTAGTGCCTTCAACTCGACAACTCTCACTCTAGTTCTAGGTCATCACTGAGATGGCCTTGTGGCTTTTTATTTTGATCTCAGCTTGATTTGTTGTACCCTAGGGTATGTTGGTGCAACTATTATTTCCTGGTGTACAGGGGATTCAGGCTATTGAGCCTCTTTTTCCTCTATAGCAAATTGTTGCTCAATAGGGACTGCTTCTTCCTCTTGAGGTTGTCCAGCCCCTACATCAATTGGAGAGTGCTCTATCTCTCCCTCCTTGCCTAAAATTTGAGGCTCTTCGACCTCCATCTCCTTTTCCTCCTCATCTCCTTCCTTTGTAGGTTGTTCTACATTTTGAGGTTCCTCAACCTCAACTTCATCCTCTTGAAGTATCTACTCTATAGAGGGAGACGTAGAATAGGGCTGCTCTACTTCCATTGCAACAACATCTCCCTATTCTATTTCTGTATCAGTAGGGGGCACTTATGTTGCCCCATCGGTCTGCACTACTGCATCAACTTTGGCCGATTGCTCGGCTCCTCTTGGTCTACCCTACAACTACAATTATCTCTATAGTTGCCAAATTGTTTGATATAATTCATGCATTTTTAATGTAGCCTCCTTTTGGGACTCCTCAAATAGAGCATGTTCTTCTTTAAATTTGGCTTCCCAAGTGGAAGCCTATTCTCTTAAAACCTATAGTTATTGCTACAAATCCTCCACCTGGCCTTCTAGTGGTACATCTTCCATGGCCACCTCTTATTGAGGAGTTGGCCCACTAGGAAATATCCTATAAAATGTGGGCCAAGTACTCCTCCTTGTTAAGCTCATCGATTGGTGTCTCCTCATCGGATGAGCTCAAAACCACCCTTGATGCTTTTGTTCTTCTACTTTGCATCCTGGTGGAAATGGGTATGAAATCCTGCTCTACCTCATCTTCAAATTGAGGTGCAGAAGGAGACAGAGCCTATCCTACTTCCTCCTCAAATTGGGGAAAATTAGGGGATGAGGCCTATCCTACTTCCCCTGTATTTCTTGTAGGCTAGGATGCAGGCATCATTTCTACATGTTTAGTCACCCCTTGGGCTGATTATTCATTTTGAATTGGCACCTCCTCCTCTGCTTGTGCCCCTACTACTGCACTAGTGCCCATAACTTCCTCAATTGTCACATTTCTATGTGACTCTACATATCGCACCAAGGCCAAAATTAGGCCATGGTGAGCTAGGGCAGAGGTGGTGCCTACTTGGTATCGTCTGGCCTCATATTTCAGGGTGCATGCAAGGTAATGGGGGATATTGATTTTATCCCCATGTAGGATGTGATTGAGAAAATAGAAGTGGTTGGTATTCATATGAGAGTACCTACCAGAGCATGTGAAGAAGTGGGTGATCTACTCAAAAACTACCCTCTAGAGCTTAGGAATGTGTTGTTTCGGCAAGCCAACATGCATCAGGTGCTTAGTTGGTGCTCCAAAAAATATTTGTGCATAGAGGGTAAGGTTATCCTCCTTGTACATGCACTCCCCTATCATAGGGAGGCCCGTAACTCTGGTGATATAGTCCTTAGTGACTGGAATCTCCAGCCCCTGCATGTGCATGACCCCATCTCTCATTGATGCCACAAATTCATTTGCCACCATCGCATCCTGGCCCTGACTGACCAGTTAATAGTAGTCCATCCATTCTATAACATCCAACTATGTTTGGATATCTACAAAAATGCTCAAGTAGTCGATCGACTCACTCTTCTTGAGGTCATGATTCTTCGATTTCCCCCCATGCTTTTCCTTTAGTTCACAATTCACTTAGTGATGCTCCTACTTCCCCTTCGAATTACTACTGTGCTTCACTACTCTATTTTTTCTTTTCTCTGAAGGTGGCTTCATAGTAGCTGGTAAATAAATTTTTAAAACAACTACGTTCATGCACGTAGGTGGTTAATTACCATAATCAATAGTGATTATGGTTATCCATAGTAAATTTCCTTCGAGCATGTGCCCGATTGTGCAGAGATGATAACCATAAACTATCGACCAATCAGAGGCATGCCATGCAACACCATGCCAAGTGGATTTTTTCAAGTGGTTAAGGTAATAATGGGGGGTTGTGCCGACACATTTCCATAGACACACATGTTCATGAAAACAATATAGACAAGAAACAAAAAATTTAAACATGCACCTAAATTCGTTTTGTGGGTGCATATGCGTAGATATCTGTGGTGCATCGCTATTGGTTGGTGTTTGATGATTGGGTAAACTACAATGGACAATGATGGCCATGGTTCCCATGCAATAAATTTTCTTCGATGTGATTGGTTCTTGGTAGTTGCAATGTGATTTATTCAAGAAATCCTATAAAATTCAAAACAAAAATTAGAAAAAATGTATCTCCTTGGGATGACAAACATCCCCTCCTCAGAAGTTGGTTGATGTCAAATTTTAATTTTTTTCATGGTAGATTTGACTTTGCACATGTGTGGGGTGCTGACGTGGCTCGGGCCACATCCCAATGTTGATGTGTTATTCTTTCAAGGTAGAAAATGGTCATAGTAAATGGAAATCAGGCACCTTTTTTATATGGAAATCAAGTACCTTCTTTTTGAATTATGGCATGCAAGGTGCCTTGGAAATTAAAAATAGGCACCTTAGGAATTAGGTGCTTTGCTTAACATGGGAAGTAGGTACCTTAGAAATCAGATGCTCTACTTAACATGGGAAGCAGGCACCTTAGCAATCAGGCGCTTATGCCTAACATGGGAAGTATGCACCTTTTTGCTAACTATCGAGTGTCATACTTATAAAATAAACTTTATACAAACTCAATTTTTTTTACATATGCTAAGAAGATTTGGTGTCAGTTTCCCAAAAATTGGAAGTCGGTCATTCTCCTAAAAAATTGGGAGTCAGGTGTTGATCTACCTAGAAAATGGGATGTAGGTGCCATCTTCATAACATACTAGGATTTAGATGCCATAAAGTATATAATGGGAAGTAGGTACCTTCTATCATACAATGGGAAGTAGGCACCTTCTACCATACAATGGGAAGTAGGCACCTTCTACCATACAATGGGAAGTAGGTTCCTTCTCTAATAATAGGAAGTAGGTGCCTTCCCATAAAATATAAAAAAATGGTACTTTTATTTTATTCAATGGGTGCTGACTTGTCCTTGTATATGTGTTGTCAGGTTGATCAGGCCCTTCAGTGCTTCTGATTGAAAAATAGGAATAGAATCAGCATCCACCCCTGAACCAATAGTTGAGTGTTTTATTGTCCAAAGAGACCAATCCAAACACTCTTGTGCAGGTTCAGGTTTAGTATTCCCCTCTCTGAATGGGGACTAGCTACTCCTACTACAAGCAAATTCTCCTAGAAATCTTGGAAGGCGTAGGTTCATGGATCTTGTGCTTGTTAGGCCTAGGTTTCCCAGGCTGCCTAACAACTGCACAAAGGGCATTGTTCCTGCAAAACAAAAACACAACTAAAAAAGAAAACTTTGAAAGAATAATTGTCTTTGGGACTATGTGGACTAGGTCCACATCTCACTGACTCAAGATAAAATTAGAATCAACTGGGGTCTCCCCCATGCCTAATCTAGACTCAATCATGTATGCTTCAGACACATGGTATGGATGCAGGTGGTGGCCATTGACTATTAAGGTAATGTTGCTACCATCTATTATTCTGACCCTTACAACCCCATTATTGATGACTTCAGTCACTTCATATGGCCCCATCCAATGTTGCATGAGCTTACCCTTCCTTTCCTAGAATCGAGAATCATAGAGTAATGCCCATTCTCCCACTTTAAGCTACTTTGGCCTGGTGTGGTGGTCATGCCACTTGGCCCTTTGTTTTTGAATGATCTCTATTTTTTGTAGAGCCTCAAGGTGGTATTCATCCAGCTGATTAAGCTGCTGAATTATTTCTTTTTGTGCATCATCCAGGTTTATATTCAATTCTATAGTAGTCCTAAGTGTTTTGACTTCAAACTCTATAGGCATCATGGCACTTTTCCCATAGACTAACTAAAATGGTGTGAAACCAGTAGTAGTCTTCCAGGTGGTCCTGTAGGCCCACACTGCTTCTGGTAATCTAGTAGCCCAGTCCTTCCTATGTTGTTGCACTATCTTTGTCAGGATATTTTCCAACTCTCTGTTGGTCACCTCAACTTGCCCATTCACCTGTGGATGGTAGGGAGTGGTTTTGTTATGCCTGATTTTGTATTGTTGCATGAGTTCTTGGATCATCCTTGAAGTAAACTGAGGTCCTTGATCTGTTGTGATCTCCCTTGGGACCCCAAATCTTGTAAAAATTGATGAATACAAGAAATTTGCTACAGTTTTCTCCTTTGAATCATGCAAAGCCTGTACTTCAACCCACTTTGTCACATAGTCAGTACAAACTAGGATATACCTCTTACCTCCTAACTATGGATTAATAGGTCCTACGAAGTCCATCCCCCATTTATCAAATGGTTCAATGTGAACATGTGGTTGGAGTGGCATCTCATCTCTGAGAGTAGGTCTACCCATCCTCTGACATTGATCACACTAGCTCACATGCTTGGTTGCATCCTTGAATAGTGAAGGCCAGTAATAACCAGCCTGCAACACTTTATATGCAGTCCTTTTTCCTACAAAATGGCCACCACAAGGTTCATCATGGCAAGCCTTCAGTATTTCAATTATTTCATCTCCAACAACACATCTTCTCATGATTTGATCAGGTCCTATTTTGAATAGGCACCCATCAATCCATGAGAAATCTACACTTTTCTCAATTAAAGTCTATTTTTCATGAGGTAAAAGTGTAGGGGATACTTTACCAGTGGCTAAATAATTAGCCATATCTATGTACCAAGGTATCTGATCATTTAGAGCAAACAAATGCTCATCTAGAAATTGGTCCTCTATAGTTGCATAGTCTGGAGGTGTCAATCTGGATAAGAAATCAGCTACCACATTGTCCTTTCTTGGCTTGTCCACTATTGTCACATCAAATTCCTACAAGAGCAACAACCATCTGATAATTCTACCACTAATCCCAGGTTTGTTTGTCAAGTATCTGATTGTTGAGTGGTCAGTGTGTACAAATACCTGGTAACCTGTAATGTAATGATGAAATTTGTTAAGAGCATGTATTACTGCAAGAAACTCTTTCTCTGTGATAGTATAATTTAGTTCAACACCTATGAGGTTTTTACTAACATAATAGATGGCATAAAAATCATCACCATATTTCTATCCCAGTACTGAGCCTATTGCATTGTTAGATGCATCAACATATATGTGAAAAGGTATGGTCCAATTTGGACCTCTCAGCATTGGAGCAGTAATTAGTTTTTCCTTTAAGGTGTTGAATGCTTGTTCACATTCTTCAGTCCAGACAAACTCTACATCTTTAGTTAACAATGTGGTAAGAGGTTTAGTAGTTTTTCTAAAGTCTGATATAAACATCCTATAGTAATCGGCTGATCCTAGGAAACTATGGATATCCTTTTGTGTTTTGGGAGTAGGTAGGGTTTGGATGACTTCTATTTTCTTTCTGTCTACTTTGATCCCATCTGCAGAAAGGTGATGTCCTAAAACTATCCCTTCCTACATCAACATATAGCATTTCTCATTGCTTAAGGATAGGTTAGTTTCCTCACAATGTTTAAGTGTCTTTTCTAGATTTTCTATGGTAGTTTCAAAAGTTTCACCATATACAATGAAATCATCCATGTATACCTCCATAGTCTCTCCAATCATATCTAAAAAAATGCTAAGAACTACCCTCTAAAAGGTGGTAGGTGCATTGCATAGGCCAAATGGTAAAACTCGGTAAGCAAATGTCCCCCATGGACAAGTGAAGGTGGTTTTATCTTGATCTTCCTCCCCTATTTGGATCTGATTGTATCCATTGAACCCATCCAGGAAAGAAAAGTACTTCTTGCCTGCTAAGGTGTCAAGGACCTGATCTATAAATGGTAAAGGGAAGTGGTCCTTCTTAGTTGCTTTATTCAACAACCTGTAATCAACACAAATTCTCCACTTTCCATTCTTCTTGGGCACCACCACTAATGGTGATACCCACTCACTATCTGAAATGGGGTAGATGAATCCAACTGTGAGGAGTTTTTGTAACTCTATTTTGACAATTTCTTTCATAGTTGGGTTCATTCTCCTCTGTGGTTGTCTTACTGGTCTAACCTGGTCTTCCAGATATATCCTATGTGTATAGGTCTCAGGAGCTATTCCTCTCATGTCAGAATACTCCCAAGCAAAGGCATCTTGATGTTTTTCCAATGTTTGTTTCAGTTTGGTTTGTTGTTCAACTATCAACTTGTTATCCACATTCAACATTCTACCAGGTGCAACTTCTATTTGTTGAATATGGTGGTCTTTTCCTCCTACTAATGGCAACTCAGGAGGAGGACAAGAGGGTTCTCCCTAAAAAAGTGAGATATCATCTTATCCTCATCACTTTCATCTTCCAACTCCTCAAGTGTCATCATAGGTTGGATCATTGATAGACCACCAATATTTTGATTCTCATCCTCAGGTTCTCCCAACAAATCTGTAGACTATGCAGGTGGATGTATGATCAATTTCTTTATATTCTGACCATCTAAAATGGTCATTTTCCCATATCTATAACTTATGTAGGCATCATCTATTGCCAACCAAGGTCTACCTAAGATTAATGGGTATCCACCTAGTCCAGACTTAGATTGCAACACTAAGAAATCTATTGGATACTCCCATGCATCTACTGTAATAGTGATATCTTCCAGTATTCCATCAAGAAGTATTGTAGATCTATCTACCAACTACAACATAGTTTTAGTGGGCTTTAGATTAGTCAATTTTAGTTTTTGCATGGTCTCTTAGGGCATGACATTGATGGCAGCCCCCAAATCTACTAGTGTGTTGGGTAAAACACAACCTTCTATTTTTATAGTCAACACAGGGCTTCCTGGATCTGAGTACTTCTGGTTGTAGGTATTCCCTAACATAAGGTCAGCTAACTGACCTACCAAACTGATTGATTTAGCTGGTTTCCTCCCTGGTTTCTTGAGGCACAACTCTCTTATGGCCTTCCCATAAATAGGTATGTCTCTAATGGCCTGAAAGAGAGGGATTGTGACTATTAAGTTTTTTAAACTAGAGAGGATATCAAACTCTATTTGTATTGGTTTCTTGGGTTCTTGCAACCTTTGTGGAAAATGTGGAACCTCCTCTTTGTTATGTACAAGTGTTGATTCTTCTTCTACCTCTTCTATAAGGGGTGATTCCCCTTTCTCTATTTCTATTGGTTCCTCTTCTTCTACAAGAGGAGTGACTTCTACACCTACTTGCTTTCCTGACCTTAATTGGATAGGATCACAATCTACCTTAATATTATACATAGGGTACATCTCATTTTCCATATGATAGGTTGGTTGTTGCTTGTTGTTTGGGTTTGTTGTTGGTTGTGCTGGTAACTGAGGAGTCCTTGGAGCAGGAAGAGTAGGTAGACTTGGTTGTAGTGGAGCTAGAGTAGTATGTTATGGATACTGATTCCAAGCATTCTGATTTCTCCACTACTACCCAGGCTGTTGGTATTGGTTCCAAGGGTAAGGGTTGTAAGGATTTGCTCCTTGGGGAAATGGATTCCAAGGTTGTTGACCATACCAACCCATGTTGGGTGGCTGGGCTTGACCTTGGTTTTGGTAATTGCTACCCCCATAGGATGACATTCTTGATTGCATATTATTACCCATAGGAGATTATTTCTAGTTCCTCCTATTACCCATGAAGTATGCCTCTGCTACTTCAGGTTCCTCTTTAGATTTCATTAATTATGGACACAACTTCATTTTATGATCCTTCTTACAAACAACACATACACAAAATTTGTTTTCTAGGCACTCATTTCTGGGGTGTTTGCCTCTGCATTTAGGATAGAAGTAGGCCAATGCTTGCCTCATTCTCCTGCTTCTTTCTCTAAAGTAGAAGAGTATCCATTTGAAGAGCCAAATATGATAACATCTCACTCTTAAGGTCTTCTAGCATGTTGCCTATTTCTATTTTAGTGATAGTGGCTGACTGCTTAACATTTCTAGGGGTTAACTTACCCTTTCTTCTTGAAAATTTTTGACACAACTACCGAATATCATCCATTTGGTGTTGGTAAATGTCTCCCCTAGAGATCATGTTTAAAGCTTCCAAGGATTCATTTGTCAGTCCTTTCAAAAAAATGCTTCTTAGGGACCTATCTCCTAGTTTTGAATGGGGTGATCTTTGCAAATTGAAGCTAAACCTATCCCAGTATTCTTCCATAGATTCCCCTTCCTTTTGGGTCATGTCTAGGACTTCCTCTCTTGCATCTCTTGCTCTACCAAAATCTTGATACTGATCTAAGAAAATTTTCTTCAACTATTCCCAGGTAGTTATCCATTTATCCCCCAAGCTGATGAACCAGTGCAAAGCTGAATCATCAAGGGTGGAAGGGAATAATTTTAGTTTTTGAGCATCTGTGGTGTAATCCACAGATCTACATAAAACATCAAATTTAAATAGAAATATGTCTAGATCTTCTGTTGGTAGTCCTCTAAAGGTTGGAAGGTGGGTAGGAGAGATATGTTTCATCTTGTGATCTCCCCCTGCCTCTCCTATTGGAAAACTAAAACTAGTGGATGTTTCCTCTAGATTTTTTACCATTCTATCCACTACTGGAGTTTCTACCCCTGCTTCATTCAAAGTAATTATCAATGCTTCTAGTTCATTTCTTTTATCCTTTAGAAGGATGGATAAGTCAATATTTGAGATAGTTCCATCTAATACTACTTGCCAATATTTAACATTTAGTAGATCTTCCTCATATTGAACTCTACTTATCTTCGATCCTACTCTAAGATTCTACTAGATTGTTTTAAAAGGATCCTGTGCAAATAGTGGGTGTTCCCACCAATGCACAGGTGGAGATTGTGATGGTGAGAGTTTAGTATCAGGTTTAGGTTCTACTAAAGTAGAAGGATTTTGAGAAATAACTTCTTTGTTTTTGACAAAATGACCATCTGGTCCCCTGTTCTTAGGTGGACTCATACAAAGTTTTAGATGAAGGTTTCTGAAGAAAACACTCTAAACTATTGTAACTATGCTTCCTTCAGAATAAGAAATTATAATGGCTACTCCTCGATAATGGTGCCAAAATGTTGGGCAAAATATTGGTTAGTTTTTCTATGGTTCAATTAATTACCTCCATTTAATTTTCAACTCGGGGTAGCTCGTAGTCTTGTGAGCAGCCATGCAAAATTTATGCTTATAATTTCTCCTTCGAAGATGAGTCCCTTAGATTATGGTTTGGGGGGTATTTGGTATTCATTGAAGTTTGTATTTAAACCAATAATCTCATGCTAAGTCTAAGAAAATAGGACTGAAAGCATTTAAAATCTAAATGACTACCTTGCTGGAAATCATAAAAAATAGGGGAAATAACATAGAAATAAATTAATCTATTAAAATAAATATAGAAAATAGGGGAAATAGGGAAGAACTCTATTGTAAGTGGGCCCACGCTTCCAGCAGGTTCTGCCCATGGTAAAATGATCACCGGATGCTTTAGAAGATGTTTTACAGGAAAATACTCAGAGATTTTATTAACAGTTGCAGTAGAAGAAAATTACAAGAAAAGTCTAGGGGGTCTTCTTCAGGGGTGGCCTGCATATTTATAAGATATGCGGCCAACCCTATTACAATTCTTAGGATGAATCAAAAAATGATTCGTTGTTACAACTATTTGCTTAATTGAAGGAATCGGGCAAAATATCATGATATTTTAGCGTATTCTATTTCCAGAATACGTCTGATATTTATTTGCCCAATTTACATAAATCATTTACGTATCAGCTAGAATATGGGTGACGAGTCATCTTTGACATTGTCCCATGTCCGGTTTCAATGCTGGAATTCCTTTCATGCTGGTTGCTGAAGTTTCACTCTGTTCTACCAACCACAGAGTCGTGCTGAAGTTTGGCGTTAGTGGAAATCAGGCACCACATGGTTGAAGAAGTCAAGAAGCAAGTGCCTTGTATGCAGAAGTCAAGAAGCAAGTACCTTCCATCATATAAGAGGAAGTAGATGCCTTTCACCATACAATGGGAAGCAGGCACCTTTCATCATACAATGGGAAGCTAGAACCTTCCAACATACAATGAGAAGAGACCTTTCACAATGGGAAGCAGGTGCCTAATGGAAAGCCAGCACCTAATGGAAGCAGGCGCCTAACAGTTAAGTGATGAATGGAAGTCAGGCGCTTCAAAGGAATTTGGGCATCTGACTTCATACCTCTTCACCGATATTCCATAGATGTTTTTCCTTCATTAAATTGCAAGTGCCAGGTCCGAGTGGGACCTCGATGAAAACATGCCAAAATGCAACAATTTCCACTAAATCTACACAAATTACACTTAAAGACAAATATTAGAGAACATGCAAAATAAACTGTTAATTATATATATAATTTCCATAAAATATTTATATCTACAAGAAAATATGCCGCACATTATGGGGAAAAGAGTACAAAAAATGAGCAATTATGTGGCTCATCAGAGGAAATGAACACTCCATCAATAAAGTTATTGGACTACATTGCACCCATTACCAATGGATGGTGATCCACATAAAACTGAACTACCTACTAATATCCCTAAGCTATTGTGTCATCGATACCCCTCCTTGCTTCTATACTAACAATGAGACCTTTCTTATATAGGTCAAATATGATACTTTTCCAACACTCTATCTAGATGTACAAGTGACACCTTGCATATTTACAACTTGCACATTAACACTTGTGCATTTATTACATTGCATGAAGTAACTAGATAACTTCCCCCTAAAGTAATCTAATGTCCTAAGTATGTACCTTTGAAGATACATTTACATAACCCAAATGATGGAATATAAACTATTTCTAACACCCACAACACACAACTTTAGGTGCCCATACAAACTCAATATTATGAGGATATTAACCCAATCTCTCAACAAGATGCCATGCCTATGGTCTCTCCAATTCCACATAAGAATGTGAACCCACATTTGACTCAAAACCCCATCATCCCTAATCAAAAACTACCTGCTAACTATCACACACCCAACCACAATCACCTAGATCATTCATAGGTCACCACCCTATTTAGCTCCAACCTCATTGTACTTATCTTACCATAGGCTATCCAAACTATGCAATACCATATCAAGCAATTGTAGACATGTTCCAATAGCTATAGGTGCAATAAACCCACTTATAATGAGTTGTTATCTGAGCCCATCCATCCGTTCGTACACATGTCAACTTATCCCTCCAATTTTGATCCTAAATTTGACAAATTGGAGGTAGGGAGGACCCTCAGAAACATCTAAGAAATTATCAATTTGCATGTTACTGCATCAATGATTTTAACATCCTCATGCTCAAAATATTCCCATAATCACTTGTGGAACCAAATTTAAATTGGTATAATAAATTACCTCATCATAGCTTATATACATTTGAACAATTGATAAATACTTTCCTCGAACATTTTTCTCTCAACATCAAAATCATACATAACTACTAGATCTCTATAACCTATGGTAGTTTGAGAATGAATCCACCAATGACTATGTCACAAGAAGGAGATTTGCTATCAATGATATCCCTTTTCCAATTTCTCAAATAAATTTGGTTAAGGTATTTTTTAGGAGCTATATTAAATCCTTCTCTAGAAATTTTCAAATGCAACCACATAGCACATTCGAGAAAGCATCTATTCATGCCAAAATTATTAAGGAGGTTAAAATCCAAAAGAGGAAGATCAAACCCCACAACATTTTTGACTACAATCCAAACAAATTTCAAAATGGTAATTCCAATCAAAACCAACCCAAACCCTCTCAAACCACCAATCTGGTACTCAATACCATAACCACCCCACCCATTCAAAATATCCCATTGCAACCACCATCTCATCCACACTCAGGGAACATACTTATCCCACCATCACAACCTAATCTATGTAACCCCAAATTTTCTAGGTGATCATCCACCTTGTAAATGGATACCTTTGATTGAGCCCATGGATAGCATCTTCCAATGCTTGTTGATTGCTTTTCACCTGGATTTATCTCAAGTTTAACCAGAATACCCTACCTTACCAAAACCAAGAGGGTATAATGAGTATGCTCATTGTGACTATCATTATTTCAAATGATACGACATTAATAATTGCCAAAAGTTTTGGTACCTTGTCCAAGATCTCATTGATGAGGGCACCATTCAGGTTGACAATACCCTAGCTCCTCCCAACCAAATCTTGGATGTCTTTTGTAACCCTCTACCATAACACACGGTCCTCAAAATACAAGATTTCACATTCAATACACAAGGGCATAAGCCTCAACTAAATTAGGTCAATCATGTACCTAAAAAATAAGGTTTTGTTAGGATGATCAATATCATCATGTAGAATAATAAATATGTCACTCGACCTAATCCACAATAGGCACCAGTTCCTACCCCACCGTCTTCAACACCCCCATCAACCCAAGTTCCACCTCCACCACTAAGGCCAATAACCACCATCCAAAGTAGTCTTACACATCAACTTCAAACCACCCCTACCAATATCATCATGAGATATTATATGATTTATTAAGGTCCCTTGATCTTCAAATAAATGATAGCAACACTTTTTCTATATTTATTGGCAATATTCATACTAACATGCAACCATCCATCGTGTTTTATGATCATGAGATCACAAATCTCGTAGGCCCTGGATCGAACCATCATATGCACATAATAGTAAAATTTTATGGTACCACCTATAAATATGTGTTGATTAACACTAGGTCTTCTATCAACATCATCACATCACCCACTCTTAACCATCTTAATATTTTAACTAAACATTGCTCTACCTTTGTAATGGACTTATAATCTGTTAATGGTATGCTTTGTTAAGCATTAAGTACAATCATCCTATCAATCAAGGTAGGTGTCAAAACAATATCCACTTATTTCCATATCATCAAGGGTGAGATGCAATACAACCTCCTCCTCGATAGATATTGGATTCACGACATGCAATGTGTTCCCTAAACTATTCATCATTGTATCAAATATCTACATGTAAGAGAAGTACATTGCATCCAAGTCAATGATGACCCATTCCAATTTTACAATTTAATCATCTTACCACTTGCTACCACCCTTCCTTCCACCCATCTTGCAACCATGCCAATCACACCTCCCATCACCATCTAAGTAGAAACTGCAACAACATGTACATCCTCACATACTTTTCCAATCACCCCTCCTCATCCTCCCTCATGATCATTTTTTCAACCACCCCCAACCATCCTTCCATCTCCTTATTTCACCCCTCACATACCACCCCATCAAATTTATTCCAAATCCCCTCCTTATCTTCCTCCACCTTCCTAACCATTCACAACAATTTTCAAACCCCCTTCCTTCACCCCTCTCACACCACCTCACCAATCTCCATATTTCAATCCCTCTACTTCCCATATTTCTCCTAAACCTAGTACCCTACGACCTCGCATATCCTCCCCACTTGTTGATCTTCCACTCAAATTCTAGGCATCCACTTATTCTACCTCACCTTCACCCTGATGTCTCAAAAACATCCTAAGATACCACACCTCTTAGTACTTATGACAAGTCCAATACCTAGAGAGTATGTAGTATATAACGCTTTCCCCATACCACCTAGCATCCAATCAACACATGATTGTGGTTGTCCTTAAAATGCACCTCTAAAAATCAATGTCATCATTCCAATGCGGGTTCCCTCAAATCAAACCAATTTTATATATGGATATATTGATACCTCCTTACAATCACTTGAACCCCCTGAACCTAAGCTTCCATTCTATTCAAATCTTGATTACCTATCTAATCCAACTTTTGCCTTACATTATTTTCAATAACACAACTAGTAGGGATATGATTTGGGTCGTCATGAACAAGGATGACACAACATCATCAATCTTACCTTCCTACAACCCAATGATATATTAGGTATAGGATATCGAAGCACAGATCAGGATGGCTTGATGCATCCATTTGAACACTTTAACATCACACTCACTGATTCTAGAAAAAAAAATTCTATAGATATTGACTATCCTTCTCCAACATGAAGTCAATCCTCTCAATCATCCATTGATATTCCTTTGTATTTCTTCCACATAGACATGATTCACCAAGAATATTTTGACATCTCTAATGATAAGCTAGATATACAATTCAATACACTTTCATCCATTCAGATAGCTTAGAAGAATTTTTTTTCCACATTTTTCTCATCACCAAACCACCTAAAGGAGATAATTATTTTATTTACATTTTTCCCATCCCGCTTTCAATATTTCCACCTCTTCTTCCTTGTGAACATCCACCACCACAAATCCTAATCCAACCAACTGATCTTGATACTACCATGGTGTAACATGCACCATCCATATAACTTAAGATCAACATGATCTAATTTGACCTCTTCATCTCTCTTTGCTACAACTTGCATCCTAATTGTATATTTGCCATCGATCCATATTGTATCTATTTTTATCACCTTCCACTCAATACATCCCCACACCATTTAATCCTCACTCCATAAGTATTACACCATGCCATACCTATGTCCCCCCTTCCCATCTATTTTCTATTATGAATAATGTGGACATAGCTAACAATGATAACACTCCCATTACAAATGTAGCTTATGATTTAAATATTATTCCCATACCCACTCAACTGGAGGATGGATCCTACATGTTGGTGGAAGATACCATCAACATCGATATTAGCGATGATCCTTAGAATCCATGTATTATCTAGCTAGGGATAAGTTTTTCACTTGATGAATGACAACAACACACTGCATTCCTCCCAAAGTATAAATGTGCATTTGCTTGGTTATACATTGACATGCTTGGACTTGATCCCAATGTGATGGTCCACAACATAATGCTCAAAAAAGACACTAAACCTATTAAGAAAAAACTTTAAAAAATACATCCCACCATCATTTTAATGGTAAAATATGAATTGTAAAAATTTCTAGATGTTGGGTTCATTCAACCAATTGACTACCTAGAGTGGGTAGCAAAAATTTTCCTTTTAGGAAAACCAAAAGGAGGAATTCACATCTAAATATACTTTCAAGATATTAACCTTGCGTGCCTAAAGATGATTTTCCTCTTCCAAACATCAACACACTAGTTTATTCCTATGTTGGTCATAAAATGTTATCCCTAATGGATGTATTTTTTGGATACAATCAAATTTGGGTTCACCTTGATGATCAATATAAGACATACTTCAAAACTCCCTAGGGGACATTCTACTACAAATTCATATGTTTGGCTTGAAAAATGCAAGCACTACGTATCAATGTGTCATGACTGTATCGACCCAAATTTTTTGCGCCCTTACCTTCAAGCTAAAGGATTTGTGCCCGAAAGGGGGATGCGAGAAGGATGGAACAATACCTCAAACTGAGAGGCCCTTTGAAGGTTACGCATCTCGAGGGAGGGCTATAAAGGTGAATTTTTGACGGATGGTGGGGTTCACCAGGAAACTTTGAGTGGTATTTTCCATGCATAGGTTGAGAATGGTTTTGATGTGTTCATTTTATACTCGATCATTCATAATCCTAGGTTGGCCAGAATGAATCTAGGCTATTCTATATGAAAAATACCGATTTATATGAATAAAGAAAGCATGAATGAATCCTAAATACCAGGAATATACTAAATAAGAAAGAATGCACCTGATTTCGGATGTCTGATGAATATTTTGAAGCTTGTAGGAGTCTAGATCATCTTGAATATGACAAGATCATCTGAAATTATATAGAATCATCCCATATTACAATCGATCATATGAGATCATACAAGATCATCACCGATCTAACGAATTCATCAGACGAATTTGTCATAAACCTGCAATCACAGAAATAGACACCAAAAACCAAAAATGCAACTGCAAGAATAATGCAAAATAATGGAAATGATAGTATGAATGCTTAATTGATAAATCTAGATAGCAGATTTAAAGGAAATACATTGTTTTAATAACTTATTTTAAATTTATCATGCATTTATGCTAGATGAGGTGAACTCCAGGATGCATAATGAGAATCAATCAAGTTAATGCATAATAAAAATAAGAAAAAAATATGGGAAATGCAAACTCAGGGCTCTGGTTGCCCCCAATATGAACTGTTGTTGAGATCACCTCCAATCGTACGAGATCATCGTCAATCTGCGATAGGATCATCTAAAATAGTCTAAAATCGCCTGCGATGATCTGAGCTTCCTCTAGCTAAAGCACAGTGAAAACCTGCAATGAAAGACTTGAAAATACAAATGCAAATTATGGGGGCAAGGATGTTCTAATACAACAAAACTAGAATTGCAGGGGAATGATCAGCCAGGGGGTTCAGGGGGGATAAATTAAGAAAATCCTAGTTTATATAGGAGTAGGGGGAGGTTATGAGGTTGGGGATCATCCCAATGTGGGAGATCTCCAACGGAGAAATCTCAACTACGCAGACACACTTCTGACCAAGTTGGAGAGGCTGTTGAAACAGAAGCTAATTATGAAAATTTGGTTTTGGGACGAAATCGTCTAGACATTCTGTTCCAGACGAATTTGTCCGATCTGGGATGATTTCGTCTAATCGGCGACAATATCGTCCAACGGTCAAAACAACTCCTAAAAATGGCACGAAAAATAGGGTGAGCGATTAACGGGTGATTTCGGGGTTAAAATTCAAATTTTATCTTTTTACTAAGGGTTTAACTATGCCAATTTTAGGGTGCTACATTTTTCCCCCTCTTTAGCGAATTTTTTGAAGAAAATGGTTAAAGATGAGTTCTTCACGCTTTACGAGAAAGCAAAAATTTACTCAATTTTTTAGACGACGATTCCAAGTCGAATCGTACGACTGCTTACTATGGTTCCCCCTCCGAGTTTTTACCCAAATCAAACGTTTGAGGTAAAAGCACGAAAAAGCACAATTTTTTAAAAAAAATTTATTGTTTTTAAATAAAATTAAGAAAAATAGGGTAAAACCCTAATTCATTATTACTGTTCACTTTCACTGTTTTTAGAGCTTTGCAGGCAAAATGGTAGAAACAACACACAGATCAATAGAGGTCCGACACAAATTGTAGGTAAGGATCTAAACTTGGTGAATTATGTTTTTAATTTGATTTGTGTGGTTTTTAATTTAAATTTTGACTATTTTTGGGTCATCGTGGTTGTTTTTAGGCCGTCGACGATGTCAAGACGAAATCGTCCCTAGATCGTCGATTTCATCTAAGGGTGAAATCGACGAAATAGGGGTGATCCCGTCCAAAAAGGGGTGATCCCCAAGTGGAGAAATCAGAGATGATTTTGACCTACAAAGGACAATTTGACTCAATTTAGGATGATATCATCCAATAGTGGATGATATCATCATTTTTTTTGTAAGATGAAATTGATTTTAATGATTATCCTTTAATGATTTTTATTGTTTGATTATTTATTTCGTAGAGGGGATTACTAAAAATTTGAGAGTGGAAATACGGGGGACTAAGAGATGATGTAGTCGTGCTCGACTAGGCAGAGCGAGACCGACTAGCAGAATTTGGGCTACAGCATGTGGCAAAGATGCCACAAATACCAATAGACATGGGGCTAATGACAGCCCTAGCAGAGAGGTGGTATCCGAGGTCATCCTGCTTTCGGCTACCGACAGGGGAGATGGCTCCCACTCTAGAGGACGTATGGAGGATCTTGAGGATCCCCATACAAGGGCGGTTTATGACTCCTGTGACCAATTAGGGCCATGCTATGATGTGACTGTGCGGAGATCCTAGCTTCGCCCTGGAGAAGGGTGGAGTTAACATCAAGACATTGAGGCAGATGCCTGGGGCATCTTGATTGACTTAGGTTTTGGTAGGGGTGGTGGGTGGCCTACTACTATGCCACCAGAGTGGATGTAGGTTGCCATGGCTACTCTCAGATGTGGTCTGTGATATGAGAGACCACGGCTATAGATTTGCTTAGGGCAGCTTTGTACTATGTCGCTTGTATAGGATTATGTACAGGGTCGCATACAAGGGATGTCGATATCTAGTTTTGACATCGCTACTACAGGTTTGGTGCTAGGAGAAAATTGTAGTGTGGAGGTCAGTAGGGCTTCCACTGATAGGGGTTGACCAAGAGAGACCCCGAGTTTTCTATTTGTGGCTCCAGAGAGGGTCACAACAGCAGATAGATCTACCGATGTCTTGGAGGTTTCTAGACGACCTCATCCCTGACGAGATCACCTGGAGGCCATGGAGAGAGCATCCAGGGTGGGGAGAGGATGGGAAGGAGTTGGCTCACATCAGGCGAGTCTTCTGGCTGAGGATGAAGTAGGGATAGGTAGAGCTCCATCGCTATGACCGATTTTTGTGGCAGTTCGGTCTACAGTAGGGGATCCCTTCTCTCAGGGATTATGAGTACTCTCGGACTATTTGGGATAGTACTACATTGAGTGGAGCTCTAGATATGTAGTGATTTTGGAGTCAGGACACAGATGATACCCCCATTCAGCCAGTGGATAGGGATGACACTAGGGTTATAGATGGATATGATGCCTGGTACATAGGCATCCACTCTCCTCAGATGATGAGGGTATAGGATCCGATGCATGCCATGGTGCGATATATGGGGAGGTAGCACCAGGCTGCTATCGATGCAATGAGGGGTCACGAAGGGAGGGAGCAACGACGATCTCCTCAAGAGAGACATCAAAGAGCACCATAGTCTTCAAAGAGACCACAATAGGCAGAGAGGAGATAGGAGTGACTCCCTTCTCAGTAGAGGGAGAGGCATACATTACCTGATAAGGGTAACGGTATCGAGGTGGGAGAGAGCAGTGAGATGGTGGCTCTCTGGGCTGAGAATGCCCACCTCTGAGCTTAGGTGCAAACACTACAAGATGAGGCTACATAACTCAGGGCTCGAAGCGAAGGGGCGAGCACTCAAGATCTAGCATGGTCTATTACTCAGACTATGTTCTACCAAGGATTGTACTATCATGTGGTTCCAGAGAACCAAAGGATACCACTGCCAGCCCCCATTGTAGAGCCAGTCATTATGGGATCATCGAGGACATCCTCACGATCGATTACGAGGACCTGAGACACATCACGGACCTCTATGGGACCACCTCCTCCACCTCAGGGTGGGAGAGGATATGAGTTTGAGAGCTCAAGGGCTTCTCGAGACTAGCTACTTTTTGGTTATAGACTGTATATTTTTAAGAGGATTGAGTATGCCAGGGTATAGATTGTGGCATACCAATCCAGTTGTGATATGATGTACATATATTTTGATATATATATATATATATATGATTTTTTTGTGATATGACTTGTCCATGTGTTTTATGATGCTTTAAGTTTTAAATGGTTGATTGTTTATTCATGTGATTATGTCATTGGAAATAGTATAATTTTATGTCATGCTATAAAAATTAAATGAAATAATCTGATGTAAAAAAATTGGTTGTTGTGCTGTGATGTGATGAAAATATAAAGAGACTTCTAACAATAATTTCAAATGACATTGTCGCTATTATAGACCATTTCATGGAGTCGTTGCTCACTAGGTCGTCAAGCTAATCCTAGTATAGAAATATTTCTAAAAGTAAAAGAGTGCTTAAGAAACTGTCTTAAGACTTTGTGTTGTGATGATGAAAAATGATGATGGTGATGATTCATTTTTAGATTTTCATAAAAATATTATGCATGAAATATTAAAAATATGATTTTTTGTTAGGCATAAAATTCCTAAGTGTGATAAAATTTTGAACAATTCCCTAGGAATTATACCATTGTTGCAAAATTGAATGGCGACATAATGGAATGAAAATGGAAAAATTTGCGTTCCTTTTAAAGCACAATTGTGTAACATAATGATGTAAGCCATATGTTTTTATGAATTAAAATGAATGGGAAAATAAAATTAGAACAATGGTTTATGCTAGGCATAGAATTATAGGTATAAACTTATACCATCATTGCGAAATCCAAAAAAGTAATTTTATTACATAATTGATTTTTTATTTTGAGATAAATAGAAAATAATATATAAACGTGACTTTATTGCTAGATTTTTGAATATGTTGTTGAAAGAAATTTTGAATTTTTGAAAAAACATGTATTGAAATGTTTTTATACTAAACAGATGTGCTTTACATAAGAAGAGGAAATTATTCCAAAATATTTGCAAAAATATTTTAAATTATATCAAAGACAAAATGTAGATTTATAAGGAACCCTCATGTGCATATGTGAGTTCATTGCCGATATTGATTTATCATAATGATACAAAGTCTCTCAAATACAAATGTGTGTGCAATTGTATTGTTCATTTACCAATTTTTAGCAATATAATTTGATACAAGTAATTTGAATTAACCAAATAAGTGTTTGTTGACCATGATTTATATGCATGTAACCGTACCAGACTACTATGTAAGTCGGGTCATCAAGATCTAGCTGATCCATAAGCAGATATAGGTCTATACAATGTGACAAATATATCACCACGCTAGGAATTACCCAAGGCCAAGTGGTTTGGGCACAAACCACCTGTTATGGGGCTTACCTCACGGTTTTCGAATAATTGAGAATTCCAGGGATTCAAGCTCATTCACCCTTCTTTTCTTTTCAAAGGGTAGGGAAAAGGATTTATTTGCATTGTGCTTGTTCTTTTCTCTTGCTTCTTCTTTTATTTTTCTCTTTTTTTTGTATTTTTTTGTATGTTTTGTTTGATACTGAGATAATGTTGAAATATTGCTACGATGGTACAAAATGATATTTTTATTTTTCTCATGTTCTTTGACTTTTCTTTTTCTTCCTATACTAGGGATACTTGCTCGGATTGGATGTAGAGCAAGGGATTTTTATTCTGTGATGCGTAGTCGTTATACCATCATTAATTCTCAATGAATCTGTCAATCCAGGGCAGTGTACAAGGCTATCTGCGGGAGAAGAAGTGAAACAGCTATAACTTAGGTCAATCTAGGGCAACAAGTCTTTATTGGTGGAACCGGTTTTGTGGGGGTTTTGGAACATTCCTATCTCTAAATTGCATGAATTAAATCTTAATCTAAGTTGAAGAATTGGAAACTAATCACTAACTGCAGAAATGAAGTCCTAATTACAATTGCAGAATGAGACCTAATTATATTGCGAGAATTAACGGTTGCGAGAATTGAAAGTCTGATCCTAATTGCAGAAAGGAAATCTAATTACTTTTGCAGTAATGAAAGTCTAGATCTAATGTGGAAATAAAAACTATCAAAATTCTATAACAGAAGGTTGTCAATCTTATGTTCAGATTTTGACAGCAAAACATAAAAATGCAGGAAATTGCTGAAAAATAGTAAATTCTGGAAATAACAACCTGAAAATAAAGTGGAAACTTTTCTGAAAGTAAGATTGCAACTAAAAGCTTTAAGCACAAGATTAAACTTAGCATAAATAAACTAATACTGCAATTATTGTCAACTATTTACAAGCAATTTGACATAACAAGTTCTAGGACTCATTCTGCTGCGACAAAATCAGAATAAAAACCTGCTTTGTTAGTCCTCCTCCTAGGTCCGGAAGTGGCCAACCTCTTTGTCCAGAAGAAGGTGTAAGTCTCTCTCTTTTTCTAAATCTTAATCACACTCATTTACAAGTAATTTGAAATAGAACTGGTGCACTTTATTGATCAAAAGACATGATTACAAGAATTCTATTGAAAAACTGTTACAGGACTGTATGTCAGTCAATTTCTAGTTATACTCTGTATTTTCTGCTAGCTTCCTTACTCTATTTTCTATCTATCTGCTATTACTACTAGGCTCAACCTGAACGGGAGCAATATTTATAGCTATCCTATGATCTGATTACAAACAAAGAATATCTCAAAAGATCTAATCCTACAATTTTGCAACAAATTCTGGTTTTATCCTAGAAGAGGACTAAAACTCGATCTTTCCCTTAATGATGGCTTTGGTCGGCAATGACGGCAAAGACAGATGGAAGATATTTCTCTTTACTTTTTCCAACCTTTATTTCCCTTTTCCCGGCTTCAAAAATCGGTCAAAAGGTCAAAAACACATTATGTTCTTCATTTCGAAGATAAGTGGCTTCATTTCGAAGACAGTGCAGTTTTCATTCCGAAGATCGCTCATTCCGAAGATATTGCATTCTCATTCCGAAGATCGCTCATTCTGAAGATACTGCATGCTTCATTCCGAAGATCCGCTCATTTCGAAGATGCTGCATTCTTCATTCCGAAGATCTGTTCATTTCGAAGATACTGTGTTTCTTCATTCCGAAGATATCTGTTCATTCTGAAGATACTTGGAATGAACAAATGTATGCTTTTCCATTGATTTCTTCTGCATCTCTCAGGTGGGTTATCTCCTAAGATCAAATTCTAATGGTCTTCATCCCTTTTCTCATGTGAATTCCATGCCTTGCTATTTATCTGGAATTTACATGGGAAAGACCGATTTTCTTTGCATGACAACGGTTTGCTTACGCTTGTTGCAGATTTAGGTGAAGTAAATGCTTGAAACAAATCAAAATATGATTAGTGAAATCCTGCTATTATTCTAAGCATATCCCATTGTAGCAAATCATAGCAAAAAGAACACAAAACTATGCAAAAAGTCTGTAAAATCGGCATATAATATTTCAAATACATTGATCATGCAAAATGGTTAATATACGACATATTAAATCAACTTAACTAACATATCAGATAAAACATAAGAGTTTATAGGCATTTTTAGTGTACAAAACATGTTATGATTGAGGCATTTCCAGGCCTCATCATTTCTCCCCCAACTTATATTAATGCATGCCCTCATGCATTATATTGGGCTATGGAATCACATATGTCCATGTTTAGATTCCATGACCAGTAGAATAACTTCTTGCCTATGTAATATCCTCTGTTTTCCTGAATGTTTCTGAGCCAATCTTCAAATTGTTCATCAGGCTGGGCATCTTCTTCAAAGTAAAATGGAACTGGAGTAATGATGGTTGGAGGCCTGAACCTGAGACCTATCCAGTTATGTTGCATGATCTGGATCAGTTGGACTACACCTTCTGCTCTTCTTCTGGACCACTCTAGATTGATGGGGGAGATAGGTTCTCTTTTTCTTAAAGACATGGAAAGTTCATTCCATCTGTCTCTGCATACTGACAATGTTGGGAAGAAATTGTGATCACAGAAATTGTTAAATCTGGTTACACAGTCCCTCAAATTGTTCAAGTACATTCTCTTAATATCATCCCTGTTCATCATTGAGAAGTGTTGTTGAGTGATATTTAGGTGATTTGGCTGGATTGCTCTGACTAACAACTCAGCCCTTGTTTCAATCACTTTATTCTGCCTTTTCTCATGATCCCAATAAAGCTGATTTTGCACAGTAGACATGAATGCTCTCAACTGAACATCTCCAATGTAGATTTGAGGATGAGAGTCAACTTCCTCTGGAATGAAGAAACTATGCAAAAACAGTTCACACAAAAGATTTTTCTGCTCAAAAGGACTGTCAAAATATGCCTCTAGAAAATCTTCAATAGTGTCCAATTTGTATGGAAGGTTTGAAGTAATCCTCATGACCTGCCATCTAAGGTATTTTCCTTCAAAATAAGGCTGTAAAATCTAGCTGGCCGTCTAAATTGGACTAAAAACTCAGCAATTTGGCACAAGTCAGATACCTTTTCTTTCAATGCCTGAATTTTTGTGTCCTTGGCTTCTAGCTGTTTTGCTTCCAGTTTGAATTTTTTAGTTTTATTGGCAAGCTGTTCATATCTAATCATCCGATTAGCTATGTCTGCATTGTCTTGCTCTAGGGACACAGTATTAGGTGGTCTTACTACGGGGGGATCCTAGGCAACAGATTTATCTGAACTCCTTTTTCTGCCACTTCTACTGGTTGTTCATCTATCAATATCTCTACTTGCACCCCCTTATTTGCTATTTCTATGGGGTTGTCATCGAGATAGTATTTCTACTTGTACCCCCTTATCTGTTGTTTCTCTTGGAAGTGTAACAAGTTGAAATGCAGGGACCTCAGTAGGAGTACTTACTTGAGCATTTTCTTACTGTTGGGACTGTTCCTGTGTTGGTGGTTCATTTTCAACATCTTCTGCAATATTTCTCACCATTTTTGAAGCATCTTCAGAACAAGAAGGCACTGCTTCAGAATGAACAGGCAGTTCTTCAGAATGAAGGAGTGCTATTTCAGGATGAACTTCTATGTCTGCCTCAACAGAGTCATCTGCTCTTGATAAACCCAGAAGCAATTGAACCAAATTATCTTCATCATGGGACATAGCTGGCTGTTTTTCAGATTGTGACAACAATAATTGTTTTAGTTCTGCCACTTCCTGCTGAAGTTCTACAATTTTTCTTTCTTGCATCTCAATGATGCTTTCTTTCTCTGTGATCCATTTGGTCTGTGTTTTGACAACACTTCTTGCTGCCCTCGGTGCTCGGTGATGTCTTCCACTTTTTTCCTTGAAGCTGATGCGGACAAATCGATTGCGGTTGGCATGTCAACCAAATTTTCTTCTTCTTCAATAGTTTGTTCTTGTTCGGGAGGCTCTGTGAGGCCTGTCTATAAGGGCATCTACCATATCTGTAGTGTATTGAATTGTAGCCTCTTCCAAACCAACTTGCTCGGTTTGCCTCAGCTATCTATTCAGGGAATTCTGGAAAGTTATCAGATGCTGGTTGTATTTCTGTGACATCTGGGCTACTTGGTCTATCTTCTTCCTCCATGACCTATTCTGTAGTTTCTTTCAAATGGATTCTTGTAGACCTCCTAGTTCCAGATGCAAATTTCTTCTTTTTGCTCTATTTTCTGGTGACAGCAGGGGTCATGGGGTCAGTTTTTGATGCCTCTGTTTCCCTTGTTTCACTTCTCTGCTCTGATAAGTCAGTTGCAGCTTCAGCAAACCGAACTTTCTTTTGTTTTTTTGCTCTGCTGCTAGTTCCAGATCCTCTTCTCTTTTGTCTCTTAGCCTGTGAAGTTGATGGTTCAGGAGCAAGGTTTTTTTTTGTGGGGTGTAGTTCTGTAACGACTTCGGGGCACCTTCGACTTCTTCTAGCATCCTCTGCAACATTTTTAGCAACTTCTGCAATACTTTCTGCAGCAGCTGTTTCCTCTTCTGCAGCAACATCAGTAGTATTTGGCTCTTCTTCTTCCTCACTTTCATCCCCAAAAATGACATCATTTAGGTTAGAGTAAAACCTGTCAAAACTCCTAGGGTTTCCTCTAAAATGATGTTGGCAAATTAATTTAATAAGGCCATGATGGCGAAGGCTTCCTTTACCCTCTTGATATCTTTTTGCCATGTTCTTTAACTCTTGATACAAATACAGGGGAAGATTTACCCTAACTTATGGTTGTTGTCTACCATGTCTGAGATGGTTCAAAATTCGTAGATGATGCCCTGACAACAGCACATACTGCCCTTCACAGGTCAAAAACTTAATCACCCAGGTGGCTACTTCATCCCAGGGTTCCTACAGGCTGGCCCTTTTTAACCCTTTGCATGTGTTGTTATGGGTTAAGTATTCAGGTTCTCTATCGTTTTCTTCTACGAACTGATTAACTACATTTGCCAATGTGTTCTTGCCAGATCTAGTAATTGAAATTCCCTCTAATGGCAGCTCTGTAATCTGACTTAAAATTTTAGGGCTTACCTCAATAGACATGTCGTTGACATGTGCTCGGTTGTTTCTGAACGTATGGGCAAACATGCCAGCTAAATCTTCAGAAGACCCATTGAATTTATCCAGAAATGTCATAAATCCTCCGTCTTCAAAAATCTGCACAACTGCCAGATTTTCTCGGAGGTAATTGGTGTCTGCAGGCTCTGTTCTGATCTTTCGCCCCATTTTTCTCTGTTTAAAAATCGTACACTGCGACTGCTGTTCTACTGCAGGATTTTTGGCTATTTTCTATTGCAAATTTGCAGAGTTTTAAGTTAGAACCCTCGTTGCCCTGTTTCTCGTCTTCTTCTTCTTCGAAATGAGCCGTATTACGTGCACTGTACCTCGCAACACGTCTTCGAAAAGAAGGATGGCACACATATCTACTTCCTGCCTTGTACACCTGTTCGTTGATAATTGCATGGATGTCCTTGCCGTTAGATCCACCTCATTAGTTTTTCAGATTCTCACGTGCATGTTAATTGACATTAAAAACTGGTGGCATATGGTTGCAGATTCTCCGTATTTCCAATGAGTGCAAAAACAGACCATGTGTTGATTGACACGTGTCCCTTCTTCGCATGCAATTAAGAAAAAATCTTGATTTTGTCGGACCTTATTTTTTTTAATGCCACGTGGAAATGCTCTTTCCGAAAATGCAAACAAAATTTCATTCCAAAGATTATGACCTCATTCCGAAGACAGGTCTTCATTCCGAAGACAAATCCTCATTCCGAAGATTATGACCTCATTTCGAAGACGGGTCTTCATTTCGAAGACAAATCCTCTTTGCAAAATTTTCATTCTGAAGATAGATCTTCATTCGAAGATCAATCCTCATTCGAAGATTAATCCTCATTCCGAAGATCAAGCTGTATTGTGAAAGTAAATCGTCATTCGAAGAAGACCCTTATTCGAAGATAGATCTTCATTCGAAGATAGATCATTCATTGAAGATGAGTTTTAAGACAAATTGTCATTCGAAGATAAAGTTTCTTTAGAAGACAAAGTGCAACATCCATTTTTGTCATTCGAAGACAATCTTATTCCGAAGATAATACGAGAGCTTGTTTTTGGCATTCTTGTTCGAAGATTAGGCGAAATCAATATTGTCATTCTTAAAACATGTTTTTAAGTATGCCAACTCTTATGAATACCTTTTATGCTAATGGTTAATTGTCACATACTATATACCAATCATTTTACAATGAAGAAATGTAAGAAATATATACCTGATAAAAATAGTTAATGCATGTTTTGAAGAATGACTGCTTTTGTTGATATTTTGCTGAGATTTTCTGCAACATTTCAAAACAAGTGCACTAGGTGAATTTGTACAATGATGGTTCAAAAATTTCTCAAGGTTATGCATGCCAGAAAACTGGTTTTCATGCACACCAACTCAGTAGTGCCTTAAGAAAAGGTTTTCAACTCTTGAGTTATTCATTTTCTCTCTTTTTTTTCTTGATTTTCCCTTTTTTTTACCTCTCCTTTTTTTTTTTTTGATCTGACTATGCCCATGAAGGAATTTCATGATTTCCCCTGAAACCATGCCCATGAAGGAATTCATACTCAGAATTTATTCATCTTTTTGTTTTCTATTTTTTGATTTTTTTGTATTTTCTTTTTTCTTGAAATCCTGATCATATTGATTGTTTTGAAGTGGAAGAAGGATTCTCTTCCACTTTGTGTATCCAAACTATCAAGTTCCTTGCAAGAATTCTTCTTTAGTCAGAGGTGTATGGTATACCATGAGACGATGTCCATTCACTACCAACTTTCTTCGTGACCCATCAATGGGGGATAAACGAGCTGCTCCATTGTTAAATACCTCTTCAATCCAGTAAGGTCCCAACCATCTAGTTCTCAGTTTTCCGGGAAGTCTTCATATTGAGAATCGAACGGTAAAGCCCAATCTCCTTGTTGAAGTTTCCTCTGCTTGAATGTATTTGTCATGCCACGGCTTCCTCTGCTCCTGAATTACCTCGGTTTGGTGCGAGCATCCAATCTAAGTTCATCCAATGCATTCAGTTGCAGAATCCTATCTGTCATGTACTGCGACAAGTCAATTCCAATTTCCGGTCTTGTGCGCAATGTTAGTAGCTCAAATTCAATAGGTAAGAGAGGCTTTTTACCAAAGACTAGTTCATAAGGTGTGAATCCGGTAGTGGACTTCCAAGTAGTATTGTAGGCCCAAAGCTGCTTGGGTAGTTTGTCTAGCCAATTTTTCCTATGAAAAGCTACTATTTTTGTCAAGATGCGTTCTAGTTCCCTGTTTGTTACTTCAACTTGGCCATTTGCTTGTGGGTGGTAAGGTGATGATTTCCTATGTTTGATTTCATACAATTCTGTAAATACTTTTATGACTTTGGATGCAAATTGGGGTCCTTGGTCTGTGGTGATAGACCGTGGAGCTCCAAATCTCTGAAAAATCCGAGTATACAAGAAATCAGCTACTTTCTCTTCACGAGCATGTTTGAAAGCACGCACCTCTACCCACTTTGTCAGGTAATCAGTGCATACTAGAATATGCACCTTTCCTTGAGAAGGTGGATCAATAGGTCCTACAAAATCAAGCCCCCACCTCTCAAATGGTTCTAAAACCATTTGAGGCTGCGATGGCATCTCATTTGTATGAGTGGGTTTCCCCATTCTTTGGCATGCATCACAATGCACGATGTACTTTTTCACATCCTTGTGAAGAGATGGCCAATAATATCCTATCCCCAATATTTTTCTAACTGTGCTTTTTACGAAATAGTGTCCACATGAGGGTTCATCATGACAAGCTCTAAGGATATCATACACTTCATCCTTTCGGATGCACCTACGTAACACATGGTCGGAGTTGCACTTAAAAAGCATACCCTTAATCCATTCAAAAGAAGAACTCTGTTTGATCAATTGTTTTTTCTGTTTTGAAGTAAAATGTGGAGGAACTTTCCCTGTGACCAAATAATTGGCTATATCTGCAAACCAAGGTGATTGAACTGATATAGCAAATAGTTTTTCATCGGGAAAAGTGTCATCAACTAATTCCCCTTCATCGTAGTTCTGCAAACTTGGACAAGAAATCTGCCACAACATTAGCTTTTCCTGGTTTGTTGATTATGGTGATATCAAATTCTTGCAACAACAGCAACCAACGAATAATTCTTGCACTTACCATAGGTTTATTCATCAAATACTTAATGGTTGTATGATCTGTGTGAATAAATATTTGATAACTTTGTGATATAATGCCTGAATTTGTTGATGGCATAAATTACTGCTAGGAATTCTTTTTCAGTTGTTGTATAATTTTTCTCTGCTCTGTCAAGTTTTTGCTAATGTTGTAGATGGTATAATGTTCACCATTATCAATTTGTCCTAATGCTTGCTCCAATTGCTGTATTGGAGGCATCAGTCTGAATGTGAAATGGTAATGTCCAATTAGGTCCTCCGAGCACGGGTGGAGGTATCAATTTCTCTTTCAGAGCTTCAAATGCTTCTCGACACTTCGTAGTCCAGGAGAATTCAGAATCTTTAGTCAATAAGGCAAACATAGGACTGGCTATTGTACTAAAGTTGGGAATAAACCTGCGGTAAAAACCAATGTGTCCTAGGAAACTTCTGACATTAGTACGAGTTTTAGGAGGAAGGAGATTCTTGATAATTTCAACTTTCTTTGGATCAACTTGGATCCCTTCGGGAGAGATGTGATGACCAAGAACTATCCCTTCCTTCATCATCATGAAGCATTTATCTGGATTTAAGGATAAGTGGTATGTTTCACGGCGTGTTAAGACTTTATCAAGATTTTCCAATGTAAAATCAAAAGTTTTTCCACATACTGTGAAATCATCCATGTAAATTTCAACACTTTTGGTGGTCATATCAGCAAAAATTGCTAGGACTGCTCGCTGAAAAGTTTTTGGGGCATTACACAAACCAAAAGGTAAAACCCTATAGGCAAATGTTCCCCATGGACATGTAAAAGTTGTCTTTTCTTGATCTTCAGGTGCAATCTGAATTTGATTATATCCACTAAATCCATCAAGAAAACAAAAGTATCTTTTTCTAGCAAGAGTATCTAACACTTGATCTATGAAAGGTAATGGAAAATGGTCTTTGTATGTCACCTTATTCAATTCTCTGTAGTCTACACATACTCTCATTTTTCCATTTTTCTTAGGAACTATTACCAATGGAGAAACCCATTGGCTATCAGAAATTGGGTAAATGAATCCTACTTCGAGGAGTTTTTCAATTTCTTCTTTCACAATATCTCTTAAGGCGGGATTCAATCTTCTTTGAGATTGTCACAGTGGCTTGACTTCTTCGAGTATAGATTCTATGGGTACATATATCGGGATGAACTCTGACATATCTTTGTAGTTCCAAGCAAAAGCATGAACATGCTTCCGCAAAACAACTATCAATTTTTCTTCCTCTTCCCTAGTAAGTTGGTTGTAGATGTTCAAAAAATTTCTTGGATGGACTTCTATTTGTTTTGTATTTAGAAGGACTGAATTCACTCCTTCATACTTGGTGATTAAGGGATTAAGAGGACATTGCTGAGATGGGAGAAGCGAAGCGGTTTTGTTTCATTGCTACTTGAGGGAAGCATTTCTTGTATGGAGCAGTGAGAAGGAAAAATCAGATGATGGTGCCATCCATGTGATAGTGAAACAGAGTTTCCTTGTGATAGCATCGATGATTCATCTTCAGATTTTTGATTCTCCTCATTACTTATCAATTGTTGGATATTTGTTGCTTCCCCTTCTAAACCTTGTTCATGCAGAACATTCATCAGGATTGTTTCATTTTCTAAGTTTTCTGTGTCATTGAGGTCTTACGTGTGTTCTCTTACTACTAAGGTAGCTAGTGTAGAGATGACCTCTTACGGTTCCTCATCGAGTCGAGAAAACCATAAGCCGACCTAAAAATTTGCTAGATGGTTTTGCGGGGAGGATATAAAGAAATTTGTTTCAGCTCAATACCATTTGAAATAGTCATATTTCTAGATCTGCAGTCTATGAAGGCTGCTGCAGTTGCAAGCCAAGGTCTTCCCAGAATAATGGGATATCCATGTGCTGAATTTCTTGGTTGTAAAACCAGAAAATCTGCAGGGAATTCCCAAGAAGAAACTTCTATAGGGACATCTTCAATGATTCCTTCAGGTTTTGCAACTGACCTATCGGCCATTTCTAAAGCTGTAAATGTGGGGCTGAGATGTTTGAGTTGTAATTGTTCCATTGTATCTTTAGTCATGACATTTATTGCGGCTCCTAGATCCACTAAAACATTTGATATTGGTATTGAACCTATGGTGGTTGTGATAAGCTGGGCTTCTGGATCACTATACTTTGGAGGTAGTAGTTTTCCGGATAAGAGATCAACTATCTTCCCTTCAACCTACACAGTCTTGGGGAATGCTTTCTTCTTTCTTCTTGCTCTTTTAATGCACAAATTTTGGACAGTATTGTTAATTTTTGGTATTTCCTTAATGGCTTGCAATAAGGGTAATGAGATAGTCGACTTTTTGAGTTCTTTGATCAATTCTGACTCAGAAATTTTTGGTATTACATTAAGTCTTTCAGGATATGGAACTATCCTTGGTAATTGTTCTGCTTGTGTCTCTTTTTCTATTGTTGGATCCAATTTTTCTGTTTCTTTTGTTGGTTGGATTCTCTCTGGTTCTGATGATTCTTGCTCTTCATTATCTTTGGTTTCCATTAAAACTGGTTCGGGTACAACTTTTCTGAGCGGAGTTGAATATCACTACAATCAAGAACATTAATTTCAATATTTTCTTCGACTTGACCACATAGACAGGAGGTGTCTGTCTTACTTTGTTTGGATTAGTGAGTGGTGAGTGGCAATTGAGGTTGCTTCACTTGTTGTGTTTGTTGTTGTTTATCTTGAAAATTTTGATTAGGTGCGAGGCAACAAATCTTGAGTTTGACCTTGATTCCTTTCTTGCCTTGGATAGGATGGTATTGTTGATTCCACTGTGGTTGGTTTTGCACCCAATGTGGATTAGTCGATTTTGATTCCAAGTTGGATTGTTTTGATTCCATGAGGGGTTGTTTTGATTCTGATTCCAGGCTGGGTTACTCCAATTTGATTGTGGCCATTCTTGGGAATTTGTCCATTGAGGATAATTCCAAGGACGTTGGGGTGGTTCCGATTGTCCCCAAGGCATAGTACCAGGATTATGCCCCCAATTTGTAGGAAAACGAGGGGGATTTTGATATTGAGAGAAATTCCCCCCTTGTTTTGGTCCAATATAGTTGAGTTCCTCGGTCTGGTTTTCTAACACAGTTTTGAGTTGTGGTAGCAGGTGGCATTGATCGGTTGAATGCCTTTTTGAGCGAGATACTACAAATGGCTGAGATGGTTGTTTTATTCAAAGGACATTCCTGCAAAGCATGTTTACTTCTACATCTTGGGCAATAAATTGCCAAAGGTTCTATGTTTTTAGCTTTTGCAGAGATTTCCCCTAAAGTAGTGTTTAGATGCACTAGGATATCAGTTTTGAAATTTGCAAGTTCCTCTATCAGGTCCTTTACATCAGTACCATTTGTGCGGCTTTTTCTTCTTCTCTGCTTAGTGCGAGAGTAATTCCTATAGAGATCCATAATTTCCTCATTACTGAGAGTGGTTACATCCCCTTTTCCCATTAAATCCAGAACTTCTCTGGATTCATCTTGCAATCCTCTCAAAAAGATGGTTTTACATAATTATGGTTCTACTAGTCCACATCTCCTTTGAACAAAGGAGAACCTATCAAGAGTAATCTTCCAAGGTCTCATCATCTTCCTGCTTGATTCTAAATAACTCATCCTTTCTATTCCTTACACGGCAGTATTCTTGATATTTGTCTAAAAAGACAGTCTCCATTTGATCCCAGGTTCTTATGGAATTTGGCTCTAAGCTCATGAACCGAGCGTAATCCTGGAATCCTTGAGAGTTGAGGGGAAAAACCTTAAGTTTTTTATTGTCATTTATATAATCATAGGTCCGACACACTACCTTGAATTCAAACAAAAACTGGTCGGGATCTTCGGATACAACACCTCGAGAAGGTTGGAAATGCTTGAAGGTGAAATGGTCTTCATGGGAGAGTTTTGTGTTGGATTCGGATGAATAGGATATTCAAATGTTACGGATGGTTGGAGTATATCCTGATCATCCCCTGCATTATGAACATAGCCATGCTGGCCATCTACATTGCCTCCTTCTGCCATAGTTTCTTGTTTCCTAGGAGAAGTTAAAGCTTCCCAAATTGTTCTCTCAAGAGGTCCAAGCTTTTATGTTGATGAGTCTGATGAATTATCTTCCTTAAGATATTCTGTTGATACAATTGGTGATTTCCCTTTCTCAAAATGTTTTACTGATGGTGAGACTGGTGATTTTTCTATCAATCTTTCGGGTAGTTCAAACACAGGTGATTCACCCCTTAGGCGTGAAGATCTCCTTAATGGGACAAGCCGGGGATCCTTTGGGGTCTCCCTAGACTTACTCATTCATGTTTACTCCTAAATGACATAAATTAAGTCAATAGTTGTTATCTTACTCTTTGTTATATTCGATTTTAACTTTGAATGTTCACGGTTTAGTCCGATTACAGCTATTGGACTATTTGTTTTCTTCGACAACACTATATCCCCGACAACGGTGCCAAAATGATGCGTAGTCGTTATACCATCATTAATTCTCAATGAATCTGTCAATCCAGGGCAGTGTACAAGGCTATCTACGGGAGAAGAAGTGAAACAGCTATAACTTAGGTCAATCTAGGGCAACAAGTCTTTATTGGTGGAACCGGTTTTGTGGGGGTTTTGGAACATTCCTATCTCTAAATTGCATGAATTAAATCTTAATCTAAGTTGCAGAATTGGAAACTAATCACTAACTACAGAAATGAAGTCCTAATTACAATTGCAGAATGAGACCTAATTATATTGCAGAATTAACGAGTTGCGAGAATTGAAAGTCTGATCCTAATTGCAGAAAGGAAATCTAATTACTTTTGCAGTAATGAAAGTCTAGATCTAATGTGGAAATAAAAACTATCAAAATTCTGTAACAGAAGGTTGTCAATCTTCTGTTCAGATTTTGACAGCAAAACATAAAAATGCAGGAAATTGCTGAAAAACAGTAAATTCTGGAAATAACAACCTGAAAATAAAGTGGAAACTTTTTTGAAAGTAAGATTGCAACTAAAAGCTTTAAGCACAAGATTAAACTTAGCATAAATAAACTAATACTGCAATTATTGTCAACTATTTACAAGCAATTTGACATAACAAGTTCTAGGACTCATTCTGCTGCAGCAAAATCAGAATAAAAACCTGCTTTGTTAGTCCTCCTCCTAGGTCTGGAAGTGGCCAGCCTCTTTGTCCAGAAGAAGGTGTAAGTCTCTCTCTTTTTCTAAATCTTAATCACACTCATTTACAAGTAATTTGAAATAGAACTGGTGCACTTTATTGATCAAAAGACATGATTACAAGAATTCTGCTGAAAAACTGTTACAGGACTGTAACAGTCAATTTCTAGTTATACTCTGTATTTTATGCTAGCTTCCTTACTCTATTTTCTATCTATCTGCTATTACTACTAGGCTCAACCTGAACGGGAGCAATATTTATAGCTATCCTATGATCTGATTACAAACAAAGAATATCTCAAAAGATCTAATCCTACAATGCTGCAACAAATTCTGGTTTTATCCTAGAAGAGGACTAAAACCTGATCTTTCCCTTAATGATGGCTTTGGTCGGCAATGACGGCAAAGACAGATGGAAGATATTTCTCTTTACTTTTTCCAACCTTTATTTCCCTTTTCTCGGCTTCAAAAATCGGTCAAAAGGTCAAAAACACATTATGTTCTTCATTCCAAAGATAAGTGGCTTCATTTCGAAGACAGTGCAGTTTTCATTCCGAAGATCGCTCATTTTGAAGATACTGCATTCTCATTCCGAAGATCGCTCATTCGAAGATATCTGCATGCTTCATTCCGAAGATCCGCTCATTACGAAGACGTTGCATTCTTCATTCCGAAGATCTGTTCATTCGAAGATCTTGTGTTTCTTCATTCGAAGATATCTGTTCATTCGAAGATACTTGGAATGAACAAATGTATGCTTTTCCATTGATTTCTTCTGCATCTCTCAGGTGGGTTATCTCCTAAGATCAAATTCTAATGGTCTTCATCCCTTTTCTCATGTGAATTCCATGCCTTGCTATTTATGGACAGCTGGCTGGAATTTACATGGGAAAGACCGATTTTCTTTGCTGACAACGAGTTTGCTTGCACTGTTGCCAGATTTAGGTGAAGTAAATGCTTGAAACAAATCAAAATATGATTAGTGAAATTCTGCTATTATTCTAAGCATATCCCATTGTAGCAAATCATAGCAAAAAGAACACAAAACTATGCAAAAAGCTGTAAAATCAGCATATAATATTTCAAATACATTGATCATGCAAAATGGTTAATATACAGCATATTAAATCAACTTAACTAACATATCAGATAAAACATAAGAGTTTATAGGCATTTTTAGTGTACAAAACATGTTATGATTGAGGCATTTCTAGGCCTCATCATTCTGGGCAAGGGTGAGCTTGTCCTTTTGTCAATTCTCAGAGATTCTAGACCATGTGCATGATAGGATAGCAGGGGAAACTTTTCTCTCAAGAAACCACTTCTACTATGTAGCATCATATGGAATTCACAATGAAATCATTTTAATGTGAAAAGATATACTTGGTTCAAGTAAATAACAAGATCAATTCTCTATGCTCAAAATTTTATTTAATTCAACTGTGGACTTTGATATAAGAGAGATTAATAATCATACAAAATAAATCAAGCTATTTATTCATGTGAGTGTGAAAGTGCGGGATTCCAAATAAATGCTAATTTATCCAAAATAATTGAAAATATGACTACAATACTTCAAGAATTAACGGGTGCAAAAATAGAAAATGTTTTTTGAATATTTTGATGAGTTTGATGTTTTTGACATTTTTTATATTTTGGTTTTAATTTATGAATTGAAAGAATAAATACTATTACTATTTTTGAAATTTTTATGCAAAACAACAATATATACAATGATGAAATGACCAGATTTGTGCATAATAACGTTTAAGATGCATAATATTCATAGGTTCTTTAAGAGCTTTACCGTCTAAGGTAGCTAATCTGTATGCTCCCGAGCCAAAATTAGTAGTGATGATATATGGCCCAAGCCAGTTAGGTTCAAATTTACCTTTAAGGTCTTTAGTTGTATTAGTATTTTTTTTATTTTCTTTTAAGACAAGGTCATCGATCTCAAAAGATCGATGAACTTTCTTGAGGTATGCTCATTTAATCTTGTTCTGGTAGGCTTGAAGATGCTCCAAAGCATTGATGTGCTTATCATCTAGGAGTTCCAGCTGACTAAATCTGTCAGCATGATATTCATCTCCTACTTTAGTATCTTGAAGTAGTAGAGCCAAAGAAGGAACTTCTAATTCAAAGGGAAAGACTGCTTCAGCGCCATAGACCAAAACAAAATGTGAGGTGCTCGTGGGAGTACGAACGCTAGTACAATAAGCCCACAAAGTAGGATATAGTTGAATGTGCCAATCTCGGCCAGCTTTATTGACCAGTCTTTTAAGGATTTTAATTAATGTTTTATTAGATGCTTCTGATTGGCCATTACCCTGAGGATAATAGGGAGTGGACCAACGATGTTGAATTTTATATTTTTGACATAATTTCTTGACATATTTATTTTTGAAACAAGTTTCATTATCTGAGATGAGGTTTCTAGGAATTTTGAACTTGCAAATAATTTGATTAAAAATAAATTTGGAAACTTGGGTTCCAGTGCAAGAAGCTAAGGGCATAGTTTCAACCCACTTCATGAAATACTCGATAGCAGTTATGATGAATTTGTGTCCATCAGATGACATATGATTGATTTTTCCAATGATGTCTAAGCCCCATTTTGAAAAGGGCCAAGGAGATGAAATAACCTGTAGTTCTTATGCAGGCGCATGGACAAGGTCAGCATGTTTTTGGCACTTGTCGCAACGGTGCACGTAATCATGTGCATCATTCTCCATGGTAGGCCAAAAATATCCTATCCTAAGGAGCTTCTTAGCAATGGTGCTACCACTAAAGTGTCCCCCACAAGATCCGTCGTGGGCTTCACTCAAAGCTTATCTAGATTCTTCTAGATTCAAACATCTCAATAGGATACCTTCAAAAGATCTCCTATATAATGTATTGCCAATTATTACGAAGTGACTTGATCGTCTACGCAATAATCGGCACTGGTTTCTATTAAAACCTTCAGGGAAGGTTCTATTTTTAAGAAAATTGAATATATCAGTGTACCAAAGTTCAGGAGTAGTTTCGTTGATTAGAAACACATCCAAAGGTTATAAGCATGATTTATTTGAAGCAGGTTCTTGGAATCGACGAATAATGATGGTAGCATATTCATCCTCTAACTCCAAGGGTAAAAGATATGGAGCTGCAGCCATTGCCTTAGCCGCACGATTGCTATTTTGAGGAATAGCTTCCAAGGTAACTTGATCAATTAAAGATATTAATTGTAATACATATGCTTTATATGGATGTAATTTATCATCTTTGGTCTGATAAACATCATTCATTTGATTTATAACAAGTTGAGAATCACCGAAAACTAATAGATTTTTAATTTTCAATGCCAAGGCAGCTCGTAAGCCAAGGATTAGAGCTTCATATTCAGTAGTATTATTAGTGCAAGCAAACATTAATTTAAAGGATAGAGGTATAAGATGTTTCTATGGAGATATTAGAATAATACCTACACCATCCCCACTCATGCATCGGGCTCCATCAAAGTATAAGGACCATTTCTCTGTATGGTCTGCCTCTAGTTTAAGGCATTCGTCAGGAAACTCAATGATGAGGGGATGGGTAGACTCTAGGGGTGCAGCAGCTAATTGATATACTATGATTTGACCCTTAACAGACTTCTATCCTATAAACATGAGTTCAAACTTGCTTAGAGAAAAAACCCACTTTGTTGTGTGACCAGATAAATAAGGTCAACTCATGAGATACCGTAAAGGATCGGATTTAGCAATAACATAGGTTTTCTAACTGAGCATATAATGGCGTAATTTTTGTGTAGAAAATATGACTTCTAGACATAATTTTTCTAATGCTGTGTAATGGGTTTCATAACTGATTAATGTTCGGCTAATATAATAATTAGCACATTCTTTATTCTCATTGTCAAGTTGAGCTAACATAGCTCCTAAGGCAAAATCTAAAGTAGAGATATACAATATAAATGGGCGATCAGGTCTAGGTGGCGAAAGCACAGGCAGGTTAAGAAGCTATTGTTTGAGGCATTCAAATGCTTCCTGACATTCATTGTCCCAATGGAATGAGACATCCTTTTTAAGAAGCTTAAGAAAGGGTTCGATTTTATCCGCCAGCTTATCGATGAAGCGACGGATAACTTGAAGCTTACCTTGTAAACTCCGTAATTCAGATATATTTATGGGTGTGGGCATATCAGTGATAGCCATAATCTTGAGAGGATCAATTTTTATGCCATGTAAAGAAACTATAACCCCCAATAATTTACCATACTTGACTCTGAATACACATTTGGCTGGATTCAATCGGATAAGATATTCCCTTAACCGATTAAATACTTTTCCAAATCATCTAAATGGTCATCTTTGTTAGTAGAACGAGCTATAATATTGTCTACGTAATCATGTAGTATATCATGCATCATATCATGAAAGATATAATTCATGGCTCATTGATAGGTTGCACCTGCATTCTTCAAACCAAATGGCATCACTTTCCAACAAAAGGTCCCCCAAGGGGTAATAAAGGCTATTTTAGCCTGATCTTCAAGAGCTATCCTGATCTAATTATAACTAGAAAATCCATCCATTAAGGATATCATTCCACTCCCAACAGTAAAATCAATGATTTGATCCATATTGGGAAGAGGAAAATCATCTTTAGGGCATGCAACATTAATATCTCTAAAGTCTCATGCAAACCCTAACTTTAGTAGCTTCTTTCTTAGTTACTGGAACTACATTTGAGATCCATTCAGCATAATCAATGGCTTGTATAAAAATGACTTTCAAGAGTTTTTCTAACTCCCCTTTGACCAATAAGGCCACTTTAGGATGCATTTTTCTAAGTTTATGTTTAACAGGTTTAGCATCCGGATGGACTACTAAGTGATGCATAACTACAGAAGGGTCTAAACTTGGCATATCTTCATATGTCCAAGCAAAGACGTCTTCATATTCTTTAAGAAATGCTATGTATTTATCCTATTTTTCTTGACTCAATTCTGATCCAATGTTGATTAGGTGAGGATTATCCTTAGTTCCAATGTTAATAACTCCACATGTCTCTTGTGTTTCATCATTGAAGGCTTTTATGATCATATCAGTTCTTTTCATTTCATCGCTTCTAAACCCAAATCTTTGGTAGAAGTCAAAAGTGCAGATGTTTAAATATGAACCATTATCAATTAAGACTCGTTTAACTGCTACATCTCCGATTAAGGTAGTAATATATAAGGGGTTATCATTATGTAGACTGTGTTGAGGTATGTCTCTATCCTAGAAGTCAATACAATCAACTTCATGAGTTATTATAGTATTAGCCATGGATTCATGTTGAATGTCTTATGGTACCATCATCTGGCTTAATGTGAGCATTAATTCGTCTCTATGGGTATGAGAAGATCTTAAAAGGTCCAACAGAGAAGTTCTAGCTGTAATATTTGATAGTTGCTCATTAATATTGTAAGGAGGTTTAGGTTGAACATTAGGTGCCTGATTCTATTTATTAGGAACTTTCAAAACAAATGGAGCTGATCCATCATTCTGCATTTGATCTTGTTGAGAGTTTTGAGCCTGTTGCCTAGTAATAGCTCCGATGGTACCCACAATATTGTTCTACGGATGATGAATGGGTCTTGGTCTAGCATTTATGGCTTGCTCATTAGAAAGTAATTTGTGAGAGGATGGTCTAGTAGTGACTCTTCTTGGAAATGATTCTTTTGGAACCATATAACTTGTGATAGGGAGAATAGGTTTCGATTCATATTTAGAGTTATTCGATTGATTTGAGGTGATTTCCATATCACTCTCAGTCTCGTATTTCGTATCACTGAGATCAGGTGTCCAAATATTATGTAGAGGCCTGGTCATAACCACAGATAAGGTTGTGTCAAATATTTCTATCTCATGAGTAGGTAAATGCCCACTAATAGTTCCTACATATTGGGTAGGAGGGGGAACATTATGATGCTCAATTTTATTAGCCACTTCATTGCCATGTTTTGGTAAAGGATGTTGAAATATGTCCAATGATTGATTGGAATTATGGTTCTAATTTTGGGAGATATTCTTTTGAACATTATTAGGAAGATTTTTCTTAGGTTGAAAGGCTTGTACCTCCATCTCATTGTTATCAATCAAGTCCTATATTTTATGTTTTAATCTTTTACAAGAGTTGGTAGTGTGTCCAGGTCCTCTATGGAAGTCACAGTGTAAATCAGCTCTGTATCCGGGTATAGTTGGATCAGGTTCCTGGATATTTGGTCGTTGAATCAAACCTCATTCTAATAATTGTGGTAGAATGGTTTATAAAGGTTGATTCAACCTAGTAAATTCTTTATCAAGAGGTTTTAGTATAAACTTCTCCGTTGTCTTCGTAGCATTAATAGTAGCAATATTTCTGCTATCAGTGACTCCATCACCCACAACTTGTTTATTTTTATATTGATTTCTAGATTTTTTCTCATCGTCTTTCTTTTTAAGCTGACCTCTCTGAATGAGAGCATCTTCCACTCGTCTGGCTAATTCTATAGCCTGATCGAAGGTGTTCAAGGTAGCAGTTGATAATTCGTAAGATAATTGGTCTTGCAAATTATTAATAAAGATGTCCAACATCTCCCTATAAGGCAACACAAAGTGTAATTTTCCTATCAACTGTCTCCACCTAGCTAAGAAATCAGCAAAACATTCATCTTTGTCTTGTTTTAAGTTGTACAAGTCTTTAATGGTCACATGCATTTCGATGTAGGCACTAAATTGATGCACAAAAGACTCGGCTGTTTCTTCAAAATTCCTCAAAGAATTAGTGGGTAATTGATAATACCACTCTAATGCCATTCCTCCTAAACTTTTTGGGAACATTTTTAGTAATAATAAGTCATCATGTGATATATCATGACATGCTATCCTAAACATACGAATATGCTCTATGGGATCTTTGTTTCCTTTATATATGGGCAAGACAGGCATAGGAAAATGTTTAGGATATGGTTGTGCTACAACTATAGGATCTAAAGGCTGACTACACATCTCTCAATAATTGTACGAGGGACGGAAGGGATCTATCTGGTCCATGCGGGAAACTAACTATTTCACCACAGTTTCAAGATTACTAGTTTATCCACCATGTTGGTTTGGTGGGACATAAGCATGGGATTTATGAGTGTATGACGGTGTGACATAAGGATTAGATGCTATATTGCTATTATGCAAAGCATTGGTAGGAAGATTATTATGAAGAGGATTTGTAATAGTATTATGTTGTATCCCAGATTTTTGGTAATTGGTGTTTGGTTTTGTTTTGGGTTTTTGTTGATTTGAGGTATATTGCTCAATAGCTTGGCAAAATAGAGCAGTAAATGATGTTTTATTTTGTGCAGGAATGACCCTAGGCTTGCTAATAGGCACTTTAGATGGTTGGGTAACCTATTGTTGTTGCATGTTCTGGATTATAGCTGCCATATCCAAGTTGGATGGTCCAGCTTGATCACTCTCTTGATCAATAAAGGACAAGGGATTAGTGCGTGTGTGAAATACGTCTTCTAGGGTTGCTTGAGTATCACTAATTTGATCTTTGTCCATATGGACTACTCTATTAAGAACGCCAATATTAGTATTAATGAACTTCCAGAATTGTTCCATATTTTCAAAAGTAACAGCTCCTCCCAGAGATATTTTAGGGGATGAGGATCCTTCCTCTAACATTTTATTCTTGTTCATTTCTTACAGTAAGCTCTTCTTCTTGCTGGTCTAGGATTTCTTCTTCCTGAATTTGATCTTTAGGAAGGACATCTAGGTTATTTAATGGTTTTCCTAACCAATATTCTTCTTCTTCAGTCTGTTTTCCATTCCTAAGTCTAGGCATTGTGCTTAAACTTAGATTTCAGCATATATATATATATATATGGAATAGGTTTGAGAGGTATATATTTTAATTATATACCTAAAAAGGAAATATTTTGGCCCTTTTTTTATTTTATATATATATATATATATTATTTTTGTATTTTATAATATCATTATAAAGATAACAAATAGCATTCTGGTTGTAAAAATAATAACAACAGTAAGAATAATGACTTAGTTTTCTATAAATAATTTATGGATATCATTAATAGGATCGAGTTCATCAGGAGTCATGAAATGCTCTTTTTCAAATTGGAAATGGTTTTTCAAGAACTTGATAAAGTGTGCTATAGTAATATGATCTACTTCAGACTATGACTTGTAAAAATAGATCTCATGGCAATACTCTCGATACAACATAGCTCTGGGAACTCTATTCCATATTTTCTTATCCATAAGAACGACTTCTTGATACTCTATATGAGATAGAAACTTATGTACTATAACTGCATTCTCAAGGTATTATTCAAAGGTGTACAATTTTGAAGACACAAGTGCTCTTTTATTGGCTAACCACCTATGGCAAGCTCTCTGAAGTTCATGGTACAAAGTTACTTGATCAGGATCCAGGATTCTATCTAGGACAAACCTCTTAATTTGCCTATGTTTTTTTGACCTAGATGAAATAATATCCAATATCCTATCAAGTTCGTCCCACAAAGGTTGGACTCTATTTGTTTGGGGTACTCTAATCACAGACGTAATCTCTATGGTTGTTAATTTATTTTCAACATTTATGGTGACAACTTGTATTTTATTATAATCTACCATCTAAACATGATATGCAAATTTAACTGTTTGTCTAATGATTCTAGATGTTAATTAATAATAAATAAAAAATAAAAAATAGGTTGTTTTCAAAAGGTTTTTAGTTTCATGTTGGGTTCACCAAAATGTATCAACCCAAATTTTTCGTGCCCTTACCTTTAGGCTAAAGGATCCGTTCCCGGAAGGGGGATGCGAGAAGGATGGAACAATTCCTCAAACTGAGAGGCCCTTTGAAGGTCGTGCCTCTTGGAAGAGGGGTATAAAGGTAAATTTTTGACAGATGGTGGGGTTCACCAGGAAACTTTGAGTGGTAGTTTCCACGCCTAGGTTGAGAATGGTTTTGATGTGTTCATTTTATACTCGATAATTCATAATCCTAGGTTGGCTAGAATGAATCTAGGCTATTCTATATGAAAAATACCAATTTATATGAATACAGAAAGCATGAATGAATCCTAAATACCATGAATATACTAAATAAGAAAGAATGCACCTGATTTCGGATGTCTGATGAAGATTTTGAAGCTTGTAGGAGTCCAGATCATCTCGAATATGACAGGATCATCTGAATTTATACACAATCATCCCAGATTACAGTCGGTCATCTGAGATTAGACAAGATCATCACCGATTTTATGAATTCATCAGACGAATTCGTTAGAAACCTACAATCACAAAAATAGACACCAAAAACCGAAAATGCAACTGCAAGAATAATGCAAAATAATGGAAATGATAGTATGAATGCTTAATTGATAAATATAGATAGCAGATTTAAAGTAAATACATTATTTTAATAACTTATTTTAAATTTATCATGCATTTATGCTAGATGAGGTGAACTCCAGGATGCAGAATGAGAATCAATCAAGTTAATGCGTAATAAAAATAAGGAAAAAATATGGGAAATACAAACTCATGGCTCTGGTTGCCCCAAATCTGAACTTCTATCGATATCACCTCCAATTGTACGAGATCATCGTCGATCTGTGACAGGATCGTCTGAAATAGTCTAAAATCGCCAGTGACGATCTGAGCTTCCTCCAGCTGAAGCACAGTGAAAACCAACAATGAAAGACTTGAAAATACAAATGCAAATGATGGGGTGAGGATGTTCTAATACAGCAAAATTAGAATTGCAGGGGAATGATCAGCCAGGGGGTTCAGGGGGGATAAACTGATAAAATCCCAATTTATATAGGAGTAGGGGGAGGTTAGGAGGTTGGGGATCATCCCAATCTGGGAGATCTCCAATAGAGGAATCTCCAACTGCACAGACACGCTTCTGCCCAAGTTGGAGAGGCTATTGAAATAGAAGCTAATTATGAAAATTTGGTTTTGGGACAAAATTGTCTGGACGTTCTGTTCTAGACGAATTCGTTCGATCTGGGATGATTTCGTCTGATCGACGACGATATCGTCCAACGGTCAAAACAACTCCTAAAAATGTCACAAAAAATGGGGTGAGCGGTTAACAGGCAGTTTCGGGGTTAAAATTCAAATTTTATATTTTTACTAAGGGTTTAACTGTGCCAATTTTAGGGTGCTACATTTTCCCCCCTATTTAGTGAATTTTTTGAAGAAAATGCGTTAAAGACGAGTTCTCCATGCTTTACGAGAAAGCAAAAATTTACTCAATTTTTTAGCCGATGATTCCAAGTCGAATCATACGACTTCTTACTATGGTGCCCCCTCCGAGTTTTTACCCAAATCGAACGTTTGAGGTAAAAGCATGGAAAAGCAAATTTTTTAAAAAAATTGTTATTTTTTTTAAATAAAATTAAGAAAAATAGGGTAAAACCCTAATTCATTGTTACTATTCACTTTCACTATTTTTAGAGCTCTATAGGCAAAATGGTAGAAACAGCACATAGATCAACATAGGTCCGATGTGGATTGTGGATAAGGATCTAAACTTGGTGAATTATGTTTTTAATTTGATTTGTGTGGTTTTTAATTTAAATTTTGACTATTTTTTGAGGCATCGTGGCCGTTTTTAAGCCGTCGACGACGTCGGGAAGAAATCATCCCAATTTCGTCAAAATCGTCCCCAGATCATCGATTTCGTCTAAGGACGAAATTGATGAAATAGGGGTGATCCTGTCCAACAAGGGTTGATCCCCAAGTGGAGAAATCGAAGATGATTTCATCCTATAAAGGACGATTTGACTCAATTTAGGATGATATCGTCCAATAGTGGACGATATCATCATTTCTTTTATAAGATGAAATTGATTTTAATGATTATCTATTAATGATTTATATTGTTTGATTGTTTATTTTGCAGATGGGATTACTAAAAATTTGGGAGTGGAAATACCGGGGACTAAGAGACGATGTACCTACACTCGACCAGGTGGAGTGAGACCGACTAGTAGAAGTTGGGCTACAGCATGTGGCGAAGATGCCACAAATATCGACAGACATGGGGCTACTGACAGCCATAGCAGAGAGGTGGTATCTGGGGTCGTCCTACTTCTGGATATTGACAAGGGAGATGGCTCCCACTCTAGAGGATGTATGGAGGATCTTCAGGATCTCCATACAAGGGCGGTTTATGAATCCTATGGCAAATTAAGGCCATGTTATGATGCAACTATGCAGAGATCCTAGCTTCACCTTGGAGAAGGGCAGAGTTAACATCGATATATTGAGGCAGATGCCTGGGGTGTCTCGATTGACTCAAGTTTTGGTAGGGGTGGTGGGTGGCCTACTGCTATGCCACCAGAGCATATGTAGGTTGCCATGGCTACTCTCATATGTGGTCTGTGATATGAGAGACCACAACTATAGATTTTATTAGGGCAGCTTTGTACTATACCACTTGTATAGGATCCTATACGGGGTCATATACAATGGAGGTCGATGTCTAGTTTTGACATCGCTACTATAGGTTTGGTGCTAGGAGCACATTGTAGTGCAGAGGCAGATAGGGCTTCCACTGATAGGGGTTGACCGGGAGAGACCCTGGGTTTTCTATTAGTGGCTCTAGAGAGGGTCACAACGGTGGATAGATCTATCGATGTCCTGGAGGTTGCTAGATGACCTCATCCCTAACTAGATCACTTGGAGGCCATGGAGAGATCATCCAAGGTGGGGATAGTATGGGTAGGAGTTGTCTTGCATCATGTGAGTCTTCTGGCTGAGGATGGAGCAGGTAGAGGTAGATCTCCACTGCTATGACCAATTTTTATGGCAGTTCGGTCTACAGCAAGGGATCCCTTCTCTTAGGGATTACGAGTACTCTCAGACTATTTAAGATAGTACTACATTGAGCGGGGCTCTAGATATGCAATAATTCTAGAGTTAAGACATGGATGATGCCCCCATTCAGCCAATGAATGGGGATGATTTTGGGGTTACAAACAAATATGATGTCTGGTATGCAGGCATTCACCCTCCTTAGATGATGAGGGCACAGGGTTTGATGCATGCCATGGTGCGATGGATGGGGAGGCAGCGCCAGGCTGCTATCGATGTAGCGAGGGGTCATGGAGGGAAGGAGCAGTGACGGTCTCCTTAGGAGAGACGTCGGAGAGTGCCATAGTCTCTGGAGAGACCACAGTAGGTAGAGAGGAGAGAGGAGGGACTCCATTCTTAGCAAAGGGAGAGGCCTACATCGCTTGATAAGGGCAAGGGTATCGATGTGGGGGAGAGTAGTGATATGGCAACTCTCTAGGCTGAGAATTCTTACCTCCGAGCTCAAGTGCAGACACTGTAGGATGAGGCTACATGGCTCAAGGCTCAGAGTGGAGGGGCGAGCACTCGAGATCTAGCATGGTCTATTGCTTAGACTGCATTCTACCAAGGATTGTACTATCGTGTGGTTCTAGAGAACCAAAGGATACCACTTCTAGCCCCCATTACAGAGCCAATCATGATGGGATTTGAGGACATCCTCACGATCGACGGTGAGGACCCGAGACACAGCACGGACCTCTATGGAACCACCTCCTCCACCTCAAGGTGGGAGAGGAGATGAGGCTGAGAGCTCAAGGGCTTCTCAAGACTAGCTAGTTTTTGGTTATAGACCGTATATTTTTGAGAGGATTGAGTATGCCAGGGTATATATTATGGCATACCAATCTAGCTGTGATATGATGTACATATATTTTGATATATATATATATATATGATTTTTTTGTGATATGACTTGTCCATGTTTTTTATGATGCTTTAAGTTTTAAATGGTTTATTGTTTATTCATGTGATTATGTCATTGGAAATTTCAAGAACTTAACAATTTGACAATGCATATTTTACCACAATGTTCCCTAGTGTAATGATCAAATCGGCTTCAGCTGTACAACTATGGTCATCTAAAATTTTGTGACATCTACAAAAATATGATGCAATTGTCGGTAACTCCTGCAATTGAGATCTACGACTTACTACATGATGATTTCTTAGATCTACTCGACGAGGAATATTTTCTCTAAATCACCTAATCTCTAGCACAAGGCTACTATGTTGTCTTCAAGGGCTCTCAACAAAGGATATTTCACGAAGGGACAAAGACTAAATCGATGAGAGAACTTAGTCTAAAAGGTTTTTTAGAGATAGCTTAGGAGAATTATCCCATATGCGGCATACTATCAAACCTTAATTATTTAAATAATGTAGCACACTAGCTTATTAATCACCATATCTTGGTGGTTCATCCTCCAAAGCCCTATTTTATCCCTCGCCACAACCAATTCAATCTTGCACCATAGGTCTAGTCCACATCCATGTCGAGTCACATCTGAGTCAGAGAGTCTAGTCAAATCCTTCATGTCACACAGTCCTAGGACCGCTGTACATGTTCGTAGGTGTTTGCCAACCAGTCACATTGTTCATCCACATAGATCCAATCAGTCTAGTCTAGGATAGTAGATCCAGTTGGTCTACTCTAATAGGTCTTGGTCACGTCATTAGTGCATTTGTGTCCTTAGACTTAGGTTGTGTAGGTGTTGGTGTCCCTCAAGCATGTTTTCCTCCAGCATCCAATAGGTTAGTAGGGTGTCCAACACATATAAATAAGGTGTCCCTTGTATCTAACGTTTGCATAGGCTGTGGTGATCACCCTGCATCGCACTAGTCCTTGCCCAGTCTACTGTGCAAACCTGTCAAGTTGTCATCCCCCTATAGAGTCAAAAGAACAATTTCGTGTCAACCTCTACAATATGATCAATGCTCAACAAAGTGTAAGCTCAAAATTAGTAGAAGAGCCCACAATATCTAAACTAGGAGTGGAGCCCGCTCTTTAGCTCTAATACCATGTTAGGAACTTAACAATTTGATTATTCCAATGAACGAATAAATAATACACTGTAGGCTCTAATTAGCCTGTAATAAGCGGATCTCGTGAACAACAATGAGCCCTAAATAAACTATGCTAACAATAAGCCTAACAATAAAATAATGTAATAAAAGCTAATAGGAATATATGCTAACAGGAAATAGTATAATTTTATGTCATGTTGTAAAACTTAAATGAAATAATCTGATGTAAACAAATTGGTTGTTGTGGTGTTGTTGAGTGGTGTTTTAACCCGATTGTGAAAACACACTCTCCTGTAGGATCCGAGTCCTAAATCCTCTGCTTGCAAAGAAAAACGATTTCTCCAAGGTTCTTATTATGCTGATTATTAATTATGCTGTTTAAAATGAAATGCTAAGAACACCTTAGGGTTTGCAAGTGGATGTTAACAAGGGGCACTGTGGTTTATTAATTTTGAACTTTCAATGGACTCAAAATGAATAAAATCTGCTTTAACCTTTAATTATGATGGATTTTTAGTGATTTATTCAAACACAGTAATTAAACTGCTGAAAATAAAATATGGGTTTGAAAAGCAAAGACAAAAGTAAACAAAAGTAACAATAAAAATAGATTACAGTCAGAAAGTTGTCATTAATCCGATGAAACCGAAGATATTGAGGCTTTCTACATGCAACCTAACCTAATGAACCTGCACATCCACACAATCCAAATAGGCCCGGTGCGAGTCTCGAGGGTTTTCGTGGTAATTCCAGAAAATAGGCATTCGCATGAAGCAACCAAGAGATCTTGCATTAACTTCACCTAAAAACCTAAGAAATCCGGAAGGGAAATATAAACATTAAATCATGCATGCAAAAGTTACTCCTTCTTTCTCATCCAATAAGATGCCAACTCTCTGTATTTGTATTTAAATGATATCTCGATTACATTCAAAAATGTTCCGGTGTGAAAGAAAATCCTAGAATAAAAAGAAGGAAATTGCCCAAGTACGGGCCCAGAATAGCACAAAGCCTTCGTCTCTGCAACTCCGTATTCGGCAATTTCCAACCCCTCTTCAATCTGCATTTTTGGCTTTATAGCAATGTTATGGCTCTTCGATTTCCTCTGTCGCTTCATTTCCTCTTCCTGTGGGCGACCCTTCAAATTCCTGCTTTTTCCCGCTTTGATTCACGCTCAAATTTGGAAACGCCCCGAAATTCACCTCTGCATGTAACGTCCCTACAAGTTTGACACCTGCATGCCACGTGTCGTGCTTTTCCTGTGCCCTGTGTAACGCTTACTACAAAAAAATGACAAAACTGCAAGTCTGCCCGTTCATCTTCCCGATCGCGAAATCGTGACATGTCGCGAAATCGCGACATGCTTTCCTGCCGTACGCGTCCAACGGCTTTTCGTAGCGATATCGCTACCGTTCTGGCCTCGAGCTTTTCGAGGCGTAGTGAAATCGCTACCGTTTCCCTGTCGGGCCTCCTTGGCAACTTTACGTCGCGACATCGCGACCATTATCATCCTCTTGCCTTCCTTCGACAAACCGTCGCGATATCACTACCGTTTTTATCTTCCGTACGCCTTGGCAAAACTTGTCGCGATATCGCGACGTTTTTCCCTTTCGGACCTTCATGCAGCTTTTTGTCGTGAAATCGTGACCATTTTCTCCGTCCGTACTGTTTGCCAAAACACGTCGCGAAATCGCGACACTTCCACCTTTGAGCCTGATTTTCATTTTCGTCGTGATTTAGCGACATCTTCCTTGACCGTACAACTTTGCCAAAATGCGTCGCGAAATCGCGACACCTTTCATCATCCGTACGCTTCCGCAAAACTCGTCGCGAAATCGTGACGCTTTTCCCTTTCGGACCTTCATGCAACTTTATCGTGAAATCGCGACCATTTTTTTTGAATCTGTCAAAACCCGTCGCGAAATCGCGACCATTTTTTCGTCCGTACACCTTTGCTGCAATCGGTCGCGAAATCGCGACGTCTTTCCTCATCGAGTCCTTTAGCTTTCCTGTCTCGATATCACGACGTTTTTAACTTACTCAAAACACGTCGCGAAATCGCGACACTTTTCATCACCCGTACGCTTCGGCAAAACACGTCGCGATTTCGCGACATCATTTATTTTCTTCCGAACAGCATGTCGCGATTTCGCGACACCTTTTCTTTTCTCCTCAGCGACACGTCGCGATTTCGCGACATCCTTTTCTTCCTGGTCACCGACACGTCACGATTTTGCGACACCTTTTTCTTCCTGGTCACCGACACGTCGCGATTTCGCGACACCTTTTTCTTCCTGGTCACCGACACGTCGCGATTTCGTGACAGTTTTTCTGTTTCGTTGTCGTTGACCGCGCTGACCGTGATTTTCCGACATGTCACGATTTCGCGACAATTTTCGGTTTCGGTCGCGATTTCGCGACATGTCGCGATTCGCTACTGTCGCGATTTCGCGACCCCTTTCTACACTTGTGCATTTTCTCTTTTTTTCAATTACGGCATCTGGGTCACTGAGATCCTTCCCTGTGAGCCTTGCAAAAAGGTGGGTCCCCAATTTTGGGGTGTGTTGTGGATCAACCACAACAAATGGCGACTCTATTTGTCAAATGCTCTTGAGCATTTTAGTAAGAACCAACTTTGAAACATATCACAAACTCGTAAATACATGTTAGCACATGAGCAAAATAACAAATGCCCAAAGATCAAAAGTATATGAATCATCAGAATCATCAAGTATTAGCTGAGTGTGTGCAATGTGTTTTCATTCCCTATCGTTTGAAATTGATCAACATTCCATTATCAGTTTTGCATGAATGCATATATGGGATGGTGAATGATTTGTGGCCCTAAATGAATGAGCTAGGAGATTTTGCTTTTCCTAATAAGCATGATCATTCTTCTACTATTATGTACAAGCATTCAAGATTGCCAAACCCTCTTAGGACCCACAAGTTCATTTCCTTATTGTATCCCAAAGTTGGTTATGAGTCCCTACTATTTAGAACCCATGTGCAAGTGAATGTGAAATCAGAACTTTGGGGAATCAGACTCCCAACCAACCGAGATGAGAGTTTAACCTTATCCTTACTATTCTGATTTAGAGTTCATTACCTCACTTTAAGCAAAATAATTAAACCAATTATGGAAGAAATGGTCATGCTAGTCTAACCCTCTAGACAATCAGTGGTCTTGCTTTTTTTTTTAGGCAAGACATGATGCCATGCATGGGCATATCTAACCCCACAATCCAAAACCTTATCTCTATTTCTTTGGACCTTGGGGATGACTACCCATCCCTTGCAGAGGACAAGTAGTACGATCCTTACAATCCAAAATAAAGATGAGATGGGAAAAATTTATTTATTTATTTATTTCTTGGACCTTGGGGATGACTACCCATCCTGGTTAGGGACAAGTAGTACGATCCTTACAATCCAAACCTTAGATATAAATCATTAATTCTATTGCTTAAACCTTGGGGATGACTACCCATCCTTTGCGAGAGGACAAATAGTACGATCCTTACAATCCAAGACTTACTATGAAATGAGACATAAGAGCTTTGGGGAATCGGATTCTCAACCAACCAAGATGAGAATTTATGCCCTATCCTTACTACTCCATGTGGGTCAAATCAAAGCTTTGGGGAATTGGATCCTCAACCTAAGTTTGATGAGGATTTAACCCTATCCTTACTACTACGATTTTAAGCTTTAAGCTTTATGGAAGTGGTTAAAACCACTGTTTTAAGGATCATGTTGCATAATAGGATAGACATGAAAACCACTTTCGCTCAACCTTTTCTTCCAAGCTAGGTTTTGATCATTTTACTCAAGATCTTTTTTAATTTATGAGACGTGCTTGGTTCTAGATATCTCAAGACTCAGTTTCCAACCTTAGGAGCTACTTACATATATGTTATAACACAACCCTAAGAGGATTTGACATACTTTCATGGCTTGTACATAAGATGCATATGCAACTAAAATGAAATGTATGTGAGGTGAGATGGAATATGAATGCATTACTTCTTGAATTGTGAATGAAATGATTTGTCATGCAAAACTGATTCTTTCATATATCACAAAGTCAAACAATATAACTTAAAAAGTTTTGTGCTACTTGTGGAGCTTTTACAAGACAATTCCAATATTTCATATTCTCCTAATCCTAAGCATAAGTTGACATCTCAATTTTCTATTATTATTATTATTATTATTATTATTATTTTAAATTAACACACATGTCAATTGAAATCAAATCCATAATCAAAATCCTAACTAAACTAACAATCCTAAACAATAAAAACAAAATCTGAAAATCCTTCACCAACACCAACAGAATAATATCAAAGTCTCACAACCTAAGGGCTAAAATAATGCTTTAGAATCTGCCCATTAAGCGGCGGCATGAAATCTTTCCCTTCTAAGGTTTTTAGCTTTGAAGGTGTTCTTCCCAAGAATTTCTGAAATCTGATATGGGCCTAACCGAGAGACAATCAAACTTTTGATGGTTTCCTTTTTCCTCATGTCTTTTGTCCCATAGTAACACCAAATCTGAAATTCTGAATGATTTAACTTTGGCCCTTCTATCAAACCATCTCTTGATGACTTCTTGGTGTTTGTTCATGTGATTCATGGCTTCTTCTCTCTTTTCATCCAGTTGCAATAACCGGCTCAATCTAGCTTCAACTTGATCATCTGTCCCCATGTACTCTTGTATGAAATGTAAGGTCTGCGACTCCAAATTTGCTTGGAAATATCGGGTCTTGCCCATAGACCAAATGATAGGGAGTATTCCCTATGGATTCTTTCACTCTGGTCCTATCTGCCCAAAGGGCAAACTTTAGTTGACTGTGCCAGTCCCGAGGATTCTTTTCCAGCAACTTCTTAATAGTATTCAACAAATTCTTATTTGAAGATTCGGCCAACCCATTTCCTTGAGGATAGTAATTGGATGCAAACTTTAAGCTCACTTTATTATCATATGCCCACTCTGCAAATTGTGTGGAAATGAAAGCTTTACCATTGTCACTGACAATAGAATCGGGCATTCCATATCTTGTGATAATTTGATCCTCAAGGAATTTAATCACAACGTCTGTGGTGGCGTGTTTAGTGGGAATCACTTCTGTCCACCTTGTATAGTAGTCTGTAGCTGTCAAAATAAATTTGTGAGAGTCAGAAGAATTTGGGTTAATAACCCTGATAAAATCTAGTCCCCATTGTGCAAACGGTCTCATTTCAACTACGAGTTGCATAGCGGCATGGCTGCATTTCTTTCTCTATTTGCGGCCACTTGGCGGATGTGACAAGATCGCACATGAGCATGCGCATCTTTGAATATATGAGGCCGGTAATATCCTGCTCGCGAGGATTTGGTGTGCTTTGTAGGATTGGCTGCACCATGACCAGTTCCGTGCTTGCCATGAAATTCTTGCAACACCCTGGCGGCTTCGTCTTTGCTCAAGCATCTCAGGTAGATACCTTCGTGATTTTTCTTGTAAAGTACACCAGACTTTATCAGATAGTTAATAGATTTAAGCCTTAGAGCTCTCCTTTGTGTTGAATTCAAATTAGACGGGCACTTACCGGTCAATAAAAATTGCACAATATCAACATACCGAGTCCTCCTTAGCCATGTATTACGTATTTGAGCATTGACACTGTTATTTGCGGATCATTTTCTACGATCGCCTTTGCCGGTCCTTGTCCTCGAACTAGTTTCATTGGTTGGATCTCGAGATCAAATTCTTGGATGGTTGCAATCCACTTTCCTCTCTTTTCACCTAGTTCATTACATAAAAACATGGTCTTGACAGTCAGAATCGGGTACAATGGCAATAATTCTGTTGTGTACGATGTAATGCCTAAATTTTTTCACAGTTTTAAAAAGTGCGTACATTTGCTTATCAAGGATTGAATACCTTAATTGGGCATCTTTTAAGGGGGCACTTAAAAACGCAATGGGCTTTTCGGCATTATCTTCGCCTTTTTGGGTTAATACACTCGCCAAGGAGTGCTCCGATGCAAAAGCATAAATGTAAAAAGGCTTGGAATAGTCTGGGCTTATCAAGACCGGGGCTTTGGAAATGGCGTCTTTGATATTATGGAAAGCCACTCTACTTTCCTCGTTCCATCTTACGTCCACATCTTTCTTGAGCATCTGGTTTAGAGGTTTAGCTATCTCAGCAAAGCTAGAAATGAACTTCCTCACAAAATTGACTTGCCCAAAGAAAGACCTCAATTCTTTTTCTTGCTCGGGAGAGGTAGGTCTTGGATAGCTTGTATCCTTTACGGGTCGATGGATATTCCCTCCTTTGAAATAATGTGACCTAGCAGTTTCCCTTCTGTCACTCCAAAAATGCATTTCTTGGGATTTAATGAAATTCCATGTTCCCTGCACCTTTGAAGCACCTTCTTTAAGTCTTTAACATGATCCTCTCTCTTCTTCGAGAAAACTGGGATATCATCCACATACACGATGATGCATTTGCCTATTAGTCCTTTGAATGCGTAATCCATGGCGCGTTGAAAAGTTGCACCGGCATTTAATAGTCCGAATGGCATTCTCTTATATGCAAATGTCCCCCACTTGGTAGTGAAGGCTGTTTTCATCCTGTCATCCGGATGTATAAGAACTTGGTTGTACCCAGAATATCCATCGAAAAAGGACATCATTTCTGATCCATTTACCATTTGCAAGATTTCATCGATTGATGGCAATGGATAATTATCTTTTCGGGAGGCTTTATTAAGATTTCGAAAATCTATGCACGACCTAATCTCTCCACTCTTTTTTCTCATTGGAACGAGGTTAGCCACCCAGGTTGAGTGCCTAACGGGAAAAATGATTTTCGCCTCTAACAGTCTTTTAACCTCCTTTTCGATCAAAGGCTCCAATAGCGGGTTAACAACTCGTTGTCTTTGCCTAAAAGGCTTGGAGTCTGGCTTCAAAGGTATGGTATGCGTGATAATGTTCTGATTGTAAGTCTTTAGCTCATTGTAGTTCCAAGCAATACAATCTATGTAGTGCTTCAAAGCCTGTATTATATTGCTCCTTTCTTCCTCTGTACATGCCTTTGCTATGTACACCTCCTTTGGATTGTCTGCACTCCCCAAATTAATTAAATCGCATGCATCTTTGGGGAGCGGGACTCTTTTTCTTTTCTTGTTCTTGCATTCCATGTCGAACATTTTTTCTAATGAAACCACGTCTTTAGGAATTTTGTTGGATTGATACGCGGTTTCACTTTCTTCTGTTTCATCCTGCCACCTTTGTTCCTCATCGATCACTTGATTTTCAAAAATACCCGAGTTTGTGACAAACTTGAAGATGTGACTGTCACACTCAAAAACCTGGAAATTCTTCACATTATCAGGTATTGATGGACAAGGAACCAGCTCAATGGAAAACTTTTTACATCTTTTTATATCCACCGGGTTTAACATGCCCATGGCGACTGCAAGAGAGTCTGCTATTCGATTCCCTCTCCTAGAAATAAGGGCTATGTTGAATGCATCAAACTCCTCCATGAGATCCATAACCCTAGTCCTATAAAGGCTCAGTATTTTGTCGCGGCATGTATATTGTCCTTTGATTTGCTTGACAACCAACTCAGAATCACCCAAAACCTTCAAGCATTTAACATGTTTCCTCAATGCTAGACGTAAACCGTAAATCAATGCTTCGTATTACTGCCACATTGTTTGTGCAAGGAAATTGCGATCTGTAGGCGGCCAATAATGGTTTACCTCCTGGACCAGTGAGCTCGACTCCGGCTCCTGCTCCCTGTCTAGATTTTGATCCATCAAACTTGAGCAACCACGTGTGATCTTTTTCCTCAGAAGAACCACCATGACACACTTCTTCTTTAAGTTCATCAACAACTTTCTCAACATCAAGAGCATAGACCCCTAGGTGCGGCTCGGAAAAGCTGAACCTCATTCGGCTTGTTAAAATCCGTTATAATCTCCTTAAGCCTCGGTTCGTTTTCCACTCCGATTTGGTTAGCAATGCCCTTCCATGGCAGCCACATATGCGAGCGATCTGTTGCAAAATAGCCATTCAGCGTTTTCATCCAATCTCTCGCAAGTAACATTCCATACCTACTCGGGATGTTAACCACCAAAATATCTACAACTTTCTTTGGACCACGGGTTCAGAATTTAATTGAATCTTGACATCATATAAGGTCCCTACTACATTTACCTTTGAACGGTCCAATTGCAAGACCGTGCATTTGGATGAAACCGGTTGTAGACCCAGCATTTGACATATCTCCGTAGGCATGAGGTTGCTAGTGGCTCCTGTGTCTACCAAACAGTTATGCAAGTTCTTACCCGCAATTCTCAGAGTTAATAAGAATGGCGGGACATCCCTTCTTTCCTTTCGCAAAATCAGGTGGGATTCAGCTCTTTTTTCCTTCCACATCGGATCGGGTGAGTTCAAAGCTCTTATCAACGCCTCCTTTTGACCGGGTAATTTAGCTGCGTCCGGGGAATGAAAGACTAGATTTGGACTTCTTCATATCCTCCACTACGTCATAATTTGGTTTTTCGAATTTGACTGTCTTACGGACGTCATTAGACATTTCTCTTCGAGTGGAGGGGGAGGGTTGTTACTTGCCTTTGTATCTGGAGGAAGAATAGAGCTGTTTGGAGGTGTTGATGAGGTTTTAGGGGTTTTAGACTTACTCCTCAAATGGTACCCATGAGTCCCCTTTCTGAAATCTCGAAAAGCTTGCACCTCCTGCTCCAATACTTCATCTTCTTCCTCCTCGCTCTCACCCTCTTGGTGATATATTGTTTCCATCACCATAATATTTTCATCTTGTTGATACGATGGATCCTCATTTGATACGAGTTCCAAATCGTCAACTTGTGCCTGAAGACAATGAGTGTATCTAGCTATCTCAGGGCAATTCCTTTCATTGTGTTCTTTTGTGTTATGTAACCTGCACCCTCTTTCCCATGCCAAATCTGAAAGATTCAAAAGAGAATTGGATTGGCTGGGGCCTGCAGAAGCATCTAATTGATTAGCAATGGGAGCAGGAACTCCCCCATTGTTTGGCTTAGTGTTCCAGTGCCTCCCTCTATTGTTAAAATTCTGACTTGGGTGAGGGGCACGGGACTCATGCTTCTATTGTTGAACTCTGTCATTACTTAGTTTATGCACTAGTTTCTTGAGCTCTTCGACTTCCGAAAAGACATCCTTCGGTGGAACCACATTGTTATTAACCCCCATTGGATTTGCATAATTGATGGGGTCTTGATTCCACATTTGGGTGGGGTTATGAGGAATTGGATTCCCAAATGGATTGATACCTTGAATTGGGATTGGATTCGGAACAGGGACTATGGCTTGAGGATTGACTTGACTAGTTTCTGCGTAGTTGATTGGTGTTCTGCAAAAATGCGAGAACAGGTGGAATGGCTGCGATTGGTTGGATTGGAATGGGTGCATATGCGGGTGTTGATGGATACGGCTACGGATATGGGAATGCGTTCATACTTGGCATTTGTGGTGCCATGAGCTGATTTGCCTGGGGAATTTGACCATATGGAGCGCCCTGTCCCAACATAGGCATTTGGGTAAACCCGTAGCCTTGCGGTGTCAACTGCTGCTCAATAGTCATGGCTTCATTATAGGCCAAAGCAAGCGTGGTGACCTGAGGATTACGCCTTGCAAACATGGCTGTCATGGGGTCCAATGCCCCAAAATATATCTGCAAAGCTACTTGCAGGATCGATGGCAAAATGTCTAATTGCTCTGTTATAGTTCTTTTGGAATCTCTGATTAAACATTCGGATTGGTTCCCCTTGGCCCCGTTTGCATGTAATAAACTGATTGTAAATAGTTGCGGGATCTAAGGGAGACCTAAATTGATTGACAAATGCATTTTCCATTTGTGTCCAAGAGGTGATTGAACCAGTTGGCAAGCATATATACCATTCATATGCTATTGGATCCAAGCTCATGGGGAAAAGTCTGCAGGCTACATCTTCATGCTGAACTTGCAGTCTAATTAAAACATCTCTATAGGCTTGGATATGTTCTTCTGCTGTTCTTAGGCCATCTGGCTTGTATTTAGGCAGAAATATTTCAATGTTCTTGGGGATTTCATGGATATCCCCAGCAATATTCAAAGGAGTATTGTTAGCTCCATACCAAGGAGCTGTTGGAGCTTGAGCCATTTGACTCGGAATTGATGTAGACAGACCTACAATAGCGGGAAGAAATGTTACAAACTATAGGCACACTAGGGGCAACAGATACTACTGGCGTAGGTCCACTCGACGTTCCTGGAGAAAATAGGCCTTTTGCTATCGGAGTGCTTACGACTTGCTTGACTTTACCCTTGGGAGTACCAGTAAGGTCGTGAAAAATGGTTTCTCCGGTTGTTTGAGACCGGGTCGCAATACGGCGTGGTGGGTCCAGCCTGCCTGAGGAAACCCTCGGCTAGTTCGAAGAAAACCTGCAACAAACAAAAAAAAATAGTGTTGCAGTTTAGCCGTAAATTATTTCAGAATTAAATTAAAACAAAATATTCAGATATAAAAATTAAAATAAATAAACCGATCGCCCTCCTTCTAGCGCCAATCTGTTGAGTGGTGTTTTAACCCGATTGTGAAAACACACTCTCCTGTAGGATCCGAGTCCTAAATCCTCTGCTTGCAAAGAAAAATGATTTCTCCAAGGTTCTTATTATGCTGATTATTAATTATCAAGGATGCTGCTTAAAATGAAATGCTAAGAACACCTTAGGGTTTGCAAGTGGATGTTAACAAGGGGCACTGTGGTTTATTAATTTTGAACTTTCAATGGACTCAAAATGAATAAAATCTGCTTTAACCTTTAATTACGATGGATTTTAGGTGATTTATTCAAACACGGTAATTAAAGCTGCTGAAAATAAAATATGGGTTTGAAAAGCAAAGACAAAAGTAAACAAAAGTAACAATAAAAATAGATTACAATCAGAAAGCTGTCACTAATCGATGAAACCGAAGATCCTGAGGCTTTCTACATGCAACCTAACCTAATGAACCTGCACATCCACACAATCCAAATAGGCCAGGTGCGAGTCTCGAGGGTTTTTGTGGTAATTCTAGAAAACAGGCATTCGCATGAAGCAACCAAGAGATCTTGCATTAACTTCACCTAAAAACCTAAGAAATGCGGAAGGGAAATATAAACATTAAATCATGCATGCAAAAGTTACTCCTTCTTTCTCATCCAATAAGATGCCAACTCTCTGTATTTGTATTTAAATGATATCTCAATTACATTCAAAAATGTTCCGGGTGTGAAAGAAAATCCCGAGAATAAAAAGAAGGAAATTGCCCAAGTACGGGCCCAGAATAGCACAAAGCCTTCGTCTCTGCAACTCCGTATTCGGCAATTTCCAACCCCTTCTTCAATCTGCATTTCTGGCTTTATAGCAATGTTATGGCTCTTCGATTTCCTCTGTCGCTTCATTTCCTCTTCCTGTGGGCGACCCTTCAAATTCCTGCTTTTTCCCGCTTTGATTCACGCTCAAATTTGGAAACGCCCCGAAATTCGCCTCTGCATGTAACGTCCCTGCAAGTTTGACACCTATGCGCCACGTGTCGTGCTTTTCCTGTGCCCTGTGTAACGCTTACTACGAAAAAAATGACAAAACTGCAAGTCTGCCCGTTCATCTTCCCGGCCGCGAAATCGTGACATGTCGCGAAATCGCGACATGCTTTCCTGTCGTACGCGTCCAACGGCTTTTCGTAGCGATATCGCTACCGTTCTGGCCTCGAGCTTCCTTTTCAGTAAGGCGTAGCGAAATCGCTACCGTTTCCCTGTCGGGCCTCCTTGGCAACTTTACGTCGCGACATCGCGACCATTATCATCCTCTTGCCTTCCTTCGACAAACCGTCGCGATATCGCTACCGTTTTTATCTTCCGTACGCCTTGGCAAAACTTGTCGCGATATCGCGACGCTTTTCCCTTTCGGACCTTCATGCAGCTTTCTGTCGCGAAATCGCGACCATTTTCTCCGTCCGTACTGTTTGCCAAAACACGTCGTGAAATCGCGACACTTCCCTGCTTTGAGCCTGATTTTCATTTCCGTCGTGATTTCGCGACATCTTCCTTGACCGTACAACTTTGCCAAAATGCGTCGTGAAATCGCGACACCTTTCATCATCCGTACGCTTCCGCAAAACTCGTCGCGAAATCGTGACGTTTTTCCCTTTCGGACCTTCATGCAGCTTCTTGTCGCGAAATCGTGACCATTTTTCTGTTCCATACAGTCTGTCAAAACATGTCGTGAAATCGCGACCATTTTTTTGTCCGTACACCTTTGCTGCAATCGGTCATGAAATCGTGACGTCTTTCCTCATCGAGTCCTTTAGCTGTTTCCTGTCGCGATATCGCGACGTTTTTCATCCTTCATGCACTTTCCGAAACTTTTTCCAAAACACGTCGCGAAATCGCGACACTTTTCATCATCCGTACGCTTCGGCAAAACACGTCGCGATTTCGCGACATCATTTATTTTCTTCCGAACAGCATGTCACGATTTCGCGACACCTTTTCTTTTCTCCTCAGCGACATGTCGCGATTTCGCGACATCCTTTTCTTCCTGGTCACCGACACGTCGCGATTTCGCGACACCTTTTTCTTCCTGGTCACCGACACGTCGCGATTTCGCGACACCTTTTTCTTCCTGGTCACCGACACGTCGCGATTTCGCGACAGTTTTTCTGTTTCGTTGTCGTTGACCGCGCTGACCGCGATTTTCCGACATGTCGCGATTTCGCGACAATTTTCCGGTTTCGGTCGCGATTTCGCGACATGTCGCGATTTCACAATAATGCTACCTGTCGCGATTTCGCGACCCCTTTCTACACTTGTGCATTTTCTTTTTTTTTTCAATTCTGGCATCTGGGTCATTGAGATCCTTCCCTGTGAGCCTGCAAAAAGGTGGGTCCCCAATTTTGGGGTGTGTTGTGGATCAACCACAATAGGTGTGATGTGATGAAAATATAAAGAGACTTCTAACAATAATTTCAAAGGACATTGTCACTGTTATAGACCATTTCATGGAGTCGTTGCTCACTAGGTCATCAAGCTAATCCCAGTATAGAAATATTGCTAAAAGTAAAAGAGTGCTTAAGAAACTGTCTTAAGACTTTGCGTTGTGATGATGAAAAATGATGATGGTGATGATTCATTTTCATATTTTCATAAAAATATTATGCATGAAATATTAAAAATATGATTTTTTGTTAGGCATAAAATTCCTAAGTGTGATAAAATTTTGAACAATTCCCTAGGAATTATACCATCGTTGCAAAATTGAATGGCGACATAATGGAATGAAAAGGAAAATTTTGCGTCCTTTTAAAGCACAATTGTGTAACATAATGATGTAAGCCATATGTTTTTATGAATTAAAATGAATGGGAAAATAAAATTAGAACAATGGTTTGCGCTAGGCATAGAATTATAGGTATAGACTTATACCATCATCGCGAAATCCAAAAAAATAATTTTATTGCATAATTGATTTTTGATTTTGAGATAAACAAAAAATAATATATAAACATGACTTTATTGCTAGATTTTGAATATGTTGTTTGAAAGAAATTTGTGAATTTTTGAAAAAACATGTATTGTAATTGTTTTTATACTAAACAGATGTGCTTTAAATAAGAAGAAAAAATTATTCCAAAAGAGTTGCAAAAATATTTTAAATTATCTCAAAGACAAAATGTAGATTTATAAGGAACCCTCATGTGCATATGTGAGTTCATTGCCGATCTTGATTTATCATAATGATACAAAGTCTCTCAAATACAAATGTGTGTGCAATTGTATTGTTCATTTACCAATTTTGAGCAAGATAATTTGATACAAGTAATTTGAATTAACCAAATAAGTGTTCGTTGACCATGATTTATATGCATGTAATCATACCAGACTACTATGTAAGTCGGGTCATCAAGAGCTAGCTAATCCATAAGTAGATATAGGTCTGTACAAAAGAAGGTCGCTAATGTGACAGACATATCACCATGCTAGGAATTACCCAAGGCCAAGTGGGTTGGGCACAAACCACCTGTTATGGGGCTTACCTCACGGTTTTTGAATAATTGAGAATTCCAAGGATTCAAGCTCATTCACCCTTCTTTTCTTTTCAAGGGGTAGGGAAAGGGATTTATTTGCATTGTGCTTGTTCTTTTCTCTTGCTTCTTCTTTTCTTTTTCTCTTTTTTTTGTATTTTTTTGTATTTTTTGCTTGATACTAAGATAATGCTGAAATATTGTTGCGATGGTACAAAATGATATTTTTCTTTTTCTCATTTTCTTTGACTTTTATTTTTCTTCCTATACTAGGGATACTTGCTCGGATTGGCTATAGAGCAAGGGATTTTTATTTTGGGCAGGGGTGAGCTTGTCCTTTTATCAATTCTCAAAGATTCTAGACCATGTGCATGATAGGATAGCAGGTGAAACTTTTCGCTCAAAAAACCACTTCTACTATGTAGCATCATATGGAATTCACAATGAAATCATTTTAATGTGAAAAGATATACTTGGTTCAAGTAAATAACAAGATCAATTCTCTATACTCAAAATTTTATTTAATTCAACTGTGAACTTTGATATAAGAGAGATTAATAATCATACCAAATAAAATCAAGATATTTATTCATGTGAGTGTGAAAGTGCGGGATTCCAAATAAATGCTAATTTATCCAAAATAATTGAAAATATAGATTGCAATACTTCAAGAATTGATAGGTGCAAAAATAAAAGATGTTTTTGAATATTTTGATGAGTTTGATGTTTTTGACGTTTTTTATATTTTGGTTTTAATTTATGAATTGAAAGAATAAATACTATTACTATTTTTTGAAATTTTTATATGGATGACAAAAATGAAATAATATGCAAAATAACAATATATACAATGATGAAATGACCAGATTTTATGCATAATAGCGTTTAAGATGCATAATGTTCATAGGTTATTTAAGATATTTATCATCTAAGGTAGATAATATGTATGCTCCTGAGCCAAATTTAGCAGTGATGATATATGGCCCAAGCCAATTAGGTTCAAATTTACCTTTAAGGTCTTTAGTTGCATTAGTATTTTTTTATTTTCTTTTAAGACAAGGTCGTCGATCTCAAAGGATCGATGATGAACTTTCTTGAGGTATGCTCGTTTAAGCTTGTTTTGGTAGGCTCGAAGATGCTCCAAAGCATTGATGCGCTTCTCATCTAGGAGTTCCAACTGACTAAATCTGCTAGCACGATATTCATCTCCTACTTCAGTATCTTAAAGTAGTAGAGCCAAAGAAGGAACTTCTAATTCAAAGGGAAAGACTACTTCAGTGCCATAGACCAAAACAAAAGGTGAGGTGCCCCTGGGAGTATGAACGCTAGTATGATAAGCCCATAAAGTAGGATATAGTTTAATGTGCCAATCTTCGATAGCTTTATTGACCAGTCTTTTGAGGATTTTAATTAATGTTTTATTAGATGCTTCTGCTTGGCCATTACCCTGAGGATAATAGGGAGTGGACCAACGATGTTGAATTTTATATTTTTGACATAATTTCTTGACATCTTTATTTTTTAAACAAGTTCCATTATCCGAGATGAGATTTGTAGGAATTCCGAACCTACAAATAATTTGATTAAAAATAAATTTGGAAACTTGGGTTCCAGTGCAAGAAGCTAAGGGCATAGCTTCAACCCACTTCGTGAAATACTCGATAGCGATTATGATGAATTTGTGTCCATCAGATGACATAGGATTGATTTTTCAAATGATGTCTAAGCCCCATTTTGAAAAGGGCCAAGGAGATGAAATAGCCTATAGTTCTTGTGTAGGCGCATGGACAAGGTCAGCGTGTTTTTGGTACTTGTTGCAATGGTGCACGTAATCATGTGCGTCATTCTCCATGGTAGGCCAAAAATATCCTATCCTAAGGTGCTTCTTAGCAATGGTGCTACCACTAAAGTGTCCCCCACAAGATTCGTCGTGGGCTTCACTCAAAGATGATCTAGATTCTTCTAGATTCAAACATCTCAATAGGATACCTTCAAAAGATCTCCTATATAAGGTATTGCCAATTATTACGAAATGACTTGCTCGTCTACGTAATAACCGACGCTGGTTTCTATTAAAACCTTCAAGGAAGGTCCCATTTTTAAGAAAATTGAATATATCAGTGTACCAAAGTTTAGGAGTAGTTTCGTTGATTAGAAACACATCCAAAGGTTCTAAGCATGATTTATTTGAAGTGGGTTCCTAGAGTCGACAAATAATGATGGTAGCATATTCGTCCTCTAACTCCAAGGGTAAAAGAGATGCAGCTGTAGCCATAGAATCAGTCGCACGATTGCTAGTTTGAGGAATAGATTCCAAGGTAACTTGATCAAATAAAGATAATAATTGTAATACATATGCTTTATATGGATGCAATTTATCATCTCTGGTCTGATAAACATCATTAATTTGATTTATGACAAGTTGAGAATCACCGAAAGCTAATAAATTTTTAATTTTTAGTGCCAAGGTATCTCATAATCCAAGCATTAGAGCTTCATATTCAGTAGTATTATTAGTGCAAGCAAACATTAATTTAAAGGACAGAGGTATAATATGTTTCTAGGGAGATATTAGAATAATACCTACACCAGCCCCACTCATGCATCGAGCTCCGTCAAAGTATAAGGACCATTTCTCTGTATGGTCTACCTCTAGTTTAAGGCATTTGTCAAGAAAGTCAATGATGAGGGGATGGGTAGACTCTAGGGGTGCAATAGCTAATTGATCTACTATGATTTGACCCTTAACATACTTTTGTCCTATAAACGTGAGTTCAAACTCGCTTAGAGCAAGAACCCACTTTGTTGTGCGACCAGATAAATAAGGTCGAATCATGAGATATCGCAAAGGATCAAATTTAGAAATAACATAGGTTTTATGACTGAGCATATAATGGCGTAATTTTTGTGTAGAAAATATGACTGCTAGACATAACTTCTCTAATGTTGTGTAATGGGTTTCATAACTGATTAATGTTCGACTGATATAATAATTAGCACGTTCTTTCTTCTCATCGTCAAGTTGAGCTAACATAGCTCCTAAGGCAAAATTTGAAGCAGAGATATACATGATAAATGGATGATCAGGTCTAGGTGGCGAAAGCACAGGCAGGTTAATAAGATATTGTTTGAGGCATTCAAATGCTTCTTGACATTCATTGTCCCAATGGAAAGAGATCCTTTTTAAGAAGCTTGAGAAAGGGTCCGATTTTATCCGTCAGCTTATCGATAAAGCGACTAATAGCTTGAATCTTACCTTGAAAAACTCTGTAATTTAGATATATTTGTGGGTGCGGGCATATTAGTGATAGCCGCAATCTTGAGAGGATCAATTTTGATGCCACGTAAAGAAACTATAACCCCCAATAATTTACCATACTTGACTTCGAATATACATTTGGTTGGATTCAATCGGATAAGATATTCCCTTAACCTATTAAATACTTTTCTCAAATCATCTAAATGGTCATCTTCTTCAATAGAACGAGCTATAATATCATCTACATAATCATGTAGTATATCATGCATCATATCATGAAATATATAAGTCATGGCTCATTGATAGGTTGCACCTGCATTCTTCAAACCAAATGGCATCACTTTCCAACAAAAGGTTCCCCAAGGGGGTAATAAAGGTTGTTTTAGCTTAATCTTCGGGAGCTATCCTGATCTAATTATAACCAAAAAATCCATCCATTAAGGATATCATTCCACTCCTAGCAATAAAATCAATGATCTGATCCATATTGGGAAGAGGAAAATCATCTTTAGGGCATGCATCATTAATATCTCTAAAGTCTATGCAAACCCTAACTTTAGTAGCTTCTTTCTTAGTTACTGGAACTACATTCGAGATCCATTCAGCATAATCAATGGCTTGTATAAAAATAACATTCAAGAGTTTTTCTAACTCCCCTTTGACCAGTAAGGCCACTTTAGGATGCATTTTTCTAAGTTTTTGTTTAACAGGTTTAGCATCCGGATGGACTACTAGGTGATGCATAACTATAGAAGGGTCTAAACCTAGCATATCTTCATATGTCCAAGCAAAGATGTCTTCATATTCTTTAAGAAATGCAATGTATTTATCCTATTTTTCTTGACTCAATTCTGATCCAATGTTGATTAGGTGAGGATTATCCTCAGTTCCAATGTTAATTTTTATGACATTTTCTACTTCCATGTGTAGATTTTTCTCAAAATTAGGTGGGGTGGGTGAAACGCCCAATTCTTGTAATTCTTCCAAGGTTAGCTTGTATAATTCATCTTGAGGTGTCGTGGCCTCAAGCTGGGCTATACTAGGTATAGAGCCATCAAAATAAAATTCATGATGTAACAATTCCTCAACGGAGACATCATGGAAGATATCTCCCTCCAACTCATCATCGGATTCGACGATCATCTTAGGGTAAACTATAGATAGCATATTACATGTAAATGGCTTATTCATTAAACATAAGGCATCACGTTTATCCAAATAATATTGGTAACATATGAGATGGTCATCATCCTCAAATGGGAAGGGCTAACCCTTACTATGAAATAGGCCCACACCACATCGAGCGAGCCACATTTCTACCTCAAAAGGTTCTTTCATACCATTTTGGAAAGGTCCTAGACCTTTCCCTTTATATCCCAACTTAAGCATTATAGATTTTGCTTTAATATACTCATTAGTAAAATAACATCGAGCATATCCATTATAATGAGTCTTGATGTTTCTAGGTATTCTACCCCTGTCATATCCCTTATAAATAAAAGCACAACTCTCGACTTGGTAAATACTTCCCATAGGCTGTGGGAGACCCAAGGTACAAGGAGATGGTGGCAATTTATTTAAAATAAGGGAATCTTGCATAGAAGCATTTGTTTTCTCTGATATAAGAATTTTAGATAAATCGGGTAAGAGCTCATCAGTAAGAGCATAAGAAGTAGAAGGAACACTTCCTACATCTTATGGTGCAAAAACTATGCCTTTGGTGGATTTAGATGTTGTAGAGATGTCTATGGATGAGTCTATTATAGGTATAGAAGTTATAGGAGTAGAGAAAAGAAGCCTTGGTTGTGGGATTAGGATATTTCTGAGGTCCTAATGTGGTTTGTTTAGAGGATGGTTGAGCTGTATGTAGAGGTGGAACTGATGGAGAAGAAGTAGATGACATTATGGGTGTATGTTTCACATGTTTAGACAGATAATGAGAATTAGGATGTGTGGATGACAGCATAGGGCAAAATTGAACTCTAACAGGTACTGCCAAAGCACACATATCAAAGGGTCTAGGATCACCATGAATGGTAACCAACTGATTCTTAAATTTGAATTTAACACATTGATGTAAATTTGAAGGAATGGCTTGCATTGCATTGATCCAAGGGTGACCCAAGAGTATATTGTACGAAGAATGGTAATGTACAATAAACACGGTCGTATCCAAGGTTCTCGGACCAACTTGCAATGGGATGGTAATAACTCCACATGTCTCTTGTGTTTCATCATTGAAGGATTTTATGATCATATCAGTTCTTTTCATTTCATCACTTCTAAACCCAAATATTTGGTAGAAGTCAAAAGTGCGAGATGTTTAAATATGAACCATTATCAATTAAGACTCGTTTAACTGCTACATCTTCAATTAAGGCAGTAATATATAAGGGGTTATCCTTATGTAGACTATGTTGAGGTATGTCTCTATCCCGGAAGTCAATACAATCAACTTCATGAGTTATTATAGTATTAGCCATGGCTTCAGGTTGAATTTCTTGTGGTACCATCATCTGGCTTAATGTGAGCATTAATTCGTCTCTATGGGTAGGAGAAGATCTTAAAAGGTCCAAAAGAGAAATTCTAGCTGTAATATTTGATAGTTGCTCATTAATATTGTAAGGAGGTTTAGGTTGAACATTAGGTTTCTAATTCCCTTTATTAGGAACGTTCAAAACAAATGGAGCTGATCCATCGTTCTACATTTGATCTTGTTGAGATTTTTTAGCCTTTTGTGTGAGAGGTGAGCTATTCGATGCAAAGTTAAAACTTGCATTAACCATTAACTTGAATCTTAGGTTACAAATGATTTAAATAAACACAAAATAACCATACTAGAGAAAAGGGGGGAATAGGAGAAGTTAAGGGAAGGGAGAAGAAATTAAATTAAAACTCTCTTTCCACCCAAAGATGTTGTCGTCCAACTACCGTCCAGGTAAGGTAAAAGGTAAGTAAACTTACCCAAGGTAAAATACTCTTTTTAACCTTTTACCAATGGTAATTTTCCAACATTCTCCCCCTTAAAGTTGAGAGGACTGACTATACAGTCTCTCAGCTTTATAAATTGAGATTTAGCCATGCCTTTGGTGAAGATGTCTGCTAGATTATCCAAAGTGTTGTAGTATTGAAGCTCAACTATCCGTTGTTCCACCATATCTCTTATGAAGTGATACTTCATATCAAAATGTTTTGACCTTTTGTGGTGGATCGAATTATATGCCAACTGTATGGCACTAATATTATCACAATTCAGTTTGGTTGGACCAATTTGTTTTTTGCCAATCTCTTCAAGGATTTTCCTCAACTAGAGGATTTGAGTACTAGCATGGGTAATGGCTATATACTCAGCTTCTATAGATGATAATGCTACAACAGATTGCTTCTTGGAACTCCAAGTTATTAGTCCTAAACCTAGACTAAAACAATTCCCTGATGTAGATTTTCTATCATCTATATTACTGCCCCAATCGCTGTCACTATAACCAACTAACTTCACAGAGTTAGACTTGTGGTAATGGATTCCAAAATCCAATGTACCTTTTACATATCGTAAAATTAATTTTGTTGCTTGAAGATGCAGCTCGGATGGGCATGCCATAAACCTTGATACTAGAGAAACAACATACTGTATATTTGGCCTAGTGTTGGTGAGAAACATTAAACTCCCAACCATGCTTCTGAAATTGGTCATGTCAACTTTTGGTGCTCCATCATCTTTGCTTAGCTGGATTCCATGTCCTGTTGGTGTTGCAACTAATTTGCACTGCTGCATATAGCAAATTTCTTGATCATGTCATGAGCATATTTTTGTTGACATATGAATATCCCATTCTTTGATTGATGTACTTCCATTCCTAGGAAGTATCTCATTAATCCGAGATCCTTCATCTCAAACCGATTCATCATGGAGTTTTTGAACTCCATATTCATTTTATTATTACTACCCATAAATATTAGATCATCCACATATAAACAAACTATGAGGATATCTACTCCATTCTTCAGGTAGTATAGAGTTGGTTCACTCTTGCTTTTTGTGAAACCATACTTGCTGAAATAGCCATCAATTCATGAGTACCATGCTCGTGGTGCTTGCTTGAGGCCATAAAGTGCTTTTTTCAATTTATAAACAAGGTTCTCTTTTCCTTGTTCTTGGAAACCTTGAGGTTGTTGAACATACACCTCTTCTATTAGGTATCCATTTAAAAATGCACTTTTCACATCCATGTGTTGAATGTTCCATCCTTTATGGGCTGCCAAGGAAAGAACGGTTCTGATTGTTTCTTGTCGAGCAACTGGAGCAAAGGTTTCCTCATAATCTATTCCATATTTCTGAGTAAAACCCTTAGCTACTAATCTTGCCTTGTGCCTTTCAATGCTTCCATCAGCATTGAATTTGGTCTTATAGACCCATTTACATCCAACACATTTTTTTTCCCTTGGGAAGCTTCACAAGCTCCCAAGTATCATTCTTTTTAATTGAGGATATTTCCTCTTCCATGGCATCTTGCCATATACTTTTAGTACATGCTTTTTCATAGCTAGATGGTTCTAGCTGTGCAATAGCCAACAAAGTATAATTGACTACATCACCCCTTGGTTCATGAGACTCATCATCTCCTAGCTTGAATCCTAGTGTATCTTTGTTGGAAATTCCTATCCAACATTTGAGAAGATGGATGACTCTGTAGTATGTGCTTTCCTCTATTTGTCTCTTTCCTTTGAGAAACTGGATCAATATCCATTGGACTTGGAGCGCTTATAGATCTCTGAAATTGTTTCAAAGAGTTTGGGGGTGCCAACAAATGAGTCCCTCTTGGACTTGGTGTACCACTTGATGTACTTGATGAAGATTCCTGATGTGGACTTTGTGGAGGGGAACTATTTCCACTACTTTTCTTGGGGTGTACAAATGTGGAACTTTTCGAATTAGAGTCTATATCAACAAATTTTTTATGACCCCATTCTCCCCCTTCATAAAAAATTACATCCCTGGAGATAATTATTTTATGTGTCTTGGGATTGTACAATCTATACCTTTTGGTCGATTCACAATACCCTAAAAAAATACATGCTTGACTCTTGGGATCAAGCTTCTTTCTCTTCTCCTCATGAATGTGTGCATAAGCTAAAGAACCAAATACTCGAAAATGTTTGACATTTGGTTTCTTACCGTACCATCCTTCATAAGGAGTGATACCATCTAAACTAGAAGTCGGACTTCTATTTAGAATATATGCACTAGTTCTCACTGCATCTTCCCAATAGTTGTATGTTAGATGCTTTGTCTGAAGCATCGTTCGTGCCATTTCAACAAGGGTGCAGTTCTTTCTCTTGATGACACCATTCTTTTGTGGGGTATAGGCAGTGGTAAACTGCATTTTTATCCCATTTTTCTTACAATAATTTAAAAATTCATTTGAGGAGTACTCTCCTCCTCTATCAGTGTGAAGACATTTGACATAGTAGTCACATTGCTTTTCTACATTATTTTTGAAGTCTATGAAGCAATCAAATACTTCATCTTTGTTTTTCAAAAAATAGATCCAGCACACTCTAGAATAATCGTCTATGAATGCTAGAAAATAAGAATTGTTTCCAAGGCTTTTTGTTTGCATTGGACCACAGATGTCCGAATGTACTAGCTAAAGAGGATAGCTTGCTCTCCACACTTGGCCTCTTGGAAACTTCATTCTAGAGTGCTTTCCCAAAGCACATGCTTTGCATACCTTCTTATGTTCTTGAATTTTTGGTAGTCCTGTCACCATAGATTGTGATGTTAACATTTTCAAGCTAGCGGAATTGAGGTGACCATATCTCAAGTGCCACAATACACTTGGATTTGTAAAAGCAATGTTTGCAAGTTGAGCTCCCCCTGGCTTACCAAATTTTAGAGGGAATAACCTATTATTTGTCATAGGTATTTCTATGATGACTCTGTTACAATTGTTTTTATCAAGGATTGTACATTTTCTTTCATCAAAAACTAATTTGTAATGCTTCTCCATCATTTGGCCAACACTTAAAAAATTGTGTTGTAGTTGTGGAGTATAGTATATGTCATTCACTTTTTTAAGGCCTTATTTTGTTGGAACTTCCATAGCTCCAATGACTTCAACTTGCAAAGATTTATTATCCCCTAACTTAACATGGGATTTGTAATTTGAATCTAATGTTGCAAAGAAATTTTCTTTGCCACTCATGTGGTTGGAGCAACCAGTATCCAAAATCCATGTATATTTAAGATTTTGATCTGACTGTCCATAAGAGAGAAAAAGATTTGATGGACCTTCTTCTTCTCCATAGAATGAGCCATATTGGCTGCTTTGATCTTTTGAAGACTTTGACCAGCAGTCACGAGCGAAGTGTCCTTGTTTCCCACAATTGAAACAAGTTGTTTTAGTCTTGTTACTTCCTCGTCCTTGATTTCCATAGCCTGCATTGCCACTTTGGTTCTGATTGGCTCCTCTGTTTTGATTTCCACCTCTATTTTGATTTCCTCCTCTATAGGAGTTGCTTTGGCCTTTGCCTATTTATTGTTGTCCTCTGCCTCGGCCTCTTCCTTGTCCTCGTCTTGCAGCTTCATTCAAAGTGAAGGCTTTGTCATCACCTCCATAGCTTGTTGAAGGTGCTCCTTGAAGTCTCTCTTCATGTGATGTTAATGATCCAATCAAACTATCAAATGTAAGAGTAGAAAGGTCTTTTGATTCTTCAATTATGATGGCAATGTGATTCCACTTAGGAAGAATTGTTCTCAACACTTTCTTCACAATTGTTTCAACTTTTGTGTCATCACCTAAAGTTTGCATCATATCAACTACTGCTTTGACTTGTACACAGTAGTCACCGACGCTTTCATTTTCCTTCATTCTGAGATTTTCAAAATCTCTTTTTAAGTTCTGAAGCCTGACTTGCTTCACTTTATCACTTCCTTGGAATCCTTCTTTCAAGGCATTCCATGCATCTATGGCAGTTAAGTAAGATGCAATTCTAGGAAAGATACTTGGATCTAATGCCACTTGAAGATGGTATAAGGCAAAAGAGTTATTTTTATGTGCATCTTTGAAGATCTTCTTGTCGGTTGCACTCAAAGTAGTCCAATCTATTGGAGCAGTGTAACCATCTTCAATACTATCCCATAGTCCTTTTCCTATGAGTAATGTCCTCATTTTGATGGACCAATACTCATAATTATCCCCACTAAATTCAGGGATTGGTAGATTGTTATTTGATCCCATTACAATCTACTAAAACAAGAAACCTTTCCTATATAGTCTTATTTCAAAAATACTTTACAAACTATCAAGCCTTGCTTGATTTACAATCATAAACAACTCACTTTTGTTGTTGTGATTCAGCAATTACAAAATTGTCAGCGACTTGTTTGTCATCGTCACTGATCAATATAATTTTAGGAGAAGGAGGTTGTAGGATTTCAACTAAATTACAATAATGAGTATATTTAGATCCTTGTGGAGCAATCTCCACTGTGTCGGATTGTTCAAATCTTCTCCCAAAGGAGTTATCTTCTAAATCTGCTTCGTATCCTAGTTCAAGATTTCTCTGTTGTGCAATAACCGCGTTTTGCAACTGTGAAAAGACTGAATTTATGCCTAGTGTTCTCACATGCTCATCAAAGCTTTCAGTGTTTGTTCTCAGTAACAAACTACAAAGTGCTTGGTAACATCCTTCCGATCTTATCATTTAAGAAAATTTTCCAAAAATTTTCTTTTACAAAGATTTCCTCTTAGGAAATTTTACTAAAAAAATTTTTTTACCTCTTAAAGCGTAAAAAAAAAATTACAACTATTTCCTCTTAGGAAATGTCAATCATCAACTCAAATGATAAATAAAACCTTTCAAAAAAATTTAAATTACCTTAAAGGTTTTTTAAAGAAATTTTCTTTTAAAAAAAAAAAAACTTTTGACCTCGCCGAGGTTCGACTGTGCGACCTCGCAGGCGTCAAGGCAAAGGGTAGCCACTATGCTACTGGGTAGATCCGAGAGTACTAGCTAGATCCCTGCCTTTATTGTGTTCACATTGAATGCGAAGCAATATTTTGGCTTTGCGCTTCGGCGCGAAGCAAATTTTTTTTATATTTGGGACTTAATAGTCCCACATCGCCGATGCGATGATGTTGATGCTCTTTAAAAAGAGCAAAGCACTATATGTGCTTTGATTACCTGTGGGAAATCCATAGGCTATGTGATCCTTTTTCCATGTACCACACGTAGGTCACCTCATGCCACGTGTAGGTGGCCTCTCCAATGAACCACCTTGGGTCGTGTGTCACCCTCTCCAACATGTCACCTCGAGCCACGTGCCACCTCATCAACAAATCACATCGGGCCACGTGTCTGGCCTATGCATGTCATGTATAGCTCCACCAGAACCTTGGGAATCACATCGATCTGCTCCTATGGGCTACCTTGGTTCCTACGGGCTGCCTCAAGATCTGTGTCACTGCCTCGAACTGCAGGCCCCACTGCCTCGAGATTCAAGCCGGTCTCGACTCTCGGCTCTCGGCTCTGATACCAAATGTGAGAGGTGAGCTATTCGATGCAAAGGGAAAAATTGCATTAACCATTAACTTGAATATTAGGTTACAAATGATTTAAATAAACACAAAATAACCATACTAGAGAAAATGGGGGAATAGGAGAAGTTAAGGGAAGGGAGAAGAAATTAAATTAAAACTCTCTTGCCACACAAAGATGTTGTCGTCCAACTGTCGTCCAGGTAAGGTAAAAGGTAAGTAAACTTACCCAAGGTAAAATACTCTTTTTAACCTTTTACCAATGGTAATTTTCCAACATTTTGCCTAGTAATAGCTCTAATGGTACCCACAATATTGTTCTACGGGTGATGAATGGGTCTTGGTCTAGCATTTATGGCTTACTCATTAGAAAGTAATTGGTGAGAGGATGGTCTAGTAGTGACTCTTCTTGGAAATGGTTATTTTGGAACCATATAACTTGTGATAGGGATAATAGGTTCTGATTCATCTTCAGATCTATTTGATTGATTTGAGGTGATTTCCATATCACTCTCAGTCTCGTATTTCGTATCACTGAGATCAGGTGTCCAAATATTATGTAGAGGCCTAGTCGTAACCACAGATAAGATTGTGTCAAATATTTATGGCTCATGAGCAGGTAAATGCCCACTAATATTTCCTACATATCGGGTAGGAGGGGGAAAATTATGATGCTCAATTTTATTAGCCACTTCCTTGCCATGTTTTGGTAAAGGATGTTGAAATATGTCCAATGACTGATTAGAATTCTGGTTCTAATTTTGGGGGATATTCTTTTGAGAATTATTAGGAGGATTTTTCTTAGGTTGAAATGCTTGTACCTCCATCTCATTGTTATCAATCAAGTCCTGTATTTTATGTTTTAATATTTTACAAGAGTTGGTAGTGTGTCCAGGTCCTCTATGGAAGTCACAGTGTAAATCAGCTCTGTATCCGGGTATAGTTGGATCAGGTTCTCTGATAGTTGGTAGTTGAATCAAACCTCATTCTAATAATTGTGATAGAATGGTTGATAAAGGTTGATTCAACCTAGTAAATTATCAAGGAGGTTTATTAGGAGGTTTCAGTATAAACTTCTCCATTGTCTTCACAGCATTAACAGTAGCAATATTTCTGCTATCAGTGACTCCATCACCCATAACTTGTTTATTTTTATATTGATTTTTGGATTTTTTTCTTATCGTCTTTCTTTTTAAGCTGACCTCTCTGAATGAGAGCATCTTCCACTCGTCTGGCTAAGTCTATAGCCTGATCGAAGGTGGTCAAGGTAGCAGTTGATAATTCGTAAGATATTTGGTCTTGCAAATTATTAATAAAGATGTCCAACATCTCCCTACAAGGCAACACAAAGTGCAATTTTCCTATCAACTGTCTCCACCTAACTAATAAATCAGCAAAACATTCATCTTTGTCTTGTTTAAAGTTGTACAAGTCTTTAATGGTCACATGCCTTTTGATGTAGGCACTAAATTGATGCACAAAAGACTCGGTTGTTTCTTCAAAATTTCTCAAAGAATTAGTGGGTAATTGATAATACCACTCTAATGCCATTCCTCCTAAACTTTTTGGGAACATATTTAGCAATAATAAATCATCATGTGATATATCATGATATGCTATCCTAAACATACGAAGATGCTCTATGGGATCTTCGGTTCCTTTATATATGGGCAAGACAGGCATAGGAAAATGTTTAGGATATAGTTGTTCTACAACTATAGGATCTAAAGGCTGACTACACATCTCTCGATAATTGTACGAGGGATGGTAGGGATCTATTTGGTCCATATGGGAAACTAAATGTTTCACCATAGTTTCAAGATTACTAGTTTGTCCACCATGTTGGTTCGGTGGGACATAAGCATGGGATTTATGAGTGTATGACGGTGTGACATAAGGATTAGATGCTATATTGCTATTATGCAAAGCATTGGTAGGAAGATTATTATGAAGAGGATTTGTAATAGTATTATGTTGTATCCCAAATTGTTGGTAATTGGTGTTTGGTTTTGTTTTAGGTTTTTGTTGATTTGAGGTATATTGCTCAATAGCTTAGCGAAATAGAGCAGTAAATGATGGTTTATTTTGTGCAAGAATGACCCTAGGCTTGCTAACAAGCACTTTAGATGGTTGGGTAACCTATTGTTGTTGCATATTATGGATTATAGCTGCCATATCCAAGTTGGATGGTCCAACTTGATCACTCTCTTGATCAATAAATGACAAGGTATTAGTGCATGTGTGAAATACGTCTTCTAGGGTTGCTTTAGTATCACTAATTTGATATTTTTCCATATGGACTGCTCTATTAAGAATGCCAATATTAGTATTAATGAACTTCCAGAATTATTCCATATTTTCAAAAGTAACAGCTCCTCCCGAAGACATTTTAGGGGATGAGGATCCTTCCTCTCTAACATTTTTTTCTTGTTCATTTCTTACAGCAAGCTCTTATTCTTGCTGGTCTTAGGATTTCTTCTTCCTGAATTTGATCTTCAAGAAGGACATCTAGGTTATTTAATGGTTTTCCTAACCAATCTTCTTCTTCTTCAGTCTGTTTTCCATTCCTAAGTCTAGGCATTATGCTTAAACTTAGATTTCAGCAAATATATATATATATATATATATATATATATATATATATATATATATATATATATATATATATATATATATATATATTGTGATAGGTTTGAGAGGTATATATTTTAATTATATACCTAAAAAGGAAATGTTTTGGCCCTTTTTTTTTATTATATATATATATATTGTTTTTGTATTTTATAATATCATTATAAAGATAACAAATAGCATTCTGGTTGTAAAAATAATAACAACAGTAAGAATAATGACTTAGTTTTCTATAAATAATTTATGGATATCATTAATAGGATCGAGTTTATCAGGAGTCATGAAATGCTCCTCTTCAAATTGGAAATGATTTTTCAAGAACTTGATAAAGTGTGCTATAGTAATATGATCTACTTCAGACTCTGACTTGTAAAAATAGATCTCATTGCAATACTCTCGATACAACACAGCTATAGGAACTCTATTCCATATTTTCCTATTCATAAGAATGACTTCTTGATCCTCTATACGAGATAGAAACTTATGTACTATAACTGCATTCTCAAGGTATTCTTCAAATGTGTACAATTCTAAAGACACAAGTGCTATTTTATCGAATAACCACCTATGGCAAGCTCTCTGAAGTTCATGGTACAAAGTTACCTGATCAGGATCCAAGATTCTATCTAGGACAAACCTCTTAATTTGCCTAAGTTCTGTTGACCTAGATGAAATAATATCCAATCTCCTATCAAGTTCGTCCCACAAAGGTTGGACTCTATTTGTTTGGGGTACTCTAAGCACAGACGTAATCTCTATGGTTGTTAATTAATTTTCAACATTTATGGTGATAGCTCATATTTTATTATAATCTACCATCTAAACATGATATGCAAATTTAATTGTTTTTCTAATGATTCTAGATGTTACTTATTAATAAAAAAAAAATAGGTTGTTTTCAAAAGGTTTTTAGTCTCACGTCGGGTTCACCAAAATGTATCAACCCAAATTTTGTGTGCCTTTACCTTCAGGCTAAAGGATCCATGCCCAGAAGGTGGATGCGAGAAGGATGGAACAATACCTCAGACTGAGAGGCCCTTTGAAGGTCGTGCCTCTCGGGGGAGGGGTATAAAGGTGAATTTTTTACGGATGGTGGGGTTCACCAGGAAACTTTGAGTGGCATTTTCCATGCCTAGGTTGAGAATGGTTTTGATGTGTTCATTTTATACTCGATAATTCATAATCCTAGGTTGGCGAGAATGAATCTAGGCTATTCTATATGAAAAATGCCGATTTATATGAATACAAAAAGCATTAATGAATCCTAAATACCAGTAATATACTAAATAAGAAAGAATGCACCTGATTTCGGATGTCTGATGAATATTTTGAAGCTTGGAGTCTAGATCGTCTCGAATATGACAAGATCATCTGAAATTATATAGAATCATCCCATATTACAGTCGATCATCTGATATCAGACAAGTTCATCACCGATCTAAAGAATTCATCAAACGAATTCGTCATAAACCTGCAATCACATAAACAGATACCAAAAACCAAAATTGCAACTGCAATAATAATGCAAAATAATGGAAATGATAGTATGAATGCTTAATTGATAAATATAGATAGCAGATTTAAAGTAAATACATTATTTTAATAACTTATTTTAAATTTATCATGCATTTATGCTATATGAGGTGAACTCCAGGATGCAGAATGAGAATCAATCAAGTTAATGCGAAATAAAAATAAGGAAAAAATATGGGAAATGCAAACTCAAGGCTTTGGTTGCCCCCAATTTTAACTACTATCGAGATTGCCTCCAATCGTACGAGATCATCATTGATCTACGACAGGATCGTCTGAAATAGTCTAAAATTGCCTGCAACAATTCGAGCTTCCTCCAGTTGAAGCACAATGAAAACCTGCAATGAAAGACTTGAAAATACAAATGCAAATGATGGGGGCGAGGATGTTCTAATACAGCAAAACTAGAATTATAGGGGAATGATCAGCTAGGGGGTTTAGGGGGGATAAACTGAGAAAATCCTAGTTTATATAGGAGTAGGGGGAGGTTAGGAGGTTGGGGATCATCCCAATTTGGGAGATCTCTAACAGAGGAATCTCCAACTGCACAGACATGCTTCTGCCCAATTTTGAGAGTCTATTGAAATAGAAGCTAATTATGAAAATTCAATTTTGGGATGAAATTTTTTGGACGTTCTATTCCAGATGAATTTATTTGATCTGGGATGATTTCGTCTGATCGGTGATGATATCGTCCAACGATCAAAACAACTCCTAAAAATGGTGCAAAAAATGGGGTGAGCGGTTAACGGGCATTTTCGGGGTTAAAATTCAAATTTTATATTTTTACTAAGGGTTTAACTCCGCCAATTTTAAGGTGCTACCATGACCTACATATCCCATTTTTACATGCCAAAAATTATAGATGAATATGTAGATGATATTGTGGCAAAATGTGAACAATGAAATCAACACCTTGATGTCTTACACAAGATATTCAATTGCCTCCTCGAACATAACATCACATTGAATCTAAAGATATGTGTCTTTGAAGTACTATCTAGTAAATTTTTAGGATTCATTATTTCCCAGTGAGGTATTGAAGTGGACCCTAACAAAATTAAATCCATCATTGAAATACCACCCCTAAAAAATCTTAAATAGTTGCATAGTTTACAAGGAAAAGTCCAAGCGATCCATCACTTTATCGCATAATTGTCAAACAAGTGCAGACCATTCAACCACTTGTTACAAAAGGGAGTGTCTTTCAAATGGGATCAGGCATGTTAGGATGCCTTTGATGATATCAAGTGATACCTTATATCCCCACCCATATTAATTCCACCTCATCCTAATATACCATTTCATCTATACATCTTAACCACCAATTTTTCTTTGGGTACTCTATTGGCCCAAAAGAATCAAATTCTCCAAGAACAAGCCATCTACTATCTAGCTGCACATTGGTCAGCTATGAAACTCGATATGAATATGTCAAAAAAATATGTTTAGCACTTGTCTTCACCATGAAAAAGTGATATTACATGATAAATCACACTATATACATCATTTCTAGGGATAATCCCCTATGCTACATGATGGGTTGCTCATTCCAAGATGCATGAATTATTAAATGGTTAATGATACTCTCCAAGTTTAATAATGCTACTCTCCAAGTTTAATAATGCTACTCTCTAAGTTTAACTTATAATTCATACATCAAAGGATAAGTCATCATAGATTAGTTGGAAGAAGCTCTACTTCCAGATGACAAGCCTCTTCTCATTGAAATTTATAATGATTCAATATTTCATATCACTGAATAGGAAGAACATATCAAATTGGATGATAAAGTGTACTTAAAAATGTTCTTCGATGGAGTGAAATGTTAACAATGGGGAGGTGTTGTATGTGTCTTCTTCACACCTCATGGGCTTCCAATCCCATTCTATTTTAAGCTCGACTTCCCTTGTACAAATAACAATGTAGAGTATGAAGCCCTCATCTTGGGTTTCAAAATAGCTCTCTCAATGTGCATTAACTATATACACATATTTGGTGACTCCTCTCTAGTAGTTAACCAGGTTACTGATAAATTTATTTGCTATGATACCATACACAAACAATACTTACATGTCACCAAATAATTACTAGCACAATTTGTATAGTATGATATCAAATCTTTACCAAGGACAAACAACCGATTTGTTGATACCATGGATTCCCTAGGCTCCCTCCTCCCTCAAAATCCACATATGGATACTACTCATCTCTCCATACAAACCATATATAAATATTCCATTTCACCAAAAACTCCAAATAATCACATGGATGTCAACTTTGATCAAGCTAAATCTCCTAGTATTTGGATGTCCTAAATCAAATACTATCTCAAATTAAGCGTACTCCCTCCCAATTTATCTCAAGCTACTAGAAAAATATTTAGGAAAAATGCCATACAATACACGTTGCTGGGGGATATACTCTATAAAAAGAGCTATGATAACATCCTCCTTCGATACCTAGAGTCACAAGAAGCTACTCATGTCATTGTTGTTGCCCATGATGGTACTTGTGGAGGTCATTTCAGTGGAATGTCCATCACTAAGTGCATTCTATGCATGGGTTACTATTGGCCCACAATGGAATATGATTGTTGCACCTACGTTAAGAAATGTGTCAAATGCCAACAACACACCAATCTAACACATTTACCATCACAATAATTGCATCTAATACAATATATGTGGCCCTTATTGCAAGGGGGTATTGATTGCATAGGAAAAATCACCCCAACATCATAAACATAAATTTATCATCACAACCATGAAATACTTTACTAATTGGATCGAGACTATTCCACTTATCAAAATTATAGGATCTAAAATTTTTGAATTCATTCAATAACATCTCTATACCATTTTGTAATTCCTTCTCATATCATATTCAATAATATCTATGAAAAATACAACATCCAACATAGTTTCTTCATGCCTTATTATCCTCAAGGAAATGGTTAGGTAGAAACCATAAATAAAACCATATGTGCCATCCTATGTAAAATGGTTGTCGACTCTCACCATGATTTGTATAATCAAATCCCTCTAGCCCTATGGGCATATCACATCAGCATCTAAACACCCATAGTAGCAATCCCATTCTCCTTGGTATATGGTGTTGAAGCAATTATACCCTTAGAATTAGATATCCCATCTCTTCAAATCACCTTGCAAGAGTTCATTGATGATAACACTACTCATCAAGCTTAATTAGATCAACTCACACTACTTTATGAGCATTGTTGGGTGCCAACACGGTTAATTTTGTCCTAGGTTTGTCACAACACTCTTCATTTAAATTTGTCAATCCAGGGAACTCGTAAGCTTGCGAAGGGTCACGGGTAAGACTTAATCACACTACCACTTTCGAGATGATCCGATCAACCACTAAGGGGGGTGTTTGATATAACATTAATAAATTCATCCGCCTTTAATAAAACTAAAACATAAATAATAATGCAAAATAAAATAAACAATCAACTTGCATGAAATGAAATTGCATAATAAAATAAACACACTCTAAGCTTAGCCTAAGAAATAAACATACTATCATGCAGAATGAAACTACGTAATTAATCTACGAGGGGAGGAATACTGGCTTGGAGTGGGCCCAAGCTCCAGGCAGATCCCACCCGATAAACTCACAAAGAAATGCTACTTTGACGAATGCTTGCGCTTTATTACTGATGGAATATTACATACATCAAGAATCTCTAACTCTCTATGATATTATATGATATGATATATATATCTATCATTATATATGGGAAGTCTATGTGTTTATATACTACACACACAAAACTTCCTATGATAGTTCTATTACAATCGATGTCTCGGTTCAGCCTAAACTGGGATAGTTCAGTTGTTGTAACCGACGCACGCTAAGCAACTCTATGTCGTTTCCTTGTATTTGGATAAATCTTGCCTCATCACGGTTTGGCCTCATAATTTGTTGCACGTCCTACCACTCCAACCGGGACAACTCGTCCAACTATGGTTTCCCACAGATGACGTGGAACGGTGGTCAACAGAGTCCTTCTCCAGTCGGTTGGTCAATGCGCATCATTCGAACGTCGGCCTTGGCGAGGCACCTACTTGGTAAGGTGCCTACTTGAGTAAGGCGCCTACCTCGGTAAGGCGCCTTACTTAGTAAGGCGCCTACCTAAGTAAGGCGCATGCTTTCTTTTACCTTTGTTTGACTTAGCAAAACCATGCCAGGTCCACGTAGGACCTCGACTGAGCAAAATATGACAAAATCAAGGAAATAGCTACACACAACACACTTCACACACAGATTAGATAAACACATGATTTTATTAAATACATACATAATATTTCATAAAAATATACAACTTATGATATAATGTCGTGCAAATACCATTAGTACATATACAAAAATATGAGCATTTCTGGTGCTCATCATCCCCCCATGCCTAATATGTGCCACGCCCTCATGGCACCTGAATTGGTAGCCGCCTCCATCGCATAAGTCATTGCCTCCTATCTCCTTCTCTTACTGGTGGTCATGACTCCTTCTCTACTCTAAAGCTCCCTTTTCTACTGAGGGATCCTGGTCTGTTGTTGGGCATCATCGGTCTGTACACTCCTCTGGCTATGTTAGCTAGGTAGGCCTTGGCTTCTGCTCCACTGGCTATGCCTTCCAATCTAGCTCGGTTGGACTTTGGTGTGGTTATTGTTACTTCCTCTCTGAAGTCCTCTGCCTCATGCCATAAATCATCGAATTGGGGTTGTGGCACCCCCAATGGAATGTTAGAGTCATCCCCATCTTGGACAACCACACTGGCCCTGAACAGTCAAAGATCTTCGGTGTTGAGGTTGATGTTCTCCCCTACAATTATCGTAGCCTCTGCTTCTGGCCTGAAGATCCCTCGTCTCTCCAGCCATTTCCTTATCTTGGAGGGTCATCCCGATGATGAACCGTAGATCTCCCAAAATTGGTCTTCGATTGTTGGGTCTATACAAATGCCTGGCCCTCTCTCAGCCCTTTTTGCCATCTTCCTTGCCTCCTTGGCTGCCTTGAGCTCCCCTAGAAGTTTCTCGAATTCCTCCTTCCGCTCTGTTAGGGTAGTCAGCCCTTCCTCCCATTCTTCATCTGAGTGAGGATCAGGTTCGGCAAAGGTAACTCTTTTCTTGGTGGCCTTCTTCTGTGTTGTTTGGGGTGCCTTCCCCTGTCTTCATTCTAGGAAGGCATTAGTTTGTGAAGGGGAATCTCCCCTCTTCTCCTCAGATTCAGGGTCCTGCCCTGAAGGTCCCTCGTCATCATCAATGTGAATAATGGGGTTTTCTGTCTGAAATGCAGAATTCCCCTGCTCCTCTCCAATTGCCCGGTTGGAGGTGCCCGAGCCTTCTCCGGCCTCTAATTCCTTGTCTCCAACATCTGACCTGGCTACTCCAGGTGAGATGATTCTTTTTGGCAAGGTCAGAGAATTCATGGGTATTTCCATCACCTAGTCGGTTTGGGTAGAGGCATCTTGCCTCTCCACTACCCTGGTCTATGGTTGTTGGCTCACTGTCTTGAGCTGCTGAATCATCTGTTGAAATTGGTCAATGGCAGCCTTCAGTTCTTGAATTTTTCTTGTGGTCATTTCCTTGTCTTTCTCGAATAGCGCCTACATCAAAGTTTTCTCAGTGTGGTCCTCGGGTTGATCTTGCAAGCTTGCTAGAGGTTGCGGGTCCTACGGACTACGAGCGACCAAATCCTATAGGGTTTGGGCCATGATGCCGACCTCTGTATCTTCCTTATCTGAGAGGATTAGGCACCTTCCTCATCTCTGCCCATGCTCTGTGCGGCATCCTACGGCCTCTGGCCTAGGAATTTTTGGCCTATTCTCCACGTAATTGGGTGGAGTGCTTTGATCTTCTTCTGCAACATCTGGTAAAGATTGAGGGTATTCCTCCTCGATCATTTCCCCCATTCTGGCATCATGCCCTGCCTCAGTATCTGCCTGCTCTATGGTGTTAGATGGTTCGGCCCTATGTTCTTCTGCATGTCGTATTAGGGCCGTAATTAGCCCATGGTGGGCTAAGGCAGAGACTGCCCCTCTTTGGTACCGTGACGCTTCATCCTGTAGGGCTTTCGCTAGATAATAAGGGACATTAATTTTTCTCCCATGCATCAGGTGACTCATGAACCGCATGTGGTTCGCATTCAAATGTGAATATTTCTTGGTGCATGTAAAGAATCTCGTGACCTGCTCAAAAATTTTTCACAGGTGCATCGGGAGTTTTCTCTTTGGAATTCCTCCTTGGTCGTAGGGAATTTTCCCTTGTCCAAACAGCTCCTCGGTGCATTTCCTTGCCACTCTATCTTTGTACATGCATTCTCCCATTAGGGGGAGGCCAGTGACCCGAGCAATGTGCTCTGGAGTGATTAGAATTTCCAGTCCTCACAGCCGGGCAACTTCTTTACTTAGGCCAAGGGCGAATTCCTTTGCTGCCCCCATGTCCTATTCTTGGCTGACCAGGTGGCAGTAATCCATCCATCCAGCCACTTCGAATCGGGTGTGGGTCACCCCCCTAATTCCTTCAATGTTGTTGGGCTCCTGCTTCCTAATTGCATGGTTCGTCGAAGGTCCTCCCATGGTGAATTTCCCTACTTTGTTCGAGCTCTGTAAGGTGCTTTCTTATAGAGTGAGGCGCCAGCCTTGGGAAGTCATTTCTATCTTGGGATTGGTAGGGTGCACCACCCAAATTATTTTTTGGCACGACGTATTAGACATGGGGGGTAATTTTTTGTTCTTGCGCCAGCATTATTCATAGGAGTATATTAAATGAAAAATTACATATATATCCAAAAAAATCATGTGCATACCTGGTTGGTCATTTTTGAGCTATGTGGAGCATGTTGATTTGGTACTTGGTGGGTTATTCCCCTTGTGCTGATTACGTCACCTTGGGTACTACATTTTTGGCTCACTTCGAGGTCCTTCACTGAAGATGCGGTAGATCCTCCTGGTTTTGGTTGGGACGCATGTCTTCTTGGTGGTTGGCCTTGGGGCATGCAAGAATCTCCACCAATGATTTTGAAATATGTTCGCGTGCCTTCCATCATGTGAGATGATGGTATTCATCTTTGACCACTCCACTACTACCACGTTTGCGCATGTGATTATTGATCGGGCACCTACTTCAGTAAGGCACCAGAGTGGCACCTATTCTGGGTAAGGCGCCTAGGTAAGGCACCAGTAAGGCACTTAATCCTAGTAAGGCACCAGCTGGGCACCTAACTCAGTAAGGCACCTAACTGAGTAAGGTGCCAGGGTAAGGCATTTTTTATATATATATATTTTTTTTAAATATTTTGGGGGTGGCTTGCCTGGTTGGGTAAGGTGCCATCGCTCTTTTGGAGTAAGGCATCGCTCCTCTAGAGTAAGGCACCTGAATAAGGCGCCATTCTCCCCCATGCTAAAAATTTATCGCATCCTCGTGACAACACCCCCTTTCTAATATATATATTTTTGACGAAAGGGCAGCTCCTCCTGAGTAAGGCATCCGGGTAAGGTGCGCTCCACCTGGTGGTAGGTGCCCAGTAGGGTAAGGACTCCACCTGGGTAAGGCGCTCCTGCCGGTAAGGCATCACTCCACCTAGGTAAGTGCATCCGGGTAAGGCACCCCGTAAGGCACCCCGGTAAGGTGCCACTCCACCTGGGTAAGGCACCCGTTATTTATTGCTAAAAAGTTAGCGATAGCTGACGTGTCATGTGAGGTTGATCAGGCCTCCTAAAATTCTTGTCCTGCAATGTTAGTGTCCACCTTGTTCAGGCATGGGGATGTTTGATGAGGAATTTGGGCATTCCCCCATGCCTGAATCATTGCTAACCTCCTAAAGCATAGGCATGTGGATGTTGAGCTGATCTAGGCCTTGTTTTCCAAGATGCCTTTTGCTCATACAATCAGGCCACACTCCTGCAAAAGAAAATGAGAAAGAAAATAAAAAGTGTAGTTAAATGGGATCCATGCCTGTTAGGCCCTGGCTCTTAGGATGCCTACAGCTTGCATGCGGGGCATTGTCCCTATGAAAAAAACACACCGTTATCTAAGAAAAAATAGGAAACTACTCTACTGGTTTTGGTGGACCTCCCTATGTCCACCCGATTGTTGAGAATTTTGGGGAGTTTCTACTTGGATGGGGTCTCCCCCATGCCTATTCTGGCTTCCATCATCAATCCCTCGGATGTATGGTATGGGCGCACTCGGTGGCCATTAGCTGTTAGGATGGTATTGCTATCGTCGATCGTCTTGACTCGTACCACACCATTCTTGATAATTTCCACCACCTCATATGGTCCCATCCATCTCTGCATCAACTTCCCCTTTCGTTCTTGGAACCTGGAGTCGTACAATAACACCCAGTCACCTTCTTTGAAATGTTTCTTTTTAATGTGGTGATCGTGCCACTGCTTCCTCTGCCTCTACACAATCTCTGTCCTCTGTAAGGCATCCATGCAAAATTCGTCCAACTGGTTTAGCTACCAAATTCATTCTTTCTGTGCATCGTCCAGGTTCAAGTCTAGTTCGATCATTGTCCTGAGTGTCTTCACTTCAAATTCTATGGGCATCATTGCATCTTTCCCATAGACCAATCAGAAGGGGGTAAAACCAGTGGTCGATTTCCACGTTGTGTTATATGCCCATACTACCTTCGGTAATCTTGTGGCCCAGTATTTCTTGTGCTATTGTACTGTCTTCGTCAGGATGTTCTCTATCTCCCTATTCGTGACCTCCACCTATCCATTTTCCTATGGATGGTATGGGGTGGTCCTGTTATGCTGAACCCTGTATTGCTCCATGAGTTCCTCGATTAATCTAGATGTGAACTGGGGTCCCTGGTCTATTGTGATTTCCTTGGGTACTCCAAATCTCGTAAAGATGTGGGAGAACAAAAATTTGGTGACCGTCCACTCCTTGGAGTCCCTTAGTGCCTGGACCTCGACCCATTTGGTGACATAGTCTATGTAGACTAGAATGTATCTCTTCCCAATCGAAGGTGGGTTGATGGGTCCCACAAAATCCATGCCCCATTTTTCAAAGGGCTCAATGTGCACATGAGGTTGTAGGGGCATTTCATCCCTGTGGGTCGGCCTGTCCATCCTCTGGCACTCATCACATTTACTGGTGTAGGTGGCTACATATTTGAACAATGAGGGCCAAAAATACCCAGTATGCAATACCTTATAGGCAATCATTTTTCTTGAGAAGTGGCCACCACAAGGTTCATTATGGTAGGCCTTGAGTATTTCTGCATATTCCTGCTTGGCCATGCATCTTCTTACGATCTGATCAGGCCCTATTTTGAATAGAAGGCCATCGATCCATTGGTATGATGCGCTCTTTTTGATTACTCCTTGCTTCTCCTGGTATGAGAGGGTAGGAGAGGTTCTACCGATGGCCAAATAGTTGGCAATGTCTACGTACCATGGTGTATGCTCACTGATGATGAATAGATGTTCATCCGAGAACTGGTCCTCTACCATTGCATGATCTATTGGTATCAATCTAGATAGGAAGTCTACAACCACATTGTCTTTCTTAGGCTTGTCGATGATGGTAAGGTCAAACTCCTGCAACAATAGAAGCCACCTGATAATTCTACCGCTAATTGTTGGTTTGCTCATCAGATACCTGATGGTTGCATGGTCCGTGTGGACAAATACTTTATACCTAGTAATGTAGTGGTAGAATTTGTTGATGGCATGTATCACTACAAGGAATTCCTTCTCCGTTACCATATAATTCAGTTCAGCCCCTACAAGGTTCTTGCTGACGTAGTAGATGGCATAGAATTCTTCACCATCCTGCTGCCCGAGGACCACTCCAATCACGTTATTGGATGCGTCATAGTATATGTGAAATGGGACCGACCAATTTGGGCCCCGTAACATAGGGGCAGAGATCATATTCTCCTTTAGTGCTTGGAATGCCTGCTCACAATCTTCTATCCAGTTGAATTCTACTTCTTTCATCAACAGATTATGTAGAGGTTTGGCGATTTTACTGAAATCGATGATAAACCGCCTATAGTATCCGATTGAGCCGAGGAAGCTCCTTACCTCCCTCTATGTTTTTGGGCTAGGTAAGTCCTTGATCACCTCTATATTTTTATGATCCACCTTAATCCCTACCATTGATAGATGATGCCCTAAAACTATGCCTTCACGCATCATCATGAAACATTTTTCATTACTGAGGGATAGGTTATTTTCCTCGCACCTTCAAAGTACTTTCTTCAAATTTTCCATCACCTCCTCGAATGTCTCCCCATAAATGGTGAAGTCATCCATGTAGACTTTGACCGCTTCTCCTATCATGTCCAAAAATATGCTCAACACTACCCTTTGAAAAGTGGTCGATGCATTGCATAGCCCGAAAGGTAGCACCCTGTATGCAAACGTTCCCCATGGGTAGGTGAACGTCATTTTATCTTGGTCCTCCTCTGCAATCTGGATTTGATTGTACCCACTGAATCCATCCAAGAAGGAGAAATATTTCCTCCCGAACAATGTGTCTAGCACCTGGTCAATGAATGAAAGGGGAAAATGGTCCTTTTTAGTCACCTTATTCAGCGACCTGTAGTCAACGCAGATCCTCCATTTCCCATTCTTCTTAGGAACCACCATGAGTGGTGATACCCATTCACTGTCCGAGATCGGGTAAATGAACCCTGCCATCAGGAGCTTCTGTAACTCGGCCTTGACAATTTCTTTCATGGTCGGGTTCATCCTTCTCTATGGTTGTCTGACGGGGGTCGATTGTTCTTCCAGATAGATGTGGTGAGTGCACACCTCCAGACTGATTCCCTTCATATCCGTATAATCCCACATGAATGCATGTTGGTGTTCAACTAGAAGCTCCTTTAATACTTCCAACTGTGTGGTGGTCAGCTCATAGCTAACGTTCAGCATCCTGCCAGACCCGACGTCGATCTATTTGGTATGGTGGTCCTGAGCACCCACCAATGGTGACTCAGGAATTGGAAGGGAGGATTCTCCATGGAAGAATCTTGAGATGATGCCATCTTCCTCGACTTCATCCTTCACTTCTATAACTACCATTACTGGTTGAAGCATAGATAGCGGGTTGTCCTCCTATCTTTCTTCTTTAGGTTCTCCCAATGTGTCCACCGATTGGGCCAAGGGAGAGATTGTCAATCTCTTGACGTTCTGGCCATCTGAAATGGTCATCATCCCATCATGACAACTGATGTAGGCATCAGCCATGGCCAACCATGGTCTCCCTAAAATGAGTGGGTAACCACCCAATCCTATTTTGGATTGTAGCACCAAGAAATCCATCGGGTATTCCCATGCGTCGACCGTTACTATGACGTCCTCAAGCATCCCTTCTGGTGCCACCATTGACCGATCGACCAATTGTAACACCATCTTGGTTGGCTTCAGATCGGTGAGCTCCAGCTTCTACATGGTGTCTTGTGGCATTACGTTAATGGCTACCCCCAAATCGACCAATGTATTCACCAATGAGTGCCCTCCTATTTTCACCATCAATACCGAGCTTCCTGGATCTGCATACTTTGGTTGATATGTGTTCCCCATCATTAAGTCGACCAAATTTTTGATGACATTGATGGTTTGCGCTACCTTGCATCCTGGTCTCCTTAGACATATTTCCTTTATTGCTTTGGTGTAGATGGGCACGTCTCGGATAGCCTAGAAAAGTGGAATGGTTACGATGAGATTTTTTAGGCTTGATAGGATATCAAATTCGGGTTGCGTTGGCCTCTTCTGCTCTTGCAGCCGATGAGGGAATGGGGCTCCCATTTTCTCAACAACTCTTTCCTCCTCCACCTCCTCTATCTGAGGGGAGTCTTCTACTTCCTCCTCCACTTCTACCAGAGGAGGTGCTTCTACTCCTAACTGCTTGCCTGATCTAAGTTGTATTGGATTACAACTAATATGGTACATAGGATACATCTCTCCTTCTACCTGGTATACCGGTTGGTTTACCTTGTTGTTTGGGTTCACCATCGATTATGCTGGTAATTGCATAGGTCTAGCCATAGGTAGGGCCGGTAAGCCTTGCTGAGGTGGTCCCTGCACCATGTTCTGTGGAGGTGTATTCCATGGTCCGTGGTTCCTCCATGGCTACTGATATGGCGTCCATGTTGGCTGACTAGGAAATATCATTCCTGGAGGCATGTTCATCCAGGGTGGTGGTCCCCACCATCCCATGTTGGGTGGTGGAGGTTGCCCCTATGGCATATATGGTCCTCCTCCATAAGGTGGCATCCCCGTTGGCATATTTCCCATAGGGGCTTGCTGCCAATTCCTTCGATTGCCTACGAAGTAGGCTTCGGCTATGTCAACCTCTTCCTTGGTGTTGGGCAGTTGTGGGTACAGTCGAGTTTTGTGATCTTTCTAGCAAACCGTACATACTCTGACCTTGTTTTCTGGGTAGGCATTCCTGGCATGCTTCCCTCTACATTTGGGGTAGAAGTAGGTTAATGTTGCATCATTCTCCTACTTCTTCTTCTCCAACAATAGTGTGTCAAGCTACAAAGCTAGAGAGGACAACACATCACTCTTAAAGTCCTCCAACATGTTTCCTATCTCCACCTTTGTGACTGACGCGGTCACTTTCACTATTCTGGCGGTTGGTTTACCCCTCCTTCGTGAGTAATTCTAGCATAATTGTCGGATGTCTTCCAGGGCGTGCTGGTAAACGTCTCCTCCAGAGATCATATTCAGAGCTTCCAACGACTCGTTGCTCAGTCCCCTCAAGAAAATACTCTTGAGGGACTTATCCCCCAATTTTGCATGTGGGGATCACTGTAGGTTAAAATTAAATCTCTCCCAGTATTCCTCCAGGGATTCGTCCTCCTTCTGAGTCATACTGAGGACTTCCTCTCGAGAGTCCCGTGCTCTATCGAAGTCTTGATACTGCTCCAAAAAGAGCTTCTTCATTCCATCCCACGTGGTGATCTTCTTGTTTCCCAGCCCGATGAACCATCGTAGGGCTGAGTCATCTAGCGTGGATGGGAAGAGCTTCAGCTTCTGAGCATCTGATTTATAATCCATGGACCTGCACAACACATCAAACTTGAACAAAAATAGGTCAGGGTCTTCGGTGGGGTATCCCCTAAAAGTAGGAAGGTGGGCAGGGGAAATGTTCTTCATTTTGGCTTCTCCTACCCCTTCCTCTATCGGGAAACTAAATCCAGATGAGACTTCTTCTTCTGCCATTTTTTTAGGAAATGTGGTCTCTATTAAGGTGTCTATAGCCTCTCGGTCGTTCAACACTCTCTGGGTCAGGGCGTCTAAGTCAGCTGGTGCTATAGTCTGATCCTCTATGGCTTTCCATAGTAGGGCTTCCTCTGAGGGCGTCCTCTTAAACAATGGATTCACAATGGTTCGTTCCTCCCTAGGTCGGTGAGATGAGGAGGCACTTTGCACAAGGAGAGGACTCTGACTCCAGTGGACTGCTGGTGATGGCTCGGGAGAATCAAATTCAAATTCTAAGTCATCTACTGACTCTGACTGCTCTGGTGGGCTTTGCTTTATGAAACGACCATCTGGTCCCCTCTTTCTTGGTGGACTCATACAAGGTCGGATTGAAGGTCTTCAAGGGGTAATGCAATTTAGCCTACTAGTGATGCTTCCCCGACAATGATGCCAAAATGTTGGGTGCCAACATGGTTAATTTTGTCCTAGGTTTGTCACAACACTCTTCATTTAAATTTGTCAATCCAGGGAACTCGTAAGCTTGCGAAGGGTCACGGGTAAGACTTAATCACACTACCACTTTTGAGATGATCCGATCAACCACTAAGGGGGGTGTTTGATATAACATTAATAAATTCGTCCGCCTTTAATAAAACTAAAACATAAATAATAATGCAAAATAAAATAAACAATCAACTTGCATGAAATGAAATTGCATAATAAAATAAACACACTCTAAGCTTAGCCTAAGAAATAAACATACTATCATGCAGAATGAAACTATGTAATTAATCTATGAGGGGAGGTGTATCGCTCCAAATTTTTTGCATCCTTACCTTCAGGCTATAGGATCCATGCCCAGAAGAAGGATGGGAAAAGGATGGTGCGGTACCTTGAAATGAGAGGCCTTACGAATGTCCCGCCTCTCGGGGGAGGTGTATTATGGTGATTTTTCGATGGATGGTGGGTTCACCAGGAAATGTTTGAATGGCAGTTTCCACGTCTAGGTTGGGAATGTTTTTAATGTGTTCAGTTTTATCTTTAAACATTCGAGTCCTAGGTTTGGCCAAATGAATCTAAGTTGTTCTATTATGAGAATGCAGACTAAATGAAATACAGCAAACATATTTGAACAGAAAACAAAGAGAAAAATCTAAATTACAGAGCCATACCTGATTCGGATTTCTGATGGAGGTTCTAATTCTTGAAGCAGACAGGATCATCTGGAATTTTATGGGATCATCTTCGACCTGCAGGATCGTCTGAGATCTGATGAATTTGTCAGACGAATTCGTCAGAGACCTACAAACATAGAAATAGACACAAAATACAAAAAAAGCAGCAATGTTAATAGAGGATAATGATGTAAAATGACAATAAGGATGTTAACAGATAATCCTAAATAGAAATGCAAGTAATTTACAACACTTTAATAGCTAATCATGACCTTATTATGCAATTAAACTACATGGGTGAACTCCAAGATGCAAAATAATAAAAAATAATCACAAGATTAACTAAATACAGAATAATGCATCAGAAAATAATGAGGAAATGCAAACTCTGGGCACTGATTGCCCCAAATGCAGAATGCAGACGAGATCGTCTCGAATTGGTGTGAAATCATCTCGAATTGAATAGGATCATCCACGACGAACTGAGCTTGCTTCGGCTGAAAAATACTAAGGTTCCTACAAATAAATTTGGACAAATATGGAGGCAAATAATAATTTAAGACGGTCTAATGCACGTAGAACTTGTGTTACAGGAAATTTCAGCCATGGGGATGCCAATGGGGAGTCCTAAGTTTAAATAGGCTTAGGAGGGAGATTAGGAGGTTGGAGATCATCCCAATTTGGGAGATCTCCAACGGGGAGGGTCTTTAATGGTGCAGACATGCTTCTGCCCGGATTAGAGACACCGTTGGAACAGAGGCTAATTATGAAAAATTAGTTTTGGGACAAGATCGTCTGGACATCCTAGCCCAGACAAAATCGTTCGATCTGAGGCGATATCGTCTGATCGATGACGATATCATCAAACGATCAAAACAAACTCTAAAAATGGCATGGAAAATGAGGAAACGGGTTAAACAACGGTTTGGGAGCGGTTTTGGGGGTTGAAATTTGAATTTGAATATTTACTAGAGTAATTGTAATTATTTAAGATTTTACTGCGTCAATTTTAGGGTGCTACATTTTGCCCGCTCTTTAGCAAATTTTTCGAGGAAAATGCGTTAAAGATGAGTTCTTCTCGATCTACGAGAAAGCAAAAATTATTCCCATTTTTAGGCGACGATTCTAGGTCAAATCTTTTGATAGCTTACTATGGTGCCCCCTCCGTGTTTTTACCCAAATCGAACGTTTGAGGTAAAAACACGAAAAAGCAAGATGTAGATTGTGGCATACCAATCTATTTTTGATATGATGTACATATATTTGATATATATATAGATGAGATATTTTTTGATCATATGACTTTTCTTATGCGTTTGTATTATGCTTTTAATGTTTTGGTGTGATTGATTTGATGATTCATGTAATTATGTCGTTGGAAAATATTATGGTTTAAATGTCATGCTTTAAAAAATTTAAATTAAATAATCTGATGTAACAAATTGTTTGTTATGATGATAATTTGATAAAAAATAAAATGGACCTTTAACAATAATTTCAAAGGACATTGTCGCTGTTATAGACCATTTCATGGAGTCACCGCTCACTCGGTCGTCAAGCTAATCCCAGTATAGAAATATTGTTAAAAAGTAAAAGAGTGCTTAAGAGACTGTCTTAAGACTTTGGTGTGATGATGCAAATGATGATGATGATGTTTTTATTTTCAGACTTTTCATGAAAATATTATGCATGAAATATTTTAAAATGATTTTTGCTAGGCATAAATTCCTAAGTGTGATAAAAATTTTGGATAATTCCTTAGGAATTATACCATCATTGCAAATTTGCATATTGACATAATGACATGAAATAGTGATAATGTGCATGCTTTTTAAAAACATAATTGTATAATAGAATGATTTAAGTCATATGTTTTTATGATTTTAAATAAATGGGGAATAAAAATTGGTACAATGGTTTGCACTAGGCATAGAATATGTAGGTATAGACTTATACCATCATCGTGAAATCCAAAGAAAAAGTTGATATAATAGTTTTATTGTATGGTTGATTTTTAATTGTTGAAAATAAACAGAAAATATGAAGAGGAGGACTTGCGCTAGGCATAAGACTCCCATTTAAGTTCTGGAACTATACCATCGTCACGAAAGTCGACAATATATATATATATATATATATATATATATATGTGTGTGTGTGTGTGTGTGTGTGTGTGTGTGTGTGTGTGTGTGTGTGTGTGTTTATTGTATGGTTTGAAAGAAATTTTGATTTTTGATTATGCATGTAGTTGTCTTTATGCGAGAAAGGAAAAATGAAATTATTCCAGACAATTTGCAAAGATATTTCAAAGTATCTCGAAGACAAAAGTTGGATTTATAAGGAATCCCATGTGCATATGTGAGTTCATTTCCAATCTTGATTTATCATAATGATACACAAAATCTCTCAAATACAAATGTGTGTGCAATTGCTATGTTCGTTTACCAGTTTTGAGCAAGATAATTTGATACAAGTGATTTGAATGAACCAAATAAGTGTTCATTAACCATGATTTAGATGCATATAACCATACCAGACTACTAGGTAAGTCGGATTATCAAGAGCTAGCTAATCCATAAGCAAACATAGGTCTGTACAAAATAATTTCGCTAATGTGACAGACATATCGCCATGCTAGGAGTTACCCAAGGCCAAGAAGGTTGGGCATAAACCACCTGTTATGGGGCTTACCTCACAGTTTTTGAATAATTGAGAATTCTAGGGATTCAAGCTCATCAACCCTTATTTTCTTTTCAATGGGTAGGGAGAGGGATTTTATTGCTTTTGCTTTTGCTTTCTTTTGCTTTCTTTTGCTTTTCTTTTGCTTTTCTTTTGTATTTTTGCTTGATTTTTGAGATAATGCTTGAAACATTGTTGTAATGATATAAAATAACATTTTTCTTTTTCTCTTTTTCTTGAACTTTGCCTTTCCTCCTATGCTAGGGATACTTGCTCGGATTAGCTATAGAGCAAGGGATTTTTATTCTGGGTAGGGGTGAGCTTTTCCTTTTGCCAATTCTCAAAGATTCTAGACCATGTGCATGATAGGATAACAGGGGAAACTTTTCTCTCAAGAAACCACTTTTACTATGTAGCATAGCATGGACATTACAAATATAATCATTTTATTGTGAAAGGATGTGCTTGGTTTAAGTAAATAACAAGATCAATTATCTGTGCTCAAACTTTATTTAATTGAATTTTGTGGACTTTGATATAAGAGAGATTTGTAATCATGCCAGATAAAAATCAAGATATTTATTTTGTGTTTGTGAAAGTGAGAGATTCCAAATAAATGCTAATTTATCCAAAATAATTTGAAATATAAAACTGCAACATTTGTAAGAAGAAATATGTACAAATATTTTTTGAGAAGTTTGAGAATGTTGACTCTCTCTTTCTTCTTTATTTTGTTTTGGTTTCGAAAGAGTCAAGAATATTGTTGTTTTTATTTTTATTTTTATTTTTTTTGTTTTTGTGTAAACAGTTTGATATATTTTTAAAATAAGACAACATGCAAAATATGTACAAATGATGAAATGACCAAATTTTATGTGTAATATCGCCTAAGATGCATAATATTCATAGGTTCTTTTAAATATGTACCATCTAAGGTAGCTAATTTGTGTGCTCCCGATTCAAATTTAGCGGTGATAATGTATGGTCCAAGCTAGTTGGGCTCAAAATTACCTTTAAGGTCTTTATTTGCATTAGTATTTTTTTTATTTTCTTTAAAACAAGGTCGCCGATCTCAAAGGATCGATGACGAACTTTTTTAGCATATGATCTTTTAAGCTTGTTTTGGTAGGCACGGAGATGCTCCAAAGCATTGATGCGTTTTTCATATAGGAGTTCCAGCTGACTGAGTCTGCCAGCTCGATATTCATCTCCTACTTCGGTATCTTGAAGTAGTAGAGCCAAAGAAGGAACTTCTAATTCAAAGGGAAAAACGACTTCAGCACCATAAACCAAAAAAAAAGGTGAAGTTCTAGTGGGGGTTCGAACACTAGTTCGATAGGCCCACAAGGCTGGATATAATTGAATGTGCCGATTGCGGCGGATTTATTGACCAATATTTTGAGAATTTTGATTAAGGTTTTGTTAGATGCTTCTGCTTGACTATTACCCTGAGAATAATAGGGAGTGGACCAGCGATGTTGAATCTTATATTTTTGGCATAATTTCTTGACATCTTTATTTTTGAAACAAGTTCCATTGTCTGAGATGAGGTTTGCAGGAATTACGAACCTACAAATGATTTGATTAAAAAATAATTTTAGAGACTTATGTGCTAGTGCAGGAAGCTAAAGACATAGCTTCAACCCACTTCATGAAATACTCGGTGGTGGTTATGATGAATTTGTGTCCATCAGATGACACAGGATTAATTTTACCAATAATGTCTAAGCCCCATTTTGAAAATGGCCAAGGAGATGAAATAGCCTGCAGTTCTTGTGCAGGCGCATGGACAAGCTCAGCATGTTTCGGCACTTGTCACAATGGCGCACATAATCATGTGCATCATTCTCCATGGTAGGCCAAAAGTATCCTATCCTAAGGAGATTTTTAGCAATGACACTACCACTAAAGTGTCCTCCACAAGATCCATCGTGGGCTTCACTCAAGGCTAATTTGGATTCTTCTAAATCCTAACATCTTAATAGGATACCTTCAAAAGATCTCCTATATAAAGTATTGCCAATTATTACAAATTGATTTGCTCGTCTACGTAATAACCGATGCTGGTTTCTACTAGAATTGGCAGGGAAAGTCCCATTTTGGATAAAATCAAATATATTTGTATACCAAGGCTCAGGAGTAGTTTCATTGATTAGAAACACATCCAAAGGTTCTAAGCATGACTTATTTGAAGTAGGTTCCTGGAGTCGACGAATAATGATGGTGGCATATTCGTCATCTAACTCTAAGGGCAGAAGAGATGCAGCTGCGGCCATAGCGTCAGCCGCACGATTGCTAGTTTGAGGAATAGCTTCCAAGGTAACTTGATCAAATAGGGATAACAATTGCAAAACATATGCTTTATATGGGCACAATTTATCATCTCTAGTCTGATAAACTTCATTAATTTGATTTATAACAAGTTGAGAATCACCAAAAACTAATAGATGTTTAATTTTTAGCGCCAAGGCAACTCGTAATCCGAGGATTAGAGCTTCATGTTCAGCAGTATTTTTGGTGCAAGAAAATGTTAATTTGAAGGACAAAGGAATAAGATGTTTTTGTGGGGATATTAAAATAATACCCACACCAACCCCACTCATGCATTGGGCTCCATCAAAGTATAAGGACCATTGTTCAATATGGTCTGCCTCTAATTGAAGGCATTCATCAGGAAACTCAATGATGAGGGGATGGGTAGACTCTAAGGGTGTAGCACCTAATTGGTTTGCTATGATTTTACCCTTAACAGACTTATGTCCTATGAACGTGAGGTCAAACTCGCTTAGAGCAAGAATGCTATGATTTGATACAAAATGTATCGCTCCAAATTTTTTGCATCCTTACCTTCAGGCTATAGGATCCGTGCCCGAAAGGAGGATGGGAAAAGGATGGCGCGGTACCTCGGACTGAGAGGCCTTGCGAAGGTCCCGCCTCTCGGGGGAGGTGTATTATGGTGATTTTTCGATGGATGGTGGGTTCACCAGGAAACGTTTGAATGGCAGTTTCCATGCCTAGGTTGGGAATGTGTTTAATGTGTTCAGTTTTATCTTTAAACATTCGAGTCCTAGGTTTGGCCAAATGAATCTAAGTTGTTCTATTATGAAAATGCAGACTAAATGAAATACAACAAACAGATTTGAACAAAAAATAGAGAGAAAAAGCTAAATTAAAGAGCCATACCTGATCCGGATGTCTGATGGAGGTTCTGATTCTTGAAGCAGACAGGATCGTCTGGAATTTGATGGGATCGTCTGAGATCTGACGAATTCGTCAGACGAATTCGTCGAGAGACCCGCAAACAGAGAAATAGACACAAAATACAAAAAATGCAGCAATGCTAATAGAGGATAATGATGTAAAATGACAATAAGGATGTTAACAGATAATCCCGAATAGAAATGCAAGTAAGTTGCAACACTTTAATAGCTAATCATGACCTTATTATGCAATTAAACTACATGGGTGAACTCCAAGATGCAAAATAATAAAGAATAATCATAAGATTAACTAAATACAGAATAATGCAACAGAAAATAATGAGGAAATGCAAACTCTGGGCACTGATTGCCCCCAATGCAGACTGCAGTCGAGATCATCTCGAATTGGTGCGAAATCGTCTCGAATTGAACAGGATCGTCCACGACAAACTGAGCTTGCTCCGGCTGAAAAATACTAAGGTTCCCGCAAATAAATTTGGACAAATATGGAGGCAAATAATAATTTAAGACGGTCTAATGCACGTAGAACTTGTGTTATAGGAAATTTCAGCCAGGGGGATGCCAAGGGGGAGTCCTAAGTTTAAATAGGCTTAGGAGGGAGGTTAGGAGGTTGGAGATCATCCCAATTTGGGAGATCTCCAACGGGGAGGGTCTCTAACGGCACAGACACGCTTCTGCCCGGATTAGAGACGTCGTTGGAACAGAGGCTAATTGTGAAAAATTAGTTTTGGGACAAGATCGTCTGGACGTCCTAGCCCAGACGAAATCGTCCGATCTGAGGCGATATCGTCTGATCGACGACGATATCGTCAAACGGTCAAAACAAACTCTAAAAATGGCATGGGAAAGGAGGAAACGGGTTAAACGGCGGTTTGGGAGCGGTTTTGGGGGTTGAAATTTGAATTTGAATATTTACTAGAGTAATTGTAATTATTTAAGGTTTTACTGCGCCAATTTTAGGGTGCTACATTTTGCCCCCTCTTTAGCGAATTTTCCGAAGAAAATGCGTTAAAGATGAGTTCTTCTCGATCTACGAGAAAGCAAAAATTATTCCCATTTTTAGGCGATGATTCTAGGTCGAATCGTACGACAGCTTACTATGGTGCCCCCTCCGTGTTTTTACCCAAATCGAACGTTTGAGGTAAAAACACGAAAAAGCAAAATTTTAAAATGTTTTTAATTGTTTTTGAATAAAATTAAGAAAAATAGGGAAAACCTAGCTCGGGGGGGGGGGGGTTGGGGGGGGTGCGGTGGTGGGTGGCTGGTGGGGGGGGTGGATTTGTGCTTTGCCGTTCATTCTTGTTTTGGTGGGGTGTTCTTTTGTGTGGTTGCTGTGTTGTGGGGGGGTGGGTGGTTTGGGGTTGTATTTGATTGAGAGGATTGAGTATGCCAAGATGTAGATTGTGGCATACCAATCTATTTTTGATATGATGTACATATATTTGATATATATATAGATGAGATATTTTTTGATCATATGACTTGTCTTATGCGTTTGTATGATGCTTTTAATGTTTTGGTGTGATTGATTTGATGATTCATGTAATTATGTCGTTGGAAAATATTATGGTTTAAATGTCATGCTTTAAAAATTTAAATGAAATAATCCGATGTAACAAATTGTTTGTTGTGATGATAATTTGATAAAAAATAAAAGGGACCTTTAACAATAATTTCAAAGGACATTGTCACTGTTATAGACCATTTCATGGAGTCACCGCTCACTCGGTCGTCAAGCTAATCCCAGTATAGAAATATTGTTAAAAAGTAAAAGAGTGCTTAAGAGACTGTCTTAAGACTTTGGTGTGATGGTGCAAATGATGATGATGATGATTTTGTTTTCAGACTTTTCATGAAAATATTATGCATGAAATATTTTAAAATGATTTTTGCTAGGCATAAATTCCTAAGTGTGATAAAATTTTTGGATAATTCCCTAGGAATTATACCATCATTGCAAATTTGCATATTGACATAATGACATGAAATAGTGATAATGTGCATGCTTTTTAAAAACATAATTGTATAACAGTAATGATTTAAGTCATATGTTTTTATGATTTTAAATAAATGGGGAATAAAAATTGGTACAATGGTTTGCGCTAGGCATAGAATATGTAGGTATAGACTTATACCATCATCGCGAAATCCAAAGAAAAAGTTGATATAATAGTTTTATTGTATGGTTGATTTTTAATTGTTGAAAATAAACAGAAAATATGAAGAGGAGGACTTGCGCTAGGCATAAGACTCCCATTTAAGTTCTGGAACTATACCATCGTCATGAAAGTCGACAATATATATATATATATATATATATGTGTGTGTGTGTGTGTGTGTGTGTGTGTGTGTGTGTGTTTATTGTATGGTTTGAAAGAAATTTTGATTTTTGATTATGCATGTAGTTGTCTTTATGCGAGAAAGGAAAAATGAAATTATTCCAGACAATTTGCAAAGATATTTCAAAGTATCTCGAAGACAAAAGTTAGATTTATAAGGAATCCCATGTGCATATGTGAGTTCATTTCCAATCTTGATTTATCATAATGATACACAAAATCTCTCAAATACAAAATGTGTGTGCAATTGCTATGTTCGTTTACCAGTTTTGAGCAAGATAATTTGATACAAGTGATTTGAATGAACCAAATAAGTGTTCATTAACCATGATTTAGATGCATATAACCATACCAGACTACTATGTAAGTCGGATTATCAAGAGCTAGCTAATCCATAAGCAGACATAGGTCCGTACAAAAGAAGGTCGCTAATGTGATAGACATATCGCCACGCTAGGAGTTACCCAAGGCCAAGCAGGTTGGGCACAAACCACCTGTTATGGGGCTTACCTCACAGTTTTTGAATAATTGAGAATTCCAGGGATTCAAGCTCATCAACCCTTCTTTTCTTTTCAATGGGTAGGGAGAGGGATTTTATTGCTTTTGCTTTTGCTTTCTTTTGCTTTCTTTTGCTTTCTTTTGCTTTTCTTTTGTATTTTTGCTTGATTTTTGAGATAATGCTTGAAACATTGTTGTAATGATATAAAATAACATTTTTCTTTTTCTCTTTTTCTTGAACTTTGCTTTTCTTCCTATGCTAGGGATACTTGCTCGGATTAGCTGTAGAGCAAGGGATTTTTATTCGGGTAGGGGTGAGCTTGTCCTTTTGCCAATTCTCAAAGATTCTAGACCATGTGCATGATAGGATAGCAGGGGAAACTTTTCGCTCAAGAAACCACTTCTACTATGTAGCATAGCATGGACATTACAAATATAATCATTTTATTGTGAAAGGATGTGCTTGGTTTAAGTAAATAACAAGATCAATTCTCTGTGCTCAAACTTTATTTAATTGAATTTTGTGGACTTTGATATAAGAGAGATTAGTAATCATGCCAGATAAAAATCAAGATATTTATTTTGTGTTTGTGAAAGTGAGGGATTCCAAATAAATGCTAATTTATCCAAAATAATTTGAAATATATAATTGCAACATTTGTAAGAAGAAATATATACAAATACTTTTTGGGAAGTTTGAGAATGTTGACTCTCTCTTTCTTCTTTATTTTGTTTTGGTTTCGAAAGAGTCAAGAATATTGTTGTTTTTATTTTTATTTTTTTTGTTTGTTTTTGTTTTTGTGTAAATAGTTTGATATATTTTTAAAATAAGACAACATGCAAAATATGTACAAATGATGAAATGACTAAATTTTATGCGTAATATCGCCTAAGATGCATAATATTCATAGGTTCTTTTAAATATTTACCATCTAAGGTAGCTAATTTGTATGCTCCCGATTCAAATTTAGCAGTGATAATATATGGTCCAAGCCAGTTGGGCTCAAATTTACCTTTAAGGTCTTTAGTTGCATTAGTATTTTTTTTTGAATATTTTGAGGATTTTGATTTTTTTTTTGATGTTTTTGATTTTAATTTATGAATTGGAATTGGTGGTATATACAAGATGGTCTATATATACTATACAAGGTTATTTGAGTATAGCATGTCTAAGGTTGCTTCAAAATCAAAGGAGGTTTTGAAGGATAATTTGGTTGTGATGAAGGTAAGAACAAAAGGTGATGAATAAAAGGTAGCGATAACAAAAGCTTTGTTATAATGTAGAATAATATAGCAAAATATTTGACTTTTATATGTGGAAAATTGATCATGTTACAAAATAAAATATCATAAGGATAAGAAGGTTCTTCATTCTTATCACTATATTCCAAGTCTTGATAAGATGGAGGGAGCATATGTGAAAGATATGCATGGGTGTTATTTGGTAAACAAGGATGATCATATATGGATGAAGAAAAGTGATGGATAGAAGATAATTGTGATAATAGAGAATGTATAGAACTTGATGTTTCAACCGTTAAATATTCTTCAAATGGTGTTGGGTCATTATGTATGGTAACAATTTTATTTGCAAGTTCAAACTTCAAACATTGGTGAAGAGTGGAAGGGACAACCCTCATCGTATGAATCCAAGGACTTCTGAGAAGTAGGTTGTAATATGAAGGGCAATATGCTACATAAAACAAAGTATCCAGGATCTTGGATCCAATATTGAGGGGAAAAATTATAGTACCTTGAGCTTCTTGAATTTCATTGTTAAAATATTTTATAAGAACATTTGATTCATTAAGATCTTCTTCCTTTAATTCGAGTTTTTGGAATAATTGATAAGTGCATAAATTAAGAGAGGAGCCATTATCTACCATGATAGTTCTAACAAGTGTTTCTTTACTAGATCCGATAATGTAAAGATAGGAGTCTTCTTGTGGAGTAGAGGAAGGAATATCCTCATCATAGAATGAAATATGGTTAACCTCAAGAGGGTTTACACCATTAATTATGTTCTTAGAGAAAATATGATGAGGAACAAATTGTTGGCTAGGTATTTTGAACAAAATTTCCTTATGAGAAATTTGTAATACTTCTAAAAGGGATATCTTTGCTTGAGGATTAATCACTTGTTGTTGGCTATCAAAGTGGATTTCAGATTGAGATTTTGATTCTAAATATGAGCTTTCTATGCTTACATTCCATTTTGTATCATTCTCTAGAGCCAAAGATAGTTTTGAAGGTTGGTCAAATGAGGAATCCATATCTTGAATATCCGATTGAGTTGATTGAACTTGAGGTTGCTCATTTGTAGTTTTTGTTACAATATTAATAATATCATCATGATGGGACACATTAACATGCAATATTTGATTGGTTTCTTGTTGTTGATAATTGAATAGGGGTTCTTGGGAGATCCCCATGTCTTGATTGATTATTGGTATTTGTTGTGTAGGAGTTTGATTGTTTACTGGAGATTTATCATCAGTTGTAGATTGTAATTCCTTTATATTAAAAAGACCCTCATCAATCAAATCTTGAATTGAACATCTTAAATCTTTACATTTTTGTGTCATATGTCCATCCACTCTATGATATTCACAATGTAGCTCAGGTTTAAACCAATCTACTGTGGTATCAAGTTGTCTTATGGAAGGGAGTTCAATCCTATTTGTATCAAGTAAATGCTTGAGAATTATATCCATTGGTTGATTGAGCTTAGTAAATTTACGTGATGAAGGTTTTTGAGAGGTTTTTGATATGTGCCTTAGGAATTTCGTCATAAAAGGACCTAATGGTTTCTCACCTCTACTTTCTTTATTATGGGTAGAATGATGACAGGAAGATTGCGAAGTAGGAGGTGAGTGCATGGTAGAATTGGAAGAATAAGTATTTTCTTGTTGAAATGGATGTGTTGTATTGAAAGAAGAATATTGAAAGGGTGGAGGAGGATTGTATGTGGATTGATAGACATAATATGGATATATGGGAGAATAGATAATATCGTTATGAAGAGGATTGGCAAAGGGATTGTCCTGTTGGGGTAAGGATGAAAAATGAGAAAAGTGTGATGGAGGTGGTGTTGAATAGGGATGAGGTTGGTCATAATCAACAAATGTATTTGGCTGAATTCTTCCAACATTACTAATGGGCTCATATTGATTTGAGTAAAAACTCATGGTTTCTTTAGTACTTCTAAAAGTAATATTTAGCATCTACTATTTAGAATTGAATCTAAAACATACAAACTTGAAATGATGATTTTTTTTTTGTTTTTCTTGTATACATATATATATATATATATATATATATATATATATATATATATATATATATATATATATTTTTGTTTTTTTATATTTTTGAATCAGAAAGATGCCTATGTTATTCACGTCGGGTTCACCAAAATGTATCGCTCCAAATTTTTTGCATCCTTACCTTCAGGCTATAGGATCCGTGCCCGAAAGGAGGATGGGAAAAGGATGGCACGGTACCTCGGACTGAGAGGCCTTGCGAAGGTCCCGCCTCTCGGGGGAGGTGTATTATGGTGATTTTTTGACGGATGGTGGGTTCACCAGGAAACGTTTGAATGGCGGTTTCCACGCCTAGGTTGGGAATGTGTTTAATGTGTTCAGTTTTATCTTTAAACATTCGAGTCCTAGGTTTGGCCAAATGAATCTAAGTTGTTCTATTATGAAAATGCAGACTAAATGAAATACAACAAATAGATTTGAGCAAAAATAGAGAGAAAAAGCTAAATTACAGAGCCATACCTGATCCGGATGTCTGATGGAGGTTCTGATTCTTGAAGCAGACAGGATCATCTAGAATTTGATGGGATCGTCTCCGACCTGCAGGATCATCTGAGATCTGACGAATTCATTAGAGACCTACAAACAGAGAAATAGACACAAAATACAAAAAATGCAGCAATGCTAATAGAGGATAATGATGTAAAATGACAATAAGGATGTTAACAGATAATCCCGAATAGAAATGCAAGTAAGTTGCAACACTTTAATAGCTAATCATGACCTTATTATGCAATTAAACTACATGGGTGAACTCCAAGATGCAAAATAATAAAGAATAATCATAAGATTAACTAAATACAGAATAATGCATCAAAAAATAATGAGGAAATGCAAACTCTAGGCACTGATTGCCCCCAATGCAGACTGTAGTCGAGATCATCTCGAATTGGTGCGAAATCATCTCGAATTGAACAGGATCGTCCACGATGAACTGAGCTTGCTCCAGCTGAAAAATACTAAGGTTCCTGCAAATAAATTTGGACAAATATGGAGGCAAATAATAATTTAAGACGGTCTAATGCACGTAGAACTTGTGTTACAAGAAATTTCAGCCAAGGGGATGCCAAGGGGGAGTCCTAAGTTTAAATAGGCTTAGGAGGGAGGTTAGGAGGTTGGAGATCATCCCAATTTGGGAGATCTCCAATGGGGAGGGTCTCTAACGGTGCAGACACGCTTCTGCCCGGATTAGAGACGCTGTTGGAACAGAGGCTAATTGTGAAAAATTAGTTTTGGGACAAGATCGTCTGGACGTCCTAGCCCAGATGAAATCGTTCGATCTGAGGCGATATCGTCTGATCGATGACGATATCGTCAAACGGTCAAAACAAACTCTAAAAATGGCACGAGAAAGGAGGAAACGGGTTAAACGATGGTTTGGGAGCGGTTTTGGGGGTTGAAATTTGAATTTGAATATTTACTAGAGTAATTGTAATTATTTAAGATTTTATTGCGCCAATTTTAGGGTGCTACATTTTGCCCCCTCTTTAGCAAATTTTTTGAATAAAATGAGTTAAAGATGAGTTCTTCTCGATCTACGAGAAAACAAAAATTATTCCCATTTTTAGGGGATGATTCTAGGTCGAATCGTTCACCAAAATATATCGCTCCAAATTTTTTGCATCCTTACCTTCAGGCTATAGGATCCATGCCCGGAAGGAGGATGGGAAAAGGATGGTGCGGTACCTTAGACTGAGAGGCCTTGCGAAGGTCCCGCCTCTCGGGGGAGGTGTATTATGGTGATTTTTCAACGAATGGTGGGTTCACCAAGAAACGTTTGAATGGCAGTTTCCACGCCTAGGTTGGGAATGTGTTTAATGTGTTCAGTTTTATCTTTAAACATTTGAGTCCTAGGTTTGGCCAAATGAATCTAAGTTGTTCTATTATGATAATGCAGACTAAATGAAATACAACAAATAGATTTGAACAGAAAATAGAGAGAAAAAGCTAAATTACAAAGCCATACCTGATTCGGATGTCTGATGAAGGTTCTGATTCTTGAAGCAGATAGGATCGTCTAGAATTTTATGGGATCGTCTCCAACCTGCAGGATCGTCTGAGATCTGACGAATTCGTCATAGACCTGCAAACAGATAAATAGACAAAAAATACAAAAAATGCAGCAATGCTAATAGAGGATAATGATGTAAAATGATAATAAGGATGTTAACAGATAATCTTGAATAGAAATGCAAGTAAGTTGCAACACTTTAATAGCTAATAATGACCTTATTATGCAATTAAACTACATGGGTGAACTCCAATATGCAAAATAATAAAAAATAATCATAAGATTAACTAAATATAGAATAATGCATTAGAAAATAATGAGGAAATGCAAACTCTAGGCACTGATTTCCCCCAATGCAGACTGTAGTCGAGATCGTCTTGAATTGGTGTGAAATCGTCTCGAATTGAATAGGATCGTCCACGATGAACTGAGCTTGCTCCAGCTGAAAAATACTAAGGTTCCTACAAATAAATTTGGACAAATATGGAGGCAAATAATAATTTAAGATGGTCTAATGCACGTAGAACTTGTGTTACAGGAAATTTCAGCCAGGGGGATGCCAAATGGGAGTCCTAAGTTTAAATAGGCTTAGGAGGGAGGTTAGGAGGTTGGAGATCATCCCAATTTGGGAGATCTCCAATGGGGAGGGTCTCTAATGGTGCAGACATGCTTCTACCCAAATTAGAGACATCATTGGAACAAAGGCTAATTGTGAAAAATTAGTTTTGGGACAAGATTGTCTGGACGTCCTAGCCCAAACGAAATCGTCCGATCTGAGGCGATATTGTCTGATCGGTGATGATATCGTCAAATGGTCAAAAAAAACTCTAAAAATGGCATGGGAAAGGAGGAAACGGGTTAAACGGTGATTTGGGAGTGGTTTTGGGGGTTGAAATTTGAATTTGAATATTTACTAGAGTAATTGTAATTATTTAAGATTTTACTGTGCCAATTTTAGGGTGCTACAGGAGGAATAATGGCTTGGAGTGGGCCCGAGCTCCATACAGATCTCGCCTGATAAACTCACAAAGAAATGCTACTTTGATAAGTGCTTATGCTTTATTACTGGTGGAATATTACATACATCAAGAATATCTAACTCTATATGATATTATATATCTTATGATATATATCTACCATTACATATCAAGAAGTTTGTGTATTTATATACTACACACACAGAACTTCCTATGATAGTTTTTTTACAACCTATGTCTCGGTTCAGCCTAAACTAGGATAGTTATGTTGCTGTAACCGAAACACGCTAAGCAACTCTACGTCATTTCCTTGTATTTGGATAAATCTTACCTCATCATGGTTTGGCCTTGTAAGTTGTTGCGTGTCCTACCACTCCAGCTAGTAAAACTTGTCCAACTATGGTTTCCCATAGATGACGTGGAACGGTTGTCAATAGAGTCCTTCTCCAACCGGTTGGTCAACACACATCATTCAAACGTCGACCTTGGTGAGGCGCCTACTTGGTAAGGCACCTACTTGAGTAAGGCGTCTACCTTGGTAAGGCACCTTACTCAGTAAGGTGCCTACCTGAGTAAGACGCATGCTTTATTTTACCTTTGTTTGACTTATCAGAACCATTCCAGGACCACGTAAGACCTCAACTGAGAAAAATATGATAAAATCAGGGAAATAGCTACACATAGCACACTTCACACATAGATTAGATAAACACATGATTTTATTAAATACATACATAATATTTCATAAAAATATACAACTTATGATATAATGTCGTGTAAATATCGTTAGTACATATACAAAAATATGAGCATTTTTGGTGCTCATCAAGCATCACATAAATACCATCAAGCATAAATGCATCTATCAAGACCATTTTCTTCGTGCATACAACAAAATAAATGAACATCAATTTGAAGTAGGAGTTCTGGTTCTCAAAGAGAACCAAAAAATCCAAACAAGACATGTTATTTGTGCAACAAATTTTCTCCTAATTGGTTGGGTCCATTCAGAAAAACTCACAAATATGGTTCAAGGGCATATTGACTTGCCAACCTAGAAGGAATAGCAGAACCTGAGACTCTCAACATCATTCATGTTTGTGCATTCTACACCTAATTTCATGACCAAAGTATGACACATTCTTGTACATTCTCTCTCAAAAAATCACAAAAATACAAAAACATAAAAAGCAATAAAAATACAAAAACATCAAAAACAATGAAAATACAAAAGCAATACAAAAGCAACAAAATCTAAAAACAACAAAAACAAACAAAATACAAAAAGAACCACTTTGCAACACAATGCAATACTTCTTCAAAGTCATATTTCTGCTTCCCTCTTTCCTCTTTCTTCTTCTTATTTCTATTGTATGGTTATGCTTAGAGTAGCTACATACCAGGGATAGGTTCCTTCCTCTCTTCGTTCTTCTTCTCCCCTCTTTCTTCTTATTGTTATATTTTTTGTATGGTCACGCTTTGAGTGGCTACATACCGAGGATAGGTTTCTTCTTCTCTTCCTTCTCTCCTTTCTTCTTCTTCTTTTTCTTTCTCCATATTTTCACCAAATCACTCATGTCGATACCACTAAACATTCACAATTGCATCATCCATTACATTCATATCTCATCTCATGAGACTTCTATGGTATTACTATCTTCCCTTTTGGATAAATGAATATATGCTAACCAAACACACTTGGTTCACTTAATCAATGATAAATTTCATCTTGCATGTCCTTATAAATAAGTATCACCTTGTCATGCATTTCATCTGTATCTAAATTTTCACATCATTACATATATTCACTCCCATCTAGGAATTTATCACTATATACAATGTCATACACTAGTCATAACAACTAGCATAATGTCATGTTTTATCTTATGCATATGTTTCTTGATAATATAATTTTTTTTACTAGTCAAGCCCTTTAGTTGACCTTATCAAGCTTTATCCAATATCATTGGATTCTAATGCAATTTTAGACTTCCCTTGCATGACTAGATTCCCTTCATTGATCAAACACATGTGCACACTTAATAACATTTTGAGTCTAGGGAAGATAACACCTTACATACACTATATGTTGAGTGAAAAGTTCCCTCTACTCATCCTATCACTTGCATGATTGAAGCTCCTAAGGTTCGACAAAAGAACAAGCTACAAAAACAAAACAAAAATTAAAGGAAAAGAAAAGAAAGAAAATAAACAAAAAGAATACCATCAAAAAGCTTGAATCCCTAAGCTCCTTAGGTTCCTAAATCATGAGGTTAATCTTCATCGGGGCTATAGATGCTTGACTGGTAGGGGAGTACATATTACAAGTGAAAATATGTTTATCATATTAACAACCTTATTTTATATAGACCATTGCACGCTCATGGATGAGCTAGCTTACTCGATTAAGTTTACAATTGGTTATTCCAACCTTACTCAAATCAGTAAATAAACTAAATCATTCTTTACACACATAGATCCATGATAGGCTCAACCTTATTCAATATAATTTAAGGTACAACAAAGTATGATCCGACTAATAGATGATTTTGATGACAAAACTTGAATATTTGACTCTCTAGAAATACTTTCTACAATCTGAAACACCTCTGTAGAAGAAACCAACATACATGTTGCTTAGTTGTAAAACTAGCAAGTTGTCAATACAATAGGTATTATCTATAAGTTAGCTAGTCTAGAATTATCATTATCATTTACATACACACCATGCTTAGATTTACATTACCATACATATTGCATAAATTTATTATGTCATCATCTGTTCATAAACCAAATGCAATCATTACTATGTCATTGATTACTTTTACCATATGTGGTGGTCTTAATCAAACACGCATATCCATAAAGCTTGATTACAAAAATATTTAAAGTCTCAAAATTCACAACACATTTCATATCATTCATCAACATGCATAAATAACATATCATCATCAAATCACATACATCCATAATTACCATCATCAATAATACATAACTCACATAATGTCAATATATATATATATATATATATACTGACAACCTCCCAATTGAGGTCGAGGAAATTTCCAAGTCAGAGAAAATTCAAAATACTTAACAAAATTTTATTCATCTTATTTTGCATGATTTTTGGTTTTAAAATTTTATAGTTCCTAGGTCATATATCCATAAGCGCCTTTTGCTCCTTTAGGATCCTTCTCCGAAATCCTATTGTTTCTATGATGAATTTTAGTTCCTTAAGGCAATTAATGATTGGTGTACTTAGAAATTTTAAGAGTTTATGGTGCACCTTCCCAATACCTTTCCCAAGCCTCATGTTCATTAATACTAGTGGATTCAATGATCCAATTTTTATTAGTCCCAAGGTTACCATATTTTGTTATCCCAACTATCGTCATCTCCTTATCCTTCGCCTTTCGCTAAATACCCTGGACCGTTCTTTCCATAATCCTTCCCATGTGTCATATTTTTGTGTGTTGCTTCATCATTCCCTTCCATTACCTTTCATCTCGTTGGGACTAATTACATTTTTCCTCCTTCCCACACATTTGCTCAGTTTTTATTTTCACCATTTTCAATGCTTCAAGTGTTTGTTTCTCACTGCGCAAATCACTCTTCCTTAAATTTTTCTTGCCTGTTTTATCAAAAGTTTCTAAGAATGGAATGCATTTCTATTTTTTGAGATTCTAGAAGCTATTGGATTTTCTATTTCACTAAGGTATGTTTCTTTGTTATCAGATACTGGGTGGATTTACATTTCTCAAGGATTTTTTCCAACCCAAGGTGGTGGAAAAGAAGTTTCTAGAAGCACCCAATTCTATCCTTTGTTACTAAATCTAGCTTCCATTCTAGAATAATCATCCCCATTGTTTGCATCCATAGGATTCAAAAACTATATATTTTCTCTTCCTTTAAGTAATTCTACATTCTGGTCACCATGGGTTTCATTGAACCAGAGACACTTGAGATCGAACCAATGGCTGAAGCTATCATGAATGTGTATGGTTTGATACCTTTTTTGAAGCAATTCTCTAGGATGGACTAGGATGTGAATACTACCTTTGATTCCACCTGGATAAAGGTATCATTATCATTCATGGTGTGGAGTTTTAGGTCGACATCCATATCCTTTCTAAAATAACAAGCCAATCGCTGGTGGGAAGAATTGTTCGCAGAGATAAACATAACTGAGACACAAAGTTCAAGGAGTTTGAGCTGAGATAAACCTTGCACAAGATAATAAAATCAATAATAGTCAGAGTTGATTTACCCAACCCCTAAAAGGAGATCATGAAATTGGTGATGGAATATATTACAGTTGATGATCCATATTTTCAGCTTAGGATTTTTCACATTGCCTTTGTAAATCACTTCAGGGAACTGAAACCTCTTAATATTCCTAAATTTTTGTATCTATCTATGCATTATTCCATTAATTCAACTCTATTGAAGAAGTATGAGGCTTGGCCCGCACATCAAGGGTTGTTTAAGGTAATCTAAAACCATTTGTTAGAGAATTTTCCCAAAGGAAATATGGTTTTGCAGGAGCAGCAAGCCAATTTCAATCATACTATGGAGGAGGATACATCCTTCACCCCATCCTCAAGTGTTCATGGGTCCAAGAAGAGGAAAGTGGAAGGAAGATCTCTGAATGTTGAACAATCAGTGAGAAAGAAGGTCAAGGTGGAGGATCGACCCACCCTAATGAGAAGCTCCTAGTATTTAAAGGATAAATTTCTTCATAATCAAGGAAAATTGTATGGTTTTGCTAAGGATGAGTTTGAGGATCCTACAATAAATATTCTTCAATAATACATTATAAAAACTACTACTACTACCATATCTTAGATGGAAAGTGTTATAACTATGAGCATGGTGGCCATTATCCATATGAAGGAGCATAGAAATGCTCTAAAATTGCTATTTTTCTATATAATTTCTTTGAGGATCACCCAAAAAAGAACACCGTAAGAGCCAGCACTGGTATCAAGGAGTATGATGTGGTGGAAATACCAAGGAATTATTCAAGGAAATTCCTAAGGATGTCAAAAAGGATTACACCAAGGATTCTACTAATGTGTAATAGTCTGCAGTTGGTCTACTATTTCTAGGTTCTATTTTTTTGGGACGTTCTATTTCCTATTTCATCCTTTTTGTCTATTTTTGTGTCTTAGGCTTTATGTGGATGCCTTGATGTTTTATGGATGATGCATCCTTTTATCCTACTATTGTACTAAGGCATTAGGGTGCCTTTCAAATGCCCTCATCAATGAAATTTTTTTAACTTACCATATATATATATATATATATATATCACTCAAAAATCAAGTACATCCATCATAAAAAATAGTTGATCAACTAAGTACATACATATCATCACATACATCATAACATCTCACCATAAAAAATACATCTATCTATTATGTATACATAATACAAAAACAAGGGCACTAGAGTCACATCAAAAGAGAGAAAGATACATGAATCCTACCATCCACTCAGTGACTCATCACTCCCCTCATATCACCTCGATCCTTCACCATGCCTCCTCCACAAGCTCTCACCTCTATGCATCGAGGCTAATCCTCCCACTGATAATACTCTTGGATCTCTAAAGCATGGTCTTGAAGGAGTCAATAAAGTGATTGGCCATCAATAAATCTATGCATGCTACTGCATATGTCTGATCTCACAAAAAGTCTCACCCATACTCATTCACCACATATTGTACCCATGCAGCCTTAGCCTAAACAATTGACCCAACTTCATCGGTCCTCACACACTCTACCTAATCTTATAGGAAGGCTCTCTCTACCATTGTATCATCCAGATCACATTGTAACTTAGCCACCCACACTCTTAATCACTCTATCTCAACTATGACATCTGAGCTCCCCTCTCCTGCATCTCAAGCTATGATGAATGCATCTTCTTCACTCTAGAACCCAACCACCTATACCCTCAACTACTCCATAACCCTATCTACCTCCTTCTAGCAACCATGACCACATCTTGCTCTTATCATAGCTCCTCCATCTTGATCCTGAGCTACCCTAGTTCATCCACCTATACCCTCATCCTCACCACCTATACTCTATAATGCTCTACCTCCACTCGTAAGGCATCTCTATTTACATCTACTCACTCGATGTGATCTTTCCAATCATTGATATTTGCATATGGCTCCACATCTCCTCTACACACATCTCGACCACATCATCTTGCCCCCCATCCTCTGGTCCTACACTTGTATCCATTGGTCATGATGGCTCTACCTCATCATCACATTGTTACCACACACATAACCTTAATTGAAATCCCTCCAAATAGGTATCCTTGACCTCCTCCTCTGTAGCTACCACTACCTCAATAGTCCCTACTATACCTCCTTTAGTATCCATATTTTTTAGCCTCTCCACTATCATTAGTAGACTCTACAGTGCTACCCAAGGACCTAGATCCCCCACCCCATTAATCATCCCTCGACCAGTATTCCACCCCTATGTGACCCACTAGGCATTATACCCCTCTTTCATCATCGCATTATCCATATTTGATAGATATAATATCTCATCCAATGATATGTCATAGGCCACACCCATGGGCATACCCCATGATCTCTAGGACAATGCCAAATCACCACAGGTGACTCCGACATATCCTATGGTATCTCAAACTACCTCTGTACCCAAATGAAGGGGAAGAACTCTAATTGGAAATCATATTGACCCATCATTCACCTTCCCCATCTCATCCACCCCAACTCCTCCCCATCCTATGGCCAAGCTGGACCCCCTCTATAAGGTCACCACACAATATCACTGATCTCGACTCACCCAACTACTGGTGATAATACAACTTGTCCCTCATGATCCCTCTTTTCCCTATCCTCCATATCACATCACCACTACATGGCATAAGGTATAGTCAAATCCACCAATGCATGCACCTCAAATGAAATACCATATGATCTCATCACTACTATGTGCTCCTAATCACATAGTTGTACTAGTAATTTATTGTACAACTTTCTAATCATCATCCAAACCCCATGTAGCTCTCGATAATTCTATGCTAATAATATCAGTGCCCATGCAAAATGAGTCCTGTGCTCCATCATATCACATACCATACATATCAAGTTATAGGAAAATACAATCCTTGATGCATTTGGTAAGACATAGATGTTTATGCACACCATCAATAATACATACCACCAACACAATAATCTATATACGTACAGGTTCTAATACTTGATCCCACCTCCAAACACCCTCACATCTCTACACTAATCTCCAAATATCCTCTGCAATATCACCTATCATGCTTCATCACCCTACGTACCCATCACAATCATCTCATCTACTAGTAGGTGATATATCCTATACACATCCTCTAGTGTAATAGTCATTTCCCCTATCAAGAAATGAAAGGTGTTCCTATCTGGATCCCACCTCTCACAAATTTTGTCTAGATATGCATGATTGCACCACACTATATCCATCCATACCACCCCATTGAATCCAATCTTCTCTAATCACTACCAGTCTGCATCATTCAAAAACCCCTTCAAATTCGTAGCCAAAGGTAAAAATTGGTGTTGCGGTGTCAAATTTTTCACCTGTCAAAACAAGCAACACAATCATGTCAACAAATTTTCAGCAACATTTTAGCAAAAAAATCAACTTTTTGACGAAAAACAACAACTTTTCAGCAACTTTTTGACAACTTTTTAGCAAATTTTCAACAGCTTTTCAATGAAAATGAAAATAAAAACTTGATAGTTTTTCGACAAAAAAGCAATTTTCAGAAAATGTTTTAGCAACTTTTTTTAAAACCATGAAATCAACGATTTTCGATGCAAACAACAAAAATTCGATAACTTTTTCATGCAAATAAGAAATTGACAATATTTTGACACAAACAACAACAAATTGATAACTTTTTCATGCAAACAAGAAATCAATGATTTTTTGATGCAAACAACAACAAATTGACAACTTTTTATGAAAATGAGAAATCAACAATCTTTCAACAAAAACAACCAAAAATTACAAAAAAACAATAAAAACACACAACACGAAACTAGAAGTTTCACTCAAAATGCACCTCGAGGTGCATTTATGTATAGTGCACACACCCTGAGGTGTGTTTTTTGAGAAAAGGGTATTTTTGGATAACCATTTTCCTAAAACACACAACTATGCAAAAAAATTCAAAAATTAATGGTTAAATTTTTCTAAATCTGAGAATTAGGGTTCATTTTATTTGAAATACATGAAGTTCAATAAAAAAGTACTTACCCCCATTGTACATCCTCCAAAACTTGATCCCACTCTATTGTGGGCCATCTCATCTAATTCACTTGAAAATATGGTAGCACTCTGCATCACTCGCCCACTCACACTCGCTCCTCTCTCTCTCTCTAATTTCCAAATTTATAATGCACAAATGAGGAAAGCACACCTGTACGTGTGTCTTTATAGGCTCTTCATGAATGAAATTCACCCCAAGGTGCATTTCCATATGGAAAACATACCTTGAGGTATATTTTCATACAATGCATGCACCTCAAGGTGCATTTTTAGAAAAAAACAACAATTTTGGATACCCATTTGCCCCAAACCTCCAAAAAAGTGAGAATTTTTCCAAATTTGTAATAAAATCATGTCAAATATCAATTTTCATCATTTTAACTAGTCGATCAACTCCACTTTATTTTATCAAGTGATTCATGGTCGTCTTCAAATTTCTCACCCGTTAACTCATTGCTTGAGGGGGTAGATATCAAATACAAAAGTCTATCCAAGAACCTTTACCAAAAATCATCAGATGCCCTTATTCATTAATGCAAATAAAAAGAAAAATCCTCTTCTCAACAACAATCCAATCCAATCAAATTTGGCATACTGTATGTTATAGACTACAGGATTGCTCATATAAATACGCTTCGTTAAGGTTCACGATCGATTCTACTGAAGCAATGATGGGCATACCTACATATGACTAACCAATTTACCAACCCAAATGATCTCATCAATCTATCAATGGCAAAATTCAAGGACATGCATCCCATCCACAATTGGGGCATCTTACATCTACTCATCTCAAGACAAATCACTTGTCATCACCCGCTAAATCTAGGCTATCTTTCTATCAATCACCAAACAAGTGTCGTCATTTTTTTTTCCTACATCACGTCTTCACACAATGTACTACAAAAATGGCAAATGTATACAACTAAAAATATCTTAAATAACCTCTTGCAAAAATAATTAACATTTAAAATACAAATCAATTCAAAATGGGTAAAACATTAACAAAATCAATTCAAAACCTTAAAGTCCAACAAGAGGCTATTAAAAACCCTAAAATAGGGTAGGTCTTCTCCCCATCCAACATAGGCACCCCTCACCCCCCTCTCATGCACTTTCTAAAGCATCCACTTGTGCTCTTTTTTAAAAATCACCCACCCTCCTTAAAGGGCATTTAAGCCAAATGGTTGAAAAAGGGGTTTTGCACTTTCTCCCAAGTCTTACAAGGGCATGGAGCACCCATTTCCACTTAATACAAAAGGTAAGAAAGTATTACCCACCACATAGGCCTTAAAGAGACCTCTCCTCTCTCCTCCACATCACCCCCCCTTCACTTGCCTAGAAAATCTATAAATAGAAGAGCATGTCTATGAATTTGGAGAGGCAAAAAATAGTAAGGTTATGTTGTCAAAATGTTGGTTGATGCATCCCAAGTCTCTTTGAGCATGTGATCCATGGACATAGTGCAGAATGGACATCTTGTAGGTTGAATATGGTCTATAGTGCAGAATGAACATCTCCAATTTCCAAACCAGCACAAGACCGCACCAGAAGGCTCCATGGTAGATTTTTTGACAAATCCAAAAAACATAACTCCAAATGCACCTGAGGCACAAGCATACCTAAAAAATGCACCTCGAGGTATATTTTCTAGTTTTTGGTCATCAAATTGGCCTACCAGGTAACTTACTATCCTTGTATTAATTTTAGATTATTTTTTCATGTTTGTAATACCTTTTTTTCATTTTTGTCTATATGTATTTATTTATAGGAGGCCTAATTGAGACAGACCTATAAATGTTCTAACACTCTTTTGTAGGGTTGTGCAGGTCACAGATCAGGTGTATCTCATAATGGCATGCATCATAAGTCCACTCCAACCTTGATGAATTGAAAGAAGACACCTGCGGTGCTGCAAAATGTATTCCATGCTAGGGCCCATCTTCATGAGTCCCTCTTTTGCAATCCTCCAAGGTGTTTTGTAAAAGAATATTATTTCCTTATTGTAACACATTTTACAATTATTAATATGAAGCAACTTGTTTTTCTTTTACTTTAAGAATTTATATGGATCGATCCAAAAAGGATCATCATGTTATTAATTGTGGCATTATATAGGATAAAATGGTTATTGTAAGGAATGTTAGCAAGATCGAACATGCTAAATAATGGATTGGAAGACATCACATTCGAATAATTTAGTATACTAGGAAAGATGTCCACATTTTGAATTTGTGGAATGTTTATAGGCTAAGATATAAGATGATTTAGCCTAAATGGATCTATTTTTGGAAGTATCAAACCCTTATTTATAGAGGAAGGTAAGATATTTGGTAGCCTCCCTTCAATGGATGTTGTAATGATAGAGCCTCTCCTTTGAGAACTCATATAAATAGGTCTAGGTTGCTTTAAAAGTTCCAATAGAAGTTCCTTTGTAGTAGAAGTATGAACATCATCCACATTTAATATGTATTACATAGCTTCCCTATTTTCTCATAGGAAGGAAGCTAGATGGTCCATGGACTTAAAAACTACTTCTCTTGTTCATTGTGAACATGAGAAAGGGTTCCAAAAGGAGGATTTTCTTCCTCTTATTCCTCAAATGTTGGGTTTTCAATCATGGGTTGCTTCTCTAGAAGTTTAGATGAAGCACTCAAATTATGCTCTAATTCTCATGCAACATTATGAGTAAGGTAAGGAGGTTCAAACATGGTCAAAGGAAGAGGGATTCAATTTTATTATAGTTCTATTTTTAGGGTTTCTTAGAGAAGAAAGAGAATATATTTTTATAATCCTTATATAGAACAACCCACCTTATGACTCCCATTATCCCACCATAATATACTTACCAAGAGATATAACCATCAAGGCTCATACAACAGTTTACTCAAGGGATCGTTAACCTTATCTAGTAGGACTAATAGATTAGTTATGTTCTTATTATCTTGATTAATGTGATTTATAGTATTGAAACAAACTAAGTGATCTTAATTCAAGTGTAGTAAATTTTATGTTGATTAAAGGTAAGGTTCTAAATCAAAAGAGTGTTGGACATGTGTGGTATTTCACATCAAGTTCACTAAAGATGCAAGATTCCAAAAGGTGCACAGAGGCACTAAAATCTAAATTTTCCCTCGAGGGCTAGCCACACTTGGATGAGAGAGCCTTGTTGTTAACTCATCATTATTGTGCTACAAGATTTTAGCTTTGGTGGAGGGGTTTTTGGGTTCACCAAGGGCTTAAATATTTCCCTAAATCTAGTTTGATGTGTTCAGTTTTGATAAACACCTAGGTTTGTTCTATCCTAGAAGCTAATATGCAAGATGAAAATGCAATGTAGTGTGAAGACAAAGGTGCATAATACAAGGTACTTTCCTATATGCAAGTTTGATATAATTAATTCTATCTAAGATGGAAGTTATAAAAAACTGATTTTCTTTTTCTTTTTCTTAAAAGCAAGGGTGCAAGAAGGGTGAAAACATGCAAACTATCTTGATGCAATCTACATGTGATTCTAGTTGAATGCCTAAGGAATAGAAATAATAATTATAAGCTAAATGGTAGATTCTCTTTTATTTCCTCTTTTATATATGTTTATCTATATATAAAATAGAGAAAATGCAATTCAAATCAGCAAACAATTAATGTTATAAACCAAAATAAGACAAAGCATTCATACTTACTTATTTTGATGTTTGACATGAATACATTACCTGCATTTGAATTTTTTGCCTAACTAATATGCTGCTTAGAAATCTATAGTTGGTAAATTTTTTAAAACCTACAAAACAAATAAAATAAAGGGATGTGTAAACCAAAAATTAACAACATTAATATAAAGTAAAAGCACAAAAAACACAATAACACCATAGAATGCACAAAATGAATCATCTTTATTAATATAGACATAATGAGCTTGGATCTCCAAGTTGTGCAGTATATGTGCCCTAGTATGGGGTTACAATGCTTTTAATACAAATATTACAGATAATAGGGTTTTGAAACCCTAGTTCAATGAATATTTGGTGTCTTTTGCTCCATCCTTGATCCAAACATGTGTATGGGTGGGCTTCTGTATCCCTACGAGGACACCCTAGCTACAAAAACTTTCAAAAATATGGTTCTTGCACCTACAAATAGAAATCAATATAAAAGGGTTAATAGCACCTGCGAGGGCTCCACTATGTGAGGCCCTTTAAATAGTAAAAACCTATAAACCCTAATGTTGCAATGTTAAACTATAAACTAAATGCAAAAATATAAAATAATGCAACAAAATATCTTACCTTGTCAAGAAAGTGGATGTGATGCTGATTTCTGCTCCTATTTCTATGTTTGAGAGTCGCATGAATGCTCGAAGGTGCTGAGGGCTGGTGGACTACAAATAGGCTCTAGGAAATACCCAGAGGCATTCGAGAATGACTACAACACCCAACAATGCTCCAAAAATTCTTAGAAATATTTTACAAACTTTGGAAGGTGTTTTGGAGTTGATGAAAATGAGGTAGAACCAGATCTAGTTTGCAAGGGTTTTGCAACAATAGAAATGAAAGGTGCAATGGCGATGGTGAGGGTTTTACAAGTGGAAAAAATGTTCAAATTTGAGACCTTATGGATTATTAATGGAACTTGATTCATAAAAATAAATTATATTTTATAATATACCCTTGATCATGTTAGGGTTTCAACGACACCAACGGATGGTTGATATTAAAACATAAGGAAGGGTTGAGATTGAACTTGATTATGCGACATGGATTAAGGTGGGTGGATGGCTGAGATTAAGTCATAGTGGATGGCTAGGATTTATTCACATATATATATTAATATTTATGTATATATTAAATAAATACTTATATATATATGTGTGTGTGTGTGTGTAAATAATGAATGGCTATGATTGAAGGATACAAATGGATGACAAGTGGCTAGATTTTGGTGTCTACAGATGCTCCTTTTTGTATCGTGTTGTATGAAATACAATGTCATGTAAAAATACGAGACACCTAGTTTGGTGTGGTGAAGCAACTTTCTTTTCTTGGAGCGCAAAGAAGATCTTGAAGATAGAATTTTTTGGTGTAGCTTACCCCCTCAATTGACAAATGAGTGAAAAATGAGTCTCATGAGCCAATTGATAGAATTGTGGTTAATGATGTAGGTGAATGGTGTAATTGCAAGTGTATGATATAAATGTGGATGATATAAATGATATATATGTAGATGAATGATTGATGTCATTTTTTTTCCAATGAAGAAAATGATTTTTCTGTAATGCAAGTGGTTGATTATGTTTTTGCCCCAATAGAGAAGGGGTTTTTCTAAGTGTGGATGTAAATGAATTATGTTTTTTTCCCAATAGAAAAGGGGTTTTTTCTAGATGTATGATGTGTGATGTGAAATATGTATCTTGAAGTGGTAACTCAAGATAAAATTTAGCTGCCCCAAGTTTGGGGTGATTCCATGCTATTGAAAACATGCCAATTGGTGTCATTGAAATGCAAAGTGATGAAAAGGCAAAAAGAAAAGGATTCAACCCTTAAAGGGCCAGCTAGAGACTATAGGATAATTCCCTCAATTGGAACCAATTAACCTAGAAAATATCTTGTGTTCATGATGACAAATGTAAAATAAATGTTGAAATGTGATTTGTCCATGTTTCAAACTCTACGAACAAGGCCATCAATGATAGCATTTTGAGAAAGTTAACTTGGGCATAGTCTCACTTGAGAAATGAATAGCCCAAAATGATGTTGTATTTAAATAATAGGATGTTGAATGATTATGAGAAAGTGTCATTATGGTGATATAAATATCTTATCAAATTGCATGGACAACCAATCGATGCAATCGCCAAGGGATAGAATAGACCACTAGATACAAGGTTCACTTGAAATTGTAAATGAATATGGAAAATGTTTAATGCAAATGTAATGGTTGATGGATTGGATGGTGTTGAAATAAATATGTGATGATGAGAAGTGCATTGATGATTGTATTACATGATTTTGTAAAATTTTGCATTATTTTGGAACGTTTTTTAAGCAATTTTGAACCATTTTATGACTTTTTGGGTTACAAACAAAAAGTTAACCACCCAAATCAATCCATGTTATCACAAAGAATGGTGAAATGATATGATTAATTATTGGAATGATGAATGTGGTCATTTTGTAAAATTTTAGATCACATTTATATGTTTTGAAGTTTGTAATGTGATTTTATGATTTTTTATCGCAAATGAAATTTAAGCACCCAAATCAATTTTTGGTTTCACAAAACATGATATGATGATGGAATGAATGCATGGGTGTAATATGGAGTGATTTTGTGGAGGTAAGATAAATTTTGGGGCCCTTTTGGCACCTTTTGCAATGTTTTAAAACCAAATGTTGGCTAGTGTTCATGTCTAGATAAACGTAAGAAAGCGTCTGCCATGCTACAAATGTTGGTGAGCATTTGGGCGTGCTAGGTAGATACCCATGGGCATTTGAGTGCACTTAAAACATTTATAAAAAGTTTGTAAGGGACAAAATTGATTCTATTTTTGAGTTCACAAGTTCCAAAAGCTACGTCTGAAGGAGAGTGAGTGAGTGAAGGAGTGTGGTGGAGTGAAGGCCATGGTGATAGAGGGAGCAGATGTGGTAGCAGGTGTAGAGATGTAGGTGGTTGAGGTAAGTTCCCTTGGCACTCTCGTTTGGACTTGTGTAATTTTTTTTACTTATGTAATGAATGTGACATTAATGTGCTTGCATTTTTTATGTGTTGTATTGCAGGTGAGGATCTTGGAGGCTCAACATTAGTTCTCACCCCATATACCAAGGGTGAGAAAGGCATTTCGAGAGGAGCATTGGAAGTGGTTGGAGATTGTGGTACTGGCTAGATCTGCTAAGACTGATGTGGTGAGGGCTAATGAGGGGTATCTCTCTAACTTTGTAGAGAGATGGGATCCAGATAGGGGGACCTTTCAGCTCCCTACTGGTGAGGTGATAATGACACTCGAGGATGTATACCACATTCTTTGAGTGCCAATGGATGGGTTATGTGTTGAGGTTAGACATGATAAGGAGCATGATATGATTCATATCTTTGGAGAACAATGGTATTTTGAGTGTGAAGGGTGGAGGGATCATGTACTTGGTGATGTATGCCAAGGAGTTGGAGGCACTGCCCACCTTGGTCATGTTCCTATTGGCCAACATAGTGGTGCCAATCAACACTGGTTATTAGTTCCCATAGAACATGATCAAGATGGTGTATGATATGATCAATGAACCTCAGGTGTATGCATGAGAACTTTCTCTACTAGCTAATATGAACTTGAAGTTGTATGAGGTGAGGATTCAAGGGTGGAAGGGGTTGGATTGCAATGTATTATTGTAGTTTTGGGGTTGGGAGAACTTCAGTGTGGCTCGTCCTATGGGCCTACTGAGTGAGGTATGGGATATTGATAAACCCTATGCTTTGATATGGTGGGTATCTAAGGAGGTTTAACTAAGTCATCCTAGCCATAGTGGCTATGATTACAAATATTTGTGGACAAGTTTGAAACCTAATCAAGTGCATTGGAGACCATGTTGAGGTGTCAGTTGGACTGGTGATAGGGATAAACTATAGAGGGTTTGGTAGGCTAGATGGGTGGTTGGGTAGCATGGAAATGAGGTGGATAAAATCTAGTTCTCATGGGTACTATGATAGTTTAGGTTATGATAGGGGATTCTTGAGGCACTAGTGCTATACAAGTACCATCAGGATTAGACAAGTCTACCTTGTGTGGAGGATTGGTGATTGACCTATGAGGATGACGAGGATATAGATCTCCTAGATGTGGATGATGTGGAGAATATCATTGAGTATGATGTATGGTTCGTTGCACAGCCACCATGGGTACCTAGTTAGGTGGTGTATGAGGACAATGGTTATGATTATGAGGTAGAGGTCAAGGTGGATGAGACTCCCCATAATAAAATATATCATAGTTCTAGCCATGGAAAAAGGTGGGGTAGGGATGCAGTAGAGCAACCTCCAGATATTGGAGGTGATGGTGATGATATGGATGGTATGAAGGAGGTTCTAGAGAGACCTCCAAGTCCTAGATAAGGATAAAGAGGTAAGATATACTATACCTTCGATCTCAAGAGGGATACATCTAGGATTTGGAGGATCTATTGATGCAACACCACATTGGGCTTCCATATCAACCTTCTTTCTTCCTATCTGGATTTGTTAGGCATAGTGATTCTAGGCATAGTGCCAATAGGTCTAGGGCTCCATCAGGATCATAGGGGTCTTCCTATAGGTGTTAGTTAGTGCTAAAATATACTTTTTGTATATGAGCCTTGGTGCTCCATTGTACCTACGATATATATATATATATATATATATATACATGGCTTTTACTTTTTTGTTATGCTTTTGTGTGGATGCTTTTGTTTGAATGTGTGTCTATATGTGTGATGGATGATAATGTAATAATAATGTGTATGAATGCAAATAAATTAATGCTTTAATAATCATTCATAGTTTATATTTTACTTGACCATGTATAGCCTTGTGGTTTAATCAGGGGCACCAAAATGGTGGCATGTGAAATGGAAGACTCATGTAATGATATGGATGTTGATATAGAAAATTAATATGGATGTTGATATGGAAAACTAATTGTTTTATAGAGACTCAAACATACTAGTGATATCAAACAAACTCACTAAATTCTATCTAATTTCTCTAAGACCAAATGTGTGTGTAGTGAATTCATTTACCAAATCATGAGTATGGTGATGACTCAAGGCAATCAAGAATCAATGTGTGTGCAAGTGGGTTTATTAACCCATCTTGAGTAAATTGAGATGAAATCTATCATGGAGGAGACCAAGAAGCTATCATATCCATATGTGTGATTAGAGGTCTCTTCAATAGAGACATGTTACCACGCATGAGCATACTCCACTATCAGTCAAGCATCTATAGCCCTGGTGGATATTAGCTCCATAGTCCAAGAATTTGACCTCTAATATTTGGGTATTTGGACTACCTAACCATCTAACTGGAAATGTAGTTATATCCTTACAACTTGAGGATATGTAGTGTGTGATGTGTAAAATATTTAGAGTTAAGGAATCATATTCTCAACCGAAGTGTGATGAGAATTTTACCCTATACTTACTACTCTTTATTTTATTTGGAAATTATTATGATAGTTGTGAATACCATTGTTTTTATTTTTGGACTATGTGCATAATGGAACAAGCAAGGAGTACTCTTTTTGCTTTAAGGTTAAACCCATGTATGGTATTATCCCTCTTTGACACAATATGATTTTAAAATATGTGATTCTATTTGGTTCAAGAGTGTTAGATTCAATTCCTAGAACTCAATATTTTCTTAGCGAAAATGTGTCTTGGTCCTAAAGAAAACTCGACATGTATTGGAGGTTGCTAGAAATACTAGAAGTGGTTGAGTGACTGAAAACACCTAGGGATTATGGAAATGTGGTTTTCAAATGATAATTTGACTTTATGGAATGGTGTGATGAAATGGATGATGATTTTAAGGTACCCCTAATTAAGGCAACAAAACTTTATTGGACCAATTATTATCTAGACTAAATAAATGACCCCCTAATATGAAAAGAAATGTGTGAATATGATAGTTCACAATGAGTGTGTGAAATGCAATTTTGTTTTTGTGTATTAGCCATGTATATATACATATATATAAATCACATTAAGCATAAAATGCTCTCATGTGAATGATGTTAAGTGGTTCGGGCTCTTCGACTCCCTCTAGACTAGCAAGCCTATAAGTTTCTTTACCCACTTTTTTGAGTGATAATGTATGGACCTAGCCAATTAACCATGAATTTATCACAAAGATGTGATAATGCATTGGTGTTTTGTTGATTCTATTTAAGAACACGATATCCTACTTGGATTTCATGTAGATGGACTTTGGAATTGTAAGAACGCTTTAGGTGGTCCTAATAAACTCATAAATGCTCTAAAGCATTGACCCGCATTTCATCAAGAAGCGTGAGTTTGTCAAAATATGATTTTCTAGCAGTATCATCATATATGAATTCCTACAATTAAATTTGTAATGAGGGGATCTCAAGCTCAAGAGGCATAATTGCTTCAGCTCCATAGACCAGTGAAAATAGTGTTTCCCTAGTAGACATATTGATGCTTGTTCGATAAGCCCATAATGCCAAGGGGATTTGAGTATGCCAATCTCAATGATTTTCTTTGACTAGTTTCTTGAGAATAGCAATTAAGGTCTTGTTGGTAGCCTCATCTTGTCCATTTATTTATGGTTAGTAAGGAGTCAAGAAACTATCACAAAGTGCTCGAACATCCTTATTTTTGAAAGACTTGTCATTGTCAAAGATGATTTTTAATGGAATAACAAAACAACATATGATATGATGAAGTATAAACTCCACAATTAAAGAGGAATTACCTCAATCCACTTTGTGAAGTATTCAGTGGCTATGATGATGAATGTATGTTGTCCCAAGGAAAAAGACAAGATTTTGCCAATCAAATCAAGACCCCATTGTGAAAAGGGCCAAATAATTTGAATAGGTTTTAATGCTTGTGATGGCACATGAGTTAGATTAGCATATTAATATTTCTAAAAATGCTTGATGTAAGTGCAACAGTCATGTTCCATGATGGGCCAATAGTAACCCATGCATAGGATATTCTTTGCAATGGCCATTCCACTAAAATGACCACCACAAGTACCATCATGAGCTTCAACTATGGTTCTTTGTGCCTTTGTAGACTCGATACAACAAAGGAGAACTCCATCATAACCATGTCTATAAAGCACATCCTTCAAGAGAGTAAAATGAGCTACCTTTTTCTTGAAAGTGAATTTTGTAGTCCATGATATATCTGATGGGAGTTTTTCAAACTTGATGAAGGCCATGATTTGGTTGGACCAAGGCTCATAAAAATTTGTATAGATAAAGCAAACATCCTTTTCATCCTTAGATTCAACATGAACAATTGCATATTTAGATATCATTATGACAATGAGTGGTTGTACCTCTCTTACAATGTTCTTTGGAATCAATGATCATAGAGAGGCCATCACACCTATAAATCTATTAGTCAAACATGGAAAACTATTGATTTCATACCAATCAAATTTAGCAAGCAATGTCATTGCTACTTCATGGTAAAGCTTTATTATTGGTTCCTTTCATTAGTATTCTCCATTTATTTTATGAAAAATTTGGGAGTCACCAAATATCCTAATACACTTTATGCCCATAGCTATGGCTAATTGAAGACCTAAGATTAAGGCTTCATACTCTATATTGTTGTTTGTGCATTGGAAGTCAAGTTTGAAAGATAGGGGAATAGGTTCCCCCTGTCGTATATGAAAAACGACTCCAGTACCTTGACATTTTTCACACTTATAACCATAAAATAATAGTGTGATATCGACATCTTCCTTCAGAATGACATCTTCTTGTTCAGTGATAGTGAATATCAAATCATCTGGGAGCTCAATAATAAAGGGTTTATCACTAGGAAGTGGATCTTGTGCAAGCTGATTGGCTATGACCTGACCTTTAATGGATTTTTGGCTGATGAACTCAAGATCAAATTCAATGAGAAGCATTATCCATTTTGTGGTGCGGGTGTTATTGTAAGTGTGAGACATCATGTAACGTAGAGGATTTTCATGAGCTATGACATATGTGGTGTGACTAAGCATGTAATATCTAATTTTCTTAGTGGTAAAAACCACTACTAAGCACAATTTTTCATGTAAGAATATTTAGTTTCATAGCTTACCAATGTTCGACTAATGTAGTAGACAACTTGCTCTCGATTGTTTTCAATATTTTGTGCAAGATAATGCAAAGTTTGTTGCTAAAACATAAATATAGAAAGGGACCCTCGTATGAGTAGGAGTTAGAACTAGTGGAGAAGCCAGGTACTGCTTGATATCATCGAATCTTTTTAGCACTCATCTATCAATAAAAATTTCACCCCCTTTTGTAGTAGGTAATTGAATGGCCTACATTTACCAGGAATTTGTGCAATGAAACAATAGATTGATTGTATATTTTCTTGTAAACTACACAATTCCTTCAAGTTTTTTTAGGGAGGCATCTCCATGATGACCTTGTCTTTGTTTGGGTCCACCTCAATACCTCTTTTGGAGATAATTAATCCTAGTAGTTTACCTGAGGTAACACCAAAGACACACTTTTTGGGGTTCCACCTTACATTATGCTCTAGAAGTTGATCAAAGATTTTTTCCAAAACACCAATGTGCTCTTGTCGAGTTTTAGATTTTTCCAAGAGATCATCCACATAATATTTGAGTATATTATGCATGTAATCATAGAATATTTATGTCATGGCATGTTGATAAGTGGTATCTACATTTTTGAGGCCAAAGGGAATCACTTTGTAACAAAAATTCCTCCAAGGTGTAGTGAATGTTGTTTTGTGTTGGTCATCAGGATTGATTCAAATCTATTTGTATCATGAAAAATCACCCATTAGAGAAAGTATTTCATGGCCAGCACAAGTTTCGATAAGAGTATCAATGTTTGGCAGAGGAAATTCATCCTTAGAACACACTTTATTAAGGTCTTGAAAGTTAGTGCAAATGTGTATCACCTTGTTAGGCTTGTAAATGGGTACCATGTTTGAGAGCCACTCATGATAGTCAATTGGTACAATGAAACCCATATCTAATAGCTTTTGAATCTCTTCTTTGACCATGAGGACAATGGTAGGATGCATATTTCTCAATTTTTGTTTAACTGACTTCAGATTGCAAGGTGATATTATGGACAACCAAGTTAGTATAAATACCAGGTATATCTTTGTAGGACCATACAAAAATAACCTTCTTCTTCTTGAAGAGAGCAATTAACTGCTCTTGTTCATATACGGATAAACTTTTTCCAAGTTTGACAATTTGAGGATTGTCTATGTCTAAACTAAGGTTCACATCAATGGTATCTTCAATGAACATATGAGAACCTTCCTCAAGTTGATGGGGCATTAGGATCAGATGAATGTCATCTGTGATGTTATCAAATTATTTTGACACATTCTCTTCTATGTCTACCTAGAAAACCTCAGGATCTAAATATGAAGATGAAGGTGTAGGTGCAAGCAATGGAGGAATGTAGTTGGTTGAAGCCCTTAACAATTCCTCAAAAAGGATGAATTTGGAAAAGGATGGAGGCAAGGAAATCCAGTCCATATCAATAAGGCTCATGTCAATTGGAATTAGTTTTGCCAAATTGTATGGATTATGGAGTGGGGTAAATAACTCAATGGGATTCATATTAACTTAAAGGAAAAATTGGTGGTTGGCAATGTGAAGGATGAATAGATATTGTCTGCTAGAATTGATGCAAGAACTCTAGGAACCAGATCTGTTGGAAATTTGAGGTAATTTGAGGTATTTTATGTTGTCATTGATTTTACATGGATCATTGATGTCACATGGATCACATTGAGTTTTGGTGGCCAAAATATTTCATAAATAAGCATTTATGATATTTTGGAAAGCATGGCTATTACAGAGGTTTTTGTGAAAACCAAGGTAGGCAAAATAAAAGATTTTATTTAAAACCATGGATGGCAGATTTGAAATGGGTTTTTCTTAAAACCTAGGTTGGATTTTTGTTTCATCGAAAAAGGTGCCCCGATGAAGGAGATAATTAATTTTAAATATTTAAGTTTAAATTTTAATCATTTAAATTTTAAATTTTAAATTAAAATTAAAATTAATATTTTAATATTGCCAACATCAAAAAGGAGAAGGCAAATAATATTAAGTCATAGCTGACATTAAAATAAAAAGGTGGGCATATATAAATATGCCACTAAAATTTTTATTTTCCCTAAGTCCTCGATGAAGATAATCCGTTCGAAGCACTAAGGGAGCAGAAGTGTCATATTCGTTTGAAAACCAATGAAGAGAAGTGGGAATAAAGGTAAGGGAGGTTCCTTACCTATAACCATAGGCACTTGTGGCCTAGCAGCAAGACAAAGACACGTAAGGTGTTTAAGCACCAGAAAATCCGAAGTTCGAATCCTGTCGGCACTGGTTTTTGCAAGGTAAAAAGGGATAACCTTTTGCGCACGTAGTTTTTGAGGGCAAGTTCAGAGGAAGAAATAAGGAGGTCTTGCGCTCTTGGTTTCTATGTGAGAGGTTGGCTCACATGGTTGTTGGTGCTAGCTTTTGAGTAGTGTAGGGCCAGCGACAGGGGATCGAATCCTGTTGAGGTTAAAGGCAAGTTAATAATTTTTCCAAATATTTTATTTTTCTAAGGTTACCCTAGGAGAGATAAGGTTTGTGGTGCATGTTGTGAAAAAGGAAGATTTTTGGTGATTTTCCTTTTATAAGTATATCATATTATATATCGTTGGAAAGCTTATTTTGAGGAATATTTGATTATTTTATTTAGAAGGAGAAATAATATGTACATAAATAGATATTTTTGTTTTTGTAAAAGGGTTCAAGTGAAGGTTGTTTTATTCTTTTCAAAGTGTGTTGAGTGTGGCAGATTTTCCAAAGGGGTTTCTTCATCTTCATAAAAGGTATGGGCACATTCTCCTATTGATTGTCTATGGTGGTTGATTTCTGAAATATCATTGGAGGGAAAAGGATTATTTGTGGTTTCCTTTTCGAAAGTTGTTGATTGAATGCTTCAAGGTTTTCTAAATTGAGAGTTGTGTTTAAACCTTTTTTTATAAGCTTATTTTTTGAAGCCCATTGGTTGTGAAAGAACATGAGTTAGAAAATAACATGAGTGTCATTGTTATGTGAGATTTGTAATTGAGCATTGTTGGAAACATTTGAGTTGGTTGATACATACTTGGACTAGGTTGTGTGAGGAACAATTGTCCCTTGTGGTGATTAGTTGAGATTGATTTTAGAACATATTGAGTCTCTAAAAATTCTCTTTATGGTTCTATAAGACTTGGGTTGAGTTGAGTTGAATAAGCCTAGTCAAGTAATGTGTGAAGTGATTTTTCAAGTCCTATGAAACAAACTATTCCATTATTCTTATTTGAGTTGATTTGAGGTTGAGATTAGAACATTTTGAGTCTCTAAAAATTCTCTTTATGCTTCTATGAGTTGACTTGAGTTGAGTTGAGTTAAGATTGAGCCAAGAACATATTGAGTCTCTAACAATTCGTTTTATGCTTCTATGAGTTGAGTTGAGTTGAGTTGAGATTGAGACTAGAATATATCAAGTCTCTAACAATTCTCTTTATGCTTCTATGAGTTGAGTTGAGTTGAGTTGAGATCATTGTGGATCATTGTTGTCATCCATTGAAGAGTACATTGTCATTCATTGTTGAGTTCATCTTTGAGCTTTGCCTTGATAGAGTTTTGGATGAGTTTTGAGTGCTACTTGAGCATGATTGGTTGAGTCTTTGAGAAGATATTTGGGATAGATTTTTGGATAGATTTGTGGCAATTTGTGTATGATTGATTGAGCCTTTGGGAAGACCCTTTATGGATAGTTTTGGGACAGCTTTGTGGACAACTTTGTGGACAGATTTTGGGCAAGTTCTTGGTGAGCTTTCTAGAGCATATTTGGGAAAGTTCTTGGTGAGCTTGCTAGAGCATATTTGGGCAAGTTCTTGGTGAGCTTGCTTGAGCAAATTTTATAGGTTATGTGTGAGCCTATTGAGTAGGTTTTTAGTGAACCTATTGACAGAGCTTTGGAGGTGACAAAGTACAGAGGACAGAGTCTCAGTGGATAGAGATCTAGCAGCCAACACAGTTGAAGAAAAATCTGAGTGAGGAGTCTTCAAGTGGAGAGAGGTCAACCAGTCAGTGCAGTAGAGAGACAAAGTCTTCTAGAAGATCACATATCCATAGCAAAAGGAGAAAGGGTTATCCTATGGAAGAGATCCATGAAATTGAGATTAGGGGATCAACATCTCCTTTGGACAGAGATCCATAAACATTGTAATTGGGAATGATTCCCAAAGAGATTGATTGAGAATTTTTTAGTAAATTATTTTCTCCGTGGAGTAGCTCACATTGGGCAAACCACATAAATTGTGGTGTCCCTATTGTATGGTATTTTGTGCATTGCTTTGATTACTTCTATTAATATTGCTATCTATACACAATATAATATTGAATTGGAATAAAAAGTAAAAAGTGGTCTTATACTGTTCACCCCCCCCTCTCAGTATAAGCTTGTGTTCTTCATGATCAACAATGAGAAACACAAATAAATGTAACAAGAAAAAAACCATTCACATGCAATGCAATGATGATTTTTTTTTGTTTTTTAAAATTTTTTGTGTTTTTTTAATTTTTAATTTTTTAATTTTTTTATGTACATATATTACAAAATTATATGGTGATGTGGATCAATGAAGTGGAGGTGGTTCACCGGTTGGTTCATCTCACTCCCTAAGGAGGAGCAAATGAAATATGGGCTGATGGATGGGGAACATTATGAGGTAATACTCATATTTTTTGGTGAATGGAGTGATGGGTATCGACTCCTCATCAGATTCATTAGAATCTATCGATATAATATCATATTATTCATAAATTTCCTCCTCAAAGTCATCAATGTGATCGGTTTCTTCTTATAATTTTTTTTAAATCTCATTCAAAAGAAGAAGTGGAAGAATGAGAGTGATAGCCTAAACTTGAATGGTCATGCACTTCCTCATTATGGAGTATCGATGAGCTCAGGAATTCCCTATTCATATCATCCTAGACCATATCCTTACCAATTGACTCAATAAAAGTATCAAGATGGAAAACTCTATATGTGTTGCATATTAGCAAGGGTTGGTTGTTTGGGTTCATATAGAAAAGATGAATTAGAATGAATCAATTTGCCCATACAAAATTTTTGATGCTATTAGGCATTGAATCCATGTTGTACACTTCTCCTATGGATAAGGTTGTATCACGTGGGTGATCGTAATCCCTAGTAGTTTGGATGCTAAGTGGTATAACCGCGATGTCTTGGACCACATATTCACTAATGCCAAACTAGTGAGATGGACCGTAACTTGGGATGATGTGGAGGTGGATGTAGAAGGCTCATGATTAGTTTGTGACTCTAATTATAGGAGAGGTATTGGCTAGAATGGTATCTCACAATTCATTAATTCGACTTGTGAAACATTAGCTAATGTGGATGAAGGTAGAATTGGTTGAGGTATTTGATGAATAGGTGATGATGTGGAGAGAATAATTATGGGGGATGTTGATGTTTATGATGTGGATAATGTGGATTGGGCTTGACTACATGTACATGTAGTTGATGGTGATGAATATAGGGGCATGGAGGTGGAATCTTGATGTGGAGTAGCGATGCAGAGCTCCTTAGAAATAGGAACTTTGGATGAAGAGATGGATGTTGTGGTGGATGATGTGGTTGATGGGGTCAAGAAAATATGAGTGGATGAAAGAGTGGACTCATAAGGATTTGAAATAAAATTGTAATGCTTAAACGGTTCGATGTCCACTGGTATGCAATGAATTTATCCCTCATGTACATATTTTAGACATTGATGGAGTATAGAGGGAACACATATCATTTTTCTAATCCAAGGGTATCCAAGGAGTACATTGTATGTCATGGATCCTTCCAAGATGTGGAACATTGTATGCAATATTTTTACCCCCACTTTGATGGGTAAAACAATAGTGCCAACTATGGAATAGAGAACATCATTAAATTATTTCAAGGTGAAGGTGGATTTGGTTATATGAGATGGTGGAATATTAAGGTTTTGAAGAGTATAGATGGTGATGATATTGATGGAGGATCTGGTATCAATCAAAAATTGTTTGAATGGATTCCTATAAATTTGAGCCATAATGTGTAATGGAGGGTCCATCGATTTTGATGATATTGGTTTAATTTCAAAATCATAAAATGTAATGGAGGGCTCCACACATGTTTGGATATTCTCCAAAAAATTGCTAAAGGTATTAGTATCCTGATATTGGAGTTCAATGGATTTTAAAATCTCCATTAATACCTCACAATATAGGGGATATTGTTGTATTAGCTCATAAATAGATAGTTTTGTTGAAGTTATTTTAAGGCTAGTGGTTAGTCGACTACTCAAAGAGATGATTAGCCTTTGTGGATGATTGGAAATATGAGTGGGTGGAGATGGATGGCTTGGAATGTGAATTGGTTGGGAATAACTGGCAGAGAACTAAATGGGTAATGATGAATTGGTAGGTTGAGGAGACACACTTGCTTGAGATGCTACTGGAGATTGGGCAGTCTGTTGTTGTACATTTTGTTGATTGGTATATTATTGACCTCAGATAACTACATGAATAGCACCCACAAAACCTTTGTATTGTTGTACATGGTTGACTTTATTAGGAGTCTTGATGTTTGATCCTTTTGTTGTTGGTTGTACTTATTTATGATGAGGAAGTAATGTTTGATAAATGCCAAAATTTTGATTTTATTGAGCCAAGGAACTATTAAACTTGATGGTCCCTAAGTCAATTAAGTCTTGCACTATATATTTGAATTTATAGTAGTTGTTAATATCATACCCATTCTATCAATGATTTGGGAAAAATAAATATTCCCTATAGCTTTTCCTATGCTTGGTAAAATCATCTAGTTTAATCTAGGTAAGACAAGCTTATTTGTGTCATACAACCTCCAAAATATGGAAGCATATGATTCGTACAAGGGTGTATAATGGAAATTTTGTCAAACATATTGTTGATGTTGATGATTATCCACAGTTGACACTATGTTATAAATTTTTTAGGGTGAGGGAATTGCTTGATATAAAATTTATTGTTGTTGGTGTTGCATTTATTGCTAATGTTGAGCCATTATCGACTAACTCATGGCCACTTGATTCACTTGATTCGACTTATATTGGCCATAATAACTTCCTTTTGATTGGCCCTTGTTCTACCATTTTTTCTTCTTAGGATTTAGCACACCTTCTTGGATTTTTATTTCCTCAATTATGCTAGCCTTGGTAAGAGCTTATTCGAATGAACTATATTGTTACAATTGTAATAAACAAGAGATGGTTTTTAAGCAACTCTTGGTGAATAATCGAGTTAACTCTTCCATTGGTAGGGATAATGGTATTTTTGTGATAATGACCATCCAATGCTTTCCAAAATCATAGACTAACTTATCGTCAAATCGCTTAAGGTTATACAAGTCATACAGTGTGATTTTCTTGCAAACATTGAGGGAGAATATTTCTAGGAATTGGTTTACCAATTGCTCAAATGTATAAATACTATGATGAGGTAGATGATTATACCACTCCATGGCATCTCCTCCCAATATTCAAGGAAATTTTCTAAGAATTAAAGCACCTTGATCTTGGATTCTAAAGCATGAGTGAATAAATATGCTTACATGCTCTCTAGGGTCCTTAGTCTCTTTAAATTTATCAAATTTTGACATAATAGAATCTGCTAGATATGGTGGTGATGGTACCAAAAATTAAATGAGTTGATTTATTAGCTACTTTATGATAGGCTTTTGTTTCATCATACTAGGAGTGTGTTGTATCAAGCTATCAAGTTGTTGTTACAATACCTGAATTCTGAGGTCTTCCCTAGGTATGTGGAAGCCTTGAATTACTTGGTGATTGTGTGGAGATGAAGTGATGAAATGTTGGTGTGTACTGATATTTTTATGGTTTGATGAATTATATTACATTTGATGATTTTGGGCTTGATGAGGGAATGATTGCAGATGATATTTAGAGATTGTGAATATGCTGACTTGTGGGAATGAAATGGGTGTGGACTAATGGAGGTGTGAGGATGGAAACCACAAAAAATTATGGTACCCATGATTGATTTGAGGTAAAGAAGGTAGGATGGGTTGTAATAGATTGAGTCTTAATATATATCACCTATATTTACTATTGGGGATCAGAATGAGCATCTTGTTGATCCATGAAATTTTTTTTGATGTGTTGCCATACTTGTTGTATGGCAATTTATGAGGTAGATGGTTTAGGTGGGGTGGAAATGGATGATGTTGGTGGAGGATAGGTTACAATAGGGATTACAATTGAATGGGGGATATTGGATGCAGTGGATACTAGTATTTATGAAGCCACATTGGCATGTGCTTCATACAATGGATTTCCATAGGTGGTGATATAGGAAGATGTTAGAATTAAAGTGCACTATGCCTTCACCTTGACACTTGTCATGTTATCAAATAGGCCTTATGCCTATATATGTAATCCATTTTGTATCAATACATATCTCATTAGTTTCCCTCCTAACATTAGTTTATGGGCCCACCACGCTTTCACTGTCACAGGGTCAGCCACTTTATCAGGTCTGTTGCCTCTGGGTCAGCCGTATAAGTGCCTCAAGGTCATCATGGGTGCCTCAGGGTCATCCACTCCTATGTATTTTTCCTTTGCAGGTCATCCTTAGAGGATGTTGCCTCTCGTAAGTCACTAACTAGGTTCACCATGAATATCATCCCCTCTCATGGTGAAACTTAATCTAGAATGTGTTAGTTTCTATTGAAAAATTCACCTTAATACAAAGGAAAAATGAGCCTTATAAGGATGTCGGTCTCTGCTGAAAATGCACTCAATACAATAAAATGAGCCATAGATCCAAATATGGAGGAGAATAAGAAGATAATAAGAGAATCTTCTGAAGTGTCTTTGTTTGTAGTCTTCAGAAGTAGATTCGTAAAAACCTTGGATAGAGTCTAGGGTGTTTATGTCTGTAGTCCCTAGAATGAGTGTCCTTATGGTAGTCACCTCATCTTATCAGAATGCATGGCTAAACAGCCGTTGCATCCACCAAGTAGAAAGAGGAGAATACTAGATACTAGGTTCACTTACAAGTGCCTTGGGAGTGTCGGGTTCAACCGAGAGTGCACTCCAAGGTAGAAAATTTTGAGGCTTAAAAACTCAAATGAAACAACCTTAGAATTACAAATGGACACCACCAATGTGTCTATCTTGAAAAATATTTCCAATGACTATAAATACCCCTATACTTGGGTTTGAATGGGGCCTTCAACTTGGTAAAAAAATAATAGCATGCCTCTCTAGGCAGCAAAATAAACCTCAAGAATAAAAAATTCCTAGCATCGCACTCTGGCGGCATAAAAATAGTCTCAGTTTCCCTTGCAGGGGAATTACATGGGCCATGTGGGCCTTCCATTCTCCATGTTGGCCTTACAATCCCACTTACTCTCTTCATGTGGAAAAAAAAAAATTAAAGATGGTCATACTGTCGGCCAAATAGTCATGGGCAGTCCACTATCAATGTGGAAAATTAAAAAAATGGCCAATGTCAGCCACGAGCACTCCCTAGTCCCCATACAATTTGAAAAGTGGTTCCTCCACTTTATATAAAAAAAATGCCCCACTAATGATATATTGCAAAAAAATATTCCCCCAATTTTGATTTAAAAAAATCCCATGCTAGGACCTTTTAAAAAATATTATCTCCATGTCAATCAAGCCTGCAAGTCCGGCACCACGGACCATAGCACAGCAAGGTCAGTTAACAAAATTTCCATAAAAATCAACAAGTTCCCAAGAAAATGGTATAATGCATCAAACTACGAGAATACCATTGCCTGATTGATTTTCTCGGCCATGATCTGCAGTGCACAACAACTTCGCCAACTGGACCGTCATCGAAGCACAAGTAGATTGATTTTTTTTTTACTACATTTTCCTTGGCGCGTCCCACCACCTACTGCATCAACAGGCCCCACGGCCCCACCTTCGTTGCTTCTATGGTGCTCTCCATGAGGAAAGGTCTAGAAATAGCCCATGCGTAGGCTGTTAGGATCTCATCCTAACCCTTAATGTAATAACTTCCATGATGTAATAATTCCTAGTGAACGTGGGTAGTACCCATGATTAATATTTTGTAATGTTCTAAGTTTTAGCTTAGGTAGTGCCCATGACAAATGGCACCCTTTTTATGTAACACATGGTAGATAGGTGGCATTGTGCATGTAATTCGTGTGGCATTATGCATGTAATTCGAGTGGCCTTGTGCATGTAATTCGAGTGGCATTGTGCATGTAATTCAAAGTGGCACTATGCATGTAATTCGGGTGGCATTTTGCATGTAATCCAGGTGGCATTTTGCATGTAAGCCAACCTTGGAAGGAAACTCCTTAAATACCCGAAAGGGCACCAATGTAACCATCTTTTGCAAAATTAATGAAGTATTGAAGGAGGTTGCCCCCTCGAAGAGGCCTGCGATTCAGTTCTATTGTGAGATTGTTCTTTATGCAAATTTATGTTATATTAATGTGATGTTTATGTGAGTTATTTCCAAGCAATTGTGTGAGAGTGTGTTATTTGAGTTTATTTTATAGCGGGATCTTAACAAGTGGTATCAGAGCGCTTTCCAGGGCAAAGTTCTACTGCAACTGCAACGATTCTTGCCATCCAATCCACTGTTAGGTATAAATTCCGTGTGTTTTTTCCATTCCGTTTTTCCTTATTAAAAAAAAAATCCAAAAAAAAAAATACAGTGTTTTTTTTCCAGACCAAAAACAAAAAAATATATTGTTAGTTGAGTAGGTAGAAACCCTGTACTGGGGGTTTTAAAATATCGTGAAGGATCTGTCGTTATTGGCTAAGCTAGATAGCCCATAAAGCGTCTAGTGAAGTGAGGGGCGATCAGGCTCCAATACCCAGGCCTCAGACAGAACTCGCGCACGGACTTGAGCTCCCACGTATCTTCGGGTATATCGGGAGACCATCTAGGATTAAACAAACTTTTAGCCATTAGGAAGCTCTTCGGCCTTGTATTACTCATAGTCTACGGGACAACATCTTGGACGATTACCCTCCCGTATTGTCAGAGAGGCGGGTAGTGTGCTCAAGGGTATGTGTGGAATCCTCCTTGAGTAGTGGCACTGAAATATTGGTCCGAGCACTATTGTTCGTCACTTGTCGGTATATTAGAGGGCCTATGGGTGGTACATACTCCTATACTTAGCATTCCCTGGTTACGTTAAAGCGCAACTTTGTAAAAAATGCAAAAATAAAAATAAAAATAAGAATCCAAACACCCCCATTCGTAAACATGCATTTCAAAAGTGAGCATATGAGAAAGGAGTCCTCTACCAAAAAAAATAACAAAAGGGACATGCATTCGGGATAAGCCATGAGGGTGACACTTAAGTTGAAAGTACGGAGAGTAATGATCAAATTTACGATGGCGATCCACGGTCGAGTCGGTCGGAGTCAGAGAGGTCGGCACGGTCGAGGCGAGAATTCACGGTCTTGAGTCGAAACAGAACTGTCATATCAGTCACCTGCAAAATACAGAGAATCTTGAGTGTGAAACACGGCCAGTTTTAGATAGTGCTCCAGTACCCAACTTTTGCTCAGTAGCTCAGAATCAGAATCTGTAAACACCGTTAGACTCAGCAAAACAGGAGATAAAAAAAAAAAAAAAGTCTGGGGTGCCAAAAAGTAGTGTTGAGAGATATAGCTCATTGTGACCACCTCCTCCTGCTGATCATTTTGATATATAGCACCCAAGCACTTTTTTGGGCACTTACTAAAAATAGTAAGTCAAAAAAATTCAATTCTATTTTTAGTAACTTGGTCACAAAAGGTCAAAAAATGGCCCGGGGTACTCGTGGACACCGGAAAGAACTAGAACACTTGGATTCCCTAACAAAAGCCATTGAGAACTTGAACTCGGCTTTTCACTCCATAAGGGAAGAAGTCCAAGGTCTTCGCCTAGAGCATGAGGCCACTAGCAATCGCTTAGAAGAAGCATTGGCTGAAGTGGACAACAAGGCGAGAAGAGAACCACCCAAATCGGAATACCAAGGTGAGAGTTCTACAAGGAATCGTGACCATGATACACCCTTTAGAATGCCCAAGTTGGACTTTCCCAAATTCGGTGGGAAGGATGTTGATGGGTGGCTATGTCGGGTTGACCAATTCTTTCGACTTCATAATGTACCGGTATTTCATCGAGTCCGGATGGCTTCCTTTAACTTGGAATGCGAGGGCTCTACACTTGGTTTCAATGGTTGCGTCTTACCTACCCAAATCTCTCTTGGGAGGATTTTGAATCCCAAATACTCACTCGATTTGGTCCTAGTGAGTTTGAGGACTTCACAGGAGCCTTATCCAAACTACAACAAACGGGGTCAGTTCGAGAGTACCAAGCTCAATTTGAAAAATTGGCCAATCGAACAAGAGGATTGAGTGAAGGGTTCTTCCGGAGTTGTTATATCAGTGGGTTGAAGATGGAACTCCAAGAAGTCAAAATGTTGAAACCACGAACTATGATGGAAGCTATCGGTTTGGCCCGTACGGCCGAATCTAAACTCTCTGCCCAAAGACGCCCATCAAAGTTTCCTCAAAATAGACCTTCATTTCCCCCTAGAGCCCAACACCCGAGATGATAATAAACCTGCTGCACCCAAGCGCCTCACCACCGAAGAGATGGATGCACGTCGTGCCCAAGGATTATGCTACAATTGTGATGAAAAGTTTTTCAAGGGGCATAAGTGTGCACACAAAAAATTGTTCTTGATAGATGTTGGAGAACCTGATACCGTTGACGAGAGTGATGAGGATGAGGACCCTCCAGAAACACCTCCTCCACAAGAAGAAGGGAAACGAGGAACACTGAGACATCAATTACAATCCATGCCCTTGCGGGCATTACTACTCCTCAAACCATGAAGGTTACGGGATGTTTCAAGGGCCAACGTCTTTCCATCCTTTTGGATTCGGGAAGCACGCACAACTTCATTGACCCTAGAGTTGCTCAACGGGCAAATTGCTATATCCACAATTGTAATTCCTTTGAGGTCATGGTAGCCAATGGGGGAACCTTATCTTGTCAAGGAAAGTGTCGCAATGTTCAAATCAAGATAGGGGACTATGAACTCAAGCGGGACATGTTTGCCCTCCATTTGGGTGGATGTGATATTGTTTTGGGATGCCAATGGTTGAGTACGTTGGGCACTATCGGTTGGAACTTTGCTAAACTTTGGATGCGGTTCTTCCGGAATGGACAAACACACATCATCAAGGGCTCCCCGACAGGGAACACCTCAAATTATCGGTTCAAACGGCATGGAGAAATTGCTAAAGAAATCATCACGTGGGGTCATTGCACAACTATTCTCCATCCAGCCATCCACATCTCCAATGGGTGAAATCCCACAAGACATGCAACAGATTCTCCACAAACATGAGGCCATCTTTTCAGAACCCATCACACTACCACTGCATCGCTCTCACGACCATGCCATTCCATTATTTCCGGATAGTACACCTCCCAATATCAGACCACCTTATGAGCGACTCAAGCGCACCTTATTTTGGAAAGGTAGGAAACAGGAAATTCGCTCTTTTGTGGCAGACTGCGACACGGGTCAAAGGATGAAAAGAGAAACGAGTGCACTCTTCGGGCACTCTTCCACCCTTGCCGATACCGGATCGGGTGTGGGTGACATCTCTATGGATTTCATAGAAGGGCTACCTAAATATGGAGACAAGTCTGTTATTTTTGTGGTAGTGGACCGCCTTTCAAAGTATGCTCACTTTTGTGCCCTAACCCATCCTTACACAGCATTCACTATTGCCCAAATTTTTCTTGACTCCATATTTCGCCTTCATGGCATGCCAACCTCCATTGTATCCGATCGTGATCCCGGCCTTACTAGCAATTTTTGGCAAGAGTTGTTTAAGTTGCGGGGGACTCGGCTCACAATGAGTTTAGCCTACCATCCGCAAACGGATGGTCAAACGAGAGGTTGTTAATAAGCTGCTTGGAAACCTACCTTCGGCTGCTTGCCTCCGATCATCCTACTCATTGGGCAAAATGGCTTTCTTTGGCCGAATGGTGGTACAACACTTCCTATCATACCGCCACCAGAGGCAGTTTACGGGCACCCTCCACTCACGCCTCCCTCCTACATTTCGGGCAGCTCCAAGGTACAGGTTCCATCAACACTTCCCGAATTGGATGAAGAAGGCTCCATCTTACTTGCACCAAAGCAGCTGTTGTATCGTCGAACTCGCAACCGTACCATCACAGAGGTCCTGGTTCAGTGGCGTGGACTTCAACCTGAGGATGCTACATGGGAGTCTCTCCATCAACTTCAGCAACAGTTTCCTCATTTTCAGCTTTGAGGACAAAGCTTCTTCAAGGAGAAGGGCATGTTAGGATCTCATCCTAACCCTTAATGTAATAACTTCCATGATGTAATAATTCCTAGTGAACGTGGGTAGTACCCATGATTAATATTTTGTAATGTTCTAAGTTTTAGCTTAGGTAGTGCCCATGACAAATGGCACCCTTTTTATGTAACACATGGTAGATAGGTGGCATTGTGCATGTAATTCGTGTGGCATTATGCATGTAATTCGAGTGGCCTTGTGCATGTAATTCGAGTGGCATTGTGCATGTAATTCAAAGTGGCACTATGCATGTAATTCGGGTGGCATTTTGCATGTAATCCAGGTGGCATTTTGCATGTAAGCCAACCTTGGAAGGAAACTCCTTAAATACCCGAAAGGGCACCAATGTAACCATCTTTTGCAAAATTAATGAAGTATTGAAGGAGGTTGCCCCCTCGAAGAGGCCTGCGATTCAGTTCTATTGTGAGATTGTTCTTTACGCAAATTTCTGTTATATTAATGTGATGTTTATGTGAGTTATTTCCAAGCAATTGTGTGAGAGTGTGTTATTTGAGTTTATTTTATAGCAGGATCTTAACAGTAGCGCAAGCTTTACGGATGGATTAAGGGAGGCGGTCCCACTGTGTATGCCCCGCTCCCTTCCTCGTCGTTTACTGGGTTCAAATACCAGTGGAAATACCTGCCAAGCCCCCACTGTCGATGTCGATTTGCCTTTCCTTGCATGAACTGTTGTTGACTTTAATTTGTTTTCCATGTGATGTGAAACACACGACGGCAAAGGCTATTGTGATTGTATTCTCTTCTCTCTCAATTAATCGTTAAACATTTCTACATTTTGTTCCCAAATCCAAGCTATGGCTTTGGAATAGCTAGAAATGGAAATGGAACCCATGAGCTTTCCACAACAAGACGCGGTGGATATAGATCTGGAGCAATTCTTGGACAAAAGCGATATCTTTGATATCTCTGTATATGGATGCAAAGAGGAGTGGGTTGATTATCTTTTAAATGACACATTCAATGTCAACTTCTCCTTTGAGGACTTCAATCCACAAGCAGTAGCAGCAACACCTTTTTGTTTTCAGGAGCAAACCCTGTCAAATCCATAGAGTTCTAATGAATCTGTGATGGTAACGATGGAAATGGAGATTCTAATTAGACAATTGATAAGATACAGGTGTTCCTAATTAGTGATAGTGACAATGAAGGAGGATCGATTCAACCTAGTTCCTCGCCATCGCCAGATTCGTCATCAAAAAATTCAAAGGTGGTGGATCTGAGAAAGAGCCTAAGCCTGAAGAGACAGAGAAGACCAGAGGAAAATTGATGAGCTGGAGGAGAAGGTCAAGTCCATGAATTCCACCATTTCCAAATTGAATAACACCATTAATGTGGGGGTGGCATATCTATCCCCAGTGGAAGGGTCACGACTGGGCGGAGTTGGTGCCCTGCCTGGATTCCAATGGATTACTATCTGCAGATCTGAATATTATGATTGGAACGACGGTGCTCAACAACCACATGTGTGCCAAATTTCAGCTTGAGACAGGGCTAAGGGCATCTTCACTTCTACGAGATTCTGAAGTGCAATTCGTCAACAAGAACGTGCCTTCCCACAAAGCCAACTAGATCTAAAAAAATAATTAACCTCCCAAAAAAATCTCACTCCAAAAAATGGACAACCATTAATTTTTCAAAGCTTCTAGTTTCTGATCCATCACATGGATGGAGAGCATACTCCCTTGCTTGAAAGAAAAATGGGAGAAAAAATGAGGGGAAATAATGAGGGGGGGATTTCCATGAGGGAAACCCCCCTCAAGCTCACAAAGGCAGGAGAACGCCTAGAGCTCTGATACCAAATGTTAGGAGGGAAACTAATGAGATATGTATTGATACAAAATGGATTACATATATAGGCATAAGGCCTATTTGATAACATGACAAATGTCAAGTGAAACTAACAAGTGTCAAGGTGAAGGCATAGTGCACTTTAATTCTAACATAAGATAGGATGTAAATGCTTTGGCCACATGATTTTTGTGAGAGAGACAAATGACAGAAAGGTGCAGATGATACCTCAAAAAGAGGGCTAGTATACACCTGGGTGAAACTAGAAGAATGCAAGTTGAAAATTTCTTTCTGAGAAGAAGGATTATGCCTAGGTGGGCTATTGATTTTCTCTAGAACAAGGTAAACAGATCTTAGAAAATCTCCAATTTTACCCATATCTATGTAGGTGATGTTAGGATTGGTAGGGGATAATGGCTCAGTTTTTGTAATGGGGGTATTGATGGCTCTATGCAATACATTAGTATTTGAGGTATATAAAGCATGTGATGGTCTTGCAAACAAATCAAAATAGCTCATTTGTATCACACTTACAGGATTAACCATATAAGTGATGGGGAAAGATGTGGAACATTCCATAGATGAAGTGATTTGGCTAACAAAAGCTTGACTCAATATATTTACTTGGTTTCAAGTTGAAACCATAAGCTAGTGAGTTCGTTGGGGATGGTGAATGTGTGGAATATGCATAAAAGATGCAATGGAAGTCACATATAATAATACAAGAAACACAATCCTATGTTTTGCAACAAATTATCTTTTTTTGTTTTTTTGTGGTTTTGTGTGTTGTAATGTGCAAACCTAAGCTAATATGCAAGGTGGACTCTAAGGATGGATGGAAAATGAGAATATTTTTGGTGATGAATTCCATATTGATTGCTCATGGTTTACTATAGTTTCTATGGTGTGAGATGATGAATGGATATGAAGCCCACTATCACCAATCTTGAACAATGGTTGGTGATGAAATCCAACTCACTGTTGTTAAATGTGTGACATGTAGAGTGTGTGGTTCATTTTTAAAATTTATGTTGTCTATAGTGTTCATTCAATGATAAAAATACCCTATTTTACTTGTCTAAGCTATAATCCAAGGACATTAACACCAAGTTCCTCAAAAGAACTTAGGGTACACCATTTAAGATCCACCCTGAATCATCAAGTGATTCCAATAGTGGAGGGTTCACCCAGTTCTTTTACCCTGAATCATCAAGTGATTCCAACAACAAGAGTGTACTCAGGTATTATAAACTTGTTCCAAATTAGAAAAGCAAAAATGGAAACCTTTAGCCCTAATATGTAGCTATTTATGCTTTTGTCATTTCAATTACAAACAATATACAAAATAACAAGTGAAACACCATAAAATAGTGTTGGACATTTTGAGTCCTCTAAGTCAAATTTGTCATTGATTTCACTTGATAGAGTTATCACTCTTATCAAAGAATTCGGCAATAAATAATGTCATTCAAGGTTGTCACATTCATCCAAGAAAAAGCTTCATCAGTGCAAAAGTGAAATGAAAAAGACTCCATAATATTTTAATATTAATGGGAGCACAGGTTAAGCGATTGGTCCATAAAAACCCAAGATGGGTTATTGTAAAAGTTAAAAAGGAGGTTTAATAATTATTTATAAATTATTTAAATTCACAAGGAATTTGAATTTTATAAATAATATTTGATTTCACCAAGGTTGTGCATTAAGACAAGGCTCCAAGGTTTATTTAATCTAAAACCTAAGGTTGGTTTGTTTTAATTTATAATATTTAATCTAAAACCTAAGGTTGGTTTGTTTTAATTTATAATATTTAAATTATAATATTTAATCTAAAACCTAAGGTTGGTTTGTTTTAATTTATAATATTTAAATTTAAATTTAAATTTAAATATATTATAAATTAAAACCACGTCGACATCGAATTTATTCAAAGCACTGACATGATTGCATAAGAAGACAAGGGCATTATATATAATGCCATCAAATACATTAATCACTTACCCTTGCATTTTCGTTGAGTGCATACGAAAAGGCTTGTGATTCTTAAAGGCTTGACAATTTACGAAAAGTGGAAGCAGAGATTGTGCAGAGTTGTTGAGCACATAGGCTAGCATGGCTTAGTGGTGTGTTGGCTTGGCAAGAGATAGGAGGTCCCGTGTTTGATTCGCTTGAGGTTTTCTTGTAAGTACAAAGTGCTCAAAGCACATTTTGATTATTTTGGAAAGCATTGGTTTGTGAGGTATTTGATGCTAGTCATACCTTTTTAGGTACGTCAGGGCGCGTGGCCCAACGATGGCTTAGCTATGGCTAAGGCATTGGTAAGGAGGATGTCGGGGGATCAAATCCTTCCGAGAGGCAAAGGCAAGTTAATTTTTTATGTTTTATTTTTTGTTAAATAGCCTTGAGGAGAAATAAGGGTTATGTTATGCCCTAGAAAATTGGGAAATTTTTTATGGTATTATTTTTGGAAGGGTAACATATTATATATCGTTGGAAAGCATTTTTCAAGATTAACTTGCTTAGAAGGAGAAATAAGGTGTATGTAAAGAGATATTTATGGTTTTTTAAAAGAGGTTCAAAAGTGAGTTTTATTTATTCTTTTTCAAAGGGGATTATTTCTTTCATGAGAGGACATGGTGAATTTTATTGAGTAGGAGTAATAAGGTGTTATTGGGATATTATTTTTATTGTTGTGATATTTCTCAAGTCCTCTAACCTCCTTGTGGTTGTTAAGGAAATATTTGAAAGTGTGTTGAGTTTGACAGATTTTGGGGACAACTACTTGGCATCAAAAAGGTATGGGCAATCTTATCCATTGGCTTGTTTGGGTGATTGATTTTTGAAAATATCATTAGAGAGAAAAGGATTGATTGTGGTTTCCTTTTTTAAAGTGGTTGGTTTAATGCTTCAAGGTTTTTTGGATTGAGAGTTGTGATTAAACCTTGTTTTATAAGCATTGTTGTTGAAGCCAATTGGTTATGCAAATAACTTGAACTTGAGTTAGAAAAGAATATGATTATCATTGTTATGTGAGATTTGTGGTTGAGCATTGTTGGAAACATTTTGAGTTTGTTTATACATGCTTGGACTAGGTTTTGTGATAAAGGGTTGTTCCTTGAGGTGATTGGTTGAGTAGAGTTGATTGAGCCTAGTCAAGTGTTTGTGTGAAGTGGTTGTTCAAGTTCCATGAAACAAACTTTTCTATATTTTAATTTGAGTTGAGATTTGAGTATAGAACATATTGAGTCTCTAACAATTCTCTCTATGCTTCTATGAGATTGATTTGAGTTGAGATTGGGATTTGAGTATAAAACATATTGAGTCTCTAAAAATTCTTTGTATGCTTTTATGAGATTGATTTGAGTTGAGATTGAGCTTTGAGTATAGAACATATTGAGTCTCTAACAATTATGTTTATGATTCTATGAGATTGAACAAGTTCTGTGTGGACTTGTTAAGCAGATTTGAGGTAAGTATTTGAGAAGGCTTGTGGATTGATTTTGTGTAATATTTTATGGAATCTTGCAATGCATATTTGAGCAAGTCCTAGAGAAGACTTATTGAGAAAATTTGGACAAGTTCTGAGTGAGCTTGTTGAGCATATTTGGACAGGTTCTATGTAGACCTATTGAGCAGATTTGAGCAGGTTCTGAGTGGACCTGTTGAGCAAATTTGAGCAGTTTCTGAGTGGACCTATTGAGCATATTTGAGTAGGTTCTGATTGGACCTATTGAGAAAATTTGAGCAGTTTCTAAGTGGACCTATTGAGCAAATTTGAGCAGGTTCTATGTGGACCTATTGAGCATATTTGAGCAAGTTTTGAGTGAACCTATTGAGCATATTTAAGAAGGTTCTGAGTGAACCTATTGATAGAGCTTTGAAGGTGATGAGTATAGAGGATAGAGTCTCAGTGGATAGAGATCCAGCAGTAGGATAATTGAAGATAGATCTTTTGAGTGAGGAGTCTTCAAGTGGAGAGAGATCCACCAGTCAGTGCAGTAGAGAGACAAAGTCTTCTAGAATATCACTATCCATAGTTGAATGGGAAAGAGTTCTCATGTGGAAGAGATCCACGAACTTGAGCATCTCATTTGGACAGAGATCCATAAACATTGTAATTAGGAAGGATTCCCAAGATATTATTTGAGAAATATTTAGAAGTAATATTTTCTCTGTGGAGGTAGCCCACATTGGGTGAACCACATTAAAATTTGCGTCTCTATTGTGTATGGTGTTCTATGCATTGCTTTGATTACTGCTATTGATACTGATATATATACACTGTAAAATATTTAATTGAAAAGAAAAATAAAAAGTGGTCTTATACTGTTCACCCCCCCTCTCAGTATAAGCTTGTGTTCTTAAAATAGTAGAAGTTTAAATCAAATGTAATGATTCTACTACAACAAATGCATAAATACCCTATATGAAGACTATATGAAAGATGCAAATGCCTAAGATGAAAAATGCAACTACCTTTTAAATGTAAAATAGATATTTTCTTATTAATTTCACTTTTAAAAATTAAAAAATGAAAATAATATGAAGTTAGGGTTTGAACTAGGATTACTAGGAAGCCTACGTATTTCTTCCCCACTCTTCTAAACATCAACCAAAGTCTCTTGAATGCTATGAGGTATCTCCTGAATATTGTGAGGTATTTCCTAGACTCTATAGAGCATCCCTTGAATGTTGCAAGACATCCGTGTGATCGTTGATCAAACTCTACTACCCAAAAACCCTAGTTTTCTTGATTTTCACATGATCAAACTTTTAGAAATCTGCAAAAAAGAAATAGAAACATAAATCAATGACAATATAAATCAAAACGAGGAACCCTTTAAGGGTCCCACCATGATCACCATTTTATAAACCAAAAATAAACAACACCAATACAAAGTAAAAGCACAATAACACCACATAATGCACAAAATGAATAATTTTTATTGATATAGGCACAATGATCCTGGATCTCCAAGGTGTACAATATATGTTCCCCAGTATGGGGTTACAATGCTTTTAATATAAATATTACAGATAATAAGGTTCCAAAACCCTAGTTCCATGAAAAATAGGTGGCTTTTGGTTTATCCTTGATCCAAACAAGTGTGTGGGTGGGCTTGTGTATCCCTATGAGACCACCCTAGCTACAACAACTTCCAAAAATGTGGTTCCTACACCTATAAATAGAAAGCAACATAAAAGGGTTAATAGCACCTACAAGGGCTCCGCTATGTGAGACCCTCTTAATAGTAAAAGCTAATAAAACCTAATGTTGTAATGTTAAACTATCATGTAAATGCAAAATTATAAAACAATGCAACGTAATATCTTACCTTGTCAAGAAATTGGATGTGGTGTTGATTTGTGCTCCTATTTCTATTTTCGAGAGTTGCACAAATGTTTGAAGGCACCCAAGGGTTGGCATATTGTAAATAGGCTACAAGAAATACCTAGAGATGTTTAGGGATGACTGCAAATGCCTAGTAGTATTCCAAAAATACTTAGAAATATTCTATAGACTCTGGGAGGCATTTAGGGGTGGAGGGGAGTGAGGCAAAACCAGATTTGGTTCGCGAGGGCTTTGTAGTGATGAAAATGGAAGGTGCAATGGCAACGGTGAGGGTTTTACGAGTGGAAAAAATGTTCAAATTTGGGATCTTGTAGATTTTTTGTGGACCTTGATTCATCAAAATGAATCATATTTTATAATCTACCCTTGATCATGTTAGGGTTTCAATGACACCAACGGATGGTCGAGATTAAAACATGAGGAAGGGTTGATATTGAACTTGATTATGTAACATGAATTAAGGTGCGTGGATGGTTGAGATTAAGTCATGGTGGATGGCTAGGATTTATTCACATAAATACATATAATTTATTAAATATAAATATAAAATATTTATATTTAAGTATATATTAAATAAATACATATATATAATGAATGGCTATGATTAGAGGATACGAATGGATGACAAGTGGTTATATTTTGGTGTCTATAGGAGGATTAGAGTTTGGGAGCCTATCAAACAACAAGAAGTGGAAGACTTCTTGATTAGTATAGTCAAGATCCCTATAATATATATGAAAAAATAAATTTAAACCTTGTAAATGGATGTTGTAATACCTATGATAAATTTATTGCCTAGAAGTTCTATAGCTAGTAAATTTGCTAAGATGAGAGAGATAGATTAATAGAAGGAAAAAATAGAGGGGTTATTAAAAATAACAACATGGTGCATAAATATAAATTAGACAAGCTAGAGATTTTGCTGCTAAGGGATTCTATGGCATTGTAGGTAGGTGGTGAATCTACCACCTAGAATTGTTATAGGTGGCAAACTCACTTCTACGATAGAAACATGTCATGGGTTTTAGATGACCTTAAGAGAATACACTACTTGAACAAATTAGAAGTGAAATATTCACTTTTGATAGGGGAAAACAAAGGAAGTAGGCTAATAGAGGTTGCAGGATATTACTAAGGGTATTTAGAGAGCCTTAGGGATGATCTATTGTCCTAATAACCTCTTAAAATGATAGCAAAAATCTGATATAATAGAAAAATATAATGATGAGTGAGAGAAAATATAATAGAGATGGAGAGAATATCACCAAAATCACATGTGAATTAACTCCTTCCCTTCGAATCCCAATCAATTACTTCAATATTAGTAGGAACCTAGAGTTCCTAGCACAATAAATTGATAAATAAATAAACCTATACTAAAAAAATAGCTTTTGTATTGTTCGGGAAGTCCCTTCAATAAATTGTATATTTATCTTTCATTCCTTCATAAGATATCTTCCTATCATTTATATCTATTCTAAGGGTTAATGGTGAAATGACGTAACCTTTCATATATGAATTATAATTAAATAAATAATTAATTAAACAATAATATTATATTAGGATAGATAATCCTAACATTCCACCCCTCTTAGACATAGCTTTGGCCTCAAAGCTATAATCATCATCTTAGAATCTTATGGACTACTTCAGCTACAAATTTTCCACATATATCATTTATAGGAAATATATCGTAGCTCTGTCATGGCCCATGTCACTAAGATGAACTCAAAATGCTTTATAATATCTCATGAAAATAGTAGTATCACTTCAAGTTCTCAAAAACTTCAGTGACATCTTTTGATATGTAAATCACTACATACATGAAAGGCATTGTTCATTTACTTGGAACAACTAGGCATATACAGTGTAGTGTATTCTTTGTGCTAGACGTGTAACACATTTTACCATTAAACAAGTGCCATCAACAATAATTTAATACCATATTTAATTTATTTTCATTATAAAATAATAAAGGTATTAACGCTGAGAAAAATTCCAAGTATGAGATATGCCATTAAGACTTGCGCCATTACTTCAACCTATTAAAAGCAAGAAGGTCAACCCTTATAGATTTAACAATATAATAAATTATCCTATTGGATGCTCCTTCATTTCCATGGGGTTAATACATTTAATGGATAAAATTTGGGCAAATTTTTGGGTTGTGCAAGTATTTTATGATTCCCATATAGGTGGTTTTGTAATTTGGTCCTTCGATCTTATTCCAAGTTGAGCATTTAATTTACTTTTAGCTAATAGGGCCAATCTGATGGTCTGCATCATGGTATAGGGTTTGAAATTTGTCACCTCTATTTTAATTTCTTCTTTCAATCCTTTGATGAAGCAATATATGAGAAATGCTTCACCCCACCCTGTGTTGTGTTTGGTGATATCCTTAAATCGAATTTCATACTCACACATGGTAGTATTTTGACAAAGATATTTGAGCAATTCTGATGCAGGAGCATCCGGCAGCACCAGCAGCAGAAGTAGCAAAGTTTGGGAAAAATCGTGCTGAAGAGTCGGGAGAAGAAGAAGCAGGAAACAAGAAGGAAGAAAAAATGGCCAAGTCAGAAAACCGTCGTGATTTCGCGACATGTCATGAAATCGGGACAGAAATAGGCAAGGAGGAAGTGCAGCAGAAAGGGCCACGATTTCGCGACGTGTCGCGAAATCATGACCCGCGATTTCGTGACATGTCGCGAAATCACGACAGTTTGCTGGAGAGGGACGAAGGGCAGAAGGGGGCGCAATTTTGTGACATGTCACGAAATCACGACTCAAGATTTTGTAACATGTCGCGAAATTGTGACAGGTTGCAGAGCAGAGGAGAGAACGAGAAAACGGTCGCGATATCACGACGTCGCGATATCGCGATGTCGCAAAATTGCGACACAAATTGGACAAGCGGGTGCGAAGGAAAAATGGTCACGATATCGCGACATGTCGCGATATCATGACCAAAATGAGAAGCAAGTACAGAGAGCCAGAAACGTCGCGATATCGCGACGTCACAAAATCGCGACGAGTTTCTCAGCGGAGGGGCAGGAGGGAAAATGGTCGCAATATCGTGACATGTCGCGATATCACGACCAAAATGAGAAGCAAGCTCAAGGAGCCAAAAACGTCGCGATATCGTGACATGTCGCGATATCACGACGGAGAGAGAAAATGGCACGGGAGGAAGAGAAAAAGATGGCGGGAACGGTGTTTTTGAAGACTGTTCGAAATGGACACGTGGACTGCCACGTGTATCCTCGAAGTTGTAAAGGGCACGTGCCTTGAAGATTGCGCATTAAGGAGAGGGCAAGCCGAATTTAAACATGTGGTTAGCTATGTGTTTAAATTAAAAAGTGGAGAACACATATTCGGGTTGTTGAGAATAGCCGCGAGCATTAAAGGGGAGGAACCACCTTTTAAAAGTCCTTTCCACAAAACAACATGGACAGGGTATGGGCAGGATGGAGGAAGCAACAGTGCGAGGGACGATCAGAGTGGCGAAGCAGAGAAGCCATTAATGCAAGCTCCGGGTAGATCGAGCAGATGGGCATTTATATCTAAAATTTAAAAGCCCGGAGAGGAGGGAAATTCGAGCGGGAATGTTGGTAGGTGGAGGCATTGATTGCCGAGAGGGAGGGGACCTCTATAAAAACCCATTATTTTGTTTTAATGGAGGACGACGGACCGGAGAACAGAGAAGTAGAACAGAGAAAGAAGAGAGCCGAACTCGGCCTTTGTAAAGCCTGCGGGCTGTTGCTTTCAAGCTTGTAATTATTATTTTTTTTCAAATTTTAATGAAAAGGCAAGTTTGTTGAAGTGTTCCGTTTCGGTGCCCCGTCAGTGGTATCAGAGCGGGAGTTCCTGAGTGCATAAATAGACCGTCGGCCGTGAGGCAGTTTGTGCCAGGACCTACGGGAGGGTTTTGAGAAAGAGAGAAAGAGAGAGTTTAGCATCCCCGAGCGTGTTAGCAGACCATCGGACGTGAGGCAGCTACACCGGGATCAGTTAGAGCTTTGTGAGAAGAGCAAAATGTATTCCCGAAGAAGACGAGACAGCAAGGAGGAAGACATGGTGTCGAAAGAGGAAGTCAAAGCATTGCAACGGCAATTAAAAGCCTTGCAAAAGGAATGGTCCGTAATGAAATTACGGGAGAAAGAAGAATGGTAGAAAATGCGGGAAGAGAGACAGAGAAAAAAGGAAGAAAAGATGAAATATGTTGTAGAGGATTATAGCAGTACCAGGACCTACCCGGAAGAAAGCATAGATTTTTCTATGCAAGAAGAGGAAATACCGCAGGCTGCAGCAGAAGTTTGCAGCAGTGGAGAAATCTGTCCGGTTGAAGACAGAAGTGTGGGCCCGGAGCCGAGGTCGAAGCAGTTTGCAGAGACAGAGATGATTTCGAAAGTGTTGTGGGAGGTAGCAACCGGACCCAGCAGAAGTGAAGATCACTTCTTCACTTACCCCGGGTGTCTGATGCAGGAGCATCCAGCAGCACCAGCAGCAGAAGCAGCAAAGTTCGGGAAAAATCATGCTGAAGAGTCGGAATAAGAAGAAGCAGGAAGCAAGAAGGAAGAAAAAATGGCCAAGTCAGAAAACCGTCGCGATTTCGCGACATGTCACGAAATCGTGACAAAAATTGGCAAGGAGGAAGTGCAGCAGAAGGGGCCGCGATTTTGCGACGTGTCACGAAATCGCGACCCGCGATTTCATGACATGTCGTGAAATCATGACATTTTTCCGGAGAGGGACGAAGGCACAGAAGGGGGCATTATTTTGTGACATGTCGCGAAATCGTGACTCGCGATTTTGCAACATGTCGCGAAATCGTGACAGGTTGCAGAGCAGAGGAGAGAACAAGAAAACGGTCGCGATATCGCGACGTCGCGTTATCGCGACATCGCAAAATCACGACGCAAATTGGACAAGCGGGTGCGGAGGAAAAATGGTCACGATATCGCGACATGTCGCGATATCGCGACCAAAATGAGAAGCAAGTGCAGAGAGCCAGAAACGTCGCGATATCGCGACGTCGTGAAATCACGACGAGTTTCTCAACGGAGGGGCAGGAGGCAAAATGGTCACGATATCGCGACCAAAATGAGAAGCAAGCTCAAGGAGCCAGAAACGTCACGATATCGCGACATGTCGCGATATCGCGACGAAGAGAGAAAATGGCGCGGGAGGAAGAGAAAAAGATGGCGGGAACGGTGTTTTCGAAGACTGTTCGAAATGGACACGTGGACTGCCACGTGTATCCTCGAAGTTGTAAAGGGCACGTGCCTTGAAGATTGCACATTAAGGAGAGGGCAAGCCGAATTTAAACACGTGGTTAGCTACGTGTTTAAATTAAAAAGTGGAGAACACGTATTCGGGTTGTTGAGAACAGCCGCGAGCATTAAAGGGGAGGAACCACCTTTTAAAAGTCCTTTCCACAAAATAGCATGGACAGGGTATGGGCAGGATGGAGGAAGCAACAGTGCGAGGGACGATCAGAGTGGCGAAGCAGAGAAGCCATTAATGCAAGCTCCGGGTAGATCGAGCAGATGGGCATTTATATCTAAAATTTAAAAGCCCGAAGAGGAGGGAAATTCGAGCGGGAATGTTGGTAGGTGGAGGCATTGATTGTCGAGAGGGAGGGGACCTCTATAAAAACCCATTATTTTTTTTTAATGGAGGACGACGGACTGGAGAACAGAGAAGTAGAACAGAGAAAGAAGAGAGCCGAACTCGGCCTTTGTAAAGCCTGCGGGTTGTTTCTTTCAAGCTTGTAATTATTTTTTTTTTTCAAATTTTAATGAAAAGGCAAGTTTGTTGAAGTGTTCCGTTTTCGGTGCCCCGTCAAATTCCCGGTCCCACATGGCTCTGATACAAAATGGTAGGAACCTAGAGTTCCTAGCACAATAAATTGATAAATAAATAAACCTAGACTAAAAGAATCACTTTTGTATTGTTCGGGAAGTCCCTTCAATAAATTGTATATCTATCTTTCATTCCTTCGTAAGATATCTTCCTATCATTTATATATATTCTAAGGGTTAATTGTGAAATGACATAACCTTTCATATATGAATTATAATTAAAGAAATAATTAATTAAATAATAATATTATATTAGGATAGAGAATCCTAACAAATATAACCTCATGGGAAAATTCTAGTAGCAATTTGTTACTTGATAAAAGAGTAATGATTCAAGATTTTGATAGCAATTTGATGCATAAACTAGATATCTAAATTTCATCCTAAGGGGCCAATATATATAATTTTACCTCCTAGGAGTTTTCCAAAAGAGGATGGGTAAGGTGTCTTGTTGACTAGGTCTAATTGAGGCTAATTTGGTTGATTGGATTGAGCAAGTTTAGCTTCCCCCATGATTGAAGTTGATTTTGGTAGATGGAGAAAAGTTAGCCACCTTCTCCTGCTTGTTGATTTACTTATGGGATGCCAAAAGTTACATGGGAGCACTAGCCTTATGTGCATTCCATCAAGGGTTTTCCACACTCAAGCAAGAGAGCACTACTGGTAACCTATCATTGGGACTATGCTTTTGTGTAGTGTTATCTTTAGTGGGAGACATTCAAGTTCACCAAGTGCTTATATATTTTCCTATTCTAGTTTGTTGTGTTTAATTTATCAAACACATATTTTTTATTCTATCCTAATAACTAATATACAATATGACAATGCAATGCAGTATGAAGATAAAATGTAGAATATAAATGCTATTCTATATGTGATTTAGCTTTTGATGTTTTTTAGCTATCATATAGAAATAAACTTTAATTTCTTCCTTATAAGAGGCAAAGAGTACAAGGGAGATGCAAACATGTAAATTATCCTAATGCAAATTGCATGCAATTTGAATTAAATGCCTAAGGAAATGAAATTAAAATGCTATGATATATTTCTTTTGATTGTTCCCTTTTACAAGTATTTTTCAAGATAAATTAAAAGATAAACAATTAGACAATCAATAATCAACCTATGCTAATGATTAAAAACTAGAGGATTTTGGGCATCTACTTGTTTTAGTTCTTGGTGCAAATGCATTGTCTAAATGCTAATATGCCTCTTGACAAATATACCACTTGGAAAGTCTAAACTTGGTGAATTTTCTAAAACCTATAAAATATACAAAATAAAATATGAATTATGATTTGGGGGTTTTCCAAATAGTAAGAAGCATGTAACTTCCTAGTCGACACAATCAAGCCCCTTGTTTATACAAAAAATTAAAATTAAAAGGCCTTGGGAATCAATGCTAAGATATTTTTAGGAAATATGCTGATTTAATATCTACATATGATGAATTCAAGAAGATGATAAAATTATATGATTATATAGTAGATAATAGAATTCAAGGATGTGAGGATGGATAAAATGATGCATAGGGCTAGCAATGATATCTGAGATATTTAATACATGTCAATAATATGCTACCTGCAATAGTCATAGATGGCATATTTGACTATGAGACTGAGAAAAATAATAGCTTCAAAAGTTGTGGAAATTGGGTTCTGGCTACTTTCAACAAATATGTTATCTAGTTTAGGTATAGGTGGTGAATTCAGATAGACTGGTAGAAAACTAAAATCATAGGAAAACCAAGGATTGATTCCCTTCATTGGTACCCTAAGAATATTGACAATAATTTTCTATATTTTAGAGCTCCTAAGATACCTTCTAAAGGATAATTAAAAGAATACTTCATCAATGCAATGGGTATATTAAAACAAAAAATGTTGGAGTGCATGCATGAAGATTAAATCCTAATTCTATTCATAAAAATAGAGATAAGAGCACAATAGAATTAGAAATCTATCATTTAAATTTCCAAGAATGCAAGATGCTCTCATTCCTCCTTCAAAGCCTAAATTTATTTGCAACTTCTTTGCAAAATTTTGGTAGTACTTTGGTACATAAGCTTGATATCAAATTTAGTTCCTATGAAGAATTTCTTATATTGAATGCCACCCCAAGGGGCCAATTTATATAAATTAGCTCTCTTGGGGGTTTCCCAAATAGGAGGAGCAAGGTGGCCTAGTAAATTAGTTGATTAGCTATTAATTGTTGCTAATTGGTTACCTATAACCAGTTGCCTTCTTAATTAGGGCTAAATTGGGTAGGTAGAGAAAAGTAGAGGAAAAGTAGCCACCATCCTCCATGCCTACTAATTGTCTATAGTAGTATATGGGTAGGAAGGAATGATTTACATCTTGATTGGATATTGCAGGTGCAATTAAATATTTTGCATGTTAGACATGAATATGCCACATATACGAATACATTATCAATGTATTCGTTATCTTGATAAATTCACAAATTTACCTATTAGAGGTCAAATATGATAGGAAGCTAGAAATTTTGAATTGGTTGCAAATACGCTAGCTGAAAAGTATAATTGCTTTTTGGTAGATTTGACCCTAAGGCAAAAAAAATGTTGTTGTTGGGTTTTGACTATAAATTCTAAGTTTGAGTCAATTGCTATGGTTAAATTGATATTTTTATGGATTTGCATCAAGGATTGGTGTAAAAGAGGTGGTCTAATTTTAGGTATCTACATGCCTATAATGGAAAAAGGAATGGGCATAAGAAATTATGTCTTGATTTGTTGATTTAGATAGGTTCAAATGTTGGTTGTGCATCAAACACAAATTTATCACCTACAAATTTGTTTATCTAATAATTTGTATATTTGATCATTACAAGTCAAATTTGATAGGGTACGTTGACAATTTGGATAGGGTGCAATCCATTGACTTAGAAGCAAATTTTCTAGCTAGAAATTTTTTTCTAAGATGGATAATTCACTACTAATGGATTTTGACTACAAATTATTGAAGAGATTTACAGAAACTTATTCCATAAATAAAGCAGAAATAAACATCTTAGAATGAAAATATCACCACATAATAAACATGCACATATAACACAAAATATTTACCCTGGTTCACCCGATATGGGCTACTCCAGCAAAACAAGAGCCACACCTCCTTGATATTATTATTTAACTTCCTTGCCCGAAAATGGGGCATTACAATAAATATAAAGAAAAATATTCCAACCCTAAACCACTATGTGGTATTAGAATACAATGGGTACAACACCGTGGGCTAAACCACCCACACCCACCAACCATGGGAATCTCGAAAATCGCTCCAAAAAAAAGGAAAAAATGCACCCTAAAAGGTTCAAAGTGTATCAAAAGGGACTTTCCCGAATATAATACAATGTGTCATCTTTATTGCAATGGTGTTTCATTTTTTTTATGCTACATTTTGGCGATCACGGTCTTCTTACTCCTTTTCCCTTTTATTTCTTTCTTTTTTATTTTTAGAGCACTAATTTTTTTTTTTTTGTGGTTGCAGGATTTGCTTATTATCTTGACAATCTTCTCCCACACTCAAAATCTAGGTATTTTCTCTAATTTTTTGTATTAAACATTTTGTGTTTTAAAAACAAATTGTGTTTATATTTTTTGTGTTTCTTTTAATTTTTTTTTTCAAAAAGAGAAATTTGGTGTTTATTTTAATTTCAAAAAAAAAAAATCTATTTCACATTGTGGCCTGTTAAAAAAAATACATTTTTTCCAATGTACAAAAAAATAAAAAAAAATCCATAACCCTACAACCCTCCCATTTTGGTCTTGCGCTACATAGGCCTCAAACTGCAAAACTACTATGCAATTAACTACGTTGTTATTATAAGCCTAGGATACTCTGCCTACCCACTAGACATGTGTCCTAGTCACCTCACTACCCCACCTTGCCACATCTCATACACCCTTGTCCCCTTTGTCCCTTCACATGGGTCAACCCTCCACATATCACTCCACTTGCAACCACATCACCCCAGTTAAGTGAGGCACACTAAGTGACTCACTGTAACTACCTCCTCCACTTGGTAGCCCTGGATTGCCACCTCTTATTTCCCTCCAAAACCCTAAGCGACCTATAAAGGCACCTTCACCCCACCAAATTAAGGGAGCTAAAAAATAGAAAGGGCTTAAGGATAACCTTGTGCAAATTTTATTTAACATAACCAAGCTCAAATATTGAGGGACCTAGTTGATTTTATTCCATAATGATTTGATATGTTTGTTTGAATAAGTGTCCTTATGGTGAGCTACTCATCTGACCATATTGCATTGATTGCTAGTCCCTGCAACCGCCAGGTGTATAGGGTAATCCACTAGATATAAGATTCACTAAATTATGTGATGATGAAGAAGACCATGTTTGTCAAAATGCATGATGTGATTGATGCAAATGTTGGAAATCAAGATTAAGTTGGATGCTCCAAGTTTAGGGTAGATCTGTGTTGTTGCAAATTTACCTTTTGGTTTTGTTGATGTGCAAAATTTATGGTAAAATATTTGGTCACGTTGGGAGTTCTTATTCCACTGTGACTTTAGTAGTTCCTTCTAAATTATGGGTTCAAGGAACTAGTCATTCGGGAATTCGATACTTGAGTAATTTTTTATTATTACCAAATTGTGTTTGGTTGTTTTCCACTTTTGATCCAATGGAAGGGGTCTAAGGATAACCTTGCACAAATCTTCTTGAATGTGGGTCACTCAAAAATTGAAGGACCAACCTAATTTAATTTCAAATGTGATGATGTGAAATTATTTTGAATAAATATCCTTATGGTAATTTACCCATCCTACTGGATTGCATGGACAACCAATCACTGCAACTACCAGGTGTCTAATATAATTCACTAGGTAGAAGGTTCACTTGATATGATGATGATCGAGATAATGATTTGGAGGGTTTTGCAATGTTTTTGTAGCCATTTGTATTTGAAGGGGAGTTGTGTGATATGGTGAAAATTAAAATTCAACTTGTGTTGCCCTAATCATGGAAAATATGCTTAGTGTAATGAGTGTATTTTGCATGATTGAGTGTTTTGAGTGTTGACTTTGATTATGAAACTAGAATTTATTGGTTTTTCTATCCCTTCAAGTGATGAGATTGAGAAGATATGAAATTATGAAAGCAATAAAATAGATGATAATGGTTGGAATGAAATGAATGTGTTTTTTTTTGTTGAATCTGTGATTTCAGCCATTGTTGATAATTATGCACTTCAATCCCTTGGAGAAGTCTAGTCGTATGGCTTTCTTAGGAAATTAAGATAATAACAATTCATTTCTTACATGATTTAAATCACTTTTAAAGGACCTTATGGTAACCTATCCATCCTACCAGATTGCATGGATTGTCAGTCGCTGCAATTGCCAGGTATATAGGATAAGTTATTGTATACAAGGATCACTTGAGGCTAAGTGGAAGAAGGAAATGTACACCTCTATCCCTTGGAGTAGTCCAACCACATGGCCTTCTTAGGGAGTTGATATGAGAGCATTTCTATTCTTTCAAAAGCTTGTTGAATTTATTTTTGACCAAAAGAATTGATGTACCTTTGGAGCTTTTTGCTTTTGTTTTTATTTTTTATTTTTTTTATTGTTTTGTGATTTTTATGTTTTCTGATTGATTTTTTTTTTTGACCAAATGAATTTGGGTACCTTTTGAGCTCTATGCTTTTGTTTTTGTTTTTTTTTATTTTTATATTGTTTTGTAATTTTTATGTTTTCTGAATTTTTTTTACCAAAGGAATTTGGGTACCTTTGGAACATTTTTGATTGACTTGACCAAAGGGGTATGTTCCTTTGGGTATTTTTGAATTGAAATGTGACCAAAGGAGTTTGATTCCTTTGGAGCTTTTTTTGAATTGGATTGACCAAAGGGGTTGATTCCTTTGGAGCCTTTTGAATTGAATGTGACCAAAGGGGTTGATTCCTTTGGAGCCTTTTTGAATTGAATGTGACCAAAGGGGTTGATTCCTTTGGAGTTTTTTTTTTGGAATTGAATGTGACCAAAGGGGTTGATTGGGGAAGGTGTAAGACCTTGAACCCCCCCTAGATGATATTTTTGTGATTGTTTATGTATATGTGTAATGATTGATTGTTCAGATTTTTATTTTGGTGTACATGGTATGAAATGAATGTCTAATGAATGAATGCAAATGGATGAATGGTGTTGCTTTATTAATCATTTGATATAGATCTAAGACAACACACAGCAAAGATCAATGCAAAGCTCGAAAACACACAGACGAATTCTAGCAAATTTTCATCAAACAAAGGTCTTCCTCCAGAATACACAGCGATCCTATTCAAAAATGGCCAAGAGTCCCTTTACAATGTATGTGCCGCCTTTTTATCCTCGGCCGCCACCTCCTTTTCACATCATTACACTAAGTGCGGGCCTTCTCTAACCACCCGCACGAATTTTCTACTACACCTGCGAGATGCTGCCAGGAGCCCCGTGTTATCATGGTCTGGGGTGGCGGAGTGCGCTGCGGCCGCTTGTCAATCCATCCGCCATATCATCATTCATAGGAGTGCGCCAAGTCGCTTGTAATTTGATGCCATGTGTCCCCTTGCCAGAGTCCCTGTAACCGCTCCATACTCTCGGGCCACCTGTAACTTCACGCCACGTGTCCCTCTGCATTGGTCTCTGCAATCGCCGGCTGGTCAACGTCGTGAGCGCTCTGGTCGCGATATCACGACGTTTTTGCTCCAATACTTTCTCTCTCCTCTTTGGTCACGATATCGCGACGTTTTCGGCGTTAGGCTTCTCTCTCCTCCTTGGGGCCGCGATTCCGCGACACGTCACGAAATCGCGACGTCTAGGCCTTTCTTACTCGCTTTCCTCCTTTGGGCCGTGAAACCGCGACACGTCACGATTTTGTGACATCTTTGTATTCCGTACTCGCTGCTTCGTTTCGGGCCACGAAACCGCGACATGTCACGATTTCGCGACCATTTCACGCCCTTGAGTCTTTGGCTCGGAAGTGTCACGATTTCGCGACCACCTTGCGTTGTTGAGTCTTCGCACCGGAAGCGTCACGATTTCATGACCACTTTGCATTTTGGAACCTTGCCTCCGGATATGTCATGATTTCGCGACGTCTTTGAGCCTTGTCCTCGAAGGTGTCACGATTTCGCGACGTCCTTGAACCTAGTCTTCGAAGGTGTCACGATTTCGCGACGTCCTTGAACCTTGTCTTCGAAGGTGTCATGATTTCGTGACCATTTGGCACTCAAGTGACTTTGCCTCGGAGTTGTCACGATTTCGCGACCAATTGGCGCCCAAGCTGCTCTTCCCCGAAAATGTCACGATTTCGTGACCATTTGGTGCCCGAGCGGCTTTGCTTCAGAAATGTCACGATTTCGCGACCATTTTGCGTTAAGGCTGCTTTGCTTCAGAAACGTCACGATTTCGCGACCATTTGGCGCTGAAGTTGCTTTTCTTCGGAACTATCGTGATTTCACGACCGTTTGGCGCCTTGACCTCTCCGACCCGAAAATGTCACGATTTCGCGACCATTTCGCGTCACGGCTGCGTTGCCTCAAAAATGTCATGATTTCGCGACAGTTTTGCACCTTGGCCCTTTTTATCAAAAAGCGTCACGATATCACGACAGTTTGGCCCGTTGGCGCCCTTCTTCAAAAAGCGTCGTGATATCGCGACAGTTTTAGTACTTAAAGAAAAAAATACATTTTGGGTGATGCAAGATTGCAGCTTCGCCACCGGATGCTCCTGCATCAGACACCCGGGGTGAGTTTGAGAAGTGACCTCACTTCTGATCTTTTCGAGGTAGACCCAGGCGATCAACCTCAGCCTTTGATAACCAAGTCGCGTCTTCAATGGGTCTGCCCTTCCATTTGACCAAGTACTCCGAGTAACTCCTGTTCCTAGTACTTCGGCCCTCACGCATATCCAGAACTTCTTCTATCTCGTCCGTAACTGGGATGGCTGTTGGAATGCTCCACAGATCTGGACTGGGTATCTCACTGCTTTCTCCTTCATGATACTCGACCAAATCTGAGATGTTAAACATGGGGGAGATGTTAAGTTCGTTTGGTAACTCCACCTCGTAGGCATTACCCGAATCCCATTTGCCAACGATCTTGCATGGCCCAAATTTCTTCATTTTCAGCTTGTTATAGGTCTTGGCAGGAAACCGCTCCTTCCTCAGATGGACCATGATAGAATCTCCTACTTTGAACTCTTTAGCTCTGCATTTTTGATCCGCCCTTGTCTTGTACTGAGCATTCATCTTGGCAATGTGTTTTGTCACTTCCTCATGCACTCCCTTTAGATGTTCGGCAAAATCTTCTGCCTCAGCACTGCATTTCTCCCTCGTATCTATCCTTCTCAACTCCGAGGCATTTCTTGGGCTGCTCCCATAGATGATACGGAATGGTGACTTATTGGTACTCCAATTGACCGAGCTGTTATACATGAATTATGCTTGTGGCAGAACTAGATCCCATCCCTTGGGCTTGTCCCCTACCAAGCATCGCGATGGGTTGCCCAAACTCCTATTAACCACCTCTGTCCGCCCATCTGTTTGAGGGTGGTATGCGAAGCTGAACTTTAACTCCGTCTTCGAGTTTCTTCCACGGGGTCTTCCAAAAATATCCTACAAACTTGGTATCCCTGTCCGACACAATGCTTCTTGGCAGCCCATGCAGGCGTACCACTTCCTTAAAAGAACAAACCAGCTACATGGACCGCATCGCTAGTCTTCTGGCATGGGATAAAATGTGCCATTTTCAAAAATCTATCCACTACCACAAATATGGAGTCATGCCCCCTCTGCGTCCTAGGCAAACCAAGCACAAAATCCATACTGATATCTTCCCACGGTCTTTCAGGTATAGGTAGCGGTTGATACAAACCAGTAGGCTGCCTCACACCTTTTGCCATATGGCATATCCTGCAACTCTGCACAAACTTTGCCACATCCTACTGCAATTGCGGCCAGTAGTAGTTTTCACTAACCAGTGAGATGGTCTTGTCACGACCAAAGTGTCCAGCTAAACCCCCACTGTGCTTTTCTTTAATGAGGTTCTCTCTCATTGAGCTCCTCGAAATGCACAATTGGTTCCCCCTAAATAGCATTCCATCTTGAATCAGGTAATCCAACCATTTAGTCCTATCCAACGCAACAGGCGCAGTGTAGGCTTTCCAAGCTTCTACGAAATCGGGGTCTGCAGGGTATAAGTTCTTGAGTTCAGCAAACCCTACAACCTCCACTTTCATTTCTATCATCAGACATTGCCTCCTACTCAGTGCATCTGCCACCCTATTGGATCTTCCACTCCGATGCTTCAGCACAAAGGTATAGCTCTGTAGGAACTCTACCCATTTCAGGTGCCTCTGATTCAATTTTCCTTGGTTGTTAATATACTGCAGTGCTTGATGGTCGGTATAGAGAACAAACTCTTTCGACAATAGATAGTGCCTCCATTTCTTGAGTGCTTGAACTATGGCGTAGAACTCTTGATCATATACCGAATACTTTCTCCTGGCATCATTGAGCTTCTCGTTGAAATAAGCTACAGGCCTACCTTCTTGGCTCAATACGGCTCCTATCGCATTGCCACTCGCATCGCAGTCCACCTGAAACACCTTATTGAAATCTGGAAGTGCTAAGATGGGTTGCTCAGTGACCTTCTTCTTCAACATATCAAAGCTTTTGTCTGCTCCAACTGTCCACTGGAATTCCTTCTTGTTCCCCTTCATTGTCTCTGTAAGAGATGCACAAATATTGTTGAAGTTTCTAATAAATTTTTTGTAGAAACTGGCCAGACCATGAAATGATCTAACCTCGGTCACACTTCTTGGGACAGGCCATTCTAAGATAGCCCTCACTTTTTTGGGGTCCATTTTGAGACCACTTGCTGATATAACAAATCCCAGGTATACCAGCTCCCTCTTCACGAAGTTGCACTTCTTGATTGATCAGTAACTGCTCCTCCCGTAGTTTCTCAAAAACCTTCTCGATGTGCATCAGGTGCTCGTCCAATGTTCTGCTAAAAATCAGTATATCATCCAAGTAAACAATAACAAATTTGCCCAAAAATTCCTTCAGAACTTCATTCATTAACCTCATAAAGGTACTAGGTGCATTGGTTAATCCAAATGGCATAACCAACCACTCATACAGCCCCTCTCTGGTTTTAAAGGTTGTCTTCCACTCATCCCCTTCTCTAATGCGGATCTGATGGTACCCACTTTTCAAGTCAATTTTTGTGAAGTACTCAGCTCCACTCAAGCAGTCCATGATATCATCCATCCTTGGCGGTGGGAACCTGTATTTAATGGTGATCTTGTTGATTGCCCGAGAGTCTGTGCACATTCTCCATTCTCCATCCTTCTTGGGTGCTAGTACTGCTGATACTGCACATGGACTAAGACTCTCCCTAATCAGGCCTTTCTTCAATAGATCCTGAACTTGCCGATTCAACTCTTCAGTTTCCATAGGCGTCATTCGATGTGCAGCCTTGTTTGGCAAGCTCGATCCAGGCACCAAATCTATGTGGTGACTGATCTTCCTAACAGGCGGTAAACCTTCGGGAACATTGTCAAAAATGATATCAGGGAATTCCTCTAACAGTTCCATGACTTCCACTGGAATTTCCTTGCATCCTTCTTCCCTAGCCCTAGGGATTATTGCATAGCACATATGATCTTGTTTCAGACCATCTAAAAATCTTCTGCCATCCACTAGACAGACTCGTGCACTGCTGCATACTTTCTCATCCGCCTCCTTTAGGGGTTTTAACTTGTGGCGAACTCCATTCTTTGACAAAGAATAGGTGTTGGCTCGACCATCATGGACAGCACTTCGGTCAAACTGCCATGGTCTCCCAAGCAGCAGGTGACATGCATCCATAGGCAAGATGTCACATAAAACCTCATCTCGGTAAGTTCCAATATTGAACTTCACCGAGGCATTGTTCACTTACTAACACCCGATGGTCCTTTTGCAACCATGCAATTCGATACGGGCGCGGGTGTTTTCTCCTCTCCAAGCTGCAGACTTGGCAACCATTTCCTCAGAAACCAAATTGTCAGTGCTTCCATTATCAATGATGATGTTACAGACCTTGCTTGCGCACTTGCATCTTGTTCGAAACAGGCTGTTCCTCTGGTCTGTCTTTTCTTCTTCATTTAACAAGACTCTTCTGATGACCATTGCTTCTCCTCTTTTTGCCTCCTCAGAGTGCTCGGACTCTACACCTTCGATGCGCTACGGCGGCTCGGGCCTGACCCTCAGGTCTTCGATTTGGCCTCTCTTGATGCTGCGGGCGGTTGTATGCCCTGTGTCCTTCCTCTCCGTAGTTGAAGCAGGTTCCTCTAAAGACACCTCTTCCAAACCCTCGCCCAGACCTACCTCTTCCTCTTGGGTAGTTGTTGCTCTGATTGCGTGGGCGTTGGTCATCCTCCTCTTTCACTTCTTTCTATTTTTGGCTACTGCTAGCTTCACTAGTTTTCCCAAAATCTTTGTATCTTCCACCACTTTGCCTCTTCCACCAGCTCTTCCACCCCTGTCCTTCCCTCTCTTGCTTACCATCAAACCTCCTATTCAGTTTCTCCTCCACTTTTAATGCAAATTGATATGCATCCTCTACTGTGCTTATTCTAACCAGCCCCAACTCTTCTTGAATGTTGGTTCACAATCCATTGATGTAACGTGCGACCTTCTCCTTATTCGCCTCCGAATGGCCGGTTTTGATCGAGATTTGGTAGAACTCTTCAGTATATTCCTTGACAGTCCTACTAGCCTATCGAAGACTCTGCATTTTTTTAACAAATCCAACTCATAATCTGCAGGGATGAACTACCTCTTTAGTTTCTCTACCATCCTATCCCACCTGGTGATCCTTTCCTTTCCCCTCCTGTTCCTTTCCAACTGCACTCCTTTCCACCAGATGCTGGCATGTCCCTTTAGCTTGGTTTTCGTGAACCTGATCCGATTTGGATCTGATATCTCTTCGTACTCAAAATACTCCTCCATGTCGTTAATCCAGTCTATCAACTCCTCAGGGTTGAGGTTCCCAGAATAAGTGGAGACGTCAAATTTTGGCTTCTTCCCGATCCGGGAGATGGCCCTATACAGCCTAGCCTCAGCTGGATCCAAGGCCTCTTCCGCATCGGATGGAACCTCTTCTTCCCACACTTCATCTTCGTTGGGTTCCTCCCTTCTCGGCTCGACTCCTCTTCTAATTTCCTCTTGCAGGGCCTCAACTTGCCTCTGCGGGGCTCTTAGATCGACCTCCTCCCTTCTTGCTCGCTTGTGCCTCACACCACCATGATCTCTACGCGGAGGCATCCTGCTTCTTCTTCGCAACCCACAACCACAGTCCTGGTGCAAACTGCCTCACTATCGGCGTTCGGTCTGCACACTCAGAACCAACCTGCTCTGATACCACTTGATATAGAGCTAAGACAACACACAACAAAGATCAACGCAAAGCTCAAAAAACACACAGAAGAATTCCAGCAAATTTTCATTAAACAGAGGTCTTCCTCCGGAATACACGGTGATCCTATTCAAAAATGGCCAAGAGTCCCTTTACAATGTATGTGCCACCTTTTTATCCTCGGTCGCCACCTCCTTTTCACATCATTACACTAAGTGCGGGCCTTCTCTAACCACCCGCACGAATTTTTTGTTGCACCTGCGAGATGCTGCCAGGAGCCCCGTGTTATCATGGTCTGGGGTGGCGGAGTGCGCTGCGGCCGCCTGTCAATCCATCCGCCATATCATCATTCATAGGAGTGCGCCAAGTCGCTTGTAATTTGATGCCACGTGTCCCCTTGCCGAGTCCCTGTAACCTCTCCATACTCTCGGGCCACACGTAACTTCATGCCACGTGTCCCTCTGCACTGGTCTCTGCAATCGCCGGTTGGTCAACGTCGTGAGCGCTCTGGTCGCGATATCGTGACGTTTTTGCTCCAATACTTTCTCTCTCCTCTTTGGTCGCGATATCGCGACGTTTTCGGCGTTAGGCTTCTCTCTCCTCCTTGGGGCCGCGATTCCGCGACACGTCGCGAAATCGCGACGTCTAGGCCTTTCTTACTCGCTTTCCTCCTTTGGGCCGTGAAACCGTGACACGTCACGATTTCGCGACATCTTTGTATTCCGTACTCGCTGCTTCGTTTCGGGCCGCGAAACCGTGACATGTCACGATTTCGTGACCATTTCACGCCCTTGAGTCTTTGGCTCGGAAGTGTCACGATTTCGCGACCACCTTGCGCTGTTGAGTCTTCGCATCGGAAGCGTCGCGATTTCGCGACCACTTTGCATTTTGGAACCTTGCCTCCGGATATGTCACGATTTCGTGACGTCTTTGAGCCTTGTCCTCGAAGGTGTCACGATTTCGCGACGTCCTTGAACCTAGTCTTCGAAGGTGTCACGATTTCGCGACGTCCTTGAACCTTGTCTTCGAAGGTGTCACGATTTCGCGACCATTTGGCACTCAAGTGACTTTGCCTCGGAGTTGTCGCGATTTCGTGACCAATTGGCGCCCAAGCTGCTCTTCCTCGAAAATGTCACGATTTCGCGACCATTTGGTGCCCGAGCGGCTTTGCTTCAGAAATGTCGCGATTTCGCGACCATTTTGCGTTAAGGCTGCTTTGCTTCGAAAACGTCACGATTTCGCGACCATTTGGCGCTGAAGTTGCTTTTCTCCGAAACTGTCACGATTTCGCGACCGTTTGGCGCCTTGACCTCTCCGACCCGAAAATGTCACGATTTCGTGACCATTTCGCGTCACGGCTGCGTTGCCTCAAAAATGTCACGATTTCACGATAGTTTTGCACCTTGGCCCTTTTTATCAAAAAGCGTCGCGATATCGCGACAGTTTGGCCTGCTGGCGCCCTTCTTCAAAAAGCGTCGCGATATCGCGACAGTTTTAGTACTTAAAGAAAAAAATACATTTTGGGTGATGCAAGATTGCAGCTTTGCCACCGGATGCTCCTGCATCATCATTGTTCAAAGAGATTTTGAATTATTTGAATAAATGGTGTTTCCTTATTAATAATTGTTCAAAGAGGTTTTGAACCATTTAAATGAATGGTGTTGGTTTATTCATTGTTGTTCAAAGATATTTTGAACCATTTGAATGAATGGTGTTGCTTTATTGATCATTGTTCAAAGAGATTTTTAACCATTTGAATGAATGGTGTTGCTTTATTGATCATTGTTCAAAGAGGTTTTGAACCATTTGAATGAATGGTGTTATTTTATTGATCATTTTTCAAAGAGGTTTTGAACCATTTGAATGAATGGTGTTGCTTTAGTGATCATTGTTCAAAGAGGTTTTGAACTATTTGAATGAATGGTGTTGCTTTATTGATCATTTTTCAAAGAGTTTTTGATCCATTTGAATGAATGGTGTTGCTTTATTGATGGTTGTTCAAAGATGTTATGAACCATTATTTAGTAGATTTTACCTTTATTGCTTAATCAAGGGCACTAATATGATACTACTGGTATGACCACATGGATGAAATGGATTATGATATTTATGACTATATGATGGTGGTATGGAATGGAGGCTTTATTATGAATTTGGTTTCCTTAGGGATAAAGGATCTAGAGTTTTTTTGCAAAGACTCAAACATCCTAGTGATCTTAAACAAAATCATCTATGTATCTCACAAATATTCATGATGCTAAGGTTATCCTGGTGTTTTCAAATTTCTCAAAGACCAACTATGTGTGCAATGATTGTTCATTTCTCATCATGAGCTAGGTCAAACTAATCAATTGTAACTTATACCAATAACCTAAATCATTCGATAGTGGCCATAGGTATGTACAAAACAAGGTCACTAATATGACAGACGTGGCACCACGCATAAGGATACCCCATTGCCAAGTGGGATTCATTCAGCGCATTGTTGTAATGAGGATCACCCCATTGTTTTTGATACACTAGCAGTTCCAAGGATTCAAGCTCCTTTATCTTCTTTTATTACAATGGATTTTGGAGAATACCCATTTTTGAGATGGAGCAACATGCATTTCTATTTCTTTTTGGATAGTTGCTTGTTTTGAGGAAGAGCAAGGGGATTATATTACTTCTTGATGTTTTTGGTATACTTTATCATTTTGAGAGAGAGCAAGGGAAATTTTATTGCTTTTGTAATATTTTTGGGATACTTGCTTGCTTTGAGGAGGAACAAGGGATTTTATTACATTTATAATGTTTTTGGGATACATGCTCTCTTTGAGGAAGAACAAGGGATTTTCTCTTCTTCTTTTTCATTTTTTCTTTTTTTTTAAAGGGTGAAGGGGGAGCTTGTCCTTTTGTCAACTCTTAGGTTTCTAGACCATGCACATAATTGGATGAATAGGGGAAACCTTTCACTTTACGATAATAGCAATTCATGACTTCATTATTCCCACAGTTCATAATGTTTTAAATGTGTTTGGATGTGTGTGGTCCAAGAGGAAACTTGATTGACCAGGAAAAAATTATTTCTTCTAAAGATTATTTGATTTTTAATTAAGGTTGCTCAAAACACTAGGAGTGGTTGAGTGATTGAAAACATTAGGATTTTGCTTAGGAAGCAACATATTATTGTGACTGATGGTTTTGGTGGCATTTGATATAAGGCGCCCCTGATTAAGGTAATAAGACATATTACACTATCAATTATTCATGACTTTAATGAATACAAATGGTACGGTTGTGAAAATGTGGTGAAAGTGGAATGTGTGAATGCAATGGAAGTGGGATTATGAATGTTATTTAATAAAAATGCAATGTGTATGAAAAAAATTTGTGTTTTATATTTATTTTTTTAATTTTTTATCTTTTGGTGTTTTTGAGCTAAAATGTGTTCAAAGGGGTTTGGTTCCTTTGGAGCTTTTTCAATTACATGTGACCAAAGGAGTGTTGGTTCCCTTGGAGCCTCTTGAATGGAAATTTATCAAAGAAGTTCCTCCCTTGGAGCATTTTGAAATGATATTTGACCAAATGGGATAGGTTCCTTTAGGGCCTTTTGAATTTATTTGACCAAAGGGGTGTCCCCTTTAGAGCCTTTTTGATTGATTTGACCAAAGGGGTGTTACCTTTGGAGCCTTTTTGATTGAATTAACCAAAGAGATTTATTCCTTTGGAGCATTTTGAATTGAGTTGACCAAAGGGATACCCCTTTGGAGTATTTTTGATTGATTTGACCAAAGGGGTGTCCCATTTGGAGCCTTTTGGATTGAATTAACCAAAGGGGTTTGTTCCTTTGAAGATTTTTGAATTGAGTTGACCAAAGGGATACCCACTTTGGAGTGTTTTGATTGATTTAACCAAAAGGGCATCCCCTTTGGAGTGTTTTTATTGATTTGACCAAAAGGGTGTCCCCTTTAGAGTGTTTTGGATTGATTTTATCAAAGGGATGTCCCCTTTGAAGCATTTTGGATTGATTTGACCAAAGAGGTATCCCTTTTGGAGCCTTTTTATTTGAATTGACCAAAGGGATTTGGTTCCTTTGGATCCTTGTAATTTGATTTAACCAAAGGGATACCCCTTTCAAGCATTTTTTATTGATTAGACCAAAGGGGTGTTCCATTTGTAGCCTTTTGATTGATTTGACCAAAGCGGTTTTTTTCCTTTGGAGCTTTTTGAAATGAGATTTGACCAAAGAGGTTATGTTCCTTTGGAGCTTTTGAACTAATTTGACCAAAGAGGTGTGTTCCCTTTGGAGCATTTTTTATTGAATTGACCAAAGAGATGTCCCCTTTGGAGCCTTTTGATTTGAATTGACCAAAGGGGTTTGGTTCCTTTGGAGCCTTTTGAATTGATTTGACCAAAGGGATACCCCTTTGGAGCATTTTTGATTGATTTGACCAAAGGGGTGTCCCCTTTGGAGCTTTTTATTTGAATTGACCAAAGGGGTTTGGTTCCTTTGGAGCCTTTTTGTTTGTTTGTTTTTATTTTTTTTTGCATTTTAAATTTTTAATTGCATGTGGAATATGGTTTACTTGTAGGAGTTTGTGAAATGGTGATATGTTGTTTGCGGCCTAGCAGATAAGTCCACATAGGCACCCCTTTGCTCAACCATGGAAGTAGCTAAGGCTTGGGAAATTTTAGGGTAGTGCTCCATGGATGCAAGTGCTTGGCTTTTATTTTTTCATTTTGTTTGGGTCAACTCTGTATTGTTCCCATAATCTAGGGTGAAATAAGGTGGAAAATGGGAAGGCATGTGTGAAAGTATGATGGAAATACAAATGAATAACACACAAATAAAATAAACAAACAATATTTTCTAAGTTTTTGCAATTTTTATTTTCGATGTTTGATCTTTTTATTGTTTTTGGTTTTTTGATGTTTTGATTTTTTTTTTAGTTTTGAGGTTTTTGAATCTTTTTTGGAGTTTTAAGGTTTTTGATTTTTTTTTTGTTTTGAGTTTGGGTGTGTTTTGATATTTTTGGAATTTTGAGTTTTTTTTTTTTTACTTAGAATGAGGGAACTCAACCAAGGTGGTGATTAGGAACACTAGTTCCAAACATGATTTCTCAAAAGAGTCTAGGGTACACCATTGAAAACCCATAATGTGTGGAGGGTTCACCTAGCTCTTCTACTCTAAATCAACAAGCGTTTCCAACAGTGGGAGGCAGTTTGAACACTAGTGACCTATTCCAAATTAAGAGAGTGCCCTATTATATCTAAGATATCTAGGGGGTAAGTCTATGGAAGGAGGTGAATTCCAATGTCATCGGTCTGAATTGGGGGTTGGTGATGAAGTCTAACCTTGCCAATGATTTTAGGAAACATGCAAGTGTGTGAAGGTTTTTGTTTATTATTATTATTTTAAAGCAAGATACAATGCAATCTAGGATGCATTTCAATTTTGGATGCCTAAAAATGCAAAAAGCACACCAAACATAGAAAAGCACACAAAATTGAAAAGTTGAGTTAGTTTTTGATAATATTGTTTTGATGATTTTTTTGACATGTTTTTGTATTTTTTGTTTTGTTGTATTTTGTGTGTTCTGATTTTTTTTGTTTTTAATGCCTATGTATAATGCAAATGCTTATGTAGAATGCAAAATGGAAGCTAAAATGTGATGTAAATAAATAATTTTCCTAGAATGCTTCTATTATGGAAATGCAATGGAATTGAAGTTGTAATTTTTTTTTAATGCTTTGAATTTTTTTATTTTTTTTTAGTTTGCATTTTTTTTTTTAAGTTTGATTTTTTTTTTTTTTTTTCTTAAGATCAATTTTTTTGTTTTTGTTTTTGTGGGCGGAAGCACTAAAAGCGCGCCCTTTTTTTGAAATTTTTAATTTTTTCAAAGTTTCTTTTGTTTTTAATTTGAAATGCGTAGGGGGGGCATGCTGAGAGTGTGCACCTCTTTTTTTAAAACTTTTTTAATTTATTTATTTTTAATTTTTTTAAGTTTTGTTTTAATTTTTTTATTAAAACTTCTGTACATAACTACAATACCTCCATATAGGGTTTTAGCCTAGGACAAGATGATATAGCAAGTTTATCATTATTGGAATTCAATTCTCCATCCCTAAAAAAGGGAAATATTAGGTTTATACTTTGATGGATACCTAATAAAATACCTCCATACACTTTTTTAGTCACATGTATGTCCTCTCTTATCTCATTTAAAAATTCCCTATTGTAATCGCTTGGAGCCAACTCTTTCTCCTTTTTCTGGACATTGATGATAGAAAATATTTATTTAAGTAATTTAATAGTTTTCATTGGGTCCTCTATCTATGCTTCGATCATCACCATCTCCTCTAATTTTTTTAGACCAAAAGAACCTCCAACTTCCTTTTTGTTAGAGGTATTACATTATTTGGTACCTTTTAAATAGTTTAGTCTAGGGTGTATTTTATATGTGATTCTATAGCATGTGTCACATAAATAAGTATAGAGTTATGTGAATAAAGTATCATTTTTAGAAGTAAGGAGTTATAATAAATCATGATAGACTTTATCTCTATGTAAATATATGATATTTTAGTATTATATAAGAGAGAAATGTGAAGAGTAGACCTCCCATGAGTATGAGGGGATGAGGAGTTTATGTAAGTGTAAATGTCAAGATTCATCTGAATATGAAGAGTATCATGTATGTATATATTAAATATGAAGAATCAAGATTCATGTGATATCCTCATGGAACCATGGAATAGGGTCCTAATCCCTGTTATGCAATACTTCACTATATATGAGCCCAATTCACCATTGTGTAGCTTCACTTAGCGTTTCTCAACCACTTAAAGGATATCAAATTTAATAATGTCTTGGATTATCTCTACCACTCTATGGATTTTTTCATATCTAGTGTCAGATAAGGGAATTCTTCCCACCCAAAGCACCAAGGGCTCCACCTCATGATTTTTAAATTTATGCTTCAATGCCAAGCTCAAGCCCTAGCGTTACCTATTTTTGAGAGATTCAAGGATCATCCTCCTATTTCTATTCCTAGCCTAGGATCACCTCAAAGGATGGAGGTGAGTGACTTAAATCAAATCTAGAATCCAATACTTCAAGAAGGGCTGACAAAATGAAGCTAGTGTTCCATGGTGACACCACCCCTTCTCCTTGTAGGTGCTCTTCGAGAATCAAATCCATGGGTTACAAATGCAAAGGTGTTATCATCCTAGATCAAGATAATCACACCTTCAATTCCACTTCCAAAATCCACAAGAAGCATGTGATTTCGGTCCCAACAACCTACTTTCTTTGGGTAGATCATATTTTTAGGCTTCTCTGGCTAAAGAGTCAGAGATCCTAACCAACCTATATGATATTGTAAGCCTAGCATCCTCTCTACTCACTCAAGTTGGGAGAGTCATCTCCAAAATCCTAAATTTGAATGTGTCAGTATAGATCATGGAGGTGAACCAAAATACAGAGGTGATCCTAAATGCTAAGGATGTCAAACAAGATCATCCCACCATCCTAGAATAATTATAAGTTTGTGTTTCTTTTTTCCTATGTCCAGTTATACTAATGTGGTAATTTTATCCAGGGTTGTGTTCTAGCCCTTTTCCCTTTGGTTGTGTTTCATTTTGTTATCCCATTACAAGTTTCTGGCTTCGGATCCCCCTTTTTGGTCTACTTTGTAAAAGTTTTGAGGTCCCTTTCAAAACCCCCTTTTATCAATAAAAAACATAAAGCTATGTAATATATAATAGAAGCATTGCATTTATGAATTCCTTAAAGTATATATTCAATAAAATATTTCAATGAGTTATTGTTCAATTGTTTGAGTGAATGCATGATTTTATGTCTTGATATTTAGTGAGATACTGGAAGAGTGTTGTCTTGCTAACAATGGTATCAGAGCCACTTTGGGTGAGCTTGATAAACACCATGGTATATGGAGGATTTTGAAGGGAAGTACAATCTAAGAGAAGAGAAGAATGTAGGAGTGAAGAGGTGAAAGCATGGAAGGTATAAAGCATTGAAAAAGATGTTGGATGATGATTGTCTAAGTCATACGAATAGAATTGACCACATTGAAGATGACCAAAATGTGAATACTCTCAAGACGTAGAAGATGTTTGAAAGTGTGAAACCCTAGTGTAAGCTTGAAGTTAGAACATAAAATTGTGGAATAGTAGAAATCCAAGCGCTAGCTTGACATTTGAACATAGCAAATTGGAATAATAGGAAGCCCAATGCTAGCTTGACATTGGAACAATGGGAAGTTTGGTGCAAGTTAAAATTGAAAATTTTGTATGCTAAAGACAACTCAAGACCTAGACTAAGGAAGCAAGCATCATATAAAATTATTCCATATTAGGGATGGAAGAGGACATTATGTAGGAAATAAAGGTAATTGGTTAACACAAGTGTAACGCAGATAATTCTCAAGTAACACACAGACAAAGATCTAATTGGAAGGTGAAATTATTGTTGGAGAGTGCATGGAAATTGTAGACACCCTAATTCAAAATTAAAGAGAAACATCATTGCCTAAGGTATAACTCCACCTCTAAATATTTATTTGAATTATAAGACACATAGTATTGAGGAAAATATTATAAGTTGAAATATAAAGATTTTATTGAATTGAAATGAGAATTAAAATAAAGGGAAATAGTTTTATTTATGGATGTAGACACCCAATTTTGACATGTCAGGCAAAACTTCACAAAACTAGTTACAAACATCCCAAAACTTCTCAAAACTAATTACAAATGCTACAAAACCTCAATTTAACCACTTCCAATCATTTTTGTCATTATTTTTCACCTTTACCATATTTTCCACTCAGACCAAACTTACCAGTGGCAAATTTGGCAAGTTGAGTGGCAAATTTGATAAAATTGTAGGAATCGACTCCTGACATCTAGAATCAATTCTGACCAAATTCACCACTCCTACCAAATTTGCCAATGGTGAATTTAGCTAGTGGTGAATTTGGAAAATTTTCAAATTTCAAATCTTATAAAATCATATTTTCCTCCTTACCAAATTTGTCACTCAAATCATCAAATTTTCTAGTGGAGAATTTGGCCAAAATGGCCTAGAATCTTCCACACAAACCAAAGAGACATGGATTGACCTCCTCTAACCTCTACCATTGATTTTACATGCTCAAACAAGGTCTCAGATGCATTGGTTTGAATTTGATCTTATCCTTTCTCCCTCCAAGTCCCCTCCCAAATCCTATTTAAGGAGGCCATGGGGTAAGCATTCAACAAGACTTTCCATTGTAGCAAAGCTCTACCAATATTTTCTAGCATCCTCTCTTTCATAGAATTTTATATTCCTAAGCTTCCCTCAAGCATTTATAAGTTTTCATCAAGCATTTGGAGCATTTTTTGAGCATTGAGAGCAAGTCAAGAAAGGCAAGGAGGATTTTGGAGCAAGGAGGTCACCATTGAAAGCAAGAAAAAAACTCTCGTAGCTTCTTTCTTCTCTCCTCCCACCTTAGCTTCATTGCATTTTATCCTCTAGGTTGTAGCCTTGCTAACTTTTCATATTTATTTAATGCATTTTACATTCTATGCTCTAACTTCTCTTGCAGGGTTCTAATTCTTGTTTTTGGACCTCTAACATTGTTTTTTCAGCCTTTTAACAATGTTTTGGTAGCCTTTTTCTTCAATCATAGCATCCCCATTTCATTTCTAATACCTCTTTTGCAGATTTATTTAGATTTACATTCATTTTACTATCATATTTTGGTCATAATCCTCTATTTTGCAGGGCCTTGTTGCATTTTCTAACATATCTTATGATTATAATACTTGTTGCCCTCTTATTTACAATCTTCTTGCTTATGTAGACAAGATACTAACCCTTTGTTTTCCTCCATGCTCTTTTAGTTTTCATACTACTTTCATTTTGAAGCATATACTTAAACATAGTCATTAACTTTCCAATTCCTCCTTCCATGCATTTTATGTAGCTTTACATTACATCTTGTGAATGCAAAAATGAAACACCAATACAATATATATAAAAGAGTCAATACATAATATGTTGCACAAAATAGAATATTTTATTGATATAAAAGGGAGACTTAAATCTCCAATGTTACAACATAATCAAGTATTGATACAAATATTACAAATATAGGGTCCTCCAAAACCCTAGGTCAATAAACTGTGGTGTCTTCTGACTCGTATTTGATTCCAATAGAGTGAGTGGTATTTCAATATCCTATGCAGGGTCACTCTAGCTTAAGTAGCTTCCAGTTAATATGCTTCTCTCACCTGCACACAACCAACAAAAAAAGAATTCATAATATCTATCAGGGCTCCACAGTGTGAGATCCTTAGAAAGAGAAATAACTAACCCTAGTTTACAAAATAAGAGTTGTAAAACAAATCTAAGAATAATAAAAATGAATACAATGAACAATTTACCTTATCTACATTGACTTGTTATTTTTATCTTCATTTTTGTTGTAGAGGATAGTTACGTAGATGTGCCCTAGCAGTACCTAAGGGTCGTAGGACTACAAAACTAGGATAGGAAACACCCGCGGGTGCTTGGTGCTAACTAGAAACACCAATATGCACGTAGTAGGCTCTAGTGGGTGCTCGGGAAGCTCTAGAGGATGTTTTGAGAATGGAGGAAAGGTTGCAAAACTAGATTTGGTTCATGCAGGATGTGTAGCGATGGATGCAGAAGGTGCGATGGAAACGACGATGGAGGAATATGGTAGTCAGTGGGCTAGATCACGAGGAGAAATTAGGGAGTATTCATGCTTAGGAAAAACTTAGGAGTTGAGTTATCAAAATGGCTCCTCTTTATAATTTTTCCCAGGTAATGTTAGGGTTTCGATGACACAATTTGTGTGGTCAAGATTAAAACATGATGGAGTGTGGAGTTTAAATCTGGGTAAATGGCATGGATTAAGGTATATGGATGGCTAAGATTAAAATATGATGGATGGCTAGGATTAATTCATAAATATATACATATATTTATTAAATATATATAAATATACTATATAATATATTTATATATATTATATTTTATACAAATATATATAAATAATGGATAAATACAATATAAAGTTATGAATGGATAACAAGTGGCTATATTTTGGTGTTTAAATATGCCCTTTTTGTACCACATTGCATAAGACACAATGTGGTGCAAAAATATTAGACACCTAGTTTTGGCCTGATGAAGATGCAACTTTCTCTTGTTGGAATTTGAATATGAACTTAAAGACAAAATAATTTGGATTGTGTAGCTTACCCCCTCAATTGGTAAATGAGTGATGAATGCATCTCATGAGCCAAATGATAGATTTGTGTAGATGATTATGTGAAACACATGGTGCAATTATGGACGATATGAGTGATGTAAATGTGATGTTTTTGCCCCAATGATGGAAGGGGGTTGTTGAAAAATGCAAGTGATTGAATCTATTTTTGCCCTAATAGTAAAAATGTTTTTGCCAAGTGTAGATACCATGATCATGTAAGATGTATCCTGTTGTAGTAAAATCAAAGTCAAATGTGGTTACCCCAAGTTTGGTATGATTCCATGTTGTTGAATAATGTGCCTTATGGCGTCATTGAAATGCAAGTATGCAAATGCAAAAAAAAAAAAAATTAGTCTTGCCCTTGGAGCCACTCATGATTGTGGTAATTCCTACACGAAATCTCTAAACGGTTGCTCAATCACTTTACCTAGCCTATATCCTCAGAGACTGGTGTAATTACAAGGTAAATAATAATAATTTATGATTTTATTTGTGTTTCAAGCCCCATGAACAAGGTCATCAATAATAGCTTTTGATAAAATTGGTCTTGGCATAGTCTCACTCTAAAGGTGAGGTACCAAAAGTGATTTTTTTTTAAACAATGATATATTGGATGATAAATATGGTCGAGTGTCCTTATGGTGGTTTACTCATCTTACCAAATTGCATGGACAACCAATTTCTACAATCACCAAGGAGATAGAATAGACCACTAGATATGAGGTTCACTTGAAATTGTATGTGAACTTGGAAAATGTTGAATGTAAATGCAATTGTTTATAGATTTGATGGTGTTGAAATGCAAATGTTAAATTAAGGTGTAATGATGAATGAAATGGATGATACTGAATAATGTAATGAATGGTTCTATTTTTGCCCTAATAGATAAAGAGGTTTTTTGACATGGAAAAATATGATGACTATGAAAATTGTAATGTTTGATTTTGTTTTTGCCCCAAAAAAAATGGGGGGGTTTGAAAATGTAAGTATCCTTATGGTGATCTATCCATCCTACAAGAGTGCATGGATAACCAGTCACTACAACCTCCAGGTGACTAGGATAAACCACTAAATACAAGGTTCACTTGTGCTTGCAAATGTATTTGAAAAATATTGAATGAAGGTGTAATGATGAATGAAATGGATGATGTTGAATAATGTAATGAATGGTTCTATTTTTGCCCTAACAGATAAAGGGATTTTTTGACATGGAAAAATGCGATAATTGTGAAAATTGTAATGATTGATTCTATTTTTACCCCAACATAAAAAAGGGATTTTTGAAAATGTAAGTATCCTTATGGTGATCTACCCATCCTACCAGAGTGCATGGATAACCAGTCGCTGCAACCGCCAGGTGACTAGGATAAACCACTAAATACAAGGTTCACTTGTACTTGTAAATGTATTTGATAAATGTTGAATGAAGGTGTAATGATGAATGAAATTGATGATGTTGAATGTGAATGTGAATGTGATCTATTTTTGCCCCAATATATGAAGGAAGTTTGTGAAAATAAAAGTGATTGAATCTATTTTTGCTCCAACAGATGAAGGGTTTTTTGACAACGGGAAAAAAATTGCAATTATTGAATCTATTTTTGCCCTAAAAAATGAAGGGGATTTTTGACAATGTGAGTGTCCTTATGGTGATTTGTCCATCCTACCGGATTGCATGGATAATCAGTCACTACAACCACCAAGTTAATAGGATAAACCACTAAATACAAGGTTCACTTGTACTTGTAAATGTACTTGGAAAATGTAATGATTAATGAAATAGATGATGTTGAATGTGGATGTATGGATAATGCCAGGAATTATTCTATTTTTACCCCAACAGATGAAGAGATTTTTGACATGGGAAAATACAATGGCTCTGAAAAGTGCAATGATTGATTCTATTTTTGCCCCAATAGAAAAAGGGTTTTTTGATAATGTAAGATGATGGATTCTGATTTTTCCTTAAAATATGAAGGGTTTTTTGTGAAAAATATAGATGATTGATTTTGGTTTTGCCTAATAGATGAAGTTATTTTTGATAATGTAAATGATTGATTATGTTGTTGCCCTAACAGAAAAGGGATTTTTGTATGATATACATGATTGGTTCTATTTTTGCCCTAACATATGAAGGGGTTTTTAACAATGTAAGTGTCCATCCTACCATATTGCATAGTTATTGTAACCGCCAAATGACTACGATAAACCACTAAATACGAGGTTCACATGTATTTATAAATGTATTTGATAAATGTTGGGTGAAGGTGTAATGATTAATGAAATTAATCATGTTGAATGTTGATGTGTGGAAAATACGAGGAGTGATTATATTTTTACCCCAGCATATGAAGGGGTTTTTGACATGGAAAAATGTAATGACTTTGAAAAGTGCAATGATTGATTCAGTTTTTTTCAATAGAAAAGGGGGTTTATGAACATGCAATGAATTGAGTCTATTTTTTCCCCAACAGATGAAGGGGTTTTTATGAAAATGCAAGTGATTTAGTCTATTTTTGCCCCAACAGATGAAGGGATTTTATTAAAATGCAAGTGATTGAGTTTATTTTTTCCCCAATATATGAAGGGATTTTGTGAAAGTGTAAGTGATTGAATCTACTTTTGTCCCAATAGATGAAGGGATTTTTATTTGTATGATTGATTTTGTTTTTGCCCTAACATATGAAGGGGTTTTTAACAATGTAAGTGTCCTTATGGTGATTTTTCCATCCTACTAGATTGCATGGATAACCAGTCACTACAACCACCAGGTGACTAGGATAAACCACTAAATACAAGGTTCACTTGTAAAGTGCCAAGGAATTTGATAAATGCAATGATGAGTAAAATTGATGATGTAATGAATGATTTTGTTTTTTCCCTAACAAAAAAGGGGTTTTTGACAAGGAATGAATGCAAGGCAAATGGTGTACCCTTTGAAAAAAGGACATAACCTTTTGAAATTAGCAATGGATTGTTGATTATGTGAATACGATGCAAAGGGCATAACCTTTTGAACCTAGCAATGGATTGATGATAATGTAAATGTGAGGCAAAGGGTGCAACATTTGACAAAAGGATGTAACCTTTTAAACCTAGCAATGGATGGTTTATGATGTGAATGCGAGGTAAAGGATGCAACCTTTGACAAAAGGATGTAACCTTTTAAATCTAGAAATTGACTTGTTGATGATGTGATGTGATTGAGACCAAAGGAATTTGGTTCTTTTAGATTTTTTAAATTTGATGGGTTTATGCAAGGTAAAGGGCTCAACCTTTGACAAAATGATGTAATATTTTGAACCTACCAATTCACTTGTTGATGATGTAATGTGTATGCATGATTTAATTGTTTATTGAATTGGTGGGGAAGGTGTGATACCTTGAGCAACCCCAAGTCATATGCTTGTTTGCTTGATTAGGGTGAAGATACAATACCTTGAACACCCCCAGCCAGCCCCACAAACTCCAACCAATCCCACTTTTTATCCTGCAAGGCCTTCCTTACTCTAGGGATGAGAGGTGAAAATTGAAGTTGAGCCTCCAAAATCTTTAGCTACAACATAACACATTAATGTAAACTACATTGCATAATCCAAAAAAAATTACACAAAAATAAAATATTTTCAAAGGTACTACCTTGGCAAAGCGCACATTTGCTCTCATGACCACATCCACTCCCATTGTGATCGCCATTTGTGAATGCAAAAATGATATACCAATGCAGTAGATAAATAAAATCAATACACAAGATGTTGCACAAAAGAAATAATATTTTATTGATATAAAAAGAGGGGAGCCTCAAATCTCCAATGTTACAACATGCTTTGATATTGACATAAATGTTACAAGTGTTAAAAATCTAGGGTTCTTTGAAACCCTAGGTTAATAAATGGTGTTGTATTCAAATTCATCTTTGATCCCAATAGAATGAGTGGGATTTTGATATCCTATGTAGGGCCACTCAAGCTTCAACAACTACCAATAAATATTATTTTTATATCTACACATAGAAAATAGCAACAAGAGTTAGCAATACCTATGAGAATTCGACTACGTGTGACCCTCAAAATAAAATCATTAAAAAATACTAGTTGCAAAAATAATACTATAAATAGATATAATAATACTAAAAATGAATATAATGAATAGTTTACCTTGTTTATGCTAATTTTTTGTCTTTTGATCTTCGTCGTTGTTGCAAAAATTGGTTCTCAAATGCCCTAGAAACACCTAAGGTATCGCGGGACTGTAAAACTAGGGTTGTGAACACCTATAGGTGCTCGATGGTGATAAAAAGTGCCTAGATGTACTCGATGATGGTAGGAAGTACCCATATGCACTTTGATGATGGTAGGAATCACCTAGAGGTGCTCAAGGAACTCAAAGGGATGTTAGGGTATTGAAGCAAAAGCTTCAAAAGTAGATCTAGTTCATGCGAAGTGGGTGGTGATGGATGTAGAAGATGCAAACGATGATGACGGGATGCATGAGGACTTCAAAAAATAGAAAATCTAAGAGAACTTAGAGATTGAGTCATCAAAATTACTCTTCTTTATAATCTTCGCTTAGACATGTTAGGGTTTCAATGACACAATTTGTGTGGCCAAGATTAAACATGATGAAGGGTGGAGATAAAATCAAGGTAGGTGGCATGGATTAAGGTAAATGGATGGCTAGGATTAAAACATGATGGATGGCTATGATTAATTCATATATATATACATATATTTATTAAATATATATAAATATAATATATAAAATATTATTATTTAAATATATATTAAACAAATATATATATATATATATATATATATAAATAATGGATAATTGTGATGGGAAACTATGGATGGATGACAAGTGGCTAGATTTTGGTGTCTACAATAGAAACATTCAAATCCTAGTTTAAAAAATCAAAATATTTAGCATTAAACAACTCTTCATAAGGACTAACAGAGAGAGGGAGGGAGATACTTTATATTAAAATGTAAATATTATAATAATATTCAATATAGTTATATTGATAGGGGACTTCCCTGGGAAGTCCTACACCACTTCCCTACAGCCCATCCTTGGCTCTGTCCTAGATCCTTGGCCTTGTCTTGGATCCTTGGCACTTCCTTTGCCCTTCCTCCTCAGCTGGTTGGCATTGTAGACAATCTCCTTGGGGTGGGAGATCACTGTTCTACTTGTCTACCCCTTTTCTTACTGTTTGGTGGGGTTTTTTGCTGGTTCCTATGATCTGGGATTTCCCTAGGTTTTTTTTGGATGTCCTTAGGTCTATTTTAGTTCCCTGGCACTCCTTTACCCTCCTACTTGGCTATATGGTGTTGCAGATGATCTCCTTGGGTTGGAAGATCCCTGATTCATTAATATACCCCTTTCCATACCCTTTGGATAGGTTTTCCTTTGGTGCCTATGAACTGGGATGTTCCTGAGGTTTTCTGGGATGTCCCTAGTTTTTTCCTAGGTCTTCCCTTGGGAGTCCTAATTTCCTTTTGGATTCCTTTTCCTTGGAGCTTGCTGCTCTGTCCCTTTTTCTTGTAGGGTCCTATTTGGAGCTAAGGATCGAAGGGTCTTTGGTGCAGTGCTTCATGGCTTGGGAGTTTGGCTTCATGTGCAGCTCTTCATAGTTTATTTTTGGCTTTGGTGGGAGGCCTCATGCTTATTCCTATGGTGCTACCCTTTGGGTTTTCATATGTTGGTTTGGTGGTGGGTTTTCAGCTTTTTTGTGGCTTGGGGCGAGCCTTTGTGCTGAATGTTGTTGTTCTCCTACTTGTCATCCTCTTCTGGATCCCTAAAGCTACTTGTTGGTGGAGTTGAAGGTTGCTTTGGAGTTCTTGCTATATTTTTTTGGCTTGAGGGTGGCCCTGTGTATTTTATTGATAGCTTGTGCTTCATAGCTCCTTCTACTGAGGTTTTTTGGGACCTCCCCATATTTTTCTCGTGGCCTATTGCTCTACACTATTTTTCTCTCTATCTCCTTTGGCTCCTGGATAGTTATCCTTGCTACATCATATTTTGTTGTTTCTTATCTATTTTTTTAGTCGGATTTCAAACCGTGTTGCTGCATCCTCGTTGTTGCTTCCTGATATGCTTCTTATTGTTGCATCCAGGGTTGTCCTTAGTGGGAATTTTTCATTTTGAATTTAAATTTTAAATGTCATTAGTGAGCAGGATGACCCTTTTTTTCATTCTTTCCTTTAGGCAAGATTGGTTTGTCTTTTTCCCACTTTTAGTGCTTTGTATCACGTGTATTTTCTTTCAAATTTTCTAGGTAGGTCAGCCCTGCTTCTATTTTTATGGGATGGCCCTGTCCCTCTTCTCCTTTCCTTGTTCTATTTGGTTGTAATTTTGCTCGTATTTTTTGGACTTTTCTATGCGGGATGGTGATATCCCTGTCTTCATTGTAATGTTTCAAAAAAAAATATTTTGTCCTTCAAGGCTATCCTCTAGCCTTTTTGTAAGGTTGTCCTTAGCCTGTCCTATTAGGCTTATGTATTTCCTTTGGTCTTTGGGGATATTTTTTGTTGGTCTTGGGGCCTTGCCTTTAGTCTTATGACTTTTTGTAATCAGGTTTTGGTATCCTTGATAAAAACCCATTTTTAATTATTTTAACTGACCAAAAAAAAATATAGTTATATTGATGCATTAGAAATGTATTTTATGTTTGAATTATTTGAAGAAATAAGAATAGAAAAACTTCAAATTTATCAATGATATTAATAAAAGTAATTTTTATTTTAATAAGCAATGTGTGGCTTCTATTCGAGGCCACTCAAATTAAAATACCAAAACATCACATTGTTCTTGTTTAATTGCTATCAGGTTAATTAAACCATATCCAACTTGTCTTTTTATCAAATATATTATTCCTTTGCATTTCTATCAAAGATATTTATCATCTTAATCTATTTGAGATAAAAAATCATTTTATGAGGGAGTGAGTGCGATCCAAGAGCAAGTAGGAAGCATGAGCAGGAAGAAGGAAGTAGAAAGCAAATTGTGATCCAGGAGCAAGTGCCACTTGTTCTTGATCTAGGAGAAACTCAAAAACTAAAGGATCATGTGAATAAAATCTAGATAACATGGTAATAAAATCTTTGTTGAAAGTCCTTACAAAAAGTAAGGATGCTCTAGTTAGAAGTAAGGATGCCTTAGTTGGAAGTATGAATGCCTTAGTTAATGATAAAAGGGAAATCACATCTATGTCAAACCCTATCCAAGTAGTAGATACTACACTAGAAATTACTATCAAGGATGAGATTATTGAGTATGATATAATGATTATTAAAATCATAGGGTTAATATGTAAGTTCCATGGATACTAGCCAAGTTTTTATGAGATTTAAAATTAAATCAAGTGGAAGTGGGGATTGAATTAAAAGTATTCCATGAATTTTCTTTCAAAATAATTTTACCTCATTATCTTCTCTAGTTTAGAAATATGAGATTAAATAATGAACAAAGGCCCTTAGTTTAAGGAAAAAGATGCATTATATTTAAGAACATGAAGTGAGAATTTTTCTATGGAGACAAAGATAATTAAAAGGATTTCAATGTGGATTAGGCCTTTTGGACTTCCTTATCAACTCATAAATAAGGATGTTTTGAAGAATATTGATAATATTCTAGGTCATCTAGGAGGGACAAACTACTAAGGAGAGAAGGCATGTTATATACACTTGAATATGTGTTGCCATGGATATTTCAATTCCTTTAATGTAGTCCATTAGGATTAAATTTGAATCAAGATAATGGGATCAACAAGAGGATTATGAAAATATTGTATTTTGTTATCACAAATGTCATGAAACAAAACACGTAGCAAGAGATTACAAAGCAAAAAAATATGGAGAAAGAGACTCTTTTTTGGGATATATTTTAAATTCAATATGAAAAATGGAGATCATATCATAGGAGACACTAGTTCAATTCAAGGATTTTCCACTCCTAAGAAAGTGGCAAGAAATACCACTCTACATCATTAGATGGAAAATGCCATCATAGACCACTCAAATCAACCATTAGAAGGAAAAAAATAACATGAGAGATGAGGATGTATAATGCACAAGTTCAAATATAGGATTTAAATGTATGAACGAATATGGAAAGACAAATTTTAAAGCAAAGGGAGATAGTGAGGTAAATTTTAAAGTGAATTAGATGAAGGAAGTCAAGCTTAATCCAGGTAAATCAACTTCGTTTTTCTCAAGTAGTATAAAATATCTTAAAATAAAAATGAAATTATTAAAGAGTATATTTATTGAACTTTAGAGTTTCAAGAGAAACACAATAAATAAAATCATATCGAGGATATCTAAGGAAATTTAGAGTTAAGCAAGTAATTACTATGGAGGATCATTTATGCACTTTAGGTATTTAGAGCAACATAAATAAAAAAGTGTTAATGAGGCTATTCCTTGTATTTTAGATTCTTTAGAGCAACATAAAACTTTAGAAGATAAGTCTCATTATGAAAAATATGTAAAAATAAAATAGATTAATGAAGATGAGAGTGTTTGTGGGAATGGAAAAAGGAGAGGAAGGTCATCAAAGCATGAACAAAGAGAAAAAGAAATTCAAAAAGATATTGATTTGGAGAGAAATAAAAATATCATGGTGTTAACAAGAAGTGGGGCTAAGCCCACTAGTAAAAATAAAAAGTGATGATGATAAAAATGATATCATAGAATATTAGGAGTATGAGTAAGACCCCTAAAATAGTTATTGAGGAATGAATAGGTTGTTATAGTCCTGATTTTATTTTAATACAAGAAATAAAATTAAGTAGTGTTGAATGTAAGGATTCTTTTAAGAAGATCTAGAACATGGAAAATTGTCTAGCAGTTTCTTCTCAAGACCTTCAAGTGGTATTGCAATAATATGGGACAAATGCAAATAGGATAGGTGATTATTAGAAGCAAAACATAATTGGGTTGCTAGACTATTTTACAAGAAAGATGAAAACATCAAAGTTGGTGTTATGAATGTATATGCTCCAACTATAGTTACTCCTCGTGAAATATATTGGAACGACCTTAGCATATATTTTCATATATAATAATGATTCATTATGATTTATGGATTCTTAGGTGTTATTTCAACACTGTTATATATCCATTAGAAAAGAAACATGGTATTCCAGGATGATCAAAATCAATGCAATATTTTTCTTTATTTTTCAATTAAAATTGTCTTTGGGATGTTAGTCCTTCAAGTTTTCAATATACATGGGATAATAGACGCATTAGAAAAATTCATATAACACAAATATTGGATAGATTTTATTATCCAATAAATGGTTGCAAAAAAAGTATACAATCTCTTTAGATATTTTATTGTGAGCAAGATCAAATCACAAAACCATTCTTTTGACTTGTGATTTACTCAATAATGGTTATCCAAAGCCTTTCTACTTCTAGTCTATTTGGCTCTAAGACCCTAATTCTTTCCAAATTATTATTTTATGGTGAGGTGAATCAAGATTTGAAGGATTATGTATGTTCAAGTTTATTCAAAATATTAAATATTTAAAGGAGAAAATGAAGAGTTGGAATGCCAAATATTTTGGTAATATTTTTTTAAAAAAGAAAGAAATTGAATCCAAGCTCAAATTTTTACAAGATATAGTAAAAACTAATTGAATGAATCAATATTCTTATGTGAAATAAAAACAATTTTATCATAAAGCATTGAAAAATGATAATTCATATTGGTTCCAAAAATCTAGGGATAAATGGCTCAAGGAAGGAGATAGAAAAAAAAAATTACTCTACAACAAAAACAAATTTTTATTTTCGTCACATCAAAAATATTTTAACTCCAAATGGAATAAATATTAAATATGAAGAAGATATAAGGAAGGAAGCAATTAATTATTTTAAAAATATTTTGTCATATATTGGGCAAGATAAGGAGGCACAAGATAAGCTTTTGCAAAATATTCCTTCAATTATCATACAGGGACAAAATGAAAGCTTGATGAAGAAGATATCTATGGAGGAGCTACATGAAGCAGTTTTCTCTTTCCATCCTAACAAGGCACCTAGCCTCGATGGATTTCCTATAATTTTCTTTCAATTTTTTTGGGATTTATTGAAGAGTGATATGTTAGATGCAGTTGAAGAGGACCAAAAAATAAAGGCTATAATAAGTGAGATCAATGCCACTTTATTACATTGGTTCCCAAGAAAGGTTAAATAAAATATTTTGATAGTTTTCATCTAATAAGCATTTGTAATATGATTTATAAGATATTTTTAAAAATTATGGCAAATAGTTTGAAAGGTATTCTATGCTATGTTATCTCAAAGGAACAAGGTGATTTTTTTCATGTGAAAAAATTCTTTATGGTATAGTATTTACATAGGAGGCCATACACTCTCTTCATTCTATGAAAAAAAACTAGGTATGCTTGTGGAGATAGATATAAACAAAGCATATGATAAGGTTTCCTAGAATTTTCTTCATTATATTCTCAAAACATTTGGTTTTGATTACATTTGGTGTGAATGGATTAAATGATATTATAGCACTAAAAAATATTATATTTTGATTAATGGTTCTCCTATTGTTTTATTCAAGTCATCTTGTGGACTTCATCAAGGTGATCCACTATATTCTTATCTATTAATTATTCTTGTGAAAGCATTAGGAAGAGCTTTCTCAAATGCAAAAATGGAAGGAAAAATCAAAGGTATTCAAGTTGCAAAAATGGCTCCTTTGAATCTCATATACATTTTGTTGATGATACATTTATTCTGGGCCATTAATCAATGAGGCCATGGAATTTAAATCTATATTATCATGTTATGATAAGGCTACTGAAAAACTAATTAATACTATAAAATCTAGGATTTTTCATTATTATTGCCCTAGAATTACAACAATTTATTATGAATATTTTAGGGTTAAATAATGAAAAATTTACATCATTCTACTTGGATATTCCTTTGTATTATCATAAAGGAAATAAAAATGAGCTTTGAGTCTCTATTTTGAATAGAATGAAAGCTTGTGTAGTAGGTTGGAAAGGTAAGTTCTTAACCATGGTGGTAAGGCTACAACTCATAAAGACTACATTACAGGTCATACCTATTTCTATGATGTCACTTTCAAGATTGCCTATAGATATAGCATCATAATTTGATAAAATTTAAAGAGGCTTTCTTTTGAAATGTTGTCAAAAAAAATTAGGTTTTCTCTTTGTATGTGGGATAGGGTTTACAAAGGAGAATATCAGAGGAGAAATTTTGAGGAATTGCAGATTTATAAGTTTGGCATTAGGGGCAAAGCTTGGGTGGAGATTATTCAAATATCAAGAAAAGAATTGGGTAGAAATATTATTTAAAAAATATATATTCTCTTGATGTAATGAAATTATTTAGGAAAAAAACCCTACCCAAAGGATCATCAACATGGAACCTCATATCAGATAGTTTTTAATTGATGAAAAATGTATTAGATGGTCAAACAAGGAGGGGAATTATGCAAATGTTTTATTTGATGCTTGGTTGAAGCCTTATCCTCTTATATCTAAATCAAAATGTAAACCATTGGCTCAAGCATACATAGCTTGAAAAGGTCCAAAGTTCAAAGACTATTAATATGAGCAACAATTCTATATCATGGATTTCTTTTAGTAACCTATTTGAAGGAGAGAAACTCAAACAAATTATAGTTGAACTTCAAAAGATGCTTGAAGAGCTTTATTTACCAATTTTTACATGAAAGAATGAGTTGGTTTGGAATCTATCAAGTTGGTATATGAATATTTAGAGCAACCAAAATTTCCTCCTCCCAAATATTTTCATTGGAAAAAAATTTTGTCATTAAAGGCTCTCCCTAAGGCTTCAACATTCCTTTGGTTAGTAGATTAAAGTAATATTCTTATAGAAGAGAGTCTAAAAATAAGAGGATATCACGTACCTTTTATATGTGCCTTGTGTGAGAAGGATTTATAGACATCAAACCATTTACTTCTTCATTGTCCCTTTGCTACACACAATTTGGGGTTACTTTTTAAAAAATATGAAAATATATTAGGTAGGACTAGCCCTACCATTAAAAGTGATGATGAAATTTTGGATTAATTATTTCAAAGCTAAAGAATTATGTATTCTATGGAGGACTAGCCCTACCATTCTTTGTTGGAATTTAAGGTTAAGGATTAATAAGATTTTTAAAAATAAATCTCAAAATCATGCCCAAGTTTAGACCCACATTATTGCCTCTCTTGTATAATGTCTACAAATATGGTGCTCATCATGGGAAGTCTCAAGTGTATAAAAAATAGCTAGTAACAACTTGGTTATAGGATTTGCACATACATGGAAGATTCATATGTGACAATGAAATTAAAACAAATGATATACTTTGACCTAGGGTAAAACGAAAATGTCTAGAAATTAGATTTATCAAAATTAATTTTGATGGTTCTTCTAAAGGAAATCCAAGAAAATCTAGAAGAGGTGGTGTTTTTAGAAATAAAGAAGGTAAAATTATCCTCACTAAGAATTATATGGAACTTTAACTAACAACTATGCAAATACTAGGGCATTTCTTACAGGGTTTAAAATTTCAATAAAAAAGGATAGAAATTGAAGATACAAAAATGCAATACCAAAAAATGCTAAATAAATTGAACACAAGGAAACCATAATTGCACAATAGATGATCTTATATTAATTATGGGAGCCTAAAAATCTATTTTTACAATGTGGATCCTTGAGTCCTTTTTGATACAGATTTAAAAATGGCTAGGGTTCTTCAAAACCCTAGCAAACAAGGTTGGTGGTGTCTTTAGGCACATCCTTGCTCCCAACAGAGTTGACTAGGCTTCTTGATATCTGATGTTGGGCCACTCCACCTTAAAAAGCTATCCAATATTGATGTAGCATCTTCATATATGCACACAATGATACAACAAACTAGTTAGTAATACCTGTGAGGCCCTCTATAAGCAATAATTAAACCCTAACTATCTATTGCAAATGAAGTGAACAAACATGAAAATACATAAATGAAATAATAACTAGTAGCTTTACCTTACTTGCTTGTTGTCTTCTAATCTATGATATCTATTGTAATTGATAGGCATGACGATGTCCTAGCATCGCTCTAAGGCTAGGAGATCCTCATAACACTTATGTAAATTTCCTATGGGCATTTGGCGACTGCAGGACATGCCCATGGATGCTCAGGACTAGTAGGGAGGAACCTAGAGGTTCTTGGTAGTGAAAGGGAGACACCCAAAAGTGCTTTATGGTAACAAAAATTTCCTAGAGGCATTCGGTAACTAAGGAAGTATTATGTAGAAGTAGATCTAGCAAGGTAAAATGAATAGCAATGGTTGCAGTAGTTACGATGAGCGAAGATGGAAGGATGAAAGCAGAAGTGCTTAGAGCACTTCAGGAACTCAGGTATTTTCCTAGTCTTAGAACTTAGGACTCATGGTATTCAAAAACTTTGCCCAAAGACTTAGGGGTTGAGCCATAAAAATGGCTCCTATTTATAATCCAACGTAGGGCATGCTAGGGTTTCAATAACACTAATCATGTGGCTGAGATATAAGCACATCAGAGGGTGGATATTAAATTTAGGGTGTGGCATGGATTGATGTTTATGGATGGATAGGATTAAGTGAAATCGAATGGATGGGATTAATTCACTTATATAAATATATATTTATTAAATATATATATAATATAATATATTAAATATTAATATTAAATATATATAAATATATATGAATAGTGGGAAAGTTAGGATGGATTACAAATTTCTAGGTTTTTGTGGTGGAAATTTTGGGAAAGCATGGATGGAGGACAAATTTCTAGGTTTTGGTGTCTACAAATGTCCCTTTTTGTACTACATTGTGTGGAACACAATGCACTACAAAAACATGAGATACCTATTTTGGCTAGGTGTAGAAGTAGCTTCTCTTGGGATGTGGAATGTGAGCTTGAAGATAAAAGAATAAAAGAATTTGAGTTTTGCGTAGCTTACCCCCTCAATTGGCAAATGAGTTTGTAGATGAATCTCACGAGCCAATTGAAAAATTTGTGCAAATGAATGATGGATGATGTGATATGTGATATCTTTTTTGCCCCAATTGTGGGAAGGGGAGTGGTGAAAAATGTGATATGATGTGTTTATTTTTTTCTCAATAGATGAAGTGATTTATGAAAAATTTGGGTTTGTTTTTGCCTCAACATATGAAGGGATTTGAGAAAATATGTAATGGAAAAATGTGTCTATTTTTACCCCAACAAATGAATGAATTTTGCCAAGTGTGGATTCCATGATCATGTAAGATCTATCCCATTATGGGAAAGTCAAAACCAAATGTGGTTGCCCCAAATTTGGGGTGATTCAATGTTGTTGAAGAATTTGCCTTTCGATGTCATTGATATGCAAAGATGAAAAATACAAAGAGTAAAAGTAGTCAACTTCAGAGGGCCAACTAGTGACTATCAAATAATTTCTATGATTGAAACCAATCACCCTATTTAAATCCAGTCGCCATGATGACTGTCAAGGAAAATGTGAAATGATGAAATTTGATTTTTATCCATGTTTTAAGCCCAATGAACTAGGCTATCAATGACAACTTTTGTGCAAATTGTTCTTGGCAAGGTTTCATGCAAAATATGAAGTACCAAATATGATTATGCTTTCAAACAAGGAGATATGTGATGATGAAAATGACCAAGTTTTCTTATGGTATATCTTTCATCTTACCGAATTGCATGGACGCAAATCGTTGCAATCGCCAAGTATATAGAAAAACCCACTATATACAAGATTCACTTGAATGTTGTTTGAACTTGGAAGATATGCAAATTATTATGTGAAATGATGATGTGATGATGTATGAATGATGAAAATGATGATGATCATTTTTTTGTGAATATTTGGACCCTTTTGGGGCACTTTTGTAACTTGTTTGGTAAATCTGTAATATGTGGTTATAAACAAAAATTATGCATTTAAATCAGTTAAAATATTCACAAAACTTGAAAAAAATGATGAAATGAATGCATGGATGCAATTTGGAGTGATTTGGTGGGGAGAAGCCATTTTTTTTGTAAGAATTTGTCTTTTGTACAATTTGAAGTCAAATGCCCGTTGGAATTTTTGGCCTACAAAAATACCCATCAATGTTTGGTCATTCTACAATTACCCATGGGCACTTCAGTGCACTAGGGAATGCCCATGGGCATCTCAAGGTTCTTGAAGTAGCTATAAATAGCTACCAGTACAAGAAACCAAGCTCATTTGTGCATTTAAGAGTTGAATAAACTGTGTTTGGGAGAGTGGAGTGAGGTGAGGTGAAGAGTTTGGAGTGCGGAAGCTATGGTGGTAGAGGGAGCTAGTGTGGAGGTCAAGGTTGTGGCTAGAGTGCAGGCTATTGAGGTAACACCTTTGATTGTGTATTGTGTAAATTTTTTGTATTTTTATAAAAAATAATTATAAAATTATTGACAAATATTTTTTGTTGTGTTGTAACATAGAAATTTGGAGGCTCGGCATTGGTTCTCACCTTACATCCCTAGGATGAGGAATGCAATTTTAGAGGAGGAGTGGGAGCTGTTGGAGGAGGTGGGGTTAGTAAAGGTAGCCTGGGTAGATGTTGTGAGGGCTAATAAGGGGTACCTCTCTACCTTGGCAAAGATATGGGATGCAGATAGAGGGACCTTTCAGCTCCCCATGGGCGAGGTGATGGTGACCTTGGAGGATGTATATCACATCCTTAAGGTGACAGTGGAGGGAATTCAGGTTGAGTTTGGGATCAACCAAAAGATAGAGATGATGAGGATGTTTGGGGATGCATGGTAGGGGGTGAATGTGGAGAGCAGAGGTATACCATATTTGTCCATGTATGTGGACAAGGAGTTGGATGTCCACCAAGCCTTGTTAATGTACGTGTTGGCCAACATCGTGGCCCCGAACAATACTAGGTGTAGGTTCTATTGTAACCTGATAGGGGTAGTGAGCGGTATGCTCATTAGGTAGCAGGTATATGAATGGGCTCCTTCCATATTGGCACAGGTATACCAGGAGATGTATGATGTGATGAGGAAGGTGAGGAAGGGTTTGGGGTGCAGCTTGCTGCTATAGTGCTATTGAGTGAATATTTTGCCCTATAGCAAAATGATCACCACAACTAGAGTCTCAAATAGGAAACTCTCGCTTGCAAAGAAATTAAATAGCATTATTCATTTCTCCAAGGTTCTTGTGAACAAACATTCATATTGCATATAATCACTCAAGACTAAAGCAAATAAATGAATGTATACCAGAATAACTTAAACCATGCAAGTACCAGTTAACAAGGGGCCTTTAATGATTCGAACAAGTACTTTGCAACCATAATCCATTAAATCAACCAAATGCGAAGATAGCTTCTTTTAATGTTCTTGAGATTAAAGTAATCTACCCGAAACCCAGTTAGTAACCTCTTTTATCTTCAGCTTAAAAATATTCCAAATGAGAAAGTGTGTGGTATGAGCCACTTCATTTTAAGCTCCGTGCCTTTAACATGAGGTTCATTTAGAGTTAGCGGGTTCATTTTATCTTCATTTAAAAGTGTTCCACTATCCCTATGTTAGCATTTGGTGTTAGTAAAGTTAGCAATGTTAGCATTAAATGTTAGCAAAAATTAGTAAATTAGCAAGCTAGGATTCATTCACTTGATCTGATTTAGTGTGCATTTGGAATTAGTAGCCCTCCTAAACCCATATTTTATCTAAAAATTAGATGAAGGTGTTTGGAGATGCAAGAATGAAAATCTAAATTAAAGAAGTGGATCTAGAAGCGGCTTTCTCTTCTCCGCTATTAATCCCTGGTTTTCTTTGGGAAACACTAGATCTATAAACAAACCCTCCAATTTTTGGTGCGAGCAGATCGCTTTCTCAAGCGCAGACGCAGAGCATACTCTTGGCAGATTTATTTACCTTCTTTATAACTTAGATTATTCATGGCAATAAATGAACTGTTTATGAACATAAATTCTGGAAAAGGACCAGAATCGAGAAATCAACTACCTACAAGAATTTTGGAATGGACCAGAATCCAGGAACGATTAGCAAAAATTCTGGAATGGACCAGAATAGAATGAAAACAAATGCAAAAATTCTGGAATGGACCCAAATCGGAACAGTAGATTTTAAAGCAAGACTAATCTAAATATCAGAAAACTAAAACAGAAACATTATTTACAAAAGTTAGCTGGAAAAACAAAATAGGACATTAATTTGGTTAGCAATCTCCTCCCTGCAAAACCCCAAGTTATGAGATGAAATTCTAAAACAACCTGACCTAACAGACCTGCAACATAAACACAATCAAATTAGATCAGATGCAAGACTCTAAGGAAACAAATAATTGCATCATTCTATCATTCACCTATCGTAACCCACTTTATGGCGTAAACGAATAGATACAAGAAGCAATAATGCAAAGGAAAGATTTACAGAAATAGCAGCAGTCTTAGTTTCAATCTCCTTTTGATTTCACACACAAGAGTTGCTCTTGCCAAAAAAAAATCCTTTATTCCGAAAAATAGTCTTTGTTTTTTTTTCTACAATTTCCAGCCCTTCTCCACTTCTTTGAATGGCGTATTTAAAACCTCTGAAAAAATTTTGTTTCTCCCTCCATGACTGTTCGTTTTCTCCTTCCCTTGTGCATGCATGTGTTTTGATTTCCAAAAAAACTTTTCGTTTCTATTTTGTGGCCCTTCGTTTCATTTTTTTCCTTTGTTTGGTTTTCTTCACTTTTCGTTTGGTTTCGAAAAAACGTTTCCTTTTCTCCACAAGGGCATGCGTCCGTTTCCTTCCATGTGTAACGACCATCTTAAATGATTTCAAATCATTAAAGATTCCTTATGTAACGTTTTGTCTTATTCATTGGATTTTGTCCTTATGTCCACGTCACTATGCGGTCTTCAGTTTCACTATCCTGGTGTTCATCACTAATATCAGACGCACTGTCAACTACTCTGTTCCCTTGGCAAAAATAGGACATGTCACGATATCGCGACACTTTTGCTTTCTTCTCTTTTCTTTGAGCCATGAAAATGCAACATGTCGCGATATCGCGACACTTTTGTTCTTTTGAGTCATAAAAATGCAACATGTCACGATATCGCGACACTTTTTCTTTCTTGTTTTTCTTTTCTCTTTTGGCTGAAAATGCAACATGTCGCGATATCGCGACACTTTTCTTTCTTCTCTTTTGGTCGTGAAAATGCAACATGTCGCGATATCGCGACACTTTTCTTTCTTCTCTTTTGGCCACAAAATGCAACATGTCAGGATATCGTGACACTTTTTCTCTTTCTTTTTCCTTTTTTTCTATCCCTTTTTCTCTTTTGGCCAAAATGCAACATGTCGCGATATCGCGACACTTTTTCTCTTTTGGCGTAAATGCAACATGTCGGATATCGCGACACTTTTCTTTCTTCTCTTTTGGTCGCGAAAAATGCAACATGTCGCGATATCGCGACACTTTTTCTCTTTTGGCCACGAAAATGCAACATGTCGCGATATCGCGACACTTTTTCCTCCTTGCTCTCTCTCTTTGCTTTGGACCATAAAAATGCAACATGTCGCGATATCGCGACACTTTTTCCTCCTTGCGGTGTTTTGCTTTTTCTTTGATCTTTAGCATATGGGCCACTTCGGTCTTCTTGGAAAACATGCAAAAAAGGTGGGTCCCCAATTTTGGGGTACGTTGTGGAGCAGCCACAACAAATGGCGACTCTATTGGGAAATGCTCCTGAGCATTTCGGTGAGAACCCCAACCTAAAAACCTACAACTTAACTGCAAGCGTTAGCAAATATCCAAAGAATGTAAATAAACCAGAAATACATGAAACATTAGAATTATTCAAGCATCCGCTCAATGTGTGCATAGTGATTCATTCTTTATCATTTGAAATAGTTCCCCATTCTATTGCCAATTTCACATGAATGCATATAATGAATCATGGAGGGTCTATGCAAGATCGAATGTATTGCCAGCATAATGAACTATGGCTGACCTGCTTTACCAGGACTCTTAACTTTTAGTAGCACGAGCACAAACATTAAAACTATCAAACCCTCTCAGGACCAATCATGCATGAATTGAGTTCATATACCCAATCTCAAGGTTGGTTATGCGCCACTGCCATATTGAATCAATGTGCATGTGTAAGTGAAATCAGAGCTTTGGGGAATCAAATTCTCAACCTAAGCGTGATGAGAATTTAACCCTATCCTTACTACTCTGATTTGAGTTCATTACCTCATCTTAAGCAAAATGATTAAACCTATTATGGATAACTGCCAAGCTAGCCTGTCCGTGTGAGCGGTCAGAGGTCTTGCTTTTAAATGAGACATGTCGCCATGCATGAGCCTACTCCACTACTAGTCAGGCGTCTATAGCCCCGATGGAGATCAGCCCCATAGTCCAGGCTTTGGCTTTGGCTTTCTTGAATTTTAGGGATGACTACCCATCCTTGTGAGGGACACGTAGTACGATCCTTCCAACTCAAATGATGTGATGGAGGTGGATTAATGATGGATTCCTTGAATCTTAGGGATGACTACTCATCCTTGCAAGGGACATGTAGTACGATCCTTTCAATCCAAATGATGTGATGGAGGTGGAGTAATGATGGATTCCTTGAATCTTAGGGATGACTACTCATCCTTGCAAGGGACATGTAGTATGATCCTTTCAATCCAAGTGATGTTATGGAGGTGGAGTAGTAATGGCTTCCTTGAATCTTAGGGATGACTACTCATCCTTATGAGGGACATGTAGTACGATCCTTTCAATCCAAGTGATGTTATGGAGGTGGAGTAGTAATGGCTTCCTTGAATCTTAGGGATGACTACTCATCCTTATGAGGGACATGTAGTACGATCCTTTCAATCCAAGTGATGTTATGGAGGTGGAGTGGTGAAAACCACTATTTCATGGACTATGTTTTGCATGATGGGACAGACAAGAAAAATTCTTTTCGCCTCACTTTTCTTCCAAGTAAGGTTTCAACCATTTTTCCCAAGATGTTCTTTATATGTGCAGAACGTGTCTAATTCAAGACAATGCGGCATCAGTTTCCAACCCCAAGACCTTACTTAATGTTTATTGTGCAATGATCCTAAGAGGGTCTGACATGCTTTTGGTGGTTGTCTTTGAAATATGGAATGGAATGAGACTCGAGGCTATTATGCAATGCATCCTGAACATAAATGGGTAAGATGGATTATACAAAAATGCTTCACCCTATCTTGCAAAATTGACAACTTTCATGTATCCCAAATTTCAAACGATATTCTTTAATGTGTTTGCAGTGCTCGTGGAGCTTTCTGTAATACAATTCTGTTGTTTCATATACTTCTAGTTTTAGAACATTGATAAGGATACAAACTAACCACTTTGCTATCCCCTTCTTTTTTTTTTTATCAAGCCCAAAACTGGTCCCATGACCAACACACTAAGCTAAGAAAAGAACAATGCAATCAAAATGCCTCCAAAACCTCGTTCAGAACAATCTCATCATGCTAAAATAAAGGTTGAAGGCAAAAAAAAACTAACACACACCTAAGAAAATCAAATCTGCACACGCAAAAACAAAGCATGACATATTTACATATAATACAAGGCCTTGCCATTTCAGGCCTGGAAATAGTGCTTTAAATGCAGCCCATTGATGGGTAAAGCCAAATATTTTTCATCCAGGGTTTTTAATCTAAAGTTGTTTTCACCTAGGACTTCTAAAATTTGGTAAGGACCCAACCATAAGTAATCAAATTTATCATGATCTCCTTTCCTCTCATGTCTCTTATCCCACAACAACACTAAATCTGAAACTTTAAATGTTTTGACTCTAGACTTTTTATCAAACCACCTTTTTACTACATCTTGGTGTTTACTAAAGTGAAGCATAGCCTCATCCCTCTTTTCATCCAGATGCATCAATTGTGTTAGTCTAGTTTCAAGTTTATTATCAGTTCCAAGGTAATCTTTCATGAAATGTAATGTTTGTAACTTAAGATTTGTGGGAAAAATAGGATCTTGTCCATAAACTAAGTGGTAAGGAGATGTTCCTAATGATTCCTTGATTCCGATTCTATCAGCCCAAAGAGCCAACTTAAGTTTGTTATGCCAATCTCTAGGATTTCTTTCAAGCAACTTTTTAATGACACATAACAAGTTCTTATTAGAAGACTCAGCCAATCCATTACCTTGTGGATAATAATTTGAAGAAAACTTCAAACTCACCATGTTGTCGAATGCCCAATTTGCAAATTCCAGAGAGGAGAAAGCGGAACCGTTGTCACTTACAATGGAGTTAGGCATTCCGAATCGAGTGACAATGTTATCCTCTAAGAATTTAATAACAACTTCTGAAGTGGCATTTTTAGTGGGAATAGCTTCCGTCCACCTTGTGCAATAATCTGTAGCCGTGAGAATGTATTTATGGGAATCGGATGAATTGGGACTGATGATCCCAACAAAATCCAAACCCCATTGTGCAAAAGGTCTAGACTCGATTACAGATTGTAATGGCATAGAAGCACCCCTTTCTCTATTTGCCATGATTTGACAAGTATGACATGACCTCACATGAGCATGAGCATCTTTAAACACTTGAGGCCAATAGTAACCAGCTCTAAGGATTTGATGGGTTGTGGCATTAGCAGACCCATGTCCTGTCCCATACTTACCATGGAATTCCTCGAGTACTTGTGCTGCCTCTTTTCGATCAATGCAACGAAGGTAAATTCCTTCATGGTTTTTCTTGTATAATGCATCGGATCTGATTAGAAAATTAGCAGATTTTAAATGCAAGGCTCTTCGTTGAGTAGAATTCAAATGTGGTGGACACTTACCATTCAGTAAAAAATACACAACATCTACGTACCACTCATCTTCAGTTATATCTGCTATTTCATAATGCTGACATGAAACTAAGGGATCATTTTCTGCTATGGCCTTAACCAACCCTTGTCCCCGCACTATCTTCATAGGTTGAATTTCAAGATCAAATTCTTGAAGAGTTGAGATCCACTTACCTCACCTTTCACCCAGTTCATTCTGTATAAACATGGCTTTAACTGCAGGATCTGGGACTATAGCAAACACCCTACTGTGGACTATATAATGTCTGAATTTTTTTACAGTCTTAAATAGGGCATACATTTGCTTGTCCAAGATGGAATATCTCAATTTCGCATCTTTGAGAGGAGTACTAAGGAAGGCAATGGGATTTTCAATGTTGCGTTCACTCTTCTGAGTTAGAACACTCGCAAAGGAATGGTCTGAAGCAAATGTGTAAATGTAGAAAGGCTTCGCATAGTCAGGACTCACTAAAACCGGGCTCTAGAAATCGCATCCTTGATTCTTTTGAAAGCATCCCTATTTTCATTCGTCCATTTGATTTGGGCCTCTTTCTTCAACATATCGTTCAAGGGTTTTGCAATTTCTGAAAACCTAAAATAAATTTTCTAACAAAATTAATCTTCCCAAAAAATGATCTCAATTCTTTTTTGCTATTGGGAAAAGGAATCTATTGTATGGCATCTATTCTTTCAGGATCAATGGAAATTCCATCTTTGGATATTACATGTCCCAATAATTTTCCTTCCGTTACCCCAAAAATGCACTTCTTTGGGTTGAGTGAAATGCCATGTTCCCTACACCTTTGGAGAACTTTCCTTAGATCCTTGACATGGTTCTCCCTATTCTTAGAAAATATGGGAATATCATCTACATAGACAATAATGCACTTACCGATGAGCCCCTTAAAGGCAAAGTCCATGGCTCGTTGGAATGTGGCACCTGCATTCAATAATCCAAAAGGCATTCTCCTATATGCAAACGTGCCCCATTTTGTGGTGAAGGCGGTTTTCATCCTATCATTAGGATGGATGAGGACTTGATTGTATCTTGAATAGCCATCTAGGAATGACATCATTTCCGACCCATTTACCTTTTGAAGGATTTCGTCAATGGTAGGTAAAGGGTAATTGTCCTTTTGTGAGGCCTTATTCAGATTTCTAAAATCAATACATAGCCTTATCTCTCCACTCTTTTTCCTCACAGGGACCAAGTTAGCAACCCATGTGGAATGCCTAACAGGAAAGATGATTTTAGCTTCTAATAGTCGCTTTACCTCCTTTTCTATCAAGGGCTCTAGTAACGGATTGATTGGCCTCTGTCTTTGCCTAAAGGGTTTGGAGTCCGGTTTCAAAGGGATTGTATGCATTATAACATTCTGATCATAAGTTCTCAACTCCTTATAGCTCCAAGCTATGCAATCTATGTATTCCTTCAATGCATTGGCAATGGAATTCTTTTCATGTTCGGTACATGCCTTTGCAATGAGTATTTCATGAGGGTTTTCTGCACTTCCAATATTGATTGAGTCACAAGCCTCTTTGGGAGGTGGAACTTTTCTCCCTCCTTTCGGTTGGTATCCAATATCAAACATTTTCTCTAATGAGGCCATCCCATTTGGCATCTCATTCCATTTTCTAGTAGCTTCCATTTTCAAACTCGCTCTCTTCTTGCCCCCTCTCGTCTTCATCAATAACTTGATTTTCAAAGATACCAAAATTAGTAACAAAATTGAATATATGTCTGTCCCTATCAAAGACTTGGAAATTCATGACGTTATCAGGTATCGAGGGGCAAGGGACTAATTCTATGGAAAATTTCTTGCACTTCTTGTGATCCACTGGTTTAAGCATGCTAGCAGCTACGGCCAAAGAATCTGCCAAATGATTGCCTTTTCTAGAGATTAGAGATATGTTAAAAGCATCAAATTCGTTTATTAAATCTCTAACTCTGGTTCGGTAAAGGTTGAGCCGCTTGTTCTTACATGCATATTGTCCTTTAACTTGTTTTACCACCAATTCAGAATCACCTAAGACCTTGATACATTTGATTTTCTTTCGAAGGGCCAATTGGAGTCCGAAAATCAAGGCCTCATATTCTGCCACATTGTTGGTGGTCGGGAACTGTAATCTATATGTAGCCAACATAGGTTTTATCTCTAGACATGAAAGTTCAATACCAGCCTCCCGCCCCTTGTTTGGACTTGGATCCATCAAATCTTAAAGTCCAAACCTTATGGTGTTCTTCAGAATCATTGCATCCAATACTTCCATTTTGAGAATTCTCAAGAATTTCTACGTCCAAGCAATAGGCTCCTAATTCAGTTTCAATGTATTGAATCTCATTAGGTTTGTTGTATTCTGTTATCATTTCCTTGAGCCTAGGTTCACTATCAATTCGAATTTGGTTGGCCACTCCTCTCCAAGGCAACCACATATGTGAAGAGTCTGTTACAATGTATCCGTTTAAGTTCTTGCTCCAATCTCTTCCCAACACCATGCCATATTTGATAGGAATGTTAAGTACCAATATATCTATGTGATGTTGAACCCTAGGTTCTGAGTTGACCTGAATAAGAATATCCCTTAATTCTCCCACTCGCCTCCATGGCCGATCTATCCAGTTGCACCACCTTGCTTTTAGAAGGTTTTGGTGTAAGTCCCAATTTTTGATAGATTTCTAGGGGCATAATGCTAGCAGAGGCCCCTGAATCTATTAGACAATTGTGTAGATTTCTACCAACAATTCTAATGGTTATAAGAAATGGGGGCACGTCTCGCTTTTCCCTTTTCAAAACCAATTGGGATTCAACACCCTTAGCTTCATGAACTTGGGTAGGTGGATCCAAACCTTTTGGTGGACTTACTTCTTGGCCTAAAAGTTGGGACATATCATACATTGAGACATTGGCCTTAGTTTTCTTCATGTCTTCTATCAAGTCATAAGTGGGTTTTTCCAAATTTGACATGTTTTGCACCAACTTAGACTTCTCCGCCATTGATGGAGGAGGTGGATTAACATCTCCTTTGAAATCGGGAGGAAGTAATGGGTTGTTTGGAGGGGTAGAGGAAGTTTTGGGATCCTTAGAACTCCTTGTGTAATACTTGTGATTTCCTTTCCCAAAATGTTTATTGGCATGAACTTCCAATGTTTCTTCATCTTCTTTTCCAAAAAACTCCACATCCTCCTCTTCTTCACTTTCTTGGGAATATATAACTTCAGTCAATATAGACTCCTGCTTTCCATGGCAAAAGTGCAGGCAATCATTATCACAAGATCCCGACTCTCCAAAATATTTCGAGACATCTGCCTGATTGGCTACGGGATTGGGTACTCGTCCATTATTAGGATGTGTGTTGTATGTTCCTTTTCCTCTATGGTTATGAGGTCGGTTATGACCCATGACTTGGTCAACTTTTTTATTAACATTTCCCACAGTAACCAAAACTTTGGCCAATGTTTCCTTCATGTCTTCTATCACGGATTCAGGCCCATGTGGTTGGGGCACTGTAATTCTGGGCCCAACTGTATTTGCTGCATTAGCCACCTCTAGAATAGGTACAATGGCTTGGGTCTAGGCACTTTGATTCCATCCTGGATTCACACTTTGAATAGGAGTGATTGTTGGATAAGTCATTGGGCTTGGCATACTAATCGGAGTGAACCCGGTATGGTCAACAAGTTATTGCCCATACTGAACCCAGGCAAGGTCATCGGGTTATTTGGAATCAATGCCTGTGTTGAAACAGAGGCATTAGGATAAGTGGGAAATGATGCGACTTGAGATGGTTGTTGGAAATTGTTCATTGTTGGAACTTGTGGTGCCATTAATTGATTCATCATGGTGAATTGACTGTATGGACCATATTGTCCCATCCCAATCAATTGAGACAACCCTACTCCGGGTAAATTCATTTGTTGTTCAAGGGTCATTGTCTCCGCATAAGCTAACGAAAGCGTCGTAACCTGAGGATTCCTTCTAGTCAACAAGGATGTTAATGGATCTAAAGCTCCAAAGTATAGTTGCAGGGCCACCGCAGGATCTACTGCAAAGTGGCGAGTTAAATTTGTATATAGTTTTTGGAACCTCTGATTGAATGTTCTTATGGGCTCATTGGGTAACCTTTTGCATGATACGAATAAATTATAAATTATGGAAGGATCCAACAACATTCGAAATTGGCTAATAAAGGCAGCTTCTAATTGGGCCCATGAAGTAATGGATCCTCGCGGGAAGATTCCTGTACCATTCATTGGTCGTACTGTCTAGACTAGCAGGGAAAATTTGACAAGCGATATCTTCATGGGTAACTCCTTGTCTAAACATGTAATCCTTGTAAATTTGGACATGTTCTTCGGCTGTTATGGGACCATCATGCATGAATTTAGGCAATCCCCTTTCAATATTTCTAGGCAAGTCATGGACTACCCCAGGGATATCCAAGGGAGAACTTTGCGCACCATACCAAAGGGTAGGTGGTTTGTTGTTGTTGTTGTTGTGGCCATGTTATTCAAAGGTATCGACCCTATAGGAACAATGGTGACACTTGTAATGATGGGGACAGACGCACTTGGTGTAGCTATCACGTTTGAAATTGTGGGCTCAGGCCCACTAGACGTACTTGAGTCTAAAGAAGCTCCTAACTCAAGTACACCGGGTGGTATTTCGATCTCTAATGTTTTGTTTCTCAGCTTCCTAGCAATGGGAGAAAGGCTTTGGAAAATAGTTTCCCCTATGGTTTTGGACCTAGTAGCTATGTACTCAGGTTGGGCCAGCTTGAAAACTCTAGAACTCTAAAAGACTTCTCTCAACTCACTTGCAAAATGAAACAAATAAATGTTATACCTGTAAGCACAATAGGTGGAAACAAAACTACCCACGTTAATCGTTAGAACAGATCACAATCACAAAGCAATAAAGAAGGCCCTCCTTCTAGCGCCAAAATGTTGAGTGAATATTTTTCCCTATAGCAAAATGATCACCACAACTAGAGTCTCAAACAGGAAACTCTCGCTTGCAAAGAAATTAAATAGCATTATTCATTTCTCCAAGGTTCTTGTGAACAAACATTCATATTGCATATAATCACTCAAGACTAAAGCAAATAAATGAATGTATACCAGAATAACTTAAACCATGCAAGTAACAGTTAACAAGGGGCCTTTAATGATTCGAACAAGTACTTTGCAACCATAATCCATTAAATCAACCAAATGCGAAGATAGCTTCTTTTAATGTTCTTGAGATTAAAGTAATCTACCCGAAACCCAGTTAGTAACCTCTTTTATCTTCACTTAAAAAGATTCCAAATGAGAAAGTGTGTGGTATGAGCCACTTCATTTTAAGCTCTGTGCCTTTAACATGAGGTTCATTTAGAGTTAGCGGGTTCGTTTTATCTTCATTTAAAAGTGTTCCACTATCCCTATGTTAGCATTTGGTGTTAGTAAAGTTAGCAATGTTAGCATTAAATGTTAGCAAAAATTAGTAAATTAGCAAGCTAGGATTCATTCACTTGATCTGATTTAGTGTGCATTTGGAATTAGTAGCCCTCCTAAACCCATATTTTATCTAAAAATTAGATGAAGGTGTTTGGAGATGCAAGAATGAAAATCTAAATTAAAGAAGTGGATCTAGAAGCGGCTTTCTCTTCTCCGCTATTAATCCCTGGTTTTCTTTGGGAAACACTAGATCTATAAACAAACCCTCCAATTTTTGGTGCGAGCAGATCGCTTTCTCAAGCGCAGACGCAGAGCATACTCTTGGAAGATTTATTTACCTTCTTTATAACTTAGATTATTCATGGCAATAAATGAACTGTTTATGAACATAAATTCTAGAAAAGGACCAGAATCGAGAAATCAACTACCTACAAGAATTTTGGAATGGACCAAAATCCAGGAACGATTAGCAAAAATTTTGGAATGGACCAGAATAGAATGAAAACAAATGCAAAAATTCTGGAATGGACCCAAATCGGAACAGTAGATTTTAAAGCAAGACTAATCTAAATATCAAAAAACTAAAACAGAAACATTATTTACAAAAGTTAGCTGGAAAAACAAAACAGGACATTAATTTGGTTAGCAATCTCCTCCCTGCAAAACCCCAAGTTATGAGATGAAATTCTAAAACAACCTGACCTAACAGACCTGCAACATAAACACAATCAAATTAGATCAGATGCAAGACTCTAAGGAAACAAATAATTGCATCATTCTATCATTCACCTATCGTAACCCACTTTATGGCGTAAACGAATAGATACAAGAAGAAATAATGCAAAGGAAAGATTTACAGAAATAGCAATAGTCTTAGTTTCAATCTCCTTTTGATTTCACACACAAGAGTTGCTCTTGCCAAAAAAAATCCTTTATTCCGAAAGATAGTCTTTGTTTTTTTTTCTACAATTTCCAGCCCTTCTCCACTTCTTTGAATCGCGTATTTAAAACCTCTGAAAAAATTTTGTTTCTCCTTCCATGACTGTTCATTTTCTCCTTCCCTTGTGCATGCATGTGTTTTGATTTCCAAAAAAATTTTCGTTTCTATTTTGTGGCCCTTCGTTTCATTTGGTTTGATTTCAAAAAAAGTTTCCTTTTCTCCACATGGGCTTGCGTCCATTTCCTTCCATGTGTAACGACCATCTTAAATGATTTCAAATCATTAAATATTCCTTATGTAACATTTTGTCTTATTCATTGGATTTTGTCCTTATGTCCACGTCACTATGCGGTCTTCAGTTTCACTATCCTGGTGTTCATCACTAATATCAGACGCACTGTCAACTACTCTGTTCCCTTGGCAAAAATCAGACATGTCACGAAATCGTGACACTTTTGCCTCCTTGCTCTCTTTTGTTGCTTTTGAGTCATGAAAATGCAACATGTCACGATATCGCGACACTTTTTCTCTTTTGGCCGCGAAAATGCAACATGTCGTGATATCGTGACACTTTTTCTCTTTTGGCCGTGAAAATGCAACATGTCGCGATATCGTGACACTTTTTCTCTTTTGCCATGAAAATGCAACATGTCGCGATATCGTGACACTTTTTCTCTTTTGGCCGCGAAAATGCAACATGTCACGATATCGCGACACTTTTCTTTCTTCTCTTTTGGCCACGAAAATGCAACATGTCGTGATATCGTGACACTTTTCTTTCTTCTCTTTTGGCCGTGAAAATGCAACATGTCGCGATATCGCGACACTTTTTCTTTCTTGTTCTTTTTTTCTCTTTTGGTCGTGAAAATGCAACATGTCACGATATCGCGACACTTTTTCTCTTTTGGGAAAATGCAACATGTCATGATATCGTGACACTTTTTCTCTTTTGGCCATGAAAATGCAACATGTCACGATATCGCGACACTTTTCTTTCTTCTCTTTTGGCCATGAAAATGCAACATGTCACGATATCGCGACACTTTTTTTCTTCTCTTTTGGCCATGAAAATGCAACATGTCACGATATCGCGACACTTTTTCCTCCTTGCTCTCTCTCTTTGCTTTGGACCGCGAAAATGCAACATGTCGCGATATCGCGACACTTTTTCCTCCTTGCGGTGTTTTGCTTTTTCTTTGATCTTTAGCATATGGGCCACTTCGGTCTTCTTGGAAAACATGCAAAAAGGTGGGTCCCCAATTTTGGGGTACGTTGTGGAGCAGCCACAACAAGTGCTAGGGATGGGAGCACATTAGTGTTGCTCAGCCAAAGGGCTTGTTGATAGAAGGATTTGGTAGGGAGCAACCCTATGCTAGGATATGGGCATTGGTTGAGGAGGGATAGTCGAGTCAGTTAGTGAGGATGAGCGAGTGGTACCAGGAGTTGTTGGCTAGATTGATATTCGTCCAAGTGATATGGAGGTCATGTCAAGATTGTAGTTGGATCGAGGAGGGAGATCACTTATGATGAGTGTGGTAGGCTTGGTGGGTGGTTAGTCAACATCAAAGTGAGACTGAGTACTTTCAATTCTCACAAGTTCTCTAATAGTTTGGGCTAAGGTAGGATGTTCTATATGAGCCAATGCACTATAGGATACATCAAGAGGAGACATGGCTACCATACATAGAGCCATTGAGGGTGGCCTATGAGGATGATGAGGATATTGATCTTCCTAATGTGGAGGATGTAGGGACTACCGTTGAGTATGATTTATGGTTTGTGGTTCAGCCACCATGGGTACCACCTCAAGGATTAGTCAATGGCAATGGTGATGATGCTAGGGATGAGGGGATCTAGGAGGCCCCCAAGTGATAGTGGCACCTTCAATCAGATAGTCAAAGGAGGAGGGATAAGGTTACATTGAGGTAGGCTCCCAAGATTGGGGGATATAATGGAGATGGAGGTAATGCAAATGATATTATGGATGGGCCTTTAGATCAAGGTGAGGAGGATTGGGTATGAATGGAGTAGGAGGTGGTAGAGTGGGATGTGAGGATTACATGGCTCTAGATAGATCTTGCAAAGAGGGAGAACCAACATAATGTTGATATAGCACATCTTTAGTCTTTAAAAAGACATATCGAGGTCTTGGAGGATAAGTTGATAGAGCATCATATCCCACTTCTAGATCCTCCAACCTCATCTATCTTCGAGGGTGCTAGGCGTAGTGAGTCTAGAAATAGCTCTAGGTCTAAGGCTCCTCCTAGTTCATAGGGGTCCTCTTGGAGGAAATAGCAAGTGCTTAGATGCACTTTTGTATATGAGCCTTGGTGCTCCATTGTATATAGCCATTTGGACCTCATTGTACATGTGATATTTATATATATATATATATATATACATGGCTTTTACCTTTTGTGTTATATATGTTTTTGTGTGATGTTTTTTTGTGGAATGCTTTTATGGAATGCATGTTTTATATGGAATATTAACGCATATGGAATGTTATGGATAATTAATGCAAATTAGCATGTATGGATGATTAATGCAAGGTGGTATGGATGGATGATTAATTTAAGTGTGGGAGGCCAATGTGCTAATGATAATTTATAGTTTAGATCTTGCTTGGCCATTTTCTAATCAGGGACACCAGAGTTGGTGGCATATGTGATGAACGGCTCATGAAGTGACATGGATGTTGACATGAAAGAAGATATGGATGTTGATATGGAATAATATATGGATGTTGATATATAAAACTACCTATTTTTTAAAGACTCAGACATACTATTGGTATCAAACAAACTCACTAAAACTGCCTAATCCCTCTAGGACCAAATGTGTGTGCAATGGATTAATTTAATGAATCAAGAGTATGGTAATGAATCAAGTTAATCAAGAACCAATGTGTGTGCAAGTGATTTCATTAACTCATCTTAAGTAAATTGGGTAAACCTATTATGGATGAAACCAAGAAGCTAGCTTTTTCATATGAGTGGTCATAGGTCTCTTTAAAAGAGACATATCATCATGCATGAGCGTACTCCACTACCAGTCAAGCATCTATAGCTTCGATGGAGGATAACTCCATAGTACATGACTTGTGTTTTTGATCTCTTAATTTTTAAGGATGACTACCTAATTTTTTTATTGGAAATGTAGTACGATCCTTACAACCCAATGATCAATGGTGTGTGATGTAAAATATTTAGAGTTTTTGTTAGGAATTTTTCCCTAGTCTTTCTTTTATTTTAGGAAATGTGATAGTGGTGAGAACCACTATTTTTATGATCTATGTTGCATGATGGGACTAGCAAGGATGACCCTTTTCACTTTGGGGTTCCTACCAAGTATGGTGTTATACCTCTTTGACACAAGATGTTTTTAAGATGTGAAATTGTGTTTGGTTTAAGAATATTTTGGAGTCAATTCCCAAAAACTCAAAATTTTCTTAGTGTATATGTGTAATGGTCCTAAAAAGAACTTGGCATGTATTTCGAAGTTTTATTAAAACATTAGGAGTTACTGAGTGACCAAAAATACCTAGGGCATTTATGAAACTACGGTTTGTGCTAATGGCAATTTGAATTAGTGGAATTTTGTGGATGACTTTGTGAGGGTGCCCCTGATTAACGCAACATGATTTTATTGGACAAATTAAGACCTTGAACTTAATAAATGATCCCTAATATGGAATGCAAATAGTGAATGTGAATGCAATTTATGACATGCACTTTTGTGAAATGTGAAAATGCAATATGAAATGTGGGTGAATGCATTGTTTTTTTGTAATATAGATGCAAGTGAAATTCAATGTTTTAAATGAAATGTATGCAATTTTTTTTGTGTATTAGCCATGTATATATACATATATAGAAATCAAATCATGCATATAATGCTCTCAATTGTATAACATTAAATGGTTCGGGTTCTTCCCCTCCTTCTAGACTAGTAAGCCTATAAGCACCGTTACCCACTCTTTGTGTAACAATGTATGGACCTAACCAATTAGCTATGAATTTATCATGAAGATGCAATAACACATTGGTGTTTTTTTTGTTCTCTTTAAGGATAATATCTCCTACTTGGAATTCATGTAGATGAACTTTGACATTGTAAGCACATTTGAGGCAATCTTGATAAACTCATAAATATTGTAAAGCATTGACTTGCCTCTCATCAATAAGTGTGAGTTGTTGAAGATGTCTTTGTCTAGTTGTGTCATCATCTATGAATTCCTACAAATAAATTTGCAAGAGGGGATCTCGAGCTCAAGAGGTATGATTTCTTTGGCTTCATAGACCAATGGAAATGGCATTGCCCCTATAGGCATGTGGATGCTTGTTATATAATCCCATAATGCCAATGGCAAGTGTGTATGCCAATCTCTATGATTTTCTTTGACAAGTTTCTCAAGAATAGCAACTAAGGTCTTGTTGGAAGCTTTAGCTTGTCCATTTGCTTGTGGGTAATAAGGAGTCGAGAAATTATGTTGAATGTTGTATTTCTGACAAAGTTCTCGAACATCCTTTTTCTTGAAAGACTTGCCATTATTTAAGATGATTTTTGAGGGAATACCAAAACAACAAATGATGTGGTGAAGTATAAACTCCAAAATTCTAGGTCCTGTCGTATGGGTTAGAGGAATTGTCTCAACCCACTTTGTGAAGTATTCGGTGGTTGTGATGATGAATGTATGTTATCTCAAGGAAGGAGGTGAAATTTTGCCAATTAGATATAAGACCCCATTGTGAAAAGGGCCAAAGGATTTGAATAGGTTGTAAATCTTGTGATGGTATATGAGTTAAATTAGCATGTTCTTGACACTTTTTGTAATGTTTAACATATGTGCAACAATCATGTTCCATTGTGGGCCAATAATAGTCCATGCATAAAATACATTTTTCAATGGCCATTCCACTAAAATGATCACCACAAGTACCATTATGAGCTTCAAAAATGGCTCTTTGTTCCTCACTAGACTCAAGAGAAAGAAGGAGGACTCCATCATAACCATGTTTATACAACATGTCCCCTAAGAGAACGAAACAAGGTACCTTTTGGTTGAATGTGCATTTGGTAGTTCAAGGCATATCATATGGGAGTGTTCCAAACTTTAGAAAAGCTACTATTTGGCTTGACCAAGGCTCATATGAATTCGACTAGATAAAGAAAACATTATTTTCATATTTAGACTTAGCACGGACAATTACAAATCTAGAGATCATTGAAATGATAAGGGGATGTACCTCTCCAAAGGATCATTTTGGAATCAATGATCTAAGGGAGGCCATTACATCTGCAAATCTATTAGTCGAGCATGGTAAACTATTGATTTCCTACCAATCAAAATTAAAGAATAATTTCATTGCTACTTCATGATAAAGCTTGATGGTAGGTTCTTTACATTGGTATTCTTCATTGATTTTCTTGATGACAAGTTTAGAATCACCAAATATCCTAATATGCTTAATGCTCATAGCTATAGCTTATTGAAGACCTAATATTAAGGATTCATACTCTATAGTGTTTTTTGTGCATTGGAAGTCAATTTTGAATGATAAGGGGATAGGTACCCCCTATGGTGTATGAAACACGACTATAGCACCTTGACCTTTTGCACACTTAGAGCCATCAAAAAATAGTGTGATATCGATGTCTTCCTCTAGAATGACATCTTCTTATTGCTCAGTGACAAAAAATATCAAATCATCTAGGAGCTCAATAATAAAAGGATGATCACTAGGTAGTGGAGCTTCTGCAAGTTGATCAGCTATTACTTGACCTTTAATGTATTTTTAGCTAATGAATTCCAAGTTGAATTAAATAAGGAGCATTATCCATTTATCGGTGTGGGTGTTTGTAAGCATGAGATATCATATAATGCAAAGGATTTTCTCTAGCTATGACATAAGTTGTGTGGCTAAGCATATAATATAGAATTTTCTTAGTGGTAAAAACCACTTCTAAGCATAGTTTTTTCTACATAATGTATCTGGTTTCATAGATTACCAATGTTCAAATAATGTAGTAGACAGCTTGCTCTTGATTTTTTTCATTCTTTTGTACAAGCATTGTCCCTAATGCAAAGTTTGTTGTGGAGATATAAAAATAAAATGGGACCCTTGGACGAGGAGGATCTAAGACTGGCGGAGAAGCTAGGTATTACTTAATGTCATCAAAGGCTTTTTGACATTCATCTATCCAAGAGAATGGCACCCCCTTTTGTAGTAAGTGATTGAATGACCTACATTTGTCATAAATTTGTGCAATAAAATGACGAATTGATTGGATCTTCCCTTGTAAACTATGCAATTCCTTTAAGTTAGTTTGGGGAGGCATCTTCATGATGATATTGACCTTGTTAAGATCCACCTCAATGCCTCTTTTGGAGACAATGAATCCTAGAATTTTGATTTAGGTAACACCAAAGACATATTTCTTTGGGCTCAACCTTATATTATGCTCTAGGAGTCGGTAAAAAACTTTATCCAATACACCAATATGTTATTGTCAAGTTTTAGATTTAGTCAAGAGATCATCTACGTAGTCTTCATTAATCTTATGCATGTAGTCATGGAATATGTATGTCTTGGCACGTTGATAAGTGGCACCTACATTTTTTAGGCCAAAGGGCATAACCTTGTAACAAAAAGTTCTCCAAGGTGTACTGAATGCTATTTTGTGTTGGTCATCAAGATTTATTTGAATTTGGTTGTATCCTGAATAACCATCCATGAGTGAAAGTATTTCATGGCCAGTGCAAGTATTAACAATAGTATCAATATTTAGGAGATGGGAGTCATCCTTAGGACATGCTTTGTTAAGATCTCGAAAGTCGGTGTAAATGTGTACTACCCCGTTAGGCTTGTGAACAGGTACCATGTTTGAAAGTCACTCAGGATAGTCGATAGTAACTATGAAGTTCATGTCTAAGAGTTTTTGAAGCTCTGTTTTTACCAAGAGGGCCACGGTAGGATGCATTCTCCTAAGTTTTTGTTTGACCAGCTTAGCATCAGGCTATAAGGTGAGATTGTGGACAACCAAAATAGGGTCAAGACTAGGCATGTCCTTATAGGACCATGCAAATATACCCTTCTTTCTCTTGAGGAGAGCAATAAATTGCTCTTTTTATCGGGTGATAGACTTTTTTCAAACTTGACAATTTGAGGATTGTCTTTGTCTAAAATAAGGTCCACATCAATGGCATCTTCAATAGACATGTGGTAACCTTCCTCAAGTTGATGGGAACATTCCTCTATAGGCATAGGATGAATTGATTGATTGATCAATTAGTGTAAGGTTGGTTTCTGGTTTTTAAAACCAAGAGTATGTTGTATCAATTGATCTATCTATTTTTGCATGGCCTTAATTTGAGGGTCTTCCTCAGGAATGTGGAAGCCCTAAATTACCTAATGATTTTATGGTGGAGTGGAGAAATGTTGTGGAGTGACTAAGTGATGATGATATTGGTAATGATGGCTAGGTGAATTTGATGTAAATTGATGAATGAGAGATTTATGATGAAAATATGGGGAATTATGGAATGAGGTTGATGTATGAGGGTTATGGCTAGGTTGGCCAATGGGAATAGTATGGGTAATGGTATAGCTTGGTGGAGGAATAGGGATAAAGACCATAGAAAAATGTGGTGCCCATGATGGACCCTGGTTAACAAGGATAATCTGAGTAGATTTTAGCAAAGGTTTAGGGTTCACCTGTACTTGTTGTTGAGCATTTTCATGTTGTCTAAGAAATTTTTTTAGGTGTTCCTATGATTCACTAATCTCTCTACCATAAGCTAAGGGTATGGAGGTAGATGGTATGGAAGATGTGGCTTGAGGATAAGTTACACTAGGTATGGCAACTTGTGAGGCTAAAACTTGTGTAGCAGCATTTACATGTGCTTCAAACAAGAGGTTGGTGTAATTTGATGTGTATGAGGTGTTAGGAGCACATGAGGGTTGCGGAATGGACATATGGGAATAAGGTGCAACTGATGACTCAAAAAGAGGGTTGGTATACACCTGGGTAAATGTGGATGGAGGTTGGGAATAAATAGGCTGTTGTTGTAAAGTAGAATCTTGTCTAGGTGAATTGGGGATGGACTCTAAGACATAACTAGAAAACTTCATGAGAGCTTATACTCTTGCCATATCTATATGGGTAATGTGATGGTCGATGGTTGGTGAGGTTGACTCCTCTTAGGGCATAGCCATATGAAATGTTATGGATAGTAAGGAATGTGAGGGACCTGCAGATAAATCTACCTATGTCACATTCAAGGATTCTACCATAGAAGTGGTTGGGAAGGTGGATGAAGGTTCCATTTTATTATCTTGATTTAATGCTTGTTTTTGTTTTTTTGTTAGGACCATAAATCAAATAAATCAAAGTACATATTATACAATAAACTAAAACACCCAATTTAAATTTCATAATAAAAACAAACAACCAATGCTAATTTTGTTTAACACCTGTGTCTTACCTTGTTCATTGGTTATCTCCTTTTAATGTGAGTTCATTTCCTTAGGTTTTAATCTTATGTGTTTCAAATGTACTAATATAAATTAATAAAAAAATAAAGATAAAAACTATGATGAAGTTGAGGCAACGACATTCTTTCTGGTGATGAAATCTAGCAAGTTTTCTCAAGGGTTACCTAGGGTTTCTAAGGGAAAATATTTGTGGATGGAGATGAATACCACCATTACAAAATCTCAAGCAATGGTTGGTGATGAAATCCAGCCACTACCGTTGAATGTGAATCATGTCGTGTGTGGTTCTTTTTAAAAAAAATTATTTTCTATCATGTTAAAACAATGTCAAAAGAATAACCACTTTCAATGGTCTAAATCAAAAACCACTATTCACAATACCAATTTCTCCAAAGGATATAGAGTACACCGCTTAAAACCTGCTCTAAACATCTGGGGTTTCATCTATTCCTTTGCATGGAATCACCCAAGCATGAGTATAATATTGGTATATGAACAACATTCCTACTTAGACCACCAAAAATAGATATCTCTAACCCTAATAATGCAAACTAATTATGTAGTTTTGATTTACATGCAATCAAATGCAGTATTTTTTTCTCACATAGTAGAAACTCAAAAATTTCAAATAGAAGTTGTGAATGGATGCAAGTGATTGATTTAAATCCTAAAATGCATGCTAATATGAATGTTATTTTCCATATTACTTAGTGAAGTTCTTTTTATATCAAAATCCTGAAAAAGACATAAAACAACCAAAAAACGTAAATAGAAAAACTAGGGTTTGGTTAGCAGACTCACAAATAGCCTACATATTTGTCCTAGCTCTCTGTAAAACTCCCCTAGGTATTTTTGAAACACACCTAGGTATTTCTAGATGGCCCTCAAGTGTTGTTGGGTATTTCATGCACCTTCTACAACTTCTACAAACTTCTAGAAACCCTAGATCCAACATAATTTGCAAAATTTGCGCTTTTGAAAACCTTGCAAGATGATAGAAAATAGCAAATAAATCAGTAAGGCAAATCATAAAAATAAACCCTTAGGGGGTCCCACCGTGATCGCCATTTGAAGATACAAAAATGCAACACCAAACAATGCTAAATAAATTGAACACAAGGAAACCAGAATTGCACAATAAATGATCTTATATTAATGGGGGGAGCCTAAATATCCATTGTTACAATGTGGATCCTTGAATTCATTTTGATACAAATTTACAAATGGCTAGGGTTCTTTGAAACCCTAGCAAACAAGGTTGGTGGTGTCTTCAAGCACATCCTTCCTCCCAACAGAGTTGAGTGGGCTTCTTGATATCTGATGTCGGGCCACTCTAGCTTAAATAGTTGTCCAATACTAATGTAGCACTTTTAGATCTACATATAATGACACAAAAACTAGTTAGTAATACCTATGAGGGCTCCACAATGTGAGGCCCTCTATAAGCAATAATAAAACCCTAACTATCTACTACAAATGAAATGAATAGACATGAAAATGCATAAATAAAATAATAACTAGTAGCTTTACTTACTTTTTTGTTATCTTCTGATCTATGAGATTTGTTGCATTTGATAGGCACAATGATGCTCTAGCATCGCTTGAATGCTAGGAGGTCCTTATAACACTTTGGTAAAATACTCGTGCATGCCTAGCGATTGTAGTAAATATCCATGGATGCTTAGGATTGGTAGCGAGACATCCAGAGATGCTTGGCAGTGGAAGGAAGATGACTAGAGGCACTCAGAGGTAGCAAAAAGTGCCCAGAGGTATTCGGTGGTTGAGGAAGGATTAGGTAGAATCATATCTTATGAGTAGAAATGAATGGCGATGGCTATAAGGTCACCGTGAGTGAATATGGAAGGATGGAAGTAGAAGTGCTTAGAGCACTTTAGGAACTCAAGGATTTGCTTAGGCTTAGAACTTAAGACTCTGGGTATTTGAAAACTTAGGCCAAAGACTTAGGGGTTGAGCCATCAAAATAGCTCCTATTTATAATCCAATCTAGGGAATGCTAGGGTTTCAACGACAATAATCATGTGGCTGAGATAAAATCACATCGAAGGGTGGATATTAAATTTAGGGTGTGGCATGGATTGATGTGGATGGATGAACATGATTAAATGAAATCGGATGGTTGGGATTAATTCACTTATATATATATATATATATATATATATATATATATATATATATATATATATATATATATATATATATATATATATATATATATATATGTATATATATATAATATTAATATTTTATATATTATAGCAGACACCAAAACCTAGCCATTTGTCCTCTATCCATGCTTTTCTGCCATTTCCACCATAAAAACCTAGTCATTTGTCATCCATCCTAACTTTCCCATCATTTACACCCACTATTCATATATATTTATTTTATATATATTTAATATTAATATTTTATATATTATATTTTATATATATTTATATAAATGAATTAATCCCAACCATCCGATTTCACTTAATCTTGTCCATCCATTAACATCAATCCATGCCACACCCTAAATTTAATTTCCACCCTCTAATGTACTTTTATCTCAGCCACACGATTAGTGTCGTTGAAACCCTAGAATGCCCTAGGTTGGATTATAAATAGGAGCCATTTTGATGGCTCAACCCCTAAGTCTTTGGCTAAATTTTTTTAATACCATGATTCTTGAGTTCTAAACCTAAGCAAATCCTTGAGTTCTTGAAGTTCTCTAAGCACTTCTACTTCCATCCTTCCATATTCGCACGATGTAACACCCGTAGCCATCACCATTCATTTCCCCTCACTAGATATGCTTATACAAAATCCTTCCTCAATCATCAAAAATATCTGGGTGCTTTTTGTTACTACTAAGCACCTATAGGCATCTCCCTTCTACCACCCAGTACCTTTGGGTGGCTCCCTACAAATCTTGAGCATCCACGGGTATTTCTTGCAGTCGCCAAGCACCTGCAAGAATTTTACATGTGTTCTGTAGACCTTCTAGCCTTCAAGCGATGTTAGGGCATCGTCGCACCTTTCAACTATAATAGATCTCATATATTATAAGATATCAAGCAAGTGAGGTAAAGCTACTGGTTATTATTTAATTTATACATTTTCATGTTTGTTCACTTCATTTGCAGTAGATAGTTAGGGTTTTATTATTGTTTATCGAGGGTCTCACATTATTGAGCCCTCACAAGTATTACTAACTAGTTTCTTGTGTCATTGTGTGTATATATAAAGGTGCTACATCAGCATTGGATAACTATTTAAGCTAGAGTGGCCCAACATTAGATATCAAGAAGCCCACTCAAATCTGTTGGGAGTAAGGACGTGCCTGAAGACACTCCCAGCCTTATTTTCTAAGGTTTCGAAGAACCCTAGCCATTTGTAAATTTGTATCAAAAAGGATTCAAGGATCCACATTGTAAAAATGGATTTTTAGGCTCCCCCATTAATATAAGATCATCTATTGTGCAATTATTGTTTCCTTGTATTCAATTTATTTAGCATTATTTGGTATTACATTTTTGTGTCTTCAAATGGCGATCACGGTGGGACCCCCTAAGGGTTTATTTTTATGATTTGCCTTACTAATTTATTTGCTATTTTTTGTCATCTTGTAGGGTTTTTAGAAGTGCATATTTTGCAAATTTCATTGGATCTAGGGTTTCTAGAAGTTTTTAGAAGTTGCAAAAGGTGCACAAAATGCTCAATGATGCTCGAGGGCCGTCCAAAAATGCCCAAGTGAATTTTAGAAATTCCCAAGGGTATTTTATAGAGATTTAGGACAAATATGTAGGTTGTTTGTGAGTCTGTTAACCAAACCCTAGTTTTTTTGTTTACGTTTTTTTGGCTATTTTGTGTCTTTTCAGGATTTTGATATAAAAAGAACTTCACTAAGTAATATGGAAAAGAACATTCATATTAGCATACATTTTAGGATTTATATTAATCACTTGCATCCATTCACAACTTTAATTTAAAATTTTTGAGTTTCTGTTATGTGAGAAATTAAAAAATAATACTGCATTCTGATTGCATGTAAATCAAAATTGCATAATTAGTTTGCACTAATAGGGTTAGAGATATCTATTTTTGGTTGTCTAAGTAGGAACGTTGTTTATATACCAAGATTATCCTCGCACTTGGATGATTCCATACAGAGGAATAGATGAACCCCCCAGCTATTTAAAGTGGGTCTTAAGTAGTGTACTCTATATCCTTTGGAGGAATTGGTATTGTTAATAATGGCTTCTAATTTAGACCATTGAAAGTAGTTATTTTTCTAATATTTTTTGAACACAATAGGATGTTGGACATTTTGAGTCCCTAAGCTAAAATGTTGTCATTGATCTCAAAATAGCATTTAATGTCAAAAGGATCTATGAAGGGTTTTTGTGAAAACCAACGAAGAAAAAATAAAATATTTTAGTTAAAACCATAGATAGCAGATTTGATTTGGGTTTTTCTTAAAACCCAATTTGGGCTTTCGTTTCATGAAAAAAGGTGCCCCGGTGATGAAGTTATTTGAGTTTTAATATTTGGTTTAAATTTTAATTATTTAAAATTTAAATTTAAATGCAAAGTTTCCCATCGACGTCATCAAGCAAATATAAATCCATATTTTTGTTGATGTCTTCAAAGTTTTTTAAACACTATATAAAGGGGTGGTAAATAAATCAAAGTTTTACTTGCTCTTGTGATAAATGTTTGGCATTTGAATAAGTCTATGAGCTCATGCGAATTTTGAGAAGAGAAGCAACAAAGAAAATGACAACGCTTGGAAATTCAAATTGTGGTGGGAAGCATGGTGCATTGGCAAATCATTTTGGTTTAAGGCACAAGGTAGTGCAAACACTAGGGATCAAATCCCTTGGACGTCATTTCGAAAGGCATGTGGAAAGCGCTTTGGCGCTTTGTCTTTTGCGGAAGGTGGAGGAAGGTTTAAGGCACTTTGGGCCTTTGCCTTTCCAACGAGCGCTTAGCTTGTATGGAATCTTAGCCGAGGCTAAGACGCTCATGGTGTGGCAAGTTGGGGGTTTGAATCCCCTTAAGGAGGTAATTACGTTTTGTATTTAAATAATTTTTATTAGCCCTAAAGTTTGGATTTATAAGGTAGTTAATGGAAATTAAAGTTTTTTATTAGGGTTGTGATTATTATTGCAAAGCATAATTGGTGTATGATTTATTTTATGGTTATAGAGAATTAATTTTAGGAGAAATAAGTAGTTTTTTTAAAAGCAATTTTGAGAGGTCTATTATTTTTTATAAGGGTTTTAATAAAAGGGACTTTGTTGGATGTGTTTATTAAGTTGGAGTAAAAAGGGTGTAATTTGAGTAATGCTTTATTTTGTGATTATTTGAAGTCCATTAACCCTTGTTTAGATTGGAAAGGAAAGTTGTGTTTAAGTGTGGAAGATTTTGTGGACAAATTATTAGCATAAAAAAGGTATGGGCAAATTCTCCTATTGATTTTTATGGTGGTTGATTTCTGAAATATCATTGGAGAGAAAAATATTGATTATGGTTTCCTTTGAGAAAATGATTGGTTGAATGCTTCAAGGTTTTCTAGTTTGTGAGTTGTATTTTAACCTTGTTTTATTAGCATTGTTGTTGAAGCCCATTGATGATGAAATGAACTTGAACTTGAGTTATAAAATAACATGAGTATAATTGCTATGTGATACTTGTGCTTGATCATTGTTGGAAATATTTTGAGTTGGTTAATACACACTTGGACTAGGGTTTTTGAAAAAGGATTGTTCCATGAGGTGATTGGTTGAGTTGAGTTGGTTAATACATGCTTGGACTAGGGTTTGTGAGAAAGGATTGTTCCTTGAGGTGATTGGTTGATTTGAGTTGATTAAGCCTAGTCAAGTGGATGCATGTGGTTGTTCAAGTTCCTAGAAACAAACTATTCAATATTCTGATCTGAGTTGAAATTTATTTGAGTTGAGATTGAGGTTAATTGAGTTGAGATTGAGGTTGATTTGAGTTGATATTGAGATCTGAGTATAGAACATATAGAGTCTCTAAAAAGTTTCTTGATGCTTCTATTGAGTTGAGATTGGGATTTGAGTATAGAACATATAGAGTCTCTAAAAATTCTCTTTATGTTTCTATGATATTGATTTGAGATACTGATTGTACATTGAGCTTAGAACATATTGAGTCTCTAACAATTCTCTTTATGACTCTATGTGATTGAGACAAGTCTTTGAGAAGACTTGTGGAATATTTTGAGTTAAGATTTTGTGAAAGCTTGCTATGCATATTTGAGCAAGTCCTAGAGAGGATTTGTTGAGCAAATTTGGACAAGTTCTGTGTGAACTTGTTGATTAAATTTGGACAAGTTCTGTGTGAACTTGTTGAGCAGATTTGGACAAGTTCTGTGTGAACTTGTTTAGCAGATTTGGATAGGTTTTGTGTGAACCTATTGAGCAAACTTGGACAGGTTTTGTGTGAACCTATTGAGCAGATTTGAGCAGGTTCTAAGTGAATTTATTCAAAATAATTGTACTAGACTGACTATACTATGTTTAGTGCAAGATATTGAGCAAAACTATGCTAGACCGACTGAACTATGTTTGGTACAGTATTGAGACAGATCTTTGAAGGTGATAGAGTATAGAGGACAGAGTCTCAGTGGATAGATATCCAATATCCAAGACAATTGAAGATATATTTGAGTGAGGATTCTTCAAGTGGAGAGAGATCCACAAGTCAGTGTAGCAGAGAGATAGAGTCTTCTAGAAGATAACTAGCCAAAGTAGAAGGGGAAAGATATCTCCTATGGAAGAGATCCATGAACTTGAGATTTAGGGGATCAACATCTCCTTTGGACCAAGGTCCATAAACATTGTAATTTGGAAAATATTCCCATGAGATTATTTGAGAAATATTTAGAAGAAATATTTTCTTTGTGGAGGTAGCCCACATTGGGTGAACCACGTTAAATTTGTGTCTCTATTGTGTGTGGAGTTTTGTGCATTGCTTTGATTACTGCTATTGATACTGATATCTATACACTGTATAATATTGATTTGAGAAGAAAAGTAAAAATTGGTCTTATACTGTTCACCCCCCCTCTTAGTATAAGCTTGTGTTCTTCAATTGGTATCAAAGCAGGTTCCTTCAGAAGAGTTTTACAGCTTGAAGTAAAAGCGGTCTAAGAACACAATGAATCACAAAGATCAAAAGGATGGGTCCTTCAATAATGCAGTACCAGTATTTGATGGAAGTGACTTCTTGTATTGGTGTATGCTGATGAGATTTTACCTGATGGCACTTGGAAATGAAGTTTGGGATGCAGTAGAACTTGGATATGATTCTATAGTCAATCCTTCAATAGATAAAGAAGGTAAGCTTCTAATGCATGCAAATTCAAGAGATATGAATGCAATTATAAAAGGATTGGGTAGATCAGAATCTATGAAGGTTATGGATTGTAAAATAGCAAAAGATATGTGGGATCTACTACATGATATATATGAGGGTGATAAAGGTGTTAGGAAAGCTAAGATCAAAAATCTCAAAGGAGAATTTGAGAACTTAAGAATGAGAGATTATGAAAATATTAATGATTATCTCAGTAAGATTGATGAACTTGTACATGAGATGAGAGGTCTTGGAATGAAGGTTGATAAATCAGATGCTTGTGATAATATTTTGAGAACTCTTCCAAAAAGGTATAGTGAAAAGGTTTCCGCTATAGAAACATCAATTGATAGTGATTTTTTGACAAGGAATTCCTTGCTTGGAATGCTTACTACTTTTGAGATAAAAACAAAAGATCATATTCCTCCGAAAGAAGATGCTTTCAAAGTGGACAAAAAGAAAAAGGGAAAGCAAATAGAATCAAGCAGTGAGTCATCTAGTGATGAAGAATCTAACTATGGTAGAAGAGATAAAGGGTTCAAAATACCAATAGATATGAGATCAGTTAAGTGCTTTAATTGTGGTAAGTTTGGATATTTTGCAACAAAGTGCAAAGAGCCAAAGTAAAATAGTGATGAAGAAAAATAGGATCACAAGTACAGCGAATCAGAAAGACACAAGTACCAAAATAAATTCAAGGATGGATAGAACAAACAAGGAAAGAATTTTTCCAAAGGCAAAAGAAAAGCTACTATGCGGATGATGCAAGTAAGTACTCATTTGATAGTGATGCTATTTTTTTAGACAATGATAGAGATGAAGTCTTGTTCATGATTGAATAAAAAGATCAAACTAAGAAAAAGACTCCAGTTATTCTCAAGTGTTTTAGATGTGGTAAATTTGGACATCTTGAAGATGATTGCACAAGAGATGGTTTTAGTTTTAGTGATGATGATTTTGAAGATGCACTTGATAGATCAAATGAGAATCTTCTAATGGCTTTAGAATATGAAGAATTGAGTGATCCTATAGAAAGCAATTCAAAAGAAAGAAATGATATGGACAAAGGCAAACAAATAGAGGACTACTCAATAGAGAATGGTTATGATCTCAAGGGAGAACTTATCCATGCCCTTGACACAGTAAATAAGGTAAGAAAGCAACACTCTAAGCTTGAAATTCAGTTTTAAGAATGTGATGAAGAAATATTATTGCTCATAGAGAACTTAGAAAAGTTAAAGGCTAAGGCAAGTAAGTTCAAGGATAAGTTAGAAGCAAATATTTTGGAATGTGAGAAGTTAGCACAGGAATTGGCTACTCTAAAGAAATATTTACAGGACTCCAAGATCAAGATGAAGAGTTTCACAAATAGCTCTAAGAACTTGGATAAGTTCATTTGTGGACAACATAGAACATCATGTTCAACAGGTCTTGGTTTTAGAAAGAAACAGGAAAAAGCAAAGTCTACTTCAATTCTTTAAGAAGAAACAACATCAGAAGAAGATACTTTAGAAGATGGATTCTCATATGCAAGTGAAAGTGAAACTTCTAAGAATGAGTCAGATTACAGTGAGTCCAACAGGGATAATGGGCAAAGAAGATACATATGGAACAACAATCAAAACATGAGACCAATGAGGTCTAGGCAAGGAAGCTTCAATGGGAGATGCTTCTCATGTCAAAGGTTTGGGTATATGGCTTCTCAGTGTAGATCACATGAAATACAGGTATATGGAAGAGAAAATATTTTCCAAGGATATTGTTATTCATGTAATGATTTTGGTCACAAGGCAATGAATTGCAGAATTCATGACAGAAGAGGATATGGCTTCACTAGGAGAAATCTTAAGACTGTTGCACATCCAAGGAATAATAACATTAAGTATTATAAGTGTAATAATGATGGTCACATAGCAAGATGGTGTAGAGCAAATATTCCATAAACAAGCATGAATAGGAACAAGAACATGAACATGACCAGGAACAGGAATATAAACAAGAACAGGAACAAGAACATGAACAGAAACAAGAATATGAATAGGAATAGAGACTCATAAAAGAAAAGAGACTCAAAGAAGAATAAGAGCAAGAATAGGTACAAGAATAGAAACATGGATGAGAATAAGAACAAGAACAGGAACAGGGATGATGACTTGGAAAGAAACAATGAGAGGATTCAACAAAAAGGAAGAGGAAAAGATAAAGGTAGAGAACAAAGCTTTCAGGAAGTAGAAATACTCCCACCCTAGAATTAACCACCTCATGTGGAGGTGGGAGAGAGACTAAGCTAAGAGGCTTAATTCTTAGCCCCGAGCCCCAAAGGTGACCCTTTGCCATTGATGTCAAAGGGGGAGAGATTTGTGTATTATAGGGAGATTTTTTGGATATGAGGAGAGGTTTGATATCTGAGAGAGCATTGAGCCAGGGGGAGAAAATTCCCAGGGGCAGTAGAAAAGAAGGTCAAAATTCAGTAAAAGGATTTAGGTTGCCATAAATGATAAAGGGGGACATTGTTGAACATTTTGAGTCCCTAATCTAAAATGTTGTCATTGATGTCAAAATAGCATTTAATGTCAAAAGGATCTATGAAGGGTTTTTGTGAAAACCAATGCAAGAAAAATAAAATGTTTTAGTTAAAACCATGTACAGCAGATTTGATCTGGATTTTTCTTAAAACCCAAGTTGGGCTTTTGTTTCATCAAAAAATGTGCCCCGATGATGAAGTTATTTGAGTTTTAATATTTGGTTTAAAATTTAATTATTTAAAATTTAAATTTAAATTTAAATTTAAATGCAAAGTTTCCTGCCGACATCATCAAGCAAACATAAATTCATATTTTCGCCAACGTCTTCGAAGTTTTTTAAACACTATATAAAGGGGTGGTAAATAAATCAAAGTTTTATCCTTGCTCTTGTGATAAATGTTTGGCATTCGAATAAGTCTATGAGCTCATGCAAATTTTGAGAAGAGAAGCAGCAAAGAAAATGATAGCACTTGGAAAGTCAAAACATGGTGGGAAGCATGGTGCATTGACAAATCCTTGCAAACCCTTATAAACTCCAAACTCTAATTAACACATGGCAAAAATAAAAATTATTTATTCATACATTAGCCACAAGAAAAAATTAATTTTTGACACCTTAACCGATGAGTGTCATCAATTATTCATCATTTAATCGTTATTCTTGTCAATCCAGGGCAATGTCCAATGGTTGTATATGATAGGAAAGGTAAGCAATTTAAGGATCAGTTCATTCAGGGGATGGTTTTATTGGTGAAACAGTTAGTGTTTGGGTGTTTTATGTCACCTCTAAACATTATAAACTGAAATTGACTCCTATTTACCCTTTTCAAAAATGAAATTGCAGGAATTGAAACTTTGCAGAAAAAGGAAAACTAACTACTATTGCAGAATTTAAACTGACAGAAATGAAATGATGCAGAAGTTGAAATGGCAAAAATAAAACTTGCAGAATTGAAAATCACACCTTGTATCAAGCAAAACCTAATTACAATATCAGAATTCAAATAACAGTAATCAAATGTTGCAGAACTGAAACATTAAGAAATTCTTTGATGCAAACTGGAAATGCCAGATTCTAAAATAACTGCTAAAATAGAAAATATTAGAAAATGTTGTAAGATGCAAGAATTTATGCTAAGTGGTCAACTGACATGCACACACACTTCCTATAATAATTATAAATTATCACATGCATTCTAAAATAACACAGCTGAAAATGTGAAATAGAGTCAGGTTTTTGCTAATTTGCTGCAGCAAAAAAAGAGCAGAAAACCTATCAATGTTGTCCCTTCTCCTGGGCCTAGAAGTGTCCCTTGCTCCCTAAACCAGAAGAAGGTGAAAATTTCTTATCCTAAACTAACTAAACCTTACACTAAACTCAAAATTCCAACATAGATGATGAAACTGCACCTTTTATTAAATCTACAGTAGCATAATAACAATGCAGGGGAAACCTGCAAAATACTATTTAGCTACAGTACAATGCTACAACATTTAAACTTCTACTATTTTTCTATCCTATATGCTCAACCAAATGAGATTTATATTATTTATACTAATGGGTTACAATACTGATAGGATTTTGTGTTGCTATGTAGGGCTGCTACAACTATTGTAGAACTGTTTCCTAGAATGTAGAGATTTGTTCAGTTATTCTTTATCCATTCCTTCTTCTGGGCTTCATGCATTGAGGTACATGTGTTGGAAATAATAATGGCATCCCTTAAATAGTTGTAGCCACCATTTACCACCCTTCTATTGTTGTTATAGGTGCTTTTGACCAAAATTGTTCTTACTGCATTCATTCTAGAGCTGCTCTGAAATATCAGGCAAGATAATAGAGCTTGTATTAATTCATGCACTAAAGGTGTAATAAAATAGTTGTGATAGCATGAATAGTATCCATAATTTCCCAGAAGACTTATTCCATCCTGTGCACGAGCTGGAGTGGACCAATCCCAAGCCATGTTGTATATGTATAGCTGGCTGGAATTTGAATGGACAATTTCCTGTTTCTACATAGTTAAACTATTTTGAACAAGTTTTGGTGCCTTGTTGGCCATTTGAAATGGTTAGACGATGGGGAAATCTAATGAAATTATTTCAAAACTAAATACATATCAACACTTATTATTACAGCTTCAAATAAATCCTACTTTGCTTAAATAATTTAGTTGAAACAGGTCAAAAAGTACAAAAAAATAGTCAAAACAGAATATATGCTCTTCAACATTTAAAACATGTAAACACTAATACATAATGGATTCTATCACCATAATTAGCATCAAAATATAACATAATGTTTATAAAATAGTTTATCAAATATCCAAAAATGGTCAATGAATGAGGCAATTTTTTGGCCTCATCATTTCCCCCCCAACCTATTATAATGCATGTCCTCATGCATTCTGTGAAGCCACAACAACACAGAGATCTATGTCTAGATTTCATTCTTCATAACTCAGTTTTAGCCCTAGAACCTTATAATATTCTTTGATTTCCTGTATTTTCTTGAGCTATTCCTGGAATTGCTCATCTGATTGGGGATCATTATCAAAGAAATATGAAATAGGGGTTATAACACTTGGCAGCCTATACCTCAAACCTACCCAATGATATTGTAGTTTGTGGATGACCTGCACTATACCTTATACTTTTATTTTGGACCACAAAAAATTGTTGGGTGAGATAGGTTCCCTTTTCTGAAGTGATATTGGTAATTCTCCCCACCTGTTCTTACAAGCTGACAACACATTACCAAAATGTTGGTTATAAAAGACCTGAAAACTCTTGATACAATCAGTAAAATTGCTCTTTTATACTTCTCTGATTTTTTTTTCCTTCATCATAGTGAAATGTTGATTTATGGATTCCCTATAATTAGTATGGGTTTGTCTTATTAGTAACTCAGCTTTCAACTCCATTTTCTTACTTGCCTTTTTCTCCTCCTCCCAATGAATTTTATTTTGCACTAGAGATATGAATTCTCTCAACTGGATATCTCCTATAAAGATGTGTGGCAAGAAGGTTCCATTCTTAGGTAATAAGAAGTTATACAGAAATAATTCACAAAGCAGATTTCTCTGTTCTTCTAGACTATGCAGATATGTTTCTACAAATTCCTCAGTAGTGTCCAGTTTGTAAGGAAGTTTGGAAATAATCCTCATTAACTACCAACGAAGGTATTTTTATTTTAGGATCAAAGTATAAAACCTTGCAGGCCTTCTACACTGAACTAAGTACTCTACAATTTAGCACATATCTTGTATCTATTCTTGTAACTTAGTTATATCTGTAGTTTGGGCTTCTAGATTCTTCTTCAAAGGTTTTAAGGCTAAAATTTGTGCCTCCATTTGTTGACACTGTTGCATCCAATGTGCTATGTCCTCGTTATATTTTTTCATTGTAACTATTTGTGGGGGCCTTATAATTAATTGTATTTTTGGAGGTAAGTCCTCTTGTATACCAATTTTTGATGTGTTAACAGAGAGTAGATCTACTTGTACTCCAAATTTTGTTGTTTCAACTTGACATGATTCAGTTGTAATTAATTCAATAGATAATTGAGGAGAGTGTATATTTACCTGTTCTTGCACTTCTCCCTATTCATTGGCCTCCTCAACTGCTTGTGATGTTTGTGCCCCTTGTAAATTTTTAGAATGTTTTGCAGAAGCTCCTGAATCTGTCATGTTGACATCCTGCTGGAAGATTTGTGTTGTTGTCTCTTCTATTTCCACTCCTCTCATGGGTGATTCTTCCTTAGGTAGGGCTATCTCCCTATGATATTCTGCCAATTCTAACAAAATTATGGCCAATTCATCCTCAGAATCAGATTCTATAGGTTGTTGCTCCAGAGTGGACAACCGAGTCTTTAGTTTGTTCACTTCTTCTTACAAATTAGTAATAAGCTTATATTTTTCTATTATAGAGGCTTCATGTTGTTCAATCCAACCCATTTGTGTCTTAATAAAACTTTTAGCAACATGTAACTAGGTTTGTATATCATGCTTTTCCTCTTCTCTTAGTGATTCTTTGTTAGAATTTGAATCTTCATAATCTGAATAGTCAAGTGAGACTGTAGGTATTTCTATATCTATGATTATTGTTTCTACCTCCAATTCTTCTATGTCCATATATACTTCCTCTGATATTTCTTCTATAAATTGTTCTACAAGCACTTCTTGCTCCTGCTCTGTATTTAACTACTAAAACAATGATGTCACTTCTTCATCCACTATTTCTTCTGTTACTTTTTTTTTTTGAATTCTAGAAGACCTTCGTAACCCCTCAAGAGTTTGTTTAACCCTTTTTGGTGACTCTAGAACAAATTCTGATGATTCTAGAGTAGAACCTACTTCAAGTGTTTCTTTCTCTAGTCGCCCTTCCTTTCTTGAACTACCAGGCTACCTAATAGGTTATGTTGGAAAAATAGTTACATTCTTAGAAAATGTAACTATCCTTATTTTTCCCACAGGACCAGACTTAGATTGTTTTTCCTTTTCTTCCTAGTCCTAAAGGATGGAGGTCCTTATGGTGAGGATGGGATTTCTTTTTCAGAGGATTTAGTTTCAATTTCATGTTCAAATCTTGTAATTTCTAGTTCATCTTTAGATTCAGACTTCTCACCTTCTGCCTCTTCCTCAGATTCAGGGCTTTCACTCTCCAATTCATTCCATGTAGAGAAGAACTATTCAAAACTCCTAGGGTTTCCTCTAAATTGATGTTTGTAGATGATCTTGATGAGCCCATGGTGTTTGGGAGACCCTCTTCCTCCCTGGTACTTTTTGGCCATATTTACTAGCTCCTGATATAAATACATAGGAAGGTTTACCCTAAGCTCAATATTTGAGTTGCCATGATGTAGATGGGTTAGAATTCTCATATGATGTCCAAATAGGATAGGTAATTGCCCATCATAGGTCAAAAACCTAATGATCCATAATGTAACTTCATCCTAAGGAGGTTGTAAACTTGTTCTTTTGACCCCCTTGCAAATATTATTACTTAATAAAAACTCATTGGGCCTATCCTCATTTCCCCTAAACTGGTTTACTAATTCATTTAAAGTATTCTTGCTAGATTTCCCAATTTGAATCCCATGCAATGGCATTTTAGTAACTTGACTAAGAATTCTAGGGCTTACCCAGATTGTCATGTTGCTGATGTGAACTTGATTGTTGCAAAAGGTGTGTGTAAACTCAATGACCAATCCCTCTGAATGCCCATCGAACTTGCACAAAAAGGGCAAAAATCCTCTTTCTATAAAAATACACAGTGATTCAGGATCTCCCTATAGGTAATCTATGTTTTTTGGCTCAATCCAATTCTTCTTACCCCTCATTTTTTTTAATCTTCCTATTTTCTATCTCTTCTTAGCGTTGAAAGACATCGTTCTTGGATATGAATTGAAATATTTGCAACTGTAGGGCTCTAAATGGTTTTGGGCTATGGAATTAAATTTTTATAGCACCAAAAAAATGATTTGGAACGTGTTGGAACATTTGGAAATTAAATTTCCTTCTTTTATCTCACATGGTAGACTCCTATTTCCCATAGGAACGTGATCTGCTGTGTTTGATTAAATGATTACGATGCGTTGATGTGGCAGTTGTCTATTGGCTGGGTTATGAAAAATGTATAGAAGTTTATTTTTCCTTAAAGTCCTTGTGAAGTGTGTCGAAGATTTTGCATATTGTGAAATGTGTGATGATTCCCAACAACCTTGTTTTCATCGTTGTGTTGGAAACCTGCATCTTGAAATTTGTGCCATAATTTCTTCTTACTTTGAACAATAGAAATTTTATTGTGATGCCACATGTAGTTCGTTCTTATTCTTACTCATTCCGAAGTCTTTCTTGAAGTATGAACATTCCTTAATTTCGAAGCATATGTTTATTTTTATTTTGAAGCTATTCATGTATTTTCTCTTTGTTTTGGTTCCAAAGTTATCATCATTCCAAAGCAGTTATGAGTACCATTTATTCCAGAGGATTATCATATTAAAACATTTGAAGGTTATGGATAAAAATTTTCTGCCCCTTTCACATCTTCCATTGACTAGATGGATAACTTTTTGAATTAACCTTATGTAGGCCTCATATACTAACTAGGGATATTATACACTACATACTAGATATCAACATTGTTCTAAAATGAAAAAGGCACATACCTGATATAAACATTTACAATTGTACAGTGGCTGTTTCTGCTGATTCTCAGTTGGCTGCTCTATGGACTAAGACAGACACAATCTAAAAATAGGTGAAACAGTGATTGTGAGAAAATATGAAACAATGATGGTGGGTATAAATGGTGAGTCACTAAGGTAAACATGTCGGAAGACCAGTTTCCATACAAGCCTAATTCAGAGGCGCCTCAAAGAGGTTTTCACTTTCTGAATTTTTTTTTTTTTTTTACTACTTTTTTTTTATTGTTTTTTTTTCAATTTCTTTTATGTTTCTCTGTTGAGTACAGTGTGGAAGAAGTGTTTTCTTCCAACATGTATACATCCAAGTTCTCCACTTGCTTTAGAAACTCCTCCTTTGATAGTGGTTTATGATATATCCGAAGGCAATGTCCATTAGCCACCAATTTTCTTCATGAATCATCAATGGGTGAAAGGTGAACAACTCCATTTTCAAATACTTCCTCAATATGATATGGTCCAAGCCACCTAGTCTACAACTTTCCAGGATAGTTTTCATAACGTGTGTCAAACAGCAAAGCCCAATCACCTTATTGAAACTTCCTCTATTGAATGTGACTATCATGCCATAATTTTTGTTGTGCTTGGATCATCTCATTCTGGTGTAATGCATCCCTATGTAGCTCATCTAATGCATTGAGCTATAGAATTCGGTTAGTTTATGCCTATAACAAATTAATACCTACATCCAAAGTGGTTCGAAGAGTTGATAACTCAAATTCAATAGGTAAAAGAGTCTTTTTACCATAAACCAATTCATATGGTATGAATCCAGTAGTGGATTTCCAAGTAGTTTTGTAAGCCCAAATTGCTTCAGGTAGTTTGTCCATCCAATTCCTCCTATGGCAAGCTATGGTTTTTGTTAAGATTTTATCTAGTTCCCTATTTGTTACTTCAACCTGACCATTGGCTTGTGGATGATAAGGTGACAATTTCCTGTGCTTGATTTCATATAGTTGAGTGAAAGCTTCAACAACTCTTGAAGTAAATTGAGCTCCCTGATCTATGGTGATGGATTGTGGGGCCCCAAAATGTCAAAAAATCTATGAATACAGGAAATTAGCAACTTTGTATTCTCGAGCATGCTTAAAAGCATGGGCTTCTACCCATTTGGTTACATAGTCATTACATACCAAGATATGCACTTTTCCTTGGGAAGGAGGGCAATGGGTCCTACAAAATCTAACCCCCATCTCTCAAATGGTTATATTCCTATTTGAGGTTGTAATGGCATTTCACTAGTAAAGGTAGGTTTTCCCATTCTTTGGCATGCATCACAATGTCCAACATACCTTTTCACATATTTATGTAAATATGGCCAGTAATAACCAGTACCCAAAATCTTTCGAATGGTGCTCTTTACTGAATAATGTCCTCCTGATGGTTCATCATGACATGCCCGTAGGATATCATATACTTCATCCTTGTGGATACACCTACGCAAAACATGGTCAGGACTGCATTTGAAAAGTAAACCTCTTATCCATTTGAAAGAATAACTTTGCTTGATTAACTATTTCTTTTGTTTAGGAGTAAAGTGAAGAGGAATTTTTCTTGTAGCCAAATAATTAGCTATATTTACAAACCATGGATACTGCATAGAAATAGCAAATAGTTTCTCATCAGGAAATGCATATTCAACCAACTCTCCTGTATCTGCATTTTGCAATCTCGATAGAAAATCTGCAACTACATTAGCTTTCCCTGGTTTATTAACTATAGTGATATCAAATTCCTACAATAGTATTAACCAGTGAATAATTCTTGCACTAACCAGAGGTTTATTCATTAGATATTTAATGGTAGCATGGTTTGTATGAATGAATACCTGATATCCTGTGATATAGTTTCAGAACTTATTGATAGCATATACTGCAACTAAGAATTCCTTCTCAGTAGAAGTGTAGTTATTTTCAGCTCCTATCAAGTTTTTACTGATATAGTAAATGGTATAATGCTCCCCATTGTCAATTTGTCCTAATGCAGCTCCAATAGTAGTATTGGAAGCATCATTTTGAATATGGAAGGCCAATTCCCAATTATATCCTCTCAATATAGGGGGAGTGGTTAATTTTTCTTTCAATTCATCAAGACTTTTGACACTCAGTAGACCAAGAAAATTCATAATCCTTTATTAGTAATGCAAACATTGGATTGGCTATGGTACTGAAATTGGCAATAAATCTGTGGTAGAAACCAATGTGTCCCAAGAAACTCCTCACATTAGTTTGATTTTTTGGATGAGGAAGGTTATTAATGACTTCCACCTTTTTAGGATCAACCTTGATCCCATAAGAGGAAATATGATGACCAAGGAAAATCCCTTCCTTCATCATTAAGAAGCATTTCTTAGTATTAAGAGACAAATGATATGTTTCACAACATATTAAAACTTTTTCAAGTTGTTCCAAAGTATATTCAAAACTATCCCCAAATACTGTGAAATCATCCATGTAAATCTCTATGCTCTCATTTGTCAAATTAGAGAATATGGTCAAAATAGCTCTTTGAAATGTTGTTGGAGCATTACATAAACCAAAGGGTAACACTCTGTAAGCAAATTTTCCCCAAGGGCATGTGAAAGTAGTCTTCTCCTGGTCCTCTGGTGCAACCTGGATCTGATTATAACCACTAAAACCATCAAGAAATCAAAAAAAATTCTTACTAGCAAGGGTATCTAACACTTGGTCTATAAATGGTAATGGAAAATGGTCTTTATGTGCCACTTTGTTTAAATCTCTATAATTCACACATACTCTCATTTTCCCATTTTTCTTTGGAACAATGACCAATGGAGAAACCCACTTACTGTCTGAAATTGGGTAGATGAATCCTACCTCTAAAAGTTTTTCAATTTCTTCTTTAACAATGTCTTTTAGAGCAGGATTCAGGCCTCTCTGAGGTTGTCTCACTGGTTTGACATCTTCAGTGTATATCCTATGTGTGCACACCTCAGGGTGAATGCCAGCCATGTCCTTATAGTTCCAGGTAAAAGCCTGAACATGTTTCTATAAAACAGCAAATAATTTGGCTTCATGTTCATTAGTCAGCCAACTATTAATATTTAGAAATTTCCCTAGTTGTATTTCAATTTGTTTAATCCCTAGATAAACAAGAATTGACTGCTTCATATCTGCTAATTAAATAATTTAATGGACAGTGATGTGGCTACAGAGTATGAAATACTTTGGATTTTGTTTCATAAGTGATGTTATATGGAATCATTCCTTGCATAGGATATGTGAAAGAGATAAGAATATGATGATGCCATCCATGTGGCAGTGTGAAAGAGCTTTCATGTATGGGGATAGGTGACATATATGAAGAACACAAGCTTATACTGAGAGGGGGGGTGAACAGTATAAGACCTCTTTATACTTTTTCCATTATACTTCAAAACAATAAAGCAATATACCCAAAGAAATATCAAAGCAATGCACAATATCATCCACAAAGTGACACCAATTTTAATGTGGTTCACCTAGAATGGCTGGGCTACGTCCACAAAACTTTTCTCTACAAGTTATCTCAAAGTTCTTTGGTAATCCTTCCCAATTACAATGTTTATGAGCCTCGACCCAATGGAGATACCTTCCACCAATCAGAATTTATGAGCCTCTACTCAAAGGAGATACCTTCCCCCAATCAGAATTTATGAGCCTCTACTCAAAGGAGATACGTTCCCCTCTGCTCTGGAAATAATCCCTCAGAATATCAACTGCCTCTACCTCTTGCCAGCCACGTGGAACTCCTTTCCACCGAAGACCTCATGTCCTCAATGCTTAGCCTAAGAGACCTCTGCATTCTATGATCACGTCCACAGCAGCTCAGCAACTTGTACCAAACACAGTGAGTCGGTCTAGTACAAGTCTTCCTCTATCTTTCAGATCTGTCCAACTCTTATACAAATCAATCCTCTACATACAAGCCTTCTCAAAGACTTGCCAAATCTATCCTCAGGTTCTTCTCATAGAACCAGTGCACCTCTGTCCTCAAGTTCTCTGATAGAACTATCAAACTTAGCTCACAAGTCCTCTGCTAGGACCTGTCCAAATCTGCTCACAAGTCCCCACCGGAACCTGTCCAAAACTACTCACAAGTCCCCACCGAAACCTGTCCAATAAACTCAGCAAGCTCACCAAGAAAAACTTTCTTATTAGGAAATCACAAAGTGAATTGTTAGAGACCCAATGTGATTTGTCAAACTCATAGAAGCATAAAGAGAATTTTTAGAGACTCAATATGTTCTATACTCAACTCCCAATCTCAAAAACTCAACTCAAATCAACTCAGATCAACCTCAATATCAAATCTAAAAACTCAACTCAATATCTGAAATGGATAGGATAGAGTGCTTTCTTTCAAGAACATGAAAACCCCAACAATTGCCAACTATGCAAAGAATCACACAACAATGATACTCATGTTCTTTTCACCATCAATTTGGGCTTCAACAATAATGCTCATCAACCAAGGTTCAATCAACACCATTCAACTCAAAACACAACCTTGAAGCATTTCAGAATCAACATCAGAAAAGGAAACAAGTAGAACTCCTTTTCTCTCCAACATTATTTTAACAAAAAGCATCCACCAACTCAAATCACCAAGCACAAAACAACTTTTCAAATCATCAAAAAAGAATTAAGCCCAACACTTTAACCAAGTAAAGGATAGCTTGATTATCACCAATTTAATGAAAGATAAGGTCAATCTCAAAGTTGCCCACTTAAGGTTTCACAACTTCACACAAGAAGTAATTCTAACCTTAAAACATCATGCTTTCATTTCCATAATCAATCAAAAACACTCTCAACATTACAAGAAATATTTATCCCTTATACACCTTATTTCTCCCTTATAGTCTTATCAACAATAAACTTTATCTCTCATAAGAATGCAATAAGATAATGCAAACAACACCTTAAAAAGAATCTTTTATCAAAATAAAGCAAGCTTCAAACTCCTTATAACTCCTAAGTTGTTTTTCTCTCTAATAAACTTCCTCCATCCGCAAAATACACTAGCAAAAATTAATTTCGAAAATACCTTTGCCAACACAAAAAAATGCGCTATGGAGAAATTGCGCACGAACTCTAACACCAACCGCTGCATCCACTTCAACGAAGAAAAACCCTTTCGCGTTATTCGAATGTGGAACCTCTCGTTCGGGTAGCATGCCAACAGCCTAGCCGCTACCGGTGTGCCAAAGGCATCCTATGAGGTTTAAACCTCACTCTATTTCCCTTGTACCTTCTATGCCAGAGCTAAAATAAACAACAGGCCTCCCTGTCTTCTAACGTGAATGATGACGATGAAACCTTACGGCAGATATCCAAATAGTGGATCACAAAATTACAGCGAGGAAGAAATCGAACATCAGATTGCGAATTCATAGCGAGCAACACTTTTCAAAAATGCGGATGGGATAATCTTTGATCTTCATCATGGGAGATTTATATGCATATTTCCCATAAACTCTTGATTTCAACGAGGAGATTAACACGTCGGTGGAGGAGTTTAACACGTCGACGGAGGTCTTGGCTAGCACCCACAAACTTAGAACATAGTGCCATCAAAGTTAAGACATTTGCGCCATGGGTTAGGAGAACCCAATGCAAAAAAATATTTATTTAAAAATAATTAAAAGGAACCTTAACAAGGTTTTTAATTATTTAAATAAATACTTCCTCCTGGACCCAAATGCATTAAACTAATGCATCCACCTGTAATATTTAAACTTGCCAACTTGGGGTTTACAAAAGACCTTTGAAACTGTCATGCCATAACCTTCATCAAAACAAGTTATTTGACATCAAATCAAATTCCTTCAAGAGCTTCTTGACATCAATGACAACTTATACACTTGAGCAAAGGCAATGTACCCAAAGTACCCAAAATTGCCAACAATATGTTCTAAAATTTATTCTTCATCCTTCCATAGCAAGCAATGAACAAGAATTTTATCATCTTTAAGTCCTTCTTGTAATGTGGCAACTAGGACAGTTTCATCTTAAAAAAAAATTCTTTCTGGTGAATTGACTTCCTCAATATGTTCCTTCACTACTACTATAGCCAAAGTGGCAATAGTTTCTTGTTCTTAATCAGACTCGGGATACCATATTTGTCCAAAAAATTTGGTTGAAGGTTGGGCTAGTGGATATAGGGAAATCTTCTTAAGGTCAATACCATTTGAAATAGTTATTTCTCCTAACCTGCAGTCTATAAAAGTAGTTTTAGTAGCAAGCCAAAGTCGCCCTAGAATGATGGGTAGCCACTAACTAAATTTCTAAGCTGCAATACCAAGAAATATACAAGATACTCCTAGGAAGAAACTTCAATGGCAATATCTTCTAGGATTCCTTCTGGCTTGGCAACTGACCTATCTACCATTTCCAAAACTTTTGTGGTAGGACTGAGATTATTGAGATGCAGTTGTTGCATTGTTTCCTTAGTCATTACATTGATTGTAGCTCCAAGTCAATTAGTACATTTGGAATTTGCACTAACCCAATATTAATTATGACTACTGGACTTTCTGGATCACTATATTTGGGAGGCACTATTTTCCAGATAGCAGGTTAGCCAACTTCCCTTCTACTTGCACAGTTTTAGGAAATACTTTCTTATTTCTACCAGGTTTCTTGATACATAAATCTTGAATGGTTTTCTTGATTAAGGGCACATCCTTTATTTCTTGCAACAAAGGAAGAGAAATTGTCATTTTCTTAAGTTCTATAACTAATTCTGATTCAGGAATAGTTGCAAGATTTTTAAATCTTTCAAGGTATGGTACTTCTCCTGTTGGGGATTCTTGTTTTTCTTACTCATTTTCTGATTTGTCTTCTTTCTCTTTTGTGTGTACTGGTTCTGAATGTGGAGATTCTTGCTTTCCATCAATCTCTTCAATGGTGGGTGGAGCAGGGTTAGGTAAAACTTTCCCTAAACGTAACTGGATATTACTATAGTCAAGTACATGAATTATAGTAGAATCTTTAGACTTAGCTCCATAAACAAGGGTTGCTTGTCTGGTATTATTTGGTTTAACAATAGGCTGAGCTAGAAGTGGGGGTTGCTTAACTGGCTATGATTGTTGAGGTTGTATTCTTCCTTAAAAGTTATAATTAGGATTTGGTAGCAGGTTTTGAGTCTATCCTTGATACCTTTGTTTCCCTTGATATGATGGGTATCGTGGCCCTCATCTTTGCCCATATTGTTGATTCTGTGTCCAAGGTGGATTAACAAGATTCCAGGGAGGATGTGACCAATCTTGGAAAGATGCCCAAGATTTATTCCATGGTTGTGAAGGTGGTTCTGAATATCCCCAAGGCATATTCCAACCATTTTTTCCCCAACCTATAGGAAAATGAGGGGCATTCTGGTATTGTGAAAATTTGCCACCTAGCCTCTGCCCAATAACATTAAGTTCTTCAGTTTGAGTTTACAAAATAGTTTTCAGGTGAGGTAGCAGATGACACCTATAATTTTTATGCTTTTTTGAACATATGCCAAAAAATTTTGAGATAGAGGTTCTATCCAAAGGACAATCATGTAGGGCATGCTTATTTCTGCATCTAGGACAATAGATAGCCAAGGGTGGTGAAGAATTGGCTTTTAAATTCCTTTCCCCTGATGCGGAGTTTAATTGTACAAGAATATTAGTTTTCATGTTAGCCATTTCTTCCATCAAATCTTTTATATCAGTATTACCAGGATTCTGCTTCCTTCTTCTTTACCTAGTGTAGGAATATTTTATGCATAACTCTACAATATAATTAATCTCAAGCTGGTTTATATCTCCTTTTCCCACTAAATCCAATACTTCTCTGGAATCATCCTGCAAACCTCTTAGAAATATAGTTTTTAATAAGTTAGTTTCCACAGGACCACATCTCTTTTGGATAAAGTCAAATCTATCAAGATAATCCTCTAAGTTTTCATCATCTTCTTGTCTAATCCGAAATAACTCATCCTTCCTATTTCTCACTCTATAATACTCCTAATACTTATCCAAAAAAAAAAGTTTTCATTTGATCCTAAGTACAGATTGAATCTGGTTCAAGGCTCATAAACCATCGTAAGGCTACATCTTTGAGTGTAGAGGGAAATAACTTCATTTTCTGGTTATCATTGACATAGTCATAATTCTAACACAGAACTTTGAATTCAAATAGGAACTGATCAGGATCTTCAGAAACAATTCCCCTAAAGATTGACAATATTGAGGGTGAAATTATTTTCATAGGAGCATTCTGAGTAGGATTCAGATGAATAGGGTATTCAAAAGTTCTAACAGGAGGATTGTTAGTATCATGACCAACAATTTCCCTATCACATTCTCCTTGTTCTACCATAGCTGCTTCTTCAATTTTGACTTGTTCAACTGGTTCAGATGGATCAGCCCTATGGGTATGTCTAGAAGCAAGTGCCTCTAAGAGCTCTTCTTGCAAATATCCTAAAGTTTTAGTTGATAAAGAAGATGATTCTCTTTTAAGTCTTTCAAGAAGTTCATACATAGGCATATTTTCACCAAATTGTGAAGAACACCTTGGTGGAAAATATTTGGTTCTGATAAACCTTCCTCTTTCGTCTCTTGGCCTATTCATCCATGCTCATCCACTAAATGAACTAGAATTTAGTTTTCAAGAACTATTACTTGTAACAGGACAGTTCTTGGACTACTATAATTTCCTAACAACACCTATTTTTCCTCGACAATTGTGCCAAAAATTATGAGTGTCGTCAATTATTCATCATTTAATCATTATTCTTGTCAATCCAGGGCGGTGTCCAATGGCTGTATATGATAGGAAAGGTAAGCAGTTTAAGGATCAATTCATTCAGGGGATGGTTTTATTGGTGAAATAGTTAGTGTTTGGGGGTTTGATGTCACCTCTAAACCTTATAAACTGAAATTGACTCCTATTTACCCTTTTTAGAAATGAAATTGCAGGAATTGAAACTTTGCAAAAAAAGGAAAACTAACTACTATTGCAGAATTTAAACTGACAAAAATGAAATGATGCAGAAGTTGAAATGGCAAAAATAAAACTTGCAAAATTGAAAATCACACCTTGTATCAAGAAAAACCTAATTACAATATCAAAATTCAAATAACAGTAATCAAATGTTGCAGAACTAAAACATTAAGAAATTCTCTGATGCAAACTGGAAATGCCAGATTCTGAAAACAACTGCTAAAATAGAAAATAACAAAAAATGTTGTAAGATGCAAGAATTTATGCTAAGTGGTCAGCTGACATGCACACACACTTCCTATAATCATTATAAATTACCACATGCATTCTAAAATAACATAGCTGAAAATGTGAAAAAGAGTCAGGTTTCTACTAATTTGCTGCAGCAAAAAAAGAGCAAAAAACCTATCAATGTTGTCCCTTCTCCTGGGCCTGAAAGTGCCCCTTGCTCCCTGAAATAGAAGAAGGTAAAAATTACCTATCCTAAACTAACTAAAACTTACACTAAACTCAAAATGCCAACATAGATGATGAAACTGCACCTTTTATTAAATCTACAGTAGCATAACAGCAATGTAGGGGAAACCTGCAAAATACTATTCTGCTACAGTACAATGCTACAACATTTAAACTTTTGCTATTTTTCTATCCTCTAGCTCCTATATGCTCAACCAAATGAGATTTATATTATTTATACTAATGGGTTACAATATTGATAGGATTTTGTGTTGCTATGTAGGGCTGCTACAACTATTGTAGAACTGTTTCCCAGAATGTAGAGATTTATTTTGTTATTCCTTATCCATTCCTTCTTCTGGGCTTCATGCATTGAGGTAAAAGTGTTGGAAATAATAATGGCATCCCTTAAATAGTTGTAGCCACAATTTACCACCCTTTTATTGCTGTTATAGGTGCTTTTGACCAAAACTATTCTTATTGCGTTCATTATGGAGCTGCTCCGGAATATCAGGCAGGATAACAGATATTTTATTAATTCATGCACCAAAGGTGTAAGAAAATAGTTGTGACAATATGAATAGTCTTCATAATTTCCCAAAATACTAATTTCATCCTGTGCACGAGCTAGAGTGGACCAATTCCAAGCCATGTTGTATATGTATAGCTAGCTAGAATTTGAATGGACAATTTCCTGTTTCTGCATAGTCAAACTATTTTGAACAAGTTTTGGTGCCTTTTGGCCATTTGAAATGGTTAGATGATGGGGAAAGCTAATGAAATAATTTTAGAACTAAATACATATCAACACTTATTATTACAGCTTCAAATAAATCCTACTTTGCTTAAAGAATTCAATTGAAACAGGTCAAAAAGTACAAAAAAATAGTCAAAATAGAATATATGCTCTTCAACATTTAAAACATGTAAACACTAATACATAATGCATTCTATCACCATAATTAGCATCAAAACATAACATAAGGTTTATAAAATAGTTTATAAAATAGTTTATCAAATAGTTTAGCAAATATCAAAAAATGGTCCATGAATGAGGCAATTTTTTGGCCTCATCATTAACCAACAGCCTGCATTCCACATAATTCAAACTCACGTTCACCTGCCCTCCAAGCACCTTAGCCATGGATTAGGTAGCCATGTGGGCTATGCACCCACACAAAACCAATGAGGCACCTTCCACCTCTTATCTCCTTCGTCGGTGCCAAAAACCAAATGACAAAAGCCTTTAACCTTTGTTGCCATCGGGAATCGAACGTGGGACCTTTGTCCTTCCAACAACCTATGTGTCAGGCCTTGCCACTAGACCACCCGAGTAGATGGTGATGGGAGTGCACCCTCACTTCGTCTTATTTGTTTGCCATTTGCTTCAATCCTTTAAAAATTTAAAACCTTTGCCTTGCTCATGAAAATCGCTCAAGATATTTCCTAGCCCTTTGCATGTGTAATATTATTTTTGGAGACTTGCTTTATTACATCCAAACCATATGGTATAAATACCATATCTTATGTTTGCTCCACTTTGGTGGGAAAATATTAAAATGATTTTTTTTGCACCCAACCCTAACTTAGGGTTTAATTAAATTAATTTATATTATTAATTATAATATAAATATTATAATTAATTAACCTTAGGCTTAACTTAAACTCTTAATATTATAATAATAAATATTATAATATTATTTCCTTTGGGCCTAGGTATTTTCCAATCTTAGGCTTTATCTGAACACCTTTAATATTATAATAATAAATATTATAATATTATTTCCTTTGAGCCTAGGTACCTCCTTTCTTCAAGGTGTTTTTTCAATATTTTGACCAATCATGTGAAGCTTTAAACCAAATATCTTGGGCTTAAAATATAAATATTTTAACCCTCATTTTGCCAATTCCTTGCATTGACTTATGATATCACTGACATTGTTTCTTGACATCAATGACAACACAACTACTCAAAATGTCCAACAAGATCTCCACATTTTGTATGAAGTTCCTATTTTTGTGAGCTTTCATTAATGGCTATTTTATGAGTTATTTTAGAAGTTTCTCATGCTATTTACTTGCTTATTATATTGCCATTATTTTTTTGCTAAGTTAGAAAAGTGTATTTTTGAAAGGAATGCTAACCTTTTACATCAACAGATGTGGCCAATCACTATCTATTTTACCAAGAAGGATTTCCCACTGGCATAAATCCTATACCAACTGTGTAACAACAAATACACTTCACTAAGCACATCCAAAACTAGAAAACCAGCATACACCTTACATATCTAAATATCATATACTCTATGCTTTCCTAGCAGCCTCTTCCTACTTATCCCCATTGTCAATTCCTGTGGCATTATCATTGTCAACTAAATTATATATGTACATTAGGATATCATTCCCCATTCCTTTCTGGCAACTACCATAACTCCTTCATTAGCAATACCATCTGCTACCCTGTTGGCTTCTCTATAAATATGATTGATAGACACATTCTCGAGTCTATCTAAAAGCACTCGAGCTTCCACCATCATTAATTCAATAGTCCGGGCAACTGGTTGTCCTCCCTTTAAAATGGTCACAATATTTTGAGTCTCCTTCAACTATGATATTATCTAGATTGCAATTTATAGCCAAACAAATTCATATATAATCTACTCTTGCTTCTATAAAATGACTTGTCTATTCACCCAATGGTTTAGCAAAGGCTTTGATTACCTTACCCAAATGATTCTAGATCACCCCTCCAGCTCCTACCAGCCTAGGATTACCTCACAAGGCCCCATTTTGCATGAGTTCTAGTATGAACTTGAGGCATTGGTAATTTCTCTCTGACTCCCCAACATTCCAATATCCACCTTTCCTACTCTGATTCCCATCCCTCATTGAAGAGGGTAGTGTTAAAAATTCTCCATCAGGAGACTTCTTGCTCGGTTCCAAACCATTTCCCAGTCCATCTTCAAGTCCTCAAATATTTTTTGGTTTCTTTCATTCCAAACTCTCCACCAGATATGTAGAAGGCTTAGAAGCCACAACTTCCTGATTCTTCTGCCTTTAAAATGAGGACCCTATTGCAAGTTCAAGTTTGAGATAGTTCTCGGGAAAACCCACTAAAATTGGAATTCAATATAGAGCTGATCAAAAAAAAATTGGTAAAGGAGCACTTAATAATTATATGATCAATTGTTTCCTCCTTTTTTTCACACAAAACACATCTATTTGGTAAGAAGAAACCACATTTTTTTAAATTATCCTAGGTCATAATTTTACTATGCATAACCAACCACTAAAAAATAGTAATCTTAGGGATGATATCTTTGTCCCAAACCTTTACATGGTGCCACACTACCCCTACACCTTCATCCAAGTTATAACCAAACTTCACAGAATAATCTCCACTCTTCATTTTCATCCAAATAAATATATTATTCAATCGCTAATGGTTGAGGATGTAGGTATTCAGGCATCTATTAATACTTTCTAGGTGTGGACACAAGTCTTCATTGATGTTCTCAGCATAAAGCCACTTTCACCTATTGATGCAATTTTCTTCCACCATATAATCCCAAACCAATAGTCCATAAATAGGAATGAGGATTGTTCTTAAGTTTGCAAACCTTGGGATATCACAAAGACGAGATTTAAAGAGCCAAGTATCCTACCAAAATATCATTTTAGCACCATCTCTAATCTACCATCTACAACCCTGCTATATCAGATATCTTACCTGTTGAAGGCTATTCCAAAAACTAGACCCCTTAGGGGGGTTGAGGTTTTCCAAAAAGGAGGAATTATGTAAATACTTAGCTTTTACAATTTGACCCAGGGAGTGTCTTCTTCCTTCACCAACTTCTAATTTAACTTTTCCATTAGAGTTGTGTTCATTTTGGAAATATTTTTAGTCCCAAACCCCCATATTTTTTAGAGGTATAGACTTTGTTCCAAGCAAGTAAAGATATCCTCTTCTTTTCCTCAGCTCTAGACCACAAAAAAAATCCTTTGGATCTATTCAATTTTTTTGCAGATCGATATTGCCATTTTAAAATTAACATGAAGTAAATAGGTATGCTTTGAATATAGGATTTCACAAGTTGGGCCTTTCCTACCTGACTAAGAAGATATCCTTTCCAAGAAGACATTTTCTTTGTAAAACGTTCAATAATCGGATCCCACAAGGCTTCGTTCATACTTCCATGAAATAAATGCATCCCTAGATAGGTTTTTGACAAATAACCTATGCCATAATTGAATATTCTTCCTATCTATAGTTGGAGAGCTCTAGAGGTATTCAAGAAAAAAAATTGCTTTTATTAAAATTTACTCGTTCGCCTATTGTAATCTCATAAAAATGCAAAATCATATTAATATGTCTTGCTTGTGGAAGAGATGATCTTGTCAAAATTAGAGTATCATCCATAAATTATTGAAAAGAGATTGGTTCCAGAGTGGAAGTTGTCCTGATACCTTCTATGTCTCCTCTATTCATGGTTTTTGTGAAGGTTGTACCCATAGCTTCAGCTAAAATTATAAATAGATAAGGTGATAGGGGGTCCCCTTATCTCAAACTCCTCTTGCTAGAAAAATAACCCAATGTAGACCCATTAACTAATATGGATATCTAAACTATGGAGATGCATTTTTTCATCATAGAGATCCAATCCTCATGAAAACCAAAATTTTGGAGCACTTTGATCAGGAAATCCCAAGAAACTCTATCATAGGCTTTATTCGTATCCAATTTAAGAAACATACCTTCCTTTTTTATTTAGATACAAAGTGCGAGATCTCATGAATTGAAATTATCCCATCAAGAATATATCATCCTTGAAAAAAACCCCTTTGGTTTTTGTCAATGACAAAACGAAGATCCATCTTCTATCGGTTTACAAGGACTTTGGACATAATTTTGTAGAGTATTACACAGGCTAATTGGGTGGTAATCTGCAAAATATTTAGCACCAAAAATATTTAAGATGAGAGCTAAGAATGTACAGTTCACATAAGAAGGTATCCTTTTAAAAGTTTGAAACTCCTTAACTGCCAAGGTGACCTCATTGTCAATGATGTGCTAAAAATTATGATAGAAGAGCACTAGAAACCCATCTAGGCTAGGAGATTTATCTCCTTTCATGGATAAGACTGCCTCTTTAATTTCTTATCTATAAAGGGGTTGAGGAGATAGTCATTTATATGATTTGTAATATTTAAGGGAATATGGCCTAACAACAAGTCCATCGCCTCTTCATCCAACTCCGAATCTAATCCTAACATGTCTTGGAAAAATCAAACAGCTTTCCCTCTAATTTGGAAAGGATTCCTTGTATAAGAACCATCAACATCTTTCTCTCCTAGATTTTATTAAAACTTATGTTCCTAAGAATTAAAACATGGAAAAACCTCATATTCATGTCCCCTTCCTTTAACCACAAAACTTTCGATTTTTATCACCATAAAGCCTCCTCACACGCCAAAGTATTGTGCCAATCACATAGAAGATTTTTTTTTTTAGTTCGAACTTCCTATGAATACTCCCCCAAACACAAAGCATCTTCTAACTCCATGAGTTGTAAAGCTACCTTTTTAATCATAATATCTCCAAACACCTTTTTCTTCCATATTTTTAAGTTTCGCTTAACAAATATTAGTTTCTTTGCTACTTGAGTCAATTTATCCCTAGAGAAATATTGTTGAAACCAAGATTAAATCTTGCTCTCTAAATCAAGAATGAAGGATCCATATATTTTCAAATTAAAAAGGGATAGCAAAGAGCCTTTTCCTATTCGTTGTTTTCCAAATCAAAAGATTATGATCTAAGCCAATTTTTGGGAGGGTCATGAGAGTAGTGTCCCCAAACAACACAAAGCTCTCCTAATAAATCAACACCCTATCCATTCTAATATAAATAAATTGACTCCATATCCACCTATTAGTCTAGGTAAACTTTTCTTGCCTAAGATTCAAGTCCATAAAGCATTTGAATTTATAAAATCACCAAACTCAATCATACTCTTTGAATATCCTTCAATGCCTACCTTCTTATCAGATGAATATAGAGGGATATTGAAGTCCCCTGGAATGATCCATGGGATACCTACAAAGACATGACTGAGTTCACTCAATTCCCTCCATAACCTTCATCTTACAGCGATAGTATTGGGTGCATAGACATTTGTAATGATCCAGTGGGAATTATCCTCCTTCAAAAAGAAGTGGATAGCACAAAATCTATCATTTGAGATAATGTATTATCCTTCCAATTTATATGGGTCTCAAATACACATCATTCCTCCTAAGGAGCTCATTTAGGGTTGACCAAAAAATTTTTCTCCTCTCTAAATCTTGTCTTTAACCATTGCTAAGTTTGCTTCTACCACCTTTGTCTCTTGTAATAGAAAAATATCTATGTGATTATCTATTCTCAATATTTGTATTGATCTATCTTCTAGTCCCGTTGAGACCTCGTACATTCCATGATAAAATCTTATTTTTTAGATTTAACTAATTTCTTCCCTTCTCCACCCATATTGATGATGGTTTGTGTTCCTCTGGCTATCTCTATCATTGTTTCCCTCTTCCTTACCTTTGTTAACAGGGGTCTACCTACAGTATGTTCCTTACCAACATCAAGGGGAGTTCTCTTTTCTTGATTCCTAGTCACCCTTGAGGACATCATCAAAACCTCTTATTAACCAAAATCCTCTTGTATTAGAGCTATAGGCTTCACCTCTATCCTTTTAGGATCTTCTTATCTTCCCTTAATGCTTTTCTAGCTTCAGCCTACCTATCCTGATTTGTAAGAATCATATCAATAGAGTTAACCTCTACATCCACTTCTAGAGGTTTTACACTCTCCTATTGTACCCCCTCATGATTCACCCATTATGTCTCCTCCAAAAATTCCATAATTTTGGTTGGGTCTCCCATTTCATCCTCTTTAGCTCCTCTCAAGCAAGCAAAAGAGTTAGGGTCTACAAAGTCAAGGGGTTCCACAGCTCCAGGGGGGGTTGGACTACCACAACTCCATAAGAGGGATATTCCATGTGTTCCTCCTCAGCCACCACAACTAGCTGGTGTGAGGTGCTTACTTCCTTTTGATTATCCACCATGATATCCATGCCTTTACCCTACTCTACATCTTTACTCTCCTTCCTTTGCCAGAATTTCTTATTGGGAGTTTTCTTCTTCTTCAAGAAAAAGCTTGAGATATGACCTTTCCCTTTACAAAGATCACAAAGGGGCAAAAAAATTTCATACTCCAACCTTTAAGTCTAGGTACCCACTAGGGATGTTAGGTCTATTTTTTCTGAAATATTGCTATCTATATCAACATTAACATAAATTTGAGTAAACACCATATGAAACTTCAGCCTAGTTACCCTATCAATGCTAACAAAGGTACCAATACCATTTGCAATAACCTTTAAAAATTTATCATGCAAATATTGAAAGGGAAGTTGAGGTAATCTTACCCAAAAAATATTTGTGTTGAGACTTTGGTTGTGAGGTTTAAAATCCACATATTTTTTTATGAGAAACAGGCTACGTTTTCCAATCAACCATGGTCCTCCACCTAGAATTTTTACATGTCACTTACCTGAGTAAGTTTGTTCATGAAGAACCTATTTGGGAGCACCACAATCTCCATGGAGTCTACCAATTTCCATCTATCAAAGGCCCAACTTTGAATAGTGTTTATATTTGGCCTTACCCCAAAAAACTTGCCCACTAAATTATGTTCCCCTTACACCTTCATGTTCAAAATTATCTTTGAGGGAATGTGGTGTAAACTCAGCTACAAGAGACCAACAAAATGGACTCCAATCATATAACACAAATGCAATAATGGAAGAAAATTGCCAATTGATATTCTTCTCATTCTTGAATTCACACCCCTTCTACAAAATATTACAATCCATCATATAGCAACCGAAAACCAAAGAAACCCTAAAAATGTCTTTTTTTTCTAAAAACTACTAAAAATAGATCTTTTTCCTAAAAATTGCTAAAAATAGAAATGAGTCGGATTGCGACCAAATTTGGTACACACATCCCTCTTACCATAATGAAACTTAATTTAATATATTAGGTCTCAAATTAAGGTATAACAAAAGATAATAAACTTATAACAACCAAAAAATCCAAAAAACCCAAGAACCTATTCTAAAAGCTAATTTTGGGGCACTAGATGTCGGAGTTAGGTCCCAAAAATATAATTTTTGGAGGGTCAAGAGGATCAAGGATTATCTTGATGTAGAACATGCACATGGAACCACCTGTTAAATTTCAAGGCAAACGGGCGTATGGTTCACAAGTTATGGCTTCGGCAAGGTGCTTCATTCTCCTTTGGTGAAAAAGAACTTAGCTCTTGCGAGTTCAGCTAAATTGAAATCTTGTAGCTTCTGGTTATCAATTTTCTTTAGCTCTGAATCTAAAACCCAAGTGTTATCTAACTGTGGTAATCCTTCCCACTGAACCAAGAATTTTTTGTAGCTCCCATGTCTGGTGATGATCACCTTCTTATCGAGCACCTGTGCAACTCTATCTTTCTTCTTCTTAGGCATCTGTCGGGCCCAATTTACTATCTCCTATAATTCACCATCCTTGATAGTACCAGGATACTAAAATAAATCAAAAACATTAAAAATGGGTGAAATATCAAATTCATTGGGCAGCTCCACTTTATAGGCATTATCATTAATTTTCTTCAAAATCCTGCATGGCCCAATTTTCTTAATTTTTAGTTTGTTATATGTCCCCTTAGGAAATATTTCTTTCCTAAGATGAACCATGACCATATCACCCTCTTCAAACACTTTCACCCTTTTGTGTGCATCAGTAGCAACCACTTCATTCTCCATAGTGGTCAACAACAAGACTCTCCTACTCAATGCATTAGCAACCTTATTCTATTTTCCTGACTTGTGTTTTAGGAAAAATGTATACTATTGCAAAAATGAAACCCATTTGGCATGTCTGCTATTTAATTTTTTTGAGAATTGACATACCTCAATGATTCATGATCAGTAAACAACACAAAATACTTTGATATTAAGTAGTGCCTCCAATGTTTCAATGCTTGCATAATTGCATAAAATTCCACATCATATGTAGAAAAATTCTTCCTTGCATCATTCAACTTCTCACTAAAAAATACTACAGGTCGGCCCTCTTGACTTAAGACACCACCAATTCCAACAAATGAGGCATCACAATAAACCTCAAACACCTTACTAAAATCTGGTAACACTAGAACAGGGGCTTTCGACACCTTCTTCTTCAAGATTTTAAAACTCTCTGTTGCTATCGTAGTCCATACAAACACTTTCCCCGTTGTGCACTCAGTTATAGGGGCAACTATACTACTGAAGTTCCTAATGAACTTCCTGTAAAAGGTAGCTAGTCCATAAAATCTCCTTACTTCTATTATAGATTGTGGAAGAGTCCATTCCAGAATCACCTTCACTTTCTCATCATCCATCCTCATGCCATCTCGAGATTACAAATCCCAAAAACACTAAACTATCTTGAAGAAATCTATATTTCTTCAAGTTGACATACAATTTCTCCTTCCTGAGCATGTCTAACACTAATTTCAGGTGTAACAAATGGTCTTCTTCACTTTTACTACAAATCAAAATATCATCAAAATACACAACCACAAACTTACCATTATATTCCCGTAGTACTCTATTCATCAATCGCATAAATGTACAGGGTACATCAGACAACCCAAATGGCATCACCATCCACTCGTACAATCCAAATTTTATCTTAAAATTTGTCTTCTATTCATCCCCTTCTCGAATTCTGATATGGTAGTAGCCACTCCACAGATCAATTTTACTGAAGTATTTAGCTCCATCCAATCCATCCATCATGTCATCCACTCTTGGCATAGGATACCGATACTTTACTGTGATTTTGTTTATGGTTCTACTGTCTACACACATTCGTCAGTAAACATCTTTCTTTAGGGTCAGCAATGCTGGAGTCACACATGGACTCATACTCTTCCTAATTAATCCCTTTATCAACTCTGTTACCTGCCTACTCAACTCTTAATTCTGTGTCGGATTCAACCGATAAGCTGCCTGATTTGGGAGCACTGATCCTGGAATCAAATCTATGTGATTTTGGATATCCCTTTTTTATGGTATCCCATCTGGTAACTCCTCTGGTGTGATATCTTTATATTCACTTAGCAACTTAGATGTTGTTTTAGGTATAACCACTTCCTCTATTTCTAGCTTCCTAGTTGTTAAGGCATAACAGAAGCTAGCGTCCTTGATATTTGTAAGAAACTCCTTCATTGTCAACAAGCTCTCACTCGGCCCATCCTCCTTCAGAGGTACAATAACTACCTTTACACCATCCTTCTAGAATGTGTAAGTATTCTTTCTCCCATTATGGTTAGTATCCCTATCGTACTACCAAGGTCTTCCCAATAGAATGTGACATGCATCCATCGAGATCACATCACACCACACTTCATCCTTGTAAGTGCTCCCAATTGAAAATTTAATTAAACACCTCTGATCTACTATTACCTCATTCCCCTTCTTAACCCATGATATGTGATATGGATAAATATGTTTTTCATATTTCAGGTGCATTTTATCAACCATGACATTTGACACCATGACATTTGACAATGTTACATACCTTCCCTCCTGATGTACACCTTGTTTGAAATATGTTCATTCGTAGCCAAGAATCTTCACCATCTATGGTCTTCCCCTTTTCTTTTCTCTACACCATATCTTTCTTAGGATCAATCAATGTCCTTATCATAAGTACTTCCCCTATGTCAGCAACAACTTCATCCTCATCCTACTCTTCCATATCAACCAGATTGACCCTTCCTTGTACTCCTTGACCCCTTTCTTGGACATCATTTTGGGGACACTCAAATGCTCTGTAATCCTCCTCATCACATCCATAACAAGTATACGACATCCTCGGATCATTCCCATTTCATCCACCATTGTAACCTCTACCTCGTTGGTATCCTCTTCCTCTCAGATTTTGCCCATCTTCTTCTTGTTTAGCATGTATTGAGGATTCTCCCTTGAGAAAATTAGATCCACTTCGACCCTGATCTAAAGAGGGTTTGAATCCCTTCTTACCTCTTCTATTAATCCTTTTCAATTTCTCCTTTGCCTTTAGGGCCATTTGATATGCATCCTCTAGTATAAGAGTGTGCTGCATGTTCATCTCATCTTGAACAGCAAAACTTAGGTCATTTACATACTTGGCAGCCTTTTGGTCCTCTGTCTCATTGTGCTCCACTCAAATGGATAGCTTGTAGAATTCATTAGTATAGTCCTCAATGCTTTGATCCTTCTGTCAAAGATTCTGAAATCTATGAAATAGGGTTTGGGAGTAGTCTACAGGTATAAATTTTTCCTGTAACTTCTTCATATTTGTCCAATCCTTGATCTTTTCCTTTCCATTCCTCTGTCGTGTAGTCTATAAATGATCCCACCAAATCAATTCATATCCCTTCAACTTTGTGCATGTGAGCTTAACCTTCTTCTCTTCAGCAAGGTTACTCCATTCAAAATATTTTTCTAGGCTATTTATCCAATCGATCAACTCCTCTGGTTTCAACCCACCAGCATACTCGGGAACCTCGATCTTGATCCCATCTCAATTCCCCTTAAGCCCCTCTAGAGCTCGTATCGGTTGATTTTCAAAATTGTTCCCTTCTTCCTCTAGGCCCTTTGGTTCTACTTTTGCATGGACCTTAGATCCACGTTCCTCATGCATATTTTCATCATCAGATCCTTGATCTGCATGTGCCCTAGGACATCTCTCTCCCATGCTATCAATCACACTAGTTAGCCATGCTATTTCTACATTTAGATCCTCGATATGCCTATTCATCTGGGCATATCTTCTAGGTGGCATCTTCCCTTCACTAGCAAGATCACACCCACTTTGATACCAAATGGTGTAAACTCAGCTACAAGAGACCAACAAAATGGACTCCAATCACATAACACAAATGCAATAATAGAAGAAAACTGCCAATTGATATTCTTCTTATTCCTGAATTCACATCCCTTCTACAAAATATTACAATCCATCATATAGCAATCAAAAACCAAAGAAACCCTAAAAATGTCTTTTTTCTAAAAACTGCTAAAAATAGATCTTTTTCCTAAAAATTGCTAAAAATAGAAATGAGTCGGATTGCACCTAAATTTGGTGCACACATCCCTCTTACAATAATAAACCTTAATTTAAAATATTAGGTCTCAACTTAAGGTATAAAAAAATATAATAAACTTCTAACAGCCAAAAAAACCCAAAAAACCTAGGAACCTATTCTAAAAGCTAATTTTGGGGCACTAGATTTCGGAGTTAGGTCTCGAAAACATGATTTTTGGATGGTTCACCTGTTAAATTTCAAGGCAAACGGGTGTACGGTTCACAAGTTATGGCTCCGACAAGGTGCATCAGAATGTTGAGAATGCCATCTTTAAATCTCATGTTTAAGTGGCTTACCAATAGAGGAATATTAGTAGTGGGTTTAGAGCCATGTACCACCTAGGCCCAAGAGCAGTTTTGTTCCACTTCTAGGATCCAATTATCCTATCTGCTTTCTACCTATGAGTCATCCTACCCCTTCTTTAGGACTACTTTGTCATGAGGTTCTTGCATTTTTCTTCCTAGAAATCCATTCTCCAGCTCTTCATCCAAGATCCCATCCATTGATGTACCTTCCAAGGCCCCAGTTCGGCCCTGCCCTACTCTAATTTGTGTTCTAATCACTCCTTGTCTATATTCAATCACTCCAAACTCTATTATATCTGCTCCTTTTCCTGCTCGTTCTATTATTTAACTCAAACACCCATTTATGGTTTGAAAATAATTGAAAATCCTATTTTTGGGTTTTTCTTTTTCCTCCATTTTAGGTTTTGACCCCTCCTTGGTTATTTGCCCTGCCGACTAATCTCATCAACTAGGTTTGAGCATAATTTTTTGTCACTATTGTTGCTCACTACCACCACTACTTTTAGCTTTTTTATTGTTTTTTTGCCTGCTATGTGTAAGGGTTTCTATTGTGAAAACCACTACACACCTGTGTCCTATGTATGCTTTCTAACTCCAACCATTGTATTTTATCACTTTGGATTTTCACTACTCTTGAAGATCCCATTGTGTTATCGCCATTATCAAAACTTGTGCATCCATCCCTATTGTCTCTAAATATTTTTGTAAAAGCTTTATGAGTTATTATATTATCATTATCATAGATATAATATTGCATGCTTATTTTTATCCGTGTGGTTGCATTTCCTTTAATATATAGCATAAAAATTTAACAAAGGTATCATAGCACAAGGTATATTGATAGCAGATAGAGAGATTGAGAGGAGATATGAAATATCATTTTCAAATGTTTGAAATTGCTTTTTGGATTGAGTCTTGCCATAGAGTTGTAGAAAAACTCGTGAAGACTAAGACTCAACATTGATTCCACTAGGTTGACAAATCAACTAGTGAATTTCATTATCTTTAGATTTAAAAAAATTCTATTATCATTTTCTAATACTTTGTTGCAGATAAATTTTGATTCAAAGAAAGTCGAGAAGCTTCCTACAATAGCTAGGGAAAATATCTTCTTTAGAATCGATCGAGTACTTGAAGCAACAAGTTGAAGATTGAATATTGAAGATAGAATATTGAGGAGACTCAAGAAAGAGATCTCCATAGAATATTGAATATTTATGAGAACCAAGAAAGAAGTCATCATTGAAGATTGAATATTCTTATTGAATATTGAAGATAGAGAAGGACTAGAAAAGGTCCTATTGTAGATTTTAGAAGCAACAAAATTTGGATATCCAAGAAAGAGATCTCATTGCAGAATTTCCATAGTTGGAAGAAGAGATCAAGGAAAGGTATCATTGAAGTTTTAAGAAGAAGACTTGAGGATTTTTAGAATTGGAAGGCCCAAGAGAAGAAGGCTTCAAGAAAACTTGAAACGAAAAGGAGGCTAGAAAAACCCCATTGAAGAAAGTAAATAAGTGGTCATTAAAGGAGACTTGAATAAATACCAAGGGAGAAGATTGCAAGTAAGGAGAAGTTCCTGATAAGAAGGATTTGGGACAATTATCATCATCCAATAACAAGCCCAAAAGGAAGAAGGATTTGACAAGAAGTTTGCCAAATTTTGGAAATATTTTCAAAGATCTCAAGATATTCAGATTCTTGAGAAGGAGGCCAATTTGAAGTTAAAATTTGACAAGGAGATTGCAGGAGAAAGAAGCTAGAAGCAGCCACCAAATTTAAGAATTTTAAGGACAGCCATAAACGATTTGAAGGTTGATTTGCAATAAGGATATTGTTGGTTTTTACAATAGAAATTGAAAGGTTTTTTCAAGTATGATTGAGCTAAGAATTGGAGGAGTTTCCAAGAAAATTTGAGATATTATAGGATAGTAAGAGGGCAATATTTGGGTAGCACTAATAGATGAAAATTTTAGAGTTCAAAAGAGCAAATTTAGAGGAGAATTGAAGCCATAAAATTAGACTTTTGGATAGCATAGAAGCTGATTTCTAAACAACATTGGAAGTTGTAAATTAAAGCCTTTTTGAACAGCAAACCAAAGGCTAAAAGATAGAGAGAATTGGGTAGTATTATAGCTGCAAAATTATACATTCTTGGATAGCAATATAAGTTTCATAAAGTTGAAGCTTATTGAAAAAGTAAGATAGATTTGTAAGATAGAAAAGTTTAGGTCAGCAAAGCATAAGGAATAGAAGCTGAAAATTTTACAAACTCGGGGCAGCAAATAAGTGAGTCTAATCACCATGAAATCTAGCTACAAAAAGAGATCAAAAGGTATGCAATATTGGTGCAATAAAATTTCATTATTTAGCTTATTATTAAGTCTTTAAAAGCACCACATTTGAGGTTTTAAAGTAGTAAGAGGATATCTCAAGTTTACTTCAAGGTTGGAGTAGATTACATTTACAAGGAATTAAAACCTGCACAAAAGAAAGGAGAAGTTAGATATAATACAAGTAAAATAAAATATCAACTTCTTACTATCTATTAGAAAATAAACAAGCCAACAAATATTGGATACAATAAACTATCCAAAAGGTAAAAGTTTTGGCATAAACTAGAAGCTTGGAGTCACCATATAAGATATCACCAAGCATTGAGCCAAGAAGGAGATGTAGAAGAATATTAGCCAATTAGGAAAAGGTAAAGCGGAAGAGAAACCATCATTATCACGTTTTGGTAAATAGGATCCACTAGAGGAGTAGGAAAAAGGAGAGGTGCCACCACCAAATTTGAGAAGATAAACCACCATTTCAAGCAAGCAAGGGTGATGATTGAAAGTATAGGGGGACAAGAAATTTAAAGGTATATTCTTGTGTTTCCCTAAAGCTACATACAACAGCCAATAATCATCATAGAGCCAAGCAAAGTGGTTGCACATAAAGTGACAAAAATAATGCACATTTAGAGTATTGAGGACAACAATCCAACCTACACTCAGTTTGAAGTAGTAGTATTCTATTAAAGGGATGTCTAAAGTGTTTGAGAGGAGACAAAGTTACATTAGCGATTAAAGAGGTGCAAGATCCAAGTTTATTCATCTGTTGAAGGTTAGAAAACACAACACCATCTTGAAAATACCAACCAACAACATCAATCAATTCAAATTAGAGGTGTCATTCATAGTAAAGGAGGTAAGATGCAGCATCAAGTGTTATTAAGTGAAAAAGGAGGAAATGAACATTATAAAGGAGCTTATCAACTAAGGAGCCACATTGAGAAGAGGTAGCACTTAGATGAACATTACAAGGTAGATGATAGCACCACATATAGAGTATATAGCATACGAAGGAGCATTACAAAGGATAGCACCATGTAGAAGGAGTGTTACAAAGGATAGTGCCACATAGAAGTGTTACAAAGGATAGTTCCACATAAAAGGAGTGTTACAAAGCAAATAATAGTGCCACATAAAGAAGAGTGAGTGCTCTACCAAGAAAAGAAAAGTAAAGGAGTGTTAACATCATGTTGAAGAGAGATAGTGCATGAGGAGTGAAGGAACGTTAAAGAGAAGAGAGTGCCATCACTTGGAAGGACAAGAAGGTGAAAAGATATTTTGGTAAGTGTCACAGTGTAAAAGATAACTCCAAGAAAAGAGATAACATCTTCTTTGCATGAGTGACAAGTCTCACAAACAATTCTTGCAATAATAAGGTAATGCAAGTGAATGTAGTGCAACATAGTGGAAGGAGAGTGATCAACAACATGAGGAAGATAGTCAACGATGTAGAAGGTGCCAAAAAGGAGAACATTTAATATTGTAATAAAGGTATAATAAGAATTGAATATGGAGAAGTGAACAGTGCTTTAATTCAAGTGCAAGTTGCAGAGAAATTAAGGATAATTAGACGTCATACTTAGTGCACACTCAAGTCAAGAAGGTATTTAGAATTATTTAATTAAGCTTGCATTTTTATAAAGTTACAAGAGAAATAAGGAACATTAATGCTAAGGTCAAACTTAGTTAATCTTTTATGTTGGAGATTAATTAGATAAATGGAGGAATAAGGAATTGCATTGTGTTATATTAAATTACCTTATTTGGTACATGTCAATGTACCACCTTGGGTACATTGTTAGATTAGGAGTTTATAAATCTCAGTTCCATCTTGTGGTTGCATAGCCTTCATATTTTACATCTTGTGGTTACATCTCCATTAATATACATCACCAAAATCTAATATCGGTATCAAATAACATGGTAGATCGATAGGAAATAGGGAAAGCCACAAAGAGAGATTGAGAGGAGTTCAGAAATATTAGTTCCAAAATTTTTAAGATTACAGGTGGCTAGAATCTTTCCATAGAGTTGCAAAAAAACTTGTGAAGACTATGACTAAGTGTTAATTCCACTAGATTGACAAACCAGATAGTAAATCTAATTATCTCCAGAATTATAGATTCTTCCATTCCAATTTCTAACATCTTTTTGCAGAAAAAGGATATTCGAAGAAAGTTGGGAAGCTTCCTACATAGAACTAGGAAGAATATTTTATTAGAATCATCCCAACACTTACAAAAACAAGTAAAATATTACAAATTTTAGAGATCTAAAAAAACCCATTACAAGAGTTGCAAGCCTGAATATTATAGAAGAGATGAAAAGGCTATAGCAACCTTACTACAGACTCAAGGAAGAAGAGACTCCAGATATGAGTCCAGGAGAAGATTATAAATTGGTGATCTCCATTGAATATTGAATTCTATCAATTGCAGAAGGAGACAATATCTCAAGAATATTAAAAAACCTACAAAAAGTCCCATTGAAGAACTTCCAATTTAGTAAGATAGAAGACTAAAGAAGGACAAGCAACAAGTCCCATTCTAGATTCCAATAGTAGCAGATTTTAGATATCTAGGAAGGAGATCTCATTGCCAACACTTCCATAGTAGAAGGTTGAAGGAAAGGTCTCATTGGGAAGACTAGATAAGCTACAAGAGTGAAGATCCTAAAGAAGAGGTCTCAATGAGAAACAAGGAGAAGGCTTGGTGAGCTTCATTGAAGGAGATACATAGAAGGCCATTAAAGAAGTTCCTAGGAGAACATATTGGAGAAATTTACCACCAAGGAGAATTTCCTAATAAAGAAATATTTTGGGACAATTGTTGTCATCAAACAAAAATTCCAAATGGATATAGATTTGGTAAGAAGCTTACCAATTTTTGAAGGAGTTGGTGAAGACCTCAAGAGATTCATATTCTTGAGAAGAAGGCCTATATTGAATTCATAATTTGATAAGGATATTGAAGGAGAAAGGAGCCAAACATTACTACCGAACTTGAAATGTTTGAAGATTGTCTTTGAAGGCTAGAAGCCTCATTTAGAGAAAGGAGATAGGATTTTGTTGAATCTACAACAAATTACTGAAGGTTTCTTGAAGGAAAATATCAGCTATGATCTGGAGGAGTTTCCCACCAGATTTTTGAGATTCAAGGATAGTATTTTAATGGAGATATTGACTACTTTACAATATAAAATATTTCATTTTTTAAGACAACAAGAAAGTAGCAAGTTGTAAAGCATCAAAATTCATATTTATAGAGTGCATTTTGAAGGATATTTGAATTCACCTACTACAATTTTAGGGCAACAAATTAGAGGGTTTCAAAGCTACAAATAGGTGAGATAGAGAGTTGTTTTGGATAGCCGATAAGATATACAAGTACATTTAGTAAAAAGTAGTAATAAGATGAATCTAATCACCTTGCAATCCTTCATCTACAAATTTCATTAAGGTAAGCAACTTTGGTGCAATAGGTTCATCACTAAACATTAAGTTACTTAGTTCTTTATTAAGTTTCATTAAGCACCATATCAGAGTTAAAGTTGCAAGGATAAGGTTGCATATTAAATTCTTCAAAGAGAGTGTTGAAGATAGTTTTTTTTAAGGTTAATACCTACACATTAAAATAGAATTTAGATATATTTTGATAGAAATAAAAATATCATCTTCCTATTATCTAGTTACAACAAAGAAGACATTATTCTTAAGTGAAAGTTGCAGAGTTTATTAGTGCATTTGAGAGTTCTTTAAGAATTACTATTAGTGCATCTTGCAATTTACTTTGAAGTAGCAATAAAGTGAGATTACTATTGCACTATTTTAGTTGTTCTTACCTACATTAAACTTATTAATCTTAAAGGATTATTATGTGCATTAGCTTTAAAGTTAAAGTGAAAATCCAAACAGCACAAATCAATGTACTATAAAATTGTCTAGAGACACTATTGAGCATATAGAATTTGTAGCTTATTGTGGCCTACAAAAGCCACTACAAAGGGTAATATTCCTCCAAGGAGTGGAGAATAAAGCTACCATCAAAACCAGTAGAAGGAGCTACAAAACAAGACTAGGAGAGTCTCATATTTTAGGTGCAACTAAGGAGCATTTTATAGGGTTATACAAGCACCAAATTTGTCTCTATTATTACATCAAAGGGATACAAAGGTTAAGTGTCTTAAGGATACTCTATGTAGCCTATCATCCTATATACAAGCAACCACCATTAGCACTAGCAAAAGTGCTCAAAGAGGAGCCATACAAAAGGGGCTCAACGTCCACCATTAGCACAAGCAAAAGGTGCTTAAGAAATGAGCCAATAGAAGGGTTCAATATCCATCGTTGGTCAGGTAAGTACAACCCAAGGTGCTTGAGTAAAGAACCATCCATAAGGCTTACTATCCAGCTTGTTAAGGTATTAGAATATACCTTAGTCAGTGATGAGCACCAAAAATACTAATATCTTTGCATATATGTCTAACATTTTGCATAGCATTATTATGTAAGATTTGTACTTCTTATGAATATTTATATGTATTTAAAGGTAAATTATATATATTGCCTATGTTTTGTGTGTAAATTTAACTATTTTTATTAGTTTTTGCGTAAATTACATCAAGGTCCCTTCTGGACCTGGCATGATCTATTTTTGAAGGAGTTGAGAAAGGAGTATGGTCTTAAGGGGAAGGCGCCTTACTCTCATATTTTGAAGGGAAGGAGCCTTACTCCCATATTGCAATAAATGAATCACCTTACTCCCTATGATGTATTCAAAGGTAGATGACTCTATGTAAACAAAATGAAGCACCTAACTCCAAAACAGTAAGTGCCTAACTCTCATTAATAAAAAAATGCATCAGCTACCTTGTTTCCACATGAAATATAGTAACGATTCCCAGTACAAAGAACGCATATAACAACGATGAGATGTAATGGAGAATCTACTATTTCTAGTAAAGACAAAAGAGGAATGATAAGCTGGTAAACCCTAGAAAAAATATGTAGTGTAAGAGTGCTCTAAGCATGCCCGAATTGCCTCAATTTGGTATGCAGTAATTATGATTATATATGTAGCTATAACAACATCATAATAGATAGGTCTATGTGATTATATAAACATGCAAGACTTCTCCAAGAAAAAGAGGATAAAAATAGCATAATTATCAGACTACATTGTAATTCATTTTTATACAATAAATTCATTTAAATTTCTCTTACTTAGCGTTTTGCATACATAGTTGACTAGGCAAAATCTGTTGGAGCCTAGGCCCACTCCTAGCCAATATTCCTCCCCTCTCCTTTATATTTCCTAGAATTTCATTTCAATTTTAGTTCTATTTTTCTGTATTTGGTTATTTCCTACAAATTGATTTATTTACTGCTTTATTTATTTTTTGCTAGTGTCGTTTGATTTCCTTCCTGGTTATTTACTTTTCAAGAATTAAAGAGGTTTGGATTGAATGAATGTTGATGAGCCTCGTAAATGCTCATATTTTGTATGAGTTTCATTAATCATTATGCAGCTATATAATAGGAATTGTATATTTTTATGAATGGTTATGTAATTATTTGATAAGATTATGTGTTATCTAATTTGTATGTTTTAGTGTGTTTTTGTGAAATTGTAGTTGATTTAGTCATATTTGGATCAGTCGAGGTCTTTTCATGGACCTGGAACTTTTTTTCTCTTAGAATTAACTCATGGTAAGTAGGCACCTTCCTCTTCAAATAAGGCACCAACAGAAGGTAGGCGTCTTCCTCTTTCAGGAAGGCGCCAACAGAATGCAAGCAGCTTCCTCTTCCAGGAAGGCGCCAACAGAAGGCAAGTGCCTTCCTCTTCTAGGAAGGTGCTAACGGAAGGTAGGCACATTCTATATAAAGAAGGCACCTGATATACTTAGGCACCTTCCTCATAGAGAAGGTGCCTCTATTCTTTGCCCGTTGACCAGATAACGCAATGTGGGCAACATTGACTGGTGCAGTTCCAAATCTATGTCATATAAGTTAATTTGGGAGTTGCACTAATGTATGAGAATGTCCTACCTATGCCAGGTGAAGTACAAACCAATCAGAGAACACACCACCATTAGGAATGAATGCCATTTTTAGCAGACATTGATTACATTTACCAGACTATCTTAGTTTAGTCTGGAATGAATCGACTATTGTAACCACCTTGTAACAGAATATCTGTGGGTGTGCTATATAAACACACACAGACCTCTCTAATAAGATATTAAAATATCAAAGATAGAATATAGAATATAGAGATGATTACAGAGGTTAAGAAGCATTGTAATTCCTTGGTGATTATAATAAAGTTCTAAGAGTTCCTAAGCACGTGTTCAGTTGGGAGGAAGATTTTGGAGCCTGGGCCCACTCCAAGCCAGTATTTCTTCCCTTTATTTATGTTTTCTAGATTAGCTTACTGCTTTCATAGGTTTATTTCTACACTATTATTTTATGATTACAATAGGTTTGTTATTAGTATGCACGTATGAATGTTTTCTTTCTGAATATTTAATTATTCATACTTAATTTATTGAGTGAATGAATGATTGACAACCTTTGAAACACCCCCCAATAGCAGAGCTAGCAGAATCATCTCAAAGTGGTATTGTAAGTGATTTTGTGTGAGACCCTTCGAAAGTTTACGAAGCTCCCTAGGTTGATAATTAATGCATGGGCAAGTGACAAAAATATGAAAGAATTTAATCTTTTTTGGCCCACAAAATTTTGGCACTGTTGTCGGGGAAGCACCTCTACTAGATCAATTGTAATACCTAAAACCTTCCATCTGACCTTCTATGAGTTTTGCAAGAAGAAGAGGACCTAACGGTCAGTTTGTAAAATAAAGTTCTCCAAAACTTGAGTTAGATGAACACTCTGAGCTCAAACTAGATTCGCCTGACTCACAACCAGCACTCCACTAGAGTGAGGATCCACACTTTGTGCAAAGTGCTTCCTCATCTCGTCAACTTGGGGAAGAACGAACAATCATAAACCCCCTATTTAAAAGGACACCTTTAGAGGAAGCCCTGTTGTGGAAATCTATAGAATATTGGATGATAATACTAGATAACCTTAGAGCCTTGACTCAAAAAAATTTTAAAAACCATAAGGCCATAAGTACTGCATTAGAGACCACATTTCCTAAAAACAATGGCTGATGTAGAAGAAGTTTCATCTGGCTTTAGCTTACCGATTTATGAAGGAGTAGGAGATACCAAAATGAAAAAAATATCCCTTGCTCACCTTTCTACCTTCATAGGATACCCAACCGAGGACCCTAGCCTATTCTTATTTAAGTTTGATATTTTATGCAAGTCTGTGGACTACAAATCTGATACATAGAAGCTGAAGCTCTTTCCTTCCACATTGGATGATGCAACTCTACGATGGTTCATCGGTCTAGGGGAGAAACACATTACCACATGGGATCAAATGAATAATCTCTTTCTAGAGCAATATCAAGACTTCAAGAGTGCAAGAGACTCTAGAGAGGAAGTCCTGAGCATGATGCAGAAAGAGGATGAGTCTCTCAAAGAGTACTAGGAGAGATTCAATTTCAATCTTCAACGGTCTCCTCACATGAAGCTATCTGATAAATCTCTCAAAAGCATCTTTTTGAGAGGGCTTAAAAATGAATCACTAGAGGCTCTCAACATTATTTATGGAGGTGATGTCTACCAACACGCTATGGAATACATCCTACAACTATGCCAGAATTACTCAAGAAGGAGAGGCAATACCACTTCTAGAACCATGAAAGTGACTGCTTTAGTCACAAAAATAGAAATAGGCAACATGCTGGAGGATATAAAAAGTGAAATGCTTTCGTATCTATCATTGCAGATGGATATATTGTTGTTAGAGAAAAAGAAGTAAGAAAATGATGCAGCATTGGCTTATTTTTGCCTAAAATGTAGAGGAAAGCATGTAAAGAATGCATGCCCAGAGAACAAAGTCAGAGTATGCATAGTTTGCAGGCTAAACCATAAGACCCGATTATGCCCAAAATTGCCTAGCAATCAAGAGGATGCTAAAGCCACAGAGGCCTATTTCATAGGCAATCAGAAGATTTGGCCACAACCCCCTATGAGGAATATGCCAACTAGAATGCCATCATATGAGGGAGGACCATACATGTCACAAGACCCACCTCAACCACCTAACATGGGGTGGGGGGGCCATCGCCTTGGTCTAACACACCCCCAGGAATAGCATTCCTGAATTAGTAGCCCTGGATGGCATATCAATATCTGGGATAGTAGTGGAGAGGCCACACTCCATGGAATCTGGTCCCACAACATAGCGCCAGCTCACGCCCATCAAAACTTGTCGGCCTTTCCATTAGTGAGACCTACGCAGCTACCTGCACAACTGATAACAAATCCAAATAACAGAGTGAATCAACTAGCATACAACATGGAAGGTGAGATGTATTTGATGTATCATATTCAGCTTAGGTCTGGTAGATAGCTGGTAGACAGCTAGGAGTAGAAACACCTCCACTGATAGAAGAGGAGGAAGATGTAGGAGAAACACCTCTTATAGAAGAGGTGGTAGAATAAGTAGCTGAGATAGAAAAGGCTCCATTTCCTTATCGGCTACAAGAACAGAAGAAACTAACGTAGTCAGATTTTGATATATTTTCCAGCTTGAAGAACCTCACTGTGATAATTCTATTATTTCAAGTTATCTGAGATGTCCCGATATATACCAAGGTGATAAGGGAGATGTTCTTAAGAAGGCCAAGATAGAAAGTAACCCAGACTATTAATATCGTGGATAAATTAGCAGATTTGATGATGGGCAAGACGTGTCATCCCAAGTATGTGGATCTAGGTAGCCCAATGTTGACTATAAAAATTGAAGGACATTCCTTGTCCAATACGTTGGTCGATCTCAGAGCAGCCATCAACGTAATGCCTCAAGAGACCATGCAAAGTCTATGGCTCATGAACCTGAGACCCACCATGACAATGCTATAGCTAGTTGATCGATCGATCGTGGCACCAAAAGGAATGCTTGAGGATGTAATAGTGACAGTCAGTGCATGGGAATACCCAACTGACTTCCTGGTTTTACAGTCTAAAACTAGGCTGGGTGGCTACTCGCTCATCTTGAGAAGGCCATGGCTGGCAATAGATGACGCTTACATCAGCTACCGTGATGGGTTAATGACCATCTTTGATGGACAAAATGTCAAAATATTGACCATTTCACCCCCTGTGCATTCCATCGACTCATTGGGAGAACCTACGTTGACCAAGCATGAAGATCATGAGCTGTCCATAATCTAGTCGGTGATGGCATTGGATGAGTTAGCAAAAGAAGAATATGAGTATGGTGCTATTGTAGAGTTCCTCCATGGAGAATCCTCCATCACCACACCTGGGTCACCATTGGCTGGTGCCCAATATCACCACGTTCAATAGATAAACATTGGGCCAAGAAGGATGTTAAACAACAGTAGTGGGTTTACTCCCACACAACTAACAAAAGTAGTAGAGCTCCTGGTAAGACACCAGTGGGAATTTGCATGGGATTACTCGGATATGAAGGGAATTGGCCTAGATATCTTTACCCATTGAATATACCTCGATGAACAAGCAACTTCGAGCAGGCAACCACAAAGAAGAATAAATCTGGTAATGAAAGACATTGTCAAAGCAGAGCTACTAAAACTCTTGTCTACTGGATTTATCTATCCTATTTCTGACAGTGATTGGGTGTCACCACTGGTGGTGGTCCCCAAGAAGAATGGGAAGTGGTGAATCTATGTAGACTATAGAGCATTAAACAAAGCAACCAAGAAGGACCACTTCCCACTCCCATTCATTGATCAGGTCTTGGACACACTTTCGGGGTGAAAGTATTTCTCCTTCCTAGATAGATTCAGTGGATATAATCATATCCAAATAGGTGAAGAAGACCAGGATAAGATAACATTCATCTGCTCATGGGGAATGTTTGCTTATCGGGTATTGCCTTTCGAGTTATGCAATGCACTAGCCACCTTTCAAAAAGTGATGCTTAGCATATTCTCAGACATGATGGGAGATGCGGTCGAAGTGTACATGGATGACTTCACAACTTATAGAGAAACCTTTGATGAAGCAATGACAAACTTTGAAAGAGTGCTTGAAATAAGTGAGGGAAATAATTTATCCCTGAGTAATGAGAAACGCTTTATGATGATGCAAGAAGGCATCGTATTGGGACACCATCTCTCCCCAGAAGAAATAAAGGTTGACAAAAAAAATATCAAGGTCATTGGGGACCTACCTAGCCCATAACGTAGAGAGAGGTGAGAAGTTTTCTCAGATCTATCAAGTACTACCGATGATTTATCGTCGAATTCAGTAAGATTACAAAACCACTACACACTCTATTATCTAAAGACATGGAATTCATTTGGATGGAAGACTGTGAAGAAGCATTTCAATTGCTCAAGGAGAAATTGATATTTGCACCAGTTTTGAGAGGATCAGATTGGGCCATACCCTTTCATATCTATTGTGATGCATACAACAATGCGATTGGAGCAGTCCTTGTATAGAAGGATGGCGAGGAATTTTATGCCATCTATTATGTTAGCAAAAACTTGGCAGGAGTCAAGCTCAACTACACCATGACGGAGAAGGAGTTCCTTGCAGTTGTGCATACCATAAACAAATTCCACCATTATATCACCAGATATAAGGTTTTTGTCCACATGGACCACATGGCCATCAGATATTTAATAAGAAATCCAGATATTGGTGGAATAATTATCAGGTGGCTCTTACTATTGCAGGAATTCGACATAACAATAGTCGACAAACCAGGCAAGGACAACATTGTAGCAAATTTTCTATCTAGATTGATACCAACAGACCATACAACAGTGGAAGACCAGTTTTCGGATGAGCATTTGTTCACCATCAACAAACAAATACCATGGTATGTAAATATATCCAATCACTTGGCTATTGAAAGAACCTCACAAGCTCTCTCCTTTCTATAAAAGTAGGCGGTAATAGATAAAAGTGCATTTTTCCTATGGATTGATGGCCTCTTGTTCAAAACAGGACGTGACAAGATCATAAGGAGATGCATAGAAGAACAGGAGTTCTTAGAAATACTCAAAGCTTGTCACGATGAACCATGCGGAGGACACTATGCAAGGAAATGGACTGCCTATAAAATCCTACAAGCTAGGTACTTTTGGCCCACTCTATTTAAATATGCAACTGCATATGCTAGCAAGTGCGATGAATGCCAAAGAATGGACATACCAACCCATCACGACGAAATGCCCCTCCAACTGCAAGTACACCTGGAACCCTTTGACAAGTGGGGTATGGATTTTTTGGGGCCAATTAACCCACCTTCAATAGGTAGGAGGTTTATTTTAGTCTATACAGACTACGTCACCAAATGGGTTGAAGTTTAGGTATTGAGGGATTCAAAAGAAAGAATGGTTATCAATTTCTTATTTGCTCACATATTTACATGATTTGGGGTCCCCATAGAAATAACAACTGACCAAGGCCCTCAGTTCACCTCCAAGTTGATCGATGAACTGATGAAGCAATACAAATTTTGGCATAACAAAACTACACCCTACCATCCATAGGCAAACGGGCAAGTGGAGGTGACAAACAGGGAAATAGAGAACATCCTAAAAAAAATCGTGCAACAACATAGAAAATATTAGGCTACATGGCTACCGAAGGTAGTATGGGCATACAACACCATGTGGAAATCCACCATAAGCTTTACACCCTTCCAATTGGTCTATGGGAAGATTGCAATGATGCCCATCAAGTTTGAGATCAAAACATTGAGAACAGCTTTAGAACTACATTTGAGCTTGGATGATGCTAAAAAAAAAAAAGATTTAGCAGCTGAATCAGCTGGATGAAATCCGAATGGATGCTTTACAAAGAATGGAGATCATACAAAAGCAAAGGAAATGGTGGCATGATCGCCACATTAAACTAAAGTAGTTCCAAGAAGGAGAATGGGTGTTGTTGTACGATTCTCGGTTCCAAGAAAGGAAGGGAAAATTAATGCAGAGATGGATGGGACCGTATGAGGTGGTAGAGCTCATCAAGAATGATGTTGTGTGTGTCAGAACCATTGATGGTAGTAATGTTGTATTAACCGTTAATGGCCACCGACTACGGCCCTACAACACGTCCAAGAATTTACTAGTGGAATCCAAAGTAGGCATGGGGGAGACCCCATCCTTGTGAATCTGGACCAAAATCTCAGTAGGAAAAATGGTGGGCATGGAGGTGCTCACCAAAAGTAGTTAGTTTAGGTTTTTATTATTTCTTACGGTGTGTTTTGCAGGGACAATGCCCCCATGCAAGTTGCAGGAATCTTGGTTACAGGGCCTAACAAGCATGAAATGCGTCTAACTGCCTATATTTTTCTTTCTTTTTATTTGCTTTTTGTAGGTGGAGGACCTGACAGCAGAAGAATAGATATCTAGTAAACCAAGCTTGATTCAGATCAGCATCCCGATGTCGGCACTCGTAGGGTAGAAGCGGCATCTATTAAAGCATGGGGATGGGCAACAAACTCTTCCCCAAGAGGAAATTTAGACGCCAGCCCTTGCAGGAAGATGTTGAGGAAGCTTGAAATGAGTCCAAGGAGGGTTGATCACCCTTTCCCGGTCAATCACGACATGGCTTCCAAGAAAGAGCCTTGCAGAAAGCCTTCTTCATCAAAGAAGACTATCCACTTGAGGTGTGATGCCTTCCTCCTAGAAGAAGGCACCTGATGAAGGTGGACATTTTTCGTCGTGATGGAGGTTTCAAATAAGATGTGAGGCATCTTCCTTATAAATAAGGTGCCCCACTAAAATAAGGCACCCAACTGAAATAAGGTGTCTTCCTTATAAATAAGGTGCCCTACTGAAATAATGTGCCTTTCTTATAAAGAAGGCGCATGTTTTCTAAAAAAAAAAATTAAGGACCGAGGCACCTTCTGCATCAGTAAGGCACATCCATCCTTGATAAAAAAAATTGATAGCCGAGGCACCTTCCTCTTCCAGGAAGTCGCATGTATTCAAATGTGCCTTCCACTCTAGGAAGGTGCACCCATTCAAAAGCACCTTCCACTCCAGGAAGGCACACCCATTCAGAAGTGCCTTCCACAGCAGGAAGGCACCATCATCAAAAATAGCATCTTCCACCATCGAAAGGCACATCCATTCAAGAGCATCTGCAGCATTGGTAAGGTACCATATCAAGCGCCTTCCACATCGGGAAGGTACCAAAGAGCACATTTCGTATACAACTAGCACTTAAAGTTTCACTTGTGCCTCGATCGAAACAAGATCATCACACGAGCAGGTGGTATCATATTACCACCATCGCTCGTATGATAGGGAACCTCTCCAATCAAAAATCTCATAGAATTATGGGGTGAGATCAGCGTGCACGTTACAAAAATGATAGACAGAAGGTTTGTAAGGATATTGGGAGTCTGTCTTCGGCATCAACCATTAAAACAACTTAGTAGCAAAATTTGATGTAATCCATGCAAACAAAGTACCCATCCCCCATGTCACAAATCGATGAATCAACACTCTCCACGATGCACGAGACATCCAATGAGGTATGTGCATACTCTACTCATATTTTTATGTAATCTTTCATAAATTATGAAGTATCAAAAAATATCATCACCATAAAAATCATGCAACCCCCATGGCTAATTGTGCCAATGATGGAGCTTGTGAGGCGTACCTTGCTAAAATTGTGAAGAACACAAGCTTATACTGAGAGGGGGGGGTGAACAGTATAAGACCTCTTTTTACTTTTCCTTTATACTTCAAAACAGTAAAGCAATATATCCAAAGCAATATCAAAACAATGCACAAGATCATCCACAAAGTGACACCAATTTTAACATGGTTCACCCAGAAAGCCTGGGCTACATCCACAAAACTTTTCTCTAAAATTTATCTCAAAGTTCTTTGAGAAACCTTCCCAATTACAATGTTTATGAGCCTTGTACCAAAGGAGATACCTTCCCCCAATCTGAATTTATGAGCCTCTGCTCAAAGGAGATACCTTCCCCTAGCTCTGCTATGGCTGGTGATCCTCTAGAAGACCTCTGCCTCCGTTGCCCTTAGCAAATGGAACTCTATCCATAGAAGACACTTGTCTTCCCTACTCTGGCTGGAGACCTCTATCCTCAACTCTATCACCTCAAAAGTTGGTCCTTGAACCTGCACTAAACATAGTCCTTCGATCTAGCACAAATTTGTCCTCAGGTTCTTCTCATAGAACCAATGCACCTCTATCCTCAAGTTATTTGATAGAACTATCAAACTTAGCTTCACAAGTCCTCTGCTAGGACCTGTCCAAATCTGCTCACAAGTCCCCAATGGAACCTGTCCAAAACCTGCTCACAAGTTCATCAAGAAAAACTTGCTTGGCATGAACCCACAAAGAGAATTGTTAGAGACCCAATGTGATTCATCAACCTCATAGAAGCATAAAGAGAATTGTTAGAGACTCAATATGTTCTATACTTAACTCCCAATCTCAATCTCAAAAAGACTAAGATAGATGTAGTATGCTTTTCTCAAGAACATGAAACACAACCCAACAATTGCCAAACATGCAATATCTCATATAACAATGCTACTCATGTTCTTTCCACAACCAATATCTTTTCTCAACCAATTAGGGCTTCAACAACAATGCTCATAGACAAGGTTTAACCAACAACATTCAACTTAACATCAACCTTGAAGCATTCAACCAATCATCACAAGAAAAGGAAACAAGAAGAAATCATTTTCCCTCCAAAGATATTTGAACAAAACAGCCACCAACACAAAATCACCAAATGCAAAGAAAACTTGCTCAAATCAACTCAATGGAGTAAGCCCAAATCATGTATCAAGTAAAGCACTAACTTGATCAAAACAACCTCTATGGAAGCAACTCATCCATTAATATCAAAATAGCCAACTAAGGGTTTCACCATCTCAATGCAAGTAGCAAGACTTACAAACATACACCCTAGTGCACAATGCTTCCACTACCTCAAACTAGAATTATGCATTCACCAAAACTCTCATCAAGGATAACAATGCATAAGTAGTCTTCAACAAACCAAAAAATAGGATTTACACCCAACCAAAGGAAACCTAGTTGAATACTTTTTCACTCCAATATTATTTCAGGAAAACATACACCAATCATACTCATAAGAAGAATGTGCCCATACCTATCTCACAGATGAATGGCTTACCTCTCATAGGCGAGTGCACATACAAGGGCAAAATGTTGAAGCCATACGCCAAATTACTACTGCCAAGGGAGAACGTGTAGATAGACAAGGAAGGGCTACCAAAAATCATCCTTCCTATGAATCTATGGAAGATATTCGAGCAGGTAGCTTGGTTCTTTACATGCATTGGGAAATATACCCATCTGCACACTAATCATGTGCAATTCTTGAATCACCTAGTGCATGAGAGGAAAATGAACGTGCCCTTCTACCTAGCAAATGCCCTGAATGAGGAAGCGACTAGATACCAAAAGGAGGCACCTTCTACCTTCTCCCACCATGGGCTGATATCAGTGCTAGTCTGCCATGCAGAAGCACAAAGGTAGAGTTCCCACACAGAAGGATACAGCAGCCAGGAAAGGCAGGAGGATTATGTTGTCGAGGTAGGGCAAGCCAAGGATAGCCCTATAAATGAAGTAAAAGACATCAAGAAATTGGAACTACCCAATTTTATAGAAGAAAGAGGGCATTCCCCAGTTCCCAAGTATGAATAAGAAGGGGTACAACTTGCTAGCAGCGAGGCTAAATTTTGGCCATTAGAACCAGCCCCTAGGAGGAAACATATGCGATGACTCATCCTCTCCTCAAATGAGGAGGAAGATGACTCAGAGGTTTGTCTTGTAGCCCAGACCCTCTGGGAGTTGACAAGCTAGAGTTCATAGGATGTAGGGACTTCCAGTGGCAATAATCAAATCGACACAGCCCTAAAGGAGGCCGTAGAATGGCAAACCAATTGCTGGATGGCCCAGCAAATTTTTGAGGATTACGAGATCAAGCATGAAGAAGAGCTGAAAGAGCGAGCACAAAGGATCACTCAGCTCGAGTAGTTGGTCCAATAGTTGTGGTAAGAGAACCGACAACTTTAGGCCAAGGGGACAGATAAAAGGGATGCATCAACCCAAACTGACTGGGCGATTGACATCCCGATGAATTCTCCCACATCAGTAGAACGAGTATTCTCTTCAAGAGAATTCTGATCGGACGCCCGATAGAACAGCCCAAAAGGCAAGGGATAATTCCTCTATTTTTGGGAGTGAGGAGAGAAGAAGACCCACAAAGCCCTTGATCATAGACCTAAGTGATGCAGAACTAGGTGGAAGCCAGCTGCTACAGACAGGATTAGGGGTTAAAGAGGAATACCCTAGACTTTAAGAGGAAGAGATAGAAGGACCAATGAGGATGACACCGAACAGACAGGAGGATGGAGAGATAGCTCCAAGGACGTTAGGGCAAGTCCTTCAGAATGAACAAGTCCCCCATGATGAGGAAACAACTACCAAGATAGAATATAAACCTTTCATCCGAGTTGTTGTAGTTTCTACTCAGGCAAAAGGAAAAGGATCCAGGACGGCTCAGAAAAATATGAAGGTGACTTTCACTGAAATAGAAGAAGACGAATGGGACATGCAGTCGTTCGTAGAAATGCGAAAGTAGTGCAAATGACTTCTCAAAGAAATGATAGCAACCAAGGAGGACAAGGAGTCAACCTTGAGGGTTTGGGGAGACCCTAGTATATGCATTAAATAGAGGATATCCAGTTTTGGGAGATTTACGGGTCACCCTGGGGGCAGCCCTCCAAGATACGAAGGTATTTTGAAATATGGGGGTATATGGCCCCAAATTGGAATCTACTGCCATTGCGAGGAAAAATACAGGGTTACTCTTGAAGCAGCCTGATTACATAAGGCCCATGTGGTTCATCTCAATAGGGATAACTCAGATATCCCTCTTGCAGTCGTTAGGCCCCTGAAAGCTGACCTGTGGCAGGCTATAGAAGTGTTGTTTCAAGCAGCAGCAACCACATTGGCAATACCACCCCTAATAGCAGCTAGGATGATAAAAGTGAATAAGCGGAGTCAGCAACTCAAGTGAAAGCCTAGAGTAGCACCTGCAACTCTGCGTGAGAAAAGAGGAACCGCACCTCCAGATGCTAGTCCACAGAAAAGCAAACACGGGTCGTAGGGACAGCCAGATCCACTAGAAAATGGTAACGATGAGGAGTTAACAGGGCTACCTATAGTTTTTATGCCATGAGGGTGTGGCATATGTTAGGCATGGTGGGATGATGAGCCTCGAAAATGCTCATATTTTATATGAGTTTCATTAATCATTATGCGGCTATATAATAGGAATTGTATATTTTTATGACTAGTTATGTAATTATTTGATAAGATTATGTGTGTTATCTAATTTGTATGTTTTAGTTTATTTTTTTGGAATTGTAGTTGATTTAGTCAGATTTGGATCAGTCGAGGTCTTTTCATGGACTTGGCACTTTGTTTCTTTTAGAATTAACGCATGGTAAGTAGGGTCCTTCCTCTTCAAAGAAGGCGCCAACAGAAGGTAGGCGTCTTCCTCTTCTAGGAAGGCGCTAATAGAAGGCAAGTGCCTTCCTCTTCCAGGAAGGCGCTAATGGAAGGTAGGCACCTTCTATATAAATAAGGTGTCCGATATACTTAGGCACCTTCCTCATAGATAAGGTGCTTCTGTTCTTCTCCCGTTGACCAGATAATGCAACGTGGGCAACATTGACTGGTGCAGTTACAACTTTACATCATGTAAGTTAATTCGACAGTTGCACTAATGTATGAGTACGTCCTACCTATGCCACGTGAAGCACGAACCAATCAGAGAACACGCCACCATTAGGAATGAATAGCAGACGTCAATTACATTTACCAGACTATCTTAGTTTAGTCTAGAATGAATTAACTGTTGTAACCACCTTGTAACATAAGATTTATGGGTGTGCTATATAAACACACATAGACCTCTCTGATAATAAATCAAAATATCAAAGATAGAATACAGAATATAGAGAGGAGTACAGAGGTTAAGAAGCATTGTAATTCCTTGGTGATTATAATAAATTTCTAAGAGTTCCTAAGCGCATGTTCAGCTGGGATGAAGCTGTTGGAGCCTGGGCCCACTCCAAGCCAGTATTTCTTCCATTTCTTTGTATTTTCTAGATTATCTTACTGCTTTTTAATAGTTTTATTCCTGCACTATTATTTTATGATTGCAATAGGTTTGTTATTATTATGCACATATGAATGTTTTATTTCTGAATATTTAATTATTCATACATAATTTATTGAGTGAATGAATGATTGACAACCTTTGAAACATCTCCCAATAGTAGAGCTAGCGGACTCATCTCAAAGTGGTATTGAAAGTGATCCTGTGTGAGACCCTTCACAATTTTACGAAGCTCCATGGGTTGATAATTAATGCATGGGCAAGTGACAAAAATAGAAAAGAATTTAACCTTATTTGGCCTGCAACAAATGCTATATGAACAACACCCCCAAACTATAGAATTAGGTGAACTCACCTTAGAGGTATTGTAATCACATCTCTATCAGGTACATCATAAGCTTATGAAATCCTTGGGTTGACAATTAAGTGAAAGGGTTGTGACAACAATGTAGAAATTAACCAATGTTCTTACCCCAATATTTTGGCGCCATTTTCGGGGATGTGCCTATAGTAGATATAGTTACAATACCTAGTTCTACAAAAAATTTGATCCAATATGTAGAACCTTTTCCATCTGATCTTGCATGAGTCCACCAAGAAAAAGAGGACCAAACGGTCATTTTTTGAAGGGGAAAGACCCACAGACTAAGTCTGAGCTAGCTAGAAATTTTGAACCTAAGGTAGTATCCCCTCGGTCACCCCTAGCCGTGCACTGGTCTGAACACCCAATTTTTACACAAAAATCTTCCACACCTAAGTACCCAAACCCAAGAGAAGGGTAGATCATACTGAATCCTTTGTTTAGGAGAACACAATTAGAAGAGGATCTGTTGTGGGAAGTTTTTGAAGATGGAACCATTCCACCAGCTGAACTAAAGACTCTTGTGTAGAAAACTCAAAATGACTATAAGACCTTAGAAAATGTTTCAAGGACAACAGAGACTACATTTCTTGAAAAAATGGTTGAGGGAGAAGAGACATCAACCAGCTTTAGCTTTCCCATAGAAGAGGCCAGGGGAGACACTAAAATGAAAAACATATCCCCTACCCATATTCCTACCTTTAAAGGATGCCCAACAGAAGACCCTAACCTATTTTTATTCAAGTTTTATGTTTTGTGCAGGTCTATGGATTACAAATTAGATGCCTAGAAGTTGAAGTTGTTTCCATCAACATTGGATGATTCAGCCTTGTTGGTTCATCAACCTAGGGAACAAGCAGATTACCACCTAGGAGGAGATGAAAAATATCTTCCTAGAGAAATACCAGGACTTTGGTAGGGCTTGGGATTCCAAAGAGGAGGTCTTGAATATGACATAGAAAGAGGATGAATCCCTGGAGGAATACTGGGATAGATTCAGTTTCAACCTGTAGAGATCTTCCCATGTGAAGCTGAGTGACAAGTCCCTCAAAAGTATTTTCTTAAGGGGACTGACCAATGAGTCTCTTGAAGTGTTAAATATGATCTCTGGAGGAGACATTTACCAGCACCATATGTCATACATCCGATAGTTATGTCAAAATTATTCATAAAGAAAAGGTAAACCAACCCTTAGAGCCATGAAGTTGATAGCCTTAGTCACAAAAATAGAGATAGGCCACATGTTGGAGGACCTGAAAAGTGAGATGCTTTCATCCCTAGTGCTACAAATGGACACACTCCTACTAGAAAAAAATAAATAAGAGAATGAAGCAACATTGGCCTACTTCTATCCAAAATGTAGAGGAAAGCATGCAAAGAACTCTTATCCTGAAGATAAGGTCAGGGTATGCGTTATTTGTCAAAACAATCATAAGACCAGATTGTACCCACAACTATCAACCACCAAGGAAAATGCTAAAGTTTCAGAAGCTTATTTTATGGGGAACCAAAGAAACTGGTAGCAACCCCCTATGGGGAATATGCTAGTAGGAATGCCACCTTACGGAGGGGGAAATTACATGCCACAAGGGTAGGTCCAACCACCCAATATGGGATGGTGGGGACAACCACCTTGGATAAATACTTCCCAAGGAGCTGCATTCCCCAACCAGTACCCATGGATGCCATATCAGCAACTAGGGTAGCAATGGAGAAACTACAATCTATAGTTCATGGAATGTAGTTCCACCAAATGCAGCCCAGGCTCCACTATAGCAAAGCTTACCAACCCCCCTATAGTGAGACCTATGCAACTCCTAACATAGCCCATGATCAATCCCAATAACAACAAGATAAACCAACAAGCCTACCAATTGGAAGGTGAGGTGTTTCCTATGTATAATATTAGGAATTGTAATCCTGTACAATTGAGGTCAGGTAGACAGATAGGAGTAGAGGCTCCTCCTCTGATAGAAGAGGAGGAGGATGTACATATTTCAATAGGAGGATCACCTCTAATAGAAGAGGTGGAGGAAGGAAAAGCTACTAAGAAAATAGAAGAAGAAGCTCCTCCATTTCCCAAAAGGTTACAGGAGCAGAGGAAGCCAGTGCAGCCAGAGTTTGACATCTTGTCAAGTCTAAAAAATTTGACTATAACAATTCCATTATTTCAAGCCATAAGAGATGTCCCAATTTACACCAAGGCCATCAGAGAGTTATGTTTGAGAAGGTCAGGTCGTAAGCCTACCCAGACAATCAATGTGGTGGGGAAATTGGTAGATTTTATGCTTGGAAGGACCTGCCACCTCAAGTATGCAGACCCAGGCAGCCCGGTCTTGATAGTAAATATTGGTGGCCACTCATTGGCCAACACTTTAGTGGACCTAGGAGCAGCTATCAATGTCATGCCAAAAGAGACCATGCAGAATCTCAGGCTCACAGGCCTGAAGCCCACCAAGACTGTTCTACAACTAGCCGATAGATCAATAGTCTCACCAGATGGAATGTTGGAAGACATCATCATGATGGTGGATGCTTGGGAGTACCCAATAGACTTCTTGGTGCTGCAATCAAAGTTCAACTTGGGAGGCTATCCACTCATCCTTGTCTATAAATAGTCGATGCTTACATAAGCTATCAAAATGGATAGATGACCATTTTAGATGGTCATAATATCAAAAAGCTAACCATCTCTCCACCTGCATAGTCTATTGATACATTGGGGGAGCCTGATTGGGAAAATTAGGATGATAGAGCACTGTCCATGATACAACCCATAATGGCACTAATTGAATTGGAAAATGAGGTGGATGAGGATAGGATTATCATAGATTTCCTTCATGGAGATTCTTCTCACATCACTCCAGAATCACCGTTGGTAGACAACCAAGACCACCACATCAGACAGATTCAGATTGAGCCTAGAAAAATGTTGAACATTAGCAGTAAGTTGACACCTATTTAGCTCACTGCACTAAAGGATATCCTAGCTAGACATCAGTAGGCCTTTTCTTGGGACTACTCAGACATGAGAGGAATCACTCCAAAAGTTTATACCCATTGAATTTACTTGGAGGAATAGGCAAGTCCGAGTAGGCAACCACAAAGAAGAATGAACCCCACAATGAAAGAGATAGTCAAGGCAGAATTACAAAAGCTCCTATCAGTAGGATTTATCTATCCTATATCTGATAGTGAGTGGGTATCACCTCTGGTAGTGGTACCCAAAAAGAATGGGAAATGGAGAATCTACATTGATTACAGGTCGCTGAATAAAGCAACCAAAAAGGATCACTTTCCACTACCATTCATTGACCAGGTTCTTGACACACTGGTAGGGAGGAAATACTTCTCCTTTTTGGATGGATTCAGTGGATATAATCAAATCTAGATTGGAGAAGAGGATCAGGACAAGACAACATTCACTTGTCCATGGGGCACGTTCACTTATAGAGTCCTACCCTTCAGATTGTGCAATGCACCAGCCACCTTTTAGAGGGTAGTACTAAGCATTTTTTTGATATGATGGGAGAAGCAGTGGAGGTGTACATGGATGACTTCACTGTTTATGGTGAGACCTTCAAAAAAGCCATGGTAAACCTAGAACGTGTGCTCCAATAGTGTGAGGAAACCAACCTATCCTTGAGCAATGAAAAATATTTTATGATGATGCAGGAAGGGATAGTTTTGGGACATCACATCTCGGTAGAAGGGATAAATGTGGATAAGAGAAAGATCAAATTCATTAAGGATCTACCCAATCCCATAATGTAGAGGGATGTCAAGAGTTTCCTTGGCTCCATTGGGTACTACCAAATATTTATTGAATATTTCAACAAGATTGCCAAGCCCTTGCACGCCCTCCTATCTAAAAATGTGGAATTCATTTGGACAGAGGAATGCAAACAAGCCTTTCAGATTTTGAAAGAGAAGTTGATAACTACTCTAGTACTGAGAGGCCCAAATTGGGCCATCCCCTTCCATATCTATTCTGATGCATCCAATAACACCATAGGGGTAGTTCTAGGTCAGAAGGATGGTAAAGAATTCTACACCATTTACTATGTCAGCAAGCACCTCACTGGGGCTGAGCTCAACTACACTATAACAAAAAAGGAATTCCTTGTCGTCGTCCATGCAATCAATAAATTCTACCACTATATTATAGGGTACAAGTTTTTTGTACACACTGATCATGCAACCATCAGATATCTGATGAACAAGCCTATAATTAGTGGCAGGATTATCAGGTGGCTTCTACTCCTACAAGAGTTTGATGTCACCATTGTTGACAAACCTGGCAAGGATAATGTAGTGGTAGATTTTCTATCCAGGTTGACACCCCCATATCATTCAGCCATGGAGGACCATTTTCCATATGAACACCTATTTGCTCTGAATGAACAAGTACCATGGTATGCGGATATGGCTAACTATCTAGCCACTGGTAAAGTATCTCTTGCACTCTCACCCCATGAAAGGAAGACATTGATAGAGAAGAGTGCAGCCTTCTCATGGATCGATGGTTGCCTATTCAAAATAGGGCCTGATCAGATTATGAGAAGGTGTGTTGTTGAGCATGAATTTCTTGAAATCTTGAAAGCTTGCCATGATGAACCCTACGATGGCCATTTTTTAGGGAAAATAATTACATTCAAAATATTGTAGGCTAGATATTACTAGCCTTCATTGTTCAAATATGTAGCTAAACATGCCAATCAGTGTGATCAATATCAATGGATGGGTAGGCCAACTCTGAGAGATGAGATGCCCCTCCAGTCGCATGTTCACATTGAGCCATTCAACAAATGGAGAATGGACTTTGTAGGGCCAATCAACCCACCATCAGTAGGTAAGAGGTACATTTTGGTATGTACTAATTATGTTACTAAGTGGGTTGAGGTCCAGGCATTGAGAGACTCCAAGGAGAAGACTATAGCAGACTTCTTGTTCTCAAATATTTTCATGAGGTTTTGGGTGCCCAAAGAGATCACCACTGATCAGGGGCCCCAATTCACTTCAAGGTTGATCCAGGAGATCATGCAGTAGTATAGGATCAAACACAACAAGACCACCCCATATCACCCATAGGAAAATGGCCAAGTTGAGGTTACCAACCGAGAGTTGGAAAATATACTCACAAAGATGGTACAATAGCACAGGAAGGATTGGACCATGAGGTTACCAGAGGTAGTATGGGCCTATAGAACTACATGGAAAACCACCACTGGTTTTACACCTTTCCAGCTGGTGTATGGGAAGAGTGCAATGATGCCCATCAAATTTAAAATCAAAACCCTCAAGACTACAATAGAATTAAACCTGAGCCTGGATGATGCACAGAAAGAATGGATTCAGCAATTGAACCAGTTGGATGAACACCGATTAGATGCCTTGCACAAAATAGAGGTCATCCAAAGGTAGAGAACATAGTGGCACGACCACCACATCAGGTTGAAGTAGTTCAAGGTAGGGGAATGGGTGATGTTGTATGATTCCTATTTCCAAGAGTGAAAAGGTAAGATGATGCAATGCTAGATGGGCCCATACGAAGTGATCAAGCTGATCAACAATGGTGTTGTGCATATCAAGACTATTGATGGTAGTAACACCATATTGATAGTCAATGATCATAGACTACGACCTTACCACATATCTGTAAATCTGGTGATGGATTCAAATATAGGCATGGGAGAGACCCCATTTGATTAAACATTTTTAAAAATTTCTCAGTAGAACGGTGGACACAGTGGTGTCCACCAAAAAGACAATTTATTCTTTTATTTTTCTTTTCTTTGCTTGTGTTTTTGTTTTGTAGGTATGGTGCTCTAAGTGCAACCTATAGGCAGCCTGGGAAACCTAGGCCTATCAGGCATAGATTCCACTAACCTACATTTTTACTGCTTTTTAGTTTTTATTTTTTGCTTTTGTAGGTATGATGCCCTAAGTGCATGTTGTAGGCAATCGAGGAAACCTAGGCCTAACAAGCATAGGATCCATAAACCTACGTAGTTATTCAGCTTTCTAGAAGTAGAACTTGATTTCTCTCATCCAGAGGGAATAATCACAATATGAATACGTACGTGGGTATCAAATCTTTGTAGAGGAAAATGCCCACCTATGTGTTTGGACGCATAGCTGTTGACAAGGTTTGAAAGGAGGAAGCATTGAGGGGTCTGATCAACCAGGAAGCACCAACTATGGATACATCAACAGAAGCTGATTTCTCAATAGTAGGGAGGCACCTAACTTTTGAGTATCTCAAGGGTACCTAACTCCTATTGGAAAATCATGCAGAAGTACATTGGAAGAAGGTGCCTAACTCCCATTAGGAAGGCACCTAACTCCCATGTATTTGGAGCAAGGTGCCTAACTCCCATTAGAAGGGTGCCTAACTCCCATGTATTTGGATCAAGGTGCCTAACTCCTATATATTTGAATAAGGGTGCTCATCTATATTCTGATTAAAGGTGCCTCTTTCTCAATGAAAATGTGCCTACCTTCCATTTAAGCACCTATATGCGACATAAATAATTTGGTAGCATTAGGAAGCGATCGAAGCCACGTCAGCATCCCACATGACAAAAAGGATAGATCATTCATGAGAACTTATTGTAAATTCATGTGGAGGATTTCAACATGTTTCAAAGCAATCAGTATAGGGATGTGTGCCAACCCATGCAGACCATTGATATTTCATATTTTTTAGCATGAGACTTTGAATGAATATTATTGCACTATCCAAGGAAAACAATCTAAAGAAAATTCTCACATGGGGAATATGCAATCGCTCTAGTTGTCATGAAATAATGAACCAGAGCACTCCATGATCATCATCACGCTTAGCATGCACAAATCACCAATAAGGTATGTATACGATTTTCTGTTAGATGCATATGACATTCATAATTAGAACATTTTTGGAAATAGTGTCATGGCAACATTGGCAAAAACATCCAACCATCATGTACCCACTCTATCCAAGTGTGACATGTCAAGCAATGATTGGGAAAGACCACCCTCACAATCCCTAATGCAAATTGTAAATGCACCTACCTCCACAAATAGGTACCTTCAGGTAGTTACAGTTAGGACTGAGAGACGATAAACTAGTTATAAAAAACTAAGAAAGGTTGTAGAGGTAGACACAAACCAAAAATTCCATAATAGGAGGAAGATCGAAAAACCACAGTTAGAAGAAGATAGAACCCTACACTATGGAAAGAATGAACGAGGAGGTTCGGGTGCAATTTGAAGTTGTTGGGTAGATGGGCTATTACCGCCTAGTCAGCCAAAACTAGGACTTGGATGCAGCCAAGGAATTCACTATGTATATGAACGGGGATATCACTCAACTACGCAAACTAGAAATCTCAATCATAGAGGAGTTTTTTGTAATCATTACTAGTCTTCCTCAAATAGGAGATCATATCTACAAGAAATAATCATTGTTTGAGTGTGCAGAACAACCCCTCGAACACCTACTGATAGAATTAACATACTTGAGGTTGCCAAGGCATTACCTCCCAGAACTTTGGTAGTAAATTTTTGACCAGGTGACTAGATTCTTTAATTGCACAAGCAAGTATACCCACCTGAATGCCAATCACATGTGGTTCTTGAGCCACCTACTGCATGGAGTAAAAATCAATGTCCCATTCTACCTAGCCTATGCATTACGAGATGAGACCAGGAGGTACCAGGTAGGGATAACCTCTACCCTAGCACACCACAAGCTAATTACGACCCTAATTTGACATGTAGAGGCACCCAAGGAAGTGCTAAAAGTAGGGGAGGAAAGGGTTGAGGTGCCTAACTCCCCACAATAGTTGGCTGTAGGGGCACACGAAGAAGTTCCAGAGGTAGAGGAAGAATGGATCGAGGCACCTAACTCCCAAGGGCCATCCACTGCAAGGGAGCCAACAATAGAATAGAACCTAACTTCTAGGATGACCTAGGTGGAGGAGAGATAGGGTAAATTTCATCATCCACTTCTCCACAAACTCACCAAGAAGTGAGGAAGAGCATACCAAGCCCTATTTGGGCAGCTGGTTACCCAAGAACCAGGAGTAGAAAGAGGTAATTAGAAGCCTTGATCACCCATAGTCCACCCTATAGGGATGAGGAAATTGAGATCTTTACAACAGATGCAGTGACATAGGTACTACAGGATCTGGTTGGTAGCGAAACCTCTACTCAAAAGACTCATGGAAGCTTGCAAGAGCAATTGTAGAAGGCAAAATAGTAGGCCTTCAACTGGGAAGGGAAGTTCAAAGTAGAGGAAACACTTTTTGAAGTGTCTAGGAAGGTAGCTATAGAAAAGTAGCTAGAACTAGGCCGCACCATTCTCCAGCTACAACAAGACGTGCAGTAGCTCAAGCTGGAGAATCAACAGTTGAAGGCCAATCAGGTAGAGAAGGTGGATACTACCACCCAAATAGACTGGGTAGAAGTACCCACAACTTCTCTAGACTCTATGGAGAAGGTCACTTCTTTTGGCCCATTCAAATCAAATGCCAAAAACATGGAAGCTAAGGTGGGGGATCTTTCATCCACTCCTACCATAATAGTTGATGAAGGATAGGGGGACCCCAATTTATAGATAGAACCTCCTATCATCGAGGTCTCAAAAGATGAGACTAAGCAATCAGCCCCCAATCAACAACCTAAGGAGGAGGTGATGCAAGGAGCCGAGGCAAAAACAATGCAAGAATTGATAGGACAGTCACCTACCGAGACACCAGTAGTTAAGCCAAAATCTATCGAGGTTGAACCAAATAATCAAGGACTTGAACCCTCTAGCATCCATGAAATGACACCACCTACACCTAAGAATGACACTCCCCCTCACACAATAGCCCTGGAGCACTCTATGCAACTGAGGTCTAAAAGGAGAGCGACCAAGGCACCACAATGGAAGCGTAGGACCAAGGCGAGAGCTACAAAAGTAAAGGCCCAACTAGCCCCTGATTCAGATGAAGAATGGGCTGGGTCCCTAAAAGATTTTTCCAAACAATAGGAGCAATTTGATAAGCTTTGAATAGAGCTCAAGGAGGCAAATATGGCAAGGAAGGCTTTCAAGAAGATAACCAGAGAGCCTGGGATTAGTGTGAATCCTGCTCCTAAGAAGCAATTTTGGGAGATATATGGGTCCATTGGAGACCAACCCTCCAAGATGAAGAGATACCTATAGGAAATGGGGGTAATGGGCCCAGTAATAGATACAACCTAGGATAAAATAGACAACAAGAAGCCACTTTTTGGAGGAAGCACAAAGCCATCCAACATAGGAGATGCTAAGCTTCCTATGAAAGTGGCCCGATCGCACAAGGTTAGAGTAGTGGATGAGTCCCGAATACCTTTCTAGGAAAAATCAAATATCCCAAATACAGAGCCCTCACCTCAATATCACTAGTTATGGAAGGAGGTAGAGTCTATATTCCAGAAAGGAGCCACTACTTTCACAGGGTACTACATGAAGGAAGAAGCAGGCCAGAAAACATGTGTCATAAAGCCACCAAGCATGAGTGTCAGGCCTAGCAAAATAGTTAGGCGTAGCCCATGCCAACACAAGCCACAACAAGAGACCAGTGCCCCTCAGACTCAGTTTGGTTCGAAGCCTAGGAATGAGGAATGCAAAAAGACCATGACCAAGAAAAGGAAGCCCTAGGATAAAGAGAGAGACAAGGCCACTACCAAGAAGAGGAAGTAGAGGAATAAATCCTACTGGGAGGTCATGGACAGAACTGAGGACTACCAATACAAGGTGCCATGAGGATGTGATAATCCTTAGGCATGGGGGGATGATGAGCACCAGAAATGCTCATATTTTTGCATATATGTCTAACATTTTGCACGGCATTGTTATATCATATTTGTACTTCTTATGAATATTTATATGTATTTAATGGTAAATTGTGTATATTGCCTAACTTGTGTGAAAAGTGTGTTTTGTGTGTAGATTTAACTATTTTCATCAATTTTTGCATAAATTACATTGAGGTCCCTTCTGGACCTGGCATGATCTATTTTCAAAGGAGTTGAGAAAGGAGTATGGTCTTAAGGGGAAGGCGCCTTACTCCCATCTTCCGATGGGAAGGTGCCTTACTCCCATATTTCGATGGGAAGGCGCCTTACTCCCATCTTTCGATGGGAAGGTGCCTTACTCCTATATTTTGATGGAAAGGTGCCTTACTCCCATCTTGCGATGAATGAAGCACCTTACTCCCTATGATGTAGTCAAAGGTAGTTGACTCCACGTATGTAAGCACCTAACTCCATAACAGCAGGCGCCTAACTCCCATTAATAACATAACACGTCAGCTACCCTATTTCCACATAAAATAGAGTAATGATTTTTGGTACAAAGAACATGGATAATGATGATGAGATGTAATAGAGAATCTACTATTTCCAGCAAAGATGAAAGATGAACGATAAGTTGGTAAACCACGAACAAAATACGTAGTGTAAGAGTGCTCCGAGCACGCCCGAATTACCTCAATTTGGCATGCAATCATTGTAATCATATATGTAGCTATAACAACATTGTAATAGAGAGGTCTGTGTGATTATATAAATGCATAGGACTTCTCCAAGAAAAAGGAGGAGAAAAATAGCAGAATCATCGGACTGTATTGTAATTCATTTTTATGCAATAAATTCATTCGGAGTTCTCTTACTTAGCGTTCTGCATACATAGTTGACCGAGAAAAATCTGCTAGAGCCTGGGCCCACTCCTAGCCAGTATTCCTCCCCTCTCCTTTATTTTTCCTACAATTTCATTTCAATTTTAGTTCTGTTTTCCTGTATTTGGTTATTTCCTACAAATTGATTTATTTACTACTTTATTTATTTTTTGCAAGTGTGGTTTGATTTCCTTTCTGGTTATTTAATTTCTAAGAATTAAAGAGGTTTGGATTGAATGAATGTTATATGAAAAACACCCCCAAACTGTAGAATTTAGGTGGACTCACCTCAGAGGCATTGTAATCACATCTCTATCAGGTACATCGCAAGCTTATAAAATCCCTGGGTTGATAATTAAGTGAAATGGTTGTGACAACAACGTAGAAATTAACCAATTTTCTTGCCCCAATAGTCAGCACCCAAGGCGATGTCAACCTACAACATGGAAAGGGCCTACATAAAGTAAATATAATCTATTGCACCCTACGTCAAAAAACAACGTTAAGGATAGCATATTGCAAGGATGAGTAAGATATAAGGTGATATCAAAGGTGTATTACCATAGCTCCAACATGGTCTAATTGTCAATCGAGAACCGTATTGAAAGCTACCATTAGAACACCATTGCAGTGCTTGAAAGCCATCACAGTTGGAGCTAGTTTTATCACATCAATATTTGCTTGAAAATACATAATTGAACAAAAGAAATAATAAGGAATTTCCCGGCATGAAATGGACATAAAATAAGAGATATTGGGGGAGCTCTACATGCATAGTTTTGGAATGGCACTTGCAAATTTCTACCAGGGATATTGTGCCACTTGGCACAAATGTGAAAGAGCATCCCCATATTCATAATTCCATAACTCAAGAGAAAGTGTGCCAAAGCAAAGTAATGTCTCTCATCATAGCTACAATGCTCAAGAAGGCATATACATCATTCATCAACACCCGAGAGTTACATTCAAACTTGCACCACGTAACATAATGCTTCTCAAGACACATAATAGGTTTTGCACCACCTAAGGAGGAGACCAAGAGTCTTGGTCAATGCCTAGTGCCCCTTGGTACATGCTTAAAGATAATGGAAGCACATTTATAGACACCAAAAGTAAGAGCACTCATAGAGGATGAAGCATATCCTGTGCAAGTATTGAATGGAGAGAAGTGAAGGCAAATTTAAGTGGGATTAAGAGCAAATTCAAGGTGTGATTAAGAGCGAGTATCCAAGGAGTAGAAGTGGAGTCAAAGGAGCATTAAATACTGATAGCAAACTCATTGTCATCACTATCATACATCTGCCATTGAAGGAATACAACATCCACCAATACAACGCCCACTATTCAGAAGGTTACAATATTATAGAGGTAAGGTTTTACCTTAATTACAATTACTTTCATTTAGGAGTGATAAGGTGTATAACATAAGGTTGAAGTTCATTCATCATTTACATTGGGAGTTTTAGTAAAATCAATCTTAATACATTTGAAAGCATATCATAAGAGTATATAGTATTTCAAATCACTTTAGTTGAAATACAAGTATTTTAATATTTGCAATTAAATACCATAGGAGATATAAGGGTTTCTACTTGGAAAATCAAAACTTAATTATATTACAAATATTATTAATTTATAATATTCCAAATTAGGGATTTATAAGTAATAATACATCAAACATAGTTTATTGGAATTTAGAAGATCAAACTATTGGTTATTAAAGGATAAAGAAGCAAAATTATTGCTTACTTAAAAAGAGTTGGAATTATATACTTATACTTGTCCCATAGTCATATTAAAGGGACAAAAGAAATCCAACCATAGAGAAATTCATCAAATTGAAAAATGCATAGGGAGAAAGGAAAATAGAAGTTGAAAATCAAACCATTAGGGAGTCAAGAGGAATTCAACTCAAATTAAACCTAAAGCTAAATCTGCTATAAAGCACTTTATCAAAACCTTAGATTAATTACATCACTTAGGAGATATAAGGAATCCTACAAAACCTAAGAATTGAAGAGGTTTTATCAAGTTTGATCATATACTCAATTTACTTGAGAAAGATATAGTATTCTACAAAACCCTTAATTAAAATATTAGGGAGACAAAAGGAATACTACATATCAAAATTACAAAGCATACTTGAAAGTTAGTAGTTTGATCATAAAATCAATTTACTAAGGAGTCATAAGGTAGACTACTACAAAGGATTCTCAAAATATTAAAGAGCTAGAATAACTCTATTGATTGATCTCAAGATAATGGATGAGATAGTAAGAAATGCATTCAATTGTGAGGAACTTGTTGAGTGAATATTTTGCCCTATAGCAAAATGATCACCACAACTAGAGTCTCAAACAAAAAACTCTCTCTTGCAAAAAAATTAAGTAGCATTATTCATTTCTCCAAGGTTCTTGTGAACAAACATTCATATGCATATAATCAATCAAGACGAAAGCAAATAAATGAATGTATACCAGAATAACTTAAACCATGCAAGTAACAATTAACAAGGGGCCTTTAATGATTCGAACAAGTACTTTGCAATCATAATCCATTAAATCAACCAAATGATGAAGATAGCTACTTTTAATGTTCTTGAGATTAAAGTAATCTACTCGAAACCCAGTTAGTAACCTCTTTTATCTTCAGCTTAAAATATTCCAAATGAAAAAGTGTGTGGTATAAGCCACTTCATTTTAAGCTTCGTGCCTTTAACATGAGGTTCATTTTTAGAGTTAGCGGGTTCATTTTATCTTTATTTAAAAGTGTTCCACTATCCCTATGTTAGCCTTTGGTGTTAGTAAAGTTAGCAATGTTAGCATTAAATGTGCAAAAAAAAATTAGTAAGTTAGCATGCTAGGATTCATTCGCTTGATCTGATTTAGTGTGCATTTGGAATTAGTAGCCCTCCTAAACCCATATTTTATTTGAAAATCATATGAAGGCACTTGGAGATGCAAGAATGAAAATCTAAATTAAATAAGTGGATCTAGAAGCGGATTTCTCTTCTCCGCTATTAATCCCTTGTTTTCTTTGGGAAACACTAGATCTATAAACAAACCCTCCAATTTCTAGTGTGAGCAGATCGCTTTCTCAAGCGCAGACACAGAGCATACTCTTGGCAGATTTATTTACCTTCTTTATAACTTAGATTATTCATGGCAATAAATGAACTATTTATGAACATGAATTCTGGAAAAGGACCAGAATAGAATGAAAAAAAATGCAAAAATTTTGGAATGGACCCAAATCGGAATAGTAGATTTTAAAGTGAGGTTAATCCAAATATCAAAAAACTAAAATAGAAACATAATTTACAAAAGTTAGCTGGAAAAACAAAACAGGACATTAATTTGGTTAGCAATCTCCTCCCTGCAAAACCCCAAGTTATGAGATGAAATTCTAAAACAACCTGACCTAACAGACCTGCAACATAAACACAGTCAAATTAGATCAAATGCAAGACTCCAAGGAAACAAATAATTACATCATTCCATCATTCACCTATCGTAACCCACTTTATGGCACAAACGAATAGATACAAGAAGCAATAATGCAAAGGAAAGATTTACAGAAATAGCAGTAGTCTTAGTTTCAATCTCCTTTTGATTTCACACACAAGAGTTGCTCTTGCAAAAAAATTCTCCTTTATTTTGAAAGATAGTCTTTGTTTTTTTTCTACAATTTCCAGCCCCTCTCCACTTCTTTGAATCGCGTATTTAAAGCCTCTGAACAAATTTTGTTTCTCCTGGCCATGACTGTTCGCTTCTCCTTCCTTTGTGCATGCATGTGTTTTGATTTCCAAAAATACTTTTTGTTTCTATTTTGTGGCCCTTCGTTTCATTTTCTCGACATGGGCTTGCATTCGTTTACTTCCGTGTGTAACGACCATCTTAAATGATTTCAAATCATTAAAGATTCCTTATGTAACATTTTGTCTTATTCATTGGATTTTGTCCTTATGTCCACGTCACTCTGCAGTCTTCAGTTTCATTGTCCTGGTGTTCATCGCTAATATCAGATGCACTGTCAACTACTATGTTCCCTTGGCGAAAATCGAACATGTCATGAAATCATGACACTTCTTGTTTCTCTGCTTGCCAACCCCTTTTGAGTCGTGAAAATGCAACATGTCACAATATCGTGACACTTTTGCCTCCTTGCTCTCTTTTGTTGCTTTTAGCCGTGAAAATGTAACATGTCGTGATATCTTTTGAGTCGTGAAAATGCAACATGTCACGATATCGCGACACTTTTGCCTCCTTACTCTCTTTTGTTGCTTTTAGCCGTGAAAATGTAACATGTCGTGATATCACGACACCTTTTCTTCCTTGTTCTTTCTCTTCTCTTTTGGCCACGAAAATGCAACATGTCGCGATATCGCGACACTTTTCTTTCTTCTCTTTTGGCTGCAAAAATGCAACATGTCGCGATATCGCGATACTTTTCTCTTTTGGCCGTAAAAATGCAACATGTCGTGATATCGCGACACTTTTTCTCTTTTGCCCGCAAAAATGCAACATGTCACGATATCACAACACGTTTTCTTTTTTGGCCGCGAAAATGCAACATGTCGCGATATCGCGACGCTTTTTCTCTTTTGGCCGCGACAATGCAACATGTCACGATATCGCGACACTTTTTCCTTTTTTGGCCGCGACAATGCAACATGTTACGATATCGTGACACTTTTTATCTTTTGGCCGCGACAATGCAACATGTCACGATATCGCAACACTTTCTTTTTTGGTCATGACAATGCAACATGTCGCGATATCGCGACACTTTTTCTCTTTTGACCGCGAAAATGCAACATGTCGCGATATCGTGACACTTTTTCTCTTTTGGCCGCGACAATGCAACATGTCATGATATCACGACACTTTTTCTTTTTTTGGCCGCGACAATGCAACATGTCACGATATCGCAACACTTTTTCTTTTTTTGGTCGTGACAATGCAACATGTTGCGATATCACAACACTTTTTCTCTTTTGGCCATGAAAATGCAACATGTCATGATATCGCGACACTTTTTCTCTTTTGGCCGTGACAATGCAACATGTCATGATATCGTGACACTTTTTCCTCCTTGCGGTGTTTTGATTTTTCTTTGAGCTTTAGCATATGGGCCACTTCGGTCTTCTTGGAAAACATAAAAAAATATGGGTTCTCAAATTTGGGGTGCGTTGTGGAACAACCACAACAAATGGCGACTCTGCTGGGAAATGCTCCTGAGCATTTCGGTGAGAACCCCAACCTAAAAACCTACAACTTAACTGCAAGCGTTAGCAAATATCCAAAGAATGTAAATAAACCAAAAATACATGAAACATTAGAATTATTCAGCATCCGCTCAATGTGTGCATAGTGATTCATTCTTTATCGTTTGAAATAGTTCCCCATTCTATTGCCAATTTCACATGAATGCATATAATGAATCATGGATGGTCTATGCAAGATTGAATGTATTGCCAGCATAATGAACTATGGCTGACCTGCTTTACCAGGACTCTTAACTTTTAGTAGCATGAGCACAAACATTAAAACTATCAAACCCTCTCAGGACCAATCATGCATGAATTGAGTTCATATATCCAATCTCAAGGTTGGTTATGCGCCACTGCCATATTGAATTAATGTGCATGTGTAAGTGAAATCAGAGCTTTGGGTAATCATATTCTCAACCTAAGCATGATGATAATTTAACCCTATCCTTACTACTCTGATTTGAGTTCATTACCTCATCTTAAGAAAAACGATTAAACCTATTATGGATAACTGCCAGTCTAGCCTGTTCGTGTGAGCGGTCAGAGGTCTTGCTTTTAAATGAGACATGTCGCCATGCATGAGCCTACTCCACTGCCAGTCAGGCATCTATAACCTCGATGGAGATCAACCCCATAGTCCAGGCTTTGGCTTTGGCTTTGGCTTTCTTGAATTTTAGGGATGACTACCCATCCTTGTGAGGGACACGTAGTACGATCCTTCCAACTCAAATGATGTGATGGAGGTGGATTAGTAATGGCTTCCTTGAATCTTAGGGATGACTACTCATCCTTATGAGGGACATGTAGTATGATCCTTTCAATCCAAATGATGTGATGGAGGTGGATTAATGATGGATTCCTTGAATCTTAGGGATGACTACTCATCCTTGCAAGGGACATGTAGTATGATCCTTTCAATCCAAGTGATGTTATGGAGGTGGAGTAGTAATGGCTTCCTTGAATCTTAGGGATGACTACTCATCCTTATGAGGGACATGTAGTACGATCCTTTCAATCCAAGTGATGTTATGGAGGTGGAGTGGTGAAAACCATTGTTTCATGGACTATGTTTTGCATGATGAGACAAACAAGAAAAATTCTTTTTCGTCTCACTTTTATTCCAAGTAAGGTTTCAACCATTTTGCCCAAGATGTTCTTTATATGTGCATAACGTGTCTAATTCAAGACAACGCGGCATCAGTTTCCAACCCCAAGATCTTACTTAATGTTTATTGTGTAATGATCCTAAGAGGGTCTGACATGCTTTTGGTGGTTGTCTTTGAAATATGGAATGGAATGAGACTCGAGGCTGTTATGCAATGCATCCTGAACACAAATGGGTAAGATGGATTATACAAAAATGCTTCACCTTATCTTGCAAAATTGACAACTTTCATGTATCCCAAATTTCAAATGACATTCTTTAATGTGTTTGCAGTGCTCGTGGAGCTTTCTGTAATACAATTATGTTGTTTCATATATTTCTAGTTTTAGAACATTGATAAGGATACAAACTAACCACTTTGCTATCCCTTTTTTTTTTTTTATCAAGCCCAAAACTGGTCCCATGACCAACACACTAAGCTAAGAAATGAACAATGCAATCAAAATGCCTCCAAAACCTCGTTCAGAACAATCTCGTCATGCTAAAATAAAGGTTGAAGGCAAAAAAAACTAACACACACCTAAGAAAATCAAATCTGCACATGCAAAAAAAAAGCATGACATATTTACATATAATACAAGGCCTTGCCATTTCAGGCCTAGAAATAGTGCTTTAAATGCAGCCCATTGATGGGTAAAGCCAAATCTTTTTCATCCAGGGTTTTTAATCTAAATCTGTTTTCACCTAGGACTTCTGAAATTTGGTAAGGACCCAACCATAAGTAATCAAATTTATCATGATCTCATTTCCTCTCATGTCTATTATCCCACAACAACACTAAATCTAAAACTTTAAATGTTTTGACTCTAGACTTTTTATCAAACCACATTTTTACTACGTCTTGGTGTTTACTAAAGTGAAGCATAGCCTCATCCCTCTTTTCATCTAGATGCATGTCTAGATTCAAGTTTATTATCAATTCCGAGATTATATTTCATGAAATGTAATGTTTGTAACTTAAGATTTGTAGGAAAAATAGGATATTTTCCATAAACTAAGTGGTAAGGAGATGTTCCTAATGATTCCTTGATTCTGATTCTATCAGCCCAAAGAGCCAACTTAAGTTTGTTATCCCAATCTCTAGGATTTCTTTCAAGCAACTTTTTAATGACACGTAACAAATTCTTATTAGAAGACTCAGCCAATCCATTACCTTGAGGATAATAATTTGAAGAAAACTTCAAACTCACCATGTTTTTGAATGCCCAATTTGCAAATTCCAGAGAGGAGAAAGCGAAAATGTTGTCACTTACAATGGAGTTAGGCATTCCGAATCAAGTGACAATGTTATCCTCTAAGAATTTAATAACAACTTTTGAAGTGGCATTTTTAGTGGGAATACCTTCCGTCCACCTTGTGCAATAATCTGTAGCCATGAGAATGTATTTATGGGAATCGAATGAATTGGGATTGATGATCCCAACAAAATCCAAACCTCATTGTACAAAATGTCTAGACTCGATTACATATTGTAATGGCATAGAAGCACCCCTTTCTCTATTTGCCACAATTTGACAAGTATGACATGACCTCACATGAGCATGAGCAACTTTAAACACTTGAGGCCAATAGTAACTAGCTCTAAGGATTTGATGGGTTGTGGCATTAGCAGACCCATGTCCTGTCCCATACTTACCATGGAATTCCTCAAGTACTTATGCTGCCTCTTTTCGATCAACGCAATGAAGGTAAATTCCTTCATGGTTTTTCTTGTATAATGCACTGGATCTGATTAGAAAATTAACAGATTTTAAATGCAAGGCTCTTCGTTGAGTAGAATTTAAATGTGGTGGACACTTACCATTTAGTAAAAAATACATGACATCTACGTACCACTCATCTTCAGTTATATCTGCTATTTCATAATGCTAACAGGAAATTAAGGGATCATTTTTTGCTATGGCGTTAACCAACCCTTGTCCCCGCACTATCTTCATAGGTTGAATTTCAAGATCAAATTCTTGAAGAGTTGAGATCCACCTACCTCACATTTCACCCAGTTCATTCTGTATAAACATGGTTTTAACTGCAGGATCTGGGACTATAGCAAACACCCCACTCGTGGACTATATAATGTCTGAATTTTTTTACAGTCTTAAATAGGGCATACATTTGCTTGTCCAAGATGGAATATCTCAATTTTGCATCTTTGAGAGGAGTACTAAGGAAGGCAATGGTATTTTCAATGTTGTGTTCACTCTTTTAAGTTAAAACACTCGCAAAGGAATGGTTTGAAGCAAATGTGTAAATGTAGAAAGGCTTTGCATAGTCAGGACTCACTAAAACCGGGGCTCTAGAAATCGCATCCTTGATTCTTTGGAAAGAATCCCTATTTTCATTCGTCCATTTTATTTGGGCCTCTTTCTTCAACATATCGTTCAAGGGTTTTGCAATTTTTGAAAAACCTGAAATAAATTTTCTAATAAAATTAATCTTCCCAAAAAATGATCTCAACTCTTTTTTGCTATTGGGAAAAGGAATCTATTGTATGGCATCTATTCTTTTAGGATCAATGGAAATTCCATCTTTGGATATTACATGTCCCAATAATTTTCCTTTCGTTACCTCGAAAATGCACTTCTTTGGGTTGAGTGAAATGCCATGTTCCCTACACCTTTGGAGAACTTTCCTTAGATCCTTGACATGGTTCTCCTTGTTCTTAGAAAAAATGGAAATATCATCTACATAGACAATAATGCACTTACCGATGAGTCCCTTAAAGGTAAAGTCCATGGATCATTGGAATGTAGCACCTGCATTCAATAATCCAAAAGGCATTCTCCTATATGCAAACGTGCCCCATTTTGTGGTGAAGGCGGTTTTCATCCTATCATTAGGATGGATGAGGACTTGATTGTATCCTGAATAGCCATATAGGAATTACATCATTTCTGACCCATTTACCTTTTGAAGGATTTCGTCAATGGTAGGTAAATGGTAATTGTCCTTTTGTGAGGCCTTATTCAGTTTTCTAAAATCAATACATAGCCTTATCTCTCCACTCTTTTTCCTCAAAGGGACCAAGTTAGCAACCCATGTGGAATGCCTAACAGGAAAGATGATTTTAGCTTCTAATAGTTGTTTTACCTCCTTTTCTATCAAGGGCTCTAGTAACGGATTGACTGGCCTCTGTCTTTGCCTAAAGGGTTTGGACTCTGGATTCAAAGGGTTTGGAGTAACATTCTGATCATAAGTTCTCAACTCCTTATAGCTCCAAGCTATGCAATCTATGTATTCCTTCAATGCATTGGCAATAGAATTATTTTCATGTTCGGTACATGCCTTTGCAAAGAGTATTTCGTGAGGGTTTTCTGCACTTCCAATATTGACTGAGTCACAAGCCTCTTTGGGAGGAGAACTTTTCTCTCTCCTTTCATTTGGTATCCAATGTCAAACATTTTCTCTAATGAGGCCATCTCATTTAGCATCTTATTTCATTTTCTAGTAGCTTCCATTTTCAAACCTGCCTCTTCTTGCCCCCTCTCGTCTTCATCAATAACCTGATTTTTAAAGATACCAGAATTAGTAACAAAATTGAATATATGTCTGTCACTATCAAAGACTTGGAAATTCATGATGTTATCAGGTATCAAGGGGCAAGGGACTAATTATATGGAAAATTTCTTACACTTCTTGTGATCCACCGGTTTAAGCATGCTAGCAACTACGGCCAAAGAATCTACCAAACGATTGCCTTTTCTAGAGATTAGAGATATGTTAAAAGCATCAAATTCATTTATTAAATCTCTAACTCTGGTTTGGTAAAGGTTGAGCCACTCGTTCTTACATACATATTGTCCTTTAACTTGTTTTACCACCAATTCAAAATCACCTAAGACCTTGATACATTTGATTTTCTTCCGAAGGGCCAATTTAAGTCCAAAAATCAAGGCCTCATATTCTGCCACATTGTTGGTGGCTGGGAACTGTAATCTATATGCAGCCAACATAGGTTTTATGTCTAGACATGAAATTTCAATACCAGCTCTCACCCCTTGTTTGGACTTGGATCCATCAAATCTTAAATTCCAAACCTTATGGTGTTCTTTATAATCATTGCATCCAATACTTCCATTTTGAGAATTCTCAAGAATTTCTACGTCCAAGCAATAGGCTCCTAATTCAGTTTCAATGTATTGAATCTCATTAGGTTTGTTGTATTCTGTTATCATTTCCTTGAGCCTAGGTTCACTATCAATTCAAATTTGTTTGGCCACTCCTCTCCAAGGAAACCACATATGTGAAGATTCTGTTACAATGTATCCGTTTAATTTCTTGCTCCAATCTCTTCCCAACACCATGCCATATTTTATGGGAATGTTAAGTACCAATATATCTATGTGATGTTGAACCCTAGGTTCTAAGTTGACCTGAATAAGAATATCCCTTATTTCTCCCACTACCTCCATGGCCGATCTATCTAGTTGCACCACCTTGCTTTTAGAAGGTTTTGGTGTAAGTCCCAATTTTTGATAGATTTCTAGGGGCATAATGCTAGCAGAGGCCCTTGAATCTATTAGATAATTATGTAGATTTTTACCAGTAATTCTAATGGTTATGAGAAATGGGGGCACATCTCGCTTTTCCCCTTTCAAAACTAATTCGGATTCAACACCCTTAGCTTCATGAATTTGGGTAGGTGGATCCAAACCTTTTGGTGGACTTACTTCTTGGCCTAAAAGCTGGGACATATCATACATTGCGACATTGGCCTTAGTTTTCTTCATGTCTTCTATCAAGTCATAAGTGGGTTTTTCCAAATTTGACATGTTTTGTACCAACTTAGACTTCTCCACCATTGATGGAGGTGGTGGATTAAAATCTCCTTTGAAATCGAGAGGGAGTAATGGGTTGTTTGGAGGGGTAGAGGAAGTTTTGGGATCCTTAGAACTCCTTGTGTAATACTTGTGATTTCCTTTCCCAAAAAATTTATTGGCATGAACTTCCAATGTTTCTTCATCTTCTTTTCCAAAAAACTCCACATCCTCCTCTTCTTCACTTTCTTGGGAATATATAACTTTAGTCAATATAGACTCTTGCTTTCCATGGCAACATTGTGGGAAATCATTATCACAAGATCCTGACTCTCCAAAATCTTTCGAGACATCTGCCTGATTGGCTACGGGATTGGGTACTCATCCATTATTAGGGTGTATGTTGTATGTTCCTTTTCCTCTATGGTTATGAGGTCAGTTATGACCCATGACTTGGTCAACTTTTTATTAACATTTCCCACAGTAACCAAAACTTTGGCCAATGTTTCCTTCATGTCTTCTATCACAAATTTAGGCCCATGTAGTTGGGGCACTATAATTTCGGGTCCAACTGTATTTGCTACATTAGCCACCTTTGGAACAGGTATAATGGCTTGGGTCTAGACACTTTGATTCCATCCTGGATTCACACTTTGAATAGGAGTGATTGTTGGATAAGTCGTTGGGATTGGCGTACTAATCGGAGTGAACCCAGGTATGGTCAACAAGTTATTGCCCATACTGAACCCAGGCAAGATCATCGAGTTATTTGGAATCAATGCCTGTGTTGAAACAGAGGCATTAGGATAAGTGGGAAATTATGCGACTTGAGATGGTTGTTGGAAATTGTTCATTGTTGGAACTTGTGGTGCCATTAATTGATTCATCATGGCAAATTGACTGTATGGACCATATTGTCCCATCCCAGTCAATTGAGACAACCCTACTCCTGGTAAATTCATTTTTTGTTCAAGGGTCATTGTCTTCGCATAAGCTAACGAAAGCGTCGTAACCTGAGGATTTCTTCTAGTCAACAAGGATGTTAACGGATCTAAAGCTCCAAAGTACAGTTACAGGGCCACCGAAGGATCTACTGCAAAGTGGCGAGTTAAATTTGTATATAGTTTTTGGAACCTCTGATTGAATGTTCTTATGGGCTCATTGGGTAATCTTTTGCATGATACGAATAAATTATAAATTATGGAAGGATCCAACAAAATTCGAAATTGGTTAATAAAGGCAACTTCTAACTGGGCCCATGAAGTAACGGACCCTACAGGAAGATTCTTGTACCATTCATTGGTCGTACTATCTAGACTAGCAGGGAAAATTTCACAAGCGATATATTCATGGGTAACTCCTTGTCTAAACATGTAATCCTTGTAAATTTAGACATGTTCTTCGGCTGTTATGGGACCATCATGCATGAATTTAGGCAATCCCCTTTCAATATTTCTAGGTAAGTCATGGACAACCCCAGGGATATCCAAGGGAGAACTTTGTGCACCATACAAAAGGGCAGGTGGTTGTTGTTGTTGTTGTTGTTGTTGGGCCATGTTATTCAAAGGTATCGACCCTATATGAACAATGGCGACACTTGTAATGATGGGGATAAATGCACTTGGTATAGCTATCATGTTTGAAATTGTGGTCTCAGGCCCACCAGACGTACTTGAGTCTAAAGATGCTCTTAACTCAAGTACACCGGGTGGTATTTTGATCTATAATTTTTTGTTTCTCGGCTTCCTAGCAGTGGGAGAAAGGCTTTGGAAAATAGTTTCCCCTATGGTTTTGGACCTAGTAGCTATGTACTCAGGTTGGGCCAGCTTGAAAACTCTAGAAATCTAAAATACTTCTCTCAACTCACTTACAAAATGAAACAAATGAATGTTATACCTGTAAGCACAATAGTTGGAAACAAAACTACCCACGTTAATCGTTAGAACATATCGCAATCACAAAGCAATAAATAAGGCTCTCCTTATAGTGCCAAAATGTTGAGTGAATATTTTGCCCTATAGCAAAATGATCACCACAACTAGAGTCTCAAACAAGAAACTCTCTCTTGCAAAGAAATTAAGTAGCATTATTCATTTCCCCAAGGTTCTTGTGAACAAACATTCATATGCATATAATCAATCAAGATGAAAGCAAATAAATGAATGTATACCAGAATAACTTAAACCATGCAAGTAACAGTTAACAAGGGGCCTTTAATGATTCGAACAAGTACTTTGCAATCATAATCCGTTAAATCAACCAAATGGTGAAGATAGCTTCTTTTAATGTTCTTGAGATTAAAGTAATCTACCTGAAACCCAGTTAGTAACCTCATTTATCTTCAGCTTAAAAGATTCCAAATGAAAAAGTGTGTGGTATAACCCACTTCATTTTAAGCTCTGTGTCTTTAACATGAGGTTCATTTTTAGAGTTAGCGGGTTTGTTTTATCTTTATTTAAAAGTGTTCCATTATCCCTATGTTAGCCTTTGGTGTTAGTAAAGTTAGCAATGTTAGCATTAAATGTGCAAAAAAAAATTAGTAAGTTAGCATGCTAGGATTCATTCGCTTGATCTAATTTAGTGTGCATTTGGAATTAGTAGCCCTCCTAAACCTATATTTTATCTAAAAATTAGATGAAGGTGCTTGGAGATGCAAGAATGAAAATCTAAATTAAAGAAGTGGATCTAGAAGCGGCTTTCTCTTCTTCGCTATTAATCCCTAGTTTTCTTTGGGAAACACTAGATCTATAAACAAACCCTCCAATTTTTGGTGCAAGCAGATCGCTTTCTCAAGCGCAGACGCAGAGCATACTCTTGGCAAATTTATTTACCTTATTTATAACTTAGATTATTCATGGCAATAAATGAACTATTTATGAACATGAATTCTAGATAAGGACCAGAATAGAATGGAAACAAATGCAGAAATTTTGGAATGGACCCGAATCAGAATAATAGATTTTAAAGTGAGGTTAATACAAATATCAAAAAACTAAAACAGAAACATAATTTACAAAAGTTAGCTAGAAAAACAAAATAGGATATTAATTTTGTTAGCAATCTCCTCCCTGCAAATCCCCAAGTTATGAGATGAAATTCTAAAACAACCTGACCTAACAGACCTGCAACATAAACACAGTCAAATTAGATCAAATGCAAGACTCTAAGGAAACAAATAATTGCATCATTCCATCATTCACCTATCGTAACCCACTTTATGGCGTAAACGAATAGATACAAGAAGCAATAATGCAAAGGAAAGATTTACAAAAATAGCAGCAGTCTTAGTTTCAATCTCCTTTTGATTTCATACACAAGAGTTACTCTTGCCAAAAAAATTCTCCTTTATTCCGAAAGATAGTCTTTGTTTTTTTCTACAATTTCTAGCCCCTCTCCACTTCTTTGAATCACGTATTTAAAGCCTCTAAACAAATTTTGTTTCTCCTGGACATGACTGTTCACTTCTCCTTCCTTTGTGCATGCATGTGTTTTGATTTCCAAAAATACTTTTTGTTTCTATTTTGTGGCCCTTCGTTTCATCTTCTCCACATGGGCTTGCATCCATTTCCTTCCGTGTGTAATGACCATCTTAAATGATTTCAAATCATTAAATATTCCTTATGTAACATTTTGTCTTATTCATTGGATTTTGTCCTTATGTCCATGTCACTATGTAGTCTTCAGTTTCACTATCCTGGTGTTCATCACTAATATCAGACGCACTGTCAACTACTCTGTTCCCTTGGCGAAAATCGAACATGTCACGAAATTGTGACACTTCTTGTTTCTCTGCCTGCCTGCCCCTTTCGAGTCACGAAAATGCAACATGTCGGGATATTGCGACACTTTTGCCTCCTTGCTCTCTTTTGTTGCTTTTAGCCATGAAAATGTAATATGTCACGATATCGCAACACCTTTTCTTCCTTGTTCTTTCTCTTCTCTTATGGCCGTGAAAATACAACATGTCGCGATATCGTGACACTTTTCTTTCTTCTCTTTTGGTCGCGAAAATGCAACATGTCACGATATCGCGACACTTTTCTCTTTTGGCCATGAAAATGCAACATGTGATATCGCGACACCTTTTCTTCCTTGTTCTTTCTTTTCTCTTCTGGCCGTGAAAATACAACATGTCGTGATATCACGACACTTTTCTTTCTTCTCTTTTGGCCGCAAAAATGCAACATGTAGCGATATCGTGACACTTTTTTTCTTTTTTGGCCACAACAATGCAACATGTCACGATATCGCGACACTTTTTCTTTTTTTGCCGCGAAAATGCAACATGTCGCGATATCGTGACACTTTTTCTTTTTTGGCCGCAATAATGCAACATGTCGCGATATCGCGATACTTTTTCTCTTTTGGCCGCGAAAATGCAACATGTTGCGATATCGCGACACTTTTTCTCTTTTGGCCGCAACAATGCAACATGTCGCGATATCGCGATAATTTTTCTTTTTTTGGCCATGATAATGCAACATGTCGCGATATCGCGACACTTTTTCCTTTTTTGGCCGCGACAATGCAACATGTCACGATATCGCGACACTTTTTCTCTTTTGGTTGCGACAATGCAACATGTCGCGATATCACGACACTTTTTCCTCCTTGTGGTGTTTTGCTTTTTATTTGAGCTTTAGCATATGGGCCACTTCGGTCTTCTTGGAAAACATGTAAAAAATATGGGTCCCCAAATTTGGGGTACGTTGTGGAACAGCCACAACAGAACTATTTCAAGAGGTAGAAGTTTACTCTCAAAACTTAATAGACACTTTTGAAGAATACAAGCTTTTGTCCACTAGTGAAAAAGAAATATTCTCAGTATTTCTCAAAGAAGCAAAAAAAAGCAATTTTCTAACATTAATTGGTTATCTTCATGAATGTTAGAGAATAATTACATTATTGGGTACATTCCAATGTACCACGTTGGGTACATTATTAGATTAGGATTTTATTTTATGTTAAGTAGTTACTTGGGGAAGAAGTAATAAATACACAAGTGTTAGAATGTGCAATGATGTAAATGTGCATGTAGTCCACATGTACATGAGTCATAGGAATAGGTAGAGTAAATCCCAAGGAACCTATCTTATATATGTACCTTGAGCTATAGAGGATAGAGAGTGTGAGAAATAGAGATAAAGTTACTATAGAGTAGTGTGTAGGTACAATGTAGATCTTCATTGTAAAAATATTGGAGTGTTCATTGTCCTCCATTGTATTGCATTGTACTATTTTCATAAGTCTTCATTAATGGTATTTTAATGATTTATTACATAAGTCTATTCCATTATTTTCCTGCATATTTTAGTACCATTATCATATACTTACCATAGCATGCATATTTCACATCTTGTGGTTGCATCTCCATTAGTATACATCACCAAATTCTAACAGTGGTATCAAAGCACATGATAGATTAATAGGAAATAGTAAGATCCACAAAGAGATATTGAGAGGAGTTCAAAAATCTTAGTTCCAAATTTTTTGAAAGTGCAGGTGGCTAGAGTCTTTCCATAGGGTTGCAGAAAAACTTGTGAAGACTAAGACTCAGTATTAATTTCACTAGATTGAAAAATCAACTAGTGAAGTTCATTATCTCCATAATTACATATTCTTCCATTCCATTTTCTAACATCTTGTTGCAGTAAAAGGAGATTCATAGAAATTTGGGAAGCTTCCTACACAACGCTAGGAAGAATATCTTCATTAGAATCATTCTAGCACTTGCAGTAGCAAGTAGAAGACTAAATATTTTAGAGACCTATAAAAATATCCCATTACAAGATTTGTAGATTTGTAGATTGCAAAAGAGATAAAAAGGCCATGGAAACCTTATTGTAAACTCAAGTAAGAAGAGACTCTAGAGAAAGATTCTAGGAGAATATTGGAGATTGGTGATCTCTAGTGAAAAAAATTGAAACTTACATATTGCAAAAGAGAGGAAAAGACCATAACAACCTTATAGTTGAATCCAGGAAGAAGAGATAGAAGAGTCCTGGTGAAGATAGGATACTAGTGATCTTCATTAGATATTGAAGACTTCACCTTGAAGAAGCTAGAGAAGACCTACAAGAGATCCCATTGAAGAACTTCCAATCTAGGAAGATAGAAGACTAAATAAGGATAAGCAACAAGTATCATTCCCAATTCTAGCAACAATAGATTTTAGAGATCCAGGAAGGATATCTCATTGCTAACACTTCCATAGTAAAAGGTTGAAGGAAAGGTCTCATTGTGAATACCAAAGAAGTTGTGAGAGTAAAGACCCTAGAGAAGAGGTCTAAAGGAGAAATAAGGAGAAGGCTTGGTCAACCTCAGTGAAGGATATTCAAAGAAGGCCATTAAAGGATTTCCTAGAAGAACTCATTGGAGAAATTTACCACCAAGTAGAAGTTCTTGATAAAGGAATATTTTGGGACAATTGTTGCCATCCGACAACAATCCCAAACAAAGATATATTTGGCAAGAATCTTGCCAAATTTTGGAGGATATTGGTGAATATATCAAGACTTTAAAACTCTTGAGAAGAAAGCCTAGATTGAAGTCATAATTTGACAAGGAGAGTAAAGGAGAAAAGAGCCAAACATTATTACCAAACTTGAAAGGTTTGAAGATTACCCTTGAAGGCTAGAAAGTTCATTCAAAGAAATGAAATAGGGGTTTGTTGAATCTACTGTAGAATACTTAAGGGTTCTTGAAGGAAAATCTCAGCTGCGATCTAGAGGAGTTCCCTACCAATTTTTTGAGATTCAAGGACAATATTTTAGTAGAAATATTGACTGTGAAAGGGCAACAATAGGGACAACATTACTAGCTACAAAAGTTTAAATTTCCAGGATACATCTTGAAGAAGAATTAAAGTCACCTACTACAGTTTCAAGGTATCAAGTTAGAGGGTTTATAGCCACAAATAGGTGACCTAAAGAGCTATTTTAGATAGTGAATAATATTTTCAAGTCCATCCAATAAAAGGCAATAATAAGGTGAATCTAATCACCTTTCAATCCTTCATCTACAAATTTCGTTAAGGTAAGCAACTTTGGTGCAATAGGTTCATTACTGAACATTAAGTTATTGTGTTCATCATTAATTTTCATTAAGCATCATATTAGAGTTAAATTTGCATGGATAAGGTTGCATGTTAAAGTCTTCAAAGGGAGTGTAGAAGAAAATTCATTCTAAGGTTAATACCTGCACATTAAAATAGGAGCTAGATATATTTCTATAGAAAGGAAAATATCATCTTCCTATTATCTAGTTACAATAAATAATACATTACTACTAAGTGAAATTTGTAGAGGTTATTAGTGCATTTGAGAGTTCTTTAAGAATTACTATTAGTGCATCTTGCAAGTTACTTTGAAGGAGCAATAAGGTGAGATTACTATTGCACTATTTTAGTTATTCTTAACTACATTAAACTCATTACTCTCAAAGGTTATTATGTGCATTGGTTGTTAAGTTAGAGTGGAAAACCAAAGAGCACAAGTTAGCATACTATCAAAGTGTCTAGAGACACTATTTGAGCACACAGAACCTATAGCTTATTGTGGCCTAGAGAAGCCACCAAACATGATAATATTCCTCCAAGGAGTGGAGAAGAAAGCCACCATCAAAACCAGTAGAAGGAGCTATAAAATAAGACTAGGAGAGTCTCATATTTTAGGTGCAACTAAGGAGTATTTTACAAGGTTATACAAGCACCAAAATTTATCTCTATTATTACATCAAAGGGAGACAAAGGTTGAGTGTCCTAAGGACACATTACATAACCTATCCTCTATGTCTACAAGTGGTCATCATTAGTAGAGGGAAAGCACACTAAGAAGTGCTTAATGAAGAGCCATACAAAAGGGACTCAACATTTACCATTTACAAAGGGTAAGCACTAACAAAGGTGCTTAAGAAATGAGCCAGTCATAGGGCTTGATATCCACCGTTGGTAAAGGAAAAGCAAGCCCATGATGATTGAGAAAATAGCCATCCATAGGGCTCACTATTTGCCTTGTTAATGTGTTAGAAGACACCATAACCCAATGCTATAGCTGGATGGGAGCAACACATTGCAAAGGACACCTATTACAACACAAAACCAGCAACAAACATAGCATAACAAGATAAACCAAACATCAATAGTATAAGTTGGACACAACATGAAATAGTTAGAAAATATAAGGTGAGTTATCTAGTGCTGGAAGAAATCGAAGGGTCATCAATCAATATTGGAAAATATTCATTGCCAAGAAGTGAAGCTAACTTGTGAACAGAGTTAGAGAATAGGCACTCAAGGAAGTAAAGAAGCCAAGATAAGCTTCAGGGTTAAAATGAATGTTGAAACATTTGATTCCATGCAAAGAAGGTGCATCCATTTGTCTCAACATTACCAAGAATCAAGTGCCACTTGGCACTAGGGAGAGAAAGCATTTTGAACTCTCTTATAACATCTACACCCAGGCAGATGAGTGCTCAAGACTGATAGAGCATTATGTTATCATTATTTGATGCTTGAATAAGGCTGGAACCAATGAAATAATACCTCCACGATCATAATGCATCTATTGCTAGCAAGAACTCATCATCTAGCATTCATTATAAGATAAGAGTAAGGTATTTGATACCTAAAGTCTAGGACAAGCTCAGGAGGAAATAAAGCAACAAAGTAATTCAAGTTAATAGTGGTCAAAGTGTAAGATCATCCATTGAGGAGTGTGCCTATGATGAGCATTAATTGCTCAAGTTAGAATCATACGTAGGAGACTAGCAAAACCAATGCGTAGACTTGAATAGACTCAATTCAAAGGACCAATCAGAGTGCAACATAATTCATTCAAAGGGAAGGTAAAGTTTAATATAAAGTTTATAATTGCTTTCTTTGAGATTAAGGAGTTATAAGGTGGTTTATTATTTAAGGTTGAAACTTATTATTATTTTCTTGAAGATAGGCAAATTACAACCTTAGAAATTAAAAGGAAAATCAGAAGTTTATTTCCTTGAATGATATTTCAAATTGCACTAAGTTAGAATATACATATTATAATATTTGCAATAGGAGTGACAAGGTTTTTTTTTTTTTTTTTGAAGCAAAAAACCCCTTGTGGAGCCGCCCTGGTCTGAGAGACCACGAACAGGGGTTTCTACACCGTCAAAGTCACCTAGGGGTCGCACCTGACCCTGCCCGCACCAACATTATCAATTGGATTTTAGATACCCAATTCAGCTTTTTGATAGGGTGGAGATTTGAACCTGGGACCTCCCTTAGAGGGAGTGATAAGGTTTTATATTTAGGAAAATCAAAGTAAAATTATTTTGCAAATATTATTATTTTTGAAATTCTAAAATTAGGGAGTTATAAGGCATACCACATTAGACATATGTTATTGGAATTTAGAAATATTAAACTATTGAATAAAAAGGGGATAAATAGAAGTTCTTTATTTATTTAAAAGTATTGGAATTAATTACTTATACTTGTCTCATACTCACATTAAAGATATAAAAGAAATCCAACCATAGAGAACTTCATAAAATTGAAAAGTGCATAAGGAGAAAGGAAATTAGGAGTTGAACATTATATCATCAAACCATTAGGGATTCAAAAGGGATTCAACTCAAAGTAAACCAAAAAGCTAAGTTTACTATTAAGCACTTTATCAAGCTTATAGCATACTCTAATCACTAGGGAGATATAAGGTAGCCAACAAGGATCATCATGACAAAAAATAAATTCATCCTTATAGAATCTCAACTACTTAAAGGTCCAAATTACTCCTCATGGAAAAATAAAGTGAGGGTAATTTTAATAGTTGAGAAGCTTTGGGATATTGTCAAAGGAATAACTACTAAACCTAATTCAAGTGATACAAATATGCAGAAGTTTGAAAAGAGTGATGCAAAAGCATTAATGATAATAACTTTTGCCATCATAAATGAAATACAACCTTACATCAGTTCAATAGGAACATCTACAAAATCTTGGAAAACCCTAGAAAAAATATTTGAAGGGAAAAATAAAACTACTATCATAAATCTTCAAATTCAATTACATTCACTAAAGATGAACAATGGTGAAAGTGTAGAACTATTCCTAAGGAAGGTATCATATATTAAAGAAAAATTATTAACCTTAGGATAAGAGGTTAAAGATAACTTTCTTGTTCAAGTAACCATGAGAGATCTTCCATACAACTACAAACATCTACTTACATCTTTACAAGTTCTAAGTAAAGATATTTCATTTGATGGGCTAGTTAATATTCTTCAAGAATACGAGGTGGAAAATATAGTGAAGGATGAAATGACTAACAATACATTAGTTTTCAGAAGAGGGCGAGAAATGGAGGAGAGGAGCAGCGGAGAAATTTTGAAATTTTTAGGCGGGAAGAGCAGAGATGGCTCGGAGGGTTTGGGTAGGACCCTCGAGATTGACCCAGGCGAGGATCCAGAGGATGGGAGGCCAGCGGCGGCAGGAGGGGTTGTCCAGAGAGAGCGCGACCCTCCCCAAAAAGATCCGGACAAAGGGACCCAGATGCGCGGTGCGGGTCCCGGAGGAGGCCGGTCCTTTGCAGAAACTGTCAAGGGGAGAAAGAGTGTTTTTCTTTCACTCCCGCCCCTCATCCCGGTAAATAATAGGATAATGGCACCTACTGATTCGATGGGGCCATGTTTAGCCATGGAAGAGTTTTCATTAGTGGGCAAGTTTCTGGGTGGAAGGCCAGATATAGAAACTATTCGGTCCTGGGCCCTATCCAAATGGAGAACGGTGGGTAGTATGGAGGTTGTTGCCCTGTCCAGGGGGTTTTTTATCATAAGATTTAACAATAAGGAGGATGCGAACCGCGTTCTCACTGGAGGACCCTGGTTTTTAGGGAAACGCAGTCTTTTCCTCAGGAAATGGGGGGAGGATTTTGACCCTAAAAAATAGAATATCAATATTGCTCCCATTTGGGTTCGGCTCCCCAACCTACCAGCTCAGTTTTTCAATGAGTATTGGCTGCATGGCATCGCCAGAACGATCGGAGAACTGGTGTCCATAGATCATGCAACCTTGGCTAGGACAAGGATGACACATGCAAGACTATGCGTCAACGCTAATCTTGAATCTGAGCTGCCAAATGTTGTGGAGCTAGGGTACGGCAACTACCTAAGAAAATAGGCGGTGGAATATGAAAACAAGCCAGCTTTTTTCCCTGAGTGTAAATCCCAAGGCCACCTACAAAATCAGTGCCCTACTCTAGCAACCAGTAGAGACAACCACAGATCGAAAGGCAAACATGCAAATGAGAATGGGTTTCCTAGGAACCCCCCTCAAAAAAGAGGCCCTGTTGGCAAAGGAGGGCTTAGGCCATTTAAAAAGAACTACTTTTATCAGGAGAAGGACAATCAGGGTGTAGGGCAATATCAGAGCAAAGGCAAGCATCATCTCATCGAAGAACAGGGAAAATCGGGTAAGCCCTAAATTTCCAAGCTCAAATAAGTTCAATATTTTAGCCGATCTAACGGTAGAAGGGGAGAGCGAGGAATTAGAAGAGGGAAACAGGCAATGTGATCTCCCTGAAACCCTAGAATCCCCATCAAGGGCGGGTCCATAAAATCCCATAACAAATAACCCCTCAAACCCCCGGGGAGGGGTAAGGCTAAGCCCCAGAGAATATAGAAAAAGGGTGGAGGAGATTGAGTCTTCGAAACCAGACCTCCCCAACATCATAGCTAGAAGCCCGCCAAACCATCTAGAAGATTCTTTTAAAAAATCAAGAGAATACAGGAAAAATATGGAGGAGTTAGAATCAAGGACTGAGTTGGTAGAAATGGATGATTTTGAGGAATGCGTGAGTCCGGTTCTACAACAGTTAGATCCCCCACAATTTAGCCCCAAGAAGACCAGGAGTACGACCAAGTCACCTATTGACTATGGCTGTGAGAGAAAGAAGGGGAGGATTTCAAATGCAGAGCACAACAGAATGAGGACTGACAATGAGATTGCCAGCGGTAAACAAAAAACTTTGATACAACAAGTTATCCCAGGGCTCGAAGATAACAAATAAGGAAAACCTCCTCAGGGAAGGGGGAAGGGGAAAAACTCTAAACAATCTAAATGAAGGTTCTCTCATGGAATGTGAGAGGCCTCAATGGTCGGCCCACTCAGAGAGTGGTTAGTTCGCTAAGAAGGCAATACAATCCAACAATTTTGATGTTGCAAGAAACAAAATTAGACGAAGCCCAGTCAAAATCAATAGCAAAAAAGATGTGGAGTCAAGGGGAAATGGTGTTTAAACCGGCTAGAGGAACGTCAGGGGGGCTCATGGTTCTTTGGGACCCTCGGGTAGTGGAAGGCAATATCATCCAAGAGGACGACAGGGTGTTGAGTGTTTTTTTCCATGATATTGACAACAATAGATCGTGGATCTGCTCCAATGTTTACGCTCCTAATTTTGTTTAGGGGAGAGCTTCTTTGTGGGAGTATCTGGGCAAACTGGGTGATGCTTTCCATGACATCCCGTGGGTGGTGGCAGGAGATTTCAACACGCCTCTATACCCATCAGACAAAAAGGGTGGATCAGGGCTCCCTACCGAAGTATGGAAGACTTCAATGATTTTGTTAACTCGAACCAAGCTGATGGATGTGAGGCTAAGAGGAGCCAAGTATACTTGGAGCAACAGGCGAACGGGAAGCCAACTTATCCAGGGAAAGACTTGACAGGTTTTTCTTATCAAAGGAGGCGATTGCTGGTTTTGGAGACTCTACCCTGCAAACTTTTCCCAAAATTTCCTCCGATCACAATCCCATCCTCTTGGAGGTCCCAAAGTCAAACTCTTTCAAAAAACCCTTTCGTTTTCAGTCAATGTGGATCAGACACCCGGATTTAAAAGAAAGTATTTCCAAATGGTGGCGAGCAACCCTTTCCACGGAAGTTCGGGTTTCATACTTGCTCAAAAGCTGAAATTAGTAAAGAATAACCTTAGAACTTGGAATAAGGAGGTTTTTGGGAACCTGTTTGAGAACAAGAAACAAGTGGGGGAAAGGCTGCAGGTCATTGACAACACGATACAGAATGGTATCAGTGATGAAGCTACTAGGAAGGAGGAACAAGCCAATCTGTCAGAATATCACAATATTTTAGCTTGTGAGGAGACATACTGGAGACAGAAATCCAGGGCTTTATGGCTAAAGGATGGTGATTCAAACTCAAAGTTCTTTCATGTCTCAACCTTGAGGAACAGAAGTAATAATAAGATCAGAGAGTTGACCAAAGCCGATGGATCCAAAACCCAGGACTTAATTGAGATCAGGGAGGAAGCAGTTGCTTACTTCAGCTCCCTTCTCGGGGATGAATCCCAGTGTAGAGAGGAAGCCAAGGAAACCCTCCTCCAGTCCATTTCGAGTTTGGTTGATGAGGCCATAAATGGTAAGCTTCTTGCTCCCTTCACTGATGAAGAAATCAGAAAGGCTCTGTTTAGCATGGAACCTGAGAAGGCCCCTGGCCCTGATGGGTTCCCTCCTCGGTTCTACCAAGTTTTTTGGGACACTGTAGGAGAGGATGTCATCTCTGCAATCAAAGAATTTTAGGCTTCAAAACATATCTCGAGAGGGTTCAAGTCCACCTTTATCACCCTGATTCCTAAGGGCCCAACACCAGAGACAATGGCAGATTTCAGACCGATTAGTTTATGCAACGTGTCCTACAAGATATTATCAAAAGCCATTGCTAACAGGATGAAAGAAATTTTGCCCCTCATTATCGACCCTGGCCAAGGTAGCTCTGTTCAGGGGAGATCAATTTTGGATGGTGTGATCACAGTCCATGAAGCATTGCACTCTGCCAGACAAACCAACAAGGCGGTCTTAGCCCTAAAGCTCGATATGAACAAAGCTTTTGACCGCATTAACTGGGATTTTTTGACGGTTGTTCTTCTGAAGTTTGGCTTTCATCCTTAGTGGGTCAGGCTGATAAAAGAGTGCATATCCGAACCCTGGTTCTCAGTTCTGGTCAATGGCACGATAGCTGGGTACTTCCAGAGTCACAGAGGGCTCAGACAAGGAGATCCAATAAGCCCAATGTTGTTCATCATAGTGGCAGAGGCACTGGGTAGAACTATTAAAGCAACATGCAATGCTGGATTAATTTTGGGGATCAAAGCCACCTCTCTCATCAACCCTATTAGTCACCAACAATTTGTGGATGACACTTTGATGTTGACTCAGTCGTCAGTGGTTGAAGCAAGAAGGATTAAGCACATTCTCCAACTCTATGAGGATGCGGCGGGTCAGAAGGTGAATTTCAACAAGAGTAAGCTTTACTTCCTTAACACCCCAAATCAGAGACAAGCCAGAATAGCAAAAATTTTGGGATGTTCGATAGCGACTCTCCCTACCACGTATCTAGGCCTTCCCCTTTTCTATGGTTCTCCGTGTGAATCTATGTGGGATAGAGTGGTAGAAAGAATCCAAAAAAAATTGGCTGGCTGGAAAGGACATTTTTTATCACAGGCCGAGAAACTCACCCTCACTAAGGCTTCCTTACAGAGCATTCCGGTTTATTTTCTTTCTGTTTTTAGGGCTCCAACCAGAGTTCACCAAAAAATTGAACAGATTCAAAAGAAATTTCTCTGGTCTAGGTCAGAGGAAAAATAGAGGATCCACCTTGTGGGCTGGGGCAAGGTTTGTAGGCCGAAAGAAAATGGGGGGCTAGGACTGAGAAGAGTTGCTCATCTAAACACAGCCTTAGTAGCTAAACAAGCTTGGCATCTTATTAACAACGAGGAGAATGAGTGGACTGCCATAATTAGAAGGAAATATCTTCAAGGTTTCGATTTCCTAGATGATACGGTGCACAGGAGAGGTTCTGCGTTCTGGAAAGCAATCTTATCAAGCGAGAGAGGTCATAAAGAAAGGCCTAAGATGGGTCCTAGGTAATGGATGAGAAGATCAGGTTCCGGGATGACAGGTGGGCCAAGGATGAAGCGTTATCTCAGGTTCCTCACCTAGCGAGGATCAAAAGAATCACAGAGGATCTCTTTGGAAGGAAAGTAGCTAACTTCATGAGGCAGGTCAAAGGAAGGCTTATTTGGAAATAGATAAGGATCCTAGGATTTGAAGCCGAATCAAAAGAAATCCAAAGCATCTTGCATCAACAATTCATCTCCATGAGTCCTGGGCAGGATCATGTAATTTGGGCAGCTTTCGAAAATGGGCAGTTCTCAGTCAAATCTGCATACATGCTAATGGTAGATACTGAGGACCCCATTCTCCAGACTCAGTTGGTGTGGGTCAAAAAGCTTATTCCTAAAGTTGCAATGTTCTCGTGGATGGCGATCCAAGGCAGGATTCTTACGATTGACAACTTGATAAGGAAAGGTATGATAGTTGCTAACCGTTGTTGTTTGTGCAGGGCCAATTGGGAGTCCACCCTCCATATTTTCCTTGAATGCCCGGTCTCTTTGAGCATCCTCAATAGGTTATTTCAAGCCTTTAGCATTTTTTGGGTCAGACCAGCCACCATCATTGACCTCTTCCACCAATGGCCAAATCCCTTCGTTAGCCTTAGGTTGAGGTTTTTTTGGAAGATCTGTCTCCATCATTTTCTTTGGCAGATTTGGCTTGAACGAAACCATAGAGCTTTCCATGAGTCGAGCCATGATGTCACCTCCATCACCAATAAGATCCTTACCTTTGCCCGTGAAAATGTTAGCCTTATTCCTCATGAAGCTCGAAATCCTCCCCTCTGGGAGAGACTGATCGCTCATTCCTTAAATCTTACCCTGGTTGAGAAACCCGTGTCTCCCAAGATCAATCCTAGAGTAGATGTCAGGTGGAAACCGCCCCCAGTTGGATGGCTCAAGCTCAACTTTTATGGGGCTTCTAAAGGTAACCCTAGCAAAGCAAGGGCTGGAGGAGCAATGAGAGACCATCAAGGCATTCTGGTGATGGCCTTTTTCGAGCAGTTGGGAACAAGGACTAACAACGAGGCGAAAGCAAGAGCGTTATGGAGGGGTCTTCAGATGGCTCAGGAGATTGAAGATAAACTAATCATCGAAGGAGATTCTCTGCACGTCATAAACCTTATCAGCAATGGGAAAATTCCTCCGTGGCGGTTTAAGACTGTCATCGAAGAGGCTAGGATCCTCTACCAAGCCAGGAATGAGCGAAGGGCCCAACACGTGTTTAGGGAAGCCAATAAAACTGCCGATATCTTGGCCAATATAGGGGTGGAAGCCGATGGGTTGGTCACTTGGGAACTCGGGGTACCAAGTGATGTGGACAAGATTATTCAAAATGATCACCAATGATGATGCATCTATGGGGTTCAAAAAAAGGAAGAGGAGTTTTCTATTTTCTTTTTTTTGTTGTGTCGCGATTTCGCGACATGTTGCTCTGTCACGGTCAAAGCAACGAGAAAGAGCAAGATGGAAAAATCGTCGTGATATCGCGACTTTTTGAACTTTCATGGCTCGAAGCATAAAGAAAAAGCTAAGTTGGGAAAGTGTCGCGATATCGCGACATGGTGCTTTTTCGCGGTCAAAGCAATGAGAAAGAGCAAGAAAGGAAAAGCGTCGCGATATCGCGACACGTTGAACTTTCGTGACCCGAAGCAGACCTGTCGCGATTTCACGACAAAAAAAGGCAATAGCGACCACGGACCAAAATTGTCGCGATATCGCGACGTGTCGCCGTATCGCGATCAAAGTAGAGCAGAAGAGGTTTTGACCAAAAATTGTCGTGATATCGCGACTTGTCGCGTTATCGCGCCCAAAAGAAGCAGTGAAGAGCACAAAAGAAAACTATCGCGATATCGCGACGTGTCACCGTATCACGGTCAAAGTAGAGCAGGAGAGGTGTTGACCAAAAATTGTCGCGATATCGTGACATGTCGCATTATCGCGCCCAAAAGAAGTAGTGAAGAGCATAGAAGAAAATTGTCACGATATCACGGCATGTCGCATTTTCATGACCTATTGCGGTTTTGCGGTGTTCAATGCTAGAAAAAGTTAAGTATGGAAAGTTGTCACGGTTTCACGACCGACAGTGGCAGAGGGGAGCGCCCAACAAGAATGTCACGATTTCGCGACGTGGAGGCGGCAACGAAGCAGAAGGCTGAAAGATGTCGCGAAATCGCGACATGTCGCATTTTCGTGACTTGTCGCGAAATCGCGGAGATGATGAAAATGAAGCAGAAGGCAGAAAGATGTCACGAATTCGCGACATGTTGCATTTTCGTGACTTGTCGCAAAATCGCGGAGATGCTGGAAAATGTAGCTGAAGGCAAAAAGATGTCGCGAATTCGTGACATGTCACATTTTCGCGACTAGTCGCGAAATCGCGGAGATGCAGGAAGATGAAAGCAGTAGGCAGAAAGATGTCACGAATTCGTGACATGTCGCATTTTTGTGACTTGTCACGAATTCACAGAGATGCATGAAGTCGATGCAGAAGGCAGAAAGATGTAGCGAAATCGTGACATGTCACATTTTCGTGACTTGTCACGAAATCATGGAGGGGCATGCAGACGAAGCAGAAGGCAGAAAGATGTCGCGAAATCGTGACATGTCGCATTTTTGTGACTTGTCGCGAAATCGCGGTGATGCATGAAGACGAAGCAGAAGGCAGCATGTTTTCACGAATTCACATGTCGCATTTTTGCGACTTGTCACATTTTTGCAACTTGTGAAATTGCGGAGATGCTGGAAAAGGAAGCAGATGGCAGAAAGATGTAGCGAAATCGTGACATGTCGCATTTTCGTGACATGTCGCATTTTTGTGACTTGTCGCGAAATCGCGGTGATGCTGGAAAATGAAGCAGAAGGCAGAAAGATGTCGCGATTTCGTGACATGTCTCATTTTCGTGACTTGTCACGAAATCGCGGAGATGAGGGAAGATGAAAGCAGAAGGCAGAAAGATGTCACGAAATCATGACATATCTCATTTGCGCGACTTGTTGCGAATCCACGGAGGTGCGTGAAGACGTAACAGAAGGGGGCTTCAAAAGGGTACTAGTAGCGAAGGACAGTCTGTCCCTATTGAGTTTTTGATCCGTAACAGCACAGTGCTGATTCTTGTAAAAGGTTTTGGGTCAACCTAGAAAACTCGATTGCAATGAATTTGATCCTTAATTACCAAAAAAAAAAATAATACATTAGTTTTCAAAGATGCTCCATAGGGAATTGTTACCTCATCCTCAAAAGGATAAAGAATCATAAAAGGATGGAATAACAGATATTTTCATTTATGCAAGAGAAAAGGATATAGCACTAATTACTGTAGATTCAATCCCAAGAATCAGAATTAGGAAAATAAAACAAACTATGGAAGCCAATAAAATAGGGTATTCCAACCAAGACAATATCAAAATTAGTATAGTCCACATCAACAACAATTTTAGCATCCATATCCTTCTCAAAATAAATACAAATATCCTCAATTACAATATCAATAAGGGAATAAAAAACGGCACTTGGCTTAGGAGAAGCCTAAGATTCAAGAACTAGAGGAACTTACAAAGGAACATGAAGTTAAATCTCTCTCAAAAAAGATGATATTTTATGAAGATCCTAACTACTTTCTTGAATAGGATACAAACATCAGAGGAGAAGAGTACAAGGTCTAGACATATGAAGATCCATATTGAAGACTAAATTTTTCAATATACAAATATTGTAATACAGGGGGTGTTAGAGAATATATTACATTAATGGGTACATGCCAATGTGCCACCTTGGGTACATTATTAGATTACGAGTTTATCTTATGTTAAGTAGTTACTTGGGGAGAAGTAATAAATGCACAAGTGTTAGAATGTGCAATGATGTAAATGTGAATGTCGTCCACATGTACATGAGTCACAGGAATAGGTAGAGTAAATCCCAAGGAACCTATCTTAAGCTATAGAGGAGAGTGTGTGTGAGAAATAGAGATAAAGTTACTATAGAGTAGTGTGTAGGTACAATGTAGATCTTCATTATAAAAATATTGGAGTGTTCATTGTCCTCCATTGTATTGCATTGTACTATTTTGGTAAGTCTTCATTAATGGTATTTTACTAAGTTATTGCAAAATTATATTCTATTATTTTTCTGCATATTTAAGTATCATTATCATATACTTACCATAGCCTACATATTTTACATCTTGTGGTTGCATCTCCATTAGTATACATCACCAAACTCTCACAATGAAGTCCGTTTTAGAGCCTGGTGGAATACATAAAAAATAGTTCTACTCACATTAGAAGAATATTTAATGATATATCTATCATTAATTATTTTTGCACATGCTCAAAACATAAAGCAAACTAGCAATCCTAATCAATATTATTGTGATGATAAACTAACTCATCATGAAGTAGATATTCCTCTAGTAACAATGCAGAAACGAAGGAGGAAGAGAAAGCATAACAAGAGAAAACAAGGCAAAGATACTCATCAAGATATAAACAGAGAATATAATGAAGAGAGTACAAATATTGAATCAAATGAAGAAAAAGGTCCAAACCAAGTTGAAGATCATCTAAAAGATAAATACAACATGAAGACCAAAGCAGGAGAAGTGGAAGAACCAAGTCTAGCAAAAGAATATTTGAAGGATGAAGATCCATATTGAATACTAAAGTCTTAAATACCCAAATAATGTAATACAGGGGGTGTTAGAGTATATTACATTATTTGGTACATGTCAATGTACCACCTTGGGTACATTATTATATTAGGAGTTTATCTTATGTTAAGTAGTTACTTGAGGAAGAAGTAATAAATGCACAAGTGTTAGAATGTGCAATGATGTAAATGTGCATGTAGTCCACATGTACATGATTCATAGGAATAGGTAGAGTAAATCCCAAGGAACTTATCTTCCTATATATATGTACCTTGAGCTATAGTAAGAAATAGATGTGTGTGAGAGAGATAAATTTACTATAGAGTAGTGAGTAGGTACAATATATATCTTCATTGTAAAATTATGGAGTGTTCATAGTACTCCATTATATTGCATTGTACTATTTTCATGAGCTTTCATTAATGGTATTTTACTGAGTTATTGTAGAAGTCTATTCTCTTATTTTCCTGCATATTTAAGTACCATTATCATATACTTTCCATAGCCTGCATATTTTACATCTTGTGGTTGCATCTCCATTAATATACATCACTAGAAGCTAACACATTGATATATTATAACCTTAGATGCATTATTGAAAGGTTTGAAAGCTTTTTGAAGCAAGAAATATTTAATTGAGAAGCATTTAAAATTACTTTATTCAAGCATAAGAAATATTTGCAAATAACTTATTTGGAGGAAAAAGGAATTCTACATAGAAAATTTGAAACATTAAATTTGCCACTATTCATATTTTCTAAATTTCCAATTAGGGAGATATAAGGAGTTCAACACCAAAATAAATTATTGAAATTTAGAAATTATACTATTGAGAATTAAAAAATTAAAAGAAGCAAAACATAGAGTTATTGAAAAGTTGGAAAATTGCATTTTGAATTAGTCTCTTGCTCAAATTAATGAGACATAAGGAATCCAACTTAAAGGTCTTGAAAATAAAGAACCTTATCAAAACTTGAAGGTGCATCAAAAACTATCTTTAGCTTTCTATTCATTAATAGGGATAAATAAGGTGAAGAATAGAAGTTGAACATTAGGGAGATAAAAGAAATTCAACTCAAAAGAAAGCTAAGTATTTTATCAAGACCATATTATATTCAAAACATTTGGTAGACTCAAATATTCTACAAAACGTGGAAAATTGAAAAGATCTTATCAAATTTGATCTTATACTCAAAATACTAGGGAGTTAAAAGAAATTCTACCTGGAGATTTGAAAAATTAAAACCTTGAAAAAACCATTGATTGAACATTAATATTTTCAAGGTATCCTACAAATTTGAGAATTGAAAAGAGTTCATTGAGTTTGATCTCTAAACTAGGGAGTCATAAGGTAGACAACTTCAAAGGTTTTGAAAGATAAAAGATTCTATCAAAGTTGTTCTCAATACTAAAAGAGCTAAAAGAAATTCTATTTAGAAATTTAACTATTGATTGATCATATACTACAAGATTTGAAGGTTAGAATCTAGAAGTTGAAAATCTTACGAGACATAAGGAATACTACAATTTTCTAAGAAAATGGATAAGTTAGCAAGAGGAACATGTCATCGCAAGATACACTGTGAAAGGATTCAATATCAAAATCCATCCAATATTCCATATCAAAGATGCAAAATTACTTCAAGCACAAACACTTCTACAACTCAAAATGAAAAGGACATTTGGTATATTGATTTTGGTGCAAGTCATCACATGAAAGGAAATTTACAATGGTTTTATTGCCTTAAAGTCACTAACAATTTTAGGTTAAAATTTGTATATGGGAAAACCTATATTATACATGGATATGGGTGTGTAACACCTAGTACATCATTTCTAATTTTTTTGTTACATGATGTAATGTATATTCCTGTATTAACATCAAATCTTATTTCAGTTGCCAAGTGGTAGAGATAAAAAGGATGGTTGATTTTAGATACATGAATGGAGTCGATATGTATCTCATAAAAAATCAAAATGAGATAGAAGCTACAGGATCAATCCACAATGATATTATGCTCTAGACAATTGATATTTCACAAGATATTGTTGTATTTCAAAACAACACTAATGCATTTTTTGAGGAATAGATTGCAGAAAATGGAAAACCTATATATCATAAAAGTTGACAGGGAAATAGAAGATTTAGAATAAGAAATATGAGAGTCCAACAAAATTATGGATTACTTGGCCATCTATAGATTAAATAATAATAAGAAGAAGAACCTGATCAAGTTGAAAAACATTTGAAAGATGAAGACCCATATTAAAGACTAAAGCCTTAAATATCCAAATAATGTAATACAGGGGGGTGTTGGAATGTATTACATTATTTGGTATATTCTAATGTACCATCTTGGATAAATATTTATATTAGGAGAGTGTCTTAGATTAGGACTTGAGTATTTACTTTATGCAATGTAATAAATGCACAAGTATTTTTAGATTGTGCAATGATGTAAATGTGCATGTTTTCCACATGTACATGATTCCATATGATAGGAATCTGAAGAGTTATAGGAAGATGGAAGGCCAAGAGTTATGTCTCATTATATATAGTACTTTGAAAAGTGAGAGAGGAAGAGATAGATAATCATAAGATAGACTAGAGTAGATACAATGTAGAACTTGTATGGAGCATGGAGCATTTGAGATCTCCACATTTTGTATGAAGTTCCTATTTTGTGAGATTTCATTAATGTCTATTCTATGAGTTGTTTCAAAATTTTCTCATGCTATTTACGTTCTTATTATATTGTCATTATCATAGATATAATATTGCATGCTTATTTTATTCCTTGTGGTTGCATTTCCTTTAATATATAGCATCAAAAGGTAATGCACAAGGATGACCAACTAAAAAATCAAAAATACCATTATAGGCAACAAAAAAAAGATCAGGAAGTCCAAGGGACCTGCTTACCTTTCATGGTCTTTAGAAGTATCCTTCCATGGGCCCACCACATATTCTACCTATCCCTAGCTCAGTAGGTTCTTAATTTTCTCTGCATAAGATATTATTGAACGCAAAGAAGCAATATGAGAGTTTTGAAGGCTTATCACCATATTCACGATATATTTTGGAACATTAGTTAGGTCTTGGGCCTTATGGATCCCTTCTAATATTTTGATCTATGTTCCAACAACTAGATTCACTTTTTTATTTATCGATAGGGTTGACTCCCCAAAATATGAGTCTTCGATCATCATTGGGTTTTTTTTTGTATGTTTTGAAGCAGAACTCAGATGCTTGGATTACCTGGTACACACCTCGCTCTCACCAAAACCAACAAGGAGGGATATGCCCATAGTAGTGGGAGTAACACCAACTTTTTCTCTCATGAATCGATCAAGGGAGGGAGTAATATCTTGGGACTGAGATTTACTTTCCTCAAACGGATCAGAAGAAGCAACCATCATAAGGATAAAGTTTAGGGATTACAAAATCTCATCACCCACCAAACCTCTCACCATGGTAGCATGCTCAAAATTTAGTTTTAATCAACCTTAATGGATAGGGTTAAAAAAATTATCTCTTTTGATCCATTTTACCATCTTTTCCAATGACTGGAATAAGAATGAAGGAATATTCATGGCTCTCTTTCTGTGAAGTTGGTTAAGGAATGTGAGGTGGTATCTTCATATAAGCTCTTGGTTCTTGTAAAAGTAAATAATTACATGAAAATTAGGGTCACCCTATCCCAGGACTCCTTCAATGAATCATGTCTATAGCCATTCTGATATCTCACCAGCTCTTTGCCTTCGCTTAGAAAGTTTTGGGCTTTTGTGGCCAGGGAATATTTTTCCTTGTTATGGCATGCCCCATATATTGGTAAACCCATGACTTCCATGATGAGGGGAATTGAAATCTCAAACTTGATACTTCCCACTCTTACCACCCCATTACACCAAGTATAGGCTATATGTCTTGCCAACTACAAATTATGGTCATTAAAAATATTTCAAACATTGCAAGATGCCCTTTTTTTTAGAATTTTTTTAAAACATTCATCAATAGGTGGTGACTAGGTTCCAAAATCAAACCAACAATATTACAATCCCCATTCTAAACCAGCACCACTCACCCAAAAAATGAAATTAATTATACCTCTTGTAGCCCAAAAAAGCTCCAAATTGATTAATCTCTCAAGGGGTGGGGTAGAGATCATACACAACAGTTTATTCGAGAACTAGAGAAGGATCCACATTCATTGCCTGAACCAATGAAAATAACCAGTAATCCACCTCAATATGGGGCATGAAAAATGTTAAGAGATATTGGTAAACCAACTTCTATAATTAAGAGCCCTAGTGGTACCTTTCAACTGACCACCCCCCACTAGACCAGTTCAAAGATAGCCAATATGCAATAGAGCATCGTGGGACTCACACTGGAAAAAAAATAAGCAAAATGCCACACAATATTCTAAGGGTGGTTACAAGAATGCACCAGCTGAGCACTCCCCATAACTAGCATTTCATATGAGGTAAAAGGAGAATAATTACTAAGACAAGCCCAAAGTACCAAAGGGCTAAGATCACACAAGTCCCACCTATCTTAGGATCAGGGTGTTGAGAAAACCACCTATAAAATGATAGCCCCTTATGAGATCCCACACATACCTAGAACCTCTCCCCTTCCAAAAACACACTTTCCAATTATGGACTTTTAACCCTCCGATGTGGCTCACTCTTTGTTTGAGTAACGATGAGTTTGTGACTTTAGCCTAACTCTAATATATGTTGACTTCCTCCATTATGGAAAGAATATTATATTCCAAAGGTTTACTGGTGAGTTTGAAGTCCTCCCCTAAACCTGACTCATCTGACCCCTTAAAAAAACCCACCAATGGTCTTTATTCTCCTTGATGGGTCATAAATATCCTACTTACTTTGACTAAACCCAAGCCACCTCATCCTCCACCATTGAAACCCCATCCATGGATCAGTCAGCCAACGTATTCCAAATTGAATTAGATTTTGCTAAATAGGCATCATCATAGTGATAAACAAGGCACCAAAAGCCAAAGAAATCAATAATTTAAAAATAATGGTCTTGAGAGGACTTTCCCAAGTTGACAACCTAGAAATTGGGCCCTTAGCTAACCTTTTTCTTCCAACACAAGCGATAGATATTGTAGTGCAGAGTCTCCTCCATCGAAGGGAATGACCCTTAGACCTGATCAAATTATCTTCCACTTTCCAATCCATGAATACCTTGAAGGAAGTCATATCTCTAAATGGTTAATTCTTCTTGTTTTAGCCCTAGTTTTGCCAATAAATTGATAGATTTATTACCTTCCCTATAAATATGTTTTACTACTTCTTCCAACGCTTGAATAATTATTATGGATTCAAAAATCATGTTGGCAATAGATTAGTTGGAAGGATGATTTACTTTCACTAGGTTGATAATCTTCAGGGAGTCACCTTCAATAATAATTTTTTTATGCCCTAGTGAATTCAGGAGAGAGATCCTCTAAAAGAGAGCTCTAGCCTCGAAAAAGTGGCTATATTGAACACCCAATTTTTTTTTAAATTCCAACAAAGGTTCACTTGTGCAATTTTGAATAATACCTCCTACACCAACACTTCCAAGGTTACCTTTGGAGGCCCCATAAAAGTTGAGCTTGATTCATCATGAAGGATGAGGGTCCCAAATAGTAATGTGTATCAAGGTGGTACCAAGTTGAGCTATAGGCCTAGGACCTATACTAAACCCCAAAGAGCATTCTACCTCTTCTTCCAATCTAAATGACCCCTTCGACTCCATGGGGATAGAAGAGACATTCTCAACCATTGTTGAGATACTTTTAGCACAAACAAAGGACATAGAATTGGCCTCATTGTTGAAATCCCATGAGTTCCTTTCCTTCTAGACACACCACATGATGTGGGCCAAACTAAAGGACCAAAAAATATGTAGACAAGGAGTAAAGAAAGGGGGGTCCCATTGGGTGAGAAAATTTGAAACGTAAAATTGAAGAACCCAACAAACACCCATAAAGGAGAAGAAGGAAGAGAAAACATCCCTATAAAATTGGCTTAGGATGAAAATATGATGATGGGAAGACTCAACCTCCATTCCACACAAGTAACAATGATTGGGGATGACAAACCCTCAAGTTTGAAAGTTGTCCAACATTAGGATTTTGTTTTGGATAGAGATCCACAAAAAAACATTAACCTTAGGAGTCAGAACTTTGCACCATATGATATGACTTGGGAACCAGGGGGACTAGGATCATCCATCATAAAATAGGCTCCAAAACTTTTCATTTTTCAAAGGAAAATATCCTTATCCTTTGAATATTTAATAACCTAAGATTTAAGGTATTTAGAGATCTTATTTAGGGCATTCTTCTCAACATGGGATAGGTTTGGGTTAAGCAAATATTTCCATATCTTCTTGTTGTTAATATCTTCAATATAATCTACCACCTTTGATCCAAAAATCCATCAACAAAAAGGTTCAACCACTGCCAACTCTGGAAAGGTTACCAACAAGAGGTCTATTAACCAGGAATCTACCCACAAGTCAATAATAAGACCATTACCCATATTCCATCTACCTCCCTTGATGATAGTGTTCCTATATTTGATGATGTTAAGTCAAAAGACCGACCCAGAATTAGGGATAGGATCATATAATAATCCATCCCCATTATTCAAGTACTTTGCCCTTATGATTTTCACCAATTCCACCTTATCTTTTTGAACCAGATGCCAAGCTTACTTGGCAATCAGAGCCTTATTCATCTACCCCACTTTCCTAAGACCCAACCCCCATATTCTCTTATGTTGTAGATTTGATCCTAGGCAACCAAGTGGAATATTTTTTTTCCTCAACGCTAGACCAAAGGAAAGGCTTTTGGGCATGTTCAATTCTTTGCAAGATTTTACGAGGAATTTTAAAGAGGGGCATGAAGTAAAATAAGATACTCTAAAGGGTAGATTTAATAGTAATTTCTTGCCAGCTTGACTTAAAAGGGTTCCTTTTTAACTGGCTAGCTTGCAGTGCATCCTTTCAACTATAAGTTCCCTAGAGTGTTGCCTTGCAGCTACCTTTAAATAGGAGTAGCCCGAGATAGACTAAGGAGAGCTCAACTATCTCACAACCCAGAGTGCGGGTAATCTTCCTTTGTCTAGTGCCTAGAATAAACTTGACCTCTTATGTCATATTTAATTTAAATTTTTCCTTGACATATTTCTTTTCACCTTTAGTTATTTTTGAATTTGAACTTGCACATTGCACTTTCTCATCCCTTGTACCCCTTCTTTGTTTCTTTTTTATTTGCCACTTTGTTTGGAATGGATAATTCTTGATCTAATGTAGCTTCTATTACAATATAATTTCCTTACTTCATCTTGAAAATTGTCTAATGACCAATTTTTTGTCTTTGTCTTTATCGTTTTCACTTTGTAATATTTTGCCATGTGCCTAGTCTCATAATAATTACAATATTAGAATGCAATATTTTTTTAAAATCCACTTTTGATCATATTCTCTTGATTCAAATTTAATCTTAATGGATTGTGGCAAAGGATTTGAAATACCCATAGCAACATATATCCAAGTGTATAAAACAATATTTTGTTCCAGTCCCTCCTTGATGAATTCTCCTAGGCTATTTCCACCCCTATTAATAAGATGATATGGAAGTCCAAAATCCAATTCCACAATCGAAGCTTTTTAATAGTTCTTATCTCGATAAAAATTATATTGACTATAACAACCTCAAAATTTCTTAATACCTTTTTTTTAGGGATTTTATTCATTCCCCCAATATTCCAAGCTGTCATTTTTATCATCACTTTTTATTTTTTTATGGGTTTAGTCCTACTTCTAGTTAACACTTGTAATATTTGTTCTCCCATATCAATATCCTTTTGAGTTTCTTTATCTCTTTGTTCTTGCTTATTGGGTCTTCCTCTCTTTTTCATTCCCACCAACACTTTCATCTTCATCAATCTCTTTTATCTTCTCACACTTATCATAGTAAGACTTATCATATATAAGTTTATCTTACTCTAAAGTAATCAAAGTGCAAGGAATAACCTCAAAGGCACATTCTTCTTTATGTTTCCTTGGAAACCCTAAAGTGCAAGGACACTCTTCCATAGAGATTACCTTCTTATGCTACCCTAAAAATCATAAATTACTATGGATTTCCTCCATCCTCATTTTTTTATTATGTTGCTCTTGAAACCCTAAAGTGCAAGGTATAACCTCTACACCACTTTCAATTTTATTACCAAGAGAGGATTTTATACTACTCGAGGAAAGTGAAGATAATTTACCTAGAATAAACTTGACCTCTTTTGCCACATTTATTTTTAGATTTTTTCTCCATATCTTCCTTTACACCTTTAATTCCTTCTAAAATTAAACTTGAACATTGTAATTTCCCATCCCTCATATCCTTATATATTTCTTCTAAGGTTGATCCAAGTGAGCTATGGTGGACTTTGCCATATGATGTTGTTGATAGGCTTTCTTTGTCTCTTCTTTAGGAATGGAGTATCCTTGATTTGATTGAGCTTCTATTACAATATGATTTCCTTGCTCTATCTTGAAGTTTAACTCATAATTATGGGTAACAAAATTAACCCACTTGTATATAGCATCTCTTTGAGAGAAGTTTTTGATAAGATAGAAGCACAGTCAGGTGCATAAAATAATCATTGGGTTCAAAAAGTGGCTAAGGAATAGGGACTCAACATGATTTTACAACCTCAAATATAAAATTTTGCTAAGTATATAGAAAGTGATCGAACTCAAAAGGTTGATGTCATCAAGGGATATGTAAAAAATTTGGCATTTGACAAAGTTGAATCTCAAAATTGGCCAAGGAAGGAGATTCTGACATTTTGTTACAATGTCAGGCTCAAGTTTTGTTTAAATCTGAATAGCAAACTAGATTTTAAGGCGTTGATGTCACCAAGGGGGGCACAAAAAGTTTGGCATAGAAAGAAGCTAGACCAAATTTTTGACTAGGTGTTAAAGCAAAGGCCAGACTTGTAGAGCACTGACATCATCGCAAGAGGTATAAAAATTTTGGTATAAAGATAGGCTAGATAAAAAATATCTTAAGGTATATAGCCGAGCATGAGAGTGTTATATTTTGAAGCTCATATCTGGCATATAGTAGAACACCTTTCAAGAAGAAACTAAGCGTAGAGCCAAGGGCTAGACTCTTTTTGAAGCTAACTTCACCCAAGGAGAAAAAAATTTGACAGTTAAAAAGGGAAGGCTAGACTCAAATTTTGGCCAAGAATCCAACAAAGTGTCAAGAATCTCGAAGCTATCCCCATCGAGCAAAATATATTGTGTCAAAGAGTCCCAATGACCAAATGCTCCTCCATCGTACACCTATTTTGATACAACTAGACCAACCATCAAGCAGAGTGGTAAATAACATATCTATCAACTTGAAGCATGTGGATACCATGCCACTGGGAGAAATCAAAATGATCCAAATTAGGAACCACATCATGGTGGTTGTACCAGAATGAGCTGGAAAATGATGTGCATGTTCTGATAAGCCTAAATTAGTTTGGAATAATCATCTTGAGCTAACAGAATGCAATATAAATATATATATATATATATATATATACTTTAATGTAACCCATTTCAATGGTTGGCTCTTTAGATTTTACATTTGCATCAGCTGTACATTCCAATGTTATATGCCCCTTACTAAATATTGAAGTGTTGTTTGACCTTTGTCTAAAAATATTGTAAAACATGTATGCATGTTAAAAACTGGATGAATGGTGTATTTTGTTAAAGTTATTCTATTATATCTCCCTGGATTGCTATTTGCTCAGTTCATGGAATGCTTAGCAATGTATGTGCTTGTTTGATTAATGCTCTATAATATCAAATTATGGTTGGTCTATTAGACAATTTAGTTTAATTGAAATAATCAGACTCTCATGCTCTTATGTCTCTTGTTGTGGTTGAATCCTAGTCAACTTTTACTTCTAGCTTCTAAGCTTTTTCCATCCCTTCTTTAGTTTTTTACCCCATCGTTAGTTTAGCTAGTACTATAGGAACTAGCCTGCTCTAGAAGATAATCTAGAAGCTTTTTTTTTGGTCTTCCAATCTTGGTCGAGGTCTTAAGGGCACATCTCATCCACTTAGGCAAATTTTTGACCAAGAGTTTTTGGCATGCCTGATGGGACCTAAATATTACTCCTTTATTGAGTAGAATCTTGGTGATGTTCTGCTCTAATAGATCAAATTCACATTCACCTAGTGATTCCACTTAAGATTAGTTATTCATAAAGAGCCCAGTCTCCATTTAATTTGCAGGCTTATGATCACAAGATCAATAGCCAAAATGTTGGATGAACCTATGCAATTATTTAAATTACATCCATTGATATTTAGAAGAAATATATATCCATCATCTCCTCCATCAACCCCTATAGAGAATGTAGGTTCTAAGGTTCTTGTCATGACCCTCCCTTGGTGAACTTATTTATATGATGGACTTATGAATTGATATGTTGTTTTAATGATAGATTAAATGGTTATATGATGATTAGTTGTTATAAATGTTTGTTTTATTTAAGAATATGATGTTGCTAATGGATTTGCATGATTGCAGGACTAGGTATCCTCGTGGGTGGGTGAAATATTAAACACCAAGAACGAGGTGTTTCATGAAAGAAAAAAGGGAAATTATGGCTATGATAGTCAAAACTATCTTATGTAAGTCTCCTAGGCACATGATGTCCGCATATAGACATAGTTCATGCATTTGCATTTTGTGGTCTCATTCCTACATTTATGTGCTTGATATTGATGATGGTCTTTGTCACCTAAACAATCCATCCATTATGAAAGTTGATAACCATGAAGTTATCATAAAAAAAAACCTTTCGCATATTGGGTAGGAAAGGTAGGGAACAACGACGAATCATCCATCTTAATTTGATTGTTGTATATATCTCTATGGCATTTAACATTCGGTTGCTTCTTACAGTTTGAGTTACTTTATATGGATATAAAGTACCATGGAATATTTAATGCTTGCTCATAAATAAATGTTTTTTTTTTAATTTTACATGGTGGAATCGATAGTCGCCATGAATCCGGGCAGGTTGTCCGACTTTTATGACCGCCATAGTATATTGCGTTGTCCACCCCAAAAACCGTCACACATATCTTCACGCTGTCCGCCCCTATAACCACCATGCCACAAGCATTCAATCCGATGAGGCCCGAGATTTGATGCTTATAAATAAATGTTAGTAGAAAAAATTTATTAATATTTTATGTTATAAGCTCTTCTTGCAATATTAATTTTCTTATGAAAATTGTATTAATAAGTCTCACTTATTAATATGCCTTGTGATTGGATTTTAGAAAGGGATTTATTTTTTATTATTAATAAAAGGATCTATTAATAAGAAATAATGGTATTAATGTCTTGAACATTAGAAAATTAAAAGAATAATAAAGAAAAAGAAACAAAAACAATTGTTAAGAGACTTTGCTTGTTTAAATATTAATTTAAAATTAATATTTAAAAAAAAAGTGGTTACAAAAGAAGTTCGAAAAGTTAACCAAATTATCTGCTTGCACCTTAAGAACCTAAATGAAAAAGAGAAAGAGGACTTTTTCCAAGGATAGAAGACAAAGGGTTTGTGGACAATGCGTGGAGCAACATCAAAACCAAGTTTTGCATCATCCAATAGTTTTAAATTAAAAGTACTTCCTTATCTGATTGTTTGGGATGTTTTGGTTGGATTTGAAAATAGTATCCTCTTCTTGTTTAGAGAATAAATGATAGTATATGCCTGTGAAAAATTAAAAATAGATCTTTTAAAACTAGATTGGTTTTATTACCTCTAAGAAAAATTCAGTAGAAGCTTTTCTTTCCTTATTTTAGTTTCAAAAGACACCAGTAGAGGCGTACCCAGAGACTCTACGTTCGCTATAATGTGGACGTTGGCAGGCTAAGTGCGTAGTGTGCATGATTTGCACTTAGGGTATTAATAATCTTAAAAAAAAAAAAATCAAAACTTACCTTTTATTAAAAATAAATATGTTGAGCAAACCAGCAAATCCTTGCATGGGATAGGTCTACGCAGTGGTTGACCACGCACTATGGGACAAGGGAGACCAATGTTTACTATTTGAATACGTGCCTTCTCAGCTTTGACCAGTTGGGAATTGCGAAATGCGAGGAGTACATGTTGTATTTTATAAAAGTTGGAGGGTTTTATTTTTTACTTAGGGTATTGTGAGTTATCCTATCATTATTGTATAAAAAGAAGGTGGTGAGCCCCTTTTTTAATTTAACTGATTGAATTTATAATAAAGCCTTTAGTGTTTTCGATATTAACACTTAATATGCTTTCAAGGGCCTTTCATGCCCAAAAGAGTATAGTAGGGGTCCCGTACCTTGAATTTGACTTCTGATTTGTTGCTTGTTCACACGTCAGAGTTTTATATGCTCTAAGTTCTTTTATTTTGATGGATTATATTTTGCTTGGTGAAACATTTGACTTTGATAGAAATATTTTTTTTATCTTCTTAAGAAATTAGTCCACGACGTTTCATTGATTTCAAAAAAAAAAAAATTAAAACATGGTAAATGAACTCCTTTATCTTAGGGAAATGATCCTATTAGATAATTAAGCTAGTTAAGAGATTGTATATAAAAAGGGGGTTTTATATTATAAAAAAGAAGGGGTCTTTTTATAATATGATTTCTTTTATCTTAAGAAAATCTATGTTAGAATCTTATTCTATTCTAGTATTGTTTCATTAACTTCAAATGGAACTTACAACTATTTATAGGGATTTTTACAAAATAAGGGTTTTGTATTATAAATTAAACATTCATCGATTTATAATTATTTCTTTAGAGAAATAATTTGTTGGTTATTAAATCATTGTTAAAAAAGAAGATAGAATTGATCATTTATGCTCATTTTATTGAATGGAGTTAAAATGATTAAATTGAAATATATGTTCATGTATCTTTTAATGGATTATGAAAGTTCTTTGATTTATGAAAATTATGATTTGAAGATTGGGTGTGGAGTCCAATAGTTATGATGGAACTTATGGGGGTTCCATTAATATGCTTGAGAAAATACTTATGGGGGTATTTTATTTACACTAAATGAAATGTGTATGCTAGAGAAAGAACTTATTTTGATTGCACTAATTGAAATGTGTATATTTTCCTCTTATGGGGGATTTTCCTCTTTGCTTTCTAAAGAATGAAAGATGTGATTATGTAAACATTGTATATAGATGCATTGAAGGAAATATGCATATAGGTTTGCATTTTTATAAAGTAGTTGTCTTGATCCCTTGCCTATCCCTAAAGGTGACTGAGGAAAGTGTGATTTGGAGAGCTTCACTATGGCTTTATAAGAGGCTTCTTACTTTGTGAACTTTGTAAAGAGAAGTACTTATTGGTAAAGAATGTAATGAATAGGTTTTTATATGCTATTTTAAAAGGAGGTATCGTAATATGAATTATGTGCAATTATAGAATAAGAAGCTTATTTTCTTTATCTAAATGAATTATATTGATTAAAGAAAAAGGAATTTTGATATAAGTGTTTGATGATTTGGTATGAAAGTACTACTCTCACTATGGTATGCATATTCTTGGTTTATGTATATCCTTTGATTAAGTAGAAATTAGACTTAATTATGTACATATAACTTGTAGAATGTTAAATGCAATAATGAGGGAATGAAGGAGAGAGTAAAAATATTGATTGGTTCTTGAGACAATAGGGGTTAGGTTTTGAATCCTTTGGAAACTCACCTTAATTAACCAAACCTAGTAAAACCTAAGGATGGATCTAGACCCGAGGATGTTGTGGAGTAACAATACCTCAAGGATTTACAATGGGCACTTCGGTGATAGACTTTCGAAGTGGACCCAAAGAAAATGACTTCTTTGAGAAATATTAACGTGGTGTAGCAAGGTTAACCCTAGCAACTTACAGGAGAGTGATTACTCCTGTCCACTTGAGGGATATCCACAACATCTAAAACTTGAAATGTGATGAAGCCTTTGTGATTGTAATCCTAATTGATACATATTTTTTAAACCTTATGGGTGTATAGAAAAAAACCTCTCCTAAGATGGTTAGATTGGGTTGTTACAGTTCTACACATTCTAAATCTCCAAGATTTTTTCACTCTATCAGATCTAAACAAATGGCTCGGCCTCCACCTCAATAGAATTATCCTAATTGGAATTATATTGGATCACTCAATATATTGATTCAAAATCCAATTTCCTAGGTAAATATAAAAGCTTTGCCAACATATGATTGTATTATAAAAACAACATATGACTATTACTAAGATGTGGCCTCCTTGGTTGTCATTCATAGTATCCAAGATGAGGATGTCATGATAAGGCTTTTGATGTTGTTATTCAAGGGTAAGGTATTACACTAGTATTGGATCCTCCAAGATGCAAGTATTAATTCATGATCTCAACTTGTTGTAATGGCCCTCCTTGGCAGGACTTGTTCTTGATACTTTATTTATGTATTGATGTGTGGATATCTAATGCATAATATCATTTTATATTATCAATATGTGTTGATAGATACAATTTTTGCTTTGATTATACTACTTTTAGAATATGGTACTGTTGATGAAATTTATGATTTCAGGATTAGGTACTCTCATGGGTGGATTGGTATGGGACAACCACCAAAGTTGAGAGAAAAAAAATTAGGAAATGATGGATGACATTCTCATCAACAACTCAAGGGTAAAAAGAAACCCTTCATATAGGTGCATTGCATATATGTATGTTTGATTGAATGCACCATTGGACAAGGAGGTTGCTATTAAGCAAAAGAGCCATCCTTAGTAGGAGGGTGATAACATTATAGTTATCATAAATCCTTCTACTCAAGGAAAATATTGTTGCATATTATGTTTGCAAAAGCTTTTATGATGCTTGTGTTTTGAAGCATAGAATTGTTTGGTTATTAATTAATCAAATAAAGTATTAATAATAAGGTTAGTATTATTAATACTTGAAATATTAATATCGATGTTAATGGTTAATATTAACATTTAATAATAATTAAATTAATAAGTAATTAATTTACCAAGTAATACATGCATAATTGCCAAATTGTGAGGATTAAGGTTTTTTTCTTAAAAATATCTCATCTTTTAGGAGTTATATCTTTGTAAAGGGTTATCTCATTCAACTACTTCTTGGACCAACTTGTGTGGCATTTGAATAGCTTTAAAATGAATGGTCATATGAAATAATATGGGCAATATTAAGGGAGATACAACCCTACGAGGTCAATCATCCGAAACAATGGTAGTGACGATTTTTCAAGTTGCAAAAAACAAAATTACAAATATTTATCAACTAGGGTTCGGGTGATGGGAAGAACAATGAAGGGCTAGGACTTTAATGAGGCAAGACATTCTATATAGACAAAAGTTTTTAGGTGATTTTTTTCCCTTTCTTTATCTTAGAAATTTTGCATGCAAATTATTATACAATTTTTATCAAAAATTATATTTGCTATAGGACATTAAGATAAATTTCAATAGATTTTTAGTTTTAGTTTCCTTTCCATGGATCAATTTATAGTTAAATCCTTAGAATCATCTTTAGTGGTAGATGTTAGTGAGCACACCTCAAAGAGATCCTCATTGCTTTAAGATAAGATGGTTTTTGGTAAATTTAATGGGTATTGGTCACGGGTTTCAGCCTTGAGAAAATGGATTGATAGGATTTGAAAGTCTCTAGGAGTGATTCTATCATTTATTCCCAAAGGTTTCTTCCTAGCCATTTTTTGTTTTAGGGAAGAAAGAGAAAAATAACTAAAAGGGGGTCCTTGGTTTATGGGAAGAGTAGGACTCTTCCTTACCCGCTAGTATGAAGGATTTTCACATAAAAATGTAAATCTATCTCTAGTACCAGTTTGGGTTAGGATGTTTGGATTGCCCATTGAATTTTAGGAAATAGAAACCTTCAAGGCAATAAGCATCACTCTAGGAGAATTCCTTGAGATTTCAAATACGACAAAAGATGGATTCTTGGCTATTTATGTTCGGATTATGGTCATGATTAATATAAGTAAATCTTTACCAAAATCAATCATTCTTAAGTATGGGGATAATATGTGGACCCAAACCATAGATTATGAAAGCATATATTTTATATGTAGAATATATCATGAGGTGGGGCATATTGAGAGATAATACCCTAAGAAGAGCCTAGCATAATCAGATGTAGAAAATCGCAAGAGAAACTTACAAATAATTATGGATGGTGATGGTTTTCAACTTTCAAAAATTAGATCTAGAAAAATGAAAGAAAATAAATAGTGGAGACAAGTAAAGAAGGATATTGGAAGAAATACCAACTCTTATGAGGCTTTAGCCTATGAAGAAAAAGTAAATCAAAACTTAGAGTACATAGTACAATGATTTCAACATATTAACAAGGAACTGTCTATTCAGTATGATTCTGATTTAAGGAAGAACATTCTCGATGAACCTAAGGAATGTATCTCATCAAATTTTGAATATTATTGAAGTACCATGCACCATTTAGGAGAAAAAATAGTAAATAAAATGCAGTTTTAGAAGTTAATACCTCTATCATTATTAAGGAAATACCAAACAATGAGTAGGAAAAGTCAAAAGCTTATGTAATAGAGCCAACAAAGGATAAATATGATGAAAACCAAAATTGTGAAAGAATATTGAGAAATAGAATATTAAGACCTACTTTTGATAAAGGAAAGACAAAAGATGAAAAACCTCAAATTATCAAGCAAGATCCAGGGAAGCAAGAGCAAACATAGAGAAAGGACACAAACTAAGTTCATTGAATTTCTCTTTACCAAACAACAAAATCATATAGGTAATACGCAAGCGGGACCAAAAGCCCCTAGTGAGACAAGATTATCATCTCATGGAATATAAGGTGTAGACACCTAAAATGCGTAATCATAAGGAGACTCTCAAAAAAGACCTCCTTCTAACCCATCTAACCCACCTAGGGTAGCCTTAGGGCTATTTGGTGTCTTTTCCTAGCAAAAGGGCACTTTTCCCCCATGGGAAGCATGACCATCTCACTCGATACAGTCTCAAAGTAATGACCATCTCACATGAGACAGTCTCAAAGTCAAGATCATCTTGACTTGAGGTGGTCGCATGCGCGTAAAAATAAAAAAATAAGATACAAATTAAACTGCATGATTATGCGATGGCTAATTTTTTATCGATGCCAGATGACCTACAGGAAGCAAAAGATTCCCCTGCCACCTACATTTTGCTATAAATTAGCAATCAGGTTTCCCCTGATTGCCACTTACCCCTTTGGTTGCATATCAAGGGGGCTATAAATTAAGGTGCTCCCTCCTCTACAAATAATCTAGAATTCAAAGTCAAGGTAATGAAGTGCTGCTAAAACAACATGCCAAGCTCCCTTGCTACCAAATCTATGCTATCATATTGCCTCATAGGTTTCAAAGGAGAATTCCTCCCATTCGCACAATTCGTTCATGTTGTGAGGAATTTTTGCTTACCCTTCTAATAAGTGTCACGTTGCAGAAATCCCTAGGATCACAACATTTTGTAGACTTTGGTGAATCTACCTCTTTGACCTAGGAAAAGATTATCACTAGGACTCTAGACAGACCAGGTTGGGTAAGGAAACCCCAAATGATGGGCAAGAACATTTGATATTCTAATATTAAAACCCATGCTCTACCAGATTAAGTGTTATTATATTTTCATTTTTTTTACCAAATCACATAGCATTTTAGCCTTTAAAACTAGACCGGTATCTTATCCATTGGGTAGTCATAGCAAATTTTTATATTCCATGAATTAAGAAAGAAAATAGAAAGGAAGAAGTAGTTCGTTCGAATTCATTCAAATTATGTAATGAATGCAAACGATTAAACTAGAGAGGGAAGACGTTATTTACACATTCAAAGACTATAATATGCAAATAAGTAACATATAAGCCATTACGTAAGAATACCAAAAATAGAATTGGAATTATATTCACAAAAATATTACATAGAGAGAGAGCCTAGCAAGGTGCTTGGGTCTCTATGGTAGTGATTACAATAACATATCTATTCAAATATTGTAACAGTGGATCGAGTCTCTCTATCTTGATTACAATGACATGAGAGCTTCCAAATTCTCACACATCCATTGGAAATAATCTCAGTTGACCGATCTTCCTGGGTAGTCCCTAGGCAATGGTAGAGGAAATACGATAATGAGAAACTAAGGAAAGATGCACAAAAAGGAAAATACGATTGACCTAAAAACACAATTATACTTAGACTCTAATTTTTTCTACCTAAGGCTTGATGATCTTTTTTGTTGCAGCTTCCTTCTATTTATAATATCGAAAGATCAGGTACAATTGTAACCATTTTTTTGTGGGCCCTTCATCTGGCATAATCCCCTACCTCGTACAAGAAAAATGTAGTAGGGACAAAAATAGATAGGTGGTTCACACCTCCTTCTTATGATTGCTCTCCTTGGATACTAGCATCCTTGCCACCTTGAGTGGGTGGCTTTGTTATGCCTTTTTTTTTTAAATAAAGGGGTAAAAATTTATTGATAAAAAGTCTGGATTACAAAGTACAGTTGAGCCCCCACCCAAGACTCAAATAAGCAACAAGACAGGCTAAATCACCAAACAAGGTCAACTCCCAAAGAAAACCAAAAAAAAAACAAACCACATTAAGTCTGAACATCCTTATGGATCAACTCCCGTAGGTGTTGAGAATCCCCAGACAGGAGACTCTCCCAGTTATCAATACTCTGTCCTGAATAAAAACCACATCCGGAGAATGAACACGAATCAAATCACGAACAGCTTTTTGTCTGGGGATGCTATTCAACCCCCTTACATTCCATGAAAGTATAATCATTTTTGGGGGTTATAAAAATGGGAGTCCAATGTTCTCACCAAACCTAACTCTACCAAAGTCTCCCCCATTAACTTAATTTTATCTTGGTCTTTCTTTCGACCCACCTTCATATTCTTATCCGAAGCATTTTTTTTAATTATTTTATGCTGCAATCCCAGCACCGTAGGAGTTTTACAATACATGGATGACTGCATCAGTGCCTAGGTAGGAGAGGGCACATCTAAATATGTGCCATTTTCTAAGATAACTTCACTTCCAGGGCTAGGGCCAACCATATCACCTATACTCGAAACCAAAGCCCTTTGTTCTTCATTTAAACCCCCTGTATCTGGTTCCCTTGGTTCCACCTCATGAAGAGACAATCGATTTGGTCCTCGTTATATCTATAACGGTAGCGATGTTTCAGTATCTCCACGCACCGATCAAGATTCTCTAGAATTTCAAAACGATTGAGTCGAGCATCCGTTGGTTATCCTTAATGTCTCTTTTTGCCTTTCTTCCTTTGTTTCGAGGTTTTACCGTAACAAAGCCTTCCTTATCCTGATCCCCCTCCTTTATTGGGGCTTTTCCTTTATCCATATTTTGTACAGCTTGAGAGGGCCCAGGATTTGAAGCCACATGTAGGACAAACTTAGGGCATTTTCTTTGTAAGTGGCCATATTCATGGCAAATCCGGCAACGAAATGGAAGAGCTTCATAGTCAAGTTTTTGAACCCATGTGGTTGATCTGAACTGTATTTCAATAGAATCTGGAATAGGATTGTTTAAATCAATTTCAACACAGATACGGGAAATAGAGATTACCTTTTTATCCAGCGTCTGTCCTGACGGCCCAACCGGCTTCCCAAGTAGAAGGGCAATCATATGCAAGATGTTATTTCTCCAAAATTCCAAGGGGAGCCACGGAAGCCGAACCCACACTGGAACCCATGACGGTCACTCCTCTGATGGGTTGAAACCCACATGCCAGGGTTTAAGAAAGAGTCCCACTTGGTTACAGAAATAGGGACCTCCTTCAAATGCTTTGTTACAATCCGCAAGACAAGAAAAAACCACCATAAAATAGCTATTTGCACTCAGCATCACCTCCACATCACCTTCAGGGTTCCAAGTCTTCCTAACCCAAGCTTCCACAAAGGGAAGAGAAATTTGGATGCCCATAAATTTACCAATAAGCGCATGTTTGGTTAAATACTCCACATCTTCTCGCCATCGAGTCCGGTTGAACCACTAGAACCGGCCTGGCTTCACATTGTTCCAAACATCCATTGTTCTTTAACAAGTGATTCCTGGCATGCAATGGGAAATCTTGTTCCTTCAAATCATTTTTAAAAGAAATACCAGCCCTAGCATGCACGCTCTATGACGGACCTGATGCCATCACTACATTCCTCCAGTTGTTCATACCTCCTCCAGAAACTGCTACCATCCCCACAGAGCCCACCAGATAGGTCTCAAAAAAATTCTAGCAAAGCAGCTTTCCTCATCAAACCCTAGCAGAGCCCTAGAGGCTCTCCTTAAGGAAAAATTAGTCATAGTCTTCGTGGCTTTGTTATGCCTTTATCTACTATGTTACTTGCTATTTTGGGTCCCACTCTGCCTTGTTCATTATCGGGTTCTTTTCCTTGCTCTGGACCCATCACTTCTTTCCCAAGATTTTATAGTCTTTGGTCGATAGAGTTCCAAGCTTCGTTATGGAAGGTCAACGCAAATTTCAACATGTCGATATCCTGTGTAATCTTATTCAGCCACTCCTTGGACCATGCTATAATGTTCTCATAAAATACACATAGGTGATCTATCATTTTTCTAAGGAATTAAGTTGCCCCGTTAGCTTCGTATTTTGACCAAACTCAAATTCTTGTATCTTATTGAAAATTAAATCTTTGATGTTGGCTGCCAGGAAAAATTCTTCTAACGTGAACCCATATTCTTTGAGCTTACTCTGTAACTCTTCCTCCTCGTCCCATTGAAGCCACTTCAATCTATTTTGAAAGAAAATGAATATCTTCACGAACTCTTCCACATAAAAGCAGATAAATCTATCTCCTAGAGTGATGACTCCCTCACTTACTTCCACATAGTTCTCCTTGAATCTCTAGAATACAAAAAATATTATATTGGTTCTCTAATATTCCTGTTGCAACAATATTTTCAAAGTGTTTGCAGTGTACCTGGTGGCGTAAACATTATAGAACACCGTAGTTAAATTGGCCATCTCCTGTACTTTATCCATCATCTCTTACTTAAAATCTAGAATGAGATTGGGATGGCCAACATCCTACATGGTAGTGCCTTGAGAGGTAGGTGGCCTTTGCCTGAGATGATATATGTCCACTTGTAACTGCTTCACTTTCTGTTGTAGTTGTTTTGGTTTTGCAACCTTAGTATTTAGGCCCATAACCTCCTCTTCTGCTACCTCTACCACTTGCACTTGAGAAGCTACGTGGGACTTCATCATGTCGATAGAACCTGCTACGACCATAATCACGCCTCTATCTAAATCAATTATGGCTTCCTTAAAGCTCGATGGTAGTGAAATGGAGACCGTGGTGGTAGACACATCAAGTATAGCTTATTCCACTATTTTCTTGACCCTGGTCACTCCTTTGCTAGGAGCTCTTTGCTCTTCCATGTCTTGCATCTGATCCTCCTCTTTGGAAGTAAATTGGACCACTTCCCTTACCTTGGACAATGTGAAATTCTCCACATTCGAAGCTGAGGTGTCGGTCCTGGGCTTCTTTTGGGTAGGAGACTATGGTAGGTTGTCTATCAAGACCTCATATTCCCATAGTATATTTGATAGTCCCCCCTACTTCTGATTTATGACTAGGATTTCGGAGACCATAGAGGACTGGCCAACCACCAGGTAATTTTGGCTTTATGGAGATATCAATGCCTGGGATGAGGTTGTGGCTAAATTTAGTCCTTGGTGTGAAGGATGAGCTACTATATCTTTTCCCCTTGATGTCATAGTGGGAGAGCTAGAGGATGTAAGAAGTCTTTCCTGCTATTAATGGGCTGCATTTGAAATTCTCACTACCACATCAAATAACTCTGAATCTTGATTAATGACTTGAAGGGTGGGGTCTCAGAAATCTTAATGTAATGCAACGGGGACCAGAGGAACCACTTTTTCTATAAATATTTTTTTGTGCATCCTTAGGTCGATGGTTTAATCACCCATCACTTCTAGCTTGATGTGGGGCTTTTCTTGCATTCTCCAGACCAATTCTAATGACAGGTTCTACCTAAGGGTCTTTTGCATTTCATCTTTGAAATCATCTACCTTGTGCATAACCTATAAGAGGGACAATTTCCTCATGACAGTCTGGTTATGGAAGCTAGAAGGATCATAAGGTCTCCAGGTGATCTCTGGGAAATAATATATATCCATATTCCAAATGGCCCTAAGTAAACTAAAGTGTCCCATGTATACCTAGGAGTCCATTACGCATGGGATTGGTAGCCAAGGCACCCCTCCTTTCTTCCTTATGGGCCTAACTTTCACTTCTTTAGTAATTTGCTTAGTTATCTCTAGGATAGCTATGGAGGTAGGGCAGTGTTTTTGCAAGGCCTTCAAGGGTATATTTGACCCATACAACCTGATATATGTATATTCCTCTGCCAAGAAGAAATCACCTGCCTTGGCCTTGTGCAGGAATGATCTTACACCGGCCCCAATCTTGTCGGGCTCTTATGAACAACTGGGAGGACTTTCTTAAAGAAGGTATTGTAATTAGAGCAACCTTCCTATATACAAAGTAATCGATCTTGAACCACAGTGGCGTTAACTCCTATATGGCTGACCAGATATTGTTCCATTTGGTCCAAGACTAGGTGAATTAAAAATATATAGTATGAGAAAGGGGGAAGTTGCTCCTTTTCTACCAAAATAGCCTCCTGCTATGTTGTCAGCTTTTGGTTGATGTTATCAGTGATTGTTTCTTCCCACCTGTACATGGGTGTCTGATCCCTCTTGTTGCACTAGATTATTAAGAATATGACTTCCTTGGTGATTTGTTCTAATTCCTTTATCCCCAGTATTAGATTAATCATATATGCATAATACTGGGCCCAAGGATGGAGTATGGACTTGCGAATAGGTAAATTAAGAGGTATGGACTTATTCGCTTCAAAAGCCTACTCAAAAAAGAGATTTTAAGCATAAAATTGGATTAGAGGGCCAATACCTAAAAATATAATAGTAAAGTGGCAGTGGAAAGCTTGAACACTCTTCTAATTCTGTTTACCATGAGTCTGAATACAACTTGGTTGGTATAATATTTGATCATTCTATTTTTAGGATCGTAGACCACTGCTAACCATGCAAGGAGGTCAGAAGAATGGTAGACCCTTGGGCAAGCCAATTTCCCCAGGTTGGTGGTCCACTTGTTGTAGATAGGGCTGACTCATCTTTATCCCTCTAAGCCCTCATAAATATTCCTCTCAGCAAAGTGAGGTGGTGCTATTTATCTTCCTTAGTTGGGTTGAAACTGTAGATAGTAATATTCTCCAGCTCCTCATGTTGGTCCTTCATAATCTCCTTATTTGAAATAGATTGAGCTACTAGTGCTTTCGGGTATTTGGCTCTCCCTGTTTTCTTTATCACTGACCAAGCCCCTATTATCCTACTGATACGAGCTTTGACGTCCATCACCCCAGTCGATGCAATGCTTATGGAATCCATGAGAAAATCATGTGTTGTGTATACTCCCCTATGACATAGCTCTTTCTCATCTGTCACTATCTTGAATTTTATTAGATACTGATACTTACAATGGTTTCTACATGCGCCTATTCAATTGCCCTCATCGATATTATGGGAGGATGTCACCACCTTTCTTTCTAAATAACTTCATTAATGGCCAGTAGGTGGCACACTACCTTTTTATTGGCTAAGGAAATCCAGTTTGTCATACCATGGGAGCTGGGTGCACGAACCAACTCTTTATCGATGTTGGAGGGAGGCCTTTTCAATCTGCTCTATTGGATCCCTACATCAAAAATTCCAAATCATCCATGTACCTCTTCCTTATTGGCCTAGGTATGGCATGCTTTGAGTAAATGCATGCATCAAAAACTTGGGGCGCATGAATCCAAGAGGAGGCACACAAATTTCATGCACCTTTATGAGCTCTAAATGCTTGAGAAAGGAGGGGCACATGAATTAGAGGAAAGGCACACAAACCTCGTGCACCTTTAATACCTTTGTACATTCCATTCAAAATGAGTGCACAACAAAAATAGGGTCTGCAGGCTTCGTGCACCCCTTAAACCTTTGTGCGCTCCAAAATAATGGAGTGCATAGAATCAAAAACAAGATGCGTGGGCTTTGTGCACCCCTTACACTTTCATGCACTCCAAAGAAATGGAGTGCACGGAATCAAAAATGGGACACGCAGGCTTCGTGCACCCCTTACACTTTCATACGCTCCAAATGAATGCTCGCAAGTCCACAAACCTGGTTTCACAGAGTTGCAAGTCTGCGACATGGTTTCACAGAGTTGCAAGTCCGCGACCACAACCATCTTGCCTGAGATGGTCCTATAGGTAAGACCATCTTGACCAGAGATAGCCTTGATTAGGTGATCGATTTCATGGTTTTTCTTGTATTTTACTTCAAATATATATTTGCATGTTAGTTTTAATGGTAGATCCTTTATTCTGAGCACTTTATTTCATAGTACTAGCGTGGATCTTTCATTATTTCATGTATGCATTTACTTTATTTGATTTCATCTCTTGATCATTATGGGTCCAACCTTGGTGGAACTTACAAATGCTATTGATCTCTCTCTTGCTTCATTGTACTCACATCATAGGTTCAAGCATCACAAAATACTTGGATTATAACTCATACTCAGTGGTCCCAAGATCCCAAGAAAACCCACTTTCGAAGACATTGTTGTGGGCTCAAAAATTGTTTAGATTGCACCAAGAAAATTAGTGTAAAATTGTATCATTGGTAAAATCCTTGAAGGGGATACTATGTAACACATTTTGAATAAATCAATATCAATTTAATATAGTCGGATTCCATTTCCATTTGGTTTCTCTTGTTGCATCATGTTTCCTTTCAAATTTTTCTTTCTATTTTGTTATTACGATGGATGATTTTTCGCTCTTTCATAAGGGGTGCTAGTGCCCCCTCAAAGCAAAGGTGTATTAGGGACCTATGTTTAAGTAGAAGCATGATATTATTTATATCCAGGAAACTAAAATGACAAAATAAGTTTCAAAATTTGTGAAAGAAGTATGGGCAAGATGTGAATAGAATGTTATTGATTTAGAAGGAATGGTAAGGGGAATTATAACTTATTGGAATCCTTCTAGAACCTCCTGTGAAAACATTCATAAAACTAGGCATTGGATAGCCTTTTTAGTCACTTGCTACTTTGCAGATTATCATTCATCCTTATCAATGTCTATGGACCTACAACTCATTCAAGTAGATTAGAAGTTTGGAGTGGGATTGAAGCCTTTATGAGAAGTAAAGACCAAGAAATCCGATTCATGATCATAGGAGATTTTAATGCTATAACCAAGCTAGATGAAAATTTTGGAGAAATTAGGAAATTAACTTAAAGTATGAGAGTCTTCTCAGATTTTATTCAAAACAATAATTTATGGGAGGTTGAGTTTGAAGAAGACAAATATACTTGGACCAACAACATGAGAGGCCACAACCTAATAGCAAAAAAAATAGATAGATGCATACTCTCTGATCATTGGCTAGATGAAGGAACTTGTGCTAAAATTAATACCTTAACAAGGATTGGTTTAGATCATTGGCCAATAAGAGCTAAAATTATGGTAAGTGGATTAAAAAAATATCGTTAAATATGAGTAGTTGTATAGCTACAAGCTTATTGTAGTGATAAGGGCTTTGGCCTCTCTTTGAGAGGTCCAAGGTTCAAACCCCACTTAGTATAAGGGGACCAGGACCCCTCATAAAAACCTATGTAAACTCATTGAAAGTTGTAAGCTTACTATAGTGGTAAGGGTTTTGGCCTCTCTTTGAGATATCCAAGGTTCAAATCCCACTCGGTATGAGAGGAGCAAGACCCCTCATAAAAACATGTTTAAACTCATTGAAAAAATATGAGAAGATGTAGGAAGACCATCCTCATTTTGTTGATATGATAGCTCAAACGTGGAATTCTTTAGGTAATTGTGGGTTGTATGCTCTTCCAAATAAAATTAAATTTATGACATCTAGATTAAAAGAATGGACACTTTTGTAAACATTTTTTAGAAGAAAAAATAACTAAAAGATAAACTTTCAAAATTCCGAAAAGGTGATCATAATAATCCAAGCTTAGAGGAAAGGGAGTTGCTTACTGAATATCATAATATTTTGAGTAAGGAAGAGAAATTTTGGAGATTAAAATCAAGGCAGACATGGTTAAAGGAAGGAGATAAAAATATAAAGTTTTTTCATAGCATGGCTATAGGATAGAGATCAACATCTAGGATTAGTAAAATTAAATCAATAGAAGGGGTTTGGATTGAAGATCAGATTGAAATTAAAAAAGATGCAAAGCCTTTTTATTAGAATATTCTAGGATCGGATGATACTGAAGTTCTTAATGATAAACTTCTTCAAGATGTTCCTTCAGTTATAATGAATGAAGACAATAGGAAATTGATGGAGTAAATTACTCTAGAAGAAGTTCATTTAGCTCTTTTCTCTTTTAATAAGGATAAATCCCTAGGTCTAGATGGGCTCTTTGCAACTTTTTACCAACATAATTGGGATATAGTGATGGATTCTTTATTGGTGTTAATGGAACAGTCTAGGATAAAACAATACATAGCTTATAAATTTAATGCAACATATGTTACCCTAATTCCAAAAAGGAAGGATGCTAAATTGTTTGATTCTTTTAGACCCATAAGCCTATGTAATATGACATATAATATTATCTCCAAAGTGATGGTAAATCGATTAAGGCCATTATTAGACAAAATATTTTTAGAAGAGCAAGGAGGATTTGTGAAAGGGAGAAAAAATTTAGATGGGATCGTAGTAGCTCATGAACTTATGCATTCAACGACTTCGAGAAAAGAGAAATCAATGATCTTAAAACTTGATATGAGTAAAGCCTATGATAGGGTTAACTAGGATTTTATTTTTGCAGTTTTAGAAAATTTTGGATTTGGGAAGAAATGGGTTAGATGGATTAAAGCTTGTATCTTTACAATTTCTTATTTAGTGTTGGTCAATGGGTTAGTAATAGAATATTTTAAAGCCAAGAGAGATCTTAGACTAGGAGATACTTTATCTCCTTATTCGTTCATTATAATGGTAGAGGTTTTGAGTAGGAACTTAAAGAAGCTTACAAATATGGGCTTATTAGTGGACTTAAGGTTAGTAATAACATAAACAACATCACCCATCAACGAGTTTGTAGATGATACAATCCTTTTTAGAAGGGCAAGGATAAATGAGGCTAGGGATTTAAATAATGTTTTAAAGGAATACGAAAGAGCTTCAACGCAAAAATTTAATAAGACAAAATCTAAAATTTACTTCCTTAACACTCCAACTAATATTTAAGCAAGAATACCCGGGTGTTGTAGGTGAGTTGGAGAGGAGAGGGCAACCTCCAAGGGAGGTCCCAAGTTCAAATCTCCACCCTACCAAAAAGCTGAATTAGGTATCCAAAATCCAATTGATAATGTTGGTGCGGGCAGGGTCGGGTGTGACTCCGGGTGACTTTGACGGTGTAGAACCCCCTGTTCGTGGTCTCTCAGACCAAGGCGGCCCCGCAAGGGGTTTTTCACTAATATATATATATATATATATATATATATATATATATATATATATATATATATATATATATATATATATATATATATATATATATATATAAGCAAGATTTTACAAGTTTCTTCAAATTGAGGAGGTAAATTTGCCAGCAACTTATCTATGGATACCTTTATTTGAGGGGAGAATGAGGATAGAATTATGAAATCCATTTATTAGTAAAGTTTAAAATAAATTTCCAACTTGGAAAGGTAGATGGTTATCATTAGCAGGAAGAGTGCAATTAATTAAATTAGTCTTACAGGACATTACAATATATTGTTGGGCAAAACATTGGTTAATTTTCTACAATTCAATTAATTACCTCCATTTAATTTGTCAACCCGGGGTAGCTCGTAAACTTGTGAGTATCACGCATAGTATATGCCTGTAGTGCGGGGAATGAGTCCCTCTGTGCCTATTGGTTTGGTGGGGGTGTTCTTTGTGTATTTTTAATTCATCCAAACTCAATAGAATTAAGTGCAAAAAAATAAATAATGAATTAAAAATAAACACGACTAAAAATAAACCTATGAAAATTAAAACATGCACTTGCTGGAAAATTATAGAAAATAGGGGAAACTACAGGAATTAAATAATCTAAAAAAATAGTAAATAAATTAACTACAGAAAGCAAGGTAAAATGGGGAGGAGTACTATTTAGAGTGGGCCCAAGCTCCAACAATCTTTTGCCCGATCAATTCATTCACCGGATGCTAGTTTGAGATTAATAAAAACACTCAAATGAATATATTGCAGTTTCAAAAATTTACAAAATAATTCTCACATCCAGGATATCTTTATCAAGGGTGGCCTGCATATTTATAAGATATGCGACCATGCCCTATTACATTTGAGAGCAAATAAATTTTTGATTTTATGGTTACAACAAATACGCAGAAATAAGGAGATAAAGCAAAAATATTTAATTTAGATTGATTTAACGTATTCTATTTTTATCAGAACAAAATACGTCTAATTTTATGCTTTATCTATTTGCATTGATATTTACGTATTTGCTGGAAAATAGATGCCATATGGTTTTTGAATTTGTTTTTCATCCACATCCCTTGCTGAAATATCATCTGCATCCATCGCTAAAATCCATGTTCTGTTCTGCCGACAATAGGAGTCGCACTGTAATTTTATGTCAATGGGAGTCGGGTTGTAATTCTGCATCAATGGGAAGCAGGCGCCATAACGAGAAGCAAGCACCTAATGGGAAGCAGACACCTAACGGGAAGTAGACGCCTAATGGGAAGTAGGCACCCATCAGTTAAGCGCCAAATGGAAGTCGAGTGCTTCAAAGGGAATCGAGTGCCTGACTTAGCACTTCTCACTGGTGTACTGTGAATGTTTTTTCTTCATGAAATTGAAAGTGCCAGGTCCAAGTGGGACCTTGACGTAAACATGCTGAAATACCGTAAAAACCACTAAATCTACACACAATTCACTTAAAAACAAATATTAGATAATATAAATAATTTACTATATATATATATATATAAATTTCATAAAATATACATTCTATAATAATAATGCCGTATAATATGTTAGAAATCCATGTAAAAATATGAGCATTTTTTGTGCTCATCATCCCCCATGCTTAAAAGAGTGGCACGTCCTCGTGACACCCCCATGCTTAAAGAGTGGCATGCCCTTGTGACACTCGGTGCTTATAATTTCTATTTTTAGCAATGGTTGTCCAATAGGCTCTATTTTTCTTTCTCCTCTTTCTGGTTGTGGCAGCTCATTCTTTTTCAGCAAATGATTTGTGGATTTCCCCCATGGTAAATCTCTTTGTTTTTTCCACTTTCTGATTTTTTTTTAATGCAACTCTGTTATTTTGTAAAGCGTGTGCCAGATTTTTAAGTGGATGATGACCATGAGTGTTCTCCCAACAAAATATTTGCATGTGGAAAAAAATACCAAATGGGGCTAAATGGTTGGATGGACAATTTAATGGGGATTGTGCTGGCACTATTTTATAAAAATATATTTCTATGAAAATTATATATATACAAAACAGAAAATTAAGTACACACCTATATTATGTTTCGTGCATGTATAATATGTAGACGTTCATGGTGCACTTGTATTAGTTGTTTGATGATGACCATGTGTACTGGAACAAAGAATGATGGGCTTATTTCCCATGTGACAAAATTTTTCCTCCGCATGACTGGTTCTCGGTTGTTGCAATTTATTCATTTGAGGTTTCCTACAAAAATTCAAGAAAATATTAAAAAAACATGTCTTCGTGGGATGACAAACATCCCCTCCTCGAAAGTTGTTTGCTGACAACTTTTTTTCATTTTTGGAATGTGCACAATCTCTTTAATGGATAAAATTAAAATAATTTCATCCATGATAGATTTGACTTTGTGCATATGAGCGGTCAGTTGACATGGCACGAGCCATTTCCTGAATGACAAAGATTATTCACACGTGGCACAAGCATCCATTGAACTATAAAGGAGGTGCCTTTTACATGGGAATCAGGCACCTTCTTTTGGTTCATGGGATGTAGGTGCTTGCTAAAATAGGATGCAGGTACCTTTTGCTTGCAATCGGGCATTGTGCTTAACATGGAAAGTGGGCACCATTTGCTGGAAATCGGACATTATGCTTAACATGGAAAGCAAGCGCCTTTGGTTGGAAATCGGGTGTTGTGTTTAACATGGAAAGCAGGTGCCTTATATTGACAATCGAACGCTATGCTTTTAAAGTAAAGTTTATACAAACTCAAACCTTTTTTCATGTTTAGGAGATTAGGTGTTGCTTTCTCAAAAAATGGAAGTCGGGAGCCATCTCCTTGGAAAACTAGGAATCAGGCGTCGGTCTGCCATAAAATGGGACGTAGGTACCATCTCCTTGACATGCTGGGAATCAGGCACCTTGTACCATGGTAAATGGGAATCAAGCGCCGCTTCCCCAAAATATAGGAATCAAGTGCCATTTTTTCTAAAAATCGGGAATCAGGTGCCTTTTCATCAAAAAATGAAAAACATGTGCTTCTTCCTTATTTCAACGTCTACTTGATATGCCCACTTATGTATGCTCAAGGTTGATCAGGCCTTCAGCATTTTGGTTTGAAAAATAGAGACAAAATCAGCATCCACTACCTGAACCAACATTTGAGTGTTTTATTATCCATAAAGACCAATCCAAACACTTCTTGTACATATTCAGGTATAGTATTCCCCCTCTGAGTGGGGATGAGCTACTCCTACTCCTAGAAAGCTAGAAATGCACAGGTTCATGGATCTTGTGCTCGTTAGGCCTAGGTTTCCCAAGCTGCCTAACGATTGCACTCAGGGCATCATTCCTGCAAAATAAAACTTTAAAGCAGTAAAACGCAAGCTCGTGGAGTCTATGCCTGATAGGCCTAGGTTTCCCAGGCTACCTACAGATTGCATTTAGAGTATGATACCTACAAAATAAAAACACAAATAAAAGAAAATCTATGTTAAGAAAAATAGGTTCCATGTCATCTTTCCTTTTTTTTATGATGAATACGTGAACATTCATCAAATGGCTGGTATGGATTTAAAAATATGGAGTCTCCCCCATGCTTGCATTTGATTCAATCTTGCAAATGTGAGGTGCATGGCAAGGTTGTAAATGGAGCCCATTGACTATTACTCATATTGTTTCATCATGTGTTGTTACGGACTCCCCATAAAAATCCCTCACTTTGTGAAATCTTCATAGCCAATTTTTTTTTTATGAGCGGAGATGTGCTGCTCAATAGAGTTCTGTGAACCATCTGAGCTCATATTTTGTCCACCATAGTTGGTGTTGCCATGGTCGAGTGTTGCACATCTACCCGTGGTGCCAAACCGTATGCAACAAATGTGTTTTATTGAGTGCTTGGTAGCAGATCCCATAAAAACTCTAAAGTTAAGCATTATGGCATGGAGTAGAACTGGGATGGGTGACCACTTGGGAAGTCCCAGGGACTGCACCTCTTTTTTTTTTTAAAGAAAATAGAATGGAGCGGCACATGCTGGTAGGTCGGATTGCCTTGGATGCCTATGATCTGCACTGAGCCTCTTGTTATCTGCAAAATATAACAAAATAAAAAGAAAAACCTAAACTAATGGCGTTAAAGAAAACTCTAATTAATTTTTTTATTGAACATTGTAATAGCGTTCATCATGTTGTGGGTGATAACATTGAAGGTGGGGTCTCCCCCATGCCTATAATCGAGCAAGCCTCTGGAATTTGGGGCTTGTGATAAGATCTTAATTTGTGTCTAAAATTTGATACAATTAAGACTTCATTTGTCCCATCCCCTTCTTTATTCAGTTCTATGATACATTGCAACATGGGAAGAGAATCTTCCTGGATGACCTCAAAACTAGATTCGTCCAACTCATTGGTAGATTGTGCAGGCAGGTGGATGACTATTGTTTTTATAGTTTTTTCATTAACTATCATTTTTCTTACTCTACATCTAATATCAGCATTAAATTTTACCAAAGTGTTGGGAAATGTTAAACCTAAAATTTTTATCATTAAAGCTAGGCTTTTGAGATAGGTTTTATCTAATATTAGATCAACATGTTGACCTATCACCTTCATTGTTTTTTACTGTGGTTCCCATCTCGGTCTCTTGAGGCAAAAATCCCTAATGGCTTCTGTGTAAATAGGCACATCCTTGATAGTTTGAGGAATGATATCAGTAAGATTTCTTAACTGTTCCATAATATCAAACTTAGGTGGTGTCATTTCTCTAGTTTTTCATAACCTTTCGGGATACGGTGGAAGTCCTTCATTACTTGATTGTTTAGTAGCACGATTTATTTCTACACTATTATGGCACATTGGGTTTATTCCCGTAACTCCTTGATAAGCTAGTGAATTTAAATAGTTGTTACTGGGATTCAACTTTGGTGGTGCCAGACTATTTTGGCCTAGTAGAAGGTGAAACTGGTAAGCTAGGATTTTCTGATAGTTGTGTCTATGGAGGTAGATCCACGAAGTAAGTTTCTACTTCTAGATTTTCTTTTATAATTTTTGGACACAACCTGGTCTGATGATCCAGGTGACAATTTTCATAAACTTCTACTGTATTCTTCGGATATTTATTTTTTTCATGATTTTCTCTACACCTTGAACAGAAAAAGGCAGACATTGCTTTAGATTCTTGCTTCTTCTTTGGTAATGTGTTTGACTGTAAAGCAAGAGATAAAATTTCACTCTTCACACCGTTAAACAATGTTCCTATTTCTATTTTAATTATGGAGGCTATTCCTCGTATTGGCAATTTTTCCTTTTTGCTGGAATACTTTTGGAATAATTGTTGAATTTTCCCCATTGATGTCAACCTGGTCACTAATATATTTTGTATAATAAGTTTTCGTGATAATATGACTCAAATGGATGGGATTTTCTCTTTAATAAATATTTCCAGAATATTCTAAGCTTGAGGTGTTTTCTATTTTTTTTCAATAAATGATCTGTTGGATTTTTTTAGGCTCTTGGTGGACTCATGCTTCGTAGGTAGATGATCTATAGGCAAGGAAATCTGAAATTAATTTTCAAACTAACTGACCTATGGATCATACACTACAGTTGTGACACTCCCTAGACAACGATGCCAAAATGTTGGGCAAAACATTGGTTAATTTTCTACAGTTCAATTAATTACCTCCATTTAATTTGTCAACCCAGGGTAGCTCGTAAACTTGTGAGTATCACACACAATATATGCCTGTAGTGTGAGGAATGAGTCCCTCTGTACCTATTGGTTTGGTGGGGGTGTTCTTCATGTATTTTCAATTCATCCAAACTCAATAGAATTAAGTGCAGAAAAATAAATAATGAATTAAAAATAAACACGACTAAAAATAAACCTATGAAAATTAAAACACGCACTTGCTAGAAAATTACAAAAAATAAGGGAAACTACAAGAATTAAATAATCTAAAAAAATAGTAAATAAATTAACTACAGAAAGCAAGGTAAAAGGGGGAGGAGTACTGTTTAGAGTGGGCCCAAGCTCCAGTAGTCTTCCGCCCGATCAATTCATTCACCGAACGCTAGTTTGAGATTAATAAAAACACTCAAATGAATATATTGCAGTTTCAAAAATTTACAGAATAATTCTCACATCCAGGATCTAAGCTACTTTTCTCAAGGGTGGCCTGTATATTTATAAGATATGCGACCATGCCCTGTTACATTTGAGAGCAAATAAATTTCTGATTTTATGGTTACAACAAATACATAGAAATAGGGAGATAAAGCAAAAATATTTAATTTTAGATTGATTTAACGTATTCTATTTTTATCATAATAGAATATGTCTGATTTTATGCTTTATCTATTTGCATTGATATTTATGTATTTGTTGGAAAATAGATACCATATGGTTTTTGACTTTGTTTTTCATCCACATCCCTTGCTAAAATATCATCCGCATCCATTACTAAAATCCATGTTTTGTTCTACCGACAACAAGAGTTGCGCTATAATTTTACGTCAATGGGAGTCGAGCTGTAATTCTACGTCAATGGGAAGTAGGCGCCTAATGGGAAGCAGGCACCTAACGGGAAGCAGATGCCTAATGGGAAGCAAGAACCTAACAAGAAGCAGGCACCCATCAATTAAGCACCAAATGGAAGTCAAGCACTTCAAAGGGAATCGAGCGCCTGAATTAGCACTTCTCATCGGTGTACTGCGAATGTTTTTCCTTCATGAAATTGAAGGTGCCAGGTCCAAGTGGGACCTTGACGTAAACATGCTGAAATACCGTAAAAACCACTAAATCTGCACACAATTCACTTAAAAACAAATATTAGATAATATACATAATTTACTATTAAATATATATAAAACTTTCATAAAACATACATTCTATAATAATAATGTCATATAATATGTTAGAAATCCATGCAAAAATATGAGCATTTTTTGTGCTCATCACATATTATATGTCATTGTATTCTATGCCAAAATTAGTTTAAAAAATAATAATCTATATTATGTGATCTTTTTTATGGTCAGGTTTACATGATAAAAAGAAATTTCTTTTGGTGAAATGGAGCAAGGTGTGTGATGATAAAACTATGGAAGGTCTTGGTTTAAGAGTTCTAACAGATGCAAACTTAGCTCTTAGGGGGAAAGTAATCTGGAGATTGTACAAAGAGAGTCAAAGACAATGGGCAAGAATTTTTCTAAGTATGTTGATCCCAATGACCCAAGTTTAATATTTACTACATTCTCTCTACCAAATGGTTATGCTCTTTGGAATGGTTTAAAAAAATCTATTGATATTATGATTAAAGGTTTAATATGGGTAGTGGGAACTGGAGAAAAAAAAAATTGGATGGATAGTTGGCATGATAAAAAACCACTCAATTTATATCCAATTTTGAAACTTTGGATGAGATCGATTCAAGACAAATACGATGATACGGTTTCAAACATTTGTACAAGGATAAGGAAGTAAGATACAAATGGAAAGAAGATTCTTTTACAAGTATACAAGACATTGATGCTAGGAGGCAATTGAGTAGAAAGATAACAATTATGATTATTCCAAGGGGATCCAAGGATAAATTGATTTAGGAGTTGAATAGCTCAGGAGAATACACAATAAGAAGTGGATATAATGTACAACACCAACAAAATAATAATATCACAATGATATGGAGAGATATTTGGGATAGACCAAGCATTTCTAAAGTCAAAATGTTTGTTTGGATAATAGGTCATAGAACAATTTTATCCTAGGATAACCTTATGAAAAGGGGTTTTCAAGGACCCTCTCAATGTGTTCTTTGTAAAAAGGAGAGTTAGACCATATCTTGGGATATTGCTCAATAGTATGGAATATATGGCAATGGATTCTTAATATGTTTGATAAATACATGGTGATGAATAACAGTATGGAAGATAAGTTAGAGTAATGGTAGAGCACTTATAAAAGTTAGGCTTTACAAACAATATGGGATATATCAAAAGATACAATACTTTGGACTGTATGGTTAGGAAGGAATAAAAGATTATTTAAAGAAAAGGAAAGCAGTTTAAAGGTAATGAAAAGGAAGATATGTTTAGCCATAGAGGATTCTAAGCCAACCCTAGCAACTCACCCAATCCCTAATCTGGAAGCAAAGAGCCTTGCTAGATGGAATCAAGTCATTAAAAAAAATTATGATGTTGGGTACAAGAGAAGTAAAAAGAAGGTAAATAATATAAAGTGCAAACCACCAGATGTGGAGTGGATTAAATTGAATTTTTATGGAGCATCTAAAGGAAATCCAGGACCAAGAGGAGGAGGAATAATTATAAATAATAGAGGAGATATTTTGTTTCATTACGCTTTCAATAGTGGATTTAAGGTAAATAATGAAGTTGAAGCTTGGGCAGCTTTAGAAGAGTTAAAAATATGCAAACAAATGAAATGGAATAAAATATGGATGGAAGGTGATTCTCTCATAGTAATAAATTCAATTTTGAGGAAAGCTAAGGCTTCATGGAACATACAAGAGATAATTGTGGAAATTCAAGATCTTGCTAAAGAGTTTGAAGAAATCAAGTTTACACATTCATTAAGGGAAGAAATTAAATGTGCAGATAGGTTAGCCAATATAGGGGTTTTGATTGAGGATCATGAGGTTAAATTCTCTTTTTCATGGTTAGTGAAAGTAGTAAGTTTAGTTTTGGCTGACAAGAAAATGTTGATTGCTTGAATCAATTAATGGTTAAGATTTACTTTAATTTTTTCCATTGGTAATATCTACTTTATTTTGTAACCATAATGTGTTTTTATATAAACTATTCATTATAATTTTTGTGGTTGCACTTGTGTTTCAAGAAGGAAACTAGCAATCCAATTTTTTTAAAGTGGACTATGATAGTGCGATGTTTTAGAAATATTACTCTACTAAGATGCAGTGCATAGATAGTAGAGGTAAATTTTTGTATTGTGAAGGCTACTATAGAAAAATGTCAAGAAGGATGTTGAATTCTCGAATATTTGTATTCATACAAAAATTTGAAAAGATCCAGAAAATGAAAATCAAGAATTCAGATAGTTTATGTACAATTATGTAGGTTTTTAGCTATAGCATCTCAATTGAGATGAGAAGTGTATCTATTTGTAAACTCTCAAGCTCTAAAGAAGAGAGTTGTAATTTTTCAAGGGTGGGGAACCCAAGTACAACCCCTTATTATCTAGCCAAAAAAATAAGTAATTAATTTAATTGTCCTATTGTTAGTAATTAACACTAACATTAGGAGGTAATAATATTATTGGATGAGCTAAGTGGATAGGTTTCTAATTTTTTTGTTGTATAAGCTTAAATAGGATTATACTAATTGGTTATCCACATATAAAAATAAAGATATAAGCTTAATTATTAGAAAATTCTAATCCATAATAATTGGAATAAGGTGGCAATTGACTTGGTAATGTGTTGGCAATGTGAGTAATCTTCTTGTAACATAAAGATATTACTCTTGTGCTTATCATGTTGGCATGCAAGAAGGAATCGCTTTGTGTTCATCTCTTTTGGGGTTTTTCTAAATATTATATTCAAAGGAGATTGTCAAACTTTGGGGTTAGCAAGGAAGAAAATTGCATGGTGGAGCAATGTTGGAAAGGAAGGAAGCAAGAAGGAGCTAATTGAGGTGGAAAGCAAGGAACCAAATTTAAAGGAAGAAGCATTGTCTAGAGTGTCTTTTGGACGTAGGTATTTATCCTATGGAGTTAATTTTAATAAATGTATGCTTCATAATTTTTGCTCTTACTAGATGCTTATTTTATTGTTGTTTGAATTAGGCTTGTGATCAATTTATTTTTGGTTGTTGTTGTTTGGATTCGATGGGTAAATTGTTCCCTAGAGAGGCTTAAGCCATAGTTTTCCCTAAGTTTTAGTTTGTAGAGGGGCTAGCATGGGTTGGTTTGCTTGATTTTATTTGGCCTATTTGCTTAGACGATCGACATAGACGTCTTGTATAGACTTTTGTCTTTAGAGAGTTTAGTGAGTAGAAGTCCTCCATGTTGTTAGCTTGCAGTCTTCAGATTTGAGTCAACCACTTTGTTTTTAGAGCATTGCTCGAACATCAATTTGACATAATTGTCTAGGTAATAAGGATAGGTGAACCGGTTTGAGATTGCATTATGTTGTACATGCTTTTCATCACCTTTCTCATAGTAGCAATGTTAGTAGCTTGTTTCGAAGTGCCTTTAGCATATTGTGAGTTTGTGTGCCAACTTTGTTAGTCTAAGATGAACATCCAACTTGAGTGTTTTTCCAGTAGAGGTTAATGTTCAGGTGGCTTGTGAGTTAGTTGGTTGCTAGGCATAGCACATGTCTTAGTCAATCCTAGTTGTTTCTAATCCTTAGCACCTATGTTGGATAGTGTGTTTAGACGTATCTTGAGTTTTGAATAGTTTTTTGCTTATTTTGGTTTTGAGTTTTAGTGGAGCTTGATTTACTTGTAGTGTGGATACATAATAGCTCAGTTAAATCATAGGAATAATATTCTTGAAGTTTTACTTTTCCATTGTTTATGTACCTATTGTGTTTAATAGTATTAGATAGCTTGAAGGAAATGTTCTTATTTAAAACAAAAAAAATTCCTCATTTAATAATGTTTTTCCTAATTGTTTTATTTAATCAATTGTTTTATTGGAATAAAACAATGCTATTAAAGGTGAGTTAGTAATAATGAGGGATTATGGGGATGGTGAGGGAAGAAAGTAGAGAGGGGAGGGCTCTGGTCCCTCCCCTGCTCCCCCTCCCATGGCTCCTCGGTTCCTCGCCAGCTCCTCGGCTCAACCCGAGTCATCCCTCCCGGGGAGTGGTTGTTTGCGGATGATCTCCCGGGGGGGAGATCCTTCTCCACTATTTGCACCCCTCCCAGCTCGGCTAGGGTTTCCTTGGTTGTTTTTTTGGATCGGTGCTTCCCGGGGATCCCTATTTGGTTGGGGATCCCTTCCCTTTTCCCTCGGGCTTCCCCCCGGGGTTTTTGCAGAGTTATTCGCGTGGATCTGGTCCCCTGCGTTTCTCGGTGCGATGGAGGTGACGGTTTAGGGTTTGGACAGCTTCCCCCTTTTTTCTTGTGAATCCTCGGCAGGCTCTGTGCTTGGACGGGATTCTTGGTCCCTGTTGTTGGGATCCTCTTCTGTTTTCCCGGGGCGGGTTCCTTGTGGTGCAACTCTCTGGTCACTTCCTGATGGGTTGGATCCTCTCTGTGCTGGCTGTCGGCTTCCTGCAGGATGGCTCTCGCTAAACGGAATGTTTTCTCGGTGGGCGGCTGGTTTCTCCATAGGGCCGGATCTGCCAAATCCGTCGGTTTTCCCACGAGGCGGGATCCTTTCTTTTCTGCTGGTTTCCCGGATGGTGGGATTTCCCTGTTGCTTCCTGCTAGGCGGGACTGTTTGTGGTGGTTTTGACTGCTTCCCATGAGGCGGGATTTTATTGTAACAGTTTTTCTTTGCTTCCCGTTGGGCGGGATCTTCTCGATGGTGGTTTTTGGCTACTCCCCGTTGGGCGGGATCTCCAAAACTACTTTCTTTCTTATTTGTTTGTTTCCCGCTGAGAGGGATTGTTTCATGCTTACTGTTACCGCTAGGCGGGATTTCTGTTTTGGTGTTCAGTTTCAAGGGATTGATGCCCTAGGCCCATTGCTTATGTAATCAGGTTTTGGGATCCTTGTTAAAACCCGCTGTAAATACAAACACTACTTACCAAAAAACAATGCTATTAAAGGTAAAAGAAATATAATCTTATATGTATTCTTTTGATCAAATATAGTTATTAGATATCAAGTTGTGAGGATGTATCCATGGATTAATATTAAAGGAAATCATGAATAGAGGAATATAAATGGTTTTTATTTAAAATATATGGATAAGGCTTGAGTAGCTAAAAAGTCCATATTTTAAGAGAAGTATGGGATTCTCTCAATGTATTATGTGGCTTTGCATTTGTATGCTTTTGTATTTTTGATATGATGTGTTGCATAGTGCATGTTAGTCTTGCATACACTTATTATGAGTTGTCTTGATCCTTGGATGTATTCTCTTGGTTCTTAGGGATGAACCATCAAGTGGAAGGATCTTGAGGAAAGATGAAAGTTCATTCTAGCAATTGAAGAATTGAAATGTAATATTATTGCAGATGAAATATTGTATTGAAAGAAAATACTATGTTATTAATAAAGGTTGTTCCAACTGAAATTTTTAATTATTGTTATTCCTTATGCCAAGTTGTTTGTAAAAATGGAAGTGAAGTAATTTAAGAAAGAATGTTCATAATTTATCTTGTTTGATCAAAGAATGAAGACTTAATGTTATTATATTAAGTGATAGAATGCTTAGTTTTTGAGAAAATGGAAAGATTGTGTTAGAATCTAAACTCTTAGTTTATGTGATAAAATCGGATGGCTTCAACAACAACGACTCCCTTTGCAACGGTTCCCACAGCATCAGCGTCAACTTCGACTGCAGCTGCCCTGGATTTCCTTGGCAGGGTTTCCCAAACCCTCCCTGGGGATTTGGAACCAGGCGAGATCCCTATCGATCTCACGGGTGATCTCGATGCCCTCGATCTGAATCCGGGTGGGACGTAGAGACCTTGGGCAAAAGGTTTCATTCCCCCCTTTCCCCCTTCCAAATCCCCTCCCTCATCCGGTCTGTCATTCAGCACGATGGTATCGGGATCCCCTTCTCCCAAACCATCTGAAGTGGTTTCCCTTCCCCCCCTGGTCACCTCCGAGGAAAATATGGTTATCCCGATTTCTCGCATGGCTCCAAAACTTTCCCTCGAATCCCTGTCCCTGGTTGGGAAATTCATTGGAGGTTGACCTAACATGGAGTCTATCAGAAGATGGGCCAGTTTCAAATGGTGAACAGAGGGAAGTTTTCAGCTAGTTGCACTTTCTAGGGGTTTCTTTCTAATTCAGTTGAACAACCAGAATGATTATGCAAGAATCCTCACCGGAGGACCATGGTTCTTTGGCAGGAAAAGTCTATTCCTTAAGAAATGGGAACAGGGTTTCAACCCCCAAACTCAGGACATCAATGTCGCCCCCATTTGGGTTCGTCTTCCAGACCTACCAATCCAATTTTTTCACGAAGACATCCTTCGGGGGATCGGAGGATACATCGAAGACTTGGTTGCCTTTGACCCGGCAACAAAAGCCCGATCCATAATGGCCTTTGCCAGAATCTACGAGTTTGTGAACCTGGCATCCCAAATTCCCACTCGCATCAATCTCATCTATGGGGACTTACAGTGGTGCCAAGCTATTTAGTATGAGAATAAATTGGCATTCTGCATCGAATGCCAGGCTCAGGGACACCTCAGATCCCAATGCCCTTCATTGAAAGCTGCCAAAGAGGTTCCTCGACCCCAGCTCTCCCTTGCTCAGCGTCCAATCACCCACCTAGGACCCAAGGCTACTGGTGGCCCTTTTTGAGGGAAAACTGACAAAGGGAAACAAGTCCCCTTCCACAAATCCTTCCCCCACCAAGCTCCATCAAGTTCCAACCAGGTATGTTCACTTTTTGCCTTTCCCAACAAGTTTTGTCCTCTCTCTGGTGTTGATGACGATGTCCTCTTTCTCGAGTTCATTTCCCCCCTTCTCCTTCCCCCTTGCCTCCACTCCCTCCCCTCCCCTCCCTTTCCCTACCCGGCCCCTCTCCGACCGCACCACTCTCCCCAACCCCTCCCACCTCTCCGCTCTCTCCCACCTCTCCTAAATCCCTTTCCCCCCTTCCCCTCGAGGAGGGCTTTCCCACCACTTCTTTAGCCGAACCTCTATCTCCAACCAAGTCAGTTTTTGACTCCCTTGAGGAGGCGTCTAGCCCTTTCCGCAACCGCTCGAATTCCAGCTCCATCATCACCAAAAGTAAGAAAGGGCCAGTGGATACAGGAGGTGAAAAAAATAGAGGTAGACCATCTATGTCCGACCAGCTTAAGAAAGACACCGAGAATCAAGTCACAAACGGGGTTCAAACAACCCTCTTCCTTGATCTGTTCGGCCAGCCCTTGGACAATCCCAAGAATCCCAAACCCCCTCCCGTACCCACCAAGGGCGATAAGAAACCTTCCAAAGTATCCAAATGAAGATCCTCTCTTGGAACATCAAAGGGCTTAACAGCTCAGGCAAGCAGAGACTAGTTAAAACCATCAAAAATAATTCCAAACCCACCATCATCATGTTACAATAAACCAAAGCTTATGCAACGAGAACCCCGAACATCATCAAATCAGTCTGGAAAGACTACCAGTAGGCTTCCTCCCCCGCAGAGGGATCGGTTGGGGGCCTTCTTTGCCTTTGGGATCCTCTCCAAGTTGAGGGAAGGGTGGTATCCTTCACCAACAGAACCCTTAACATGGTTTTCCATTGCAAGACCAACTAGTTCACATGGGTCCTCTCCAATATCTATGCCCCCAACAATCCCCTGGAAAGGCGCCAGCTATGGGTTTCCTTGTCCCTTCTCAAGACTGCCTTTTCTGCCCTCTCGTGGATGTTAGCTAGGGATTTTAACTCTCCTTTGTTTGCTTTTGAAAAATGAGGTGGCTTATCCACTCCCTCCAAAAGCATAACTGATTTCCAGGATTTTGTGTCGAGTAATGAGCTTATGGACATTCAGATCAGAGGCTATCATTTTACTTGGAGCAACAAAAGAGCAGGGCAAGATCACATTCAAGTCAAGCTGGACCAATTTTTCTTATCTCAGCAAGCAATCCCTCTCTTTGGCGATACTCTCCTCACATCCCTCCCCAGAATTGGGTCTGACCATTCACCCCTCCTCCTAGAATCCAACAAGGCCCCGTCCTTCAAAACCCCTTTCAGGTTTGAAAACATGTGGATTCACTACCCAGACCTCAATCAACGAATTTCTAAGTGGTGGAATCTTCCATGTTCAAGATCTACCATTGACCGAGTTTCCCGTAAACTCAAATCAGTGAAAGAAAACATCAAAATTTGGAACAGGGAAGTTTTTGGAAACATCTTTGAGAACAAGTAGCTCATTATTGATAAACTTAAGACTTTGGAGGAGCAAATCCATCATGACCAATGGACTCCTCAGCTAAGGAATGAGGAGAGTCAGCTACTGTCTGAGTATCACAACATATTGGCTAGAGAAGAAACCTTCTGGCAGCAAAAATCCTGAGCCCTCTTGCTCAAATATGGGGATGCCAATACCAGATTTTTTCATGCTTCCACGATGCGGAACCGTAGCTCTAGAAAAATCAGAGAACTCACCTTATCTAATGGCTCTGTTTCCCAAGAAATTTTTGAGATCAAATCAGAAGCGTCTGCTTACTTCAGTAATATGATGGTAAATCCCTCTCCCTCCCACTTGGCAGCCTAGGAATCCCTTCTTCAGAACATTCCCCCCATGGTTACTCCAAAGATGAATGCTACCCTGATTTAGACCCTCTCTCCGAAAGAGATTGAGACTGCTCTCTTCTCCATGCAAGCTGATAAGACCCCTGGTCCATATGGCTTTCCCCCTCGATTTTTTCAAACCTTTTGGGATATTATGAAGGAAGACATTTGCAAAGCCATCATCGAGCTCCAATCGACTAAGTCCATTCCAAAAGGGACTAACTCAACTTTCATTGCTCTGATCCCCAAAACCCACCCTTGTAAGACTATGGCGGATTTCAGGCCTATTAGTCTTTATAACATTATCTACAAGATCTTAACCAAATCCCTAGCCCTGAGGCTAAAGAAGATTCTCCCTGCTATCATCGATCCTTGTCAAGGCAGCTCCGTGGAACGCAGATCTATCACAGACAACATCATATCCCTTCGTGAAACTCTCCATTCTACTCACTGCAATCATAAGGCAACCATGTTTCTTAAGATGGATATCAGTAAAGCTTTTGACATAGCCAATAGGGATTTCCTTCTAAAAGTCCTTGCCAAGTTTGGGTTTCATAGAGAATAGATAAAGCTCATCAAAGGTTGTATCTCGACATCATGGTTCTTTGTGCTCGTTAATGGTTCTGTTGTAGGTTATTTCTTGACTCATAAATGCATAAGGTAGGGTGACCCTCTATCCCCTTTCCTCTTCATCATCCTGGTAGAATCCTTGGGAAGAGCTTTCAAGTCTACCTATGCTTCTAGGCATGTGAAAGGGATCAAAGCTTCATCCACCATGCCCCCCCTTTCTCACCAGCAGTTCATTGATGATACCATTACCGCTTCTTCAACATCAGTCATCCAAGCTAAGTCCATCAAATCTATCCTTGACACCTATGCCAGAGTAGCAGGCCAAGAAATCAATTACACCAAAAGTGAGTGTTTCTTCCTTAACACTCCGAATAGCAGACAGCACAAGATCACCCATATCCTGTAGTGCAGAATCTCGAGCTTACCCACCTCTTACCTGGGCCTTCCTCTTTTCATCAAGAGCCCAAAAGAGTCCATGTGGGATAATGTCATCGAAAGGTTCAAACGCAAACTTGCAGGCTGGAAGGGTGCCCTCCTATCCCAGGAAGCTAAGGCTACCCTCACTATAGCGGTCCTCCAAAGCATTCCAATATACTTCATGTCTGTCTTTAGAGCCCCAACGTCTGTTCATGCCAAGATTGAGCAAATCCAAAAAAATATCCTGTGGTCAGGTCCTGAAGAAAAAAGTAGAATCCACCTTGTTAACTGGGATAGATTTTGTCAACCTAAATCCCAAGGGGGCCTAGGTTTGATAAGGTCTTCCAATCTGAACCTTGCCCTCCTCGCCAAGCAGGTGTGGAAACTCTACACCAATGTCAAATCAGAATGGGTGGCGATTTTCAAGAGCAAATACTTCCCTCGATCGTCCTTCATGAATGAATACCTCCCTTCCTCTGGATCTGCTTTCTAGAAGGTGGTAAGTCAATCCAGACCTCTTATCACTAAAGGATCCCGTTGGCAACTTGGCAGTGGCTCCGAGATCAAGTTTTGGGATGGCATTTGGTTGAACGACCAGCCCCTCACAGTTATCCCAGGTATGTCTACTCTCAAATCCTTTCTTGTGTGTAGATGGGGTAGCAGAGTCAGGGATTATTTCAATGATCAGCGGGAATGGAAGCAAATCCCCATTGGCAGTGCTAGTGCCCAGATAACCCAAGCGGGTGCTTCCTTGTCCCAACTTCTCAGAACCACCATTATTCCTACTGCAACCACTCCAAATTCTTCGGTTTGGTCAGGGACAGACAACGGGGTTTTCTCAGTCAAGTCGGCTCATTCTCTCCTATTGAACCACCAAGTTTTTGCCTTCCCATTTGGGTCGATTTGGATCAAGCGCCTAGTCCCTAAGGTTGGGTTTTTCTCCTGGACTATTGTTCAAAACAAAGTGCTCACCACTGATAACCTGATGAAAAGAGGCATCCCTATCCCTAATAGATGTCATCTTTGCCTGTCTAATGGGGAATCGGTCAACCACCTCTTTTTACATTGTGAGTTCACCCAAGGGAGTTTTAACCACTTGTTATCCCTGTTCCAAATCTAGTGGGCCCAACCCCGCAGTCTCCGAGATCTCTTTATCTAATGGCCTACCCCTTTTTAGAATCCCAATGTTGCCTTTCTTTGGAGGATCTGCCTCCACCACCTTATTTGGTAGATTTGGCTAGAGCGCAATCACAGAGTGTTTTCCATCCTTTCTAACGATGCCATATCTATGACCACCAAAGCCATCGCCTATGCCTCTGAAAACCTCCAATTACTCCCTTGGTCTAAGTCCCCGATTGGCAAGGTTGAAGGGGAGATTTTCCAATCCCTCAACATCCCTATCCCCGACCGCCCTCACCCCATTCCCCATCCCATACAGCTGGCCCTTTGGAATCCCCCTCTCGCAGGCTTTTTAAAGCTAAATTTTGATGGGGCGTCCAAAGGGAACTCGGGACTGTCAGGAGCTGGCGGGGTCGTCCAAGACCACAAAGGGGTGATCATTCTCGCCTTTGCTGAGAACCTCGATCACCAGACAAATAATTTTGCTAAAGCTTGGGCTCTCTGGCGTAGTTTGAACCTGATCAAAGACTCTCGTATCCATCTTCACATCGAGGGGGATTCTTTGAACATCATCTGTTACATCAAAGCTGATAAAAATCTCCCTTGGAACATTAGCTCATTGATCCAAGAAATCAAAGTTATCATTGGTCAGTAATGCCAGGTGACAGTTTTCCACGTATTCCGTGAAGCAAACAAACTCGTTGACCAGCTTGCCAACATGGGTCTTATTCAATCTTCGCTAATGATGTGGTGCAATTCTAATCTGTCGGGTGTCTCCCACGTAGCAGATGCTAACAGGGAAGGTAGGTTCGTGTCACCCCCTCCTCGCTAACCAATATGTTTTTTTTCTAGGTTTGTAGTTGTTCCTAGGAGTATCTTCTCCAGCAAGCTCCTCCTTCATCGCTGGCTCACGATTGGCATTCTTGCTGGCACCGCCAGTAATCAATTTCCCATGTGGACAATTGGTCTCCTCAATTATGCTCCCCAATACGATTTGCGATGCCCCAACACCACCCTCGTGCCCCTGTCCAATCCACTTCCTTGCACATCCTCATCGAATCCAAGCGGCTCTGGATATCCCCATTTCCTTATATCGACTCAGGCCCAAGAACTGTCACCAATCCCCACCCTACCTGGCCCTTTGTCCACCTGTCCCCTCCTCGATCGGATCAACATGCTTAATCGTCCCTTGCTAGCCTTTTTAAATAGTCCCCTTGTCCTTCCTTTTATTATTCGTCACCCTTTGCCCTGGTCGCTATCTCTTCCCTTATTCTTTCCTCCTTGCACTATGGCATACATCGAACCTAGCTCCCTCCAGCTCGACCCTCTGGCGAAACCCTTTATCGACACCTTTAATCTGAAGCCCTTCCTGAGTAAATTCTAGGGCCCCGAAGCTGGACGTGGAAGAATGGATTTGTCATAATCCGTAGTGTTCATTTCAAGGTTACCCTTGAGTTTATGGTTGAGGTTTCTGGTCTTCCCCTGTCTGGTCACCACGTTCACCGCGATAAGCACAGTTGGGAGCCCGAGCTAGAGGGGTTCCCCAACTACCAAGAGTTCAAATGGATAGGTGTTTCTCTTGAACGCACCTCCCTTCCCTCCCCTTGGTCCGCTGTCGCTATTCCCCTGATCCAATATTTGGCCTTTGATGATCCCGCTAAGTCGATTTCTAGCTTCCATCTAGCTCTTGTTAACCACTTTTACGATTACAAGCCCATGAACATTCTTGCTTTCCTCCACCGCTCCATTCGCTTATCAATTTTTGCCGCTAGTAAGAAACACTCCCCTCCCACCCACTAGGGCCTTTTTGCTATTCTCTTTCGCCATGTTGCCACCAATCCTCCCCTGGCAGCCACTCCCCTCCAATCCAGCCCTCTTGTTCCCCCCTACGTCTTCACCAACTCACTCATTTTCTAGCGAGCCCTTGGTCAGTGAGACGGATCCCGAGTATCAAACCCCTGAATCCAAGAAGACCCCCCCCAAGCAGTCTACCCCGTCTAATCCCACCCCATCCTCCAAGAAGGCGGCATTGGGAAAGTGTAGAACCGTAATTGAGGATGTTCCTGTGATCCGCAGATCATCAAGGACCAAGAAGATCAAAATGGAGTCAAGCCAGAACTCCCCTGTTAATGTCCCTGATGATAACAGCGAGGACTCAGACCCCACCCTGAAACATCAAAGCGCATGACAAGAATGTTTATTAAATATTTTATTTATGCATTCAAAAGTACCACCGAGGCTATGAAGCGCTTCTTGGAGGAGCTCACTACGATCGCGAAGGAGAACCCCGCGGAGGTCAACCCTTAGGGATTCCCTTTCGATTTCCCTGGCTTGTTTTTTTTATGTTCGTCATTTTTTAGTACTTCAAGTTTTTGTTTTTTGGAAAGCCCTTGGGGCTCTGTCACCATTTCTGGGTAGGGTTTTATGCTAGAAAGGAATGCCCCTACGTGGGCTATTCGATCGTAGATGTTAAGGTCTTAATCCCCGGTGTGGGACTGTTATCATGCTTATCCCTTGAGAGGGATTCTGCTAGGCCTTTGGCTTCTATTTACCGTTACAAGGTTTTTGCAATATCAATATCCACCACCCTGGAAAGGGTTTTTGTATATCTGGGACTGGGACCCAGTTAAAACCCTGATAATCAAACTACTACTTACCAAAAAAAAAAAAACTCCTAGTTTATGGTTTATAATTCATTAGAAGATGTTTCATTCTTTGATAATGAGATAAAGTAAATGCTAAATGCTAGTATTATGGTCAAAAATATTTAAGATTCTAGTTTTAGTAATGTGTTATATTTTAAGCATGTTTCAATTTATCACTTTATTTCCATTTTGGGAGATATATTAATATTTAATTATGTTATATTGATGTTTTGACCCTTAGGGTTGTGGGGTTTTGGGAAAAGAATTTAGAGATATATTAGAACCCTTGAGTCAATAAGATAACTCAATCCTAGAAGGAGTTGTGGTGATGCAATAGCCAGGTAGTTGTGAATCCTGGGAGGAGTTGTGGTGATGCAATAACTAGATAATTATGAATGATACACCTTGAGTAGTGAGGATCAAGTGTTTCAAAGTGGTGAGGCTTTTGAAATCATTCACAAGATAGTATAGTGGTGGCACCTTAAATTATGAGGATTCAATGTCCATGCTCATTACTTTATGAGTGGTAATGGCCTTAGCTTGTGGAGGTGTGGTACTTAAGCACTAAGGTATTACACCAAAGTAATTCTACATAGACAAACTTATGTAGGATTAGGGAAATACATCCCCCTTTAAGTATTATGGGCCTTAAAGGATAAACCCTATGATGTGGTCAAGTTATGCTATACTGGTGAGGGTATAGGAAAGGTCGGGGGACCACTATTGACATCCTTTCTAAATGGTGATGTTTAGAAAGGTGAACCTCAAAAATATAGGATGTTGGCCACTCCTATTCACTTGAGTATCATCTGCAACAACACTCAACTCAAATTGTGGTTATGCCTTATAATATTAAAAAATATTGAAACTTCTTTATGAATTATTCCATGTGCAAATAAATATCTCTTTCCCTTGGGTTGGATTGGTGGGTTTTTACACTTTCTAGAATATTTGTCCAAGAATTTAATGAGCTAGCAAACCCATTTCCATTGCTAACTCAATTCATTACTATTCAAAGGTATCCTTAGGAAGCAATAATGGATTTATATATCAAATTTAGCAGAATCTGGAATAGAGTTTCATAGTAAATCAAGCCAACAGGCACTCAAGCACTCATTTACTATATTTGTGGTTTCAATCCTAATTTAGACCTGCAAATACATCAATAATGCGGTAGCATTCTCGTAAATTTATCAAGCTGCTATAGCTACAAAAAATGCTCTAATTGTTGTATGTAAGATTCATCCTAGAATGGTTATGCCTTCTTTTTGAAGATCACTCAATCCATACAAAGTGCACAACCTCTAATGATGATTACATATTTAACAATTGTAGCTCCAATCCCTACAACAAAATTTCTAGCATTGCCATCGACCCCCACAATACTAGCATTACCTACACTAGCTATTGTACATGCATTGCTTGCTCATAAACCTAAAGATTCAACCAACATGCAAAAATTTCTAATAGCATTGAAGAATCTAACCAATGAGGTAACTTCTAGCCCTAGATATTTCCCTACATGATAAAAGATCAAGGGATCTCTTCAAGCAGTGTCGAAGGAAAGCCTAATATTGTATATAGAAACCAGGAAGAGGGACATTCTACTTCATCATTAGAAGCAAATTATAAGTGCTCATATTGCAATGACCCCAAATTTGAAGATACTTGTATGGTCTACCAGCATCAAGCACAAACAATGATAGCAAAAAAAGTAAAAAAAAACAAAAAAACCAAGTCAATATGCTATGGGAAATAGATCAGAATATGATGATGCAGGATCCCCAAAGGAAGAATCTATATCAGTCTCAACATGGTCTAACAATAATCCATTACATGTAGACCCTAAAAGTTTGAATCCATTCAAGGTCCCATCTCAATAGGTAAAGCAACCAAAGAAGGAATCACCCAACCCACTCAAAGAAAGGAGTAGCTTGCGATGGAGCATCTTAAATAACAACAAAATTTGATGTAGGTAAAGGAAGCTAAAACTCAGGACTAAGTTAGGGATAAGTTCTAGTACCCTTATTTCACCAAGTGACAAAGGATTGAAGCAACACCAGATTACCGAAGGAGGTTTGATGAACCAAAGAGAGAGAGAGAGAGAGAGAGAGAGAGAGAAGAAGAAGAACCTACCAAAAACTTAGGCTTCAATATTATAGAGTAGCTAAAGAAAACTCCATCCAAGGCAAGCATGTACAATGCCTTGATGATTCTAGGATAGATAGACCTTCATCGAACATCATTGAAATCCATTCATCTAAAGACCAATCTCATCCAGAGCTAAATTTAGGTCAAGGTAAATCGATGCCAAGAATTGATAAAAATAGATCACCCTCTTTTACATATCCCTGCATATGGAAGGATGGATCGTACACAACTATATGGTCAACTCTATAATGGCAACAATGGTAATACCTAAGGCAATTTGTGAAGCTATGGGAATGAAATATACATAGTCTATACATGGAGTGTTGCAGTTGGATGGAACCTAAGTCAAAACTATCAGGGTAATCAAAGACATACCCATGGTCCTTCACAAGATGTTGCAAATAATGATTATATAAGAGGTTGTTGTGGATTTGGATCCCTACTTTGGCATACGTCTTTCTCAAGAGTTCATAGATAAGTTGGATAGATATTTGTCTGTAGACTACTTGCACATGGAAATCCCTCACAAGGACAAGAAGGTGAAGATATATGCAAAAAAGCCTGTCTCATACAAAATAATTGAAGAGGAGGATCATGTTAACATAATCAATGATGAAGTTCATCTGATATAAGCAATCATAGATGAGTTTTTACTTAGATATTTTAATGCTAGGATCAAAATAGTGGTAAGCACCTATTCCATCATGAAATCAAAGAAGAATAAGCTTTTCGTCATATCATATAAGGATCTCTAACAGACAAAAATTTGGAAGTTGTATTTTGATGGAGCTAGGTTCAGAAATGGTGCTAGAGTTGGGATAGTGTTGGTATCACCTTCTAACAAAATTAAGATATCCTCTTACAGGTTGACTTGGAGCTACACCAACAATGTAGTAAAATATGAAGCACTATGCATAGGATTGCAAGAGGTAGAAAAGCTAGGAGTGGAGTTGTTAATGATCTATGGCGACTTTGAACTGGTTGTAAACTAGGTCAAAAAAAAATACGATAGCAAGCAACATTATCTAAAAGCTTACCAAAATAGAGTATAATATTTGTTTAGCTTTGAAGCCTTGAACATAAAAGCAACCCCCAAAGAGCAAAATGCATAAGCTAATGCACTAGCCTCCCATAAGGAAAACTTTTATCCAGCTTCTAACATATGGAGGAATGCATAATCTATCAAACTTGCTTTCAGGCCCTCTATTCCAAATAAGGATACCTCTTGGTAGGTATTCGATAATGATAAGCAGATAGTGGACTTTTTAATACAAGAAGTAGCTTGTGTAAACATGATTGAAGAGATGCTTGAGAGCATAGATGAAGAGGATGATATTAAAAAAAAAACATATCCCCAAGGGAGTGATCACACTTGAGAGTCTCTTTGATGGTAGCAACCAACCAACTAGCCAAAAAATAAAAATTGACAAACAAGAATTTAGAGAGGTTATGGTTAAACTTGGAAGAAACCTGAAAGTTGGAGTGTAGTGTTCTGAGCAGGAAGTTCATCAACTTCTTACATTATGTAGAGAATTTAGTGACATCATTGCATGAAGTTATGATGATTTGAAAATTTATAATACGGACATAATCCAACACACTATAGAATTGTTGCCTAATGTTAAGTCATTTTGACAAAAAGCAAAGACCAGTTAATCCCAAGATAGAAGCATTGATGAAACACAAGTTGCTAAAGTTGCTTAATACAAAGATTATTTACCTCATCGAGCACTCTACATGGGTAGTCAATCAAGTATTTATTAGACAAAATAATGGAGATATCCACCTCTGTGTGGATTTCAAGAATCTAAATAAAGCATCCTTGAATGATCACTACCCTCTGCCTCAGATCGACCAAATTCTGTATTTTTTTTCTAGAGTAGAAATGTTCTCCCTACTTGATGGATTCTTTGGATTCAATAAAGTCTAGATGAGATATAATGATGAGTACAAAAATATGCTTACCACAAAGTGGGGAACGTTTGCTTATCACATGATGTCATTTGGACTATCCAATGCTAAAGCCACCTTTCAAAGGGTCATGGGCTTAGCTTTTGGGAACTGGTCAATAAAGATATTGATTTACTTAGATGATATGATAGTTTTCTCACATTAGAAGGAAAAACACCTAGATCATTTTCAACTAATGTTTCAAAAGTGTAGGGATTTTTGGGTGTCATTGAGGGCAAGTTGCTAGGACACGTAGTGTCAAAAGAAGATTTGGCTATTGATTTGAATAGGGTCAAAGCAATATTAACACTCTCATTTCCACAAAACAAGAAAGGTCTACAATATTTCTTTGGACATATCAACTTTGTCCAAAAAATTGTATTTGAATTTGCTCGGATAATAAAGTTAATGACTCCATGTTCATTTGGCTAGACTTATCCAAAGCTTATGACAGAGTGGATTGGCACTTCCTTATCAAAGTTTTGAGGCAATTTGGTTTCTCTCCTGATTGGATGGATTGGATTATGGGATGTATCTCTTAAATTTCCTACTTAGTTCTTATCAATGGCAAGCCTTCTTGGTTGTTCCCAACTTCCAGATGTATTAGGCAAGGTAACCTGTTATCCCCTTATTTATTCATCATTCTTGTTGAATGCTTGGGTAGGACTATAACCAAAAAGAGAGAAAACAAAACCCTTGAGGGGGTTACCATTGCTCATGGAGCTAGACCTATCTCTCATCTTCAATTTGTTAATGACTCTACTCTTTTAGGTAAAGCTACAGTTAAGGAAGCTTCTAATATTAAGCAAATAATTAGTTTTTTTTCTAAGGCTATTGGGCAATTGAACAATGAAGATAAATCTCAAGTCATTTTCTTTCACTACTCTGCCAGATAGGAATACATGGTATTGGATGAATTAAGATATAATAAGACCTCCCTTATGATCACTTATTTAGGTATTCCCATCAATATTCAAAGGCAGAAAAAAAAAATTGGAATTGGTTGTTGGACAAAGTTAAGAAAATTGGAAAGTGGACCAATAGGTGGCTTTCTTCTAGGGGTAGAATCACCTTGGTAAAATCATTCCTTCAAGATATTCCTATTTATGTTTCTTCTATGTTGAATATCCCAAAGGTTGTTCTTCGAGAACTAGATCAAATCAGTCATCGGTTCCTCTGGAGTGGTACTAAGGAGAAAAGAAAATGGGCCTTGGTGAAATGGGACACTTTATGTCTTCCTAAGAATGAAGGGGGGTTAGGATTTTGGTCTTCTATTAATATCAACAAAGCCTTAGCTTCTAAATTAGAGGATGTTGCATAACCCTAATGCTCTTTGGACCAATAATCTTCATGATAAATATCCTGAGAACAAAAGTCCTGAAGACCTTGTTCGCTATCAATTGCCTACCAAAGGTTCTCCCATTTTAGCGGTTCTTAATACTGGTGAGGATTTGACAAAGAAAACATTATTTTGGATCATTCATAATGGTCAACAGGTAAATTTTGGGACAGATTCTTGGGATGGTCACAAGCCTTTGATAACCCAGTTTCTCGATTGGAGGCCTTGGATGTAGGAGCTTCACCAAGCTAACTGGATAAAGGTGGCTAAATATTGTTGGTACCATACTGGTAATTCAAAGGTTAGTAGATATTGGATCCCTATTGAGGACTGGCCTATTCAAATCCCAGAAAGGAAAAGACAAGATATCCAAGGCATCCTTCATACGAGATCTCTCTCTTGGTCCCATGAAAAATATTGTTTTGGATGGAACAACACTACTAATGGTGAGTATTCAATTGCTCAAGGTTATTTGACCTTATGCCATAATAATCCCAACAAATCATCTGACATCTTTTCTTAGTTGTGGGCTCAAAATATTTGGCCTAAGGTGAGGTTATTTACTTGGATTTTATTGCATCGTAGGGTGCTTACTGGTGAGCAACTTATGAAGCATGGTTTTCATGGCCCTTTTAGATGTGAAATGTTTGGAGAGAATGTAGAAACTCTCAACCATATTATTGTTGAGTGTACTTTAGCCTCTGAGCTATGGAGGAGAATTGCCACTTTACTTGGCTTATAGTGGTCTAATGTTTTTACTTTTGAATAGCTTTGGAGGGATTGGTCTAAACAAGAGGGTGTTGATCATTTTATTAGGCAGTTAGTTTGAATGGGTTCTACCACTCTTCTTCGAAATATCTGGAATAAAAGGAACAATCAAATTTTTAATCAAGATAGGAAGGATATTCACTATATTTGGCAAAATACCATTGCCAAATTAGTTGAATCAATCCAACAACTCCTTAATCATCCCCAAAACTCCCACCAAAGATGGGATTAAGCGATGCAAATATTGAAGATTAAATCTTCTAAGGGCAACCAACTTAAAGGGAATGTGAGTCATTATAAGATGGATAGGATAAGAAATTGGCAACCTCCTCCTAAGGATTTTGGAAAAGTCAATACTGATGGAGCCTCTAAAGGGAACCATGGAAAAGGTAGTGCGAAGGAATTGGTAGACTTTCATATGGCTCCCTGGTTTTTGCTTTTGCTGAGAATTTGGGTATTCTTTCCAATAATATTGGTGAGGGGTATGGTATCCTCAGAGGCCTTCAAGAGGCTACTAAGGTTGGATGAGAAAATGTGCTTTTTGAGTCTGACTCTCAAATCATGATTAATATTTTGAAGACTCCTAAGAATCATAAGGTTGATTGAACAATAAAAAGGATTATTGAGAAGATTCAATTAATCCAAAAGAGATTTTTGAAAGTTGATTACAATCATGTGGTCAGAGATCAAAACAAGAGTGTTGATGCTTTAGCTAATTGGGCTTTGGACAAAGGTGATATTACTTGCTATGGCCACCCTCCTAGATGGTGGGCTTCGTAAATAAGGGAAGCTCTTCTTTCTATCATTTCTTTGGATGGCTCCAGTTCTAGAGGTACCTAGTTTCTTCTTGCTTTATTTTTGCTTCTCTTTGGTTTGGTCAGGGTATTTTAGTTCTCTAGCTCAAACTATTCTTTCTTTTGTTTCCTCTGTTGATTCTTGCCTTAAAAGTCTTTTGGTCTAGAAAGGTCATTGTTGTGTTCAATTTTTTTCTTTTTTCTTTTTTGTTTTTTTGTTTAGTTTTTTGAGGTGTGTGTGTGTGTGTTTTTTGTTTTGTTTTGTTTTTGCATTTTTTGTGTTATTTTTTGTTGTTCTTGTGTTTTTGTTGTTTTGTGTTTTTGTTATTGTTCTTGTTCTTATGTTTCTGTATGTTTGTGTTAATTCGTGTTTTTGTGTGTGAGTGTTTTCTATGTTTTTTGTTTTTGTTTATTGTCTGTTGTTGGTTTTTTTTTTTTTTTAGGTTTTGGTTGTTTTTGTTTTTCATATTTTTGTTGGTTATGTCTTTGTAGTGTTCTATTGTTTTTGTCATGTTTGTGTTTTGTTATGTTGTTCTTGTGTTTTTTCTATGTGGTTCGTGTTGTGGTTTTTTTATCTTATTGTGTGTGTGTTTGGTTGTGCTTTATCTTTTCAACACACTCAAGGAGCATGTTTTTTATTTTATTATATTATTATTATTATTATTATTTAATCTTATTGTGTGTTTGTTTGCTCCTTGAGTATGTCAAAGGTGGTAGGCCAAGTGCGAGCCCTCGACGATTATGGCAAAATAGATACCCCTACCTCCTTGGGTCTTACCCAAAAGTAGCATCCCTTCTGATTGGCTATAGTAGCTTACATTTAATTTTGTCAATCCGGGTTAATCTAGGTTAGATTTAAAGAGTAGCAACCATACCGTAGTAATTAATACTAAGCCTAGTTCAGGTCTCTTTCTGGTTTCATGTGTTGCAAAAATTAAAGTTTGTGGAAAATAAAATAGAATAAAATTAAATATGCAATTTATGAATTATTCTAATGTGGATCCACATAATGATTTACTTAATGCATTATTTATCTCCTATAATTTCTAATTATATTTTCAAGTAAATTAATTTTTAATCTAATTTTATCTACCATGTTAGTGGGGGGAAGAGATCTAGATACTAACCTTTTGGAGTGGGCCCTGCCTCCGGAAGGTTAGTGTTAACCCCTTCTCCTATTTTCTATTTTACTTTAACTTCAATAATCTACTCTCATTTAATTAATCTAATTCTTAATTATTTCATAATTACAAGAGAATAAAAGAAATAAAAATTACCAAAGCAAGCAAAATATAAAATAATTATAAAACACGGTTACCATATCCTAAAAAAAATATTATTGTTGCTTTATTATTGAAAATTAAATGTACATGGTTGTGCATCCAAATTTTAGAATTACATACAGAAGATTACATCGGGAATAATCACAGATTACATATATTTCTCCATTAGCTCGCCATCCCCCTTCAAAGGTCTCGTATGCATATATATTGTCACACAAACAATTCTAAACATAACTCCCCATATTTCTCCCATATGGTTTGGACTTGATACGCAACAACATTTCGAACATAACTCCTCGTATTTCTCCCATATGGTTTGGACTTGATACGCAACAACTATGTTCTTAACAAGAATAAAGCTAAATTAACACATCTCCTAAAATACTTGGACTCAATAAATATTCTAATTGGTCCAAGTGGCAACTAATTATAACATAATACTAACTTTGACTTGGTGGGATAGCTACGTAACAATACAACCCTTGATTTAGACTTTTTCTATAGCTTTTATCCTTTCTTTTAGGGAAGGATACATTTATTACAAATATTCACGTATTGTTATAGCAAATCTCATAACAAATTCATGCCCCAAATAAATGGTGAGTCACCCACATTTGATTCTTCTAACCGCCTATGTGGAATTTGAACCCTCTCATGCTTGATTCTTTCATCTGCCCATGTGGTGTTTAACTAGGCTATAGCATAGGTGGTATTTTTGAAATAAAATTTTTCGTAGAATTTTCTAGGCTTTCGTAGCGCCCTTTCGTAGCGTGCATCCACGTGTCTCCTCGGTATTTGTTCATCCTTTATTCAATATATGACATGTATTTTGTTGTAATATTACCTGCCAAAAATATACAAAAACTTCACACAATTTGTGTAAAATATGATCATTTATCATTTTAACCTCATTCATCAAATTAACTAATAAATCACATAAATTAGGTAAAATAATCATTAAAACACATTTACTTTCATGATTTTCAAGATAGAAAATAGATAATCCTTGCATAAAATATGTGTCAATTTGACACTCATCACCTTCTGGGATGTTTTCCACACAAAATAATAATAAAGTTAATGACTGAGATGCTAAAGAAATATGCAACTTTCATATGGATAGAAGCAAGAAGGGAGGTTTTTAAAGTATAAAACAAAATATAACCAAAACTCTATGTTAGTCTCACAATGACACTGAGAGGGGGGTGAATCAGTGTGGCTCTTTAAAAACTTAAAAACTTCAACTCTTAAAGCCAAAACAATGAAAGCTTAAAACCACATAAAGCAAATATAACAAGAGAGCATTCCACAACACACGATGTAACGAGGTTCACCAATTTGGCTACTCCTCAAAATGACTGCTTGGACTCCCGTCCAAATCCAGCCTTTGCAAAATACCAATTTTACAATCAATTTACCAAAGACCCACTGGAAGGAGCACCAACCCCTGGTTTATCTGCACCAACAGAAAGGAGCACCAACCCCTGGTTTATCTGCACCAACAGAAAGGAGCACCAACCCCTGATTCCAAGCACCAACTTGGACTACAATTTTGAAACTATAAGATTGACATAAAAATGCCTTCGCTTATACAAGACCCTGATTGGTCTATTGCTAACCCAACCTCTCTCGCTATTCACCAAAACACCACACACACTTATGGCTCACTTGCTACACTTTTATGGCTCTCTTATAGCCCTCTTGTCGTGCTTCTTATTGCACTCTTACAGCTCTCTCGACTCTCTTAATGCTCTCTTACGACACTCTTCCAACCCTCTTTTTGTAGCACTTTCACTCTATTCAACAGCATTTTAATTCTCCATGTAGACCTCCTTTTATAACAAAGTTTTGACTTTTCTCTGTAACTGCACCTGTAACTATCGTACTGACTTTAGTTAGCTCTTCCTATTTTAGTTGCATGATTTTCTTAATGCACTGTAATATCGTATTGTCTTCTTTATCCTCTAATGTGTATCGACTTCTTCTGTAATGCACTGTAACTATCGTATCGACTTCTTAATGCACTATCGTCGTATCGACTTGTAAACTGTCACATATCTTATTTTGGTTGGGTTCTCTTCTTAGCTCGTGCCAAAATGACCTATCATGAAATCGTGACACTTCTGCCTCTTTGTCCTCTTCTCGGATTTTGTACCCATGAAAACACAACATGTCGCGATATCGTGACACTTTTGCCTCCTTGCTACTCTTCTTGGCTTGTACCCATGAAAACACAACATGTCACGATATCGTGACACTTTCGCCTTCTACTCTTCTTCTTTACTTTTGTCACGATATCGCGACACTTTCCTCTTACTTTCTCTCTCCTCCTTTAGTCATGAAAATGCGACATGTCACGATATCGCGACACTTTCTCTCCTTGCTCTTTCTCTTGCCTTCGGGTCGTGAAAATGCGACATGTCATGATATCGCGACACTTTTTCTCCTTACTCTTTCTCTTGCCTTCGGGTCGTGAAAACCTGACATGTCGCGATATCGTGACACTTTTCTCCTTAGCCTTTCTCTTGCCTTCGGGTCGCGAAATGCGACATGTCATGATATCGTGACACTTTTCTCCTTAGCTCTTTCTCTTGCCTTCAGGTCGTGAAAAATAGTCGTGATATCGTGACACTTTTTCTCTTGCCTTTTTCTCTTTCAACATGTCACGAAATCATGACACTTTTTCTACTTGCCTCTTTCTCTTGCAACATGTCACGAAATCGTGACACTTTTTCTTTCGGACTCTCTCCTACAATATGTCATGAAATCGTGACACTTTTTCTTTCGTACAATCTCTCTTGCAATATGTCGTGAAATCGTGACACTTTTTCTTTCGGACTCGCTCTCCTACAATATGTCACGAAATCATGACACTTTTTCTTCCATACTTCTCTCTTTCAATATGTCACGAAAATCGTGACACTTTTCTTCTTGTCTTTCTCTCCAACATGTCACGAAATCATGACATTTTTCTTCTTGTCTTTCTCTTGGAATATGTCGCGAAAATCATGACATTTTTTTCTTGCCTTTCTCTTGAAATGTCATGAAATCGTGACACTTTTCTTGCTTGCGCTCTCTTCGAATATGTCGCGAAATCGCGATACTTTTCTTCTTGCTTTTCTCGAACATGTCAATGAAAATCATGACGTTTCTTGCTTGCGCTTTCTCTTCGAACATGTCATGAAATCGTGATAGTTTTGTTTGCTTGCGCTTTCTCTCGAACATGTCATGAAATCGTGATAGTTTTCTTTCTTCCAACATGTCGCGATATCGCGATAGTTTTCTTTCTTCTCAACATGTCGCGATATCGCGACAGTTTTTCTTTCTTCTCAACATGTCACGATATCACGACAATTTTTCTTTCTTCTCAACATGTCGCGATATCATGACAGTTTTTCTTTCTTCTCAACATGTCGCGATATCACGATAGTTTTTCTTTCTTCCTCAACATGTCGCGATATCGCGACAGTTTTCTTCCTTGTGATTTTCTTTTGATTTTTAGCATATGGGCCACTTCGATCTTTTGGATAATCACTGTACATACTCTACTAAGAACCTCTTGACTCCTTGTCCACTTCATCAACCGATCCGTCTGATTGTGTTGACAACAATGACAATATTGTTGCTGCACCTTGCTCAACAATCTCCCCCTTTGGAATTGTTGGCAACACTCATGCAATTTCCTATAATTCTTCTCCCCCTTTGACAATAATACCAAAGGGCTACTGCAGACTCCCCCTGAGTCTATGCACAACATTCTCAGGCACAAATTATTACAGTTAGCAAAAATTACAAACATGAGCAAAAAGATAATCAAATATATAAATGCTCCCCCTGAGAATGTGGTCCCGATAGCTAGTCAGTTCTTGGGAAGCATGACCACTCCCAATTTATTGCGAAGGTATCCGCTACTGACTGGTGGACCTCTCTCCACTTGAAGAATCCTCACTCAGATCTATCTTCAACTGTGTTGGCTGCTGGATCTCTATCCATTGAGACTCTGTCCTCTGTACTCTGTCAATAGGCTCACACAGAACCTGCTTAACAAGCTCACATAGAACTTGTCCAATGCTGAATAACAAGCTCACACAGAACTTGTCCGAATCTACTCTAGTAAGCTCACCAAGAACTTGCCCAAATCTGCTCTAGAAATCTGTCCCAACACTGTCCTCAAATATTTCCCAAAGGCCTTCTCAAAGGCTCAATCAATCATGCTCAAGTAGTACTCAAAATGAACTCAACAATGAATGGCAATCTCAAATCAAATCCACTTCACAGAAGCATAAAGAGATTTGTTAGAGACTTAAAATGTTCTAACCTCAATCTCAACTCAACATAGAATGATGGAATAATTTATTTCATAGAACTTTAAAAATCACTTCACACATAACTTGACTAGGCTCAATCAAATCAACTCAACCAATCATCACAAGGGACAACTCTCTCTCACACAACCCTAGTCCAAGTATGTATCAACCAACTCAATCATTTCCAACAATGCTCAACCACAAATATCACATAACAATGATACTCACGTTCTTTTCTAACTCAAGTTCTTTCACAACCAATGGGCTTCAACCACTATGCTTATAACTCGTTCCCTACCTTCATCAACTTTAACATCGGCAATCTCCACAATTTTCTTTAGCCTCTTGACTGCCACCTCCTCCGTGACTAACGACTTTGCCTCGCATCCGTTGTGCAGCTCAATGTCTCTGGTTTCTAATGGCTGCCATGAATGTTTTCATCGTCTGCGTAGGTATTGATAGTGGACCGTTATATCTAGCGTTGGAACCTCAATCTGCGTAGTCATCAACTCTCGGTATTCTGCTTCTTGCTAGGGCATATGTCAGGGCTACTCAATGTCTTAGATGAACGTTCTTCGGAGCATTTCTCCTCGCTGCGATCAAGGGATTCCTCGGGCAATATCTCGCATTTCTCAAATAATGCAAGACTTTCTTAGTTGCATAGGCATCTTGTCCTCCTTGACGCTTCACCACCTGGGCGCTATTTTCTCAACGTCTCTGCCTTGCATGTGCCACTTGGCACTCTTGACCAACTGGGTGCTAGTACCACTGTTTGCTTTGACTCTGGCATCTCTTTGATAACAACTACTTCTTTAGAGAAAATTGATGCTCTCTTATACCAAACGATGTGATGTATTTTTGGTTAAGAACCTCACGCTTTCCACCTACACTTTGGCAGTAATTTTCATAACGATCATGAAGATCTTTACCATAGTCCTCCATCGATATTGGTAGATGAATTGAGACGTACTCACAACACGGATTCTATTTTATCTGCAGATTGGGAATGTTACAGGCTTCAAAACCAGCACCTGCCAGCTTATGCTTCCATGACACGTCGACCTGTGCTGCATGTTCTATCTCAGATAACGCCTATCAGCTGCTGCATCGAAAACCTCTTCTTCAAGCTTCCCATTCAAAAATGCTGATTTCACATCTGTCAAAAAAATTGTCAAGTGACTCACACTTGTACCAACTTTTGTCCAACACTGTACCGACACTGCAATTTTATCGCCAACTCTGTGCAAGCATCAAACACTGTACCACAACACCAACCAAATCCCTTTTTACATTTTCAACTTGGTCTATGTTTTCTACAGTCACCGCTGGTCACACCTTACTTTCAACTGTTCGAATCAGGAGACAACATTTTGTCAAACACTTCACGACCAACTATAGTGCACCTTACTCAAACTCATACTTCTGGACCTCGGATAGGTATGATTCACAAAGCAAAGTTGCTCATCTTGATGAGCTAAACATGAATCAATAATCAGACTTCAATATTTTTCACCACAGCGTCATAATAGATCTAACAATCTTCACGTCAATGTGTAGTTCAAATACACACTGCTTTTATCGAAAACACATATATGCGGCTAGGGCAACATTCTCTCACTAACCAAATTATCTGAACTGTTATAATCCTTAACTTTGGACAGTGGCAGTAAGAACCATCAATAGTACAACAATGACATATAGCAATACTTCCAATAATGACAACTCTCAATTTAATCACCACCCTTCACGGAACTTCCACAAACAACTACATGAACTGAAAACACACTTCGACAACTATACGACAACTTCCCTGACTACTTGCCTTTCATCCTCAGATAACCAAACAAATACATAGGAGCATTAAAATGAAACTTCAAGATTGCTCCCCCTGAGGATGTGCTACATGGAGTTGCTTAGTGCAATAGCGGAGTAGTCTCCTTCAGTCCAAGGAGATACGATTCCCTTTCTTCTTTCTTTCTCCACTCTGGTTTGATTACAGTTTTGGGCTCTTGTTTTGACTTTTCTTTTTCAGTAGCTTGTGCATGTTTTTCGAGAAATCTTCTATTTTGTCTCATTCCATTTGGTTGAAATTTTCTTCCCTGAAATTGATTAGATGCAAATGTACTTCGACAATTTCTTGCAGTGTGCCCAAAATTATGACAGTTATAACATTCTACTGCATAATCCATCAAAGGTGAAAAACCATTTCTACTGGGTGGTTGTCTCTTGTGCATCCTTGATGGATGATTATTTTCCTTTCTTTGATGCACATGATTTCTTCCCTGTCTATGTTGCATTCTTTGTGTCTGATGAAATCTACTGTCTTGCCTTAGATTAGATACAAAAATTCTTGGACAAAACCTTGCTATGTGCCCATGACCATTACATTTAAAACATTGCACATGGTGTTCAACCGGAATAACAGATGTATTTCTACCAACATAACTCTTTGATCTATTATTCAATCCACAATAAATTGCCTTGTGACCATAATGGTTGCATCTAAAACAATAGCCATTAAAAGCATTATTATGAATAGAGTGAGAGTGATAGAACCTCTTTTGTTGTGGTTGCTTTGCTGTAGATCTCCTTTGAGATTTTCTTCCTTTTGAAGATTCAGCTTCAAGCTTTTCTTGCTTTGATCCTTCAGCAGTGGACTTCTTCTTCTCTGCAGACTTAGAAGATGAAGGTTGTTCAGCTTCACATCCAAGACCAAGCTTAACCATTGGGCTTCTTTGTTGCCTTATCATTTTATCTAGCAACTCTGTGCTCTTCTCAAATTTGAGATTTGTATTGGCCTCTTCTAGTTGTTTCCTCAATGAAACAATCTCCTCTTCTTGTTTGCAGCAGACAATCTCTTTCTCATTGATCTGTGACCTGAGAGTTTCTTCAGTCCTTTTGGACTCTTCTACTTGCAGCTTTAGATCACTAATAACTTTGTTAGATTCCTCTTCACGTTTGCTACATACATCGCCTTTATCATCCAGGCGTGACTTCAAGGCTTCTTCTATTTTCTTGGCTTTCTGAATTTGTAAGAAGAGATCTTCAATATTATCCCCATATTCTTCCAACTTCTTGGATAGTATTTTGTTCTTTTTCTTTTCTATACCCAATTCTTCAAGTGCAGCGATCAACTCACCTTCTAGATCTACTTCAGCCTCAAGGTTTTCATCATATACTTCAGAATTCACTTCTTCAACCTTTTCTAGTTCAATTTTCTCTTCCACAGGAACTGAAACTGACTGAGATGCCTTATTGGAGGAGGATCTATTCTTCTTACCCATTGTGTACTAATCCAAGATCAACCCTAGCTGATTTAGCCTGACAAGGGAAATTGGCTCTGATACCAATTGTTAGTCTCACAATGACACTGAGAGGGGGGGTGAATCAGTGTGGCTCTTTAAAAACTTAAAAACTTCAACTCTTAAAGCCAAAACAATGAAAGCTTAAAACCACATAAAGCAAATATAACAAGAGAGCATTCCACAACACACGATGTAACGAGGTTCACCAATTTGGCTACTCCTCAAAATGACTGCTTGGACTCCCGTCCAAATCCAGCCTTTGCAAAATACCAATTTTACAATCAATTTACCAGCACCCACTGGAAGGAGCACCAACCCCTGGTTTATCTGCACCAATAGAAAGGAGCACCAACCCCTGGTTTATCTGCACCAACAGAAAGGAGCACCAACCCCTGATTCCAAGCACCAACTTGGACTACAATTTTGAAACTATAAGATTGACATAAAAATGCCTTCGCTTATACAAGACCTTGATTGGTCTATTGCTAACCCAACCTCTCTCTATTCACCAAAACACCACACACACTTACGGCTCTTTCACTTTACGGCTCTCTTATAGCCCTCTTGTTGCGCTTCTTACTACACTCTTATAGCTCTCTCGACTCTGCTTAATGCTCTCTTATGACACTCTTCCAACCCTCTTTTCGTAGCACTTTCACTCTATTCAGCAGCATTCTAATTCTTCACGCAGACCTCCTTTTATAACAAAGTTTTGACTTTTCTCTATAATTGCACCTGTAACTGTCGTATTGACTTCAGTTAGCTCTTCCTATTTTAGCTGCATGATTTTCTTCTGTAACTGCACCTGTAATTATCGTATTGTCTTCTTAAGCTGTAATTGTCGTATCGACTTTATGTTAATATCGTATCGACTTCTTCTAATGCACTGTAATGTCGTATCGACTTCGTTAACTATCACATATCTTATTTCGGTGGGTTCTCTTCTTAGCTCGTGCCAAAATGACCTGTCGTGAAATCGTGACACTTCTACCTCTTTGTCCTCTTCTCGAACTTGTACCCACGAAAACACATGTCACGATATCATGACACTTTTGCCTCCTTGCTACTCTTCTTGGCTTGTACCCGTGAAAACACAACATGTCATGATATCACGACACTTTCGCCTTCTTACTCTTCTTCTTTACTTTTGTTGCGATATCGCGACACTTCTACCATCTTACTTTCTCTCTCCTCCTTTAGTCATGAAAATGTGACATGTCGTGATATCGTGACACTTTTTCTCCTTTGCTCTTTCTCTTGCCTTCGGGTCATGAAAACACGACATGTCACGATATCGTGACACTTTTTCTCCTTAGCTCTTTCTCTTGCCTTCGGGTCACGAAAACTCGACATGTCATGATATCGTGACACTTTTCTCCTTAGCTCTTTCTCTTGCCTTCGGGTCACGAAAACCGACATGTCGTGATATCGTGACACTTTTTCTCCTTAGCTCTTTCTCTTGCCTTGGTCATGAAAACGAATGTCGTCGATATCGTGACACTTTTCTCCTTGCCTTTTTCTCTTTCAACATGTCAGGAAATCGTGACACTTTTTCTACTTGCCTTTTTCTCTTTCAACATGTCATGAAATCATGACACTTTTTCTTTCAAACTCTCTCTCCTCAATATGTCACGAAATCGTGACACTTTTTCTTTCGTATTCTCTCTCTTGCAATATGTCATGAAATCGTGACACTTTTTCTTTGGACTCTCTCTCTTCAATATGTCACGAAATCGTGACACTTTTTCTTTCGTACTATCTCTCTTGCAATATGTCACGAAATCATGACACTTTTTCTTCTTGCCTTTCTCTCTCTTCTAATATGTCACGAAATCGTGACACTTTTTCTTCTTGCGCTTTCTCTCCAAACATGTCGCGAAATCACGACACTTTTCTTCTTGCGCTTTCTCTTCAATATGTCGCAAAATCGTGATAGTTTTCTTGCTTGCACTTTCTCTCCGAACATGTCATGAAATCGTGACAGTTTTTCTTGCTTGCGCTTTCTCTCTGAACATGTCGTGAAATCGTGACAGTTTTGCTTGCTTGCGCTTTCTCTTCGAACATGTCACGAAATCGCGATAGTTTTGCTTGCTTGTGCTTTCTCTCTGAACATGTCACGATATCGCGACAGTTTTCTTTCTTCTCAACATGTCACGATATCGCGACAGTTTTCTTTCTTCTCAACATGTCGCGATATCGCGACAGTTTTCTTTCTTCTCAACATGTCACGATATCGCGATAGTTTTTCTTTCTTCTCAACATGTCGCGATATCGCGACAGTTTTTCTTTCTTCCTCAACATGTCGCGATATCGCGACAGTTTTCTTCCTTGTGATTTTCTTTTGATTTTTAGCATATGGGCCACTTCGATCTTTTGGAGAATCATTGTACATACTCTGAAGAACCGAATCACTGTACATACTCTGAAGAACCTCTTGACTCCTGTCCCTATCCACTGCATCAACCGATCTGTCTGACTATGTTGACAACAATGACAATATTGTTGTTGCACCTTGCTCAACACTCTAATACTTTCTAATCCATATTATCAAAGAGATTTCATTCTCTATGTATTTGATGTTGAAGAAAGCTATGCAATTTTACTTACCTAAAAAGATAGAGATCATAATGAATGACCAATAGCCTTTCTAAGTTAGACACCACATAATCATGAAGAGCATTACAATTTCATTGAAAACAAGTATTTTTCCTGATGAAATCTTTGCATAAGTTAAGACACTATATCTATTAGAGTAATATATTAGTGTATGTTGTTCACCTAATGTCTAAAAATTCATTATGCAAGGGAGTTTGTCAAAAAGAGAGCTAAGTGGATCACTAAAATCCAAGAGTATGATATAGAAATATGACCCACCAAGCTAATCAAAGGAAGAGCTCTTTGTGAGCATCTGACAAACTCTGCAATATTGGATTCAAATTTATTGATTGAAGAACATAAATAACTATAGGTAACAAATGGTTAGGTGAAGGTAGATATCATAGGCTATGAACTATGTTATAACTAATGACATTATATATCAAAATATTTTTGATGGTGTACTCTTGCAGAGTATACATCTGAACAAAGCAAAGGAAGTGTTGGAAAATTTTCATTTAGGCTTCTCAAGTGGACATTACTCTGGTCATACTATAGTAGCTAAAATCATAAGGGTTGGATATTATTGGTCTACTCTATTTGTTTATACTTTCAAATACACCAACACATGTGACAAGTGTTAAAGGTATGTTAGAAAAAAAAAAAAGAATTTGGCACTACCCCTCTAGTCAATTGTTGTAGAGGAGGTCTTTCCAACAATGTGGGCTTGATTTTATTAGGGTGTTCAATCCCAATTCATCTATTGGGAATAAATTTATCCTAACTATAACTAACTACTTTACCAAATTGTTTGAGGTAGAGGCAACTAAGCATAAAGATCAGGATACTGTCATTAATTTCCTAGAAATATTGATCACAAGATTTGGTATTCCAACAACGATAGTCTTTGATACTGGTTTAGCTTTTATAGGTTCTAAATTCGTGGAATTTTCTAGTAGATATTGTATATACTAGAAAAATTATTTCAATTATTACCCATAGGGCAATGGCCTAGTAGAATCCACCAACAAGAATCTAATGAAGATAATCAAGAGAAATATTAGGGATAATCCAAAAAACTGATATTTAATGCTTAATCAAGCACTATGGATAGATACAATTATAAATAAAAAGCTTTTAAAACCATTATGTATTCTTTGGTATGTGGGAAAGAGGTTATATTATCACTACATTTAGAATTTCCAACAATGAAGCTCATAGATCAAACCGAGTTAGAAAATATAAGGCCAATAGAAATAAGAATGACAAAGTTGCTACTTCTAGAAGAGAAAAGAGAGACTGCATACAATTGCTTCAGGTAGCACCAAGTATTAGTTAAAAGATGGTTTGATAAGAGATCTTCCCCAAAGCGATTTGAATTTGGCATCTTGGTTCTAAAGTGGGATGAAAACAATGCTAAACTAGGAAACCACAAGAAGCTAGATTCATTATGGTCTGGGCCTTATTTAATCTTGGGAAGGTATGAAGTAAATGCATGAGCTGATAGATATGGGTAGTTTTCTTTTACCGATTATGGAAAATGGCCAATATTTAAAGCATTATGCTTAAAAACATGTGCCCTGAGCTATATATTTAAATAGCGATACGTGTAAATATATAAGTAGTGGTTGTGATATTTTTTGATAGCCAAAAGTTGTTTGGTTGAAGAATAAACATGTTAGCTACCAAATTTTGAAATCTTGGCAATTTATTTGGCTAAGAAGTGACGTATTCTTTAAAGCAACATGCATCCCAAACACTTGCATGAATCGTTAATTCCAAGAAAATATTTCATAGTAAAAGTTGAGCATGTGCAATATTCAATAGTAATCTAGCAATGACTAAGCTTCATGGTGGATTCATACTATAAAAACAAAGTTGTAAACATTCAATGTACAATAGAGCAGTAAGTAATTTGAGCAATAGAGTGTTTTATAATTGCATAACCATTTTACATGAGAGTACAAAGTGCTATATTATTACCTACACATGCATTTTTAGTTAAAACTCCCTAGCTCAATATCTATGTCATGGGGAAAGAGGGGCCAAAAGGTGCAAAAGAACACCATGGATCTTCAGGATCAATTAAGCCAAATTCATGATCCCATAAATCACAATCAATTTAAAAAGCTAAAAAGCTTTAGATATGGAACAAAATAAAAAGGAAGAAGATTCTCATTGAAAATACTTGAAGCAACTGCATGGAATTCGCTCTTGTTATCCTATATGCCTAGATTCGTCCAACCTTGTCCAAAGCTGGTTAAAATAGTTGTAAAAAATTACAACCTATAAACAACAACAATATGCAATTCACATGGGCAAAATTTATTTAACATCACAAACAATGCTATCAAGAGCGCCTTTGCAATAGGAGCTAGCTCATGTACAAGTCCCAAAACGATTGATACCATTGAATAAACTAGTCATTGTAAGAGAGATAATGTCAAAAGCTGGTTAATTAAAAATATAGGGGAAATCCCAAAATACTTTCTCAAGGAGCCAATAAATATTTCATTATTTAGTGAAATCCTTTAGGGAATCCTCTCTATGTTGGTTGCCATTATTTGGTTAGATACTAACCAATATGCATATGATTTTCAAATATCTATGACCTATGTAGTCACTAATGTACGTAACTACAATGGTATCGGTCCTAATGCTCCCATATTATTTGACTGGCTAAGTTTTTAAGCTACCAAATCCATAGCCAACTATCTACCCTAAATCTTTAAAAGGATAGCTTTCATTTTTTATCATATTTAGCTTGGTTGTGCTTGTATTTTATGGCTCCTACGATGCCAAGATTGCAAGTTCAAACACAAGGAAAAATTATAAGACTTCTCCCTATAGTGGACTGGACCCCTATGCTCAAGGAAACCACATCATATTTAGAGTTCAATCAATTGTTTCTTGGACCTGCACTAGCATGCATTTATGGTAAAATTCCCCGACTAACCACTAATGCCATGGACATGCTACATGGTAAAAAGTGTAAGTTAGGAGATTGGCATTTTTATAGATAGATATTGTCATTAGAGTTTATGGTTTCTATGGAAACCCCTATTTGCTTCCTTATTATGTCACAAACTAGGTTTTTACCACCAAATTATGTAAGTTGATGAAGTTGATAACTTTGGATCAAGAATTAAAAAGGGTTGTATTTACCACTTCATCTTTAATTTTAAAGATATAAATATGAAAACCAAAGGCCAAGCCAAATTTATTGATGAAAAGTTTAGTGGCTTCAACTATCGATAGTGCCACATATGTGGAACTATGATCCAAAAGGAAAATTCAAAGCTAGATCAACCACTTTAAATAATAAAGCTCCAACATTCAAACATCTTCCTTGGTTAGATATAGAATAGTTCATAAATAAGGCATAGGATCAAGCTCCTCATCTCAACCTCAATGAATTGCAAGGGTGGCCTCCATCGAGGAGTTGTTATCCCTATGTAAATCCTTATGATCTAGTCAAAAACAAAGATTAATGGATAAGTGACAAGCTGATAGAAAAATTGCAAAGGAGCTAGAGTGGGACAAAGATAAATCCAAAAATGGTGGATCTCTGGGTGCAAATGAAATAAATAGAACTAAACATTTCCTAGCTCTTTATGTTGGAGAATATTACAATATTTAGTACATGCTAATTTACCCTCACGGTACATCTTGTAAATATTAGATTAGGGTTGTGTCCTAGATTAGAGAGTGAGTAACTATTTTATGTAATGTAATAATGTGCAGTAAATGCATAAGTTTCATGTGTGCAAGTGTACACAAATGTCTCATATATAAGTGTTCTTAGATTAGGAAGTGTTATGTGAAGAGTCATGTCCAAGTGTGCATACAAGATAGAGTCATGTATGCAAGTGTCAAGTAGAGAAGCCAAGAGTCATGATACTTGGCATACAAAGAAAGAGTCAAGTAACCAAAGAGTCATTATACTATGGCTATATATTACTCCATAACCTACATAGCTTACATAGCTTACAGAGCCTACAAAGCTTACATTGTCTACATAGTGAGGATTGTCATTGTATTAGAGTTTCATGATATATTTATAAGAGAAAGAGGAGTAATAAAGTTTGCATACATTTGAGAAACTAATATTGTAAGTCTTAATATATTGTATCATTTGGGCTATTTGTACATTCATATTGTTGCTTATTAATGAATGTTATTTGATATAATATTAGCCTTGATTTACATATTATCTTGATCTTACTATATCATGGCTATTATATATTTATTCCTATGGAAATTATCTTGTGAGTTTCATATTTTTTTGGTAGGTTAAATTTAAATTAAAGTGGGTTTTTATCAAGGTACCTAAAACCTGATTACAAGTCACTAGACTTTTTTTAAAAGCCATAGGAATGGCCATAGGAAATCCTGAGGATGGACCGCAGGAAATCCTGAGGATGGACTTTAGGAAAGGCTTGAGGAAATTCAATAGGACAAACCGAAGGAAATCGAAGGAAAGTCGTCAGGAAAGGCATAGGGACTACTTTCAGGAAGGACGTGAGGAAAAAACGCTCGAAACAAAAAAACACGGAATAGACAAAATTTGAAAAGCCTACATAGCGAGAAAGAGAAAAGGCAAAAAATTTAACAAAGGAATAATCTCACCTATTTACAAATTTGAAACAATTCAAAGACATGGCACTCCCACCAAACCATGCAAATTGAAACAATCCTAGAAGCAGGAAAAAGAGAGACCCTTCCAAGGAAGGGGAAGAACAAGAATGTACAATCCCACGCAAGGGAGAAACCAAAAAATGGTAAGGAAATACCAAAAGACCATAAATATTACAAAGAAACACCCATAACAGCAGGGTTGAGCAAAGAATCTGCCCAAGGGAGGATGGGAAACCATCAGGGATGCCAGAAGAAACAATAGAACTAAAATAGAACCGCATATCGCACAGGCCTAGAAAGTGGAATAGCAAACTGAGGATCCTCACAGGCCACGGAATCCCCTTGTAGCAAGGAAAACTACTTAGCAACCAAAGGAAATAGAGGAAGCAACAGATGCATAACCATAACCATGGGAAAGAGACAAGAGGGTTATGGGGAACCCCAACATAAGTATCCTCAAGGTATCGAACTGTAAGCATCAAGAACAAGTCCTCATCCAGACCAAAAAATGTAGGCAGAATCCAAAGATAGCCTTCAACCCCACCGACGAAGAGCTTTAGGGATCTAAAATAGGAAACACAGTGGGATTTCAGCAGCATAAAAATAAGAGGCCCCAACCAAGCCATGAAATAAATTGAAAGTCCACCATGAATCCCACAACCAAAAACCCAAAGAGTAGCACCATAGGAATAAGCATGTGGCCATCCCCAAGCCATTAAGAAACTATGAAGAGCTGCTCCCGAAGCCACACTCCCAAGCTGCAACAAACCACACCAGAAGAACCCCTGAACTCCAGCTCCAAGAAGAATCCTGCAAAAACCTAGGAAAAATTTGAGAGCTCCAAGGAAAAGATCCCTAAAACAACCCAAAAATCCCAAGGAAGGTCCCAGGGAGGATCCTAGGGATGTCCTAGATCCAAGGCACACGAAGGGACCCTTCAAACAGGTAAGGAAAGGTGCAGACAAGAGGAATAATGATCTCCCAACCCAAGGAGATCGTCTGCAAAGCCATCCAACCCAAAAGGAAAGGTCAAGGAAGTGCTAGGGATCTGGTACAGGACCAAGGAGGGGGAAGCAAGGAAGTGGAGCAGGACTTCCCAGGGAAGTCACCTCATCAAAACTTTGGATCTTATGAAAGATGAAGTTTTCTTGTGAGTTTCATATTGATATTAAGGCTTCAAAATACATTACTGGTATTAGAGCTACTGTAAGAAGTTTCTTGCATAGGGTTTTTTTGTTTAGCTGCATATAAAACCAATTCTTGTCAAGTGTGAAAAAATTGGTTAGAGTCTATCTACTTCAAAGGGAGATAGACCCAGAATCTATTGTAAGGTCAAAGTAAGTAACATATAGGGTCTTTCCACTAGGTTGAAGAATAACCAATAAAGACTAGGACCCATATTTAGGCAAATCAACTTGAAGATAGTTGATTATTCAAGGAAATAGCCAACCCTGACATTGATAAAGGATTTCAAGTACATAGACAAATTCCTGACAACTGATTTCTATCAATACTTCAAAGAAGAAGAAATTGGTACAATCAAGCTATCTTGTTTGGAGCATCAAGAAATTTTATAGTCACCTTGACATTGATATTGGGTTCTCTAGTAATGAGGAGAATCATATTGGATTCTTAGGTCGTATCCAAGAAAGTAACCTAAGGCGTTACTACAAGCAGAAATTGATCGTCGAAGTGTGAGAAGATTCCTATAATAGATAGAGAAGACTTTCATCTTCAAGTGCAAGAGAAGGCAAAAATATTTCATTGAGCAAGGATTGATTTGAGTTGCAGGTTATTGAAGTTTCAGGTCTTGAAGACAAACCTTGACAAAGAAAGTTTTAGGTCTTGAAGGTAAACCTTGACATTGATATTGATATAGAGGTCTTAAAGAGATGCCTTGATAAAAGATAATTTTTTTTAGAATTGATATAGATAATATAAATGAGATCCGTTGAGAAAAGAGGTCCTATTGAAGAAAGAAAGACCCTTATAGGAAAGAGAAAAGAGGCCTTCATAAGAGTTGAATAAGTATTGCAAAAGATAAAAGGATCATGATGTAGAGTAAAGGAATCTATTAGATTCACTACATGGCCAACTACATAAGGAAGAAAGAGAGGTAGATATTTCTAGTCTACATAAGAAATAAAAAAGGCTACAAGTGCTAAGATTAAAGGTTAGTAGAACAACAAACACAACATTCTATATAGAGGATATAATCTATTCGATTTGGTGACTATAATATAGACTATAAAAGATTGTGAGTATTCATTGCAGAATAAAGAGGCAACATGAGCATCATCTAAAGAGCCAACATGAGCATTGTCTAAGTTGATGCAACTAAAGTCGAATCCAATCTCCTCTAAAAAGAAGAGTATAGAGCTACGTGTAAGCACTCTACGTATTGAAAAGGAACATCAAAGAGCAAGAGCAAGAATGCAGATAAACCTGCTTGTATTAGGAAATAAGATTGGAATTAAGGGAAAAAATCTTAGTAAAGTTAAAGAAGTTTTTCTCTAGGGTGAGCAAAAGCCAACATTTAGTTTATGCCCAAGCCAAGCTAGCATTCAGCTTGTACCGAAGCCAAACCAGTACTTAGCTAGTTTTCAAGCTGAACTAACAACTTAGGTGCAAAAGCACCCAAGCCAACTCAAGTATAGAAGTACCCAAGCCAACTCAGATATAGAAGAACCCAAGCCAACTCAAGTATAGAAGCACCCAAGCCAACTCAGATATAGAAGCTCCCAAGCCAACTCAATATAGAAACACCCAAGCCAACTCAAACAAGTATCTAAGAAGCAACCAGTCATAGCGCACAACCAGAAGTGCATATAGTGCCCAAGCCAACTCATAGAAGCATCCAAGAAGCAACCAGACATATCGCATGACCAAAAGTGCATATTGCTCAATGTTCAAGCCGTTTAAGCCAAAACAATGGTCAATAGCACTCAAAATGTCAAACGATGGCATTCTAAAAATAGCGCCAAAAAAACTCATCGAAGAATGTGAATGAAATGAATAATGCAAATAAACACCTAAGAAGGAAAGGTTGAACGATATATTTTCTCACAAGGATAAGTTTTAGGAATCCAACCAAGAGAGTCATTCAGAGGATAATCCACGTTGAGCATCTTCAAGAACGTTACACTATGTAACGTAAGTTGCACCTGCACCACCTGCCATGTATGATGTGCATCAAGAGTTGAAATGTTTATGGAGCATATTGTTTAAAGAGGAGTGTGGGGTAGAAAGGTTTTTCATAAGAGTTTTGGTTGTAGCAGTACAACGAAGTAGAGAAGACAAAGAAAGAGTGTGAGCGTCTATGCAGATTTGAAGGGAGGTAAATAAAAAGATTTAGGTTTTTAGAATTGAAAATTGAAATGAAATTTGGAGGTATAAGGTTTTAATATTTAAAATTTATAAAGTTAGAAAATTATATTTAATTAAGTTGTGGAGTGATAAGTGGTTTATTAGAAGAATTGATTTTTTGATAGTGGAGAGATAAGTAGATTAATGATAGATTAATAAGTTTTGGAGTTATAAGGATTTAATTAATAGTTTTTTGAATTTGGTACTTTTTTTTTAATATTTGATTATTGATTTTTTGCAAAATAATAAAGTTGGGAGACAAAAGGTATTCAACCTTAAATTTAGGAAATTAATTTATCAAAGTTTATATTTTCCTAGTTTCTAAATGTTAGGGAGTCATAAGGAATTCTACTTCATAGGTTTTTAATTTAGAAACTTTAAATTTATTTAAAACTAGGGAGTCACAAGGTTGTCTACTTCAAAAGAATCAATGAATTCAATGGATATAGAGTTCATGATTCAAAAAGAAAAAGTAAATGTCATAAAATTTGGGATCAAGAATTTGATTGAAAAATCTAAAGGAAAGATAGATCTAGTCTCAAAATTGATCTATAGTGAAGCCATAGATGAAAACTTTAAAATATTTTTATTTTGATTGGTTGAAAGGGTGTTGAAAGGTCCCTGAACCTTGTACAAAATAGCCATGGGCCTCCTAAGAGGGAGGCAAAGGGGAAGAACGACGGCAGCAGAACGAGAAAGCCTGAAAACAGTAGGGGCCACCTAAGGTAAAGGTGCCCAGAGGAACCAACTAGAAGAACTAACTAAAGGGAAACATGACCAGAGGCTAATCAAAAAATGGAAAGTGAAACTTAAACAAAGAAATTCACCATTTGGAGGTGTTGTGGCTGCTCCACAACGTACCCCAAAATTGGGGACCCACATTTTTTTGCATGTTTTCCAAGAAGACAGAAGAGGCCCATGTTCTAAAGATCAAAGAAAAAGTAAAACACCACAAGGAGAAAAAGTGTCGCGATATCGCAACATGTTGCATTTTCGCGGTCCAAAGCAAAGGGAGAAAGCAAGGAGGAAAAAGTGTCGCGATATGAATACTATTTACATGCAAGTATTGTTGAAGCAACTGATGATGGAAAAGATAATATTATGATACCTTTAGATATTGACAGCATAATGTATATGACATTGCTTACACTCAAGTTTCACAAAGAAGAGAACATGAAACAAAAGGAGTTGATTGAATCTCTTAAGAAGAAAGCAAAAGTAGATGAATCATTTTTGGAAAAGTTATTTCATTCTTCATGCAATATTGATATTCCAAGTTCATCTAACTTAGGATCCTATTATGATGCTTTAAGTGAATGTTCAGAAGTATTTATACAAGAAAATAAAGAGTCATATGATTCTAAGGACAAAGGCAAAGGAAATATTCTTATGCAAGAATCTGAAGTCAATGAGAAAGTACAAGAAATTTGTAATCTTGAAGCTACAAAGACTTAAGAACATGAAGTTAAATCCAAATACAAGGCCAAGCAAGGAGAAGAAGGAGAACATGATCAAGATGAAGGTCGCATACATTGTAAAGTCAATTGAAGATTGAAGACTAAAGTTTTCAATAACCAAATAATGTAATACATGGGGGGTGTTGGAGAATATTACATTATTTGGTACATGCTAATATACCTTCATGGTGAGTGAGTGCAAGCACGATTTGGAATGGAGTGCAGCAACAAGTGCGAGCATGAGCTAGGAGTGAGTGCAACAACAAGTGTGAGCATGAGCTAGGAGTGAGTGCAACCAAAAGTGAGTGCGAGAGTGAGTGCAGCTAAAAGTGAGTGCAAGCGTGATTCAAGAGTGAGTGTAGCTAAAAGTGAGTGCAAGTGTGAGTTGGGAGGGAGTGCAACTAGAAGTGAGTGCAAGCATGAGCACAAGTCAAAAGTGAGTGCAGCTAAAAGTGAGTGTGATCATGAGCTAAGAGTGAGTGTAGTCGAAAGTGAGTGTGAGCGTGTCAGGAGGGAGTGCAGCTAGAAGCGAGTGTGAGCGCGACCTGAGAGTGAGGAGGAAGTATGAGCAGGAAGTAGAAAGCAAAGTGTGATCTAGTTGAAGAAAATCCAATGTGAGTTGGGAGGAAGTGCGATCTAAGAGGGAGTGCAAACCAAGATTCAATCATGGAGAAAGAGCAGCGGGTTCATTCGAAGTGCATCAATGATTCAAACCCTTACCATGAATCTATGGAACATTGTTTCCTAAAAATTGCTGAAGTGAAGGAACATTGGCAAAAATAAGAGATAAGGGCTATTACGAGCCAAGAGGGAGTGCAAGTTGGGAGCAAGTGCAGGGTAGGAGAGTGCAAGCTAGGAGCGAGTGCAAGCCGAGAGGGAAGGTGAGCCAAGAGGAAGTGCAAGCCAAGAGCAAGCCCCATTAGCTAGTATGGAAGGAAAGTTATATATGAAAGCCCTAATGGGAAGTCAAGATGCCCTAGTTGAAATTATGGAGGCCCAAGTTGGATATAAGTAGAAGAGTGAATACATGGCAAGTTAAATCTAGGTAGCAAATGTTACACAAGAAGTGAGTATCAAGGATGAGATGATTGAGCATGATATAATGGTTCTTAAAAGTATAGGGTTAATATGTAAGTTCCATAGATCATGGCCAAGGTTTTTTGAGATTCAAAATTGGATCAAGTGGAAGTGGGGATTAAATTCAAATTACTCTATGACTTTTCTTCCTAAATATTTTTCTCATCATCTTTTCTAGTTCAAAAATTAGGAATAAAATAATGGTTGGTGGCCCATTGTTCAGGGGAAGAGATGCACTTAAGTCGAGACCATGGAATAATTTTTTTTTGTTGAGATAAGAACTATTAAGAAGCTTCTAGTTTGGGTTAGGCTTTGTGGACTTCCATATTATCTTATAAATAAGGATGTTCTAAAGAAAAATAGAAATACCCTAGGGGAATTCATCAAGGAAGGACTAACTACTAAGGAGCAAAAACATGTTATATATACTCGAATATGTGTTGCTATGGATATTTCAAAACCTTTGCCACAATCTAATAAGATAAAATTTGAATCAAGATAATAAGATCAAAAAGTAGATTATGAACCCAGGTGTTGTAGGTGAGTTGGAGAGGAGAGGGCAATCCTCCAAGGGAGGTCCCAGGTTCGAATCTCCACCCTACCAAAAATTTGAATTGGGTACCCAAAATACAATTGATAATGTTGGTGCAGGAAGGGCCGGGCGTGACTCCTTGGTGACTTTGACGGTGTAGAACCCCCTAGTCGTGGTCTCTCAGACCAAGGCGACCCCGCAAGGGATTTTTCACTTAAAAAAAAAGTATATTATGAAAATATCGCATTTTGTTGTCACAATTATTATGAGATTGGACACATGGCAAGAGTTTGCAAAGTGAAAACTATGAAGAAAGAGATAAAATATTCCAGCCATGAGATAAACTTCAAGACAAAGCAAGGAAATAATACAGAATTAGAAGCTAGATAAAATCAAGGATATTCCACTTTGAAAGAAGAGGCAAAGAAAGCCTATCTACAATATCATTTGGCAAGTTTAGAAGGAATTAAAGGTGCAAAAGAAGATGTGGAGAGAAATCCTAAAACAAAGATAGCAAAAGAGGTCAAGTTTATTCCAGGTAAATCATCTTCATTTTCCTCAAGTAGTACAAAATCCTCTCCAAGTAATAAGAGTGATAGGAATGAACATGTTATCCCTTGCACTTCAAGGTTTCAAGAGCAACATAATAAAGAAATAAGGATGGAAGAAATCCATAACAATTTAGGTTTTTTAGAGCATAATAAGAAGGTAATTGTTTCATAAGAGCATCCTTGCACTTTAGGATTTCTAAGGCAACAAAAAGAAGATTGTGCTTTTGAGGTTATTCCTTGCACTTCAAATCCTTCACTATAAGGAAAATATAAAGATGATAAGTCTTACTATGAGCACTGCGAGAAGATTGAAGAGATTGATGAAGTTGAAAGTATTGCTAGGAATGAAAAAAAGAGAGGAAGACCCAAGAAGCAAAAACAAAGAGAAAAAATAAACCTAAAGGGGTATTGATATGGGAAAACAAAAGAAAATATCATAAGTGCTGACAAGTTGGGCTAAACCCCCAAATAAAATAAAATAAAATAACAATGAAAATATAATATTGGAATATTAGGGAAATGGATAAGAACCCTAAAAAAAGGTATTAAGAAATTGTGAGGTTGTTATAAACAATATATTTATAGATATAGAAGTTGGGCAACAAATATTTTAGCCATTAGTGGTGTTGAATTTTATCTTGGCAAAATTTAAATTTTAGAAGGCATCTGATATAAAAGGAGTTGATTGTGGAAACTTAGCAGTTTGAGGAAGATGGATATTGATAGAAAGGCAAATGAATAATATCTTTGATTGAAAGGTAAAGTTGGATATGCTTGAATTAAATTGTTATAAATGTAATGAGAGCAATGTAATATTTTGTTTTTGTAATGGGAGTGGCCCCCAATAGAAACCACACAGCTTATTAAAAAAAATGTGCCCTCATGGTACATCTTGTAAATATTAGATTAGGGTTGTGTCCTAGATTAGAGTGTGAGTAAATATTTATGTAATGTAATTATGTGCAGGAAATGTACAAGTGTCATGTTTGCAAGCATGCAAGTGTTATGTGTGTAGTTGTGCACAAGTGTCTCATATGTAAGTGTGCACAAGTGTTCTTATATTACGAAGTGTTATGTTAAGATTTCATATCCAAGTGTGCATACAAGATAGAGTCATGTGTATGCAAGTGTCAATTAGAGAAACCAAGAGTCATGAGACTTGGCATAAGGAGAAGGAAGAGTCAAGTAACCAAAGAGTCATTCTACTATGGCTATATATTACTCCAATGCCTACATAGCTTACATTGTCTACATAGTGAGGATTGTCATTGTATGAGAGTTTCATGATACATTTGTAATAGAAAGAGGAGTAATAAAGTTTACATACATTTGAGCAACTAATATTGTAAGTCTTATTATATTGTATGATTCAAGCTATTTATACATTCATATTGTTGCTTATTAATGAATGCTATTTGATATATTATTAGCCTTAATTTACATATTAGTCAGCCGAATCGAATGCTTATCCCTTTCCTAGTGCTTTCAGCAGTTTAAAAGGTTTAAAATGATTGCAACATGGTGGTTATAGGGGCGGACTGCGCGAGTATTGTGTGGCAGCTTCTAAGACAATGCAAAATACTACGATGGCCATAAAAGATAGACAGTGTGCTCGGATCATTGTGATAGCTACCGATTCCACCATGTAAAAAAATACATTTTAATCAGCTCATATTATTCTGGTTACATTATTATCTTGATCTTACTATATTATGGCTATCATATATTTGATCCTCTATAACTTATCTTGTGACATATTGATATCAATACTTCAAAAGCCATCACTTTAGATGGGGATTTTGAAATAGAGTCTGACAAGGAATATAAAAATTGGATGTTTAAAATATGAAGGAGAAATTTATATTGGCTAAATCAAAGAGGAATATGAGGAAGAGGAAAAATATTTTTCTAAAGAGATAGAACATACAATCAGATCAAGTCTCATTCAATATCAACCCCTTGTCATGTATAGAGATTTCAAAGAGGAGTCAAATTCAGAAGATATGATTAGATACAAAGTGCAAACGAGAAATCCTACAAAAGCAAGCACCTCTAGACATCCTCCAACAATAGAGAATATGTTAGTGACAAGTCAAGAACAACAAGCAAAGGCAACCGAAGCAATAGAACATGTAGAGGAAGTCGTTAATCTAGTAGCTCCTAGTAAAGATAAGCCTCTACTGGCTATAAGCCAACACCTCCAATACAAGCGATCCAGTGAGAGGACTAAAAGAAAAAGATCTCCAAGTAGCCAATAGAAGGATACAACAAAGAAATCTAGAGCATAATAGCTAGCTAGAGAGGCTCAACGAACAAATATAAAAATCTAAGAGTTTGATACCATAGCTCAGAAGCAACACATGGAAGTGCGAGGATTAGGTATGGATTTCATCCCTGCTTTTATATCTAATAATTCTCCATCACCTCTACAATCACCTCCACAACAACCACCTCCTACACCTTCCCCTACAAGAGTTTTGCTTTCTCATAATCCATCACCAAACATATCTTTCACTTTCCTTATGCATGAAGGCTAGCAAACCTCCTTCAACATTATTGTCTCCTTTCCAAACTACCATTACCGCTTCCCTTGTATCTAGTCATCAACTTCCAAAAGCCTTATTTGTGATACAAAAAATTGAAACAAATGTCTAGAAATGAGCACAAGAGCAATTACCTCATAAGGATAAGAAGAGGGTAGTTCCCTAGACATATGATGTCATAGATCCAACTACCATAGAGGGGGTCAAAGTAGTTGCATTCCCAAAGGTCAACAAGCCTAATTTTGAGATGTTAGCAACAGATTATAAAATCAAGATACAAAGGTATGATATATCAAAGATTCCAAGGGAGGATACACATAGAGCTCTTTATATTGAGGTAGACACGTTATACCTCCAAGGAAATCAGGTGGATGCAAAAAAGAGAGCTATAAATAAGGCTCTAAAATAATAATTTAAGGACCTAAAGCTCAACTTAGGTAGAACACCAACTAAAGAGCAACTCCAACAGAGAGAGGAGAAAATTCAAACTCTAGAAGAGTAGTTGCAGCAAAGGGAAACAAATATCCAAATGCAAGAAAAGGAAAAATAGGAGCTCAGGTCAAGGATATAAGCTCATGAAGAAAAAATGGTAATACTATAATTCAAGTTGGAGCAAGAGAAGAAGAAATTCCAAAGTCCTATCCTTGTCCAAGAGGTGCTAAAGCAAATTCGAAGTCAATATTAGCTTAAGATCAAGGAGATGGCTATAAAAACTTTTTTGCTAGTAGAAAAGATAACATACTTTTCAAGATTAATCCAAGATGCTGAGGAGGAATTCAATAAAGGAAGGGAAGATCTAGCGGATAAGGTAGAGTAGGAAGAGACGATCATATGAGTTATGAAAAACAAAGGAGAACACCCATATAATAGATATCTAAGAGAATAGAAATTTCACTCAAAGTAGGTAGTATATGGTAATTAGTTAATGTTGTAAGGACTTGATATAATAATTGTACTTAGAGCAAGCACAAACAAAATAAAAGTCTTAGTTTAAGAATTCATAGACCTTGGTTTTCTAGGATTTCGGGGCAAATATGGTAAGTTTCACACTAAGGAGTAACTAGGCCAATAGCTGACTCAAACAATTAGTAATGAAAGTGAAATTGATTCATTACCTAAGCCTTTAGAAATGAATGAGAGGCACCAATAACATGGGTAATAGAATTAACCCACTTGTATATAGCATCTCTTTGAGAGAAAAAATTGCTAAGATAGAAGCATAGTTGAGTGCTTAAAATAATTATTAGGTTAAAAAAACGGCTAAGAAATAGAGAATTGACATGATTTTGCAGCATCGAAAGTAAAATTTGGCTAAGTATATAGAAAGCGGTTGAACTCTTGGAAGGTTAACATCATCAAGGGGTGTGTAAAAAGTTTTGCATTAGGCAAAGATGAATCTCAAAACTGGCTAAGGTAGGAGAATCAGTCATTTTGTTATAACATCGAACTAAAACTTTAATTAAGTTTGAAGAGCAAGCAAGACTTTTAAGGCACTAATGTCACCAAGGGGGCACAAAAAGTCTGGCACAACAACGAGCTAGAAAAAAAAATTGACTAAATGTCAAAGCAAAGGTTGGACTTGTAGAGCGCTGAAATCATCACAAGAGGCATAAAAAATTTGATACAAAGATAGCCCCGATAAAAAATATTCTAAGGCATGAAGCCTGGCGTGAGAATGTTGAATTTTGAAGCTCATCTCTAGCACTTAACATAAGGGCCAAACTAATTTTGAAGTCGACGTCACCCAAGGAGACAAAAAGTTTAACACTAAAAAAGGGAAGGCTAGACTCAAATTTTGGTTAAGGAATCTGAAAGAGTGTCAAGAAGCCCAAAGTTGCCCTTATCAAGCAAAATCTACTGTGTTAGAGAATCTCAATGATCGAATGCTCCTCCATCATACACTTGTCCTAATACAACTAGACCAACCATCAAGCGGAGTGGTAAAGCACATCTATAAGCTTGAAGCATGTGGATACCACGCTTTTGGGAGAAATCATATTGAGCCACATTAACAACCACATCATGGTGGTTATACCAGAATAATTTGGAAAAAGATGCGCACATTCTAATAGGCCTACGATTAGTTTGGAATAGTCATCTTAAGCTAACAGAATGCAATGTAAATTTATATATACTTGAGTGTAACCCATTTCAAGGGTCAACTCTTTAGCTTTTACAATTGCATAATATGTATGATCAAATGTTATATGCCCATTAATGAAGATTGAAGTGTTCTTTGGCCTTTGTCTGAAAATGTTGTTGAACGTGTATGTATGTTAATTTTATTATTAAGCATTTATGTTAAAATTGGATGAATGGTGTATTATATTAAAATTATTATGTTATCTGGATATCTCCCTAGATTTCTATTTGCTCAGTTCTTGGAATGCTTACCTATGTATGTGCTTGTTTGATTAATGCTCTATAATATCAAATGATCATTGGTTTATTAGGCAGTTTAGTTTAATTAAAGGAAAAAGACTCATGCTATTATATCTCTTGTTATGGCTGAATCTTGACCAACTTCTACTTCTAGCTTCTAGCATTTTCCCATTTCTTCTTTTATCTTTTACCCCATCGTTAGTTTAGCTAGTACCATAGGAACCGAGTCTGATCCATAAGCTTTTTTCTGGGTCTTTCAATCTTGGTTGAGGTCTTGAGGGCACATCTCATCCACTTAGGTGGATTTTGGACCAAGAATGACCATTTTTTTGGTCTCTTTCTTCATGGTCTTCATTTGCAATCTCTTGTTATGTGTTTAGTCTCATAACAATTGTGTCATTGGAATGTAATATTTTCATAATCTACTTATTGATCCCATTCTCTTGATTCAAATTTAATCTTAATGGATTGTGGTAAAGGTTATAAAATATCCATAGCAACACATATTTGAGTATATATAATGTGGTTTCATTCCATAATAGTTAGTGCCTCCATAATAAATTCTCCTAGGGTATTTCCAATATTCTTTAAAACATTATTATTGATAAGTTGATATGGAAGTCCAAAAAGCCTAACCCACACTAGAAGCTTTGTCTCGACAAAATAAATTCTCCATGGTATTAAATAAAGGGCATCTCTCTCCCTAAACCATGGGCCACCACCCATTTATTTTATCCCTAATTTCTAAATTGGAAAAGATGAGAAAAAACCTTTAGGAAGAAAAGTCATAAAGTAATTTGAATACAATCCCCACTTCCACTTGATCCAATTTTGAATCTTCAAAAACCCTAGCCAATATCCATGAAACTTACATATTAATCCTCTACTTTTAAAAACCATTATATCATGCTTGATCATCTCATCCTTGATAATCACTTATGGTGTAATGTTTGTTGCCTAGATCAAACTTGCCATATATTTGCTCTTTCACTTATCTCTAACTTGGGCATTCATACTTTTATCTAGGGCATCCTAAATTTCCATTAGGGCTTTCAAATATGACTTTCATACCATACTACCTAGTGGGGCTTGCTCTTGGCTTGCACTCGCTTTTTGCTCGCACTCACTCCCAGCTAAGAACAACTATTTTTTTATCAAATTAATTAAACCATATCCAACCTACCTTTCTATAAAAAAAAATCTTCATTTGCCTTTCTTATCTAAGAGATTTATAACCTTCCTCACTGCTAAGTTTTCACAATCAAATCCTTTTTATCATTTCATACAAATGCCTTTTGAAATTGAAATTTTATCAAGATAAAATTCAACACCATGAATGGCTAAAATATTTGTTGCCCATTTTTCATATCTATAAATATAAATATATTGTCTATAACAATATGAGAGTTTCTTAATACCTTTTTTTAGGGTTCTTATTCATGCCCCTAATATTCCAAGATATTATTTTCATTGTTATATTTTGTTTTTTTTGTGGGTTTAGCCCTACTTCTTATTAACACTTGCGATATTTATTTTGTTTTCCCATATCAATATCCCTCTAAATTTATTTTTCTATTTGTTTTTGCTTCTTGGGCCTTTCTTTTTTCTTTTCTTTTTTTCATTTCCACCAACACTTTCATCTTCGTACATCTCTTCAATATTATCACACTACTCAAAGTAAGACTTATCATCTATAGTTTTATCTTGTTGTGCAGGATTTGTAGAGCAAGGAATAACCTCGAAAGCACATTCTTCTTTATATTACCTTGGAAACCCTTAAATGTAAGGATGCTCTTCCAAAGCAATTACCTTCTTATTTTGCCCTAAAAGCCCTAATTTTTTACAAACCTCCTCTATCCTCATTTATTTATTATGCTACTCTTGAAACCCTAAAGTGTAAGAGATAACCTCTATACCACTTTCACTTTTATTACCAAGAGAGGATTCTATACTACTTGAGGAAAATTAAGATGATTTACCTGGAAAGATATTGACCTCTTCTATTGTCTTTGTGTTTGGATTTTATTCCACATTTACCTTTGCACCTTTAATTCCTTTTGAACTTGAACTTACATATTGTACTTTCTCATCCCTTATATCCTTATTCATTTCTTTTAACTATTGATCCAAGTGAGTTATGGTGGCCTTTTCATAATATGTTGTAGATAGGCTTTCGTTGATCCTTCTTTAGGAGTGGAATACCCTTGATCTGATCTACCTTCTATTAATATATGATTTTCTTGCTTTGTCTTGAAGTTTTTCTTATGATCAAAATTTTCTCTCTTTCTTCATAGTTTTCACTTTGCAAACTCTTGCCAAGTGGCTAGTCTCATAACAATTGCGACAATGAAATGCGATGTTTTCATAATCCACTTGTTGATCCCATTCTCTTAATTCATATTTAATCTTAATGGATTGTGGTAAAGGTTTTAAAATATCCATAGCAACACATATTCGGTATATATAGCATGCTTTCGCTCCTTAATAGTTAGTCCTTCCTTGATGAATTCTCCTAGGGTATTTCCAATATTATTCAAAACATCCTTATTGATAAGTTAACATGGAAGTCCAAAAAGCATAACCCAAATCAAAAGCTTCTTATTAGTTTTTGTCTCAATAGAAAATTTTTCATTCCATGGTCTTAATCAAAGGGTATCTCTCCCTCTAAATCATGGACTACCACTTAATATTTTATCCATAATTTATGAATTAGAAAAGATGACAAGGAAAAAACCTTTAGGAAGAAAACCCATAGAGTAATTTGAATTCAATCCTCACTTCCACTTAATCCAATCTTGAATCTCCAAAAACCTTGGACAAAATCTGTGGAACTTACATATTAACCCTTTTCTTTTCAAAACCATTATATAATGCTCAATCATCTCATTTTGATGGTCACTTTTGGTGCAATATCTGCCATTTGGATCGAACTTTCCACATATTTGCTCTTCCACTTATCTTCAACTTGGGCATCCATACTTCCAACTAGGGCATCCCATTAAGGCTTCAAATACGAATTTTCTTCCAAACTAACTAGTGGGATTTGGGTTGGGGTTCACTCCTGGCTTGCACTTCCTTTTGGCTCGAACCCCCTCTTAGCTCACACTCGCTCCTGGCTCACACTTCCTCCTGGCTTGCATTCCCTCCCAACTTGCACTCCCTCTTAGCTCACACTCGCTTCTGTCTCTTCTTTCTCTGAACATTCCTTTGCTTCAACATTTTTTTGAAAATAATTCATTGCATTCATAATAAGGGTTTGAAGCATTGATACACTCAAAATGAATCTGCTGCTCTTCTGCCATATCTAAAGATCTCAAGATTGGCTTATGCTCCTAATCAACTCACAATTGTTATTGGCTTGCACTTCCTCCTAGCTTGCACTCCCTCCCAACTTGCATTCCCTCTTGGCTCACACTCACTCTTGTCTCTTCTTTCTCCCGACGTTCTTTTAAAAATATATTAATCTAGCTAAGAACAACTATTATTATAAACTTTAATATATTTTTCATATATATATATACACACACACTTTGGTTATATGGGATGGAAATGGACCCTAGTTGTATCACGTCAAAGAGTTATTTTAATTCATTCCTCGTTTCCATTTGATCCAATTTTGAATCTTTGAAAACCTTAACCAATATCTATATAATTTACATATTAACCCTTTAGTTTTAAGAACCATTATACCATGCTTGATCATCTCATCCTTGATCCCTTTTAGCGTATTATTTGCTACTTAGATCAAACTTGCCATATAATCACTCTTTCACTTATCTCCAACTTGGACATCCATACTTCTAGTTAAGGCATCTTGATTTCTAACTAAGCTATCATAACTTTCCATTAGAGCTTTTAAATATGACTTTTTTACCATACCACCTAGTGGGGCTCGCTCCTAGCTCACACTTGCTCTTGACTAACAACAACTATCATTACTTAACAAAACAACTATAATTACTTAACAAAGTTTAATTAAAAAAAACCAATTTTTTTTTTTGGTAATTATTTTAATAGATTCACAGTGGGTTTTTATAGAGGATCCCAAAACCTTATGTACAAAATTAGCCTGGCCGGAATGTGCATCATGCCTTGTGGCTGGAGGAATAAACCTGATGACGTAAACCAAAAATTGCTAATTGCCCGAAGGCTACAAGTAGGGCCCTTATGCCTGAATATCCTGGAAACAAACCACATTTTACCAAGGAAAACAAAAATACTAGCCGGAGAAATTTGACCATCGAAAGCAAAAACAACCAAACCAAACGAATGACCTTCTGAAGCGAGGAGAACATCATGAGAGGATATCCGCATTGGCCAAACTCGCCACCTCATACGGGAAGCATGAGCGCCACACAACAGGACACGTGGTCGCAAGCCCTTTGTTGGCCATGTGGTCTGCCACGCGATTTCCTTCCCTGAAAATATGGCACGCCTTCCACCTGTCACGTTGAGAGAGGAGCATCCTAGCCTCAAGAATGATGTTGTAGACCCTCCAAGACGGGTCTTTAGAGCCTAGCAGATAGTTGACTATATTGAGCGAATCACCTTCGACTATCAAAGGCCGAGGATCCTCGGAGAGGATCTGGATACCTTTCAAAACACTTCTGGCTTCAACATAGTGATTAGTCTGGGCACCCAAATCTTCACAATAAGCCAGCACGAGATTCCCGTTATGATCTCTAACCACACCACCAGAACCAGCAGGGCCAGGATTGCCTTTGGCCGCACCGTCAAAGTTTAATTTAATCCAGCCCACAGGGGGCTTGGTCCAAATAACATCCCCACGCTGAGACTTAGAAACACCATCATGAATAGGGAAGAGGCCCAAACTTTTGAAGATCGCTGCTTCGCCAGGAAGGCGGGGACGGGAACTAGGAACAACTTTAGAATTCTCAATGGCGAAGGATAAGGCTCTCTGAGCGACACAGGGAGGTACTCTAGGGACCTTGCCGAAGACTCTGGAATTCCTCTCTAGCCAAATCTGCCAAATGGAGTGGTGGAAAGAGGCCTCAAGAAGGAAGCGAAGTTTAGGATTCTTGAAAGGATTGGGCCATTGGTGGAAGGCATCTTTGAGGGAGCGGGGAGTGCACCAAAGGATTTGAAAGGAAGACAGGATGGTGCCGAGGACAGTAATGGGAAAAAGGACAGTGCAAAAATAAGTGGTCTGTCGTCTCACAATCAGCAAAGCACAAGAAGCACCTGTTGGGAATAGCAAAACCCCTCTTATGGAGGTTGTCGATGGTTAAGGCTTTATTATGAAAGGCAATCCACGCAAAGTAATTAACTTTAGGAATAATACCCTTCCTCCAAATCACTTTCCACCGGTGATCCATGGCAATCTCGCAAGTAAGAAGGTCATAGGCGGTCTTGACAGAGAACAGACCATCCTCCGTGCCACGCCAGATGATTCTGTCATCTCTTCTAACAGATGGAATTAAAACAGATCGAAGAATATTAGACAAAAAGTCATTTCATTGTTAAAGCCGTCCAGGACTGGCAAATTCCACCGAGGGGGAAGAGAGCTCCGATCAATGAAGTCTGCAACCTTGAGTTGGGAATTTGGATCCACCTGGGCTTTCAGGCCAGCAAGGTCCGCTCTCAACTCGAGAGCTCCATCAGTAACTCCACCCGTCCTTCCGTAAGAGAATGGAGTTGCCATCACCCAAAATCCAGCGAGCACCGTAGCCGATCAGAGAGCGGGCTTGAAGCACCGATTTCCAAAAGGCAGACGCTTCAGGAGGAATCCCGACATCAAAAAGAGAACTCGATCCAAGATACTTCCTCTTAACCAGCTTGACCCACTCTGCTGGGTCATTAGTCAGGATCTTCCAAGCGTGCTTAGCGATCAAAGCAGTGTTCATGAGTCTTGATCTCCTCATTCCCATGCCGCCTTGGTCCTTTCGCAAGCAAACCTTATCCCAGTGCCACAAGAGGAATTCTCGGATTTTTCTTCATTGCCGCACTACGTAAAGGTCCTCCCGAATCTTTTCAATCTTGGAATGGACAGAAACAGTAGCATGAACACGTACATGAAGTAAGTTGGGATTCCTTGGAGACAAGCTTTGGTAAGGGTGGCTTTCCCAGCTTATGACAGGAATTTGCCTTTCCAAGTGCTCAACTTTTTGTGAAGACGTTCCAGGATCATGTCCCACAAGCTTCCATTGGCCCGGCCATTACAAGCCATAGGCAAACCCAGATAAGACGCAGGCAGGGAATCAATAGTGCATTCCAAAATTCTGGCTATGCGGAGCTGCCTTCGCATAGGAGTGTTAATAAAGTAAATTTTGCTTTTGATGTAATTGACTTTCTGTCCGACAGCCTTTTCATAACGGGAGAGGATTCGCTTGATGGATTTGGCTTGAGTGACAGACGCCCCAATGGAGATGAGGGTGTCATCCACAAATTGCTGATGAGAGACAGGATCGACTCTGAGGTGGGAAAAATGCCAGAGATCTTATTCTGGCGAAGAGCCTCTTTCAAAGACCAACTCGTAACCTCAGCTGTAAGGATGAATAGAATAGGAGACAGAGGGTCACCTTGTCTGAGGCCTCTGGCACTTTGGAAATACCCAACAGGGGATCCGTTGATTAGAACAGAAAAGGAGGGAGTGGATATGCAACTACTGACAAGGTCAATCCATTGAGGGTGAAAGCCGAACTTGAAGAGGACAACACAGAGGAACCTCCTGTCAACTCTGTCAAAAGCTTTATTCATGTCCAACCTTGAGGAAAAGAGCAAGGATTTTTGGAGCGATGAGCAGTAATGGAGGGTTTCATGGATGGTGATGACACCATCGAGAATGTTTCTGCCTTTCACTGTGCTTCCCTGAGAAGGACCAACCAAGGAGGGAAGAAGGGACCTCAGACGGTTGGCTATGGACTTGGTTAAGATTTTATAAAAAACATTGCACAGGCTAATGGGACGATAATCAGAGAAACTTTTGCAGGCGGAAGACTTAGGGATGAGAGCAAGAAAGGTAGAATTTAGTTTTGGATGGATGGATCTGGAGGCTTGAATCTCCTGAATTGCTTCGCACACATCCGAGCCCACAACATCCCACATAACTTGAAAAAAATGGGGGGAAAACCGTCAGGCCCAGGGGCCTTGTCTGGTTGCATGGAGAACAAAGCTTCTTTAATCTCAAACATAGAAAAAGGCTCCATAAGCTTAAAGCTTACCTCGGGAGGAACTTTGACTGGGAAGTTATCCAACAGAGATTTCTGAACCTGGAGATCACTGTCGGGAGGAACACCGAGCAGATCCTCGGAAGAAGTCAACCGCTTCACTTCGGATTTCCTCAATATCCTTGGTAACGCGTCCATCCTTGCACACCACTTCCCTGATTTTTTTAGCCCCTCTGTGCCGCAAAGTTGACGCGTGAAAAACTTCGTATTGGAGTCTCCATTTCTCAAATCCGTAGGTCCCTAGATTTCTGGCGCCGTAAAGTTTCTTCCCTTGCAAGAATAGAATGATAATCCACCAAGAGCCTCCTTTCCTCCTCCCCGAGGCAATCGGTGTAACCTTCGAGCTCCATTCTCTCCTCCACCAATTTTAGGTTCGCAGAAATGGACCTTTTGGACTCAAAAATGTTGCCGAACACCTCCTTGTTCCATGTTTTCAAATTCCTTTTGATTAACTTGAGTTTTAAGGCCACTCTCTTGGAAGCGGAACCTGCTACCTTCTACTGCCACCAGGCTGTAACCAACCCTCTAAAGTCCTTGTGAGAAATCCACATGGACTCAAATCTGAAGGGGGTTTTAAAAATAGGCCCATCAACCGTCTCCAGGACAATAGGATTGTGATCAGACCCAATCCTCGATAAGGCCGAGAGAGTTGCCGCACCGAGTATGGGAATAGCCTCTTGGGATATGAAGAATCTGTCAAGCTTGACTTGAATAAGATTGCTCCCAATCCTCCTGTTGCTCCAAGTGAAGGATGCCCCCTTGAGGTCAATGTCAAGCAAGTTATTGGTAGAAACAAAATCTCGAAAGTCTTCCGGACCGTGGCTAGAGTGGTCCGATCCTCCTTTCTTTTCGTATGGGTGAAGAGGACAGCTTGAAATCTCCCCCTAGAACCCAAGGGAAATTACGTAACGTTTCCCTCATCCTGGGAAATAGCCTTCCACATTTCTCGCTCTCTCCGAGATAGAGTTTGGGGCATACACATTGGACAGATCCAAGAAAAGTTAATGGCTTTGGAATGAAACAAAACATTGATAATCCCGCTGGAAGTTGAGAGAAGGCCGCCCTCAAAAATCTCTCGGATCCCAAAGAATCATGAGACCGCCCGCCGTACCCACCGCAAGACTGGAAAGGAATTTTGCCTTGGCCCAAATGACCTTAGTAGCTCTGCGTAAGAGATAGCATCGGTCTTAGTCTCTTGCAAAATTAGGATGGACGGATTCGTCCTTTTTTTGAGATCAGCCACCAATCTCCGTTTGGCAGCTGCATTAAGCCCTCTCACATTCCATGAGAGGACTTTCATCTCAACACTTTGATATTCTTCTTACCTCCCTTTCCTTGCCGGAGGGGAGGTTTTGGGACAGACGAGTCACCCATCCTGGGAATCGAATCATCCCGAAAAAGCAGCTCGTTGAGTACCATTTGCAACATCTCGCCGCCGTCTCCTTGTCCCGCCCGTCTTTGTTGGGGGGACGACCTTGCTTCCTTTCGCTACCAAAATCAACACCTTGCTTTCGGCTTCTCGTATTACGAGGGCCGATATTACTGGATCGCTCACCCCTTCTTCCTAGTAGGTAATCTTCCAAAGACATTTTGGGACTCGGGGTGGTTATGGTCCAGGATTTTGGGTGAATCTGCTTGTGCGGTGATTTGGGGAAGGGACTGGTCCTTCTCCTCTTGTGGTCCAAGGTGAGGGCTTGCACCACACGGCTCGTAGACCGTTTGGGGGGAGACTGCTTCCACCGGGTGGGAGGATTCGGGATGGTCCCTAGACGGGCCTGGAGATTCATGCCCTTTTGCAGCAGGGTGCTTTGTCTGACCTTCACCGTGTTCCAAGGGGTTGCTGGAATCCCGTTTCTTCATCCCTGGATTTTGAAGAGGACAGTTGGACTGGAGGTGCCCTTGAGAACTGCACTGGGGGCATAAAGCCGGTCTGTTCTCATACACAATGGCTTGCTTGTGAAGAATGATATCTCCAGCACCGAGAGTGATGGATGATGGAAGGTCAGCCTCCAAATCCGCCGTAACACGTAACCGAGCTTGAACAAATCTGGTTCGAGCTTTGGTGGGAGGGTCAATGGTAACCAACTCACCAATGGAGCGTGCAATTCCTCTGATTACATTTTCATGCCAACAGAAGAGGGGGAGACTCAGGAGTCTAACCCATATTGGAGCAATGTTGATATTTTGGGTCTCGGGGTTGAAGTCCATACCCCACTTCCTTAGAAAGAGACTTCTGCGGCCTAGGAACCAGGGACCACCAGCCAGGATTTTACAGTAGTCCTCCTTGTTATTCAGTCTAATCGCGAAAAAACCTCGGGATAAGGCCGCCAACTCCATGTGACCAGAGGTTCGCCATTTACCTGCCGCCCACTTGCGAATGGTCTCCATGTCGGGACGGCCGCCAATAAACTTACCGATGAGGGTAAATTTTTTGAATTCCACAAAGCTTGAAAGAATTTCTGCCGGGATGTCCAACTCGTCCCCGACAGGAAACAACTCCTTGGAGAGCAGACCGCTAAGGGTTTCTGAAGCCGCTGCCTGAGCGTACGACTTCTGAGGTCCACCTCCCCATTTGTCTGGTGGATCCTTGTCATGACCTACATCCTCTTCGGTTGGAGAGGACTCCTTAGCGCCCCCGATCTCTGACTGCCCTCCCTCCGCCCTGCTGTGCCCTTGGTTCAGTCTGTTGGCGTTCCCGTGCTCTCCCGCAGAAGCTTTCCCGCCCGTCGTCATCTTGGCCGTCAAAACCCTAGCTCTCCAAAACAAAATATCTATATCTTTTAATTTTTAACCTTTAAAAAAAAAAAAAAAAAAAACCAAATTTAATTTTTATATTAACTTATTAAAAAAAATGTTATATAGGATGAAAATGTGGCGTGCCTATTTTAGGTCATGAGCGCATATTTAACAATTATGCATATATCACTTAACAAGATTTGAATCTAGATCTCTTTATTTAAAAATTTAAAAATATAACCATTTGAGTTAATGCCATTTACTGAAATGCTAAGGTTCATCAATGAGATTTGAATCTTGATTTAAGATCTAAAAATCTTCAATCCAACCAATTACTCTAACCCATGAACATAAACTTAATTTTTTAAAGAACAAATGAAAAACATTTTTTTTTGAGTAATACTTCTTATGCACATCCACCATGGGGATTGAACCCCAGTCACATCACCAATAACGCAAGTGACATTTTTTTTATTTTTTTATTTTTTGAGAAAAAAACTAAGATTATATTATATCATTAACCAAAACATTACAATATTTTGGTGTTAGCACTGTCCACCAGCTACAAAATGAGGTGGATCGGGAGTAAAGCATCCATAACTGAATATACATAAGAATAGAAGTTAATATCAACAAAAAGCCTATAGCTATAACTTGCTGCAATACACCCGATATCAACATTTATCTGTGAGAGACTCTGTTATATGAAAAATTTTAGACATGTCTTCCATGCTATCTTCTGCAATCTTCAGAGAAGAAAAAGAAGTAATCAAATCCTGAACCTGCTTATCATTGTTAACTGTCTTCTTCTTAGTTTTCTGTTGGACTTTCTGAAGATCTTTAATCATATGAGAAAGTTGATGAAGTCTGTCAATAACATCTCAAGGCGTGTTGGAAGGTCCATAAATTTGGAAATGAATGTGTCCCACATGTAGCAAAAGATCAAAAGTCAAGTCTATCAAAACTATATCCTATGGATAGGAGTAAACACCTTTTTGCATCTGTACTTTCAAATATACTTGAAAAAGATAAATCTACGCAAGGAACATCCTTGCCAATAAACTACACTCACGAAGATAATAAAAAATATTTTATATTTAATCAAATTAAATTATCTTAACCTTGAGTGGGTTAAGAGCTTTCTATTCTATTATCTCCGTACAAATGGCAAATAAATACTTATTTTTAAAGTAAGTTATTTGAACTTAGATTCTTTTAATATATTATAAATTCTATAAACACGTTTAATATGATTTCTATAATTGATATTATATATTAATTTTTATAAATTTTATAAACACGTTTAATATGATTTCTATAAATTAATGATGATATTATATATTATAAAAACTTAAGGAAGCTTTTATTAACAGAGACTTAAAACTCCAAAATAAAAATCTAAAATTTAAATTTAATTTTTTTAATAAATAACATTTTCATAAAATAATTTCTTTTAACTTAATTTTATCAATAAGGGTGAAAACTGAGCTTATCAATAAAAACCAAACACACAACCATACACACACCCATCACCCATACCAAAACTTTAAACTTAAACTTTAAACCTCTTACAAAAAAATCAAAACCTATATCTTTAATCTATCCTTCAAACAACTTTTAAATTTCTCTTTAAAAATACTTTTAAAAATAAAAACACATTGTTTTACCAAAGACCTGAAAAAAAAAAAATTAAAAGATTAGGGGAAAAAACTTTGGTCGACCCACCCGTGAGAGTGGCGCCCTCTCACCTTTATAATATCACCATTCGCGAGCTTGCAAACCTAAACCTATAATATGACTTCATTTTTGGTTGGGGTTTAAGAATGCCTGTCTGTTCTGATTACTTATCTTGGCGATCAAACCCTTCCCTCGATTGATCTTCGAAACCCTCGTTTCGCGAACTCTCCTTTTTCGTCGAATCTATTGCCATTTTTGAAGAGCAGGGCCATTTGCCGTTGGAATGATAGCTGTGTCGCGGATAGTAGCCAAATAAAGAGTTATTTTGGACAAGTTGTAAGGACGGCGTGGCGGCGTGGCGGCGTGTTCCAGTGATCCTGCGGAACAATGGGGGACTACGGCGATGTCTTTATGCGAAACAAAGATGCGGCAGCTCAAGCCCGCACTAAAGCCCAAAATCGAGCCACTGTGCTCCAGTTAAAACTGGTAGGTGAAAATGTTTCGATGTGCATACTTGATTTAAAACGTATATCTGTGATCTTGTGTTTTATAGATGACCCTTACTTGTATTTGTTAGGCTTTTATTTCGTAAGGCATAAATGTAAAAGTGGATGACTATGGCGTCCAGTTTTACAACCCTAGGTATGGTCGTGAGCCTTTTTACAAGGGTGTTAATTTTTTGAGTTAGCGTTTTGCTTGTTTGAGATTCATGCCAATCGCTTATTCTTCCCGTATCCATGGCATACATATCGTGTATTGAAAATTTAGGTTACTAGCATTTTTTTATAGAAGTGTTACTAAGCATCATTTTATTTTTGAAATCCGTTCAAAAAATATTATATTATTTGTGATTTAATTGTGTACTATATATCTATAGAAGGGTTCCCAAACATTGGCGTAGTAAGTTTAAGTTTGAGTTTTACTCGGGTTTTTACTGTCAGACTGTAATAAATCCTGGGGTATTTCAAAAACTTTTAGATAACAGTGAAAGCAGGTTTAGTATATAGGCAAAGTCAAATCTGATCTCTTTTAAGTTCCCTTTACCTTATACATCCATGTCATCGATGATAAGCCTTTGAGGTTTTGACACTGCGAAAAATCTCATGGTAATTTGTGTAAAGAACACACGCACATAAAAGAGATAAAATCATGAGTGACTGATTACTGAAATGATGTCCACATGCTTAATTCATTGAAATGAACAAATGAGATGTATTTACATAGTTTTAAGATGGCCAGGAAGAGAAGAGTAGGCCTCAATGTCACATAATGGAATAATAATAAAATATTTATAACGGCCAAACTTAAATGCAAAGTTGCCAGTGATCTACAAATGAATCTATACAATTTACCATCCCCCCTTTGAACATGACTTGGAAGGATCTGAAAGGTTGCATTACGCTATAACCTATCCTTAGTGACAAATCCAATAGCTTGAGCATGTTTCTTAGGCTTCGTTCCATCAGTTTGATGACGATTTCTAATTGCAAGAAATGGAAGTCTTTTTGGTTTGATGGCGTGCTCCACCTAGCTATTTACAATCAGTCAATCTACAAATGGAAATATCATGTTCATTACTCCTATAACCACTATTGTCATATCCATCCTGCAAAACTTGATTCATAACGCGTCAGTCATGAACCATTACTGACAGTCAAATATCTTCAAACAGATGAATTTCAGGGAAGCCAAGTATAGTCCTTGGGTTTCCTGTGAGGCAAGGGCTTCCATAGGTGCAGATGTGCATGAAATGTATCAACACCAAGCAGCACATCTACCAGCTACAACAACCTCTCAAACACACCTTTCATGTATTGACCAAACTTCCAAACTTTTTTGGCCTTCTGTTCAAATCAAACTGCATGGACCTGGTAACTATGATTCCTTATCATTCGAAGATATGTGCCCACATACAACAGTGCCATTTTCTGGACCAATGGGCATGACAGAAGGGATGGTCATATACAATGTGTTAGAGGAGTGTTTGTCTTGGTTACGTTGGATGTAGGTATTTGGTAACTTTGCTGTTATGGAAATTACACAATATTCATAAAGTAAGTTTTTTTTTTGAGGTTTGACCTCCGCCAATTATGCCATTTAGTATTTTCTCTAAGTTTTTTTTTTGAGGTTTGACCTCCACCAATTATGCCATTTAGTATTTTTTCTTAATAATATTATTGAACCAGCTATTTGAACAAAATGTAAGATGTTTCAGTTCATTTTTGCAACATGTGATTAATTTATAATTCTCACTCTCTTGCTATATATGCAGATAGGGCAAAGTCATCCCACTGGTCTTACGAGCAATCTATTGAAGCTTTTTGAGCCACGGCCTCCTCTTGAATTTAAGCCGCCTCCTGAGAAAAGGAAAATGCCATCATACACTGGTATGTTTGGACGGTTCACTTATCTTCATTTGAATCTTGCTTATTGCTAGACTTGGAAATATTGTATGCATGCCAACTTTTTTTTGCTGTTGTCTTTGTTGTGTCTCATAAGTGTTGAAAAATGGGGAAAAAATTGCAGAAACTCCTCATGTTTTAAGTGCTGCTAATTTTACAAACAACTGGGTAAAATTGTGATATATTTGGGAAAATTTTTTTTTCTCACTTTCCCAAAAAAAGAATGCAACTCTTTGGCTACTTAAAGTTAAGTGGATTCAACTTACATGTCATTCAAATCTCAAGTTAGTTTATATTGTACTATCAGGTGATTTGAATTACTTTTTTTTTGTGGTTATGTAGAATGCTTTGAGGCCTTAGAAAGATCCTGTTTGAAATTTCGTCATTTATTGTTGTGTTAGGAAATTCGATTGACACAGCACATTTTTTTAGAATGCAAGTAAGTTTTGAACTGGTATTGGAGTCGATTTTTTATAAATGACAATCTACATGCTTTAATGGGCAGGCATGGCACAGTTTGTGAATAATTTTGCAGAGCCAGGAGATCCTGAATATGCTCCTCCTGTTCCAGAGGTTGAAACTCCGGTATAATTTTTCTTTTCATGTTTTCTTATATTTTTATGGGATTGCAGAGTTAGGGTATTTCATATATGCTGAACCTTGCAATTTAATATCCTGAACAGGGTTGATTTTCTGCTGAGACTTTGTAATAGGGTCAAAGCATTTCATCTAATATGCTGAACTGGGTTAATTATGTTGGACTTCCACAATTTATGATGAAAAGGTTCAGTTTTTTAAGAAATAGTGTTTGTAGATTCAATTTTTTGCAAGAAGCTTTTCTGTGAAAGGAAGCTTTATGATGAAATGATGACCAAAGATCTACTTGAGAGAAGTGCCGAGTAGCATACACATTGTTTAAGTTCTGTATGATGCCCATTCCCTAGCCTGCTAAAAAATGACCTCCTTTGCTTGTCACTTCAGGGATTACAAATGCTCATTTCCTGGCCTCCAAAGATTTTTCCTGCTTTTAAGTTACTAAATAGTTTCAATCTTCTCAATGCAAAAGTAGTTTTTGTGTATGTGTTTGTCTAACGTTGAGATGCTTCTAAGGCAATTAGTAGTCCTTTGTGCTCAGCATGCTTATTGAAGTTCATTTTCAATACCTTGTAATTCAAATACTGCTCTCAACTTCTATTCTATTGAATATCAATGTTAGAAGAAACAATGGGAAACATTTTACAAGCATTTTATTGGAAGAACAATTTTACAATATTTGTGATTTCTAATTAAGTACTTTATAACAGTGAAGTTTTCTGTTTCAATTAGAAACATATTAGTCTGAGCTTGAAGAGTATTGGATTCAAGATTAACTTGTTTTCTTTGCTTTGCCATAGTTGTGATATACGACGAAACATCAAAGTATTAATTTTTTTTTAAGGCTTATAGTAAATGACACTTGACTTGTTTTTGGGCTAATTATCCTACGTTATTTTAGTTGCTATTTGGTGCTGTTTGCTGGGCATGTTTTCTGTTATGCATGAGGTCCTTCCCATGCTTTTGAGTGTTCTATTTTTAATGGTTTTATGGGACTGAAATGGGCCCTACTTGTTTTACGTCATCACCTCATAGTGGTATTATAAAATCTTGGCTATTATGCATATAACGCTTGGCAAAATTCAAACCTATGTCTCCTCCTTGAAAGTTGAGGAATTTAACCGGTTGAGCAAATGCAGTTTGATCCATTTTTGTAAAGCTATATGTGGCTTTACACGATTGGCTAAATTATCTGCAACCTAATTTCCTTTTCTATAGATATGCTCACATTTCCAAGAGATTGCCTCAAATAATAGATGATGAACATCAACAATAGTATCATTTTTATCAAGGTTACCGGTTGCGAGTGAGGTGGGAAATGCGGGTGAATGTGGCCCTCACTAAAAATAGGGTTCGTCGGGTGTGGGTGTAGCTATTTTTTAATTATATATTGTATTTTTTATCAAAAAATTAAATAAATTAAAAAAATTAAAAAAATTAAATAATTCATACACATTGCGAAATAATTAAATAAATCATACACATTGCCAAATAATTAAATAAATGATACACATTGCAAAATAATTAAATAACAATATACTATATAGTAGTGTCCACTTTATAATTAACCATAAAAAAATTAAAGACTTAAAACTTCAAAAAATTTAGAAACTTCTTAACTTTAAAAAATTTAGAAACTTTAAACTTTTAAAAAATCTAATGACTCTAAACTTAAAAAATTTAAAGACTAAGTATTAAAAAATTTAATTTAATATTTTTTGGGCTCGTATGGGTTGGGTGTGTTTGGGGTCAAACTTAAATAAAAAAAAATATTAAAAAAAATCTCTGTCTAAAATGATTTTGACGGTGTAGAACCTCCTGGTCGTGGTTTCTCATACCAAGGCGGCCCCACAAGGGTTTTTCGCTAAATTAAAAAAAAATGTGTTGGGTGCGACCGATCGAACCTCACGATCCATTGGGGTATGGTCCAACTGAACCCTGTCAGATAGGGTTGATGTTTGTGTTGAGCAAGGTGCAGGAACAGTGTTGTCATTGTTGTCAACACAGTCAGACAGATCGGTTGATGCAGTGGACAGGAGTTAAGAGGTTCTTCAGAGTATGTACGATGATTCTCCAAAAGATCGAAGTGGCCCATATGCTAAAAATCAAAAGAAAATCACAAGGAAGAAAAACTGTCGCGATTTCGCGACATGTTGAGCAAGAAAGAAAAACTGTCGCGATTTCGCGACATGTTGAGAAGAAAGAAAAACTGTCGCGATTTCGCGACATGTTGAGAAGCAAGCAAAACTGTCGCTATTTCGCGACATGTTGAGAAGCAAGCAAAGCTGTCGCGATTTCGCGACATGTTCGGAGAGAAAGCGCAAGCAAGCAAAGCTGTCGCGATTTCGCGACATGTTCGGAGAGAAAGCGCAAGCAAGCAAAGCTGTCGCGATTTCGCGACATGTTCGGAGAGAAAGCGCAAGCAAGCAAAGCTGTCGCGATTTCGCGACATATTCGGAGAGAAAGCGCAAGCAAGCAAAGCTGTCGCGATTTCGCGACATGTTCGGAGAGAAAGCGCAAGCAAGCAAAGCTGTCGCGATTTCGCGACATGTTCGGAGAGAAAGCGCAAGCTAGCAAAGCTGTCGCGATTTCGCGACATGTTGGAAGAGAGAAAGCGCAAGCTAGCAAAGCTGTCGCGATTTCGCGACATGTTGGAAGAGAGAAAGCGCAAGCTAGCAAAGCTGTCGCGATTTCGCGACATGTCGGGTTTTTCCGACCCGAAGGCAAGAGAGAGTCCAGGAGAAAAAGTGTCGCGATATCGCGACATGTCGGGTTTTCGCGACCCGAAGGCAAGAGAGAGTCCAGGAGAAAAAGTGTCGCGATATCGCGACATGTCGGGTTTTTGCGACCCGAAGGCAAGAGAGAGAGTCCAGGAGAAAAAGTGTCGCGATATCGCGACATGTTGGGTTTTTGCGACCCGAAGGCAAGAGAAAGAGCCAAGGAGAAAAAGTGTCGCGATATCGTGACATGTATTTTCGGGGGCCGAAGCAAAGAGAAAGCGCAAGGAGACAAAGTGTTGCGATATCGCGACATGTCGCATAATCGCGACTCAAAAGGGCAGCCAGGCAGAGAAAGAAAAAGTGTTGCGATATCGCGACATGTCGCATTTTCGTGACTCGAAAAGGCCATGCTGACAAATAAACAAAAGTGTCGCGATATTGCGACATGTCGCATTTTCGCGACTAAAGGAGGAGAGAGAAAGTAAGAAGGCAGAAGTGTCGTGATATCGCGACAAAAGTAAAGAGGAAGAGTATGGAGGCGAAAGTGTCGCGATATCGCGACATGTGTTTTCGCAGGTACAAGCCAAGAAAAGAAGCAAGGAGGCGAAAGTGTCGCGATATGTGTTTTTGCGGTACAAGTCCGAGAAGAGGACAAAGAGGCAGAAGTGTCGCGAAATCGCGACAGGTCGTTTTGGCGCGAGCTAAGAAGAGAACCCAGCCGAAATAAGATATGTGACAGTTAACTAAAGTTATACAAGAAGCATAGTGGGCCGTGCAGAAGAAAATCATGTAGCTAAAATAAGAAGAGTTAATCGAAGTCGATACGTCGCTTACAGTGCAAGCTACAGAGAAAAATCATACAACTAAAATAAGAACAGATGAACTCAAGTCGAACGATAGTTACAGGCCGCATTACGGAGTGAAAGCATTGAGCGACGGTTAAACCGAAAGTCATCAGTCGAAGACCAAACAAAGAGCCGTAACTATTAATAGGATGCATGAGAGAATACTGTGTGATAAAGGAGTTACATATAGAAGTTTCTATTAATAAGTTGCATGCGAAAATATGGAAGTTAAAAATAGAGTCAGAACTTTGTTATAAAAGGAGGTCTGCGTAGAGAATTAAAGTGCTGCGGAAAAAGAGTGAAAGTGTTGCAAAAAGAGGGTTGGAAGAGTGCCGTAAGAGAGCGTTAAGCAGAGCCGTGAGAGCCGTAAGAATGTAGTAAGAAGCGTAGCAAGAGTGCCGTAAGAGAGCGTTAAGCAGAGCCGTGAGAATGCAGTAAGAAGCGCAAAGAAGAGGGCTGTAAGAGGGCCGTAAAAGTGCAGTAAGCAGAGCCATAAGAGTGTGTGGTGTTTTGGTGAATAGCGAGACAGGTTGGGTTAGCAATAGACCAGTCAGGGTCTTGTACAAGCGATGGCATTTTTATGTCAAACTTATAGTTTCAAAATTGGCACTCAAGTTGGTGCTTGGAATTAGGGGTTGGTGCTCCTTTCTGTTGGTGCAGATAAATTAGGGGTTGGTGCTCCTTTCTGTTGGTGCAAATAAATTAGGGGTTGGTGCTCCTTCCAGTGGGTGCTGGTAAATTAATTGTAAAATTGATATTTTGCGAAGGCTGGATTTGGACGGGAGTCCAAGCAGTCATTTTTGAGGAGTAGCCAAAATTGGTGAACCTCGTTACATCTTGTGTTGTGTGATGCTCTCTTGTTATGTTTGCTTCATTTGGTTTTAAGTTTTCATTGTTTCGGCTTTAAGAGTTGAAGATTTAAGTTTTAAAGAGCTACACTGATTCACCCCCCCCTCTCAGTGACATTGTGAGACTAACAGTTTGGCCTTAGCCAAACTCGACCTTGCACTCGTGCACCCCATGTAGGTGTGGGTATGGGTTCATGCACCTGGCCTATTGGGTACACGAACCTTGTTATCTTGATTTTGTTGGAAATATGTTGAATATTTTCCATGTTATTTTTGGTGGGGTTAACTCTAAAAGGTATTGGACACTCTAAAAGGAAGTTTTAGGAGTTTTTAAGCTATTTTTAGACCCATATGGGCTGTTTAGGGTTTAATATTTGAACCCATGGTTTTTCGCCCATGGTATTGTAACTTGTGCTGTTGTTATTTAATTGCACTTGCATTAGGGTTTGAAGAGAGATGAGAGATTACTGTACTGGGTTTTTACTCGTAAGGGTTTTCGAGGTGGAATATTGTGTTGTGTATCTGTTTTTTTTGATACATAGGGGAGTTGGTTATATCCACACTATTTTTAGTAACTGCCAAGTGCAGCGTTCAAACCACGGGGGCTGCTTCCAACAAGACTATACCACCTCGTTGGTGTTGACCTGGTGTGAGGGGGACCACGGTTGCTTGGGATTTGTACTGTCATCGTTAGTTTGGCATACATATAGAGGATTCAAATCAAACTACTACCTTTGCAACATGCATGTCCCTAAGGTTTGGACCTAGGTCTCTTCTTGATAAGTGTTTGTCCAGACATACAACTACCAATCCACTTAGCCCTTGGGGGCTTTATGTGTGTATCTATTACCCTCTTCTTTTTTCCTTTGATTTTGTATTTACCGTTTTTTTAGATTTAGTTTATTTGGGGCCTTTTGCTTTTCATTTGATATCAGAGCTAGGTTTTTAGCTTTGTTCGAGGAGTAAGGGTTTCAACCTTGTGATATATTAATTCTTGAGTGGGACCTATACGTGGAAGAATCTAGGCGAACGGAAATATTTTAAGGATTTTCATCAAAAGGATGCTTTGTTTGTGAGAGGCCGTTCTCAAAAAAGAAACAAAAAGAAATTAGGAGAAAGGAAATCGAGATCTCTGTTGCACCAAAAAAGAGGAAATGCTGGAAGTCTGGTAAAATAGGGTATTATAAAAGAGATTGCAAATCTAAAAAGGCTGATAATAGCTGATCATTTGATGAAGGAACTTCTGCAGAAACAAAGACCACAAATGAAGATTCATGGGACTTATTCTTAGTTGCAGCGTGCTCAAGTGAATGCCATGACTCATGGCTGATTGACTCAGGTGCTCCTTTCCTATGACTCCTCATAGGGAGGGGTTTTGTGAATATGAAAAAATAAATGGAGGTGAAGTCTTCTTGGGAGACAACTCGACATATAAAATAATAGGTAGAGGAAGAGTCAAATTGAGGTTAAAATATGGAAAAGTTAAAACCCTTCCAGGTGTGTTGCATATTTTGGGTTTGGCAAGGAATATGATATCCATGAGTAAGATGAATGATGCGGGTGTGATTGTGGTATTCAATAAGGATAGTTGCAAGATGGTTTGTGGAGTCTTGGTGTTGGCAAGGGGAGTTTGTACATGAACTCTATTCAAACTTGAGGCTAGCACTGTAAGTATTGATTGCAATAACTCTTTAGTTGTAGAGGAGAATAATACGGTAGAAGTGGCTCTAAGTATTCATGTAGCAAAGACAATGTTGTGGCATCAACGCATGGGGCATATTGGTGAGAAAGGCCTTCGAACATTAAAAATGAAAGGTATGGCTGAAGGAATTTTGCATCTAGTTCATAGTGATGTGTTTGGACCTGCAAAAGTACCATCGTTAGGTAAATCTATCTATTTTGTTATAGTTATAGACGACTTCTCAAGAAAGACCTGGGTATATTTTTTTAAGAAACAAATTTGATGTTTTCAATAAATTTAAAGGGTAAGACTTTTGTAGAAAATCAGGGAGAGAAAAAGATAAATGTTTTGAGAATTGACAATGGTGGTGAGAATTGTTCTAATGAATTTGTGCAGTTTTGCAAAGATTGTGGAATAGAAAGGCGGAAAACAATTTTGTATACTCCACAATAGAATGGAGTTGCAGAACGGATGAACATAACATTGATGGATACAACTAGAAGCATGCCAAGTGGTGTAGGGTTAGAAGGAAAATTCTGGGAAGAAGCCGTGTTAAGTGCTTGTTACCTCATCAGTAAATCTCCTACCTCAGCTTTGGTGGACAAGACTCCACAGGAAGTGTGGATTGGTAACAAATCCTCTCTTAGTCATACAAGGGTTTTTGGTTTCGATGCTTATATGTATGTCCCAAAATAGAAAAAGGACTAAGCTAGACTATAAATCTAAAAATGCATATTTATGGGTTATAGTATTGGTTTTAAAGGATAAGTTGTGGAACCCAGAAACATAGAAGATTGTTTGTAGTCATAATGTGAACTTTAAAGAAACAAAAGGGGTTCCAAAATAGGAAATGCAACCAATCAAAAAACTTGAAATAGGTCAAGTAAAATTGGAACATGAGGAAGAACCTGGTGCTACAAAAGAAGATGAACTACAAAGAGAGTTTGAAGAGGAAAATTTAGAGGAAGAAGGTGAGGAGGAAATTGAAGATGCAAAACTTGGAACTCTAAGTTTGAGGAGATTAGATCGAGTGAGAAGACTCCCAGAAAGGTATAGCCCTTCAAATCTTTGTTCTGCATTTAATATATTAGTTATTGATGAAGAACCCAAGATTGTAAAGGAGGCACTTCAGTCAAGTGAGAATAAGTCTTGGAAAAGGGCCTATGTTGTAAGAAATGGAGTCCTTGGATAAAAATAAGACGTGGGACTTGGTGAAATTACCCCTTGGAAGAAAACCGGTTGGTTGTAAGTGGGTATTCAAGAAGTACAATGTAGAAGGAAAGTTGGAGAAGTACAAGGCTCGCCTAGTAGAAAAAGGATTTTCTCAAGTTGAGGGAATTGACTTTGGTGAGATTTTTTCTCCTGTGGCTAAACTAACTTCAATTAGATTTCTATTGGCTATTTTTGTTGCTTTTGATGTAAAGACAACATTTCTACTTGGTGAACTTGATGAAGACATAAATATCTCACAAAACTAGAATGCTTTAGGGTAAAAGGTAAGGAGGACTTGGTATGCAAGTTGAAAAAGTCTCTTTACGACTTGAAGCAATCTCCAAGAATATGGAACCAAAAATTTGATAGGTTTGTTTTGACACTTGGGCTTGGAAAAAGCAAAGTAGATCCGTGTGTGTATTTTAAACAAGAAGGTGATTTTTTTTTTGTCATTGTTTTGTATGTGGATGATATGCAATTAATTAATAAGGAGATGATAAAGTTACTAAAATCTCAGTTATCTTTTGAATTTGACATGAAGGATTTGGGTGCTGCAAAATTTATTTTGGGCATGGAAATAATAGGGGATCGTGCAAATAAAAAGTTGTGGTTAAATCAAAGGAAATATGTTGATTTGATACTACAAAGGTTTAGGATGCATGATGGTAAACCAGTATGTACTCCATTTTCTGTTGGTCAAAAGTTATCTGCTGAACAATGTCCTAAAACAGATGGGGAAATTGAAGAAATGCATCATGTTCCTTATGCTAGTGCTGTTGGTAGTATGATGTATGCAATGGTTTGTACTAGACCTAATATTGCACATGCAATGGGAGTAGTTAGTAGATATATGTCCAATCCAAGAAAGGAACATTGGACTATTGTTTAAGGATTTTCAGATATTTGCGTGGAACTTCAAACTATGCTATTTGTTACCAAGGAAAATCTGGAGATAGTAATATTGTAAATACAAGGTTTTGTGGATGCTGATTGGGTTGGAGATCTAGACAAGAGAAGATCCATGAGTGCTTATGTGTTTAGACTATTTGGAGGGGTAGTAAGTTGGATGAGTAAAAAGCAATCAATGGTTGCTTTGTCCACAACAAAGGCAGAGTACATTGCAACAACTCATGCCTGTAAAGAAGCAGTGTGGCTACAGAGGTTGTGTTCAACATTTGGTCTTAAGCAGAAGGCTGTGAGAATTGACAGTGACAGTTAGAGTGCAATATTTTTGGCCAACAATATTGGTTTTCATGATTGGTCAAAACATATTGATATCAAGTACCATTTTGTGAGAGAGATGGTTGAAGGGAATCAGGTGATGTTGGAGAAAGTTGATACAAAGAATAATGTTGCTGATTTATTAACAAAGGTTGTACTTGCTCAGAATTGTTTTTGGTGTAGAAGATCTATGGGCATGGTTGCCCTTGACAATTGACAATGGCAGTTTTCGGCCCCTATGGAAAGTATTCAACAAGTGGGAGAATGTTGGAAATATGTTGACTATTTTCCATGTTATTTTTGGCAGACTTAACTCTAAAAGGTACTGTACACTCTCCATGTATCCTCGCCAGGGTTCTTAAGCTATATGGGCTGTTTAGGGTTAAATATTTGAACCCATGGTTTTTCGCCCATGGTATTGTAAAATCCGTTCTTGTGCTGTTGTTATTTAATTGCACTTGCATCAGGGTTTGAAGAGAGATGAGAGATGAACATTATTGTATTGGATATGGTTAAGTTTATACAATAAGGAGATATTATTGTGTTGAGTTTTCTTTTTCTGTAAGAGTTTACCAGGTGAAATATTGTGTTATGTGTGTATCTGTTATCTTCTAATATTTTTCCTTTGATTCTGTATTTACTGTTTTTCTAGATTTAGTTTATCGGGGCCTTTTGCCACATCCATTTTTGTTGATAGCATTAATTATAATTTGTGAATCCTCAAAATTTAAATATATTTCCATCTTTTTTCACTTGCAATTTTAATTTTTGTAAGAAGTGCCCTAGCCTAGTTGTTAGTTGAAGTTCTATACGATTTTGAGTAAGGGAGGAGAATTTTGCCTTCCTAATTTCAAATAACACCACCTCCAAACCACCTCCATTAGCTTTTTGTGGATTTCCTTTTTTTTCTATTTGGTATTGAAATGGGTCCTACCTATATTACATCATGACCACATAGTGGAATGGGTCCCACCTATATTACATCATGACCACCACCTCGAAACCACCTCCATTAGCTTTTTGTGGATTTCCTTTTTTTTCTATTTGGTATTGAAATGGGTCCCACCTATATTACATCATGACCACATAGTGGAATGGGTCCCACCTATATTACATCATGACCACATAGTGGTATTACAATAGTTTGGCAATTATGTATGTATACCTTGGGTTCAAATTTGGATCTCCTCCTTTGAAGTTGAGGAATATAACTAGTTAAGCTAATACCATTTGATATTTTTTAGGATTGTCTTTGGAAGCAACATCAAAATTAATGTTGATAAACCCAAATTTTGTACATTCCCCTTTTTTTTCAACGAGTTTACATAGGTTTTTATGAGGGGTCCCGGTCCCCTCATACTGAGTGGGGTTTGAACCTTGGACCTCTCAACGAGAGGCCAAAGCCCTTACCACTGCAGTAAACTTGCAGCTTTGAATGTTCCTCTTTAACCATAGATCAAAGCAGCTCCTTTGTTTTAATGCCTTTGTTGTAAATGACTTTTCCATGTATAGTCAAATCCTATAACCAAGAGGTTAGCGCCTCTTTTTCTACACTTGAGATTTTCTATGATGAGCATAAATATCTGTAAACATTTTGCAAGAGGCAATAATATAGTTCCAAACTTGGGCATGATTTTGAGATTTATTAAAAATTCCATTAATCCTTTCAAGCCATAAATTTCAACAAATAATGCACAAGAACAATCCTCCACAGAAGACATAATGCTTTAGCTTTGAAATAATTACTGCAACTTTTCATCAACTCTTTCAATGTTGATGGAGCTACCTAATATACTCTCATATATAACCCCAAAGGGTGTGAACAAAGGGACAATGAAAAAGTAAATAGTCTAATCTGAAAGGGTCTATGATATCCTCTTCTTTGTAGACTCTCTTGTAAGAATCTTAATTTGAACTATTAACCGAAGGAATGTTGAGGCCTTAGGGAGACGCACTACTGACTAAACATTCTTCCAAGGGAAATCTTTGGGGTTAGGAAATTTTGATTGCTCTAAATCCTCATATCCCAACTTGATTGAATATCCATAATCTTTTGATAGATTTCAAACCAACTCATCCTTTTGTGTAAAAATAGGCAAATAAAACTCTTGAAGCATCTTTTGAATTTCATTTGCAATTTGTTTGAGTTCCTCCCCTTCAACCAGGTTACAAATAGAAATACATGATCTGGAATTGTTGCTTACATTATTATAATCTTTAATTTTTGGACCTAAGAGATAAGGGTTGCCATTTTGAATTAGAGATAAGAGGATAAGGCCTCAACCGAGCCTCAAATAAATTTTTTGCATAATTTGCCTTATTTATTGACCATCCGTTATGTTTCTTGAATTTGCAAACTATCTGATACTAAGGTCTATGTTGGTGATCCTTTGGGTAGGGTTCCTTTTCTAAAGAATTTCATTGCATCAAGAAAGCCTATATGTTTTTGAAGTAGCATTTTTACGAACTCTTTTCTTGATATTTGAATAATCCCAACCCAAGTTTTATTTTTTATTTTGTAAATAATTTCATTGCGTCAAGAGGACCTATATGTTTTTGAAGTAGCATTTTTACCCAACTCTTTCAATTATACTTGAATATATCCACCCAAGTTTTGCCCTTATGGCCAAACTTGTTTGTAATTTTGCAAACTTGCTTCTCCAATATTTTCTTCTTTGCTAATCCTATCCCACTTACAAAGAGGAAATCTAAATTTTTCCATGCATCCTTTCCAAAGAAAAGTCTCTTTGAATTTTATCAATTTTTGATGCTATACCTCCTGAAATCTTGAAAGTGACATCATATAAACAGGGATGGGTTGCAATTTAGTCTTTATGAGTTGTAACCTTTTTGCCATGGTTAAGAACTTATCTTTCCAACCTGCCAAAGAAGCTTTTATTCTATCCAAACAAGAGACCCAAAGCTCCTTTTTATTATCAATTTAGAAGCCTAAAATATCAACAATAATTTGTTGTAAACCTAGAGCGGTGTTATGAAAAACATCTTGGATTTTGTAGCATTAACTAACTGTCCAGAAGCCTTTTCATAGCATGATAATATTGAATTAATCTCCATGGCCTCACTGATTGAGGCAAGGCCCAAAAGAAAATTATCATCAACAAATTGAAGATGAGATTCAAAGGGAGCATTTTTTGCAACCGAAATATCTTTGATTTTTTCTTCTGATTTTGCCTTTGAGAAAATTCCCCCTAATGCTCTCACAAGAATAATAATTAGATAGAGGATCACCTTGGCGGAGTCCATGAGATGACTTATAGTAATCGGTAGGAGAACCATTGATCAAAATAGAATATTTTGAAGTGATATAACAACATTCATTCACATCAACTTTGATCAAAGCCAAACATTTTGAGAATATCTTGTAAAAAACTCCAGCAAACCGTATCATATGCTTTGTTCATATTTTTCATAAGCATACCTAGTTTTTTTCATGGAATGAAAAGAATGTATGGACTCCTGCGCAATGATGACGCCATCAATAATTTCCTTTGAGATAACACAATCTAGAATGCCTTTCAACCCATTTGGCATAATTTTTCAATATTTATGAAGGCTTCTTGGACGAAAATTATCAAAATATTTCATCTCACCTTCTTGGGAACCAATGTAATAAAAGTGGCATTGATCTCAGTCATTGTCGCCTTCCTTTTCCAGGCTCTTTAGAAGAAACTGCTAGATAATCCCCCATGTTCCAAATATTTTTAAAAGCATCCTTACATTCGTTGCTAATCAATCTGAAATGCAAGGAATATTGTCATAAGCACTTTCTTCTTTATACTGCCCCGAAAACCCTAAATTACAGGAATGATCCTCCATAGTAATTACTTTCTTATGCTGCCCTTAAAACCCTAAATTCACATGGATATTCTCCATAGTAATTACTTTCTTATGCTGCCCTTAAAACCCTAAATTCACATGGATATCATCCATATGCATTTTTTATTATGCTGCTCTTGTAACCTTAAAGTGCAACATATACACTTTGTACTACTATTTTTATTGCAAGGAGATGCTGTGAAAATGAAGATGATTTACCTGGATTAACCTTGACCTCCTTGACCTTGTTTGCTTTAAAATTTGTCTCACCATCTTCCTTTGCACCTTTAACTCCCGAATATGAACTTGTGCATTGTACTTCCTCATCTCTTGTGTCGTTTTTTTCTTCTAATGGTTGATTCAAGGGAACTATAATAACTTTTGCCATTTGATGCAGAGATTTTTATTTTGCCACCTTCGTAGGAGTGGAAAATTCTTGTTTTGACCCAGCTTCTACCATGATATGATCTCCTTGTTTCATATTGAAGTTTGTTTCATGCCCAAAATTTTCAACCTCTTTCTTCATCATTTTCACTTTGCAATTTCTTGCCATGAGTCTGGTCTTATAACATTTGTAATATCAGAATGTAATGTTTTCATCATCCACTTGATCACATTTTTTGATTCAGATGTAATCCTAATGGACTGTGGTAAAGGTTTTGAAATATCCATTATTCAATTGTAGACAACATGCCTTCTTTCCTTAGTAGCTATTTGGTCCCTCTTGGATGAACTCCACCAGAGTATTGCTGATATTCTTCAAAACCTCTTTGTTGATAAGCTGCTAAGGAAGTCCAAAAAGCCAAATCTACACTGCAGGCCTTTTAATAGTCTCTGTTGCAACAAAAAATTCTAAACTTCCATGGTTTTAAATATAATGCATCTTTGCCCTAAACCAAGGGCCAGCATTCATTATTATACCCCTAATTTCTGAACTGGAGAAGATAACGAGGACGAGTCCTTTTGGAATAAAAATCATAGAGTAATTTGAATTCAATCCCCACTTGATCCAATTTTGAATCTCCGAAAAACCTGGCAAGTAGCCATAGAATTTACATATGAACCCTCTGCTTTTAAGAACCATTATATCATGCTTGGTCATCTCATCCTTGATAATCACTTGTGGTGTAGTATCTGCTATGTGGATAGGGTTTGCCATAGATTCACTCTTGCTCTCATCGCTAAGTAGGGCATTCATACTTCGAACTAAGACATCTGTACTTTCAACTAGGTCATCCTTATTTCAGTAAGGAGTTTAAAAAATGACTTTTCTGCCATGATAGATTTTCTTCACATGAATCCTTTTCTAGAACAAGAAGTGGTGCTCACTCCTTGTTTGTGCTTTGCTTCCTGCGCATGCTTCTTGTATGCACTTGTAACACTTGCTTACTTTATAAAACAAGAAAAAGGTGAGGCTTGCGCCCGGCTTGCACTTGTTGTAACCGCTTTTGCTTATATGCTATTGTAGCCATTTGATCCAATGCCTTTGAGTGTTATTATTGAGATCTTTTTGTTTTTCAATGTATTTTTCATATGGATCAGGAAATTACTTCCATTGGTTGCAATGAAGTATAGCTTCAGTCCAATTTAATACATCTGTTTCTTTTTTGAAGAAAATGCAAAGTATGTTTGTGTTCATTTGAAATAAATCTGTTGAAGTATCCCTTATGTCAAATTTTTCAGGTTGTGAAGATTGTCCTTGTGTTTGTGTTCATTTGAAATGTCTCTGTTAAGTGCCTCTTTGGTCCTGAAGGTTGTCCTTATGTTTGTGTTCATTTGAAAGAAATTTGTTAAGTACCCCAATGTCAGTCTTTTAGGTTTCGTCTTATTTTGCTTCTCTTGATATATTTTTCATTTTGCAACTTTAGACAAATATATTGCCTACGTGATAGCTGGCTATCATCACCTGGAAGAGTCCTATTTGCTGAGATATTGTGTCTTAACTCTTCTTTCTTTTAGAAAGTAATAGGCCTTCTCTTCAAAACTAGCATTGTAAGGTATGAGATTCATATCCAGAACAACTGTTGTTATTTGTTTCATTCCTTTGTTTTTTGCATTCTAGGGGGCGATTCCTCTTGCATTTTTCCTTGCTACATCTAACTTGTATAGTTCTGTGCTCCTTGATTGTTTATTGCTTTGATTGAGAACAAATTCTCCACAATTGGGTGTTTTTGCTGTGAGGTTTGTTGGGAATTATACTTTTTCCTTCTTGGCAGTGTCCCCATGATGAATGGAATGTTCCTATTTCAACTAATGTTTTGTTAGTTGGTTACTTATTGACATGCATATGGCATTTGCAACTAAAGGCTCCCGATATAATATCCAAAATGTGGTCAGGGGCCAAGGCTAGAACAATCTCTTTTTACTCATTTCATAAACAATGCAATGTACTTGTTTTATGAAATCTGCAAGCTTGTAGCAGTATGGTGATTCTGCTTTAGAAATTTATGGCTGCTGTTATATATGTGCAGTCACTTGGTTCGTGTATGTGTATCTCCAAGCAAACTTGCTCTTGTTGGATCAACAGAAGTTATGGACACATGATTTATATTTTTAAAATCATTGCTTTTTTAATCTCCTGAATGGAACAGACTCAGAGGCGAGCAAGGATTCACAGGCTTCGGTTGGAGAAAGGTGCTCAGAAGGCAGCAGAGGAACTTGAGAAATGTAATATGCATATGTTTTTTTTCCTAACACATTAATTACAAATGGTGGAAGTTCTATGGTATAGTGCAAATGCAATTGATCTTTAATTCCTCGAGTATACAGTATATTTGGAAGCTGTCACTTAATCAACAATCTGTTTCCGTTTTAATATTGTGTTTGATTTTTTGCTTTAATTAAGGATGTAAACGTATACAACCCTTGTAGCCATACTAAAATTGCAGCAATTCATGTAGATGATCCTCATAAAGATCCCAATGTGTCAGGAGATCCGTACAAGACATTGTTTGTTGCAAGGCTTGTAAGTGATTTTATACTGGTCACTTGCCTTCAATTTTTAAATTGCTGTTCATGCACGTGTAACTTTATCAGGGGTTAGATTGCAGACTCTGTTGTTCTTGAAGAGCCAATGATTATACTTTGTTTCCCAAGTTTTCATGAAATTTTCTTGTTGCATTAATGCAGAGCTATGAGACAACGGAGCACAAAATCAAGAGAGAATTTGAGGCATATGGGCCTATCAAGCGGGTAGGTATTTTAGAGCAATCCCGTAATGGGCCTAGTCTTGTTGCTCTTGGGTAAGAGATCTTGCTTGACCATGTTAACTTGTCAGATTTTGCACCGTAAGGTTTAAGTTTCTGGTACTGGTTTTCATCACTCATTCCTACAGAGTGTTCTGCATGCTTTAGAATTGGAGCATAAGAAAGTTTGTATTTATTGGCGACTTGGGTACGTTGCATTTAAGGTTTTTTTTTCTTCCTGGCCATTTTGTTTCAATATATATGTTGATCAAAGTTGACTTTCCACATTAGTCAGCTAGTATTCTTCCAGAATTCCTGTTTTAGTATTTAGTTTATTTAAGTATATCATCCTTGGTAAGGGGGAAGGTTCCATATATGTTTGGTAAGTCAGCCATCCACATTGGTTTATTCTGCCAACACAATTGCCATGAAGGTGGTGCATTCTCAGTTGAAATCGCGTGGCGAAGCTGTACACCTCAAAGGTGAGCACGGCTAGTGGGGCATAGTGCCTGTCTGCCGTGCCAGTTTAGGTTTAGAAGTTTAAAATATTGTAGGCAGTAACATGGAGTGCTGTTGTGTATAGCCTGCTTATATCTCAGCTAATGTCAGCATGAATTGATTAGGATGTCAAACAAAGCTTTAGTTAACTATTCTGGAACTATCATTTTGATTTGCAATATGTTTGATGTGTATGTCCCAGGTTCGTCTTGTTCATGACAAAGACACCAATAAACCAAGAGGTTATGCATTTGTGGAGTACATGCACACAAGGGATATGAAAGGTACATTGTTTCTCAACATTGCTTTACTTTATCTTTTTATTACGATATACATACAGATGTCAATTTTTAGCTATTATATGCCCTACAGACTATTTGTGATGAGTTTGTAGCTCTGTGAGCCCACAAAAAATGTATAATTTTTTGGGGAAAAATAGCTTGTGTATGTCTCCTCCTGGGGCTATTGGGGCTGGGATTTGTCCCATGTGACTGAGTTTGGTCAACTGGTCAGTCAAATGGCCCCATGTTCTTTGTCAATTGAATCCAGGCATGTGTATATAACATAGGTAAAGGCATTATCTAGTTACTCTTGTTTCCTTAAATGTCTACTGAATGCCTTTTAACATATTATATTTTTCAGCTGCATACAAGCAAGCGGATGGTCGCAAGATAGACAATAGGAGGGTGCTTGTGGATGTTGAACGAGGAAGAACCGTGCCCAACTGGCGACCTCGAAGGCTTGGCGGCGGCTTGGGATCGACCAGGGTTGGAGGCGAGGAAGTCAATCAGAAATATTCTGGACGGTTAGTAGTCTTGCATTTGCACACGGGTGGCTATTATTCTATATTTTCTTGATGTATGTTGACAGTTGTATATATGATTGAAACTTAACAGAGAACCACAACTAGTTTCAGCTGGACAACCTCGATCTGAAGAGCCCAAAATTAGAGAGGAGCGATATGATGATCGGTAATTTTGCAGTTATTTTTTTTAATTAGAACAATATGGGTATTTATTTCAATTTATGTTCTATTTTTTTTTCCGTGCATTAAACATGGATGCAATTGTGACTGACAGGAAGGAGAGGGAACGAGACCGCGAGAGATCACGTGAGCGTTCCCATGAACGTTCACGTGGCCGAGATAGAGATAGAGATCGTGACCGAGACCATGATATTGACCGTGATCGCGAGACGAGGGACCATGATAGGCATTACAGAGATCGGGACAGAGACCGGGACAGGGACAGAGAACGAGGTCGTGATCGTGACCGTTATCGTGAACGGGATCGTGTTCGTGATAGAGAAAGAGAGAGAGATCACATGGAACGGTCTCATTCACGGGATTATGAGCGGGATAGGTGAAAGACTGCGATGCTTTTTAATGAAAGGTAAAATGGTTGAGAATATGATGCTTTCAAGCATTTCATTTTAATCACAAAACAATGAGATTGAGATAACATTGTAGTTTTTGCTCTAGCGAAGGAATGGAAGTTATTTTGTTTTATTTAGAAGTTGTGATATGGTTCTGGATATAGTAGCAAGACATAAATCATGACGAGCAGTTCTAATGTCAATTCTCTGAAACCAAGCTATTTACGCTGTCGTAGTGCACAGCCATTGCTAGTTTCTTATCATGGTATCTATAATTGTAATGCATTGTTAAAACCATCCAATTCTGGCTTTATTTGCTATTGTGATTACATTTGGAAGCATGCCATAGCCACCATTGGTAGTTTCTTACCTATGGTATATATAAATCGAGTTATTGCCAAGTTGCAATGCCATGTTAAAATCATCAAATTTTGGCTTATTTGCTATTGTGATTACATTTGGAAGCATGCCATAAATTTCAATTTTCTTTCATTGCATTTGATGTTAATGCATTTTGGATTTTTGAATGCTGAAGCAATTTTGTAGTTAGGCTTGAACATTGGTTTCATTCAGAGTAAAATTTTGTGGCAGTGCATTTTTATCCGTTAAATGCTATCTGTAGTAACTAAAAATTTTCCATGCTCTTGAAACACATGTTATGGTTTAACATTTTGTATCTGATGTAGTCTTCAAAATCAGGATCTCCATGATATGCCCAATCCGTGGAATATAATTAAGATTATTTAAGAGGGGATTTGACTTCATGAAGTTAAAATTTCAAAACATGAAATTTAACTGATAATTTTGTTTGGCTAAAATAAAAATTATAATTTTGTTCAGATGTAATTGCAATCTCCTGTTGTGATTCTCAATACTTTCTGATAAATAAAGTACATTTTATTTTTTATTTTTTTGCAAATGGTTTATACAAGTTAAAATTATCTGTTCATTCTGATTTGATTGTATGTGCAATATAAATAAAGGTTCTTGTTGTTTTCCAAAGTGCAAAATTATACAAAGGACAAGCTTAATAAATTGAGTGTTGTTTTCTTAACTGCAAAATTATACGAAACACGCTTAATAAATGGGGTGAAATGTATAGGGAGATTTACATAATTCTTTTCTATGCATATTTTGTACCCCAATGTCATTTACTGGTAAGAGTAGTATCTTTAATAAGCTTGCATCATCTTAGCATTTCTACTTTGGAGTAAAAGGAAATGTGGTGGACCCTAAGCTGCCACCCCATAGTCTTGATTAGTTGTGGGTGCTTGTTCAGTAGGAGGTAGATTGTTTGTTGGAGGGTTGGGTCGAGTCGAGAACCTTCTATAACAAGACGACATTCGTCAATTAAGTCCTGAACCACATGTTTCAACCTCTTACATGAGTTTGTCATGTGCCCCTCCACTCTATGATACTTACAATGTTGACCAGGCGTATACCAATCAGTCGTGGTATTGGGTTGCCTTGTGGAAGGCAAGTAAATCATATTAGCTTCCAAAAGTTGCTGTATGGCCACATTTCTTAGTGGAGGATTTTGAGGTTGGCGAAGCACCATCTTTTTTGGGTGTTAAGAATGTTTTTAACAGGCCTACTATCTGTTACTCCATCACCAACTACATGCTTCTTTTTATATTGTGCTTTCGTGGTCCTATCTTCCTTTATCTTAAGTTGATCTCTTTGGATAAGGGCTTGCCCTACTCTTCTTGCTAGATCTATTGCTTGCTCAAAAGAGGTGATAGCTTTAGTTTCCGATTCATAAGATATTTCCTTTTCTAAATTCCCAATAAATATCTCAAGCATGTCTCAAGGAGGTAAGGTATATCTCAAGCATCCAATTAGACTCCTTCAATGAGACAATTTTTTTGAAAAACTCTCATCTTTCCCTTGTTTCAACATGTAAACATCTTTCATGGTCATATTATTTTCAACATAAGCTCTGATCTGTTGAATAAACATTTCAGCCGTCTCTTCGAAATTCCTCAAAGAATGATTAGCTAGTTGATATTACCACTTTAACACCATACCACCAAGGCTCTTACGGAACGTCTTTAGCAACAAAATATCATATATGATATCATGACATGTTATCCTAAAGATTCATAAATGCTCAATTGGATCTTTTGTTCCTTTATAGTCAAAATTGACATTGGAAAATGCTTAGGGTAGGGCTTAGAGGCACAACAGGGTCTAAGGGCTAATTGCACATTTCTCTATAGTTTTAAGTGAAACTAGGAGGCTGAATCATATCTACTCTTGAAACCAATTGTTTCATGACATTTGTTAAACTTTTCATTTCAGGATTGTTGCTGTGCAATGCCCCTAGGTTCCCTAGGGGAGGGGTATAGGTAGATTGTTGAAAGGGAACTTGGCCAATGTTGGAGGTATTGATACTATTATGGTATGGGTTGTGATATGTGGTATTTTGCTGTGCAGGATAATTGACATTTGGTGGAACAAAAACATGAATGTTGAGATGAGTAGAACGAGGAGGAAATTGAACATAATCTTGAGTGGCACTACTAGTTGGAATAAATATGTGGTATTTTGCTGTGCAGGATAATTGACATTTGGTGGAACAAAAACATGAATGTTGAGATGAGTAGAACGAGGAGGAAATTGAACATAATCTTGAGTGGCACTACTAGTTGGAATAATTTGTGAAATTCTTACAACATTGGTGGTCATAGTAGTAGCATATGTTGGTTGATGAGAAGGATTAACATGATATGAACAGTCAAACAAGGGGTTGTTATGAACATGAATGTTGTTGGTTGATAAGAGACGGTAGGAGGCATCTCGTCTTTTTTGGGTTGGGCTTCCTCTGCCATAGCCTTAACCAAAGCTTCTCTGTGGAGTTTCATAAACCCCATAGATGATCAAATGATGTAAAAGTGAAGCCACCATTAGGCCCCTCATAGATATCATAGTTGGTATTCATTTCCACATGTTCTTGTTCTTCTACATCAAGATTATGATTCTCCCTATCAATTAGACCATCTTCTTGAGGAATCTGATCAAATTCTAAGCGCCTTCGTTGACTCTTGAAGAACAGAGCCATTAGGAGAAACAAAAGGATAGAGGAGAAAACCAAGGAAAGACACAAGAAGATTGTTAAGATGTTTTTAAATGTTTTCTATTTTAAACAAACAAAATTAGTGGTCTTATTTAAAATTTCAAGAGAAAAGCAAAGGAAAAGGCTTCCTATCTTGGCCACTAAGATGTGTGTTCACGTTGGGTTCACCAAAAATGTAGAGGGGGAAAATTGCCCTGCTGCATATGATTCTTGGTTGGATTCGTCGTGATCCAAGGTGATTGCGAGGGTATGTTGTATAACTCTACACCGGAATAAAGAAACGGGTTCACCAGGAATGGTTTTAGGATCCGCTCCAAGTTTGGGGTGGAAATGTTTAATGCGTGATTTAAGCAAACAATGTAAAGCACACAAGATGCAAGAAGACTAACCCTAATAAGATTATTTGATTCAATGATATCTAACCCTAGATTGCAAGAAATGAAATCCTTTTCTTTGAGCAAGGGACCAAGTGAATGCACAAACAAGACTAAACCCTATATGCCTTTTTCCTTTTAAATGCCTAGAAATCAATCCAATCAAAAGCAAATAACACAACCTAACGACTTTACTTAGGGCACTTATCAGATCCGGTGTTTGATCCAAGCCTTATCTTGTGTCTAGAATATATCACAGTTCCAATTCTGCAACATAACTTAGGGCTTGCTTAGGCTGCTGTAAGATTGAGCTTGGAGGCACAACAGTCAAGCTCCCTAGGTCCTTTTAGTTGACCGTTCGTAATAAAAATGAGCTTTGACCTTTGGAACAAACAACGAAATATGATAGCATGGAACAGTAAATGAGTTGCAAACAAAATGCACACAATAAAATGAATAGGAATGTATCTTTGAAACCTAGGTTTGGGAACCAGTAATTGCTCTCAAGCTAATGCAATATGAATGATGTAGACCTGAACAAAACAAAAATAGAAATGAAGCAGTTCACAACAGGCACACAAATCAAAACCCTAGGGTTTTGAGATGAACAATCACCCCAAAGTCTACCTAGATTGAATTTGTGCCCTGCACATTACCAAGCGCGAATTTGATAACAGAGAAGCGTACACAGAACGCCTCTGCTTTCGCCGAATTTGCGTCTTGTAGCAGACGAGGCGCATATTCACACGAGGGTTTAAAATCCCAAAATAGGGACCAAAATGCGACAAAACACAGAATGAAGAAATTAAATGAACTAATAAATGCAAAGGAACAACCTGGTGATCTTGTGGAAGAAGGGCAAAGATGGAAGCCCTCTCCTTCAAGAAGACAAGTTGTTGTCAAAGCTTTTTCCACTTGCAAACCATAAGGAACACACCAACAACAGAACACCAATGCACCAAGATCATCCGAAGATCGCAAAAGAAATCAAAAGAACTGTTATTTTGCATGAACTTTGGTAGATTGATAGCTAGAACACAGTGGAATCATTTGGGGAGAAAAAGGGGATCCAATCCCTCTATTTATAGAGGGCTAAAAGGCGGGAAAACAAAAGTAACCTTGATTAAGCCGATGCCCCAAATAGGGTTAGCTTAAATTTTAGGTTTTGCAAGAAAAACCCTAAATTTACCGAATCTACGCCTCGAAATTTACAAGCGTGGATTTGGTTATGGAAAGCAAGGCAAAAAACAAGAAAAAAGGGGCTAAACTTGCTTTTAGCAAGTTTGAGAGCCTCTCAAAGGAACCTAAGGAAAAATGACTCATTTGGGTGGGTCAATTTTTCGTATCTACACTTTTCCATGTAGATTTTGAACCCCAATGTCATTTATTGTCAAGAGTAATATCTTTAATAAGCTTGCATCGTCTTAGCATTTATACTTTGGAGTAGAAGGAAATGTGGTGGACCCTAAGCTGCCACCCCATATATTTCAAACTTTGGCCCAAAACCTCCACATTTCCTTTCATCTCCACACAACAAGAGTAGCAAAAATAATAATCCTGTTCATCATTTAAAACATTACTGCACTCAAGTTCTCAGTCCTTCAAGTAAAATTATTTTGGCAAGGCCAAAGATTTCTTAGAATATGTAAGCATTTTTGCGTTGTGTAGCCATATATCAAGTGCGATACTTTGGCCTCTTTAGAATACCAGCAGTGGTTGCCTCTTCGACAAATTCTGAGCTAACTCAATATGGGAAACAACAACATATAATAACCTCTCATAGACAACAATATATGATAACCATTCACGACTTTGATCAGTAGTGTGTCCTTGTTATCTGACAATTTTTAACTTTGTGATGTGTTCATGATGTAAGCTTAAGAAAGTTTCATTTAGCATGAAGAATTGTTTTATATGTTTAAAATGCCTCTTGCTTCTTGATCACAATTTAGTACGTGCAAATGAACAGTTGATTACAGGGCGAGGAACTGTGTTACAATTAAAAAAAGCCCTCATTGCCGATGTTGTCCTCGGTAGACATAGGACAATGCCAAAAAAGATTGTATGTTTTTTATTCTGTAAAATACCAAGAAAAATGACAGAAATAGTCTAATTTTCTTTTTCAATTGGTTATATTGGATTGAAACGGGCCCACCTGTATTACATCATCACCACATAGTGGTATTACAACAAAGCTTGGATATTATCTATGTATCGCTTGGCAAGATTTGAACCTTGGTCTCCTTAAATGTTGAGGAATCTAATTGGTTGAGCTAATGCCACTTGATAACATAAATGGTCTTGTTAACTTCTGACGATTTTGTTTTAATAGAGAGGGAGACAATCGTATTGTTTGTGTGATAAATTAATAAGTTTGTTAGTCTAGTTTTGGATATTCCTGCTTATGTGAGGGATCTGAATGGGAAACAAGTACAACCCAAATTTACTGGCAGTAATTGAAAATAAAATAAAAATTTTGAACTATTAAAATAATAGTGAGATACACAAAATGTTTGTAGGAGCCCATGAAAAATTCAATACAACAAATTTGAAAACTTTGAGATTGTATGTAATATTGATCAATTCTATGCATTCAAAAAATAGGAAAATAAGGGAGGGTCAATGGCATCTTGGTGACCTATGACCCTCAGTTGTGCTGCACATTGCGTATTACTTCAATTTATTTTTTAGAACTTTGAGATAGTATGTAATGTTAATCAATTTTATGCATTGAAAAAGGGGAAAAGAAGAGAGGCCAGTGTTAAGAATTGGAGAGGGGAAAGGGGCCAATTTCCTAGGCCACACCTTAGACTCATCATGTGATGGTTGTATGAGAGGTGTATGCCATATTGCCTAGATCTTGCCTATAGTGTTAGGAGCTTTGGTGGCCTACTCTTTTATCTCCATCATGCGGAGATTACATGGCTACATACAAGCAAGAGATGCAATGTTGAAACAAGGGGACATGGTCTGTAAACTTAGGATAATTTTGAGTGTGTAGGTCAAGGTTGATGTGGAGTTGGTGGTAATGAGGAGGATAGGATGTGTACGAGAAGACCTACATGCTAGAGAACTCCCTAATTGATATAGTTTCTCAATAGTTTTGATTCTACTTGCTCCTTGTATAATTGGGAGGTAAAGGAGATAGAAATGCTTGGGATGGCATGCGTTCAAATCCAAATGTCCCTATGCATGATATGCCTGTAGTACAACATCCCAAGGTAAATAGTGGGATTGAGATACAACACTTCTAAAGGAATGTTGTAGTCCAAGGGTTCTAGCAGACGTTTAAGGACGGGCTTGCAAGGCTAAAGGCCAATAGGGTGGAAGGTAAGTGAGATGAGAAAGAGGGCTATCATGCAATGTAAGTTGAGAGCTTGTCACCACATTGTACATGTGACATGACAATGATATAACATCCCAAGGTAAATAGTTGGATTGAGATACCTTACTTCTTAAGGGATGTTTTAGTCCAAGGGTTCTAGAGGAAAGAATGGAGAAGAGTTGATTTGTGATATTCCAATGTGCATAGGTATGAGATGTGCACCTCATACTAGAGTTGAGATTGGATGATATAAAATTTCTTTTGAATCAACCTCTAGAGAAGGCCAAATCCTTGAAATTGCCTAAAATTTAAAAAGAAAAGGGAAAGAGAAACAAGGGAGAAAGGGGTAGAAACGAGATTAAAGCGGTCAGAGTTCAACAACATTATTTTCAGTTGCATGAACATAGGCCACTAAGTACAAACAAAAGCCTAATGGACTATACAATTGCAATTATGAAAAAATAAACATAAGCACATATGTTGTATCCCCAAATACTTTGATTAAAAGAAGTCAAACAACCAAACAATCCTAAGCCTAATAGAATTCACTTTCCTAAAACCTAACAGAAATTCCTCCAATCACAGTATAGCCAGACTCACTAAAAGCATTACAATATCCAAAATTTTATGCGCTCTGATAAAAATAAGTCAAACAACTTTAGGCCTAACAAAATTTACTTCAACTAGAATTGAAATAAGCCAAATAGCATGAAGCCTAACAAAATTTACTCCTACCATAGCATGAATGAAAATGTAGGAAGTGTAAATATTACAAGAATCAACAATTATTTATACTATAATTGGGGTAAGTCAAACAAATTTGTATTAAATTTGAGCACCATAAACATACAACCTATAACAGGCAAACACTAAAGTATCTGACCCTTACAAATGATGAACACAACTCCTTTTGTAGCTTTCACTAGCCTAAAATAAAATCAATTATTACATATAATATTGGTCAAAATTGATTGGGCACAATCTTGGGTTGAGTTGGCACCATTTGGCCTCTTAATCTTGCTCTACACCTTGTTTGTCAGATTGTTACGATTCTTAGGATGCTTTGTCATGCTTCATGGAGGTGGCTATCACTTTCTAGCTCTAATGGATGCTACATGGTATAACTACCCATTTCTTGAGCATCACGTGTCCTTTGCATTGAGATCCTTGAGTTCATGATGCTGCTGCAGGATCTCTTGCCTTCTAGGCTGTTCTTGCTCTCTTATGCTTTTCGGGCTTAGACTCCCTCGTGAGTTGCTTACATTATGCTAGAGTCCTTGAAAGCTTGTCTAACGCCATTCGACAAAGTGTTTCGACTCATCTTAGCTTTCGGACTTATAAAATGAATTGCTTCTCTGCTGGAACATTTTGAAAGATATATTAATGTTAGTGCTAAGAAATGGTTCGACTAGCTATTTAGGCTCTTTGATTTATGTGTTGTTCACTTTGTCGAAGATTATAACAAAGTTATGACTTGTTTCCTCCGCATATCCGACCTAAGTTAAAGCTTCTAGCTTAACTTGTATAAGCAAAGCTTTACCTGAAATTCCTCCATTTGGCTTCGAATGAAAAATTGCATGATGTTTAATCCAGTAAGGTTTATTTTCTTTCATGCTAATTCTAGGGTGACCTTTATGTAGACTAATACGACTTAATGATCTGTAAAAGTTTCTCAACTTGAAACATTTAATACATTTTTTCTTCCATATATTTTTAGCTCTTCTAGACAATCCCAATTTTTGGTCTGGCCATCTCGGGTCCCCTTTTCCTCCGCAATCATTTTTGGATTCTATTCCCCATGGTCCCCTGTTAATGCTGCATTAATAATTGCATCGAAAAATAGTGAATCCAATCATAGATGAGGAAAAATTCAATTTTTGAACCCACCCATTTGAATTATTGGTGGCTTTATAACCGCTATATGAGACTTTATGCTAAAGGTAGAGCCATTTTCATTGTCACTAGAATGACTATAAGACTTATTAATTATAAAATTTGGCTTAGCTATCATCGAATTGGTTGTGTACTTGTCTCTTTGGTATGACGAATCAACATAGCCTCTTGGCACAGGGAGTTTTAACAACTTTTGGCATAGGCCTTCCCTTGTTATTATCCTTGGCATATTTACAACATCAACTACTTGCAAGATAGAACGAGCTTTAGGTCCTATGATATTATTCAACTCTTGGGCAACAATTTAGCTCAATATTCTCCTTCTCAAGTTGGATTTGTCTATTTTAGTGAAATTTCACTACAATAATCTATTAGAGGAAGAAAAATAGTCTTGCAAAATTGTGATATGATTATAGTACATTGACATTTTGACCATAATTTTGATTTTTATAATTGTGTACATAGGTGACTTATTATATATACATACATACTATTTTTTCTTACCTCGGTGTAATATGACTTACATGATCTTCTTGATTTAGCTTGTACTTATTTGAGTTTAGAATGTACTACATTATAGGGTTTAAATCTTGGTATGATTAGGATGTTTTATTAGATGGAAATAGTGGATAAATTCCAAAATAAATGTATGTGTAGTAAAGAGTCCTAGACATTTGAAATAACTACTTAAATAAGGTAAGAGTTAAAAATTCAAGATCTTATATCGATACCTTGACACTCAAATGCAATCAATTAAAACCAAAAACAACTTGGAATTTGGCTAGGATATGGGAAAGAGACAATGAACTAAGTACACCCCTATTATTATATTTGAATATTTTTATCCTTTTCTTATTTTGAGGTTGACGACAAATATTTAGATATTTAATAACAACTCCTAATGACTTCTATGTCATGATATTGAAACATTGATAAGATAGTTGAAGGGCAATCTTATAATTGCCAAATTGAAGTAGGAGTTGGATTACATCCTTACTATTGAAGGAACTTGATCAATATTGGTTTAAGGATATAGATAACATTGATTTGATAAAGGGATTTGCATAAGCCAATTTGTAGTTTCCCTACAAAACCTTTCTAAAAGGTGAAACATGAAATGGTAAGAACGCTTTCCACATCGGACCAAAATCTAGGGCATGCTAAGAAATAAGAAAGATAGAAGGTTTAGAAGGAATGTTGTTGTGCATGCAATTGCCATACTTATGTATACATGATTTGTTAAGAACAAGTAATGTTTGAAATAAACCATTTGAAATGCAAAAGCGGACAATATAATGTGAGACTAGAGACAAATGCTTGTGATGATGCTAGTTGACATGATAGTCAAGCTCCTTCCCCTCCATATTAGACAATTAATAAGAGCTATTTTGTTATGGTGGATGCTTTGATTTGGGCCAAACCAAATGGGGATAAATTTTGTTTTCCTCTTTAGGTTTCTTTTTAACTCTAGTATTTAACTTAAGAACTAGATCTCTACCTTCAAAGGACAAGTTGTAACCCTTTGGTTACAATGATGAGTGAGACAAGATATATGAACTTCATGGACTTGTTAAGCCTTTAAGCAATTTTTATCTAGGGTTTATGAAAAATTCAAATGACCTACCCTACCTTATGTATCTATGAGGGTATTTTTATCCTTTTGTAGGTAAAACAAGTTTAACTAGATAATCAAACAAATAAGGGCAATGGGTGCTCACACTAGTACAATATACCTATAATGATAAGTACAATTGGAGATGCCATTTTTTATTAGCTTTGTAATGGATTATGACAAGATTGTATTGAAAGTTTTGTTGATGGTATTTGCTTAGCTACTAGGTCATAAGCACTATAGAAGTAAACTTGTGTTTAATGTAAAATATACAATAAATCTCAAAGGATAAACTATTATCTGAGATAATCTTGTGAGGGTAGATAAACCTAATAAACCTATTTACAATTTGCTTAGAGATGAACTTGGCTATTGTGGTTCTAGTGAGAGTGGTGAGATATATGGCATCCATAAATCTGGTGAATACTTAGGAACAATGATGATGATATGATGTACATTAAAATATGTAGGGGTAATCCTCCAAAAGGGTGAAGCCTCTATGTGGATAAGGGTTAGAGAGTTGCTATGTGTTGTAATTAATATGATGGCATATGTAAGATGTTTGAGGGAGTTTGTCATTGAGAACACTTGTGAATGAACTCTATAACATATTTCTTAATATAACCATAATTAAAGCAGATAATTTTTAAGGGAAATGGCATGACCATCATAGAAGCCATGGTACGTTTGTTATAGAAGAAGTGAGGTCAAGTCTCATGTATATAGGTGCATGAATACACCATTGAAAGAACACCAATATAAGACATCTCCTAGAATGACATATGTGGAAGCCAAGACATAAACCCTTCACTTTTATGAAGGCACATTAATGAAATATGCTTGAGCAAGAAGATATTTGATAATGAGTGTGACATAGGGACATGGAAATGGAAGAGGTATACAAGAATACATTCATTGGAAAAGTCACCATTCATTGAGTCTCTTTGAATTGGAAGTTTTACCACCTTCTAATCAACTATGATGTACCCCTTGATAGATTTATACTTTACATATATGAGCTTAAACTCACTTAGAAGGGTGATCTAGCATATTGCATGAAGGCTTAGGGAATGGTAGGGTAAGAAAAGTCATGTTACCACAATAATTTTCTAATTAAGCATGTAATTTCGTAGTTGTTTGGTGGCAAAAACTCTTTTGATTGGCTATGGTTATGCTCATTACTGATAAGAGTGTAACTAATGAAATATATTGCCATATCTTTCTTGAGGTTATCCTCTAGGTCTAACATAGAAGCAATATGATACATATAGCTTGTAGGTATAAAATATTTTTCTTGGGAGATATGGAAGTAAGCAACAAAGTTAAAATCTTCTTTATTGTTTCAAACATATTGACACTTTTGGGATAATTTGAAAGAATGATATTTTTTAAAGAGCTCGCTCATCCACATGGTGTGAGGCATAGGTGAGGCCAAGGAGAAACCTTTGGATTACTATGACCTTTCCTAAGAAAAATATGATCTAATGGAAGTCACTTAGGAAAGTCATGCAATGGTGGATTTTGTTTTAGATAGTTCAACATGAATACCTCATATAGAGATTATACATCCTAATAACTTGTTAGGTTTGACCTTAATACAAACATTTTAGGGTTAAAAATCATTGCTAATTCTAAATGCAAGGTGTTGGATTTCAAACTTATATCTATAAATGAACAAAAGCAATCCATCCACTCAAATATTATACAAAAAGCATAAAAAAAGAAGAAATATAAAAAAATATACTGAGCACCCATATGCACCATAAATAATCACTATATTATCCATAGATAAGAATCACAACACTCAGATACAATGGATGAAGTGGTGGGGGGTTTTTTTATACCAATACCAAAACCCTAATTACATAAGTTAACCTAAACCTACATAAAAAGAGGTATAATTACAAGTTATAAGGTGGGTTGAACCATAACAAGATTAATCATGGTCCATAGGGATTATATATAAACTATACAAAAAAATAACTACAATTATACAATGCTTGTCTTTAGGCTTATATAAGATTCCATCATACAATGTTGGTCTTGGCCATAAGTTAGATTACACTTTTAAAAACCTTTCATTATCTGAATTGAGGGTCTAAATTGAGAAGACGTTAATGATAGTAATATATCCACCCATATTTGGAATTTGCACTTAAGGTAGAGTTATATAAAACCCCCTCATCATCTAAAATTTATTGCTATAAAAACACCTCTACATAGGAATCTCCTTAGTTTGGACCCTAGTCATCATTACCACTATTAGATACTCTTGTACACATCCAAATAACACTTTCACTAAGGCTTCATATAAATAAGAGAAGTCAAAATCACCACTACCTCTAAAGAAAATATGCTTCATTTTCCTATAGTCACATAAGGTGAGATTTGAAAGTATAACTTCCCTCATAATATATCACCTTGTTTGAAGACTTTAAAATGCCCTTGGGCCACCTGATTTCTATCACCAAAGAAGACTTTGCATGGACCTATAGCCATTACAAGCTTCTAAGAGTACTTGAACCAAGAATAGAAGGAAAATGTCCTAAATGATTAGATCTTCATGAATAAGTTGAATCAATAGCCTAAAGAAGGAAGAATGATTGACTAAAACACATATTGAATTATTTTTCTATATGCCTCTACAAGACTCAAAATTTGCTACAACTATCATAAATCTAATAAGCCAAATTTTTTGATTGCATAGAAAATGGTAAATTGACCCTTTCAAAATAAGGAAATAGGGCTTGAGGACTATTTTACCCAATTCAATACCCCCACTAGAATAAGTCTATAAACTGATGTCACCAATGCATAGAGCTTAAAAACTTGTGCGATCTAAAAAAAAGGCTCAAAATGCTTATGTATGCAAAAGCTATGGTCTTTGAAAGTTTTCCCTAATAGCCCTAAAAAAAAAAAACTTATAGACCTTGGTGCTCACTTATTCACTAGTGAATAACCATTTCATTCTAGGCCACTTAGTCGCCCCTAAAACTTAGAAGAGCAACAACCAATCCCAACCTATCACTTGGTGCTCACTTATTCACTGGTGACAACCATTTCATTCTAGGCCACTTAGTCACCCCTAGTTAGCTAAAATCCTTACATCTTCTACATCATGATTGGATGAAAGGGTATACATGTACAAAAAGTTTGATAATATGCCACCTCTAGATGCCATATTAGCCAAAGGAAATATTGAATTAATTTTCAATGAAAAAACTATAGTCACAATTGAACCCTAGTATTCAGCATGTTGAAAACATCATGCTAATCACACATCCACCTTGAATATGTGATGGAAACACATGCTTACATTATGCTAAATAATGGGTCCATCATGTATATGCAAGGGAAAGACATGCTTTGAGTTAACAAAGTCTTTATGTCAACAATGAAAAGTTTTTTTAAAAAGAATGCTTCTTGCCCAACCTCAATCCTTTGACCTCTAGTCCAACAATGCCTTAGCTAATACGACCCAACCATTTTAATGTTGCTCCTTCTACAACATAAGTTTCATTGGCCTCCTTGAAGAACACAAGCTATGTCGATAAAAAATATAGCTCTGCCATCAAGGCCAATGGTGAGTCACAATCCTTTATTTCATGAAAATAAAAAGGGAGGTGTAGATCCTCGAACCCATAACATTATATCCTATGTGCTCTATCATCACTTTGTCTAGACAAAATAAGATCATGATTCTATAGCATTGACCAATATCTACCTTGATAAAGGGTTCAAGCATTGGTGAAAGCACCAAGGGTGCACAGTGAAGGTACGTGTGAAAGAACATGGTAATGAGGAAAGAGGGCACAAAAAATGAATCAAAATTATAAACTATAAATCAAGAGTACCTTAGTAAAAGTGAAGTGAGTGGATTTTTTAAACATTATTGAAAAAAATAAATAGTATACTATGCAATAATATATCTTCTTTGTTTCTTATGCCAAGTGTTCTTATGAAAATTTAAAAAGCAATTCATCATAAAATATAGAAGAACGGTCAGCGGCTTCTATTTAACCTTCTATGTGACTGAGTAAAGTTGCTTCATACCTACTTTGATACCATGTTAGATTTTACTCCTATTTGTAGAATGAAAAGAAGCAATCCATCCACTCAAATATTATATAGAAAGCATAAAAAAGGGCAAAAGAGAAAAATATATAATGGATCATCAAGGAGATCCACTGTTTCCATACCTTTTTATTTTACTGGTAGAATATCTGGGGCGGGCCATCAAAGTTGACTATTCTATTGTAGGACTTAAGCTAGCTATGCCCATAAGTCCCATATCCCATCATCAGTTTGTCGATGATACTCTTTTGTCCTTTCGAGCTTTAATTCCGCAAGCAAAATAAGTTAGAAGTATTCTGGAAGATCATGAACATGCGGTGGGTCAAAAGGTTAATTTCAAGAAAAGTGTTATTTTTTTTGTCAATACTCCTCCAACAAGGCAGTTGAGGATTGTAGATATTATGGGATGTAATATTGGGTCTCTCCCTTCAACCTACCTAGGGATGCCAATATTTTTTGGGGCTTCAATATCATCCCTATGGGAACCAGTTGTGGAGCGTGTCTAGAGAAATATTACAATTTGGAAAGGGGCTCTCTTGAGCCATGTAGGAAAAGTGATGTTAGTTAAGGCCACCCTTCAAAACATTCCAAAATATTTCCTTTCTCTATTCCGAATCTCGGGCAAGATTCTTGAAAGATTAGAATAGTTCCAACACTCATTTCTTTGGTTCGAAGCAAGTGATAAAAATATATTTCATATAGTGGCATTGGACCAAGTATGCAACAAGAAGGAGAAGGACGGTTTAGGCCTTAGAATATTGAAATCCATGAACAAAGCTCATGTTGCCAAGAAGGGTTGGAGACTGTTTCAAGAGAAGAAAGTGGGATGGGTTCATATTGTCAAAGCCAAATACCTAAATAATGGAAATTAGTTTATTAGAGATTCGTTACCCCTCCAGGGTTTAGATTTTTGATATAGTTTGATTCGGTGTAGATCAGATATCCATAGAGGGGGTAGGTGGTGTTTAGAAGATGGTAGGTCTATCGAATTTTGGAGTGACATGTGGGCGATTGAGGTTCTGTTGGAGTCAAGATCAAAGCTAGCTTTAGTCAAATCAATTACAGATTATTTATGGTCGAATAAGGTTTGTGATTTCATTGAAAGGATTGAAGATCACCCTCTATGGAAACTATTTGACTTCCCAAGACTTTTGGTGGAGGAATGGAGGGCATTTGATGAAATTTTTAAAATCATTAAATGAATTATAATTTCTCGAAGAGAAATTTTAGATAGATTCATCTAGAGATTAGAGAAGGATAGAAAATTCTCTATAAGATCAGCTTATTTAGCAGTAGATGATCCTTCTGATCCTTGGTTTTTGGAAAATAAAATTTGGTTGAAAGGATTGACTTCAAAAATCAACATTTTCTTCTGGCTAGTTGTACAAGGAAAATTTCTAACTTTAGACAATCTCAAAAAAAGAGGTATGATTTTTCCTAATTTGTTTCTTGTGTAGAAATACAGAGGAATCCCCACTCCATATTATTTTTAGTTGTCCTTTATTGTAGGAGGTTTTCATCTACTTTTTCAAATATTTGAACATCCAATGGGTGTTTTTGAATAGCCTAGAGGATGTGTTGATCCAATGGGTTTCTCCTTTCTTGTCTCTCCATCTTCATTGGTTTTGGAAATTCAGCCTTCCTCATATCTGGTGGAGGATTTGGAAGGAAAGAAACTCAAGGGCATTTAAGGATGCTGCTCATTCGGCTAAAGTTGTGGCTTTGCAGGCGATTTATTTTTCTATGGAGAACATTAGAATCCTAAATCTGAATGCTGTGACTATAGAGAAAGAATAATCAATGAAGAGATCTCTTAGATTCAATGAAAATCCTTAATCAGTTAGACCTACTGTGCCTCTGGATAGAGCTAAGGTTAAGTGAGAGCCACCTCCAATTGGTTGGCTGAAGTTGAATTTTTATGGTGCATCTAAAGGGATTTAGGGTCCTACAGGTATTATCGGGATTGTAAGGAACCATGATGGCTTGATAATTTTAGCCTTTGCTGATAATCTAGGCCATCAAACTAGTCACTTTGTTGAAGCTAGGGCCCTATTCTAAGGAGTTTCTCTATTGTGTTCTGTAAGTTGCAAGAAACTAATCATTGAAGGGGAATCCATTAATATTATAAATATGGCAAGAGGGACTCAGTCTCTTACCTAGAATATTTTGAACCTTCTTTTGGAAGTTAAAATATACATCCAAAATTTGGAAGAGGTTCAGTTTAAGCATACATACAAGGAAGGTAATCGAGTGACTGATATATTGGGTAACAAAGGAGTTATTCAAAATGGTTTAGTGGTGTGGCAAGATAATTTACCGATAGATATTTCTTCTATTGATAATGACCTCATACACAATTAGTCACTCTGGTCGAGTTGTTGTTGATGGATTGGCTGCAAAACTTGAGGGCGCTTGTTGATTTTAGGATTTTGCACCAAATTTAATATCTCCAAGCTATTTTTTCCTCCTTGCAAGCCACAATCTCCAATGTAAAAGAAATTCTTGCTCTAATGGATTGGCAGGCCTGGGAAAGCCATGACCTCATGTGGGAGAATGAGACTGGTGCATGGCTCGGTTCGTGGTTCAGGTCTTGCTACTAATCTATGTTTGGCTGGTTATATTTGACATCCTTATTTGGTTTCAATTTGTTTTAAGTTTTAAAATATGTATGGTCTTACCCGGTTTGGATTTGGAAGGGGTAACTCCTCTGTTTGGTCATTCCTCGATTATTACCAAATGTAAGTAAATTTGGCTCCCTCTTTTCGGGTGGGGCTTAGTTTATTTTGTACAAGGTTTAGAGATCCTTTCAAAACTCCTTATTCCATATAATAAAAAAAAATAAAAAATATATAATGGTTGCATATAAACATCATAAATACTCATTACATTGTTCATAGATAAGAATCACAAAACTCCGATACAATGGATGGAGTGGTGGAGGGTTTTTATACCAATACAAAAACCCTATTTACATAAATCAAGTTTAACCTAAGCCAACATAACAAGAGGGCTTTGATGTGCTCATACATTATATTTTTAAAATTCAATAACTTTCTTCAAATAAGACAATGTTGCATGAGAAGTCATTTATATACTAATCTAGGATTCGTAAACTAATGAGGTGCCAGGAACTGTGTATCACATAGTTTTATGATTTATCACCATCCTCTTATAGTGATCGACTACCAAGGGGGCCAAGGAAATTGTTTTATATGATTTTAGTATAGAAAATTATACAATGTGTAACTACATAAAGCATCACTATTGATTATGATTCTAAGGAAATTATTCGTACAGACAACAATGGAAATAATTAATGCAACTTTAATTATTCCTACAAGTACAATAAATGAGAAATAAGGGTTTTAATCCCTCATACCCCGTAGTACCGATGGACGTGTCACGTCAGTGTCATAGGCTATTTAAAAGGTTTATCTTGATGCAACTGGAGGTTATAGTGGCAACAAGGAGCGAGATTCAAACCCACAAAGAGGTGTAGAAAATTGTAATGTGTTACTGATTCCTCTAGTATAATAATAAAAAAATAAGTGAGATATAAACTATTGTGGAAAAAACATAATAGGTGTTGCAAGCACCTATAGATAAGTTCTATGGGAACTCTAGTTGATCCTAAATTTACAATGGTCCCTTACTCCATGGTGTAGGTATGACTCTCCCATTGTTAGGAACTCAAAATGAAATATTCAAATTAGAATGTAACTATGAATGTACCTATATAGATTTGTATCTATTGACATTGAAAATAAAATTATAAACTTGTTTGTAGTGTACATACACTAACTCCTCTCGATGATCTCATAATTATAATTTTTCCCATTTGATCTCTTGGAGCATTCATTCAATTTCTAATAAGAAAAAGTACTAGATTAAGCCTAACTATAATTTAGGAGTACTTAATTATTCTATTTTATAAGAACATTATTAATTTTTTTGGTCACAACAACCAACAATATGCTGGTATAAATAATAGAATGAAAATATTTTTATTAATTTAGATATACTCTCTTGTTTGATGGGAATATCATTTGTGTGTGTACTCTTAATCAACTAAAACAACTATTACCATAGTTGCCCAAAAATCCATAACATACTTCTAGATATAAATTCTTTGATGCTATTTTTACCAGTTTAATATTTCTGTAGGCACTCCATTTCCTAGAAGGCATTGATTCCATAGGTAGTAAGGTCAATTAGCTAGAAGATCAAAATAATGAAACATTTAACTATCAATCTATAATATACTTCATCCTTCTTAGCAACCACGTCATGCCTGTTCCATATCTAGTGATAGGCTATCCACAAAGATGACTTCCAACTCATTTCTCCTTGAATTACATAAAAAAAAACTTATTTTTATATGAATATGAGTATAAATGAGCATTACATATTGATTCTAAATATATACATCCACATCCATAATCATTAAATTAATGTTTTATTTACAATATACATACATTTAAGATTTTTTTATGGATACTATAGATATACATATGACAAAGGATAGTAAAAACATATACAATATGGTCAAAACAAGGTATAGGATGGGGTACACAAGGGCCCCATTATTTCCCCCATGTTGAACCCGTTGCATATCCTTGTGCAAACTTAGGACCTAATGTTCCCTACATTCATTGACCTTCATATGATAGTCCTCCTCAAGCTAGGTCTTTTTTAATTTGCACTAGTCTCATAGATCATATACCATGGGATAGGTATCTTCATCCTTTACCTTCTACCCACTTTTTTCTCTAATGTCTTTTAAAACTTGTATCTCCTTAGCCATATGAGTAGTCAGTCTCTGGGTATCATCATAAAAGAGAGTCCAAATTATGAGAGGCTTTAATTGGAGCCCAATCTGATCAAGTCCCTACTCATCTACTAGAGCTATATAATTCTTGGTTTTCTCAATTTCCTCCAATTTCTTATGTATGCAAAATTTATGGTCTTTGAAAGTTTTCCCTAATAGCCCTAAAAAAAAAAAAACTTATAGATCTTAGAAGAGCAACAACCAATCTCAACCTATCACTTGGTGCTCACTTATTCACTGGTGACAACCATTTCATTCTAGGACACTTAGTCGCCCCTAGTTAGCTAAAATACTTACATATTCTACATCATGATTGGATGAAAGGGTATACATGTACATAATTTTTGATAATATGCCACCTCTAGATGCCATATTAGCCAAAGGAACTATTGAATTAATTTGCAATGAAAAAACTATAGTCACAATTGAAACCTAGTCTTTAGCATGTTGAAAACATCATGCTAAACACACATCCACCTTGAATATGTGATGGAAACACATTCTTACATTGTGCTAACTAATCATCATGCATATGCAAGGGAAAGACATGCTTTGAGTTAATAAAGTATTTATGTCAACAATGAAAAGTTTTTTTTTAAAATAATGCTTCTTGCCCAACCTCAATCCTTTGACCTCTAGTCCAACAATGCCTTAGCTACTACGACCCAGCCATTTTACTGTTTCTCCTTCTACAAAAGAAGTTTCATTGGCCTCCTTGAAGAACACAAGGTATGCCGATAAAAAATATAGCTCTACCATCAAAGTCAATGGTGAGTCACAATCCTTTATTTCATGAAAACAAAAAGGGAGGTGTAAAGCCTCGAACCCATAACATTATATCCCATGTTCTCTATCATCACTTTGCCTAGACAAAATAAGATCATCATGATGCTATAACATTGACCAATATATACCTTGATAAAGGGTTCAAGCAATGGTGAAAGCACCAAGGGTGCAAAATGAAGGTATGTGTGAAAGAGCATGGTAATGAGGAAAGAGGGCACCAAAAATGAATCAAAATTATAAACTATAAATCAAGAGTACCTTAGTAAAAGTGAAGTGAGTGGATTATTTAAACATTATTGAAAAAAATAAATAGTATACTATGCAATAATATATCTTCTTTGTTTTTTATGCCAAGTGTGCTTATGAAAATTTAAAAAGCAATTCATCATAAAATATAGAAGAATGGTCAGAGGCTTCTATTTAACCTTCTATGTGACTGAGTAAATTTGCTTCATACCTACTTTGATACCATGTTAGATTTTACTCTTATTTGTAGAATGAAAAGAAGCAATCTATCCACTCAAATATTATATAGAAAGCATAAAAAAGGGAAAAAGAGAAAAATATATAATGGATCATCAAGGAGATCCACTGTTTCCATACCTTTTTATTTTACTGGTAGAATCTTTGGGGCAGGCCATCAAAGCTGACTATTATATTGTAGGCCTTAAGCTAGCTATTCCCATCACTCCCATATCACATCATCATTTTGTCGATGATACTCTTTTGTCCTTTCGAGCTTTAATTCCGCAAGAAAAATAAGTTAGAAGTATTCTGGAAGATCATGAACATGTGGTGGGTCAAAAGGTTAATTTCAAGAAAAGTGTTATTTGTCTTGTCAATACTCCAACAGGGCAGTTGAGGATTGTAGATATTCTTGGATGTAATATTGGGTCTCTCCCTTCAACCTACTTGTGGATGCCAATATTTTTTGGAGCCTCATGATCATCCCTATGGGAACTGGTTGTGGAGCCTGTCCAGAGAAATATTACAAGTTGGAAAGGGGCTCTCTTGAGCCAAGCAGGAAAAGTGATGTTAGTTAAGGCCACCCTTAAAAACATCCCAAAATATTTCCTTTCTCTATTCCGAATCTCGGGTAAGATTATTGAAATATTAGAATAGTTCCAACACTCATTTCTTTGATTCGGACCAAGTGATAAAAATATATTTCATATAGTGGCATGGGACCAAGTATGCAAGAAGAAGGAGAAGGGTGGTTTAGGCCTTAGAAAATTGAAATCCATGAACAAAGCTCATGTTGCCAAGAAGGTTTGGAGACTTTTTCAAGAGGAGAAAGTGGGATGGGTTGATATTGTCAAATCCAAATACCTAAATGATGGAAATCAGTTTATTAGAGATTCGTTATCCCTCCAGGGTTTAACTTTTTCATCTAGCCTGATTTTGTGTAGATCAGATATCCATAGAGGGTGTAGGAGGTGTTTTGAAGATGGTAGGTCTATAAAATTTTGGAGTGACGTGTGGGTGATTGAGGTTCTGCAAGTGTCAAGATCAAAGCTAGCTTTAGTCAAACTAATTTTAGATTATTTATGGTGGAATAAGGTGAGTGATTTCATTAAAAGGATTGAAGATCACCCTCAATGGAAACCATTTGACTTCCCAAGAATTTTGGTGGAGGAAAGGAGGGCATTTGATGAAATTTTTAATATCATTAAATGGATTATAATTCCTAGAAGAGAAATTTTAGATAGATTCATCTAGATATTAGAGAAGGATAGAAAATTCTCTATAATATTAGCTTATTTAGCAGTAGATGATCCTTCTGATCCTTGGTTTTTAGAAAATAAAATTTGGTTGAAAGGACTGACTTCAAAAATCAACATTTTCTTTTGGATAGTTGTACAAGGAAAAATTCTAACGTTAGACAATCCCAAAAAAAGAGGTATTATTTTTCCTAATGCTTGTTTCTTGTGCAGAAGTACATAGGAATCCCCACTCCATATTATTTTTAGTTGTCCTTTTTTGTAGGAGGTTTTCGACGACATTTTTAAATATTTGAACATCCAATGGGTGTTTTTGAATAGCCTAGAGGATGTGTTGATCCAATGGGTTTCTCCTTTCTTGTATCTCCATCTTCATTGGTTTTGGAAATTCAGTCTTCCTCATATCTAGTGGTGGATTTGGAAGGAAAGAAACTCAAGGGCATTTAAGGATGTTGCTCATTCGGCTAAAGCTATGGCTTTGTAGGCAATTTATTTTTCTGTGGAGAACATTATAACCCTAAATCTGAATGTTGTGACTGCAGAGAAAGAATGATCAATGAAGAGATATCTTAGATTCAATGCCAATCCTTAATCAGTTAGACCTACTGTGCCTTTGGATAGAGCTAAGGTTAAGTGAGAGCCACCTCCAATTGGTTGGCTGAAGTTGAATTTTTATGGTGCATCTAAAGGGAATTCATGTCCTACAGGTATTACAGGGATTGTAAGGAACCATGATGGATTGATAGTTTTAGCCTTTGCTGATAATCTAGGCCATAAAACCAGTCACTTTTTTGAAGCTAGGGCCCTGTTCTAAGGAGTTTCTCTATTGCGTTCTGTAAGTTGCAGGAATCTAATCATTGAAGGGGAATCCCTTAATATTATAAATATGGCCAGAGGGACTCAGTCTCTTACCTAGACTATTTTGAACCTTCTTTTGGAAGTTAAAAGATACATCCAAAATTTGGAAGAGGTTCAGTTTAAGCATACATACAAGGAAGGTAATCGAGTGACTGATCTATTGGCTAACAAAGGAGTTATTCAAAATGGTTTAGTGGTGTGGCAAGATAATTTCCTGGTAGATATTTCTTATATTGATAATGACCTCATACACAATTAGTCGCTCTGGTCGAGTTGTTGTTGATGGCTTGGATGCAAAACTTGATACTCTATTGTAGGCCTTAAGCTAGCTGTGCCCATCAATCCCATATCCCATCATCAGTTTGTCGATGATACTCTTTTGTCCTTTCAAGATTTAATTACGCAAGCAAAATAAGTTAGAAGTATTCTTGATGATCATGAACATGCGGTGGGTCAAAAGGTTTATTTCAAGAAAAGTGTTATTTTTTTTGTCAATACTCCAACAATGCAGTTGAGGATTGTAGATATTCTGGGATGTAATATTGGGTCTCTCCCTTCAACCTACTTGGGGATGCCAATATTTTTTGGGGCCTCATGATCATCCCTATGGGAACCGGTTGTAGATCGTGTCCAGAGAAATATTACAAGTTCGAAAGGGGCTCTCTTGAGCCAAGCAGAAAAAGTGATGTTAGTTAAGGCCACCCTTAAAAACATCCCAAAATATTTCCTTTCTATATTCCGAATCTCGGGTAATATTCTTGAAATATTAGAATAGATCCAACACTTATTTCTTTGATTTGGAGCAAGTGATAAAATATATTTCATATATTGGCATGGGACCAAGTATGCAAGAAGAAGGAGAAGGGCGATTTAGGCCTTAGAAGATTGAAATCCATGAACAAAGCTCATGTTTCCAAGAAGGGTTGGAGACTGTTTCAAGAGGAGAAAGTGGGATGGGTTGATATTGTCAAAGCAAAATACCTAAATGATGGAAATAATTTTATTAGAGATCTGTTACCCCTCCAGGGTTTAGCTTTTTCATTTAGACTGATTCGGTGTAGATCAAATATCCATAGAGGTGGTAGGTGGTGTTTTGAAGATGGTAGGTCTATCGAATTTTGGAGTGACGTGTGGGAGATTGAGGATCTACAGGATTCAAGATCAAAGCTAGATTTAGTCAAACCAATTATAGATTATTTATGGTGGAATAAGGTTTGTGATTTTATTTAAAGGATCGAAGATCACCCTCGATGGAAACCATTTGACTTCCCAAGACTTTTGGTGGAGGAAAAGAGGGCATTTGATGATTTTTGTTTTTTAGCGAAAAACCCCTTGTGGGGCTGCCTTGGTCTGAGAGACCACAAACAGGGGGTTCTACACCATCAAAGTCACCCGGGAGTCGCACTCGACCCTGCTTGCACCAACATTATCAATTGGATTTTAGATACCCAATTCAGCTTTTTGGTAGGGTGGAGATTTGAACTTGGGACCTCCCTTGGAGGATTGCCCTCTCCTCTCCAACTCACCTACAACACCCGGGTACATTTGATGAAAATTTTAAAATCATTAAATGGATTATAATTCCTAGAAGAGAAATTTTAGATAGATTCATCTAGATATTAGATAAGGATAGAAAATTTTCTATAAGATCGACTTATTTAGCAGTAGATGATCCTTCTGATCCTTGGTTTTTGGAAAATAAAATTTGGTTGAAAGGACTGACTTCAAAAATCAACATTTTCTTCTGGCTAGTTATACAAGGAAATTTTTTAACTTTAGACAATCTCAAAAAAAGAGGTATGATTTTTCCTAATGCTTGTTTCTTGTGCAGAAATACAGAGGAATCCCCACTCCATATTATTTTTAGTTGTCCATTTTTATAAGAGGTTTTTGGCTACCTTTTCAAATATTTGAACATCCAATGGGTGTTTTTGAATAGCCTAGAGGATGTGTTGATCCAATGGGTTTCTCCTTTCTTGTCTCTCCATCTTCATTGGTTTTGGAAATTCAGCCTTCCTCATATCTGGTGGAGGATTTGGAAGGAAGGAATCTCAAGGGCATTTAAGGATGCTGCTCATTCGACTAAAATTGTGGCTTTGCAGGTGATTTATTTTTCTATGGAGAACATTATAACCCTAAATCTGAATGCTGTGACTGTAGAGAAAGAATGATCAATGAAAATCTCTCTTAGATTCAATGCCAATCCTTAATCAGTTAGACCTACTGTGCCTCTGGATGGAGCTAAGGTTAAGTGAGCCACATCCAATTGGTTGGATAAAGTTGAATTTTTATGGTGCATCTAAAGGAAATTCGGGTCCTACATGTATTAGAGGGATTGTAAGGAACCATGATGGCTTGATAATTTTAGCCTTTGTTGATAATCTAGGCCATCAAACCAGTCACTTCGTCGAATCTAGGGCCTTGTTCTAAGGAGTTTCTCTATTGCGTTATATAAGTTGTAGGAAACTAATCATTGAAGGGGAATCCCTTAATATTATAAATATGTCAAGAGGGACTCAGTATCTTACCTAGACTATTTTGAACCTTCTTTTGGAAGTTAAAAGATACATCCAAAATTTGGAAGAGGTTTAGTTTAAGCATACATACAAGGAAGGTAATCGAGTGACTGAACTATTGGCTAACAAAGGAGTTATTAAAAATGGTTTAGTGGTGTGGTAGATATTTCTTTTATCGATAATGACCTCATACACAATTAGTCACTCTGATCGAGTTGTTGTTGATGGCTTGGCTATAAAACTTGAGGGCGCTTGTTGATTTTAGGATTTTGCACCAAATTTCATATCTCCAAGCTATTGTTTCCTCCTTGCAAGCCACAATCTTCAATGCAAAAGAAATTCTTGCTCTAATGGAATGGCAGGCCTAGGAAAGCCATGACCTCATGTGGGAGAATGAGACTGGTGCATGGCTCGATTCGTGGTTCAGGTCTTGCTACTAATCTGTGTTTAGCTGGTTATCTCTGATATCCTGATTTGGTTTCAATTTGTTTTAAGTTTTAAAATATGTATGGTCTTACCTATGTATTGGTTTGGATTTGGAAGGGGTAACTCCTCTGATTGGTCATTCCTCGATTATTACCAGATGTAAGTAAATTTGGCTCCCTTTTTAGGGTGGGACTTAGTCTCTTTTGTACAAGGTTTAGAGATCCTTTCAAAAATACTTATTCCATCTAATAAAAAAAAAGAAAAATATATAATGGTTGCATATAAACATCATAAATACTCATTACATTGTTCATAGATAAGAACCACAAAACTCCGATACAATGGATGGAGTGGTGGAGGGTTTTTATACCAATACCAAAATACCAATTACATAAATTAAGTTTAACCTAAGCCAACATAACAAGAGAGCTTTGATGTGATTATACATTATATTTTTAAAATTCAATAACTTTCCTCAAATAAGACAATGTTGCATGATAAGTCATTTATATAGTAATCTAGGATTCATAAAATAATGAGGTACGAGGAACTATGTATCACATAGTTTTATGATTTATCACCATGCTCTTATAGTGATCGACTACCTAGGGGGCCAAGGAAATTGTTTTATATAATTTTAGTATAGAAAATTATACAATGTGTAACTACATAAAGCATCACTATTGATTATGATTCTATGGAAATTATTAGTACAAACAACAATGGAAATAATTAATGCAACTTTAATTATTTGTACGAGTACAATAAATAAGTGAGAAATAAGGCTTTTAATCCCTCGGACCCCGTAGTATTGATGGACGTGTCACGTCAGTGTCATAGGCTATTTAAAAGGTTTATCCTGATGCAACTGGAGGTTATAGTGGCAACAAGGAGCGAGATTCAAACCCATGAAGAGGTGTAGAAAATTGTAATGTGTTACCGATTCCTCTAGTATAATAATAAAAAAATAAGTGAGATATAAACTATTGTGGAAAAAACACAAAGGTGTTGCAAGCACCTATAGATAAGTTCTATGGGAACTCCAGTTGATCCTACATTTACAATGGTCCCTTTCTCCAATGTGTGGGTATGAATCTCCCATAGTTAGGAACTCAAAATGAAATACTCAAATTAGAATGTAACCATGAATGTACCTGTATAGATTTGTATCTATTGACATTGAAAATCAAATTATAAACTTGTTTGTAGTGTACATACACTAACTCCTCTCGATGATCTCATAGTTATAATTTTTTCCCTTTGATCTCTTGGAGCATTCATTCAATTTCTAATAATAAAAAGTATTAGATTAAGCCTAACTATAATTTAGGAGTACTTAATTCTTCTATTTTATAAGAATATGATTAATTTTTTTGGTCACAACAACCAATAATATTCTAGTATAAAGAATAGAATGAAAATATTTTGATTAATTTAGATCTACTCTCTTGTGTGATGGGAATATCCTTTGTGTGTGGACTATTAATAAACTAAAACAACTATTACCATAGGTGCCCAAAAATTCTAAACATACTTCTAAATCTAAATTCTTTGATGCTATTTTTACCAGTTTAATATTTCTGTAGGCTCTCCATTTCCTAGAAGGCATTGATTCCATAGGTAGTAAGGTCAATTAGCTATAATGTCAAAAGAATAAAATATTTAACTATAAATATATAATATACTTCATCCTTCTTAGCAACCACATCATGCCTGTTCCATATCTAGTGATAGGCTATCCACAAGGATGACTTCCAACTCATTTCTCCTTGAATCACATAAAAAAAAACTTATTTTTATATGAATATGAGTATAAATGAGAATTATAGATTGAATCTAAATATATACATCCACATCCATAATCATTAAATTAATGTTTTATTTACAATTTACATAAATTTAAATTTTTTTTTTATGGATACTATAGATATACATATCGCAAAGGATAGCAAAAACATATACAATATGGTCAAAACAAGGTATAGGATGGGGCACACAAGGGCCCCATTATTTCCCCCATGTTGAAACCGTTGCATATCCTTGTGCAACCTTGGGACCTAATGTTCCCTACATTCATTGACCTTCATATGATAGTCCTCCTCAAGGTAGGTCTTTTTTAATTTGCACTAGTATCATAGATCATATACCATGGGATAGGTGTCTTCATCCTTTACCTTCTACCCACTTTTTTCTCTGATGTATTTTAAAACTTGTATCTCCTTAGCCATATGAGTAGTCAGTCTATGGGTATCATCATAAAAGAGAGTCCAAATTATGGGAGGCTTTAATTGGAGCCCAATCTAATCAAATCCCTACTCATCTACTAGAGCTACATAATTCTTGGTTTTCTCAATTTCCTCCAATTTCTTATGTATGCAAAAGTTATGGTCTTTGAAAGTTTTCCCTAATAGCCCTAAAAAAAAAAAAACTTATAGAACTTAGAAGAGCAACAACCAATACCAACCTATCACTTTGTGCTCACTTATTCACTGGTGACAACCATTTCATTCTAGGACACTTAGTTGCCCCTAGTTAGCTAAAATCCTTGCATCTTCTACATCATTATTGGATGAAAGGGTATACATGAACAAATTTTTTGATAGTATGCCACCTCTAGATGCCATATTAACCAAAGGAACTATTGAATTAATTTACAATGAAAAAACTATAGTCACAATTGAACCCTAGTCTTCAGCATGTTGAAAACATCATGATAACCACACATCCACCTTGAATATGCGATGGAAACACATGATTACATTGTGCTTAATAATGGGTCCATCATGCATATGCAAGGGAAATAAATTCTTTGAGTTAATAAAGTCTTTATGTCAACAATGAAAAGTTTTTTTTAAAATAATGCTTCTTGCCCAACCTTAATCCTTTGACCTCTAGTCCAACAATGCCTTAGCTACTACAACCCAACCATTTTACTATTGCTCCTTTTACAATAGAAGTTTCATTGGACTCCTTGAAGAACACAAGGTATGTCAATAAAAAATAGAGCTCTGCCATCAAGGCCAATGGTGAGTGACAATCCTTTATTTCTTGAAAAAAAAAAGGGAGGTGTAGAGCCTCGAACCCATAACATTATATCCCATGTGCTCTATCATCACTTTGCCAAGAAAAAATAAGATCATCATGATGCTATAACATTGACCAATATCTACCTTGATAAAGGGTTCAAACATTGGTGAAAGCACCAAGGGTGCACAGTGAAGGTATGTGTGAAAGAGCATGGTAATGAGGAAAGGGGGCACAAAAAATGAATTAAAATTATAAACTATAAATCAAGAGTACCTTAGTAAAAGTGAAGTGAGTTGATTTTTTAAACGTTATTGAAAAAAATAAATAGTATACTATGCAATAATACATCTTCTTTGTTTCTTATGCCAAGTGTGCTTATGAAAATTTAAAAAGCAATTCATCATCAATTATAGAAGAATGGTCAGAGGCTTCTATTTAACCTTCTATGTGACTGAGTAAAGTTGATTCATACCTACTTTGATAACATGTTAGATTTTACTCCTATTTGTAGAATGAAAAGAAGCAATCCATACACTCAAATCTTATATAGAAATCATAAAAAAAGGCAAAAGAGAAAAATATATAATGGATCATCAAGGAGATCCACTGTTTCCATACATTTTTATTTTACTAGTAGAATATTTGGGGCGGGCCATCAAAGCTGACTATTCTATTATAGGCCTTAAGCTAGCTATGCCCATCAGTCCCATATCCCATCATCAATTTGTCGATGATACTCTTTTGTCATTTCAAGCGTTAATTCCACAAGAAAAATAAGTTAGAAGTATTCTGGGAGATCATGAACATGCGGTGGATCAAAAGGTTAATTTCAAGAAAAAGTGTTATTTTTTTGTCAATACTCCAACAAGGCAGTTGAGGATTGTAGATATTCTAGGATGTAATATTGGGTCTCTGCCTTCAACCTACTTGGTGATGCCAATATTTTTTGGGGCGTCATGATCATCCCTATGGGAACCGGTTGTGGAGCGTGTCCAGAGAAATATTACAAGTTGGAAAGGAGATCTCTTGAGCCAAGCAGGAAAAGTGATGTTAGTTAAGGCCACCCTTCAAAACATCCAAAAATATTTCCTTTCTCTATTCTGAATCTCGGGTAAGATTATTGAAAGATTAGAATAGATCCATCACTATTTTCTTTGGTACGAAGCAAGTGATAAAAATATATTTCATATAGTGGCATGGGACCAAGTATGCAAGAAGAAGGAGAAGGGCGGTTTAGGCCTTAGAAGATTGAAATCCATGAACAAAGCTCATGTTGCCAAGAAGGGTTGGAGATTGTTTCAAGAGGAGAAAGTGGGATGGGTTGATATTATCAAAGCCAAATACCTAAATGATGGAAATCAGTTTATTAGAGATCCGTTACCCCTCCAGGGTTTAGCTTTTTGATTTAGCCTGATTCAGTGTAGATCAGATATCCATAGAGGGGATAGGTGGTGTTTGGAATATGGTAGTTCTATCAAATTTTGAAGTGATGTGTGGGCGATTGAGGTTATGCTGGAGTTAAGATAAAATCTAGCTTTATTCAAACCAATTACAGATTATTTATGGTGGAATAAGGTTTGTGATTTCATTGAAAGGATTGAAGATCACCCTCGATGAAAACCATTTGACTTCCCAAGACTTTTGGTGAAGCAAAGGAGGGCATTTGATGAAATTTTCAAAATCATTAAGTGGATTATAATTCCTAGAAGAGAAATTTTAGATAGACTCATCTAGAGATTAGAGAAGGATGGAAAATTCTCTATAAGATCATCTTATTTAGCAGTAGTTGATCCTTTTTTTTTTTTTGAAAATTTTGAAAAAACTTGTATTAAAACAAAGATCAATTACAAATTGGGAAGGGAAATTTCCCATCCGAAATCAAAGAGAACACCAGCTTACAAAAGGAAGGAAGATTTGCAATGGGGCCAAATCTCCTAAACCATTAACTAGCAAACAGGGGGGTCAGATTGGTCTGTAGATGCAACTTGTTGCGAAATCGCGACACTCTTGCCCTCTTCTCCTTTGGCCGCGAAAATGCAACATGTCGCGATATCGCGACACTTTTTTCCTTTGGGCGCGACAATGCAACATGTCGCGATATCGCGACACTTTTTCCTCTTCTGTCCGTGACATTGCAACATGTCACGATATCGCGACACTTTTTCCTCCTTTGGCCGCGGCAAAGCAACATGTCACGATATCGCGACACTTTTTCTCCTTGGGCAGCAGCGTTGCAACATGTCACGAAATCGCGACACCTTTTCCTCCTTTTTTGCGACGAAGCAACATGTCACGATATCGCGACACTTTTTCTTTCTCGGCCGCGATGAAGCAACATGTCACGATATCGCGACACTTTTTCTTTCTCGGCCGCGATGAAGCAACATGTCATGATATCGCGACACTTTTTCTTTCTCTCCGTGACAAAGCAACATGTCGCGATATCACGACACTTTTTCTCTTTTGGCCGCGATGAAGCAACATGTCGCGATATCGCGACACTTTTTCTTTCTCGGCCGCGACGAAGCAACATGTCGCGATATCATGACACTTTTTCTTTCTTGGCCGTGACGAAGCAACATGTCGCGATATCATGACACTTTTTCTTTCTCTACCGCGACAAAGCAACATGTCACGATATCGCGACACTTTTTCTCTTTCGGTCGCGATGAAGCAACATGTCGCGATATCGCGACACTTTTTCTTTCTCGGCCGCGATGAAGCAACATGTCATGATATCATGACACTTTCTCTCTTGACCGCGACCAAGCAACATGTCACGATATCACGACATCTTTCCTCCATTGACCGCGACCAAGCAACATGTCATGAAATCGTGACATCTTTCCTCCCTTGGCCGCGACCAAGCAACATGTCACGATATCATGACGCCTTTCCTTCCTTGGCCGTGACCAAGCAACATGTCACGATATCGTGACGCCCTTCCTCCCTTGGCCGCGACCAAGCACCATGTCACGATATCGCGACACCTTTCCTCCCATGGCCGCGACCAAGCAACATGTCATGATATCGCGACAACTATCCTCCCTTGGCCGCGATGAAACAAAATGTCGTGATGTCGCGACACCTTTCCTCCAGTGACCGCGACCAAACAACATGTCGTGATATCGTGACAACTATCCTCCCTTGGCCGCGATGAAACAAAATGTCATGATATCGCGACAACTTTCCTCCCTTGGCCGCGATGCAGCAGCATGTCACGAAATCGCGACACCATTCCACCCTTTGCTTTTTCCTTGATCATTAGCTCAGGGACCTTTCAAGACCCTGCCTAATCACCTCGTCCTCAGTAGCCATGTCACTGTGCAACTGAACCCCAACCTCCTTCTCAGCACCAATCTTAGCCAGGAAGTCGGCCGCTTTGTTTAAATCTCTACTCACGTAGACTGGAACCACATCATCTAATTGCCTCCATAGTTCCTTAATTTGATTGACAAGAATCCTCAACCTCCAAGCTTTCAAGGCAAAGTTCCTCATGCAATCTAGAGCTCCGACCATTATTTGAGAATCTGATTCGAGTATTATCCTCCTATGGCCCTGTTTAATTGCCCAAATAGAAGCAGATTTGATAGCTATGGCTTCTGCTTCATTGTTTGTAGCTCTTCCCAAGCCTTGCAGTTCCCAATAGAGCACTGCTCCAACATGATTACGACAAACCACTCCAATTCCAGCTCTACCCAGGTTGCCTTTTGCAGCTCCATCAGTATTAATTTTAATCCAACCTGCTGGGGGTGGTTTCCAACTAGCTCTGATCTGTTCCTCTTGCATTTCAAGTCCTTCTTCCATTGCCCCGATAGCCACCTGAGTTTCCTCTTTAGCATAGACGGCCACAGTTTCAGTGACTTTGCTCCAAATGACCTGCCAAACTCCATCTAACGAAGAAAAAGTTTCTCTAAAGATTCTAGCATTTCTCTCCAACCACACTTGCCACCAAATGAAGTTTAATCCAAGCTCCCAACCAAGACGAAGAGCTTTAGATTTAAATCTACCCCTCTTCCATCTTTCCCAGATATTAATTCGGTTCAAGTCACTATTAACTTGAATTTTAAAACATGAAAACCATCTCTTCCAGATCTGGCGCGTGAAAGAGCACTCAAACATCAAGTGGTCAGTTGTTTCCTCGCTCTTGTAGCATAATACACATTGGGAAGGGCCGATGATTCCTTTACATCTGAGATTATCAAAAGTGAGAATTCCATTGTGCATGAACTGCCAGGCAAAAAAGTTAACTTTCAGCCACCCTTTGGAATGCCAAATCTTTCTCCAATCCTCAACCTGAAAAGTATGCGGGGGAGGCTCTGGAAGGATCTTGTCATATCCGTCCTTCACCGTGTAGACACCAAGGCTCCCATAGCCCCAAGCTAATTCATCCTCCTCGTCTCTACCTGTGAGGAATCTTTCTGTCAAGATTTTAGTCATGATGGGTGCCAAATCCGGAGGGATTGAAATTGGCCACTCATCCAACTTCTTAAACTGCTTAAACTTGTAATCCCCCAGATGACTAGTGGTGAAATAACTTTCAATTTGAACCCATCCCTTGGTTTCAATGGCTGCTTTTAAAGGTTGCAATTCAGGAAATTCGACAATGATAGGTGGGTATTGATCCCAAGAATCTGACCAAAAATGTGCCTTCTCCCCTCTCCCCACTTTCCAAAATAATCGATCTTTTACAACCTGAGATCCTAACTTGAGAGCCTGCCACACTAAGGATCCAATACCTTCCAAAGGGAAATGACCCACCTCATTTGGGTTAACATGTCCCAAATATTTACTGGTTAGGATTCTACTGAATAAGGAAGTTGGCTGGGAAATCCACCTCCAGTAAAGCTTTCCAGCCAAAGCTTTATTATTTATCTTAGATCTTCTCAGACCCAAACCTCCTTTTACCTTGGGCTGGGTCACTTTGTCCCAACCAACTAAGGCCCATTTCCTCTCGCCTTTTGCTCCTTCCCATAAATTTTTTTTGGCCATCTTGTCCAACTCTTTCCATATAGTATGTGGGGCAGCCAGGATAGAGAATTTATAAATTGGCATGGCCTGAATGATCGACTCGTAGAAAAGTTAATCTACCCCCATAGCTTAACCATTTGTGAGACCAATGATTGATTCTATCCTTGATACAATCCAAAAGATTCCTCCAGATCTCTATTTTTAGTTTTTTGAAGTGCAAAGGGACCCCCAAGTAAACCACTGGGAGAGAAGTCCTTGTGAATCCCAAGATCTCTAAGATTCTGCCCTGAAGCCTCTGATCAAGATTGAAAAAGACCACTTTGGATTTTTTATCATTGATGACTTGGTTTGAAGCCCTAAGGTAGACACTAAGAGTATCTCTGATCATTCTTGCTTCCCTGAAGCTGGCAACTCCCACCAATCCAGTATCATCCACAAACTGTAGGTGAGTCAAAACTTCCTCACCCACCTTGATACCCGTTAGCAAACCTTGTTGTCTTCTTCTCAAGAAAAGTCTACCTAGTCCTTCAGCCAATATGAGAAACAAATAGGGAGAGCAGGGATCCCCTTGACGAAGGCCACGGGTGGCTCCAAATGGTTGCGAGGGGAGACCCTTGATTAACACCGAGTATGTCGAAGTAGAGACACAACTCATGACCCATTCTATCCAATCCCGAGAGAAGCCAAAGGCTGCCATCATCTTTGCCAAGAAGCTCCACTCCACCCTATCATAGGCCTTTGACATATCTAATTTTATGAACATTCCTTTATTACCGGAAGTTTGCATTGAATGGATTGCCTCCTGAGCTAGAACCACCCCATCCAGGATCTGTCTACCCTCAACAAAACCCCCTTGCTCTGAGGAGATAATGTTATGTAAAAGAGGTTTTAGTCGCTCAGCCATTACCTTTGTGATTATTTTATATATCACATTGCATAAGGCAATAGGTCTATAATCTGAAATATGAACCCCCTTCTCCCCTTTTGGAATTAAGGTGATGAAAGTATGATTTAATGCTTTAAGCATTCTTTTATTACCTCTGGACTCCTCTATAACAGCCATTACATCCTCCTCCAAGTTATCCCAAAAGGCCTAAAAAACTCAATTGGAAAGCCATCTGGACCTGGAGTTTTTTCGGTGCTCATTCCAAAGACCACATCCTTCAGTTCCTCTCTTTCAATGGGTTTGAGAAGGGACTGATTTTCTTCTTCAGAGATAACAGAAGGTATGACATCAAGAACGTCGTTTTGAGCCTCTTCATCTTGCACCATACTTTCCTTAAAAAGTTTAGAAAAATAATCCATTGCATGGGACTGCATACCTGGAAGAGTATCAAAGGAGTGTCCATTCTCATCTTGAAGGGCTTCCATGTTATTCATCTGTCTCCTAGCACATGCAGTCCGATGGAAAAATTTGGTATTTCTATCACCTTCTAATAACCAAGTGGTTCTTGCTCTCTGTTTCCAGAAGGTCTCCTCTTGGTTGTCAATGTCCTCAACCGCTTTACGCAAGGCATCATCCTCGGCTTTGAGCTGCTCAGTAATTGTTCCTTCCCTAAATTGTCTTTGGACCTCATCCCATCTGGCCACCAAAGGAGCTTTTTGGACCTGGAAGTCTGTTTTGTTAGCTCGCCTCCAAAGTTTCAGTTGAGCTTTGACATGATGAAGTTGTTTGTGGAATCTAAACATTGCTGTCCCATAGGCTGGGCGGCCCTCTTCCCACCACTGAGGAATTTTCTTTCGAAGTTCCTCTTTTTGTAACCAAAAATTCTCAAATTTAAATGGTTTGTGATGCTGCCCTGTCTTAGTCCCTCCTTCCAACAAAATGGGAAAGTGATCTGAAACAGGACCCTCCAAAATCTGAAATTTTGTATTCCATTTTACAAATGCCTCCTCTGAAACCAAAAAATGGTCTAACTTTACCTTCCTGCTATGTGGCTCCCTCCTCTTATTAGTCCAAGTATAGTTGGTACCAGGGCCTTTGATATCCACTAAGTGTAAAGCCTGGACTTGAGCAATCATAAGTCGATCCCCTGGGTCCAAAATTGGGGTTCCCCCTTCCTGATCTCTAGAGGATAATTTAGCATTAAAGTCCCCAAAAATAATCCAGTCTAAATCTTCCCTTGAGATTCTCATGTTATGCACAGCTTTCCATTGGAGCCGCTGACCATCAAGGTTTTGAGCCCCATAAAAATTTGTGATTAAAACATGTTCAGCTGTGACATTATTCCTAAAATGTGATGTGAGAACACCCCTCCAGGCTAGATGTTCTATTGCAGTCCAATCAAGAGAGTTCCAAAGAGTAACAATCCCCCCTGAGGCCCCTTGGGCAGCCACATCCATATGACCAGCACCCCTCCAAATTCTGTTAACTATTTTACACATAAGATCTAACGACATTTTTGTCTCCTGAATAAGCAAAAAGTCTGTTTTACAGTTTTCTAAGAGTCTTCGAACAACAGATTGATGGGTTCTACTGTTTAAACCCCTAACATTCCATGATTGTATAATCATTAGTTACCTTGAGAGCAATAAGAATCTATTGGCCTCACCGATCCTCCAAGTGATCAGTTTGTCTCCTTGAGCTGCTAGCAATTCCTTATTTGATTTTCTACCCACTCCTTGAGAGTTGCCATTCTTTGATCTCTTTTCCACCTGAGTTATCCCTAAAGTTGGCCTTTCTCTGTTCTTTTCCGCTATTCCCATGCTGACATCCTTGATCATTGGCTGCTCTTGGTTATGAACTATCAATGCCCCAACACTCTCAGACTACGGTAACCCACCGTGGTCAATTACCTGCTCTATGACGGGGGGAGAAGAAAGAGGAGCTTGAACGTGAATGTTATTATTTTCACTATTACCATCCACGCCTTCCATGAATTGTTCCTCTTGGTCCACTAGTGTCTTAAATATTTCATACCTATTGGCGGGTTTGAGGTGGGTTTGCTCCTTGCCATATTTTTTCTTTTGCCTTCTCCTTCTTTTAGGCTGTTCAAAACCATCTCTCTGAGCTTCATTGACCTAGGAGGTATTGGCTTGTTCTTTGTTTATTGTTGCCTTACCCTCCTTAGGAAGATTCGACATTCCTAGAGGAGCCTCCATTTTTGTGGTCATATTATTTGGGCAAAATCGGGCCAAATGCCCGTGTTTGTGGCAAACTCTGCATCTAAAGGGCAGAGCCTCATAATCCAACTGTTGAATCCATGATAGTCCTGCAAGTTCAAGTTCCACCTCTATCGGGAGAGGCTGGCTAAGATCCATTTCCACACATATTCTTGCGTAAACAGTTGTGTTCCCTTCTATTGTGTCTTTGGAGACACCCAAATGTCTTCCAAGGGAATTACCGATCATCTCCAAAACCTGCTCACTCCAAAACTCCATTGGAAGTGCATACAGACGGATCCAGACCGGGACAGCAGTGGGTTCAATTCGGGGATCGAAACCCACTCTCCAGGGTTGAACAAATAAACCTGTCGGACCATAATTCCTCTTCTCTGATTCGAAAGCCCTGTTTCTATCGGCCAGAGAAGAAAAACTAACAATAAAATACCCATTGCTAATAAACCACAAAGAGTACTCACCATGAGGCTCCCAGTTTTGCCGGACCCAGGAGTGCAAAAAATTTAGGGTAGGGCGAATACCCATGAATTTGCAGATCAAATCGTGATTGGCTCTGTATAAGACTATTTCTTCGACCATCCTTGGCTCAATGACAATCTTGGGCCGTGAATCGGACTGTGGCAGGCATCCATTGACTCGATGCGCTGTTGATCTGTTTCCCGCAGCCGTAAAGAGCATTTTAAAGGCAGATCTTTGAGCTTCGTCCGTCTTGGATGGAGATTTATCTTTTAGCATATCTGCATAAGAGCTATTCCTCCCTAGGAGAGGATCCGGAGAAGTCCCCATTGGACCCTCCTGGAGCAGCAATCTTGCCTTCAGATCCACAGTAACCAGAAATCTCTTCGAAAACCCAACCGATGCCCTAGATTTTCCTTAGCTTCAGAAACCCTAGTTCATCGCTTCCCGCCTCAGAGCTCTTCACATAGTGAAAAATCGTAGTTGATCCTTTTGAACCTTGGTTTTTGGAAAATAAAATTTGGTTGAAAGGACTGACTTCAAAAATCAACATTTTCTTCTGGCTAGTTGTACAAGGAAAATTTCTAACTTTAGACAATCTCAAAAAAAGAGGTATGATTTTTCCTAATGCTTGTTTCTTGTGCAAAAATACAGAGGAATACCCACTCCATATTATTTTTAGTTGTCCTTTTTTGTAGGAGGTTTTAGACTAATTTTTCAAATATTTGAACATCTAATGGGTGTTTTTGAATAGCCTAGAGGATGTGTTGATCCATTGGGTTTCTCCTTTCTTGTCTCTTCATATTCATTGGTTTTGGAAATTCATCCATTCTCATATCTGGTGGAGGATTTGGAAGGAAACTCAAGGGCATTTAAGGATGCTACTCTTTCGGCTAAAGCAGTGGCTTTGCAGGCAATTTATTTTTCTATGGAGAACATTAGAACCCTAAATCTGAATGCTATGACTACAGAGCAATAATGATCAATGAAGAGATGTCTTAGATTCAATGCCAATCCTTAATTAGTTAGATCTACTATGCCTCTGGATAGAGCCAAGGTTAAGTGGCAGCCATGTCCAATTGGTTGGTTGAAGTTGAATTTTTATGGTGCATCTAAAGGGAATTAGGGTCCTACAGGTATTAGAGAGATTGTAAGAAACCATGATGGCTTGATAATTTTAGCCTTTGCTGATAATCTAGGCCATAAAATAGTCACTTCGTCGAAGCTAGGGCTATGTTCTAAGGAGTTTCTCTATTGCATTCTGTAAGTTGCAAGAAACTAATCATTGAAGGAGAATCCATTAATATTATAAATATTGCAAGAGGGACTCAGTATCTTACCTTGACTATTTTGAACCTTCTTTTGGAAGTTCAAAGATACATTAAAAATTTGGAAGACGTTTAGTTTAACCATACATACAAGGAAGGTAATCGAGTGACTTATCTATTGGCTAACAAAGGAGTTATTCAAAATGGTTTAGTGGTGTGGTGAGATAATTTCCCAGAATATATTTCTTCTATCGATAATGAACTCATACACAATTAGTCGCTCTGGTTGAGTTGTTGATGGCTTGGCTGCAAAACTTGAGGGCGCTCGTTGATTTTAGGATTTTGCACCAAATTTCATATCTCCAAGCTATTGTTTCCTCCTTGCAAGCCATAATATCCAATGCAAAAGAAATTCTTGCTCTAATGGACTGGAAGGCCTAGGAAAGCAATGACCTCATGGGGGAGAATGGGACTGGTGCATGGCTCAGTTCGTGGTTCAAGTCTTGATACTAATCTGTGTTCGGTTGGTTATCTCTGATATCCTGATTTGGTTTCAATTTGTTTTAAGTTTTAAAATATGTATGGTCTTACCTATGTACTGGTTTGGCTTTGGAAGGGTAACTCCTCTGATTAGTCATTCCTTGATTATTACCAGATGTAAGTAAATTTGGCTCCCTCTTTTTGGGTGGGGATTAGTCTCTTTTGTACAGGGTTTAGAGATCATTTGAAAACTCCTTATTCCATGTAATAAAAAAAAGAAAAATATATAATGGTTGCATATAAACATCATAAATACTCATTACATTGTTCATAGATAAGAATCACAAAACTCTGATACAATGGATGGAGTGGTATAGGGTTTTTATACCAATACCAAAACCCCAATTACATAAATTAAGTTTAACCTAAGCCAACATAACAATAGGGCTTTGATGTGCTCATACATTATATTTTTAAAATTCAATAACTTCCTTCAAATAAGACAATGTTGCATGAGAAGTCATTTATATACTAATCTAGGATTCGTAAACTAATGATGTGCCAGGAACTGTGTATCACATAGTTTTATGATTTATCACCATCCGCTTATAGTGATCGACTACCAAGGGGTCCAAGGCAATTGTTTTATATGATTTTAGTATAGAAAATTATACAATGTGTAACTATATAAAGCATCACTATTGATTATGATTCTATGGAAATTATTAGTACAAACAACAATGGAAATAATTAATGCAACTTTAATTATTCCTACGAGTACAATAAATAAGCGAGAAATAAGGGTTTTAATCCCTCGAACCCCATAGTACCGATGGACCTGTCACGTCAGTGTCATAGGCTATTTAAAAGGTTTATCCTGATGCAACTAGAGGTTATAGTGGCAACAAGGAGTGAGATTCAAACCCACGAAGAGGTGTAGAAAATTGTAATATGTTATTGATTCCTCTAGTATAATAATAATAAAAAGAACTGAGATATAAAATATTGTGGAAAAAACACAATAGGTGTTGCAAGCACCTATAGATAAGTTTTATGGGAACTCCAATTGATCCTACATTTACAACGGTCCCTTTATCCAAGGTGTGGGTATGACTCTCCCATAGTTAGGAACTCAAAATGAAATACTAAAATTAGAATGTAACCATGAATGTACCTATATAGATTTGTATCTATTGACATTGAAAATCAAATTATAAACTTGTTTGTAGTGTACATACACTAAATCCTCTCGATTATCTCATAGTTATAATTTTTTCCCCTTTGATATCTTGGAGCATTCATTCAATTTATAAAAATAAAAAGTACTAGATTAAGCCTAACTATAATTTAGGAGTACTTAATTCTTCTATTTTATAAGAACATGATTAATTTTTTTGGCCACAACAACCAACAATATGCTGGTATAAAGAATAGAATGAAAATATTTTGATTAATTTAGATCTACTCTCTTGTGTGATGGGAATATCCTTTGTGTGTGGAATCTTAATAAACTAAAACAACTATTACCATAGGTGCCCAAAAATCCTAAACATACTTCTAGATATAAATTATTCGATGCTATTTTTACGAGTTTAATATTTTTGTAGGCACTCCATTTCCTAGAAGGCATTGATTCCATAGGTAGTAAGGTCAATTAGCTAGAAGGTCAAAAGAACAAAATATTTAACTATCAATCTATAATATACTTCATCCTTCTTAGCAACCACGTCATGCCTATTTCATATCTAGTGATAGGCTATCCACAAGGATGACTTCCAACTCATTTCTCCTTGAATCACATCAAAAAAACTTATTTGTCTATGAATAGGAGTATAAATGAGCATTACAGATTGATTCTAAATATATACATCCACATCCATAATCATTAAATTAATGTTTTATTTACAATATACAAACATTTAAGATTTTTTTATGGATACTATAGATATACATATGGCAAAGGATAGCAAAAATATATACAATATGGTCAAAACAAGGTATAGGATGGGGTACATAAGGGCCCCATTATTTCCCCCATGTTGAACCCATTGCATATCCTTGTGCAACCTTAGGACCTAATGTTCCCTAAATTTATTGACCTTCATATGATAGTCCTCCTCAAGCTAGGTCTTTTTTAATTTGCACTAGTCTCATAGATCATATACCATGGGATAGGTATCTTCATCCTTTACCTTCCACCCACTTTTTTCTCTGATGTATTTTAAAAATTGTATCTCCTTAGCCATATGAGTAGTCAGTCTCTGGGTATCATCATAAAAGAGAGTCCAAATTATGAGAGGATTTAATTGGAGCCCAATCTAATCAAGTCCCTACTCATCTACTAGAGTTACATAATTCTTGGTTTTCTCAATTTACTCCAATTTCCTACTAGAGTTATGGTCTTTGAAAGTTTTCCCTAATAGCCCTAAAAAAAAAAAAATTATAGACCTTAAAAGAGCAACAACCAATCCCAACCTATCACTTGGTGCTCACTTATTCACTGGTGACAAACATTTCATTCTAGGCCACTTAGTCGCCCCTAGTTAGCTGAAATTCTTACATATTCTACATCATGATTGGATGAAAGGGTATACACGTACATAATTTTTGATAATATGCCACCTCTAGATGCCATATTAGCCAAAGGAACTATTGAATTAATTTGCAATGAAAAAACTATAGTCACAATTGAACCCTAGTCTTCAGCATGTTGAAAAAATCATGCTAACCACACATCCACCTTGAATATGATATGGAAACACATGCTTACATTGTGCTAACTAATGGGTCCATCATGCATATGCAAGGGAAAGACATACTTTGAGTTAACAAAGTATTTATGTCAACAATGAAAAGTTTTTTTTTAAAAGAATGCTTCTTGCCCAGCCTCAATCCTTTGACCTCTAGTCCAACAATGCATTAGATACTACTACCCAACCATTTACTATTGCTCCTTCTATAAAAGAAGTTTCATTGGCCTCCTTGAAGAACACAAGGTATGTCGATCAAAAATATAGCTCTTCCATCAAGGCCAATGGTGAGTCACAATCCTTTATTTCATGACAACAAAAAGGGAGGTGTAAAGCCTCTAACCCATAAAATTATATCCTATGTGCTCTATCATCACTTTGCCTAGACAAAATAAGATCATCATGATGCTATAACATTGACCAATATCTACCTTGAGAAAGGGTTCAAGCATTGGTGAAAGCACCAAGGGTGCACAGTGAAGGTATGTGTGAAAGAGCATGGTAATGAGGAAAGATGGCACAAAAAATGAATCAAAATTATAAACTATAAATCAAGAGTACCTTAGTAAAAGTGAAGTGAGTGGATTATTTAAACGTTATTGAAAAAAATAAATAGTATACTATGCAATAATATATCTTCTTTGTTTCTTATGCCAAGTGTGCTTATGAAAATTTAAAAAACAATTCATCATAAAATATAGAAGAATGGTCAGAGGCTTCTATTTAACCTTCTATGTGACTGAGTAAAGTTGCTTCATACCTACTTTGATACCATGTTAGATTTTACTCCTATTTGTAGAATTAAAAGAAGCAATCCATCCACTCAAATCTTATATAGAAAGCATAAAAAAGGGCAAAAGAGAAAAATATATAATGGATCTTCAAGGAGATCCACTGTTTCCATACCTTTTTATTTTACTGGTAGAATCTTTGGGACGGGCCATCAAAGCTGACTATTCTATTGTAGGCCTTAAGATAGCTATGCCCATCAGTCCCATATCCCATCATCAGTTTGTCGATGATACTATTTTGTCCTTTCAAGCTTTAATTCTGCAAGAAAACTAAGTTAGAAGGATTTTGGAAGATCGTGAACATGAATTGGGTCAAAAGGTTAATTTCAAGAAAAGTGTTATTTTTTTGTCAATACTCCTCCAACAATGCAGTTGGGGATTGTAGATATTATGGAATGTAATATTGGGTCTCTCCCTTCAACCTACCTAGGGATGCCAATATTTTTTGGGGCTTCATGATCATCCCTATGGGAAATGGTTGTGGAGCATGTCCAGAGAAATATTACAAGTTGGAAAGGGGCTCTCTTGAGCCAAGTAAGAAAAGTGATGTTAGTTAAGGCCACCCTTAAAAACATCCCAAAATATTTTCTTTCTCTATTTCGAATATCGGGTAAGATTATTAAAATATTAGAATAGATCCAACACTCATTTATTTGGTTCAGAGCAAGTGATAAAAAGATATTTCATATAGTGGCATGGGACCAAGTATGAAAGAAGAAGGAGAAGGGCGGTTTAGGCCTTAGAAGATTGAAATCCATGAACAAAGCTCATGTTGCCAAGTAGGGTTGGAGACTATTTCAAGAGGAGAAAGTGCGATGGGTTGATATTGTCAAAGACAAATACCTAAATGATGGAAATCAGTTTATTAGAGATCCATTACCCCTCTAGGGTTTAGCTTTTTGATCTAGTATTATTCGGTGTAGATCATATATCCATAGAGGGGGTAGGTGGTGTTTGGAATATGGTAGGTCTGTCAAATTTTGGAGTGACGTGTGGGTGATTGAGGTTCTGATGGAGTCAAGATCAAAGCTAACTTTAGTCAAACCAATTACAAATTATTTATGGTGGAAGAAGGTTTATGATTTCATTGAAAGGATTGAAGATCACCCTCGATGGAAACCATTTGACTTCCCAAGACTTTTATTGGAGGAAAGGAGGGCATTTGATGAAATTTTCAAAATCATTAAATGGATTATAATTCCTATAAGAGAAATTTTAGATAGATTCATCTGGAGATTAGAGAAGGATGGAAAATTATCTATAAGATCATCTTATTTTGCAGTAGATGATCCTTCTGATCCTTGGTTTTTGTAAAATAAAATTTGGTTGAAAAGACTGACTTCAAAAATCAACATTTTCTTCTGGCTAGTTGTACAAGGAAAATTTCTAACTTTAGACAATCTCAAAAAAAGAGGTATGATTTTTCCTAATGCTTGTTTCTTGTGCAGAAATACAGAGGAATCCCCACTCCATTTTATTTTTAGTTGTCCTTTTTTGTAGGAGGTTTTCGACTACTTTTTCAAATATTTGAACATCAAATGGGTGTTTTCGAATAGCCTAGAGGATGTGTTGATCCAACGGGTTTCTCATTTCTTGTCTCTCCATCTTCATTGGTTTGGAAATTCAGCCTTCCTCATATTTGGTGGAGGATTTGGAAGGAAGGAAACTCAAGGGCATTTAAGGATGTTGCTCATTCGGCTAAAGCTGTGGCTTTGCAGGTGATTTAATTTTTTGTGGAGAACATTAGAACCCTAAATCTGAATGCTGTGACTGTAGAGCAAGAATGATAAATGAAGATATCTCTTACATTCAATGCCAATCCTTAATCAATTAGACCTACTGTACCTCCGAATAGAGCCAAGGTTAAGTGGGAGCCACCTCCAATTGGTTGGCTGAAGTTGAATTTTGATGGTGCATCTAAAGGGAATTTGGGTCCTACAGGTATTATCGGGATTGTAAGGAACCATTATGGCTTGATAATTTTAGCCTTTGCTGATAATCTAGGCCATCAAAGAGTCACTTCATCGAAGCTAGGGCTCTGTTCTAAGGTGTTTCCCTATTGCGTTCTGTAAGTTGTAGGAAACTAATCATTGAAGGGGAATCCATTAATATTATAAATATGGCAAGAGGGACTCAGTCTCTTACCTAGACTATTTTGAAACTTCTTTTGGAAGTTCAAAGATACATCCAAAATATGGGAGAGGTTCAGTTTAAGAATACATACAGGGAAGGTAATCGAGTGACTGATCTATTGGCTAACAAAGGAGTTATTCAGAATAGTTTAGTGGTTTGGCGAGATAATTTCTCGGTAGATATTTCTTCTATCGATAATGACCTCATACACAATTAGTCACTCTGGTCGAGTTATTGTTTATGGCTTGGCTGCAAAACTTGAGGGCGCTTGTTGATTTTGGGATTTTGCACCAAATTTCATATCTCCAAGCTATTGTTTCCTCATTGCAAGCCACAATATCCAATGCAAAATAAATTCTTGCTCTCATGGAATAGGAGGTCTAGGAAAGCCATGACCTCATGGGGGAGAATGGGACTGGTGCATGGCTTGGTTTGTGGTTCAGGTCTTGCTATTAATTTGTGTTCGACTGGTTATCTCTGATATCCTGATTTGGTTTCAATTTGTTTTAAGTTTTAAAATATGTATGGTCTTACCTATGTACTGGTTTGACTTTGGAAGGGGTAACTCCTCTGATTGGTCATTCCTCGATTTTTACTAGATGTAAGTAAATTTGGCTCTCTCTTTTTGGGTGGGGCTTAGTCTCTTTTGTACAAGGTTTAGATATCCTTTCAAAACTCCTTATTCCATATAATAAAAAAAAAGAAAAATATATAATGGTTGCATATAAACATCATAAATACTCATTACATTGTTCATAGATAAGAATCACAAAACTTCGATACAATGGATGGAGTGGTGGAGGATTTTTATACCAATACCAAAATCCTAATTACATAAATTAAGTTTAACCTAAGCCAACATAACAAGAGGGCTTTGATGTGGTCATATATTATAGTTTTAAAATTCAATAACTTCCTTCAAATAAGACAATGTTGCATGAGAAGTCATTTATATACTAATCTAGGATTCGTAAACTAATGAGGTGCCAGGAATTGTGTATCACATAGTTTTATGATTTATCACCATCCTCTTATAGTGATCAACTACCAAGGGGGCCGAGGCAATTGTTTTATATGATTTGAGTATAGAAAATTATACGATATGTAACTACATAAAGCATCACTATTGATTACGATTCTATGGAAATTATTAGTACATACAACAATGGAAATAATGAATGCAACTTTTTTTATTCCTATGAGTACAATAAATAAGTGAGAAATAAGGGTTTTAATCCCTCGGACCCCGTAGTACCGATGGACGTGTCACGTCAGTGTCATAGGCTATTTAAAAGGTTTATCCTGATGCAACTGGAGGTTATAGTGGAAAAAAGGAGCGAGATACAAACCCACAAAGAGGTGTAGAAAATTGTAATGTGTTACTGATTCCTCTAGTATAATAATAAAAAAGAACTGAGATATAAAATATTGTGGAAAAAACACAATAGGTGTTGCAAGCACCTATAGATAAGTTCTATGGGAACTCCAATTTATCCTACATTTACAATGGTCCCTTTCTCCAAGGTGTGGGTATGACTCTCCCATAGTTAGGAAATCAAAATGAAATACTCAAATTAGAATGTAACCATGAATGTACCTATATAGATTTGTATCTATTGACATTGAAAATCAAATTATAAAATTGTTTGTAGTGTACATACACTAACTCCTCTCGATGATCTCATAGTTATAATTTTTTCCCCTTTGATATCTTGGAGCATTCATTCCATTTATAATAAGAAAAAGTACTAGATTAAGCCTAAATATAATTTAGGAGTACTTAATTATTCTATTTTATAAGAACATTATTAATTTTTTTGGTCACAACAACCAACAATATGCTGGTATAAAGAATAGAATGAAAATATTTTGATTAATTTAGATCTACTCTCTTGTGTGATGGGAATATCCTTTGTGTGTGTACTCTTAATCAACTAAAACAACTATTACCATAGGTGCCCAAAAATCCTAAACATACTTCTAAATATAAATTATTCGATGCTATTTTTACGAGTTTAATATTTTTGTAGGCACTCCATTTCCTAGAAGGCATTGATTCCATAGGTAGTAAGGTCAATTAGCTAGAAGATCAAAATAATGAAATATTTAACTATCAATCTATAATATACTTCATCCTTCCAACCACGTCATGCCTGTTCATTATCTAGTGATAGGCTATCCACAAGGATGACTTCCAACTCATTTCTCCTTGAATTACATAAAAAAAAACTTATTTTTATATGAATAGGTGTATAAATGAGCATTACAGATTGATTCTAAATATATACATCCACATCCATAATCATTAAATTAATGTTTTATTTACAATATACATACATTTAAGATTTTTTTATGGATACTATAGATATACATATGGCAAAGGATAGTAAAAACATATACAATATGGTCAAAACAAGGTATAGGATGGGGTACACAAGGGCCCCATTACTTCCCCCATGTTGAACAAGTTGCATATCCTTGTGCAAACTTGGGACCTAATGTTCCCTACATTCATTGAAATTCATATGATAGTCCTCCTCAAGCTAGGTCTTTTTTAATTTGCACTAGTCTCATAGATCATATACCATGGGATAGGTATCTTCATCCTTTACCTTCTACCCAATTTTTTCTCTAATGTCTTTTAAAACTTGTATCTCCTTAGCCATATGAGTAGTCAGTCTCTGGGTATCATCATAAAAGAGAGTCCAAATTATGAGAGGCTTTAATTGGACCCCAATCTAATCAAGTCCCTACTCATCTACTACAGCTACATAATTCTTGGTTTTCTCAATTTCCTCCAATTTCTTATGTATGCAAAATTTATGGTCTTTGAAATTTTTCCCTAATAGCCCTAATAAAAAAAAAAACTTATAGACCTTAGAAGAGCAACAACCAATCCCAACCTATCACTTGGTGCCCACTTATTCACTGGTGACAACCATTTCATTCTAGGCCACTTAGTCGCCCCTAGTTAGCTAAAATCCTTACATATTCTACATCATGATTGGATGAAAGGGTATACATGTACATAATTTTTGATAATATGCCACCTCTAGATGCCATATTAGCCAAAGAAACTATTTAATTAATTTGCAATGAAAAACTATAGTCACAATTGAACCCTAGTCTTCAGCATGTTGAAAAAATCATGCTAACCACACATCCATCTTGAATATGATATGGAAACACATGCTTACATTGTGCTAACTAATGGGTCCATCATGCATATGCAAGGGAAATACATACTTTGAGTTAACAAAGTCTTTATGTCAACAATGAATTTTTTTTATTTAAAAGAATGCTTCTTGCCCAGCCTCAATCCTTTGACCTCTAGTCCAACAATGCTTTAGATACTACTACCCAACCATTTACTATTGCTCCTTCTACAAAAGAAGTTTCATTGGCCTCCTTGAAGAACACAAGGTATGTCGATAAAAAATATAGCTCTTCCATCAAGGCCAATGGTGAGTCACAATCCTTTATTTCATGACAAAAAAAAGGGAGGTGTAAAGCCTCTAACCCATAACATTATTTCCCATGTGCTCTATCATCACTTTGCCTGGACAAAATAATATCATCATGATGCTATAACATTGATCAATATCTACCTTGATAAAGGGTTCAAGCATTGGTGAAAGCACCAAGGGTGCATAGTGAAGGTATGTGTGAAAGAGCATGGTAATGAGGAAAGAGGGCACCAAAAATGAATCAAAATTATAAACTATAAATCAAGAGTACCTTAGTAAAAGTGAAGTGAGTGGATTTTTTAAACATTCTTGAAAAAATAAATAGTATACTATGCAATAATATATCTTCTTTGTTTCTTAAGCCAAGTGTGCTTATGAAAATTTAAAAATAAATTCATCATAAAATATAGAAGAATGGTTAGAGGCTTCTATTTAACCTTCTATGCGACTGAGTAAATTTACTTCATACCTACTTTGATACCATGTTATATTTTAATCCTATTTGTAGAATGAAAAGAAGCAATCCATCCACTCAAATATTATATAGAAATCATAAAAAATGGCAAAAGAGAAAAATATATAATGGATCATCAAGGAGATCCATTGTTTCCATACCTTTTTATTTTACTGGTAGAATCTTTGGGGCGGGCCATCAAAGCTAACTATTCTATTGTAGGCCTTAAGATAGCTATGCCCATCAGTCCCATATCCCATCATTAGTTTGTCGATGATACTCTTTTGTCCTTTCAAGCTTTAATTCTACAAGAAAAATAAGTTAGAACTTTTCTGGAAGATCATGAACATGCGGTGGGTCAAAAGTTTAATTTCAAGAAAAAGTGTTATTTTTTTTGTCAATACTCCTCCAAAAAGGTAGTTGAGGATTGTAGATATTCTTGGATGTAATATTGGGTCTCTCCCTTCAACCTAGCTGGGGATGCCAATATTTTTTGGGGCTTCATGATCATCCCTATGGGAACCGGTTGTGGAGTGTGTGCAGAGAGAGATTACAAGTTGGAAAGGGGCTCTCTTGAGCCAAGCAGGAAAAGTGATGTTAGTTAAGGCCATCCTTCAAAACATCCCAAAATATTTCCTTTCTCTATTCTGAATCTCTAGTAAGATTCTTGAAAGATTAGAATAGATCCAACACTCATTTCTTTGGTTCAGAGCAAGTGATAAAAATATATTTCATAAAGTGGCATGAGACCAAGTATGAAAGAAGAAGGAGAAGGGCGGTTTAGGCCTTAGAAGATTGAAATCCATGAACAAATCTCATGTTGCCAAGCAGGGTTGGAGATTGTTTCAACAGGAGAAAGTGGGATGAGTTGATATTGTCAAACCCAAATACGTAAATGATTGGAAGCAGTTTATTAGAGATCCATTACCTTTCCAAGGTTTAGCTTTTTGATCTAGTTTGATTCGGTGTAGATCAGATATCCATAGAGGGTGTAGGTGGTGTTTGGAATATGGTAGGTCTATCAAATTTTGGAGTGATGTGTGGGCGATTGAGGTTCCGTTGGATTCAAGATCAAAGCTAGATTTAGTCAAACCGATTATAGATTATTTATGGTGGAATAAGGTTTGTGGTTTTATTGAAAGGATTGAAGATCGCTCTCGATGGAAACCATTTTACTTCCTAAGAATTTTGGTGGAGGAAAGGAGGGCATTTGATGAAAATTTCAAAATCATTAAATGGATTATAATTCCTATAAGAGAAATTTTAGATAGATTCATCTAGAGATTAGAGAAGGATGGAAAATTCTCTATAATATCAGCTTATTTAGCAGTAGATGATCCTTCTGATCCTTGGTTTTTTGAAAATTTTTTTTGGTCAAAAGGACTAACTTCAAAAATCAACATTTTCTTCTGGCTAGTTGTACAAGGAGAATTTCTAACTTTAGACAATCTCAAAAAAAGAGGTATGATTTTTCCTGATGCTTGTTTCTTGTGCAGAAATACAAAGGAATCCCCACTCCATATTTTTTTTAGTTGTTATTTTTTGTAGGAGGTTTTTGGCTACTTTTTCAAATATTTGAACATCCAATGGATGTTTTCGAATAGCCTAGAGGATGTGTTGATCCCAAGGGTTTCTATTTTCTTTTCTCTCAATATTCATTGGTTTTGGAAATTTAGCCTTCCTCATATCTGGTGGAGGATTTGGAAGGAAGAAAAATCAAGGGTATTTAAGGATGCTGCTCATTCGGATAAAGCTGTGGCTTTGCAGGCAATTTCTTTTTCTATGTAAAATATTAGAACCCTAAATATGAATGCTATGACTATAGAGCAAGAATGATCAATGAAGAGATCTCTTAGATTCAATGACAATCCTTAATCAGTTAGACCTACTGTGCCTCTGGATAGAGCCAAGGTTAAGTGGGAGCCACCTCCAATTGGTTGGCTGAAGTTGAATTTTGATGGTGCATCTAAAGGGAATTCGGGTCCTACATGTATTATTGGGATTGTAAGGAACCATGATGGCTTGATAATTTTAGCCTTTGCTGATAATCTAGGCCATCAAACCAGTCACTTCATCGAAGCTAGGGCCCTGTTATAAGGAGTTTCTCTATTGCATTCTGTAAGTTGTAGGAAACTAATTATTGAAGGGGAATCCCTGAATATTATAAATATGGCAAGAGGGACTAAGTCTCTTACCTAGACTATTTTGAACCTTCTTTTGGAAGTTCAAAGATACATCCAAAATTTGGAAGAGGTTTAGTTTAAGCATACATACAGGGAAGGTAATCGAGTGACTGATCTATTGGCTAACAAAGGAGTTATTCAAAATGGTTTAGTGGTGTGGCAAGATAATTTACCAGTAGATATTTCTTCTATAAATAATGACCTCATACACAATTAGTCACTTTGGTCGAGTTGTTGTTGATGGCTTGGCTGCAAAACTTGAGGGCGCTTGTTGATTTTGGGTTTTTGCATCAAATTTCATATCTCCAAGCTATTGTTTCCTCCTTGCAAGCCACAATCTCCAATGCAAAAGAAATTCTTGCTCTAATGGACTAGCATGCTTGGGAAAGCCATGACCTCATGGGGGAGAATGGTACTGGTGCATGTATTGGTTTGTGGTTCAGGTCTTGCTACTAATCTATGTTCGACTGGTTATCTTTGATATCCTGATTTGGTTTCAATTTGTTTTAAGTTTTAAATTATGTGTGGTCTTACCTATGTATTGGTTTGGCTTTGGAAGGGGTAATTCCTCTGATTGGTCATTCCTCGATTATTACCAGATGTAAGTAAATTTGGCTCCCTCTTTTTGGGTGGGGCTTAGTTTATTTTGTACAAGGTTTAGAGATCCTTTCAAAAGTCCTTATTCCATATAATAAAAAAAAGAAAAATATATAATGGTTGCATATGAACATCATAAATACTCATTACATTGTTCATAGATAAGAATCACAAAACTCCGATACAATGGATGGAGTGGTGGAGGGTTTTTATACCAATACCAAAACCCCATTTACATAAATTAAGTTTAACCTAAGCCAACATAACAAGAGGGATTTGATGTGCTTATACATTATATTTTTAAAATTCAATAACTTTCTTCAAATAAGACAATGTTGCATGAGAAGTCATTTATATAATAATATAGGATTCGTAAACTAATGAGGTACCAGGAACTGTGTATCACATAGTTTTATGATTTATCACCATTCTCTTATAGTGATCGACTACCAAGGGGGCAAAGGAAATTATTTTATATGATTTTAGTATAGAAATTTATACAATGTGTAACTACATAAAGCATCACTATTGATTATTATTCTATGGAAATATTAGTACAAACAACAATGGAAATAATGAATGCAACTTTAATTATTCCTACGAGTACAATAAAGAAGAGAGAAATAAGGGTTTTAATCCATCGAACCCCGTAGTATCGATGGACGTGTCGTGTCAGTGTCATAGGCTATTTAAAAGGTTCATCCTTATGCAACTAGAGGTTATAGTGGCAACAAGGAGTAAGATTCAAACCCACAAAGAGGTGTAGAAAATTGTAATGTGTTACTGATTCCTCTAGTATAATAATAATAAAAAGAACTGAGATATAAAATATTGTGGAAAAAACACAATAGGTGTTGCAAGCACCCATAGATAAGTTCTATGGGAACTCCAATTGATCCTACATTTACAATGGTCCATTTCTCCAAGGTGTGGGTATGACTCTCCCATAGTTAGGAACTCAAAATGAAATACTCAAATTAGAATGTAACCATGAATGTACCTATATAGATTTGTATCTATTGACATTGCAAATAAAATTATAAACTTGTTTGTAGTGTACATACACTAACTCCTCTTGATGATATCATAGTTATAATTTTTTCCCCTTTGATATCTTGGAGCATTCATTCAATTTCTAATAAGAAAAAGTACTAGATTAAGCCTAAATATAATTTAGGAGTACTTAATTGTTCTATTTTATAAGAACATGATTAATTTTTTTGGTCACAACAACCAACAATATGCTGGTATAAAGAATAGAATGAAAATATTTTGATTAATTTAGATCTACTCTCTTGTGTGATGGGAATATCCTTTGTGTGTGGATTCTTAATCAACTAAAACAACTATTACCATAGGTGCTCAAAAATCCTAAACATACTGCTAGATCTAAATTCTTCGATGTTATTTTTACCAGTTTAATATTTCTATAGGCACTCCATTTCATAGAAGGCATTGATTCCATAGGTAGTAAGGTCAATTATCTAGAAGGTCAAAAGAATGAAATATTTAACTATCAATCTATAATATACTTCATCCTTCTTAGAAACCAAGTCATGCCTGTTCCATATCTAGTGATAGGCTATCCAAAAGGATGACTTCCAACTCATTTATCCTTGAATCAAATAAAACAAAACTTATTTTTCTATGAATAGGAGTATAAATGAGCATTATAGATTGATTCTAAATATATACATCCACATCCATAATTATTAAATTAATGTTTTATTTACAATATACATACATTTAAGATTTTTTATGGATACTATGGATATACATATAGCAAAGGATAGTTAAAACATATACAATATGGTCAAAACAAGGTATAGGATGGGGTACACAAGGGCCCCATTATTTCCCCCATGTTGAAACCGTTGCATATCCTTGTGCAACCTTAGGACATAATGTTCCCTACATTTATTGACCTTCATATGATAGTCCTCCTCAAGCTAGGTATTTTTTAATTTGCACTAGTCTCATAGGTCATATACCATGGGATAGATATCTTCATCCTTTATCTTCCACCCACTTTTTTATCTGATGTCTTTTAAAACTTGTATCTCCTTAGCTATATGAGTAGTCAATCTCTGGTTATTATCATAAAAGAGCGTCCAAATTATGAGAGACTTTAATTGGAGCCCAATATAATCAAGTCCCTACTCATCTAATAGAGCTACATAATTCTTGGTTTTCTCAATTTCCTCCCATAGGGTCAAGAAAGAGTGAAGTTCTATATTTTATAGTGGAGTGGGAAATTCCCACCATCTAGAACTAAAGGCCTTAATGGACACCTCTAGATCTCCTTTTGTATTTCCCAAAAATCTTGTAAAATTTATATCTATAATTCTATAACCTTCAATTTGTAGGAAGGATGGTTCTTCACACTTTTATTATTCTCAAAGATACTCCTCACATACTCATGCTTAGGTCAAACCATCAAAGGTTATTTGAACTCTTCCTAATACTTCTCAACATCCTTTCTATCTAGATATCTCATCTTGAAGGATCGAGCAAAAAGCATGAATAACAACATCCCCCACCAAAACATTGGGGTCTCTTTAAATGTATTTAGGCAAAATGAAATTGTGTAGGTAAAATCCACAAAATTAACTCTTTTGTGCAGGGGTAAGAGAAGAGTAAAATTGATCCATAGAAGAAGGACAAGCATATTTTAGAGGGTCTTCTTTGTGTATATGCTCTAAATACATCTATAGACATTGTTACTTGAGATACAAATAATAAACATGATCAAAAGCTCTATAGTCCACCATATTTATGGCCAACTTGAATGGAAAAGAGAGAAGCTATATCAATTTATTTTCTTGTCTTTCGACTTCACAAACTGGATTATGGTTTCCTCCAATATCTATCTACTCTACTAAGAATTCCATTATGGTGGCTACTTCATGATTATTATTTTTAATAAAAATATAGCTCTTTTAAAAATAATCAACTTCCTTTTACCACTTCTCTACCTCTTGTTTTCACTTGTCACTTTCTCCTCAAGCAAGCTTCAACTCCATGTGGTTGAAGTCCACATTTGCTGCTTCCACTTTCCAAAATTTAATCTTGGCATTTGTAGCTTTTAAATTTTATCTATAGTCTAGGGAGTGAATTTAGGTTGATTTTTTATCTCTTCCTCTTCAATTTTTGCAGAGAAAATGTTTGTAGGGATATCTTCCCCTTTTCTTGATGAACCTATAACTATAGGCGATTCTATAGATTCTATCAATATTTCATTTATAGAAGCCTACTCATGCTCCTCTACTACTACTTCTTAAGTTGCCATAGTGTCCAAAAAACCTTCTTGGTCATCCATAGGGGTATCTTGAGTGTCCATAGGAGCATTTGCAATGTCAAAAGGAACCTTCTAAGTTTCTGTAGGGATTCTTGAGGTTTTGTAGGAACTTTTGGAGTTTTTGTAGGAATTTTTGGAGTTTTAGTAGGAAGTTATTTTTGATTCTAGAATGTCTTGCAATGTCCCCTTGGGTCCCATATTAGCTTCCCCCTAAGCTCATATTTCAACAAAAAATTCTTCTTTTTCTCAACACTAACCCCTACATATTCCATAGGAATATACTCTTGGCTAGTCCTTTGTGTTTATTTATACAATTTTCTCCATGTGGATCCAAAACTAGGTCTCCTTCACTCTAAAATTTTCTTGTGGTCGACTCCATTTGTTCCACTCTCTTAGGTAATTACTAATCTAGGATTCCTTTCTATTATCACACTCTACTTATTTGGTAGTAGTGGAACAAGTGGTTCCCTCATTTGTCTATGCTTATTCTTTCACTTCATGCCCTAATATTTAAAAGGGGTAGAGACTCTTCATTATATTTTGCTATAATGGTAATGGTGTTAGGTGATTTTATGGCTCTTTGAGAGGTTTTCATAGGAACCTCTTCCTTAGGTTTTTCTATAGATGCTTCATTATGAACTACCTTTGTATGTGCTTGGTGTATTTTCCCAGATTATTTTCACTTTAAGGGCTATAATAGCTCTTCTATTTTTCTTATCTAGAGTCTTTCTAAAAAATCCTAGTTTCTAAGTCTATGGGGCATATTTTACCAATACGTAAATAAGCCCATGATAAGCAAGGCTAGGTTGCTTCATTCTTCACACCTTGGTTGCTTCATATTTTAGAGCCAATGCCAAAAAATAAAAAATACTAATATTCCTCCCATGATGAATATGGGTTAAGATCCTAAAATGCTAATAAAAGAGCATCTCATGATGCCCCTCATAAATAAGGTATCAAACAATGTGTAATACAATTTAATCCTATGGAGTTGGCATACTAGACCTCTTGGTCCCTTTTGGAGTAATATTCACTCTCTCCCCTAGTTATAGAAATTATTGTTGATGATACTTAGCTTCTATCCAATATTTATAATATTTTACTTTGTTCATAGGTAGTCTAGTGATTTGCAACATATTTTTTATCATAAGGAATAAAATCCTCCTAAATTAAGCCGTCTCTCCATGTAAAGCTTTTAAGAATTTGAGGGCCACTTTTTTGGTGAGCCTTGACAACTTGGTGAAGTAATTAAACCAACCAAACTCCTCTAGAATTCTTATGGATTCGTAAGTTTCAATAGTTCTTTTGGTGTATTTTGGCTCATTGCACTTATATAGCCCAACCATGGTCTCAAAATTACAAGTTTTCCCTTCTATCCTCTCTATTTAATCATCTATTAGATTTTATATGTTTTTATAGTTCTCATATTCACCTTAATGCTGAAAGGATGTGCTATCCAAGAGGTTGTACCATCCAAGGGATTTTTAATTGATTTGAACTTTTTCTATCCTTGTCATCAATTTCCCATGCATGGATAACATATTCCAGCTATATCTATATTTTTTATAAGTGAGAATTAATTTCACTTATGTTATTTATAATTGGATGGTCTTGCTAGGCCTTTTCCTCTTGCAATAACTCATTTTCACATGGCACATCATTTTATGATAACTAACATCCCCCATGGTAATTCAATTTATTGTCACTGTTAATCATGAGTTAAGAAAAAATGATGGTACTCTGTGGTAGTCATATAGGTAGGGTGATATGGAACAAAGTTATAGCATGAAACCCTATCATCATGGGGATTATGAAAACTAGCAAAAATATATGAAATCTTGATAAAGAACGTCCATAGGAAAGAACCTCTTATGAAGAGTTTTCTTAGGCAATCGATTCCTATAGAAAGGTTTTGTACGAAATTTAAACAAAATTTTAGAGTTTCTCAAAAGAAATATGGGAGGTTAGGTCATAGAAAAATTCTAAGTATATACATTATAATAAAAATATTAAAAAATGTCTATGGGAGAAAAGATCTCACACCTAGGTCTACCAATAAGCACTATATGTAATACTTACCTATAGCAATCATCAAGAGGAATGTGACTTGATCTAGTTGTGCTAGTTTTAAGTAAAGCCTATAAAGAAGTTTTCAATACCAACATTTTAGTTTTTGCATGAGAAATTTAACCAGATCCTTTGTTTTTTGAAAATTTCCCTTTTTTTGAAGAGGAGAAACTTATCTAGAAAACTACTTTTCTAAGTTTTACCCTATTTTTCAAGCATCTATTAGGAGTTAGGTGAAGTATTCCCCTGGGCAAGGGGGATTATCCCTTTGCTAGTGCAAAGTGGGATTGAGCAATAACATGAGCTATAAATTCCTCTTTAGATGATGATTTCTTATAAAGATGTATCAATGTCTATTATCCATAAGAGAAATCTTGCCTTCATTAATTTTTTACAACTTGATGACACAATTATCAAAAAATATATCAATATTGTATGATCCTAACCATATTTTGCAAATATTTACTTTAAATTCCATGTAGTAGAAGTCATATAATAAAACCCAATCACCTAGCTTGAATTTATTCCTCTTGATGAATCTATTATGCCAAGTAGCCCTTTACTTTTAAATCATCTCTATATAGAAGAGTGCTTGTCTCAACTCATTTAAGACATTAAATTGTTCCATATGTTGCTTTTGTACTTTAGAAATATCTATACTAAATTTGAATGCAATCCATAGAGTCTTAATCTCAAATTTGATAGGGAGTACAATATTTTTTATAGACAAGCTTATATGGTGTGAGTCAAATGGTAGTCGTCCATATGGTCTTGTAGGCCAAAATATATTTAGGAGGGTGATTTACCCAATCTTGGTCATGGAGTTGAACTATTTTTGTAAGAATTCTCTCTAACTCTCTATTTATTACTTCAACCTATCTATTGGGTTGATGATGGTAAGGAGTAGATTTCTTCTAATAAATTTTACATTCTCTTACCAATGCATTGATGACTTTAAATTAATTAGAGTCCTTGGTCTATAACTATTTCTTTGTGAAATCTGAATCTACTAAAAATTCTCTCATACAAGAATTCAACAACTTTTTCATCTCAAGCATTCTTTAGGGCTTTGACATCCATCCACTTGGTCTCATAGTTAGTAAAAACCAATATGTATTATTTCTAAATGGATGGGGAATTAATTGGACCAATAAAATCTAATTTGAACTTTTTAAATGGCTCTACGGATAACTATGGATGCAATGACATCTCATCCATATGAGTTAATTTCTCTCTATTCTCTAGAATTTATCACACAAGACTATATATTCTTTAGCATTTTGAAGAGTATAGAAAAAATTGTAGGTTTTTAAAGCCTTAGTACCACAAAATATCATAGGTCCCAATATAAATAAGCCACAATAATAAATGTCAAAATATCATTAATGAAACGTAGAATATATATGAGCAATTAATATGTATATCAAGGCCAATATAATACTAAAAATAACATTCACTTATATAATCAAATATGAATGTCTATAATAAAAAAATATGAATGTAAATGGCCTAAATCATTCATGAGCTATGTATGAAGAAAAAATACAATATTAATTGCTCAAAATTCATCTACAGGATTTATTCACTTTTATTCCTCTTACAATAAGATAATAGGGTATTAAAAATTTCTTTCTTATAGAATATTATCTATATAATATAGCCATAGTAATGTGACTCTTCAAGTAATTGACTATTACTCTCCATATGACAAGTCCCATGACCTTTGGCTTATCATATTGCCATTTGCATACTAGACTCTTCACTTTCTTACATGCACACTTGAGTCTATGACACTTGCACACTTCTACAAGAATCTTACACTTCTACATGTAATCCTAATCTAAGATACTTGTGCACATCCTCACATTATATATTTGCACACTTACATACATGACACTTGTGCACATTATCTCAATCTATACTTGCACTCTAACTTACATGAAACTTGTGCATTTCCTGCACATTGCACTCTTACATGACACTTGTGCATTTACTACACATTGAAACTTATATAAAATTGGAAATATAAGTCACACATATAAACTAAATAATCAATCCTAATATATTACATATTTACAATTATACCATGAAGGTACATTAGTATGTGCCAAATAATGTTAATTCCTCAACACCTCCTGTATTACATTATTTGGTTATTGAAGACTTTAGTCTTCAATATTGATCTTCATATTCAATCTTCAATTTTTATGTGAACTTGCATTAATCATGAACCTCAACTTCTTTAGAATATTCTTCATCATATTGAATCTTGGGTTCATCCATTTTTCATGTTTGTAGGATAACTTTGGACTATGTTTGATCCAATTCCCTATTTCTTGTCTTTCTAAAAAATCAAACAACTTATCATTAATTTCATCTTGAGGCAAATGTTCAATAATATCTTGAGAGAATCCCATCGAATCTAAGGTATATATTCCATTATTTATTGAACCTGTAGCTTTAGTTTTTTTTTTATTATTGATAATGCATTTGCTATGTTCATTTGTATATTTGAACTCTATTGTTATTCCTTTTTCAACTAATTGAGCAACTGAGATAATATTAGTTGATAGTCCAGGAACATATAAAAAATTTCTAGCACAAAATCTAAAAATGATATTTTCTAGCATATAAAACATTACTCTACCTGTTCCTTGAACTTGATACATCTTATCGTTTGCAATTTTTAGTGAGATATTATCCTTGAATTATAAGGATTCAAACCAATATAAGTTTGCAGTCATATGATGACTAGCACCTGAATCTATATACCAAATATCTTTTTCTCTTTGAACTTTTTGATCAGATTCAAGTGATATAATCTCACATCTTTGATAAGAATATTGAAGAACTCTTTTATGATGTTTCCCTTTGTATTCAAAATATATTTTTTTATACAAATTTTGTTTTTAAAAGTTTCCTCTCATATAGTATGGTTTTGCACTTTTCTAATTTCTCCTATATTGGGATGTTCCTCTTTGCTATTTATCCATATTGTGTCTTTAAGTTGAAATTCTTATATCTCCTAAATCAAATATGAAATTTACAAATTCTAAATTCCTTTGATGTAGAAAACCTTTTAACTCCCTAATATATTAAATATTCAAAATTTCTCAAAAAATAAAAAATTAAAATAAATTTCAAAAACTTTAAAAAACCTCAAATTTCAAAATTTCAAATATCTTAAAAAAAATTTAAAATTGAATAATTCTATTATTAATCCTTATCTCAAAATTAAAAAACTTTAAACTTAGTAGAAAGCCTTATATCTCCCACATAATAATTAAAATTTTTAACTTCATCAATAATCAAGGCATCTAATTAAGTTAAGGTAATAATGCATACCTTATATTCCACCTTGCTTATTGTAATGTCTATGACATCTGTAGCAAATCTAAGCCTTTCAAAATTTGCATGTTACTTGAATTGCATGTTAGAAAAACATGAGCCATTTCTTACAATCAAGTGTTATTCTGGATGTAACACTTTACCAACTTGATCTCATTTCATATGATTTCCCAAACGTTCTTTTGCACTTTTCGTAATATTATCATTGTTGTGCTTAATTGAATATTTTGGTGTAACTAGGGTTGAGCTTATTTTATTACTCTCTACTATTGCTACTACTAAAGCACTTGAGAGATATTCCTTCAAAAGGTTATTCATCATTCCTCTAATGCTTGCTATTCTCTATATAGTGCTTTATTTCTCTATTCCTTGAATGCTTGCTATTCTCTAGATACTACTTTTTATGCTATTCTATGTTGTTCCTTGGATACTACCCTTTTATCTATTTCTAAAATCCTAGATGGATATTGCTTTGTTCATTGTTCCTTGAATCTTGGATGGATACTGCTATGTTCACTATTATTCAATCATTGCTTTGTTGTTCCTTTGAATTCTGATCATTCTATTCTAGAATGGATGTTAAATGGTTACTGATTAGGCTCATTTATGATTTCTTATCTGCTACATGAGCACTTAGGGTGATTTACTATTAGGTGATTACCTCTCTTCTATGGGTGTAGAAGAATGCTTCTCCTCTATGAGTGTTGTTAGAGCATACTCTTAGTTGATATCATTACTTATTGAAAATTATTAGAACACTTAACCCTCTCTTAATCTAGCACTTCACATTAGTGCCTGAAATCTCTTATCATAGTGCTTCTAAAGAAATACAAGCCATAGTTACTCAATGTTGTTGACTGATTCCATGGTGTCTTGAAATTTACACTCAATGGGCTAAGCTTCCTTGCTTACACTCCTTTGATCATGCTACTATCAATGTTATTTTATAGTATATCAATGGGCTAAGATTCCTTACTTATGCTCCTTTGATTACTGCACTTTTTAAACACTTCTCTCAATGTTCTCTTGTAGTATATCAAGCTTCTTCCAATGTTCTCTTACTGCGTGAATGTCTCTTTAACTCAATATTCTACTTTTATCAGTTCAAATGCTTTTAATGCTTCTACTTGAACTACTACTATGATGCTTGGTGTCTTCCAAGCTCTTGTTTCTTATTCATAAAATACTTTTCTTATGCTTGGTCTTCTTCAAGATCTAGGGCCTCTTCTCTAAAACACTTCTCTTATGCTTGGTATCTCCCAAGATCTGTTGCTTCTACATTGAGATATTCTTATCTTATTATTGGTCTCTTCCAAGCTTTGATGCTTCTTATTATTGGTCTCTTCCAACTCTTGTGCTTCAGCTTTATCAAGCTTGAGTGATTTTTTTAATCTTGGGTTGCAACCTAACCTCTTTCTTCTTTTCCCTTAACTTCAATATTGACTGTAATTTTTCCTACTCTATGCTTTTAGCTGCAAAATAATATTCAATATTAGTAGAAAGTAACTATTTTGTTCTTTCTACCTCTAAATTTTTTTTTGATTTTTAGAAGCTTATATTGCTTCTCAATCCTATGGAATCTATGATGCTTCTCTATTATTTGGGAGTTATAATACTCCTTTATTATCTAATATCTTTAATGCTCTTCAATGTCCGAGGTTGCAACTAAGAACCAAAATATGATTCTTCTCTTTTCTAGAGAACCCAATATCAATGTGAGGGTGACTATGAATGTATTTGAATGACCAACTTTCTCCTAAGTTGATTCTCAATATATCAATGTCCAAATTTCTCTTGAGTTGGATCTATCAAATTAGTTAAAACCTAGTCTTCACTGGTTTTTCTTCAACCAAGTGGAAAGACCCTAGTATCCAAATCAGGGTGACTAATCCTCAATTTCTACTCAATCAAACTTTTATAGAATAGAGTCCAAGTCTTCACTGTCTTCAAAATGGATAGACTCTAAATTAACTTTATAAAAAATGGACAAATTTAAATATTGATTAATGGTGACTAATAAAATAACTCTATAAAAAATGGACATATTCAGGTGGTAGCTTTGGTACCACTATAAGATTTTTAAGCCTTACTACGATAAAATATCACAGGTACCAATATAAAGAATCCACAACAAGAAAGGTTAAACATCAATAATGAAGATTAGAATATATATGAGCAATTTAATATGTATATCAAGACCAATATAATACTAAAAATAACATTCACTGATATAATCAAATATGAATGTAAATGGCCTAAATCATTCATGAAATATGCATGAAGAGAACTTACAATATTTATTCCTCAAAATTCATATACAAGCTTTATTCATTTTTCTTCCTCTTACAAAAGATAATAGGATATTAGGATTTTCATTCTTATGGAATATTATATCCATAATATAGCCATAGTAATATGACTCTTCAAGTATTTTACTATTCCTCTCCATGTGACAAGTCCCATGACCTTTGGCTTATCATATTGCCACTTGCATACTAGAATCTCCACTTTTTTATATGAATATTTGAGTCTATGACACTTGTAAACGTCTACAAGACTCTTACACTTATATATGCACTCCTAATATAAGACACTTGTGCACATCCTCACATTACATATTTTCACACTTATATAATGATACTTGTGCATATTCGCTCAACCTACACTTGCACTCTAACTTACGTGACACTTGTGCTTTTTTGACACATTGTAATCTTACATGACACTTGTGAATTTCTTGCACATTGACACTTACATAAAATAGGAAATATAAATCACACATCTAAACTAAATACTCAATTATAATATATTACATATTTACAATTGTACGATGAAGGTACCATGGAGGTACATTAACATGTACCAGATAATGTAATATTACTCAACAAAAATATCCTACATTTAAAACTTTAGTAGCTATCCTCCTACCAACAAATTCCTTTCATATGGTTCATCATGGCAAATATGCAAGATGTCATAAATTTCTTCTTAAAAAAACTTGCACATGATGTGATCTTGTCATATCTTCAAGAGGAACCCTTCAATCCATGAATAAGGAGCACTATGCCTAATTAACCTTTGATTCTCTCTGGGGGAGAAATATTATGGTGTCCTTATAATAATGTAGTTAGTAATATTTGTGAACCATGGAGTTTCAATAGATAATTCAAAAAGGTGTTCATATAAAAATGTATCCTCTACTAGAGAGTTATTTGTAGACAAAGTAAACATGGAAATAAAATTAGTTACAATCTTTCTTTTGGGATTATCAATTACAATAATATAAAATTATTGCAAGAGAAATAACTAATGAATAATTCATCCATTTAATATTGGTTTATTCATTAAGTACTAAATTGATGCATGGTCAGTATGAACAAAATTTTTATACCTAGTAATATAATGTCAAAATTTATTAATAACATAAACTACAAGAAATTATTTTGTAGTGACTGTATAGTTAAGCTCAACTCCTAACAAGTTTTGTTGATGTAATAAATGGAATATGATTCTTTGTTTTTATTTTGTCCTAAGACTGCCCCTAGTGCTATATAAAAGGCATCAATATGAATTTGGAAGGGTATGTTCTAATTTAGTCCTCTTAAAATTGATCTGGAAATAATTTTTTTAAGGTCTCAAAGGCTTTTAGACATTCTAGTATCAAAAAAAAATTAGTATCTTTGTACAAGAGGGATATAAGGGGGCTTGAAATTTTACTAAAGTATTGTATGAACCTCCTATAATACCTTGTGTGTCTAAGAAAACCATTAACATCTTTCTATTTTTGTAGAATAGGTAGATTCTTTATAACTTCAATTTTTGCAAGATCTACCTGAATGCATTGGGTAGAAATATGATGCCCTAAAACTATCTCCTCTACCATCATCATGTATAAATTTTCATTAGTAAATGATAGGTTAGTATCTTGACACCTTTGGAGTATTTTTTCAAAATTTTAGTGGCCTCCTCTATTGGATTTTAAGTCTAACTATCTCAAAATATCACAAGTTCCAATATAATTAAGCCACAATATTATAGGTAAAAATATCAATAATCAAGAGTAGAATTAAATATATGAGCAATAAAAATATATCAAGGCAAATATAAATAATATATCATTCACTATAATATCAAATATAAATACAAATGACCAATATCATTCATGTACAAGCATGAATAATACTTAAAATAAAATTGCTCAAAATTTGTATGGTTCATTATTATAAATGCTTGTTGGTGATCTCTTACAGATTTTTTTCCCAATACAATGTATGGAGCTTTGTATCAATAATATAGACATAGAAAATGACTCTTCAAGTACTTGACTATTGCTCTCTATATGACAACCCTTATGTCCTTTTGGCTTCTATTCTCATCTTGCCACTTGTATACTAGACTCTTCACTCTCTTCTTACATGCATACTTTAACTCTATGACACTTGCAAACTTCTACATGAATCTTACTCTTCTACATTCACTCCTAATACAATATACTTGTGCACATTCTTACATTCCATATTTGTACACTTACATACATGACACTTGTGTATATTCTCTACACACTTGCCCTCTTACTTACATGACACTAATGCATATCTTGCACATTACACTCTTACATAACACTTGTGCATATCTTGAAAATGAATACTTACATAAAGGGGAATATAAATCACTCATCTAAACTAAATATACAAACCCTAATCTATTACATATTTACATTTATACCATAAAGGCACCATGGGGGTACATTTGCATGTACCAAATAATGTAATATTCTCCAAAATCCCCTGTATTATATTATTTGGTTATTGAAGACTTTAATATTCAATATTCATCTTCAATATTCAATCAAATAACTTTGCATTGAGCTTTATCTCCTGCTTGAGATCCATCTTCATCTTATTTCTTGAGTTTTTCTCTAAATTCTCTTTTATCTTTATTCTTTGGTTCTTTAGCCTTTGCTTCTTCTTCATGAACTACTTGATATTATTCTTTTTCCTTGATCTCTAGTACATGTAGTTCTATATATTTATTGTACATTATTTCTTTATATTCAACCTTTGGATCATGTGCTTCTACTTTCCTGCAATATTGATGTCATCCTATAATATTTGAGCATTCACTTAGAACATCATAGAACTTGGAATGTCAATATTATATTTAGACTAAAGTACTATTTTCTTAGATGATTCACTTGGTTCAATCGTATCTATTTTCCTTTTTAGAGTTTCAATCAACTCTTTTTTATTTTTATTTTTATCCTTATGAATTTCAAGTGAAAGTAATGCCATATATATTATATTACTTATATCAATAGGTATTGATATATCATATTTTGGATTATCAATTGCTTCAATGAGATTTAAATATAAATAATATTGAAATATTTTAAAACTTTCATTCATTTCTTCTCTATAGATGAATTGTTTTACCATATCTAGCTTGCTCTAAGTTTTTTCAATCAATTTACCAATGCTAGAATTTATAGCTTCTAGTCTTTCGTTTATGATAATGGACTTTATATTTCCTTCCATAATAATCAAATTTTGTAATTCAATGAATCAATTCCTTTGAATTTGAAATCCTTGTCACTCCAAGGTTAATAATAACTTAGAATTTCACAAAAACTTCAAATAAACACTCAAATTAAAATATTGAATCTATATGATGACTACCACCTGAATCTATATACCATATATATTTTTCTCTTTGAACTTTTTGATCAGATTCAAGTGATATAATCTCACATATTTTATAATAATTTTTAAGAACTCTTTTATGATGTTTCCCTTTGTATTCAAAATATTGTTTTTGATACAAATTTTATTTTTGAACTTTTCCTCTCATATAGTATGGTTTTGCACTTTGATAATTTCTCCTATATTGGGATGTTCCTCTTTGCCATTTATCCATATTGTGTCTTTAAGTTGAAATCCTTATATCTCCCAAATCAAATATGAAATTTACAAATTCTAAATTCCTTTGTTGTAGAAAACCTTTTAACTCCCTAATATAATAAATTTATGAAATTTTAAATTTCAAAATTTTCCAAAAAATAAAAATTAAAATAAATTTCAAAAACTTAAAAAACCCTTAAATTTAAAAGTTTTAAATATCTTAAAAATACTTTAAAATTGAATATTCTATTATTAATCCTTATCTTAAAATTTAAAAAACTTTAAACTTAGTAGAAAGCCTTATATCTCCCATATAATAATTATAACTTTTAACTTCATCAATAATCAAGGCATCTAATTAAGTTAAGTTAATAATGTATACCTTATATTCCAACTTGCTTATTGTAATGTCTATGACATCTGTAGCGAATATAAAACTTTCAACATTTGCATGTTACGTGAACTACATTTTAGAAAAACATGAGCCATTTTTTGCAATCAAGTGTTATTCTGGATGTAACATTTTACCAACTCGATGCCATTTCATATGATTTCCCAAACGTTCTTTTGCACTTTCCTTGATATTCTCATTGTTGTGTTTAATTGAATATTTTGGTTCAATTCAGATTGAGCTTCTTTTATTACTCTCTTCTATTACTGCTGCTAAAGCACTTGAGAGACATTTCTTCAAAAGGTTATTAATCATTCCTATATTTCTTGCTATTCTCTATATAGTTCTTTCTTTCTCTATTCCTTGAATGCTTGCTATTCTCTAGATACTGCTTTGTATGATATTCTATGTTGTTCATTGGATAATGCTCTTTTCTCTATTTCTCAAATCCTATATGGATATTACTTTGTTCATTGTTGCTTGAATCTTGGATGGATACTGCTATGTTCACTATTTTTTGATCATTGCTTTGTTGTTCCTTTGAATGCTGGCCATTCTCTTCTAGAATGGATGTTAAATGGTTACTTATTAGGATCATTTATGATTTCTTATCTGCTACATGAGCACTTAGGGTGATTTAATATTAGGTGACTACCTATCCTCTATGGATGTAGAAGAATTATTCTTCTCTGTTAGTGCTGTTAGAGCGCATTACTCTAAATTGATCTCATTTCTTCTTGAGCATTATTAGAAAACTTAACACTCTCTTAATATAGCACTTCACCTTAGTTCTTGAAATATCTTATCATAGTGCTTCTCAAGCACTACAAACCATAGTTACTCAATGTTTTAGACTGATTCCATGGTGTCTTAAAATTTACAGTCAATGAGCTAAGATTCCTTGCTTACACTCCTTTTATCATGCTACTGTCAATGTTCTTTTCTAGTATATCAATGGGCTAAGCTTCCTTACTTATGCTTCTTTGATACTGCACTTTTCAAACACTTCTTTCGACGTTCTCTTATAGTATATCAAGCCGCTTCTAATGTTATCTTACTGCGTGAATGTCTCTTTAACTCAATATTCCACTTTTATCAATTCAAATGCTTTGAATGCTTCTACTTGAACTACTACTATGAAGCTTGGTGTCTTCCAAGCTATTATTTTTTCTACACTAAAATTTTCTTCTTATGCTTGGTCTTCTTCAAGCTCTAGTGTTTCTTCTCTAAAACACTTCTCTTATGCTTGATATCTCCCAATATTTATTGCTTCTACATTGAGCTATTCTTATCTTATTATTGGTCTTTTCTAAGCTTTCAAGCTTCTTTCACCAAGTTAGACCTTTATCAAGATCAAGCGATTATGCTCTTGTGCTTCAGCTTTATCAGGCATGAGTGATTTTCTTCTAATCTTGGGTTGCAACCTAACCTCTTTCTTCTTTTCCCGTAAATTCAATCTTTACTGTAGTTTTTCCTGCTCTTTACTTTTAGCTGCAAAATAATATTCAATATTAGTAGAAAGTAACTATTTTATTCTTTCTACCTCTAAAAAACTTTTTGATTTTTAGAAGCTAATATTGCTTCTCAATCCTATGGAAGCTATGATGCTTCTGTATTATTCGGGAGTTTTAATACTACTTTATTATCTATTATATTTAATCCTCTTCAATGTCTTAGGTTGCAACTAAGAACCAAAATATGATTCTTCTCTTTTCTAGAGAACCCAATATTAATGTTAGGGTGACTATGAATGTTTTTGAATGACCAAATTTATCCTAAGTTGGTTCTCAATCTATCAATGTCCAACTTTCTCTTGAGTTGGCTCTATCAAATTAGTTGAGTCCTAGTCTTCACTGGTTTTTCTTCAACCAAGTGGAAAGACCCTAACATCCAAATCATGGTGACTAATCCTTATCCCCTCAATTTCTACTCAATAAAACCCTTATATAATAGAGTCCAAGTCTTCACTGTATTCAAAATGGATAGAATCTAAATTAACTTTATAAAAAATGGATAAATTTAAATATTGATTAATGGTGGCTAATAAAATAACTCTATAAAAAATGGACAAATTTAGGTGGTAGCTCTAGTGCCACAATAATATTTTTAAGCCTTACTACCATAAAATATCATAGGTCTCAATATAAAGAAGCCACAATAATAAATGTTAAATATTAATAATGAATATTAGAATATATATGAGCAATTTAATATGTATATCAAGGCCAATATAATACTAAAAATAACATTCACTTATATAATCAAATATGAATGTAAATGGCCTAAATCATTCATGAACTATGCATGAAGAAAACTTACAATATTAATTGCTCAAAATTCATATACAAGCTTTATTCATTTTTCTTCCTCTTGCAAAAGATAATAGGATATTAGGATTTTCATTCTTATGGAATATTGTCTCCATAATATAGCCATAGTAATATGACTCTTCAATTACTTTATTATTCCTCTCCATATGACAAGTCCCATGACCTTTGGCTTATCATCTTGCCACTTGCATACTAGAATCTTCACTTTTTTATATGCACACTTGAGTCTATGACACTTGCACACTTCTACAAGACTCTTACACTTCTATATGCACTCCTAATCTAAGACACTTGTGTATATCCTCACATTACATATTTTCACACTTATATAATGATACTTGTGCACATTCTCTCAACCTACACTTGCAATCTAAATTAAATGACACTTGTGCTTTTTTGACACATTGCACTCTTACATGACACTTGTGCATTTCATGCACATTGACACTTACACAAAATAGGAAATATAAATCACACATCTAAAATAAAGATCAATTCTAATATATTACATATTTACAATTGTACCATGAAGGTACTATGGAGGTACATTAATATGTACTAGATAATGTAATATTACTCAATAAAAATATCCTGCATTTAGTAGATATCCTCCTACCAACAAATGCCTTTCATATGGTTCATCATGGCAAGTATGCAAGATGTCATAAATTTATTCTTAAAAACACTTGCACATGATGTGATCTTGTCCTATCTTCAAGAGGCACCCTTCAATCCATGAATAAGGAGCACTATGCCTAATTAACCTTTGAGCCTCTTTGGGGGAGAAATGTTATGGTGTCCTTATAATAATTTAGTTAGTAATATTTGTGAACCATGGAGTTTCAATAGATAATTTAAAGAGGTGTTCATCTAAAAATGTATCCTCAACTAGCGAGTTATTTGTAGACAAAGGAAACATGGAAAGAAAATTAGTAACATTCTTTCTTTTGGGCTTATCAATTACAATAATATAAAATTATTTCAAGAGAAATAACTAATGAATAATTCATACATTTAATATTGGTTTATTTATTAAGTAATAAATTGATGCATGGTCAGTATGAACAAAATTTGAATACCTAGTAATGTAATGTCAGAATTTATTAATAACATAAACTACAAGAAATTATTTTGTAGTGACTGTATAGTGAAGCTCAACTCCTAACAATTTTTGTTGATGTAATAAATGGAATATGATTCTTTGTTTTATTTTGTCCTAAGACTGCCCCTAGTGCTATATAAAAGGCATCAATATGAATTTGGAAGGGTAGGTTCTAATTTAGTCCTCTTAAAATTGATCTGGAAATAATTTTTTTAAGGTCTCAAAGGCTTTTAGACATTTTAGTGTAAAAAAAAAATTAGTATCTTTGTACAAGAGGGATATAAGGGGGCTTGAAATTTTACTAAAGTATTGTATGAACCTCCTATAATACCTTGTGTGTCTAAGAAAACTATTAACATATTTCTATTTTTGTAGAATAGGTAGATTATTTATAACTTCAATTTTTGCAAGATCTACCTGAATTCATTAGGTAGAAATATGATGCCCTAAAACTATCTCCTCTACCATCATCATGTATAAATTTTCATTAATAAATGATAGGTTAGTATCTTGACACCTTTGGAGTATTTTTTCAAAATTTTAGTGGCCTCCTCTATTGGATTTTAAGTCTAACTATCTCAAAATATCACAAGTTCCAATATAATTAAGCCATAATATTATAGGTAAAAATATCAATAATCAAGAGTAGAATTAAATATATGAGCAATAAAAATATATCAAGGCCAATATAAATAAAATATCATTCACTATAATATCAAATATAAATGTAAATTACCAAAATAATTCATGTACAAGCATGAAGAATACTTACAATAAAATTGCTCAAAATTTGTGTACAAGCTTCAATATTATAAATGCTTGTTGGTGATCTCTTACAGATTGTTTTCCCAATACAATGTATGGATCTTTTTCTCAATAATATAGACATAGAAAATGACTCTTCAAGTACTTGAATATCTCTCTCTATATGACAACCCTTATGTCCTTTTGGCTTCTATTCTCATCTTGCCACTTGTATACTAGACTCTTCACTCTCTTATTACATGTATACTTTAACTCTATGAAACTTGCACACTTCTACATGAATATTACTCTCATACATTCACTCCTAATACAAGATACTTTTGCACATTCTTACATTACATATTTGCACACTTACATACATGACACTTGTGTATATTATCTACACACTTGCCCTCTTACTTACATGACACTAATGCATATCCTGCACATTACACTCTTACATAACACTTGTGCATATCTTACAAATGGATACTTACATAAAGGGGAATATAAATCACTCATATAAACTAAATATACAAACCCTAATCTATTACATATTTACTAATATACCATAAAGGCACCATGGGGGTATATTTGCATGTACCAAATAATGTAATATTATCCAACATCCCCTGTATTATATTATTTGGTTATTGAAGACTTTAATATTCAATATTCATCTTCAGTATTCAATCAAATAACTTTGCATTGAGCTTTATCTCCTGCTCGAGATCCATCTTCATCTTCTTTCTTGAGTTTTTCTCTAAATTCTCTTTTATATTTATTCTTTGGTTCTTTAGCCTTTGCTTCTTCTTCATGAACTACTTGAGATTATTCTTTGTCTTTGATATCTAGTACATGTAGATCTATATCTTTGTTGTGCATGACTTCCTTATATTCAACCTTTGGATCATGTGCTTCTACTTTCCTGCAATCTTGATGTCATCCTATAATATTTGAGCATTCAATTAGAACATCATAATAATTTATTGAATTTGATGAAATTGGAATGTCAATATTATATTTAGACTAAAGTACTATTTTCTTAGATGATTCACTTGGTTCAATTGTATCTATTTTCCTTTTTAGAGTTTCAATATACTCTTTTTGCTTTTGATTTTTATCCTTATGAATTTCAAGTGAAAGTAATGCCATATATATTATATTACTTATATCAATAGGTATTGTAATATCATATTTTGAATTATCAAATTCTTCAATGAGCTTTAAATATAAATAATATTCAAAATTTTTAAAGGTTTCATTCATTTCCTTTCTATAGATGAATTGTTTTACCATATCTAGCTTGCCCAAAGTTTTTTCAATCAATTTACCAATGCTAGACTTTATAACTTCTAGTATTTCCTTTCTGATAATGCACTTTATATTTCCTTCCATAATAATCAAAGTTTGTAATTCAATGAATCAATTCCTTTGAAGTTGAAATCCTTGTCACTCCAAGGTTAATAATAACTTACAATTTCACAAAAACTTCAAATAAACACTAAAATTAAAAAATTACAAATTTTAAAAATTTTAAAATCTTCTTCTAAAATTTTGAAGTAGAAATATTTTTAAATCACTCCTAAATTAAATTTGTAACATTTCAAATTTTCTCAAAATTTTAAATTTTCAAAAACTTTAAATAACTTCAAATAAATTTTTTTCTTCAAACTTTAAAGACTATTAACTCTTCAAATCTTAAAAACCAAATATTCAAATTTTAAAAATAAAATCCAAATAAACAAACCTTAAATCCTATTTAAAGTAGAAAATCTTATCACTCCACACTTTAATAAATATTAAAAAACTAAAAAATTAAAAAATTGAAATATTAATTTCAAACTATACTAGAAATCCTTATAACTCCCACCTAATAATAAAATCAAATAATATTGAATCTTGGTGAATTGGATGAAAAATGACCTTAAAAATGACCTTTACAACTCTGTATTCTTCTGGCAGGAATCCCCATGGCCATTCAGGGGATCTAGAACAGGGGGATATTCCCCCCTTGGACACAGGCTCCAAGGTGGACAATCCCAAGGGCCCTGATCCAGACCTTGGCGAGAAAGGCGATACCCTCATGACCTACCATGAAAAAGTAATGGGTAAACCAAACCCCAATATTACTGGAACCCTAAATCATCCCTCGATGATTGCTTCAAGATAAAATCTGGCCATCCCTATCTCTATCATGGTTGAAAAGCTAGCTCTGGAATCCCTTTCCTTCATATCCAAGTTTGTGGGAGGCAGACTTGACATGGAATCCATAAGGAAATGGGCAAGCTTCAAATGGTGTACAAAAGGAAGTTTTAAGATCATATCCCTTTTAAGAGGGTTCTTCTTGATCCGTCTGAACAACCCGGATGACCATGCCCGAATCCTCACTGGCGGGCCCTAGTTTTTTGGAATGAAAATTCTGTTCCTAAGAACATGGGGGAATACTTCAATCCCTAAACCTAGGACATTAACTATGCTCTGATATGTGTTCATCTTATCAATATCCCCATCTTGTTATGCCATGACGACATCCTCCGATGGATCGGGGGTACATAGGGGACCTCGTCGCTATTGACTCTACAACCAAAGCTTATTCTTTCATGGCTCAAGCCTGTATCTATATTAATGATAATTTGGCATCCCAGATACCAACACATCTAAATCTCATTTATGGGGACTTTCAATGGTGCCAAGATTTTGAGTACAAAAATAAATCGTTATTTTGCATTGAATGCAAATCCCAGGGACACCTCAAATCCTAATGTCCATATCTAAAACCCCAATAGGAGGTGCCAAGCAACAAGCTTCCCCCATACAAACCTACAACACCCACTTGGAAATGTGAAATTATTGATTCAAAGATCCCTTTGGCAACAGGCAGGAAAGAGAGTACAAAGGGAAGCATGCTGCTCATCAGGAACCACTCATCAATAACCCATATTCAATCTATGAACATGTATGCTCTATATTTGCTTTTCCCAATAGATTTAGACCTCTATCCTATTCAAACAATGAGGTTCTCTTCCCTGAATCCAACCCCATGCAACCCCCATCAACCCACCCCCATCCCCTCATCTCCTTCCAAATTTGGGCCTTCCATTCCCACCCCTGATGCCCCATACCCCCCTCCCTCCCCTGTCTGATCCCTTGTCTGAGGTAAACCCTCTCCTTCATTATGGTGTTCCCTATTCCTTTCCCTCAGAAGATCCTCTATCCCCAACATGATCGTGCCCTGAGTCCCAGTAGGATGCATCTAGTCCCACCCTCACCAAGGTGGATTTTAACTCCATCATCACCAGAAGTAAAAAAGGTCCCATGGACACTAGAGGTGAAAGAAAAAGAGGCCGACCTACTATTTTTTAGTAGATAAAAAAGATACTGATGACCAGGTGGCCAATGGAGTGCAGTCAACCCTTTTTCTTGAATTTTTCAACCAATCCAAGGATGAGGCAAAGAATCCCAAACCTCTCCCCCACCAAGCAAGGGAGGCAAGAAATCCACCAAACCATCTAAATGAAGATCCTCTATTGGAAAATCAAAGGTCTCAATAGCATGATAAAACAAAGGTTAGATTGAACCATTAGGAAGGAGTATAAACCAACCAGCCTTATTCTTCAAGAAACAAAAAATGATGCTGTCGAAACCCACAACATAGCTCAAAAAATCTGCAAGCACTGTCAGTGGGCATCATCCATGGCAAAAGGTTCATCCAAGGGCCTCCTATGCTTCTAGGACCCTAAACAGGTGGAAGTCAGAGTCACATCCTCTTCCAACAGAACACTGAATATGGTTTTCTACTGCAAAGAAAATAAATTCATGTGGGTGTTGTCCAACATCTATGCTCCCAATAATCCAATGGAAAGATACAATATGTGGAGATATCTATCCCTCATGAATGACGCTTTCTCTAACCTTCCCTGGATGGTAGCAGTGGATTTTAATTCCCCCCTATTTCATTCTAATAAGAAATGGGGTGTGTCTACCCCTTCCAAAAGTATCCTAGATTTCCAAGAGTTTGTCACTGAGAATGAACTCATGGACCTACAGATCAAAGGCTTCCAGTACACATGGAGCAATAAAAGGGCTAGCTCAAAGCACATTTAGGTGAATTTGGACTAGTTTTTCTCACCTAGTAGGCCATTCCCCTATTTGGAGATACTTCCCTGATCCCTCTCCCAAGAATTGAATCTGATCATTCCCACCTTCTCCTGGAATCGAATAAAGATCCATATTTCAAAACCCCCTTCAAGTTTGAAAACATGTGGATCCATCACCCAAACCTAAAGAAGAGAATCAATGACTGGTGGAAGACCCCTATCTATGGATTAGACATTTTTCAGGTATCCAAAAAGCTCAAGTCAATCAAAGAAAACCTAAAAACTTAGAACAAGGAGGTATTCGGGGATATCTTCAAACTCAAAGAAAAAACCTTGAGCAAACTCAAAACTTTGGAGCAACAAATCTAGCATGACCAATGGACACCCCAGCTGAGGGATGAAGAAAGATAGTTGATGGTAGAATATCATAACATTCTAGCCAGAGAAGAAACCTTTTGGCACCAAAAATCTCAGGCTCTATGGCTCGAGTATGGGGATGCCAATACAAGATTATTCCATGCATCTACATTGTGAAATAAAAGCACAAACAAGATAAGAGAGTTCACCTTGGTATATGGAACCGTTAGTCAAGACATCCTCAATATCCAAGAGGAGACCTCCTATTTTTTCATCAACATGATGGGAACTACCATTCCCACCAAATCTAAAGCCCAAGAAGCCCTACTCAGAAATATTCCCCCCTGGTCACCCTTAAGATGAACCGATCCCTGATCCAACCTCTCTCTGAGAAAGAAATCAAGAGTGCTTTATTTTCCATGAAAGTTGACAAATCCCCAGGACCTAACGTGTTTCCCCCTTGTTTTTTTCAAAACTTCTGGGACATAGTGGGGAAATAGGTTTCCAATGCAATTATGGAACTCCAATGAACCAAAATCATCCCTAGAGGGACAAACTCCACTTTCATTGCTTTGGTCCCCAAAAATCCCTAGTGCAAATCCATGAATGACTTCAGACCCATTAGCTTGTGTAACATCATCTACAAGATCCTTACCAAATCCCTAGCTCTTAGGCTGAAGAAAATCCTCCCCTCCATTATTGATCCCTACCAAGACAACTCGATTGAAGGGAGATCTATCACTGACAACATCATATCTCTTCATGAGACCCTCCACTTGACCATGTGCAACAAAAAATATGCCATGTTTTTGAAATTGGATATTAGCAAAGATTTTGATAGGGTTGACAGAGGTTTCCTCCTAAAAGTCCTCTCCTGGTTTGGATTCCACATAGAATGGGTCAATCTCATCAAAGGCTACATCATTGATCCATGGTTTTTAGTTCTTGTCAATGGATTTGTTGCAGGTTACTTCCCTAGTCTTAGAGGTATTAGACAGGGAGACATGTTGTCCCCTATCTTGTTCATCATCCTTACTGAATCCCTGGGTAAAGCCTTCAAGCAGGATATTTCTTCTGGGTGTATGATAGGGATCAAGGCTTCTTCAGAATCCCCTCCCCTATCCCATCAACAATTTATTGATGACACCATCATTGCAACCTTAGCCTCCATCATCCAAGAAAAATATATCAAAGGGATCCTTGACACCTATGCTCATGCAGCAGGCCAAGAAATCAACTATCTCAAAAGAAAGTGTTACTTCATCAACACCCCAGGCAACAGACAGTTGAAAATTGCTTGCATCCTCCAATGTTGCATTGCTGATCTTCCCACCTCCTACCTGTGACTCCATCTATTCACAAGAGCCCAAAGGAATCAATGTGGGATAATGTTATTTACAGGATCAAACACAAGCTTACGGCTTGGAAAGGATCCCTCCTGTTACAATTAGCCAAAGCAAACCTTACTATGGGGGTCTTCCAGAGCATCCTAGTCTACTTCATGTTAGTATTCAAAGCTCCTACTTCTATTCATTCTAAAATTGAACAAATTCAAAAGAGGTGTCTGTGGGCAAGTACAAAAACACAAGGAAATTCCACCTAGTAAGCTGGGATAAAGTCTGTCAACCCAAGGACCAAGGGGGCCTTAGTATGAGAATATCATCCAACTTGAATTTTTCCCTCTTGGTAAAATAGACATGGAAGTTGTTCACTAACTACAAGGCAGAATGGGTCTCAATTGTCCAAAGTAAATGTTGAGGATACTTAGGAACTGCATTTTAGCCTAAGTACTCCATTCATTTTTCTATTTTGCACTTTGTACACGTGAAGGTATAGTATACATCATGATTTATTGTTTTCCACAGATAGGAGGCAGTTTGGTTATTTTGATATTGTGCAGTTAATCGTGATCGAACATTGTCCATGTTGGGCACTTTGTTATAATGCTCTCACTTGATTCTGTTGATGTATTATTATATATTTGTACTACATAATAAAGAATTCAACTTCATTTTGGATTCCACCTATGGCTACCATATTAGTAAATACCTCAAAAACTTATCCTTGATGGACAACAACATTCCTATTAATGGATCAGCCTTTTGGTGGGCCGTAATCCAAGTGAAACCTTTTATCATCCAAGGCACCCGATGGCAGCTAGGAAAAAGGACTTCCATCAATTTTTGGGATGAAACATGGTTGAAAGACAAACCCCTCAAGGATCTCCCTAAGGTGGCCGGCCTAAGACTGAGTCTAGAGAGGATATGGGGAACAAAAGTTAAAGATTAATTTAGATAGACAAGGCAAATGGAAGATCCCCTCAGGAGGGAGTGAGCATCTTGTGAGGGAAGGGAAATTTCTATCTGAGATGCTAAGAACCACCATCATCCTCACCTCAGCCTCCCCAAACCTCTGGTGTGGGTAGGAACCGACAATGGGGATTTTTTAGTTAAGTCATCTCATTCTCTTATGGTCAACCCTTGTGTTCCCACTATTCTATTCAAATTAGTGTGGATCAAGTGCCTTATCCTAAAAATTGGTTTCTTTGCTTGGACAACCATCCAAAACAAGGCCCTCACCACTGACAATCTCATGAAAAGGGGAATCCCTGTCCCCAACAGATGCCACCTCTGCCTATCTAATTGGAAATATATCAACCACCTCATTTTAGAGTGTGATTATGCTAGGGAAGGCCTAGACCACATGTTTACCACTTTTCAAATCCTATGGGCCTGCCCCGACTCCCTCTTGGACCTGTTCATCCAATGGCCCGCTCCCTTTAGAAATCCCAAGGTGGATTTCCTATGGAAAATTTGCCTCCACCACTTCATTTTGTAGGTGTGGCTCGAGCGCAATTGTAGGGTCTTCTCTACCACCTAAAACAACTCCATCTCCTTGGCTATCAAAGCCATGTCCTATGCTACTGAGAACTCCCAACTTCATCCTTGGCCCAGCTCCCCACTAAGAAAGGTCAAACTTGAGATCACCAATTCCCTCAACATACCCATTCCCATATTATCCCTCCCCACTCCCCATACCCATGTAAAATCTTGCTAGAATCCCCCCTGAGGGATGGCTAAAACTTAACTTTGATGGTGCATCAAAAGGGAATCCTCGTCTGGTAGGAGTAGGAGGAGTAGTCAGGGATTCTAGAGGGGAGATCATTATGAATTTTGTAGAAAATATTCACCAACAAACCAATAATGTAGCCGAGGCATGGGCCCTATGGTGAAGCTTACACCTAATCAGGTATTCATGAGTCAAGCTCCAGGTTGAAGGGGATTCCCTCAACATCATTGGTTATATAATCTCTAACAAAATTCCCTATCGAACATCAGATCTTTGATCCAAAAGAGTAGGGAATTTTTAAGCAAGCACTACTAGGTGGAAGCTACCCATGCATACATAGAATCCAATCAGCTTGCTGATAGGCTTGCAAATATGGGCATAGGGCAGACACCTATTACAGTGTGGCACAATTATTTTCTGCTAGATGTCCTCCAATTTGTAGCCTCGGACAACCAAGGTAGGTCTATCAAACCCATCCATACTAATCAATGATTTCTAGTTTCAATTTTTTGTAGGTATTGCTCTAGACGTACCATTGCTCGAGATCCTTGTGGAGTATGTTCTGATGCCACTTCATGATTGGTCGCTCGCTAAGTTCTAGTACAATCATCTCACTGAGTTGAACTTAATGGCCTCCTTTGTTTCTTCCCAAAGCCTTTCGCCTAATACCACTATCGTGAATGCGACTGCCCCTCTAATCATCCCTTTGCTACCTTCCATGTCTACAAGAAGCACCCAGAATATTAACTCCACCTGTACAAATATTTTTCCAAAGCTCTCGCCCAATCCCCTTCATCCTTGGTATGGCAACCACTCGTCCACCTATCTTTCATCTATGGTGCTCGGCATGCCCCGTCGACTTCCTTTAGCTTATTTATATCCTCATCATCATGTGCTCATCGAAGTTCTCCACTGCAAGCCCTTCCTCTAGTTTTTATCTTCCACCACATTTCATCCAATCCCCACCCCCACCATGGCCTACCTGGAGTTGAGTCCACTTAAGTTGGGTTCCCTATCGTCTGCTTATTTGCAGGGCTACAAACTCACCATTCTTTTGTCAAAATTTCAAGGAGCAAAAGAGGACATTATGACAAATTTTGTCTGTACATGGTCAAATGACCATGTCTACGTCAAGAATCTATGTTTCAAGGTTACTCCCCAAATGATTGGTGAGATTGCAGACTTGCCACTCACTGGCCACCTAGTTCATCATGACAAGCATTGCTAGGACCTAGAGCTGGAAGGGTTCCCCAATTATCAAAATTTTAGTTGGAATGGTCTCACCCTAGAGTGTTAGTTTCTTCCACCCCTTTTCCCACTGTTGCTATTCTCTTTATGCAATACCTTGCCTACGATGACCCTAATAAGCCCATGGCTAGTTTCCATATTGCCCTGGTCAATCACATCCGAGGATACAATCCTATGAAAATTCTTGGGTTCCTCCATCTCTCCATTCATATTTCTGTGTCTGCTGCTTGCAAGAAGTCCACCCCTCCCTCCCACCAAGATCTATTCAATGTTATATACTACCATATTCTGTCCAATCCCCCCATTGCGACTACCCCATTACAGTCTAGTCCCCCATTTAATCCTCCTTCCCAAAGCCCTGCTCACTCTTTGTATAGTAAGCCCTTGACCAACGATGGTTTTCCTAGCACCCCTGCATCAAAAAAAGGCACACTTACTGCTTCCCCATCCAAGCCATCCACTTCCCCTTCCAAGCCCATCCCTTCCCCTTTCAAGCCCATCCCTTCCCCTTCCAAACCCACCCCATTTTCCTATAATAAATATTCGTTGGGAAAGCACAAGGTCAAAACTGAGGAGACGGTCCCTCAAGTCCACAGGTCATCCAAGACCAAGAAGCCCAAAATTGAGTCTAGCCAAAATTCTCCCCTGGAGGTCGAGGACCTGAGCAGAGATTCAGCTTCCACCTTTGACATCTCAAATAGGCTCACCAATTTTTTTTTGAGGAGTTTCATCATCACATTTGAAAGTGCAAGCTCAGCTCTAAAATAGGCCCTCCAGTAGAGTGCAGAGCACGTAGAAGAAGACATTACGAAGGTTGACCCCTAAGCTACTTCAGAAGTGTAAGTTTTTGAAGACTCATATGGGATTTCCTACTGTGGGTTTTTGTGTTTGTTTTTTCACCCTTTGTTTACCTACTAGTTTGAGTTTCTCTGTAATAGCCCCGGTGAGGGCTATAGCTTTTGTCTATCATCATGTTATGTTTGGTTCTACCAACCCCTACATGGGCAAGCATCCCTTATCTATCAACACTAATATCCCCTATGAGGGAATTTTGTCCGTAATATCCCCTACATGGGAATGGTTAAAATGGCACATGTCTATCCCTTTGGAAAGGGATTTTGCACTATTGGTGTATTTCGACCTCTTAAAGGTTTTTGTATATCTAGGATTGGGACCCAGTTAAAACCCTTATAAATAAAAATTCCAACTTACCAAAAAAATAAAATCAAATAATATTCTTTTTAACTCCAACTTAATAATTAAAGTATCTAAGATAATAATATTCTTTCTTAGGTCTCTATTTATGCATTTAATTAAGGTAATATCACTTACCTTAGTCTCCACTTGGATAATTTGTTAAAATAACGCTTAATACCTTTGTAGACTACTGCAAATGTTAATATTTATCCTTATGCCTATAATGACCTTCAAAACCTATTGAAAGACATATGCATGGCATTAAAATGAGTGTAAGAATAGTAAATTAGATAAGCATTAGAATAGATGTTAGATTTTCAGACTGTAATGACCATTTCAATAGATGTTTTAATGAATGCCTTGCTAAAACCTTTCAACTTTAGATGGTAATCACTAGCCTCTCTTCTATGCTTTCTAGAATACTCTCGAGTGACCATTTAGTTAGATTCATCTTTATTATTTTCTCAATGCTCTGCTAGTCTCTCCCTTAGACATTCTTCTTTGTAAAATCCTTCTCTCTTGGTAGGACTGCTGCCCTCTACTATCTACTTTAGATTGTTGTCAAGCTTACTATTATTTATCAAACTTCTAGAATAAATTTTACCAAGGCTTTGGATGTGATGCTAAATAATATGAGCTTTGTTAATTAAGTACATCTATCTATGAACTCACTACTGGATCACTTACTATACACTCAGTCAATACTTGACTACTTTCAATGCTGTCTCTTATATCAAGAACTTCTTGAGAGCTACTTAGGTGCTTTATTTTTGCTATGTTCTCTTGCTTGAGCACTTATTGAGAGATGTTTAGGTGTTTTATTTATGCTATTATTGATATCTTGCTTGAGCACTTCTTGAGGGCTACTCGGGTGCTACATTTTTGCTATCATTATGCACCATTTACTTGGGTGCTACTTTTCTTTGGTGCTTCTTTGCTTTACACCAACCAAACTTGACTGCATTTTTTCTATAATTGAGTGCTACTAGACTTGAGCACTTCTGCTCTATGCTTGGTCAATTTAAAGATCAAGCACTTTTGCTCTATAATTGAGCACTACTAGACTCGAGTGCTCCTGCTCTTTTCTTGGTCACTTCTAAGCTTGAGCACTTCTCTATGCTTGAGTTTTTCTAGGCTTGAGTGATTTTACTCTATGTTTGAGCTTTATTAGGCTTAGGCAATCTTGCTCTACACTTGGGATAATATCAAGCTTGGGTGATTCTATACTTGGGAAAGTCTAGGGCCCTTTTTTCTTTAATATTTATTCAATTTTTATTGCAAATTGAATATTCCTACTTTGTGCCAAGAAGGGTTGGAGACTGGTTCAAGAGGAGAAAGTGGGATGGGTTGATATTATCAAATCCAAATACCTAAATTATGGGAAGCAATTTATTAGAGATCCATTACCCCTCCAGGGTTTAGCTTTTTGGTCTAGCCTAATTCGGTGTAGATTAGATATCCATAGAGGGGGTAGGTTGTGTTTGGAAGATGGTAGGTCTATCAACTTTTGGAGTGACGTGTGGGTGTTTGAGGTTATGTTGGATTCAAGATCAAATCTAGCTTTAGTCAAACCAATTACAAATTATTTTTGGTGGAATAAGGTTTGTGATTTCATTTAAAGGATTGAAGATCACCCTCGATGGAAACCATTTGACTTCCCAAGACTTTTTGTGGAGGAAAGGAGGGCATTTGATGAAATTTTCAAAATCATTAAATGGATTATAATTCCTAGAAAAGAAATTTTAGATAGACTCATCTAGAGATTAGAGAAGGATGGGAAATTCTCTATAATATCAGCTTATTTAGCAGTAGGTGACCCTTATGATCCTTGGTTTTTGGAAGATAAAATTTGGTTGAAAGGACTGGTTTCAAAAATCAACATTTTCTTCTAGCTGGATGTATAAGGAAAATTTCTAACTTTAGATAATCTAAAAAAAAAAGGCATGATTTTTCCTAATGCTTGTTTCTTGTGCAGAAATACGGAGGAATCCCCACTCCATATTCTTTTTATTTGTCCTTTTTTGTAGGAGGTTTTCAGCTGCTTTTTCAAATATTTGAACATCCAATGGGTGTTTTCGAACAGCCTAGAGGATGTGCTGATCCAATGGGTTTCTCATTTTTTGTCTCTCCATATTCATTGGTTTTGGAAATTCAGCCTTCCTCATATTTGGTGGAGGATTTAGAAGGAAGGAAACTCAAGGGCATTTAAGGATGCTTCTCATTCAGCTAAAGTTGTGGCTTTGCAGGTGATTTATTTTTCTGTGGAGAACATTAGAACCCTAAATCTGAATGCTATGACTATAGAGCAAGAACGATCAATGAAGAGATCTCTTAAATTCAATGCTAATCCTTAATCAATTAGACCTACTATGCCTTCAGATAGAGCCAGGGTTAAGTGGGAGACACCTCCAATTGGTTAGATAAAGTTGAATTTTTATGGTGCATCTAAAGGAAATTTAGGTCCAGGTATTAGAGGGATTTTAAGGAACCATGATGGCTTGATAATTTTAGCCTTTGCTGATAATCTAGGCCATCAAACCAGTCACTTTGTCGAAGCTAGGGCCCTATTCTAAGGAGTTCCTCTATTGCATTCTGTAAGTTGTAGGAAACTAATCATTGAAGGGGACTCCCTTAATATTATAAATATGGCAAGAGGGACCCAGTCTCCTACCTAGAATATTTTGAAACTTCTTTTGGAAGTTCAAATATACATCCAAAATATGGAAGAGGTTTAGTTTAAGCATACATACAGGGAAGGTAATCGAGTGAATGATCTATTGGTTAAAAAATGAGTTATTAAGAATGGTTTAGTGGTGTGATGAGATAATTTCCTGGTAGATATTACTTCTATCAATAATGACCTCATACACAATTAGTCACTCTGGTTGAGTTGTTAATGAATTTGCTGCAAAACTTGAGGGTGCTTGTTGATTTTGGGTTTTTGCACCACATTTCATATCTCCAAGCTATTGTTTCCTCCCTTTAAGCCACAATCTCCAATGAAAAATAAATTCTTGCTCTAATGGACTAGCAAGCCTGGGAAAGCCATGATCTCATGGGGGAGAATGGGACTGGTGCATGGCTTAGTTCATGGTTCAGGTATTGCTACTAATATGTATTCAGCTAGTTATCTCTGATATTCTGATTTGGTTTTAATTTGTTTTAAGATATAAAATATGTATGGTCTTACCTATGTACTGGTTTGGCTTTGGAAGGGGTAACTCCTCTGATTGGTCATTCTATGATTATTACTGGATGTAAGTAACTTTGGCTCCCTATTTTTGGGTGGTGCTTAGTCTCTTTTGTACAAGGTTTGGAGATCATTTCAAAACTCCTTCTTCCATATAATAAAAAAAAATATAATGGTTGTATATAAAAATCATAAATAATCATTACATTGTTCATAGATAAGAATCACAAAAATATAATACAATGGATGGAGTGGTGAGGGTATTTATACCAATACCAAAACCCTAATTATATAAATTAAGTTTAACCTAAACCAACATAACAAGAGGGCTTCAATGTTCTCATACATAATATTTTTAAAATTCAATAACTTCCTTCAAATAAGACAATGTTGCATGAGAAGTCATTTATATACTAATATAGGATTCGTAAACTTATTAGGTATCAGGAACGATGTGTATCACACAGTTTTATGATTTATAACCATCCTCTTATAGTGCTCAACTACCAACGGGATCTAGGCAATTATTTTATATGTTTTTACTATAGAAAATTGTACAATGTGTAACTACATAAAGCATCACTATTGATTATGATTCTATGGAAATTATTAGTATAGACAATAATGGAAATAATGAATACAACTTTAATTATTCTTACGAGTACAATAAAGACCTAATAAATAAGGGTTTTAATCCCTTGGACCCTGTAGTACCGATGGATGTGTTGCATCAATGTCATAGGCTATATAAAAGGTTTATCCTAATGCAACTAGAGGTTATAGTGGCAACAAGGAGCAAGATTCGAATCCATAAAGAGGTGTACAAAATTGTAATGTGTTACCGATTCCTCTAGTATACTAATAAAAAAAGAAGTGAGAAATAAACTATTGTGGAAAAAACACAATAGGTGCTGCAAGCACCTATAGATAAGTTCTATGGGAACTCCAATTGATCCTACATTTACAATGGTCCCTTTCTCCAAGGTGTGGGTATGACTCTCCCATAGTTATAAACTCAAAATAAAATACTAAAATTAGAATGTAACCATGAATGTACCTATATATATTTGTATCTATTGACATTTAAAATCAAATTATAAACTTTATTGTAGTGTACATACACTAACTCCTCTCGATGATCTCATAGTTATAATTTTTCCCCCTTTGATCTCTTGGATAATTCATTCAATTTCTAATAATAAAGAGTACTAGACTAAGCCTAACTATAATTTAGGAATACTTAATTGTTCTATTTTATAAGAACATGATTAATTTTTTTGGTCACCACAACCAAAAATATGCTGGTATAAAGAATAGAATGAAAATATTTTGATTAATTTAGATCTACTCTCTTATGTTATGGGAATATCCTTTGTGTGTGGAATCTTAATCCAATAAAGCAACTATTACCATAGGTGCCTAAAAATCCTAAAAATACTTCTAGATCTAAATGCTTCGATACTGTTTTTACTAGTTTAATCTTTCTGTAGGCACTCCATTTCCTAGAAGGCATTGATTCCATAGGTAGTAAGGTCAATTAGCTAGAAGTTCAAAAGAATGAAATATTTAACTATCAATCTATAATAAACTTCATACTTCTTAGAAACCATGTCATGGTTGTTCCATAGATAGTGTTAGGCTATCCATAAGGATGACTTCCAAATCATTTCTCCTTGAATCACATCAAAAAAACTTATTTTTCTATGAAGAGGAGTATAAACGAGCATTATAGATTGATTCTAAATAGAGACATCCACATCCATAATCATTAAATTAATGTTTTATTTGCAATATACATATATTTTATTTTTATTTTTATGGATACTATAGATATACATATGGCAAAGGATAGCAAAAACATATACAATATGGTCAAAACAAGGTATAGGATGGGCCACACAAGGGCCCCATAATTTCTCCATGTTGAACCCATTGCATATCCTTGTGCAACCTTAGGACCTAATGTTCCCTACATTAATTAACCTTCATATGATAGTCCTCCTCAAGCTAGGTCTTTTTTAATTTGCACTATTCTCATAGATCATATACCATGGGATAAGTATCTTCATCCTTTACCTTCTACCCATTTTTTTCTCTTATGTCTTTTAAAACTTGTATCTCCTTAGCCATATGAGTAGTCAGTCTCTGGGTATCATCATAAAAGAGAGTCCAAATTATGAGAGGATTTAATTGGAGCCCAATCTAATCAAGTCCCTACTCATATACTAGAGCTACATAATTCTTGGTTTTCTCAATTTCCTCCCATAGGGTTAAGAAAGAGTGAAGTTCTATATTTTATAGTGGAGTGGGATATTCCCACCATATAGAACAAAAGGCCTTAATGGTCATCTCTATCTCTCCTTTTATCTTTCCCAAAAATATTGTAAAATTTATATCTATAATTCTCTAACCTTTAATTTGTCGGAAGGATGGTTCTTCACATTTTTATTATTCTCAAAGATACTCCTCACATCCTCATGCTTAGGTCAAACCATCAAAGGTTCTTTGAACTCCTCCTAATACTTCTCAACATCCTTTCTATCTAGATATCTCATCTTGAAGGGTCGAGAAAAAAGCATGAATAACAACATCCCCCACCAAAATATTGGGGTCTCTTTAAATGCATTTAGGCAAAATGAAATTGTGTAGGTAATATCCAAAAAATTAACTCTTTTGTGCAGGGGTAAGATACGAGTAAAATTGATCCATAGAATAAGGACAAGTAAATTTTATAGGGTCTTGTTTGTGTATATGATCTAAATACATCTATAGACATTGTTCCTTGAGATACAAATAATAAATATGAGCAAAAGCTCTATAGTACACCATATTTATGGCCAACTTGAATGGAAAAGGGAGAAGCTATATCAATTTGTTTTCTTGTCTTTCTGCTTCACAAATTGAATCATGGTATCTTCCAATATCTGTCTACTCTACTAAGAATTCCATTAGGGTGGTTACTTCATGATTATGATTTTTAATAAAAATATAGCTCTTTTAAAAAGAATCAACTTCCTTTTGCCACTTCTCTACCTCTTGTTTTCAATTGTAACTTTCTCCTCAAGCAAGCTTCAACTCCATGTGGTTGAAGTCCAAATTTGCTACTTCCACTTTCCAAAAGTCAATCTTGACATTTGCAGCTTTTAAATTTTATCTATAGTCTAGGGAAGTGACTTTAGGTTGATTTTTTATCTCTTCCTCTTCAATTTTTGTAGAGACAATGTTTGTAGGGATATATTCCCCTTTTCTTGATGAACCTATAACTACAGGTGATTCTTTAGATTCTATCAACATTTCATTTATAGAAGCCTACTCATGCTACTCTACTACTAATTCTTAAGTTTCCATAGTGTCCAAAAAACCTTCTTGGTCATACATAGGGGTCTCTTGAGTGTACATAGGGGCATTTGCAGTGTCAATAGGAATATCCTAAGTTTCTGTAGGGATTCTTGAGGTTTTGTAGGAACTTTTGGAGTTTTAGTAGGAACCTTTTTTTGATTCTAGAATGTCTTGCAATGTACCCTTGGGTCCCATACTAGCTTCCTCCTAATCTCATATTTCAACAAAAAATTCTTCTTTTTCTCAATACTAGCCCCTACATATTCCATACGAATATACTCTTGGCTAGTCCTTTGTATCTATTTAAGCAATTTTCTCCTTGTGGGTCCAAAACTAGGTCTCCTTCACTCTACACTTTTCTTATGGCTGACTCCATTTTTTCCACTCTCTGAGGTAGTTACTAATCTAGGCTTCCTCTATATTATCACACTCTACTTATTTGGTAGTAGTGGAACAAGTGATTCTTGTCTATGTTCATTATTTCACTTCATACCCTAATATTTAAAAGAGGTAGAGACTCTTCATTAGAGTTTGCTATAATGGTAATGGTGTTAGGTGATTTTGTGGCTCTTTGAGAGGTTTTCATAGGAACCTATTCCTTAGGTTTTTCTATAGATGCTTCATTCTGAACTACCTTTGTAGGTGCTTGGTATATTTCTTAGATTGTTTTCACTTTAGGGGCTGTAATAGCTCTTCTCTTTTTCTTCTCTAGGGTCTTTCTAAAAATTCCTAGTTTCTAAGTCTATAGGGCATATTTTACCAATAGATAAATAAACCCATGATAAGCAAGGCTAGGTTGCTTAATTAGTCACACCTTGGTTGCTTCATATTTTAGAGCCAATGCCAAAAAATAAGAAATGCTAATATTTATCCCATGATGAATAAGGGTTAAGATCCTAAAATGGTAATAAAAAAGAATCTCATTATGCCCCTCATAAGTAAGGTATCAAACAATGTGTAATGCAATTTAATCCTATGGAGTTGGCATACAAGACCTCTTGGTCCCTTTTGGAGTAATCTTCACTCTCTCCCCTAGTTATAGAAATTAATGTTGATGATCCTTAGCTTCTATACAATATTTATAATATTTTACTTTGTTCATAGGTAGTCTAGTGATTTGCAACATATTTTTTATCACAAGGAATAAAATACTCCTAAATTAAGCCGTCTCTCCATGTAAAGCTTTTAAGAATTTAAGGGCCACTTTTTTTGGCGAACCTTGACAACTTGGTGTGTTGGATATTTTGAGTTAAAATTGTCATTGATGTCAAGGAACAAAGTTGTCATTGATGTCAAAGAATAAGCTAACATTGAAGTCAAAATGTCAAGAGGAACAATGCAAAGGTTAAAGGCAAGGGCTTCATAATATTTTTTAGCATTATTTGGAAGCATAAGTTAGAAGGGTTTTTATTAAAACCAATGGTGAGTAAAAATAAAAGGTTTTTCATAAAAAACCAAGGAAGCTTATTGAAAAGCTAAAGGAGGTTTTAATATTTATTTTATAAAATATTTAAATTCAAATTAAATTTAAATTTTATAAATAAATATTATATATACAAAGTTGTAAAATGAGATAAGGCTTTAATAAAGCCAAAGGGATGTAAAAATTAATTTTTTAAAATTTAAATTTTAAAGAATTTAAATAATATATAAATTAATAAATTAAAAATCAAATTTTTGATGTTTAAGTTTGAAGAAAAATCGAAGCGCCGATGTTTATGTGTGAAGGAGGAAATTGATATAAAACACTATGCCTTTGAGGTATTTAATCATCATTTTGCTCGAATGATAATGCGTGCATTCGTGTGTTGAGAACTCGTGTGAAAAAGATAAGAGAACATTATTTTGAGCACCGGAAAATAAGGATAAATCAATGAGCATTGAATTGCAAGAGCCATCTGGGCAGCGTGGCCTAGTGGCAAGTGGACAGTGGCTAGAGTGTTTGGGCGCGGAGTGACCCATGATCGAATCGTGATGGCAACATAGTTTTGTTGGTTGTGCTTGTGTTGGAAGAGCCAAAGGAAGTGGTATACATTTTTGCATAGGCAAGTTGGGGAGCTTTATAAAGCACATGGTGCTCTTTACTCCCCAAGTGAGCACCTAGCTCGCACGATGATTGGATCCATGGCTAGGGCACCGTTGAGGCTGCATCATGAGTTCAAATTCTCCAAGGTAAAGGTAATAAATTTTGAATATAATTTTTATATTTCCTAATGTTTGACATGAGGTCATAGGGAGTTAAAAGGGTTGTTTTAAAAAGGTTTTTAATTGATCATTATTTTTGATAAATTAGAGGAATAAGGAAGTTAGCTTTATTATTGAATAAAGTATTTGTGTCACATTGGTGTATTGGAAATTTAAAGTGTTGAGAGGACTTCTTGCCATTTAGTTATTTTGAAAAGGAGATTGCATTGATATTATCCTTGGTATTGAATATTATTTTATTGGGAGATTATAAGGTGTATTTGGTCAATTATTTTTGTATATGTTGATGGATGCTTTCTTTAAGATGGAGTGATAAGGTGCACATGTGTTTTTATATTTGCATTGTATCTTTGAGAGAGTTTAGTGTCTTCTAACTCCTTTGAGCTTGGCAAAGAGGTGTTTGTGGTTGTGGTAGATTTTAGAGGTTCCTTCATCATCAAGGAAAAGGTATGAGCACATTCTTCCATAGTTGAGTTGATTGGTTGGTTTTCTGGAAAATAAATTTGGAGTGAAAAGGACTTGATTAGGGTTTCCTTATTGAGTGTGTTGAGTTAATGCTTCAAGTTTTTTTGGAATAAAGAGTTGTTGTTAAAACCTTGTTTTATAAGCATTGTTGTTGAAGCCATTGGTTGTGTGAAGAACTTGAACTAGGGTTTGAAAAGAACATGAGTATCATTGTTATGTGAGAGTGGTTGATGAAGCATTATTGGGAATATTTTGAGTGAGTGTTTATATACTTGGACTAGGGTTTGTAAGCAAGGATTGTTTCATTGAGTGTTTGGTTGAGTAGAGTTGGTTGAGCCTAGTCAAGTGGATGTGTGAGGTGATTGTTCAAGTTCCATAAAAAAACTATTCTATATTCTAAATTGATTTGAGAAAGTGATTGAGTATTATAGGGCATATTGAGTCTCTAACAATTCTCTTTATGTTTCTATGAGATTGGACAAGTTCTAGTGTGGACTTGTTGAGCAGATTTAAGGCAAGTCTTTGAGAAGACTTGTGGAAAAATTTGAGGATAGATATTGAGTACAGATTCGAGGATAGAGTTTGGTGTAGATTTGAGGATAGGTTTGTGCTAGACTAGAGACATATATTGGGGATACATTTGTGCTAGACCAATGGACTGTGTTTAGTATAGATTTTAGATAGATCTTTGGATGTGATAGAGTTTAGTATAGAGATCTCCAGCCAGAGCAGGGAAGACACATGTCTTCTATGGATAGAGTTCCATTTGCTAAGGGTAGTGGAGGTAGAGGTCTTCTAGAGGATCACCAACCAGAGCAGAGATAGGAGATTGGTGTCTCCTATGGATAGATATCCACTAACTTGATCAAGGGAATTGGTGTCTCCTTTGGAGAGAGGTCCATAAAAATTGTAGAGAAAGGATTCCCAAGAGAAATTATTTGAGAAAAATTTATAAGAAATATTTTCTTCGTGGAGTAGTCAACATTGGGTAAAACACGTAAAATTATGTCTCTCATGTGTGTGATGCTTTGTGTGATGTTTACTACTTTAATATTACTAATGCTATTATTTGGATTAAAAAGCAAAATTTATTATCTTATATTGTTCACCCCACTCTCAGTATAAGTACATGTTCTTCATGGTGAAGTAATTAATCCAAACAAACTCCTCTAGAATTCTTGTGGATTCATAAGTTTCAATAATTCTTGTGGTGTCTGTTGGCTCATTGCACTTCTATAGCCCTACCATGGTCTTAAAATTACAAGTTTTCCCTTTTATCCTCTCTATTTCATCATATATTAACTTTTACATGTTTTTATAGTTCTCATATTCACCTTAATGCTGAAAGAATGTGCTATCCAAGAGGTTGTACCATCCAGGGGATTTTTAATTGATTTGAATATTTTTCTATCCTTGTCATCAATTTCCCATGCATGGATAACATATTCCAACAATATCTATATTTTTTATAAGTGAGAATTAATTTCACTTATGTCATTTATAATTGCATGGTCTTTCTATGCCTTTTCCTCTTGCAATAACTCATTTTTACATGGCACATTATTTCATGATAACTAACCTCCCCCGTGCTAATTCAATTTATTATCATTGATAATCATGAGTTAAGGCATAATGATGATACGTTGTGGTAGTCACATAGGTAGGGTGATATGGCACAAAGTTATAGCATGACAACCCTATCATCATGGGGATTATGAAAACTAGCAAAAATATATGAAATTGTGATAAAGAACTTCCATAGGAAATAACCTCTTATGAAGAGTTTTCTTAGGCAATCGATTCCTATAGAAAGGTTTTGTAGGAAATTTAAACAAAATTTTAGATTTTCACAAAAGGAAGATGGGGGGTTAGGTCATAGAAACATTCTAAGTATATACATTATAATAAAAATATTAACAAATATTTATGGGAGGAAATATCTCACACCTAGGTCTACCAATAAGCACTATATGTAATACTTACCTATAGCAATCATCAAGAGGAATATGAATTGATATAGTTGTGTCAGTTGTAAGTAAGACCTATAAAGAAGTTTTCATACCAGCATTTTCTTTTTTGTATGAGAAATTTAACTAGATCCTTTATTTTTGGAAAATTTCCCTTTTTTTTAAGAGGAGAAACCTAGCTAGAAAACTACTTTTCTAAGTTTTACCCTATTTTTCAAGAATCTATTAGGAGTTAGGTGAAATATTCCCCTAGACAAGGGGGATTATCCATTTGATAGTGCAAAGTGGGGTTGAGAAATAACATGAGATATCATTTTATCTTTAGATGATGGTTTCTTATAAATATGTATCAATGTCTATTATCCATAAGAGAAATCTTGCCTTCGTTAATTGTTTGCAAATTGATGACACAATTTTTTGCATCCTTACCTTCAGGCTATAGGATCTGCGCCCAGAAGGGGAATGCAAGAAGGATGGGACAATACCTCGGACTGAGAGGCCCTTTGAAGGTCATGCCTTGCACCTCTCGGGGGAGGGGTATAAGGGTGAATTTTTGACGGATGGTGGGTTCACCAGGAAACTTTTGAGTGGCAGTTTCCATGCCTAGGTTGAGAGTAGGTTTGATGTGTTCATTTTGTGCTTTAATCATTCAATTCCTAGGTTTTGCCAAGATGAATCTAAGCTATTCTATATGCCAATGCTGATTTATATGAATACAAAGAACATAAATAAGTGCTAAACACAAAAAATATGCTAAATGAGATAGAATATACCTAATTCCGGATGTCTGATGTAGATTTTGAGTTTTGTAGAAGTCCAAATCATCTCAAATCATATGTAATAGTATGAAATGTCACAGAATCATCTCAGATCTTAGTCGGTCATCTGAGATCAGATGAGATCATCGCCGATCTGACGAATTCATCAGACAAATTTGTCAAAAACCTGTAGTCACAGAGACAGATACCAAAAACCAAAAATACAACTGCAAAAGCAAGGGGAAATGATAGAAATGATAGTAAATTTGCCTAAATGATAGATCCAGATAGCAATTAAAAGGAAATGCATCAATTTAATAATTTATTTTAACTTTATCATGCATCTGTACTAAATGAGGTGAACTCCAGGATGCAGAAATAAAATAAACCAAGTTAATGCATAAGAAAATGAAGAGAAAAGATAAGAAAATGCAAACTTCAGGCTCTGATTGCCCCCAATCTAGACTACAGTTAGGATCGCCTCCAATCATACGAGATCGTCATCGATCCTCGACAGGATCATCCGAAATCATCTGGAATCGCCTTCGACGATCTGAGCTTGCTTTGGCTGAAAAATAGTAAAATTCCTACAAGAAAACTTGAAATACAGAATACAAACGATGGTGCGAGGATGTTCTAATGCACAAGGAACTAAATTTGTAGGGAAATCAGTCAGCCAGGGGGTTCAGGGGGATAAACTGAGAAAATCCTAGTTTATATAGGATTAGGGAGAGGTTAGGATGTTGGAGATCATCCCAATTTGGGAGATCTCCAACGGGGGAGACTCTAACTCGTGCAGACACGCTTTCTGCCCAAGTTAGAGAAGCTGTTGAAACAAAAGCTAATTATGAAAATTTGGTTTTGGGATGAAATCGTCTGGACGTTCTGTTCCAGATGAATTCATCAGATCTGGGATGATTTCGTCTGATCGATGACGATATCGTCCAACGGTAAAAACAAATCCTAAAAATGACATGGAAAACAAGGGGAGCGGGTAACAGGCGGTTTAACGGGTGGCTTTGGGTTAAAATTCAAATTTTTAACATTTTACTAAGGTTTAACTGCGCCAATTTTAGGGTGCTACATTTTGCCCCCTCTTTAGAAAATTTTTCAAAGAAAATGCGTTAAAGATGAGTTCTTCTCGTTTTACGAGAAAGCAAAAATTTACTCAATTTTCTAGACGACGATTCTAGGTCGAATCGTGCGACTGCTGACTATGGTGCCCCCTCCGTGTTTTTACCCAAATCAAAATTTGAGGTAAAAGTACAGAAAAGCAAAACTAAAAAAATTGTTGTTTTTAAATAAAATTAAGAAAAATAGGGAAAACCCTAATTCATTTTTTACTGTTCATTTTTACTGTTTGAGAGCTCTACAGACAAAAATGGTTGAGATAGCGCACAGATCGACAAAGGTCCGGTGCGGGCTACGGGTAAGGATCTAATGCTAGTAAATTATGTTTGAATTTGTTTTGTACAATTTTTTGTTTTAAATTTTGACTATTTTGGGGCATCATGGCCGTTTTTAGGCCGTCGACGACGTCGGGACGAAATCATCCCTATTTCATCAAAATTGTCTCTAGATCGTCGATTTCGTCTGAGGGCAAAATCGGTGAACTAGGGGTGATCTCGGCCAACAAGGGGAAATCCCCAAGTTGCAAAATAGGAAACGATTTCATCCTACAAAGGACAATTTTACCCAATTTGGGACGATATCATCATTTGATGAAATTAAGCTTGTTTGAATTGTATTTAATTAATTTTAATGATGGTTTTATTAATGAATTTTGTTGTTTTATTGTTTGTTTTGCAGAGGGGATTACTAAAGAGTCAAGAGTGGAAATACGAGGGGCTGAGAGATGATATAGCCGTGCTCGACTAGGCGGAGCGAGACCGACTGGCATAGGTCGGATTACAGCATGTGGCAGAGATGCCACAAGTATCGATGGACATGGGGCTATTGATAGCCCTAGCAGAGAGGTGGTATCCGGGGTCATCCTACTTTTGGTTACCGACAGGGGAGATGGCTCCCACACTAGAGGACGTATGGAGGATCTTGAGGATCCCCATACAGGGACGACTGATGACTCCTACGACCAATCAATGCCAGGTGATGATGAGGCTGAGCGGAGACCCGAGCTTCACCCTGGAGAAGGGCGGAGTGAACATCGAGTCTCTAAGGTAGATGCTTGGGGCATCTAGGTTGACTCGGGTGTTGGCAGGGGTAGTGGGTGGCTTACTGTTGTGCCACCAGAGTAGGTGCAGATTACCCTAGCTCCTTTTAGATGTGGTCTGTGACATGAGAGACCACAGATATAGATATGCATGGGGAAGCTTTGTACTGTGCCGATGTCTGGTTGTGACATCACTACTATAGGTTTGGTGCTAGGAGCACATCGTGGTGCGAAGGCCGGTAGGGCTCCCACTAATAGGGGTTGACCGGGAGAGGCCTCAAGTTTTCTATTGGTGGCTCCAAAGAGGGTCACAGTGGCGAATAGATCTGTCGATGTCTCGGAGGTTGCTAGATGACCTCATCCTAGACCAGATCACCTGGAGGCCATGGAGAGAGCATCCAGGGTGGGCAGAGGATGGGCAAGAGCTGGCTCGCATCAGGTGAGTCTGTTGGCTAAGGATGGAGTGGGGAGAGGTAGAGCTCCAACGCTACAATCGGGTTCTATGATAGTTCGGTCTTCATCAGGGGATCCCTTCCCTCATGGATTACGAGTACTCTCAAAATTTCTAGGATAGTACTACACTAAGTGGGGCTCTATATATGCAGTGATTCTAGAGTTAGGACATGGATGATGCCCCCATCTAGCCAATGGATGGTGACAACGTTGGGGTTGCAGATGGATACGATGCCTGGTACGTAGGCATCCACCCTCCTCGGATGATGAGGGCATAGGGTCCAGTGCACATTGTGGTGCGACGGATGGGGAGGCGATGTCAGGTTGCTATTGAGCCAGTAGCAAGGTCATGGTGGGAGAGAGCAGCGATGGTCTCCGTAGGAGAGATGCCAGAGGATGGCACGGGCTCCATAGAGGCCATAGAAGATAGGGAGGAGGGAGGAGGGATTCCCTTCTCAGTAGGGGGGAGGCCACCATCACCCGATAAGGGCAAGGGTATCAAGGTGGGGGAGAGCAGCGAGATGGTGGCTCTCCGAGCTGAGAATGCCCACCTTCGGGCTTAGGTGCAGACACTAGAGGATGAGGCTACATGGCTCAGGGCTCAGAGCGGAGGGGCGAGCACTCGAGATCTGGCATGGGCTATTGCTCAGACCGTGTTCTACCAGGGGTTGTACTATCATGTGGTTCCAGAGAACTAGAGGATACCATTGCCAGCCCCCATTGTGGAGTCGATCATGATGGGATCATCGAGGACATCCTCACGATCGACGATGAGGACCCGAGACACTGCCCGAACCTCTATGGGACCACCTCCTCCACGTCAGGGTGGGGGAGGAGATGAGGCAGAGAGCTCGAGGGCTTCTCGAGGCTAGCCGCTCACTGCACAGAGATTGTATACATTTTTGAGAGGATTGAGTATGCCAGGGTATAGATTGTGGCATACCAATCCGGTTTTGATATGATGTATATAATTTGTTGATATATATATATGGTCTTGTTGATGATATGACTTGTGTATATGTTGTATGATGCTTTAATTTTGGATTTGTTGATTAATTGTTCATGTAATTATGTCGTTTGGAAATAAATTATAATTTTATGTCATGCCATAAAATTTAAATGAAATAATCTGATGTAAACAAATTGGTTGTTTTGGTGGTGTGTTTTGATGAAAAATAAAGAGACTTCTAACAATAATTTCAAAGGACATTGTCATTGTTATAGACCATTTCATGGAGTCGCCACTCACTAGGTCATCAAGCTAATCCCAGTAGAGAAATATTGCTAAAAGTAAAAGAGTGCTTAAGAGACTATCTTAAGACTTTGTGTGGTGATGATGAAAAATGATGATGATGATGATGTGTTTTCAGATTTTCATAAAAATATTATGCATGAGATATTAAAAGCAATATGATTTTTGCTAGGCATAAATTCCTAAGTGTGATAAATTTTTTGAATAATTCGCTAGGAATTATACCATGGTTGCAAAATGGAATGTTGACATAATGAAACGAAATAGAAAAATGTGTTCGTTCTTTTTAAAGCATAATTTGTGTAACATAATGATGTAAGCCATATGTTTTTATAAATTAAAATTAATGGGAAAATAATATTAGAACAATGGTTTGCGCTAGGCATAGAATTATAGGTATAGACTTATACCATCATCGCGAAATCCAAAAAGGAAATTGATATTTTAGTTTTATTGCATGATTGATTTTTGATTTTGAGATAAACAAAAAATAATAATATATAAACATGACTTTATTTACTAGGTTTTTGAATATGTTATTTGAAAGAATTTTAGGATTTTTGAAAACAATGTATGTAATTGTTTTTATACTAAACAAATGTTCTTAAATAAGAAGATGAAATTATTCCAACAAGAGTTGCAAAAATATTTTAAATCATCTCAAAGACAAAATGTAGATTTATAAGGAACCCTCATGTGCAAATGTGAGTTCATTACCGATCTTGATTTATCATAATGATACAAAATCTCTCAAATACAAATGTGTGTGCAATTTTATTGTTCATTCACCAATTTTGAGCAAGATAATTTGATACAAGTAATTTGAATTAACCAAATGAGTGTTCGTTGACCATGATTTATATGCATGTGACTGTACCAGACTACTATGTAAGTTAGGTCATCAAGAGCTAGCTAATCCATAATCCAACATAGGTCTGTACAAAAGAAGGTCGCTAATGTGACAGAAATATCACCACGCTAGGGATTACCCAAGGCCAAGCGGGTTGGGCACAAACCACCTATTATGGGGCTTACCTCACAGTTTTCGAATAATTGAGAATTCCAGGGATTCAAGCTCATTCACCCTTCTTTTATTTTCAAGGGGTAGGGAAAAGGATTTTATTGCTTTTTGTTTTTGCTTTTTTTTTTCTTTTTTTTTTTTTTTGGATTTTTGCGTGAAACTGAGATAATGCTGAAATATTGCTGTGATGGTACAAAATGATATTTTTCTTTTTCTCATGTTCTTTGACTTTTTATTTTGCTTCCTATACTAGGGATACTTGCTCGGATTGGCTATAGAGAAAGGGATTTTTATTCTGGGTAGGGGTGAGCTTGTCCTTTTGTCAATTCTCAAAGATTCTAGACCATGTGCATGATAGGATAGCAGGGGAAACTTTTCGCTCAAGAAACCATTTCTACTATGTAGCATCATATCGAATTTGCAATGAAATCATTTTAATGTGAAGAGATATACTTGGTTCAAGTAAATAACAAGATCAGTTCTCTATGCTCAAAAACTTTATTTAATTCAACTATGGACTTTGATATAAGAGAGATTAATAATCATACCAAATAAAATCAAGATATTTATTCATGTGAGTGTGAAAGTGCGAGATTCCAAATAAATGCTAATTTATCCAAAATAATTGAAAATATGACTGCAATACTTCAAGAATTGACAGGTACAAAAATAAAAGATGTTTTTGAAGATTTTGAAGTTTTTATATTTTGATTTTGATTGATGAATTGAAAGAATAAATACTGTTACTGTTTTGAAAATTTTTATATGGATGACTAAAATGAAACAATATGCAAAATAACAATATATACAAATGATGAAATGACCAAATGTTATGCATAATAGCACTTAAGATGCATAATGTTCATAGGTTCTTTAAGATCTTTACCATCTAAGGTAGCTAATCGGTATGCTCCCGATCCAAATTTAGCAGTGATGATATACGGTCCAAGCCAGTTAGGTTTAAATTTACCTTTAAGATCTTTAGTTGCATTAGTATGTTTTTGATTTTATTTCAAGACAAGGTCGTCGATCTCAAAGGATCGATGATGAAATTTCTTGAGGTATGCTCGCTTGAGCTTGTTTTGGTAGGCACAAAGATGCTCCAAAGAATTAATGCGCTTCTCATCTAGGAGTTCCAACTGACTAAGTCTACTAGCGCGATATTCATCTCCTACTTTAGTATCTTGAAGTAGCAGAGCCAAAGAAGGAACTTCTAATTCAAAGGGAAAAACTGCTTCAGTGCCATAGACCAAAACAAAAGGTGAAGTTCCCATGGGAGTGCGAACACTAGTTCGATAAGCCCACAGAGCAGGATATAGTTGAATGTGCCAATCTCGGCCAGATTCATTGACCAGTATTTTGAGGATTTTGTTTAATGTTTTATTAGATGCTTCTGATTGACCATTACCTTGAGGATAATAGGGAGTGGAACAACGATGTTGAATTTTATATTTTTGACATAATTTTTTGACATCTTTATTTTTGAAACAAGTTCCATTATCTGAGATGAGATTTGCAGGAATTTTGAACCTACAAATAATTTTATTAAAAATAAATCTGGAGACTTGGGTTCTAGTGTAAGAAGCTAAGGGCATAGCTTCAACCCACTTTGTGAAATACTCGATAGCAGTTATGATAAATTTATGTCCATCGGATGACACAGGGTTGATTTTTCCAATGATGTCTTAACCCCATTTTGAAAAGGGCCAAGGAGATGAAATAGCCTACAGTTCTTGTGCAGGCACATGGACGAGGTCAGCATGTTTCTGGCACTTGTTGTAATGGTGCACATAATCATGTGCATCATTCTCCATGGTAGGCCAAAAATATCCTATCCTAAGGAGCTTCTTAGCAATGGTGCTACCACTAAAATGTCCTCCACAAGATCCATCATGGGCTTCACTCAAAGCTGATCGAGATTCTTCTAGATTCAAACATCTCAATAGGATGCCTTCAAAAGATCTCCTATACAAGGTATTACCAATAATTACGAAGTGACTTGCTTGTCTACGTAATAACCGGTGTTGGTTGCTATTACAACCTTCAAGAAAGGTCCCATTTTGAAGAAAATTAAATATATCAGTGTACCAAGGTTTAGGAGTAGTTTCATTGATTAGAAACACATCCAAAGGTTCTAAGCATGATTTATTTGAAGCGGGTTCTTGGAGTCGATGAATAATGATGGTAGAATATTCGTCATCTAACTCCAAGGGCAAAAGATATGCAATTGCAACCATAGCATCAGCCGCACGGTTGCTAGTTCGAGGAATAGCTTCCAAGGTAACTTGATCAAATAAAGATAATAATTGTAGGACATATGCTTTATATGGACATAATTTATCATCTCTGGTCTGATAAAAATCATTGATTTAATTTATGACAAGTTGAGAGTCACCAAAAACTAATAAATTTTTAATTTTCAGTGCCAATGCAGCTCGTAATCCAAGGATTAGAGCCTCATATTCAGCAGTGTTATTAGTGCAAGAAAACATTAATTTGAAGGACAGAGGTATAAGATGTTTCTATGGAGATATTAAAATGATATCTGCACCAGCCCCACTCATGCATCAGGCTCCGTAAAAGTATAGGGACCATTTCTTAGGATGGTCTGCCTCTAGTTTAAGGCATTCATCGGGAAACTCAATGACAAGGGGATGGGTAGATTCTAAGGGTGCATCAACTAATTGATCTGCTATGATTTGAACTTTAATAGATTTCTATCGTATAAACATGAGTTCAAAATCACTTAGCACAAGAACCCACTTTGTGGTGTGACCAGATAAGTACGGGCAACTCATGAGATATCACAAAGGATCAAATTTAGCAATAAAACATACATTTTTTGACTGAGCATGTAATGGCATAATTTCTATGTAGAAAATACGACTGCTAGACATAACTTCTTTAATACTGTATAGTGAGTTTCATAACTGATTAAGGTTTAGCTAATGTAATAATTAGCATGTTCTTTCTTCTCATCGTCAAGTTGAGCTAACATAGCTCGTAAGGCAAAATCTGAAGCAGAAATGTACAAGATAAATGGGTGATCAGGTCTAGGTGGTGAAAGCACTGGAGGGTTAAGGAGATATTGTTTGAGGAGGTCAAATGCTTCCTAACATTCGTCATCCCAATGAAAAGAGACATCTTTCTTAAGAAGCTTAAGAAAAGGTCCTGTTTTGTCCACCAACTTATCGACAAAGCGACAAATAGCTTGAATTTTACCTTGTAGACTTTGTAATTTAGATATATTTGTGGGTGCGGGCATATCAGTGATAGCCATGATATTGAGAGGGTTAATTTCAATGCCACGTAAATAAAATATAACCCCTAATAATTTACTAGACTTAACTCCGAATATACATTTAGCTGGATTTAGTTGGATAAGATATTCCCTTAACCGATCAAAGACTTTTCTCAAGTCATCTAAATGATCATCTTCTTTGATGGAATGAGCTATAATATCATCTACATAATCATGTAGAATATCATGCATCATATCATGAAAGATATTAGTCATGGCTCGTTGATAAGTTACACCTGCATTCTTCAAACCGAATGGCATCACTTTCCAACAAAAGGTCCCCCAAGGGGTTGTATCGCTCCAAATTTTTTGCATCCCTACCTTCAGGCTATTGGATCCACGCCCGAAAGGAGGATGGGAAAAGGATGGTGCGGTACCTCGGACGAGAGGACTTCATGAAGGTCCCGCCTCTCAAGGGAGGTGTATTTTGGTGATTTTTCGATGGATGGTGGGTTCACCAGGAAACATTTGGCGGTAGTTTCCACGCCTAGGTTTTGGAATGTGTTTAGATGAGTTTATTTTATCCTTTAAGCATTCATCCTAGGTTTGGCCGAATGAATCTAACTTAATCTATATGAAAATGCAACTTTCAATGAATACAGAAAACATATTTTGAAAGCAAAAAACAGAGAATTTATAGGAGGAAAATGGGGAATACCTGATCCGGATGTCTGAAGAAGATTCTGGCGGTTGATGCAGTCTGGATCGTCTAGAATTCTACAGAATCGCCTGCAATATGACAGAATCGTCCGAAATCTGACAGATTCATCTGGAATCTGACAGAATCGTCTGAGACTGATAGAATCGTCTGAGATCTGATGAATTCGTCAAACGAATTCATTAGAGACCTGCAAAATAGCAAACAGATGCAAAATACAAAAAAATTCTACTATGCAGACAGAGGTAAATTACATAAAATTGCAATATGAATACTGAAAAATATTTAAAAACATAATTTAAAGCAAATTATCGTACTTTAATGGCAGATTATGAGCTTAACATGCAATCTAGACTAGATGGGTGAACTCTAGATGCAAAATAGGATAAAAAATAAATAGATTATCTAATTTGCAAAACAAAATAACAGAGACAAAGTTGAGAAAAGAAAACTCCAGGCACTGATTGCCTCGATGTGGACTGCAATCAAGATCGTCTCGCATCGATATGAAATCGTCTCGAATTTGATGAGATCGTCTCCAATCTTGACAGGTTCGTCGACGGCGATGGGTGCTGGCTTCGGCTGAAAATTAGTGGTGTACCTACAAAAAAATGGCTATAGGACTAGTGCAAAAGATAGATTATGATGTTTTAGTACAGAGGGATTCAGTTTGTAGATAAATTCAGCTAGGGGTTGGGGAGGGAAAATCTTAGAAGTTTAAATAGGCTTAGGGAGAGTTGTTGGGAGGTTGGAGATCTTCCCAATTTGGGAGATCTCCAACGAGGGAGGGTCCCAACGGCGCAGACACGCTTCTACCCGGATTGGAGACCCGTTGGAATGGATTCCAACTATGCAAATTCAGTTTTGCGACAAGATCGTCTGGATGACCTAGTCCGGACAAAATCGTCAAATCTGAGGCGATATCGTCTGATCGGTGACGATATCGTCAAACGGTCAAAACAACCTCTAAAAATGGTACGGAAAAAGGGGAAACGGGTTTCTCGACGGTTAACGGGCGGTTTGGGAGGTTAAATTTGAATTTAAATTTATTTACTAAGGTGAATGTAATTATTCCAATTTTACTGTGCCAATTTTAGGGTGCTACATTTTGCCCCCTCTTTAGCGAATTTTCCGAAGAAAATGCGTTAAAGATGAGTTCTTCTCGATCTACGAGAAAGCAAAAAATTATACCCATTTTTAGGCGATGATTCTTGGTCGAATCGTACGATAGCTTACTATGGTGCCCCCTCCGTGTTTTTATTTTACCCAAATCGAACGTTTGAGGTAAAAACGCGGAAAAGCAAAAAATTATTGAATTATTTTGAATAAAATGAAGAAAAATAGGGTAAAACCCTAATTCATTGTTACTGTTCATTTTTACCGTTTTTAGAGCTCTGGAGCAAAAATGGTGGAGACAGCGCACAGATCTGCAGAGGTCCGATGCGGTCTACGAGTAAGGGTCTAAACTGATCTAGAATTGATTTAATTTGATTTTACATGCTTTTTAGGTGGATTTTTAGGTGAATTTGGAGCATCACGGCCGTTTTTGGCCATCGACGTCATCGGGATGAAATCGTCCCAATTTCGACAAAATCGTCTCAATTTCGGCAATTTCGCCCAGGGGCGAAATCGTCGAAAGGGGGACGATTTCGTCAAATTAGAGACGATTTCAAACTGCGAAATCGGAGACGATTATGCTCAAATTAGGGACGATATCATCCAATAGTGGGCGATATCATCAATTACATGAAATTGAACTTTAAGTTGCATTATTGATTTACTTGAATTATTATTAATGATTGTTTGTTGTTTTGTTGTTTATGTTTGCAGAGAGGATTACTAAAAAGCAGAGAGTGGAAATATGGTGGATTGAGAGACGACTTGGCCACTCTCACCTAGGCAGAGCGAGATCTGCTGGCACAGGTCGGATTGTAGAATGTGGCAGAGATGCCACAGGTTTCCACAGACATGGGGCTACTGACAGCCCTAGCAGAGAGATGGTATCCGGGGTCTTCCTATTTTTGGTTATCGATAGGGGAGATGACTCCCACACTGGAGGATGTATGGAGGATTTTGAGAATCCCCATACAAGGATGGATGATCACACCGATGGCCAATCAGGGCCACATGATGGGATGGCTGTGTGGTGACCCGAGCTTCACCCTGGAGAAGGGTGGAGTTAATATCGAGGCACTACACCAGATGCCTGGGGCATCTAGACTCACACGGGTTCTGGATGGGGTAGTTGGTGGACTTCTACTGTGCCACCAGAGTGGGTGTAGGGTGCCGTGGATGTTGGCAGATGTGATCTGTGACATGCGGGACCATGGCTACAGGTTCTCATGGGGTAGCTTTGTACTATGCCGGCTGTACAGGATCCTTTACGGGGTCGTGTACAAGGGCGGCCGATGTATGGTTATGACATCATTGCTACAGGTTTGGTGTGGGAGCACATTGCGATGCAAAGGCCGGTAGGGCTTCCACTGACAGGGGTAGACGGGGAGAGGCCCCGAGTCTTCTACTGGTGGCTCCGAAGAGGATCACAGTGGCGGATAGACCTTTTGATGTCTCGAAGACTGCTAGATGATTTGGTCCTAGACCAGATCACCTAGAGGCCGTGGAGGCAGCATCCAGGGTGGGCAGAGGACAGACAGGAGCTGGCTCACATCAGGCGAGTCTGCTGGTTGAGGATGGAGAGGGGAGAGGTGGAGCTCCACCGCTATGACCGAGTTTTGTGACAGTTCGGTCTATAGCAGGGGATCCCATCTCTTAGGGATTATGAGTTTTCCCGGACCGTCCGGGATAATACTATAGTTAGCGGGGCTCCAGACATGCAGCGATTCTAGAGCTAGGACTCAGATGATGCCCCCATTCAGCCAGTGGATGGGGATGATGCAGGAGTAGCCGATGGCTACGATGCCTGGTACGTAGGCATCCACCCTCCTCATATGATGAGGGCATAGGGTCCGATCCACGTAGTCATGTGTCGGATAGGGAGGCGGTGACAGGCGGCGATAGAGGCAACCTAGGGTCACGGTGGGAGAGAGCAGAGGAGACCACAGGCATAGGAGCGGCCGTGACAGAGAGAGAGGGAGAGGAGGGAGGTGAGACCCCCATCTCCATAGAGGCCACCATCGCCTGATAAGGGCAAGGGCGTGGATACAGGAGAGAGTAGCAATATGGCTACTCTCCGGGCAGAGAGGGATCGTCTACAGACTCAGGTGCAGACATTACAGGATGCAGCTACATGACACCATGCTGAGGTGTCACAGCTGCAAGACGAGATTACACGCCTCAAGGCACGGGGCGGAGGGGCAAGATCAGGAGAGTTGACATGGGCTATCGCCCAGTTGACTTTCTATCAGACACTGTACTATCAGCTGGTGTCGATGGAGGATAGACTACCCCTGCCAGCTAACATCGTAGATCCGATCAGGATCGGGTCATCTAGGACCACGTCCCGATCGAGGACTAGGACTACTCAGACTGCGATGGGGCCACCTCGTCCACCTTCGGGCGGGGGAGGAGATGAGGCAGAGAGCTCGAGGGGATCTCGAGGCTAGAGAGCTGGACACTGATGTTGACATTGTACTATATTTGTATTGATAGAGGATTGAGTATGTCGAGGTATAGATTGTGGCATACCAATCCAGTTTTGATGATGTACATATGTTGATATATATATATATATGAGATATTTTTGATCATATGACTAGTGTGTTATGATTTGTATGATGCTTTTAGATGTTGTAATTGATTGATTTTGATAATTCATTTGAGGATTCATGTAATTATGTCATTGGGAATATTACGATTTGAATGTCATGCTATAAAATATTTAAATGAAATAATCTGATGTAACAAAATGGTTGTTTGTAATAAAAATGTGATAAAAATAAAAAGAGACTTCTAACAATAATTTCAAAGGACATTGTCGCTATTATAGACCATGTCACGGAGTTGCTGCTCACTCGGTCGTCAAGCTAATCCCATTGTAGAAATATTGTTAAAAGAAAAAGAGTGCTTAAGAGACTGTCTTAAGACTTTGATGTAATGATGCAAATGATGATGATGATGGTTGGTTTGTTTTCAGATTTTCATAAAAAATATTTGTGCATGAAATAATGTTTAAAATGATTTTTTTTTTTTTTAAAAGATGTTTGCTAGGCATAAATTCCTAAGTGTGATAAAATTTTTAGATAATTCCCTAGGAATTATACCATCATTGCAAAATTTGAAGGTTGACATAATGACATGAAATAATGAAAATGTGTTTGATTTTAAAAAAACATAATTTGTGTAACATAATGATTTAAGTCATATGGTTTTTATGATTTTTGATAAATGGGAATAACAATTGTTACAATGGCTTGCGCTAGGCATAGAATATGTAGGTATAGACTTATACCATCATCGCGAAAATCAAAGAAAATAGTTTTATTGCATGGTTGATTTTTGATGAACAGAAAATATGAAAATGAGGACTTGCGCGTAGGCATATAATTTCAATTTTGGTTTTGAAACTATACCATCGTCAAAGTCGATATGATATGTATGATATGTTTTGAAAGAAATTGTGATTTTCTATTATATAGTTGCTTATGAAAAATAATTTTACTTGATTATTCCAAACAAGTTGCAAAAATAATATTTCAAAGTATTTTGAAGACAAAAATTAGATTTATAAGGAATCCCATGTGCATATGTGAATTCATTTCCAATATTGATTTATCATAATGATAGACAAAATCTCTCAAATACAAATGTGTGTGCAATTGTATTGTTCATTTACCAGGTTTGAGCAAGATACTATGATACAAGTGATTTGAAGAAACCAAATAAGTTTGCCGGATTTAACTCCGAAAGGAGTTCCATCTTTATTTTTGAAAGGAGTTCCATTATCAGAGATGAGATTGGTAGGAATTCCGAACCTACAAATGATTTGATTAAAAATGAATTTAGAGACCTGTGAACCAGTGCAGGAAGCTAAAGGCATAGCTTCAACCCACTTCGTGAAATACTCAGTGGCGGTTATGATGAACTTATGTCCATCAGAAGACACAGGATTGATTTTACCAATAATATCCAAGCCCCATTTAGAAAAGGGCCAAGGAGATGAAATAGCTCGTAGCTCTTGTGCAGGCACATGGACAAGGTCAGCATGTTTTTGACACTTGTCACAATGGTGCACATACTCATGTGCATCCGTTTCCATGGTAGGCCAAAAGTATCCTATTCGAAGGAGATTTTTAGCAATGACACTACCACTAAAGTGTCCTCCACAAGATCCATCGTGGGCTTCACTCAAGGCTGATTTAGACTCATCTGAATTTAAACATCTTAATAGGATACCTTCAAAAGATATCCTATACAAAGTATTTCCAATTATTACAAATCGACTTGCTTGTCGACGTAATAATCGACACTGGTTTCTATTAGAATTAGTAGGGAAAGTCCCATTTTGGAGGAAATCAAATATGTCTATATACCAAGGTTCAGGAGTAGTTTAATTTATTAGAAACACATCCAAAGGCTCTAAGCATGACTTATTTGAGGTGGGTTCTTGGAGTCGACGAATAATGATAGTCACATATCCGTCGTCTAACTCCAAGGGCAAGAGAGATGCAGCGGCAGCCATGGCGTCGGCTGCACGATTGCTAGTTCGAGGAATGGCTTCCAAAGTAACTTGATCAAAAAATGACATTAGTTGTAAAACATAGGCCTTATATGGGCGAATTTTATCATCTCTGGTCTGATAAACTTCATTAATTTAGTTTATAACCAATTGGGAATCCCCAAAAACTAAGAGGTTTTTAATTTTTAGCGCTAAAGCAACTCGTAATCCAAGGATTAGAGCTTCATACTCAACAGTATTGTTGGTGTAAGCAAAGGTCAGTTTTAAGAACAGATGAATAAGATGTTTTTGTAGAGATATTAAAAAAATACCCGCACTCAGCCCCACTCATGCATCGGGCTCCATCAAAGTATAAGGACCATTGTTCAGCATGGTCTCGCCTCTAATTGAAGGCATTCATCAGAAACTCGATAATGAGGGGATGAGTAGACTCTAAGGGTGCAGCGGCTAATTGATCTGCTATGATTTGACCCTTAACAGACTTCTGTCCTATGAAGGTGAGATCAAACTCGCTTAGAGCAAGAACCCACTTGGCTGTGCGACCCGATAAATAAGGTCGACTCATGAGATATCTTAAAGGATCATATTTGGAAATGACATACGTTTTTTGGCTAAGCATATAATGCCGTAATTTTTGCGTAGCAAACACGACTGTGAGACATAGTTTCTCTAATGTTGTATAACAGGTTTCATAACTGACGAAAGTTTGGCTAATGTAATAATTAGCACGTTCTCGCTTTTCATCATCGAGTTGAGCTAACATAGCTCCTAAGGTAGAATCTAAAGCAGAAATATATAGGAGAAATGGGCAATCAAATTTAGGCGGTGAAAGCACCGGGGGGTTAAGGAGGTATTGTTTGAGAAGTTCAAAAGCTTCTCTACATTCTGTGTCCCAATTAAAGGGGACGTCCTTCTTAAGGAGCTTAAGAAAGGGACCAGTTTTGTTCGCCAGCTTATCAATGAAGCGACGGATAGCTTGAAGTTTACCTTGTAAACTTTGTAGTTCAGATATATTAGTGGGTGCGGGCATATCTATGATGGCCGCAATTTTGAGAGGGTCAATTTCGATACCACGTAAAGAAACTAAAACCCCTAATAGTTTGCCGGATTTAACTCCGAATATGCATTTTGTTGGATTTAATCGAATGAGATATTCTCGTAATCGATTAAAAACTTTTCTTAAATCATCTAAATGATTATTTTCAATAAGAGAGTGAGCTATAATATCATCTACATAATCATGTAAGATATCATGCATCATATCATGAAAAATGTAGGTCATAGCCCGTTGATAAGTTGCACCGACGTTCTTTAAGCCAAATGGCATCACTTTCCAGAGAAAAGGTACCCTGGGGGGTAATAAAGGCTATTTTAGCCTGGACTTCGGGAGCTATCCTGATCTGATTATAACCGGAGAATCCATCCATTAAGGACATCATCCCACTTTCGGCAAGTAAAGTCAATGATTTGATCCATATTTGGAAGAGGAAAGTCATCTTTAGGGCATGCAACGTTAATATCTCTAAAATCGATGCAAACCCTAACTTTGGTAGCTTCTTTCTTAGTGACTGGAACTACATTTGAGATCCATTCAGCATAATCAATAGCTTGTATGAAGATAACATTCAGGAGTTTTTCTAATTCCCCTTTGACTAGCAGAACCACTTTGGGATGCATTTTTCTGAGTTTTTGTTTAAACGATTTAGCATCCGGATGGACCACTAGATGATGCATGACTACAGAAGGGTCTAGACCTGGCATATCTTCATATGTCCAAGCAAAGACATCTTCGTACTCTTTAAGGAATGCAATGTATTGTTCTTGTTTGTCTTGACTTAGTTCTGCTCCAATATTGATTATGTTAGGATTTTCCTCAGTTCCAATATTAATTTTAATGACATTTTCTACCTCCATGTGTAGATCTCTTTCAAAATTAGGTGGGGCGGGTGAAACGCCCAACTCTTGTAATTCTTGTAAAGTTAATTTAGATAAGTCATCTTGAGGATTAGTGGTCTCAAGCTGAGCTATGGTTGGTATAGAACCATAAAAATAAAATCCATTGTGCAACATCTCTTCAACAGAGACATCATGGAAGATATCTCCTTCCAATTCTTCATCGGGGTCAGCAATCATTTCAGGGTAGGCTATGGATAGCATGTTGCATGAAAATGACTAATTTTTACAAGGCAAATCAACATGCCTATCCAAATAATCTTGATAGCATATGAGATGAGCATCATCCTCAAAAGGAAATGGTTGTCCCTTACTAGGAAATAGGCCCACACCACAACGGGCAGGCCACGGTTCTACCTCGAAAGGCTCTTTCATGCCATTTTGGAAAGGTCCTAAGCCTTTCCCTTTATATCCCATTTTAAGCATCATGGGTTTAGCTTTAATATAATCATTGGTAAAATAACACCGAGCATATCCCTCATGATGAGTTTTGATATTCCAAGGGATTCTTCCCCAGTCATATCCTTTATAAATGAAGGCACAACTCCCGACTTGGTAAGTACTTCCCAAAGGTTGTGGGAGGCCCAAAGTACGAGGAGAGGGCGGCAAATTATTTAAAAGGTTTGAATCTTGCATGAAAGCGTTCATTTTTTTTGATATTAAGGTTGTAGATAAATCTGGTAAAAGTTCATCGTAAAGGGCATAAGATGTAGAAGGTTTATTACTTATGTCTTGAGATGTGGAAGGTATGATGGATGTGTCTAAAGGTTTTGAATTTATAGGAATAATAGTTGAAGGATTAGTTGTAGATTTGAGATCCTTTTGAGATTCTAAAATTTGTTTAGAAGGTTGTTGGTCTATATAGGAAGATGAAGTTAATGGAGGAGGAATAGATGAAGTTATGGGTTTATGTTTCATAGTTTTAGATGAAAAAGAAGAACTAGAATGTGTGGATGACAGAGCAGGGCAAAATTGCACTCCAACGGGTTCTGCCAAAGCACACATATCAAAAGGTCTAGGGTCACCATGAATAGTGACCAACTGATTTTTAAACTCAAATTTCACACATTGGTGTAAAGTTGATGGGACTGCTCGCATGGCGTTAATCCAAGGGCGACCCAAAAGTATATTGTACGATGCTGGGCAATGTACAATAAACACGGTTGTTTCTAGGGTTCTAGGACCAACTTGTAATGGGAGGGTAATGACTCCACACGTTTCTTGTGTTTCATCATTAAAAGCTTTGATAATCATATCAGTTTTCTTCATTTCATCACTTCTAAAACCAAATCGTTGGTAGAAGTCAAAGGTGCAAATGTTTAGAGATGAGCCATTATCAATCGAGACTCGTTTGATAGCTACATCTCCAATTAGAGCAGGAATGTACAAGGGATTATCCTTGTGTAAACTGTGTTGTGGGATATCTTTATCCCGAAAGTCAATACAATCAATCTCTCGAGTGATGATAGTATTGGCCATAGCTTCAGGTTGAATGTTTTGAGGTACCATCATTTGGCTCAATGTAAGCATCAAATCATCCCTATGGGTGGGAGAGGATCTTAATAAATCTAAGAGGGAAATTTTGGCCGTGGTATTAGACAATTGTTCATTAATGTTGTAAGGGGGTTTAGGTTGAACAATAGGAGCATGATTCCCTTTATTTGGGTTTTTCAAAATGAATGGAGCTGATCCATCATTCTGGTTTGGTTCTTGTTGGGAGTTTTGAGCTTGTTGTCGAGTAACGACTCCGATGGTACCTACAATGTTATAGTGACGATGTTGAAACGGTCTCGATTGAGAATTTATGGCTTGTTCATAGGGAAGGACTACATTAGAAGAAGGTCGAGTAGTGACTCTTCTAGGAAATGGTTCTTCTGGAACATTAGCATCTGTGACAGGTTGAATAGGATCTGATTCGTTTTCAAAACTATTCGATTGAATAGTGTCTACTTCACTTTCACTATCTGATTCTATATCACTAGAATCAAAAGTTTGAAAATTATGTAAGGGCCTGGTTGTAACTAGGGATAAGGTTGTGTCAAATGTTTGAGAATCCCGAACGTGGTAATTGTCCGCTAATGGTTCCTACATATCGAGTAGGAGGGGGAACATTATGATGTTCGATTTGATTGGCTACCTCTTTACCATGTCTTGGTAAAGGGTGTTGAAATATGTCTAAAGTTTGATTGGCATTCCGATTTTGATTTTGGGGAACAGTCTTTTGGGCATTATTAGGAGGGTTTTGTCTAGGTTGGAAGGCTTGCACTTCCATTTCATTATTGTCAATCAAATCTTGTATTTTATGTTTCAATCTCTTACAAGCGTTGGTAGAATGTCCAGGTCCTCTATGAAAGTCACAGTGCAAATCAGCTCTATATCCGGGTATACTTGGGTCAGGTTCCCGGATAGTTGGTAATTGGATTAAACCTCTTTCAAGCAATTGAGGTAAAATGGTTGACAAGGGTTGGTTTAATCTAGTGAATTCTCGAGGAGGCTTATCAGGAGGTTTCAATATGAATTTTTCTGTTGTCTTTGTTGCATTGACATTAGCAACATTTCTGCTGTCAGTGACTCCATCACCAACAACCTGTTTGTTTTTATATTGATTTCTAGATGTTTTCTCATCATCCTTCTTCCTAAGTTGGCCTCTCCTAATGAGGGCATCTTCTACTCTTCGAGCTAAGTCTATAGCTTTATCGAAGGTAGTCAAAGTAGTCGTTGATAGCTCATAAGAAAGTTGTTCTTGTAAATTATTGATGAAAATGTCTAGCATTTCCCTATAGGGTAGCACAAAGTGCAGTTTTCCTGTCAATTGCCTCCATCTAGCCAAGAAATCAGCAAAACATTCATCTTTATCTTGTTTTAAATTGTATAGGTCTTTAATAGTTACATGTCTCTCGATGTAGGCACTAAATTGATGAACAAATGATTCAAATTGCTTTCTTCAAAGTTTCTTAAGGAGTGAGTGGGCAATTGATAGTACCACTCTAATGCCATTCCACCTAAACTTTTGGGGAACATTTTTAGTAATAGCAAGTCGTCATGCGATATGTCGTGACATGCTATCCTAAACATGCGAAGATGTTCTATGGGATCTTCGGTTCCTTTATATATAGGCAGGATGGGCATGGGAAAATGTTTAGGGTATGGTTGAGCTACCACTATGGGATCCAATGGTTGGCTACAAATCTCTCGATAATTGTACGAGGGACGGTAGGGATCTATCTGGTCCATACGTGAAGCCAATTGTTTCACCATAGCTTCCAGATTACTAGTTTTCCCCCCATATTGATTCGGTAGGGCATTGACATGAGTTTTATGAGCATAGGATGGAGGAACATGTAGATTAGATGCCATGTTACTATTGTGTAAAACATTGGTAGGAAAAATGTTATGGAGGAATTTTGAAGTTGGATTATGTTGTGTTCCATATTGTTGAAAATTTGTATTTGGCTTTGTTTTAGATTTTTGTTTATTTAAAGCATTTTGCTCAATAGTTTTGCGGAACAAAGTAGTGAAGGGAATTTTCTTTTGTGCAGGAGTGATTTTAGGTTGAGTAATAGGTTCCTTAGGAGGTTGGGTAACCTGTTGTTTTGACATGGCTTGGGCTATAGTGACCATATCCGTATTGGATGGTCCACCCTTATCACTCTCTTGATCAACAAAAGATAAAGGATTAGTGTGTATATCAAGCACCCGTTCTATAGTTGCTTGAGCGTCACTAACTTCCCCTCTATCAATACGGACTCGCTACATTAAGGATGTCGATATTCCGATTGAGAAATTTTTGAAAATGTTCCGCGTTGTCAAAAGCGATGGCTCCATTGGGAGCTATTCTAGGGGATGAGGATTCATTCTCTTTAACATTTCCTTCTTGTTCCTTATCTTCACCTAAGTCTTCATCTGATTGACCTAGAGTTTCTCCTTCCGGATTTGTATCTCCAAGAAGGACATTTGGGTTTTTAGTTGTATCTTGCAACCAATCTTCTCCTTCCCCTAAAGTTTCTTTACCATTCCTAAGTCTAGTCATGGTGCTAAGTTTTGATTTCAGAAAATATATATATATATATTTATATATATATATATATATATATGCAACAAATTAAAAGGTATATATTTATATATACCTAATGCAATATTTGAAATGAAATGTTTAAGTTTTTACTATGTTGTTTTTGATTTTTTTTTTTTTTTAGTTTTTCTTTGAAACAATATAATAAAGACAACAAATGAAACAATAAATGCATGCAATAATAAATAAAACAGAAAGTAAATGAACTAATCTTCTATGAATAACTTATGAATATCATTAATAGGTTCAAGTTGTTCAGGAGTCATGAAATGTTCTTCTTCAAATTGAAAGTTTTCTTTTAAGAATTTGATGAAAAGGGCTATGGTGATATTGTCTGTTTCAGATGTTGGTTGATAAAAGTAAAGCTCATGGCAATACTCTCGATATAGCATAGCACGCGGAACTCTATTCCATCTTTCCCTATCTGTAAGAACAACCTCTTGGTCTTCTACAAGGCCTAGGAATCGGTGTACAATGTCTGCATTCTCGAGGTATTCTTCGAAGATGAATAATTTTGAAGATACTAAAGCTCTCCTATAGGCTAGCCATCTATGGCAGGCTCTCTGAAGTTCATGATAGAAAACTAATTGGTGAGGATCCAGGATTCTATCCAAGACTAGCCTCTTGATTTGCTTAAGTTGTGTGGACCTAGATGAAATAAGCCTAAGTCTCCTATCAAGTTCATCCCACAAGGATTGATTTCTACTTGTTTTAGGGTTATTAAGGACAAAATTAACTTCTATAGTAGCCAATTGGTTTTCTACGTTTATAGTAACTTCTAACCTCTTTTTAGGAGCTACCATCTAAACATGATTTTGAACCTTAAATGTCTTAAAATGCATCTAAGTTTTAGTTGTTCTAATTTTTTTGTTTTTTTTGTTTTTGGTTTTCAAAAGGTTATGATGCATTCACGTCGGGTTCACCAAAATGTATCGCTCCAAATTTTTTGCATCCCTACCTTCAGGCTATTGGATCCATGCCCGAAAGGAGGATGGGAAAAGGATGGTGCGGTACCTCGGACGAGAGGACTTCACGAAGGTCCCGCCTCTCAAGGGAGGTGTATTTTGGTGATTTTTCGATGGATGGTGGGTTCACCAGGAAACATTTGGTGGTAGTTTCCACGCCTAGGTTTTGGAATGTGTTTAGATGAGTTTGTTTTATCCTTTAAGCATTCATCCTAGGTTTGGCCGAATGAATCTAACTTAATCTATATGAAAATGCAACTTTCAATGAATACATAAAATAGATTTTGAAAGCAAAAAACGAGAGAATTTACAGGAGGAAAATGGGGAATACCTGATCCGGATGTCTGAAGAAGATTCTGGCGGTTGATGCAGTCTGGATCGTCTGGAATTCTACAGAATCGCCTGCAATCTGACAGAATCATCCGAAATCTGACAGATTCGTTTAGAATCTGACAGAATCGTCTGAGACTGATAGAATCGTCTGAGATCTGACGAATTCGTCAGAGACCTACAAAACAGCAAACAGATGCAAAATACAAAAAATTCTATTGTGCTAACAGAGGTAAATTACATAAAATTGCAATATGAATACTCGAAAAATATTTAAAAACAAAATTTAAAGCAAATTATTGTACTTTAATGGTAGATTATGAGCTTAACATGCAATCTAGACTAGATGGGTGAACTCCAGATGCAAAATAGGATAAAAACTAAATAGATTATCTAATTTGCAAAACAAAATAATAGAGACAAAGTTGAGAAAAGCAAACTCCAGGCACTGATTGCCTCGATGTGGACTGCAGTCGAGATCGTCTCGCATCAGTATGAAATCGTCTCGAATTTGATGAGATCGTCTCCGATCTTGACAGGTTTGTCGGCGACAATGGGTGCTGGCTCCGACTGAAAATCAGTGGTGTACCTACAAAAAAATGGCTATAGGACTAGTGCAAAAGATAGATTATGATGTTTTAGTACAAAGGGATTCAGTTTGTAGATAAATTCAGCCAGGGGTTGGGGAGGGAAAATCTTAGAAGTTTAAATAGGCTTAGGGAGAGTTGTTGGGAGGTTGGAGATCTTCCCAATTTGGGAGATCTCCAACGGGGAGGGGTCCCAACGGTGCAGACACGCTTCTGCCCGGATTGGAGACCCGTTGGAATGGATTCCAACTATGCAAATTTAGTTTTGCGACAAAATCGTCTGGACGTTCTAGTCCAGACGAAATCGTCAAATCTGGGGTGATATCGTCTGATCGGCGACGATATCGTCCAACGGTCAAAACAACCTCTAAAAATGGCACAGAAAAAGGGGAAACGGGTTTCTCGGCGGTTAACAAGCGGTTTGGGAGGTTAAATTTGAATTTAAATTTATTTACTAAGGTGAATGTAATTATTCTAATTTTACTGCACCAATTTTAGGGTGCTACAAGGGTAATAAAGGTTGTTTTAAGATCTTCAGGAGCTATCCTGATCTAATTATAACCAGAGAATCCATCCATTAGGGATATAATTCCGCTCCTAGTAGTAAAATCAATGATCTGATCCATGTTGGGAAGAGGAAAATCATATTTAGGGCATGCAGCATTAATATCCCTAAAGTCTGTGCAAACCCTAACTTTGGTAACTTCTTTCTTAGTTACTAGAACTACATTCGATATCCATTCAGCATAATCAATGGCTTGTATAAAAATAACCTTCAAGATTTTTTCTAATTCCCCTTTGACTAGTAAAGCCACTTTAGGATGGATTTTTCTAAGTTTCTATTTAACAAGTTTAGCATCCGGGCGGACTACTAGGTGATGCATAACTACAGAAGGGTCTAATCCTGGTATATCTTCATATGTCCAAGCAAAAATGTCTTCATATTATTTAAGAAATGCAATGTATTTATCTTGTTTTTCTTGACTCAATTCTGATCCAATGTTGATTATGTGAGGGTTATTGTTGGTTCCAATGTTAATTTTTATGACGTTTTCTACTTCCATGTGTAGATCTCTCTCAAAATTAGGTGGGGCGGGTGAGATGCCAAATTCTTGTAATTCTTCCAAGGTTAGCTTGGATAATTCCTATTGAGGAGTCATGGCCTCAAGCTAGGCTATACTAGGTATAGAGCCATCGAAATAAAATCCATTATGTAATAATTTCTCAACGAAGACATCATGGAAAATATCTCCCTCCAACTCATTGTCAGATTCAATGATCATCTAAGGGTAAGCTATGGATAGCATATTACATGTAAATGGCTTATGCAAGGCATCATGTTTATCCAAATAATCTTGGTAAGCTATGAGATGGTCATCATCCTCAAATGGTAAGGGCTGACCTTTACTAGGAAATAGGCCCACACCACATCGGGCAGGCCATGGTTCTACCTCAAAAGGTTCTTTCATACCATTTTTGGAAGGTCCCAAACCTTTCCCTTTATATCCAAATTTAAGTATTATAGGCTTAGCTTTAATATAATCATTAGCAAAATAATATCGAGCATATCCATCATAATGTGTCTTGATGTTTCTAGGTATTCTTCCCCAGTCATATCCCTTATAAATAAAAGTGCAACTCCCAACTTGGTAAATACTTCCCATAGGATGTGGGAGGCCCAAGGTGCGAGGAGAGGGCAGCAATTTATTTAAAATAAGGGAATCTTGCATAGCAACGTTTGTTTTTTCTGATATAAGAATTTTAGATAAATTGGGTAAGAGCTCATCAGTAAGAGCGTAAGAGGTAGAAGGAACATTTCCTACATCTTTGGATGCGAAAAATATGCCTCTGGTAGGTGTAGACATTGTAGAGATGTCGATGGATGGGTCTATAGGTATGGAAGTTATAGGAGTAAAACAATAAGCATTGGTTGTGGGTTTAGGATCTTTTGAAAGTCCTAATGTGGTTTGTTCGAAATATGGTTGAAATATATGTAGAGGTAGAGTTGATGGAGAAAAATTATATGATGTTATGAGTGTGTGTTTCATACATTTAGACGTATTATTAGAATTAGGATGTGTGGATGATAAAGTAGGGCAAAATTGAACTCCAATAGGTTCTGCCAAAGCACACATATCAAAGGGTCTGGGATCACCATGAATGGTAACCAACTGATTTTTAAATTCAAATTTAACACACTGATGTAAAGTTGAGGGAACAACTCACATCACATTGATCCAAGGGTGACCCAAGAGTATATTGTATGATGCAGGGCAATGTACAATAAACACGGTCGTGTCTAAGGTTCTTGGACCAACTTGCAATGGTATAGTAATAACTCCACATGTTTCTTGTGTTTCATCATTGAAGCCTTTTATGATCATATCAGTTCTTTTCATTTCATCACTTCTAAACCCAAAAATTTGGTAGAAGTCAAAAGTGCAAATGTTTAAATATGAACCATTATCAATCAAGACTCATTTAACTGCTACATCTCCAATTATGGCAGTAATATATAAGGGGTTATCCTTATGTAAACTATGCTGAGGTATGTATCTATCACAAAAGTCAATACAATCGACTTCTCGAGTTATGATAGTATTGGCCATGGCTTCAGGTTGAATATTTTGTGGTACCATAATTTGGCTTAATGTGAGCATTAACTCATCCCTATGTATAGGAGAAGATTTTAAAAGGTCCAAAAGGGAAATTCTAGCTGTAGTATTTGATAATTGTTCATTAATATTATAAGGAGGATTAGGTTGAACATTAGACGCGTGATTTCCTTTATTAGGAACTTTCAAAACAAATGGAGCTGATCCATCATTCTAAGTTTGATCTTGTTGAGAATATTGGGCCTATTATCGAGTAACAGCTCCGATGGTACCACCAATATTTTTTTGTGGATGATGAATGGGTCTTGGTCTAGCATTTATGGGTTGTTCATTAGAAATTAATTGGTGAGAAGATGGTCTAGTAGTGACTCTTCTTGGAAATGGTTCTTCTAGAACCATAGAACTTATGATAGGTTGAATAGGATCTGATTCATCTTCAGAGCTATTCGATTGGTTTGAGGTGATTTCCATGTCACTTTTAGTCTCATATTCTACATCACTAAGATCATGTGTCTAAGTATTATATAGAGGTCTGGTCGTAACCATGGATAGAGTTGTGTCAAATACTTCCACATCATGAGTAGGTGAATGCCCACTAATAGTTCCTACATATCGGGTAGGAGGGGGAACATTATGGTGCTCAATTTGATTAGCCACTTCTTTACCATGCTTTGGTAAAGGATGTTGAAATATGTCCAATGATTGATTGGCATTCTGATTTTGATTTTGGGGGATGTTATTTTGAGCATTATTAGGAGGATTTTGTTTAGGTTGGAAGGCTTGTACATTGATCTCATTGTTATCAATCAGGTCTTGTATTTTATGTTTTAATCTTTTACAAGCATTGGTAGCATGTCCAGGTCCCCTATGGAAATCACAGTGTAAATAAGCTCTGTATACGGGTATAGTTGGATCAGGTTCCCAGATATTTGGTAATTGGATCAAACCTCATGCTAGTAATTACAGGAGAATGGTTGATAGAGGTTGATTTAACCTAGTAAATTATTGAGGTGGTTTATCAGGAGGTTTCAATATGAACTTCTCTATTGTTTTTGCAGTATTAACATTGGCAACGTTTTTGCTATCGGTGACTCCATCACCCACAACTTGTTTATTTTTATATTGATTTCTGGATGTTTTCTCATCATCTTTCTTTTTAATCTGACCTCTCCTAATGAGAGCATCTTCCACTCTTCGAGCTAAGTCTATAGCCTGATCAAAGGTGGTCAAGGTAGCAGTTGATAATTCATAGGATAGTTGTTCTTGCAAATTATTGATAAAGATATCCAACATTTCTTGATAAGGTAACACAAAGTGTAATTTTCCTATCAACTGTCTCCACCGAGCTAGGAAATTAGCAAAACATTCATCTTTGTCTTGTTTTAAGTTGTACAAATATTTAATGGTTACATGTATTTTGATGTAGGCACTAAATTGATGAACAAAAGACTCGGTGGTTTCTTTGAAATTCCTCAAAGAATGAGTGGGTAGTTGATAATACCACTCCAATGCCATTCCTCCTAAACTTTTCAAGAACATTTTTAGTAATAACAAGTCATCATGTGATATATCATGATAGGCTATCCTAAACATACAAAGATGCTCTATGGGATCTTCGGTTCCTTTGTATATAGGTAGGACAGGCATAGGAAAGTGTTTAGGATATGGTTGTGCTACAACTATAGGATCTAAAGGCTAACTACATATACCTCGATAATTGTACGAGGGATGATAGGGATCTATCTGGTCCATGCGGGAGACTAACTGTTTCACCATGGCTTCCAGATTACTAGTTTTCCCACCATATTGGTTCAGTGGTACCTGAGTATGGGATTTATGAATGTATGATGGCATGACGTAAGGATTGGATGCTATATTGCTATTATGCAAATGTTTGGTAGGGAGATTATTATGAAGAATATTTGTAGTAGCATTATGTTGTATCCCAAATTGTTGGAAATTGGTGTTAGGTTTTGTTTTGGGATTTTGTTGATTTGAGGTATGTTGATCAATAACTTGGTGAAATAGAGTAGTGAATGAAGGTTTCTTTTGTATGGGAATAACCCTAGGCTTGGTAACAGGCACTCTAGGTGGTTGGGTAACCTGTTGTTGTTGCATGTTATGGATTATAGCGGCCATATCTAAATTGGATGGTCCAGCTTGATCACTTTCTTGATCAACGAAGGACAAGGGATTAGTGCATGTGTGATATATTTCTTCTAGGTTTTCTTGGGTGTCACTAATTTGATCCTTGTCCATATGGACTGCTCTATTAAGAGAGCCAATATTAGTATTGAGGAACTTCCAAAAATGTTCCATGTTCTCAAAAGTAACAGCTCCTTCCAGAGACATTTTAGGGGATGAGGATCCTTCCTCTATAACAGTTTCTCTTTGTTCATTTCCTTCAGCAAACTCTTCTTCTTGTTGGTCTAGTGTTCCTTCTTCCTGAATTAGGTCTTTAGGAAGGACATCTGGTTTATTTACTAGTTTTCCTAACCAATCTTCTACTTCAGTCTGTTTTCCATTCCTAAGTCTAGTCATTATGCTTAAACTTAGATTTTAGCAAATATATATTTATATATATATATTTGCAACAAGTTTGGGAGGTATATATTTTAATTATATACCTACTATAATACTTAAAAGAAAATGTTTTGATTTTTGTTATATTTTTGTTTTTATAATAATATTATAAAGAGAACAAACAATATACTAAATGCAAGAAATAATAAAAGAATGGCTTAGTTTTCTATAAATAGTTTATTGATGTCATTGATGGGATCAAGTTCATCAAGAGTCATGAAATGCTCCTCTTCAAATTGGAAATGGATTTTTAGGAATTTGACAAAGTGTGCTATGGTGATGTTATCTACTTCTGACTCTGACTTGTAAAAATAGAGCTCATGGACATACTCTCGATATAACACAACTCTAGGAACTCTATTCCATCTATTTCTATCTATAAGAATGACCTATTGATCCTCTATACGAGATAGAAATTTATGTACTACAACTACGTTGTCGAGGTATTCCTCAAAGGTGTACAACTCGGAAGACACAAGGGCTCTTTTATCTGCTAACCACCTATGGCAAGCTCTCTGAAGTTCATGATATAAAGTCACTTGATCAGGATCTAGGATTCTATCTAGGACAAACCTCTTGATTTGCCTAAGTTCGGTTGATCTAGATGAAATAAGATTCAATCTCCTATTAAGTTCATCCCATAAAGGTGGGACTCTATATGTTTGAGATACTCTAAGTAAAGAAGTAATCTCTATGGCTGCTAATTGGTTTTCAACATTAACGGTGATAGCTCACCTTTTATTATAATCTACCATATAAATATGATATGCAACTTAAATTGTTTTTCTGATGATTCTAAATGCATTTATATTTTGTTTTTTTTGGATTGTTTTCAAAAGGTTTTTAGTTTTCACGTCGGGTTCACCAAAATGTATCGCTCCAAATTTTTTGCATCCTTACCTTCAGGCTATAGGATTCGCACCCGAAAGGGGAATGTGAGAAGGATGGGACAATACCTCGGACTGAGAGGCCCTTTGAAGGTCATGCCTCTTGGGGGAGGGGTATAAGGGTGAATTTTTTATGGATGGTGGGTTCACCAGGAAAATTTTGAGTGGCAGTTTCCATGCCTAGGTTGAAAGTAGGTTTGATGTGTTCATTTTGTGCTTTAATCATTCAATTCCTAGGTTTGTCCAAGATGAATCTAAGCTATTCTATATGCTAATGCTGATTTATATGAATACAAAGAACATAAATAAGTTCTAAACACAAAAAATATGCTAAATGAGATAGAATATACCTGATTCCAGATGTCTAATGTAGATTCTGAGTTTTATAGAAGTCCAAATCATCTCAAATCATACGTAATCATCTGAAATATCATAGAATCATCTTTGATATCAGTCGATCATCTGATGTCAAATGAGATCGTCGTCGATCTGATGAATTCATCAGACGAATTTGTCAAAAACCTACAGTCACAGAGACAAATACCAAAAACCAAAAATACAACTGCAAAAGTAAGGGGGAATGATAGAAATGATAGTAAATTTGCCTAAATGATAGATCTAGATAGCAATTAAAAGGAAATGAATCAATTTAATAATTTATTTTAACTTTATCATGCATCTGTACTAAATGAGGTGAACTCTAGGATGCAGAAATAAAATAAACCAAGTTAATGCATAAGAAAATGAAGAGGAAAGATAAGAAAATGCAAAATTCGAGCTCTGATTACCCCCAATCTAGACTATAGTAAGGATCACCTCCAATCATATGAGATCATCGCCGATCCTTGATAGGATCATCCGAAATTGTCTATAATCGCCTTCAATGATCCGAGCTTGCTTTGGCTAAAAAACAATAAAATTCCTGCAAGAAAACTTGAAATACAGAATACAAACGATGGTGCAAGGATGTTCTAATGCACAAGGAACTAAATTTGCAAGGAAATCAATCAGCCAGGGGGTTCAGGGGGATAAACTAAGAAAATCCCAATTTATATAGGATTAGGGAGAGGTTAGGATGTTGGAGATCGTCCCAATTTGGGAGATCTCCAACGAAGGAGACTCTAACTGTGCAGACACACTTTCTGCCCAAGTTAGAGAAGCTGTTGAAACATAAGCTAATTATGAAAATTTGATTTTGGGACGAAATCGTCTAGACGTTCTGTTCCAGACGAATTTGTCAGATCTAGGATGATTTTGTCTGTTCAGCGATGATATCGTCCAACGGTCAAAACAAATCCTAAAAATGGTGCGAAAAACAAGGGGAGCGGATAACAGGCAATTTAACAGGCGGTTTTGGGTTAAAATTCAAATTTTATATTTTTACTAAGGTTTAACTGCACCAATTTTAGGGTGCTACAGTAATTTAGAAAGATCTATACTAAATTTGAATGCAATCCATAGTCTTAATATCAAATTTGATATGGAATACAACATTTTTTTATAGACAAGCTTATATAGTGTGAGTCAAATGGTAGTCTTCCATATGGTATTGTAGGTCAAAATAGATTTAGGAGGGTGATTTACCCAATCCTGGTCATGGAGTTGAACTATTTTTGTAAGAATTCTCTCTACCTCTCTATTTATTACTTAAACCTATCTATTGGATTGATGATGGTAAGGAGTATATTTCTTCTGATGAATTTTACATTCTCTTACCAATACATTTATGAATTTAAATTAATTAGAGTCCTTGGTCTATAACTATTTCTTTGTGAACTTTGAATCTACTAAAAATTATCTTATACAAGAATTCAACTACTTTACCCAGGTGTTGTAGGTGAGTTGGAGAGGAGAGGGCAATCCTCCAAGGGAGGTTCCAGGTTCAAATCTCCACCCTACCAAAAAAGCTAAATTGGATATCCAAAATCCAATTGATAATGTTGGTGTGGGCAGGGTCGGGTGCGACTCTCGGGTGACTTTGACAGTGTAGAACCCCCTATTCGTGGTCTCTCAGACCAAGGCGGCCCCGCAAGGGGTTTTTTGCTTAAAAAAGAAAAAGAAAAAAAGAATTCAACTACTTTTTTATCTCAAGCATTCTTTAAGGCTTTGACATCCATCCACTTGGTCTCATAGTTAGTACAAACCAATATGTATTCTTTCTAAATGGATGGGTAATTAATTGGACCAATAAAATATAATTTGTACTTTTTAAATGGCTCTATGGATAACTATGGATGCAATGACATCTCATCCATATGAGTTGATTTCTCCATTCTCTAGCATTGATCACACTAGACTATATATTATTTAGCATTTTGAAGAGTATAGCCAAAAAATTGTAGGTTTTTAAAGCCTTACTACCACAAAATATCATAGGTCCCAATATAAAGAAGCCACAATAATAAAGGTCAAAATATCAATAATGAAAAGTAGAATATATATGAGAAATTTAATATGTATATAAAGGCCAATATAATACTAGAAATAACATTCACTTATATAATCAAATATGAATGTCTATGATAAAAAAAAATGAATGTAAATGGCCTAAATAAGTCATGAGCTATGTATGAAGAAAACTTACAATATTAATTGCTCAAAATTTGTATACAAGCTTTATTCACTTTTCTTCCTCTTACAATAAGATAATAGGGTATTAAAATTTTCTTTATTATAGAATATTGTCTCTATAATATAGCCATTGTAATGTGACTCTTCAAGTAATTGACTATTCCTCTCCATATGACAAGTCCCATGAACTTTGGCTTATCATCTTCTCATTTGTATACTAGACTCTTCACTTTCTTATATGCACACTTGAGTCTATGACACTTGCACACTTCTACAAGACTCTTAAAATTATATATGTAATCCTAATCTTAGATACTTGTGCACATCCTCACATTATATATTTGCACACTTACATACATGACACTTGTACACATTATCTCAATCTATACTTACACTCTAACTTACTGATGGCAAGCTAAGATTCACACAACAGAACTTCAAAGTAATTTTTTGCAAATTGCTTAACACAGTCTTACAATACCGTTTCCAGGCATAGTTCTTTTCCCTCTCAATCCCGAACTCACCATACCATTCCCTTACAATTATCAAGTTTTTATCGAGGCCTCGACCCTCTAGGTAATTAATGCCCCCACCTAACAAAATCTCAAGTTTGTTTTCCCCCGATCGAGTTTTTCAAATTTTTTGCCATAAATGGGCAACTGCCCGATCCACCATGAAGCTTGCATTAAAGACCTCCCTTGACCTGCAACCGCCGTTTTGGTCAGACTGTTCTTTTGCACCGCTGTCTCATCCATAATGTCCATTGCCTGTAACTACTGTTTTGCTAGAATTTAAAAATATGCATGGCCGACATCTCTATTTTTAATTTACGTGGCCCTCATCTTTGTTTTAATACACGTATGCTTCTGCGTGTCCAATTTGACTTTACCTCCAACTGGTTGCATCGCTTTTAACACACGTGGCAACCATGTGTCTATTTCGGCCTTGCCTGGCCATCTGCGTGTTTACTTTGGCCTGTCCCTTTCTTGGCTGTGATATCACGACACCCAAACTGCCCCCTGCGCCTTAGTTTGCAAAAATGTCATGATACCACGACATGTCGCGATATCACGACATGTCACGATATCGCGACCCAAACTTCCCCCGCGCCTTAGTCCGCAAAAACGTCGCGATATCGCGACGTCGTGATATCACGACCAAAATGCACCCGTGCCTTAGATTTTTAAGCTGTCTTCGTCTTGCCTTAGTTTTGAGGTCGTGATAACATAACCACGTGGCAGCCTTCAACTAGTCGCGATATCGCGACAGGACTCCCCCATCGCCTTAGTTTTTGAAATATCATCGTGATATCGTGATGAAACTTGCCTATGTCTTGTCGAAGCTTTTGAGGTTGCGATTTCGCGACCCCTCCCCCTTGCTTTACGAAACTTCCCCCTTGATTTATAAAAATTCTCCCTTGGGAAATAACTGAAATAAATCAAATGCAAAGTACTTAGAAAAATTTGGAATACAAAGTACTTAGAAAATTTAGAAAATTTTTGGAAGATGCAAGATTGCTCTACTATCGTCGGATGCTCCTACATCAGACACCCGGGGTAAATTAAAAGTGATCCTCACTTCTATTTTGTTAGGGGAAGACCCAGGCGGTCAACCTTCATCTTCGAAAACCAAGTTGCATCTTCAATAGGTCTGCCCTTCCACTTTATCAAATATTCAGAATACTGTTTGTTTCTGGTGCTTCTGCCTTCGCGAGTGTCTAATATTTCCTCGACCTCGTCGGTGGTTGGAGTAGATGCTGGAATTTTCCATAATTATGTACTTAGTACCTCTGTACTCTCTCCCTCATGATATTTCACTAAATCTGAAATATTAAAAATAGGTGAAATGTCAAGCCAACTTGGCAATTCCACTTCATATGCATTTCTTGACTCCCGTTTTTCCAGTATTCTGCATGGCCCAAACTTCTTCATCTTCAATTTGTTATAAGTTTTTGCAGGAAATCTTTCCTTCCTGATATGGACCATGACTTCATCTCCTACTTCAAACTCTTTGAACCACCGCTTCTGGTCTGCTCTTGTCTTATATTGAGTATTCATTTTTATAATTTGTTTCCTTACTTCTTCATGCAGACTTTTCATATGTTCCGCAAATTCTTCTGCCTCGACACTACACTTTTCTCTCTTATCCAACTTTCTCAGTTCAGACACATTTCTTGGGTTGTTTCCATATATTATCTGGAATGGAGATTTATTTGTGCTCTTATTGACTGAATTTTTATATGCAAATTCCGCCTACGGTAAAACTAAATCCCATCCCGTGGGTTGATCTGCTATCAAGCATCTCAGTAAATTACCCAGGCTTCTATTTACCACCTCTGTCTGTCCATCAGTCTGTGGGTGGTATGCAGAACTAAATTTCAGATCTGTCTTCAACTTCTTCCACAAAGTTATCTAGAAATACCCAACAAACTTTGTATCTCTGTTCGAAACTATGCTTCTTGGTAGACCATGAAGTCGTACCACTTCCTTGAAAAATAACCTTGCAATGTGAACTGCATCACTTGTCTTCTGGCAGGGAATAAAATGTGCCATTTTGGAGAATCGATCAACCACCACAAATACAGAGTCATTTCCCCTCTATGTTCTCGGCAATCCAAGAATAAAATCCATGCTTATGTCCTCCCATGGCCTCTCAGGTACAGGTAATGACTGGTATAATCTTGTGTTTTGCCTTACGCCTTTTGCCATCTAGCATATTCTGCAACTTTGCACGAACTTCCTCACATCTTGCTGAAGTTGCGGCCAGTAGTAATTTTCATCCACCAGGGCAATGGTCTTATCCCTACCAAAATGCCTAGCGACTCCTCCACTGTGCTTTTTCTTGATCAAGTTCTCCCGCATGGAACTCCTTGGAATGCATAATTTACTTCCCTTGAATAGCATTCCGTCTTGGATTAGGAAATCTAACCATTTTGTCCTGTCCATAGTAACAGGTGCTAAGCAAGCCATCCAGGCTGCTGCAAAATCAAGATCTTCAGGATAAAGACCCTTCAGTTCTTCGAATCCAACTACTTCCACTGTCATTTCAATTAGCAGATTCTGCCTTCTGCTTAAAGCATCTGCAACCCTATTTGATTTCCCGCTCTTGTGCTTTAATACAAAGGTATAGCTTTGGAGAAACTCGATCCACTTCATGTGCCACTGATTCAGTTTTGTCTGGCTATTGATGTACTACAATGCCTGATGATCAGTAAATAGAACAAACTCTTTTGGCAACAAATAATGCCTCCACTTCTTCAGAGCCTAAACTATAGCATAAGCAATAGGTCTGCCTTCTTGACTCAGTAAAACCCCTATTGCACTGCCACTGGCATCACAGTCCACCTGAAATACCTTGTTAAAGTATGGGAGTGCCAAAACAGGCTGTTATGTGACCTTTTTCTTTAATGCATCAAAGCTCCTTTCAGCCCCTAATGTCCACTTGAACTCTTTTTTATCCCCTCTCATTGTTTCTGTGAGAGGTGCACAAATGCTGCTGAAGTTCCTTATGAACTTCCTATAAAAGCTGGCTAGGCCATGAAATGATCTTACCTCTATTGTGCTTCTTGGGGTAGGCCATTCGATGATGGCTCTCACCTTCTTTGGGTCCATTTTTAGACCTTCTGCTGAGATTACAAATCCTAGGTATACTAACTCTTTCTTGACAAAATTACACTTTTTTAGATTTATTAATAACTGCTCCTCCCACAGCTTTTCAAAACCCTCCTGATATGCATCAGGTGTTCCTCCAGGGTTCTACTGAATATTAATATATCATCTAAATAAACAATGACAAAATTTCCTAGAAACTCCTTCAGTACCTCATTCATCAGCCGCATGAAGGTACTTGGTGCATTGGATAGCCCAAATGGCATGACCAACCACTCATACAAGCCCTCTCTTGTCTTGAAGGCTGTCTTCCACTCATCTCCTTCTCGGATACGGATCTGATGATAACCACTTTTTAGGTCAATATTCGTGAAGTACTCAGCTCCACTCAAACAGTCCATGATATCATCCATCCTTGGCAATGGGAATCTGTATTTGATAGTGATCTTGTTGATGGCCCATGAATTTGTACACATTCTCCATTCTCCATCCTTCTTTGGTGCTAGCACTGTAGGTACTGTGCATGGGCTCAAACTTTCCCGAATCAATCCCTTCTCTAGCAACTCCTAGACCTGCCTGTTTAACTCAGTCTCTATAGGTGTCATTCTGTGTGCAACTTTATTTGGTAAGCTCGATCCTGGCACCAAATCTATATGGTGGCTGATTTTCCTTACTGGGGGTAAACCCTCAGGCACATTATCAAACACAATATCTGGAAATTCCTCCAACAGATCTAGGACTTCTGTTGGGGTATCTTGGCATTCCTTCTCCCTAACTCTAGGAATTATTGCATAACATAAATGTTCATGCTTCAAACCGTCCAAAAACTTTCTCCCTACAACTAAATAGATTCCGGAGTCGTTACACACCTTTTCATCCGCTTCCTTTAAGGGTTTTATCTTATGGCGCACACCATTCTTCGTCAATGAGTAGGTGTTGGCACGGCCGTCATGCACTGCACTTCGATCGAACTGCCAGGGCCTTCCCAGCAACATATGGCAAGCATCCATAGGCAGGATGTCACACAGGACCTCATCACAATAATTCCCAATATTAAATTTAACGGAGCACTGCTCACTGACCAAAGCTCTATGGTCATTCTATAGCCATGCGACCCGATATGGATGCAGGTGCTTCTTCCTCTCTAACTGTAGCTTGGTAACCATTTCTTTTGAAACCAGGTTATCCGTGCTACCATTATCAATAATAATATTGCAAATCTTGCTCATGCATTTACACCTTGTGCATAATAAACTTCTTCTCTGATCTGTGTCCTCCTCATTCAACAGGACTCTCCTTACGATCATTGCTTCCCCTCTCTCCGCTTCTTCAGAATGTTCAGATCCAGCATCTTCCTCTGCCACAGCAGCTCTGGTTGGACCCTCAGGCCTTTTGTTCATCCTTTCTTGGTGTTGTGGACACTCAAATGCCTGATGGCCTTCTTCACCATAGTGGAAACATGTCCCACGAAATACTCCTCTTCCAAACCCTCGTCCACACCCTGTCCTCTTGGGTAGTCGTTTCGATCACGGGGCTGATAAACATCCTCTTCCCCTTGATCCTGGTTGCTACTGGCTTCACCAGTCTTCTTTAGATCTTTGTATTTTTCTCCATTGGTTCTCCCACCATTTCTTCCACCACGGCCCCTTCCTCTTTGCTTGCCTTCAAACCGCCTATTCAGTTTTTCTTCCACCTTTAAGGCAAACTGGTAAGCATCCTCAATGGTGTTTACCCAAACTAGGCTTAGCTCTTCCTGGATACCGAGTCTCAACCCATTGATATAATGGGCTACCTTTTCTTTGTTTGCCTCTAAATGTCCAGTTCTAATAGATATCTTGTAAAAATCCTCGGTGTATTCTTGGACAGTTTTGTTTGTCTGTCTCAAACTCTGCATTTTCCTTAGCAGATCCAACTCGTAATCTACCGAAATAAACTGTCTTTTTAGCTTTTCCACCATTCTATCCCATCTTGTTATTCTCTCCTTCCATTTTTTGTTCCTCTCCAACTGTATTCCCCTCCACCAAATGCTGGCATGACCCTTCAACTTTGTCTTAGAAAATCTGACCCGATTAAGGTCTTCAACCTCCTCATATTCAAAATATTCTTCTAAGTCATTTATCCAGTCAATCATCTCTTCTAGATTTAGGTTTCCCGAGTATGTAGAAACCTCCATTTTTGGTTGCTTTCCAATCTGAGAGATGGCTTTGTACAACCTGGCTTGTGCAGGATCCACAACCTCTTCTTCTTCCTCAGACTGGTCTTCTTCTTCATCAACTTCGTCTTCACTTCCCTCATCCCTTTCGAGCTCGTGCATTCTACGTAGCTCTTCTTGCAGGGCTTGAACTTGCCTCTGCAAGGCTCGGAAGTCTTTGACCGACACCACATTTCCTACTCCACCATGGTTTCTTCATGGAGGCATTTTTATTTCTTCCCTTACAAATCCTTCCATAGATCCTGGTGTAACTGCATCTCTTCTAGCGATCTGTTACATGCTCAAGAGCTCCCACTCTGATACCACTTGATGGCAAGCCGAGATTCACATAACATAACTTCAAAGTAATTTTCTACAAATTGCTTAACACAGTATTACAATACCGTTTCCAGGCATAGTTCTTTTCCCTCTCAATCCTGAACTCACCATACCATTCCCTTACAATTCTTGAGTTTTTATCGAGGCCTCGACACTCTAGGTAATTAATGCCCCCGCCTAACAAAATCTCAAGTTCGTTTTCCCCCCGGTCGAGTTTTTCAAATTTTTTGCCATAAATGGGCAACTGCCCGATCCACCATGAAGCTTGCATTAAAGACCTCCCTCGACCTGCAACCACCATTTTTGTCAGAATGTTCTTCTGCATCGCTGTCTCATCCATAATGTCCATCGCCTGTAACTACTGTTTTGCCAGAATTTAAAAATATGCATGGCCGACATCTCTATTTTTAATTTACGTGGCCCTCATCTTTGTTTTAATACACATATGCTTCCGTGTGTCCAATTTGACTTTACCTCCAATTGGTTGCATCACTTTTAACACACGTGGTAGCCATGTGTCTATTTCGGCCTTGCCTGGCCGTCCGTGTGTTTACTTTGGCCTATCCCTTTCTTGGCCGCGATATCGCAACATGTCGCGATATCACAACCCAAACTGCCCCCTGCGCCTTAGTCCACAAAAATGTCGTGATACCGCGACATGTCGCGATATCGCGACCCAAACTACCCCCTGTGCCTTAGTCCGCAAAAATGTCGCGATATCGCGACGTCACGATATCGCGACGTCGCGATATCGCGACCAAACTGCACCCGTGTCTTAGCTTTTTAAGTTGTCTTTGTCTTGCCTTAGTTTTGAGGTCGCGATAACATAACCATGTGGCAGCCTTCAACTGGTCACGATATCGCGACAGGTTGCGATATCGTGACCTATCGCAATATCACGATGGGACTCCCCCCTCGCCTTAGTTTTTGAAATATCATCGCGATATCGCAACGTCGTGATATCGTGACAAAACTTGCCTATGTCTTGTCGAAGCTTTTGAGGTCACGATTTTGTGACCCCTCCCCCTTGCTTTACGAAACTTCCCCCTTGCTTTATAAAACTTCCCCCTTGGGAAATAACTGAAATAAATCAAAATGCAAAGTACTTAGAAAAATTTGGAATACAAAGTACTTAGAAAATTTAGAAAATTTTTGGAAGATGCAAGATTGCTCTACTGTCGCCGGATGCTCCTGCATCACTTACATGAAGCTTGTGCATTTCCTGCACATTGCACTCTTACATGACACTTGTGCATTTCCTGCACATTGACACTTACATAAAATGGAAAATATAAGTAAAATATCTAAACTAAATAATCAATCCTAATATATTACATATTTACAATTATACCATGAAGGTACATTAACATGTACCAAATAATGTTAATTCCTCAACACCCCCTGTATTACATTATTTAGTTATTGAAGACTTTGATCTTCAATATGATATTCATATTCAATCTTCAATTTTTATGTGACCTTGCATTGATCATGAACCTCAACTTCTTTAGAATCTTCTTCATCATATTGAATCTTGGGTTCATACATTGTTCATGTTTGTAGGAAAAATTTGGACTATGCTTGATCCAATTCCTTGTTTCATGTATTTCTAAAAAATCAAACAACTTATCATTAATTTCTTCATGAGGTAGATGTTCAATAATATCTTGAGAGAATCCCATTGAATCTAGTATATATTCCATTATTGATTGAACCTGTAGCTTTAGTTTTATTTTTATTATTGATAATGCATTTGCTATGTTCATTTGTATATGTAAACTCTATTGTTCTTCCTTTTTTAACTAATTAGCAACTGAGATAATATTAGTTGATAGTCCAGGAACATATACAAAATTTCTAGAAAAAAATCTAAAAATGATATTTTCTAGCATATAAAACATTACTCTACCTGTTGCTTGAACTTGATACATCTTATTGTTTGCAATTTTTAGTGAGATATTATCCTTGACTTCTAAGGATTCAAACCAATATAAGTTTCCAATCATATGATGACTAGCACATGAATCTATATACCAAATATCTTTTTCTCTTTGAACTTTTTGATCAGATTCAAGTGATATAATCTCACATATTTGATAAGAATATTGAAGAACTCTTTTATGATGTTTCCCTTTATATTCAAAATATTGTTTTTGATACACCTCTTGGTTTTGAAATTTTTATCTCATATAGTATGGTTTTGCACTTTGCTAATTTCTCCTATATTGGGATGTTCCTCTTTGCCATTTATCCATATTGTGTCTTTAAGTTGAAATCCTTATATCTCCTAAATCAAATATGAAATTTACAAATTCTAAATTCCTTTGATGTAGAAAACCTTTTAACTCCCTAGTATATTAAATTTGTGAAATTTTAAATTTTAAAATTTCTCAAAAAATTGAAATTAAAATAAATTTCAAAAACTTTAAAAACCCTCAAATTTCAAAATTTCAAATATCTTAAAAAAAATTTAAAATTGAATAATTCTATTATTAATCCTTATCTCAAAATTAAAAAAAACTTTAAACTTAGTAGAAAGCCTTATACATCCCATATAATAATTAATTCTTTTAACTTCATCAATAATCAAGGTATCTAATCAAGTTAAGTTAATAATACATACCTTATATTCCAACTTGTTTATTGTAATGTCTATGACATCTGTAGCAAATCTAAACCTTTCAACATTTGCATGTTACTTGAACTGCACGTTAGAAAACATGAGCCATTTCTTGAAATCAAGTGTTATTCTAGATGTAACACTTTACCAACTCGATGTCATTTCATATGATTTCCCAAACGTTATTTTGCACTTTCCTTGATATTCTCATTGTTGTGTTTAATTGAATATTTTGGTGCAATTTGGGTTGAGCTTATTTTATTAATCTCTACTATTACTGCTGCTAAAGCACTTGAGAGATATTTCTTCAAAAGGTTATTCATCATTCCTCTAATGCTTGCTATTCTCTATATCATTCTTTGTTTCTCTATTCCTTGAATGCTTGCTATTATCTAGATACTGCTTTGTATGCTATTCTATGTTGTTCATTGTATAATGCTCTTTTCTCTATTTCTCAAATCCTATATGGATATTGCTTTGTTCATTGTTCCTTGAATTTGGATGGATACTGCTATGGTCACTATTCTTTGATCATTGCTTTGTTGTTCCTTTGAATGCTGACCATTCTCTTCTAGAATGGATGTTAAATGGTTACTCATTAGGCTCATTTATGCTTTCTTATCTACTACATGAGCACTTAGGGTGCTTTAATATTAGGTGACTACCTCTCCTCTATGGATATAGAATAATTCTTCTCCTCTATTAGTGCTGTTAGAGTGCATTAATCTAAGTTGATCTCATTTCTTCTTGAGAATTTTTAAAACACTTAACCCTCTCTTAATATAGCACTTCACCTTAGTTACTGAAACCTCTTATCATAGTGCTTCTCAAGCACTACAAGCCATAGTTACTCAATGTTGTAGACTGATTCCATGGTGTCTTAAAATTTACACTCAATGGGCTAAGCTTCCTTGCTTACACTCCTTTGATCATGCTACTGTCAATGTTCTTTTCTAGTATATCAATGGGCTAAGCTTCCTTACTTATGCTTCTTTGATTATTGCACTTTTCAAAAACTTCTCTCAACATTATCTTATAGTATATCAAGTTGCTTCCAATGTTATCTTACTGTGTGAATGTCTTTTTAACTCAATATTCCACTTTTATCAATTTAAATGCTTTGAATGCTTCTACTTGAACTACTACTATGAAGCTTGGTGTCTTCCAAGATCTTATTTTTTCTATACTAAAATACTCTTCTTATGCTTTGTCTTATCCAAGCTCTAGTGCTTCTTCTCTAAAACACTTCTCTTATGCTTGGTCTCTCCCAATATCTATTGCTTCTACATTGAGATATTCTTATCTTATTCTTGGTCTCTTCCAAGATTTGAGGCTTATTTCACCAAGTTATAAATTTATTAGGATCAAGCGATTATGCTCTCATGGTTTAGTTTTATCAGGCTTGAGTGATTTTGTTCTAATCTTGGGTTGCAACCTAACCTCTTTCTTCTTTTCCCTTAAATTCAATCTTTACTGTAATTTTTCCTGCTCTTTTCTTTTAGCTGCAAAATAATCTTCAATATTAGTAGAAAGTAACTATTTTATTCTTTCTACCTCTAAATTTTTTTTTGATTTTTAGAAGCTTATATTGCTTCTCAATCCTATGGAAGCTATGATGCTTCTCTATTATCTTGGAGTTTTAATACTCCTTTATTATCTATTATCTTTAATTCTCTTCAATGTCTTAGGTTGCACCTAAGAACCAAAATATAATTCTCCTCTTTTCTAGAGAACCCAATATCAATGTTAGGGTGACTATGAATGTCCTTGAATGACCAAATTTCTCCTAAGTTGGTTCTCAATCTATCAATGTCCAAATTTCTCTTGAGTTGGCTCTATCAAATTAGTTAAAACCTAGTCTTCACTGGTTTTTCTTCAACCACGTGGAAATACCCTAGCATCCAAATCATGGTAACTAATACTTATCCCCTCAATTTCTACTCAATCAAACCTTTATAAAATAGACTCCAAGTGTTCACTGTATTCAAAATGGATAGACTCTAAATTAACTTTATAAAAAATGGATAAAGTTAAATATTGATTAATGGTGGCTAATAAAACAACCCTATAAAAAATGGACAGATTCAGGTGGTAGCTCTAGTACCACTATAATATTTTTAAGCCTTACTACCATAAAATATTACAGGTCCCAATATAAAGAAGCCACAATAATAAAGGTTAAATATTAATGATGAATATTAGAATATATATGAGCAATATAATATGTATATCAATACCAATATAATACTAAAAATAACATTCACTTATATAATCAAATATGAATGTAAATGGCCTAAATCATTCATGAACTATGCATGAAGAAAACTTACAATATTAATTGCTCAAAATTCATATACAAGCTTTATTCATTTTTCTTCCTCTTGCAAAAGATAATAGGATATTAGGATTTTTATTCTTATGGAATATTGTCTCTATAATATAGCCATAGTAATATGACTCTTCAATTACTTGACTATTCCTCTCCATATGACAAGTACCATGACCTTTGGCTTATCATCTTGCCACTTGCATACTAGAATATTCATTTTTTTATATTAACACTTGAGTCTATGACACTTGCACACTTATACAAGACTCTTACACTTCGATATGCACTCCTAATCTAAGACACTTGTGCACATCCTCACATTACATATTTTCACACTTATATAATTATACTTGTGCATTATATCAACCTACACTTGCAATCTAACTTACATGGCACTTGTGCTTTTTTGACACATTGCCCTCTTATATGACACTTGTGCATTTCTTGCATATTGAAATTTACATAAAATATGAAATATAAATCACACATCTAAACTAAAGACTCAATTCTAATATATTACATATTTACAATTGTACCGTGAAGGTACCGTGGAGGTACATTAATATGTACTAGGTAATGTAATATTACTCAACAAAAATATCCTGCATTCAAAACTTTAGTAGATATCATCCTACCAACAAATGCCTTTCATATGGTTCATCATGGCAAGTATGCTTAAAAAAAATTGCACATGATGTGATCTTGTTCTATCTTCAAGAGGTACCCTTCAATCTATGAATAAGGAGAACTATGCCTAATTAGCCTTTGAGCCTCTATGGGGGAGAAATGTTATGGTGTCTTTATAATAATGTAGTTAGTAATATTTGTTAACCATGGAGTTTCAATATATAATTCAAAGAGGTGTTCATCTAAAAATGTATCCTTGACTAGAGAGTTATTTGTAGACAAAGGAAAAATGGAAAGAAAATTAGTAACATTATTTCTTTTGGGCTTATCAATTACAATAATATAAAATTATTGCAAGAGAAATAACTAATGAATAATTCATCCATTTAATATTTGAAAGAGGGTGTCTCTAAATATCTCTTCATGCTCACCAACTACTCATGCATTCTCTTAGAAAGGTAAGTTGACCAATCAAAATAAATTGGTCTGATGTTTTCATATTCCATTGAATATTTGTACATTTTCTTATTAGATATGCAATAAACAGTGGCTATCTGCAAATCTCTTACATATTTATCAAAATATAGACCCTCTAGGTAGACTAATATAATGAAGAGTTATGGGTAGGAAAAATGCTCGATGGTAATGGGGGTTTTAGGAAGGGTATTCCTAGATTTTATTGTTTTAAACTGATTGTAGATCCATTTTATAAAAGTCTCACCATCATGAGAACATCCTTGCAGTGAATAATATTTAGCTTGGCCTTGGGGATCAAAGGATTTAGGGTTTACAAGAGGGTCTCTACCCATAGCAAAAAGATCCCAAGAAGCTTGAGCAGTTATATTGAAAAGGGTTTTACCTTTAGCTATTTTTATTGCCTTAAACCTAGGGTCATAGAACTTCACTATAGTAGATATCAGTTTTGGGCAGGGATGTACTGAATCACAAATATAGAACAATAAAAAGGAGCGTAGATAAAAATACCTTGAACTATTATTGGTTCTTCTCGCTAAAATTTATTATCGATTTCTTATTTGAGCCTATTTCTTGTTCTCCATATCATTTTCATATTTACTACTACCTTTGTTTTATCAACATAGTGTTGTATCCTATTGAACCGCTTACTTTGCAACTTTCGATGCCATCCCTAGAAAAATTTCTAAAATTATCCTTCTTTGTCACTCTGTAATTTTGTCTCAATACTCTGTTAGCATTCTCTAGAAATTAAGCACTGCTTGCAAAATGAGAAATAGTTAAATTTCAAGCTGTAAATATCCCGCATGCATGATTTCTACCATTAATACGATAGATGAACCATTACTCTAATGTACGCTTGAAATTAAAAAAAATGACTGAATTAGCAATGCGGCTCGTGCATGATACATCTCTCATTGATTGGTTGTAGTGTAGAACATGTCATGGCCCATCAATCATCCTTGTATTTATTATTTTTGGGTGTGACACAGAACACACAGTGGGGTAGAACAAATTTTGACTTCTTTGACCTTCGATTGAGAATGTGTTATGAACCACTACCCTTTGTTTTTTCTTTTCTTTGTACACAAAATTGAAAGAAAAATAATACAAATATGTACATATGTTACATAGAAGAACGTTTTACTCAAAGTAAATATTTATATGGTATACATTAACTGGGATAAGTTACAAGCTTCCTTCTTGATCATGAAGTTGGAAAGAATTATTCTCTATGACTTCTGCTACTTTGAATGGACCATCCTTGAAAGAATTAAACTTTTGGTGATTTCCAAACTTGGATCTCTCTACATTCCACCTTAGGACTGAATTGCCTACATTAAAATTTATGAATTTGGCCTTTCTATCAAGCCATACCTTGGTGCAAATTGAGTGTCTCTAGAAATTATCAAATGCTTGGATCCTCATTTCCTCCAACTATAAGAGATGTATTAATCTTGCTTCCACTGGATCCTGATATGATTCACCATTATGGATGGCTAACATTAGAGTTAGTATTTCTAAATGAGTAGGTAGAATGGCCTATTTTTCATACACTAATGAATAATTATATGTCTTGGTATACCTCTTGATAGTAATCCTATCAGCCCAGATACCCTATTCTAGGAGAAGGTGCCAACTTATTTTATTTATTTCTAGTGCCCTTTTCAAAATTTTGAGCAAATTTTTGTTAGTGGATTCTGCTAGTCCATTCCATTGAGGGTAATAGTTAGAGGAATTATTCAAACTTATACCATATTTACTTGAAAATTCAATACACTTCACACCTATAAAATTTGGACCATTATCACTTACTATGGTTTCAAGAATCCCAAACCTTATGATTAAGCTTTCTATAAATTCAATTACCATCTCTTGGTTGGAATTGCTTCAACTCATCTTGTGAAGTAATCTATAGAAGTCAAAATATATTTATAACCTGATGAAGAGTTAGGATTTATAACTCTAATGAAATCTAATCCCCATGGTTGGAAATATTCTTCAACTTGGACCGACCTAAGGGGAAATGAAGTGTTCTTGTTTCTCCCTACATACCTTTGGCACTTGTCACATGCTCTTGTTACCTTGAAGGTATCAACAAAAATAGTGGGCCAGTAGTATCTTACCCTTATTATTTTTATAGTACTGACCTTTCCTAAGAAGTGTCCTCATGACAACCCTTCATGGAATTCCTCAATTACCTTTTGCTTTTCCTTGTATTTCAAGTATATTAACAATTTTTCATCAAGATTCTTCCTATATAACCCTTATGGTAATAGAAATATTTTAAGGCTTGAATCCTATACCTTCTTATTTATGAAGGATTAAGGTCCTAAGGGCACATACCTATCTGGAAGTAAATTCTCATATGATCAATCCAATATAAACCTTCTAGAGAGCTATCCTCATTCTGTTCTGATGTTGATGGTTGACAAGCTACATAGAGCTCTACCTCTAACCAAATTAGTGGGATGTATCTCCACATCATATTTCTATATTTTGGTAATCCAACTAGCTCTTTTATCCCCTAGTTCTTCTTGTAAGATGAAGCTTCTGATATCTGGGTGTACCAATTGAACAATAGTTTTAATTTGAGCCAATTATTACCTAAAATTCTTCAATAATTTCATCACTACAAACACTTACCTATAAATAAAGTTAAATTTAGTCTTGTACTCATGAAGAGTTTGACTCCAAAAAATATGGGATGTTCCTCTTAAAAATAATTCTTCTGTGTTAGTACTACTACATAACTCTCTTCAACTCCATAGGCATAGAGAATAAAATTATTACTGAAATCAGGGTTTACTAGGATTTGGGCAGTAGTGATAGCTTGCTTAATTACCTCAAAAGCTTATTTTATTATTTTATTCCACTTGAAATCCATATTATTTTTAACAATTCTAAGATGGGTTTAACCACTTGAGCAAATTCTGAGATGAACTTTCTCACAAAACTAATTTACCCAAAGAAATATTGCAAGACCTTCTTGTTCATAGGTAGAGGTAGAGCTAGAATTAGCTTTACTCTGTCAGGGTCAATGGACATCCCTTCTTTATAAACAACATTACATAACAATTTCCCTTCATGCACTATAAAGAATAACTTCTTTGGATTTAGGGAGATACCAAAATCTCTGTATGTCTTGAAAACTTGATCCAAGTGCTCCAAGTGAGCTTGTTTTTTATGAGAGAATACAACAATATCTTTTAGATATATGAGGATTAATTTATTAATTAGCTCCCCAAAAGCATAGTCTATGGCTATCTATAAAGTGACCCTAATACTATATAAACAAAAAGGCATCCTTTGATAGATGAAAGTTCCCCACTTGGTAGTAAAGGTTGTCTTAAACTAATCTTCATATTTTACCCAAATATGGTTGTATCTTGAGAAGCCATCCAACAAGGAAAACTTCTTAGCCCTTGCAATAATCTACAAAATTTTGATCAATATGAGGAATGGGGTAGTGATATTTCAATGATGCTTGGTTCAGATTCCTAAAATATACACATAAATAGAGGTATCCATTCCTCTTTCTGATGGGAACCAAATTATCCACCCATGTCGAGTGCTTGATTGGGTAAATAATTTTAGCTTTTAGTTTTGACCAACTCTTCTCTCATTATAAACTCAATTCTAGTATTTACAGGCCTCTACTTCTATCTAAAAGGCTTTGCATTAGCCTCTATCTCAATAGTATGTTAGATCACTTTTTAATCATATACCTTTAGATATTCATATGACAAAACTATAATATCTTGGTACTTGAGTTATAGGACCTTGATCTCCTCTACTTCCTCTCATCTATCCTTTTCAACTTTGATCTCTTTATATATTTCTTCATTGACCTCCATAGCTCTTACTTTTCTCCTATATTCATTGTCAAAGAGGTTTTATAGGGTGATCAAACCCTTAGGGATATATTTTTTCTTCAATTGAATAACATCTTGTTGATCTATTTGATGAGGTAGCTCCTCCTACACTGGATAAGCAAGCTTCCCTCACTAGAAAGTCAATAATATGATCATCACTCTCAAAAATATGCTAGAAAATCTATCTATTTGGTACTGCAGGTCTGAATATTAGTTTGATTCTTTTATCCTTTGATGATCCCATATTTGAAGAAGGACTAAAATTTGAAGCCTTAACAACCAAATAATCAACCAACATATTCTATTTCCTAGGAATAGAGTGGATATTGAGGGCATCAAAAATCTTCATCAAATCCCATACCCTATTCCTGTATGATTTTTAGTAATGGTTCTTACTGCTACACTTATCTCTCACTTGATTAACTATCAAATCAGAGTTACCATATATGTCTAGCATTTTAATTTCCATACTCTTTACTTGCATCAGTCCCAAGCATAAAGCTTCATATTCTACATAATTTTTGGTGCAAGACCATGTTAGTCTGTAAGCTAATATTTTCATGCATTATGAAAGGGATTGTAGGACTATGCCTACACTAGCTCCATTTCTACATTGTGCATCATCAAAATGCATAGTCCAAATTTTTATTTTTTTCAGGGATTGATTGGAGATGGCAGGGATATTTTTCTCTGCTTCTAAGGAAATACTGTAAGTGCCCACACCTGTTCCAAATAGGATGTAATACTCTTTGAATGGTAATTCATCATCCACTTCTAAATCTTCAAAGCTTTCTACTAGTTTGAATTCATCTAGAGTTGAGAGGTTAAACATATCCTCCTCTATCTTTTCAATGTGATAGAACACATGTTTTTTAGGTGTTATCCTTATCCTATTTTTTTTAATGGAATCATCATGCTAGAGTAATCCAAGTACATATAGCCTCCTAGATTAGTATAGAAATATCTAGAAAGACACATGCCAAAGTAATACTCTAGGTCAACCACCACAATTTATTACATAATAGTTACTTCTAGAGTGTCATGCAGTCTCATTCGTATATCATTTACTACTCCAATGGTTTTAAATGGTGTGCCATCTAACTACAAAACTCTAGGATAGGAATGGGTGTACTCCAAACTCATCTCATCACCTTTATTTATTCTTTTTGGGTGTGACACAGAACACACAGTGGGGTAGAACACATTTTGACTTCTTTGACCTTCAATTGAGAACATTTTGTGAGCCGTTGCCCTTTATTTTTTCCTTTTCTTTGTACAAAAAATTGAAAGAAAAATAATACAAATATGTACATATGTTACATAGAAGAACCTTTTACTCAAAGTAAATATTTAGATGGTATCCATTAAATGGGATTGGTTGCAATTTTCCTTCTTGATCATGAAGTTGGAAAGAATTATTCTCTTTGAATTCTACTACTTTGAATGGACCATCCTAGAAAGAATTAAACTTTTGATGGTTTCCAAATTTGGATCTCTCTACATTCCACCTTAGGACTGAATCACATACATTGAAATTTCTAAATTTGGCCTTTCTATCAAGCCATACCTTGTTGCAGATTGAGTGTCTTTGGAAATTCTTATATGCTTGGATCCTCATTTCCTCCAACTGTAAGAGATGCATTAATCTGGCTTCCACTAGATCTTGATATGATTCACCATTTTGGCTGGCTAACCTTAGAGCTAGTATTTATAAATGAGTAGGTAGAATGACCTATTTTTCATACACTAATGCATAACGATAAATCTTGGTAGACCTCTTGATAGTAATCCTATCAGCCCAGAGAGCCTATTCTAGGAGAAGGTGCCAACTTATTTTATTGCTTTCTAGTACCCTTTTCAAAATTTTGAGCAAATGTTTATTAGTGGATTCTACTAGCCCATTCCCTTGAGGGTAATAATTAGAGGAATTCTTCAAACTTATACCATATTTGCTTGCAAATTCAATATACTTCCCAATTATAAAAGCAGGACCATTATCACTTACTATAGTTTTAGGAATCCCAAACCTTGTGATTAAAATTTCCATAAATTCAATTACCATATCTTGGTTGGAATTACTTCAACTCATCTTGTGAAGTAATCTGTAGCAATCAAAATATATTTATAACCTATTGAAGAGTTAGGATTTATAACTCTAATGAAATCTAATTCCAATGGTTGGAAAGGTTCTTCAACTTGGACTGACCTGAGTGGAAATGAAGTGTTATTGTTTCTCCCTACATACCTTTGGAACTTGTCACATGCTCTTGTTACCTCGAAGGTATAAAAAAAAATAGTGGGCCAGTAGTATCCTACCCTTATTATTTTTATAGTAGTGATCTTTCCTAAGAAGTGTCCTCCTAACAACCCTTCATGGAATTCCTCAATGACCTTTTGCTTTTTATTGTCCTTCAAGCATCTTAATAGAACTCCATCAAGACTCTTCCTATATAATACTTATGGTAATAAAACATATTTCAAGGCCTGAAGCCTATACCTTCTTCTTTGTGAAGGATTAAGGTCATAAGAGCACATGCCTCTCTAGAAGTAACTTGTCATATGATAAATCCAATATGAACCTTCTGGAGAGCTGTCCTCATTCTATTCTGATTTTGATGGTTGACAAGCTATATAGAGCTCTACCTCTAACCAACTTAGTGGGATGTATCTCCACATTATATTCCTAGATTTTGGTAATCCAACCAACTCTTTTATCCCCCAGTTATCCTTGTAATATGAAGCTTCTAACATCTGGGTGTACCACATTGTAGCACCCTAAAATTGGCGCAGTAAACTTTAGTAATAATTCAAATTTAAATTTTAACCCTGAACCGCCTGTTAAACTGCTTTCCTCATTTTCTGACCGTTGGACGATATCGTCGCCGATCAGATGATATTGCCTCAGATCGGATGAATTCATCTGGAGTAGAACGCCCAGACGATTTTGTCCCAAAACTGATTTTTCATAATTAGCTTCTATTTCAACGTCATCTCTAAGTTGGGCAGAAGCGTGTCTACATCGTTAGAGACCTTCCCCGTTGGAGATCTTCTAGATTAGGATGATATCCAACCTCCTAACCTCCCTCCTAAGCCTATTTAAACCTTAGGACCCCCCTTGAAATTCCCTTGGCTGAATTTTACTACACTTCAAGTTTTACATGCATTAGAATGTCTTAGACTACTATTTGTCTTTGTCCCTTTTCGATTTTTCTTGCAGGAACTCTATTATTCTTTAGCCGGAGCAAGCTCAGATCATCGCAGACGATCTTGTACAATCTTGAATGATCACGCCCCAATTTGAGATGATTTCTTTGACTGTAGTCAACATTGGGGGCAATCAGTGCCCAGAGTTTGTGCTTTTCCTATACCTTTCTGCTATTTTATTCTGCATCTAGTTAGTTTTATTATTATTTCCAATTATTCTACATCTTGGAGTTCACCCATGTAGCTTAAGTACATAATAAAATCATGATTAGCTATTAAAGCATGATAATTTACTTGCATTTCTATTTATTATTATCTTATTAACATCATTATTATCATTTCACATCATTTTCCTTTATCAAAGATAGCTACATTTTCTATATTTAGTGTCTATTTCTCTGATTGCAGGTCTCTGACGAATTTGTCAAACGAATTCGTCAGATCTCAGATGATCTTGTCTGATTGCAGACGATCCTGTCAGATCAGAGGTGATCTTGACTGCTTCAAAAATCAGAACCTCCATCAGACATCCGGATCAGGTATGACCTTTTTCCAATCTAGTATATTTCCTGTATTCTCTATTTAATTCTATTTTTGTATTCATTTAAACCTGCATTTCATGTAGAATAGTTTAGATTCATTTGGCCAAACCTAGGATTTGAATGATTAAATGTAAAATTGAACACATCAAACACATTCCCAACCTAGGTGTGGAAACTGCCATTCAAAAGTTTCCTGGTGAACCCACCATCGATCAAAAAATCACCTTAATACCCCCCCCGAGAGGTGAGACCTTCAAAGGGCCTCTCAGTCCGAGGTATTGTACCATCCTTCTCGCATCCCCCTTCCGGGCACGGATCCTATAGCCTGGAGGTAAGGGTGCAAAAAATTTGGAGCGATACACACATAAACAATAGTTTTAGTTTAATCCAAGTAATACCTAAACTTATTCAATTATTTCATCACTACAAACACTTACCTCTCAATAAATTTATATTTAGTCTTGTACTCATGAAGAGTTTGACTCCAAAAAATATGGGATGTTCCTCTCCAAAATCATTCTTCTATGTCAGTACTACTGCATAGCTCTCTTCAGCTCCATAGGCATAAAGAATAAAATTATTATTAAAATTAGGGTTCACTAGGATTAGAGCAATAGCGATAGCTTGCTTAATTACCTCAAAAAATTGTTATATTATTTTATTCCACTTGAAATCCATATTCTTTTTTAACAATTTTGAGATGGGTTTAACCACTTGAGAAAAATCTAAGATGAACTTTATCACAAAACTAATTTGCCCAAAGAAATATTGCAATACCTTCTTGTTCATAGGTAGAGGTAGAGCTAGAATTGGATTTACTCTGTCAGGGTCAATGGACATCCCTTATTTATAAACAACATTGCTTAACAGTTTCCCTTCATGCACTATAAAGAATGATTTATTTGGGTTTAGGGAGATACCAAACTCTCTGCATTTCTTGAACACTTTATCCAAGTGCTCCAAGTGAGCTTGTTTTTTGTGAGAGAACACAATAATATTATCTAGATATATAAGGATGAATTTATTTATTAGCTCCCCAAAAGCATACTCCATGGCTCTTTGGAAAGTGTCCCCAACATTATATAAACCAAAAGGTATCCTTTGATAGGTTGAAGTTCCCCACTTGGTAGTAAAGGTTGTCTTAAAATAATATTCATATTTTACCCAAATTTGGTTGTATCTTGAGAAGCCATCCAACAAGGAAAACCTCTTAGCCATTGCAACAATATGTAAAATTTTGATCAATATGAGGGAGGGGTAGTGATATTTTAGTGATGCTTGGTTCAGATTCCTAAAATATACACATAAAAAAATGTCTCCATTATTCTTTCTGATGGGAACCAAATTAGCCACCCATGTAGAGTGATTTATTGGGTAAATAATTTTATCTTTTAGTTTTGATCAAATATTCTCTCATTATGGACTCAATCCTAGGATTTACAGGCCTCTACTTATGTCTAAAAGGCTTTGCATTAGCCTCTAGCTCAATAGTATGCTAGATAACTTTTTAATAATATACCTTTAGATCTTCATATGACCAAACTACAATATATTGGTACTTGAGGTATAGGGCCTTGATCTCCTGTACTTCCTCTAGAGAACATAGGATACCAATTTTGAGCTTTCTATCCTTTTCAATTTTTATCTCTTTATAGATTTCTTTATTGACCTCGATAGATCTTACTTTTCTTCTATATTTGTTGTCAAAGAGGTTTTCTAGGGTGATCAAACCCTTAGGGATATGGTTTTTCTTCAATTGAATGACATCTTGCTAATCTATTTCATGAGGTAGCTCCTCCTATACTGGATAAGCAAGATTCCCTCACTAGAAAGTCAATAATATGATCATCAATCTCAAAAACCTGCTAGAAAATATATCGATTTGATACTGTAGGTCTGAAGATTAGTTTGATTATTTTGTCCTTTTATGATCCCATATATGAATAAGGGCTAAAATTTGAACACTTAACAACCAAAGAATCAACCAACATATTCTATTTCCTAGGAATAGAGTGGATATTGAGGGCATAAAAAAACTCCATCAAATATCGTACCCTATTCCTGTATCATCTTTAGTAATGGTTCTTACTACTATACTTCTCTCTCACTTGATAAACTATCAACTCAGAGTTGCCATATATGTCTAGCATTTTAATTTCCATACTCTTTACTTGCATTAGTCCTAAGCATAAAACTTCATATTCTACATAATTGTTGGTACAAGACCATGCTAGTCTGTAAGCTAATATTTTCATGCCTTCTGAAAGGGATTGTAGGAATATGCCTACAATAGCTCCATTTATACATCGTGCATCATCAAAATGCATAGTCCAAATTTTTATTTCTCTTAGGGATTGATTGGAGATGGCAGGGATATTTTTCTCTACTTATGAGGAAATACTGTAAGTGCCCACACCTATTCTAAATTGGATGTAATACTCTTTGAATGGTAATTTATCATCCAATTCTAACTCTTCAAAGCTTTCTACTAGTTTGAATTCATCTAGAGCTGAGAGGTTACACATATCCTTCTCTATCATTTCAATGTGATAGGACATAGGTTTTTTAGATGTTTTCCTTATCCTATTTCCTTTGAATGGAATCATCATGCCAGAGTAATCCATGTACATATAGCCTCCTATATTAGTATTGAAATACCTAGAAAGATACATTCCAAAGTAAGGCTCTAGGTCAACCACCATAATTTATTGCATAATATTTACTTCTAGAGCCTTGTGCAGTCTCATTAGTATGTCATTTTCTACTCCAATGGTTTTAATTGGTGTGCCATCTAACTATAAAACTCTAGGATAGGAATGGGTGTACTCCATACCAATATCATCATAAACTACTTTGGGTATGACTATGGTTGAAGCCCCTAAATCAATCATATAGTTGTGGACTATCCAACCCTCCATTCTCAAGGAAATATAAAAGGGAGGCGGTTTGTTCTTCAGAGCAACAAGAGTCATCTTCTCCTTACTAGAAGGTATACTAAGGATTGTGATGGTCTACTTTTCTTGAGAATTCTTACTCAAAGAAGCCTTGAGCATATCTATCTGACAATGAATAAAGAGGGTATCGTAGAGACTTACTTTGGATAGAATTATCTTCATCTCCTCCATAATGTTATATTTTTATTTTTTGAAGGGAGCTTCTCATACCTCTTCTTTGGCTCTCCATATTTTCTCTTATACTATTGTGTAGCTTCAATCCTTTATCTCTTAGTTATGAATAGAAATATTAGCTTTTATTATGCTTCATATTTAGAACTTATTCTTTTTTTATCACTTTCATTCTCATACCTTTTGGGAAAATTGATCCCCTTTTCTTGGCTCTTATCTCTCTTTTTAGTTGCTTGAGGAATGAGGAATTTATCAAGACTCTACATGGGTTATTATTTCCTTTTCTAAGAAGGAACCTAAAATTACCCCATATTTTATGGATCAACTTGCAATATTTTCTTACCTGACCTAGTTATAACAAAAATAGACTCTTCTTCACAGAGATCTTGTCTAACCATGATCTATTCTGGCTGCCACAACATGTTAACCCTACCCTTTTGATTCCTCTTAAATTTCTCCATGGCCTATTGCACATGGTGTTGATACATGATATATAAATCTGAATAATATGGATCATTACATACAAGGCACCAAACATTCACTAGACTGGTCTAAAAGTTATATTCTTGATCGTATTGATTTATGTTAAACCTGTCCCCTGCACTATTATTGGTACTAGGCTTCTAATCTATGCTAATTTAGGGATACCTTCTTTGTTGAGATATCTCCATATCTTTTTTCTCCATTGCATTTACCCTTCTATTGATTGTTTTCAAGGTACTTTGGATATCAAGCAACAAGGTGGATTCTTGAGGTACTTGAGATGAGGTTGGTGGAAAGGAAATTGAGGTAGATGATGCTTTGGGGGCTAGGATTGGAGCCGCTTAAGGGAGTGGTGATGACAAAGGATGTGGGTCCATGTAGGAGGTTATAGCTACTTTAGCTTAGAATTTAGGAACATCAAAACAATATGGTATGACAATCTTTGGAGGTATTCTTCCTACATTAATAAGGATATTTTCTATCTGTACGACTGTATTATTGTAACCAAAATATATGAACACCAAATATAAACACACAGAGATAGGAGAATTGACAAAAATTGCTTTTCTTATTGATTTATTTTGATACAATGTTTAAAATTTTGAATTACCCCAAGTGTCTTGGGAGGAATGTTACAATGTCTCTCTCTGTATGGTACAAAATATTTTTTGATAGATAAACGAGGTCTTATAGATCTTCAACAAGTTACAATGCTCTTCAATCTTCCACTACAACTTCAAAAAGGTGAGTGGGATTTTGTATCCAGCATGGGATCACCATAGCTACAACAACTCCTGCAAAGTACCTGTTACCTACACATATAAAAACTAGCAAAGGGGTCAATAGCACATACAAATCAAGATATAAAAATGATGCTGGAAAAAACCCTAGGTAAATAATCATGTAATGCAAATAACAGAAGAAATTAAATTAAAAACCTTCCAAACAAATGACAAATTACTGATCATGCTCTCGGCTTTGCTAAACCACATTGGTATGGTGGAAAACTAGTAACTGTGGATGTGTGGTTGTGAAACTGTAGATGCATGATTTTGATTATGAAACCACAAACCAACGATTTGGGCTGAATGGTAGGAATGCTCAAAATAGGATCTTTGGGCTTGAAATTTAGCTTCTCCTCAGGATGCACATAGATATTTAATCCTATTTCGGTAGCCTTGTGGTATCAATGTTTAGCTCCCATTGTTTGGTGGGGAAAGGGTGCCTTTATGGGCCCCTTAGAGTTTTGGAGGGAAATGGGAGGTGACAAGCCTAGATTGCCAAGTGGTAATTTTGGGCTGCCAAATGGAGGGGCTAGTTACTATGAGTCACCTAGTGTGCCTCACTTAACTGGGGTGATGTGGCTACAAGTGGAGTGGTATGTGGGATTTTACCCCATGTGAAGGAACAAGGGGAAAAAAAGTGGGTAAGATGTGGTAAGGGTGTTGGTTGATGTGGCTAGGACACATGTCTAGTGGGTCGATAGGGTATCCTAGGCTAATTTTCTAGATTTAATAATTATAGAAAATAAGATAATGTGCAGGGTATTATATCCCTAAGTGGGAACTTAGGCATATAATTTTATTATGCAAGGTTTTGTGGTGGGGTGGCAAATGTGATTTTGTGAGTGTTGGATTTTGGTGTCTACAAATACCTCTTTTTGTACTGCGTTGTGTGCAACACAATGTAGTACAAAAACCAATGACATATAATTTTATTTGAATAGAGAAATGGATGAATCTTCTCAATGCAAAGAACTAATGAATTAAAATTTTTGATTTACTTGCTTACCCCATCAATTGGTGAATGGGTAAAGGATGAAACCCATGAGCCAATTGACCAAATGTGGATGATGAAAGGAGGTGGATGATTGTATGATGTGAATGTGATGCAAATGTATGGCATTTTGATCAACTTGATACCCCAAGTTTGGCACTATTTGTGTTGTGACAAGTTTTCTCTTTGGTTCGTGTATGCATAGAATGGTTGGTAGAATCATTGATCACATGTGTGAGCTCATGAGTCCTACTACTATTAGTCACTCTTGTGCATTGGATCCAGCATATTTAGACCTTGATACTTGGGTGATTTCTTATTATACCAAAATGATTTATCTACTTTCCACTTTTGACCCAACAAAAGGGGTTAAGGATAACCTTGTGCAATTTTTTTTGAACACAACCAAGCTCAAATAGTTAGGGATCTAGTTGATTTAACACCATGGTGATTTGATGTTAAATGTTTGAATGAGTGTCCTTATGATGAGCCACTCATCCTACCAAATTACATGGATTGCTAATTGCTACAACCGCTAGATGTATATCACTAGATACAAGGTGCACTAAATGGTGTATTTTGTTGATGATGTGCAAATGCTTGATGTGATGGATGTAAATATATATTTTTTGGAAAAACTACTGGTGCATGGTTCTACATTTTCTAAACCATGTGTCCACATTTTTTTACCTCAAACCATGGGTCTGTTGTTTTACGTGCCCCATAAAATGCGGATGCATGTTTTTTGCTACAAACCATGGATGCACAATTTTCACCATGAAAATCGGTTATATATATAGGCCATCATGTCCTTTTTATTCATTATTTCATTTACTAGCAATATTTTTCTTACTCTGAGAGATGAGTGATATGGATATTGGTGAGGGGAGTGCCTGTGGTGATGATGTAGGTGTGGGTGCTGGAGGTGGGGTCTCAGATGGAGCAAAAGCCAGTGTGTGATATGCATAGGTAGGTCTTTGAAGGTCATTACTGTAGTTTATTTGCTTGCTTGTTTTGTTTTTTTTTTTGCTATTTTGTTTGTTTGTTTTTTTGAGAAATCATTAAGTGGGGTTGGAAATTTTTTTTTGTATATGCAATGTATTATTTTTTACTACCATGCATGGGGTAGGTTGAAAGTTTTTTTTTTATGTTATTCATGTGCAATGTGATGGATGCTTCTATTTTTTTCCCTTATAGATGTACTAATTTTTCTCTGTTTGTTTTTGTTGTAGGTGAAGCTCCTCTATGCTAGACATATATGGCTTTGCACTATTTCCAAGGTGTGAAAGGCCCTCACTTTAGATGACTATGAGTTTTTGGAGGCTGTGGGTCTGGATGGGTGCAAATGGATGGAGATTGTTATAGTTGATGAGGCACTCCTATCCACACTTGTTGAGATATGGGATCTAGATAGGTGTTCATTTTATATTTCAACAAGGGAGCTCACTATTACCTTGGAGGATGTGTATCACATTTTTTGAGTTCCTATCGAAGGTCCACCAATGAGGGTGGGTCACTACAAGCAAGAGGTACTCAGAATCATCTATGGCGAGCTTTGGGATATAGACTATAGCAAGGGGGGTATACTCTAGGTGAAGCAGGACAGTCTATATTTAGAGGTGAGTCAGGTTAAGGTCAAGCTGGCTTGGAATTAAGGTGAGGTAACCTGACTACAGGATGATGTGGATAGATTATGGGCTAAGATGGATGGACTACATGGTAGGCCGAGTGTGGATGCTATTGCATCTTGATATGCAAATATCATGAGGCTATAGGGTGAGGTGACTCGCTTGCAAGGCAAGTTGGATAGGATGCATCTTGCATTAGATGAGGGTGATAATAATGCTATAATTACCTCCCTTAGGGCATAGATATCTTAGCGATTGGCTTTCCAGGGTGTGGAATTGAGGACCATTCATAGACAGGGTGAGTACATTGTGATGTGGAGAGTGCTTTGCATGAACATGAGATCCCTCTCCCTATTCCTCCTTCTTCATAAGTTTTAGGTGCCAGTCGATGGATCGAGGTGAACACCAAGACTCGAGGCCATATAGCTCTCATGGTGCTTTGTCATTATAGGGACCTCCTAGGGGTGATGGCGATGCTATCCAATAGTGCCTTATTACCTCTTTTTATCTTTTTATATTTTTTTTTATGAGCCTTAATGCTTAGATGTATACAACCTATGGGTATTTTGTACTATGCGACTCACACATATATATACATGGATTTTTATTATATTTTGTGTTGTGTCTTTATTTATTTATGGATGCACAATGGAATTATGTTTATTTATTAATTTTTATTAGTGATTGGTATTAGACTTAGCTTGATCATCATTATTTTCATTCCTTAATCAAGGGCATAGATAGATGATATTTCAGATATTATGATGTGTAATAATATGATGGATATGGTATGATTGAATGTATTGTCTAGGATATTTTGCAAAGACTCAGATAGTTTAGTGACTCATACAAACTTATCTTACGATCTCGTAAATCTTCATGGTTCTAAGGTTGTCCTAGTGTTTTCAAATTTCCTTAAGGACCAATTGTGTGTGCCATGATTGTTTATTTCTAATAATAAGCTAGGTCAAACTAATAAGTTGTATCTTATTCCAATAAGCTAGCTCATACGAGAGCATCCATAGATCTGTACAAAAGAAACTCACTAATATGATATATTTGATACCACGTGTAAGGATACCCCATTACAAGGTGAGATTCATTCATCCCATTGCTGTAATGAGGATCACTTCACAATTTTTGAGACACTAAGAGTTCTAGGGATTTGACCTCCTTTCCTTATTTTATTACATGGATTTTGGGGATTGATCATTTTGTGATGGAGCAATTGGATTTTATTGCTTACACTTTCTCATTTTGAGGTAGAACTTGGGGATTTTTATTTCTCTTTGATACTTTTTTTTTTTTAGGATTTTTCCCACTTTGAGGATGGGTAAATAGAAGAAATTATTGCTTTGATATGCTTTTTGATATACTTGCTCATTTTGAGGAGGAGCAAGAGATTTTTTTTTTGGGGTGAAAGAGGAGCTTGTCCTTGTGCCAACCCTGTAGTACTCTAGACCATGCACATAATTGGATGAGCAGGGGAAACCTTTCACTTTTGGCAATAGCAACTTTGAATTTGTGGTTCTCATGATTCACAATGCTCTTGTGTGCTTTGTTGTGCATGATACAAGAGGAAATTTTATTGACCAGGAATAACCTATTGCATATAAAGGTTGTTTGATTTTCAAAGGAGGTTGCTTGAGACACTAGAGATGGCTGAGTGATTGAAAATATTAGGATTTTGCTTAGGAAGTAATGTATTATTATGATTGATGATTGTAGTGATATTTTATTTGAGGTGCCCCTGATTAAGGTAACAAGACATGATGGACTAGATATCATCCAATTTTACCACATGATCTAATAGAATGAATGGGATGAATAGGATGCCTATGTGATATGCATGAAATGAAATATTTTTGATATATATATATAGTTGCTATGTATATGTACATATATATATATATATATATATATATATATATATATAAATTGTATCATGCATAAAATACCTTTAGATATATTATGTTCAATGGCTCAGGTTCCAATTCTCCTTCCAAGTTAGCAAGTCTATACATTCCTGGACCCAACTTCTATTTGATAATATATGGACCTAACCAATTAGTCACAAATTTATCTCTCAAGTGCAACAATGCATTGGTATTTTATTGGTTCTCTTTAAGCATGATATATCATACTTGAAACTTGTGAGGATGGAAATTTTCATTGTAAGCACGTTTGATTTGGTCTTGGTATACTCGTAGATGTTCCAAGGCATTGATATGCCTTTCATAAAGGAGTGTTAATTGGTCAATACATGCTTGTCTAGCTGTATTGTCATCCATGAATTCCTACAATGTGATTCGCAAAAAAGGAATCTCTAGCTCAAGAGGTATAATCACTTCAGTGCCATAGACTAGTGAAAAAGGTGTTGCTCTCATTGGCATTATGATACTTTTTTGATAAGCCCATAGTGCTAAGGGGATCTAAGTGTGCCAATCTCTATGATTTTCCTTGATGAGTTTATTGAGAGTGGCTATCACTATTTTGTTAGTCACTTTAGCTTATACATTTGACTATGGGTAATAAGGAGTTGAGAAACCGTGTTGAATATTGTACTTGCTACATAAGGCTCAAAAATCCTTGTTCTTAAATGACTTGCCATTATAAAAAATGATCTTGGAAGGGATTCCAAAATGATAGATAATATGCTGAAGTATAAACTTCTCTATTCGAGGTCCAGTCATAGTGGTCATTAGGATTGCTTCAATCAATTTGGTGAATTATTCTGTGACAGTGATGATGAATTTATATTGTCCTAATAAGGCAGGTGAAATCTTGCCAATAAAATCAAGGCCCCATTGTGAAAAGGGCCATAGGCTTTGAATGGGTTGTAAAGCTTACGGTGGTACGTGAGTTAAATTGAAATGATGTTGGTATTTTTGATATTTCTTAACATATTGAAAACTATCACTTTCCATGGTGGGCCAATAATAACCCATGCATAAAATGCACTTAGAAATGGCCATTCCACTAAAGTGGCCACCATAATTACCATCATGGACTTCCATTATAGCTCATTGTGCCTCAACAGGATCTAGACATCATAATAGAATTCCATCATAGCAACGTCTATACAAATGTCCCCCAAGAGAGTAAAGCAAGATAATTTTTGTTTGAATGTCATTTTTGTAGTCTACATCATTTATATTGGGAGGGTCCTAGACTTGAGAAAGTCTTTGATTTCATCAAGGTAAGAATTGTATGGTTTGGTGTCGACCAAGCAGACACTCTTCTCACCTTTAGACTCTACTTGATTAATTACTGGATTGGAAACAATTATTATGATTATACATTAGACTTCTCCATGTTCATTCATAGGGATCAAGGATCTTAAAGAGGCCATTGCATCCACAAATCTATTGGTCAAATGAGGCAAGTTACTAATTTTGTACCAGTCAAATTTCTCTAGCAACTTCATTGCTACTTCATGATATTGCTTCAAGACTAGTTCCTTACATTGGTATTATCCTTTCACTTGATAAATGATGATTTGAGAATCACCAAATATTCTTAGTCATTTAATGCCCATATCTATAGCTGGTTGAAGTCCCAAGATTAGGGCTTCATACTTTGCATTGTTGTTCATTCATGAGAAGTCGAGTTTGAATGATAAAGGAGTAGGGATTCCTTCAAGTGTGTATAAAACAACTCTAGTATCTTGTCCTATTTTACACTTTGATCCATCAAAGAAAATTTTTATGTCAACCTCATCCTTGGGAGGGACTATCTCTTCTTGTTCATTGATGGAAAAATTGGATCATTTGGAATCTCAATGATAAGTGGTTTATCGTTTGGTAATGGGGCTTCTGCAAGTTGATCAACTATCACTTGATATTTGATGGATTTTTGACTAATGAAATTGAGATCAAATTTTATTAAAAGTATTATCCATTTTGTGATACGGGTGTTGTTGTATGTGCGAGTAATCATGTATCGTAGAGTATTTTCTCTATAAATGACATAGGTAGTGTTACTTAGCATGTAATGTCTGAGTTTCTTAGTGGCAAAAACCACTACTAAGCACAAATTTTCGATGTAAGCATATCTTGTCTCGTAACTTACCAATGTCCTACTAATGTAATGAATGACTTGTTACTTATGATTCTCCTTTTTCCAAGCAAGCATTGTCCCTAGTGTAAAAACTATTACAAATACATAGAGGTGAAAAGGGACTCTTGAATGAGGTGGCATAAGAAATGGTGGTAAATCTAGATATTTATTTATGTCATCAAATACCTCTTAACATTTAGTCATCCAAAAGAATGTCATGCCCTTCTATAGCAAGTGATTGAAAGGTCTATATTTGTTTGAGAGTTGTGCAATGAATCATCAAATAGATTGAATTTTTCCTTGTAGACTATGCAACTCTCTCAAATTTATTGGAGGTGGCATCTCGATAATCAAGGTCCACTTCAATGCCTTACTTGGAGATAATGAATCCTAGAAGTTTTTCTAATGTGACACCAAATACACACTTCTTAGGATTTAACCTTACCTTGTGTTCAAGCAATCAATCAAATACTTTATCTAGGACTTCAATGTGCTCAGGATGTGTTTTTGATTTGGTAATCAGATCATTGATATAATCATCAATGATTTTATGCATGTAATCATAGAATATGTATGTCATGAAATATTGATACATAGCCCCTATATTTTTAAGCCTGAAAGTTATCACTCTGTAAAAAATGTACCCTAAGGTGTTGTAAATGTTGTCTTGTTTTGGTCCTCAGGATTAATTTGAATTTGATTGTATCTCAAGAAACCGTCCATTAGCAAAAGCATTTCATGGCCTGCATAGGAGTCTACTAATTGTTCGATGTTAGGTAGAGGAAAATTATCCTTGGGGTATGCTTTGTTTAGATAAAAAAAATTGGTGCATACGTGTATCCTCCCATTCAGCTTACAAATGGAAATCATGTTAGAGAGCCACTCTAGATAATCAATTAGGACTATGAAATTCACATCCAGTCATTTTTGTAGCTCTTATTTTACAATTAAAACAACTATGGGATGAAGTTTCTTGAGATTTTACTTGAAAGGTTTAGCATCTAGCACCAAATTAAGGTTGTGGACCACCAAGTTAGGGTCAAGTCCAGGTATGTCTTTGTATGACCACGCAAAAATATCCTTCTTTCTTGTCAAGACGTCAATCATACGTTCTTTCTCCTCTACAAATAAATATTTTGCAATTTTGATTATTTGAGGATTATCCGCATCTAGGCTAAGGTTCACATTGATAGATTATTTGATCAACATGTGAGAAACTTTCTCTAGTTGATGTGGAGTTGGGATGATATGGATATCATCCTACACATGCTCAAATGTCTCAGAGGTCTCCCACTTTACTTCAGTTTGAAAAACTAAGGTAGAGGAGGGTGAAGGTTGCTGTGGAATGTAAGCGTTTGAAGCTTGCAATAACTCTTTAGACAGGATGAAATCAGCGATGAATGGTGGGATGAAATCCTATCCATGGTGATAAGGCTAGCATTGACATGAACTAGCTTTGCCAAATCATATGAATTACAAAGTGGGGTAAAAAAAACAATAGAAATCATACTAACTTGGTGGAAATGAGGTGGCTGCAATTCAAGAGGTGATTACTATTGGCAATTTGAGGTATTTTATGTTTTCATTGATGTCACATTAATGTCACAAGTTAACATCGAGTTTTGATGACCAAAGCATTCATATTTCGGAGAGCATGGATATATACAGGGTTTTTGTGAAAACCAAGGTAGGTAAAATAAAAGGTTTTATTTAAAACCATGGATGGCATATTTGAAATGGGTTTTTCTTAAAAATTAGGTTGGATTTTTGTTTCATCGAAAAGGTGTCCCGAAGATGGAGATATTCAATTTTGAATATTTGGTATAAATTTTAATATTTAAAATTTAAAATTTAAAATTTAATTTTAATTTTAAAAATTAAAATTACCTCAGTGCCGACGTCATCATCAAAAAGAAATTAATTTAAAAGCGCAGCCGACATTTACAAAATTAAAGGGAAGTTGCATATAAATGCAAAGGCTTTTATTTCAAAAGCCTTGGAATTGAATGCAGAGGAGATAAGATGAAAAGCACTGAAATCTTCGTGTGGCAGTGTGGTCCAACGACGAGCACTGGGAGTGCAAAGGTCTTTGCTTGTGAAAGAGACGAGGTTTGATTCCCATGGGTTAGAGTGTCAAGCAAGATAATTATCCCACATTGTTTTTTTGATGTGAGCAAGGGGAGAAGGACAAAAGTGCATTCTACGCTCTTCGTCCTATGCGAGCGCATAGCTCACGTGGTCTTTGGCACTGTGGTTGAGGATTGTTTGGGTAGAGACGAGGGTTCGATTCTCTCTAAGAGGCAAGTAACATTTTTATTAATAAATTTTTTATTATTGCCTAATGTTGGAGGAATAAGGTGATGAGGGTTGATTTGATTTTTTATTGGAAGGCAAGTTTAAAAGCACTTTTAAAAAAGAAGATATTTTTGGTATTTTCCTTTTATAAAAGTATATCATATTATATATCGTTGGAAAGCTTATTTCAAGGGATATTTGACTAACTCATTTAGAAGGAGAAATAAGATGTATATAAAGAGATATTTCTATTTTTGTAAAGAGGTTTCAAAAGTGAAGTTTACCTTGTTCTTTTTCAAGAGGACTAATTCTTCCATGAGGTGACAAGGTATGCAATATTGTGATTTATTTTATTTTAAGGTATAAGTGGTTTTGGAAGTGATAAGGTTATGCAATATTTTATTTTATTTTATTTTTATGGTACAAGTGGTTTTAGGAGATATAAGGAAGTTGTGAAATTAAAAACCTTGGTGATTATTATTGAGAAGTGGAGTAATGTTGATTGTTTTATGATCTACTAACCCTTGTGAAGATTGGCAAAGGAAAGTTGTGTTTAGTGTGGAAGATTTTGTGGACATATTCTTGGCATTAAAAAGGTATGGGCACATTCTCCTATTTATTGTTTATGGTGGTTGATTTATGAAATATCATTGGAGTGAAAAGGATTGATTATGGTTTCCTTTTAAAAAGTGGTTAGTTGAATGCTTCAAGGTTTTCTGGTTTGAGAGTTGTGTTTAAACCTTGTGTTATAAGCATAGTGGTTGAAGACCATTGGTTGTGAAAGAACTTGAGTTAGAAAAGAACATGAGTATCATTGTTATGTGAGATTTGTGGTTGAGCATTGTTGGAAATATTTGAGTTGGTTGATACATACTTGGACTAGGGTTGTGTGAGAGAGAGTTGTCCCTTGTGATGATTGGTTGAGTTGAGTTGATTGAGCCTAGTCAAGTGATGTGTGAAGTGATTGTTCAATTTCTATGAAATAAACTATTCCATCATTCTATGTTGAGTTGAGATTGAGGTTAGAACATATTGAGTCTCTAAAAATTCTCTTTATGGTTCTATAAGACTTGAGTCGAGTTGAGGTTGACTTGAATTGAGTCGAGGTTGATTTGAGTTGAGAGTGAGTTTAGAACATAACGAGTCTATAACAATTATATTTATGTTTCTATGAGTTGAGTTGAGATTGATTTGGGTTGAGAGTGAGATTATAACATATTGAGTCTCTAAAAATTCTCTTTATGCTTCTGTGAAGTGGATTTGAGTTGAGATTGCCATTCATTTAAGAGTTCATTTTGAGTACTACTTGAGCATGATTGATTGAGCATTTGAGGACAGCTTTGGGACAGATTTGAGGACAGTGTTGGGACATATTTGAGGATAGTGTTGGGACAAATTTGTAGAGCAGATTTGGGCAAGTTCTTGGTGAGCTTGCTAGAGCATATTTGGGCAAGTTCTTGGTGAGCTTGCTAGAGCAGATTTGGGCAAGTTCTTGGTGATCTTGCTAGATCAGATTTGGGCAAGTTCTTGGTGATCTTGCTAGAGCAGATTTGGACAAGTTCTTAGTGATCTTGTTGGAGAAAATTTGGACAGGTTCTGTGTGAGCTTGTTATTCAACATTGGATAGGTTCTGTGTGAGCTTGTTATTCAACATTGGATAGGTTCTGTGTGAGCTTGTTATTCAGCATTGGACAAGTTCTATGTGATATTGTTAAGTAGGTTATATGTGAACCTATTGAGCAGGTTCTTAGTGAGCCTATTGATAGAGCTTTAAAGGTGATAGAGTACAGAGGACAAAGTCTCAATGGATAGAGATCTAGTAGCCAGTACAATTGAAGATAGATCTGAGTGAGGAGACTTCAAGTGGAGAGAGGTCCACTAGTAAGTGCAACAGAGAGACAGAGTCTTCTAGAATATCACATAGCCAGAGCAAAATGGGAAAGAGTTATCCTTTGGATAAAGATCCATAAACATTGTAATTGGGAGTGATTCCCAAAGAGATTGATTGAGAAAGTTTTAGTAAAATATTTTCTTCGTGGAGTAGCCCACATTGGGTGAACCACATAAATTGTTGTGTCTCAATTGTGTGGTGACTTGTGCTCTTTCTTACTACTGCTATCTGAGTTATTAATGCACACTATTATATTTGGTTATTGTAATTAAGGAATTTAATTGATATTGGTTTGGAAAGAAAGTAAAAAGTGGTCTTATACTGTTCGCCCCTACCTCTCAGTATAAGCTTGTGTTATTCAATATATCACTCTCTCTAGGTTGCAAATGACCTAGTGTTAGTGAGTGACAATGCTGCAGGAGTGGCCAAGGTGGTGGTGGAGGATCTATCTCAGGGTGATCACGCTCTTTGTTGAAGAAAAATATGATGTGATCTATGGGAAAGTTTTTTATATACCACTCATCTCTCTCAATGGGATCAACAGGAGCCACATCATCTTGAGGACCATCAAATATTTGAATGATCCAGTCTAAATTTACTTCCATTTGTTGGAATTCTCCAAAATCTTCATCGAAGATATAATCCCCAAAATCTTCATCGGAGATGTAATCATGTGGCATGTGATTAATCATGAATGTGTGTAATACAATATTTGGAAAAGCCTCATGTAGATGAGGTGTAAAGTTAGGGTCCAGGTACTCATCATCAATATCATTAGAATCATCACATTCCTCACTCTCCTCTTCCTCTTATTCATACTCAAGAGTGAGTCATTAAAAGGTTTGGTTGAAGGAAGAATCTAAGATAGAACATATATACCATAGACCAGAGCGATCATGTGATTCTTTGTATTCAGGCTCAATAATGTAATGTGGACCCTGCTCGTATTGTTTAAGTCCATATTCCTGCCAGTTGACCCTACAAAAATGTTGCAAAAGAAAATTTGAGTTGGATAGATAATCTAAATTTTCATTAAATTCTTGCAAGGGTTCCTCGTTAGGAGGAGATGGATCAGAAGAATAATCCACTCCCCCATATATGAAATTAATCCCATATGATTGGGAACCCATTCTATATACTACAACTATGGCTAAAGGTGGGTCACATGGGTGACCATAGTCTCTAAGTGACTCAATAGGTGGTGTGACTGTGACACTCTCAATGATGTACTCACCAATGCTAGGATTAGCGATATGTACTGCAACTTGGGAAGGTTGGGATGATGATGGTTCAGTGGATAAAATAGGGTGCTTTTGGGATAGTCTATGGTTCAAGCAGAGGTGGTGGCTCCTATCGGATAGGTGACCCTATATGTGAGACTATGGGTGGTGAATTTTGATATGTATGAGATTGAATGGGGTTGTTAGTTGATGGGGTGGGTTGTGCTATGAATATGAATGATGTTTATGAATTGAGTGATGTGGTTGATGGAGTTGATGGTTGGTTAGCGAGATGATCAAATGTGGTGGAAAAATGGAATGTGGTGGTTGAGAGTTGACTTGAATTAACACTTTTAGATACAAAATAAAGGTCAACTATCGGTAAATCCTCTAGGATGGAGGATTTTGATAAAGTGATGTTAGTGGGAGCAGTTCAAATAATGAGTGAATGGATGGATATGTGTATTGATAGAAGTAGCAGATCATAAGGGTTTGAGATCAAGTTGTAGTATTTAAAAGGCTCTATGTTTACTGGGATGCAATGTCCTTTGCCTTAATGTACATACGTTAGGTATTGGTGCAATGTTGAGGGCACACACTTCATCTTCCCGATCCAGGTGTGTCCAAGAAGTATGTTGTACTACATTACCCCCTATAAGATATGGAAGAGGACATGTATAGTTTTCACCCCCATGCTGATGAGAAGAACCACATTTCCCATAGTTGAACATAAGGCATCATTAAATGTTCTTAAGGTGAAGGTGGATGATGTAATGTGGGATAGTGGTATGTTAAGATGTTTGATGGAAAGAGTGGTAATGAGGTTGATAAAGTGGCTAGTATCAATAAGGGCTCTCTTCAATGACTTCCTATCAATATGAGCTACTATGTGCAATAGAGGATCTGGTAAATTTTATGAAACCTTCTTCTCCTCGAAATTATAAAATATTATCAAGGGCTCCATGCACTTTTGTACATTCCCCACAAAGGAGATGAAAGCATTAAGATCTTCTGATTATACTTGGATGGATTTTAGGATTTCCATCAATGCTTCTTGATGTGGGGGTGACTGTTGTATTAGTTCATAGATTGATAGTTTTGCTAATACTATTTTCAAAATTTGGGTCAATCAATTACCTAGGGTGATAATTCGGTGAGATGGATTACTTGGATTATGAAATAGCAAAGGTAGAATTGATGGCCCTAGTTGTATGGGACACTTGGCTATGTTGCAGGAGCTTGGGTTGTAAAATTTTCTTATCTCTGCTCGTGGGTGACCACACTGATAGCTCCTAAAAAACCTTGATGTATTTGAGACATGTAATTGACTTGGTTGGGAGGAACTGTAGAAGTTGATGCTCCCGTTGCTTGTTGATTTGCCTCATGGTAAGGCAAAGGTGTCTGATATATACATAAGTTCTTATTAGATTGGACTTGTGGATTGTTGACTTTGATCTTTCCTACTTCCAATAAGTCTTGCACAATACCTTTAAACCCATGGTAAGCTTCGATGTCATGTCCTCTTTGTCGATGATAGATGCAATAAGTGCTCTCTATACCCTTTGTTTTTGGCTTGCTAGGGTCCTCAAGTTTAATCTCTAGTAATGTAAAAATTTGTTATGTATACAACTTTTGAAACACAAATGAATAGGTCTCTTGTAGTGGTGTGTAGTTGCACCTAGGCCTAAAGTGATATTGTTGCATCTCTATAGGTTGCATTTGATTTTGTACCTATTATGGGGGTGGAATCACTTGATAATTCAATTGTTGTGGTTATTGCTATTATTGTTGGGGTTGTTGGATCTAAACTTGGGCTTGTTGAATTGACTATGACTGTTGGCCCAAGACTATCTAATTAACTTGAGTGGCCTTGGACTAGCCATGGTTATTCCCCTTTTGGTTCTTGTTATACAATTCATTTTTCTTAGGCTTGATCTCGCCCTCTTGGATTTTTATCTCTTCTATCACTTTGGCTTGGGAAAGTGCCTCATCAAATGTCCTATACTACTACAATTATAGTAACAAAGATATGGATTTGGCACAACTCTTCATGAAAATTATTGTTATTTTAAATATAGGGAGGGTGAATGGCAGCTTGATCATAACCACCCTCCAAAAATTGTTAAAATTATGGGCTGATTCATCATCATATTGGTTTAGACTAATCATATTGGTCAATATTGTCTTCTTTCAGATATTTAGGGTGAATAACTCCAAGAAGTGGTCCATAAGCTGCTCAAAAGTGTAAATATTGATGCGATAAGTGGTTGTACCAACCTTGGGATTCCCTCCCAAGTGTATAAGGAAATATATGTAGTATGAGTGTGTTATTACTGCTGATCCTAAAGAACACATTTACAAACCTTGTTACATGATCGCGAGGGTACTCTTACCCCTTGAATGTATCAAGCTTTGACATCTAAAAATTCATCGAATAGGGTGGTGTAGGCACCAAAGAATGGATTGGGTGATTGAGTAGCTACCTTAATGCTGGCTTCTGATATTGCTAACTTGGGGTCTGCATGGTAAGGCTATAAATCTGGTTTTGCAGGAACTGGTACTTAGGATCATCCATAGGGTTAAACCTTGGTTTGTTTGATATTGCTAGTATCGAGGTGCATTGCATATGAATTATGGATGATGGGGGATTCTAGGCTAGAATGTATGATGATATGATGGTTGATGAAGGTTTTGATATGGATGCAATGATGGGGGCATAATAGTATGTTGACCTGATGAGTTAGCATACATGTGATGTGGTGGATGAGTTGCTATAATAATGGTTGGGGGATGTAATACCCAAGATGGATCATAGAGAAAGGTATGGTTTTAGTGAGAGGTAGGTGGTAGGTTATGCTCAATCCTATACAAATGCTGATTAGGGCCAATGTTAATTCTATGATTAACATTGTCTAAAATCATTTGTTGCAACTAGAAGAAAGCCTGCTACATGGAAAGTGTAGATGATGTGGGAACAACCATATATGATATGGTTGGTTGGGTTGGTTGTGAGACAACCATGGTAGTGGATGTGAGTGGAGGGAAGATAGCAAAAGGTATTGCCATCAAATGAGGGGTGATATGATGTATGGAGCCTATAGGGTTGGTAGGTGGAATGGATGTGGGGATCTATGAAGCAAGTTGAGTTATCACTTCATACAGGGGATTGGTGAAGTGATGGTCTATTGAGGCAATGTGAGGGGTGGTTGGCTAGAAGACAATGGATGGCTAGCCAGGGTCATAATATTCAGCTCAAAAAGTGGATTTGTAAAGACTTGTCTAGACTATTGTGGGTGTGTGAAGATGGACTCTTGATGCAATGATGGTATTGTATAGGATGGGGTATTAAGTTATGCTAATAATTGAAAAAACATTACAACCATATTTAGATACATCCTAACAATGTCCATGTCTACAAGTGTGACACGACCATCCATTGGGGTGGGTGGCTCACTCCTAGGAGTCTCAGGGATAGCAGTATGTGTAGCCCTATGCATAACATCTATGTCTAAAATTTGGGCACTACTAGAGGGCCCTATATTTAGGCTCTAGGACATAGGAGGAGGTATACTAACTTGCCCTACCACTAAAGTGTTAGGGACCTCACTAGACTGAGATGCCATGGGAGAAGACAATTGACTCTGAATTAATGCTAACTTTTTGTCCTAACCATGGGTCATTACCATACACTAATATGTAATGATGTGTCAAATTTAAATGCAATTCTACATAGGTGAAATGAAAGTACAATGCAATACAACACCCAAAGCAAATAAACAAGCAAGGTTTTTGGTCCTAAGTTTGTGCAAGTTTTGATTTTGATTTTTTTTTATTTTTTTGAGTTTTTGGAGTTTTGAAAAAGAAAAATACGTGTGCAAAATATTTTGCCCTAAATGAATCTAGGATTTCACCTATATACTCATAGCTCGACAACCCGATGATGAAGTCCAATCACGTAAACCCACCAAAGTATGGAGATGAAACCCATACCCGGTTAGGGAGCATAGGTCCTACCAGTCCTCACCCAATCTCACATGGTCAACGTTATACCCTCCGAAGAGAAATATAAATTTTTTTTCCAAGCTATGACAGTTCTTAGAGCTGACCTTGGCCAAAAATAGGGTAATAATTTTGGTGGTCTAGTGATGAAATCCAAACCCGAAGGTGATGAAATCTAGACATTTTACAATGTTCAAGTGAGTGTGTGAGGTTTTTTTAATTTATCGTGGAATGAAACTAAGATGTAATTATGTTTTTATGTCTAAATATAGAAAGAAAGAAGCAAATATTAGAAAAAAACACATGTTAGAGGCTAGAAGCTAATTCCAAGTGATATTTTGACCATTTCTATTGCCAGGGACCAACCACAGGTTAGCGGTTGGTTCTGGTAAACTGTGAGTGCATGGTTTGCCAATTATAGGTTCACATTTAGGAGATCCCAATTGTAGGTCCATGCGTCTAACTATGCAACAAGGGATAGATCAAGCTTAATCTCTAAAAAGAATATCCAAATTATTGCTAACTGGGAAATGTAGTATGATTTGTTCCTACATGCAGATATAGATCCTCTTGATTTTTCATTTTATTGTATGGATGAATACAAAACTAAGTAAATTTATTTCCTAGGACCTAAATGCAGATGATAGCACATAGGTTTAAGACTCCTAATTTACCCTAGATGCATACTAGAGCTAGAAAAATAGGAATAGAGAAGAGGATAAGGGTACAAACCTATTATATTTTTGCTACTCCCTCTAACTATTAACCACATGTCTACAATTTCACAGTGTAAAAACCGTGGGTACGCATTTCTTCAAATATCCAAATGTAGGTGCATGATTCTATTACTCCTCAATTGTGGGATCAAATTTCTTTGATTCTCCCATTGTAGATGCATGATTTCCTAGATCTAAAAATGTGGGTGCATAGTTTTATAGTAATAGGTTTGAATGTAACAACTCTCAGATCTACTAATCCAAGATCAAATCCACATGTGCTTTGAGCTCCTAAAACCTATAGATGTAGGAAACACATATCAGTAAAGTAAATCAAGTAAGGTAAAGATAAATAGGACCCTTAGGGGGTCCCACCATGATTATCATTTTTTGTAACCAAAATACATGAACACCAAATATAAACACACAAAGATAGGAGAATTGAAAAAAAAATATTTCTTATTGATTTCTTTTGATACAATGTTTACAACTTTTGAATTGCCCCAAGTGTCTTGGGAGTAATGTTACAATGTCTCTCTCTGTATGGTACAAAATATTTTTTGATAGAGGAACGGGGTCTTCCAGATCTTCAACAAAGTACAATGCTCTTCAATATTCTACTACAACTTCAAAAAGGTGAGTGGGCTTTGGTATCCAGCATGGGACCAGTCTAGCTCAAAAAACTCCTCCAAAGTACCTATTACCTACACACATAAAAACTAGCAAAGGGGTCAATAAAACATGCAGATCAAGATATAAAAATGATGCTAGCAAAAAACCTAGGTAAATAATCATGTAATGCAAATAATAGAAGTAATTAAATTAAAAACCTTGTAAAAAAATAACAAATTACTGATCGTGCTCTTGACTCTACTAAATCGTGTGGATGCAGTGGTAAACTAGTAACTGTGGGTGTGTGGTTGTAAAACTGTAGATGCATGATTCTGACTATGAAACCAAGAACCAACCATTTGGAATGAATGGTAGGAATGCTCAAAATAGGATTTCCAAGATTGAAATTGGGCTTCTCCTCGAGATGCATGTAAATGTCTAATCCTATTCTAGTAGCCTAGTGGTATCAATATTTAGCTCCCCTTGTTTGGTGGGGGAAGGGTGCCTTTATAGGCCCCTTAGGATTTTCGAGGGAAATGGAAGGTGGTAAGCCTGAATTTCCAAGTGGTAATTCTAGGCTACCAAATGGAGGGGACAATTATAGTGAGTCACCTAGTGTGCCTCACTTAACTAGGGTGATGTGGCTACAAGTAGAGTGGTATATAGGATTTTTCCCCATGTGAAGGTACAAGAGGGACAAAAGTGGGTGAGATGTGGCAAGGGTGTTGGGTGAGGTGGCTAGGACACATGTCTAGTGGGTAGGCAAGGTATCCTAGGCCGATTTTCTAGATTTAATAAATATGGAAAATAGGATAATGTGTAGGGTCTTATATCCCTAATTTGGAACTTAGGCATATAATTTTACTATGCAGGGTTTTGTGGTGGGGTGACAAATATGATTTTGTGAGTGTTGGATTTTGGTGTCTACAATTATACACCTAGGAAAAGGTAGATACTCTTGACTATTGATTTTATAACCCTATTTTTGATCCAAGAGCTCTAATATAGTACATGAAAGCAAGAGGGGCAACTGGTCTAGGTTCAGGTGGTATTATTTTCTAGGTCTTGCTGAATATTAGAGTAAAATCAGAGACTAATTCTTGCTTATGTTTCTGCATAGATGTGAACTAGTTTAGGAGGGAAAAATTATCAACAGATTCATTAAATTATTCTACAAAAGGCTTGGCTAATGTATCCCCTGAAGTGATATTGTTGTCTTCTAAGGTCCCAAACCACTGTAGAATATTTCCTCTAAAGGATGGGGCTAGAATCATGAAAATCACATCTTTAATTCTAATGTTGCGTATGCCTGCTAAGTTCAATATATCCTGGCAATGCTCTAAGTGGTTTTACCTGAACCATCATATGTGGGTATATATTTAGATGCATATTAGGGAATTTCATGCATTTGGGTAAGGCTCAACAGTATCCCAATTAGGGTATTTCTATAGAGCTTGGTTTGGGTTTGCATTCTACTGTATAGCCATGTTTACTAGGGTTTTTAAAGGAGTTGGTCTTGGAGGTACCCTAGGGGTTGATTCAAATAGAACTTCTTCCAACTACGAGTCTAGGAATAAACTTGTTATAATATTGGACCCTCTTAGGGGAATGTTGAGTGATATTTTTGTCCAATCATAAGAATATACTCATAGTCAGGATTCTACTTGGATATCCTCTCTTGCAAGAAAATATTTGTGATTTCCTCAAGAATCCATTTGATGTGTTAATCTGCTTGTAATATTTAGTGAAAAATATGAAATACCAAAAGTTAGTTGGATACCTCAGTGTTGCACATGCCTGTTAACAAGGGGCCCGTTTGGTTGATTTAATTTATAATGATTTTGTTGTTCATGGAATTTATGAGAAAATGTTAAATTATTGATCAAATACTTATTTTGAAATATAAACCTTTGAAATGTGATTTAATCAATTTTTTTTCAAATTTTTAATGTTTGAACTTGATTATTTTAAAAATTTGATAAATATTTCACTTTAACCTTTGAAATTGATTTTAACTGATTTTATCTCAAATTGTTAATCAAATTTTATCTCAGATTGTTAATCAAGTTTTATCTCAAATTGTTAATCAAATTTTATCTTAGATTGTTAATCAAATTTTATCTCAGATTGTTAAGATTTGCATGAGAATAAAAATGATTGAATCTAAACTTTGCAATGTAAAAAATTTAAAATATCATATTAACTATTCACTTTAATGAAAAATTGAAATTTATTAAAATTTTAATTTTACGTAAAATGAAATTAAATGATTATTTGAAAATTATGCAAAGTAAAAACTTCAAATTTTCATCAAAATGTAACTAATGTAAAAGTGAAAATTTGAATATTTTATTTTGAAACTTACGTATTTCTTTTAAGGTTTCAATTTTTATTTGATGAAATTAAAAAAATGTAAAATCTAGGGTTTGAGAAAATAAAATAAAAGAACAAGTCACTTAAACTTTTAAAATTTCAACCCAAATCCATATAAATAAAATACTTTAAACTTAAATCAACATTAAATTGACGAGTCTTCACACAATCTTGAATTAATGTGATGCAATCTTCTAAGGGAATAACACAATATATTAAAGAAAATAAATTACACCATCCACATTCATATAACTTATTAAAAATTCTAATATTAAAAAATAAAAGTTATTTGATTAATGCTCCTTCAGAATACCTTACCTCAATTGATTACAATGGGTGAAACTCCTTCAGTCCAACAATCAAGGAGGAGATGATTTTCCACAAAATCAATTTTCCAACCTTCGCTTGCTCCAAATAGTCTCTGACCACTTCTCCTTGGGTTTCAATGAGTATTTATAATTTGAAATGTTTTAGTTGTTTAGTTTCCAAATAGTTTGTAAAATAAATTTCATAATTGTTCTGTTCAACGGGAATTCATTCTCCTCTGTGATGGTATTTTGTTATAAGATTAGTTAACATCTCTAGCACTTAACAATAGAACTTTTTTATAAGAAAAATTCAAAATGATATTGGATGCTCCCACATCACTTTATTTACTACTAGAATTAACCTTGCAAGACTTTAGAATACATGAAGATTAATATTTACAAGTGTCATAGCGGTGAACTAAGGTAGAGGTTGTCCCATTGTAGAATGTGAGAGCCCATCCTATTTCAACAACATCACATATAAAAGTAACTTAATGACGGAGGACACAAATGAAAATGGGTGAGAACAATATTCATGAACTCTGAGAACACCCATAAGAATAACATTGATGACAACATTTCCACCATGCTATATAATATAGTTGTTGCATACCACCATGCAGATATAAGATTATGAAGTATGATATTTTGTCATAAGATTATGCATGTATGTGAACATTTTTCTATCACCACTAATTATCTTCTCTCTCTTTCAACTATACATATTCTGGAAGAATAAAAATTAAAAACTACACCTATCATCTCTCTCTCGAATATTCTATTTAATCTAAATGTATCCGAGGAGCCATCGGTATTTGAAGAAGACTCTTCTTATCAATAGTAGTAGTAAGTAAATTGTTGTAGATGTATCATCACACCCATGATTAGCACTAAAATGATTAAGAACCTCATGTTAAACAACTAAAATAGAAAAATAATTTATCATTAACTTCAACTATTCCTTCCCATGAATGAACTTGGTCGTGTGAATAGCTATCATGGTTTCCTTGTAGAACATCATCGGATTTGTTTTTGATATACACAATTGCATCTTGCACCATCTACTTGATATATAGGTTATGTACGTAATTAAATCTTGTGTACATATATAAGAACTATTAAGAAGAAATGAATATTTAAAATCATATATATTTAGTCACACAAACATAAATTCCTTATTATATCTTATTTGGTGAATTTTGCTTTCTTCAAAATGTTTAATTTTCTATGAAAGTTGCTAATATTTTGCATTGGATTTTCAATTTGTGTCCTTGACATAAATGTGTGAGCCTAGTAGCACCCTCATAAACATCGTGCCACCATGGAGAGTTTGCATTTAGTAACCGTATTATTTGATAACATATCTACCCAAATACAGGTTTGGATGACTAAATAGAAATGGTGATCCTATTGAAGATAATCCCACTTTTGAGCCTTTTTGCATGAAATTCTAGCTCTCTTGTGTTGTTGAATACCTTGAATCAACCTATTTGGTGAAGCTTAGAGAATCCCAAAGATCCACTAGTTCCTATCCAATTGTATGAATCACATTTGATATCAAATTATCTATCTCTCATCCCTGAATCCCCATCAATGCTCTGAATACTACTTTATCCTTTGTACTCAATCTAGGACCACTCATAATCTTCATTGTCACTACTATTTTTCTGATAAGAAATAAAATAATATCATGAATATAGCTCCTATAATTTGCCATCATTCGCCATCCTCTTCTGTTACAATCTAATATTCTATCGTGGTCCCTGGTGACATGAAAAACTTTGATTGATGCATTAAAAAACTATTTTCCATGTGTCATCACCACATCTACATTGATTGTCATCCACGTCTATCCCAACTCAAAAAAATAATGAAATTTAAAGTAGCTTTGGCATATAAAACATGAAAGAGCGGGTCTGCATAGGCAAGATAATAAGTCACGTGAAAGAGAAGTGAAATTCACATGTATGTTGAAACATTTAAATTTTCAATTTAATATTGTGAATCAATAGGTTGAAATAAGGTATTAAATATGCTTCTTAAATGGTGGCCAATTAATATATGTGGTACTCATTTTAAAGGAAGAACAAGAGTCAAGAAAAAACATAAATTTGGTAGAAAACTAGGGAAGAGATATTATGTTAATAAAAATAAACATTTTTGATATAAATATTTTAACTTTTGGGATTGAAAAATCAAAATTCAAATCTTTCCAATTAATATATTACTTATTACCAAAATATTTTAATTCTGTGATCGTATATGCATGTAACATAGATAATGCAATATGATGATTGAACTTTTTATGACATCATAAATGGAAACTCAACCCTAATATTGCAAACCCTTGACATTTAATTTCAAGAATTTGAGTGGGTTCCCAAATTAGAGTACATTGTGTGATGGCAACAATAGGGAAGATCATAAAATGTAATAGGGTCTTGGCTATTTTTAGGAGATGACATGGTATACATGAACAATATGATCTACTAGGGAATATCCTCTTAGTTCTTGATATTAGGGAGTCACCAAGTGAATTTGCTTCCACCGCTTGTTGAGGTCAAGAAAATCCACTAAATATTGATTCCTCTAGGAAGAGTAGAAATGAAAACTTATGGATGAACGAGTGTTCTTGTAAACTGGGCCCCACCGGGTGTGCCAAAACTATTGGGGTCTGAATTGTCATTAAGGTAATATTGAAACCATGACTATCATCCGCAATGATATTGTTAGGCATGCACCCACTAATCACAGTCCAAACCTCAACATTGGATGAGTTAAATATTACTTTTACCCAACCTCCAGAGTAGGTTGGTATACCTTGTCAAATAATCTGTGTGTTGACTCATTTAAGCTCAGTTAAATGTATAAATATAGAAATAGAAATGGGGTAAAAGTTAGAAAAATAATGAATGAACAGTGGACAGATAGAGCTAACAACATAGGTAACTATAGGAAAACCTCCCATAAATCAATTTCCAGCAATCTACACTTAAGACTAACAACATTTAAAACCAGTAATATTTGTCATTAGAGCACATAACATACTTCAAAGACTATTTCAAACATCTAGAGTACTAATTATCCAAATAGAAGAATTAGATCAATATCCAAAATAACAAAAAAAGATGTCTCCTTCAAGCATACATTTAAACATGAAGTATTTCAAGGTGCTCTAGCAATCCAATATCAGCAAAATTGAATAACCATAATAGTAGTAGAAGAAATGACTCCACAGATCGATTTCTCATGAAAGTAAAGAAGACACAAGTTTAAGGCAAACATCCAAGTAATTCTCATTCAATAGATTTACAGAAAAATATATAGTAGTATGACAAGCAAACACTCTAGAGACGACTCTTGAAAATGAGGGTTTGATCTCCATTTATAGTTTTGCATGTATTTAAAATATTTTAAAGAAATGGAACATTACAAAGAATTTGCAATGCCAACTTATCAAGGTGATGAATTAGGGACCTCTTATTTGATTTGAAGTAAGAAGAGAGCTTTGTAATATTTTTCTCCACTACAACTTGGCTTCCACAAGTCACTCGACTCTTACAGATTCTAGATCTAGATTGAGTCAATTTGGAATCAAGATCGTCCATTGTTCTTGTCGGGGCTATTTCACGTGTATTTGCAACTGAATATACTTGCAATTCTTGATCCTCCGCTACTTTATTTTCTTGCTTTTCCAACTTAGAGGTCTTTGAACAACAATCTACAATTTTATTCCAATTCAAACTCTAATTTTGTAGGTGGCTTGAAATACATGGTGTATGGGTCGTTGATCTCTTGCTGAAGAGTTAATATTAGAGCATCAAGAAATTAACTTACCCACTTGTGGTCTATAACACATCATGGTATAGAGATGATGATACTTCTTCTTCTTACTCATTTTAGTGGTGTAGAATGTGTTTTGACCTACTCCTTGAATACTTTAATTCAAAAATGTTAACTGCTTTGACCACAAGCTAGAACAAAGGAGCCTTGTTGTGTTGACTGGAAATTGTGTTCTAGGCTATATGACTTGAGAATATTTTCAAGATAATCCTCTTGCTATTTTAGGCCATGATGTAGAACATTGATTTCTTGACCCGTGATTTAGAATGCCAACTTGCAACTGTGACCAACACTGATCGTAGTGTAGAACATTGTGTTGAGTCAAGTAGGATGGAACATGCATTCTAGGTTGTGTGGTATGGAACCATGCTCTAGCCCATGATTTGGAATGCCAACTTTCCAAGATTGACCAAGTTGACCATGATGTAGAACCATACATTGGGCCATACGGTATGGAACATGTGCTTAGTTGCATGATGTGGAACCATGTTTTGGTCCATAATTTGGATGGTGAGCCTATTGAATTTGATTGTATTAACTGTGGGATAGAACCATGCACTAGGCCATGCAGGGTAAAAACTTGTTGCAAGCCACTTCAACTTCCTTGCACTTTGAGCTACACTTCAAAATATATTGAGTGCAATTTGATTGGGTTGATCGTGATATAGAACATGTTGTGTTGCACTATTTTTGTGGTTTGGGGTACTCTTTAGGACTTAGAAAATTTTGCAAAGTTTTCTAAGTATGTGGCCTTTTGGACTTATAGGTTTCATCACTTGCCATCCTCATGAAGTCTTAAAATATATATATGTGTAGCAACCCCAGGAACACACGCACCGGTCCATTTTCTAAACCCTACTCACAATGCTATTTAAAATACCAAAGATAAAATGGAAAGACAAGAGGAAAAAGCATATAACACAAAATATCAAAATATGGATCTCTTTATTGATATTGAAGCTCGGTTACATGTCGGTCCCTCTTAGGGATACCCATTTTGATACTATAAATTACAAATAGGCAAGGAGTACCCCTTCTACGAAGAGGTGGTGCACTTATAAAAGCTTCCCAGTTTCGCACATGACAATGTATGAGGGCTTACAGATGCCTCCTTCTCCAAGTCTATTTCCTAGAGGGATCCCTTTTGCTCTTGTATGTTACAATATTCATCTGATGTACCTATTGGCCTACAAGAAATGAAACAACAATACACATTTAGGTGTTCAAGATTGCCTCCCCAGATGAGGTTGTTAGTAATCAAAGAGTGTAATAGAAATATGATAAAACTATGCCATAAAATCATGTAAATATATGCTAATGACGTGAAAACATAAAGAAATAGAATAAAAGAAGCTATGACTATCCTAAGCTAAGCCTACGGGCCACTATCCAAGACAATGACCACTAAAGTAAACCTTTCCCTCTTTGCCCCAAAGCTATGGGTCAAATACTGTAATCTAATGTTGAAATAGTAGGTGTTATGCTCTTCAATCCATCAGAGCTTCGTCATATACGTGATCTCAAAGAGAACTCACCAAGTCTCAAAAACTCTCCTCAAAAATATATCTCGATGATAGCCGATTAAAAGATGATTTGGTTCTCTTAGGCTTGCACGTTTTATAGTGTGAAACTCTAGGTCTATGTCCAAGCCCTAGGAATTAATTTATCATGCGTAGTGAAAGTTAGCATGAGAAGATTTTGTCCATTGTCTATGTTTGAAGGCCAGTTAACTGAAATCTAACTGCCCACTTGAGTCTTCTATGCGAACTGGTTGTTAGCATGAGAAGCTTTTGTCCTTTTTTTATGCTTGGAGGTTAGTTAACTTAAGTCTAAATGCAAAATCAAACCTCCCATGTGAATTAGTCATGAAAAGGAATGCAAAGTCACTCCAACTCACCTTTATTGCATGCAGACTACCACTTCTGCTTATGATTAGGCCTATTTATCGATAAACCACTTCTTATGGCTTAGCCACTATCGTCTGTAGTGGCTAATATCTAGCCACTGTCGTCTATAGTGGCTAAGGTATAGCCACTCTAGGCTTGAGCGGATAGGATCCGACCGCTCTTGGTTTGAGCGACCAAGCTTGGATGGCTTGAAAATGACCCAAATGAGTGGTGAGAACCACTATTGATGCTTGGAAAGTCCAATATTATGTCTTATGATCTTATGAGTGTGTCTATGTAATTAGATCCTCTAAGAATGATAGGATTTAGGTGTCTACAGATGCCCCTTTTTGCGATGCGCTGTGTGGAAAACACAACACTGAGCAAAAACGTAGACTGATCTGTTTGTAGGGTGTATGCTAATCAATGGTCTGATAAATTTTAGATGGCCCAATCATGCAATATGGCACACATCCCTTGAATCATCGTATTAATGTTTGGAGAACTTAGCTCAGTGGGTTTTGCATGTTAAATTGCACTCATTCCTCAAACTCAATCAGGTAGCTTCAACTGCTACAAAAATTCTGATCGATAGGAGAGCTACAATTGAAGATGTCATGTCTGCTTATGTTCCCAGCAAACAAGAGAAATTTATGATTATTGTATGCAATGATTCGTAGGAAAAACATGATTTTGCTATGATCGAGTGATCTTTTGTTGATTTTGATTATGATTATGTTGAAATTTTGAACTACCTCTTCACACAATGATTTGGTGAAGAAATGACAATGAATGAAGCGATAAGTCACTTGATCAATATGACTAATCTGGTTCCTTTCTAGCATTTGTTGCTTTTAATGGGCAATCCCACATCCAAGTGTGATTCCAATTGCTTATGATAATCATCCATCCCTATCTCGAGGAATGATCTAGCTATCAATAGCCTTCTTAGGGAGTTAGGATGAGTGATTCTGTTTATGCCTAGATTATATCACTTTGACTTAATATTTTTGATGTCATAGGGGAATTAGAATGATACTTTCGCACCCATGGAGCAGTACGACCATCTTTGTCTTCTTCGAGATTGAAGGGTGGCATATCGTAATTCCAAAATGAGTTGTTTTTGCCCTAAGTGGCCTTATGATTATCTACTCATCTCACCGAAATACATAGAGTGAAAATCGCTGCAATCACCAAGTGGATAGAGCAGGTAACTTGATACAAGGCCTACTTGAGATTGTGATTTTATGTGATTTTTTTGTTATTTTGAACATTATGATGATCCTAAACCACCAAAGTGTGTTTATTTGTTGTTTTTGTGGGATCCCTCAAGGAGAAAATCCCTTATTCTACTCTTTGGATATGGCTGCTGTCAGGTCCAACGGCCTCTGAGTTTTTGCCTGTGGCCACTATCGCCCCGAGTGGCCAAGAAGTTCGGGCCACTGTTGTCAGCGACGACCAAGGCATAATTAAGGAAATATAAAAATTTATTTTTCTAGGGTTTGACCTATCATTTTCACTGTTGAAGATTCATTTTTAGAGCTATGGTGCGATGGTGATGGTTGTGATTTTGAAACTTGTTGGTTGTGCTGAGGATATGGCTACGCAGGGTGAGACATCAACTGTTGGAGGAGCTAGAGCTTCTCGGGTATCTCTCTTCAAAACCCTAGCTCTCTTTTCTTTTGTCTACGTAAAACTGAACCTCACTAAGTAATGAGCAAAATGAGCCTCACTAAACCTGTTGGCAATGAAAAAACTCTGTAAGTAGGCTTAGGTTATCTTTTGCTATGGTGGGTTAGTCCCCAATTTTGCTTTCTATTAGTGGCTTCAGCCTAGGGTTTTTGAAATTTTCCAGTTATTCACTTGCTGCCACCTTTTTGGGCGTTTTGAAATTAGCTTAGTTTTTATGCTTGGGTAGGAAAATTTGCTTTACATTCTATTTTTTTCCCTCCCTATGCTATTTTATTGGAGTTATTTTGTTAGTTTGCAATTTTTTTTAATTTTTTGGCCAAGGGTTCACGGGTTTGTCATGTCGCCCCTTGGCCACTATCGCTCAGAGCGGCCGACTCTAAGCTGTTGTCACTCAGAGTGGCCAAGTTTGAATCCTAACGATCAAAAATTTGATCGTTGGGTCTTGGCCACTGCTACCTCCAGTGGCCAGGTTTTGGCCATTGTAGGTGATAGCGGCTAAAGCTAAAGCCTTATTTTTTTGTTTTTGTTGTATTTTGTTGAATTTTTTATGACTTTTTTATGACTTTTTTGGAATTTTGCTTTGCTTGATTAGGTGCAATTTTATTCTTATTTTGCTTAGAATTAGAATAGTCCATACTATTTTGCATTGTTTTCATGTTTATTGTGAATTATGCCTTAGGTGCATTGTAGTTATGTTTTGTCTTTCTTCTGCTTTACTTAGATCCTTATTGCTTGGGCTTAGGACCCGAAGCTCCTACTTGAATTGCTTCCTAGCTTTGATGACACAGACTAGGCTTGGTTTAAGGCCGGTGGGTTGCAGTATATCATCAAGCTACATTACATCATGGAAGATCAGACCTACCTTATGGATCTGGCCCAACGCTAGGACCCACAGACTAATACCTTCCACCTCCTGATCGATGAGATGACCATCATGCCGAAGGATGTGTATAGGATCTTTTAGATTCCTTTTGATGGGGTGGCCATTACCTCCTTGGACACTAATGATTAGGTGGTTGTCTTCACTCGGGTGTTTAGAGGGCACTATATGGATGCTCTCAAGAACACCAAGTTTAGAGGAGTGTTATCAGTCGTTGGCATGGGGAGGGTGTCTTCACGGTAAGACATGCTATATTACTAATGGTGATCAACAATGTTCTTATATCAGATTTCTCGGGTTTGAGGTTCCCATGGAACCTTATGGTGATGGTGCATGCCTTATTGGCAAGAAGCCTATCATCTATGCATGGGGTAGATCACTATTTGCTTAGTGCTATGATGAGTTGTACCACATTCATCAGTGAGGATATGTCAAAATTGCTTGCAGTAGATTTCCCTAAGGAGCTCTTGGTTGAGATCATAGTGGTCGACGCTCAGACATAGTTCTATGCTACTATATGGGCTCAAGAGCATGAGGAGCATAAGAGCCACACTTTCATAGGGGAGGTGTCCCACTACACTGATGCTTTCACTAGACTATTGGCCAGAGACGTCGTGTGGTGGCCTTACTATGAGTGTCCTGCTTGGGATGATCCAAATAGCTTTACTACTAGGACATAGTGCGAGGGATGGCTTGTTGGCCATAATATTGCCATTCAAGAGTATTTCTTCTACTCTCAGGTTCTTCGTCAGTACAGTTTACAATAGGATGTGCCCTTGATATCATTCTTGTACATGCACCTCACAACAGAGAATGACCTACCTCCATGATAGATTACCTTGCTCTCAGATGAGGAGGATGCCCCAGTTATTGACCCTATAGTGGCTGGGGGAGTTACAGAGGCTTATACTCAATGGTGGGGTGATCGGATGTAGCATGGCGTTGGCAGCCTAGGGCATGAGGATGATGGCGGGGGTGATGGCGCAGATCCGACAAGACGTAGAGTCTGATACAGGACTAATTTATGGGGCCAACCAGTAGTGCAGGTGGTAGTGGAGGATCCTGATGTTCTTGAGGAGGAGTTAGAGCATGAGGAGAGAGAATATCCTCTAAGAGCACAACTACATGAGGTCAAGGTTGAGCTTCAGGCTACTAAGATTCAGGTACAACGATGAGATGATACGATTGAACAGCTCACAGTATAGATACAGGCTCTGTAAGCTACTATTAGGGGTGGCAATATCAGGATGCAATTTGTTGTTCCTCCTTCCACACCATAGGAGGCTCCAGTGGCAGGCTTAGGGGTAGATGTGGTATAGCTCCAATATCTATTGGATGAGCATGAGGTGTGGATCCGGGGACTTGTGGATCATGTTACCATTCTTCAGATGTAGCTCAGGAGGCACAGGATTGTCCCTAAGGATCCAACAGGCACAGGTGGTTTGCAAGTCAGTGGGTGCTCCACCTTGGGGTAGTCTTTCGCCCATCCTAGCCAGCGGACCTGGACTTGAATAGAGAGACCTACAGGCTTGTATCACTCAACTAACGATACCACCACAGGGGGAGGTAGCACTAGAGGAGGTGATGCAAGGGGCTCAGGCCTAGCATTTGACTAATGCCCTACTTGGTCCTTGATTTATTTTTGAGGTTGGCTGACCTACATGACTATAGCCTATGGGAATTTTTGTATATCCATTGGACTTGACACACATACTTTTATGATAGCTTTCATTATGACTTATTATGTGTATTGTTTATTGCTCATGTTTTTGTTATTATTTTATTTTATGATATGATGTGATGATGGTATTATGATGATTTGATGAATATGTTAGATGATAGATGATATTTGAAGATGCTTAGATGAATGTGTAGATGCTTATATGATTTGATGATATGATGCAATGTATTTTGATGATGAATGATGAATTTATGATTGTATGCAAATGGATATTGCCTATATGCTTTATGATGTGCTTCATGGATTTAATGACTTATTTTTGTGGATGCGATGTTATTGCTAAATGCATATTTTAACTTTGCTTTAATTGTATGCATCTAACTTATGTGATGGAATGGTATAAATGAACTTGTATGCTCTAATCACTTAAAATATATGGAATGCATATGACATTGATAATCTTAATAGGTGATACCACAGAAAGTAAAAAAATAATCATGAATTTAAATAATCACTCTTATAATAAGAATTGATTAAGTATTCATATATGAGATGTAATGGTGTGTAATGTATTTTCTTAATAAGTTTATGTAAATTAAAATATATAAAGTAGTCAGTGGTCGTCTATATACTATTTCTAATATATATGCGGTATCTGTCCTACTATGTTGATACCCCCTAATTTATAGAATCTTATAAAGAATATGATGGTGTGAATGATGTTATGATTTGTTGCTATGTAAGAATTTTTGGGGCTTTTTGTATGTTCAAACACTCTAGTTCCCCTATCAACAACTGTCTACTTACCACTTAGACTTTTGAAAAGTAAGGCTTTTACCATGGACCTAGATTTTCATGATCTCTGTGTGTGCATGTGATTGTATATTTTGAGGTAGAACTCAAGCATTTCCTCCGATATCAGGCGGTATTCTTCAGCCCATTGCTAAGATCAGGGATCTTCAAGTGTTCATCTCATCCTTATGTTGGACTTAGTTGGACTATACCACTCGGCAATATTGGGTTACCTAAGCTAGCTCATCCAAATTCAAACACTGGTCTACACAAATACAAGAATCAATTGTGGTAGACATATCGTCATGCGTAAGGATTTCTCCTTCCAGTTTTGTATAATGCTGAGAATTCTAGGGATTCAAGCTTTATTCCTTTCTTTTTGGATTTGGATATTTGCTCATATGTAGTGATGAAAATCACTGTTTATTTTGATTTGATTTTTTCTTTGAGCTTCGATTTTGTAGTGATGATAATCACTGTTTATTTTGCTCACATGTAGTGATGAAAATCACTGTTTATTTTTGATTGAGATTTCTTTGAGCTTTGATTTTTTTGAATTTTGACTATATGATTTGTGTATTAGATTATTGCTTTGAAATCTGGATTGTATGCTTGGCCTTTTGAATATGTACTTTGCTTTGGTATTTTTTCTTATTTTTATTTAAGCAAGGGATTTTGATAGGGTAAAGCTTGTCCTTTTGCCAATTCTCAACACCTTTAAACTAGTTGCATAGGGGGATAAGCAAGGAAGATCCTTTTCACTTAAGGTAACCTAGACCGCTTTGCAGCTTTCATATTTTCCTTGTACCATCTAGGATTTTAGTGTTTCAATTAGTGATGAGATCTTGAGTATCCAAGGCTTTATCATAGCTAGACCTTACCTTCTTCTAATAAAAGTTGTTTTCCTTAAAAGTTAATGAGATCACTAGGTGTGGTTGATTCACCGAAATACCTTAGTATATTATGTATAGCAACAATAATGGTTATGTTGAAAAACACAATTACACACTGGTGTTTATGGAGGTATGGATTATGAATGACTTGTGCGACAAACTATGGTATCACTTTTAAGGCTGTCATGACATATACAATTGTAATGGATGTGAAAATGCAATGCAATGATGTGGATGCAAGATGTGAGAAGCAATTGTTTTTGTATTTTTTATTTTGTGTTGCTTTTGTATTTTTGATTAATTTTGACCAAAGGGCTTATTATGCCTTTGGGGCTTTTGTTATTGATTTTGACTAAGCGGTTTGAACTACCCTTGGAGCCTTTTTGAATTTATGGGATTTGACCAAGTGTTTTGGATTACCCTTGGAGCCTTTAGTTGATTTTGACCAAGCGGTATGAATTACCCTTGGAGCTTTTGATTGTATTGGTTTTGACCAAGCAATATGAATTACCCTTGGAGCCTTTTTGAATTGATTTTGACCAAGTGGTTTGAATTACCCTTGGAGCCTTTGATTGTATTTTGACCAAGCGGCTTGAATTGCCCCTAGAGCATTTGATTTGATGAGATTTGACCAAGCGGCTTGGAACTACCCTTGGAGCCTTTTGAATGGATTTGTTTTTGACCAAGCGGTATGAATTACCCTTGGAGCCTTTGATTGTATTTTTTAAATTTTATGTTTTTATGATTTGTTTATGTTTTTGACATATTTGAATGTTTTTAAATTTTATGGAATATTTGAATGTTTTTTGAATTTTATGGAATATTTGAATGTTTTTGAATTTTATGGAATATTTGAATGTTTTTGTTTTTATGTATAAAATACCTTTAAGTGAATGATATTGAGAGGCTCAGGTTCCTCAACACCATATGATGATATAAGGTGATATGCTCCAGGCCCAACTATTTGTGAAATCATATATGGACCTATCTAGTTTACCATGAACTTATCTCGTAGATACAATGATAGATTTGAATTTTGCTGGTTTTCTTTGAGTACTAGATCTCCAAAATTGAATTATCTTAGGTGGAATTTACTATTGTAAGATTGCACAAGGTGATCCTCATAAACATGAAGATGCTCTAAAGCATTGACTCAACATTCATCAAGAAGCATCAACTGATCAAGGCGGCCTTGTTGCGTAGTATCATCATCTATGAAGTAATTTAATGTTATACGTAGAGTCAGGATTTCCAACTCTAGAGGCATGATGGCCTCAGTGCCATATACTAGTGAAAATAGTGTTGCCCCAGTGGGCATCCGTATACTAGTCCTGTATGCCCATAGTGCAAGAGGCAACTGCATGTGCCAATCCTTGTGATTTTCTTGCATTGTCTTCCTCAAAATAGAGACTATTGTTTTGTTTGAGGCTTCTACTTGTCCGTTTGCTTGTGGATAATAAGACATTGAAAAACTGTGCTAAATATGGTATTTGTTCATTAAATCACGCACATTTTTTTTCTTTAAAGATGGCCTATTATCCGATATTATCTTAGAAAGGACCCCAAAATGGCTTATGATATTATGGAGTATAAACTCCGCAATAATTTGTCTAGTTGTTGATGTTAAGGGAACTGCTTCTACCCATTTAGTGAAGTATTCTATAGCTATTATGATGAATGTGTGTCATCCTAAGGATGGGAGTGAGATATTCCCAATCAAGTCTAGTCCCCATTGCAAGAATGACCATGTTGTTTGGATGGGCTGCAAAGATTGCGATGGTAAGTGCATTAGATTTTCATGATGCTGGCACTTATTACATTTCTTGACATACTCGTAGCAGTCCTTTTCCATGGTGGTCCAATAGTAACCCATTCTCAAGATGCACTTGACGATGGCCATGCCACTGAAGTGGCCTCCACATGTTCTGTCGTGAGCTTACAAAATTTCCCATGATGTTTCATGGGGCTCAAGACAACGGAGTAATACTCCATCATATCCTCGTCTATAGAGGATTTCTCCTAGAAAAATATATCTTGTTGCTGTTTGAATGTTCACCTTTTAGTATGTGACAAACCTTGAGGTACTATCCCAAGCTTCAGGAAGTCCCACAATTGGGAAATCCAATCCTGATAAGTCACAACTTCTATAGAAAATATAGCTTGCTCTTCTTGCATTTTTGAGGTGGTGAACACGGATTGGGGAGAAAATCTATGGTGTATGGTTGCACCACACTCCATAGGCCCTTGGAAGATAAATGACCCCCAAGGTGCTGTTTGTAAGAAATATCTGGCTACAAAGGACCAATCCTGATTTGGCTCAATGTTGATCATTTGAACTGATTATTGATTGGCTGAGTGCGAAAGCACCTTCACATGAACGGTTGTAAAATTAATAATTTTTTTTTGAGGGATTAAGGATTCCAAAGAGGTCATAGTCTCTACAAATATATTTGATGTACGAGGGATTGCATCAATGTCGTACCATTCCAACCTAGCTAAGTAGGTGTCAACAAGTTCCTTGTAGGTCTTCAGGAGTTGGAACTTACATTGGAATAGTCCTTTGACCTAGTTTACTATGAGCAATGAGTCACCAAAGATATTCAATCTTTTAATACCCATTGATATGGTTTTTTGGAGTCCTAGGATCAATGCTTCATATTCTGTGTTGTTGTTTGTGCAAGGGAAGTCTAGTTTGAATGATAAGGAAAATGGAGCACCCTATGGTGTGATAAAGACAATACCTGCTCCACCTCCTTGTTCACACTTCAAACCATCAAAGAATAATGACATGTCTCTTTATTTCTTAGGTTTTTCAAGTTTTGGTAGATTTGATAATGTAAAGACCGCATCATCAAGAAATTCTATGGTGAGAGGATTGTTATCCTGAAGAGGTGCCTCTGTTAATTGATCTGCTATGACTTGTCCTTTGATGGAATTTTGGCTTACAAACTCTAGATCAAATTCTTTCAATAGCATGATCCACTTTGGGGTACGTGTATTGTGATATGTCTTGCTCATCATGTACTACAAAGGATTTTATTTTGATATGACGTAGGTCATATGGCTCAACATGTAGTGTCGCAACTTTTGAGTTACAAAGACCACTGTTAAACACAAATTTTTGACATACACATATCCTAGCTCATAGCTCACCAAGGTCCGACTAATGTAATATATGGCTTGCTCTTTGTCTTGTCCATACTTTTGGGCCAACATGGTGCCCAATGTGAAATTAGTAGCTGATATATATAGTAAAAATTGTATGTCTAGACTCAGTGGATCCAATACTGGTGGTGTTGCCAGATAAGTTTTGATCTCTGCAAAGGCTTGATGGCATTCTTCATCCCAATGAAAGGGAACTGCCTTGCATAGTAACCTATTCATAGTTTTGTATTTGTCTAATAATTACATGATGAATCTTTTAATGGATGCTATCTTGCCTTGTAGTCTCTGCAATTCCCTAGTGTTGGTAGGGGTGGCCATTTCCAGTATAGCCTTTACCTTTACAGGATCTACTTCAATGCCTCTCTTGGATACGATGAATCCTAAAAGCTTGCCATAAGTTATGCGAAATACACACTTCTTAGGATTCAATCGGACATTGTGTTCTATGAGGTGATCAAAGACTCGTCTAAGGACTTTGGCATGCTCTTGCCACAACAGGGATTTGGCTAGTAAGTCATCCATGTAATCTTCCAAGATTTTATGCATATAGTCATGGAATATGTATGTCATGGCTCACTGATATGTGGCACCAAAATTTTTGAGACCGAATGACATCACTTTGTAATAGAATGTTCCCCATGGAGTAATGAAAGTGGTTTTATGTTGATATTCGAGCTTAATACAGATCTGATTGTATTCGGAAAAACCATCCATTAGGGAGAGCATTTCATGACCTACGATTGCATCTACAAGAGCATCTATGTTTGGCAATGGAAATGAATCCTTTGGTGTTGCCCTATTTAAATCTCTAAAATCCATACAGATACAAACTCTTCCATCAGGTTTCCCTATGGGTACCATGTTCGACACCCACTCAGGGTAGTTGATAGGAACTATGAATATTGCATCTAGTATTTTTTGCAATTCGTTCTTCACCATCAAAGTGATGGTTGGATGTATTTTCCTCAGTTTTTGCTTGACTAGCTTCTTCATGGGATCCAACGAAAGGTTGTGAATGACTAACTTTGGATCTATCCCTCACATATCTTTGTAAGTCCAAGCAAAAATATTTAGCCTCTCCTTGAGGAGAGGAATTAGGATGGCTTGTTCCTCTAGAGATAGACTTTCTCCGAACTTAACTTTCCTTGGTTGGGTAGCATCATCACTGATGTCCACGTCAAAATTTGCTTCTATAGCCATATGTGACCCATCCTACCGTTGATGAGGTGTGGGTATTAAATTAATGTCATTGGTGGGATTCATAGGGCTTACTGACTCAGGTTCCAAACCAACATGGAAGATGTCATATGCACAACCTGATGCAAAATGTAATGGCTGTAACATCTCTTTGTTGGTGAAGAGGTCTTCTAGCTCTATGGGTGAACTAGAGTGATCCCAATCAATAGCCTCTACATCAAGATGCAATGATTTGGTAGGATCTGCTAGATTATGAAGTGGAGTGGTCAAATCAATGGAGATCATGTTGATGGATGGAATGAAATCTCTAGGACCACATGGGTGCAATATTGTCTTAGGGGATCTCCTTCCATACTCATGGTGAGGTTCTGGAGCAATGCGAATTTTTAGATCTGGCCCATGAGCAGGGTAGATAATAGGATCATTTGGCTCTAACCGCTATCTAAATGTAGGCAGAGGGGGATTGACCATGCGATGGATGGCATTCAAATAAACTGGTCTACCCAAAAACCGCAAAATAGGGTCTATGGCACGAAGCACTGCTTCTTTCCACAAACATATTGAGTTGTTGTAAATGGTGAGGCCCAAGATAAGCCATCTCGGTCTCATCCTCAAAATCATAATCACTTATCTAGAAGCCATTAGCATTAGTGTGTGGCCCTAATATAAGGGTCTCATGTCTTGGCCCTAAGTAGACCATCTCTATTTCATATTCATATTCTTCATCACTTATGAAGAACCCATTTGTATTTCTCTCTTGTCCCAAAGTTAGGGGTTGATGGATTAGGCCAAAGTAATCTCTTTTTGTTGAGTCTTCTGATTCATAGTCACTTTCATCTAATGTATATCCACTCTCATAATGGATGGACCATGTGAATCTTTGTAAATAACGAGGTCCCTAATAGGCTAAGCCAAGTTGCACCTCATCATCACTTGCCTCATATCCATTCTCCTCATCCCATGAGTTGTACCCTATTGGGGTGGAATCAATTGAGGTGTTTGGATGATAAGTTTCTAGAGGCAGTATGTTTATCATGGCCACTTGTCTATTGCTCAAATTGCTATTCTTAGGGGGTGATAAGGAATGAAATCAATGTCTTCTACCAAACCCATGCTTAATATTTCCAATGCTGCTACAAGAGAGTCATCTCAACCTCTGCTATAATAACCTAAGCCAAATCTATCAGAGGGAAGCTGATATAGTGGCTCGTATGGCCGCCTGCATCCCTGATCATATACACCAAGGCCATAGCCATGCCAATGGCAATGCTCAAAGTAGCTTAGAGAAAAATCAAGATTAGAGAGGTAACAAACATTGACTGTGAATAATTCGTCACCATAATCTTCTATATATGAAGACTTATGAGCGCAGTCCAGGCCAACATAAGCAAAATTGGTTTGGTTGGGAGGGATTCCAAGTGGAACCACTATTCCTACTAGTGGCCTCAAGTCTTTAGGCCTCCCTATATATTGTACAGAATCAATGATATGTGTAAAGGTAATATTATGCACAAGGTACTCTCCTATGCCTATACTTGCCAAGTGTATTGATGCATACGATGTGGATGATCCCACAGATGATACTAGGGAAGAACGGTGATAATCACTATCTTCATCTTGATCTTGAGGATCTTCCTCTTCCATAGGAATTGGCATTTTAGCAATGGCTATAGTTGGAAATTCTTTGGGCCTCTCTTCCTTAACTAAGGGTGCATTTAGCTTTTGATTGTCTTTTGGTTTTGATGTTGATGGTACTTTAGAAGCATTGACTGTCTTGAGTGCACCAGGAGGTGTTGATGTGCATGGGTCTTTTCTTACCCCTTCGTATTTGTTATCCACTTGTGTGGTTGGGTATGAAGGTGCCACATATAGGTGAGTATAAGGGATTACAAATTCTCCTAAAATGTCCACCTGATTAACATATTTAAAAGGCTCTTCATCAGCCAAAACCACATAGACTTTGTTTTCATGCACATACTTGACACATTGGTGCAAGATCGAAGGCACACACTTCATGGCCCTTATCCAAGGGTGCCCTAAGAGGATGTTATATTGCATAGCTCCTTACAAGACATGACACATCATGAGGATGGTCTTGTACCCCACCTTTATGGGTAGGACTATAATTTCCATAGTAGTACATAAAGCATCATTGAAAGCTCTCAATGTGTAAGCTCCTAAAATGATACTGGAATTGGGGATTTTGAGGTGCTCTATTGCAGTTGTTGTGATGATGTTTATCGATGAAACTGTATCGACTAGAATACTCTTGAAAGGTAAGTCATTGATCACCACTACAATGTTTAGTGGAGGGTCTGGTAAGGCATCAGGAACTATCTTAATCTCATGATCATAGAACCAGATTTACAGGTTCCTAGTATTCTTGTACTTGTCCCACAAAGTGTGTGAATGCATTCACATCTTGTAGTTGGAGCTCAATCATTCTTAAAATCTCTATTAGAGTCTCCTTATGCTTTGGGGACTATTGTATGAGATCATAGATGGATAGCTTAGCTAGAGTCATTTGTAAGTTTTGCTCCAATCTACTACGAATAGTTACCACATGTCTCGTTGGTGGACCTGGAAGGTTATCTTACCTTTGCCTAGGGGTAGCTGGGATGTTCATGGGAGATGTAGGTAGTTGCAATTGACCATAATGCCTAGTACTTTTTGCTATGTTAACAATAACAACGATCCCAATGCATCCATGGGTAGGTATGTCAGCTTGAACCTGATTGACTTGGGCCCCTTGCTCTCGAGGGGCCTCATGATTGGGTAGTGGGTTTATGTATATGCCCATATATCTATTATTAGGAGCTAGTGGATTTTCAAATTTGAGCTCTCCTACCTCAATCATGTTTTGCACTTGATGCTTAAACCCGATGCAAGCCTCAATTTCATGCCCTGGTATCTTGTGATAAGGGCAAAATTGATCTTCCCTATATCATTTTAGTTTAGGATGGTTGGGATCTATAATAGGTATATTAGGAAATCTGATCCTCCTGGCCTCGCTCAACTGATTAAATATTGATTGCATTGATTCTGTTAGAGGCATGAAATAACAAGGTGGCTTCCATTCTTGGTTTCTTCCTTGATTTTTCTTTTGGTTGTAGTTTTTTGGTGGGGGATGTGCTTGATAGTTATGTGGTTGTTGTGCACCCCCATACTTGGGTGTAGCCAATATGACTTGATTGACTAGAGCAGGATTGCCCTGATTCTACTTGTACTTGTCACTCTTACCATTCTTGTTCCACTCCTTTTTGTTTTAGAGTTTAATGGTTCCCTCATCTACTTTTATTTCTTCGATGAGCTTAGCCTGTGCGAAACCTTCCTCAAACAAAGGATACTATTGGAGTTGTAGCAAGAGGGAGATACATTTAGAACAACTTTTGGTGAACATGCGAATGATCTCTTCTGTGGGAACAGAGAATGATAATTTTGCCATGAATTTTCTCCATATATTCCCATAATCCATTACTGGCTCATCATCATACTATTTCAAGTTGGCCAGGTCTGAAAGGTTCACCTTATTCTTAGCACTAAAGGAGAAACACTTTAAGAATGCATTTACTAGTTGTTCAAATTTAGTTATGCTATGCTTAGGTAGTTGATTGAACCATTGAGTTGCAGCACCTAAAAATGTCATTATGAATGTTCTTAGCATAAGAGCGTCATTCATTTCAAGATGAAAACAAGCATTGATAAAGTTGGTGACATGTTATTATGCATCCTCTTCTCCTTTAAACTTCTCTAACCTAGGCATATCAAAGCGCTTAGGATATGGAGGGCTAGGGATTGATGGGCACAATGGTTGGTTGTGTATTTTGCTCAATGTTGGCGAGTTCCCAGCTGCCTCTTGTTTCTCAAATGTTTTCATCTTTTTAGCAAGCTCCTGAAATGCCTTTGATGCACAAATTTCCTCCTCTTGTAAGCCTATTCGCATTGGCAATGGAGGTAACTCTTTATCCATTTGATTTATTTCATTTTCCTCCCTCCTATGAGGGGACCTAGGATTATGATCCTAGTTTGTTATGTTTTCCCTTTCCCCATTAGTTGGATTTCGTTCATGATTTGGTGGGGGATTTAATTGTGGGCTATCTTGTCTAGTGTGCCTCTCCTTAGGTGAGTCATCGTGTCTTGTTATTTGGTGGTTACCACCATTTGTCTATAAATTATTAAGAGCTAACCGCTCTGACTGCTCTCTTAAGCACTACTCATGTTGGCGCAAGAGTCTTTCTCTTTGTTTCTCTTGTTCGAGAGCTTCCACTAGCTCTCGCTCTTTGCGTAATGCATTTTCTAACTGCATCATTCGATCAGTTTGTGCTATCATAGAAGACTCATATTTATCCGACTCTATTCTTGTTGTCTTGACTCGTAGATTCCTCAAGGGGGTTTCTACTGTATCTATACTATTGATAGCTAATGTGACTTGTTCAGTGCACTATTGAGTATCCCTATGATCAGACTCCATGCTTCTACTATAAGGTTGATCTAAGGTACCCCTAGATTGGTAAATGTGTTTAGAAGTCATAGTTCATGAGCTTCCATATGCAGAGTTCTCAGTAGCTACAGTTCTTTGAGTGGGAAATCGATCCAACCCATCTAGCTGTCTTGTTTTCTATGGTTGGTCTTGTGGGGTTCCATTTACTCCTATGAGGTCATAGTCTATGGGAATCTTTCCTTTTGTATGAAGGGTTTCTTCTATATGATTACCATGACTAGATGTAGCTCTAGTTTCCTACCCTTCAGTGAGTAAACCTCTTTCATATGTTTCTTGTAAGCCTTAAGGTGTTGCAATTATTGTTTGCCTTTTTGATGAAGAGGGTTTGGTGGTAACATGTTTTCTCCATGTGGATGGATATGTAGAAGTCTCATCATCCCTATGTGAAGAATGGTTTTTAGAAACTTCTTTATGTTCATGTGAGGAGGAAGCCCTTGAAGCTTCCTCACATCTTTGAGATGTTTCTATGTGTTTTGAGGAGGCTAATGAGGTCTCCTCATGTCTCCTTGATGAGGATGGTTGTGAAGCCTCTTTTTGTTTATGTGACTTTGTTCCATGATGTGGTTCATTACTTGGGGTTTCTCGAGGAGATCCTCCAAGGGTTGAGTTATCACCCCTTAGGCTCACAGAGCTATGTATCACGGTCTTACGGGTAGGTCATTCAATGTTACTATGACTCCGCCTATGGGCATGAATTGTTTCTATCTCTCCCTCGATATCAGATCGAGGGTGCTTACTTCTTGTTTTGACCATGTTGTTTTATGACTTGATATTTTGAGTTGCAATTTAGGAATGACCACACAATACCAAACAAATGTTTATCTTGATTACTGATTTGAGTGTGCCCTAGACTATTTGATGTGTTTTTATGTGTTTTTCTCTTGATTTATTTGCTCTTGTTCTTGGATTAAGAACGAGAAGACTCATATATAGTGACAATCAAGTACACTCATACCAAACATGATTTTCTCAAAAGAAGCTAGGGTACACCGCTGAAGACCCAATGGGGGGTTCGCCTAGCTCTTCCACTCTGAACCAATGATTGTTCCAATAGTAGGAGATAGTTTGAACACAAGTAACTTAGTGTCACTATAAGTAAGTTTCTCAATATGTTTTTAGGAAGCTCTAGGGGGTAAACCAGTGGAAGGAGATGAATTCCAATGTCATTGGACTGAATTGAAGGTTGGTGATGAAATACAACTCTCCAATATTTAAATGAGATGTGCATGTGTGGTGTTCATTTTAAGCTTGCATAACATAAAGTGCATCATATAGCATCAATGAATCTTTCCTATATGCCTAAGTGTAAATATACATTTCAATATTCAGAAAGATGTATGAACTATTATGATTTGTATGAGTGCACTTTATTTCATGCATCTATGGCCTCTAGCAAGTGCTCAAAGCAAGCAAATAACATACAATGTCTAGCACATTGGATTCTAGGGTAAAATTTTTAGGCATAAGCCATTGTTCCTATCAATGCCTAGTGGAAAATTTAAAAGAATATCTAAGATATGTGAAATGATTAATTCTTTTTTCTTTTACTATTTCAATTTCCAAATATAAATGTGCTTTAAGTTATCTATTTTAGGCACGCATAAGTAGATAGAAAGCTGTAAAATATCAAAAAATCTATACCAACCTTTGATCTAGCTCAAAGGGTCTATGTTTTGACCTTTTGCTACACTCTAGTCCTGGTCGCTGTTGACTAGAGTGGCTAGTTCTTGGCCGTTGTAGCTCAGAGTGGCTAAAATCTATTGGTCATTGTAGCTCAAAGCGGCTAGTTTCTGGCTACAGATCAGAGTGGCTAGACCTTCACACAAAACTAAGTTAGTATTCTGGAAGAAAATAAAAAATTAGTGGTTGTCCCATAGTGATCGCCATATGTAATGACCCCGAGAACGCATGCATTAGTCCTTTTTCTAAACCCTACTCATAATGCTATTTAAAATACCAAAGATAAAATGGAAATACAAGAGGAAAAAGCATATAACATGAAATAACAAAATATGGATCTCTTTATTGATATTGAAGCTCGGTTACATGTCGGTCCCTCTTAGGGATACCCATTTTGATACTATAAATTACAAATAGGCAAGGAGAGCCCCTTCCGTGAAGAGGTGGTGCACTTATAAAAGCTTCCCGATTCCACACATGGAAATGTATGAGGGCTTACAGATGCCTCCTTCTCTAAGTCTGTTTCCTAGAGGGATCCCTTTTGCTCTCGTATATTGCAATCTTTGTCTAATGTACCTGTGGCCCTGTAAGCAATGAAACAACAATGCACATTTAGGTGTTCGAGATTGCCTCCCCGGATGAGGTTGTTAGTAATCACAGAGTGTAACGGAAATATGATAAAACTATGCCATAAAATCATGTAAATCTATGCTAATGATGTGAAAACATAAATAAACAGAATAAAAGAAGCTATGTCTATCCTAAGCTAAGCCTGCAGTCCACTATCCAAGATAACGACTGCTAAAGTAAACCTTACCCTCTTTTCCCCAAAGCTATGGTTAAAAGACTGTAATATTATATTGAAATAGTAGGTGTTATGCTTTTCAATCCATCAGAGCTTCACCATATACATGATCTCAAAGAGAACTCTCCAAGTCTCGAAAGCTCTCCTCAAAAATATGTCTTGATGATAGCCGATTAAAAGATGATTTGGTGCTCTTAGTCTTGCACCTTTTATAGTGTGAAATCCTAGGTCTATGTCCAAGCCCTAGGAATGAATTTCTCATGTGTAGTGTAATTTAGCATGAGAAGATTTTGTCCATTTTCTATGTTTGAAGGCCAGTTAACTGAAATCTAACTGCCCACTTGAGTCTTCTATGCAAACTAGTTGTTAGCATGAGAAGCTTTTATCCTTTGTTTATGCTTGGAGGTTAGTTAACTTAAGTCTAAATGCAAACTCAAACCTCCCATGTGAACTAGTCATGAAAAGGAATGCAAATTCACTCCCGCTCACCTTTATTGCATGTAGACTACCACTTCTACCTGTGATTAGGCATGTTTATCGACAAACCACTTCTTATGGCTTAGTCATTGTCATCTGCAGTGGTTAATATCTAGACCCTATCATCTATAGTAGCTAAGGTCTGGTCACTCTAGGCTTGAGCGATTTGGATCCGAATGCTCTTGGTTTGAGCGACCAAGCTTGGATGGCTTGAAAAGGCCCCAAATGAGTGGTGAGAACCACTATTGATGCTTGGAAAGTCCAAGATTATGTATTATGATATTATGAGTGTGTCTATGTAAGTATCTCCCCTAAGCATGACATGATTTAGGTGTCTATAATATGATCATGCAGTCATGCATATATGATCAAGCAACAATGCAATAATATGACAACCAAAAATTCAAGTGGAACAAAATGTCATGCAAACCATGCAAAATATGACAAGAAATCATGCAGTATGATCAAGCAAACCAAAATGTAAGATGAAGAATAAAGATGTAGAATCATGCATAATATCTTTTTAGGTGCATTATGTTCATTGGTTCTTTTAAATATTTACCATCTAACATTACCAAATGATAGTCTCCTGAGCCAAACTTGGTCATTATGATAAAGGGGCCTACCTAATTGGGCTAAAAATTGCCTTTAAGATCTAAATAAGCATTGGTATTATTTTGGTTCTCCTTGAGGACAACATCTCTTGAAATAAGATCACTTAAGCCTATTTTGATAGGCTTAAAGATGCTTTAAGGTATGAATATGCTTTTCATCTAGCAACTCTAATTGGTTTAAATGATCTAAATGATACTCGTTGTTGACCAAGGCATATTGCAACAAGATGAATAATGAAGGGACCTCTAACTTGAATGGAAAAACTACCTTAGTCCCATAGACTAAGATATACAAAGAAGCACCTGTAGGAGTCCATACATTGGTACAATAGGCCCCCAAGGCAGGAGAAATTTGGATATGCGAGTCGTGATCAATCTTACTAATCAAATTCTTGAGGATCTTTACTTAAGACTTATTGAATGCTTTGGCTTGACCATTACCCTAGGTGTAATACAAAGTTGACCACTTGTGATGAATATTGTAATTAGCACAAAGCTTATAAACATCCTTGTTCTTGAAAGGAGTTTCATTTTTAGAAAGAATCACCTAAGTAATCCCAAACATACAAAGGATTTGGTTGAATATGAACTTGGAGACCTAAGCTCCAATCACCATGGCTAGGGGTATGGCTTTGACCTACTTAGTGAAGTACTCTATTATTGTGATGATAAAATTGTGACCATCATATGAAATTGGATTAATATTCTCTATGATGTCCAATTTCTACATGGAAAATGACCAAGGAGAAGAAATAACCTAAAGGTTTTGAGAAGGAGCATGAATAAGGTTTTCATGGTATTGACACTTGTAACATCAAACATGGTCACATGCATATTTCTCCATGGAAGACCAATAGTACCCCTTTCAAAGGAGCTTCTTGGTAATGGTATTACCACTAAAATGGTATCCACATGATCCTTCATGAGCTTCACTAAGATATAGTTGGGATTCATTAGAGTTAAGGCATCACAAAGGGATGCCTTCAAATTTTTTTTAATATAAAGTATTTCCAATTATAAAAAATGACATGCTCTTTTGTGTGAAAGCTTATGCTAATTGCAGTCTAAACCATCAAGAATTAAATCATCCTAAAGGAAATAAAATATGTTCTTATACCATGGTTCATATAGGAAAGCTATGATGGTTAGAACATCTAATAGAACAAGACTAGAACTAAGCAATGTAGGATCCCAGAGTTATCTAATGATAATTGATGCTTGATCATATTCCAACTCTAAGGGAAATAAATAAATGGCCATGGCATCCACATGGTGATTGGAAGATCTAGGTATAGGATCTATGGTTACATGATCAAATGCGAATAGAAGATTGGTGAGACTCTACTTGTAATATTTTAGTTTATCATCCTGAGTTTGCTAAAAATTGTTCCTTTGATTGACCACAAGTGGAGAGTCACCAAAAATTGATAGTACTCTAACATTTAAGGCTAAGGCTACTCTAAGACCAAGGATCAAGGTTTCATATTTTTTACTATTGTTCATGTAAGAGAAAATAATCTTGAAGGAAAGGAGGATGAACTATTTTTGTAGAGTGACTAGAACAATTCCAACACTAGCACCCTTTAAGCATCGGGCTCCATAAAAAAATAAAGTCCAAGACTCTGGATCTTTGGCTTCTACACTAAGGCACTCATCAAGAAACTGGATGACTAAATAATTTATTGTGAGACCAAGAGTATCCCCTTCAGCATACTCCCTTGGGATCACAACTAACTTAGGGTACACCAAATTTACCCCATTATAAAATAGAATGTCAGTGGGATAAGGCAGTGTCTCATCCTCATCACTCCACTCCAAGCCTTCATGATCAAAATATTCAACATAAGTAATGAGGTGATCATCATAATAAAATTACAAAGGTTGGTTTTTATTGGGTATGTAGCCTATGCCACATCTTCCATTCCAAAGCTCAACTTTCAAAAGCTCAAGAATACCTTTCTGTTGTGGCCCTAGACGTTTACCTACATATCCCATACTAGATAAGAATTTCTTTGGAAGTGAGTAATCATTGGATAGGTAAAAATGGATGAAATAACACTCTATAGGAAGAGGGTTGGTACCATAGATATTTTATTCAAGGTATATACTTGCAAAGATAAAGGTACACATGCCAACATGTACTACTTCACCTTTCTTATGAGGAAAACCCATAGTGCTCGATGAACATGGAAACTTGGCTAAATCCATAAGAGGTTCTTCAAAAAAATATTTACTTGATCTTATGATGAAACATTGATTAGTTGTTCCTAACTTACTTTTCAATTTTTGAGTAGCTTGATTATGTGAGATGAAGAAACTAATGGACATAAATTGAGAATAGATCGATCTTGCTCAACCATTAAATAATATTCGAATGGATGAGGATAACTTGAAATGGTGACAAGTTGATATTTTAATTCAAACTTCAAAAATTGATGGAGAGTAGAAGGGACAACCCTCATTCCATAGATACAAGGGCATGCAAGAAGGATATTAAAAGATGCAGGGCATGGTACCACATAAAACAAGGTATCTAAGATCTTAGGTCTCACCCTAAGGGGGAGGGATATAATGCCATAGGCCTCTTTGGAATCATTATTGAAATCTTTGATGATGACATCAGATCTAATTAAATCCTCCTCTTTTAATCCAAAATTTTAGAAAAAAAGATAAGTGCATAGATAAAGGGAGGAACCATTATCTATCAAAATTTTCTTAATAATTTTTTTTACAATATATGCGATGATGTAGAGGGAAGAATCCCATAAAAAATCTAAGGAATATCATCATCCAAAAATGTGATATGATGTATCCCAAGGGAACCTACAAAATTAGCTATAGCTCTAGGAGAAATATCTTGAGGAACAAATTGTTGTCTTAGAAGCTTCAAAAAGGATTTCCTATGAATTGGAGAAGTTTACAAAATATCTAAGAGGGAAATCTTGGATGGGGTACTATGTAACTATTATTGAATGATGAAGGATACTTTAGGTTGTGGTTTCAACACTAGGGGTGGTTTTTCTACTCTCATACTCCTTTTTTAGGTACTCTTCAAAACTAAGGATGGTTTTGAAGGTTTATTGAATGTAGAACTCATATCTTGCTAAGATAGTTGAGTCAGTTGATATCGAGCTTGTTGCCTTATAGTTGCTGCTATCATATCAACCATGTTATTATAGAAAGGTGGCACATTATGATATGATATTTGATTAGCTTCCTATTGCCCATGGTTAGGGAGGAGATATTGGAAGATCACCATGTCTTTATTAGTTATGGGTGCTTTTTGAGTAGGAGGTTGATTTTTTGTTGGAGGATTAGGTTGAGAACCCTCTATAACAAGGTGACCTACATCAATTAAGTCTTGAACCACATGTTTCAAAATATTACATGAATTTTTAATGTGCCCCTCCACTCTATGACACTCAAATTGTTTATTAGGCATAAACCAATTAGGTATAGTATCAGGTTACCATATGGGAGGTAACTCAATAATATTAGCTTTTGAATACTACTTTAGAACCACCATCATAGTTGTGTTGAGTCTTGTAAAATTTCTTGGAGGGGATTTTTGAGGTTGGCTAAGCACCATATTTTGCAAGGTGTTGGCAAAACTGTTGATAGGTCTATTATCAGTTATCCCATCACCAATTACATGCTTGTTCTTATACTAATATTTCATGGTCCTATATTATTATTTCTTTGGATTAATTTTACATCTTTAAATAAGGAATTGATCTACCCTTCTTGCTAGATCTATTGCTTAGTCAAAAGAGGTAATAGTTATTTCTAATTCATATGATATTTTCTCTTGTAGATTTTTAATAAAGATCTCTAACATGTATCAAGAAGGTAGACTATATCTTAACCATCCGATCAAGCTTCTCCAATGAGAAAATAATTCTAAAAAACTTTCATATTTACCTTGCTTCAATATATAAACATCTTTCATAGTCATATTTTTCTCAACATAAGCTTTGAATTGTTGAACAAATAATTTTGCTGTCTCTTCAAAATTCCTTAAATAATTAAGAGGTAGTTGATAATGCCATTTCAATGCCATACCATGAAAGATATTAGGGAATGTATTTAGTAACAATACATCATCATATATAATATCATGACATGTTATCCTAAACATCCTTAAATTTTTAATTGGGTCCTTTGTTCCCTTATAAATAGGTAAAACCAACATAAAAAATTCTTAGGGTAGGTCATAGAAGTGACAACAAGGTTGAGGATTCATTTAGTTATTTTAATAGACCTCCTATTATCCTTGAGTTCCTATCTAATAGGCTACTTTGAGTTCTAGAATCATTGGGCGACTACTAGTCTTGTGGTATTATGTGTAGAGATTGTAAAACTTAACCTTATCTATCAAGCACTCATTCTTTGCATGCTTATTATTACACCTCAAAAAATACCATCAAAACCTTCCCCATATCTTCTTGTCTCTTTTTTGTTTAAAATATATCTAGCTAAGTTATCAAGGATGAGAGGATGCCTATCTTAAGGTTTTCAAGCAATTTTTTTAAATATTAACCCTTGTAATCCTTATCAAATCATTGGTTGATGATGAAATAATTCCAAAAATTCTTTCCCTTTTATTATAGTGGATATATAATAACTTTGGTAGAGTTTAAATATTATAAAAACTAATTTGATAGATATCTCCTCTTGCTATTAAATTTAGTGCTTCTACGTAGCCTTCGTAGATCCTTATCAATAAGATAATATTCAAAGTCTTTGGAGCCATGTTCAAATGCTTATGATGAGGCCCAAAAATGCCTCATTATTACACTATGTTTGAAATATAAAAAATTGTCATATTACCAAACATGACAAGGTTAATTGCCAAATAGTTGATTAAAATATATTATTTGTTAATTATTTGCATGATTTCATGTTAGGAATATTATACCCCTATTTTGACTATTTTTAGCATTTTATGACCGATTTTGCTTGATTAAGTAGCAAATAAAATATGCATTTAAATTAGCCAAATGTTGGATGCTGATGTCCATTAACTTCATAATGGTTTTTAAATATTTTACCAGCCTTCAACTTGTTTGAAATCCACATTGGAGCCAAATTATCAGGGCTGTCATAAATCTGAAAATATGCAAAAAATAGCCATATAAAAATCAGCAAGCTGTCACTTTATAGGAGAACCTCGAAGTTGTCAAGAAAATCATGAGGAAATGGATGGAATGAGTTTATAAGGACTAAAAAATACATCTGACCTATTTATAAGCATTCCCACATGGTCTAAATAGGCAGCAACAGGGTATAACAGAATAGAGACAATTATGCAGTTTATTGCATAGTTCCAACATGGTTACCTGATGAATGGAATGTATGGTTTTAGTAGCAACATAATATATTTATTTGTGTTTTATATTTCCCATGTGCTAATTTTTTTGAATCTAGAAAATAGCACCAAAAGTTGTAACTATGCAACAGTAACAAAAATTCGATGTAAATTCTAGCCAGCTACCAATGAATGGCAAGGCATGGAATTTACCAATGAGAAAGGATGAAGTCAGTTGGAATCACCTCCTGGGAGCTGGATTAAAAGACCTACCTAAAAGAAGCAACCAAAACAAGCAGTCTAAAGATGTTTTGATCTTAAAGTGCACCTACAACCAGTTATTCTGAAGATCTTCAGAATAACAGGGGAACACACTTTAGTTTGACTTTTTGAGTTTTCCAAGCGGTTGAAAAGGTAACTTAAGGTTGAGGTAATATAGGAAAATTCTTCTACAACTGTCCCCACTATTCATTGATGACTAGAAGACATAGCTCATGAAAAATATCAACTAATGCAATTGACACTGTCCTGAAATAGCCCCAAATTTGTTGCAGCATAATAGGCAAATAAGTTGCAAGATAGGAATGGCATATTTTATGTATGTAAATAGATATTAGATATTTATAAAAGGTGTAGCTCCCATGTTGGTTGAGCTAAGAATAAGTAGAAAGTAGCTATTAGGAAATAGGAGTTTTCAACAGTAGATATTAGACTGTAACGGAGTGGAGCAGCAAAATTGTAATGTTATTTCTAGAATAATAAAGTGTAGTTTTTTTCATCAGTTTTCATTGTGCATGAGTGTGTTATCATTTAACAAGTAGAAGATATATTATAAATTCTTCATAAAAAGGAAGCAAGGGCCACTTACAGGCCTAGGAGAAGGACTAACTGACAATTTTTTCCCTGAACTTTGCTGCGGTATAATTGAGGTGGATATTTGTCAATTTCTTTATTTGTTTCACACTAACCATTATTGTAGCTTCATGATTTGTTTTCCATGTTTAGAATAAGTTTTCAGATTTCATAAAATGTGTGATCAGTAATAAGACTAGTTAGATCTGTGTCTTTCATGTTCCATATTTTCAGCAATTAAAACAATTTGCAACAGTATTCTGGTTTCTTTACTTTCAACAATTTTACAAAGTTTTCTTACATTTTTTCTTTTGCTGTCAACTACTGTGATAGAAGATTGACAACCTTCTGTAACAGAGCATTGAAAGGTGTTTGAATTATGTTTACTTCCAACAATTTATATTCTATAAAAGTAATTAGGATATTCTGCAATTGTACTTAGATTTCCATTTTTGTAACATAGGATTAGATTTCCATTTCTATAAGTAAACTAGTTTGTTTTATGCAACATAGAAGTAGAAAGGTAATCTAAAAACCCCCACATAATCTATTCTACCAATAAAACTTGCTGCTCCCAAATGAAATAAACTGCAACCCTACTTAAGTCTTCTCTTGTAAATAGCTTTGGACACCACCCTGGTTTGAAAAATCATTGAGATTTAATGATGCTATTAATGACACGCATCAGCTTAGATGTCTATAGATTGAACTAGAAATGCTCAACATAGTCTTCCAAAGTTTTGTCTTCCTTTTGGATCATTTGTCTATAGATTGAACTAGAAATACTCAACATAGTATTCCAAAGTTTTATCTTCTTTTTTATCATTTGTAAAACTTTATCTCTTGCCTTCCTTGTATTACAATAATCTTAATATTTCCTTAGAAATTTAACCTTCATTATCTTCAACATGTTGATATTTTTATTGCCTAATCACATAAACCATTGTAGAGATATATTTTTTAAGGTGGATGGGAAGAGCTTCAATTTATGTGCATCTATATTATAGTCATAGCTTTGACATAGGATATCAAAATCAAAGAGAAAGATATTTGGGTCTTCAAAAATTAGTTAATGAAAAGTAGGAAGAACTGAAGGAGGAATAATATTTATATTTATCTCTTCTTGTGTTTTTCTTATAAGTAACTAAAATGCGGTGATAGAAGTATCTTCTACCACCATTGAGAAGATCCACTTATCCCATAATGTTCAATAAATATGAACTCTAGCACCTGATGTCAATGGAGACTATGCCCATTTTGTGGTTGAGTCTTTAGATGCCTTTTGGGATCTATGTAAGAGGAACCCTTATAAATGATCAAGGAAAATTGATCTAATCCTTTTGGACTGAATAATTTATCTATCTATCCACAAGATTTTTTATATTATTGTAGATCCTCATATTGCTCTTGTTATTACTTTTTCTACTAGTTCTATCCTATTCTCTCACTATCAACCTTTCCTATACTAATATATGTTGTGTTTGGTAGGAATATACTTGTAGAGGGGGAAAACTACCCTGCCATATATGATTCTCAATTGGATCCACTAGGAGCCTAGGTGATTGTGATGGTGTGTTATATTCTCTACACTCAAGGGCTTAGAGATCAAAGGGTTTAGTAGGAATGGTTTAAGGACTCGATCCAAGTCTAGGGATGGAATGTTTGATGTATATATTGAGCAAATACCTATGTCTAAATTTTCTAAATTCTAAGCTATGGAAAATGAAAGAACAATGCAAGAAAAAAAATGATGCAAGAAGATAAGAAGCTAACCTAGGATGATTCTTAATTTTCAATGATGACTAAACTGTAATTTGCAATAAAATAGATATTTTATTTTCATTAAGGGTTTGAGAGAATGCAAAAATAGAATTAATCCTAAAATGCAATCTATATGCTTTTTCTCTTTCAAATATCTAGAAATGCAACCAAATATTTTATTTTTATTTGTGATCTAGGTTTTAAATTGAAATAGATAGAAAGAAAACATCAAACAGCCTAAGGATTTTAATTAGGAAACTTACTTGATCTAATGGTTGATCCTATATTTTAACTTGCATCCAAATATATCCCATAGCTTCACAATCTACAAAATAGTTAAAAAAACCCTAGAAACATTGACCAGCATTTGGGGGCCTACTTAGGCCATTATATGACCAAGCTTGGAGGCATAACGATCAAGCCATCTTAGTCATTTTAGCTGACCATTTGAAAAAAAATAGAGATCATTAACCATTTTGGAAATGAACAAGATAATATGAAATGAAATGAAGACATGAAAAAAATAAAATACAAACAATGACATTATGACATAGATGAAGCTTGTAAACACATATTGAGGGTTTGGGAGTGAAAAATTACCCCAAAACTTGATGAATTTGAAATCATGCCCCGTAAGGGGTGATCGTGAATTTGGATCTACCAAAATTGTGCCTGTACACAAGGTATGAATTTCTTGTTGGACATTTTGAGTCAAAGTTGTCATTGATGTCAAGGAACAAAGTCATCATTGATGTCAAGGAATATGTCAAGGAACAATGCAAAGGTTAATGGCAAAAAGCTTCATAATATTTTAATATTATGTGGAATCATATGAAGGGTTTTTATTAAAACCATGGGTGAGCAAAAATAAAAGGTTTTCCCTAAAACCAATGGTGGCACAAGTAAAAAGTTTTTCTTAAAACCAATGGTGGTATAAAATAAAAGGTTTTTCTATTAAAACCATGTGAGCAAGTTGTAAGGTTTTTCTAAAAACCTAAAGAGGCCCTTAAGTTTTGTTTAAGGCCAAAAGACCATGTTTTTATTTTATTTTATTTTATTTTATTTTTTTGTATTTACATGGTGGAATCGGTAGCCGCCACAAATCTAGGCAAGTTGTCCAGCTTTTTATGGCCACCACAGTATTCTGTGTTGTCCACCCTGGAAGCTGCCACATAGATCTTCACACAATCCACCATTATAACCACCATGCCACAATTATTTTAAAACTTTTATGCTGCTGAAAGCACCAGGAAAGGGACAAGCGTTCAGTCCGACGAGTCCCGAGATTTGAACCTTGGACCTCCGCCCCCTTATGGGGTTTGGATGAACCAATTGGTCTACACCTCGGACCTGCCAAAAGACCATGTTAATTATTAAATTATAATAATTAAATTCTTAAAGAATTTAATTTATTATATTTAATAAATTTCCAAAGCTAAAGTTTGGCCACATTTCATAAAGTTTGGACATCGAATTGTTTGTGTGCAAAGTTACCCCCCTTCCATCGATGTTACCACTTGCTATACGATGTCCTCATTGGCGACATGGAGAAATGAAGGCGTATGGTATATAAATACCATAGCCTTCTTAAAGTCAAGACATCCACTCACATATGTCAAAAATAATTAATGTCAATTTTCATGTGCAATTCCCTCGTGATAGCAATTCATGCAAAGTTCTTGGACAACATGAGTGAAGGAGCCAATTCATGGCTCATGTGAATAGTGGAAGTCAAAGGGCATAAGGTAGTAGAGGTTTCAAAGGGAGCACGTGGTTCCATGGAGTTGGGATCCATGATGAAAGCACTTGTGGAGAGAAGTGCTCAGTTTGAATATTCGTACAATGCAAAGTGGTAACACTCTTTTAAATTAAAATATTTTGATTTTTGACTTAGGCTAAGGTTAATCTTAGGATAAGTAAGGAGAAAAATGATTTTGGATTTTTGCCTAAGTTAAATTTTTTTTTTTTGTGGGTTTTATAAAGTGTTTGATGAATATTTAAGTGATGGGTAAAAATTATTTTACCTTAGAAAATGAAAGATTAGTTGTTGCATTATTTTTCAAAAGAATTATCTTTAAAAATGCAATGTTAAAGTAGGGAGTCATAAGTAGAAATTGGATTGATTTTTGAATAATAAAATTCTAAAGTGGCTTATGTCAAATATGATTAATTGAGATAAATTTGTGATGAGTTAGGGTTTTTGAGAAGTGAATATTCAAACTATTGTGGTGTTGGATATTATTTTAAGAAAGGAGTAATAAGGTGTATTTGTGAGTGATTATATGATTTGTATTGTTTGTCTAACTTCCTTGAGATTTGCAAAGTGATGTTTATGGTTGTGACATATTTGTGTGGTCTACTTCTCATAAAGAAAAAAAGGTATGGGCACATTATTCCATAGTTGAGTTGATTGGTTGATTTTCTAAAAATAAGTTTGGAGTGAAAATGACTTGATTAGGGTTTCCTCATTAAGTGTGTTGAGTTAATGCTTCAAGGTTTTATGGAATAAAGAATTGTTGTTAAAACCTTGTTTTATAAGCATTGTTGTTGAATCCATTGGTTGTGTGAAGAACTTGAACTAGGGTTTGAAAAGAACATGAGTATAATTGTTATGTGAAGATTGTGTTATAAGCATTGTTGTTGAAGTGAGTTATTGTGTGAAGAACTTGAACTAGGATTTGAAAAGAACATGAGTATCATTGTTATGTGAAGATTGTGTTATAAGCATTGTTGTTGAAGTGAGTTGTTATGTGAGGAACTTGAACTAGGGTTTGAAAAGAAATTTAGTATCATTGTTATGTGAGAGTGGTTGATAAGCATTGTTGGAAATATTTTGAGTGAATGTCATACACTTGGACTAGGGTTTGTAAGGAAGGATTGTTTCATTGAGTGATTGGTTGAGTAGATTTGGTTGAGCCTAGTCAAGTGGGTGTGTGAAGTGATTGTTCAAGTTCCATAAAACAAAACTATTATATATTCTAAATTGAATTGAGAAAGTGACTGAGTATTGAGTTGAAGCATATTGAGTCTCTAACAATTCTCCTTATGTTTCTTAAAAAGTGATTGAAAGTGATTGAGTATTGAGGTGAATGTGAAGCATATTGAGTCTCTAACAATTCTCTATACATTTTTGAAAGAATGATTAAAAGTGATCGAGCATTGTGATGAGTATAAAATTTATTGAGTCTCTAACAATTATCTTTATGTTTATATGATATTGGATAAGTTCTAGTGTGGACTTGTTGTGCATATTTGAGACAAGTCTTTGAGAAGACTTATGGAAAAATTTGGGTAAGCTTTTGTGGAATCTTACAATATAGATTGAGAGAATATTTGGATAAGTTCTTGTGGAAAATTATTGAGCATATTAGACAATTTCTAGAGAGGACTTGTGGATAGATTGGTATGAGATTTTGTGGAAGATTACAAGGTATACTTGAGACAAGTCTTTCATAAGACATGAGAACATAGTTGATTGATTGATTTGTTCAAACCTTGAGTTAAGGTTTGGGGTAGATCCAATGAGAGTTGATTTAATATTGAGTCAAGCTTTGAGTTAAGGCTTGAGGATAGAGATTGAGGATAGATTTGTGCTTGAATGAAGGACTGTGTTTAGTACAGATTTGAGGATAGATTTTGGTACAGATTAGAGGACAAGTTTATGCCAGACTAGAGATAGAGATTGAGGACAAATTTGTGCTAGATCGATGTACTGTGTTTAATGTAGAATCGATACAGAGCTTTGGAGGTGACCAAGTTAAGAATAGAGATCTCTATCCAGAGCATGGAAGAAAAGTGTCTTCTATGAATATAGTTCCATTTACTAAGGGTAGTGGAGGCAGAGGTCTTCTAGAGGATCACCAACTAGAGAAAATATTAGGATATTGGTGTCTCCTATGGATATAGATCCATGAAATTGATTAGAGAATTGGTGTCTCCTTTGGACAGAGGTCCATAAACATTGTAATAGGGAAAGTTTTCCCAAGAGATTGATTGAGAAAATTTTAGTGAAATATTTTCTCTATGGAGTAGCCCACATTGGGTGAACCATGTAAATTCTGGTGTCTCAATTATGGGTGGTGATTTGTGCATTGCTTTAATTACTACTATTGATATTACTATATTTACATTGCATAATATTGATTGGGAAAGAAAAAGTAAAAAGTGGTCTTATACTGTTCACCCCCCTCTCAGTATAAGCTTGTGTTCTTCAATTGGTATTATAGTCGATTCCTTCAAAAAAGGTTTAACATCTTGAAGGAAGATCTTACAAGAACACAAATGGAAAAGAAAGACAAAGGCAGAACCATAAGACACAAGAAGAAAAGAACATACATGTTCATGAAATAAAAAGAAGATGAATTTGATATTGTTTTTTTGGGAGGAAAAGTAGAAATAGATTCAAGAGATGAATCAAGTAGTGGAGAAAATATTAGATGGATAAAATTTTGTACCAGATGTAGGAATATAGGTCACCATGTAACTTATTATCCACAAGAAGGTGAAGAATGTTTTGTTTATGGTCAACTCGATCATGATGTAGGTTATTGCAATGGGTTTAGTAGCGGTGAAGATGAAGATGATATTATTAGAAATGAAATCCTAGAGGTTGGTTCAAGAAAGGATAACATGGACAATCAAAACAGGTATGAGGAAAAACTCTACTTTCAATATTAGAAGAAAATAATCCTATTGAAGACCAAATAAAAGATAGAAATTTAGAAAAATAAAAGGAGGAAGCTAATCTTAAGGAACTTGTTAAGTTGAAAAATGAGAACTTAGAATTAAAGGCTCAAATACAAGAGGATGAGAAATGTAAGACAAAGCTTCTACAAGATCTCTCTAACTTGAAAGATAAGGTTGAAGAGGCAAGGAAAGTTAAAAAAGGTATGATTGAATAGTTAAAGATTAAAGAGATAGAATGTGAAAGACTTATGGTTACTCTTGAAGAATTAAAAAGGGAGAACTCATGATTAAGGGTTCAAGCTCAAGAAGATGAGAAAGCAAAAGAAAAGTTTCTACAAGAACTCACCAACTTCAAAATCAAGGTTGAAGAGGTAAGAAAAATTGAAGAAGGTATGGCCAAAAAACTAAAGATAAAAGATCTAGGGTGTAAAATATTAGAGCATGATAAAGTTTCACTAAGGGTGGAAGTAAAATGCTCTAAGAAAAAGCTACACAAGTTTAAGGAAAATTCAAAGAATTTGGACAGGATTATCCATGCACAAAAGTCATCAGTCACCAAAATAGGACTTAGTTCTAAAGAAGAACAAAGGAAATATGAAGTAGAAAAAGGAGAGTCAAGCTCAAACACCTAAAAAGAAGAAGTATAAAAAGAAGTAAGTAAAAGAGAGAGTGAGACTTCTAAGGATGAGTTGGAAAACATAATGTTCAACAAGAATAGGAACAATGCACTAGGAAGAAACAAATGGAATAATAATCAGAATAGGTCAAGAGAGACTAAGAGACCAATGAGGTCAAGACAAGGAAGTTTTAATGGAATATGTTTTTCATGTCACAGGTTTGGGCACATGGCTTCATAGTGTAGGACACATGAAAGATAGAAATATGAGAATAGATAACTTTTCAATGGGTATTGCTACTCATGTAATCAGTTTGGTCACAAGACAATGAATTGCAAGGTTCATGACAGAAGAAGACATGGCTTCATTAGGAGAAATCCTAGGACATTTGCATCTCCAAGGAATAATAACATTAAGTGTTATAAGTGTAATAATGATGGTCATACAACAAAGTGGTGTAGAGTAGACATTCCAAAATCAAGTATGAATAGGAACAGGAATAGGAACAGGAACAGGAACAGGAACAAGAACAGGAATAGGAACAAGAACAGGAACAAGAACAGGAACATGAACAGGAACAGGAACAAGAATAGGAACAAGAATGTAGAAATGGAAAGGAACATGGACATGGAAAGGAATAGGAACAAGAACAGGAACAAGAACAGGAACATGAACAGGAACAGGAACAAGAATAGGAACAAGAATGTAGAAATGGAAAGGAACATGGACATGGAAAGGAATAGTCAGAGGAATAAAAAGGATCAGATAATAAGAAAAGAGGATAAAGGTAAATAATAGTACTTGTAGATTAAAAATACATGCCAAACAAAAATAAAATCACAATGACAGAGTACAGAATAGTTGCACAAAACAAACGATTTCTATTAATCGATGGAGTTTAAAAACTCCTTTTTGAATACAACTGGGCTTGTAACCCTTTATTTGTGATACACAATTACAAGTTATGCTAGGGTTCTCCGAAACCCTAGCTGGCACAAATGGTGGCGCTTCCGAAGAATGTATCTTCAATCCCAACAGAGTGAGTGGGCTTTGTTGTATCCCTTGCTTGGACCACTCCAGCTTAATCAGCTGCCATCAATAAACCGGATCTGCTGTCAAAAACCTGCACACATTAACACTATCAAGGAGTTAGAAATTAATAAGAGGGCTCCACTGTGTGAGCCCTCAGAAACAATCTAAAACCCTAGAAAAATGAAATGCAGGAATTCAATAACAGATCAATAAAAGAAAAGAAGTTACTTGCTTTAAACTAATTTATACCTATTCTCTCGTTAACGCGGCTAGACCAGGCGACACACGGAAGTAATGTTGCTATCAAATAGGCTGCGGAAGGCGCCCTGGTGCACTCGCTGAACGCCCGCGTGCTTCTGGATTAAGGTTTCGAGCGCTGGTCTGAGTCTGTGGCTGTAGGTAAACGCCCGCGGGCACTTGGTAAACGCCCGTGGGCACTTGGTAAACGCCCGTGGGCACTTGGTAAAGGGGAAAATGCCTGCGGGCACTTGCGACAGGAATGGGAGATTCTGTAGAATGCTGCAGAAGGAATGACGACGAAAGCGGCGATGGATGCGACGAAAGGGTAGCAGAAGAGAGGAAATAGCAGTAGAAGAATTAGAATCAGAGATAACACATAGGAGATAGAAGTAGCAAAAGACATAGGGTTTGAGCCATCAAGGTGACTCAATTTATAATCCACTCTTAGGGCACACTTTAGGGTTTTAACGACACTTTGAACGTGTGGCTAAGATTAAAGTGGATCCAAGGGTAGAGAATAAATCTTGGTTGTGAAATGGATTAAGATGGATGGACGGATGAGATTAAATGAAGGATGGACGGCTCAGATTAAATCACTTAAACTATTATTTAAATATATATATTAAAATATTAAAATATATATATATATATATATAAATATTAATTTAAATAAATTTGGGGATGAAAAATGGCGGGAAAGGTGAAATTGGGCCAAATAATGGCGGGAAAGTGTGGATTTGGGCCAAATAATGGCGGGAAGGTGGATGACCGACACGTGGCTGACAAGGAAGGTATAGATGACTTGCAAGTGGCTGGATTTTGGTGTCTACAGATGCCCCTTTTTGAGCTGCTTTGTGTGAAGACACAATGGAGCACAAAAACTTAGGACACCTCGAAAAGTCGGATCGGACGCAACTCTCTCTCAAGACTAAAGCACAACTTTGAAGACCAAAGAATAAAAGAATATTTAAAATTTATCAGCTTACCCCCTCAATTGGCGAGCGAGAATGGTTCTCACGAGCCAATTGGAAGAAAATGAACCGTTTTTGCCCCAACGGTGAAAAAAGGGTTGGTGTATGAACCATCTGTTTATGTCCCAACAGAAAAGGGGTTGGTGTACAAACCGAGAAAAGAATATGATTGAAGACGATATGAGTGATGTGAAAGATGAACCGTTTTCTGCCCCAACGGTTAGAAAGGGATTTTTGCCAAATTTTAAATTCCATGATCATGTAAGATGAATTCTACTATTAGGAAAGTTAAAAATTGATAACGGATGCCCCAACTCCTGTGGGTGAATCCATACTTTTGATGAAATTGCCTTGTTGGTGCCATTGATATGCGAGAGATGCAATATGAAAGAGTCCAGAACTTCGAGAGATGCTCCTAGTGATTCGTATGGATAATTCCTCGGGTCGGAACCAATCAACCTAGGTAGCCTTAATCTCTAGCAAGACTCAAAATAATGATGATATTGAAGATTGTCCACGTTTAAGGCCCCATGAACTAGGCCATCAATGACAACTGTTGAGCAAATTAATCTTGGTATGAGGTCACTTGAAAAGTAGGATACCCAAAATTGATTTCCAATTTTCAAACGGTGAAATAATTGATGATGATAAATGGTAAGTGTCCTTATGGTGGTTTAATCCTCTTACCGAATTGCATGGATGCAAATCGCTGCAATCGCCAAGGTGATAGAATATACCACTAGATACGAGGTTTACTTTAATTTAATTTGGCAAAAATATGCATGATGAAAGAAGAATGAATGAAATTGACGATAGATCAGAAGAATTGATGAATGTTGTTAATTTTGTGAAGGTTTTGAATGTTTTTAACCCAATTTGTAAATCAATGATGAATGATGCGCTTTTTGAGCAAAATGACAAAATTTGTTTCCAAAACTGTTGTAACCTTCACAAAATGTTTTATTATGATAAGAAGAATGGATGGATGCAATTTGATGAAATTTGGAGGAGGTAAGCTTCAATTTTGTAAGTTTTGTTCTTTTATTCAATACTGACACCAAACGCCGGTATGCATTTGGAGGTGGCAGAAATGCCCGCCGGTGTTTGAATGCATCATGAAATGCCCCACTACGTCTGAATGCGCCATGAAATGCCCCACTGCATTTCAGGGTGCCAAAACCAGCTATTTAAACAGTTTCAGCGAGAATTTCGCTCATTTGTGCGTTCGAGCTTGAGAGAAGTGCGTCTGAGGGAGTGGAATGAAGTGAAGTGAAGTGAAAGGTTGTGTGGGAGAGTGAAGCACGCGGGAGCTATGGCGGAGATGGGAGCGGACGCGCCAGTGCAGCCAGTGAGGTATTTGTTTATTTAAGCAAGTACTTTTATTTGTTTTTTTTTTTTTTTTTTTGCAGTTTTTTTTTTTTTGGAAAAAAATTTGTAACCAATTTTTGTTTTGTTGTTTTGCAGCTTAGGGTGTTAGAGGCACGACACCGATTCTCCCCTATCATTCCGGGGATGAGGAGGTCATTGTCCCAAGAATACTGGGAGATATTGGAGGCAGTAGGGCTAGCGGAGGCAGCCCGGTTGGAGGTAGTTCGGGCGAGATGAGGGGTACCTCTCGGCTTTGGCCGAGAGGTGGGATCCGAATCGGGGGACGTTCCGGCTCCCGAGCTGGAGAGATGACGGTGACGCTTGAGGATGTATACCGCATCCTCAAGGTGCCCGTGGAGGGGGCACGGGTGGAGGTTGGACGAGATAGGGCCACGAAGATGGCCAAGTTGTTTGGGGATGACTGGAGGGAGATCCGGACGGAGAGCGGGGGGATTCCTTACTTGGCCATGTATACGGCCAAGGAGTTGGTAGCGGTGGAGGCTCTGATGATGTTCGTATTGGCCAACATTGTGGCCCCGAACAGCATCGGGTGCAGGTTTCCATGGAACCTGATGGGTGTAGTGAGCGAGATGCTCACTAATAGGGTAGTGTATGCCTGGGCGCCCGCTTTATTGGCGCAGGTGTACCGGGAGTTGTATGAGGTTCGAAGACGGGGCCGAAAGGGCCTAGGCTGCAGTTTGGTTCTCCAGTGTTGGGGCTGGGAGCACTTCAGAGTGGCCCGACCGGAGGGGTTGCCATGTGCTTACTGGGACATGAGCCAGGCTTATGGTAGGAGATGGCCAGTGGCGGAGGAGAGACAGTCGAGCCGCCCCGTGAGATCGGGGCAATGGTATAGGAGTTTATGGGCAGACTTGACAGATGCCCAAGTCATTTGGAGGCCCTGGCGGGAGGCGAGGTGGATCGGTGATGGAGAGCATCTGAGACGGGTGCGACGAGGCTAGATGGGTAGTGGGTCGGGGCCACAGCGAGGCGGAGTACATACAGATGTCTCGAGTGCTCTGCCGGGTCGGATTGAGACAGGATGTCCCCGGTGAGCCAGTGCGCTACCGGAGGCACAGATCAGAGGGGGATTTGCCATGTGCCGAGCCGTGGAGGGAGGCGACAGAGGACGATGAGGACATGGAGATCCTCGACGTGGATGACGTCGGGGTAACAGCCGAGTATGCAGCATGGATGGCCGCAGAGCCGAGGTGGGAGCCACCATTGGTGGCTGTTGGAGCTGGAGAGGACGAGGGAACCGCAGAGGTTCCCAAGCGCAGGGAGGGTCCCCGCCTTCGATCTGACAGTCGAAGGTGAAAGGGGAAGATGGCACGGCAGGCACCGAGGAGCGGAGATGACGAGGAGGATGATGGCGAGGGCCTAGGAGAGGGGACTAGGGAGGTACCCCCTAGCGGGCACGAGGATGATCTGGCGCAGCTGCAGCAGCAGATAGCAGAGCGCGATGCTATGCTAGCTGTCCGGGATGAGAGGATAGCTCGGCTGGAGCAACAGGTTGCAGAGCGGGATGCCCTGATAGCTGTTCAGGAGGAGAGGATGGCCCAGATGCAAGCGGACTTGGATGGAGCGACTAGGGTGCCCCGGGATGACAGGGTGACGAGACTCCGAGGCGAGCTAGCGGAGCGGGAGCGACGACACGGGATAGACATATCTAGACTTAGGTCTAGGACTCGTTATATTGAGGCTCTGGAGGACACATTGTTTAGGCATCACATTGTGTTGCCTGATCCTCCATCCTCCTCTGTCTCTAGGCGTAGTGAGTCTAGGCACACCACTAGGTCTAGGGCTCCTACTAGGTCACAGGGGTCCTCTTTTGATGGTTAGCTTAGTGCTTAGATGCACTCTTTATGAGCCTTGGTGCTCTATTGTATATTGTAGCCTTTTGGCATTCATTGTACAATTTGACCTTTATACATATATATACATGGCTTTTATTTTTAGTGTTTTACTTTCTTTTGTGTGAATGCCTATGTTTTTGTGATGCATGTTTTTATATGTTTTAATGCATATGTGATGGAATGGAATGCAAAGTTATAGATGATTAATGCGAGACTAAGTAAATGAAATATGCACTAAGAAGCACTCATACTTTTAGATAGTTAGATTTAGCCAACTGTTATCATAATTGTTTAATCAGGGGCACCGAACTTGGTGGCTTGTGAATGGATGACGTATGGAATGACATGAATATGGAAGAAGATATGGAGGTTGATATGGAAGAAAATATGGAGGAAGACTGTTTTACAAAGACTCAAACATGCTAGTGGTATCAAACAAACTTACTAACACTGCCTAATTCAACTAGGACCAAATGTGTGTGCATGTGAGTTCATTAACCAAATCAGAAGCATGGTAGTGACTCTAGGCAATCAAAAACCTGTGTGTGTGCAAGTGTGTTCATTAACCTCATCTTGCATAAATTAGGTAACCCTGTTATGGAGAAGACCCCGAAGCTAGTTTGTCCGTATGAGCATTCAGAGGTCTCTTTTTGAGGAGAGACATGTCGCCACGCAATGAGTATACTCCTTTGCCAGTCAAGCGTCTATAGCCCCGGTGAAGGTTAACTCCATAGTCCATGTTGTTTTTGACCTTTGTAAGCCTTGGGGATGACTACCTATCCGTCTGATTGGACAAGTAGTACGATCCTTACAACTTATTTGGGATCGGTGGTGTGTGAAAAATGTTCATTTCCTTAGAGCTTTGGGGAATCGGATTCTCAACCGAAGTATGATGAGAATTTTACCCTATCCTTACTACTCTGTTTATATTTATATTTTGTGATTGCTTGTGATAGTGGTAAGAACCACTTGTTTTATGGACTATGTTTGCATGATAGGACAAACGAGGATTACCTAGTTCACTTCGAGGCACAACCCAAGGATGGTGTTATCTCTCTTTGACACAAGATGTTTTTAAGATGTGAAAATGTGATAGGTTCAAGACCGCTTTTGAAATCATTTCCCAATACTCAAGATTTTATTTAGTGTAATTTGTGATATGGCCCTAGAGAACTTTGACATGCATTTCGAAGTTTGCTTAAAACACTAGAAATGGTCGAGTGATTGAAAACATTTTGGCAATGTAAATATGTGCAAATGGAAAATGGGTGTACGAATGACAATTCGGTTTGATGGATTTTATGAAGGTGCCCCCGATTAAGGCAACATGACTTTTGCTTGACCAAATTTTATATCCAAAAGATAGAATGGTCTCTAACATGATATGCAACTATGGCTGAAAATGAAATGTTATGGTTTTCAATGAGATGTATGCACATGAAATGCAATGTTTTTGAATGAGATGTATGCAACTAACAATGAAATGCAAATTCTTTTTATTTTATTTGTTTTTTTTTTTTTTTTGTACAAGCCATGTATATATGTACATATAAAATTCAAACTATGCGTAGAATGCCCTCAAGTGTATAACATTAAGTGGTTCGGGTTCTTCCTCTCCCTCTAAACTGGCAAGTCTATAAGTTCCATTACCCACTCTTTCGGTGACCATATATGGACCTAACCAATTAGCCGCGAATTTATCTCGAAGATGCGGCAATGCATTGGTGTTTTGTTGATTCTCTTTAAGGACAAGATCCCCTACTTGAAATTCTCTTAGATGAACTTTGGCATTGTAAGCACGTTTCAATCGGTCTTGATAAACTCGCAAATGCTCTAAAGCATTGATTCGTTTTTCATCTATGAGTGTGAGTTGATCAAGACGTGCTTGTCTAGCGAGTATCATCATCGATAAATTCCTGCAAAGAAATTCGCAAGGAAGGGATCTCGAGCTCAAGAGGCATGATTGCTTCAGCTCCATAGACCAAAGAAAATGGCGTTGCCCCAATGGGAGTTCCGATGCTTGTTACGTAAGCCCATAATGCCAAGGGGATTTGTGTATGCCAATCTTTATGATTTTCTTTAACAAGTTTCTTAAGAATAGCAATTATGGTCTTATTGGAAGCTTCGACTTGTCCATTGGCTTGTGGGTAGTAAGGAGTTGAGAAACTATGTTGGATATTATACTTTTCGCAAAGAGCTCGAACATCCTTATTCTTAAAAGACTTGCCGTTATCGAAAATGATTTTAGAGGGAATACCAAAACGACAAATGATATGGTGAAGTATAAACTCCACAATTCTAGGACTCGTCAGATCTTGGTTAGAGGAATAGCTTCAACCCACTTTGTGAAGTATTCAGTGGCTGTAATGATGAAAGTATGCTATGTCTGAAGAGGCGGGTGAAATCTTGCCAATTAAATCGAGACCCCATTGTGAGAAGGGCCAAAGGCTTTGGATGGGCTGTAAAGCTTGTGATGGTATATGGATTAAATTAGCGTGTTCTTGACACTTTTTACATTGTTTAACATATTTGCAACAATCTTGTTCCATAGTGGGCCAATAATACCCCATACGTAAAATACGCTTCGCAATGGCCATTCCACTAAAATGACCACCACAAGTACCATCATGGGCTTCAGCAATAGCTCTATGTGTTTCACCTGCTTCTAGACAATGGAGGAGTACTCCATCATATCCACGTTTATACAACACATCCCCCAAAAGAACAAAACGAGCTGCCTTTTGCTTAAAACAGCGACGGGCAGTTCGAGACAAATCAGGTGGAAGTGTTCCAAACTTGAGGAAGGCTACTATCTCACTAGACCAAGGCTCATATGGATCCGAATGGATAAAGCAAACATCTTTTTCATCTTTAGACTCAGCACGGACAATTGCAGACTTAGAGATTGTGGAAATGATTAGGGGTTGTACCTCTCCAAGGGAGTCCTTTGGAATCAATGATCCAAGAGAGGCCATGGCATCCGCAAATCTATTAGTCGAACGAGGCAAACTAGTGATCTCATACCAATCAAACTTAGAGAGCAACTTCATTGCTACATCATGATAAAGCTTAATGGTAGGTTCTTTGGCTTGGTATTCTCCTGTAATTTGTTTAACCACGAGTTGAGAATCCCCAAATATCCGAATACGCTTAATGCTCATAGCTATGGCTGATTGAAGACCTAAAATTAAGGCTTCATACTCTGTTGTATTATTGGTGCATTGGAAGTCTAGTTTGAATGATAAAGGGATGGGAATCCCTTGAGGTGTATGAAACACAACTCCAACACCTCGACCTTTCGCGCACTTAGAGCCATCAAAGAATAGCGTGATGTCAACATCTTCCTCCGGAATGATGTCCTCTTCTTGTTCGGTGATAGCAAATACCGAATCATCTCGGGAGCTCAATAATCAAAGGATGATCACTAGGTAGTGGAGCTTCCGCAAGTTGATCGGCTATAACTTGACCTTTAACGGATTTTTGGCTAATGAATTCAAGATCGAATTCGGTAAGCAACATTATCCATTTAGCGGTACGAGTGTTATTATAAGTGCGAGACATCATATAACGCGAGAGGGTTTTCTCTAGCTATGACATATGTTGTATGGCTAAGCATATAATGACGAAGTTTCTTAGTGGCAAAAACCACCGCTAAGCACAACTTTTCCACATAAGCATATCGGGTTTCATAGCTTACCAATGTTCGACTAATATAATAGATAGCTTGCTCGCGATTTTGTTCATTCTTTTGTGCAAGCATTGTCCCTAAGGCAAAGTCCGTTGCTGAGATATAAAGGTTGAAAGGGACCCCTGGACGAGGCGGAGCTAAGACTGGCGGAGATGCTAAGTACTGCTTGATGTCATCAAAGGCTTTCTGACATTCATCTGTCCATGAAAATTGTACCCCCTTTTGTAGTAGGTGGCAAAATGGCCTACATTTATCAGAAAGTTGTGCAATAAAGCGACGGATTGAATTAATATTTCCTTGTAAACTATGCAACTCCTTCAAATTAGTTGGGGGACACATTTCCATAATGGCTTTGACCTTGTTTGGGTCCACCTCAATACCTCGTTTAGAGATAATAAAACCTAGGAGTTTGCCTGAGGTAACACCAAAGACACATTTCTTAGGGTTCAGACCTATATGGATTATGGAGCGGGGTGTATAAGTCTATCAAAATTCTTTGTCCAATACATAAAATTTTATTTTTGTTTTGGTAGTGGTGAAAACCACATATTTTAGATAATATACATATAATACAAGGGTTTTTGGAATTATGGGTTATGGATGTGGGGAGGGGGGGGTAGGTTCACCTCGTTCTTGTGGAAGAAGCCAAAGGATGGCCTCTGGAGAGGGAAAAATTGGAGATAAATCTGCTTGTTTATGATGGGTTATGAATGATCTTTTGGATTCATCACCATTTGACATGACGTCAAATTCTTCATAGGCTTCATCTTCGAATTCGGGGTGGAGGATTTCTTCTTTCGAATTAAGATTAATGCTTTGAAAAGCTTGTTCAAAAGAAGAAAGGGATGGAAGTGGTTGGTAGCCGGACCAAAATGCTCAGTGGGTCTATGGTATGGCATATCGATGCGTTCAGTTACCCCTTGCTCGTATCGACCTAGGCCAAATTGCTGCCAATTATGTCTGTGGAAATAGCGAGAGGGAAAACCCTCCATCCTTTCGATATTGGCAAGGACTGGATGCTTAGGTTCTAGTATGGTGGTAGGACTAGAAGATGACTCTATTCCCCCATATACAAAATTAATGGAATTTGGCATAGAACCCATGTTATAAACCGATCCAATGGATAAATGTTGGTCATGTGGACGACCAAAATCTTTAACTGTTTGCACATTGAACGGTGTGATGTGGACATCTTGGATGGCATACTCACCAATACCTGCATCAGTGAGATGGACCTTGACTTGGGAGGGAGATGGACTTGATGATGGAATAGAAGAATGTGGGATAGAAGAATTGGAAGGATTTGGTTGGGTTGATGCTTCACTGACTTGTGAAACATCAGCTGGTGATGGTTGGGAAGATGGAGGAATAATAGGTGATGTTGAAGAAGGTGTAGAAGAAGGGGGTAATGACGTGGAAAGAGATGATTGGTCATGGCCACATGTGCATGTGGTCACTGATGAAGAAGAAGGAAGATTAGTTGATGAAGAAAGTGGTGAATGAGATGGAATAGCGGAAGAGGAAGATGGTTGCGATATGATGGGTAGCTCCTCAGGAATGGGAGCTTTAGAAGAAGATGGTATAGAAGAAGTAGATGGGGTCAAGAAAAGATGAGTGGATGGCAACACAATCTCATAAGGATTTGAGACATAGTTGCAATGTTTGAAGGGTTCCATGTCAGCGGGTACACAATGAACTCTGTCCCTCATATACATACTTCGAGACATTGATGCAGATATAGAAGGGACACATCTCATCTCCCTAAGCCAAGGCCGTCCAAGCAATACATTGTATGCCATGGACCCTTCCAAGATGTGAAACAAGGTATGCAAAGTTCGGGCCCCTACCTCAATGGGCAAGATAGCTGTGCCAACCGTGGAAGATAAAGCATCATTGAATGCTTTAAGAGTAAAAGTCGACTTTGTGATAAGGGATGGCGACAACTTTAGATGACTCAACGCCGATGTTGTAATGATATTGATTGAGGAACCGGTGTCAATTAAGACTCTCTTGAATGGCTTGTTATCGATCTTGGCCATGATATGCAGTGGAGGATCTATACTTTTCGTTGACATAGGTTTGATTTCAAAATCATAGAAAGTGATGGAGGGCTCCATGCATGTTTGAATACTCCCCACAAAGTTGTTGAAGGCATTAGTATCTTGAGTTTGAAGCTCGATTGACTTTAATATTTCCATTAATGCCTCTCTATGCGGGGGAGATTGTTGAATGAGGTCATAGATCGATAACTTGGCAGAAGCCATTTTTAAACTCGGTAGTTAACCGGCTACTCAATGACATGATGGGTCGTTGGCGTTGAGTAGAATGATTTAGCGGTTGTTGAGAAGTACTAGCATGTCGTTGGGTCACTTTTACCTGAGGTGGATTGGGGGTTTGTACAGGTGGCTGTGGTTCAGCCTGATTTGGTTGGTTCGCCCTTTGACCCCGGGTTACTACGTTAATAGTACCCACAAAACCTTGGTATTGTTGTACATGGTTGACTTGATTAGGAGGAGTTACCTGAGTTACTCCCCCTGAAGTTGTTGGAGCTTCCTCCCGATGTGGAAGGGGTGTTTGAAATATACCAAGATTTTGATTTTGTTGGGCTAAGGGGCTATCCAATTTAATGGCTCCAATCTCAATAAGATCTTGGATCACATGTTTGAAATCTGTACAATTATTGATATCGTGCCCATTTTGCCTATGATAAGGACAAAATAGGTACTCCTTGTAATACTTCCCCCTTCTAGATGGGTCTAAAGGTTTAAACTCGGGTAAAGTTAATCTGATTTGTGCTATATAACTTGTTGAATATGACCGCATATGGTTCATCTAAAGGTGTGAATTGTCGCTTGGGACGATTGTTTTGCCAAGGTCGAGTTTCCATGGTTGGCCCATTATTGGGAGCTGGTTGAGTAGGGGCGGGTACCGCATGATAAGCAATTGGTTGCGGTTGACTTTGCATTACTTGTTGTTGTTGAGCCATTACGGGCTGGCTCGCCACCACTTGATTAACTTGGTTAACATTTGAGGCTGTACTAGCCTGTGCTTGTTTGTTTTGGCCATAATTATTATTTCGTTGTTGGCCCTTTTGTTGCCATTCTTTTCTACGGGGTTTTAAAACACCCTCTTGGACTTTAATGTCTTCTATGATACTTGCTTGGGCCAAAGCCTCTTCAAAAGTCCTGTATTGTTGTAATTGGAGTAACCAAGAGATAGGTTTTAGACAACTCCGGGTGAACATTTTGGTTAACTCCTCCATTGGTAGGGAGAATGGCAGTTTATTAATGATAGCCCTCCAACGGTTTCCAAAGTCATAAACAATCTCATCGTCATGTTGCTTGAGCTTGTATAAGTCGGACAATGAAACTCTCTTTTGTACATTCAGGGAGAATCGTTCTAAAAATAGATTAATCAATTGCTCGTAAGCATAAATGCTATGGTGAGCTAAATGATTGTACCTCTGTACAACATCTCCTCCTAATGTCTGAGGAAAAGTTCTGAGCATAAGAGCATCATTATTTTGGATTCTAAAGCAAGCATGCATGAATGAGCTCACATGTTCATGAGGATCCTCGGTTCCTCGAAATTTGTCAAACTTCGGTAATGTGAAATCGGTCGGATATGGTGGTGAAGGTACCGAAGGATGAATTGGTTGATTGATCAATGACCTTAGCGTAGGTTTCTGACTAAATGAGCCAGGCGCGTTGAGCATAAGGTTGTCAATCTGTTGTTGCATAGCATGGAGTCGTGGATCTTCATTAAAATTTTGACTTGTTTGATGATTATGATGATGCAATGGAGGAGTGGAAAATTGATGAGATGGGATGAAATTGCCTGAATTAGGCGGTGTGGAATGGACAGGTTGTTGGTATGGATGATACCGAAAAGAAGGTGATTGGGGTAGATGATGAACTGGACTAGGTTGGGAGAAAGGTGGGGTAGGAATGGACACCACCGAAGATTGGGGTACCCAGGTGGGGCCTGAGCTAATAAAAGCTGGCTGGGTAGAAATTGGTTGGGGTGTAGGATTTACTACGACAGGTGGTTGAGCATTTTGTTGCTGTTGTTGCAAAATCAATTTGTCGAGATACTCCTTAACCTTATTAATCTCTAACCCAAGGGAGGTGGGATGATTGGATGAAGGTGGAGGGCAGGCTGCCATGGTAGTCACAGGGGACTGCACAGCAGGAGCAATGAAGGTGGCTGAAGTAGGCGATACCTGGGAAGGAACAATGAGACTGTGTCCCAGGTAGGGTGAAACCATAAATGGTTTGGGAAGAAGAGGGTTGAAATTGGTTATGGCTAGAAGAGTTTCCACCAACTTCATAAAGAGAATTGGTGTACACCCGGGTACATGGAGGAGAAGGTGGTCGGGAAGACACTACATTTGTCTCCAAAGGAGGACAATTGAGCATCTGGGAAGATGTTGGAGATGAAGCCGGCTGAACAGATACCACATTAGCCTCAAAAAAAGGGTTAGTGTAGACCTGAGTGAAACCAGCGGATATGGTTGATGCAATATCCTACTGAAAAATAGAATCTTGCATAGGGGAATCTTGGATTTGCTCAAGGACATAGCCAATGCCATCTCTTAAGTGAGTTTGCACTTGGGCCATATCAATGTGGACAATATGAGAGGAATTGTCTTCCTCCATGGGCATGGCCATGTGGTAGATGGTAGAAGGACGTGAAAGACCTACAGGCGGACCCGCCTGAAATTCACTAGGATAAGTGGCCATGTTGGTGGTGGGGATGTTCCGTGAATTTCCCATTTGATTATTTAGATTTAACATTTTAGATTGATTCCTTGTTAAGACCATGGAGCAATAAATCTAAACAAATTCAGAAAAGAAGAATGCAAAACTAGAATGATAAATTTACACTAAAGAAATTATTAGAAAACAGTCACAACCTAGGTTTCAACCAATGTGTCTTACCTTGCGGTTAATTAATTATTTTCTGATCTTAATCTGTAGTAAATTTTAAGTGTCCGGTTTATGAGTTTTGCATGTGATCTAATCTTGAATTATTCACAAAAAAGGTAAAAACTATGGCTAGGAAAGGACAACGAGATTCTTATTGGTGATGAAATCCAGCAAGTTTGCTCGGGGGTGACCTATGGTGTCTAAGGCAGAAGTTTAATGGATGGAGATGAATTCCACCGTCACTAAACTTCAAGCAATACCGGTGATGAAATCCGAGATATCACTGTTTTAAATGCAATATGAAAATGCAATGAATTTTTTTTTTTTAAATGTTTTAGTTATCTAATGTGTACATACAAGGCTATAAATCAAAAGTTCTAATGATCTAAGCAAGAGGCTACTGAAAACATGTCATTTCCTCTGAAGAAGTGAAGTACACCGTTTAAAACCCCCTGCCTACCAATGATATCGGATATCAAAGGAGCAACCGGAAGGTTCGTCCACTTCTCTGCTTGGAATCACCCAATGGCAGGAGTACTATTGACATCCAATCAATAGTCCTACTTAGATAATTAAAACAAATAATTCGTAGCTATTCTAATATGCAGCTAGGTATGCAAAATTTTTTTTTTTTTTAAATGCAAGCAACAATCAATAATGCAATGCAAAGAAAAATGTAATTAAAAATAAGCTGTTCTTTTCAGATTACTTAGTTTTTGTTCATTTTAAAGTAATGATCTGAAAAAGAAACAAAATATGGCAGAAAAACCAAAAACGTAAAAAGTACAACACTTACTTGGAAGCCTACGCTTTTTGTAAAACTGACTTCAAACGCCCACGGGAGTCTGCACAGGCTGAAACGCACCTCTGCGTTTCGTATTGGACTTCCAGACGCCCCTCTGCGTCTGCTGCGTTTTCTGCAAGCTCAGAAACCCTAGTTCGTTGGAACAGCGAATTTCACGATTTCTGGAACCTGCAAAATAAAACAGAAAACAGGAACAGATTAGTAAAGCAAGTATTAAAAATATGAAACCCTAGGGGGTCCCACCGTGATCGCCATTTGTAGATTAAAAATACACGCCAAACAAAAATAAATAAAATCACAATAACAGAGTACAGAATAGTTGCACAAAACAAACGATTTCTATTAATCGATGGAGTTTAAAAACTCCTTTTTGAATACAACTGGGCCTGTAACCCTTTATTTGTGATACACGATTACAAGTTATGCTAGGGTTCTCCGAAACCCTAGCTGGCACAAATGGTGGCGCTTCCGAAGAATGTATCTTCAATCCCAACAGAGTGAGTGGGCTTTGTTGTATCCCTTGCTTGGACCACTCCGGCTTAATCACTGCCATCAATAAACCGGATCTCATCGTCAAAAACTCGCACACATTAACACTATCAAGGAGTTAGAAATTAATAAGAGGGCTCCACTGTGTGAGCCCTCGAAAACAATCTAAAACCCTAGAAAAATGGAATGCAGGAATTCAATAACGATCAATAAAAGAAAAGAAGTTACTTGCTTTAAACTAATTTATACCTATTATCTGTTAACGCAGCTAGACCAGGTGACACCTGGAAGTAATGTGGCTATCAAATAGGCTACGAAAGGCGCCCTGGTGCACTCGCTGAACGCCCGCGTGCTTCTGGATTAAGGTTACAGACGCCGGTCTGAGTCTGTGGCTATAGGTAAACGCCCGCGGGCACTTGGTAAACGCCCGTGGGCACTTGGTAAACGCCCGTGGGCACTTGGTGAAGGGGAAAACGCCCGCGGGCACTTGCGACAGGAATGGGAGATTCTGCAGAATGCTGCAGAAGGAATGGCAGCGAAAACGGCGATGGAAGCGACGATGGATGCGGCGAAAGGGTAGCGAGAAGAGAGGGAGATAGCAGTAGAAGAATTAGAATCAGAGATAGCGCATAGGAGATAGAAGTAGCAAAAGACATAGGGTTTGAGCCATCAAGGTGACTCAATTTATAATCCACTCTTAGGGCACACTTTAGGGTTTTAACGACACTTTGAACGTGTGGCTAAGATTAAAGTGGATCTAAGGGTAGAGAATAAATCTAGGTTGTGGAATGGATTAAGATGGATGGACGGATGAGATTAAATGAAGGATGGACGGCTCAGATTAAATCACTTAAACTATTATTTAAATATATATATTAAAATATTAAAATATATATATAAATATTAATTTAAATAAATTTGGGGATGAAAAATGGCGGGAAAGGTGAAATTGGGCCAAATAATGGCGGGAAAGTGTGGATTTGGGCCAAATAATGGCGGGAAGGTGGATGACCGACACGTGGCTGACAGGAAGGTATAGATGACTTGCAAGTGGCTGGATTTTGGTGTCTACAGTACTTTTTGGGAGTATAAATACTCCCACCCCAAAATTAACCACCTCAAAAGGAGGTGGGGGAGGGGCTAAGCTAAGAGGCTCATTCTTAGCCCCGATCCCCAAAGGTGACCCTTTGCCATTGATGTAAAAGGGGAAGAGATTTGAGTAAGGGGGATAGATTTGGTATTTGATTAAAGAAGAGATATTTGAAAAGAGTATTGAGCCAATGGGAGTAATGTCTCAGGAGGAGTAGAACCAAGAAAAGGTTAAGTTTATAGTAAAAATAATTTGGGTTTCCATCAATGACAAAGGGGGAGATTGTTGGACATTTTGAGTCAAAGTTGTCATTGATGTCAAGGAATGAAGTCATCATTGATGTCAAGGAATATGTCAAGGAATAATGCAAAGGTTAATGGCAAAACTCTTCATAATATTTTTAATATTATATGGAAGCATATGAAAGGTTTTTATTAAAACCATGGGTGAGCAAAAATAAAAGGTTTTTCCTTAAAACCAATGGTGGCACAAGTAAAAGGTTTTTCTTAAAACCGATGGTGGTAGAAAATAAAAGGTTTTTCCATTAAAACCATGTGAGCAAGTTGTAAGGTTTTTCTAAAAACCTAAATAGGCCCTTAAGTTTGGTTTAAGGCCAAAAGACCATGTTAATTATTAAATTATAATAATTAAATTCTTAAAGAATTTAATTTATTATATTTAATAAATTGCCAAAGCTAAAGTTTGGGTGCATTTCATAAAGTTTGGGTGCCAGTTTGTTTGCGTGCAAAGTCACCCCCTTTTGCTGATGTCATTGTTTGCTAAATGACATACTCACCGCCGACATGGAGCAATGAAGGTGTATGGTATATAAATACCATAGCCTTCTCAAAGGTAAGACATCCACTCACATTCACAAAAAATAATTAACGTCAGTTTTCATGCGCAATTCTCTCGCAATAGCAGTTCGTGTGAAGTTTTTGGATAGCGTGAGTGAAAGAGCCAATTCATGGCTCATGCAAATAGTGGAAGTCAAAGGGCGTAAGGTAGTGGAGGTTCCAAAGGGAGCACGTGGCTCCACGACGTTGGGAGCTATGGTGAAAGCACTTGTGGAGAGAAGCACTCAGTTCAAATTTTCGTGCAATGCAAAGTGGTAACACTCTTTTAAATTAAAGTATTTTGATTTTTGACTTAGGCTAAGGTTATTCTTAGGAGAAATAAGAAGATAAATAATTTTGGATTTTTGCCTATGTTAAAAAGGAAATTTTGTGGGTTTTATAAAGTGTTTGCTGTATATTTAAGTTGTGGGTAAAAATTCTTTTACCTTAGAAAAGGAAAGATTAGTTGTCGCATTATTTTTCAAAAGAATTATCTTTAAAAATGCAATGTTAAAGTAGGAAGTCATAAGTAGAAATTGGATTGATTTTTGAAGAATAAAATTCTAAAGTGGCTTATGTCAAATATGATTGATTGAGATAAATTTGTGATGAGTTAGGGTTTTTGAGAAGTGAATATTCAAATTATTGTGGTGTTGGATATTATTTTAAGAAAGGAGTAATAAGGTGTATTTGTGAGTGATTATATGATTTGTATTATTTGTCTAACTTCCTTGATATTTGCAAAGTGATGTTTATGGTTGTGATATATTTGTGTGGTCTACTTCTCATCAAGCAAAAAGGTATGGGCACATTCTTCCATAGTTGAGTTGATTGGTTGATTTTCTAAAAATAAGTTTGGAGTGAAAAGGACTTGATTAGGGTTTTCTCATTGAGTGTGTTGAGTTAATGCTTCAAGGTTCTATGGAATAAATAATTGTTGTTAAAACCTTGTTTTATAAGCATTATTATTGAATCCATTGGTTGTGTGAAGAACTTGAACTAGGGTTTGAAAAGAACATGAGTATCATTGTTATGTGAAGATTGTGTTATAAGCATTGTTGTTGAAGTGCGTTGTTGTATGAATAACTTGAACTAGGATTTGAAAAGAATATGAGTATCATTGTTATGTGAAGATTGTGTTATAAGAATTTTTGTTGAAGTGAGTTGTTGTGTAAGGAACTTGAACTAGGGTTTGAAAAGAACATGAGTATCATTGTTATGTGAGATTGGTTGATAAGCATTGTTGGGAACATTTTGAGTGAATGTCATATGCTTGGACTAGGGTTTGTAAGGAAGGATTGTTTCATTGAGTGATTGGTTGAGTAGAGTTGGTTGAGCCTATTCAAGTGGGTGTGTGAAGTGATTTTTCAAGTTCCATAAAAAAAATATTCTATATTCTAAATTGAATTGAGAAAGTGACTGAGTATTGAGTTGAAGTATATTGAGTCTCCAACAATTATCCTTATTTTTATCAAAGAGTGATTGAAAGTGATTGAGTATTGCAATGAATGTGAAGCATATTGAGTCTCTAAAAATTCTCAGTATATTTCTAAAAGAGTGATTAAAATTGATTGAGCATTGTGATGAGTATAGAACATATTGAGTCTCTAACAATTCTCTTTATGTTTCTATGAGATTGGACAAGTTCTAGTGTGGAATTGTTGTGCATATTTGAGACAAGTCTTTGAGAAGACTTGTGGATAGATTTGGGTAAGATTTTGTGGAAGCTTACAATACAAATTAAGAGCATATTTGGATAAGTTCTCGTGGTAACTTATTGAGCATATTGGACAACTTATAGAGAGGACTTGTGGACAGATTGGTGTGAGCTTTTATGGAATATTACAAGGTATATTTAATAGAAGTCTTTGAGAAGACTTGAGAATAGAGTTGATTGTTTTATTTGTTCAAACCTTGAGTTAAGGTTTGGGGAAGATACAAAAAAGTTGATTTGAGATTGAGTCAAGCTTTGATTTAAGGCCTGAGGACATATATTGAGGATAGATTTGTGTTTGACCAAAGGATTGTGTTTAGTACATATTTGAGGACAAAATTTGGTGTAGATTTGAAGATAGGTTTGTGCTAGACCAGAGACACAAATTGAGGATAGATTTGTGCTAGACCAACGGATTTTTTTTAGTGTAGATTTGAGATAGAGCTTTGGAGGTGAAAAAGTTGAGGATAGAGATATCCATCCAGAGAAGGGAATATAGGTGTCTTGTGTGGATAGAGTTCCATTTGCTAAGGGTAGTGGAGGTAGAGGTCTTCTAGAGGATCACTAGCTAGAGTAGAGATTAGGATATTGGTGTCTCCTATGGATAGATATCCATGAACTTGATTAGGATATTGGTGTCTCCTTTGGATAGAGGTCCATAAACCTTATAATAGGAAAATGATTCCCAAGAGATTGATTGAGAAAATTTTAGTGAAATATTTTCTTCATGGAGTAACCCAAATTGGGTGAACCATGTAAATTATGGTGTCTTAATTGTGTGTGGTGATTTGTGCATTACTTTGATTACTACTATTGATTTACATTACATAATATTGATTGGGAAAGAAAAGGTAAAAAGTTGTCTTATACTATTCACCCCCCCTCTTAGTATAAGATTGTGTTTTTCATTTACAGTATAAGTGCAAGAATAGTTGATTAATGCAAAATGAGACACAAAAATGCACAATTAATGATCTAGGAATATTAAAATGCAAGAAGAAACCTAGTGGTAATGAAAGAATAGTCTAAAGGATGAAGACCTCCACAAAATTATAGAATCCATATCAAGGCTCCAATAATTATCCACCAATAACAACAAATAAGAATCAAATCAATAGAAGAATGCCATAAGAAACTTGATCTTGCTAGGAGAATTCATAAAAATGCTTGAAAAAACTTTTTAAAAAACTTACTTGCCAAAAATATTGCTAGAAAAATTTCTAGTAGAAAAAGAGGATCCAAACCCTCTATTTATAAGAGGTTTGGAGGAAAAAAGGGTAGGAAAATAAAAAGGTAAACCTAGGGGAGGGTTGATATAATTCTTGAGTATCCTTGCTTTAGAGTCATGGCTAGGACTTCATAGATGTCCATGGCCTCTACCACCATGTTGTTGTTTCTAATGCCCCTATGGAAGCATTAAACCATAATTTATTCATGCATACAACCCACCCCTCCAATAATTGCCTCCATAAAATTCATATGAGTAGCACCATCAATGTTAACCTTAACCTAATTGATCAACTATGGATTCCACTTCCTTCCCCCATCCATATTTTTAGGAGCATTCCTTGTTATTGGGCTCTAATTTCATAAATATTGGGACTAAATCCATCCAAGGATTAAAATCCCAAGAAGATCCAATAACTCCTCATCTCTAGGCATGAGAAAATAACCTTTGATTCCTCTTACAACCTCTCTAATATTGAGTAAAATCCTCAAGATAATTGAATCCCTATATGAACACTCATCACAAAAAATATGCATATTGCCCTCTACCCACACCTACCACAAAGTAAAGGCCTTGAAACAATGGACTAGAAGAATAGACTATTCACCCACCCCCCTAGAGCCCCATAAATCAAATAAGCGCTCCAAAAAGACATCACCAAGCCAAGGCAAATTAAACATCCTTTCACATTGATCCCAAATCCAACTAGCAAAGAGACATCAATCTAGAAAGTGGTCAATAGATTATCCCACCTCATAAAAAAACACACCATTTTGGGCTCATAAAATCCCTCTTATGTATATTATATTGAGTTAAATACTATTCTGAATGGCTAACCAAATGAAAATATTTACTTTTGGCAAGATACTTAAATTCCATACCTTCTTCCAAATCATCCTCCCCCTATCCAATCCCTCTATGAGCCAATCATATCCCTTCTTTATGAAATTCCATCTATTTCCTTTATCTTCCATTCCTAAAGAGTCCTCTTCTAACCATGACCACTACCTTTGATCCAAAATAGCCCTCAAACTATCCATGTCTTCTTTAGCTACCAGTCTCCAAATTTAGAGGTCTTTCCACCTCCTCAAACCCACTCCCCCTTCATCTTCCTCCTATAATTCCTTAACATAGATCCAATTTACATTCTTAAAAATCTATGTAGCATTACCCAAGTTTGGGAATTGAGAAGTAATTGGCTGGTATTTATCCTATGCATCATCCCAAAAATTTGCCTTTCTATCATTTTTATATTTTTTAGAATAGCCATGTAGTAATAACATTACTAGCCTTTTAATTGTAGTACAAATAATGGACCCCAATTAAATGGGAGGATATAAATTGGTTCCACCTCATCCCCATACTTCATAAATAAACCTTTGACTTAAGTCTAGACTAGTCCAGAATCTAATTCCACCATAATTTTTCCAATGAAGCAAAGTTATGATTAACCAATCTATGGATACCCAATCCCACTTTATCTAGTGAGAGGTAATTGAATCCCACTTTACCAAACTCCATTTATTTTTTTATTATAATCCCCCAAATAAAGTACCTAAAAATTCTATAAATCTTCTTTACATAGTGCCTGGGACCAATCATAGTTATAAATTGAAAGATCGGAATAGTCTACAACATTGATTGTATTAGTTAATATTCCTCCTAGTGAGAGCCATCAAAGGGTTCAATGATTTAACTTACATAAAATTTTATCTATAATATTTCTACAAGATGTCTTCCTACCATTGTAAATCCAAGGTATTTAAAGGGGACCAACCCTTTCTTGAAACTTAAAATATTAAGGATATGGGTTTGCATCCTATTATCAACATTGAAAAAGAAAACCTTAGGCTTAAATTAATTTATAAATTGACTAAAATACCTCCCATATATATGCAAACATCTTTTAAATCCCTTGGCCTCCTTGATATTTGTTATCCCCATACAAGTAGAATCATCCATAAATTGTAGATGTGTTAGAGGCACAACCCCCTAGATACTACAAAATATTTTATTTCTTGGAATTCCCTAGCTTTGTGGATAGTCCATACCTAGGGTGTGTACCTGAATAATGAACAAGGATATAAAGAGTATTCTTATCTCAGACCTCTACTTGCCCCAAACTACTCTAACAAAACACCATTTTTCAAGATTGAGTAAGCAATATTAGAAAAGCAAGTTATCACCCATCGATCCACCTATCCTTGAACCCAAACTTTTGCAAAACCTTAATAAAAAAATCCAATAAACTCGATCATATGCTTTGGATATATCTAGTTTAATAAAAACATTATCTTCCTTATTGAGTCTCATGGAGTGAGTAACTTCCTGTGCAATTATAATTTGGTCCATGATTTGTCTCCCTTGCACAAATACACCCTGTTCTTTAGATATAATGGCTGGTAAAACCACTTTCAAACACTCATCCAACACATTAGAAATAATATTATATATATAATTATAGATGTAAATAGGCTGAAACTCATCCAAAAAGGAGGCCACATCCTTTTTTGAAATAATAGCAACAAAAGCACTATTCATAGCTCTTAAGACTAATTTAGACCTTCTGGTCTCTTCAACTACTTGTAAGATTTATTCCTCCAACTCCTACTATATAAATTGAAATAATTCAATTGGAAAATCATTTGGTCTTGGATTTTTACCTTTTTCATCTCAAATACCACCCTTTGTACTTCCACTAAAGATATATATTTAGCTAGGAACACATTCTACTCAATCGAGATACAGGGAGGAATCGAATCCAAGATCTCACATTCTGCCTCATAATATAGAGGAACATTAAAAAAATATCATAGAAGTACCTCCTTGCTTTCCCTTTAATATCATACCATGTCCTTATGACCTACCTCCTTCCACACGTTAGAGACTTAATAAAATTAAACTCCCTTCTACCCATGGTTGACTAGTGATTTTTTTTGTATTTCTATCCCCATACTTTAGCCAGGTGATTCTATACTTTTGTTTCTAGAACACCTCCTTATTTTACTCCCATTATTCCACCTTCATAATCACATCCATATATTGGTTAAGAGTTCTTGAGAAAGACCTTTCAAATGAATCCTCTCAGTTACTTTCTTAAGAGCCTCCATTGCCTCTCCGAAATCTTGCTCAATATTTACAAAAACTAGATGATTCCATTGTTGTAGACTTTCTTTCAGATTCTATAGTATTTTAACAAATATAAACATAATAGTTCCAAATATTGGGCATACCTCCATACACCATCTAAGGATAAAATCCTTGAAATGCTCATGGTCAAACCAGACAAGTTAAAACAAAAAAGGGTTATTCCCTAGTTTAATCCAACTCAAGACATCAAGAGAGATTGGCCAATGATTAGATCCCATAAAAGAGAGAATATCTGAGTGCAACACTATTCCTCCATCCATACAAGAGTCATCAAATAAAAAATAATCTAATATTTCTTGGATATGGTCCAAGTTTAGTCTCCTATTACTCCAAGTGAGCAAGCAACATTTCAAAACCATATTTCTAAGACTTAACCTATATATTTTGTAAATGAACAAATGACTCCCCACATATAAGACTCTAGAGTCTCCTTGCTTTTTCTCCAACAAAGCAATAGTAAAATCCCATCCAAATATTTGAAACATCTCGTATTTTTCTAAAATTACCTCCATTGCCCTCCACTGCTTCACCTTTTCTTTTAAATTAGCTAGAGCATAAAAGTCAACTACCTAAAAGGAAGTCACATTTGAAAGTAGATACCCACTTATATTCAAAATTCCAACAACTACCACTACATCCAAAACCTCTATCTTCCTAGGATCTGCATACAAAGCAATCTTCTAGAATTACCCTTGGCAAAAACTAATAAACTCAAAGCTTCCTTCCAAATTATATATCAAGCTACTGAGATTCCTTCTAAACTCAATTTGGATTCCTGAATAAACATCAAATAAGGATAATATCATCTAATCAAATGATTCATAATATTTTTCATGGTTTTCACCCCCAATCCCCTCATATTCTAAGAAATAATATTCATTTGGAGAAAGAATTGAAATGCAAATCAATAGTTTGCATTACTCCCACTTCCACCAAATGCTCCCCTTCCTTATCTCACTTGTCCTTTTTTGATTTATTACAATCACATGTTGTTTTCCTCCTTGATGATTCCTTAGGGTTCTAGATGTAATCCCTATGGGATTAATTCTTGTTCCTCTCCTCCCATCCCACTTAATATCAATATTTATTTCATCCCTCTTTGTATCATCTTCAAATGCATCCCTATCCCTCACTAGAATCAACTCCTCCAAGGGCCCAACCTCCTCCTTCTAAGTTCCAAAGTCTTATTGAGTGCATATATCTATTAGGGCCTCACCACCACTATAAGAACATGATACCAAATTATCCTAAACAATCTGATCATGAGAGGGGAAAATCCCCATAGCATCCATATCCACCTCATTGGACCTAAATCTCAAGACATCAAACTAATTTTTGAAAGGAGTTTCCAAATGTTCCTTATCCTTTTGGCCACCAACCTTCAATATTTTCTTGTTTATAATCACATGAAAACCATCCTCCTCCTCCACTTGCACACATTTCCTTTGATGGGGCTTCTCCTCCTCCTGCCTCATATCAGTATTATTGGGACAATTCCTTGCTAGGTGACCATAAATATGATAATATTTGCACCTGAAGGGGATCACCTCATATAGTTAAGAGTTTGAACCCATACCACCTCTCCAATCTAGATAACAATAGAATTTGGGAGAGGACTAGATATATCTAGCTCCACACAAATCCTAGCATATTTAGTAAAGTTTCTTCTCTTTATAAGATTAGATACTGAAACAAAGGTCCCATGGCCTCACCAATATCTCAAAATTTCCTCCTTCCATAGATCTAAAGGAAAACAATGAAATTTGGTCCACACTAGGACAACTGAAGGTAGTTCCTCTACCATATTGAACCTAGCATGCCATAGTTTCATGTATAGCCCTACTTGCCCTATGAAATAAGGGCCACCCTTAAAATTTTATTTTGATCCTCCTCATTATCAAAAATAGCTAAAAAATACCCATTTGTAGAAAGAACAATGTCATACTTGCCTTTAGTTTTCGAGTATCACATTGTCCATCCTCAATCCTTCTCAAGTTTTTCCTACTTCTAATAAATCTACAAATGAGGGCCTTGGATTGTAATAAAATTACCTCATTCACCACCACTTCACATTGCATCTTTATTTATGGTTACTCCTTGCGATGAAGGTATTTTTTCACCTTTCTATCACCACCCACTAAAATTGAACCAATCGCACTAGTCCAAACCTTATTCAAGGAATCATATGCTTTATGAACTCTATTAGGGATAAAACCTGAAGAACCCATAATTTCCCCCTTAAAGTTCAAAATTGGGTGGCCTTGTGTAGCGACCCAAAACTAGATTTAAGCACTAAGATTGTTTTTAAGAAATAATAGAGAGGGATCCATAAATCCTTAACTAGCATATAAGTTTAAGTTTATCTATTGTTTAGGTTTATCTTTCCCAAATATACAAAGAGTTACGTCACACTCAGTACCCTACACAAATTCATTTGTATATGTAAGTTATGTGCATAGTAGATAAGCTATCCATCTCATCTTTTCGATGAGCTAACTTATCATCTTTAGTACAATTAAAGGTATACGCCCATCTCCATACCATAACAGAGTCTATATGTGTAGGCATGCTACATGTACTGTGAGTTAAGCCATCCATATTGTCTTCATGATGAGCTAACTTAACCCATTTATAGATTACCAAGTTGTTTCATGATTAACATCACCCTAAGAGGTCTTAATCTCTTAGGTTATTTCTATGTTCACCCTAAGAGGTCTTAATATCTTAGGTCTATTATATGTTCACCCTAAGATATCCTAATCTCTTAGGTCCATTCTATGTTCACCCTAAGAGATCCTAATATCTTAGGTCCATTCTATGTTCACCCTAAGAGATCCTAATATCTCAGGTCAATTCTAACTTTAGAAGAACAAGGCTAGCTTTATATAATTAATCTAAACATGGAATAACAATTACCAAGCATTTAATAAGCACCTTAAATAAAACATCATGCAAAAAATAAACATTAAAGCAAAGGAAAAACTAAGTATCCACAATAACTAAATATTTTGAATACAGTAATTTAGAAATACAATCCTCATTTTTTTATTAAATCATTACATAAATCCAATTATGGTAAACCTCCATACTTTTAAAAGAATAAATTATTACATCCAAGTCCATCTAGGGATTTCTCTCTAAGAGTATAGTCTACTAAGCATAAATAATTACTGTAACCAAAATCAAAGCCAGTGCATTGATTTCATTTGTTCTCTTTGGTTCTTCCTATCTTCCCATCGCTCATTTGAGGGTATTAGGGGGATCAGGACAACTCATGGTTCTATGAAAACATGTAGCTAAATGCTTCTACTAAAATATGAAACAAATGCATATATATATTGTTTGCCAAATTGCAACTGTATAATCTATTTCAACCATTCAACCATCTAATATTTAGTTAATATCATAAGAATTTCCTTTTTCCATTCTTATCTCTATTAAATAAACAGGAGAGTCATTTCATCAAATGCAAACAATTCATAATCCTTCCTTTAGTTAATCAAGGATCATGTTATTTCAATATGCAAAGTCATTTAAAAAAACCATTTATTTAATTAACTAAAGTTCCACTCCTTTAATTAATCCCATAACCAAATAAATCATTTATCAAATTAACTAAAGTCCCATTCCTTTAATTAATCCAATAACTAAATAAATCATTTATCAAATTAACTAAAGTCTCATTCCTTTAATTAATCCAATAACCAAATAAATCATTTATCAAATTAACTAAAGTCCCATTCCTTTAATTAATAAAATAACCAAATAAATCATTTATCATATTAACTATAGTATCATTCCTTTAATTAATCTAATAACCAAATAAATCATTTATAAAATTAACTAAAGTCTCATTCCTTTAATTAATTCAATAACCAAATAAATCATTTATCAAATTAACTAAAGTCCCATTCCTTTAATTAATCCAATAACCAAATAAATCATTTATCAAATTAACTAAAGTCCCATTCCTTTAATTAATCCAATAACCAAATAAATTATATATTTAATCAACTAAAATTCCTTTTCTTTAATTAAATAAACCCTTAATGAATTAACAAGTATGCTTGATTCTCACAAACTAGAAAATCAAATCATCATATTCAGAATACGTTTCAAGGAAAATCAAATCACAGGGTAAACAAGTTACTTAAGTCAAGTAATGATTGATTGGGGTGAGAGGTACAGTTGACCACCATTGAGCTTGTGGTGCTATAGTGGTCTACGACAACGATCCAATGACCACATAGGTCAAGCTATCCCACATTGAGAGGTTAGACCTTAGGCTTACTAACTTGGTAGGTATGCAAACATAGGATGATATCCACTGAATGCTTTGTGAACAAGATGCCCAGTTAGCATAAAGGTGATGACCAAAGTAAGGGGAGAATGATTGAGGGTGATTCAACCAAACCAACTTACAAAACGTAGATAGCACTAGATACTAAATAAGAGGAATCCATAGCCGAAGTGGGTAGGTATCTACTATTCTAGACACGAACCACAAAGAAAGGTTAAGGCTAACTGGTCATTACAATGGAAATAATTTACACACAATAACAACTTGCCTCAACACAGATAACACCTCTATAGCCATGGACGGTGACCTAAAGAGATGTCTACAGTCCAACACAACTCTCTCAAAACACAGTACAACATGGGGATACACAAAATATGGTCAAGCAACTTGGTTGACTTGATAGGGGAGATATCTAATTTTTTTTTAATGTAACAACCAAAAACACACTACCAGGTTCAATTGAAAGGAGGAAAACTAGCCACAAAGCTTAAACAAAACCAATGAAGCAAGCCAACATGAACCAACATTGAAAGCTTGGTCTAAAAAATTTAGCTACTACTTTTAAAGGGAGATAGTTATTTAAACCAACCTAAATTCTCTTTATATGGCTTCCCTAAATTCTACTAGAGTGTGACTTCCCTTCATTCTACTGGAGTGTAGCTTCCCAAGACACCCAATCCTTCCTTCTCATCTCTTCCATCTTATTTTTTTTCAAATCGATCAAAAAGAATCACCCTTCACCACTTATCTTCTTTTAAATTTGGGAAATGATTCCTCCCTCATCACATCTCCTATATCATCCCCCATCACTTCTACCTACCTACCATTAATTCTCCTCATCCAATAGGAGGCCGAGCATGATATTTAGGTTTTAATTTTTTTTCTTATTCCAAAGTTTCGACATAAATGAAGCTTCTTTATTGCAATTGGTAGAAAGCTTCTACTCATCAAGATGTATTGATGAGGCCTGAATAAGCCTCATTTATAACATGTTTTAAATAGTTAAAACTGCCTAAAAACTCTTGTGAATTATCTTATATGCTAGTTAAGTTGATTTAATATGTTGTGTATTAACTGTTTGCATGATTGAAGTATTAAGGACATTATATTCTGATTTTTAACAGTTCTTGTATAGTTTTATGTTATATTGTCATTCTTAGGTTGACAACAGCATTTCACTAGTCTTATTTTGATAATCATTAAGCATTAGTTTCTCTAAATTCAACAAATAGTACAAAGACTTATTACTGTGCAGTAGAAAACTGGTTTTTCCATATAAATTCCAGCCAGCTTCCATTGAATGGCAAGGCATGGAATTCACATCCAAGGAAGAATGAAGACTATTGTAATCTGATCCTGAGGGCTAATACACCTGAGAAATGCAGCCAAAACCATTTGGAGTCAACACAGTTGGTCATTCTAAAGATATTCGAAATGAACACAGTGTCTTCGGAATGAACACAGTGTCTTCGAAATGAACAAATATCTTCGAAATGAGAAAACACAGTGTCTTCGAAATGAGCAGATATTCAGAATGAGTGGATCTTCGGAATGAGCAGATCTTCAGAATGAGAATTGTAGTATCTTTGAAATGAGTGGATCTTCGGAATGAGAATTGCAGTATCTTCGAAATGAGCCACTTATCTTCAAAATGAAAATAGAATGTACTTTTTGACTTGTTGACTGACTTTTGGCGGTGGAAAAGGGGATAATAAATTTGAGAAATTTAAGGGAAAATATCTCCCATATAACTTTGCCGTCCTTGCCGTCCAAAGCCACCATTTATGGAAAAGATCAAATTTGATCTTCTTCTAGGATAAACCCAGGAAATTCTGCAGGATATCAGGACAACATATTTTCTGTTTGTAATTAGATTTTAGGCATCTATAAAAGATAGCTCCCATATAGGTTGAGCTAATATATTAGATATTAGAAATATTAGATTAGATATTAGACATATTAGAGATAATAGACCTGTAACAGATTGCAGATCTGTAACAGATTTCAACAGAATTGTAATTATGTTTTTGAAGCAATAAAAGTGTAGTTTTCATTTCATTTATTTTGTTATGTCTGAGTGTGAGTAAGACTTAGAGAAGAAATTATACCTTCTTCTGGAAAAGGAGGCTGACCACTTTCAAATCTAGGAGAAGGACTAACAGACAGGTTTTCAGTCCTGATTTTGCTGCAGCAGAATAAGTAGTGGAACTTGTCAATTTCAGCATTTTGTGGTATTTGATTTCTGTTTTAGTTTTTATCCATCTATTTTACATTTGTGATGTAATCAGCAATAGATATAATCAGTTTCTTTATTTTTTAGTAAGTTTCCAATTCCCTGCAATTTGCATTTCCAACAATTTACAAGTTTTCTATAATTTCTTGCATTCTTGTTTTTGCTGTCAAACACTACACAGAAGATTGACAACCTTCTGTTTCAGAGTATTGATAGAAGTTGATTACTTGTTTTATCTCATCATTGCAAAAGTAAATAGGTTTCTCATTTAGCAACTGTAATTAGGATTTTCCTTCTGCAAATCAATTAAGTCTCAATTTAGCAATTGTAATTAGGACTTTATTTCTGCAAACAACAATTAGTTTTTCATTCTTGCAATTAGATTAAGGTTTAATTTATGCAATATAAGGATAGAAGTGACACAAATACCCCACACAATCAATCCTACCAATAAAGACCTGCTGCTCCCAAATGAGCTAAAATGCAACTCTGTTTGAACTTTCTATCGTAGACAGCCTTGGACACCACCCCAGATTGATAAGATCTTTGAGATTTAATGATGGTATAACGACTACTCATCATTTTGGCACTATTTTCAGTGAACACGGTGTTGTTAGAAGGTGAAAAGCAGTCCAATAATTATTAAATATGCTAAGTTATGATTTTTAGAGTAAAATTTGAATGTAATGATTGGTATAAGTAATTGTTATTGGTAAATTGTATTTCAGTCCATTTAGGAAATAAGCAAGAAACCACAAGAAGAAATATTTCACAAGAGGTTGAAATTATGTCAAAAATGTCTAAATTTTTTATTTCCAAAAATGTTGAAATTTTCAAAGAATCCCAATCATCCACTTCCAAAGCACTGCAAGATCCTTTGAGAAATCATTACAAGGAGGAAAATTAAGTAGTTCAACACCATTTTCTCTTGACAAATCCATACAATCAGGAAAATTTGACAAGATTTATAATTGTTTTTGGGAACCTACAATGGAAGGCTCACAAGAGAATCAAGGTAGAGCCAACAATGTGCTCCACCCTAGTGCAACTAGTGCACCTCCCAGAAATTTTCAAAATCCCATCCAACTAGATCTTAATCAAAATGCTCCCATGAAGGTCATTTCACCTGCAGTATTACCAACTTTCAAGGGAATTACATCCGAAGATCCTGATATGTTTTTGTTTGAGTTTAAAATTGTATGTCAAGCTCATGATTACACTAATGACAATCAAAAGCTCAAACTATTTCCTTCCACTCTTAAAGAGTTAGCTCTACGATGGTTTATCACCTTAGCACCTGACTCAATTAGAACTTGGGATGATATGGAAAACATATTCTTGGAGAGATACCAAGAATATTGTCATGTCAAGAATCAAAATGATAAAATTCTTACAATGAAACAAGAGGAAAATGAAATCTTAGAAGATTATATAGACATATTTTATTTTGTTCATAAGAGATGTGGAAGTGTTGAACCTGAAATTTGCAAAGTCATATTCTTAAGGGGACTAAAATATGAATCTAGGGATGCATTGGATATCTTGGGAAGAGGAGATGCAAATGCACTTAAATTTCAGGAAATTATTAAACTCTGTAAAAATTACTCTCATTCAAGGCATAGAAAACACAGAATTGGTAATGAAAAACATGATTTGAAAGAATGCATGAAAGAGGATGATATTTTAGTATATGATAGAACATTAGATGAAAAAAATGAATCTACTGAATCTTCAGCCATCTATTGTTTAGAATGTAAAAAGCAACACTCTCTTCATGATTGTCCTTTGAACAAAATATTTATACCTGCTACATGTAGCATTTGTCAATTAGGAAACCCCACAGATCAGTGTAGTTTATTGCCGAACTTAAAAGTGTCTTTGAAAAACAGTCTCAACCTATGAAAAAAACCAATTTTGTAGGACAAGGACAAGGGAATAATTTTCATAAATTTCCATATCAGAATGCTTCGCAATTTCATGCACAGTGGGGAAATAATCCTTGGTATATGCCATGGTCTGCTTTAGGTCCACTTCAACAATGTTGGAGTCAACCACCATGGGAATACTCCCAAGCATGGTCTCAACATGGATGGATGCAACAACAATGGAATCAACAACATCCACCATGGTTGCAGCCAAAATTACAGGGATATCAATGGGTACAACATCAAAATCTGTACAAAGGGCAGCAACATTGTCAAAAACAAAAATCAAATTTGTTGCCTAATTATATCCATAATTTCAATCGTGGACAACAACAACAAAAATTGAAACAACCTCTATTTTCAACTCAACCTGTGGTCAGTCCAAATCATGTTAAACAGGTAACCCCTATCTCTGTGGTTGAATCAAAAAATGCAGCCCTAATAAATGTTAGTGACTGTGTTAAAACTTAGTTGTGTTTAGGTGAACAACAGCTTGAACGTATTCCACTTATCAGTGTAGAAAGTGAAGTTAAAAAGAATGAACATGAAAACAAATCCACACTCAAACAACATCAAGAAGAACAAGATACATCATCAAATAAAGTATCATATTTTGAACAGTCTGAGATATCAAAAGTAACATCTTCACAATCAGATTTGATAAAGGAATTAGAACATTTAACTGTTACAATCCCTTTACCTCAAGTTGTACCAATCATTAATAGGATTGTTCAAGAAATGTGTTTTAGAAAACCAAGAAAAAAGAAGAAAGTATATCCTAAAACCATACAAAAAGGTGGAAAATTAGTTAACTTGCTTTTAGGTAAACTTATTACACCTAAGTATGATTGTATATAAAGCCCACAGTTTCTTAGAACACATAAGGAAAATGAAAATAATACTTTAGTTTTGGCCTCCATTGGTGTAAATAAAAATGTTTCTCCAAGAACCAATTCAAATAAGCCTGGTACAAAACAAACTGAAACACAACCAAAACAACCTTTGAACAACAATAGTTGGTTGACTAAAAACCAAGGAGCAAATTTGTTTGATATATTAGTGCAACATCCTAATTCTTTACTAAAATTTTATGCATCTTTAGCAGTTGGCATTAAGTTGTTGCAGGTACAGAAAAAACAAATTTTGCAGTTGAATGCATTTGATGAACTTTGGTTGGAAGCACTTCACCAAATAGAGTTCACTCAACAAAAATGGAAAATGTGGCATGATGATCACATTAAGAGCAGCAAGGATGAACCAGGGGAGTTTGAGAATGAAGTTGTTCAACTTTATTTAGTTGATGATGTAAGGAGGATATTAGTGGTGAATGGACATCTTTTACAGTTGTACCATAAACCACTAACAAAAGAGGAATTTGCTTGGTATTTCACACAGTTACATTTGGCAGAAGAGGCTTCTTCTTCTGATGAATATTCCAAATGATCATATCTTTGAATCTTAAAAGAAAAAGAAAAAAAAAATAGAAAAAAATAGAAAACAAAAAAATGAATAAATTCTGGCTGTGAATTCCTTCATGGGCATGATTTTAGGGAAGTCATGAATTCCTTCATGGGCACAATCAGAATCAAAAAGAAAAAGAAAAAAAAAAGAGAGAGAAAAGGAGAGGTTAAAGAGAAAAAAAAGAAGAGAAAAATGAATAGCTCAGCAGTGAAAACCTTTTCTAAGGTGCTACTGAGTTGGTATGCATGAAAACCAGTTTTCTGGCATGCATAACCTTGAAAGTTCTAAGTCATAATTGTACAAATTCACCAACTGCACTTATTTTTGAAGTGTTGCAGGAAACCTCAGCAGAATATCAACAGAAGCAGTCATCTTTCAAAACTTGCATTAACTTGTTTTAACCAGGTATATATGTTTCTTGCACTTTTCTCATTGTAAATATTTGATATATAGTATATGAAAATTAACCATTAGTATAAAAGTGTTCATAAGAGTTTGCATAAACAAAACATGCTTGGAGAAAGAGAAAAATGTTGGTTTCTGCTATGTCTTTAGAATGACTGCTGTATCTTCAAATAACCGTGGTATCTTCAGAATGAAGCTTTGTCTTCGAAATGAAGGTGTGTCTTCAGAATGAAGGTTTGTATTCGGAATGAAGGTGTGTCTTCGGAATGAAGGTTTGTATTCAGAATGAAGGTTTGTCTTCAGAATGAAGGTGTGTCTTCAGAATGAAGGTTTATCTTTGGAATGAAATTATTTTCAAATTAAATGCCCAGCTTAGTCTTCAGAATGAAACATAATCTTCATAACGAAGATTTAACAATCTGTTTCCATGTGGCATCCAAGGAGGAAGAAAGATGTTGCTGATGCTATTGCAGAAGAAGAAACAACTACTGCAGAGGCTATTGCAAAAAAAAGAAATGCACCTAGCAGCAACAACAGAACCATAAAACTCACAGACTAAGAAAAGAGGGTCTGAAACTGACAGCAAAAAAATAAAATAGAAGAGGGTTTATTTTTCTAAAGATGTTATTTATCTGTCAGAATATAAGAGTGAAGTTCATAGTGAAGATCTTGAAGCTATCCCTACAGCCCCTGTTACCACAAGAAAATAGGGTAAGAAGAGAAAATATACATTAAGGACTAGGAGGTCTGTAAGACTCCAACAAAAAGAGAAAAGAAAAAATGATTGAAGAGAAGACCATACATGATAGCCATGATGTCATAGAAGTGCAACAAGCCACTGAGAATTTGGATATAATCATAGATAATTTCATGGAACCTCCTATACAGGAGTAGGGGTCTTAAGCAGAGGATGAGATCATTTTTTAGCAGCAAACTGTAGTTGATTTGTCAGTATTAAGTTCTAAGTCAAACAAAGAAGAGGAGGTGGACATCACAAAACAACTGACAACAGCCAAGAGTGTTATAAAAATACAAATGAGATGGATTGAGGAAATAAAAGATGTTATTGAAAAACATGAAAAGAAAATTAGAGAATTATAGCAGAAAGTGGAGAAACTAAAAAGCAGGCTGTCACAAATTGATGAACAATCCACTACATCAAATAAATAGGACTTGGTTCAGTTACTACTTGGATTATCTAGGGAAGATGAAGACACAGGTGCTCATTCTGAAGTAGTGCCCCTCCACTTTGAAGCAATGCCCTTCCATTCTGAGGCATTGCCTTCTCAATCCAAAGAAATACCTTTATGCAACATTATTGGGTAGGTCTCAGATTCAGGCCTCCAATAATAATTACTCTGGTTCCCTCCTATTTTGAAGAGGATTCCCAACCAGATGATCAGTTTGAATAATGAATCAAAAATCTTCATGAGAAATTACACAGGCATTAAATTGTTCTATGAAACATGGAATATGAGTATGGACATCTGTGACTCCATAGCCCATCGCAATGCATGAGGGCATGCATTAATATAAGTTGGGGGGAATGATGAGGCCTGAATAAGCCTCATTTATAGCATGTTTTAAATAGTTAAAACTGCCTAAAAACTCTTGTGAATTATCTTATATGCTAGTTAAGTTGATTTAATATGTTGTGTATTAACTGTTTGCATGATTGAAGTATTAAGGACATTATATTATGATTTTTAATAGTTCTTGTATAGTTTTATGTTATATTATCATGCTTAGGTTGATAGCAACATTTCACTAGTCTTATTTTGATAATCATTAAGCATTAGTTTCTCTAAATTCAGCAAATAGTACAAAGACTTATTACTTGTAACGTGAAAACTGGTTTTTCCATATAAATTCCAGCCAGCTTCCATTGAATGGCAAGGCATGGAATTCACATCCAAGGAAGAATGAAGACTATTGTAATATGATCCTGAGGGCTAATACACCTGAGAAATGCAGCCAAAACCATTTGGAGTCAACATAGTTGGTCATTCTAAAGATCTTTGAAATGAACACAGTGTCTTTGAAATGAACACAGTGTCTTCGGAATGAACAAATATCTTCGGAATGAGAAAACACAGTGTCTTCAAAATGAGCAGATATTCAGAATGAGTGGATATTTAAAATGAGTGGATATTTGAAATGAGAATTGCAGTATCTTCGGAATGAGCAGATCTTCGGAATGAGAATTGCAGTATCTTCGGAATGAGCCACTTATCTTCGGAATGAAAATATAATGTACTTTTTGACTGAATTTTGGCGGTGGAAAAGGGGATAATAAATTTGAGAAAGTTAAGGAAAATATCTCCCATATAACTTTGCTGTCCTTGCTGTCCAAAGCCACCATTTATGGAAAAGATCAAATTTGATCTTCTTCTAGGATAAACCCAGGAAATTCTGCAGGATATCAGGACAACATATTTTCTATTTGTAATTAGATTTTAGGCATCTATAAAAGATATATCCCATCCAGGTTGAGCTAATATATTAGATATTAGAAATATTAGATTAGAGATTAGACATATTAGAGATAATAGACCTATAACAGATTGCAGATCTGTAACAGATTTTAGCAGAATTGTAATTATGTTTTTGAAGCAATAAAAGTGCAGTTTTCATTTCATTTATTTTGTTATGTCTGAGTGTGAGTAAGACTTAGAGAAGAAATTATACCTTCTTCTAGAAAATGAGGTCGGCCACTTTCAAATCTAGGAGAAGGACTAACAGACAGGTTTTCAGTCCTGATTTTGCTGCAGCAGAATAAGTAGTGGAACTTGTCAATTTCAGCATTTTGTGGTATTTGATTTCTGTTTTAGTTTTTATCCATCTATTTTACATTTGTGATGTAATAAACAATAGATATAATCAGTTTCTTTAATTTTCAGTAAGTTTCCAATTCCCTACAATTTACATTTCCAGCAATTTACAAGTTTTCTATAATTTCCTGCATTCTTGTTTTTGCTGTCAAACACTGCACAGAAGATTGACGACCTTCTATTTCAGAGTATTGATAGAAATTGATTACTTGTTTTATCTCATCATTGCAAAAGTAAATAGGTTTCTCATTTAGCAACTGTAATTAGGATTTTCCTTTTGCAAATCAATTAAGTCTCAATTTAGCAATTGTAATTAGGACTTTATTTCTGCAAACAACAATTAGTTTTTCATTCTTACAATTAGATTAAGGTTTAATTTATGCAATATAGGGATAGAAGTGACACAAATCCCCCACATAATCAATCCTACCAATAATACCTATTGCTCCCAAATGAGCTGAAATGCAACTCTGTTTGAACTTTCTATCGTAGATAGCCTTGGACACCACCCCGGATTGATAAGATCTTTGAGATTTAATGATGGTATAACGACTACTCATCATGTATGAACTCACAAATTTCTTTAATAATCAAATTAAGATCTTATTACCTTATTTTTTTTTAAATAATTATATTTTGTTATTTAAATTGAAATCTTACCATACATTTAAATAAAATTTCTTTATTATTTAAATTATGGTCTCACTATTATTTTAAATAAAATTCTATTATTATTTAAAATAGATTTCTCATTAACTATTTAAAATAAAGTTCTTATTATCTATTTAAATAAAATTCTATTATTATTTAAATAGATTCTTCTATATATTTATATAGGCTCTTTTATAATAGACTAGCAACATGCTACTCATAAAAAGACTTACACAACAATTTAATGAGTTCAAAGACAACCAAATGTATGCACACTTTACCAAACCAATGATACAGTAAAGTAATGAAGTAAAATACAACCAATCATAAGCAACAAATAAAATGGGAGTCTTTCCATCAACTCTGTCACTTGTCTCAATTGAATAATTTACGATAGCTACTAGGCTATCAACTGCAACTCTAGGTGATTGGCTAGTTGATGATTATCCCAAAAGTGATAATGCATGCCTATATGAGGGTATCCATACATGTTAACTTGAGTCATATCATCATAATTTCCCCTATTTCAAGTACCCCATTCTTGGTGGAGGATTCTATCTCTTCCACCCATGAGTGTACCTGATCCTACATATTGATAATATATCAGTAGTACCATGTTATTTAAAGATGAATCAATCTAACCATTGTATAATAATGTATTTGCAACAAAAATAAATATCAAATTATCATTTATTAATACATAGTTCTCCATGTTATCAGGGCCTTCCAAGGAAGGTCATGATATACTACCCCCTGGGGGCTAAACACCATCTTAGGTGTTTCTTGCTTTAAAGAGATAAAAGTTATTACAAAATATTTTCAAATAAGGAAGGAAAATACTTTTACATATCCTCCACTTTTTCCCAAGTGGAATTTTATTTAGAAAAATGGTCCCATTGGACCTTACATTGTTCTAGAGTCCATTTTCGCATAGACTTAGAATAAAACTCAAGAATATTTACCAACATCACTTCAATAGCCTTTGGGTTTACTAACATATTTTCTAAGTAGGGATATGTGGAAGGTATCATGGATATTTGATAGGTTAGGTGGTAAGGTAAGTCGGTATGCAATCGAGTTGATATTTTCAGTGATCTCAAAGGGTCCCACAAATTGAGGATCCAACTTTATGGATTTGTTGGCACTTTTCATTGGTTTAACCCTTAAGAACACTTTATACCCCATAGAGTAATCCCTTGGGATTCTTTTCAGATCAGCATAGCTTTTGTGTCGATCAACAAATTTCTTAAGCCTTTGCCTAATAACCTTTAGCTGATCTTCAATTTCTTAGACCATATCTAGCCCAATCACAACTCAATATTCTAGATTATCCTAAAATAGTGATGTTCTACACTTTTGACTATACAAGGCATTGAAAGGAGCCATTACCAAAGAGGAGTGATGTCCATTATTATAGATGAAATCCACAAGGTGTAGGTAGTCTTCCCAATGAGACTTTTGATCTATGCAGTACATGCAGAGCATGTCTTCTAGTACTTGATTTACCCTTTATGTTTGATTGTCTATATCAATGTGGTATGTCGAGCTAATATTCAATTTCATGCCTACCACATGATGTAGGGATTTCTAGAACTAATAAGTGAATCTATAATCTCTATAAAAAATGATTATTTTAGGAAACCCATGTAATTAGAATACCTCCTTTAAAAATCTATTAGCTACTACCTAAGCATTATCCTTGATGTTTCCTGGTATGAAACATGCAACCTTAGTCAATATATCGACTATTACAAGGATTGCATCATGTTGATACCTGGTATTGGATAAACCTACTATGAATTCCATGGATATAACCTACCATTTCTATGTTAGTATATCATGCGAGTATAATTATCCTATAGGATTTTTGCATTCAACCTTAACCTTATGACATTCAATACATTGAGTGATAAAATCAGTAACATCCTTCTTCATTCTTGTCCAAAAGGTCCTTTTCACATTTTCTCTCATTTTGGCCCCTCCAGGATGAGCAAAGTAAGGAGACCTATGGGATTCTTACATTATTAGCTTCCTTAAATCGCCTATATTTGGTATGAAGTATAAAAGACCATATTTCATGCAAAAGTCCTTATTACCCTTAGGGTCCCTGCTCATTTTAACCTAAATTTTCTTGCAATACTCATCTTAAGATTGCTTCTTTATTACTTGATCCATTAGATCTACATGACTCCTGGTTATGGTTGCTATATGCTTCCTTATACTCAAGGCATCGATAACTTTATTCTCTTTTCCCTTGATATACTTAATCTCAAAGTCATATTCAGTGAGAAACTTGACCCATATCCTTTGTCTCACATTAAGCATAGGTTGGGTGAATATATATCTTAGAATTTGATGGTCAGTTTTAAGCTCAAAGGGTCTTCCCACCAAGAAATAATGCTAGCTTTTTAGAGAATGCACTACCGTAGTTAGCTCTAAATCATGCATAACATAATTAGTTTTATGCTTCTTAATCTTCCTTGATGTATAAGCTACTACTAACTCATCTTGAGAGAGTACTCCTCCTACCCCTTCTAGTGATGCATTAGTGCACATTGAGAAGTTCCCTAGAGGGTCTAGGATTTTTAATATTGGAGTCGTATTGAGTTTCTACTTTAGCAATGAAAATGCAAACTCACATTTTTTTGTTTACTTGAATTATTTTCCTTTTTTCTAGAGGTTAGTTATTGCAGTTGCAATCTTGGAGTAATACTTTATATAATGCCTATAAAATCCCATCATACCCATGAAGCTTCACACTTCTATTACATTGGTAGGGGGTGGCTAGTTAAAAATGGCTTCAATTTTCTTTAGATCTACTGTAATTCCTTTTGTAGATATTATATGACCAAGCTATCGTACATTCAAGACATAGAAGTCACTTTTTGCTAGATTCCCCATAGAGCTGGTTCTCTCTCAACAACTCTAACATGATTTTGAGGTGTCTATCATGTTCCTTCCTATCTTGGGAGTATATTAGGATATCATATAAAAATACAAGGATAAACTATTATAGATGCCTCCTACACACATTGTTCATTAGATTCATAAATTTAGCTAGGGTATTAGTCAATCCAAAGGGCAAGACTATAAACTCATAATGTTTGTACCTAGTTTTGAATATTATTTTATGAGTTTCCTCCTCACCTATTCTTAATTGATGGTACCTTGATTTTAAATCAATATTTTTGAAAACTGTGGCATCCTTCAATTGGTTGAACAATTCCTCGATTCTTGGTAAAGGGTATCAGTTCTTTATAGTAGCCTTGTTAAGCATTATGTAGTCAATACATAACCTCAATGAACTATATTTCTTTTTAACGAATAACATCGATGCACCCCATGGCGACACACTTGGATTTATCAATACCTTTTCCAATAGCCCTTGCAATTGTACTTTTAGTTCATGCATATCTATAGGATTTATCCTATAGGGAGATCTATGGATGGGTTTCGCTCCTGGCATAAGTTCAATAGTAAAATAAAATTCTCACATAGGATAAAATCTAGGTAAATCCTCATGAAACACATCTTTAAAATCCTACAAAATTGGGTGTTTCTCCAACACCTCTCTCCTAATTTTCTCCAACTTCATTTAGTTTTATAACATAGACCATCCTTTCTCTTTTGAGGGCTTTCTTTAGTTGCATAGTTGACAATATCTAGGGTTTAAATGACCCTTGTTCACTATGGATTTTCATTCTCTCTTTGCATTTTTATGAATACTCGATCCATCTATCTTGGAAGTTGATCAATTCTCTATGAGTTTGTAACCAATACATTCCTAGGATCATATCAAAAGCATGAAGTGGAGATATATACAAACAACCATGAGTAGAACCACTAGATAGGGTAATCTCTACCATTGAAAAACATTGATTTATTGAGTAGGTTTGCCTAGAACCATACTCGAACTTCCACCCTTAGGCCAAATATACTATTTTTTTTGGTATATCCTTGGCTAAAATAGAAGAAATAAAACTATTTGTGGCTCCACTATCAAGTATAATATTTACTTCTTTACTAAATATTTTACATTTTACAATAAATGGGGTGGCTTTCCCTTCTAGATTCTAATTCTTGATTATAGCAAAAATCTAGTGGATGGGTTCATTTCCCTTGGTACTGGATGTACTTGGCCTTGATGGATGTGAACATTGGCTAGTATAATGAGGGCCTCTGCACTTATAACACCCATCCTTGGGTCACTGATGCTTTTCTAGTTTTTGTTCTCCTACTTTACATTTTTTTATTAATGGTGAAAAATAGGGTTTTGAAAGGTCCCAAAACATTTTACATTAGAGGAGGTAGAGAAAGATAAGGCTAATTAAGCACAAGCTAGCCTCCAAGGCCAAAATAAATAGAAATTAAACTAAAACAACCATACAAAAACAAAGACCATCCCACCACTCAACAGGGAATAAAGGAGAACATCAAGAATGTAGATAACAAAACTCTAAACTCAGAGAGGAAGGATAAAGGTAAAACACCAAGCATATTCCTTGAGAATGGTAACCACCAGGGGGCAAAAGGGCCAGCCCCCCAAAAACATCCCCCAAATAGAGGATCACTAGAACACAACTATGATCTCATCCAAGTAGAAAGACAATAAAAATACTTGCTGGATAGGTAGGCCCAATGCTTCTAAAGCAACAATTGTCAGTAACTATGAAGGAAAATTATCTTCCCAAATTTTTAATTGGCCACTATTCACACCCAAACTGGCCATAACATCAGTATCCTGGTTACCTTCCCTATAAATATACTCAATTTTAACTTCTAACATACCTTCCAAAATCTTTTGTGTCCTTAACAATATTCAGGATAAAATAATTATCAGTATTTCCAACCTATAGATCCTGAATGATGTTCAAGGAGTCACATTGAATGAGAAGTCTTCTAAAGCCCCTCTTAAAAACCTGGTGAAAACTTAAGAAAAGATACTTAGCTTCAGCTAGGTGGTTTTTTTGGATACCATAATATTCAACGTAGGCCCAAATGACCTCACCATTATTATTTCTCACAACACCCCCTCCACCAACCCTCCCAGGATTACCTTTGGTAGTCCCATAAAATTTTAGAATGACCCATCCTTTATCTAGTTTATGCCATCTAGTAGCCAATATTTTTGAATAGTGGATACAAAAATATAGTTATCTATATTCAAATTCCAACTAATAACAACCTCTTTCTCCACAACTTCCTCCCTATTATTTCCAACATCAAAGACAATTAGGTTATTCTCAATAGCAGATTTAATCCTTCTAAAGGCAAAGGATTCATCCCTAGTAATATCCTTTAAAATTCTTTTGTTCCTCTCCCACCAGATATCCCATAAAAAATAAGGAAGAACCAGATCCCACACCCTAGTGAGGTTGTGACCGATGAAGGGGGATTTCCATTGAAAATTTCCTTGAAATTTTGAGGTAAAGTCCATTTGATGGAAAAATAATCAAATAAAGCATTGAGAACCTTATTTAAGAAATCACAATGGATGAAAATATGATCCATAGATTCAATATCAAAGATAAATATTAGGAATATGGAATCATTTCTTACATAAATTATCAACAGTTAAAATTTTATTTTGCAAACACATCTATAAAAAATGCAATCTTGGGGATAAAATGAGGATACCAGACCCTTTCTATTGGAAAATATCCTCCCATGGATAATGATTGGGCCTCATATGTAGTCTTGATAGAAAAAAGGCCTCTAGGAGAATGAATCCATAGAAGGAAGTCCCTGTGATTCTGTTGAGGAAGAAAGTATTGTTGTAGCAACATGTTCAACCTTGCCAAAATCTGAAGGATCTAAATATTAGTTGTATATAAAGTTAGATGCTTCCAAGTCCTCTTGCCATTAGTGATGATTATGTAATCAATTACTTTTTCTCCATATTTCAATGATAAAGGAGCCTTCAACTCATAAAACTCAAGACTAAGAAAGAGAGATTTAGTAAGAATCCAAGTATCCTCCCAAAATAACACATCCTTACCATTCCCAATCTGCCACCGCATACCCTCTATAACTAAAATTCTAACCCCTAGAAAACCATTCTATATCACAGAGCTCTTAGGAGAAGCAACACTTCTAAAAAAAAGAACGTAATTTTTTAGATACTTACCTCTCATAATATCTTTCCACAAATAGTCCTCCTCAACACATAATCTCCAAGCTATTTTTACAATCAACACCTTATTAAAAACAACAAATTTTTGATCCCAAGACCACATTATTTTCTAGAAGAGCAAACCCTATCCCAAGAGACAAGGGACACCCTTTTTACTTAGTTTACTTACTAGGGCTGAAGTTATCAGTTTTTGGTGTTGGGATTTTGTATTGTTGGGGTTGTTATTATTTTTATTTTGGAAGTTCTTCTTGAACCTTCTTTGTTTCCCATAATTTATATTCTTAGATTTTGGGGGGGTTTTGGCATTTTGATCCTGTCCCTCTTCCCATTTCAAGAATCCCTAACTATTCCTTTTTCTAAGTGCTTACTAATATTGCTCAAATAGGATGAAATAGTTGAGATATAGGTGAGACTATGCCTTCTTTTCTAGGTCATACACCTTTTGTAGTGACTTAGGCTCATGCATATTTACATCATGTCTCACCCTAGATTCTAACATATGGTATAAACTTATGGAACCTCATATTTTCATCATATGTGGGTACATATTTAAGAAATCAAACCAAATTTTTATAGTAAATCTCCATAGTTTTGGTCCCCTATTGAAGCTTGGAAAACTCTTCAAAATTCAATGCATAGAAATTCTATGTAAGGAACCTTTTATTAAATATTACAAAAAAGTCCTTACATTTAAGATTGATAGCTTCGATCTTATTTTTCTCTTGGTGGGTTTCCCACAAATCTAATGCAACCCCTTCTAAGTAAATTATTGCCCAAACTATTTGAGTTCCTAGGGAGTAGTTCTTCAATGTGAAGTAAATCTCCAACTCTCTTAACCAGGATTTGATTGCATATCCTTCCCCTTCTCCATAAAATTTGGAGGTACAAATATTTTTTAGATCTTTCACCAGTATTTTCTCTAACAAAGTTTTGGCCTCCTATTTTTTTGTGGTTAGTTCAACATTTTGACCAACCTCTGAACCTCTAGCCTACGAATTCTGATTTACAATGGTTTCCAACATTTTTTTCATTTAATATTGCATGGTAGTAACCATGGCAATGAGGTTTTCTACATCTCTATTGGGATTGCCTAAATTCTCATATCATGTTCCCTCCTTGACATTTCTTTGTTGGGTTCGCCTAGTTGAAAATGCAGGTCTCTCTTTTCTAGCCTTACATGCCATGTAACTCGATAATAAAAAAGAAGAGAATATTAGGTTATAGATTTATCCTAAAATGTACTACTAATTCAATCTAAAATACAAAGTTCTCTTGCTAAAACCATCCATACTCTAATTAGGGTGGTACACTAAATATATGAAATAAATTTAGTGTAAAAGTCCATTCTTACTATACGTAAGGTATCCTAACATTATAACTACTCTTGGGGTTAGTGCCAATTAGATTATAGCAAGTAGAATTATAGATATTTCTAAATTTATCTCAAGGTCAAAGAAAAGTCTAAATAGAAAGTCATCCAAATCCCCTATGCATTCCATGAAGCTCTAGTCCCTCATACCCAGAGCTTTGATACTAGATGTAATGACCCAAAAATAGATTAAAGAACTAAGAATTTTTTTAAGAACTATTAAAGAGGGATTCATAAATCCTTAAATAACATATAAGTTTAAGTTTATCTATTATTTAGGCTTACCAAATTTCCCAAATATACAAAGAGTTACATCACATTCAATACCCTACACAAATTCATTAGTGTATGTAAGTTATATGCACAAAAAATAAGCTATCCATCTCATATTTTCGATGAGATAACTTATCACCTTTAGTATAATCAAAGTTATATGCTCATATCCATACCATACACAAGTCTATATGTGTAGGTATGCTACGCATACTACAAGTTAAACCATTCACCTCATCTTCATGATGAGCTAACTTAACCCATTTGTAGATTACCAAGTTATTTTATAAATAACATCACCCTAAGAGGTTTTAATCTCTTAGGTTCTTTCTATGTTCACCCTAAGAGGTTTTAATTTTGTAGGTCTATTCTATGTTCACCCTAAGAGATCCTAATCTCTTAGGTCCATTCTATATTCACCCTAAGAGATCCTAATCTCTTAGGTCCATTCTATGTTCACCTTAAGATATCCTAATCTCTTAGGTTCGTTCTAACTTTAGAAGAACAAGGCTAACTTTATCTAGTTAATCTAAACATATAATAATAATTACCAAGCATTTAATAAGCACCTTAAATAAAATATCATACAAAAATAAACATTAAAGAAAAAAAAGTTCAGTATCCACAATAACTACATATTTCAAATACAGTATTTAGAGATATATTCCTCATTCATTTATTAAATCATTACATAAATCCAAGTATGGTAAAATATCCATACTTTAAAAGAATAAAGTATTACATCCAAGTACATCAAGTGATTTATCCCTAAGAGCTTAGTATAATGAGCATAAATAATTACTATGACCAAAATCAAAGCCAGTGCATTGGTTTCATTTGTCCTCTTTGGTTGTTCCTATCTTCCCATCGATCATTTGAGGGTAGTAGGGGATCAGGATAGCTCATGGTTCTATGAAAACATGCATCTAAATGCTTCTACTAAAACATAAAACAAATGCATATATAGATTTTTTACCAAATTGAAACTATACAAATCTATTTCAAGCATTCAACCATCTGCTATCTAGTTAATCTCATAAGTATGATTACAAAATCAACACCAAACATAAACTATGAAATAAATGAATAAGAAAAGTAACACAAATGATTGCACAAAGAAATGGACTTTATTATTATTGTTGGTGGATATCTTGTATTACAATAAAATGTACCCCAAATAGGGGGTTTACAATGCTTATTATTTTGATACAATTGATACAAACCACTAGGGTTCTTTGAAACCCTAGTTAGAAATGAATGGTGGTGTCTTCACACTTGATTTGATTCCAATAGAGTGGTGAGTGGGATTTGGTATCTATGTATGAACACTTGAGATTTAGTAGCTACCAATGGATGTGATTCTTATACCTGCACACATCAAATAATAACAAGAGTTAGAAATATCTATAAGGGATCCATTGTGTGAGACCCTCAAAAAATGAAATCACTAAATCCTAGTTGCAAAAATAAAGTTATAAACAAATATAAGCATATGAAATAAGAACAATGAAATTTTACCTTGTCAAGTAATGTTGTATTTGTCTTTGTCGTTGATGTAGGGAATGATTACCCAAAAGTCGTAATGATCGCCCGAGGGCCAGGCTATAGATCTAAATGAGAAATGTCTGCGGGTGCTTGGTGCTGACCAAAGATGCTTGAAAGCACTTGGTGGGCTCTGAAAAGAACTTTGTAGACTCTGATGGGTACTCAAGAATCTTTGAGAGGCATTCGAAACTTGAGGAAAAGGTAGCAAAACTAGATCTAGTTCACACAAAGTGGATGGCGATGGATGCGAATGACAATGAGGGGATGCAAGGATGGGTGTGATGGAACTAGGGTTTTGAACTCTAGAAATATCTTAAGGGAACTTGGGCACTCAAGGGACTTAGAGAATTTGAAAACTTAGGGTTGAGTCATCAAAATGACTCCTCTTTATAATCTTCCCTTAGACATGTTAGGGTTTCAACAACACAAAATATGTGGCTGAGATTAGAACATGAGGAAGGGAGGAGCTTAAAGTGATAAAAGTAGCATGGATTAAGGTGGATATATGGCTAAGATTAAAATATGATATATGTCTGGGATTAATTCATATAAATATATATACATTTATTATATATATAAATATAATATATATAATATTATTATTTAAATATATAAAACAAATATATAAATAATGGATAATTGTGGCAAGAAGCTATGGATGGAAGACAAGTGGCTAGATTTTGGTGTCTAAAAATGCTCCTTTTTGTACCACATTGCATGAAACACAATGTGATGCAAAAAATACAAGACACCTGGTTTGGCCAAATGAAGATGTAACTTTCTTTCATTGGGATGCAAAAATGATCTTGGAAGACAAAAGAATTTGGAATGTGTAGCTTACCCCCTCAATTGGAGAATAAGTGAAAAATGAGTCTCACGAGCCAATTGATAAAATTTATGGGGTGAAGGATGTAAATAGAATAGTGCAAGTGCAAATGTAGGGTGTAAATACGTATGATATGAATGATGTAAAATGTGATGTCTTTTTTGCCCCAACGGTGGAAGGGGATTGTTGTGAAATGCAAACGATTATCTATTTTTGCCCTAACAGAGAAAGGATTTTTTGCCAAGTGTAGATGTCATGATTATGTAAGATGTATCCTATTATGGTAATTCAATATCAAATTTTTGGTTGCCCCAAGTTTGGGGTGATTACATGCTATTGAATAAAATACCTTTTGGCGTTATTGAAATGCAAAGTGATGAAAATGTAACAAAGGAAAAAGAGTCAACTTTGGAGGACCTGCTAGTGATTGTTGGATAATTACCACAATTGGAACCAACAACCCTAGCTATATCCTATCTCTATGATGATTTTCAATGTAAAAGGAATGATGAGTTTAAGATTTTTTCTGTGCATCAAGCCCTACGAGCGAGGTCATCTATGATAACTATTGAGAAAATTGGTTGTGACATAGTTTCACTCAGAAAATGAGGGACCAAAAATGATTTTGATTTTTAATAATGAGATATTTGATTATGAATATGACCAAGTGTCCTTATAGTGATTTATTCATCTTATCAAATTGCATTGATGCAAATCATTGCAACCGCCAAGGAGATAGAATAGACCACTAGATACAAGGTTCACTTGAAATTGTGTATGAACTTGTCAAATGTGAAAATACAAATATTGATGGATGAAAATTATTATGTAATGAAGGTGTGATGATGAGAAATACATTGATGATTGAATTGATCGATGTTGTAAAATTTTGCATTGATTTGGAGCATTTTGAAGCAATTTTGGACAATTTTACGCCTTTTGGATGCAACTAAAAGTTAGCCATCCAAATCAATTCATATTATCATGAAATTGAATGAAATAATGAAATGGATGATGAGAATGATAAAAATGGTTGTTTTGTGAAAATTTGAACCATTTGAAGCATTTTGTAGCTTGTAATGTGATTTGGTACTTTTGGTTGCAAGCAAAAATTATGAATCCAAATCAATTTTGGTTTTCACAAAACATGATATTATGATGAAATTGATGTGTGGATGCAATTTGGAATGATTTTATGGAGGTAAGCTACCTTTTTTGATAATTTTTCATCTTTTTTCAACTTTGATGGCAAATTCCAGTGGACAACTACTGCATGTGTAAATGCCCACCAAAATTTGTTGTTTTCCAAATTTAGGAAGGTGTTTCAATGCACCTAAAATAGCTATAAATAACATGTAGAATTGAAAACAATTTCATTATTACATTTGCAAATTTTTGAAGCTGCATCTAAGGGAGTGGAGTGGAGTGGAGTGAGTGGATGAAGTGTTCCAAAAGCTATGGCGATGGAGGGTGTGGATGCAGTAGTGAGAGTATATGTGCATTTTGCTAAGGTAAGTGCCTTTGAAGCTTTTTGTTTTATGCAAAAAAATGAATTGCTTTTTTTTGACATTAACATTTTGCCTTTATGTATTGTGCTGCAATTGAGGATTTTGAAGCCTTAATATCGGTTCTCACCTCTCATCCTGAGGATGAGGAAGGTAGTGCGAAAGGACCAGTGGGAGTTTCTAGAGGCTATGGGGCTAGTTGGGGTAGCTTGGGTAGATGTGGTGAGGGTGGATGAGGGGTATCTCTCTACCTTGGTAGAGATATGGGATCTATACAGGAGGAACTTTTAGCTCCCTAATAGAGAGATGACATTGACACTTAAGGATGTATATCACATCCTCAAGTTGCTAGTGGAGGGCTTACGTGTCAAAGTTGGACATGATAAGGGGCATGAGTTGAGCTGGCTATTTGGAGATGATTGGCAGGATGAGGATGTGATGAGTGGAGGGATAACATACTTGTCCATGCTGGCTATTTGGAGATGATTGGTAGGATGAGGATGTAATGAGTGGAGGGATAACATACTTGTTCATGTATATGGATAAGAAGTTGGATGCCCTACCTACTTTGGTTATGTTCATGTTGGCCAACATAGTGGCCCCAAAAAACACTGGCTATCATTTCCCATGGAATCTTATCAGGTTGATGTGTGATATGATCACTGCACCTCATTTATATGTATGGGCTCCTACCTTATTGGTGTAGTTGTATCAAGAGTTGTATGAGGTGAGGAGGAAAATGTGGAAGGGGCTAGGGTGTAGTGTGCTACTGTAGTGTTGGGGTTGGGAGCACTTTAGTATGGCTCGGTCTATGGGCTTGCCTACTGTGGCATGGGATAGGGAGCAATCCTATGCTATAATATGGCTAGTGGTAGAGGAGGTACAACTAAGTCATCCTATTTGGACGAGTCAGTGGTACAAGGATATATGGGTTGGATTAACATCAACTTAGGTGATATGAAGGCCATGGTGATGTACCATGTGGATAGGTGATGGGGAGCATCTGCAAAGGGTTTGATAGGCTAGGTAGGTAGTTGTGCTTTTGTTATCATTTAACATGTTTATTTGTAATTTTTTCTCTTGATGAATATGTAGAGTTTGCTAATATTTCATATTGAGTTAGAGTCTAGAGATAGTTCATAAGGTTGGTACATATCCCTTCTAATTTCCATGGTTCTCAAATTATAATTGTACTAGGGTATGCCCCCCATAGACAAATGGTTATATATGGGCTAGTGGCTACCATTAGAAAATCTTTCAATTCATGTATTTTTGGCCTACACAAGTGCAATGCTCAAATTAATACTGAATATATTTGATGCTATTCTCTAGAAAAGTATATTATATTATTATTCAAAGGGTATAACTACATATCACATTCATTAGTCAACTTGTCTCCCTTAGAAAGAAATCTCAAGGATATTTTGTGCTTCTTCAAATGGCCTCTTGCTATTTTATGTGCATCTTGTAAATCTCACTAGGGTTGTTATATCATCATGGCTATTATATCCCATTCGTGAATGACATAGATAGTTGTGGAGGTTTAAAAATACCCAAAGAGTGGGCCACATAGTTGACTAACTTGGTAGCAACTTGGATCTCCCCATGGTAAGAATGTTGGCAAAAGGCCAAATATTGACAATAAGGCAATATCAGAATACATTATTTCAAAGAGGATATTTAATTTATTTTTCTCCTATATCCTACTTTAAGCAAACTTAATCCTATTTAACTCAAAGTTTTATATATTCTTCCACATTCCATTTTGAAGATGTTTTAAGAAAAAATTATCTATCTAAAAATAATTATTTCTCTTGGAAAAGTTTTATTGTACCTGGTGGTTAGATTTTTTATTTATTTTTCCCTAGAGTGTATTGTGTAGGAATAAGCTACATAAGAAACTCTACTTACCTTGTGTAGGTTGTGCTTGGGCAGCAGGATTATTTTCTTTAATTTCAATAGCTAGATCATCCTCAAGACTCAGAGCACCAACTCTAGCTAGGATAATTGGGTCAATATTTTCTGTCCATCAAGTATCATGGACAAAGCTTGGCTAGGAGCAACCAGGTATTTTAACTATGTTATCTCTATTAACAAAGAAAATTTGTGTTTTTGATTAGATCTACCAGTATAACTATACTTTCTTATTTTTTGGGGGGGTCTGTTTGTAGAAATAGCAAGGACTATTATTGTTGGGTTCATGAATTCTTGGATTTTACAAGAAAGAATTCAATGAATCTTGAAAGAACTAGATTTCCATGTTGGAAGTGCTAAAATATGGAAAATCTTGGTTTCTTGGAGGTTCATGACCACTTGATTTGGCACATGATTTCCAAGACATATACTAAGTTTATTTTGCACGAAGAACAACCCTCTAGTTTTGACAAATATGCATCGAAAACATGCTCTACCACTGATGAGGATCCAATTACAGAAGATGTACAATATGATATCATTGGAATGATCAATGATACATACGTATTGTTAAATGTTATTTGCTGAGAGAGTGGATAAGAACAATGAGATAATGATGTTGAGTTTCAATCATCTTATGGACTAGTTCCTATTGATGAATATTGTAGCTTGCTCAAATATGTCAAACAACCATTATATATATGCTATACAAAGTACACAAAGCTATCGACAATCACTAAATTGTATAATATCAAAGAAAAATATGGTTGGTTAGATAAAATATTTGGTGAATTCCTAGAGCTACTGAAAGATATGCTCCTAATTGACAATACAATTCCAGAGTCCACATATGCGGTAAAGCAAATGATGAGGCCATTGAGATTAAATTATGTAATGATACATGCATGCATCAATGACTATATTTTATATTGGAAAGATCATGAAAAGAAGTAAGCTTACCCAACATGTGGTGCATCTCAATGGAAATTTGACACTCATTCACAAAATGACATGCATTAATGTTTCTACAAAGGTGTTGAGGTATTTCTCCATTATATTGAGGTTGAAGAGAATATATAGGTAAGGGATTTTATTATATCATTAGATTTATTGTGTTTTTTATTTCAACATTGTTAGACATGACTAAAGTGAGTTGCTTTCTTACTATAGCTCTACAAAGGTTATAGAGAATATGAGGTGGTATTCGCAGCATAGGAGTTCAGATGGCAATATGCGACATCCAATTGACTTCATGGTGTAGAAAACTATATATGTTAAGTGGAAAGATTTTATCGATGATCCACGTAGTGTACGACTTGCAATGGTAACCGATGGGTTCAACCCTTTTGCTAACTTTAGTACTACTTACAATTGTTGACCCATTGTATCAGTCACTTACAAACTCCCACCATGGATTTGTATGAAGAGAAAACATTCAATGATCACATTTTTAATACCTGGCCCCAAGCAACCAAGAAATGATATTGATGTTTATCTACAACCGTTGGTTGATGACTTGCATGAACTATGGAATAAAGGAATAGAAACATATGATGCATTTTCCAATACTATGTTTAATATGAGAGCAATAATGATGTGGGTCATCCATGAATCTATTACTTATGGAAACCTATCAGGATGTATGACAAAGGAAAATATAGAATGTCCAATATGCAGAGAGAACACCTATGTAGAATATATTAAATGTAGTAGAAATATCTATCATGATCCTTCCTGATGGATCTTTTGATATGAAAAAACTTGTATTAATTTTTTTTGGTAAATTAAAGTTTATATACAAAATGGGTTTTTTAAGAGGATCCCAAAACCTTATAACAAGAAGGGCCTTAGCACCTTGGAAATAAACTTAGACATCACCTTGGGCCAACACCCAAAAGTAGACTGATACAAAAACTTAACAGAAAATCCCAATCCTGGCCATTGGCTACAAAAATACTGAAATAATAGAGGAAACTGAATGCTAACAGAAAGATAATCAGGTCCTAAAAAACCAAAATTGTCCCTGGTTTCCAAGCTAGGACTCCCAAAAAAATAAATCCTATGTGTCCTAGATTTTTTCTTTATCCTCCTAGTCATCAGAATCCTCACCTTGTTTATGAATGAGTTGCTTGAGAATTTTGATAGTGGCATTTGTTGAGCTGATAATGTTGGCCATCGATTTAATGGCCATATTTAGGAGGAGCTAGGTGGTAGATGCTTCTTTGCCACTCTCAGAGTCAAGAATAATGTGCTAATAGGAGGGTATATTTTCCTTCTTGGGCCTCTTCAGTCAAGTAGATGATCTAGGGACTAGAGGTATGTCCCCCGTAGGGTTTCTTTTCTTTAGGAGATTACGTCAACCACTCTTTGGGGAAGAGGCCTTACACTGATCCACTAGGTTGGGCTTACCATATTTAGGAGGGCTGGGAGGTTGGTTCATAGATAAAGAAGGGGAATCAAGGTTGGACACTAGGGGTGGGATTCCTTTAAGGGAGGGTGATTGTCCACAACATGGCATAATATGACCGTGAGAAGGCCATGGTGAAGGGGCTTAACGTGGGTTTTTTGGCACTTCTTGATGGAAATAGAAATGGAGTAAAGTAGATAATCTAGGACACATAACTACTTAGATTTGTAGAGGTGGTTTATGAAGATAATTTGTAAACTACGGAGGGCCTTATTGGGGTCATGGTAGATCACATATTGCATAGTAGGGACTATGGATTCATCCCTATATTTGTGTAGGGAAGAGCAAAGTAGAGCATATTTGTCCCAGCCTGAGTTCTTACCCTTGTATAGGAATTGGGCGATCTCCTCTTCCCAATTGTGATTATATCATTGAATGAACCACCTTGTGGGAGGAAGCTCCATCACCTTGCACAAAAACTCCACTAAAATCTTGAATTGTAATCCATGAATTCAAACCTCACCCTTGCACCAGGTTTCCACAAAATCCTTGGTGATTTCATCATTAGGACCTTCAAATTTATGCAAAAAGGGGGTAAACTCTTTTGCATCCATGAAAACCTAAGCAATGTTGCTCATGTTGAGGTGGGTCAACTCCATAAAAATGGCCACCATGGAATTGGAGAGAGTAAGGTTAAGGCTCGGGGAACTCTTGAAATCATAGGCCTACAAGCTACACTGATAGAACTCCATAAGAGATCCAGGAAGACAGAGACCTAGGGAGAGGTAGGAACACACAAAGTTTAAGGGGCATAGGGATGGGAAGAAATGAATTGGGGATATTTTAAGGCTAGATATGGATGGATGTGGGGGTCAAAGGGGGAAGGGATCATCAAAATGAAGCCACTAAATGTATGGGGACACAATGATGGTTAATTTAGGTATGCTTTTAGGGTGGTGAGAGTGAATTATAAGGTGGGTGGATGGTTGAAATTGGAAAGGGCTCAGATAAGGCATGTGGTACTGGGAGTTCCAATGGCAACCTGGCATGTCCTGAATGGAGCATAAAAAACTGAGAATAAACCATAGGGAATGAACCACCAGGTTTCTAGTAGTGGAGATTGCCTACCCCAAGATCACTAGGTAGTTCCCAAAGTTGGTTGTAGTGGGCTCTAATGTGTTGTGGGTGTGATTGGTGCTACCATGATTTGAACATCCTCTTAATTTAAAGCCAACATGAATGGATTTTCCCAGCCTGGTATCTGCACCATTGAGATAGCCAACTGAATCCCTATGGGAAAAGACCCAATAGGGGTTTATTAAAACATATGGGGTGGGGCCACGAGGGAAGCCCTTGTATTTATCCTTTGTTGATGTGGTGTATGGACCTATGTCACTTTTTAACCTCCTTTGGTTTGTCATGATTGGCTACATCCAGGATTCCCCAAGGAAAACCTTGGTACCAAATGGATAGTTATTTGAGAAAAGTTTCCATGTTGGCCAAGTGGTCCACAAGGGTATTGGTATCTTTGTACTTGTTATGGGCCTTTGAGGGACCTCTAGATTGCATAAAATTCCTAGCCTCTTTTATGGTGTTGCTGACCCTCCATGATGGGCTATTGGAATTTTCTAGGTAGTTGATGACATTCATGGGGTCTCCTTCTATGATAAAACATCTAGGATCCTTTGAGATAAGGGAGAGACCTCTCCACAGTGCTTGGGATTCAAAAACATGGTTGGTTTGGGTACCCAGGCATTCAAAATATGCTAGGATCAGCTCACCATGGTGATCATGCACAACACCCTTAGCTCCAGTATGTGATACAAGCAAAGTCTCCCCAATATCAAAGAATTCTCCATAAGATCAATCACACACAAAATATGAAAACCCACAACACCAATATTAAGTGGTAAAACCCTACTTCAAATGAATAAGGGAAACATCCACTATGAATCTCACTATATTACTCATTTGATTCAAAAATACAAGAATGCTTCAATTTTATGCAATAATATGCATCAACATGATATTACAACACAAGTCAATATGACAAGATATGTTGAGATGTAGTAGACAACACCCCTATTTAAAGAGAAGCTTTTCTACTACAACCCTAAATCTTATCACAATCTAATATTGAGATGTGTGACAAGTGGCATCTATCAAATATTAGAAAGTGCTTAGTTACTTTCTAATCTTATCACAATATAATCTTTGAGATGTGTGATAAGTGGCATCTATCAAATATTAGAAAGTGATTAGTTACTTTCTAATATTTTCTAGAAAAGGGGAAATAAATTTTTCCCGTAAATTAAATATTCCTAGCACCCTTATTTTATTTATTAATTGGCTGGGAATATTTTTACATAAAATAGAATTATTTTCTAATTCAAATATTATTCTTTAGACTTTATATTTTAGTCTACGAATAATTTACACAATGTTGCATTACATATTCCAACACTCCCACTTAATGCTATATTGGGGAAAGGAATTATGAAACAAAGAAACATTCTCCCCCTAAATATACAAACAGGGATGAGAATCAAATGAGTAATATAGTTACAATGAGATTCTATGACCAAGAATGGTCTACAATAAGGCACCAATACAAAATGGGCCAAAATGAGACTGCAAGCCCCCAACGGAGTAGCTTCAGATACAAGTAGCTTACAAAGCCATCCATCAACCACAAGTGGTTGCAAATGACAAAAATAAAACATCACAAGGGTGTATTCAGTAAGCCTGCAAAACCCCAAATGGAAGTACCTGCAAACTACAAGCAACTCAACATAATATCAGTTAGATACATCATCATAAATATATTCACCACAACATATATTAATATCCAAAGATGATAACAAAACTGATCTAACAAATAGTGAACTATAAATCATCACAAAAATATGCCAAGCCATACTTATAGTCACGTGTTATATAGTTGATCAAAAAATATCATGATAAAAGTTGCATAAAGCAAACAAGGAGTACCATGATAATGCAAAATCTAAAGTACCATGTACAAAATTTGTATAAGGTATATGAAAATAATAAAGTGTGCACACCGGTTGCATAAAACCAACCATAAAATATCATGTACAAAAGTAGCATAAATGCTAACAAGAAAGTACCATGATAAACCAATTGCATAATGCCAACTACATAAAAACATGTACAAAGTTGCACAAGGCAACAAGAAAGTACCATGTAAAAGAGTCGCATAAAGCAATTGCATAATATACCATAATTTCATAATGCCATCTACAAAGTAACATGTACAAAATTTGCACAAGGCAAACAAGAAAGTACCATGTTCAAAAGAGATGCAAAAAGCAATTATACCACCAAAGATCAACTCATATATATAGCACAAAACACCTCATAAGGATGAATTTGTCATCACACAAGTGTAACTACACTTCATTCCCCCTTGAGGACAAATTCACCAAACCAAGTGAGTCCCTCAACTTACAAAACTACTCCTTGGGAAGAGGTTTGGTGAATAAATCAACAAATTTAGAAGATGATGGGCAATACTCCAACTGAATAGTCCCATCCAATACCTTCTCTCTAATAAAGTGGGTTTGGATTTCAACATGGTTTGTCCTTTGATGCATTACAGGATTTTTAGCCAAGGCAATAGCTGATTGATTATCGGAGAGCAAACGTGAAGGACCAAATTGCTCAAAGCCAATTTCCTTCATGAGGGTATGAAGCCAAACCACTTCCTGTGTAGCTTCTGTTGTAGCCTTATACTCCACTTCTGTTGTAGAAAGAGCAATTGTATCTTGATTCTTAGAAGACCAAGAGATAGTTGCAGAACCAATACTAAAAACATATGTTGTGGTAGACTTTCTATCTATTCTATCCCCTCCAAAATTAGAATCAACATAGCCAAAAAGAGCAAAGGAAGGAAGCCTAGAATACTTGAGTGCCAAATATCTAGTACCTAAAAGGTACTTCAGAATCTTCTTGGTAGCTTGTAAGTGCTCAATATAAGGTTTCTACATGAACCTAGCCATCATACCAACTGCAAAAGCAATATATGGCCTTGTGATGGTAACATAAAGAAGACTACCAATGAGCTGCCTATACAATGTAGCATCAGCCAACTGAGATTCTATACTTACTTCTAACTTAACCCCTGTAGAAATAGGAATGGAAGTAGGATTACCATCATCCAAATCAAACCTCTTAAGAAGATCTCAAATATAATTGGATTGACTCAAAAAGGTATAATCCTCATGCTGATAAACTTGCATACCAAGATAGTAGTGTAGAAGACCAAGGTCGGTCATTTCATACTCTGACTTTAATTTGGAGATGAAATAAAAAATGGCCTCATTCTCATTTCCAATCACAACAAGGTCATCAACAAATAGAGCAATTAAAATGACCAAGTTATCCTTCCTAAGCACATAAAGATTTGTATCTGAATAGCATTTATCAAAACCAAGAGATAAGAAGTAATATGAAATCTTCATGTACCATGCTCTAGGTGCTTGCTTCAGACCGTACAAGGTTTTATTTAGTTTACACACAAGTGTTTCCTTACCTTGTACAACAAATACTTATGGTTGACTCATGTAGATATCCACATCCAAATCACCATTTAGAAAGGCACTTTTCACATCAAGCTAAAAAATCTCCCAACCTTGAGCAGCAGCAATAGCAATAGCAATAAGAAGCCGAATGGTGGCCATTTTGGCAACTGGTGCAAAGGTTTCATTATAGTCAATGCCATATTTTTGAGCATAACCCTTAGCAACCAATCTAGCCTTATACTTTTCTATCTCTCCATTAGAATTGTACTTTATTATATAGACCCACTTGTTCCTAATAACATTTATCTTATTAGGATAAGGCACTAGATCCCAAGTTTTATTCTTTAGAAGAGAATCCATCTCAACCTTCATGGCATCAACCCAACAAGAGTGTTGTGAAGCTTCTTGGTAAGAAGTAGGCTTATGATCATTCTCTATCTTAGCTAGAAGAGACATGTTAAGGGTCATACTTCTAGTTATCCTTTGGCTAACTAAATTTTGCTCTTTAGGACCCCTAGAATGATCCAATCACTTAGTCCTTTTGACACAAGGCCCACCCTTTTCTAACTCAAGAAGGTCTTCATTGAATTTGACATATCTTGAAACAAATATAATGCGTGAAGAAGGTGAGTATAACCTGTAGCCCCTATGTTCTACATCATAGCCAACAAAGATGCATTTTTGAGACTTTTTGTCCAATTTCTTCCTCTTTTCTGAAGGAATATATGAAAATGCATCACATCCAAACACTTTTAAGTGTGACAAATTCAGCTTATTACCATTCCAAACCTCATAAGGAGTCTTCCCCTCAACTTATTTTGAAGAAAACCTATTAAGAATGTAGATTGTTGTACTGGCTACTTCACCCCAAAGAAATTTAGGTAAGTGGTCACCAAGCATGCATATTACCATCTCCATGATTGTCCTATTTTTCCTCTCTGCAACACCATTTTGTTGAGGAGTGTATGGAAAAGTAAACTACCTTTTTATCCCATGAGAAGAACAAAACTCATTGAAATCATTGCTATTGTACTCCCATCCATTGTCACTTCTAATCATTTTGATCTTTGCTCCCTTTTGTTTTTCTACCAAAGCTTTTAACTCCTTGAATATCTCAAAATAATATGATTTATTCTTAAGTAGATACCCAAATATTATTCTTTAATAATCATCTATAAATGTGAAAATATAGGATGCACCACCAAGTGGTCTAACATGTAATGGACCCATAATATCTGTATGAATGAGTTGAAGAATTTGTGTGGCCCTTGTTGACTTGTCCTTTGCAAACTTTTGTTTGCTCATCTTGCCTAAGATGCATGTTTCACACAAACCATGAATAGGTAAAATGTTAGGCAAGCCTTCAACCAAATTTTTGGACTTCATCATTTGAATATTTTGATAGTTTGTATGGCCTAACCTTAAGTGCCAAATATTGCTACTAGGAGAAACATTAGTTGCTAAACACACTTTAGGAGGAGCATCACCTAACACAAATATTATTCTTCACATAACCTATAATGATTGGTAGCATGCCTTTCCTAATGCTCCATGAAGTTGCATTGAAATCAATAGTGTGACCACTTCTAGCAACTTGCAAAACTAAAATTAAATTTCTCCTAAGGTTAGGCACATATAGGACATTATCAAGTAATTTCCCTTCAATTACAACATTGCCAACACCTTCTACTTGAAGTATAGTATTATCACCAATGACAACTGAATCTGAAGAGTGCTTATGAAATTCCACAAACTTATCCTTTTCAAAACACATATGGTTAGTGCATCCATAATCTAACACCCATTCATTAGAAGTAGATGAGTCAATGGAGTAGAGGGCACAAACAAAGGCATTTTTATTAGAATTTTGCTTTACATTGTTGTTATTTTTCTTTCCCTTGCCAAACCATTTCTTAGGTCCTTGTCCCTTAGCATTTTCTTGCTCTTCCTTTTTTGCAATCTTCTTCTTCTTGAAACAATTTTGTTCCTTGTGGCATTTCTTGCCACAAAAGTTGTAAGTGAAATCAACTCTAGGCTTGTTGGGTTGGAAATTTTGATTTTTCCTTCCCTTGTATTTCTTCTTGAAGGAAGTCTTAGTGGCACTCAAGGCAACATTCTTCTCCTTGACAACTTGACCATTCACTTTATCTCTATTAAGAGACTCTTCATTTTGAATCAATAATTGTGAAAGAGTGTTGAGAGGAATGCCATCCTCTTCTTGCTCTAGCCTAGTCTCAATAATGATGACAAAATTCTTGAACTTTCTTGACAAGTTCCTCAAAATGATAAAGCTTAAGAGCTTCTCACATATCCAATCACAATTACAAGCCAATAGTTGAGTTCTCATATCTTTCATATTTAAGAGGAATATCAAGGCACTTTCTTCTTCACCTTGCATAGTGCTAAGAATTTTAGACAATAAAGTGAATTTCCTTGATGTGTTGGACCCTAGATGGACTTGTTTTAGCAAATCCCATGCATATTTAGCATGCTCACAATAGTTTATAGTGAGAAATATCTCATCACTCACACTATTGATAATCATGGAAAGTGCAAGGTGACTCTTGTTGTTGTATGTCTCAAGTGCCCTTGCCTGGGTTGGGATTGCTTCATCTCCATTCACAATGGGCCATAACTTTCTTGCTTGAAATTAAGCCCTCATCCTTGGTTACCATATTCCAAAATTTGATCCATCAAGGATGTTCTTAGGTTTGAAGGATATTCCATGATAAGCCATTCTATAAAGTGAACATAATCAAAACATAAGATGCATTGACAAAGGAAATAAATGATGCAATAAGAAAGTAGATAAACATACTTGCATATATAACAAAACATAACTTTCAAGTAATCTACTTTTCAATCATCAAAGATAATCATCATGAAAGATAAACATCATGAAAGATAACTAAAATTAAGCATCATCAAGAGAGATAAGCATCATCATGAAAGATAATCAACATTATTATGAACTACTATAACCATCTTGCAATAAAAAACTATAACCATATTGCAATTGAATAAAGGAAATAAACCAAGATCAACTTGCAATAAATTAACTTGCAATAAGAAGGTAACTAATCATAACAACCATATTGCAACGAAATAAACTAACTTGAATTGAACCATAAAACATTTTTTAAATGTTAGATAGTCAATAATTTAGTAAGTTAGTGTTCATTTTAAGGTTTTGCTATAGCCTAATGAATTGCCAATTCATCTCACCCAAGGTCAACCAAGCTACCTAAAAGGGTACGGGTACAAGGACCCGAAAAGGACTTGCTACCGATAGAGCGGATTCTTTTGGATTCAATAGGTGTTTAGAAAATATAAACTGTCTTGCAAGATTAAGTAAATTTTAATCAAATTAGTAAGTTAGTAGTTAGATTAGTTGATATGCAAAATGCAAAAGATGCAAAAAAAAATGTAAGAAAGATGAACAAGAGATAGTGGAGACACAAAGCAAAACACAAATACACTCTCTCTCTCTTTCTCTCTCTCTCTCTCTCACTCTCACTTTCATTCTCTTTTACTTTCATTATGAGAGATACAAGTTACATTAATTTACATTATGCTTCAAGAAAATTCTTGAGAGAGATTAGAAGAAATTAATAAAAATAGGGGAAGAGAGTGAAAAAGTTGATCCGAAATTGCCTTGTATACTCCAAAACATACTTGGATAACCTTGCAAAACAAGCAAACTCACAAACAACCATTGTTAATGTGAGAGAAAAAATATTGCATTTTAAGGAAAATAATAATAATTTTTTAATATAGAAATTGCTTTAAAAAAAAAGCAATTAAATTAATAAAATTTATTTTATTAAATAATTAATAAAAAAAATCGTATGAAAAAGTTTAAAGATTTTTAGAAAGCAAAATTTTTTAAAAAAAATTTAAAATTTTTTCAGACTATATAGCCGACTGTTTATATATATATAACCGACTGTTTTTTTTTATATATAGCCGATGTTTTTTTTTTTTATATATAGCCGACTATTTTTTTATTTATATATATAGCCGATTGTTTTTTTATTTAAATTTTTTTAAAAAATGACTATATATGGAAATAGGGGTTTTTGGGTCTTCCGGATGCAACCATGGGGTCCATTTGGCTCCAAAACCCTTCCAACAAAAGCTCAATGCCAAAAAAAAAATTATAGATTTAAAATGAAAATACTATTTGCAAAAGATCTAACAACTAGATCTAAAAACATAATAAATCTATAAACCCTAATGGCAGATTTGCAAAATAAGTTTGCATAAAATACCCAAATATCAAATGCATGCAAAAAATAAAATAAAATAAAATATACCTTAATGGGTTTTTCACCTCAAAGGATTAAAGACACTTGATGGAGATCACAACCGCTCTGATACCAAATGTGAAACAGGCAAAGTCTCCCCAAGATCAAAGAATGTTCCATAATATCAATCACACACAAAAGAGAAAAAACCACAACGTCAATATTAAGTGGTAAAACCCTACTTCAAATGAAGAAGGGAAACATCCACTATGAAGCTCACTATATTTCTCATTTGATTAAAAAATACAAGAATGCTTCAATGTTATGCAACAATATGCATCAACATGATATTACAACACGTCAATATGACAAGATATGTTGAGGTGTAGTAGACAAAACCCCTATTTAAAGAGAAGCTTTTCTACTACAACCCTAAATCTTATCACAATATAATTTTATCACAAAATAATCTTGAGATGTGTGACAAGTGGCATCTATCAAATATTAGAAAGTGCTTAGTTACTTTCTAATCTTATCATAATATAATATTTGAGATGTGTGATAAGTGACATCTATCAAATATTAGAAAGTGATTAGTTACTTTCTAATATTTTCTAGAAAAGGGGAAATAACTTTTCCCATAAATTAACTATTCCTAGCACCCTTATTTTATTTATTAATTGGGTGGGAATATTTTTACATAAAATAGAATTATTTTCTAATTCAAATATTATTCTTTAGACTTTATATTTTAGTCTACGAATAATTTACACAATGTTGCATTACATATTCCAACACAGCAGAGCCTGGGTTTCCTTTTGATGCTCCATAAAAAATTATTTTGATCTTACCTTTTGATGGAGTTTCCCACTAAATTCTCACTCTAGGATTGACTGGGGTAGGGAAGTGATCCACTCTCACATGGGATGTTGAGGGATTTAAAAATGAAAGCTTCTAAGGCCGATTGAGGGGTGAAGGGGTATGGGATAAGCTTAGCATTTTTAGTGGCAAATGCAATGGATCTATAAGATATGGACTTAGGATCCTTGGAGGAGTCATCGAAAGCTTTGATGTTGCATTCTAGCCAAATTTTCTAGAGGAAATGGTGGAGGTACACATCCCAGAGGAACCAAAGTCTAGAATTATGAAAGGGGTTGGTCCATTGGGAAAAGAGTTCACTAATGGACTTGGGCTAGGCCCATTGAACCTAGAAGGAATTTAGAATGAAGCCAAGGAATATGGAAGAAAAATCACATCTCAGAAACAAGTGATCTATGGACTCCCAATCAGCCATGCAAAGATAAAATTTCTTGGGGATCGATAATCATATTTTGTGCAAGTTTTCAATGGTTAGAGTTTTTTTTTGAATGACAATACATGAAAATAAGCTTACCTTAGGGATCAAATATTTCTTCCAAATCTGGTTGAAAAGGGTGGATAGAATAGGAGAAGGGGTTTGAATGTTGTAAGCTAAATTGATTGTGAAAGCACCGCTATCGGACCCCTTACAAGTAGGCCTGTTAGGTTCTCCTCCAGTCGAGATGGTAGTCAAGTTGAGCATCATGGATAGGGTGGTAGTAGCCTCACCAAGATTATTACCATTGATTGCTTTCCACTAAGGGACTCCATTGGATATGGTAATGAAGTTAGCCACCTTGTGCCCCATGTTGAGGTCAGTGAATGGTTTGAGATCCACCAATTCCAAGTTGTTGATCAATGGTTCATCCTAGGCCCACCTGTCATACCAAAAATCAATGTGATTTCCATCCTTGAGGATTCAACGTAAGCCTTTTTGGATCAATTGATGAGTATGGGCAATGGATTTATAGAAGGCTGATCCGCTCAGGGGGGTCCCATCATCGAGGATTAAAATATTTTCTAGGTATTTATTTTTCACTATCTGCATCCATTATACTAAGTCATTGGTAAGGATCCTCCAAGTGTATTTTTCCAACAACGCTAGGTTCATATTGGACAATTTCCTAAACCCTATTCCTCCTTGCTTTTGCACACTATGTACTAGGTAACGAGGGGTATTCTAGTCTTCTCGTTGGTCCCTAACCATAAGAACCTTTTTTGGAGCTACTCAATCTTGTGGTAGAATGCCATGGGAATCTTGAAGACTGACATGAAATAGATCGATATGCCTTGGAGGCAAGCCCTAGTGAGGGTGGCTTTAGTAGCCTGAGACAAGAGTTTACCTTTCCAGGCTGCTAGCTTCTTTTGGATTCTCTCTAAGATATTATTCCACATCATATCCTTGGGGTTACCACAAAAAAAGGGGAGACCAAGGTAGAAATATGGGAGCGAGTCAATGGTGCATCCCAGGATGTGAGCTATATGGGATTTTTAGGCTATGGGGATGTTGATGAAGAACACTTTGCTTTTGATGAAGTTAACATTTTGACCAACAACATTTTTGTAAATTAAGAGGATGTGCTTAATGGATTTGGCTTGGGTCATAGAATCTTGAGTGGATAATATGGTGTCATCGACAAACTAGTGATGGGTAACTGGTTTAATGCTTGAGGCAACCTAAATTCTAGATATCCTCTATCACTGGAAAGTAGCTTTGAGGGCTCTACCTAGGGAGTCTGCCAAGATGATGAAGAAGATGGGTGAAAGCAAGTCATCCGAGTGGAGGCCTCTTACACTTAGGAAAAACCCAACTAAGGAGTTGTTGACCAAGATAGAGAACCACGGGGAAGAGTATCAGCTATGGAGGAGGTTAACCCAGGATGGGTGGAAGCAAAACTTGAGGAGGATATCACGAAGGAAGTCCTGGCTGACCCTATCAAAATATTTGTTCATATCAAGTTTTAAAAGGAGGACTAACTTTTTAGCAAGGGAGGCTGAGTACATGGTTGCATGGATAGTGATGACCCCATCCAAGATGCTTCTACCTTTTACTGAGCTACCTTGGCTAGGATCAATGATGAGAGGAAGGATTGACTTCATTCTATTAGCCATGACCTTGGTGAGGATATTGTAGAGGATATTACATAGACCGATGGGTCGGTAGTCTAGACAAGGATCTGCAGGTGGGTGACTTGGGAATGAGAGCAATAAAAATGGAGTTAATCCCTTAAGGAATGGTTTGATATGATTAGATTTCTTTGATGGCTTCACATACATCCCACCCAATGATATCCCATAAATCTTGATAGAACTAGGGGGAAAACCCATTTGACCTAGGGGATTTATCTAGTTGTATGGAGAAGAGTGTCCTATTGATTTCATCATGGAAGAAAGGCCTGACAAGCATGAAATTAGATGACTAGGGGATAGAGGGGGGAATGTTTCCCAGGAGTTCAATCTTAGCTTGGTCATCATACTCAGGAGGACTATCGAGAAGATTTTGAAAAAAGATATTGATTTATGTCCTTAGTAATGGACCCATCACCATGCATGATATTGTGGATATTTTTTGAGCCTGTGCCTAAAGGTGGAAGTATGAAAGAATCTAGTGTTGGAATCACCATATTTAATCTAGAGGGCTCTAGAATTTTACCTCTAGAAATTTTCTTCCCTAGCTAAAGTGTTGTGGTATTCAACCAAGGGATTTCTTTCTTCATCCCTCGTGGAGTTGCTTTGGTCTCCATATTTAATCTACCTTTTTATCTCTTGGAGATTTTCTATGATGGTTTGCTTGCTCATAAAGATATTTTTGAACACCTCCTTATTCCACACCTTTAGTTTTTATTTAACTAGCTTAAGATTTTGGAAAACTTGGAAGGTAGGGGATACCATGATCGACTGCTACCACCAAAGGGTGACTTGGGATCTGAGATCCTGGTGATAGAGCTACATAGACTCTAAGTGAAAAGGAATCTTGAATGATGGAGGTTTACCTACTTCTAGGAGGAGGGGACTGTGGTCTGAGCCCATCTTAGGAAGGGTGAGGAGGGATGCATCCCAAAATATTGGTATGACCTCTTTAGATATGAGGAACCTATCTAGATTTATGTGAATAAGTCCACCTTCCATTCTTCTATTGCTCAAGGTGAACTTAGATCCTTTGAGATGGACATCCATGAGCTTATTGAAATCTACAAACTCCCTAAAGTCCTCCATGCTTCTACTTGTGATGTTGAGTCCTCCTTATTTTTTCGAAGGGTATAGAGGACTATTGAAATCCCTATTGATTATCCAAGGGATGGTGCTAAAAGTGCTCCTCATATGACTGATGGTGTCCCATAGAGTTGCTATTTTTAGGGGGAATTTTGGGCATACACATTGGATAAAATCCAAGAGGAGTTGATGGTCTTGAAATGAAATAGGATATTTATGATTATGTTCAACGATGACAGAAGCCTTCCTTTGACCTGAAGAGGATCCCACAAGCACATGAGTCCTCCTAAGGATCCTTGGGCAGGGCTGATGAGGACTTCACTCTTGCTCCAGATAGATTTGGCTAATTTGAGGGAGGATACATTATAATTTTTTATTTCTTGGAGAATGAGAATGGTGGGATTGCATTATTTCCTAAGATTAGCAGTGAGGCATTGTTTGGCTACTCCATTTAGGCCTCTCACATTCCATGATAGGACCTTTGTTTAGAAATTTTTTGATATTTTTTTCCTTCCTTCATTTGTTGAAGGGGAGGTTTGTTTCCTCCTTGGTCCTCTTTATGCATATTTGAGTTCTCAGAGTAGAGGGTTAACTGGGTTCCATTGGAAATATCATCTACTGTCTCCTTGTTTTGTTGCTTAGTGAGGGTTGGTCTCCTCATTTTTTTGTTGCTGCCAAAGTCAATGGAAGATTTTTTGCTTTTGGTATTTTTTGAGCTAAATTTCCTAGAAGGGGAAGGGATTGACAAAGGTATTCCCACCTCTTCAATAATAGGGACATAGGATGACCTATATCTGATCAAGAATGGGGAGGGGGAGGACTAGGAAGGGTTCCTATGAGCCATAACAAGATATTCATGTAAATCCAAATTTGAGGTGATAATAGGGGAGGGGAGGTACCTAGAAAAGGTTGGTTTTGATTCTAGACTCAGATATTTCTTTTCCTTTGATTTTGGAGGGGGCTTCCTGATCGATCGAAGGCCCCAGTCGATCATAACTCCTTTAAGGGGCCATGGTTGGAGGTGCCTGATTGGGGGTCCCTTGAGCATTCCTTGGTGTAGATGGGTTTTGGGGCTGATCCCTTGGAGGACCTGGTCTATGGTTTACACCTTTAGCTAGATCTTTAGAAACTTGGGACTAGTGTTTTAGGGTAGGACATTGATTCCTTAGGTGTCCTTGGGATTTACAATAAATGCAGAAAGCTAGTTTATTCTCATTATCCAAGGATTGGCACATTATGAGAGAGGATCCATGAAATTTTTTGACATGCATGGGTAGCTCCATCTCTAGGTTGGCATTGACACAAATGTGGGCATGGACCATCCAATATTGAAATTTGGTGGAAGGATCTATTTATATTAGATCATTGATAGTTCTAGAAATTCCTTTGAGGACATCCTCATGCTAGAACTAGAAAGGGGGGTTTGACAACCTAACCCAAATCAGGGCAACATTGATTTTTTGGGTGTTTGGATCGAAGTCTTCAGCCCATTTACAAAGGAAAATGCTCCTTCTACCTAGGATCCAGGGACTCCTAGATAGGATATTACAAAAATCCTCTTGTTTGTTTAATATGATGGTAAAAACCCCTATATAGGGCTACGATCATGTTCCTACTTGTCCTTCATTTGGAAAATACCCATTTCCTGATGGTTTCCATATCTGGATAGACTTTGACGAATTTGCCAATCAAGGTTAGCCTCTCCATCTCAAGGTAGCTGGACATGAGGCTTTTTGAGATCACCAGGTTTGAGCCATCAAGGATAAGCTCTTAGGTTGGAGGTTTGAAAATGGGGCCAAGTTTGACCACCTTGGCATAGGAAACTATTGAGGGTTTATCCGGGATGAGACCATTCTTGATGATGAGTCTATCCCCTTGATCCCATTTTTTGGGGGTTCCTTCCTGTGCAATGGGACCCCATTGGTCGGATCCTTACCTGCTTCCCTGGTGACAAATCTTGGCTTGGATCCTCTACCCTCTAGACTACCATTGATGCATGCTCCTATTTTCTCCTCCATCGCTCCCACTCCACTCATTATTCCTCAACAAGAGAAAAGATCAAAAACCATGTATTAATTTATGATGCTATAATACTTTATTTTGTGCAACTAAGCAACTATGTGATGTTAGTTATGATTGAAGAGCATGATACTACTAACAAATTGTCAATGTGTAGGATTAGGTACGCTCATAGGTGGAAGAAGTTGAGTTAGTTACTAAAGGTGAGGGTGCTTGAGGTTGGGGAAGTGATGATAAGGTAACTCAAGAATAACATGGATGGATACCTTCATATAGGCATGCATAATCGATAAGGGATAATCATCAATAATCAACCACCTTGAGCCCATATTGATAGCCTAGTAGCTATCATAAATTCTTAAAGGTTGAGACAGGTGATGAAATTGATGGAAATATTCCCTCTCTGTTTGTTGCATATGTTTGATTATATTTTACTTCATCACTATCTGCATCACTGGTTTAGGAAAAGAGCAAGCATAACCTAATTGTTTTGGAAAGACTCCTTGTTTTATTGAACTTTGCAAAAGAGTAGCATGATGATAATAATAAGAAAATTTTATATTATGTAACAAAAAAAGAGGAAACAATCATTTATAAATAATATGTTGGAATTATTTTAAATGATAATTGAGTTTCATTTATAAATAATATGTTGAAATTATTTTAAATGATAATTGAGTTTTATTTATAAATAATATGTTAGAATTATTTTAAATGATAATTGAGTTTCATTTATAAATAATATGTTGGAATTATTTTAAATGATAATTGAGTTTCATTTATAAATAATATGTTGGAATTATTTTAAATGATAATTGAGTTTCTTTTATAAATAATATGTTGGAATTATTTTAAATGATAATTGAGTTTCATTTATAGATAACGTGTTAGAATTATTTTAAATAATAATTGAACTTCATTTATAGATAATATCTTAGAATTATTTTAAAAGATAATTAAGTCTAAATATTTAAAATGGTTTTGGGGCTTTTCGTTAACTATTGGTTATATAATAGCATGAGAATATCCTTTATAACCATTAATTGATAGAATATTATTAGCATAATGATCAAGCTCCATATTAATCCAATGCAAGATATTTTGTAATTCGGATGAACTCCAAGTGGATGTTCGAGTTGATGGGAGAAGCCTACCAGTGTTGGAGGGATGGGTGCCATTTATGATGGAGCTTATCCAAATGATTAAAAAATGCTTTCCTTTACCAATGACTGTGTTAGGGTAGCTAGAGGAGTTATGAGGGGCAGTGGGTCAAAAAGGATGAAAATGGAAAAGATCTAAGAGTTGGAGGAAAAATGGAGAGAAGGATGGACTATGAAAGGAGACAGATAACAATGAGAGGAAAGGAAGAGAATCCTAGGAAGCACCAAAATAAAGCAATAGCACCACGTTGACATCAAGGGAGTGATTAACACACTAGGTTGGGCCTATTATCATTGTTTCCTTTGTGATGCATATGGTTGTTCATGTTGACCTTGTGTTTTCACTGGTTTACCTTCACCAACTCATTGGTTGTGCTAATGAGACATCATCTCATGTTAAATATTCTCTATGTTTACATATGGATTTTCTCTTTATGTTGCCATCATGGCATTGGTTGTGTTCCCTATATAAGAGTTAATGGTATTCTCCCTTAGGTTGCTAATATTATGTTGACCATGGGGACTCCTGAATGTTAAGGATTTATCTGTACTCTTTTGTTTCTCTCTAGGAAACCATGTTGGCTTGCTGCCTAATTGGAGGTACGTGTATCTACTTGTGCATTATTACTAGGTGAATCGTTGCTTGTTCCCTCTATTAAACAACTTGTAAACATTAGGTGAATTTCTTCCCTCCCAACAGACTGCCATCCCCATTCCTATGTTTGAAATGGTATCATCACTCTTAGTGTGGACAACCACTTGCTGAGAATTCAAAACCACCTAAAATGTCTCTTTCATTTTACCTTAGTCTAGGTCGTGAAGGTGCCATGCTTGATAGGGTTGTTTGGAATTTATGAGGGTCACTCGTCTTTGTTGTATGTTACCTAGTTGAGCACGTGTCATTTGAAGGAATTATTCTCAATAGGGTTCCATTGGTTTCCATTGGAAACATTTTAATTTATGGTTAAGAGTCTTCTTAAACACCCAGTTCATAGTAAGTCATGTGAATTAAGAAGATTGATAAATTAGGGAAAGGTTTATTTACAATTTTAGTAGTTGACTTTAAATTGTAAAATATAATTTTAGTTTATTTTCATAAATTAAAGTTATGGGGCTTTATTTTATAGGAAATAAAATGAAATATATTGTTTTCATAAATTGAAAGTGTAAGATTTAGTTTATAGAAAATAAAAGGAAATGTATTGTTTTTATAAATTGAAAGTGTAAGCTTTAGTTTATAGAAAATAAAATGAAATGTATTGTTTTCATAAATTGAAAGTGTAAGTTTTAGTTTATTGAAAATAAAAGGAAATGTATTGATTTCATAAATTAAAAGTGTAAGCTCTAGTTTAGTAGAAATAAAATGAAATGCATTGGTTTCATAAAATGAAAGTGTAAGCTTAGGTTTATAGAAGATAATGGAAATGATTTTAAGAGCTCACTAATTAAAGTGTGAACTTCATATTAGTGAAAGGAAATGATATTCATGGTTTTATTAATTAAGGATATGAGCTTAGTTATAAATAAAGAAATTGTTTGTTTATGGATTAGGGTAAGTGACTTTGATCCATTGAATAAATAGTATTAGTTGGTTTATAAACTGGAGGTATGGGACTTTAGTTTATGAAAGAACGAGAAAAGGTTTATTTTAAATTAAAGTTATGAAGCTTTAATTTAGTGAATAAATGAAAGGATTTGTTTAAATTTTAAAGGTATTGGGATTTAATGTTTTAAGACAACACTAGATTTGATTTGAGTAATAACCATGATCTAAATGATGCATGTTGAAAAGCTCTCTAAAGGTATTTGAAGGGAGATAGTAAAATTAATTATTCTTTTATGATATAAACTATGAAATTGGATGGTTAAAGACTTGAGTAAATTGTATATTTGTAATTTGGCAAAGTAATGAAAGTAAATGCATTTATAGGTATACCTATCCTGAACTATGAGTTTCCTAATCCCCTACTATCCTCACTTGATCAATGGAAGAGCAAGAGAACCAAATTTAGAGATGGACCAATGCACAAGTTTATTCTCTACTTTACATATTGTTTATTTATGCTATTAGATTAGACTTGTGGGGAGATTTCCTTGATGAAATTGATGTAATGTATTGTTTTAGGGTATGGGAGTTTTACCATATACACTTATGTAATAAATGATCAATGTGGAAAATGCATCTTTGTATTTTATTTGATATATTAGGAATGTATCTAAATCCTTTCTATTGAATGCTTATTCTTAATTATTGTTCCATGTTTCTAGTTATCTTTTGCATGTCTAATAAATTATATTTTTTTAGATTTAGTATATAGATCTATCTTTTATTTTTTAGTTTGAATAACTTTTCATAAGAATTGAGTAGTAAGTTATAGGGTGAACTTAGAGGATAACCTAAGGGATTGAGATCCCCTTAGGGATAATAGTAAGTAGGTTTATAAAAGATCGTACCTAAGTTAAGATAGCTATCATAGGATAATATTAATAGCTTAGCTTGTAGTACATGTAGCATAACTATGCATAATGGCTTACGTAGAATATGGGGATGTGTGTACACCTTATAATGGTTGAATGTGATAAGTATAGCTCATAAAGTATGATGATAAGGATGGAATTATGTGCATAACATGAGATATTCCTATGCATAAGGGACTTGCATGAGGTAAATCTTGTGTGGTATAATTCTTGAGAAACTTAGGGGTTTTTTCAAACATTAAGTTAACGTAAGGTTGGTTAGAGATTTATGAATCCCTCTCCTTAGTAAAAAAAAATTCTATTTCCATATGTTTTCTTATTTTTTATTTTTACGGTCATTACATTTATTATCAGAGCTCTAGGTACTATGGTATAGAGCTTATTATGTGCTAAAAGATATTTAGATGTCTCCAATGAAGGCTTGCTTAAGTTTAAGCTAAATTTTGGATGACCTAGAGTCTCTACTTATTAGAATCTAATGGAGTTTATTCCAAGGGTAGATGAATTTTATGATACCTCGGTATGGGCTTTGGTATTAATGATACATAATAATCTTGGAATATTATCCTAGTTAGATAAATAATGTTTTGGCAAGAAGAACTATGTATTATGGCTTTAATTAGTGGTATAGTTTAAGATGAAATTGTAACCTAATATTTCTCTTGGTTGAAACCAGGTCAAGATGCCACCTAAGACCCAAAGAGAGAGGTCTACACCTAGGTAAACTAAAAAATGTAATGTCGAAGAAGATATCTAGAATGAGGATCTAGAAAATTCTAATAGGGGAATGGTAAATCTCATGACCACAGTTGCCGCAATACAATATCAATTAATACAGGTGTTAGAAACCATTGCAAACCAAAATTTGTAAGCTAAAGGTTCAAAATTTAACCAAGATGAGGGGCTAACTATAGAGAAGTTATAAGCTAGAACCCTCTTGGAAAAGGAAATGGTAAGAGACCTAAAGAATGTTTGTATCTCCAATTTTGATGGGGAAGGATATGGAGATGCATCTAAGGCTTGGTTAATGGAATTGGAAGTTTAATTCATGGTAAATGAATATTCTCCAGGAACCCAAACTATTTGGGCTACTATCTTACCTTGAAGGAGCTGCCCTAGACCGATGGGAAAATTACTATGAGGAAACTAAGATTGAACCAGTAGACATTCCATGGAAGGAATTTATAGTCATCTTAAAAAAAAATTCCTCACAAAATATTTCTATGCCTTAAAATTCAAGGAGTTTTCCAGTTTAAGGCAAGGAATCAACTTAGTGGAGATATACTACAAAAAGTTGGTAAAATTGAAGTATGCACCTATTTATAATGAGAAGATGCGGGTGGATACGTTTACTCATGGGTTGCAATCTAGGATAAAACATGATGTAGAGATGTAAGAACTTAAGTCATTGTAAAATTATATGACCTAGAAAAGAAAGCAGAGTCATACTTCCATTATAAATATGAAACCTTGTTCGAGCAAGATCAATAGGAACTAAAGAATATGAATAGCAATGGGTTTGTAAAATGGGAGGTTGAACAAAATAAAAAAGGCTAAAAACCTCCAAAATCATAAGACATCCAATGGGAACCAAAATAAGTTTAAGAACTTTTATAATAAGGGCAAAAATCCCAATAACACTAAGCCTCAACCACAAAAACCATAATTTTTAGTTCTAGCAATCAAAGGTGAGGAGCAAAAATTAGAAAAGCAGAAAGGGCCCAAGGATGGGTGTTACCATTATAGAGGTCTATATTTTTCTAATCAGTACTTGCACTGACCAGGGCCAAGCACATCCAGTATTAAAGGAAAATAACCTACACACTAGATCTACACTACAACTAGGAGTTATAAGCTTGAGGGACAAACCACCCATTGATCATAAAAGGTAAGATTTTTGATAAGCAAGTGAATATCTTAATTGATAGTGGATCCACTAATAGATTTATTTCTTATAAGTTATCAAAAGATATTCTAAAAATGCCAAGATATGTAGCTCATGGATGGAAGGTTGAGTATGGTTCTGGACAAACCTACTCCATTAACTAGTGTTTTCCTATGATGGAAATTGCTTTAGTTAGTGGAACCATGGAAGGTTGCTTATATGTAGCTCCACTTTATGCCTTCGATATAATTCTAAGGATGGATTGGTTATAGGCCCATAAATTCATAATCAAATTCCAATATATATGAATCAAATATTTTGAATGAGGCAAGGAAGGACTACGAATTCATAGCAAGCAGGGGGTATTCAAACCCTTTTTTTGTCAGCTATGCAGTTGAAGAAAGCCCTTAGGAAAGGAGGGATAGTGTATGTAATTAAGATAAGAAGTTGGACAAGAATGAAAGAAAGAGGTGTTAGAGACACACCCAATTTTGTAGGAATTCAAATATATATTTCCTAAGGATTTACCTAGACTCCCTCCTATACAAGAATTTTATTTCACTATTGATCTCATGCTAGGAGTGAAACCAATTCACATATCTATATAGGATGACACCTATAGAGATATAATAATTAAGGGTATAATTGAATGGGTTATTAGAAAAGGGGCTAATAAAACCAAGCATGTCATCTTGGAGTGCACCTATTTTATTTGTGAAAAATAAATATGGCTCTATAATATTATGTATTGATTACAAGATGCTAAATAAAGCTACAATCAAGAACCGATAACCCCTACCTAGGATCAAAAATTTATTCGATCAACTAAGAGATGCCATAGTATTTAATAAGATAAATCTGAGGTCAGGGTATCACCAGTTAAGAATACGTGAGGAGGATACTCATAAGATGACATTTAAGACTAGCTATGGATATTATGAATTCACAGTCCTACCGTTTGGACTGCCTAATACCCCAACTACCTTCATGAATTTAATGAACAATATGTTTAGAAGGCACCTAGCCAATTTTTACTTGTATTTATAGATGATATCCTAATATACTCTCAAAATAAGGAAGAACATGATAAACATCTCAATATTGTGCTAGAGTTACTAAGGGAAAATCAACTCTACGAAAATCTAGCCAAGATTGATTTCTATGTTTCAGAGGTATGATATCTAGGGCATATCATATAAATAGAAGTAATTGTTATGGATCTAAAGAAGATCAAAGCCATATTAAATTGGCCACCCCTACTAATATTACCAAAGTAAGAAGATTCATGGGATTAATGGGCTATTATAGATGTTATTAAAAGGATTTCTCAAATATTGCTTCAACAATAACTAACCTTCAAAAGAAAGGAAAGGAATTCAAATGGAAAATAAAAGTGTAAAATTACCTTTGCTTTTTTGAAGTAGAATCTCACTACTGTACCAATATTGAAGATTCCAGATCCTCAAAGAGATTTTTTAGTATGCACTGATTCATCATTGGAAGGGTTAGGCAGTGACTCATGCAAGAAGAGTTAGTAGTAGCTTATACTTCAAAAAATCTTAAAAAACATGAAGTCATTTATGCTACTCATGATTTAGAGCTAGCTGCTCTGGTGCACATCCTAAAGTTTTGGCACCACTATTTTGTGGGGAGACCTTTCAAGTTATAATCTAACCATTAAATTCTAAGGTACATATTTACCCAACCAATACTTAATGCGAGACAGAGAAAGTGGATCGAGTTTCTCACTAAGTATGACTTTGAAATTGAGTACATAAAGGGAAAAGAGAATAAGGTTGTTGATTCCTTGAGTAGAAGACACATAGCAACCATAAATAGGAGTCACATAAATATCATGGAACAAGTGAGGTAGGAGAAATATAAGGATGAATATTATCAAGAAATTTGAGCTAGAATAGACAGAGATCCTGAGGATAATAAGGATTTTGGGGTTATATATAACCTTTTGTGCTACAAATATAGAATCATCATACCAAAATTGGGTGATTTAAGAAAGCTAATAATGCAAGAAGCCCATAGATCTCCTTATTTAGCTCACCTCGGAGGGTTAAAGAAAAGGAAAAACATGAAAAGAACCTTCTTATAGGGAGGAATGAAGAAGGATATTACCAATTTTATTACTCTATGCCTTGAATGTTAGAAGGTAAAGGTGGAATACAAGCATCCTGTAGGATAGTTGCATCCACATAGTATACCTGTATCGCTCCAAATTTTTTGCACCCTTACCTTCAGGCTATAGGATCCATGCCCGGAGGGGAGATGTGAAAAGGATGGGACAATACCTCGGACTGAGAGGCCTTTGGAAGGTCCCGCCTCTCGGGGGAGGTGTATTAAGGTGATTTTTCGACGGATGGTGGGGTTCACCAGGAAACGTTTAGTGGCAGTTTCCATGCCTAGGTTGGGAATGTGTTTTATGTGTTCAATTTTATCTTTAAACATTCAAATCCTAGGTTTGGCCAAATGAATCTAAGTTGTTCTATATGGAATGTAGATTTAAATGAATACATAAAATAGAATTAACAGAAAACACAGAGAATAAATTAAGTGAAGAAATCCATACCTGGTTTCGGATGTCTGATGGGGGTTCTAATTTTTGAAGCAGTTAAGATCATCTGGAATTTTACAGGATCGTCTCCTATCTGACAGGATCGTCTGAGATTCGACGAATTCTTCAAATACCTACAAACAGAGAAATAGATACAAAATACCAAAATTGCAACTATTCTGATAAAGGAAAATGATATGAAATAATAATAAGGATGTTAATAAGATAGTCTCGAATGGAAATGCAAGTAAATTACAATTCTTTAATAGCTAATCATGATCTTATTATGCAATTAAATTACATGGGTGAACTCCAAGATGCAGGATAAGCTTAAGAGGTATATATTTTAATTATATACCTACTATAATATTTAAAATAAAATCTTTTGATTTGATTATGTTTTTTTGGTTTTTCTTGTTTTTTTATAACAATATTATAAAGATAACAAACAACACATAAAACGCAAGAAATAATAATAATGAAAGAAATGATCTAGTTTTCTATAAACAATTTATAAATATCATTAATGGGCTCAAGTTATTCAGGAGTCATGAAATGTTCTTCAAATTGAAAATTTTCTTTCAAAAATTTGACAAAAAGTGCTATAGTGATATTAGCTGTCTTAGACTCTGGTTGGTAGAAGTAAAGTTCGTGGCAATACTCTCGATATAACACAGCTCTAGGAACTCTATTCAATATTTCCCTATCCATAAGAATGACCTCTTGGTCTTCTACATGACCTAGGAATTGGTGTATAACAGCTGCGTTCTCGAGGTATTCCTCAAAGGTGAACAATTCTGAAGACACAAGAGCTCTCCTATAAGCTAACCATCTATGGCAAGTTCTCTGAAGTTCATGATAAAAAATGAGTTGATGAGGATCCAGGATTCTATCTAGGACAAGCCTCTTGATTTTTTTAAGTTCTGTGGACCTAGATGAAATGATACCTAGTCTCCTATCAAGTTCTTTCCACAGAAGTTGGTTTCTATCTGTTTCAGGCACACTAAGCACATAATTAACTTCTATGGCTGCTAATTGGTTTTCAACATTTATAGTGACAACTAATATTTTCTTAGGAGCTATCATCTAAACATGATATGCAACTTAGTAATTTTCTAATGATTTTAAATGCATCTATGTTTTTTTGTTTTCAAAAGGTTTTAGTTTCATGTCGGGTTCACCAAAATTTATCGCTCCAAATTTTTCGCACCCTTACCTTCAGGCTATAGGATCCGTGCCCGGAAGGGGGATGTGAAAAGGATGGGATAATACCTCGGACTGAGAGGCCTTTGGAAGGTCCCGCCTCTTGGGGGAGGTGTATTAAGGTGATTTTTCAACGGATGGTGGGGTTCACCAGGAAACATTTAGTGGCAGTTTCCATGCCTAGGTTGGGAATGTGTTTTATGTGTTAAATTTTATCTTTAAACATTCAAATCCTAGGTTTGGCCAAATGAATATAAGTTGTTCTATATGGAATGCAGATTTAAATGAATACAGAAAATAGAATTAACAAAAAACACAGAGAATAAATTAAGTGAAGAAATCCATACCTGGTTCCGGATTTCTGATGGGGGTTATGATTTTTGAAGCAGTTAAGATTGTCTGGAATTTTATAGAATCATATCCTATTTGATAGGATCATCTGAGATCTGATGAATTCGTTAGAGACCTACAAACAGATAAATAGATACAAAATACCAAAATTGCAACTATTCTGATAAAGGAAAATGATATGAAATAATAATAAGGATGTTAATAAGATAGTCCCAAATGGAAATGCAAGTAAATTACAATTCTTTAATAGCTAATCATGATCTTATTATGCAATTAAATTACATGGGTGAACTCCAAGATGCAGGATAACAGGAAATAAGAATAAAACTGACTAAATGCAGAATAAAATAGCAGCAAATTATAGGAAAAGTGCAAACTTTGGGTACTGATTGCCCCCAATGTTGACTGTAGTTGAAATTGTCTCAGCTTGGTACGAAATCATCTCGAATTGGATAGGATCATCTGCGACGATCTGAGCTTGCTTCGGCATAAGGTTCCTGCAACAAAACTTGGAAAGCACAAATGCAGATGGTAATCCAGGGTATTCTAATGCTTGTAAAGGTCAAGTTATAGGAAAATTCAGCTAGGGGAAAGTCAAGGGGGCCCTAAGGTTTAAATAGGCTTAGGAGGGAAGTTGGGAGGTTGGAGATCATCCTAATTTGGAAGATCTCCAATGGGGGAGGTCTCTAACTGTGCAGACACGCTTCTACCCAACTTAGAGATGTCGTTGAAATAGAAGCTAACTATGAAAAATTAGTTTTGGGATAAGATCATCTGGACGTATTAGTCTAGACGAAATCGTCCGATCTGAGGCGATATTGTCTGATCGACGACGATATCATAAAACGGACAAAAAAAACTCTAAAAATGGTGCGAGAAACGAGGAAACGGGTTAAAAGGCGGTTTTGGAGCGGTTTTGGGGTTGAAATTGAATTTGAATTATTACTAAGGTAATTTTAATTATTGCTAAGTTTTACTGCACCAATTTTAGGGTGCTACATTTTGCCCCCTCTTTAGCGAATTTTCCAAAGAAAATGCGTTAAATATGAGTTCTTCTCGATCTATGAGAAAGCAAAAATTATTCCCATTTTTAGGTGACGATTCTAGGTCGAATCGTATGACAGCTTACTATGGTGCCCCCTCCGTGTTTTTACCCAAATCGAATGTTTGAGGTAAAAATGCGGAAAAGCAAAATTTTAAAAATGTTATTAATTCATTTTTGAATAAAATTAAGAAAAATAGGGTAAAACCCTAATTCATTTATACTGTTCATTTTTTTTATTTTTAGAGCTCTGCAGACAAGATGGTCGAAATAGCACATAGATCGACAGAGGTCCGGCGTGGGCTACAGGTAAGGGTCTAAACTTAGTTTAGAATGTTTTAATTTAGAATTTCATGCTTTTTAGATTAATTTTGAATGATTTTTGAGCATCGCGGCCATTTTTGGGCTGTCGACGTCGTCGGGAAGAAATCGTCTTGATTTCACCGAAATCGTCTCGATATCACCGATTTCGTCCAAGGGCAAAATCGGTGATATGGGGACGATTTCGTCTAATAAGGGACGATTCCCTCATGCAAAATCGGAGATGAAATTGCTCAAATTTGGGACGATATCATCCAATAGTGGATGATATCATCATTTTTATGAAAGTGAACTTATTTTACTTGCATTTTGATTAATGATTTTTATTGTTTTGTTGTTTATGTTGCAGATAGGATTACTAAAGATCCGAGAATGGAAATACGGTGGACTAAGGGATGACTTGGCCGCTCTATCTTAGGCAGAGTGAGATCATTTGGTGCAAGTCAGCTTGCAGCACGTGGTAGATATGCCACAAGTGTCTATAGACATGGGGCTATTGACAGCCCTAGCAGAGACGTGGTATCCAGGTTCTTCATGTTTTCGATTACCGACAGGGGAGATGACTCCCACACTGGAGTATGTATGGAGGATTTTTAGGATCCCCATACAAGGACGGCTAATCACTCTCATGGCCAATCAAGGCCATGCGATGATGCGACTATGCGAAGATCCGAGCTTCGCCCTGGAGAAGGGTAGAGTGAACATTGAGTCTCTATGCCAGATGCCTGAGGCATCTAGACTAACATAGGTTTTTGCTGGGGTGGTAGGTTGTCTGCTACTATGCCATCAGAGTGGATGCAGGCTACCATGGCTACTGACAAATGTGTTCTGTGACATGAGAGACCACAAATACAGGTTTGCTTGGGGGAGCTTTGTACTATGTCGATTGTATAGGATCCTGCATGGGGTCGTATACAAGGGCGATCGATGTCTAGTTATGACATCACTATTGTAGGTTTGGTGCTGGGAGCACATTGCAGTGTGGAGACTGGTAGGGTTCCCACTAATTGGGATTGATGGGGAGAGGCCCTAAGTTTTCTACTGATGGCTCCAGAGAGGGTCACAACGACGGGTAGATCTGCCAGTGTCTCAAAGACTACTTGATGACCTTGTCTCTGACCAGATCACCTAGAGGTCTTGGAGAGATCATCCAGGGTGGGCTGAGGACGGACAGGAGTTGGCTCATGTTAGGCGATTCTGTTGGCTGAGGATGGAGAGGGGAGAGGTGGAGCTCCACCACTATGATTGATTTTTGAGGTAGTTCGATCTATAGCAGGGGATCCCATCTCTTAGAGACTACGAGTTTTCTCAAACCATCTGAGATAACACTACAGTTAGCGGGGCTCCAGATATGCAACGCTTCTGGAGTCAAGATGCATATGATGCCCCCATACAACCAGTGGATGGTGATGATGCTGGGGTTGTTGATGGCTATGATGCCTGGTACCCAGGCATCTGCCCTCATTGGATGACAAGGGCTTAGGGTCCGATTCATGTTATTGTGCGTTAGATGGGGAGGCAGCACCAGGCAGCCATTAAGGCGACACAGGGTCATGGTAGGAGAGAGCAGAGGAGGCCATAGGCTTAGTAGAGGCCACGACAACAGGAGAGGAGGGAGGAGATAACCCCTTATCCATAGAGAGAGAGGCCACCATCACCTGATAAGGGTAAGGTTGTCGAGGTAGGAGAGAGTAGCGAGATGGCTACTCTCCGGGCGGATACTGGTCATCTTTGAGCTCAGGTGCAGTCCTTACAAGATGAGGCTGCATGACTCAGGGCTCGAGGCAGAGGGGTGATCACTCAAGATTTAGCACGAGCTATTGCCCAGGTTACATTCTATAAGGCTCTATATTACTAGGCGATGCCAGCAGAGCAGAGGGTACCATTACCAGCTCATATTACAGAGCCTATTGTGATGGGGTCATCTAGGACATCATCACGATCGACGTCCAGGACTCATGGCACAACACAAACTACGATGGGGCCACCTCCTCCACCTTAGGGCAGGGGAGGAGATGAGGCTGAGCACTCGAGGGCTTCTCGAGGCTAGGCAACTGCACTGCACAGACTGGATATATGATTGAGAGGATTGAGTATGCCAAGATGTAGATTGTGGCATACCAATATAGTTTTGATATGATGTACATAGATTATTGATATATATATATATATATATATATATATATATATATATATATATATATATATATATATATATATATATATATATATATATATATATATATATATATATATGATATTTTTGATCATATGACTTGTCTTATGTATGATGCTTTAATGTTTTTGATGTGATTGATTAGATGATTCATGTAATTATGTCGTTTGGAAATATTATGGTTTGAATGTCATACTTTTAAAAATTAAAATGAAATAATCTGATGTAAACAAATTGGTTGTTGTGATGATAATTTGATAAAAAATAAAAGGGACTGTTAACAATAATTTCAAAGGATATTGTCGCTATTATAGACGATTTCATGGAGTCGCCGCTCACTCGGTCGTCAAGCTAATCCCAAGTATAGAAATATTGTTAAAAGTAAAAGAGTGCTTAAGAGACTGCCTTAAGACTTTGTTGTGATGCTGCAAATGATGATGATGATGGTGATTTGTTTTCAGATTTCCATGAAAATATTATGTATAAAAATGATTTTTGCTAGGCATAAATTCCTAAGTGTGATAAAATTTTGAATAATTCCTTAGAAATTATACCATAGTTGCAATATTGAATTTGAACATAATGTCATGAAATAGAATAAGTTGCATTCTTTGAAAGCATAATTGTGTAACATAATGATTTAAGTCATATGTTTTTGATGAATTGATTTGAAATAAATGGGAAATAAAAGTAAAACACTGGTTTGCGCTAGGCATAGAATATTTAGGTATAGACTTATACCATCATCACGAAATCCAAAAGTTATATGTGACTTTATTGCATGTTTTTGAAAAATGATTATGATTTGTTGGTAATGCATGTGGTTGTATTTATACTAAACAACTGTTCTCAGAGAAGAAAATGAAATTATTCCAGACAATGTGAACAAAATATTTCAAAGTATCTTAAAGACAAAAGTTAGATTTATAAGGAATATCATGTGCGTATGTGAGTTCATTTCTGATCTTGATTTATCATAATGATACACAAAATCTCTCAAATACAAATGTGTGTGCGTTTGATTTGTTCATTTACCAATTTTGAGCAAGATACTATGATACAAGTGATTTGAATTAACCAAATAAGTGTTCATTAACCATGATTTAGATGCATATAACCATACCAGACTACTATGTAAGTCGGGTTATCAAGAGCTAGCTAATCCATAAATAGACATAGGTCTATATAAAAGAAGGTCGCTAATGTGAAAGACATATCACCATGCTAGGAGTTACCTAAGGCCAAGCGGGTTGGGCACAAACCACCTGTTATGGGGCTTACCTCACAGTTTTCGAATAATTGAGAATTCCAGGGATTCAAGCTCATCAACCCTTATTTTATTTTCAAATGGTAGGGAAAGGGATTTTATTGCTTTTGATTTTTCTCATTTTGCTCTCTTTCTTTGCTTTCTCTTTTTTTTTTTTTTTTGTATCTTTTGCTTTGATGTTTGAGATAATGCTGAAATAGTGCTAAATGATTTTGCTTGATTTTTCTTTTTCTTTTGCTTCCTATTCTAGGGATACTTGCTCGGATTAGCTATAGAGCAAGGGATTTTTATTCCGGGTAGGGGTGAGCTTGTCCTTTTGTCAATTCTCAAAGATTCTAGACCATGTGCATGATAGGATAGCAGGGGAAACTTTTCGCTCAAGAAACCACTTTTACTATGTAGCATAGCATGTACATTACAAATATAATCATTTTAGTGTGAAAAGATATGCTTGGTTTAAGTAAATAACAAGATCAATTCTCTATGCTCAAACTTTATTTAATTGAATTTTGTGTACTTTGATATAAGAGAGATTAGTAATCATACCAAATAAAATCAAGATATTTATTCATGTGAATGTGAAAGTGTGGGATTCCAAATAAATTCTAATTTATCCAAAATAATTTGAAAATATAACTGCAATATGTCACAATGTGAGAAGGTACAAAAAATAAAAGATGTTTTTGAAGATTTTAATGATTTTGAATGTTTTTGGTATTTTTATAAATTGAAAGAAATACAAGATAGTGGTTTTTTGAAATATTTTAAACAAATATATACAATGATGAAATGACCAATTTTTTATGCCTAGTAACGTTTAAGATGTAAAATGTTCATGGGTTCTTTAAATTCTTTACCATCTAAGGTAGATAATTTGTATGCTCCCGATTCAAATTTAGCAGTGATAATATATGGTCCAAGCCAGTTGGGCTCAAATTTACCTTTAAGGTCTTTAGTTGCATTAGTATTCTTTTGATTTTATTTTAAAACAAGATCACCGACCTCAAAGGATCGATGACAAAATTTCTTAGCATATGATCTTTTAAGCTTGTTTTGGTAAGCACGAAGATGCTCCAAAGCATTGATGCGCTTTTCATCTAGGAGCTCCAGCTGACTGAGTCTGCCAGCTCGATATTCATCTCCTAATTTGGTATCTTGAAGTAGTAGAGCCAAAGAAGGAACTTCTAATTCAAAGGGAAAAATAGCTTCAACGTCATAAACCAAAACAAAGGGTGAAGTTCCAGTGGGATTTCGAACACTAGTTCGATAAGCCCACAAATCTGGATATAATTGAATGTGCCAGTCATGGCCAGATTTATTGACCAATCTTTTGAGAATTTTGATTAAGGTTTTGTTTGAAGCTTCGCTTGGCCATTACCCTGAGGATAATAGGGAGTGGACCAACGATGTTGAATCTTATATTTTTGGCATAATTTCTTAACATCTTTATTTTTGAAACAAGTTCCATTGTCTGAGATGAGATTTGCAAGAATTTCGAACCTATAAATGATTTGATTAAAAATAAATTTAGAGACTTGTGTTCCGATGCAGGAAGCTAAAGGCATAGCTTCAACCCACTTCGTGAAATACTCAGTGGCGGTTATGATGAATTTGTGTCCATCAGATGACACAGGATTAATTTTGCCAATAATGTCTAAGCCCCATTTTGAAAAGGGCCAAGGAGATGAAATAGCCTGCAGTTCTTGTGCAGGGGCATGGACAAGGTCAGCATGTTTTTGGCACTTGTCACAATGGTGCACATAATCATGTGCATCATTCTCCATGGTAGGCCAAAAATATCCTATCCTAAGGAGCTTTTTAGCAATGACACTACCATTGAAGTGTCCTCCACAAGATCCATCATGGGCTTCACTCAAAGCTGATCTGGATTCTTCTAAATTCAAACATCTCAATATGATACCTTCAAAATATCTATATAAAGTATTTCCAATTATTACAAATTGACTTGCTCGTCTACGTAATAACCGACGCTGGTTTCTATTAGAATTGGCAGGGAAAGTCCCATTTTGAAGAAAATCAAATATATCCGTATACCAAGGTTCAGGAGTAGTTTCATTGATTAGGAACACATCCAAAGGTTCTAAGCATGACTTATTTGAAGCGGTTTCCTGGAGTCAACGAATAATAATGGTGGCATATTCGTCATCTAACTCCAAGGGCAGAAGAGATGTAGCTGCGGCCATAGCATCAGCTGCATGGTTGTTAGTTCGAGGAATAGCTTCCAAGGTAACTTGATCAAATAGAGATATTAATTGTAAAACATAGGCTTTATATGGGCATAGTTTATCATCTCTGGTCTGATAAAATTCATTAATTTGGTTTATAACAAGTTGAGAAAACTAGCAGATGTTTAATTTTTAATGCTAGGGCAGCTCGTGATCCAAGGATTAGAGCTTCATACTCAGCAATATTATTAGTGCAAGCAAATGTTAATTTAAAGGACAAAGGTATAATGTGCTTTTATGGAGATATTAAAATAATACCTGCACCAGCCCCACTCATGCATCGGGATCCATCAAAGTATAAGGACCATTGTTCAACATGGTCTGCCTCTAATTGAAGGCATTCATCAGGAAACTCAATGATGAGGGGATGAGTAGACTCTAAGGGTGCAACAACTAATTGATCTGCTATGATTTGACCCTTAACAGACTTATGTCCTATAAACGTGAGTTCAAACTCGCTTAGAGCAAGAACCCACTTGGCTGTGTGACTCGATAAATAAGGTCGACTCATGAGATACCGCAAGGGTCATATTTAGCAATGACATAAGTTTTTTGACTAAGCATGTAATGATGTAATTTTTGCGTAGAAAACACAACTGCTAGACATAGTTTTTCTAATGTTGTGTAATGGGTTTCATAACTGATTAAAGTTTGGCTAATATAATAATTAGCATGTTCTTTCTTCTCATCATCAAGTTGAGCTAACATAGCTCCCAAAGAAAAATTTGAAGCTGAAATATACAAGATAAACGGACGATCAGGTCTAGGCAGTGAAAGCACAGGTGGGTTAAGGAGGTATTGTTTAAGAAGTTCAAAAGCTTCCTTACATTCATCGTCCCAATTAAAAGGGATATCCTTCTTAAGGAGCTTAAGAAAGGGACCGGTTTTGTCTACTAGCTTATCGATGAAGCGATGGATAGCTTGAATTTTACCTTGTAAACTTCATAATTTAGATATATTGGTAGGTGCGGGCATATCAGTGATAGCCACAATCTTGAGAGGGTCAATTTCAATGCCACATAAATAAACTATAACCCCTAATAGTTTACCGGACTTAACTCCAAATATGCATTTGGCTAGATTTAATCGAATAAGATATTCTCTTAACCGATTAAAAACTTTTCTCAAATCATCTAAATGATCATCTTCATTAATAGAGCGAGCTATAATATCATATACATAATCATGTAGGATATCATGCATCATATCATGAAAAATATAAGTCATATCTCGTTGATAGGTTGCACCTACGTTCTTTAGGCCGAATGGCATCACTTTCCAACAAAAGGTACCCCAAGGAGTAATAAAGGCTATTTTAGCCTGATCCTCAGGAGCTATCTTGATATGATTATAGCCAGAGAATCCATCCATTAGGGACATCATCCCACTCCCAGCAGTAAAATCAATGATTTGATCCATGTTTGGAAGAGGAAAATCATCTTTAGGGCATGCAACATTAATATCTCTAAAATCTGTGCAAACCCTAACTTTGGTAGCTTCTTTCTTGGTGATTGGAACTACATTCGAGATCCATTCAGCATAATCAATAGCTTGTATAAAAACAACATTCAGGAGTTTTTCTAACTCCCATTTGACTAGCAAGGCCACTTTGGGATGCATTTTTCTAAGTTTTTGTTTAACAAGTTTAGCATCCGGATGGACTACTAGATGATGCATGACTACAGAAGGGTCCAGACCTGGCATATATTCATATGTCCAAGCGAAGACATCTTCATATTCTTTAAGAAATGCAATGTATTGCTCTTGTTTTTCTTGACTTAATTCTGACCCAATATTGATTATGTGAGGATTATCCTCAGGTCCATTGTTAACTTTAATGACGTTTTCTACTTCCATGTGTAAATCTCTTTCAAAATTAGGTGGGGTGGGTGAAACGCCCAATTCTTGTAATTCTTATAAGGTTAACTTGGATAATTCATCTTGAGGAGTCGTGGCCTCAAGTTGGGCTATAGTTGGTATAGAACCATCAAAATAAAAACCATTGTGTAACATTTCTTCAATGGAGACATCGTGAAAAATATCTCCTTCCAACTCATCATCGGATCCAACAATCATTTCGGGATAAGCTATGGATAGCACATTGCATGTAAATGGTTGATTTTTTAGAGGCAAATCATCACGTCCATCCAAATAATCTTGATAACATACGAGTTGATCATCATATTCAAAAGGGAAGGGTTGACCCTTACTAGGAAATATGCCCACACCACATCGGGCGGGTCATGGTTCTACGTCGAAAGGTTCTTTCATACCATATTGGAAAAGTCCCAAGCTTTTCCCTTTATATCCCATTTTAAGCATTATAGGTTTAGCTTTAATATATTAGTAAAATAACATCGAGCATATCCATCATGATGAGTTTTGATGTTCCTGGGTATTCTTCCCAAGTCATATCCCTTATAAATGAAGGCACAACTCTCGAATTGGTAAGTACTTCCCATAGGTTGTGGGAGGCCCAAAGTATGAGGAGATGGCGGCAAGTTATTAAAAATAATTGAATCTTGCATAAAAGCATTTGTTTTTTCTGATATTAAGATTTTAGATAAATCCGATAAAAGTTCATCAGAAAGAGCATACGATGTAGAAGGATCATTCCCTATATCTTTAGATTTGGAAGGTGTGATAGATGTAGATAATGTGGAAGTGTTAATAGATGGGTCTATAGGTTTTGAAATTATAGGTATGGAACATGAAGGATTGGTTGTGGATTGAAGATCTTTTTGAGGTTCTAGAGTGGTTTGTTTAGAAGATTGTTGATCTATATATGAGGGTGAAATTAATGGAGGAGAGATAGATGAAGTTATGGGTGTGCGTTTCATAGTTTTAGATGAAAATAAGAATTAGGATGCGTGGATGACAGAGCAAGGAAAAATTGAACTCCAATAGGTTCTACCAAAGCATACATATCAAAAGGTCTAGGATCACCATGGATAGTGACCAACTGATTTTTAAATTCGAATTTAACACATTGGTGTAAAGTTGATGGGATAGCCCGCATTGCATTGATCCAAGGATGACCCAAGAGTATATTGTACGATGCGGGGCAATGTACAATAAATACGGTCGTATCTAGGGTTCTAGGACCAACTTGCAATGGGATGGTAATAACTCCACACGTTTCTTGTGTTTCGTCATTGAAAGCTTTTATGATCATGTCAATTTTCTTCATTTCATCACTTCTAAACCCAAATCTCTGGTAGAAGTCAAAAGTGCAAATGTTTAGAGATGAACCATTATCAATCAAGACTCATTTAACAGCTACATCTCCAATTAAGGCAGTAATATATAAGGGGTTATCCTTATGTAAACTGTGTTGTGGTATATCTTTATCTCGAAAGTCGATACAATCAATTTCTCTAGTGATGATAGTATTGGTCATGGCTTCAGGTTGAATGTTTCGTGGTACCATCATTTGGTTTAATGTAAGCATTAACTCATCCCTATGGGTAGGAGAAGATCTTAACAAGTCCAAAAGGAAAATTCTGGCTGTAGTATTGGATAATTGTTCATTAATATTGTAAGGAGGCTTAGGTTGAACATTAGACATATGATTCCCTTTATTGGGATTTTTCAAAATAAATGGAGCTGATCCATCATTCTGAGTTTGATCCTGTTGAGAATTTTGAGCCTATTTTCTGGTAACGACTCTGATGGTACCTACAATGTTATATTGAAGACGTTGAACTGATCTTGGTTGAGCGTTTATGGCTTGTTCATTAGAAAGGAACTGGTTAGAAGAGGGTCGAGTAGTAACTCTTCTAGGAAATGGTTCTTCTAGAACCATAGCATCTGTGATAGGTTGAATAGGATCTGATTCATTTTTAGAACTATTCGATTGGTTTGAGGTGATGTCGATTTCACTTTCAGTATCTGATTCTTCATCACTAGGATCCGATGTTTGAGTATTATGTAGGGGTCTGGACGTAACCATGGAGAAAGTTGTGCCAAATATTTGAGGATCTTGAACAGATAATTGTCTGCTAATAGTCCCTACATATCGGGTAGGAGGAGGGACATTATGATTTTCGATTTGATTGGCTACCTCTTTACCATGTTTTGGTAAAGGATGTTGAAATATATCTAATGATTGATTAGCATTTTGATTTTGATTTTGGGGAATGTTCTTTTGAGCATTATTAGGAGCATTTTGTTTAGGTTGGAAGGCTTGCACCTCCATTTCATTATTATCAATCAGATCTTGTATTTTATGTTTAACATTTTACAAGAGTTGGTAGAGTGTCTAGGCCCTCTATGGAAATCATAGTGTAAATCGACTCTGTATCCGGGTATGGTTGGATCAGGTTCCCGGATAGCTGGTAATTGAATCAAACCTCTTTCGAGTAATTGGGGTAGAATAGTTGATAATGGTTGGTTCAATATAGTAAAATCTTGAGGAGGTTTATCAGGAGGTTTCAATATAAATTTTTTTGTTGTCTTCGTTGTATTGATATTAGCAACATTTTTGCTATCAGTGACTCCGTCACCTACAACTTGTTTGTTTTTGTACTAATTTCTAGATGTTTTATCAACATCTTTCTTTTTGAGCTGACCTCTTCTAATGAGAGCATCTTCTACCCTTCGAGCTAAGTCTATAGCTTGATCGAAGGTGGTTAAGGTAGCAGTTGATAACTCATAAGATATTTGTTCTTGCAAATTATTGATAAAAATATCCAACATTTCCCTATAAGGTAGCACAAAGTGTAGTTTTCCTGTCAACTGCATCCATCTAGCTAGGAAATCAGCAAAACATTTATATTTGTCTTGTTTTAAATTGTACAAATATTTAATGGTGACATGCCTCTCAATGTAGGCACTAAATTGATGGACAAAAGATTCAGCGGTCTCTTCAAAATTTCTCAAAGAATGAGTGGGCAATTGATAGTACCACTCTAATGCCATTCCTCCTAAACTTTTCAGGAACATTTTTAGTAATAACAAGTCATCATGTGATATATCATGACATGCTATCCTAAACATGCGAAGATGCTCTATGGGATCTTCGATTCCTTTATATATAGGCAGAACGGGCATGGGAAAATGTTTAGGGTATGGTTGTGCTACAACCATAGAATCTAGAGGTTGACTACACATCTCTCGATAATTGTACGAGGGACGGTAGGGATCTATCTGGTCCATGCGGGAAGCTAACTGTTTCACCATGGCTTCCAAATTACTAGTTTGCCCACCATATTGGTTCGGTAGGGCATTAATATGGGATTTGTGAGCATATGATGGAGGGACATGAAGATTAGATGCTATATTTCTATTGTGTAAATTGTTGGTAGGAAGGGTGTTATGAAGAAGTTTTGAAGTTGTATTATGTTGTATCCCAGATTGTTGAAAATTGGTGTTTGGCTTCATTTTAGGTTTTTGTCGGTTTTAAGCATATTGATCAATAGTTTGGTGAAATAAAGCAATGAATGAAGGTTTCTTTTGTGTGGAAATTATTTTAGGCTCAATGACAGGTTCCTTAGGAGGTTGGGTAACCTGTTGTTTTTGCATGTTCTGAATTATAGTGGCCATATCCATATTGGATGGTCCAGCTTTATCACTTTCTTGATCAATGAAAGACAAGGGATTAGTGTGTATGTCAAACATATGTTCCATGGCTGCTTGAGTGTCACTAATTTGTCCTCTATCAATACGAACTGCCATATTAAGAGCACCAATGTTATTATTGAAAAATTTGTAGAAATGATCTAAGTTATCAAAAGCAATAGTTCCATCTGAAGCCATTCTAGGGGATGAGGATCCTTCCTCTCTAACATTTTCTTGTTGTTCATTTTATTTAGCCAGCTCATCTTCTGGTTGTTCTAGAGTTTCTCCTTCTGGAATTGAACCCTCAGGAAGGACATTTGGGTTTTTTGTTTTGTCTACTAACCAATCTTCTTATTCTTCTTCTTCAGTTTGTGTACCATTCCTAAGTTTAGTCATTATGCTTAAACTTAGGTTTCAACAAATATATATATTTATATATAAATATATAAATATATATATATATATATATATATATATATATATATATATATGCGAGAAGATTAAGAGGTATATATTTTAATTATATACCTACTATAATATTTAAAATAAAATCTTTTTATTTGATTATGTTTTTTTGGTTTTTCTTGTTTTTTTATAACAATATTATAAAGATAACAAACAACACATAAAACGCAAGAAATAATAATAATGAAAGCAATGATCTAGTTTTCTATAAACAATTTATAAATATCATTAATGGGCTCAAGTTCTTCAGGAGTCATGAAATGTTCTTCAAATTGAAAATTTTCTTTCAAAAATTTGACAAAAAGTGCTATAGTGATATTATCTGTCTCAGACTCTGGTTGGTAAAAGTAAAGTTCGTGGCAATACTCTCGATATAACATAGCTCTAGGAACTCTATTCCACATTTCCCTATCTGTAATAGCGACCTATTGGTCTTCTACACAACCTAGGAATTGGTGTATAACAGCTACGTTCTCAAGGTATTCCTCAAAGGTGAACAATTCTGAAGACACAAGAGCTCTCCTATAAGCTAACCATCTATGGCAAGCTCTCTGAATTTTATGATAAAAAATGAGTTGATGAGGATCCAGGATTCTATCTAGGACAAGCCTCTTGATTTGTTTAAGTTCTGTGGACCTAGATGAAATGATACCTAGTCTCCTATCAAGTTCTTTCCATAGAAGTTGGTTTCTATCTGTTTCAGGCACACTAAGCACATAATTAACTTCTATGGCTGCTAATTGGTTTTCAACATTTATAGTGACAACTAATCTTTTCTTAGGAGCTACCATCTAAACATGATATGCAACTTAGTAATTTTCTAATGATTTTAAATGCATCTATGTTTTTTTGTTTGTTTTCAAAAGGTTTTAGTTTCACGTCAGGTTCACCAAAATGTATCGCTCCAAATTTTTTGCACCCTTACCTTCATGCTATAGGATCCGTGCTCGAAAGGGGGATGTGAAAAGGATGGGACAATACCTTGGACTGAGAGGCCTTTGGAAGGTCCCGCCTCTTGGGGGAGGTGTATTAAGGTGATTTTTTGACGGATGGTGGGGTTCACCAGGAAACGTTTAGTGGTAGTTTCCACGCCTAGGTTGGGAATGTGTTTTATGTGTTCAATTTTATCTTTAAACATTCAAATCCTAGGTTTGGCCAAATGAATCTAAGTTGTTCTATATGGAATGCAGATTTAAATGAATACAAAAAATAGAATTAACAGAAAACACAGAGAATAAATTAAGTGAAGAAATCCATACCTGGTTTCGGATGTCTGATGGGGGTTCTGATTTTTGAAGCAGTTAAGATCGTCTAGAATTTTATAGGATCATCTCCTATTTGACAGGATCGTCTAAGATCCGACGAATTCGTCAGAGACCTGCAAACAGAGAAATAGATACAAAATACCAAAATTGCAACTATTCTGATAAAGGAAAATGATATGAAATAATAATAAGGATGTTAATAAGATAGTCCCAAATGGAAATGCAAGTAAATTACAATTCTTTAATAGCTAATCATGATCTTATTATGCAATTAAATTACATGGGTGAACTCCAAGATGCAGGATAACAGGAAATAAGAATAAAACTAACTAAATGCAGAATAAAATAGCAACAAAGTATAGGAAAAGTGCAAACTTTGGGTACTAATTGCCCCCAATGTTGACTATAGTTGAAATCATCTCGGCTTGGTACGAAATCGTCTCGAATTGGACAGGATCATCTACGACAATCTGAGCTTGCTCCGACTGAAGAATGATAAGGTTCCTACAACAAAACTTGGAAAGCACAAATGCAGATGGTAATCCAGGGTATTCTAATGCGTGTAAAGGTCAAGTTATAGGAAAATTCAGCCAGGGGAAAGTCAAGGGGGGTCCTAAGGTTTAAATAGGCTTAGGAGGGAAGTTGGAGATCGTCCTAATTTGGAAGATATCCAATGGGGGAGGTCTCTAATCGTGCAGACACGCTTCTGTCCAAATTAGAGACACCATTGAAATAGAAGCTAACTATGAAAAATCAATTTTGGGACAAGATCGTTTGGATGTTCTATTCCAGATGAAATCGTTCAATCTGAGACGATATCGTCTGATTGGCGACGATATCGTCAAACGGACAAAACAAACTCTAAAAATGGCATGGGAAATGAGGAAACAGGTTAAAAGGCGGTTTTGGAGCGGTTTTGGGGTTGAAATTGAATTTGAATTATTACTAAGGTAATTTTAATTATTGCTAAGTTTTACTGTGCCAATTTTAGGGTGCTACAATACCTATGCATAAATGGTAGGTCATATCTATAGATTTTATAGTAGGCTTACGTAATACTAGGTACCGACATGATGTAATCGTAGTAGTAGTTGAAAAATTGACTAAGGTTACATATATTATACTTGGGAGCACCAAGGATGATACTTAGGTGGTGGCTAATATATTTGCCAAGGAAGTGTTCTGATTACATGAATTTTCTAAGGTAATTATCTTAGGGATTCCAAGTTCACTTTTGAGTTTTGGAAAGCCCTTCATTAGGCAATAGGCATGAAGCTGAACATGAGTCTGGTATACCACACTGAGATAGATGGTCAAATAGAATGGGTAAACCAAGTATTAGAAGATATGTTTTGCATGTACTACATGGATCAAAAATATCGATGGGAAGATTACCTACCTCTAGTAGAGTTTTCCTACAATAATGGGTATCACTCATCTTTGGGAATGAAACCTTTCGATGCCTTGTATGGATAAAAGTGTAGAACACCACTGTCATGGGATAACCTAGAGGATAGAGTTGTGATTGGACCAAAAATGATAAAATAAATGGGAGAGCAATTAAAGATAATTAGACAAAGACTCAAGGAAGTTGTTGATAAGCAAAATATTTATGTTTATTTAAAGAGAAATCCAAGGGAGTACTCAGTGGGAGACAAAGTTTTCCTAAGGGTCAAACAAATGAAAAGTACAATCAAGTCTAAAAAATTAGATCTATGATTTGTAGGACCCTTTGAGATCACTAAAAAATATTAGTATGGTGGTATACCGACTTGATTTACCTCTTAATCTATCAAAGATGCATAACACTTTCCATATCTCTTTGCTTAGGAAATATATTACTGACCCTGAATATGTGTGGGATGTTTCCAATTGCATATGGCAAATCCAGAGGCAACTGAAGTAATGCTAGTAAATATTCTTGAGTTCCACTCTAAGTGTATGTGGAATAAAAATCTTAAGCAATGTAAGGTCCAGTGGGACCATTTCTCGAAAAGGAATACCACTTGGGAGAAAGTGGTGGATATGCAAAAATATTTTTCTTTTTTGTTTGAATATTTCTAAATGTAATAATTTACTTTTGTGAACCTATACAACTAAAAAATATCGGGACAGTGTTTAGTCCTAGTGGAGGAGGATGTCATGACCCTCCCTGATGGGTTCTTTGATATGAACAACCATGTATTAATTGATGATGCTTTAATACTTGATTTTGTGCAACTGAGGATCTATGTGATGTTAGTTATGATTGAAGAGTATTATACAACTAACAAATTACCAATGTGTAGGATCAGGCATGCTCGTAGGTGGAAGAAGTTGAGTCATACACTAAATACGAGGGTACTTGAGGTTGGGGAAGTGATGATAAGGCAACTCAATGGTAACATGTATGGATACCTTCATATAGTCATGCATAATCCATAAGGGATAATCATCAATAATCAACCACATTGAGCCCATATTGATAGCCTAGTAACTATTGTAAATTATTAAAGGCTGAGACAAGTGACAAAATTGATAAAAATATTTCCTCTCTATTTGTTGTATATGTTTGATTATCTTTTACTTCATAACTATCCACATCACTGGTTTAGAAAAAGAGCAAACATAATCTACCTTGTTTTCTTGAACTTTGCAAAAGAGTAGCATGATGAAAATACTTAATAAGAAAATTTTGTACTATGTAAAAAAAGAGAGAAAACAATCATTTATAAATAATATCTTGGAATTATTTTAAATGATAATTGAGTTTCATTTATAAATAATATGTTGGAATTATTTTAAATGATAATTGAGTTTCATTTATAAATAATATGTTGGAATTATTTAAATGATAATTGAGTTTCATTTATAAATAATATGTTGGAATTATTTTAAATGATAATTGAGTTTCATTTATAAATAATATGTTGGAATTATTTTAAATTATAATTGAGTTTCATTTATAGATAACATGTTAGAATTATTTTAAATAATAATTGAGTTTCATTTATAGATAATATCTTAGAATTATTTTAAAAGACAATTAAGTCTAAATATTTGAAATGGTTTTGGGAATTTTCTTTAACTAATGATTATATAATAGCATGAGAATCTCCTTTATAACCATTAGTTAATAGAATATTATTAGCATAATAATCAAGCTCCATATTAATCCAATGCAAGATATTTTGTAATTCAAACGAACTCTAAGTGGATTTTCGAGTTGATGGGAGAAGCACCTGCTAGCATTGGAGGGATGGGCACCATTTATGATGGAGCTTATTCAAATTATTAAAAAATATTTTCCTCCACCAGTAACTACATCAGGGTAGATAGAGAGAAGGATGAACTATGAAAGGAGGTAGAAAAGGAGGCATAGAACAGTGAGAGGAAAGGAAGAGAACCTTGGGAAGCATCAGACTAGAGCAATACCATTGTGTCAATATCAAGGGAGTGATAAACACACTAGGTTGGGCGTATTATTGTTGTTTCCTTTGTGATGCATATGGTTTTTCATGTTGACCTTGTGTTTTCACTGGTTTATCTCTGTCAACTCATTTGCTATGCTAATGAGACATCGTCTCATGTTAAATCTTCTCTATGTTTACATATGGGGTTTCTCTACACACTAGCATCATGGTGTTTGTTGTGTTCCCTAGATAGGAGTTGAGGGTATTATCACTTAGGTTGTTGTTGTTACGTTGATCGTGGAGACTCTCAAATTTTAAGGAGTTGTTTGTACTCTTCTGCTACTCTCTAGGAAACCATGTTGGCTTGTTGCCTTATACTCAGGTTTTCCAAACTAGAGGTACCCATATCTACTTGTGCATTATTGTTGGGTGACTCATTGCTTGTTCCCTCTATTATATGACTTGTAAATATTGAGCAGACTTCTTCCCTCCCAATAGACTACCATCCCTAGACCTGTGTTTGAAAGGGTGCCATCACTCTCAGTGTGTACGACCACTTGATGAGTGTTTGAAACCACCTAAAACTTCTCTTTCATTCTATATTAGTTTAGACCATGAAGATACCATGCTTGATAGGTTTTTTGGACTTTAGGAGGGTCACTCGCCTTTGTTTTAGGCTACCTGTTTGAGTGTGCATTGTGTGAAGGCATCGTGCTTGATGGGGTTCCATTGGTCTTCATTGGAAATATTTTAATTTATGGTTAAGAGTCTTCTTAAACACCCAATTCATAGTAAGTCATGTGAATTGAGAAGATTGATAAATTAGAGAAAGGTTTATTTGCAATTTTAGTAGTTGAATTTAAATTGTAAATAAATATAATTTTAGTTTGTTTTTTGTAAATTAAAGTTAGAGAGCTTTAGTTTATAGAAAAAAAAAGGAAATGTATTGTTTTCATAAATTGAAAGTGTAAGCTTTAGTTTATAGAGAATATAAGGAAATGTATTGTTTTCATAAATTGAAAGTATAAACTTTAGTTTATGGAAAATAAAAGGAAATTTATTGTTTTCATAAATTGAAAGTGTAAGCTTTAGTTTATTGGAAATAAAAGGAAATATTTTGTTTTCATAAATTGAAAGTATAAATCTCGGGCCTCACAGAAATGAACGCTTGTCCCTTTCTTGGTGCTTTCAGTGGCGTAAAAGGTTTAAAATGATTGTGGCATGGTGGTTATAGGGGTAGTCTGCTCGAAGATCTGTGTGGCGGCTTCTGGGGCGGACAACGCAGAATACTGTAGCGGCCATAAAAAGCTGGACAGCCTTGCCTAGATTCATGGCGGCTACCGATTCCACCATGTAAATTCAAAAAAATAAAAATAAATAAATAAATAAATTGAAAGTGTAAGCTTTAGTTTATTGGAAATAAGAGGAAATGTATTGTTTTCATAAATTGCAAGTGTAAGCTTATGTTTATAGAAGATAATGGAAATGATTTTAAGAGCTCTCTAATTAAAGTGTTCAAATTAGTGAAAGGAAATGATATTCATGGTTTTATAAATTAAGGATATGAGCTTAGTTGGAAATAAAGAAATGGTTTATTGATGTATTAGGGTAAGTGAATTTGATTCATTGAATAAATGGTAGTTGGTTTATAAACTGGAAGTACGGGACTTTAGTTTATGAATGAACAGGAAAAGGGTTTATTTTAAATTAAAGTTATGGAGATTTAATTTAGTGAATAAACAAAAGGATTTTTTTAAAGGTTAAAGGTATTGGGCTTTAATGCTTTAAGACAAGACTAAATTTGATTTGAGTAATAACCATGAATTAATTATGCATGTTGAAAATCTCTCTAAAGGTATTTGAGGGGAGATAGTAAAAGTAATGATTCTTTTATGATATCAACTATGCTATTATATGGTTAAAGACTTGAGTAAATTGTATAGTTGTAATTTGGTAAAGTAAAGAAAGTAAATGCATTTAGAGGCATGCCTATCCTGAACTATGAGTGTCCTGATCCCCTACTATCCTCACTTGATTGATGGAATAGTAGGAGGACCAAATTTGCATATGGACCAATGCACAAGTTTGCTCTCTACTTTATATCTTGTTTATTTATGCTATTAGATTAGACTTGTGGGAAGATTTCCCTGATGAAATTGATGTAATGTATTGTTTTAGGGTATGGAGGTTTTACCATACAAACTTATGTAATAAATGATCAATGTGGCAAACACACCTTTGTAATTTATTTGATATATTATGAATGTATCTAAATCCTTTCTATTGCATGTTTACTCTTAATTATTATTCCATGTTTTGAGTTATCTTTTGCATGTCTAATAAATTATGTTTCATTAGATTTAGTATCTATATCTATCTTTTATTTTCCTATTTGAATAACATTTCATAATAATTGAGTAGTAAGTTCTAGGGTGAATTTAGAGGATAACCTAAGGGCTTGAGACCCCCTTAGGGAGAATGGTAACTAGATTTATAGAATATTTTACCTAAGTTAAGACAAATTGTCAAAGGACAAGATTGATAGCTTAGCTTGTAGTACACGTAGAATAACTATGCATAATGGTTTGCATAGAATATGGGGATGTGTATACACCTTCTAATGGTTGAAGGTGATAAGTCTAGCTCATCGAGGATGATGAGATGGATGGAATTATATGCATAACATGAGATATTCCTATGCATAAGGGACTTGCATGAGGGGAATATTGTATGGTATAGTTCTTGAGAAACTTAGGAGTTTTGTTAAACATTAAGTTAACCTAAGGTTAGTTAGGGGTTTATGAATCTCTCTCCTTAGTCAAAAAAATTTCTTTCAATTTTTATGTGTTTTCTTATTTCTGATTTTGAGGGTCATTACAAGATCGCTTACATGGGCCATATGAGATTCCTTCCTCTCTATCATCCATTTCATTATCATAGGACATATTTCAATGGTAAACAAGAGCTCGATAAACCACACAAAACTTTAAATGGGATAAAAATACTAAAAATTGTACAAGGAATTCCACAAAATTGAGGAAAGAACAACTCAAATAAAATAAAATGCAACACAAATGAGGATAACATGTTTGTTCTTGTAGCAGGATGGAAGAAGAAATCTATATCCTTCAATCTACCGTATTGGGAGGTATGACATGCAAATTTCTTTCTATATCTATTGTTAAGTATTTCAATATTGAGTAATTTATGTTTGATAATGCTATTATGAACAACATCTTCTAGTTCATCACAACTTGGATGTTATGCATGTGGATAAAAATATCTATGAAAACATATTTAGAACACTGCTAGGTATCGATAAAAATTCAAAGGATGGCAAAAAATCCCATGATAATTTTAAAAATATGGGTATCAAGAACACATTATGGCTAGTAATGGATGGAAACAAGACATATCTTCCACCAACACCCTCCAATCTATCAAAGGTTGAGAAAGAAAGGTTCTATTGTACACTATACAATATGAAAGTACTAGATGGATATAGTTTAAATATTAGAAAATGTGTCTCTATGAAAGAACTTAATATCCAACACCTGAAATCACATGACTACCATGTTCTCATGCAAAAACTTATTTTGGTAGCTCTATGACATTTGCTTGATAAGTCAGTACATCAAACCATTTGTCATTTGTGCATGTTCTATAGGGATATATGCACTATAGTGGTGGATCCTATAAAAATAGATAAATTATTAGTAGAGATAATGGATACGTTATGTTTGCTCAAAAAGTACATTTCCCCTTCATTTTTTGATATCATGGTGCACCTAACTATTCACATGGTATGGGAGGTACATCTATGTGGACCTATAAAATATCGATGGATGTGCCATTTCAAGAGGTTTGTATGCATTCATCAATTTCACAAATCACCATTTTTCTATATTTTGTAGTGTCTCATCTAATCAAAAGTGTTTGTTTCATTTCTTAGAATTATGAATATTTTTAAGGACTATGTAAAGAACCGAGCTAGGCTCAAATGTTGTATTGTTGCATTATATTATTGAGAAATCTATTTTATTTTGTGTGGATTAGATGAGAGGTACGAAAGCAATTGGAAATCACCTTGGTTGCAAAAAGGTATGGAGTGATGAGGATGAAGAAACTATAATCGATGGGAGGCCTTTGTCTAGTGGCAAAGACTTTGATTTGGGTGAAACTTATTATGAGCAAGCCCATTGATACATTATCTTTAACATGAATGAAGTTCAACCTTGAGTAGAGTACGTAGATGTTTATTTGTTGTTGTTATATATGGTAGAATATTAATTAGATCCAACTAAGCTTGAAAAATTTTGGGCCAAATCAGAAAGCACCTAAAGAGAGTATCAAGGAATCCAAACCCCATGCAATGAGAGATGAAGTGGTGTTGAAAAAAATCTATAATTAGGCATTCATCACTTGGCTATGAGATCAAGTTATTGTTTGCTCTCTTGAATATGATCTTTGACATGTATACTGATTATCATGTACTAAACATAATGTAATGTTATACAATTATCTTTAACATATTCTTCTTTATTTCAATTTCATGGAGGTGGAATGCAACATAATTATAATTATTCTAACATAATAAAATGGTTGGCACATGGTCCGAGAAAAACTACAACAAAATATTCAGGCTATTTGATCAATGTTTATAGATTTTATATCAAAGATAAATAGGACCAAAGAACAACTTAAAACAATGGTGTGTGTGTTGATAGTACTTCTTTGTGGAAAGCAAGCACAAAATACACAAACCTAGTGCTTAAAATAGTCACATATTATGGTGTTCTTAGGGAAATAATCTTGTTGGATTAATATAAGTTTTGATACCCCCTTTACAAATGTGATTGGGTAAATGTTCTTGATATGAGGAATTGATGTAGAAAGGATAAAATGGGCTTCACAATGGTCAACATGAACATATTACTTAGTTGGGATATACTAAAATATGATCCACGTATCCTAGCACTATAAGTCAAACAAGTCTTATGTAAATGATCCACTTGATACCAGCTGGTATGTGGTTTTGTTGGTAGTTTTGCAAATTTACCACATTATAATTTTGTTTTAATTATTGATTTTAAAATTTTTAATGAATTTTCCAATGAAGGCATTGCATTTTTAATGCATACAACTTTAATGTAGTTTTAATTTTCTACCTTTTATTTTTGTAATATTGCATTACTGTAAATAACATCGAAATCATGTAGCAGTGATGAAATTTTATTTAAAACTACAAAGGTACAAAAATTCCAGCAAGAATTTGGTTCTAAAAATAGAAGTACTTCAAAGAGATAGAGCAACAAAGTTGAGCACTTTTTCCCTAGAAAATATAAATATTGTGTTCAAATTTCAAGGAAGGGAAGGGAGAAGTTTCACCCTAGTTGAGGGGTGAATATCTCTATTGCCCCTCTTGGAGGTGAAACAAATATCAAGAAAGTAGATTCAACCAATGCAAAGGGATGAATATTTTAAAGTGGAAAATAAAGTAATAAGGCTCTTTCACCGCAAGTGAGGGGCAAAATATCTTATCACCCATCTTTGGGGTGAAAGTCATTTAAAAGCATTGGCTATGTCAAGTTTTAATATTGAAGGTGCTTTCACCCCAACAGAGGGATGAAAATTCTTGACGCCCCTTGTTGGGGCAAAACTTAATGGAAAAGAAAATATGAAGAAGTGCTATGAAATTTGGGCACCCATGAATCAAGGTAAACATTGAAAAGTGCTTTTACCCCAAGTGAGGGGCAAAACTCTTTGTCGCCCCTCCTTGGGGTGAACATATCTTAAGTGGAGTTTGAAATATGGTGGGGCTGACATGGGTAAATTAAGATGGTACTTTCACCCCAAGTGAGGAGCGAAGCTCATTATCACCCCTCACCAGGGCAAAAGAGAATTTCAAGGGTTTAAAAGGCAAAAAGAAAGTTGATGTCATGAAGGCCCATTCTAATGTAATTTTTGATTTCAGCTACGATTGGGTAGATGTAAAAGACGGTTCTTAGAGTTAAAATTAAAATATAGTAAATCAAAGTCACCTCTATGAAGAGGTGTAAGGTATTTTCACCTTTCTAGGGGGTGAATGGGGTTTGAAAGTACAAATTTGGGTGAAAATCATTGTACAATATTCCACATAAAATTTAAAAGTAATGTCATCTCTCTAGAAGGGTAAAAGTATCTATCGCCCTATTTTTAGGTGAAAGCAAAAATACAATTATAAAGAGGATAATTAAAAGGTGAAATTGCTTAAATGCCAAGCCCAACTACGTTGTCACTTGATGTTGCCCTCAAAAGGCTGTTTCACCCTATTCTTGGGCAAAATCAATTCTTTGACAAAGATATAGCTCCTAGAGGTGTGACTTTGTAAATTTTCTAGGAAAAAGGTAAGGAAGGATAACATTTAATTCTTGGAGCAATGCAGGCAACACTTCCAAAGCATTCGCTTCAACGTTGTAGGATCAGAGATAATGCTTGTTCATTTCCAATGCACTAACTGTCAACCTTTCTAATTTTCAAAGTAGATTTAATGATCGGTGGACATTTTTAGTGAAAGTGAATTTCCAAGGCGCAAGGCAAAGTGAATTCAAAGATCAAATTCCCAATTTTTTGATTATTTTGCTACATCCCAATGCATCGAAATCCAAGGTTACTTCAAGCATTTACTCTTGTTGACTTCTTTGTGCAATTCTCCCATCAAAGCTGAATTATGGTTTTCTTGCAAAATTTTTTGACTAAAGATGTCACTGATGCCAAGGAGAAAAATATGCACGTTGATTTTTGATCTACCAACATTTTGTTGTATATAATTGAATGATAGAGGCAAAATATCTCTATAAATACTAATAATTTTTCATTGTAAAAGGATGGAAGGATGGACACTCTACAAAAAAATACTCCAAGTTTTTTGCATTAATAGAAACAATTCAGCTTCTGGTTCTTCGAGTGTTTTATTCTTGATAGTTTTATATGTGTAATTTCTAAAAGCTTTCATTTTCTTTATTTTTTGTGAGTAAATTTTGCTTCTGAATTTAGTCTTTTCTTGTGTGGAGGTGAACACTAAAATGCACTTTGGGGGTTATTTTATTGCATAACTGTTAGAATTTTCTGTGCTTGTGTTTCCATTGTATGTTGCTAATCGCTTGGTGGAAATTTGGCTGTTAGTCTTTCCCCATCCTACATTGCTACCTTATAGCCATATTTCCCATATCTTTCTGCAATTTACCATTTATTTCCTATTTATCTAAGCTTATAACCCATGTAGGATTAGTAAGGGAGCTAGCCCTCTCTAGAGATTGGCCTGGAGGAAATTTATTTCCTCTAGCCTTTCAATGTTGGCCGGGTCTAGGGTGCACAAGGAATAGATATTGTAACTAGGCAGATTCATGAACAACAGGTTCTCACATTATCTCTAAGAGATATCAAATATATTGAAGCATATGAGGTCGAATATGTTAGTGTCTTTGGAGCAACAGATTATGTTGGACCTAAAACTACATAATATGAAAACATAAATGATGACAACATTCAATATATCCATGAATAATGTGAGGGTACATGGTTGAAAGCCTAATTACTGTACTTCAAAAGTAGTTATAATTAATAGAAATAATTAAGGAGTACTATTAGACATTTTTTGTTCTATTTTTAGAAAATTATAGTTGATAATTAATGGGTAGCCAAGCTAGGAGTGAGTAGGTATCTTAAGCATAAGGTTAGCCAGTCAGATACAAGAAGGTAATTTCTTAAAAGAGAGAGAGAATGCAAGTGTTTCTAGGATATAATATTAAGAGTCTAATCATGCATGCATGTTGTAATGTGTTGAAATGAAGGTTTATTATGTTGAGTGAGTGTTAGTTATGAAAAATATATTTCATGTTTGACTTTTAGTCCTAGTCCTTAGCAGTAGTACTTGATTTGCATAGATGGATATTTATGTATCTTACAAAAGTCTCAGGATACCCTCTCACCTCATATTTGATGGTTGGGGTAGGTAGGGATGTTTAGACATATACCCATTATATGGAGGGCTCAGGTTGTCCATTCACCTATATCTATAAATAAGAATTGTACTTGAAATAAAAATTTTCCATTTACATATATAATCATAACTAATTTTGCACATGAAATAAGAATTTTTCATTCATTTAGCATTATTAAAATCATGCCTTCTATTTATCCACTAGTCATAAACACATTCTTCTTTACGTCCTCAGTATCCACTATTGACCTTCATCTATTGTGGCTTTACCTTGAGGGGATACTCCTCATATGGTTGTTTGTATTTGTACTTGATTTATAGAATTATGATTTATCCACTTTGGATTTGCCCATTGTGGTTATATTTACAATGGTTTACTATTTTATCTCTTAGTCACTTCTTGAGCTCCTTGGGTTCTTTTTTCCCTAGTACTTTCTAACCGGATGTGGTCTTTGAATTTCATTTACCTCCTTTGGTCACTCTTGGACATAATATAATTTCTTTCTTTCTTGATTTTGTACATGTAAGAGGTGCAATAGATCATTGTTGTTTGTAAATAATAACTTGGTTTTCATCCAATAATCTAAGAGAAAACATTCCATATTTTATTCAAAATAAATTGTGTAATGTTAAGCTTCAAGATCCAATTTTTCAATATTTTGATGGCAGCCTTGGTAGTTGTAGCATTCTATTTATTGTATTTTGATCGTGGACTCTAAAATCTATGCTACATTTTCTCTTCCAATGGTTTACCCACTGAAATATATCCTATTTATTATGTATTTTGGGTTTTCCCACTATGGTTATATTTACAATGGTTTACTATTTTATCTCTTAGTTACTTCTTGAGCTCCTTGGGTTATTTTTCCCTAGTACTTAAATATTCTAATTGGATGTGGTCTTTGAATTTTATTTACCTCCTTTGGTCACTCTTGTACATAATATAATTTCTTTCTTGCTTGATTTTGTACATGTAAGAGGTGCAATAGATCATTGTTGTTCATAAATAATAACTTGGTTTTCATCCAACAATCTAAGAGAAAATATTCCATATATTATTCAAAATAAATTGTGTAATGCTAAGCTTCAAGATCCAATTTTTCAATATTTTTATGGTAGCCTTGGTAGTTGTAGCATTCTATTTATTGTATTTTGAATGCGAAATCTAAATATTACTACATTTATCTCATCCAATGGTTTACCCACTAAAATATATTCTATTTATTATGAATTTTGGGTTTGCCCACCATGGTTATATTTACAATGGTAAATTGTTTTATCTCTTAGTTACTTCTTGAGCTTCTTTTTGCCCTAGTACTTAAATATTCTAACTGGATGTGGTCTTTTAATTTCATTTACCTCCTTTGGTCACTCTTGGACATAGTATAATATCTTTCTTTATTTCTTTTGTACATGTAAGAGGTGTAATAGATCATTGTTGTTCATAAATAATAACTTGGTTTTCATCCAACAATCTAAGAGAAAATATTCCATATATTATTTAAAATAAACTATGTAATTCTAAGCTTCAAGATCTAATTTATCAATATTTTGATGGCAGCCTTGGTAGCTGTAGCATTCTATTTATTGTATTTTGACTATGGACTCTGAAATCTATGCTACATTTTCTCTTCCAATGGTTTACCCACTAAAATATATCCTATTTATTATGTATTTTGTATTTGCCCATTGTGGTTATATTTACAATGGTTTATTGTTTTATCTCTTAGTTACTTCTTGAGCTCCTTGGGTTATTTTTTCCCTAGTACTTAAATATTCTAACTGGATGTGGTCTTTGAATTTTATTTACCTCATTTGGTCACTCTTAGAAATAATATAATTTTCTTCTTTCTTGCTTTTGTACATGTAAGAGGTGCAATATATCATTGTTGTTCATAAATAATAACTTTATTTTCATCCAAAAATCTAAGAGAAAATATTCCATATATTATTCAAAATAAACTATGTGTAATGCTAAGCTTCAAGATCCAATTTGTCAATATTTTTATGGTAACCTTGGTAGCTATAGCATTCTATTTATTATATTTTAATTGTGGACTCTGAAATATATGCTACATTTTCTCTTTCATTATAATTTGGAATAAATTTTTTTTTGTCAAATTTCCTTAATGGAATGACCTAAGAGAAACTTCACATTGACTAGTGATTCATTATTCTTTGTTTTTGTTGCAATTTTATTTGATCATTGATCACAAGGTCAATCATAAGTGGAGGAGTTTTCTATTAAGAGATTGGAAGGTTCAATTTTTTCAACACTCTTGATAATACCTTCATGTGTATATAACATATTTAGAGAGAAAAAAACAACTCTTTTCTCTTAGTTTGCCATTAGCGAAATGGGAGACAGAAGTTGAGATCCATGTAGTCGAAGATTCTGAGCCTGACCATTCAAATGAAGCAAATAATGAGGTTGGCAAGTGAGTTTATGAAGTATGGAAAGGCCACAATGTAAGTTTTATTTTTATGAAACTTCTTTCATTGCTATATCTTATAATATTTTTGCAAGGATATAGTGGGTATTTATCTTTTGTGTGTATGGTTGGTTTTTGCTAGGTTTTTCTATTGGGTGGAAGGTTGATATTAGCATGCAATAGCCTGAGGAGATTGATTTCAATATTTTTTGGGATCATCATCCCAATTGTAGTATTATATGCTTTAACATGGATAGGTTTTGTGTAAATACTTCCAAATGGGTTTACAATAATGGTTACAACAATTGGTTTCACAACATATGTGAGTATTGTTATATTTTATACTATATGTAATGGGAGATAGAAATCACAAGATACAGAATAATAAGAAAGAAAGTAAATCTGTGATATGACTAAAATATGCTATAAATGGAAATGATTACAAAGTAGCTATGGAGGAAATGAACACTCCATGATCTAAGCTACTACTCACAAATGAGCTCTAATATTAGATCTTACACACTCTCTACACTACTATAATATACCACAATCTACCACACTCTATCACTCTATATCACTATATATCACACATGGACCTTTATATAGGAATATAGGTTCCTTGACCAACACTCCCTAGTTGTACAAGGGACACCTTGCACATATACAACTTGCACATTAACACTTATGCAATTATTAAATTGCATGAAGTAACTAGATAACTTCCCCCTAAAGTAATCTAATGTCCTAAGTATGTATCAAGAAAGGTACATCTACATGAACCAAATGATGTAATATAATCTATTTCTAACACCCCATGTATTACAATATTTAGAAATTGAAGACTTTAGTCTCCAATGTGGATCTTCCTATTGATCTTGAGATTTTGATTCTTCTTCTCTGATTTTTGTAACTTGTTCAAGCAAGCAGTTAGTGTCTTCAAAACCTGTCATTACTATTGAAAGAGCTTTTATTTCATAATCATCTATTGATTCTTCCAGATTAATTTCTTCTATCCTCTGATCTAGATGTCCTTTTTTATTTTATTTTCTATACTCCAATCAAGGATAATTGATGGGATGCTAAAATTATTTTTGATGAGGATTTTGATATTGTCATGGTTAAAATTGGTTCCCATTGTTCATCTAATTTCCTTGATTCTAATTTTTGGGATTGAACCTATAATAGTTGGTACTATGGCCTTTTATCTTGCATATCTGACAATAACTGTTGTACCATGGTTTTCATCTTTTTGATGAAGAAGCAATGTTTTTCTGTGGATTATCTTTAGATGCCAATGCAGTTTTAGACATGTCATCTTTAATTGTATTTTCCACTTAATATTCCTATAGAAAATTGAATAAGTCATCAAAATAAGTATCTTTACTTAGAACTTGTAAAGATGTTACCAAATTTTTATAGTTGTCTCGAAGTGCTCTCATGGTTACTTGAGTAAGAATTTTGTCCTTAACTATTTCTCCTAAGGCAAATAATTTCCCTTCAATATATGTTACCTTCCTTAGGAATAATTCTATTTTTTCTCCATTGTTCATCTTTAATGAATGAAGTTGAGTCTAAATATGGAGAATAGTTATCTTATTCTTTCCTTCAATATTTTCTCTAGGCTTGTCCATGAATTTGAATATGATTTTATTGAACTGATATAGGGTTGTATCTCATCAGTGATAGCAAAGGTTATTATCATTAGAACCTTTGAATCATTTTCTAAAAACTTTAGGATTTCAATATCATCTATGGTAGGTATTTATGTTTTCCCTTTGATAGTATCCCAAAGTTTTTCATATACTAAAATAGCTTTCCTTTTATTCTTCCAAGTGAAATAATTAAGACCCTTGAGTAGTTGAGATTCTACTAAGACGAATGTGTTTGATGCCATTTAAATTCCCTAATATCAATTCTTAGATTTTGTACAATGCCTTATGACTCCCTATTATGTTTTGGATAAGATATATAGTGCTTTTGTAAATTGTAGTTCAATTTTGGTTGATTTTATAAAGTTTTTATAAATATCAAAATCAAATTTTATTATCCTTATTGCTCCTATTGAACTAAGCATTTTTTCCAAATTTAAAGAGGTTTTAATGTTGGATTTATTTTTTCTCTTTTGAGAAGTTTTTGAGACAATACTATTATAAATTTCCAACCTTTTAAATGCTTTGATAAACCTCTCTTTAATATCTCTTTAGGATTTAATTTAAGTGTATGTAATTTCAAATGAATTAATTTGATGTATTAACCCTTATAAGTCCCTAATTTTAGAAAAATTAGACCACAATAATTTTTTTCAATATTTAATATTAATCTCTAGTAGAAATCCTTATTACTCCTAATTTTAATATTGAAAATATTATATTAGCTTGATAAATTATTCTCTTTGAGGTATGGATTTCAACATGATTAAAAATATCTAAGTTTTAAATCCTTATAACTCCCAAGAAATGAAAGCACATAATATGGGAATAAACCTTACCTTATATCAAGTAATAATCGATGCTAAAATGCTACAATATTGATGTCATTACTTGGAACCTGGATTGTATTTAATATTCCAAATATGGCACCCTTTTTTTCTTTGCCTTTGACCTTGCTTGATCAAAGCATTGAAGGCTCTACCACTTTATTTACATGTTAGAATTTGGCCTTGTGTGTGCAGACCTTGAAGTTAAATGCAGATATGTAAATATTGTTCACTGAATGTTGATTGTTGACATCCTTAAAATGGATAAGAATCTTGCTTTAAGTGCCAAGTGGCACATCCATTTTCTTCTTGAGTGCTTGAGGAGTATAAGGTGCTAGAAATCGCTCATTGAGTAACTTATTTATTGAGCATTTGAGTAATGTATGGATGTTATGTTCTTTAGTAGAGCACTTGATTTCTTCATGGACAAGTGTATTTCACACACTCGATGCACCAACCTATAGTTTATAACTCCTTGATGAATATGAGTGCTCATGAGAGAAGTGTTAGGATTTTACCTGAAGTGACACATATCACTTATTCCTTGTGCATGGACATCTTCTCTTTCATTGCTTCAAAGGACCCTTTGGAGGTCTTTTAACCCTATAAATATTCAACTCCTCTTTCATTCAATTGCATTGTTTTTTGGCTGGGATATGGAGCAACAAGTTGGAGGCTTGAGCACAAATTTTGAGCAATGCATATGTGGAGTTTGAATCACTCCAATGGTATTTTAATCTTCTTCATTTTTTCCTATTATATATCCTCCTTCTTGTAGACAATGTTGCTATTAATTAATGTTGTTTCTCCCTTTGATTTACTCCTTGTCTTTTGCAGGCTTAGCCATACAAGATGTGTGAAGAATGAGCCCTAAGAGTGGCTGTTTTTGCTATTCTTGGATAGATGCTAGCATTCATCCCCCTTCAGCTATTTTTTCTAGTGAATATTGTGCCTTTGAGGCACCTTCAAATATGCCTTCTTTCCCTGTATAAACCAGATTATGATAGTGCAATGCAATGTAATGTTTTTATATATAAAAATATTTTATTGTACCTTCTTTTGCACTCCTTTGAGATCAAAAATTCTGGTTTTGTGGCAGAATTTTGAATGCAATGTAGGGATTTTGAGGTTGTCTCTTTGGTTAGACACATTCCCCTTTTTTCTTGGATATTTTACAAATGAATCCAAGCTTGTAACCACTTGATAGAAGCTCCTCTTTCTGCACTATTTCTTTGTAACATAAACCTTATTGTACTTTGAATTTGAGACTCACCAAGTCTCTATTTGAGTCTTCCTTTGCTAATATTCGGTGGCTGCTTTCTTCTCCAATGTTTGGAGGATTAAGCTGATTTTATTGCTTATCTTGGCCACTTAATTTTGTAGATCTCTATGCACTAAAAATGTCTTTAGACACTTTGAAATTTTTTGACTTTGTGCCCTTTTCATGATCACAAACCATAATATTTATGAGAGCAATAAATTAGTGCAAATGAATCTAATATATTTCAATTTTAATGCACTAGCAATTTAACCTTATCACTCTAATCAAATCTTAAAATAATGCACTTAATCAATTTACTGCAACTTAATAAAAAATAATTTGAAATGAATCTTCAAGAATTATTCTGCAATTTTCTTATAAGCAAGATAGTAGGAAATAGTCTTCTTTTGGTTTCCAAAGTAGATGATAGGTAGTTAATAGATAGTTATAATTCTAAAATCTAATAAATTATAATGTGCAAATGAACCTTAAAAAGAACCTTTCTTTTTGCACTTTTAAAGACTAATTCTAATCTCCTTTTTTCAACTTTAATCCAAATTCAAGTGCTTTAACAAATCATATAAGTAATCTAATTAATGAATCTACTTGCACCAATAGTTGCTTACCTTTTTCTGAAATATTTTGTAGCTCTTATACGTCTTCTGTAGAGAATGTAGATCTTGGTGTCCAGGATCACCAAGTTGTTGCCTTGAGTAAGATCTTGTAGCTCTTTGTAAGCTATTCTGAACAACTCCACCAAAAAATGATCTCAAACTTTCTTTCATGAGCCTAAGATTTGGTTACTTGTTCTCCTTTTGTGGTCTCCTCTTTCTATTGTATATTTGGAGAAGTCTATATCTCTAAATCGGTGCCCTTTTGCTGTTAGATGTAATCTTCAAATATCCTAGATTTGGTGAACTTCTTCTCTCTTCAAGTCTTCTTGTCAAATTCTGACTTCAAGCAGGATCTTCTTTGTAAGATTTTGAATGTCTTTATGTCTTCACTGGAATATTCTTCTACTTGGATTTGGCACTCCTTGCAAAATTATCTTTATCTTGGGCTTGCTGTCAGATGGCAAAAATTATCCCAAGTCCTTCACTATTAGGAGCTTATCCTTGGTAGTGGATTTCTCTAGTTAGTTCTCCTTTGATGATTTTTCAATAAGTCTCTCCTAGTATTTTATTAGATGCTCATCACGACCTCACCAAGGCCTTTGATCTTGCAACTTATTCTGGTATTTCTTGAGATATTATATTCAACCTTCTATTTTTGGAAGCGTTGGTGGTGAGACATTCTCCTGGATCTCTGATTCTACTTCTTAGGGATTTTATCAGGACTCTCCTAGTACTTCTTCTTCTAATTATAGAAGTTCGTTAATAAGATCTCCTCTTGATCTATTTTTATTTAGGTTTTGGATTGATTCTAAAGAAGATACTCTTCCTAAATTTTTTGTAGAAATCTTTCCCAACTCACTGAATATCCTTTTCTTGCAACAAAGTATTAGTACTAAAATTTGCTTTTGAATTAGATACTCACTTCTCGAGTCTTCTTCAGGATCAAGACTTTTGTGGTATTTTTTTTAGTATCAAGGCTTCTATGGCCTTTTCTTCAATATCAAGGCTTCTATGGCCTTTTCTTTAATATTAAGGCTTTTGTGGCCTTTTCTTTAATATCAAGGATTCTATGGCCTTTTATTTTGGATCAAGGCTTCTATGTAATTTTCTTATTTTTGTGAAGTTCTCAATTTAGCAATGGAGATCTCCTATCTCCTAACTTCACCATAATTCTTTTCCAGAAGTCTCTTCTATAGTATTCTTCTCTTACAACAACTAATATATGTACTATGAAGACACTCCAACCTTCGGGAAACGAAGTTGAAATCTCCTAGCTTTCTTTTGTAGGAGGTGTTCCAATCATCTAAGAATTAATTCCCTATAATAAAATAAACTTTAGGTAAATTTTTCCAGATTTTTTAGATGAGCTTCACTAGTTGATTCATCAAACTAGTGGATCAAATTCTGAGTCTTAGTCTTCATGAGTTTTCCTACAACTTTGTGGAAAGACTCTAGCCATATGAAATCTCAATATTTTAAAACTAATATTTATTTTAGTTATCACTTGTGGCTCTCCCTAATTCTACCAACTAAACTTTTCTAACAATTTTTTACATTGACTAGTCCAGTGGTGCCTCAGGTTGACAAAAAACTTAGGGTCAATGATAATGGCGGTTTTCCTATTGATATACTATAGCTTGATCTACCGTAGCTCTAATACCATTGTTATATTTTGATACAACATGTAATGGAATATAGCAATCACAATATTAATAATAATAAGAAAGAAAGTAAATATGTGAGATGACCAAAATATTCTATAAATAGAAATGATGAAAATGATTACAAAGTAGCTATGTAGCAAATGAACACTCCTTGATCTAAGATACTACTCATGAATGAGATCTAAGCTTATAGATCACACACTTCTACACTAATACACTCTACCAGACTCTATCAATCTATATCACTATATATCACACATGACCCTTTATGTAGGAAGATAGATTCCTTGGTCAACACTCTACCTAGCTATACAAGGGATACCTTTTACATATACAACTTACACATTGAAACTTGTGCATTTATTACATTGCATGAAGTAACTAGATAACTTCCCCCTAAATTAATATAATTTCCTAAGTATGTACCAATAAAGGGACATTTACATGACCCAAATAATGTAATATAATCTATTTCTAATAAGTATGAACCCTTTCTACCTATTATTTTTTATGGTTGGCCATTTATTCCATCTAATATATTATGTATTATTTTTTATGAACACTCCTTTTTGGCCTTACCTATTATGGTCTATTTGCTTTATGTTCCACTTTTATTTTAAATTTCCTTAGGAATCATAGTAAATATCGGGTTTGTTAGATACACAACACCTTGGAAGTTTTATGTATAGATAATGCTTTCCTTCTGTAAATGAATTTAGTGTTAGAAATATGTTGAATATTTTTCATGTTATTCTAGTGGGGTTAACACTAAAAGGTATTGGACACTGTGTATGATATACTCTTTGGGGTTTGGCACCGGGATTTTAGGATTACTATATTTGAACCCTTACTTTTTTTTCCATGATATTATAAAATTCGTGCAAGTGCTTTTGTTATATATATCACACTTGAATTAGGGTTTGGAGAGAGACAGAAGAAGAATATTATTGTATTGGAGATGGTCAATTTAATACAATAATAAGATAATATTGTGCTGGTTTTCGCAGTTAAGGGTTTCTAGGGTAAATATTGTGTAATGTGTGAATATACGATCTTCTTTTGATTTTGTTATTATTGTTTTTCTATTTTAGTTTATTGGGGCTATTTATTTCTCTTTATTTGGTATCAGAGCTAGGTTTTATCTTTGTTCAAGGAGTAAGGGTTTCAACCTTATTATAAATTAATTCTTGAGTGCAAGTCAGTATGCGAAAGGATCCAAGCAAAGGATAAATATGGGAAGCACACAAATAGAGATTGAAAAATTTAATGGATAGAATTTTGAGTTGTGGAAACTCAATATGGAGGATCCGTTGGTTGATAGAGATCAGTGGATTATGGTCTCAAAAACAAAACCAACATCGATGATAGATGAGGATTGGCTAAAAATTGATATGAGGGCAAGGAGCTCTATCAAATTGTGCTTATCTAATTTGGTATTGTTAAATGTATCTACAGAAACCACAACAAAGTTGTTATGGGACAAGCTAAGAACATTATATTAGATAAAGTCACTGGTAAATAAACTCTTTCTTTGAAAGAAGTTGTATTCACTTTGAATGAATGATGGTGACTTTATGGTTGAACATATGAATGCTTTTAACATTGTGGTAAGTCAATTAACCTCTGTAGAAGTAAAAATAGATGAAGAGGAAAAATTTATTACTTTAATTTGTTCATTATCTAATTCATGGGATAACCTTGTTATGACTATCACCAATACTACATCTACATTTAAAGTAGAGGATATAGTAGGAAATTTACTATCTAAGGAGATGAGACAAAAATATTCTAAGGATTACCCTAGAAAAGAGGAAATGTTGGAACTATGGTAAAGCAGGGCATTATAAATGAGATTGCAGATCTAAAATTGTTGATAATAATTGATCATTTGATGAAGAAACTTCTACAAAAATAAATACCACAAATGAAGATTTAGGGGACTTATTCTTAGCTACAACATGCTCAAGTGAATGTGATGACTCATGGTTGATTGACTCGGGTGCTTTTTTTTTATATGACTCCTCATATGGAGGGGTTATAATAATATGAAAATATAGATGGAGGTAAAGTCTTCTTGGGAGAAAATTCGATATTTAAAATAATATGTCGAGGAAGAGTCAAGTTGATGCTAAAATATGGAAGAATTAAAACCCTTCTCGATGTGTTGCATATTCTAGGTTTGGCAAGGAATATGATATTTGTGAGTAAGATGAATGATGCAAGTGGGAATGTGGTATTCAATAAGGATAGATATAAGATATTCCATGGATCCTTGGTGTTGGCAAGAGGAGTTTGTATAAGAAATTTGTTTATACTTGAGGCTAGTGTAGACATCTAAAATGCATCATGTTTAGGATACTACCCATATGGACACATTCAGAGACCATATGAATCATCTTGGATCTCTCCAAGAGCTAGCAATGGTCCTAACCACTCAAAAAGGGTAGTTTTAGCCCATCCAATCTTAGTCACTCTCAGGCAGAGTGACCACCACATCTGGCCATTGAAGCTGACAATGACCACACCTAGCCATTGCTCTAAATAGTAGCTAGCACCATGCATAGTATGGCCATGCAGTATGAATGCACCTTGCATTGCTTACGAGAGGATTTTGGTGAGGAAATCCTGGAGTTCCTCCTAACTACCCCTTCAATACCAATTTTTAATTGATGCTTTTCCCTCGAATGGTCAGTTACATGCAATTTGGATTTTGGCTTCTCTAGGAAGCCAAGATCCTAACCTAGATCTAAAATAGAGGGAGATCTACATATGGACTCTCCCAAGCAAAGCAAAGAGATCCATGAATATTCAAATCTTGTGCAGTAAAGCCCTGGAAAATAAGAGAGTAAATCCATACCCCCTTTGAGGAGCAATAAAGTGCTATCTAGCTGAGCTACATCTATGCACCTACTTTTAGATCCATTTATTCTCCACCACCCATCAGTGTACCAGACACAATAGGTGACCCTTGAACATCAATTGGAGCAAGGAAGATAGTGCTACAACCCTTGGTCCACGAGGAGAAGAGCTTCATTTCGTGGCCGCTATCTTGGATAGTGGCCCACAGGCATATCTTAGGGCATTAGACATTATTTTCCTTTATTCTAGCTTAGATCCATTATTTGATTTATTAATTAGTTCTAGCATAGATCTGATTTCATTAACACATTTACATCATATTTTTGAGTTTTCTATGCATTTATTGCTTAGTGCTTGCATTTTAATATTATCATGCTCATATATCATGTTTATCAGATCTGCTAATAAGAGCCTCTTTTGGAGAGGTAGCCCATACTACTGATAGTGCTATGTTGTTTCTATGCATGCAGGGTTACAGGTTTACAGGACCGATTCAAGGCATCCAGTGCATAAGATCCCTCCAAGGTGAGATAAGGAGAAGGAGGCATCTATAAGCCCTCATACAAGTTCATGTGCGAGATCGGGAGGCTTACGGAAGCACACCACCCCTTTGTGAGGGGACATCATTCTTCTGCACCATTATTTCCACTTGTAATTTGTTGTATCAAAATTGGGTATCCCTTAGAGGGACCGATATGTAACCGGGATTTTCCAAAGAAATTATTAATAAAAGAAGCTTTCTTTATCTTGTCATTTTCATGTTATGTTATCTATTGCTTTGTGTTCTTCCATTTTGATATAATATTGCAAGTAGAGTAGTAGTGCAAGTGGTGCGCATTTCTCGGGGTCGCATAGATGGTGATCACGGTGGGACCCCCACCAAGTTTTTGTTTTCTATCAATTTATTGATGTTTTATTGTATTTTCTATGTGCAGGTTTGGCCACTCTGGTCAACAGTGACCAATAGGGCTTGGATGCTCTTGCAGTCAATGACCAAAAGCAGTCACTTTGGTTGATAGCGATCAGAAAAAAAGTACAATAGAGGGCAGCATTTTCATCATCAGATGAGGATTTGAGGTTGGTAGCATTCCTTGATTTTCTATCTTTCTCTATCTGCAACTTATTTTCAAAAAATAGCAACTTAAATCATATTTTTATTAAGGAAAAATAAGAAAATATGGAAGAAAAATGTATTTGAAGCTTCTTAGAGTTTTTTAGCTTTCCTCTAGGCGCTTCTAGGAACAGCGGGCCTCTGTTTTCAAGGTCTACCCTAGTCTCCAATGTGCTAGGATTTTGTGTGTTTAAGCTTGCTTGCATGTGGCCCAGCTAGAGGTCGTTACATCATAAAGTAGAAATTGCATCAAAGTCATTTAGATCAGTTAGAGATGCATTTTCTGAAATCAAACATTCTTTTTAGGCATGTAGGGAAATATCATGAGTGCTCTCTGATGCATAGTTTTCCATTATTTTAAAAATAACCCCACACATCATGTATCACTTTAACATCAGCGGTGTTGGGCTCTCACATCCAACCCGTTGATCGAGACCAATAGTGGATGTCATTACCACTTGGTTGGCTCACTTGAAAGAGTATCATCGGGACCCATTCATGGCCAAGGCTAACCCAAGAACTGTCCATACCATGCAAAATAGCATGCATTCCTCCTCGAGGGGTGTATCACTATGCATGGGGTGCTAGGTGAGGGTTGGTAGTACCTATGCTACCTCGTTGAGTATGGACTTCACTACCATATTTGGCTTGTGTGAGTATATAGGTGAAATCCCTTTAAAAATCTGAGTATATCATCCAATGAAATGCAAAATACATGACACAAGGTCTTCTTTATATACAATGCATCAAAATACACAAAATAGCTTAGGGAACACACATTAATCCTTAAATGAGATAAACATTTGTTTGCTTTGCTTATGTGGTTTGAAATTGACATAAGAAGATAATTCACAGTTCATTATGGTATACACATAGAGCAACCACCCTCGGTCCAACATCGAGGTAGAAACTGATGCTTCACACACTCACCATCATAATGGCATTGAGCTACCCACCCATAGTGTCACTAGATGAAGTTCAGCAAGTCTTAGGGGTGATAACTCAACCCTTGGGGGGACTCCTCGAGAAACCCTAGTGAGAGAGCCATATCCTGGTTCCTCTCATGGTAGACATGCGGAGGCCTCAAGGCCTTCATCATCATACAGACATGAGGAGGCCTCAAGGCCTTCATCATCACACAGACATGAGGAGGCCTCAAGGCCTTCCTCATCACATAGATATGAGGAGGCTTTAAGGCCTCCCTCATCACATAGACATGCGGAGGCCTCAAGGCCTCCCTCATCACACATACATGTGGAGGCCTCAAGGCCTCCCTCAGTTCATAGACATGCAGAGGCCTCAAGGCCTCCATCAGTACATAGACATGTGGAGGCCTCAAGGCCTCCATCAGTACATAGACATGCAGAGGCCTCAAGGCCTCCATCATCACATAGACATGAGGAGGCATCAAGACCTCCATCATCACATAGGCATGTAAGGGTTGCAAGGCCCCAAACTTCACATGATACACTTAGGACAGATCAACCCACTGAGGGGTAAGACATTAGGGCTATGCCCAATCGTAGACCCAGGACATCCTATAGCCTCCCTACATATGGGAGGATACCCCTAGATTATGAGCTCATTGGTGCCAATGGGACTCCACAGGATCGATCATGGAGGACTAGATAGCTTGATGAGTTGGATCGAGTTCCCTTGAGACCAGCTCCAAGAAGCATTGCTACCACACATTCTACTTTAGGAAGTTCACGTAGCATAACTACTAGGCACACCAATGAACCAGGGGAAGCTTCAAAGTGGCCTCACAGCACATACACTACTTTCGACCATGGGGGTACACAACACAGATCACAATACATTGAGCAAGTCACCTTGGTAGACAAGGGCAAGAACATAGCAGGAGCCTCTCCGAGAGGCCTATCCATTAGAACTCCTTACACGGAGTTAGAGAGGCATGAACCTTTAGTAAGTAGGTCTGACCTCGATCGCATAGGGTTGTTGAGCGAGAGCGTGTGGAAACTCTCGAGCAAGAAGAATGAAGGAAAATGCGCCTATGCCTACATGAGCAATGCTTGAGAGAAGAAAGGGCTAAGCATGAAGAGCAAGCCAATAGGTTGGCTCGGGCTGACTTACACATAGGTGGTGAGGAATACCAACATGATAGACATGTTGATTCTCAGCATGAGAGACGCACTAGACATAGAGATGAGCACACTCACCATGGCTCACAACATCAACAATACTTGGATCTTGAACAAACACAACTTAATGAGGAATAGGTAGGGATGGAAGATCAAGAATAGACATATCCTGAACCTCCATCCGTGGTCATGGGGGATGAATACAGATGCCCAAATCGGGCAAACACAGGATTACCTCCCTTACCACCATGAGTAAACCTTTAGGAACAGGAGATTATTTCCTCGAAGGTATATCAAATACTCGCCGAGAGAGTCAAATCTCTCGAGAAGCAGGACATAGTTGGGAAAAATCCAACTTTGAGCAAAATACACAACCAACCTCTGTGCCCCTCAGTACCGAGTCCTGCATACCCTAGGCACTTTGAGATGCCTAGGCTAGACAATTTTAAAGGAGAGGAAGATGCGCAAGAACATGTTATAAATTTCATGAATGCATGCTTCCAGCTTGAGCAGAATGATGCCCTAATGCTAAGAACATTCATCATGATGTTATCGAGTGCAGCAAATCAATGGTTCAATCAACTACCCAAGCACAACATCATCAGCTTTGAGCAATTGGTGAATGCTTTTCTTGAATGCTTCTCCTTTGATGTCAAGAAGAAGGTGAACCTATTCGATCTGGCCAACTTAAAGCAATATGACAATGAGCCAGTTATGGACTATGGGAATAGATGGAGGAAAATCATGGTGAAACTACCATTCTCCATTCCCACTGAAGAGCTCACCCGAATGTTCACAAAGAGCTATGCCAAACACATCTTGTTGCTATTACAACTATAGTAGTATGAATCATTCAAAGAAGCCTTGGCTCAAGCCAAGCTTATAGAGGACATAAAGGTTGATGAAGGAGACCTCAAGCTCCAAAACAAGGAGTGGAATAATTCCAACCACAACAAGAATCAATAGAAGTAGGCCAAGCCTACTCAAGTCAACCAGGTCATTTTAAGCACGCCAAAGGGAGGCAATGGCCAACAACCGTAGAACTATCAGGCTCACCCCCACCAGCTAATTACGACCCAAAGAACAACCAGGGCCAAAACAAGGAGTGTCAACCGCCTCACTATTTCATGCCTCTATCTGAATCGATGCAATCAATATTTAATCAGTTAAGCGAGGCACAAAGAATAAAATTTCTTGATGCACAAATTCTTGACCCTAATCATCCCAAGCCTAAGGGATATAGGGAAGATCAATACTACCCATATCACAAAATATAGGGGCATGACATCAAAACATGTATCGGATTCAAGAATTTTGTGCAAAACATGATTGAGAAGGGTGAGCTAAAATTTGACAACCCATTAGCACCCAATAATAGAGACATGGGTATATTCAAGAACCCATTGCCAAATCATGAGGCCCCTAGAGATCAGGGTGCCCAAGTCAACCAAGTTTGAGTTGAGCTGCCCACTCATGGATGCATCGAAATGGTTGAGATAGTCAATGTGGCAACTAGGAGTCGATGATATGGTCAACCAGAGCCTCTAGTGGCTCCTATTCATATCCTCGTTGCACCTCGGTAGAGACAGGTGCAAAAAAATCCTCTAGGTCTACCAGTGCAACCTATGGTAACTATCCGTAGTAGACTAGAACAAAACCTACAAATGACTCCAACCAAGTTATCAATTTATGAGCTCATACAACAATCTCCTAGGCATAGGGAGACTTTGATGGAGATCTTGAGATCGATCGAGCTCCAACCCCAGAACCCAGATGCATTCACACATTTTTTGGGGCAAGTGCAGTAGTGCCAAGATCCTGTGATCCATTTCTATGATCATGAAATCAAGGTAGTGCCTACTACCATAGCAGACCCACCTTTGCATATCATCGCATCAATCAATGACATACCCTTCAAGTGGGTTCTAATAAATACGAGCTCATTGATCAACATTATCATGACAAAGGCTATAGGGCACCTAAATATCCCTAGGTCCAACATTATCTCGACCTCCTACACATTAAGGGCTTTCAATGATGCACTATGCTCCATAGTGGGTATAGTCATTCTACCTATTTAGGTAGGGAAAAAGACCATCCTCATGATGTATCACATGTTGGAAGGGGTAATGCAATACAACATCCTTCTAGGGCATCCTTGGATAAGGGACATGCAGTGTGTTCCCTCAATCTTGCACCAATGCATCAAGTATGTGCATGAGGGACAAGTTCATGTGGTTCCATCCGATGAAGAGCCATTTAAATACGTGCATCAAGTCGACTTGTCAGGAGACTTTATCCTTCCATCAACACATTTGTACATAAGACCTTCATCCCCGACCACGCAACTAGAAAACAAGAGCAAATCAATGCAAGGTGACCCATCCACATCGGTACCACCTCCTGCATCTAAGACTACTGGCACTTCTAAGAAGCCTTCAACATCTAAAGCAAAATATAATTAGAAGCTAAAAGCACCCCTAGTGGAGGAAGGACCTAAGGAACTTCCAACTATAGTAGCTATGGAAATTCCAAATCCCATGGAGGAGGAAGATTCCCAGGACATAGCCAAGGAGGTACCTCAACCTACCTCACCTGCTTCATCAATAGCATCATCTGCACCACATGTGATAGTTCACTTGGCCAACATAGGGTTAGGTGAATATCTTGTGCATAATATAACTTTCATGCCTATTATTGAGTCTGCTCAAGACATGGGATGGCCAAGAGTCCCAAATTTTCTAGTAGGGATAGTAGTTCCATTAGGGATTCCCCCTAACCAAACCAAATTCATCTATGCTAGTTTGGACTGTACCCATACTGCTTTTGATATTGAAGAGGATGAGGATGAACCATTCACCATGAATGTTCATTACTTGTCAAATCTTGAGTTTGCTCTAAGGTACTTTGAGCAGTGCCATTGGCATGGCTATGGCTTAGGTCTGTATGAGCAAGGGTGTCGACTTCCATTCTAGTTGTAGTACCAAATGCCTACTGATAGGTGTGGTCTAGGGTATCAAATATAGAGCTATAATGATTCTTTGGTAGTAGCCCTAGATAGGCTAAGCTTGGGGTTTAGGGAAGACATTGATTAGAATCCCTATCAACCCCTTAGCAGAAACTACTTGGGTGATAGATGGGTGTCTATGGTCAATATCAAACCACCCGATGAGTATCACCTTGATTCCTCTCTTGAAGTACACCCATCAGGAATCATCCTATGGGAGGATGAGCCAATCCATGGATATGAGTGAGAGGAATATGAATATGTCTCAAGTGAGGATGAAGATGAAATTATCTTGGCCCATCATGGGCCTCAATATCTATAAAACCTCGCTTGGTCTGGCCATGTAGAGAGTGGATACATCTCGGATGAGAGTGGCTATGAGTTAGAGGACTCAACTGAGATGGCCTTCATAAGACATGCATGCCAAATCATAGGGCCAATAGTAAATGCCAATGGATTCTTCATAAGCGATGATGATTATGAAGATGAGACTAAGATGGCCTATCTTAGGCATCAACAGGCAAGTCAACCCAATCCTAGTGGGCAGGAATGAGGGTTTCTCTATAAGCGATGACAACTTTGAGAATGAAGCCGAGAGGGCTTACCTTGAGCGTCACTTACATCAAGTCAATCTGCTTGTTGAAAGAGAAGTGTTACTTCACACCATAGATCTTGACCTTCGCTTCCTAGGGAGACTAGTAAATCTAGACATCATTCATCGCATGGTCAACCCTGATCCGCATACATTTAGAGAGCTATTGTAGCCTAACGATCCCATCATCTCATCTATCCATAGATCAGATCTTGAGATCCCTATGCCCCTAGAGCCTCATCGCGAGTATGGAGGGAAAACCATTGATGAAGAGTTTCACCCATGTGGTCCTGGAGATTTCATCCCATCCATCAATATGATCTCCATTGATTTGACCACTCCACTTCACAACCCAATAGATCCTTCCAAACATTTGTGTCTTAACTTAGATGCTATTGATTGGGATCATGTTGATTCACCCTTAGAGCCTAAATATTTCTTCCCTAATGAAGAGATGCTACAACCGTTCCATTTTGCACCAGGTTGCATGCATGATGTCTATCATGCTGGTCTTGAACCATGATTTAGTGGGACCTATAAATCTAGTAGATGACATCCATTTAATCCCCACTCCTCACCATCTTGAGGAGGGGTCACATATGGCAATAGAGGAGACTTTCAAAGTGGACATCAATGATGACCCTTCTAATCCAAAGAAAGTCAAGTTCAAAGAAAGCTTATCTCCAGAAGAATAGGCCATCATTATTCCTCTATTGAGAGAGACCAAGTCTCTTTGCTTGGACCTACAAAGATATGTCGGGGCTAGATCCAAAGTTGGTTGTCCACAACCTTTCACTAGACCCCACAAAGAAATTGGTCAAGAAAAAGCTCAAAAATATGCATCCAACCGTCACTTTGATGGTAAAGAATGAGTTGCAAAAACTATTGGATGTAGTCTTTATTGTTCCCATCGACTATCCAGAATGGGTATCAAACATGGTGCCCATAGGAAAACTTGATGGAAGAATTATTTGCATAGATTTCAGGGATCTCAATAAGGCAACACCCAAGGATTCATTCCCATTGCCAAACATAGATGCTCTTGTAGATGCAACTATAGGTCATGAGATGCTCTCCCTAATGGATGGTTTTTCTGGTTACAATCAGATTTAGATTAAACTCGAAGACCAACATAAAACCACATTCACCACTCCATGGGGAACATTCTGCTATAAAGTAATACCATTTGGTCTTAAAAATGTTGGTGCCACATATCAATGGGCTATGACATACATTTTCCATGACTACATGCACAAGATCTTAGAAGACTACATCGATGACTTACTAGCCAAGTCATTGCTACGTGAAGAGCATGTTGAGATCCTCAAAAAGGTCTTCGATCACCTGATTGAGCACAATGTCAGGTTGAATCCCAAGAAATGCATCTTTGGTGTAACCTTTGAAAAACTCTTGGGATTCATCATTTCTAAATGAGGCATCGAGGTAGACCCAACAAAGGTAAAGGCTATCCTAGAAATGGCCCTACCCACTAACATCAAAGAGCTAAGAAGCCTATAGGGCAAAGTAGCATCCATAAAGTGATTCATCGCACAACTATCGGATAAATGTCGACCCATGAATTGACTGCTACACAAGGGGGTCCCATTCCAGTGGGATGAAGAATGTTAGCAAGCCTTTGCTAAAATCAAGAAGTACCTAGCAACACTACCAGTCCTAGCTCCACCAAGGCTAGACATGCCATTCCTGTTATATATATCTGCTACCGATTTTTCTTTGGGCACCATGTTGGCTCAAAAGAATGCACAAGATAAATAACAAGTGATATATTACATCAGCCACACCTTGGTGAGCTACGAGATAGGATATGCATACGTAGAAAAGTTGTGCTTAGTAGTGGTCTTTGCAACCAAGAAATTGCACCACTACATGTTGAGCCATACGACATATGTAATATCCAAGAAAAATCCTTTGCAGTATATGATGAGCAAGACATATCATAATACACGTACTGCAAAGTGGATCATGCTATTGATAGAATTCAACTTGGAATTCATAAGCCAAAATTCCATCAAGGGACAAGTCATAGCTGATCAGCTGGATGAGGCACCTCTTCAGAATAGTAGGCCCCTCACCATAGAACTTCTTGATGATGCAGTCTTCGCATTATCAAAAGCACCCAAACTCGAAGAACCTAAAAATGAAGTTGACATGACTTTGTTCTTTGATGGTTCGAAGTGTGAGCAAGGAGGTGGTGCAGAGATTGTCTTTTTCATGCCATAAGGTGCTCCAATGCCCTTGTCATTTAAGCTAGACTTCCCTTGCACCAATAACAACATCGAATATGAGGCCCTAATATTGGATCTCCAAACAACCATCACTATGAAGATCAAGAGGCTAAATATCTTTGGTGACTCCCTCCTCATAGTCAACCAAGTCAAGGGACTATTTCAATGCAGGGATCCAATCTTGAAATCTTACAAGGAGCTTGTTGACACCTATCTAGCCCAACTAGAGTGGTATGACATCGAGGCAATCCCTCATTCATCAAATATATTTGCAGACACCATGGCCTATTTGGGATCCTTGATCCCTGAGAATCCATCTACTGATTTCACTACCATTCATGTGAAAATGCTCTCGCACTCAGCGATGCAACATGAGGCTTTTGATAACAAAGAATCAGTCAACATGATTCATATAGAACCAGACCATGACTGGTTCTATAAATCCAAAGACTTTTTAAAGAAGGTACCTTGGGGGTCCTTGATCTCGTAGGGTCCTACGAAGAATGGTACCATCATTCACCACAAGGTTATTTCTCAATCTACATTTGTGCACATCGAATCATAGGAGAAACAAGTCATCTTATCTATTGAGGTTGTAGCTTATCAAGATTGGCTATCCCAGTTACAAGATTTCCTGAGGCTTGGAATTATCCCACAGGGACTGTTGCATGTCGAAATATGAGCATTCAAATAGAAAGCAACAAGATATGTCTTACTAGGAGGCATATTGTATCATCGAAGCTACGATGGAGTCCTCCTTCATTGCTTAGAGCCCCAAGAATTAGCTTGGGTGATTTTGCAAGCTCACGATGGTACATGTAGTGGCCACTTCAATGGCATGGCCATTGTCAAGCGCATCCTTCGAATGGGTTATTACTGGCCCACCATGGAGAAGGATTGCTACGAGTATGTCAGGAAATGTGTTAAATGTCAACATCATGCAAATCTGATGCACCTACCATCTCAGGCCTTACAGCCCATTCAAGTGGCTTGGCCATTTTCTCAATGGGGTTTTGATCTGATCAAAAATATTTCTCCCCTATCTTCGGGCTGACACATATTTATCTTAATGACCACTGAGTACTTCACCAAATGGGTGGAAGCAGTCCCCTTAACCTCGACAATTGGACCACAAATTGTGAAGTTCATACTTCACAATATCATCTATCATTTTGGGGTCCCCTTCAAGATAATCTCGGATAATGGTCCATCATTCAAAAACAAAAATATGTGAGCTTTAACGACCAAATACAATATTCAACATAGTTTTGTGACACCATACTATCCATAGGCAAATGGGCAAGCATAAGCCTCGAACAAGATAATAGTAGCCATCTTAAAGAAGATGGTGAAAGAAAATCATAAGGATTGGCATCTACAATTACCCCTAGCATTATGGGCTTACAGGACTAGCATGCGGATGCCCACTAGGGCAACACCATTTTCGCTTGTATATGGTTCTAAGGCCATTATGCCCTTAGAGTTGGAAATTCCAACATTATGCATCGCATTGAAAGAGTTCATCAATGATGACACTATGCAACAAGCTCGCTTGGATCAATTGACCCTTCTGGATGAATGTCGCATCAATGCTCTTGAGCATCTTCATGTTTACCAAGATCATCTAACATGAGCTTATAACAATAAAGTCCACCTGAGAGACTTTAAGGTTGGGGATCTTGTGCTTAAAGAAAACCAATAGAACTCAAATCTACCCTCGCACCTATGAGACAAATTTGTGGCCAATTGGATAGGTCCCTACATCATCTCTGAGAATATTGGACCTAGGGCATATTGCCTAACATCGCTAGAAGGTTTTGAGGAGCCATAGCCTCTCAACATTATTCATCTAAGGGTGTTTCACACATAAGCACAACAAAACACAAAAACATTCAAATAAACCAACAAAATATCAAAAACATTCATAAATTTCAAAATCACAAAAACAATAGAAAATCATAAAAACAAAAGGCTCCAAAGGCATCTTAAAGCCCTTTGGTCAAATCACAAAAGGCTCCAAAGGTATCTTAAAGCCCTTTGGTAAAATCACAAAAATCTCCAAAGGCATCTTAAAGCCCTTTGGTCAAATCACAAAAGGCTCCAAAGGCATATTAAAGCCCTTTGTTCAAATCACAAAAGGCTCCAAAGGCATCTTAAAGCCCTTTGGTCAAATCACAAAAGGCTCCAAAGGCATCTTAAAGCCTTTTGGTCAACTCAAAAAAGGCCCAAAGGCATCTTAAAGCCCTTTGGTCAAATCACAAAAGGCTCCAAAGGCATCTTAAAGCCCTTTGGTCACATCACAAAAAGTCCCAAAGGCACCATAAGCCCTTTGGTCAAAAGCAAAACATAAAAGCACAAAAACAGTTTAAAGTAAAAAAGTTCAAAAACATGCAGAATAATCAAAACTCAAAAATAATTGAAAGCATCAAAAATACAAAAATATTTGCATTTTGCATTTGCATTCATGTAGTTGCATTGCATATAGGCATTTGCATCCATTGCATTTACATTAGGTAGGTTGTGTTCACAATATTACAAATGACACCACGTTTGTACCTCAATCATGCATCATCAAAATCCATCATCATCCATAACCCATGTGTGTAACTGTATTTTTCAACACAACCCCTCCTATTTCTATAAGGAATATACTAGGGTTTTTCGGTCACTCAACCATACCTAGTGGTTTTATCAAACTTTGTAGAAAGTTATCTTTGCTTTTGATAGATGAGGTTTGGTTTTGATAGCACCTGGTATATTTCAGAATCCCATCACTAATCAAAACACTAAAATCCTAGTTGGAACAAGGGAAATATGAATGTTGCAAAGTGGTACTAGGTATCCTTAAGTGAAAAGTTTATCTTGCTCATCCCCCTGTGCGACCAGTTCGGAAATGCTAAGAATTGACAAAAGGACAAGTTCCCCCCTACCCAAAGAAATCCCTTGCTTTAATCAAAACAAGAAAAAATCCCGAACAAAGCAAAATTCAAAAAAAAAATAAATAGTGATTATCATCACTACATAAATCCCTTGCTCAAAGAAAAACAAAAATTCAAAATAAACAGTGATTTTCATCACTAAGTATGAGCAAGTATCCCAAATAAATATGAAGAAAAGAAGGGAGTGTTGAACTTGAATCCCTAGAGTTCTTAGCATTTGATGAACCATAAGGTGATCCTTATGCACGATGATGTCTATCACATTAGCATCTCGCTTTTGTACAGACCAATTTTTGCATGTGGAAGGGCTAGCTTTAGGTATCTTGTATCACCTAGTGGTCTAATCCAATTGAGTCCAACTTAGGATTAGGATGAACATTTGAGGATCCCCAATACAACAATGGGCTGCATGAATCTCACCTAGAACTAGGGTATGCTTATGTTTTATCTAATATATTCATTTGCACACACAAGGATAATGAGTATCTAGGTCTTCATAACAAGAAATTTATCTTTCAGGAGTTATGTATGGTTAGTATACAACTTTTGATGGAGTAACTAGGGTGTTTGAGTCTCATGGAAAACCTCAAAAATCAACTGCATCATCACCTTTCTTTATGAGGTTTTGTTCATTAAACGATGTGCATGAAATAGGATAGATACCGGATGAATGTCGGCAATGACATTTAGATGGCCACTAACTATTTTTGGTATATCTTTTAATTTACAGAAGCTTATAAAGAAAGTACATACATATCACATCATCTCATCTCACACTTGGATGTTTAAATGATTAATTCTTATTATAAGAGTTATTATTTATTCATGATTTTTATACATTCTGTGGTGTCACCCATTAGATTGTCAAAACTCATATCACATCATACCTTATGTTTTAAGTGATTAAAGCATATAGGTTCATTTACATAGTGCATTACACATATTGCATTCACCATATCATAACAACATAAGTCAGATGCATACAATTAGATCAAAATTAAACATGCATTTAACAATAAGCATTGCATCCATATATGCATACATCACCATAATGCATCTATACATCTAGATCATACCATCTAAGCAACCATCCATCACATAGCTAGAGCATTTAAATCAATACATCACATCATATAGCATAAAATCATAGTACTGCATCACATAAACATAAAAGCAAAAACATATAAATACACATAATGAGTCTCAAAGTGTAGATATAATATATATATATATATATATATATATGTGTGTGTGTGTGTGTGTGTGTCGAATAAGTACATAAGGGTACAAAACTTCCCATAGGCTACAACTATGTAGGTCATCTGACCTTACACTAAAAAATAAAGCCAGTACAATCAGAGTCATCAAGCTGGGCCTACGCCCCCTACCTCACCTCCACCCTCGGCTCTATCCCTGTGAGAACGTCGAGAGCTAGTCCCTACGGTCTGCTCTATCCGAGTCCTGGTCCTATGGCTCGGCTACACTGATGACTACCCTGATGTGCTTCACCCACTCTGGTGTGACCCTCCTACCATAGGCCTATCTGGTAGATGACCTTCCCAAATCCTGACCTCATGCTCCAGTGCAAGGATGTAAGCATTGTCTAGGGTGCACTACTCCAAGTCCTCTGATAGGAGTCCATGCAGACGTCTAATATTTACATATGCATCTAGCCCACTAGGTCCCTGAGGTGCTGGCATAGCTGGCACAACCTGTCCCCTGGAAACATCCCTATCAAAATTGAGCTCATCTATCTTGAGTTGTGTAGAGTCTATCTATGTCTGGAGAGTAATCCTCTCCTCATCAAAGCTCTGAACCTGTGCCTAAATCCCAACAATGGTAGAGTCCCTCTAGAAGATCTAGATTTGAGTTGACTGAAGCTCAACCTCTACATGATGCAGCTAAGCTCGAAGAGGGACTCCTAATCCTCTAGAGCTAAATCCTCCTCCTCCTTAGGATCAACCTGCTCCTCTACCACCTACTGCTCTACCTACCCCCAATCCTCTGTTCGGGCCTGCACTCGATGCCCATCAAGATCCTCCCTTGTAATTGCCTCATCTTGGTCCTGACCTAAGCTACCATCACCCTGCCATAGATGTGTGATCCACCACTGAGTGTAGGCCTCTATAACCCTACCATCTATAATGCCAACATCCACTACTAGAGGATCATCATCCTCTATGACTACTATAACTTGGGGTAGTGGAATATCCCTCTCTATAGTGATCCACCTGTACAATAGTGGCTAGAAATAAACATCCTATTGTAGACCATACTATCAGAGCACCCGAGAGTAGTGGAAGAACTCCCTAGTGTCATCCTTGTGACCGATAACCCATCGATCGTGCCTAGTCCTGGTCATAAACCTATCTGCATCTACCTAGGTGGGGTAATCATGATAGGGCCTCCAGATGATATCCTTGGCCTGCAGGCTAGTCATAGATGTTGTGTAGTGGGAGAGCTCTCCTGCATAGCACCAACTCTTGCGCTCCTTGCACTCTTAAGGCCACCTAGATCCGTAGCACTAAGAAACATTGGCTACGATAGTAATCTCAATAGGTAATCCTCCTGGGTGGTCCACCCTGATATGCTCCCAGCCCTAGATCTGTAGGAGTAGGCTGCAAGCAATGCTAGCTTGTCCCCACCACTGGATCCTGTAGAGCTCATCATAGCACTGAGCCAACAGTGCACTCCCCCAAGCCATGATGATAGGCTCCGCACTATCAATCAAGTCCTGAACCATCGCCAAGAGGTTCCATGGGAACCTCACTCTAGAGCAGTCGAGAAAAAGAATATTACAGATGACCATCAGTAGAATGGCATGTCTCCGAGAAAAGACATCCTACCAGTACCATCGAGCCACAAAAATCCCACTAGATTAGGTATCCAAGAATGCAGCAACTGCACGTACCCCAAAGACCCTCGAAAAGACTGCCTCTCTAGCATCAGTGGGGGAAGAAACAATGGGGACTCCATCAAAAGGGATCTAGAAAATCCTGTAGACATCCTCCGGTGTGATGGTCATCTCGCCCATAGGGAGATGAAAAGTGTTAGTCCTAGAGTCCCACCTATGTGCTAGGGTAGTAAGGTAGGCCTGATCCGACATGATCATTGGAAGCCTAGTAATGTACTGGAGCTCACGAGCATCAAGCCAAGCCTAGTCCGTGTCATCCATGTCGAGCAAGAGATCCACAAGCAATTTAGGGTCTCAAGCCCACGTAGATAAAATATAAGAGTGCAAAGTAAATGCCTAAATTAAATGCACTTAAAAGTAAAAAGAAGCAATAATCCAAAAATAGTGCAATATAATCTAAGATAAGCCTAAGGCTACAAAAACAATGACTAAATGCACCTAAACATTCAAAAAAATCAAATTCTACACTTCAAAATTGCAAAAAAATCAATTAAAACCTTTAAAAATTCAAAAATTTCAAAAATAAGCCTAAGGTCACATAGTTGCTCATGCTAGGAGCAACCACGCATTAGTCGCTAAAGTCAACAATGGCCAACCGCCAACGGTTAAAAATTTGACTGTTGGAATTCGGGTTGGTCATTGATGGCGATAGTGGCCCCTCTTTGGCATTTAGAGGACACTCTAAGCATCAATGGCCATGGGGTGGCGCACCAACGGTGTCCCCCATCAGCTAAAGATAATAAAAAAAATTGCAAAATCCTAAAACTAGGCTAGACCCACTAAAATTAACCTAAAACTAAGCATACCTATGATTTTGGTTTGTTGCCAACAGGTTTAGTTTTATTCGTTTACTGGTTACTTAGTGAGGTTTATTTTACTAGAGATAACAAAAAAAAAGCAAGGGTTTGAAAGATACTCATGAGACATCGGCTCCTTCACTTGTCAAAGCTTCGCCCTGCTCAACCATGGTGTCTAGTTTCAACAGTATCTTGGATCACAATCAACTTATCTCACTTTAGAGCTCAAAAAGTACAATTGATAGTTGGAATAATGAAAATTCAAAACCCTAAAATTATTTTATATTTTTAATTTGCACCCCGGTCACTTTTGGTGTCAGTGGCCCACACTTTCTAGTCTTTGGATCTGACAGTAGCCATGAAGAGGCAATTAGGAGTCACTGGACCTAATAGCGGCTAGATAATAGAGAGAAACTCACTTAATTTCTCACCATGAGGCACCTAAAAATGGGCCATTAAGCATACCTATCCGTCCTAAACAGCCAAAAAGTGCACAAAAACCAAACAAATCATATATATCAAAAATAAAAAACATCATAAAATTCAAATTAACAAAAAAATCAAATAACAACAAAATCTCAATTGAGCCTCGTATTTAGTTATTTACTCTATACACTTGGCGGTTGCAGCGACTAGTGCTCCATGCAATCCGACAAGATGAGTAAATTACCATAAGGCCACTTGGGGCAAATTAGTTATGGTAGAATTGAGAAGCTTCACTTCAATCCCAAAGAAGGCCATGGCAGTTGGACTGCCCCACGAGAATGAATATTCATCTCATTTCTTCTATAACATTGTTTGAATGTAGTGATTCAACACAAGCTTAAATAGAATTGCTATCATCCTTGATTCCCTAAGAAGGCCATTGTGGCTGGACCGCTCCGTGGGATAGAGATGTACAATTACTAAAAATGGTTGAAACCACACCTAATATGGGACCTACCCTATAACAACAAAGCAAACCTCTAAAAGGGTCCAAATAATTCATATTGGTCAAGCGACTCATCGCTTATTTCATTGTCCTTCCCTCATCGACTCATCATTTGAGGGGGTAGTCATAATATCAACAATCATAATCAAAATCAACAAAAGATCACTCGATCATGTCAAATTGTATTCGTCTTATGAATCATTGCCAACAACTATCATAAGCTTACCCTTTGCTAGGAAAAAAAACAAACATGATAGTTAAGTTTGTAGCTCTCCTCCTTTTGGACCTATAGTAGTACTAAAGCTACCCGATTTTTTGATGAATGAGTGCAAGCTTTTTCAAATTTAAGCCTTCCACCCTATTGGAAGCAATGATTCTAGGATGTGTACCCTTTTTCATGACTAGGGCATCTAATATTGATCAGATCAATGATCATCACACAACCTACAATGTGACCCTAGGTGGTCTATTTTTGCTCTGCATTGTGTTTTCTCATAATGCATCCCAAAAAGGGGCATATGTAGACACCTAAAATGTATCATGTTTAGGAGACTACCCATATGGACACATTTTAAGACCATATGAATCATCTTGGACCTCTCCAAGAGCTAGCAGTGGTCCTAACCACTCAAAAGGGTAGTTCTAGCCCATCCAAGCTTAGTCGCTCTCAGGCAGAGTGACCACCACATCTGGTTGCTGAAGCTAACAATGGCCACACCTAGCCACTAATCTAAACAATGACTAGCACCATGCACAATATAGCCATGAATGCGAGCCCAAATCACACAGTCTGATTGCACCTTGTATTGCTTACGGATGGATTTTGGTGAGGAAATCCCAGATTTCCTCCTAACTACCCATTCAATGCTAATTTGTGACTAATGCTTTCCCCTCAGGATGGTCAGTTGCATGCAATTTGGATTTTGGCTTCTCCAGGAAGCCAAGATCCTAACCTAGATTTGAAAAATAGGGAGATCTACATATGGACTCTCCCAAGCAAAGAAAAATATCTTTGAACATTCAAATCTTGTGCATAAAAGCCCTAGCTGATCATAGAGAAAATCCATACCCCCTTTGAGGAGTAGTGAAGCACTGTCTAGCTGAGCTACGTCTATGCACCTAATTTTAGATCTATTTATTCTTCACCACCCATCAGTGTACCAGACACAATAGGTGACCCTTGAACATCAATTGGAGTAAGGAAGATAGTGCTATAGCCCCTGGTTCATAAGGAGAATAGCTTCATTTCATGGTTGTTATCTTGGACAGTGGCCCACAGGCATATCTTAGGGCATTAGACATTATTTTCCTTTTTTCTAGCTTAGATCCATTATTGCTTTGATTTATTAATTAGTTCTAGCATAGATCTAATTTCATTAATGCATTTACATCGTATTTCTGAGTTTTCTATGCATTTATCGCTTAGTTTATGCTTTCATTTTAATATTATCATGCTCATATATCATTTTTATTAGATCTTATAACAATATACTCTTTCGAAGAGGTGGCCTGTACTACTGATAGTGCTCTGTTGTTTCTATGCATGTAGGGTTACAGGTTTATAGGATCGATTCAAGGCATCCAGTGCATAAGATCCCTCCAAGGTGAGAGAAGGAGAAGGAGGCATTTGTAAGCCCTCATACAAGTTCATGTGCAAGATTGGGAGGCCTACATAAGTGCATCGTCCCCTTGCAAGGGGACATCATTCTTCTGCACAATTATTTCCAATTGTAATTTGTTGTATCGAAACTAGGTATCCCTTAGAGGGAAGGATATGTAACCAATATTTACCAAATAAATTATTAATAAAATAAGATTTATTTATCTTGTCATTTTTGTGTTATCTATTGCTTTGCGTTCTTCCATTTTTATATAATATTGCAAGTAGAGTAGTAGTGCAAGTGGTGTGTGCTTCTCAGGGTCGCTAGCACTGTAAGTATTAATTGCAATAACTCTTTAGTTGTATAGTAAAATAATACAGTTAAAATGGCTCCTAGTATTCCTATAGTGAAGACAATATTGTGGTATCAACACATGGGGCATATTGGTGAGAAAGGACTTCGAACATTGAAAATGAAAGATATGGTTGAAGGAATTTTTGATTGTCCATTAAATTTTGATTTCTCAGGGTCGTACAGCTAGCACTGTAAGTATTAATTGCAATAAATATTTATTTGTATAGTAAAATAATATAGTTGAAATAGCTCCTAGTATTCCTACAGTGAAGACAATATTGTGGTATCAACACATGGGGCATATTGGTGAGAAAGGACTTCAAACATTGAAAATGAAAGGTATGGCTGAAGGACTTTTTGATTGCCCATTAAATTTTAATTTTTGTGAGCACTATGTTTTTGGGAAACAAACTAGAGTCAAGTTTCCAAGTAGTTCTACAAGTTTTGAAGGAATTCTACATCTAGTTCATAGTGATGTGTTTGGACCGAAAAAAGTACCATCATTAGGTAAATCTATCTATTTTGTTACATTTATAGATGACTTCTCAAGAAATACATGGGTATATTTTCTATGGAATAAATATGAGGTTTTTAATAAATTTAAAGAGTTTAAGGCTCTTGTAGAAAATCATATAGAGAAAAATATAAAGGTTTTGAGAAGTGATAATGGTGGTGGGTATTGATCTAATGAATTTGAGAAGTTTTTCAAGGATTGTGGAAAAGAAATATAGAGAAAAAAATTGTATACTCCACAACATAATGGGTTTGTTGAATGAATGAACAAGATATTGATGGATAAGGCTAGAAGCATGCTAAGTGGTGCAAGGTTAGAAAAGAAGTTATGGGTAGAAGCTATGTTAACAACTTGTTATCTCATAAATAGATCTCCTACCTCAAATTTGGTGGATAAGACTCCACAGGAAGTATGGACTGGTAAGAAACCCTCTCTCAGATATATAAGGGTTTTTGGTTGTGATGCTTATATATATATCCCAAAAGAGAAAAGGACTAAGCTAGACTATAAATCTAAAAAATGCATATTTGTGGGTTATAGTACTAGTGTTAAAGGATATAATTTGTGGAACCCAAAAACATAAAAGGTTGTTTACAATCATAATGTGATATTTAGAGAAATAGAAGGGATTTTAAACCAAGAAATGCAATCAAGCAAAGAACCAGAAATAGTGCAGGTAAAATTGAAACAGGAGGAAGAACCAGTGGTAGAACCTAAATTACAAATAGAGTCTGAAGAGGAATATTCATAGGAAGAAGGTCAGGAGGAAGCTAAATATGTAGAACGTAGAACTATAATTATAAGGAGATCAAATTTCTAGAGAAGACTTCCAGATAGGTATAGTCCTTCAAATTTTTATTTTGCATTTAATTTATTAGTTATTGATGAAGAACCCAAGTCTGTAAAGGAGGCACTTCAGTCAAGTGAGAATAAGTCTTGGAAAAGGGATAGGAAGAAGAAATGGAGTCATTGGATAAAAATAAGACATGGGACTTGGTGAAATTACCTCCTGGTAGAAAACCTATTGGTTGTAAGTTGTTATTAAAAAAGAATTACAATGTAGAAGGAAATTTGGAGAAGTAAAAGGCTTGCTTGGTAGTAAAAGAATTTTCTCAGGTTGAGGGAATTGACTTTGGTGAGAATTTTTTTCTTCTGGCTAAACTAACTTCAATCAGATTTCTATTGGCTATATCTGTTGCTTTTTATTTTTAAATAGAATAGATGGATATAAAGATATCTTTTCTACATGGTGAACTTGATGAAGATATATATATCACAACTAGAATACTTTAAGGTAAAAGGTAAGGAGGACTTGGTATGCAAGTTGAAGAAGTCTCTTTATGGGTTGAAGCAATCTCCAAGGATGTGGAACCAAAAAATTGACAGGTTTGTCTTGACACTTGGGATTGGAAAAAGTAATGCAGATCCATGTGTATATTTCAAAAAGGAAGGTGAAATTTTGTTATCATTGTATTGTATGTGGATGAAATGTTAATTGGTAACAATAAGGAGATGATAAAGTTACTCAAATCTCAGTTATCTTCTAAATTTGAAATGAAGAATTTAGGTTCTGCAAAATTTATTTTGGGTATGGAAATAATAAGGGATCATGCAAATAGAAATTCATGGTTAAATCAAAGGAAATATGTTGATTTAATACTATAAAAGTTTAGAATGCATGATTGTAAACCAGTATGTACTCCATATCTAGTTGGTCAAAAGTTATCTACTGAATAGTATCCCAAAATAGATGATAAAATTGAAGAAATGCATCATGTTCCTTATGCTATATTGTGGGCAGTTTGATGTATGCAATGGTTTGTACTAGACCTGATATTGCACATGCAGTGGGAGTAGTTAGAAGATATATATCAAATCCAAGAAAGAAACATTGGATTGTTGTGAAGAGGATCTTCAAATACTTGCGTGGAACTACAGATTATGCTATTTGTTATGAAGAAAAATCTAGAGACAATGATATTATAAATCTACAAGGGTTTGTGGATGCTGATTGGGTTGGAGATCTTGATAAGAGAAGATCCACGAGTGCTTATGTGTTCAGGCTGTTTGGAGGGGCAGTGAGTTGGATGAGTAAAAGGAAATTAGTTGTTGCTTTATACACTACAAAAGCAGAGTACAAAGCAGCAACTCATACCTATAAAAAAGTAGTGTGGTTAAAAAGGTTGTGTTCAATAGTTAGTGTTAAACAGAAGGCTATGATAATTAACAGTGACAGTCAGAGTGCAATATTTCTAGCAAATAATCCTAGCTTTCATGATCAGTCAAAACATATTGATATTAAGTCTATTTTATGAGAGATATGGATGAAGAGAATCGAGTGATATTGGAGAAAGTTGATACAGAGAAGAATATTGTTGATTCGTTAACAAAGGTTGCACCTACTAAAAAAATTTCTTGGTGTAGAATATCTATGGGCATGGTTGTCCTTGATAGTTGACAATGGCAGTTGTTAGCCCCAATGGAAAGTATTCAACAAGTGGGAGAATGTTGGAAATATGTTGAATATTTTCCATGTTATTATGGTGGGATTAACACTAAAAGCAACTAGACATTGTGTACAATTTACTCACCAAATTTTTAGGATTTTTTAAGTTATATTTAGACCCATATGGGATTTTAGGGTTACTATATTTAAACCCTTGATTTTTTGCCCATGATATTGTAAAATCCGTGCATATGCTTTTGTTATATATATCACACTTGCATTAGGGTTTGGAGAGATACAGAAGGAAAATATTATTGTATTGGATATAGTCAAGTTAATGCAATAATAAGATAATACTATGTTGGTTTTCCTAGTTGAGGGTTTCCAGGGTAAATATTGTGTAATGTGTGAATCTGCGATATTATTATTCTGATTATTATATTACTGCTTTTCTATTTTATTTTATCATGGCTCTTTATTTTTATTCATTTAGTTATTTGGTTAATTGACATATGACTCCCCATTTCATCATTGGTGTTAAAATTCCACTAACCAAAATAAAGTGGAGTTGTACAACTAAATAAATTCTCTATTTACTTTAGGTTTGTTGCTCTCGTTGCATTGAACTGAGTTTGTAAACAAATATCTTCATCTATGGAGGTTCCTTTTGCATGTTGGGAGCATAATTTTGTTTTAATGATCAATTTTGTCAAATTTGTAGATTTTGTAAATTTGTACATTTAAAAAATTTTTTTACCCTTGTTTATACTTTTCATATTTATCCTTATAATATGAAACCTTTTTTAACCATTCTTAGTCCTTGCAGGTTCACACTGTATTGGATATTGGTTGTGGTTTTGGTAGTTTTGGGGCTCATCTCTTTTCTAAACAGTTGTTAACCATGTGCATCACTTCTTATGAGGTTTATGGTAGTCAAGTTCAGTTAGCTCTTGAGAGGGACCTTCCTGCAATGTTGGGATCTTTTATTTCTAGACAACTTCCATATCCTTCATTATCCTTTGATATGGTTCATTGTGCCAGGTGTGGGATGTGGGGATAGAAAATAAATATTGTGAGATATATAGTTATTATTATTACTATTTTTAATCTCCCTGCTTAAAAAAGTGAGACTAATGTTTCATGAGTCCTATAGTCCATAGAATTTTAATGGACTAGCAATAATGCAAGTACAGGACTACAAGACTACTACAACCATAGGACTATTCACCATACCTTTGAGTTTCTTAAACAAAAGCTTACTACTACACTTGTTCTCAAGATTATAGATCCACAAGGTAATTTTTAGTTTGTACTAAAACTTTTTTGGAAGGTTTGGAAGTAGTTGTAGCTCAAGATGATTTTATCGTAGCATATGAGTCATGAAAACTCGAGAAGCATGAGGTCAACTATACTACACATGATCTAGAACTAGTAGTTGTTGTGCAAACCCTTAAGATTTGGTGGTATTATCTATGAGGGAATCTGATGAGGCCTGGAAATGCCTCAATCATAACATGTTTTGTACACTAAAAATGCCTATAAACTCTTATGTTTTATCTGATATGTTAGTTAAGTTGATTTAATATGTTGTATATTAACCATTTTGCATGATCAATGTATTTGAGATATTATATGCTGATTTTACAGACTTTTTGCATAGTTTTGTGTTCTTTTTGTTATGATTTGCTACAATGAGATATGCTTAGAATAATAGCAGCATTTCACTAATCATATTTTGATTTGTTTCAAGCATTTACTTCACCTAAATCGCAGCATGATGCAAGCAAGCTATTCTTGTCGTGCAAAAAACTGGTCTTTCCCATATAAATTCCAGCCAGTTGTCCATAAATAGCAAGGCATGGAATTCACATGAGGAAAGGGATGGAGACCATTAGAATTTGATCTTAGGAGATAACCCACCTGAGAGATGCAGAAGAAACCAATGGAAAGCATACATTTGTTCATTCTGAAGCATCTTCGGAATGAACGAGATATCTTCGAAATGAAGAAAACACAGCATCTTCGGAATGAGCGGATCTTCGAAATGAAGAAAGCAGCGTCTTCGGAATGAGCGGATCTTCGGAATGAAGCATGCAGTATCTTCGGAATGAGCGATCTTCGGAATGAGAATGCGAGTATCTTCGGAATGAGCGATCTTCGGAATGAAAACTGCACTGTCTTCGGAATGAAGCCACTTATCTTCGGAATGAAGAACAAAATGTGTTTTTGACCTTTTTGACCAATTTTTGAAGGCGAAAAAGGGAAATAAAGGTTGGAAAAAGTAAAGAGAAATATCCTCCATCTGTCTTTGCCGTTATTTTTGACCAAATCCATCATTAAGGGAAAGATCGGGTTTTAGTCCTCTTCTAGGATAAAACCAGAATTTGTTGCAGCATTTTAGGATTAGATCTTTTGAGATATTCTTTGTTTGTAATCAGATCATAGGATAGCTATAAATATTGCTCCCGTTCGGGTTGAGCTATAGATAAAAGAGGTAGAGAAATAGCAGATAGATAGAAAATAGAGTAAGGAAGCTAAATACAGAGTATAACTAGGAATTGGTTGTTACTGATTCCGTAATGGCTTTTTAACGAATTCTTGTAATCATGTCTTTTGATCAATAAAGTGCACCAGTTCTATTTTAATTTACTTGTAAACGAGTGTGATTAAGATTTAGAAAGAGAGAGAGACTTACACCTTCTTACGGACAAAGAGGCTGGCCACTTCCGGACCTAGGAGGAGGACTAACGAGAACAGGTTTTTATTACGATTTTGCTTTGCAGCGAGAATGAGTTGCGAGAACTTGTTATGTAAATTGCTTGTGAATAGTTGATAATATTTGCGGTATTAGTTTATTTATGCTAAGAATAAATCTTGTGCTTAATGTTTTAGTTGCAATCTTACTTTCAGCCAAGTTTCCACTTTATTTTTAGATCTGTTATTTTCAGCATTTACTATTTTTTTCAGCAATTTCCTGCATTTTTATGTTTCTTTGTCAAAATCCGAGCGAGGAGGATTGACAACCTTACATTACAGAATTTTGATAGTTTTTATTTCCACATTAGATCTAGACTTTCATTACTACAAAAGTAATTAGATTTCCTTTTTGCAATTAGGATCAGACTTTCAATTCTGCAACTGTTAATTCTGCAATATAATTAGGTCTTATTCTGCAATTGTAATTAGGACTTCATTTCTGCAGTTAGTGATTAGTTTCCAATTCTGCAACTTAGATTAAGATTTAATTCATGCAATTTAGAGATAGGAATGTTCCAAAAACCCCCACCAAACCGATTCCACCAATAAAGACTTGTTGCCCTAGATTGACCTAAGTTATAGCTGTTTCACTTCTTCTTCCGTAGATAGCCTTGTACACTGCCCTGGATTGACAGATTCTTTGAGAATTAATGATGGTATAATGACTACGCATCATTTTGGCGCCGTTGTCGGGGATATAGTGTTGCCGAAGAAAACAAATAGTCCAATAGCTGTAATCAGACTAAACTGTGAACATTCAGGTTAAAATCTGAATATAACAATAGAGTAAGATAACAACTATTGACTTAATTTATGTCATTTAGGAGTAAACATGAATGAGTAAGTCTAGGGAGACCCCAAAGGATCCCTGGCTTGTCCCATTAAGGAGATCTTCACGCCTAAGGGGTGAATCACCTGTGTTTGAACTACCGAAAGATCGATAGAAAAATCACCAGTCTCACCATCGGTAGAACATTTTGAGAAAGGAAAATCACCAATTGTATCAACGAGAATATCTTAAGGAAGATAATTCATCGGACTCATCAACGAGAAAAGCTTGGACCTCTTGAGAGAAAAATTTGGGAAGCTTTAACTTCTCCTAGGAAACAAGAAACTATGGCGAGGCAATGTAGATGGCCGGCATGGCTATGTTCATAATGAAGGGGATGATCGGGATGTGCTCCAACCGTCCGGAACATTTGAATATCCTATTCATCTGAATCCAACACAAAACTCTCCCATGAAGACCATTTCACCTTCGGTACTTCCCACCTTTCGAGGTGTTGTATCCGAAGATCTGACCGATTTTTGTTTGAATTCAAGGTAGTGTGTCGGACTTATGATTATATAAATGAAAATAAAAAACTTAAGGTTTTTCCCTCAACTCTCAAGGATTCAGCATTACGTTGGTTCATGAGCTTAGAGCCAAATTCCATAAGAACACGGGATCAAATGGAGGCTGTCTTTTTAGACAAATATCGGGAATACTTGCCGTGTAAGGAATAGAAAGGATGAGTTATTTAGAATCAAGCAAGGAAGATGATGAGACCTTGGAAGATTACCTTGATAGGTTCTCCTTTGTTCAAAGGAGATGTGGACTAGTAGAACCAGAATTGTGTAAAACTATCTTTTTGAGAGGATTGCAAGATGAATCCAGAGAAGTTCTGGATTTGATGGGAAAAGGGGATGTAACCACTCTCAGTAATGAGGAAATTATGGATCTCTGCAGGAATTACTCTCGCACTAAGCAGAGAAGAAGAAAAAACCGCACAAATGGCACTGATGTAAAGGACACGATAGAGGAACTAGCAAATTTCAAAGCCGATATCCTAGTGCATCTAAACACTACTTTAGGGGAAATCTCTGCAAAAGCTAAAAATACGAGAACCTTTGGCAATTTATTGCCCAAGATGTAGAAGTAAACATGCTTTCCGGGAATGTCCTTTGAATAAAACAACCATCTCGGCCATTTGTAGTATCTGTTCAAAAAGGCATTCAGGCGATCAATGCCACCTGCTACCACAACTCAAAGCTGTGTTAGAAAACCGGATCGAGGAACTCAACTATATTGGACCAAAATAGGGGGAATTTCTCTCAATATCAAAATCCCCCTCGTTTTCCTACAAATTGGGGGCATAATCCTGGTACTATGCCTTGGGGACAATCAGAACCACCCCAACGTCCTTGGAATTATCCTCAATGGACAAATTCCCAAGAATGGCCACAATCAAATTGGAGTAATCCAGCCTGGAATCAGAATCAAAACAACCCCTCATGGAATCAGAATCAAAACAACCCCTCATGGAATCAGAATCAAAACAACCCCTCATGGAATCAAAATCAGACTAATCCACATTGGGTGCAAAACCAACCACAATGGAATCGAGCAATACCGAGTCCTATCCAAGGCAGCAAAGGAATCAAGGTCAAACTCAGCATTTGTTGCCTGCACCTAATCAGAATTTTTAAGAAAAATAGCAAACACAGCAAGTGAAGCAACCTCAATTGCCGGCTCAGCCAGTCACTAATCCCAATAGTGTAAGACAGACACCTCCTGTCTATGTGGCTGAAGCTGAAGAAAATATTGAAATTAATGTTCTTGATTGTAGTGATATTCAACTCCGTTCAGGAAAAGTTGTACCTGAACCAGTTTTAATGGAAACCAAAGATAATGAAGAGCAAGAATCATCAGAATCGGAGAGAATTCAACCAACAAAAGAAACAGAAAAATTGGATCCAACAATAGAAAAAGAGACACAAGCAGAACAATTACCAAGGATAGTTCCATATCCTGAAAGACTTAATGCAATACCAGAAATTTATGAGTCAGAATTGGTCAAAGAACTCAAAAAGTTGACTATCTCATTGCCCTTATTGCAAGCCATTAAGGAAATACCGAGAAATCAACGAGTCCTGTCCAAAATTTGTGCATTAAAAGAGCGAGGAAGAAAGAAGAAAGCATTCCCCAAGGCTATGCGAGGTTGAAGGGAAGATAGCTGATCTCTTATCCGGAAAACTACTACCTCCAAAGTATAGTGATCCGGGGAAGCCCGGTTATCACGGTCACCATAGGTTCGAGTACCAATATCAAATGTTTTAGTGGATCTAGGAGCTGCAATAAATGTCATGACTAAAGATACAATGGAACAATTACGGCTCAAACATCTCGGCCCCACATTTTACGGTTTTAGAAATGGGTGATAGGTCGGTTGCAAAACCTGAAGGAATCATTGAAGATGTCCCTATAGAAGTTTCTTCTTTGGAATTCCCTGCAGATTTTCTGGTTTTACTGACCAAGAAATTCAGCACATGGATATCCCATTATTTTGGGAAGACCTTGGCTTGCAAGCTGCAGCGACCTTCATAGGCTGCAGATCTGGAAATATGACCATTTCAAATGGTATTGAGCTGAAACAAATTTCTTTATATCCTCCTGCCAAAACCATCTAGCAAATTTTCGGGCCGGTTATGGTTTTCCGACTCGGATGAAGAACCGGAAGAGGTCATTTCTACACTAGCTACCTTAGTAGTAAGAGAACACACGAGAAGACCTCGGTGACACGAGAAAACTTAGAAAATGAAACAATCTTGATGAATGTTCCGCATGAACAAAGTTTAGAAGGGGAAGCAACAAATACCCAACAATTGATAAGTAATGAGGAGAATCAAAAATCTGAAGATGAATCATCTGTGCTATCACAAGGAAACTCTGTTTCACTATCACATGGATGGCACCATCATCTGATTTTTCCTTCTCACTATTCCATACAAGAAATGCTTCCCTCAAGCAGCAATGAAACAGAAACTGCTTCGTTTCTCCAATCACAGCAATGTCCTCTTAATCCCTTAATCACCAAGTATGAAGGAGTGAATTCGGTCCTTCTAAATACAAAACAAATAGAAGTCCAGCCAGGCAAATTTTTGAATATCTACAGCCAGCTTACTAGGGAAGAGGAAGAAAAATTGATAGTTGTTTTGCAGAAGCATGTTCATGCTTTTGCTTGGAACTACAAAGATATGTCAGGAGTTCATCTTGATATATGTACCCATAAGATCTATACCGAAGAAGTCAAGCCAGTCAGACAATTTCAAAGAAGATTGAATCCTGCCTTAAGAGATATTGTGAAGGAAGAAATTGAAAAACTCCTGGAAGTAGGATTCATTTACCCAATTTCCGATAGTCAATGGGTTTCTCCATTGGTAATAGTTCCTAAGAAAAATGGAAAAATGAGAGTATGTGTAGATTAGAGAGAATTGAATAAGGTGACATACAAAGACCATTTTCCATTACCTTTCATAGATCAAGTGTTAGATACTCTTCTTTGGAAAAAGATACTTTTGTTTTCTTGATGGATTCGGTGGGTATAATCAAATTCAGATTGCACTCGAAGATCAAGAAAAGACAACTTTTACATGTCCATGGGGAACATTTGCCTATAGGGTTTTACCTTTTGGTTTGTGTAATGCCCCGACAACTTTTCAGCGAGCGAGTCCTAGCAATTTTTGCTAATTTGACCACCAAAAGTGTTGAAATTTACATGGATGATTTCACAGTATGTGGACAAACTTTTGATTTTACATTGGAAAATCTTGACAAAGTCTTAACTCGCTGTGAAACATACCACTTATCCTTAAATCCGGATAAATGCTTCATGATGATGAAGGAAGGGATAGTTCTTGGTCATCACATCTCTCCTGAAGGGATCCAAGTTGATCCAAAGAAAGTTGAAATTATCAAGAATCTCCTTCCTCCTAAAACTCGGACTAATGTCGAGAAGTTTCCTAGGACACATTGGTTTTTACCGCAGGTTTATTCCCAACTTTAGTACAATAGCCGGTCCTATGTTTGCCTTATTGACTAAAGATTCTGAATTCTCCTGGACTGCAAAGTGTCGGGGAAGCATTTGAAGCTACGAAAGAGAAATTGATAACTCCACCTGTGCTTAGAGGACCTAATTGGACATTACCATTTCACATTCAGAGCGATGCCTCCAATACGGCAATTGGAGCGAGCATTAGGGCAAATTGATAATGGTGAACATTATACCATCTACAACATTAGCAAAAACTTGACAGGAGCGAGAGAAAAATTATACAACAAGCGAAAAAGAATTCCTAGCGGTGATTTATGCCATCAACAAATTTAGGCATTATATCACGAGGTTATCAAATATTTATTCACACGGATCATACGACCATTAAGTATTTGATGAATAAACCTATGGTAAGTGCAAGAATTATTCGTTGGTTGCTTTTTCTTTGCAAGAATTTGATATTACCATAATCAACAAACCGGGAAAAGCTAATGTTGTAGCAGATTTTTTGTCCGGGTTGCGAGAACACGGATGAAGGGGAATTAGTTGATGACACTTTTCCTGATGAAAAACTATTTGCTATATCGGTTCAATCACCTTGGTTTGCGGATATAGCCAATTATTTGGCCACGGGGAAAGTTCCTCCACATTTCACCTCAAAACAGAAAAAACAATTGATCAAACAGAGTTCTTCTTTTGAGTGGATTAAGGGTATGCTTTTTAAGTGCGAGTCCGACCATGTGTTACGTAGGTGCATCCAAAAGGATGAAGTGTATGATATCCTTAGAGCTTGTCATGATGAACCCTCAGGTGGACACTATTTCGTAAAAAGCACGGTTAGAAAAATCTTAGGGATAGGATATTATTGGCCATCTCTTCACAAGGATGTGAAAAAGTACACGAGGCATTGTGATGCATGCCAAAGAATGGGGAAACCCACTCATACAAATGAGATGCCATTGCAGCCTCAAATGGTTTTAGAACCATTTGAGAGGTGGGGAGCTTGATTTTGTAGGACCTATTGATCCACCTTCTCAAGGAAAGGTGCATATTCTAGTATGCACTGATTACTTGACAAAGTGGGTAGAGGTGCGTGCTTTCAAACATGCTCGTGAAGAGAAGGTCGCTGATTTCTTGTATACTCAGATTTTTCAGAGATTTGGAGCTCCACGGTCTATCACCACAGACCAAGGACCCCAATTTGCATCCAAAGTCATAAAAGTATTTACAGAATTGTATGAAATCAAACATAGGAAATCATCACCTTACCACCCACAAGCAAATGGCCAGGTTGAAGTAACAAACGAGAGAACTAGAACGCATCTTGACAAAAACAGTAGCTTTTCATAGGAAAAATTGGCTAGACAAACTACCGAAGCGAGTTTGGGCCTACAATACTACTTGGAAGTCCACTCCTTGGATTCACACCTTATGAACTAGTCTTTGGTAAAAAGCCTCTCTTACCTATTGAATTTGAGCTACTAACATTGCGCACGGCACTTGGAAATTGGAATTGACTTGTCGCGAGGCACGGGATAGACAGGATTCGTAGGCTGAATGCATTGGATGAACTTAGATTGGATGCTCTGCACCAAGCCGAGGTAATTCGGGAGCGAGAGGAAGGCTGTGGCATGACGGTCACATTCAGCGAGAGGAAACTCCAACAAGGAGATTGGGCTTTCTTGTTCGATTCTCAATATGAGGACTTCCCTGGAAAATCGAGAACTAGATGGTTGGGACCTTCCTTGGATTGAAGAGGTATTCAACAATGGAGCGGCTCGTTTATCCCCCATTGATGGGTCACGAAGAAAGTTGGTAGTGAATGGACATCGCCTCGGGGTATACCATACACCTCGACTAAAGAAGAATTCTTGCGGACAACTTGATAGTTTGGATACACGACGAGTGGAAGAGAATCCTTCTTCCACTTCAAAACAATCAACATGATCGGTGGATTTCAAGAAAATAGAAAATACAAAAAAGATCAGAAAAATAGAAAACAAAAAGATGAATAAATTACGAGTATGAATTCCTTCATGGGCATGGTTTCAGGGGAAATCATGAAATTCCTTCATGGGCATAGTCAGGATCAAGAAAAAAAAAAAAAAAAGAGAGAAAAGGAGAGGTAAAAATAAAAAAAATGGGGAAAATCAAAAAAAAAAAAAAAAAGAGAGAAAAATGAATAACTCAGCAGTGAAAACCTTTTTAAGGCACTACTGGGTTGGTATGCATGAAAACCAGTTTTACGGCATGCATAACCTTGAGAAATTTTTGAATCATCATTGTACAAATTCACCTAGTGCACTTGTTTTGAAATGTTGCGAGAAAATCTCAGTGAGAATATCAACAAAAGCGAGTCATTCTTCAAAGCGGCATTAACTTGTTTTTATCAGGTATATATTTCTTACATTTCTTCATTGTAAAATGATTGGTATATAGTATGTGACAATTAACCATTAGCATAAAAGGTATTCATAAGAGTTGGCATACTTAAAAACATGTTTTAAGAATGATAATATTGATTTCTGCCTAATCTTTGGAACAAGAATGCCAAAAACAATACTTGTTGTATTATCTTCGGAATGAAATTGTCTTCAGAATGACAGCAAAATGAATGTTGCACTTTATCTTCAGAAAGAAACTTTGTCTTCGGAATGACAATTTGTCTTCAGAATGAAACTTGGTCTTCAGAATGACGATTTGCTGCATCATCTTCGAAATGAAGATTTGTCTTCGGAATGAAGATCTATCTTCGGAATGAAGGTCTGTCTTCGGAATGACGATTTACTTTCACAATACAGCTTGATCTTCGGAATGAGGATTAATCTTCGGAATGAGGATTGATCTTCGGAATGAAGATCTATCTTCGGAATGAAAATTCTGCAAAGAGGATTTGTCTTCGGAATGAAGACCTGTCTTCGGAATGAGGTCATAATCTTCGGAATGAGGATTTGTCTTCGGAATGAAGACTTGTCTTCGGAATGAGGTCATAATCTTCGGAATGAAATTTCGTTTGCATTTTCGGAAAGAGCATTTCCACGTGGCGTCCAAGAAAATAAGATACGACAAAATTAAGATTTTTTCTTAGTTGCATGCGAAGAAGGGACACGTGTCAATCAGCACATGGTCTATTTTTGCACTCATTGGAAATACGGAGAATCTGCAACCATATGCCACCAGTTTTTAATGTCAATTAACATGCACGTGAGAATCTGCAAAGCGATGACGTGGATCCGACGGCAAGGACATCCATGCAATTATCAACGAACAGGTGTACGGTGCGAGAAGTAGATATGTGTGCCATCCTTCTTTTCGAAGACGTGTTGCGAGGTACAGTGCAGAGAATACGGCTCATTCCGAAGAAGACGAAGAAGAAGGAGAAACAGGGCAGCGAAGGTTCTAAACTCTGCAAATTAGCAACGAGGAAACGGCCAGAAAATCTTGCGGTAGGACAGCGGCCACGCGTGTACAAGTTTTAAACGAGAGAAAAATGGGACGCAAGATCGGAACAGAACCTGCGAGATACCAATTTCCTCCGAGAAAATCTGGCAGTTGTGCAGATTTTTGAAGACGGAGGGTTTATGACATTTTTGGACAAATTCAATGGGTCTTCAGAAGATTTAGCTGGCATGTTTGCCCACACGTTCAGAAACAACCGAGCACATGTCAACGGCATGTCTATTGAGGTAAGCCCTAAAATTTTAAGTCAAATTACAGAGCTGCCATTAGAGGGAATTTCAATTACTAGATCTGGCAAGAACACATTGGCAAATGTAGTTAATCAGTTTGTAGAAGAGAATGATAGAGAACCTGAATATTTAACCCATAACAACACATGCAAGGGGTTAAAAAGGGCTAGCCTGCAAGAACCCTGGGATGAAGTAGCCACCTGGGTGATTAAGTTTTTGACCTGTGAAGGGCAGTATGTGTTGTTGTCAGGGCATCATCTGCGAATTTTAAACCATCTCAGACATGGTAGACAACAACCAGAAGTTAGGGTTAATCTTCCCCTGTATTTGTACCAAGAGTTAAAGAACATGGCAAAAAGATATCAGGAGGGTAAAGGAAGCCTTCGCCATCATGGCCTTATCAAATTAATTTGCCAACATCATTTCGGGAGGAAACCCTAGGAGTTTTGACGGGTTTTACTCTAATTTAAATGATGTCATTTTTGGGGATGAAAGTGAAGAAGAAGAGGAGTCAAATACTGCTGATGTTCGTTGCGAGAAGAGGAAACGATTCTTTGCAGAAAATATTGCAGAAGTTGCTTGCAGAAAATGTTGCGAGAGGTTCCTTGCAGAAGAAGGCTGCAGAAGATGCCCACTGAAGGCTATTACGAGAACTTGCTCCTGAGCCTTCAACTTCACAGGCTAAGAGACAAAAGAAAAGAGGATCTGGAACTAGCAGTAGAGCAAAAAAACAAAAGAGAGTTCGGTTTGCTGAAGCTGCAACTGACTTGTCAGAACAAAGAAGTGAAACAAGGGAAAAAAGGCATCAAAAACTGACCCCATGACCCCTACTGCCACCAGAAAATAGAGCAAAAAGAAGAAGTTTGCATCTGGAACTATGAGGTCTACAAGAATCCATTTGAAAGAGAGCTGCGAACAGGTCATGGAGGAAGAAGATAGACCGGGTAGCCCGGATGTCACGAGAGATACAACCGACATCTGACAATTTTCTAGAATTCCCTGAACAGATAGTTGAAGCAGAAACTGAGCAAGTTGGTTTGGATGAGGCTATAATCCAACAGGCTACAGATATGGTAGATGTCCTTGTGGACAGTCTCACAAAGCCTCCTGAACAAGAACAGAATGTTGCGACGAGAAGAGGAAAATTTGGTTGAACGACCAAGCGCAAGCGATTTGTCTGCATCGGCTTTGAAGCGAAACAGAAGTGGAAGACATCACTGAGCGGTGAGGGCAGCAAGGAGTGTTGTCAAGACACGGACCGAGATGGATCACGAGAGAAAGAAAGCATCATTGAGATGCAAGAAAGAAAAATTGCAGAACTCCAGCGGGAAGTGGCGAGAACTAAAAAAGTTGTTGGCACAATCTGAAAAGCAGCCAGTTGTGTTCCATGATGAAGATAATTTGGCTCAATTGCTTCGGGTTTATCAAGAGCGAGATGATTACTGTTGAGGCAGATATAGAAGTTCATCCTGAAACAGCACTCCTTCATTCTGAAGAAGTGCCTGTTCATTCTGAAGCAGTGCCTTCTTGTTCTGAAGATGCTTCAGAAATGGTGAGGAATATTGCAGAGGATGCTGAAAATGAGCCACCAGCACAAGAACAGTCCCAACAGCAAGAAAAAGTTCAAGTAAGTACTCCTACTGAGGTCCCTGCATTTCAACTTGTTACACTTCCAATAGAAACAACAGATAAGGGGGTACAAGTAGAAATACTATTTGATGATAACCCCATAGAAATAGCAAATAAGGGGGTGCAAGTAGAGATATTGACAGATGAACAGCCAGTGGAAGTGGCAGAAAAAGGAGTTCAGACAAATCTGGTGCCTAGGATCCCCCCTGTAGTAAGACCACCTAATACTGTGTCCTTAGAGCAGTACAATGCAGACATAGCTAGCTGGATGATTAGATATGAACAACTTGCCAATAAAACTAAAAAATTCAAACTGGAAGCAAAACAGCTAGAAGCCAAGGACAGAGAAATTCAGGCATTGAAAGAAAAGGTATCGACTTGTGCCAAATTCCTGAGTTTTTAGTCCAATTTAGACGGCCGGCCAGATTTTACTGACCTTATTTTGAAGGAAAAATACCTTAGATGGCGAGGTCATGAGGATTACTTCAAACCTTCCATACAAATTGGACACTATTGAAGATTTTTGGAGGCATATTTTGACGAGTCCTTTTGAGCGAGAAAAATCTCCTGTGTGAACTGTTTTTGCATAGTTTCTTCATTCCGAGAGGAAGTTGACTCTCATCCTCAAATCTACATTGGAGATGTTCAGTTGAGAGCATTTATGTCTACCTTGCAAAATCAGCTTTATTGGGATCATGAGAAAAGGCGAGAATAAAGTGATTGAAACAAGGGCTGAGTTGTTAGTGAGAGCAATCCAGCCAAATCACCTAAATATCACTCAGCAGCACTTTTCAATGATGAACGGGGATGATATTAAGAGAATGTACTTGAACAATTTGAGGGATTGTGTGACCGGATTTAACAATTTTTGTGATCACAATTTCTTTCCAGCATTGTCAGTATGCGAGAGACGGGATGGAATGAACTTTCCATGTCTTTAAGAAAAAGAGAACCTATCTCCCCCATCAATCTAGAGTGGTCCGGAAGAAGAGCGAGAAGGTGTAGTCCAAGCTGATCCGGGTCATGCGGCATAGCTTGGATAGGTCTCGGGTTCGGGCCTCCAACCATCATTACTCCAGTTCCATTTTACTTTGAAGAAGATGAACGCCTGATGAACAATTTGAAGATTGGCTTAGAAACATTCAGGAAAATAGAGGATATTACATAGGCAAGAAGTTATTCTACAGGTCATGGAATCTGAACATGGACATCTGTGATTCCATAGCCCAACAGAATGCATGAGGGCATGCATCAATATAAGTTGGGGGGAAAATGATGAGGCCTGGAAATGCCTCAATCATAACATGTTTTGTACACTAAAAATGCCTATAAACTCTTATGTTTTATCTGATATGTTAGTTAAGTTGATTTAATATGTTGTATATTAACCATTTTGCATGATCAATGTATTTGAGATATTATATCCTGATTTTACAGACTTTTTGCATAGTTTTGTGTTCTTTTTGTTATGATTTGCTACAATGAGATATGCTTAGAATAATAGCAGCATTTCACTAATCATATTTTGATTTGTTTCAAGCATTTACTTCACCTAAATCTGGCATCAATGCAAGCAAACTATTGCTGTGCAGCAAAAACTGGTCTTTCTCATGTAAATTCCAGCCGATTTGTCCATAAATAGCAAGGCATGGAATTCACATGAGGAAAGGGATGGAGACCATTAGAATTTGATCTTAGGAGATAACCCACCGAGAGATGCGAGAAGAAACCAATGGAAAGCATACATTTGTTCATTACGAAGCATCTTCGGAATGAACAGAATATCTTCGAAATGAAGAAAACACAGCATCTTCAGAATGAGCGGATCTTCGGAATGAAGAAAGCGGCATCTTCAAAATGAGTGGATCTTCGAAATGAGAATGCAGTATCTTCGGAATGAGCGATATTCAAAATGAGAATGCAATATCTTCGGAATGAGCGATCTTCGGAATGAAAACTGCATTGTCTTCGGAATGAAGCCACTTATCTTCGGAATGAAGAACAGAATGTGTTTTTGACCTTTTTGACCGATTTTTGAAGGCGGAAAAAAGGAAATAAAGGTTGGAAAAAGTAAAGAGAAATATCCTCCATCTGTCTTTGCCGTCATTGCCGACCAAATCCATCATTAAGGGAAAGATCAGGTTTTAGTCCTCTTCTAGGATAAAACCGAGAATTTGTTGCGACATTTTAGGATTAGATCTTTTGAGATATTCTTTGTTTGTAATCGAGATCATAGGATAGCTATAAATATTGCTCCCGTTCAGGTTGAGCTATAGATAGAAGAGGTAGAGAAATAGCAGATAGATAGAAAATAGAGTAAGGAAGCTAAATACAAAGTATAACTAGGAATTGACTGTTACAGTCCTGTAACAGATTTTTAGCAGAATTCTTGTAATCATGTCTTTTGATCAATAAAGTGCACCGAGTTCTATTTCAATTTACTTGTAAATGAGTGTGATTAAGATTTAGAAAGAGAGAGAGACTTACACCTTCTTCTGGACAAAGAGGCTGGCCACTTCCAGACCTAGGAGGAGGACTAACAGAACAAGTTTTTATTACGATTTTCTCTGCAGTGAGAATGAGTTGCAGAACTTGTTATGTAAATTGCTTGTGAATAGTTGACAATATTTGCAGTATTAGTTTATTTATGCTAAGATAAATCTTGTGCTTAATGTTTTAGTTGCAATCTTACTTTCAGCCAAGTTTCCACTTTATTTTCAGATTGTTATTTTCAGCATTTATTGTTTTTCAGCAATTTCCTGCATTTTTATGTTTCTTTGTCAAAATGCGAGCGAGGAGGATTGACAACCTTACATTACGAGAATTTTGATAGTTTTTATTTCCACATTAGATCTAGACTTTCATTACTGCAAAAGTAATTAGATTTCCTTTCTGCAATTAGGATCAGACTTTCAATTATGCAAATGTTAATTCTGCAATATAATTAGGTCTCATTCTGCAATTGTAATTAGGACTTCATTTCTGCAGTTAGTGATTAGTTTCCAATTCTGCAACTTAGATTAAGATTTAATTCATGCAATTTAGAGATAGGAATGTTCCAAAACCCCCCACCAAACCGATTCCACCAATAAAGACTTGTTGCCCTAGATTGACCTAAGTTATAGCTGTTTCACTTCTTCTTCCACAGATAGCCTTGTAAACTGCCCTGGATTGACAGATTCTTTGAGAATTAATGATGGTATAACGACTATGCATCAGAATCCTTTTGATTTGAGAACCAACCATCAAATCTTGAGGTATATCTTCACCTAACCAATGCTCAATGCATGATAAAGAAGGTGGATCAAGTTCTTAGTAGAATATGATTTTGGTATAGAGTATAGCAAAGGCAAGGAAAATAAGGTTTTTTATGCCTTGATTAGGAAGAGCTATATAGCTATGTTGATCCATAGTAACATGGATTTAATGTACCAAGTCAAAGAAATGCAAGCACAAGACTAGCATTACAATGAAATTCAGGCCAATATGGAAGGGAATTCTAAAGAGAATCAATATTTTGGCATAAAGGATGGACTTTTATATTTTAAGGATAGGGTGGTGATCCCTAAAACTAGTTATTTAAGGAGACTGATCATACAAGAGGTGTATATAATTCCTTAATCTACTCACCCAAGAGGGGTAAAGATAAGGGAGAACATGAAGAAAATATTCTACTGGTCGAGTATGAAGAAATATATCACTAAATTTGTGGATCAATGTTTAGAATGCCAAAATGTAAAATCTAAGCATAAACACACAACTAGACATATACCCATATGACATAAGAATTCAAAAGTTATAGGTGACATCTATGGACTTCATAGTGGGTTTACCCAAGACTAGGTACCAACATGATGAAATTCTAGTAGTGGTTGATAGATTGACCCAAGGTTACATGTTTTATTCCAAGAAACACCAAGGATGATACATTGATAGTGGCCAGTAGCTTTATCAAAGAAATTTTTAGGTTACATGCTTTTCCTGAGGTAATCATATCAAACAGGGACTCCAAATTTACATCTAAGTTTTGGTAGGCCCTTCATCATGCAATTGACACGAAGTTGAATATCAACTCTATATATCATTCAAAAATATATGGACAAATAAAAAGGGTAAACCAAATCTTGAAAGACATGCTCCACATGTATTGCATTGATCAAAAGTCTTGATGGAAGAATTTTACATATAGTTTAGTTTGTAGATAACAATGAGTACCATGAAAATGGCCCCATTTGAAGCCTTGTATGGTTAGAGTTGTAGAAGTCCTCTATATTATAATAACCTAGAGTATCAGGTTTTTATTGGACCAAACATGATTAGGGAGATGACCGAGTAGCTTAAGATGATCAGGAAAAGGATTAAGGAAGCCATCAATCATTAGAAGATCTATACTTATTTGAAGCATTCACATATCTATGGGGATAGAGTTTTCTTAAGATTTATACCTATTAAGAGTGTCATCAAGTATTCTAAGTTGGATCCCTATTTTTTGGGCCCTTTGAAATTATTGAAAAGATTAGTCTGGTGGATTACAAACTTGCCTTACCACCCAATCTATCAAATATCCATGACTCTTTCCACGTATCCCTACTTAGGAAGTACATTACTGATCCTAATCATGTATAGGATATCTCAAAATTGTAAGTGATAGGTCCATCATTCATTAAAGTGAGTCTAGTGAGGATTATAGAGTTTCATTCCAAAGCAATGAGGAAACAAACTCTAGAATAGTGTAGGGTCCAATGGTACCAATATTATAAGAAAAATACCACTTGGAAAAAAGTGGATGAAATAAAAAGACATTTTCCTTATTTGAATAAATGTAAAGTGTAATATTTTGCAGGAAACATAACATATTGTGTTTAATCCAATGGGGTAGTATGTCATGACCCACATTGGAAAGACTTGCTACTCAAGTTGGACTATGTATTAGCAAATGATGTTTAATGTTTAGATTTGTTTCTTTTGATGGATAAATTATTCTAATGTTGTGTCCATTTTATATAAAAATATGGCATTGTTGATGCTTTGCATGGTTGTAGGATCAAGTACTCTCATGGGTGGACAAGAGAATTGGATACATGAAATGAGAGACCATATTTAAGGGGAAATTATGACAATGACTTGTTCATCAAACAACTTAGGATAACATGGATAAATACCATTCATGTAGGTGCATCACATTTTTGTTGTTTGATCGTGACTCATATTCATACCATTGGACCATAAAGTTGCTTGCTAAGAGTCTCCTTTAAGTGAATCTATGATAGCTTGGTTTATCTCAAATTATAGGTCACCTAATTAAGGATAAAATAATGGTGTGAAAATTCAAGGAAAATAACATTGCATTTGTGTTTGTCATGTTGGTATGAAATTATTCCTTGTTTGTTGAAGATAATTTTTGATGCTAGATCTATGGTTAATCTTGTTGCATGATTTATCCATGTTGAGATTGTCTTCCATCTCCCCCATACTTGGTTATTAATATTTTTTTGATAGTGATGGTGGATTCACCTTAAGTTTAATAAAGATGCTTTTATTATCCTTCCTTCTTTATACGTGAGTGGCACTTGATTAAGGTGGTAATGGGTATTGGGAAATGCTTCTAACATTACCTTGTAGCTCCTTGCATGAAGATGCTTTATATTCTCCTTTACTTTGACATTTTAAGAGGATGTTGGTTGGAAATAAAAGGGGACATACCATGAGGATCAAGAAAAAAAGAGGGATAATGATTATTGATGTGCAACGTAGGGGTGAACAAGGTATGGAGTGAAAGAAATGAACCAATGTTAGCCAATTAATATATTTATTCTAGATTGTTAGGTAATAACCATGGCTCTTGGTGATTGATATGCTTGGATTGATTTTGTTATGCTTTTTTGTGCCCTTTATTTCTATTCTGAGTTGCTGAGAGGCCACTATTTTGTTGATTGATTAGGTTTTCCATCTAGATGCTTGCGTACTATTTTTAGCCCTATTGTGTTGCATGTTTGTTGCTTTTGTACATAGATTTTGATTTTTGTTTGTATCTGGTTTCATGTGCTTACTTTCACTAGCTTGGAACCCATTCTCCTAATATGGTGAAGAGCACAATGGAGTGACTAAGTTTAGTCTTAAACATTCATTTTTGGATGCCTTTTTTGCTGACCATTGAGTCACTATTATGGATTCCTAGTTCTTAGATTAAAAAATCCTCCTCCATGTTAACTTGAAGTCATATTGCTATGTGTTGCTAGTGCTTAGGTTATAGTGCGTACACACTCTTAGATTGTCTAAATCAATATTAGATTAGATGGTTTATTTCATAGTATGTGTATGCAAGCTTTGGGGTTTGATAAACTATTAATCATTGGGTTTATAATGCTAAGGTTGGATTTGAATTTTCCTTTCATTTTATAATTATAGCTTAGGTTTAGATTAAGAGCTAAGCTTTTAGGGTGCTTTAAGCTTGATAGAATTAAAAGGTTTATTTCTTTCTAATGTTGCTTTATTTTTGGGTTTAATGGAATTGACCTTAAATAATCAAATGATAGATTAATGCAATATAATATTTAGATTTGCAATTATGCTAATTTTATTTACTACAATCTTAAGTTTGAAATTGATCTATTGATGGATTAATTTATTAGAATCTTAAGGTTTGGAATTAATCTAATGATGGAATAATTTAATATAGTCTTAGATTTGAAATTAATCTAATGATAGATTAATGAAATCTTATATTTAATTGATCTAATATTTAGTTTGGGAAGTAATCCAATGATTTGATGGTTTACTTATGAGACTAATCTATGTTGGTTCTAATGGAGTAACCTTTCAAGATTGGATATTATGCTAATGATAGTTTTCTTGGTTAAAATATTCAGTGTTACATTCTTTAGATTGTTGTTAATATTTTGAAGGATAACTAATGTTGCATTAGTGGAAGATAATATTTAGATGGTTTACTTACCCTTTGAATTTAAAATATTTTTGGAAAATATTTTAGAAATAAGTATGAGCTCCTTTGCTTGTGTTGTTGTATTGAATTGATTCATATAGAAATGCATGGCTTGGAAAATGGAAGGAATTTAAAATATTTGTGGAAAATATTTTGGAAAGAAGTATGGGCTTCTTTTGCTTGTGTTGTTGTATTGAATTGATTCATATAGAAATGCATGGTTTGGGAAATGGAAAAGGAATTTAAAATATTTGTGGAAAATATTTTGAAAAGAAGTATGGGCTTCTTTGCTTATAGTTATTATGCAATGAATCACATAGAAATTCATTCAAACCTTGCATATGAGCGGTTTTGATCCCCACCATCCTATCAATCTACTATGAAGGTCAAGGGAAGAAGATGTCAGATCATGCTAGTTGATTCTTCAATTATTCTTGGAATCCTATGAAGGATTAAGTTGGAAATCACTCTTGGTGAAAGAGGATTTATTGTAATAGAAGAAAAGACTATTCATATGTATAATCTAAAATTTTAATTGAATGTCTGGTGCAATATTGATTATTGATTTTATGATTTTATCCATGCTATTGGAGCTAATGTTTTGATCTAAAGGTTTTATTAGAATTATTTGCAAGTTTAAGATAAGATAGCATTTTGCTTCCATTCTAGAAGTTGATCTTGTTTAATTTATTGTAGAGAGTGAGAGAGAGATTTATCCTTGGGATTAAGGGTTTATTTTGGAAGGGCTCTAAAGGTAACCTTACTTAAAACTCTCCTTTTCAACATAGGCTGTTGTGGGGTAGCAACACCTAGTTCATGTGCCCATGAGAAGATAATCACATGGAGTGATTGATTCTTAAGCACCCATCATGAAGATGAGGAATACAAGCATGTAGTTTAAGGGATCACCATGAAGGTGTAGTTAAACTAGATCAAGGTAGTGTGTCAAACGATCCAACATAGATTAACTTTGATTGGTGGAAGGAATTGGTGTCCCTCTCTCTAAGGATTGAGAAGGGATAATTCTATTGCTAAGGTCAAGATGTTTGCATTCATGGGGAATGCTAGAAATGTGGGGTGACCTTTTTAAAAGTGTCCTCTATATAGTGGAGGTATACAAGGTAAACCCTTACACTTTTAGGAGTTTGGCCTCTCCTATCCACTCGGGAGACATATGCAACATCAAGGACGCATAAGGGATTTCCACTCATGGAAATGAAGGACCCATAAAGTCTTCTTTCTTAATTATGTACTAATTAAGAAGAGGAGGAGTGGAAGGGAGATATAAAATAGTTGATGATGAAGAAGAAAAATAAAAAGGAAATATGTTCGATATTTATTATAGGGAAATGAGTGGTTATGGATCATAGAAAGTGGAATATGGAAGATGATGAAGAGATATTCATGCAAAAAGAAGGTAAAATAGTGGTACAAAAAGGAATTACTAAATAAAAGTATGGAGACATGGTGGTATATACAATAATACTCATAGGAAGAGGGATAAATAGAAACTAAATTAAAATATGAAATGCAAGGAAGATGAAGTGATAAACAAGCAAATGGTAGAATAAAAACTAGCATAAATGAAAGAAGAAGAAAATATGGCGAGATGGTGCAAGGGGATACCCAAAACATGGAACATCTCCATAAAACTATACCTCCATGAGAATATTCTACTATAGCCAAGATCTGCTTTAGGTCTAGGTAAGATACCTTAGGAAAATATTCCAAGCACTTGTAGGCCAAAGTCTGGTATTATTTTATCTCTTTTTTATGCAATCAAGTAGAAACCTCTTTTTTCTATCACTTACAGTAGCACAACACTTTAGTTCTATATTTAAACCCATCTCTCCACTCAAGAGTATTTTATTTCTAAATTTTGAATTCTAAATTCTGAAGTATGCTATGCTTTATATAGAGCCTGAGCTCTTGCTAGTTGTCCCTTTCCACAATAATTCCACATTCATGTCTTTTTATTGGGTGTTTTTTTCAAAAACTCTAGGATTTGTGCAAATTATTTGCTCACGTGCCTCTTTTGACATTTACATGCCAACTCAGATTCTTTATTTTTGGTTGTTTAAGGTTTTGGTTTCATCATGTGTAAGGTGGATTGTCATGTAACTTTTCTTACACAAATTTTTCCAAATTAGGATATGTCATATCATGATCTCAAGTACCCCTTTTACCACATGTTGACTTCTAGCCTTGTTTATTGGGTTATAGAGTAAAAAAAAAGAAAAATTGGAGGGAAAATGGGTGGGAAATATGAATGGAGTGCATGTTATTATCTAAACATTTAAAATATACAATATTTTTGTGACATCTTTTTCTGATTCTGCTCTATTGCATTCTTCTGTTTGATCAAGTTGAAGGTTATTTGTTTGGCCACTTGAGCACCCACTTCATAGAGACTTATCCTATGTACAACAACCCATTAATGGCTTCTATTTACTAGTTGTCCTTTAGTAAAGCTATAGTAAACTTTTACTTGTTAGCTTGCACACAAAAATACAACGTGATTGCCAATGTCTAGCCAAAATGATTTCTTGCAACCTATTCATTTTATTTGCAATATCTAAGACCAAATGATACCAAATTTTAACTTCTCTTCATGATTGACTCCCATATCTCTATAAACATATTGTGACTATGCTTCCATATTGTTGGGATCCAAATTGACATCAAGCAAAAGCTCAAAACTATGACTATTATCTTCTAGTTCTCTGATTATGCATCCACCTACTAATCATAGTTTAGACCTCAAAATTGGATGGATTAAAGATTGCTCTAATCCAACCTCTAAAGTAGGTTGGTTCCTTATCAACTAATAAAGTGTTAAATCATTTAAGCTTAGTTAAATTTTTAAAGGATAGGGATAGAAATGGGTTTAGGGTTAATAAATAATAATCAAATAGTGGTCGGATAAATCTAATAGCATAGGCATATATAGGAAAACCCTTCTGACAAACAATTTCCAGTGTCCCACACTTGAGACTAACAGTATTCAAAATAGATAATCTTCATCATTATAAACTAAATAGAGATATACTTCAAGAATCTATTTCAACATCAAAGATACTAATAATCCAAATTAGTAGAATAATATCAATATCAATATTTAACAAAAAAGAACCTCTTGCAAGGAAAGACTCAATCATGAAAATATTTCAATTACTCTAAGCTAGTAATCCAATATCAATAGAATAGACTAACCATAGAAGTGGTAGTAGAAAAGCAATTCAAAGCTTGAATCTCTCAAAAATTATAAAAGACACCAGTTTGAGGCAAACATCCAAGTAATTTTCCTCCTATTGATTTACAAAAAATCATTACATAGTAGGGCAAGCAACCACTCTAGAGCTAACCCTAAAAATTGAGGGTTCAACCTTCTTTTATAGTTTTTACATGCTTGAAAAGAAATAGAACATTACAAGAAAAATGAAATTCCAGATCATCTAGATGCTAATATAACAACCTCTTATTTGCATTCAAGACTAGAATAAAATGTGCTATCTTGCACTCCTTTGCATCTTGGCTCCTACAACTTGTTGGTTCTTCATGGCAATTCGACTCTAGGCTAAAAAAATCATGATCTAGGTCATCTATCATTATTAAAAATATTATCTAGCCATAGATCTATAATTGACTGCATCTTCTTGGTTCTTGGTCTCAGAAAATTCATCTTCTAAATCACTTTGGTCAACTAATTCATGTCATAGAGGCTTTGCCTTTATATGCTTGGGATATCGTCAAAAAACCAATCGTTGATCTACTCATGAATGACCAAGATCAAAGCCCAAAAAACTATTTATAGATGCGTGATGGAGAACATGTTGTAGCTCGCTCTTCAGAATATCTTATCACAACTATTAACCATTTTGACCATGGGCTAGAGCACATAGGACCTCACTGAGAAAATATACTTCAAGCCATGCGAGGTAGAACATCGTGTTGGACCGTCATTCTTATTCTTCAACTTGCTTGAATTCATCTTCATGTTTGTGATGTAGAACAATATGTGAGACATGTTGTAGCCTACACCTTGAAACTTGTGCATGAAAGCTTTGACCATCGTTGACTATAGGATAGAGCATTGCTCTAGCCCCCATGGGTTATAATGTAAAACAATGCTTTATAAGACTTTGTGCTGGCCCTCTACTTTGCAACTCTCTTTTGTGCATGTTGAATGCTTTGACTGTGGTCTGGAGAATAGATATTACACTACTATAAAATACACTTGAACTCTTATGGGGTTGAACAATCTTAAAATAATATTTGGCTCTAGCAGGCTAGAATAACATGCACTATGGCATGATTAAAAAAGCAACAATGTCAACTTTTATTAATTTTGACCGTAGGCTAGAACCATGTTGGATGTTGCATGAGCTAGAGCATGTTGCAAACCGCTAAGCTTTTAGAATTAACCAATATGTGTTGTGGCCCACGATTCACAAAATGAAGAAGTACAAACTTTGACCACTTTGATTGTGGGGTAGAACATCTTGCGCTGCACCGCTGTGAAATACATTGGATCTTGAGTGAGCTAGAACATCCTTTCCTTACCTTAGAAAATATTCCAAAATTTTTCTAAGGATGTGGTCATTTTGGGCCTATATTCTGGTGCCTCCTAGGGGTTTTTCTCACAAATCCTAAGAACTCTGAGTCTTATCCATTGGGTATTAGGAGTCAAAAACAATGAAATCAGTAAACTACGCTTCAAAGAATAACTTCCATGTGACTTTACTCTCTAGAAATTTTATGAAGATACCCAGAGAATAACGGTTCATATGGAAACCATGTTAGAAGCACTATATTTAAAAAATATTTCCATGGAAGCAGTCTTAATCTAGCAATATGAAATATATCTCCTTTTATAACTTCAACCAATCCAAAAAATGCCTTCATGGTATTTTCATGTTTGCTCTATATGTTTCATGCTTTTATGATTGTTTTCTGATAGTGTCAGAATCAAAACAATATACAACACTTTCCACATGAATACAAAAATGATTGTGTTGCAAGGCTATTTACTTATGTTCACTCTTTTGCTAAATTTTTCCCCTTGAGTTGTTCATATTGTACCTCTTTAGGATATTTGGCAACCTTTTCTGATTGTTTCTCATCCTATTGAGTTTCTTCTTCATCATCATTACACTCTTTCTCCTTAGCTACTTCTTCTTCCTACAAAGTTTCATGCTTATATTTAGGTTCAGGATCCTTCCCAAACAACTAGACCATCAGTTTCAAAGTCTGTAGAACCTAATTCCAAGTGACCTTAGTAAGATTAGAGGTTTCTTTAAGTCTTCTATGGATATACTCCAACTTGGAGGTCTCCTAATAAGTTGTAGAGCTACCTTTATTCACCATGTCCTCCATTAGATTCCTGAGCCTAGTTAAGTCTTTTATCATTTGAGATATATGCTCTTGATCAATTGAATCTTCCTAGATGTCTATCTCAGATTCATATTGAATGATCGAGACTATGTTATTTTTATATCTTCTTCTGACAATAAGGTATTATTCTCAATCCATAGTCCTCCAAATCTATACTCATTTCCTTATTGATATCCACAATATCTTGTATTATACCTTCAATATTATCTAACAATAACTAGATTTTCCAGAGCAATATGTTCTTCTCAACCACAACTCTAGTAGCTAGTCTAGAAGTGCTCCATGCCTTATTGGGAATAGGCTTAGCAGTTTCATTAAATCTGCTCTTAGACAACTTGTATATTTGTTTTGTTGGTATCACCATAGGCTGCAACTTCTCAGTGAATTTATCCAAGTATGCTTTGGTATTCTACAGCAAATGGCTATCATCATCTATATAATCAATTATGGGATGATTTTTTGAGCATTTATCAAGGATTTTAGACCATACCTCCTTCCTAACCTTCTTTACTCTTTATTTTTGGAATCCAAAGGCTTTCGCATTCTCAATATGAAGTTGGTGTTTCAAATATTTTATTTCTTTGGCTTGATATTCATTCTTCTTCTTTTGCTCTTTAACTTGATCTTTAAGTCTTATAGCCTCCTGATACTTATTTTTCTAGCTTTTGACTTCCTTTCTTATAGCATTTTCTACCTTCTTCTGATAGCTAACTGTCTTCTCTAGCTTTTCTATTTTTTCCTCCATCTTTCCAACCTTCTCCCTATAGATGATAATGTTGATATAGAAAGTTTCAAGGTGAGCCTTTACTACGACCAACTTGTCCTCCATCAATAATTGTTCAATATCCTTTGTATACTCTTTCAGATGATAATATTTTATAGTCATATCTTCTTCAGGTTTCCTCACCAGAGGGGTGATGGATCTAGTTGTTCTTTGCCTTGTCACTAGATCAATAGTCATTATCTTCCTCTTTGTAGCCATATGCTTTGAAGGCTTAGAAAGTTTCTCAGCCCAAAAATCTTAAATCTTCTTTGAAACCTCCTTTTATTTCTACAAAGAAGATAATATGGGATAACTTGCAGGGGGAGGGGAAGCTATAAGATAAGGGAGGACAGACTCAAAGGCTGATGAAAATGGAGTAGTGGTGACAATAGTTGAATATGTACTTATTGTTGGAGTTGTATTTTGGAAATGCATAGAGATAGAAGTTGAAATCATAGAATGAATTGGAGGGGATGAAATATCTTGCCCTCCTGATGTTACTGAAGGTAATAACTTTGAGGGTGAATATGAAATGATAGGATATGATGTGACTAGGATTTTGTATGAATGTGGAGGGGGCAAATTGGTTTGACCCTCTATGGTAGCTGATGAAATAGGCGGTGAATTATGAGGGGGAGAGGGTACCTTTTGTTCCAAATTTTCTTAAGAATGGGAAGGGGATTCCTTTAATAAAGGAGAAGAAGAAGAGATAGAAATCATACCTCTACCTATAGAAGTAGGGTGTTTAAGATTCTCCTTCGCACTTTGGTGTTGTGCTTGCTGCACTGATGGCTCTACAAATGGAATAAAGACTTGTTCAACACTTTACCCTTTATCCACTTTCTATTTCTTGTAGACCTCCTTCTGTGCTTCTCCCAATGTATTCTTAGCCTTTCTCTTGAAAACTTGAACTACTTCAAGCTTATCATCCTCTATTTCCTCTTCAGATTGTTCTTTCTGCAATGCATCTTTAGTGGTTAGGATCAACTTCACTACAACCATAGTGGTGAAACTCATAGGTTGGAACACAAAAATATCATCTTTCTTCTTACAATTTACCTCAGTTACAGGAGGTTCTCCACCTAGGGCTAGGTGTTTAGTCCTTTTTTGTAACATCCCTCCAAAATTTTGCTATTAGTATTCTTCATCTGCAAGGATGAGATACTGTTGATCAATTTGTTTTGTGGTTGCAGGAATAGGTACCTTACAAGGAAGTAGGTTGAGAGAAAGATATCTCCTCTTGTTGGTAGATAAAAGAGCACTGGCGAAAAAATAAGATGGGAGAAATGATGAGCAGCGGGGTATTCACAATTATAGAGATGAAAAAAACCCTATTAACAATACACCTGTCAAACGGTTTATGTAGTTGCACACATATAATTGCATTTAGGTATTGTGTCTTGATTGTGGTCTATGTATTATGAATTATGTTTTATTGGTTAATATATTAAATTAAAATAAAATCAAAATCAAAATTAAAAATTAAATTAAAAAATAAAATTAAAATTAAAGTTTAAATTAAAAATAAAGATTAATCAAAATAAAAGTGTTTAATAATATTTAAAGGTTACTTGTACACAATTGCAAAAATATAGCTACCATTTGGCGGACAAGAGAACCGTATAATTACATGTAACAATACAGATGTTGATTGAATTACTTTTCATCTGTGTAAGATGAGCTATTTAAAGTTAAGTATGTTGTGTTATGACTGATAAATACATTTACCATTAAACAATGAATTCTTAGATCAATTAATAAATGATCAGATGAATGTAGAAAGAAATACAGTTTAAATTCAGACTGAAATAAATAGGTAGTGAGTTGTATTTCAAGTGCTACAACCATGTAATCATAATCATAAATTTAAAAAAAGATAAAATAGATATACAATTTTAGATTGAATACTAAATTATAATCTTTATTAAAAAAAAAATCGGTAGGTATTGTCTGCGTAGATTACATTAAATTTGTTTGCAAAGTAGAGTAGTTTGCATTGATTGTAGACGGCCGCTCTAACCCCTACTATCGAGCTCCACCAGAATGGAAATAGGTGTTTCTGGACACTTTCGACTTTCGACTTGTGATAGAGCCACACAAGACTTATTTATTTTCTTAAATAAACTACTTGTAGAAGCTACTCACTTTGTATACATTACCACCAAGTGAAGGATATCTTTGTCTCTTCTCAATAGTCAGCGACTGTTAATTTGTGAATAACAATCTTTGAATTAATTATATCAAATTTTACTTTGCCACTCTATGGCATGTTAATTATACAGCTGGTAATATTTGATGACATTTTAATAAAATTATTTACATTTCTATGGTGCCTATAGAGACATTTCACTTGAGCACCAATCGATTTCCGGGGAAAGTGGTTAAAATAAAATCCTTTTATTTCTTTTACCAAATGTATATTATTCTTTATGATAGAATGTGCAAATGTTGAATTAGCTGTAATGATTTGATTTTTATTAAGGTATTTTGCTTCTTGAAATTTGAAATCCCCTAAGAAGTTGTGTTTGCATTTTAAGAGGTGTTTAAAAATTAGTTCTCACATTATTTAGACCAATGCTGTGAATATATATTAGATCTTCATTTCAACATTTTGAACTAACATAGGTATACCAGTCTAGCAATTGCTGGCTGTGAGCGTTGTTTGCGTTTTCCAGGTTTTGGCATCATCTAAAAATAGTATGTCAAGACCATTTTTGTTAGCTAAATGCCATATAATCTAGGTGGTGTGCTATATAGAGTAGGGTATAAAATTTAATATATTTATAAACGAAATGGTGTGCCCTAAGTTTTATTAAGAAACTTCAATATGAGTTTTAAAACCATAATAGCTCACACTAAATATTTAAATAAAAATTTAGGTTTTTTTGTTATGAAATCTTATAGAAGATTTATAAGGCGAAGTTTTAGCTGGAAATTAATGGATTATTCTAAATCTTTTACATTTATTTTCATTTTAGAGGTCAATCCCCTTACAATCAAAAAATTTACTTTGCAAAAGTTGATTTAATAAAAAGATAATAATAATAATAGATAAATCAAGATTTAAAGCTTTAAGGAGGTACGTCAATATGAAAGGTCTGGAACACATTATCACATGAAAAATCTTTACATGTTCTAAAATAACTAATGGAACAATATTAATTATATATTTAATAAAATAAAATAATATATAATAATAATTTGTTGTTTATAGGAACCAAAGAAAGATCTGCCTTTCTTGGTTTCCATGTAGAAAAAATTGGCCTCCTTTAATTTAATTATGTAATGTCTTGTCAAACCATTTTATAATATTAAAATCCCAGAAGAAATATTTTATCTAAAAAAGTTTAATCAAACCCTAGATGCCTATTCAACTTGGGAATTATAGGGAAAATAAATATAATTAATTGTGCATGAAAAGTTGAATCAATGAGTAAAGTTGACTTGCAGATAATAACTTTCGAAGTAGGTTTACACTTAGAAATTGTTAAGTTACTTAGGTTTCTTACAATTTTAATAAAGTTCTGCCAGAGAAAATATTAATAATATAATGGAAGTAATTAATACTTATATTGATTTTTAAAAAGAAAATTAGACTTTTGTAGGGGTAAAAATCTTTCAAGAAGCTATTAAATACATCTAGAATAATGTCCTATTAAAATTTTTAACCCAGGAATAAAAAATATTTAATAAATGTTATAATTTTATTATAATTAAAAAATATTATAATAATAATTATTAAATGATATAATTTTATATTGATAGTACTCTAGTTACTCTTTTATTTAGTTTAGTAAGTTTAACTATTGACTTTATGATCATCTTTTTTAAAGAAATGAGATTTTACTTATTTATAAAAAGATTCTACTTGTTGATTGAATTAATATATATATATATATATATGAAATTAAAAGTTGCTTTATCTACTAAAGAACCATCTTGTTTATAAATATAAATGTTAGATATTTATAAAGGTTGGATTGTTTAGCAATAGGGTATTTTAAATTTTATTATGAAGTAAAATTTAAAACAATTGCCTTATAGACTTATAATGAGGTTGACTGCTTAGTTTATATTATTTAAAGTGAGATAGTTAGATTGAAAATGTTTTAGTTTTATATGTATCTATAGAAAGACATATGATTTGGGTATTTAAATATGTAGAAAGATATATGATTTGGGTATTTAAATAAATGTTGATCTATTTCACTAGAATATTTATATCATTTGAAGCTTGATTAAAAGTTGTATGTTGGTTTCATTGTCTTCTAATTTAACAAGATCCTTTCATCCACTTGTTTCATATGAACCCAAATATTTAAAAAAAAAATATTACCTATCATCGGGAAGGATGATAGTACACAAAACCCAACACCGATAAATGTAGGAAGGACATTTATTGTGAATGGGCAGTTTCACTTCTAATAGGAAGGCTTAGGAAGGGTAGGTAAAAGAGGATGGAATGGGACGTCGCTCTTAGGCTATCTTACGAGTAGTACAGTGAGGGGTCTCTTGATCAATGGATAGTTGGGACTTCACTTAGTGACGAGATAGAGTGGGATGTCTCATCGTTAATCATACCATGGTAAGTGATGTTTGGTTTCAAGCCAAGGCATTGGCGGACTCTAGTTGGATTCTAGGGAAGGTGGAATCTCAACTAGGCACAAGGTATGTTCATGCTACTCCATGCTACTCCCTTGCATGATATTATATAACATCACCTAAGAAATTAGGTCAGAATATTCTAAATCAATAATGTTAAGGAACAGGGAAAATATGCGTCCAACCTCTAGATGAAATGAGCCCTATAGGAGAAACCCTTACCATAAATTTGAAATCTTGATATGAGAGGATAAGTTCACTAATAGGCACTGTTTTATGGGACCTGGCCAGTCTCGACCACTTAGGTGATCGTATGCAGCGATCTAGATACGTAAAAGTGGAAAGTTTTACATACCTCGTACTAATTAAATATTGGATGATCATCAAACTATCCTCAAAAGTTCTATTTTAAAACCTTGAAATCGATCAATTTTTTTCATTTTGTGTTTTCAGTAGAAAGGATTGGATTGGACAACCAGGTGGGCAGGACTTGGGTTACATTTTTTTTGTCTATATTATTTTTGTATTCACTGCCTCATTACCAGAATAATACATTTTGCTCATAATTTGGGCCCCTAAAAAATATTTCTTTAATTGTTCCTGTGAAGGCTCAAATGCTTTTGGTCCTTTTTTAGCTATTAGTGGAGCATTGGTCTCCATTTCCTACATTTCTTCTTGTGAAGGTGGAGAAGGAGAGTCTGATGCTACTTGGATTTTCTCATTTTTATTTGTTTCAACTCTCTTGTAACTCAATACCAAATTCTTGGTATCTTTGGCCTTCCAGGTCTTGATATGTTTTTCATATAGGTCAGAGAATTCATCATCCACTAATCGACCTAACCTGGCATTGTCTGTACCTATTTCCACTTCCATATTCCACAAATATATAATTATACCTTCATACCAGTCCTTTTTGTTCTCAACCTCCTTTATTTTAGACTCTTTCAAACAATGGTATTTATTCTTTACAAGATCAAAATCGACTATCTATTCATAAAAATCTCTCCATGGGAGCAATTATTCCATTTTAGTGACATTCCACTCCAACAGAGCATTTTATTTATTATTCCTACCCTTTTCAAAATGAGACCTTGAATTTTTCTCAAATTTGAGTGCTCTCTCTTTATTTAGGGCAATATTCCTCTTCGAGGACTTGTCATCGAGATCATATCTCCATATTTGCAAGATGTACAATAGACCTAATCTCTCCAAATATTGGGTAATTTTTTACCTTGATCCCTTCTTGTTACTATTATATCATCCATATTGTGATAGTAAGTCAATAGGCTTTTACTTCCTTTACCAGTGTCAAAATTAATGTTGATAAAGTTTGCCTGCCTTATTTACTCCAGGGCCAACAACCTACTAGTTACAAAATGAGGTAGTAGAAAGGGTTTACCAGTAAAACCATAGAGTCTGATGATAGTGCCCTCTGTAAGGATATACCAATCCTATTCTTTAGAATCTTCTACTTGTAACAATTCTCTAGCCAGAGATGGCAGCCTAGGGTATTTCCCATACAAGATTTTCAAGGCTAACCCTAGAAATTCCAAATTGAACCTGTAGTATAATTTTGTGCTTCTTAGATGGGTGGTTTAATAATAAATAGGTATAGGTTCCCCATTATCATTCGTATCCTTTACTGGAATCCAGGGCATCATGTTATTTATGGTAGCGTAAAACGTCCATACCAAATTCGAATAGTTCCAGAAGGAAGGGGTCTCCGAATATTTCTTCATCCTAACCAACTACTCATGCATTCGTTTGGAAAGGAAAGTTGGCCCATAAAAATAGATGGGCATGATGCCCTCTTATTCTACTTTAGGTTTGTACATTTTTTCATTTAAAATGTAATACATAGTAGCTATATTCCAGTCTCTCACATACCAATCAGAATCTAAACCCTTTAATAAGGATAGCATGGAGAAAAGCTTAGGGTTGGCAAATTATTCAATGGAAATTATGGTTTTGGGAAGTTATTTATCAATTTTAATCCATTTAAACTGGTTGTAAATCCACTTTCTAAAAGGCTCTCCCTCTTGAGCATCCACTAGCAAGGAGTAATATTTGGTTTTCTATGCTATATTGAAGGGTTTAGGCCTTAGAAGTGGGTCTATACCTATAGCAAATGAATCATGGTAGGATTTGGCTGTGACGCTAAATAGGGTTTTACCATTAGTCATTTTCATTAATTTTTCCTTAGGATCATAAAACTTGACAATTGCAAAAATTAACTCAAGGCAATGATGAACTAAATAAGAGATGTAAAAGGATAAGAAGGAATTTATAGCAATAGTACCTTGGAGAGAAATTTGTAGCCCCTCGAAGTACCTGTGCTCAATATACCTTCTGAGCTTGGTACTTCTTATCTATGGCATTTTAGTATTTTCTAACGCTCTCGTCTGATTCACATAACTTTTCAATTCTGCAGTTTCTCGCTGCAAATATTTTTGGGTCACTTTGGGGGCCATTTCTTCCAAAAATTCATAGAATGTTCATTCTCCTCTGTATTAAGCGTAGCCTTCACTATTTTTCTAGCTTCCTCTGATAGGTAAATATTATTTTTCATGAGTATGGCAATTGTATTTTGAGTTTTAAATACTCTCGCATGCATACCTTCTACCATTAATGCGATTGGTGGATTGCCTGTTGCACACTTTTTAATTCAAAGATAGACATATTAGTGGTAGGAAAAATCATGTTGTTCATTGATTGGTCATGGCATAGATCATGCACCAAACTCGTGGTACTTTTCCATATCTATTCTCTTTTAAGAGTGATGTGGAAGACATATTGTAGCCCATGGCCATCTCTATGTGTTGGAGAGCAACATGGAACACATGTTATAGCCCGTTGTATTTCTTATTTATTTGAGCACAATATGGAGCAAATTTTGTAGCCCGCTGCCATCCTTAGCTTTTGATAATATTGCCTTTGAACCTTTGAACTGCCTTCTAATTCTTTTTTCTCTTATTTTTATTATTTTTGTACAAAAATACTCAAAAAAGAAAACAATAATATAATAAAAATATATACATATGTTACAAGAAATGTATACTTAGTCAAATTAGATTTTTAGATGAAAAACATTGATCGGGATTAGCTAAAGGCTTCCCTCTAGGTCCTCGAGCTGGAATGAATTTTTTTTAACCTTAGCTACTTTGAAAGGACCATCCCAAAAAGAGTCAAACTTCTAATGGTGTCTTGGCTTAGCTCTCTCTACATTCCACCTTAGAATAGAGTCTCCCATTTTGAACTTTATGAATCTAGATTTCTTGTTAAACCATCCCTTAATATCAAATGAGTGCTTATGGAAATCATCATATGCTTGAGTCCTCTCCTCTTATAGATAAAGTAGATGTGTCAACCTGGTTTCAACTGGATTCTGATCAAAATCTTCTTCTATGTCTACCAAATTGAGAGTTGGTCTTTCCAAGCGAATAGGCAAGACTGCTTCTTTACCATGCATCAAAGCATAGGGAGAGGTTTTAATGGACTTCTTGATGGTAATCCTATATTCCCATAGAGCTTGTTCTAACAACGGGTGCCAACTTATTTTTTTATCTTCTAATTATCTCCTTATAATTCTAAGAAGATTCTTGTTAGTTGATTATGCTAATTCATTCCCTTGAGGATAATAGTTAGAGGATTTTTTTATAGTGATGTCATACTTGCTAGAAAACTCAATGTACTTAGATCCTATGAAGTTTGGACCATTGTCTCTTACTATAGATTCAGGAATACCAAACCTTGTGATCAAGCTCTCCATGAAGTCAATTACCACTTCCTAATCTAATTTCTTTGTAGGAATAGGCTCTACTCATCTGGTAAAGTAATCTATAGTAGTCAAAATGTATTTATGTCCTATTGAGGAATTTGGGGTGATTGTCCCAATGAAATCTATTCCCCATTATTTAAAAGGGTCTTCTACCTGAATGAGCTTGAGGGGGAATGATGCATTTTTGGTTCTTCCCACATACCTTTGGCATTCATCACTGGATATTGTTACCTTGAAATTGTCAACAAAAATAGTAGTACAATAATAGCCTACCATAATAATTTTTAAAGTTATGACCCTTCCTAAAAAATATCATCCAGATAATCCTCCATGAAATTATTTAATGACCTTTTGCTTCTGATCATCCTTGAAGCATCTTAGGAGTACTCCATCAATATTTATCCTATATAGCCCTTCTAGCAGTAAGACATACTTTAAGGCTTGAAGCCTATATCTCCTCCTTTGATAAGGGTTAAGACCTTAAGGACAAATTACTATTTGGAAATATCTAGTCATTTGATCAACCCAATCTGATTCTCTTGACTAAAACTCTTTGGTTTGATATTTTATTTATGGTTGACAAGCTAACATTTCTTCTATAGTTGCCTTTACTGTTAGACCTTGGCATAATGTACCTCTGACCAGCTTGGTGGGATGGATCTCTATGTCATACTCCTAGATCTGAGTAATCCAACCAACCCTTGTCTCCTAGTTCATATTTTATAATAAAAATTCTAACATCTAGGTGAACCACATACACTAGGATTTTACTTTGAGCCAAGTATTACCAAAAAAATTTCAATGACTTCATCACTGCAAACACTTGTTTCTCGATAAAGTTATACTTAACCTGATATTCATGGAGATTTTGACTCAAGAAAAATATAGGGTGTTCTTCTTCATCATCATTCTTTTGAGTAAGCACATATGCATAGCTCTCTTCAGCTCCATAAGCATACAAAATGAAATTATTGTTGAAGTTAAGGTTAACTAGAACTGGAGTAGTGGCAATAGATTATTTGATGATCTTAAAAGCTTGTTTTTTTACTTTAATCCACTTGAAGTCTGCATTTATCTTCAACAACTCTGAGATAGGTTTCATATTTTGGGTAAAATTAGAGATGAACTTTCTAAAAAATTGATCTATGCAAAGAAGGATTGTAGAGATTTCTTGTTCATAGGCAAGGGAAGGGCAAGAATTGAATTGAATCTATCAGGGTCGATAGAAATTCCTTCTTTAGAGACCACATGGCCCAATAGCTTCCCTTTGTGAACTACAAAAATTGACTTCTTTAGATTAGAGAGATACCAAATTCTCTGTATTTTTTGAATACTTGGTCCAAATGTGTCAAGTGGTTTTGCTTCTCATGGGAGAACACAGTCATATCATCTAAGTAGATTAGAATGACTTTATTGATAATCTATCCAAAGGTATAATCCATGGCTCTCTAGAATGTGAATCCTATGTTGGACAGACTAAAAGGCATCCTTTGATAAGAAAAAGTACCCCATTTGGTGGTAAATATTATTTTGAATTGATCCTCATATTTCACTCAGATCTAGTTGTAATCGAAGAAGTCATCTAACAGTGAGAACCTCTCTACTCTTGCAACAATCTATAGGATCTGATCAATCTAATAAATATGGTAGTGATATTTTAATGATGCCTAGTTGAGATTCCTAAAATCTACACATAGGCGGATGTCCCCATTCTTCTTCCTTATATGAACTAAGTTAGCCATCCATGTGGAGTGCTTAATTGGATATATAATTTTAGCCTTCAACAATTTTAGTAGTTCCTCTCTCACTATGGATTCATCCTAGGATTCATAGGCCTATCCTTTTGTCTAAAAGGCTTTGCATTTGGATCAAGCTCAATTGTATGTTGGATCACCTTTTTATCATATACTTTAAGATCTTCATATGACCAGGCCACAATGTCTTGGTATTTTAGGTAAATGACTTTGATATCTTATTTTTCTTCTAGATAATAATGGATACCAACTTTGATATTCTTTTCCTTTTCGATCTCTATCTCTCTATAGATATTTTATTTGATCTCCATAACTTTGAGCTTCTTTCGATCTTCATTATCAAACAAGATTTCCAAGGTGACCAACCCCCTAGGGATATGATTATTTTTTAGTTGGATAACATCTTGTTGGTCTAAATCATCTAGAATTTCCTCTTGAATAGTATATAAACAAGCCTCTTTTACCAATAAATCAATGATCTATTCATCACTTTCAAATACCTGCTAAAAAAATTATTTGTCTGGGACTACAGGCCTAAAAACTATTTTGATTCCTTTATATTTAGCAATTCTTATATATGCAAAAGAGTTGAAATTAGATCCCATAACTACCAAGGAATCATCTAGAATGTTCTATATTCTGGAAAAAAAATGAATATTTAAGGCATCAAAGGATTCCATCAAATCCCATACCCTATTTTTGTATACCTTCAGGTAATGGTGCTTACTGCTACACCTCTCTCTCACCTGATTGACTATCAACTTAGAGTCACTATATATATTCAAAATCTTGATGCCCATGCTCTCGGCCTACATTAGACCTAGACATAAAGCTTCATATTCTACAATATTGTTGATGCAAGACTATGTTCGTCTATATGCAAATATTTTTACATATTCTAATGGAGACTACAACACTATACTGGCACCAACCCCATTTTTGCATCTTGCACCATCAAAGTGCATAGTCCAAATATTTGTTTCTCTCAAAGATTGGTTGTCTATAGCAAGGATATTTTTCTTTGTTTCAAAGGAAATACTATATGTACCCATCCCTATTCCAAACTAACTGTAATATTCTCTGAATGGAAATTCATCCTCAACCTCTAACTCTTCAAAACTTTCTATAGTTCAAATTCATATAGAGGTGTGAGGTTACACATGTTCTCTTCAATATTTTTGATGTGATATGACACAAATTTATCATGTGTTATTCTTATCCTCTTTCCTTTGAAGGGGATCACCATACTAGAATAATCCAAGTACATACATCCTCCCAATTTTGTAGTGAATTCTCTTGAAATGCATAGACCAAAATAAGTCTCTAGGTCTACCACCATAATATCTTAGACTATGGTCACCTCTAGAGCTCTATGCAACCTCATTAGTACATCTTTTATTACTCCAACTATCTTTACTAGTGTTTCATCCAATTGTAAAACTCCAGAATAGGATCTGATATAATCCATATCCATCTCCTCGCATAATACCTTAGGCATAACTATGGTAGAGGCCCCTGAATCCATCATACAATTGTGGACTATCCAACCCTCCATCCTAAAAGAAATGTAAAAGGGAGGGGGTTTGTTATTTAAAGTAGCAGGAGATATTTTATCTTTCCTAGAAGTCACACTCAAGATGGTAGTAGCTTGTTTTTCTTGGAAAATTTTACTCAAAGAAGCCTTTAGTAGATCTATTTGACTAGGGATAAAGAGGGTATTCTTTTCATCTCTTCCATAATGTTTTATTCTGATTTCATTGAAGTGGAATTCTCAAACTTTCTCTCTAGCTCACTATACTTCCTCCTATATTGTTGCATGGCTTCAATCCTCTATCTCTTAGTTATGGAGTGAAATCTAAGATTTTCTTACACTTTACTTTTGGATCTCATCCTCTCTTTATCATTTTCTTTGTCAAACCTCCTAGGGAAACTGACCTCCTTTTCTTGGCCTTTAGGAACCATGTCTCTCTTTTCATTTGCTTGGATAATGGGGAATTGATCATTACTTTGAGTAGGAGGATATTTCTTCTTTTGGGAAGGGACTTGAAACTAACCTATATTCTATGGATCAACCTACAGTGTTTTCTTACCTGATATTATCATGATAGAAATAGGTCCTTCCTCATCAAGATCTTGTCCAACCATGATCTGGTCTAGTTTCCAAAGAATATTAACTCTACCTTTCTAGTTTCTCTCTACCTTTTTCATGGCCTACTGCACATGATGATGGTATATGACACATGACTCTAAATTATGAGGATCATTACATACAAGACACCATACATTCACTAGGCTTGTTTAAGAGGAACAACCTGGATCTTGTTTAATTGCATTAACTTTGATTTTTGTGCTATTACTGGTACCAAAATTTTGATCTCTATTGATATAGAAAAATATTTTTTGTTGAGATCTCTCTATATTCCTTTTATCCATTGAATTTGTATTTTTACTAAGTGTTTTCAAGGTACTTTGAATATAAAGAAGCATAGTGGATTCTTGGGATATTTGAGCAGGAAGTGGTGGAAAGGGAACTGTAGTAAATGATACTTTGGGGAGAGGAATTGGGGTTATCTAAGAAAGCAAGGATGATAAAGAAGGGGGGTCCATGTAAGAAGATGTAGTTGTCTGACCTTGGACATTAGGGATTTTAGAATAGTAGGGCATGACAGCTTTAGGGGGTAATATTCCCACATTGATGAGGATGTTTTTAGCTTGGACAATAGCATTGTAAACTTGAGGTAAGGTGAATACTCATTAATATTGGGTTTACAAACCCAACTTAGATCCAAGGGGTATGATATAGTACATAAAAGCAAGGGTTGTGATATTCTCACAATGACACCGAGAGGGGGGGGTGAATCAGTGTAACTACTTAAAAACTTAAATCTGCAACTTTTAAAACTAATAATGCAAGCTTGAAACTAGATAATGCAAGTATCACACAAGAGCATCACACAACACAGGATTTTACGAGGTTCACCGATGTGGCTACTCCTCAAATAATGACTGTTTGGACTTCAATCCAAATCCAGTCTTTGCAAGGATTCAATATTTACAATTGTTTACCAACACCCACTGGAAGGAGCACCAACCCCTGATTTATCTACTACAACAGATAGGAGCACCAACCCCTTTATCCAAGCACCAACTTGGATTTCTATTTTTTAAGATAAATGGACATAAAGATGCCTTCTCTTATACAAGACCCTCACTGGTCTACAACACATACAAAAATCTCACGAAGCATAGAGAGAATTGTTAGAGACTCAATATCTTCTCGATCTAATCTAAAACCTTTCTCTTGAATATTCAATAGAATTACAGGTTTTGATCTAAGGTTGTTTTCTTACAAGCACCCTTACTCCACTGAGACCTTTTAAATGCACAATGAAAACACAGTCACAGTAACCTTCTCACTATGCCAGTTCGATCCTTATATACTTGATTTCTTCGAACGGCTCAATTTCAAACGGTTTAACTTTCCCTCCAACATTTTCATGCATTCTCGGCTATAATTGACGTGTCAAATCCTTCTCTGACCTGATCCGCCTTTTAGCCGCTTTCTTACTGACATTCTGACGTTCTGATAGCCTTTTTCTCTGCACATTCTGACATATTGACAGTATTTTTCTCTGCATATACTGATAACCCTTCTACGCGTTTCGATGCTCTATTATCTTGTTCTTTCTTCTCTGTTAAAAACTGTGTATCTTTTATCTCCTATGATCAACTATTCCTTATGATATACGCAGCTGACCAATGTCACTGCAATCAGTTCTCGATACAACGTAGCTTCCCTGTGAGTCTGCCACCTTTCCCAGTCATGCTTTGTTACGGCCCTGCAACAGCCGTTTAACATTCAATGCATTGCTCAGTAGCTACTTTTTGTAACTGCTACCTTAGCTGGCCATGCTGCATCACGGCTCTGCAACAGCCGTTCGCGTCTTAAATGCACTGTCTTCATAACTCTCTTGTCACTCTCGTTAATAGCAGTAGTATTTCCTCTAGTCTTGCCCTGACACCTGTCACCTGGAACTGTCGACCTTACTCTAGTTAACTTTACTGTAACTGGCGCTTTTTGACACTTGTCACAATGCATGCTTCTTTGACCTTTTTCCCGCCAAAACATTACCTGTCGCGATATCGCGACATTTCTCCGCTTTGCTGACGTCATCCTCAACTTATGTCACGATATCGCGACACTTTCGGCTTCTCGAGGCTTCTCTGGCAACTTGTCACGATATCGCGACATTTTTTGACTTGTCGACGTCATCTCCAAAGATGTCGCGAAATCGTGACGTTTCGGCTTCAATGGCTTTTGTCAAAATGTCGCGATATCGCGACATTTTTGGTTTTCTGACGTCATCCTCTAAGATGTCACGAAATCACGACGTTTCGGCTTCCAATGGCTTTTGTTCACCCTGTCGCGATATCGCGACACTTTTTGGTTTTGCTGACGTCATCTTCTAAGATGTCACGAAATCGTGACGTTTGACTCGACGTACATCCTCATTGCGTCGCGAAATCGCGACACTTCGGCCTCCGTACAATTTTACTCCATGTAGCGGAAACCTTACATGTAGCGAAATCGCTACACCATTGTTGCACTTAGCATTTTCTTTGCTGCTAGCTAGTGAAACTCCAACGTGTAGCGATATCGCTACACCTTCACACTATGCACTTTCAACCTGTAGCAAAATCGCTACACCTTTTTACCTTGCACTTTCAACCTGTAGCGATATCGCTACACCTCCGCACTATGCACTTTCAACCTGTAGCGAAATCGCTACACCTTTTTACCTTGCACTTTCAACTTGTAGCGATATCGCTACACCTTTTTACCTTGCACTTTGACCATGTAGCGAAATCGCTACTACTTTTCACCTTGCAACTCGAAGCTGTATCAAAATCGCTGCACTTTTGTTCTTAGTGTCTCAAGCTTGTAGCGAAATCGCTACGCTTTTCTCACTTGGTGCTTTTTCTTTGCTTATGCTGGCGAAACTCAGACATGTAGCGAAATCGCTACAACTTCTTCATCAACTTTCTCTCTCCTCCGATGTGTCACGAAATCGTGACATTTTTCATCCTTGGTGCCTTTGCTTCAAACTTGTCGCGAAATCGTGACAGTTTCTCGATTTGGCTTCTTTCCTTCCAGCATGTCGCGAAATCGTGACATTTTTCCTTGCACATTCTCTCTCCTCCGATATGTCGCGAAATCGTGAATTTATTTTTTCTTGCATTTCTCTCTCCTCCGATATGTCGCGAAATCGTGACATTTTCTTATGCACTTTCTCTCTCCTCAGATATGTCACGAAATCGCGACAGGAACCATGTCGCGATATCGCGACAGAAAACATGTCGCGATATCGCGACAGTTTTCTTCCTTGTCTTTTTCTCGCAACTTTTTGGATGCTGGGTCCCCTCTGTTTTTCTTGAAATTTTCTGCACTTGATCCGATCGACCTCTCGAACCGCTTCAACTGCATCACTCTGTCCGTGTTGACAACAATTACAATCCTTTTGCATCGCTTTTGCTGCACCTTGCTCAACAATCTCCCCCTTTGGAATTGTTGGCAACACTTTGTAGCCTTGCTCAAATTCTTCTCCCCCTTTGCCAATAATGCCAAAGGGCTGCACAACATTCTCAGGCATAAATAACTTGAATGCTCCCCCTGAGAATGTATTTCCCATAGCTAGTCAGTGCTTGGGAAGTGTGACTACTCCCAACTTCTTCCGAAGGTATTCAAATACTTCCTTTGGTAAAGGTTTGGTGAATATGTCTGCTACTTGCTCTGTAGTGGGAACAAACTCCAATCTGACCTCTCCTTCTGCAACCTTATCCTTCAAGAAGTGATACCGGATTGCAATATGTTTGGTGCGGGAATGCATTACCGGATTCTTTGAAATGTTGATTGCACTAGTGTTGTCACATTTGACTGAAATGGGCTCATTGAAGTGAATTCCTAGATCTTTCAATGTTTGTCTCATCCATAGTATTTGTGTACAGCATGTAGTAGCTGCAATGTATTCGGCCTCGACTGTGGATAAAGAGACTGATTCTTGCTTCTTACTGTGCCATGCAACCAATTTGTTTCCAAGAAAGAATGCTCCTCCACTTGTACTTTTTTTGTCATCAATGCATCCTGCCCAATCAGCATCAGAGTATGCAAAGAGAGTGAAGTCTTTTCCTTTTGGATACCACAGCCCATACTCCATAGTACCTTTGAGATACCTAAAAATCCTTTTCACCGTCGTTACATGAGTCTCTTTTGGGCTAGCCCGAAATCTTGCAACCATGCAGACAACCTGCAAGATATCCGGTCTAGTGGTCATCAAATACAGCAGGCTCCCTATCATTGATCTGTACATTGTTTGATCAACATCCGGAGATTTATCATCCTTGCTCAACTTGCAGCTTGTTGTCATGGGGGTGCTCACTGGCTTACTATCTTCCATAGTGAACTTTTTCAGCATTTCTTTCACATACTTAATTTGAGAAATAAAGATCCCCTTTTCAGTTTGATTAACTTGTAATCCAAGGAAATAAGAAAGTTCACCTATCATAGACATTTCAAACTCTTTCTGCATTTTGTTTGCTATGTCTTTGCATGATTCATCATTGCTACTCCCAAAAATTATATCATCTACATAAACAACTAGAACAATGAAATTGCCATTTTCAGTTTTCACATATAAATTGCTATCCACCATACCTTTCTTGAATCCTTGCTTAGTGAGATAGTTGTCCAACCTTGCATACCAAGCTCTAGGTGCTTGTTTCAAGCCATACAATGCTTTCTTCAGCTTGCAAACAAAGTTAGGATTATCACAAAGTTGAAAACCATCGAGCTGTTCAATATATACTTCTTCTTCAAGATTTCCATTCAGAAATGCTGATTTTACATCCATCTCGATAAACCTTGAAATTCTTATGAACAGCTAAAGCCAAAAATAGTCTTATTGCTTCAAGTCTGGCCACGGGTGCAAAAGTCTCTTCAAAATCAATCCCCTCAACTTGGGCATATCCCTTACGGACTAATCTTGCTTTATTCCTTACAACCTGTCCATCTTCATTCAGTTTGTTTCTAAATATCCATTTAGTACCAATTATGTTTTTATTTTCAGGCCTTGGTACTAATTCCCAGGTTTTGTTTTTCTCAATTTGATCTAGTTCTTCATTTATTGCTTCCATCCAGCTTTCATCCGTGCTTGCTTCAATAATATTCTTGGGCTCAATACTGGATAACAGAGAATAGTTATTTACTACTCTTCTTCTTGTCTGAATGCCAACTGTAGGGTCCCCAATAATCTGCTCTTTGGGATGATTTTTCTGCCAACCGCCTGTTCTGTATTTTCTATTTTCATCTCTTTCTAAGTCCTCTCGAATCTGATTTCGTCTCTCTTCTTTTTCTTGATCTTCATCTTCTTCAATAAATTCTTCATAGGTTGGGTAGTTTTCATTATTGCTGATTTCTTGTTTCCCGCCTTCATCAACCTTCACATCCGCACTCTCCACTATTTTCTTAAGTCTTTTGTTGTAGCATGTATAGGCTTTGCTTTTAGTTGAGTACCCAAGGAATATTCCTTCATCAGCTCTGTCTTCAAACTTGCCAAGATTGCTTTCAGTTCTCTTAATGTAACACTTGCTGCCAAACACTTTGAAGTATTTTGCCATAGCCTTTTTGCCAAACCACAGTTCATATGGTGTTTTGCTTTCATGCGGCCTCAACATACACCTATTCTGGAATATAGACTGCAGTATGAACTGCCTCTTTCCAGAACCTGTCAGCAATTTTGCTCTCTGTTAACATGGTCCTTGCCATTTCTTGTACAGTTCTGTTCTTTCTTTCAACTACTCCATTCTGCTGAGGTGTTCTTGCTGCTGAGAACTGTCTTCTTATTCCATGTCTTTCACAAAATTCTGCAAACTCTTCTGAAATAAACTCTCCTCCTCTATCAGATCTCAAACACTTTATCCTTTTTCCAGATTGGTTCTCAACCAGATTTTTGAAGGTTTTAAACATCTCAAAGGCTTCTGACTTCTGTTTCAAAAAGAGTACCCATGTCATTCTGGAAAAATCATCTATACACAGCATAAAATATTTGTATCCATTTATGCTTTCTGTCCTCATGGGTCCACACAAATCAGTGTGAATCAGTTCTAATGGCTTGCTAGTGAAATATTCTTTTGCTTTGAAGGTAGATCTGGTTTGCTTCCCCTTTTGGCATGACTCACAAATGCTTGTTTGATGGTTTACCAATAGTGGGTATGTCTCTTACTGCTCTTTTCGAGCTGATTTTTACCATATTATCAAAGCTTATGTGACCGAGTCTTTTATGCCACAGCCAGTTTTCTTCTTCTTGACCAACCAAGCAAGCTCCTTTTGAAGTCTCCGAGAGAGTATACAAATTTCCAGAAGTTCTCAGTCCAGTGGCTATTAACTTTCCATTTCTTGTCTTCCTTACTTCACAGCCCTCCTTCTTGAAAATTACTTCATGACCTCTGTCACAAATCTGACTTACACTCAGTAAGTTATGCTTCAGTCCTACCACAAAAAGAACTTCCTTAGAGTTGATTTTACCATCACTTAACTTAACTGATCCTTTACCCACTATCTTTGCTCCATCATTGTTTCCGAATTTCATAGAACCACCTTCGTATGTCTGCAGCTTATCAAACTTCTGTTTGTCTCCTGTCATGTGACTGGAGCATCCACTGTCCAGAATCCAAGGAGCAGATTTATTCTGTGCTTTGAGAGCTGTTTGAACAATCAAGGATTCCTTGTCTTTCTTCGGTTGTTCCTTTTCTTTCCACTGAGATTTGACAGCAGATCTGGTTACTTGCTTTACCTTCTCCCTTTCATTGGCTTGTGACAGTTTATTGGGAAATTTTCTGTACTGTTTTGATCCAGTTGATTGATATTTTCTTCCCTGGTATTTATTTCCTGCAAAAGAGCTACGACAATTCCTTGCAATATGGCCGAAGTTATGGCAGTTATAACATTCTACAACATAATCTATCAAAGGAGAAAAATTATTTCTACTAGTGAAATTTCTTTGTTCTACATTATATCTACAACTTGAAATTTTATGACCATATGCATTGCACTTAAAACAATAACCAGAAAAGGAACGAGTGTACCTGGGAAATGGTTGTTGCCATGTGGAGGTAGGAGCCATGGGTCTTCTTCTTCTTTGATGAGAGACTTTGATGAATCCATCATTTGCAGCACTCCTTTCGAGCTTGGATTTGTTGTTTTCTTTTGCATGATACGGTTTATCTTGATCAACTCTAATCTTGTCTTTATTATTTATTGGATCTACTGTTATAGCCTTTGAGTCCTTTGAGGTTTCTCCTTCATCAAAGCCCAAACCAAACTTGATACCTGTGGGCCTTTGATTATTCAACATTTTATTCAATTTCTCAGAACTGTCTTCAAATTTTTGATGACAACTCAGTTTCCGATTCATCCCTTCTAGCTGCAACCTTAATCCAACTATATCTTCTTCTAGCTTGTTGCACTCATTTATTTTCACGATTAGCTGTGCTTCAAAATCTTCAGACTTTTTCTTATGCTCTTCAGTTTGTACTTTCAAACTGATTATTACATTGCTGGCCTCCTCAAATTTTCTTGTAATCTTTTTATTTCTTTTCCTTTCTGCACTTAACTCTTCAAGAGCAGCCACCAACTCACCTTCCAGATCTACCTCGGCCTCATCGTCTAATTTTTCTTCACACTCCTGGGTTTCTTCAGTTCTTTGTTCTTCAAAAGCCATGAACAAGGCTTCACCAGTTTCTTCTTCTGATTCCTCACTGGAACTGTCTTCAGAAGAATCGATATTCTAGGAAATGAAACTCTTCTTCTTGAAGTTTCTTTTTCTAAACTGCGGTTTCTTTTTCCAGACTTTTCTTTCCTGATGTGTCCCTTCATCACTTCTATTTTTCTCATTCATTGGGCATTTTGCTGCAAAGTGCCCGATGCCTCCACAGTTAAAACATTTGAACGACAACTTACCTCTGTATTTCCCTTTTCCCTTTACTAATTTCCTAACAAAGTTTGCTTCATTTTCATCTGCAGATTCTTCTTCCTCAATTCTAGTTTAGATTTTATATTTTTCTGAGCTTGGAAGGCTGCTTCTCTGTCTGAGGGCTTAGTTTGACCAATCCTCATTTCATATGCAGTTAGAGAACCATGCATTTCATCCATAGTAAGACTGTTTAAATCTTTTGCTTCTTCTATGGCAGAAACCTTTGCATCAAACCTTTTGTTGAGAGTTCTCGATACCTTCTTCACAACAACTCGCATCTTCCATTTCTTCCCCGAGTCCTCTTATTGCATTGATGATTCCGTTTACTCTCAGCATGTAAGCTTCTATGTTCTCATCATCGGTCATCTTTAATGCTTCAAACTCGGGCACGATGTGTTTGCAGCTTAGCTTCCTTGATTTTGTCTATCTCCTTCATGAATGCTTTGCAGTTTGTCCCATATGTCTTTAGCAGATTTGCAGTTCATGATGCGTATCAACTCACTGTCGACCAATCCACACATAATAGCATTCTTGGCTTTCGAGTTGTTCTCAAACTTTTTCTTTTCAGCCGCATCTGTTGGAGGAACAGTGGGAGTGGTGTATCCATTTTCAACAGATTCCCAAATGTCATAACCCAATGCACAGAGATAGGTCTGCATTCTGAGCCTCCAGAAAGAATAGTTTGTTCCATCGAACAGAGGAGCTTTGTTAGAAGAAAAACCTTCACCACCGGCCATTGTATATCTCCCAAGAACACCTTAGCTGATTAAGCTTGTGCAGGTGCCTGGCTCTGATACCAATTGATATTCTCACAATGACACTCGAGAGGGGGGGTGAATCGGTGTAACTACTTAAAAACTTAAATCTGCAACTTTTAAAACTAATAATGCAAGCTTGAAACTAGATAATGCAAGTATCACACAAGAGCATCACACAACACAGGATTTTACGAGGTTCACCGATGTGGCTACTCCTCAAATAATGACTGTTTGGACTTCAATCCAAATCCAGTCTTTGCAAGGATTCAATATTTACAATTGGTTTACCAGCACCCACCTTGGAAGGAGCACCAACCCCTGATTTATCTGTTGCAATCAGATAGGAGCACCAACCCCTTTATCCAAGCACCAACTTGGATTTCTATTTTGCAAGATAAATGGACATAAAGATGCCTTCTCTTATACAAGACCCTCACTGGTCTACAACACATACAAAAATCTCACAGAAGCATAGAGAGAATTGTTAGAGACTCAATATCTTCTGATCTAATCTAAAACCTTTCTCTTGAATATTCAATAGAATTGCAGGTTTTGATCTAAGGCTGTTTTCTTACAGCACCCTTACTCACTGAGACCTTTTAAATGCACAATGAAAACATAGTCACAGTAACCTTCTCACTATGCCAATTCGATCCTTATATACTTGATTTCTTCGAACGGCTCAATTTCAAACGGTTTAACTTTCCCTCCAACATTTTCATGCATTCTCGGATGTAATTGACGTGTCAAATCCTTCTCTGACCTGATCCGCCTTTTAGCCGCTTTCTTCGACATTCTCATTCTCGACAACCTTTTCTCTCGCACATTCGACATATTGACGATATTTTTCTGCATATACTCGACAACCCTTCTACGCGTTTCGATGCTCTATTATTTCTTCTTTCTTCTCTGTTAAAAACTGTGTATCTTTTATCTCCTATGATCAACTATACCTTATGATATACGCAGCTGACCAATGTCACTGCAATCAGTTCTCGATACAACGTAGCTTTCCTGTGAGTCTGCCACCTTTTCCAGTCATGCTTTGTTACGGCCCTGCAACAGCCGTTTAACATTCAATGCATTGCTCAGTAGCTACTTTTTGTAACTGCTACCTTAGCTGGCCATGCTGCATCACGGCTCTGCAATAGCCGTTCACGTCTTAAATGCACTGTCTTCATAACTCTCTTGTCACTCTCGTTAATAGCAGTAGTATTTCCTCTAGTCTTGCCCTGACACCTGTCACCTGGAACTGTCGACCTTACTCTAGTTAATTTATCGTAATCGCGCTATTTGACACTTGTCACAATGCATGCCTCTTTGGCCTTTTTCCCGCCAAAACATTACCCGTCGCGATATCGCGACATTTCTCGCTTTGCTGACTGTCATCCTCAAAACTTAATGTCGCGATAATCGCGACGCTTTTGGCTTCATGAGGCTTCTCTGGAAACATGTCGCGATATCGCGACATTTTTAGTCTTGCTGATGTCATCCTCTAAGATGTCACGAAATCGCGACGTTTCGGCTTCAATGAGCTTTTCTTCACCCTGTCGCGATATCGTGACATTTTTGGTTTTGCTGACGTCATCCTCTAAGATGTCACGAAATCGTGACGTTTCCGTCTTCCAACAGCTTCTTGTTCACCCTGTCGTGATATCGCGACAATTTTGGTTTTGCTGACGTCATCTTCTAAGATGTCGAGAAATCATGACGTTTGTCTTGGTCATCTCATTGCGTCGCGAAATCGCGACGCTTCGGCCTCCGTACAATTTTTACTCCATGCAGCCGTGAAAAACTTACATGTAGCGAAATCGCTACACCATTCTTGCCTTAGCATTTTTCATTGCTGCCTAGTGAAACTCCGACGTGTAGCGACATCGCTACACCTTTCCACTTTGCATTTAGAACTTGTAGCGATATCGCTACACCTTCACACTATGCACTTTCAACCTGTAGCGAAATCGCTACACCTACGCACGTTGCATTTTAAACCTGTAGCGAAGTCGCTACAACTCTTGCACTTGCATTTTTGAACTGGTAGCGATATCGCTACAACTTTTACCTTGCACTTTGACCATGTAGCGAAATCGCTACTACTTTTCACCTTGCAACTCGAAGTTGTATCAAAATCGCTGCACTTTTGTTCTTAGTGTCTCAAGCTTGTAGCGAAATCGCTACGCTTTTCTCACTTGGTGCTTTTTCTTTGCTTATGCTGGCGAAACTCAGACATGTAGCGAAATCGCTACAACTTCTTCATCAACTTTCTCTCTCCTCCGATGTGTCGCGAAATCGCGACATTTTTCATCCTTGGTGCCTTTGCTTCAAACTTGTCGCGAAATCGCGACAGTTTCTCGATTTGGCTTCTTTCCTTCCAGCATGTCGCGAAATCGCGACATTTTTCCTTGCACATTCTCTCTCCTCCGATATGTCGCGAAATCGCGACATTTTTCCATGCACCTTCTCTCTCCTCCGATATGTCGCGAAATCGCGACAATTTTCCTTGCACTTTCTCTCTCCTCCTTTTGTCGCGAATCGGACATTTTCTCTCTCCTCCGCTGTGAAATCGTGACATTTTGGCGTGCTTTTTCTCTCTCCTCGGATATGTCGCGAAATCGTGACATTTTCTTATGCACTTTCTCTCTCCTCCGGTATGTCGCGAAATCGCGACAGGAACCATGTCGCGATATCGCGACAGAAAACATGTCGCGATATCGCGACAGTTTTCTTCCTTGTCTTTTTCTGCAAATTTTTGGATCTGGGTCCCCTCTGTTTTTCTTGAGATTTTCTGCACTTGATCTGACTGACCTCTGAACTGCTTCAACTGCATCACTCTGTCTGTGTTGACAACAATTACAATCCTTTTGCACTGTTTTTGCTGCACCTTGCTCAATAGGTTGAAGTTGGCCTGGCTTCAAGTGGAATCCTCTTCCAGGTCCTACTAAATCTTAGGTTAAAGTCTAAAATAGATTTTTATTGATGTTTTTGCATGGATGTAAATTGATTAAGGAGAGAAAAGGGATGAGTAGACTTGTTGAAATCTTCTACAAATTGTTCTACTAATGTGGTCCACGAAGTAATGGTATTATCTTCTAAGGTCCTAAACTAATGTAAAATATTTCCTCTAAAGTATAGGGCCAAGATTCTTATAATGACATCTTTATTTTTATATTATGAATTATTGCTAAATTCAGAATACCTTATTAATGTTCATAAGTGGTTTTAATTGATCTATAATATGTAGGTATGGCTTAAAATACAACCTGAGGGATATCATGCATATGTGTAAGTCTCAGGGGATCAACTATATTCCAACTAGGGTATTTTTGTAGGGGCTAAGCTAGAGGCACATTTTGAGCCATATTTATAGATACTATTCTTTCCATAGGTGGTTTTAAAGGTACTACAGGGGGTGGCTTAGGAGGAGTCTCTTCTAATTGGAAATCAAGATTCAAATTTCTTATGATAGTAGATCCTCTCAAAGGGAGCTCATAATAGATGAAATAACTTGGATTGTTCTTTATAGATGACCTAGTATTCATGAAAAAACTACAAGCTATTGTAATGGCTTTCTGGTTTCTTGCATTCAGGGATTTGGTAGGTGAGTTTACTGTTCACCACTTAACAAGGTCAAGAAAATTCACCAAATATTGATTCCTTCAGGAAAAGATATAAAAATAAAGAAAGGACGAGTTAGCTGATGTTTCTTGTAAATAGGTCCCACTGGGTGTGCCAAAATTGTTGGGATCCAAATTGACATCAAGCAAAATCTCATAACTATTATTTTTATCTTCTAATTCTTTAATTATTCATGAACCTACTAATCATAGTTTAAAATTCAATATTAGATGAATTAAATATTGCTCTAATACAACCTCCGGAGTAGACTGGTTCCTTGTCAACTAATAAGGTGTTGACTCATTTAAGATCAGTTAAATTTTTAAAGGATAGATATAGAAACGGATTTAAGGTTAAGAAATAGTAATCAAATAGTGGCTAGATAAAGCTAACAATATATGCATCTACATAAAACCCTTCTATCAAAAAATTTCCAGTGTCCCATACTTGAGACTAACAACATTCAAAATAGAACAAAGATATACTTCAATAAGATATTTCAACATCAAAGATAATAATAACCCAAATTAGTAGAATAATATCAGTATCAATATTTAATAGAAAATAACCTCTTGTAAGTAAAGACTCAATTATAAAAATATTTTAATTACTCTAAGCTAGTAATCCAATATCAGCAGAATAGACTAACCATAGTAGCGATAGCAAAAAAGCAATTCACATCTTGAATCTCTCAAAAATGATAGAAGACACTAGTTTAAGGCAAACATCCAAGTAATGTTACTTCTATTGATTTTCATAAAATTATTACAAAGTAGGACAAGCAAACACTCTAGATCCAACCCTAAAAATCAAGGGTTCGACCTCCTTTTATAGTTTTTACATGCTTGAAAAAAAATGAAAAGAAATGAAACATTACAAGGAAAATGAAATTCTAGATCATCCAGATTCTAAGGTGGTAGCCTCTTATTTGCATTTGAGACCAAAATAAAATGTGTGATCTTGAACTCCTTTCCAACTTGGCTCCTGCAACTTGCTGGTTCTTCATGGCAATTTGGCTCCAAGATATCAAAATCGTGATCCAGGTCGTCTATCATTCTTGCAGATATTATCTAGCCATATATCTGTAACTAACTACATATTATTTATTCTTTGTATTAGATGCTTCATCTTCTATCTTGCTTTGGTCAATTGATTTGTGTCGTAGAGGTTCTCCTTTTATATGCTTGAGATATCATAAAAAAAAACTAGTCGTTGATATGCTCATAAATGAACAAGATCAAAGCTCAAAAAATTGCTTATAGATGTGTGATGGAGAACATTTTGTAGCCCACTATTCATAATAGCTTATCACAACTATTGACCATTTTAACCATGGGCTGGAGCACATAAGATCTCAACGAGAAAATACACTTCAAGCAATACAGAGTAGAACATCATGCTGGATCATCGTTCTTATTCTTCAATTTTCTTGAATCCATCTTTGCATCCACAATGTAGAACAAGATGTGAGACATATTGTAGCTCATGCCTTAAAACTTGTGCATTAAATATTTGACCATCATTGACTATAGGGTAGAGCATTGCTCTGGCTCGTATGGGTTATAATGTAAAACAGTGCTTTATAAGACTTTGTGCTGGCCCACTAATTTGTAGCTCTCTTTCATACATGTTGACTACTTTGACCATGGGTTGGAGCATAGATATTACATCACTATAAAATACACTTGAACTTCCATGGGGTAGAACAAGCTTAAGATAGTCTTTGGATATAGATGGCTAGAACAACATACATTATGGCATGATTTGAAAAGCAACAACATCAGCTTTGACTATTGTTGACTGCGGGTTAGAACCATGTTGGATGTCGCATGGGCTAGAGCATGCTACAAACCAGTGATCTTTTAGAGTTAACAAATATGTGTTGTGGCCCATGATTTGCAAAGTGGAGAAGTGCAAACTTTGACCACTTTGACTATGGGGTAGAACATCCTGCACTGCATCACTATGAAATACATTTGATCTTGAGAAGGCTATAACATCCATTCCTCACCTTATAAAATATTCCAAAAATTTTCGAAGGATGTGGCCATTTTGGGCCTACACATATGTCGCTCTAACTAATTTATGTCATAAAGGGACTTATGATCTTGGATATGCACAGTTACTATGGATTTTTTTTGGATAAGACTCCATATTAATGAGTGTTGTTTTACCAAGTGTCTTTTGTATAATGCCCATAAGCATATCTATAATTAACTTAGGTTTTATTTGATTGATATTTGATGGTCTATTCCACATTCTTGTAGATCCATTTTGATTAAAAGACCAAAATTATAAATAATCTTTCATGTCTTGAGAAGAAGTATGGTTGGTTGCTAGTCTTGATTATTCCTTTTGAGAAAAATAGTATGGACCAAGATCATAGTATTATGGCTTTTTTCATGTTTGACTTGATTCTTCTTCTAGATATTTATTTATTTATATATTTATATCACAAGCATCTCTCCTTAGTAATAGTGATTTTTGCTCTTCATATTTTTCAATGTAGAAAGGATGTAGATCTTGATTAAATATTTTGACTATCTTCCTGATACATGGGATAGCTATGTGGCTTAAGTCCTAGCCCACGTGTCCTCTAATTCATTCTAGAAAATATTTAGATAGGAACATGTCAAATAGGAGATATACATCAACAATCATGATGTCCTATATCACCACAAGATCTGGGTATCCATGTATCATCACTAGAAAATATTTCAAAATCCCAACTATTTTTATAGACTTTCCTTTGAATTGCATCATCTTGGGCTCCATCGAGTTGATGTTCAATCCCATGTATAGTGGTATGACTATAATTTTAGCTTTTGGATATACTATACAATTGTATAATATGTATTTGTTTCTATTGAGAGGGACAAATAGAATGGATTAGGTTGAACTTCGTGCATGTCTAAAGATGTCCTTGATGTTGGGCTACTATTTTATTTTGATTTTCAAGAGATAACCTGGCTAATTCTACTTCCTTAGCCACTAATATATTTTTTCTTATATTTTCTTATGCTAGAGTATGGGTCTTGAATAAACCTTACAATTGATTAACTACTTGTATCCTCTATCTTTGAGTCATGATTGGAAAATATAGTTTCTTGTATAATTTGATTCTTTTTTGGTTTATTTATTTTATTTTTGGAATGGATATTTGAGCATTGGGTTGAGCCTCTTTTTATGTGACTTGAAATTGAGCATTATCAAAACTATGTGCCAGTTTTGGTTGTTTTCTAGTGGGAGTTATTCCTTCTAAGGAAGTTCACTCGGATGCTATAGAAAAATCCACCATATCTTCTACTAGTAGAGATATCTATGAGCATGTTAGATGAAGGCATTTTTTCTTGACACCAACCTCATTATGTGATCATGGTATACATGTAATTATAATATCAATTGCCTCTTTCCTAGTATCATCATGACATTACTTTGTCTCCTTCTCAAAGATGCATTTTACACAAATAAAGTTCCAAGAGCTAGTATGCTCATGTGGTTGTTGAAATATAATCCTATAATAATTAGAGTCATCCATTCTATGGTAAGAGAACCACTCTTCCATACTTATAATGTCTTTGATCAACTTTTGAATCATTGATCTCAATTATTTCTCTATCTAAAGTTGATTATCTTGGGTGGTTGATCTCAACTCAATGACTTAGGGAACTTGGTATGAGTATGATAGAATCTTCATGATAATTTGAATAAGATGTATTAAGGGAAAGATCAAGTGGATATATAAAATTCATAGGAAAAAAGTTATAGTTATAATTAGCATACTCTCAGCTAGTATGGCTTCTTGATAGACCTTAGGGAACCTCTTCTCTTTGGATTACTGGATGAGAATACTAAAATTGATATGAAAGGTATGAATATAATAGAGATAAGCTTGGGAAGGGGAGGGTTGAAATTTTTGAGGGACTCCTCTCCAAGTCATTTTTAAATAAATTAGATATGCTCTCATGGGAAAAATTTTAGGTGAATTAAAAGTAAGGAACAAAAAGGAATCTCTAGGATCATCGATTTCATTAATAAGATCTTCAGCTAACTCAACCCATGTACGAATGCTCGTCTTTTATAGATCTAGACCATAACAACACTTTACATTTAAAAGAGAGGATGATTAATCTAATCATTACATATTCAAATATGATGTTATAAATGGTAGCTAAAAAAACTATATCTTGATAATGCTCATACGTAATTTTTTCTTTACCTCCATAGCTAGGTAGGGCTTTCACAATTAATGAAAAGTGAAAGTTTTTTGGCCTCCATTGCGATTATGATTACAAGTTGTTATGACTGAATGATTATTTTTTAAGTCATTTATGTTACACTTATTATTAGTTTATTCTATTAAAGTGAATTCTACTCTTTGGATTGCTATTGGATTGATTTTTGCTAATTCTTTACAATGATTAAAGCATATAATTGTAATCGAATAAACTTTGTTATGCAATTCACAATTATTGGTTTATTAAGTTTCATTGGATTTTAATTATGTTAGGCTCTTATTTAGTATGTATGCAATATTTTTATGCTATACCCCATACATAATTCAATAATTTCTCTAAAGCCTTACTCCTTTCTAACCCTTCCATTTCTTACTTTTATCTTAAACCCCTGTATTGATTCTACAAGCATTTCAAGGAGTCAATCTTCTCCAGAGGTTGAACTTGAGAGAATCTTAGTCATCTAATGTTGGTTAATATCTAGGGTGCTCTTCATAGAATTAGGTATATTTTATGCTAATAGGACCTAAATACCCTTCCATATATCAAATAGATAATGTCATAAATATGTCAAAGATGTTGATAAGGGAGGGCCTACACCAAAAGCTATTAGAAAATTATAAAGTCCTTATGCCACAAGGCCATACTAACCAATTGGATTTTATAAATAAAGTCTCAGATCCTTTCTAATGGTAGGTAAGCTAGACCTCACCATTGGTAAGAGTCCTAGAGTCTTTCTAGTGATAGTTAAAAAGGATCTATCTTTGGTAGAATTTCATCCCATACAAAAATTGTTTATTCACCCATAATTTTTATGGGTAGGTTCAAAAACCAAAATTCACTCTACATATCATGGGACCCTTAGTGACTATCCAACAAGGGCCCTCAATAAATAAAACTCAAGAATAGTGAAGTAAGAAAAGGGGCCCAAGTTGTTCAATTGAGGGATCAGTAAGCTAACCTCCTATTTTTACCAAGAGGAACTTAGTACTTAGATATCTATAGAAACAAAAGCATCCCAAAGATTTCAAGTTGTGAAAGCTTTGTAGATTATCTAGTATTACTAGCCCATACAAAGTACAACCTAGAAGGATGTGGAAAATATCAATAGTGAGTGAATTATCCAAAACTAAACATCTTTAGAGCATTAAAAAAATCAAAGAGCAACTCATTCAAGCTTGAAGGACATACCTAGATCTATAATTTTTTCAAGTATATTATTTTAGAACATAGAGAAAAAAATATCTTGGCTTAAAGTTGCTTAAGGTTTACATATTCGCTCAAGCTAAAAGCTTTTATATAGACTAACTTGATTCCATACATGCAAAGGCAAGTTGGAACTTCTGATGGGTGACATCAATAAAGTTCTCCAAAATATATAGCACAATTTAAAGCTTGCAAAGCAAGGAGTTTTATTTCAGAAGAGGATGGACCATAAATTTCCAAGTGATGATGTAAACATATTATTCAAATGTTTTGACCTAATTCAAGGACTATAAAAAAATTAAATAGCTTCCTAGATTGTGATCCAAAGTAAGTGGCATCCCAAACTGGGGCTTCTAAATAAATTATGATTTCATCACCCACAATGTCTAGTGCACTTATAATAAATAAAGGTAGATGGTCCTAACATAAATGAAGGTAATTGTACCATCCTAGATTGAAATACCTCAACATGAAAGGTATCTAGTACCCTATAAAAAAGTAGTTAGGACATAAAGTAGTTGTTAGACCTAGAAAGTGATAGCCACCCCACCTAAGCATTGTTGAATATCTTATGCTTATAACAACTCAAGGCCTAATACAAGATGTGCAAAAAGTACAAAGTGGTTCCAACTCATCCTAAAGATTCATGTGGAATTAAATTTTCGCATGATTGTACATAGTAATTAGCTTAGCTTAGCTTGATAGAAACTATAAATAGAAGAATACCCCTCATTGTAAAGTGTCTAATATTTCAATATTTTTGTACCATAGGTTGTATGTTTATGCTATGCTAATGCAATCAAGAGTTGTTTGAATTAGGTCAATTAGAGTATGAAGAATTGATCCTTTCTATGATAATTTACACTTTTAAAATTTAATTTATATTTTAATTAGGGTGTTTATGTTAGGGTTGAAGTTGTTTGGTATACTCAATAACTAAGGTGTTATCTGTTAGACTCAATGTTGTTTGGAATTACTTTATGCTTAGAATATTAAATATTGTGATGCTTATGATTAATGCATTTCTTCATAGCTTGGATTGAATAGTTTGTTAAGCTTTACTTGTATTAGGTAGTTGATGCTCATGTAGCTGAAAGAAATTTTTATGGCTACAACCTTGACTACATTAAATCTCTCTGTAACCTTATATCTTTCTCTCTATCCTTATATCTCTTAACCCTATCCCTATTTATTTATGTTTTCTTTCACATAATAGGATTTAGATAAGGAATCATCCTTCTCCAAAGGTTGACTTAGAAGAAATTATAGGTCATCCAACCTTGACCTCAGTCTAGGTTGCATATCTACACCTAGGTGGATTAAGAAATAAATAGGAACATTTAGAAACTTTTCATATAGAGAACTATTCAAAGAACTCATAGATGATCAATTATACCAAGAATATGCAAATAAAATGAATAGATATTTATGATATTTTAAAAAAAATGGGGAGTTCACATATACTTTATATCTAATATACCTAATCCTAATAAAAAATAAACATTGATTCCTACACTATAGTTGGATCATATTTGTCTATATAATAAACCCATATCCATAGTTGAATGCATATATTTTACCTATCAATAATAAGGAAAAACCTCTTATGATTTAAATGATGTTGTATATCATCCCATAATGAAGGGGATGAAATAAAGGGTGGCATACCTAATAGATACAACTCATAATTCACTCAAGTTAGACTAGAAAATCATCAATGACTTATGTATTGGAAAATATTGATATTTTTTTTAGCTTTTTGGGTTATCCATGACACTATTTGAGTTGCCTACATTTATTTTTTATTACTTTTTTAACATTAAATATGTTTAATAGTTGGATTATGTAAACCTAAAATACTTTAAGGGTCATAAAAATTCAACATCTACACTACCAAAGAGAATATCATGGCCACTAATCCAAAACTATGAGGATTCTAATAAATGATTGATAAAAATTTAAAAATAATGGGGTTGGAGTAGTTAAAATATATTTGGTCATATAATCTTAATAAGTACTTAAAGAGGCAACTAAAGGATTTAGGTTTGCATACCTTCTACATGCATGAAAGAGGTTCAAGGTTGAGAAGGAATCCATCTTAATAAAAGTGATCTTATCCAAACTAAAGGAACACATGGATATGCATGCATACCCATTACAGTAGTTCACATTCTATGTTGATTAAAAGTTCAAGAATGACTTCTATCCTAATCACAAAATTAATCATTAGGCTAAAAGTTTCCTTGAGAAACATGGTTACACAAAGATAAAAATCCTTTCTTAGAAGAGGATGAAATATGACATCGAAACCCTGAAGATTACTATCCATTATGGGCCTTTTGATAAAATAAATTCAAGCATTTGGGATTAAAGGCATGAAAATTCATCTAAGAATGCAAGGACAATTGAACATTCTCCAACCATTGGTCCAAAAATTACCTTGTCATCTACCCCATCTACACTAGCAGTGATCATCAATGAAATGCAAGAAATGGCTCAAGAACATATGGAAAAATGGGAAAAGAATACACATGGATTAATTTTAGAATTAATATTGGTAAAAATAGAAATGGAAATGGAAATAATCCTAATCAATGAAGGAATTCTATACAACGAAGGAATACTATACAACGAAGGAAAATCACCCAATAATGAGCTTGTATCTTGGTGTTAGTCACAAGAGTAAAAAATATATATTCTTTTCCATTATCATCAAGATAAGTGATACCATGTTCAAGGATTATTATGATGCATGCCAAAAAATGTATTAGAAAAAATATTTAATAGAAGCCTCTTGTGATGCTAATAAGGTAAAGGATCACCAAAAAAGAGCCATAAGTAAAGTGGTAGTTATCAATGTTTATACTATTCCTTTTCCTTATGAAGAATATAATCCTTCCCTTTCTTCTCCTCCTAATTCTATATTACCATATAATCCTATTCTTGTATCTTCAATTCCCTCTACATATTCTATTTCACTCACTTCACCTTCTAAAATTGTAGTCACTGGTAAACCAAAAGGTTTCCCACCTCCAATTTATGGTCATATATAGCATATCCTCCACTCCCATAACATTATTTTTATCATCCATAATTGAATTCATCATACTTACCCATTAGTCTCATACAAAAAAAGTCCATATTCATATCAAATAATATATCTACTATTCACCAAGCTGATACAAATGTTTAAAGTGTCAATATCCACATATAACTTTCCTTCCATATCCACATCTAACTTTCTATGCAATTTCATGAAGAAAATAAAAGTGTAAAGTAATGAAAGGCTTTGGCCCACAAGTGCCTAGAATATTTACCAAAGGTAGTTCGCCTAGGTCTAAAATAGCTTTTATCTATGGTAAACTATACTTATGTAAGTACCATATTTTTGGGATACCAACCTTTAAGTGCCTATGTCCCCTTTCCATTCTTCTCTCCTTTCTACATTCCTCTTGTGTCACTTATTCACACCATATTTTCCTAAATATCTCTTCATAATATCTAGCCATCCCATTGCCCAACACTCCTACATTTCTTGCTTCTTGAAATATTCTCTCCTATTTTATTACCTTATATTTCTTCTATTCACTAATATAACAAGCCATATCACTCCCTATACACTCCATTTTTGTCAGCTTATCTACTAGTTTCCTTTCCTCATAATGACTCCATACCCAATTAATAAGACCATCTAGGTTTATCTTTTTTTATAAATAGAAATACATGAGATGCACCAACAATTTAGGTCAAAAGGTTTCTCATATTATAAGTCTTGCAAATTAGACCATCTACCAAGGATTTCTTAAACTCATTAGACAATCAACTCAAATCTATCTAAGTAGCACAAAAAAGGGAGTAAAGACTCATATGCATCAAAGTCAAGCTATGTTTTGAGATAATTCAAGATGCCTTTCAATATATATAGGGCCATAAGAACCAAGAAATCATAGTGTGATTTGAGACTTGGGTAGACTAAGTCCTAAAAGCTATAACAATGCTCAAATCTAGAAATTATCAATTCTAAACTTTTGCAAGAAGTGCCTTTAACAAAAGATGCAACTAAGTCCAAAATTAAACAAGAAAAATTATTCTAAATCTAATATTACATGAAACTAGAAAAAAATGAATATGGAACTCCTAAGTGACGTGGTCCAATTATGCATGAAGTTGGACATGCAATAAAGACATACTTCATTAGTGTTTACATCAGTATGAACCTAGCAAAAGCCAAAAAATATACAAATTGAGTAAAGCCAAAAGGGAATTTTGCATGTATAAAATTAGAGAAGTGAAAGCCACATGAAATCAATCCTTGACAAGTATCATAAAATTTTGAACATGTGCAAGATGACCCAAGTGGATCTTTTCATGCAAAGCACCATGGAAGCCCTAGATGTACAAAATCAGAGGAGGCATAAGTTTAAAGTTTTTCAAGCCATGATGTTAGCTAGACCATTACAAAAGTCTAAATTTAGTGTTAAAGGCTCCTAAAGTGGACAAAGGAGCCCCACACTATTAAAATTCTTGGAATTAATACAAGATCAACTTAGGGATGCACCCTCCATCTAGTTCACCTCCATCCAATTTATAACCATCCTAGTGCTCGCTAGTCATTCAAACTAAAGGTGTTAGAGCTTGAAAGAAATGCCTCTAATAGGTAGTTACAATGACCAAATGATTGTGAGGAGAGAGTTGTAAATCAATGTATATACCAAAGACATACAAGAGTTGGAGAAAGATGAAGGATATTAGGCCCACCATATCAACAAAAGAATCATGAAGCATGAAAGTAACATTTACTCCCAAGAACATCCCAACCAAGTTGTTTCCCTAATACACCTATAATAATATTTTAAAAATTATGCTACAAGATTCAAAAGATAATCTATAAATAGTTAAATGTACCCTAAAACAAGGGGTTGGCTCTGTAGCAATTTTTTTGGGTGTATGTTGTGTAATCTCTATAAATTAATAAAAAGTGAAAGTTTTTGGCCTCCATTGCGATTATGATTACAAATTGTTATAAATGAATGGTTATAATTTAATTCATTTATGTTACACTTATTATTATTTTATTCTATTAAAGTGAAATCTAATATTTGGATTGCTATTGGATTGCTTTTTTCTAAGTCCTTACAATGATTAAAGCATATAATTGTAATTGAATAAACTTTGTTATGCATTTGATAATTGTTGGTCTATTAAGTTTCATTGGAAATTAATTGTGTTAGGCTCTTATGTAGTATGTACCCAATGTTATTATGCTATACCCCATCCATCATTCAACAATTTATCTAAACCCTTACTCCTTTCTAACCCTTCCATTTCTTACTTTTATCTTAAACCCATGTTTTGATTTTATAAGCATTTCAAGAAGTCGATCTTCTCCAGAGGTTGAACTTGAGAGAATATTAGTCATCCAATGTTGGTTAATGTCTAGGGTGATATTCATATAATTAGGCATATTTTATGCTAATAAGACCTAAATACCCTTCCATATATCAAATAGGTAATGTCATAAATATTCCAAAGATGTTGATAAGAGAGGGCCTACACCAAAAGCTATTAGAAAATTCTAAAGTCCCTATACCACAAGGCCATACTAACCAATTGGATTTAATAGATAAATTTGAATAGACTTTCTAGTTGTAGCTAAGCTAGACCTCATAATTGGTAAGAGTACTAAAGCCTTTCTAGTGATAGTTAAAAGGGGTCTACCTTTGGTAGAATTTCATCCCATACAATAGTTGTTTATTCATCCATCATTTTGGTGGGTGGGTTCAAAAACTAAAATTAACTCTACATCTCATGGGACCCTTAGTGACTATCAAAAAAGGGTCCTCAATAAAGAAAACTCAAGAATAGTGAAGGAATAAAAGGACCTAAGTTGTTCAGTTGAGGGATCAGTAAGCTAACCTCCTATTTGTTGGACATTTTGAGTCAAAGTTGTCATTGATTTCAAGGAATAAGCTACCGTTGATGTCAAAAGTTCAAGAGGTACAATGCAAAGGTTAAAGGCAAAAGGGCTTCATAATATTTTTTTAAAATTATTTGGAAGCATAAGTTAGAAGGGTTTTTATTAAAACCAATGGTGAGCAAAAATAAAAGGTTTTTCATAAAAACCCAAGGAAGCTTATTGAAAAGTTTTACTAATTATTTTATAAAATATTAAATTCAAATTGAATTTAATTTTTAATAAATAAATATTATTTATACAAAGTTGTAAAATGAGAGAAGGCTTTAATAAATCCAAAGGGATGTAAAAATTAATTTATAAAATTTAAATTCTAAAGAATTTAAATAATTTATAAATTAAAAAATTAAAAATTGAAGTGTCGACGTTTAAGTTTGAAGAAAAATCAAAGCACTGAAATTTATGTGTGAAGGAGGAAATTGATATAAAAACACTATGCCTTAGAGGCATTTAATCATCTTTTTGCTCAAATGATAATGCGTACAATCGTGTGTTGAGAAATCGTGCAAAAAAGAGAAGAGAACATTGTTTTGAGTGCCAACGAATAAGGATAAATTGACAAGCATTGAATTGCAAGAGCCATCTAAGGAGCGTGGCCTAGTGGCAAGTGGACAACGACTAGAGAATTTGGGCATGGAGTGACTTGTGATCGAATTATGGTGGCAACATTGTTTTGTTGGTTGTGCTTGTGTTGGAAGCGCCAAAGGAAGCGGTACACATTTTTGCATAGGTGAGTCAGGGAGGGTTAAAAAGCACATGGTGCTCTTTAATCCCCAAGTGAGCACCTTGCTTGCACAACGGTTGGATCCATGGCTAGGGCACTAGTTGAGGCTGCGTTGTGAGATCGAATCCCACCAAGGAAAAGGTAATAAATTTTGAATATAATTTTTATATTGCCTAAGGTTTGACATGAGGTCTTAGGGACTTAAAAGAGTTGTTTAAAAAGGTTTTTAAGTGATCATTATTTTTAATAAATTGGAGGAATAAGGAGTTAGCTTTATTATTGAATAAAGTATTTATGTCACATTAGTGTATTGGAAATTTAAATTGTTGAGAGGAATTCTTGCCATTGAGTTATTTTTGAAAAGGATATTACATTGATATTATTCTTGGTATTGAATATTATTGGGATATTTTTTTTTTTTTTTGAATTTACATGGTGGAATCGATAGCCGCCACAAATTCGGGCAGGTTGTCCAGATTTTATGGCCGCCACAATATTTTGCGTTGTCCACCCTAGAAGCCGCCACATAGATCTTTGCATAGTCCGCCCCTATAACCACCACGCCATAATCATTTTAAACCTTTTACGCAGATAAAAGCACCAGGAAAGGGACAAGCGTTCAGTCCGGGGAGGCCCGAGATTTGAACCTTGGACCTCCGCCCCGCTTATGGGGTTTGGATGAACAAATTAGTCTACACCTCAGACCTATATTATTGGGATATTATAAGGTGTATTTGGTTAATTATTTTTATATGTTGATGGATGCTTTCTTTAATATGGAGTGATAAGGTGTATATGTGTTTTGATACTTGAATTGTATCTTTGAGAGAGCTTAGTGTCTTATAAGTCCTTTGAGCTTGGCAAAGAGGTGTTTGTGGTTGTGGCAGATTTTAGAGGTTCCTTCATCATCAAGAAAGAGGTATGAGCACATTATTCCATAGTTGAGTTGATTGGTTGGTTTTTTGGAATATAATTTTGGAGTGAAAAGGAATTTATAAGGGTTTCCTTATTGAGTGTGTTGAGTTAATGCTTCAAGGTTTTCTATAATAAATATTTGTTGTTAAACCTTGTTTTATAAGCATTGTTGTGAAATCCATTGGTTGAGTGAAGAACTTGAACTAGGGTTTGAGTATAATTGTTATGTGATATTTGTTTTATAAGCATTATTGTTGAAACCATTGGTTGTATGAAGAACTTGAACTAGGTTTTGAAAAGAACATGAGTATCATTGTTATGTGATAGTGGTTTATAAGTATTGTTGGAAATATTTTGAGTAAAGGATTATATGCTTGGACTAGGGTTTGTTAGCAAGGATTATTTCATTGAGTTATTGGTTGAAGTAGAGTTGGTTGAGCCTAGTCAAGTGGATGTGAAGTGATTGTTCAAGTTCCATAAAATAAACTATTCTATATTCTAAATTTATTTGAGAAAGTGATTGAGTATTGAGTTGAAGCATATTGAGTCTCTAACAATTCTCTGTATGTTTTTGAAAGAGTGATTGGAAGTGATTGAGTATTGAGGTGAATGTGAAGCATATTGAGTCTCTAAAAATTCTCTATATGTTTCTAAAAGAGTGATTGAAAGTGATTGAGCATTGTGATGAGTATAGAGCATATTGAGTCTCTAACGATTCTCTTTATGTTTATATAAAATTGGATAAGTTCTAGTGTGGACTTGTTGAGAAAATTTAAGGCAAGTCTTTGAGAAGACTTGTGGACAGATTTGGGTAAGCTTTAATGGAATCTTACAATACAAATTGAGAGCATATTTGGATAAGTTCTTGTGAGGACTTATTGAACATATTTGGACAAGTTCTAGAGAGGACTTATGGATAGATTAGTGTGAGCTTTTGTGGAAGCTTACAAGGTAGAATTAAGACAAGTCTTTGAGAAGACTTGTGAGCAGAGTTGATTGATTGATTTGTTTAGACCTTGAGTTAAGGTTTGAGGCAAATATAGCAGAGTTGATTTAAGATTGATTCAATATTTGTGTTAAGGCTTGAGGATAGAGATTGAGGATAGATTTGTGCTAGACTGAAGGACTATGTTTAGTGTAGATCAGAGGATAGAGATTGAGGACAGATTTTTGCTAGACTAAAATATTGTGTTTAGTACAGATCAAAGGATAGAGATTGAGGATAGAGTTTGGTGCATATTTTAGGATAGGTTTATGCCAGACTAGAGATAGAGATAGAGAAGATTTGTGCTAAATTGAAGGATTGTGTTTAGTGCAAGTTTGAGATAGATCTTTGAAGGTGACAGATTATAGAGGATGATAATCTCCAGTGGATAGATATCCATTAGCTAGGGAATTGAGGACAAGTGTCTTCAATGGATAGAGATCCATTAGCTAGGGAATTGAGGACAAGTGTCTTCAATGGATAAAGATCCATTATCCATAGCAGTGGGGGGAATAGTTCTTCTATAATATCACTAGTCAGGCTAAGGGGAAAGGAGTTCTCATGTGGATAGATATCCATAAACTTGATTAGGGGATTTATGTCTCCTTTGGATAGAGATCCATAAATATTATAATAGGAAAAGGATTCCCAAGAGAATTTATTTGAGAAAATATTAGTGAAATATTTTCTTCGTGGAGTATCCCACATTGGGTGAACCACATTAAATTGGTGTATCTATTGTGTGTGATGATTTGTGCATTAATTTGGTTATTGTTATTGATATTGCCATTGATTATATTGGATAATACTATTTGGGAAAGAAAAGTAAAAAGTGGTCTTATACAGTTCACCCCCCTCTCAATATAAGCTTGAGTTCTTCACTATTTTTACCAAGAGGAACTTAGTACTTGTTAATCTATAGAAACACAAGAATCCCAAATATTTCAAGTTGTGAAAGCTTTGTATATTATCTAGGATTATTAAACCATACAAAGTACACCTTATAAGGATGTGGAAAAGAGCAATAGGGAGTGAATTATCAAAAACTAAACATCTTTAGAGCATTAAAAAGAAGTAAGGAGAAACTCATTCAAGATTTAAGGACATGCCTAGATCTATAATTTTTTCAAGTATATTATTTTAGAATCTAGAGAAAAAACAACTAGACTCAAAGTTGCTTAAGTTTTACATATTTTCTCAAGCTAAATATTTTTCTCTAGACTAGCTTGATGCCATACATGCAAAAGAGGCAAGTTGGGAACTTCTGAGAGGTGACATAAATAAAGTGCTCCAAATTTTTTAGAATTATTTAAAGCTTTCAAAGCAAGGATTTTTATTTTAGAAGAGGATGGACCATAACTTTCCAAGTGATGATGTAAACCTATCTGAAAGATTGCTAAAAATCTAACACCTATAAAAATATGTAATAAAATTGACAAAATACATCATATAAAAAATGCAAAGTGAAATAAATAATAGAAATGGTACCCTTCTTTATTCATATTTACAAAGTGATATTTACATCAAGGTTACAAGATATACCTCTGAGGGATTAACTAGTTTGATACATATTACAATCAATAATTCAAAAAAAATGATAGGTGTCTCTAGTAGATATTTAGAATCCCCACAAAATGATTTTAGGAGGGATTACTTCAGTGAATACCACTTCATGATGCTATTGAAGATGATATCAAGGGTTATATGCTCCTAATAAGGTCTAAACCTACACACAAGAAAACCCACAAAACATCAATAGTAAGACTCAAGCCTCTCAAGATGAGTCCATTTCATTATTATTGCAAAATATAAAGAAAATACATAAATAAATGATAAGATGCATGAAAATATTGAAAGTAAAGTAGAAAGAATGTTTAAATACTAAAAATAAAGCTATTAATCTACATTAGAAATCAAATAAATGCAGATAATGATTAATCTAATGGTTAAAAACAAAGGAAAAGATACATTATCCCATAGCCACTATTAAAAAGGGCGACGACTCTGTTAGCCACTATCAATGTAGGTGGCGGTGCCTACAGGATATTGGTGAAAATAGCGTTCATAGGACAAAGGTTCTGATCTCTATATCCTAGTCCTGATGATGATCAATTTTGATACTAAATTGATGATCAAGGGTTCATCATATCTCAAGACACAATTTGGTTGTAGAATTTGCTTTGATATATGGAAATTTGGTGCTTGAAAATTTGGGTGGTTGATCCTCAAGATTTGGAAATCTCCATTGGTGGATAGATAGATGTCATTGCACAATTATGAAACATGTCATTGCACCTCAAGGGATATCAATTCTCTCCTCAATTTGGCAGCGCTTCGCTATGGAAATTACACATGAATTCTTCTAGACTTCTCTCTTATTTTTGGGACCTTAAGTAGATTCCCAAAATTCTCATTATAGCTTCTCCAGGAATCCAAGAACAAGATTTTATTATGCTTTAGTAGTTGAGGTGAAACTTCTAGACACTTCGATTTGATAACCGTTCAATAACTCATTACGTTCAAATGGATTCTACTCAGCTTGGGTAGCCCAAGTTTGTTATAGGATCGGTTACTACCGATATGTGTGGCTATGGCCATGGTCACTATTGCCATCAAAAACTATCCTATGGCTGCTCTGATCATCAATAATGGTGGTGGCTACTACTGATGACATCAGCGGTTAAGGCTAAATATTACTAAGTTGCCCTAATGGAGAGGTTAAAACCATTTTTATATCTTGGAAAGGTCCAAGATCAGTCACATGGTCTAAAGAGGTGTCCATATGAGTGGCCTCCTTAACATGATGTGTTTTAGGTATCTACAAATACCTCTTTTTGAGATGCATTATGGGAAAACACAACACTGAGTAAAAATAGATAATGTAACACCATATTGTAGGTTGATTGATGTTTATTTATCTAGTGAACTTTAGATACCCCAATAATGGAAAGGGTATGCATCATTGAATTACTACCTTCGATGAGTTGAAGAACTTGATTTTGGTAATATTTAGGGTATTGGAAAACAAGCTTAAGTTTAATCCTAGCCTTAGTGGTGATTAGGAGACAAGCTTAAGTCTAAAACCTAGCCTTAGCAGTAATTAAGAGACAAGCTTAAGTCAAAATCCTAGCCTTAGTGGCAATTAGGAGATAATATTAATTCAAAATCCTAGCATTAGTGGTGTGATTAGGAGACAAGCTTAAGTCCAATCCTATCCTTAGTGTTGATTAGGAGATAATATTAAGTCCAATCCTCGCTTTAGTGGCAATTAGAAGATAAGCTTAAGTCAAATCCTAGCCTTGGTGGTCATTAGGAGATAATATTAAATCCAATCCTAGCCTTGGTGGTGATTAGGAGATAAGCTTAAGTCTAATACTAGCCTTGGTGGTGATTAGGAGACAAGATTAAATCCAATACTAGCCTTAGAAGTAGTTAGGAGATAATATTAAGTCACAATCCTAGCCTTAGTGATAATTAGAAGACAATATTAAGTCAAATTCTAGCCTTGGTGGTGATTAGGAGATAAGCTTAAGTCAAAATTCTAGCCTTGGTGGTGATTAGGAGACAAGATTAAGTCAAAATCCTAGTTTTAGTGGCGATTAGGATACAAGATTAAGTCCAATCATAGCCTTGGTGGTAATTAGGATATAAGCTTAAGTACAATCCTAACCTTAGCGACAATTATAATATAAGCTTAATTTATAATCCTAGTCTTAGAAGCAATTAGGAGATAAGATTACATAAAATCCTAGCCTTAGCGACAATTAGGAGATAAGCTTAAATCAAATCCTAGCCTTGGCGATGATTAGAATATAAGATTAAGTCAAAATACTAGCCTTGGTGGTGATTAGGAGATAATATTAAGTCAAAATCCTAGCCTTGGTGGCAATTAGGAGATAATCTTAAGTCCAATCCTATTCTTGGTGGTGATTAGGATATAAAATTAAGTCCTATCCTAGCCTTAGCGACAATTAGGAGATAAGCTTAAGTCACAATCCTAGCCTTAGTATAAATTAGGATATAAGCTTAAGTCAAATCCTAGCCTTGGTGGCGATTAGGAGATAAGCTTAAGTCAAAATACTAGCCTTGGTGGTGATTATGATAAAAGCTTAAATCAAAATCCTAGTCTTGGTGGCAATTAGGAGATAAGCTGCCCAATTTGCTAAAATTTGTTTTGGATATTTTGTTTATTTTCCCCAAACAAGGAGGGTGCATGATTATATTTGACAATTATTCTTGAACAAATGCACTTAGCAATGATTGAGCGTTTAATTATTGATTTAGATTTTTGATTATCCCATCCTGATCACCACTAAAAGATTGCTAAAAATCTAACACCTATAGAAATATGAAATTGAATTGAAAAAATACATCATATAACCAATGCAAAGAGAAAGAGATGAAAAAATGGTGCCCTTGTTTATTTATATTTTTAAAGTACTCTTTACATCAAGGTTACAAGATATCCCTTTGAGGAATTAACCAGTTTGATACATGTTACAATCAATAATTCAATTGATAGGTGTATTCAATAGATCTTTAGAATCCCCATAAACTAATGATATGAGGGATTACTTTGGTGACCTCTACTTCATGATGCTAATGAAGATGATCTTGAGGATCATATACTATTGATAAAAAAAACCTCCATGGAGAATTGAGGGAGTCATCCATGAAGTGAGGATCCTTTTTGTGGCAAGACAGAATAGGAGGGCTCATCACATGTACCGTAAGGCCAACGGGTCAGCTGACAAATTAGCCAACATAGGTGTTGATGTTGGTAGTTTGGTGACATGGACACAAGGTGTGCCACATGAAGTGGAAAACATTATTAGTCATGAAAAGAAACCTACCCGTTAAGGAGAAAGATGAATGGGTGTTATTTCCCCATGGAGCTGGTAATAACTATGGGGTTTCCTTCAAAATCATACCTAACTGGAAATGAAGGTAACAGGGTGTAAGCCTTGGAATATTCTGACAGAGAATAGGAAATGGGCAAGCAACAGGTTTCACAAGTGCAAAGTTCCAAACTTCAATTTCCTGTCAATGTAAGTAATGTTTACAGTTATGTTTAGGTATGGGTGTGCCTTGTTAGTAAGGTGTTGTAGGGGATTCAACACAAGTTCTGGTAATAAAGTTTCAAGAATGAATATGATCTACAATCTCAGTAGAAGGCTGGATATTGTAATAGGTTTTGGGTTAACTTGCAAAACCCGATAATTAATGAAGACTTTTATTTACCAAAAAAAATATATATATACTCCTGATAAGACTTGTAACCTGCACACAAGGAAAACTACAAGGCATCAATAGAAATATTCAATCCTCTCAAGATGAGGCCATTTCTTGATTATTGTAGAATATGAAGGAAATACATAAAGAAATGATAAAATGCATGAAAACACTAAAAGTAAAGTAGAAAGAATGCATAAATATTGAAATTAAAGTTATTAATATATGGTATAAATCAAATAAATGCAACTAATGACTAATATAATGGCTAAAATAAAGGAAAATATGCATAATATCATACCCGCTATCAAAAAGGGTGATGGAATCTGTTAGCCACTATTGATGTCAATGGGGATGCCTATGGGTCATTATTGAAAATAGTGGTCATGGGATAGAGGTTATGATCTCTATATCTTGGGTATGATGATGATCAATTCTGATGCTGAATTGGTGTGCAAGGATTACTTGTGTCTTTGAACACAATTTGGTTGTGAAATTTGCTTTGATCTATGGCAATTTTGTGATTGAACAACAATGTGGTTGATCCTCAAGCTTTGGCAATATCCATTGGTGGATACATAGATGTCATTGTACAATTGGGCAACATGTCATTGCACCTCAAGGGATATTAGCTCTCCTCAATTTGGTAGTACTTTGCTATGACAATTGCACATGAATTCTTCCAAGCTTCTCTCTTATTTTTGGGACCTTAAGTAGACTCCTAAAATTCTCATTGTAGCTTCTCTAGGAAGCCAAGAACAATATTTTGTTATTCTTGGGCCATTGAGGTGAAGCTTCTAGATGCTTTGATTTGTTAACCATTCAAGAATTTATTACATTCCAATAAATTTGACTTGGCTCGAGTATTCTAAGTTTGTTACAAGCTCGAACACTATCGGCAAGCATGGCTATGTCCATGGTCGCTATTGCTATTGACAACCACCTTGTAGTCACTATGATCATTGGTGGCAATGGTGGCCACTACTGATGATGTCAACAACTATAGCTGAATAGGACTAGGTTGCCCTAATTGAGTGGTTAAAAGCATTGTTGGGTCTTGGAAAGGTCCAATATCAGTCACATGGCCTAAAGAGGTGTTCATATGAGTAGCAACCTCAACATGACATGTTTTAGGTGTCAATAGATACCCATTTTTGAGATGCAATGTGGAAAAACATAACACTGAGAAAAAATAGACAACCTAATACCATATTGTAGGTTTATTGATGTTCATTCATCTGGTCAACTTTAGATACCCCAATCATGGAAATGGCATGCATTGTCGAATCACTACCTTTGATGAGTTGAAGAACTTTATTTTGGAAATCTTTGGGGTATTGGAAAATAATCTTAAGTCTAATCCTAGCCTTAGTGGTGATTAGGAGATAATCTTAAGTCTAAATCATAGCCTTAGCGACAATTATGAGATAATATTAAGTCAAAATCCTAGCCTTAGTAGCAATTAGGAGACAATATTAAGTCAAAATCCTAGACTTAGTGGTGATTAGGAGATAAGCTTAATTCCAATCCTAGCCTTAGTGGTAATTATAATATAATCTTAAGTCAAATCCTAGCCTTGGTAAGTGATTAAGAGATACTATTAAGTCCAATACTAGCCTTGGTGGTGATTAGGAGATAATATTAAGTCTAATCCTAGCCTTGGTGGCCATTAGGAGATAATCTTAAGTCCAATCTTAGCCTTGGTGGTGATTAGGAGATAAGCTTAAGTCCAATCCTAGACTTAGTGACAATTAGGAGACAAGCTTAAATCACAATCCTAGCCTTAGCGATAATTAGGATATAAGATTAAGTCAAAATCCTAGCCTTGGTGGTGATTAGGAGAAAAGCTTAAGTCAAAATCCTAGTCTTGGTGGTAATTGAAGAACACAAGCTTATACTGAGAGGGGGGTGAAAAGTATAAGATCAACTTTCACTTTTCTTTCCCAAACAATATTATCCAATATTATCAATAGCAATATAAATAGCAATAATCAAAGTAATGCACAAATCATAACACACAATAGAGACACCAATTTAACGTGGTTCAACCAATGTGGGCTACTCCACGAAGAAAATATTTCTACTAAAATTTTCTCAATAAATCTCTTGGGAATCAATTCCCTATTACAATATTTATGAACCTCTATCCAAAGGAGACACCAATCCCTTATGTTTTGATTTGTGGATCTCTCTCCACAGGAGAACTCTTTCCCATTTTATTTGGTTCATGGAACTTTATCCAAGAGACCTCTATCTCCTCAACTAGTTTGTGGATCTCTCTCCATAGAAGAACTCTATCTTCCTAGCTGGTTCACGGATCACACTCCATAAGAGAACTATTTTCTCTTCATCTGGTTCATGGATCTCTATCCATAGTAGAACTCTTTCCCCTCTACTCTGGTTAATGATCTTCTAGAGGACTTCTTCCCCCACTACTCTGGTTAATGGATCTCTATCCAATGAAGACATATGTCCTCACTGCCCTGGCTAATGGATCTCTATCCACTAGAGACTAATATCCTCTACTCTATCATCTCCAAATATTTCTCTCAACTTTTTATCAAATCTACACCAAAATTTGTCCCAAGTGTAGTACAAATATACTCTAACTCTTCTCACAAATCTACTCATAAATATGCTCCCAAATCTCTATCTCAAATCTATCCCCAAGCCTTAACATAAATATTGATTGACTCTAGTTATATTTACCCCAAGCCTTAACACAAATCTTGAAAAAATCAAACCTACTCTCAATTTTGTCTCAAGTCTTCACAAGACTTGCTCAAATATATCTTCAAGTCTTCACCAAGACTTGCTCAAATCTACCTTCAAGTCTTTACCAAGACTTTCTAAAATATACCTTTAAGTATTCACCACTACTTGCTCGAATATTCCCTAACACATGCTCAAAATAGCTCACAAGATATGCTCAATAAATATCAATTTTTGCACATAATGCTATCGAGTTCTTTGTCTAATCTTGAAAGTAATTCCTTTAACTTGAAGCAGTTTAGACATGTTCTATTCAAAATTCATTTAACCTTTGGAACATATAGAGAATGATGCACTCTATAAAAAACTCAATATGTTCTACTCAATTATTAAGTCTGTCACTTTCATAAATATGATTTCTAATGTTTGCATGTTCACTTTCAATATCACTCAAAACCAATGCTCAAGAAGTTTCACTCAATCATTCAATCAATGAAACACAACTTGCTCACAAAACCTAAACAAGTGTTTCCATAGTTCTTCAAAAAAAAGCATAATGTGGGTCTCAAACCCTAACTCAAATAATCTTCAATCTCTATCTCAAATGTTCTCTAAACATTCAATAATGAAGCACATAAAACTCACTCAAATATTTTCAACAATGCTCATCATACAATCCCCTTCACTCCACCTTATGTTTCACAACATTCAATCCAAAAAACACTTCAAACAAAAGATGATGTGCCCATAACTTTTTGCTTTGATGGAGATATGTCTTCAAAACCTGTTTTACTTACAACCAAATCCTTTTGCCAATTCTAGGTTAGATAGCAACAGTCTATCTCAAAATCTCCACAAGAATATTCACCTCAACAAATATTTCACCATATAAGAAATACAATAAAATATCAAGTCACAAATACACCTTATCAATCCTTCTATAAAAGCATAAAATCAAATTATACCCCTTTTAAATTAATGCACATATAAAAAGGAAATTTTCACTTTGTAGACCTTATTACTACTTTGCTTTCAAAATAATATTCAATACACAATTAAAGTTCCTTGTTTACACCTTATAATCTCAAATACTTGATTTATTTCTTAAACACCAAAAATAAAATATTTAATTAACACACCTTATGACTCCTTAAACAATTCCACACTTAGCCCTTTCAATATGATGTAGCCTCAAAACAATTTTTGTTTTCAAAAACCTTTGGCAAATTTAACTCTAAAATTGCATACCTTAATAATTGGCCCACGTCATAAAATATTTGCACAAACATCAAAAACCACCACCAAAATAGAAAGTGCAACCTTAGCCACCACAACACCCTAGAAAAAGCTAGGCTACCACTTGTGCTATGCACTAACATGAGAACCAAAGTGCACTCTCTCCCATACAATGTCTACTTCTCACAAAGTTCATCGAAAATGAAAAGATCTTTCCTCATTCACAAAAACCAAACTATGTGGGATTCAAAATTGAGACCAACGTCCATGAATACCTTAGCGAAGCCTCAACTACCGTCTATGCTAGCCATCCTAAATGAATCTAAGTTTATCATCATTTCCTTTTACACCGCAACATCTACCTCAAAATTAGCACAAACCTTTGTCTTCTTCTCCCTTTCAAAAGTTAATCGAGTGCATGCAAAGGAGATTTAATTCGTGAGATGATATGGCTTTACCAATGCAAAACCTTTGAATATTTATATGTGCTTCGAGTTACATTGTGACGTCGGCTCATTTAAAATCAAACTTTGGCTTTTGATTTATATTATATTTTAATTATAATAATTTAAATTCAATGAATTTAAATATTATAATTTAAATATCAAAATTCTTTTTGGGCCTTTTCTTAAGGCTAACCTTTGACACCATTTAATGAATATTTTAACCTTTGTTCCATATATTATAAGGTAAATAAGTATAATATTATTTCTTTTAAACTTGCTTTCCTTTCCTTTTGAAAGGCCCTGTTGGCTGGATATTATAATATTAAAATATTATAATATTAGTCTTTTTCACTTGCTCTCTTTTATCACATAGTATTCAAACTTGGCCTTAAAACTTTTCCTTGTTGTGCTTTCATAGCCCATGCCATTTTTACATGAATGACAACCTAATATGCTCAAATTTCCAATAATAATTAGGAGATAAGCTTAATTCCAATCCTAGACTTGGTGGTAATTAAGAGATAAGCTTAAGTCCAATCCTAGCTTTAGAAGCAATTAGAAGATAAGCTTAAGTCACAATCCTAGCCTTAGAGGCAATTAAAAGATAAGGTTAAGTCAAATCCTAGAATTATTGGCAATTAGGAGACAATATTAAGTTAAATCCTAGCCTTGGTGGTGATTAGGAGATAAGCTTAAGTCAAAATCCTAGCCTTGGTGGCAATTAGGAGATAAGCTTAAGTCAAAATCCTAGTCTTGGTGGTGATTAGGAGATAAGTTTAAGTTCAATCCTAACCTTGGTGGCAATTAGGAGACAAGCTTAAGTCCAATCCTAGCCTTAGTGATAATTAGGAGATAATCTTAAGTCACAATCCTAGCCTTAGCGACAATTAGGAGATAAGCTTAAGTCACAATCCTAGCCTTAGAGGAAATTAGGAGATAATATTAAGTCAAATCCTAGCCTTGGTGGAGATTAGAAGATAAGCTTAAGTCAAAATCCTAGCCTTGCGGGCAATTAGAAGATAAGCTACGTAGTTTTCTTGAATTCATTTTTAATCTTTTGTTTATTTACCCCAAAAAAGGAGGGTGCATGATTATCTTTGGCAATGATTCTTGAATGAACAAACTTAGCAATGATTGAGCATTTAATTATTGATTTTGACTATTAATTGTTTTGATTATGATTATCCCCTCAAGTGATGATTCAATGAGCAAATGACAAGTGACGAAAGTGACGATTCGCTTGACAAAGATGACTTATTTGGACGTTGCAAGATGATTAAATTTGTTGTAGGGAAGGTCCTATTACAACTATGATTTCAACTATTAATAGTAATTGTATATCTCTATCCCATGGAGCAATCCGACCACAATGGTCTTCTTAGGGAATCAAAATGGTAGTAATTTAGTTCAAAGCATGTGATGAATCACTATGTTCGATGATTAGATGAAATTTCATAGAAGAAATAAAATGAACGCCTCATTCCCGTGGAGCAGTCTGGCCATAATGATCTTCTTGGGGATTGAAGTGAAGATATTTCAATTCATTGATGAATAATTTGGTTCAAATGGACTTATGGTAATTTACTCATCTTTTCAGTTTGCACAGAGTGCAAGTCGCTACAACCGCCAAGTGTATAGGATAAATAACTAGGTACGAGGTGCACTGAAGATTTTGTTTTATTTAATTTTTTTTATAAATTTTGTGATTTTGATGATTATGGACGGGTAGATATGCTTGAATGTTCATCATAAAACTCCTTATGGTGATAAAATACGTTTATTTATGACTATTTCATGGTTGTTATAAAAATAATGGTAGATATCTACAAATATTGTGGCCTCTATTAACATCAGTGGTCTTTGCTTGACCTAATCTACGACTGCTCTCAAGGTGAGCGGTGGCTGAAATTGTGAAATATAAAAGCCATTTTAGGTATTTTATGGCTAATTATGCATATTATTTCTTTAATTTTATGTTTTCTGATGCATTTATGGATGTAATACCTAGATTATGATGTGATTATGCTATACGTATGCGATGTACTTATGACATGCACTAGCTAGATGATAGGTGTATGATTTAGATGCTATGATCTATATGTGTAGATGCACTATTATGTATGCTTATATAGATGTAATGGTGAATATTAAATGCATGTTTAATTTGTTTCATTTGTTTATGCATGTAATTTATGGATATGGTAGATGATACATAGGTAATTCATAAATTACATGAGGATGATCTAATGCAAATGAACCTATATGCTTAATCACTTAAAACATAGAAATGCATCTAATATTTGTTTACCAAACTACTAGATGACACAGCAAAATGTGTGAAAATCATGAATGAAAATGATAACTCTTATCATAATAATTAATCGTTTAAACATCCATATGTGAGATGAGATGATGTGATATGTATGGGATTTCCTTATAAGCTTCTATAAATTAAAATATATGCATAAAATAGTCAATGGACATCTAAATATCATTGTTGATATCCATATGGTATTTATCCTATTTCATGAACACCACTTAATAAATAAAATTTCATAAGGAAAAGTGTGTATGATTGATGAAATTATTTGTTTCTATTAGGGGATTTTTAAGGTTTTCCATGAGATTCAAACACCCTAGTTGATTAATCAAAATTGATAGCATGACTACATAAGACTCCTGAAAGATATAAGCCTGTTAAGAAGATCAAGATATTTACTATCCCTCTATGTGCAAATGAATACATTAGATGATGCATAAGACTACCTCATTGCTAGGCGGGTTTCATTCAACCCATTGTTGTAATGAGGATCACCATATGGTCATCATGATCCTAAGTTTGGATTTAGTTGGACTAGACTACTAGGTAATACAAGCCACCTAAAGCTATCTCACCCATAAGATGACCTTGGTTTGTACAAAAGAAGATCGCTAATGTGATATATATATCATCATGCATAAGGATACTCCATTGTCAGGTGGGTTTCATTCAACCCATTGCTGTAATGAAGATCACCCCATGGTAGCCAAATACTGATTATTCTAGGGATTCAAGCTCTTACCCCCTTATTTTATTTTTATTGCTTGGGATACTTGCTCATGCTTAGTGATGAAAATAATTGGTTATGTTGCATTTTATTTTCTTTTGGAGCAAGGGATTTTCTTAGTTATGAAAATAACTATTTATTTTGTTTTTATTTTCTTTGGGATTTTGCTTATTTTGTATGAAAGCAAGGGATTTATTGGTTAGGGAGGAGCTTGTCATTTTGTCAATAATAAAAATTCTAAGCCATGCATGTGATAATATGAGCAAGGAAACCTTTCACTAAATGTGACTAGGATCACTTTGTAGTGTTCATCCTTCCTTGTTCAAACTAGGATTGTTAATTTTTAAAATGTGATGGGATTTTGGGATATGCAAGGTACTATTAGAACTAGACCTTACCTTCAAAATCCAAGATAAATTTCTACAAAAACTAAAAATATAACTAGAGATGGTTGAATTACTGAAAAACCCTAGTGTACAATTGATAGAAACTCATAAGGTTGTGTTGAAAAACACAATTACTTACACAGAATGTTGAATGATAATGATTTGAGGATGGATGATTAGCATACAAACGTGGTGTCATTTGTAAGGAATGCAAACACAACATATCCTAATAAAAATGCAATGAATGAAGATGTATAATATGATGCAATTAATGAATGCAATGCAAAATGTATATTATAAAATGTAAAATGTAAATATTTTTGAGTTTTTGATGTTTTGAATTGTTTTTGGATTTTTTTGTTTTTTGATTTTTTATTTTTATTTTTGATGATTTTGTTATTTTTGTAATTTTATGGTTTTGTGATTTTTTTGTGATTTTTTTGTTTTTATGATTTTAAGAGGGAAGGTATGATACCTTATACATTCCTAGTATATGTGGTGATTGGTGAAAATAGGGAAGGTATGATACCTTAAGAATCACCAATTTGCTTCATCATGTGTGATTTATATGGTGGGGAAGGTGTGACACCTTGAAGACCCTTAGTGTACATTTTGATTGAAGCAATATGATTGGTTTGGCTAGGAGGAGTGATGGAAATTGACTTCCCTCATTATGGCATGGAATTATATGCAATACCAATATCCTGATGAGACACAATGAGCGAATATGAAGCGTTGGATGAAGCCATAAGTTGCGTAGATCAATTTTAATATATTTGTTCCTTTGCTATGACATTGATCATTCCCACAAATATTGGGGAGGTGGATTGTTATGCACCTAATTAGGTTACTTGAATTTATTGGTAGGTGTTGTGTTTGCTTGGTTTTTGGGAAAGGGTTCGTAGAAGAATCCTATTGGTTGGTTGTTTGGAGCAAGAGGATCACCCATAGGAAACTCTTGCCTCTCGATCATATCTTGAACTAAATATATAAAGGGATAATATGTCTAGATGTCATGACCCCTTTGTTGATGGTAAACACAGTATATATTTCCCTCTGTGCCTTTGATCTATGCTTATTAGGTTTCAATGGATGGATCTCAGGAAGTGTGATTGCTCATGCCTCATATAATCGATTGAAGATCAATGCTAATGTCTTTGACAAATGAGTATATTGTCATGGTGGCTGATGTTGTTGATCTTGTCCTTGATTTTGTTGTGATTTTAAACTGATGGAGGTTGAGCCTAGTAATTAAGCTACACTAGTAATTACGGAGCTAGGCCTCAAAAATGACCAATGCGGAGCTAGACCTCAAAAATTAGGCTACATTAGTAATTTTGAGAAAATACAGAGCTAGGCCTCAAAGATGTTGTGAGAGATGTACAAGGGGATAACTAAGACAACAAAATAAATTTAGCAATTTTTGGGGTTGTCTAGGGCTTTTTTATGATTGTTTTAGTGCAATTTTTTCCTATTTTGGCTTAAAATTACTCAAAAATAGGGTAATTATAAAACCAACATAACTTCTTCATTGTAATTTCGATTTGCATGATTTTTTATTTGTTGGATGTAGAATCAAAAATTAGCAATTTAAATTTTTTATTTTTTTTTAGGGTTTGGTCCTAGATCGGAGGGCAGGATTTTATGTTGATTACAGAAACCGTAAAGAAACAAAGTAGATAAAATGATTATCTCTTTTAAATATTGCTTTGTGTTTCCTAAGAACTGGATTGTGTGTTTTTGATGTGTTGTATATAGTTCCACTTTCTCATACGTGTTTGAATATGGTTGATGTAATTATTAATTTATTGAAAGGTTTTCACCTGTACGCTCGTACACATGTATCCGATGATGAAGTTTGGATTGTGAATCCCATTAGACTATGGAGATGAAACCCATAGTCGATAGGGGGACACAAGTCCTACCGATCCTCACCCAATCTACCATGGGTAGCTATACACTTTCATAAGAGAAATGCATGCTATTTTCCATGGCTTTGATGGATCTTGGAGTCGACCTTGGCTAAGTTCGGGTCAAAAAGAAATTCTCAATATAAAAACCAACCAAGTTGTGATGAAGTCCACCATTGGTCTTGATCAATTGGTTGGATGTGAGAGCCCAACTCAACTGATGTTTAAAATTTAAACATGGTGTGTGAGTTGTTCATTTTACTTTAAAAAAAAATCAAAGATGCATCAAAATCCACACCATGATATTTCAACTACATGCATGGAAATAACATTTTAAAATTTAGAAATAATGCATGTAAAATATGTTTTAATTTTAGAGAATACAATGTAGAGCTGAAATGCAACAACCTTTTAACAAGCTATAAAAAGACAAACCCTACACTCAAATTTAATAATGGCCACCTCTGTAAATGGTGGTTAACAGTAGTATCTACCATAACTCTAAAGAATTTGGCGAAGCACTTGATACATTCTCATTAATTTGAATATAAATAATACAAAGCAGTTGATTAACCAACTAGTTGGTTAATCAACGAATTGGAGATCGCCTACGAGCGATACTTTTGCCAAAATGAAATACAATATGCCATATGCTGACATCCCCCCGTATTACATTATTGGCAAATTCCAATCGTATCTCGAAATTTTTCATATTTGATACGTCTAAGTGCTTTGGTAAAGATATCTGCAACCTGCTCATCAGTGGAAATGTATCGAAGTTGTATATGGTGCTTTGGAACTTCATCTCGAATAAAATGACATCTGGTATCAACATGTTTGGTACGTTCATGAAAATTTGGATTTTTGACAAGATTCAAAACACCTTGATTGTCGCAAAGCAAATGTAGTGGAAGATTCTTTGGAAGGCCCATGTTTGTAAGAATGTGACTTAACCACATTATCTCGCAGACTGCTTCACTGGCTGCACGATATTCTGCTTCTATTGAAGAGAGAGCAACCACATGTTGTTTCTTACTGTGCCATGAGATTGGTCCAGAACCGAGATGAAAAACATATCCAGAAGTGGATTTACGATCATCAAGAGATCCAGCATAATCTGAGTCTGTGTATCCAAGTAAAAAAAAGCTATTATTATTTCTATATTCCAGACCATAATTTGAACTACCACAAACATAATGAAGAACTCTTTTTGCTGCTTTCCAGTGACTCATATTAGGCTCTTGCATGAATCGTGAAAGATATCCCACAGAAAAACTGAGATCTGGTCTGGTATTTGTCAGATATAGGAGACTCCCAATCAACTGGCGATAGCGAGTTCCATCTACCTGAGGTGACTTATCATATCGAGATAACTTAAGTCCTTGCTCCATTGGAGTGGCTTTGGAATTACAATTAGTCATCCGATATTTTTCTACTAAAGTCTTGGCATATTTCTTTTGTGTTACTCGAATATAAAATTGTTCTTGAGTAAATTCTAAACCAAGGCAATAGTGTAGAAGTCCTAGATCTGTCATTTCAAATGATTGCTTCAAGTCATTTTTCACTAAGCCAATCATGCTTTATGAGCTTCTTGTGATGATCAGATCATCTACATAAAGCACAAGAATCACTATATCAGAACCATTTCTTTTGATATAGAGATTTGCATCTGAAGGACTTCTTTCGAATCCATGCTGCACAAGGTGACTGTCTATCTTGATATACCAAGCTCGAGGAGCTTGTTTTAACCCATACAAGGATTTAATCAATTTGCATACTTTTTGTTCTTTTCCCTTTTCCACAAATCCTTCTGGTTGAGTCATATATACTTCTTCTTGTAAGTCACCATTTAAGAAGGCACTTTTAACATCCATCTGATGTAATTTCCACCCAAACTGAGCTCCCATGGCACAAAGTATATGAATGGTAGTCATTTTTGCAGTAGGGGCAAAAGTCTCTTCATAATATATGCCTTCTTTCTGAGCATATCCCTTTGCAACAAGCCGAGATTTATGCTTATAAATAGATCCATCTGCCTTATACTTCACTTTGAACACCCATTTGCAGCCTATGGGTTTCTTCCCTTTTGGCAGATCGACTAGCTTCCAAGTGTTATTTTTAAGGAGAGATTGATGTTCTACATCCATGGCCTCTTTCCACTGTGGTTCATCAAGTGCAGATTGAACCGTTGTGGGTTCGTTTGTATTCAATGTAGACATATAAATTTTTTCTCCATTCTTATCTTCCTCTCTATCATCTTTTGTACCCACTGACAAATCATCAAAGTGTTGACAAAGTTCATCAACCTCTGAAGTAGATTCTTCTGCTTTCATCTGTTGAGTCATACTATGAGTACATGGCCTATCAAGAGATAGATTTGGAAGAGACTTCAAATTAGCATCTCTCAAAGTGCTAGTATACCATTTTGGAACTTTTTGTTTTTGTTGTGGAAGTTGAACCTCTTTCTTAGGTTCTTCTTCATCTAGGTATACAGTTGTGGATGTATCTTTTGATGTGAGAGCTTCATCAAATATAACATCTCTACTTACATGTGTCTTCTTGTTCTTAGGATTAATCAATCGATACCCTTTTGAGTACTCATCATAGCCAAGAAAGATACACTGCAAGGTTTTCTCATCCAGCTTTCTCCTTTTTTCTTTTGGAATGTGCATGAATGCTTTACATCCAAACACCTTCAGATGAGCAATGGAAGGTTTCCTACCACTCCATGCTTCTTGTGGAGTCTTCCCTTGTAGAGCTCTAGTGGGTGCTCTATTTAGAAGATATGATGCTGTATTTACTGCTTCTGCCCAATACTGATCCTCAAGATGTGCTCCTTTTAGCATACATCGAGCCATTTCCATAATGGATCGATTTCTTCTTTCTGCAACTCCATTCTGCTGAGGTGTATAGGCTGTAGTCAGTTGTCTTTTGATCCCATGTTTCTTAAGAAACTCTAAAAACTCATTAGAGGTGTATTCCCCCCCTCGATCTGAGCGGAGGGTTTTGATCAAACATCCCGACTCCTTCTCAACAAGTTTCTTGAACTATTGAAAGTAGAGAAACGCTTCTGATTTCAACTGAAGAAAGAAAACCCACATCCTCCATGAGTAATCATCAATGAATAGTTGAAAATACTTTTTCCCACCATAGCTGATTGGCATAGGTCCACACAGATCGGTATGTACCAGCTCTAAAGGTTTTGCAGCTCGAGAGGAGCTGGCTTCAAAAGGCACTCGATGTTGCTTCCTTGCTAAGCAATCCGAGCAAACCGATAAGATAGATGAGAGGGGTGGAAGACCTGTCACCATCTCATATTTGTGTAATTCAAGCAAATATCTAGAACTGAGATGCCCATAATGCCGATGCCAGAGAGAGGTGGCCTCTTTTGTAGTTGCAGCCAAAGCAACATGGGAAGAGGATATAGCATCGAGAACAAACAAGCCATGTTGGTAAGATCCAGTTGCTACATGTCTACCACTGTGTGTGATAAAACATCTCTTCTGGCCATTGACAACTCGAAACATGACTTCCATGTTTCTATCCAACATTTGTGTGACTGAAAGCGATTATTGGCTAAGCTCGGAACATAGAGAACCTTTTCAATTTGACAATTACCATCGGGAAGAGACACAAAAATATCCCCTTCGCCTTTTACTTGATATACCCGATTGTCGACAATTGTGACTGGCTTACCCTCTTTTTCCACAAACGTATCAAACCAGGATTTATCCCCGCTCATGTGTTTGCTAGCTCCTGAATCAATATACCATACTGCATCTATCTGAGAAGACGAAGTATGAGTCATGAGCACCTTGTGTGCTCGTTCAGAGTCAGAGTCTGAATCGGACTCAGGAGAATGTGAGTCTGAGTTGGATTCAACATAAGCAACATGGCCTTTAGATTGCTTATGCTTATGGTATTTTTTCTTGTGCTTGCCCTTCTTTTGAGAACCTCTTTCATTGGGCTGCTTGTTTTTGAACCAACATCGGTTGGTGTCATGGTTATTCATGTCACAAATTTTGCAATATTTTGTATCTCTTTGTTGAGATTGCTTCCCTTTTCCTTTGGAAGAACCACCTCCTTTTTGAAACTGGCCTTGCTGTTTACCACTTTGTTGTGTGGATAGAGCATTATCGGGCATGTCATCTTTCTGGACCTGAGTTGCCTCCTCAGTCTGAAGCAAGTTTACCAGTTCCACAAATGAGACTTGTCTACCAGAAACATTGAGAGAGGTGATCAACATCTTGTAGGAACTTGGTAAGTCTCTCAAGATAACAGAAGTCAAGACATCGTCATCCACAGGTTTTTCCATAGCATTCAATTTGGCTTTCAAATCTGCCACTCTGCATAGAAATATGTCAACTGTTTCTCCAGAACTCATACTGAGATTATGTAGTTGAGTTTGAAGATGAAGAATAGTGGATTGATTCTTCCCTTCATATACTATGAGCAAAGCATCCCAGGCTATCTTACTAGTTTTTGCATCACAAATATGAGGCTGCACCTCATCTGTGGTAGCAAGCAAGATAAAGACAAGACTCTTCTGGTCTTTTTTATCCCAATCATCTTGATCTGTTCCTGTTGTTTGAGGACGTTTTTCAGTGCCATTCACTACATCCCATAAATATTCCAACTGAAGTATAGCTTTCATCTTTGTCTTCCATGGAACAAAGTTAGGACCTTTCAATAATTGAGAATCTGAGAGATACTTATGGATTATGGCCATTATGAAGGTTCCTTATATCACCAATTGGTCTCCCTTTCGTTATACCTGCCAGATCATTATATTGTAACCATTCAATATACACCCGCCCTTACGTGAGGGAAACTATAGGTATATAGGAACAGTATACTACTCAATATGTACTCGCCCTTACGAGAGGGAGACTATAAGTACATAGGAGAAGCACAATATAGTGAACATTGACGATACTGAAAGGGCATCGTGTTGTTAATGACACCTACCATAGAAAGTTTTATTCCGCATGCATGGGGCGTAACTTCCCATAAACACTTTGGAAAAAAGAGCTCTCGTCAGGATTTATGCCTAACAAAAATCACGATGTGGGTATGAAATGAGAAATAAAAAATTGGTTTGCCTTATTTCTCCTCGATGATTTATAGAGAACAAGCTCAGACATCGTTGTTGCAGCTATATTAGGCGGCGAATATAGTAGTCCAAAGCATGACAGCATTACCTGTAAGTGTGGACCAGAGGTATCTCAAATACCGAGCATCTGTCAGTGCAATAAATTGCACAAATAGGGTATAAATTTGGGGTCTTATGTTTTGTTGTTAATTTATGATTGTGAATGCAAGAAAACAAGATATTTAAATGCAAAAAAAACAATCATAAATGCCCACAAATTTATAGCTCCTATTACCAATCTAGCAATTATTCTGCCAAATGACTTGATTTCCCCCTTTATCTGACAATTTTGCAAAAAAATTGATAGAAAAAGAGAAATGAATACGTTAGCCTCCAAGGCGTCAGCTTTGCTGCTGTTGGGCGTCAAAAAAAAATGCGTTGCAGGCATCAAGAGTGTCGTGCGGGCGTCAACTGCGCCATGTGGGCATCAATTTGTAGTATTCTGCGTCAAAAAAAATGTTTGTAGGCGTCAACAGTGCCTTGCGGGCGTCAACTGCGTCGTGCGGGCGTCAACGAAACTGGTCGGGTGTCAACGAAACTGGTCGGGCGTCAACTGCGCCGTGTGGGCGTCAACAAAATTGATGCGTGCGTCAAACAAAAAAAACGTCGTCACATAACCCCCGAAGAGATTTGAACCCGCGATCTGCCACCAAACAGCGTCCGCATTTGCCACGGGAGCCAGACGGCCCGACGAAAACAAACAGTCAACAGGGATGTAAAGAAGCGTGTTGCGGCCTGGGATTTGAAAAAAAATAATAATCCCACATGGCCGGTGCGGCCACTGTGGGATGATTTAAAATCGGGGGAAAGCAATTAAGCTTTCGGTTGCCTTCGGGAAACCAACCCCACCCTTTTTGGCCTTCGCAATCGCCGTGTGTCCGTCGTCTGCCTCACGCACCTTCGTCTGCCTCACGCACTTGTCGACGTGTCTATTGCTATTTGGTTCGTCTGGTCAGTCTGCTGCTGTCAGCCGTCTGCCTGCTGTGGTTCGTCCTTCTGCTATCAGTCGTCCGCCTACTGTGGTCGTCCTTCTGCCGTGAGCCGTCCACCTGCTGTCAGCCGTCCGCCTGCTATGGTCGTTCTTCTACTGCCTGTCGTCCGCCTGATCCGTAGCTCTGATGCCATAAATAATTTGGTGAAGCACTTGATACATTCTCATTAATTTGAATATAAAGAATACAAAGCAGTTGATTAACCAACTAGTTGGTTAATCAACGAATTGGAGATCGCCTACGAGCGATACTTTTGCCAAAATGAAATACAATATGCCATATGCTAACAAACTCAGAGTAGTCATAACCATAGTTTCTAGATTCTGGGGTGGCTGATAGTAGAGGCCACTATTCTCAACAATGGTGAATAGTAAACATAGATAACCTAATTATTGAACCTTCTAATTTTCTCTATATTTGCTAATTATTGTTTTTTTTTACAAATTTCAAAAAATTAGAATAGAAAAAGACCAGGGTAACTTACAGGCAAAGACTAAGTTCGAAGAAGATGCTACCATTCTAATTTTCTATGTTTTTCCCATAGCTGCTAATGATCAAGGTGATGATAATGCTAGCCAATGGCAACAGTGAATGTTAACCACTATCGCTTAGAGTGGTGATACTTGTAATGAAAAACAAGCAAAAAATTTTATTAGCAGTAGAAAAGAGTGAGTCCTGCACATGATCACCACTAAAATATTTCTAAAAATCTAACACCTACAAAAATATGTAATAAAATTGATAAAATACATCATATAGAAAAGGCAAAGAAAAATAAATAATAGAAATGGTACCCTTATTTATTCATATTTGCAAAGTGCTTTTTACATCAAGGTTACAAGATATCCCTCTAAGGGATTAACCAGTTTGATACATATTACAATAAATAATTAAAATGATAGGTGTGTCTAGTAGATATTTAGAATCCCCACAAACTGATTCTAGGAGGGATTACTTTGGTGAACTCTGCTTCATGATGCTATTGAATATGATATTGAGGATGATATACTCCCAATAAGACCTAAACATATGCACAAGGAAATACACACAACATCAATAGCAAGAGTCAAGCCTCTCAAGATGAGGCCATTTCATAATTATTGCAAAATATGAAGGAAATACATAAAGAAATGATAAGATGCATGAAAATATTGAAAGTAAAGTAGAAATAATGCATAAATACTGAAAGTAAAACTATTAATCTATGTTAGAAATCAAATAAATGCAACTAATGATTAATATAATGTCTAAAAATAAAGGAAAAGATATATCATATTGTAGTCATTTTCAAAAGGGGTGGTCGACTCTGTTAGCCACTTTTGATGTTGACAGTGGCACATTCAATATAAAGTTTAGGATAGAGGTTCTACTCTCTATATACAGGGCTTGATGACGATCAATTCCGATGCTGAATTGATGTTCAAGGGTTCTTCATGTCTCAAGACATAGTTTGGTTGTAGAATTTTCTTTGATCTATGGAAATTTTATGATTGAACAATAGGGTTATTGATCCTAAAGCTTTGGCAATCTCCATTGGTGGATATGTAGATGTCATTGAATAATTGGGTAACATGTCATTGCACCTCAAGGGATATCAATTAAGTCCTCAATTTGGTAGTGCTTCACTATGGCAATTGCACATAAATTCTTCTAGACTTCTCTCTTATTTTTGGGGCCTTAAGTAGACTCCCAAAATTCTTATTCTAGCTTCTCCAAGAAACCAAGGAAAATATTATGTTGTGCTTTGGTAGCTAATACTAAGCTTATAGATTCTTTGATTTGATAATCATTCAAGAATTCATTGCGTTCCAATAAATTTTACTTGGCTCAGGTAGCCCAAGTTTGTTACAGGCTCAACTACTATGGATAGGTATGCCTATAGCCATGGCAACTATTGCCATCAGTGGTCAGCCCATAGTAGATATTATCATCAATGGTGGTGGTGATCATCAATGGTGGTGGTGATCATCACTAATTAGTGGCTAAGGTTGCATAGGACTAAGCTACCCTAATTGAGTGGTTAAAACCACTGTTGGATCTTGGAAAGGTCCAAGATCAGTCACATGGCCTAAAGAGATGTCCATATGAGTAGCATCCTCAACATGACGTATTTTATGTGTCTACATTATCCTTCAAAATATTTTGATCTAATGCAAGGACTACAAAAAATAAAATAGCTTTCTAGATTGTGATTCAAAGGAAGTGGCATCCCAAACTGGGGCTTCTCAATAAAATATGATTTCATCACCCACAATATCTAGAGCACTTATAATAAATAAAGGTATATGGTCCTAAAAGCAATGAATGGAGTAGTACCATCTTGGATTGAAATACCTCAACATGAAAGGTATCTAGTACCCCAAAAAAAGTAGTTAGAACATAAGGTGGTTGTTAGAGCTAGAAAGTGATAGCCACTCCACTTGAGCATCATTGAAGATCTTATGCTTATAACCACTTAAGGCCTAATACAAGATGTGTAAAAAGTACAAAGTGGTTCCAAATCATCCTAAATATTCATGTGGAATCAATTTTTCTCATGATTGTACATAGTAATTAGCTTATATTAGCTTGATAGAAACTATAAATAGGGAAATACCTCTCATTATAAAGGGTTTGATGTTTTAGTATTTTCCTATCATAGGTTGTATGTTTATCCTATGCTAATGCAATCAAGATTTTTTTGAATTAGCTCAATTAGAGTATGAAGAATTGATCATTTCTATGATAATTTACACTTTCAATATTTTGTGTATATTTTAATTAGGATATTTCTATTAGCTTTGAAGTTGTTTGGTATACTCAATAACTAAGGTTTTATCTACTAGACTTTATGTTGTTTAGAATTACTTTATTGGAGTGCTTAGAATATTAAATGTTGTGATGGCTATGATTAATACATTTCTTCATATCTTGGATTGAATATTTTGTTATACTTTACTTGTATTAGGTAGTTTATGCTCATGTAACTAAAAGCAATATTGATGGCGATAACCATAACCATATTCAATCTCTTTGTAACCTTATCTCTTTCTCTCTACCCTTATCTCTCTTAACCCTATCCCTCTTTATTTATGTTTTCTTTCACACAATAGAATTTAGATAAGGAATCATCCTTCTCCAAAAGTTGATTTAGAAGTAATTCTAGGTCATCCAATCTTGACCTCATTCTAGGGTGAATATCTGTACCTAGGTGGATCGAGCAATCAACAAGAACATTTGGAAAATTTTCATGTAGAGAACTATTAAAAGAACTCATAGATGATCAAATGTGCCAAGAATATGCAAATAAAATGAATAGATATTTATGCGATTTTAAAAAATTTGGGGAGTTCACATATACTTTATATCTAATATACCTAATCCTAAGATAAAAAAAACATTGATTCCTACACTATAGTTGGATCATATCGATCTATATAATAAACCCATACCCATAGTTGAATGCATAAATATTACCTATCAAGGAGAAGGAAAAAAATCCTATGATTTATATGATGTAGTATACCATCCCATCATGAAGGGTATGAAAGAAAGGGTGGCACACCTAATATATTAAACTCATAAATCACTCAAGTTAGACTAGACAATCATCAATGACTTCTGTATTGGAAAAGATTGATATTTTGTTTAAATTTTTGGGTTCTCCATGACACTATTTGAGTTGCCTACATTTATTTTTATTACTTGTTTAACATTAAATATGTTTAATAATTAGATTATGCAAACCTAAAATACTTTAAGGGTCATAAAAATTCAATATCTACACTACCAAATGGAAGATCATGGCCACTAATCCAAAGCTATGAGTCTTCTAATGAATGATTGATGAAAATTTAAAAATAATGGGGTTGGAGTAGTTAAAATATCTTTGGTAATATAATCTTAATAAGTACTTCAAGAGGTAACTAAAGGTTTTAGGTTTGCATACCTTCTACATGCATGAAATAAGGTTCATGTTTGAGAAGGAATACTACTTAAATAAAGTGATATTATCTAAACTAAAGGAACATATGGATATGAATATGAGATTTATGAATAGCATGCATACCCCTTACAGTAGTTCACATTCTATGTTGATTCAAAGTTCAAGAATGACTTCTATCATAATCACAACATTAATCATTAGGGTAGAAGTTTCCTTAAGAAACATGGTTACACAAAGATAAAAATCCTTTCTTAGAAGAGGATGAAATATGACATAGAAACTCTGAGGATTCCTATCCATTATGGGCCTTTTGATAAATAAAATTCAAGCATTTGGGATTAAAGGCATGAAAATTCATCTAAGAAGGCAAGGAAAATTGAATATTCTCCTAAAATTACCTTGTCATCTACCCCATCTACACTAGCAGTGATCATCAATGCATTGCAAGAAATGACTCAAAAACATATGGAAAAATAGGAAAAGGATACACATGGATTAATTTTAGAAATAATATTGATAAAAATAGAAATGGAAATGGAAATAATCTTAATCAAATAAGTAATACTATACAAGGAAGGAAAATCACCTAAGAATGAGATTGTATCTTGGTGTTAGTTATAAGAGCACACAAAATATATTATTTTCCATTATCATCAAGATAAGTGATATCATGTTCAAGGACTATTATGATGTATGCCAAAAAAATGTATTAGAAACATCTTTAATAGAAGCCACTTGTGATGCTAATAAGGTAAAGGATCACCCAAATAAAGCCATAATTAAAGTGGTAGTTATCAATATTTATACTTCCCCTTTTCCTTATGAATAATAGAATCCTTCCCTTTCTTCTCCTAATTCTATCTTACCATCTAATCCTATTCTTGTATCTTCAATTCCCTCTACATATTATATTTCACTCACTTTACCTTCTAAAATTATAGTCATTGGTAAACGAAAAGGTTGCAACCTCCAATGTATGGTCATATATAGCATATCCTCCACTCCCATAACATTATTTCCATCATCCATAATTAAATTCATCATACTTACCCATTAGTCTCATACACAAAAATTCCATCTTCATCTCCACTAATATCTCTACTATTCACAAAACTAATACAAATGTTCAAGGTGTCAATATCCACATCTAAATTTCCTTCTATATCCATATGATTTGTTCCACAAACCATGTCAATTTTCCCACCACATACACCAACTATCTTAGATACAAGGCCTCTTATAGGAATAATATCGTATTGTATTTACCTTTATAATTGAGTCCACCTATACAACCCAAGGATAACAAGCCATCATAGGTCCCATCTAGATCTTCATCTAGTAACTCACCAAGATTCCAAGGGTTTGGAACACTAAGGATGCATTTTGACTTGATTCAAGAAGAAGATAGAGTTGGAGATGAATTCTAATGTAAAAAGAAGAAAACTCATAGAGCATTAGAGGTCATATTGACATAAATCATAAATATTGGTGACAATATCATTATCATAGAGGCACTTAGAAAGGACCTCTATAAGCCCTACATAGCTTTAGTTGTCTTTATCACTATAATTTCTAAGTTAGATTTAGTCTACATTGATCCTTACCAGATGCTACAATTTGCAATCTAACTATAGATAAAGGATGCAATGAAATACATTAGAGTGTTGATGGATAATGAGGCCACTAAGAAGCAAGTATAAGATAAAACATAAATAATGACTCAACTAGAATTAGAAAGGTGATAGATTCAATAAGAAATAGAAACATTGGATAAAGATATAGCCAAAGGAGAATAGTTACAACAATAAGTCATAGAGATGAAAACTTACCAATAGCGAGAAATAAAGAAATCAACTAGAACATCTCTTGGTGTAACTTATCTAAGGTTAGATTCAACTCATGCAATAAATTTAACAAGAAAATAAGGATTTAGAATTATGAGTAGAAAAAATATAGGCTACATCCAAAGAAAAATACTAATAAATTGCTTGACTCCAAAAGAGAATGAGGAACTCAAAAGTGGCTAGTAGAACTAGAACATATCTTGATGCAATTTGTCCAAGGTTTGAGTCAACTCATGCAATAAATTTATCAAGAAAATAAATATTTAGAATCATGGGTGGAACAAATACATGCTACATCCAAAACAAAGGACTAATAAATTTATTGACTCCAAAAAAATAATGATAAAGGGCTAGTAGAACTAGAACATCTCTTGGTGTAACTTGTCCAAGGTCAGAGTCAGCTCATGCAGTAGCTTTAATAAGAAAAAAAATATTTAGAATTATGATTGGAACAAATATAGGCTACATGTAAAGCAAAGGACTAAGAAATTTCTTAACTCCAAGAAGAGAATAAGGAACTCAAATGGGGCTAGTAGAAGGAAAAGAGTGCACCTTGGATATTAAACAATTAAAGTCCCTATGGGATAGCATTAAGATATAGGTGTTCAAATATAAAAGGCAATTTGTGATATTCTCACAATGACACTGAGAGGGGAGGGTGAATCAGTGTAGCTAAAAATCTGATCTGCAATTCTTAAAACTGAATCAAAGAGAACTAGAAAATAGATAAAGCAGTAAACACAAGAGAGCACACCACAACACACAATGTAACGAGGTTCACCAATTTGGCTACTCCTCAAGAATGATTGCTTGGACTACGGTCCAAATCCAGCCTTTGCAAAACACCAATTTTACAATCTGCTTACTAGAACCCACCGGAAGGAGCACCAACCCCCGATTTATCCGCACCTACAGAAAGGAGCACCAACCCCTATCCAAGCACCAACTTGGATCACAGATTTGAAAGATATATAAATGACATACAAATGCCTTCACTATTACAAGACCCTGACTAGTCTCCAATTTAAAACACAGTAATTACTCACTGCTCAGCTTGTCACTCTCTTACAGCACTCTTCTCACCCTCTTTCGACAGAACTTTCACAATTGTAGTAGCAGCCTGACTTCTCCATGCAGACCTACTTTTATAACAAATTAATCTCTATTTTTAAGCTTTAATTTTTATGCATGCAGCCCGTAACTGTTCTTCTAAAAATCACTTCTACCACTTGACAACTATAATTGCTTCTTTGCATAATTTATTTTTGTATATAAATGAGGGGATTTTTGTTGAACATGTTGCATACTTCAAATACCTCTCCTATGACTGTTCATATTTATTTTTGTGCATGCATGCAATTTACAATTCTAAAAATACGACTATTCGATTTCTCCTTCTATGACTATTATTAAAAACTTGCATGAATTCTATCAATAAATCCACCTGTAACTGTCGCATTTACTCCAGTTAACTATTATTAAAAAGCTACATGCCTTTTCTCTACTATTGCCCCTTTAACTGTCGTTCTGTTCTAGTTAACTGTCTGTTTAACGTGCTGTTGCAACCTATCGCGAAATCGTGACACTTCTGTCTCTTTCTGCCCTTCTCGGATTTAACCTACGAAAAAATAGCATGTCGCAAAATCATGACATTCTCGGCCTCCTAGTTCTCCTTTTGTCTTGCTGCCACGAAAACCAGCATGTCACAAAATTGTGACATTCTCACTTCCTTACTCTCTCTCTTCCCTTAGGGTCGCGAAAACCCAACATGTAGCGATATCACTACACTTTTGTTCCTTGCAATTTACCTTTGCTTCGACCCGCGATGCTTCAACATGTAGCGAAATCGCTACACTTTTGTTCCTTGCACTCTACCTTTGCTTTGACCCGCAATACTTCAACATGTAGCGAAATTGCTACACTTTTGTTCCTTGCTCTCTACTTTTGCTTTGGCTCGCAATACTTCAACATGTAGCGAAATCGCTACACTTTTGTTCCTTGCACTCTACTTTTGCTTCAGCCCGCGATACTTCAACATGTAGCGAAATCGCTACACTTTTGTTCCTTGCACTCTATTTTTTCTTTGGCCCGCAATACTTCAACATGTAGCGAAATCACTACACTTTTTCCCCTTGCACTTTTTCTTTGCTTCGGCCCACGATAATACAACATGTAGCAAAATCGCTACCTTGTTTCTCTTTGCACTTTCTCTTTGCTTCGACCTCCGAAAATGCAACATGTCACGAAATCGTGACAACATTTTCTCTCTCCTCTTTCTCTTGCACTATGTCACGAAATCGTGACACTTTTTCTCCTTGGCACTTTTCTTCCTGTCAAGTCGCAAAAACCCAACATGTTGTGAAATCACGACACTTTTTCTCCTTGGCGCTTCTTCTTGCAACTTGTCTTGAAATCGCGACACTTTTTCTCCTTAGCGCTTCTTGCAACTTGTCATGAAATTGCGACACTTTTTCTCCTTAGCACTTCTTCTTGCAACTTGTCATGAAATCGCGACACTTTTTCTCCTTAGCGCTTCTTCTCCGAACATGTCACGAAATCATGACAGTTTTTCTTGCAAGCGCTTCTTCTCCGAACATGTTGCGAAATCGTGACAGTTTTTCTTACAAGCACTTCTTCTCTGAACATGTCACAAAATCGTGACAGTTTTTCTTGCAAGTGCTTCTTATCGGAACATGTCGCGAAATCGCGACAGTTTTCCTACTTGCTTTCTTTTCTGCCAACATGTCACGAAATCGTGACAGTTTTTCCACTTGGCTTCTTTGCCTGTAACATGTCGTGAAATCATGACAGTTTTGCTTATGCCTTCTCTCTCCTCGTCCATGTCGCGAAATCATGATAATTTTACTTGCGCCTTCTCTCTCCTCCGATATGTCATGAAATTGCAACATTTTTCTTTCTGCCTTCTAACTTCTCAACCTGTCGCAATATCACGACAGAAAACATGTCGCGATATCGCGATAGTTTTCTTACTTGTCTTTTTCTTTGATTTTCTGAATCTGGGTCACTTCTGTTTTCCTGGAATTTTACTATACATGATCTGACTAACCTCTGAACTCTTGTCCACTGCTTCAACTGCATCAACTGATCTATCTGTCTGTGTTGACAACAATGACAATACTTTTGTTGCACCTTGTTCAAAAATCTCCCCCTTTGGAATTTTTGGCAACACTCATGCACTCTCCTGTAATTCTTCTCCCCCTTTGACAATAATACCAAAGTGTTGCTGCAGACTCCCCCTGAGTCTATGCACAAAATTCTTAGATACACATTGTTATAATTAGCAAAAATCATGAATATGAGCAAAACTATAAACATAGACATAAGTACTCCCCCTGAGAATGTGATCCCAATTGATAGTCAGTTCTTTGGAAATGTGACTACTCCCAACTTACTCCGAAGGTACTCAAAACTTCCTTGGGCAATGGTTTTGTGAATATATCTGCTACTTTCTCTGTAGTTGGAACAAAATCCAATTTGACCTCACCTTCTGCAACTTTATTCTTCAATAAGTGATACCGGATTGCAATATGTTTGGTTCGAGAATGCATAACCAGATTCTTTGATATGTTTATAGCACTGGTGTTATCACATTTAACTGAAATTGGCTCTTTGAAGTGAATACCAATATCTTTTAATGTTTGTCTCATCCATAATATCTGAGTACAACATGTTGTTGCTGCAATGTATTCTGCCTCTGCTGTGGATAGAGAGACTAATTCTTGTTTCTTGTTGTGCCATGCTACTAGCCTGTCTCCAAGATAAAATGCTCCTCCACTGGTACTCTTTCTGTCATCAATACATCCTGCCAAATCTGCATCAGAATATGCAATAAGAGTGAAGTCCTTACCTTTTGGGTACCACAACCCATACTCCATAGTACCCTTGAGGTACCTAAAAATCCTCTTTACAGCTGTCACATGAGTCTCTTTGGGACTAGCCTGAAATCTTGCTACCATGCATACTGCCTGTAATATATCTGGTCTAGTGGCTATCAAATATAGTAGGCTTCCAATCATAGACCTGTACATGGTTTGATCTACATCTAGAGATTTTTCATCCTTGCTCAACTTGCAACCTGTTGTCATGGGAGTGCTAACAGGTTTACTGTCCTCCATTGTGAACTTTTTCAGCATTTCTTTTACATATTTTACTTGAGAGATAAAAATCCCATTTTTACTTTGATTGACTTGCAATCCGAGGAAATAAGAAAGTTCACCAATCATTGACATCTCAAATTATATCTTCATTTTATTAGCTATGTCTCTACAATATTCATCCATGTTGCTGCCTAATATTATATCATCTACATAAACAACAAGTACAATAAGATGGCCATTCTCAGTTTTGATATATAAATTGTTGTCCACCATACCTTTCTTGAACCCCTGTTTAATAATATAATTATCCAGCCTTGCATACCATGCTCTGGGTGCCTGTTTTAGACCATACAACGCTTTCTTTAACCTGCAAAAAAAATCAGGATTGTCACCGAGTTGGAAGCCATCTAGCTGTTCAATGTAAACCTCTTCTTCCAGTTTTCCATTCAAAAATGCTAATTTTACGTCCATTTGATATACTTTGAAATTTTTATGGACTGCTAAAGCTAGAAACATTCTAATTGCTTCTAGTTTGGCTACTGGTGCAAATGTTTCCTCAAAATCAATGCCTTCAACCTGAGCATAGCCTTTACAGACCAATCTTGCCTTATTTCTGACAACCTGCCCGTCTTCATTTAATTTATTTTAAAAAATCCATTTAGTGCCAATTATGTTTTTATTTGCTGGTTGTGGTACTAATTCCCAGGTTTTGTTTTTCTCAATATAATCTAGTTCTTCATTAATTGCCTTCATCCAACTTTCATCTGTGCTTGCTTCAGTAATATTTTTGGGTTCAATGCTGGATAATAAAGAGTAGTTCTGTATTACTGCTCTTCTTGTCTGAATACCAACTATTGGGTCCCTAATAATCTGTTCTCTGGGATGATTTTTCTACTAGCTACCTGTTTTGAATTTATTGTTCTCTTCTTCTTCTGAGTCGATTCTTAAATCAGTTGGGTCAATTTTCTGATTTTCTTCTTTTTCTATTTCTTCATCTCCTTCAATGACGTCTTCATAAATAGGGTAGTTTTCTTGATACGTAACTTCTCGTTCTCTACCTTCATCAACTTTAACATCAACACTCTCAATAATTTTCTTTAGCCGCTTGTTGTAACATGTGTAGGCTTTGCTTTTTGTTGAGTATCCAAGAAAAATACCTTCGTCAGCTCTATCTTCAAATTTACCGAGATTATATTTAGTTTGTTTGATGTAGCACTTGCTATCAAACACTTTGAAATATCTTGTTGTAGCCTTTCTGCCGAACCACAGCTCATACGGTGTTTTTCTTTCATGTGTTCTTAGCATGCACCTGTTTTTAATATAAACTGCAGTATGAACTACCTCTTTCCAGAATTTGTCAGCTATTTTGTTCTCAGCCAACATTGTTCGTGCCATTTCTTGCACAGTCCTTTCAATGACACCATTCTGTTGAGGTGTCCTTGCTACTGAAAACTATCTTCTAATCCCATATTTTTGACAATATTCTACAAACTCCTTTGAGATAAATTCTCCTCCTCTGTCTGATCTTAGGCATTTAATTATTTTTCCAATCTAATTCTCAACCTATTTTTTAAAAATCTTGAACATCTCAAAGGCATCTGATTTAAGCTTTAAAAATAGTACCCATGTCATTCTTGAGTAGTCATCTATGAACAACATAAAGTATTTGTCACCATTTATGCTTTGTGTTCTCATGGGTCCACATAAATCGGTATGTATCAGCTCTAATGATTTGCTGGTGAAATATTCCTTTGCTTTAAATGTGGATCTGGTTTGCTTCCCTTTTTGGCATGAAGCATAGATACTATTTACCAGTTTGCCAATGTTAGGTATATCTCTTACTGCTCTTTTTGAACTTATTTTTACCAGATTGTCAAAGCTAATATGCCTAAGCCTCTTGTGCCACAGCCAGTTTTCATCTTCCTGTCCAATCAAGCATGATCCTTCTAAAGTTTTTGAGAGAGTGTATAGATTTCCAGAAGTCCTCGATCCAGTAGCTACTAGCTTCCCACTGTGTGCTTTTCTTACTTCACAGCCCTATTTTTTAAAGATGACTTCATGACCTCTGTCACAGATTTGACTCATGCTCAGTAAGTTGTGCTTCAAACCAACTACAAACAGAACTTCTTTGGAATTGATCTTTCCATCATTTATCTTGACTGATCCTTTGTCAACTATCTTGGCTCCATCATTATTTCCAAACTTTACCGAGCCCCCTTCATATTTCTATAATTTTTCAAATTTTTGTTTATCTCATGTCATGTGACTAGAGCATCCACTGTCCAATATCCATGGTGCTGATTTGTTCTATGCTTTGAATGCTGTTTGGACAATCAAGGATTCCTTTTCTTCTTTGAGTTGCTCTTTTTCTTTCCATTTTGATTTGACTGTAGTTTTGGTCACTTGTTTGGACTTTTATTTGTCAGTGGCCTGTGCATGTTTATCTGGGAATTTTCTGTTTTGTTTTAAACTGTTTGGTTGAGTTCTTCTTTCTTGATATTTATTTGCTGCATATGTGCTTCTACAGTTTCTTGCAATGTGTCCAAAATTGTGACAGTTATAGCTTTCTACTACATAATCTATCAAGGGTGAAAATACATTTCTACTGGAAAAATTTCTTTGTCCTATATTATAAATGCAGTCTGAAATCTTATCACTGTAAGTATTGCATTTAAAAAAATAACCAAAAAAAGAATGATTGAACTTGGGAGTTGGTCTTTGCCAATTTGTAGTAGGAGCCACAAATTTTATTCTCCTTTGATGAGTGACTTTTGTGAATACCTCATTGTCAACAGTCTTCTCGTTCCTGTCATTGTTGCTTTCTTTTGCAAGATTCATTTTTCTTTGGCCAACCTTGATTTTATCCTCTTTCTTTATTGGTTCTACAGTTATGGCCTTTGATCCACTTGATGATTCTCCTTCGACAAACCCCAAGACAAACTTGATGTCTATAGTCCTCTGACTATTTATAATCTTTTCAAGCTTTGCAGAACTTCCTTCAAGTTTGTGATAGCATCTCAGTTTTTGATTCTTTTCTTCTAGCCGTATTCTTAAAATAACAATCTCTTCTTCTAGTTTGTTGCACTCATCTATTCTCATGGTTAACTGTACTTCAAGTTCTTCAGACATTTTCTTAAATTCTTCTGTCTATACTTTTAAACTGTTTATTATGTCATTCGCATCTTCAAGATTTCTTAAGACTTTATTATTATTTTTCATTTCTGACTTCAACTCTTTAAGTGCCGCAACCAACTCACCTTCCAGATAAACTTCAGCCTCATCCTTATTTTTTATATCTTCCTATTTTTCTTCTATTTTTTCTTCTTCAAATGCCATGAACAGAGCTTCACCTGTTTCTTCTTTAGAATCTTCACTTGAGCTATCTTCAGAAGAGCTGACATTATTGGATATGAAATTTTTCTTTTTGAAATTGCTTTTCTTGAAGTTTGGTTTCTTTTTCCAGTCACTTCTTTCTTGGTGTGACCCTTCATTACTTTTGGTTTTCTCATTCATGGGACACTTAGATGCAAAGTGACCGACCCCTCCACAATTGAAAAACTTAAATGACAACTTTCCTCTATATTTTCCTTTTCCTTTTGTAAGTTTCCAAACAAAGTTGGCTTTCGTTTCATTCGATGTCTCTTCAGCCTCAGATTCTTGTTCAGCTTTTGTATTCTTGTGTGCTTTAAAACCAACTTCTTTGTCTATGGGCTTAGTTTATCCTATTCTCATTTCGTATGCAGTCAAGGAACCATGCATCTCGTCCATGCTAAAATTGTTTAGATATTTAGCCTCTTCTATTGCAGAAACTTTAGAATTAAATCTTTTGTGAAGAGTTCTAAGTACCTTTTTCACGACAACTGCATCTTCAATCTCTTTTTTGAGTCCTCTGATTGCATTAATGACTCCATTGAATCTCAGCATATAGGTCTCAATGTTCTCTTCGTCATTCATTTGTAATTCCTCAAATTGAGCTCGATGAGTTTGCAGTTTGGCTTCCTTGATCTTGTTGTCTCCTTCATGAATGCTTTTTAGTTTGTCCCATATGTCTTTTGCTGATTTACAGCTCATGACCCTTATCAGTTCACTGTCTACTAGCCCACACATTATTGCATTCTTTACTTTGGAGTTATTCTCAGACAGTTTCTTACCAGCAGCATCTGTTGGAGGAGTAGTGGGTGATGTGTATCCACTTTCTACTGACTCCCAAATGTCGTATCCTAAAGCACTCAGCTATGTCTGCATCCTGAGTCTCCAGAATGAGTAATTAGTTCCATTGAACAAAGGAGCTTTGTTTGATGAAAATCCTTCACTACCTGTCATTATGTTCCTTCCAAGACCACCTTAGCTGATTAAGCTTGTTTAGGAACCTAGCTCTGATACTAATTGATATTCTCACAATGACACTAAGAGGGGGGGGTGAATCAGTGTAGCTAAAAATTTGATTTGCAATTCTTAAAACTGAATCAAAGAGAACTAAAAAATAGATAAAGCAGTTAACACAAGAGAGCACACCACAACACACAATGTAATGAGGTTCACCAATTTGGCTACTCCTCAAGAATGACTGCTTGGACTACGGTCCAAATCCAACCTTTGCAAAACACCAATTTTACAATCTATTTACCAGCACCCACTGGAAGGAGCACCAACCCTTGATTTATCTGCACCTATAGAAAGAAGCACCAACCCCTATCCAAGCACCAACTTGGATCACAAATTTGAAAGATATATAAATGACATAAAAATGCCTTCACTATTACAAGACCCTGACTGGTCTCCAATTTAAAACACAGTAATTACTCACTGCTCAGCTTGTCACTCTCTTATAGCACTCTTCTCACCCTCTTTCGGCAACACTTTCACAATTGCAGCAGTAGCCTGACTTCTCCATGTAGACCTACTTTTATAATAGATTAATCTCTATTTTTAAGCTTTAATTTTTATGCATGCAGCCCATAACTGTTCTTCTAAAAATCACTTCTGCCACTTGACAACTGTAACTGCTTCTTTGCATAATTTATTTTTGTATATAAATGAGGGGCTTTTTGTCGAACACGTTGCATGCTTCAAATACCTCTCCTATGACTATTCGTATTTATTTTTGTGCATGCATGCAATTTATGATTCTAAAAATATGACTGTTTGATTTCTCCTTCTACGACTATTATTAAAAAGCTACATGAATTCTATTAGTAAATCCACCTGTAACTGTCGCATTTACTCCAGTTAACTGTTATTAAAAAGCTGCATGCCTTTTCTCTACTACTACCCCTTTAACTGTCATTCTATTCCAGTTAACTGTCTGTTTAACGTGCTGTTGCGACCTGTCATGAAATCATGACACTTTTGTCTCTTTTTGCCCTTCTCGGATTTAACCCATGAAAAAATAGCATGTCACAAAATCACGACATTCTCGGCCTCCTAGTTCTCCTTCTGTCTTGTCATCGTGAAAACCAACATGTCGCAAATTCATGACATCCTCGGTTCCTTACTCTCTCTCTTCCCTTAGGGTCATGAAAACACAACATGTAGCGATATCGCTACACTTTTGTTCCTTGCACTTTACCTTTGCTTCGACCTGCGATGCTTCAACATGTAGCGAAATCGCTACACTTTTGTTCCTTGCAATCTACCTTTGCTTCGACCTGCGATGCTTCAACATGTAGCGAAATCGCTACACTTTTGTTCCTTGCACTCTACCTTTGCTTTGGCCCGCGATACTTCAACATGTAGTGAAATTGCTACACTTTTGTTCCTTGCACTCTACTTTTGCTTTGGCCCACGATACTTCAACATGTAGCGAAATCGCTACACTTTTGTTCCTTGCACTCTACTTTTGCTTTGGCCCATGATACTTCAACATGTAGCAAAATCGCTACACTTTTGTTCCTTGCACTCTACTTTTGCTTCGGCCCGCGATACTTCAACATGTAGCAAAATCGCTACACTTTTTCCCCTTGCACTTTTTCTTTGCTTCGGCCCGTGATAATACAACATGTAGCAAAATCGCTACCCTTTTTCCCTTTGCACTTTCTCTTTGCTTCGACCTCCAAAAATGCAACATGTCACGAAATCGAGATAACATTTTCTCTCTCCTCTTTCTCTTGCACTATGTCATGAAATCGTGACACTTTTTCTCCTTGGCGCTTTTCTTCCCGTCGAGTCGCGAAAACCCGACATGTCGCAAAATTGTGACACTTTTTCTCCTTGGTGCTTCTTCTTGCAACTTGTCACGAAATCGTGACACTTTTTCTCCTTAGTGCTTCTTCTTGCAACTTGTCGCGAAATCGCGACACTTTTTCTCCTTAGCACTTCTTCTTGCAACTTGTCACGAAATCGTGACACTTTTTCTCCTTAGCGCTTCTTCTCCAAACATGTCACGAAATCATGACAGTTTTTCTTGCAAGCGCTTCTTCTCCGAACATGTCACGAAATCATGACAGTTTTTCTTGCAAGCACTTCTTCTCCGAACATGTCATGAAATCGTGACAGTTTTTCTTGCAAGCGCTTCTTCTCCGAACATGTCATGAAATCATGACAATTTTCCTACTTGCTTTCTTTTCTACCAACATGTCGTGAAATCGTGACAGTTTTTCCACTTGGCTTCTTTGCCTGCAACATGTCACGAAATTGTGACAGTTTTGCTTGCGCCTTCTCTCTCCTCGTCCATGTCACGAAATCATGATAATTTTACTTGCGCCTTCTCTCTCCTTCGATATGTCATGAAATCATGATGTTTTTCTTTCTGCCTTCTAACTTCTCAACCTATCGTGATATCGCGACAGAAAACATGTCGTGATATCGCGACAATTTTCTTACTTGTCTTTTTCTTTGATTTTCTGAATCTGGGTCACTTTTGTTTTCCTAGAATTTTACTGTACATGATCTGACTGACCTCTGAACTCCTATCCACTACTTCAACTACATCAACTGATCTATCTATCTGTGTTGACAACAATGACAATACTTTTGCTGCACCTTGCTCAACAATTTGAATTTTCCACTAGAGCTAAATCCATATTGAACCAAATAGATAAGATTATTCAACAAGTAGATGATAAACTTATTATAAACGTATTATATTAAAATGTCATCCAATATTTTGACAGAATAAATGAAAACAAAATCATAGGATATTAGGATTATGAATAGGAAGGAGATGGTCAATGTAACAACCCAAAAATTCCAACCTACTCGAGAGAGAGATTATTATTTTTCTTTATACACTCATTAGGGATTTACATAACACTATCCTTCATAAATTTCTCAATAAAATTGTCTATTGGTTCAATATCTCATGATTAAGTTGTCAGTATCATCTCCACGATGAGCCAACTTACCCACTTTAATCCATAAAAGGGTACACCCATATCTGCACCTTACATATGTTTGTCTATGTAGGTGCACTAGGCATAATGCAAATCAGCTATCTATCTCATTTCCATAATGAGCTAGCTAATCCCTTTTAGTCTATCAAAAGGTTATGCCCATATCTACACCTTATATAAGTATTTCTATGTAGGTGTACGAAGCATATTGCAATTAGGTTATCCACCCCATTCCTTATTACAAGCTTTCATTTCCATCATTTATTCTTAGTGTTATATGAATTCATAGATTCTATGCTTAACCATCATTCTTGGACTTAGATTTGCATATTAGAGAAAATATTTGAAATGAAGGCCTTTGTAATCTCATCCCAAATAGGTCCCATAAAACTTTGATTACTTGTTTTCTCTCTCTCTCTCTCTCTCTCTCTCTCTCTCTCGGTCCTACCCTTGTTGTCTCTTATCCATGTACTAATACTTAATAGATGTCATTTTTACCTCTATTAAGATTTCCTCATAACAAGGCTACTCAAGGACATAGAGTGTATTCATTATTTCTTTCTCACAACTTTTATCATGAATATCATCATTTCCATTTAGTAATATTTTACCAAAAACTAATGCATGATTTGTAAAATTACAATAAAATTCTAGCTTTATTTAAGAGCAACATAATCTCATTAAACTAACTCTAGCATATGTAAGAATTAAAAATGGAAATAAACAACATAACCACAACACACCATTTATCCTGGGAAATACTTACGAGAAAAACCCAGTCTTAAAAATCCTTTTATTCATAAAATAAGTTGTCCTCCAATATAATTATTCAAGGAATTCCATACTTCCTTTTCTTTTTTTATATAACATAAAACATAAGAACCCATAGTTCTTATGTTCCCCAAGCATGAATTGATCCTTTAATTCCTAATGCAAAACTAGGTGATGGAACCCCATAATCCTCTTGAATGAACTCCATATTCATTCATCCTATGTTGAATTCCTTTCTTTGAAAAGAAACATCCTAAAGAATAGCTTCTCCTAACATTTTAATGTATCCATATCCTATAAGATAGTACATAATAAATTATTTAGAGAGAATCCCATAATCCTCCCAAAAGAATCCCAATATAAAATATATCATCCTTGATACATCTCACAAACATCATTTAACTCTTCATAATACATTTCAAACAACATTAAAATATCTTAGCCTAAATATTTTCCATCATACTTTATCTCAACATGGAATGTAACATCATTAGTACAATCCTGCTATAATTTACCTCAATCGTAAAATATAACATCTTTGTACATTTCAAAACATCCTTTACCTTAAACATGAAATATAACAACTTTAATATTTCAAGTCATCATCAACGTCCAACATAAAATTTATTATCTTTAATATTTCAAGTTATCATCTACCTTAAACATGAAATATAATATCTTTGATATTTCAAATCATCATCAACTTCCAACATGAAATATAACATATTTAATATTTCAAAACATCATCTACGTTAAACATGAAATATAACATCTTTAATATTTTAAATCATCATCAACCTCCAACATGAAATATAACATATTTAATATTTCACCAAGACTCAAATTCAATTAAAGAGGATATATATTCTAATATCCATTAGGAATTAAATTTGAGCATAAATATTTTAGCCTTAATTTAAGAGAGATGCAAAAGGGTTTTTAAATAGTTAAGGTGGGCTTGTACCATCGCAAGTCAACCACACAAAAACCATAGTAATAGGACATATAGAAATCCATGGTCATAAACAACCAACACATACATCAACTAAAATATCTACAGACTATTGACCAATCATAATAATCCATGCAATAGGACACAGGTGAATCAATTAAAATCATAGGATCATGTAACCACCAGAAAGGCTCACACCTAATGGATCCTATTGCAATAATTGATAAATAAAATACAAAATGCATACGAGAACAAGAAATTGACAATGAGGTGATCAATAAAAGATGCTTTATTCCATTATACTACGATGCCAAACTCAAATTACAAGTACATCCCTATTAGGGATAATCATCTTGATACAATTGTTACAATAGGAGGTATTTTGTTTCCATCTCAAGGGTAGGTGTAATTTCAAAGTGCCCTTCAGGATGACACGAACTGCTCTAGGATGGAGTGGACCCTATTCTCTGCATTGAGGAAGGAAATGGATGGTTGTAGCTCCTTTGAAACCTGTTTCCTATGATCAAGAAACAACACAAAAGTGCATAAAATATGTTAAACATATGTAAATATTATCAATATTTATGGAAATATGTGGGCAAGAAATACAACTATCAATCTATGGAATCAATTACATGAAATGAAACATTATAACATGAAAAGAAGCCATTAATGTCTAAAATACTATAATGAGAACAAGTTAGTAAAAACACTAGTTATGCTGGTCATAAGTCCCTAAAACCCTAACTGAACCATTAAAATTCTAAATGTGATCTAATTAAGCATACTAAAAATAAAATAGTAAAGAGATTTGTCACCTGTTGCAAGCCACAGCTTTGATGGACAGTCTGCACTATAAACCATGACTGAAAGATACGACAAGCAACCAAGTGGTTTGCCCTCCAAATTCAAGGGCTGTGGGATTGAACTCCTTGTCTAATTGATGTTCAAGGGTCTCCTTCAGTGTCCTATGATAGGTTTGGTGGTTGAATCATTGAATTGGGCCTCCATTTTACCGAATTAGCATTTTATTAGCTCTCTTAGGTCCTTAGGGCATCCATGGCCTAATTCGTCATGATGCTTGACAAATTGACAATGATGATGACAACAAAGCTCTATATCTATGCACTCAAGTGAGTCCACAATTCGACAGGGTTTCATTTCTCTATTCTCCAATTATTGCTTCCTAGTTTGCCCTAATTCTCAGGGGTACTGATAGGATGTCCCAAGGCTAGGGGTGGCTTCATGGAGAAGCCAATATCAAGAAGGGATGGTTAGGATAGTTGAATTAGAAGCTTCCATCCTCTAACCACCTTATTATAGAACAAATGGTCATTCAAACTAATTTGGCTCGGATGAAGGCCAACTGAACTTCAGTTAAGACCGTAGGTTATAGCTACGGTCCAAACTATAAATCAGAGGTGTCAACCATGGTTCAGACTGTAGACCACAGGTTTGGGCTGTGATTCAGACTGATTAGGCCAAGGAGCCCAAATTGAGTGGTTAGAACCAATGCTCTATCTTGGAGTCTATCCAAGATCTTCCATATGGTCTTGTAGCATATCCATATGAGTAGTCGCCATCGACATGACACATTTTAGGTGTCTACAGATGCCCTTTTGAGATGCATTGTAAGATCAAAAAATGCGTGAGCAAAAATATACCTCATAAAATTATGTTAAAGGTTCTATGATGATCATTAGTCAGATCAACATTAGATTCCTCTTATCCAGCAAAAAGACGTGCATCTTGGAATCATTGCTTCCAACTGGGTGGAAGGCTTACATTTGAAAATCTTATGCCCTTATCATCTCATTCAGTGTATCTATGCATTCCTTATGTATCTTCTAACCCATAGATATAAAAGGTGGAGAACAATAAGCAAAGTCATAGTTGCTATTTTCCCCAAGAAAAGGGGTAAGCTTATGATAGTTGTTGATAATTATTCACAAGGACAAATGCAATTTTGACAAGATCAAGGGATCTATGATCTCTAGGATATTTTGTTGATTTTGATTGTCATTTGATATTATGACTACCCTCTCAAGCGATGAGTCGATAAGGGTAATGACAATGTATGAAGTGACAAGGTCGCTTGACCATGATGAATGATCTAAAAAAATTTAGATTTGAGCATTTTAATTACTTGGCTAGGCCTAGTTTAGCTTCTAATTCCAATTTTTAATAGTAATTGCACATTCCTATACCATGGATTAGTCGAGCTACAATAGCCGTCTTAGAGAATAAAAATTATGCAATGCCAATTAGTTTTATGTTGAATCAATTTTATCGATGATTTGCTGAAAAGATGTCATAGAGGAAATGACATGCAACACCTATTTTCTATGGAGTAGTCTAGCCTCAAAGGCCTTCTTCAGATTTGAAAAGAAGTATATCAGATCAACGATGACAATTTTTTCCCCAAATGTCCTTATGGTAATTTACTCATCTTATCGGATTACATGGAGCGCAAGTCGTTGCAACCGCCAAGTGTATAGGGTAAATTATTGAATACGAGGCACATTTGGTTTTTAATTATTTGATTTTTTTGTTAATTTTGAATTTATTGATCGATCCTAGTGCTTGAAGATCACCAAATGTGCAATACTGATTGCTCTTTTTAAAATTTGATCTGTTAGGAGTAATTAATATGTCATTTTAGACCTTCCCACAGTGGGTTTTGAGTGCATGTATTACTAGTTGCAAACCACGAGTACGGTCTGCGGTTGAAGTTTTCAAATTTTGGGAACCATAGGTCAGACCTACGGGTGACAAACCCTAGTTCCAGAACCACAGGTGTCAGCTGCGGTCCACCAAAATTAGGAGGACCTATAAATAATCTTTCCCATTTGAATTTTTCATTATTTCCTTGAAAGCAACTACAATTGTGAGAGATCTGAGAGGTAGAAGACATTCCTTGATTTGGAACGCTGCCTAAAACTCGACCAAACTTCACATCTATACCCAAATGGCAGATCCTGGATAGCCATCGACTAGCGGAGGTCACAGAGTGGGTAAGGTAACTCGAAACCGAGTCCTTGCAATCAATACCAACTAAAATAAACCACATTAAGTAATGGATTAATGAATTTCATTAAACATTTCATAATGAACCTCACATTAGATTAGGTTGGTTTAGTTTTTAATTTTTTTTTGTCAGCAAGGCTAGGAAGGGACCCAAAATGGGTGTCCTTCCTAGACCGCAATTGATAGCTGTGGTTCCCAATTGTCAGATTGAGGACCATAGGTATCAGCTGCGGTTGGAGTTCAAATTCCAACGGTCAAATTTTGATCGCATGCAGACCATAGGGTTAACCCGCGGTTCGCTAACTTTATAAAAAAATTATCAAATTTTTAATTTTTCTAAGGTTTAATAGGCAATTAATGTCATTTAATGCAATTCTGACTTGCCTAATTATTTTTTTTTATTTTTTCTGAATTCTTTGTGACATGTTTTTGTATTTTTTATCAGTTTTTGAATGTTTTTAAGGTTATTTTTTTATCTATTTTTGCTTGTTTTTAGTTAGATTTTCTCTTATACCATGCTTTTATTTCATAGGTTGACCTCTAGAGCTCATGAGCCAGACCTCTTGAAGACTCTTCGTAGATAGATCACTTCTAGAGAGAAAACATGGTTTGGAGCTGTTGGCTTTGGCTATGTTCTAGATCTACCCACTATTAGGGTGGATCAGGCCTACTTGACTATGTTGGCCCGACGTTGGAATACGTAGACCAACACCTTTCACCTACCTACGGGTGAGATGACCGTCACTCTTGAGGATGTATATCGGATCTTTAGGATCCCTATTGATGGTGATGCCATCACCTCTTCCTCATCCTGGAGAAAGTGGGAAGTCTTTGATACTATCTTTGGTGATCGGAGCCAGGAGGCTCAGTGCATGATCAACCATGGAGGAGTCCATATTGGATACTAGAAGGGTCAGCGCATCTTCTCTATGAGAGAGGTGATATTCATGCACTTGGTGGTGCATATTGTTCTTCTAGACTCCTCGAGCATGAGGATTCTCTGGAACCTCCTGGATAGTGTCAGGAGAGTTACTTAGACCTCCACTACCTAGCCACTAATTCTAGCTTGGGAGAGCAACCTATTATGCTAGCTCTACTAGGAGTTGTATCAAATAATGATCTAAAGTCATTGCAACATTAGTTGCAACCTGCTGCTACAAATCTGGGACTGACAACATATCAAGATCAAGCATCCTATAGATATACCACTTAACATTACTACTATTGATTATCAACATCAGTGCTACATTGTGTGCTGGCCTCAAGAGGAGGAGGGCTTCTAGAGTAGGACTCATGCTGGCGATGTAGATCATTACATTGCAATATTTACAATGCTTAGGCTGGATGACATTGAGTGGTGCTCCTACATGGATTTCTTGGACTAGCCAGAGGTAGGCAAGCAACTACAACAAGCTCATCAAGATAGGTGGCTAGTTGGTCATAAGATCGAGGTTAGAGAGTACCAGTTCTACTTTCACATCCTACGATAGTTCATCCTGGTGCAGAACATCCCATATATTTCATTTATTTATGGGCGTCTAGTCTTAGAGATACACTTGCCATGGATTCATCCTATGACACTTGGAGACAAGGTTGATGACTTCCAGGATTTTGGAAATGACAGGGCTAGGACCATCCCTACATATGATACATGGTGGTCCCTACTATAGTGGTAGGGATTAGGGCCTCTAGGTAGGGTAGACGACCAGACAAAGGTAGAGGTTGATCTAGATGGGCATAGGGTGTGCCAATGGACTAAGGGCAGATGGGGTGTAGAGGCCATCTCCAAGGAGGCTCTATAGGTGGAGGCTGAGGAGGAGGTTGAGGAGGGTGAGGTGCCACCTGATAGCGATGTAGGGTAGCTCCTCACTTAGGTCGCAGACCTATAGAGTCAGATTGGGAGGTTATAGACTCAATAGTTGCAATGAGATAGTTCCATCGCCCTTCTAGAGGTAAAGCTAGATCATAGGGATAGGTAGCTAGCAGAGGCTCAAGGGCAGATCATAAGTTTAATAGCATGGACTATAATGGTAGAGATTCATGTCTGTGAGCTCACTAGTGCACGTAATATGGCACTGGTGTAGCAGGGTGAGGCTATTGCAGAACGTGACTTGCTTAGGGTACATAGGGGGGATCCTTCATCCTCCCAGGCTATCATGGGACCTCCAACTACACCATTATTATTGCTACCAGGCGATTGTGACCCGATGTCAAATATATGGCACTTGTAGGCCCTCATGAAGGAGAGCAATGATATACATATAGGTAGGGTCACCCACATAGACCAGATGGAAGTGTACATTAGGTTTATTGGTGGGTAGGTCTCGAAGGATTCACATGCTATGGGGTCTCATAGGACCAGGTCTAGGACTACAAGACAATCCATAGTGAGCTCCAGCCAATGGATACACAAGATAGAGAGGACACATAGGTCCTCTAGCACACATGGAGGTAGCTCCCATACCAGGTCCAGGGAGACGGGTGTGACCTCTAATCATAGGTCTGGCTACATAGATATACTAGTATCTTGTGTGCTAGGTATATTTGGATTAGGCAGCACACAAAGCCCTTAAAAGGGCACACAGTAGGCACCATAGCTGACTGTAGAGCAGGCTATAGAGCGCAGGGTTGAGGGAGGTAGTGAGAGCTCCATTTCAGGAGGATCAGGTCAGAGCTAGGGCTCTATCTGATCTAGGCTACATTTTTGCATATGTATCATTTTTGGTGTAATATCTAGGACCTACATGATTGTAGCCTATGGGTATTTTGTACTCCTGATGTACTCTTTGGACACACACACACACACACACACACACATATATATATATATATGATATTGATCATTTATGGTTCATTATGTTTCTTTATGTATTTTTAGTTTTCTATTTATGTTATGCACATGGATGCAATTCTTGTGTTAATTTGATGCTATATGATGTGATGTATGGATGAAATGCACTAGATAGCTATTTAATTTTATGATGATAATGATATGCAGTGATCTAGATGTTTAGATGTGCTATATAATGGATGCATATGGATGCGATATTTACTTAAATGCATGTTTAATTTTTCTTTATTGCATGCATTTAATTTATGACGATGTCACAATATACTAATGCAATGTATGTAATGCTTTATTTACATGATGGTAATCTAATGTAAATGAACCTGTATGCTTTAATCACTTAAAACATAAGGAATGAATGCAACATGTGTTTATCAATCTAATGGACGACACCACAGAATGTATAAAATTCATGAATATAATTGAAAATTCTCATAATAATAATTTAATCAATTAATCACCCATATATGAAATGCAATGGTATGTGATGTTATGATGCGAATGATATAATGTGTCATTCTATTTTCCTTTGCAAATTTGAAAAATATGAACAATATAGTCAGTGGCCATATAAATATTATCTCTAATACCCATACGATATCTATCATATATATTTGATTATGCTCTATATATAATGATGTATCATGGACTCGATACTTTGTAGTTTTATTATTTTATATGGTTTGTGATACTTGATATTTTGTTTCTATTAGAGAAATTTTGAGATTTTCCATGAGACTCAAACACCCTAGTAGACTTATCAAAAGTTGTATACTAACCATACTAGAATTCTGAGATATAAGGCTTTCTCTAGGATAGGCCCTAACTATTCATTATCCCTGTGTGTGGACATAGTATATTAAGATAAGACACGATCATTCCTTGATGTCAGACAGGATTCTTTTAGCCCATTGCTAATATAGGGGTTCCACAAATGTCTTATCCAATCCCAAATTTAGATTTTAGTTGGACTAGACCACTAGGCGATATAGAAAACTTGAAGCTATCTCTTCCACATTCAAACATTGGTCTTGTTCATAAGCGAGGTGATAATGCATCAGATATATCATCATGCGTAAGGTATAATAGTGCTGGTAATTCCAGGGATTCAAGCTCCTTCCTTTCTATCCTTCAATTTTTGGGATACTTTCTCATATGTGGTGAAGCAATGGAGTCGATTCCATATTGACTTTGAACTGTATCTGTATCTTCATTTGATCTCTCTTCAAATTATATTTTTGATCTTCATTTGATCTCCACTCGAGCTTTGATTTATGATATTCACTTGATCTTCACTTTAAACTTGATTTGAGCCTATCTTTTTATCTTCATTTGATCTTTACTTTTTGGAATTTACATGTGATAATTTTCTTCAAAAACTTTCCTTTGGGGGATTTACTTTGGAAAATTGTTTCTGGTACATCGATTGAGGATATCGATCTTATGATATCAATGTAGGATATCAATCTGGGAAGTCGATCTATGATATCGATCTAGGGTATCAATATTGAGGATTGATGTGGGATATCACTTTTGGATATTGCTCATTTTATCATAAGCACATGATTTTAAATAGGGAACTAACATGTCATTTTGCAAACTACCAAAATTTCCCATACCATATGCATAGAGGGATAAGCAAGAATAACTATTTTTGCTTTAGGATACACGGTCCTATTTCATGGCTTTTTATCTTCCCCTAGTCCTTATTAGGATTGTTTGATTTGTGGATTAGTGATAGAATTCTGATATGCTAAGGGTTATACTAAATGGACCTTAGCTACAAAAGTAAAGCGATTTTTCTATCAACTCTTGATAAGACCCCTAGGTATGGTTGGATAACCAAAAAACCTAAGTATATCTCCACAACAACAAAATAGGTTGTGTTGAAAAACACAATTATTCATATGAATGATGGATCATGATAAATGTAGAGATGCATGATTTAGACACAAATGTGGTGTCGTTTGTAAGACTGACAAACATAATCTCTTCTATTATGAAATGTAACGGATGATGAATGACTATATGCAATGTAATGACATGAATGCATGTGTGAATGAAAATGTTGAATGCAAATGCAAATATTTTTGGATTTTATGCTTTACCAATTTTTTTTTGGAATTTTATTGATTTTATAATTTTTATGAGTTTTTGAACCTCATATCTGACCAAACGGTGAGTACATGCCTTTGGAGCCTTTAGGAGTGACCAATCAGTGAGGAAATACTGTTGGAGCTTTTAGAATTGACCAAAGGGATTATGAGAACCTTTGGGGCATTTTGGGATGTGATATTCTCACAATGGCACTGAGAGGGGGGGTGAATCAGTGCAGCTATTTAAAATTTAAATCTGTAACACTTAATGCTGAAATAATGCAAGCTCAAAATAGATATAGCAAATGTAACAAGAGAGCAACACACAACACAAGATGTAACGAGGTTCACCGGTTTGGCTACTCCTCAAAATAGACTGTTTGGACTTCAATCCAAATCCAGCCTTTGCAAAGTTTCAACTTTACAAACAATTTACCAGCACCCACTGGAAGGAGCACCAACCCCTGATTTATCTGCTACAACAAAAAGGAGCACCAACCCCTTATTCCAAGCACCAACTTGGATCTCTTATTTTTAATCTTAGATTGACATAAGAATGCCTTCCTTTTTACAAGACCCTCACTGGTCTATTGCTCACTCAAATCAATCTCATAGAAGCATAAGGAGAATTGTTAGAGACTCAATATGTTCTATTGCTTACAAAACCTTTCTGTCAATTTGCATAAATAAAACCAGGTTTTTCAGCTCAGTTACGGTTTTGCCTACCGCACCCTTACGGCATTTTTACAGCCCTTTTCCTGTGCTTCTTACAGCACTCTTACTCAACCTTTCTTTCAGTTTTCTTAAGAATAAACAAGGTTGCAGTAACCTTTCTTACTGCATTTTTACAGTCCTATATACTGGCTCACTTAAACGGCTCTTTCAAATTGGCTCTGCTTTTCCCTCCTTTTTGCCATGCTTTCTCAGCTGCGTTGATTTCGATGCACTACGGACCCACTACTGTACCCATGCTACCGCATTCTTTCTGCTGCACTATTATAGCCCATGCTTTCTGTGCTTTCTCGGCCTCGAGCCTGCCATCGCACTGCTGACTCACTACCGCACGCATGTTGTCATGTTCTTTCTGCTATACTATTACAGCCTATGCTATCTGCGCTTTCTCGGCTTGAACTATTTTATTCAATCTATAATATTATATTACATCTTTGTTATTTCTCGTTTCTCTCTTTCACTTGCACCCACTATGCGTACTTATATTATAATATTAGTTTCTATTCTTTATTAGATCTTGTTTCGTAGTTTTCATGTCATTTTTTCTCATTATTATTATTAATTCTTTATTTCCTCTAACTATCACTATGTATGCTTCTTGGCTTTTACGTGAAACTATGACATGTCGTCGATATCAGACATTTCCCCTTTGACTTTTCTTACAACACATGATCGCGATATCGACATGTCTTCCTCTTTCTTCTTTTTCTTGCACTCTTCTTTACAAAACTTGACATGTCACGAAATCATGACATTTTTCGCTTCCTTGCACTCTTCTCTGCAAGCAATCGCAAAAACCTGACATGTCACGAAAATCATGACACTTTTCACTTCCGTACACTCTACTTGGCTAGCACCAGTGAAAACATGACATGTCACAAAATCACGACGCATTCACTGCCTTGATCTCTTTCTCTTTGTTGGCACTTATTGGAAATCGTGACACTTCTCTTTGCTCCCACACTTCGTAATTCTTCATGCACTCAGAAATGGAACATGTCACGAAATCATGACATATTTTGCCTTAGCACTTTCTTTGCCTTTCCCAAAAGAACATGTCTCGAAATCAATCTTTTTCTTTTCTCTTTCTTCCTTTTTCCTTTTTTCCTTAGTTTTCTCAACAATGTCACGGAAAATCGCGATAGTTTTCCTTGCAAACGCTTCTTCTCCAAACATGTCATGAAATCGTGACAGCTTTTCCTTAGCGCTTCTTCTCCGAACATGTCATGAAATCGTCGACAGTTTTTCTACTTGGCTTCTTTGCTTCCAACATGTCGTGAAATCGTGATAGTTTTTCTCTTTTTCAACATGTCACGAAATCGTGATAGTTTTTCTACTTGGCTTCTTTGCTTCCAACATGTCGCGAAATCGTGACAGTTTTTCTGTCTTGCCCAACATGTCGCGAAATCATGATAGTTTTTCTACTTGGCTTCTTTGCTTCCAACATGTCGTGAAATCGTGACAGTTTTTTTTCCTTCAACATGTCGCGATATCATGATGTTTTCTTTTTTTTAACATGTCGTGAATCGTGCGTTTTTCTTTATGTCAGAAATCGTGAATTTTCACATTTTCTCTCTCCTCCGTTATGTCACGAAATCATGACAGAAAACATGTCGCGATATCGCGACAGTTTTCTAACTTGTCTTTTTCTTCGAATTTTTGAAACTGGGCCACTTCTGTCTGCTTGGAAATTCACAGTACATGCTCTGACTGACCTCTGAACTCCTGTCCACTGCATCAACTGATCTATCTATCTGTGTTGACAACAATGACAATACTTTGGCTGCACCTTGCTCAACAATCTCCCCCTTTGGAATTGTTGGCAACACATGCAGTTTCCTGTATTTCTTCTCCCCCTTTGACAATAATACCAAAGGGCTGCTGCAGACTCCCCCTGAGTCCATGCACAACATTCTCAGGCAAAATTTGTTATCCTTAGTAAAAATCATAAATGAGAGCAAAAATATAGACAAATATACGAATGCTCCCCCTGAGAATGTGTTCCCAATAGCTAGTCAGTTCTTGGGTAGTGTGACCACTCCTAATTTACTGTGAAGGTATTCAAAAGCTTCCTTGGGCAACGGTTTTGTGAAGATATCTGCTACTTGCTCTGTAGTTGGAACAAAATCCAACTTAACCTCACCTTCTGCAACTTTATCCTTCAAAAAGTGATACCGGATTGCAATATGTTTGGTGCGGGAATGCATAACCGGATTCTTTGAGATGTTAATTGCACTGGTATTATCACATTTAATGGAAATTGGCTCTTTGAAATTAATACCCAGATCTTTCAGTGTTTGTCTCATCCATAATATCTGTGTACAACATGTTGTTGCTGCAATGTATTCTGCTTCTGCTGTGGATAAAGAGACTGATTCTTGTTTCTTGCTGTGCCATGCTACCAATCTGTCTCCAAGATAAAATGCACCTCCACTGGTACTCTTTCTGTCATCTATACATCCTGCCCAATCTGCATCTGAATATGCAATCAGAGTGAAGTCTTTTCCTTTTGGATACCATAACCCATACTCCATAGTACCCTTGAGGTACCTAAAAATCCTTTTCATAGCTGTCACATGAGTCTCTTTTGGACTAGCCTGAAATCTTGCAACCATGCAAACTGCCTGTAAGATGTCTGGTCTGGTGGCTGTCAAATACAGCAGGCTCCCAATCATAGATCTGTACATTGTTTGATCAACATCTGGAGATTTGTCATCCTTGCTTAACTTGCAGCCTGTTATCATAGGAGTGCTAACAGGTTTACTATCCTCCATTGTGAACTTTTTCAGCATTTCTTTCACATATTTTACTTGAGAAATAAAAATTCCTTTGTCAGTTTGATTAACTTGCAGTCCGAGGAAATATGAAAGTTCACCAATCATAGACATTTCAAATTCTTTCTGCATTTTATTTGCTATGTCTCTACATGACTCATCATTGTTGTTGCCAAATATTATATCATCTACATAAACAACAAGGACAATAAGATTGCCATTCTCTATTTTGATATATAAATTGCTGTCCACCATACCTTTCTTGAACCCTTGCTGAGTGAGATAGTTGTCCAGTCTTGCATACCATGCTCTGGGTGCCTGTTTCAAGCCATACAATGCTTTCTTCAGCTTGCAAACAAAGTTGGGATTATCACAGAGTTGAAAACCATCTGGTTGTTCAATATAAACTTCTTCTTCAAGATTTCCATTCAGAAATGCTGATTTCACATCCATCTGATAAACTTTGAAATTCCTGTGGACTGCTAAAGCCAGAAATAGTCTGATTGCTTCAAGTCTGGCCACTGGTGCAAAAGTTTCTTCAAAGTCAATCCCTTCAACTTGAGCATAGCCTTTACAGACCAATCTTGCTTTATTCCTTACAACCTGTCCGTCTTCATTCAATTTGTTTCGAAAAATCCATTTTGTACCGATTATGTTTTTATTTGCAGGCCTTGGTACTAATTCCCAGGTTTTGTTTTTCTCAATCTGATCAAGTTCTTCATTTATTGACTCCATCCAACTTTCATCTGTGCTTGCTTCAGCAACATTTTTGGGTTCAATGCTGGATAACAGGGAGTAGTTACTTACTACTCTTCTTCTTGTCTTAACACCAACTGTGGGGTCCCCAATAATTTGCTCTCTGGGATGATTTTTTTGCCAGCTTCCAGTTTTGAATTTATTGTTTTCTTCTACTTCTGAATCAATACTTAAATCATCTGGGTCAATTTTTTGATTCTCTTCTGCTTCCTTTTCTTCATCTCCTTCAATAGCTTCTTTATAAATAGGGTAGTTTTCTTCACAGCTGACTGTTTGTTTCCTATCTTCATCAAATTTAACATCAGCACTGTCTACAATTTTCTTTAGCCTTTTGTTGTAGCATTTGTAAGCTTTGCTTTTTGATGAATAGCCAACAAAGATACCTTCATCAGCTCTATCTTCAAACTTACCAAGATTATCTTCAGTTCTTTTGATGTAACACTTGCTGCCAAAGACTTTGAAGTATTTTGTTGTTGCCTTCTTGCCGAACCAAAGCTCATAAGGGGTTTTGCTTTCATGTGTCCTCAACATGCACCTGTTTTGGATATAAACTACAGTATGGACTGCCTCTTTCCAAAATATGTCTACAATTTTGCTTTCAGTCAACATTGTCCGTGCCATTTCCTATACAGTTCTGTTCTTTCTTTCTACAACACCATTCTGTTGAGGTGTCCTTGCTGCTGAAAACTGTCTTCTGATCCCATATTTTTGACAGTATTCTTCAAACTCCTCTGAGATGAACTCTCCTCCTCTATCTGATCTTAAACATTTGATCCTCTTTCCTGTTTCATTTTCAACTTGGTTTTTGAAAGTCTTGAACATTTCAAAAGCTTCAGATTTATGCTTTAAAAAGAATATCCAGGTCATTCTGGAATAGTCGTCTATGCACAACATAAAGTATTTATCACCATTTATACTTTGTGTTCTCATGGGTCCACATAAATCAGTATGAATTAGTTCTAAAGGTTTGCTGGTAAAGTACTCCTTTGATTTAAATGTGGCTCTAGTTTGTTTCCCCTTTTGGCATGAAGCACATATGCTATTTGAAGGTTTGCCAATAGTGGGTATATCTCTTACTGCCCTTTTTGAGCTGATTTTTACCAGATTGTCAAAGCTTATATGACCGAGCCTCTTGTGCCACAGCCAATTTTCATCTTCCTGTCCAATCATGCACGATCCTTCTGAAGTCTCTGAGAGAGTATACAGATTTCTAGAAGTCCTCAATCCAGTGGCTATCAACTTCCCACTGTTTGCTTTTCTTACTTCACAACCCTGCCTTTTAAAAATTACTTCATGACCTTTGTCACAAATTTGACTTATGCTCAGCAAGTTATGCTTCAGACCAATAACAAACAATACTTCTTTAGATTTTATTTTTTCGTCACTTATCTTGACTGATCCTTTGCCAACTATCTTGGCTCCATCATTATTTCCAAATTTTACAGAACCACCTTCATATTTCTGTAATTTCTCAAATTTTTGTTTGTCACCTGTCATGTGACTGGAGCATCCACTATCTAGTATCCATGGTGCAGATTTGTTCTGTGCTTTGAATGTTGTCTGTACAATCAAGGATTCCTTTTCTTCCTTGGGTCGCTCCTTTTCTCTCCACTCTGGTTTGACTGTAGTTTTGGATACTTGTTTAGCCTTTTCCCTTTCATTGACTTGTGCCTGTTTTTCGAGAAATTTTTTGTTTTGTTTCAATCCATTTGGTTGATATTTTCTTCCCTGATTTTTATTTCCTGCAAAAGAGCTACGACAATTTCTTGCAATATGTCCAAAGTTATGACAGTTATAACATTCTACTGCATATTCTATCAAAGGTGAAAAAACATTTCTACTATTGAAATTCCTTTGTCCTATATTATACCTGCAATTTGAAATTTTATGACCATAAGCATTGCATTTAAAACAATAACCAGAAAAGGAATGATTAAACCTGGGTAATGGTCTTTGCCATGTAGTAGTAGGAGCCATAGGTCTTCTTCTTCTTGGATGTGTGACTTTGGTGAATCCATTGTTGTCAGTACTCTTCTTGAGCCTGGCATTATTGTTCTTTTTAGCATGATTTGGTTTTTCTTGATCAACCCTGATCTTTTCTTCTTTCTTTATGGGTTCTACATTTAAGGCCTTTGAACCCTTTGATGATTCTCCTTCATCGAAGCCCAAACCAAATTTGATGTCGAAGGCCTTTGGTTATTTAACATTTTATCCAACTTTACAGTACTGTCTTCAAACTTATGATAACAACTCAATTTCCTATTCATCTCCTCTAGCTGCATCCTTAACTTAACAATGTCTTCTTCTAGCTTGTTGCATTCATCTATCTTTGCAGTTAATTGTACATCGAGAACTTTAGACATTTCTTAAATTCATCTATCTGTACTTTCAAGCTGTTTATTATTTCATTGGCATCCTCAAGCTTTCTTGAAACCTTTTTATTCTTTTTCCTTTCTGTGCTTAGTTCTTTAAGTGCAGCAACTAACTCACCTTCCAGATAAACTTCAGCCTCATCTTCAGGTTTCTCATTACACTCCAGTTTTTCCTCTGTTATTCTTTCTTCAAATGCCATGAACAAAGCTTCACCTGCTTCTTCTTCAGAATCCTCGACTCCTCACCGAGCAGTCTTCAGAAGAGTTGACATTCTTGGATATGAAACTTTTCTTCTTGAAGTTGCTTTTTCTAAAATGTGGTTTCTTCTTCCAGTCACTTCTTTCTTGGTGTGACCCTTCACCACTTTTGTTTTTCTCATTCATTGGGCATTTAGCTGCAAAGTGCCCGATGCCTCCACAGTTGAAACACTTGAATGGTAACTTTCCTCTGTACTTTCCTTTTCCCTTTATTAGTTTCCTAACAAAGTTTGCTTCTGTTTCATCTGAAGATTCTTCTTCTACAGATTCTTGATTAGCTTTTATATTTTTGTGTGCTTTAAAAGTAGCTTCTCTATCCGAGGGCTTAGTTTGTCCTATTCTCATTTCATATGCAGTTAAAGAACCATGCATTTCATCCATGCTAAAAGAATTTAGATCTTTAGCTTCTTCTATAGCAGAAACTTTAGAATCAAATCTTTTGTGAAGAGTTCTTAATACCTTTTTCACGATGACCGCATCTTCTATTTCCTCACCGAGTCCTCTAATTGCATTAATGATTCCATTGACTCTCAGCATATAAGCCTCTATGTTCTCATCATCATTCATTTTTAATGCTTCGAACTGAGCTCGATGCGTCTGTAGCTTGGCTTCCTTGATCTTGCTGTCTCCTTCATGAATGCTCTACAATTTGTCCCACATGTCTTTTGCTGTTTTACAGCTCATGATCCTTATCAGTTCATTGTCTACTAACCCACACATTATAGCATTCTTTGCTTTAGAGTTATTCTCAAACTTTTTCTTCTCAGCAGCATCAGATGGAGGAGTAGAGGATATTGTGTACCCACTTTCTACTGACTCCCAAATGTCATAACCCAAAGCACACAGATAAGTCTGCATCCTGAGTCTCCAGAAAGAGTAATTAGTTCCATCGAACAAAGGAGCTTTGTTGGATGAAAATCCTTCACCACCGGCCATTGTGATTCTTCCAAGATCACCTTAGCTGATTAAGCTAGTTCAGGAACCTTGCTCTGATACCAATTGATATTCTCACAACGACACTGAGAGGGGGGTGAATCAGTGCAGCTATTTAAAATTTAAATCTGCAACACTTAATGCTGAAATAATGCTAGCTCAAAATAGATATAGCAAATATAACAAGAGAGCAACACACAACACAAGATGTAACGAGGTTCACCGGTTTGGCTACTCCTCAAAATAGACTGTTTGGACTTCAATCCAAATCCAGCCTTTGCAAAGTTTCAACTTTACAAACAATTTACCAGCACCCACTGGAAGGAGCACCAACCCCTGATTTATCTGCTACAACAGAAAGGAGCACCAACCCCTTATTCCAAGCACCAACTTGGATCTCTTATTTTTAATCTTAGATTGACATAAGAATGCCTTCCTTTTTACAAGACCCTCACTGGTCTATTGCTCACTCAAATCAATCTCATAGAAGCATAAGGAGAATTGTTAGAGACTCAATATGTTCTATTGCTTACAAAACCTTTCTGTCAATTTGCATAAATAAAACTAGGTTTTTCAGCTCAGTTACGGTTTTGCCTACCGCACTCTTACGGCTTTTTATAGCCCTTTTTCTGTGCTTCTTACAACACTCTTACTCAACCTTTCTTTCAGTTTTCTTAAGAATAAACAAGGTTGCAGTAACCTTTCTTACTGCATTTTTACAGTCCTATATACTGGCTCACTTAAACGGCTCTTTCAAATCGGCTCTTCTTTTCCCTCCTTTTTGCCATGCTTTCTCAGCTGCGTTGATTTCGATGCACTGCGGACCCACTACTGTACCCATGCTGCCACATTCTTTCTGTTGCACTATTATAGCCCATGCTTTCTACGCTTTCTCGGCCTCGAGCTTGCCACCGCACTGCTAACTCACTACCGCACGCATGTTGCCGTGTTCTTTCTACTATACTATTATAGCCTATGCTATCTGCGCTTTCTTGGCTTTTGTATATTTTATTGTAATCTATTATATTTTATTGTAATCTATTATACTTTATTACAACCCATGCTCTTTTCGCTGCACCGCACACCCACTATAGTAGTCTTATTATAATAATATATTCTATCTGGTTTTCTTCAGATTTCTCCCATCTGTAGATTTGTCCGTCACTTATTATTATACCTACTTGCATGCTTCGTAACTCCACATATGACTTTTATTACTTCTTATTCCTGCATGATCTCCTTCTACAACTGTCCCTGTGTATGCTTCTTTGGCTTTTACACGTGAAACTATGACATGTCACGATATCATGACAATTTCCCTTTGACTTTTTCTTGATAGTAAATGAAAACTGACATGTCACGATATCAGACATTCTTCCTCCTTCTCTTTCTCGCATCACTCTTCTGCTTTTTCCTTCCTCTTCTTCTCCCCTGACATGTCATGAAATCGTGACATTTTTCCTTCCTTGCACTCTTCCTGGCATGCAACCGTGAAAACTTGACATGTCATGAAATTATGACACTTTTTGCTTCCGTACACTCTACTTGGCTCGCACCAGTGAAAACAGGACATGTCACGAAATCGTGACGCATTTTTGCCTTGATCTCTTTTTCTCTTCCAAACATGTCAGAAATCGACACTTTTTGCTGTCGTACACTTCTCTTTGCATGCACCAGTGAAAACATGACATGTCGTGAAATCGTGACACTTCTCGCTGTCGTACATTCTTCTCCGCATGCCTCAACGAAATCGAAACATGTCATGAAATCGTGACATCTTTTTGCCTTAGCGCTTTTCTTTGCCTTTCGCCCGTGAAAATGAAACATGTCACGAAATCGTGACATCTTTTTGCCTTAGCGCTTTCTTTTGTTCTTCCAAAAACATGTCAGAAATCGTGACTTTATCTTTTTGCCTTAGCGCTTTTCTCCAAACATGTCACGAAATCATGATAGTTTTCCTTGCAAGCGCTTCTTCTCCAAACATGTCATGAAATCGTGACAGTTTTCCTTGCAAGCGCTTCTTCTCCAAACATGTCATGAAATCGTGACAGTTTTCTTACTTGCCTTCTTCTTCCAACATGTCACGAAATCGTGATAGTTTTTCTACTTGGCTTCTTTGCTTCCAACATGTCATGAAATCGTGACAGTTTTTCTATTTCTTTTCCAACATGTCGTGAAATCGTGATAGTTTTTCTACTTGGCTTCTTTGCTTCCAACATGTCACGAAATCATGACAGTTTTTCTTTTCTTTTCATGTTAAATAGCAGTTTTTCTACTTGGCTTCTTTGCTTCCAACATGTCACGAAATCGTGACAGTTTTTCTTCTTTTCTCTCTCCTCCATGTCGTGATATCATTTTCTACTTGGCTTCTTTTCTCCGACATGTCACGATATCATGATAGTTTTTCATCTTTCTCTACACATGTCATGAAATCATGACAGCTTTTCCAACTTTTTCTCTCTCCTCCGTTATGTCGCGAAATCACGACAGAAAACATGTCGCGATATCGCGACAGTTTTCTAACTTGTCTTTTTCTTTGAATTTTTGAAACTGGGCCACTTCTGTCTGCTTGGAAATTCATAGTACATGCTCTGACTGACCTCTGAACTCCTGTCCACTGCATCAACTGATCTATCTGTCTGTGTTGACAACAATGACAATACTTTGGCTGATAATACTTTGGCTGCACCTTGCTCAACAGGATGACCAAGCAATTTTTGAGAATCCTTTGAGATTTTGGGTTGACCAAGCAATTTTTTTGAAATCCTTGGTGCCTTTTGATTGACCAAACTACTCACAGATGAGCTTGGAGCCTTTTAGGATGACCGAGTGGTTTTTAACAAACCCTCGAGGCCTTTTGGGGTTTGACCAAAGGGCTTATAGATGCCTTTGGAGCTTTTTGATTGACCAAACTACTCATGAGAGAGTTTGGAGCCTTTTAGGATGACCGAGCGGTTATAAGCAAACCCTCGAGGCCTTTTACTATGCTTTCAAGCATAAAATGCCTTAATATGGATGATGTTGAGAGGTTCAGGCTCTTCAACACCTCCTAGTGATGTTAGGTGATAGGTACCTAGACCAATATTTTCAGATATGATATAGGGTCCTAGCCAATTAGCCATAAATTTGTCTCGCATATCTGGCTGAAAATTAGAGTTCTGTTGGTTCTCTTTCAAGACAAGATCCCCAACCTCAAAGTCTCTCTGGTGGACTTTGATATTGTAAGCTCATTTTAGTCGCTCCTGATAAATATGGAGATGCTCCAAGGCATTCACGCGATGTTCATCAAGCAACATTAGTTGATCCAGTCGAGCTTGCCGTGTGGTGTCATCATCGATGAACTCTTTCAATGTGACGCGCAGCATTGGAATTTCCAATTCCAAGGGCATAATGGCCTCAACACCATATACTAGTGAGAATGGCATTGCCCCAATGGGCATCCGAATACTAGTCCTGTAAGCCCATAATGCAAGGGGTAGCTGGATATGCCAGTCTTTGTGGTTTTCTTGGACCATATTTTTCAAGATGGCCACCACTATCTTATTTGAAGCTTTAGCCTACCCATTTGCTTGTGGATAGTATGGAGTCACAAAACTATGTTTGATTCTATATTTAGATGTCAAAGCTCTCACAGTTTTGTTCTTGAATGATGTTCCATTATCCGATATTATTTTGGATGGAATCCCAAAATGACTTATGATATGCTCTAGTATAAACTCTGCTATATGAGCTCCAGTTGTCATTGTTAAGGGTATTGCTTCCACCCACTTTATGAAATACTCAGTAGCCATGATTATAAATGTATGTCGGCTCGATGATGGGGGAGAGATCTTGCCTATAAGATCTAGTCCCCACTGAGAAAATGGCCAAGCCACTTGGATGGGCTGTAAGGCCTGTGATGGCAAGTGCGTAAGATTAGCATGATGCTGACATTTGATGCATTTCTTGACATACACATTGCACTCCTTCTCCATAGTGGGCCAATAGTAGCCCATTCGAAGGATGCGCTTGATGATGGCCATGCCATTGAAATGGCCACCGCATGTACCATCATGAGCTTGTGAGATTGCCCAAGATGCCTCTTGGGGCTCTAGACAATGAAGGAGAACTCCATCATAACTTCTACGGTACAAGATGTCTCCTATTAAGACATATTTAGTCACTTTTTGTTTAAATGTGTGTCTTGCGACATGCGACAATCCCTCTGGGATCATACTAAGTTTTAGGAAGTCTTTAATTTATGACATCCAATTTTGATAAATCTCAACTTCGACTGCTAAGATGACTTGCTCCCCTTGCATATTTACCTTTGCAAATGCAGACTAGGAAACAACCTTATGGTGAATGGTAGTACCACTCCCCATCGGACTCTGAGAGGTTAATGACCCCCAGGGTGCCTTCTTCAAAAAGTCTTCAGCTCTGTAGAACCATTCAGCTTTTGGTTCTGTGCTAATCATATTGACTGACATTTTATTATCAAAGGCTTCTCGCTCCGCTACGGGATGCGAGAGCATTTTAACATGAATGGTAGTGAAATCAGCAGATGGATTCTGAGGGATTAAGGATCCCAAGGATGCCATGGTGTCTGCGAACTTGTTTGATGAATGAGGGATTGCCTCGATGTCATACCATTCCAATTTAGCTAAATACATGATTACAAGATCTTTATAGGCTTTCAGTACGGGACATCGACACTGAAAGAGCCCCTTGACTTGATTTACTATGAGCAAGGAGTCACCAAAGATGTTTAATATTTTAATATTCATGGCGATAGCTATGTGGAGCCCTAGCAGTAGGGCTTCGTACTCAGCGTTGTTGTTGGTGCACAAAAAATCTAATTTAAATGACAAGGGCATTGGAGCTCCTTGTGGTATGAAAAACACTATTTTAGCACCACCCCCTTGCTCGCACTTCGAACCATCAAAGAACAGAGTCATATCAACATTGTTCTCTAGTTCTTCGGGTTTGGGAGCTTCAGATACGATGAAGACTACATCGTCCGAAAGCTCTATGGTTAGAGGCCTATTGTTTGACAGTGGTGCCTCAACTAATTGATCAGCTATGACCTATCCCTTAATGGACTTCTGGCTTATGAATTCCAGATCAAATTCTATCAATAGCATGATCCACTTCATAGTACGTGTATTGTGATACGTCTTACTCATCATGTACTATAAAGGGTTTTGTTTTGATATAACATATGTTGTATGACTCAACATATAGTGCCACAATTTCTTTGTAGCGAACACTACTGCTAAACATAGTTTCTCCACATATGCATACCCTAGCTCGTAACTCACCAAGGTTCGGCTAATATAATATATGGCTTGTTCCTTGCCTTGCATATTCTTTTGGGCTAACATGGTCCCTAATGCAAAGTCGATCACCGATATATATAGCAAAAAAGGCACATCTGGCCTTGGTGGAGCTAGCACTGGTGGCATCGCTAGGTATTGCTTTATTTCAGTGAAAGTTGCTTGACAATCCTCATCCCAATTGAATGGGACCCCCTTGTGTAGCAGTCGATTCATGGGTCGACATTTATCCGATAACTGAGCGATGAATCACTTTATCGATGCTACTCTACCCTGAAGGCTTCTTAATTCTTTAATATTGGAGGGAGGATGCATTTCTAAGATAGCCTTGACCTTCGTTGGGTCAACTTCGATGCCTCTCTTTGAGATGATGAATCCTAATAGCTTACCAAAAGTTATGCCAAATACGCACTTCTTAGGATTCAACCTAACATTATACTCTATTAGGCGATCGAAGACCTTCCTTAAGACCTCCACATGCTCAATACGTAGCAATGACTTGGCTAACAAGTCATCCATGTAATATTCTAGGATCTTATGCATATAGTCATGAAAAATGTATGTCATGGCCCACTGGTATGTTGCACCAGCATTTTTGAGGCCGAATGGCATAACTTTGTAGAAAAATGTTCCCCATGGCATTATAAATGTGGTTTTGTGCTGGTCTTTGGGTTTAATCCAAATTTGATTGTAACCAAAAAAACCATCCATTAAGGAGAGCATTTCATGACCTACAGTTGCATCCACAAGAGCATCGATATTAGGCAACAGAAATGAATCTTTGGGTGTTGCCTTATTGAGGTCTCTAAAATCCGTACAAATACGGATCCTTCCATCAGGTTTTCCTATGGGTACCATATTGGACACCCATTTCGGATAGTCGATGGAAATCACAAATTCTACATCCAACAACTTTTGTAGCTCATATTTCACCATTAAGGCTACTATCGGATGCATCTTTCTAAGTTTTTTCTTGACCGACTTCTTTGTCAGATCTAGCGAAAGGTTATGAGTAACCAATTTTGGGTCTAGACCTGGCATATCCTTGTACGTCCAAGCAAATAGATTTGGTCTCTCTTTCAGCAGAGGGATGAGGGTGGCCCACTCATCTGGAGTGAGACTCTCTCCAAATTTAACCTTCTTTGAATTGGTGGGATCGTTGCTGATATCCACCTCGAAGGTTTCCTCTACTGACATATGTGATCCCTCCTCAAGCTGATGAGGCGTAGGAATCAAATGGATGTCATCCATCGGGTTGATAGGTTCCACGTTGGAAGCATTTTCGGCATGATAGACATCGTATGCACAACCTGGCGCAAAATGGAAAGGTTGCAACATTTCTTCATTAGGGAAGAAATCTTCAGGCTCTATAGGTGAATCAGCGTGATCCCAGTCGATAGCATCTTTGTTAAGATACAATGGTTTGGATGGATCTACTGGATTGCAGAGTGGAGTGGTCAAATCAATGGAGACCATATTGATGGAATGGTATTGGCCTCCAGAACCACATGGACAAACTTCTATATAATCGATGTAGTCCTCATACCCATGATCTGGCTCTAATGGCACAGGCACAAAGGGGTCTTCTCTGTGAGGACTACGGACAATTGGATCCTCCCTATGCACTAATTGCAAAATAGGATCATTTGGCTCATGGAGCTCCATGTAGGTCGGTGGAAGAGGATTAACCAACCGATAAATTTGCTCCAGGTTTAATCGTCTTGCTCTCAGACGAGGACCAACACGTAACTGATGATAGACCTCATCTATGTCGATGGGTTGATGATGGTGATGCAAATAAGGAGGACCAAGGTAGGCCCTCTCTAACTCATCTTCTTCATCACTGTCCGACAACCAAAACCCATCATTCTCTCCTACTCCTATGGGGCGCTCTGGCAAGTGCGGCCCCATGAATCTAACCTCTTGATTGCTGTCATCACTATCTAGATAAATCGGATAATTATACCGTAAGTGTGACACTACCAAGAAATCTAGCTCTGCTTCTTCCCCCAAGTGATCAATGTTGGGAAGAGTCTCTTCGGTAACATGTACCGACTCTGTAGGTGGTATGTGATGTGCATGCAAAGACCCTAGATAGGTCACCTCGGCTTCATCCTCAGATTGATCATTGTTTGAGGATTCACTGTCAGCATCATAACTTGGTCCACTCATCTCGGAGGTGGACTCCTCTCCATCATCACTGTATAGATCTCCTGACTTGAGATCACCCAAAATTATGGGGCTATGCCCCTACACACCTGTGTCATTGGTAGCATTACGGATTTGATGACCCAGGTTGTCTCTGGGGTTCCACTCTATATCAGTATGCTCTAGGAGCTCTTCATGATTTCCTTCAAGTGGCTCAATGGTGATGACAGATACCATTGGGTGAGTCCTCTAGAATTTGGATGGATTAGGATGATATGGGTTAAAGTCCATGTCATCCCCCAGACTAAGGTACAAGTGATCTAAGGATGCTATGAGCAAGTCATCTTGTCCTTGTATCTATAATCCTAGGCTGAACCTATCAGTTGCTAACTGATAACGTGGCTCGAGCGGAGTCCTACATCCTTGTTCAAAGAGACCAAGGTCGTACCCATGCCAATGATATAACTCAAAAATATGTCTGGCATAGTCAGGGTTTGATAGATAATGAACATTCACCGTGAATGGTTCATCATCATCTTCGTCCATGGGCGTACATGTGGGAAGCTGATCTAGCCTCGCATAGATGAAGTTAGTCTGGTTAGGTGGTTCTCCCAATGGAACCATCGATCCAACCAAAAATCGGTGAGCATGGGGGTGGCCCATCTCTTGTGCTGTCTCCAAAATCGGTTCAAAGGTAACATTTTACACAATATACTCTCCTAACCCTGTGTTGGCTAGATGAACCATCACCCATGGTGCGGATGACCCTATTGATGATGTAGGTGAGGTAGGCTGAGGTACCTCCTCGGCTATATCTTGGGCTTCCTCTACTTCCATAGGGATGGGAGCCTCCTCGATGACTAGTTTGGGCATATGTATCTTCTCTTTTTCACCCAATTTTACCTTTTACTTCCTCTTATCTCGAAGCATCGTTGATGCAATCGGTCTCAAGGAAGTAGCAGTAGTATGCTCAGATCTGTGTGACATAGATATCGATGGTTGAGCATCTACTCTTTGCTTTCTTTCTGGAATCTTAGTCTAGTGATGTTGGCCGAACGTCCAGGTGCATTGATGGGAGTATGAAACCCCCTGGCAGATCTACCATGTTCACAAATTTGAATGGTTCTCCATCTAACGGTACCACGTGAACTTGTCCCTCATGAATGTACTTCATGCATTGATGTAATATCGAGGGAATGCAATGCATCTCATGAATCCAGGGCCTCCCTAGCAGGATGTTGTACTGCATGGCTCCTTCTATCACATGACACATCATAGAGATGGTCTTTAGGCCTACTTGGATGGGTAGGACAATCGTACCAACCATCGAACATAACGCATCGTTAAACACTCTCAACGTGAATGCAGTTGGCACAATGTGTGATTTTGGCAGCTTCAAGGGACTCAAAGCCTTGGTCGTTATGATGTTGATCGATGAACCAGTGTCGACCAAGACCCTTTTGAATGGCATGTGGTTGATACATGCAATAATATGCAATGATGGGTCAGCCGTATCAGTGGGAACCATCCTAATCTCATGATCATAAAATTGGATCGTTGGTTCTTGGCACTGCTGTACATGTCCCATAAAATTTGTGAATGCTTGAGCATCCTAGGATTGTACTTCAATAGACCTCAAAATGTCCATAAGAGTCTCCTTGTGCCTAGGGGACTACTGTATCAATTCATATATAGACAGCTTTGCAGGAGCTGTCTACAGGTTTTGGACTAGCCTGCTCCGTATGGTCACCACCGATCTCGTTGGTGGGCCTAGAATATTCTGCATCGGTTGTTGATTCAGCATGGCTTGTATTCTTATGGGAGCACATGGTTGATTCAGCTGCTCATACCTCCCATGCCTTGTGACAACATTAACCATACCAATGAACCCCTGAGTAGGTGGTTCGACGCGCACCTGGTTGACGTGACCAACGTTGTTGCACGGTGCCTCATGGTTTGGAAGTGGATTCTTGTAAATCCCCATGTTCTGGTTGTCAGGCGCTAGTGGATTACTTGGCACTACAAGCTCTCCTTTCTCAATCATGTTTTGCATGATATGCTTGAAGGACCAACATACTTCGATGTCATGACCCTTCGCTCGGTGAAAGATGCAAAACAGGTCATCCTGGTACCCCTTTGCCTTGGGTTGATTTGGATCGACCATCTTGATTTTGGGTAATCTTATTGCCTTGGCCTCACACAATTGGTGGAATATCAACGTCAGAAATTCTATCAAAGGTGTGAATTGGTGAGGTGGGCGTTGTTCTTTGTTCTTGCCCTTATAGTTATTATTGCACTTTTCGTACTACACAGGAGGAGGTTGGGCCTGATAATTTTGCTTTTGCTGCCCTTTATCCTCTCTCTGGAGGTTCAACACCACTTGGTTGACGTGGGCCTGCTTGCCCTTATGCTTCGTGGAGCTCTTCTTTGGCCCCTCTTTCCTACTCTTAAGCTTCAAGTTGCCTTCCTGCAACTTGATGTCTTCAATCACCTTGGCTTGCACCAAAGCTTCCTCGAATGTTGAATATTGTTGCAACTGCAACAATAGCGAGATGTGCTTGGCACAACTCTTAGTGAACATTCGGGTTAATTCCATGGTAGGAATAGGGAATGGTAGCTTCACCATTAACCTCCTCCATATCTTTTTGTATTGTTCAATTGGCTCATCATCACGTTGAGCTAGCGCAGCCAAATCGGAAAGGTTTACCTATTTCTTGATGCCAAAAGAAAAGCGTTCAAGGAAAGCATCTGCCAGTTGCTCAAAACTGGTAATACTATACCTCTTCTACTGGTTGAACCACTCTCGGGCTGGGCCTGAGAGCATCATGACAAACGTGTGCAAAAGTAAGGCATTATTGCTAGCTATTTGGAAACAGGCATCCAAAAAGCCCGTGACATGCTCCTGTGCATCTTCGTCACCTTTAAACTTGTCTAGCCTGGGCATAACGAAATGCTCAGGATAGGCAGGAGCAAGTATCGAGGGGTCTAGAGGCTCATTGTGAATATTTCTTAAGGTCAGCTTTTGAACAGCCATGCCTTGCCTCTCGATCACCTTCACTTTAGCCGCTAGGGCTTTATAGGCCTCTGAGGATAAGAAGTCCTCCTCCCTAAGTTGCCATGGTGGTGGTCTAGGAGGTACATTCTTCCTCAATCATGGTGGAGGATGTTGCTCTTCCTCCTCCTCAACTTGGGATTTTTTAGGATACTCTTGATTGGTTCCATCTCCCTCAATTTCCTCATGTTGTTGTTGCCTCTCATGGTCGAACGGTGGTGGTCATTCTCTTTGTAGGGCACTAATATGAGTATGAGCATCTCTACGCTCCTAGTGCACATCGGCTTGTGAGAAATCCTTTCTCTGAATGCACTCTCTATTCTCTACATGAGTATATAGGCCAGCCCTGGCTAGCCTATCTTCCTGCTCTACGTGCTCCTTTTGGGCAAGGATGCGTTCTTCATGCATGCACTGCTCATATAGTCTCTGTCGAATGAGCCTCTATGATTGAATATTCTCATCTTCAATGCACTGTCTTTCTAAGCGAGCATCCTCCAATTGATCTTGGAGAAGCTATCACCGCTACTCAGATACCAATCTATGTGATCTATCAAGGTCATTGGCCATGATAGGCCTCTGGTATGCATGCTCTATGTGAGCGACCTTATGGGTTATGTACCCATCTGACTGATTTGTGATGCTTTTGCCCTTGTCTATAAAGATGACATTGGCATCCTACTAAACTCTATGCTCTATGCCACCATGCATGGATGGTGGATGGATCACATGAGGGCGCTTAGAAGCCTCTCCATGTTCTCTAGTAGTTCTTATAGAACCCCTACTATGCTCACTCGGGGCACGAGTGGGCGGAGCTAAAGGCTTATAGCCTAGCTGCTCGAGGATGCTACCCAAGCCATCCAACTATCTGGATCTCCACCGCTCATGCGGTGGTGTGCCATTGGCTCCCACCTTAGCCATGTCAATGGTGATATTTCTATGTTCATTACATGTGGGAGTCTGCATAGGCCTATGCTCAGTGGTGGCCCTATCCGAATGCCCCTGAATGGGTGGATCTCGATCCCGTATGTACTCCAAAGGTGGAGCCATGGATCCTCCTGTAGACCTATGTCATAGGGGTACTAGCTTAGACCCCTATATAATGTACTCTTCAGTCGATCCCATAGATGCACATGCAATGCGATCTCGGTAATGGCTTTCGAGTGGAACACCCTCATGTTGAGAGGCTCCCTGATCTATCCTGTGCCTAGAAGAATGCACAAAAACTCCTCTAGTAGGGGTATGCTCAGTAAGTTCCCCTCTTGTCGAGTTATCTCCTCTAATGCTTGTCAAACGATGTTCGAGAAGCACATGTGGGTGAGGACTCGACATGTGCTACTGATGTGAATCAGTTGGGGCTTGGTCATTGGCTTCAGGCTTATGCCTTTGTCGACCACCCCGTGTCTCCACCATGGTGTACCTAGTGTCTAAATTTATTCTTTATTACACAAACAAGGTATACAATAGTGTTTATCTCATATTAATTTTTAAAAGTGAGCCCTAGACTATTTGATGTTGTTTCAATGATTTGTTGTATCAGTATAGAACTCCTTATCATGTTTTGAAAAGTGTTGGATGATATTCTCAGTTAAATTGGCTTTCACCTGTATGCTCACAGCTCGACAACTTGGATGTGACTTCCAGGCCACGTAAATCCCCCATGTGTGGTAATGAAGGTCCACACCCGAACAAGGAGCACAGGTCCTCCCAGATCCTCACCCATTTTCCCCCAGTCAATGTTATACCCTCCGAAGAGAATACATGCAAATTTTCTAGGGTACGAAAGGTTCTTGGATCCGGTATTGGTCTAGTAACAAAGGGTACATAGGATTTGGGCCAACGGATGGAAATGACGCCCACCATCGCTGAACCCTACTAGTGGTTGGATGTCAAGCCCAACTCACTAGCGTTTAAGTGCCAAGTGGTGTGTGTGGTTCATTTTAATATACATAAAAGAAATGCATCATATAGCACTCATGCTCATTTTCTATATGCTATGCAAATGAAAGAACATTTCAAATTTAGAAAATGCAAGCTATTCTAGATGCTCCTTTAGACAATGCATATTACGATGGTAATGGCCACTACTTGGGCCTCACACATGCACACCAAACACACAAGTTCTATCAAGCATGCTGGATTCTAGGGTGGATTGCAATCAGAGATCCGTTGTTCCTAGCAACGCCTTTCTACAAATGCAAATTTGAAATGAACTAGGACATGATTGATTTCCCTTTTTTTAGTTTGCTTTTCCTAATTGCATTTCAAAATAAGCATTCTATAAAAACACAGAGAAGTAAAAAGAAACAGAGAGTGGAAAATAGGGCCTACCTCAGGTCCTGAGTTGATCTACACTCTGCTTTCTGTTGTCTATGTTGTCAGGTGTAAACCGTAGGTCTGGTCTGTGCACTATAAACCGCGTGTTGAACCTATGGTTCAATTGTTGGCCCATAGTTGATAGCTATGGTCTATACCTACAATTTCAAAAATCAAGAAACAATAGTTAGATCGCATGAATTGTGGAGTTCCACCATGATCACCTTCTGTAACCACCAAAAAGGCTCACACCTAATGTATCCTATTGCAAGAATTGATAAACAAAATACAAAATGCATACAAGAACAAGAAATTGACAATGAAATGATCAATAAAAGATGCTTTATTCCATTATATTTCGATGCCAAACTCAAATTACAAGTACATCCCTCTTAGGGATAATCATCTTGATACAATTGTTACAATAGGAGGTATTTTGTTTCCCTCTCAAGGGTAGGTGTGATTTCAAAGTGCCCTTCAGGATGACACGAACTGCTCTAGGGTGGAGTAGACCCTCTTCTTCATGTTGAGGAAGGAAATGGATGATTGTAGCTCCTTTAAAACCTATTTCCTATGATCAAGAAACAACACAAGAATGTCAAAAGCATAGGAAACCTCTCATGATGAGGCCCTTTAAAGACAAATAGCATGAGAATAGCATAATGACATAAATTCAAGAAAATGCATAAACTATGCTAAACATGCACAAATCCTATCAATATTGATGGAAATATATGAACAAGAAATACAACTATCAATCTATGGCATCAATTACTTGAAATGAAGCATTATAACATGAAAAGAAGCCATTAATGTCTAAACTACCATAATGAGAACAAGTTAGTAAAAACACTAATTATGTTGGTCATAAGTCTCTAAAATCCTAACTAAACCATTAAAATGCTAAATGTGATCTAATTAAGCATACTGGAAATGAAACAGTAAAGAGATTTGTCACTTGTTGCAAACCGTAGCTCTGATGAGCGGTCTGCACTATAAACCATGGCTGAAAGCCACGATGAGCAACCAAGTGGTTTGCCCTCCAAATTCAAGGGTTGTGGGCTTGACCTCCTTGTCCAATTGATATTCAAGGGTCACCTTCGGTGTCCTCTGATAGGTTTGGTGGTTGAATCGTTGAATTGGGCCTCCGTTTTCCCGAATTAGCATTTTCTTGGCTCTCCTAGGTCCTTAGGGCATCCATGGCCTAATTTGTCATGATGGTTGACAAATTAGCAATGGTGATGGCAAAAAATCTCTCTCTATGCACTCAAGTGAGTGCACAATTTGATAGGGCTTCAGTTGCTCTAAACTCCAATGCTCACTCTCTCTATTTTGCCCTATTTTTGAGGGGTACTTATAGGATTACCCAAGGGCTAGGGGTGGCTTCATGGAGAAGCCAAGATCAAGAAGGGGTGGTTAGGATAGTTGGATTGGAAGCTTCCATCCTTTAACCACCTTCTTCTAGAACAAATGGCCATTCAAACCGATTTGGCTCGGATGAAGGCCAACTGAACTTTAGTTAAGACCATAGGTTACAACTATGGTCCAGACTATAAACCATAGGTGTCAACCATGGTTCAGACTGTAGACCACAGGTCTGGGCTACGGTTCAGACTGATTAGGCCAAGGAGCCCAAATTGAGTGGTTAGAACCACTGCTCTATCTTGGAGTCTATCCAAGATCTTCCATATGGTCTTGTAGCATGTCCATATGAGTAGTCGCCATCGACATGACGCGTTTTAGGTGTCTATAGATCATAAGTGGTAAAAGGATAGTAGGGTATTAGCCAAGTTCCTAGGTGCTTCATTACCTATTACTAGGCATCAAGAGCCTTAAAAAATTTGTTTATCCCACTGCACCATGCATGTGGGATAAACCCTATCCTTATTTTAAAAATTATTTTTTCCCACCCAAAAAACAACTAAACCCTCGATGGTTAACAACAAGCAAAGATGATTCAAACATGTGGGAAAGAACCAAGTTTTAACAACTTGTGCCATGTTTGATGCTAAGTGGCCAATAAATAAGTAGGAAGGATTCCACTTGACTCTATCATGCTATAGCTAGTGATACATGGCCACCAAGTGGTTGGTCCTGACCACCACTTTGTGGTCAAAATTTTAAGGGAACCTAGCTCCCTTTAAGGCTTTCCCATGCCCGATAATATCCCATGTGGTATATTGCTTAGGAAGGGTAAATAAATCCTTTTTCCTACGCATGCCCAAGCACAAGCATCACATCACAACGATGGCACTACGATGGTGCAATACAATGATACATCAATGGAGAGGGATTTAATATTAATTTAAACCTAAGGTTTAAACCTTAGGGTCTCTCAAATTATGGTGGTACATACATTAATAGTAGACAACCATGAAATAGGGTGGCTATAGTTGTGAGTTGAATAATAGGTAATATTCACTACTAAGCAATAAAACAAACAAATCTAAACCATCTTCAAGGATAATATCAAGAAGATTTGCACAAGAGAGAGAGAGTATAAAAACCTAACAGAGGTTTGATGTCTTCAAAGGTTTTTATAGGTCTAGATGCAACCAAGGAAGAAAGAATTCAAGGAAATAGATGAGGTTGAACGTTCAATAGGGACATCCATGAAAAAAATTATAAGGAGATATTTACGATCAGAGGATAACACTTAAATTCAATATTTATAAACAGAAAAATCATACATAGGATGATTCTAAAATTACATTTATTAAATGCAATAATTATAGGAAAAAGAACATGAAAATGGAAAGCACCAACCTAGTTGTTCACTCCTGGTTTCTTCTTTGATCGATTCTTTCACCACTAAAAATCCCCTGAGATCCCTTAAACCTCCAAACTCTCTTCCTCCTTTTTTATCCTCCCTAAACACTCCCCTTACATCCTTATTTAATGTTCACCCCTTTGATGAACCTCATGGGCCCTTATTTAATGTTCACAACCTTCCTCAAACCTCAACATGGGCACTAACACCTCCTTTATTAAATATCCTACTCCCTCCTCTATATTATTTCAGACCTCTTTTTGAAAATAAATAGGGAAGGAATTTTATAATAATAATGCTCTTATAAAAATATATACTCTTTTTTATATAAATTAATAACTTCAAAATAAAATCAATTATATTTTCTAAACCAACGAATTTAAAGAAAATATATTTTATTTTATTAATTAATTTTTGCAAATCAATTTATACAATTAATTAATATACACATTCTCCAAAATAAAGCATTAATAATGCATGACATTAGCCTCTTTAATTAAACCAATGCATGCATGTGAAAAAATCCATATTCTTCGAAAGGAATTTAATCAAAACAACATCAAACTGATTATAATTGTTAGCTTGGTATTTCCCACCTAGGTATTAATAAAATATTTATTTTATTAATACCCTCCTAGGTGGTTCTATTTGGTGGTTGATATTTTTCTTTCACCTACAAGCATAGTTACCCTACAAAACCCATGTTAAAACAACAATACCATAGCCATACAACATAATCATCATTGCAAATAAATTTTTGTATAACCAAAACATAAACTATGTTAGGCATCCAAACAGTAATTTAAACATCTTATTTTTTTTAAATAATTGTCCTACTAGGGTGGGTTGTGACATACTACCCCCTGGACTAAACACAGTCCTCTATGTTTTTCATTGCATCATAGTTTTACTTTCATTCAAATAAATAAGGAAAGTATATTTTCATATCGTCCATATTTTTCCAAGTGGCACTCCTCTTAGAGTATCGATCCTATTGGACCTTATATTTTTATAGAGTTCACTTCCTCATCACTTTGAAATGAAACTTCAAAATTTTCACCAATCACACTTCAGTAGCCTTGGGTCTACCATATAGAATTTAGATAAATCCCACACATGATCAGGATCAACAATGTATTTCTTAAGCAGGATACATGGAAAGTGTCATTGATCTTTGATAAGTTGGGTGGAAAGGCAATTCTATACACCATAGGACTAATCTTCTTAGTGATCTCAAATCGATCAACAAAATGAGGATCTAATTTTGTGGACTTTATAGCACTTTTCATATGTCTAACCCTCAAGAAAACTTTATCGCCCATAGAGAATTATCTTGGTGATATTTTTAGATTAGCATAGATCTTTTGATAATAGTGACTTCCTTAAGCCTTAGTCTAATCATCCTAAGTTGTTCTTTTGTTTCCTTAACCATGTCCAATCCCAGTACCACCCCGGTACTTTGGATTATTCCAAGATAATGGTGTTCTACACCTACCATACAAGGCCTTAAAAGGGGCCATACCCAAGGAAGAATGATGGTCATTATTGTATGCAAATTCTACAAGATGTAGATAGTCTTCCCATAAATACTTTTGGTCCATACAATACATGCAAAGCATATCTTCCAAGACCTGGTTCAATCTATTTGACCATTGGTTTTTGTATGGAATGCAGAACTAATGTTTAGTTTTGTGCCCACGACACGATGAAGAGCTTTCAAAAAATTGGATGTAAACTTGGAATCCCTATATAAAATAATCTTCTCAGGAAAACCATGTAGTACAAATATTCCCTTGGAAAACATATTAGCCATTATTAGTGCATCATCTTTGGTGTTCCTAGGTATAAAATGTGCAACCTTAGTCATTTTTTTGACTATAACAAGGATTGCATCATGTTGATACCGAGTTTTGGGCAACCCTACAAAAAAATACATTGATATAACATTCCACTTTTACATGGGTATATCATGTGGATATAGCTATCTTGCAGGATGTCTATGCTCAACTTTTACTTTCAGGAATTCAAGGCACTGAGCATAAAATTAGTGATATCCCTCTTCATTCTTGACCAAAAAAGTTCTTCATGTTTTCTCTCATCTTGGCTCCGCTTGGGTGAGTAGAGTAAGGAGATATATGTGCCTCTTGCATAATTATTCTCCTTAGATCACCTATTTTAGGTATAATCACCCTATCATTGAAGCATAAAAGGCCATTCTTAATGCCAAAGTCCTTACTTTCTCTTGGATTTCTTTCCATTTTAGCTCAAATTTGGTTGCAATACTCATCTTGAGCTTACATTTTATTAAATTAATCTATTAAATCCACATGGTTAAAGCAGTAATGTGCCTTCTACTAATCCTTCTAAATATGCATTTGTACATACTAAAAAGTTACCCTAAGGATCTAGAATATTTAGTATGGGTGATATGGTGATTTTCTATTTAAGTAGCTCATAAGTAGCCTCATAATTATCCATCCATTTAAATTCCCTTCCTTTCCTCCATAGGTTGGTAATTGCATAAACTATATTAGAATAATATTTCACATAGCACCTATAATAACCTGTCAAGCCCATGAAGCTCTGTACTTCAATCACATTTGTGGGTGTTGGCCAATTTAGGATAGCTATTATTTTTTTTGGATCTACTGCGATCCCTTCCATAGATATAATGTACCGCAAATATTAAACTTATGTCACATATAATTCAATCTTAGATAAATTCTTGTAAAGTTGTGTAGACATAGATAATTGACCCACTTTTCATCAATTCTCATCAATTCATCCTTGTAGATCAACCATATAACTAACCATGCCAATTCCACCTTCTGATGGCCTACAATTGGGCATTTATTGCTTTAAAAATTAAGGTTGTCTTTGAGCCAAACTTTACCTTACCAAATATTCTCCACTTGTCTCAAAAATTATATCATTGGATTAGGCTCGAAAAGAGATTTTTGATGCTATAATTTTTATCCTATCTTAACACCATTTGATCTCCCAAAATGCAAAAATACTACACATGGGTCTAAAGTCTAGGGCATGATTTTGGTTTTCTAGAAGTTTCTTAAACTTCTAGGGTTTTTTTTAGGCCAGCCCTCCTTTGTAGTTAACTTTTTGTTTTTCCCACTCTTTTGGCCTCCAAACCTCTTATAAAAGGAGGTTTGGATCCTCTTTTTTAGAACAAGTCTTTTGAAAGTGATCTAGCACCCTAGAACTCTTGAAAGCAACCTCCTTGTGATCTAGCATCCTTTTTGGTAATTCTTGAGCTCTTCTTGCATTCTTGGTTTGCTCCCTTCATTGCTTGTTGTTGCTTCTTTGTTGTGGATTGGCTACCATTGGTGATCAAGTGGAGGAGTACTTGGCAAGAGGAGAAATCTACCCACTTAGGTTACCATATTGACTATGACAACTACTCCTTGCATTTACCATCGGTTAATAAAGTGATTTTGTATTTTTTACATCAATTAGGGATTGGGAGAAACTAATTGTTCCCAAAACCCTAGGGTTTATTTATTACATTTTATGTTCATTGCATTTTAGTTCATTGTATTTTAGTTCATTGCATTTTAGTTTATTACATTTATGTTCATCACATTTTAGTTCATTGCATTTATGTTCATTGTATTTTAGTTCATTGCATTTTAGTTTATTACATTTATGTTCATTGCATTTTAGTTTATTGTATTTATGTTCATTGCATTTTAGTTTATTGCATTTATGTTCATTGCATTTTATTTTATTGCATTTAGTTTATTACATTTATGTTCATTGTATTTTAGTTCATTGCAATTTAGTTTATTATATATATGTCCTTTGCATTTTAGTTTATTGTATTTTAGTTTATTTATTTATTGTTTGAATTTACATGGTGGAATCGGTAGCCACCACGAATCTATGCAGTTTGTCTAGATTTTTATGGCCACCATAGTATTCTGCATTATCTGCCCCGAAAGCCACCACACAGATCTTCGCGTAGTCCACCCCTATAACCACCATGCCACAATCATTTAAAACCTTTTACACCGTTGAAAGCACCAGGAAAGGGACAAACATTCAGTCCAAAAAGGCTCGAGATTTGAACCTTGGACCTCCACCCCCCTTATAGAATTTGGTCAAACCAATTGGTCTACACCTCAGACCTTTGTAGATTAGTTTATTATATTCATGTTCATTGCATTTTAGTTTATTATATTTTAGTTCATTGCATTTTAATTTATTATATTTATGTTCATTGCATTTTAATTCATTGCATTTTAGTTTATTACATTTATGATCATTACATTTTAGTTTATCATACTTTTGTTCATTGTATTTATGTTCATTCTATTTTAGACCATTCCATTTATGTTCATTGTATTACTATTTTTTTTTGGTAGATAGAAAAAGTAGGTTTTGAAAGGGTCCCAAATCTTATTACAAAAGGTGCATCATTACAACCGAAAAACCAACAAGATTTTCAAAATGATAGTCCAAAAAGGAAAATCCTAGCCACTAGGGGTAAACAAACCACAAAAAAATCCTTGTAAACTAAAAACTAGAGAAATAGGCACAACAAAAATAATAGTCCCAAAAGGAAGATCCTAGCCATCAAAGGTGAATAAATCAAGGGAAAATACTTAACAAAAAACTATAAAACAAAAAAATAGGTGTAGCAGAGTAGAAAATTAACCTTTAGCGATCACCACATGATCTTCATGGTTGTCATTTCCAATATTGCAAAGTTATTTGAGCTACACATGAAGCTCCTTCAAGGTCTTGGCGGCTTGATTATAGATCATCCAAGCAACCCCAAAAGCATTGGCAGCAGCAGAGAGGTTGATCGTAGTGTTTGAAACAAGAGTCATAATGGAATTCTAAAGCACACTATAATTTACCTCTAACACATTTTTATCATCAGATATTTGGGATGGGGTCATCTTTGATGGATTCCCCTCAGCATTCGCCTTCTTGGAAATTCCAGAGCATCGAGCCTTGCTCACACTTTCCTCTTTATTGAGTTTCTTGAGTGATCAAAACCTTAATTTATTGTATTACTATTCATTGTATTAATGTTCATCTCATTTCTATTCATTCCATCTTTATTTATTGCATTTTTGTTTATTATATTTTTGTTCATTGTATTTATGTTTATCATATTTTTATTCATTCCATTTTTTTTAATTCCACTTTTGTTCATTGCACATTTGTTCATTTCATTTTCGATCATTCCATATCTATGTCCATAATGTTTTATCGCATCCATTTTTTTTCATTCTATTTTTTTTATTACACTTTTTTTCATAACATTTACATTTATTACATTTCTTTCATTACATTTGGTTGAGCATTAAGCATTTTTTTTGTTACCACATGTTCATTTATTTCCAAAGGTCAAATATCATATTTTTTATTTATGGTCAACTAAAAGGACCAAGGGGGCTTGACTACTACAACTTCAAGCATAGTTATACATTGTACTAAGCAGACCCCCAAACACTAATCCACTTTTTTAAGTGTTTGTGAAGTTTTTTACAGGATTTGGAGATTTATGGAATTTTTGGATGCAAGATAAAGCTAGGGTCAACCTTTTAGATCATATAAGTATTCTTAGTAATTCTTTAGGTTTTTTTTTTATTGTTCAATTTACAAGCATTTTCTATTACTATTTTAAATAATTAAAAACATAAAAGAGGTTAATTCACTCTAGGCATTGAAAAGGAAACTACATGTAGTTTTGCATTTAAGGTTTAGATTGTTTGTACATTTATCTTATACCCTTGCTCTAAAATATCAAAAATATTTTATTTACTACAATAGGATTAGTGAGCATTGAAACAAAGAATCATCATAGGTTAGCTCTTGTATGCCTACATTGTTGTGTTCTTTGCATTATATTTTCATTTCTCTTAGTTTAGTTCATAGAAGACCAAACCCTAGGTATTTTGATCAATTCACACATTTAAACATCCCACACCTAGAATTGGGATGATTCCTAAAACTATTCCTAGTGAACCCCTCTTCTTTTTCCATTGAGTGTAGAGAAAAACATACCCCCACGATCACCTTAGATCCCAACGAATCTAATAAAGAATCGTATGTGGTAGGGTAGTTTTCCCCATCTACAAGTTGATTCTCTTTCAATAGCTCTAGCACAATCCTAATATGCTTATTATATTCCTTTTTATTTTGGGAATAGATCAGAATACCATCCAAGAATATAAGAATGAACTAGTCCAAATGCTTTTTGAACACACTATTCATTAATTTAATGAATGTTGTTGGAGTATTTATCAATCCAAATGGAAATACTGTGCATTCATAATGTTCATATCTTGTTTTAAGGGTTTTTTATGGGTATCTTCTTCATGAATTTGTAGTTGGTGATATCCATATTTCAAATCAATCTTTGAGAATATGGTGGTATCATTTAATTAATCAAAGATATCTTAAATATTGGGTAGATTATATTTGTTCTTAATGGTTGTATTATTAAGAATTCTATAATCTATGCATAAATGCAAAGAACCATCCTTCTTGACAAATAACACAAGTGCACCCCATGGTGTCACACTAGATTTGATCAACCCTTCTCTAGCAACCCTTGTATTTGCATCTTCAACTTTTGCATTTCAATAGGATTCATCATAGAAGGAGTTATATGAATAGGTTTCATTCTAGTTTTTAAGTCAATGGTGAAATCAAATTCACACTCAAGAGGAAATCTAGGCAACTCTTCAAGAAAAACATCCCTAAATTCTTGTAACACTAGATGTTTTCCAAACAATTATCCTCTTAGACTTCATTAAGATTTACTACATAAACCAATCCTCTTTTCCTAATAGATTTATTTAGTTGCATTGCCAAAATAATCTAGGGTTGTAATGTCCCTTGCTTGTTGTGTATCCTTAACCTTTCCTTGTTATTTTTTGAATATTATATCCATATTTCTTGGAAATTGATAATGGATCTACAAGTCTAGAGTCAATCCATCCCTAAGATAACATCGAAGACATGAAGTGGTGCTACAAAAATGTATCCTATATTTTAACCATTAGTTAGGGTAATTTTGGTCCTAGGATAACATTGATCCACAAATTAGCTTTGTCCAAAACCATACTCAATTTTCCATCCTTGAGCCAAATATATTGGCCTTTTCAGTATATACCTAATGAAACTAGAAGAAATAAAGTTACAAGTGGCTCCACTATCTATTAAAATATCTACTTATTTTCTAAAATATTACCCTTTATGATTAAATGTGTGGCTTGTCCTTCCAAGTTTTGGCTCCCTATCGTAGCATAGATCTTATGAGTAGGTTCCTTCTCCTTTGTGTTTGGTCCTACTCTGTAAGGGCATCGATTGGAGTAATGTGGACCTCCACAGTCATAACATCCACCCTTAGGCCTTGGGTTCACTCCCTATTTCTATCATGTAACCTTCTCTATTTGTGTTGGATTTGTCTATCTTTGGGGTTGAGGTATGTTATTGTTGTTTTTATTATTGTTGTTGTTGTTCCCCCTTTGGATTTTTTTCTTAAATCCTCCTCACTTCCTATCATTCCTATTTTTGGGTTTGGGGGGTTCCTAATTTTTTGGTTCTATTATATTTCCCATTTCAATAAACCTATGTTATTTCTTTTCTTGAGCACTTGTTGATCTTGCTAAAAAAAAATTGCATAGTTAAAATAGGGCTTCAAATAAGATTCAACTTTCTTAGCTAATTCATAAGCCTTTTGTTGTGTTTTAGGCTCATGCATATTCACTTTATGCCCAATCCTATGGTTTTCTTCCAATATGAATTTGTGGATCTTCAGTTTCTCATGATAGGTTGGTATGTATTTCAACAACTTTGCAAATTTTTGGTAATAAAACTCAACCATTTTGGTTCCTTGCTAAAGGTTTGTAAATTCCAAAAACTTCATTGCATAGACATGTTTTGTAAGGAATATTTCCTTGAAGGTTGTGATAAAATCTTTCCATTTAAAATTAACTACCTTAATTCCTTGTTCTTCTTGGAAAGTTTTCCACCATTCCAAACCAACTCCTAATAAGTGTAAAGTGGCCCATATTGTTCAAGTTCTAGTAGAGTAATTTTTTATAGTGAAATAAGTTTCTAACTCTCTTAGCCCGACCTTAGCTATATCACCTCCTTCTCCATTAAAATTGGAGGTGTGTACATTCTTCAAGTCTTTAGGCAGTTCTATCTCTAGCAGAGATCTAGCCTCCTGTTCCTTGGTAGTGGGATCATTTTTCTACCTAACCTCTAAGTTCCTAACCTATGAACCTTGGTTTACTATGGTTTTCAATAGTTGTCTCTACTACTCCATCTGTTCTTGAATTAGAGTGACTACACCTCTCTGATAGAATTTTTTGAGCCTTCATACCAGGTCCTAGCTTCAACATTATTCTATTGAGTCTACCTATTATATGGGGTAGACCTCCCCCTTCTCATTATTGGTGCAATTATCCTATTCACACAAAAGAGAAAAAATTTAAGTTAGATCATAATTCCTTCCTTGAATTGTACCACTACCTACTAGCTAGATTTGTAATTAATGACAAAGTTGGATACCAATGGATACCTTTACTCTAGGCAAGGTGTTGATCTAATTAGAGTTTTATATCCTTTATGATTCCTTATCTCTATATCCCATCTATGCTTATTGATGTGTCATTAAGAAAAACTAACATAAGTTAATATCCTTAATATTGCATGCCTATTGGCAATTTTCATATTCCTTCATAGTAGCACCTAGTCCATCATACCTAGGGTTTAAATAGGGAAGCTCATAGTCCTATGACCATGGCTATGATACCAAATGTAATAACCCAAAAATTCCAACCCATATCTATACCTTAAAAATGTTTATCTATGTAGGTGCACTAAGTGTAATGCAAATCAACTATCTATCTCATTATCATAATGAGCTAGCTAATACCTTACATAATTTTTTCTATGTAGGTGTACTAAGTGCATTGCAATTAGGCTAAACACCTTATTCTTTATAGTAAGCTTGAATTTACATCATTTATTCTTAGTGTTAGATGAATTCGTAGATTTTATGCTTAACCGTCATTCTTGGATTTAGATTTACATCTTAGGAAAAATATTTGGAATGAGTGCCTTTGGAATCTCATCCCAAATAGGTCCCATAAAAATTTGATTACTTTCTATATCTTGGTCCTACCCTTGTTGTCTCTTATTCATGTACTAATACTTAATAAATGTCATTTTTACCACTATTAATATTTTTGTATAACAAGGCTACTTAAGGACATAGAGTGTATTAATTATTTATTTCTCATAACTTTTATCATGAAAAAAATCATTTCCACTTAGTAATTATTTTAACAAAAACTAATGCATGATTTGTAAAATTACAATAAAATTCTAGATTTATTTAAGAGAAACATAATCTCATTAAACTAACTATACCATATGTAAGAGTTAAGAAAGGAAATAGACAACATAACCACAACACACCATTTATCCTAGGAAAATCTTATGAGAAAAACATAATCTTAAAACATCCTTTTATTCATAAAATAAGTTGTCCTCCAGTATAGTTACTCAAGGAATTCCATATTTCCTTTTTTTTTAATGTAATGTAAAACATAAGAACCCATAGTTCTTATGTTCCCCAAGAATTAATTTCTCCTTTAATTCATAATGCAAAACTAGGTGAGGGAACCCCATATTCCCCTTGAATGAACTCCATATTTATTCATCATATGTTGAATTACTTTTAAAAAGAAGGAGGATCCTAAATAATAGCTTCTCCTAAAATTTTAATGTATCCATCTCCTATAAGATAGTACACAATTAATTATTTATAGAGGATACCATTTTCATCCCAAAAGAATCCCAATATAAAATATATAATCCTTGATACATATCACAAACATCATTTAAATATTCATAATACATTTCAAACAACATTAAAATATCTTAGCCTAAATATTTTCCATCACACTTTCCCTCAATATGGAATGTAAAATCATTAGTACATTCCTACTATAATTTACCTCAATCGTAAAATATAATATCTTTGTACATTTCAAAACATCCTTTACCTTAAACATGAAAAATAACATTTTTAATATTTTAGGTCATCATCAACCTCCAACATGAAATCTAACATCTTTAATATTTCAAGTCATCATCTACATTAAACATGAAATATAATATCTTTGATATTTCTAAAGAGACAAAAACACAACACCAAATAAAAGAAATATAAAGTAGAACTCAAAGAACAATATTGCATAATGAATGATATTTTATTAATGGGGGGAGACTCAAAACTCCATTGTTACAATGAGGATCTTTGAATCCTTTGATACATATTTTACAATAGCTAGGGTTCTCCAAAAACCTAGCAAAATAATATTGGTGGTATCTCAAAATGCATCTCTACTCCCAACATTTTTGAGTGGGCTTCTAGTTATCTGATGTTGGGCCACTCCAACTTAAGTAACTGCACAATATTGATGTAACACTTCCAGATATACACACAATAAAATAGCAAATGAGTTAGTAACAACTATGAGGGATCCATAATGTGAGGCCCTCTACAATCAATACAAAAACCCTAGCTATCTACTGTAAATAAAATAAACAGAACTAAAAATACACATAATAAAATACCAAAAAAAAAAATTACCTTACTTGTATGTTGTCTTTTGATCTAATGAACTCTGTTGTAGTTGACTAGTACGGTGGTGCCCTAGAATTTATCAAAGGCTAAGGGGACTTCAAAACTTCTAGTGTAAAATACCCATGGGCACTTAGTAGCTACAAGAAATTCCCATGGATGCTTGGTAATGGTGGAAGGTACCCAAATGCACTTGGTAAAATAGAAGGAGTTGCTCAGAGGTACTCGGTTGTGATACGAAGCACCTGAAGGCGTTTGATAGCTAAGGGGGGAAGTCTATAGAAGCATATTTGGTTGAGCGAGGGAGGTGACAAATGATGCAAGGGCTATGGCAGATGAGAACAAAATATGAGTGTGCTCGAATGCTCTAAGGAACTTAGGGATGAATGACTAAGAATTCAAAATGTGGATAACTCAAGGAATATTTAGGCCAGATTCAAATTCAAGGGTTGATCCATCAATATGGCTCATATTAATAATCCAACCTAAGGCATACTTAGGGTTTCAACAACACTAATCATGTGGCTGAGATACAAACATATGAGAGGGTGGATATTAAATCTAGGGTGTGGCATGGATTTATGTAAATGGATGGATAGGATTAAATAAAATTGGATGGTTGGGATTAATTCACTTATATAAATATATATAAAATATTAATATTTAAATATATATAAAATAAATAAATATAAATATATATGAATAATGGGTGGAAATGGTGGGAAAGTCAGGATGGACAACAAGTGGCTAGGTTTTTATGTCTATAGATGCCTCTTTTTGTATTGCATTACTATTTTGGCTAGGTGCAGAAGCAAATTTCTCTTGGGATGTGAAACGCGAGCTTGGAGATAAAAGAATGAAAGAATTTGAATTTTTCATAGCTTACCCCCTCAATTGGTGAATGATTTTGAAGATGAATCTCATAAGCCAATTGAAAAATCTATGCAAATGAATGATGCAAATGTGATACCATTTTTACCCCAATGGTATGAAGGGGATTGGTGAAAAATATGAAATGATGCATCTATTTTTGCCCCAATAGATGAAGGGTTTTGTAAAATGTGTGATGAAAAATGTGTCTTTTTTTGCCCCAATAGATGAAGGAATTTTTTCCAAGTGTATATGTCATGATCATGTAATATGTATCCCATTGTGGGAAAATCAAAACCAAATATAGTTACCCTAAATTTAGGGTGATTCAATGTTGTTGAAGAATGTACCTTCTTGCATCATTGAAATGCAAGTATGCAAATGCAAAAAAGAAAATAAAAATAGTCTATCCTCAAGGCCACTCATGATTGTAGTAATTCATACATGGAATCCCTAAACGGTTGCTCAATCACTTTACCCGACCTATATCCTCAGATACTGGTGTAATTTCAAAGTAGATGATAAAAATTTATGATTTTTTTTTCGTATTTCAAGCCCCACGGATAAGGCCATCAATGACATATTTTGAGCAAATTGGTCTTGGCATAGTTTCACTCTAAAAATGAGGTACCAAAATTGATTTTGTTTTCGAACAAGGAGATAGTGGATGATGAAAATGACCAAGTGTCCTTATGGTGATTTATTCATCTTACCAATTTGTATGGATACCAATCGCTGTAATCACCAAGTAGATAGAATAAACCACTAGATACGAGGTTAACTTGAATTTTTATTTTGAACTTAGAAAATGTTGAATGTAAATGTAATTATTGATGGATTTGATGGTGACATGAAGATGTGATGATGATAAATGAATTGATGGATGCAATATGGAGTGATTTTATGGAGGTAAGCTACATTTTTGAATATATGGATTCAAGTGACTGAGTCTATTTTTGCCCCAAAAAATGAAAGGGATTTTTGACATGTGTATGATATAATAACTATGAAAAATGCAATGATTGTGTTTGTTCTTTTCTCCAACAGATGATATTTTGACATGGGAAAATACAATTTAATGATTGTGTCTATTCTTTACCCAAATAAATGTAAGGAATTTTTGACATGTGTTTGATGCAATAACTATCAAAAATACAATGATTGTGTATGTTCTTTACCCCAATAGATGAAGGGATTTTGACATGGGAAAATGCAATGCAATGATTGTGTCTATTCTTTGCCCCAACAAATGAAGGGTTTTTGATAATGCAAGTGTCCTTATGGTGATATACCCATCCTACCATATTGTATGGATAAATAGTCACTGAAACCACCAGATGACTAGGATAAATCACTAAATATGAGGTTCACTTGTACTTGTGTCTGTTCTTTATCCCAATAGATGAAGGGTTTTTTATAGGGAAAAATGTGATGAATGTGTATGTTATTTGCCCTAACAGATGAAGGGATTTATGAAATGGAAAAAATGTGATGAATGCATTTTTTATTTGCCTTAACAGTGAAGGGGTTTATGAAATGTAAGTATCCTTATGGTGATCTATCCATCCTACCGAATTGTATGGATAACTAGTCACTGCAACCGACAGGTTAATAGGATAAACCACTAAATACAATGTTCACTTGTATTTGTGAATGTTGAATTAGTGTGTAATGAAGAATGAAATTGATGATGTTGAATATAAATGTGATCTATTTTTTCCCTAACAGATGAAGTGGATTTTAAAATGGGAAAAATGTGATGATTGTGTTTGTTCTTTTCCGTAACAGATGAAGGGATTTTTGATATGGGAAAAATATGATGACTGTGTCTATTTTTGCCCTAATAGATGAAGGGATTTTTGAAATGGAAAAAATGCAATGACTATGTCTATTTTTACCCTAACATATGAAGGGGTTTTTGAAATGGGAAAAAAAGTGATGACTGTGTTTGTTCTTTGCCCTAACAAATGAAGGGGTTTTATGAAATGGAAAAAATGTGATGAATGTGTCTATTCTTTGCCCTAACATATGAATGGGTTTATGAAATGGAGAAAATGTGATGAATGTGTCTATTATTTGCCCTAATAAATGAAGGGGTTTATGAAATGGAAAAAATATGATGAATGTGTCTGTTCTTTGCCCTAACAGATGAAGGGATTTATGAAATGGAGAAAATATGATGAATGTGTTTCTTCTTTACCCTAAAAGATGAAGGGGTTTAATGAAATGGGAAAAATATGATGAATGCGTTTGTTATTTGTCCTAACAGATGAAGGAGTTTTTGAAATGGGAAAATGCAATGACTGTGTCTATTTTTCCCTAACATATGAAGGGGTTTTTGAAATGGAGAAAAATGTGATGATTGTATTTGTTCTTTCCCTAACAGGTGAAGGGGTTTTATGAAATAGGAAAAATGTGATGAACGTGCCTGTTATTGCCCTAAAATATGAAGGGGTTTATGAAATAGGTAAAATGCAATGAATATGTCTATTCTTTGCCCTAACAAATGAAGGAGTTTAATGAAATAGGAAAAATGTAATGAATGTGTTTGTTCTTTGCCCTAACAAATGAAAGGTTTTTTGAAAAAGAATTAATGCAAGGTAAAGGATGTAGCCTTTGATAAATGAATGCAATATTTTGAACCTATTAATGGATTTGTATGATGTGAATGCGGGTGCAACCTTTGACAAAAGAACGCAATATTTTGAACCTAGAAATTTATGTGTTGATGATGTAATGTGATTGTGACCAAAGTAATTTGGTTCCTTTGGATACTTTTGAATTGAAATGTGACCAAAGGGGTTAAGCCCTTTGGAGATTTTGGAATTTGATGTGTGTTTGTGAGGCAAAAGGCTCAACCTTTGATAAAAGGATGTAAACTTTTGAACCTAGCAATTGACTTGTTGATGATGTAATGTGTATGCATGATTTGAATTGTTTTTTGAATTGGTAGGAAAAGGTGTGAGACCTTGAGCACCCCAAGTTGTATGCTTGTTTACATGATTAGGGGGAATATGTGATAATATTGAACACCCCCAAGTTGTGATGTTGTTTGAACTTTCTAGCAATATTTGCATATATGAGTTATATATATATATATATACACACATACATGGCTTTTACATTTTTGTGTTATATGTTTGTGTGAATACTTTTGTGTGGATGCATTTGTGTATATGGATGATTAATTCAAATGGTAATATGTTATGGATGATTAATGCAAGTTATGGAGTGCAAATGTTCTAATTATCATTTATAGTTTAGATTTTTCTTGGCCACGTTCTAGCATTGTTGTTTAATCAAGGGCACCAAACTTGGTGGTATGGATGTTGACATGGAAGAAGATATGGATGTTGATATGGAAAACTGACTATTTTGCAGAAACTCAAACATACTAGTGCCATCAAACAAACTTACTAAAACTTCCTAATCCTTCTAAGACCAAATGTGTGTGCAATGAATTCATTTACCAAATCAAGAGCATGGTAATGACTCGAGGCAATCAAGAACTAATGTGTGTACAAGTGAGTTCATTAAATCATCTTGAGTAAATTGGATAAACATATTATGGATGATACCAAGAAGCTATCTTGTCATTATGTGTGATTAGAGATCTCGTTAAAAGAGATGTGTCACCATGCATGAGTGTGCTCCACTATCATTCAAGCATCTATAGCTCCGATGGAGGCTAACTCCATAGTCCAAGGATTTGATCTCTTAAGTTTTGGGGATAACTTCTTAACTATATTATTGGAAATATAGTACAATCCTTACAACCCAATGATCAGTGGTGTGTGATGTAAAATATTTAGAGCTTTGAAGAATTAGATTCTCAACCTAAGTGTGATGATAATTGTACCCTATCCTTACTACTTTGTCTTTTGAATTTGGAAGCAATTATGATAGTGATGAAAAACACTATTTTTGTGGACTATGTTGCATGATGGGACAGGTGAGGATGACCCTTTTCACTTTGAGATTCATACCAAGTATGGAGTTATCCCTCTTTGACACAAGATGTTTTTAAGATGTGAAATTGTGTTGGTTCAAGAATGTTTTGGAGTCAAATCCCACAACTCAATTTTTATTAATTTATATGTGTGATGGTCCTAAAAGGAACTCAACATGTATTTTTGGAGGTTTCTTAAAACACTAGGAGTGGCTTAGTGACCAAAAACACCTAGGAATTTTATGGAAATATGGTTTGTGTGAAGGGAAATTTGACTTGGTGTAATTATGTGGATGATGTTGTGAAGGTGCCCCTGATTAAGGCAACATGACTGTATTTGACCAGTTAACATTTGAACTAAATCAATGATCCCTAATATGAAATGTGAATGTGTGGATGCAATGTATGAAATGCAATTGTTGTTAAATGGAGTATATGAATGCAATGTATGAAAATGACATGTGTGAAATGCAATACTATGAAATGAAATACAAAGTTTTTGTGTATTAGCCATGTATATATGCATATATGTAAATCACAATAAGCATGGAATGGTTTCAAGTGTATGATGTTCATTGACTCGGGTTTTTTTTCTCTAGCCTAGTAAGCTTATGACCAAAGGGATTAGGTACCTTTGGAGCCTTTTTTTAATTGAAACATGACCAAAGGTGTTAGGTGCCTTTGGAGCTTTTTGAAAATTGAGATGTGACCAAAGGGATTAAGTACCTTTGGAGCTTTTTTAAAATTGAGATGTGACCAAAGGGATTAAGTACCTTTGGAGCTTTTTGAAAATTGAGATGTGACCAAAGGGATTAAGTACCTTTGGAGCTTTTTGAAAATTGAGATGTGACCAAAGGGATTAAGTACCTTCGAAGCTTTTTTAAAATTGAGATATGACTAAAGGGATTAAGTACCTTTGGAGCTTTTTAAAAATTGAGATGTGACCAAAGGGAATAAGTACCTTTGAAGCTTTTTAAAAATTGATATGTGACCAAAGGGATTAAGTGCCTTGGAGATTTTTAAAAATTGAGATGTTACCAAAGGGATTAAGTACCTTTGGAGCTTTTTGAAAATTGAGATGTGACCAAAGGGATTAAGCACCTTTGGAGCTTTTTAAAAATTGAGATGTGACCAAAGGAATTAAGTACCTTTGGAGCTTTTTTTTTTGGAATTTGAGATGTGACCAAAGGGATTAAGTACCTTTGGAACTTATTTTTTTGAGGAAGGTGTGATACCTTAAGCATACTCAATTTTCTTGATGATTGATGATGTGAATGATTGGAAGGATGCAATATCCTGAGAATCCTCAATATGCTTGATGATTGAGTAGGTACCATTATCCCAATCAGATGGATTGGGCAAACCATTTATGGGAAAGACTTTCAAATCAATAAGATCTTGAACAACGTCTTTAAATACATGGTATTTTTTGATGTCATGGCCCACTTGTTGATGGTAAGGATAGTACAAGTGCTTCTTACAATTCTTTCCATGTGGCTTGTTAAGATAACTTGATTTGATTTTTGGAAGTACAATCTCTTGTGCTTCATAAAGCCTTCAAAAAATGGTTAAATAATATTTTGAAAGCACTGTGTAATATTGATGGGGCTTTATGAGATGCTTTGTATGTTTGTCCAATTGTGTTGGATGTTGAAATTGTGGTACATGTATCAAAACTTGAGATATGGATTGTGAAACTAGATGCTGCAAATATTGTGGTTGCTAACATGGATGATGATGAAATTGATGATGACTCAACTATAACTCAAGTTTAGTGAGTCAAGTCAAAATCTATTGCAAAATTGAAGTGTTTTGACAATATGGTTGTAAGCCTTGGTTTGATTTTTGAGTGTATTGAGATATGGTGAATGGATTGATGAATGGATGAGATTGAGTGTGTTGTTGGTGGTGTGATGAATTAGGGGGTATGGATTGAAATTGATGATGATGAGGTTGTTAAAAAATGATTGTGAATGAAGAAAAGGAGGTGAGGAATGAGGATTATGCATGTATTGACTCATGGGAATGGAATATATTAATGGAGGTATGGTACTAGAAACCACAAAATATTGTGGTACCCATGATGGAATTTGTGTGATGAAGGTGGGTTGAGTGGAAATTGGCCGAGGTCTAGGATTCACTTGAACTTGCTATTGAGTTGTCTGCCGCTTCTTAAGCAATTTTTTCAAATGTTCCTATGCTTTATTAATTTTTGTAGCAACCTCGAGGAAGCGGTGCACCATCCACTCACTCTATTTATGATTATTATTAAAATTTAACATTCATTAAATGAAAAAGCATAACAAAAATGCATAGTCGAAGTACAAAGAAATAAATGAATGAATGCTTTGTATTGATATTTCCAAGATCCGGTTACATATAAATCCCTCTACGAGATACCCTTCATTTGATACATGATTTTACATAAAGAGGGTAGCAGATGTATAAAATATCCCCTAGAAAGGGGTGATGTACCTTTACAGGCTTCTTGACGATGCACATGGAACTGTATGAGGGCTTACAGATGCCTCCTTCTCTAGGCCTAATTCCTATATGGATCCTCTTGCTTTCGTATGTTGTGGATTTATCCGATGAACCTGCAGCCCTGTAAGCAATGAAACAACAACACACACTTAGATGTCTAATATTGACTCCTCGAATGAGGCTATCAGTAATGAGTATGCTTAATGAAAATAAATGCAATAAAACTAGCACTATGAACACAAATAATGAAATAGATCTTATGCTAATGATATGAAAACATGAATAAAGTAGAATGAAAGAAACTATCACCTAAACCCTAGACTAGGTTGTAGGCCACTATCTAGGATAGTGACCGCTAAGGTGAAATATGTCTCTATTGATCCAAAGACTATGGGATTAAATCTGCTATTAATGTTAAAATATTATTGCATGTGCATGTATGATTACCTCTCATTTGGCTAGCACTTTGTTGCTCCTCAAGGGTGCTCTCCAATACGATAGGGCTTCACCATAAAAATAATCTCCAAGGCAAGCTCTCCAAGTCTCTAGAAGCTCTTATCAATGATACAAACTGTTCAAAGTTTTGATATGTGATATGTGATGTTCTCCATCCCTTGGTGCTCTTAGGTTTGCACCTTATAAAGTGTTTGAAGCCCTAGGTCAATGTTTAAACCCTAGGACTAAATCCCTCATGCACACTGGATGTTAGCATGATAATTTGAGCTTTTTTCTACCCTTGAAGGGTAGTTAACTAATGTACAAATCTGGACTTGAGTCTTTCATGTAGACTAGCTGTGAGGAGGAATGCAAAGTTATCCTCGCTTGGCCTTATTGCATGCAGACTACCACTTTCTCCTGATATTAGGCTAGATTGACGAAAAAATACATTTAAGGTTTAGTCGATATTGTATGCAGTGGCTAAGGTTTGGCTGCTCTGAGCTACAGCAGCCAAAATCTAGCCGCTTTAGTCCATAGCGGCTAGGATTGGATGGGCTAAGAATGCCCCAAATAAGTGGTAAAAACCACTTTTGATACTTGGAAGGTCCCAAGGTTTAGTCACATGATCTATGAATGTGCCCATGTGAGTAGTCTCCCTGAACATGACATGTTTTAGGTGTCTAAAAATACCCCTTTTATGATGCACTGAGTGGAAAATACAGTGTGGAGCAAAAACATAGATTGATGTGCTTGCAGGGTGTATGATGAACATTGATATAATTAATGTTGGATGGCCCAATCACGCAAGATGGTGCACATCCTTGAATCATTGCTTCAACATGATTGAAGGCTTAATTTAGCACAAGGATTGCACATGTCCACTTGTACTCATTCCTCAAATGCAATTGGATAGCTTATGTTGCTACAACAGAACTAACCAGAGGAGAGCTATAAATTGAAGATGTCATATTTTCTTATGAACCCAAAAAAAGAGGAAAGTTTTGTAATATTTGTATGCAATGATTCGTAAGGTGAACACAATTTTGATATGATCGAGTGATCTTTGGTTGACTTTTATTATGATTATTTGAATATTTTAACTATCCCCTCACACAATGAATTGGTGAGGGAAGGACAATGAATAAAGCGATAAGTTGCTTGACCAATTTGAATAGCTTTGGTTCCTTTCTAGTGTTTGTTATTTTAATGGGTAAACCCCCATCCAAGTGTGATTCCAATTTTTTATGATGATCAGTCATCCTTATCCCAGGGAGTGGTCCGACCATAGATAGCCTTCTTAGGGAGTTAGGATGAGTGATTCTATTTGTGCTTGTATTGCATCACTTGGCTCAGTTTTTTTGGTGTCATAAGAGAATTAGGATGATTCCATCAAACCATGGAGCAGTATGACCATATTGATCTTATTTGGGGTTGATGTTGTGCATCGTAATTCCAAAAATGAATAATTTGCTCCAAGTAGCTTTATGGTAATGTTGGATCCAAATTTGACTCAAACTTTGAAACCCCCAAATTTAAATTTTTAGTTTCATTAAAGCAAGCAAGCATTGCAGGTACTTTTGCATCTAATTGAGAGATTTTAATTTCTTATGAGTTTATTTGATAAAGACTAGCCATTGTTAATAATGTGTGTCCCCTTTTGATAAAGCTCAATTATCTGAAACAAAGGATAGGGAAAAATTCTATCAGATTTTTAAAAAGCCAAACTCTGATCCTCATAAAATAAAGTTTCCCTTGGACTCAAATCAAATGATAAGTATTTAAATCCTAGTGTTCAAAAGGAAGAGGGAATATTAATCACATGCCTTGGTCTAAAGCCTGAAAAAACATAAATAATGTCAAAAAAATTAATTAAAACTTAAGGGTATGCACCCCATCCAGTTAAAAATTGAGCACCATATATCAAATCCAAAGGCCGCGCTCAAATCTGGTTTAATCAGATGATGGTGCTATTATAAATCAAGCAAAGGATAATTCAAACAAGTCAAAAGGTAAGGTCCTAAATAAAAGGATACATATTAGGTTTAAAATCTAAAAACATGTGTCCTTTAATATAACGGTAGTGCTTAAGCGAAATGAGAAGATCAACGGATGCGCTTTCTCAAAGAAACCTAAATATTAAGTCAAAGTCAATGGTCTAAAAAAAAGGATTATAAGCTAAGGTAAAAAATGATTAAAACTAGCTTAGATATATAAAATATATATATCTATAAACATTGAGAGTTATCAATCTCGAGGCACCTATATCATTTCTTGGGGGTGTGATAGATAGGCACCTCGAGATTGATAACTCTTGGCATTTATAGATATATATTTTATATATCTAAGCTCATTTTTAAATATTTTAAATCCACTGTAACCCTTAATGTTAGCGGATAATTTTCTTAATGTCGACTTTTTTAATAAAATATTAATATTTTTTACGACGTGGCTGACCTTCTTGGCTGCCATTGTAGGATGCCTATCGGCATAATTAATAAATTCCATGCAAATTTTCTAATTTGGATAGATGCACTTGAGCTAAGCCTAATCCAATGAATGTGTGCTCTCCAAAAATTCAAATAATTGAGGAGTCAGCATGGGTCAAAAACATTAAGGGTATGTGCCCCTTTTGAAATAAACATTGAGCTAATTGGGCTAATCGTACGATAGCGCTCGATCTAGATCTAATCTGATGATGGTGCTCCCATAAAAGGTGCATCAAAAAGGTAAAAGCTACATAATATTAATTAAATATGTTAATTAAAATTAGTGAGGGTATAATACATTGGATAATCATTCCCAATTTAGCTTAATTAAAGTTAAAAACATGCGCCCCTTGATAACTAACCCCGCAGGTTGATTGAGATCAACGATTGCGCTAACATTGCTCAAAATTCGACGACCACACCAAAATCATAAATGGTAAAATATCAAGAAAAATTAAGGTAAAGCTAAAAATTAATTACATATTAGTAAGGGTATAATACGTCACTAACCGCTTCCTTTCATCTTAAACTAAGATTAATCAAATGTAATAATTCTCCCCTTTCGGCTAACAAGTACATAGCTTGCAGGAGATTTTACGACAATGCTAGATCTAGTTCAAAGATCGAATATAGTGAAGGAGTCAAGGTCAAATAGAAGGATGCCACAACACGAAGATCTGATGGCAGCGCTCATCTCCTCTCAGATCTAATGGCAGTGAATCATCAAAAATGATCGAAGGTTAACTCACAAGGTTTTGGTAATATGATCGATTAAATACATAAGGTTGGTACATGAATAATTTACCCCTTTTTCCATTATGCTAAAACTTGTGCATATAAAGGGAATCCAACGATCATGCCCCTATCATGATATGATCTAACGATGGACGCATAGGGAGACGATTCGATTATACAAATGCCTATGTTTAGAACAATGTTATTAAGGTTTAAATCACTAGACTAACCAAGGTAAATGGATTACATTATTTTAACACTTTATATAAACTTTGGACCTGAGCATCATTAATCAGGGGTTTTCTCAACCTTATAAATGTTATTAATCTGATTAACTTCATGCGGGTTTATATAAATTAAAGGACTAATGATCATGCAGGTTCTTAGATATAAATGGTTGTGTTAACCCTCCTCAGGATCTAATGATAGTGCACAAATTAGAAATCTAAGTAATGAATCAACCACACGAATCCAACGGATGCACTCCATCTCAAAGTGATCCAACGGTGGTGCATGCTTCAAAGGTAAATCAAATGGTAAGCTTAAATCGATGCTTGATTAATTAAATCTTAAACACATTTAACAAGGGCTTTAAACATGTTATTAATCACCACCCTTATTGGTCAATATTAAAAGGTTCAAAGCACATTTTCTTTTGGTTAACTAACCCGTAGGTTCTAAAAATATCCAAGGTCACGATAAAACAGAGGCGGATCTAATGGTTGTGCTCAATCCCAGTTGTTCAAGAAAAATTAGGATATCCAAGATAATGTTAGGCACTCACATCAAGAACAAAATCTTATGGGGATCCCTAGGATGATTGCTACCTAATTAAAATATAATCGATACCAAATATTTAGTTATTGTTCGATGCCAAGGTGGCATAAAGATCAAAATGGAGGTCATCCCCACCACAAGTCACATCACCCCATAAAAAAATAATAAGCTTCAAGAGCCAATAGATAATTTTTCAATAATTTATGATACATCAATCAAATAACTTGAAAGCACATAGGATGATGAGCTTTACCCACCATCGAAGCCCAACCTTGGAAAGAGATGTGCTGGCAATATTTCTTTGACCAATTTTAAAAAAGTAGTTGATGGCACAATATTAATGCCGAATGTGCGAATATACCAAACCCCTTCCACCACCTTGTATTTTAACTCACAAAATCAATCAAGTTTACCACCTTGGCAATCTAAGAGTAGAGACTGGTACGCAAGAAATACATAGAAGAGGAGAGTTTTGGGTATTTCCTGTTTGAGAACTATAATAATTACCTTGAGTAAAATGGCATCATGGGGAGAGGTTTTTGCACCATAAGACACCAAAGAAGTAAAATTTATTACAAACCAATATCCATACTCTAGACCACCTATACATGGCAGCACGATGTACGAGTTCACTCAAAAAAGTGAAACTAATAAAAAACCCACTCCAGCACAACAATACAAGATTGACAACGGATGTATCAAGAGTTTTGCTCATATAATGGAAAATGATAGCAAGATCCCATGGATAATGGCTTACCTTCATCACAGATCCCATGGATAATGGCTTACCTTCATCACAGATCCCATAAATTGCAATACAAGGGTTTCCCTAGGAGAAACATATGCAACAATAACCTTGGGAAGTTGATATGACCAAAGCTTTACTTATCGAATTTAATGGCTTGGTTGGTAGTGGCATATGATGAAATAACTAGAATATTTTGAGACAATAAGAACCGACCAGTATTCAACATCAAAATCAACCACATCCAAAAATTCTTCAATTTGACAAAGTATACCACCCTCTTGGTGCCAAAGGTAATCAAACACCAATCTCGAATGTTCACAGGGTTAGAAGTTTTTAAATCTTTATTTGATATAAATGAGAAAATAGATGACAAATTTCCAATCAAGAAGACAATTTTTAGGCCATAGGTCCAATATTTCTATGACATGATAAACATAGTATTAGGAGTACATGATCTTAGTATAGTGAATAAAAGGATTTTGTACTTAGCATCACAGTGCAATCGGGTGCATAACACCCCAATTTATGCCTGGGAACTAGAAATAAGTAACCTACTACATGAGCAAATGGTAGAATTGAAAAATCTATTTTTTAACAAAGTTAGGAGATGCCCTATTTCTCTCAATACTCATTTTTTATCCACCTAATAGCGGGAAAATTGGGAGAGGAGGCCCAAAAAAGAGTAGAAGTCATAAAAAAACCCCTATGTTTAGACTAGTTTTTGCGAATACATGAAGGATGGACTCATATGGGCTGGTTCTACGACCATTTTATGGTAGAAATCCATTGGATTTTAACAAGGATGCTCCCCAAGAGATTAGGGCCAGGAGTAAGGGATTTTATCAAAGAAAATAAGATTGGGGATTTCTTTTTCTCAAAAGGTTTCACCTACATTAGGCTCTATGGGGTGAAAATTCCTCCTAAAATGTTACTTTAGTATTACCCATTATCCCTAGTAGCTCTGGAATTATGTAGATAGGTAGCCGAAGAAGCCAAGATGAGACTAGTGAAGAAACATGGTAAAGTCCCCTAGCTCAATGTTCCATGTCACTTTGGGGACTACATATTTGTTGGCTACCCTGCACTGCTCAAAGGAATGTTCGATTTGGATACTATGGATTTTGATGAAATAACTTGGAGATTTTATGACCCAAAAGGAATATACAGTAAAATGATGGAAAAAAGAGACTATGCTCGAATAAAGCATCGAAAGGATGATTTTGAAGAAAGGTTATTAGAAGCCATGGAAAAAGGAATAGATTTACATATTGTATGGGATGATTTCCCTCCTGAGAAAATGGCCAGCACACAGGGTTTGTGATGCCTATGATTACCCTATAGAATTAAGAAGGCTTCGAGATATTTTAGTAGGATGTAGCACCCATTCTGCCAAGAGTAGTCCAAGAAATCAAAGAAGACCCCTTATTAGAATTAATAGAAGAACAAGGTATCGATCAAATGGAGGTCACTGTAAATACTACAAATATAATAGAATAACAAGTCAGGCCTTCCAAAGAGGCTCCTATCAGAATAGAGGCAACACCAAGTGCCACCTGAGAAATCTCCCAGAGCTTGAGTACAGCCAAAGAGAAAGAAATTATAAGTTCCCCTGCTCAAAAGTCCTCTCTCCGAGAACAAGACATAATTCATATTTTTGACAAAGTCTTGGTCATAAAAAGTGTAAAGAAATTGGCACCCATGGCTATCCCTACGACTCTAAAAATAAAATATCAAGAGATTAAAATTCCATAAGTGGTGCAGATGAATATGATAAGAACAAGTAATAGTGGGAGTCTGTTCAAAAGCCACCAAGTGAAGAATCAAATAGAGATAACCAATCCAAAGAGCAAGAGGCCTAAATTGTCTTTACCTTCTATAAAGGTTATTTGGAGAGGATAGACGAGCAAGATACTTTTACTACTATAGGTGAAAAAGAATTACAAGTAGTGGCAAAGATGGTTGATGTAATAGAATAGCTCACAGATGAGCCCCAATTAGAGACAACTATGTCAGATATAGCAGAGATTCATCTTCCTCCACTACAAGACCCATTGGTCTTCAGAGTCAATGAGGAAACCGAAGGCTCATCAATACTAGGGAAAGAAGGTGAAATGGCCAAAGTTGTCAAGACAATGCAAAATCAAGCCATAGACCAATTCATTGGAAAATTTGTAGAGCTAAGAAAACAATTGAAAAAAGAGGAAAAGGAAAAAGTAAAAATGAAAGCATTCATAAGTAAACAATAGGAAGAATTGGCACGAAAAGATGCTCCTAATACACAACCTCCTTCAATAGTAAAAATTCAAGATCATGCCTATTATCTGGATACGATGAAGAAACAACTATTAATAAAAATACAATCTCATGCTAGAGGATTCACTGAAATTTTTAGATAGATAGGGTTGATTCAAGTAACTGCTCAAGAAATTTTGACATTGATACGGGAGAGAGAAGAAGATTTTTAAGTCATACATCCTACCATGGGTTTTATAGAAAGCAATTTTGAAGAGCTGTAGGGACAAGAAATAATAACAAATGATGGCAATAAAATATAGCTCAATTTTGAGTTTTTGAAAGCATCCCTATTTGGGGCAAACTAGGAAATGTGGATTAATGTTGTAACTAAAATAGACCATCTGATAGAATATGCAACAGGAAAAATGGCAGACATTGGTCTATCCTTAGATCAATTCTTAGAGGCTTCTGATGTAGAAGATCTTTTCAGGCATACCATAGAAATATTTGAGTGTGAACCGGTGATGAGGCAAAATTGACCATACAAACTACTCTTCTGGTGAATACTGTGGAGATGTTGCTCTTCCAATATGAAAGAAACTGGTCCATCCTTGCCATACAAAAAAATAGGATTTTACAAGAGATGAACATGCTAAGGTTTTCTACCACCTTTGACACAGAAATATGGAAATTAATAGGTAAGCAAATAAAAAAGCTGAAACAAGGTCAAAAAGGAAAAAAAGTTGAAGCTCACGATCAACAACTGAGAGTGAGTTCAACACAAAGAAGACCTTTGCCAAAGTAAAAGACCCCTTAAGAAATTAGAGAACCAAATGATCAAAAGGAGACAGTTCAAGAGGGAATATTAGAAAGAGTTGTTAAAGAAATAATGGAAGAGCAAATAGAATCTCCTAAAACCACCATCATCGATTAAATAAGCAACTGTTTGAAAAAGTCAAAATGAAGGATTCAGCCTAGACATAAAAAGATAGTGGAAGCTAGCTGTTTTAGTTTTGGAGATCAACTTAGGAGAGGACAAGTGTAATGTCAGAAATAAAACAAAAATAACAGAATCAAGAACTAGTAGCTATAAGGAGAAGATAGGTTCAAATTCTACATCAAGCAATTAGAGAATATCATTTTTTCTAAGAGGTATACTTGAGTACCCAATGAGTTGTGCTGCTATATCTCCCTTTTGTGTTTATTTTTCTCATTCATTCTTCTTTCTTCCATTTATTGTGTAGGATTTTGATAGGAAAGTGCTAAAGAAGTTGAGATTATTTCCTGTCCTATTGAGCCTAAGATTTAGAGACTCTACTATTACCAGATTGAAATAATGAGAGTAGGAGAGACCTATTAAATTATTTTAATAGAGTATTCTTCATTGTATTGATATATTTATTTGAGAAAAATAGATTTAAAAGGCATCCTGCCTAATCTACATGTAATTTTTATGAAATCAATACAATTATGAGTTTCATTTTTGTTATATCTTTGTCTTAGTACTGCGTGTCAATGTGTAATGGATTACATTATTTGAATTCATTATATATGTTTCTTTCATTGGTTAACTTTTAGTTTTATTACGATATTCGAATAAATCTATGAGTGCCAATTTCCTTTTCCCCATTCTCTTTGTTCATGATTAAAATTGTTGTTAAATTGCTATAACAACTCAATGAATCTAGGCACCAATCTACATAAGGAATAACAATTGGTTATTTTCTTGTTTCATCATTTTAATACATGCAGTGTTACATAAATCTGGAGCATGTAATCAAATTTTTATCAAATAATTACCATTGGGGTTTCCTTACTCGTTATGTATTTTTCTTTTAGCAATATTTATGTTTATCATAACAAAGATGCAGGTTGACTAGAGCCTATAATAGCTCATTGGTTTCAAATAGATTTTTGCAGCATGACCATCGAATCCTATGGATGCAAGAATCGGTTCCAACAGTTTTTTGGCACTGTTTCCAAGGAGGACTTGATAAGAAAGAATTACTTCTTAAAAGTTTTTCTCTAAATGACATTATTTTTAATCAATGGGTGGCCAGTTAGAATAACTAACTTTCGTTTTAATTTTTACGTTTGTCTATGTTGTTTATTTTTCCCGTGGTTTTCAAATTTTGATTTTCTTTACGTTTCTTGATCTTCTTGAAATTTTTGGTTTCTTGATTTTCTTGAATTATCTCAAGAACCAACTCCCATTAGTATGAGTGATAATATCAAGCATTCTTGGTAAAGTATACGTTGTTATTTCTACACCTTGGTGCTGACGACTCTACTGGATGAACCTAGAAGGAAAAAATAAAAAAATGAGAGAGCAAAACGTGTTGGCAAACACCAAGAGAAGTGGTAAGGAGCTATTCTCAAAACTCAAGAATCCAAAGGTATTTATACATAATAAAAAAACTCCACTTTTCAAGAGTATTGCTTACAATAGTAGGTCAAATTCTAGCGATAAAAAGTACGTAAAGAAAAATCAAAATACTATCACGGTTGGTATCACTGTAGATGAACATTTGAATTCTGTTATAGAAGATATATGTGATTATTCTTGTTGCCCAATAAATAATAATACTGAGGCCAATAATCCATTAGATAATATTTAGATTACTCAACCTCATATTCCTGTAAGTGTTACTGTTGTAAATTTAAATCCTACAGTAGCAATGGCTCAAGCTAATGTTCATTTATGGAGGACTACTAGATATAGGCTTTTTTTGTTACCCGACAATCTAAATACCTTACCAAGTAAAGCTCACAAATACCTCCCAAAATTCTTAGGGAATAGTGTAGTGATTGGAGAAGATCATATCAAAATTTTCTTGTATGCAATGGATAGTCTAGAAGTTGAACATGAATATGTAGTATTGAGACTATTTTATAGACTTTAGAAAAATATGCTAGAGAGTGGTTCAATTCTCTTCCAAACAATGATATCCCAAACTTCACCAAAATGGAAATTGTATTTCTAAAGAAATATGGTGAAAGGAAAAATGAACAATCATTGTTAACTGAGCTAGCCACTATGAAGAAAAAAGAGAATGAGGTTGTTAGTGACTTCAAAATAATATTTTCAAATACTAGGAATAAAATCCATGTCAACCTTAGGCCTAGTGATATTCAGTCTATTTATTTTTATAAGAATACCTTTCAAGGAGAGTTTAACTATGAGCTTAGGCAAGAAAAAGCTACTACCATTGATGGTTGTATGGAAAAAAGTAATGGATATAGAAAGAAATATGCTTGAAAGTGGTAAGATAAAGCCTTATTCTCTAGAAGTCAACCTACTTGAGAGAAAACCCAAAAGAGTGGTATTTGATATACAAAGAAGAACCCAAATTGATCCAATGGAAAAATTGACTAGTAAAATGATTGAGATGTTAAATACCATGAACAACATGTTAGAAAGAATTGAAATAAATGGAAATAATGGTGAATCTTCACAAAGAAAATGACCACATGTTGACAACCATCCCCCTTTAAGAAAAATTTCAATAGGAATTGGGGAAACAACAATGGTTCTGAAGAAGGAAATAGGAGTAGGAATAATGGGAATAATAATTGGAAAAATTGAGACTTTGACAGAGATCAGAACATTATTCCTAACCCCATACCATCTGCTAATGTAGCAAAGGGATTTCCCTAGTTTTGCTCTACTTGTGATGCACACCATAACCTTGATGCATGTGGAATTCACCTAAGTGACAACGTAATGTAGATATGCATGCTGAATCAGAAGAGGATATAAGAATCAATGCTTGTTGTTCTGTTGAAGATGAATCCAAGGAAAGGATGTTTGAAGAAGATATGGATAAGTATGCTTCAAATCATCATCCTCAAATTTTAGTAACTAAAGGAACTAAAATCTTGTAGAAATCACATGAGTCAAGATATGATAAGATGGATAAAGGTAAATTAACCTCCACTGCTCAAGAAGTTGAAGAATTAGAAGCTACCCATGTTATGAATTTAAGGAATAGAATAGTACAAAACAAGGCAGAGAAAGCTTCTACAAGTGAAATAAGAAAACAAACCTTCACCAATAAGAATATCAATAAAGAGAAAATTGATAGAATCCTCAAAATTATTACTCCTGAAGTAATAGAATTAGAGAAAGATATTCCCAAAGAAGAAAGTAATAAACCACTGGATATAAAGAAGATAGAATTTGATGTTGGGCCAGAAATCGATAAGAAAAAAGTTAATATCACATTTGAAGAACTTATGAAAGTTCAACAGTACAGAGAACAAGTCTGCAGAATATTTGGGTTAATGAAACAAAAAGAAGACCCAACTTGCCATGCTACTAGAAAAAATCAACATGATACAAGATCACCATCCTCTATCATACCCTTTTATGTATCATTAAGGTACAACTCACATGAAGGGGAAAGATATGTCATCCATAACTGCATGTTAGATAGTGGAGCCTCACACAATATCATGCCCAAATTAATAGTTGATCAAATGGGATTAATTTGTACTAGATATTCTGCCCTTGTTTCTATAATGGATAGTAGACAAATTCCTTGTGTAGGGGTGATAACTGGATTGTTAGTTTTCTTAGATCAACATCCCAAAAAGGGCATTGTCATGAATGTTGCAGTAGTTGATGTTGACCCATTTTTATCACTATTACTCAATAGACATTGGGTAAAACAACTGAGAGGTTCAATTCAATTGGACTAATCCTATGCCACGATCCCAATATCAGATAAAGAGAATATAATTTTGAGAAGGGAACCATTCAACAAACACTCCATAGAGTTAATTCAAACCGATGAAACAATGATTAACTTATTAAACTCTATGGAAGAAAAATAGATGGGAGTTTATTCAATATGGTACAACCCATTCTTTGTGGAAGTACCAGAAGCAAAGAACATGAATCCAAAAGTTATGAAAATAGTAGATGCTGAATCAGATAGAGTTTTGACTCAAGAAATATGGACCATGTATTTTGATGGAGCTAAATCACAGTCTGGAGCAGGTGCAGATGTAAATTTAACTAATATTAAATGAAATTACCTTGGTATTCCTTATAGACTATAATTCCCTTGCACAAACAATGTAGTTGAGTATGAAGCTTTACTACTAGGGTTAAGGAAAACAAAAGAATTAAGCATTAACTACTTGATTGTAATAGGAGATGCAAAGCTTATTATACTATAGATAAAAGGTAAATATCAGACTAAGGACCCTAGGCTTAGGCAATATAAAAATGCAGTATTGGAAGAAATTGATAAATTCTTAGCTTTCAATGTCTCATATATTCCTAGAGAACAAAATCATGTTGCAGATATTTTAGCTATAAATACCTCATACCTAGATCACTCGAAGATAACTATAGAATATATGGAAATATTCTCAACTATCTCAGTCTATAAACCTTTTGTGCCAAATAACATAGTCTATCTACAAGTCTTTCAGGATGATATAGATATTAAGGATTTTAGAACTCTGCAAAATCAATATGTAGATGTAATCTATGATGAAAAGGATGAAGACAAAATAAGAGATCAAATAGGAGAGCTAGTAGAAGTAATCCAGTTGAAAACTAATAATATACCTAAAGGATTGGTTTCTTTAGAAAGTCTATTTGATTATTTTGACAAAGCTTATAAGCCTTTACATAGAGAAGTAATATCTAAAGATATTAACATTGGTTCAATGAAAGAACCCAGAATAGTGAAAGTAGATATGGCTTTACCTGCTAAAGAAAAGGCTGGATATATCAATTTCTTGAAAAATAATACAGAACATTTTGCTTGGACTTATGAATATTTTAAAACATTCAAAATAGATGTAATGACACACATAATACCCCTAAAAGAAGATTCTAAACTATTTAGACAAAAACAAAGGAAGTACAACCCAAATCTGCACCCAATAATGTAAAAAGAGGTACAAATATTACTAGATTCCAAAATAATCAGAAAGGTAAGATTTTTTTCATGGATATCCAATTTAGTACCAGTCAAAAAAAAGAATGGGGATATTAGACTTTGTGTAGATTTTATAAATTTAAACAAGAGTTCATTAAAATATAATTACCCATTACCCAACATGGAATAATTATTGCAGGCAGTAGTCAGATCAACTAGATTGTCTCTATTAGATGGATTTTTAGGATACAATCAAATTCAGATAAATCCAAAAGGTAGACATAAGGCAACATTCACTATGCCTTGGGGCACATTTGAATATTTAAGAATACCTTTTGGACTAGTGAATGCAAGTGCTACATTTCAGAGAGCAATGGATTTTGACTTCAAAGGATTAATGTTAAAAATAGTAGTTGTCTACCTGGATGATATCATAGTATTTTCTAAAAATCTAGAGGATCATCTAGAACACTTAACTACAGTTTTTGCTCGATGCAAGGTGATGAGGCCTAGAAATGCCTCATTATTACACTATGGTTGACATATAAAAACTGCCATAATATTAAATATGACAAAGTTAAAGTGCCAAATAATGATTATAATATGTTATTTTTGACATGTTTGCATGATTTTATGTTTGAAACATTATACCTCTGTTTTGACTATTTTTAGCATTTTATGCATTGTTTCAGTTGATTAGGTAGTAAATAAAAAATGTATTGCAATTGCATTCTGATGGCATGAATAGATTCCTCTCATTGAGAACTGCAACTTTGCTTTTTGAAGCAAGTCGATCCAAGCTGTAGATAAAAAGTTATGAAGGTTACATCATTCCTGTGCTCATTGTTCATGCCTTAAGTCTTTTCTGGAGCTGTTAACAGGTGCAAATCTGTGTTAAAGGGAACATTTGCGGATCTACTAGGAATGATCTAGAGTGAGTTAAGGTACCAAATTCATACCAATGGTACTTCATAATATAGAGAAAACATTACCCAAATTTAAAGGCATATGGACAAGTAACCTGGAAGTTATAGGGCCTACAAAATGGCAGTTTCACACTTTTTGACAGCTAGAAATGCTGGTAAAAATATGTGTTAAAGGCCAACTTGACAGCGATGCAGGGAGTAATTCTTTAGGAATTAAGAGTTGAAAATTAAACCCAATGTTTTTCATATAACCAAGAACACGTGGACACAATTTGGTAAAAAATGGAGTTACGATAAACAAGTTATGAGCACTCCAAAAGGGCATCTGGGCATGTTTTGGCATCTGGAAACAACAGGTCACAGTCCATACAAATTCCAGCCATCTGTCACTTTGAAGGAAGGCATGGAATTTGTCAAATAAAGAAGAGGTAAACGCTTGGAAATAGTTGAGGGAGAATAGGGATGACTCTTTCTCCACCTGACAACACTGCCACGTGATGCAAATGGAAGCAACAAGTCAAAAGGCTAAAATGTAGGAAATCTGGTAAATACAAGACATCGTCATGCAAATTCTAGACAGCTGTACATATACAATAGGGCTTGGAATCAGTCACTTTAGCACATGCCACCAATGCAAAAGGGTGTACAAGATAAGGGAAAACAATCCAAATAGTCAACAACTTCCTCCCTATGCGTTTGGAGCACAGATAAGCAATGAATTGTCATCTGCCTGTTATTCTAGAGCAGCACAGGAATAAGTGGTGTAGGAATAGGGAATAGCACAGGAACAAATTAAAGTGGTCAAAAAGTGACAAATCAATGGAGGAAATTATTTGCAATTGACCAAGAGGTTGTCCCAACTCATCTTAACGTGATTTCCTCAACAAATGTAGCCCAACAAGGATGAATGGATAAAGTTTTGACAAAGCAAATTCCTGCATTCTAGGAAATAGTTATGCAATCAATTGTAAATCCCTACAAATCAGTAACCAAGCATATCAACATTATATTATAAATAATAAATCTCCTAGATGATTGAGCATATAGATAGATAGGCAATAGAAGACCAAAATTAGTATAGAGTGAAGTTTCTTTGTAGCTGAACAGTAATTTGTAGGTTTTTTCTGCATTACTGTAATGCAGTTTTAGATTGAATAAAAAGGTGCAATCTTCAGATATCAATTGGCATTTTGAGGTTGATGATTAGCATCTAGATTTTCTTAGCATAACTTCTCACCTTCTTCTGGTTCTGGAAGCAAGGGCCACTTGCAGGGCCAAAGGAAGGCAATTTCTGATAGAATGTCTTGTTGACTTCTTGCTGCAGCAGGTTAGCAGAATTCTGCCAGTTTTTCATTTCTTTAGTAGTTTTCAACATAGTTTTCAGCCTTTGACAGCATTTTCTACATTTCACAATAATTTCTAGATATTTTGTCACTTTGTAGTTTTGTAGTAATTGGTGATTTAGTTTTGCATTTCACAACAATTTCCAGATATTTTGTCATTTTGCAGTTTTGCAGTAATTGTTGATTTAGTTTTGCAGTAGTTAAAATTCTATTTTTAAATTCTCTAGTTGATTTAATTTCATGCAAGTGTGTGTGTGTTTTCAATTCTACAATTTACTTTTTTGTCACTCTCAATTTAGCAACATTTCATTTTCTATCATTTTCAGATTCTGCAATTTCATTTCCTGCAATTTTATTTCTGCAAAGGTAAATAGGATTTAATTTCAATTCTTAGGATTTAGAGGTCACAACAAACCCCCCAAATGCTAACTGATCCATCAATAAAGCTTGTTTTCTAAATGAACTAATCTTTACCATGTTGGATCCTTCTTTCGTATATAACCTTGTACACCGCCCTGGATTGACACACATAATGATTAAGTGATGAATGAACAACGACACTCATCACAAGGAATTTGGAATTTCTTTAAATCTCAAGAAATGCATATTTGGGACTACAAAAGGAAAGCTATTAGGACATATAGTTTCATAAAAAGGGATAAGTAGTGATCCAGAAAGAATTGAAGCTATTTCCAAAATTCCCCCTCCCAAAAATTTAAAAGGAGTTAGGTAATACTTTGGCAAAATAAATTTTATTAGAAGATTTATCCCAAATTTTGCAGAGATGACTAAACCTATAAATGACATGGTTAAGAAGACTAGAGAAATAAAATGGACAACAAAAAATATGGAAGCATTCAATAGAATAAAAGAAGCCATTTCTATTACTCCAACCCTAAGTTGTCCTGATTATGCAAAATATTTTAATATCTATTCTTATGCATCTAAACACTCCATTGCTGCATTTCTCTCATAGAAAGATGATGAAAATAATGAAATACCAATATATTTCATGAGTACAGGTTTGAAAGGAGCACATCTAAAATACACCTTGCTAGAAAAATATGATTATGCAGTCATCCAATCTTTAGAAAATTTCAAAGGTATATTCAGATCAAACAAAGTTTATTGTTGTATCCCTTTTATAACAATAAAAGATATTTTTTCTCAATCAGAGCCATTAGGAAGACCAACAATATGGATGGTAAAGCTTCTATAATATGATGCTGAATTAAAAATAGTTAAAACTATCAAAGGATATGGTTTAGCTAAATTGATGGCCAAAAAAGAAGGATTTGAAAATTTTCTCACAATAGATGAGGCATATGATGTCAAAAGGATCAATAACACCGAATACAAATGGCATGAAGAAATTTTGTCATACTTACAAACCCTGTCATTCCCTAAATATATGTCAACAAAAAGAATGAGGTCAGTCAAGCTACAAGCCCAGAAATATCATATGCAAGATGGTGTGCTATACTAGAAACACCCTGATGGAGTATTATTAGTCTGTCTATATGAAAGTGAAGTTCCAAAAATAATCAATGAATTTCATGATGGTTTCTATGGAGGAAATTTTTCTCCAAGAGCTACAACTAATAAAATTATGAGAGAAGGATATTATTGGCCTTCTATTTTTAAGGATGTATATAAATATGTTAGGAACTATCATAATTGCTAGGTTTTTGTAAGAAAGAAGTTGACTGCCATGCCCCTCAAGCTAGTAATCATTGAGGCATCATTCACACAATGGGGTATTGACCTAATTGGAGAGATCAAGCCTAATTCATCTAGATAGCATAAGTGAATCATAACTGCAACATACTACTTCACAAAGTGGGTAGAAGTTGCACCCCTGAGAACATCCACTACTACCACTGTCATCAAATTCGTGTAAGAAAACATTCTGACCAGGTTTGGGGTTCCTCAAAAATTGATTACAAATAATGCACAATATTTTGTTTCATATGAAATGATAGAATTTTATGTAGAATATGGAATTGAATTATCCCATTCTACTAATTATTACCCCCAAGGAAATGGTCTTTTTGATTCAAATAAAAATATCATTGGATAAGAACAAGAGAGGGTGGGACGGTGAACTTAAATTTGCTTTGTGGGTTGATAGGCTATCTATTAAAAGAAACACAGGAAAAACCCCCTATTAAATAGTTTATGGAGAGAAAGCTTTATTACCTTCAAATATAGAGAGATTTGCACTTCCTCTCTTATTGCAAGACCATGAAAACCCCAATCCCATACAGATAAGACTTGACCAAATCGTCCTATTAGGGGAGGAAAGAAGAGATATCCTTAATAGAATGATGAAAAAAACTAGAAAACCATGAAATTGTTTAATAAAAAAGCCAAGGGTACTCCTTTTTTCTCAAGGAGATATAGTCATCTATTGGGATCCTAAAATTATAAGCATGGTGAAAAAGGAAAATTTGAACCTAAATGGATTGGCCCATACCAATTAGCCCATGTTATTAGCCAGAATACATACAAGTTGCAGACCTTACAGGATGAAATGATGGTCATCCCCATTAATGGCCAAAACCTCAAAATGTACAATCCTTGTTAAAGGTGAATACAATAAAAAATAAAAAAGTGGAAATAATAGAAACCCCCCCCCAAAAAAAAATAGAGTGCTTTACTTTTAGCTCTTCTTTTCTTGTTTAGTTTAATTATGATTTTACTGTACACATGATATTCTTAGTTTAATGAGTATATATTACTGATAATTCCACCAAAAATAATAAGAATAAAGGAGATTCATTTTAGAATCTGATGAGATTTACAATTTTCAAAATATGAGTGTTTATGCAATAGTTTTTTGATATAAGATAAAACATAAGGAAAACAAAACTGATTGAAACATCATGTCAAAGCCTCACATTACAAATGATACTTTAGGTGACTTCAAAGGTCCAAATAACTGAGTTATCTTTGAGAGGGTCGTTGAGCCAAGAATCATTACACTCATATTTTATAGCCAAAAACTAATCCTCAACTCAGTCATACTCATTGCATAATTTACTTATATAACCAAGTACTTCTCTCACGAGAAAGAAAAATAAAAAACAAAGTTAAATTGAGTCACTGCCTGAGATATCTTATAAAACCTCTACCAGGGCTATAGACGCTTGACTGGCAGTAGGATAAAACCAGATGGGATTAGAAGCAACTCCACTAGAGCTAAAGATGCTTGACTAGCAGTGGAGCCCTGCAGAATGGTGAAAATTTTTAAAGAGTGAAATCACATATTAGGCTTAACTATTTTGCTCAGATATGGAGAAGTTTTGAAAGACTTAGAAATCAAAATAAATGCACAACCACACACATGGGCATAAACATGATGAAGTAAATGGCTTTGACAAATATTTGTGTAATCATATCTTATGACTTAGCCAAAACAAGCATTACAATATATCAAAATAAAACTCATCAGTTTCTAAAAATCTAATCCTAGTTTCCAAATTGAATAAAAGGAATTACAGTTGTCAAATACTTTATTGCTTCGATGTCAAATTGTTCAGATAGTTTTTTAGTATATATATATATTTACTTAGTAGTCAAGTTTTTGATTTTTTGTTCATTTTCTACAAATAAAACCAGGAGATTCAGTGGTTTTCAAGTGCCTCATTTTTTCAACATATTTCCCCATTCAGAGCCTATGTTGGAGCCAAATTTGACTCAAACTTTGAAACCCCCAAATTTAAATTTTTAGTTTCATCAAAGTAAGCAAGCATTGCTGGTCCTTTTGCATCTAATTGAGAGAGTTTAATTTCTTATGAGTTTGTTTGATAAAGTCTAGCCATTGTTGTTAATAATGTGTGTCCCTTTTTGATAAAGCTCAATTATCTTAAACAAGGGATAGGGTAAAATTTTATCAGATTTTTAAAAGCCAAACTCCGATCCTCATAAAATAAAGTTTCCCTTGGGCTCAAATCAAATGATAAGTCTTTAAATCCTAAAGTGTTCAAAAGTAAGAGGAAAAATTAATCACATGCCTTGGTCTAAAGCCCAAAAAATCATAACTAATGTCAAAAAATTTAATTAAGACTTAAGGGTATGCACCCCATCTAGTTAAAAATCGAGCACCTTAGATCAAATCCAAAGGTCGCACTCAAATATGGTTTAATTGGATGATGGCACTATTATAAATCAAGCAAAGGATAAGTCAAACAAGTCAAAAGGTAAGGTTCAAATTAAAAAGATACATCTTAGGTTTAAAATATAAAAACATGTGTCCTTTAATCCAACAATAGCGCTTAAGCGAAATGAGAAGATCAATGGATGCGCTTTCTCAAAGAAACAAGAAGATTAAGTCAAAGTAAATGGTCTAAAAAATAATAATTATAACCTAAGGTCAAAAATGATTAAAATTAATAAAGTCCATGCAACTTTGCTAATCTGGACGAATGTGCTTGAGCTAAGCCTAATCTAACGGTCGCGTGCTTTCCAAAAATTCAAATAATTGAGGAGTCAGAATGGGTCAAAATTCTAATTAAAACATCAAGCAAGTCTGAAAAATCTGAGGGCAGCACTCGAATGAACTCAAATATCAATGGTTGCACATGATCTGATTAAAATACATATGATTTAATTAAAATACCCATTAAAAAACTATGGTCAAAAACATTAAGGGTATGTGCCCCTTTTGAAATAAACATTGAGCTAATTGGGCTAATCGAACGATAGCACTCGATCTAGATCTAATCTGACAATGATGCTCCCATAAAGGGTGCATCAAAAAGGTAAAAGCCACATAAGATTAATTAAACCTATTAATTAAAATTAGTGAAGGTATAATACATTGGAGAATCATTCCCCATTCAACTTAATCAAAGTTAAAAACATGCACCCCTCGGTAACTAACCCCACAGGTTGATTGAGATCAACGACCGTGCTAACATTGCTCGAAATCTAATGGCCGCACCAAAATCATAAATGGTAAAATATCAAGAAAAATGAAGGTAAAACCAAAATTTAATTACATATTAGTAAGGGTATAATACATTGCTAAATGCCCCATTTCGACTTAAACAAGGATTAATCAAATGTAATAATGCTCCCATTTCGGATAGCAAGTATGCATCTTGTAGGAGATCTGATGGCAGCACTAGATCCAACTCAAATATTAATGGCGATGAAGGATTCAAGTTCAAATAGAAGGATGCCACATCACAAAGATCTAACGACAACACTCATCTCCGCCAAGATCCAATGACAGTGCATCATAAAAAATGATCGAAGGTTAACTCACAAGGTTTCAGTAGTATGATCAATTAAATACATAAGGTTGGTACATGAATAATTTATCCCTTTTTCCATTATGCTAAAAATTGTGCATATAAATGGAATCCAACGATCATGCCCCTATCATGATATGATCTAACGATGGATGCATAGGGAGATGATTGATTATACGAATGCCTATGTTTAGAGCAATATTATTAAGGTTTAAATCACTATATTAACAAAGGTAAATGGATTAAATTATTTTAATGTTTTATATAAACTTTAGACCTAAGCATCATTAATCGAGGGTTTTCTCAACCTTATAAATGTTATTAATCTGATTAACTTCACATGGGTTTATATAAAGTAAAGGACTAACAATCATGCAGGTTCTTAGACATCAACGACTATGTTAACCCTCCTTAGGATCCGACGATAGTGCACAAATTAGAAATCTAAGTAATGAATCAACCACATGAATCCAACGGATGCCCTCCATGTGATCCAATGGTGATGCATGCTTCAAAGGTAAATCAAATAGTAAGCTTAAATCGATGCTTGATTAATTAAATCTTAAACACATTTAACAAGGGCTTTAAACATGTTATTAATCACCACCCTTATTGGTCAATATTAAAAGGTTTGAAGCACATTTTCTTTCGGTTAACTAACCCACAGGTTCTAAAAAGATCCAAGGTCATGATAGAACAGAGGTGGATCTAATGGTTGCACTCAATACCTATTGTTCAAAGAAACTTAGGATATCCAAGGTAATGTCAGGAACTCACATCAAGAACCGAATCTTATGGGGATCCCTAGGACAATTATTGCCTAATTAAAATGTAATCGATCCCAAATATTTAGTTATCGTTCAGGGCCAAGGTGGCACAAAGATAGAAATGGAGGCCACCCCCACCACAAGTCACAGTGACACATCAAAAAATAAGAAGCTTTAGGAGCCAATAGTGAAGTTTTCAATAAATTATGGTACACGAATCAAAGAACTTAGAAGCACGTAAGACAACGAGCTTTACCTGCCATCGAAGCCCAACCTCAGAAAGAGATGTGCTGGTAATATTTCTTTGGCCAATTTTAAAAATAGTAGTTGATGGCACAATATTAATGCCAAATGTGTGAATATACTGAACCCCTTCCACCACCTTGTATTTAAACTCAAAAAATCAATTAATTTTACCACCCTGACAATCTAAGAGCAGATATTGGTACGCAAGAAATACAGAGAAGAGGAGAGTATTGGGTTTTTCTTATTTGATAAGAACTATACTCATTACCTTGAGCAAAACGACATCATGGGGAGACATTTTTACATTAGAAGACACCAGAGAAGTAGTGAAATTTTTCATAGACCGATCTCCATACTCTAAATTTTTTGGACCACCTATACCTGGCAATATGATGTATGAGTTTGCTCAAAAATGTGGAGCTAATAAAAAACCCACTCCAGCACAATAGTACGAGATTGAAAATGCATGTATCAAGAGTTTTGCTAATATAATGGAAAATGATAGCAGTACCCAATGGATAATGGCTGACCTTCATCACAGAGCCCAAAAATTACAATACAAGGGTTTCCCTAGGAGCAACAGATGGAACAGTAACCTTGGGAAGTTGATATGCCCAAAGGTTTACTTCTCCTCGGATTTAATGGCTTGGTTGGCAGTGGCATATGATGAAAGAACTAGAACATTTTGAGACAATAAGAACCAACTAGTATTCAGCATCAAAATTGACCACATCTAGAAAGTCTTAAATTTGACAAAGTATACCACCCTCTTGGTGCCAAAGGTAATTGAACAACAATCTCGAATTTTCACAGGGTTAGAAGTTTTTAGATCTTTGTTTGATATAAATGAGAAAATAGATAACAAATTTCCAATCAAGAAGGCTATTTTTGGGTCATGGGTCCAAGATTTTTGTGACATGATAAACATAGTATTAGGAGTACAGGATCTCATTCTAGTGAATAAAATGGTTTTGTACTTAGAGAAACAGTGCAACCGGATGTATAACACCTCAAATTATGCCTGGGAACTAGAAATAAGTAACCTACTACATGAGCAAATGGTTGAATTGAAAAAAGTTATTTTTGAACAAAGGCAGGAGATACCCTATTTCATTCAATACTCATTTTTTATCCACCTAATAGTGGAACAATTGGGATAGGAGGCCCGAAAAAGAGTAAAAGCTATAAAAAGCCCCTATGTTTAGACCAGTTTTTGGAGAATACATGAAGGACAGGCTCATATGGGATGGTTCTGTGACCATTTTATGGTAGAAATCCATTGCATTTTAACAAGGGTGCTCCCTGAGAGATTAGGGCTAGGAGTAAGGGCTTTTATCAAATAAAATGAGATTGGGGGTTTCTTTTTCTCAGAAGGTTTCACCTACATCAGGATCTATGGGGCCAAAATTCCTCCTAAAATGTTACCTAAGTATTTTCCATTATCCCTAGCATCTCTAGAATTATGTAGATAGGTAGCTAAAGAAGACAATATAAGACTAGTGAAGAAACATGGTAAAGTCCCTTGGCTCAATGTTCCATGTCACTTTAGGGATTACATATTTGTTGGCTACCCTGCACTGCTCAAAGGAATGTTCGATTTGGATACTATGGATTTCGATGAAATAACTTGGATATTTTATGACCCAAAAGGAATATACAGTAAAATTATGGAAAAAAGAGACTATGCTCGAATAAAGCATCGAAAGGATGATTTTGAAGAAAGGTTATTAGAAGCCATGGAAAAAGGGACAGATTTATAGATTGTATGGGATGATTTCCCTCCCAAGAAAAGGGCCAAAACACAGGTTCGTGATGCCTATGATTACCCTATAGAATTAAGAAGGCTTCCATAAATTTCAGTAGAATCTATAGCACCCATTTTGCCAGGAGCAGTCCAAGAAATCAAAGAAGACCCCTTATTAGAATTAATAGAAGAACAAGGTATCGATAAAATGGAGGTCACTGTAAATACTATAGATATAATAGAACAATAGGTTAGGCCTCCCAAAGAGGATCCTCTTAGAATAGAGGCAACACCAAGTGCCACCCGAGAAATCTCCTAGAGCTCAAGTACAACCAAAGGGAAAGAAATTATAAGTTCCCCTGCTCAAAATTCCTCTCTCCTAGAATAAGCCATAATTCCTATTTATGATAGATTCTTGGTCGTAACAAGTGTAAAGAAATTGGCACCCATGGCTATCCCTTCCACTCTAAAAATAAAATATCAAGAGATTAAAATTTCATCAGTGGTGAAAATGAATAAGAGAAGAACAAGTAAGATTGGTAGTCTGTTAAGAAGCCACCAAGTGAAGAATCAAACAAAGATAACCATTGCAGAGAGTAAGAGGTCTAAATTATCTTTATCTTCTACAAAGGTTTTGTTGGAGAGGACAAATGAGCAAGATAATTTTACTATTGCAGGTGAAAAATAATTACAGGTAGTGGAAAATATGGGAGATGTAAGAGAACAGCTCATAGATGAGCCTCAATCAGAGATAACAGTGTCAGATATAGCAGAGATACATCTTCCTCCCCTACAAGACCCACTGGTCTTCAGAGTCAATGAGGAAATCGAGGGCTCATCAGTACTAGGGAAAGAAGGTGAAATGGCCAAAGTTGTCAAGACAATACAAAATCAATTCATAGACCAATTCATTGGAAAAATTGCAGAGCTAAGGAAACAATTGGAAAAAGAGGAAAAGGAAAAAGCATAAATGAAAGCATTAATAAATAAACAACAGGAATAATTGGTACAAAAATATGCTCCAAATACGTAGCCTCCTTCAATAGTAAAAATTCAAGATCATGTCTATTATTTGGATACGATGAAGAAACAACTGTCAATAAAAATACAATCTCATGCTAGAGGATTCACTGAAATGTTTAGACAAATAAGGGTGATCCAAGTAATTGCTCGAGAAATTTTGACATTGATACAGAAGAGAGAAGAAGAATTTGAAGTCATCCATCCTACCTTGGATTTTATAGGAAACAATTTTTAAGAGCTGCAGGGACAAGACATAATAACAAATGATGGCATCAAAATACAACTCAATTTTGAGTTTTTGAAAGCATCCATGTTTGGGGCAAACCAGGAAAGGTGGATCAATGATGTAACTGAAATAGACCATCTGATAGAATATGCAATAGGAAAAATGGTAGATATTGGTCTATCCTTAGATCAATACTTAGAGGCCTCTGATATAGAAGAGCTTTTCAAGCATACCATAGAAATATTTGAGTGTGAACCGGATGATGAGGAAGAAATGACTAGACAAACTACTCTTTTGGTTAATACTATGGATATGTTGCTCTTCCAATATGAAAGAAATAGGTCCATCCTTGCCATACAAGAAAACAAGATTTTGTAGGAGATGAACATGCTAAGGTTTGATGCCACCTTTGATATAGAAATATGGAGATTAATAGGTGAGAAAATAAAAAAGAGGCAACAAGGTCAAAAAGGGAAAAAATTTGAAGCTCGCGATCAACAACTGAGAGTGAGTTCAACACAAAGAAGACCTTTTCTAGTGGAAAATACCCCTGAAGCAGTTAGAGAACCAAATGCTCAAAAGGAGACAGTTCAAGAGGCAATAGTAGAAATAATTGTTAAATAAATAGTGGAAGAGCAAACAGACTCTTCTAAAACCACCATCACCAATTAAATAAGTTGTTTTAAAAAGTCAAAATGAAGGATTTAGCCCAAACACAAAAAGATAGTGGAAGCTAGTTGTTTCAGTTTTAGAGATCAACGTAGGAGAGGACAAGTGTAAGGTCAAAAATAAAATAGAAATAACAAAATCAAGAACCAATAGCTATAAGAAGGAGCAGACAGGTTCAAATTCTACATCAATAAATTAGAGAGTATAATTTTTTCTAAGAGGTATACTTGAGTGCCTAGTTAGTTGTGTTTTTGTATCTCCCTTTTATGTCTATTTTTCTCATTCATTCTTCTTTCTTCCCTTTATTGTATAGGATTTTGATAGAAAAGTGCTCAAGAAGCTAAGATTATTTTCTGTCCTATTAAGCCTGAGATTCAGAGACTCTATTGTTACCATATTGAAATAATGAGAGTAGGAGAGACCTATTACATTATTTGAAAAGAGTCTTCTTCATTGTATTGATATATTTCTTTGAGAAAAATAGAGTTAAAAGGCATCCTGCCTACTCTACATGTAATTTTTATGAAATCGATACAATTATGAGTTTCATTCTTGTTATATATTTGTCTTAGTATAGTGTGTCACTGTGTAATGGATTACATTATTTGAATGCATTATATATGTTTATTTAATTGGTTAAATTTTAGTTTTATTACGATATTCAAATAAATCTATGAGCGACAATTTCCTTTTCCCCATTCTCTTTGTTCATGATTAAAACTATTGTTAAATTTCTATAACAACCCAATGAGTCTAGGCATCGGTCTATATAAGGCATAAAAATTGGTTATTTTCTTGCTTGTTCATTTTAATACATGTAGTGTTACATAAATTTGGAGCGTGTAATCAATGTTTTATCAAATAATTACCGTTGGGGTTTCCTTACTCACTTTGTAGTTTTCTTTTAGAAATATTCATGTTTATCAAAACAAAGAGGCAGGTTGACCAGAGCCTGTAATAGCTCGTTGGTTTCAAATGGATTTTTACAGCATGACAATCGAATCCTATTGATGCAAGAATCGGTTCCAATAGGTAACTTAATCATCTCATCGAATTGCATGGAGTGTGAATCGCTGCAACCGTTGAGTTGATAAAGTAAGTAACTGGATACAAGGCTTAGTTGAAATTTGTTTTTATGTGATTTTTTTGTTATTTTTATCATTATGATGATTAGGGACCATCAAAATGTGCTTATTTGATTTTTTTACTATTCCTCCTAGAAGGAATCTTCCTGATTTTATCTGTGTAGCTGACCGCTATCAGGTCTAGCGGATGCTAAGTGCTTGCCTATGGCTGCTCTTGCCCTGAGCGGCCAAGAATTTTGGGCTGCTAATGTTAGCAGTAGTCAAGGCACAACTTGAGAAATATAAAAGGGACTTTTCATTATTCCAACTAGTATTTTGCTTTCCAAAGCTTCGATGTGAAAGCAACATTTGTGACTTGGAGTGTTGTGTTGGAGACTATGGCTACGCAGGGAGAGACATCGACGAGCGAAGGAGCTGGAGCTTCTTAGGTATTTTCTCAAACCTTAACCTTGCTTTTACTTTTGGGTAAAATTGAACCTCACTAAGTAACCGGTAAATGAACCTCACTAAACTCACTGGCAATGAACCGAATCCGTAGATAGGTTTAGCTTTTGTTTTGTTTTGGTGGGCTTGCCCCCATTTTTCAAAATTTTCAATTTTTTTGGCATTTTTGACCTAGGGCGTACTCATCTGTCGCATCGCCTGTTGGCCACTGCCACTCAGAGTAGCCATCTCAGCCTGTAGTTTGGTCATTGTTGCTTAGAGTGGCCAGTTTTGAATCCCAATAGTAAAAAAATTGATCATTGGGGTTTTGCCATTTCTAGCCTCAACAGCTAGTTCCTGGACACTGTAGGCGATAGTGGCCAAGAACCTTAATTAAATTTTGTAATTTTTATTTTTTTGGATTTTGTGAGATTATTATGTGCATTTGTTCCTATTTCACTTAGAATTAGGATAGTTTATCATTATGTGCAAATTTTTTCATATTTTATTGTGATTTATGCCTTGGATGCATTGTAGTTATGCCTTTGATTTCTGCTCTTAGATTCTCACTGCTCGGTATCAGGACCCAAAGCCTAAATGACCTTCTACCACTCCTAGATGATACAGACTAGGCATATCTTAAGGCCCACGAACTACAATATGTTACTCGACTACCATATATTATGTCGAATCAGGCCTACTTCACTACCCTAGTTCACCGATGGGACCCCAGGACAAACACCTTCCATCCTCCTACTGGTGATATGACTATCACATCAGAGAATGTGTACAAGCTTTTTTGAATCCCCTTTGACAGAGTGGCCATCATCTCTTTGGCCACTAATGATCGTGATGCAATTTTTGCCAAGGTGTTCAGGGGGAATGCGATGGCTGCCTTCAAGTACACCAAGTCTAGAGGTGTATCTATTATACACTGGTATAGGGAGTGTGTCTTCTCGAAGAGGCACGTGGTATTACTGATGGTCATCAACAATATTCTCATTCTAGATTTCTCAAGCTTGAGGTTCTCATGGAACCTCCTTACAATGGTTCAATATTTGATGCCTTGCTTCTCCCCAATCTCTCCAATAACTTTCCTAAGCCACAAGTCTTGTGCACTTACTGATGTGAGTGCAATGTATTCAACTTCTGTAGAATACAATGCAATAGTAGCTTGTTTTTTGGAACTCCAAGTAATCAATCCTGAACCAAGGGAGAAACAATTTCCACTAGTGGACTTCCGGTCATCAAGATTACTTCCCCAATCACTATCACTAAAACCAATCAACTTCAAATTTTGAGATGAGGAGTAATGAATGCCAAAATCAATTGTTCCTTACACATACCTTAGTATTCTCTTGGCTGCCTTCAAATTCAATGTAGAAGGATCAGCCATATAACTTGAACAAAGTGATACTGCATAACAAATATCAGGCCTAGTATTGCAAAAAAACATTAAACTTCCAACAATGCTTTTATATTCAGTTTTATTTGCATGATCAGCCCCATCATCCAAACACAAAATCTCTCCATGTACAATTGGAGTAGCTATAGGCTTGCAATAAATCATACCAAACTTCTTCAACATGTCCTTTGCATACTTTGTTTGACAAAGAAAAATCTCATTACCAGTTTGATATACTTCCATGCCTAGAAAGTAACTCATGAAACCAAGATCAATCATATCAAATTCTCTTTTCATGTCCTCCTTAAAATCATCATTCATTGAAGGAATACTTCCCATAAACAACAAATCATCAACATACAAGCACATAATGAGAATGTCATTACCTTGTGTCTTGTAGTACAATGTAGGCCCACTCTTGCTTCTTTGAAAGCCACACCCTTGGAAGTATCATTAATTCTTTGGTACCAAGCTCTTCGAGCTTGCTTCAACCCATACAAAGCCTTATTCAATATATAGACCTGATATTCTTTGCGATGGACCTGAAAACCTTGAGGTTATTTCACATACACCTCTTCATCAAGATACCCATTGAGGAAATCACTTTTTACATCCATGTGGTGCACACTCCAGCCTTTGTGAGCAGCCAAAGAGAGCACCATTCTCACTATCTCTTGCCTTGCTATAGGAGCACACGTCTCCTCATAGTATATGCCAAAATTTTATGTAAAGCATTTGGAAACCAATATAGCCTTGTATCTCTCAATATAACCATCATTGTGCCTTTTGATCTTGTAGACCCATTTGTAGCCACCATATTTTCTATCTTTGGGAAGTTCACACAATTTCCAAGTGTCATTCTTTTCAATAGAATGCATTTCTTCATTCATTACCTTCATCCACAACTTGTTAGAAGCAGCATGTTCATAACAAGAAGGTTCAAAATCATCAACTTTTGAAACAAGAGCATAATTAACAATATCACCTTTGGGGTCTCCATTTTTTTCATCTTCATACAAGTGCAAATTCTCAATCCTTTGCAAGACTTCGTTCATTTCTTGATGCTGGAATCTTGTAAATCTTCTATTAAAGTTGGTGTCAATGATTTGAGATGGTGGATGATCCTTCAACAATATTTTTCTCTTCACATTTGCAGTTGGTGATGGAGGTGCAGAAAAGCTTGTAGGAACTTCTTCTTGGCTTACTCTTGGACTTGAAGATGAACTTGTGGATCCCATGTGAGATTATGACCCAAAAGAAGTGCTTCTATACAAAGAATTATTAGTAGAAACATGGTTGGGCTGAAAACTTGCTTGGCTACTTGGAACAATCTCTTCAAACACATCATCATCAACACACAATTTTTAAGACTTCCAATTTCCCCCTTCATCAAAAATTGCATCTCTAGATACAATTTTTTTTCTAGAATGAGGATTAAAGAATCTATAGGTCTTATATTGCTCACTATAACAAATGAAAATCATCTTCTCACTCTTAGCATCAATATTTTTTCTCTTCTCATCATTCACATGCACAAAAGCAACACTTCCAAAAAATTTATAGTGTTGTACATTTTTTTTTCTTTCCAAACCAACATTCATAAGGAGTACTATGCTCTAGAATCCTAGTAGGACTTCTATTAAGAATATAATTAGCAGTCCTATTTGCTTCAGCCCAATAAAATGAACTCAAATATTTAGTTTGCATCATACATCTTGTCATCTCCACCAAAGTCCTATTCTTTCTTTCAGCCACCCCATTTTGTTGAGGTGTGTAGGGGCTGGTATTTTACCTCTTGATGCCAAACTCCCTACAAAACTATTCAAATTCATTAGAAAAAAATTCACCTCCTCTATCACTCCTCAAACATTTTATGGTATGCCCACTTTCATTCTCAACAAGTGCTTTAAAATATTTGAAGGAAACAAAAGCCTCATCTTTATGCTTAAGTAAATAAACCCAAAATATCTTGAAAAATCATCAATGAAAGTGATAAAATAGGAAGATTTACCAATAATTTGAGTTTGCATTGGTCCACAAATGTCACTATGAACTATATTAAGTGGATATTGAGCCCTCCATGCTTCACATTTGGGAAATAATCCCCTTGTTTGTTTACCAAGAGCGCACCCCTCACAAATCTCCTTGGTGTCTTCTACTTTTGGCAAACCATACACAAGTGGTGAAAGCATACTCAAACTATGAAAATTAAAATACGCAAATCTCAAATGCCATAGCCTCATTTTAACTTCAATACCCACACAAGCAAGTTCTCCCCCTTGCTCAACAAACCTCAATGGAAACAATTTGTTCTTAGTCATCTCCACTTTTTTTTATCAGCCTTCTATTCTTATCATAAATCTTGCACATTTTATCCTAAAAAACCAATTTGTAATATTTTTCTAAAATTTACCCAATGCTTATCAAAGAATTCTTCAAACCAGGTGCATAATAAATATCTTTTACCTTCAATTTACCTCATTTTGTAGGAACCTCCATGTCCCCTTTTGCAACCACCTCCAAGCTCTTCTCATCTCCAAGCTTGATACTTGAATGATAAGAATGTTCAAGAGAAGAAAACAACTCCTTCTTGCCAGTCATGTGGTTTGTGCATCCACTATCAAGGATCTATATCTCATTGGTGAAACTTTTTGGTCTATCATAGGAGAGAAATACTTGCTCTTCATGGAGTGCTCCATCTTCATTTGAGTAGAACAATGTATCATCTTCAAATAAGTCTTACTCTCCATAATTTGTTGATCTATTAGAGGATTTTTTCAGCCTACAAACCTTCTCAAAATGGCCATATTTGTTAAAATTATAACATTGAATATTTCTCATGTCTCTACCTCTACCTCTTCCTCTTGCATTTTATACTCCTCTTGAAGCATGGGCTTGATGATCACCTTAAGAATTCTGATCTCTACCTCTTCCTCTACCAAAGGATCCTCTTCTTCCTCCTCTTCCATTTCTACCTCTTCCTATAGAGCCTCTTCCTTGTCCTCTTCCATGTGCATCATTTCCTTTGATAGAAAATGCTTTTTATTCACTAGAATTGGCTTGTTTTTTCTTTTCTTCTCTCTTATGAATTATTTCTTCATGAGATGTAAGAGTACCAATTAATTGGTCAAGGTCCATGGTGGAAATATCCTTGGATTATTTAAGCATAAGGGAAACATTATCCCATTTCTCTATCAAATTTCTAAGAACTTTCTTAATTACAACTGGTTTCTCCACATCTTCACCAAGAGTGGACATTTTATTTACCACTGCATTTACTCTCACACAATAATCTCCTACATCTTCATTATCTTACTGCCAAAGGTTCTCAAATTCTCTTCTCAAGGTCTGAAGCTTGACCTATTTCACTTTATAATTTCCTTGATAATTTTCTTTCAAGGATTTCGAAGCCTCTTTTGCAGAAACACAATTTGCAATCCTTGGAAAAATACTCTTCAAAAGAGCAGATTGCAAATGGTACAAAGCAAGACAATTCTTGTTCTCTTTCTCCCTCATATATTTAGTTTCATATGATGTTAACACAGTATAATATGATGGTTCTATGTAACCTTCATCAATAATTCTCCACAAGTGTTTTCCTTTTGACAAAGTCCTCATTTTGATGCTCCAATATTCATAGTATGATCCATCAAACTCTGGAAGTGGAAGTGAGTTTAAGTTGCTTGCCATTACAACAATATGCAACAACGAACTGAACTCTCCAAGAAATTTTAAATTAAAACTTCAAGAAAAAACCCACACCCTTCAAACCCAAAAACTCAATCTACCAAGCTCTGATACCAAATGAATATTATAACATGAAACATAGAGAAAAATGAAGCATATTACAAAATTAGAAAACACAGTACAAAAGAAGAAATTATAGTTTTTGGAAGACAAAATTAAGGTCTTCCACTTATTAGAATCATGTTAAATTTATATAAATTTTAGAGCTATATAATTTCAATACACTGTCCAAATTTTAGAGAAAAAGTATTTATAAATCAAAAGTTATAGCCTCTCAAAGTAGGATACTAATCACTTTTTTCAAAAACAGGACTGCAACTGCGTTTTTCATTTTTTCCTATTCCATTCAACTTCTCCTTTTACCAAAATGTTACAATCACATATTTTTACCCTATTCTACCCTAATACAAATATTATAAATCTGTTACAAGAATTGTAACAGTCTATAGCTGTTAGAAAATTGAAATATTCCTACAATGACATATTATTTTATTTTGCAGTTACAAAATAGGGGCATATTTGTTTTACTTCATTTTTGTTGACTTGTAAATGCCATATGGTCAGTATCATATTCCAACATGCATCCCATCATCTATGCATGGGGGAAGTCTCTACTAGCACAGTGCTATGATGAGATGTAACACATCCACTGACGGGGCCGTGTCAGCATTAGTTGCAGCTTTATCCTTCAGGTATGGGGATGGGAGCATATCAGCATGGATCATCCCAGAGGACTCCCCACTAAGATTATACTTATTGATTCTAAGATGCAGTACTATACTAACAGGTGGGCTTGAGATCACGAGGAGTGCAAGATCCACACTAATGCATGGTATTTCCCCTATTATACTACTACTTTCACTAGGCTATAGTCCATATCCATCATGTGGTGCCCATATTACGAGTGCCCAGTTTGGGATGATCCACCTAGATTTACAGCTAGGACATGGTGCGAGTGGTGGCTCATTGGCTACAAGTCAACATCAAGGAGTATTTCTTATACTCCTAATTTCTTTGTTAGTATGGGTTACAACAGGATGTGCCACTTGTACCATTCTTATACAGGTGCATCAGAGCAAAGAGAGACCTCCTTCCCCCATATATCACAAAGCTGGCCAATGAGGAGGATGCCCCAACATTTGATCCATGAGTCATTGGGGGATTCATAGATGCATTTGCATAGTGGTGGGGTGATCAACTATGGTATGGTTATGGAAGTCTAGGTCATGAGGATGATGGTAGAGATGGTGTAGATATAGCAGGGTGCAGAGTTTTAGCAAGGACTGAGGTATGGGGCCAACCGATAGAGCAGGTGGTAGTGGAGGAGTAGGAGGCTCCTAAGGAGGAGGATGAGGAGTTAGATCCTAAGGAGAGAGATTCTCCTCTGAGAGCGTAGTTGCATGATGTAGAGGCTGATCTCCAGTCGGCCAAGATCTAGGTACAACAACATGATGCTATCATTGCCTAGTGGGATTCTACTATAGTATAGCAGGATGCTATCATAGAGTAGCTCATGACTCAGATATAGGCTTTTTAGGCTGCTATAAGGGATGATGCTTCTAGGATGTATGTTGTTATTGATCCTTCCACACCTCAGGGCTCTATAGGTACAAATCTAAGGGTAGATATTAGGCAGATGTAGACTCTGCTAGATGAGTATGAGGTGAAGATTGCTGGTCATATAGGCCACATTGCTTCTCTCTAGATGCAGATCATGATGCTGGAAGCTAATCCAAGGGAGAGGACATATGCAGGTGGATCACAAGCTAGTGGGCACTCCACCTTAGGGTAGTCTTCCATACGACCTAGTTATAGGACCCAGACTCACACAGAGAGGCCAGTGGGCTCACATCGCTCCACCTAAGATCTATACATAGGGGGTGGCATTGTAGGGGGTACATACCCAATGTTTGATTGATGATGCATTAAGATTTTATTTTTGAGGTCAGCTGACCTATATGAATATAGCCTTCGGGTATTTTTCTATATCCCAGCAGTTTGAGATACACTTTTTGAGAGACACACCTTTATATGATACTTTGCATTATGCTTCATTATGTGTGTCATTTATTGCTTATGTTTTTGTTTTATTTATGTGATGTGATGATGGCATTATGATGAGTTGATATATATGTTAGATGATAGGTGATATTTATGATGATATGGATTCGAGATGGTACGTATATGTTTATGTGGATGCTTATATGATTTGATTATTGTGACATGATGTGATGTATCATGAGTTGATTTTGATGATGGATTTATGATTATAAGCATGGGTGGATGCAATGATGTGATATTAGATGTGTATGGATGATTTATAACATTATGTATTTATGGATGTAATATTTTCATTAGATGTATGTTTAATTTTGCTTTAATTGTATGCATCTAACTTATATTATGATATGGTAAATGCAATGTATCATGCACTGTTTATATGATGCTTAATCTAATGTGAATGAACTTGTATGCTTTAATCATTTAAAACATAAAGAGTGCATATGATATGATTTCATCAATCTAAATAGGTGATACCATAGGAAGCATAACAATCATGAATGTAAATAATCCTTCTTATCACAAGAACTAATTATTTTGTCATTCATATGTGAAATGTATTGGCGTGTATGTATGTAATTTCTTGATAAAGCTTATGTTATTTAAAAGGTTAAAAATAGTTAGTGGTCGTGTAGATATTATTTCTAACATATATCCGGTATCTAGACTACTTTGTTAATACCCCTTAATTTACAAATTTTGGAAATAACACTAATATTGTGGTGAATGATATGATTTGTTGCTATGTAGAAATTTTTGAGGCTTTTCCTGAGACTCAAACACTCTAGTTACCCTATCAACAATTGTGTACTGACCATACAGGACTTTTTGAAAAGCAATGTTTTCATCATGGACCTAGAGATTCATTATCCTCATGTGTGCAAATGAAATATATTTAGATAGAACTCAAGCATTTCATCTGATGTTAGGTAGGATTCTTTCAGCCCATTTCTAAGATCGTGGATCCTCAATTGCTCATCTTATCCTGTGTTGGACTTAGTTGGATTATACTACTAGGTAACGTTGGGTTACCTAAAGTTATCTTATCCACATGCAAACATTGTTCTACACAAATGCAATATGCTATTGTGATAGACATATCGTCATGCATAAGCATATCACCATTGCCAGGCATGGCTGTACACCAACATGTAATGGGGGTCACCTTTCGGTTTTGTGCAATGCTGAGAATTCCAAGGATTCAAGTTCAATTCCATTCTTTTCTTCATTTCATTTGGGATACTTGCTCATGCTTAGTGATGAAAATCATTGTTTATTTTTGACTAATTTTTTTTCTTGAGCAAGGGATTTATGTAAGGATGAAACTCACTTGTTTGTTTTGACTTTTGACCTTTTGCTTGATTTTGGGATTTTGAATTATGACTTTGGAAACTAGGATTTTGAATTTGTGCTTTGTTTCAGGATTTTTGCTTATTTTAATGAAAGCAAGGGATTTATGTAGTGATGATAATCACTCATTTCTGAGTAGGGAGCCACTTGTCCTTTTGCTAATTCTTAGCACCTTTGAACCGATCACATGGGGGGATAAGAAACGAAGATCCTTTTTGCTTAGGGTAACCTACACCACTTTTGCAACTTTCATCTTTCCCTTGTACCAACTAGGATTTTAGTATTTTTAATTAGTGATAGGATCTTGAATATCTAAGGCATTCATGACTAGACCTTACTCTACTAATCAAGATGGCTTCCCACAAAAGCTGATAAGACCACTAGATATGGTTGAATGACCAAAAAATCTTAGCCTATTATGTATAAAAACATTAAATGGTTGTGTTGAAAAATACAATTACACACATGGATGAATGGATGAAGGTGGACTTGAGTATTTGTGGTTGTGATACAAAATGTGGCATCATTTACAAGAGTGTTATCATAATGTATACAAATGCAATGAATATGCATGTTTGATGTAATGTGACTATATGGATGCAAATGTAAGATGCAGTTGTTTTTGTATTTTTGATTTTTGCATTGTTTTTTCATTTTTGATTGTGTTTTGACCAAAGGGCTTATTGTACCTTTGGGGATTTTAGAGTTTGAAAAAGTGGCATGAAGCCATATTTGGAGCATTTTTTATTGAATTTTGACCAAGCGGTGTGAAGATACCCTTGGAGCATTTTTATTGAATTTTGACCAAGCGATGTGAAGATACCCTTGGAGCATTTTTGATTGAATTTTGACCAAGTGGTGTGAAGATACCCTTGGAGCATTTTGATTGAGTTTTGACCAAGCGGTGTGAAGATACCCTTAGATAATTTTGATTGAATTTTGACCAAGTGGTCTGAAGATAATCTTGAAGCATTTTTTATTGAATTTTGACCAAGCGATGTGAAGATACCCTTGGAGCATTTTTAATTTTGAAATTTTATGTTTTTTGAATTTGTTTGTATTTTTGATGCTTTATATTTGGATGTTTTTGTATTTTATGTATATTTGAATATTTTTGTATTTTATGTATATTTGAATGTTTTTGTATTTTATGTATATTTGAATGTTTTTGTATTTTATGACATATTTGAATGTTTTTGTATTTTATGTATAAAATATCTTCAAATGAATGATATTGAGAGGCTCAAGCTCTTTAACACCATCCAATGATGTAAAGTGATATGCTCCAGGCCCAACACTTTCTGAAATCATGTAGGGGCCTATCCAATTTACTGTAAATTTATCTCGTAGGTGCGGTGGTAGATTTGAGTTTTGCAAGTTTTCTTTGAGCACAAGATCCCCAACTTTGAATTCTCTTAAGTGGACTTTACTATTGTAATATCACGCAAGGCAAACCTAATAAATGTGGAGATGATCCAAGGCATTGACTCGATGTTCATCAAGAAGCATTAATTGATCAAGGCAGTCTTGCCACATGGTGTCATCATCTATGAAGTCCTTCAATGCTATGCACAGAGTTGGAATCTTCAACTCTATGGGCATGATGGCCTTAGCTCCATATACAAGTGAAAATTGTGTTGCCCCAGTGGGCGTCTGCACACTAGTTTTGTATATCCACAATGCCAAAGGTAATTACAAATGTCAGTCCTTATGATTATATTTCACTATTTTCCTCAATATGGAGACTATTGTTTTATTTGAGGCTTCTACTTGCCCATTTTCTTGTGGATAATAGGATGTTGAAAAATTATGCTGAATACGATATTTATTCATTAAAGCATGAACATTTTTGTTCTTGAAAGATGGCCCATTATCCGATATTATCTTTGAAGGGACCCCAAAATGACTTATGATATTATGGAGTATAACTTTGTAATTCTTAGTCCAGTTGTCGATGTCAAGGGGATCGCTTCGACCCATTTGGTGAAATACTCAGTGGCCATTATGATGAACATGTGTTGGCCTACACATTAAGTCATAGCTTCTATGGATAAAAAAACATGCTCCCCCTGTGATCTAGCATTCGTGAACATAGATTACGGAATCACCCTATGGTGGATGGTTGTACCACACTCTATAGGACCTTGAGAGATCAAAGATTCCCAAGGTACCATTTGCAAGAAAGCTCTAGCTCTGAAGGATGAATCCTGATTTGGCTCAGTCTGAATCATGTTGATTGACTCCTGATTATCAATAGCCTCATATTGTATTGCTGAGAACACGAGCACTTTAATGTGAATGGTTATGAAATCAATGGATATATTATGAGGGATTAAGGATCCCAAATATGCCATGGTGTCTACAAATATGTTTGTTGTTTGAGGGATTGCCTTGATGTCATACCATTCTAGTCGGGCTAGGTAAGTGTCCACAAGCTCCTTGTAAACTTTCAGGAGTGGGCACCTACATTGGAATAATCCTTTAAATTTATTAACTATGAGAAAAGAGTCATCAAAGATATTCAATATTTTAATTCCCATTACAACGGATGTTTGGAGTCCCAAGATCAGGGCCTCATAATCTGTATTATTGTTTGTGCAAAGGAAGTCTAGCTTGAATGATAAGGGTAATGGAGCATCCTATGGTGTGAAATACTATCCCTACTCTGCCCCTTTTCTTGCACTTTGAACGATCAAATAACAATGCCATATATCTTTCTTTTTCAAGTTCTTCGAGTTTGGGTGGATCTGATAATGCAAATATCACATCATTAGGAAATTCTATGATGAGAGGCTTGCTATCCTGAAGAGGTGCCTCTTCTAACTGATCTGCTATGACCCGTCCCTTGATGAACTTTTGGCTTATAAAATCTAGATAAAATTCTATCAATAGAATGATGCACTTTGTGATACATGTATTATGATAGGTCTTGTTCATCATATACTATATAGGATTTTGTTTTGATATAATGTAAGCTATATGGCTCAACATGTAGTGTCGCAACTTTCTAGTTACAAAGACCACCGCTAAACACAACTTTTCTACATACGCATATCCTAGCTCATAACTCACCAAGGTGTGACTGATGTAATATATGACTTGCTCTTTGTCTTGTGCATTATTTTGGACCAACATGGTGCCTAAAGAAAATTCAATAGCTAATATGTATAGTAGAAATGGTATGTCTAGCCTTGGTGGAGACAATACCGGTGGTGTTTCCAAGTAAGTTTTGATCTCTGCAAAATCTTGTTGGCACTCTTCATCCTATTGAAATGGGACATACTTGTGTAGCAACCAGTTCATGAGTCGACACTTGTCTGATTATTGAGCAATGAACCATTAGATGGATGCTACCTTGCCTTGTAGGCTTCTTAACTCCCTAATTTTGGTAGGGGTAGCCATTTCCATTATAGCCTTCACATTTACAGGATCGACTTTGATGCCTCTCTTAGAAATGATGAAACCTAAAAGCTTACCAGAAGTCATGTCAAATATGCACTTCTTAGGGTTCAATCTGATGTTGTGTTCAATGAGGTGATCAAAGAATTTCATAAGGATTTCAATGTGCTCTTGCTACACTAAAGACTTGGCCAGCAAGTCATCCATGTAGTCTTCTAAGATTGTGTGCATGTAGTCATGAAAGATGTATGGCATGGCCCGTTTATACTTGGCATTAGCATTCTTTAGGCCAAATGGCATCACCTTGTAATAGAATGCCCCCCACGAAGTAATGAAAGCAGTCTTATATTGATCTTTAGGTTTGATTCGGATTTGATTATATCTAGAAAACCCATCCATTAGAGAGAGCATCTCATGACCTGCAGTGGCATCAACAAGAGCATCTATGTTTAGAAATGGGGATGAATCCTTTGGATTTGACCTATTCAAGTCTAAAATCTGTGCAAATGTAAACTCTTCCATTTAGTTTTCCCATGGGCACCATGTTTGAAACCCATTCAGGATAATCGATGGGAACTATGAAAATCACATCTAATAATTTTTGTAACTCATTCTTCACCATAAAAGCAATGGTTGGATGCATTTTCTCAATTTTTGCTTGACTGGCTTTTGATCCAATCAAAGGTTGGACAACTAACTTTGGATCAATCCTTGGCATGTCTTTATAAGTCCAAACAAAAATATTTGGCCTTTCTTTAAGGAGAGGAATTATGATGGCTTGTTCCTTTGGACACAGACTTTCTTTGAACTTGACTTTCTTTGGTTGAGTAGGATTATCACTGATGTCCATCTTGAAAGTCACTTCTATAGCCATATGTGACCCATCCTCCAGCTGGTGAGGCATGGGTATCAAGTGAATTTCATCGATGGGATTTACAGGTCCTACTGACTTAGGATCCAAATTGATATGGAATACATCATATGAATAGCTTGATGTAAAATGAAATGGTTGTAACACCTCTTCGCTATGGAAAATGTCTTCAGGATCTATGGGTGAATCAGCATGATCCCAATCAATAGCCTCTATATCAAGATATAGTGGTTTAGTAGGATCCACTAGGTTATGGAGTGGAGTGGTCAAATCAATGGAGATCGTATTGATGGATGAAATGAAATTTCTAGGACCACATAGGTGAAATATTGTCTCATAGGTTTCTCCTCCATACTCATAATGAGTCTCTAGAGGAAAAGAAATATCTGGATATAGCCCATGAGTAGGCTAGATAATAGGATCATTGGGTTCTAAGAGCTCCCTGAACATAGGTGGAGGGGGATTAACCACACGGTAAATGGAATTTAAGTTGTTAGGTTTCCCCAAAAACCAAAAGCCAGGGTCTATGACATGAAGTACCACTTATTTTCCTACCAGCATGTTGGCATGCTACAAGTGATGAGGCCCAAGATAAGCCATCTCAATATCATCATCGAATTCATCATCACTTATCCAAAAACAATTAGCATTGGTATGTGGTCCTAGAACAAGGGGTGCATCTCTTGGCCCTAAGTAGGCCATCTTTGTCTCATCCTCATATTATTCATCACTTATGAAGATACCATTTGCATTAGTATGTTGCCCCAAGTCATGGGGCCATTGCCTTGACCCTAGGTAGGCTCTCTCTATTGAGTCCTCTAACTCATAGCCACTTTCGTCTGATATGTATCCACTCTCTTTATGGTTGGACTAGACAAGGCTTTGTAAATAGTGAGGCCCATGATAGGATAAGCTTGCCTATGCTTTATCATCACTTGCTTCGTATGTGTTTCCTTCTCACTCCTCATCCCATAAGTTGAAACCTATTGGTATGGCATTAATTGTAGATCATGGATGATAAGTCTCGGGTGGTGGTATGTTTAAAAAACCACTTGTTTTTTGCTCAAATATTTTGTACTTGGTGGGTGATAAGAAATAAAATCGATGTCTTCTCCTAACCCCAAGATTAATCTATCCAAGGTTGCTGCTAAAGAGTCATATTGACCTCTGATGTAATAGCCTAACCCAAACCTATCAAAGGGAAGTTGGTATTATGACCCGAATGGTTGCCTACACCCCTGCTCGTATATGCCAATATCGTAGCCATGCCAATGGCAATGTTCAAAGTAACTAAGAGCATACTCAGGATTAGAGAGGTAATGAACATTAACAATGAATAGTTCATAATTATCCTCTTCTATTTTATAGACTTATGGGTGTAGTCTAGGCTAGCATAGACAAAGTTGGTTTGGTTGGGAGGTATTCCAAGTGGAACCACTGTTCCCACTGGTGGTCTTAGGTATTTTGGCTATCCCATGTCCTACGTAGACTCTATGATGGGTGTAAATGTTATATTCTACACAAGATAATATTCTATCTTTGTACTTTCCAAGAGTATTGTTGCATGTGATGTGGATGATCCTACAGATGACACTAGCAAAGCAGGTTCTAGTATCTCCTCAGCTTGATCTTGGAGATCTTCTTCTTCCATTGGACTTGAACATTTCTCAATGCATATGGTTAGCACTTATTTGGGATTTACTTCCTCAACTAAGGGCATCTTTAGCTTTTTATTTTCTTTTGGTTTAGACATTGATGGTCTCTTAGAAGCATCAGTCATTTTGGATGTAAGATGAGGTTCTAAGGTTCTTGGGATTTTATGTACCCCTTTGTCCTTGTCATCTAGTTGCGTAGTTGGAGATGAAGGTCCTACATATAGGTGGGTAGAAGGAATCACAAATTATCCTAGAAAATCCACCTGATGGACATATTTGAATGGCTCTTCATCAGCCAACACCACATAGACTTTGTCATCATGCACATACTTGACACATTGGTGTAAAATTTAAGGAACACACTTCATATCTCTTATCAAAGGGTATACTAGGAGGATTTTGTATTGCATGGCCCCTTCCAAGACATGACACATCATAGGGATGGTCTTATGCCCCACCTTGATGGGTAGGACTATCATTCCCATAGTATTGCATAAAGCATCATTGAAAGCTCTTAATGTGTAGGCTCTCAAAATGATATTTGACTTGGGGATCTTAAGGTGTTCTATTGTTGTTGTTGTGATGATGTTGATTGAAGAACCCATATCAAAAATACCCACTTAAAAAGTAAATTATTTACTAAAAAAACAATGTGCAGTGGAGGGTCTGGTAAGGCAGTATGCTTTGTATTAATTTCATGATCATAAAATTAGATTACAGGTTCTTGGTATTCTTGCACTTGTCCCACAAAATAAGTGAATGCATTTGGATCTTGTGGTTGGAGCTCAATTGATATCAATATCTCCATAAAATTTTCCCTATGATTTGGGGATTGTTGTATGAGCTCATAGATAGATATCTTAGTCAGAGTCATTTGTAAGTTTTTCTCTAGTCTACTCCAAACAATTACCACAGGTCATGTTAGTGGACCTAGAAGGTTGTTCTACCCCTACCTCTACCTAGGTGTAGCTAGGATATTAATGGGAGCTACAGGAGGTTGTGGTTGACCATATCGTCTAGTCCTGGTAGCTATATTGATAATTTCAACCATCCCAATGCACCCATGGATAGGTGTATCAATTCAAACCTTATTTACTTGGGCACATTACCCTCTAGGGGCCTCATGGTTTGGTAGTAGGTTCTTGTATATGCCCATATCTCTATTATCAGGAGCTAATGGTTTGTCAATTTTACGTTCTCCTACCTCAATCATGTTTTGCACTTAATGTTTAAAACCAATGCAAACTTCAATATAATGCCTTGATATCCTGTGATAAGGGTACAAATGATCTTCCCTATATCATTTTGGATTAGGATGGTTGGAATATATAAGAGGTACATATATAAATATTATCTACCCAACCTCACTCAATTGGTTGAAATTTGATTGCATTAACTCTGATAGAGGTGTAAAATAGCAAGGTGGCTTGCATTCTCTATTTCACCCTTGATTTTTCTTTTGATCGTAATTGGTTGGTGTAGGTTGTGCTTGATAATTCTAGTGTTGTTGCAAAGCCTCATACTTAGATGCATCCAATACTACTTGATTAACTGGAGTAGGGATTGTTTGCTTCTTCTTGTATTTGTCATTTTTACCATTTTTGTTCCACTCCTAGTTTCGAAGCTTGATGGTTCCCTCGTCTAATTTTATGTCCTCAATGAGTTTGGCCTATGCCAAGGCTTCCTCAAATGAAGGATATTTTTGAAGTTGTAGCAAGAGGGAAATGTGTTTAGAACAACTCTTGGTGAACATACAGACAATTTCTTCTGTGGGGACAAAGAATGATAACTTCACCATGAATTTTATCCATCTATTCCCATATTCCATTACTAGCTCATCATCATAATATTTTAGATTTTCCAGGTCCAAAAGGTTCACCTTTATTTTAGAAGCAAAGGAGAAACAATTCATGAATGTGTTTGCTAGTTTTTTAAAATTGGATATGATGTGCTTGTGCAGTTGGTTGAACCATTGAGTGGCAGTGCTTAAAAATTTCATAATGAAAGTCCTTCGCATAAGAGCATCATTGTCTTTAAGATGACAACATGAATTGATGAAATTGGTAACATGCTCTTGTCCATTATCTTCACCCTTAAAATTTTCTAACCTAGGCATCTCAAAATGCTTAGGATATGCAGGGCTAGGGACTGATGGGTATAATGGCTGGTTGTGTATCTTAATCAATGTTGGTTGGTTCCCTGACATTTCTTATTTATCAAAGAACTTCATATTTTTATTGAGTTCTTGGAATGCCTTTGAGGTGAGGATTTTCTCTTCTTGCAGGCCCCCTCATGGTATGTACATTTGACTTGTTCTATTCTCTTCCCTCCTACGAGGGGATTTAGGATGTGTTTGATCCTAATTTATCATATCTACCCTTTCTCCACTAGTTTGATGTTGTTCATAATTTGAGTGGTGGTTTCATTGTGGGTTTTCTTGTTGTCTGTTGCACCCCTCTCTTGGTGATTCAGTACATTTATCTCTTTGATTATCATTTCCATTGGCTTATAAATTATTATGAGCTAGTTGCTCAGCTTGTTCTCTTAGACAGTGCTCATGTTGGTGCAAAATCCTTTCTCTTTGTTTGTCATGCTCGAGAGTTTCCACTAGCTCTCAATATTTGCACAATGCATTTTCTAACCATCACATGCGATTAGATTGTGTTATTAAAGAGGACTCATGTTTATCTGATTTTGTTCTTATGGTTTTGATTCGTAGATTCCTCGAAGAGGTCTCTGCTATTTCTTGGATTTTTCTAGCTACTGTAATATGTTCTATGTGTTGATAATAATATCTATGGTTAGACTCTACATGAGACTTGCAGATTCACTCTAAAGCATCCCCAGGTTGAGAGGTACACTTAGAAGTAATAGTTCATGAACTTATAGATGCAAAAGTTTCTATGACCATGGTTCTGGGAGGTGGCCTCAGATGCAATCGATCCAACTCATCTAACTATCTTGTTTTCCATGGATGATCCCTTGGGGTGTTATTTATTCCAATGAGGTCATAATATATTGGCACCCTTCCCCCTGTGTGAAGGGAATCTTCTGTTTAATGTCTATGACTAGAGGTAGCTCTAGTTTCTTGCCCTTTAGTGGGCAAACCTATTCTCAATGTCTCATGTAAAGTTTGAGATGTAATGACTCTTATGTGTATTTTTGGTGATGAGAGCTTTGTGGCCCTATCTACCCTCCATGAGGATGGATATGGGGAAACCTTATCATACCTATGCGAAGAATGAGGTCTAGAACCCTGCTTATGTCCATGTGGGGAGGAAGCTCTTGAAGCCTCCTCATGTCTTTGAGAAGTTTCTATGTGTTTAGAGGAAGACCTTGAGGCTTCCTTGTGTCTCCTTGATGATGATGGCCATGAAGCCTCTTTGTGTTTTTGTGATTTAGTTCCATGATTCAACTCCCTATTTGGGGTTTCTCGAGGAGAGCCCCCAAGGGTTGAATTATCACCCCTCAGACTCATGGAACTATGTCTCATAGTCTTATGAGAATGTGGTTCAATCTTACTACAACTTCACCTATGGGTATGTGTTGCTTTATATTCTCCCTCGATATTGGACCAAGGATGTTTACTTTTGGTTTTGACCATTGTGCTCATGAATTAGTTTTTTGGATTACAATTTAGATGTGGTCAAACAATATCAAGCAAGTGTTTATCTTGATTACCAATTTATGTGTGTCCTAAACTGTTTGATGTGTCTTTGATATGTTGTTTTTCTTGTTTCTTGATCTTGTTTTGGACTTAGAATAAGGAGACTCATCCATAGTAGGAATCAAGAACACCCATGCCAAAAATAATTTTCTCAAAAAGAGACTAGGGTACACCATTGAAGTCCTAGTGGGGGTTTCGCCTAGCTCTTCCAATCTGAACCAATTGTTCCAATAGTGGAAGACATTTTGAACACGAGTAACTTAGTACCACTATAAAAAGTTCCCAATTCCATTCTAAGAAGATCTAGGGGGTAAGCTTATGGAAGGATATGAATACCAACGTCATCGTACTGAATTCAAGGTTGGTTATGAAATCCAACTCTCCAATGTTTAGAACATGTGTGTGTGTGTGTGGGTTTCATTTTAAGTTTGTATAAAGTAAAATGTATCATACAACAAAAATGTATCTTTCCTATATGCTTGATATGGATGACGTTTCACTTTTCAAAAAATATGCATAACTAATATGAGATTCATGAATGTACTCTACTTTGTGCAAATATGGCCTCTTAGTAGGGCCTTAAAGTAAGCAAACCAACACATGATTTCTAGCACACTGGATTCTAGGGTGGAATTTACAAGAATAATTCACTATTCCTAACAATGCCTAGTGGAAATCTAAAAAAACTCCAAGATGCACAAGATGCAAGTTATTTCCTTTCCATTCCTTAATTTTCCAAATTAAAACGTGTCTTAATGTTCACTATTTTAGGAAAAAAAAAGCAAATAAATGAACATAAATCATCAAAAAAATTATACCAACCTCAAATCCAGCTTGGAGAATCAATATTTTGACCTGTACTGCACTCCAATTCTAGCCACTGTTGACTAGAGAAGCTGATTCCTATTCACTGTAGACTAGAGCGGTTGAGTCCTAGCTACTATAGACCAGAGTGAATTATTCCTATCCACTATAGACCAGAGTGGCTAAACTTGCACACAAAATTTGGATCAGTAAAGTTGTAGAAAATAAAAACTAGGTGGGGGTCCCACCATGATCACCATCTGTAGCAACCTCAGGGAACCGGTGCACTGTCCACTCACTCTATTTGTGATTATTATTAATGTTTAATATGCACTAAATGAAAAATCATAGCAAAAATGTGTAGCCAAAATATGAAGAAATAAATGAATGAATGCTTTGTATTGATATTTCCAAGATACAGTTACATATAAATCCCTCTACGGGATACACTTCATTTGATACATGATTTTACACAAAGAGGGTAGCAGATGTATAAAATATCCCCTAGAAAGGGGTGATGCACCTTTATAGGCTTCTCGATGATGCACATGGAATTTTATGAGGGCTTACAGATGCCTCCTTCTCCAAGCCTAATTCCTAGAGGGATCCTCTTGCTTTCGTATGTTGTGGATTTGTATGATGAACCTGTAGCCCTGTAATAAATGAAACAACAACACATACTTAGATGTCTAAGATTGCCTCCCCAAATGAGGCTATCAGTAATGAGTATGCTTAATGAAAATGAATGCAATAAAACTAGCACTATGAATACAAATAACTGAAATAGATCTTATGCTAATGACATGAAAACACGAATAAAATAGAATTAAAGAAACTATCACCTAAATCCTAGACTAGGTTACATGCCACTATCTAGGATAGTGACCACTAAGGTGAAATCTGTCTCTATTGATCCAAAGGCTATAGGCTTAAATCTATTACTAATGTTAAAATATTATTGTATGTGTATGGATGATTACCTCTGAGTTGGCTAGCACTTCATTGCTCCTTAAGGGTGCTCAGATTTGCTCTCCAATATGATAGGGCTTCACCACAAAAATGATCTCCAAGGGAAGATTTTCAAGTCTTTAGAAGCTCTCCTCAATGATCTAACCTGTTCAAAGTTTTGATATGTGATATGTGATATTCTCCCTCCTTTGGTGCTCTTAGGTTTGAACCTTATAAAGTTTTTGAATCCCTAGGTCAATTTTTAAACTCTAGGACTAAATCCCTCATGTACACTAGATGTTATCATGAGAATTTGAGCTTTTTTCTACCCTTGAAATGTAGTTAACTAATGTATAAATCTAGAATTAAGTCTTTCATGTAGATTGGTTGTGAGGAGGAATGCAAAGTTGTCCCTGCTTAGCCTTATTGCATGCAGACTACCACTTTCACCCGAGATTAGGCTATATTGGTGGCAAAATGCTTTTAAGATTTAGCCACTATTATCTGCAATGGCTAAGGTTTGGTTGCTCTGAGCTGCAGTGGCCAGAATATAGCCACTCTGATATAGGCTTGGATAGGCTAATAATATCCCAAATGAGTGGTAAAAACCACTTTTGATACTTGGAAGGTCCCAAGGTTTAGTCATATGACTTATGAATGTGCCCATGTGAGTAGTCTCCCTGAACATGACATGTTTTAGGTGTCTACAATTTTCACATCCATTGTGGAAGGTATGAATGTAGATGGCATGGAATATGTGGCTAAGGTATAAGTTGCACTTGGCATGGCAACTTGGGGGGTAAAAATTTGTGAAGCAACATTTACATGTGCTTCATACAAGGGGAGGTTCGAAGGTTGGGATGCGATGATTTCCTACTATAAATAAGGATCATGTCTAGGTGAGTTGGGGACTGAATCTAAGATATAGTTAGTGGATTTCATAAGAGCTTCCACTTGTGCCATGACTATGTGGGTAATGTTATGATGGATGGTTTGTGAGGTTGAATCTATTTTGGGAACAACCATATGAAAGGCTATGGGTGGCAAGGAATGTGAGGGACTTGTAGACAAATCTTCTCGTGTCACATTTAGAGAATCTACCTCAGAAGTGGTGGGGTAGGTGGATGAAGGTTCCATTGGATTATCTTGATTTAATACTTTATTTTATTTTCTTGTTAAGACCATAAAGCAAATAAACCAAAATATAGATTATGTAGTAAAATGAAACACAAAATTTAAATTTCACAAGAAAAATAAACAATCAATGCTAATTTTGTTTAACACATGTGTCTTACCTTATTCATGGATTATCTCCTTTTAATGTGAGTTAATTTTCTTAGATTTCAATCTTGTGTGTTTCAAATGTGCTAATCTGAATTAATCCAAAGAAATGGCTAAGCTGGGGCAACAAGATTCTTGCTGGTGATGAAATCCAGCAAGTTTGCTTTGGGGTGTCCTAAGGTTTCTAAGGGTAGATATTGGTGTATGGAGATGAAAGCCACCATCACCAAATCTCAAGCAATGGCTGGTGATGAAATACAACCACTATTGTTAAATGTGAATCGTGTAGTGTGTGATTATTTTTAAAATTTATGATTTGATATGGTGTTCATACAATGTTAGAAAGATAACCACTTTCGATAGTCTAAATCAGAAGCCACTACTCACAATATCCATTTTCCAAAGGATGTAGAGTACATCGCTTAAGATCCGCTTTAGACAGTTGGGGGTTCATTTACTCCTCTATATGAAATCACCCAAGTATGGGGATACTTTTGGTATATGAATAATTTTCCTACTTAGACCTACAAAAATATGAATCCCTAACTATAAAATGTAAACTAATTATATAATTTTTCAATTCACACGAAATCAAAATGCAATATTTTTTAGTTTGTAAATACAATAGAATCCAAGATAAAAAGTGTGGATGGATGCAAATGCGTAATATAAAACCTAATATCCAAGCTAATATAAATGTTTTTCCAGATTTACAAAATGATGTTCTTTTTAGCTTATAAACCTAAAAAAAATGTAAGATTGCTAGAATACGTAAACAAAAAATCCAGGGTTTCAATAGTAGACTTAAAAAATAGCCTATGGTTCTACTCCACTTCTCTGTAAAATTTCCTTGGATATTTTTGAAATGCACCTAGGAATTTTTGGATAGACCTCGAGTGTCGTCAGGTGGTCATGCACCTTCTACAACTTCTTGCAAGTCTTAAGAAACTCTAACTAGTGAAAAATTCTCAATTCATGCCTTTGAAAAACCTGCAAAATAAGATAGAAAACAACAACTAAATCAGTAAAGAAAATAATAAAAAGAAACCCTTAGGGGGTCCCACCATGATCACCATTTGAAGAGACAAAAATGCAACATCAAATAATAAAAATATAAAGTAGAACTCAAAGAAAAATATTGCACAATGAATGATATTTTATTAATGGGGGGAGCCTCAAAACTCCATTATTACAATGAGGATATTTGAATCCTTTTGATATATATTTTACAATAGCTAGGGTTCTTCAAAACCCTAGCAAAACAATGTTGGTGGTGTCTCAAAATGCATCTCTGCTCCCAATAAAAGTGAGTGGGCTTCTAGTTATACAATGTTGGGCCACTCCAGCTTAAGCATAGGCATAATGTTGATGTAACACTTCTAGATCTACACACAATAAAATAGCAAATGAGTTAGTAGAAATTTTGAGGGATCCACAATGTGAGGCCCTCTACAATCAATACAAAAACCTATCTATCTTCTATAAATAACATGAACATAACTAAAAATACATGTAATAAAATACCAAATAAAATATTTACCTTATCTGTTATCTTTTGATTTGATGAACTCTATTTTTGTGGACTGGTGCAACGGTGTCCTAGCATCACCCGGAGGCTAGGGGGACTTTAGAAATTTTGGCATAAAATACCCATGGGTGCTTTATGGCTATAGTAAATTCCTGTGGGTTCTTGGTAATGGTGGAAGACACCCAAAGGTGCTTGGCGGTAGAGAAGGAAGTTCCCAGAGGTGCTCTAGAGTGATATGAAGAACCCGAAGGCATTCGACGATTAAGGGGAGAAGTTTGTAGAAGAAGATCTAGCTGAGCTAGGGAGGCGAGGAAGGATGTGGGGGCTATGGAAGATGAGGGAAGGTGAGTGTGCTTAGATGCTCCAAGGAACTTAGGTATGAATGGTTGAGGATTCAAAACATGGAAAACTTAGGGATTTTTTAGGACTCAGGGAAGATTCAAGCCAGATTCAAATTTAGGGGTTGAGCCATCAAAATGGCTCCTATTAATAATCCAACCTAGGGCATACTTAAAGTTTCAACAACACTAATCATGTGGCTGAGATAAAAGTATATTAGAGGGTGGATATTAAATCTAGGGTGTAGCATGGATTTATGTAAACGAACGAATGAGATTAAATGAAATCAGATGGTTGGGATTAATTCACTTATATAAATATATATTTATTAAATATATAAAATATTAATATTTAAATATATATAAAATAAATATACATAAATATATATATGAATAATGGGTAGAAATGGCAAGAAAGTCGGGATGGATGATAAGTGGCTAGGTATTGATGTTTACAATTTCAAATCATCATCTACCTTAAACATGAAATATAATATCTTTGATATTTCAAATCATCATCAACCTCCAACATGAAATATAACATCTTTAATATTTCAAAACATCATTTACCTTAAACATGAAATATAACATCTTTAATATTTCAAATCATCATCAACCTCCAACATGAAATATAACATCTTTAATATTTCACCAAGGCCCTAATTCAATTAAAGAGGATATATCTTCTAATATCCATTAGGAGTTAAATTTGAGCATAAACATTTCAACCCTAATTTAAGAGAGATGCAAAAGGGTTTTTAAATAGTTAAGGTGGAATCACCTACCACTGCAAGTCAACCACACAAGAACCATAGTAATAAGCCATAAAAAAATCTATGGCCATAAAAAACCAACATAGATGTTAACCTGAAGATCTATAGACCACTGACTAATCACAGTATTCCATGTGGTAGGACACAGATGAATCGATGGAAATCATAGTGTCATGAGTGATCAAAGGATAATAGGAGCTTATCCAAGCACCTATGTGCTTGGCTGCCTATTACTAGGCATCAAGGTCATTAAAAAATCTAATTATTCCACTACACCATGCATGTGGGATAAACCCTCTCTATTTTAAAAATTATTTTCCCCACCCAACAAATAACTAAACCCTTGATGGTCAACAACAAGCAAGGATGAGTCAAATAGGTGAAAAATATCCAAGTATCAACAACTTGCACTATGTTTGATGCTAAGAAACCAATCAACGAGTGATAAATGGCTGGTCTTGACCACCACTTGGTGGTCAAAATTCTAAGGGATCCTATCTCCCTGTCATGACCCGTCACCCTCTTGTATTAATTAAGGGATATTAATTGGTTTTTGGGACAAATTAATGCCTAATAGAAGGGGCATGACCCTAAATAATCCTACAAAAATTCCAATAAAGGAATTTTAGGGAGGATAGAAAAATATTAATTATATTTTAGAGAAGATAATTAATTATGAGATTTTGTGAAAAATAAAATTGAGAAATTATCTTTTACAAAATTATAACCATACAATAAATTATGTGAATATTTAGTGGACCCTATGTGGATGGGACCCAAAAAGGACTAAGGAATTTTTAAATAACTTATGGATCATCCTATCTTTTGGGAAGTACTCATGTGGCTACCCTATATTTGTGGTATTATGAGAGGAATCTCATAGCTTATAAAAAATAGTTCTAACCTTGTAACTATCCTATGCCTCAATAGTATGAGTTTTGTCACTCACCTCATCCCTAGATAACCCTTGAAGAACATGATGAAGTCATAATGGGCCAAGGCATATTTTTAATATTATTATAATATGGACACTATTTGGCCCATGAGGAGGGGATTTCCCTATAAACAGAGGATATTTTTAAAGGAAGGATCTAGGTTCTAGGAGTCTTAATGGTCTAGGGAGTATGCTCTTCACCGATGGGGTGAATTAGAAACTAGAATACTTGAAAGACCCCTAGCTAGAGGAAATAAAATATTAGGGGACTAGGGAGTATGCTCTTCTCCCTTGGGGTGGATCAAAAACCAAAAGTTCTTTGAGATATTTTTAAGGAATTTGGCCAACGATAAGTAAGAAGCTTGGTAAAAGGTTGAGGAAATGGAAATGGGCTAAGAGGATATACGAATAAGAAGATACAATAGCCTATGAAAGTTTTAAGTAAGAACTTTCTTTCTATTAGAGTAGGTTGTTTACCTTAGCTCATGTTCACCTAGGTTATTTATTTCCTTTTTATTTAGTTATTCCATGTATTTTCCCCACCCACTTATGTGTGGATATTTAATTTATCTTATTTAGATATTATGAGATGTTACATATTTATTTCTTAGATATTATGGGGATATTTTTAGGTTTGACTATTCCTAGGGGTGACATTTGGAGGGTTGATATTCTTTCTCCCATAGCGGTTACATATCTATGGACCATATCACATATTCCTTTTGTACGATGGATATTTGTCCTTAGCTTGATCCTATGGCTATGGTTGATCATCCTTGCCTATATATGCAAGGTATCTTCATTGTACTCAGTGTTCAATTTTCAGATCTAATATCTGATATTATTGCTCTCTTTTTTGCATATCTATTTGTAAGCTTATGCTGTCCATTTGCTTTCAAATTCTTATTTTGGTTGAATGTGGTGTTTCTGTTAACACTTGAGATCCTTGCAGATTGGAATGATATAATTATCATTCCTTTCATGGAATCATAGAAATAGGTGTTGTAGTCATCCATTTGTGAGTGTTGTGCAGTTGTTTCTCTTGCAGGTTCGAAGAATGGTGTGGAAGCTTCGGTTTTAGTGATCGGGTCCTTGGTGGAGTTTTTTGGCTAGTTTGCGTCACTCCTTCCATTGTAAGATAATCACTAGCCTCCTAAAATATCTTCTGCACATACTACAATAGTCTCATTCCCTTGGATCTTTCCTAAGCATTTTTTTTCTTGAGCATTTCCCTTTTTTGGCAGGGTCACCAATCTAGCCTATTTTTATATTTTGCATGTATATCCTAATAGAAATTTTATTTTTCCATGAAATATTTTGCATGTATGTAGATGCATTCATTTGAGTTGTGCCCAAAATTTCAGCTCATTTGGATTAGTATTCTTCAAGATATCTTGATTTTATGAAAACCTACAATGTTTTAGTAATCTGCATATATCTTCATAAAACATTCTGATTGTTTGCATATTTTTTTACAAAATGTGTAAAATAATATTATAAACCATCCTATAAAATTATAGAGCATTTGGAGCTGTATTCTGACTGTTATAGTTATTTTACTATTTTTAGTAAACTTGTCATTTCAGGAGAAATATTGGGAGTTGCTCAGCAAAATTTTTCCAGGCCTGTAAAATCATTGTTCTAATATGTTTGTAAAATTTCAGATTTTTTGGATCTGTATTTAGACATTTATAATAATTTTATGATTGCACTCTCAATATTACATTGTAAAAAAAAAAGGGGTTTTTGCACTTGAAACTTGTATATGGACTATTGTTATAAAGTCTCATATTCTGCATTCTTTTTTTTGGTAATTAAGGATCAATTTCATTGCAAACGGGTTTCCTAGGTTGACCCAAAACCTTTTACAATAATCAGCATAGAGCTATTATGGATAAGAAAACAAAAGGGCACACCATAGCCACCTGTCACCAATAACCCCCACCTCCGCGATTTCATGACAAGTCGCAAAAATGAGACAAGTCGCAAAATTGTGACAGCAACCGGCCAAGCGCTACGCTTTTCAACAACACTGCGATTTCGTGACAAGTCACGAAAATGCGACATGTCACGATTTTGTGACAAAAAACATCCAGCAGTATCCAAAGCCAAAAAATCCACGATTTCGCGACAGGTCGCGAAAAGGTGACAAGTCACGAAATCACGACAACAACGAGCCTTCTGCTTCACCTTCATGCAGCACCGCGATTTCGTGACAAGCCGCAAAAAAATGACACGTCGCGATTTCGCGACAATTTTTTCCCTTTTGCTTTGCCTGCAAACCCGCCCGCGATTTTGCGACAGGTCGCGAAAATGCGACAAGTCACGATTTCGCGACAATTTTCTGCCTTCAGCAACAATTTCCAACCACTTCACGATTTCGCTCCTTGTCACAAAAATGGAAAGTCTTATCAAAATTAACTTCAACTTTAACTTTTTCTCTCGACATCTATCTACCTTTAGTTTCGCTATCTGCATCTCCGCGAAATCGTGACAAGTTGCAAAAATGTGACATGTCACGGTTTCACGACATCTAACAGCCTTCTGCACCATAGTCACATCCACGTCGTGAAAATGTGACATACTTGCCGGGAGCTTCCTTCTGCCGCTGTTGGTCATGAAATCGTGACAACTTTCCACACTTAGCAAAATCCAATCTTGGGCGTCGTGAAACTGCATCAAGCCGTGAAACTCCGCAAAAATGCGACAAAAATACTCTAAGCTCTTGAATGTTTCTTTTGGGCGCAACAACGCGACATGTCACGAATTTGCGACATGTCACGATTTCGTGACACTTTTCTATCAACGCCACTCCTGCTTTGCTTTGACCGCGAAAGGGCGACACGTCGTGAAATCATGACGGTTTAGTAGGGCACTCTCTTCTGACTCTGTCGGTCACAAAATCGTGCCAAACTTCCACACTTAGCTTTTTCCAGCCTCGAGCACCATGAAAACTCAGCAGGTCGCAAAAATGCATCAAGCCACAAAATCGTGACAAAAAATCATGAAGCTCAACACTGCTTCTCATAGGCGTGAAAGCGTGACAAGTCATGATTTCGTTACAATTTTGGGTCAACACATCACCGCCTCTACTTTGACCGCGATACAATGACACGTCGTGATATCGCGACAAAAACCTTATGAGCTTTTCACTGCAACTTTGGAGAACGACACCGCGACAAGTAACGATATCGTGACAACTGATGGTCAAAACCTTTGCTGCTCTACGTTGACCACGATACGACGACATGTCACGATATCGTGACAGTTTTGGAACATGGTCACACTTGTGTTTTTTGGTCATGAAAACGCAATAGAAAATCTTCGGGAGACAGAACACTTCTCTTCCTTTTTCCAACTTCCACAGATGCAACATCATTGGCGGTCATTTTGGATAATCTTGTCCACTTCACTTGGAACCCCGAGTTCCCAAGTGACCAAACCATTAGCTTCCACTCCTAAATTGGCTAAGATATCAGCAGATTTATTATCTTCCCTAAACACATGCTCGGCTCTTCGCTCATCCTGGCTTGGTAGAGGTACCTCGCCTCTTCTATGACAGTCTTAAACCACCACGGAGGAGTTTTCCCATTGTTGATAAGGTTAATGATATGCATGGAATCTCCTTCAAAAATAAGATTATCTTCTATGTCCTGAGCCAACTGAAGACCCCTCTAGAGCGCTCTAGCTTCCACCTCATTGTTAGTTCTGGTTCCTAACTGCTCAGAAAAGGCCATCACCAAACATCCTTGATGATTTCTCACTACACCTCTAGCCCTTGCTTTGCCAGGATTACCTTTGGAAGCCCCATCAAAGTTGAGCTTGAGCCATCCAACAGGGGGCAGATTCCACTTGACATTAACTATGGGATTAACCTTGGGGGTCATGGGATTTTTAGCCAGGGTAAAATTTAAAGAGTGAGCGATCAGTCTCTCCCAGAGGGGAGGGTTGCGAGCTTCAAGGGGGATAAGGCTAATGTTTTCATGGGAAAATGAAATGATCTTATTGGTGATGGAAGAGGCATCATGGCAGGACTCATGGAAAGCTCTATGATTTCGTTCAAGCCAAATCTGCCACAAAAAATGATGAAGACAGACCTTCCAAAAAAACTTCAATCTAAGGCTGACAAAGGGATTTGGCCATTGGTGGAAGAGGTCAAGGATGGTAGTGTTAGCGTACTATAACAATTCCTTGTCTTTATTTGATTTATTAGCTTACTGTTACAACCATGTAACAGTTCTTTGTTTACGCCGTTTAGCTCAGTGCTATTCACGGCCTCTATAATTTTATTTAAGTTCTGCAACATAATACAATTCTGTTCTTGATTTTACATGGTACCAGAGCCAGAGTCGAGGGACGTCATGGGAAAGCAGCCGAGGGAGAGCTATATATATAAAAAAAAAAAACGTCGCGATGCAGAGGAGGGAGCACCCCCCCCGCGTGCAGGTTGTCGCAGACGCCCTGCGACGTCACGACATAGTCCGCATGAGCAGGTCGCAGATGCCCCACGTGGTAGGATGTGTGTCGCAGTCCCTGTGCGCGATAGGGATGTCACGATAGTAGCAGTCCCCGTGCACGATAGTCGAGGGACGTCATGATAGTCCCCACGTGCGACAGTCGAGGGACGTCATGATACGCATGTCGCGGCCTGCTACGTGACAGAGAGCGCGCAAAAGGGCCGAGGGCCCCCCCCCGCCCGCCGCAGAGCGGGAATTTAAATTCCCGCCCGTGCAGGAAATTGGAGGGGGTATAAACCCCCCCCGGGCGACTGCGTCGATTAGACGCAGCCCCCTCCCTCCCCCCGGTGAACAGCGCGAATCACGCAGTCGGGATTGGAAAAAAAAAAAAAAAGACTCCCCCTCCCCCCGGTGCACAGCGCGAATCGCACAGCCGGGATTGAAAAAAAAAAAAAAAGACTCCCCCGAGCACAGCCGGGATTGAAAAAAAAAAAAAAATACAGGAGGCCCCCCCCCGATCGTGTTCAATAGTGGACGTTTAAAAAAAAAACACAGAGCGTCGAGTCGCGAAGCAGCAAAATCCGGACGGAGCAGGATAGCGGAGGCCGCTGCAGAGGAGGAGGAGGTAGCAGGCGTTGAAAGAGGAGCTGGCCCATTGATCCTTCCGGATCAGCCCGCTAGCTCACTTGGCAGTGAGCCATGCGGTAAGGCTCAGAGAGCCTGCAGGTCGGGGGTTCAAATCCCGCCGACTCCCTCCAAGGTATAAATTTTTTTTTCGAAGTCATTTTTTTAATTATTATCTTTTAATTAAAAATTTTAATTTTAATTTTTTTTAATATAGTTTTAAACTTTATAAATTAAAATTTAATTTTAATTTATTTTTTCTAAAGTTTTAAAACTATATAAATTGAAATTATTTATTTTAATTTTAAATAAATAATAATTATTAAAATGCTTTGTTAAAGAAAGCCTTTTAAGGGGGGATATTTTTTCAAAAAAAAATCAAAGGGGGATAGTGAGTAATTTTTTCGAAAAATAGCAATTTGGCATTGTAAAAGGTGCATTTTCGGCTGTGACCGACACCTTGTGGGTTATTCTTGTGGGCAATTTTTTTTGTTGTATGTTGCATATTTCATTTTTGCACTATAACATTAAAAATTAAAATCAAACACTCCCTAAGTCCCCGGAATAATTAAAACCCATCCGTGCAATTTATTGCACTGCAACGTTCGGTATTTGTGATACCTCTGGCCAGCACTTACAGGTAAAGCTGTCGTGATTTGGCTACTGTATCCACCACCTAATATAGCTGCTACAACGACGTCTGAGCTTGTTCTCTATAAATCGTCGGGGAGAGATAAGTTAGCCATTTTGCATTTTTTACTCCATCCACTACCCTTTATCGCACTTGTGTTTAGGCGTAAATCCTGACGAAGTATTCTTCATAGTGTTTAGGGGAAGTTACGCCCCATGCATGAGAATAATCTTCTATGGTAGGTGCCATCAACAAGGCGATTCCCTTTCAGTACCGCTTATGTTCCACGTATCGTATGATCTCTAAAACTCACCTATAGTCTCCCTCACGTAAGGGCGGGTGATTTTTGTTGATATTTCTAAATACCTATAGTTTCCCTCACGTAAGGGTGGGTATTTTGTACGGTATATTGGCCTAGCAAAAGGTATATCGAAAGGGGGACCAATTGGTGATATAAGGAACCTTCACTATGGCCGCTGTTGCAAAGTTGATGACTGATCCGCATCAGTTATTGAAAGGTCCAAATTATACACCATGGAAACATAAGATGAAGGCAATTCTCCAAATGGAAGATTTGTGGGATATTGTTACTGGAGTAGCAACTAGGCCTTCACCAACAGCAGGATCCACAGGTCCTTCCACAGATCAGATAGCTTTTGACAAGAAAGACAGTCGAGCAAAGGTGCTCATTTTGTTTGTTGTTTCAGATGAAGTGCAACCTCATATAGCTGACGAAGCAAGTGGTAAAGAGGCATGGGATGCCCTTAGAACCATCTATGAGGGGAAGAATGAATCCACCATTCTTCATCTTCAACAAAAACTTCATAACCTGAGTTTGATACAGGGTGAAACAGTTGAACTCTTTCTATGTAGAGTGTCTGAGTTGAAAGAGAAATTGAGTTCTCTCGGAGATACTGTGGACGAAAAGCTTCTCATTTCACTTGTGATGAGAGCTTTACCTTCTTCATTTGATATGTTGATAACCTCCATCCAGGTGTCTCAACGACAACTTATCTACATCGAGTTAGTCAATCTGCTTCAACAACAGGAGGCACGCCAACTTCACAAGGATGATTCTTCCAATACAGCCCTATACACCAACAGGCAGGGTTCTAGGAAGAAAGGTAATGGGAAAAAAGGAGGCAACTTTCAGAAAGGAGGAAATTCTCAATAGGATACGAAAGGAAAAGGCAAACAACCTCAACAGAAGAAGAGGTGGTGCAAGATCTGTGAGAAAGACAACCATGACACCAACAGGTGTTGGCATAAGAACAAGTAGAAAGGCCAAAACAAACCACAAAATAAAAACAAGCAACCCCAAGTGAATGTTCTTGTTGAAGAATCTGACTCAGATTCTGAATGGGCACACAAGGTGTTCATGACTACCACAGATTCCACACAGAGGGATCCTGTTTGGTATGTCGATTCTGGAGCTAGCAAACATATGACTGGCGAAAGATCATGGTTTGAATCATTTGTGGCCAAGGAGGGCAAACCTTTCACCATTGCTGATGATAAAACCTACGGGGTTCAGGGAGAGGGTACAGTTTCAGTCACTCTTCCTGATGGCAAGTGTCAGATTGACAAAGTCCTCTATGTTTCGGGATTGGCCAACAATTTGTTGTTAGTGACACAAATCCTGGACAGAAATATGGTTGTCAACTTTCATGTTGAGAATGGAAAGAAGTGTTGTACTATTACCAGGAAGGGTAAGCAGATTGCAACAGCTTCATATAAGCACGGCTTATTTGCACTAGATGCTATCTCTACTCCACATGTTTCCATGACTGTCTCTACCAAGGAGGCAACTTCCCTATGGCACAAGAGATATGGGCATCTTAGTTCTAGCTACTTACTTGAGCTCAACAAGTATGAGATGGTAAAGGGTCTTCCTTCCCTTTCTGCCACATTTCCAGTGTGCTCTGACTGCTTGGCAAGAAAGCAGCATAGAGTACCATTTGAGAAGAGCTCTACAAGAGCACGAAAACCTTTGGAGTTAATTCACACCGATCTGTGCGGTCCTTTCACACCCAACAGTTGTGGAGGGAAGAGGTATTTTTAGTTATTCGTAGATGACTACTCACAAAAGATGTGGGTTTTCTTTCTCCAACTGAAATTTGAAGCTTTCGCATTCTTCCAGCAGTTCAAGAAATCCGTTGAGGAGTCAGGAGCTTCTATTAAAACCCTCCACTCAGATCGAGGGGGAGAGTTTACCTCTAATGAATTTTCTGCATTCCTCAATAAGCATGGGATCAAAAGACAGTTAACAATTGCCTATACTCCTCAACAAAATGGAGTTGCTGAGAGAAGGAACCATTCTATTATGGAAATGGTTCTTTGTATGCTCACAGGAGCTAATATTGGGCAAAAATATTGGGCAGAAGCTGTCACCACTGCAGTGTATCTATTGAATAGGGCACCCACAAAGGCCCTAAAATGAATGACTCCATAGGAATCATGGAGTGGTCGAAAACCCTCCATATCTCATCTACGTATTTTCGGGTGTCACGCTTTCATGCACATATCGAAAGAGAAAAGAAAGAAGCTAGATGAGAAAACACTGAGATGTATTTTTCTTGGTTATTCTAAGCACTCTAAAGGATATCGATTGATAGATCCTTTGACAAAGAAAATTCATATCAGCAGAGATGTTGTCTTTGATGAAGCTTTCACATCACAGAGCACATCTAAAGTACACCAAGATATTGTGGAACCTAAGGAAGAGAAGATTCCTTCGTCAACACAGACAAGAGGTCCTTCTACATCTTCACCACCATAGAAGAAGAATCCTAAATGGTGTACAAATACAATCAGAGACACAAATTTATCCACTCCTCCCAATTTGAATTTGGATAGACCTCGTACACGCAGTATGGCTCAAAAGGAAAGAGAAGCCAGAGAAACTGGTGAGGTTGATGATCTTTGTCAATATTTTGAGTAACTTTCTATGACTCCAAGTACGAAGTAGAGGATATGGATATTGATGATGACAGGGCATTCATGTCTACCATAGATAGTCTTGAACTCGCATCAGTGCAAGATGCTCTTAGTGAGCCTCAGTGGAAGGCCGCTATGGATACAGAGTATGAGTCTTTGATGAAGAATAAAACTTGGAAGCTTGTTGATCTACCGCATGGAAAGAAACCCATTGGCTACAAATGGGTATATAAAGTCAAGTACAAGGCAGATGGAACAATTGATAAGCATAAGGCCCGTCTTGTTGCAAAGGGCTATGCTCAGAAAGAAGGCATTGACTACGAGGAAACTTTTGCACCTACTACTCGGATGACCACAATTCAGGTTATGTGTGCTATGGCAGCACAATATGGGTGGAAATTTCACCAGATGGATGTCAAAAGTGCCTTTCTAAATGGTGATCTCCAAGAAGAAGTCTATATGACTCAGCCTGAAGGATTTGAAGCAGAAGGCCAATAGTAGAAGGTTTGAAAATTGGTCAAATCCTTGTATGGTCCGAAACAAGCTCCTCGAGCTTGGTATATAAAAATGGACAATCACCTTATGCAGCATGGATTTAAGAGATGTCCGTCGGATGCAAACCTCTATTTCAAGAAACGGGGTTCCGAGATAGTGTTGCTTGTACTCTATGTGGATGATCTGCTCATTACGGGGAGTTCGAAACAATGATCTCTACTTGTCAAAAGAAACTTGTGCAAATATTTTGAGATGATAGATCTCGGACTTCTCCATTACTTGTCTTGGTCTAGAATTCAGCCGGAAGGAGCACTCCATCAAAGTGTCTCGGAAAAAATATGCTAAGACATTCTTTGGAAAAATATCGCATGATTGATCGCAAGCCAATGGCAACTCCAATGGAGAATGGACTTCAGTTATCACGATATGATGACTCACCTCAGGTAGATGGTACTCTCTATCGACAGCTGATTGGGAGTCTCATATATCTGACCAATACTAGGCCAAATCTCATATTTGCTATCAACTATCTTTCGAGGTTCATGCAGGAGCCTAAGACCACTCATTGGAAAGCAGCAAAATGTGTTCTTCACTATGTCCGTGGTACTATGGAATATGGCCTAGAATACAAGAGGAACAAGAAATTCTTCTTGCAAGGATACACGGACTCCGACTATGCCGGATCATTTGATGATCGCAAGTCAACTTCTGGATACATTTTTCATCTAGGATTCGGTCCTGTCTCTTGGCACAACAAGAAGCAACAGGTGGTTGCTATTTCATCAATAGAGGTAGAATATCACGCCGCACGTGAAGCTGTGTGTGAAGTGATATGGTTACGTCGCATTCTGACAAGTATGGGCCATCCATCAAAATATCCAATACACTTGTTTTACGACAATTAGGGTGTTCTGAACCTCATCAAGAATCCAGTGCATCATGAAAGAACAAAGCACATTGACACACAATGTCATTTAATTCGAGATGAAGTTCCAAAGCACCGAATTTAGCTTCAGCACATTCCCACCGATGCTCAAGTTGTAGACATTTTCACTAAGGCACTTGGACGTGTCAAATTTGAATTGTTTCGCAGCTCACTTTGTATTGCAAAATAATGTAAGGGGATGTTAGTATAGCTATTAGTCATTACATTACCCAAATAATGTAATAAAGGGGGATGTTAGCGTACTATAACAATTCCTTGTCTTTATTTGATTTATTAGCTTACTGTTACAACCATGTAACAGTTCTTTGTTTACGTCATTTAGCTCAGTGCTATTCACGGCCTCTGTAATTTTATTTAAGTTCTGCAACATAATACAATTATGTTCCTGATTTTACAGGTAGCAGGTCTGACCCAACAAATGTTAAAGGCTTGCAATAACCTATTGAGGATGCTCGAAGAGACTGGGAATTCAAGGAAAATATGGAGGGTGGACTCCAAATTTGCCCTGCACAAACAGCAACGGTTAGCAACAATCAAACCTTTCCTAATCAAGTTGTCAATAGTAAGAATCCTGCCTTGGATCACCAACCACGAGAACATAGCAACTTTGGGAATAAGCTTTTTGACTTTGGGAATAAGCTTTTTGACCCACACCAACTGAGGCTAGAGGATGGGGTCCTAAGAATCAACCATTAGCATATAATCAGATTTGACTGTGAACTGCCCATTTTCGGAAGGTGCCCAAATCACCTGATCCTGCCCAGGACTCATGGAAATGAATTGAAGATGCAATATGCTTTGGATTTCTTCTGAGACTGCTTCAAGCCCAGGGATCCTAATCTATTTCCAGCTAAGCCTTCCTCTATCCTGCCTCATAAAGTCAACAACTTTCCTTCCATATAAAACCTCCATGATTCTTTTGACCCTAGCAAGGTGAGAAACCAGAGACAAAGCTACTTCCTTGGCCCACCTGTCATCCCAGAACCTGATATTCTGACCATTGCCAAGGACCCATCGTAGGCCTTTATTTAGGACTTCTCTGCTAGATAGGATAGCTCTCCAGAACGTAGAACCTCTTCTATGCACCGTATCATCTAGGAAATCAAGATCTTGAAGATATTTCCTTCTAATTATGGCAGTCCACTCATTTTCCTCATTGTTAATAAGGCGCCAAGCTTGTTTAGCTACTAAAGCTGTGTTTAGATGTGCAATTCTTCTCAGTCCAAGCCCTCCGAATTCTTTCGGTCTACAAACCTTGCCCCAGCCCACAAGGTGGATCCTCTATTTTTCTTCAGATCCAGACCAGAGAAAGTTCTTTTGAATCTGTTCTATTTTTTGAAAAATTTTGGTTGGAGCTCTAAAGACAGAAAGAAAATAAACTAGAATGCTCTGGAGGGAGGCCTTGGTGAGGGTGAGTTTCTCGGCCTGAGACAGAAAATGACCTTTCCAACCAGCCAGTTTCTTTTGGATTCTTTCTACCACTCTATCCCACATAGAACTACACAGAGAGCCGTAGAAGAGGGGGAGGCCTAGGTACGTTGTCGGGAGAGACGCTATCGAACAACCCAAGATGTGAGCAATTTTGGCTTGTCTCTGATTTGGTGTGTTAAGGAAATAAAGCTTGCTTTTGTTAAAATTCACCTTCTGGCCCACCGCATCTTCATAGAGTTGGAGGATGAGCTTGATCCTTCTAGCTTCAACCACAGACGACTGGGTCAACAACAAAGTGTCATCCACAAATTGTTGGTGAATAATAGGGTTGATGAGAGAGGTGGCTTTGATCCCTAAAATTAATCCAGTATTGCATGCTGCTTTAATATTTCTTCCCAGAGCCTCTGCCACAATGACGAACAACATTGGGCTAATTGGATCTCCTTGTCTGAGCCCTCTATGACTCTGGAAGTACCCAGTTGTCATACCATTGACCAAAACTGAGAACTATGGTTCAAAAATGCACTATTTTATCAGCTTGACCCACTGAGGATGAAAACCAAACTTTAGGAGAATAGTCGTTAGAAAATCCCAGTTGATACGGTCAAAAGCTTTGTTCATATCGAGCTTTAGGGCTAAGACCGCCTTGTTGGTTTGACTTGCAGAGTGCAAAGCTTCATGGACAGTAATCACACCATCCAAAATCGATCTCCCTTTGACAGAGCTACCTTGGCTTGAATTGATAATGAGGGGAAGAATTTCTTTCATCCTATTAGCAATGGCTTTTGAAAATATCTTGTAGGACACATTGCAAAGACTAATCGGTCTGAAATCTGCCATGGTCTCAGGAGATGGGCCCTTAGGAATCAAGGTGATAAAGGTGGACTTGAACCCTCGCGGTATATGTTTTGAAGCTTGAAATTATTTGATAGCAGAGATGACATCCGGTCCTACCGTATCCCAGAAAGCTTGGTAGAACCAAGGAGGGAACCCATCAGGGCCAGGGGCCTTCTCAAGATCCATGCTAAACAGGGCTTTTCTAATTTCCTCGTCAGTGAAGGGAGCAAGAAGCTTACCATTTATGGCCTCACCAACCAAACTCGTAATGGACTGAAGGAGGGTTTTCTTGGCTTCTTCTTTAACCTGGGATTCATCCCTAAGAAGGGAGCTAAAGTAAGCTACTACTTCCTCCCTGATCTCCATTAAATCTTGGGTTTTGGATCCATCAGCTTTGGTTAACTCTCTGATATTATTATTACTTTTGTTCCTCAAGGTGGTAACATGAAAAAACTTTGAGTTCGAATCTCCATCCTTTAGCCATAGAGCCCTGGATTTCTATCTCCAGTAGGTCTCCTCACATGCTAAGATATTATGATATTCTGACAGATTGGCTAGTTCCTCCTTCCTAGTAGCTTCATCATTGGTACCACTCTGGATCAAGTTGTCAATGACCTGCAACCTTTCCCTCACTTTTTCCTTGTTCTCAAACAGGTTCCCAAAAACCTCCTTATTCCAAGTTCTAAGGTTATTCTTAACTAATTTCAGCTTTTGAGCAAGAATAAAACCTGAACTTCCATGGAAAGGTTGCTGCCACCAAATGGACATGCTTTCTTTTAGATCCGGGTGTCTGATCCACATCGACTAAAAATGAAAGGGTTTTTTGAAAGAGTTAGACTTTGGGACCTCCAAGAGGATGGGGTTGTGATCAGAAGAGATTTTGGGGAAGGTATGCAAGGTGGAGTCTCCAAACCCAGCCATTGCCTCCTTGGATAAGAAGAACTTGTCAAGTCTTTCCTGGATCAGTTGGCTGCCAGACCTCCTATTGCTCCAAGTATACTTGGCTCCTCTTAGCTTCACATCCATCAGTTGATTCGAGTTAACAAACTCGTTGAAGTCTTCCATGCTTCTGGAGGGGAGCCCAGATCCACCCTTTTTGTCTGATGGGTATAGTGGTGTGTTGAAGTCACCTGCCACAACCCAGGGTATGTCATGGAAAGCATCACCCAGATTACCCAAAAACTCCCACAAAGAGGCTCTCCCCTGAACATAGTTAGGAGCATACACATTGGAACAGATCCACGATCTATTATTTTAAAAATCATGGAAAAACACACTTAACACCCTGTCGTCCTCTTGGATGACACTGCCTTCCACTACCTGATGGTCCCACAAAACCATGAGGCCCACAGACGTTCCCCTTGCTGTAATAAACACCATTTCCCCTTGATTCCACATATTTTTAGCTATCGATTTTGACTAGACTTCATCTAATTTTGTTTCTTGCAACATCAAAATTGTTGGATTGTACTGCCTTCTTAGCGAAATAACCACTCTCTGAGTGGGCCGGCCATTGAGGCCTCTCACATTCCATGAGAGAACCTTCATTTATATTGTTTGGAGTTCTTCCCTTTCCCCCTTCCCTGAGGAGGTTTTCCTAATTTGTTATCTTCGAACCCTGGGATAACTTGTTGGATCAGAGTTTTCTATATACCATTGGCAATTTCATTGTCAGTCCTCATTCTATTATGCTCTGCGTTTGAAATCCTCCCCTTCTTTCTCTCACAACCAAAGTCAATGGGTGACTTAGTCGTGCTCCTGGTATTTTTGGGGCTAAATTGAGGGGGATCTAACTGTTGAAGAACCGGACTCCCACATTCCTCGAAATCATCCAGTTCTATCATCTCAGTCCTCGAGTCTAACTCCTCCATCTTCTTCCTGTATTCTCCTGGTTTGAAAGAAGAATCTTCTATCTGGTTGGGCGGACTTCTAGCTATGATATTGGGGAGGTCTGGTTTAGAAGACGAAATCTCCTCCACTCTTTTTCTATAATCTCTAGGGCTAAGCCTAGCCCCTTCCTGAGGGATTGGAGGGATATTTGATATGGGATTAGACAGGCCCACCTTTTATTGGGATTCTAGGGTTTTAGGGAGAGCACATTGCCTGTTATCCTCTTCTACTTCCTCGATCTCCCCTTCTTCTGGTAGATCAGCTAAAATATTGAACTGATTTGAGCTTGGAGATTTAGGGCTTACCTAGTTTTTCGGATCTTTGGTGAGATGATGCTTGTATTTGCTCTGAGAATGCCTTGCACTCTGATAGTATTTCTCCTGAGACATGTAGTTATTTTTGAATGGCCTAAACCCTCCTTTGCCACCAGGGCCTATTTTTAGAGGGAGGTTCCTAGGAAGCCCTTTCTCATTTGCGTGATTGCTTTCCAATCTGGGGATGTCTCTCTTTGCTGCTAGTGTAGGGCACTGATTTTGCAGGTGGACTTGTGATTTACACTCAGGGAAATAAGTTGGCTTATTTTCGTATTCCACCATCTGATATCTAAGATAGTTGCCATACTCAAGTTCCACAACATTTGGCAGTTTAGATTCAATATTGGCATTGACACAGAGTCTTGCATGAGTCATCCTTGTCCTAGCCAAGGTTGCATGATCTATGGACACTAGTTCATCGATCATTCTGGCGATGCCATGTAGCCAATACTCGTTGACAAACTGAGCTGGAATATTGGGAAGCCACACCCAAATGGGAGCAGTATTAATGTTCTATTTTTTAGGGTCAAAATCTTCACCCCATTTCCTAAGGAAAAGGCTACGTTTCCCTAAAAACCAGGGTCCTCCAGTGAGAACGCGGCTCGCATCCTCCTTATTGTTAAATATTAAGATGAAAAACCCCCTGGAAAGGGCAACAACCTCCAAACTACCCACCGTCCTCCATTTGGATAGGGCCCAAGAACGAATAGTTTCTATATCTGGCCTTCCACCCAGAAACTTGCCCACTAAAGAAAACTCTTCCATGGCTAAACATGGCCCCATCGAATCGATAGGTGCCTTTACCCTGTTATTTATCGAAATGAGGGGTGAGAGAGAAAGAAAGACACTCTTTCTCCCTAAGACTGTATCCGCAAAGGATCGGGCTCCTCTAGGGCCCGCCCCGCTCAGCTGGGTCCCTTTGTCCGGGTCTTTATGGGGGGGGTCACACTCTCTCTGGATAACCTCTACTGCCGTCGCTAGCCTCCCATCCTCTGGATCCGTGCCTAGATCAAGCTCAAGGGTCCTGCCCAAACCCTCTGAACCACCGCTGCTTTTCCCACCTAAAAAATTTGAAAACTCGCCGCCGCTGCTCCTCTCCTCCATCTCGCTCCGTGATCCCATATTCTGCATTCTTGTGAATCTAATAAAATAATATTTTATGGGGGGTTGTCTCGGTGCTAATTTGTGCACCCTATATGCATTATTTTTATCTTTGGTGATTTTTGTAGAATGGCTTCTTCAGCTTCTTTTGCATTAGATCAATGTGAGCCATTAACAACACATAATTACCACACATGGAGACCAAGAATGGAAACAATCATTAAACGCAAAGGATTATGGGCTTTAATGCTTGAAGAAAAACTAGAGTTCACTAGAGAATATGAAAAATTTTAGCACCAATGCAAATTACATGAATGTATGGGTTTGATAGGAACTTATATAAGTGATAGTCTTTTATTTCATTTGGAAGGATGTGACTCTCAAAATTTAGGAAAAATTAAAAGGATTATTTGGTAAGGTGGATCACATAAGAGCCATGCAACTTGAAGTTGAGATCACTTCTCTCAATCCTGAATATTTTCCATCTATTGTAGACTATCTTACTAAGTTCAAGCACTTGTTGACACAGTTAAAGGGAGTGGGAGAAACAAGAAAAATGAAGAGTGTGTTTACCTGATTCTATTCAAGTTGAAAGGTCCATTCCAAATATTTGCTTCTAACTTTTTCTCTAGCATGGATGCCTTATGTGACACATTCATAATGCCTGATTTGGATTTGTTTTGTGAAAGACTTACTAGGGAAGAATCCAAATTGTCTAACCTTGAGTCTTCCACATCTCAAAAGGCATTAGTAGCATATAGTCCCAAGGGTAAGGGAAAATTCAAAGGTAAACCTAAGTCTTATCCATCTCCATATCAAAGTTCCCCTAAATCCAAAGAACATAAATCTAAACCCAAAGAGTCTTCTAAATACAAGAATAAGTCTAGCCTTTCATGCTCCTTTTGTGGGGGGAATAATCATGTAGAAAATAGGTGTTGGAAGAGAATGCAAGCCTTAGATGATGTAGTTAGAAAACATAAGATCTCTATCTCCACTCCAACTCCTTCTAGTGAGATGGAAAAGCACTTAATGTTGTTGGGAGATCTCAGTCGGTTTCTATAGATAGTTGGGTTATAGATTCTGGTGCTTCTCAGCATATGACTTCTTCTAAGGAGTTGTTTGTATCTCTTGGTTTGAGTTCTACTTCCAACATTGAGGTTGGAGATTCTTCCTTTATTTTTGTTAAGGAAAAAGGTGATATGCAACTTTATGGTGGATGCATCAATGATGCACTATATGTTCCTGACATTACTACAAATTTACTTTTTTTTATCAAATTTGTCATTCTGGTCAGGGTAAAATAGTGACTTTCGCACCACAAGAAGCTGAAGTTAGAACCTTGTTGGAGACTCATTCACTTGTTGCAAAATGTTTTGTTGATCATAGTTCTAGACTATATCACTTTGAGGGTTTTGATGACACTTCTTCTATAGGGACATGCTTGGTTGCTCATGCATATTCTAAGAGTAAGCTTTGGCATGAGAGATTTGGACATATTAATTATAGATATTTGAAGGAGTTGAGCACTCATGGTATGGTTGATGGTTTACCTAGAGTTTCTTGTCTTGATGGAGTTTGCCCTGGATGTGCATTAGGGAAACAACACCAAGATCCATTTCCTAAGGGTAAGTCAAAAAGAGCTTCTTCACCACTTGAGCTTGTGCATAGTGACTTGATGGTTTTTTCTACTCCTTTCAAAGGAGCTAAATATGCACTTACATTTTTGATGATTTATCAAGGTGTACTTGGGTTTATTTTCTCAAGTACAATATTGTTGTCTTTTCACACTTCAAGGTGTTTAAGGCTTTTGTTGAGAATAAATATTCTAGTTGCGTAATGAAGCTTCACACTGATAATGGGGGGAGTACTTCAATAGAGAGTATTCTAATTTTTTGGTAGATCATGGCATTGTTCACCAACATTATGTTCCTCATACTCCACAACAAAATGGCTTAGCAGGAAGGAAAAATCAAACTTTGAAGGATATGGCTAACTACATGATGTATTCTAAGGATTTACCTCCTATATATTGGGCAGAAGCAGTTAATTGTGCGAACTACATTCAAAATCACACGCCACATAGAGAACTTGAGCATTTGACTCTAGAGGAGGATTGGTCTGGGACTAGGCCCAATGCCTCATTTTTCATTTTTTTGGAAGCCATGCTTGGGCCTTTGTGCCAAATAAGCAAAGGAAAGCCTTGGATAAGAAGAGTAAACCCTTGATATTTGTTGGGTATTACAAGGACATGAGAGCTTATTAATTTTTAGATCCTGATACTCATGAAGTTCTTTTTAGAAATCATGTCCAGTTTGATGAGTGTTTTTCTTCTCATGATTCTTCTTCTTTAATTCCATCCATTGATGATTCTTCACTTCATCTTGAGGATCCTTTATTTGAGGATCAAGTTCAAGAGGTAGTTGAGAAGGTCATGGATATAGATTCAGATGTGAATCTCGTTCCTCCTAATGTTGTCACTATGCCTAGGTGGGCTCATACCACAATTTTTGAGGCAACACCTTTCATACAAGATCTTCCACCCACTAGACATCGTCATGCACATTCTACAGGTTCTATACTTTTATGTCAAGTAGTTTTTGGGGATCCATAGTATTTCTCACAGGCTCATGGGATACAAGAGTGGTATGAGGCGATGACAAATGAGTATTCTTCTTTGATGAAGAATCATGCTTGGGATTTGGTCTCTCTTCCTAAGGAAATAAATTTGGGTAGATGTAAGTGGGTATACCAAACCAAATATGCAGTTGATAGGTCCATTGATAAGTATAAGGCTCGTCTTGTAGTGAAGGATTTATTGCAAGTCAAAGGTATTGATTACTCTGAAACTTTTGCACCCATTTCAAATATGGGTTCTGTGTGACTTATAATTTCTATTGTTGCATCACAGGGTTGGCCAGTGTACCATATGGATGTGAAGAGTGACTTCTTGCATGGATATTTGCAGGAGGAAATCTATATGGAGCAACCTACTAGGTTTTTTCATGACTCTTCTCTTGTTTGTATACTACGAAGGTCTCTCTATGGTCTCAAACAAGCCCCTCGAGCTTAGTATGAGAATATGGAATCTTTTCTTATATCTATTGGTTTTTTTTGTTGCCACTCAGATCCTACAGTGTATGTACATCATGTTGGAGGGGATATAGTTATACTTATCTTGTATGTTTATGATTTTCTTCTCACTAGTAGCTCTTCTTCCCACATTAAGGCCATTCAAAGGGCTATTTCAACATAGTTTGATATGATATATCTTGGTCTTTTACACTTTTTCCTTGGTTTAAAAATTTCTTAGTCAAATTTACGGATTCATTTGAGTAAGCAAAAGTACACCCATGATCTTCTTCAGCATTTTGGTATGGCTGATTGCAAGCCATGTCCCTCTCCTTTCCAGTTTGGGGTCTCTCTTACTTCCAAATGCACCACTCCTCTTTGTGATCCTACCTTGTATAGGTAGTTAGTTGGAAGTTTGATGTACTTGACCCATACTCACCCCGATATTTCTTTTATAGTTGGACTTGTGTCTTGGTTTGCACATGCCCCTCATAGTAGTCACTGGTAGACTACCAAGAGGATTTTGATATATCTATAGGGCACTTCACACTTTGGATTGCACTACACCCAAGGTTCTACTCGGTTGGATATACTAATTCATATTAGGCAGGTTCTATTGATGATAGGTGTTCCACTTATGGATACATTTTTTGTCTTGGCTCTTCTTCCATTGCTTAAGCATGCAAGAAGCAAGAGGCTATTGTACTTCCATCTATATATGTAGAGTATAAGACAACAATCATAGTGAGTCAGGAGGTTATTTGGCTATGACAGTTATTGATAGAGTTTGGCTTCCCACAAGATTCAACAACAATACTTTGGTGTGACAACCAAAGTGTAATTCATATTTCTTGCAATCCTATTGAGCACCAGTAGACCAAGCATATTGATATTCACATGCACTTCATTCATCAGCACATTTAGGATGGAGTTCTTTACTTGGAGTACATTCCAACTTAGTAGCAAGTTGCCGATATCTTTATGAAACCTTTTGCATCACCTCACTACCTTGATTTGCATGGCATGCTTGGGGTATCATAAGTTATTCTTGGGGGGTGTTCTTGAGGACATATTCCTTCTTCTTTATCTCTCTTTCTAGCAGGATGATATTTTTCCCATGTGGTTTTTCCTTCTTCTAGTTCGATATTTCTTCATGGATATATTGTACATGAGTACTTGATCAGGCCTTGTCGTTGGGACTCATATTGTGGATATGCCACTTTTTTTTTTTGGTCCCTAGCTTCACTTGAGGGGGGTGTTAGAGTAGGTTTTTTACCTTAGCTCATGTTCACCTAGGTTATTTATTTCCTTTTTATTTAGTTATTCCATGTATTTTCCCGACCCACTTATGTGTGGATATTTCATTTATGTTATTTAGATATTATGAGATGTTACATATTTATGTCTTAGATATTATGGGGATATTTTTAGGTTTGACTATTCCTAGGGGTGACATTTTTAGGTTTGATATTCTTTCTCCCATAGCGGTTACATATCTATGTACCATATCACATATTCCATTTGTATGGTGGATATTTATCTTAGCTTGATCCTACAACTATGGTTGATCATCCTTACCTATATAAGCAAGGTACCTTCATTGTAATCAGTGTTCCATTTTAAGATCTAATATATGATATTGTTGATCTCTTGTTTGCATATCTATTTGTAAGCTTATGCTATCAATTTGCTTTCAGATTCTTGTTTTGGTTGAATGTGGTGTTTCTGTTAACACTTGATATCCTTGCAGCTTGGAATGATCTGATTATCATTCCTTTCACTTTCTTAACTTAATTGTTTGATTCTCTATTTTAATGTTTGAGTGATATTGCCTGAGTATAGCGACATATTTTTATTGAAGAAGTATTTGTTTCATATTTCATAATCAAATATCGTATTCCAACTATGATGATTTTGGAAGAAATTTTATTAGTAACGTCACTAAGTAAATAGATAGGGATTCAACCTCCCTTATGTAGCCTAGCTAGCACCTTAGTTAAATTAATTTTATTGAAATACTTTATTAGAATCCTGGTTTTACTCTCTTAAGGGATGTCTTATCGAGTTCCCTAAATTTAATCAATTTTATGTCGATTCGTTCTCTAAATTTTAAGCAATCATGTTCCGATAGGATTCCACATTTGAATATTAATAATACTAAAAGAAATGAGCCTATAAGGCTAAAGTAAGCCAATTGGTGAATTTCATCCACTACTTAAGCTACAATTAAGGACAAGCTCTAAGTACCCTACTAGCCAAACACAACCACTCTTGGTAGTTTCTTAACTCAAAGCGCGCAAATCCTATTATGGTGTCAGATGCCCCTGATATAACATGTGGGGGACCTATGTCTCTATGGACTAGGATTGTCCTATTATGATTCATGCCTACATACTATCTTCCATTTGAAGCTATTCCTCTTGATGGATGAAGAACCCCATACTTACATGTTGTTTGGTGATGAGAAGTATGGTAAATTATTTGCATATTAAGATCAATTTCATATTTATTTATGGAGCATATAGTGAGGTAAAAAAATAAGAAATATGTTAAGGGATGTGATTTGGACCTTACTACATGATTTATGAGTCATTACTATCTCTTGGTACAGTAGACCTCTGCAATCGACTTCATGAAAATTGTTTGGGATTAGAAATGTTTCAATCGCAATTAGTTCTAAAACTCTCTAGTTGCCATGAGTTATGGTAGGATCCAACATTGTAGAATGGAGGATGAGTCTTCTAAGACCTTCGATGCAATCCTACTATAGCTCACATTGACTAGCCTTGATAGTAGAAGTCCTTGGATGGATAGACCACCACTCACAAGGATACAAGACCACTTGAGGGATAGTTGGTGATAGTCGTCTCTGCTCTGAAAAATCAAGAAGAAGGATTGTAACCCAACGACGAGTGGGGTAGTTCAAAACCTACCCTAAACCATGACCATCTAAAATGGGAACACCAGTTCCTGTATAGGAATGGAGAAAAAAACTAGAACACCCAAACCTCTCTTCTCGATGCCTAGGTAGGGATAATAAAGAACAAGTGGATCACACCTTATCTTGAGGGCAGTGAGAATGGGCATGTAATCTTCACAAAAATCATGGGTATATGGACCACTGTGGCCTAGTTCAAAATTTAAAGGAGCATATAGTATCATTTGTGGATGTATTATGGTACCTAGCAAATGCTACAATGTCGACCTTACAGTAACTTCAAAACTGAATCTATTGTTGCTACTCCGTAGAAGAGCAAAAAGGGTGGGAGTGTTCAAACACTACTTTTCAATATTCCCAATAGGTTTATTATGTAAAAGAAAATAGGACCCTCTTCCTTATGTAGTAGGCATGGTGGAGTTTGTCTAATCGACTATGCTAGCTATACTATACCTGACCATTTCATTAATGTATCTCTAATGGATCCTGACTCAAGGAACGGTGTAGTAAGTGCAAAGACCAATGTCTAGTAGTGTATATGGTATTCATTGATTTTTGGTCAACCTCGGGGGTCTCTAAACATAAAAATTAGAGATCTATTTACTACATGGTATAAGGGGGAGTGTTGCACCTTTTACCCTATGTACAATTTATTCACTATCTCATGTGTGATATCCAAATCTATATGTGAGTTAAAGAAGTATATCTATAGAGTTATTTAATTTAAGGAAATAATATTTAGAGACTGATCTTATACCTTAGTGATTACAAGATAAAATTGGAGGTAAATAATTTAGTTCAAATTAGGAATATTTATGTAAATTTTATGTAAAAAGAAATTTTATTAATTTATTTAGAGGTATGGGACTTTAAATCCATCACTCAAGATATTGAGTATGAATCAATTATGAAGAGTGAATCTGGAAATTCATTCTTGAGGTATCTTATGGGGCTCCCTCAAAAAATTATATCTCTAAAATATAATTCCAATGACTTTCATAAACAATATAATATATTAAATGACTTAGAATAAGGAACCTAAAATAACTAGAGATTCCTTATTGATATTGTGAATGGTATATCGATGTCATAGAAAAAGGAATTGGGTGATTCCTTATTTACATCAAGAGGTCAAAAAGGAAGCGTTGTATTCCTTGATATGTATTTGATAAAATGGGGGCCGATAGATGCCCTGCTATTATTGTAAAATTTGCCATTTAAATTTATGAAATGAGGAGGAAAATATTTTGGAGGTTGGGTTTTTCCCGTCAAGGTTTTCCCAGGATAAATATTTGTGTTAATAATTTGTGGTTTGCTTATGGTATCTTGTGGATGTTGCAATTATATATGAAGTAATGTTTATTTACATGCACTATAATTAAGAATGATGATAGAATGCATGCTAGATTTTTAGTAGATTAACAAAGTTAGAAATGTATGTTTTATTCTTAATATGGTAATGCAATAGTCTCATTTACTTTTAGAATAGAATGGATGATGATGAATGATATAGTTAAGTAGAGTTATTCAAATATTAATCTTATGTGAAGGATGTATGCTTACTTAAATGTGTTAATGAATCAAAGAATTTTTTTAAGTTTATATATTGTTTTAGGATATCTATTTACGAACGATGCCCCTTTTTATATACAACATTGTTTATATTCATGTTGATTATTCTTGCCAATTTACAAGAACTATTATGTAATAGAAGCCAAATATTAAGGGGATAATTGGATTTATACATTATATACTTATTCTTGAATGGAACACAAACCTTGTTTAAGAAGAAGTCTCATGTAGTACTTCAAACCTAAGGATAAGATGTAATGAATATTGCTTCATGGATTAAATGCACTCAAGATGGTTTAACTATGGAATGGAACTCTCAACAAGGAAAAATGATCCTGAACTACAAACCAAGATAGACCCTACATTTTAAGCTAAGAATTGGGTGTACAAGATGAAGGGAACACCCTTATGGGACAAGAGAAGTCCTTGTTGGTAATAAAATCAAGATGAGAAAATAAAGTGTGTTGCTTAAATGGAGTGTGTATCAATAAAATCTAAGAGGCTTAAGATTATGTAATCATGTTAAAAAGGACATTCGATGGATTCGTATCATGATAGTGATGCAACTATCTTAGAACCCCCTTCTAAGTGGAATGGATCGGAGCTAAGATTTATGAATAACCATTTGTGTGGTTATATCATATGTGATGGTTTACAATGGGTGTGGTTCTCCATATTCAAGGCATTCACCTGGTCTAGATGGACCATTTGGTGAATTCCTCATTTTATGAGGATGAAACCTAATGCTTGACTAGTGTACTCATACTAAGTGGGGTATGAGTGTTTTCTAGAAGCTGATAACTTCTATTTCAAGAGACTCTAATCAAGTCTCTATAGATCTTGAAGCTATTTTCCTTGAAAATTATAATCCCAAATGGAATATGTCTATCCTAAGGCAAGATTAGGTCTTTTACCATATGAAGAGGAATATTTATATTAAAATAATAAAAATAAAAAAATAAAAATTGTAGATAAGAAGGGTAAAGCTTGGGGTTCATTACAATTGGTATCAGAGCCCAGGCTAACTAATAGACTGTAGATAAGATCTAGGTTAGCAACGACTTGGGGCATGAAATTGAACTTGAGAGAAAAATTCCACAACTCTAAGAAAAGCACTTGGTAAAGGTAAGGTCAATTCTTGGGATGCAATCATAAATAAAACCTTGCAAGTTAGTTGAAAACTAACTAACATGAGTTTAAGATAAAAAATTGAACAAAAAAATGTTTTCTTTATTTTCATTTTTTATCAATGTTACAATACACTTTGGAAACTTCCAGTCAAAGGTTATGGTGTAATGGCGAAAGAAGTCACCCGACAACACCAGAACCTAAATTTCCAATATATTGAAAGAGAGAAAGGAGGGTGAAACTTCACATAAGTTCCCCAAATATGAGAATTAGGGAACTCCACCAAGTAAGTCTTAGAATCCCAAGTGTCACCGCCACATGCAGCTCCACCAAATTATTCTACAAGTATGCACCCAAAAACCTGGGTGGTGGTTGAAAGTAATATGGGATGTTAAGTTATTTAAACTAAAAAACTAGCCACTATGTCATACATGTGGTACTAAACTCATAAGAAGCGTAGTTTTTCTATAGTGGTTTAAAATTTGCATACATGAAACATGTGTAAACCAAACACCAAAGTTAAGAGTATGATAATATAAAATTAATTGCAATTCTATCATATGACAATAAGGTTAATAGGGATACACTTTACAACAATAGTACCATGCGATAGACACATTTTGCCAATAGAGAAATAAGGTACAAAATCATCCGTTGGAGTTTGGAGTCATCGAAGGGTTGATGACATGACACGATGCAAACTAAGGAAAGGACACATGGGTTATGATGATGTGTTCTAAGCACATCAAAATAATATTACCCCATCGATAATTGGAGAAGAACCCAATAATTAAATTTTATGGATCTACAAATCTATGAAAATAAATGGACCTCAAAATACTATCCAGTGAATAAAATTGAAGCAAAACTCCAACACCGTAGAATGGAGTAAATAGTGTAGAATTTATCTCCGTTTTAGAAATAGGAATAACCTAAGCACTATTCATGGTAGTGAATATCATATTTCTTGTATTAGGGTTTACCCTATTAATACTAGTGATCTCGAGGACAAACATCATAGTGTGTCTTGAAATTATTTTACTCCTGCTAGCTGATATGTTGGTACATACTCTTTGAGTTATGGCTTCTAAAAATGTTAGAACCGACAACGGTAATCCTACAAAAATATCAAAAAATTTACCATTAAAGACCATTAGGGCAAGATATCCCTTGAAGATGATCTTCTAGAATGCCAAGAATAGACAAGATGCAAGAGACTGGTAATGGCTGAAAGAAGTAGGATTTGAGGGAGCAACTTGATTAGAGCCAATATACGTAGATAGATGTTATCTGTCTACCTTAGTAGAAATATGGGATCCCGATAGAGGGAATTTTCAATTACCCACTGGAGAAATGGCTATTACGATAGAATACGTATACATAATTTACTGAGTATCGATAGAAGGTCATGCAGTAACTGCTGCTAATGAAGTAAAAAATGGGACACATTCTGGAAAGAGTGTTTGGAGAATATTGAAGAAATATGAACACCTACAGGGGGCACATAGAGCATGAACTTCACTATGTGCAGGGTAGATTGACACATAAGCATACGGTTATAATGGAGCTCATATCGGGTGTCATTCTACCTAAATCAAGAAGTGCACATTTTCCTTGGAATTTATTGGGAATCGTGTAGGATATAGTGGAAGAGTCAATAATATATGCATGGGCACCAACATTATTGGCCCAAACCTATAGAGAGTTGTTCGATTTAAGAACAACGATGAAAATTGTATTGAACTGCATCACTCTGTTACAAGTTTGGGCATGGGAGCACATAGCGATGGCTAGACCCCAAGGGCTACCTTATGATGCACACCAATTTATAGGGCCAGAGATGCCCTATGCGTTAATATGGCAACCAAAAAAGGAATGGTCTAACTGTAGACCAACTGAAGGAAATACAAAGCGATTTTGCTCTATTTGGGAGAATCTAAAATCTTGTGATGTTATTTGGAGACCTTGGAGATTAGGCCCAATTTGGAAAAAAAATGGTGTTCAAATCGCTCAAGTGATACGAGCAATATGGTTGATCGGATGTACCAGTATGCAATACAAGTATTTTTAATATACTCGGGTATTGCAATAATTTGGTATTACACAATGAATACCAGACCCGTCCATGGTTTACACAAGGAAGGGATGAATAGCCATGATACCTCCACCAATATAACCACTAGCTTCAGAACCGGATGAAGCTATATGGACACCTAATGAGGATGATGCAGGAACGACCCCTAACTACGAAATTTGGTGGATCACTCAATGACAATGCCAAGAGGAATATTCTAGTGAGGAAAACAATTGTAGAGAAACAATTAAAGCTATAGAGGAGGAACACTCATCTAGAAATAGAAACAAGGGAGAACCTTCTTGAAGATGTGTGCACCAACAGATGGATATAGGAGCTAGACCATCTAGCCTAAGAGAAGAGGAACCTGTGAGGAAAGAGCAATAGGAAATGTAAGCACTAAATAAATAAATTCGACTGTTATAAATTCAATAGTTGATGTTAGTAAACAATTGGGAACAACAAAGTTTTAAGTTGGATACTGAGAAATAAGTTGTCATCTCATAGAGAGAAAGGCTTCGATTGGATTTGACACAAATACTCTACTAGAGAGATACATTTGGGTTAGCCTTGCAAGCAAAGAATGCACAATTACACGATGGAAGATATATATATCGAGTTGCATTCTTGATTTCCTGTATGGATGCAGTTATAAGCCATGGTTTACTTCTTCTTGTACAACCAATAGCTACGAGGCAACATGAACAGGGAAATACAACTCAGGAAACTGGTCTAGACTCTCCTCAAGCAGTTTCTCCAACAGACTCTCAAATTGATAATATAGTTATGGAATCAACAGATGAAAGATCCGAGGGAGAACAACCTTAAGATCCAAAACCACTAAACAATAAATAAATAAATAAATATATATATATATATATATATATATATATATATATATTGTTGGTATAAAAATGAAATATTGTGTCTTCTATCATGAAAATCTTATGTAAGTAAAGCAAACTTATTTAAATAGAAGAACACTAAATGAATTTTAAGAATGGATTGGTGTCCATTCTTGGAGAAGGTATGGGACTTCTCCATGATGATATAAACCAGGAGATATCTAGGTGGATGCTTTGGCATTAAAATGCATATTAGGATATATGTGAATATCTTGAATTGAGATTCTAAAATTGTGTTTGTTAGAATTTGATTTTATAAAGTTAATTCATATCAAAGGATAACCAAATTATACTATAATACTCCTTGGTTGGAGTTTTGATAAAATTAACAAGATTTTTTATGTCTAGTAAGGTACAAATGCATAATTTCATGATATCATTTTCAAAAATTCTAATACTACAGTTCTCTAGATCAATTGTTGGTGCAATTTGAAATGAATTAAAACTATAGTTTTGTGTTAATATTGTGTATTGATGATGCTTTCGATACTTGTTGCTATACAAAATGGATGTTGTATTGTTTATAAGGACATGGTACTGCTGATATTTTACATTTTTGTAGGTCCAAGTACTCTCATGGATGGAAGATGAAGTTTGCCATCGATATTGAAGTGCTAGATGATAGAAAAATATGAGGGTTAAACAACATGATAAATGTTAACTTTTGTTATACTAATATGTTTCTGTAAGATAGATGCCCAAAAACAGAGGACTGTGTTTAATCTAAGGGGGTTTTATGTCATGACCCATCACCCTCCTATCGTAATTAAGGGATATTAATTTATTTTTGGGACCAATTAATGCCTAATAGAAGGGGCATGACCCTAAAGAATCCTACAAAAATTCCAATAAAGGAATTTTAGGGAGGATAGAAAAATATTAATTATATTTTAGAGAAGATAATTAATTATGATATTTTGTGAAAAATAAAATTGAGAAATTATATTTTACAAAATTATAACCATACAATAAATTATGTGAAGATTTAGTGGACCCTATGTGGATGGGACCCAAAAAAGACTAAGGAATTTTTAAATAACTTATGGGTCATCCTATATTTTGGGAAGTACTCATGTGGCTACCCTATATTGGTGGGATTATGAGAGGAATATCATAGCTTATCAAAAATAGTTCTAACCTTGTAACTATCCTATGCCTCAATAGTATAATTTTTATCACTCACCTCATCCCTAGAGAACCCTTGAAGGACATGATGAAGTAATAATGGGCCAAGGCATATTTTTAATATTATTATAATGCAGAAACTATTTGGCCCATGAGGGGGGATTTCCCTATAAATAGATGATATTTTTGAAGGAAGGATCTAGGTTCTAGGAGTATTAATGGTCTAGGGAGTATGCTCTTCACCCATGGGGTGAATCAGAAACCAGAAGACTTGAAAGACCCCTAGCTAGAGGAAAGGAAATATTAGGGGACTAGGGAGTATGCTCTCCACCCTTGGGATGGATAAAAAACTAGAAGTCCTTTGAGATATTTTTATAGGCATTTAGCCAAAGATAAGTAAGAATCTTGGGAAAAGGTTGAGGAAATGGAAATGGGCTAAGAGGATATACAAATAAGAAGATACAATAGCCTGTGAAAGTTTCAAGTAAGAAATTTCTTTATTGACTTAATTGTTTGATTCTCTATTTTAATGTTGAGTGATATTGCCTGAGTATAGCAACATATTTTTATTGAAGAAGTATTTGGTTTGTATTTCATAATCAAATATCATATTCCAACTATGATGATTTTAGAAGAAATTTTATTAGTATCGTCACTAAGTAAACAGATAGGGATTCGACCTCACTTATGTAACCTATATGGCACCTTAGTTAAATTAATTTTATTGAAATTATTTATTAGAATCCTGGTTTTACTCTCTTAAGGGATGTCTTATCGAGTTCCCTAAATTTAATCAATTTTATGCTAATTCATTCTCTAAATTTTAGAAAATCATGTTTCAATAGGATTCCACCTTTGAAGATTAATAAGACTAAAAGAAATGTAGCCTAGAAAGCTAAAGTAAGCTAATTAGTGAGTGTCGTCCACTAATTAAGCTACAATTAAGGACAAGCTCTAAGTACCCTGTTAGCCAAAGACGACCACTCTTGGTAGTTTCTTAAATCAAAGTGCACAAACCCTGTTATGGTGTCGGATGCCCCCAACATAGCATGTGTGGGACCTATGTCTCTATGGGCTGGGATTGCCCTATTATTATTCTTGCCTGCATACTATATTTTGTCTAAAGCTATTCCTCTTGATGGGTGAAGAACCCCATACTTGTAGGTTGTTTGGTTATGAGAAGTATGGTAAATGATTTGTGTATCAAGACCAATTCCATATTGATTTATGGAGCATCTAGTGAGGCAAGAAAAGAAGAAATATGTTAAGGGATGTGATTTAGACCTTAATACATGCTCGATGAGTCATTACCATCTCCTAGTATAGTAGAACTCTGTAATCCACTTCATGAAAATTATTTGGGGTTATAAATGTTTCAATAATAATTAGTTCTGAAACTCTCTAGTTACTCAGAGTTATGGTAGTAGTCAACATCAAAGAATGGATGATGAGTCTTCTAATACCTCCGATGCAATCCTACTATATCTTGCATTGGCTAGCCTTGATAGTGGAAGTCCTTGGATGAATAGACCATTGCTCGCAAAGATACGAGACCAGTTGAGGGATAGTTGGTGATAGTCATCTCTACTCCCACAAATCAAGAAGAAGAATTGTAACCCAACGAGTGGGGCAGTTCAAACCCTACCCTAAACCATGACCATCTAAAATGGGTGCACGAGTGCCTGGATAGGAATGGCAAATAAAACTAGAACATCCAAACATCTCTTCTCGATGCCTATGTAGGGATGATAAAGAATAGGTGGAGTGCACCTTATCTTGAGGGCAGCAATAATGGACATGTAAGTTTCACTGAAAGCATAGGTAGATGGACCACTATGATCTGGTTCAAAATTTAAAGGAGGATATAGTATCCCTTATGGATGTATTATGGTACCTAGCAAATGCTATGATGTCGACCTTGCAATAGCTTAAAAATTGAATCTATTGTTGCTACTCCATATAAGAGCAAAAAGGGTGGGAGTTTTCAAACACTACTTTTCAATATTTCCAATAGGGTTATTGTGTAAAAGAAAAATGGGGCCCTCTTCCTTACATAGTAGGTATGGTGGAGTCTGTCTAATCAGTTGCACTAGCTATACTATACCTGACCATTTCATTAATGTATCTCTGACGAATCTTGACTCAAGGAACAGTGTAGTAAGTACGAAGCCCAATATCTAGTAGTGTATATGGTATTCATTGATTTTTGGTCAACCTCAGGGGTCTCTAAACATGAGAATTAGATATCTATTTACTACATGGTATAAGGGGGAGTGTTGCACCTTTTACCCTATGTGCAATTTATTCACTAGCTTATGTGTGATATCCAAATCTATATGTGAATTAAAGAAGTATATCTATAGAGTTATTTAATTTAAGGAAATAATATTTAGAGACTGATATTATACCTTAGTGATTACAAGATAAAATTAGAGGTAAATAAATTAGTTCAAATGAGGAATATTTATGTAAATTTTATGTAAAAAGAAAGTTTATTAATGGATTTAGTATGAATCAATTATGAAGAGTGAATCTGGAATTCATTCTTGAGGGATCTTATGGGGCTCCCTCAAAAAATGATATCTCCAAAATATAATTCCAATGACTTTCATAAACAATGTAAGATATTAAATGACTTAGAATAAGGAACCTAAAATAACTAGAGATTCCTTATTGATATTGTGAATGGTATATTGATGTCATAGAAAATGGAATTGGGTGATTCCTTATTTACATCAAGAGGTAAAAAATGAAGTGTTGTATTCCTTGATCTATATTTTATAAAATGGGATCTAGTAGATGACCTTCTATTATTGTAAAATTTGCCATTTAAATTTATGAAATGAGGAGGAAAATATTTTGGAGGCTGGGTTTTTCCTGTCAGGGTTTTCCTAGGATAAATATTTGTGTCAATAATTTATGGTTTGCTTATGGTATCTTGTGGATGTTGCAATGATATATGAAGTAATGTTTATTTCCATGCACTATAATTAAGAATGATGATAGAATGTATGCTAAATTTTTAGTAGGTTAACAATGTTAGAAATGTATGATTAATTCTTAATATGGTAATGCAATAGTCTCATTTACTTTTGGAATAGAATGGATGATGAGGAATGATATAGTTAAGTAGAGTTATTCAAATATTAATCTTATGTGAAGGATGTATGCTTACTTAAATGTGTTTATGAAAGTTTCTATAATATTGTGGGATAACTATTTATGAATGATGCACCTTTCCATATACAACACTGTTTATATTCATGTTGATTATTCTTGCCAATTTCCAAGAACTATTATGTAATAGAATCCAAATATTAAGGGGATAATTGGATTTATACATTACATACTTGAATGGAACACAAACCTTGTTTAAGAAGTCTCATGTAGTACTTCAAACCTAAGGATAAGATGTAATGAATCTTGCTTCATGGATTAAATGCACTCAAGATGGTTTAATTGTGGAATGGAACTCTCAACAAGGCAAAATGACCCTGAAATACAAATCAAGATAGAACCTACATTTTAAGCTAAGAATTGGGTGTACAGTATGAAGAGAACACCCTTATGGGACAAGAGAAGTCCTTTTTGATAATAAATTCAAGATGAGCAAATAATGTGGGTTGCCTAAATGGAGTACATATCAATAAACTCTAAGAGGTTTAAGGTTATGTAATCATGTTAAAAAGGACATTCCATGGATTTGTATCATGATAGTGATACAATTGTCTTAGAACTCCCTTCTAAATGGAATGGATCGGAGCTAAGATTTATGAATAACCATTGGTGTGGTTATGTCATTTATGATGGTTTACCATGGGTGTGGTTCTCCATATTCAAGGCATTCACCTGGTCTGGGTGGACCATTTGGCAAATTCCTCCTTTTATGAGGATGAAACCTAACACTTGGCCAACATACTCATACCAAGTGGGGTATGAGGGTTTCATAGAAGCTGATCACTTCTCCTTGAAGAGACGCTAATCAAGTCTCTATAGCTCCTGAAGCTATTTTCCTTGAAATTTATAATCCCAAATGGAATATGTCTATCCTAAGGTAATATTAGGTCTTTTGCCATATGAAGAGGAGTATTTGTATTAAAAAAAATTTAAAAAAAAAAATTATGGATAAGAAGGATAACACCTGGGGTTCATTACACTCCCTTTAAGGCTTTCCCATGCCCGAGTATATCCCATGTGGGATATTTCTAAATAAGGGAAAATAAATCCTTTTGTCAGAGCATGCCTAAGCACAAGGATCATGTTGCAGAAGTAGCATTGCATGGTAAAATGGTGGTGCTACAATAGTGTGTCAATGGGAAGGGTTTTAATATTTATTTAAATCTTAGTGTCTCTTGAATCATGATAGCAGAGGCATTATTCATAGATAAACATGAAATAAGGTAGGCTACAGTTGTGAGCTAAATAATAGGTGATATTCATCACCAAGTAATGAAACAAATAAATCTAAACCATATTCGAGGATAAGACCAAGAATATTTTAATAGGAGAGATTCTAAAAATCTAACAGAGTTTTGGTGTCTTCAAAGGGTTTCACAATTCTGGATGCAACCAAAGAAGAAAGAATTCAAATAAAGAGATAAGGTAAAACATCCAATAAGGACATCCATGAAAAAAATATAAGGAGATATTTAAGAGCAGGGGATAAATATTAAACTCAATCTTTGTAAACAACCAAATCATACATAAGGTGACTCTAAAATTCCATTTATCAAATGCAGCAATCATAGGAAAGAGAACACAAAAATGGAAAGCACCAACCTAGTTGTTCACTCTTGGTTTCTTCTCTAATCGAAACTTTTGCCACTCATAATCCCTTGAGCTCGCTCAAAACTCCAAAATCTCTTCCTTATTTCTGATTCTCCCCCCTACACTCCCCTTACATCTTTATTTAATGTTCATCCCTTTGTCAAACCTCAACATGGGCCCTTATTTAATGTTCACCACCTTCCTCGAACCTCAACATGGGCACTAACACCTCCTTTATTAAATCTCCTACTCCCTCCTCTATATTATTTCAGACCTCCCTTTGAAAATCAATAGGGAAGGAATTTTATAATAATAATGCTCTTGCAAAAATATGTCCTCTTTTTTTTATATAAATTAATAACTTCCAAATAAAATCAATTATATTTTCTCAACCAACCAATTTAAATAAAATATACTTTCTCTTATTAATTATTTTTTCCAAATCAATTAATACAATTAATTAATATACACATTCTCCAAAATAAATCATTAATAATGTATGACATTAGTATCTTTAATTAAACCAATTCATGCATGTGACAAAATCAATATTTTTCAAAATAAATTTAATCAAAACATCAAATTGATTATAATTATTAGTTTGGTATTTCCTACCTAGGTATTAAATAAAATATTTATTTTATTAATGCCCTCCTAGGTGGGTCTGTTTTGTGGTTGATCTTTTTCTTTCACCTGCATGCAAAGTTACCCTAAAAAACCCATGTTAAAACAATAGTACCATAGCCATACAACATGATCATCATTGCAAATATTTTTTTGTATAACCAAAACATAAACTATGCTAGGCATCCAAGCAGTAATTTAAACATCTTATATATTTTTAAAATTGGTCATACTAGAGCGGGTTGTGACAATAAAGCAACTAAAGGTAACCCCTCAGTATAAGTGAAGACATGCAAACCATCCTATAAACCCTAATTCAATACATGATAGCAAAAATTTATGGGTTAATGCATGTTGCATTTTTGTATGAGTTTGTTAATCATGAAAATTTCTTCAAAAAAAACCTATTGCAAAATATTAGAGGAAACACCTTAGGTTAAAACTAATACCTCAACTGAACATATAAAGAAGTTGAATTTTCTAGTAAATAGATTAAAAAGTCTAGTAGAGTAGTAGGGGGACCTTCTAAGAACCCATATGGAGATATCATAGGTAAATATGATTTCCTATAGATCTATATTTTTAAATATATGACATATGGTATATTTTTGCTGAATATACTACCATAGTAACCAAGGAGGATCACTATAACTTTATAATTTTGTCATAGGGTAATCACAATTTTGTGGACTCTACACCCAAGAATAGAGGAAAGAATTGGGATCTCTCATAATTAATATTGGTGACTGTTGGTCATCAAATCTGCCCAGGAAAGGATTTGGGTAAGTGTATGCGCCCTAGACCTGGACCAACATTGAAAGGCCGAAGAGAAGAGATGCTCCTCGTGCCAATCTTCGGAGAAAGGCCGGCTCCTATACTACACTACTTCGATGTTTAAGATAAGGGTGCAGGAAAGAGATAAACAGAGTAAGGGTGCAAGAAAGAAATAAAAGAGTAAGGGAAGAAATTTCAGTAGTTTAGTGGTGGGAAAGAACAGGAAGCACGATCACTAGCCAATAACTTGAAACAACAGCAAGAAACACCAAGAATAAATGAAATAAACACAATATTAATCCTCCTATGTATCCTCTGGGCGAGTTCCAGGATTCTCCTTTCTCTCTCGCCAAAATTCAGAGTTCAGAGTAACGACGATTAAGAAAAGTGAATATAACAGAAACACTATCCACAGGCAGCATAAAAGAAAATCAATATGACGTTTTCCTCCCCTATGTATCCTTCGGGAAAATTTTAGGGTTCAGTCCCCAATCGCATACCTAAATCCAGGATTCAGAATTACAGTATACAAATGAAGAAAGATGAAAGAAATAAACACAGAAGGCAGCATACAAGAGAGAAATAGAGTCCAAAGCTCTTTAGTATTAATCGCAGGAATGCAAGTTACAACAGCTTTCTAGCAGAAAGTTCCCCCCCTTTTTCACTACAATGCCTGGGTTTTTATAGAGGACCCGACCCTCTGAGCCATAATTACACAAAATGGAGGAGTACATCCTCGAAAGCTGAGAAGTCGGCTCCTCGCGGCTCTCGTGATCGAGCTCTCAAATCCGTTACCAAAACTGGAAACTGCGACCGGGTCGACCAAGGAAACATGCATTAATGAGCCGTCTGAGCGTCCTTGGTTTCTGGGTGCAGTGCTCGAGTGGCCGCCATGCTCGTCGGGCTCTTCATCATGGACTGATACTTCATTTCCAATTGCTAAAAATGAACAACGAGCTTATCGGGCACGAAAAAATGCATTTATGAGGCACTTGATCGCCTCGAGAAAATACCCGGCTTGGAATATGTGCCCTTGAAGTGCTTCGCTAATTCCTCATTCGGAACTTCGCTTCGCAATGGACTTGAGCCGAAGCAGATCCTCCTTGATTTGCACTTCGCATGGTTGAGCTTCGCAAAATAGCTTCGGGGGTGGTGAGAGCCGAAGTAGATTTCATCCTCAAAATGGGGTCTTTACTTCTCGCTGCTTCGCTGACAAAATTGCTTCGTTGATGCCTTGGAGGACTGCTTCGCCATGATCCTCCTTCAAAATTATGGTTCAGGAAGGTTTTGGCCGAAGCACTTGCCTTCAAAATATTACGTTCTCCATGACCTCTGCCACTTCGGGTGGAAGTACTTCGCATGAAAACTAGCCGAAGCAGATGCTTCGCAATGACTTTTGGTGAAGTAAAAATGGTTCGCTGGTGAAGGGGCCCGAAGTGGGTGCTTCGACGGCTTTTTGGTGAAGTATTTTCAACGTTGCGCTCCTTCAAATCCCGCTTCGCAAGTTTCTTGCCCGAAGTAGCCTTTTGAAGTGCTTCGGGCCCGAAGTAGTTTTCATTCTTCTTCCTTTGCATTTTGCTTCGGCAACACCGCTTCGCAAAACTTTCGCGAAGTAACTCTGAGGGACTTGGCCAGTAGTTTTCTTGCCTTAGTCAATTTGGACCGTGTTTTTCCTTCGATGAAGCTATTATTTTGAAATTGCTTGAATGCCGCTTTGCAAAAGTTTTCGAAGTGGTTCTAGAAATGCTTCGGGTGTGAAGTTCTTTTTGAATTCTTCTTTGGCAATGTCGCTTCGTAAGGTTTTTGCCCGAAGTAGCTTCTTGAAGTGCTTCGGCCTCAAAGTAATTTTCACCCTTAGCGATTTCTTTCGGTGAAGCTATCTTCCTTGGTTTGTTTGGCAGTGAAGCTTTTTCTTCTTCTTTTTATGTACAAGGGGGTGGTAGGGAAAGCCAAAATTGCTGCAACACTTGAAAATGTTGTTTCTAAAAGCAAGGGAACAAATTCATGAAATTAAAAGAAATACTTTACAAAAGAGAGACTGTACAAAATTTTGATTTTTTTCTACCCCATTGTGCAATGTGACAAAATTGTCAACATTCTTGGTGGCTCACGGGGCAACGAGCTCGTCTCGGTGGGAGAACCCTTAGCCTTGATCCGTTGGGCCAGAGTTACCTCCAGACCCTTCTCCCTTTTCTTCT